>CM050454.1:63304595-73304595 GCA_027563935.2 Costus lasius | reverse complement strand
CAAGTCCAACCTGACCGTTATGCCTAGGGCTAATGAATTCCTTGCAAAGGCGCGTCTAGGATTTTAACTAGACTAGGAAAAACATTATCATTGCATGCCTCCTAAAGATAGATAGGTGTGTCCACTAGGATGGAAACAGTTAACAGCACCATCGATTGATAGTTTGATGAGGGCTACGCATCAATAGGCTAGAACGGGACTTGAAATAATTTCGAGAGGGTTTAGGTGGTCTCATACCACATTAGTTTTATCTTATGTCTAATATTACAGGCAAACACCCCTATAGTGATAACATAAAATAAAGCAAATTGAGCATAGCAACAATAAGCAGTAGAAGATGATATAGTTATAGCCGAAATAAAGGAAACAAGCCCCTAGACCTAGTCTTAACACCCAGCACCACTAGAGCCCTGATGACACCAAAATATATAGTATATTTTGTATCATTTTATGTATCTTTTCATTCTAAAATTGAGGATCTTTTACATGTTTTCATGCTAAATTCATCAAATATTGTAAAGTCTACTTCTATTTTGGTTTTTCATGATTTTCAGGTTAAAAAGACATTATTTCAAGGAGTTTTCAAGAAAAATCAAACACATAGAAGAGTTACCATCATCAAGAGGAGATCACCCAAGAAATTTCACGCAAAACGGAGCAACCCAGCAAATTACAGTAGTGCCGTAATGTAACGTCCCTCAGAATCACACCCCACACTCTGCCGAGGAAAATACGGGGTTTTAAAATTTTTTTTTTTTACTCTTCCATTAAAACACAAGAAGAAAGCGGCATCGAAGGACATTACTACGGAACTGAAAACCGCACAGAACTGAGTAGGATCGATTACTAGGAAATAGAAATCCGGAAATCTAGAAAATCCGGCAGCAAGTGTGCTAAATTACTGCTGCACAGACCCACATATCCTGGAACAAAACAAATGTCCACACTACACATATGTGGAGAACACAAATTCCAGAAATAATGCAGAAACTGATTATTCAGATACCGAATACAACAAAAACTCGGCCACACATCTCAAAGTATTCCGACTACAATAAATCTCAAATCGGACATTTCAGAATAATAACAATTTTAATTCTCATAATCCAAAACTCGTATCCAACAATTAAAACGAGACAACTATAACATAATATAATGTCCTGAAAACAGGCATAAGCCCTCAGGAGATAAAACGTGTCATATAATTAAGTTAGGCACGCAGGCCTGATAGATCTTTAGAAGACAACTCTTAAAACTTATATAAAACATAGCATCATAACAAATTAAGTAGCTGTAGCAATCACTGTCTTGATGTCTCACCTGAAAATATTTAAACAACGGGGGTGAGCTAAAAAGCTCAGTGAGTAAAAGATACTAAAAGCCATCCATAGTACACATCAAAAATATATCATGCTTAACAGATAAGATACTTAACATGCATACTCATATCAGCAACAAAACATAATCAAATACAGATACTTATAACAATAGGCATCAAGCATGAGGTAGGATATAAGTATACCAACCCATTCCAACTAATCACATCGCCCGACACATCTATACTACAGATCGAAACAGAACTACAGAAATCAGAGCTGACAGACAGAACAGATCGAAACAGAACTACCGAAATCAGAGCTGACAGACAGAAAATCAGAATTTTCAGAATCCAAACAGATAGTCTACATCGGAAACAGAAAGGCCACAGAAGGCCTGAAGACCACAGAAGGTCTGATGACCACAGAAGGTCTAACCCCACCTCTGCCGAGGACGAGACATGCATGCATATCAGAACAGAATGGTAGAGGAGGTATCAGTGGGTGGCCCCCGTCTTGTCAGGACGTGGCACTCTGGCCTCCAATACTGGTAGAGGAGGTATCAGTGGGTGGCCCCCGTCTTGTCAGGACGTGGCACTCTGGCCTCCAATACCCAGAACAGAACAGAAATAGTGGAGGGAGAACGGAAGGTGAGACCAGCTCACATCTACCCTTCACTAGTGTCTCAAGGGTCGTAGTAGACTATCAGCACCATTACAGCGCCACAAAAGGAGGGTAAGGACACGGAAGAGTGCTACACTCGGGCATAATTTTTACAGAACAGGTCATGCTGAAACGGAGGAGTAGGACTAACTACTACTCAATTCTCACATCATGCCCAAAGTGTCTCACAAACCAGAAAATGACACACCCCAATATCCAGTCCTTAACAAAATCACAATTTGCAGAAAATCAAAGCTGAACACACTTCATAATTTTTTTTTACCATCAACCAGAAGTGATATATGAGTGAATTCCTTGAATTCCTTAGATTTCATGCAACTATCCTTAATTCATGTCAAACCATTCTATGTTCTCACAAAGGTTATAACACATTCAAAGTTTCAGAAAATTTCCAACATATGTACAGAATAGAAATTTTTCACATAACAAACAATTAAACAAGCCTAGGAATTATAGGAAAATATATACAGATATTCATTGTAATATTCTTCCCCAAAATTCCTAAAAAAAACATGAGTCAAAAGAAATCACCGCAAGGGCGAAATTTTCAGAATCCTTGCAGAACATACAAATTTCATGAAAATAATTTCAGTCCCCCACTACAAATAATTTTAATTGCACGTTTGTGAAGGAAAATGACAAAAGCCCCAAAATTGGCCCGAACCATGATTTTCGAAAATTTCCTAAGTTCTTAGTTAAATCCCCAAATTTTGTTTTCTCTATAATTTCTCATCAAGCAAATAATTTTAGAAGAACTACAGATCACAACTTAAGAGATTAAACCATACAGGATAAATTTTTCTCACAAAGGAATATTCGTCCAGCACAGGTAAATTTCGAATTTCACATATGCATAAGTAAGTAATCTAAAATAGGCAATATGATATTCACAATGAAGCTATTTGAATATACTTTCCAATAGAACTGAATCCGTCGGATTTGGAGTTATAACTGGGGAGGTATGGGTATTCGAACATAGAAAGGTCGGGATTTCAGAATTCCAGAAAACAGATTCGTATATCAGAATTGCGACACAAATTTCAGATCCAATAACTAATAGAAAATAGGCGACATGGTAGTCAAAATGAATCCCTTCGAGTCTACTTTCTAATAAAACTGATTTGACAAGATTTCGGGCTATACCTAGGGAGATATGATGGTTCGAACACATAAAGGTCGAAATCCAGATTTCCAGAAAACTGATTTTGTACAGCTAGATTGCAATACAGATTGAAATACGAATACAGTTCGGATATGGTCGATATCATATTCAAATTAAAGCCGAATGTATCTAGTTTCATACAAAATTTATTTCGTGTGATTTGGATCTATATGCCATGAGATATTGGGGTTATAGTACACAAAGGTCAGATTAGAGAATGCAGATTTCAGCAGAACAGGATTTTAAAACCCTATAAATATTTGAATTCGACCCCATACGGATAATCATTTCAAATAACGAATTTTAATTGAATGATAATCTACAATTTAGCGGATTAGACTCCTTAGGATCGAATTACTCACCAGAAAAATCGTCCACAGAGAAAAACGCCAAGACAGAGGATCACCAGGAAATTCGTCCACCACCAGTCTGCCACCACCAGCGTCAGAAATTTCAGGAGGCGCCAAGCACAGTGAGGGGCGACAACCAAAGGCGGCTAGGGCAAGAAAACACAAAAGTCGTGAGGGAGAGGAGCCCTCACGCAATTCCTCTTTTTCTCCCACCCCAAACGGATCCAAGACCCAATAACCCAGTTAACTTAAGTGAAAAATCGGTTTTATGGGCTTACCTGGGCTTAACCACCCTGCGCCACTCCAATAACATCAGAAATATGCGCCACCATGGTGGAAGGAATTCCAGGAGCAAAGAATCAAGGTTGAGGGTTCAAATCCCCAACCAAAATAATTATTTTTGCCCTGTAGGAAAAATTCCTACACTTAGGCAAAAATCCCAAAATTTTAACAGATAAAAATACAGAAACAGAATTTCTAACCTTAAATCATAATTCAGAAAAATCGAGGGCGTTACATCCTCCCCCCCTTATAGAGATTTAGTCCTCTAAAGCTGACCAAGCCCGTCACTGAACAGGTGAGGATGCTCCTTTCTCATATCTGCTTCAACCTCCCAAGAGGCTTCTTCAACAGACTGATTTCCCTAGATGACTTTCACAAGTGGAATAACCTTATTTCTCAGCACTTTCTCTTTTCTATCTTCAATTCTGAGAGGTTTCACCACAAAAGTCATGTTCTCTTCAAGCTGAAGAGGTTCCAACTCTAGAACATGAGAAGGATCAGAACAATATTTTCTGAGTGCAGAAACATGGAACACATTATGGAGGTGTTCCAGTGATGGGGGCAGAGCAAGTCGGTATGCCACAGGTCCAACCCTCTCAATGATATCAAAGGGACCAATGTACCTGGGACTCAATTTTCCCCTCTTCCCAAATCTCATCACCCCTTTCATAGGTGAGACCTTTAGGAAAACATGCTCTCCCACCAAAAACTCAAGAGGACGCCGCCTCACATCAGCATAACTCTTCTGTCTATCCTGAGCAATCTTCATCTTTCTCTGAATTTCTCTGATCTTCTCAGTGGCTTCCTGAACAGCATCCGACCTTAGCACTGTTCTGTCCCCAGTTTCCTCCCAGCATATAGGTGTTCTGCATTTCCTCCCATATAGGGCCTCATACGGAGCCATCTGTATGCTAGAGTGAAAGCTATTGTTGTAGGTGAACTCTATCAGTGATAAGTCCAGATCCCACTCAACAGACCAGTCAACCACATAAGATCTCAGAAGATCCTCAAGTGTCTGAATAGTTCTCTCTGTCTGACCATCAGATTGAGGATGATATGCAGTGCTGAAACTCAGATTAGTTCCCAAATCTTCCTGTAATTTCTTCCAAAACCTGGACAGAAATCGAGGATCACGGTCAGAGACAATGTCCAAGGGAACTCCATGCAATCTGACAATCTCATCGATGTACAGTTTTGCTAACCGATCCAAACTGTAAGTCATTTTGATCGGTAAGAAGTGAGCTGACTTCGTGAGTCTGTCCACAATCACCCATACGGCATCATGATTCCTTCTGGTATTGGGCAGTCCACACACAAAGTCCATACTGATATGCTCCCACTTCCACTAAGGAATAGGGAGAGACTGCATCAAACCGCCCAGCTTCTGATGCTCAGCCTTCACGGTTTGGCAAGTCAAACATCTGGAGACAAACAAATGCACATCCTTCTTCATACCATGCCACCAGAAAGTCTTTTTCAGATCCTGATACATCTTGGTACTACCAGGATGAACGGTATACTTAGTGCAATGGCTTTCCTTAAGAATTTCATTTCTCAACTCAGGGTCCTCAGGGACACAGACCCTTCCACGGAATCTGAGGAGACCATCATCCGACATACTGAAATTCTCAACCCAGTCTTGCTCAGACCTCTCTTTCCACCGTAAAATATCCGGATCTGACTGCTGCCCTGATCTCAGTCTCTGTAGTAACTCTGACTGAACCCTGAGAGAAGCTAGAAGACCGCCTCTCTCACCCGAAGTCACACTCAGATGCATGTCACTGAACTCCTGCAATAGTTGCCACTCCTGGACTCGCAGTGCAGCTATCTGAGTCACAGGATACCGACTAAGAGCATCAGCCACCACATTGGCTTTACCAGACTGATATTGGATGGTGAAGTCATAATCCTTTATCAATTCAAGCCATCGCCTCTGTCTCATATTCAGCTCTTTCTGAGTGAAGATATACTTCAAGCTCTGGTGATCTGTAAACAATTCAAATGTCTGTCCAAACAGATAGTGCCTCCAGATCTTCAAGGCAAAAACTACAGCTGCCAACTCCAGATCATGAGTGGGGTAGTTTACCTCATAGTCTTTGAGTTGCCTTGAAGCATAAGCAACTACCTTTCCTTGCTGCATCAGTACAGCACCCAGACCCTTACCAGAGGCATCAGTGTACATAGTGAACTTCTCTCCATCACAGGGAATGATGAGGATAGGAGCACTGGTCAGTCTCCTTTTCAGTTCCTGAAAACTAGACTCACAATTATCAGACCACTCAAACTTCAAATTCTTTCTAGTTAGCTTAGTCAGAGGACCAGCTAGCTTGGAAAAACCCTCCACAAAGCGGCGGTAGTATCCAGCTAAGCCCAGAAAACTTCTGACCTCAGTCGCTGTAGTTGGTCTTCCCCAGTGAAGAATGGCCTCCACCTTCACTGGATCCACAGACACACCCTAGCCAGAAATAATGTGCCCCAGAAAGCCAATCTGATATAGCTAGAACTCACATTTGCTGGCCTTAGCATACAGCTGCTTCAGCCGCAGAATCTCCAGCACCTTGCGCAAATCCTGAGAGTGATCTTGCGCATTCTTGGAGTAGATCCGAATATCATCAATGAAGACGACCACACATTTGTCCAGGAGCTCATGAAATACCCTGTTCATCAGATCCATAAACACCGCAGGGGCATTTGTCAATCCAAAGGGCATAACAAGAAACTCATAGTGCCCATACCTGGTCCTGAATGCAGTTTTAGGTACATCCACCTCCTGAACTCTCAGCTGATGATAGCCAGACCTCAGGTCAATTTTAGAGAATACAGTAGCACCCTGCAACTGATCAAAGAGATCATCAATACGGGGTAATGGGTACTTATTCCTAACAGTCACTTGATTGAGTTGACGGTAATCGATGCACATGCGCAAAGTACCATCCTTCTTCTTCACAAATAACACAGGTGCTCCCCATGGAGAAACACTGGGTCGAATATACCCCTTCTCTAATAGTTCTTCCAGTTGCTTCTTCAGCTCCGTCAGTTCTGAAGTTGCCATCCTGTAAGGAGCTTTAGATATCGGTGCCGTGCCTGGCAACAACTCGATACCAAACTCAACTTCTCTGCTGGGTGGTAACCCAGATAAATCATCAGAGAAGACGTCAGTAAACTCTCATACCACAGGAATTCTAGCCAGATCCAAATCAGGCTCAGTCTGCACCTTGACATGCGCCAGATACCCCTTGCAGCCCTGGGCTAAAAGCTTCCTGGCCTGCAGATGAGATATCACCAAAGGCTCCTGTTCTGAAATCCGGCCTTGGATAACCAGTTGCTGTCCATCACTTAGATGCAGAGTAATTAACTTTTCAAAACAATCTAAAGTAGCATGATAGGCAGCCAGCCAATCCATGCCCAGAATGATGTCATAGTCTTTCATAGGAAGACTAATCAAATCAATAGGTAAATCATATCCTTCAACCTTAATCAAACAGTCAGGATATGTTATATCTGTAGATACGGCCTCACCCATAGGTGTATGAACAGAAATACAGAAATCAAGTATCCTAGGCAACACAGGCAAACATGGTGCAAAACATGCAGACACAAAGGATAAATTGGCACCAGGATCAAAAAGAATGCGTGCCAAATAACTAAACACATAAAGTGTACCTTCTACCACGGACTTCGAAGCCGAAGCATCCCTCTCCGCGATGGCATACACGCGAGTCTGCACAGTAGGCTTCTCACCCTGTCCTCTAGCATCCGGCATAGGACAGTCCTTAATCATATGCCCCACCTTACCACATCTGAAGCAAGCGCCAGTCTTCCTGTAGCACTCATTATCCTGATGTTTAGTGCTCCCACAGTGGAGACACTTCTTGCCATTCTGAGAAACTGTGCTGGCTGGCTTCTGATAAGGTTTGTATCTGCCCTTATTGTCTTTCTTCTCTTTCTTGAAATTCTTCTTATCCTTACCACCCAGAGTGGGTGCGTAAGTCACAGAAGTAGGGGCGGATGCAGTGACTGAAATAGTATCAATAGCCATCTCAGCAATGCACCTCTCAGCAGTGCGAGCCCTGTCTACCACTTCAGCATAAGACTCCAAGTGTAGCATAGCTACCCTTGTCCTGATGTCTTTCCTCAAACCCCGCTGAAACTTCTTGGCTCTTCTTTCCTCGGTGTTGACTAAGTGAGGAGCATACCCCGACAACCGAGCGAATGTGGCCTCATACTGATCCACCGTCAGGTCACCCTGCTCAAGATGAATAAACTCCACCTCGCGCTCCTCAGATAAGCTAGAGGGGAAAAACTTGGCATTGAACTTCATCATGAAGTACTGCCAATCAACAACTCTGGATTCAGTTGCCGCCAGTCTGACGACTCCCTTCCACCAGTCTTCGGCATCTCCACGCAACATGAAGACAGACAAACATAGCTTGTCTGCATCATCACAGCGCAAAACCTGAAAAATCTTTTCCAGTGCTAAAAGCCAATCCTCAGCCGCTCTGGGCCCTGGACTACCATAAAATGTAGTCGGGTTCAGGTGCTGAAACTCTCGAACCAACCGAGCATATCGTTGATGTGCGCCATCACCCAGAGGAGAACCAGCGCCACCCACACCGTGTGCAGCCGGTTGTGACTGTGACTGAGACTGTGTCTGCGACAGCCGCTGCAATAACTGTTGCTGAACCTCCATGTGCTGCGCCTGCTGCTGCTGCATCATCTGAGTTTGCTGCTGCATCATCTGAGTTTGCTGCTGGATGAATGCGTTCTGTTGTTGCATCATAGCAGTCATAGCCTCCATGGCCTGCCTCAGATCAGACTGTTGATCACTGTTGCTACTGCTAGATCTTGGTCGCACCATTTTGTTTTTACCTGCATCACATAACACGGTAGAATAACAACCAATATTCAATCACGAATCAGATCCTATCTTGGTTTCTAGCAATACACAAAAAGAGTTTTCCTTTCCCGGAGTTTCTAATTGCTAGTAATATCGCACTGATACCATCTGTAACGTCCCTCAGAATCACACCCCACACTCTGCCGAGGAAAATACGGGGTTTTAAAATTTTTTTTTTTACTCTTCCATTAAAACACAAGAAGAAAGCGGCATCGAAGGACATTACTACAGAACTGAAAACCGCACAGAACTGAGTAGGATCGATTACTAGGAAATAGAAATCCGGAAATCTAGAAAATCCGGCAGTAAGTATGCTAAATTACTGCTGCACAGACCCACATATCCTGGAACAAAACAAATGCCCACACTACACATATGTGGAGAACACAAATTCCAGAAATAATGCAGAAACTGATTATTCAGATACCGAATACAACAAAAACTCGGTCACACATCTCAAAGTATTCCGACTACAATAAATCTCAAATCGGACATTTCAGAATAATAACAATTTTAATTCTCATAATCCAAAACTCGTATCCAACAATTAAAACGAGACAACTATAACATAATATAATGTCCTGAAAATAGGCATAAGCCCTCAGGAGATAAAACGTGTCATATAATTAACTTAGGCACGCAGGCCTGATAGATCTTTAGAAGACAACTCTTAAAACTTATATAAAACATAGCATCATAACAAATTAAGTAGCTGTAGCAATCACTGTCTTGATGTCTCACCTGAAAATATTTAAACAACGGGGGTGAGCTAAAAAGCTCAGTGAGTAAAAGATACTAAAAGCCATCCATAGTACACATCAAAAATATATCATGCTTAACAGATAAGATACTTAACATGCATACTCATATCAGCAACAAAACATAATCAAATACAGATACTTATAACAATAGGCATCAAGCATGAGGTAGGATATAAGTATACCAACCCATTCCAACTAATCACACCGCCCGACACATCTATACTACAGATCGAAACAGAACTACAGAAATCAGAGCTGACAGACAGAACAGATCGAAACAGAACTACAGAAATCAGAGCTGACAGACAGAAAATCAGAATTTTCAGAATCCAAACAGATAGTCTACATCGGAAACAGAAAGGCCACAGAAGGCCTGAAGACCACAGAAGGTCTGATGACCACAGAAGGTCTGACCCCACCTCTGCCGAGGACGAGACATGCATGCATATCAGAACAGAATGGTAGAGGAGGTATCAGTGGGTGGCCCCCGTCTTGTCAGGACGTGGCACTCTGGCCTCCAATACCCAGAACAGAACAGAAATAGTGGAGGGAGAACGGAAGGTGAGACCAGCTCACATCTACCCTTCACTAGTGTCTCAAGGGTCGTAGTAGACTATCAGCACCATTACAGCGCCACAAAAGGAGGGTAAGGACACGGAAGAGTGCTACACTAGGGCATAATTTTTACAGAACAGGTCATGCTGAAACGGAGGAGTAGGACTAACTACTACTCAATTCTCACATCATGCCCAAAGTGTCTCACAAACCAGAAAATGACACACCCCAATATCCAGTCCTTAACAAAATCACAATTTGCAGAAAATCAAAGCTGAACACACTTCATAATTTTTTTTTACCATCAACCAGAAGTGATATATGAGTGAATTCCTTGAATTCCTTAGATTTCATGCAACTATCCTTAATTCATGTCAAACCATTCTATGTTCTCACAAAGGTTATAACACATTCAAAGTTTCAGAAAATTTCCAACATATGTACAGAATAGAAATTTTTCACATAACAAACAATTAAACAAGCCTAGGAATTATAGGAAAATATATACAGATATTCATTGTAATATTCTTCCCCAAAATTCCTAAAAAAAACGTGAGTCAAAAGAAATCACCGCAAGGGCGAAATTTTCAGAATCCTTGCAGAACATACAAATTTCATGAAAATAATTTCAGTCCCCCACTACAGATAATTTTAATTGCACGTTTGTGAAGGAAAATGACAAAAGCCCCAAAATTGGCCCGAACCATGATTTTCAAAAATTTCCTAAGTTCTTAGTTAAATCCCCAAATTTTGTTTTCTCTATAATTTCTCATCAAGCAAATAATTTTAGAAGAACTACAAATCACAACTTAAGAGATTAAACCATACAGGATAAATTTTTCTCACAAAGGAATATTCGTCCGGCACAGGTAAATTTCGAATTTCACATATGCATAAGTAAGTAATCTAAAATAGGCAATATGATATTCACAATGAAGCTATTTGAATCTACTTTCCAATAGAACTGAATCCGTCGGATTTGGAGTTATAACTGGGGAGGTATGGGTATTCGAACATAGAAAGGTCGGGATTTCAGAATTCCAGAAAACAGATTCGTATATCAGAATTGCGACACAAATTTCAGATCCAATAACTAACAGAAAATAGGCGACATGGTAGTCAAAATGAATCCCTTCGAGTCTACTTTCTAATAAAACTGATTTGACAAGATTTCGGGCTATACCTAGGGAGATATGATGGTTCGAACACATAAAGGTCGAAATCCAGATTTCCAGAAAACTGATTTTGTACAGCTAGATTGCAATACAGATTGAAATACGAATACAGTTCGGATATGGTCGATATCATATTAAAATTAAAGCCGAATGTATCTAGTTTCATACAAAATTTATTTCGTGCGATTTGGATCTATATGCCATGAGATATTGGGGTTATAGTACACAAAGGTCAGATTAGAGAATGCAGATTTCAGCAGAACAGGATTTTAAAACCCTATAAATATTTGAATTCGACCCCATACGGATAATCATTTCAAATAACGAATTTTAATTGAATGATAATCTACAATTTAGCGGATTAGACTCCTTAGGATCGAATTACTCACCAGAAAAATCATCCACAGAGAAAAACGCCAAGACAGAGGATCACCAGGAAATTCGTCCACCACCAGCGTCAGAAATTTCAGGAGGCGCCAAGCACAGTGAGGGGCGACAACCAAAGGCGGCTAGGGCAAGAAAACACAAAAGTCGTGAGGGAGAGGAGCCCTCACGCAATTCCTCTTTTTCTCCCACCCCAAACGGATCCAAGACCCAATAACCCAGTTAACTTAAGTGAAAAATCAGTTTTATGGGCTTACCTGGGCTTAACCACCCTGCGCCACTCCAATAACATCAGAAATATGCGCCACCATGGTGGAAGGAATTCCAGGAGCAAAGAATCAAGGTTGAGAGTTCAAATCCCCAACCAAAATAATTATTTTTGCCCTGTAGGAAAAATTCCTACACTTAGGCAAAAATCCCAAAATTTTAACAGATAAAAATACAGAAACAGAATTTCTAACCTTAAATCATAATTCAGAAAAATCGAGGGCGTTACACGTAACCTATTTTACAGTACCGTATTTTCATACGCTACCATAAAATCCGAGCCACTGCCGTATTTTGAGGAATTTCCGAACATAAGGTTTTTCGGATTTTACAGCAGTACCGTAAACCAGATTACGGTACCGTATTTTCCAGACACTTCAGACCAGAGAACTCGACCGATTTTATGGCACAGTCGAGAAGCATTTTACGGGCCGTAATTTTAACCTAGAACACGCAGAATGAAAATATGGCACTGCCGTAAAATATAACACGGCCGTAATTTCCAGTCAAAAACGCGAGTTTTCCGTGGCCGAATCTTGCGCGGGCCATAACTTTTGATCCAGAGCTCCAAATTTAGATTCGAAAGTTGCTGCAAACTCGTCTTTAAGAGGAGAAGACACACGTACCAAAAAGGGGAACCTTTATTCAGAATCGAGGGAGAAATCGCCAGAGAGGTATCTAGAGTTTGGCCTCGCACCGAGAGGCGTAAAGGTCATCTCCGGTTGTGATGTTTACACTGAAGCTTCGTTTGGAGGAGAGGAGGATACCACAGAAGTTTCAGGGCAAAAGGAGTCTGATCGGAGGAGGAATCAACGAAAGACTGCCGCCGACACTATTCACAGCGAATTCCGTGCAAATTACGGCTGTGTTTAATTTCACAGCCGTGTTGTAAAGTTTATTTCTTCCTTCTCTTCAACTTCTCATACTTTGAAACTATGGTTGATTGTTTTTCTTTATCCATGTAAGCTTAGACATATTTTGGGACAGGGGGTGTAATCTCCTTTCATTTTATATGATTTGATACCTTTTTATTTCGTCAAGATAATTTTGCCATGATAATTTTACATATGTTATTATTGCTCTAAGTTTCTCCTTAGTTTATTTCTTGTCATCATGTTTAGAGTTCTCGCAATAAGGACCGAAAGGTGACTTGCTTGAGAATTGGAACCCTAAAATTGATAAATAGGAACTAACCCTAGGAAATTAGGTTAAATTCTTATTTCTTTATTTTATTGACGTAATTGTCATGTTGATAATTATGAACCTAGGATTAAGTTAGTGTATCAAATGTGGAGATCTTTCATGAAAGTGAGGATCGGAACGTTGGAGAACCATAGGTAAAACTTGTGTTGAGTCTCGGATGCACGAAAGTGATCCTTGAGATTCCGCTTGAGACAATCAACTTAGAATTCGGATGCACGGAAAGTGATCTTTGAGTTCTTTGATTGATAATTTACTTATCTTTAGCATTGGGATAAATCTTGCGCAAAAGTGAGGATTGGTCGCAAGTAGCTCTGATACCACTGTTAGGGAATGCCGGGAGTAATTTTAAAATTTTGAAGTCCCAGGACGCAGCGGAAGAAGTATTACACCCGAAACACATTCCTTTCCCAAGGATCCTTGCGAGTGAGAGAACACAAGGATGTGTTAGGGTTAGTACCTTTATTGCTTGTTTAGATGTCGAAGCCATGTTGAAGGCGCCCAGGTGTTCGCCCTCTACAAGTATCCACGCGTCGACTCCTTGATCGTTGCTCCCTTCCACGCTCGGTGCTAGCCTCGGGAAGAGAATCAAGCCTTCATTTCCACTTGCGCCACCTTCAAGAGAAGTTGCGCCAAGGAGGGGATAGGGAAGATGATGCCGCCAAGGACTTCCCTCTTCTTCTTTGCTTGCGCCACCTCCAAGGTGCGCCTATGGCCAAAGGACGATGAGGGCTTGTGACAAGAAGACGCCACCAAGCACAAAAAATCCTTGCGCCAAGAAGAGAGGAAGAGGAAGAACTTGCGGCTCCAAGGAAGAAGTTTGCACCACCTTGTTGTCGCCCTTTGCTTTGCTCTCTCTCCCTTCTATGAGTGTTCACGCCTCCTTAAAGTCCAACCATGGAAGGGGCGGTAAGGGGTCCAATAAATAGGACAAGAAGCGGCAAGGCAATGGCTAAGATCATGCCAAGTGGGTGGCTAGGATAAAGGGGTCTTGAGGTAAGGAAAGTCTCCAAGATTTTACCATAAACCTCATTCAACCTATCCTAATTTGCCCAATGGCCATATCAGCCCAAGACATGCCTTAGATGCATGCTTTCCATCCAAGGGAAGGGCAAGGCGCAACAAGCATGAGGAGTTTCGGCTAGGGTAAGAATTTTGGGAGAAACTAGGGTTTTAGATAAGGTAAGTCTCCAAGACATTACCATATACCTTACCCTACTATCCATATGCGCCCAAGCTCTTTCCAAAAGAGCCATCAAGCCATATCAGCCCCAAGACTTACCTTAGAGGCAAGTATTCCTTCCAAGGAAGAAGGGCTAGGCGCCCTTTACTTCCATAATGAAGCAAAGGCGCCTCCCTCACCCCATTATGCCCCTAGGCGCCAATGGGGTGAGATTTCTCCCCATTATACCCTTATAAGCCAATTCCTCTTCATGACAACTAATTATTGGGCCTCATTGGATAATGAGCTAGCCCAAACTTCATGGCATGGGTTAATTAAGCCATTGGATCCAATCCAATGCAACCCTAATCCAAATGTGACCAATCTAGGTCAATTTCGGGTCAACCTGCCAAAAATGAAGTTTGGCTCCAATAACTTTCTTCCATCTCATCAGGCCCATTGGCGCTGATGAAATCTTCCAAATGGATCCAAGTTATCCAATAACTTGATCCTAAGGCTTCTGATTAAAGCAACGTCAAGAGTCTATTGCGTGTGACCCCGTAGGATCCATATGACGATGGCAATGATGTAAACATCATAAGTAGTGAGGGGTATCTAGCAACACATCACTACTACCCATGTCATAGGACTTAAGTCATTATGGCAACAACTCCTAACAAGCAACGAGGATTCCCATTGCATTACAGATCCCTTTGCCTAAGCTGATATCCTGCCATTGGATTAGTCTCAAGTTTATTATCCAATGCATTGGTCATGACTCAACAAGTGTGGCCACACTCTCCTGTCATGCACCAATAAGGTGGGGCGCCCCGAGGTGGATATCATGCTTCCTCGGAAGGAAGGGGCAAATCCTACTATTGGTCATCCATGTCTCTACGTGACTTATGACATGCCCAATGACAGTCGTTTTGATCTCCCAATTACGGAGAGACGTAAGACTGTATTAAAGCATACCCTTCATCAAGTCTAGACATGAATACCTCAAGTCTAAGGATCAATGCAAACCTCTTGCATGTGAGATTGACTTGTTGACTAGACAAGTCAATCCTCACGGTGGATCACTCCAGTGCATCCAATGCACCTGTATGTCTGCGTTACTGTGCCCCGCACCTAACTAGCCCATACACCTGTCTCACATGTACCGAAGCTGTCCCATATCTGCTAAGGTACCTTGTCTGGGGATAGCTTATGAGAATGGATCCAATCCAAACTCCTGGGACATTATTTATGCAACTCAATACATCAATGCAGGTAGAGAAGTCTGCATAATAACGACCATGCCTATATAAACAGTAATAGTTCTATCAAAGTACATTCAAACAATGCCTCACCATGTCCATACATTGGTCTTTAGGGCATATACACCAACAATCTCCCACTTGCACTAAGACCAAGGACAACTGATGTTTAGTCAGTTCCAATGTCTCTAGTATGACCCATTTAGCTTCCGCTGCGCCAGAGGCTGGATCAGTGGGTTTTTCCAGATTGCTATCTGTGTTTATTTTAACAAATTTGATCATCATCCTTATCCATGATCTCTAAGATCAGATGATATGCTGTAGTACATACTTGATCATTAAGTTCCTTCTCTCATGCTATGGTCCCAGTAAGAACTATACTGGACCATCAAGCACTATGAACTAGATCAAGTTCAAATGAATGAAGCTGCCTCCTTGGCTGCCACAAAGAGTTGCAATGTACTCAGCCTTATTTGTAGAAATTTTGCCACTTTGGTTTGCATAATGCTCTTTCAGCACACAACACCATAACAAGGCAAAGCGCAACTCCTGGCTGTGATCAATAGTCACTAGACTGGAACGAAGTGTCAGTGTACCCCTGTACACAAAATTCTTTCCCGTCTATCATAGACTAGACTTCAATCCTTTATACTTCCCAAGTATATGTATAAGGATTGCTTTCACAGCTATCTAGTGTTAAACACTAAGATATGATTGAAATTTGCTGGCTACGCTCCAAGCATTTGCCAGAAATGGTCTTCAAAACATGATCCATCCTACATACAATGTATCAGGACTTTGGACCCATGTTAATACTCTCCAGCTGTGCCACAACATCTTTGAGAGACTTAGACCATATCTTCCTGGAAGGTATCAATATTTGGAATCATCCAATATAATCCTCTCCAGAAACTCTTGGATGAACATAGATTGACTAAAGGGCAATGACTTTCTTGGATCTCTATAGATCCTCATGCCTAGGATGTAGGCATCATTCCCTAGATCATTCTTCTCGAAATACATATCAAACCTTTTCTTCACCATGTGAAGAGCTGAGATGTTATTCCTCGTGAGGAGAATATCATCAATCATCTAGACAAGAAATATTATTAATAAGGTGCTCCCACTGATCTTCTTGTAAACACAGGCTTTTTCAACCATGCTTGCATAACATCATGCATATCTATATGGCCTTGATATGAAAACCTTCTGGCTATTTCCTTATAGATATCTTTTCAGATGTCCTTGCAAGAAAAGCAGTTATCATAACAAGATGCCATAATTGATTATGCAATTACAACAAGCAGATCCCTAAATGGACTTAAAGCTCAGCTATTGATGAAAATTTCATTATTATCCACCCAGTGGATTTGCCTGAAATTTCTGTTCACTAGCTTGCCTTTCAAGGTAACAATGTTACCTTCCATGTCTATCTTCCCAGAAGATTTATTTTACAGCCTGTGGGAATTACCCCTTTGGCAGCTTATCCAAGTCCCAGACTTGATTAGCAGACATGGAGTCCATTATGGTTCTCATGGCCCTTGGCCATTTCTTGGAATCTGGTCCACCGACCGCTTCCATTTCCTTATAAGTCTTAGGTTCATGCTTGATGAAAAATTCGTCATGCCCAGCATATCGAATTGATCCAGACTTATGTTATTCCTGTGTTACTTGAACCTCAGGTTGACTTTCAACCTGTATGTGAGATTTTGCTCTCCATGTGTGTCTAATTATATTGTGGTTGATTCTGGACCTTGTCCAAATCAAATCTACTCCCACTAGCTTCTTTCAAAAGAAATACTTTCTCAAGAGAGACAGCATTTTGAGCAACAAATATTTTGTTCTCCATGGGATAGAATTAGCACTCTATAGTGCACCACAAATACATACTTTTGAATCACCACACATTACATTCCCAATTCCATTGAAGAAATGGGATATTTGCAGTTCTCAACTCAAAAGCTAACTTAGACATTTTCTTATGGAGTAGCAGTACATCTATTTGCATGGCATCATAGTAGTATATTTGCATGACTACTCAAAGATGGAACCACATCCAATGTGTTCCTTTTCTTTCTTTGAAATTCACCACACAGTGGTGAGCTAAGAAGGCTGTGAGATAACTCCACACTTCTTAGGACAGTCATCAAATTCTCCACTTAATCATCTTGATCCAATCAAGGTGCTTTGATAGATCCTTCTCTTTGACTCAATACTTCATTTGTGAACTTCTTGGAATTTTCCAAAGTTCTTGGGTTGCGTAAGGCATACCCACACTCAATGAAGTATATATAACTCCTCTTAGTGCTAGTTTACATGGGTCCACTCACATTGCTGTGTAATAGATCCAACAAGTCACTACATCTTCTACCCTTTACGGTGAGTGAAGGCAGCATCTGTCACATTGTTCCTTTGAACTAGGCTCACATGTATCATAATCCTGAAAGGATAATGATCCCAATAGTCCATGGACTTTCGGATGTGACCATTGTTCTATGGTTCAAGAGACAATGCTATAAGAGGAAGTTTATTGAATCATTAGATCTAATCTTGTGTCACATATAGAACCACAAACTATTGTCAATTGTATCACTTCAATAGAACATCTCAGATTAAAGAAAAATATCATTTATTATTTCAAACTGAAGTCCTTTCCAAAAGGAATGATGTTCTAATACATAAGCTGATACAATAATAGCAAAGTTCTATATAAAGTCTTCAAGGCAGTGAGATGATATCAACAGCAGCATCCAATGCTCCGTCCCTGACCCGAGAGTCAATCCCATCAAGCCTCTTCGTCCTACTTCTTTTGAGCTCCTGCACATGTAAAACATATGTGAGCCTCACATACGGTACCCAGTACCCATGAATAAGAAGTAGACAAAAGACCTCGGTAACACAATACCTGAAGCGGATGGATTACATCCCTTCTTCTTTGCCATGCTCTTCTTGGCCATCAATCCTCTTCGAAATACCCATGCATTCCCAGTCTTCCGAAGTATTAGCTTCGAAGATACAGAACCATGGTCTTTCTCGGATTCAGGCACACATTCTGAAGATCCAACAGAACTCTCCTGATCATTGTCCATAGAGTATGGTGTGAAGAGACCTTTGAGATGTATGATTAGATCATAGATCCCCATCTCATCACATTCAACCTTGACCTCTGGGGTCATGCACTCTAAGACAAGAGCAGTGTACTGTTCGTTATCTTCACAATGTTCAAGATAGACATTCCACTCCCAGTCATTAGTGAAATACACACTGGGCTGGGATGGAGGTCTTTCAAGAAGATGCACCTTATTTTCTTGTTCCAGTATCTTGGACAAAGTCTTGAACCATTTTGTCCAATTTGTCCCATCCAGTTTATGTTTATAAAGTTTCAATCTTAGATCAGGAGATGCCTTCTACAATAAGCAAATAAGTAAAATAAGTACTATGATAAAGCATTTAACAAGGACTTTAAATTAAATGCTATGCTCCCACTACTTCCAAAACAAGTTGAGAACTCTCTAACTCAACATGGAAATAAGTGAGTAGGATCCTAATTTCACATGAGGTCTCCGCGACTCACGAGGGTGAGTTGAGATGCACAGAGAGTCCCATGCTTCCTTAGGTAGGCATGCCAGCCAATTGTACCGCGCACAATTCCTCTTAGTTAAGATAGACTAGGCGCCCTGTGTCCAGCGAGGGCTGGATACAACACAGAACCCTATCCTCTCAACAGCTGCCTCTAGTGATTCATCATGTCAGTGACATATGAAAAACTAGTCAAGTCTGGTCCTAACCGTTATGCCCAGGGCCAACGAATTTCCTTGTGAAGGCACGCCCAGGTTAAAACTGGACTGGGGAAATCATTGTCACCACACACCTCCTAAAGATAAGTGAGTGTGTCCCACGAGGGTGGGAAATAGTTCACAACATCACCGATCGATAGTTTGATGAGGGCTACGCGTTAGAAGGCTATTGACTTGATATTTTAATGAGAGTTTTGCATGTTCGTTTTATTCTTTTCTAGCATGCATCTTTCCTATGGTTATGGCAGCAAAGGAAAAACATCACAGGCATGCTATGGACAAAATAATAAACCATCACAGGCATGCCAATTTTGGTCGATATGGTCATAGCCCTTTTCATACACATAACTTGTCACGAGCCATGTGACATGTTATTGTGCATCCAAGGGTTGCGAGTCCCTGAAGCAAATCAGCCCATGCCAGAAGCCGAAAGCATGTGTCCTTCCTTCAATCGCAAGTCCATCACCACGCTTCCAAAGCTGGCGCCACTTCTGACTCCAATTGAAGAAGGCTCCTTGTTGTCTTTGATGAACCTTAACCTATCTCATGTAAACAATTCTACATCTATTCTAAGGAAAGATGAAATTTTACATCAAGAAAGGGGGAGAACCACACGCAGGTGGTAGAAAGATTTTACAAGCATTCATCACAGGTGGAAACATGCTTCCACATCACAACACAGGAGGGCACTCGCTATGACCATATCAACCCAATCAAGTGGCGCATGTAAAATTTGAAAATCCGAAAAAAATCAAATTTTAGCACCTTATGCGCCAATATCATCCAAGGCATTCTCTTAACCAATTCCATGCCAAAATTTAGATCAAGTTCCATGATGATTTCATAGACCCTATCGGCTGGCAGTTTTGTCAGATCAAGAGACCCGGCCAGTCTGAAGACACAATGCCTGTCCTACTTGACAAAACTTACGTGCGCCTTTGGTCTTAAATCAAGCATAAACATAATCCAAGTTTCGGCCATAGAGTTGAGAAGAGAAGATTGGATGAAAACGCTTTCTACGTGAAACACGCATGGATAGAAGAAAAATTTTCAAAAATTTTTTCACACAAGCAAACGTATACCTTGTGTTTCTCGCAAGTAGCTCTGATACCACTGTTAGGGAATGCCGGGTGTAATTTTAAAATTTTGCAGTCCCAGGACGCAGCGGAAGAAGTATTACACCCGAAACACATTCCTTTCCCAAGGATCCTTGCGAGTGAGAGAACACAAGGATGTGTTAGGGTTAGTACCTTTATTGCTTGTTTAGATGTTGAAGCCATGTTGAAGGCGCCCAGGTGTTCGCCCTCTACAAGTATCCACGCGTCGACTCCTTGATCGTTGCTCCCTTCCACGCTCGGTGCTAGCCTCGGGAAGAGAATCAAGCCTTCATTTCCACTTGCGCCACCTTCAAGAGAAGTTGCGCCAAGGAGGGGATAGGGAAGATGATGCCGCCAAGGACTTCCCTCTTCTTCTTTGCTTGCGCCACCTCCAAGGTGCGCCTATGGCCAAAGGACGATGAGGGCTTGTGACAAGAAGACGCCACCAAGCACAAAAAATCCTTGCGCCAAGAAGAGAGGAAGAGGAAGAACTTGCGGCTCCAAGGAATAAGTTTGCACCACCTTGTTGTCGCCCTTTGCTTTGCTCTCTCTCCCTTCTATGAGTGTTCACGCCTCCTTAAAGTCCAACCATGGAAGGGGCGGTAAGGGGTCCTATAAATAGGACAAGAAGCGGCAAGGCAATGGCTAAGATCATGCCAAGTGGGCGGCTAGGATAAAGGGGTCTTGAGGTAAGGAAAGTCTCCAAGACTTTACCATAAACCTCATTCAACCTATCCTAATTTGCCCAATGGCCATATCAGCCCAAGACATGCCTTAGATGCATGCTTTCCATCCAAGGGAAGGGCAAGGCGCAACAAGCATGAGGAGTTTCGGCTAGGGTAAGAATTTTGGGAGAAACTAGGGTTTTAGATAAGGTAAGTCTCCAAGACATTACCATATACCTTACCCTACTATCCATATGCGCCCAAGCTCTTTCCAAAAGAGCCATCAAGCCATATCAGCCCCAAGACTTACCTTAGAGGCAAGTATTCCTTCCAAGGAAGAAGGGCTAGGCGCCCTTTACTTCCATAATGAAGCAAAGGCGCCTCCCTCACCCCATTATGCCCCTAGGGGCCAATGGGGTGAGATTTCTCCCCATTATACCCTTTTAAGCCAATTCCTCTTCATGACAACTAATTATTGGGCCTCATTGGATAATGAGCTAGCCCAAACTTCATGGCATGGGTTGATTAAGCCATTGGATCCAATCCAATGCAACCCTAATCCAAATGTGACCAATCTAGGTCAATTTCGGGTCAACCTGCCAAAAATGAAGTTTGGCTCCAATAACTTTCTTCCATCTCATCAGGCCCATTGGCGCTGATGAAATCTTCCAATTGGATCCAAGTTATCCAATAACTTGATCCTAAGGCTTCTGATTAAAGCAACGTCAAGAGTCTATTGCGTGTGACCCCGTAGGATCCATATGACGATGGCAATGATGTAAACATCATAAGTAGTGAGGGGTATCTAGCAACACATCACTACTACCCATGTCATAGGACATAAGTCATTATGGCAACAACTCCTAACAAGCAACGAGGATTCCCATTGCATTACAGATCCCTTTGCCTAAGCTGATATCCTGCCATTGGATTAGTCTCAAGTTTATTATCCAATGCATTGGTCATGACTCAACAAGTGTGGCCACACTCTCCTGTCATGCACCAATAAGGTGGGGCGCCCCGAGGTGGATATCATGCTTCCTCGGAAGGAAGGGGCAAATCCTACTATTGGTCATCCATGTCTCTACGTGACTTATGACATGCCCAATGACAGTCGTTTTGATCTCCCAATTACGGAGAGACGTAAGACTGTATTAAAGCATACCCTTCATCAAGTCTAGACATGAATACCTCAAGTCTAAGGATCAATGCAAACCTCTTGCATGTGAGATTGACTTGTTGACTAGACAAGTCAATCCTCACGGTGGATCACTCCAGTGCATCCAATGCACCTGTATGTCTGCGTTACTGTGCCCCGCACCTAACCAGCCCATACACCAGTCTCACATGTACCGAAGCTGTCCCATATCTGCTAAGGTACCTTGTCTGGGGATAGCTTATGAGAATGGATCCAATCCAAACTCCTGGGACATTATTTATGCAACTCAATACATCAACGCAGGTAGAGAAGTCTGCATAATAACGACCATGCCTATATAAAGAGTAATAGTTCTATTAAAGTACATTCAAACAATGCCTCACCATGTCCATACATTGGTCTTTAGGGCATATACACCAAGACACCTTGGAGAGGCGAGCGACAGAGGAGAGGCACCAAGGGAAGGAGGAGAGGGGCGGCTATAAGGATATGCTAGGCGAGTTGCAATATGCGAGTCACCCTAGCATATGCGCCTACAACTCTTATTTTTAGATTTGATATATGGGTCCATTAACTTAAGTCACAATATTTTTATTCAAAAATATTCGTGAGTTAAGTTGCGGCCCCCATCACTTAAGTTATAAATTAATTAACAATTAATTCATAAATCTAAAGCTGATGGTTGCATATGTTATCAAGTCACTACCCTAATCTCAGTAATTCCCTGAGTTTTTGAATTGTCGACATAGACCTAGTCAACTAGAGTCAAAAGTGGTCACCCAAGGTCAACTAGGGTGAACTCGATCACACCAATCTATAAACCAACTCTCTACTCATATCAACCAACCGCGAAGCACAAAACTCCCAAACACATCCGAATCGTCTATAGATTTGATCTGAGGCTATCCGATCAATATAGAGTCTCTAGTATCTAGGTGTGTGACCCTGTAGGTTCCTCTGACATTGGCAGTTATGACCTAATCATCATAAGTAGTGAGTAGCACCTAGTAATGAATCACTGCTACCCAAGTCATCGGAATAAATGTCACCATCGACAACCTCAAACCTGTGATAAAGTATAAGAGTATCAATGTCCCTTTGCCAGGCTGATCGTCCAAGTTGGACAAGCTTGTCACACTTGTTTATTCCAACGAAGATGGTCACGAATAAATAAGGCTAAACCTGGGTGTGGCCATACACTTTTAGTCATGCATCATATAGGGGCCCATGGACATAAAGCTTCCCCATAGGGAAGGGGCAAATCCTCTATTGGCAAGATGCAACTCTTATACAGCTCAAGACATACTCAATGACAATCGTTATGACCTCCCTTTTACGGTGAGGCGTTAGGTTGTATCAAAGCATATCTCTTACTACATAGAGACACAATCTCCCTCAAGTCAAATGACAGACACAACTCTATCACTGTGCGATTCTTCTTGAGACACCAAGAAGAACTCTCACGGCGGGTCGGTCCAATATATCTCCCTTGATATACCTTTATGCCTACGTTAAGCAACTCATGCTAACTAGTACATAAATGAGTCTCACCCATACCATAGCTATTCCCTATCCACTATGGTACTCCACTCAGGACATAGTAAACTGAGATAGGAATATCTCGAGGGACATCATCATGTAAACATACATACGCGCAGATGTATAATAAAACCATGACAATGGCAATGCCAGAATATCTATCAATATCAATGTATGTAGTTGATGACTCCAAATTTCATAGTGTTTTTCATACTTATTACTATGGTACTCGACTCAGGACATAGTAAACTGAGTGTAGGGAACCCCTTTCATGAGGGGTGCGAAACCCTAAAGTGGCGCAACATGATAGGCAGCGGATTCAAGGGTCGAAGAGCATGCATTATATGATCAACTTTCGAAACATGAATAGAGAAGATGCGATTCATACCATAGCCATTTCAAGATGGCGCCTTGGAAGCAAGAGAACAACGAAGGTCTCCTCCAAATCGTCACACACAAGATGAGCGACGGCTTGCTTCTTGTCGTCCCTTGTGCTAGCAAGGATCGTCCAAGATGTCTTTGATCGAAAGGAAAGGGATGGAGATGTCGATCTCTCTTGGCCGAATCTTCCTCTATGTTTCAAGTTGTCGCCGCACACCAAAAAGTGTCAAGAGGAATGAGTTTTTAGTGACGAGAATAGAGAACCCTCTATTCGAACGTGAGCCATCTCCAAGTGGAGATCATGGTTACTAAAAATAGCAACCACTCATCGCTCCAATGTTCACGCCAAGTGAACATGTCGCCACGCCTTGAACCATGCGCTCATTTCATGAGCTGGTTCAATTTGGTTCGGTTTAAGAACCAATCAAGCCAAGCAATCAAGTCTAGATCTCAAATAAACCCTAAGGCTCCAGATCTAACCGTTGATCTCTTGATGCTTCTGATCTCACCGATCTAGCATCTATTCTCTCGATCGAAGCTTACCGATCTCAAGCCCTAATCAATCAAACATGATCAGACCAGATCTCACTTACAATCAGAGATCAAATCCCTTTAAACTGAACTTAAACAATTCAGTCCACACGATCTGACTTAAGTAAGCCATATCATCAAATTGTGCGACCCTGAGGGTTTCCTTTAAATGTCGGTAACGATAACTCACGTTATCACGATCAGTGAGGGGTATCTAGCAACACATCACTGTCTCCCGATATAAAGGAAAGAGTCTTCCAAGACTACACCCAAAATACAGCACAAGCGTGAATCAACTTCACTAAGCATACATATTTCCTTTGCCACTGGATGTTCTTATTGGACAAGCGTGTCAAGCTTGTAATTCCAATATGATGAGCATGATTAGATCAGATGATCACAGTCACCCGGGTATGGCCATACACTTTCTCAATCATCTCATCCAGGGGGCCCTTTAGAACATCGCACTCCTTAAACAAGGAGACGGCAATCCTATGTCTATCACTAGTGCCCTAACATGACTCAAGCTCACCATCCAAGATAGTCTATAATCATTATGTTTCAAATGATATTGAACTACCTCAAAACAATGACAATCATCATTTAGAAAACACAAGTGATCTCAAGTCAGAGGAAATGTGCCACTTGTTACAATCAAGGATTATTCACATTGTGACAAGCAACTGAATATCCTAGTAGGGTCTGTCCGGTACATCCAATGTACCCATGAGTCTACATCTTATTCCATGCTCGAAGCATCCTATAAGATTAGAACACATATTAGTCTTAACCATATCAAGGCTGTCTCATGTTCACCAAGATACATCGACTAAGGACATAATAGCATGTCAGCCCAGCTGAACAGCTTTGAGACATTATTCATAAGTATACTTATTGCAGCAGACAAGGTAACAAACTGAATAATAACCATGCCTTTATAAACACAAGAGTTTATTACATGATACTGTTACAATCCCAAGGCCTCAAACATTAGGCTTAAGGGCATACCCCAACACTGAGATAGGAATATCTCGAGGGACATCATCATGTAAACATACATACGCGCAGATGTATAATAAAACCATGACAATGGCAATGCCAGAATATCTATCAATATCAATGTATGTAGTTGATGACTCCAAATTTCATAGTGTTTTTCATACTTATTTGGTAGTCTTTTGAGCCATAGTCTTACTCTTTTACTTTGCTTTTATACCATTTTTTACCAAATACTTCAGAATCTACACAATCTTTGGTTTTTAATCAATTTCAGGTAAAAAGGCATTATTATCACCGGTTTTCAAGCAATTCAGATGCATGAATGAGTTCCAACCATGAAGAGGGGTCTACCAATCAAATTTCAAGTCAAAAGGATGCTCCTAGAAAAAATACGGCACTGCCGTGTACATCTGCACGGTACCGTATTGTGGCGCTTTTAACCAGACAAACATACGGCACTACCGTATTTTGCCTCGAAACCTTCACGGTACCATATTTTGGGGAGATTACCACCCGAAAACTTGAGGGAGAATACGGCACCACCGTGTACATCTACACGGTACCGTATTTTATGACAGTCTAGAACAGAAAGCTCCAGCACAAATGCGGCACTACCGTATTTCTCCCCGAATCTTTCACGGTATCGTATTTGCCACCAATTTTGACTAGAGAAGTTTTTGCACAAATACGACACTGCCATTGGAGAATGCACGGTGCCGTGCTTTCTAACCAGATTTCACAGAAAGAAATACGGCACTTCTGTGTACATCTACACGGTGCCGTATTTGCCAACCCAGAAATCCGAGATTTCCGCCGAATCAGTCAAAATGCAATTTCCAGTGCTTTAGGAGTCCAAATCTAGATTTGAAAGAAGGGGTGGACACGTCCTTAAGAGGGGAAGGACGAGAAACAAAAATTAATGAATTTTATAACGAATCCACGGAGAAATTGAGGGAGAGGCGAAATTGCTAGGGTTCATCGGTTCTCCACCTACAGACCACCTCCGGCCACGAAATTTGACAGAGAGATTCACCTGGTGAAGGAGAACACGCATCTCAAGTTCCAGATCGTTCGGAGTTGAATTGAAGGAGAAATCGACACAACAGTGGTGACAACGCTGTTTAAAGCATATTACAAGCTGTAATTTCATTACAGCCCTGTTTTGTAATCTTTCTTCCCTCTTTTCGATTCCTTATCACTCGGAAAACATGTTTTATTGTAATTCCTTTATCATGGTAGCTTAATCTTTCTTTGGGACATGGGGGTGTAATCTCTTTATTTCTTAATGGCTAGAAAACCCTAATTTTGTCAACTAATCTTATTATGATAATTTTACTCTTGTGATTGATTGTTCTTTAATTCTCCTTTGTCTCTTAAATATCAGTATGTTTTAGAGTTTTGCAAAATAGGCCGAGAGGTTGATTGTTTGAAATTCGGAACCCTAGGAATTATTGAGTTTGGAACTATCGTAAGAGATTAGGTAGTCCTTCGAATTCTGATTTTTAGTTATTTTATTGCCATGTTGAATTTCTGATACTTTGGATTGAGTTAATGTGTAGACTTGATTTGATGTTGCAAGAGATTTAGTATCGAGTCATTGGAAACCCTTGAGTAAAACTAGTGTTGAGACTCGGATGCACGAGAGTGATCCTTGAGTTCTTAGCTAATGGTTTACTTATTTTAAGCATTGAATAGATCTTGCGCGAGAGTGAGGATCGGTTCTTTGTATGATTGTCTACGCGAGAGCGAGACAATTTATTTATAAAGTAAATTTTACCTTTACCATAATAGAATTAGATTGACAAATACTTATCTTAATATAGTCATTAGAAATTAAAGTAGATGAACCCCTAGTCCCGATTTCCTCTCTGATATTTTCTCCGTGTTCTTTTCGATAGTTTGATTCACTATTTTTCGATTGCCTAGCTAGCGAGAAATCGATTATTCAGTACTTGACAACAAGGTCTCTGTGGTTCGATATCTATTTTATTACTTCGAATATCAGTGCACTTGCGGACACAACAAGTTTTTGGTGCCGTTGCCGGGGACTTCGATTTTGTTGATATTGATATAATTCTTATTATCACTAGACTAAGTTTTTATTTGTTTTTGTTTTTATTATTTTCTTTCTTTTCACTACTTTCTGTGATAGATTCTGATTTCCTTTTAGCTCTACAAATTCTGAACTTTTCTAACCTTCTACTTGTGTATGCGCAGAAATCTTAGGTTAGGACCATTAGTTCCTCTTGACCCTGAAATTAATAAAACACTTAGACTGTGCAGGAAGTTGAGATTTGCAGAAGGAAGAGAAGAAGAATGCATCATGGCAGAAAGAAGAACGCTTAGAGACTATGCAGCCCCAAATACACAAGGAATCCGTTCCAGCATCACTAGGCTTGCTATAGATGCAAATAACTTTGAGATCAAACCAGCGTTCTTATCGATGATTCAACAGAATCAATTTGGAGGATCTCCTTTGGAAGATCCAAACCAACACTTATCTCTTTTCCTTGAATTTTGCGACACCATAAAGATTAATGGTGTATCTGACAATGCCCTCAGACTAAGACTGTTTCCTTTTTCTCTCAGGGACAGAGCAAAAGCCTGGCTTCATGCACATCCAACTGGGATGTTTACTACTTGGGAGCGCTTGTCAAATGCCTTCTTGCAGAAGTACTTTCCTCCCAGTAAAATGATCCAGTTGAGGAACCAAATCACAGGCTTTGCCCAGAGAGACGGAGAATCAATGAGTGAAGCATGGGAGCGCTTTAATGAGCTCCAATGGAAGTGCCCCCACCATGGAGTGGAAAACTGGGTTTTAATTCAGACTTTTTATAATGGTTTGCTTTACAATACACGCTTAACTGTTGATGCTGCTGCAGGGGGAGCATTGATGAACAAGACTGTTGAAGATGCCCATGCCTTGATTGAGGAGATGGCGCTAAATCACAACCAATGGGCTTCTGAGAGAGGAGTGCTTTATCGGCCTCCTCAGGGTAAGAACGATGGTGATGGTTGGCGCTCTCTTGCAGAAAAGGTAGACTCGTTATGTAACCGTTTTGATTCTTTCCAAATGCAAACCGCTGCTATATCTTCTATTGTTTGTGAGGTTTTTGGGAACAATGGGCACCATGCTAGAGAGTGCAAAATCATTATTGATAAAGGTGAGGAACAAGTGAATGAAGTAGGGAATTATAATCAAAGTAAAACTAATGATCCCTACTCTAGTACTTATAACTCTAGGTGGAGGAATCACCCCAACCTTTCATGGAGGAACAATAACAATGAGAGAGGACAAACTGAGAATAGGGGATTCCAAAGGCCTAATGAAAACCAGAACCAAAACACAAATCAGAATTCTAGTGTAGAATCCATGCTTGAGAAAATTTTGGCAAATCAAAATCAATTCATGTATAATCAAAGTAGGCAAAATGAAGAATTTAAGAAAAATCTTAGTCAAATCAACTCCAAGTTGGAAAGAGTAGAGACACACAACAAGATTTTAGAAAACCAAGTTGCACAACAGGCTAGCACTTCATCTAGACCCCTAGGAAAATTACCTGCCAAACCTGAACCCAACCCTAGGGAATATTGCAATGCTGTCATAACTAGAAGTGGAAAACAATTGGATGATCCTAGGGAGTCTCTTGATGATGATGAGGTAGAGCCCAGACTTGAACTTAGGAGTGAACCAGTTTTGGAATCACAACCTGCACATAAGCAGTCCCAAACTAGTTTTTCACCTCACAAAGGTGATGAACCTAGAGGTGATTTGTCATGTAAGGTTGATGATTCTAAAACTAGTTCACCACCACCCTATATGCCACCAATTCCTTTTCCCCAAAGGATTGTTCAAACAAAGTTAGATAAACAGTTTGGCAAATTTTTAGATGTTCTTAGAAAACTTTATATCAATGTTCCATTTACTGAAGTTTTGACTCAAATGCCAACATATGCAAAGTTTTTAAAAGAGATTCTATCTAACAAGAGAAAGATTGATGATCTTGGTACTGTGGCACTTACTGAGGAGTGTAGTGCTATCATACAGAATAAGTTGCCACCTAAGCTAAAGGATCCAGGTAGTTTTTCTGTTCCTGTTTCTATTGGAGATATGGCTTTCAACTGAGCCTTCTGTGACCTCGGTGCAAGTGTTAGTTTAATACCTTATTCTCTTTACAGAAAATTGGATATTGGAGAACTCAAACCAACCTCAATGACTTTGCAACTTGCTGACTCATCAATAAAGCATCCGGTTGGTATATTATAAAATGTTCCTGTACAGATTGGAAAGTTTTTCATACATGCTGATTTTATAGTTTTAGAGATGGAAGAAAATTTGAAAAACCCTATTATACTTGGTAGACCTTTCTTGGCTACATCTGGAGCACTCATTGATGTAAAAAAGGGAAAATTGACTTTTGAAGTTTGTGGTGATATAATCGAATTTGATTTGACTGATTCTTTAAAAAGAGCATCACACTCAGGAACATGTTGTAGCATAGACATATTTGATGATGAGGTTGTTTGTGACATGCATAATTTGTTTGATGAACCTTCTGACTTTGAAACTGACACATCTTCTGAGTGTGCTAATAAAGAATTTCAGGAAAGGGCAGTGAAGAAGAAAAGAAAGAGACGAAAGAGGAGAGGAATATCAAAATTGCCTGAAGAAGTAAAAAGGCTCATAAATAAATTTGGATACTGTTTCAAGTTTGAGCCTTATGTTCTTAAGAGCCCTGAACGAGACATAGAGAAATCAGGATGGCCACCAAAGACACAACCACGATCAAATCTGAGTGTTAAACGGTCAAGCTAATGACCATAAATTAGCGCTTCTTGGGAGGCAACCCAAGCACTTTTGCTTTAGCTTACTTTCTTTTACTTTATTTTTGTTTTTGTTTTTTTTACTTAGCACTAATTTTTCTTTTCTTTCTATAGGTGAAAATTAATTTTTGTCACAAAAAAAAACTCTAGTGGTGCGAACCCGAAGACACAGAGGATGATTGAGTCTGACACAAACTAATAGACCTTTGTGAGTATTTTCTTCCTACTTATTTGCATTCCATCCTTTATATTTTTTTGATAATCCATGTGTTCAAATGGAAGATGAATACTTCAAACTTCTTGTGCTCACATGCCACGGATCCTCGCCTTTTGATTTTATTGATAGATATTTCGATTTGGTTGTGTTGACACAATATGATGATGATGTGTAGAAGGATTTTTCTGAAAATACTACAAACACCATGCCAAAATTTTTAACGAATTATCATGCATATCAATTTCTAGAAATTGGAAATAGATTTTATATGTTGAATTTATTTCTCTGATATAATCTATTTGTTGGAAATTTTTTATTAATTGATGCATGAAATTCTAGGTAAATGCATTGTTTAGTGAATGCAATCTAGAAGTGAAATAATTATTTTGAATAAAATGAGCATATTTGCATATGTTATTGAGTTGATATCAAGTGATTAATCTAGTTAATCTTTATAATCTTTTATGTTATTTGTTGGGAAAAAGAGATCCAAATCCATGAGAAAGGATGACTCCCCTAATTGGCACTGTATAAAATTAACAGTGGGACCTAAAGACATGGGTTGAAGTCCACAAAAAGAAAAAGAATAACTCCTCTTCTTGGCATTGTGTTCACAATGGTACCTAAGACAAGAGTTGAAGTTCATTGCAAAAGTGTGTATCTATGTAGATGCATGCCAAGAAAGAGCTCCTTTGACATTGACTCCTCTGTCTCAAGAAAATTCTTTCTACCTATGAGATATGAGTTCTATTATGTGTGGTTATGTGACCAACATACTCTAAATTCGTCATTGGAAAAAGGGTGGTAATCGATTTAGAGAATGTCAAGGACAAATAAAAAAAATTAGTGAAAAAAAGATTTGGAGATCCTATTCCTGTAAACAAAAACATATTGGATGAAAATCTCAAAAAGAAGATTAATTCATGAAGTTGAAATTCTATTACCATGCATGTTGCGAACTTTTATTTAATTGAATTATTGAGTCTTAAAGATTAATTTCAGAAGACGATGTATTTACTTGAAAATTTTGTGTGAAATTGATAAAATTCTCTATGGATGATTATATTCTAGAAATTTATTCGTCATATCGAAATTTATGTTTCAATACTCAGTATTTATTTCTTTATTTACTTGAGGACAAGAAAAGTTTGAGCCTTATGTGTTTGATGACTCCAAATTTCATAGTGTTTTTCATACTTATGTGGTAGTCTTTTGAGCCATAGTCTTACTCTTTTACTTTGCTTTTATACCATTTTTTACCAAATACTTCGGAATCTACACAATCTTTGGTTTTTAATCAATTTCAGGTAAAAAGACATTATTATCGCCGGTTTTCAAGCAATTCAGATGCATGAATGAGTTCCAACCATGAAGAGGGGTCTACCCATCAAATTTCAAGTCAAAAGGATGATCCTAGAAAAAATATGGCACTGCCGTGTACATATGCACGGTACCGTATTGTGGTGCTTTTAACCAGACAAACATATGACACTACCGTATTTTGCCCCGAAACCTTCACGGTACCATATTTTGGGGAGATTTTCACCCGAAAACTTGAGGGAGAATACGGGCACCACCGTGTACATCTACACAGTACCGTATTTTATGATAGTCCAGAACAGAAAGCTCCAGCAAAAATACGGCACTACCGTATTTCTCCCAGAATCTTTCACGGTACCGTATTTGCCACCAATTTTGACCAGAGAAGTTTTAGCGCAAATACGGCACTGCCGTAGGAGAATGCACAATGTTGAGCTTTCTAACCAGATTTTACAGAAAGAAATACGGCACTGCCGTGTACATCTACACGGTGCCGTATTTGCCAACCCAGAAATCCTAGATTTCCGCCGAATCAGTCAAAATGCGATTTCCAGAGCTTTAGGAGTGCAAATCTAGATCTGAAAGAAGGGGTGGACTTGTCTTTAAGAGGGGAAGGACGAGAAACAAAAATTACTGAATTTTATCACGAATCCATAGAGAAATTGAGGGAGAGTCAAAATTGCTAGGGTTCATCGGTTCTCCACCTACAGACCACCTCCGGCCACAAAATATGACAGAGAGATTCACCTGGTGAAGGAGAACACGCATCTCAAGTTACAGAGCGTTCGTAGTTGAATTGAAGGAGAAATCGACACAACAGTGGTGACAGTGCTGTTTAAAGCATATTACAAGCTGTAATTTCATTACAGCCCCGTTTTGTAATCTTTCTTCCCTCTTTTCGATTACTTATCACTCTGAAAACATGTTTTATTGTAATTCCTTAATCATGGTAGCTTAATCTTTCTTTGGGACATGGGGGTGTAATCTCTTTGTTTCTTAATGGCTAGAAGACCCTAATTTTGTCAACTGATCTTATTATGATAATTTTACTCTTGTGATTGATTGTTCTTTAATTCTCCTTTGTGTCTTAAATATCAGCATGTTTTAGAGTTTTGTAAAATAGACCGAGAGGTTGATTGTTTGAAATTCGGAACCTAAGAATTGTTGAGTTTGGAACTATCGTAAGAGATTAGTTAGTCCTTCGAATTCTGATTTTTAGTGATTTTATTGCCATGTTGAATTTCTGATACTTTGGATTGAGTTAATGTGTAGACTTGATTTGATATTGCAAGAGGTTGAGTATCGAGTCATTGGAAACCCTTGAGTAAAACTAGTCTTGAGACTCGGATGCACGAGAGTGATCTTTGAGTTTCCACTTAAGGTGATCAACCTAGAATTCGGATGCACGAGAGTGATCCTTGAGTTCTTAGCTGATGGTTTACTTATTTTCAGCATTGAATAGATCTTGCACGAGAGTGGGGATCGGTTCTTTGCATGATTGTCTGCGCGAGAGCGAGACAATTTATTTATAAAGTAAATTTTACCTTTACCATAATAGAATTAGATTGACAAATACTTATCTTAATATAGTCATTAGAAATTAAAGTAGATGAACCCCTAGTCCCGATTTCCTCTCTGATATTTTCTCCGTGTTCTTTTCGATAGTTTGATTCACTATTTTCCGATTGCCTAGCTAGCGAGAAATCGATTATTCAGTACTTGACAACAAGGTCTATGTGGTTCGATATCTATTTTATTACTTCGAGTATCCGTGCACTTGCGGACACAATAGTAGTACAAAAGTTAAGACCAAAACATAGGTCTTAGGGCATAACACTAACAACCAATGCCTCGAGTCCTCTTCATCCACGCTCGGTGCTAGCCTTAGAAAGAAGATCCATGCCTTAGGGAGAACCTCCTACTTTGCATGTGGCACCACTAGCAGGAGATGCGCCAAAAGGAAGTAGGAAGGAAGAAGCCACCAAGGTCCACTTTGTCTTTCACCAAGTGAAGTAAGAGAGTGCCAAGATGAAGTGCTTGCAGCACTGGAGGAAGAGACTTGCACCAATTGATATTGGCCCTTTGCTCTCATCAATGCAATGAATCACACATAAGAGGAACGGCCACAACATCACATACATGCACAAGGGTTTGTGTCTAAAGGGAGAAGGAAGGGTGAGCGATTTGGGCAAGGTGTAAGCTCCTAGCCCTATTCCATATGCACCAAGGCCTTGTCATGCATTCCTATGTGAGCCATATGTGCCAAGACCAGGTCAAAGGCACCAAGGACATGCCTAATGCATCATTAGGTGCTTAATCCTCCCCATTAAGCCCTTAGGCACCTAAGCATAATATTTCTCCCCATTCTACACTTTTGGTGCCTATACTTCTTCTCCATCACTTATTGGTAGGTCCCATTTAAGTAATGGACCATACAAGCCTTCATTATCAAGTTGATTAAGCCATTAGACCGAATCTAATGCAACCTCAGTCAAATGTGGTTGTTGATTCTTTGCATTTACACAATGTTTCTCCCTATGTTTTAGATCATATTTTGGGCTTATCTGCATGATTTTGTGCTAATTTTAGTGTTTTTATCTTACTTTGCACGGAATCTTCACTTTTCTATGTTTTAATTAAAATATAGGTAAAATGGCATAAAAATGAAGGATTTCGAGGGATTTGAACCCAAAGCATGATTCCCAAGGAGATCGCGAGCCTACACATTAAATTTGGGGCGAAAATGGTGAAGAACGAGACATTTACGGCCTTGGCGGTAATTATGGATTCAGCCGTAAAAGCGACATCGAGCGAGAGATGAAAATCGGCTAAGTGCCAGAATGAACAGAAACTTTCACGAGTGAAACCATAATTCCATCACGGGCCGTGAAACTTTCTGTGACCGAAAACTTTATACACAGAAACATTTACGGCCTCAGCCGTAAACGCATCACGGGCCGTAAAAACTTCCGCCCGACAAGTTTTTCACACGTTTTTCACCCGATTCAAACCAGATTTGAGCAAAACTTCGCCGAACCGTTCTTTGATAGATTCTAAACCGGTCCAACTATAAAAGAAAAGATTTTTTGTGGGTTTGGAGAGCTTCTTGGGACGAAGACAAGGGGCGGCAGAGATCAAGGTGACAACTAAATTTTGAAGCATATTCCAACGAGATTCCACCTGAAAGCAACGATTGATCGACTATTCCTCATCTACAGATCAAGGAGAAGACAGTTCTATAGTTCTTTTGGCGATTTCTTGCATATTTTCATGAGTTTTCACTTGTTCATCATAAACTTCATGTATTTCCTTAATATCATGAGTGAGTAGATACCTATTTCTGGATGATTGTGAAAGGGGGTGAAACCCTAAGGCATGCGCATATAAACATTTGCATGGGCGGAATCTAGGGTTTCCTAGGATCGCATGCATGAATATATGATCAACTTGAAGATTGTATAGATCAAAACAAAATCATACCATAGCCATGAGTGGATGGCGATTTGGAAGCAGAGAACCAAGTGGCTCTCCTCCAAAGCGTGCGCACACAAGATGATTGATCGCCTACTCCTTGTCGATCCTTGTGCTAGCAAAGCTCTCCAAGTGTGCTAATCGCGTGAAGGAGATTGAGAGATGTCTTGGTGCTCGTCGAACTCCCTCTGGTTTGCGTGAAAAATCACCACACCGAAAGAGGAGCGTCAAGAGGAGAAGATGGGCGAGAGTGAGGCGTTATTCTCGAACGTGGAGGCGTTACTCTCGAATTGGAAAACCAATTTCCAAATATAGTAAGCCCTCATACGTTCATGCGTTCACCCCAATATGAACGATCGCAACTCATTCTCCCTTTGAACCATGCGCTCACTCTAAGTGAACCGGTTCAATTGAATTTAGTTCAAAGACCAAATTAAACCAAGCCTTGGTCTAGACCTTATTAAACCGAAAGGCTCAAGATCTAACCACACATCTCTTGATGCTCCTGATCTCATCGATCAAGCATCAATTCTCTCGATCGAAGCTTACCAATCTCAAGCCCTAATCAATCAAACATGATCAGACCAGATCTCACTTCCAATCAGAGTTTAAACTCCTTTAAACTGAACCAAAACAATTCAGTCCACACGATCTGACATAAGTAAGGCATATCATCAAATTGTGCGACCCTAAGGGTTTCCTTTAATGTCGGTAATGATAACTTACATTATCATGAACAGAGAGGGGTATCTAGCAACACATCACTGTCTCCCAATATAAAGGAAAGAGTCTTCCAAGACTACACCCGAACACAGCACAAGTGTGAATTCAATTCATTAGGCATACATGTTTCCTTTGCCACTGGATGTTCTCGTTGGACAAGCGTGTCAAGCCTGTAACTCCAACATGATGAGAATGATTAGATCAGATGAACATAGTCATCTGGGTATGGCCATACACTTTCTCAACCATCTCATACAGGGGGCCCCTTTAGAACATCACACTCCAAACAAGGAGAAGGCAATCCTATGTCTATCACTAGTGCCCTAACATGACTCATGTTCATTATACAAGATAATCTATAACCATTATATTTCAAATGATATTGAACTACCTCAAGACAATGCCAATCATCATTTAGAAACACAAGTGATCTCAAGTCAGAGGAAATATGCCACTTGTTTGCATATAAGGATTATTCACATTGTGACAAGCAATTGAATATCCTAAGTAGGGTCTGTCCAGTACATCCAATGTACCTATGAGTCTACATCTTATTCCATGCTCGAAGCATCCTATAAGATTAGAATACATATTAGTCTCAATCATATCAAGGTTGTCTCATGTTCACCAAGATATCTCGACTAAGGACAATACTGCATGTCAGCCAAGCTGAACACCATTGAGACATTATTCAGAAGTATACATATAGTAGCAGATAATGCAACAACCTGAATAACAACCATTGCCTTTATAAACATAGAGTTTATACATGATACTGATAACAACCCAAGGCCTCAAACATTAGCCTTAAGGGCATACCCCAACAATCTCCCACTTGCACTTAATCTAATGGTTGAGAAATCTCAAACCCATATTATTACAGTGCTTCTCATGCTTCTGCTGCGCCAGAGGCTTTGTAAGCGGGTCAGCTAGATTGTCATCTGTATGAACCTTGCAGATCTTGATCTCTCCTCGATCAATGATCTCCCGGATCAAGTGAAACCTTCTCTGTATGTGCTTGGACTTCTGGTGCGACCGTGGTTCCTTTGCTTGTGCTATTGCTCCAGTGTTATCACAGAAGATAACCAATGGATCTGCACTCGAAGGAACAACACCAAGTTCCTGAACGAACTTACGAATCCACACTGCCTCCTTGGATGCTTCTGAGGCTGCAACATACTCGGCTTCTGTTGTGGAATCAGCAACAATTGATTGTTTGAAACTTTTCCACACCACTGCTCCTCCATTCAAGCTAAAAACATAGCCTGATTGCGATCGGAAATCATCCTGGTCAGATTGGAATGAAGCGTCAGTATATCCTTCAATACTGAGTTCTTCCTGACCTCCATAAATCAAGAACATATCTTTGGTCCTCCGAAGATATTTCAAAATGTTCTTGACTGCAATCCAGTGTCCCTTTCCTGGATTACTTTGGAATTGACTGGTCACGCTTAACCCGTAAGCGACGTCTGGGCGAGTACACAACATCGCATACATGATGGACCCAATAGCCGAAGCATAAGGCGTATTGTCCATTTCATCTTTCTCAGATTGTGTTTGAGGACACTGGCTCTTAGAAAGATTCAGACCATGTCTGACTGGAAGATATCCTCTTTTAGACTTTTCTAAATGGAATCTCTCCAGGACTTTATCGATGTAAGTACTCTGGCACAGCCCGAGAAGCCTCTTAGATCTATCTCTGTAGATCTTCACACCTAATACATAGGCTGCTTCTCCTAAATCTTTCATCTGGAAACATTTTCTTAACCATGCCTTGACGACATGCAGTTCAGGAATATCGTTTCCAATGATTAAGATATCATCGACGTAGAGGATTAGGAAAGTAATCACGCTCCCACTAAACCTCTTATATACACACGGGTCATCTTCATTTTTGATGAAACCAAATTCACAGATTGATTCATCAAAATGAATATTCTAGCTTCTCGATGCTTGTTTAAGTCCATAAATGGACTTCTTTAATTTGCATATTTTATGACGATCTGATGGATTGATGAAACCTTCAGGTTGTGTCATATACACATCCTCTTCTAATTTTCCATTAAGGAAAGCGGTCTTCACATCCATTTGCCAGATCTCATAATCATAATATGCCGCTATCGCGAGAATAATCCGAATAGACTTGAACATGGCTACAGGAGAGAAAGTTTCATCATAATCTATCCCGTAGATTTGTTTGAAACCTTTCGCAACTAGCCTGCCTTTATAGGTAACCACGTTACCTGTTGGGGTATGCCCTTAAGCCTAATGTTTGAGGCCTTGGGATTGTAACAGTATCATGTAATAAACTCTTGTGTTTATAAAGGCATGGTTATTATTCAGTTTGTTACCTTGTCTGCTGCAATAAGTATACTTCTGAATAATGTCTCAAAGCTGTTCAGCTGGGCTGACATGCTATTATGTCCTTAGTCGATGTATCTTGGTGAACATGAGACAGCCTTGATATGGTTAAGACTAATATGTGTTCTAATCTTATAGGATGCTTCGAGCATGGAATAAGATGTAGACTCATGGGTACATTGGATGTACCGGACAGACCCTACTAGGATATTCAGTTGCTTGTCACAATGTGAATAATCCTTGATTGTAACAAGTGGCACATTTCCTCTGACTTGAGATCACTTGTGTTTTCTAAATGATGATTGTCATTGTTTTGAGATAGTTCAATATCATTTGAAACATAATGATTATAGACTATCTTGGATGGTGAGCTTGAGTCATGTTAGGGCACTAGTGATAGACATAGGATTGCCGTCTCCTTGTTTAAGGAGTGCGATGTTCTAAAGGGCCCCCTGGATGAGATGATTGAGAAAGTGTATGGCCATACCCGGGTGACTGTGATCATCTGATCTAATCATGCTCATCATATTGGAATTACAAGCTTGACACGCTTGTCCAATAAGAACATCCAGTGGCAAAGGAAATATGTATGCTTAGTGAAGTTGATTCACGCTTGTGCTGTATTTTGGGTGTAGTCTTGGAAGACTCTTTCCTTTATATCGGGAGACAGTGATGTGTTGCTAGATACCCCTCACTGATCATGATGACGTGAGTTATCGTTACCGACATTTAAAGGAAACCCTCAGGGTCGCACAATTTGATGATATGGCTTACTTAAGTCAGATCGTGTGGACTGAATTGTTTAAGTTCAGTTTAAAGGGATTTGATCTCTGATTGTAACTGAGATCTGGTCTGATCATGTTTGATTGATTAGGGCTTGAGATCGGTAAGCTTCGATCGAGAGAATAGATGCTAGATCGGTGAGATCAGAAGCATCAAGAGATCAACGGTTAGATCTGGAGCCTTAGGGTTTATTTGAGATCTAGACTTGATTGCTTGGCTTGATTGGTTCTTAAACCGAACCAAATTGAACCAGCTCATGAAATGAGCGCATGGTTCAAGGCGTGGCGACATGTTCACTTGGCGTGAACATTGGAGCGATGAGTGGTTGCTATTTTTAGTAACCATGATCTCCACTTGGAGATGGCTCACGTTCGAATAGAGGGTTCTCTATTCTCGTCACTAAAAAAAAAAACTCATTCCTCTTGACACTCTTTGGTGTGCGGCGACAACTTGAAGCCGAGAGGAAGATTCGGCCAAGAGAGATCGACATCTCCATCCCTTTCCTTTCGATCAAAGACATCTTGGACGATCCTTGCTAGCACAAGGGACGACAAGAAGCAAGCCGTCGCTCATCTTGTGTGTGACGATTTGGAGGAGACCTTCATTGTTCTCTTGCTTCCGAGGCGCCATCTTGAAATGGCTATGGTATGAATCACATCTTCTCTATTCATGTTTCGAAAGTTGATCATATAATGCATGCTCTTCGACCCTTGAATCCGCTGCCTATCATGTTGCGCCACTTTAGGGTTTCGCACCCCTCATGAAAGGGGTTCCCTACAATTGGTATCAGAGCAGGTTACATGCGTAATTATATGATTGCTTTGATTTTGTGTTCCATGAATGTTTAGATCTATATCATGCGTAATTTTATCATGTTAATATGTTTCATGTAGAAACCTATTTTATGTTTCATTTGCGCATGTATGTTGGCATGTTGGCGCATCTTTGTTTTCTCAACAATGGATCACATGCGCGACTAACATTAGATCTAAGGCCCTGCTGTAAACCCTTAGACGGGTTATTAGGGTTGAAATCATCCCCTAGGTTAGATCCAACAGTCTGATCAGACTATCTGATAGCCTTGATGGGTCGACCAGATAGTATCTGTGCGCAAGCATTAGATGGCTATAGGTCGACTACAGACAGGCGTGTAGCGATGTCTGATTGAGACAACCTATGAACGCACATGAGTTAGGCCCGGGGTCACACCCGCTTGCCAGACCTCATTGTGGTCGTTCAGCCCTTGGCGCATGCATTGTTGACCTTTTGGTCGACTCAAGTCAGTTAGGACTTGGTGCATGTAAGGGCATAGGATCTGACTAGGTTCGATGAGTGGATCCCTAGTAATGGACCGTTGTAAGGTAGTAAGGCTAATAAGGAAAAATAAAATTAATCTCAATGGGGTTTTTCAAAAATTTTATTTTTCATGATTGGATCACATGATGTATGATGCCATATGTATGTTTATTTAGTCTTATGTGGGCTGCCCATGTTTAATGTGTGCTGTGCTGGGGCCTGCGTGCCTAGAATTATTTTGTAAATTATTTTTAATTGTGATCTGCGTATCACCTTCTATTTAATTTATAAAATGTAATTGACCTGCGAGTCAATCTTGTCTAGATAGATTAATTTGTAAATTAATCAGACAAGAGCACAGAGCACACTTGGCAGAGGCGCATGCAGCAGAGGCTTGACCAGGTGGGAGGTCCAGGGTTTGACTCTGGGACCAGGCGCATTTTCCCTAGTAGGCGCACCAGAGCTGCAGATGGCGCTTGGGCCCTGGTTTGGGCCAAATGAGCAGCTAAAGACCCATGAAGAAAAACAAGTGAAGACTTAAGTTAATTAAGGTCTTACTTAGGTTTCATGGGCGTTTACCACATAAGATCCATGCTTTCTTTTATTGTTTAAATATTAGAATTGCATGATTAGTTTATCTTCTGCTATCACCATAGGAATTGCATGATAGTCAAGAAGATAAAAGACCGTTAAAATCCAACGCTAAATATCAAGCTCGTAAGCCTTCTGACGCGAAACCTCACTGTTCTGACTATCGTTGGAGCCGTGTTGTACCCACTCAGTGGGCACGTCCATCTATCTTCAGACGGTGCGGGATTACACCTGCGTGTTACAGAGAAGGGATTTATCGCTTCTCGTTGCTCAGCATAGCACGTGGTGGTCCAGGGAGTAGGTCGGGTCAGCTTGACCATGTAGGCTACATATGTGGCGCATATGGTAGCACATGGAGGCAGCCATCTGTGGGGTCAGAGACTGTGTTGTACCAACTCAGTTGGCACAGTCTGCTGGATTGCCCAGATGAAGGGGAATCACACGGGTTGGCGATCGGCAGGGACTGCCTACCAGAAATTAGTGCTTGTACTCTCTGTGCACCTTATCTCGCTTGAGCGGGACGCGGAGACCAAGTATGAAATCTGGATCCCATCTCACTAAAAGAGTGTTTACTCTTTCGGACTGTTTAATGGATTTTTCAGTCAGATAAAATAGTGAGAAAAAGAATCATTCTTAAGTCCTGATTGATTCTTAACATTGATACTGACCTTGCTGTTCTTGCATTGTTGTAGATACCTGCAGCAACGAACACCATGAACTTCAATGTGCGATCCCTACTGGAAAGGGAGAAGTTTGCTGGGCCAAACTTCTCAGACTGGTTTGGACACCTTAAGATTGTTCTTAAGGCAGAGAGGAAACTGTATGTCCTCGAGACGGCTATACCGCCTCAGCCCGCTCCGAACGCCGCAAGGGCGGTTCGGGAAGCCTATGAAAAGCATGTCAATGATAGCATTGATGTCGCTTGCCTGATGCTAGCGTCTATGACGCCACCGCTGCAGCGTCAGCATGAGGATATGTCGGCTATAGAAATTATAGCGAACCTCAAGATGCTGTATGCTGCACAGGCGAGGACTGAACGCTATAATTTGACAAAGCTTTTCTTTCTGAGCAAACTGGCTGAAGGGAGCCCAGTGGGAGCTCATGTGCTCAAGATGATTGGGCACAAGGAAGCTCTAGAGAAACTGGGGCATACCATCAATCAGGAGCTCGCTGTAGATATTATTCTGCAGTCTCTCCCGCCTTCATTCGACGCGTTCATTATTAACTTTAATATGAACAAAATCGATTGTACTCCGGCAGAGTTGCTGAATATGCTCTTGACTACTGAGGAAACTCTGAAGGGAAAGCCTTCGACCTCTGTCTTAATGGTTCCTTCTAGGAACAAGAAGAAAGGGAAGAAGGGCAAGGCCCCTGTCAAGAGCTACAGCAAGGCTCTGAAGCAGAAGGTTAAGCGGTCCAAGGAATACAGGTGTTTCCACTGTGGCCAGCTGGGTCACTGGAAAAAGGACTGTACAGTGCTCCAAGGAGACAAGAGGGGAAGCATTGCTTCTGGCTCAGGTATTTACGTGACGGAAGTCATGGTTTCATCTTCTTCTATATCATGGGTGTTGGACACTGCATGTGGAGTTCACATTTGTTCAAATGTACAGGAACTCAAGAGAAGAAGACAGGTGGGACAGCATGAAGTGGACCTACGCGTTGGAAACGGGGCACGGGTTGCTGCTGTTGCTGTAGGAGACTATTTCATCTCTTTGCCATCTGGAATTGTATTAGAATTAAACAGTTGTTACTTTGTTCCCAGTATTACTAAAAATATTATCTCCATTCCTGCTCTTGTCAGGAAGGGTTTTTCCTTTGAATGCAATATTTCAAAGTGTGTTTTATCTTTAGATAATATTGTTTATGCAACTGGTTCAATTAACAATGGATTATACATGTTGGACATGGAAAGTTCTATACAAAATGTTGATATTAAGAAAGCCAAGAATGCTGATGACAGCACCTTGCTATGGCATAGTCGTTTAGGCCATATTAACAAGAAGCACATTAAGCGGTTGCATGATAATGGACTGCTAGGATCATTCTCCTATGAGGAGATTGATACATGCAAGGCTTGTTTAATGGGTAAAATGACGAAGTCACCTTTTCCTAACAAAGGCCAAAGGGCTTCAGGTTTACTTGACCTTATACACAGTGATGTGTGTGGGCCATTTAATAAACATGCCAGAGGTGGCTATCAGTACTTCATTACCTTTACTGATGATTTCAGTAGATATGGGTATGTCTATTTAATGAGACATAAAAGTGAATCTTTTGACAAGTTCAAAGAGTTCAAGAATGAAGTACAGAATCAGCTAGGCCGAAATATCAAGGCACTTCGTTCTGATCGAGGTGGGGAATACCTAAGTCAAGAATTTACTGACTATCTGAAGGAGTGTGGGATTATCTCACAGCTCACTCCGCCAGGAACACCGCAATGGAATGGTGTGTCCGAGAGGAGAAATAGAACTCTACTTGATATGGTTCGTTCTATGATGAGTCAGGCTACTCTTCCTTACTCCTTTTGGGGATTTGCACTGGAGACAGCTGCAAAGGTACTAAACCGAGTGCCATCCAAGGCAGTTTCTAAGACTCCATATGAGTTATGGTATGGGAAACAGCCGAGCTTGACATTTATCAGGATCTGGGGCTGCGAGGCTTATGTCAAAAAGCTTGCCTCTGGGAAACTAGAGAGCAGATCTGACAAATGCATCTTTGTCGGTTACCCTAAGGAAACTAAGGGTTATTATTTCTACGATCCCAAAGAGAACAAGGTATTTGTTGCTCGGACGGCCATATTTCTTGAGAAGGAGTTTCTTCTGCAAGAGGCCAGTGGGAGAGAAATAAATCTGGATGAGAACCCAGAGGAAGGACAAAGTGTTCAAGCACAGTTGGATGAGCCTGAGCTGGTAGAACAGGTTATTGAACAACCTGAGGCTCAGATATCACGGGAACCGCGAAGATCGGGAAGGATCCGTCGACAGCCTGAGCGCTATGACGGAGTCTACATCATTGATCATGATGAACCCCTCACTTATGCGGATGCGGTCAGTGGACCGGAGTCAGCAAGATGGCTTGAAGCTATGCGCGCCGAGATGGACTCCATGTCAGATAACCAAGTCTGGGATTTGGTTGATCCGCCTCCGGGAGTTATCCCTATAGGCTGTAAATGGATCTTCAAGAAGAAGATTGACATGGATGGTAACGTGGTTACCTATAAAGGCAGGCTAGTTGCGAAAGGTTTCAAACAAATCTACGGGATAGATTATGATGAAACTTTCTCACCTGTAGCTATGTTTAAGTCTATTCGGATTCTTTTTGCGATAGCAGCATATTATGATTATGAGATCTGGCAAATGGATGTGAAAACAGCTTTCCTTAATGGAAATCTGGATGAGGATGTGTATATGACACAACCTGAAGGTTTCACTAATCCATCAGATCGTCATAAAATATGCAAGTTAAAGAAGTCTATTTATGGACTTAAACAAGCATCTAGAAGCTGGAATATTCGTTTTGATGAATCAGTCACTGAATTTGGTTTCATCAAGAACGAGGATGACCCGTGTGTATATAAGAGGTTTAGTGGGAGCGTGATTACCTTCCTGGTCCTCTACGTCGATGACATCTTGATCATTGGAAATGACATTCCTGAAATGCATGCGGTTAAGGCATGGTTAAGGAAATGTTTCCAGATGAAAGATTTAGGAGAAGCAGCCTATGTATTAGGTGTGAAGATCTACAGGGATAGATCTAAGAGGCTTCTCGGGTTGTGCCAGAGTACTTACATCGATAAAGTTCTGGAGAGATTTCATTTAGAGAATTCTAAACGAGGATATCTTCCAGTCAGACATGGTCTGAATCTTTCGAAGAGTCAGTGTCCATAAACACAGACTGAGAAGGATGAAATGGACAATACGCCTTATGCTTCGGCTATTGGGTCCATTATGTATGCGATGTTGTGTACTCGCCCAGACGTCGCTTACGGGTTAAGCGTGACCAGTCGGTTCCAAAGTAATCCGGGAGTGGCACACTGGATTGCAGTCAAGAACATCTTAAAATATCTGCGGAGGACCAAAGATATGTTCTTGGTATATGGTGGTCAGGAAGAACTCAGTATTGAGGGATATACTGACGCTTCATTCCAATCTGACCAGGATGATTTCCGATCGCAATCAGGCTATGTTTTTAGCTTGAATGGAGGAGCAGTGGTGTGGAAAAGTTTCAAACAGTCAACTGTTGCTGATTCCACAACAGAAGCCGAGTATGTTGCAGCCTCGGAAGCATCTAAGGAGGCAGTGTGGATTCGTAAGTTCGTGAGAGAACTTGGTGTTGTTCCTTCGAGTGCAGATCCTTTGGTTATCTTCTGTGATAACACTGGAGCTATCGCACAGGCAAAGGAACCACGGTCGCACCAGAAGTCCAAGCACATACAGAGACGGTTTCATTTGATCAGGGAGATCATAGATCGTGGCGAGATCAAAATCTGCAAGGTTCATACAGATGACAATCTAGCAGACCCGCTTACAAAGCCTCTGGCGCAGCAGAAGCATGAGAAGCACTGTAATAATATGGGTTTGAGATTTCTCAACCATTAGATTAAGTGCAAGTGGGAGATTGTTGGGGTATGCCCTTAAGCCTAATGTTTGAGGCCTTGGGATTGTAACAGTATCATGTAATAAACTCTTGTGTTTATAAAGGCATGGTTATTATTCAGTTTGTTACCTTGTCTGCTGCAATAAGTATACTTCTGAATAATGTCTCAAAGCTGTTCAGCTGGGCTGACATGCTATTATGTCCTTAGTCGATGTATCTTGGTGAACATGAGACAGCCTTGATATGGTTAAGACTAATATGTGTTCTAATCTTATAGGATGCTTCGAGCATGGAATAAGATGTAGACTCATGGGTACATTGGATGTACCGGACAGACCCTACTAGGATATTCAGTTGCTTGTCACAATGTGAATAATCCTTGATTGTAACAAGTGGCACATTTCCTCTGACTTGAGATCACTTGTGTTTTCTAAATGATGATTGTCATTGTTTTGAGGTAGTTCAATATCATTTGAAACATAATGATTATAGACTATCTTGGATGGTGAGCTTGAGTCATGTTAGGGCACTAGTGATAGACATAGGATTGCCGTCTCCTTGTTTAAGGAGTGCGATGTTCTAAAGGGCCCCCTGGATGAGATGATTGAGAAAGTGTATGGCCATACCCGGGTGACTGTGATCATCTGATCTAATCATGCTCATCATATTGGAATTACAAGCTTGACACGCTTGTCCAATAAGAACATCCAGTGGCAAAGGAAATATGTATGCTTAGTGAAGTTGATTCACGCTTGTGCTGTATTTTGGGTGTAGTCTTGGAAGACTCTTTCCTTTATATCGGGAGACAGTGATGTGTTGCTAGATACCCCTCACTGATCGTGATGACGTGAGTTATCGTTACCGACATTTAAAGGAAACCCTCAGGGTCGCACAATTTGATGATATGGCTTACTTAAGTCAGATCGTGTGGACTGAATTGTTTAAGTTCAGTTTAAAGGGATTTGATCTCTGATTGTAAGTGAGATCTGGTCTGATCATGTTTGATTGATTAGGGCTTGAGATCGGTAAGCTTCGATCGAGAGAATAGATGCTAGATCGGTGAGATCAGAAGCATCAAGAGATCAACAGTTAGATCTGGAGCCTTAGGGTTTATTTGAGATCTAGACTTGATTGCTTGGCTTGATTGGTTCTTAAACCGAACCAAATTGAACCAGCTCATGAAATGAGCGCATGGTTCAAGGCGTGGCGACATGTTCACTTGGCGTGAACATTGGAGCGATGAGTGGTTGCTATTTTTAGTAACCATGATCTCCACTTGGAGATGGCTCACGTTCGAATAGAGGGTTCTCTATTCTCGTCACTAAAAAAAAAACTCATTCCTCTTGACACTCTTTGGTGTGCGGCGACAACTTGAAGCCGAGAGGAAGATTCGGCCAAGAGAGATCGACATCTCCATCCCTTTCCTTTCGATCAAAGACATCTTGGACGATCCTTGCTAGCACAAGGGACGACAAGAAGCAAGCCGTCGCTCATCTTGTGTGTGACGATTTGGAGGAGACCTTCGTTGTTCTCTTGCTTCCAAGGCGCCATCTTGAAATGGCTATGGTATGAATCGCATCTTCTCTATTCATGTTTCGAAAGTTGATCATATAATGCATGCTCTTCGACCCTTGAATCCGCTGCCTATCATGTTGCGCCACTTTAGGGTTTCGCACCCCTCATGAAAGGGGTTCCCTACATTACCATCCATGTCAATCTTCTTCTTGAAGATCCACTTACAGCCTATAGGGATTACTCCCAGAGGCGGATCAACCAAATCCCAGACTTGGTTATCTGACATGGAGTCCATCTCGGCTCGCATAGCTTCAAGCCATCTCGCTGATTCCGGTCCACTGACCGCATCCGCATAAGTGAGGGGTTCATCATCAATGATGTAGACTCCGTCATAGCGCTCAGGCTGTCGACGGATCCTTCCCGATCTTCGCGGTTCCCGTGATATCTGAGCCTCAGGTTGCTCAGTAACCTGTTCTATTGGCTCAGGCTCATCCAACTGAGTTTGACTTCTTTGTCCTTCTTCTGGATTCTCATCCAGCTTTATTTCTCTCCCACTGGCCTCTTGCAGAAGAAATTCCTTCTCAAGAAAAATAGCCGTACGAGCAACAAATACTTTGTTCTCCTTGGGATCGTAGAAATAATAACCCTTAGTTACTTTAGGGTAACCGACAAAGATACATTTATAAGATCTGCTCTCCAGTTTCCCAGAGGCGGGCTTTTTGACATAAGCCTCGCAACCCCAGATTTTAATAAATGTCAAGCTCGGCTGTTTCCCATACCATAACTGATATGGTGTCTTTGAAACGGCCTTGGATGGCACTCGGTTTAGTACCTTTGCAGCTGTTTCCAGTGCAAATCCCCAAAAGGAGTAAGGTAGAGTAGCCTGACTCATCATTGAACGAACCATATCCAATAAGGTTCTATTTCTCCTCTCGGACACACCATTCCATTGCGGTGTTCCTGGCGGAGTGAGCTGTGAGATAATCCCACACTCCTTCAGATAGTGAGTAAACTCTCGACTCAAGTATTCTCCACCTCGATCTGAACGAAGTGCCTTGATATTCCGGCCTAGCTGATTTTGTACTTCATTTTTGAACTCTTTGAACTTGTCAAAAGATTCACTCTTATGTCTCATTAGATAGACATAACCATATCTACTGAAATCATCAGTAAAGGTAATGAAGTATGAATAGCCACCTCTGGCATGTTTACTAAATGGCCCACACACATCAATGTGAATGAGGTCAAGTAAACCTGAAGCCCTTTGACCTTTGTTAAGAAAAGGAGCCTTCGTCATTTTGCCCATTAAACAAGACTTGCATGTATCAAGCTCCTTATAGGAGAATGATCCCAGCAGTCCATGTTTATGCAACCGCTTAATGCGCTTCTTGTTAATGTGGCCTAAACGACTATGCCATAGCAAGGTGCTGTCATCAGCATAGTTGGCTTTCTTATTATCAATTTGTTGTATAGAACATTCCATGTCCAACATGAATAACCCATTGTTAATCGACCCAGTAGCATAAACAATATTATCAAAAGAAATATAACACTTTGAAGTTTTGCATTCAAAGGAAAACCCTTTCCTGACAAGAGCAGGAATAGAGATAATATTCTTAGTTATGCTTGGTACAAAATAACAATTGTCCAGTTCTAATACAAGACCAGATGGTAAAGAGATGTGATATTCTCCTACAGCAACAGTAGCAACCCGTGCCCCGTTTCCTACTCGTAGGTCCACCTCATGCTGTCCCACCTGTCTTCTTCTCTTGAGTTCCTGTACATTTGAACAAATGTGAACTCCACATGCAATGTCCAACACCCATGAAATAGAAGAAGAAGATACCATGACTTCAGTCACGAAAATACCTGAGCCAGAAGCGAAAGGCTTGCTTCCCTTCTTGTCTCCTTGGAGCGCTTTACAGTCCTTCTTCCAGTGACCCAGCTGGCCACAATGGAAACATCTGTATTCCTTCGACCGCTTGATCTTTTGTTTCAGAGCCTTGTTGTAGCTCTTGACAGGGGCTTTGCCCTTCTTCCCCTTCTTCTTGTTCCTGGAAGGAATCATCAAGACAGAGGATGAAGGCTTTCCCTTTTCAAGAGTCTGCTCTGTAGTATTGAGCATGTTCAGTAACCCTGCCGGGGTACAGTCGATGTTGTTCATATTAAAATTAATGATGAACGGATCGAAAGAGGCCGGGAGAGACTACAGGATAATGTCTACAACAAGCTCCTGATTGATGGTGTGTCCCAGTTTCTCTAGAGCCTCCTTGTACCCAATCATCTTGAGTACGTGAGCTCCCACTGGACTCCCTTCAGTCAGTTTGCTCTGAAAGAAAAGTTTTGTCAAGTTATAGCGTTCAGTCCTTGCCTGTGCAGCATACAGCATCTTGAGATTTGCTATAATTTCAATAGCAGATAAATCCTCATGCTGACGCTGAAGCTCTGGCGTCATAGACGCAAGCATAAGGCAAGCGACATCAATGCTATCATTGACATGCTTCTCATAAGCATCCCGAACCGCCCTTGCGGCGTTCGCAGCGGGTTGAGGCGGTATTGCCGTCTCAAGGACATACAGTTTCCTCTCAGCCTTAAGAACAATCTTAAGGTGTCCATACCAGTCTGAGAAGTTTGGCCCAGCAAACTTCTCCCTTTCCAGTAAGGATCGCACATTGAACGCTGTGGTGTTCGTTGCTGCAGTAATCTACAACATTGCAAGAACAACAAGGTCAGTATCAATGTTAGAATCAATCCAGGACTTAAGAATGATTCTTTTCTCACTATTTTATCTGACTGAAAAATCCAGTAAAACAGTCCGAAAGAGTAAAACTCTTTTAGTGAGATGGGATCCAGATTTCATACTTGGTCTCCGCGTCCCGCTCAGGCGAGATAAGATGCACAGAGAGTACAAGCACTAATCTCTGGTAGGCAATCCCTGCCAATCGCCAACCCGTGCGATTCCCCTTCATCTGGGCAATCCAGCAGACTGTGCCAACTGAGTTGGTACAACACAGTCTCTGATCCCACAGATGGCTGCCTCCATATGGCTACCATATGCTCAATATGTAGCATACATGGTCAAGCTGACCTGACCTACTCCCTGGACCACCACGTGCTATGCTGAGCAACGAGAAGCGATAAATCCCTTCTCTGTAACACGCAGGTGTAATCACACACCGTCTGAAGATAGATGGGCGTGCCCACTGAGTGGGTACAACACGGCCCCAACGATAGTCAGAATAGTGAGGTTTCGCGTCAGAAGGCTTACGTGCTTGATATTCATCGTTGGATTTTAACGGTCCTTTTATCTTCCTTACTATCATGCAAATCCTATGGTGATAGCAGAAGAATAAATCATGCAGATATTAAATTTACTTAAACAGTAAATAGAAAGCATGATGATCTTATGTGGTAAAAGCCCATTAAGCCTAAGTTAGACCTTAAATTAACTTAAGTCTTCACTTGAGCTCTTCATGCGTCTTTAGCATTTCATCTGGCCCAACCCGGGCCAAAGCGCCCTGTGCAGCTGAGATGCGCCCACCAGGTAAAATGCGCCTGTCCTAGAGTCGAACCCTAGACCTCCCACTGGTGAAGCCACTTGCTGCATGCGCCTCTGCCATGTGTGCTCTGAGCTCATGTCTGATTAAATTACATTTTAATCTATCTAGACATGATTTGACTCGCAGGTCAATTACACATTATCAATTAATTAAAATGTGATGTGCAGATCACAATAAATAATTTACAATATTGATTCAGGCACGCAGGCCCCAGCATAGCACACATTAAAATTGGGCAGCCCACATAAGATGAAATAGACATTCAATCATGTTATACAAACATCATGTGATCCAATCAAGAAAATAAAATTTTCGAAAATCCCATTGGCATCAATTTTATTTCCTTATGTGCCCTACTACCTTACAACGGTCCATTAATAGGGATCCACTCATCAGACCTAGTCAGACCCACTGCCCTTGCATGCACCAAGTCATAGCCGACTTGAGTCGACCTAGTGGTCAACTATGCATGCCTTAAGGGTTGAACGTCCCTCATGATTTCTGGCAAGCGGGTGTGACCTCGGGCCTTAATCATGATCGTTCATTGGTCGCCTCGATCAGACATCGCTACACGCCTTTCTGCAGTCGACCTATAGCCACCTCATGCTTCCGCATAGGTGCTATCTGGTCAACCCATCTAGGCTGTCAGATGGTCTGATCAGACTGTTGGGTCTAGACTAGACTAATGACTTCAACCCTAATAACCCGTCTAAGTTTTTCAAGTAGGTGCTTATAGATCTAAGTGGATGCGCGCAATATGTTAAGTTTTGGTAAAAACAACTTCAACAAGCGCCAACATGAATCATGCGCCACCAAAAGTAAAAGCATACAAGCATGTAGTTTTCGGCATGATCATTATTTTAGATCTACTTATCGCAAACATGGATCACACAAAGCAATCATATGATTCATACAGAAACCTAGCTCTGATACCAATTGAAAGGGGGTGAAACCCTAAGGCATGCGCATATAAACATTTGCATGGGCGGAATCTAGGGTTTCCTAGGATCGCATGCATGAATATATGATCAACTTGAAGATTGTATAGATCAAAACAAAATCATACCATAGCCATGAGCGGATGGCGATTTGGAAGCAGAGAACCAAGTGGCTCTCCTCCAAAGCGTGCGCACACAAGATGATTGATCGCCTACTCCTTGTCGATCCTTGTGCTAGCAAAGCTCTCCAAGTGTGCTAATCGCGTGAAGGAGATTGAGAGATGTCTTGGTGCTCGTCGAACTCCCTCTGGTTTGCGTGAAAAATCACCACACCGAAAGAGGAGCGTCAAGAGGAGAAGATGGGCGAGAGTGAGGCGTTATTCTCGAAGGTGGAGGCGTTACTCTTGAATTGGAAAACCAATTTCCAAATATAGTAAGCCCTCATACGTTCATGCGTTCACCCCAATATGAACGATCACAACTCATTCTCCCTTTGAATCATGCGCTCACTCTAAGTGAACCGGTTCAATTGAATTTAGTTTAAAGACCAAATTAAACCAAGCCTTGGTCTAGACCTTATTAAACCGAAAGGCTCAAGATCTTACCACACATCTCTTGATGCTCCTGATCTCATCGATCAAGCATCAATTCTCTCGATCGAAGCTTACCAATCTCAAGCCCTAATCAATCAAACATGATCAGACCAGATCTCACTTCCAATCAGAGTTTAAACTGCTTTAAACTGAACCAAAACAATTCAGTCCACACGATCTGACATAAGTAAGCCATATCATCAAATTGTGCGACCCTAAGGGTTTCCTTTAATGTCGGTAACGATAACTTACGTTATCACGAACAGAGAGGGGTATCTAGAAACACATCACTGTCTCCCGATATAAAGGAAAGAGTCTTCCAAGACTACACCCGAACACAGCACAAGTGTGAATTCAATTCATTAGGCATATATGTTTCCTTTGCCACTAGATGTTCTCGTTGGACAAGCGTGTCAAGCCTGTAACTCCAACATGATGAGAATGATTAGATCAGATGAACATAGTCATCTGGGTATGTCCATACACTTTCTCAACCATCTCATACAGGGGGCCCCTTTAGAACATCACACTCCAAACAAGGAGAAGGCAATCCTATGTCTATCACTAGTGCCCTAACATGACTCATGTTCATTATCCAAGATAATCTATAACCATTATATTTCAAATGATATTGAACTACCTCAAGACAATGCCAATCATCATTTAGAAACACAAGTGATCTCAAGTCAGAGGAAATATGCCACTTGTTTGCATATAAGGATTATTCACATTGTGACAAGCAATTGAATATCCTAAGTAGGGTCTGTCCAGTACATCCAATGTACCTATGAGTCTATATCTTATTCCATGCTCGAAGCATCCTATAAGATTAGAATACATATTAGTCTCAATCATATCAAGGTTGTCTCATGTTCACCAAGATATCTCGACTAAGGACAATACTGCATGTCAGCCAAGCTGAACACCATTGAGACATTATTCAGAAGTATACATATAGCAGCAGATAATGCAACAACCTGAATAACAACCATTGCCTTTATAAACATAGAGTTTATACATGATACTGATAACAACCCAAGGCCTCAAATTAGCCTTAAGGGCATACCCCAACAGATTGGGCATAGCTCACTGACTTTTTTGCATCAATCTATATTTTTACTATTTTCATAAGAGTTTGTCATCATGATTTAGTTGAAATTACATATATATCATAATTTACCTTGGCCAAGTAAGTTTACATCTTAGACGTTGCGAGATGGATTGAAAGGTGAATCACAACGTCTGACCTATTTCAATTGAACCTGTTAATCTGTTCACGAGAGTAGTTTGGATTTACATGAAGGATTTAACCAACTTTTCATAGAACTTTATGGGTTTAATTAGCTTGACTGTTACGAGAGTAGGGAGTCAATCTAATTAGATACCTTATTACGCTCTGAGAGGAGGTAATATGTACCTTAGGAAGAGTCCCTTTCATGATAGATAAATCTTTGATTTAGTTATCTTTTTACTGACGCATAACTGTGAGTGTGGCGAACCCATGAAATCTCGATCCTTTAGAAACTGAACCTCTTAAAAACTGCTTTCAAGTTTGTCCATGCGTAGAAGTTTAGAAAGACCACCGAAATATTCTGCCTAAATTCGAACAAGTCAAGAAGTCAGTACTTAACTACATAGACCTCGTGGGATCGATAATCTTTTATTACTTCGATAAATCCATGCACTTGCGGGTCGCTATCAAGTTTTTGGCGCCGTTGCTGGGGACTACAGATAGTTAATATTGACTAATTGATAAGTTAGGAGATTAGGCTTTTTTCTTTTCCTTTATTTACTAATAGTTTTTATTATTCTTTTCTTTTTATTGTTAACTTACACGTTGTATGCCCAGAATTTCTCGTGCAGGTGCTTTTCTTCTAGACGACCCAGAAATTGAGCATACATTTTAGCTTCGGAGGCGATTGCAATTTGAGACCAAAAAGATCTCTGAAAAAGGAGAGATGGCGGCGAATGCAAACAATCAATCTTTGAGGGACTTTGCGGCACCAAACATACAAGGGTTCAATTCAAGCATCGTTCGACTCAATGTGGAGGCGAACAACTTTGAGTTAAAGCCAGCGCTAATGACGATGGTCCAGCAAAATCAGTTTGGGGGTTCCCCAAATCAGGACCCAAATCTTCATTTAGCTATTTTCTTGAATATTGCGATACTATTAAAGTAAACGGAGTTTCATCTGATGCGATAAGACTAAGATTATTTCCATTCTCTCTCAGGGACCGCGCTAGAGCTTGGTTGTATTCAATGCCGGCAGGATCAATCACCACTTGGGAAGAGCTATCTAGAGCATTCTTGAATAAATATTTTCCACCCAGCAAGACTGTTCAACTGCGCAACAGGATTACATCTTTTGCACATCAAGAGGGAGAGTCACTTTATGATGCTTGGGAACGTTTCAAAGAGCTCCAACGCATGTGCCCACACCACGGACTTCAAGAATGGGTTTTAATCCATATCTTTTACAATGGATTGGATTACAGCACGAGACTGATGGTGGACGCTGCGGCTGGAGGAATGATCATGAGCAAGAACTTGGAAGAAGCAACTGCTCTACTTGAGGATATGGCCATAAACCATAACCACTGGTCAGGTGAGCGGAACACTACTTCCACATGGTTTGGTAAGTACCACAATGATCCCTTGACATCACTTGCAGCTAAGGTAGACTCTTTAGTTTACAAGTTTGATTCTTTATCTTTTCCATCAAGTGCGGTTAATGCAGTTTCTTATGAGGTGTGTGGTGTAACAGGACATGATTCATCTGAATGCCAAATAATAGCCTAATCATAGGAGGAATCAAATCAGGAGCAAGCCAATGCTGTAGGAAATTTCAATTAGAGACCCATGAATGACTCATATTTTGCAACTTACAACCCAGGATGGAGGAATCACCCAAACCTGTCCTACAAGAATAATCAAGGGCAAGTTCCTCCTCAATATTCTCAGCAGAATAGCAGGGCACCACCGAGCTTTCAAACAAGACAATACGGGTAGCCCCCGAAGTCAAACTTTGAGTCCATGCTAGAGGTTGTTATCGAACAACAAAAGGGAACTGATTACCTTGCTGACCAGATCAAGCAGCTGACATTCTGTGTGTAAGCTCTGACTACCCACAACAAGATATTATAGAATCAGATTGCACAGCAAGCCAGTACGGCTAGTAGACCAACAGGGAGACTACTGGGATAGCCTGAGAGGGAACCCAAAGAGAATTGCAGCGCAATAACCATGAGGAGTGGCAAGCAGTTGGACAAACCCCAGATGCTTGAAGAGGAAAGCACGCCTGTGGCTAATAAGGAGCAGTCTGAAGGGCTGCAACCTGATATGGACAAGCCTGCTAAGGAAGAGAAGGAGAAGTATGTAGGCCCACTTGCGTATGTTCCGCATGTTCCTTTTCCTCAGAGATTGGCCAAGGCAAAGCTGGATAAACAGTTCGGCAAATTTCTGGAGGTATTGAAGAAATTGTACGTCAACATTCCTTTCACAGATGCTCTGTCACAGATGCCTACTTATGCGAAGTTTTTAAAAGATACACTCTCTAACAAGAGAAATATTGAATAATACGGCACGGTGGCACTTACAGAGGAATGCAGTGCAATAATACAAAACAAGGTCTCTCAAAAGTTGAAAGATCCAGGAAGCTTCTCCATTCCATGCTAGATCAGCAATATGTCTTTTGAGGGAGCTTTATGTGACTTGGGCGCGAGTGTGTTGTGATCCTCAAGTGCACGGATACTCGAAGTAATACAGAAAGTATCGAATCCACAGGGACCTACGTTGTCGAATACTAAATAGCTGATTTCTTACTATCTAGGCTAATCGAAGTAATGAGAATAGAAATTGGAAGCTAAAAACGGAATTATCAGAGAGAAAAGCTGGGACTATGGTTTCGTTCACTTTAACTTTTATGAGCTAGATATGAATGAGGAATTCGTCAATTTAAATTTATCATGATGAAGATGTAATTTACTAAAAAAAAAGGTTGGTTCACTTTCGTGCAAACAACCGCATAGGGATTTATCCTCGCTTTCACGTAAGATTCTTCCCAACGCTGAAGATATGTAAATCATCAAACAATGAATTCAAGGGTCACTTTCGTGCATCCGAATTCAATGTTGATAATCTCTAGTGGAGATTCAAGGATCACTTTCGTGCATCCGAGTCTCAACACTAGTTTTACTCATGGATCTCCAACGTTCCAATCCTTGCTTGAAGGGTCCCCTTCAAGGGGGAGCGCAAGCATGAAAAACCCCTTTCAAGAGGGGGGCAAACCCTAGAACATGCGGAAATGTATTCTTCTAGAGTTTCAATAAAATCGTTTGCATGAACTCATGTAAATGATCAACTTTATAATTAACCAAAGATCAAGTTTGAGATCTTTTACCATAGCCATGTAAGGGTGGCGGCTTGGAAGCTAGAGGCCGAAGAGGGCTCTCCTCCAAAGAAGACACACACAAAGGATGAAGGCTTACTTCTTGCGCAACTTGATGTGCTAGCAACAATTGCCAAGGTGCCCTTTGGTGTTGAGGAGATGAGATGTTCTTCCTTGTCGCCGAGAGCTCTTCTCCAAGATCGTCCACACACCACCCACGAGAGAGAGCTTCGAAAGACACACGGAACATTAAGCTTTTGCGTTATTTGGCGTTAGGCGTTTTCAAGACTTCCCATTAAGGAAAGTCATCAAGACATGCGTTCATGTCTTGTGAACTTATCCCCAACGCCAATTCAATTGAACCAATCGAACACAAATGTGAACCGGATCAATTGAATTCGGTTCAATTCCAATTGGTCCAAAGACCAAAAGAACCAACCCAAGCCATGGTCTAAATCTCTATGAACCATGAAGATTCAAGATCTAACCGTACATCTCATGATGCTCTTGATCTCACCGATCTAGCATCCACACTCTCGATCGAAGCTTACCGATCTCAAGCCCTAATCAATCAAACATGATCAGACTGGATCTCACTTACAATCAGAGTTTAAACTCCTTTAAACTGAATCAAAACAATCCAGTCCACATGATCTGACTCAAGTAAGCCATATCACCAAATTGTGCGACCCTAAGGGTTTCCTTTAAATGTCGGTAACGATAACTCTCGTTATCACAATCAGTGAGGGGTATCTAGCAACACATCACTGTCTCCCGATATAAAGGAAAGAGTCTTCCAAGACTACACCCAAATCACAGCACAAGGTGAATCAACATCACAAGGCATACAAGCATCCTTTGCCACTTGATGTTCTTATTGGACAAGCGAGTCAAGCTTGTTACTCCAATACAATGAGCATGATTAGATCAGATCAACATAGTCATCTGGGTATGGCCATACACTTTCTCAATCATCTCATATAAGGGGGGCCCTTTAGAACATCACACTCCTTAAACAAGGAGACGGCAATCCTATGTCTATCACTAGTGCCCTAACATGATTCAAGCTCACCATCCAAGATAGTCTATAATCATTATGTTTCAAATGATATTGAACTACCTCAAGACAATGACAATCATCATTTAGAAACACAAATGATCTCAAGTCAGAGGACATGTGCCACTTAGTGCTTACAAGGAATATTCACATTGTGACAAGCAATGGAATATCCTAGTAGGGTCTGTCCAGTACATCCAATGTACCCATGAGTCTACATCTTATTCCATGCTCGAAGCATCCTATAAGATTAGCACTCATATTAGTCTCAATCATATCAAGGCTGTCTCATGTTCACCAAGATATCTCGACTAAGGACATAGAGCATGTCAGCCAAGCTGAACAGCTTTGAGACATTATTCAGTAGTACACTTATTACAGCAGACAAGGTAACAACCTGAATAATAACCATGCCTTTATAAACACAAAAGTTTATTACATGATACTTATACAATCCCAAAGGCCTCAAACATTAGCCTTAAGGGCATACCCCAACAATCTCCCACTTGCACTTAATCTAATGGTTGAGAAATCTCAAACCCATATTATTACAGTGCTTCTCATGCTTCTGCTGCGCCAGAGGCTTGGTAAGCGGGTCTGCCAGATTGTCATCTGTATGAACCTTACAAATTTTGATCTCGCCTCGATCAATGATCTCCCGGATCAAGTGAAACCGTCTCTGTATGTGCTTGGACTTCTGGTGCGACCGTGGTTCCTTTGCTTGTGCGATGGCTCCAGTGTTATCACAGAAGATAACCAAAGGATCAGCACTCGAAGGAACGACACCAAGTTCTCTCACGAACTTACGAATCCACACTGCCTCCTTGGATGCTTCCGAGGCTGCAACATACTCGGCTTCTGTTGTGGAATCAGCAACAGTTGACTATTTGAAACTCTTCCACACCACTGCTCCACCATTCAAGCTAAAAATATAGCCTGATTGCGATCGGAAATCATCCTGGTCCGACTGGAACGAAGCGTCAGTATATCCCTCTATACTGAGTTCTTCCTGACCACCATATAACAAGAACATATCTTTGGTCCTCCGCAGATATTTTAAGATGTTCTTGACCGCAATCCAGTGCGCCATACCTGGATTACTTTGGAACCGACTGGTCACGCTTAACCCGTAAGCGACGTCTGGGCGAGTACACAACATCGCATACATAATGGACCCAATAGCCGAAGCATAAGGCCTATTGTCCATTTCATCTTTCTCAGTCTGTGTTTGTGGACACTGACTCTTTGAAAGACTCAGACCATGTCTGACTGGAAGATATCTACGTTTAGAATTTTCTAAATGGAATCTCTCCAGGACTTTATCGATGTAAGTACTCTGGCATAGCCCGAGAAGCCTCTTAGATCTATCCCGGTAGATCTTCACACCTAATACATAGGCTGCTTCTCCTAGATCTTTCATCTGGAAACATTTTCCTAACCATGCTTTAACCGCATGCAGTTCAGGAATATCATTTCCAATGATCAAGATATCATCGACGTAGAGGATTAGGAATGTAATCACGCTCCCACTAAACCTCTTATATACACACGGGTCATCCTCGTTCTTGATGAAACCAAACTCAGAGATTGATTCATCAAAACGAATATTCCAGCTTCTTGATGCTTGCTTAAGTCCATAAATGGACTTCTTTAACTTGCATATCTTATGACGATCTGATGGATTAGTGAAACCCTCAGGTTGTGTCATATACACATCCTCATCCAGATTTCCATTAAGGAAAGCTGTCTTCACATCCATCTGCCAGATCTCATAGTCGTAATATGCAGCTATCGCGAAGAGAATCCGAATAGACTTAAACATGGCTACAGGAGAGAAAGTTTCATCATAATCTATCCCGTAGATTTGTTTGAAACCTTTCGCAACTAGCCTGCCTTTATAGGTAACCACGTTACCATCCATGTCAATCTTCTTCTTGAAGATCCATTTACAGCCTATAGGGATTACTCCCGGAGGCGGATCAACCAAATCCCAGACTTGGTTATCTGACATGGAGTCCATTTCGGCTCGCATAGCTTCAAGCCATCTAGCTGACTCCGGTCCACTGACCGCATCCGCATAAGTAAGGGGTTCATCATTGTTAATGATGTAGACTCCGTCATAGCGCTCAGGCTGTCGACGGATCCTTCCCGATCTTCGCGGTTCCCGTGATATCTGAGCCTCAGGTTGTTCAATAACCGGCTCAGGCTCATCCAACTGCGCTTGACTACTTTGTCCTTCCTCTGGATTCTCATCCAGCTTTATTTCTCTCCCACTGGCCTCTTGCAGAAGAAACTCCTTCTCAAGAAATATGGCCGTCCGAGCAACAAATACCTTGTTCTCTTTGGGATCGTAGAAATAATAACCCTTAGTTTCCTTAGGGTAACCGACAAAGATACATTTCTCAGATCTGCTCTCCAGTTTCCCAGAGGCGAGCTTTTTGACATAAGCCTCGCAACCCCAGATCCTGATAAATGTCAAGCTAGGCTGTTTCCCATACCATAACTCATATGGCGTCTTTGAAACTGCCTTGGATGGCACTCGGTTTAGTACCTTTGCAGCTGTTTCCAGTGCAAAACCCCAAAAGGAATATGGAAGAGTAGCCTGACTCATCATAGAACGAACCATATCAAGTAACGTTCTATTTCTCCTCTCGGACACACCATTCCATTGCGGTGTTCCTGGCGGAGTGAGCTGTGAGATAATCCCATACTCCTTTAGATAGTCAGTAAATTCTCGACTTAGGTATTCACCACCTCGATCAGAACGAAGTGCCTTGATATTTCGGCCTAGCTGATTTTGTACTTCATTTTTGAACTCTTTGAACTTGTCAAAAGATTCACTTTTATGTCTCATTAGATAGACATACCCATACCTACTGAAATCATCAGTAAAGGTAATGAAGTACAGATAGCCACCTCTGGCATGTTTACTAAATGGCCCACACACATCACTGTGTATAAGGTCCAGTAAACCTGAAGCCCTTTGACCTTTGTGAGGAAAAGGTGACTTCGTCATTTTACCCATCAAACAAGCTTTGCATGTATCAATCTCCTCGCAGGAGAATGATCCCAGCAGTCCATGATCATGCAACCGCTTAATGCGCTTCTCGTTTATATGGCCTAAACGACTATGCCAAAGCAAGGTGCTGTCATCAGCATACTTGGCTTTCTTATTATCAATGTTTTGTACAGAATTTTCCATGTCCAACATGAATAACCCATTGTTAATTGAACCAGTTGCATACACAATATTATCATAAGATAAAACACACTTTGAAATCTTGCATTCAAAGGCAAATCCTTTCCTGACAAGAGCAGGAATAGAGATAATATTCTTGGTAATACTGGGTACAAAATAACAATTGTTTAATTCTAATACAATGCCAGATGGTAAAGAAATGAAATAGTCTCCTACAGCAACAGCAGCAACCCGTGCCCCGTTTCCAACGCGTAGGTCTACCTCATGCTGTCCCACCTGCCTTCTTCTCTTGAGTTCCTGCACATTTGAACAAATGTGAACTCCACATGCGGTGTCCAACACCCATGAAATGGTAGAAGAAGATAACATGACCTCAGTCACATATATACCTGAGCCAGAAGCGATGCTTCCCCTCTTATCTCCTTGGAGCGCTTTACAGTCCTTTTTCCAGTGACCTAGCTGGCCACAGTGGAAACACCTGTTGTCCTTCGACCGCTTCACCTTCTGTTTCAGCGCCTTACTGTAGTTCTTGACAGGGGCCTTGCCCTTCTTCCCCTTCTTCTTGTTCCTGGAAGGAACCATTAAGACAGAGGTTGAAGGCTTTCCCTTCAGAGTTTCCTCAGTAGTCAAGAGCATATTCAGCAGCTCTGCCGGCGTACAATCGATTTTGTTCATATTAAAATTAATAATGAACGCATCGAAAGAAGGCGGAAGAGACTGTAGAATAATATCTACAGCAAGCTCCTGGTTGACGGTATGCCCCAGTTTCTCTAGAGCCTCCTTGTGCCCAATCATCTTGAGCACGTGAGCTCCCACTGGGCTCCCCTCAGCCAGTTTGCTCTGAAAGAAGAGCTTCGTCAGATTATAGCGTTCTGTCCTCGCCTGTGCAGCATACAGCATCTTGAGGTTCGCTATAATTTCTATAGCCGACATATCCTCATGCTGACGCTGCAGCGGTGGCGTCATAGACGCTAGCATCAGGCAAGCGACATCAATGCTATCATTGACGTGCTTTTCGTAGGCATCCCGAACCGCCCTTGCGGCGTTCGGAGCGGGCTGCGGCGGTATCGCCGTCTCGAGGACATACAGTTTCCTCTCTGCCTTAAGAACGATCTTAAGGTGTCCGAACCAGTCAGAGAAGTTCGGCCCAGCAAACTTCTCCCTTTCCAGTAGGGATCGCACATTGAAGTTCATGGTGTTCGTTGCTGCAGGAATCTACAACAAGCAAGAACAGCAAGGTCAGTATCAATGTTCAGAATCAATCCAGGACTTAAGAAAGATTCTTTTCTCACTATTTTGTCTGACTGAAAAATCCAGTAAACAGTCCGAAAGAGTAACACTCTTTTAGTGAGATGGGATCCAGATTTCATACTTGGTCTTCGCGTCCCGCTCAGGCGAGATAAGATGCACAAAGATGACAAGCACTAATTTCTGGTAGGCTGTCCCAGCCAATCGCCAACCCGTGCGATTCCCCTTCATCTGGGCAATCCAGCAGACTGTGCCAACTGAGTTGGTACAACACAGTCTCTGATCCCTCAGATGGCTGCCTCCATGTGCTACCATATGCGCCACATATGTAGCCTACATGGTCAAGCTGACCCGACCTACTCCCTGGACCACCACGTGCTATGCTGAGCAACGAGCAGGGATAAATCCCTACTCTGTAACACGCAGGTGAAATCCAGCACCGTCTGAAGATAGATGGACGTGCCCACTGAGTGGGTACAACACGGCTCCAACGATAGTCAGAACGGTGAGGTTTCGCGTCAGAAGGCTTACGAGCTTGATATGTTAGCGTTGGATTTTAACGGTCTTTTATCTTCTTGACTATCATGCAAGTCCTATGGTGATAGCAGAAGATAAACACATGCAATTCTACTTATATAAGCAATAAGCAATAAAAGAAAGCATGCTGATCTTATGTGGTAAATGCCCATGAACCCTAAGTAAGACCTTAATTTTACTTAAGTCTTCACTTGAGCTCCATTTGCATCTCATCTGGTCCAACCCAGGGCCCTAGCGCCAAGAGCACCTCAGGTGCGCCACCAGCTGAATGCCCCTTTGGGATGTGTGCATTTGTGCTCTTGTCTAATCAAATACAATTTGATCTATCTAGACAAGCTTTGACTCGCAGGTCAATTATACAATAGATTAAAAAAAATGTGATTCGCAGATCACCATAATATAATCTTACAAGTATAATCCCAGGCTCGCAGGCCCCAGCACAGCACACAATTAACATGGGCGGCCCACATAAGAATAAATAAACAAGCACATGGCATCAAACATTCCACATGTGATCCAATTAAAAGAAAATAAATTTTTGAAAAACCCCATTGGCATCAATTTTAATTTTCTTATCAGTCCTACAACCTTACAATGGTCCATTGATAGGGATCCACTCATACATCTAGTCAGATCCACTGCCCTTGCATGCACCGAGTCCTAACTGACCCGAGTTGACCTAATGGTCAACCATGCATCCGCCAAGGGCTGAACCACCTTCAAGAGTTTTGGCAAGCGGGTGTGACCCCGGGCCTAACTCAAGAGTGTTCATTGGTTGTCTCAACCAGACTTCGTTACACGCCCTTGATGCAGTCAACCTATAGCCACCCAGTGCATGCGCATAGGTGCTATCAGGTCAACCCATCTGAGCTGTCAGATGGTCTGATCAGACTTGGATCTATTTAGATTATGCTTTCAACCCTACCAACCCATCTAAGGGATTATAGTAGACGCTTTAGATCTAATGGGTGCGCAAGATAAGGCTTTTCCTTTTCAAAACATGAACAAGCGCTTACCATAACATTATACATGCGCAATTCAAAGATAAACCTACATCTAAGAGTTTTAAACTAGCATGTAGTTTATTCGGCATGTACATAGATCTAAACATTGCAAGCGCAAACAAGGATCACTTAAAGCAACCACATGATTCATGCATAACCTGCTCTGATACCAATTGAAGGGTCCCCTTCAAGGGGGAGCGCAAGCATGAAAAACCCCTTTCAAGAGGGGGGCAAACCCTAGAACATGCGGAAATGTATTCTTCTAGAGTTTCAATAAAATCGTTTGCATGAACTCATGTAAATGATCAACTTTATAATTAACCAAAGATCAAGTTTGAGATCTTTTACCATAGCCATGTAAGGGTGGCGGCTTGGAAGCTAGAGGCCGAAGAGGGCTCTCCTCCAAAGAAGACACACACAAAGGATGAAGGCTTACTTCTTGCGCAACTTGATGTGCTAGCAACAATTGCCAAGGTGCCCTTTGGTGTTGAGGAGATGAGATGTTCTTCCTTGTCGCCGAGAGCTCTTCTCCAAGATCGTCCACACACCACCCACGAGAGAGAGCTTCGAAAGACACACGGAACATTAAGCTTTTGCGTTATTTGGCGTTAGGCGTTTTCAAGACTTCCCATTAAGGAAAGTCATCAAGACATGCGTTCATGTCTTGTGAACTTATCCCCAACGCCAATTCAATTGAACCAATCGAACACAAATGTGAACCGGATCAATTGAATTCGGTTCAATTCCAATTGGTCCAAAGACCAAAAGAACCAACCCAAGCCATGGTCTAAATCTCTATGAACCATGAAGATTCAAGATCTAACCGTACATCTCATGATGCTCTTGATCTCACCGATCTAGCATCCACACTCTCGATCGAAGCTTACCGATCTCAAGCCCTAATCAATCAAACATGATCAGACTGGATCTCACTTACAATCAGAGTTTAAACTCCTTTAAACTGAATCAAAACAATCCAGTCCACACGATCTGACTCAAGTAAGCCATATCACCAAATTGTGCGACCCTAAGGGTTTCCTTTAAATGTCAGTAACGATAACTCTCGTTATCACAATCAGTGAGGGGTATCTAGCAACACATCACTGTCTCCTGATATAAAGGAAAGAGTCTTCCAAGACTACACCCAAATCACAGCACAAGGTGAATCAACATCACAAGGCATACAAGCATCCTTTGCCACTGGATGTTCTTATTGGACAAGCGAGTCAAGCTTGTTACTCCAATACAATGAGCATGATTAGATCAGATCAACATAGTCATCTGGGTATGGCCATACACTTTCTCAATCATCTCATATAAGGGGGGCCCTTTAGAACATCACACTCCTTAAACAAGGAGACGGCAATCCTATGTCTATCACTAGTGCCCTAACATGATTCAAGCTCACCATCCAAGATAGTCTATAATCATTATGTTTCAAATGATATTGAACTACCTCAAGACAATGACAATCATCATTTAGAAACACAAATGATCTCAAGTCAGAGGACATGTGCCACTTAGTGCTTACAAGGAATATTCACATTGTGACAAGCAATGGAATATCCTAGTAGGGTCTGTCCAGTACATCCAATGTACCCATGAGTCTACATCTTATTCCATGCTCGAAGCATCCTATAAGATTAGCACTCATATTAGTCTCAATCATATCAAGGCTGTCTCATGTTCACCAAGATATCTCGACTAAGGACATAGAGCATGTCAGCCAAGCTGAACAGCTTTGAGACATTATTCAGTAGTACACTTATTACAGCAGACAAGGTAACAACCTGAATAATAACCATGCCTTTATAAACACAAAAGTTTATTACATGATACTTATACAATCCCAAAGGCCTCAAACATTAGCCTTAAGGGCATACCCCAACATTGCTTTCGCACAAGATCTCCATATTTGACAAATAGACTCGATCTATAGGTTCATGTTATAATTATGGCAATTAATCTACTAGAACAGATCAAATTAGATCTAACCTAAGGAAGGGATCCTAACATGCAATTCTAGGGTTCCAAATTCTCAAGCAACTACCTTTTGGTCTCAAGCGAAAATTCTAAGAACATAATTAGTAACATGAACTTATAGAGAGTCTAAGCAACAATTAACACATGAGCAAAATCATCATGGTAATATTAAACTCAATGAAATAGTAAAATAGTCATCTAGTCATTGGAAATCAAGTGAAATTACTCCCCCCATGTCCCAAAAGTAGTTTAAGCTATCATCATAAAGGAATTACAATAGATCATGGTTTCAGAGGATCGAAAATCTAAGTAAAAGAGAAGTTTAGAAAATACAGCACGGCTGTGAAGTATTTCACAGCTGTAATTTTGCAAGAACCGTCGATGAACAGTGTCGGCGACTTCTTTTTCTTTGATTTCTCTTCCAATCGGTCTCCTTTCGCTCTGAAATTTCTGGCCCATTGTCTCCTCCTCCAGATGAAGCTTCAGTATGAAAATCACAGCCGGAGAACATCTAGATCGAGCGCGGTGGTGAAACCCTGGGCGGCGGCGTGGATCGCGATTTCTCCCCTGACTGTGCACGAAAATTGGGGCTTTTGGTCTCTCCGTAATCCTCTCATGAAAAGCTCCCCCTCTGCTTCTTACGGCATCTGATTTAGGGCTCTGGATCGCTCACAATCACCTCCGCAAGAATCAGGCGTGGAAATTGACCTGTGCGTCGTGTTCAAAATCGAAATTACGGCAGTGTAATGTCTTACGACACTGCCGTAAAATCACTAGAGTCTTCTGTTTCGATGTTGTTGGGGAATTACAACACCGTAATCTGGTTTACGGTAGTGCCATAAAATCGGCTGAACTCTCTATTCGCGAACGTCTGGAAATTACGGCCCGTGTAGTTTCTTATAGTAGTGCCGTAAAATCGGGTGAAGTTTCTGTTCTGAAGCTCTCCGAAATACGGTACCGTAATATGGCTTACGGCAGGTGCCATAAAATCCAAAAATCTTTCTATTCGGAAACTTCTCAAAATACGGCAGGGCTCGGATTTTACGGTACCGTCTGGAATTACGGTACCATAAAATGGATTACGGCACTGCCGTAATTTGCTGCCTTGCTCTGTTTTGCGTGAAATTTCTTGGGTGATCTCCTCTTGATGATGGTAATCCTTCTATGTATTTGATTTTGCTTGGAAACACCTAAAAATAGTGCCTTTTTACCTGAAAACCATGAAAAACCAAAATAGAAGAAGAATTTGCAATAATCGATAAATTTAGTATGAAAACAAGTAAAAGATCTTCAATCTAGTATGAAAAGATATCAAAAAATGATACAAAATATACTATATATTTTGGTGTCATCAAAATACATAAGGCTCAAACTTTGCTTGTCCTCAAGCAAAAATCAAAATTTGAAATCAAAGTTGGATTAAAAGAGTAACCTTTTCATACTCAATAAATTTCTAAAATACAACTCATCAATGAAAAGTTCTATCAATTGATTTATAAAATTTCAAATAAACATATCATTCTTAGTACTCAACCCTCTAGATCCATAATTCAATCAAATAAAACTTTGCAACATGTACAATAAATAGAATTTTCAATCTCATGATTTCACCCAATTTTTAGTTGAAATCTATCATGCTTTTGTTTACATGAATAAGGTTTCCAAGATCTTTTTTCCACTCATATCAATTTTTTTTTACATCATTCACATTCTCTAACTCGATTACCACCTTTTTTTTTTCTGGTGGCGAGATTTGAGTGCACGGATCACATAATCAATGCAATGGAACTCATATCCTCTCATTTGGAAAGAATTTACTAAGGACAACGGAGTTTATGTGAAATGATTTCTCTCATTGCATGTACCCACATAGATACATACTTTTTCAGTTTATTGCTTCAACCCATGACCTTTGGTACCACTGCGCTTTCCCATAGTGCCAAGTAGGGGAGTCCTCACCTTTATTTTGTGGATCTTGAATTCTTATTTCCCAACAAACTTGAATAGACTAAACATCTACTAGGTTGATCAATTGATCTCAATTCATAAATCATACTTATATACTCATTTTATTCAAAAGAAAAGTTTCACTTTTAGATTTTATTCTTCAAACAATACATCCATCTAAAATTTCATGCATCAACTAATTTCATGTTTCAATAGACGAATATGTATTGAAGAAATAAATCTAACATGATGGGGTTATATCTCTAATCATGGATTTGAGTTCGTTCATCATCAAAAATCATCAATCATATCTCAAAACATGACCACATATCACATTAATCACAATATTTTTATGTAGATGAAGTAGTGGTAGTAGACACAAAAATAAGAGTCAATGATGAAATCCAAAAGGTGAATGGAAGGGGACACTTACAAAATTTTGTCACCCCTATGTGTCGAGTCTTCTTCCTCTCCATGCTTCTTCTTAAAGATAAAAATTTATGCTAAGGTTAAACTAAGATAAAAGTAAATTAAAGGAAGTGAACTAAAATTAGAAAGCTTGGGTTGCCTCCCAAGAAGCGCTAATTTAAAGGTCTTTAGCTTGACCCTTTAACACTCAGATTTGATAGTGGTTCATCCAAATAAAAGCTCTCCCTTTCTTCAACTCGCTCTTCTTGATAATAGTGTTTAAGTCTCTAACCATTAACCTAGAATTCTCCTATTTCTTCACTCCATATATCCACGGCTCCGTAAGGATAGGCTTTCTTTACCTGAAAAGGCTCAGACCATCGAGACTTAAGTTTTTCAGGAAAAAGTCTCAATCTAGAATTGAATAAAGAACAAAGTCACCTGGTTGGAAATCCCTTCTAAAAATATGCCGATCATGCCATCTTTTGGTTCTTTCCTTATAAATTTTTGCATTTTCATAAGCTGAAATTCTGATCTCCTCCAACTCATTCAACTGTAATCTTCTTTTTTCTCCCGCATTCTTTAAATCAAAGTTTAATGCTTTGATTGCCTAGAATGCCTTATGTTCGAGTTCTACAGGGAGATGACAAGATTTGCCATAAACTAATTGATAAGGAGACATCCCAACTGGTGTTTTGAAAGCTGTCCTGTATGCCCACAATGCATCATCAAGTTTGAATGCCCAATCTTTCCTTGTGCGTGAAACTGTCTTCTCCAAAATCCCTTTTATTTCTCTATTTGATATTTCAACTTGTCCACTTGTTTGAGGATGATAAGGTATCGCCACTTTATGATTCACCCTATATTTTTTTAGTAAGGCAGAAAACTTGTGTTCTATGAAATGCGAGCCTCCATCACTAATCACAACTCGTGGGGTCCCAAACCTTGGAAAGATAATTTTTTTGAATAATTTGACAACAACTCTGGAATCATTAGTTGGGGATGCAATAGCTTCAACCCATTTTGAAACATAATCTACCGCTACAAGAATATATTTGTTACCTCCAGAAGATGGAAAAGGTCCCATGAAGTCAATTCCCCAAACATCAAATATCTCAACCTCAAGAATATTAGACAGAGGCATCTCATGTCTTATGTTAATGTTGTCTGTCCTCTGACACCTATCACAGGATAAAACAAGCTTTCTAGCATCTTTAAATATTGTGGGCCAATAAGATCCTGATTGCAACACTTTGAAGGAAGTCTTCTCAGCACTGGCATGCCCACCATAAGAAGATCCATGGCATTGGAACAGTATGTCTGCAACTTCCTTTTCGGGTACACATCTCCTGAAAATACCATCTGCACATCTTCTAAATACATAAGGCTCATCCCAAAAATAGTGTTTCACCTCAGCCAAAAATCTTTTCCTTTTTTGGTAGCTCAAATCAGGAGGAAAAATATTGGCTACAAGATAATTCACTATGTCAGCATACTAGGGGGCTCTGAGTTGTTCAATGGTCAAGAGTTGTTCTTCAGGAAAGGAATCATTGATCTCATCATTCTTTCTAGTGTCTACCATTATTCTTGAGAGATGATCTGCGACAAGGTTTTCTCATCCCTTTTTGTCTTTAATCTCCAAATCAAATTCTTGCAGGAGTAAAATCTATCTGAGTAATCATGGTTTGCTGTTTTTTTTTGCATTAAGTATTTCACAGCTGCATGGTCAGTGTACACTACCACTTTGGAGTTAATTAAGTATGATCTAAATTTATCAAAAGCAAATACTATGGCCAATAGTTCCTTCTCAGTGGTGGTGTAATTTTTCTGTGTTTCATCCAAAGTCTTGCTGGCATAGTGAATAACATGAGGTTTCTTATCTTTTCTCTGTCCCAAGACTGCTCCCACTGCATAATCACTGGCATCACACATGAGTTCAAAGGGTAAGTTCCAATCTGGGGGTTGAATGATGGGTCCTGAAACCAAGGCTTTCTTTAACTCCTGAAAAGCAAACAGACATTTCTCATCAAAGCAGAATTTGGCATCTTTACAAAGTAAATCAGTTAAAGGTTTAGCATGTTTAGAGAAGTCCCTGATGAATCGCCTGTAAAACCCTGCATGTCCCAAAAAACTCCTAATCTCCTTGATAGTGGTGGGTGGTGCTAGCTTCTCAATCACTTCTATCTTGGCCTTGTCCACTTCAATCCCTCTCTCTGAAACAAGATGGCCTAAAACTATCCCCTATCTAACCATAAAGTGACACTTTTTCCAATTCAAGACAAGGTTAGTCTCTTCGCATCTCTGTAAGACTCTAGAGAGATTAGCTAAGCAGTCATCAAAAGTGAAACCATAGACAGAGAAATCATCCATAAAATATTCATGAAGTCTTCAATAAATTCAGAAAAAATTGCCATCATACACCTTTGAAAAGTTGCAGGTGCATTGCATAAACCAAAGGGCATTCTTCTATAAGCAAAAGTACCATATGGATATGTAAAAGTGGTTTTATCCTGATCGTCAGGATGAATAGGAATCTGAAAAAATCCAGAATACCCATCAAGAAAACAAAAGTGAGAGTGTTTGGCAAGTCTTTCCACCATTTGATCAATGAAAGGTAAGGGAAAATGATATTTCCTAGTGGCAACATTTAATTTTCTATAATCAATACACATACGGCAACTAGTGACATTTCTAACAGGTATCAATTCATTATCCTTATTTTTCATTACAGTGACACCTCCCTTCTTTGGAACATAGTGTACAGGACTCACCCACTTACTATCTGAGATAGGGTAGATAATACCTGCATCTAGCAATTTTAGTACTTCCTTCTTCACCACTTTCTTCATGGACGGGTTGAGCCTTCTCTAAAAATCTACATGCGGTTTGTGCTCATCCTCTATGTGAATCCTGTGCATACAAAAAGAAGGATTAATCCCTTTTAAGTCATTAATGGAATACCCAATTACCTTCCTATGAATTCTTAACTCCTTCAAGTGTAGATCAGTTTCCCTGGCATCTAATTTAGCATCAACAATCATAGGGTAGGTGGAGTTAGGACCAAGAAATTCATATCTAAGATTATCAGGTAAATCTTTCAATTCAACTTTAGGGATCTTTTCACTTTCATTATCAAAAGTAGCACAATCAAAAATATCATGTTTTTCATCATCGAATTCATCAAAATCATTCTCAAAAATAGAATTATCAATTTTTTCACAAGAATTTTTCAAGATATCAGAAAAAGAATTAGAAGGTGAAACATCAGCATAAGAATCATCAAACAAACAACTAACATCATAAACTGTGTCATCAATGGCATGAATTGTGCAACAAGAACTGGCATATGCAGGTTTTTTCAATGAATTATTCAAATCAAACTCAATCTTATCATTGCCAATTCTTAAAGCAAGTTTACTGTTTTGTACATCAAATAGGGCTCCAGCAGTGGCTAAGAACGGCATACCCAAAATAATATGAATCTTGGCATCCTCTTCCATTTCAAGTACCACAAAATCAGCAGGTATGAAGTACTTAGCAACTTGAATAGGAACATTCTCTAGAATACCTACTAGATATTTTACTGATCGATCGGCGAGCTACAAAGAAATTGCAGTCGGCTTAAGAGCTCCCATGTCCAATTTCCTGCACACAGATAAAGGCATGAGACTTACACTAGCCCCTAGATCACATAAGGCTCGGTCGAAAGCCATACTACCAATAAAACATGGGATAGAAAAGCTACCTGGATCATTCAATTTTGGTGGCAACCTGTTTTGAATAACAGCACTACATTCTTCAGTTAAAGCCACAGTACCATAGTTCTCTATCTTTCTTTTGTTAGACAAGATTTCTTTCAAAAATTTAGCATATATGGGCATTTGAGATAAAGCTTCAGTAAATGGTATGTTAATGTAAACCTTTTTCAAAACATCAAGAAATTTCCCAAATTGCTTATCTAACTTTTCCTGCACTAACCTTTGGGGAAAAGGTACTGGTGGTCCATAAGGAGGAGGTAGATTAGTTTTAGAATCATCTTCTTTACATGGCACATCCCCTTTTGGTTTACTTTCCTTTTGAGGTGTTAAACAAGGTAGGGTTTGTTCATGTTCAGAATATTTTTCTAATTCTAATTCCTCATCATGATCATTAATAGACTCTTTCTCCTTAAGTTCTCTTAATTGTCTCCCACTTCTAGTGATAATGGCATTGCAATGTTCCCCAGAGTTTAATCTAGACATTTGTTCTTCTAGAACTTTATTGTGAGCCACTAAGGATTCTAATTGAGAAGCAAGGTGACTAACAGTTTCTTCAAGATCCTCAAATTTTTTTGTGTTTTAAATTTGCAATGATTGAATTTGGCTAGCTGAAAGTTTCTCTAGCATGGGTTCACTAACCTTTTTAGCCAAGGGTTGCTGATCCTCATTCTCATTCTTACCAAGTTGATGACAATATAACATTCCTTCGTCTGGAGTCCATTGGCTATGATTCAAGGACATCTCTTCATGCAACTTGAAATCATCGTCAAATGTTCTACTCATCAAGGCTCCCCCTGCGGCAGCATCAATAATTAGACGGGTATTATAAACTAAGCTAGAATAAAATGTCTGAATTAGAAACTCATTTTTGAGGCCATGGTTAGGACACTTCCGTTGTAGATCATTGAATCTCTCCCATGCATCGCTGAGTGATTCTCCGCTCTTTCGTTGAAAGTTCATGATTCGCTTCCTCAATTGGATAGTCTTGCTTGGTGGAAAATATTTCATCAGAAAAGCTTTTGATAATTGTTCCCACGTTGTGAAGGTGTTGGGTCCACGAGAATGCAACCAAGATCGTGCTTGATCCCTGAGAGAAAAAGGGAATAATATCAGTTTTAGTGCATCATCAGAAACTCCATGAATTTTTATGGTATTGCAATATTCAAGAAAAATATATAAGTGTAAATAAGGATCTTCGATTGGTGATCCTCCAAACTGATTTTGCTGAATCATAGTCAAGAGGGCAAGATTAATCTCAAAGCAGGTGGCCTCAATTGCAGGTTTAGCAATGCTAAAGTGTATCCCTTGAGGATTTGGGGTTGCATAGTCCCTTAGTGATCTTTGCTCAGCCATTAGAAGTGAATTTCCTGTGCACACTAGAGCAAACTGATCAATTGATGTAAGTAAATAGAGAAGAATAAAAAGATAAAATATAAATGAAACCTAGTCTAGAAATAATCTCAACCTCTTTAATATCGACAAAACTAAGGTCCCCGGCAACGGCGCCAAAAACTTGTTGTGATCCGCAAGTGCACGGATACTCGAAGTAATAAAGAAAGTATCGAATCCACAGGGACCTACGTTGTCGAATACTAAATAGCTGATTTCTTACTATCTAGGCTAATCGAAGTTATGAGAATAGAAATTGGAAGCTAAAAACGGAATTATCAGAGAGAAAAGCTGGGACTAGGGTTTCGTTCACTTTAAGTTTTATGAACTAGATATGAATGAGGAATTCGTCAATTTAAATTTATCATGATGAAGATGTAATTTACTAAAAGAAAAAGGTTGGTTCACTTTCGTGCAAACAACGGCATAGGGATTTATCCTCGCTTTCGCGCAAGATTCTTCCCAACGCTGAAGATAAGTAAATCATCAAACAATGAATTCAAGGGTCACTTTCGTGCATCCGAATTCAATGTTGATAATCTCTAGTGGAGATTCGAGGATCAATTTCGTGCATCCGAGTCTCAACACTAGTTTTACTCATGGATCTCCAACGTTCCGATCTTTGCTTTCGCACAAGATCTCCACGTTTGACAAATAGACTCAATCTATAGGTTCATGTTATAATTATGGCAATTAATCTACTAGAACAGATCAAATTAGATCTAACCTAAGGAAGGGATCCTAACATGCAATTCTAGGGTTCCAAATTCTCAAGCAATTACCTTTCGGTCTCAAGCAAAAATTCTAAGAACCTAATTAGTAACATGAACTTGTGGAGAGTCTAAGCAACAATTAACACATGAGCAAAATCATCATGGTAATATTAAACTCAACGAAATAGTAAAAATAGTCATCTAGTCATTGGAAATCAAGTGAATTACTCCCCCATGTCCCAAAGTAGTTTAAGCTATCATCATGAAGGAATTACAATAGATCATGGTTTCAGAGGATCGAAAATCAAAGTAAAAGAGAAGTTTAGAAAATACAGCACGGCTGTGAAGTATTTCACAGCCGTAATTTTGCAAGAACCGTCGATGAATAGTGCCGGTGACTTCTTTTTCTTCGATTTCTCTTCCAATTGGTATCCTTTTGGTCTGAAACTTCTGGCCCATTGTCTCCTCCTCCAGGTGAAGCTTCAGTATGAAAATCACGGCCGAACAACGTCTGGATCGAGCACGGTGGTGAAACCCTAGGCGGTGGTGTGGATCGCGATTTCTCCCCCAACTGTGCACGAAAATTGGGGCTTTTGGTCTCTCCGTAATCCTCTTGTGAAAAGCTCCCCGTCTGCTTCTTACAGCATCCGATTTAGGGCTCTGGATCACTCGCAATCATCTCCACAAGAATCGGGCGTGGAAATTGACCTGGGTGTCATGTTCAAAATCGAAATTACGGCAGTGTAATGTTTTACGGCACTGCCGTAAAATCACTCGAGTCTTCTGTTGGGGAATTACGGCACCGTAATCTAGTTTACGGTAGTGCCATAAAATCGACTGAACTCTCTGTTCGCGAACGTCTGAAAATTACGGCCCGTGTAGTTTCTTACGGTAGTGCCATAAAAGCGGGTGAAGTTTCTGTTCTGAAGCTATCCGAAATACGGTACCGTAATATGGCTTATGGCAGGTGCTGAAAAATCAAAAAATCTTTCTGTTCGGAAACTTCTCAAAATACGGCAGGGCTCGGATTTTACGGTACCGTCTGGAATTACGGTACCATAAAATGGATTACGGCACTGCCGTAATTTGCTGCCTTGCTCCGTTTTGCATGAAATTTCTTGGGTGATCTCCTCTTGATGATGGTAATCCTTCTATGTATTTGATTTTGCTTGGAAACGCCTAAAAATAGTGCCTTTTTACCTGAAAACCATGAAAAACCAAAATAGAAGTAGACTTTGCAATAATCGATAAATTTAGTATGAAAACAAGTAAAAGATCATCAATCTAGCATGACAAGATATCAAAAAATGATACAAAATATACTATATATTTTGGTGTCATCAGAATGTCAGTCTGATGCCCCTATCGATCTGTAAGAAACTTGACATAGGGGACCTGAAGCCAACTAATATCACCCCGTAGCTAGCTGACCGATCTGTCCGACGACCTGTGGGAATATTGGAAGATGTCCCCATAAAAGTCAGTAAAATTTCTATACCTGCGGACTTTGTGGTGTTGGAGATGGAGGAAGACCTAATACTGCCTATTATTCTGGGGAGGCCATTTTTGGCCACTGCAGGCGCCATTATTGATGTGAAGAGAGGGAGATTAACTTTGAGCATTGGTGAAAATAACATTGATTTTGATCTTTCTTCCTCCCTTAAAAAACCTTCCTTTGTAGATTCCTGCCTTAGTATTGGTGCTTCAGAATTGGAAGCAAGAACAGAAGATTTAAGGAAATAAGTAGATCCGCTAGAAGTATGCCTAATCAGAGTGGACGATGAAGGGCATATGGAGGAAAAGGCTCAGGGCTATGCGAGGACAATGGATTCGAGCCAAACAATTGAACCGCATAAAGCCAAGGAAGAGAAACTTATCCTAGAGAAGCAAGAACCGGTGAAGACAAATAACATAGAGCTCAAGACGCTTCCACCAAATTTGAGATACGAGTTTTTGGGGGAAAAATTCAACATATCCCATCATAGTGAGCATTGATTTAGACAAAATTCAGACGAAGAGATTGCTTGATGAGCTTCATAAGCATAGAAAGGTAATGGGATATTCGCTGGCGGGCATACGTGGAATCAGCCCATCTTTGTGCATGCACATGATTTTTCTTTAAGAAAATTGCAAACCTTCCATTGAGTTTCAGAAAATTGCAAACCTTCCATTGAGTATCTGCGTCGATTGAATCCTGTTATGAAAGAAGCAGTAAAAAAGGAGGTTCTCAAGTTATTAGATGCAGGGGTGATCTACCCAATCTCTGATAGTGAATGGGTCAGTCTCGTTCATGTGGTTCCAAATAAAGGGGGTGTCACTACGGTGAAAAATGAGAACAATGAGTTGATTCTGATGAGAACGGTAACTGGGTGGTGTATGTGTATCGACTATCGAAAGTTAAACAAGGCCACCCAGAAAGATCATTTTCCTCTTCCTTTCATTGACTAGATGCTCGAACGTTTGGCTACGAATTCTTACTTCAGTTTTCTTGATGGCTTTCCAGGATTTTTCTAGATACCAATTTACCCGAATGATCAAGAGAAGATAACCTTCATGTGACCATACGGGACATTTTCATACAGGCGCATGCCCTTTAGATTATGCAATGCACCGGCCACCTATCAACGATGCATGATGGCTATTTTTTCTAACCTCATTGGAAAACATTATGGGTTTGTTTATGGATGACTTTTCAGTGTATGGATCCTCTTTCGATAATTGTTTATCCAATTTGTCACGTGTTTTGCAGAGGTGTGAGGAAGCAAACACAGTTCTTAATTGGGAGAAATGCTATTTTATGGTTCAAGAAGGAATTGTGCTTGGACATCGTATTTCAAAGAGAGGCATCGAAGTAGATAAGGCCAAGATTGAAGTTATTGAGAAGCTACCTCCACCCACATCTGTTAGGGGGATTCGGAGTTTTCTGGGACATGCCGGGTTTTATCGTCGATTTATTCAAGATTTTTCTAAAATCGCCAGGCCTCTCACAAATTTATTGGCTAAGGATATTGATTTTCATTTTGACAGGGACTATACTGAAGATTTTGAGAAGCTGAAGAAGGCTCTTGTCTCTGTGCCCATCATGCAGCCACCAGACTAGTCTCTCCCTTATGAGTTGATGTGCGATGCGAGCTATCACGCTAGAGATATGGGGTTGAGATTCCTCAACCTCTAGGTCTTAGTGCAAGTGGGAGATTGTTGGTGTATATGCCCTAGGACCTAGTTTTGGTCCATTATTATACTACTTGACATTGATATTTTATATCATTCTGGCATTGTCATTATTTATATTTGCTTACATCTGCGATTATGTACTTATACGATAATGTCCCTGGAGACAGATTGGATCTGTGCTCAAATGATAGTCCCCAGTCGATGTACCTGAGTGGATATGGGACAACTATGGTACTTGTTAGACTGGTATATGGGCTAGTTACGCACAAGGTGCTAACGCAGACGTATGGGTATATCAGTGGTGGATATACTAGACCGACCCACTGTGAGGCAATGACTTGGTGTCACTAGTTATCCTCAAAAGTGATAGGAGATGCATTGATCCCTTCACTTGAGGTCATTGGCCATTCTATATGGTTAGGGATATGCCTTGATACAACCTAACACCTTGCCGTAGTTGGGAGGTAATAACGGTTGTCATTGGGCATATCACGACCCATATGAGAAGGTCAATGAACAGACATAGGATTTGCCCCTTCCTTAGGGAAGCATGATATCCATAGAGCTCCTCTATGGTTCTATGACTAAAAGTGTATGGCCATACCCAGGTGAGACTTGATTTAGTCATAGCCATGAGATTGGATAAAAACAAGTGGTGACACACTTGGCCAATCGGATATCAGTTCGGCAAAGAGACTGTAATGCATCTGTACCTGATTGCGATGATGGGGATGTCGATGTTGATATCCATTCTGATGACTTGGGTAGCAGCAATGCACTACTAGGTGCCACTCACTGCTTGTGGTGACCATGGGTCAGCATTGCCAACGTCAGAGGAACCTACAGGGTCGCACACCTTGATACTCGAGTTCTCGTAATGATTGGGAAGCCTTACGATCGAGTTATTAGATAGCTCGGATCTATTTTGGAGATTTCATCAGCGCCAATGGGCCTGATGAGATGGAAGAAATTTATTGGAGCCAACTTCCATTTACGGCGTATTAACCATGGTTAGCCTAATTTGACCTTGGGTTAAATTGGATTGGATCTAAGGGCTTGGTTAACATGTATGATGGACCTTGGGCTAGGCCCATCGTATAGTTGGGCTTACTAATAAATTATCTAGGCTTAAGGAAAAGAAAAGGTAGGCGCATTTTTAACCCTAGTTAGACTATGGTTAGCGCCTATGCCTTAATTAATATCATGTGATTTTAATTAATCATGTGAGATAAAATAGGGGCTAATTAATTAATTAATTAGAGTCCTATTTTTGTGGAATTTAATGGGCTGATTTATTTGAATTAATTAGAATCCTAATTGGATTAGGATTTAATTAATGAAATAAATAATTGGAGTCCTAATTGGATTAGGACTTGATCAAGCCGCCCACTTGAGTCCTAATTGGATTAGGACTTGATTCCCTCCTTCTTCTCCTAGCCGCCCACTTAGTTTAAATTGTAGCCACCCATTAGCCGCCTATGGTCTCTATAAGTAGCGACCCTAGCCGCCCCTCTCAAGAGACAACAATTCCCTTGGAGGCGTGATCACAAGAGAGGGCGACTTCTTGAGGGCGAGTGGCTTCTTCTTCCATCAAGGCCGAGAGCACCTCTTCCTCCTTTCCTCTTGGTGCAAGGAGCATTGGTGTCTTGGCGGCTTGTCTTCGTCTACTTCTTCCTCCTTCCTCTTGGCGCATATTCCTTGGAGGTGGCGCAAGTGGTGTAAAAGAAGGACAAGGCTTGGATCTTCTTCCCGAGGCTAGCACCGGGCGTGGAAGAAGAGGACTCGAGGTGATCCATGTGTGTGAGATTGCAGAGGGCGCACGCTTGGGCGCCTACTTCGACATCAGCCTCGCCTTGCTCAAGGTATTTTCTATCTCATCGTGTCAACTCTCTCGCTTGCGATCTTCATTGGGTTTTTGGGACCGGCCCGTTTCAGGGATATTGCTTCCGCTGTGCAATGTTTTGTGTAATTTCTATCTCTGAAAAATGTAAAATATCCCTGGGGTTTCCCAACAGTGTTATCAGAGCGACTTGCGAGACACGAATGATGTAATTTCATGCTTTTCCATGCTCGGATGCCATATCTCAATTTTCGTAAATTACATGATCACATGGCAAATGATTTTTCTAAGTAGGAAAAATTAGGGTTTCTTGTTTCTATCATCTTTTCAATCTCTTTTGGATTTTTGGATTATTTTTCTTGTATGATTTAATGGATCAAAGGCACACGTGGTTTTGTCAAGTAGGACGGGCATTGTGTCTTCGGACTGGCCGGGTCTCTTGATCTGACAAAATTGCCAGCCTAAAGGATCTTTGAAATCATCATGAAAGTTTAATCGCAAATAACCAAAAGATTTGTGATAAGAAGATGAGGAAAAGAGACTGGTTTTATGAAAAAGTAAAATATCATATTTTATGTTTTTCATGAGCATGTAGAACTGCATGTGTAGATACCTTGCTTGTGCATAATGTTGTGATCATGAGTCAAGCCCCTTTGCATGCCTGTGATGTATCTTTGGGAGGCCTGCGTGCCGCTTTTCTTTTCTTTTATTTTTGTAACAAGAAGAAGAAGATTAGGGCGCAACCACATGGAACCCTGGCATGCTTGATGGCGCATGGAGGAGTGGTGCAAGATGGCATGGCCGAACCCTAGGGTTTGAGAGCTAGCCATCTTGGCTCCTTGCATGGTGGTGCATCATCTATGGAGAAAGACCCATGGCATTGGCCGAACCCATGAGGGACACCTCTAGGGCTTGAGAGCTAAACCATGGTGAGAAGGACCTTGGAGCCAACCTTGAAGTTCAAGTTAGAGGTCGGCTAGGTTAGGTCTTGTCTTTGGGGCTTGAATCCTAGGTCAAGAGTTGAACCTCCTTTTGGCATGGGATGGTTCAATGTCTTGAATAGGCTATGATCACATCATTCATTTATTGTTTTCGATATCTGCTAAAGCATGCTTGTTTTATCGTCATGTTATCACTATAGGATTGCATGCCTGTAATGTTAGATATAAGATAAAACTGATGAGACCCAAAAAACCCTCATAAATAAATATCAAGTCTAGTAGCCTTCTAACGCGTAGCCCTCACTAAGCTATCAATCAGTGGTGTTGTGAACTGTTTCCCACCCTCATGGGACACACCCACTTATCTTTAGAAAGTGCGTGGTGGCAATGGTTTTCCCAGTCCGTTTTAATCGGGTGCGCCTTCGCAAGGAAACTCGTTGGCCCTAGGCATAACGGTTAGGAATGGACTTGACTAGAGTTCCATATGTGTTGGGCACATGATGAAACTCTAGAGGCATCATTGAGAGGTTAGAGTTTCATGTTGTATCCAGCCCTCGCTGGACATGAAATGCCTAGACTGTCTCAATAAGGGGAATTGCTTGGAGCAATCGGCCGGCGAGCCCACCTTAGGAAGCATGGGTTACTTTGTGCATCTCATCCCACCCTCGTGGGACGCGAAGCCTCATGTGGAAAAGGGATCCCATCCCACTAGGAAGTCTTAAACTTCCTGATTGACTTTGTGAGTTGTCAATTCGATTAAAATAGTGGGAGCCATAATCATTAAAAACAAGTCCAGTTTAAATGATTTGAAGTAGTACTAATCTGCTATTTCTTGACTGTTGTAGAATAATGGCAACGAACAATAACGGTTGGTCACTGCAATCTATCCTTGAGAAGGACAAGTTGGTTGGATCCAACTTGATGGATTGGTATATGAACTTGACAATTGTGCTCAAGCTCGAGAGAAAGCTCTATGTCCTTGAGCAGCCCATTCCTGAACCACTTCCATGCTCAGCCTCAGCGGCTGAGAGGGATGCTTATGATATGCATCAGGCTGATACTTTGGAGGTTGCACAATTGATGCTAACCAACATGTCGCTCGAGCTTGAAGGGCAATATGAATTGAAGAATGCCTCTGAGATTATTACTAATCTAAGACAGCTCTTTAATGAATTGAATATGCTCAATCCTCCTAAAGTTAATATTTAGTGTGTTGAGCCGAAAGGTTTGACCAAGGAACTGAAATTAAAGATGGAATGGATCAGGAACAATAAGTGCTATTCATGTGGGGGGCCACCTCACATGTTGAAGGACATAGTGCGACTTCAGAATGAGAAGAAGAGAGGCAAGGCTTCGTCTTCATACTTAGGTATTTATGTTACAAAAGTCAACCTTTCTATTTCTATGACATGGGTATTGGATACCACATGTGGAGCTCATATTTGTACAAATATGTAGGGGCTCAAGAAAAGTAGATCGGTGCGGCCTAGAGAGATTGACCTACGAGTTGGAAACGGGGCACAGTTTGCTGCTATTGCTGTAGGAGTTTTGACTCTCTCCCTGCCATCTGGACTTCAGTTAGAGTTAGAAAATTGCTATTATGTACCTTCGCTTACTAAGAACATTGTATCCATTCCTTGCTTGGCAAAGAAAGGATTTAAGTTTGAAATAAATAAGAACTCTTGTTCTTTTTCATTTGCAAGTATGTTCTATGGGAAGGGTACTTTGTGCAATGGTCTGTATGTGTTAGACATGGATAACTCTATTTGCAACATAAATAATAAAAGGACCAAACTAAGTGGTTCAGTTGGTGCTTTCCTATGGCATTATCGATTAGCCCATATAAACAAGAATCGCATTCAACAACTCCATGCAAATGGGTTGTTAGATTCAAGTTCCTTGGAGGAATTTGATACATGTGAGCCTTGTTTGTTAGGGAAGAAGACAAAGACGCCTTTCACCAAGACTAGTGAAAGGGCAGGAGGTTTGTTGGATCTCATACATAGCGATGTGTGTGGGCCATTCAATAAGCAAGCTAGAGGAGGCCACAACTACTTCATCACATTTACTAATGATTTCAGAAGATATGGTTATGTCTACCTAATGAGACATAAGTCTGAATCGTTTGAGAAATTCAAATTCAGACATGAAGTAGAGAACCAGCTTGGTAGATCCATTCAGACTCTTCGATCAGATCGTGGTGGAGAGTACCTGAGTGGTGAGTTTCTTGACTATCTGAGAGAGTGTGGGATTTTATCCCAACTCACTCCACTTGAAACACCCCAATGGAATGGTCTGTCTGAAAGGAGAAATCAAACTTTTTTGGACATGGTTCGATGTATGATGAGTCATGCAACTCTACCTCCCTCATTCTGGGGACATGCACTAGAGACAGCTTCTCTAATACTAAATAATGTTCCATCTAAGAGTGTCTCAAAGATTCCATACGAGGTATGGAATGGGAGACGCCCTAATCTCACTTTTATCAGGATCTGGGGATGTGAGGCTTATGTCAAACGTCAGGATTCTAGCAAGCTAGAACCTAGATCTGATAAATGCGTGTTTGTGGGGTACCCTAAGGAAACTAAGGGTTACTACTTCTATGTTCCCACCGAGAACAAAGTTTTTGTTGCTCGGGGTGCTGTATTTCTAGAGAAAGAATTTCTCATGAAAGAAGTTAGTGGGAGGAAGTTTGACTTGGACGAGGTCCAAGTGCAACCACAAGACACAGAGATGGAACCTGAGCCAACTGCACTGGTTGCTGGGCAACCTGAGGCTCAAACTGAAGGGAACCCCTTTCAAGAGGGGGCGAAACCCTAGTTGGCGCAAACTCGATAGGCAGCGGATTCAAGAATCGAAAACATGCAATATATGATCAACCTTTAAAACATGAAAGAAGGAGATGCGATTCATACCAATGCCATTTAAAGATGGCGCCTTGGAAGATAGAAAGCAACGAAGATTTCCTCCTTAGGACGCGCACACAAGATGAGGATGCGCTTACTCCCTACGGAATATCTTGTGCTAGCAAGATTCCTAGGTGTCTTTGATCGCGTGAGAAGGGAAGAAGATCGCCTTTCCTTGCTTGATTCTCGAGTCTCCAAGACGTGAAAGAGAAGTCTCTTACGAGAGAGAGCGACGAGAATTCGAGGTTGAGGCAACAAGAGATGCGCTCCATGTAAACATGGGGGGCGTGGTTGCTAAAAATAGCCAACCTCTCTTACATGCGATCATGTGTTCATGCCCTCATGAACCAATCGCATTTTCCTCATTACTTTGAACCAAGCGCTCACATCTAGAGCCGGTTCAATTCGGTCTGGTCTATAAACCAAATAACCCAAGCAATTAGTCCAGATCACATTAAAAACCCTAAGGTGCTTGATCTGACCGTCGATCTCTTGATGCTTCTGATCTGACCGATCTAGCATCCGTTCTCTCGATCGAAGCTTACCGATCTCAAGCCCTAATCAATCAAACATGATCAGACCAGATCTCACTTACAATCAGAGATTAAATCCCTTTAAACTGAACCCGAACAATCCAGTCCACACGATCTGACTTAAGTAAGCCATATCATCAAATTGTGCGACCCTGAGGGTTTCCTTTAAGCGTCGGTAACGATAACTCACGTTATCACGACCAGTGAGAGGTATCTAGCAACACATCACTGTCTCCCGATATAAAGGAAAGAGTCTTCCAAGACTACACCCAAAAACAGCACAAGTGTGAATCAATTCACAAGGCATGCATATTTCCTTTGCCACTGGATGTTCTTATTGGACAAGCCTGTCAAGCTCGTAACTCCAATATGATGAGCATGATTAGATCAGATGAACACTGTCACCTGGGTATGGCCATACACTTTTCTCAATCATCTCATCCAGGGGGCCCCTTTAGAACATCACACTCCTTAAACAAGGAGACGGCAATCCTTTGTCTATCACTAATGCTCTAACCTGACTCAAGCTCACCATCCAAGATAGTCTATAATCATTATGTTTCAAACGATATTGAACTATCTCAAAACAATGACAATCATCATTTAGAAAACACAAGTGATCTCAAGTCAGAGGAAATGTGCCACTTGTCATAATCAAGGAATATTCACATTGTGACAAACAATTGAACATCCTAGTAGGGTCTGTCCAGTACATCCCATGTACCCATGAGTCTACATCTTATTCCATGCTCGAAGCATCCTATAAGATTAGAACACATATTAGTCTTAACCATATCAAGGCTGTCTCATGTTCACCAAGATACATCGACTAAGGACTTAATAGCATGTCAGCTCAGCTGAACAGCTTTGAGACATTATTCAGAAGAACATATATTGCAGCAGACAATGTAGCTAACTGAATAACAACCATGCCTTTATAAACATAAGAGTTTATTACATGATACTGATACATTCCCACAGGCCTCAAACATTAGCCTTAAGGGCATACCCCAACAATCTCCCACTTGCACTTAATCTAATGGTTGAGAAATCTCAAACCCATATTATTACAGTGCTTCTCATGCTTCTGCTGCGCCAGAGGCTTGGTAAGCGGGTCTGCCAGATTGTCATCTGTATGTACCTTGCAGATTTTGATCTCGCCACGATCAATGATCTCCCGGATCAAATGAAACCGTCTCTGTATGTGCTTGGACTTCTGGTGCGACCGTGGTTCCTTTGCTTGTGCGATTGCTCCAGTGTTATCACAAAAGATAACCAAAGGATCTGCACTCGAAGGAATGACACCAAGTTCTCTCACGAACTTACGAATCCACACTGCCTCCTTGGATGCTTCCGAGGCTGCAACATACTCGGCTTCTGTTGTAGAATCAGCAACAGTTGACTGTTTGAAACTTTTCCACACCACTGCACCTCCATTCAAGCTAAAAACATAGCCTGATTGCGATCGGAAATCATCCTGGTCAGACTGGAACGAAGCGTCAGTATATCCTTCAATACTGAGTTCTTCCTGACCACCATATATCAAGAACATATCTTTGGTCCTCCGCAGATATTTTAAGATGTTCTTGACTGCAATCCAGTGCGCCACACCTGGATTACTTTGGAAACGACTGGTTACGCTTAACCCGTAAGCAACGTCTGGGCGAGTACACAACATCGCATACATAATGGAACCAATAGCCGAAGCATAAGGCGTATTGTCCATTTCATCTTTCTCAGTCTGTGTTTGTGGACACTGACTCTTCGAAAGATTCAGACCATGTCTGACTGGAAGATATCCTCGTTTAGAATTCTCTAAATGAAATCTCTCCAGGACCTTTTCGATGTAAGTACTCTGGCACAGCCCGAGAAGCCTCTTAGATCTATCCCTGTAGATCTTCACACCTAACACATAGGCTGCTTCTCCTAGATCTTTCATCTGGAAACATTTCCTTAGCCATGCTTTAACAGCATGCATTTCAGGAATATCATTTCCAATGATCAAGATGTCATCGACGTAGAGGACTAGGAAAGTAATCACGCTCCCACTAAACCTCTTATATACACACGGGTCATCTTCGTTCTTGATGAAACCAAATTCAGTGACTGATTCATCAAAACGAATATTCCAGCTTCTTGATGCTTGTTTAAGTCCATAAATAGACTTCTTTAACTTGCATATCTTATGACGATCTGCTGGATTAGTGAAACCTTCTGGTTGTGTCATATACACATCCTCATCCAGATTTCCATTAAGGAAAGCTGTTTTCACATCCATCTGCCAAATCTCATAATCATAATATGCAGCTATCGCGAAAAGAATCCGAATAGACTTAAACATGGCTACAGGTGAGAAAGTTTCATCATAATCTATCCCGTAGATTTGTTTGAAACCTTTCGCAACTAGCCTGCCTTTATAGGTAACCACGTTACCATCCATGTCAATCTTCTTCTTGAAGATCCATTTACAGCCTATAGGGATAACTCCCGGAGGCGGATCAACCAAATCCCAGACTTGGTTATCTGACATGGAGTCCATCTCGGCGCGCATAGCTTCAAGCCATCTCGCTGACTCCGGTCCACTGACCGCATCCGCATAAGTGAGGGGTTCATCATTGTTAATGATGTAGACTCCGTCATAGCGCTCAGGCTGTCGACGGATCCTACCCGATCTTCGCGGTTCCCGTGATATCTGAGCCTCAGGTTGTTCAATAACCTGTTCTACCGGCTCAGGCTCATCCAACTCTGCTTGAGCACTTTGTCCTTCCTCTGGATTCTCATCCAGTTTTATTTCTCTCCCACTGGCCTCTTGCAGAAGAAACTCCTTCTCAAGAAATATGGCCGTCCGAGCAACAAAAACCTTGTTCTCCTTGGGATCGAAGAAATAATAACCCTTAGTTTCCTTAGGGTAACCGACAAAGATACATTTGTCAGATCTGCTCTCTAGTTTCCCAGAGGCGAGCTTCTTTACATAAGCTTCGCAACCCCAGATCCTGATAAATGTCAAGCTTGGCTGTTTCCCATACCATAACTCATATGGCGTCTTGGAAACTGCCTTGGATGGCACTCGGTTTAGTACCTTTGCAGCTGTTTCCAGTGCAAAACCCCAAAAGGAGTAGGGTAGAGTAGCCTGACTCATCATAGAACGAACCATATCAAGTAGCGTTCTATTTCTCCTCTCGGACACACCATTCCATTGCGGTGTTCCTGGTGGAGTGAGCTGTGAGATAATCCCACACTCCTTTAGATAGTCAGTAAATGCATGACTTAGGTATTCACCACCTCGATCTGAGCGAAGTGCCTTGATATTACGGCCTAGCTGATTCTGTACTTCATTTTTGAACTCTTTGAACTTGTCAAAAGATTCACTTTTATGTCTCATCAGATAGACATAACCATATCTACTGAAATCATCAGTAAAGGTAATGAAGTACTGATAGCCACCTCTGGCATGTTTACTAAATGGCCCACACACATCACTGTGTATAAGGTCAAGTAAACCTGAAGCCCTTTGACCTTTGTGAGGAAAAGGTGACTTCGTCATTTTACCCATCAAACAAGCTTTGCATGTATCAATCTCCTTATAGGAGAATGATCCCAGTAGTCCATTTTCATGCAACCGCTTAATGCGTTTCTCGTTAATATGGCCTAAACGACTATGCCATAGCAAGGTGCTGTCATCAGCATACTTGGCTTTCTTAATATCAATTTGCTGTATTGAACATTCCATGTCCAACATGAATAACCCATTGTTAATTGAACCAGTTGCATAAACAATATTATCATAAGACAAAATACACTTTGAAATATTGCATTCAAAGGAAAACCCCTTCCTGACAAGAGCAGGAATGGAGATAATATTTTTAGTTATACTGGGAACAAAGTAACAACTGTTTAGTTCCAATACAAGTCCAGATGGTAAAGAAATAAAGTAGTCTCCTACAGCAACAGCAGCAACCCGTGCCCCGTTTCCAACTCGTAGGTCCACCTCATGCTGTCCCACCTGCCTTCTTCTCTTGAGTTCCTGTACATTTGAACAAATGTGAACTCCACATGCAGTGTCCAACACCCATGATACAGAAGAAGAAAACATGACCTCAGTCACGAATATACCTGAGCCAGAAGCAAAGCTTCCCCTCTTATCTCCTTGGAGCGCTTTACAGTCCTTTTTCCAGTGACCCAGCTGGCCACAGTGGAAACACCTGTATTCCTTAGACCGCTTGACCTTCTGCTTCAGAGCCTTGCTGTAACTCTTGACAGGGGCCTTGCCCTTCTTCCCCTTCTTCTTGTTCCTAGAAGGAACCATCAAGACAGAGGTTGAAGGCTTACCCTTCAGAGTCTCCTCAGTGGTCAAGAGCATATTCAGCAGCTCTGCCGGAGTACAATCGATTTTGTTCATATTAAAATTAATAATGAACGCGTCGAATGAAGGCGGGAGAGACTGCAGAATAATGTCCACAGCAAGCTCCTGGTTGATGGTATGCCCCAGTTTCTCTAGAGCCTCCTTGTGCCCAATCATCTTGAGCACGTGAGCTCCCACTGGGCTCCCTTCAGCCAGTTTGCTCTGAAAGAAGAGCTTTGTCAAATTATAGCGTTCAGTCCTCGCCTGTGCAGCATACAGCATCTTGAGGTTCGCTATCATGTCTATAGCAGACATATCCTCATGCTGACGCTGCAGCGGTGGCGTCATAGACGCTAGCATCAGGCAAGCGACATCAATGCTATCATTGACGTGCTTTTCATAGGCTTCCCGAACCGCCCTTGCGGCGTTCGGAGCGGGCTGCGGCGGTATCGCCGTCTCGAGGACATACAGTTTCCTCTCTGCCTTAAGAACGATCTTAAGGTGTCCAAACCAGTCAGAGAAGTTCGGCCCACCAAACTTCTCCCTTTCCAGTAGGGATCGCACATTGAAGTTCATGGTGTTCGTTGCTGCAGGTATCTACAACAATACAAGAACAGCAAGGTCAGTATCAATGTATAAGAATCAATCAGGACTTAAGAAAGATTCTTTTTCTCACTATTTTATCAGGCGTGAAAAATCCAGCAAAACAGCCCGAAAGAGTAGAACTCTTTTAGTGAGATGGGATCCAGATTTCATACTTGGTCTCCGCGTCCCGCTCAGGCGAGATAAGATGCACAGAGAGTACAAGCACTAGTTTCTGGTAGGCAGTCACTGCCGATCGCCAACCCGTGCGATTCCCCTTCATCTGGGCAGTCCAGCAGACTGTGCCAACTGAGTTGGTACAACACAATCTCTGACTCCACAGATGGCTGCCTCCATGTGCTACCATATGCGCCACATATGTAGTCTACACGGTCAAGCTGACCCGACCTACTCCCTGGACCACCATGTGCTATGCTGAGCAACGAGAAGGGATAAATCCCTACTCTGTAACACACAGGTGTAATCCCGCACCGTCTGAAGATAGATGGACGTGCCCACTGAGTGGGTACAACACGGCTCCAACGATAATCAGAACAGTGAGGTTTCGCGTCAGAAGGCTTACGAGCTTGATATTTAAGCGTTGGATTTTAACGGTCTTTTATCTTCTTGCCTATCATGCAATTCCTATGGTGATAGCAGAAGATAATTTAATCATGCAATTCTAATATTAAGCAATAAAAGAAAGCATGAATCTCATGTGGTAAAAGCCCATAGCCCTAGTGAGACCTTAACCTAACTTAAGTCTTCACTTGCTCTTCATGGGTCTTTAGCTGCTCATCTGGCCCAAACCTGGGCCCAAGCGCCATCTGCAGCACAGGTGCGCCCACCAGGAATATGCGCCAGGTCCTAGGGTCGAACCCTAGACCTCCCACCTGGTCCAGCCACTTGCTGCATGCGCCTCTGCCAAGTGTGCACTGTGCTCTTGTCTAATTAAATTACAAATTTAACTATCTAGACAAGAGTGACACGCAGGTCACTTACATTTATAAATTAAAACACAGTGATGCGCAGATCACAATAATTAATTTACAATTTTTTTAATTCAGGCACGCAGGCCCCAGCACAGCACACAAATAATATGAGCAGCCCACATAAGACTAAATAAACAAGCATATGCATCAATCAATAACCATGTGATCCATAAAAATTAAAATTTTCGAAAACCCCATAGGATCAATTTTAATTTTCCTTATTTGCCCTACAACCTTACAACGGTCCATTACTAGGGATCCACTCATCCAACCTAGTCAGATCCACTGCCCTTGCATGCACCAAGTCCTAACTGACTTGCGTCGACCATAAGGTCAACTATGCATGCGCCAGGGCTGAACGACCACACTGAGGTGTGGCAAGCGGGCGTGACCCCGGGCCTAACTCAGGTGCGTTCAGTAGTCGTCTCAATCAGACATCGCTACACACCTGTCTGCAGTCGACCTATAGCCACCATAGGCTTGCGCCAAGGTGCTATCTGGTCGACCCATTCAGGCTGTCAGATGATCTGATCAGACATGTTTGGATCTAACTTAGGGGTTGACTTCAACCCTAATAACCCGTCTAAGGGTTTTAATGCAGGCGCATCTTAGATCTACAATGAGTCGCGCAAATGATATAATTTTTGAGAAAAAACTACTACATGCGCCAACATACATGCGCAAGTAAAACATGAAATAAGTTTCAGCATGAAACATGTTATCATGATGAATTTCGCATGGTGAAGATCTAGAATACTTGGAACACATAATCAAAGCAATCATATAAATTTGCATGTAAACCTTGCGCTCTGATACCAATTGAAGGGAACCCCTTTCAAGAGGGGGCGAAACCCTAGTTGGCGCAAACTCGATAGGCAGCGGATTCAAGAATCGAAAACATGCAATATATGATCAACCTTTAAAACATGAAAGAAGGAGATGCGATTCATACCAATGCCATTTAAAGATGGCGCCTTGGAAGATAGAAAGCAACGAAGATTTCCTCCTTAGGACGCGCACACAAGATGAGGATGCGCTTACTCCCTACGGAATATCTTGTGCTAGCAAGATTCCTAGGTGTCTTTGATCGCGTGAGAAGGGAAGAAGATCGCCTTTCCTTGCTTGATTCTCGAGTCTCCAAGACGTGAAAGAGAAGTCTCTTACGAGAGAGAGCGACGAGAATTCGAGGTTGAGGCAACAAGAGATGCGCTCCATGTAAACATGGGGGGCGTGGTTGCTAAAAATAGCCAACCTCTCTTACATGCGATCATGTGTTCATGCCCTCATGAACCAATCGCATTTTCCTCATTACTTTGAACCAAGCGCTCACATCTAGAGCCGGTTCAATTCGGTCTGGTCTATAAACCAAATAACCCAAGCAATTAGTCCAGATCACATTAAAAACCCTAAGGTGCTTGATCTGACCGTCGATCTCTTGATGCTTCTGATCTGACCGATCTAGCATCCGTTCTCTCGATCGAAGCTTACCGATCTCAAGCCCTAATCAATCAAACATGATCAGACCAGATCTCACTTACAATCAGAGATTAAATCCCTTTAAACTGAACCCGAACAATTCAGTCCACACGATCTGACTTAAGTAAGCCATATCATCAAATTGTGCGACCCTGAGGGTTTCCTTTAAGCGTCGGTAATGATAACTCACGTTATCACGACCAGTGAGAGGTATCTAGCAACACATCACTGTCTCCCGATATAAAGGAAAGAGTCTTCCAAGACTACACCCAAAAACAGCACAAGTGTGAATCAATTCACAAGGCATGCATATTTCCTTTGCCACTGGATGTTCTTATTGGACAAGCCTGTCAAGCTCGTAACTCCAATATGATGAGCATGATTAGATCAGATGAACACTGTCACCTGGGTATGGCCATACACTTTTCTCAATCATCTCATCCAGGGGGCCCCTTTAGAACATCACACTCCTTAAACAAGGAGACGGCAATCCTTTGTCTATCACTAATGCTCTAACCTGACTCAAGCTCACCATCCAAGATAGTCTATAATCATTATGTTTCAAACGATATTGAACTATCTCAAAACAATGACAATCATCATTTAGAAAACACAAGTGATCTCAAGTCAGAGGAAATGTGCCACTTGTCATAATCAAGGAATATTCACATTGTGACAAACAATTGAACATCCTAGTAGGGTCTGTCCAGTACATCCCATGTACCCATGAGTCTACATCTTATTCCATGCTCGAAGCATCCTATAAGATTAGAACACATATTAGTCTTAACCATATCAAGGCTGTCTCATGTTCACCAAGATACATCGACTAAGGACTTAATAGCATGTCAGCTCAGCTGAACAGCTTTGAGACATTATTCAGAAGAACATATATTGCAGCAGACAATGTAGCTAACTGAATAACAACCATGCCTTTATAAACATAAGAGTTTATTACATGATACTGATACATTCCCACAGGCCTCAAACATTAGCCTTAAGGGCATACCCCAACACAAACACAGGCCCCGCGTAGGTCTGGGAGGATTTGCCATGTACCTGTAAGCATAACCAGCCGATACCAATCCAATCCTGGAGTGCAGCACTGGGTGGCTGTAAAGAACATCCTAAATTTTTGAGAAGAACTAAGGATTTGCTCCTTGTCTATGGGGGACAGGAAGAGCTCAGTATGCAGGGCTACACTGATGCATCTTTCTAGTCTGACCCTGATGACTTCAGATCGTAGGCTGGCTATGTGTTCAAGATGAATGGAGGCGCTATATGCTGGAAGAGCTTCAAGCAATCCACCATAGCTGATTCTACAATCGAAGCTGAGTATGTGGCTGCTTCTGAGGCAGCCAAAGAAGATGTTTGTATAAGGAAGTTCATTTCTGAACTTCAAGTGATTCCCAGTGCAGTGGATCCCATTGAAATCTACTGTGATAACAATGGAGCAATTGCACAAGCCAAGGAACCACGATCTCATCAAAGATCCAAACATATACTAAGAAGATTTCACCTAATCAGAGAGATCATCTGATGTAGGGACATCTTAGGGGACTTAATTATGTTTACTTTCCCTTTATTTTGTTGCAATTAGGATTAGCTTAAGTTTTATTTCCTTTGAGCATTTCAAATTCCTAGTTAATGTATTAGGTTGCATTTATTTTACATGTGTATAGCACTTTAAAATTCCCCTTGTTTAGTAGGATTATCTAAGTCGAAGTCAACTATTAGCCCATGCCACATCATCATGGCAAGTCAACATGCAACACTACCATGCAACACCAAGCTTCCAAGGATAAGTCAAGCTTCAGTCAACATCCAATTTCAATCTTCAGTAACCCTCATACACCAATCAGATCCAACATTATCTTGTATGCGCTGCAACTTCAGCCGATTTTATCTCTGTTGGGGTATGCCCTTAAGGCTAATGTTTGAGGCCTTGGGATTATATCAGTTTCATGTGTATAAACTCTATGTTTATAAAGGCAATGGTTGTTATTCAGGTTGTTACATCATCTGCTGCAATATGTATACTTCTGAATAATGTCTCAATGCTGTTCAGCTTGGCTGACATGCAGTATTGTCCTTAGTCGAGATATCTTGGTGAACATGAGACAGCCTTGATATGATTGAGACTAATATGTGTTCTAGTCTTATAGGATGCTTCGAGCATGGAATAAGATGTAGACTCATGGGTACATTGGATGTACTGGACAGACCCTACTTAGGATATTCAATTGCTTGTCACAATGTGAATAATCCTTATATGCAAACAAGTGGCATATTTCCTCTGACTTGAGATCACTTGTGTTTCTAAATGATGATTGGCATTGTTTTGAGGTAGTTCAATATCATTTGAAACATAATGGTTATAGACTATCTTGGATAGTGAGCATGAGTCATGTTAGGGCACTAGTGATAGATATAGGATTGCCGTCTCCTTGATTGGAGTGTGATGTTCTATAGGGGCCCCCTGGATGAGATGATTGAGAAAGTGTATGGCCATACCCAGATGACTATGTTCATCTGATCTAATCATTCTCATCATATTGGAATTACAGGCTTGACACGCTTGTCCAATAAGAACATCCAGTGGCAAAGGAAACACATATGTCAAGTGACTTGGGTTCACACTTGTGCTGTGGTTTGGGTGTAGTCTTGGAAGACTCTTTCCTTTATATCGGGAGACAGTGATGTGTTGCTAGATACCCCTCACTGATCGTGATAACGTAAGTTATCGTTACCGACATTTAAAGGAAACCCTTAGGGTCGCACAATTTGATGATATGGCTTACTTAAGTCAGATCGTGTGAACTGAATTGTTTTGGTTCAGTTTAAAGGAGTTTAAACTCTGATTGTAAGTGAGATCTGGTCTGATCATGTTTGATTGATTAGGGCTTGAGATCGGTAAGCTTCGATCGAGAGAATTGATGCTAGATCGGTGAGATCAAGAGCATCAAGAGATGAATGGTTAGATCTTGAGCCTTATGGTTTAATTTGATCTAGACCAAGGCTTGGTTTGATTTGGTCCTTGAACCAAATTCAATTGAACCAGGTTCATCAAATGAGCGCTTGGTTCAAGGGAGAAGAAAAATGCGATCGTTCACTTGGAGTGAACGCATGAACGCATGATGTTAGTGGCTTGCTATTTTTGGAAGTTATGTTTTCCAAAATAGCGTGAACGCCTCCACATTCGTTCGTGGGTGCATCTCTTTTCGCCTCTTCCTCTCGATGCCTCTCTCTCGTGTGTTGAGACTTCACGCAAAGGAGAAGAGGACTTGACAAAGCCAAGAGATCATCTCAATCTCCTTCACGCGATCAGGAGACCTTGGAGCTTTGCTAGCACAAGGAACGCCAAGGGAGTAGTCATCTTCACCTTGTGTGCGCCACCTTTGGAGGAGAGCCGCTCGCCCTCTTCTTCCAAGACGCCATCCAAGAAATGGCATTGGTATGATCCCCTTCTTGATCTATACAAATTGTTAAGTTGATCTATGTTCATACATGCGATCCTAGGAAACCCTAGATTCCGCCCATGCAAGTTTTATATGCGCATGCTTTAGGGTTTCGCCCCCTTTAGGGAACTATCAATTGGTATCAAAGCCATGGTTCCTTGTATGATTCATATGATTGCTTATATGTGATCCTTGTTTGCGCTTAAGAGTAGATCTAAATTTTATCATCATGCGAAACTACATGCTAGTTTGCGAAAATAGATGTAAGTTTATTACTTGTTGGCGCATGCATGATGATTGGCGCTTGTTGAATGGTTTTTCTCAAAACATTACTTGCGCGCGCCCCTCATTAGATCTAAGCGCCTACTTCAAAAGCTTAGACGGGTTATTAGGGTTGAAGTCATTGTCCAGTCTAGACCCGACAGTCTGATCAGACCATCTGACAGCCTAGATGGGTCGACTAGATGGCACCTATGCGCAAGCATGAGGTGGCTATTGGTCGACTGCTGAAAGGCATGTAGCGATGTCTGATTGAGACAACTAGTGAACGCTCATGATTAAGGCCCGGGGTCACACCCGCTTGCCAGAACTCATGAGGGACATTCAGCCCTTCACGCATGCATTGTTGACCATGAGGTCGACTCAAGTCGGTTATGACTTGGTGCATGCAAGGGTAGTGGGTCTGACTAGGTCTGATGAGTGGATCCCTATTAATGGACCGTTGTAAGGTAGTAGGGCACATAAGGAAATAAAATGAAGCCAATGGGTTTTTCGAAAAAATTTTATTTTCTTGATTGGATCAAATGATGTTTGTATAACATGAATGATTGTCTATTTAATCTTATGTGGGCTGCCTAAATTTAATGTGTGCTGTGCTGGGGCCTGCGTACCTGGATGAATTATTGTAAATTATTATTGTGATCTGCACATCACATTTTAATTAATTTATAAAGTGTAATTGACCTGCGAGTCAATCATGTCTAGATAGATTAAATTGTAATTTAATCAGACATGAGCACAGAGCACACTTGGCAGAGGCGCATGCAGCAAGTGGCTTCACCAGTGGGAGGTCTAGGGTTCGACTCTAGGATAGGCGCATTTTACCTGGTGGGCGCACCTGAGCTGCAGTGGGCGCTTGGGCCCGGGTTGGGCCAGAGGAAATGCTAAAGACCCATGAAGAGCTCAAGTGTAGACTTAAGTTAAATAAGGTCTTACTTAGGCTTAATGGGCTTTTACCACATAAGATCATCATGCTTTTAATTTACTGTTTAAGTAATTTAGTAACTGCATGATTTATTCTTCTGCTATCACCATAGGATTTGAATGATAGTAAGAAGATAAAAGGACCGTTAAAATCCAACGTTAAATATCAAGCACGATAGCCTTCTGACGCGAAACCTCACTGTTCTGACTATCGTTGGGGCCGTGTTGTACCCACTCAGTGGGCACGCCCATCTATCTTCAGACGGTGTGTGATTACACCTGCGTGTTACAGAGAAGGGATTTATCGCTTCTCGTTGCTCAGCATAGCACGTGGTGGTCCAGGGAGTAGGTTGGGTCAGCTTGACCATGTAGGCTACATATTGAGCATATGGTAGCTATATGGAGGCAGCCATCTGTGGGATCAGAGACTGTGTTGTACCAACTCAGTTGGCACAGTCTGCTGGATTGCCCAGATGAAGGGGAATCGCACGGGTTGGCGATTGGCAGGGATTGCCTACCAGAAATTAGTGCTTGTACTCTCTGTGCATCTTATCTCGCCTGAGCGGGACGCGGAGACCAAGTATGAAATCTGGATCCCATCTCACTAAAAGAGTGTTACTCTTTCGGGCTGTTTTGCTGGATTTTTCAGCCAGATAAAATAGTGAGAAAAGAATCATTCTTAAGTCCTGAATTGATTCTAACATTGATACTGACCTTGCTGTTCTTGCATTGTTGTAGATTACTGCAGCAACGAACACCACAGCGTTCAATGTGCGATCCCTACTGGAAAGGGAGAAGTTTGCTGGGCCAAACTTCTCAGACTGGTACGGACACCTTAAGATTGTTCTTAAGGCTGAGAGGAAACTGTATGTCCTCGAGACGGCTATACCGCCTCAACCCGCTGCGAACGCCGCAAGGGCGGTTCGGGAAGCTTATGAAAAGCATGTCAATGATAGCATTGATGTCGCTTGCCTTATGCTAGCGTCTATGATGCCACAGCTGCAGCGTCAGTATGAGGATTTATCAGCTATAGAAATTATAGCAAACCTCAAGATGCTGTATGCTGCACAGGCAAGGACTGAACGCTATAACTTGACGAAACTTTTCTTTCAGAGCAAACTGACTGAAGGGAGTCCAGTGGGAGCTCACGTACTCAAGATGATTGGGTACAAGGAGGCTCTAGAGAAACTGGGACACACCATCAATCAGGAGCTTGTTGTAGACATCATCCTGCAGTCTCTCCCGGCCTCTTTCGATCCATTCATTATTAATTTTAATATGAACAAGATCGACTGTACGCCGGCAGAGTTACTAAACATGCTCTTGACTACAGAGCAGACTTAGTCTCGTGAGAAGGGAACGCCTTCATCCTCTGTCCTAATGTTTCCTTCTAGGAACAAGAAGAAGGGGAAGAAGGGCAAAGCCCCTGTCAAGAGCTACAACAAGGCTCTGAAACAAAAGCTCAAGCGGTCAAAGGAATACAGATGTTTCCATTGTGGCCAGCTGGATCACTGGAAAAAGGACTGTAAAGCGCTCCAAGGAGATAAGAAGGGAAGCAACTCTTTCGCTTCTGGCTCAGGTATTTTCGTGACTGAAGTCATGGTATCTTCTTCTTCTATTTCATGGGTGTTGGACACTGCATGTGGAGTTCACATTTGTTCAAATGTACAGGAACTCAAGAGAAGAAGACAGGTGGGACAGCATGAGGTGGACCTACGAGTTGGAAACGGGGCACGGGTTGCTGCTATTGCTGTAGGAGTTTATCACATCTCTTTACCATCTGGTCTTGTATTAGAACTGGACAATTGTTATTTTGTACCGACCATAACTAAGAATATTATCTCTATTCCTGCTCTTGTCAGGAAAGGGTTTTCCTTTGAATGCAAGATTTCAAAGTGTTATATTTCTTTTGATAATATTGTTTATGCTACTGGGTCAATTAACAATGGGTTATTCATGTTGGACATGGAATGTTCTATACAGCAGATTGATATTAAGAAAGCCAAGTATGCTGAAGACAGCACCTTGTTATGGCATAGTCGTTTAGGCCATATTAACAAGAAGCGCATTAAGCGGTTGCATGACCATGGACTGCTGGGATCATTCTCCTATGAGGAGCTTGATACATGCAAAGCTTGTTTAATGGGCAAAATGACGAAGTCTCCTTTTTCCAACAAAGGTCAAAGGGCTTCAGGTTTACTTGACCTCATTCACAGTGATGTGTGTGGGCCATTTAGTAAACATGCTAGAGGTGGCTATTCATACTTCATTACCTTTACTGATGATTTCAGTAGGTATGGTTATGTCTATCTAATGAGACATAAGAGTGAATCTTTTGACAAGTTCAAAGAGTTCAAAAATGAAGTACAAAATCAGCTAGGCCGAAATATCAAGGCACTTCGTTCAGATCGAGGTGGAGAATACTTGAGTCATGAGTTTACTGACTATCTGAAGGAGTGTGGGATTATCTCACAGCTCACTCCGCCAGGAACACCGCAATGGAATGGTGTGTCCGAGAGGAGAAATAGAACCTTACTGGATATGGTTCGTTCTATGATGAGTCAGGCTACTCTACCTTACTCCTTTTGGGGATTTGCACTGGAAACAGCTGCAAAGGTACTAAACCGAGTGCCATCCAAGGCCATTTCAAAGACCCCATATGAGTTATGGTATGGGAAACAGCCGAGCTTGACATTTATTAAGATCTGGGGTTGCGAGGCTTATGTCAAAAAGCTCGCCTCTAGGAAACTAGAGAGCAGATCTGAGAAATGTATCTTTGTCGGTTACCCTAAAGAAACAAAGGGTTATTATTTCTACGATCCCAAAGAGAACAAAGTATTTGTTGCTCGGACGACTATTTTTCTTGAGAAAGAATTTCTTCTGCAAGAGGCCAGTGGGAGAGAAATAAAGCTGGATGAGAATCCAGAAGAAGGACAAAGTAGTCAAGCACAGTTGGATGAGCCTGAGCCAGTAGATCAGGTTACTGAGCAACCTGAGGCTCAGATATCACGGGAACAGCGAAGATCGGGAAGGATCCGTCGACAGCCTGAGCGCTATGATGGAGTCTACATCATTGATGATGAACCCCTCACTTATGCGGATGCGGTCAGTGGACCGGAATCAGCGAGATGGCTTGAAGCTATGCGAGCCGAGATGGACTCCATGTCAGATAACCAAGTTTGGGGTTTGGTTGATCCGCCTCCGGGAGTAATACCTATAGGCTGTAAGTGGATCTTCAAGAAGAAGATTGACATGGATGGTAACGTGGTTACCTATAACGGCAGGCTAGTTGCGAAAGGTTTCAAACAAATCTACGGGATAGATTATGATGAAACTTTCTCTCCTGTAGCCATGTTCAAGTCTATTCGGATTATTCTCGCGATAGCAGCATATTATGATTATGAGGTCTGGCAAATGGATGTGAAGATCACTTTCCTTAATGGAAAATTAGAGGAGGATGTGTATATGACACAACCTGAAGGTTTCACTAATCCATCAGATCGTCATAAAATATGCAAATTAAAGAAGTCCATTTATGGACTTAAACAAGCATCAAGAAGCTGGAATATTCGTTTTGATGAATCAATCTGTGAATTTGGTTTCATCAAGAATGAAGATGACCCGTGTGTATATAAGAGGTTTAGTGGGAGCGTGATTACTTTCCTAGTCCTCTACGTCGATGATATCTTAATCATTGGAAACGATATTCCTGAACTACATGCCGTCAAAGCATGGTTAAGAAAATGTTTCCAGATGAAAGATTTAGGAGAAGCAGCCTATGTATTAGGTGTGAAGATCTACAGAGATAGATCAAAGAGGCTTCTCGGGCTGTGCCAGAGTACTTACATCGATAAAGTCCTGGAAAGATTCCATTTAGAAAATTCTAAAAGAGGATATCTTCCAGTCAGACATGGTCTGAATCTTTCAAAGAGTCAGTGTCCACAAACACAGACTGAGAAAGATGAAATGGACAATACGCCTTATGCTTCGGCTATTGGGTCCATTATGTATGCGATGTTGTGTACTCGCCCAGATGTCGCTTACGGGTTAAGCGTGACCAGTCGATTCCAAAGTAATCCAGGGAAGGCACACTGGATTGCAGTCAAGAACATTTTGAAATATCTTCGGAGGACCAAAGATATGTTCTTGATATATGGAGGTCAGGAAGAACTCAGTATTGAAGGATATACTGACGCTTCGTTCCAATCTGACCAGGATGATTTCCGATCGCAATCAGGCTATGTTTTTAGCTTGAATGGAGGAGCAGTGGTGTGGAAAAGTTTCAAACAGTCAATTGTTGCTGATTCCACAACAGAAGCCGAGTATGTTGTAGCCTCAGAAGCATCTAAGGAGGCAGTGTGGATTCGTAAGTTCGTTCAGGAACTTGGTGTTGTTCCTTCGAGTGCAGATCCTTTGGTTATCTTCTGTGATAACACTGGAGCTATAGCACAAGCAAAGGAACCACGGTCGCACCAGAAGTCCAAGCACATACAGAGAAGGTTTCATTTGATCCGGGAGATCATTGATCGTGGCGAGATCAAAGTCTGCAAGGTTCATATAGATGACAATCTAGCTGACCCGCTTACAAAGCCTCTGGCGCAGCAGAAGCATGAGAAGCACTGTAATAATATGGGTTTGAGATTTCTCAACCATTAGATTAAGTGCAAGTGGGAGATTGTTGGGGTATGCCCTTAAGGCTAATGTTTGAGTGTAATACCCCGAGTATAGTCCCACATTGCAAGTGGGAGAAACTATTATGTGGTTTATAAGGCTTAGTGGGCTTGCTATTGTTAACTTGGGCTTAAGCATTTTAATAAATTAGGCCACGTTGCAAATCGGCTCACCAAGTTAATGAATAGTTTGCTTACTAAGTGGATTATAACAAATGGTATCAGAGCAAAACTTAGTCCTAAGCATGGTGAGAGGCCAATAGGAAAGGGCTACCGAGGATGGTGGAGCCACCTTTGGGCTGACCTCACATGCTGCCGACTAAGGGATGATTCTTGGGCATGTGTTAAGGTTTGGGCTTGACGAGGACGTCAAGTCTTAAGTGGGGGAGATTGTAATACCCCGAGTATAGTCCCACATTGCAAGTGGGAGAAACTATTATGTGGTTTATAAGGCTTAGTGGGCTTGCTATTGTTAACTTGGGCTTAAGCATTTTAATAAATTAGGCCACGTTGCAAATCGGCTCACCAAGTTAATGAATAGTTTGCTTACTAAGTGGGTTATAATAAATTTCTGTAACATCCCGTTATCTTAACCCCATACAAGCAACACAATTCATGAAAGAAACAGGATGTTATCATACAAGATCGATACATATGCTAGGTAAAACCCCGTTCAGGAAACCCGATCTGAAAATTTCGAAAATCCATACATATAAATCTCCAGGTAAACACAATTTCATAAAGGTACCTGCCACCACGCATTCCTTGCACTAGACATATGCAAGGCAACAGTTATATCAAATCCGTATCAAATCCATAAAATCCATAAAGGTACCTGCCACCAGGCAATACTTGCACTAGACATATGCAAGTTACAGGTATATCAAAACCGATTACAAAGAATACACCACAAACCGAATTTCAAAACAAAATCACAAAATCGATTTTTATAAACTCATACCAAACACCGAAACCAGGCTGAAGCCCGCGGTGACACAAAAATCAAACTCATTTAACAGCCACAATCTGACATCACAAGTTCACATAGTTCACATGGTTCACATAGCTCATATCATTCATATAGTTCGGCCACAACCGGCCCCAAATAATTAAGCGCAAAAGTTCTTAAACAGCAAACTAGCGATATCCATGCCAATGCTAACTCAAGAAATGCGCCCCTGCTCTATGCCTAAAAATAGTGAGGGGTGAGCTACACAGCCCAGTGAGTGGATAGTCTAAATCGACCATCCATAACATACACTCAAAATATAGACAGATTATTTTAAAAATCTTTAACAGGAACATTATGTCAACATATATCAACATAAAGAAAACAGAAGTCATATAAACAGTCAGATGTACACACCAACATATAACAAACTCAGTTTCTAGAGTTATACTCTAAACCAACTCAGATGTACACACCAACACTTAATTAACCTAGTTGTCCAGCATATTCAGTAGTGACCATTATGGTCTAACCCGGCTTTGGCCTAAGCACTGGGAGACTGCAAAATTTCATGCAACGTATAAACATGGACAGTGAGTAGAATCAAGAGGTGGCCCCCGCCAGGTAACGACGTGGCACTTTGCTCTAAAACACCCCATAACACATCGATGGATAGTGTGTAGATTCAAGAGGTGGCCCCCGCCGGGTCACGACGTGGCACTTTGCTCTACGACACCCCATATCACAAAAAGAGTGATGACATCAAGAGGTGGCCCCTGTCCGACCAAGACATGGCACTTTGCGTCAAAACCCGTTCTCCCAAAAGGTTCCTACTGGACAACAGACACATCTTATATCTTATTTCACAACGGTGGACTTCTAAGTGTCAACTAGACTCTAGGATAGTCATCACAATAATCATATCGGGCAGGCTGAACATCAACCCCCATCACAATAATCATAACAGGTAGGCTGAACATCAACCCCCTCACATATCACAATACAGGGCTGAAATCTCAAACCCTTAACATATTACACATACTATCCCCTTGAGTACACAGTCACACTTAGCCTTAGTCCTACCCATCACATAACACATAATATTCTAAATTCCCATAACCACATAATATTCCAAAAATCACAAATCACATAATATTCAAAAACCACATAAACTTCATGAAAATCACATTGTAGTGTAGTCCTTAGGTTTCATGCTGATTAGTTCAGTCTAACCTTGCTATGTTATCACTCAATTCCTCAAACAAGGATACATGCTACACTCATAAAGAACCATAAAATTAAAACAAGCATCCATAAACTCAACATAAAATGTAAAACATGTATTCTTACAAATTACCACATGTAAACATGTTAACTACAATTATAAAGATTTCGGTTCCCAAACATGTTATCAAGATTTCAGTTTAACTTCAATTAACAAGATTTCGGTTTTCATACATATTGTCAAGATTTTGGTTTAACTACAATTAACAAGATTTTCATGCTACAAAAAATCATTGATTTAATGTTACCAAAATTCCCTATAAAATACCTAGTTAACAAGAATTTCATACTCAAAATTCAATGATTTAATGCTACCAAAATTCCCTATAAAAATACCTTAAATTTCATACAAATTTTCGGTTAAACAATCATCAAGATTTCGGTTTTCATAATTAAATCAAAGTTTCGGTTTTCATAACAATTATCAAGATTATTTCGGTTTTCATAACAATTATCAAGATCATTTCGGTTTTCATAATTAATATTAAAATTTCGGTTTTAAACATGGTAATTTTCCAAGAATTCTATTGCATCATGTAATACAATCACAACCAAATTAATAGGTCAAATAAGACACCCCACTCACCTTGAACCGTGAACACTTAGGTTAAAATCTCCCCAACAAAATCGTCTAAAGCCTTTGAAGCTCCACCAACGTCGCCACCAATGGAAGGAAGAAACGCCACCCAAACCAAAGATGCCGGCCAAAGGAAAAGGAAGAGGAAGAAAGGAAAATTCCTCCAAGCCTTCAAGAATCGTCCAAGCTCCTCAAGAAATCGCCAAGTTCTTCAAAAATCGCCCACTTCTTTGCCCTAGCCGCCCCAAGATTTCCTCAAGCCAAAATCGCCAATTTCCCTTCCCTAACCGAATTACCAATTTGAATTTTTGGTTTTTAATTCTTTAACCCGTTAACCAATTAATTCAAATAGGGTTTAACCCATTTAACTAACTAAATTTGAATTTTAAACCCAATTAGCTAATTCACATAGGTTTTAATCCATTTAACCACTCACTTAACGAAAATCCAATAAGGATTTAATTAACCACTAAGCTCTAATTAATTTATCATAAATTAGCAACCAATAATCGAATAAATTAACCACCATTAATCTCTAATTAATTTACAATAAATTAACAACCAAATAAATTAACAACCAAAATCTCTAGTTAACTAACTATAAATTAACAACCAATACATAGAAAAAATACCACAGTCAATAATTTTATTTAAATCAAAAATAATGCTTACCAGGACTTAAGATCCTTGGATCTTACATTGAGGCCTTGGGATTATATCAGTTTCATGTGTATAAACTCTATGTTTATAAAGGCAATGGTTGTTATTCAGGTTGTTACATCATCTGCTGCAATATGTATACTTCTGAATAATGTCTCAATGCTGTTCAGCTTGGCTGACATGCAGTATTGTCCTTAGTCGAGATATCTTGGTGAACATGAGACAGCCTTGATATGATTGAGACTAATATGTGTTCTAGTCTTATAGGATGCTTCGAGCATGGAATAAGATGTAGACTCATGGGTACATTGGATGTACTGGACAGACCCTACTTAGGATATTCAATTGCTTGTCACAATGTGAATAATCCTTATATGCAAACAAGTGGCATATTTCCTTTGACTTGAGATCACTTGTGTTTCTAAATGATGATTGGCATTGTTTTGAGGTAGTTCAATATCATTTGAAACATAATGGTTATAGACTATCTTGGATAGTGAGCATGAGTCATGTTAGGGCACTAGTGATAGATATAGGATTGCCGTCTCCTTGATTGGAGTGTGATGTTCTATAGGGGCCCCCTGGATGAGATGATTGAGAAAGTGTATGGCCATACCCAGATGACTATGTTCATCTGATCTAATCATTCTCATCATATTGGAATTACAGGCTTGACACGCTTGTCCAATAAGAACATCCAGTGGCAAAGGAAACACATATGTCAAGTGACTTGGGTTCACACTTGTGCTGTGGTTTGGGTGTAGTCTTGGAAGACTCTTTCCTTTATATCGGGAGACAGTGATGTGTTGCTAGATACCCCTCACTAATCGTGATAACGTAAGTTATCGTTACCGACATTTAAAGGAAACCCTTAGGGTCGCACAATTTGATGATATGGCTTACTTAAGTCAGATCGTGTGAACTGAATTATTTTGGTTCAGTTTAAAGGAGTTTAAACTCTGATTGTAAGTGAGATCTGGTCTGATCATGTTTGATTGATTAGGGCTTGAGATCGGTAAGCTTCGATCGAGAGAATTGATGCTAGATCGGTGAGATCAAGAGCATCAAGAGATGAATGGTTAGATCTTGAGCCTTATGGTTTAATTTGATCTAGACCAAGGCTTGGTTTGATTTGGTCCTTGAACCAAATTCAATTGAACCAGGTTCATCAAATGAGCGCTTGGTTCAAGGGAGAAGAAAAATGCGATCGTTCACTTGGAGTGAACGCATGAACGCATGATGTTAGTGGCTTGCTATTTTTGGAAGTTATGTTTTCCAAAATAGCGTGAATGTAAGTACCCCTTAAGATAAGGGGGGTCCCCTTCTAGGGGGAGCATAACCCTAAAGCATATGGCGCATAAAATTTTCTTCTTGCGGAACTAGGGTTATAGGATCGATATGCATGCTAAAAGATCAACTTGATAATAAGAAAACAATCATACCATCGCCATGGGGAAGATGTTTCCTTGGAAGCAAAGATCAAAGTAGATCTTCTCCTTGTCGTCACACACAAGATGATGTCGCTATCTCTCTTGGTGCCCCTTGTGCTAGCAAGGTTCCAAGAGGTCCTTGTCGAGTGAAGGGAAAATGAGATCTCTTTCTTCTTGGCCGAATCCTCCTCAACCTTCAAAGCGTCGCCACACTCACGAGAGAGACGAGAGGAATATGGGCGAGAGGAATATCTCCAAGCGAAAATAGAGTATATTCTATTTTGATGAGCGCACTCTCCAAATGGAGATCATGGTTACTAAAAATAGTAACCACTCCTCACCACAACGTTCACGCCAAGTGAACTTGTCGCCTACTCCTCTCCCTATGAACCAAGCGCTCATTTAGTGAGCCGGTTCACTTTGGTTCGGTTTAAGAACCAATCAAGCCAATGATCTAGTCTAGATCTTAAATAAACCCTAAGGTTCACGATCTAACCGTCGATCTCAACGATGCCCCTGATCTGACCGATCTGGCATACATTCTCTCGATCGAAGCTTACCGATCTCAAGCCCTAATCAATCAAACATGATCAGACCAGATCTCACTCACAATCAGAGATTAAATCCCTTTAAACTGAACCCAAACAATTCAGTCCACACGATCTGACTTAAGTAAGCCATATCATCAAATTGTGCGACCCTAAGGGTTTCCTTTAAATGTCGGTAACGATAACTCACGTTATCACGATCAGTGAGGGGTATCTAGCAACACATCACTGTCTCCCGATAGAAAGGAAAGAGTCTTCCAAGACTACACCCAAACCATAGCACAAGTGTGACTCAAATCACTAGGCATGCATATTTCCTTTGCCACTGGATGTTCTTATTGGACAAGCCTGTCAAGCTCGTAATTCCAATATGATGAGCATGATTAGAACAGATGAACACAGTCACCTGGGTATGGCCATACACTTTCTCAATCATCTCATCCAGGGGGCCCCTTTAGAACATCACACTCCTTAAACAAGGAGACGGCAATCCTATGTCTATCACTAGTGCTCTAACCTGACTCAAGCTCACCATCCAAGATAGTCTATAATCATTATGTTTCAAATGATATTGAACTACCTCAAAACAATGACAATCATCATTTAGAAAACACAAGTGATCTCAAGTCAGAGGAAATGTGCCACTTGTCATATCCAAGGAATATTCACATTGTGACAAACAATTGAACATCCTAGTAGGGTCTGTCCAGTACATCCCATGTACCCATGAGTCTACATCTTATTCCATGCTCGAAGCATCCTATAAGATTAGAACACATATTAGTCTTAACCATATCAAGGCTGTCTCATGTTCACCAAGATATATCGACTAAGGACATAATAGCTTGTCAGCCCAGCTGAACAGCTTTGAGACATTATTCAGAAGAACATATATTGCAGCAGACAATGTAGCTAACTGAATAACAACCATGCCTTTATAAACATAACAGTTTATTACATGATACAGATACATTCCCACAGGCCTCAAACATTAGCCTTAAGGGCATACCCCAACAATCTCCCACTTGCACTTAATCTAATGGTTGAGAAATCTCAAACCCATATTATTACAGTGCTTCTCATGCTTCTGCTGCGCCAGAGGCTTGGTAAGCGGGTCTGCCAGATTGTCATCTGTATGAACCTTGCAGATTTTGATCTCGCCACGATCTATGATCTCCCTGATCAAATGAAACCGTCTCTGTATGTGCTTGGACTTCTGGTGCGACCGTGGTTCCTTTGCTTGTGCGATTGCTCCAGTGTTATCACAAAAGATAACCAAAGGATCTGCACTCGAAGGAACAACACCAAGTTCTCTCACGAACTTACGAATCCACACTGCCTCCTTGGATGCTTCCGAGGCTGCAACATACTCGGCTTCTGTTGTGGAATCAGCAACAGTTGACTGTTTGAAACTTTTCCACACCACTGCACCTCCATTCAAGCTAAAAACATAGCCTGATTGCGATCGGAAATCATCCTGGTCAGACTGGAACGAAGCGTCAGTATATCCTTCAATACTGAGTTCTTCCTGACCACCATATATCAAGAACATATCTTTGGTCCTCCGCAGATATTTTAAAATGTTCTTGACTGCAATCCAGTGCGCCATACCTGGATTACTCTGGTAACGACTGGTCACGCTTAACCCGTAAGCGACGTCTGGGCGAGTACACAACATCGCATACATAATGGATCCAATAGCCGAAGCATAAGGCGTATTGTCCATTTCATCTTTCTCAGTCTGTGTTTGTGGACACTGACTCTTCGAAAGATTCAGACCATGTCTGACTGGAAGATATCCTCGTTTAGAATTCTCTAAATGAAATCTCTCCAGGACCTTATCGATGTAAGTACTCTGGCACAGCCCGAGAAGCCTCTTAGATCTATCCCTGTAGATCTTCACACCTAACACATAGGCTGCTTCTCCTAGATCTTTCATCTGGAAACATTTCCTTAGCCATGCTTTAACAGCATGCATTTCAGGAATATCGTTTCCAATGATCAAGATGTCATCGACGTAGAGGACTAGGAAAGTAATCACGCTCCCACTAAACCTCTTATATACACACGGGTCATCTTCGTTCTTGATGAAACCAAATTCAGTGACTGATTCATCAAAACGAATATTCCAGCTTCTTGATGCTTGTTTAAGTCCATAAATGGACTTCTTTAACTTGCATATCTTATGACGATCTGCTGGATTAGTGAAACCTTCTGGTTGTGTCATGTACACATCCTCATCCAGATTTCCATTAAGGAAAGCTGTTTTCACATCCATTTGCCAAATCTCATAATCATAATATGCAGCTATCGCGAAAAGAATCCGAATAGACTTAAACATGGCTACAGGTGAGAAAGTTTCATCATAATCTATCCCGTAGATTTGTTTGAAACCTTTCGCAACTAGCCTGCCTTTATAGGTAACCACGTTACCATCCATGTCAATCTTCTTCTTGAAGATCCATTTACAGCCTATAGGGATAACTCCCGGAGGCGGATCAACCAAATCCCAGACTTGGTTATCTGACATGGAGTCCATCTCGGCGCGCATAGCTTCAAGCCATCTCGCTGACTCCGGTCCACTGACCGCATCCGCATAAGTGAGGGGTTCATCATTGTTAATGATGTAGACTCCGTCATAGCGCTCAGGCTGTCGACGGATCCTACCCGATCTTCGCGGTTCCCGTGATATCTGAGCCTCAGGTTGTTCAATAACCTGTTCTACCAGCTCAGGCTCATCCAACTCTGCTTGAGCACTTTGTCCTTCCTCTGGATTCTCATCCAGTTTTATTTCTCTCCCACTGGCCTCTTGCAGAAGAAACTCCTTCTCAAGAAATATGGCCGTCCGAGCAACAAAAACCTTGTTCTCCTTGGGATCGAAGAAATAATAACCCTTAGTTTCCTTAGGGTAACCGACAAAGATACATTTGTCAGATCTACTCTCTAGTTTCCCAGAGGCGAGCTTTTTGACATAAGCCTCGCAACCCCAGATCCTGATAAATGTCAAGCTTGGCTGTTTCCCATACCATAATTCATATGGCGTCTTTGAAACTGCCTTGGATGGCACTCGGTTTAGTACCTTTGCAGCTGTTTCCAGCGCAAAACCCCAAAAGGAGTAAGGAAGAGTAGCCTGACTCATCATAGAACGAACCATATCAAGTAGCGTTCTATTTCTCCTCTCGGACACACCATTCCATTGCGGTGTTCCTGGTGGAGTGAGCTGTGAGATAATCCCACACTCCTTTAGATAGTCAGTAAATGCATGACTTAGGTATTCACCACCTCGATCTGAGCGAAGTGCCTTGATATTACGGCCTAGCTGATTCTGTACTTCATTTTTGAACTCTTTGAACTTGTCAAAAGATTCACTTTTATGTCTCATCAGATAGACATAACCATATCTACTGAAATCATCAGTAAAGGTAATGAAGTACTGATAGCCACCTCTGGCATGTTTACTAAATGGCCCACACACATCACTGTGTATAAGGTCAAGTAAACCTGAAGCCCTTTGACCTTTGTGAGGAAAAGGTGACTTCGTCATTTTACCCATCAAACAAGCTTTGCATGTATCAATCTCCTTATAGGAGAATGATCCCAGCAGTCCATTTTCATGCAACCGCTTAATGCGTTTCTCGTTAATATGGCCTAAACGACTATGCCATAGCAAGGTGCTGTCATCAGCATACTTGGCTTTCTTAATATCAATTTGCTGTATTGAACATTCCATGTCCAACATGAATAACCCATTGTTAATTGAACCAGTTGCATAAACAATATTATCATAAGACAAAATACACTTTGAAATATTGCATTCAAAGGAAAACCCCTTCCTGACAAGAGCAGGAATGGAGATAATATTTTTAGTTATACTGGGAACAAAGTAACAACTGTTTAGTTCCAATACAAGTCCAGATGGTAAAGAAATAAAGTAGTCTCCTACAGCAACAGCAGCAACCCGTGCCCCGTTTCCAACTCGTAGGTCCACCTCATGCTGTCCCACCTGCCTTCTTCTCTTGAGTTCCTGTACATTTGAACAAATGTGAACTCCACATGCAGTGTCCAACACCCATGATACAGAAGAAGAAAACATGACCTCAGTCACGAATATACCTGAGCCAGAAGCAAAGCTTCCCCTCTTATCTCCTTGGAGCGCTTTACAGTCCTTTTTCCAGTGACCCAGCTGGCCACAGTGGAAACACCTGTATTCCTTAGACCGCTTCACCTTTTGCTTCAGTGCCTTGCTGTAGTTCTTGACCGGGGCCTTGCCCTTCTTCCCCTTCTTTTTTTTCCTGGAAGGAACCATTAAGACAGAGGTCGAAGGCTTACCCTTTAGAGTCTCCTCAGTGGTCAAGAGCATATTCAGCAGCTCTGCCGGAGTACAATCGATTTTGTTCATATTAAAATTAATAATGAACGCGTCGAATGACGGCGGGAGAGACTGCAGAATAATATCCACAGCAAGCTCCTGGTTGATGGTATGCCCCAGTTTCTCTAGAGCCTCCTTGTGCCCAATCATCTTGAGCACGTGAGCTCCCACTGGGCTCCCTTCAGCCAGTTTGCTCTGAAAGAAGAGCTTCGTCAAATTGTAGCGTTCAGTCCTCGCCTGTGCAGCATACAGCATCTTGAGGTTTGCTATAATCTGTATAGCCGACATATCCTCATGCTGACGCTGCAGCGGTGGCGTCATAGACGCTAGCATCAGGCAAGCGACATCAATGCTATCATTGACGTGCTTTTCATAGGCTTCTTGAACCGCCCTTGCGGCGTTCGGAGCGGGCTGCGGCGGTATCGCCGTCTCGAGGACATACAGTTTCCTCTCTGCCTTAAGAACGATCTTAAGGTGTCCAAACCAGTCAGAGAAGTTCGGCCCAGCAAACTTCTCCCTTTCCAGTAGGGATCGCACATTGAAGTTCATGGTGTTCGTTGCTGCAGGTATCTACAACAATGCAAGAACAGCAAGGTCAGTATCAATGTATAAGAATCAATCAGGACTTAAGAAAGATTCCTTTTCTCACTATTTTATCAGGCGTGAAAAATCCAGCAAAACAGCCCGAAAGAGTAGAACTCTTTTAGTGAGATGGGATCCAGATTTCATACTTGGTCTCCGCGTCCCGCTCAGGCGAGATAAGATGCATAGAGAGTACAAGCACTAGTTTCTGGTAGGCAGTCCCTGCCGATCGCCAACCCGTGCGATTCCCCTTCATCCGGGCAGTCCAGCAGACTGTGCCAACTGAGTTGGTACAACACAATCTCTGACCCCACAGATGGCTGCCTCCATGTGCTACCATATGCGCCACATATGTAGCCTACATGGTCAAGCTGACCCGACCTACTCCCTGGACCACCACGTGCTATGCTGAGCAACGAGAAGGGATAAATCCCTACTCTGTAACACGCAGGTGTAATCCCGCACCGTCTGAAGATAGATGGACGTGCCCACTGAGTGGGTACAACACGGCTCCAACGATAATCAGAACAGTGAGGTTTCGCGTCAGAAGGCTTACGAGCTTGATATTTAAGCGTTGGATTTTAACGGTCTTTTATCTTCTTGCCTATCATGCAATTCCTATGGTGATAGCAGAAGATAATTTAATCATGCAATTCTAATATTAAGCAATAAAAGAAAGCATGAATCTTATGTGGTAAAAGCCCATAGCCCTAGTGAGACCTTAACCTAACTTAAGTCTTCACTTGCTCTTCATGGGTCTTTAGCTGCTCATCTGGCCCAAACCTGGGCCCAAGCGCCATCAGCAGCTCTGATGCGCCCACCAGGAAATTGCGCCAGGTCCTAGGGTCGAACCCTAGACCTCCCACCTGGTCCAGCCACTGCTGCAAGCGCCTCTGCCAAGTGTGCTCTGTGCTCTTGTCTAATTAAATTACAAATTTAACTATCTAGACAAGAGTGACACGCAGGTCACTTACATTTATAAATTAAAACACAGTGATGCGCAGATCACAATAATTAATTTACAATTATTTTTTTTTTAATTCAGGCACGCAGGCCCCAGCACAGCACACAAATAATATGAGCAGCCCACATAAGACTAAATAAACAAGCATATGCATCAATCAATAACCATGTGATCCATAAAAATTAAAATTTTCGAAAACCCCATAGGATCAATTTTAATTTTCCTTATTTGCCCTACAACCTTACAACGGTCCATCACTAGGGATCCACTCATCCAACCTAGTCAGATCCACTGCCCTTGCATGCACCAAGTCCTAACTGACTTGCGTCGACCATAAGGTCAACTATGCATGCGCCAGGGCTGAACGACCACACAGAGTTCTGGCAAACGGGCGTGACCCCGGGCCTAACTCAGGTGCGTTCATAAGTCGTCTCAAGCAGACATCGCTACACACCTGTCTGCAGTCGACCTATAGCCACCATAGGCTTGCGCCAAGGTGCTATTTGATCGACCCATTCAGGCTGTCAGATGATCTGATCAGACATTCTGGATCTAACCTAGGGGTTGACTTCAACCCTAATAACCCGTCTAAGGGTTTATAGTAAAGCCTTAGATCTATAATGAGTCGCGCAAGTATTCAAGTTTTGTAAAACAAAAACAAGATGCGCCAACTTACAACATACATGCGCCAATAGATGGAAACATATTTCATACATGAAGTTTCGCAAGATGATAAAACCTATCATGCAACTTTCGCATGTTATATAGATCTAAGCATATGGAATCACAAGGCCAAAGCAATCATAATGAACATGCATTCAACCAAGGCTCTGATACCAATTGTAAGTACCCCTTAAGATAAGGGGGGTCCCCTTCTAGGGGGAGCATAACCCTAAAGCATATGGCGCATAAAATTTTCTTCTTGCGGAACTAGGGTTATAGGATCGATATGCATGCTAAAAGATCAACTTGATAATAAGAAAACAATCATACCATCGCCATGGGGAAGATGTTTCCTTGGAAGCAAAGATCAAAGTAGATCTTCTCCTTGTCGTCACACACAAGATGATGTCGCTATCTCTCTTGGTGCCCCTTGTGCTAGCAAGGTTCCAAGAGGTCCTTGTCGAGTGAAGGGAAAATGAGATCTCTTTCTTCTTGGCCGAATCCTCCTCAACCTTCAAAGCGTCGCCACACTCACGAGAGAGACGAGAGGAATATGGGCGAGAGGAATATCTCCAAGCGAAAATAGAGTATATTCTATTTTGATGAGCGCACTCTCCAAATGGAGATCATGGTTACTAAAAATAGTAACCACTCCTCACCACAACGTTCACGCCAAGTGAACTTGTCGCCTACTCCTCTCCCTATGAACCAAGCGCTCATTTAGTGAGCCGGTTCACTTTGGTTCGGTTTAAGAACCAATCAAGCCAATGATCTAGTCTAGATCTTAAATAAACCCTAAGGTTCACGATCTAACCGTCGATCTCAACGATGCCCCTGATCTGACCGATCTGGCATACATTCTCTCGATCGAAGCTTACCGATCTCAAGCCCTAATCAATCAAACATGATCAGACCAGATCTCACTCACAATCAGAGATTAAATCCCTTTAAACTGAACCCAAACAATTCAGTCCACACGATCTGACTTAAGTAAGCCATATCATCAAATTGTGCGACCCTAAGGGTTTCCTTTAAATGTCGGTAACGATAACTCACGTTATCACGATCAGTGAGGGGTATCTAGCAACACATCACTGTCTCCCGATAGAAAGGAAAGAGTCTTCCAAGACTACACCCAAACCATAGCACAAGTGTGACTCAAATCACTAGGCATGCATATTTCCTTTGCCACTGGATGTTCTTATTGGACAAGCCTGTCAAGCTCGTAATTCCAATATGATGAGCATGATTAGAACAGATGAACACAGTCACCTGGGTATGGCCATACACTTTCTCAATCATCTCATCCAGGGGGCCCCTTTAGAACATCACACTCCTTAAACAAGGAGACGGCAATCCTATGTCTATCACTAGTGCTCTAACCTGACTCAAGCTCACCATCCAAGATAGTCTATAATCATTATGTTTCAAATGATATTGAACTACCTCAAAACAATGACAATCATCATTTAGAAAACACAAGTGATCTCAAGTCAGAGGAAATGTGCCACTTGTCATATCCAAGGAATATTCACATTGTGACAAACAATTGAACATCCTAGTAGGGTCTGTCCAGTACATCCCATGTACCCATGAGTCTACATCTTATTCCATGCTCGAAGCATCCTATAAGATTAGAACACATATTAGTCTTAACCATATCAAGGCTGTCTCATGTTCACCAAGATATATCGACTAAGGACATAATAGCTTGTCAGCCCAGCTGAACAGCTTTGAGACATTATTCAGAAGAACATATATTGCAGCAGACAATGTAGCTAACTGAATAACAACCATGCCTTTATAAACATAACAGTTTATTACATGATACAGATACATTCCCACAGGCCTCAAACATTAGCCTTAAGGGCATACCCCAACAGTGAACGCCTCCACATTCGTTCGTGGGTGCATCTCTTTTCGCCTCTTCCTCTCGACGCCTCTCTCTCGTGTGTTGAGACTTCACGCAAAGGAGAAGAGGACTTGACAAAGCCAAGAGATCATCTCAATCTCCTTCACGCGATCAGGAGACCTTGGTGCTTTGCTAGCACAAGGAACGCCAAGGGAGTAGTCATCTTCACCTTGTGTGCGCCACCTTTGGAGGAGAGCCGCTCGCCCTCTTCTTCCAAGACGCCATCCAAGAAATGGCATTGGTATGATCCCCTTCTTGATCTATACAAATTGTTAAGTTGATCTATGTTCATACATGCGATCCTAGGAAACCCTAGATTCCGCCCATGCAAGTTTTATATGCGCATGCTTTAGGGTTTCGCCCCCTTTAGGGAACTTTCAATCTCCACCAAGCTAAGGCACCTCTTCACAACAGCCAATCAAATTGATACAAGCAGCCCAAGTCAATCCAACAAGCTCCATGCGCCAATTTAATTTCTAGCATGGGCAATGAAGATTTTCAAGCATGCTCCTCTCGGCCAATCAGCTTTAGCCTCCACCAAGCATGAGCATTGAAGAAGCCAACCACACAATCTCAGCCGAATATCTTCCAAGTTACTTCAATCACAAGCAAGAACCTCTCCATGCCATGAAGAAGCTCAATAGTCTAATACATCCTCAACACCCCTTACATGCGCTCACAAATCAAAGCTGAGATTGTTTCGTTCGCAAGCAAGAGGAGCTCAAGAGTCTAATTCATCCTCATCACCCATTTGAAAGGAAGAGATGGCAGCCGATAGATCCATTGAGTGCTTATGTTAACGTTGAGGGTAAAAGGGCTATAAAACTAATGTAATTCTCATGTTTTGAAAAGTAAAGTTAAGTATATTTTTGGAATGTTCGTGGTGTTGTCTTCCTCCTTGGGAGGTTAGGTTTAGGGGATGTAGTTCTCCTCTTCCCCCTTAGCTTGCTAAGCTAAGGGTTTCTTCTCTTCTTTCTCTTCTTGCATCTCTAAAGTTCAGTCTGCGTTTTCCGTTCTGCGTCAGTGGTATCAAAGCAAAGCCGTGAGAAACTCTTGTCTTCTCACACGATCCACCATTGCCCACCGATCATCATCTCCACGTTTCACCACCGGAGCTAGCTGCCTGGTTCTTTTCAGAACCCATGGCTAACGATGAAGGGAAGCAAGCTGCATCATCTTCTCCATCGGCCAGTCAATCTTCTGCATCAACATCACGAGGCCAGCCGCACTCGCGCACTCCAGCCACGCCCTTCATACCAATCCGTAACCAGCAAGCTCGCCGACGTTCCTCTCCCACTGACTTGCAGCCGTCTCTCCTCTGCGACGATCACCGGAGTTGGTCGCCTGGTTCTTTTCAGAACCCACGTCCAACGATGTAGGTCTTGCTCACAGCAACTCCCATGCCGCATGAAAAGCAGCTTCTTTAGCCATTCAAACGACGATCATCGTGCGCTCACCTCCTCCAAGCAGCAAGCACGTCGGCGCTCATCTTTGGCTTTCATGTCCGCCCATCTTCGGTGACATCAACCGGAGCTGGTCGCCTGGTTCTTTTCAGAACCCACGACCAGCGATGAAGGAAGTTAGCTCCACTCACGCGTTCTCTTCCGTCATCACCCCGCCTCTTCGACGGTCTGGCAGCAGGTTCAAATTATTTCACCAGGAGGTGAAATTTTCAAAGAGGGGAAATCTGATGTAGGGACATCTTAGGGGACTTAATTATGTTTACTTTCCCTTTATTTTGTTGCAATTAGGATTATCTTAAGTTTTATTTCCTTTGAGCATTTTAAATTCCTAGTTAATGTATTAGGTTGCATTTAGTTTACATGTGTATAGCACTTTAAAATTCCCCTTGTTTAGTAGGATTATCTAAGTCGAAGTCAACTATTAGCCCATGCCACATCATCAAGGCAAGTCAACATGCAACACTACCATGCAACACCAAGCTTCTAAGGACAAGTCAAGCTTCAGTCAACATTCAATTTCAATCTTCAGTAATACTCATACGCCAATCAGATCCAACATTATCTTGTATGCGCTGCAACTTCAGCCGATTTTATCTCCACCAAGCTAAGGCACCTCTTCACAACAGCCAATCAAATTGATACAAGCAGCCCAAGTCAATCCAACAAGCTCCATGTGCCAATTTAATTTCTAGCATGTGCAATGAAGATTTTCAAGCATGCTCCTCTCGGCCAATCAGCTTTAGCCTCCACCAAGCATGAGCATTGAAGAAGCCAACCACACAATCTCAGCCGAATATCTTCCAAGTTACTTCAATCACAAGCAAGAACCTCTCCATGCCATGAAGAAGCTCAAAAGTCTAATTCATCCTCATCATCCCTTACATGCGCTCACAAATCAAAGCTGAGATTGCTTCGTTCGCAAGCAAGAGGAGCTCAAGAGTCTAATTCATCCTCATCACCCATTTGAAAGGAAGAGATGGCAGCCGATAGATCCATTGAGTGCTTATGTTAATGTTGAGGGTAAAAGGGCTATAAAACTAATGTAATTCTCATGTTTTGAAAAGTAAAGTTAAGTATATTTTTGGAACCTTTGTGGTGTTGTCTTCCTCCTTGGGAGGTTAGGTTTAGGGGATGTAGTTCTCCTCTTCCCCCTTAGCTTGCTAAGCTAAGGGTTTCTTCTCTTCTTTCTCTTCTTGCATCTCTAAAGTTTAGTCTGCGTTTTCCATTCTACGTTAGAATAGAAATGGACGTGGCAGATGTTCTCCTTACCTAATCCTTAGGTGCACTTCGTTAGGTGCTCTATGTTCAGTTGTTCTTAATCTGATATAGGATTTCCATCCTAAATCAGATTAATGACAACTGAACATAGAGCACCTAAGGATGTGTATGGTGTGACGTCACTGAAATGGACGTGGCAGATGTGCTCCTTGGACGTCCATGGTTGTATGATATGGATGTCATCCACTATGGGAGAAGTAATACATATGAGTTTATCGTGGGAAGAGATAAGATCACCCTTATACCTAGTCTGCCTAGAGAGTTGAGGACATCACATAAGAAAGGTAAAGCGGTTGAACCAAAAAATTCCATAACTCTTTTAAGACCTCAGTCCTTCATGCAAGATGTTAGAGAAATCGGCCTCTTCTATACTCTCCTGGTGCAACAAGTGAATCTGGAATCTGAATCTCAGCACTCCCCCATTATAACCGAATTGCTCAAGGACTACCCCACCATTATCCCGGATGAACTACCCAAGGAGTTACCTCCTGAGAGAGAAATTCAGCATGTTATTGATCTTGTGCCGGGTGGCACGTTATCCCATTTACCTCATTACCGTATGAGTCCCCTAGAACATGCCGAGCTGAGAAGACAAGTAGATGAGCTGCTATGCAAGGGGCTGATTAGGGAGAGTCTTAGTCCATGTGCGGTTCTGGCTTTATTAACACGCAAAAGGATGGTACATGGAGAATGTGCATTGACTGCAGAGCATTAACAAGATCACTGTTAAGTACCGTTTCCCCATCCCAAGGCTAGATGACCTCCTTGACATGATTGTGGGGTCCTCTTGGTTTTCCAAAGTGGACCTTCGTAGTCGATATCACCAGGTGAGGATTAGGGAAGGAGATGAATGGAAAACGACTTTTAAAACACAAGATGGACTATTTGGGTGGATGGTTATGCCCTTTGGGTTGACCAATGCCCCTTCTACTTTCATGAGATTGATGAATCATGTCTTAAAGCCGTATATTGGTAAATTCCTTGTGGTATACTTTGATGATATTCTAATCTTTAGTAAGACTGAGGAAGAGCACCTAAATCACTTAAGGGCCACTCTCGATCTGTTGAGGGAGGAACACTTATTGCTGAATTTGAAGAAATGTGTTTTTCTTGTCCAAGAGGTTGAATTTCTAGGTTTCATCATTAATTATCAAGGGTTGAAAGCCGATCCCTCAAAGGTTGAAGCCATTGTTAATTGGCCCACCCCAACCTCTATCACCGAAGCCAGAAGTTTCCATGTTCTAGCTACATTCTATAGGAGATTCATACACGGTTTCAGTACCCTAGTGGCGCCCATAACGAACTATTTGCACAAAGGAAGTTTTGAATGGATACCCTCAGCCGACAGAGCTTTTCAGGACCTCAAAGTAAAAAATCACTACCACACCGGTTTTAAGATTACCCGACTTCAATAAATTGTTCATCGTGGATTGTGATGCTTCGGGAATTGGAATTGGTGGAACACTTAGTCAAGAAGGGCATCCAATCGCATTTTATAGTGAGAAGCTAAATGAGGCCAGACAACGATACTCCACTTATGATAAAGAGTTTTATGCCATAGTTCAAGCCCTTAAACATTGGAGGCATTATCTTATACCTAAGGAGTTCATCCTCAATAGTGACCACCAAGCTCTCATTTACTTGAACAGTCAAGTTAAACTAAATCCGAGGCATGTGAAGTGGGTAGAACTTTTGCAGCAATACACCTTTGTTTTAAAGCACAAAACTGGAGTACAAAATAAGGTAGCTGATGCCCTTAGCCGCAAATTACTATTACTGAACACACTCCAAGCTTCGGTCACAGGATTTGAGAGAGTCAAAGGCGAGTACAAGGAGTGTCTGGACTTTAAAAGTGTGTTCGCTACTCTGGAAGCCGAGCCTACATGCAATCCTGACTTTGAGGTTAAGGAGGGCTACCTATTTAGGAGAGGAAAGCTATGTATTCCACGCACCTCCTTGAGGGAATTCTTGGTTTGGGAACTACATGGAGGAGGTACCGCCAGTCATCATGGGCGGGATAAGACCTTAGCTTTAGTGGAAGAATGATTCTATTGGCCCAACATGTTTAAAAATGTATCTAAGGTGGTTGGGCATTGTCAAACATGTCAAGTATCCAAGGTAAGGAGGCACAATACTGGGTTGTACATGCCTTTATCAATACCCGAGGGACATTGGCAAGCCCTGAGTATGGATTTTGTGCTTGGTCTTCCTCGCACCAGTGCTCATTATCACTCTATCTTTGTGGTGGTGGATAGGTTCACTAAAATGGCTCACTTCATTCCATGTACCAAGACCACAGATGCTTCCCATGTAGCAAGGCTCTTCTTTACAAATGTGGTGTGCTTACATGGTTTGCCCCGCACCATTGTATCTGACTGCGATGTTAAATTCGTGGGGCATTTTTAGGTTACCTTATGGAAACTAATGGGCACCAAGCTTAATTTTTCCACTGCATATCACCCATAGTCGGATGGACAAACTGAAGTAGTAAACCGATCCCTCGGGAATATCCTAAGATGTTTTGTGGGTGAACACCCAGGTACATGGGACAAGCTTTTACCAACTGCGGAATTTGCCTTTAATAGTGCTGTGAATCGCACTATAGGCGCTAGTCCTTTCCAGCTCAACTATGGATTCCAGCCACGAAAACCCATTGACCTAGCTACCGCAAAACCACTCAGCTCTGTCTTTTGCTCAACACATTGTCAAGATTCACAATGAAGTGAAAGACCAGATTGCAAAGAACACTCTTAACTATGAGTTGGCTGCTAATCCCCATCGTTGTGTTATTAAATTGCAGGAAGGAGACTTAGTTATGCTGAGGAATAGGAAGGAGAGGCAACATGGCCCCAACAACAAGCTCCAACCAAGAGCCATGGGTCCTTTCCGAATATTGAAAAAAATAAATGACAATGCTTATATGTTGGATTTACCACAGGGTCTTGGGATACATCACACCATCAACATAGAAGATCTGACAGTTTACAAAGCTCCGCTCCACATTGAGGTTCCAGCCCCAGCCAAGAGGACCGGACATATACGTGAGGAACAACAACGCTGCATCAATAAGGAAATTCAGCACTATTACCTCGTTCAATGGGAAGATGGGGAAGAAGAATGGTTATCGGAGGACGAAGCACGCGCACAATTACCTGCTGAACTTGAGAGCTTCTCATTTAACTCTCCGGAGTAGAGTTCTCCCAACCCCGAGAAAGCTGATGTAGGGACACCACCAAGAAGGTCAACAAGACTCAAGAAGACCCCAATTCGTTATGGGATGAATGCTTGACTCTTATTAACATTTTGAGAACTCACTTAAGACTTGTTACTTTGTGTTTTGTTGCTTTGTAATACGCTAAAAACTCTATTTCTATTTTTAGCACTTGATATTATGTTGTAGCTATGACTAGCCTAGGTTTATTTTGAAGCCGTGGTTTTATTTTGTAGTGGTTGTGATAGGTTGTCATAGTCTAGGTTTATGCACACCTGTATTGCACATGCTGCACCTAAACTCCCAACCCTTAAGTGACCTTGGCATAATGAAAAATCAGTCCATGGAGAAAAGCCAATGTCAAAGACAAACCAGTTCGTGATCAGACTCAGCTCAAGTGTCAACTTCAACACACCAGCCGAGTCCATGTCCAGCAATTCAATCCAAGTCCATCATCAAGTGTCAAATCAAATGGAGATCCCATGAAGTATTCAATCCTAAAACCAAATTAGCCGCCAAGTTAACTTGAAGATAGCTTGCGCAAGTATCCAGCATAAGAACCAACCACAACAGCTTATCAGAGTAGGCCAAAACGAAAAGGCGCCAACAAGTGAAGAATGCCAAGGGCAAAACGAAAAGGCGCCAGCAATGAAGAATGCCAAGGGTCGTTTCTATGTTGGGAGGAAAGGTTTTAAGCTAGCTTTGTTCACCTTTGCACACTTAGCCGAATATTTTTTGAAACCTGGAAAGCCTTGTGTTTGCGTTTGTGAGAGTTGAGCGTGCTCCTCTTTGGGTTGAGCTTGCTCCCCTTGGTTCCGGTTACCATTTCCATCATCCACCTTCATCATCTTCCCTGTCGATCATCCATAGTCATCCATCCCACGATTACTGTTCCATTGCCGGTGTTGACATCTCCAACGCATTAGCGTCTGGACTGGAGTTGAACTACATCATATCTTCGTTCCAACCTGTGAGAATCCGCAACCGAAGCTTCCTGCTTGGCAGGCTCAGGAGGAGTTCTGATGTGGGACCAAAGCAGGACCTTCGGAGGTCCACCCGGGTCCGAAAGAAGCCCTCTCGGTATGGCTATCCTAGCCATTAGATATGGCTTCCTTAGGACCCCTTTTGTTGCTTATTTTGTCTTAGATTAGGGTGCATCATATGGTAGGTTAGATCCACCCTCCAATTACACCATGTAGTTACATGCCTAGGATCCGCCACTTATGTATAGTAGGTTAGTGCATGAAATTGATGTAATAGTATAGGTCAACTCCATTCTTGGAATGCAAGTCAAAATCAGGTCAAGACAACTCCAAGAGATGCCATGGGCCATCAGCCCAACTCATGAAGAAATCAGCCCACCCCAATGGATCAACACCACAAGCACCCCAAATTCCACCATCCTAGTTGGCAGCCATGTGGAGTTGCCTTCATCTCTAATCAAGTCAAGGAGCAGCCTGCTCAATGTCCCTACTTCAGCTCAACATACGCCAGCAATCAAAGTCAAGGAGCAGCTTGAAACAATGTCCACTTCAGTCCATCATGCGCCAGCCACCAAAGTCAAGGAGCAGCCTGCACTTTGCAACAACTTCAGTCCCTTCAAGTGCCAGCCGCCCATGCCAATCTGCAGCCTGCACAAAGTCAGCCATCAGCAGCCTTTTCAGTCCATCCTCATCTCAGCTTTTGAACTCACCAACCTGCTGAAGACTCCAAAGTTCAACCTCCAAGCAACCGCCCATTTGGAAGAAGAAACCAGCCCTTGAGTTGTCTACATCAAGCTTGACTTGTGTGACTTGTTTTTGAGCTTAGGAAGGGAGTTAACCGTTGGAGACTCCCCTATATGATGTAACTTCTTGTAAAGCCACCAGCTAGAGTTGAATGAATTTTCAAATTTCAGAAGTGTGTCTTCTAATGGTGTGTGTCACCTAACCCCTCCCCTTCTTCCAACCCTTGCCGAGAGTTCCATCCCCCCCCCCCTCTTGCTCTTCAACCTTCCACCTCCACTTGCGCTTGTCATGAAGATGGAAGCTCACGCCACTTCCTCCCTTTAGCCTTGAAGAGTCCTCAGCCATGATGAGGAGCTGGACACATCCGAGACTCAAGAAGGTGTCATCAACCCCATGCCAAGATCAAGCCACCACCCTAAGTTAGCTAAGTCTCTCTTCTCCCTTGGCTGATGTTTTCTTGACGTTTCTGAACATTCTTCTGCACTCACTAAGGTTTCTTCTCAGGTTGCGCAAGGCCAAGGAGGGCATACAAGTTCATCCCCCCCTTTTCCCCCTTAACTAGTTAGTCTCAAAAGTGTTAGCAAGGGAATTTGGAGGCTATCCTCCCCCTTGAATGTTCTTATGTGAATGGCCTCTTAATATTTTTGTCAAACTCACCCACGCATGTGTGGGATGCTGCAATGCTATGTGTGTAAGCTCATAGGGCCCTACTTCGTGAGATTCAACCATTGGACCGGTGAAGAACGGGAAGGTCACCCTTTCTATTCTCAAAGGGTGCAAGGTGAGTTTCTCCCCTAGAGTAGCTTTATTGCTTATGGTAGAACCGCATGCTAGATCTAATTGAGGTTATAGAATCGCATGATAAGCTTTGTCAAATTTCATTTTATCTAGAAGTGCATGCTAGGATAGTTTCGGTTTTCACTACTACTTACTAAAACAAGCTAGTTTCAAACTACGATAGTTCAAAGGGTTTACTAAGTTATACTTATTTAGCAAAACGTTTTCAAAACGCGTTGTTTGAATGTTGCATGCTTGGTGTTCCCATCATCTTGGTATCAGAGCTAGGCTCTTAGAGTAGGATTTTATAAGACCAAAACTTTATTTTCCTACTACTAAGGCGATTTTGGACCTAGGTGCTTGAAAGAATTTGATTAACTATATTGTATCACCTTAGGGTCTATTTTCAAAACCTTACTCATTTCGAAAATGGCTACTAGATCCGGTGCCCCCTATGGTCTTAATCAAGCTATTGACCATGAGGTGAGTGCCCTTTCAATTGAGATGGCTTCCCTTAAAGAAACCCTAGCAACCCTTCAACACTCCATAGGTGTTATAGACAATAGGCTTAACACCCTAGAGTCTAACTCTAAGATGGATCCCCAAACTACTAGCCGACCTAATAGTGGATCCCACACAAGGGAACCAAATATTCAAGGATCTCCTTCACACACCCCTAGAGTCAATCATGCTCAACCCGAATGGGAAGGGCCTCATGCCCCTCAAGCCCCCTATCATAGACCTAGAGAGTATGATGTGCAACGTGCCATCAAGATCAATCCTCCTACTTTTGGTGGATCTCTTAACCCCAAGGAATTCCTAGATTGGGCCACAAAGCTAGATCAATACTTTGATTATAGCCTTATGCACACTGAGAGTAAAGTTAGGTTTACCAAATGCTTACTAGAAGGACCCGCTAGACTCTATTGGACCCATATCGAGAGAACTATAGAAAGGGATGGTAAGCCACCCGTTGAGTCTTGGGATGAAATGAAACTCCTACTTAGGCAAAAGTATGTCCCACCTGGTTTCATGCAAAAGCTTAAGGATGAACTTGGTAGTCTCACTCAAGGCTCCTCTACTGTAGAAGCCTATCAAACCAAGCTAGAAGAACTCCTCATTAGGTGTGAAGTCAAGGAAGACCAAGGTATGATCCTAAGTCGGTTCAAGAATGGACTTAGACCTGACATTAAGAGGGCCTTGACCTACTTCCAATTAGATACCCCGGAGATAGCCTATCAAAGAGCCATGGAAGTTGAACAAGAACTTAAGAATAGGAAGGAGACTCTCCCTCCCCGACCCATCTATAGGCCAGCTCCTATGCACTTGCCTTCTAGCTCAAACCCAAAACCAAAAACTGCTCAAACTACTGACAACTCCATCCCCATTTGTTATAACTGTAGGCAGAAGGGACACTTTGCAAAAGAATGCCCTAAGAAGGTCATGGTTTTATCTGAGGAAAACATAGACCCTGAGCCCACCTTTGAGGAAGACCCTGATCAAGAGATTGAGGTCAACGACTATGACAGTAGTGATGATATCTTCAACACCTTAGGGGTAGTTAGGTGTACCCTTGTCAAACCTACCCCCACTGAGGACTGGCGCCGGACCAGTATCTTCCACACCTACACCAAATGCCATGGTCACGTGTGCAAGGTGGTCATTGATGGTGGAAGCAGCCTCAATGCTGTCTCCCACATAGCTGCTACAAAACTGAACCTCAAGATGGAACCCCGACCTAGCCCTTACAATATTTCTTGGGTTAACCAAACCAGTGTCCCTGTGACCCATAGGTGCCTCGTACCTATCCAGTTTGGTACATATGAGGACAAGATTTGGTGTGACGTCCTTACTATGGATGTAGCCCAAATCCTCTTAGGACGCCCTTGGTTATATGACATGGATGTTGTCCACTACGGTCGGACCAATACCTATGTCTTTACCCATAAGGATCAAAAGATTAGGTTGAAACCCTCTCTTCCCAAAGAACTTAGAGCCACAACTAGTAAGGGTAAGATAGAGGAACCCAAGAAAGGCCAACCTACCATTCAACTTATAAGGCCTCAAACTTTCACTAAGGAAATTATAGCAGATCAACCCCTTTATACCTTAGTCATCAAAGAAGTCAACCCTGAAGTAGAAGAGAAGCCTTCCCCAGAAGTAGAATCCCTACTCCAAGAATTTAGTGAGCTCACTCCAGAGGACCTCCCTGAAGGACTGCCACCTCTTAGGGATATACAACATGCCATAGACCTTGTCCCTGGATCCTCTCTTCCCAACCTACCCCACTATAGGATGAACCCTACCGAGCATGAGGAGCTCAAAAGACAAGTAGATGATTTATTGTGTAAGGGTTACATCAGGGAAAGTCTAAGTCCCTGCGCCGTCCCAGCCCTTCTTACCCCAAAGAAGGATGGCAGTTGGCGCATGTGTATAGATTGCAGAGCTATCAATAAGATTACTATCAAATATAGGTTTCCCATACCTAGACTTGATGACTTGCTAGATATGTTAGTAGGATCCAAATGGTTTTCCAAGCTTGACCTCAGGAGTGGATATCATCAGGTTAGGATTAGAGAAGGGGATGAATGGAAGACCGCCTTCAAAACCAAAGACGGCTTATATGAATGGTTAGTCATGCCTTTCGGGCTAACCAATGCCCCTTCCACATTTATGAGGCTTATGACCCAAGTGCTTAGACCCTACATAGGGAAGTTCCTAGTTGTATACTTTGATGACATACTTATCTATAGTAAGTCACAAAAGGAGCACCTAGGGCACTTAAGGCAGACTCTAACCCTTCTTAGAGATGAAAAGCTGTATGTCAACCTGAAAAAATGTTCTTTTCTATCTCCCAAAGTTGTCTTTCTAGGGTTTATTGTTTCTGACCTAGGGCTTCAAGCTGATCCATCTAAAGTCCAAGCCATCTTAGACTGGCCAGAGCCCAAGACCCTTACTGAAGTTAGGAGTTTTCATGGCCTTGCTACCTTCTACCGTAGGTTCATACGGAATTTTAGCACCATAGTAGCTCCTATCACCAACTGCATGAAACAAGGGGACTTTACTTGGACTAAGTCTGCCAATAGGGCTTTCACTGAGCTAAAGAGTAGGATGACCTCCGCCCCTGTTTTAAGGTTGCCTGACTTTGGCAAGGTCTTTGAGGTTGATTGTGATGCTTCGGGCATTGGCATAGGTGGGACCCTCAGTCAAGAAGGTCACCCTATTGCCTTCTTCAGTGAAAAGCTGAATGAGGCCAAGCAGAAATACTCAACCTACGACAAAGAGTTCTATGCTGTGGTTCAATCTTTGAGGCATTGGCGGCACTACCTTCTCCACCATGAGTTTACCTTAAATAGTGATCACCAAGCCCTGTCTTACCTTAGTGCCCAAAGAAAACTCAATGCTAGACATGCCAAGTGGGTAGAGTATTTACAACAGTACACTTTTGTCTTAAAGCACAAGTCTGGAGTTAACAACAAAGTTGCTGATGCTCTAAGTAGGGTAGTCTTCATTTTGCAAACTATGCATGCTGAACTTGTAGGATTTGAACATATGAAAACTGCTTACCTAGATTGCCCTGACTTTTCTGCTACTTATGCTGATATGACTAGAGATGTTATGAGTCACCCCTTGTACACCCTTCGGGATGGGTATCTCTTCCTTGGGCCAACACTCTGTGTGCCTAAGTCCTCAATCCGGGATTTCCTAGTTTGGGAACTCCATGGAGGAGGGTCTGCTGGGCACCATGGTCGAGAGAAGACCCGTGCCTTGGTCGAGGAACGATTCTTTTGGCCTCAACTCTACCGAGATGTGGCCAAGGTAGTTAGGCATTGTGGAACCTGTCAAGCCACTAAAGTCCAGAAGCATAATTTTGGACTGTACACCCCTCTGCCTATTCCCCAGGCACCATGGCAGGACATTAGTATGGACTTTGTTCTAGGATTGCCTAGGACTGCTGCTAGGCATGACTCTATTTATGTTGTGGTAGACCGGTTCACAAAAATGGCTCATTTCATACCTTGCACTAAAACTACCGATGCCTCCCACATGGCTAGAATCTTCTTTAGAGACATTGTTAGGTTGCATGGTACCCCTCTCACTATAGTTTCGGATAGAGACACTAGATTTGTTAGTCATTTCTGGAGGACGCTATGGGCTCTATTGGGCACAAAACTGAAGTTCTCGACGGCCTACCATCCCCAAACGGATGGGCAGACCGAAGTGGTCAACAGATCACTTGGGAGCATCCTTAGGAGTCTTGTAGGAGAGCACCCCAGTGATTGGGACAAGCTGTTACCTACAGCTGAGTTTTCCTACAATAGTGTTCCTAACCGGACTACTGGTCTGTCTCCTTTCCAGGCAAACTTAGGGTACCAGCCTAACAAGCCCATTGATCTATTTTCAGCCCCTAAACATTGCAAGACTTCTATTTCGGCCCGAGATTATGCTTTCCATGTTTCGCAATTACATCATGAGCTATTCAGTAAGATTCAAGACTCTATTAATCAATATCGTGACGATACTAATAAACATCGCCGAGAGAAGGTATTTTCTGTAGGGGATCAGGTTATGTTGCGGGTCCGCGAGGAACGCATCCAAGGACCAGGCCGCAAGTTGGACGCCAAGGGCATCGGGCCCTTCACTATTCTGAAGAGGGTCAACAATAACGCCTATCTCCTGGACCTACCACCAGAACTGGGGATATCCTCCACCATCAATGTGGAGGATCTGACACTGTATCATCCGCCTCTCTCTATACAAGAACCAGACACTTGCCACGACTCAGAGATTGAGGCCATACTCGAGGACCAGACCCGACTCACCCCTGATGAGGTACAGCTCTATTACCGCATCAAATTTACTGATGGTGAGGAAGCCTGGCTCCCCGAGGCTGAGCTTGCTAAGTCCGCACCCGAGCTTCTCCAAGGGTACAAAGACAATTCTCCAGAGGAGAATTTCTCCCACCCCGGGAGAGCTGATGTGGGACCAAAGCAGGACCTTCGGAGGTCCACCCGGGTCCGAAAGAAGCCCTCTCGGTATGGCTATCCTAGCCATTAGATATGGCTTCCTTAGGACCCCTTTTGTTGCTTATTTTGTCTTAGATTAGGGTGCATCATATGGTAGGTTAGATCCACCCTCCAATTACACCATGTAGTTACATGCCTAGGATCCGCCACTTATGTATAGTAGGTTAGTGCATGAAATTGATGTAATAGTATAGGTCAACTCCATTCTTGGAATGCAAGTCAAAATCAGGTCAAGACAACTCCAAGAGATGCCATGGGCCATCAGCCCAACTCATGAAGAAATCAGCCCACCCCAATGGATCAACACCACAAGCACCCCAAATTCCACCATCCTAGTTGGCAGCCATGTGGAGTTGCCTTCATCTCTAATCAAGTCAAGGAGCAGCCTGCTCAATGTCCCTACTTCAGCTCAACATACGCCAGCAATCAAAGTCAAGGAGCAGCTTGAAACAATGTCCACTTCAGTCCATCATGCGCCAGCCACCAAAGTCAAGGAGCAGCCTGCACTTTGCAACAACTTCAGTCCCTTCAAGTGCCAGCCGCCCATGCCAATCTGCAGCCTGCACAAAGTCAGCCATCAGCAGCCTTTTCAGTCCATCCTCATCTCAGCTTTTGAACTCACCAACCTGCTGAAGACTCCAAAGTTCAACCTCCAAGCAACCGCCCATTTGGAAGAAGAAACCAGCCCTTGAGTTGTCTACATCAAGCTTGACTTGTGTGACTTGTTTTTGAGCTTAGGAAGGGAGTTAACCGTTGGAGACTCCCCTATATGATGTAACTTCTTGTAAAGCCACCAGCTAGAGTTGAATGAATTTTCAAATTTCAGAAGTGTGTCTTCTAATGGTGTGTGTCACCTAACCCCTCCCCTTCTTCCAACCCTTGCCGAGAGTTCCATCCCCCCCCCCCCTCTTGCTCTTCAACCTTCCACCTCCACTTGCCCTTGTCATGAAGATGGAAGCTCACGCCACTTCCTCCCTTTAGCCTTGAAGAGTCCTCAGCCATGATGAGGAGCTGGACACATCCGAGACTCAAGAAGGTGTCATCAACCCCATGCCAAGATCAAGCCACCACCCTAAGTTAGCTAAGTCTCTCTTCTCCCTTGGCTGATGTTTTCTTGACGTTTCTGAACATTCTTCTGCACTCACTAAGGTTTCTTCTCAGGTTGCGCAAGGCCAAGGAGGGCATACAAGTTCATCCCCCCCCTTTTCCCCCTTAACTAGTTAGTCTCAAAAGTGTTAGCAAGGGAATTTGGAGGCTATCCTCCCCCTTGAATGTTCTTATGTGAATGGCCTCTTAATATTTTTGTCAAACTCACCCACGCATGTGTGGGATGCTGCAATGCTATGTGTGTAAGCTCATAGGGCCCTACTTCGTGAGATTCAACCATTGGACCGGTGAAGAACGGGAAGGTCACCCTTTCTATTCTCAAAGGGTGCAAGGTGAGTTTCTCCCCTAGAGTAGCTTTATTGCTTATGGTAGAACCGCATGCTAGATCTAATTGAGGTTATAGAATCGCATGATAAGCTTTGTCAAATTTCATTTTATCTAGAAGTGCATGCTAGGATAGTTTCGGTTTTCACTACTACTTACTAAAACAAGCTAGTTTCAAACTACGATAGTTCAAAGGGTTTACTAAGTTATACTTATTTAGCAAAACGTTTTCAAAACACGTTGTTTGAATGTTGCATGCTTGGTGTTCCCATCAAGTTCGAACCCTTTCCTTAAGGGTCCTAAGGTGTTTTCCTTCCATCACCTTCATTCCTGCACTTACCATGTGTTTTAGAGCTACCTACCTAGGGTGATTCTTGGGCTAGGATTTCCATCCTTCATCATCATCGATAGAGGTGATGTCAAGATTAGCAGAGTTGACACAGAGAACAATCTGGCAGACCCATTGACCAAGGCTTTGGCGCAGCAGAAGCATGACTGTCACGCTAGAGATATGGGGTTGAGATTCCTCAACCCCTAGGCCTTAGTGCAAGTGGGAGATTGTTGGTGTATATGCCCTAGGACCTAGTTTTGGTCCATTATTGTACTACTTGATGTTGATATTTTATATCATTCTAGCATTGTCATTATCTATATTTGCTTACATCTGCGATTATGTACTTATATGATAATGTCCCTGGAGACAGATTGGATCTGTGCTCAAATGATAGTCCCCAGTCGATGTACCTGAGTGGATATGGGACAGCTCTGGTACTTGTGAAACTGGTATATGGGCTGGTTAGGCGCAAGGTGCTAACGCAGACATATGGGTATATCAGTGGTAGATATACTAGACCGACCCACTGTGAGGCAATGACTTGGTGTCACGAGTTATCTTCACAAGTGATAGGAGATGGATTGATCCCTTGACTTGAGGTCATTGACCATTCTATATGGTTAGGGATATGCCTTGATACAACCTAACGCCTTGCTGTAGTTGGGAGGTAATAACGGTTGTCATTGGGCATATCACGACCCATATGAGAAGGTCAATGAATAGACATAGGATTTGCCCCTTCCTAAGGGAAGAATGATATCCATGGAGCTCCTCTATGGTTCTATGACTGAAAATGTATGGCCATACCTAGGTGAGACCTGATTTAGTCATAGCCATAAGATTGGATAAAAACAAGTGGTGACACACTTTGTTATAACCTTAATTAAGAATTTATATTTTTGAATTTTTATAATTTTCTGGGATTTTTTTTGGAATTTTAAAGGGTTAAAATAATTAAAAAACATTAAATGCATTCATTGGGAATCGAACCCGTGACGCGTGTGTAAGTAGGACGCAGCCCAACCACCAGGCTAAGTCCTAGTTTCTGTTATTAAACTATGCTTTGTTAAGTTAAAGTTGATTTGATTTCAAAAATTAAACCGCATCCGCGGGGATTCAAACCCCGGTCGCGTGATCGCAAACGGCTCCGTCTAACCAACGAGCCGAGTTGTGGTTTTAATTTAATATCGGATTTGATCCTTTTGTGTTAATTTTAAATTTGAATTTGGGGGCCGAGTCAACTCGTTGTCTTCCCCGCTAATCTCGGCGATTTACTCGTCGCCGCGTTATCACCGTCTGGAACGCGTTTTGTCTCTATATAATGGGGCTTCTGCTCTCGTTGATGGGACTCGAACCCTTGAACATCTTCACACCTCGAAGCGCCGCCAGGAAGGAGAAATAGCACTCGAACCAGTCACCGGAGTTCTAGCGGCGCCGCCTCGTGTTCCAACCATCCAGCGCTTCCATCGACGGTGATCTCTGTGTTCTGGGCTACGATACATCGTCGTAGCAAGGTATGTAGGCTTCTGTGAAGTTTTAGTGAAGTTCCGTTTGGGTTTGGGTATGTTTTTTTGTGTCGACGGCGGCGGCGCCACCGTCGATACCTTCTGTCGCTTCGGGTGCTTCGACCGTGGGTCGAAAACTCACTGAAGCTTGTCGTAGAACCTCGCCTCGTCGTCCGGAGTCTACTGGCGAAGTTTGGCGGCGATCCGATCTTCGACGCGCCCTCGGGAGCTCGCCGGCGCAAGCAGCGGACGCAAGTCCTGCGGCCTTGCGCGGCAACGTTTGGGCGGCGCGGGCGAACTACGGTTCGGTCCAAAATTAGGGTTTGGGCGGCGGTTTATTTATAAATGAACCGATCACTGAGTTTTGAAATCGAATTGAACTAGACCGAGCGGTTAAATTCCAGTTTGGGTCAGTACTTGAATTTCGACCGGTTCGACCCTGATTCGGTTGAATCCGGGCCGGTTCAGGTAGCCGTTGGAATGGTAATGAAATTTCCTATCTAATGGTAGTCTGGATAGCTTTATATGAGTTTTATATTTTGTGTAATTTAAGTTATAAGTCTCGGTTTAACTTGGTTCAGGGTGAATTTGATCGGTTCAGTACAATTGTGTTCGGTTTAGTAGGCTTTAGGTCTAGTTCATATGATCTAAGAGTGGTTCTCTAAGTTTAGGGTTATGTTCTACATTTTTGTAGTCTTGGTTTCCAAGTTAGAATGATTATTAATAGAGTTTGTGTACAAATTCATGTTTCAGAGTGATTAATGCAATAATCGGCTTGCATCGTGTGATAAACTATTATTGGCTTTTCAAAAGGACTCAGAAATAACAGCGATTGAGGTAGGAATCTTACCCTACTCCTTTCTTATAGTGTCAATAATAAGATTTGCTACTTAATCCTTTGACTTGATATATGATGCATATGATAGAATTAATTGACACTGATATCTGATTGCTTCGTCTGCTTGGTTTGTTTCTAAATTCCTGTTGACCTCAATTATCTTGTTTATTTGGTCATATTCTGCTTCTGTATGAATGGTTAACAAACCTGTGTTGAGATATCTGATATATTGGCTTATGAGCCTGGATGAACAATTGTGTATCTGAGATATTGACGTATAAGTATGTGGAACCGTTGTAAATTTGTGATGATAAAGTCGTGATATATATTGACCTCTGACCTGGATGATTTATTCTCTAGTGGCCTGTTTATCTGAGTTATAGTTTCGATGCGCATCAGACTATCTGAGATGCCGGTACGGCACCGCCAGTTGTCTTGGGGACAATACTACGGATGTCAGTGTTGGACGCAACACTCCGGGCTGTTTAGGATAGTCGTTCCATTGCATGAGCAACAGTGGAAACACTCTGAAAATGAGTGCGGCTCTTAAGTGAGATCTGTTGGCCAGCTTGATGATTTGCACGACATTCGTATATTATTTGTATATCATTGTTTCAGTTATTGTATTTTCCTGTTATTTGATTCCCTCACAATGTTTGTTGATTCCTACTTAGCATTTTTGCTAACTCCCTTTGTTTCTCCTCTAGGTACAGAGTTAGCTTTTGGGAGGGATAGAGTAGATAGCAGATACCAGCCCGAGTTGAGATAGTTGCCTTTTGTATTTTATTCAGTTGATAATTTGGATAGTTGTATTCAGATATTGTGTTATAAAACTGTAGATGTTAAGATTGGATTGTTTATTAAATAAATAATATTGGATTATTGTAGTTCTCTGGTTCCTATCAATATTGTTACTCCCTGGGGAACCCTGAGCTAGAAATAGCCGGCTTCCCGCCGGGGCGTGACACACTTAGCCAATCGGATATCAGTTCGGCAAAGAGACTGTAATGCATCTGTACCTGATTGCGATGATGGGGATGTCGATGTCGATATCCATTCCGATGACTTGGGTAGCAGCGATGCACTGCTAGGTGCCACTCATTGCTTGTGGTGACCATGGGTCAGCACTACCAACGTCAGAGGAACCTACAGGGTCGCATACCTTGATACTCGAGTTCTCGTAATGATCGGGAAACCTTATGTCGAGTTATTGGATAGCTCAGATCTATTTTGGAGATTTTATCAGCACCAATGGGCCTGATGAGATGGAAGAAATTTATTGGAGCCAACTTCCATTTACGACATATTAACCATGGTTAACCTAATTTGACCTTGGGTTAAATTGGATTGGATCCAAGGGCTTGGTTAACATGTATGATGGACCTTGGGCTAGGCCCATCGTATAGTTGGGCTTACAAATAAATTAACTAGGCTTAAGGAACAGAAAAGGTAGGCGCATGTTTAACCCTAGTTAGACTATGGTTAGCGCCTATGCCTTAATTAATATCATGTGATTTTAATTAATCATGTGAGATAAAATAGGGGCTAATTATTTAATTAATTAGAGTCCTATTTTTGTGGAATTTAATGGGCTGATTTATTTGAATTAATTAGAATCCTAATTGGATTAGGATTTAATTAATTAAATAAATAATTGGATTCCTAATTGGATTAGGACTTGATCAAGCCGCCCACTTGAGTCCTAATTGGATTTGGACTTGATTCCCTCCTTCTTCTCCTAGCCGCCCACTTAGTTTAAATTGTAGCCACCCATTAGCCGCCTATGGTCTCTATAAGTAGAGACCCTAGCCGCCCCTCTCAAGAGACAACAATTCCCTTGGAGGCGTGATCACAAGAGAGGGCGACTTCTTGAGGGCGAGTGGCTTCTTTTTCCATCAAGGCCGAGAGCACCTCTTCCACCTTTCCTCTTGGCGCAAGGAGCATTGGTGTCTTGGTGGCTTGTCTTCATCCCCTTCTTCCTCCTTCCTCTTGGCACATATTCCTTGGAGGTGGCGCAAGTGGTGTAAAAGAAGGACAAGGCTTGGATCTTCTTCCCGAGGCTAGCACCGGGCATGGAAGAAGAGGACTCGAGGTGATCTGTGTGTGTGAGACTACAGAGGGCGTACGCTTGGGGGCCTACTTCGACATCAGCCTCGCCTTGCTCAAGGTAATTTCTATCTCATTGTGTCGACTCCCTCGCTTGCGATCTTCACTGGGTTTTTGGGACCGGCTCGTTTCGGGGATATTGCTTCCGTTGTGCAATGTTTTGTGTAATTTCTATCTCTGAAAATTGTAAAATATCCCCATGGTTTCCCAACACTTGAGGACAAGCAAAATTTTAAGTCTAGGGTATTTTGATGCGTTGTATTTACACCATATTTTTTCCTATGTTTTAGATCATATTTTAGGCTTATCTGCATGATTTTGTGCTAATTTTAGTGTTTTTCTCTTACTTTGCACGGAATCTTCACTTTTCTGTGTTTAATGAAAATGTAGGTAAAATAGCGTAAAAATGAAGGATTTCGAGGGATTTGAGCCCCAAAGCATGATTCCCCAGGAGATCGCGAGCCTGCACGTCAAATTTGGGGCGAAAACGGTGAAGAACGAGACATTTACGGCCTTGGCCGTAATTATGGATTCAGCCGTAAAAGCGACGTCGAGCGAGAGATGAAAATCAGCTAAGTGTCGGAATGAACAGAAACTTTCACGCGTGAAGCCGTAATTCCATCATGGGCCGTGAAACTTTCTGTGATCGAAAACATTATACACAGAAACATTTACGGCCTCAGCCGTAAACGCATCACGGGCCGTTAAAACTACGGCCCGGCGAGTTTTTCACACGTTTTTCACCCGATTCAAACCGAATTTGAGCAAAACTTCGCAGAACCATTCTTTGAAGGATTTTAAACCGGTGCAACTATAAATGGAAAGATTTTTTGAGGGTTTGGAGAGCTTCTCAGGATGAAGACAAGCGGCGGCGGCGATCAAGGTGACAACTAAATTTTGAAGCATATTCCGGTGAGATTCTGCCTGAAAGCAATGATTGATCGACTATTCCTCATTTACAGATCGAGGAGAAGGTGGTTCTATAGTTCTTTTGGCGATTTCTTGCTGATTTTCATGAGCTTTCACTTGTTCATCATAAACTTCATGTATTTCCTTAATATCATGAGCGAGTAGATACTTGTTTTGAGATGATTGGGTATAACCCACTGACTTTTATGCATCAATCTATATTTTTACTATTTTCATAAGAGTTTATCATCATGATTAATTGAAATTGCATATATCTCATAATTTACTATGGCCAAGTAAGTTTACGTCTTAGACATTGCGAGATGGATCGAGAGGTGAATCGCAACGTCTGACCTATTTCAATTGAACTTGTAAATCTGATCACGAGAGTAGTTCGGATTTACATTAAGGATTTAGCCAACTTTTCATAGAACTTAATGGGTATAATTAGCTTGACTGTCATGAGAGTAGGGAGTTAATCTAATTAAATACCTTATTACACTCCGAGAGGGGGTAATATGTACCTTAGGAAGAGTCCCTTTCATGATAGATAAATCTTTGATTTAGTTATCTTTTTATCGACGCATAAATGTCAGTGTGGCGAACCCATGAAATCCCGATCCTTTAGAAACTGAACCTCTTAAAAGCTGCTTTCAAGTTTGTCCATGCATAGAAGTTCAGAAAGACTACCGAAATATTCTGCCTAAATTCGAACAAGTCAAGAAATCAGTACTTAACTACGTAGTCCTCGTGGGATCAATAATCTTTTATTACTTCGATAAATCTGTGCACTTGCGGATCGCTATCAGTTAACCATGGTTAACATGAGGTCAACTTGACAAAAATGAAGTTTAGCTATAATATATTTCCTCCATCTCATTATGCGCATATGTGCTGATAGAATCTCTCAAATAGATTTGAGTTATAAAATATCTCGATCATAAGGCTACCGATCAATATGAGAACTTAAGTATCAAGGTGTGCAACCTTGTAGGTTCCTCTCACATTGGCAGTGATCAACTTATGTCATCACAAATAGTGAATGGTACCTAGCAGTGCATCGCTGCTACCCAAGTCTTCACAATGGTTGACTAGATCGACATCCCCTATACCACAATAAGGTTCATGGTTAACATGAGGTCAACTTGCCAAAAATGAAGTTTAGCTGTAATATATTTCCTCCATCTCATTATGCACATCCATGCTGATAGAATCTCTCAAATAGATATGAGCAATAAAATAACTTGATGATAAAGCTACCGATCAATATGAGAACTTGAGTATCAAGGTGTGCAACCTTGTAGGTTCCTCTGACATTGGCAGTGATCAACTTATGTCATCATAAGTAGTGAATGGTACCTAGCAGTGCATCGCAGCCATGCAAGTCTTCATAATGGTTGACTACATTGACATCCCCTATACAGCAATAAGGTATCTATGCATTACAATCCCTTTGCCAAACTGACATCCTGATTGGACAAAGTGTGTCACCATGTTGTTTATACCCAATCGCATAGTCTTGACTAAATCAGGCTTTCACGTGGGTATAGCCATACACTTTCAGTCATGTGGCTCATGGTGTTTTTTGCTTTCTTATATTTTTCTTTATAATTGCATGTGACTTGTGAGACTTGAACGAAAGAACTTGAACGGTGTTTTTTGCTTTCTTGTATGCTCACATGCCATATGTATTTTTCTTTATAATTGCATGTGGCTCACGGTTTTTCTAAAAGTAGGAAAATTGTAAGTTTCTTGTTCCTATCCTCTATTCGATTTCTTTTGGTTTTCTGTTTTCTTCACATGACTGGGATAGACCCATATGTGGAAGAAATAATTTCTCCTCTCATGGTGGGATAGACCCATCATGAGAGACTTGTTGAGATTATGCGGGGTATAGACTGGGTGATTGCCCTAATCTCAACAAGTTAAGGATTGCAAGAAGGGCAATGGGTATGCCACTTGTAGACTCCTGAGAGAAACAAATAACCAAAGGATTTGTGAAAAGCGTTTGAGGAAAAGAGACATATTTTGATGAAAAATTAAAATTCAGATTTTATGTTTTTCATGAGCATATAGAAAAGCATGAGATAGGAATCTTGCTTGTGCATTGTGTTGTGGTCATAGTCAAGCCCCTTGTATGCCTGTGATGTATTTGTGTTAGGTATGCATGCCGCTTTTTCTTTTTCTTTATTTTGTAATATTGAAGATTAAGGATGATGGTGGCATTCACTTTGCTTGGCGCATCCACCTTGCTTGGAGCAACTTGAGGGTGGCGACATCAATAAGGGCTTGGACGAACCTCTAGGATTGCTTCTAGGTTTTCCTAGAGGTGTTTCTAGGGTTTGAGAGCTATCCCTTGGATAGGAGGACCTTGGACCCGAGCATGGAAAAAGTTGTTAGTGGCGGCTAGGTTAGGTCTTGTCACCTAGGTCAAGCATTGAACACTTTTGGCATGTATTGGTTCAATGTGTTGATTAGGCTATGACCACCTCACTTATTTATCGCTTTCCATATATGCTAAAGCATGACTGTGATGTTTTATCTTATTGTTATCACTATAGGATTGAATGTGTGTAATGTTAGACAAAAGATAAAACTAAGAGGATGAGACCTCAATAACCCTCAAATGAAATATCAAGTCTGTAAATAAGCCTTTTCACTCATAGCCCTCCTCAAGCTATCGATTAGTAGTGTTGTGCACTATTTTCCACCCTCGTGGGACACACCCACTTATCTTTAGAAGGTGTGTGGTGGCAATGGTTTCCCTAGTCCAGTTTTAACCTGGACGTGTCTTCGCAAGGAAACTCGTTGGACATGGGCATAATGGTTAGGAATAGACTTGACTAGTTTTTCACATGTGGTGGCCACATGATGAAACTCTAGAGGCATCATTGAGAGGTTAGGGTTTCATGCTGTATCCAACCCTCGCTAGACATGAGATGCCTAGATTGTCTCAATAAGGGGAATTGCCAAGTGCAATTGGTCGGTGTACCCACCTTAAGAAGCAAGAGTCACTTTGTGCATTTCATCCGACCCTCGTGGGACGCAAAGCATCATGTGGAATAAGAATCCCATCTCACTAGAAATCTCGAATTTCCTGACTGACTTTGTGGGTTGTCAATTCGATTAAAATAGTGGGAGCCATGATCATTTAATACAAGTCCAGATTAAATGATTCGAAGTAGTACTATTCTACTTTTTCTTAATTGTTATAGATCAAATGGCAATGAACAATAGTGGATTAACACTGCGATCCCTTTTAGAGAAGGATAAATTGGTTGGTACCAATTGATGACACCAAAATATATAGTATATTTTGTATCATTTTATATATCTTTTTATGCTCTATTGAAGATCTTTTGCTTATTTTTATGCCAAAATTATCAAATATTGCAAAATCTACTACTATTTTGGTTTTTCATGATTTTCAGGTAAAAAGGCACTATTTTGAGGCGTTTCAAGCAAAATCAAAAACATAGAAGAGTTACCATCATCAAGAAGAGATCACCCGATAAATTTCTCGCAAATCGGAGCAACTTGTTGTGATCCGAAAGGACTAGGCGATTAGGGCATGAATCAAGGAATTTAATCAATCAATTTATCTTGATTGAATTCTCAATCATATTAGATGAATCCCTAATTACATATGCGCTAAGCCTTGCCAAGCGAGGGTCAGCCATATGCGCCCCAGTGTACACCTAAATAGGCAAACCTTCCATACATGTGATAAGACCTAGTCAAAACACAATATTTGCCTATCAATACATTGGCGCCACTCCTAATCCAATTAGGAGTCTATTTAAGCCAACTATCAGCCCTCATGCACCTATTGCCTTCCATAAGAAGCTTGCACGAATAAATCATATCAAATCTGAATTGATAGATTTTAATCATCAAGTGGATGCCATATGCGCTACTCCTGATCCAATTAGGATTCATATGTGCCCAAGGCTTTGTGCCACATGCCTAGAGGCTGCCATATGCATCCAAGGATATTTCTTAAAAGGAAATCCTTCTTCTTAAGCATTTGGACCAAGTCCACACGCCTAGAGATACTTCATTGGGCCTCTTAAGCACAAATCCTAATCCAATTAGGATTCCTAATCTAATTAGGACTCTTTATTCTTAGGCCCAATTTATATCCTCATTAAGCCCTTAACCTTATTCTCATGGCCCATATTTCATTAAACATATTAACCAAGCCATTGGATCCAATCCAATTTAACCCAAGGTCAAATGAGGCTAACCATGGTCAATTTTGGTCAATATGCCAAAAATGGAAGTTGGCCCCAATAAGTTTCTTCCATCTCATCAGGCTCATTGGCACCGATGAAATCTCCCAAATAATTCTGAGTTATCCAGTAACTCAATCTAAAGGTTACTCGATCAATACAAAAACACGAGTATCAAGGTGTGCGACCCTGTAGGTTCCTCTAATGTTGGCAGTGATGACCTAAGATCGTCACAAGTAGTGAGTGGCACCTAGCACTGAATCGATGCTACCTAAGTCATTGGAATGGATATCGACATCGACATCCCCATCATCGCAACTAGGTATAGATACATTATAGTCCCTTTGCTAAACTGATATCTGATTGGACAAGTGTGTCACCACTTGTTTTCACCCAATCTCATGGTCATGACTAAATCAGGTTCTCACCTAGGTATGGCCATACACTTTTAGTCATATAACCATAGAGGAACTCCATGGATATCAAGCTTCCCTCAGGAAGGGGCAAATCCTCTGTCTATACATTGACCTTCTCATATGGGTCGTTTCATGATCAATTACAACCGTTTTGACCTCTCAACTATGGTGAGGTGTTAGGTTGTATCAAAGCATGTTCCTAACTATATAGAAGAGTTAATGACCTCAAGTCAAGGGATCAATGCATCTCCTGTCACTTGTAAGGATAACTCGTGAGACCAAGTCATTGCCTCACACTGGGTCAGTCCAGTATATCCACCACTGATATACCCATATGTCTATGTTAACACATCGTCCCTAACCAGTTCATATACTAGTCTCACATGTACCAGAGCTTTCCCATGTCCACTCAAGTACTTGACTAAGGACTAGAGTTCGAGTACAAATCTAATATATCTCCAAGGACATTATCATGTAAGTACACGATCACAGATGCAAACAAACAATGATAATGATAATGCTAGAATGATATATATAAGAAATATCAGTATCAAATAGTAGAAAGATGGACAAAAACTAGGTCTCAGGGCATATACACCAACATAGCTGACATGGAATCCATCTTGTATCTCATGGCCTTAAGCCATTTCTTGGAGTTCGGTCTAGCGACCACCACATCATAGGTTCTGGGCTCATCCTCAATGATGAAGATCCTGTTGTGTTGAGTCGACAGCAACCCATATCTCTCAGGTGCGCGACGAATCCTCGTAGTCCTATGTGGGACCTGTGTTTGAGCCTCCAGTAGCACAACAACTGGTGCAGGTGGCTCAGGTTCCATCTCTGTATCTTGTGGTTGCAATTGGACCTCATCCAAGTCAAACTTCCTCCCACTAACTTCTTTCATCAGAAATTCCTTCTCTAGAAAGATAGCGCACACCAAGCAACAAAGACTTTATTGTCGGTGGAAACATAGTGTTGGTGTTTATGCCCTTAGACCAGTTGTTGTTCTATGATGTACTACTTGATATTGATATTTAATATATCATTCTGGCATTGTCTTTATTATGCTATGTTTACATCTGCTATTATGTACATGGATAATAATGTCCCTGGAGACAGATTATATCTGTGCTCAAACGGTGTGTCCCCAGTTGAGTACCTGAGTAGATAAGGGACACCTCTGGTACATGTGAGACTGGTATATGGGCTGGTTAGGCGGCATGGGGTGCTAACCCAAGCATATGGGTATATCAGTGGTGGATACACTGGATCGACCCATAGTGAGGCTCTAACTTGGTGTCATGAGTTAAGCTCACAAGTGACAGGGGATGCATTGATCCTTTGACTTGGGGTCATTGACTCTTCTATATGGTTAGGGACATGCTTTGATACAACCTAACACCTCGCCGTAGTAGGGAGGTAATAACGGTTGTCATTGGGTATGTCACGACCCATATGAGAAGATCAATGGACAGACATAGGATTTGCCCCTTCCTGTGGGAAGCTTGATATCCACGGGGCCCCCCTATGGTTGCATGACTGAAAGTGTATGGCCATACACAGGTGAAAGCCTGATTTTGTCATGACCATGAGATTGGGTGAAAACAAAGTGGTGACACACTTTGTCCAATCGGATATCAGTCTGGCAAAGGGACTATAATGCATCGGTATCTTGTTGCGATGATGGGGATGTCAATGCTGATATCCATTCTGAAGACTTTAGTAGCAGCAATGCACTGCTTGGTGCCACTCACTGCTTGTGATGACCTGAGTTCATCACTGCCAACGTTAGAGGAACCTACAGGATCACACAACTTGAAACTTGGGTTCTCGTAATGATCGGGTAGCCTATTGATCGAGTTATTGGATAACTCGGATCTGTATGGGAGAATCCATCGGCGCCATTGTGCCTGATGAGATGGAAGGGACTTATTGGGGCTAACTTCTTTTTTGGGCCAGATGGGCCAAATGGGCCAAAATGGGCCAAAATGGGCCAAATGGGCCAAATAAGCCAAATAGGCTAATTGAGCTAAATGAAGTGTTAGCAGGGAGCATGGACCAATGGGCCTCCAAGCCCAATGGGCGTGAAACCCAGTTGGGGCGTGAGGCCTAATGGGCCTTGAGGCCCAATAGGCCGTCAGGCCTAATGGGGCATGACAATAAGTTGCTTGGGCCCAATAGACTTCTTGGTGAATTAAATTGTGTATTTAATTCTAGGAATTAAATTATGTATTTAATTATGTAATTAATTCTGAGTTTAATGATGAATTTAATTCTGGATTTAATTATGAATTTAATTCTGAATTTGAAGAGTCATGCTATTAATGGCCATTATGAAAGTTTAATTCAAGGTTTTAATGGGTCATTATGAGACTTTCATTCAGAGTTTAATTCTATAATTAATTCTGAATTTAATTATGTAATTAATGATGAATTAATTAAGAGAATAATTATGAATTTATTGAGGAATTCCAAAGGTCTCTGCGGAATTCCAAGGGTCACCATGTTTTCTATAAAAGAAGAGGGGGAGAGGAGTTGGCGCCCACTTGGTCTTTTGGAAGAAATTCTCCCAAACGCCTCCTCTCTTCTTCCCTCTCCTTTGGGCGGCTGCAAGGTTGGACCTTGGCAGCGTTTTTCCATCCTTCTACTCCTTTTGGCGCATTCACTATGTGGGTGGTGCAAGTTCTTGAGGATTTCTCCCAGAGGTGTGCATCTTCTTCCCGAGGCTAGCACTGAGCGTGGAAGAAGAGAACTCGAGCGTCGGCTGTGTGCGAGACTGCAGAGGTCGAACACTTGGGTGCCTGCATCGCATCCTTCTTTTTCGCTGCAATGTATCATCTCCTACTCACCGTGTCGATTCCCTCGCATGACTCGATCTTCTGGGTTTTTGGGACTGGCCTATTTCGGGGATTGCTTCCGCTATGCTTGTTTATAAAATTTTAAAATCCCTAGGGTTTCCCAACAGTGGTATCAGAGCCAACTTGCAAACTCGAACGATGTTTATGCTTTGATTGTATGCTCACATGCCATCTGAAATTTTTCAAAAAATTGCATATGCGCATGAGTTTTTCTAAGTAGGAAAAACTGTAAGTTTTTCGTTCCTAACATCTATTCGATCTCTTTGGTTTTTCGCTTTCTTCACATGGTGGGATAGACCCATTTGTGAGAGAATTAATTTCTCCCCATGCATGTAGGATAGACCTACTGTGTGGGACTTATCGAAGATTATGGGGCATGGTGATTGTCCTAATATTGGCAGGTTATGGATTGCAAGGGTAGGCAGCAAGCGTGCTTAGAGCATGCATGCGCCACTTGTAGACTCTCGAGAGAAACGAAAAATTCTAGATTTGTGAACAGATGTTGTGGTTGAAAGACATGTTTTCTAAGAAACTAAAACTAAAGTTTTATGTTTTCATGAGCATATAGAAAAGCATGAGATGATTGTGCATAGTGTTGTGGTCATAGTCAAGCTCCTTGTATGCCCGTGATGTATTTATGTGAGGCCTGCGTGCCGCCTTTTTCTTTTTGTTTTGTAAACGCACAAAGAAGATTAGGGGCGCATCCCTCAGGGAGCTTGCATCTTGGCGCATCAACCATGATGGTGCATCTTGCTTGGTGGCGTAAGTAAGGGCTTGGCCGAACCATAGGGTTCGTGAGCTATCCCTCTTGGCACCAGCATGATGGTGCATCATGCATGGAGGAGCCATCAAGGTTTTGGCCGAACCCTTGGGTTTGTATGCTATGCCTTGGTGCGGAGGACCTTGAAGCTGCACTTGAAGATAAAGCTTAGTAGCGGCTAGGTTAGGTCTGTTGGGAAACCCCGGGGACATTTTATAATTTTTCAGAGTCATAGACATACATACTGTAAGTCCCCAGAAGGGGCGAAACCCTAAAGCATGGCGCGTATAAAATTTTAAACAGCGGAAGAGGGTTTCTAGGGGATCGGATTCATGCATAACATATGATCAACTTGTTAAACCCGATTGCAAACATAGAAGATGTCATACCGATGCCATTTCTAGATGGCGTCTTGGAAGCAGAGAGCGATAGGGATCTCCTCCAAAGGATGCGCACACAAGATGAAGAAGTCGCCTACTCTGATGGTGCTCCTTGTGCTAGCAAGGTTCCAAGAGGTCCTTGTCGTATGGAAGGGAAGAGAATCCTTTGCTTGGAGATTTCTTCCTTCTCCTTTTTCGTCAACCTCTTCACCACACGAGAGAGAGCTTGTTGGCGACGAGAGAGGAGGAGAAGCGAGAGAGTAGAGCGCCTTAGGCGTGAACGTGAGTGATGGTCACGTATGTGATCATGCTTTCTAAAAATAGAAAGCCACTTACTCACATGCGATCATGGGTTTACCCCAATCGCAAACTCCTCTCCATTTGAACCACACGCTCACTCAATGAGCTGGTTCAATTTGGTTTGGTCCAAAGACCAATTAACCCAAGCGATATGGTCTAGATCACAATTAAACCCTAAGGTTCTAGATCTAACCGTTGATCTCTTGATGCTGCTGATCTCACTGATCTAGCATCCATTCTCTCGATCGAAGCTTACCGATCTCAAGCCCTAATCAATCAAACATGATCAGACCAGATCTCACTTACAATCAGAGACTAAATCCCTTTAAACTGAACCCAAACAATTCAGTCTACACGATCTGACTTAAGTAAGCCATATCATCAATTTGTGCGACCCTGAGGGTTTCCTTTAAATGTCGGTAACGATAACTCACGTTATCACGATCAGTGAGGGGTATCTAGCAACACATCACTATCTCCCGATATAAAGGAAAGAGTCTTCCAAGACTACACCCAAACCACAGCACAAGTGTGAATCCAATTCACAAGGCATGCAAATTTCCTTTGCCACTGGATGTTCTTATTGGACAAGCGTGTCAAGCTTGTAGCTCCAATATGATGAGCATGATTAGATCAGATGATCATAGTCATCTGGGTATGGCCATACACTTTCTCAATCATCTCATACAGAGGGGGGGCCCCTTTAGAACATCACACTCCAATTAAGGAGACGGCAATCCTATATCTATCACTAGTGCCCTAACCTGATTCAAGCTCACCATCCAAGATAGTCTATAATCATTATGTTTCAAATGATATTGAACTACCTCAAAACAATGACAATCATCATTTAGAAACACAAGTGATCTCAAGTCAGAGGAAATGTGCCACTTGTTACAATCAAGGATTATTCACATTGTGACAAGCAATTGAATACCCTAGTAGGGTCTGTCCCGTACATCCAATGTACCCATGGGTCTACATCTTATTCCATGCTCGAAGCATCCTATAAGATTAGAACACATATTAGTCTCAATCATATCAAGGTTGTCTCATGTTCACCAAGATATCTCGACTAAGGACATTACAGCATGTCAGCCTAGCTGAACAGCTTTGAGACATTATTCAGAAGTACACCTATTGCAGCAGACAATGTAACAAACTGAATAACAACCATGCCTTTATAAACATAAGAGTTTATACATGATACTGTTACAATCCCAAGGCCTCAAACATTAGCCTTAAGGGCATACCCCAACAATCTCCCACTTGCACTTAATCTAATGGTTGAGAAATCTCAAACCCATATTATTACAGTGCTTCTCATGCTTCTGCTGCGCCAGAGGCTTAGTAACCGGGTCTGCCAGATTGTCATCTGTATGAACCTTGCAGACTTTGATCTCGCCACGATCTATGATCTCCCTGATCAAATGAAACCGTCTCTGTATGTGCTTGGACTTCTGGTGCGACCGTGGTTCCTTTGCTTGTGCGATTGCTCCAGTGTTATCACAAAAGATAACCAAAGGATCTGCACTCGAAGGAACAACACCAAGTTCTCTCACGAAGTTACGAATCCACACTGCCTCCTTGGATGCTTCCGAGGCTGCAACATACTCGGCTTCTGTTGTGGAATCAGCAACGATTGACTGTTTGAAACTCTTCCACACCACCGCTCCTCCATTCAAGCTAAAAACATAGCCTGATTATGATCGGAAATCATCCTGGTCCGACTGGAACGAAGCGTCAGTATATCCTTCAATACTGAGTTCTTCCTGACCACCATATATCAAGAACATATCTTTGGTCCTCCGCAGATATTTTAAAATGTTCTTGACTGCAATCCAGTGCGCCATACCTGGATTACCTTGGAACCGACTGGTCACGCTTAACCCGTAAGCGACGTCTGGGCGAGTACACAACATCGCATACATTATGGATCCAATAGCCGAAGCATAAGGCGTATTGTCCATTTCATCTTTCTCAGTCTGTGTTTGTGGACACTGACTCTTCGAAAGATTCAGACCATGTCTGACTGGAAGATATCCTCTTTTAGAATTCTCTAAATGAAATCTCTCCAGGACTTTATCGATGTAAGTACTCTGGCACAGCCCGAGAAGCCTCTTAGATCTATCCCTGTAGATCTTCACACCTAATACATAGGCTGCTTCTCCAAGATCTTTCATCTGGAAACATTTCCTTAGCCATGCCTTTACGGCATGCATTTCAGGAATGTCGTTTCCAATGATCAAGATATCATCGACATAGAGGACTAGGAAAGTAATCACTCTCCCACTAAACCTCTTATATACACACGGGTCATCTTCGTTCTTGATGAAACCAAATTCAGTGACTGATTCATCAAAACGAATATTCCAGCTTCTTGATGCTTGTTTGAGTCCATAAATTGACTTCTTTAACTTGCATATTTTATGACGATCTAATGGATTAGTGAAACCTTCTGGTTGTGTCATATACACATCCTAATCCAGATTTCCATTAAGGAAAGCAGTCTTCACATCCATCTGCCAGATCTCATAATCGTAATATGCTGCTATCGCGAAAAGAATCCGAATAGACTTAAACATGGCTACAGGTGAGAAAGTTTCATCATAATCTATCCCGTAGATTTGTTTGAAACCTTTCGCAACTAGCCTGCCTTTATAGGTAACCACGTTACCATCCATGTCAATCTTCTTTTTGAAGATCCATTTACAACCTATAGGGATTACTCCCGGAGGCGGATCAACCAAATCCCAGACTCGGTTATCTGACATGGAGTCCATCTCGGCGCGCATAGCTTCAAGCCATCTCGCTGACTCCGGTCCACTGACCGCATCCGCATAAGTGAGGGGTTCATCATGATCAATGATGTAGACTCCGTCATAGCGCTCAGGCTGTCGACGGATCCTTCCCAATCTTCGCGGTTCCTGTGATATCTGAGCCTCAGGTTGTTCAGTAACCTGTTCTACCGGCTCAGGCTCATCCAACTGTGCTTGACCACTTTGTCCTTCTTCTGGATTCTCATCCAGCTTTATTTCTCTCCCACTGGCCTCTTGTAGAAGAAACTCCTTCTCAAGAAATATGGCCGTCCGAGCAACAAATACTTTGTTCTCTTTGGGATCGTAGAAATAATAACCCTTAGTTTCCTTAGGGTAACCGACAAAGATACATTTCTCAGATCTGCTCTCTAGTTTTCCAGAGGCGAGCTTTTTGACATAAGCCTCGCAGCCCCAGATCCTGATAAATGTCAAGCTAGGCTGTTTCCCATACCATAACTCATATGGCGTCTTAGAAACTGCCTTGGATGGCACTCGGTTTAGTACCTTTGCAGCTGTCTCCAGTGCAAATCCCCAAAAGGAGTAAGGTAGAGCAGCCTGACTCATCATAGAACGAACCATATCAAGTAACGTTCTATTTCTCCTCTCGGACACACCATTCCATTGCGGTGTTCCTGATGGAGTGAGCTGTGAGATAATCCCACACTCCTTTAGATAGTCAGTAAACTCTCGACTTAGGTATTCTCCACCTCGATCAGAACGAAGTGCCTTGATATTTCGGCCAAGCTGATTCTGTACTTCATTCTTGAACTCTTTGAACTTGTCAAAAGATTCACTCTTATGTCTCATTAGATAGACATAACCGTATCTACTGAAATCATCAGTGAAGGTAATGAAGTACTGATAGCCACCTCTGGCATGTTTACTAAATGGCCCACACACATCACTGTGTATAAGGTCAAGTAAACCTGAAGCCCTTTGACCTTTATGAGGAAAAGGCGACTTCGTCATTTTGCCCATTAAACAAGCTTTGCATGTATCAATCTCCTCATAGGAGAATGATCCCAGCAGTCCATAATCATGCAACCGCTTAATGCGTTTCTTGTTAATATGGCCTAAACGACTATGCCATAGCAAGGTGCTGTCATCAGCATATTTGGCTTTCTTATTATCAATATTGTGTATAGAACATTCCATGTCCAACATGAATAACCCATTGTTAATTGAACCAGTCGCATAAACAATATTATCTAAAGTAAGAATACACTTTGAAATATTGCATTCAAAGGAAAACCCTTTCCTGACAAGAGCAGGAATAGAGATAATATTTTTAGTAATACTTGGAACAAAGTAACAACTGTTTAATTCTAACACAAGTCCAGATGGTAAAGAGATGAAATAGTCTCCTACAGCAACAGCAGCAACCCGTGCCCCGTTTCCAACTCGTAGGTCCACCTCATGCTGTCCCACCTGCCTTCTTCTCTTGAGTTCCTGTACATTTGAACAAATGTGAACTCCACATGCAGTGTCCAACACCCATGAAATAGAAGAAGATGAAACCATGACTTCCGTCACGTAAATACCTGAGCCAGAAGCGATGCTTCCCCTCTTGTCTCCTTGGAGCGCTTTACAGTCCTTTTTCCAGTGACCCAGCTGGCCACAGTGGAAACATCTGTATTCCTTTAACCGCTTAACTTTTTGCTTCAGAGCCTTGCTGTAACTCTTGACAGGGGCCTTGCCCTTCTTCCCCTTCTTCTTGTTCCTAGAAGGAACCATTAAGACAGAGGTCGAAGGCTTTCCCTTCAGAGTCTCCTCAGTAGTCAAGAGCATATTCAGCAGCTCTGCCGGAGTACAGTCGATTTTGTTCATATTAAAGTTAATGATGAACGCATCGAAAGAGGGCGGGAGAGACTGCAGAATAATGTCTACAGCAAGCTCCTGATTGATGGTATGCCCCAGTTTCTCTAGAGCCTCCTTGTGCCCAATCATCTTGAGCACGTGAGCTCCCACTGGGCTCCCTTCAGCCAGTTTGCTCTGAAAGAACAGCTTTGTCAGATTATAGCGCTCAGTCCTCGCCTGCGCAGCATACAGCATCTTGAGGTTTGCTATCATTTCTATAGCAGACATATCCTCATGCTGACGCTGCAGCGGTGGCGTCATAGACGCTAGCATCAGGCAAGCGACATCAATGCTATCATTGACATGCTTTTCATAGGCATCCCGAACCGCCCTTGCGGCGTTCGGAGCGGGCTGAGGCGGTATAGCCGTCTCGAGGACATACAGTTTCCTCTCTGCCTTAAGAACAATCTTAAGGTGTCCGAACCAGTCTGAGAAGTTTGGCCCAGCAAACTTCTCTCTTTCCAGTAGGGATCGCACATTGAAGCTCATGGTGTTCGTTGCTGCAGGTATCTACAACAATGCAAGAACAGCAAGGTCAGTATCAATGTTAAGAATCAATCAGGACTTAAGAATGATTCTTTTTCTCACTATTTTATCTGGCTGAAAAATCTAGCAAAACAGCCCGAAAGAGTAGAACTCTTTTAGTGAGATGGGATCCAGATTTCATACTTGGTCTCCGCGTCCCGCTCAGGCGAGATAAGATGCACAGAGAGTACAAGCACTAATTTCTGGTAGGCAGTCCCTGCCAATCGCCAACCCGTGCGATTCCCCTTCATCTTGGCAATCCAGCAGACTGTGCCAACTGAGTTGGTACAACACAGTCTCTGACCCACAGATGGCTGCCTCCATGTGCTACCATATGCGCCACATATGTAGCCTACACGGTCAAGCTAACCCGACCTACTCCCTGGACCACCACGTGCTATGCTGAGCAACGAGAAGCGATAAATCCCTTCTCTGTAACACGCAGGTGTAATCCCGCACCGTCTGAAGATAGATGGACGTGCCCACTGAGTGGGTACAACACGGCTCCAACGATAGTCAGAACAGTGAGGTTTCGCGTCAGAAGGCTTACGAGCTTGATATTTTAGCGTTGGATTTTAACGGTCTTTTATCTTCTTGACTATCATGCAATTCCTATGGTGATAGCAGAAGATAAACTCATGCAATTCTAATTATAAAAGCAATAAATAGAAATCATGCTGATCTTATGTGGTAAAAGCCCATTAAGCCTAAGTTAGACCTTAAATTAAACTTAAGTCTTCACTTGCTTTTCTTCATGGGGCTTTTGCTTCTCATCTGGCCCAACCTAGGGCCCAAGCGCCATCTGCAGCTCAGGTGCGCCTACCAGGGAAAATGCGCCTGGTCCCAGAGTCGAACCCTGGACCTCCCACCTGGTCAGGCCACTGCTGCATGCGCCTCTGCCAAGTGTGCTCTGTGCTCTTGTCTGATTAATTTACAAATTAATCTATCTAGACAAGATTGACTCGCAGGTCAATTACATTTTATAAATTAAATGCAATGTGATGCGCAGATCACAATAAAAATTAATTTACAAATTTTAACCAGGCACGCAGGCCCCAGCACAGCACACATTAATTAGGCGTCCCACATAAGATTAAATAAACAAGCATATGCTTACAATCAACATGTGATCCATTCATGAAAATAAAATTTTTCAAAAACCCATTGGCATCAATTTTATTTTCCTTATGTGCCCTACTACCTTACAACAGTCCATTAATAGGGATCCACTCATCAGACCTAGTCAGATCCACTGCCCTTGCATGCACCAAGTCCTAACTGACTTGAGTCGACCCAGTGGTCAACTATGCATGCGCTAGGGCTGAACAACCTACATGAGTTTTGGCAAGCGGGTGTGACCCCGGGCCTAACTCATGCGTGTTCACTAGTTGTCTCAACCAGACCTCGCTACACGCCTTTGATGCAGTCGACCTATAGCCACCTTATGCTTGCGCATAGGTGCCATCTGGTCGACCCATCTAGGCTGTCAGATGGTCTGATCAGACTAGTTGGATCTTAACTAGAGATGACTTCAACCCTACTAACCCGTCTAAGGGTTTAATGTAGGTGCGGCTTAGATCTAATGATAGTCGCACATGTCATTAGGGTTTTTAGAAAAACAACTACAACAACATGATAGATGCGCTATCAACACACATGCGCCAAGGAAACATACAAGTTTCGGCATGAATGAACAATGTACATGTAAGTCTCGCATGTAAGAAAGATCTAAGCATACAAGGATCACAGCAGGATAGCAATCATATAAATCATGCATATAACCGCGCTCTGATACCAATTGTTGGTCCCCATAAGGGGCGAAACCCTAAAGCATGGCGCGTATAAAATTTTAAACAGTGGAAGAGGGTTTCTAGGGGATCGGATTCATGCATAACATATGATCAACTTGTTAAACCCGATTGCAAACATAGAAGATGTCATACCGATGCCATTTCTAGATGGCGTCTTGGAAGCAGAGAGCGATAGGGATCTCCTCCAAAGGATGCGCACACAAGATGAAGAAGTCGCCTACTCTGATGGTGCTCCTTGTGCTAGCAAGGTTCCAAGAGGTCCTTGTCGTATGGAAGGGAAGAGAATCCTTTGCTTGGAGATTTCTTCCTTCTCCTTTTTCGTCAACCTCTTCACCACACGAGAGAGAGCTTGTTGGCGACGAGAGAGGAGGAGAAGCGAGAGAGTAGAGCGCCTTAGGCGTGAACGTGAGTGATGGTCACGTATGTGATCATGCTTTCTAAAAATAGAAAGCCACTTACTCACATGCGATCATGGGTTTACCCCAATCGCAAACTCCTCTCCATTTGAACCACACGCTCACTCAATGAGCTGGTTCAATTTGGTTTGGTCCAAAGACCAATTAACCCAAGCGATATGGTCTAGATCACAATTAAACCCTAAGGTTCCAGATCTAACCGTTGATCTCTTGATGCTGCTGATCTCACTGATCTAGCATCCATTCTCTCGATCGAAGCTTACCGATCTCAAGCCCTAATCAATCAAACATGATCAGACCAGATCTCACTTACAATCAGAGACTAAATCCCTTTAAACTGAACCCAAACAATTCAGTCCACACGATCTGACTTAAGTAATCCATATCATCAATTTGTGCGACCTTGAGGGTTTCCTTTAAATGTCGGTAAGGATAACTCACGTTATCACGATCAGTGAGGGGTATCTAGCAACACATCACTGTCTCCCGATATAAAGGAAAGAGTCTTCCAAGACTACACCCAAACCACAGCACAAGTGTGAATCCAATTCACAAGGCATGCAAATTTCCTTTGCCACTGGATGTTCTTATTGGACAAGCGTGTCAAGCTTGTAGCTCCAATATGATGAGCATGATTAGATCAGATGATCATAGTCATCTGGGTATGGCCATACACTTTCTCAATCATCTCATACAGAGGGGGGGCCCCTTTAGAACATCACACTCCAATTAAGGAGACGGCAATCCTATATCTATCACTAGTGCCCTAACCTGATTCAAGCTCACCATCCAAGATAGTCTATAATCATTATGTTTCAAATGATATTGAACTACCTCAAAATAATGATAATCATCATTTAGAAACACAAGTGATCTCAAGTCAGAGGAAATGTGCCACTTGTTACAATCAAGGATTATTCACATTGTGACAAGCAATTGAATATCCTAGTAGGGTCTGTCCAGTACATCCAATGTACCCATGGGTCTACTGTAGGTAACCCTTTCATGAGGGGTGCGAAACCCTAAAGTGGCGCAACATGATAGGCAGCGGATTCAAGGGTCGAAGAGCCTGCATTATATGATCAACTTTCGAAACATGAATAGAGAAGATGCGATTCATACCATAGCCATTTCAAGATGGCGCCTTGGAAGCAAGAGAACAACGAAGGTCTCCTCCAAATTGTCACACACAAGATGAGCGACGGCTTGCTTCTTGTCATCCCTTGTGCTAGCAAGGATCGTCCAAGATGTCTTTGATCGAAAGGAAAGGGATGGAGATGTCGATCTCTCTTGGCCGAATCTTCCTCTATGCTTCAAGTTGTCGCCGCACACCAAAGAGTGTCAAGAGGAATGAGTTTTTTAGTGACGAGAATAGAGAACCCTCTATTCGAACGTGAGCCATCTCCAAGTGGAGATCATGGTTACTAAAAATAGCAACCACTCATCGCTCCAATGTTCACGCCAAGTGAACATGTCGCCACGCCTTGAACCATGCGCTCATTTCATGAGCTGGTTCAATTTGGTTCGGTTTAAGAACCAATCAAGCCAAGCAATCAAGTCTAGATCTCAAATAAACCCTAAGGCTCCAGATCTAACCGTTGATCTCTTGATGCTTCTGATCTCACCGATCTAGCATCTATTCTCTCGATCGAAGCTTACCGATCTCAAGCCCTAATCAATCAAACATGATCAGACCAGATCTCACTTACAATCAGAGATCAAATCCCTTTAAACTGAACCAAAACAATTCAGTCCACACGATCTGACTTAAGTAAGCCATATCATCAAATTGTGCGACCCTGAGGGTTTCCTTTAAATGTCGGTAACGATAACTCACGTCATCACGATCAGTGAGGGGTATCTAGCAACACATCACTGTCTCCCGATATAAAGAAAAGAGTCTTCCAAGACTACACCCAAAATACAGCACAAGCGTGAATCAACTTCACTAAGCATACATATTTCCTTTGCCACTGGATGTTCTTATTGGACAAGCGTGTCAAGCTTGTAATTCCAATATGATGAGCATGATTAGATCAGATGATCACAGTCACCCGGGTATGGCCATACACTTTCTCAATCATCTCATCCAGGGGGCCCTTTAGAACATCGCACTCCTTAAACAAGGAGACGGCAATCCTATGTCTATCACTAGTGCCCTAACATGACTCAAGCTCACCATCCAAGATAGTCTATAATCATTATGTTTCAAATGATATTGAACTACCTCAAAACAATGACAATCATCATTTAGAAAAGACAAGTGATCTCAAGTCAGAGGAAATGTGCCACTTGTTACAATCAAGGAATATTCACATTGTGACAATTGAATATCCTAGTAGGGTCTGTCCGGTACATCCAACGTACCCATGAGTCTACATCTTATTCCATGCTCGAAGCATCCTATAAGATTAGAACACATATTAGTCTTAACCATATCAAGGCTGTCTCATGTTCACCAAGATACATCGACTAAGGACATAATAGCATGTCAGCCCAGCTGAACAGCTTTGAGACATTATTCATAAGTATACTTATTGCAGCAGACAAGGTAACAAACTGAATAATAACCATGCCTTTATAAACACAAGAGTTTATTACATGATACTGTTACAATCCCAAGGCCTCAAACATTAGGCTTAAGGGCATACCCCAACAATCTCCCACTTGCACTTAATCTAATGGTTGAGAAATCTCAAACCCATATTATTACAGTGCTTCTCATGCTTCTGCTGCGCCAGAGGCTTTGTAAGTGGGTCTGCTAGATTGTCATCTGTATGAACCTTGCAGATTTTGATCTCGCCACGATCTATGATCTCCCTGATCAAATGAAACCATCTCTGTATGTGCTTGGACTTCTGGTGCGACCGTGGTTCCTTTGCCTGTGCGATAGCTCCAGTGTTATCACAGAAGATAACCAAAGGATCTGCACTCGAAGGAACAACACCAAGTTCTCTCACGAACTTACGAATCCACACTGCCTCCTTAGATGCTTCCGAGGCTGCAACATACTCGGCTTCTGTTTTGGAATCAGCAACAGTTGACTGTTTGAAACTTTTCCACACCACTACTCCTCCATTCAAGCTAAAAACATAGCCTGATTGCGATCGGAAATCATCCTGGTCAGATTGGAACGAAGCGTCAGTATATCCCTCAATACTGAGTTCTTCCTGACCACCATATACCAAGAACATATCTTTGGTCTTCCGCAGATATTTTAAGATGTTCTTGACTGCAATCCAGTGTGCCACTCCCGGATTACTTTGGAACCGACTGGTCACGCTTAACCCGTAAGCGACGTCTGGGCGAGTACACAACATCGCATACATAATGGACCCAATAGCCGAAGCATAAGGCGTATTGTCCATTTCATCCTTCTCAGTCTGTGTTTGTGGACACTGACTCTTCGAAAGATTCAGACCATGTCTGACTGGAAGATATCCTCGTTTAGAATTCTCTAAATGAAATCTCTCCAGGACTTTATCGATGTAAGTACTCTGGCACAACCCGAGAAGCCTCTTAGATCTATCCCTGTAGATCTTCACACCTAATACATAGGCTGCTTCTCCTAAATCTTTCATCTGGAAACATTTCCTTAACCATGCCTTAACCGCATGCATTTCAGGAATGTCATTTCCAATGATCAAGATGTCATCGACGTAGAGGACCAGGAAGGTAATCACGCTCCCACTAAACCTCTTATATACACACGGGTCATCCTCGTTCTTGATGAAACCAAATTCAGTGACTGATTCATCAAAACGAATATTCCAGCTTCTAGATGCTTGTTTAAGTCCATAAATAGACTTGTTTAACTTGCATATTTTATGACGATCTGATGGATTAGTGAAACCTTCAGGTTGTGTCATATGCACATCCTCATTCAGATTTCCATTAAGGAAAGCTGTTTTCACATCCATTTGCCAGATCTCATAATCATAATATGCTGCTATCGCAAAAAGAATCCGAATAGACTTAAACATAGCTACAGGTGAGAAAGTTTCATCATAATCTATCCCGTAGATTTGTTTGAAACCTTTCGCAACTAGCCTGCCTTTATAGGTAACCACGTTACCATCCATGTCAATCTTCTTCTTGAAGATCCATTTACAGCCTATAGGGATAACTCCCGGAGGCGGATCAACCAAATCCCAGACTTGGTTATCTGACAAGGAGTCCATCTCGGCGCGCATAGCTTCAAGCCATCTTGCTGACTCCGGTCCACTGACCGCATCCGCATAAGTGAGGGGTTCATCATTATCAATGATGTAGACTCCGTCATAGCGCTCAGGCTGACGACGAATCCTTCCCGATCTTCGCGGTTCCCGTGATATCTGAGCCTCAGGTTGTTCAATAACCTGTTCTACCAGCTCAGGCTCATCCAACTGCGCTTGAGCACTTTGTCCTTCCTCTGGGTTCTCATCCAGATTTATTTCTCTCCCACTGGCCTCTTGCAGAAGAAACTCCTTCTCAAGAAATATGGCCGTCCGAGCAACAAATACCTTGTTCTCTTTGGGATCGTAGAAATAATAACCCTTAGTTTCCTTAGGGTAACCGACAAAGATGCATTTGTCAGATCTGCTCTCTAGTTTCCCAGAGGCGAGCTTTTTGACATAAGCCTCGCAGCCCCAGATCCTGATAAATGTCAAGCTCGGCTGTTTCCCATACCATAACTCATATGGAGTCTTAGAAACTGCCTTGGATGGCACTCGGTTTAGTACCTTTGCAGCTGTCTCCAGTGCAAATCCCCAAAAGGAGTAAGGAAGAGTAGCCTGACTCATCATAGAACGAACCATATCAAGTAGAGTTCTATTTCTCCTCTCGGACACACCATTCCATTGCGGTGTTCCTGGCGGAGTGAGCTGTGAGATAATCCCACACTCCTTCAGATAGTCAGTAAATTCTCGACTTAGGTATTCCCCACCTCGATCAGAACGAAGTGCCTTGATATTTCGGCCTAGCTGATTCTGTACTTCATTCTTGAACTCTTTGAACTTGTCAAAAGATTCACTTTTATGTCTCATTAAATAGACATACCCATATCTACTGAAATCATCAATAAAGGTAATGAAGTACTGATAGCCACCTCTGGCATGTTTATTAAATGGCCCACACACATCACTGTGTATAAGGTCAAGTAAACCTGAAGCCCTTTGGCCTTTGTTAGGAAAAGGTGACTTCGTCATTTTACCCATTAAACAAGCCTTGCATGTATCAATCTCCTCATAGGAGAATGATCCCAGCAGTCCATTATCATGCAACCGCTTAATGCGCTTCTTGTTAATATGGCCTAAACGACTATGCCATAGCAAGGTGCTGTCATCAGCATTCTTGGCTTTCTTAATATCAACATTTTGTATAGAACTTTCCATGTCCAACATGTATAATCCATTGTTAATTGAACCAGTTGCATAAACAATATTATCTAAAGATAAAACACACTTTGAAATATTGCATTCAAAGGAAAATCCCTTCCTGACAAGAGCAGGAATGGAGATAATATTTTTAGTAATACTGGGAACAAAGTAACAACTGTTTAGTTCCAATACAATTCCAGATGGCAAAGAGATGAAATAGTCTCCTACAGCAACAGCAGCAACCCGTGCCCCGTTTCCAACGCATAGGTCCACCTCATGCTGTCCCACCTGTCTTCTTCTCTTGAGTTCCTGTACATTTGAACAAATGTGAACTCCACATGCAGTGTCCAACACCCATGATATAGAAGAAGATGAAACCATGACTTCCGTCACGTAAATACCTGAGCCAGAAGCAATGCTTCCCCTCTTGTCTCCTTGGAGCGCTTTACAGTCCTTTTTCCAGTGACCCAGCTGGCCACAGTGGAAACACCAGTATTCCTTGGACCGCTTAACCTTCTTCTTCAGAGCCTTGCTGTAGCTCTTGACAGGGGCCTTGCCCTTCTTCCCTTTCTTCTTGTTCCTAGAAGGAACCATTAAGACAGAGGTCGAAGGCTTTCCCTTCAGAGTTTCCTCAGTAGTCAAGAGCATATTCAGCAGCTCTGCCGGAGTACAATCGATTTTGTTCATATTAAAGTTAATAATGAACGCGTCGAATGAAGGCGGGAGAGACTGCAGAATAATATCTACAGCGAGCTCCTGATTGATGGTATGCCCCAGTTTCTCTAGAGCTTCCTTGTGCCCAATCATCTTGAGCACGTGAGCTCCCACTGGGCTCCCTTCAGCCAGTTTGCTCTGAAAGAAGAGCTTCGTCAAATTATAGCGTTCAGTCCTCGCCTGTGCAGCATACAGCATCTTGAGGTTCGCTATAATTTCTATAGCCGACATATCCTCATGCTGACGCTGCAGCGGTGGCGTCATAGACGCTAGCATCAGGCAAGCGACATCAATGCTATCATTGACATGCTTTTCATAGGCTTCCCGAACCGCCCTTGCGGCGTTCGGAGCGGGCTGAGGCGGTATAGCCGTCTCGAGGACATACAGTTTCCTCTCTGCCTTAAGAACAATCTTAAGGTGTCCAAACCAGTCTGAGAAGTTTGGCCCAGCAAACTTCTCCCTTTCCAGTAGGGATCGCACATTGAAGTTCATGGTGTTCGTTGCTGCAGGTATCTACAACAATGCAAGAACAGCAAGGTCAGTATCAATGTTAAGAATCAATCAGGACTTAAGAAAGATTCTTTTTCTCACTATTTTATCTGACTGAAAAATCCATTAAACAGTCCGAAAGAGTAAACACTCTTTTAGTGAGATGTGATCCAGATTTCATACTTGGTCTCCGCGTCCCGCGATAAGGTGCACAGAGAGTACAAGCACTAATTTCTGGTAGGCAGTCCCTGCCGATCGCCAACCCGTGCGATTCCCCTTCATCTGGGCAATCCAGCAGACTGTGCCAACTGAGTTGGTACAACACAGTCTCTGACCCCACAGATGGCTGCCTCCATGTGCTACCATATGCGCCACATATGTAGGCTACATGGTCAAGCTGACCCGACCTACTCCCTGGACCACCACGTGCTATGCTGAGCAACGAGAAGCGATAAATCCCTTCTCTGTAACACGCAGGTGTAATCCCGCACCGTCTGAAGATAGATGGACGTGCCCACTGAGTGGGTACAACACGGCTCCAACGATAATCAGAACAGTGAGGTTTCGCGTCAGAAGGCTTACGAGCTTGATATTTAGCGTTGGATTTTAACGGTCTTTTATCTTCTTGACTATCATGCATTTCCTATGGTGATAGCAGAAGATAAACTAATCATGCAATTCTAATATTTAAACAATAAAAGAAAGCATGGATCTTATGTGGTAAACGCCCATGAAACCTAAGTAAGACCTTAATTAACTTAAGTCTTCACTTGTTTTTCTTCATGGGTCTTTAGCTGCTCATTTGGCCCAAACCAGGGCCCAAGCGCCATCTGCAGCTCAGGTGCGCCTACCAGGTAAAATGCGCCTGGTCCCAGAGTCGAACCCTGGACCTCCCACCTGGTCAAGCCACTGCTGCATGCGCCTCTGCCAAGTGTGCTCTGTGCTCTTGTCTGATTAATTTACAAATTAATCTATCTAGACAAGATTGACTCGCAGGTCAATTACATTTTATAAATTAAATAGAAGGTGATACGCAGATCACAATTAAAAATAATTTACAAAATAATTCCAGGCACGCAGGCCCCAGCACAGCACACATTAAACATGGGCAGCCCACATAAGACTAAATAAACATACATATGGCATCATACATCATGTGATCCAATCATGAAAAATAAAATTTTTGAAAAACCCCATTGAGATTAATTTTATTTTTCCTTATTAGCCTTACTACCTTACAACGGTCCATTACTAGGGATCCACTCATCGAACCTAGTCAGATCCTGTGCCCTTACATGCACCAAGTCCTAACTGACTTGAGTCGACCAAAAGGTCAACAATGCATGCGCCAAGGGCTGAACGACCACAATGAGGTCTGGCAAGCGGGTGTGACCCCGGGCCTAACTCATGTGCGTTCATAGGTTGTCTCAATCAGACATCGCTACACGCCTGTCTGCAGTCGACCTATAGCCATCTGATGCTTGCACACAGATGCTATCTGGTCGACCCATCAAGGCTGTCAGATAGTCTGATCAGACTATTGGATCTAACCTAGGGGATGATTTCAACCCTAATAACCCGTCTAAGGGTTTACAGTAGGGCCTTAGATCTAATGTTAGTCGCGCATGTGATCCATTTTTGAGAAAACAAAGATGCGCCAACATGCCAACATACAAGCGCAAATGAAACATAAAATAGGTTTCTACATGAAACATATTAACATGATAAAATTACGCATGATATAGATCTAAACATTCATGGAACACAAAATCAAAGCAATCATATAATTACGCATGTAACCTCGCTCTGATACCAATTGTAGGTAACCCTTTCATGAGGGGTGCGAAACCCTAAAGTGGCGCAACATGATAGGCAGCGGATTCAAGGGTCGAAGAGCATGCATTATATGATCAACTTTTGAAACATGAATAGAGAAGATGCGATTCATACCATAGCCATTTCAAGATGGCGCCTCGGAAGCAAGAGAACAACGAAGGTCTCCTCCAAATCGTCACACACAAGATGAGCGACGGCTTGCTTCTTGTCGTCCCTTGTGCTAGCAAGGATCGTCCAAGATGTCTTTGATCGAAAGGAAAGGGATGGAGATGTCGATCTCTCTTGGCCGAATCTTCCTCTATGCTTCAAGTTGTCGCCGCACACCAAAGAGTGTCAAGAGGAATGAGTTTTTTAGTGACGAGAATAGAGAACCCTCTATTCGAACGTGAGCCATCTCCAAGTGGAGATCATGGTTACTAAAAATAGCAACCACTCATCGCTCCAATGTTCACGCCAAGTGAACATGTCGCCACGCCTTGAACCATGCGCTCATTTCATGAGCTGGTTCAATTTGGTTCGGTTAAAGAACCAATCAAGCCAAGCAATCAAGTCTAGATCTCAAATAAACCCTAAGGCTCCAGATCTAACCGTTGATCTCTTGATGCTTCTGATCTCACCGATCTAGCATCTATTCTCTCGATCGAAGCTTACCGATCTCAAGCCCTAATCAATCAAACATGATCAGACCAGATCTCACTTACAATCAGAGATCAAATCCCTTTAAACTGAACCAAAACAATTCAGTCCACACGATCTGACGTAAGTAAGCCATATCATCAAATTGTGCGACCCTGAGGGTTTCCTTTAAATGTCGGTAACGATAACTCACGTCATCACGATCAGTGAGGGGTATCTAGCAACACATCACTGTCTCCCGATATAAAGAAAAGAGTCTTCCAAGACTACACCCAAAATACAGCACAAGCGTGAATCAACTTCACTAAGCATACATATTTCCTTTGCCACTGGATGTTCTTATTGGACAAGCGTGTCAAGCTTGTAATTCCAATATGATGAGCATGATTAGATCAGATGATCACAGTCACCCGGGTATGGCCATACACTTTCTCAATCATCTCATCCAGGGGACCCTTTAGAACATCGCACTCCTTAAACAAGGAGACGGCAATCCTATGTCTATCACTAGTGCCCTAACATGACTCAAGCTCACCATCCAAGATAGTCTATAATCATTATGTTTCAAATGATATTGAACTACCTCAAAACAATGACAATCATCATTTAGAAAACACAAGTGATCTCAAGTCAGAGGAAATGTGCCACTTGTTACAATCAAGGAATATTCACATTGTGACAAGCAATTGAATATCCTAGTAGGGTCTGTCCAGTACATCCAATGTACCCATGGGTCTACTGTAGGTAACCCTTTCATGAGGGGTGCGAAACCCTAAAGTGGCGCAACATGATAGGCAGCGGATTCAAGGGTCGAAGAGCATGCATTATATGATCAACTTTCGAAACATGAATAGAGAAGATGCGATTCATACCATAGCCATTTCAAGATGGCGCCTTGGAAGCAAGAGAACAACGAAGGTCTCCTCCAAATCGTCACACACAAGATGAGCGACGGCTTGCTTCTTGTCATCCCTTGTGCTAGCAAGGATCGTCCAAGATGTCTTTGATCGAAAGGAAAGGGATGGAGATGTCGATCTCTCTTGGCCGAATCTTCCTCTCGGCTTCAAGTTGTCGCCGCACACCAAAGAGTGTCAAGAGGAATGAGTTTTTTTTTTAGTGACGAGAATAGAGAACCCTCTATTCGAACGTGAGCCATCTCCAAGTGGAGATCATGGTTACTAAAAATAGCAACCACTCATCGCTCCAATGTTCACGCCAAGTGAACATGTCGCCACGCCTTGAACCATGCGCTCATTTCATGAGCTGGTTCAATTTGGTTCGGTTTAAGAACCAATCAAGCCAAGCAATCAAGTCTAGATCTCAAATAAACCCTAAGGCTCCAGATCTAACTGTTGATCTCTTGATGCTTCTGATCTCACCGATCTAGCATCTATTCTCTCGATCGAAGCTTACCGATCTCAAGCCCTAATCAATCAAACATGATCAGACCAGATCTCACTTACAATCAGAGATCAAATCCCTTTAAACTGAACTTAAACAATTCAGTCCACACGATCTGACTTAAGTAAGCCATATCATCAAATTGTGCGACCCTGAGGGTTTCCTTTAAATGTCGGTAACGATAACTCACGTCATCACGATCAGTGAGGGGTATCTAGCAACACATCACTGTCTCCCGATATAAAGGAAAGAGTCTTCCAAGACTACACCCAAAATACAGCACAAGCGTGAATCAACTTCACTAAGCATACATATTTCCTTTGCCACTGGATGTTCTTATTGGACAAGCGTGTCAAGCTTGTAATTCCAATATGATGAGCATGATTAGATCAGATGATCACAGTCACCTGGGTATGGCCATACACTTTCTCAATCATCTCATCCAGGGGGCCCTTTAGAACATCGCACTCCTTAAACAAGGAGACGGCAATCCTATGTCTATCACTAGTGCCCTAACATGACTCAAGCTCACCATCCAAGATAGTCTATAATCATTATGTTTCAAATGATATTGAACTACCTCAAAACAATGACAATCATCATTTAGAAAACACAAGTGATCTCAAGTCAGAGGAAATGTGCCACTTGTTACAATCAAGGAATATTCACATTGTGACAAGCAATTGAATATCCTAGTAGGGTCTGTCCGGTACATCCAATGTACCCATGAGTCTACATCTTATTCCATGCTCGAAGCATCCTATAAGATTAGAACACATATTAGTCTTAACCATATCAAGGCTGTCTCATGTTCACCAAGATACATCGACTAAGGACATAATAGCATGTCAGCCCAGCTGAACAGCTTTGAGACATTATTCATAAGTATACTTATTGCAGCAGACAAGGTAACAAACTGAATAATAACCATGCCTTTATAAACACAAGAGTTTATTACATGATACTGTTACAATCCCAAGGCCTCAAACATTAGGCTTAAGGGCATACCCCAACATCTACATCTTATTCCATGCTCGAAGCATCCTATAAGATTAGAACACATATTAGTCTCAATCATATCAAAGTTGTCTCATGTTCACCAAGATATCTTGACTAAGGACATTACAGCATGTCAGCCTAGCTGAACAGCTTTGAGACATTATTCAGAAGTACACCTATTGCAGCAGACAATGTAACAAACTGAATAACAACCATGCCTTTATAAACATAAGAGTTTATACAAGATACTGTTACAATCCCAAGGCCTCAAACATTAGCCTTAAGGGCATACCCCAACACATACATACATTGCACAGTGGAAGAATGTCCCCGAAACAGGCCGGTCCCAAAAACCCAGTGAAGATCGCAAGCAAGAGAGTCGACACGATGAGTTAGGAAATACCTTAAGAGCGATTTGGAGTGATGCCGATGCAGGCACCCAAGTGTGCGCCCTCTGCAGTCTCACACACACGGATCTCTTGAGTTCTCTTCTTCCATGCCCAGTGCTAGCCTCGGGAAGAAGATCCAAACCTTAGGGAGATGCTCCACTTCACTTGCGCCACCAAGAGGAAAGGATGCGCCAAGAGAAGAAGGAACCAAGCCAAGCCGCCAAGCACCAAAGCTCCTTGCGCCAAGAGGAAAGGAGGGAGAAGCTTGCGGCTATGGAAGAAGGAAGAGGAAGTTGCGCCCTTGCTCCTAGCTCTCGCCCCTCTTCTTGTGTTCACGCCTCCAAGGATCAATCAATCATAAGAGGGGGCGGCTAGGGTCACATATATAGGGCAAGAGGCGGTTAAGGGAAGGGCCAAGATCATGACAAGTGTAGGGCTAGGATGAGGAGGTTTGAGACAAGGAAAGTCTCAAAGACTTTACCATAAACTCCATTCAACCTATCCATAATTGCCCAAGTACCATATCAGCCCAAGACATGCCTTAGAGGCATTCATACCATCAAGGGAGAAGGGCTAGGCGCCAATTGCTTCCTTAATGAAGCAATTTTGCCACCCAAACCCCATTATACCCCTTAGGTGCCAATGAGGTTGGGCTTCTCCCCATTATACCCTTTTAGCCTCTTATCTCTTCATGAGAAGTTGTTATTGGGCCTCATTGGATAATGAGGTAGCCCAAACTCCATTACATGGGTTGATTAAGCACTTGGATCCAATCCAATGCAACCCTAATCCACATGTGACCAATCATGGTCAAATACGGGTCAACCTGCCAAAAATGAAGTTTGGCTCCAATAACATTCTTCCATATCATCAGGCCCATTGGCGCTGATGAAATCTCCCAAATGGATCTGAGTTATCCAATAACTCGATCATAAGGCTTCCCGATCAATACGAGAACTCAAGTATCGAGGTGTGCGATCCTGTAGGTTCCTCTGACGCTGGCAGTGCTGACCAAAGGTCACCACAAGCAGTGAGTGGCACCTAACAGTGCATCGCTGCTACCCAGGTCATTGGAATGGATATCGACATCGACATCCCCATCATTGCAACTAGGTACAGATGCATTACAGTCTCTTTGCCGAACTGATATCCGATTGGACAAGTGTGTCACCACTTGTTTTCACCCAATCACATGGCTATGACTAAAACAGGTTCTCACCTAGGTATGGCCATACACTCTCAGTCATAGAACCATAGAGGAGCTCCATGGATATCATACTTCCCTAAGGAAGGGGCAAATCCTTTGTCTGTCCATTGACTTTCTGATATGGATCGTGACATGCTCAATGACAACCGTTATGACCTCCCAACTACGATGAGGTGTTAGGTTGTATCAAAGCAAGTCCCTAACCATATAGAATGATCAATGACCTCAAGTCAAGGGATCAATGCATCTCCTGTCACTTGTGAGGATAACTCATGACACCAAGTTATAGCCTCACAGCGGGTCTATCCAGTATATCCTCCAATGATATACCCATGTATCTGCGTCCTAACCAGCCCACATACCAGTCTCACAAGTACCATAGCTGTCCCATATCCACTAAGGTACATCGACTGGGGACTATAGTTCGAGCACAGATCCAATCTGTCTCCAGGGACATTATCATGTTAGTACATATGCGCAGATGTAAACAAACATAGATAACGACAATGCCAGAATGATATAAATATCAAAGTCAAGTAGTACATAAGTGGACCAAAACTAAGTACTAAGGCATATACACCAACAATCTCCCACTTGCACTAAGACCTAGAAGTTGAGGAATCTCAACCCCATATCTCTAGCGTGACCAGCATGCTTCTGCTGCGCCAAAGCCTTGGTCAATGGGTCTTCCAGATTGTTCTCTGTGTCAACTCTGCTAATCTTGACATCACCTCTGTCAATGATCTCTCTGATCAGGTAAAATCTTCTGAGTATGTGTTTGGATCTTTGATGAGACCGTGGTTCCTTTGCTTGTGCAATTGCTCCATTGTTGTCACAGTAGAGTTCAATGGGATCCATTGCACTAGGGACCACCTAAAGATCACATAAGAACTTCCTTATCCAAACGGCTTCCTTGGCTGCCTCAGAAGCGGCCACATACTCTGCCTCGGTTGTAGAATCTGCTATGGTGGATTGCTTGAAGCTCTTCCAGCATACAGCGCCTCCATTTATCTTGAACACATAGCCGGCCTGCGATCTAAAGTCGTCAGGGTCAGACTGGAATGATGCATCAGTATAGCCCTGCATACTGAGCTCTTCCTGTCCCCCATAGACCAAGAACAAATCCTTAGTTCTTCTCAGATACTTTAGGATGTTCTTTACAGCCACCCAGTGCTGCATACCTGGATTAGATTGGTATCGGCTGGTTATGCTTACAGCATATGCCACATCTGGTCTAGTACACAACATTGCATACATGATCGATCCTACTGCCGAAGCATAAGGAATTCGACTCATGTCATCCCTCTCAGCCTGTGTTGTAGAACACTGGCTCTTTGAGAGAGTAAGGCCATGTCTTACTGGAAGGTATCCTTTCTTGGATTGCTCCAAGTTGAACCTCTCCAGGACCATATCAATGTAGGTACTCTGACTAAGGGCCAGGAGCCTCTTGGATCTATCCCGGTAGATCCTTACGCCTAGAATATAGGCGGCCTCCCCTAAGTCTTTCATCTCGAAACACTTCCCCAACCATGTCTTCACAGCTTGAAGACTAGGGATGTCGTTTCCGATGAGCAGTATGTCATCAACATACAAGACCAGAAAAATCACCAAGCTCCCACTGAATTTTCTGTATACACAAGCGTCATTTTCGCTTTTGATAAAGCCATAATCTCTCACGGCTTCATCAAATCGAAGATTCCAACTTCGAGATGCTTGCTTTAATCCATAAATTGATCTCTTTAGCCTGCAGACCTTATTAGCCTCTGCAGGATGGATGAAGCCATCAGGTTGTGACATATACACATCCTCAGTCAGCTTCCCGTTAAGGAACGCTGTCTTCACATCCATCTGCCATATCTCATAGTCATGATATGCAGCTATAGCAAGCAGAATCCGAATGGATTTGATCATGGCAACTGGCGAGAAGGTTTCATCATAGTCCACCCCGTGGACTTGTTTAAATCCTTTAGCCACTAGTCTACCCTTATAGGTAACTATATTGCCATCCATGTCTGTCTTCCTCTTGAAGACCCATTTACACCCTATGGGTTTTACCCCATCAGGCAGCTCAACCAAATCCCAGACTTAGTTAGCCGACATGGAATCCATCTCGGATCACATGGCGTCAAGCCATCTCTCGGAGTCCGGTCCACTGACCGCCTCATCATTGGTTCTGGGTTCATCATCAATGATGAAGATCCCATCGTGTTGGGTCGGCAGCGACCCGTACCTTTCAGGTGCACGATGAATTCTCCCAGACCTACGCGGGACCTGTGTCTGAGCCTCAGGTTGGCTAGCAACCGGTGCAAGTGGCTCAGATTCCATCTCTTTGTCTTGTGCTTGCACTTGGACCTCATCCAAGTCAAACTTCCTCCCACTAACTTCTTTCATGAGAAATTCTTTCTCTAGAAAGACAGCACCCCGAGCAACAAAAACTTTGTTCTCGGTTGGGACATAGAAGTAGTATCCTTTAGTTTCATTAGGATACCCCACAAACACACATTTATCAGATCTAGGTTCTAGCTTGCTAGAATCCTGACGTTTGACATAAGCCTCACATCCCCAGATCTTGATAAAAGTGAGATTAGGGCGTCTCCCACTCCACATCTCGTATGGTATTTTGGAGACACTCTTAGATGGAACGTTGTTCAGTATTAGAGAAGCTGTCTCTAGTGCATGCCCCCAGAATGAGGGAGGTAGAGTTGCATGACTCATCATGGATCGAACCATATCGAATAAAGTTTGATTTCTCCTTTCAGACACACCATTCCATTGAGGTGTTCCAGGAGGAGTGAGTTGGGATATGATCCCACACTCTCTCAGATAGTCAAAGAACTCACCGCTCAGGTACTCTCCACCTCGATCTGATCGAAGAGCTTTAATGGATCTTCCAAGTTGGTTCTCTACTTCATTCTTGAACTCCTTAAATTTCTCAAAGGACTCAGATTTATGTCTCGTTAAATAGACATAGCCATACCTACTGAAGTCTTCAGTGAAGGTAATGAAGTAGTTGTACCCTCCTCTGGCTTGTTTATTGAAAGGCCCACACACATCAGTATGTATGAGATCCAATAAACCTCCTGCCCTCTCACCAATCTTGGTGAAGGGCGCCTTTGTCATTTTCCCTAATAAACAAGGTTCACAAGTATCAAATTCCTCCAAGGAACTTGAATCTACCAATCCATTTGCATGGAGTTGTTGGATGCGATTCTTGTTTATATGGGCTAATCGATAGTGCCATAGGAAAGCACCAACTGAACCACTCAATTTGGTCCTTTAATTGCTTATGTTACAAATAGAACTTTCCATATCCATGATATATAGACCATTGCACAAAGTACCCTTCCCATAGAACATATTTGCAAATGAAAAAGAACAAGAGTTCTTATTTATTTCAAACTTAAATCCCTTCTTTGCTAAGCAAGGAATGGATACAATGTTCTTAGTAAGTGAAGGTACACAAAAGCAATTATCTAGTTCTAATTGAAGTCCAGAAGGCAAGGAGAGAGTCCAAACGCCTACAACAACAGCAGCAACCTGTGCCCCGTTTCCAACGCGTAGGTCAATCTCTCCAGGCCGCACCGATCTACTTTTCTTGAGCCCCTGCATATTTGTACAAATATGAGCCCCACATGCGGTATCCAATACCCATGACATAGAAGTAGAAAGATTGACTTCTGTAACATAGATACCTGAGCTAGAAGTTAAGGCCAAGCCTTTCTTCTCCTCATTCTGAAGCTGCTTGCAGTCCCTTCTCCAGTGACCCTGCTCGCCACAGTGAAAACACCTCTGGTCCTTTGACTTCTTCGCCTTTTTCTTCAGTGCCTTGGTAGGATCTCTGGCACTGCTCTTAGCACGTGCCTTACCCTTCTTCTTTATCTTCTTGGTCGCAGGGACCAAAAGAACAGAATTGGGTTTGGTCTTACCCATCTCTCGCTCGGCTATTTGGAGCATATTCATCAATTCCTCCCGTGTGCACTCAATCCGGTTCATGTTGAAATTAATAATAAACAGACTGAAGCTAGGGGGCAGGGAATGCAGAATAAGATCCACAACCAGCTCGTTGTCTATGGCATGTCCCAGTCTCCTGAGATGATCCACATTCCCAATGAGTTTGAGAACATGGGGTCTCACTGGTGCACCCTCAGACAACTTACACCGAAAGACTGCTTTGGCGGTGTCAAATCTCTCAGTTCTAGCCTGAGCCTCGAACATCTGTTTCAGATGAGTGATCATCTGAAAAGCATTATGCTCCTCATATTGCACCTGTAGTCAGGTGCCATGCTGGCTAGCATAAGACATGCAACCTCCAAAGAGTCATCCTGATGCTTTCTATAAGCATCTCTGTCTGCCGTTCGGGCATTAGGCGGAGGAGCCACAGGAAGAGCCTGTTCAAGGACATACAGCTTCTTCTCAAGCTTGAGGACTATCCTCAAGTTCCGATGCCAGTCCATAAAGTTAGTTCCAACTAACTTATCCTTATCAAGGAGTGATCGCAGTGATAATCCGCCAGTGTTCGTAGCCATTGTTCTACAACACCCAAGAAAAACAGATTAGTACTACTTCGAATCATTTAAACTAGACTTGTTTTAAATGATTACTGCTCCCACTATTTTAAATTCGAATTGACAACCCACAAAGTCAATCGGGAAGTTTAAGACTTCCTAGTGAGATGGGATCCTTATTTCACATGAGGCTTCGCGTCCCACGAGGGTGGGATGAGATGCACAAAGTAACCCATGTTTCCTAAGGTGGGTGCGCCGGCCGGTTGCTCCAAGCAACTCCCCTTGTTGAGACAGTCTGGGCATTTCATGTCCAGCGAGGGCTGGATACAACATGAAACCCTAACCTCTCAACGATGCCTCTAGACTTTCACCATGTGCCCAGTACATGTGAACTTCTAGTCAAGTCCATTCCTAACCGTTATGCCCAGGGCCAATGAGTTTCCTTGCGAAGGCACGTCCAGATTAAAACTGGACTGGGGAAACTATTGTCACCACACACTATCTAAAGATAAGTGGATGTGTCCCACGAGGGTGGGAACCAGTTCACAACTCCACTGATCGATAGCTTAGTGAGGGCTACACGTTAGAAGGCTACTAGACTTGATATTTTATTATGAGGGTTTTTAAGGTCTCATCAGTTTTATCTTATGTCTAACAATACAGGCATGCAATCCTATAGTGATAACATAACGATAAAACATCACAGGCATGCTTTTAGCAGATAAGGAAAGCAGTAAAGGATGATGTGATCAAAGCCCTTTCAAGACATTGAACCAACCCATGCCAAAAGGAGGTTCAAGTCTTGACATAGGACTCAAGCCCCTAAAATAGACCTATCCTAGCCGCCCTCTATCTTGGTCTTCAAGGTTGGCTCTAAGGTCCTTCTCACATGGTTTACCTCTCAAACCTTAAGGGTAGACGCCAAGGGTTCGGCCAATGCCAAGGGTTCAGCCATGCCTAACTTGCGCCACCAAGCAAGCTTGCGCCTCTTCCTTTCATGCTTGTTGCGCCACCATCCAAGGTATGCATGCGCCAAGTTCCAAGTACATGCGCCACCCTAATCTTCTTCTTAGTTAAAAGCAAAAAGAAAAGCGGCACGCAGGCCTCACGAGGATACATCACAGGCATGCAAAGGGGGGCTTCACTAATGATCACAACATCATGCACAATGAAGGTATTTACTCATGCAATTCTACATGCTCATGAAAAACATAAAATCTGAAATTTTACTTTTTCATAAAACTAGTCTCTTTTTCTCATCTTCTTCTCACAAATCTTTTGGTTAATTGCGATTTATTTTTCATGATGATTTCAGAGATCCTTTCGGCTGGCAATTTTGTCAGATCAAGAGACTTGGCCAGTCCGAAGACACAATGCCCGTCCTACTTTACAAAATTACGTGCGCCTTTAATCTTTAAATTAGACACGAAAAATAGTCCAAAAATCCAAAAGAGATTGAGAGGATGATAGAACCAAGAAACCCTAATTTTTCCTACTTAGAAAAAAATCGTTTGCCATGCATCATGCTATTTACGAAAATAGAGATATGGCATGTGAGCAAGAAAGAAAAGCATAAAACATCGTTCGAGTCTTGCAAGTCCCTCTAATACCACTGTTGGGAAACTCCGGGGACATTTTACAATTTTTCAGAGTCATAGACATACATACATACATTGCACAGCGGAAGAATGTCCCCGAAACAGGCCGGTCCCAAAAACCCAGTGAAGATCGCAAGCAAGAGAGTCGACACGATGAGTTAGGAAATACCCTAAGAGCGATTTGGAGTGATGCCGATGCAGGCGCCCAAGTGTGCGCCCTCTGCAGTCTCACACACACGGATCTCTTAAGTTCTCTTCTTCCACGCCCAGTGCTAGCCTCGGGAAGAAGATCCAAGCCTTAGGGAGATGCTCCACTTCACTTGCGCCACCAAGAGGAAAGGATGCGCCAAGAGAAGAAGGAACCAAGCCAAGCCGCCAAGCACCAAAGCTCCTTGCGCCAAGAGGAAAGGAGGGAGAAGCTTGCGGCTATGGAAGAAGGAAGAGGAAGTTGCGCCCTTGCTCCTAGCTCTCGCCCCTCTTCTTGTGTTCACGCCTCCAAGGATCAATCAATCATAAGAGGGGGCGGCTAGGGTCACATATATAGGGCAAGAGGCGGTTAAGGAAAGGGCCAAGATCATGACAAGTGTAGGGCTAGGATGAGGAGGCTTGAGACAAGGAAAGTCTCCAAGACTTTACCATAAACTCCATTCAACCTATCCATAATTGCCCAAGTACCATATCAGCCCAAGACATGCCTTAGAGGCATTCATACCATCAAGGGAGAAGGGCTAGGCGCCAATTGCTTCCTTAATGAAGCAATTTTGCCACCCAAACCCCGTTATACCCCTTAGGCGCCAATGAGGTTGGGCTTCTCCCCATTATACCCTTTTAGCCTCTTATCTCTTCATGAGAAGTTGTTATTGGGCCTCATTGGATAATGAGCTAGCCCAAACTCCATTACATGGGTTGATTAAGCACTTGGATCCAATCCAATGCAACCCTAATCCACATGTGACCAATCATGGTCAAATACGGGTCAACCTGCCAAAAATGAAGTTTGGCTCCAATAACATTCTTCCATATCATCAGGCCCATTGGCGCTGATGAAATCTCCCAAATGGATCTGAGTTATCCAATAACTCGATCATAAGGCTTCCCGATCAATACGAGAACTCAAGTATCAAGGTGTGCGACCCTGTAGGTTCCTCTAACGCTGGCAGTGCTGACCAAAGGTCACCACAAGCAGTGAGTGGCACCTAGCAGTGCATCGCTGCTACCCAGGTCATTGGAATGGATATCGACATCGACATCCCCATCATCGCAACTAGGTACAGATGCATTACAGTCTCTTTGCCGAACTGATATCCGATTGGACAAGTGTGTCACCACTTGTTTTCACCCAATCACATGGCTATGACTAAAACAGGTTCTCACCTGGGTATGGCCATACACTCTCAGTCATAGAACCATAGAGGAGCTCCACGGATATCATACTTCCCTAAGGAAGGGGCAAATCCTTTATCTGTCCATTGACTTTCTGATATGGATCGTGACATGCTCAATGACAACCGTTATGACCTCCCAACTACGGCGAGGTGTTAGGTTGTATCAAAGCAAGTCCCTAACCATATAGAATGATCAATGACCTCAAGTCAAGGGATCAATGCATCTCCTGTCACTTGTGAGGATAACTCATGACACCAAGTCATAGCCTCACAGCGGGTCTATCCAGTATATCCTCCAATGATATACCCATGTGTCTGCGTCCTAACCAGCCCACATACCAGTCTCACAAGTACCATAGCTGTCCCATATCCACTAAGGTACATCGACTGGGGACTATAGTTTGAGCATAGATCCAATCTGTCTCCAGGGACATTATCATGTTAGTACATATGCGCAGATGTAAACAAACATAGATAACGACAATGCCAGAATGATATAAATATCAAAGTCAAGTAGTACATAAGTGGACCAAAACTAGGTCCTAGGGCATATACACCAACAAGGTCTTGTTGGGGCTTGTCACCTAGCTCAACCATTGAACATCCTTTGGCATGTGATGGTTCAATGTGTTGATTAGGCTATGACCACATGGCTTGTTTACTACTTTTGATATCTGCTAAAGCATGCCTGGATGTGTTTTATCGTTTTGTTATCACTATAGGATTGCATGCCTGTAACGTTAGACAAAAGATAAAACTGAGAGGATGAGACCTCAAAAACCCTCAAAAATAATATCAAGTTTGTAGCCTTCTGATGCGTAGCCTTCGTCAAGCCATCGATCAGTGGTGTTGTGCATTGTTTCCCACCCTCATGGGACACACCTAGTTATCTTTAGAAGGCGTGTGGTGGGAATGGTTTCCCCAGTCTTGTTAAAAATTTGGGCGTGCCTTCGCAAGGAAACTCGTTTGCCCTCGGCATAACGGTCAGGTTAGACTTGACTAGTTTCTCATATGTGGTGGCCACATGATGGAATTCTAGAGGCGGCCTCGAGAGGTTAGGGTTTTGTGTTGTTCCAGCCCTAGCTAGGCACAAAATTCTTGAACTATCTTGAGAAGGGGAATTGCCTAGGTGCAATCGGCCGGCGTGCCCACCTTAGGAAGCATGAGTCACTTTGTGCATTTCATCCCACCCTCGTGGGACAAGAAGCCTCATGTGGAATAAGGATCCCATCTCACTAGGAAATCTTGGATTTCCCAATTGACTTTGTGGGTTGTCAATTCGATTAAAATAGTGGGAGCCATGATCATTTAATGCAAGTCCAGATTAAATGATCGAAGTAGTACTAATATGCTATCTTGGTTGTTGTAGATCAATGGCTATGAACAATGGCAGAGGGTCACTGCGATCTATCTTGGAAAGGAATAAGTTGGTTGGATCCAACTTTATGGACTGGTATCAGAACTTGAGGATGGTCTTCAAGCTCAAGAGGAAGCTATATGTCCTTGAGCAACCTATTCCTAAGCCACTTCCATACTCAGCCTCAGCGGCTGAGAAGGATGCTCTTAATAAGCATCAGGCAGATACTTTGGAGGTTGCTAATTTGATGCTAACCAACATATCACTTGAATTACGAGGGCAATATAATCAGAAGAGTGCTTCTGAGATTATTTCTAATCTAAGGCAGCTCTTCGATGAATTGGTTGAGCTCAACCCTCCGAAAGTAGACATTCAATGTGTTGAGCCGAAAGGCTTAACTAAGACATTGAACATCGAGATGGAAAAGGTCTGGAATAATAGGTGCTATTCATGTGGAGTGCCAACTCACATGACTGACATAGTGTGACTTTAGAATGAGAAGAAGAGAAGCAAGGCTTCGTCTTCTGGCTCAGGTATTTATGTTACCGAAGTCAATCTTTCTACTTCTATGTCATGGGTATTGGATACCATATGCGGAGCTCATATTTGTACAAATATGCTAGGGCTCAAGAGAAGTAGATCGGTGCAGCCTAGAGAGATTGATCTACGAGTTAGAAATGGGGCACAGGTTGCTGCTATTGCAGTAGGACTTTTGACACTCTCCTTACCTTCTGGACTTCAGTTAGAGTTAAATAATTGTTATTGTGTACCTTCCCTTACCAAAAACATTGTATCTATTCCTTACTTGGCATGGAAAGGATTTAAATTTGAAATAAAATAGGACTCTTGTTCTTTTTCATTTGCAAATGTGTTTTATGGGAAGGGTACCTTGTACAATGGATTATATGTCTTGGACATGGATAACTCTATATGTAACATAAATCATAAAAGGATCAAATTGAGTGGTTCAGTTGGTGCATACTTTTGGCATTGTCGATTAGCCCATATAAACAAGAACCACATTCAACAACTCCATGTAAATGGATTGTTACATTCAACCTCCTTGGAGGAGTTTGATACTTGTGAGCCTTGTTTATTAGGGAAGATGACAATAGCGCCCTTCACCAAAATTGGTGAGAGGGCAGGAGGTTTGTTGGATCTCATACATAGCGATGTGTGTGGGCCATTCAGTAAACAAGCAAGAGGAGGGTATAACTACTTCACATTTACTGATGACTTCAGTAGATATGCTTATGTCTATTTGATGAGACATAAGTCTGAATCCTTTGAGAAATTTAAGGAGTTCAGACATGAAGTAGAGAACCAGCTTGGTAGATCTATTAAAACTCTTCGATCAGATCATGGTGGAGAGTACCTGAGCGGTGAGTTATTTGACTATCTTAAAGAGTGTGAGATTCTATCCCAACTCACTCCTCTTGGAACACCTCAATGGAATGGTGGGACTGAAAGGAGAAACCGAACCTTGTTGGACATGGTTGGATCTATGATGAGTCGTACAACTCTACCACCCTCATTCTGGGGCCGTGCACTTGAGACTGCTTCTCTCATACTGAATAATGTTCCATCTAAAAGTGTCTCTAAGATTCCGTATGAGGTATGGAGTGGGAGATGACCAAATCTCTCTTTTATTAGAACCCAGATCTGATAAATGCGTGTTTGTGGGGGTATCCGAAGGAAACTAAGGGAAATTACTTCTATATTCCTAGCGAGATCAAAGTTTTCATTGCTCAGGGTGCTGTCTTTCTAGAGAAAGAATTTCTCATGAAAGAAGTTAGTGGGAGGAAGTTTGACTTGGACGAGGTCCAAATGCAACCACAAGACACAGAGATGGAACCTGAGCCACCTATACCAGTTGCTGGGCAACTAGAGGCTTAGACACAGGCCCTACGTAGGTCTAGGAGGATTCGTCGTGCACCTGAGAGGTACGGGTCGCTGCCGACCCAACATGACGGGATCTTCATCATTGAGGATGAACCCAGGACCTATGATGAGGCCGTCGCTGGATCGGACTCCGAGAGACGGCTTGAGGCCATGAGATATGAGATGGATTCCATGTCGGCTAACCAAGTCTGGGATTTGGTTGAGCTACTTGACGGGGTAAAACCTATAGGGTGTAAATGGGTCTTCAAGAGGAAGACTGACATGGATAGCAACATAGTTACCTATAAGGGTAGACTTGTGGCTAAAGGATTCAGACAAGTCCACGGGATGGACTATGACGAAACCTTCTCGCCAGTTGCCATGTTCAAATCCATTCGAATCTTGCTTGCTATAGCTGCATATCACGATTATGAGATATGACAGATGGATGTGAAGACAGAATTCCTTAACGGAAAGCTGACAGAGGATGTGTATATGACACAACCTAATGGTTTCATCTATCTTGCAGAGGCCAATAAGGTCTGCAGGCTAAAGAGATCCATTTATAGATAAAAGCAAGCTTCTCAAAGTTGGAATCTTTGATTTGATGAGTCAGTAAGAGATTACGGCTTTATCAAGAGCGAAGATGACGCCTGTGTATATAGAAAATTCAGTGGGAGCTTGGTGACATTTCTGGTCCTGTATGTCGACGACATACTACTCATCGGAAACGACATCCCTAGTCTTCAAGCTGTGAAGACATGGTTGGGGAAGTGCTTTGAGATGAAAGACTTAGGGGAGGCTGCCTATATCCTAGGCGTGAGGATCTACCGGGATAGATCCAAGAAGCTCCTGGCCCTTAGTCAGAGTACTTACATTGATAAGGTCCTAGAGAGGTTCAGCTTGGAGTAGTCTAAGAAAGGATACCTTCCAGTGAGACATTGCCTTATTCTCTCCAAGAGCCAGTGTCCCACCACACAGGCTGAGAGGGACGACATGAGTCGAGTACCCTATGCTTTGGCAATAGGTTCGATCATGTATGCGATGTTGTGTACTAGACCAGACGTGGCTTATGCTGTGAGCATAACCAGCCGATACCAATCCAATCCAGGACTGCAGCACTGGGTGGCTGTAAAGAACATTCTATGTTTATGAGAAGAACTAAAGAGTGGTTCTTGGTCTATGGGGACAGGAAGAGCTCATTGTTCAAGGCTACACTAAGGCATCATTCCAATCAGTCCCTGATGACTTAATATCATAGGCAGGCTATATGTTCAGATTAAGTGGCGGTGCTATGAGCTGAGAGAGCTCTAAGCAGTCCATTGTAGCTAATTCTACAACCGAGGTTGAGTATGTCATTGCTTCTGAGGTAGCCAATGAAGCCGTTTGGATAAGGAAGTTCATTTTTGAACTTCAGGTGGTTCCAACTACTGTGGATCCGATTGAGCTATATTGTGACAACAATAAAGCGATGGCACAGGCAAAGGAACCATGGTCACATCAAAAATCCAAACACATACTCGGAGATTTCACCTGATCTTGGAGATCATTGACAGAGGTGATGTCAAGATTAGTAGAGTTAACACATACAACAATCTGGTATATCCATTGACCAAGGCTTTGGCGCAGCAGAAGCGTGATGGTCATATGAGGGACATGGGGTTGAGATTTCTCAACAACTAAGTCTAAGTGCAAGTGGGAGATTGTTTGTGTTTATGCCCTTAGACCCGTTGTTGGTCTATGATGTACTACTTGATATAGATATTTAATATATCATTCTGGCATTGTCATTATTATGTTATGTTTACATATACGATTATGTACATAGATAATAATGTCCCTGGAGACAGATTGTATCTGTGCTTAAACGGTGTGTCCCCAATCGAGTACCTGAGTGGATAAGGGATACCTCTGGTACATGTGAGACTGGTATATGGGCTGGTTAGGCACGAAGTGCTAACATAAGCATATGGGTATATCAGTGGTGGATATACTGGACCGACCCGTAGTGAGGTTCTAACTTGGTGTTATGAGTTAAGCTCACAAGTGACAGGAGAAGCATTGATCCTTTGACTTGAAGTCATTGACTCTTCTATATGGTTAGGGACATGCTTTGATACAACCTAACACCTCGCCGTAGCAGGGAGGTAATAACCATTGTCATTGGGTATGTCACGACCCATATGAGAAGATCAATGGACAGACATAGGATTTGCCCCTTCTTGCGGGAAACTTGATATCCACGGGGCCCCCCTATGGTTGGATGACTGAAAGTGTATGGCCATACCCAGGTGAAAGTCTGATTTTGTCATGACCATGAGATTGGGTGAAAACAAAGTGGTGACACACTTTGTCCAATCGGATATCAGTCTGACAAAAGGACTATAATGCATCGGTATCTTGTTGCGATGATGGGGATGTCGATGCTGATATCCATTCCGAAGACTTGGGTAGCAGCGATGCACTGCTAGGTGCCACTCACTGCTTGTGATGACCTGAGTTCATCACTGCCAACGTCAGAGGAACCTACAGGGTCGCACAACTTGAAACTCGGGTTCTCGTATTGATCGGGTAGCCTATTGATCGAGTTATTGGATAACTCGGATATGTTTGGGAGAATCCATCAGCACCATTGTGCCTGATGAGATGGAAGGGACTTATTGGAGCTAACTTCATTTTTGGGCCAGATGGGCCAAATGGGCCCAGTAGGCCAAATGGGCCAAATGGGCCAAATAAGCCAAATAGGCTAATTGGGCCAAATGAAGTATTAGCAGGGAGCATGGACCAATGGGCCTCCAAGCCCAATGGGCGTGAAGCCCAGTTGGGGCGTGAGGCCTAATGGGCCATGACAATAAGTTGCCTAGGCCCAATATACATCATGGTGAATTAAATCATGTATTTAATTCTGGTAATTAAATTATGTATTTAATTTTGTAATTAATTCTGAGTTTAATGATGAATTTAATTCTATATTTAATTACGAATTTAATTATGAATTTGAAGAGTCATGCTATTAATGGCCATTATGAAACTTTAATTCAAGGTTTTAATGGGTCATTATGAGACTTTAATTCAGAGTTTAATTCTATAATTAATTCTGAATTTAATTATCTAATTAATGATGAATTAATTCAAAGCTTAATTATGAATTTATTGCGAAATTCCAAAGGTCTCTGTCGAATTCCAAGGGTCACCATGTTTTCTATAAAAGAAGAGGGGGAGAGGAGTTGGCGTCCACTTAGTCTTTTGGAAGAAATTCTCTCAGGCGCCTCTGAAAAGGGGGGGCGAAACCCTAAACGTATGCACTTCTAAAATTTTGCATGGGCGGAAATAAGGATTTCAACATGATCGCATGTGGCATGAACATATGATTAACTTAAAGCCTTCATAGATCAACACAAAGATTTTACCATAGCCATTGTTTGGATGGCGACTTGGAAATAAGAGGGCGATGTGGCTCTCCTCCAAAGTGAACGCACACAAGATGGTGATGGCTTCCTTCTTGGCGTTCCTTGTGCTAGCAAAGCTCTCCAAGGTGTCCTAGTCGTGTGAGGAGAATGAGATGCTCTCTTGGCATTTTTCGAACCTCCTCCTTGGCGTGAAGTCACTCTACCAAAATGAGAGAAGTCTCGAGAGTAGAAGATGGGCGACGAGAGAAGCGTTACCCTCGAACGTGGAGGCGTGCTTCTATTTTGGAAAAATTCAACTTCCAAAAATAGCAAGCCCTCAACGCATGATGCGTTCACTCCAAGTGAACCGATCGCATCTTCTTCTCCCTTTGAACCATGCGTTCATATAATGAACCGGTTCTATAGAATTTGATTCAAAGACCAAATCAAACCAAGACTTGGTTTAGATCATACAAAACCAAAAAGGCTCAAGATCTAACCATACATCTCTTGATGCTCTTGATCTCATGGATCAAGCATCAATTCTCTCGATCGAAGCTTACCGATCTCAAGCCCTAATCAATCAAACATGATCAGACCAGATCTCACTTACAATCAGAGTTTAAACTCCTTTAAACTGAACCTAAACAATTCAGTCCACACGATCTGACATAAGAAAGCCATATCATCAAATTGTGCGACCCTAAGGGTTTCCTTTAAATGTCGTTAACGATAACTTAAGTTATCACGATCAGAGAGGGGTATCTAGCAACACATCACTGTCTCCCGATATAAAGGAAAGAGTCTTCCAAGACTACACCCAAACCACAGCACAAGTGTGAATCCAATTCACTTGACATACATGTTTCCTTTGCCACTGGACGTTCTTATTGGACAAGCGTGTCAAGCCTGTAATTCCAATATGATGAGAATGATTAGATCAGATGAACATAGTCATCTGGGTATGGCCATACACTTTCTCAATCATCTCATCCAGGGGGCCCCTTTAGAACATCACACTCCAAACAAGGAGAAGGCAATCCTATATCTATCACTAGTGCCCTAACATGACTCATGCTCATTATCCAAGATAGTCTATAACCATTATATTTCAAATGATATTGAACTACCTCAAGACAATGCCAATCATCATTTAGAAACACAAGTGATCTCAAGTCAGAGGAAATATGCCACTTGTTTGCATACAAGGATTATTCACATTGTGACAAACAATTGAATATCCTAAGTAGGGTCTGTCCAGTACATCCAATGTACCTATGAGTCTACATCTTATTCCATGCTCAAAGCATCCTATAATATTAGAATACATATTAGTCTCAATCATATCAAGGCTGTCTCATGTTCACCAAGATATCTCGACTAAGGACTATACTGCATGTCAGCCAAGCTGACCACCATAGAGACATTATTCAGAAGTATACATATAGCAGCAGATAATGCAACAACCTGAATAACAACCATTGCCTTTATAAACATAAAGTTTATACATGATACTGATAATAACCCAAGGCCTCAAACATTAGCCTTAAGGGCATACCCCAACAATCTCCCACTTGCACTTAATCTAATGGTTGAGAAATCTCAAACCCATATTATTACAGTGCTTCTCATGCTTCTGCTGCGCCAGAGGCTTTGTAAGCGGGTCAGCTAGATTGTCATCTGTATGAATCTTGCAGATCTTGATCTCTCCTCGATCTATGATCTCCCGGATCAAGTGAAACCATCTTTGTATGTGCTTGGACTTCTGGTGTGACCATGGTTCCCTTGCTTGTGCTATTGCTCCAGTGTTATCACCGAAGATAACCAATGGATCTGCACTTGAAGGAATAACACCAAGTTCTTGAACGAACTTACGAATCCACACTGCCTCCTTGGATGCTTCCGAGGCTGCAACATACTCGGCTTCTGTTGTGGAATCAGCAACAATAGATTGTTTGAAACTTTTCCACACCACTGCTCCTCCATTCAAGCTAAAAACATAGCCTGATTGCGATCGGAAATCATCCTGGTCAGATTGGAACGAAGCGTCAGTATATCCTTCAATACTGAGTTCTTCCTGACCTCCATATATCAAGAACATATCTTTGGTCCTCCGAAGATATTTTAAAATGTTCTTGACCGTAATCCAGTGCGCCTTACCTGGATTACTTTGGAATCGATTGGTCACGCTTAACCCGTAAGCGACGTCTGGGCGAGTACACAACATCGCATACATTATGGACCCAATAGCCGAAGCATAAGGCGTATTGTCCATTTCATCTTTCTCAGACTGTGTTTGAGGACACTAGCTCTTTGAAAGATTCAGACTATGTCTGACTGGAAGATATCCTCTTTTAGAATTTTCTAAATGGAATCTCTCCAGGACTTTATCGTTGTAAGTACTCTGGCACAGCCCGAGAAGCCAATTAGATCTATCTCTATAGATCTTCACACCTAATACATAGGCTGCTTCTCCTAAATCTTTCATCTGGAAACATTTTCTTAACCATGCTTTGACGGCATGCAGTTCAGGAATATCGTTTCCAATGATTAAGATATCATCGACGTAGAGGACTAGGAAAATAATCACGCTCCCACTAAACCTCTTATATACACACGGGTCATCTTCATTTTTGATGAAACCAAATTCACAGATTGATTCATCAAAACGAATATTCCAGCTTCTCGATGCTTGTTTTAGTCCATAAATGGACTTCTTTAATTTGCATATTTTATGACGATCTGATGGATTGATGAAACCTTCAGGTTGTGTCATATACACATCCTCTTCCAGTTTTCCATTAAGGAAAGCGGTCTTCACATCCATCTGCCAGATCTCATAATCATAATATGCTGCTATGGCGAGAATAATTCGAATATGAAAGTCCCCTATAGCTAATAGGGGCGAAACCCTGACAGGTGGCGCAAATAATTTTGCAAGCGGAAACTAGGGTTTCAAGAGACCTTACGTAATGACATATGATTAACTTCATAAGGTTTAGATTCATACCATAGCCATTTCGTTTGGATGGCGTCTAGGAAGCAGAGATCGACAGGGGTCTCCTCCAGAGAATGCGCACACAAGATGAGAGTGTGCCTACTTTCTTGGTGCTCCTTGTGCTAGCAAGGTTCCAAGAAGTCTTGAACGTGTGGAAGGGATGGAGACGATTTTCCTTTCTTGGCCGAATCCTCCTCAAAGCTCCAAGCGTCGCCACACACGAAAAGTGTCGAGAGGAATAATGGGTAGAGAGGCGAGAATAGAATTAATTCTCTTCGAACGTGAGAGATCTCCAAGTGGAGATCATGGTTTCTAAAAATAGAAACCACCACTCGCTCAAACGTTCACGCCAAGTGAACAAGTCGCCACCTCTTCTCCCTTTGAACCATGCGCTCATATATGAGCCGGTTCAATTTGGTTCGGCTCAAGAAACCAATCAAGCCAAGTCTTCAGTCCAGATCATATTAAACCTAAAGGTTCAAGATCTGACCGTTCATCTCTTAATGCTCCTGATCTCACCGATCTAGCTTCTATTCTCTCAATCGAAGCTTACCGATCTTAAGCCCTAATCAATCAAACATGATCAGACCAGATCTCACTTACAATCAGAGATTAAATCCCTTTAAACTGAACCAAAACAATTCAGTCCACACGATCTGACTTAAGTAAGCCATATCATCAAATTGTGCTACCCTAAGGGTTTCCTTTAAATGTCGGTAACGATAACTAACGTTATCACGATCAGTGAGGGGTATCTAGCAACACATCACTGTCTCCCGATATAAAGAAAAGAGTCTTCCAAGACTACACCCAAACCATAGCACAAGTGTGAATCAACTCACAAGGCATGCATATTTCTTTTGCCACTGGATGTTCTTATTGGACAAGCGTGTCAAGCTTGTAACTCCAATATGATGAGCATGATTAGATCAGATGAACATAGTCACCTGGGTATGGCCATACTCTTTTCTCAATCATCTCATCCAGGGGGCCCCTTTAGAATATCTCACTCCAATTAAGGAGACGGCAATCCTATGTCTATCACTAGTGCCCTAACCTGACTCAAGCTCACCATCCAAGATAGTCTATAATCATTATGTTTCAAATGATATTGAACTACCTCAAAACAATGACAATCATCATTTAGAAAACACAAGTGATCTCAAGTCAAAGGAAATGTGCCACTTGTTGCATTGAAGGATTATTCACATTGTGACAAGCAACTGAATATCCTAGTAGGGTCTGTCCAGTACATCCAATGTACCCATGAGTCTACATCTTATTCCATGCTCGAAGCATCCTATAAGATTAGAACACATATTAGTCTTAACCATATCAAGGCTGTCTCATGTTCACCAAGATATCTCGACTAAGGACTTTACAGCATGTCAGCCCAGCTGAACAGCTTTGAGACATCATTCAGAAGTACACTTATTGCAGCAAACAATGTAACAAACTGAATAACAACCATGCCTTTATAAACATAAGAGTTTATTACATGATACTGATACATTCCCAAGGCCTCAAACATTAGCCTTAAGGGCATACCCCAACAATCTCCCACTTGCACTTAATCTAATGGTTGAGAAATCTCAAACCCATATTATTACAGTGCTTCTCATGCTTCTGCTGCGCCAGAGGCTTGGTAAGCGGGTCTGCCAGATTGTCATCTGTATGAACCTTGCATACTTTGATCTCGCCTCGATCTATGATCTCCCGGATCAAGTGAAACCGTCTCTGTATGTGCTTGGACTTCTGGTGCGACCGTGGTTCCTTTGCTTGTGCGATTGCTCCAGTGTTATCACAGAAGATAACCAAAGGATCTGCACTCGAAGGAACAACACCAAGTTCCTGAACGAACTTACGAATCCATACTGCCTCCTTGGATGCTTCCGAGGCTGCAACATACTCGGCTTCTGTTATGGAATCAGCAACAGTTGACTGTTTGAAACTCTTCCACACCACCGCTCCTCCATTCAAGCTAAAAACATAACCTGATTGCGATCGGAAATCATCCTGGTCAGACTGGAACGAAGCGTCAGTATATCCTTCAATACTGAGTTCTTCCTGACCACCATATATCAAGAACATATCTTTGGTCCTCCGCAGATATTTTAAGATGTTCTTGACTGCAATCCAGTGTGCCTGACCTGGATTACTTTGGAAACGACTGGTCACGCTTAACCCGTAAGCGACGTCTGGGCGAGTACACAACATCGCATACATAATGGACCCAATAGCCGAAGCATAAGGCGTATTGTCCATTTCATCTTTCTCAGTCTGTGTTTGTGGACACTGACTCTTCGAAAGATTCAGACCATGTCTGACTGGAAGATATCCTCTTTTAGAATTCTCTAAATGAAATCTCTCCAGGACTTTATCGATGTAAGTACTCTAGCACAGCCCGAGAAGCCTCTTAGATCTATCCCTATAGATCTTCACACCTAATACATAGGCTGCTTCTCCTAAATCTTTCATCTGAAAACATTTCCTTAACCATGCTGTAACGGCATGCAGTTCAGGAATATCGTTTCCAATGATCAAGATATCATCGACATAGAGGACTAGGAAAGTTATCACGCTCCCACTAAACCTCTTATATACACACGGGTCATCCTCGTTCTTGATGAAACCAAATTCACTGACTGATTCATCAAAACGAATATTCCAGCTTCTTGATGCTTGTTTAAGTCCATAAATAGACTTCTTTAACTTGCATATTTTATGACGATCTGATGGATTGGTGAAACCTTCTGGTTGTGTCATATACACATCCTCATCCAGATTTCCATTAAGGAAAGCTGTCTTCACATCCATCTGCCAGATCTCATAATCATAATATGCAGCTATCGCGAGAAGAATCCGAATAGACTTAAACATGGCCACAGGTGAGAAAGTTTCATCATAATCTATCCCGTAGATTTGTTTGAAACCTTTCGCAACCAGCCTGCCTTTATAGGTAACCACGTTACCATCCATGTCAATCTTCTTCTTGAAGATCCATTTACAGCCTATAGGGATTACTCCCGGAGGCGGATCAACCAAATCCCAAACTTGGTTATCTGACATGGAGTCCATCTCGGCTCGCATAGCTTCAAGCCATCTCGCTGACTCCGGTCCACTGACCGCATCCGCATAAGTGAGGGGTTCATCATTATCAACGATGTAGACTCCGTCATAGCGCTCAGGCTGTCGACGGATCCTTCCCGATCTTCACGGTTCCCGTGATATCTGAGCCTCAGATTGTTCAATAACCTGATCTACCGGCTCAGGCTCATCCAACTGTGCTTGACTACTTTGTCCTTCTTCTGGATTCTCATCCAGCTTTATTTCTCTCCCACTGGCCTCTTGCAGAAGAAACTCCTTCTCATGAAATATGGCTGTCCGAGCAACAAATACCTTGTTCTCTTTGGGATCGAAGAAATAATAACCCTTAGTTTCCTTAGGGTAACCGACAAAGATACATTTGTCAGATCTGCTCTCTAGTTTCCCAGAGGCGAGCTTTTTGACATAAGCCTCGCAGCCCCAGATCCTGATAAATGTCAAGCTCGGCTGTTTCCCATACCATAACTCATATGGAGTTTTTGAAACTGCCTTGGATGGCACTCGGTTTAGTACCTTTGCAGCTGTCTCCAGTGCAAATCCCCAAAAGGAATATGGAAGAGTAGCCTGACTCATCATAGAACGAACCATATCAAGTAACGTTCTATTTCTCCTCTCGGACACACCATTCCATTGCGGTGTTCCTGGCGAAGTGAGTTGTGAGATAATCCCACACTCCTTCAGATAGTCAGTAAACGCATGACTCAAGTATTCTCCACCTCGATCAGAACGAAGTGCCTTGATATTTCGGCCTAGCTGATTCTGTACTTCATTCTTGAACTCTTTGAACTTGTCAAAAGATTCACTTTTATGTCTCATCAGATAGACATAACCATACCTACTGAAATCATCAGTAAAGGTAATGAAGTACTGATAGCCACCTCTGGCATGTTTACTAAATGGCCCACACACATCACTGTGTATAAGGTCAAGTAAACCTGAAGCCCTTTGACCTTTATTAAGAAAAGGTGACTTCGTCATTTTACCCATTAAACAAGCCTTGCATGTATCAATCTCCTCATAGGAGAATGATCCCAGCAGTCCATGATCATGCAACCGCTTAATGCGTTTCTTGTTAATATGGCCTAAACGACTATGCCATAGCAAGGTGCTGTCATCAGCATATTTGGCTTTCTTAATATCAATATTTTGTATAGAACATTCCATGTCCAACATGAATAACCCATTGTTAATTGAACCAGTTGCATAAACAATATTATCAAAAGATAAAACACACTTTGAAATATTGCATTCAAAGGAAAATCCCTTCCTGACAAGAGCAGGAATGGAGATAATATTTTTAGTAATGCTGGGAACAAAGTAACAACTGTTTAGTTCTAATACAAGTCCAGATGGCAAAGAGATGAAATAGTCTCCTACAACAACAGCAACAACCCGTGCCCCGTTTCCAACTCGTAGGTCCACCTCATGCTGTCCCACCTGTCTTCTTCTCTTGAGTTCCTGTACATTTGAACAAATGTGAACTCCACATGCAGTGTCCAACACCCATGATATAGAAGAAGAAGATATCATGACTTCAGTCACAAATATACCTGAGCCAGAAGCAATGCTTCCCTTCTTGTCTCCTTGGAGCGCTTTACAGTCCTTTTTCCAGTGACCTAGCTGGCCACAGTGGAAACATCTGTATTCCTTTGACTGCTTAACTTTTTGCTTCAGAGCCTTGCTGTAACTCTTGACAGGGGCCTTGCCCTTCTTCCCCTTCTTCTTGTTCCTAGAAGGAACCATTAAGACAGAGGTCGAAGGCTTTCCCTTCAGAGTTTCCTCAGTAGTCAAGAGCATATTCAGCAGCTCTGCCGGAGTACAATCGATTTTGTTCATATTAAAGTTAATAATGAACGCATCGAAAGAGGGCGGGAGAGACTGCAGAATAATGTCTACAGCAAGCTCCTGGTTGATGGTATGCCCCAGTTTCTCTAGAGCTTCCTTGTGCCCAATCATCTTGAGCACGTGAGCTCCCACTGGGCTCCCTTCAGCCAGTTTGCTCTGAAAGAACAGCTTTGTCAGATTATAGCGTTCTGTCCTCACCTGTGCAGCATACAGCATCTTGAGGTTTGCTATCATGTCTATTGCAGACATATCCTCATGCTGACGCTGCAGCGGTGGCGTCATAGACGCTAGCATCAGGCAAGCGACATCAATGCTATCATTGACGTGCTTTTCATAAGCTTCCCGAACCGCCCTTGCGGCGTTCGGAGCGGGCTGAGGCGGTATCGCTGTCTCGAGGACATACAGTTTCCTCTCTGCCTTAAGAACAATCTTAAGGTGTCCGAACCAGTCTGAGAAGTTCGGCCCAGCAAACTTCTCTCTTTCCAGTAGGGATCGCACATTGAAGCTCATGGTGTTCATTGCTGCAGGAATCTACAACAATGCAAGAACAGCAAGGTTAGTATCAATGTAAAGAATCAATTCAGGACTTAAGAATGATTCTTTTTCTCACTATTTTATCTGGCTGAAAAATCCAGCAAAACAGCCCGAAAGAGTAGAACTCTTTTAGTGAGATGGGATCCAGATTTCATACTTGGTCTCCGCGTCCCACTTAGGCGAGATAAGATGCACAGAGATTACAAGCACTAATTTCTGGTAGGTAGTCCCTGCCAATCGCCAACCCGTGCGATTCCCCTTCATCTGGGCAATCCAGCAGACTGTGCCAACTGAGTTGGTACAACACAATCTCTGACCCCACAGATGGCTGCCTCCATGTGCTACCATATGCGCCACATATGTAGCCTACATGGTCAAGCTGACCCAACCTACTCCCTGGACCACCACGTGTTATGCTGAGCAACGAGAAGCGATAAATCCCTTCTCTATAACACGCAGGTGTAATCCCGCACCGTCTGAAGATAGATGGACGTGCCCACTTAGTGGGTACAACACGGCTCCAACGATAGTCAGAACAGTGAGGTTTCGCGTCAGAAGGCTTACGAGCTTGATATTTTAGCGTTGGATTTTAACGGTCTTTTATCTTCTTAACTATCATGCAATTCCTATGGTGATAGCAGAAGATAAATAAATCATGCTGTTCTACTTATTTAAACAATAAAAGAAAGCATGGATCTTATGTGGTAAAAGCCCATAGCCTAAGTAAGACCTTAATTAACTTAAGTCTTCACTTCCTTTTCTTCATGGGGCTTTTGCTGCTCATCTGTCCCAGACCAGGGCCCAAGCGCCATTTGTAGCTGAGGTGCGCCCACCAGGGAAAATGCGCCTGTCCCAGAGTCGAACCCTGGACCTCCCACCTGGTCAAGCCTCTGCTGCAAGCGCCTCTGCCAAGTGTGCTCTGTGCTCTTGTCTGATTAACTTACAAATTAATCTATCTAGACAAGATTGACTCGCAGGTCAATTACATTTTATAAATTAAATAAATGTGATGCGCAGATCACAATAAATTAATTTACATTTAATTTCCAGGCACGCAGGCCCCAGCACAGCACACATTAAACGGGCAGCCCACATAAGAATAAATAAACAAGCATAGGCCTCATCCAAACAACATGTGATCCAGCAATAAGAAAATAAAATTTTGAAAACGCATAGTTATCAATTTTACTTTTCTTATGTGCCCTACAACCTTACAACGGTCCATTGATGGGGATCCACTCATCATATCTAGTCAGATCCACTGCCCTTGCATGCACCAAGTCCTAACTGACTTGGGTCGACCCAGTGGTCAACAATGCATGCGCCAAGGGCTGAACAACCATCATGAGTTCTGGCAAGCGGGTGTGAACCCGGGCCTAACTCATGTGCGTTCACCAGGTGTCTCAACCAGACCTCGCTACACGCCTTTGATGCAGTCGACCTATAGCCACCTCATGCTTGCGCATGGGTGCCATCTGGTCGACCCATCTAGGCTGTCAGATGGTCTGATCAGACTATTGGATCTAACCTAGAGGATGACTTCAACCCCATCAACCCGTCTAAGGGTTTATAGTAGGGGCGACTTAGATCTAATAAGGAAGCGCGCAAGATAACGTTTTCGAAAACATGTAACAAGCGCCAATCCTAATCATGCATTAAAATAAAACATGAATACACACATGCGCTAACATCTAATACCTAGCATGTAGATTCGCATGTGATGAGAATTAGATCTACAACCGAAAACAAGGATCACACATAATCATGAAACAATCATATGATCATACGATAACAACTAGGCTCTGATACCAATTGAAAGTCCCCTATAGCTAATAGGGGCGAAACCCTGACAGGTGGCGCAAATAATTTTGCAAGCGGAAACTAGGGTTTCAAGAGACCTTACGTAATGACATATGATTAACTTCATAAGGTTTAGATTCATACCATAGCCATTTCGTTTGGATGGCGTCTAGGAAGCAGAGATTGACAGGGGTCTCCTCCAGAGAATGCGCACACAAGATGAGAGTGTGCCTACTTTCTTGGTGCTCCTTGTGCTAGCAAGGTTCCAAGAAGTCTTGAACGTATGGAAGGGATGGAGACGATTTTCCTTTTTTGGCCGAATCCTCCTCAAAGCTCCAAGCGTCGCCACACACGAAAAGTGTCGAGAGGAATAATGGGTAGAGAGGCGAGAATAGAATTAATTCTCTTCGAACGTGAGAGATCTCCAAGTGGAGATCATGGTTTCTAAAAATAGAAACCACCACTCGCTCAAACGTTCATGCCAAGTGAACAAGTCGCCACCTCTTCTCCCTTTGAACCATGGGCTCATATATGAGCCGGTTCAATTTGGTTCAGCTCAAGAAACCAATCAAGCCAAGTCTTCAGTCCAGATCATATTAAACCTAAAGGTTCAAGATCTGACCGTTCATCTCTTAATGCTCCTGATCTCACCGATCTAGCATCTATTCTCTCAATCGAAGCTTACCGATCTTAAGCCCTAATCAATCAAACATGATCAGACCAGATCTCACTTACAATCAGAGATTAAATCCCTTTAAACTGAACCAAAACAATTCAGTCCACACGATCTGACTTAAGTAAGCCATATCATCAAATTGTGCGACCCTAAGGGTTTCCTTTAAATGTCGGTAACGATAACTAACGTTATCACGATCAGTGAGGGGTATCTAGCAACACATCACTCCCGATATAAAGAAAAGAGTCTTCCAAGACTACACCCAAACCATAGCACAAGTGTGAATCAACTCACAAGGCATGCATATTTCTTTTGCCACTGGATGTTCTTATTGGACAAGCGTGTCAAGCTTGTAACTCCAATATGATGAGCATGATTAGATCAGATGAACATAGTCACCTGGGTATGGCCATACTCTTTTCTCAATCATCTCATCCTGGGGGCCCCTTTAGAACATCTCACTCCAATTAAGGAGACGGCAATCCTATGTCTATCACTAGTGCCCTAACCTGACTCAAGCTCACCATCCAAGATAGTCTATAATCATTATGTTTCAAATGATATTGAACTACCTCAAAACAATGACAATCATCATTTAGAAAACACAAGTGATCTCAAGTCAAAGGAAATGTGCCACTTGTTGCACTGAAGGATTATTCACATTGTGACAAGCAACTGAATATCCTAGTAGGGTCTGTCCAGTACATCCAATGTACCCATGAGTCTACATCTTATTCCATGCTCGAAGCATCCTATAAGATTAGAACACATATTAGTCTTAACCATATCAAGGCTGTCTCATGTTCACCAAGATATCTCGACTAAGGACTTTACAGCATGTCAGCCCAGCTGAACAGCTTTGAGACATCATTCAGAAGTACACTTATTGCAGCAGACAATGTAACAAACTGAATAACAACCATGCCTTTATAAACATAAGAGTTTATTACATGATACTGATACATTCCCAAGGCCTCAAACATTAGCCTTAAGGGCATACCCCAACAGAATAGACTTGAACATAGCTACAGGAGAGAAAGTTTCATCATAATCTATTCCGTAGATTTGTTTGAAACCTTTCGCAACTAGCCTGCCTTTATAGGTAACCACGTTACCATCCATGTCAATCTTCTTCTTGAAGATCCACTTACAGCCTATAGGGATTACTCCCGGAGGCGGATCAACCAAATCCCAAACTTGGTTATCTGACATGGATTCCATCTCGGCTCGCATAGCTTCAAGCCATCTCGCTGATTCCGGTCCACTGACCGCATCCGCATAAGTAAGGGGTTCATCATCAATGATGTAGACTCCGTCATAGCGCTTAGGCTGTCGACGGATCCTTCCCGATCTTCGCGGTTCCCGTGATATCTGAGCCTCAGGTTATTCAGTAACCTGTTCTATTGGCTCAGGCTCATCCAACTGAGTTTGACTTCTTTGCCCTTCTTCTGGATTCTCATCCAGCTTTATTTCTCTCCCACTGGCCTCTTGCAAAAGAAATTCCTTCTCAAGAAAAATAGCCGTACGAGCAACAAACACTTTGTTCTCTTTGGGATCGTAGAAATAATAACCCTTAGTTTCCTTAGGGTAACCGACAAAGATACATTTATCAGATCTGCTCTCCAGTTTCCCAGAGGCGAGCTTTTTGACATAAGCCTCGCAACCCCAGATTTTAATAAATGTCAAGCTTGGCTGTTTCCCATACCATAACTCATATGGAGTTTTTTGAAACGGCCTTGGATGGCACTCGGTTTAGCACCTTTGCAGCTGTTTCCAGTGCAAATCCCCAAAAGGAGTAAGGTAAAGTAGCTTGACTCATCATTGAACGAACCATATCCAATAAGGTTCTATTTCTCCTCTCGGACACACCATTCCATTGCGGTGTTCCTGGCGGAGTGAGCTGTGAGATAATCCCACACTCCTTCAGATAGTCAGTAGACTCATGACTCAAGTATTCTCCACCTCGATCTGATCGAAGTGCCTTGATATTTCGGCCTAACTGATTCTGTATTTCATTTTTGAACTCTTTGAACTTGTCAAAAGATTCACTCTTATGTCTGATAAGATAGACATAACCATACCTACTGAAATCATCAGTAAAGGTAATGAAGTATGAATAGCCACCTCTGGCATGTTTACTAAATGGCCCACACACATCACTGTGAATGAGGTCAACTAAACCTTAAGCCCTTTGACCTTTTTTTAGAAAAAGGAGTCTTCGTCATTTTGCCCATTAAACAAGCTTTGCATGTATCAAGCTCCTCATAGGAGAATGATCCCAGCAGTCCATGGTCATGCAACCGCTTAATGCGCTTCTTGTTAATATGGCCTAAACGACTATGCCATAGCAAGGTGCTATCATCAGCATACTTGGCTTTCTTATTATCAATTTGTTGTACAGAACATTCCATGTCCAACATGAATAACCCATTGTTAATCGACCCAGTAGCATAAACAATATTATCAAATGAAATACAACACTTTAAAGTTTTGCATTCAAAGGAAAACCCTTTCCTGACAAGAGCAGGAATAGAGATAATATTCTTAGTTATGCTCGGCACAAAATAACAATTGCCAAGTTCTAATACAAGACCAGATGGTAAAGAGATGTGATATACTCCTACAGCAACAGCAGCAACCCGTGCCCCGTTTCCAACTCGTAGGTCCACCTCATGCTGTTCCACCTGTCTTCTTCTCTTGAGTTCCTGTACATTTGAACAAATGTGAACTCCACATGCAGTGTCCAACACCCATGAAATAGAAGAAGATACCATGACTGCAGTCACAAAAATACCTGAGCCAGAATTGAAAGGCTTGCTTCCCTTCTTCTCTCCTTGGAGCGCTTTACAGTCCTTTTTCCAGTGACCCAACTGGCCACAATGGAAACATCTGTATTCCTTTGACCGCTTTATCTTTTGTTTCAGAGCCTTGTTGTAGCTCTTGATAGGGGTTTTGCCCTTCTTCCCCTTCTTCTTGTTCCTTGAAGGAACCATCAAGACAGAGGATGAAGGCTTTCCCTTCTCAAGAGTCTGCTCTGTGGTGCAGAGCATGTTCAGTAACTCTGCCCGAGTACAATCGATCTTGTTCATATTAAAATTAATAATGAACAAATCGAATGAAGCCGGGAGAGACTGCAGGATGATGTCTACAACAAGCTCCTGATTGATGGTGTGTCCCAGTTTCTCTAGAGCCTCCTTGTACCCAATCATCTTGAGTACGTGAGCTCCCACTGGACTCCCTTCAGTCAGTTTGCTCTGAAAGAAAAGTTTCGTCATTTTATAGCGCTCAGTCCTTGCCTGTGCAGCATACAGCATCTTGAGATTTGCTATAATATCAATAGTAGATAAATCCTCATGCTGACGCTGGAGCTCTGGCGTCATTGACGCAAGCATAAGGCAAGCGACATCAGTACTATCACTGATGTGCTTCTCATATGCATCCCGAACCGCCCTTGCGGCGTTCGAAGCGGGTTGAGGCGGTATAGCCGTCTCAAGGACATACAGTTTTCTCTCAGCCTTAAGAACAATCTTAAGCTGTCTGTACCAGTCTGAGAAGTTTGTCCCAGCAAACTTCTCCTTTTCCAGTATGGATTGCAAATTGAGCCCTGTGGTGTTCGTTGCTGCAGGAATCTACAACAATGCAAGAACAACAAGGTCAGTATCCATGTTAGAATCAATCCAGGACTTAAGAGTGATTCCTTTCTCACTATTTTATCTGGCTGAAAAATCTAGCAAAACAGCCCGAAAGAGAAAAACTCTTTTAGTGAGATGGGATCCAGATTTCATACTTGGTCTCCGCGTCCCGCTCAGGCGAGATAAGATGCACAGAGAATTCAAGCACTAATCACTGGTAGGCTTATCCATTCCAATCGCCAACCCATGCGATTCCCCTTCATCTGGGCAATCCAGCAGACTGTCCCAACTGAGTTGGTACAACACAGTCTCTGATTCCACAGATGGCTGCCTCCATATAGCTAACATATGCTCAATATGTAGCTTACATGGTCAAGCTAACCTGACCTACTCCCTGGACCACCACGTGCTATGCTGAGCAACGAGAAGCGATAAATCCCTTCTCTGTAACACGCAGGTGTAATCACACACCGTCTGAAGATAGATGGGCGTGCCCACTGAGTGGGTACAACACGGCCCCAACGATAGTCAGAACAGTGAGGTTTCGCGTCAGAAGGCCTTCGTGCTTGATATTTAACGTTGGATTTTAACGGTCCTTTTATCTTCTTACTATCATGCAAATCCTATGGTGATAGCAGAAAGATAAATCATGCATGTACTATTATTACTTAAACAGTAAATAGAAAGCACGATGATCTTATGTGGTAAACGCCCATAAAGCCTAAGTAAGACCCTAGTTTTACACAAGTCTTCTCTAGAGCTCTTTATGGGTCTCTTGATACTTCATCTGGCCTAGCCCGAGCCCAAGCGCCTTCTGCAGCTCAAATGCGCCTGTGCTAGAGTCGAACTCTAGACCTCCCACCTGGTCAAGCCACTTGCTGCAAGCGCTTCTGCCATGTGTGCTCTGTGCTCATGTCTGATCAAAATACATTTTAATCTATCTAGACATGATTTGACACACAGGTCAATTACACATTATCATAAATTGAAAATGTGATGCGCAGATCACAATAAAAATTTACAATTAATTAATCCAGGCACGCAGGCCCCAGCATAGAACACAAATAGGGCAGCCCACATAAGATGAAATAGACACCTAATCAGGTTAAACAAGCAACTTGTGAACCAAACAGGAAAATAAAATTTTGAAAAAACCCATGGCATCAATTTTATTTCCTTATGAGCCCTACTACCTTACAACGGTCCATTAATAGGGATCCACTCATCAGACCAAGTCAGACCCACTGTCCTTGCATGCACCAAGTCATAACTGACTCGCGTCGACCTCATGGTCAACAATGCATGCCTTACGGGCTGAACGTCCCACATGATTTCTGGCAAGCGGGTGTGACCCCGGGCCTTAATCATGATCGTTCACTAGTCGCCTCAATCAGACATCGCTACACGCCTTTCTACAGTCGACCTATAGCCACCTAATGCTTGCGCATAGGTGTTATCTGGTCGACCCATCTAGGCTGTCAGATGGTCTGATCAGATTGTTGGGTCTAGACTAGACTGATGACTTCAACCCTAGTAACCCGTCTAAGTATTTCAAGTAGGCGTTTTTAGATCTAAGTGGAGTCGCGCATGATATTAAGTTTTGTCAAAAATCTTCAACATGCGCCAACAAGAATAACATACATGCGCCACAAGCAAAAACATACATCTAAAGACTAGCATGTATTTTTTCGCATGATGTTTAGGTTTAGATCTATTCAACGCATACATGGATCACACAAAAAGCAATCATATAAGATCAAGCCATAACTTGGCTCTGATACCAATTGAAAAGGGGGGGCGAAACCCTAAACGCATGCACTTCTAAAATTTTGCATGGGCGGAAATAAGGATTTCAACATGATCGCATGTGGCATGAACATATGATTAACTTAAAGCCTTCATAGATCAACACAAAGATTTTACCATAGCCATTGTTTGGATGGCGACTTGGAAATAAGAGGGCGATGTGGCTCTCCTCCAAAGTGAACGCACACAAGATGGTGATGGCTTCCTTCTTGGCGTTCCTTGTGCTAGCAAAGCTCTCCAAGGTGTCCTAGCCGTGTGAGGAGAATGAGATGCTCTCTTGGCATTTTTTGAACCTCCTCCTTGGCGTGAAGTCACTCTACCAAAATGAGAGGAGTCTCGAGAGTAGAAGATGGGCGACGAGAGAAGCGTTACCCTCGAACGTGGAGGCGTGCTTCTATTTTGGAAAAATTCAACTTCCAAAAATAGCAAGCCCTCAACGCATGATGCGTTCACTCCAAGTGAACCGATCGCATGTTCTTCTCCCTTTGAACCATGCGTTCATATAATGAACCGGTTCTATAGAATTTGGTTCAAAGACCAAATCAAACCAAGACTTGGTTTAGATCATACAAAACCAAAAAGGCTCAAGATCTAACCATACATCTCTTGATGCTCTTGATCTCATGGATCAAGCATCAATTCTCTCGATCGAAGCTTACCGATCTCAAGCCCTAATCAATCAAACATGATCAGACCAGATCTCACTTACAATCAGAGTTTAAACTCCTTTAAACTGAACCTAAACAATTCAGTCCACACGATCTGACATAAGAAAGCCATATCATCAAATTGTGCGACCCTAAGGGTTTCCTTTAAATGTCATTAACGATAACTTAAGTTATCACGATCAGAGAGGGGTATCTAGCAACACATCACTGTCTCCCGATATAAAGGAAAGAGTCTTCCAAGACTACACCCAAACCACAGCACAAGTGTGAATCCAATTCACTTGACATACATGTTTCCTTTGCCACTGGACGTTCTTATTGGACAAGCGTGTCAAGCCTGTAATTCCAATATGATGAGAATGATTAGATCAGATGAACATAGTCATCTGGGTATGGCCATACACTTTCTCAATCATCTCATCCCTTTAGAACATCACACTCCAAACAAGGAGAAGGCAATCCTATATCTATCACTAGTGCCCTAACATGACTCATGCTCATTATCCAAGATAGTCTATAACCATTATATTTCAAATGATATTGAACTACCTCAAGACAATGCCAATCATCATTTAGAAACACAAGTGATCTCAAGTCAGAGGAAATATGCCACTTGTTTGCATACAAGGATTATTCACATTGTGACAAACAATTGAATATCCTAAGTAGGGTCTGTCCAGTACATCCAATGTACCTATGAGTCTACATCTTATTCCATGCTCAAAGCATCCTATAAGATTAGAATACATATTAGTCTCAATCATATCAAGGCTGTCTCATGTTCACCAAGATATCTCGACTAAGGACTATACTGCATGTCAGCCAAGCTGACCACCATAGAGACATTATTCAGAAGTATACATATAGCAGCAGATAATGCAACAACCTGAATAACAACCATTGCCTTTATAAACATAAAGTTTATACATGATACTGATAATAACCCAAGGCCTCAAACATTAGCCTTAAGGGCATACCCCAACAGCCTCCTCTCTTCTTCCCTCTCCTTTGGGCGGCTGCAAGGTTGGACCTTGGCTGCATTTTTCCATCCTTCTACTCCTCTTGGCGCATTCACTGTGTGGGTGGCGCAAGTTCTTGAGAATTTCTCCCAGAGGTGTGGATCTTCTTCCCGAGGCTAGCACCGGGTGTGGAAGAAGAGAAGTCGAGCATCGGCTGTGTGCGAGACTGCAGAGGGCGAACACTTGGGCGCCTGCATCGCATCCTTCTTCTTCGCTACAAGGTATCATCTCCTACTCACCGTGTTGATTCCCTTGCATGACTCGATCTTCTGGGTTTTTGGGACTGGCCTGTTTCGGGGATTGCTTCCGCTATGCTTGTTTCTAAAATTTTAAAATCCCCGGGGTTTCCCAACACATAAAAGTAGTATCCCTTAGTTTCTTTAGGATACCCCACAAATACACATTTATCAGATCTGGGTTCTAGCTTACTATAATCCTGACGTTTGACATAAGCCTCACATCCCTAGATTTTGATAAAAGAGAGATTGATAGAGGCAGGAACCACAAGCCACGAAGATACAAGTGGAACCTAAGGTTATTGTAGGCGAAGGCTCGAAGGCTCGAAGTCTCGCGAATAAGCTAGCAAGTGGAACCTAAAATTTATGAAACCCCCCTTATGATGTTATACAAATAATAAGTTTGGTAAATAATATTACTTGGTCAATTATGCATGCTTGAAACCTTGTTATTTTCTTGGGTGATGATGGTATCTTGGTACTATGGGCTTAAATGTCCTTATTAGAGTCTTAAAAGGGGCATTTTTGGAAAAGCTTGCCACATAAGCCTTGAGGGTTAGTAATGTGAGAGGAAAAATTGTGATAGGAAGGGGAGAAGGCTGGTCACGTTGGTTTGGAAAGAACCCTAGGAGGGAGCCGCCACCAAGAGGAAGGATTGGGAGAAGAACTTCTTCATCTTAAGGCATGTAAATCTTATTCTTGTTTTCGTTAATCTGGTTCCTCCTCCATGCCTCACCTAATTTCGATGACTCTTGTGTCTTCTATGCTTGATTTGGGTTTTGAATCTCATGATATTCGTTTCTATGGGGTCGGATTCAAATATTTATAGGGTTTTAAAATCCTGTTCTGCTGAAATCTACATTTTCTAATCTGACCTTTCTGTCCTTTAAACCCAATATCTCATGGCCTACAAATCCAAATAACACAAAATAAATTTTGTATGAAACTAGATTCATTCAGCTTTAAGTTGAATGTGATAGCGACCATATCCGAGCTGTATTCGTGTTTCAATCTGTATTGTAATCTAGCTGTACAAAATCAGCTTCTGGAAATCTGGATTTTCAACTATTATGCGTTCGAACCCTCATATCTCCCTTGGTATAGTTCGAAATCTTGTGAAACTAGACTCATTGGAAAGTACACTCGTAGTGCTACATTTTGAATACCATTTTCCCTAATTTCAGTTGGGTATTCATTCTGAAAAATATGTCATATTCCTAACATACGAAGCTGTTTTCTGGAAATCTGGAATTCTGACCCTCCTATGTTCGACCGCTCATATTTCTCTGACTATAACTCCAAATCCGACGAATTCAGTTCCATTGGAAAGTAGTCTCAAATAGCTTCATTGTGAATATTATATTTCTTATTTTATGTTAATTACTTGGTCTGAAACATTTGTTGCAAGTATAATATATGAATCTGTTTTCTGAAAATCTAACATCCAGACCCTCCTATGTTCGACTGCTCATATCTCACTGTATACAATTCGAAATCTTGTGAAACAAGTTTCATTGGAAACTAGATTCAGGGAGATTTATTTTGAATATAATATTTACTAGTTTTGGTTAGAAATTGGATCTAAAATATATGTTACAATCTGACAATATGAATCTGCCCTGTTTTGGTTATATGCTTACCACTAAAGTTGTATTGTGCTTTGAGCTTCAAATTTTTGAGAGCAACCTGATCTATATGAAACCGGTTTTTCCTATGCCTTAACTCATGACTGTGAACTCATGGTATGCCCTATGACAAATATTGTGTTCAATGACTTATATTATATCTTATCTTCAATGTGATGCTCAACCTCATTGTCTTAGTGCTCTTCTTATGAAAGACATATTGTGGGGAGAATTTGTATGAACTCAAATGAGAGATTTGTGGATGGATGTGGAGCAAAGTGCCACACCCCTAAAAAGGTGGGGGCCACCTCTTGAATCCATCCATTCAAAAGAGTTGTGAGAGCAAAGTGCCACACCCCTAAAAAGGTGGGGGCCACCTCTTGAATCTCACTTCTCATATGGTAGTTGTGGAGAAAAGTGCCACACCCCTAAAAAGGTGGGGCCACCTCTTGAATCCCACTACATCATGATAGATGTGGAGCAAAGTGCCACACCCCTAAAAAAGGTGGGGGCCACCTCTTGAATTCGTGGGAGCCACCGCTTGAATCCCTCTATCTATTTGTACGAAGAGCCCTAAGATGTTATAGCTAGCTTTTGTTTGCTCTCTCCTGACGAGGATGGGTTCAACTTCCAGACATGGAAGGAATTTTGAATTATGATTATTTCCCCCACATCTATGAACCATGACTACTCATGATATGAATGCACAACAATGATCAATGATTACTATGATATGAATGCTAAATGATGATTAATGACTACTTGTGACCCAAATGCCTTATCTAAGGAATGTATGGCTATTTTGTTTTTCCCTATCCAATTCATGTGCTCAAGGGGAAATTCTGTTATCTTTCATTATGTCTTTATTGTGTTGACTATTTCGTTGATATGTTTATCCTCTTTAGTTCATTTTCTCTTAGCCATTGGGACTACTTGCTGGGCAATTTATGCTCATTCTTGCTTGCACTAACCCTTATTGCAGATTAGCTTGGCTACGCATTGTGGGCAAAAGCTTGAAAGTTTTGGAAGCTAATTTTGAAATTTTAGCTAAATCATGAGACTTTGTAATCTTGGAAAACATTGTATGCTCCATAAAAGACTTGTATTAAGAGTTGTCATGAGACTTGTTTTGAGGAGTATGTTACTAGTTTTGAATGTTGATTGCAATGGCTTATGTTGGTAGCATGTTTTAGTTCTCAGATTTTGGGAGTGTATGACTCTACTCTGCTTGGGTAAAAGTTTTTGATGGAATGGATATTCTTCTGTTGCAACTTGGATAATGACATTATATCACTTGTTTTATTGTTCAAGGCATTAAACATGATATTGATTGTCGATCTTGCGAAAAATTATGTCGTATGATTATCTTTTAGGGATTGTTGTTATCTAAGGGTGTGACATATACTGATAACAATAATATAAAACATATTTAGGTATGCTTTAGCAGATAAGGAAAACAGTAAAGAAGTGATGTGGTCATAGCCTAATCAACACATTGAACCAACACATGCCAAAGATGTTCAATGCTTGAACTAGGTGACAAGCCCCAACATGACATAACCAAGTTGCCACTAAGCTTCTTATCCAAGCGTGGCTTCAAGGTCCTCCAATCCAAGGGATAGCTCTGAAACCCTAGAAGCACCTCTAGGAAACCCTACAAGCGCCCATAGAGGTTCGGCCAAGCCTTCTTTGATGCTGCTAACAAGGAAGTTGTGTCATGCAAGGTGGATGCACCAAAGGTGATGATGAATCCTGAATCTTTAATTTACAAAATAATGAAAAAGAAAGGGCGGCACGCATGCCTAACATAAATACACCATAGGCATACAAGGGGCTTGACTATTACCACAACACCATGCACAAGCAAGATACCTATCTCATCCTTTTCTATATGCTCATGAAAAACATTAAATATAGATTTAAATTTTTCATCAAAACATGTCTCTTTTCCTCAACCTCTTATCACAAATCCTTTGGATATTTGTTTCTCTCAGGAGTCTACAAGTGGCATACCCGTTGCCCTTCTTGCAATCCTTAACTTGTTAAGATTAGGGCAATCACTCAATCCATGCCCAGTATAATCTCAACAAGTCTCACATGGTAGGTGTATCCATCCATGAGAGGAGAAATTATATCTTCCACATATGGGTCTACCCCAGTCTTGTGAAGAAAATAAAAAATCAAAAGAAATTGAATAGAAGTTAGGAACAAGAAACTTATAATTTTTCCTACTTTGAAAAACCATGAGTCATATGTAGAATTTTTTGAAAAAGAAGCTATGACATGGGAGCATACAAGAAAGCAATAAACACCATTCAAGTCTCGCAAGTCCCGCTAATACCACTGTTGGGAAACCCCAAGGACTTCAAAAATTTATTACATACATTGTGGAAGCAATCCCCAAAATAGGCTAGTCCCAAAAACCCAGAAGATTGAGTCAAGCGAGGGGGTCGACACAATGAGTTGGAGATGGTACCTCAGAAGCAAAGGAAGGAAAGCGATGTAGGTGCCCAAGTGTTTGCCCACTATAATCTCGCACACAGCCGATGCTTGAGTTCTCTTCTTCCACACCGGTGTTAGCCTCAAGAAGAAGATCCATGCCAAGGGAGAGCCTTACAAGATCACTTGCACCCCCACCAAGAGAGGATGCACCAAGGAGGAAGAAGGAAGTAAGAAGCCACCAAGTCTTGCCTTTGCTTGCACCAAGGAGAAAGGGAGGAAGAGGACTTGTGGCCTTGATGGAAGAAGAAGCCCTAGCTTTCGGCCCACTTGATGTCCATGCCAAGAGGAGAAGATGTACACAAGAGGGTTCGGTTAGGGTCCTTTAAATAGGATGAAGAGGCAGTTTGGGAATAAGGAAGGTGTAGGTGATTAGGGCCTAAATTAAAGAAATTATTCCATCAATTATATCAATCAAATCCTTAATCCCATATGTGCCTAAGCCTTGCCTAAGAAAGCTCATGCAGTATGCACCCACATCATACCTAATGAGGAAATTATTCCATCCATGCACCTAAACAAAGTCAAAGCATGATGAAAGTTTGCCTAAAGTATCATAGGCGCAAATCCCAATTTAATTATGACTCTAATAATGTAAATAATTAGCCCACATACGCCCAATACCTTCCAAGTAATGGCTCATGTGATTAAATCAAATCCAATCTGAATTAATCACTTGGAAGATACCAATCATGGCCATATGCGCCTATGAAACTTATTCTTCCACATTATACCTTTTAGCCCACTTATCTCTTCATTATAACTTATTAGGAAACCCCATTGAGTAATGGGCCTAGCCCAAACTTCATTATGCATGTTATCCTAGTCATTGGATCCAATCCAACGTAACCCAAGGTCAAATGAGGCTAACCATAGTTAATTTTGTGTCAACATGCCAAAAATGAAGTTTGGCTCCAATAAGCTTCTTCCAACTCATCAGACCCACTAGCACTGATGAAATCTCCTAAATAGATCCAATATATGAAATAACTCGATTCGAATGCTACTCGATCAATATGAAAGCTCGAGCATAATAATGGTCTATCTTTGCCCTGAGACCTAGTATTGGTCTATTTTTGTACTACTTGACATTGATATTTCTTATATGTCATTCTGGCATTGTCATTATTATGTCTTATTTACATCTGCGATCATGTACTAGCATAATAATGTACATAGAGACAGATTGGATCTGTGCTCAAACTCTTGCCCCCGGTAAATGTACCTTAGTGGATATGGGATAGCTAGGGTACTTGTGAGACAGGTATATGGGCTGGTTAGGCACGTGGTGCTAGCGCAGACATACGGGTATAACAATGTTGGATATACTGGACTGACCCGCTGTGAGGCTATGACTTGGTGTCATGAGTTATCCTCACAAGTGACAGGAGATGCATTGATCCCTTGACTGGAGGTCATTGACAATTCTATATGGTTAGGGATATGCTTTGATACAACCTAACACCTCACCGTAGTTGGGAGGTCATAACGGTTGTCATTGAGCATGCAATGACCCATATTAGAAGGTCAATGCACAAACAAAGGATTTGCCCCTTCCTGAGGCAAGAATGATATCCATGGGGCCCCCTATGGTTCTATGACTGAAAGTGTATGGCCATACTCAGGTGAGAACTTGATTTAGTCAAAACCATGAGATTGGGTAAAAACAAGTGGTGACGCACTTGTCCAATCTGATATCAATTTCGCAAAGAGACTATGCGATGATGGGGATGTTGATGTCGATATCCATTCTGATGACTTGGGTAGCAGCGATGCATTGCTAGGTGCCACTCACTGCTTGTGGAGCCCTTAGGCCAGCACTGCCAACGTCAGAGGAACCTATAGGGTCGCACACCTTGATACTCGAGTTTTTGTATTGATCGGGAAGTCTTATGATCGAGTTATTGGATAGCTCGGATCTATTTGGGAGATTTCATCAGCACCAATGGGCCTGATGAGATGGAAGAGAGTTATTATAGCCAAACTTTATTTTTGCCAGATTGACCCGAAATTGACCATGGTTGGTCACATTTGAGTTAGGGTTGCATTGGATCGGATCCAATGGCTTAATCAACTTGTGCAATGAAGTTTGGGCTAGCTCATTACCCAATGAGGCCCAATAACAAGTTGTCTTGAAGAGATAAAGAAGCAAAAAGGTATAATGAGGAGGAAACTTACCCCATTGGTGCCTAAGGCCTTAATGGGGATAAGTGGGCGCATGATGCTTAATTTGCAAGCAAATAGCACCTTGCCCTTAGACCTTGAACAGTAACCTTGCATTAATGGCAAGGATAAGGGTGCATATGGCTGAATTGGCTTGAATGGAAAGAGCCAAGCGCATATAGATGATGGGGAAGAGTTTATGGTAAAGTCTTGTAGACTTTCCTTAAGTCTAACCCTAATTGTCAAAACCCCTTTACCCTAGCTGCCCCATCTCTTCATGTGTTGCGCCAATACCTTTTGTGTTGCTGCCCCTCATGCTTCTATATATATCATATGATATGCGAGAACAAGAGCGACTGTTGCAATTGGCGTGAGCAACAAAATAAAGGCGAGAGCAAAGCCATTAGCGCAACTCTTCCTCTCCAAGCGACAAACTTCTTCTTTGTTCTCCTGTTGGCGCAATTGTTGGAGAAGCTTGCTGCATCATCTCCCATAGAGCCGCTAGTCTTCTTCCCTATCTTCTCTTGGTGCAAGAAGGGTACTAAGGGTTGGCGGCATCTTCTCATTCTCCTCTCCACTTGGTGCAACTTCCTTAGAAGGTGGTGTAAGTGAAGTGAAGGACCATTCAAGGCTTGGATCTTCTTCCCGAGGCTAGCACCGGGCATGGAAGAAGAGGACACGAGGCATCCATGTGTGTGAGACTGCAGAAGGCGCACGCTTGGGCGCCTACCTCGACATCGGCCTCCTCTTGCTCTAGGTACTTTCACCTCTCATCGTGTCGACCCCCTCGCAAGACGATCTTCACTGGGTTTTTGGGATTGGCCAGTTTCGGGGATATGCTTCTGTTGTATGTATTCTGTAATGTCTAAAATTTGTAAATATCCCTGGGGTTTCCCAACAGTGGTATCAGAGCGACTTGCGAGCCTCGAACGATGTTTTCATGCTTTTCTATGCTCACATGCTATGTAGTAATTTTCACAAATTGCATATACTAGTGGCACATGTTTTCTTAAAGTAAGAAAATTGTATGTTTCTTGTTCCTATCCTCTATTCAATTTCTTTTGGATTTTTGGATTATTTTTCTGATTAATTTAAGATCATAAGGCGCATGTAATTTTGTCAAGTAGGACGAGGATTGTGTCCTTTGACTAGCCGGGTTTCTTTATCTGACAAAATTGCCAGCTGATTTGGTCTATGAAATCGTAATGAAACTTAATCTCAAATAATCAAAAGATTTGCGATAAGAAGATGAGGAAAAGAAACTTGTTTTATGAGAAACTAAAATTTCAGATTTTATGTTTTTCATGAGCAAATTGCATGAGTAAGTACCTTGTTTGTGCATAATGTTGTGATCATTAGTCAAGCCCCTTAGCATGCCTGTGTTGTATTCTTGTGAGGCATGCACGCCGCCTATCTTTTTCTTTTGTTTTGTAAAATTCAAGATTAAGAATAAGGGGTGCATCCTACATGATTCTTGGGGCATGGTTGAAGCTTCCGCACCATGCTTGGTGGTGCAACAAGCTTCAATAAAGATGGTGCATCCTTGCATGGGGGCGCAAGCTTGGGCTTGGCCGAGTCTTGTGCTTGTGTGCTATCCCTATTGTGGTTTGCAAGGTGGCGCATCTTGCTTGGAGCAGGGTCCATGGCATTGGCCGAACCTATGAGGGTGCTTCTAGGGTTTCCATAGGGGTACCTCTAGGGTTTGAGAACTAAACCATGGTGTGGTGGACCTTGGAGCCAACCTTGAAGATCAAGCTAGAGGTCGGCTAGGCTAGGTCTAATTTTGGGGGCTTGTGTCCTAGGTCAAGAATTGAACCCCATTTGGCTTGGGTTGTTTCAATGTCTTGGATGGGCTATAGTCACATCATCCTTTTACTGCTTTCTTTATCTACTAAAGCATGTTTTTGATGTTTTATCTTCATGTTATCACTATAGGATTGCATGCCTGTAATGTTAGACATAAGATAAAACTAAGAGGATGAGACCTCAAAAACCCTCTATCAAAAATATCAAGTCTAGTAGCCTCCTAACTCGTAGCCCTCATCAAGCTATCAATCAGTGGTGTTGTGAACTATTTCCCACCCTTGTGGGACACACCCACTTATCTTTAGAAGGTGTGTGGTGACAATGGTTTCCCCAGTTCAGTTTTAACCTCGATGTGCCTTCGCAAGGAAATTTGTTGGCACTGGGCATAACAGTTAGGAATGGACTTGACTAGGTTTTCACATGTGCTGGCCACATGATTAAACTCTAGAGGCATCGTTGAGAGGTTAGGGTTTCATATTGTTTCCAGCCCTCGCTGGACATGAAATGCCTAGATAGTCTCAATAAGGGGAGTTGCCAAGTGCAATCGGCCGGCATGCCCACCTTAAGAAGCATAGGCCACTTTGTGCATCTCATCCCACCCTCGTGGGGTGCAAAGGCTTATGTGGAATAAGGATCCCATCTCACATTTACTGATGACTTTAGTAGATATGGTTATGCCTATTTGATGATGCATAAATCTGAATCCTTTGAGAAGTTTAAGGAGTTCAGACATGAAGTAGAGAACCAACTTGGTAGATTTATCAAAACTCTTCGATCAGATCGTGGTGGAGAGTACCTGAGCGGTGAGTTCTTTGACTATCATAGTGTTGGGGTATGCCCTTAAGGCTAATGTTTGAAGCCTTGGGATTATTTCAGTATCATGTTTAAACTCAACGTTTATAAAGGCAATGGTTGTTATTCAGGTTGTTACATCATCTGCTGCAATATGTATACTTCTGAATAATGTCTCAATGCTGTTCAGCTTGGCTGACATGCAGTTTTGTCCTTAGTCGAGATATCTTGGTGAACATGAGACAGCCTTGATATGATTAAGACTAATATGTGTTCTAATCTTATAGGATGCTTCGAGCATGGAATAAGATGTAGACTCATGGGTACATTGGATGTACTGGACAGACCCTACTTAGGATATTCAATTGCTTGTCACAATGTGAATAATCCTTATATACAAACAAGTGGCATATTTCCTCTGACTTGAGATCACTTGTGTTTCTAAATGATGATTGGCATTGTTTTGAGGTAGTTCGATATCATTTGAAACATAATGGTTATAGATTATCTTGCATAATGAGCATGAGTCATGTTAGGGCACTAGTGATAGATATAGGATTGCCGTCTCCTTGATTGGAGTGTGATGTTCTATAGGGGCCCCCTGGATGAGATGATTGAGAAAGTGTATGGCCATACCCAGATGACTATGATCATCTGATCTAATCATTCTCATCATATTGGAATTACAGGCTTGACACGCTTGTCCAATAAGAACGTCCAGTGGCAAAGGAAACACATATGCCTAGTGAGTTGGGTTCACACTTGTGCTGTGGTTTGGGTGTAGTCTTGGAAGACTCTTTCCTTTATATTGGGAGACAGTGATGTGTTGCTAGATACCCCTCACTGATCGTGATAACGTAAGTTATCGTTACCGACATTTAAAGGAAACCCTTAGGGTCGCACAATTTGATGATATGGCTTACTTAAGTCAGATCGTGTGGACTGAATTATTCTGGTTCAGTTTAAAGGGATTTAATCTCTGATTGTAAGTGAGATGTGGTCTGGTCATGTTTGATTGATTAGGGCTTGCGATCGGTAAGCTTCGATCGAGAGAATTGATGCTAGATCAGTGAGATCAAGAGCATCAAGAGATGAACGGTTGGATCTTGAACCTTTAGGGTTTATTGTGATCTGAACTAGATGCTTGGCTTAATTGGTCTTTGAACCAAAACGAAATTGAACCAGCTCATCATGTGAGTGCATGGTTCAAGGGGAGAGCAAAATGCGTTCGGGTAAACCCATGGTCGCATGAACGTTGGTGGTTTGCTATTTTTAGAAGCCATGAGGCCACGCCTCACGTTCACGCCAAGAGAAGTTTTATTCTCACCTCTCGCCCCTCTCTCTAGAGGTTCACTTGTTGTGTGTCGCCTTGACGTTTTGGAGAGGATTCGGCCAAGAAGAAAAACATCTCCTTCCCTTCCATTCGATCAGGAGACCTTGGAACCTTGCTAGCACAAGGAGCACTAAGGGAGTAGGCGCATTGATCACCTTGTGTGCGCACCATTTGGAGGAGAAGCGTTTGACTCTCTACTTCCTAGACGCCATCCAAGAAATGGCATCGGTAAGGATCGATTCTCATGTATACGAAAATAAAGTTGATCATACTGCATGCATCGATCTAGAAACCTTTTCCGCTGTGTTAAAACCTCTGCATGCGCCTATTAGGGTTTCGCCCCCTCGTGGTAGGGGACTTTCAATTGGTATCAGAGCCAAGTTATTAGCATGTTTTTATGATTGCTTGAGGTTTTTGTGATCCATGTTTGCGCTTGTATGCTTAGATCTAAACTACATGCGAAAATTACATGTTAAGTTGTTCATGCGAAAACTTGATGAGCATGTTTTCTATTTGGCGCATGTATGTTGGCGCTTATTAGTTTTTCTCAAAACTATATTACTTGCGCAACTCACCTTAGATCTAAGAGGCGCCTACTTTAAAAACTTAGACGGGTTATTAGGGTTGAAGTCACAGTCGAGTCTAGATCCAATCAGTCTGATCAGACGATCTGACAGCCTAGATGGGTTGACCAGATGGCACCTGTGCGCAAGCACGAGGTGGCTATAGGTCGACTGCGGACAGGCGTGTAGCGATGTCTGATTGAGACAACCATTGAACGCGCATGAGTTAGGCCCGGGGTCACGCCCGCTTGCTAGAACTCATGCAGGTCGTTCAGCCCAAGGCATGCATTGTTGATCACTGGGTCGACTCAAGTCAGTTAGGACTTGGTGCATGCCAGGGCAGAGGATCTGACTAGGTCTGATGAGTGGATCCCTATTAATGGACCGTTGTAAGGTAGTAGGGCACATAAGGAAAATAAAATTGATGCCAATGGGTTTTCGAAAATTTTATTTTCTTATTGTTGGATCACATGTTGATTGTATACCATGATGATTGTTTATTTAATCTTATGTGGGCTGCCCGTTTTAATGTGTGCTGTGCTGGGGCCTGTGTGCCTGGTTAATAAATGTAAATTATTTATCGTGATCTGCGCATCACATTTTATTTAATTTATAAAGTGTAATTGACCTGCGTGTCAATCTTGTCTAGATAGATTAAATTGTATTTTAATCAGACGAGAGCACAGAGCACACTTGGCAGAGGCGCTTGCAGCAGTGGCTTGACCAGGTGGGAGGTCCAGGGTTCGACTCTGGGACAGGCGCAATTACCTGGTGGGCGCACCTAAGCTGCAGTGGGCGCTTGGGCCCTGGGTTGGGCCAGATGAGATGCAAAAGACCCATGAAGAGCTCAAGTGAAGACTTAAGTTAAATTAAGGTCTTACCTAGGCTTAATGGGCTTTTACCACATAAGATCATCATGCTTTCATTTATTGTTAAGAATTGCATGATTTAATCTTCTGCTATCACCATAGGATTTGCATGATAGTTGAGAAGATAAAAAGACCGTTAAAATCCAACGCTAAATATCAAGCTCGTAAGCCTTCTGACGCGAAACCTCACTGTTCTGACTATCGTTGGGGCCGTGTTGTACCCACTCAGTGGGCACGCCCATCTATCTTCAGACGGTGTGCGATTACACCTGCGTGCTACAGAGAAGGGATTTATCGCTTCTCGTTGCTCAGCATAGCACGTGGTGGTCCAGGGAGTAGGTCGGGTCAGCTTGACCATGTAGGCTACATATTGAGCATATGGTAGCCATATGGAGGCAGCCATCTGTGGGATCAGAGACTGTGTTGTACCAACTCAGTTGGCACAGTCTGCTGGATTGCCCAGATGAAGGGGAATCGCACGGGTTGGCGATTGGCAGGGATTGCCTACCAGAGATTAGTGCTTGTACTCTCTGTGCATCTTATCTCGCCTAAGCGGGACGCGGAGACCAAGTATGAAATCTGGATCCCATCTCACTAAAAGAGTTTTACTCTTTCGGGCTGTTTTGCTGGATTTTTCAGCCAGATAAAATAGTGAGAAAAGAATCTTCCTTAAGTCCTGGATTGATTCTAACATTGATACTGACCTTGCTGTTCTTACATTGTTGTAGATTACTGCAGCAACGAACACCACAAATTTCAATGTGCGATCCCTACTGGAAAGGGAGAAGTTTGCTGGGCCGAACTTCTCAGACTGGTACGGACACCTTAAGATTGTTCTTAAGGCTGAGAGGAAGCTGTATGTCCTCGAGACGGCTATACCGCCTCAACCCGCTCTGAACGCCGCAAGGGCGGTTCGGGAAGCTTATGAAAAGCATGTCAATGATAGCATTGATGTCGCTTGCCTGATGCTTGCGTCTATGACACCAGAGCTACAGCGTCAGCATAAGGATCTATCTGCTATAGATATTATAGCGAACCTCAAGTTGCTGTATGCTGCACAAGCGAGGACTGAACGCTATAATTTGACAAAACTTTTCTTTCAGAGCAAACTGGCTGAAGGGAGTCCAGTGGGAGCTCACGTACTCAAGATGATTGGGTACAAGGAGGCTCTAGAGAAACTGGGACACACCATCAATCAGGAGCTTGTTGTAGACATTATTCTGCAGTCTCTCCCGGCCTCTTTCGATCCATTCATTATTAATTTTAATATGAACAAGATCGACTGTACGCCGGCAGAGTTGCTGAACATGCTCTTGACTATAGAGCAGACTCAGTCTCGTGAGAAGGGAACGCCTTCATCCTCTGTCCTAATCGTTCCTTCTAGGAACAAGAAGAAGGGGAAGAAGGGCAAAGCCCCTATCAAGAGCTACAACAAGGCTCTAAAGCAAAAGATAAAGCGGTCGAAGGAATACAGATGTTTCCATTGTGGCCAGTTGGGTCACTGGAAAAAGGACTGTAAAGCGCTCCAAGGAGATAAGAAGGGAAGTAAGCCTTTCGCTTCTAGCTCAGGTATTTACGTGACTGAAGTCATGGTATCTTCTTCTTCTATTTCATGGGTGTTGGACACTGCATGTGGAGTTCACATTTGTTCAAATGTACAGGAACTCAAGAGAAGAAGACAGGTGGGACAGCATGAGGTGGACCTACGAGTTGGAAACGGGGCACGGGTTGCTGCTGTTGCTGTAGGAGAATATCACATCTCTTTACCATCTGGTCTTGTATTAGAACTGGACAATTGTTATTTTTTACCAAGCATAACTAAGAATATTATCTCTATTCCTGCTCTTGTCAGGAAAGGGTTTTCCTTTGAATGCAAATTTTCAAAGTGTTATATTTCTCTTGATAATATTATTTATGCTACTGGCTCAATTAACAATGGGTTATTCATGTTGGACATGGAATGTTCTGTACAACAAATTGATAATAAGAAAGCCAAGTATGCTGATGACAGCACCTTGCTATGGCATAGTCGTTTAGGCCATATTAACAAGAAACGCATTAAGCGGTTGCATGACCATGGACTGCTGGGATCATTCTCCTATGAGGAGCTTGATACATGCCAAGCTTGTTTAATGGGTAAAATGACGAAGTCTCCTTTTCTAATAAAGGTCAAAGGGCTTCAGGTTTACTAGACCTCATTCACAGCGATGTGTGTGGGCCATTTAGTAAACATGCCAGAGGTGGCTATTCATACTTCATTACCTTTACTGTTGATTTCAGTAGGTATGGTTATGTCTATTTAATGAGACATAAGAGTGAATCTTTTGACAAGTTCAAAGAGTTCAAAAATGAAGTACAAAATCAGCTAGGCCGAAATATCAAGGCACTTCGTTCAGATCGAGGTGGTGAATACTTGAGTCGAGAGTTTACTGACTATCTGAAGGAGTGTGGGATTATCTCACAGCTCACTCCGCTAGGAACACCGCAATGGAATGGTGTGTCCGAGAGGAGAAATAGAACCTTACTTGATATGGTTCGTTCAATGATGAGTCAGGCTACTCTACCTTACTCCTTTTGGGGATTTGCACTGGAAACAGCTGCAAAGGTACTAAACTGAGTGCCATCCAAGGCCGTTTCTAAGACTCCATATGAGTTATGGTATGGGAAACAGCCAAGCTTGACATTTATTAAAATCTGGGGTTGCGAGGCTTATGTCAAAAAGCTCGCCTCTGGGAAACTGGAGAGCAGATTTGATAAATGTATCTTTGTCGGTTACCCTAAAGAAACTAAGGGTTATTATTTCTACAATCCTGAGGAGAACAAGGTATTTGTTGCTCAGACGGCTATTTTTCTTGAGAAGGAATTTCTTCTACAAGAGGCCAGTGGGAGAGAAATAAAGCTGGATGAGAATCCAGATGCAGGACAAAGTAGTCAAGCACAGTTGGATGAGCCTGAGCCAGGAGATCAGGTTATTGAACAACCTGAGGCTCAGATATCACGGGAACCGCGAAGATCTGGAAGGATCCGTCGACAGCCTGAGCGCTATGACGGAGTCTACATCATTGATGATGAACCCCTCACTTATGCGGATGCGGTCAGTGGACCGGACTCAGCGAGATGGCTTGAAGCTATGCGCGCCGAGATGGACTCCATGTCTGATAACCAAGTCTGGGATTTGGTTGATCCGCCTCCGGGAGTAATCCCTATAGGCTGTAAGTGGATCTTCAAGAAGAAGATTCACATGGATGGTAACGTGGTTACCTATAAAGGCAGGTGTTGGGGTATGCCCTTAAGGCTAATGTTTGAGGCCTTGGGATTATATCACTATCATGTATAAACTCTATGTTTATAAAGGCCATGGTTGTTATTCAGGTTGTTACATTATCTGCTGCAATGTGTATACTTCTGAATAATGTCTCAATGATGTTCAGCTAGTCTGACATGCAGTGTAGTCCTTAGTCAAAATATCTTGGTGAACATGAGACAACCTTGATATGATTGAGACTAATATGTGTTCTAATCTTATAGGATGCTTTGAGCATGGAATAAGATGTAGACTCATGGGTACATTGGATGTACTGGACAGACCCTACATAGGATGTTCAATTGCTTGTCACAATGTGAATAATCCTTGTATGCGAACAAGTGGCATACTTCCTCTGACTTGAGATCACTTGTGTTTCTAAATGATGATTGGCATTGTTTTGAGATATTTCGATATCATTTGAAACATAATGGTTATAGACTATCTTGGATGGTGAGCATGAGTCATGTTAGGGCGCTAGTGATAGACATAGGATTGCCATCTCCTTCATTGGAGTGTGATGTTCTAAAGGGGCCCCCTGGATGAGATGATTGAGAAAGTGTATGGCCATACCCAGATGACTATGTTCATCTGATCTAATCATTCTCATCATATTGGAGTTACAGGCTTGACACGCTTGTCCAATAAGAACATCCAGTGGCAAAGGAAACATGTATGTCTAGTGAAATGGATTCACACTTGTGCTGTGGTTTGGGTGTAGTCTTGGAAGACTCTTTCCTTTATATTGGGAGACAGTGATGTGTTGCTAGATACCCCTCACTGATCGTGATAACGTAAGTTATCGTTACCGACGTTTAAAGGAAACCCTTAGGGTCGCACAATTTGATGATATGGCTTACTTAAGTCAGATCGTGTGGACTGAATTATTTGGGTTCAGTTTAAAGGGATTTAATCTTAGATTGTAAGTGAGATCTGGTCTGATCATGTTTGATTGATTAGGGCTTGAGATCGGTAAGCTTCGATCGAGAGAATTGATGCTAGATCGGTGAGATCAGGAGCATCAGGAGATGAACGGTTAGATCTGGAGCCTTAGGGTTTAATTGTGATCTAGACCAAATGCTTGGGTTAATTGGTCTTTGAACCAAACCAAAATGAACCGGCTCATCATATGAGCGCATGGTTCAATGGGAAGAGAAAAATGCGATGGTTCACAAGGAGTGAACGCATCACACGTTGAGGGGGTTTTTCTATTTTGGGAAACCATGTTTCCAAAACATGGTCACGCCTCACGTTCGCTCCTCTCACGCCTATTGTCGCCTCTTCCTCTCTATGCTCTCTCAACTCTCGTGTGTTGAAGGAGTTGACGACAAGGAGGTCTCGGCCAAGTAAGACATCTCTTCTTCCCTTCCATTCGATCAGGAGACTTGAAGGTCTTTGCTAGCACAAGGATCAACAAGGAGTAGGCGATCTTCTTCTTGTGTGCGCATCTTCTGGAGGAGATCCCTTTCGCTCTCTTCTTCCAAGGCACCATCCAAGCAATGGCGATGGTATGACTCTTATCAATGTATACAAGTTTTAATAGTTGATCATATGACATGCATGCAACCGATCATCTAGAAACCCTTATTTCCGCTGCCCAAAATTTTATATGCGCCACTTTAGGGTTTCGCCCCCTTTAAGGGGACTTTCAATTGGTATCAGAGGCTGGTTATAAGCATGTTTTTATGATTGCTTGAGGCTTTTGTGATCCATGTTTGCGCTTGTATGCTTAGATCTAAACTACATGCGAAAATTACATGTTAAGTTGTTCATGCGAAAACTTGATGAACATGTTTTCTTATTGGCGCATGTTGTAGTTTTTCTTCAAAACTTGTTAACTTGCGCGCCTCACTTAGATCTATAGCCGCCTACTGTAAAACCTTAGACGGGTTATTAGGGTTGAAATCATAGTCGAGTCTAGATCCAACCAGTCTGATCAGACTATCTGACAGCTTAGAAGGGTCGACCAGATGGCATCTGTGCGCAAGCACAAGGTGGCTATAGGTTGACTGCAGACAGGCGTGTAGCGATGTCTGGTTGAGACAACCAGTGAACCCTCTTGAGTCAGGCCCGGGCTCACACCCGCTTGCCAGAACTCATGAGGCTCGTTCAGCCCAACGCATGCATTGTTGGCCACTGGGTCAACTCAAGTCAGTTAGGACTTGGTGCATGCAAGGGCAGTGGGTCTTGCAGGAATCCCCTTCAAGGGGGAGCGAGAAAACCCTAAGGTAAGAACCCCTTTCGAGAGGGGGGCGCATTCAAAACTTTGATAGCGGAAGCATAGACTTTTAGGGTTTCATAAGATCGCAAATGGTATAGCTATATGATCAACTTAATTGAACTTTAGATCAAGTTATGATCTTACCAATGCCATGGATGGATGGCGGCTTGGAAGAAGAAAGATCGAAAGGGATCTTCTCCTTAGAAGACACACACTAAGTGATGAAGGCTTCCAACTTGCGCAACTTTTGTGCTAGCAAAATGCCAAGTTGTCCTTCTCGAGTGGTAGGATGATAAGATGATGCTAGGGCCGAGAGTTCTTGTTTTCGTCCTCCCCTTCTCCTCGTCGTGAGTGCAAGCCAAAAACTCTCTCTCTCGAATCCAAACCGAAAGGGAGAGAGAGCTCATCAAATGAAAGAAACGGTTACCATTTAATGTGTAACCCCCTTCATTAAAGCCCCCTTAATTCCTTGCGTTCACCCTAAGTGAACCAACCGAAAACATCTCTTAAATTGAACCATGCGTTCACCCTAGTGAACCGGTTCAATTAGGTTTGGTTCAAAGACCATTTAACCCAAGCCACTTGGTCTAAATCATATTAACCCCTAAGGTTTCAGATCTAACCGTTCATCTCTCGATGCTCCTGATCTCACCGATCTAGCATCTGCTCTCTCGATCGAAGCTTACCGATCTCAAGCCCTAATCAATCAAACATGATCAGGCTAGATCTCACTTACAATCAGAGTTTAAATCCCTTTAAACTGAACCCAAATAATTCAGTCCACACGATCTGACTTAAAGAAAGCCATATCACCAAATTGTGTGACCCTGAGGGTTTCCTTTAAATGTCGGTAACGATAACTTACGTTATCACGATCAGTGAGGGGTATCTGGCAACACATCACTGTCTCCCGATATAAAGGAAAGAGTCTTCCAAGACTACACCCAACCCATAGCACAAGTGTGATTCAGTTTCACTAGGCATACAAGTGTCCTTTGCCACTGGATGTTCTTATTGGACAAGCGGGTCAAGCTTGTAACTCCAATACGATGAGCATGACTAGATCAGATGAACATAGTCATCTGGGTATGGCCATACACTATCTCAATCATCTCATATAGGGGGGCCCTTTAGAACATCACACTCCTTGAACAAGGAGACGGCAATCCTATATCTATCACTAGTGTCCTAACCTGACTCATGATCATTATCCAAGATAGTCTATAATCATTATCTTTCAAATGATATTGAACTACCTCAAAATAATGACATTCATCATTTAGAAACACAAGTGATCTCAAGTCAAAGGACATGTGCCACTTGTTGCTTATAAGGATCATTCACATTGTGACAAGCAATTGAATATCCTAGTAGGGTCTGTCCAGTACATCCAATGCACCCATGAGTCTTCATCTTATTCCATGCTCGAAGCATCCTATAAGATTAGCACACATATTAGTCTCAATCATATCAAGGCTGTCTCATGTTCACCAAGATATCTCGACTAAGGACTTATAGCCTGTCAGCCTAGCTGAACAGCTTTGAGACATTATTCAGAAGTACTCTCATTACAGCAGACAAGGTAACAAACTGAATAATAACCATGCCTTTATAAACTTAAGAGTTTATTACATGACACTTATACAATCCCAAGGCCTCAAACATTAGCCTTAAGGGCATACCCCAACAATCTCCCACTTGCACTTAATCTAATGGTTGAGAAATCTCAAACCCATATTATTACAGTGCTTCTCATGCTTCTGCTGCGCCAGAGGCTTGGTAAGCGGGTCTGCCAGATTGTCATTTGTATGAACCTTGCATATTTTGATCTCGCCTCGATCAATGATCTCCCGGATCAAGTGAAACCGTCTCTGTATGTGCTTGGACTTCTGGTGCGACCGTGGTTCCTTTGCTTGTGCGATGGCTCCAGTGTTATCACATAAGATAACCAAAGGATCTGCACTCGAAGGAACAACACCAAGTTCTCTCACGAACTTACGAATCCACACTGCCTCCTTGGATGCTTCCGAGGCTGCAACATACTCGGCTTCTGTTGTGGAATCAGCAACAGTTGACTGTTTGAAACTCTTCCACACCACAGCACCTCCATTCAAGCTAAAAACATAGCCTGATTGCGATCGGAAATCATCCTGGTCCGTCTGGAACGAAGCGTCAGTATATCCCTCTATACTGAGTTCTTCCTGACCACCATATATCAAGAACATATCTTTGGTCCTCCGCAGATATTTTATAATGTTCTTGACTGCAATCCAGTGCGCCATACCTGGATTACTTTGGAATCGACTGGTCACGCTTAACCCGTAAGCGACGTCTGGGCGAGTACACAACATCGCATACATAATGGACCCAATAGCCGAAGCATAAGGCGTATTGTCCATTTCATCTTTCTCAGTCTGTGTTTGTGGACACTGACTCTTCGAAAGATTCAGACCATGTCTGACTGGAAGATATCCACGTTTAGAATTCTCTAAATGGAATCTCTCCAGGACCTTATCGATGTAAGTACTCTGGCACAGCCCGAGAAGCCTCTTAGATCTATCCCGGTAGATCTTCACACCTAACACATAGGCTGCTTCTCCTAGATCTTTCATCTGGAAACATTTTCCTAACCATGCTTTAACAGCATGCAGTTCAGGAATATCATTTCCAATGATCAAGATATCATCGACGTAGAGGATTAGGAATGTAATTACGCTCCCACTAAACCTCTTATATACACACGGGTCATCCTCGTTCTTGATGAAACCAAACTCAGAGATTGATTCATCAAAACGAATATTCCAGCTTCTAGATGCTTGTTTCAATCCATAAATGGATTTCTTTAACTTGCATATTTTATGACGATCTGCTGGATTAGTGAAACCCTCAGGTTGTGTCATATACACATCCTCATCCAGATTTCCATTAAGGAAAGCTGTCTTCACATCCATCTGCCAGATCTCATAATCATAATATGCAGCTATCGCGAAAAGAATCCGAATAGACTTAAACATGGCTACAGGTGAGAAAGTTTCATCATAATCTATCCCGTAGATTTGTTTGAAACCTTTCGCAACTAGCCTGCCTTTATAGGTAACCACGTTACCATCCATGTCAATCTTCTTCTTGAAGATCCATTTACAGCCTATAGGGATTACTCCCGGAGGCGGATCAACCAAATCCCAGACTTGGTTATCTGACATGGAGTCCATCTCGGCTCGCATAGCATCAAGCCATCTAGCTGACTCCGGTCCACTGACCGCATCCGCATAGGTGAGGGGTTCATCATTATCAATGATGTAGACTCCGTCATAGCGCTCAGGCTGTCGACGGATCCTTCCCGATCTTCACGGTTCCCGTGATATCTGAGCCTCAGGTTGTTCAATAACCTGATCCACTGGCTCAGGCTCATCCAACTGAGCTTGACTACTTTGTCCTTCCTCTGGAATCTCATCCAGCTTTATTTCTCTCCCACTGGCCTCTTGCAGAAGAAATTCCTTCTCAAGAAATATGGCCGTCCGAGCAACAAAAACCTTGTTCTCTTTGGGATCGTAGAAATAATAACCCTTAGTTTCCTTAGGGTAACCGACAAAGATACATTTGTCAGATCTGCTCTCTAGTTTCCCAGAGGCGAGCTTTTTGACATAAGCCTTGCAACCCCAGATCCTGATAAATGTCAAGCTAGGCTGTTTCCCATACCATAACTCGTATGGCGTTTTAGAAACTGCCTTGGATGGCACTCGGTTTAGTACCTTTGCAGCTGTTTCCAGTGCAAAACCCCAAAAGGAGTATGGAAGTGTAGCCTGACTCATCATAGAACGAACCATATCAAGTAACGTTCTATTTCTCCTCTCGGACACACCATTCCATTGCGGTGTTCCTGGCGGAGTGAGCTGTGAGATAATCCCACACTCTTTCAGATAGTCAGTAAACGCATGACTTAGGTATTCTCCACCTCGATCAGAACGAAGTGCCTTGATATTTCGGCCTAACTGATTTTGTACTTCATTCTTGAACTCTTTGAACTTGTCAAAAGATTCACTTTTATGTCTCATTAAATAGACATACCCATACCTACTGAAATCATCAGTAAAGGTAATGAAGTACTGATAGCCACCTCTGGCATGTTTACTAAATGGCCCACACACATCACTGTGTATAAGGTCAAGTAAACCTGAAGCCCTTTGATCTTTCTTAGAAAAAGGTGACTTCGTCATTTTACCCATTAAACAAGCTTTGCATGTATCAATCTCCTTATAGGAGAATGATCCCAGCAGTCCATGATCATGCAACCGCTTAATGCGCTTCTCGTTTATATGGCCTAAACGACTATGCCATAGCAAGGTGCTGTCATCAGCATACTTGGCTTTCTTATTATCAATGTTTTGTATAGAATATTCCATGTCCAACATGAATAACCCATTGTTGATTGAACCAGTTGCATACACAATATTATCATAAGATAAAACACACTTTGAAATCTTGCATTCAAAGGCAAATCCTTTCCTGACAAGAGCAGGAATAGAGATAATATTCTTGGTAATACTGGGTACAAAATAACAATTGTTTAATTCTAATACAATGCCAGATGGTAAAGAAATGAAATAGTCTCCTACAGCAACAGCAGCAACCCGTGCCCCGTTTCCAACGCGTAGGTCTACCTCATGCTGTCCCACCTGTCTTCTTCTCTTGAGTTCCTGTACATTTGAACAAATGTGAACTCCACATGCAGTGTCCAACACCCATGAAATAGAAGAAGAAGATAACATGACCTCAGTCACATATATACCTGAGCCAGAAGCGATGCTTCCCCTCTTATCTCCTTGGAGCGCTTTACAGTCCTTTTTCCAGTGACCCAGCTGGCCACAGTGGAAACACCTGTTGTCCTTCGACCGCTTCACCTTCTGTTTCAGTGCCTTGCTGTAGTTCTTGACAGGGGTCTTGCCCTTCTTCCCCTTCTTCTTGTTCCTTGAAGGAACCATTAAGACAGAGGTTGAAGGCTTTCCCTTCAGAGTTTCCTCAGTTGTCAAGAGCATATTCAGCAGCTCTGCCGGCGTGCAATCGATTTTGTTCATATTAAAATTAATGATGAACGCATCGAAAGAGGGCAGGAGAGACTGCAGAATAATATCAACAGCAAGCTCCTGGTTGACGGTATGCCCCAGTTTCTCCAGAGCCTCCTTGTGCCCAATCATCTTGAGCACGTGAGCTCCCACTGGGCTCCCCTCAGCCAGTTTGCTCTGAAAGAAGAGCTTTGTCAGATTATAGCGTTCTGTCCTCGCCTGTGCAGCATACAGCATCTTGAGGTTCGCTATAATCTCTATAGCCGACATATCCTCATGCTGACGCTGCAGTGGTGGCGTCATAGACGCTAGCATCAGGCAAGCGACATCAATGCTATCATTGACGTGCTTTTCATAGGCATCCCGAACCGCCCTTGCGGCGTTCGGATCGGGCTGCGGCGGTATCGCCGTCTCGAGGACATACAGTTTCCTCTCTGCCTTAAGAACGATCTTAAGGTGTCCAAACCAGTCAGAGAAGTTTGGCCCAGCAAACTTCTCCCTTTCCAGTAGGGATCGCACAATGAAGCTCATGGTGTTCGTTGCTGCAGGAATCTACAACAAGCAAGAACAGCAAGGTCAGTATCAATGTTCAGAATCATTCCAGGACTTAAGAAAGATTCTTTTCTCACTATTTTATCTGACTGAAAAATCCAGTAAACAGTCCGAAAGAGTAACACTCTTTTAGTGAGATGGGATCCAGATTTCATACTTGGTCTCCGCGTCCCGCTCAGGCGAGATAAGATGCACAGAGAGGACAAGCACTAATTTCTGGTAGGCTGTCCCAGCCAATCGCCAACCCGTGCGATTCCCCTTCATCTGGGCAATCCAGCAGACTGTGCCAACTAAGTTGGTACAACACAGTCTCTGATCCCTCAGATGGCTGCCTCCATGTGCTACCATATGCGCCACATATGTAGCCTACATGGTCAAGCTGACCTGACCTACTCCCTGGACCACCACGTGCTATGCTGAGCAACGAGAAGGGATAAATCCCTACTCTGTAACACGCAGGTGTAATCCCGCACCGTCTGAAGATAGATGGACGTGCCCACTGAGTGGGTTCAACACGGCTCCAACGATAGTCAGAACAGTGAGGTTTCGCGTCAGAAGGCATTACGTGCTTGATATATTAGCGTTGGATTTTAACGGTCTTTTATCTTCTTCACTATCATACAAGTCCTATGGTGATAGCAGAAGATAAACACATGCAATTCTAATTATTTAAGCAATAAATAGAAAGCATGATCTTATGTGGTAAAAGCCCATGAACCCTAGTAAGACCTTAATTTTACTTAAGTCTTCACTTGAGCTCATTTGCATCTCATCTGGTCCAACCCAGGCCCCTAGCGCCAAGAGCACCTCAGGTGCGCTACCAGCTGAATGCCCCCTTTTGGATGTGTGCCTTTGTGCTCTTGTCTAATCAAATACAATTTGATCTATCTAGACAAGTTTGACTCGCAGGTCAATTATACATTATAAATTAAGTACAAATGTGATTCGCAGATCACAAAATAATTTACAAGTTTGATTCCAGGCTCGCAGGCCCCAGCACAGCACACATTTAACATGGGCAGCCCACATAAGAATAAATAGACAAGCATCATGGCATCAATCATCATGTGATCCAATCAAGAAATTAAATTTTTGAAAACCCCATAGGCATCAATATTAATTTCCTTATGTGCCCTACAACCTTACAATGGTCCATTGATAGGGATCCACTCATCCATCTAGTTAGATCCTGTGCCCTTGCATGCACCGAGTCCTAACTGACCCGAATTGACCTAATGGTCAACCATGCATGCGCCAAGGGCTGAACCACCTTCAAGAGTTTTGGCAAGCGGGTGTGACCCCGGGCCTAACTCAAGAGTGTTCATTGGTTGTCTCAACCAGACCTCGCTACACACCTTTGATGCAGTCAACCTATAGCCACCTCATGCTTGCGCACAGGTGCTATCTGGTCAACCCATCTAGGCTGTCAGATGGTCTGATCAGACTAGTTTGATCCATTCTAGATGAAGCTTTCAACCCTATCAACCCATCTAAGGGTTTATAGCAAGGGCTTAGATCTAAGTATGCGCGCAAGTTCATTGAGTTTTTAAGAAAAACTATAACATGCAATAAGCGCAACTATGTAAGCAACAAACATGCGCCAACATATGTTAACCTCATACATGCGCCACAATAAACTACATACAACTAGCACTTTCGCATGATGAGAAAACTTAGATCTAACATGGAACACAATACATTAAGCAATCATAAGCATCATACCGAAACCAAACATGCTCTGATACCAATTGCAGGAATCCCCTTCAAGGGGGAGCGAGAAAACCCTAAGGTAAGAACCCCTTTCGAGAGGGGGGCGCATTCAAAACTTTGATAGCGGAAGCATAGACTTTTAGGGTTTCATAAGATCGCAAATGGTATAGCTATATGATCAACTTAATTGAACTTTAGATCAAGTTATGATCTTACCAATGCCATGGATGGATGGCGGCTTGGAAGAAGAAAGATCGAAAGGGATCTTCTCCTTAGAAGACACACACTAAGTGATGAAGGCTTCCAACTTGCGCAACTTTTGTGCTAGCAAAATGCCAAGTTGTCCTTCTCGAGTGGTAGGATGATAAGATGATGCTAGGGCCGAGAGTTCTTGTTTTCGTCCTCCCCTTCTCCTTGTCGTGAGTGCAAGCCAAAAACTCTCTCTCTCGAATCCAAACCGAAAGGGAGAGAGAGCTCATCAAATGAAAGAAATGGTTACCATTTAATGTGTAACCCCCTTCATTAAAGCCCCCTTAATTCCTTGCGTTCACCCTAAGTGAACCAACCGAAAACATCTCTTAAATTGAACCATGCGTTCACCCTAGTGAACCGGTTCAATTAGGTTTGGTTCAAAGACCATTTAACCCAAGCCACTTGGTCTAAATCATATTAACCCCTAAGGTTTCAGATCTAACCGTTCATCTCTCGATGCTCCTGATCTCACCGATCTAGCATCTGCTCTCTCGATCGAAGCTTACCGATCTCAAGCCCTAATCAATCAAACATGATCAGGCTAGATCTCACTTACAATCAGAGTTTAAATCCCTTTAAACTGAACCCAAATAATTCAGTCCACACGATCTGACTTAAAGAAAGCCATATCACCAAATTGTGTGACCCTGAGGGTTTCCTTTAAATGTCGGTAACGATAACTTACGTTATCACGATCAGTGAGGGGTATCTAGCAACACATCACTGTCTCCCGATATAAAGGAAAGAGTCTTCCAAGACTACACCCAACCCATAGCACAAGTGTGATTCAGTTTCACTAGGCATACAAGTGTCCTTTGCCACTGGATGTTCTTATTGGACAAGCGGGTCAAGCTTGTAACTCCAATACGATGAGCATGACTAGATCAGATGAACATAGTCATCTGGGTATGGCCATACACTATCTCAATCATCTCATATAGGGGGGCCCTTTAGAACATCACACTCCTTGAACAAGGAGACGGCAATCCTATATCTATCACTAGTGTCCTAACCTGACTCATGATCATTATCCAAGATAGTCTATAATCATTATCTTTCAAATGATATTGAACTACCTCAAAATAATGACATTCATCATTTAGAAACACAAGTGATCTCAAGTCAAAGGACATATGCCACTTGTTGCTTACAAGGATCATTCACATTGTGACAAGCAATTGAATATCCTAGTAGGGTCTGTCCAGTACATCCAATGCACCCATGAGTCTTCATCTTATTCCATGCTCGAAGCATCCTATAAGATTAGCACACATATTAGTCTCAATCATATCAAGGCTGTCTCATGTTCACCAAGATATCTCGACTAAGGACTTATAGCCTGTCAGCCTAGCTGAACAGCTTTGAGACATTATTCAGAAGTACTCTCATTACAGCAGACAAGGTAACAAACTGAATAATAACCATGCCTTTATAAACTTAAGAGTTTATTACATGACACTTATACAATCCCAAGGCCTCAAACATTAGCCTTAAGGGCATACCCCAACAGGTCTGACTAGGTCTGATGAGTGAATCCCTATTAATGAACCGTTGTAAGGTAGTAGGGCACATAAGGAAAATAAAATTGATGCCTATGGGTTTTCGAAAACTTTATTTTCTTATTGTTGGATCACATGTTGATTGTATACCATGATGATTGTCTATTTAATCTTATGTGGGCTGCCTATTTTAATGTGTGCTGTGCTGGGGCCTGCGTGCCTGGATTAAACTGTAAATTATTATAATTCTGATCTGCGCATCACATTTTAATTAATTTATTGTGTAATTGACCTGCGTGTCAATCTTGTCTAGATAGATTAAATTGTATTTTAATCAGACAAGAGCACAGAGCACACTTGGCAGAGGCGCATGCAGCAGTGGCTTGACCAGGTGGGAGGTCCAGGGTTCGACTCTGGGATAGGCGCAATTACCTGGAGGGCGCACCTGAGCTGCAGTGGGCGCTTGGGCCCTGGGTGGGGCCAGATGAGATGCAAAAGACCCATGAAAAGCTCAAGTGAAGACTTAAGTTAAAATTAAGGTCTTACCTAGGCTTAATGGGCTTTTACCACATAAGATCAGCATGCTTTCTATTTATTGTTTATATAATTAGAATTGCATGATTTAATCTTCTGCTATCACCATAGGGTTTGCATGATAGTTAAGAAGATAAAAGACCGTTAAAATCCAACGCTAAAATATCAAGCTCGTAAGCCTTCTAGCGCGAAACCTCACTGTTCTGACTATCGTTGGGGCCGTGTTGTACCCACTCAGTGGGCACGCCCATCTATCTTCAGACGGTGTGTGATTACACCTGCGTGTTACAGGGAAGGGATTTATCGCTTCTCGTTGCTCAGCATAGCACGTGGTGGTCCAGGGAGTAGGTCGGGTCAGCTTGACCATGTAGGCTACATATGTGGCGCATATGGTAGCTATATGGAGGCAGCCATCTGTGGGATCAGAGACTGTGTTGTACCAACTCAGTTGGCACAGTCTGCTGGAATGCCCAGATGAAGGGGAATTGCACGGGTTGGCGATTGGCAGGGATTGCCTACCAGAGATTAGTGCTTGTACTCTCTGTGCATCTTATCTCGCCTGAGCGGGACGCGGAGACCAAGTATGAAATCTGGATCCCATCTCACTAAAAGAGTTTTACTCTTTCGGGCTGTTTTGCTGGATTTTTCAGCCAGATAAAATAGTGAGAAAAGAATCATTCTTAAGTCCTGAATTGATTCTCACATTGATACTGACCTTGCTGTTCTTGCATTGTTGTAGATTACTGCAGCAACGAACACCACGAATTTCAATGTGCGATCCCTACTAGAAAGGGAGAAGTTTGCTGGACCAAACTTCTCAGACTGGTACGGACACCTTAAGATTGTTCTTAAGGCAGAGAGGAAGCTGTATGTCCTCGAGACGGCTATACCGCCTCAACCCGCTGCGAACGCCGCAAGGGCGGTTCGGGATGCCTATGAGAAGCATGTCAATGATAGCATTGATGTCGCTTGCCTGATGCTTGCGTCTATGACGCCAGAGCTGCAGCGTCAACATGATGATCTATCTGCTATACAAATTATAGCAAACCTCAAGCTGCTGTATGCTGCACAGGCTAGGACTGAACGCTACAATTTGACTAAGCTTTTCTTTCAGAGCAAACTGGCTGAACGAAGTCCAGTGGGAGCTCACGTACTCAAGATGATTGGGTACAAGGAGGCTCTAGAGAAACTGGGACATACCATCAATCAGGAGCTTGCTGTAGACATCATATTGCAGTCTCTCCCGACCTCTTTCGATCCGTTCATCATTAACTTTAATATGAACAAGATCGACTGTACGCCGGCAGAGTTACTGAATATGCTCTTGACTACAGAGTTGACTCTAAAGGGAAAGCCTGTATCCTCTGTCTTAATGGTTCCTTCTAGGAACAAGAAGAAAGGGAAGAAAGGCAAAGCCCCTGTTAAGAGCTACAGCAAGGCTCTGAAACAAAAGGTTAAGCGGTCGAAGGAATACAGATGTTTCCACTGTGGCCAGCTGGGTCACTGGAAAAAGGACTGTAAAGCGCTCCAAGGAGACAAGAAGGGAAGTTTTGCTTCTGGCTCAGGTATTTACGTGACTGAAGTCATGGTTTCTTCTTCCATATCATGGGTGTTGGACACTGCATGTGGAGTTCACATTTGTTCAAATGTACAGGAACTCAAGAGAAGAAGACAGGTGGGACAGCATGAGGTGGACCTACGAGTTGGAAACGGGGCACGGGTTGCTGCTGTTGCTGTAGGCGTTTATTACATCTCATTACCATCTGGACTTGTATTGGAACTGGACAATTGTTATTTTGTACCAAGCATAACGAAAAATATTATCTCTATTCCAGCTCTTGTCAGGAAAGGGTTTTCCTTTGAATGCAATATTTCAAAGTGTATTATTTCTTTTGATAATATTGTTTATGCTACTGGGTCGATTAACAATGGGTTATTCATGTTGGACATGGAATGTTCTATACAACAAATTGATAACAAGAAAGCTAAGTATGCTGATAACAGCACCTTGCTATGGCATAGTCGTTTAGGCCATATTAACAAGAAGCGCATTAAGCGGTTGCATGATCATGGACTGCTGGGATCATTCTCCTATGAGGAGATTGATACATGCAAAGCTTGTTTAATGGGTAAAATGACGAAGTCTCCTTTTCCTAAGAAAGGTCAAAGGGCTTCAGGTTTACTTGACCTTATACACAGTGATGTGTGTGGGCCTTTTAGTAAACATGCCAGAGGTGGCTATCTATACTTCATTACCTTTACTGATGATTTCAGTAGATATGGGTATGTCTATTTAATGAGACATAAAAGTGAATCTTTTGACAAGTTCAAAGAGTTCAAGAATGAAGTACAGAATCAGCTAGGCCGAAATATCAAGGCACTTCGTTCAGATCGAGGTGGTGAATACTTGAGTCGAGAGTTTACTGACTATCTGAAGGAGTGTGGGATTATCTCACAGCTCACTCCGCCAGGAACACCGCAATGGAATGGTGTGTCCGAAAGGAGGAACAGAACCTTACTGGATATGGTTCGTTCTATGATGAGTCAGGCTACTCTATCTTACTCTTTTTGGGGATTTGCACTGGAAACAGCTGCAAAGGTACTAAACCGAGTGCCATCCAAGGCAGTTTCAAAGACGCCATATGAGTTATGGTATGGGAAACAGCCAAGCTTGACGTTTATCAAGATCTGGGGTTGCGAGGCTTATGTCAAAAAGCTCGCCTCTGGGAAACTAGAGAGCAGATCTGAGAAATGTATCTTTGTCGGTTACCCTAAGGAAACTAAGGGTTATTATTTCTACGATCCCAAAGAGAACAAGGTGTTTGTTGCTCGGACGGCTATTTTTCTTGAGAAGGAATTTCTTCTGCAAGAGGCCAGTGGGAGAGAAATAAAGCTGGATGAGAATCCAGAAGAAGGACAAAGTAGTCAAGCACAGTTGGATGGGCCTGAGCCAGTAGATCAGGTTACTGAACAACCTGAGGCTCAGATATCACGGGAACCGCGAAGATCGGGAAGGATCCGTCGACAGCCTGAGCGCTATGACGGAGTCTACATCATTGATGATGAACCCCTCACTTATGCGGATGCGGTCAGTGGACCGGAATCAGCGAGATGGCTTGAAGCTATGCGAGCCGAGATGGACTCCATGTCAGATAACCAAGTCTGGGATTTGGTTGATCCACCTCCGGGAGTAATCCCTATAGGTTGTAAATGGATCTTCAAGAAGAAGATTGACATGGATGGTAACGTGGTTGCCTATAAAGGCAGGCTAGTTGCGAAAGGTTTCAAACAAATCTACGGGATAGATTATGATGAAACTTTCTCTCCTGTAGCTATGTTTATTTCTATTCGGATTATTCTCGCGATAGCAGCATATTATGATTATGAGATCTGGCAGATGGATGTGAAGACTGCTTTCCTTAATGGAAAACTGGATGAGGATGTGTATATGACACAACCTGAAGGTTTCACTAATCCATCAGATCGTCATAAAATATGCAAGTTAAGGAAGTCCATTTATGGACTTAAGCAAGCATCGAGAAGCTGGAATATTCGTTTTGATGAATCAATCTGTGAGTTTGGTTTCATCAAGAATGAAGATGACCCGTGTGTATATAAGAGGTTTAGTGGGAGCGTAATCACTTTCCTAGTCCTCTACGTCGATGATATCTTAATCATTGGAAACGATATTCCTGAACTGCATGCGGTTAAGGCATGGTTAAGAAAATGTTTCCAGATGAAAGATTTAGGAGAAGCAGCCTATGTATTAGGTGTGAAGATCTACAGAGATAGATCTAAGAGGCTTCTCGGGCTGTGCCAGAGTACTTACATCGATAAAGTCCTGGAGAGATTCCATTTAGAAAATTCTAAAAGAGGATATCTTCCAGTCAGACATGGTCTGATTCTTTCAAAGAGTCAGTGTCCACAAACACAGACTGAGAAAGATGAAATGGACAATACGCCTTATGCTTCGGCTATTGGGTCCATTATGTATGCGATGTTATGTACTCGCCCAGACGTCGCTTACGGGTTAAGCGTGACCAGTCGGTTCCAAAGTAATCCAGGTCAGGCGCACTGGATTGCAGTCAAGAACATTTTGAAATATCTGCGGAGGACCAAAGATATCTTCTTGGTGTATGGTGGTCAGGAAGAACTCAGTATTGAAGGATATACTGACGCTTCGTTCCAATCTGACCAGGATGATTTCCGATCGCAATCAGGCTATGTTTTTAGCTTGAATGGAGGTGCAGTGGTGTGGAAAAGTTTCAAACAATCTATTGTTGCTGATTCCACAACAGAAGCCGAGTATGTTGCAGCCTCGGAAGCATCTAAGGAGGCAGTGTGGATTCTTAAGTTCGTTCAGGAACTTGGTGTTGTTCCTTCGAGTGCAGATCCATTGGTTATCTTATGTGATAACACTGGAGCAATAGCACAGGCAAAGGAACCACGGTCGCACCAGAAGTCCAAGCACATACAGAGACGGTTTCACTTGATCCGGGAGATCATTGATCATGGCGAGATCAAAGTCTGCAAGGTTAATACAGATGACAATCTGGCTGACCCGCTTACAAAGCCTCTGGCGCAGCAGAAGCATGAGAAGCACTGTAATAATATGGGTTTGAGATTTCTCAACCATTAGATTAAGTGCAAGTGGGAGATTGTTGGGGTATGCCCTTAAGGCTAATGTTTGAGGCCTTGGGATTATATTAGTATCATGTATAAACTCTATGTTTATAAAGGCAATGGTTGTTATTCAGGTTGTTACATTATCTGCTACAATGTGTATACTTCTGAATAATGTCTCAATGATGTTCAGCTAGTCGGACATGCAGTGTAGTCCTTAGTCGAAATATCTTGGTGAACATGAGACAACCTTGATATGATTGAGACTAATATGTGTTCTAATCTTATAGGATGCTTTGAGTATGGAATAAGATGTAGACTCATGGGTACATTGGATGTACTGGACAGACCCTACATAGGATGTTCAATTGCTTGTCACAATGTGAATAATCCTTGTATGCGAACAAGTGGCATACTTCCTCTGACTTGAGATCACTTGTGTTTCTAAATGATGATTGGCATTGTTTTGAGATAGTTCGATATCATTTGAAACATAATGGTTATAGACTATCTTGGATGGTGAGCATGAGTCATGTTAGGGCGCTAGTGATAGACATAGGATTGCCATCTCCTTCATTGGAGTGTGATGTTCTAAAGGGGCCCCCTGGATGAGATGATTGAGAAAGTGTATGGCCATACCCAGATGACTATGTTCATCTGATCTAATCATTCTCATCATATTGGAGTTACAGGCTTGACACGCTTGTCCAATAAGAACATCCAGTGGCAAAGGAAACATGTATGTCTAGTGAAATGGATTCACACTTGTGCTGTGGTTTGGGTGTAGTCTTGGAAGACTCTTTCCTTTATATTGGGAGACAGTGATGTGTTGCTAGATAACCCTCACTGATCGTGATAACGTAAGTTATCGTTACCGACGTTTAAAGGAAACCCTTAGGGTCGCACAATTTGATGATATGGCTTACTTAAGTCAGATCGTGTGGACTGAATTGTTTGGGTTCAGTTTAAAGGGATTTAATCTTAGATTGTAAGTGAGATCTGGTCTGATCATGTTTGATTGATTAGGGCTTGAGATCGGTAAGCTTCGATCGAGAGAATTGATGCTAGATCGGTGAGATCAGGAGCATCAGGAGATGAACGGTTAGATCTGGAGCCTTAGGGTTTAATTGTGATCTAGACCAAATGCTTGGGTTAATTGGTCTTTGAACCAAACCAAAATGAACCGGCTCATCATATGAGCACATTGTTCAATGGGAAGAGAAAAATGCGATGGTTCACAAGGAGTGAACGCATCACACGTTGAGGGGGTTTTTCTATTTTGGGAAACCATGTTTCCAAAACATGGTCACGCCTCATGTTCGCTCCTCTCACGCCTATTGTCGCCTCTTCCTCTCTATGCTCTCTCAACTCTCGTGTGTTGAAGGAGTTGACGACAAGGAGGTCTCGGCCAAGCAAGACATCTCTTCTTCCCTTCCATTCGATCAGGAGACTTGAAGGTCTTTGCTAGCACAAGGATCAACAAGGAGTAGGCGATCTTCTTCTTGTGTGCGCATCTTCTGGAGGAGATCCCTTTCGCTCTCTTCTTCCAAGGCACCATCCAAGCAATGGCGATGGTATGACTCTTATCAATGTATACAAGTTTTAATAGTTGATCATATGACATGCATGCAACCGATCATCTAGAAACCCTTATTTCCGCTGCCCAAAATTTTATATGCGCCACTTTAGGGTTTCGCCCCCTTTAAGGGGACTTTCAGCAGGCTAGTTGCGAAAGGTTTCAAACAAATCTACGGGATAGATTATGATGAAACTTTCTCTCCTGTAGCCATGTTCAAGTCTATTCGGATTATTCTCGCGATAGCTGCATATTATGATTATGAGATCTGGCAAATGGATGTGAAGACCGCTTTCCTTAATGGAACTCTAGAACAGGATGTGTACATGACACAACCTGAAGGTTTCACTAATCCATCAGATCGTCATAAAATATGCAAATTAAAGAAGTCCATTTATGGACTTAAACAAGCATCGCGAAGCTGGAATATTTGTTTTGATGAATCAATCTGTAAGTTTGGTTTCATCAAGAATGAAGACCGTGTGTATATAAGAGGTTTAGTGGGAGCGTGATTACTTTCCTAGTCCTCTACGTCGATGATATCTTGATCATTGGAAACGATATTCCTGAACTGCATGCTGTCAAAGCATGGTTAAGAAAATGTTTCCAGATGAAAGATTTAGGAGAAGTAGCCTATGTATTAGGTGTGAAGATCTACAGAGATAGATCTAAGAGGCTTCTCGGGCTGTGCCAGAGTACTTACATCGATAAAGTCCTGGAGAGATTTCATTTAGAGAATTCTAAAAGAGGATATCTTCCAGTTAGACATGGTCTGAATCTTTCAAAGAGTCAGTGTCCACAAACACAAACTGAGAAAGATGAAATGGACAATACGCCTTATGCTTCGGCTATTGGGTCCATTATGTATGCGATGTTGTGTACTCGCCCAGACGTCGCTTACGGGTTAAGCGTAACCAGTCGATTCCAAAGTAATCCAGGTAAGGCACACTGGATTGCAGTCAAGAACATTTTGAAATATCTTCGGAGGACCAAAGATATGTTCTTGATTTATGGAGGTCAAGAAGAACTCAGTATTGAAAGATATACTGATGCTTCATTCCAATCTGACCAGGATGATTTCCGATCGCAATCAGGCTATGTTTTTAGCTTGAATGGAGGAGCAGTGGTGTGGAAAAGTTTCAAACAGTCAATTGTTGCTGATTCCACAACAGAAGCCGAGTATGTTGCAGCCTCGGAAGCATCCAAGGAGGCAGTCTGGATTCGTAAGTTCGTTCAGGAACTTGGTGTTGTTCCTTCGAGTGCAGATCCATTGGTTATCTTCTGTGATAACACTGGAGCTATAGCTCAAGCAAAGGAACCACGGTCACACCAGAAGTCCAAGCACATACAGAGAAGGTTTCACTTGATCCGGGAGATCATTAATCGTGGTGAGATCAAAATCTGCAAGGTTCATACAGATGACAATCTAGCTGACCCGCTTACTAAGCCTCTGGCGCAGCAGAAGCATGAGAAGCACTGTAATAATATGGGTTTGAGATTTCTCAACCATTAGATTAAGTGCAAGTGGGAGATTGTTGGGGTATGCCCTTAAGGCTAATGTTTGAAGCCTTGGGATTATTTCAGTATCATGTTTAAACTCAACGTTTATATAGGCAATGGTTGTTATTCAGGTTGTTACATCATCTGCTGCAATATGTATACTTCTGAATAATGTCTCAATGCTGTTCAGCTTGGCTGACATTCAGTTTTGTCCTTAGTCGAGATATCTTGGTGAACATGAGACAGCCTTGATATGATTAAGACTAATATGTGTTCTAATCTTATAGGATGCTTCGAGCATGGAATAAGATGTAGACTCATGGGTACATTGGATGTACTGGACAGACCCTACTTAGGATATTCAATTGCTTGTCACAATGTGAATAATCCTTATATGCAAACAAGTGGCATATTTCCTCTGACTTGAGATCACTTGTGTTTCTAAATGATGATTGGCATTGTTTTGAGGTAGTTCGATATCATTTGAAACATAATGGTTATAGATTATCTTGGATAATGAGCATGAGTCATGTTAGGGCACTAGTGATAGATATAGGATTGCCGTCTCCTTGATTGGAGTGTGATGTTCTATAGGGACCCCCTGGATGAGATGATTGAGAAAGTGTATGGCCATACCCAGATGGCTATGATCATCTGATCTAATCATTCTCATCATATTGGAATTACAGGCTTGACACACTTGTCCAATAAGAACGTCCAGTGGCAAAGGAAACACATATGCCTAGTGAGTTGGGTTCACACTTGATGTGGGGGGCAGACACGTGATGTGCAAACCAGAAAGAAAAGTAATTAAATCCTAAAATCACAATAAGCAGCCATAATTCCAAGCAGTAAGATGATCAGATACTTAGCTGATCTGAGGAATCTGGGTTCAGTCCAACTGATTAGAATAATGGAGGAAGATCAGGTCTTGTTATTGGGTCCAATGATCAGAGCGCGTTCTTCCCCATCGTAGAAAAATCAGGTACATCAGGATCACCCAGCACGTTAATTATCTGCATTACAAAACGCTAATCAAGTTTAAGATTGGGTAAGGAAATAAACAGTTACAGGTGGATGGACTGTGTCCTCGTGAAGCAGCGGAGGATCGGGCGCATGAACTGGTCGACGTTGGTGGTTGCAGAGGCGTGGGGAAGGGTGGCTCGAGGCTGTAGGGACGCATTCCGGCGTGATGGCCGGCCGGCGGTGGCGTCTGGGTGCTAGGAGAAGGGCGGCGTCAACAATGCCTTGTTTATGGCGGAAACAGGGGAGGACACGGGATGGGGCAGAGGCTGCCAGCGCTCGTCGGAGACGGTCTGAACTCCCAACCTGCTACAACTGGAAGATCCTCAGGCCACGGTGAACTCGTGGCCGGAGTTTGGGGTCGAACGGGGGCTTGTCGGAGGAGATCGACGGCGATCAGTGGTGAAGGGCGGAAACAGGGGCGTGAGCTGAGGCGTCACCGGAAATCTTCCGATTCCGGCGATCCAGACGTCGGATGGGGCGATCCTGCCGGTTGTGGGTTCGACCTGAAAGGGAGGATGTGTGGCTGGAGTTTGAGGACGATCCGTCGGCCGGATCGTCGCCGGCGGTGAGGCGAATGGAGAGTTCCAGGCTGGATTCGGTGGGAAGCAGGGGAGTTTTGCGACAGCGGCGGAAGCTTGTTTAAACGAGGAAGAGGTGGAGAAGAGTGGCGTTCAGCTGGAGAAAAGGGAGAGGAGAGGTGCTCGGCACCTAGAGGAAGAGAGGGGAGAAGGAGACATCCGACAAACGGAGGAAAACTATTTCCATTGATTTCAACTTCAATTCGCATGCTTACAAAAAGGAGATACTCTTTTATATAGAGGGGCTGGTAATAATGCCGTTGCCCCTTTCTTCATCTTCACGCCAGCTGCAACGGGCAGCTTTTCTCTTCGCCTGCTGGAGATTGGTGGCTTTGCTGGCGCGTGGAGCTTGATAGAGATGTGCTTGAATGTTGCTGGCACAAGGTTGACTTCATGTGGACGTTGTGGGTGCAGCCCAGATTTTGCAGGAATTTGTTTGAATAGATGCAGCTGATGATAATTGCTTGGCATGCATTATTGGTAAATGCAATTGGTGGTGGCATTTGATTTGATGATGAGGTTGATTGCGTATTCAGCCTTTCTCCTTGGGCTGAATTCTTCTTTGACTTGGCTGAATTCTTCTTTGACTTGAACTAGCTTGAGCTTAGGAGATGTGACCGTAGCCATTGGACCTCATATTGTCATGGCAAAATAAGATGGATTAGTGCCTCTATAAACATAATTGTTGACTAAGTCTATGAATAATCAAGATTTACAATAATTATGCAAAAATTGACTAAGTCAAAATTAGATCAAATATCATGTGATATGCTCCTGCATCATACACCCCCGGTTCAAATGTTTCTACTCCTGGAGAAACTTAGGTTAATTAAAAAAAGACTAGCAACAATTTAAACTACTAGCATGGAAATTAACAATTTATCACGCTTAGGTGGAGGCCTATAAGTGTATTCATCTTTGAGGATAGATTGGAAGAGAAGTTGATAATACATAGATTTTCTTGGATTGTCTTGTTCTAACCCTAATGTACTTCTCACATGCAAGGAGTAGGATGAAAGAAAATTCAGATTTGGACAAGCAATATTAGCAAGCTCATGTTTTCTATAAAATCCAAGTAAGAGAGAGAAATGAATAACAAAATCATATGCATTCAATGGGAGTTGTGTTGGAGAGAAATTAATACCCATAAAATTAAAATATTGCATGTCATGGTTCATGGGAGGGGTAATCACAAACTCAATTGGCTCTAAAGATTTAGGCATCACAAAGTCAAAATGTTCAAGTTGAGTGGTTTCTATGTGTGCCTTAAATGTGTGGATAGAAGGGTTTAAGATACAAGACTCAAGGCTCATAGGATCTTCAAATTCTAAGGTTTCTCTTAATGGTTTAGAATGAGGGTCTAAGTCAATTTCAAAAGGAGCTAACTTAGGTTTAAAGTGTGGTTCATAAAGATCTATGGACTTGTGTTCAATTTGGCTCTCCAAGTCATCAATGATAAATGTTCCAAACTTAAGTTGTGTTATGCCTAATGGAGTCTCTATGGGCGATTGATTCTCACATAAATTAATAATGGGTTCCTTAGTTGGAATAAATGTGGTAGACTCAAGTTGAGGCATGTTTTCTAAAGAACCTATGGGTATGAGCCCTAAAATTGAAGGTAATGGTACTTCATGATTTATCTCTTCAAATTTAGTGGTTTCATCAAGATATGGTTTAGGTTCTAAAATAGGCTCTAAAGTTGGGTTGAACTCTAGAGGATTAGGACTCTCTTGCTTAACTTGTAAGTGGGGCTTTCTTAATTTCTCCATTGATTGTTGCAACTTTTTCATATGCTCCTTGAACTCTTGTTGCAACTTTTTAGTTTGCTCCCTTAACTCATCATAAGGGTGAATTATGTGTGGCATCCCTTTATGAATAAAACTATAACTCCAAGGGTTGTGAAAATAATGTCCTTGATAATCATGCATGAATTCATTCCCTAATAAGATGTCAAATCCTTCTAAACTCATTACATCACACCAAATTTCAGTTTTCATATTGCCTAATTGAATAGGAACTAAGCATTGAAAATCAACTAAAGTTGAAGTGAAATCATCCCAAGTTATGCAATAAGGGTTAGGATTTTTTTCTATGGTAAGGCCAAATTTTTCAAGGGATCTAGGAGATATGATATTGTAGTTGACAAAATGATCAATAATAGTTTTACATTTAAAACCATTGCACCAATTATGTGTAGTAAAACTATTAGGCCCATGTGTGAGAACCCTACATTTTTGTTTTATAGAACTATTAGGCCTATGTATAAGAGTCATATATTGTTCCCTAATAGTTATTAATTCTGTTCTAGCTATAACTTCCTGTTGAGTAAAATAACGCATGATGATAAACAAGAAAATTAATGCTAGAAATGACTATTGTTTAAGTGCAGAAACTATAAACAAACCTAGCAATAAATCAGAATTGATTGCAGCAAGTTGATGACAGCAAAACAAAAATTCAGAAATCAAATGCAGAATTTCAGCATCAAATCAATATATCCAAGGCTGCACTTATAGGTGTTTTTAAACTGAAATACATTGATGGTTTTCCTAGGTGCAGACTTTCAGCTTCAAGCAGAGGAGCATTCCAGTCAAGGTGCTGAACCAGGGCAAATGGACCATGCTAAGGTTCAGAGGTGTGCAGGATTGAAGAACTCGGGAATCCAACCTATTGACCCAGATGGGATCCGAATCCTTCCTGCAGAATTTACTCAATAGGAAACACAGATGGTAAGCCACAGTGAACAGATTTTCCAGATGCGTTAAGCTGAGATGTTTTAGGTATCAACTGTGCAGACTTTTCTTAAAACAGGATTTTGAAACTTGCAAACCACACAGGATAATGTGCAGCAAAAGGTTCCAGCAACAATAAAGTTATCAGGGCTGATAGCAAAATAAAAGTGCAGTAGATTCCCTATATGGATGCAGTGATGTGCACGAGTGTTGCTGCTAATGTAAGTTGTTATGCAGGTATATAAGTGATCAGTCGAGTATTCACGTGCAGTAATGTTCAGCAGTAAATATTCAAATCCAGCTTATAAATTCCAGGTTTAGAACAAGACACAGCTCAATGTAAAGCAGGCAAACAAACACAGCACAGAATCGGCAGATTTCAAGAACTGCAGAATGGTAAGCAACAGTGCTTACCATCCTAAATCAGATTTTGCAATTTAGCAATAAGGAACAAAGATCTATTGATTCTTGTGATAAACCTGAATTAGAATTGTTCTTAGGACTTATGACACCTAATCAGATTAAGGGTCACAAGCTATGCGTCAGAGGTTTTATCAGAACCAAGAAGTCAAGGTGCAGAATTCAGCATGCAGGAAATAAAATCTGAGAACCAAAACTCAACACTTAAAGGTTCTAAGCAGATTAAACATTGATACTAGCTGCAAATTCAAAAGTCATTCAACAATATCCAGAATTTTGAATCAACTCAGATATCTTAGTTGTGCAGAAAGGCTGATCAAAACTTGCGAGAAGATGTAGTAGTGTGCAGAATTGATTAGAACTTTGCAAAAATTCAAATGCAGTTTTCTTTGGCAATTTGTTCAATGCAAGTAATTTTTTTTTTCTTTTTTTTTTTTTTTTTTTTTTTTTAAATCAATAAAGAGCAAACAACTTAACTAAGATGCAAAAGCAGTAAACAACTAAACATGAAAGCATGTAACATTTTTTTTTTTTTTTTTTTATTATTAATTAAAACAAAGAGCAAACGAGAATCGGTGTGACCAGACAAGAGTTGGCCACAACCGCTCTGATACCAAACTGATGTGGGGGGCAGACACGTGATGTGCAAACCAGAAAGAAAAGTAATTAAATCCTAAAATCACAATAAGCAGCCATAATTCCAAGCAGTAAGATGATCAGATACTTAGCTGATCTGAGGAATCTGGGTTCAGTCCAACTGATTAGAATAATGGAGGAAGATCAGGTCTTGTTATTGGGTCCAATGATCAGAGCGCGTTCTTCCCCATCGTAGAAAAATCAGGTACATCAGGATCACCCAGCACGTTAATTATCTGCATTACAAAACGCTAATCAAGTTTAAGATTGGGTAAGGAAATAAACAGTTACAGGTGGATGGACTGTGTCCTCGTGAAGCAGCGGAGGATCGGGCGCATGAACTGGTCGACGTTGGTGGTTGCAGAGGCGTGGGGAAGGGTGGCTCGAGGCTGTAGGGACGCATTCCGGCGTGATGGCCGGCCGGCGGTGGCGTCTGGGTGCTAGGAGAAGGGCGGCGTCAACAATGCCTTGTTTATGGCGGAAACAGGGGAGGACACGGGATGGGGCAGAGGCTGCCAGCGCTCGTCGGAGACGGTCTGAACTCCCAACCTGCTACAACTGGAAGATCCTCAGGCCACGGTGAACTCGTGGCCGGAGTTTGGGGTCGAACGGGGGCTTGTCGGAGGAGATCGACGGCGATCAGTGGTGAAGGGCGGAAACAGGGGCGTGAGCTGAGGCGTCACCGGAAATCTTCCGATTCCGGCGATCCAGACGTCGGATGGGACGATCCTGCCGGTTGTGGGTTCGACCTGAAAGGGAGGATGTGTGGCTGGAGTTTGAGGACGATCCGTCGGCCGGATCGTCGCCGGCGGTGAGGCGAATGGAGAGTTCCAGGCTGGATTCGGCGGGAAGCAGGGGAGTTTTGCGACAGCGGCGGAAGCTTGTTTAAACGAGGAAGAGGTGGAGAAGAGTGGCGTTCAGCTGGAGAAAAGGGAGAGGAGAGGTGCTCGGCACCTAGAGGAAGAGAGGGGAGAAGGAGACATCCGACAAACGGAGGAAAACTATTTCCATTGATTTCAACTTCAATTCGCATGCTTACAAAAAGGAGATACTCTTTTATATAGAGGGGCTGGTAATAATGCCGTTGCCCCTTTCTTCATCTTCACGCCAGCTGCAACGGGCAGCTTTTCTCTTCGCCTGCTGGAGATTGGTGGCTTTGCTGGCGCGTGGAGCTTGATAGAGATGTGCTTGAATGTTGCTGGCACAAGGTTGACTTCATGTGGACGTTGTGGGTGCAGCCCAGATTTTGCAGGAATTTGTTTGAATAGATGCAGCTGATGATAATTGCTTGGCATGCATTATTGGTAAATGCAATTGGTGGTGGCATTTGATTTGATGATGAGGTTGATTGCGTATTCAGCCTTTCTCCTTGGGCTGAATTCTTCTTTGACTTGGCTGAATTCTTCTTTGACTTGAACTAGCTTGAGCTTAGGAGATGTGACCGTAGCCATTGGACCTCATATTGTCATGGCAAAATAAGATGGATTAGTGCCTCTATAAACATAATTGTTGACTAAGTCTATGAATAATCAAGATTTACAATAATTATGCAAAAATTGACTAAGTCAAAATTAGATCAAATATCATGTGATATGCTCCTGCATCAACACTTGTGCTGTGGTTTGGGTGTAGTCTTAGAAGACTCTTTCCTTTATATCGGGAGACAGTGATGTGTTGCTAGATACCCCTCACTGATCGTGATAACGTAAGTTATCGTTACCGACATTTAAAGGAAACCCTTAGGGTCGCACAATTTGATGATATGGCTTACTTAAGTCAGATCGTATGGACTGAATTGTTCTGGTTCAGTTTAAAGGGATTTAATCTCTGATTGTAAGTGAGATCTGGTCTGGTCATGTTTGATTGATTAGGGCTTGAGATCTGTAAGCTTCGATCGAGAGAATTGATGCTAGATCGGTGAGATCAAGAGCATCAAGAGATGAACGGTTGGATCTTGAACCTTTAGGGTTTATTGTGATTTGAACCAGATGCTTGGCTTAATTGGTCTTTGAACCAAAACGAAATTGAACCAGCTCATCATGTGAGCGCATGGTTCAAGGGGAGAGCAAAATGCGTTCGGGTAAACCCATGGTCGCATGAACGTTGGTGGTTTGCTATTTTTAGAAGCCATGAGGCCACGCCTCACGTTCACGCCAAGAGAAGTTTTATTCTCGCCTCTCGCCCCTCTTTCTAGAGGTTCACTCGTTGTGTGTCACCTTGACGTTTTGGAGAGGATTCGGCCAAGAAGAAAAACATCTCCTTCCCTTCCATTCGATCAGGAGACCTTGGAACCTTGCAAGCACAAGGAGCACTAAGGGAGTAGGCGCATTGATCACCTTGTGTGCGCACCATTTGGAGGAGAAGCGTTTGACTCTCTACTTCCTAGACGCCATCCAAGAAATGGCATCGGTAAGGATCGATTCTCATGTATACGAAAATAAAGTTGATCATACTGCATGCATCGATCTAGAAACCTTTTCCGCTGTGTTAAAACCTCTGCATGCGCCTATTAGGGTTTCGCCCCCTCGTGGTAGGGGACTTTCACATAGGGAGTGTGGGATCCTATCCCAACTCACTCCTCCTGGAACACCTCAATGGAATGGTGTGTCTGAGAGGAGAAATCGAACCTTGTTGAACATGGTTCGATCTATGAGGAGACATGCAACTCTACCACCCATATTCTAGGGTTTTGCACTTGAGACAGCTTCTCTTATACTGAATAACGTTCCATCTAAGAGTGTTTCCAAGATACCATACGAGGTATGGAGTGGGAGACACCCTAACCCCTTTTTATCAGGATCTGGGGATGTGAGGCTTATGTCAAATGTTAGGATTCTAGCAAGCTAGAACCTAGATCTGATAAATGTGTGTTTGTGGGGCATCCTAAGGAAAGTAAAGGGTACTACTTCTGTGTCCCTATCGAAAACAAAGTCTTTGTTTCTCAGGGTGCTATCTTTATAGAGAAAGAATCACTCTTGAAAGAAGTCAGGGAGAGCAAGTTTGACTTGGATGAGGTCCAAGTGCAACCACAAGACACAGAGATGGAACCTAAGCCACCTGCACTGGTTGCTAGGCAGCCTGAGGCTCAGACACAGGTCCCACGTAGGTCTGGGAGGATTCATCGTGCACCTAAGAGTCATGGGTCCCTGCCGACCAAACACGACGGGATCTTGATCATGGAGGATGATCCCAGGGCTTATGATGAGGCAGTCGTTGGGCCGGACTCCAAGAGATGGCTTGAGGCCATGTGGTCCGAGATGGATTCCATGTCGGCTAACTAAATCTGGGATTTGATTGATCTACCTGATGGGGTAAAACCCATAGGGTGTAAATGGGTCTTCAAGAGGAATACTGACATGGATGGCAACATATGATGAAACCTTAACGGGAAGTTGCAATGATCAAATCCATTCGGATTCTGCTTGCTTTAGCTGCATATCATGACTATGAGATATGGCAGATGGATATTAAGACAACATTCCTTAACAGGAAGCTGATAGAGGATGTGTAAATGACACAACCTGATGGGTTCATCCATCCTGCATATGCCAATAAGGTCTGCAGGCTAAAGAAATCTATTTATAGATTGAAGCAAACATCTCGAAGTTGGCATCTTCGGTTTGATGAAGTTGTGAGACATTATGACTTTATCATGAGTGAAGATGATGCCTGTGTATACAGAGAATTCAGAGGCTGATACCAAGAATGGTAAATCCTTTTGATGATGAACCCATCAGACAGATAGATCTCGACATAAACTATAGGCAAGCCTTTGTTGAGTCAAGTAACTATCTTGATAATGCCTTGGGCATGATCTCTGATGACCCTCAAAGTGCATCAGATAAAAGATTAATTTGTAAGAATAATTTTATAATTGCATACCTAATGCAATTAAATAAAAAGCTAGATTTTATGGTGGCTAGAGTCTCTCAACACACTATCCTAAGACATCAAGAACAATTACAAAGATAGAAAATCTTTTAATAGTTCAAACCCAGCAACATCAAGAATTGGTTAATCACCTTAACCTTTTATTACAACAAGCACAACAAGCAACCTATGTGCAAAGTAAACACGTGAAAACATCACGTAGCACATTGTTTGCTACAAAATGAGTACTAGACCTTTTATAGGTACCTCCAATACTCTTGCTGGAACTACCACCGTAAGAGAACATAACCAAAATGAAACGTTATCAATTAGTAATACCATTCCAAATATCTTGAATAGGTTATTCGATCAAAATGGTATTCGTGCATAGGTATTAGAAGAAGTTGTTAATATTGATCAACAATTTGCACTATACCACAATAACATGTTGAACTTGTTACAACCTCAGGTCTTGTATAGAATAGGACCTTTAAATCTAAGAACACAGCTTCTTAGGATAACTCGTGAAGAAAATATTTCTGTCACGATAGAACCAAGGAATCTTCGAATAATCTCTAGAGAATCCTTACAACATATAAGACAATCAAGGAAAACAATAGCCCATATTGGGATGATTGTTATCTCTATTAAAGGACTAGCTCGAAAGAAGCTAGGAACAAAAGTGTTAATTGCAATTCTTGACAAAAGATGGAAATCAAACGCAAGAAAGGCAATTATTGCTTGTATGGAAGTCGACATGACTGAAAATAAGGGCATATTTTATTGTGCTTCAGATTTTTCTCATAAGCATAAGAGACTTAGGAGAATTAGAAATTGATATCCAAACCAAAGGATACGAAGATTTTTTCAGAGATTCCAACCTCTTGATAGGACTTGGATTCTTGGGAAGATTAACAAACAATTCTAATACTAGATATAAGCATTATATCTCTTCGATTATAGAAGCTTTAGCCAGTAAAGGAATTAAAATGATAAAGCCTATGGCTATATCACTAGACAATCTTGGAGGATTAGATTGGAATATCTCCAAAAATTTGGATTGTGAACAAATGCTTATCCTTGAGGATAGTATTTTGTTTAAAAATCTAGATGATACCTATAATTTGAGATTTTCAAATTATAAAAAGAAACAAGCTCATAATGACAATGAAGCTTCTATTTCATTGGAATTCAAAAGTTCCTAGATTAAAATGGTATTAGCATATCAAACTCTCTTAATACCTAAAGAATTAGGCTTTACATTCGAAGAGATGATAAGCCTAGAAATTGAGTTAATTGAAAGTGGACAAATCCTCCAGTCTCATAAACTCATAACAGATCTAGAAGGAAATATATGAGTTTCTTATCAAACTTCTGAAATACGACTCCAACAGCTACTTGCTACACAGTTCAATGAACTGTTAAGACAAGCAAAAGCAGAAGCTTTAGAAGGAGAAAAACAGCATTTGAATGATGGTCTTGATGATAAGTCCCCTCCAAGACTTAGAACATACCAAGATCATTTAAATGCTACTCATCATACAAGTTTACAAAACTTTATGAATGAAGAAGAAGCTCAATATAGCAACACTTCTTCAGAAAAAGATCTAGGAGAACATAGTTTTTCTGATGATGAAGATTTAAGGGATGAAACCTTAAGCCAATAAAGTATCCTAAAAAACTTTGTGGATACTATAATAAGTGATGCTCCTAAAGCAAATGCCAGCGCCGTTGGTGCACAAGCTAGCACATCACATTCAAGATCTTATATATCAACTGGATCTTCTAGTCATTATGGTAAAATACATAAGTGTTCGACCGGCTATAGTGGACCACATCCCTATCGTACAGCCAAGGGCGTCCTAACAGGATGCGGGCAACATCCATAGCTGCCATGTCACACAACACTTTCTCGTGATAGTCCCCAAAAGCGATTGGAACTTGACACCTATGGGTGACCGGAAGGCTTGATGCATCAACCCACGCAATCGAGTAGGGCTTCGGGTGGGGCTCGAGGGGAAAGCCAAAGCGAGTAATCGCGGTCCGAGAGACCACATTCAAACTACTTCCCCCGTCAATGACAATCTTACATGAGTGCCCGTTGCACTTGATGTAAGTGGTGAAAATGCTTGTGCGCCTCCAATCCTCAGAGGGCAGGGTTTGGACAAGGGTGCACCTTATGACCGCAAGAGTGGGGTAACTCTACTCATCACCACTCATGTAACACTCAGCCTCAATATGATGCTCCACACACTCGCAAGTAATGGTGGCTACACAGGTGTGACCTTTGTCCGCGGAGGCGGACTTCTTAGGGCAGTCCCTAGAGTAATATCCCAGCTGAAGGTGGTTATAGCAATGGACTCGCTCGAAGGAGCCAACGACGGGGGCCTTGCCCTTCTCTTCCCAACTGGGGTGAGAAGAGGAGGCCTCCGGGGCTAGGTGACCAGGGGAACCATGGGGTTTGGACCTGGGACATGTGTTGGATTGAGGTTCATGGCGTTCAACTCAAGGGTGGGTGTGCGGAGGCCCACTAGTGTGGGGGCGCCATAGTGGGACAAACTCGCAGCGTCGGGCCACAGCATAGTTGTCTCGCTCAATGTCTAAGGCGCATTGATAGGTTTGGCCTAATGATTCTGAGCCATACGCAAGCAAGGCCAGTCGGATGTCTGCATGGAGTCCATTCTTAAATTTGGATAGGACTAACTCGGGGTCCTCTTGTAGGTTGCAACGAAGTTGCAATGTGTCAAAAGTCAGGTGATTCTCCATGACGGTACTGGACCCTTGCTATAGGTTGCTATATTGGTCAAGATGGAACTGCCTATACGAAGGGGGTACATATCGCTCGTCGAGGCTATTGGGAATCCCCGGGCTATTTAAAATCGAAAATAGCGAAAGCGAGCCCAAAATGAGATTCCTAATTCAACAATAAGGACCGTCTTACGAAGAATACAAAGGATGTGATAGGGGTATACCTCACATAGCAATTTGATGCTGGCGATGGCTGAGACGCGAAAAGGCCCGTCCTCTACAATCGAGCACACACGGACTGCCTCGAGACTCCTCTGCTCCGCACACGTGCTAGCTTCGGGAGAAGAGATCCACGCCTCTAGCTTCTTCTCTACTTACGCCAATCTCGAAGACCACGCGCCCAGAAGAAGAGGAACCGTTGGCGACAAGGAGTGGGCAGCACTACAACTTGTCCCAAAATTGATGCAAAAATTTTCTTTTTGTCGTCACCTCCAAGACCCTCACGCTAGGAGCAGAGGGGAGGCGACAACAGGAGAGGAGAAAAGAGACTGGTGCAAGAATCTCCCAGGTAGGCCTCTCTAGTTATAATAGAAGCGCCTACTTCTCTTAGGAGATTTTTCCCATGCGGGACTATGTACATAGGCGCCTACTCACAATTAAGCGTCATGGGTTCGAATCCCCGCATAGGCAATTAATTGTAAATTGCGCCCAAGCATAGGCGCCTACTCACAATTAAGCGTCATGTGTTCGAATCCCCACAGACGCAATTAATTGTAAATTGCACTCAAGTTTATTAATTAGCCAAGAGAAGAATTCTCTTGCCAATTAATAGTTTTATTTTATTCATGTGACTAAAGTGCAAAGCCCAACCTTGCACTAAGACCCTTGTTCGACAAATTTTGACACCTCAGGTCAACAGAGGTCAAACGTGGTCCACTAGAGTCAACTAGTGGTCAAACATGAACAAAATAAAGTCTCATCTCCTCATAAGAAAAAACATAGCATCAGCTTCCCAAAATGATCCGAATCATACAACGATCCGATCAGAGGCTAACCGATCAATACGGAGTCTCTAGCATCTAGGTGTGCGACCCTGTAGGTGCCTTTGACACTGACAGTGATGACCCATTCATTACAAGCGGTAAGTGGCACCTAGCAGTACATCGCCAGTACCCAAGTCATCGGAATAAATGTCGCCATCGACAACCTCAAACTGTGATAAGGAATAAGAGTATCCATGTCCCTTTGCCAGGCTGATCGTCCAAGTTGGACAAGCGTGTCACACTTGTATGTTCCAACAATGATGGTCATGACTAAATCAGGCTAAACCTGGATGTGGCCACACGCTTTCAGTCATGCACCATCTAGGGGCCCATGGACATCAAGCTTCCCCGTAGGGAAGGGGCAAATCCTCTATTGGCAAGATGAACCTCTCGTATTGCTTAAGATATACCTAATGACAACCGTTATAACCTCCCTATTACAGCGAGGTGTTAGGTTGTATCAAAGTACATCCTTTACAACACAAAGATACAATCTTCCTCAAGTCAAAGGACAGATACAACTCTATCACTGTGAGATTATTCTTGAGACACCAAAAGAACTCTCCCGGCGGGTCGGTCCAGCATATCTCCCTTCATATACCGTTATGCCTGCGTTGAGCAACCCGTGCTAACTAGCGCATAAACGAGTTTCATCCGCACCATAGCTGTCCCCTATCCACTATGGTACTTGACTAGAACATAAGCAAACTGAGATAGTAATATCTCGAGGGACATCATCATGTAAACATACATATGCGCAGATGTATAATAAACCATGACAACGACAATGCCAGGATATCTATAAATATCAATGTATGTAGTACATATGTCTAGACCAAAAGATAGGTCTCAGGGCATAACACTAACAGAGGCAATACTTCATTTCCTCCCAACGGTTGATAGGAGGAAGGGAATTATGCTCATTCTGGCGTTCCACATTTTGCCAATTTAGACGCACGGGACCATCAAGCGAGGTTCGGATGAACTAGATGCACATATGCAAGGGGTAGTCACTCAAGTCGAAGTAGGAATCCAAGACACAACCCAATCTAGGAATTGCATGGGGTATAGTCCACCCGCGAAGTGTGCGGGTGTGTCTCAAATGAATCAATGAAAATCGTCGTCCGCCCGAGCACACTCATAGCGGGGTAGGGTTGGGGGCCTCTGTGCAACCCAAACATCATCCTCATCTAGGGACTCTTCTTCATAGACCGGGCCTCCATGGCCACATAAGGCCTACGTCGGCCTGACTCATCATCAAAGGGTTGGCGCCGAATAGGCGCGGCTACCAGGGGTGATTCCCTAGTTGGGGCTAGACGTGCGAACTGAGGGGGTTGAACCGGGTTGGAGCGACTATGCTTCAACACACTAAAACAATCAGTGAGATTCCGGAATCCAGCTAAGAGCTGCTAGACTGCAGTCTCCGTGGACAACTTACGGGCATCCAATTGCACGGTTAGCGCATCGACTCGCGTAGTAAGCATAGCCAATAACTCTAAGCGGATGCTAGTCCCTTCCGAGGGTTGGACCAACTCTTGGGTTTCCGAAATAGTGTCGGGGAATTGGAATGACATGACTTGTGACCTTGTAGTCACCATGCACAAGCAAGGGGAAATTTTACTAAGTGCAAAATGCTGAGAAATGCAGAAATGATGCTAAAATATGCTATGCAACGGAGTTGGACCGTGCGAACAATAAGAATTCAACGCGCCACTCCTCTGATACCAGAAAGGATGAAGCTACAGTAGGTGGGTTGATCCTTAGTGCTGTATTCTATGGTGTTACACAATGCACAGAAAATGAGAGAGGGTCTTGAGACAAGGGAAGTTAAAAATGCTCAGAAATGTAGTAGGAAAACACGAAGAAATCGATGACGAACTCGTTTCCGGGCAACACAAACGCAAGAAATCCCAACGGCACTCAAAACTAAAAATTGCTCACTAACCTCTTAGCAAATTTTAAGCTCAGCACGTTCCTTTAGGGTAGCGGTTTTATGGGGTTTTAGCTTGCGTGCCTATGAACCTGGAAACAAACCAAAGAACAAGGAAACATCCACGCCTCCGACGTACGGATGCTCATGGAGGAGAGATAGAAACCACAGTGGAAAGAACATAATGTAACTTGAAAAGACAGGCGAACCTGACCCACCGGAGACGGTGGGATTTACTTGTTATAATGCTAGAAATAACTCAGGAATCGAGGTACCGACCATGACTCATACAAACTCTGGAATCGAAGCACCAACTTTGACTCCCACACACTGGAGGCACTCTTGCTCACCAGGAAAACTCTGTCATCTAATAGAGAACTAAAAAACTAGGCAGCCTATCCTCCTCTTTTATAGAATAAGAGGCGAAGGAATAAGACAAAAGAGAAAGTCTAACTACTACCTACTCTTGCAGCCAAAATCAGTCAAGCTATAGCAAAAGACAAAAAGAAACAAACTCCTACCAACTATAGGACTACTCTAGTGCATGTCCTTTGATTCTTCATTATGGCGGTGTCCTGGAATGGTGGTTAGATGCGCTCGGAGCACATCGTGACAAAACAGCAGAATATGGAAGTTAAGGGCTGGGTCATCACCGTTGTAGCATGCTCTTGGGCCGTGTTGTTGAGATGATTGCGGTACCTGTCTGGGGCTGGGCCCTTAGGAGGTCGGATTGCATGACCCTTGGGTTGAAGTACCTTGGTGTGGATCGATAACGGGCTCATGACTCCCATGTAGCGGTCCGGTGGATGAGATGAGCATTGGGATCGTTGTATTACCACGTTGTTGGGATCCTTTAGGTCATCCTCAGATGGATGAATATGGTATAGAGGGTTGTGTACGTTGAAATGGGGTCTCCGGGGCATTTATGGATCTTCAGGGATGATCACGGCCTGGCCGTGATGGTGTTCACGATTGTGATCAGGTGTGTTGGAACCTGTCGATGTGATCACGGCCTAGACGTGCTTCTCATCATGGCCATGACTGCGTTCGCGTCCGAAATCACCAGTTTTTCTATTTTTTGGCAAGGTGATCATGGCCTGCTAGTGCTTCTCTCCACGGCCATGATCAAGTGCACAGTATTTCACCGGGCTCATCACAGCCTGCCTGTGATGGCATCCACGGCCGTGCTTATGATTTGCATTTTCTACCGAGGCCATCACACCCGTGATGGGCTTCACGGCCTGCCCGTGTTCAGCTCACAAAAAGTCATGGGGAGGTGTTTTCTCGTCCGGTTCGTCCCCTTCTTCAATGCTAGCTTCTCTTGCATCAGAAGGTCATTCAAGTCAATGGGTTTACGGGGCTATTGTCCCTAGACCACTTTGGAAAGGACTGAACTTGGTAAACCTATTAAACACACTATTGTATGCGAATTCTGCTATCGAGAGCATAGTGTCACAATACCTAGGGTGATCACTGATGAGATATCAGAGCAAATTGCCCAAGCTTGGATTAACGACCTTGGTGTCAGTTTGTGGGTGGTAAGCGGTGCAAAACTTTAGGGTAGTTCCTAAGAGGGCCCACAGTGAACGCCAGAAGTGGGTCACAAAATAGGTGTCACAATCGGACATGATCACCACATGGGACGCATCTGCCATCCTCGAGCAGGGGATGAAATGGGCAATCTTCAAAAAATGATCCACAATGACGTAGACAGAATCGATTCTAGACGTTGTGCGGGTCAACACAAGGACAAAGCCCATGTTGAGGTCAGGCTAGGGACCTCCATAAATGAGCAACGGGGTATACAAACTAGTGTTCAGTGGATGGGGTTTGACCATCTGACAGATGCCATAATGGTGAAGAATCCATTCCATGTCCTTGCACAAGGAGGGCCAAAATAGGCGATCCTCAGCCATCTCATAGGTCTTATCGTGGCCGTGGTGGCCAGACATGCCACTTGCATGTAATTCCAGTAGGAGGTGGTCACGAGAGGACTATCAGGGAATACATATCCGGTTTCCCCAAAAGAGGTAGCCTTCACACAGCTGGTAAGGTGACTTAACATTTTCAAACTCAGTGAGGCGCGTATAGATGGAGCCAAAATCAGGGTAGCTCGGGTACTCAACCTTCACATAGGCAAAAGTGTAGACACTGGTATGCTTGACACATAGGAGGGTTCGGACGCGACTCAAGGCATCCGTGACTAAATTCTATTTACTGGCCATGTGGTTGATCACAAAGGAGTACTGCTGCAAGTACTCAACCCACTTCGTTTATCAGACACCCAACTTCTTTTGGGCACTCGAGAAGGAAAGGGCCTGCTGATCATTATACAACACAAACTTGTAGTGAGCAAGTAGTGCCTCCACTACTGCAATGACTGGACAATGGCATAGAACTCCATGTCATATGTTGAGTACCTTTGCCAGACGACATTCATTTTCTTGCTAAAGAAGGCAACCGAGTGGCCTTCTTGGCTGAGAGTACCTTCGGTTCCAGAACTGGAGACATCACACATGAAGACTTTCAAAAAGTTTGAAAGTCAAAGGAAAGGGGCTATAGTGAGGGTGTCCTTAAGGGTATCAATGGCACATAGAGTGGCCGGTGTCCACTCAAAGTCATTCTTTGATAGACATTAGGTAAGTGGGGTCGCGATCGTACTAAAACCGCAGATGAAACAATGGTAAAAATCTAGCGAGGCCTAGAAAACTATGAACCTCATAAATAGTGCGAGGCTCGGGCCAATGTCAAATGGCCTCAACCTTAGCAGGATCAACAGAGAGACCCAGGTTAGACATGATGTGCCCAAGGAAATGAACTCGGGAGGCCATGAAGGTGCACTTCTTCATGTTAAGGAAGAGGTGCTTCTTTTGTAGAATCTCAAATGTAGAGTGAAGATGCCCTAAATGCTCCTCCTGGGTCTGACTAAAAATTAGAATGTCATCAAAATAGACGACCAGGAACTTGCCCATCTAGGGCCTAAGGACTTGACTCATTAGTCTTATGAAAGTGGACGGAGCATTTGATGCGTTGCATTTACACCATGTTTTTGCCTATATTTTACATGATATTTTGGGCTTAATTGAATGATTTTATGCAATTTTTAATGTTTTTGCTTCACTTGGCATAGAATCTTCACTTTTCTTGGTTTTAAGGAAAATGCAGGTAAAATAGACCAAAAATGATGGATTTCATGTGTTTTGAAGCTATATTATGATTCCCGAGGAGATTATGAGCTCACACGTCAAATTTGGAGTGAAACGGAGGCCAGACTCAATATTTTATGGTTGCACCCGTGAATCTTTCATGGGCCATGAATATCACTAAAAACGATGGATTTTATGAGTTTTGATGCCACGGGGTGATTCGTGATGAAAAGACGAGGCCGTACGTCAAATTTGAGCCGAATCAGAAGTCAAACGGAGGTCAAAAGTAACTTTTATGGCCATGGCCATAAATATATTATGGGCTGTGAATCTGGCTATGTAGTGAATAGAAACTTACATACCCTAGGCCGTAAATATATTCATAGGTCATGAAAACGTCAGCCCCTTCACGTTTTTCACTCGATTCGAACCCGAATCGAGTCGGAATTGAACCAAACTTTGCTGAAACCATCCTAGATGGGTTCTAAACTGATTAAACTATAAGAGGAAGGATTTTGGAAGGTAAAAGGGGCTTCTATGCATGAACATGAATAGTGGTGGTGGCTAGGGTGAAAATTACTTCCAGGGCAGAATTCCGGCGAGAGATCACGCAAAGGAGGGGTTTGATCACTTCTTCTTCGTCTCCAGATCGAGGGGAAGAGTTCTAATCACTTTCCTAGTGTGCTTTTGCATTATTTTTGAGAGATTACATGTTGAATTCATCACTAAACATGTTGTATTCAAAGAACATGTTTGCTTAAACCTATTTTCTTGATTTGAGAAGTAATCCGTTGACTAATTTATGAATTAAACTCGTTGTTTAAATATTTGACATGATTTTTATATATTTGATTTGATTAGAATTGTGTTTATTCCATAAATTACCTTAATCAAGTAATTTTACATCTTAGACGTTGCGTGAAGGACCGAGAGGTGAATCGCAATGTTAGATCAATTATTTTCAAACCTACGAATCCGATCACGAGAGTAGTTCGGATTTGTTTGAAGGATTACCATGGTTTTTCATAGAACTTAATGGGTCTAATTTCGTTAACTGTCACGAGAGTATGAAGTTAGCGTAGTTAGATACCGGATTATGCTTCGAGAGAAGGTAATCTGTACCATAGAAAAAATCCCTTTCAACGCTATAATTTTCTATTCAAAGGTTTATTTTTATTAAATTGATAATCGTCAGTGTGGTGAAACACCAAATCCTGATTTTATCCGCATTGATTTTTACCCGAATGCTCGCTTTTGCTTGTTTTCGTACTTTGAGGTTTCCAAACAAAACAAAATCACATTTTGAATCATCTAGATATAGGTCAATCGTGTAATCGGTACTTGACCACCTGATCCTTATTGGGAATGATAATCTTTTTATTACTTCGATAATTCCGTGCACTTGCAGAACGTTATCAAGTTTTTGGCGCCGTTGTCGGGGATCTGGCTAGTCAATATCGATTTAATCGTGAGATTTATAAACTAGACATTTTTTATTTATTTTAATTTTTATTTTGTTTTTGGTTTTTGTTTTTGTTTTTGTTTTTCTTATTTTGTCTGTTTTTCGCATTTTTTTTAGTTAGTTTATTTTATTTTTTTCTCTTTTTGGATTAACACGTTGTATGAACATGAGAACTCAAAAAATCACTTCACTACATATTTTAAGCTTTATTTTGCAATTCCTGTTTTACATTTTGTATTTTTAATTTTATTGGAAATATAATGTTTAACCAATGTCAATGGTCAAATCAGAGATACGTGCCACCAGTAATGACAAGAGAATATGACACGAATGTATCAGAATCTCTTTTAGAAAAGGTAAATTCTTATATTCAATATACTGAATATGTAAGCATGCAATGTTATATGTTGAAATATGTTATTTGTGATATTTGTGGATTTCATGGGCATGATTTTACTAAATGTCAATTAGGGATTCCTCCATGCTTTAACTTATGCCCTAATACCCATAACCCAAGTTGGGAGAACCATGAAAACTTGTTTTATCAGAATGACCCAACCTTTAGTGAACCTCAAAAATCCAACTTAGAAATCTTGCTTGAAAACTATATAGTTGCTATGGACAAACAAAGGGAGAAAATTCATACTATAATTTATGGCACTGAAAAAATAACATAGAGGAAGGAATCTAGGATGAATCTGGCAATTTTGTAGAGTTGGAACAATCATTAGTCATGACTCTAGTCACAAATTATGATTTACCTTCTTCAAATTTTGATGATTTTGAAAATTTAAATGATTGTGATTTACCTTCCTCTACACTTTACCAGCCATCTAGTCCCCTCTCACATAATAAAGTGTCTTGCATCACAAATATTTGGAACATGTTTGAAGAGAAATTTGAACTTTTGGAGTCTTATGAGAATAAAGATGAAGAATTTAAGGATCCTCAAGTAAGAACTAGTGAGATAGATGGTAATGAATTTGATAGTGTGAGGATGGAACACTCCACTGAAGAGAAAGAAATTGAGGAAGAGGATCCTGAGCATATTACACCACCACTACCATATGAACCATCAATTCCTTGTCTCCAGAAGAATGAATTAGAGATTTGCATGACAGATGATGAAGTAGATGATATTGAGGATAATGATGATGAGATGATTGAAATAGTATTTCATACAAATCTAAGCACAGGTACCCAAAAGAAGGTAACACATGAGATTATTGATCACATTGGCATTAAGGTAAATGAAAAGTCAAAAATAAAATTTCAAAACTTCTTGAACAATTTAAGGCATGATTTTTTTGATTCAATTTCAGTTTTCTTCCAAGGTATGAATTCTTGTATTTTAAATTCAGTCTTCTTCCAATTGCTGATATAAATCTAAAGGAAGAATGCATGATATTACTCTTGGATAAATACAGAAAAATTATTGAATGTTCTTTGCATTATTTTAATTCTTATTTTTGTATGCATGTACTGGTCACTGCAACATGGAACCACCTGTTTAACTGGATATATTTTGGTGGACACAATCTTGAGACGAAGAAAAAATAGAAGATTATATGCTCTCTACTATGGCACAGATTCACCAACTCCACCATGACATGAAGTTGTGGTCAAGCTAATGACCTTAAAAAAGTGCTTTTGGGAGGCAGCCCAAAGTTTTTTAATTTTATTAATTTTTGCATTCTTAGTTTTTGGTTTTTAATTTTCTTTAAATTTTTAAGAATGTTTGCAGCATGTATTGATGAATTTTTATTGATAGAAAATCTTTTAACAAGTTGTTTTATATGCAGGAATTTTTTTGGAGATTTTTTACTTGAAAGAAAGGTGATCAACGAGACATTCACGGTTGTAGCCGTAAAACAATTATAAACCGTGATTCTAGTGACATTTTCTTTGTGAGTATATTTAAAATATGATTTTGATTGTGAAGCATGATGGTATTTGATATTTGAAACTTGTTGATCTTTGATGTGACATAGTTTCTAGATTTTTCTAGGTCATGTTTTAATATTTTTTTTTTGATACAATTGCACAGGATTTCGCTCATATTATAAAGGGAACTCTTGCAAAAATTTTTCTAAAATTTGTCATTCATTAATTTAATGTTTAAGTATATGCAACAATTTAAGTCTAGGGTGTCTTCATGTATTTTGATTGTATTCAATCTTTATAGGTATGTATTTTGAATGTTTATGATTGTTAAGGATAATCAAATTTGTTTTATCCTTGATTTTAAACTTAGGAAACATTTTGAGTGATTAATTTGATGACTTAGGAAATTTTTGAAATTTCATATAGACTTAGATTGTTGAGTAAATTCAATTATAGTATTGATAAAATACATATATGAATTGTTATATTTTCATATGACACATGCATAGTATCTTTATACATGAACTTTAATTTATCTATTTTTGCTTGATGGAAATTTTTATGAATAGAATTTGGTGATAATTATTTAACTGAGATTTGCTCCAACTCCTCTAGTTGAGTGATCTGAGGTCATGAGTTATATTATACCACGAGAGGGTATACTTTAAGTTTGTTGCGATCGAGTATCGATAACGACTTAAATACCATGCCATTGATCGACTTTCTCCAAAAAGAGAGAGAGAGAGAGAGAGAGAGAGAGAGAGAGAGAGAAAAGACTTCTCTACTTGGCACTGCGATAAATTGGTAGTGGTACCAAAGACATGAGTTGAAGTCTAATAAAAAAAATAAAAAAAATGGAGAGAAAAAAAAGGGAGAAAAAGAGAAAGCTGTAGGTTAAGTGGACAACTCCACTAACTTTATAATTAAGACTATGAGTTAGATTATACTACTTTATGGTATACTTTAAACAATGTTATGTTGCTAACAAGAAAGAGCATATAACCGTTTAAAGACCAAATTGCTCTAAAAATCTTTATCTTTAACATCACCAAGATTCTTGAAATAATTTTTTGTCTATTGAGTTATGTGGATTTATTAAGTTGAGAGTATTTGATACTTAGTACGTGAAAAATGAATGATATGACATGAATTATGAATTTTATCTTTCTTAGATTGTAACCTCTTGGGAATTTATTTCTATTATGATTTTTCTTGAATTACTTGAGTTAGAAAGATTGATTGCTTAATTTGTAGACTAAGGATGTTATTAGGGCCAAAAACAAATGAGTGTTCCTTATATTTACATTCTTTATACATATCAAGGTATTGCTTGAGGACAAGCAAAGTTTAAAGTCTAGCGTTTTTGATGCATTGCATTTACACCATGTTTTTGACTATATTTTACATGATATTTTGGGCTTAATTGAATGATTTTATGCAATTTTTAATGTTTTTGCTTCACTTATCATAGAATCTTTACTTTTCTTGGTTTTAATGAAAATGCAGGTAAAATAGCCCAAAAATGATGGATTTCATGTGTTTTGAAGCTATATTATGATTCCCGAGGAGATTACGAGCTCGCACGTCAAATTTGGAGTGAAACGGAGGCCCGAATCAATATTTTATGGTTGCACCTGTGAATCTTTCATGGGCCATGAATATCACTATAAACGATGGATTTTATGAGTTTTGATGCCACGGGGTGATTCGTGATGAAAAGACGAGGCCGTACATCAAATTTGAGCCAAATCAGAGGTCAAACGGCGGTCAAACACAACTTTTATGGCCATGGCCATAAATATATTATGGGCTGTGAATCTGGCTATGCAGTGAACAGAAACTTTCACACCCTAGGCCGTAAAAATATTGACTGGCCATGAAAACATCTGCCCCTTCACATTTTTCACTCGATTCGAACCCGAATCGAGTCAGAATTGAACCAAACTTTGCAGAAACCTTCCTAGATGGGTTCTAAACTAATTAAACTATAAAAGGAAGGATTTTGGAGGGTAAAAGGGGGCTTCTACACACGAACAAGAATAGAGGCGACGGCTAGGGCAAAAATCACTGCCAGGGTAGAATTCCGGCAAAAGATCACGCAAAGGAGGGGTTTGATCACTTCTTCTTCGTCTCCAGATCGAGGGGAAGAGTTCTAATCACTGTCCTAGTGTCTTTTTGCATTATTTTTGAGAGATTACATGTTGAATTCATCACTAAACATGCTGTATTTAAAGAACATGTTTGCTTAAATGTATTTTATGGATTTGGGAAGTAGCCCATTGAATGAGTTATGAATTAAACTTGTTGTTTAGATATTTGACATGATTTTTATAGATTTGATTTGATTAGAATTGTGTTTATTCCGTAAATTACCTTGATCAAGTTATTTTATGTCTTAGACGTTGCGTGAAGGACCGAGAGGTGAATCGCAACATCAGATCTATTCTTTTCAAACCTATGAATCTGATCACAAGAGTAGTTCAGATTTGTTTCAAGGATTACCATGGTTTTTCATAGAACTTAATGGGTCTAATTACGTTAACTGTCACGAGAGTAGGGAGTTAGAGTAGTCAGATATCGGATTACGCTTCGAGAGAAGGAAATCTGTACCTTAGGAAAAATCTCTTTGAACGCAATAATTTTCTATTCAAAGTTTTATTTTTATTAAATTCATAATCGTCAGCGTGGTGAAACACCAAATTCTGATTTTATCCGAATTGATTTTTACCCGAACGCTCACTTTTGCTTCTTTTCGTACTTTGAGGTTTCCAAACAAAACAAAATCACATTTTGAATCGTCTAGATATAGATCGATCGTGTAATCGGTACTTGACCACCTGATCCTCGTTGGGAACGATAATCTTTTTATTACTTTGATAATTCTGTGCACTTGCGGAACGTTATCAGCATTCGACAACCTGAAGGGCATTACAAGCCACTCGTAAAGACCGTCCTTGGTCATGAATGTTGTTTTCCATTCATTGCCATCGTGGATGTGGACTTGGTGATATCCTCTCCATAGGTCGAGCTTGGAGAACCAATATAAGCCCGATACTAAGTCCAACATGTCATCAAGCCTGGGGTTGGGAACCTATACTTAATGGTTATTCGATTGATGGTGCAACTATCTATGCATATGTGCCATGACCCATCCTTCTTGGCCGTGAGCAAGGCAAGCACAACACAAGGACTTAGGCTCTCACGGATGTACCTCTTGGTGAGGAAGGCATCCACTTGATGCTGCAGTTCAGCATGTTCAGTGGGGTTGAGCCTATGGTTTGGTAGATTGGGGAGAGGTCCTCCTGGCACTAGACTAATCGCATGTTGGATCTCCCTGACCGAGGGGAGTCCATGGGGTATAGGTCCTCAGAGGAGTTGTCACTAAACTCAGATAGGAGGGTCGCTACCTCGGTGGGTGAAGCAGCTACAATAGGAGGGTTGGTCCTTAATTCCATACTCTATGGTGTTTACGCAATGCGCAGAAAATGTGAGAGGGTCTTGAGACGAGGGAAGTAAAAATGCTCAAAAAGTGCAGCAAGGCAACATGAAGAAATCAGCGGCGAAATCATTTTGGGGAAACACTAATGCAAGAGAAAACCATGACACTCAAGTCTACCAAATTTGCTCACTAACCTCTTAGCAATTTTAATCGTAGCACATTCTTTAGGTGTTCAGTGGATTGACAGGGCTTAGCTCATGCACCTATGAGCCTGAAGACACACCGAAGAATAAGAAATCGTTCCACGCCTCTGATGACACAAAAATTCATAGTTTATTTTGTATTGTTTGAATGGTATTTTTGAGTCATATTCATGCTCTTTTGCTTATTTTCATGCCTTATTTCTTAAATATTTTAGAATCTACACTTTTTCTAGTTTTTAATCAATTCCAGGTAAAAAGACACTATTTTAAGGGATTTTCAAGCAAACCAAGTGTATAGACAAATTCCAATCATCAAGAGGAGATCACACATCAAAATTCACGCAAATTGGAGTTTCTGAAAATATTACGGTAGGGTCGTAATTTATATTACGGGGCCGTGGTTTTACTGAACTTATAGAATAAACCATGGCACTACCATAATTCATTTTCTATGCTATAATTTTAGTCGATTTCTGTCCAGAGAAAAGTATGGCACTACCGTAATTATATTACGGCCGTAATTTTGTTATACCAGATTTTGAAGCATAAAGGTCAAAACACGGCACTGCCGTGGTTTATATTACAGCCCATGATTCTTCCTAGGTTCTTCACAAAAAGAATTATGGCACTGTCGTAATCATTATTACGGGCCGTAATTATAACCCAGACCGCCGATTCTTCCGAAGTTACTATAGCCTGATTTTTGTGTCAATGATTCTAGTCGATTTTGACCACCATTTCAAATTCTGAAAGAAGGGGAAAACTCTATAAGAAGAGGCGAATATCTCAGAACAGGAAGCCCTAATTTTAATCCATGATTCAGAGAGAAATCGAGATTCTCATCACCACCCTAGGGTTCATCACTAATAAGCATACAGACCACCATCGGCCGTGAAATCTAAGGGAAAGTTATGCCTGAAGGAGGGCAATATACACTAGAAGTTTCAGAGCAAAGGGAAGTCGAAGGAAGGAGAAATTAAGAAAGGTGTGGGCACCGCACTGTTCACAGCAACTTTCAAAGCCAGAATTACTGGCTGTAATTTGTTTACAGCCCTATATTCAGTAACCCTTTACTGCTTTAGATTTCTGGTTTCCATTGAAACAATGGTTTATTGTAAATCTTCCATCATGCTAGCTTAAACTTCTTTTGGGATAGGGTTGTAATCGCCTTAATTTCTCAATGACTAGATAATTTTTATTTCATCCGAATATTTTTGTTATGACAATTTTATTTAAGTGATTAATGTCGTTAATCTTTTCTAGTTTCAATTATCAACATGTGTGAGAGTTTTCTCAATGACTAGATATGAAACGTGATTCGCAAAACATGGAACCCTAAAATTGAGATTTAGGAACTTATGCTAAGAGATTAGGTTTGTTCTTATTTTTAGATTTTTTTAAGTTTAATTCTTGTTGATAATCTGATCTAGGAAATATTATTGAGTTAGACATGAAAATATGGTAAGAGATTAGGGTATTGGATTGTTGGAAACCCTTAAATAAAACCAGTGAAACTAAAGTATGAGAATATTTAGTTATTTCTTGAGATATTGACATTGAGAGTTAAGCACGAAAGTGATTTTAAATCTCTTTGCCATGGTTTACTTATCTTTAACACTGAATAATCAATCGCGAGAGCAAGGGTTATTCCCTGTAGATTATCTATGCGAGAGCGAGATAATTTCTTTATGAAGTAAATTACATCTTTATCATAACAAGGACAAACCGATGAACACTTATTTATATTTAGTCATTGAAATTAAGGTGGATGAAACACTAGTCCCAATTTTTCTCTCTGACATTTCGTGCAATTTCCAATCATTCGCTACATCACATTCAAATTTGCTTAGCTAGTGAGAAATTAATTCTTTGGTATTTAACAAACGAGGTCTCTGTTGTTTGATATCTTTTTATTACTTCGAGTATCCGTGCACTTGCAGAAATAATAAGTTTTTGGCACCATTGCTAGGACCTTGGTTTTTGTTAATCTTGAAGAAATTGATAGTAATGCTAGACTAAGTTTTGTCTTGGTTATTTTCCATTTCCATATGATATTTCAGAAGCTGAGATTTATTCTGTTTTTCTGTATTTTTCTACAAATTCTGAGTTTATTTGATCTTTTTATTTGTGTATGCGCAGGACCTTTAGATCAGGACCCCTAGTTCCTTTAGATCATGAGATTAATAGAACTCTTAGACTGTGCTGGAAACTCAGATTTGAGAAAAGAAGAAGGAAGAAGTAATCATGGCAGACAGGAGATCGCTTAGAGACTATACAGTGCTGAATCCACAAGAGATACACTCTAGCATTGCTAGACCAGCGATTGAGGCTAATAATTTCAAAATCAAGCCATCTTTTCTATCTATGATTCAGCATAATCAATTTGGAGGATCTCCACTTGAAGATCCTAATCAACATCTTGCTTTATTTCTTGAATTTTGTGATACTAATAAAATTAATGGTGTATCTAGTGATGCGTTAAAACATAGATTATTTCCTTTTTCTCTTAGGGATTGAGCACATTCCTGGCTTTATTCTCAACCTCCTGGTACATTCACTACATGGGATCAACTTTCTAATGGCTTCTTGATGAAGTATTTCCCGACTAGCAAGACAATCTAGTTGAGGAACCAGATTACTAGCTTTGCACAGGGGAATGGTGAATCTTTATGTGCGGCATGGGAGCGTTTCAATGAATTACAACGGAAGTGCCCTTACCATGGCTTAGAAAAATGGGTTTTGATTCATACTTTTTATAATGGTTTACTCTATAATACGCGTCTCACTGTTGATGCGGCTGTAGGTGGAGCCCTCATGAACAAGACCATTGATGATGCTTTCTCTCTGCTTGAGGAGATGGCGCTGAACTATAACCAGTGGACCACTGAAAGAGGAGTGGTATAACGTCCTCTGTTGTATCTCAAGTTGTTCGGCATGTACCTTGGACTAATCCCCAGCAACGGCGCCAAAAACTTGTTGTATCCCAAGTTGTTTGGCGTGTACCTTGGACTAATCCCTGGCAACGGCGCCAAAAACTTGTTGTGTCCGCAAGTGCATGGATACTTCGAAGTAATAAAAATATCAAACCACAGAGACCTACGTGTTAAGTACCAAATAGATGTTTTCTCACTAGCTAAGCAAGCCGAATATGATGGAAGTAAACTATGCAGAAAAGTATGCTAAAAAGATAATCAGAGAGAAATAACTGGGACTAGGGTTTCATCCTCCTTGATTCTAATGACTAGACATAAATAAAAGGTCGTCGGTCAAATCTTGTTATGATAAAGACTTAATTTACTTCATAAAGGGATTATCTCACTTTCGTGCAAACAATCATGTAGGGACCAATCCTCACTTTCGCGCAAGATTTATCCCAGGCTAATGATAAGTAAATAATCAATCAAAGAATTCAAGATCACTTTCGTGCATCCGAATTCTAAGTTGATTGTCTCGAGTGGAATCTCAAGGATCACTTTCGTGCATCCGAGACTCAACACAAGTTCTACCTATGGTTCTCTAACGTTCCGATCCTCACTTTCATGCAAGATCTCCACGTTTAACACACTAACTTAATCCTAGGTTCATAATAATCAACATGGCAATCACGTCACTAAAAAAAGAAATAAGAACTTTAACCTAATCTCTTACGGTGAGTTCCTATTTATCAATTTTAGGGTTCCAATTCTCAAGCAAGTCATCTTTCGGTCCTTATTGCGAGAACTCTAAACATAATGACAAGAAGTAAATTAAGGAGAAATTTAAAACAATAATCACATAGGTAAAATTATCATGGCAAGATTATCTTGACGAAAATAATAGTTTATCAAACCATTAAAAATCAAGGGGATTACACCCATGTCCCAAATATGTTTAAGCTTGCATGGAGAAAGAAATACAATCAACCATAGTTTCAAAGTATAAAAAATTGAAGAGAAGGAAGAAATAAACTTTACAACGCAACTGTAATAGAAATTACAGCCGTAATCACGCATATGATAGTGCCGGCGGCGTTCTTTCCATGATTCCTTCTCCAATCGAACTCCTTTTGCTCTAAAACTTCTAGTGTGTGCTCCTCTCCTCCAACCGAAGCTTCTGTGTGAAAATTGCGGTGAGAGGTGCCCTCTATGCCTCTCAGCGCAAGGCCAAACCCTAATCGCCTCTCTATCAATTGCTCCTTCGATACTGGATCAAAATTCCTCCTTGCACTTCGTTTGTCTTCTCCCCTTAAGGTCGAGTCCGCAGCATCTTTTGGATCTCAATTTGGAGGTCTAGATCAAAAGAGACGGTCCGCGCAAGATTCAGACCCATAAAAATCATGTTTTTTAATGAAATTATAGTACCGTAATGAATATTACGGCAGTGCCGTAATTTTGGCTTTGTGAAGTATTTGTCAAGATTACGGCCTATAAAAATATTTACAGCCATGCCATATTTGCTTCTGTATGTTTCTTGTAAGATCCAAGGATCTTAAGTCCTGGTAAGTATTATTTTTGATTTAAATAAAATCATTGACTGTGGATGTTAATGTTAACTAATTAACTAGCTTATTGGATGTTAATTTTCAGTTAATTAATTAGAGTTTATTGCTTGTTAATTTGAGTTAGTTAATTGTTAATTAATTAGAGTTTATTGGTTGTCAAATTAATTAGAGCTTATTGGTTAATTAATTAGACTTAAATTCTTATTGGATTTCGGTTAAGTGAATGGTTAGTTAATGGCTAAAATTATGGGTTATTTGGGTTTGCAATGAAATTAAATGATATTGGGTTTAAAATTTGAATTAGTGGATTATAAACCTTATTGGAATCAACTAGTTAACGGGTTTTAATAATTAATTAACCGAAAATTGTATTAGTGTTTAGGGTAAGAAATTAGGCGTTTTGGCGTTTTTTTTTGGCTTGGAGAAAAATTAAGGTGGCGGCTTGAAGAGATTGGCGACGGCTTGGAGGCTTGGAGGCGAAAATTCTTCTTCCTCTTCCTTTTCTCCCTTTGGCCGGCGTCTTGGTGTTTGGAGGCGTTCCTTGTCCATTATTGGCGTCTTCCTAGGAGTATTTCAAAGCCTTAGACGAATTCTTGTGGAAGTTTTCACCTTGGTATTCACGGTTAAGAGGTGAGTGGGGTGTCTAATCGATTTCTATCTATTTTTTTGTGTTAAAAGATGTGTTAGATGATACATTTGCTTGTTGGAAACCTTACCATGCTAAAACCGAAATTCAAGACTTCACCATGATGAAAACCGAATTTTGTAAAGGTGATTATATCATGAAAACCGAATTTTGTAAAGGGGATTATATGATGAAAACCGAATTTCAGGTATTAGATGTTTCTTCATGTGAAAAACCGAAAATTGCAAGGATGTATATATCATGAATGCTAACTAGGGTTTCACTTTTGAAATAGATAATATGCTTGAAATCGTGGGCTATATGTGTTGTAATTTTAATCCTATGTAATGTATTCTTAAATGGTTAACTAGGGTTTAGATTTATATATGTGTTGTATTTTAATCCTATGTTAAATTTTTGAATGCCCTGATAATTGCCAGTAATGCTAATAATTTTATGGTCATGTATTTTGTTTGAGAAATTTGGTTGATAACATAGCAAGGTTAGACTGAACTAATCAGCATGAAACCTAAGGACTACACTTCTCTGTGATTTTTGAATATTATGTGATTTTTGAATATTCTGTGATTTTTGAATATTATGTGATTTTTGAATATTCTGTGATTTTTGAATATTATGTGATTTTTGAATATTATGTGATTTATGAATATCATGTGGTTATGGGATTTTCGAATATTATGTGTTATGGTCATGGAATGGATAGGGCTAAGGCTAAGTGTTACCTTAAACTCAAGGGGATAGTCTATATGTGATATGTTAAGGGTTTGAATTTCAGCCCTGTATTGTGATATGTGAGGGGGTTGTTGTTCAGCCTGCCTAATGTGATTATTGTGATATGTGAGGGGGTTGTTGTTCAGCCTGCCTGTTATGATTATTGTGATGGGGGTTGATGTTCAGCCTGCCTGTTATGATTATTGTGATGGGGGTTGATGTTCAGCCTGCCCGTTGTGATTATTGTGATATGACTATCCTAGAGTCTGGTCTACACTTAGGAGTCCACCGTTGTGAAATAAGATATAAGATGTGTTTGTGTTGTCCAGTAGGAACCCTTTGGGAGAACGGGTGATATAAGACGCAAAGTGCCATGTCTTGGTCAGACAGGGGCCACCTCTTGATGTCATCACTCTTAGACGCTTAGATTTTTGTGTTATGGGGTGATCGTAGAGCAAAGTGCCACGTCGTGACCTGGCGGGGGCCACCTCTTGAATCTACACACCGTCCATCTATATGTTGCATGTGATTTGCAGGCTTCTCCCAGTGCTTAGGCCAAAGCCGGGTTAGACCATAATGGTCACTACTGAATATGCTGGACAACTAGGTTAACTAAGCGGTTAGTATGTTTAGTTGGTTTAGAGTATAGCTCTAGAACCTTGGTTACTCTGTGGTGACACTGGTGTGATGTCTTAGCAGTGTACATCTGACTGTTTTATATGAGTTCAGTGCTTTAATTCTTGTTATATGTTGACATGATATGCTGTTACATGTTTTTAAAATAACCTGCATATATTTTTGAGTGTATGTTATGGATGGTCGATTTAGACTATCCACTCACTGGGCTGTGTAGCTCACCCCTCACTATTTTCAGGCATAGAGCAGGGGCGCAATTCTTGAGTTAGCATTGGCGTGGATATTATGCTAGTTTGCTGTTTAAGAATTTTTGTGCTTAATTATCTGGGGCCGGTTGTGGCCGAACCATATGAATTTTATGAACTATATGAACTATGTGAACTATGTGAATTATGAGAATTTGTGTTGCCAGTGTGGCTAAACTATGTGATATTATGTTGCCGGTTGTGGCAGTTTTAAGAGTTTGATTTTTGTGTCACCGCGGGCTTTGGCCTGGTTTCGGTGTTTGGTATGAGTTTATAAAAATCGATTTTTGTGGCTTTGCTTTGAATTTCGAATCGAATTGTATTTATGCCATCGGATTTGATATAACTGTTGCCTTGCATATGTCTAGTGCAAGGATTGCGTGGTGGCAGGTACATTTATGAAATTTGTGTTTCTTGAAGATTGTATGTATGAATTTTGAAAATTTTCAGATTGTGTTTCTTGAACTCGGTTTTACCTAGCATGTGAATCGATCTTGTATGACACATCCTGTTTCTTTTGTGATTTGTGTTGCTTGTTTGGGGTTAAGATAACTGGATGTTACAGAATGGTATCAGAGGAGTTGGCTAGCTAAAACATAGTTCTGGGGAAAACATGTTTGGGTATTGCTAGACACCAGATAGGTTTATGTTTGCTTTCCTGACTTTAGTGTGTGTGTGTGTAGGAATTTAAAATGGTGCGAACTAGAGGAAATGCTAGCGGCGAGGATGAGCAGCCCTCGAATTTCTCGAGCGCTATTGACGCTCTGACAGGCATGGTACAGCAACAAGGTGCCATGATAGAGAGGCAAGCTCAGATGCTGCAGCAGCAACAGACTCAGCATCAAGAAGCGCAACAGCAGCTCTTGCAGCAGTTGACTCAGGAGAGATCCCAGACTACTACTCGAGGAGTGGGGACTGACTCGCAGGAGGACACTCACAGGAGCTATGCCTCACTTGTGAGTGAATTCCAAAAACTGGGTCCTAGCTCTTTTTATGGGGGCTCAGAATCAAGTACTGCAGAGAACTGGCAGTTGGTTTTGGACAAGATTTTTCAAGTCATGCGTTGCACAGATGAGGACAAGCTGTGTCTGACCACCTATATGATGCGTGGTGACGCAGATGAGTGGTGGAAGGGCGTGGTGAGGATTGCTGAAGAAAGACATGAAATAGTAGATTGGCCCTATTTCTTGTCTCAATTTAATGAGAAGTACTTCCCCGATAGCTTGGTGGAGGACCGAGAGGTGGAATTTATTCATCTGGAGCAGGGTGATATGACTGTGGACCAGTATGAGTTACGGTTCACTAAGTTGGGAAAGTATGCCCCTCACCTGATAAACACTGAAAAGAGGAGGGCTACCAAGTTTCTCAGAGGTCTCAGATGGGACATTCGGGAGCAGGTTGGTGCTCAGCACTTGGAGACTTACGTTGAGACTGTTGGACGAGCACGCACCATTGAGAGGTACATATCTGAGAGGAGTTCTAGTGTGGCCGTGACGGTGGTTCCTACAGCTGAGGCGGCGGCTCCTCAGTATGGTAATGGCGGCAAGGGTAAGAAGTACCCTAGACATAAGGACTACAAGAAGAGCAGGTATAAGCCTTACTCTTACAAGGCACCGCAGCAGTCCAGGGATGCACCGCAGCAGTCCAGGGATGTACCGCAGCAGTCCAGGGATACCAGGGATGTAAAGAACAGCAACACTGAGAACTGGACTTGTCATTATTGTGGGCTCAAGGGACATCTGATGAAGGATTGTTATAAGAAGAATGGTGTATGCTTCAGGTGTAAGAAACCAGGGCACATGGTTAAGGACTGCAAAGAACCAGAAATGCAGCCGAGAGGCGCAAATAAGCCTACAGTCCAGACTAGAGTTTATGCTGTGGCTGAGAAGGATACACGAGCTTCCCGATCCGTCGTGGAAGGTACCTTATTTGTATTCGATCAGTTAGCTCGCATTTTATTTGACCCTGGTGCAAATTTATCTTTTGTATCTGTTAGATTTGCTGCATGTTTACCTGTAATACCTAAGGTGCTAGATTATGTGGTGTCTGTGAGTACTCCCTTAGGAAAATCATTATCTACAGATACTGTTTGTGCTGATTGTGTAGTGCATGTAGAGGGTTATGAATTTCTTGTGGACCTAATCCTTTTAGACATGCAAGACTATGATGTCATCCTAGGTATGGATTGGTTATCCTCACACCATGCCTCTGTGGATTGCTTTGAGAAAGTAATCACCTTGAATCTGCTAGATGGGAATCGGATTTTTGTGAGAGGTCTAGTGTCAGACCAAGGACCACATGTGATATCTTTCTTGCAGGCCAGAAAGTTACTTGCTAGTGGGTGCAAGAGTTATCTTGCGCATGTTAAGGTGCAGAATGATTCTACTCCTGATTTGACTCAGATGGCGGTGGTGCAAGAGTTTCCTGATGTGTTCTCTGAGGAATTTTCAGGCTTGCCACCAATTCGAGAAGTAGAGTTTGGCATTGAGTTGGCGCCAGGAACGGCACCTATCTCCAGAGCTCCTTACCGTATGGCTACTTCAGAGTTGGCCGAGCTTAAGAAACAACTGGAGGAATTGCTAGAGAAAGGGTATATCCGGCCTAGTGCTTCTCCCTGGGGAGCGCCAGTGCTGTTCGTAAAGAAGAAAGATGGAACCCTGAGGATGTGTATAGACTACAGGCAACTGAACCAAGTGACTATCAAGAATAAGTATCCTCTTCCCAGAATTGATGATCTATTTGATCAATTACAGGGAGCGACAGTGTTCTCTAAGATTGATCTGAGATCAGGGTATTACCAGCTTAGGGTCAAGGATGAGGACATATTTAAGACTGCTTTCAGGACCAGGTATGGGCATTTTGAATTCCTAGTTATGCCTTTTGGACTGACGAATGCACCTGCTGTCTTCATGGATTTGATGAACAGGGTGTTTCACGAATTACTTGACTCTTGTGTGGTAGTCTTTATAGATGATATCTTGGTGTACTCTCGGACTACTTCAGATCATGTCAGTGACTTGCGCAGAGTGCTAGAGATTCTGAGGAAAAACCGATTATATGCCAAGGCTAGTAAGTGTGAGTTTTGGCTAGAAAAGATCAGTTTCCTTGGGCATGTGATTTCTGGTCAGGGGGTGTCTGTGGATCCAGTTAAAGTGCAAGCCATCCTTGATTGGGGAAGACCGACTAGTGCTACTGAGATTAGAAGTTTCCTGGGATTAGCAGGTTACTACCGGAGATTTGTTGAGGGATTCTCCAAGCTGGCGGGTCCTTTAACTAAATTGACCAGGAAGGAGGCCAAGTTTAATTGGGATGACAAGTGTGAAGAGAGCTTTCAGGAGCTGAAGAGAAGGTTGACTAGTACACCGATCCTCATTATTCCTAGTGATGGGGAAAGGTTTACTGTTTATACGGATGCTTCAGGCAAAGGGTTGGGTTGTGTCTTGATGCAGAAGGGTTCTGTGGTAGCCTATGCTTCGAGACAACTGAAGGAGTATGAGTTGAACTACCCTACTCATGACTTAGAGTTGGCGGCCGTAGTCTTTGCTCTGAAGATATGGCGTCACTATTTGTTGGGTCAAGAGTTTGATCTGTTCACTGACCACCAGAGTCTCAAGTACATCTTCACTCAGAAGGAGTTGAACATGAGACAGAGAAGATGGATGGAGTTGATCAAAGACTATGACTTCTCTATTCAGTATCAGGCTGGGAAGGCCAATGTAGTGGCTGATGCACTGAGCAGACATCCAGTTACTTTAGTAGCTGCTTTACGGGTCAGTGAGTGGCAGTTACTGCAGGAGTTCAGAGATCTCAGGATCAGTGTTACTCCTAGAGTTCAGTCTGGATATGTGGCTTTCCTCAGAGTACAGTCTGCTTTGTTGCAGAAGATCAGAGATCAGCAGTCTGTGGATCCGAGATTAGTTCAGATCAGGGATAGTTTGGTTGCGGGTACAGTTCAGGATTTTAGCTTGTCTGATGATGGTATTCTTCGGTTTCGTGGAAGGGTGTGTGTCCCTAAGGAACCGAGTTTGAGGAAAGAAATATTGGAGGACAGCCATAACTCCAAATATTCTCTACATCCTGGCGTGACTAAGATGTATCAGGATCTCAAGAAGAGCTTTTGGTGGCCGGGTATGAAGAAAGAAGTGCTTGATTTTGTCTCTAGGTGTTTAACCTGTCAGACTGTAAAGGCTGAACATCAGAAACCTGGTGGTTTGTTGCAGCCTCTTCCTATTCCTGAGTGGAAGTGGGAATGCATCAGTATGGATTTTGTGTGTGGTTTGCCCAGAACCAGATTGGGTCATGATGCTATTTGGGTGATTGTGGATAGACTCACTAAATCAGCCCATTTTCTTCCGATTAAGATGACTTATCCTTTAGAGAGACTGGCTAGATTGTATATTGATGAGATAGTCAGACTGCATGGAGTGCCTGTTGATATTGTGTCTGATAGGGACTCTCGATTTTTGTCCAGATTTTGGAAGAGCTTACAGGAGGGTTTGGGTACTAAGTTGAGTTTTAGTATAGCATACCATCCTCAGTCTGATGGCCAGACGGAGCATACTATACAGACTCTAGAAGACTTATTGAGAGCTTATGTGGTTGATTGGAGTTCTGAGTGGAACCGGGATCTATCTTTGATAGAGTTCACTTATAATAATAGTTTCCACTCCAGTATTCAGATGGCTCCTTATGAGGCTTTGTATGGAAGAAGGTGTAGGACTCCCTTGTGTTGGGAGGAAACTGGTGACAGAATGATTTTGAGATCTGATGCAGTTCAGGAGACTACTGATAAGGTCAGAGAGATTCAGGATAAATTGAAGATTGCTCGGGACAGACAGAAGAGTTATGCCGATGACCGTCGTCGTTCCCTGGAGTTTACGGTAGGGGATCATGTTTTCTTAAAGGTGTCACCTACTAAGGGTATTATGAGGTTTGGCAAAAAGGGCAAGTTGAGCCCTAGGTTTGTTGGACCTTTTGACATTATTGAGAGATTTGGTCCAGTGGCTTACCGGTTAGCTTTACCTCCTGCTATGGATCATGTGCATAATGTGTTCCATGTTTCTGTTTTGAGGAAATATCATCCTGATCCATCTCATGTATTGGAGTTGGAACCTCTTCAGATTCAGAGTGATTTGACCTTTGAGGAAAGACCTCTCCGGATTGTAGATAGAAAGGATAAAGTTCTGAGGAACAAGACTATACCTTTGGTAAAGGTAATCTGGGGAAATCAGTCGGTTGAAGAAGCGACATGGGAGACGGAAGCTGATATGAGGAAGTTTTATGCTTATCTTTTTGATGATATGAATGCTGAGCTTTAGAGGACTAAAGCTTTATAAGGAGGGAGGGATGTAAGATCCAAGGATCTTAAGTCCTGGTAAGTATTATTTTTGATTTAAATAAAATCATTGACTGTGGATGTTAATGTTAACTAATTAACTAGCTTATTGGATGTTAATTTTCAGTTAATTAATTAGAGTTTATTGCTTGTTAATTTGAGTTAGTTAATTGTTAATTAATTAGAGTTTATTGGTTGTCAAATTAATTAGAGCTTATTGGTTAATTAATTAGACTTAAATTCTTATTGGATTTCGGTTAAGTGAATGGTTAGTTAATGGCTAAAATTATGGGTTATTTGGGTTTGCAATGAAATTAAATGATATTGGGTTTAAAATTTGAATTAGTGGATTATAAACCTTATTGGAATCAACTAGTTAACGGGTTTTAATAATTAATTAACCGAAAATTGTATTAGTGTTTAGGGTAAGAAATTAGGCGTTTTGGCATTTTTTTTTTGCTTGGAGAAAAATTAAGGTGGCGGCTTGAAGAGATTGGCGACGGCTTGGAGGCTTGGAGGCGAAAATTCTTCTTCCTCTTCCTTTTCTCCCTTTGGCCGGCGTCTTGGTGTTTGGAGGCGTTCCTTGTCCATTGTTGGCGTCTTCCTAGGAGTATTTCAAAGCCTTAGACGAATTCTTGTGGAAGTTTTCACCTTGGTATTCACGGTTAAGAGGTGAGTGGGGTGTCTAATCGATTTCTATCTATTTGTTTGTGTTAAAAGATGTGTTAGATGATACATTTGCTTGTTGGAAACCTTACCATGCTAAAACCGAAATTCAAGACTTCACCATGATGAAAACCGAATTTTGTAAAGGTGATTATATCATGAAAACCGAATTTTGTAAAGGTGATTATATCATGAAAACCGAATTTTGTAAAGGGGATTATATGATGAAAACCGAATTTAAGGTATTAGATGTTTCTTCATGTGAAAAACCGAAAATTGCAAGGATGTATATATCATGAATGCTAACTAGGGTTTCACTTTTGAAATAGATAATATGCTTGAAATCGTGGGCTATATGTGTTGTAATTTTAATCCTATGTAATGTATTCTTAAATGGTTAACTAGGGTTTAGATTTATATATGTGTTGTATTTTAATCCTATGTTAAATTTTTGAATGCCCTGATAATTGCCAGTAATGCTAATAATTTTATGGTCATGTATTTTGTTTGAGAAATTTGGGTGATAACATAGCAAGGTTAGACATAACTAATCAGCATGAAACCTAAGGACTACACTTCTCTGTGATTTTTGAATATTATGTGATTTTTGAATATTCTGTGATTTTTGAATATTATGTGATTTTTGAATATTATGTGATTTTTGAATATTATGTGATTTTTGAATATTATGTGATTTATGAATATCATGTGGTTATGGGATTTTCGAATATTATGTGTTATGGTCATGGAATGGATAGGGCTAAGGCTAAGTGTTACCTTAAACTCAAGGGGATAGTCTATATGTGATATGTTAAGGGTTTGAATTTCAGCCCTGTATTGTGATATGTGAGGGGGTTGTTGTTCAGCCTGCCTAATGTGATTATTGTGATATGTGAGGGGGTTGTTGTTCAGCCTGCCTGTTATGATTATTGTGATGGGGGTTGATGTTCAGCCTGCCTGTTATGATTATTGTGATAGGGGTTGATGTTCAGCCTGCCCGTTGTGATTATTGTGATATGACTATCCTAGAGTCTGGTCTACACTTAGGAGTCCACCGTTGTGAAATAAGATATAAGATGTGTTTGTGTTGTCCAGTAGGAACCCTTTGGGAGAACGGGTGATATAAGACGCAAAGTGCCATGTCTTGGTCAGACAGGGGCCACCTCTTGATGTCATCACTCTTAAACGCTTAGATTTTTGTGTTATGGGGTGATCGTAGAGCAAAGTGCCACGTCGTGACCTGGCGGGGGCCACCTCTTGAATCTACACACCGTCCATCTATATGTTGCATGTGATTTGCAGGCTTCTCCCAGTGCTTAGGCCAAAGCCGGGTTAGACCATAATGGTCACTACTGAATATGCTGGACAACTAGGTTAACTAAGCGGTTAGTATGTTTAGTTGGTTTAGAGTATAGCTCTAGAACCTTGGTTACTCTGTGGTGACACTGGTGTGATGTCTTAGCAGTGTACATCTGACTGTTTTATATGAGTTCAGTGCTTTAATTCTTGTTATATGTTGACATGATATGCTGTTACATGTTTTTAAAATAACCTGCATATATTTTTGAGTGTATGTTATGGATGGTCGATTTAGACTATCCACTCACTGGGCTGTGTAGCTCACCCCTCACTATTTTCAGGCATAGAGCAGGGGCGCAATTCTTGAGTTAGCATTGGCGTGGATATTATGCTAGTTTGCTGTTTAAGAATTTTTGTGCTTAATTATCTAGGGCCGGTTGTGGCTGAACCATATGAATTATATGAACTATATGAACTATGTGAACTATGTGAATTATGAGAATTTGTGTTGCCAGTGTGGCTAAACTATGTGATATTATGTTGCCGGTTGTGGCAGTTTTAAGAGTTTGATTTTTGTGTCACCGCGGGCTTTGGCCTGGTTTCGGTGTTTGGTATGAGTTTATAAAAATCGATTTTTGTGGCTTTGCTTTGAATTTCGAATCGAATTGTATTTATGCCATCGGATTTGATATAACTGTTGCCTTGCATATGTCTAGTGCAAGGATTGCGTGGTGGCAGGTACATTTATGAAATTTGTGTTTCTTGGAGATTGTATGTATGAATTTTGAAAATTTTCAGATTGTGTTTCTTGAACTCGGTTTTACCTAGCATGTGAATCGATCTTGTATGACACATCCTGTTTCTTTTGTGATTTGTGTTGCTTGTTTGGGGTTAAGATAACTGGATGTTACATTTCTGGACCAAAATATGGCCCGTAAAGATCATTACGGCAGTGTCGTAATCTCTGAAATCTCTCGGGTGGAAAATCATCTAGCATTACGGCACCATAAAGAAGATTACAGCAGTGCCGTATTTGCCATGAAAACTCTGGTTAAAATCTTCCCAAATTACGGCACCTCTCAGGGATTACGACCGTACCATAATTCTATAGTGGAATTACAGTACCGTAAAATCCATTACGGGGGTGCCGTAATTTGCTATGAAGCTCTGATTCTCCTGAAATTTTACGTGTGACTTCGTTTTGATGTCTGGAATCCATTGTTGTGCTCGAATCCTTCAAAATTCATCAAAATATAGCACTTTTTACCTGAAATTCATGAAAAAGAAGAAATTGTGTAGATTCTGTTATATTCAACAAATAATGCTTAAAAACAAGCAAAAGTTCATAAATATGACACGAAAAGATATATAAAATGGCATGAAATTTACTATAAATTTCGGTGTCATCAAACACATAAGGCTCAAACTTTGCTTGTCCTCAAGCAAATAGATAGAATAAAGAACTCCACTGTGGAAAATATGCCTTTTCATGAAAAATAAATTTCTAAAATATAATCACTCATGAAATTTTCCACTAACTTTTTGCACAAAATTTCAGATAAATACATCATCCTCTGAATTTAGTCTTTAAGATTCACAGCTTTGATCGAATAAAACTTCGCAACTCGCATAATAAATAGAATCTCAGTCTCATGATTTCACCCAATTTTCAGTTTAAATCTATCAAACCTTTGTTTACAGGAATAAAGTCTCCTAGATCTTTTTCCACATAGAATCTTTCTTTTCTTCCCCCTCTCTTTTTTTTTAATTTTTTTAAATTTTTGAATAGATAGCATATACCCACATAGATACATACTTTTTATTTTATACTTCAACTCTTGTCTTCGGTACCACTGTCAATTTTACACAGTGCCAAGTAGATGAGTCATTTTCTTTTTCTCTCACTTTTCTTTTTTATAGACGTTAACCCATGTCATAGGTACCACTGTTAATTTTACACAGTGCCAAGTAGGGGAGTCTCTCACTATTTTTGGATTCTTTCTTCCCAACAAATAATAGAATACACTAAACATCAACTAGGTTAATCAATTGACATCAATTCAAAAATTACCCTCATATGCTCATTTTATTCAAGTAAGATGCTTTACTCTTGGATTGCATTCATCAAACAACATACCTACCCAAAAACCTTATCCATCAATCAATGAAGAATTTCAACAAGTAGATATATATTGAAGAAATAAATTGAGCATAATAGGTATATTTCCATTCATAGGCATGCACTACCATAGAAAAATTCACACATCTCTCTAAAAGAATGTGAAACATTAAATCCAATCAGTCATGAGGTGTAAAGTGATAGATCTGTGTAATCACATAAGGCTCAAACAATGCAAAGGGTGTAAAGTGATAGAATTTTGAGGAGAAGAAAAAGTGTAGATAATCAAGTCAAATAAAATAATCACTAGAAAGTGCAAACAATACTCACAAAACAATATAGCAAGCTCTGACCGAAAATACATAAGGCTCGGTATAAAAATAGTGTCGGGGCAGATGCTGCAAGGTTCAAAGATGTGTCTTTTGAAAATTTTACCTGCACAATTTAGGGTACATAAGGCTCAGTCTGAAAATAGTCTCAAAAATAATAATGATAAAAATAATTTTCTCAAGGGAGAATCAGAGATGTCGCCGGAGGTCTGAAGAGGATGCCGGTGGAAAGAGTCGAGCAGGCAAGAAGTAGAGGGTGAACAGAGGCTAGCTGAAAAGCTGCTAGCAATGATGGTGATGGTGCCGACAGTAGAGTGAGTAATCTCTAGTGGCCTGCTAGAGTCTACAGTCCTGGAGGTGAGATCGTCGGTCGGTGGGTGTGAGAGATAGCACTGCAGAGAAAAAAAATCAGTCACTAATGAAGAGTCTGCTGCATAAATAAATAAAACCAATAGAATAAGAAGCAGCAAAAGAAGTAAGAATCTGCAGATGGTATAATCCAATATCGACAGCTGGATACAGTGATGTCAGAGGCAGATGCAGTGGTGGTTAGAGGTGGAAGACAGTTGCTCTTGAAGATTTCTGGATCTGGAGGCAAAAAAAAAATAATAACAGGTAGAAAGCAAACCAAGCAGTTTTTGATTTATTTTTATTAAAAGTAGCCATACCCTAGAATAAAATTTAATGATCCAAATAGAAAATGGACAAAACCAGGTTGTAGAATAAGATATGTTCTTTTCAGACGTATGAAAATCAAAGGATCAAAATCTGTCAGGAATTTAGGGTATCAACAGAAAGAAGGCTACTCAGATTACAAAATTGCAAAAAACTGCACAAAAGTTAATCAGATTCAAAAAGTTTCCATGTGTCCTAAAATGATCAGAAAATATTTTCATGAAAACAATTAATCGACAAGATAGAACGACACACGAACTTCATATTCCATGTGAAAAATAAAGGTTTCAAGTCATTGAAACATCTTAAAAAGTTGCAGCAAAAGTGCTAATCAGATTAGTCAGAAAAAACTGCTCCAGAAATTTATTAGAATCGAAAAGTTGCTATGGGTGTTAGAACGATCCATGGACTTTAAAATTCAGCAAAAATATCCAGATGATAGACAAAGATGAGTACTTCAATGCTGTGCCGAAGATCAAAAATTTTCCCAACATAGTTTCTTAAAATTAATGCGAGAAAACACCTAGTTAGATAAGCAAACTGCAGTTCAATAATTACGGGCGCAATGTTCTTTACGGCAGTGCCGTAATTGACACGAATTCTCGGGTTAGAAATATGCATGAATTATGGTACCGAAAACATGGTTACGGTACTGTAGTAAAATCAGCAACAGAATATTTTTGTTTTTTCAAAATTCAAAAATTCAAAAATTTAAAATTTCAAAAATTACGGCACCGTAAACAAATTTACGGTATGGTCGTAAAACGACTTAACTCTCAGGAGGATTTTGTCACAAAATACGGTACCGTAAAGAAATTCATGGCGGTACCGTAACGGGTTAAAACTCTTTGGTTAAGAATAACTGGGATTACGGTACCGTAAAGAATTTTACGGTAGTGCCGTAATTTCGCGCCAAATCTCGATTCCTACAGAAAAAATTGTAAAAATTAGTCCTAAAGGAAAATTAAAATAAAGGAAAGTAAGCTAAGTGATAATGCTTGGGTTGCCTCCCAAGAAGCGCTAATTTTAGGTCCATAGCTTGGCCAAAACTCAAAAATCATGGTGAAACAGGTGAATCAGTACCAAAGTAAAGAGCAAATAATTTTCTGCATTTCCTTTGTCCAAAAATTTTAGCCACTAATCCAAAAATCCAGAATTGCATATAAATAACAATCAAAGTGGCTTTCTCAAATATGCAGAAATTAAGATATTCAAAATTTTCAACTCTACTAAAAGGATATTCAATAATCTTCCTAAATTTGTCAGTAAGCAAAATCATAAGTCCTTTCTTCAAGTTTATATTTTCAATTGCCATAAGAGTAAGACTTTGATCAAAAGAATCAAAATTGGATCATCAAAATATTTTTTATGTCTTTCATTGGATTCCTCAATAAAACACAATTTTTCAATAAAATCAGAAGACTGAACAGTAGATATGGGCAAAACATCAGAGTGAGATTCATTCATATTTATAAAATTCAAATCCTTTTCAAATTCCTCATGCACATCATGCAGGGACCAATCCTCACTTTCGCGCAAGATTTATCCCAGGCTAATGATAAGTAAATCATCAATCAAAGAATTCAAGATCACTTTCGTGCATCCGAATTCTAAGTTGATTGTCTCGAGCGGAATCTCAAGGATCACTTTCGTGCATCCGAGACTCAACACAAGTTCTACCTATGGTTCTCCAACGTTTCGATCCTCACTTTCGTGCAAGATCTCCATGTTTGACACACTAACTTAATCCTAGGTTCATAATTATCAACATGGCAATCATGTCACTAAAATAAAGAAATAAGAACTTTAACCTAATCTCTTAGAGTGAGTTCCTATTTATCAATTTTAGGATTTCAATTCTCAAGCAAGTCACCTTTCGGTCCTTATTGCGATAACTCAAAACATGATGACAAGAAGTAAACTAAGTAGAAATTTAGAACAATAATCACATAGGTAAAATTATCATGGCAAGATTATCTTCAAGAAAACAATAGTTTATCTAATCATTAAAAATCAAACGGATTACACCCATGTCCCAAATATGTTTAAGCTTGCATGGAGAAAGAAATACAATCAACCATAGTTTCAAAGTATCAGAAATTGAAGAGAAGGAAGAAATAAACTTTACAACGCGGCTGTAATAGAAATTACAGCCGTAATCACGCGTATGAATAGTGCCGGCGGCGTTCTTTCCTTGATTCCTCCTCCAATTGAACTCCTCTTGCTCTAAAACTTCTGGTGCGTCCTCCTCTCCTGTAGGCGAAGCTTCTGTGTGAAAATCACAGTGAGAGGTGCCCTCTATGCCTCTCGGCATGAGGCCAAACCCTAACCACCTCTCTGTCGATTGCTCCTTTGATACTGGATCAAAATTCCTCCTTGCACTTTGTGTATCTTCTCCTCTTAAAGATGAGTCTGCATCATCTTTCGGATCTCAATTTGGAGGTCTGGATCAAAAGATACGGTCCGCGCAATATTCGGACTCGTAAAAATCGCATTTTTGAATGAAATTACGGTATCGTAATGAATATTACGGCAGTGCCGTAATTTTGGCTCTATGAAGTATTTGTCAAGATTATGGCTAGTAAAAATATTTATGGCCATGCCATATTTTCTTTTTTATGTTTCTGGACCAAAATACGGCCCATAAAGATCATTACGGTAGTGTCGTAATCTTTAAAATCTCTCGGGTGGAAAATCATCTAGCATTACGGCACCGTAAAGAAGATTACGGCAGTGCCGTATTTGCCATGAAAACTCTGGTCAAAATCTTCCCAAATTACGGCACCTCTCAGGGATTACGGTCGTACCATAATTCTATGGTGGAATTATGGTACTGTAAAATCCATTACGGGGGTGCCGTAATTTGCTATGAAGCTCTGATTCTCTTGAAATTTAACGTGTGACTTCGTTTTGATGTCTAGAATCCATTGTTGTGCTCAAATCCTTCAAAATCCATCAAAATATAGCACTTTTACCTGAAATTCATGAAAAACAAGAAATTGTCTAGATTCCGTGATATTTAACAAATAATGCTTAAAAACAAGCAAAAGTTCATAAATATGACACGAAAAGATATATAAAATGGCATGAAATTTACTATAAATTTCGGTGTCATCATCCTCCACATGGTAAGAATGAGAATGATGGTTGGCATGAAAAGTCCCTACCAGGAAGGGGGGGAAACCCTAAGGGGGCGCATATCAAAAACATCATAGCGGAAGCTAGGGTTTCCTTAGGATCATTTGAATAAACATATGATCAACTTGCTGAATGATTGCAAAGATGAATGAAAGATCATACCATCGCCATCCTTTGGATGGTGCCTTGGAAGCAAAGATCGAAAGGGATCTTCTCCAAAGATGACGCACACAAGATGAGGAATGGCTTCTCCTTGTCGTCTTTGTGCTAGCAAAGCTTCAAGGGGTCCTTTGTGTGGAGGAAGATTGAGATGCGAGAGCAATTCTCTCCTTGGCCGAAATCTTCTCTTCTCTTCTCGTCAACACACACCCACGAGAGTGCAAACCGGCCACACGAGAAGAGGGGAACGTCTTTGGCGTTTTGGCGTTAAGAGGAGGTGGCCTTGATGACATTCCAAAAATAGAATATCATGAAGCCATGCGCCCATGATCTTAAAACCAACCAAAAACGCATACAAGCATTGAACCAAGCGTTCACCTATGTGAACCGGTTCAAGCCAAACCGTCCCAATTGAATTTGGTTCATAAACCAAATCAAAACAGCCCAAGCCATGGTCTAGATCTTATTGAACCAAATGGTTCAAGATCTAACCGTTCATCTCTTGATGCTCTTGATCTCACCGATCTAGCATCAACTCTCTCGATCGAAGCTTACCGATCTCAAGCCCTAATCAATCAAATATGATCAGACTAGATCTCACTTACAATCAGAGTTTAAACTCCTTTAAACTGAACCCAAACAATTCAGTCCACACGATCTGACTTAAGTAAGCCATATCATCAAATTGTGCGACCCTGAGGGTTCCCTTTAAATGTCGGTAACGATAACTTATGTTATCACGATCAGTGAGGGGTATCTAGCAACACATCACTGTCTCCCGATATAAAGGAAAGAGTCTTCCAAGACTACACCCAAACCATAGCACAAGTGTGAATCCACTTCACTAGGCATACATGTTTCCTTTGCCACTGAATGTTCTTATTGGACAAGCGTGTCAAGCCTGTAGCTCCAATATGATGAGCATGATTAGATCAGATGAACATAGTCACCTGGGTATGGCCATACACTTTCTCAATCATCTCATCTAGGGGGGCCCCTTTAGAACATCACACTCCAATCAAGGAGACGGCAATCCTATATCTATCACTAGTGTCCTAACCTGACTCATGATCATTATCCAAGATAGTCTATAACCACTATGTTTCAAATGATCTTGAACTACCTCAAAACAATGACAATCATCATTTAGAAACACAAGTGATCTCAAGTCAGAGGACATATGCCACTTGTTGCAAACAAGGATTATTCACATTGTGACAAGCAATTGAATATCCTAGTAGGGTCTGTCCAGTACATCCAATGTACCTATGAGTCTACATCTTATTCCATGCTCGAAGCATCCTATAAGATTAGAACACATATTAGTCTCAATCATATCAAGGTTGTCTCATGTTCACCAAGATATCTCGACTAAGGACATATAGCATGTCAGCCAAGCTGAACAGCTTTGAGACATTATTCAGAAGCACACTTATTGCAGCAGACAATGTAACAAACTGAATAACAACCATTGCCTTTATAAACATAAGAGTTTATACATGATACTGAAAGAATCCCAAGGCCTCAAACAATAGCCTTAAGGGCATACCCCAACAATCTCCCACTTGCACTTAATCTAATGGTTGAGAAATCTCAAACCCATATTATTACAGTGCTTCTCATGCTTCTGCTGCGCCAGAGGCTTGGTAAGCGGGTCAGCCAGATTGTCATCTGTATGAACCTTGCATATTTTGATCTCACCACGATCAATGATCTCCCGGATCAAGTGAAACCTTCTCTGTATGTGCTTGGACTTCTGGTGCGACCGTGGTTCCTTTGCCTGTGCGATTGCTCCAGTGTTATCACAGAAGATAACCAAAGGATCTGCACTCGAAGGAACAACACCAAGTTCCTGAATGAACTTACGAATCCACACTGCCTCCTTGGATGCTTCCGAGGCTGCAACATACTCGGCTTCTGTTGTGGAATCAGTAACAATAGATTGTTTGAAACTTTTCCACACCACTGCTCCTCCATTCAGGCTAAAAACATAGCCTGATTGCGATCGGAAATCATCCTGGTCCGATTGGAATGAAGCGTCTGTATATCCTTCTATACTGAGTTCTTCCTGACCACCATATATCAAGAACATATCCTTGGTCCTCCGAAGATATTTTAAAATGTTCTTGACTGCAATCCAGTGCGCCTGACCTGGATTACTTTGGAATCGACTGGTCACGCTTAACCCATAAGCGACGTCTGGGCGAGTACACAACATCGCATACATAATGGACCCAATAGCCGAAGCATAAGGCGTATTGTCCATTTCATCTTTCTCAGTCTGTGTTTGCGGACACTGACTCTTTGAAAGATTCAGACCATGTCTGACTGGAAGATATCCTCTTTTAGAATTCTCTAAATGGAATCTCTCCAGGACTTTATCGATGTAGGTACTCTGGCACAGCCCGAGAAGCCTCTTAGATCTATCCCTGTAGATCTTCACACCTAATACATAGGCTACTTCTCCTAGATCTTTCATCTGGAAACATTTTCTTAACCATGCTTTAACAGCATGCAGTTCAGTAATATCGTTTCCAATGATTAAGATATCATCGACGTAGAGGACTAGGAAAGTAATTACGCTCCCACTAAACCTCTTATATACACACGGGTCATCTTCGTTCTTGATGAAACCAAATTCGCAAATTGATTCATCAAAACGAATATTCCAGCTTCTAGATGCTTGCTTAAGTCCATAAATGGACTTCTTTAACTTGCATATTTTATGACGATCTGATGGATTAGTGAAACCTTCAGGTTGTGTCATATACACATCCTCATCGAGTTTTCCATTAAGGAAAGCGGTCTTCACATCCATTTGCCAGATCTCATAATCGTAATATGCTACTATCGCGAGTATAATCCGAATAGACTTGAACATGGCTACAGGAGAGAAAGTTTCAACATAATCTATCCCGTAGATTTGTTTGAAACCTTTCGTAACTAGCCTGCCTTTATAGGTAACCACGTTACCATCCATGTCAATCTTCTTCTTGAAGATCCATTTACAGCCTATAGGGATTACTCCCGGAGGCGGATCAACCAAATCCCAGACTTGGTTATCTGACATGGAGTCCATCTCGGCTCGCATAGCTTCAAGCCATCTAGCTGACTCCGGTCCACTGACCGCATCCGCATAAGTGAGGGGTTCATCATGATCAATGATGTAGACTCCGTCATAGCGCTCAGGCTGTCGACGGATCCTTCCCGATCTTCGCGGTTCCCGTGATATCTGAGCCTCAGGTTGTTCAATAACCTGTTCTACCGGCTCAGGCTCATCCAATTACGCTTGACTACTTTGTCCTTCCTCTGGACTCTCATCCAGTTTTATTTCTCTCCCACTGGCTTCTTGCAGAAGAAACTCCTTCTCAAGAAAAATAGCCGTCCGAGCAACAAATATGTTGTTCTCTTTGGGATCGTAGAAATAATAACCCTTAGTTTCCTTAGGGTAACCGACAAAGATGCATTTCTCAGATCTGCTCTCTAGTTTCCCAGAGGCGAGCTTTTTGACATAAGCCTCGCTACCCCAGATCTTAATAAATGTCAAGCTAGGCTGTTTCCCATACCATAACTCGTATGGAGTCTTTGAAACTGCCTTGGATGGCACTCGGTTTAGTACTTTTGCAGCTGTTTCCAGTGCAAATCCCCAAAAGGAGTAAGGTAGAGTAGCCTGACTCATCATTGACCGAACCATGTCAAGTAAGGTTCTGTTCCTCTTCTCGGACACACCATTCCATTGCGGTGTTCCTGGTGGAGTGAGCTGTGAGATAATCCCACACTCCTTCAGATAGTCAGTAAACTCTCGACTTAGGTATTCACCACCTCGATCTGAGCGAAGTGCCTTGATATTTCGGCCTAGCTGATTCTGTACTTCATTCTTGAACTCTTTGAACTTGTCAAAAGATTCACTTTTATGTCTCATTAGATAGACATACCCATATCTACTGAAATCATCAGTAAAGGTAATGAAGAATGAATAGCCACCTCTGGCATGTTTACTAAATGGCCCACACACATCACTGTGTATAAGGTCAAGTAAACCTGAAGCCCTTTGACCTTTGTTAGGAAAAGGAGACTTCGTCATTTTACCCAATAAACAAGCTTTGCATGTATCTATCTCCTCATCGGAGAATGATCCCAGCAGTCCATGGTCATGCAACCGCTTAATGCGCTTTTTGTTAATATGGCCTAAACGACTATGCCATAGCAAGGTGCTGTCATCAGCATACTTGGCTTTCTTATTATCAATATTTTGTATAGAACATTCCATGTCCAACATGAATAACCCATTGTTAATTGACCCAGTAGCATAAACAATATTATCAAGAGAAAGATAACACTTTGAAATCTTGCATTCAAAGGAAAATCCCTTCCTGACAAGAGCAGGAATGGAGATAATATTTTTAGTAATGCTTGGTACAAAGTAACAATTGTTTAGTTCTAATACAAGTCCAGATGGTAATGAGATGTAATATTCTCCTACAGCAACAGCAGCAACCCGTGCCCCATTTCCAACTCGTAGGTCCACCTCACTCTGTCCCACCTGTCTTCTTCTCTTGAGTTCCTGTACATTTGAACAAATGTGAACTCCACATGCAGTGTCCAACACCCATGAAATAGAAGAAGAGGATATCATGACTTCAGTCACGAAAATACCTGAGCCAGAAGCGATGCTTCCCTTCTTGTCTCCTTGGAGCGCTTTACATTCCTTTTTCTAGTGACCCAGCTGGCCACAGTGGAAACATCTGTATTCCTTCGACCGCTTAACCTTCTGTTTCAGAGCCTTGTTGTAGTTCTTGACAGGGGCTTTGCCCTTCTTCCCCTTCTTCTTGTTCCTAGAAGGAAACATCAAGACAGAGGTTGAAGGCTTTCCCTTTAGAGTCTCCTCTGTAGTCAAGAGCATATTCAGCAACTCTGCCGGTGTACAGTCGATCTTGTTCATATTAAAATTAATAATGAACGGATCGAAAGAGGCCGGGAGGGATTGCAGAATAATGTCTACAGCAAGCTCCTGATTGATGGTATGCCCCAGTTTCTCTAGAGCCTCTTTGTGCCCAATCATCTTGAGCACATGAGCTCCCACTGGACTCCCTTCAGCCAGTTTGCTCTGAAAGAAAAGCTTGGTCAAATTATAGCGTTCAGTCCTCGCCTGTGCAGCATACAGCATCTTGAGGTTTGCTATAATTTCTATAGCAGACATATCCTCATGCTGACGCTGCAGCTGTGGCGTCATAGACGCTAGCATCAGGCAAGCGACATCAATGCTATCATTGACATGCTTTTCATAGGCATCCCGAACTGCCCTTGCGGCGTTTGGAGCGGGTTGAGGCGGTATAGCCGTCTCGAGGACATACAGTTTCCTCTCAGCCTTAAGAACGATCTTAAGGTGTCCGTACCAGTCTGAGAAGTTTGGCCCAGCAAACTTCTCCCTTTCCAGTAGGGATCGCACATTGAAGCTCATGGTGTTCGTTGCTGCAGGAATCTACAACAATGCAAGAACAGCAAGGTCAGTATCAATGTTAGAATCAATCCAGGACTTAAGAATGATTCTTTTCTCACTATTTTATCTGGCTGAAAAATCCAGCAAAACAGCCTGAAAGAGTAAAACTCTTTTAGTGAGATGGGATCCAGATTTCATACTTGGTCTCCGCGTCCCGCTCAGGCGAGATAAGATGCACAGAGAGTACAAGCACTAATTTCTGGTAGGCAGTCCCTGCCAATCGCCAACCCGTGCGATTACCCTTCATCTGGGCAATCCAGCAGACTGTGCCAACTGAGTTGGTACAACACAGTCTCTGATCCCACAGATGGCTGCCTCCATATAGCTAACATATGCCCCATATGTAGCCTACATGGTCAAGCTGACCTGACCTACTCCCTGGACCACCACGTGCTATGCTGAGCAACGAGAAGCGATAAATCCCTTCCCTTTAACACGCAGGTGAAATCACACACGCAGGTGAAATCCCACTGAGTGGGTACAACACGGCTCCAACGATAGTCAGAACAGTGAGGTTTCGCGTCAGAAGGCTACCGAGCTTGATATTTTAGCGTTGGATTTTAACGGTCTTTTATCTTCTTAACTATCATGCAAACCCTATGGTGATAGCAGAAGATAAATAAATCATGCAAGTCTAATTATTTAAACAATAAAAGAAAGCATGATGATCTTATGTGGTAAACGCCCATTAAGCCTAGGTAAGACCTTAAGTTAACTTAAGTCTTCACTTGAGCTCTTCTTGGGTCTTTTGCATCTGTCTGGCCCAGCCCAGGGCCATAGCGCCCAGTGCAGCTCAGGTGCGCCCACCAGGTAAATGCGCCTGTCCTAGGGTCGAACCCTAGACCTCCGACCTGGTCAAGCCACTGCTGCATGCGCCTCTGCCATGTGTGCTTTGTGCTCTTGTCTGATTAAATTACAATTTAATCTATCTAGACAAGATTGACTCGCAGGTCAATTACATTTTATAAATTAATTAAAAAGTGATGCGCAGATCACAATAAATATTAATTTACAATTTACTTCCAGGCACGCAGGCCCCAGCACAGCACACATTAAAAGGGCAACCCACATAAGATGAAATAGACACTCATCATGGTATGCAATCATTATGTGATCCAATAATAAGAAAATAAAAATTTTTGAAAACCCATTGGCATCATTTTAATTTTCTTATGGGCCCTACAACCTTACAACGGTCCATTGATAGGGATCCACTCATCATGTCTAGTCAGATCCACTGCCCTTGCATGCACCAAGTCCTAACTGACTTGAGTTGACCTAATGGTCAACCATGCATGCGCCAAGGGCTGAACAACCATCATGAGTTCTGGCAAGCGGGTGTGACCTCGGGCCTAACTCAAGAGTGTTCACTGGTTGTCTCAACCAGACCTCGCTACACGCCTGTCTGCAGTCGACCTATAGCCACCTCGTGCTTGCGCACAGGTGCCATCTGGTCGACCCATCTAGGCTGTCAGATGGTCTGATCAGACTATTTGGATCTTATCTAGAGGATGATATCAACCCCATCAACCCGTCTAAGGGTTTATAGTAGGCGCACTTTAGATCTAATGAGGATGCGCGCAAGATATGATAAGTTTTGATAAAAAACAACATCCAAGCGCCACCATGCAATATACATGCGCAAACATAAACATACTAGCATGAAGTTTCGCATGATGATCTATCATGAAATATCGCATGTAATTTAGATCTACACAAACATGGATCACAAAGACATGAAGCAATCATATGAATCATTCAGAAATCGGCTCTGATACCAATTGTAGAGTCCCTACCAGGAAGGGGGGGAAACCCTAAGGGGGCGCATATCAAAAACATCATAGCGGAAGCTAGGGTTTCCTTAGGATCATTTGAATAAACATATGATCAACTTGCTGAAAGATTGCAAAGATGAATGAAAGATCATACCATCGCCATCCTTTGGATGGTGCCTTGGAAGCAAAGATCGAAAGGGATCTTCTCCAAAGATGACGCACACAAGATGAGGAATGGCTTCTCCTTGTCGTCTTTGTGCTAGCAAACCTTCAAGGGGTCCTTTGTGTGGAGGAAGATTGAGATGCGAGAGCAATTCTCTCCTTGGCCGAAATCTTCTCTTCTCTTCTCGTCAACACACACCCACGAGAGTGCAAACCGGCCACACGAGAAGAGGGGAACGTCTTTGGCATTTTGGCGTTAAGAGGAAGTGGCCTTGATGACATTCCAAAAATAGAATATCATGAAGCCATGCACCCATGATCTTAAAACCAACCAAAAACGCTTACAAGCATTGAACCAAGCGTTCACCTATGTGAACCGGTTCAAGCCAAACCGTCCCAATTGAATTTGGTTCATAAACCAAATCAAAACAGCCCAAGCCATGGTCTAGATCTTATTGAACCAAATGGTTCAAGATCTAACCGTTCATCTCTTGATGCTCTTGATCTCACCGATCTAGCATCAACTCTCTCGATCGAAGCTTACCGATCTCAAGCCCTAATCAATCAAACATGATCAGACCAGATCTCACTTACAATCAGAGTTTAAACTCCTTTAAACTGAACCCAAACAATTCAGTCCACACGATCTGACTTAAGTAAGCCATATCATCAAATTGTGCGACCCTGAGGGTTCCCTTTAAATGTCGGTAACGATAACTTACGTTATCACGATTAGTGAGGGGTATCTAGCAACACATCACTGTCTCCCGATATAAAGGAAAGAGTCTTCCAAGACTACACCCAAACCATAGCACAAGTGTGAATCCACTTCACTAGGCATACATGTTTCCTTTGCCACTGAATGTTCTTATTGGACAAGCGTGTCAAGCTTGTAGCTCCAATATGATGAGCATGATTAGATCAGATGAACATAGTCACCTGGGTATGGCCATACACTTTCTCAATCATCTCATCCAGGGGGGCCCCTTTAGAACATCACACTCCAATCAAGGAGACTGCAATCCTATATCTATCACTAGTGTCCTAACCTGACTCATGATCATTATCCAAGATAGTCTATAACCACTATGTTTCAAATGATCTTGAACTACCTCAAAACAATGACAATCATCATTTAGAAACACAAGTGATCTCAAGTCAGAGGACATATGCCACTTGTTGCAAACAAGGATTATTCACATTGTGACAAGCAATTGAATATCCTAGTAGGGTCTGTCCAGTACATCCAATGTACCTATGAGTCTACATCTTATTCCATGCTCGAAGCATCCTATAAGATTAGAACACATATTAGTCTCAATCATATCAAGGCTGTCTCATGTTCACCAAGATATCTCGACTAAGGACATATAGCATGTCAGCCAAGCTGAACAGCTTTGAGACATTATTCAGAAGCACACTTATTGCAGCAGACAATGTAACAAACTGAATAACAACCATTGCCTTTATAAACATAAGAGTTTATACATGATACTGAAAGAATCCCAAGGCCTCAAACATTAGCCTTAAGGGCATACCCCAACATGGCATACCTTGGCTGAAAAAGTAGATTCTTTGTGCAATAGATTTGATTCTTTTCAAATGCAAACTATTATAGTTTCATCTTCTGTTATTTGTGAAGTTTGGGTAATCAATGACACTATTTTGAGGAGTATAAAGTAATTGCTGATCAGGGTATAGAACAAGTAAATGATGTAGGGGGATATAATCAGGGTAGACATAATGACTCCTACTCTAGTACATGTAACCCTGGATGGAGAAATCACCCAAACCTGTCATGGAAAAATAATCAGGGAGCACAAATAGATTCTAGATCACAATTTCAACCTAGGAACACTAATCCTAATCCACCTAAGTCTAGTTTAGAGGTAATGTTTGAAAAATTTATGAGCACCTAATTAAAACAGAATGAAGATGTAAATGAGACCCTCAAACAAATCAATTCTAGGATGGATAATTTGAACTCTAGGATGGATAACATGAGTGCCCACACCAAAATATTAGAGACCCAATTAGCACAATAAGCTAGCACTTCTTATAGACCCCCAGGGAAATTGCCTGCTAAACCTGAACCAAACCTTAGGGAACATTGCAATGCTATAACTACTATGAGTGGCAAATAATTAGTTGAACCTAGGGGAAGATTTGAGGATGAGGAAGAGCCTGATATTGAACATAGCAGTGAACCTGTCTTAGAAAAATCCCCTGTACATGTGCAGTCCCATGCTAGTTTACCACATCATCAGGGTGATGAACCCAAAGATGATGAGCCATGTCAGCCTGATATTCCTAGACCTAGTTCACCTGCACCTTATAGGCCACCTATACCTTTTCCCCAAAGATTAGTCCAAGCTAAGTGAGATAAGCAATTTGGGAAATTTTTGGATGTTTTGAAAAAGCTTTACATTACTATTCCATTTACTGATGTTTTATCTCAAATGCCCACTTAAGCTAAATTCTTGAAAGAAATTTTTTCAAATAAAAGAAAAATTGAGGACTATAGCACTGTGGCATTGACTAAAGAGTGTAGTGCTATTATTCAAAACAAATTGCCACCAAAATTAAAGGATCCAGGTAGTTTCTTTATTCCTTGTTTGATTGGGAGTATGGCTTTTGACCGAGCCTTATGTGATTTAGGTGCTAGTGTAAGCCTAATTCCTTTATTTGTTTGCAGGAAACTGGACATGGGAGAGCCCAAACCAACTTCTATATCTTTGTAGCTCGCTAATCGTTCATTTAAGTATCCTATAGGAATTCTTGATGATGTGCCAATCCAAGTTGGTAAGTATTTAGTTCTAGCAGATTTTGTAGTTTTGGAGATGGAGGAAGATGCAAAGATTCCTATCATACTTGGTAGACTATTCTTAGCCATAGTAGGGGCAATTATTGATGTAAAGAATGGTAAACTCATACTTAATATTGGTGATAAAAAAATTGAGTTTGACTTGAATGAAACCATGAAAAAAGCATCATATTCTGGATCTTCTATAGTATACATGCTGTAGATGACATTGTTTATGATCTCAGTGATTTATTTGTTGAAACTCCTGCTTATAATTCTGATTTAGATGATAATTCTGATCTTGACTCTAGTTTAGATACCAGTTCTGAAATTCATGATTTATTAGAATACACTATTTGTTATGATAAAAAGAATGAGGAAGAGAAGGTCCCAAAAGTTGAACTTAAAACTTTACCTCATAATCTTCGTTATGAATTTCTTGGACCAAATTCTACTTACCCTATTATTGTGGATGCCCAACTTAGTAAAAGGGAGACAGATTTGCTTCTCAAGGAATTAAGGATTCATAGGAAGGAAATTGGGTACACAATTGATGACTTAAAGGTAATTAACCCCTCTTTTTGTTTGCACAGAATTCTGATGGAAGAGGAACACAAGCCACATGCAGATTTTCAAAGGAGAGTTTGTCACATCCCGTTATCTTAACCCTAAACAAGCAACACAAGTCACAAAGGAACAGGATGTTATCACACAGGATCGATGCACATGCTAAGTAAAACCAAGTTCAGGAACAGTCGATCTGAAAATTTTTCAAGAATCCACACATTGAATTTCCAAAAAAACACAAATTCACAAATGTACCTGCCACCACGCAATACTTGCACTAGACATATGCAAGTCAACAGTTATATCAAAACCACATAAAATCTGTAAAATTCATAAATCACGTAAGGGTACCTGCCACCAGGCAATACTTGCATTAGACATATGCAAGTTCACAATTATATCAAATCTGATCGCAAAATACGAATCAACTCGAAATTCGAAGCAAAGCCACAATATCGATTTTATAAACTCATGGAACTAACATCAATGATCCAAACACTGAAAACAGGCCAAAGCCCTCGGTGACACAAAAATCAAAATCTCAAAACTGCCACAACAGGCAACACTGGTTCACAAAGTTTAGCCATAACCGGCCCCAGTTAACTAAACACAAAAATCTTATACATCGCACCAGCATAGTTGTAGAGAAAATCACAATATCCATAACATACGCTAACTCAGGCAATGCGCCCCTGCTCTACACCTGAAAATAATGAGGGGTGAGCTACACAGCCCAGTGAGTGGATAGTCTCAATCGACCATCCATAACATACACTCAAAGATACATGCAGATTGTTTTTTTTTTAAAAAAATCTTTAGCAGAACATTATGTCAACATATAACTAAAACAAGGAATAGAAAACAAAGAACAGAAAACAAAGGACAGAACTCATATAAACAATTAAATGTACAGACATCACACAAATGTCACCCCAGAGTAACCAAAGTTCTAGAGCCATACTCTAAACCAACTAAACACACCAACCACTTAGTTGTTCAGCATAAATCAAGAGTGACCCCTAGGGTCCAACCCGGCTCTGGCCTAAGCACTGGGAGAAGCCTGCAAATCACATGCAACACAAACATGGACAGTGTGTAGACTCAAGAGGTGATCCCCATCCGGTCAAGATGTGATACCTTGATCTACACCACCCCATAACACAAAAATCTAAAAGTCTAAGAGTGATGAAATCAAGAGGTGGCCCCTGTCCGACCAAGACATGGCACTTTGCATCAATCACTCGTTCTCCCAAAGGGTTCTTTACTGAACAACCACTAGACGCACCTTATATCTTATTTCACAAAAGTGGACTCCTAAGTGTCAACCAGACTCTAGGATAGTCATCTTCATCACGATAATCACAACAGGCAGGCTGAAACATCAACCCTCACATATCACAATACACAGGCTGAAATCTCTAAGCCCTAACATATCACATATAGACTATCCCCTTGAGTACACAGTTACACTTAGCCTTAGTCCTATCCGTCCAATCACATCACATAACATTCGAAACCACATAATCACATAATGTATTGTAGAGTCCTTAGGTTTCATGCTGATCAGTTCGGTTTAACCTTGCTAAGTTATCACCCAAGTTTCTCAAACAAGGATACATGGCCATAAATATATAACATGCTGCACATAGAGAAATAATCATGGGTCCTATAACATTATTAGCATTTATCAGGGCATCCATAAAATCAACATAGGATTAAAATTTGTATTCTTACCATCTAATTCACATATGTAACCCACGGTTTCTACAACATATTATCTACTTAAACTTTAACCTTAGTTAACAAGAATTTCATGCTCAAGAATCACTGACTTAAAACTACCTAAATTCCAAACAAGAAATATCGTAAAATTCATGTTGCAAGATTTCGGTTTTCATGAAAGATACACCTTGAGTTTCGGTTTTTTAACAGGGTAAAATGTCCAAGAAATCAAATCTATCATCTAGCACAACCAAGTGGATATAATTCAAATAAGACACCCCACTCACCTCTTATCTTGAACCGTGAACACCAAGAAGAAATTTTCTCCACCAAAACTCGTCTAAGGGTCTTAATGTTCCACCAAAGTTCTTAGGTAGACGCCACCAAAGGAAGAGAAAACGCCACCAAGCACCAAGGAACGCCGGCCAAGGGAAGAAGGAAGAAGAAGAATTTCGTCCAAGCCTCCAAGGAATCACCAAAGTTCGTCCAAGCCTTCAAAGAATCGCCAAGGTTCGTCCAAGCCTCCAAAGAATCGCCAAGGTTCGTCCAAGCCTCCAAACCGCCGCCCCTAAGGTTTTACCTTTTACTTAAAATTTTCGATTTCTAATTAAGGTATAGGGTTTATGAATTAATCCACTAATTCAAATTTTAAACCCAAAATCCATCTAATTTAAGTGTAAACCCAATAACCCATAATTAATTATCCACTTAAGCGAAAATCCAATAAGGATTTAATTAACATCCAATAAGCTCTAATTAATTAATTACTAGAGTCAAAATCCATTAAAACTTAAATTAATATCCACTAACCCTTTGCCACTAAATTATAAATAACCCCTAAAGGTTTTAGAGATAAAACTTTCCCCCATCCTAGAGTTTACAAAAACAAAACATAGGAAAAATATCACAGCCAATGATTTTATTTAAATCAAGAATAAAATATCACAGTCAATGATTTTATTTAAATCAAGAATTGTACTTACAAGGAATTAAAATTCTTGGATCTTACAGAGTTAACCCTTATTTGAAAGAAGTTGTGAAGAGGGAAGTTATGAAATTACTTGATGCAGGTATTATCTATCCTATCTCTGATAGTAAGTGGGTAAATCCTATTCATTGTGTTCCTAAGAAGGGGGGAGTAACTGACATGAAAAATAAAGATAATGAATTGATTCCTATTAGGACAGTAACTAGTTGGCGCATGTGCAAAGATTATAGAATATTGAAAGCAGCCATTAGGAATAACCACTTTCCTTTACCTTTTATCGATCAGATGGTTGAGAGACTTGTAAACCATTCACATTTCTATTTCTTAGATGGATATTTTAGATTTTTCTAAATTCCTATACATCTTGATGACCAAGATAACACCACTTTCACTTGCCCATATGACAGTTTTGCATATAGGAGAATGCCTTTTGGTTTGTGTAATGAACCTGCTACTTTTCAGAGGTGTATGATGGCTATCTTTTCTGACTTTATTGAGGATTTTAGATGTTTTTATGGATGACTTTTATGTACACGGTTTTTCTTTTGATGATTGTTTCGCTAACTTATCTCGAGTTTCGCAGAGGTGTGAAGAAACTAATATTGTGCTTCACTAGGAAAAGTGTTATTTCATGGTTAGGCAGGGGATAGTTTTGGGACACCTAATTTTCAGAAAGAGGGATTAAAGTTGACAAGGCCAAAGTTGAGATGATAGAAAAAATTGGAGCCGCCCACTTCAATAAAGGAGGTCCGAAGCTTCCTAGGACATGCAGGATTCTACCGACGATTCATCAAGGATTTCTCTAAACTTGCTAGACCACTTACAAATTTACTTTGTAAAGATGTTAAATTTTCTTTTGATGAAGGTTGTTTGTCTACTTTTTAGGAGTTGAAGAAGGCTTTGATTTCTGCGATTATGCAGTAGATTGGAGTTTGCCCTTCGAGCTCATGTGTGACGCTAGTGATTATGCAGTAGGAGCAGTCCTTGGTTAGTGAAAAGAGAAAAAGCCTTATGTCATTTATTATGCTAGTAGTACCTTGGATGAGACACAGCGAAATTATACTACCACTGAGAAAGAACTTTTGGCTATTATATTTGCTTTTGATAAATTCAAATCATATTTCATTAACTCTAAGGTTGTGGTATACACTGATCATGCAGCGGTGAAATACTTGATGCAGAAATAGGATAGTAAACCACGCTTGCTTAAATGGATACTGCTTTTGCAAGAGTTTGATTTGGAATCAAGGATAAAAAGGGATCAGAGAACTTTGTTGCAGATCATCTATCAAGGATATTAGTTGATGTTGAAAAAGGTGATGTAATTAATGATTCCTTTCCTGAAGAACAACTCTTAGCCATTGATCAGATCAAGGCTCCATGGTATGCTGATATAGTAAATTACTTGGTTGCTAATGTTTCTCCTCTTGATTTGAGCTATCAAGGAAAGAAGAGACTCTTAGCTGAGGTAAAGAACTATTTTTGGGATGAGCCTTATGTATTTAGGAGATGTGCAGATGGAATTTTTAGGAGACGTATATGTAAAGAAGAAATCACAGATATATTATTTCAATATCATGGATCTTTATATGGAGGGCATGCTAGTTCTCAGAAGACTGCTTTTAAAGTTTTACAATCAGGATTTTATTGGCCTTCAATTTTTAAGGATACTAGAAATTTTATTTTATATTGTGATAGATGTCAAAAGGCAGGAAATATAAATAGAAGACATGAGATGCCACTATCCACTATTCTTGAGGTAGAGATATTTTATGTCTGGGGGAAGGATTTCATGGGACCATTCCCGTCATCTGGAGGTAACAAATACATACTTGTGGCAGTTGATTATGTTTCGAACTGGGTTGAGGCCCTTGGTTCTCCTACTATGATTCTAGGTTGGTTGTTAAATTATTTAAAAAGATTATCATTCCACGATTTGGAACACCACGGGTAGTGATTAGTGATGGAGGCTCACACTTTATAGAACATAAATTTTTAGCCTTACTTAGACAGTATGGGGTAAATCATAGAGTTGCAACACCTAATCATCCCCAAACAAGTGGACAAGTTGAGATATCAAATAGAGAAATCAAAAAAATTTTGGAAAAAAAACTGTGTCATGCACAAGGAAAGATTGGGCATTCAAGCTTGATGATGCACTTTGGGCCTACCGAACTGCTTTTAAAACACCAATAGGTATGTCTCATTTTCAATTGGTTTATTGTAAATCTTGACATATACCTGTAGAGCTTGAGCACAAGGCATTCTGGGCAATCAAAGCACTAAACTTTGACTTAAAGAACGCGGGGAAAAACAGAGGTTACAATTGAACGAGCTAGATGAGATTAGACTCTCCTCTTATGAAAACACAAGAATTTATAAAGAGTGGACTAAGAGATGGCACGATCAATATATCCTCAGAAAGGAATTCCAACTAGGTGACTTTGTTCTTTTGTTTAATTCTAGATTGAGACTTTTTCCTAGTAAACTTAAGTCTCAATGGTCTGAATCTTTTCAGGTTAGAAAAGCCTACCCCCATGGAGCTGTGGATATATGGAGTGACAAAATAGGGGAGTTTAAGATTAATGGTCAGAGCTTGAAGCATTATTTTCTGGAAGAATAGATTGAAGAAGGAGCAAAATTTCAACTCGACGAACCTCGATGGGATCTGAGTGCAGAATGGTCAAGCTAATGACCATAAAATTAGTGCTTCTTGGGAGGCAACCCAAGCAGTCTTACTTAAGTTTAATTTCTTTTACTTTAGTTTATTTTTTGCACTAATTTTTATTTTCTTTTTGTAGGAAAAATCAAAATTCACACATATTATGGTAGTACCATAATGCACATTACGGGCCGTAATTTTGGTCTATTTTCATCTAGAAGGTTTGGTGTCTTTTACGGTACTACTGTATGTACTTTTACGTGCCGTAATTTTGGCTTGTTTCCTTCCAGAAATTTTTTAAGATTTTTTGTAGAAAACGGCGGTACCGTAAGAATTTTTGTGTGCCATAATTTTGGTTTATTTTTCACCCGAGAGTACTGCGTCATTTACGGCACTACTGTAATGAAAATTTTGGTCTATTTTCATCTAGGAAATATTATTGAGTTAGACTTGAAAATATGGTAAGAGATTAGGTATTGGATTGTTGGAAACCCTTAAGTAAAACTTGTGAAACTAAAGTATGGGAATATTTAGTTATCACTTGAGATATTGACATTGAGAGTTAAGCACGAAAGTGATTTTAAATCTCCTTGTCATGGTTTACTTATCTTTAACACTGAATAATCAGCCGCGAGAGCGAGGGTTATTCTTTGTAGATTGCCTGCGTGAGAGCGAGATAATTTCTTTATGATGTAAATTACATCTTTATCATAAGAAGGATAAACCGATGAATACTTATTTATATCTCGTCATTAAAATTAAGGTGGATGAAACCCTAGTCCCAGCTTTTCTCTCTGATATTTCGTGCAATTCCAATTGTTCGCTATCGCATTCGAATTTGCTTAGCTAGTGAGAAATTAATTCTTTGGTATTTAACAAATGAGGTCTATGTGGTTCGATATCTTTTTATTACTTCAAGTATCCATGCACTTGTGGACACAATAGCCTCTGGTATACATGCGTTATGCGTTATGCGTTCACATGAAGTGAACCAAACGCATATCTCATCTCACAAATGAACCAAGCGCTCACATATGAGCCGGTTCAATGTAGTTGGTCCAATGACCAAACCAAATCAGCCCAAGTATTGGTCCAGACCAAAATAAACCCTAAGGTTCAAGATCTGACCGTTCATCCTTTGATGCTCTTGATCTCCCAGATCTAGCATCCACACTCTCGATCAAAGCTTACCGATCTCAAGCCCTAATCAATCAAACATGATCAGACTAGATCTCACTTACAATCAGAGTTTAATCTCCTTTAAACTGAATCAAAACAATCCAGTCCACCCGATCTAACTCAAGTAAGTCATATCACCAAATTGTGCGACCCTAAGGGTTTCCTTTAAATGTCGGTAATGATAACTCACGTCATCACAATCAGTGAGGGGTATCTAGCAACACATCACTGTCTCCCGATATAAAGGAAAGAGTCTTCCAAGACTACACCCAAACCACAGCACAAGTGTGAATCCACTTCACAAGGCATACATGTTTCCTTTGCCACTGGATGTTCTTATTGGACAAGCATGTCAAGCCTGTAACTCCAATACAATGAGCATGATTAGATCAGATGAACATAGTCATCTGGGTATGGCCATACACTATCTCAATCATCTCATACAGGGGGGCCCCTTTAGAACATCACACTCCTTGAACAAGGAGACGGCAATCCTTTATCTATCACTAGTGTCCTAACCTGACTCATGATCATTATCCAAGATAGTCTATAATCATTATGTTTCAAATGATATTGAACTACCTCAAAATAATGACATTCATCATTTAGAAACACAAGTGATCTCAAGTCAGAGGACATGTGCCACTTGTTGCATTCAAGGATTATTCACATTGTGACAAACAATTGAATATCCTAGTAGGGTCTGTCCAGTACATCCAATGTACCCATGAGTCTACATCTTATTTCATGCTCGAAGCATCCTATAAGATTAGCACACATATTAGTCTCAATCATATCAAGGCTGTCTCATGTTCACCAAGATATCTCGACTAAGGACATATGCATGTCAGCCTAGCTGAACAGCTTTGAGACATTATTCAGAAGTACACTTATTACAGCAGACAAGGTAGCAACCTGAATAATAACCATGCCTTTATAAACATAAGAGTTTATTACATGATACTTATACAATCCCAAGGCCTCAAACATTAGCCTTAAGGGCATACCCCAACAATCTCCCACTTGCACTTAATCTAATGGTTGAGAAACCTCAAACCCATATTATTACAGTGCTTCTCATGCTTCTGCTGCGCCAGAGGCTTGGTAAGCGGGTCAGCCAGATTGTCATCTGTATGAACTTTGCAGATTTTGATCTCGCCTCGATCAATGATCTCCCGGATCAAGTGAAACCGTCTCTGTATGTGCTTGGACTTCTGGTGCGACCGTGGTTCCTTTGCTTGTGCGATTGCTCCAGTGTTATCACAGAAGATAACCAAAGGATCTGCACTCGAAGGAACGACACCAAGTTCTTTCACGAACTTACGAATCCACACTGCCTCCTTGGATGCTTCCGAGGCTGCAACATACTCGGCTTCTGTTGTGGAATCAGCAACAGTTGACTGTTTGAAACTCTTCCACACCACTGCTCCACCATTCAAGCTAAAAACATAGCCTGATTGCCATCGGAAATCATCCTGGTCTGACTGGAATGAAGCGTCAGTATATCCTTCTATACTGAGTTCTTCCTGACCACCATATATCAAGAACATATCTTTGGTCCTCCGCAGATATTTTAAAATGTTCTTGACCGCAATCCAGTGCGCCATACCTGGATTACTTTGGAACCGACTGGTCACGCTTAACCCGTAAGCGACGTCTGGGCGAGTACACAACATCGCATACATAATGGACCCAATAGCCGAAGCATAAGGCGTATTGTCCATTTCATCTTTCTCAGTCTGTGTTTGTGGACACTGACTCTTCGAAAGATTCAGACCATGTCTGACTGGAAGATATCCTCGTTTAGAATTCTCTAAATGAAATCTCTCCAGGACTTTATCGATGTAAGTACTCTGGCACAGCCCGAGAAGCCTCTTAGATCTATCCCTGTAGATCTTCACACCTAATACATAGGCTGCTTCTCCTAGATCTTTCATCTGGAAACATTTCCTTAACCATGCTTTAACAGCATGCAGTTCAGGAATATCATTTCCAATGATCAAGATGTCATCGACGTAGAGGATTAGGAATGTAATTACGCTCCCACTAAACCTCTTATATACACACGGGTCATCTTCGTTCTTGATGAAACCAAACTCAGAGATTGATTCATCAAAACGAATATTCCAGCTTCTAGATGCTTGTTTAAGTCCATAAATGGACTTCTTTAACTTGCATATTTTATGACGATCTGATGGATTAGTGAAACCCTCAGGTTGTGTCATATACACATCCTCATCCAGATTTCCATTAAGGAAAGCTGTCTTCACATCCATCTGCCAGATCTCATAATCATAATATGCAGCTATCGCGAAAAGAATCCGAATAGACTTAAACATGGCTACAGGTGAGAAAGTTTCATCATAATCTATCCCGTAGATTTGTTTGAAACCTTTCGCAACCAGCCTGCCTTTATAGGTAACCACGTTACCATCCATGTCAACCTTCTTCTTGAAGATCCATTTACAGCCTATAGGGATTACTCCCGGAGGCGGATCAACCAAATCCCAGACTTGGTTATTTGACATGGAGTCCATCTCGGCTCGCATAGCTTCAAGCCATCTAGCTGACTCCGGTCCACTGACCGCATCCGCATATGTGAGGGGTTCATCATTATCAATGATGTAGACTCCGTCATAGCGCTCAGGCTGTCGACGGATCCTTCCCGATCTTCGCGGTTCCCGTGATATTTGAGCCTCAGGTTGTTCGACAACCTGTTCTACCGGCTCAGGCACATCCAACTGTGCTTGACTACTTTGTCCTTCTTCTGGAATCTCATCCAGCTTTATTTCTCTCCCACTGGCCTCTTGCAGAAGAAACTCCTTCTCAAGAAATATGGCCGTCCGAGCAACAAATACTTTGTTCTCTTTGGGATCGTAGAAATAATAACCCTTAGTTTCCTTAGGGTAACCGACAAATATACATTTCTCAGATCTGCTCTCCAGCTTCCCAGAGGCGAGCTTTTTGACATAAGCCTCGCAACCCCAGATCCTGATAAATGTCAAGCTTGGCTGTTTCCTATACCATAACTCATATGGTGTCTTAGAAACTGCCTTGGATGGCACTCGGTTTAGTACCTTTGCAGCTGTTTCCAGTGCAAAACCCCAAAAGGAATACGGTAGAGTAGCCTGACTCATCATAGAACGAACCATATCAAGTAACGTTCTATTTCTCCTCTCGGACACACCATTCCATTGCGGTGTTCCTGGCGGAGTGAGCTGTGAGATAATCCCACACTCCTTCAGATAGTCAGTAAACGCATGACTTAGGTATTCACCACCTCGATCAGAACGAAGTGCCTTGATATTTCGGCCTAGCTGATTCTGTACTTCATTTTTGAACTCTTTGAACTTGTCAAAAGATTCACTCTTATGTCTCATCAAATAGACATATCCATACCTACTGAAATCATCAGTAAAGGTAATGAAGTAATGATAGCCACCTCTGGCATGTTTACTAAAAGGCCCACACACATCACTGTGTATAAGGTCAAGTAAACCTGAAGCCCTTTGACCTTTGTTAGGAAAAGGTGACTTCGTCATTTTACCCATTAAACAAGCTTTGCATGTATCAATCTCCTCATAGGAGAATGATCCCAGCAGTCCATGATCATGCAACCGCTTAATGCGCTTCTCGTTAATATGGCCTAAACGACTATGCCATAGCAAGGTGCTGTCATCAGCATACTTGGCTTTCTTATTATCAATGTTTTGTATAGAATATTCCATGTCCAACATGAATAACCCATTGTTAATTGAACCAGTTGCATACACAATATTATCATAAGATAAAACACACTTTGAAATCTTGCATTCAAAGGCAAATCCTTTCCTGACAAGAGCAGGAATAGAGATAATATTCTTGGTAATACTGGGTACAAAATAACAATTGTTTAATTCTAATACAATGACAGATGGTAAAGAAATGAAATAGTCTCCTACAGCAACAGCAGCAACCCATGCCCCGTTTCCAACTCGTAGGTCTACCTCATGCTGTCCCACCTGCCTTCTTCTCTTGAGTTCCTGTACATTTGAACAAATGTGAACTCCACATGCAGTGTCCAACACCCATGATATAGTAGAAGAAGATAACATGACCTCAGTCACATATATACCTGAGCCAGAAGCGATGCTTCCCCTCTTATCTCCTTGGAGCGCTTTACAGTCCTTTTTCTAGTGACCCAGCTGGCCACAGTGGAAACACCTGTTGTCCTTCAACCGCTTCACCTTCTGTTTCAGCGCCTTACTGTAGTTCTTGACAGGGGCCTTGCCCTTCTTCCCCTTCTTCTTGTTCCTTGAAGGAACTATTAAGACAGAGGTTGAAGGCTTTCCCTTCAGAGTTTCCTCAGTAGTCAAGAGCATATTCAACAGCTCTGCCGGAGTACAATCGATTTTGTTCATATTAAAGTTAATGATGAACGCATCGAAAGAAGGCGGAAGAGACTGTAGAATGATGTCTACAGCAAGCTCCTGGTTAATGGTATGCCCCAATTTCTCCAGAGCCTCCTTGTGCCCAATCATCTTGAGCACGTGAGCTCCCACTGGGCTCCCTTCAGCCAGTTTGCTCTGAAAGAAGAGCTTCGTAAGATTATAGCGTTCTGTCCTCGCCTGTGCAGCATACAGCATCTTGAGGTTCGCTATGATCTCTATAGCCGACATATCCTCATGCTGACGCTGCAGCGGTGGCGTCATAGACGCTAGCATCAGGCAAGCGACATCAATGCTATCATTGACGTGCTTTTCATAGGCATCCCGAACCGCCCTTGCGGCGTTCGCAGCGGGTTGAGGCGGCACAGCCGTCTCCAGGACATACAGTTTCCTCTCTGCCTTAAGAACGATCTTAAGGTGTCCGAACCAGTCTGAGAAGTTTGGCCCAGCAAACTTCTCCCTTTCCAGTAGGGATCGCACATTGAAGCTCATGGTGTTCGTTGCTGCAGGTATCTACAACAATGCAAGAACAGCAAGGTCAGTATCAATGTTAAGAATCAATCAGGACTTAAGAATGATTCCTTTTTCTCACTATTTTAGCTGACTGTAAAATCCATGAAACAGTCCGAAAGAGTAATACTCTTTTAGTGAGATGGGATCCAGATTTCATACTTGGTCTCCGCGTCCCGCTCAGGCGAGATAAGATGCACAGAGATGACAAGCACTAATTTCTGGTAGGCTGTCCCAGCCAATCGCCAACCCGTGCGATTCCCCTTCATCTGGGCAATCCAGCAGACTGTGCCAACTGAGTTGGTACAACACAGTCTCTGATCCCACAGATGGCTGCCTCCATGTGCTACCATATGCGCCACATATGTAGCCTACATGGTCAAGCTGACCCGACCTACTCCCTGGACCACCACGTGCTATGCTGAGCAACGAGAAGTGATAAATCCCTTCTCTGTAACACGCAGGTGTAATCCAGCATCTGAAGATAGATGGACGTGCCCACTGAGTGGGTACAACACGGCTCCAACGATAATCAGAATAGTGAGGTTTCGCGTCAGAAGGCTTACGAGCTTGATATGTTAGCGTTTGGATTTTAACGGTCTTTTATCTTCTTACTATCAGGCAAATCCTATGGCTATAGCAGAAGATAACTAAACATGCAATTCTAATTATAAGCAATAAGTAGAAAGCATGCAGATCTTATGTGGTAAAAGCCCATAGCCTAAGTAAGACCTTAAATTATCTTAAGTCTTCACTTGAGCTTCTTGGGACATTTGCATTTCATCTGGTCCAACCCAGGGCCCTAGCTCCAAGAGCACCTCAGGTGCGCCACCAGCTGAATGCCCCTCTGGGATGTGTGCCTTTGTGCTCTTGTCTAATCAAATACAATTTGATCTATCTAGACAAGTTTGACTCGCAGGTCAATTATACAATAGATTAATTAAAAATGTGATTCGCAGATCACAAATTAATTTACAAGTTTAATTCCAGGCACGCAGGCCCCAGCACAGCACACATTTAACATGGGCAGCCCACATAAGAATAAATAGACAAGCATCATGGCATCAATCAACATGTGATCCTAAAACAAGAAAATAAAATTTTGAAAACCCCATTGGCATCAATTTTAATTTTCTTATGTGTCCTACAACCTTACAATGGTCCATTGATAGGGATCCACTCATCCATCTGGTCAGATCCTCTGCCCTTGCATGCACCGAGTCCTAACTGACCCGAGTTGACCTAATGGTCAACCATGCATGCGCCAAGGGCTGAACAACCCACATGAGTTCTGGCAAGCGGGTGTGACCCCGGGCCTAACTCATGTGTGTTCACTGGTTGTCTCAACCAGACCTCGCTACACGCCTAAGATGCAATCGACCTATGGCCACCTCATGCTTGCGCACAGGTGCCATCTGGTCGATCCATCTAGGCTGTCAGATGGTCTGATCAGACTATTGGATCTACCCTAGAGGTGACTTCAACCCCATCAACCCATCTAAGGGTTTATAGTAGACGCCATTAGATCTAAATGGAGCGCGCAAGATGTTACAAGTTTTAGGTAAAAACCAACTACAACATGCGCAACAACAAAGTAAGAAGCTTTCATCTACATTAGCATGCGCAACTAGATATATGGTAACAAGCGCAAACATGATGAAACTTCAAGATAGATCTATAACATGCGTTGATATACTCGGATCACAAACAAGCAACATGAAGCAATCATATGAATCTACATGAATCCCAACCTCTGATACCAATTGTTAGGTCCCCTTCAAGGGGGAGCGCAAGCGGATAAAGCCCCTTTCTAGAGGGGGGCGCAAATGCAATTTTAGGGGTGTCACCCTCATGATCGCATGTAGATCATATGGTTAACTTATGTATAAGCGAAAGGATCTTTAAAGGGATCATACCAACGCCATGAAGTTGGATGTCGGCTTGGAAGAAGAGAGCAACTTTGATCTCCTCCAAAAGTTCACACACAAGGTGAAGATCTCTTACTTCCTTGGCGTCACTTGTGCTAGCAAGGCACCCAAGGTTCCTTGTCGAATGGAAGGAGATGATGAAAGCTTTCTTGGCCGATCCTTCTTCTCGTCAACCTCTACCACCCGAGAGTTCGAGTGTCATCGAGAGCCAAAGGGGAGATGATCGTTTTTCCAAGCTTGTGATCGAATGTGGAGACATTCATCACTATGGCAAAACCGAAATGCCATAAATGGTAAGTCTTCAACACATGCGTTATGCGTTCACATGAAGTGAACCAAACGCATATCTCATCTCACAAATGAACCAAGCGCTCACATATGAGCCGGTTCAATGTAGTTGGTCCAATGACCAAACCAAATCAGCCCAAGTATTGGTCCAGACCAAAATAAACCCTAAGGTTCAAGATCTGACCGTTCATCCTTTGATGCACTTGATCTCCCAGATCTAGCATCCACACTCTCGATCAAAGCTTACCGATCTCAAGCCCTAATCAATCAAACATGATCAGACTGGATCTCACTTACAATCAGAGTTTAATCTCCTTTAAACTGAATCAAAACAATCCAGTCCACCCGATCTGACTCAAGTAAGTCATATCACCAAATTGTGCGACCCTAAGGGTTTCCTTAAAATGTCGGTAACGATAACTCACGTCATCACAATCAGTGAGGGGTATCTAGCAACACATCACTGTCTCCCGATATAAAGGAAAGAGTCTTCCAAGACTACACCCAAACCACAGCACAAGTGTGAATCCACTTCACAAGGCATACATGTTTCCTTTGCCACTGGATGTTCTTATTGGACAAGCATGTCAAGCCTGTAACTCCAATACAATGAGCATGATTAGATCAGATGAACATAGTCATCTGGGTATGGCCATACACTATCTCAATCATCTCATACAGGGGGGCCCCTTTAGAACATCACACTCCTTGAACAAGGAGACGGCAATCCTTTATCTATCACTAGTGTCCTAACCTGACTCATGATCATTATCCAAGATAGTCTATAATCATTATGTTTCAAATGATATTGAACTACCTCAAAATAATGACATTCATCATTTAGAAACACAAGTGATCTCAAGTCAGAGGACATGTGCCACTTGTTGCATTCAAGGATTATTCACATTGTGACAATGTAAGATCCAAGGATCTTGAGTCATGGTAAGCATTATTTTTGAATTAAATAAAATTATTGACTGTGATATTTTATTATGATTCAAGTAAAATTTATTGAATGCTAATTAACTAGCTTATTGATTGTTAATTATTTGATTTGTGATTGGTTGTTAATTTATGGTAAATTAATTAGAGATTAATGGTTGATTATTGGTTGTTAATTTAGGATAAATTAATTAAATCCTTATTGGATATTAATTAAATCCTTATTGGATTTCGGTTAAGTGCTTGGTTATTTGTAAGTTAATTAAATTAATTAGTTAACTAGCTTATTGAATGTTAGTTTAACTCTTATTGGATTTTCACTTAAACTAAGGGATTATTGGGTTTTTAAAATTTGAATTATTGGGTTAATGGGTTAAACCTTTTTGAATTAATGGGTTAGAGGGTTAAAACCTTAAAAACCGAAATTTAAATAGGTAATTTCGGTTAGGGTAGAGTTTTGGCGATTTTGGCTTGGAGAAAAACTTTGGGCGACGGCTTGAAGAACTTAGGCGATTCTTGAAGAGTTCTTGAGGCGATTTTGGTGATTTCTCCATCTCTTTCCCTTTGGCGAATTATTCCTTGGTGTTTGGTAGCATCTTTCAAAGCCTTAGACGAATTTTTGGAAGGGTTTTTCACCTTGTGTTCTCGGTTCAAGGTGAGTGGGTTGTCTAATTGATTTCTATCTGTTTGTTGGTGTTAATTGATGAGTTAGATGATATATTCGCTTGTTGGAAATCTTACTATGCTAAAACCGAATTTTGTAAAGTTGATTATATGATGAAAACCGAATTTTGTAAGGTTGATTATATCATGAAAACCGAATTTTTCAAAGGTGATTATATGATGATTATTTAACCGAAAATTTGTATGAAATTTAAGGTATTTTTATAGGAATTTTGGTAGCATTAAATCATTGAATTTTGAGTATGAAACTCTTGTTAGTTATAGTTAAACCGAAATCAACTTTGGTAACATTAAGTCAATGATGTTTGTAGCATGAATGAAAACCGAAACCTTATTGATGGTAGCTAAACCAAAATAATCTTGATGATTGTTTATGGAAACCGAAAATTGTAATAAGGAATTTAAGGTATTCTCCTATGAAATTTAGGAAGCTTTAAACCAATGTTTTTGAGCATGATATTCATGTTAACTAAGGTTTAGAATTTTAGTAGATGATATGATATGTTAACCGTGGGTTATATGTAGAGATTTGTAAAATAAATTGTATGATTTCATGTTTTAGTTTTATGTTAATTTTTATGGATGCTTGTTAACTACAATGTTGAGAAATTATTTGAGAAATTTGGGTGATAACCTAGTAAAGTTTGACTGAACTAATCAGCATGAAACCTAAGGACCCCACTACATTATATGATTGTTAATATTATGTAATTGTGTGATTTTTAAATATTAGGAGTTTATGTGATTTTTTGGAATATTATGTTGTTATGTAAATTGTGAACATTATGTGGTTATGAGATTTTTGAAAATTATGTGATTATGAGAATTTTGAATATTATGTGTTGTGTGTTGGTTAGGACTAAGGCTAGGTGTAACTATGAACTCAAGGGGATAGTCCTTATGTGTTATGTTAAGGGTTTGAATTTCAGCCCTGTATTGTGATATGTGAGGAGGTTGATGTTCAGCCTGCCTATTATGATTATTGTGATGGGGGTTGATGTTCAGCCTGCCCGATATGATTTTTGTGATGACTATCCTAGAGTATAGTTGACACTTAGGAGTCCACCTTTGTGAAATATGTTCACCTATGTGAAATATGAAATAAGATGTGTCTGTTGTCCAGTAGGAACCTTTTGGGAGAACGGGTTTTTGACGCAAAGTGCCATGTCTTGGTCGGACAGGGGCCACCTCTTGATGTCATAACTCTTTTGTGTGATGGGGTAATATAAGACGCAAAGTGCCATGTCTTGATCAGACAGGGGCCACCTCTTGATGTCATTACTCTTTATGTGACAGGGTGATATAAGACGCAAAGTGCCATGTCTTGATCAGACAGGGGCCACCTCTTGATGTCATCACTCTGATGTGTTATGGGGTGAGGGAGCAAAGTGCCACGTCGTGACCTGGCGGGGGCCACCTCTTGATTCTACTCACTATCCATGTTTATGTGTTGCATGCGGCTCCCAGTGCTTTGGCCAAGCCGGGTTAGACCATATTGGTCACTACTGAATATGCTGGACAACTAGGTTGCTTATGTGTTGGTGTGTTTAGTGGTTTAGAGTATAACTCTAGAACCTGAGTTTGTGAACCTAAGTTGTTATGTGTTTAGTTGGTTTAAAATATATGTGTTTAATTGGGTTAGAGTAAAACTCTAAAACCTGAGTTTGTGAACATGAGTTTGTTATATGCTAGTGTGTACATCTGACTGTCTATATGATTTCTGTTTCTTTATTTTGTTATATGTTGACATAATGTTCTTGTTAAAGATTTTTAAAATAATCTGCCTATATTTTTGAGTGTATGTTATGGATGGTCGATTTAGACTATCCACTCACTGGGCTGTGTAGCTCACCCCTCACTATTTTCAGGCATAGAGAAGGGGCGCATTTCATGAGTAACATTGGCGTGGATATTATGTTTGCTGCTTAAGAACTTTTATGCTAAAATTTTCTGGAGCCGGTTGTGGCTAAACCATATGATTTATATGAACTATGTGAACTATGTGATGTGAACCATGTGAACTATGTGAATTTGTGTTGCCAGATTGTGGCAGTTAACTGAGTTTGATTTTTGTGTCACCGCGGGCTTCAGCCTGGTTTCGATGTTTGGTATGGGTTTATAAAACCGATTTTGTGATTTTGTTTTGAATTTCAGCTTGTTGTATATTCCGTGCAATCGGTTTTGATATACCCTGTAACTTGCATATGTCTAGTGCAAGTATTGCCTGGTGGCAGGTACCTTTATGGATTTTATGAATTTTGAATCGGTTTTGATATAACTGTTGCCTTGCATATGTCTAGTGCAAGGATTGCGTGGTGGCAGGTACCCTTATGAGATTTGAGTTTTGTGAATTTGTGTGTATGGATTTATGAAATTTTTCAGATCGTGTTTTCTTGAACTCGGTTTTACCTAGCATATGATCGATCTTATATGAAACATCCTGTATCATTTGTGAATTGTGCCATTTGTTTGGGGTTAAGAATGTGGGATGTTACAGACAAACAATTGAATATCCTAGTAGGGTCTGTCCAGTACATCCAATGTACCCATGAGTCTACATCTTATTTCATGCTCGAAGCATCCTATAAGATTAGCACACATATTAGTCTCAATCATATCAAGGCTGTCTCATGTTCACCAAGATATCTCGACTAAGGACATATGCATGTCAGCCTAGCTGAACAGCTTTGAGACATTATTCAGAAGTACACTTATTACAGCAGACAAGGTAGCAACCTGAATAATAACCATGCCTTTATAAACATAAGAGTTTATTACATGATACTTATACAATCCCAAGGCCTCAAACATTAGCCTTAAGGGCATACCCCAACAGTGGGAGGCATCTGCGGTTCGTGAATAGGGTATGAAATGGGCCATCTTCGAGAACCGATCTACGACCACGTAGATGGAGTTGAAGCTGGACGCAGTTTGGGGTAACCCAAGGACAAAGTCCATGCTGAGGTCGTGCTAAGATCCTTCAGTGATCGACAAAGGGGTGTAGATGTTAGTATTTATGCCCTACAGACCAATGTATGGATATGGTATGACATTATCTGAATGTACTTTGATAGAATTGATATAATCAATTGAGGCATGATCATTATTATGCAGATTGCTTTACCTGCGTTGATGTATTGAATTGCATAATTAATGTCCCATGAGTTTGGTTGGATCCATTCTCATAACTTATCCCCAGTCAAGGTACCTTAGCAAATATGGGACAGCTTTGGTACATGTGAGACTGGTGTATGGGCTGGTTAGGTGCGGGGCACAGTAACGCAGACATACAGGTGCATTGGATGCACTGGAGTGACCCACCGTGAGGATTGGCTTGTCTAGTCAACAAGTCAATCTCACATGCGAGAGGTTTGCATTGATCCTTAGACTTGAGGTATTCATGTCTATATTTGATGATGGATATGCTTTGATGCAGTCTTACATCTCTCCGTAATTGGGAGACCAAAACGACTGTCATTGGGCATGTCATAAGTCATGTACAGACATGGATGACCAATAGTGAGATTTGCCGCTTCCTTAATTGGAAGTATGATATCCACTTTGGGGCGCCCCACCTCATTGGTGCATGACAGGAATGTATGGCCATACTGCTTGAGTCATGACCAATAGATTGGATTAATAAATATGAGACTAATCCAATGACAGGATATCAGTTTAGGCAAAGGGATATATAATGTATGGGAGTCCTCGTTGCTTGTTTAGGAGTTGTTGCCATATGACCTAAGTCCAATGACATGGGTAGTAGTGATGTGTTGCTAGATACCTCTCACTACTTATGATGTTCTATCATTGCCATCGTCATTTGGATCCTACGGGGTCACACACAATAGACTTTTGACGTTGTTTTATGATCTAGATATCTTGGAATATATATTTGAGTTCATTTTGATTATTAGTCCAAGGAAGATTCATGGTTGAATCTAAGTCCAATTGGGATTCATGGGTTTATAAATATCCTGGTCAAGTCTATACTCTATATGGGAGTTCGACTTGGATTTGGGACTATAAACCATGCTAGATTCAAATCCTAATTCTATTAGAAATTGGAATCCTAATCTAATTAGGAGTTGGAGTCCTAATCCAATTAGGATTCAAATCCTAATGAGAATTTGGAATTGGATATGCCCATAGTGCTTGGGCGCAAATCCTAATCCAACTTGGATTCAAATCCTAATAGGAATTGGGATTAATGAGGCCCATAATGGTTGGGCGCAAATCCTAATCCTAGTAGGAATTTTATTCATGGGCCTAATTAATGTTAAGATCCAAATTCAATTATGGGTTGTGGATTAAATTAATTGAGGCAAGATTGGAATCCTAATAGGAGTAGGATTCATCATTGGCACATGCATTAATTCCATACATGGAATTAGTGCCAATTCAAACATGATTAAATCCTAATGGAATTAGGTTTCCTAAATTTTGAAACCTTCTTGGACGTGTGGGGCTGATTTATTGGAGTGTAATGTGAAAGTCCCCTAGGCAAAGGGGGGGCGAAACCCTTAAGTGGCGCATGTAAAATTTTTGGCAGCGGAATTAGGGTTTCATAAGGATCGCATGTGATATATTCATATGATCAACTTTAAAACCTTGTAAAGATCGAAAGATTCATACCAATGCCATTTGATGGATGGCGTCTTGGAAGCAGAGATCGAAAGGGCTCTCCTCCAAAGGTGCCGCACACAAGAAGAGAGATGGCTTCTCCTTGATGTTCTTTGTGCTAGCAAAGACCATCAAGTCTCCTTGATCGCTTGAAGGGAATTGAGAGATGAACTCTTGCTTGGCTGAATTTTCTCCAAGGCGTTAACCTCCTTCACCCACGAGAGTGTCGTCGAAAGGAGAAGAGAACGAGAGCAAGAGGCGTTCCACACAAATGTGGGGCATTACTTTCAAATTGGAAAACCGAATTTCCAAATATAGAAAGCCCTCAATGCTTATGCGTTCACACGTTCACCCAAGTGAACCGAACGCTCATCTCTTTCATTTGAACCAAGCGCTCACACATGAGCCGGTTCAATGACATTTGGTTCAATGACCAATTAAGCCAAGCCTTTGATCTAGATCTCATTAAACCCAAAGGTTCAAGATCTAACCGTTGATCTCTCGATGCTCTTGATCTCACCAATCTAGCATCACTTCTCTCGATCGAAGCTTACCGATCTCAAGCCCTAATCAATCAAACATGATCAGACCAGATCTCACTTACAATCAGAGTTTAAATCCCTTTAAAATGAACCGAAACAATTCAGTCCACACGATCTGACATGAGTAAGCCATATCATCAAATTGTGCGACCCTAAGGGTTTCCTTTAAATGTCGGTAACGATAACTTACGTTATCACGATCAGTGAGGGGTATATAGTAACACATCACTGTCTCCCGATATAAAGGAAAGATTCTTCCAAGACTACATCCAAACCACAGCACAAGTGTGAATCCACTTCACTAGGCATACATGTTTCCTTTGCCACTGGATGTTCTTATTGGACAAGCGTGTCAAGCCTGTGACTCCAATATGATGAGCATGATTAGATCAGATGAACATAGTCATCTGGGTATGGCCATACACTTTCTCAATCATCTCATCCAGGGGGGCCCCCTTAGAACATCACACTCCATTCAAGGAGACGGCAATCCTTTATCTATCACTAGTGCCCTAACATGACTCATGCTCATTATCCAAGATAGTCTACAACCATTATGTTTCAAATGATATTGAACTACCTCAAAACAATGACAATCATCATTTAGAAACACAAGTGATCTCAAGTCAGAGGAAATATGCCACTTGTTCGCATACAAGGATTATTCACATTGTGACAAGCAATTGAATATCCTAGTAGGGTCTGTCCAGTACAACCAATGTACCCATGAGTCTACATCTTATTCCATGCTCGAAGCATCCTATAAGATTAGAACACATATTAGTCTCAATCATATCAAGGCTGTCTCAAGTTCACCAAGATATCTCGACTAAGGACAATACTGCATGTCAGCCAAGCTGAACAGCATTGAGACATTATTCAGAAGTATACATATTGCTGCAGATGATATAACAACCTGAATAATAACCATTGGCTTTATAAACATAAGAGTTTATACATGATACTGATATAATCCCAAGGCCTCAAACATTAGCCTTAAGGGCATACCCCAACAATCTCCCACTTGCACTTAATCTAATGGTTGAGAAATCTCAAACCCATATTATTACAGTGCTTTTCATGCTTCTGCTGCGCCAGAGGCTTTGTAAGCGGGTCAGCCAGATTGTCATCTGTATGAACCTTGCAGACTTTGATCTCGCCTCGATCAATGATCTCCCGGATCAAGTGAAACCGTCTCTGTATGTGCTTGGACTTCTGGTGCGACCGTGGTTCCTTTGCTTGTGCGATTGCTGCAGTGTTATCACAAAAGATTGTTGGGGTATGCCCTTAAGGCTAATGTTTGAGGCCTTGGGATTGTATCAGTATCATGTAATAAACTCTTGTGTTTATAAAGGCATGGTTATTATTCAGGTTGTTACCTTGTCTGCTATAATAAGTGTACTACTGAATAATGTCTCAAAGCTGTTAAGCTAGGCTGACAGGCTATATGTCCTTAGTCGAGATATCTTGGTGAACATGAGACAACCTTGATATGATTGAGACTAACATGTGTTCTAATCTTATAGGATGCTTCGAGCATGGAATAAGATGTAGACTCATGGGTACATTGGATGTACTGGACAGACCCTACTAGGATATTCAATTGCTTGTCACAATATGAATGATCCTTGATTGCATCAACTGGCACATGTCCTTTGACTTGAGATCACTTGTGTCTCTGAATGATGATTGTCATTGTTTTGAGGTAGTTCAATATCGTTTGAAATATAATGGTCATAGACTATCTTGGATAATGATCATGAGTCAGGTTGGGGCACTAGTGATAGATAGAGGATTGCCGTCTCCTTGTTGAAGGAGTGTGGTGTTCTATAGGGGCCCCCTAGATGAGATGATTGAGAAAGTGTATGGCCATACCCAGGTGACTATATGCATCTGGTCTAATCATGCTCATCATATTGGAGTTACAGGCTTGACACGCTTGTCCAATAAGAACATCCAGTGGCAAAGGAAATATGTATGCCTTGTGACTTGATTCACACTTATGCTGTGGTTTGGGAGTAGTCTTGGAAGACTCTTTCCTTTATATCGGGAGACAGTGATGTGTTGCTAGATACCCCTCACTGATCGTGATAACGTGAGTTATCGTTACCGACATTTAAAGGAAACCCTCAGGGTCGCACAATTGATGATATGGCTTACTTGAGTCAGATCGTGTGGACTGAATTGTTTGGGTTCAGTTTAAAGGGATATAATCTCTTATTGTAAGTGAGATCTGGTCTGATCATGTTTGATTGATTAGGGCTTGAGATCGGTAAGCTTCGATCGAGAGAATGGATGCTAGATCGGTGAGATCAAGAGCATCTTGAGATGAACGGTTAGATCTGAAACCTTAGGGTTTACTATGGTCTAGACCAAATGGCTTGAGCTATTTCGGTTTGGTTTATGAACCAAAATCGATTGGAACGTTTTGGCTTGAACCGGTTCACAAAGGTAAACCGCTTGGTTCAATGCTAATATGCGTTTTGGGTTGGCATGAGCGCATGGCTTGATGATCTTCCATTTATGGAAAGTCATCAAGGCCATTTTCACAAAAACGCCAAAACGCTTAGGCGTTGTGCTCTTGACTTCAACGCCTTGAACTTTCGTTTGAGGAAGAGGTTGACGAAGGGGAGAGCTTTTGGAAGAGGAGCTCTCGGCCAAGCATCATCTCATCATCCCTACCATTCGAACAAGAAGATCTTGGCACTTTTGCTAGCACAAGAGGTGCGCAAGAAGGAAGCCTTCATCATTTGGTGTGCGTCTTCTTTGGAGGAGATCTCTTTTGCTCTCTCTTCTTCCAAGCCGACCTCCAAGGCAATGGCGTTGGTATGAAATACTTCTCATCCTTAAAAGTTGATCATATATGTATTCATGCAATCGATCTACATGAAACCCCATGAAAGATTTCATGCGCCCCCATCTTTAGGGTTTCATCCCCTTTGCGCTCCCCCTTGAAGGGGACCCCCCCTTATCTTAGGGACTTTCAAATGGTATCAGAGCCGGTTTTATGCATGAATTATATGGTTGCTTTGAGTGATCCATGTTTGCGCTTGCAAAGTATAGATCTATGTACATGCCGAAATAAACAACATGCTAGTTTAAGTTCTTAGATGTATGTTTATCTTGATTAGCGCATGTATAATGTTTAGGTTAGCGCTTGTTATTGTTTTCAAAAGCAAAACTTACCTTGCGCGCCCATTAGATCTAATGCGCCTACTATAATCCCTTAGATGGGTTGATGGGTTGAAAGCATCATATAGTCTAGATCCAAGTCTGATCAGACCATCTGACAGCCTAGATGGGTTGACCAGATAGCACCTATGCGCAAGCTAGAGGTGGCTATAGGTTGACTGCATCAAGGGCGTGTAGCGAGGTCTGGTTGAGACGACCATTGAACACACATGAGTTAGGCCCGGGGTCACACCCGCTTGCCAGAACTCATGAGGGTTGTTCAGCCCTTGGCGCATGCATGGTTGACCATTAGGTCAACTCGAGTCAGTTAGGACTTGGTGCATGCAAGGGGGCAAAGGATCTGACTAGATGGATGAGTGGATCCCTATCAATGGACCATTGTAAGGTTGTAGGACTCATAAGAAAATTAAAATTGATGCCAATGGGGTTTTCAAAATTTATTTTCTTTTAAGTGGATCACATGTTGTTTGATGCCTATGCTTGTTTATTTATTCTTATGTGGGCTGCCCATGTTAAATGTGTGCTGTGCTGGGGCCTGCGTGCCTGGTATTAACTTGTAAATTAATTTTATTGTGATCTGTGAATCACATTGTTCATTAATTTATTGTATATTTGACCTGCGAGTCAAGCTTGTCTAGATAGATCAAAATGTACTTTGATTAGACAAGAGCACAAAAGCACACATCGCAAAGGCGCATACAGCAGGTGGGCGCACCTGAGCTGCATTGAGCGCCGGGGCCCTGGGTTGGGCCAGATGAGCAGCTAAAAACCCATGAAGAAAAGCAAGTGAAGACTTAAGATACATTAAGGTCTTACTTAGGCTATGGGCTTTAACCACATAAGATGCATGCTTTCTTTTATTGTTTAAATAAGTAGAACAGCATGTTTTATTTATCTTCTACTATCACCATAGGAATTGCATGATAGTGAAGAAGATAAAAGACCGTTAAAATCCAAACGCCAAAATATCAAGCTCGTAAGCCTTCTGACGCGAAACCTCACTGTTCTGATTATCGTTGGAGCCGTGTTGTACCCACTCAGTGGGCACGTCCATCTATCTTCAGACGGTGCGGGATTTCACCTGCGTGTTACAGAGTAGGGATTTATCCCTTCTCGTTGCTCAGCATAGCACGTGGTGGTCCAGGGAGTAGGTCGGGTCAGCTTGACCATGTAGGCTACATATGTGGAGCATATGGTAGCACATGGAGGCAGCCATCTGTGGGGTCAGAGATTGTGTTGTACCAACTCAGTTGGCACAGTCTGCTGGATTGCCCAGATGAAGGGGAATCGCACGGGTTGGCGATTGGCCGAGACAGCCTACCAGAAATTAGTGCCTGTCATCTCTGTGCATCTTATCTCGCCTGAGCGGGACGCGGAGACCAAGTATGAAATCTGGATCCCATCTCACTAAAAGAGTGTTACTCTTTCGGACTGTTTACTGGATTTTTCAGTCAGATAAAATAGTGAGAAAAAGAATCTTTCTTAAGTCCTGGATTGATTCTATACATTGATACTGACCTTGCTGTTCTTGCATTGTTGTAGATACCTGCAGCAACGAACATCATGAACTTCAATGTGCGATCCCTACTGGAAAGGGAGAAGTTTGCTGGGCCGAACTTCTCTGACTGGTTCGGACACCTTAAGATCGTTCTTAAGGCAGAGAGGAAACTGTATGTCCTCGAGACGGCCGTGCCGCCTCAGCCCGCTGCGAACGCCGCAAGGGCGGTTCGCGATGCCTATGAAAAGCACGTCAATGATAGCATTGATGTCGCTTGCCTGATGCTAGCGTCTATGACGCCACCGCTGCAGCGTCAGCATGAGGATATGTCGGCTATAGAGATTATAGCGAACCTCAAGATGCTGTATGCTGCACAGGCGAGGACAGAACGCTATAATCTGACGAAGCTCTTCTTTCAGAGCAAACTGGCTGAAGGGAGCCCAGTGGGAGCTCACGTGCTCAAGATGATTGGGCACAAGGAGGCTCTGGAGAAACTGGGGCATACCATCAACCAGGAGCTTGCTGTGGATATTATTCTGCAGTCTCTCCCGCCCTCTTTCGATGCGTTCATTATTAACTTTAATATGAACAAAATCGATTGTACTCCGGCAGAGCTGCTGAATATGCTCTTGACAACTGAGGAGACTCTGAAGGGAAAGCCTTCAACCTCTGTCTTAATGGTTCCTTCTAGGAACAAGAAGAAGGGGAAGAAGGGCAAGGCCCCTGTCAAGAACTACAGTAAGGCTCTGAAACAGAAGGTGAAGCGGTCCAAGGACAACAGGTGTTTCCACTGTGGCCAGCTGGGTCACTGGAAAAAGGACTGTAAAGCGCTCCAAGGAGATAAGAGGGGAAGCATCGCTTCTGGCTCAGGTATATACGTGACGGAAGTCATGGTTTCATCTTCTTCTATTTCATGGGTGTTGGACACTGCATGTGGAGTTCACATTTGTTCAAATGTACAGGAACTCAAGAGAAGAAGGCAGGTGGGACAGCATGAGGTGGACCTACGCGTTGGAAACGGGGCACGGGTTGCTGCTGTTGCTGTAGGAGACTATTTCATCTCATTACCATCTGGCATTGTATTAGAACTAAACAGTTGTTATTTTGTTCCCAGTATAACTAAAAATATTGTCTCTATTCCTGCTCTTGTCAGGAAAGGATTTGCCTTTGAATGCAATATTTCAAAGTGTGTTTTATCTTTAGATAATATTGTTTATGCAACTGGTTCAATTAACAATGGGTTATACATGTTGGACATGGAAAGTTCTATACAAAATGTTGATATTAAGAAAGCCAAGTATGCTGATGACAGCACCTTGCTATGGCATAGTCGTTTATGCCATATTAACAAGAAGCGCATTAAGCGGTTGCATGATCATGGACTGCTGGGATCATTCTCCTATGAGGAGATTGATACATGCAAAGCTTGTTTAATGGGTAAAATGACGAAGGCTCCTTTTCTTAACAAAGGTCAAAGGGCTTCAGGTTTACTTGACCTTATACACAGTGATGTGTGTGGGCCGTTTAGTAAACATGCCAGAGGTGGCTATCAGTACTTCATTACATTTACTGATGATTTCAGTAGGTATGGGTATGTCTATCTAATGAGACATAAAAGTGAATCTTTTGACAAGTTCAAAGAGTTCAAAAATGAAGTACAAAATCAGCTAGGCCGAAATATCAAGGCACTTCGTTCTGATCGAGGTGGAGAATACCTAAGTCGAGAGTTTACTGACTATCTGAAGGAGTGTGGGATTATCTCACAGCTCACTCCACCAGGAACACCACAATGGAATGGTGTGTCCGAGAGGAGAAATAGAACGTTACTTGATATGGTTCGTTCTATGATGAGTCAGGCTACTCTACCTTACTCCTTTTGGGGATTTGCACTGGAGACAGCTGCAAAGGTACTAAACCGAGTGCCATCCAAGGCAGTTTCAAAGACGCCATATGAGTTATGGTATGGGAAACAGCCTAGCTTGACATTTATCAGGATCTGGGGTTGCGAGGCTTTTGTCAAAAAGCTCGCCTCTGGGAAACTAGAGAGCAGATCTGAGAAATGTGTCTTTGTCGGATACCCTAAGGAAACTAAGGGTTATTATTTCTACGATCCCAAAGAGAACAAGGTATTTGTTGCTCGGATGGCAATATTTCTTGAGAAGGAGTTTCTTCTGCAAGAAGCCAGTGGGAGAGAAATAAAGCTGGATGAAAATCCAGAGGAAGGACAAAGTAGTCAAGCACAGTTGGATGACCCTGAGCCAGTGGATCAGGTTATTGAACAACCTGAGGCTCAGATATCACGGGAACCGCGTAGATCGGGAAGGATCCGTCGACAGCCTGAGCGCTATGACGGAGTCTACATCATTGATAATGATGAACCCCTTACTTATGCAGATGCGGTCAGTGGACCGGAGTCAGCTAGATGGCTTGAAGCTATGCGAGCCGAGATGGACTCCATGTCAGATAACCAAGTCTGGGATTTGGTTGATCCGCCTCCGGGAGTAATCCCTATAGGCTGTAAATGGATCTTCAAGAAGAAGATTGACATGGATGGTAACATAGTTACCTATAAAGGCAGGCTAGTTGCGAAAGGTTTCAAACAAATCTACGGGATAGATTATGATGAAACTTTCTCACCTGTAGCCATGTTTAAGTCTATTCGGATTCTTTTCGCGATAGCTGCATATTACGATTATGAGATCTGGCAGATGGATGTGAAGACAGCTTTCCTTAATGAAAATCTGGACGAGGATGTGTATATGACACAACCTGAGGGTTTCACTAATCCAGCAGATCGTCATAAAATATGCAAGTTAAAGAAGTCCATTTATGGACTTAAACAAGCATCTAGAAGCTGGAATATTCGTTTTGATGAATCAATCTCTGAGTTTGGTTTCATCAAGAACGAGGATGACCCGTGTGTATATAAGAGGTTTAGTGGGAGCGTGATTACTTTCCTAGTCCTCTACGTCGATGATATCTTAATCATTGGAAACGATATTCCTGAACTGCATGCTATTAAAGCATGGTTAGGAAAATGTTTTCAGATGAAAGATCTAGGAGAAGCAGCCTATGTATTAGGTGTGAAGATCTACCGGGATAGATCTAAGAGGCTTCTCGGGCTGTGCCAAAGTACTTACATCGATAAAGTCCTGGAGAGATTCCATTTAGAGAATTCTAAAAGAGGATATCTTCCAGTCAGACATGGTCTGAATCTTTCGAGGAGTCAGTGTCCACAAACACAGACTGAGAAAGATGAAATGGACAATACGCCTTATGCTTCGGCTATTGGGTCCATAATGTATGCGATGTTGTGTACTCGCCCTGACGTCGCTTACGGGTTAAGCGTGACCAGTCGATTCCAAAGTAATCCAGGTATGGCGCACTGGATTGCAGTCAAGAACATTTTAAAATATCTGCGGAGGACCAAAGATATGTTCTTGATATATGGTGGTTAGGAAGAACTCAGTATAGAGGGATATACTGACGCTTCGTTCCAGTCGGACCAGGATGATTTCCGATCGCAATCAGGCTATGTTTTTAGCTTGAATGGAGGTGCTGTGGTGTGGAAGAGTTTCAAACAGTCAACTGTTGCTGATTCCACAATAGAAGCCGAGTATGTTGCAGCCTCGGAAGCATCCAAGGAGGCAGTATGGATTCGCAAGTTCGTGAGAGAACTTGGTGTTGTTCCTTCGAGTGTCGATCCTTTGGTTATCTTTTGTGATAACACTGGAGCAATCGCACAAGCAAAGGAACCACGGTCGCACCAGAAGTCCAAGCACATACAGAGACGGTTTCACTTGATCCGGGAGATCATTGATCGAGGCGAGATCAAAATATGCAAGGTTCATACAGACGACAATCTGGCTGACCCGCTTACCAAGCCTCTGGCGCAGCAGAAGCATGAGAAGCACTGTAATAACATGGGTTTGAGATTTCTCAACCATTAGATTAAGTGCAAGTGGGAGATTGTTGGGGTATGCCCTTAAGGCTAATGTTTGAGGCCTTGGGATTGTATCAGTATCATGTAATAAACTCTTGTGTTTATAAAGGCATGGTTATTATTCAGGTTGTTACCTTGTCTGCTGTAATAAGTGTACTACTGAATAATGTCTCAAAGCTGTTCAGCTAGGCTGACAGGCTATATGTCCTTAGTCGAGATATCTTGGTGAACATGAGACAACCTTGATATGATTGAGACTAACATGTGTTCTAATCTTATAGGATGCTTCGAGCATGGAATAAGATGTAGACTCATGGGTACATTGGATGTACTGGACAGACCCTACTAGGATATTCAATTGCTTGTCACAATATGAATGATCCTTGATTGCATCAAGTGGCACATGTCCTTTGACTTGAGATCACTTGTGTCTCTGAATGATGATTGTCATTGTTTTGAGGTAGTTCAATATCGTTTGAAATATAATGGTCATAGACTATCTTGGATAATGATCATGAGTCAGGTTGGGGCACTAGTGATAGATAGAGGATTGCCGTCTCCTTGTTGAAGGAGTGTGGTGTTCTATAGGGGCCCCCTAGATGAGATGATTGAGAAAGTGTATGGCCATACCCAGGTGACTATATGCATCTGGTCTAATCATGCTCATCATATTGGAGTTACAGGCTTGACACGCTTGTCCAATAAGAACATCCAGTGGCAAAGGAAATATGTATGCCTTGTGACTTGATTCACACTTATGCTGTGGTTTGGGAGTAGTCTTGGAAGACTCTTTCCTTTATATCGGGAGACAGTGATGTGTTGCTAGATACCCCTCACTGATCGTGATAACGTGAGTTATCGTTACCGACATTTAAAGGAAACCCTCAGGGTCGCACAATTGATGATATGGCTTACTTGAGTCAGATCGTGTGGACTGAATTGTTTGGGTTCAGTTTAAAGGGATATAATCTCTTATTGTAAGTGAGATCTGGTCTGATCATGTTTGATTGATTAGGGCTTGAGATCGGTAAGCTTCGATCGAGAGAATGGATGCTAGATCGGTGAGATCAAGAGCATCTTGAGATGAACGGTTAGATCTGAAACCTTAGGGTTTACTATGGTCTAGACCAAATGGCTTGAGCTATTTCGGTTTGGTTTATGAACCAAAATCGATTGGAACGTTTTGGCTTGAACCGGTTCACAAAGGTAAACCGCTTGGTTCAATGCTAATATGCGTTTTGGGTTGGCATGAGCGCATGGCTTGATGATCTTCCATTTATGGAAAGTCATCAAGGCCATTTTCACAAAAACGCCAAAACGCTTAGGCGTTGTGCTCTTGACTTCAACGCCTTGAACTTTCGTTTGAGGAAGAGGTTGACGAAGGGGAGAGCTTTTGGAAGAGGAGCTCTCGGCCAAGCATCATCTCATCATCCCTACCATTCGAACAAGAAGATCTTGGCACTTTTGCTAGCACAAGAGGTGCGCAAGAAGGAAGCCTTCATCATTTGGTGTGCGTCTTCTTTGGAGGAGATCTCTTTTGCTCTCTCTTCTTCCAAGCCGACCTCCAAGGCAATGGCGTTGGTATGAAATACTTCTCATCCTTAAAAGTTGATCATATATGTATTCATGCAATCGATCTACATGAAACCCCATGAAAGATTTCATGCGCCCCCATCTTTAGGGTTTCATCCCCTTTGCGCTCCCCCTTGAAGGGGACCCCCCCTTATCTTAGGGACTTTCAAAGATAACCAAAGGATCTGCACTCGAAGGAACAACACCAAGTTCCTGAACGAACTTACGAATCCACACTGCCTCCTTGGATGCTTCCGAGGCTGCATCATACTCGGCTTCTGTTATGGAATCAGCAACGATAGATTGTTTGAAACTTTTCCACACCACTGCACCTCCATTCAAGCTAAAAACATAGCCTGATTGCGATCGGAAATCATCCTGGTCAGATTGGAACGAAGCGTCAGTATATCCTTCAATACTGAGTTCTTCCTGACCACCATACACCAAGAACATATCTTTGGTCCTCCGAAGATATTTCAAAATGTTCTTGACTGCAATCCAGTGTGCCTGACCTGGATTACTTTGGAATCGACTGGTCACGCTTAACCCGTAAGCGACGTCTGGGCGAGTACACAACATCGCATACATAATGGACCCAATAGTCGAAGCATAAGGCGTTTTGTCCATTTCATCTTTCTCAGTCTGTGTTTGTGGACACAGATTCTTTGAAAGATTCAGACCATGTCTGACTGGAAGATATCCTCTTTTAGAATTCTCTAAATGAAATCTCTCCAGGACTTTATCGATGTAAGTACTCTGGCACAGCTCGAGAAGCCTCTTAGATCTATCTCTGTAGATCTTCACACCTAATACATAGGCTGCTTCTCCTAGATTTTTCATCTGGAAACATTTTCTTAACCATGCTTTAACCGCATGTAGTTCAGGAATATCGTTTCCAATGATTAAGATATCATCGACGTAGAGGACTAGGAAAGAAATCACGCTCCCACTAAACCTCTTATATGCACACGGGTCATCTTCATTCTTGATGAAACCAAACTCACAGATTGATTCATCAAAACGAATATTCCAGCTTCTTGATGCTTGCTTAAGTCCATAAATGGACTTCTTTAACTTGCATATTTTATGACGATCTGATGGATTAGTGAAACCTTCAGGTTGTGTCATATACACATCCTCATCCAGATTTCCATTAAGGAAAGCGGTCTTCACATCCATCTGCCAGATCTCATAATCATAATATGCTGCTATCGCAAGAATAATCCGAATAGACTTGAACATGGCTACAGGAGAGAAAGTTTCATCATAATCTATCATGTAGATTTGTTTGAAACCTTTCACAACTAGCCTGCCTTTATAGGTAACCACGTTACCATCCATGTCAATCTTCTTCTTGAAGATCCATTTACAGCCTATAGGGATTACTCCCGGAGGCGGATCAACCAAATCCCAGACTTGGTTATCTGACATGGAGTCCATCTCGGCTTGCATAGCTTCAAGCCATCTCGCTGATTCCGGTCCACTGACCGCATCCGCATAAGTGAGGGGTTCATCATGATCAATGATGTAGACTCCGTCATAGCGCTCAGGCTGTCGACGGATCCTTCCCGATCTTCGCGGTTCCCGTGATATCTGAGCCTCTGGTTGTTCAATAACCTGTTCTACTGGCTCAGGCTCATCCAACTGTGCTTGACTACTTTGTCCTTCCTCTGGATTCTCATCCAGCTTTATTTCTCTCCCACTGGCCTCTTGCAGAAGAAATTCCTTCTCAAGAAAAATGGCCGTCCGAGCAACAAATACCTTGTTCTCTTTGGGATCGTAGAAATAATAACCCTTAGTTTCCTTAGGGTAACCGACAAAGATACATTTCTCAGATCTGCTCTCTAGTTTCCCAGAGGCGAGCTTTTTGACATAAGCCTCGCAACCCCAGATCTTGATAAACGTCAAGCTCGGCTGTTTCCCATACCATAACTCATATGGCGTCTTTAAAACTGCCTTCGATGGCACTCGGTTTAGTACCTTTGCAGCTGTTTCCAGTGCAAATCCCCAAAAGGAGTAAGGTAGAGTAGTCTGACTCATCATAGAATGAACCATATCCAATAAGGTTCTGTTCCTCCTTTCGGACACACCATTCCATTGTGGTGTTCCTGGCGGAGTGAGCTGTGTGATAATCCCACACTCCTTCAGATAGTCAGTAAACTCTCGACTTAGGTATTCTCCACCTCGATCTGAGCGAAGTGCCTTGATATTTCGGCCTAGCTGATTCTGTACTTCATTTTTGAACTCTTTGAACTTGTCAAAAGATTCACTCTTATGTCTCATTAGATAGACATACCCGTATCTACTGAAATCATCAGTAAAGGTAATGAAGTATAGATAGCCACCTCTGGCATGTTTACTAAATGGCCCACACACATCACTGTGTATAAGGTCAAGTAAACCTGAAGCCCTTTGACCTTTGTGAGGAAAAGGAGCCTTCGTCATTTTTCCCATTAAACAAGCTTTGCATGTATCAATCTCCTCATAGGAGAATGATCCCAGCAGTCCATGATCATGCAACCGCTTAATGCGTTTCTTGTTAATATGGCCTAAACGACAATGCCATAGCAAGGTGCTGTCATCAGCATACTTGGCTTTCTTATTATCAATATTTTGTACAGAACATTCCATGTCCAACATGAATAATCCATTGTTAATTGATCCAGTAGCATAAACAATATTATCTAAAGAAATAACACACTTTGAAATATTGCATTCAAAGGAAAACCCTTTCCTGACAAGAGCAGGAATAGAGATAATATTTTTGGTAATGCTTGGTACAAAGTAACAATTGTTTAGTTCCAATACAAGTCCAGATGGTAATGAGATGTGATATTCTCCTACAGCAACAGCAGCAACCCGTGCCCCGTTTCCTACTCGTAGGTCCACCTCATGCTGTCCCACCTGTCTTCTTCTCTTGAGTTCCTGTACATTTGAACAAATGTGAACTCCACATGCAGTGTCCAACACCCATGAAATAGAAGAAGAAGATATCATGACCTCAGTCACAAAAATACCTGAGCCAGAAGCGATGCTTCCCTTCTTGTCTCCTTGGAGAGCTTTACAGTCCTTTTTCCAGTGACCCAGCTGGCCACAATGGAAACATCTGTATTCCTTCGACCGCTTAACCTTTTGTTTCAGAGCCTTGTTGTAGCTCTTGACAGGGGCTTTGCCCTTCTTCCCCTTCCTTTTGTTCCTTGAAGGAACCATTAAGACAGAGGTTGAAGGCTTTCCCTTTAGAGTCAACTCTGTAGTCAAGAGCATGTTCAATAACTCTGCCGGGGTACAGTCGATCTTGTTCATATTGAAATTAATAATGAACGGATCGAAAGAGGCCGGGAGAGACTGAAGAATGATGTCTATAGCAAGCTCCTGATTGACGGTGTGTCCCAGTTTCTCTAGAGCCTCCTTGTACGCAATCATCTTGAGTACGTGAGCTCCCACTGGACTCCCTTCAGCCAGTTTGCTCTGAAAGAAAAGCTTAGTCAAATTGTAGCGTTCAGTCCTAGCCTGTGCAGCATACAGCATCTTGAGGTTTGCTATAATCTGTATAGCAGATAGATCCTCATGCTGACGCTGCAGCTCTGGCGTCATAGACGCAAGCATCAGGCAAGCGACATCAATGCTATCATTGACATGCTTTTCATAGGCTTCCCGAACCGCCCTAGCGGCGTTCACAGCGGGTTGAGGCGGTATAGCCATCTCGAGGACATACAGCTTCCTCTCTGCCTTAAGAACAATCTTAAGGTGTCCGTACCAGTCCGAGAAGTTTGGCCCAGCAAACTTCTCCCTTTCTAGTAGGGATCGCACATTGAAATTCGTGGTGTTCGTTGCTGCAGTAATCTACAACAATGCAAGAACAGCAAGGTCAGTATCAATGTTTAGAATCAATCCAGGACTTAAGAAAGATTCTTTTCTCACTATTTTATCTGACTGAAAAATCCATTAAACAGTCCGAAAGAGCAACACTCTTTTAGTGAGATGGGATCCAGATTTCATACTTGGTCTCCGCGTCCCGCTCTGGCGAGATAAGATGCACAGAGAGTACAAGTACTAATTTCTGGTAGGCAATACCTGCCAATCGCCAACCCGTGCGATTCCCCTTCATCTAGGCAATCCAGCAGACTGTGCCAACTGAGTTGGTACAACACAGTCTCTGATCCCACAGATGGCTGCCTCCATATAGCTCACATATGCTCAGTATGTAGCCTACATGGTCAAGCTGACCTGACCTACTCCCTGGACCACCACGTGCTATGCTGAGCAACGAGAAGCGATAAATCCCTTCCCTGTAACACGCAGGTGTAATCACACACCGTCTGAAGATAGATGGGCATGCCCACTGAGTGGGTACAACACGGCCCCAACGATAGTCAGAACAGTGAGGTTTCGCATCAGAAGGCTTACGTGCTTGATATTTTAGCGTTGGATTTTAACGGTCTTTTATCTTCTTAACTATCATGCATAACCTATGGCGATAGCAGAAGATTAAATCATGCAATTCTAATTATATAAACAATAACTAGAAAGCATGCTGATCTTATGTGGTAAAAGCCCATAAGCCCTAGGTAAGACCTTAATATAACTTAAGTCTTCACTTGAGCTCTTCATGGGTCTTTTGCATCTCTTCTGGCCCAACCCAGGGCCCAAGCGCCCACTGTAGCTCAGGTGCGCCCACCAGGTAAATGCGCCTGTCATAGGGTCGAACCCTAGACCTCCCACCTGGTCAAGCCTCTGCTGCATGCGCCTCTGCCAAGTGTGCTCTGTGCTCATGTCTGATTAAAATACAATTTAATCTATCTAGACATGATTGACACGCAGGTCAATTACACAATAAATTAATTAAAATGTGATACGCAGATCACAATGAATATTAATTTACAATTTTAATCCAGGCTCGCAGGCCCCAGCACAGCACACATTAAATAGGCAGCCCACATAAGATTAAATAAACACGCATCATGGCATCCAATCAACATGTGATCCAAACCAGAAAATAAAATTTTGAAAAACCCATTGGCATCAATTTTATTTTCCTTATGTGCCCTACTACCTTACAACGGTCCATTAATAGGGATCGACTCATCATGTCTAGTCAGATCCACTGCCCTTGCATGCACCAAGTCCTAACTGACTTGAGTCGACCCAGTGGTCAACAATGCATGCAATGGGCTGAACAACCCTCATGAGTTCAGGCAAGCAGGTGTGACCCCGGGCCTAACTCATGCACGTTCACTGGTTGTCTCAACCAGACATCGCTACACGCCTGTCTGCACTCGACCTATAGCCACCTCGTGCTTGCGCACAGGTGCCATCTGGTCGACCCATCTAGGCTGTCAGATGGTCTGATCAGACTGTTTGGATCTTAACTAGACTATGACTTCAACCCTAATAACCCGTCTAAGGGTTTATAGTAGGCGCTTATTAGATCTAATGAAGGGCGCGCAAGTCCTTTTGTTTTGAGAAAAACTAAAGCATGCGCCAACAAACATGCGCCAAGGAGAAAACATACATCTATGATAAGCATGTATTTTCGCCAACTTACATATGTTTACAACAATTTTCGCATGTAACCTTAGATCTAATCAAAAGCGCATACATGGATCAAGCATGAAGATCAAGCAATCATATGAACATATTTAAACCATATGCTCTGATACCAATTGAAAGTCCCCTAGGCAAAGGGGGGGCGAAACCCTTAAGTGGCGCATGTAAAATTTTTGGCAGCGGAATTAGCGTTTCATAAGGATCGCATGTGATATATTCATATGATCAACTTTAAAACCTTGTAAAGATCGAAAGATTCATACCAATGCCATTTGATGGATGGCGTCTTGGAAGCAGAGATCGAAAGGGCTCTCCTCCAAAGGTGCCGCACACAAGAAGAGAGATGGCTTCTCCTTGATGTTCTTTGTGCTAGCAAAGACCTTCAAGTCTCCTTGATCGCTTGAAGGGAATTGAGAGATGAACTCTTGCTTGGCTGAATTTTCTCCAAGGCGTTAACCTCCTTCACCCACGAGAGTGTCGTCGAAAGGAGAAGAGAACGAGAGCAAGAGGCATTCCACACAAACGTGGGGCGTTACTTTCAAATTGGAAAACCGAATTTCCAAATATAGAAAGCCCTCAATGCTTATGCGTTCACACGTTCACCCAAGTGAACCGAACGCTCATCTCTTTCATTTGAACCAAGCGCTCACACATGAGCCGGTTCAATGACATTTGGTTCAATGACCAATTAAGCCAAGCCTTTGATCTAGATCTCATTAAACCCAAAGGTTCAAGATCTAACCGTTGATCTCTCGATGCTCTTGATCTCACCAATCTAGCATCACTTCTCTCGATCGAACCTTACCGATCTCAAGCCCTAATCAATCAAACATGATCAGACCAGATCTCACTTACAATCAGAGTCTAAATCCCTTTAAAATGAACCGAAACAATTCAGTCCACACGATCTGACATGAGTAAGCCATATCATCAAATTGTGCGACCCTAAGGGTTTCCTTTAAATGTCGGTAACGATAACTTACGTTATCACGATCAGTGAGGGGTATCTAGCAACACATCACTGTCTCCCGATATAAAGGAAAGATTCTTCCAAGACTACACCCAAACCACAGCACAAGTGTGAATCCACTTCACTAGGCATACATGTTTCCTTTGCCACTAGATGTTCTTATTGGACAAGCGTGTCAAGCCTGTGACTCCAATATGATGAGCATGATTAGATCAGATGAACATAGTCATCTGGGTATGGCCATACACTTTCTCAATCATCTCATCCAGGGGGGGCCCCCTTAGAACATCACACTCCATTCAAGGAGACGGCAATCCTTTATCTATCACTAGTGCCCTAACATGACTCATGCTCATTATCCAAGATAGTCTATAACCATTATGTTTCAAATGATATTGAACTACCTCAAAACAATGACAATCATCATTTAGAAACACAAGTGATCTCAAGTCAGAGGAAATATGCCACTTGTTCGCATACAAGGATTATTCACATTGTGACAAGCAATTGAATATCCTAGTAGGGTCTGTCCAGTACATCCAATGTACCCATGAGTCTACATCTTATTCCATGCTCGAAGCATCCTATAAGATTAGAACACATATTAGTCTCAATCATATCAAGGCTATCTCAAGTTCACCAAGATATCTCGACTAAGGACAATACTGCATGTCAGCCAAGCTGAACAGCATTGAGACATTATTCAGAAGTATACATATTGCTGCAGATGATATAACAACCTGAATAATAACCATTGCCTTTATAAACATAAGAGTTTATACATGATACTGATATAATCCCAAGGCCTCACACATTAGCCTTAAGGGCATACCCCAACATAATGCTTGATTAATTCAAGCATGAATTACACATATAAGTATGGAAAGTCCTAATATGATTATAACTCAAATATCCCCTCTTAATAAGGCAAGAAGCTAGATTAGTTCAAAGCTTCTATATGCGCTAATTAAAAGGGGAGTGGCGGCTGAAATCAAAGGCTAATTCCTTGGAGGAATTGAGCCACAAACATAAAAGGAAAGAAGTGAAAGGCAGTTTGGGTTCAAGGCTTATAAGAGGAGGGGTAAGCACCCCTCTCTTGATGACATCTTCTCAAGCCAAGAGCAAGAGAACTTCCACTTGGAGTGGCGCAAGTTCTCAAGCCCTAGCCGCCATCTTTCCTTGGAGTTGAGCCATCATCCTTAATCCTCTTCTTTGTCCGAGAGTCTCCTTGGAGGAGTCTTCTTGGCATGAAGTACAAAGGAGGAAGAAGAAGGAGATTCCAAGAGGTGATCTTCTCTTCCCGAGGCTAGCAACAAGCGTGGAAGGGAGCAACGTTGAGAAGGTCGACGCGTGGATACTTGTAGAGGACGAACACTTGGGCGTCTTCAACATGGCTTCATCATCTAAACGCGCAAGAGAGGTATGATCTCTAACACATCCTTGTGTCTTCTCTCTCTCATGGATCCTTGGGAAAGGAATGTGTTTCGAGTGTAAGCTTCTTCCGCTGCGTCCTGGGACTGCAAAATTTTAAATTACACCCGGCATTCCCTAACAGTAGAGACCAGTGTTCGGGGGCCAGGGTTTGGCCAATTAGCATGTGCCACAGTGCCACATAATGCGCTTGACATCCTTGCAAAGGGAAGGCCAAAATAGGCGTTTCTCCGCCATCTCAAGGGGCATGTCCTAGCCATGGTGGCCGGCAAGTCCACCCGCGTGTAACTCTAGTAAAAGATGGTCTCAAAGGGAGGATCGGGGAATGCATAGGCGATTCCCCAAAAAGAGGTACCCTTCACAAAGCTAGAATGGGGACTCGAGGTTGAAAGACTCTATGATGGCAGCATATGCGGCACCAAAGTTAGCACAAAAAGGGTATTCCTCCTTAACGTGGTCAAATGTGTTAACGGCATGTGCATCACACACAAGAGGGTTCGGACGCAACTCAATGCATCCACGACGACATTTTCCTTAACCGCCTTGTCGTTAATTAGAAACAAGTACTGCTGCAAGTACTTGACCCACTTCGCATGGTGGGTGCCCAACTTCTTTTGGGCATTGAGGAAGGATAAGACTTGATGGTCGCTATACAGGACAAACTTATGCTGGAGGAGGTCGTGCCTCCACTAATAGAGTGACTGGACAATGGCATAAAACTCTTTGTCGTAAGTCGAGTAGCATTGCCGAACAACATTCAACTTCTCATTGAAGAAGGCGACGGGGTGGCCTTCTTGACTAAGGGTGTTGGGGTATGCCCTTAAGGCTAATGTTTGAGGCCTTGGGATTATTTCAGTATCATGTATAAACTCTATGTTTATAAAGGCAATGGTTGTTATTCAGGTTGTTACATCATCTGCTGCAATATGTATACTTCTGAATAATGTCTCAATGTTGTTCAGCTTGGCTGACATGCAGTTTTGTCCTTAGTCGAGATATCTTGGTGAACATGAGACAGCCTTGATATGATTGAGACTAATATGTATTCTAATCTTATAGGATGCTTCGAGCATGGAATAAGATGTAGACTCATGGGTACATTGGATGTACTGGACAGACCCTACTTAGGATATTCAATTGCTTGTCACAATGTGAATAATCCTTATATGCAAACAAGTGGCATATTTCCTATGACTTGAGATCACTTGTGTTTCTAAATGATGATTGGCATTGTTTTGAGGTAGTTCAATATCATTTGAAACATAATGGTTATAGACTATCTTGGATAGTGATCATGAGTCATGTTAGGGCACTAGTGATAGATATAGGATTGCCGTCTCCTTGATTGGAGTGTGATGTTCTATAGGGGCCCCCTGGATGAGATGATTGAGAAAGTGTATGGCCATACCCAGATGACTATGTTTCATCTGATCTAATCATTCTCATCATATTGGAATTACAGGCTTGACACGCTTGTCCAATAAGAACATCCAGTGGTAAAGGAAACACATATGTCAAGTGACTTGGGTTCACACTTGTGCTATGGTTTGGGTGTAGTCTTGGAAGACTCTTTCCTTTATATCGGGAGACAGTGATGTGTTGCTAGATACCCCTCACTGATCGTGATAACGTGAGTTATCGTTACCGACATTTAAAGGAAACCCTTAGGGTCGCACAATTTGATGATATGGCTTACTTAAGTCAGATCGTGTGGACTGAATTGTTTTGGTTCAGTTTAAAGGAGTTTAAACTCTGATTGTAAGTGAGATCTGGTCTGATCATGTTTGATTGATTAGGGCTTGAGATCGGTAAGCTTCGATCGAGAGAATTGATGCTAGATCGGAGAGATCAAGTGCATCAAGAGATGAATGGTTAGATCTTGATCCTTATGGTTTAATATGATCTAGACCAATGCTTGGTTTAATAATTTGGTCTTTGAACCAAATGTAATTGAACCGGCTCATCATAGTGAGCGCATGGTTGAAAGGAGAGAAAAATGCGATGGTTCACTTGGAGTGAACGCATGAACGCATGATGTTAGTGGCTTGTTATTTTTGGAAGTCATGTTTCCAAAATAGAGAGCACGCCTCTACATTCGTGGGTGCATCTCTTTTCGCCTCTCGCCTCTTCCTCTCGATGCCTCTCTCTCGTGTGGGAAGGTCTTCACGCAAAAGAGAAGAGAACAAAGCCAAGAGATCATCTCAATCTCCTTCAAGCGATCAGGAGACTTGGAGAGCCTTGCTAGCACAAGGATCGACAAGGAGTAGGCGATCACCCATCTTGTGTGCGTCACCTTTGGAGTAGAGCCACATCGCCCTCTTGCTTCCAAGACTGTAAGATCCAAGGATCTTAAGTCCTGGTAAGCATTATTTTTGAATTAAATAAAATTATTGACTGTGATATTTTTCTATGCATTGGTTGTTAATAGTTAATTAACTAGAGATTTTTGGTTGTTAATTTATTGTAAATTAATTAGGGATTATTTGTTTGATTATTGGCTGTTAATTTATGATAAATTATTATTGGTTGTTCATGATAAATTAATTAGGATTTATGGGTTGTAAATTGTAAGTAATTAATTAGACCTTATTGGTTAATTAGACCTTATTGGATATTAATTAAATCCTTAATGGATTTCGTTAAGTGAATGGTTAGTGGATGTTAAATTTAATTAGTTAACTAGCTTATTGGATGTTAGTTTAACCCTTATTGGACTTTCACTTAAACTAGGGGTTATTGGGTTTAAACTAATTGGGTTTTAAAATTCGAATTTTTAGTTAAATGGGTTAAACCCTTTTGAATTAATTGGTTAGAGGGTTAAACATTAAAAACCGAAACTTAAGTGGGTAATTTCGGTTAGGGTGGAGATTTTGGCGATTTTTTTGGCTTGAAGAAAACTTGGGCGACGGCTAGGAAGGAGTGGGCGATTCTTGGAGACTTGGAGGCGAAAATTCTTCTTCCTCTTCCTTTTCTCCCTTTGGCCGGCATCTTGGTGTTTGGAGGCGTTCCTTGTCAATTGTTGGCGTCTTCTTAGGAGTATTCCAAAGTCTTAGACGAATTCTTGTGGAAGTTTTTACCTTGGTATTCTCGGTTTAAGAGGTGAGTGGGTTGTCTAATTGATTTCTATCTATTTGTTTGTGTTAATTGATGAGTTAGATGATATATTCGCTTGTTGGAAATCTTACCATGCTAAAACCGAAATTCAAGACTTCACTATGATGGAAACCGAATTTTGTAAAGTTGAATATATCATGAAAACCGAATTTTTCAAAGGTGATTATATGATGATTATTTAACCGAAAATTTGTATGAAATTTAAGGTATTTTTATAGGAATTTTGGTAGCATTAAATCATTGAATTTTGGGTATGAAATTCTTGTTAATTATAGTTAAACCGAAATCAATTTTGGTAACATTAAATCAATGATGTTTGTAGTTAACATGAAAACCGAAATCTTGATGTTCTTGATAATTGTTTATGAAAACCGAAATTGATGTTTGTAGTTAACATGAAAACCGAAACCTTGATGACCTTGATAATTGTCTATGAAAACCGAATTTTGGTGTTTGTAGTTAATATGTTACATGTGGTAATTTGTAAAGTAATTTATATGAATACTTGTTTTAGTTTTATGTTAATTTTTATGGATGCTTGTTAACTGCATTATTGAGAAATTGTTTGAGAAATTTGGATGATAACCTAGTAAGGTTTGACTGAACTAATCAGCATGAAACCTAAGGACCACACTACATTATATGATTGTTAATATTATGTAATTATGTGATTTTTAAATATTAGGTGTTTATGCGATTTTTGGAATGTTATGTTGTTATGTAAATTGTGAACATTATGTGGTTATGAGATTTTTGAAAATTATGTGATTATGAGAATTTTAAGTATTATGTGTTATGTGTTGGTTAGGACTATGGCTAAGTGTAACAGTGTACTCATAGGATAGTCCTTATGTGATATGTGAAGGGTTTGAATTTCAGCCCTGTATTTGATATGTGAGGGGGCTGATGTTCGGCCTGCCTATTATGATTTTTGTGATGGGGGTTGATGTTCAGCCTGCCCGATATGATTTTTGTGATGACTATCCTAGAGTCTAGTTGACACTTAGGAGTCCACCTTTGTGAAATATGAAATAAGATATGTCTGTTGTCCAGTAGGAACCTTTTGGGAGAACGGGTTTTGACGCAAAGTGCCATGTCTTGGTCGGACAGGGGCCACCTCTTGATGTCATTACTCTTTTATGTGATGGGGTAATATCAGACGCAAAGTGCCATGTCTTGATCAGACAGGGGCCACCTCTTGATGTCATTACTCTTTTATGTGATGGGGTGATATAAGACGCAAAGTGCCATGTCTTGATCAGACAGGGGCCACCTCTTGATGTCATCACTCTCATTTTGTGACGTTGGGTGTCGTAGAGCAAAGTGCCACGTCATGACCTGACGGGGGCCACCTCTTGAATCTACACACAATCCATCGATGTGTTATGGGGTGAGAGAGCAAAGTGCCACGTCGTGACCTGGCGGGGGCCACCTCTTGATTCTACTCACTATCCATGTTTATGTGTTGCACGAGATTTTGCAGCTCCCAGTGCTTTGGCCAAGCCGGGTTAGACCATATTGGTCACTACTGAATATGCTGGACAACTAGGTTAATTAAGTATGGTGTGTTTAGTTGGTTTAGAATATATGTGTTTAATTGGGTTAGAGTAAAACTCTAGAACCTGAATTTGTTATATGCTAGTGTGTACATTTAACTGTCTATATGACTTCTGTTTCTTTATTTTGTTATATGTTGACATAATGTTCTGTTAAATATTTTTAAAAATAATCTGCCTATATTTTGAATGTATGTTATGGATAGTCGATTTAGACTATCCACTCACTGGGCTGTGTAGCTCACCCCTCACTATTTTCAGGCATAGAGCAGGGGCGCATGTCTTGAGTGCATTGGCGTGGATAATTATGCTGTTTGCTGTTTTAAGAATTTTTATGCTTAATTCTTGGGGCCGGTTGTGGCCTTAACATAAACTATATGAACTATGTGAATCATGAGACTATGTGAACTATGTGAAGTATGTTGCCAGTTATGGCAGTCTTATGAGTTTGATTTTTGTGTCACCGCGGGCTTCAGCCTGGTTTCGGTGTTTGGTATGAGTTTATAAAATCGATTTTGTGATTTTGTTTTGAATTTCGGCTTGTTGTATATTCTGTGCAATCGGTTTTGATATACCCTGTAACTTGCATATGTCTAGTGCAAGTATTGCCTGGTGGCAGGTACCTTTATGGATTTTATGAATTTGAATCGGTTTTGATATAACTGTTGCCTTGCATATGTCTAGTGCAAGGATTGCGTGGTGGCAGGTACCCTTATGAGATTTGAGTTTTGTGAATTTGTGTGTATGGATTTATGGAAATTTTTCAGATCGTGTTTTCTTGAACTCGGTTTTACCTAGCATATGATCGATCTTATATGAAACATCCTGTATCATTTGTGAATTGTGCCATTTGTTTGGGGTTAAGAATGTGGGATGTTACAGAATGGTATCAGAGCAGTTGGCTAGCTAAAACTTAGTTCGGGGGAAAACATGTTTGTGTATTGCTAGACACCTGATAGGTTTATGTTTGATTTCCTTACTGTGGTTGTGAGTGAATTCCAGAAACTGGGTCCTAGTTCTTTTTATGGGGGCTCAGAATCCAGTACTGCCGAGAACTGGCAGTTGTGCTTGGAAAAGATTTTCCAAGTCATGCGCTGCTCAGATGAGGATAAGTTATGTCTGACCACCTATATGATGCGTGGGGATGCAGATGAGTGGTGGAAAGGCGTAGTGAGACTTGCCGAAGAAAGACATGAGACTGTAGATTGGCCTTACTTCTTGTCTCGATTTAACGAGAAGTACTTCCCAGATAGCTTGGTTGAGGACCGAGAGGTGGAATTTATTCATCTGGAGCAGGGTGATATGACAGTGGACCAGTATGAATTACAGTTCACGAAATTGGGAAAGTATGCTCCTCACCTGATAAACACTGAAAAGAGGAGAGCTACCAAGTTTCTCAGAGGTCTCAGATGGGACATTAGAGAGCAGGTTGGTGCTCAACACTTGGAGACCTATGTTGAAACTGTTGGGCGAGCGCGCACCATTGAGAGGTATATATCTGAGAGGAGTTCTCATGTTGCCGTGACAGTAGTTCCTGCAGCTGAGGCGGCGGTTCCTCAGCATGGCAGTGGCGGCAAGGGTAAGAAGTACCCTAGGCATAAAGATTATAAGAAGAGCAGGTATAAGCCTTACTCCTACAAGGCACCGCAGCAGTCCAGGGATGCACCGCAGCAGTTCAGGGATGCCAGGGAGGCAAAGATCAGTAACAATGAGAACTGGACTTGCAATTATTGTGGGCTCAAGGGACATCTAGTGAAAGACTGTTATAAGAAGAATGGCATGTGCTTCAGGTGTAAGAAACCGGGGCACATGGTCAGGGACTGCAAAGAGCCTGAGATACAGCCTAGAGGCGCAGATAAGCCTACAGTCCAGACTAGAGTTTATGCTGTGGCTGAGAAGGATACACGAGCTTCCCGATCCGTCGTGGAAGGTACTTTATTCGTATTTGATCAGTTAGCCCGCATATTATTTGACCCTGGTGCAAATTTATCTTTTGTATCTGTTAAGTTTGCTGCATGTTTACCTGTGTTACCTAAGGTGATGAATTATGTTGTGTCTGTGAGTACTCCCTTAGGAAAGTCATTATCTACAGACACTGTGTGTGCTGATTGTGTGGTGCATGTAGAGGGTTATGAGTTTCTAGTGGATTGAATCCTCCTAGACATGCAAGACTATGATGTCATCCTAGGTATGGATTGGTTGTCCTCACATCATGCCTCTGTGGATTGCTTTGAGAAAGTAATCACTTTAAATCTGCTAGATGGGAATCGGCTTTTTGTGAGAGGTCTAGTGTCAAACCAAGGACCGCATGTGATATCTTTCCTGCAGGCCAGGAAGTTACTTGCTAGTGGGTGCAAGGGTTATCTTGCGCATGTTAAGGTGCAGGATGATTCTACTTCTGATTTGACTCAGATGGCGGTGGTGAAAGAGTTTCCTGATGTGTTCTCTGAGGAATTTTCAGGCTTGCCACCGATTAGAGAAGTGGAGTTTGTCATTGAGTTGGCGCCAGGTACGGCACCTATCTCCAGAGCTCCTTACCGTATGGCTACTTCAGAGTTGGCCGAGCTTAAGAAACAACTGGAGGAATTGCTAGAGAAAGGGTATATTCGGCCTAGTGCTTCTCCCTGGGGAGCGCCAGTACTTTTTGTAAAGAAGAAAGATGGAACCCTGAGGATGTGTATAGACTACAGGCAGTTGAACCGAGTGACTATCAAGAATAAGTATCCTCTTCCCAGAATTGATGATCTGTTTGATCAATTACAGGGAGCTACAGTGTTCTCTAAGATTGATCTGAGATCAGGGTATTATCAGCTTAGAGTCAAGGATGAGGATATATTTAAGACTGCTTTCAGGACCAGGTATGGGCATTTTGAATTTTTAGTTATGCCTTTTGGACTGACGAATGCACCTGCTGTCTTCATGGATTTGATGAACAGGGTATTCCATGAATTGCTTGATTCTTGTGTGGTAGTCTTTATAGACGATATTTTGGTATACTCACGGACTACTTCAGATCATGTCAGTGACTTGCGCAGAGTGCTGGAGGTTCTGAGGAAGAACCGATTATTTGCCAAGGCTAGTAAGTGTGAGTTCTGGCTAGAGAAGATCAGCTTCTTGGGACATGTGATTTCTGGTCAAGGGGTGTCTGTGGATCCAGTTAAAGTGCAAGCCATCCTTGATTGGGGAAGACCGACTAGCGCTACTGAGATCAGAAGTTTCTTGGGTTTAGCAGGTTACTACCGGAGGTTTGTTGAGGGATTTTCCAAGCTGGCGGGTCCTTTAACTAAATTGACCAGAAAGGAGGCCAAATTTATTTGGGATGACAAGTGTGAAGAAAGCTTTCAAGAGCTGAAGAGAAGGTTGACTAGTACACCGATCCTCATTATTCCTAGTGATGGGGAAAGGTTTACTGTTTATACGGATGCTTCAGGCAAAGGGTTGGGTTGTGTCTTGATGCAGAAGGGTTCTGTAGTAGCCTATGCTTCGAGACAACTGAAGGAGTATGAATTGAACTACCCTACTCATGATTTAGAGTTGGCGGCCGTAGTCTTTGCTTTGAAGATATGGCGTCACTATTTGTTGGGTCAGGAGTTTGATCTGTTCACTGATCACCAGAGTCTCAAGTACATCTTCACCCAGAAGGAGTTGAACATGAGACAGAGAAGATGGATGGAGTTGATCAAAGACTATGACTTCTCTATTCAGTATCAGGCTGGAAAGGCCAATGTAGTGGCGGATGCTCTGAGCAGACATCCAGTTACTTCAGTAACTGCTTTACGAGTCAGTGAGTGGCGGTTACTGCAGGAGTTCAGCGATCTCAGGATCAGTGTTTCTCCTAGAGTTCAGTCGGGTTATGTGGCCTTTCTCAGAGTACAGTCTGCTTTGTTGCAGAAGATCCGGGATCAGCAGTCTGTGGATCCGAAATTAGTTCAGATCAGGGATAGTCTGGTTGGTGGCGCAGTTCAGGATTTTAGCTTGTCTGATGATGGTATTCTTCGGTTTCGTGGAAGGGTATGTGTCCCTGAGGAACCGAGCTTGAGGAAAGAAATATTGGAGGACAGCCATAACTCCAAATATTCTCTACATCCTGGTGTGACTAAGATGTATCAGGACCTTAAGAAAAATTTTTGGTGGCCGGGTATGAAGAAAGAAGTATCTGATTTTGTCTCTAGGTGTTTAACCTGTCAGACTGTAAAGGCTGAACATCAGAAGCCTGGCGGTTTGTTGCAGCCTCTTCCTATTCCTGAGTGGAAGTGGGAATGCATCAGTATGGATTTTGTGTGTGGTTTGCCCAGAACCAGATTGGGTCATGATGCTATTTGGGTGATTGTTGATAGACTCACTAAATCAGCCCATTTCCTTCCGATTAAGATGATTTATTCTTTAGAGAGACTGGCCAGATTGTACATTGATGAGATAGTCAGACTGCATGGAGTGCCGGTTGATATTGTGTCTGATAGGGACTCTCGATTTTTGTCCAGATTTTGGAAGAGCTTACAGGAGGGTTTGGGTACTAAGTTGAGTTTTAGTACAGCATACCATCCTCAGTCTGATGGCCAGACGGAGCGTACTATACAGACTCTAGAAGATTTGTTGAGAGCCTATGTGGTTGATTGGAGTTCTGAGTGGAACCGGGATCTATCTTTGATAGAGTTCACTTATAATAATAGTTTCCACTCCAGTATTCAGATGGCTCCATATGAGGCTTTGTATGGGAGAAGGTGTAGGACTCCCTTGTGTTGGGAGGAGACTGGTGACAGAATGATTTTGAGATCTGATGCAGTTCAGGAGACTACTGATAAGGTCAGAGAGATCCAGGATAAACTGAAAATTGCTCGGGACAGACAGAAGAGTTATGCTGACGACCGTCGTCGTTCCTTGGAGTTTATGGTAGGGGACCATGTGTTCTTGAAGGTGTCGCCTACTAAGGGTGTTATGAGATTTGGCAAAAAGGGCAAGTTGAGCCCTAGGTTTGTAGGCCCTTTTGATATTATTGAGAGAGTTGGTCCAGTGGCTTACCGATTGGCTTTACCTCCTGCTATGGATCATGTGCATAATGTATTCCATGTCTCTGCTTTGAGGAAATATCATCCTGATCCATCTCATGTGTTGGAGTTGGAACCTCTTCAGATTCAGAGTGATTTGACTTTTGAGGAAAGACCTCTCCGGATTGTGGATAGAAAAGATAAAGTCCTGAGGAACAAGACTATACCTTTGGTAAAGGTTATCTGGGGAAATCAGTCAGTTGAGGAGGCGACATGGGAGACTGAAGCTGATATGAGGAAATTTTATGCTTACCTCTTTGATGATATGGATGCTGAGCTTTAGAGGACTAAAGCTTTATAAGGAGGGAGGGATGTAAGATCCAAGGATCTTAAGTCCTGGTAAGCATTATTTTTGAATTAAATAAAATTATTGACTGTGATATTTTTCTATGCATTGGTTGTTAATAGTTAATTAACTAGAGATTTTTGGTTGTTAATTTATTGTAAATTAATTAGGGATTATTTGTTTGATTATTGGCTGTTAATTTATGATAAATTATTATTGGTTGTTCATGATAAATTAATTAGGATTTATGGGTTGTAAATTGTAAGTAATTAATTAGACCTTATTGGTTAATTAGACCTTATTGGATATTAATTAAATCCTTAATGGATTTCGTTCAGTGAATGGTTAGTGGATGTTAAATTTAATTAGTTAACTAGCTTATTGGATGTTAGTTTAACCCTTATTGGACTTTCACTTAAACTAGGGGTTATTGGGTTTAAACTAATTGGGTTTTAAAATTCGAATTTTTAGTTAAATGGGTTAAACCCTTTTGAATTAATTGGTTAGAGGGTTAAACATTAAAAACCGAAACTTAAGTGGGTAATTTCGGTTAGGGTGGAGATTTTGGCGATTTTTTTGGCTTGAAGAAAACTTGGGCGACGGCTAGGAAGGAGTGGGCGATTCTTGGAGACTTGGAGGCGAAAATTCTTCTTCCTCTTCCTTTTCTCCCTTTGGCCGGCATCTTGGTGTTTGGAGGCGTTCCTTGTCAATTGTTGGCATCTTCTTAGGAGTATTCCAAAGTCTTAGACGAATTCTTGTGGAAGTTTTTACCTTGGTATTCTCGGTTTAAGAGGTGAGTGGGTTGTCTAATTGATTTCTATCTATTTGTTTGTGTTAATTGATGAGTTAGATGATATATTCGCTTGTTGGAAATCTTACCATGCTAAAACCGAAATTCAAGACTTCACTATGATGGAAACCGAATTTTGTAAAGTTGAATATATCATGAAAACCGAATTTTTCAAAGGTGATTATATGATGATTATTTAACCGAAAATTTGTATGAAATTTAAGGTATTTTTATAGGAATTTTGGTAGCATTAAATCATTGAATTTTGGGTATGAAATTCTTGTTAATTATAGTTAAACCAAAATCAATTTTGGTAACATTAAATCAATGATGTTTGTAGTTAACATGAAAACCGAAATCTTGATGTTCTTGATAATTGTTTATGAAAACCGAAATTGATGTTTGTAGTTAACATGAAAACCGAAACCTTGATGACCTTGATAATTGTCTATGAAAACCGAATTTTGGTGTTTGTAGTTAATATGTTACATGTGGTAATTTGTAAAGTAATTTATATGAATACTTGTTTTAGTTTTATGTTAATTTTTATGGATGCTTGTTAACTGTATTATTGAGAAATTGTTTGAGAAATTTGGATGATAACCTAGTAAGGTTTGACTGAACTAATCAGCATGAAACCTAAGGACCACACTACATTATATGATTGTTAATATTATGTAATTATGTGATTTTTAAATATTAGGTGTTTATGCGATTTTTGGAATGTTATGTTGTTATGTAAATTGTGAACATTATGTGGTTATGAGATTTTTGAAAATTATGTGATTATGAGAATTTTAAGTATTATGTGTTATGTGTTGGTTAGGACTATGGCTAAGTGTAACAGTGTACTCATAGGATAGTCCTTATGTGATATGTGAAGGGTTTGAATTTCAGCCCTGTATTTGATATGTGAGGGGGCTGATGTTCGGCCTGCCTATTATGATTTTTGTGATGGGGGTTGATGTTCAGCCTGCCCGATATGATTTTTGTGATGACTATCCTAGAGTCTAGTTGACACTTAGGAGTCCACCTTTGTGAAATATGAAATAAGATATGTCTGTTGTCCAGTAGGAACCTTTTGGGAGAACGGGTTTTGACGCAAAGTGCCATGTCTTGGTCGGACAGGGGCCACCTCTTGATGTCATTACTCTTTTATGTGATGGGGTAATATCAGACGCAAAGTGCCATGTCTTGATCAGACAGGGGCCACCTCTTGATGTCATTACTCTTTTATGTGATGGGGTGATATAAGACGCAAAGTGCCATGTCTTGATCAGATAGGGGCCACCTCTTGATGTCATCACTCTCATTTTGTGACGTTGGGTGTCGTAGAGCAAAGTGCCACGTCATGACCTGACGGGGGCCACCTCTTGAATCTACACACAATCCATCGATGTGTTATGGGGTGAGAGAGCAAAGTGCCACGTCGTGACCTGGCGGGGGCCACCTCTTGATTCTACTCACTATCCATGTTTATGTGTTGCACGAGATTTTGCAGCTCCCAGTGCTTTGGCCAAGCCGGGTTAGACCATATTGGTCACTACTGAATATGCTGGACAACTAGGTTAATTAAGTATGGTGTGTTTAGTTGGTTTAGAATATATGTGTTTAATTGGGTTAGAGTAAAACTCTAGAACCTGAATTTGTTATATGCTAGTGTGTACATTTAACTGTCTATATGACTTCTGTTTCTTTATTTTGTTATATGTTGACATAATGTTCTGTTAAATATTTTTAAAAATAATCTGCCTATATTTTGAATGTATGTTATGGATAGTCGATTTAGACTATCCACTCACTAGGCTGTGTAGCTCACCCCTCACTATTTTCAGGCATAGAGCAGGGGCGCATGTCTTGAGTGCATTGGCGTGGATAATTATGCTGTTTGCTGTTTTAAGAATTTTTATGCTTAATTCTTGGGGCCGGTTGTGGCCTTAACATAAACTATATGAACTATGTGAATCATGAGACTATGTGAACTATGTGAAGTATGTTGCCAGTTATGGCAGTCTTATGAGTTTGATTTTTGTGTCACCGCGGGCTTCAGCCTGGTTTCGGTGTTTGGTATGAGTTTATAAAATCGATTTTGTGATTTTGTTTTGAATTTCGGCTTGTTGTATATTCTGTGCAATCGGTTTTGATATACCCTGTAACTTGCATATGTCTAGTGCAAGTATTGCCTGGTGGCAGGTACCTTTATGGATTTTATGAATTTGAATCGGTTTTGATATAACTGTTGTCTTGCATATGTCTAGTGCAAGGATTGCGTGGTGGCAGGTACCCTTATGAGATTTGAGTTTTGTGAATTTGTGTGTATGGATTTATGGAAATTTTTCAGATCGTGTTTTCTTGAACTCGGTTTTACCTAGCATATGATCGATCTTATATGAAACATCCTGTATCATTTGTGAATTGTGCCATTTGTTTGGGGTTAAGAATGTGGGATGTTACAAAGACGCCATCCAAGAAATGGCACTGGTATGATCTCTCTGTTGATCTATAAAAACTCTTAAGTTGATCTATGTTCATACATGAAATCCTAGGAAACCCTAGATTCCGCCCATGTAAATTTTTTATATGCGCATGCTTTAGGGTTTCGCCCCTTATAGGGAACTTTCAATTGGTATCAGAGGCATGGTTCCTTGAATGTTTCATATGATTGCTTATTGTGATCCATGTTTGCGCCTAATAGTAGATCTAAAAGAGCATGCGAAAATTTAATGTATGTTTTACATTGGCGCATGCATGATAGTTGGCGCTTGTTGTAGTTTTCTCAAAACTTACTTGCGCGCCCCTCATTAGATCTAAGCGGCGCCTACTTCAAAAGCTTAGACGGGTTATTAGGGTTGAAATCATCGTCCAGTCTAGACCCGACAGTCTGATCAGACCATCTGACAGCCTAGATGGGTCGACCTGATGGCACCTATGCGCAAGCATGAGGTGGCTATAGGTCGACTGCTGAAAGGCGTGTAGCGATGTCTGATTGAGACAACCAGATGAACGCCCATGATTAAGGCCCGGGGTCACACCCGCTTGCCTAAACTCATGAGGGACGTTCAGCCCTTCATGCATGTATTGTTGACCATGAGGTCGACTCAAGTCGGTTATGACTTGGTGCATGCAAGGGCAGTGGGTCTGACTAGGTCTGATGAGTGGATCCCTATTAATGGACCGTTGTAAGGTAGTAGGGCACATAAGGAAATAAAATGAAGCCAATGGGTTTTTCAAAAAATTTTATTTTCTTGATTGGATCACATGATGTTTGTATAACGTGATGATTGTCTATTTAATCTTATGTGGGCTGCCTAATTTTAATGTGTGCTGTGCTGGGGCCTGCGTGCCTGGAGTATTATTTGTAAATTATTATTGTGATCTGCGCATCACATTTTAATTAATTTATAAAGTGTAATTGACCTGCGTGTCAATCATGTCTAGATAGATTAAATTGTAATTTAATCAGACATGAGCACAGAGCACACTTGGCAGAGGCGCATGCAGCAAGTGGCTTCACCAGTGGGAGGTCTAGGGTTCGACTCTAGGACAGGCGCATTTTACCTGGTGGGCGCACCTGAGCTGCAGTGGGCGCTTGGGCCCGGGTTGGGCCAGAGGAAATGCTAAAGACCCATGAAGAGCTCAAGTGAAGACTTAAGTTTATTAAGGTCTTACTTAGGCTTAATGGGCTTTTACCACATAAGATCATCATGCTTTTAATTTACTGTTTAAGTAATTTAGTAACTGCATGATCTATTCTTCTGCTATCACCATAGGGTTTGAATGATAGTAAGAAGATAAAAGGACCGTTAAAATCCAACGTTAAATATCAAGCACGTAAGCCTTCTGACGCGAAACCTCACTATTCTGACTATCGTTGGGGCCGTGTTGTACCCACTCAGTGGGCACGCCCATCTATCTTCAGACGGTGTGTGATTACACCTGCGTGTTACAGAGAAGGGATTTATCGCTTCTCATTGCTCAGCATAGCACGTGGTGGTCCAGGGAGTAGGTCGGGTCAGCTTGACCATGTAGGCTACATATTGAGCATATGGTAGCCATATGGAGGCAGCCATCTGTGGGATCAGAGACTGTGTTGTACCAACTCAGTTGGCACAGTCTGCTGGATTGCCCAGATGAAGGGGAATCGCACGGGTTGGCGATTGGCAGGGATTGCCTACCAAAAATTAGTGCTTGTACTCTCTGTGCATCTTATCTCGCCTGAGCGGGACGCGGAGACCAAGTATGAAATCTGGATCCCATCTCACTAAAAGAATTTTACTCTTTCGGGCTGTTTTGCTGGATTTTTCAGTCAGATAAAATAGTGAGAAAAGAATCATTCTTAAGTCCTGAATTGATTCTAACATTGCTACTGACCTTGCTGTTCTTGCATTGTTGTAGATTACTGCAGCAACGAACACCACAGCGTTCAATGTGCGATCCCTACTGGAAAGGGAGAAGTTTGCTGGGCCAAACTTCTCAGACTGGTACGGACACCTTAAGATTGTTCTTAAAGCTGAGAGGAAACTGTATGTCCTCGAGACGGCTATACCGCCTCAACCCGCTACGAACGCCGCAAGGGCAGTTCGGGAAGCTTATGAAAAGCATGTCAATGATAGCATTGACGTCGCTTGCCTTATGCTAGCGTCTATGACGCCACAGCTGCAGCGTCAGCATGAGGATTTATCAGCTATAGAAATTATAGCAAACCTCAAGCTGCTGTATGCTGCACAGGCAAGGACTGAACGCTATAATTTGACGAAACTTTTCTTTCAGAGCAAACTGACTGAAGGGAGTCCAGTGGGAGCTCACGTACTCAAGATGATTGGGCGTACTCAAGATGATTGGGTATAAGGAAGCTCTAGAGAAACTGGGACACACCATCAATCAGGAGCTTGTTGTAGACATCATCCTGCAGTCTCTCCCGGCCTCTTTCGATCCGTTCATCATTAATTTTAATATGAACAAGATCGACTGTACGCCTGCAGAGTTACTGAACATGCTCTTGACTACTAAGCAAACTCAGTCTCGTGAGAAGGGAACGCCTTCATCCTCTGTCCTAATGGTTCCTTCAAGGAACAAGAAGAAGGGGAAGAAGGGCAAAGCCCCTGTCAAGAGCTACAACAAGGCACTGAAACAAAAGCTCAAGCGGTCAAAGGAATACAGATGTTTCCATTGTGGCCAGCTAGGTCACTGGAAAAAGGACTGTAAAGCGCTCCAAGGAGAGAAGAAGGGAAGCAACTCTTTCGCTTCTGGCTCAGGTATTTACGTGACTGAAGTCATGTTATCTTCTTCTATTTCATGGGTGTTAGACACTGCATGTGGAGTTCACATTTGTTCAAATGTACAGGAACTCAAGAGAAGAAGACAGGTGGGACAGCATGAGGTGGACCTACGAGTAGGAAACGGGGCACGGGTTGCTGCTGTTGCTGTAGGAGTTTATCACATCTCTTTACCATCTAGTGTTGTATTAGAACTGGACAATTGTTATTTTGTGCCGAGCATAACTAAGAATATTATCTCTATTCCTGCTCTTGTTAGGAAAGGGTTTTCCTTTGAATGCAAGATTTCAAAGTGTTATATTTCTTTTGATAATATTGTTTATGCTACTGGGTCGATTAACAATGGGTTATTCATGTTGGACATGGAATGTTCTATACAACAAATTGATATTAAGAAAGCCAAGTATGCTGATGACAGCACCTTGCTATGGCATAGTCGTTTAGGCCATATTAACAAGAAGCGCATTAAGCGGTTGTATGACCATGGACTGCTGGGATCATTCTCCTATGAGGAGCTTGATACATGCAAAGCATGTTTAATGGGTAAAATGACGAAGTCTCCTTTTTCCAACAAAGGTCAAAGGGCTTCAGGTTTACTTGACCTCATTCACAGTGATGTGTGTGGGCCATTTAGTAAACATGCCAGAGGTGGCTATTCATACTTCATTACCTTTACTGATGATTTCAGTAGGTATGGTTATGTCTATCTAATGAGACATAAGAGTGAATCTTTTGACAAGTTCAAAGAGTTCAAAAATGAAGTACAAAATCAGCTAGGCCGAAATATCAAGGCACTTCGTTCAGATCGAGGTGGAGAATACTTGAGTCATGAGTTTACTGACTATCTGAAGGAGTGTGGGATTATCTCACAGCTCACTCCGCCAGGAACACCACAATGGAATGGTGTGTCCGAGAGGAGAAATAGAACCTTACTGGATATGGTTCGTTCTATGATGAGTCAGGCTACTCTACCTTACTCCTTTTGGGGATTTGCACTGGAAACAGCTGCAAAGGTACTAAACCGAGTGCCATCCAAGGCCGTTTCAAAGACTCCATATGAGTTATGGTATGGGAAACAGCCGAGCTTGACATTTATTAAGATCTGGGGTTGCGAGGCTTATGTCAAAAAGCTCGCCTCTGGGAAACTAGAGAGCAGATCTGAGAAATGTATCTTTGTCGGTTACCCTAAAGAAACAAAGGGTTATTATTTCTACGATCCCAAAGAGAACAAAGTATCTGTTGCTCGTACGGCTATTTTTCTTGAGAAAGAATTTCTTCTGCAAGAAATCAATGGGAGAGAAATAAAGCTGGATGAGAATCCAGAAGAAGGACAAAGTAGTCAAGTACAGTTGGATGAGCCTGAGCTAGTAGATCAGGTTACTGAACAACCTGAGGCTCAGATATCACGGGAACCGCGAAGATCGGGAAGGATCCGTCGACAGCCTGAGCGCTATGACGGAGTCTACATCATTGATGATGAACCCCTCACTTATGCGGATGCGGTCAGTGGACCGGAATCAGCGAGATGGCTTGAAGCTATGCAAGCCGAGATGGACTCCATGTCAGATAACCAAGTTTGGGATTTGGTTGATCCGCCTCCGGGAGTAATCCCTATAGGCTGTAAGTGGATCTTCAAGAAGAAGATGGACATGGATGGTAACGTGGTTACCTATAAAGGCAGGCTAGTTGCGAAAGGTTTCAAACAAATCTACGGGATAGATTATGATGAAACTTTCTCTCCTGTAGCCATGTTCAAGTCTATTCGGATTATTCTCGCGATAGCGGCATATTATGATTATGAGATCTGGCAGATGGATGTGAAGACCGCTTTCCTTAATGGAAAACTAGAAGAGGATTTGTATATGACACAACCTGAAGGTTTCACTAATCCATCAGATCGTCATAAAATATGCAAATTAAAGAAGTCCATTTATGGACTTAAACAAGCATCAAGAAGCTGGAATATTCGTTTTGATGAATCAATCTGTGAATTTGGTTTCATCAAGAATGAAGATGACCCGTGTGTATATAAGAGGTTTAGTGGGAGCGTGATTACTTTCCTAGTCCTCTACGTCGATGATATCTTAATCATTGGAAACGATATTCCTGAACTACATGCGGTTAAAGCATGGTTAAGAAAATGTTTCCAGATGAAAGATTTAGGAGAAGCAGCCTATGTATTAGGTGTGAAGATCTACAGAGATAGATCTAAGAGGCTTCTCGGGCTGTGCCAGAGTACTTACATCGATAAAGTCCTAGAGAGATTCCATTTAGAAAATTCTAAAAGAGGATATCTTCCAGTCAGACATGGTCTGAATCTTTCAAAGAGTCAGTGTCCACAAACACAGACTGAGAAAGATGAAATGGACAATACGCCTTATGCTTCGGCTATTGGGTCCATTATGTATGCGATGTTGTGTACTCACCCAGACGTTGCTTACGGGTTAAGCGTGACCAGTCGATTCCAAAGTAATCCAGGGCAGGCACACTGGATTGCGGTCAAGAACATTTTGAAATATCTTCGGAGGACCAAAGATATGTTCTTGATATATGGAGGTCAGGAAGAACTCAGTATTGAAGGATATACTGACGCTTCGTTTCAATCTGACCAGGATGATTTCCGATCGCAATCAGGCTATGTTTTTAGCTTGAATGGAGAAGCAGTGGTGTGGAAAAGTTTCAAACAGTCAATTGTTGCTGATTCCACAACAGAAGCCGAGTATGTTGCAGCCTCAGAAGCATCCAAGGAGGCAGTGTGGATTCGTAAGTTCGTTCAGGAACTTGGTGTTGTTCCTTCGAGTGCAGATCCTTTGGTTATCTTCTGTGATAACACTGGAGCAATAGCACAAGCAAAGGAACCACGGTCGCACCAGAAGTCCAAGCACATACAGAGAAGGTTTCACTTGATCCGGGAGATCATTGTTCCTGGCGAGATCAAAGTCTGCAAGGTTCATACAGATGACAATCTAGCTGACCCGCTTACCAAGCCTCTGGCGCAGCAGAAGCATGAGAAGCACTGTAATAATATGGGTTTGAGATTTCTCAACCATTAGATTAAGTGCAAGTGGGAGATTGTTGGGGTATGCCCTTAAGGCTAATGTTTGAGGCCTTGGGATTATTTCAGTATCATGTATAAACTCTATGTTTATAAAGGCAATGGTTGTTATTCAGGTTGTTATATCATCTACTGCAATATGTATACTTCTGAATAATGTCTCAATGCTGTTCAGCTTGGCTGACATGCAGTTTTGTCCTTAGTCGAGATATCTTGGTGAACATGAGACAGCCTTGATATGATTGAGACTAATATGCGTTCTAATCTTATAGGATGCTTCGAGCATGGAATAAGATGTAGACTCATGGGTACATTGGATGTACTGGACAGACCCTACTTAGGATATTCAATTGCTTGTCACAATGTGAATAATCCTTATATGCAAACAAGTGGCATATTTCCTCTGACTTGAGATCACTTGTGTTTCTAAATGATGATTGGCATTGTTTTGAGGTAGTTCAATATCATTTGAAACATAATGGTTATAGACTATCTTGGATAGTGATCATGAGTCATGTTAGGGCACTAGTGATAGATATAGGATTGCCGTCTCCTTGATTGGAGTGTGATGTTCTATAGGGGCCCCCTGGATGAGATGATTGAGAAAGTGTATGGCCATACCTAGATGACTATGTTTCATCTGATCTAATCATTCTCATCATATTGGAATTACAGGCTTGACACGCTTGTCCAATAAGAACATCCAGTGGCAAAGGAAACACATATGTCAAGTGACTTGGGTTCACACTTGTGCTGTGGTTTGGGTGTAGTCTTGGAAGACTCTTTCTTTTATATCGGGAGACAGTGATGTGTTGCTAGATACCCCTCACTGATCGTGATAATGTGAGTTATCATTACCGACATTTAAAGGAAACCCTTAGGGTCGCACAATTTGATGATATGGCTTACTTAAGTCAGATCGTGTGGACTGAATTGTTTTGGTTCAGTTTAAAGGAGTTTAAACTCTGATTGTAAGTGAGATCTGGTCTGATCATGTTTGATTGATTAGGGCTTGAGATCGGTAAGCTTCGATCGAGAGAATTGATGCTAGATCGGAGAGATCAAGAGCATCAAGAGATGAATGGTTAGATTTTGATCCTTATGGTTTAATATGATCTAGACCAATGCTTGGTTTAATTTGGTCTTTGAACCAAATGTAATTGAACCGGCTCATCATAGTGAGCGCATGGTTCAAAGGAGAGAAAAATGCGATGGTTCACTTGGAGTGAACGCATGAACGCATGATGTTAGTGGCTTGTTATTTTTGGAAGTCATGTTTCCAAAATAGAGAGCACGCCTCTACATTCGTGGGTGCATCTCTTTTCGCCTCTCGCCTCTTCCTCTCGACGCCTCTCTCTCGTGTGGGAAGGTCTTCACGCAAAAGAGAAGAGAACAAAGCCAAGAGATCATCTCAATCTCCTTCAAGCGATCAGGAGACTTGGAGAGCCTTGCTAGCACAAGGATCGACAAGGAGTAGGCGATCACCCATCTTGTGTGCGTCACCTTTGGAGGAGAGCCACATCGCCCTCTTGCTTCCAAGACGCCATCCAAGAAATGGCACTGGTATGATCTCTCTGTTCATCTATACAAACTCTTAAGTTGATCTATGTTCATACATGAAATCCTAGGAAACCCTAGATTCCGCCCATGCAAATTTTTTATATGCGCATGCTTTAGGGTTTCGCCCCTTATAGGGAACTTTCAAAGGGAACCCCCAATACTGGTACCGGAGGCATCACACGCAACTTTGAAAACTTTTGAGAAGTCCGAAAGTCGTAGGATAGGGGCGATAGTAAGGATGTCCTTGAGGGCATCGAAAGTTCATTGAGTGGCGTGCATCCACTCAAAGTCATCCTTAGACAATCGTTGGGTCAGCGGGGTCGCAATTGTGCCGAAACCATAGATGAAATGGTGGTAAAATCCCATGAGACCCAAAAAGCTACGGACCTCGGACACAATGCGAAGCTCGGGCCAATGCCAGATGGCCCCCACTTTGGCGGGGTCACCAGAGAGACCCTGGTCGAACACGATATACCTGAGGAAGTGTACCCTGGTGGTCATGAAGACACACTTCCTCGTGTTAAGGAAGAGGTGCTCCTTGTGCAAAAGGTCAAAGGTGGAGCAAAGATGCTCCAAGTGCTCATCACATGTCCGACTATAGATCAGAATGTCATCAAAACAGACGACTAGAAACTTGCCAATGTAGAACTTGACTCATCAGCCTCATTAATGTGGACGGAGCATTAGACAACCCAAATGGCATGACAAGCCACTCATATAGACCATCCTTGCTCTTGAAAGCAATTTTTCACTCATCCCCCTCGCGAATACGGACTTGGCAATTTCCATAGGGAAGGTCGAGCCCGGAAAACCTAGACGCTCTAGAAACTAAGTCTAGGAATGGGAAACCTATACTTTATGGTGATTCGGTTAATAGCGCGGCTATCAATGCACATGCGCCACGAGCCATCCTTCTTGAGCATGAGCAGCGCGGGGACAACACGAGTACTTAGGCTCTCATGGATGTAACCCTTAGTGAAGAGTTCATCCACTTGACGCTGCAGCTTTGCGTGTTCGGTGGGATTAAGTCAATGATGGGGAAAGTTCGGGAGAGGAGCTCCCGGAACAAGGTCAATCGCATGCTGGATCTCCCTATCCGGTAGGAGTCCCTAGGGTAAGGCCTCAGGGCTAATGTCGCTGAACTTGGTCAAGAGGGCAGAAACTTCAGGAAGAGGTGCCACATCCAAGGGAGGTGAAGGGGATTGCGCCTCACGTAACATCGGCGCATAAACTACCTTAGTCTCGGTGGCCTCATGCATGAGCGCGAAGTTGCGCATGAGGCACACAACAGTGGGTGCCGGAGGGGCAAACTTAGGAGGCACATTCCGGCCCTTGGATGTAGATGCATGTAACTTCTTGGGTGGAGCCGGATCAAGCGAATTTTCTGATCGTTGTGATCAAACACATAAGTGTTTGACCAGCCATAGTGAACTACATCCCTATTGTACAACCACGGGCGTCCTAAGAGGATGTGGGTGACGTCCATGGCCACCACGTCACACCACACATTCTCCCGGTAGTCCCCAAAAGCAATGGGAACTTGACAACGAAGGCTGACCGGAAGGCACGATGTGTCAACCCATGCAATCGAGTAAGGTTTCGGATGGGGTTCCAGGGGAAGGCTGAAGCGAGTGATCATGATCCATGAGACCCCATTCAAACTACTTCCCCCATTGATGACGATCTTAAATGAATGCCTATTGCATTTGATATAAGTTGTGAAGATGCTAGTTGATGTGTGCTTTACCAATGCACAACTAACCGCAAGCATGACGGTTTCGTCATGGCAGTACTTTAGATGTCGATCCCACAGGGACAGTGATCAAGTACCAAGCAATTATGAATCGATAGCTAGACAATCGATTGAATGATTCGAAATTGCGAAGAACGAAGTATGCGAACCAAGTCAAGCAACAGAAAGTTTTTGGTATAAAAACAGGGCTAGAGATATCAGAATTTCGGGTTCATCTCGTTGATGGGTCTCATATTCAAACAAGTTAAGATTATAGCAAGCAATTTTAAAAAGCGCTCAAGGAAGTATCTAAAGGTACAGATTACCCTCTTTCGACAGCATAATCCGGTGTCAATCTAGACCGGCGTCCTACTTTCGTGGCTCACCATGCCTAGATTGACCCATTGGGATCAGAGATACTATAAAATTCCTCATATAAATCCCGCCCCATTTCTTGATGGCTCAGAGTATGTCTGAACTAGCTGATCTAGCATCGCAATTCATCTTTCAGTCCTTCTTGCGGCGCTTGAGAAAAGAAATTACGTGATCAAGGTAACTCTAGCAATAAAACAACATAGAACGGATAAACACAAGATAAAATTTATACTTGGTATGAAATGACAAGTTCAAACAAAAGATACAAACAACAAGACTACACCCTTAATTCCGACAAATAGATTATGCTATCATAGCGTCGTTTGAATACAAATCTCTTGGAAAAGAAGAAGCCAAAGTGAAGATAGAAGGTAGAAGATGGCAAACTCTTCAAGGAAGGGCAGCAATTCTTCTTCTTCGGGTCTTCTAGAGTGGGTGCACAAGGATCTCCTTCTCCCTTCTCTGCCTTCGACCAAAGCTTTGACTTCTCACCAAGACTCGTCTCTCCCTTTGAAGAGAACCCAGCTCTCTTATATAGACCTCAAGGCGTCTCTTCAAATTCCGCATTAAATTCTCATCCATTAATTGCATGACTCTTCAAATGATTAATGTTCATTTAATCCAAATAAATTCTTGACGGCTAATAAATGATCCAAATAAATTCTGCATTTATGACTGTAACGGAAATGCATTAACTGTAGCCTAATTTATTCTAGTAACCTTCAGACGATTAATGTTCATTTAATCCTTGAACATTGATATGGCTACAGATAAACTCTTGTGCCGGATGAATTCTTGCGGCGGCTGTAAGATTACAATCATGGGGCAGTTTATGGCCATACCCATAACATTGGTGTAGAAGTCTGATTTGTCTCGAAATTTGCAGTTGAGCAGTATGGCTTCGGCTTGATTTGTTGCCATAGTCGTATCGTCAAACATTGTCGATCAGAAGATTGCGATTGTGCTGAAATATGGTCGTGCCCATAATCTCCTTGTCAAGGTCATCTTCATCCGAAAGGTTGTCGTTGAAGAAGTTATGGGCACATCTTTGAAATATGATTATGCTCTTTTCAAAACAAGTCCATCGAGAAGCCAATCAGAGAATTACAGTTATGATGTAGATTATGGCCTCAGCCATAATTCTCAAAATTAATCCCGTTTGAAGCCAAACTTCTTGTCAAGGTTCTTGATTCACTCGGATATATAAATATACTTCCATGTAGTTCTAGAAGTGAGTGAATTATCCTGTATTCAGGCAAACATGACAAGTAGTGAAGCTTCTGAAGAAAATTAATGAAATAAGCTGGAAAGAGAGGTAAAATCATGATAATATGTCTCGATTCACAAGTAAATATAGGTCTAAAAGACAATATAAATACGAGACATCACTAGTGCGCCTACAATCCTTGGAGGGCTGGGTCTGAACAAGGGTACACCGCACAACCGCAAGTGTGGGGTGACCAGACTCATCTCCACTCATGTAACACTCAGCCTCAATGTCATGCTCCACGCGCTCGTGGGTGATGGTGGCTACATGGGTGTGGCCCTTGTCCGCAAGGGCAGACTTTTTGGGACAATACTTAGAGTAGTGACCCAATTGAATGCAATTGAAATAGTTCACCCAATTCGATGAACCAATAATCGGGGCCTTGCCCTTCTCTTCCCATGTGGGCGAGAGGAGGAGGCCTCAGGGGCTAGGCACCTAGGGGAGTTATGTTGGTGTTTATGCCCTAAGACCTAGTTTTGGTCTATCTTTTGTGCTACTTGACATTGACATTTCTTATATATATCATTCTAGCATTGTCGTTATCATGCTTAGTTTACATCTGCGATTGTGTTCCTATATGATAATGTCCTTAGAGACAGATTGGATCTATGCTCAAACTATTATCCCCAGTCAATGTACCTTAGTGGATATGAGACAGCTCTGGTACTTGTGAGACTGGTTTATGGGCTGGTTAGTCATAAGGTGCTAATGTAGACATATGGGTATATCAGTGGTAGATACACTGGACCGACCCGCTGTGAGGCAACGACTTAGTGTCATGAGTTATCCTCACAAGTGATAGGGGATGCATTGATCCCTAGACTTGAGATCATTGACTCTTCTGTTGTAAGGGACCCCTTTCAAGAGGGGGGCGAAACCCAGCATGGCGCATATAAGGGAATATAGCAGCGGAAGGGGGTTTCAAGAATCGCAAAGCATGTATAAGATGATCAACTTTGAAAGCTTAAACAAATAGGATGTGATTCATACCATGGCCATCGATTGGATGGCGCCTTGGAAGCAAAGACCAAAGAAGATCTTCTCCAAATCGTCACACACAAGATGAAGATGCGCTTCTTCTTGTCGTCCCTTGTGCTAGCAAGGATCGTCCAAGTATCCTTGATCGAATGGAAAGGGAAGGAGAAAAATTTCTTGCTTGGCGAAAACTCTCCCAATGTCGTCCACTTCTTCTTCACGAGAGAATGCCCCAAGAGCAAAGTCAAGTGACGACAATAGAGCGAGAGGGAGGCGTGAAGAGTGTAAGATCCAAGGATCTTAAGTTCTGGTAAGCATTATTTGGATTTAAATAAAATCAGTAACTGTGATATTTTGTTCATGATTTAAATAAAATTATTGATTGTGATATTTTTATGTATTGGTTGATAGTTAATTAACTAGAGATTTTTGGTTATTGATTTTTTTTGTAAATTAATTAGAGATTATTTGTTTGATCATTGACTGTTAATTTATGATAAATTATCATTGGTTGTTTGTGATAAATTAATTAGGATTTTGGGTTGCAAATTTTAAGTTAATTAATTAGACCTTATTGGTTAATTAATTATACTCTATTGGATAATTAAATCCTTATTGGATGTTAGTTAAATCCTTAATGGATTCTCGTTAAGTGATTGGTTAATGGTTAAGTTAATTAAATAATTAGTTAATTATGAGATATTGGGTTATTGGGTTTAAAATTCGAAATTATTAGATAAATGGGTTAAACCCTATTGGAATAAATTGGTTAATGGGTTTAAAATTTTAAAACCCAAAGTTTAAGTGATAATATCGATTAGGGTGAGATTAGTGGCGATTTGGGAGTCTTGAGAAAATTGAGGTGGCGGCTTGAAAGAACTTGGCGACTCTTGGAAAGCTTGGAGGCGATTTTTTTTTGGTGTTTCTTCTTCATCTTCTTCCTCTTGGCGATCTTCTAGAAGTGAAGAAATTTCCTTGGTGAGTCTTGGAGATCCTTTGGGCGACCCCAAGGCTTTGGACGAAATTTTGGAAGGGTTTTCATCCTTGTGTTCACGGTTTAAGAAGTGAGTGGAGTGTTTTTTTGATTTCTAGTAATTTGGTTGTATTAATTGATGCATGAGATTGATTAGAAATTTGATCATGCTAAATCGAAATTCAAGATTTCACCATGTTAAATACCGAATTTAAGATCTTCTTATTTTGATGAAAAACCGAATTCTTTTACAATGGTAGAACTTCTTATTTTGATGAAAAACCGAATTTATGCAAAGGTATATATATAACATGAAAAACCGAAAGTTTAATGGATGTATATCTCATGTGAAGAATCGAAAATAGCAAGGAGATATTTATAATGAAAACCTAATTTATTCATGATGATTCTTGTTAACTAAGGGTTTGATTTAAGTTGGGAATTTTATCATGCTAACAATGGAATTAAGATGTATTTTTGTGAAAACCGAAATTTGGCAAATGTGTGTATATTTTGAAAACCGAAATTTTGATGATTTTATTTATGAAATCCGAAAGTTAGCAACATGAAAGTTAAGGTATTCTTTTATGGAATTTAGGAGGTTTTAAATCAATGATTTTGAGCATGAGATTGATGTTAACTAAGGTTTAAAATTTAGTAAATAATATGTTATGTTAACCGTGGATCACATGTAGTAATTAATATGAATACATGATTTTTATGTCAATTTTTGGATGCTTGTTAAATGCAAATCATGAATATTCCTTTATGTGTATTTATAGATTGTTTGATAAATTGTGGTAATTGTATGTATTACATTTTATGTTGATTTTATGATGAATGCTTGTTGTAATTTTATGTTTCTTTATGAGTGTAGCATGTACCCTTGTTTGAGGAGAATTGGGTGACAACATAGCAAGATTACACTGAACTAATCAGCATGAAATATAAGGACTACACTATGTGATCTTCATTATGTGATTCTTTGATAATTATGTGGGGTTGTGTTTTTGGAAAAAATTATGTGGTCATGTGATGGTTAGGACTAAGGCTAGGTGTGACTATGAACTCAAGGGGATAGTTCTTATGTGATATGTGAAGGGTTTGAATTTCAGCCCTGTACTGTGATATGTGAGGGGGTTGATGTTCAACCTGCCTATTATGATTATTGTGATGGGGGTTGAAGTTCAGCCTGTCCGATGTGATTTTTTTGTGATGGCTATCCTAGAGTCAAGTTGACACTTAGGAGTCCACCTTTGTGAAATATGTCCACCTATGTGAAATTATGAATTAAGATATGTGTGTTGTCCAGTAGGAACCTTTTGGGAGAACGGGTTTTGACCCAAAGTGCCATGTCTTGGTCGGACAGGGGCCACCTCTTGATGTCATTACTCTTTTATGTGTTGGGAATGATATAAGACCCAAAGTGCCATGTCTTGGTCAGACAGGGGCCACCTCTTGATGTCATCATTCTCGTTTTATGTTATGGCGTGATAGACCAGCGTGCCACGTCGTGACCTGACGGGGGCCACCTCCTGATTCTATTCTCGTTTTATGTTATGGCGTGATAGACCAGCGTGCCACGTCGTGACCTGACGGGGGCCACCTCCTGATTCTATTCACTGTCCATGTTTATGTGTTGCACGAGATTTTGCAGCTCCCAGTGCTTTGGCCAAGCCGGGTTAGACCATATTGGTCACTTTGTGAATATGCTGGACAACTAGGTTATAAGTGTGTTGGTATGTTTAGTTGGTTTAGAATATATGTGTTCGGTTGGTTTATAGTATAACTCTAGAACCTAAGTTGTTATATGTTGGTGTGTACATCTGGATATCTATATGACTTCTGTTTCTTTATGTTGTTATATCTTGACATAATATCCTGTTAAAGATTTTTAAAACAATTTGCCTATGTTTTTGAGTGTATGTTATGGATGGTCAATTAGACTATCCACTCACTGGGCTGTGTAGCTCACCCCTCACTATTTTCAGGTGTAGAGCAGGGGCGCAGTTAGCATTACATGGATGCTGTGATTTATGCCTAATGAACTTATGATGCCGGTTGTGGCTAAACCCTGTGAATTATATGCATTATGTGAACCATGTGATATGAATGTTGTGAACTACGTGAACTTGTGATGCCAGATTGTGGCGTTTTACGAGTCTGATTTTTGTGTCACCGCGGGCTTTGGCCTGGTTTCGGTGTTTGGTATTGGTTTATAAAATCGATTTTGTGGATTTGTTTTGAAATTGAAGTTGATGTGTATTTTTGCAATCGGTTTTGAGATAACTGTAACGTGCATATGTCTAGTGCACGTATTGCGTGGTGGCAGGTACCTTTATGTGATTTATGAGATTTGTGATTCGAAGATTTTATGTGTTTGGAGTTTTGAAAATTTTCAGATCGTGTTTTTCTTGAACTCGGTTTTACCTAGCATTTGATCGATCTTATATGAAACATCCTATTACTTTTGCGTTTGTGTTATTTGCCTGGGGTTAAGTATGTGGGATGTTACAAAGAGAGACCACAAGAGTCGTGGTCACGTAAGTGACATGCTTTCTAAAAATAGAAAGCCACTCTTCCATATGCGATCATGGGTTTACCCCAATCGCAAACCTCTCTTAAATTGAACCACACGCTCAACCAATGAGCTGGTTCATTTCGGTTTGGTCCAAGACCAATTAACCCAAGCAATATGGTCTAGATCTCAAATAAACCCTAAGGCTCCAGATCTAACCGTTCATCTCCTGATGCTCCTGATCTCACCGATCGAGCATCCATTCTCTCGATCGAAGCTTACCGATCTCAAGCCCTAATCAATCAAACATGATCAGACCAGATCTCACTTACAATCAGAGATTAAATCCCTTTAAACTGAACCCAAACAATTCAGTCCACACGATCTGACTTAAGTAAGCCATATCATCAAATTGTGTGACCCTGAGGGTTTCCTCTAAATGTCGGTAACGATAATTCTCATTATCACGATCAGTGAGGGGTATCTAGCAACACATCACTGTCTCCCGATATAAAGGAAAGAGTCTTCCAAGACTACACCCAAAATACAGCACAAGTGTGAATCCAATTCACAAGGCATGCAAATTTCCTTTGCCACTGGATGTTCTTATTGGACAAGCCTGTCAAGCTTGTAACTCCAATATGATGAGCATGATTAGATCAGATGAACACAGTCATCTGGGTATGGCCATACACTCTCTCAATCATCTCATCCAGGGGGCCCCTTTAGAACATCACACTCCTTAAACAAGGAGACGGCAATCCTATGTCTATCACTAGTGCCCTAACCTGATTCAAGCTCACCATCCAAGATAGTCTATAATCATTATGTTTCAAATGATATTGAACTATCTCAAAACAATGACAATCATCATTTAGAAAACACAAGTGATCTCAAGTCAGAGGAAATGTGCCACTTGTCACATTCAAGGAATATTCACATTGTGACAAACAATTGAACATCCTAGTAGGGTCTGTCCAGTACATCCCATGTACCCATGAGTCTACATCTTATTCCATGCTCGAAGCATCCTATAAGATCAGAACACATATTAGTCTCAAACATATCAAGGCTGTCTCATGTTCACCAAGATATCTCGACTAAGGACTTATAGCATGTCAGCCTAGCTGAACAGCTTTGAGACATTATTCAGAAGAACATATATTGCAGCAGACAATGTAGCTAACTGAATAACAACCATGCCTTTATAAACATAACAGTTTATTACATGATACAGATACATTCCCATGGCCTCAAACATTAGCCTTAAGGGCATACCCCAACAATCTCCCACTTGCACTTAATCTAATGGTTGAGAAATCTCAAACCCATATTATTACAGTGCTTCTCATGCTTCTGCTGCGCCAGAGGCTTGGTAAGCGGGTCTGCCAGATTGTCATCTGTATGAACCTTGCAGATTTTGATCTCGCCACGATCTATGATCTCCCTGATCAAATGAAACCGTCTCTGTATGTGCTTGGACTTCTGGTGCGACCGTGGTTCCTTTGCTTGTGCGATTGCTCCAGTGTTATCACAGAAGATAACCAAAGGATCTGCACTCGAAGGAACGACACCAAGTTCTCTCACGAACTTACGAATCCACACTGCCTCCTTGGATGCTTCCGAGGCTGCAACATACTCGGCTTCTGTTGTGGAATCAGCAACAGTTGACTGTTTGAAACTCTTCCACACCACTGCACCTCCATTCAAGCTAAAAACATAGCCTGATTGCGATCGGAAATCATCCTGGTCCGACTGGAACGAAGCGTCAGTATATCCCTCTATACTGAGTTCTTCCTGACCACCATATATCAAGAACATATCTTTGGTCCTCCGCAGATATTTTAAAATGTTCTTGACTGCAATCCAGTGCGCCACACCTGGATTACCTTGGAAACGACTGGTCACGCTTAACCCGTAAGCAACGTCTGGGCGAGTACACAACATCGCATACATAATGGATCCAATAGCCGAAGCATAAGGCGTATTGTCCATTTCATCTTTCTCAGTCTGTGTTTGTGGACACTGACTCTTCGAAAGATTCAGACCATGTCTGACTGGAAGATATCCTCGTTTAGAATTCTCTAAATGAAATCTCTCCAGGACTTTATCGATGTAAGTACTCTGGCACAGCCCGAGAAGCCTCTTAGATCTATCCCTGTAGATCTTCACACCTAACACATAGGCTGCTTCTCCTAAATCTTTCATCTGGAAACATTTCCTCAGCCATGCTTTCACAGCATGCATTTCAGGAATGTCATTTCCAATGATCAAGATGTCATCGACGTAGAGGACTAGAAAAGTAATCACGCTCCCACTAAACCTCTTATATACACACGGGTCATCCTCGTTCTTGATGAAACCAAATTCACTGATTGATTCATCAAAACGAATATTCCAGCTTCTAGATGCTTGCTTAAGTCCATAAATGGACTTCTTTAACTTGCATATCTTATGACGATCTGCTGGATTAGTGAAACCTTCTGGTTGTGTCATGTACACATCCTCATCCAGATTTCCATTAAGGAAAGCTGTTTTCACATCCATCTGCCAGATCTCATAATCATAGTATGCAGCTATCGCGAAAAGAATCCGAATAGACTTAAACATGGCTACAGGTGAGAAAGTTTCATCATAATCTATCCCGTAGATTTGTTTGAAACCTTTCGCAACTAGCCTGCCTTTATAGGTAACCACGTTACCATCCATGTCAATCTTCTTCTTGAAGATCCATTTACAGCCTATAGGGATTACTCCCGGAGGCGGATCAACCAAATCCCAAACTTGGTTATCTGACATGGAGTCCATCTCGGCGCGCATAGCTTCAAGCCATCTCGCTGACTCCGGTCCACTGACCGCATCCGCATAAGTAAGGGGTTCATCATTATCAATGATGTAGACTCCGTCATAGCGCTCAGGCTGTCGACGAATCCTTCCCGATCTTCGCGGTTCCCGTGATATTTGAGCCTCAGGTTGTTCAATATCCTGATCTACCGGCTCAGGCTCATCCAACTGTGCTTGACTACTTTGTCCTTCCTCTAGATTCTCATCCAGCATTATTTCTCTCCCACTGGCCTCTTGCAGAAGAAACTCCTTCTCAAGAAATATGGCCGTCCGAGTAACAAAAACCTTGTTCTCCTTGGGATCGAAGAAATAATAACCCTTAGTTTCCTTAGGGTAACCGACAAAGATACATTTGTCAGATCTGCTCTCTAGTTTCCCAGAGGCGAGCTTTTTAACATAAGCCTCGCAGCCCCAGATCCTGATAAATGTCAAGCTCGGCTGTTTCCCATACCATAACTCATATGGAGTCTTAGAAACTGCCTTGGATGGCACTCGGTTTAGTACCTTTGCAGCTGTTTCCAGTGCAAAACCCCAAAAGGAGTAAGGTAGATTAGCCTGACTCATCATAGAACGAACCATGTCAAGTAACGTTCTATTTCTCCTTTCGGACACACCATTCCATTGCGGTGTTCCTGGCGGAGTGAGCTGTGAGATAATCCCACACTCTTTCAGATAGTCAGTAAACGTATGACTTAGGTATTCTCCACCTCGATCTGAGCGAAGTGCCTTGATATTTCGGCCTAGCTGATTTTGTACTTCATTTTTGAACTCTTTGAACTTGTCAAAAGATTCACTCTTATGTCTCATCAGATAGACATAGCCATACCTACTGAAATCATCAGTAAAGGTAATGAAGTACTGATAGCCACCTCTGGCATGTTTACTAAATGGCCCACACACATCAGTGTGTATAAGGTCAAGTAAACCTGAAGCCCTTTGACCTTTATGAGGAAAAGGTGACTTCGTCATTTTACCCATCAAACAAGCTTTGCATGTATCAATCTCCTTATAGGAGAATGATCCCAGCAGTCCATGATCATGCAACCGCTTAATGCGTTTCTCGTTAATATGGCCTAAACGACTATGCCATAGCAAGGTGCTGTCATCAGCATACTTGGCTTTCTTAATATCAATTTGCTGTATTGAACATTCCATGTCCAACATGAATAATCCATTGTTAATTGAACCAGTTGCATAAACAATATTATCTAAAGATAAAACACACTTTGAAATATTGCATTCAAAGGAAAATCCTTTCCTGACAAGAGCAGGAATGGAGATAATATTTTTAGTAATACTGGGAACAAAGTAACAATTGTCTAGTTCCAATACAATGCCAGATGGTAAAGAAATGAAGTAGTCTCCTACAGCAACAGCAGCAACCCGTGCTCCGTTTCCAACGCGTAGGTCCACCTCATGCTGTCCCACCTGCCTTCTTCTCTTGAGTTCCTGTACATTTGAACAAATGTGAACTCCACATGCAGTGTCCAACACCCATGATATAGAAGAAGAAAACATGACCTCAGTCACGAATATACCTGAGCCAGAAGCGAAGCTTCCCCTCTTATCTCCTTGGAGCGCTTTACAGTCCTTCTTCCAGTGACCCAGCTGGCCATAGTGGAAACACCTGTATTCCTTGGACCGCTTGACCTTTTGCTTCAAAGCCTTGCTGTAGCTTTTGACCGGGGCCTTGCCCTTCTTCCCCTTCTTCTTGTTCCTCGAAGGAACCATTAAGACAGAGGTCGAAGGCTTACCCTTCAGAGTCTCCTCAGTGGTCAAGAGCATATTCAGTAGCTCAGCCGGAGTACAATCGATTTTGTTCATATTAAAATTAATAATGAACGCGTCGAATGAAGGCGGGAGAGACTGCAGAATAATGTCCACAGCAAGCTCCTGGTTGATGGTGTGCCCCAGTTTCTCCAGAGCTTCCTTGTGCCCAATCATCTTGAGCACGTGAGCTCCCACTGGGCTCCCTTCAGCCAGTTTGCTCTGAAAGAAGAGCTTCGTCAAATTGTAGCGCTCTGTCCTCGCCTGTGCAGCATACAGCATCTTGAGGTTCGCTATAATCTGTATAGCCGACATATCCTCATGCTGACGCTGCAGCGGTGGCGTCATAGACGCTAGCATCAGGCAAGCGACATCAATGCTATCATTGACGTGCTTTTCGTAGGCTTCCCGAACCGCCCTTGCGGCGTTCGGAGCGGGCTGCGGCGGTATCGCCGTCTCGAGGACATACAGTTTCCTCTCTGCCTTAAGAACAATCTTAAGGTGTCCAAACCAGTCAGAGAAGTTCGGCCCAGCAAACTTCTCCCTTTCCAGTAGGGATCGCACATTGAAGTTCATGGTGTTCGTTGCTGCAGGTATCTACAACAATGCAAGAACAGCAAGGTCAGTATCAATGTATAAGAATCAATCAGGACTTAAGAAAGATTCTTTTTCTCACTATTTTATCAGGCTTGAAAAATCCAACAAAACAGCCCGAAAGAGTAGAACTCTTTAAGTGAGATGGGATCCAGATTTCATACTTGGTCTCCGCGTCCCGCTCAGGCGAGATAAGATGCACAGAGAGTACAAGCACTAATCTCTGGTGGGCTATCCCAGCCGATCGCCAAACCGTGCGATTCCCCTTCATCTGGGCAATCCAGCAGACTGTGCCAACTGAGTTGGTACAACACAGTCTCTGACCCCACAGATGGCTGCCTCCATGTGCTACCATATGCGCCACATATGTAGCCTACACGGTCAAGCTGACCCGACCTACTCCCTGGACCACCATGTGTTATGCTGAGCAACGAGAAGGGATAAATCCCTACTCTGTAACACACAGGTGTAATCCCGCACCCTCTGAAGATAGATGGACGTGCCCACTGAGTGGGTACAACACGGCTCCAACGATAATCAGAACAGTGAGGTTTCGCGTCAGAAGGCTTACGAGCTTGATATTTTAGCGTTGGATTTTAACGGTCTTTTATCTTCTTCACTATCATGCAATTCCTATGGTGATAGCAGAAGATAAACTTAATCATGCAATTCTAATATTTAAACAATAAATAAAAGAAAGCATGAATCTTATGTGGTAAAAGCCCATAGCCCTAGTGAGACCTTAACCTAACTTAAGTCTTCACTTGCTCTTGATGGGTCTTTTGCTGCTCATCTGGCCCAAACCAGGGCCCAAGCGCCAATTGCAGCACAGGCGCGCCCACCAGGGAAAATGCGCCAGGTCCTAGGGTCGAACCCTAGACCTCCCACCTGGTCTAGCCACAAGCTGCAAGCGCCTCTGCCAAGTGTGCTCTGTGCTCTTGTCTAATTAAATTACAAATTTAACTATCTAGACAAGATTGACACGCAGGTCAATTACATTTTATAAATTAAAGCAATGTGATGCGCAGATCACAATAATTAATTTACAATTTTAAATCCCAGGCACGCAGGCCCCAGCACAGCACACAATTAATATGAGCAGCCCACATAAGACTAAATAGACAAACATATGCATCCAATCAGCAATCATGTGATCCATCACAAAAATTAAAATTTTCGAAAACCCCATGGGATCAATTTTAATTTCCTCATTCGCCCTTACTACCTTACAACGGTCCATTACTAGGGATCCACTCATCCAACCTAGTCAGATCCACTGCCCTTGCATGCACCAAGTCCTAACTGACTTGAGTCGACCATAAGGTCAACTATGCATGCGCCAGGGCTGAACAACCACAATGAGGTCTGGCAAGCGGGTGTGACCCCGGGCCTAACTCATGTGTGTTCATTAGTTGTCTCAATCAGACATCGCTACACACCTGTCTGCAGTCGACCTATAGCCACCATAGGCTTGCGCCAAGGTGCTATCTGGTCGACCCATTCAGGCTGTCAGATGGTCTGATCAGACTATTGGATCTAACCTAGGGGATGACTTCAACCCTAGTAACCCGTCTAAGGGTTTACAGCAAGGTCTTAGATCTAGTGTTAATCGCGCAAGTGTTCAAGTTTTGTACAAACCAAGTAAGATGCGCCAACATACAACATACATGCGCAAATGAAACAAAAACAAGTTTCGGCATGATATAATTTAACATGTGAATTTACGCATGTTATAGATCTAAGCACATATCGGCATTCATGGATCACAACACCAAAGCAATCATATAAACATGCGTTTAACCTGGCTCTGATACCAATTGTAAGGGACCCCTTTCAAGAGGGGGGCGAAACCCAGCATGGCGCATATAAGGGAATATAGCAGCGGAAGGGGGTTTCAAGAATCGCAAAGCATGTATAAGATGATCAACTTTGAAAGCTTAAACAAATAGGATGTGATTCATACCATGGCCATCGATTGGATGGCGCCTTGGAAGCAAAGACCAAAGAAGATCTTCTCCAAATCGTCACACACAAGATGAAGATGCGCTTCTTCTTGTCGTCCCTTGTGCTAGCAAGGATCGTCCAAGTATCCTTGATCGAATGGAAAGGGAAGGAGAAAAATTTCTTGCTTGGCGAAAACTCTCCCAATGTCGTCCACTTCTTCTTCACGAGAGAATGCCCCAAGAGCAAAGTCAAGCGACGACAATAGAGCGAGAGGGAGGCGTGAAGAGAGACCACAAGAGTCGTGGTCACGTAAGTGACATGCTTTCTAAAAATAGAAAGCCACTCTTCCATATGCGATCATGGGTTTACCCCAATCGCAAACCTCTCTTAAATTGAACCACACGCTCAACCAATGAGCTGGTTCATTTCGATTTGGTCCAAGACCAATTAACCCAAGCAATATGGTCTAGATCTCAAATAAACCCTAAGGCTCCAGATCTAACCGTTCATCTCCTGATGCTCCTGATCTCACCGATCGAGCATCCATTCTCTCGATCGAAGCTTACCGATCTCAAGCCCTAATCAATCAAACATGATCAGACCAGATCTCACTTACAATCAGAGATTAAATCCCTTTAAACTGAACCCAAACAATTCAGTCCACACGATCTGACTTAAGTAAGCCATATCATCAAATTGTGTGACCCTGAGGGTTTCCTCTAAATGTCGGTAACGATAATTCTCATTATCACGATCAGTGAGGGGTATCTAGCAACACATCACTGTCTCCCGATATAAAGGAAAGAGTCTTCCAAGACTACACCCAAAATACAGCACAAGTGTGAATCCAATTCACAAGGCATGCAAATTTCCTTTGCCACTGGATGTTCTTATTGGACAAGCCTGTCAAGCTTGTAACTCCAATATGATGAGCATGATTAGATCAGATGAACACAGTCATCTGGGTATGGCCATACACTCTCTCAATCATCTCATCCAGGGGGCCCCTTTAGAACATCACACTCCTTAAACAAGGAGACGGCAATCCTATGTCTATCACTAGTGCCCTAACCTGATTCAAGCTCACCATCCAAGATAGTCTATAATCATTATGTTTCAAATGATATTGAACTATCTCAAAACAATGACAATCATCATTTAGAAAACACAAGTGATCTCAAGTCAGAGGAAATGTGCCACTTGTCACATTCAAGGAATATTCACATTGTGACAAACAATTGAACATCCTAGTAGGGTCTGTCCAGTACATCCCATGTACCCATGAGTCTACATCTTATTCCATGCTCGAAGCATCCTATAAGATCAGAACACATATTAGTCTCAAACATATCAAGGCTGTCTCATGTTCACCAAGATATCTCGACTAAGGACTTATAGCATGTCAGCCTAGCTGAACAGCTTTGAGACATTATTCAGAAGAACATATATTGCAGCAGACAATGTAGCTAACTGAATAACAACCATGCCTTTATAAACATAACAGTTTATTACATGATACAGATACATTCCCATGGCCTCAAACATTAGCCTTAAGGGCATACCCCAACATCTGTATGGTTAGGAACATGCTTTGATACAACCTAGCACCTCACCGTAGTTGGAAGGTCATAACGGTTGTCATTGATGTTGGGAAACCCCGGGGATTTTAAAAAAATTTACATACATCAAAGATACAAGAGGTAGCAAATCCCCAAAACAGGCCAGTCCCAAAAACCTGGAAGATTGATGCTTGTGAGGGGATCGACATAGTGAGTAAGAGATAATACCTTAAGGCGATTGATGGAGATGTTGATGCAGGCGCCCAAGTGTTCACCCTCTGCAGTCTCGCACACAACTGATGCTTGAGTTTTCTTCTTCCACGCCCAGTGCTAGCCTCAGGAAGAAGATCCATGCCAAGGGAGAGTCTTCCAAGATCTCTTGCGCCACCCACAAGGAAGAGGATGTGACAAGAGGAAGAAGAAGAGAAGGATGCCGCCAAGCCTTGCTTCACTTGTGCCAATGGAACGTGGAGGAAAGTGCTTGCGACCTTGATGGAAGAAGAGCTCCTATCTTGTGCCCCTCCTTGTTCTCCATGCCTCCTAGAGAATTGTGTGTCTATGGAGAGGTGGGCTAGGGTCTCTTTTATAGGAGTTATAGGCAGTTTGAGTAAATGACAAGAATTAGGAGAGTAGAGCATGATTTTAGGAATTTAATTAATCAAGTCCTAATCCAATTAGGACTCTAATTAATTTAAATAATCAGCCCCTATTTTATCTCCACTAAAATCTCAAATGATTAATTCAAATTTAAATTTAATTAATCACATGAAATACATCAATTAAGGCATAGGTGCCAATCCTAGTCTAACTAGGATTCAATATGCGCCTACCGCTTTGTTTCTTCCCCTTAACCCATTTAACTCTTCATGACAACTTATCAGAAATCCCCATTGGGTAATGGGCCTAGCCCAAACTTCATTATGCATGTTAACCAAGTCATTAGATCCAATCCAACTTAACCCAAGGTTAAATGAGGCTAACCACGGTTAGTTTTGGTCAATATGCCAAAAATGAAGTTTATCTCCAATAAATTTCTTCCATCTCATTAGGCCCATTGGCGCTGATGAAATCTCCTAAATAGATCCGAGTTATGAAATAACTCGATCCTAAGGCTATCCGATCAATACGAAAACTCGAGCATCAAGGTGTGCGACCCTGTAGGTTCCTCTGACGCTGGCAGTGATGAACTTAGGTCATCACAAGCAGTGAGTGGAATCTAGCAGTGCATCGCTGCTACCCAAGTCTTCGGAATGGATATCAACATCGATATCCCCATCATCGGAATAAGGTACAAATACATTACAGTCCATTTGTCAAACTGATATCCGATTGGACAAGTGTGTCACCACTTGCTTTCACCGAATCTCTTGGTTATGACTAAATCAAGTTTTCACCTAGCTATGACTATACACTTTCAGTTATAAAACATAGGGGGGCCCCATGGATATCAAGCTTCCCTTAGGAAGGGGCAAAACCTATATCTGTCTATTGATCTTCCCTTATGGGTTGTGACATACTCAATGACAACCGTTATGACCTCCGAACTACGATGAGGTGTTAGGTTGTATCAAAGTATGTCCGTAACCATACGAAAGAGTCAATGACCTTAAGTCAAAGGATCAATGCCGCTCCTATCACTGGTGAGGTTAACTCATGACACCAAGTTAGAGCCTCACAGCGGGTCGATCCAGTATATCTTCCACTGATCAGATGAAATCTTCTGAGTATGTGTTTAGACTTTTGATGAGACTGTGGTTCCTTTGCTTGTGCAATCACTCCATTGTTATCACAATAGAGCTCAATCGGATCCACAACGGTTGGAATCACCTGAACCTCATAAATAAACTTTCTGATCCAAACGGCTTCTTTGGCTCCCTCAGAAGCAGCAACATACTTAGCTTCAATTGTACAATCAGCTATGGTGGATTGCTTTAAGCTTTTCCAGCATATAGCACCTCCATTTAACTTGAACACATAGCCTGCCTACAATTTGAAGTCATCTAACTAGAATGATGCATCAGTGTAGCCTGGAACACTGAGCTCTTCCTATCCTCCATAGACCAAGAACAAATCCTTAGTTCTTCTCAGATACTTAAGGATGTTATTTATAGCCACTCAGTGCTGCAGACCTGGATTGGATTGGTATCGGCTGGTTATGCTTACAGCATAAGCCACATCTGGTATAGTACACAACATTGTATACATGATCGATCCTACTGCCGAAGCATAGGGTACATGATCCATGTTATCCCTCTCAGCCTGTGTAATGGGACACTAGCTTTTTGAGAGAATGATGCCATGTCTTACTCGAAGGTATCCCTTCTTGGATTGCTCCAACTTGAACCTCTCCAAGACCTTATCAATATATGTACTTTGAGTAAGGGCCAAAACCTTCTTGAATCTATCTCTGTAGATCCTCACGCCTAGAATATAGGCGGCCTCCCCTAAGTCCCTCATCTCAAAACACTTCCCCAACCATGTCTTTACAGACTGAAGACTAGGGATGCCATTTCCGATGAGTAGTATATCATCGACATACTATTGGTGTGTATGCCCTGAGACCTAGTTTTGGTCCATCATTGTACTACTTCACTCTGATATTTATATATCATTCTGGCATTGTCGTTATCATTGTTTGTCAACATCTATGTTCGTGTACTTATATGATAATGTCCCTGGAGACAGATTGGTTCTGTTATCAAACTCTTATCCCCAGTCGATGTACCTTAGGGGATATGGGATAGTTATGGTGCTTGTGAGACTGGTATATGGGCTAGACCTGGCAAAACTGGTCGGCAGGTCATGTTCGGGTTGACCTGTTTATGACCCGTGACCCGATTAGCATAACCCGAACACGACCCGTTTAATTAATTGGGTCAGATGATCTAACCCAAACACGACCCATATATATTCGGGTCAACCCAACATGACCCGATTAACCCATTTAATATTAAATAATTCAAACAAATATTTATAAAAAATATATATAATTATATAATTATATAAATATAAAAATATTAACCCGATTAACTCGACACGACATGACTCGACCCGAAATGATATAAATATATGTATATGTATATATTTATATATATAATATATAATTATATAATATAATCGGGTTAAGCGGGTCAACCCGATTATAACCCGACACGACCCGTTTAATTTTGGGTCATAAACGGGTTGACCTGTTTATGACCCGAACACGATTAGACCCAACCCGAACCCGCCTAACTTCGTGTCGAGTCGAGTCGGGTCGGCGGGTCAGGTCAGTTCTTGCTAGGTCTAATATGGGCTGGTTAGGCACAAGATGCTAACGCAGACATATGGGTATATCAGTGGTGGATATACTAGACCAACCCACTATGAGGCTATGACTTGGTGTCATATGTTTTCCTCACAAGTGACAGGAGATGCATTGATCCCTTGACTTAAGGTCATTGACCATTCTATATGGTTAGGGACATGCTTTGATATAGCCTAACACCTCGCCGTAGTTGGGAGGTAATAACGGTTGTCATTGAGCATGTCACGACCCATATGAGAAGGTCAATGGATAGACAGAGGATTTGCCCCTTTCTGAGGGAAGCTTGATATCCATGGAGCTCCTCTATGGTTCTATGACTGAAAGTGTAGGCCATACCCAGGTGAGAACCTGATGTAGTCATAACCATGTGATTGGGTGAAAACAAGTGATGACACACTTGTCTAATCGGATATCAGTATGGCAAAAGGACTGTAGTGTATCCAAACCTGATGCAGGATGCAATGCTAGGTGCCACTCACAGCTTGTGGTGACCCTAGGTTAGCACTACCAACGTCAGAGGAACCTACAGGGTCGCACACCTTGATACTCGAGTTCTCGTATTGATCGAGAAGCCTTATGATCGAGTTATTGGATGGCTCGGATCTATTTGGGAGATTTCATCAGCGCCAATGGGCCTGATGAGATGGAAGAGAGTTATTGGAGCCAAACTTCATTTTGGGGTGGTTGACCCGTATTTGACAGTGGATGGACAAATTTGGATTAGGGTTGCATTGGATTAGATCCAATTGCTTAATCAACCCATGTAATGAAGTTTGGGCTAGCTCATTAACTAATGAGACTCAATAACAAGTTGTCATGAAGAATTAATGGGCTAAAGGGTATAATGGGGAGAAATCTCCACCCCATTGGCGCCTAGGGGCATAATGGGGTGGACTGGGCGATTTTGCTTCATTAGGAAGTAAAGGGCGCCTCCCCCTTTGTTCCTTGATGGTTTTCTTGCCTCTTAGGCAAGTCTAGGGGCTGATATGGCTTGAAGGACATCTTAGGAAGGTCCATATGGAAAAAAGGGAAGAGGTTTATGGAAAAGTCTTGGAGTCTTTCCATACCTCAAACCCTAATTACTCCCTCCCCTTTACCCTAGCCACCCCTTCTTTATGAATTTCACCCACACCCTTTTATTGCTGCCCCCTCTTGCCTCTCTATATATACATGTGTATATGTGAGAGCCCTAACATAGGGAATCAATTAGCGTGAGCAATTGAAGTGGCGAGAGCAAGGGACAAGGGTGAGGGCTTCAAGGAGTTGGCGCGCATTCGCAATGAAACTCGTTGGCCCTAGGCATAACAGTTAGGAATAGACTTGACTAGATTTTCATATATGCTGGGAACATGATGAAACTCTAGAGGCATCATTGAGAGGTTAGGGTTTCATGATGTATCCAGCCCTCGCTGGAGATGAAATGCCTAGACTGTCTCAATAAGGGGAGTTGCTTAGAGCAATCGGCTGGCGTGCCTACACCTTAAGAAGCATGGGTCACTTTTTGCATCTCATCCCACCCTCGTGGGACGCAAAGCCCCATGTGGAATAACGATCCCATCTCACTAGGAAATCTGAGATTTCCCGATTGACTTTGTGGGTTATTGTTAGCCCGGGAGGGAATCACTACAAGTTTGGCACGCGTGTACCTTGGACTAATCCTTGGTAACGGCACCAAACCTTGATGTTAAACCGCAAGTGTACGGGTATACGAAGTAATAAAAAAATGTATCGAATCCACAGGGACCTACGTTGTCGAATACTAAATAGTCGATTTCTTACTATATAGGCAAATCGAGATCGTGAAAATAGCAATCGGAACTAAGAGCGGGATTATCAGAGAGAAAAGCTGGGACTAGGGTTTCCTTCACTTAAACTTTTATGACTAGATATGTATAAGGATTTCGTTGATTCAATTTTATAATGATGAAGATATTATCAAACGATGAACTCAAGGATCACTTTCATGCATCCGAGTTCTAGGAATCTCAAGTGGAGTCTCAAGGATCACTTTCGTGCATCCGAGTCTCGCAACTAGTTTTGCTCAAGGGTCTCCAACGTTCCGATCTTTGCTTTCGCACAAGATCTCCACGTTTGATAAATAGACTCGATCTAAAGATTCATGTTATAATTATGGCAATTATCTTACTAGAAAAGATCAAGATGGATCTAACCTAAGGAAGGGATCCTAACATGCAGTTCTAGGGTTCCAAATTCTCAAGCAATCACCTTTCGGTCTCAAGCGAAAATTCTAAGAACATAATTAATAACATGAACTTAAAGAGATTCTAAACACAGTTAACGCATGAGCAAAATCATCATGTTAAGATCAAACTCAACGAAATATTGAAAAAAAAAGAAGTTATCTAATCATTGAAAGTCAAGTGAACTACTTCTCCATGTCCCAAAAATAGTTTAAGCTAGCATGGTGAAGAGATTACAGAATTCCATAATTTCAGAAAATTGAGATTCAACAAAAGAAAGAGTTCTCAGAAAATACGACACGGCTGTGAAGTATTTCACAGCCGTAATTTGCGAAGAAATCGGTGGCGATTCTTCTTTCTCTGATTTCTCCTCCAATTCGTCTCCTTTTGATCTGAAACTTTTGGCACATCCTCTCCTTCACCAGGCGTAGCTTCGTTAGAAAGATCACGGCCGGAGATCATCTGGATCGAGGGCAGCGGTGGAACCCTCGGGTGCTGTGTGGATCGAGATTTCTCCTTCGATAGTGCATGAAATTTAGGGCTTTTGGTCTCTCTGTAATCCTCTCGTCCAAAGCTCTCCCTTTGCTTCTTACGGCCTCAAATATTAAGCCCTGGATCGCCCGCAAGAATCTCCGCAAAAAACGGGCGTGGAAACTGACCGGGCGTCGCGTTAAAAACGGGTTTTACGGCAGTGTAATTGTTTACGGCTGGTGCCGTAAAATCTCTTGAGTCTTCTGTACCGATGTTGTCTCAGAAAATACAGCCCGTAAAATAGTTTATGGCCCGTGCCATAATATCAGCTGAGCTCTCTGGTTGGATTCGTCGGGAAAATACGGCCGTGTAATTCTTTACGGCGGGTGCCGTAATTTCAGGGCAACTTTGTGTTCTGAAACGGCTGGAAAATACGGTACTGTAATATTACTTACGGCCGATACCGTAAAATCAGAAAATCTTTCTATTCAGAAATCTTTACAAATTACGGCAGTGTTCAGATTTTACGGTACCATGTTGAATTACGGTACCGTAAAATAGATTACGACACTACCGTAATTCGCTGGCTTGCTCCGATTTGCGTGAAATTTCTTGGGTGACTTCTTCTTGTTGATGAGAACTCTTCCATATATTTGATTTTGCTTGAAAATGCCTAAAATAGTGCCTTTTTACCTGAAAAACATGAAAAACCAAAATAGAAGTAGACTTTGCAACATTTGATGGATTTAGCATAAAAACAAGTAAAAAGATCCTCGATTTAGCATGAAAAGGTATCTAAAATGATGCAAAATATACTACATATTTCGGTGTCATCAAACACATAAGGCTCAAACCTTGCTTGTCCTCAAGCAAAAAATCAAAATTTGATTGAAAGAATAACCTTTTCATGCTCAATAAATTTCTAAAATATAACTTGTCAAAGAAAAATTCTATTAATTGATTTACAAAATTTCAAGTAAACATATCATCTTTAGAACTCAATTTTCTAGATTCACAACTCAATCAAATAAAACTTTGCAACCGTATAATAAATAGGATTTTCAATCTCATGATTTCACCAAGTATCAATTTAAATCTATCATGGCTTTCGTTTACAGGAATTAAGTCTCTAAGATCTTTTTCCACACACAATAATTTTTTTTTTTTGTGAAGATGGCATGTACCCACTTAGATACACACCTTTTTTTTATTTTTGACTTCAACTCTTTCTTCGGTACCACTGTTAATTTTATACAGTGCCAAGTAGAGGAGTCTTATTCTTTTTCTCTCTCATTATTTTTCATGTTTAGACTTCAACCATGTCTTAGGTACCTCTATCAATTTTGCATAGCGTCAAGTAGGGGAGTCTCTCACTATTTTTATGGATCTTGGATTATTATTTCCCAACAAATAGCAAAAATAGACTAAGCCTCAACTAGGTTGATCAATTGATTTAAATTCTCAAATCATACTAATATACTCATTTTATTCAAAAGAGAAGTTTCACCTTTAAATTTTATTCCTCAAATAATATACCTATCCCAAATTTTATGCATCAATCAATGTCATATTTCAAAAGACAAATATGTATTGAAGAAATAAATTTTGACATGATGGGGTTATAACTCTAATCATGAATTTGAGATCATTCATCATCAAAAATCATCAATCACATCTCAAAACATGTCCACATAATGCGTTAATCAAAATATTTTCATGTGGATGAAGTAGTGGTGGTAGACACAAAAATAAGAGTTAATGATGACATCCAAAAGGTGAATGGAAGGGGATACTTACAAAATTTTGTTAACCTTTTGAGTCGAGTTTTCTTCCTTTCCATGCTTCTTGCAAAAAAAAAAATAATAAATAAATAAATAAAGATTAATGCTAAAATGAAACTAAGATAAAAGTAAATTAAAGGAAGTGAACTAAAGTTAGAAAGCTTGGGTTGCCTCCCAAGAAGCACTAATTTAAGGTCTTTAGCTTGACCCCTTAACACTCAGATTTGATAGCGGTTCATCCAAATAAAAACTCTCCTTTTCTTCAACTCGCTCTTCTTGATAATAGTGTTTATGTCTCTGACCATTAACCTTGAATTCTCCTGTTTCTTCACTCCATACATCCACGGCTCCGTAAGGATAAGCTTTCTTTACTTGGAAAGGTCCAGACCATCGAGACTTAAGTTTTCCAGGAAAAAGTCTCAATCTAGAATTGAATAAAAGAACAAAGTCACCTGGTTGGAAATCTCTCCTGAAAATATGTCCATCGTGCCATCTTTTCGTCCTCTCCTTGTAAATTTGTGCATTCTCATATGCAGAGAGTCTGATCTCATCTAGCTCATTCAGTTGTAATTTTTGTTTTTCCCCCGCACTTTTTAAGTCAAAATTCAACATCTTGATTGCCCAGTATGCTTTGTGTTCAAGTTCCACAGGCAGGTGACATGATTTTACATAAATTAATTGAAATGGAGACATACCTATTGGTGTTTTGAAAGCAGTCCGGTATGCCCACAAGGCATCATCAAGTTTGTATGCCCAGTTTTTCCTGGTGCTTGACACAGTCTTCTCTAAAATTCCCTTGATTTCTCTGTTCGATATCTCCACTTGTCCACTTGTTTGAGGATGATAAGGCGTTGCCACTCTATGATTCACTCCATATTTTCTAAGTAAGGCTGAAAATTTGTGTTCTATGAAATGTGAACCTCCATCACTGATTACTACCCGCGGGGTCCCATACCATGGAAATATGATCTTTTTGAAAAATTTAGCAACAACTCTTGAGTCATTGGTTGGTGAAGCGAGAGCTTCAACCCATTTTGAAACATAGTCAACTGCTACTAGAATGTACTTGTTACCTCCTGAAGATGGGAAAGGCCCCATAAAGTCTATCCCCCAAACATCAAATATTTCAACTTCAAGAATGTTGGACAGGGGCATCTCATGTCTTCTACTGATGTTCCCTGTTCTTTGACATCTATCACAAGATAACACAAAGTTTCTAGCATCTTTGAAAATGGTGGGCCAATAAAATCCTGATTGTAACACTTTATAAGCAGTCTTTCCAGCACCGGCATGACCACCATAAGAGGATTCATGACATTGGCACAAAATATCTGTGATTTCTTCTTCAGGTACACATCTTCTAAAAATACTGTCTGTACACCTTCTAAACACATAAGGCTCATCCCAAAAATAGTGTTTCACCTCAGCCAAGAACTTCTTCCTTTTTTGGTAGTTCAAATCAGGAGGAAAAACATTAGCAACAAGGTAATTCACTATATCAGCATACCAGGGAGCTCTGATCTGTTCAATGGTTAAAAGCTGTTCTTCAGGGAAGGAGTCATTGATCTCATTATTTTTTTCAGTGTCTACCATTATTCTTGAGAAATGATCTGCAACAAGGTTTTCTGATCCCTTTTTGTCTTTAATCTCCAAATCAAATTCTTGTAGAAGTAAAATCCATCTGAGTAATCGTGGTTTGCTGTCTTTTTTCTGCATCAAGTATTTCACAACTGCATGGTCAGTGTACACTACCACCTTGGAGTTAATTAAGTATGACCTAAATTTATCAAAAGAAAATACTATGGCCAATAATTCTTTCTCGATGGTGGTGTAATTTTTTTGTGTCTCATCCGGAGTCTTGCTGGCATAGTGGATAACATGAGGTTTCTTATCTTTTCTCTGTCCCAAGACTGCTCCCACTGCGTAATCGCTGGCGTTGCACATGAGTTCGAAAGGTAAGTCCCAATCCGGGGGTTGAATGATAGGTGCTAAAACCAAAGCTTTCTTTAACTCCTGAAAGGCAAACAGACATTTCTCATCAAAGTAGAATTTGGTGTCTTTATAAAGTAAATCAATTAAAGGTTTAGCAAGTTTAGAGAAGTCCCTGATGAATCTCCTGTAAAACCCTGCATGTCCCAAAAAACTCCTAATCTCCTTGACAGTGGTGGGTGGTGCTAGCTTCTCAATCACTTCTATTTTGGCTTTGTCCACTTCAATCCCTCTCTCTGAAACAAGATGGCCTAAAACTATTCCCTGTCTAACCGTAAAGTGACACTTCTCCCAATTCAAGACAAGGTTAGTCTCTTCGCACCTCTGCAAGACTCTAGAGAGATTAGCTAAGCAATCATCAAAAGTGAAACCATAGACAGAGAAATCATCCATAAAAATATCCATGAAATCTTTAATAAATTTAGAAAAAATTGCCATCATACACCTTTGAAAAGTTGTAGGTGCATTGCATAAACAAAAGGCATTCTCCTATAAGCAAAAGTACCATATGGAAATGTAAAAATGGTTTTATCCTGATCGTCAGGATGAATAGGAATCTAAACAAATCCGGAATACCCATCAAGAAAACAAAAGTGAGAGTGGTTGGCAAGTCTTTCCACCATTTGATCAATGAAAGGTAAGGGAAAATGATCTTTCCTAGTGGCAACATTTAATTTTCTATAATCAATACACATATGCCAACTAGTGACATTTCTAACAGGTATCAATTCATTATCCTTATTTTTCATTACAGTGACACCCCCCTTTTTTGGAACACAGTGTACAAGACTCACCCACTTACTATCTGAGATAGGGTAGATAATACCTGCATCTAGCAATTTTAGTACTTCCTTCTTCACCACTTCCTTCATAGACGGGTTGAGCCTCCTCTGAAAATCTATATGTGGTTTGTGCTCATCCTCCATGTGAATCCTGTGCATACAAAAAGAAGGATTAATCCCTTTTAAGTCATCAATGGAATACCCAATTACTTTTCTATGAATTCTTAGCTCCTTCAAGAGTAGATCAGTTTCCCTGGCATCTAATTTAGCATCCACGATCACAGGGTAGGTGGAGTTAGGACCAAGAAATTCAAATCTAAGATTATCAGGTAAATCCTTCAACTCAAATTTAGGGATCTTTTCACTTTCATTATCAAAAGTAGCGCAATCTAAGATATCATGTTTTTCCTCATCGAATTCATCAAAATCATTCTCAAAAATGGAATTATCAATTTTTTCACAAGAATTTTTCAAGGTATCAGAAAATGAAATGTCAGCATAAGAATCATCAAACAAACAGCTAGCATCATAAACCGTGTCATCAATGGCATGAATAGTGCAACAAGAACTAGCATATGCAGGTTTTTTCAATGACTTATTCAAATCCAACTCAATCTTATCATTGCCAATTCTTAAAGCAAGTTTACCGTTCCGTACATCAAATAGGGCTCCAGTAGTGGCTAAGAACGGTCTACCCAGAATAATAGGAATCTTGGCATCCTCTTCCATTTCAAGTATCACAAAATTAGCAGGTATGAAGTACTTACCAACTTGAATAGGAACATCCTCTAGAATACCTACTGGATATTTTACTGATCGATCGGCGAGGTGTAAAGAAATCGCAGTCGGATTGGGAGCTCCCATGTCCAACTTCCTGCACACAGATAAAGGCATGAGACTTACACTAGCCCCTAGATCACATAAGGCTCGGTCAAAACCCATACTACCAATAAAACATGGGATAGAAAAGCTACCTGGGTTATTCAATTTTTGTGGCAACCTGTTTTGAATAACAGCACTACATTCCTCAATTAGAGCCACAGTACCATAATTCTCTATCTTTCTTTTGTTTGACAAGATTTCTTTCAAAAATTTAGCATATATGGGCATTTGAGATAAAGCTTCAGTAAATGGTATGTTAATGTAAAGCTTTTTCAAAACATCAAGAAATTTCCCAAATTGCTTATCTAACTTTTCCTGCACTAACCTTTGGGGAAAAGGTACTGGTGGTCTATAAGGAGGAGGTAGATTAGTTTTAGAATCATCTTCTTTACATGGCACATCCCCTTTTGGTTCACTTTCCTTTTGAGGTGTTAAACTAGGTAAGGTTTGTTCATGTTCAGAAGACTTTTCTAATTCTAATTCCTCTTCATGATCATTAAGAGACTCTTTCTCCTTAAGTTCTCCTAATTGTCTCCCACTTCTGGTGGTAATAACATTGCAATGTTCTCCAGAGCTTAATCTAGATATTTGTTCTTCTTGAATTTTGTTGCATGCCACTAAGGATTCTAATTGAAAAGCAAGATGTCTGACAGTTTCTTCGAGATCCTCAAATTTTTTTGTGTTTTGAATTTGCAACGATTGAATATGGTTATCCAAAAACTTCTCTAGCATGGGTTTACTAACCTCTTCAGTCAAGGGTTCCTGATCCTCATTCTCATTCTTACCAAGTTGATGACAATATAACATTCCTTCATCTGGAGCCCATTGGTTATGATTCAAGGACATCTCCTCAAGCAACTTGAAAGCATCGTCTAATGTTTTGTTCATCAAGGCTCCCCCTGCAACAGCATCAACAATTAGACGGGTATTATAAACTAAGTTAGAATAAAATGTCTGAATTAGAAACTCATTTTCGAAGCCATGGTTAGGACACTTCCGTTGTAGATCATTGAATCTCTCCCATGCATCACTGAGTGATTCTCCGTTCTTCTGTTGAAAGTTCGTGATTTGCTTCCTCAATTGGGTAGTCTTGCTCGGTGGGAAATATTTCATCAGAAAAGCTTTCGATAATTGTTCCCACGTTATGAAGGTGTTGGGCCGATGAGAATGCAACCAGGATTGTGCTTGATCCCGGAGAGAAAAAGGGAATAATATCAGTTTTAGTACATCATCAGAAACTCCATGAATTTTTATGGTATTGCAATATCCAAGAAAAATATATAAGTGTAAATAGGGATCTTCGACTGATGATCCTCCAAACTGATTCTGCTGAATCATAGTCAAGAGAGCAGGATTAATCTCAAAGTCGGTGGATTTCCTGCGCACACTAGAGCAAACCGATCAATTAATGTAAGTAAACAGAAAAGAATAAAAAGATGAAACATAAATGAACCCTAGTCTAGCAATAATCCCAACGACTTCAATATCGACAAAACTAAGGTCCCCGGCAACGGCGCCAAAAACTTGTTAGCTCGGGAGGGAATCACTACAAGTTTGGCACACGTGTACCTTGGACTAATCCTTGGTAACGGCACCAAACCTTGATGTTAAACCGCAAGTGTACGGGTATACGAAGTAATAAAAAAAAGTATCAAATTCACAGGGACCTACGTTATCGAATACTAAATAGTCGATTTCTTACTATCTAGGCAAATCGAGATCGTGAAAATAACAATCGGAACTAAGAGCGGGATTATCAGAGAGAAAAGCTGGGACTAGGGTTTCCTTCACTTAAACTTTTATGACTAGATATGTATAAGGATTTCGTTGATTCAATTTTATAATGATGAAGATATTATCAAACGATGAACTCAAGGATCACTTTCATGCATCCGAGTTCTAGGAATCTCTAGTGGAGTCTCAAGGATCACTTTCGTGCATCCGAGTCTCGCAACTAGTTTACCTCAAGGGTCTCCAACGTTCTGATCTTTGCTTTCGCACAAGATCTCCACGTTTGACAAATAGACTCGATCTAAAGATTCATGTTATAATTATGGCAATTATCTTACTTGAAAAGATCAAGATGAATCTAACCTAAGGAAGGGATCCTAACATGCAGTTCTAGGGTTCCAAATTCTCAAGCAATCACCTTTCGGTCTCAAGCGAAAATTCTAAGAACATAATTAATAACATGAACTTAAAGAGATTCTAAGCACAGTTAACGCATGAGCAAAATCATCATGTTAAGATCAAACTCAACGAAATATTGAAAAAAAAAGAAGTTATCTAATCATTGAAAGTCAAGTGAACTACTTCCCCATGTCCCAAAAATAGTTTAAGCTAGCATGGTGAAGAGATTACAGAATTCCATAATTTTAGAAAATTGAGATTCAACAAAAGAAAGAGTTCTCAGAAAATACGACACGACTGTGAAGTATTTCACAGCCGTAATTTGCGAAGAAATCGGTGGCGATTCTTCTTTCTCTAATTTCTCCTCCAATTCGTCTCCTTTTGATTTGAAACTTTTGGCACGTCCTCTCCTTCACCAGGTGCAGCTTCGGTAGAAAGATCACGGCCGGAGATCATCTGGATCGAGCGCGGCGGCAGAACCCTCGGCGGCGGCGTGGATCGAGATTTCTCCTTCGACGGTGCACGAAATTTAGGGCTTTTGGTCTCTTTGTAATCCTCTCGTCCAAAGCTCTCCCTTTGCTTCTTATGGCTTCGAATATTAAGCCCTGAATCGCCCGCAAGAATCTCCACAAGAATCGGGCGTGGAAACTGACCGGGCGTCGCGTTCAAAACGGGTTTTATAGTAGTGTAATTGTTTACGGCTGGTGCCGTAAAATCTCTTGAGTCTTCTGTACCGATGTTGTCCCAGAAAATACGGCCCGTAAAATAGTTTACGGCCCGTGCCGTAATATCAGCTGAGCTCTCTGGTTGGATTCGTCGGGAAAATATGGCCCGTGTAATTCTTTACGGCGGGTGCCGTAATTTCAGGGCAACTTTCTGTTCTGAAACGGCTGGAAAATACGGTACTGTAATATTGCTTACGGCCAGTACCGTAAAATCGGGAAATCTTTCTGTTCGGAAATCTTTACAAATTACGACAGTGTTCGGATTTTACGGTACCATGTGGAATTATGGTACCGTAAAATAGATTACGGCACTACCGTAATTCGCTGGCTTGCTCCGATTTGCGTGAAATTTCTTGGGTGACTTCTTCTTGTTGATGAGAACTCTTCCATGTATTTGATTTTGCTTGAAAATGCCTAAAATAGTGCCTTTTTACCTGAAAAACATGAAAAACCAAAATAGAAGTAGACTTTGCAACATTTGATGGATTTAGCATAAAAACAAGTAAAAAGATCCTCAATTTAGCATGAAAAGGTATCTAAAATGATACAAAATATACTACATATTTCGGTGTCATCAGTTATCAATTCGATTAAAATAGTGGGAGCCATAATCATTTAAAACAAGTCGAGTTTAAATGATTTGAAGTAGTACTGATCTGCTGTTTCTTAGTTGTTGGAGAACAATGACTACAAACACTAGCAGATTAACACTGTGATCTACCCTAGAAAGGGATAAGTTGGTTGGATCCAATTTACTGGATTGGTATATGAACTTGAGAAATGTGCTCAAGCTCGAGAGGAAGCTCTATGTCCTTAAGCAGCCAAATCCATGCTCGGCCTCAGTGGCTGAGAAGGATGCTTATGATTAGCATCAGGCAGATACTATGGAGGTTGCTAATTTGATGCTAACCAACATGTCGCCCGAATTAAGAGGGCAATATGAATCTAAGAGTGCCTCTGAGATTATTTCCAATCTAAGGCAGCTCTTTGATGAATTGGTTGTGCTCAACCCTCCTAAAGTAGACATTCAATGTGTTGAATCAATAGGCTTAACTAAGACATTGAAATTAAAGATGGAAAGAGTCAGGAATAGTGCGACTTTAGAATGAGAAGAAGAGAGGCAAGGCTTCGTCTTCATGCTCAGGTATTTATGTTACTGAAGTCAACCTTTCTACTTTCATGTCATGGGTATTGGATACCGCATGTGGAGCTCATATTTGTACAAATATGCAGGGGCTGAAGAAAAGTAGATCGGTACAGCCTAGAGAGATTGACCTGCGAGTTGGAAATGGGGCACAAGTTGCTGCTGTTGCTGTAGGAGTTTTGACTCTCTCTCTCTGCCTTCTAAACTTCAATTAGAGCTAGACAATTGCTATTATGTACCTTCGCTTACCAAAAACATTATATCCATTCCTTGCTTAGCAAGGAAAGGTTTTAAATTTGAAATAAAGGAGAACGTTTGTTCTTTTTCATTTGCAAATATATTTTATGGGAAGGGTACATTGTGCAATGGTTTATATGTCCTAGACATGAATAGCTTTATTTGTAACATAAATAGCATGAGGACTAAACTAAGTGGTTCAGTTGGTGCTTTCCTATGGAATTATCAATTAGCCCATATAAACAAGAATCATATCCGACAACTCCATGCAAATGAGTTATTAGATTCAAGTTCCATTGAGGAATTTGATACTTGTGAGCCTTGTTTATTAGAGAAGATGACAAAGGCACCATTCACCAAGACTGGTGAAAGGGCAGGAGGTTTATTGGATCTCATACACGGTGATGTGTGTGGACCATTCAATAAGCAAGCCAGAGGAGGACATAGCTACTTCATCACATTTACTGATGACTTCAGTAGATATGGTTAAGTCTCCTTGATGAAACATAAATCTGAATCCTTTGAGAAATTCAAGGAGTTCAAAAATAAAGTAGAGAACTAGCTTGGGAGATCCATTAAAACTCATCGATTAGATCATGGTGGAGAGTACCTGAGCGGTGAGTTCTTTGACTATCTTAGGGAGTGTGGGATCCTATCCCAACTCACTCCTCCTAGAACGCCTCAATGGAATGGTGTGTCTGAGAGGAGAGATCGAACTTTATTGGATATGGTTCGATCTATGATGAGTCATGAAACTTTACCACCCTCATTCTGGGGTCATGCACATGAGATAGCTTCTCTCATACTGAATAACATTCCATCTAAGAGTGTCTCAAAGATTCCATAAGAGGTATGGAGTGGGAGATGCCCTAACCTCTCTTTTATCAGGATCTGGGGATATGAGGCTTATGTCAAACATCAGGATTCTAGCAAGCTAGAACCTAGATCTGATAAATGTGTCTTTGTGCGGTATCCTAAGGAAACTAAAGGATACTACTTCTATGTTCCCACTGATGCGTTGCATTTACACCATATTTTTGCCTATGTTTTATTGTTGGGGTATGCACTTAAGGCTAATGTTTGAGGCCTTGGGATTGTATCAGTATTATGTATAAACTTTTATGTTTATAAAGGCATGGTTGTTATTCAGGTTGTTACATTGTCTGCTGCAATAAGTGTACTTCTGAATAATGTCTCAGTACTGTTCAGCTAGGCTGACATGCAGTAAAGTCCTTAGTCGATATATCTTGGTGAACATGAGACAGCCTTGATATGGTTAAGACTAATATGTGTTCTAATCTTATAGAATGCTTCGAGCATGGAATAAGATGTAGACTCATGGGTACATTGGATGTACTGGACAGACCCTACTAGGTTATTCAATTGCTTGTCACAATGTGAATAATCCTTGAATGCGACAAGTGGCACATTTCCTCTGACTTGAGATCACTTGTGTTTTCTAAATGATGATTGTCATTGTTTTGAGGTAGTTCAATATCATTTGAAACATAATGATTATAGACTATCTTGGATGGTGAGCTTGAGTCAGGTTAGGGCACTAGTGATAGACATAGGATTGCCGTCTCCTTGTTTAAGGAGTGTGATGTTCTAAAGGGGCCCCCTGGATGAGATGATTGAGAAAAGAGTATGGCCATACCCAGGTGACTATGTTCATCTGATCTAATCATGCTCATCATATTGGAGATACAAGCTTGACACGCTTGTCCAATAAGAACATCCAGTGGCAAAGGAAAGATGCATGCCTTGTGAATTGGATTCACACTTGTGTTGTGGTTTGGGTGTAGTCTTGGAAGACTCTTTCCTTTATATCGGGAGACAGTGATGTGTTGCTAGATACCCCTCACTGATCGTGATAACGTGAGTTATCATTACCGACATTTAAAGGAAACCCTCAGGGTCGCACAATTTGTTGATATGGCTTACTTAAGTCAGATCGTGTGGACTGAATTATTCAGGTTTAGTTTAAAGGGATTTAATCTCTGATTGTAAGTGAGATCTGGTCTGATCATGTTTGATTGATTAGGGCTTGAGATCGGTAAGCTTCGATTGAGAGAATGGATGCTGGATCGGTGAGATCAGGAGCATCAAGAGATCGACGGTCAGATCAAGAGCCTTAGGGTTTATTGTGGTCTAGACTGATTGCTTGGTTTGTTTGGTTATTGAACCAAATCGATTTGAACCAGCTCATTGGTTGAGCGCATGGTTCAATCTAAGAGGAGTTTGCGATTGGGTAAACCCATGATCGCATTTGGAGGTGAGGCTTTCTATTTTTAGAAAGCATGATCACTTACGTGACCACGCCTCATGAAACTTGCCTCTTCACGCCTTTGTCGCCAACTTGAGTATTCGGCGCTTGCATTCTCGTGTGGAGAAGTGTAGACGACAAGAGGAAATATTCAGCCAAGCAAGGTGATCTCTCCCCTTTCCATTCGGCAAGACAATCTTGGAGCCTTGCTAGCACAAGGAGCACCAAGGAAGAGTAGGCGACATCAATTGTGTGCGTCACCTTAGGAGAAGGAGCATTTGCGCCTTTCCTTCCAAGACACCATCTAAGCGATGGCAATGGTAAGAATCGCTTCTCATTGAAAGTTGAATATATTACATGCTATGCGATCCTTTTAGAAACCCTAGATTCCGCTAGAGTTTTTGTTGCGCCTCCTATTAGGGTTTCGCCCCCCCTTGTGGGGACCCCCTTTCATTTATATCATATTTTGGGATTTATTGCATGATTTGGTGCTATTTTTAGTGTTTTTACTCACTTTGCACGGAATCTTTACTTTTCTTGGTTTTTATGAAAATATAGGTAAAATGGCATAAAAATAAATGATTTCGAGAGTTTTGAAGCCAAAGCATGATTCCCAAGGAGATCACGAGCATACACATCAAATTTGCGGTGAACAAATATAGAATGCAGAAACTCATCAACCAAGCATCTGAAACCATCATAAAGTATCACAGTCACATGATGAATATCAAATATATACAAAATCATCCTATCTGCACCAAGTTCAGCATCCTAGAGTCTAATACCATCATGAATGTACAATATCAGCCCTAATGTCAAAGTATCAAAATGAACCAACTAATATCCAAATACAACGGACACACACAAAGAAAACATAAAAATGTTGTGTGTGGTCGTATCGGTATCCAATCTACTAAATCCTGTGCACAGATAAGATAAATGTGAGATCTCTTACATAATATCAAAGAATAACTGTAAATACATCAAAACGAAATAAAGATACTCACAAAGCCTATCAATCTCTGTATGCTCGGAGTCCTCCTCCTCATCTCTAGTGTGTCGTATCGATGAAGATGGGAGACGATGCCGTAATAGCTCCTCTATCGCGCGTAAAGACTCGAGTGCTCTCGACTGTCGCTGCTCAATGCGCGATATATCGTCACTCATCCTCCTTTGCTCAGCACGCATCTGCTCTAGAGAAGGATCTGGTCGTGCTAAAGTAGATGGACCGGCAGATGTGGATGGTCTGTCAGCGGTGGATGGCTCGACCAGAGGGATATGCTCTAATATCCTCAACGATGATGGAGGTGAAGCTGCCTCTCTAAGACCTCCCCCACGTGTTGGATCCATGATCTAGTTCTGCTGAACATGAACCGTAGTGCGGTTCATGTTCGGCAGCCTCATCGTCATATCAGTGTGCCTGAACATGAGATGATACGAGCTACCAAGTCTCATAATCATCTTAATAGCTACACAGGCATCCATGTCAAGTCTGGGATTACCCTTTGCCTCGTTCAACCCCGAGGGGTCGATACCAAGGGCAAGGGCAATCGTAGTGATCATACCTCCCATCACTAAGACTCCTCTCCGTGCTCTAGCAGCCTTATGAATCTGCTTCATCAGGTAAAACGAGGTGCTGAGGTGGAATCATGTCAACATAGCCCATAAATAAAACAACTCTGAAGATCTAACCATGCCGTCACTCTCTACTTGCCCAAAAATGGTATGTGCAAGTACTCGGTGCACATATCTGAAGACTGGGCTGATAGACGTGTGGCTCTGGTGGTCCTAGGGTCAGATCCCTGCTCGCCAGTGATCTCCTACCAAAAAGTCCTCTCAGTGTACTCACGTGGGCAATATCTAGTACCGTTTGAGGGAAACCCAAATATATGACCGAATTGGTCAAGTGTCAGTACATGGTCCCGGTTCCCCAACCGGAACTTCATCCTACCAGGATCATTATCATCATAGTTCTTCAATGTAATATGGACAGAGCTGAAAAACTCCAGGGTCAGCTATACATAGGTGAGATGTCTCTGCTGATAGAAATCCTACCACCCTATGTTCGCGAACATCCACTCGATGTCGTCGAACAATCCCAGGGACTGCAGTGTCTGATCATCCCAATATCTCGTGCTAAGCACTCCCTGAGTGGACATAGCACGATATCTCCTCTCCTGCTACCTGCTCCTGTGTCTGATCTGATCTGGATAAGGAGTAAGTACAGGGGGTGGTGATTGCACATGTCTCCTCTCTAGTATCTCTGGCTCTGGTATAGTTGGAGACGGCTCAGAAGACGAAGGCTCTGGGGACGCAGCTGGTGAATGCTTAGAGGACGGCTCTGTAGATGGCTCCTGTATCTTAGGTGATGGTGCTGCTGCTGCTGATGTAGGGGCTGGCTCTAGAATCTGTGGTGCCGCAAGTGCAACTGATGGAGAAGAAGAGTGGAGATCTAGTATGTCTACAGATATCTCAGGTAAATCCGCAAATATCTTAGGCGATCCCTCCTCCTGATCTAGCAATATGGGTGTACTAGCCTCAGGGACAGGTAGGTCTCCCTGGGCTAAGGAGGGTGATGCAACCTCTGGAGTTTGGACTGTGTCATGTGGAGTGTCCACCTCCATAGTCTATGTATCTGCAGGTGCTGCATACTCTGATAAGTCAGTGGGAGGCACGGGTGTGGTAGACTCCTCAACATCCATCGGAGTAGTCTCAACTACTATTGGTGCTCACTCTGGGGGCGCTACGGATATCTCAGCTGTCTCTACAACTGGTGATAGTGGTCTAGTAACTCTCCTCCACCGCGTAGTCATGCCTTGCGTGGTACGCTTCCTAGTGTACCATCTAGTGATCCTATGATCTCAGCTCTCTGCCTATCTGCAGGCCTCTCTAATATAATCTCTAACTCTGGGGAGCTAACTGGCTCAGGCACTGCTGTCGGTGAAGTGCTGGGTACAGAGGATGTGCTAGGGGCTGGGGATGTCCTCTCAATACCAATCTTGTCAGAGACACTAGGATACTCCCATGGTGTGTAAGAGGGAGAATATAGGTCGAACGGTATCGGAGAATCCACTGTCGACATCTGATGCAGCTCAAATCTCTTTGGGAGTACTCCATGTACCATCCTATACCTAGGATAAACAGGAGGGTATGTGAAAGTCCCCACAAGGGGGCGAAACCCTAAAGCATTGGCGCATATAGAAGATGCAAGCAGCGGAAAGGGGGTTTCTAGATCTTGCATGCTATATGATTAACAAAAGAACCCGATTGCATATAGAGAAGGATCATACCATAGCCATTTCTAGATGGCGCCTTGGAAGCAAAGATCAAACTGGATCTTCTCCAGAGGTGACGCACACAATTGATGTCGCCTACTCCTCCTTGCGATCCTTGTGCTAGCAAGGTCCAAAGATGTCTTTGTCGATTGAAAGGGAAAAAGAACTTCTTGGCTTGGCGATTTTTCCTTATCGTCTATTCCTCTCCTCCACGCAAGAATGCCCCAAGAGCCAAAAGCCGAATTGGCGACAAAGCGTGAAGGCGTGAAGAGGGAAAACGTGAAACGTGGTCACGTTGAGAAGTGCTATCCAAAAATAGCATATAACTTCTCCACATGCGATCTTGGGTTTACCCCAATCGCAAACTCCACTTCACCCTTGAACCATGCGCTCATTCACGAGCCGGTTCACTTGAATTTGGTTCAATAACCAAATAAACCAAGCCATAAGTCCAGATCACATTAAAACCCTAAGGTATTTGATCTGACCGTTCATCTCCTGATGCTCCTGATCTCACCGATCCAGCATCCATTCTCTCAATCGAAGCTTACCGATCTTAAGCCCTAATCAATCAAACATGATCAGACCAGATCTCACTTACAATCAGAGATTAAATCCCTTTAAACTGAACCTGAACAATTCAGTCCACCCCATCTGACTTAAGTAAGCCATATCATCAAATTGTGCGACCCTGAGGGTTTCCTTTAAATGTCGGTAACGATAACTCATGTCATCACGATCAGTGAGGGGTATCTAGCAACACATCACTGTCTCCCAATATAAAGAAAAGAGTCTTCCAAGACTACACCCAAAAAACAGCACAAGTGTGAATCAACTTCACTAGGCATGCATATTTCCTTTGCCACTGGATGTTCTTATTGGACAAGCGTGTCAAGCTTGTAACTCCAATATGATGAGCATGATTAGATCAGATGAACATAGTCACCTGGGTATGGCCATACACTATTCTCAATCATCTCATCCAGGGGGCCCCTTTAGAACATCACACTCCAATTAAGGAGACGGCAATCCTATGTCTATCACTAGTGCCCTAACCTGACTCAAGCTCACCATCCAAGATAGTCTATAATCATTATGTTTCAAATGATATTGAACTATCTCAAAACAATGACAATCATCATTTAGAAAACACAAGTGATCTCAAGTCAGAGGAAATGTGCCACTTGTCGCAATCAAGGAATATTCACATTGTGACAAGCAATTGAATATCCTAGTAGGGTCTGTCCAGTACATCCAATGTACCCATGAGTCTACATCTTATTCCATGCTCGAAGCATCCTATAAGATTAGAACACATATTAGTCTTAACCATATCAAGGCTGTCTCATGTTCACCAAGATATCTCGACTAAGGACTTTACTGCATGTCAGCCTAGCTGAACAGCTTTGAGACATTATTCAGAAGTACACTTATTACAGCAGACAAGGTAACAACCTGAATAACAACCATGCCTTTATAAACATAAGAGTTTATTACATGATACTGATACAATCCCAAGGCCTCAAACATTAGCCTTAAGGGCATACCCCAACAATCTCCCACTTGCACTTAATCTAATGGTTGAGAAATCTCAAACCCATATTATTACAGTGCTTCACATGCTTCTGCTGCGCCAGAGGCTTAGTAAGCGGGTCTGCCAGATTGTCATCTGTATGAACCTTGCAAACTTTGATCTCGCCACGATCTATGATCTCCCGGATCAAATGAAACCGTCTCTGTATGTGCTTGGACTTCTGGTGCGACCGTGGTTCCTTTGCCTGTGCGATTGCTCCAGTGTTATCACAGAAGATAACCAAAGGATCTGCACTCGAAGGAACGACACCAAGTTCTCTCACGAACTTACGAATCCACACTGCCTCCTTGGATGCTTCCGAGGCTGCAACATACTCGGCTTCTGTTGTGGAATCAGCAACAGTTGACTGTTTGAAACTTTTCCACACCACTGCTCCTCCATTCAAGCTAAAAACATAGCCTGATTGCGATCGGAAATCATCCTGGTCCGACTGGAACGAAGCGTCAGTATATCCTTCAATACTGAGTTCTTCCTGACCACCATATATCAAGAACATATCTTTGGTTCTCCGGAGATATTTTAAGATGTTCTTGACTGCAATCCAGTGCGCCATACCTGGATTACTTTGGAACCGACTGGTCACGCTTAACTCGTAAGCGACGTCTGGGCGAGTACACAACATCGCATACATTATGGACCCAATAGCCGAAGCATAAGGCGTATTGTCCATTTCATCTTTCTCAGTCTGTGTTTGTGGACACTGACTCTTTGAAAGATTCAGACCATGTCTGACTGGAAGATATCCTCTTTTAGAATTCTCTAAATGAAATCTCTCCAGGACCTTATCGATGTAAGTACTCTGGCACAGCCCGAGAAGCCTCTTAGATCTATCCCTGTAGATCTTCACACCTAACACATAGGCTGCTTCTCCTAGATCTTTCATCTGGAAACATTTCCTTAACCAAGCCTTTACGGCATGCATTTCAGGAATGTCGTTTCCAATGATCAAGATATCATCGACGTAGAGGACTAGGAAAGTAATCACGCTCCCACTAAACCTCTTATATACACACGGGTCATCCTCGTTCTTGATGAAACCAAATTCACTTATTGATTCATCAAAACGAATATTCCAGCTTCTCGATGCTTGTTTAAGTCCATAAATAGACTTCTTTAACTTGCATATTTTATGACGATCTGATGGATTAGTGAAACCTTCTGGTTGTGTCATATACACATCCTCATCCAGATTTCCTTTAAGGAAAGCCGTTTTCACATCCATTTGCCAAATCTCATAATCATAATATGCAGCTATCGCGAAAAGAATCCGAATAGACTTAAACATGGCTACAGGTGAGAAAGTTTCATCATAATCTATCCCGTAGATTTGTTTGAAACCTTTCGCAACTAGCCTGCCTTTATAGGTAACCACGTTACCATCCATGTCAATCTTCTTCTTGAAGATCCATTTACAGCCTATAGGGATAACTCCCGGAGGCGGATCAACCAAATCCCAGACTTGGTTATCTGACATGGAGTCCATCTCGGCGCGCATAGCGTCAAGCCATCTCGCTGACTCCGGTCCACTGACCGCATCCGCATAAGTGAGGGGTTCATCATTATCAATGATGTAGACTCCGTCATAGCGCTCAGGCTGTCGACGGATCCTTCCCGATCTTCGCGGTTCCCGTGATATCTGAGCCTCAGGTTGTTCAATAACCTGATCCACCGGCTCAGGCTCATCCAACTGTGCTTGACTACTTTGTCCTTCCTCTGGATTCTCATCCAGCTTTATTTCTCTCCCACTGGCCTCTTGCAGAAGAAACTCCTTCTCAAGAAATATGGCCGTCCGAGCAACAAATACCTTGTTCTCATTGGGATCGAAGAAATAATAACCCTTAGTTTCCTTAGGGTAACCAACAAAGATACATTTGTCAGATCTGCTCTCTAGTTTCCCAGAGGCGAGCTTTTTGACATAAGCCTCGCAGCCCCAGATCCTGATAAATGTCAAGCTCGGCTGTTTCCCATACCATAACTCATATGGCGTCTTAGAAACTGCCTTGGATGGCACTCGGTTTAGTACCTTTGCAGCTGTCTCCAGTGCAAAACCCCAAAAGGAGTAAGGTAGAGTAGCCTGACTCATCATAGAACGAACCATATCAAGTAACGTTCTATTTCTCCTCTCCGACACACCATTCCATTGGGGTGTTCCTGGTGGAGTGAGCTGTGAGATAATCCCACACTCCTTCAGATAGTCAGTAAATTCTCGACTTAGGTATTCTCCACCTCGATCAGAACGAAGTGCCTTGATATTACGGCCTAGCTGATTCTGTACTTCATTCTTGAACTCTTTGAACTTGTCAAAAGATTCACTTTTATGTCTCATTAAATAGACATACCCATATCTACTGAAATCATCAGTAAAGGTAATGAAGTACTGATAGCCACCTCTGGCATGTTTACTAAATGGCCCACACACATCACTGTGTATAAGGTCAAGTAAACCTGAAGCCCTTTGACCTTTGTTAGAAAAAGGTGACTTCGTCATTTTACCCATTAAACAAGCTTTGCATGTATCAATCTCCTCATAGGAGAATGATCCCAGCAGTCCATGATCATGCAACCGCTTAATTCGTTTCTTGTTAATATAGCCTAAACGACTATGCCATAGCAAGGTGCTGTCATCAGCATACTTGGCTTTCTTAATATCAATATTTTGTATAGAACATTCCATGTCCAACATGAATAACCCATTGTTAATTGAACCAGTTGCATAAACAATATTATCTAAAGATAAAACACACTTTGAAATATTGCATTCAAAGGAAAATCCCTTCCTGACAAGAGCAGGAATAGAGATAATATTTTTAGTAATACTGGGAACAAAGTAACAATTGTCTAGTTCCAATACAAGTCCAGATGGCAAAGAGATGAAATAGTCTCCTATAGCAACAGCAGCAACCCGTGCCCCGTTTCCAACGCGTAGGTCCACCTCATGCTGTCCCACCTGCCTTCTTCTCTTGAGTTCCTGTACATTTGAACAAATGTGAACTCCACATGCAGTGTCCAACACCCATGATATAGAAGAAGATGAAACCATGACTTCCGTCACGTATATACCTGAGCCAGAAGCGATGCTTCCCCTCTTATCACCTTGGAGCGCTTTACAGTCCTTTTTCCAGTGACCCAACTGGCCACAATGGAAACATCTGTATTCCTTTGACCGCTTCACCTTTTGCTTCAGAGCCTTGCTGTAATTCTTGACAGGGGCCTTGCCCTTCTTCCCCTTCTTCTTGTTCCTCGAAGGAACCATCAAGACAGAGGTTGAAGGCTTACCCTTCAGAGTTTCCTCAGTAGTCAAGAGCATATTCAGCAGCTCTGCCGGAGTACAGTCAATTTTGTTCATATTAAAATTAATAATGAACGCATCGAAAGAGGGCGGGAGAGCCTGCAGAATAATGTCTACAGCAAGCTCCTGATTGATGGTATGCCCCAGTTTTTCTAGAGCCTCCTTGTGCCCAATCATCTTGAGCATGTGAGCTCCCACTGGGCTCCCTTCAGCCAGTTTGCTCTGAAAGAAAAGCTTTGTCAGATTATAGCGTTCTGTCCTCGCCTGTGCAGCATACAGCATCTTGAGGTTTGCTATCATGTCTATTGCAGACATATCCTCATGCTGACGCTGCAGCGGTGGCGTCATAGACGCTAGCATCAGGCAAGCGACATCTATGCTATCACTGACGTGCTTTTCATAGGCTTCCCGAACCGCCCTTGCGGCGTTCGGAGCGGGCTGAGGCGGTATCGCCGTCTCGAGGACATACAGTTTCCTCTCTGCCTTAAGAACAATCTTAAGGTGTCCGAACCAGTCTGAGAAGTTTGGCCCAGCAAACTTCTCCCTTTCCAGTAGGGATCGCACATTGAAGCTCATGGTGTTCGTTGCTGCAGGTATCTACAACAATGCAAGAACAGCAAGGTCAGTATCAATGTAAAGAATCAATTCAGGACTTAAGAATGATTCTTTTTCTCACTATTTTATCTGGCTAAAAAATCCAGCAAAATAGCCCGAAAGAGTAGAACTCTTTTAGTGAGATGGGATCCAGATTTCATACTTGGTCTCCGCGTCCCGCTCAGGCGAGATAAGATGCACAGAGAGTACAAGCACTAATCTCTGGTAGGCTGTCCCAGCCAATCGCCAACCCGTGCGATTCCCCTTCATCTGGGCAATCCAGCAGACTGTGCCAACTGAGTTGGTACAACACAGTCTCTGACCCCACAGATGGCTGCCTCCATGTGCTACCATATGCGCCACATATGTAGCCTACATGGTCAAGCTGACCCGACCTACTCCCTGCACCACCACGTGCTATGCTGAGCAACGAGAAGCGATAAATCCCCCTTCTCTGTAACACGCAGGTGTAATCCCGCACCGTCTGAAGATAGATGAACGTGCCCACTGAGTGGGTACAACACGGCTCCAACGATAATCAGAACAGTGAGGTTTCGCGTCAGAAGGCTTACGAGCTTGATATTTTAGCGTTGGATTTTAACGGTCTTTTATCTTCTTCACTATCAAGCAATTTCTATGGTGATAGCAGAAGATAAATAAATCATGCTGTTCTACTTATTAAACAATAAAAGAAAATGCGCCTGGTCCCAGAGTCGAACCCTGGACCTCCCACCTGGTCAAGCCACTGCTGCATGCGCCTCTGCCATGTGTGCTCTGTGCTCTTGTCTGATTAATTTACAAATTAATCTATCTAGACAAGATTGACACGCAGGTCAATTACATTTTATAAATTAAATACAATGTGATACGCAGATCACAATAATTAATTTATAACTTTAAATTCCAGGCACGCAGGCCCCAGCACAGCACACATTTAACATGGGCAGCCCACATAAGAAAAAATAAACAAACATAGGCATCAATCAACATGTGATCCAATCATGAAAATTAAATTTCGAAAACCCCATAGGCATCAATTTTAACTTCCTTATTTGCCCTACATCCTTACAACGGTCCATTACTAGGGATCCACTCATCCAACCTAGTCAGATCCACTGCCCTTGCATGCACCAAGTCCTAACTGACTTGAGTCGACCAAAAGGTCAACCATGCATGCGCCAGGGCTGAACAACCACAATGAGGTCTGGCAAACGGGTGTGACCCCGGGCCTAACTCATGTGCGTTCGCTAGTCGTCTCAATCAGACATCGCTACACGCCTGTCTGCAGTCGACCTATAGCCACCAGGTGCTTGCGCACAGGTGCTATCTGGTCAACCCATCAAGGCTGTCAGATGGTCTGATCAGACTGTCTGGATCTAACCTAGGGGATGACTTCAACCCTAGTAACCCGTCTAAGGGTTTACAGTAAGGCCTTAGATCTAGTGTGAGTCGCGCAAGTATTTAAGTTTTAAGAAAACCAACAACATACAAGCGCCAACTGAAGGTAACCTCATACATGCGCCTTAAACAAAATACAAGTTTCGCCTATGATAACTTAACATGTATTTTCGCATGTAATAAAGATCTAAGCATTGTTCGCAAACAAGGATCACAAAATGGCTTGCAATCATAAAACATGCATGAAACCTGGCTCTGATACCAATTGAAAGTCCCCACAAGGGGGCGAAACCCTAAAGCATTGGCGCATATGGAAGATGCAAGCAGCGGAAAGGGGGTTTCTAGATCTTGCATGCTATATGATTAACAAAAGAACCCGATTGCATATAGAGAAGGATCATACCATAGCCATTTCTAGATGGCGCCTTGGAAGCAAAGATCAAACTGGATCTTCTCCAGAGGTGACGCACACAATTGATGTCGCCTACTCCTCCTTGCGATCCTTGTGCTAGCAAGGTCCAAAGATGTCTTTGTCGAGTGAAAGGGAAAAAGAACTTCTTGGCTTGGCGATTTTTCCTTATCGTCTATTCCTCTCCTCCACGCAAGAATGCCCCAAGAGCCAAAAGCCGAATTGGCGACAAAGCGTGAAGGCGTGAAGAGGGAAAACGTGAAACATGGTCACGTTGAGAAGTGCTATCCAAAAATAGCATATAACTTCTCCACATGCGATCTTGGGTTTACCCCAATCGCAAACTCCACTTCACCCTTGAACCATGCGCTCATTCACGAGCCGGTTCACTTGAATTTGGTTCAATAACCAAATAAACCAAGCCATAAGTCCAGATCACATTAAAACCCTAAGGTATTTGATCTGACCGTTCATCTCCTGATGCTCCTGATCTCACCGATCCAGCATCCATTCTCTCAATCGAAGCTTACCGATCTTAAGCCCTAATCAATCAAACATGATCAGACCAGATCTCACTTACAATCAGAGATTAAATCCCTTTCAACTGAACCTGAACAATTCAGTCCACCCGATCTGACTTAAGTAAGCCATATCATCAAATTGTGCGACCCTGAGGGTTTCCTTTAAATGTCGGTAACGATAACTCACGTCATCACGATCAGTGAGGGGTATCTAGCAACACATCACTGTCTCCCGATATAAAGAAAAGAGTCTTCCAAGACTACACCCAAAAAACAGCACAAGTGTGAATCAACTTCACTAGGCATGCATATTTCCTTTGCCACTGGATGTTCTTATTGGACAAGCGTGTCAAGCTTGTAACTCCAATATGATGAGCATGATTAGATCAGATGAACATAGCCACCTGGGTATGGCCATACACTATTCTCAATCATCTCATCCAGGGGGCCCCTTTAGAACATCACACTCCAATTAAGGAGACGGCAATCCTATGTCTATCACTAGTGCCCTAACCTGACTCAAGCTCACCATCCAAGATAGTCTATAATCATTATGTTTCAAATGATATTGAACTATCTCAAAACAATGACAATCATCATTTAGAAAACACAAGTGATCTCAAGTCAGAGGAAATGTGCCACTTGTCGCAATCAAGGAATATTCACATTGTGACAAGCAATTGAATATCCTAGTAGGGTCTGTCCAGTACATCCAATGTAGCCATGAGTCTACATCTTATTCCATGCTCGAAGCATCCTATAAGATTAGAACACATATTAGTCTTAACCATATCAAGGCTGTCTCATGTTCACCAAGATATCTCGACTAAGGACTTTACTGCATGTCAGCCTAGCTGAACAGCTTTGAGACATTATTCAGAAGTACACTTATTACAGCAGACAAGGTAACAACCTGAATAACAACCATGCCTTTATAAACATAAGAGTTTATTACATGATACTGATACAATCCCAAGGCCTCAAACATTAGCCTTAAGGGCATACCCCAACAGTATGGGCCTCGTACACTCTCCTTCCTCACCACCCCATAGGGTCTGGTCCTAACTGATCTCCTCGTTGCCATAATGCTAATTGAAATACCCTAAAATATGCCAATGTATTTCAAAAATCTTGTGCTACAGTAACTTTCAAATTTACCCGTGAAAATCGAGTAAGAAATCGCCTCAAAAATCCTATCAAACGGTTCCAAATCGATGCAAAGTGTATATATTCCAAGTGCAAATGATGAATCGCGAGTCTAAGCGAAGAAAACTCACGAATCTGTGTGAAAATCGGGCTTGAATCAGCTCAAAGACGAGTTCTGGCGGGTCGGCAGACGCATAGCTGTTCTTCAAGAAATCCGGTGGAAATCTAGTGAAAGAGCGTCGGAAGTCACCCGCTGGAAGTATAGGAAGGCAGGTGGAAGGGTTGCATCGCCGCTCGCGGGAGGAATCATCGAAAATCGGTGAATTATGAGCGTGGGCGTATACCCTAAGTCGCCAGTGAAGTTTAAACCTTAAGAACTTACGGTTCGTAATGTCATCACGGCTTCGGCCGTAAATCTGCTTTAGTGTACAGTGTCCCGTAAAACTCGGTCATATTCGCAATCACGGCTGTGCGATAATTATGACTTTACCCGTAAATGTTGCGTTTTGGCTTGCTTTTTGTCAGAAAAATCCTAGAAATTTTCCAAAAAATTCCTGCATGTAAAACATCAATCTTTAGAAGAATTTTCATATATGAAAGTTCATCAAATATCACTGACAAAATAAGAAATAAAAATAAAATAAAATAAATTTAAGAAGTTAACACCAAGAACTATAAGGAAAAATTTAAAGCCTATATAGAAAAACATGCTAAAATCAAGAAGAATCTAGAGCCTCTAGGTTGCCTCCCAGGTAGCGCTTGTTTACGGTCTTTAGCTTGACCAAGGCAATGCTCATGACTCTTCTGGTGGATATGAGTGTTGGGAAACCCCGGGGACTTTTTACAATTTTCAGAGTCATGGACATACATTTTACGCAGCGGAAGAATGTCCCCGAAACAGGCCGGTCCCAAAAACCCAGTGAAGATCCCAAGCAAGGGAGTCGACACAACGAGTTAGGAAATACCTTAAGAGCAATGAAGAGCGATGCCGATGTAGGCGTCCAAGTGTGCGCCCTCTGCAGTCTCGCACACACAGATCTCTTGAGTTCTCTTCTTCCACGCCCGGTGCTAGCCTCGGGAAGAAGATCCAAGCCTTAGGGAGATACTCTACTTCACTTGCGCCACCAAGAGAGATGATGCGCCAAGAGAAGAAGGAAGACTATCCAAAACGCGAAGCACTAATGTTCCTTGCGCCAAGAGGAAAGGTGGAAGTGGCTTGCGGTTATGGAAGAAAGAAGATACGCCCTTGCTCCAAGCACTCGCCCCTCTTTTTGTGTTCACGCCTTCAAGGATTGATCACCCACAAGAGGGGGCGACTAGGGTCACATTTATAGGGCAAGAGGCGGTTAGGGTAATGGCTAGGATTATGACAAGTGTAGGGCTAGGATGAGGAGATTTGAGACAAGGAAAGTCTCCAAGACGTTTCCATAATTCTCATTCAACCATTCCTTATTGTGGCCCACGCCTTTCCTTGTGCGCCAAGGCCTTGCCTTGTACCCCAAGCAATGCCATAGAGGCATGCATTCCATCCTAGGAAGAGAGGGGAGGCGCCCTTTACTTCCATAATGAAGCAAAGGCGCCAACATGACCCCATTATGCCCCTAGGCGCTTAATGGTTCATGTTTCTCCCCATTATACCCTTTTAGCCTCTCATCTCTTCATGAGAACTTGTTATTGGGCCTCATTGGATAATGAGCTTGAAGGAACCCCTAACTAAGGGGGAAGAAACCCTAAGCATGCTCATCTATCATGCATAGCGGAAAGAGGGCTTCAAGTCAAGATCGGATATGAAACAATATGATCAACTTGAAACTAGAAATCATACCAATGCCATGGACTTGGATCTCGGCTTGGAAGAAGAGATCAAGATAGGTCTCCTCCAAAGTGTGCCACACACAAGATGAAGTTGGCTCACTCCTTGGGGTCGCTTGTGCTAGCAAGTCACTCAAGGAATCTTCACTTGTCGAATGGAAGGGATGATGAACTTCCTTGTTGCCGAGAGTTTCTCTTTGCCCAAGCTCTCCTTCTCGTCGTCAACCACACCTCAACCAATGTCCAAGGCGTTGATGAGAAGAGTTCCAACGCATAAGCGTTTTTTGGCGTTAAGTGAAACCGGCCCCCTTTGATGACTTTCCATAAATGGAAGCTCATCAAAGCATGCGCTCAAGCCATAACCCAAACGCATTTGAGCATTGAACCATGCGTTCACAATTGTGAACCGGTTCAAGCTAAACCGTTCGATTCAACTTTGGTTCATGAACCAAACCGAAATGGCTCAAGCCATGTGGTCTAGACCATATTGAACCCCAAGGCTCATGATCTAACCATTCATCACCTGATGCCCCTGATCTTTCCGATCTAGCATCATCTCTCTTGATCGAAGCTTACCGATCTCAAGCCTTAATCAATCAAACATGATCAGACCAGATCTCACTTACAATCAGAGATAAAATCCCTTTAATCTGAACTCAAAGAATCCAGTCCATTCGATCTGACTCAAGTAAGCCATATCATCAAATTGTGCGACCCTGAGGGTTTCCTCTAAATGTCGGTAACGATAACTTACGTTATCACGATCAGTGAGGGGTATCTAGCAACACATCACTGTCTCCCGATATAAAGGAAAGAGTCTTCCAAGACTACTCCCAAACCATTGCACAAGTGTGACTCCATTCACAAGGCATACATGTGTCCTTTGCCACTGGATGTTCTTATTGGACAAGCGGGTCAAGCTTGTAACTCCAATACGATGAGCATGATTAGATCAGATGCACATTGTCATCTGGGCATGGCCATACACTATCTCAATCATCTCATATAGGGGGCCCATTAGAACATCACACTCCTTAAACAAGGAGACGGCAATCCTATGTCTATCACTAGTGCACTAACCTGATTCAAGCTCACCATCCAAGATAGTCTATAATCATTATGTTTCAAATGATATTGAACTACCTCAAAACAATGACAATCATCATTTAGAAACACAAGTGATCTCAAGTCAAAGGACATGTGCCACTTAGTGCTCACAAGGATCATTCACATTGTGACAAGCAATGGAATATCCGAGTAGGGTCTGTCCAGTACATCCAATGTACCCATGAGTCTACATCTTATTCCATGCTCGAAGCATCCTATAAGATTAGCACTCATATTAGTCTCAATCATATCAAGGCTGTCTCATGTTCACCAAGATATCTCGACTAAGGACATATAGCCTGTCAGCCTAGCTGAACAGCTTTGAGACATTATTCAGAAGTACACTTATTACAGCAGACAAGGTAACAACCTGAATAATAACCATGCCTTTTATAAACACAAGAGTTTATTACATGATACTTATACAATCCCAAAGGCCTCAAACATTAGCCTTAAGGGCATACCCCAACAATCTCCCACTTGCACTTAATCTAATGGTTGAGAAATCTCAAACCCATATTATTACAGTGCTTCTCATGCTTCTGCTGCGCCAGAGGCATGGTAAGCGGGTCTGCCAGATTGTCATCTGTATGAACCTTGCAAATCTTGATCTTGCCACGATCAATGATCTCCCGGATCAAGTGAAAACGTCTTTGTATGTGCTTGGACTTCTGGTGTGACCGCGGTTCCTTTGCTTGTGCTATAGCTCCAGTGTTATCACAGAAGATAACCAAAGGATCAGCACTCGAAGGAACGACACCAAGTTCTCTCACGAACTTACGAATCCACACTGCCTCCTTGGATGCTTCCGAGGCTGCAACATACTCGGCTTCTGTTGTGGAATCAGCAACAGTTGACTGTTTGAAACTTTTCCACACCACAGCACCTCCATTCAAGCTAAAAACATAGCCTGATTGCGATCGGAAATCATCCTGGTCCGACTGGAACGAAGCGTCAGTATATCCCTCTATACTGAGTTCTTCCTGACCACCATATATCAAGAACATATCTTTGGTCCTCCGCAGATATTTTAAGATGTTCTTGACCGCAATCCAGTGCGCCAAACCTGGATTACTTTGGAATCGACTGGTCACGCTTAACCCGTAAGCGACGTCTGGGCGAGTACACAACATCGCATACATAATGGACCCAATAGCCGAAGCATAAGGCGTATTGTCCATTTCATCTTTCTCAGTCTGTGTTTGTGGACACTGACTCTTCGAAAGATTCAGACCATGTCTGACTGGAAGATATCCACGTTTAGAATTCTCTAAATGGAATCTCTCCAGGACCTTATCGATGTAGGTACTCTGGCACAACCCGAGAAGCCTCTTAGATCTATCCCGGTAGATCTTCACACCTAATACATAGGCTGCTTCTCCTAGATCTTTCATCTGAAAACATTTTCCTAACCATGCCTTAACAGCATGCAGTTCAGGAATATCGTTTCCAATGATCAAGATATCATCGACGTAGAGGATTAGGAATGTAATCACGCTCCCACTAAACCTCTTATATACACACGGGTCATCTTCGTTCTTGATGAAACCAAACTCAGAGATTGATTCATCAAAACGAATATTCCAGCTTCTTGATGCTTGCTTCAATCCATAAATGGATTTCTTTAACTTGCATATTTTATGACGATCTGATGGATTAGTGAAACCCTCAGGTTGTGTCATATACACATCCTCATCCAGATTTCCATTGAGGAAAGCTGTCTTCACATCCATCTGCCAGATCTCATAATCGTAATATGCAGCTATCGCGAAAAGAATCCGAATAGACTTAAACATGGCTACAGGAGAGAAAGTTTCATCATAATCTATCCCGTAGATTTGTTTGAAACCTTTCGCAACTAGCCTGCCTTTATAGGTAACCACGTTACCATCCATGTCAATCTTCTTCTTGAAGATCCATTTACAGCCTATAGGGATTACTCCCGGAGGCGGATCAACCAAATCCCAGACTTGGTTATCTGACATGGAGTCCATCTCGGCTCGCATAGCTTCAAGCCATCTAGCTGACTCCGGTCCACTGACCGCATCCGCATAAGTTAGGGGTTCATCATTATCCATGATGTAGACTCCGTCATAGCGCTCAGGCTGTCGACGGATCCTACCCGATCTTCGCGGTTCCCGTGATATCTGAGCCTCAGGTTGTTCAATAACCTGATCTACTGGCTCAGGCACATCCAACTGTGCTTGACTACTTTGTCCTTCCTCTGGATTTTCATCCAGCTTTATTTCTCTCCCACTGGCCTCTTGCAGAAGAAACTCCTTCTCAAGAAATATGGCCGTCCGAGCAACAAAACCTTGTTCTCTTTGGGATCGTAGAAATAATAACCCTTAGTTTCCTTAGGGTAACCGACAAAGATACATTTGTCAGATCTGCTCTCTAGTTTCCCAGAGGCGAGCTTTTTGACATAAGCCTCGCAACCCCAGATCCTGATAAATGTCAAGCTAGGCTGTTTCCCATACCATAACTCATATGGCGTCTTTGAAACTGCCTTGGATGGCACTCGGTTTAGTACCTTTGCAGCTGTTTCCAGTGCAAAACCCCAAAAGGAGTATGGAAGAGTAGCCTGACTCATCATAGAACGAACCATATCAAGTAGCGTTCTATTTCTCCTCTCGGACACACCATTCCATTGCGGTGTTCCTGGCGGAGTGAGCTGTGAGATAATCCCACACTCCTTCAGATAGTCAGTAAACGCATGACTCAGGTATTCACCACCTCGATCAGAACGAAGTGCCTTGATATTTCGGCCTAACTGATTCTGTACTTCATTCTTGAACTCTTTGAACTTGTCAAAAGATTCATTTTTATGTCTCATTAAATAGACATACCCATACCTACTGAAATCATCAGTGAAGGTAATGAAGTACTGATAGCCACCTCTGGCATGTTTACTGAAAGGCCCACACACATCACTGTGTATAAGGTCCAGTAAACCTGAAGTCCTTTGACCTTTGTGAGGAAAAGGAGACTTCGTCATTTTACCCATTAAACAAGCTTTGCATGTCTCAATCTCCTCATAGGAGAATGATCCCAGCAGTCCATGTTCATGCAACCGCTTAATGCGCTTCTCGTTTATATGGCCTAAACGACTATGCCATAGCAAGGTGCTGTCATCAGCATACTTGGCTTTCTTATTATCAATGTTTTGTATAGAATTTTCCATGTCCAACATGTATAACCCATTGTTAATTGAACCAGTTGCATACACAATATTATCATAAGTTAAAACACACTTTGAAATCTTGCATTCAAAGGCAAATCCTTTCCTGACAAGAGCAGGAATGGAGATAATATTCTTGGTAATACTGGGTACAAAATAACAATTGTTTAATTCTAATACAATGCCAGATGGTAAAGTAATGAAATAGTCTCCTACAGCAACAGCAGCAACCCGTGCCCCGTTTCCAACTCGTAGGTCTACCTCATGCTGTCCCACCTGCCTTCTTCTCTTGAGTTCCTGCACATTTGAACAAATGTGAACTCCACATGCAGTGTCTAACACCCATGATATAGAAGAAGATGAAACCATGACTTCCGTCACGTATATACCTGAGCCAGAAGCAATGCTTCCCCTCTTATCTCCTTGGAGCGCTTTACAGTCCTTTTTCCAGTGACCCAGCTGGCCACAGTGGAAACACCTGTTGTCCTTCGACCGCTTCACCTTCTGTTTCAGGGCCTTACTGTAATTCTTGACAGGGGCCTTGCCCTTCTTCCCCTTCTTCTTGTTCCTAGAAGGAACCATCAAGACAGAGGTTGAAGGCTTACCCTTCAGAGTTTCCTCAGTTGTCAAGAGCATATTCAGCAGCTCTGCCGGCGTACAATCGATCTTGTTCATATTAAAGTTAATAATGAACGCATCGAAAGAAGGCGGGAGAGACTGCAGAATAATATCTACAGCAAGCTCCTGGTTGATGGTATGCCCCAGTTTATCTAGAGCCTCCTTGTGCCCAATCATCTTGAGCACGTGAGCTCCCACTGGGCTCCCCTCAGCCAGTTTGCTCTGAAAGAAGAGCTTCGTCAGATTATAGCGTTCAGTCCTCGCCTGTGCAGCATACAGCATTTTGAGGTTTGCTATAATCTCTATAGCTGACATATCCTCATGCTGACGCTGCAGCGGTGGCGTCATAGACGCTAGCATCAGGCAAGCGACATCAATGCTATCATTGACGTGCTTTTCGTAGGCTTCCCGAACCGCCCTTGCGGCGTTCGGAGCGGGCTGCGGCGGTATCGCCGTCTCGAGGACATACAGTTTCCTCTCTGCCTTAAGAACAATCTTAAGGTGTCCGAACCAGTCAGAGAAGTTCGGCCCAGCAAACTTCTCCCTTTCCAGTAGGGATCGCACATTGAAGCTCATGGTGTTCGTTGCTGCAGGAATCTACAACAAGCAAGAACAGCAAGGTTAGTATCAATGTTTCAGAATCAATCCAGGACTTAAGAAAGATTCTTTTCTCACTATTTTGTCTGACTGAAAAATCCAGTAAACAGTCCGAAAGAGTAACACTCTTTTAGTGAGATGGGATCCAGATTTCATACTTGGTCTCCGCGTCCCGCTCAGGCGAGATAAGATGCACAGAGATGACAAGTACTAATTTCTGGTAGGCTGTGCCAGCCAATCGCCAACCCGTGCGATTCCCCTTCATCTTGGCAATCCAGCAGACTGTGCCAACTGAGTTGGTACAACACAGTCTCTGATCCCAGAGATGGCTGCCTCCATGTGCTACCATATGCGCCACATATGTAGCCAACATGGTCAAGCTGACCTGACCTACTCCCTGGACCACCACGTGCTATGCTGAGCAACGAGAGGGGATAAATCCCAACTCTGTAACACGCAGGTGAAATCCAGCACCGTCTGAAGATAGGTGGACGTGCCCACTGAGTGGGTTCAACACGGCTCCAACGATAATCAGAAAGGTGAGGTTTCGCGTCAGAAGGCTTACGAGCTTGATATGTTAGCGTTGGATTTTATCGGTCTTTTATCTTCTTAACTATCATACAAGTCCTATGGTGATAGCAGAAGATAAACTTAAACATGCAATTCTAATTATAAGCAATAAGAAGAAAGCATGATCTTATGTGGTAAAAGCCCATGAACCCTAGTAAGACCTTAATTTACTTAAGTCTTCACTTGAGCTCCTTGCATCTCATCTGGTCCAACCCAGTGCCCTAGCGCCAAGAGCACCTCAGGTGCACCACCAGATGAATGCCCCTCTTGGATGTGTGCACTTGTCTAATCAAAGTACATTTGATCTATCTAGACAAGGTTGACTCGCAGGTCAACTACATATTATAAATTAAGTACAATGTGATTCGCAGATCACAAATTAATTTACAACTTATCCAGGCTCGCAGGCCCCAGCACAGCACACAATAGGGCAACCCACATAAGACTAAATAAACAAGCATATGATTCAATCAACATGTGATCCATTCAAGAAATTAAATTTTGGAAAAACCCATGGCATCAATTTAATTTCCTTATGAGCCCTACAACCTTACAATGGTCCATTGATGGGGATCCACTCATCCATCTAGCTAGATCCTTTGCCCTTGCATGCACCGAGTCCTAACTGACCCGAGTTGACCTAATGGTCAACCATGCATGCCCCAAGGGCTGAACCACCCCATGAGTTTTGGCAAGCGGGTGTGACCCCGGGCCTAACTCAAGTGTGTTCAGTAGTTGTCTCAACCAGACCTCGCTACACGCCCTAGATGCAGTCAACCTATAGCCACCTTGTGCTTGCGCATAGGTGCTATTGGGTCAACCCATCTGAGCTGTCAGATGGTCTGATCAGACTTGGATCCAACCTAGTGGTGACTTCAACCTCATCAACCCATCTAAGGGTTTAATGTAGTGGCACCTTAGATCTAATGAAGCGCGCAAGAGGTAAGTTTTAGAAAACTTTTATAACATGCGCAATGTTACAAACAAACAACATGCTTGATAACCCTTAGATCTAAGGGGGTCCCCTTCAAGGGGGAGCGCATACTTTAGGAGGTCCCCTTCAAGGGGGAGCGCATACTTCAGGAACATATGATACAAGCGCAACATCATGAACATATAAGCGCAACATCATGAACATATGATACAAGCGCAACATCATGAACATATAAGCGCAACATCATGAAAACAAAGCATGCCTCAAGGAAACAGTAAGCGCAACATCATGTATGGATCACCAATACTTAAAGCAATCATATCGATCATATCATGAGCCTAGCTCTGATACCAATTGAAGGAACCCCTAACTAAGGGGGAAGAAACCCTAAGCATGCTCATCTATCATGCATAGCGGAAAGAGGGCTTCAAGTCAAGATCGGATATGAAACAATATGATCAACTTGAAACTAGAAATCATACCAATGCCATGGACTTGGATCTCGGCTTGGAAGAAGAGATCAAGATAGGTCTCCTCCAAAGTGTGCCACACACAAGATGAAGTTGGCTCACTCCTTGGGGTCGCTTGTGCTAGCAAGTCACTCAAGGAATCTTCACTTGTCGAATGGAAGGGATGATGAACTTCCTTGTTGCCGAGAGTTTCTCTTTGCCCAAGCTCTCCTTCTCGTCGTCAACCACACCTCAACCAATGTCCAAGGCGTTGATGAGAAGAGTTCCAACGCATAAGCGTTTTTTTTTTTTTTAAGTGAAACCGGCCCCCTTTGATGACTTTCCATAAATGGAAGCTCATCAAAGCATGCGCTCAAGCCATAACCCAAACGCATTTGAGCATTGAACCATGCGTTCACAATTGTGAACCGGTTCAAGCTAAACCGTTCGATTCAACTTTGGTTCATGAACCAAACCGAAATGGCTCAAGCCATGTGGTCTAGACCATATTGAACCCCAAGGCTCATGATCTAACCATTCATCACCTGATGCCCCTGATCTTTCCGATCTAGCATCATCTCTCTTGATCGAAGCTTACCGATCTCAAGCCTTAATCAATCAAACATGATCAGACCAGATCTCACTTACAATCAGAGATAAAATCCCTTTAATCTGAACTCAAAGAATCCAGTCCATTCGATCTGACTCAAGTAAGCCATATCATCAAATTGTGCGACCCTGAGGGTTTCCTCTAAATGTCGGTAACGATAACTTACGTTATCACGATCAGTGAGGGGTATCTAGCAACACATCACTGTCTCCCGATATAAAGGAAAGAGTCTTCCAAGACTACTCCCAAACCATTGCACAAGTGTGACTCCATTCACAAGGCATACATGTGTCCTTTGCCACTGGATGTTCTTATTGGACAAGCGGGTCAAGCTTGTAACTCCAATACGATGAGCATGATTAGATCAGATGCACATTGTCATCTGGGCATGGCCATACACTATCTCAATCATCTCATATAGGGGGCCCATTAGAACATCACACTCCTTAAACAAGGAGACGGCAATCCTATGTCTATCACTAGTGCACTAACCTGATTCAAGCTCACCATCCAAGATAGTCTATAATCATTATGTTTCAAATGATATTGAACTACCTCAAAACAATGACAATCATCATTTAGAAACACAAGTGATCTCAAGTCAAAGGACATGTGCCACTTAGTGCTCACAAGGATCATTCACATTGTGACAAGCAATGGAATATCCGAGTAGGGTCTGTCCAGTACATCCAATGTACCCATGAGTCTACATCTTATTCCATGCTCGAAGCATCCTATAAGATTAGCACTCATATTAGTCTCAATCATATCAAGGCTGTCTCATGTTCACCAAGATATCTCGACTAAGGACATATAGCCTGTCAGCCTAGCTGAACAGCTTTGAGACATTATTCAGAAGTACACTTATTACAGCAGACAAGGTAACAACCTGAATAATAACCATGCCTTTTATAAACACAAGAGTTTATTACATGATACTTATACAATCCCAAAGGCCTCAAACATTAGCCTTAAGGGCATACCCCAACAGAGCTAGCCCAAACTTCATTACATGGGTTGATTAAGCAATTGGATCCAATCCAATGCAACCCTAATCCAAATGTGACCAACCATGGTCAAATACGGGTCAAACTGCCAAAAATGAAGTTTGGCTCCAATAACATTCTTCCATCTCATTAGGCCCATTGGCGCTGATGAAATCTCCCAATTAGATCTGAGTTATCCAATAACTCGATCATAAGGCTTCCCGATCAATACGAGAACTCAAGTATCAAGGTGTGCAACCCTGTAGGTTCCTCTGACGCTGGCAGTGGTGACCAGAGGTGATCACAAGCAGTGAGTGGCACCTAGCAGTGCATCGCTGCTACCCAGGTCATTGGAATGGATATCGACATCGACCTCCCCATCATCGCAACTAGGTACAGATGCATTACACTCTCTTTGCTGAACTGATATCCGATTGGACAAGTGTGTCACCACTTGCTTTCATCCAATCTCATGGCTATGACTAAAACAGGTTCTCACCTGGGTATGGCCATACACTCTCAGTCATAGAACCATAAAGGAGCTCCATGGATATCATACTTCCATAGGGAAGAGGCAAATCCTATGTCTGTCCATTGATCTTTTCATATGGGTCGTGACATGCTCAATAACAACTGTTATGACTTCCCAGCTACAGCAAGGTGTTAGGTTGTATCAAAGCAAGTCCCTAATCATATAGAATGATCAATGACCTCAAGTCAAGGGATCAATGCATCTCTTGTCACTTATGAGGATAACTGATGACACCAAGTCATAGCCTCATAGCGGGTCTATCCAGTATATCCTCCAATGATATACCCATGTGTCTGCGTTAGCACCACGTGCCTAACCAGCCCACATACCAGTTTCTCAAGTACCAGAGCTGTCCTATATCCACTCAGGTACATCGACTAGGGACAATTATTTGAGCATAGATCCAATCTGTCTCCAGGGACATTATCATGTAAGTACACAATCGCAGGTGTAGACAAACAATGATAACGACAATGCCAGAATGATATATAAATATCAATGTCAAGTAGTACATAAGTTGACCAAAACTAGGTCCTAGGGCACATACACCAACAATCTCCCACTTGCACTAAGACATAGAAGTTGAGGAATCTCAACCCCATATCTCTAGCGTGACCATCATGCTTCTGCTACGCCAAAGCCTTGGTCAATGGGTCTGCCAGATTGTTCTCTGTGTCTACTCTGCTAATCTTGACATCACCTCTGTCAATGATCTCTCTGATCAGGTGAAATCTTCTGAGTATGTGTTTGGATCTTTGATGAGACCGTGGTTCCTTGGCTTGTGCAATTGCTCCATTGTTGTCACAGTAGAGTTCAATGGGATCCATTGCACTAGGTACCACTTGAAGATAACATAAGAACTTCTAATCCAAACAGCTTCCTTGGCTGCCTTAGAAGCAGCCACATACTCAGCTTCGGTTGTAGAATCTGCTATGGTGGATTGCTTGAAGCTCTTCCAGCATACAGCGCCTCTATTTAACTTGAACACATAGCCGGCCTGCGATCTAAAGTCGTCAGGGTCAGACTGGAACGATGCATCAGTATAGCCCTGCATACTGAGCTCTTCCTGTCCCCCATAGACCAAGAACAGATCCTTAGTTCTTCTCAGATACTTTAGGATGTTCTTTACAGCCACCCAGTGCTGCAGACCTGGATTGGATTGGTATCGGCTGGTTATGCTCACAGCATATGCCACATCTGGTTTAGTACATAACATTGCATACATGATCGATCCTATTGCCGAAGCATAAGGAATTCGACTCATGTCATCCCTCTCAGCCTGTGTTGTAGGACACTGGCTCTTTGAGAGAGTAAGGCCATATCTCACTGGAAGGTATCCTTTCTTGGATTGCTCCATGTATAACCTCTCCAGTACCTTATCAATGTAAGTACTCTGACTAAGGGCCAGAAGCCTCTTGGATCTATCCCGGTAGATCCTCACGCCTAGAATATAAGCGGCCTCCCCTAAGTCTTTCATCTCGAAACACTTCCCCAACCATGTCTTCACAGCTTGAAGACTAGGGATGTCGTTTCCGATGAGCAGTATGTCATCAACATACAAGACCAGAAAAATCACCAAGCTCCCACTGAATTTTCTGTATACACAAGCGTCATCTTCGCTTTTGACAAACCCATAATCTCTCACGGCTTCATCAAATCAAAGATTCCAACTTCGAGATGCTTGCTTTAATCCATAAATGGACCGCTTTAGCCTGCAGACCTTATTAGCCTCTGCAGGATGGATGAAGCCATCAGGTTGTGTCATATACACATCCTCAGTCAGCTTCCCGTTAAGGAACGCTGTCTTCACATCCATCTACCATATCTCATAATCATGATATGCAGTTATAGCAAGCAGAATCCGAATGGATTTAATCATGGCAACTGGCGAGAAGGTTTCATCATAGTCCACCCCGTGGACTTATTTAAATCCTTTAGCCACTAGTCTACCCTTGTAGGTAACTATATTGCCATCCATGTCTGTCTTCCTCTTGAAGACCCATTTACACCCTATGGGTTTTACCCCATCAGGCAGCTCAACCAAATCTCAGACTTGGTTAGCCGACATGGAATCCATCTCGGATCGCATGGCGTCAAGCCATTTCTCGGAGTCCGGTCCACTGACCGCCTCATCATAGGTTCTATGTTCATCCTCAATGATGAAGATCCCATCGTGTTGGGTCGGTAGCGACCCATACCTTTCAGGTGCACGACGAATTCTCCCAGACCTACACGGGACCTGTGTCTGAGCCTCAGGTTGCCTAGCAACCGGTGCAGGTGGCTCAGATTCCATCTCTTTGTCTTGTGCTTGCACTTGGACCTCATCCAAGTCAAACTTCCTCCCACTAACTTCTTTCATAAGAAATTCTTTCTCTAGAAAGACAGCACCCCGAGCAACAAAAACTTTGTTCTCGGTTGGGACATAGAAGTAGTATCCTTTAGTTTCCTTAGGATACCCCACAAATACACACTTATCAGATCTAGGTTCTAGCTTGCTAGAATTCTGACGTTTGACATAAGCCTCACATCCCCAAATCCTGATAAACGCAAGATTAGGGCGTCTCCCACTCCACATCTCGTATGGTATTTTGGAGACACTCTTAGATGGAACATTATTTAGTATCAAAGAAGCTGTTTCAAGTGCATGCCCCCAGAATGATGAAGGTAGAGTTGCATGACTCATCATGGATCGAACCATATCCAATAAAGTTCGATTTCTCCTTTCAGACACACCATTCCATTGAGGTGTTCCAGGAGGAGTGAGTTGGGATATGATCCCACACTCTCTCAGATAGTTAAATAACTCACCACTCAGGTATTCTCCACCTCGATCTGATCGAAGAGCTTTAATGGATCTTCCAAGCTGGTTCTCTACTTCATTCATGAACTCCTTGAATTTCTCAAAGGATTCAGATTTATGTCTCATTAAGTAGACATAGCCATACCAACTGAAGTTATCAGTGAAGGTAATGAAGTAGTTGTACCCTCCTCTGGCTTGTTTATTGAAGGGCCCACACACATCAGTATGTATGAGATCCAATAAACCTTCTGCCCTCTCACCAATCTTGGTGAAGGGCGCCTTTGTCATTTTCCCTAATAAACAAGGTTCACAAGTATCAAATTCCTCCAAGGAACTCGAATCTAACAATCCATTTGCATGGAGTTGTTGGATGCGATTCTTGTTTATATGGGCTAATCGACAGTGCCATAGGAAAGCACCAACTGAACCACTCAGTTTGGTCCTCTTATTGCTTATGTTACAAATAGAACTTTCCATATCCAAGATATATAGACCATTGCACAAAGTACCCTTCCCATAGAACATATTTGCAAATGAAAAAGAACAGGAGTTATTTGTAAGATCCAAGGATCTTAAGTCCTGGTAAGCATTATTTTTGATTTAAATAAAATTATTGACTGTGGTATTTTTTTTCTATGTATTGGTTGTTAATTTATAGTTAGTTAACTAGAGATTTTGGTTGTTAATTTATTTGGTTGTTAATTTATTGTAAATTAATTAGAGCTTAGTGGTTAATTAAATCCTTATTGGATTTTCGTTAAGTGAGTGGTTAAATGGATTAAAACCTATGTGAATTAGCTAATTGGGTTTAAAATTCAAATTTAGTTAGTTAAATGGGTTGAACCCTATTTGAATTAATTGGTTAACGGGTTAAAAAAAAATTAGAAACCGAATTTCAAGTGGGTAGCTTCGGCTAGGGTAGGAGAGTTGACGATTTTTTTGGCTTGAAAGAAACCTTGGGCGACGGCTTGAAGAACTTGGCGATTTCTTGAGGAACTTAGGCGATTCTTGAGGGCTTGGAGGAATTTTCCTTTCTTCCTCTTCCTTTTCCCTTGGCCGGCATCTTTGATTTGGGTGGCGTTCTTTTCCATTGGTGGTGACAAGGCTCTAGACGATTTTTTTGGACAGTTTTCATCTTGGTATTCATGGTTAAGAGGTGAGTGGAGTGTCTATTCGATTCTATCTATTTGTTTGTGTTAGATGATGTGTTAAATGATACCTTTGCTTGTTGGAATTTTTACCATGCTAAAACCGATACCTTCACCATGTTAAAACCGAATTTAGGACATGAAAACCGAAATTAATATGTTCTTCATGAAAACCAAATCTAATGTATTTTTCCATGAAATCGAATAGATATTCTTGTTCTTCATGAAAACCGAATTTAGGATATTTTCCATGAAAACCTAAGAACCGAAATCTTGATGATCTTGATAATTGTTTATGAAAACCGAATTTTGATGTTTGTAGTTAACATGTTACATGTGGTAATTTGTAAAGTAGTTTATATGAATACTTGTTTTAAATTTTAAGTTGATTTTATGGATGCTTGATATGATTGTTTCTTGGTGTGTGTAACATGTTAAATATTTATGATTCTATATTTATGGCTATGTATCTGTATTTGAGAAACTTGGGTGATAACATAGCAAGGTTTGACTGAACTAATTGACTGAACTAATCAGCATGAAATCTAAGGACTACACTATTAGGTGATTATGTGATTTTTGATTATTATGTGGTTATGTGATCCTTGATTATTATGTGGTTATGTGATTTTTTTAAATTATGTGGTTATGTGATTTTCGGTTATTATGTGTTATGAGATGGGTAGGACTAAGGCTAAGTGTGACTGTGTACTCAAGGGGATAGTATGTGTAATATGTTAAGGGTTTGAGATTTCAGCCCTGTATTGTGATATGTGAGGGGGTTGATGTTCAGCCTACCTGTTATGATTATTGTGATGGGGGTTGATGTTCAGCCTGCCCGATATGATTATTGTGATGACTATCCTAGAGTCTAGTTGACACTTAGAAGTCCACCGTTGTGAAATAAGATATAAGATGTGTCTGTTGTCCAGTAGGAACCTTTTGGGAGAACGGGTTTTGACGCAAAGTGCCATGTCTTGGTCGGACAGGGGCCACCTCTTGATGTCATCACTCTTTTTGTGATATGGGGTGTCGTAGAGCAAAGTGCCACGTCGTGACCCGGCGGGGGCCACCTCTTGAATCTACACACTATCCATCGATGTGTTATGGGGTGTTTTAGAGCAAAGTGCCACGTCGTGACCTGGCGGGGGCCACCTCTTGATTCTACTCACTGTCCATGTTTATATGTTGCATGAAATTTTGTAGTCTCCCAGTGCTTAGGCCAAAGCCGGGTTAGACCATAATGGTCACTACTGAATATGCTGGACAACTAGGTTAATTAAGTGTTGGTGTGTACATCTGAGTTGGTTTAGAGTATAACTCTAGAAACTGAGTTTGTTATATGTTGGTGTGTACATCTGACTGTTTATATGACTTCTGTTTTCTTTATGTTGTTATATGTTGACATAATGTTCCTGTTAAAGATTTTTAAAATAATCTGTCTATATTTTGAGTGTATGTTATGGATGGTCGATTTAGACTATCCACTCACTGGGCTGTGTAGCTCACCCCTCACTATTTTCAGGCATAGAGCAGGGGCGCATTTCTTGAGTTAGCATTGGCATGGATATCGCTAGTTTGCTGTTTAAGAACTTTTGTGCTTAATTATTTGGGGCCGGTTGTGGCCGAACTATATGAATGATATGAGCTATGTGAACCATGTGAACTATGTGAACTTGTGATGTCAGATTGTGGCTGTTAAATGAGTTTGATTTTTGTGTCACCGCGGGCTTCAGCCTGGTTTCGGTGTTTGGTATGAGTTTATAAAAAATCGATTTTGTGATTTTGTTTTGAAATTCGGTTTGTGGTGTATTCTTTGTAATCGGTTTTGATATACCTGTAACTTGCATATGTCTAGTGCAAGTATTGCCTGGTGGCAGGTACCTTTATGGATTTTATGGATTTGATACGGATTTGATATAACTGTTGCCTTGCATATGCCTAGTGCAAGGAATGCGTGGTGGCAGGTACCTTTATGAAATTGTGTTTACCTGGAGATTTATATGTATGGATTTTCGAAATTTTCAGATCAGGTTTCCTGAACGGGGTTTTACCTAGCATATGTATCGATCTTGTATGATAACATCCTGTTTCTTTCATGAATTGTGTTGCTTGTTTGGGGTTAAGATAACGGGATGTTACAGAATGGTATCAGAGCAGTTGGCTAGATAAAACTTAGTTCGGGGGGAAAACATGTTTGTGTATTGCTAGACACCTGATAGGTTTATGTTTGTTTTCTTGACTATGGTATGTGTGTGTAGGAATTTAAGATGGTGCGAACCAGAGGAAATACTAGTGGCGAGGATGAGCAGCCTTCGAACCTCACGAGAACTATTGAGGCTCTGACTGGCATGGTACAGCAACAAGGTGCCATGATAGAGAGGCAAGCTCAGATGCTGCAGCAGCAACAGACTCAGCATCAAGAGGCACAACAGCAGCTTTTGCAGCAGTTGACTCAAGAGAGACCCCAGACTACTACTCGGGCGGTGGGGGATGACTCTCAGGAGGGCGCTCACAGGCGCTATGCTTCACTTGTGAGTGAATTCCAGAAACTGGGTCCTAGTTCTTTTTATGGGGGCTCAGAATCCAGTACTGCTGAGAACTGGCAGTTGTGCTTGGAAAAGATTTTCCAAGTCATGCGCTGCTCAGATGAGGATAAGTTATGTCTGACCACCTATATGATGCGTGGGGACGCAGATGAGTGGTGGAAGGGCGTGGTGAGACTTGCCGAAGAAAGACATGAGACTGTAGATTGGCCTTACTTCTTGTCTCGATTTAACGAGAAGTACTTCCCAGATAGTTTGGTGGAGGACCGAGAGGTGGCATTTATTCACCTGGAGCAGGGTGATATGACAGTGGACCAGTATGAGTTGCAGTTCACTAAGTTGGGAAAGTATGCTCCTCACCTGATAAACACTGAAAAGAGGAGAGCTACCAAGTTTCTCAGAGGTCTCAGATGGGACATTAGAGAGCAGGTTGGTGCTCAGCACTTGGAGACCTATGTTGAGACTGTTGGGCGAGCACGCACCATTGAGAGATACATAGCTGAGAGGAGTTCTCATGTTGCCGTGACAGTGGTTCCTGCAGCTGAGGCGGCGGTTCCTCAGTATGAAAGTGGCGGCAAGGGTAAGAAGTACCCTAAACATAAGGACTACAAAAAGAGCAGGTATAAGCCTTACTCCTACAAGGCACCGCAGCAGTCCAGGGATGCACCGCAGCAGTCCAGGGATGCACCGCAGCAGTTCCGGGATGCCAGGGATGTAAGAAACAGTATCACAGAGGACCGGACTTGTAATTATTGTGGGCTCAAGGGACATTTAGTGAAAGACTGTCATAAGAGGAATGGTGTATGTTTCAGGTGTAAGAAACCTGGACACATGGTCAAGGACTGTAAAGAACCTGAGATGCAGCAGAGAGGCGCAGATAAGCCTACAGTCCAGACTAGAGTTTATGCTGTGGCTGAGAAGGATACACGAGCTTCCCGATCCGTCGTGGAAGGTACCTTATTCGTATTCGATCAGTTAGCTCGCATTCTATTTGATCCTGGTGCAAATTTGTCTTTTGTATCTGTTAAGTTTGCTGCATGTTTACCTGTGTTACCTAAGGTGCTGAATTATGCTGTGTCTGTGAGTACTCCCTTAGGAACATCATTATCTACAGATACTGTTTGTGCTAATTGTGTAGTGCATGTAGAGGGTTATGAGTTTCTGGTAGATCTAATCCTCTTAGACATGCAAGATTATGATGTCATCCTAGGTATGGATTGGTTATCCTCACATCATGCTACTGTGGATTGCTTTGAGAAAGTAATCACTTTAAATCTGCTAGATGGGAGTAGGATTTTTGTGAGAGGTCTAGTGTCGGACCAAGGACTGCATGTAATATCTTTCCTGCAGGCCAGGAAGTTACTTGCTAGTGGATGCAAGGGTTATCTTGCGCATGTTAAGGTGCAGGATGATTCTACTTCTGATTTGACTCAGATGGCGGTGGTGAAAGAATTTCCTGATGTGTTCTCTGAAGAATTTTCAGGCTTGCCACCAATTAGAGAAGTGGAGTTTGGCATTGAGTTGGCGCCAGGTACGGCACCTATCTCCAGAGCTCCTTATCGCATGGCTACCTCAGAGCTGGCCGAGCTTAAGAAACAACTGGAGGAATTGCTAGAGAAAGGGTACATTCGGCCTAGTGCTTCTCCCTGGGGAGCGCCAGTGCTGTTTGTAAAGAAGAAAGATGGAACCCTGAGGATGTGTATAGACTACAGGCAGTTGAACCAAGTGACTATCAAGAATAAGTATCCTCTTCCCAGAATTGATGATCTATTTGATCAATTACAGGGAGCTACAGTGTTCTCTAAGATTGATCTGAGATTAGGGTATTATCAGCTTAGGGTCAAGGATGAGGATATATTTAAGACTGCTTTTAGGACCAGGTATGGGCATTTTGAATTTTTAGTTATGCCTTTTGGACTGACGAATGCACCTGCTGTCTTCATGGATTTGATGAACAGGGTATTCCATGAATTGCTTGACTCTTGTGTGGTAGTCTTTATAGACGATATTTTGGTATACTCACGGACTACTTCAGATCATGTCAGTGACTTGCGCAGAGTGCTGGAGGTTCTGAGGAAGAACCGATTATTTGCCAAGGCTAGTAAGTGTGAGTTCTGGCTAGAGAAGATCAGCTTCTTGGGACATGTGATTTCTGGTCAGGGGGTGTCTGTAGATCCGGTTAAAGTGCAAGCCATTCTCAATTGGGGAAGACCGACTAGTGCTACTGAGATCAGAAGTTTCTTGGGTTTAGCAGGTTACTACCGGAGATTTGTTGAGGGATTCTCCAAGCTGGCGGGTCCTTTAACTAAATTAACCAGAAAGGAGGCTAAGTTTATTTGGGATGACAAGTGTGAAGAGAGCTTTCAGGAGCTGAAGAGGAGGTTGACTAGTACACCGATCCTCATTATTCCTAGTGATGGGGAAAGGTTTACTGTCTATACAGATGCTTCAGGCATGGGGTTGGGTTGTGTCTTGATGCAGAAGGGTTCTGTAGTAGCCTATGCTTCGAGACAACTGAAGGAGTATGAATTGAACTACCCTACTCATGATTTAGAGTTGGCGGCCGTAGTCTTTGCTTTGAAGATATGGCGTCACTATTTGTTGTGTCAAGAGTTTGATCTGTTCACTGACCACCAGAGTCTCAAGTACATCTTCACCCAGAAGGAGTTGAACATGAGACAGAGAAGATGGATGGAGTTGATCAAAGACTATGACTTCTCTATTCAGTATCAGGCTGGAAAGGCCAATGTAGTGGCGGATGCTCTGAGCAGACATCCAGTTACTTCAGTAGCTGCTTTACGAGTCAGTGAGTGGCGGTTACTGCAGGAGTTCAGCGATCTCAGGATCAGTGTTTCTCCTAGAGTTCAGTCGGGTTATGTGGCTTTTCTCAGAGTACAGTCTGCTTTGTTGCAGAAGATCAGAGATCAGCAGTCTGTGGATCCGAAATTAGTTCAGATCAGGGATAGTCTGGTTGATGGCGCAGTTCAGGATTTTAGCCTGTCTGATGATGGTATTCTTCGGTTTCGTGGAAGGGTATGTGTCCCTGAGGAACCGAGCTTGAGGAAAGAAATATTGGAGGACAGCCATAACTCCAAATATTCTCTACATCCTGGTGTGACTAAGATGTATCAGGACCTTAAGAAAAATTTTTGGTGGCCGGGTATGAAGAAAGAAGTATCTGATTTTGTCTCTAGGTGTTTAACCTGTCAGACTATAAAGGCTGAACATCAGAAGCCTGGTGGTTTGTTGCAGCCTCTTCCTATTCCTGAGTGGAAGTGGGAATGCATCAGTATGGATTTTGTGTGTGGTTTGCCTAGAACCAGATTGGGTCATGATGCTATTTGGGTGATCGTTGATAGACTCACTAAATCAGCCCATTTTCTCCCGATCAAGATGACTTATCCTTTAGAGAGGCTGGCTAGATTATACATTGATGAGATAGTCAGACTGCATGGAGTGCCGGTTGATATTGTGTCTGATAGGGACTCTCGGTTTTTGTCCAGATTTTGGAAGAGTTTACAGGAGGGTTTGGGTACTAAGTTGAGTTTTAGTACAGCATACCATCCTCAGTCTGATGGCCAGACGGAGCGTACTATCCAGACTCTAGAAGATTTGTTGAGAGCCTATGTGGTTGATTGGAGTTCTGAGTGGAACCGGGATCTATCTTTGATAGAGTTCACTTATAATAATAGTTTCCACTCAAGTATTCAGATGGCTCCATATGAGGCTTTGTATGGAAGAAGGTGCAGGACTCCCTTGTGTTAGGAGGAGACTGGCGATAGATTGATTTTGAGATCTGATGCAGTTCAGGAGACTACTGATAAGGTCAGAGAGATACAGAATAAACTGAAGATTGCTCGGGACAGACAGAAGAGTTATGCTGACGACCGTCGTCGTTCCCTGGAGTTTATGGTAGGGGATCATGTTTTCTTAAAGGTATCACCTACTAAGGGTGTAATGAGGTTTGGCAGAAAGGGCAAGTTGAGCCCTAGATTTGTAGGCCCTTTTGACATTATTGAGAGAATTGGTCCAGTGGCTTACAGATTAGCTTTACCTCCTGCTATGGATCATGTGCATAATGTGTTCCATGTTTCTGCTTTGAGGAAATATCATCCTGATCCATCTCATGTGTTAGAGCTAGAACCTCTTCAGATTCAGAGTGATTTGACTTTTGAGGAAAGACCTCTCCGGATTGTGGATAGAAAGGATAAAGTTCTGAGGAACAAGACTATACCTTTGGTAAAGGTTATCTGGGGAAATCAGTCGGTTGAGGAGGCGACTTGGGAGACTGAAGCTGATATGAGGAAGTTTTATGCTTATCTCTTTGATGATATGATTTGAGCTTTAGAGGACTAAAGCTTTATAAGGAGGGAGGGATGTAAGATCCAAGGATCTTAAGTCCTGGTAAGCATTATTTTTTATTTAAATAAAATTATTGACTGTGGTATTTTTTTTCTATGTATTGGTTGTTAATTTATAGTTAGTTAACTAGAGATTTTGGTTGTTAATTTATTGTAAATTAATTAGAGCTTAGTGGTTAATTAAATCCTTATTGGATTTTCGTTAAGTGAGTGGTTAAATGGATTAAAACCTATGTGAATTAGCTAATTGGGTTTAAAATTCAAATTTAGTTAGTTAAATGGGTTGAACCCTATTTGAATTAATTGGTTAACGGGTTAAAAAAAAATTAGAAACCGAATTTCAAGTGGGTAGCTTCGGCTAGGGTAGGAGAGTTGACGATTTTTTTGGCTTGAAAGAAACCTTGGGCGACGGCTTGAAGAACTTGGCGATTTCTTGAGGAACTTAGGCGATTCTTGAGGGCTTGGAGGAATTTTCCTTTCTTCCTCTTCCTTTTCCCTTGGCCGGCATCTTTGATTTGGGTGGCGTTCTTTTCCATTGGTGGTGACAAGGCTCTAGACGATTTTTTTGGAGAGTTTTCATCTTGGTATTCACGGTTAAGAGGTGAGTGGAGTGTCTATTCGATTCTATCTATTTGTTTGTGTTAGATGATGTGTTAAATGATACCTTTGCTTGTTGGAATTTTTACCATGCTAAAACCGATACCTTCACCATGTTAAAACCGAATTTAGGACATGAAAACCGAAATTAATATGTTCTTCATGAAAACCAAATCTAATGTATTTTTCCATGAAATCGAGTAGATATTCTTGTTCTTCATGAAAACCGAATTTAGGATATTTTCCATGAAAACCTAAGAACCGAAATCTTGATGATCTTGATAATTGTTTATGAAAACCGAATTTTGATGTTTGTAGTTAACATGTTACATGTGGTAATTTGTAAAGTAGTTTATATGAATACTTGTTTTAAATTTTAAGTTGATTTTATGGATGCTTGATATGATTGTTTCTTGGTGTGTGTAACATGTTAAATATTTATGATTCTATATTTATGGCTATGTATCTGTATTTGAGAAACTTGGGTGATAACATAGCAAGGTTTGACTGAACTAATTGACTGAACTAATCAGCATGAAATCTAAGGACTACACTATTAGGTGATTATGTGATTTTTGATTATTATGTGGTTATGTGATCCTTGATTATTATGTGGTTATGTGATTTTTTTAAATTATGTGGTTATGTGATTTTCGGTTATTATGTGTTATGAGATGGGTAGGACTAAGGCTAAGTGTGACTGTGTACTCAAGGGGATAGTATGTGTAATATGTTAAGGGTTTGAGATTTCAGCCCTGTATTGTGATATGTGAGGGGGTTGATGTTCAGCCTACCTGTTATGATTATTGTGATGGGGGTTGATGTTCAGCCTGCCCAATATGATTATTGTGATGACTATCCTAGAGTCTAGTTGACACTTAGAAGTCCACCGTTGTGAAATAAGATATAAGATGTGTCTGTTGTCCAGTAGGAACCTTTTGGGAGAACGGGTTTTGACGCAAAGTGCCATGTCTTGGTCGGACAGGGGCCACCTCTTGATGTCATCACTCTTTTTGTGATATGGGGTGTCGTAGAGCAAAGTGCCACGTCGTGACCCGGCGGGGGCCACCTCTTGAATCTACACACTATCCATCGATGTGTTATGGGGTGTTTAGAGCAAAGTGCCACGTCGTGACCTGGCGGGGGCCACCTCTTGATTCTACTCACTGTCCATGTTTATATGTTGCATGAAATTTTGCAGTCTCCCAGTGCTTAGGCCAAAGCCGGGTTAGACCATAATGGTCACTACTGAATATGCTGGACAACTAGGTTAATTAAGTGTTGGTGTGTACATCTGAGTTGGTTTAGAGTATAACTCTAGAAACTGAGTTTGTTATATGTTGGTGTGTACATCTGACTGTTTATATGACTTCTGTTTTCTTTATGTTGTTATATGTTGACATAATGTTCCTGTTAAAGATTTTTAAAATAATCTGTCTATATTTTGAGTGTATGTTATGGATGGTCGATTTAGACTATCCACTCACTTTGCTGTGTAGCTCACCCCTCACTATTTTCAGGCATAGAGCAGGGGCGCATTTCTTGAGTTAGCATTGGCATGGATATCGCTAGTTTGCTGTTTAAGAACTTTTGTGCTTAATTATTTGGGGCCGGTTGTGGCCGAACTATATGAATGATATGAGCTATGTGAACCATGTGAACTATGTGAACTTGTGATGTCAGATTGTGGCTGTTAAATGAGTTTGATTTTTGTGTCACCGCGGGCTTCAGCCTGGTTTCGGTGTTTGGTATGAGTTTATAAAAAATCGATTTTGTGATTTTGTTTTGAAATTCGGTTTGTGGTGTATTCTTTGTAATCGGTTTTGATATACCTGTAACTTGCATATGTCTAGTGCAAGTATTGCCTGGTGGCAGGTATTTATGGATTTTATGGATTTGATACGGATTTGATATAACTGTTGCCTTGCATATGTCTAGTGCAAGGAATGCGTGGTGGCAGGTACCTTTATGAAATTGTGTTTACCTGGAGATTTATATGTATGGATTTTCGAAATTTTCAGATCGGGTTTCCTGAACGGGGTTTTACCTAGCATATGTATCGATCTTGTATGATAACATCCTGTTTCTTTCATGAATTGTGTTGCTTGTTTGGGGTTAAGATAACGGGATGTTACATTATTATTTATTTCAAATTTAAATCCTTTCTTTGCCAATCAAGGAATGGATACAATGTTCTTTGTTAGCGAAGGTACACAAAAGCAATTATCTAGTTCTAATTGAAGTCCAGAAGGCAAGGAGAGAGTCAAAACGCCTACAGCAACAGCAGCAACCTATGCCCCGTTTCCAATGCGTAGGTCAATCTCTCCAAGCCGCACCGATCTACTTTTCTTGAGCCCCTGCATATTTGTACAAATATAAGCTCCACATGCGGTATCCAATACCCATGACATAGAAGTAGAAAGATTGACTTCTGTAACATAGATACCTGAGCTAGAAGTTAAGGCCAAGCCTTTCTTCTCCTAATTCTGAAGCTGCTTGCAGTCCCTTCTCCAGTGGCCCTGCTCGCCACAGTGAAAACACCTCTGTTCCTTTGACTTCTTCGCCTTTTTCTTCAGTGCTTTGGTAGGACCTCTGGCACTGCTCTTAGCACGTGCCTTACCCTTCTTCTTTATCTTCTTGGTCGCATGGACCAAAAGAATAGAATTGGGTTTGGTCTTACCCATCTCTCGCTCGGCTGTTTGGAGCATATTCATCAATTCCTCCCGTGTGCACTCAATCCGGTTCATGTTGAAGTTAATGATAAACGGACTGAAGCTAGGGGGCAGGGAATGAAGAATAAGATCCACAACCAGCTCGTTGTCTATGCTGTGTCCCAGTCTCCTGAGATGATCCACGTTCCCAATGAGTTTGAGAACATGGGGTCTCACTGGTGCACCTTCAGACAACTTGCACCGAAAGACTGCTTTGGCGGTGTCAAATCTCTCAGTTCTAGCCTGAGCCTCGAACATCTGTTTCAGACGAGTAATCATCTGAAAAGCGTTCTGCTCCTCATATTGCACCTGCAGTTCAGGTGCCATACTGGCTAGCATAAGACATGCAACCTCCAAAGAGTCATCTTGATGTTTTCTATAAGCATCTCTGTCTGCCGTTCGGGCATTAGGCGGAGGAGCCGCAGGAAGAGGCTGTTCAAGGACATACAGCTTCTTCTCGAGCTTGAGAACTATCCTCAAGTTCCGATGCCAGTCCATAAAGTTAGTTCCAACTAACTTATCCTTATCAAGGAGAGATCGCTGTGATAATCCGCCAGTGTTCGTAGCCATTGTTCTATAACACCAAAGAAGAACAGATTAGTACTACTTCGAATCATTTAAACTGGACTTGTTTTAAATGATTTCTGCTCTCACTATTTTAAATTCGAATTGACAACCCACAAAGTCAATCGGGAAGTTTAAGACTTCCTAGTGAGATGGGATCCTTATTTCACATGAGGCTTCGCGTCCCACGAGGGTGGGATGAGATGCACAAAGTAACCCATGTTTCCTAAGGTGGGCGCGCCGGCCGATTGCTCCAAGCAACTCCCCTTGTTGAGACAGTCTGGGCATTTCATGTCCAGCGAGGGCTGGATACAACATGAAACCTTTACCTCTCAACGATGCCTCTAGACTTTCACCATGCGCCCAGCACATGTGAACTTCTAGTCAAGTCCATTCCTAACCGTTATGCCCAGGGCCAACGAGTTTCCTTGCGAAGGCACGCCCAGGTTAAAACTGGACTGGCGAAACCATTGCCACCACGCACTTTCTAAAGATAAGTGGGTGTGTCCCATGAGGGTGGGAAACAATTCACAACTCCACTAATCGATAGCTTAGTGAGGGCTACGCGTTAGAAGGCTACAAGACTTGATATTTTAATTGAGGGTTTTTGTTTAAGGTCTCATCATCTCAGTTTTATCTTATGTCTATCATTACAGGCATGCAATCCTATAGTGATGATATAACGGTAAAACATTTCAGGCATGCTTCTGCAGATAATAATAAAAGCAGTAAAGGATGATGTGATCATATCCTATACAAGACATTGAACCAATCCATACCACGAAATAGGTTCAACTCTTGTCCTAGAACTCAAGCCCCAAAAATTAGACCTAGCTTAGCCGACCTCTAGCTTGAACTTCAAGGTTGGCTCCAAGGTCCTTCTCTCATGGCTTAGCTCTCAAACCGTAGAGGAATACTTTCGAAGTTCCCATAGGTTCGGCCAATGCCATGGTCTTGCACCACTAAGCAGGTTTTCGCCTCTTGCTTTTTGCATCACCATCCAAGGTATGCATGCGCTAACCTCCAATCACAGCGCCACCCTAATCTTCTTCTTAGTCAAATGCAAAAAAGAAAAGCGGCACGCAGGCCTCACGAGGATACATCGCAGGCATGCAAAGGGGGCTTGATTACTGATCACAACATCATGCACAATCAAGGTATTTACTCATGCAATTCTACATGCTCATGAAAAACATAAAATCTGAAATTTTACTTTTTCATAAAACTAGTCTCTTTTTCTCATCTTCTTCTCACAAATCTTTTGGTTTATTGCGATTTATTTTTCATGATGATTTCAGAGATCCTTTCGGCTGGCAATTTTGTGAGATCAAGAGACTTGGCCAGTCCGAAGACACAATGCCCGTCCTACTTGACAAAATTACGTGCGCCTTTAATCTTTAAATCAAACAAGAAAAATAGTATAAATATCCAAAAGTGATTGAGAGGATGATAGAAACAAGAAACCCTAATTTTTCTACTTTTAGAAAAATCGATTTCCATGCATCATGCTATTTACGAAAATAGAGATATGGCATGTGAGCATGGAAGAAAAGCATAAAACATCGTTCGAGTCTTGCAAGTCGCCCTCTGATACCACTGTTGGGAAACCCCGGGGACATTTTACAATTTTCAGAGTCATGGACATACATTTTACGCAGCAGAAGAATGTCCCCGAAACAGGCCGGTCCCAAAAACCAGTGAAGATCCCAAGCAAGGGAGTCGACACGACGAGTTAGGAAATACCTTAAGAGCAATGAAGAGCGATGCCGATGTAGGCGTCCAAGTGTGCGCCCTCTGTAGTCTCGCACACACAGATCTCTTGAGTTCTCTTCTTCCACGCCCGGTGCTAGCCTCGGGAAGAAGATCCAAGCCTTAGGGAGATACTCTACTTCACTTGCGCCACCAAGAGAGATGATGCGCCAAGAGAAGAGGGAAGACTATCTAAAACGCCAAGCACTAATGTTCCTTGTGCCAAGAGGAAAGGTGGAAGTGGCTTGCGGTTATGGAAGAAAGAAGATGCGCCCTTGCTCCAAGCACTCGCCCCTCTTTTTGTGTTCACGCCTTCAAGGATTGATCACCCACAAGAGGGGGCGACTAGGGTCACATTTATAGGGCAAGAGGCGGTTAGGGTAATGGCTAGGATTATGACAAATGTAGGGCTAGGATGAGGAGATTTGAGACAAGGAAAGTCTCCAAGACGTTTCCATAATTCTCATTCAACCATTCCTTATTGTGGCCCATGCCTTTCCTTGTGCGCCAAGGCCTTGCCTTGTGCCCCAAGCAATGCCATAGAGGCATGCATTCCATCCTAGGAAGAGAGGGGAGGCACCCTTTACTTCTATAATGAAGCAAAGGCGCCAACATGACCCCATTATGCCCCTAGGCGCTTAATGGTTCATGTTTCTCCCCGTTATACCCTTTTAGCCTCTCATCTCTTTATGAGAACTTGTTATTGGGCCTCATTGGATAATGAGCTAGCCCAAACTTCATTACATGGGTTGATTAAGCAATTGGATCTAATCCAATGCAACCCTAATCCAAATGTGACCAACCATGGTCAAATACGGGTCAACCTGCCAAAAATGAAGTTTGGCGCCAATAACATTCTTCCATCTCATCAGGCCCATTGGCGCTGATGAAATCTCCCAATTAGATCCGAATTATCCAATAACTCGATCATAAGGCTTCCCGATCAATACGATAACTCAAGTATCAAGGTGTGCGACCCTGTAGGTTCCTCTGACGCTGGAAGTGGTGACCAGAGGTCATCACAAGCAGTGAGTGGCACCTAGTAGTGCATCGCTGCTACCCAGGTCATTGGAATGGATATCGACATCGACATCCCCATCATCGCAACTAGGTACAGATGCATTACAGTCTCTTTGCCGAACTGATATCCGATTGGACAAGTGTGTCCCCACTTCTTTCATCCAATCTCATGGCTATGACTAAAACAGGTTCTCACCTGGGTATGGCCATACACTCTCAGTCATAGAACCATAAAGGAGCTCCATGGATATCATACTTCCCTAGGGAAGGGGCAAATCCTATGTCTGTCCATTGATCTTCTCATATGGGTCGTGACATGCTCAATAACAACTGTTATGACCTCCCAGCTATGGCAAGGTGTTAGGTTGTATCAAAGCAAGTCCCTAACCATATAGAATGATCAATGACCTCAAGTCAAGGGATCAATGCATCTCCTGTCACTTATGAGGATAACTCATGACACCAAGTCATAGCCTCATAGCGGGTCTATCCAGTATATCCTCCAATGATATACCCATGTGTTTGCGTTAGCACCACGTGCCTAACCAGCCCACATACTAGTCTCTCAAGTACCAGAGCTGTCCCATATCCACTCAGGTACATCGACTAGGGACAATTATTTGAGCACAGATCCAATCTGTCTCCAGGGACATTATCATGTAAGTACACAATCGCAGGTGTAGACAAACATTGATAACGACAATGCCAGAATGATATATAAATATCAATGTCAAGTAGTACATAAGTTGACCAAAACTAGGTCCTAGGGCACATACACCAACAATGAGGCACAGTGAATAATAGGTAATTGTTGTTCCTCACGCCTTTCCAAATCATTATACATATTTAACTTTAAAGCTCGAGGTAATACCCATGTTTCGGCTTCTTTCAACTCGTCCCTTTTATGTTTTTCCCAATTTTCTGAGAGACGTCTATCCACTTCAAAAATATTTTCTTCATCAAATTTGTTCTCCTTCACTCCGAGCAATTGATCGAAACTTGCAAAATTAATCCCTTTAACTTCTGATGAAAAATCAAAGATCAACTTACTATCATTCAAATTCAATGTAAGCTTCTCATGCAACATGTCGATTATAGCTCTCGTGCTTGCTAAAAACGGTCTTCCTAGGATGACAGGGAATTAACATTTTCCTTCATGTTAACAACCATAAAATCAGTAACGATAGAAAATTTATCAATTTTAATGGTTACATTCTCTAATACTCCAATTGGTTGCTGATCAAAACCATTAGCAAATTGAATATAAGTCTCAGTAGGTTTAAGTTCTCCACTACCTACCTCCTCAATCAAGTATGTAGGTATCAAGCTAATACTAGCTCCTATGTCACACAAAACATTTTCAACAGCAAACTTACCAACTTGACATGGAATTGAAATATCTCCGGGGTCCATTACCTTTGTTATTTCAGTGTTCTTGCTTACCTGGTCTTTCTTTGCTTCAGACTTACCACTATCAGGTTTTCTCTGGTCTATTCTACGTAATCTCAGGGGAAAAGGAATCGGAGGGACATATGCATGTGGACCTACATATTTTTCTTTCTCCCCTTTCTCCTCACAGTCTTCAAAATCAAAAACAATACTCGTAGATTTATCAGTAGATTCCTCGATAGACTCTCCAGGTGTCTCATTGTGTTCGGCACTCATTACAGTAACCGCGTTGATGTGCTCCCTGGGATTCATCTCAAGCTGTCCCGATAGTCTCCCTGTAGGCCTGCTAGCAGTACTAGCTTGCTGTGTAATCTGATTATCCAACATCTTGTTGTGGGTAGCCTGAGCTTCCACTCGAGATGTCAGTTGCTTGATCTGGTCAGCAAGGTCTTCTGTACTCTTCTGCTGTTTCATAACAACTTCCAGCATAGACTCGAAGTTTGACTTCGGAGGCTACCCATATTGTCTTGGTTGGAAGCCAGGTGGTGGCCTGTTATTCTGCTGAGAATATTGAGGAGGAACTTGCCCTTGATTATTCTTATAGGACAGGTTGGGTTGGTTCCTCCATCCTGGATTGTAAGTTGCAGAATATAGGTCATTCACAGGTCTCTGATTGAAATTCCCCACAGCATTGGCTTGCTCCTGATTTGATTCTTCCTGTGATGAAGCTATGATTTGACATTCAGATGAATTGTGTCCTGTTACACCACGCACCTCACAGAAAACTGCATTAATGGCAACTGAGGGAAAAGAAAAAGAATCCAGCTTATGAGCCAAAGAGTCTACCTTAGCCGCCAGTGAGGTCAAGGAATCATTATGGTACTTACCAAACCCTGTGGGAGTAATGTTCCGCTCACTTGACCAGTGGTTATGGTTCATGGCCATATCCTCAAGTAGAGCAGTTGCGTCTTCCACACTCTTGCTCATGATCGTTCCTCTAGCCACAGCTGTTGGGAAACCCCGGGGATATATTATAATTTTTCAGAGTCATAGACACACATACATACATTGCACAGCGGAAGAATGTCCCCGAAACAGGCCGGTCCCAAAAACCCAGTGAAGATCGCAAGCAAGAGAGTCAACACAATGAGTTAGGAAATACCTTAAGAGCGATTTGGAGTGATGCCGATGCAGGCGCCCAAGTGTGCGCCCTCTGCAGTCTCACACGCACGTATCTCTTGAGTTCTCTTCTTCCACGCCCAGTGCTAGCCTCGGGAAGAAGATCCAAGCCTTAGGGAGATGCTCCACTTCACTTGCGCCACCAAGAGGAAAGGATGCGCCAAGAGAAGAAGGAACCAAGCCAAGCCACCAAGCACTAAAGCTCCTTGCGCCAAGTGGAAAGGAGGGAGAAGCTTGCGGCTATGGAAGAAGGAAGATGCGCCCTTGCTCCTAGCTCTCGCCCCTCTTCTTGTGTTCACGCCTCCAAGGATCAATCATCATAAGAGGGGGCAAAAGGGTCACATATATAGGGCAAGAGGCGGTTAAGGGAAGGGCCAAGATCATGACAAGTGTAGGGCTAGGATGAGGAGGTTTGAGACAAGGAAAGTCTCCAAGACTTTACCATAAACTCCATTCAACCTATCCATAATTGCCCAAGTACCATATCAGCCCAAGACATGCCTTAGAGGCATTCATACCACCAAGGGAAGAGAGGGGAGGCGCCCTTTACTTCCATAATGAAGCAAAGGCGCCAACATGACCCCATTATGCCCCTAGGCGCTTAATGCTTCATGTTTCTCCCCATTATACCATTTTAGCCTCTCATCTCTTCATGAGAACTTGTTATTGGGCCTCATTGGATAATGAGCTAGCCCAAACTTCATCACATGGGTTGATCAAGCATTTGGATCCAATCCAATGCAACCCTAATCCAAATGTGACCAACCATGGTCAAATACGGGTCAACCTGCCAAAAATGAAGTTTGGCTCCAATAATATTCTTCCATCTCATCAGGCCTATTGGCGCTGATGAAATCTCCCAATTAGATCCGAGTTATCCAATAACTCGATCATAAGGCTTCCCGATCAATACGAGAACTCAAGTATCAAGGTATGCGACCCTGTAGGTTCCTCTAACGCTGGCAGTGCTGACCAAAGGTCATCACAAGCAGTGAGTGGCACCTAGCAGTGCATCGTTGCTACCCAGGTCATTGGAATGGATATCGACATCGACATCCCCATCATCGCAACTAGGTACAGATGCATTACAGTCTCTTTGCCAAACTGATATCCGATTGGACAAGTGTGTCACCACTTGTTTTCATCCAATCACATGGCTATGACTAAAACAGGTTCTTACCTAGGTATGGCCATACACTCTCAGTCATAGAACCATAGAGGAGCTCCATGGATATCATACTTCCTTAAGGAAGGGGCAAATCCTTTGTCTGTCCATTGACCTTCTCATATGGGTCGTGACATGCTCAATGACAACCGTTATGACCTTCCAACTACGGCGAGGTGTTAGGTTGTATCAAAGCAAGTCCCTAACCATATAGAATGATCAATGACCTCAAGTCAAGGGATCAATGCATCTCCTGTCACTTGTGAAGATAACTCATGACACCAAGTCATAGCCTCACAGCGGGTCTATCCAGTATATCCTCCAATGATATACCCATGTGTCTGCGTTAGCACCACGTGCCTAACCAACCCACTTACCAGTCTCACAAGTACTATAGCTGTCCCATATCCACTAAGGTACATTGACCGGGGACTAAAGTTCGAGCACAGATCCAATCTGTCTCCAGGGACATTATCATGTTAGTACATATGCGCAGATGTAAACAGACATAGATAACGACAATGCCAGAATGATATATAAATATCAAAGTCAAGTAGTACATAAGTGAACTAAAACTAGGTCCTAGGGCATATACACCAACAATCTCCCACTTGCACTAAGACCTAGAAGTTGAGGGATCTCAACCCCATATCTCTAGCATGACCATCATGCTTCTGCTGCACCAAAGCCTTGGTCAATGGGTCTGCCAGATTGTTCTCTGTCTCAACTCTGCTAATCTTGACATCACCTCTGTCAATGATCTCTCTGATCAGGTGAAATCTTCTGAGTATGTGTTTGGATTGAAAGAACCCCTTAAATAAGGGGGGTCCCCTTCATGGGGAAGCATAACCCTTAGAGCATATGGCGCATAAAAATTATTCTCTTGCGGAATTAGGGTTATAAGATCGATACGCATGCAAAAGATCAACTTGATAACAATAAGAAAACATTCATACCATCGCCATGGAAAGATGTTTCCTTGGAAGCAAAGATCAAAGTAGATCTTCTCCTTGTCGTCACACACAAGATGATGTTGCTATCTCTCTTGGTGCTCCTTGTGCTAGCAAGGTTCCAAGAGGTCCTTGTCGAGTGAAAGGAAAAGAGATGTCTTTCTCCTTGGCCGAATCCTCCTCAACCTTCAAGCGTCGCCGCACCCCAAGTCGAGAGGAAAACTTGCGAGAGGAATAATTGAATTGGCGAAAATAGAGAATACTCTATTTCGGATGAGCGCCCACTCGACATGGAGATCATGGTTACTAAAAATAGTAACCTCTCCTCATCCCAACGTTCACGCTATGTGAACTCGTCGCCCACTCCTCTCCCTATGAACCAAGCGCTCTTTTAGTGAGCTGGTTCAATTGGTTCGGTTTAAGAACCAACCAAGCCAAGCGACAAGGCCTAGATCAAATAAACCCTAAGGCTTTAGATCTAACCGTCGATCTCTTTAATGCCCCTGATCTGACCGATCTGGCATCCATTCTCTCAATCGAAGCTTACCGATCTCAAGCCCTAATCAATCAAACATGATCAGACCAGATCTCACTTACAATCAGAGATTAAATCCCTTAAAACTGAACCCAAACAATTCAGTCCACACGATCTGACTTAAGTAAGCCATATCATCAAATTGTGCGACCCTAAGGGTTTCCTTTAAATGTCGGTAACGATAATTCACATTATCACGATCAGTGAGGGGTATCTAGCAACACATCACTGTCTCCCGATATAAAGGAAAGAGTCTTCCAAGACTACACCCAAACCATAGTACAAGTGTGAATCATTTCACAAAGCATACATATTTCCTTTGCCACTGGATGTTCTTATTGGACAAGTCTGTCAAACTTGTAACTCCAATATGATGAGCATGATTAGATCAGATGAACACTGTCACCTGGGTATGGCCATACACTCTCTCAATCATCTCATCCAGGGGGCCCCTTTAGAACATCACACTCCTTAAACAAGGAGACGGCAATCCTATGTCTATCACTAGTGCCCTAACCTGACTCAAGCTCACCATCCAAGATAGTCTATAATCATTATGTTTCAAATGATATTGAACTAACTCAAAATAATGACAATCATCATTTAGAAAACACAAGTGATCTCAAGTCAGAGGAAATGTGCCACTTGTCTTATACAAGGAATATTCACGTTGTGACAAACAACTGAACATCCTAGTAGGGTCTGTCCAGTACATCCCATGTACCCATGAGTCTACATCTTATTCCATGCTCGAAGCATCCTATAAGATCAGAACACATATTAGTCTTAACCATATCAAGGCTGTCTCATGTTCACCAAGATACATCGACTAAGGACATAACAGCATGTCAGCCCAGCTGAACAGCTTTGAGACATTATTCAGAAGAACATATATTGCAGCAGACAATGTAACTAACTGAATAACAACCATGCCTTTATAAACATAATAGTTTATTACATGATACTTGTTACATTCCCACAGGCCTCAAACATTAGCCTTAAGGGCATACCCCAACAATCTCCCACTTGCACTTAATCTAATGGTTGAGAAATCTCAAACCCATATTATTACAGTGCTTCTCATGCTTCTGCTGCGCCAGAGGCTTGGTAAGCGGGTCTGCCAGATTGTCGTCTGTATGAACCTTGCATACTTTGATCTCGCCACGATCAATGATCTCCCTGATCAAATGAAACCGTCTCTGTATGTGCTTGGACTTCTGGTGCGACCGTGGTTCCTTTGCTTGTGCGATTGCTCCAGTGTTATCACAAAAGATAACCAAAGGATCTGCACACGAAGGAACAACACCAAGTTCTCTCACGAACTTACGAATCCACACTGCCTCCTTGGATGCTTCCGAGGCTGCGACATACTCGGCTTCTGTTGTGGAATCAGCAACAGTTGACTGTTTGAAACTCTTCCACACCACTGCACCTCCATTCAAGGTAAAAACATAGCCTGATTGCGATCGGAAATCATCCTGGTCAGACTGGAACGAAGCGTCAGTATATCCTTCAATACTGAGTTCTTCCTGACCACCATATATCAAGAACATATCTTTGGTCCTCCGCAGATATTTTAGGATGTTCTTGACTGCAATCCAGTGCGCCAAACCTGGATTACTCTGGTAACGACTGGTCACGCTTAACCCGTAAGCGACGTCTGGGCGAGTACACAACATCGCATACATTATAGAACCAATAGCCGAAGCATAAGGCGTATTGTTCATTTCATCTTTCTCAGTCTGTGTTTGTGGACACTGACTCTTCGAAAGATTCAGACCATGTCTGACTGGAAGATATCCTTTCTTAGAATTCTCTAAGCGAAATCTCTCCAGGACCTTATCGATGTAAGTACTCTGGCACAGCCCGAGAAGCCTCTTAGATCTATCCCTGTAGATCTTCACACCTAACACATAGGCTGCTTCTCCTAGATCTTTCATCTGGAAACATTTCCTCAGCCATGCCTTTACAGCATGCATTTCAGGAATATCGTTTCCAATGATCAAGATGTCATCGACGTAGAGGACTAGAAAAGTAATCACGCTCCCACTAAACCTCTTATATACACACGGGTCATCCTCGTTCTTGATGAAACCAAATTCAGTGACTGATTCATCAAAACGAATGTTCCAGCTTCTCGATGCTTGTTTAAGTCCATAAATAGACTTCTTTAACTTGCATATTTTATGACGATCTGCTGGATTAGTGAAACCTTCAGGCTGTGTCATATACACATCCTCATCCAGATTTCCATTAAGGAAAGCTGTTTTCACATCCATCTGCCAAATCTCATAATCATAATATGCAGCTATCGCGAAAAGAATCCGAATAGACTTAAACATGGCTACAGGTGAGAAAGTTTCATCATAATCTATCCCGTAGATTTGTTTGAAACCTTTCGCAACTAGCCTGCCTTTATAGGTAACCACGTTACCATCCATGTCAATCTTCTTCTTGAAGATCCATTTACAGCCTATAGGGATAACTCCCGGAGGCGGATCAACCAAATCCCAAACTTGGTTATCTGACATGGAGTCCATCTCGGCGCGCATAGCTTCAAGCCATCTCGCTGACTCCGGTCCACTGACCGCATCCGCATAAGTGAGGGGTTCATCATTGTCAATGATGTAGACTCCGTCATAGCGCTCAGGCTGTCGACGGATCCTACCCGATCTTCGCGGTTCCCGTGATATCTGAGCCTCAGGTTGTTCAATAACCTGTTCTACCGGCTCAGGCTCATCCAACTGTGCTTGACTACTTTGTCCTTCGTCTGGATTCTCATCCAGCTTTATTTCTCTCCCACTTGCCTCTTGCAGAAGAAATTCCTTCTCAAGAAATATGGCCGTTCGAGCAACAAAAACCTTGTTCTCCTTGGGATCGAAGAAATAATAACCCTTAGTTTCCTTAGGGTAACCGACAAAGATACATTTGTCAGATCTACTCTCTAGTTTCCCAGAGGCGAGCTTCTTTACATAAGCTTCGCAACCCCAGATCCTGATAAATGTCAAGCTTGGCTGTTTCCCATACCATAACTCATATGGCGTCTTTGAAACTGCCTTGGATGGCACTCGGTTTAGTACCTTTGCAGCTGTTTCCAGTGCAAAACCCCAAAAGGAGTATGGAAGAGTAGCCTGACTCATCATAGAACGAACCATATCTAGTAATGTTCTATTTCTCCTTTCGGACACACCATTCCATTGCGGTGTTCCTGGCGGAGTGAGCTGTGAGATAATCCCACACTCTTTTAGATAGTCAGTAAATGCATGACTTAGGTATTCACCACCTCGATCTGAGCGAAGTGCCTTGATATTACGGCCTAGCTGATTTTGTACTTCATTCTTAAACTCTTTGAACTTGTCAAAAGATTCACTTTTATGTCTCATCAGATAGACATACCCATATCTACTGAAATCATCAGTAAAGGTAATGAAGTACTGATAGCCACCTCTGGCATGTTTACTAAAAGGCCCACACACATCGCTGTGTATAAGGTCAAGTAAACCTGAAGCCCTTTGACCTTTGTGAAGAAAAGGAGACTTCGTCATTTTACCCATCAAACAAGCTTTGCATGTATCAATCTCCTTATAGGAGAATGATCCCAGCAGTCCATGATCATGCAACCGCTTAATGCGTTTCTCGTTTATATGGCCTAAACGACTATGCCATAGCAAGGTGCTGTCATCAGCATACTTGGCTTTCTTAATATCAACATTATGTATGGAACTTTCCATGTCCAACATGAATAACCCATTATTAATTGAACCAGTTGCATAAACAATATTATCAAATGATAAAACACACTTTGAAATATTGCATTCAAAGGAAAATCCCTTCCTGACAAGAGCAGGAATGGAGATAATATTTTTAGTTATACTGGGAACAAAGTAACAACTGTTCAGTTCCAATACAAGTCCAGATGGTAAAGAAATAAAGTAGTCTCCTACAGCAACAGCAGCAACCCGTGCCCCGTTTCCAACGCGTAGGTCCACCTCATGCTGTCCCACCTGCCTTCTTCTCTTGAGTTCCTGTACATTTGAACAAATGTGAACTCCACATGCAGTGTCCAACACCCATGATACAGAAGAAGAAAACATGACCTCAGTCACGAATATACCTGAGCCAGAAGCAAAGCTTCCCCTCTTATCTCCTTGGAGCGCTTTACAGTCCTTTTTCCAGTGACCTAGCTGGCCACAGTGGAAACACCTGTATTCCTTGGACCGCTTCACCTTTTGCTTCAGAGCCTTGCTGTAGTTCTTGACCGGGGCCTTGCCCTTCTTCCCCTTCTTCTTGTTCCTTGAAGGAACCATCAAGACAGAGGTTGAAGGCTTACCCTTCAGAGTCTCCTCAGTGGTCAAGAGCATATTCAGCAGCTCTGCCGGAGTACAATCGATTTTGTTCATATTAAAATTAATAATGAACGCGTCGAATGAAGGCGGGAGAGACTGCAGAATAATGTCCACAGCAAGCTCCTGGTTGATGGTATGCCCCAGTTTCTCTAGAGCCTCCTTGTGCCCAATCATCTTGAGCACGTGAGCTCCCACTGGGCTCCCTTCAGCCAGTTTGCTCTGAAAGAAGAGCTTTGTCAAATTATAGCGCTCAGTCCTCGCCTGTGCAGCATACAGCATCTTGAGGTTCGCTATCATGTCTATAGCAGACATATCCTCATGCTGACGCTGCAGCGGTGGCGTCATAGACGCTAGCATCAGGCAAGCGACATCAATGCTATCATTGACGTGCTTTTCATAGGCTTCCCGAACCGCCCTTGCGGCGTTCGGAGCGGGCTGCGGCGGTATCGCCGTCTCGAGGACATACAGTTTCCTCTCTGCCTTAAGAACGATCTTAAGGTGTCCAAACCAGTCAGAGAAGTTTGGCCCAGCAAACTTCTCCCTTTCCAGTAGGGATCGCACATTGAAGTTCATGGTGTTCGTTGCTGCAGGTATCTACAACAATGCAAGAACAGCAAGGTCAGTATCAATGTATAAGAATCAATCAGGACTTAAGAAAGATTCTTTTTCTCACTATTTTATCAGGCGTGAAAAATCCAGCAAAACAGCCCGAAAGAGTAGAACTCTTTTAGTGAGATGGGATCCAGATTTCATACTTGGTCTCCGCGTCCCGCTCAGGCGAGATAAGATGCACAGAGAGTACAAGCACTAGTTTCTGGTAGGCAGTCCCTGCCGATCGCCAACCCGTGCGATTCCCCTTCATCTGGGCAGTCCAGCAGACTGTGCCAACTGAGTTGGTACAACACAATCTCTGACCCCAACAGACGGCTGCCTCCATGTGCTACCATATGCGCCACATATGTAGACTACACGGTCAAGCTGACCCGACCTACTCCCTGGACCACCATGTGCTATGCTGAGCAACGAGAAGGGATAAATCCCTGCTCTGTAACACACAGGTGTAATCCCGCACCGTCTGAAGATAGATGGACGTGCCCACTGAGTGGGTACAACACGGCTCCAACGATAATCAGAACAGTGAGGTTTCGCGTCAGAAGGCTTACGAGCTTGATATTTTAGCGTTGGATTTTAACGGTCTTTTATCTTTATTACTATCATTCAATCCCTATGGTGATAGCAAAAGATAAATCTATCATGCATTTCTAATATTTATGCAATAAAAGAAAGCATGTGTCATATGTGGTAAAAGCCCATAGCCCTAGTGAGACCTTAACCTAACTTAAGACTGCACTTGCTTTTCATGGGTCTTTTGCTGCTCATTTGGCCCAAACCTGGACCCAAGCGCCATCTGCAGCTCTGGTGCGCCCACCAGGAAATGCGCCAGGTCCTAGGGTCGAACCCTAGACCTCCCACCTGGTCCACCCATTGCTGCATGCGCCTGTGCCAAGTGTGCTCAGTGCTCTTGTCTAATTAAATTACAAATTTAACTATCTAGACAAGAGTGACACGCAGGTCACTTACATTTATAAATTAAAACCCAGTGATTCGCAGATCACAATAATTAATTTACAATTTTAATACAGGCACGCAGGCCCCAGCACAGCACACAATTAATATGGGCAGCCCACATATGACTTAATTAGACAAACATATGTATCAAATCAGCAAACATGTGATCCATGATAAAAATTAAAATTTTCGAAAACCCCATGGGATCAATTTTAATTTTTCCTTATTTGCCCTACAACCTTACAACGGTCCATTACTAGGGATCCACTCATCCAACCTAGTCAGATCCACTGCCCTTGCATGCACCAAGTCCTAACTGACTCGAGTCGACCAAAAGGTCAACTATGCATGCGCTAGGGCTGAACGACCACACTGAGGTCTGGCAAACGGGAGTGACCCCGGGCCTAACTCAGGTGCGTTCATTAATCGTCACAATCAGACATCGCTACACACCTGTCTGCAGTCGACCTATAGCCACCATAGGCTTGCGCCAAGGTGCTATCTGGTCGACCCTTTCAGGCTGTCAGATGATCTGATCAGACATGATTGGATCTAACCTAGGGGGTGACATCAACCCCAGTAACCCGTCTAAGGGTTTACAGTAAGGTCTTTAGATCTAGCATTAGTCGCGCAAGTGTATAAGTTTTGAAAAGAAAACTACAACTTAGAAGCGCCAACTAACATGCGCAAGATAAACATATAGACAAGATTTTCATCATGTAACTTTCGCATGTTGAAGATCTAAGCATACATTCGCATATATGGATCACGCAAATCATCAAGCAATCAAGATAACATGCATTCAACCTGCTCTGATACCAGTTGAAAGAACCCCTTAAATAAGGGGGGTCCCCTTCATGGGGAAGCATAACCCTTAGAGCATATGGCGCATAAAAATTATTCTCTTGCGGAATTAGGGTTATAAGATCGATACGCATGCAAAAGATCAACTTGATAACAATAAGAAAACATTCATACCATCGCCATGGAAAGATGTTTCCTTGGAAGCAAAGATCAAAGTAGATCTTCTCCTTGTCGTCACACACAAGATGATGTTGCTATCTCTCTTGGTGCTCCTTGTGCTAGCAAGGTTCCAAGAGGTCCTTGTCGAGTGAAAGGAAAAGAGATGTCTTTCTCCTTGGCCGAATCCTCCTCAACCTTCAAGCGTCGCCGCACCCCAAGTCGAGAGGAAAACTTGCGAGAGGAATAATTGAATTGGCGAAAATAGAGAATACTCTATTTCGGATGAGCGCCCACTCGACATGGAGATCATGGTTACTAAAAATAGTAACCTCTCCTCATCCCAACGTTCACGCTATGTGAACTCGTCGCCCACTCCTCTCCCTATGAACCAAGCGCTCTTTTAGTGAGCTGGTTCAATTGGTTCGGTTTAAGAACCAACCAAGCCAAGCGACAAGGCCTAGATCAAATAAACCCTAAGGCTTTAGATCTAACCGTCGATCTCTTTAATGCCCCTGATCTGACCGATCTGGCATCCATTCTCTCAATCGAAGCTTACCGATCTCAAGCCCTAATCAATCAAACATGATCAGACCAGATCTCACTTACAATCAGAGATTAAATCCCTTAAAACTGAACCCAAACAATTCAGTCCACACGATCTGACTTAAGTAAGCCATATCATCAAATTGTGCGACCCTAAGGGTTTCCTTTAAATGTCGGTAACGATAATTCACATTATCACGATCAGTGAGGGGTATCTAGCAACACATCACTGTCTCCCGATATAAAGGAAAGAGTCTTCCAAGACTACACCCAAACCATAGTACAAGTGTGAATCATTTCACAAAGCATACATATTTCCTTTGCCACTGGATGTTCTTATTGGACAAGTCTGTCAAACTTGTAACTCCAATATGATGAGCATGATTAGATCAGATGAACACTGTCACCTGGGTATGGCCATACACTCTCTCAATCATCTCATCCAGGGGGCCCCTTTAGAACATCACACTCCTTAAACAAGGAGACGGCAATCCTATGTCTATCACTAGTGCCCTAACCTGACTCAAGCTCACCATCCAAGATAGTCTATAATCATTATGTTTCAAATGATATTGAACTAACTCAAAATAATGACAATCATCATTTAGAAAACACAAGTGATCTCAAGTCAGAGGAAATGTGCCACTTGTCTTATACAAGGAATATTCACGTTGTGACAAACAACTGAACATCCTAGTAGGGTCTGTCCAGTACATCCCATGTACCCATGAGTCTACATCTTATTCCATGCTCGAAGCATCCTATAAGATCAGAACACATATTAGTCTTAACCATATCAAGGCTGTCTCATGTTCACCAAGATACATCGACTAAGGACATAACAGCATGTCAGCCCAGCTGAACAGCTTTGAGACATTATTCAGAAGAACATATATTGCAGCAGACAATGTAACTAACTGAATAACAACCATGCCTTTATAAACATAATAGTTTATTACATGATACTTGTTACATTCCCACAGGCCTCAAACATTAGCCTTAAGGGCATACCCCAACATGGATCTTTGATGAGACTGTGGTTCCTTTGTTTGTGCAATTGCTCCATTGTTGTCACAGTAGAGTTCAATGGGATCCATTGCACTAGGGACCACCTGAAGATCATATAAGAACTTCCTTATCCAAATGGCTTCCTTGGCTGCCTCAGAAGCGGCCACATACTCAGCCTCGGTTGTAGAATCTGCTATGGTGGATTGCTTGAAGCTCTTCCAGTATACAGCGCCTCCATTTATCTTGAACACATAGCCGGCCTGCGATCTAAAGTCGTCAGGGTCAGACTGGCACGATGCATCAGTGTAGCCCTGCACACTGAGCTCTTCCTGTCCCCCATAGACCAAGAACAAATCCTTAGTTCTTCTCAGATAATTTATGATGTTCTTTACAGCCACCCAGTGCTGCAGACCTAGATTGGATTGGTATCGGCTGGTTATGCTTACAGCATATGCCACATCTGGTCTAGTACACAACATTGCATACATGATTGATCCTACTGCCGAAGCATAAGGAACTTGACTCATGTCATCCCTCTCAGCCTGTGTTGTAGGACACTGGCTCTTTGAGAGAGTAAGGCCATGTCATACTGGAAGGTATCCTTTCTTATATTGCTCCAAGTTGAACCTCTCCAGGACCTTATCAATGTAGGTACTCTGACTAAGGGCCAGGAGCCTCTTGGATCTATCCCGGTAGATCCTTACGCCTAGAATATAGGCGGCCTCCCCTAAGTCTTTCATCTCGAAACACTTCCCCAACCATGTCTTCACAGCTTGAAGACTAGGGATGTCGTTTCCGATGAGCAGTATGTCATCAACATACAAGACCAGAAAAATCACCAAGCTCCCACTGAATTTTCTGTATACACAGGCGTCATCTTCGCTTTTGATAAAACCATAATCTCTCACGGCTTCATCAAATCGAAGATTCCAACTTTGAGATGCTTGCTTTAATCCATAAATGGATCTTTTTAGCCTGCAGACCTTATTAGCCTCTGCAGGATGGATGAAGCCATCAGGTTGTGACATATACACATCCTCAGTCAGCTTCCCGTTAAGGAACGCTGTCTTCACATCCATCTGCCAAATCTCATAGTCATGATATGCAGCTATAGCAAGCAGAATCCGAAAGGATTTGATCATGGCAACTAGCGAGAAGGTTTCATCATAGTCCACCCCGTGGACTTGTTTAAATCCTTTAGCCACTAGTCTACCCTTATAGGTAACTATATTGCCATCCATATCTGTCTTTCTTTTGAAGACCCATTTACACTGTTGGGGTATGCCCTTAAGGCTAATGTTTGAGGCCTTGGGATTGTATAAGTATCATGTAATAAACTCTTGTGTTTATAAAGGCATGGTTATTATTCAGGTTGTTACCTTGTCTGCTGTAATAAGTGTACTTCTGAATAATGTCTTAAAGCTGTTCAGCTAGGCTGACAGGCTATATGTCCTTAGTCGAGATATCTTGGTGAACATAAGATAGCCTTGATATGATTGAGACTAATATGAGTGCTAATCTTATAGGATGCTTCGAGCATGGAATAAGATGTAGACTCATGGGTACATTGGATGTACTGGACAGACCCTACTGGGATATTCCATTGCTTGTCACAATGTGAATGATCCTTGTAAGCAGCAAGTGGCACATGTCCTCTGACTTGAGATCACTTGTGTTTCTAAATGATGATTGTCATTGTCTTGAGGTAGTTCAATATCATTTGAAACATAATGATTATAGACTATCTTGGATGGTGAGCTTGAATCAGGTTAGGGCACTAGTGATAGATAAAGGATTGCCGTCTCCTTGTTCAAGGAGTGTGATGTTCTAAAGGGCCCCCCTATATGAGATGATTGAGGAAGTGTATGGCCATACCCAGATGACTATGTGCATCTGATCTAATCATGCTCATCGTATTGGAGTTACAGGCTTGACATGCTTGTCCAATAAGAACATCCAGTGGCAAAGGAAACATGCATGCCTCGTGATTTTGATTCACACTTGTGCTGTGATTTGGGAGTAGTCTTGGAAGACTCTTTCCTTTATATCGGGAGACAGTGATGTGTTGCTAGATACCCCTCACTGATCGTGATAACGTGAGTTATCGTTACCGACATTTAAAGGAAACCCTCAGGGTCGCACAAATTGAAGATATGGCTTACTTGAGTCAGATCGTGTGGACTGAATTGTTTGGGTTCAGTTTAAAGGGATTTAATCTCTGATTGTAAGTGAGATCTGGTCTGATCATGTTTGATTGATTAGGGCTTGAGATCGGTAAGCTTCGATCGAGAGAGAGGATGCTAGATCGGTGAGATCAAGAGCATCAGGAGATGAACGGTTAGATCTTGAACCATTAGGTTCATAGATGGTCTAGACCATTTATTGGCTTGGCTTGGGTTAATTGGTCTTGGACCAAACCGACATTGAACCGGCTCATGGATGAGCGCATGGTTCATGTAAGGTGAGTTAAGGGCTTGGTTCACTTAGCGTGAACGCTTAAGCCTTCAACACATTCCATATTTGGAATTCGGTTTTCAAATGGGATGTGTGTAACGCCTCCACATAAGTGTGGGAGGTTACTCACTTGTTGAATGCGCTTGTGAAGGCTTCTGATTTTTTCGGTGAAGCACGACGAGGACGAAGACAAGAAAAGGAGTCTCGCCAAGCAAGCTATTCTCTCCCTTCCATACGGCAAAGAACCTTGAAGCCTTGCTAGCACAAGGACGACAAGGTGTAGGCCATTTTTCTTCTTGTGTGTGGCACACTTTGGAGGAGAACCCTATCGTTCTCTAGCTTCCAAGCCGACTCCTTCCCATGGCCATGGTAACGAATCTCTCACTTGTTATTCAAGTTGATTATATGAAAGTATAGAATGCGATCTTATGTGGAAACCCTAATTCCGCTGCTATGAGAAAGAATAATATGACTTGCGCCCCCCTCATGAAAGGGGTTCTTCTCACAATAGGGTTTTGCGCTCCCCTCTTGAAAGGGTTCCATCAATTGGTATCAGAGCCAAGTTATACTTTTTCATATGATTGCTTGCGGTTCTAATGTGTAGATCATCATGTTTGATCCATGAATATGTTTGTGAATAGATCTAAAGGTGATTGCTCACATGCCGAAACCTACATGCTAGTTTAGAACTTAGATGTATGTTTCTTCATGAGTTGCGCAAGATGTATGTTTCTTCATGAGTTGCGCATGTTGTTGTGTTGGCGCATGATAAGTATGTTGAATGGTTGAATGATATTTCATCAAATCTTATACCTACTTGCGCGCAAACATTTAGATCTATATGCATCTACTATAAACCCTTAGATGGGTTGATGGGGCTGAAGTCACCTCTAGGTTAGATCCATTAGTCTGATCAGACCATCTGACAGTCTAGATGGATCGACCAGATGGCACCTGTGCGCAAGCACTAGGTGGCCATAGGTCGATTGCATCTTAGGCGTGTAGCGAGGTCTGGTTGAGACAACCAGTGAACACTCTTGAGTTAGGCCCGGGGTCACACCCGCTTGCCAAACCTCTTGAAGGTGGTTCAGCCCTTGGGGCATGCATGGTTGACCATTAGGTCAACTCGGGTCAGTTAGGACTCGGTGCATGCAAGGGCACAGGATCTAACTAGATGGATGAGTGGATCCCTATCAATGGACCATTGTAAGGTTGTAGGGCACATAAGGAAATTAAAATTGATGCCATGGGGTTTTCAAAAACTTTTAATTTCAAGATGATTGGATCACATGTTGATTGAACCATATGCTTGTTTATTTAATCTTGTGTGGGTTGCCCAATTGTGTGCTATGCTGGGGCCTGCGTGCCTGGATTTAAAATTGTAAATTAATTTGTGATCTGCGAATCACATTGTACTTAATTTATAATATGTTGTTGACCTGCGAGTCAACCTTGTCTAGATAGATCAAATGTACTTTGATTAGACAAGAACAAAGGCACACATCCAAGAGGGGCATTCACCTGGTGGTGCACCTGAGGTGCTCTTGGCGCTAGGGCACTGGGTTGGACCAGATGTGATGCAATGAAGCTCAAGTGAAGACTTAAGTAATATTAAGGTCTTACTAGGGTTCATGGGCATTTACCACATAAGATCATGCTTTCTACTTATTGCTAATAATTAGAATTGCATTTTTATGTTTATCTTCTGCTATAGCCATAGGACATGCCTGATAGTAAGAAGATAAAAGACCGTTAAAATCCAACGCTAACATATCAAGCTCGTAAGCCTTCTGACGCGAAACCTCATCTTTCTGACTATCGTTGGAGCCGTGTTGAACCCACTCAGTGGGCACGTCCATCTATCTTCAGACGGTGCTGGATTTCACCTGCGTGTTACAGAGTTGGGATTTATCCCCTCTCGTTGCTCAGCATAGCACGTGGTGGTCCAGGGAGTAGGTCAGGTCAGCTTGACCATGTAGACTACATATGTGGCGCATATGGTAGCACATGGAGGCAGCCATCTCTGGGATCAGAGACTGTGTTGTACCAACTCAGTTGGCACAGTCTGCTGGATTGCCAAGATGAAGGGGAATCGCACGGGTTGGCGATTGGCTGGGACAGCCTACCAGAAACTAGTGCTTGTCATCTCTGTGCATCTTATCTCGCCTGAGCGGGACGCGGAGACCAAGTATGAAATCTGGATCCCATCTCACTAAAAGAGTGTTACTCTTTCGGACTGTTTACTGGATTTTTCAGTCAGACAAAATAGTGAGAAAAGAATCTTTTCTAAGTCCTGGATTGATTCTGAAACATTGATACTGACCTTGCTGTTCTTGCTTGTTGTAGATTCCTGCAGCAACGAACACCATGAGCTTCAATGTGCGATCCCTACTGGAAAGGGAGAAGTTTGCTGGGCCGAACTTCTCTGACTGGTTCGGACACCTTAAGATTGTTCTTAAGGCAGAGAGGAAACTGTATGTCCTCGAGACGGCGATACCGCCGCAGCCCGCTCCGAACGCCGCAAGGGCGGTTCGGGATGCCTACGAAAAGCACGTCAATGATAGCATTGATGTCGCTTGCCTGATGCCATAACTCCAAATATTCTCTACATCCTGGTGTGACTAAGATGTATCAGGACCTCAAGAAAAGTTTTTGGTGGCCGGGTATGAAGAAAGAGGTATATGATTTTGTCTCTAGGTGTTTAACCTGTCAGACTGTGAAGGCTGAACACCAGAAGCCTGGTGGTTTGTTGCAGTCTCTTCCTATTCCTGAGTGGAAGTGGGAATGTATCAGTATGGATTTTGTATGTGGGTTGCCTAGAACCAGAATGGGTCATGATGCTATTTGGGTGATTGTTGATAGACTCACCAAATCAGCCCATTTTCTTCCGATTAAAATGACTTATTCTTTAGAGAGACTGGCCAGATTGTACATTGATGAGATAGTCAGACTGCATGGAGTTCCTGTTGATATTGTGTCTGATAGGGACTCTCGATTTTTGTCCAGATTTTGGAAGAGTTTACAGGAGGGTTTGGGTACTAAGTTGAGTTTTAGTACAGCATATCATCCTCAGTCTGATGGTCAGACGGAGCGTACTATCCAGACTCTAGAAGATTTGTTGAGAGCCTATGTGGTTGATTGGAGTTCTGAGTGGAACCGGGATCTATCTTTGATAGAGTTTACTTATAATAATAGCTTCCACTCTAGTATTCAGATGGCTCCTTATGAGGCTTTGTATGGAAGAAGGTGCAGGACTCCCTTGTGTTGGGAGGAAACTGGTGACAGGATGATTTTGAGATCTGATGCAGTACAGGAGACTACTGATAAGGTCAGAGAGATTCAGGATAAACTGAAAATTGCTCGGGACAGACAGAAGAGTTATGCTGATGATCGTCGTCGTCCTTTGGAGTTTATGGTAGGAGACCATGTGTTCTTGAAGGTGTCGCCTACTAAGGGTGTTATGAGGTTTGGCAAAAAGGGCAAGTTGAGCCCTAGGTTTGTAGGTCCTTTTGATATTATTGAGAGAGTTGGTCCAGTGGCTTACCGTTTAGCTTTACCTCCTGCTATGGACCATGTACATAATGTATTCCATGTCTCTGCTTTGAGGAAGTATCATCCTGATCCGTCTCATGTGTTGGAGTTGGAACCTCTTCAGATTCAGAGTGACTTGACTTTTGAGGAAAGACCTCTCCGGATTGTGGATAGGAAGGATAAAGTTCTGAGGAACAAGACTATACCTTTGGTAAAGGTTATCTGGGGAAATCAATCAGTTGAAGAAGCGACTTGGGAGACTGAAGCTGATATGAGGAAAAATTATGCTTACCTCTTTGATGATATGGATGCTGAGCTTTAGAGGACTAAAGCTTTATAAGGAGGGAGGAATGTAAGATCCAAGGATCTTAAGTTCTGGTAAGCATTATTTTCTATGATAAATTATGATAAATTATTGATTTAAATAAAATTATCGATTATGATATTTTCTATGTATTGGTTGTTGATAGTTAATTAATTAGAAATTATTTATTTGATTGTTGGCTGTTAAATTATGATAATTTATTATGGGTTGTTCATGATAAATTAATTAGGAATTATGGTTGTAAATTGTGAGTTAATTAATTAGACCTTATTGGTTAATTAATTTAATCCTTATTGGATGTTAACTTAAATTCTTATTGGATTTTCGGTTAAGTGATTGGTTATTGGATAAGTTAATTAAATTAATTGGTTAACTATGGGATATTGGAATAAAAATTCGAATTAGCTAATTGGGTTTGAAAATTCGAAATTATTAGTTAAGTGGGTTAAACCTATTGGAATTAATGGGTTAAAGGGTTTAAAATTTAGAAACCCAAAGTTTAAGTGGTAAATTCGACTAGGGTGAGATTATTGGCGATTTTGGAGTCTTGAGAAAATTAAGGTGGCGGCTTGGAAGAACTTGGCGACTCTTGGAAAGCTTGGAGGCGATTTTTGGTGTTCTTCCTTCATCTTCTTCCCCTTGACGAATTTTCCTTGAGGTGAAACTTTCTTGGCGATTTCTTGGAGATCCTTTGGGTGACTTCAAAAGCTTTGGACGATTTCTTTTGTGGAGAATTTTCGATTTAAGAGGTGAGTGGAGTGTCTAATTGATTGCTATCTATTTGTTTGTGTTAATTGATGTATTAGATGAGACATTTGTTTGTTGGAAACATTATCATGCTAAAACCGAAATTCAAGATTTCACTATGATGAAAACCGAATTTTTGTAAAGATGATTATATGATGAAAACCGAATTTTGACAAAGGTAATTATATGATGAAAATTGAATTTAAGGCATTAGTTGTTCTTCATGTGAAAAACCGAAAATTGCAAGAAGGTATATATCATGTAAATTGTTGTAAAAAAAAACCGAATTAATCTTGGTGTTTGTTTAACCGAAATTTGTATGAAATTTAAGGTATTTTGGTAGTATTAAATCATTGAACATTGAGCATGAATTTCTTGTTAATTAGGTATTTTATAAAGAATTTTAGTAATATTAAACCAATGATTGTTGTAGCCGAAACCTTGTTAATTGTAAATTTGATGATTTTAGTTAACATGTTTACATGTGGTAATTGGTGATAATTGTGGTAATTTGTAAAGTAAATTATAAGAACACATGATTTAAATTTTAAGTTGATTTTATGGATGCTTGATACATGATATATATATGGTTATGTATTTATGCAATGTTGAGAAATTGTTTGGAAAATTTGGGTGATAACATAGTAAGTTTTGATTGAACTAATCAGCATGAAATCTAAGGACCACACCATATTATATGATTGTTAATATTATGTAATTAGGTGATTGTTAAATGTTAAGTGTTTATGTGACCTTTGGAATTTTATGTTGATCATTATGTGATTATGTGAAATATGAATATTATGTGATTATGTGAATTTCGAAAATTATGTTGATATGGGGTTTTCGAATATTATCTGTGATGATCATGTGATGGTTAGGACTAAGGCTAGGTGTAACTATGAACTCAAGGGGATAGTCCTTATGTGATATGTTAAGGGTCTGAATTTCAGCCCTGTATTGTGATATGTGAGGGGGTTGATGATCAGCCTGCCTATTATGATTATTGTGATGGGGGTTGATGCTCAGCCTGCCCGATGTGATTTTTGTGATGACTATCCTAGAGTCTAGTTGACACTTAGGAGTCCGTTTATGTGACCTTTGTGAAATATGTCCACCCTTGTGAAATATGAAATAAGATGTGTCTGTTGTCCAGTAGGAACCTTTTGGGAGAACGGGTTTTGACGCAAAGTGCCATGTCTTGGTCAGACAGGGGCCACCTCTTGATGTCACTACTCTTTTATGTGATGGGGTAATATAAGACGCAAAGTGCCATGTCTTGATCAGACAGGGGCCACCTCTTGATGTCATTACTCTTATATGTGTTGGGAATGATATAAGACGCAAAGTGCCATGTCCTGATCAGACAGGGGCCACCTCTTGATGTCATCATTCTCGTTTTATGTTATGGCGTGATAGACCAGCGTGCCACGTCGTGACCTGACGGGGGCCACCTCCTGATTCTATTCACTGTCCATGTTTATGTGTTGCACGAGATTTTGCAGCTCCCAGTGCTTTGGCCAAGCCGGGTTAGACCATATTGGTCACTTTGTGAATATGCTGGACAACTAGGTTAATTAAGTATGGTGTGTTTAGTTGGTTTAGAATATGTGTGTTCGGTTGGTTTAGAGTATAACTCTAGAACCTGAGGTTATTATATGTTGGTGTGTATATTTTTGGCTGCTTATATGACTTTTGCATCGAATTTGTTATTATGTGTTGATATGATATCCTGTTAAAGATTTTTAAAATAATCTGCATATGTTTTTGAGAGTATGTTATGGATGGTCAATTAGACTATCCACTCACTGGGCTGTGTAGCTCACCCCTCACTATTTTCAGGTGTAGAGCAGGGGCGCAGTTAGCATTATATGGATGCTGTGAATTATGCTTAATGTGTTTATGATTATGATGCCGGTTGTGGCTAAAACTTATGATTTATATGAACTATGTGAACCATGTGATGTGAACAATGTGAACTATGTGAATTTGTGTTGCTAGATGGTGGCAATCAACTGAGTTGGATTTTTGTGTCACCGCGGGCTTCGGCCTGGTTTCGGTGTTTGGTATTAGTTTATAAAATCGATTTTGTGGATTTGTTTTGAAATTGAAGTTGATGTGTATTTTTGCAATCGGTTTTGATACAACTGTAACGTGCATATGTCTAGTGCACGTATTGCGTGGTGGCAGGTACCTTTATGTGATTTATGAGATTTGTGATTCGAAGATTTTATGTGTTTGGAGTTTTGAAAATTTTCAGATCGTGTTTTTCTTGGACTCGGTTTTACCTAGCATTTGATCGATCTTATATGAAACATCCTATTACTTTTGTGATTGTGTTACTAGCTTGAGGTTCAGAATGTGGGATGTTACAGGGTCAATTAACAATAGGTTATTCATGTTGGAAATGGAATGTTCTATACAGCAGATTGATATTAAGAAAGCCAAGTATGCTGATGACAGCACCTTGTTATGGCATAGTCGTTTAGGCCATATTAACAAGAAGCGCATTAAGCGGTTGCATGACCATGGACTACTGGGATCATTCTCCTATGAGGAGCTTGATACATGCAAAGCTTGTTTAATGGGTAAAATGACGAAGTCTCCTTTTTCTAATAAAGGTCAAAGGGTTTCAGGTTTACTTGATCTCATTCATAGTGATGTGTGTGGGCCATTTAGTAAACATGCCAGAGGTGGCTATTCATACTTCATTACCTTTACTGATGATTTCAGTAGGTATGGTTATGTCTATCTAATGAGACATAAGAGTGAATCTTTTGACAAGTTCAAAGAGTTCAAGAATGAAGTACAAAATCAGCTAGGCCGAAATATCAAGGCACTTCATTCAGATCGAGGTGGAGAATACTTGAGTCATGAGTTTACTGTCTATCTGAAGGAGTGTGGGATTATCTCACAGCTCACTCCGCCAGGAACACCGCAATGGAATGGTGTGTCCGAGAGGAGAAATAGAACCTTACTCGAAATGGTTCGTTCTATGATGAGTCAGGCTACTCTACCTTACTCCTTTTGGGGATTTGCACTGGAAACAGCTGCAAAGGTACTAAACCGAGTGCCATCCAAGGCCGTTTCAAAGACTCCATATGAGTTATGGTATGGGAAACAGCCGAGCTTGACATTTATTAAGATCTGGGGTTGCGAGGCTTATGTCAAAAAGCTCGCCTCTGGGAAACTAAAGAGCAGATCTGAGAAATGTATCTTTGTCGGTTACCCTAAAGAAACTAAGGGTTATTATTTCTACGATCCCAAAGAGAACAAAGTATTTGTTGCTCGGACGGCTATTTTTCTTGAGAAGGAATTTCTTCTTCAAGAGGCCAGTGGGAGAGAAATAAAGCTGGATGAGAATCCAGAAGAAGGACAAAGTAGTCAAGCACAGTTGGATGTGTTGGGGTATGCCCTTAAGGCTAATGTTTGAGGCCTTGGGATTATTTCAGTATCATGTATAAACTTCATGTTTATACAGGCAATGGTTGTTATTCAGGTTGTTATAGTATCTACTGCAATATGTATACTTCTGAATAATGTCTCAATGCTGTTCAGCTTGGCTGACATGCAGTTTTTTCCTTACTCGAGATATCTTGGTGAACATGAGACAGCCTTGATATGATTGAGACTAATATGTGTTCTAATCTTATAGGATGCTTCGAGCATGGAATAAGATGTAGACTCATGGGTACATTGGATGTACTGGACAGGCCCTACTTAGGATATTCAATTGCTTGTCACAATGTGAATAATCCTTATATGCAAACAAGTGGCATATTTCCTTTGACTTGAGATCACTTCTATTTCTAAATGATGATTGGCATTGTTTTGAGGTAGTTCAATATCATTTGAAACATAATGGTTATAGACTATCTTGGATAATAAACATGAGTCATGTTAGGGCACTAGTGATAGATATAGGATTGCCGTCTCCTTGATTGGAGTGTGATGTTCTATAGGGGCCCCCTGGATGAGATGATTGAGAAAGTGTATGGCCATACCCAGATGACTATGTTTCATCTGATCTAATCATTCTCATCATATTGGAATTACAGGCTTGACATGCTTGTCCAATAAGAACATCCAGTGGCAAAGGAAACACATATGTCAAGTGACTTAGGTTCACACTTGTGCTGTGGTTTGGGTGTAGTCTTGGAAGACTCTTTCCTTTATATCGGGAGACAGTGATGTGTTGCTAGATACCCCTCACTGATCGTGATAACGTGAGTTATCGTTACCGACATTTAAAGGAAACCCTTAGGGTCGCACAAATTGATGATATGGCTTACTTATGTCAGATCGTGTGGACTGAATTATTTTGGTTCAGTTTAATGGGATTTAAACTCTGATTGTAAGTGAGATCTGGTCTGATCATGTTTGATTGATTAGGCTTGAGATCGGTAAGCTTCGATCGAGAGATTGGATGCTAGATCGGTGAGATCAAGAGCATCAAGAGATGAATGGTCAGATCTTAAGCCTTTTGGTTTAATGTGATCTGGATCAAGGCTTGGCTTAATTTGGTCCTTGAACCAAATGAAATGAACCGGCTCATCAAGTGAGCGCATGGTTCAAGGGTAGAGGAAGTTGCGATCGTTCACTTGGTGTGAACACATGATCGCATGTGGTGGCTTGCTATTTTTAGAAGCCATGATCTCAAAATGAGACCACGCCTCACGTTCGAAGAGCTCTCTCCTATTCTCGCCTCTCGCCCCCTTTTGCTCACGACGACTCACTCTCTCGTGTGTGAAGGTTGACGACAAGAGGAGGACTCGACCAAGCAAAAGAGATCATCTCTTCTCCCTTCACGCTATCAGGAGACCTTGGAGCCTTGCTAGCACAAGGATCGACAAGGAGTAGGCGATCACCCATCTTGTGTGCGCACGCTTTGGAGGAGAGCCGCATTGTTCTCTGCTTCCAAGTCGCCATCCAAGAAATGGCAATGGTATGATCCTTGTGTCAAATCTTTAAGTTAATCTATGTTCATACATGCGATCCTAGAAATCCTATGATTCCGCCCATGCAAGTTTTATTATATACGCATGTTTAGGGTTTCGCCCCCTTAGGGGAACCTTCAATTGGTATCAGAGCCATGGTTTCCTTGTATGATGCATATGATTGCTTGTTTTAGTGATCCTTGTTTGCGCATATGATTAGATCTAAAGAGCATGCGAAAATTTCATGTATGTTTTACATTGGCGCTTGCATGCAAGTTGGCGCTTGTTGTAGTTTTCTCAAAACATGACTTGCGCGCCCCTCACTAGATCTAAGCGCCTGCTGTAAAAACTTAGACGGGTTATTAGGGTTGAAGTCATCGTCCAGTCTAGACCCGACAGTCTGATCAGACCATCTGACAGCCTAGATGGGTCGACCTGATGGCACCTATGCGCAAGCATGAGGTGGCTATAGGTCGACTGCTGAAAGGCGTGTAGCGATGTCTGATTGAGACAACCAGATGAACGCCCATGAGTAAGGCCCGGGGTCACACCCACTTGCCTAAACTCATGAGGGACGTTCAGCCCTTCACGCATGCATTGTTGACCATGAGGTCGACTCAAGTCGGTTATGACTTGGTGCATGCAAGGGCAGTGGGTCTGACTAGGTCTGATGAGTGGATCCCTATTAATGGACCGTTGTAAGGTAGTAGGGCACATAAGGAAATAAAATGAAGCCAATGGGTTTTTCAAAAAATTTTATTTTCTTGGATGGATCATATGATGTTTGTATAACATGAGGAATGATTGTTTATTTAATCTTATGTGGGCTGCCTATATTTAATGTGTGCTGTGCTGGGGCCTGCGTGCCTAGATTATTATTTGTAAATTATTATTGTGATCTGCGCATCACATTTTAATTAATTTATAAAGTGTAATTGACCTGCGTGTCAATCATGTCTAGATAGATTAAATTGTATTTTAATCAGACATGAGCACATAGCACACTTGGCAGAGGCACATGCAGTAAGTGGCTTCACCAGTGGGAGGTCTAGGGTTCGACTCTAGGACAGGCGCATTTTACCTGGTGGGCGCACCTGAGCTGCAGTGGGCGCTTGGGCCCGGGTTGGGCCAGAGGAAATGCAAAAGACCCAAGAAGAGCTCAAGTGAAGACTTAAGTTTATTAAGGTCTTACTTAGGCTTAATGGGCTTTTACCACATAAGATCATCATGCTTTTAATTTACTGTTTCAGTAATGTAGTAACTGCATGATTTATTCTTCTGCTATCACCATAGGATTTGAATGATAGTAAGAAGATAAAAGGACCGTTAAAATCCAACGTTAAATATCAAGAACGTAAGCCTTCTGACGCGAAACCTCACTGTTCTGACTATCGTTGGGGCCGTGTTGTACCCACTCAGTGGGCACGCCCATCTATCTTCAGACGGTGTGAGATTACACCTGCGTGTTACAGAGAAGGGATTTATCGCTTCTCGTTGCTAGCATAGCACGTGGTGGTCCAGGGAGTAGGTCGGGTCAGCTTGACCATGTAGGCTACATATTGAGCATATGGTAGCTATAAGGAGGCAGCCATCTGTGGGATCAGAGACTGTGTTGTACCAACTCAGTTGGCACAGTCTGCTGGATTGCCCAGATGAAGGGGAATCGCACGGGTTGGCGATTGGCAGGGATTGCCTACCAGAGATTAGTCCTTGTACTCTCTGTGCATCTTATCTCGCCTGAGCGGGACGCGAAGACCAAGTATGAAATCTGGATCCCATCTCACTAAAAGAGTTTCACTCTTTCAGACTGTTTTACTGGATTTTTCAGTCAGATAAAATAGTGAGAAAAGAATCGTTCTTAAGTCCTGAATTGATTCTAACATTGATACTGACCTTGCTGTTCTTGCATTGTTGTAGATTACTGCAGCAACGAACACCACAGCCTTCAATGTGCGATCCCTACTAGAAAGGGAGAAGTTTGCTGGGCCAAACTTCTCAGACTGGTACGGACACCTTAAGATTGTTCTTAAGGCTGAGAGGAAACTGTATGTCCTCGAGACGGCTATACCACCTCAACCCGCTGCGAACGCCGCAAGGGCGGTTCGGGAAGCTTATGAAAAGCATGTCAATGATAGCATTGACGTCGCTTGCCTTATGCTAGCGTCTATGACGCCACAGCTGCAACGTCAGCATGAGGATTTATCTGCTATAGAAATTATAGCAAACCTCAAGATGCTGTATGCAGCACAGGCAAGGACTGAACGCTACAACTTGACGAAACTTTTCTTTCAGAGCAAAATGACTGAAGGGAGTCCAGTTGGAGCTCACGTGCTCAAGATGATTGGGTACAAGGAGGCTCTAGAGAAACTGGGACACACCATCAATCAGGAGCTTGTTGTAGATATCATCCTGCAGTCTCTCCCGGCCTCTTTCGATCCATTCATTATTAATTTTAATATGAACAAGATCGACTGTACGCCAGCAGAGTTACTGAATATGCTCTTGACAACTGAGCAGACTCAGTCACGTGAGAAGGGAACGCCTTCATCCTCTATCCTCATGGTTCCTTCTAGGAACAAGAAGAAGGGGAAGAAGGGCAAAGCCCCTGTCAAGAGCTACAACAAGGCTCTGAAGCAAAAAGTAAAGCGGTCGAAGGAATACAGATGTTTCCATTGTGGCCAGCTGGGTCACTGGAAAAAGGACTGTAAAGTGCTCCAAGGAGATAAGAAGGGAAGCAACTCTTTCGCTTCTAGCTTAGGTATTTTCGTGACTGAAGTCATGGTTTCTTCTTCTATTTCATGGGTGTTAGAAACTGCATGTGGAGTTCACATTTGTTCAAATGTACAGGAACTCAAGAGAAGAAGACAGGTGGGACAGCATGAGGTGGACCTACGAGTAGGAAACGGGGCACGGGTTGCTGCTGTTGCTGTAGGAGTTTATGTAAGTCCCCTAAAACAAGGGGGCGAAACCCTAATAGTAGGCGCATAAAAAAATTTTCGAGCGGAAGCAAGGGTTTCCTAGATCGATTTATATGTCATATGATCAACTTTCAATACCTTGCAATGTAGATAGATCTAGAAGAAAGATCATACCATTGCCATCGCTTGGATGGTGCCTTGGAAGCAAAGATCGAAAGGGGTCTTCTCCAAAGGTAGCCGCACACAAGAAGAGAGATGGCTTGCTCCTTTGAGTCCTTTGTGCTAGCAAAGTTCTTCAAAGTATCCTTGATCGTTTGAAGGGAATTGAGATGAGACTTTGCATGTCGAAATTTCTCCAAGGCGTGAAGTCTTTTTGCCACACGAGAGAGAGGGCGACGAGAGAGAAGAACTTCGGCTTAAGGCGTTGAGGCGTTCAACAAGAAGTGGCGTTACATGCTTTCTAAAAATAGAAATACATGAAGTCATGCGCCCACTCAATGAAACCGCCAAAACGCTTACATGCTTTGAACCAAGCGTTCACTCATGTGAACCGGTTCAAGCCAATTCAATCCAATTGGATTTGGTTCAAAGTCGAAACCAAATCAGCCCAAGCCATGATCTAGATCACATTGAACCAAATGGTTCAAGATCTAACCGTTCATCTCTTGATGCTCCTGATCTCACCGATCTAGCAACAATTCTCTCGATCGAAGCTTACCGATCTCAAGCCCTAATCAATTAAACATGATCAGACCAGATCTCACTTACAATCAGAGATTAAATCCCTTTAAACTGAACCAAAACAATTCAGTCCACACGATCTGACTTAAGTAAGCCATATCATCAAATTGTGCGACCCTAAGGGTTTCCTTTAAATGTCAGTAACGATAACTTACGTTATCACGATCAGTGAGGGGTATCTAGCAACACATCACTGTCTCCCGATATAAAGGAAAGAGTCTTCCAAGACTACACCCAAACCACAGCACAAGTGTGAATCCACTTCACTAGGCATACATGTTTCCTTTGCCACTTGATGTTCTTATTGGACAAGCGTGTCAAGCCTGTAACTCCAATATGATGAGAATGATTAGATCAGATGAACATAATCATCTGGGTATGGCCATACACTTTCTCAATCATCTCATCCAGGGGGGCCCCTTTAGAACATCACACTCCAAACTAGGAGACGGCAATCCTTTATCTATCACTAGTGTCCTAACCTGACTCATGATCATTATCCAAGATAGTCTATAACCATTATGTTTCAAATAATATTGAACTACCTCAAAACAATGACAATCATCATTTAGAAACACAAGTGATCTCAAGTCAGAGGACATATGCCACTTGTTGCATACAAGGATTATTCACATTGTGACAAGCAATTGAATATCCTAGTAGGGTCTGTCAAGTACATCCAATGTACCTATGAGTCTACATCTTATTCCATGCTCGAAGCATCCTATAAGATTAGAACACATATTAGTCTCAATCATACCTAGGCTGTCTCATGTTCACCAAGATATCTCGACTAAGGACAATACTGCATGTCAGCCTAGCTGAACAGCATTGAGACATTATTCAGAAGTACACTTATTGCAGCAGATAATGTAACAACCTGAATAACAACCATTGCCTTTATAAACATAAGAGTTTATACATGATACTGATATAATCCCAAGGCCTCAAACATTAGCCTTAAGGGCATACCCCAACAGTTTATCACATCTCTTTACCATCTGGTCTTGTATTAGAACTGGACAATTGTTATTTTGTACCAAGCATAACTAAGAATATTATCTCTATTCCTGCTCTTGTCAGGAAAGGGTTTTCCTTTGAATGCAAGATTTCAAAGTGTTACATTTCTTTTGATAATATTGTTTATGCTACTGGGTCAATTAACAATGGGTTATTCATGTTGGACATGGAATGTTCTATACAACAGATTGATATTAAGAAAGCCAAGTATGCTGATGACAGCACCTTGCTATGGCATAGTCGTTTAGGCCATATTAACAAGAAGCGCATTAAGCGGTTGCATGATCATGGACTGCTGGGATCATTCTCCTATGAGGAGCTTGATACATGCAAAGCTTGTTTAATGGGTAAAATGACGAAGTCTCCTTTTTCCAACAAAGGTCAAAGGGCTTCAGGTTTACTTGACCTCATTCACAGTGATGTGTGTGGGCCATTTAGTAAACATGCCAGAGGTGGCTATTCATACTTCATTACCTTTACTGATGATTTCAGTAGGTATGGTTATGTCTGTTGGGGTATGCCCTTAAGGCTAATGTTTGAGGCCTTGGGATTGTAACAGTATCATGTATAAACTCTTATGTTTATAAAGGCATGGTTGTTATTCAGGTTGTTACCTTGTCTGCTGTAATAAGTGTACTTCTGAATAATGTCTCAAAGCTGTTCAGCTGGGCTGACATGCTATAAAGTCCTTAGTCGAGATATCTTGGTGAACATGAGACAGCCTTGATATGGTTAAGACTAATATGTGTTCTAATCTTATAGGATGCTTCGAGCATGGAATAAGATGTAGACTCATGGGTACATTGGATGTACTGGACAGACCCTACTAGGATATTCAATTGTTTGTCACAATGTGAATAATCCTTGAATGCTGCAAGTGGCACATGTTCTTTGACTTGAGATCACTTGTGTTTCTAAATGATGATTGTCATTGTTTTGAGGTAGTTCAATATCATTTGAAATAAAATGATTATAGACTATCTTGGATGGTGAGCTTGAGTCAGGTTAGGGCACTAGTGATAGATAAAGGATTGCCGTCTCCTTGTTTAAGGAGTGTGATGTTCTAATGGGGCCCCCCTATGAGATGATTGAGAAAGTGTATGGCCATACCCAGGTGACTATGTTCATCTGATCTAATCATGCTCATCATATTGGAGATACAGGCTTGACACGCTTGTCCAATAAGGACATCCAGTGGCAAAGGAAACATGTATGCCTTGTGAGTTTGATTCACACTTGTGCTGTGGTTTGGGTGTAGTCTTGGAAGACTCCTTTCTTTATATCGGGAGACAGTGATGTGTTGCTAGATACCCCTCACTGATCGTGATGACGCAAGTCATCGTTACCGACATTTAAAGGAAACCCTCAGGGTCGCACAATTTGATGATATGACTTACTTAAGTCAGATCGTGTGGACTGATTTGTTTTGGTTCAGTTTAAAGGAGTTTAAACTCTGATTGTAAGTGAGATCTAGTCTGATCATGTTTGATTGATTAGGGCTTGAGATTGGTAAGCTTCGATCGAGAGTATTGATGCTAGATCGGTGAGATCAAGAGCATCGAGGGATGGACGGTTAGATCATTGAACCATTGGGTTTGATAATGTCTAGACTATTGCTTGGGCTGATTTGGTTTGACCAATGAACCATTGACATGTGAACCGGCTCAAGTGTGAGCGCATGGTCCACATGGAGTGGGATGATCGTTTGGTTCACTTGATGTGAACGCAAAACGCTTCAACGGTTTCGGTTGCTATTTTTGGAAAGTCCAAAAATGAAAACGTCTCCACGTTCAATGTGTGGTTTAACGCCTCATTCAACATTCGGCTCCTCTCTCTCGACGAGACGCAAGGGGTTGAAGGTGTTGACGACGAGAAGTTCGGCCAAGCAAGACACCATCTTTTTCCTTCATTCGATCAAGGACATCTTGGAGATCCTTGCTAGCACAAGGAGCATCCAAGGAGCAAGTCATCAATCCTTTTGTGTGCGACAATTTGGAGGAGACCTCTCTTGTTCTCTCGCTTCCAAGTCGCCATCTTCTTCATGGCTATGGTATGGATCTAAACTTCATCAAGTTGATCATATGTTCTTGCGAAAGATCTATGAAAACCCTTGCTTCCGCTTGCAAAGATTTATGCGCCACCATTTAGGGTTTTCGCTCCCCCTTGAAGGGGACCTATTAGGGTTTCGCGCCCTCTTGAAAGGGACCCAACAATTGGTATCAGAGCATGCGGTTACAGCATGTTAATATCATTGCTTGATATATTTTTTTTGTGATCCATGTTTGCGCATGTAAATGTATGCTTAGATCTAAGTTGCATGCCGAAACTTCACATGAGAATATTTTGTTATGTTGGCGCATGTAAGTTGGCGCTTGTTATTGTGTTTGTGTTTATCAAAACAAATATCACTTGCGCGCCCCATTAGATCTAAGCTGCACCTATTGTAAACCCTTAGACGGGTTGATGGGGTTGAAAGCATCAACTAGTATAGATCAAACTAGTCTGATCAGACCATCTGACAGCCTAGATGGGTCGACTAGATGGCACCTGTGCGCAAGCACGAGGTGGCTATAGGTCGACTGCATCAAAGGCGTGTAGCGAGGTCTGGTTGAGACAACCAGTGAACACTCTTGAGTTAGGCCCGGGGTCACACCCGCTTGCCAGAACTCTTGAAGGTTGTTCAGCCCTTGGAGCATGCATGGTTGACCATTAGGTCAACTTGAGTCAGTTAGGACTTGGTGCATGCAAGGGCATGGATCTAACTAGATAAGATGAGTGGATCCCCATCAATGGACCGTTGTAAGGTTGTAGGGCAGATAAGAAAAGTAAAATTGATGCCAATGGGTTTTCAAAAGTTTATTTTCTTTGTAATGGATCATATGTTGATTGATGCCATATGCCTGTTTATTTCATCTTATGTGGGTTGCCCTTTAATGTGTGCTGTGCTGGGGCCTGCGAGCCTGGTTAGTTATAAATTAATATTTATTTGTGATCTGCGAATCACATTGTATTTAATTTATAAAATGTAATTGACCTGCGAGTCAATCTTGTCTAGATAGATTGAATTGTAATTTAATCAGACAAGTATTCAATGCACACATGGCAATGAAGCACATTCAGCTGGTGGCGCACCTGAGCTGCTCTTGGCGCTAGGGCCCTGGGTTGGACCAGATGAGAGGCAAAAGACCCAAGAAAAGCAAGTGAAGACTTAAATTAGGTTAAGGTCTTACTTAGGCTATGGGCTTTTACCACATAAGATCCATGCTTTCTTTTTATTGCTTATATAATTAGAACTGCATGAGTTTATCTTCTGCTATCACCATAGGAATTGCATGATAGTTAAGAAGATAAAAGACCGTTAAAATCCAACGCTAAAATACCAAGCTCGTAAAGCCTTCTGACGCGAAACCTCACTGTTCTGACTATCGTTGGAGCCGTGTTGTACCCACTCAGTGGGCACGTCCATCTATCTTCATACGGTGCGGGATTACACCTGCGTGTTACAGAGAAGGGATTTATCGCTTCTCGTTGCTCAGCATAGCACGTGGTGGTCCAGGGAGTAGGTCGGGTCAGCTTGACCATGTAGGCTACATATGGGGGCATATGTTAGCTATATGGAGGCAGCCATCTGTGGGATCAGAGACTGTGTTGTACCAACTCAGTTGGCACAGTCTGCTGGATTGCCCAGATGAAGGGGAATCACACGGGTTGGTGATTGGCAGGGACTGCCTACCAGAAATTAGTGCTTGTACTCTCTGTGCATCTTATCTCGCCTGAGCGGGACGCGGAGACCAAGTATGAAATCTGGATCCCATCTCACTAAAAGAGTGCTACTCTTTCGGACTGTTTTAATGGATTTTTCAGTCAGATAAAATAGTGAGAAAAGAATCTTTCTTAAGTCCTGGATTGATTCTAGACATTGATACTGACCTTGCTGTTCTTGCATTGTTGTAGATTCCTGCAGCAACGAACACCATGAGCTTCAATGTGCGATCCCTACTGGAAAGGGAGAAGTTTGCTGGGCCAAACTTCTCAGACTGGTACGGACACCTTAAGATTGTTCTTAAGGCAGAGAGGAAACTGTATGTCCTCGAGACGGCAGTGGCGCCTCAACCCGCTGTGAACGCCGCAAGGGCGGTTCGTGATGCCTATGAAAAGCATGTCAATGATAGCATTGACGTCGCTTGCCTGATGCTAGCGTCTATGACGCCACCGCTGCAGCGCCAGCATGAGGATATGTCTGCTATAGAAATTATAGCAAACCTCAAGATGCTGTATGCTGCACAGGCGAGGACAGAACGCTATAATCTGACAAAGCTTTTCTTTCAGAGCAAACTGGCTGAGGGGAGCCCAGTGGGAGCTCACGTGCTCAAGATGATTGGGCACAAGGAGGCTCTAGAGAAACTGGGGCATACCATCAATCAGGAGCTTGCTGTAGACATTATTCTCCAGTCTCTCCCGCCCTCTTTCGATGCGTTCATAATTAACTTTAATATGAACAAAATCGATTGTACTCCGGCAGAGCTGCTGAATATGCTCTTGACTACGGAGGAGACTCTGAAGGGAAAGCCTTCAACCTCTGTCTTAATGGTTCCTTCCAGGAACAAGAAGAAGGGGAAGAAGGGCAAAGCCCCAGTCAAGAACTACAACAAGGCTCTGAAACAAAAGGTTAAGCGGTCAAAGGAATACAGGTGTTTCCACTGTGGCCAGCTGGGTCACTGGAAAAAGGACTGTAAAGCGCTCCAAGGAGATAAGAGGGGAAGCATCGCTTCTGGCTCAGGTATATTTGTGACTGAAGTCATGATATCTTCTTCTTCTATATCATGGGTGTTGGACACTGCATGTGGAGTTCACATTTGTTCAAATGTACAGGAACTCAAGAGAAGAAGGCAGGTGGGACAGCATGAGGTGGACCTACGAGTTGGAAACGGGGCACGGGTTGCTGCTGTTGCTGTAGGGGATTATTACATCTCATTACCATCTGGCGTTGTATTAGAATTAAACAGTTGTTATTTTGTTCCCAGTATTACTAAAAATATTATCTCTATTCCTGCTCTTGTCAGGAAAGGATTTTCCTTTGAATGCAATATTTCAAAGTGTATTTTATCTTATGATAATATTGTTTATGCTACTGGTTCAATTAACAATGGGTTATTCATGTTGGACATGGAATATTCTATACAAAACATTGATAATAAGAAAGCCAAGTATGCTGATGACAGCACCTTGCTATGGCATAGTCGTTTAGGCCATATTAACAAGAAGCGCATTAAGCGGTTGCATGATCATGGACTACTGGGATCATTCTCCTATGAGGAGATTGATACATGCAAAGCTTGTTTAATGGGTAAAATGACGAAGTCTCCTTTTCTTAACAAAGGTCAAAGGGCTTCAGGTTTACTTGACCTTATACACAGTGATGTGTGTGGGCCATTTAGTAAACATGCCAGAGGTGGCTATCAGTACTTCATTACCTTTACTGATGATTTCAGTAGGTATGGTTATGTCTATCTGATGAGACATAAGAGTGAATCTTTTGACAAGTTCAAAGAGTTCAAGAATGAAGTACAGAATCAGCTAGGCCGAAATATCAAGGCACTTCGTTCTGATCGAGGTGGAGAATACTTGAGTCATGCGTTTACTGACTATCTAAAGGAGTGTGGGATTATCTCACAGCTCACTCCGCCAGGAACACCGCAATGGAATGGTGTGTCCGAGAGGAGAAATAGAACGTTACTTGATATGGTTCGTTCGATGATGAGTCAGGCTACTCTTCCATACTCCTTTTGGGGATTTGCACTGGAAACAGCTGCAAAGGTACTAAACCGAGTGCCATCCAAGGCAGTTTCAAAGACTCCATATGAGTTATGGTATGGGAAACAGCCGAGCTTGACGTTTATCAGGATCTGGGGTTGCGAGGCTTATGTCAAAAAGCTCGCCTCTGGGAAACTGGAGAGCAGATCTGAGAAATGTATTTTTGTCGGTTACCCTAAGGAAACTAAGGGTTATTATTTCTACGATCCCAAAGAGAACAAGGTATTTGTTGCTCGGACGGCCATATTTCTTGAGAAGGAGTTTCTTCTACAAGAGGCCAGTGGGAGAGAAATAAAGCTGGATGAGAATCCAGAGGAAGGACAAAGTAGTCAAGCACAGTTGGATGAGCCTGAGCCGGTAGAGCAGGTTATTGAACAACCTGAGGCTCAGACATCACGGGAACCGCGAAGATCGGGAAGGATCCGTCAACAGCCTGAGCGCTATGACGGAGTCTACATCATTGATAATGATGAACCCCTCACTTATGCGGATGCGGTCAGTGGACCGGAGTCAGCTAGATGGCTTGAAGCTATGCGAGCCGAGATGGACTCCATGTCAGATAACCAAGTCTGGGATTTGGTTGATCCGCCTTCGGGAGTAATCCCTATAGGCTGTAAATGGATCTTCAAGAAGAAGATTGACATGGATGGTAACATAGTTACCTATAAAGGCAGGCTAGTTGCGAAAGGTTTCAAACAAATCTACGGGATAGATTATGATGAAACTTTCTCTCCTGTAGCCATGTTCAAGTCTATTCGAATTCTTCTCGCGATAGCTGCATATTATGATTATGAGATCTGGCAGATGGATGTGAAGACAGCTTTCCTTAACGGAAATCTGGATGAGGATGTGTATATGACACAATGATGGAGGGGCCAACCCTGCCCCAAGGAGGTCTGGAAGGGCTAGGAGGAAGCCCATCCGATATGGCTTTTCCTCCTAGGTCATCTTTCCTTCCTTATTTGCACTTTCCTTATTTACATTAAATAAAGCTCTAGTGCATTGTGTAGTTTTCTTATTTGCTCCTAGAATAGTCTACTGGCCTTTGTGTTAATAATTGGGCAGGTTATAGCCCAGCTCAAGGGAAGCTAGGAAGCTCAAGCTAAAGCCACTCAAGTAGAGCTCCAATTATGGAAGGAGGCACTTCAACTACTTCAACTAAAGACTCCAAGTTGAAGGGGCTTACAATCAATGCAACTCCACCTTCCATATCAACCTAGGCGCCACTCAATATGATGATGATTCGAATGCAAGAAATCAGCCCACAATTTAATGCGCCTAGCTATCAACAATCTAGATCCACAAATCAAGGGATCAAGTCTAGATCCACAATTTGAGGAATCACCTTTGGAAATCTCTTAACCGCCCATGCTCTTGAAGGAAGATTTTCGAATTCAAATTAGTCCAAGGCATGAAGGCGCCATCTCATCCATGCAAACAAGGAAGGAGCTCATAAAGAATTCGGCTACAAGGAAGCTCCATCAAGAAAGAATTCGAAATTCAAAAGGGCTAAAGGAAATGTATTAAATGTCATTAATTTCTTCCTTAAACCTTATGATTGCGCCTAGGGTGAATTGTCACCCTTGCCCATGGCTTGTTGAGCCTATAAATTGTAACCTCCCCTCTCTTTGTCTATTAGTTGCCTAGTGAAAAGAATCCTTGTGTTAGCATTGGTGATTGTCGCCTAAGAGCATTCTATCTCCCCCCTTCTCTAAAGGGCCGAGCCCTTTCCCTTCTCCCCCCTTTCTTCTCAAGTCTTCTACGCAACTCAACCACTTGAAGGATCTTGCGCACCTTTGGAGGGACTCTAAGAAGCTTCATCCTTTGCCCTCGGCAATCAACAAAGACCCTTAGGGGTCCTTCACTTTCGGCTTGCATGAAGACTACACCAACAAGACTTCAAATTCGGCTAAGTTCTTTCCCCTCTTCCATCTATAGATTCTAGAACTTGTTTTCTACACTAATCTAAACTTTGTTTGAAGGGGCGCAAGGACTTGGAGGACTCTTCACTAAGCGCAAGCTTTCTCCCCTCCCCCTTTCTCTCTTTAGTTAAGTGTTAAGGGAACTTGTGAGGCTTAACCTCCCCCTTAGTTTTGCTTTGTAATATGAATCCGTGGTGTGTGCGGATCTCGTTTGTCTGTGTTTGCTTGTAATGATGCAATACCTTCCATCAGAGTAGGACCGTTGAAGATCGGGACGATACGATCCTTCTATGCTCAAGGATCGCACTGTGAGTATTCCTACTTGTCTTTCAATTTGTAGGTAATTGCTACTTCTTTTAAGTAGTCTAAATAGTTTAGTGTCGTTTTCTTTATTTATAAAAATACAAAATGTAACGCCCTTGATTTTCTGAATTTTGATTTAAGGTTAGAAATTCTGTTTCTGTATTTTATCTGTTAAAATTTTGGGATTTTTGCCTAAATGTAGGAATTTTTCCTACAGGGCAAAAATAATTATTTTGGTTGGGGATTTGAACCCTCGACCTTGAGTCTTTGTTCCTGGAATTCTTCCACCGTGATGGCACATATTTCTGATATTATTGGAGTGGCGCGTGGTGGTTAAGCCCAGGTAAGCCCATAAAACCGATTGTCACTTAAGTTAATTGGGCTATTGGATCTTGGATCCGTTTGGGGTGGAAAAAAAAAAAAAAAGGGGAAATTCGTTAGAGCTCCTCTCCCTCACGATTTTTGGTTTGTTTCTTGCCCTAGCCGCCTGTGTTGTCGCCCCTCACTGTGCTTGGCGCCTCCTGCAAACTTCTGACGCTGGTGGTGGCAGACTGGTGGTGGACGAACTTTCTGGAGATCCCTGACCCTCTGTTTTGGCGTTTTCTCTGTGGGCGATTTTTCTGGTGAGTAATTCGATCCTAAGGAGTCTAATCCAAATTAAAATTCGTTATTTGCCATGATTATTCGTATGGGGTTGAATTCAAATAATTATAGGGTTTAAAATCCTGTTCTGCTGAAAGTCTGCATTCTCTAATCTGACCTTTGTGTACTATAACCCCAATATCTCATGGCCTATAGATCCAAATCGCACGAGATAAATTTTGTATGAAACTAGATATGTTTGGCTTTAATTTGAATATGATATCGACCATATCCGAGCGGTATTCGTATTTCAATCTGTATTGCAATCCAGCTGTACAAAATCAGTTTTCTGAAATTCTGGATTTCGACCTTTATGTGTTCGAACCATCATATCTCCCTAGGTATAGCTCGAAATCTTGTCAAATCAGTTTTATTAGACCGTAGGCTCGAAGAGCTTTATTTTGACTCTCATAACGCCTATTTTCGATTAGTTATTGGATCTGAAATAAATGTCGCAAGTCTGATATATGAATCTGTTTTCTTGAAATCTGAAATTCTGACCTTCCTATGTTCGAACCCTTATATCTTCCTGTCTAAAATTCGAAATCTTGTGAAACCAGTTTTATTGGAAACTAGATTCAGAGAGCTTCATTTTGAATACAATATTGACTAGCTTTGGTTCGAAATTGGACTAAAAATATATTTTGCAAACTGACAATATAAATCTGCTATGTTTTGGTTAGACGAATATTCCTTTGTGAGAAAAATTTACATTGTATGGTTTAACCTCTTAAATTGTGGTCTGTAGTTCTTCTAAAATTTATTTGTTTGATGAGAAATTTTAGAGAAAACAAAATTGGGGATTTAACTAAGAACTTAGGAATTTTCGAAAATATAGTTCGAGCCAATTTTGGGGCTTTGGTCAATTTTCTTCACGAGCGTGTAATTAAAATTATCTGTAGTGGGGGACTGAAATTATTTACATGAAATTTGTGCGTTCCGTTAAGGTTCTGAAAGTGGCGCCCCTTACAGTAATTTTATAGCTCACGGTTTTAGAAATTTTGAGGAGATTATTTCATGAATAATTTCTGTTCTGTGTTTAAATGTTTGTTATATGAATAATTTCTGTTCTGTATTTAATTGTTTGTTATGTGGATATTTCCTGTTCTGTTTATATGTTGTGAAGTTTCTGAAAACCTTGAATGTGTTAAAACATTTGTGAGAACATAGAATGGTTTGACATGAATTAAGGTTAGTTGTAAGGAATTCACTCATATAAATTCTGTTCTGTGTTTAAGGACTGGATATTAGGGTGTGTCATTTTCTGGTTTGTTAGACTTTGGGCATAATGTAAGAATTAAGTAGTGGTTGATCCTACTTCTCCGTTTCAGTATAATCTGTTCTGTAAAATTATGCCCTAGTGTAGCACTCTTCCGTGTCCTTACCCTCCTTCTGTGGCGCTGTAATGGTGCTGATAGTCTACTACGACCCTTGAGACACTATTTCTGTTCTGGGTATTGGAGGCCAGAGTGCCACGTCCTAACAAGACGGGGGCCACCCACTGATACCTCCTCTACCATTCAGTTCTGGGTTTTGGAGGCCAGAGTGCCACGTCCTAACAAGACGGTGGCCACCCACTAATACCTCCTCTACCATTCAGTTCTGGGTTTTGGAGGCCAGAGTGCCACGTCCTAACAAGACGGGGGCCACCCACTGATACCTCCTCTACCATTCTGTTCTGGGTATTGGAGACCAGAGTGCCACGTCCTGACAAGACGGGGGCCACCCACTGATATCTCCTCTACCATTCTGTTTCTGATATGCATGCATTGTCTCGTCCTCGGCAGAGGTGGGGTCAGACCTTCTGTGGTCATCAGGCCTTCTGTGGCCTTTCTATTTCCGATGTAGACTATCCGTTTGGACTCTGAAAATTCTGATTTTCTGTCTGTCAGTTCTGATTTCTGTAGTTCTGTTTCGATCTGTATTTAGATGTATTAGGCGGTGTGGTTAGTTGGTATGGGTTGGTATATTCATATCCTACCTGTTTGATGCCTATTGTTACAAGTATCTGTATTTGATTGTGTTTGTTTCTGATATGAGCATGCATGTTAAGTTGATTTATCTTATCTGTTAAATAAAAAGAATTTCAACTTAAGTATGATATTTTTGATGTGTACTATGGATGACTTTTAGTGTCTTTTACTCACTGAGCTTTTTAGCTCACCTCCGTTGTTTAAATGTTTTCAGGTGAGACATCAAGACAGTAATTGCTACAGCTAATATGACGCTAATGTTTGATGTCATTTCTAAGAATAGTCTTCTAAAGATTTATCAGGCCTGCGTGCCTAATTTATTATGACCTATATGACATGTTTTATCTCCTGAGGGCTTATGCCTGTTTTCAGGATATTATATTATAGTTGTTTCGTTTAAATTATTGGATACAAGTCTTGGATTCTTTTATTGAATTGGTTCTTATTTTGAAATGTCCGATTTGAGATGTGTAACCGAATTTGTGTTGTTTATTTTAGTATCTGAATAATCAGTTCTGTATATTTCTGAAATTCCACATATGTGTAGTGTGGACGTTTGTTGTTGTTACAAGATATGTGTGTCTGTGCAGCAGTAGTTTAGAATAGTTGCTGCCGGATTTTTTTCTGGATTTCCGGATTTCTATTTCCTAGTAATCGATCCTATTCAGTTCTGTGCGGTTTTCTGTTCCGTAGTAATGTCCTTCGATGCCGCTTTCTTCTTGTGTTTTAATGGAAGAGAAAAAAATTTTTGAAACCCCGTATTTTACTTGTATGCGTGTGGGGTGTGATTCTGAGGGATGTTACAGATGGTATCAGAGGAATTTTACTAGCAATTAGAAACTCCGGGGAAGGAAAACTCTGTTTGTGTATTGCTAGAAACCAAGTTAGGATCTGATTTGTGATTGAACATTGGTTGTTATTCTACCGTGTTATGTGATGCAGGTAAAAAAAATGGTGCGACCAAGAGCTAGCAGTAGCAACGGTGATCAACAGTCTGATCTGAGGCAGGCCATGGAGGCTATGACTGCTATGATGCAACAACAGAACGCATTCATCCAGCAGCAAACTCAGATGATGCAGCAGCAGCAGGCGCAACACATGGAGGTTCAGCAACAGTTATTGCAGCGGCTGACGCAGACACCGTCTCAGACACAGTCACAACCGGCTGGTTCTCCTCTGGGTGATGGCGCACATCAACGATATGCTCGGTTGGTTCGAGAGTTTCAGCATCTGAACCCGACTGCATTTTATGGTAGTCCGGGGCCTAGAGCTGCTGAGGATTGGCTTTTGACACTGGAGAAGATTTTCCAGGTTTTGCGCTGTGATGATGCAGACAAGCTATGTTTGTCTGTTTTCATGTTGCGTGGAGATGCTGAAGATTGGTGGAAGGGAGTCGTCAGACTGGCGGCAACTGAATCCAGAGTTGTTGATTGGCAGTACTTCATGATGAAGTTCAATGCTAAGTTTTTCCCCTCTAGCTTATCTGAGGAGCGCGAGGTGGAGTTTATTCATCTTGAGCAGGGTGACCTGACGGTGGATCAGTATGAGGCCACATTCGCTCGGTTGTCGGGGTATGCTCCTCACTTAGTCAACACCGAGGAAAGAAGAGCCAAGAAGTTTCAGCGGGGTTTGAGGAAAGACATCAGGACAAGGGTAGCTATGCTACACTTGGAGTCTTATGCTGAAGTGGTAAGAGAGTTTACTGACGTCTTCTCTGATGATTTATCTGGGTTACCACCCAGCAGAGAAGTTGAGTTTGGTATCGAGTTGTGGCCAGGCACGGCACCGATATCTAAAGCTCCTTACAGGATGGCAACTTCAGAACTGACAGAGCTGAAGAAGCAACTGGAAGAACTATTAGAGAAGGGGTATATTCGACCCAGTGTTTCTCCATGGGGAGCACCGGTGTTATTTGTGAAGAAGAAGGATGGTACTTTGCGCATGTGCATCGATTACCGTCAACTCAATCAAGTGACTGTTAAGAATAAGTACCCATTACCCCGTATTGATGATCTCTTTGATCAGTTGCAGGGTGCTACTGTATTCTCTAAAATTGATCTGAGGTCTGGCTATTATCAGATGAAAGTTCAGGAGGAGGATGTACCTAAAACTGCATTCAGGACCAGGTATGGGCACTATGAATTTCTTGTTATGCCCTTTGGACTGACAAATGCCCCTGCGGTGTTTATGGATCTGATGAACAGGGTATTTCATGAACTCCTGGACAAATGTGTGGTCGTCTTCATTGATGATATTCTGATCTACTCCAAGAATGCGCAAGATCACTCTCAGGATTTGCGCAAAGTGCTGGAGATTCTGAGGCTGAAGCAGCTGTATGCTAAGGCCAGCAAATGCGAGTTCTGGCTAAATCAGATTGGCTTTCTGGGGCACATTATTTCTGATCAGGGTGTGTCTGTGGATCCAGTGAAGGTGGAGGCCATTCTTCACTGGGGAAGACCAACTACAGCGACTGAGGTCAGAAGTTTTCTGGGCTTAGCTGGATATTACCGCCGCTTTGTGGAAGGTTTTTCCAAGCTGGCAGGTCCTCTGACTAAGCTAACTAGAAAAAATTTAAAGTTTGAGTGGTCTGATGATTGTGAGTCTAGTTTTCAGGAACTGAAAAAGAGACTGACCAGTGCTCCTATCCTCATCATTCCCTGTGATGGAGAGAAGTTCATTGTTTACACTGATGCCTCTGGTAAGGGTCTGGGTGCTGTACTGATGCAGCAAGGAAAAGTAGTCGCTTATGCTTCAAGGCAACTCAAAGATTACGAAGTAAACTACCCCACTCATGATCTGGAGTTGGCAGCTGTAGTTTTTGCCTTGAAAATCTGGAGGCACTATCTGTTTGGACAGACATTTGAATTGTTTACAGATCACCAGAGCTTGAAGTATATCTTCACTCAGAAAGAGCTGAATATGAGACAGAGGCGATGGCTTGAATTGATAAAGGATTATGACTTCACCATCCAATATCAGTCTGGTAAAGCCAATGTGGTGGCTGATGCTCTTAGTCGGTATCCTGTGACTCAGATAGCTGCACTACGAGTCCAGGAGTGGCGACTATTGCAGGAGTTCAGTGACATGCATCTGAGTGTGACTCCGGGTGAGAGAGGCGGTCTTCTGGCTTCTCTCAGGGTTCAGTCAGACTTACTGCAGAGACTGAGATCAGGGCAGCAGTCAGATCAGGATATTCTACGGTGGAAAGAGAGGTCTGAGCAAGGCTGGGATGAGAATTTCAGTATGTCGGATGATGGTCTCCTCAGATTCCGTGGAAGGGTCTGTGTTCCTGAGGACCCTGAGTTGAGAAATGAAATTCTTAAGGAAAGTCATTGCACTAAGTATACCGTTCATCCTGGTAGTACCAAGATGTATCAGGATCTGAAAAAGACTTTCTGGTGGCATGGTATGAAGAAGGATGTGCATTTGTTTGTGTCCAGATGTTTGACTTGCCAAACCGTGAAGGCTGAGCATCAGAGGCCGGGCGGTTTGATGCAGTCTCTCCCTATTCCTCAGTGGAAGTGGGAGCATATCAGTATGGACTTTGTGTGTGGACTGCCCAATACCAGAAGGAATCATGATGCCGTATGGGTGATTGTGGACAGACTCACGAAGTCAGCTCACTTCTTACCGATTAAAATGACTTACAGTTTGGATCGGTTAGCAAAACTGTACATCGATGAGATAGTCAGATTACATGGAGTTCCTTTGGACATTGTCTCTGATCGTGATCCTCGATTTCTGTCCAGGTTTTGGAAGAAATTACAGGAAGATTTGGGAACTAATCTGAGTTTTAGCACTGCATATCATCCTCAATCTGATGGTCAGACAGAGAGAACTATTCAGACACTTGAGGATCTTCTGAGATCTTATGTGATTGACTGGTCTGTTGAGTGGGATCTGGACTTATCACTGATAGAGTTCACCTACAACAATAGCTTCCACTCTAGCATACAGATGGCTCCGTATGAGGCCCTATATGGGAGGAAATGCAGAACACCTATATGCTGGGAGGAAACTGGGGACAGAACAGTGCTAAAGTCTGATGCTGTTCAGGAAGCCACTGAGAAGATCAGAGAAATTCAGAAAAAGATGAAGATTGCTCAGGATAGACAGAGGAGTTATGCTGATGTGAGGCGGCGTCCTCTTGAGTTTTTGGTGGGAGAGCATGTTTTCCTAAAGGTCTCGCCTATGAAAGGGGTGATGAGATTTGGGAAGAGAGGAAAATTAAGTCCCAGGTACATTGGTCCCTTTGATATCATTGAGAGGGTTGGACCTGTGGCATACCGACTTGCTCTACCCCCCATCACTAGAACACCTCCATAATGTGTTCCATGTTTCTGCACTCAGAAAATATTGTTCTGATCCTTCTCATGTTCTGGAGTTGGAACCTCTCCAGCTTGAAGAGAACATGACTTTTGTGGTGAAACCTCTCAGAATTGAAGATAGAAAAGAGAAAGTGCTGAGGAATAAGGTTATTCCACTTGTGAAAGTCATCTGGGGAAATCAGTTTGTTGAAGAAGCCTCTTGGGAGGTTGAAGCAGAGATGAGAAAGGAGCATCCTCACCTGTTCAGTGATGGGCTTGGTCAGCTTTAGAGGACTAAAGCTCTATAAGGGGGGGAGGATGTAACGCCCTTGATTTTCTGAATTTTGATTTAAGGTTAGAAATTCTGTTTCTGTATTTTATCTGTTAAAATTTTGGGATTTTTGCCTAAATGTAGGAATTTTTCCTACAGGGCAAAAATAATTATTTTGGTTGGGGATTTGAACCCTCGACCTTGAGTCTTTGTTCCTGGAATTCTTCCACCGTGATGGCACATATTTCTGATATTATTGGAGTGGCGCGTGGTGGTTAAGCCCAGGTAAGCCCATAAAACCGATTGTCACTTAAGTTAATTGGGCTATTGGATCTTGGATCCGTTTGGGGTGGAAAAAAAAAAAAAGGGGAAATTCGTTAGAGCTCCTCTCCCTCACGATTTTTGGTTTGTTTCTTGCCCTAGCCGCCTGTGTTGTCGCCCCTCACTGTGCTTGGCGCCTCCTGCAAACTTCTGACGCTGGTGGTGGCAGACTGGTGGTGGACGAACTTTCTGGAGATCCCTGACCCTCTGTTTTGGCGTTTTCTCTGTGGGCGATTTTTCTGGTGAGTAATTCGATCCTAAGGAGTCTAATCCGAATTAAAATTCGTTATTTGCCATGATTATTCGTATGGGGTTGAATTCAAATAATTATAGGGTTTAAAATCATGTTCTGCTGAAAGTCTGCATTCTCTAATCTGACCTTTGTGTACTATAACCCCAATATCTCATGGCCTATAGATCCAAATCGCACGAGATAAATTTTGTATGAAACTAGATATGTTTGGCTTTAATTTGAATATGATATCGACCATATCCGAGCGGTATTCGTATTTCAATCTGTATTGCAATCCAGCTGTACAAAATCAGTTTTCTGAAATTCTGGATTTCGACCTTTATCTGTTCGAACCATCATATCTCCCTAGGTATAGCTCGAAATCTTGTCAAATCAGTTTTATTAGACCGTAGGCTCGAAGAGCTTTATTTTGACTCTCATAACGCCTATTTTCGATTAGTTATTGGATCTGAAATAAATGTCGCAAGTCTGATATATGAATCTGTTTTCTTGAAATCTGAAATTCTGACCTTCCTATGTTCGAACCCTTATATCTTCCTGTCTAAAATTCGAAATCTTGTGAAACCAGTTTTATTGGAAACTAGATTCAGAGAGCTTCATTTTGAATACAATATTGACTAGCTTTGGTTCGAAATTGGACTAAAAATATATTTTGCAAACTGACAATATAAATCTGCTATGTTTTGGTTAGACGAATATTCCTTTGTGAGAAAAATTTACATTGTATGGTTTAACCTCTTAAATTGTGGTCTGTAGTTCTTCTAAAATTTATTTGTTTGATGAGAAATTTTAGAGAAAACAAAATTGGGGATTTAACTAAGAACTTAGGAATTTTCGAAAATATAGTTCGAGCCAATTTTGGGGCTTTGGTCAATTTTCTTCACGAGCGTGTAATTAAAATTATCTGTAGTGGGGGACTGAAATTATTTACATGAAATTTGTGCGTTCCGTTAAGGTTCTGAAAGTGGCGCCCCTTACAGTAATTTTATAGCTCACGGTTTTAGAAATTTTGAGGAGATTATTTCATGAATAATTTCTGTTCTGTGTTTAAATGTTTGTTATATGAATAATTTCTGTTCTGTATTTAATTGTTTGTTATGTGGATATTTCCTGTTCTGTTTATATGTTGTGAAGTTTCTGAAAACCTTGAATGTGTTAAAACATTTGTGAGAACATAGAATGGTTTGACATGAATTAAGGTTAGTTGTAAGGAATTCACTCATATAAATTCTGTTCTGTGTTTAAGGACTGGATATTAGGGTGTGTCATTTTCTGGTTTGTTAGACTTTGGGCATAATGTAAGAATTAAGTAGTGGTTGATCCTACTTCTCCGTTTCAGTATAATCTGTTCTGTAAAATTATGCCCTAGTGTAGCACTCTTCCGTGTCCTTACCCTCCTTCTGTGGCGCTGTAATGGTGCTGATAGTCTACTACGACCCTTGAGACACTATTTCTGTTCTGGGTATTGGAGGCCAGAGTGCCACGTCCTAACAAGACGGGGGCCACCCACTGATACCTCCTCTACCATTCAGTTCTGGGTTTTGGAGGCCAGAGTGCCACGTCCTAACAAGACGGTGGCCACCCACTGATACCTCCTCTACCATTCAGTTCTGGGTTTTGGAGGCCAGAGTGCCACGTCCTAACAAGACGGGGGCCACCCACTGATACCTCCTCTACCATTCTGTTCTGGGTATTGGAGACCAGAGTGCCACGTCCTGACAAGACGGGGGCCACCCACTGATATCTCCTCTACCATTCTGTTTCTGATATGCATGCATTGTCTCGTCCTCGGCAGAGGTGGGGTCAGACCTTCTGTGGTCATCAGGCCTTCTGTGGCCTTTCTGTTTCCGATGTAGACTATCCGTTTGGACTCTGAAAATTCTGATTTTCTGTCTGTCAGTTCTGATTTCTGTAGTTCTGTTTCGATCTGTATTTAGATGTATTAGGCGGTGTGGTTAGTTGGTATGGGTTGGTATATTCATATCCTACCTGTTTGATGCCTATTGTTACAAGTATCTGTATTTGATTGTGTTTGTTTCTGATATGAGCATGCATGTTAAGTTGATTTATCTTATCTGTTAAATAAAAAGAATTTCAACTTAAGTATGATATTTTTGATGTGTACTATGGATGACTTTTAGTGTCTTTTACTCACTGAGCTTTTTAGCTCACCTCCGTTGTTTAAATGTTTTCAGGTGAGACATCAAGACAGTAATTGCTACAGCTAATATGACGCTAATGTTTGATGTCATTTCTAAGAATAGTCTTCTAAAGATTTATCAGGCCTGCGTGCCTAATTTATTATGACCTATATGACATGTTTTATCTCCTGAGGGCTTATGCCTGTTTTCAGGATATTATATTATAGTTGTTTCGTTTAAATTATTGGATACAAGTCTTGGATTCTTTTATTGAATTGGTTCTTATTTTGAAATGTCCGATTTGAGATGTGTAACCGAATTTGTGTTGTTTATTTTAGTATCTGAATAATCAGTTCTGTATATTTCTGAAATTCCACATATGTGTAGTGTGGACGTTTGTTGTTGTTACAAGATATGTGTGTCTGTGCAGCAGTAGTTTAGAATACTTGCTGCCGGATTTTTTTCTAGATTTCCGGATTTCTATTTCCTAGTAATCGATCCTATTCAGTTCTGTGCGGTTTTCTGTTCCGTAGTGATGTCCTTCGATGCCGCTTTCTTCTTGTGTTTTAATGGAAGAGAAAAAAATTTTTGAAACCCCGTATTTTACTTGTATGCGTGTGGGGTGTGATTCTGAGGGATGTTACACAAAACATATTTTCCAACTCCGTTTAGAGTAATTTCGGTTTTTATCAAAAATACAAAAAAAATATTTTCTGAAAGCGTTGTTTGAATGCTCCCTTACTTGTGAGTGATCCCACCTCCATCACACAACCTGAAGGTTTCACTAATCCATCAGATCGTCATAAGATATGCAAGTTAAAGAAGTCCATTTATGGACTCAAACAAGCATCGAGAAGCTGGAATATTCGTTTTGATGAATCAATCACTGAGTTTGGTTTCATCAAGAACGAAGATGACCCGTGTGTATATAAGAGGTTTAGTGGGAGCGTAATTACTTTCCTAGTCCTCTACGTCGATGATATCTTAATCATTGGAAACGATATTCCTGAGATGCATGCTGTTAAAGCATGGCTAAGGAAATGTTTCCAGATGAAAGATTTGGGAGAAGCAGCCTATGTATTAGGTGTGAAGATCTACAGGGATAGATCTAAGAGGCTTCTCGGGCTGTGCCAGAGTACTTACATCGATAAAGTCCTGGAGAGATTCCATTTAGAGAATTCTAAAAGAGGATATCTTCCAGTTAGACATGGTCTGAATCTTTCAAAGAGTCAGTGTCCACAAACACAGACTGAGAAAGATGAAATGGACAATACGCCTTATGCTTCGGCTATTGGATCCATTATGTATGCGATGTTGTGTACTCGCCCAGACGTCGCTTACGGGTTAAGCGTGACCAGTCGGTTCCAAAGTAATCCAGGTCAGGCACACTGGATTGCGGTCAAGAACATTTTAAAATATCTGCGGAGGACCAAAGATATGTTCTTGATGTATGGTGGTCAGGAAGAACTCAGTATTCAAGGATATACTGACGCTTCGTTCCAGTCTGACCAGGATGATTTCCGATCGCAATCAGGCTATGTTTTTAGCTTGAATGGTGGAGCAGTGGTGTGGAAGAGTTTCAAACAGTCAACTGTTGCTGATTCCACAACAGAAGCCGAGTATGTTGCAGCCTCGGAAGCATCCAAGGAGGCAGTGTGGATTCGTAAGTTCGTGAGAGAACTTGGTGTTGTTCCTTCGAGTGCTGATCCTTTGGTTATCTTCTGTGATAACACTGGAGCAATCGCACAAGCAAAGGAACCACGGTCGCACCAGAAGTCCAAGCACATACAGAGACGGTTTCATTTGATCAGGGAGATCATAGATCGTGGCGAGATCAAAATCTGCAAGGTTCATACAGATGACAATCTGGCAGACCCGCTTACTAAGCCTCTGGCGCAGCAGAAGCATGAGAAGCACTGTAATAATATGGGTTTGAGATTCCTCAACCATTAGATTAAGTGCAAGTGGGAGATTGTTGGGGTATGCCCTTAAGGCTAATGTTTGAGGCCTTGGGATTGTAACAGTATCATGTATAAACTCTTATGTTTATAAAGGCATGGTTGTTATTCAGGTTGTTACCTTGTCTGCTGTAATAAGTGTACTTCTGAATAATGTCTCAAAGCTGTTCAGCTGGGCTGACATGCTATAAAGTCCTTAGTCGAGATATCTTGGTGAACATGAGACAGCCTTGATATGGTTAAGACTAATATGTGTTCTAATCTTATAGGATGCTTCGAGCATGGAATAAGATGTAGACTCATGGGTACATTGGATGTACTGGACAGACCCTACTAGGATATTCAATTGTTTGTCACAATGTGAATAATCCTTGAATGCTGCAAGTGGCACATGTTCTTTGACTTGAGATCACTTGTGTTTCTAAATGATGATTGTCATTGTTTTGAGGTAGTTCAATATCATTTGAAATAAAATGATTATAGACTATCTTGGATGGTGAGCTTGAGTCAGGTTAGGGCACTAGTGATAGATAAAGGATTGCCGTCTCCTTGTTTAAGGAGTGTGATGTTCTAATGGGGCCCCCCCTATGAGATGATTGAGAAAGTGTATGGCCATACCCAGGTGACTATGTTCATCTGATCTAATCATGCTCATCATATTGGAGATACAGGCTTGACACGCTTGTCCAATAAGGACATCCAGTGGCAAAGGAAACATGTATGGCTTGTGAGTTTGATTCACACTTGTGCTGTGGTTTGGGTGTAGTCTTGGAAGACTCTTTTCTTTATATCGGGAGACAGTGATGTGTTGCTAGATACCCCTCACTGATCGTGATGACGCAAGTCATCGTTAACGACATTTAAAGGAAACCCTCAGGGTCGCACAATTTGATGATATGACTTACTTAAGTCAGATCGTGTGGACTGATTTGTTTTAGTTCAGTTTAAAGGAGTTTAAACTCTGATTGTAAGTGAGATCTAGTCTGATCATGTTTGATTGATTAGGGCTTGAGATTGGTAAGCTTCGATCGAGAGTATTGATGCTAGATCGGTGAGATCAAGAGCATCGAGGGATGGACGGTTAGATCATTGAACCATTGGGTTTGATAATGTCTAGACTATTGCTTGGGCTGATTTGGTTTGACCAATGAACCATTGACATGTGAACCGGCTCAAGTGTGAGCGCATGGTCCACATGGAGTGGGATGATCGTTTGGTTCACTTGATGTGAACGCAAAACGCTTCAACGGTTTCGGTTGCTATTTTTGGAAAGTCCAAAAATGAAAACGTCTCCACGTTCAATGTGTGGTTTAACGCCTCATTCAACATTCGGCTCCTCTCTCTCGACGAGACGCAAGGGGTTGAAGGTGTTGACGACGAGAAGTTCGGCCAAGCAAGACACCATCTTTTTCCTTCATTCGATCAAGGACATCTTGGAGATCCTTGCTAGCACAAGGAGCATCCAAGGAGCAAGTCATCAATCCTTTTGTGTGCGACAATTTGGAGGAGACCTCTCTTGTTCTCTCGCTTCCAAGTCGCCATCTTCTTCATGGCTATGGTATGGATCTAAACTTCATCAAGTTGATCATATGTTCTTGCGAAAGATCTATGAAAACCCTTGCTTCCGCTTGCAAAGATTTATGCGCCACCATTTAGGGTTTTCGCTCCCCCTTGAAGGGGACCTATTAGGGTTTCGCTCCCTCTTGAAAGGGACCCAACAATGTCTATCTAATGAGACATAAGAGTGAATCTTTTGACAAGTTCAAAGAGTTCAAAAATGAAGTACAAAATCAGCTAGGCCGAAATATCAAGGCACTTCGCTCAGATCGAGGTGGAGAATACTTGAGTCATGAGTTTACTGACTATCTGAAGGAGTGTGGGATTATCTCACAGCTCACTCCGCCAGGAACACCGCAATGGAATGGTGTGTCCGAGAGGAGAAATAAAACATTACTGGATATGGTTCGTTCTATGATGAGTCAGGCTACTCTACCTTACTCCTTTTGGGGATTTGCACTGGAAACAGCTGCAAAGGTACTAAACCGAGTGCCATCCAAGGCCGTTTCAAAGACTCCATATGAGTTATGGTATGGGAAACAGCCGAGCTTGACATTTATTAAGATCTGGGGTTGCGAGGCTTATGTCAAAAAGCTCGCCTCTGGGAAACTAGAGAGCAGATCTGAGAAATGTATCTTTGTCGGTTACCCTAAAGAAACTAAGGGTTATTATTTCTACGATCCCAAAGAGAACAAAGTACTTGTTGCTCGGACGGCTATATTTCTTGAGAAGGAATTTCTTCTACAAGAAGCCAGTGGGAGAGAAATAAAGCTGGATGAGAATCCAGAAGAAGGACAAAGTAGTCAAGCACAGTTGGATGAGCCTGAGCCAGTAGATCAGGTTACTGAACAACCTGAGGCTCAGATATCACGGGAACCGCGAAGATCGGGAAGGATCCGTCGACAGCCTGAGCGCTATGACGGAGTCTACATCATTGATGATGAACCCCTCACTTATGCGGATGCGGTCAGTGGACCGGAATCAGCGAGATGGCTTGAAGCTATGCGAGCCGAGATGGGCTCCATGTCAGATAACCAAGTATGGGATTTGGTTGATCCGCCTCCGGGAGTAATCCCTATAGGCTGTAAGTGGATCTTCAAGAAGAAGATTGACATGGATGGTAACGTGGTTACCTATAAAGGCAGGCTAGTTGCGAAAGGTTTCAAACAAATCTACGGGATAGATTATGATGAAACTTTCTCTCCTGTAGCCATGTTCAAGTCTATTCGGATAATTCTCGTGATAGCGGCATATTATGATTATGAGATCTGGCAGATGGATGTGAAGACCGCTTTCCTTAATGGAAAATTAGAAGAGGATGTGTATATGACACAACCTGAAGGTTTCACTAATCCATCGGATCGTCATAAAATATGCAAATTAAAGAAGTCCATTTATGGACTTAAACAAGCATCAAGAAGCTGGAATATTCGTTTTGATGAATCAATCTGTGAATTTGGTTTCATCAAGAATGAAGATGATCCGTGTGTATATAAGGGGTTTAGTGGGAGCGTGATTACTTTCCTAGTCCTCTACGTCGATGATATCTTAATCATTGGAAACGATATTCCTGAACTACATGCGGTTAAGGCATAGTTAAGAAAATGTTTCCAGATGAAAGATTTAGGAGAATCAGCCTATGTATTAGGTGTGAAGATCTACAGAGATAGATCTAAGAGGCTTCTCGGGCTGTGCCAGAGTACTTACATCGATAAAGTCCTGGAGAGATTCCATTTAGAAAATTCTAAAAGAGGATATCTTCCAGTCAAACATGGTCTGAATCTTTCAAAGAGTCAATGTCCACAAACACAGACTGAGAAAGATGAAATGGACAATACGCCTTATGCTTCGGCTATTGGGTCCATTATGTATGCGATGTTGTGTACTCGCCCAGACGTCGCTTACGGGTTAAGCGTGACCAGTCGATTCCAAAGTAATCCAGGGAAGGCACACTGGATTGCGGTCAAGAACATTTTGAAATATCTTCAGAGGACCAAAGATATGTTCTTGATATATGGAGGTCAGCAAGAACTCAGTATTGAAGGATATACTGACGCTTCGTTCCAATCTGACCAGGATGATTTCCGATCGCAATCAGGCTATGTTTTTAGCTTGAATGGAGTAGCAGTGGTGTGGAAAAGTTTCAAACAGTCAATTGTTGCTGATTCCACAACAGAAGCCGAGTATGTTGCAGCCTCAGAAGCATCTAAGGAGGCAGTGTGGATTCGTAAGTTCGTTCAGGAACTTGGTGTTGTTCCTTCGAGTGCAGATCCTTTGGTTATCTTCTGTGATAACACTGGAGCAATAGCACAAGCAAAGGAACCACGGTCGCACCAGAAGTCCAAGCACATACAGAGAAGGTTTCACTTGATCCGGGAGATCATTGATCGTGGCGAGATCAAAGTCTGCAAGGTTCATACAGATGACAATCTGGCTGACCCGCTTACAAAGCCTCTGGCGCAGCAGAAGCATGAGAAGCACTGTAATAATATGGGTTTGAGATTTCTCAACCATTAGATTAAGTGCAAGTGGGAGATTGTTGGGGTATGCCCTTAAGGCTAATGTTTGAGGCCTTGGGATTATTTCAGTATCATGTATAAACTTTATGTTTATAAAGGCAATGGTTGTTATTCAGGTTGTTACAGTATCTGCTGCAATATGTATACTTCTGAATAATGTCTTAATGCTGTTCAGCTTGGCTGACATGCAGTTTTGTCCTTAGTCGAGATATCTTGGTGAACATGAGACAGCCTTGATATGATTGAGACTAATATGTGTTCTAATCTTATAGGATGCTTCGAGCATGGAATAAGATGTAGACTCATGGGTACATTGGATGTACTGGACAGACCCTACTTAGGATATTCAATTGCTTGTCACAATGTGAATAATCCTTATATGCAAACAAGTGGCATATTTCCTTTGACTTGAGATCACTTGTGTTTCTAAATGATGATTGGCATTGTTTTGAGGTAGTTTAATATCATTTGAAACATAATGGTTATAGACTATCTTGGATAATGAACATGAGTCATGTTAGGGCACTAGTGATAGATATAGGATTGCCGTCTCCTTGATTGGAGTGTGATGTTCTATAGGGGCCCCCTGGATGAGATGATTGAGAAAGTGTATGGCCATACCCAGATGACTATGTTTCATCTGATCTAATCATTCTCATCATATTGGAATTACAGGCTTGACACGCTTGTCCAATAAGAACATCCAGTGGCAAAGGAAACACATATGTCAAGTGACTTAGGTTCACACTTGTGCTGTGGTTTGGGTGTAGTCTTGGAAGACTCTTTCCTTTATATCGGGAGACAGTGATGTGTTGCTAGATACCCCTCACTGATCGTGAGAATGTGAGTTATCGTTACCGACATTTAAAGGAAACCCTTAGGGTCGCACAATTTGATGATATGGCTTACTTATGTCAGATCGTGTGGACTGAATTGTTTTGGTTCAGTTTAATGGGATTTAAACTCTGATTGTAAGTGAGATCTGGTCTGATCATGTTTGATTGATTAGGGCTTGAGATCGGTAAGCTTCGATCGAGAGATTGGATGCTAGATCGGTGAGATCAAGAGCATCAAGAGATGAATGGTCAGATCTTAAGCCTTTTGGTTTAATGTAATCTGGATCAAGGCTTGGCTTAATTTGGTCCTTGAACCAAATGAAATGAACCGGCTCATCAAGTGAGCGCATGGTTCAAGGGTAGAGGAAGTTGCGATCGTTCACTTGGTGTGAACACATGATCGCATGTGGTGGCTTGCTATTTTTAGAAGCCATGATCTCAAAATGAGACCACGCCTCACGTTCGAAGAGCTCTCTCCTATTCTCGCCTCTCGCCCCCTTTTGCTCACGACGACTCACTCTCTCGTGTGTGAAGGTTGACGACAAGAGGAGGACTCAACCAAGCAAAAGAGATCATCTCTTCTCCCTTCACGCGATCAGGAGACCTTGGAGCCTTGCTAGCACAAGGATCGACAAGGAGTAGGCGATCACCCATCTTGTGTGCGCACGCTTTGGAGGAGAGCCGCATCGTTATCTGCTTCCAAGTCGCCATCCAAGAAATGGCAATGGTATGATCCTTGTGTCAAATCTTTAAGTTAATCTATGTTCATACATGCGATCCTAGAAATCCTATGATTCCGCCCATGCAAGTTTTATTATATATGCATGTTTAGGGTTTCGCCCCCTTAGGGGAACCTTCAGGATGAGCCTGAGCCAGTAGATCAGGTTACTGAACAACCTGAGGCTTAGATATCACGGGAACCGCGAAGATCGGGAAGGATCCGTCGACAGCCTGAGCGCTATGACGGAGTCTACATCATTGATGATGAACCCCTCACTTATGCGGATGCGGTCAGTGGACCGGAATCAGCGAGATGGCTTGAAGCTATGCGAGCCGAGATGGATTCCATGTCAGATAACCAAGTCTGGGATTTGGCTGATCCGCCTCCGGGAGTAATCCTATAGGCTGTAAGTGGATCTTCAAGAAGAAGATTGACATGGATGGTAACGTGGTTACCTATAAAGGTAGGCTAGTTGTGAAAGGTTTCAAACAAATCTACGGGATAGATTATGATGAAACTTTCTCTCCTGTAGCCATGTTCAAGTCTATTCGGATTATTCTTGCGATAGCAGCATATTATGATTATGAGATCTGGCAAATGGATGTGAAGACCGCTTTCCTTAATGGAAAACTAGAAGAGGATGTGTATATGACACAACCTGAAGGTTTCACTAATCCATCAGATCGTCATAAAATATGCAAATTAAAGAAGTCCATTTATGGACTTAAACAAGCATCAAGAAGCTGGAATATTCGTTTTGATGAATCAATCTGTGAATTTGGTTTCATCAAGAATGAAGATGACCCGTGTGTATATAAGAGGTTCAGTGGGAGCGTGATTACTTTCCTAGTCCTCTACGTCGATGATATCTTAATCATTGGAAATGATATTCCTGAACTACATGCGGTCAAGGCATGGTTAAGAACATGTTTCCAGATGAAAGATTTAGGAGAAGCAGCCTATGTATTAGGTGTGAAGATCTACAGAGATAGATCTAAGAGGCTTCTCGGGCTGTGCCAGAGTACTTACATCGATAAAGTCCTGGAGAGATTCCATTTAGAAAATTCTAAAAGAGGGTATCTTCCAGTCAGACATGGTCTGAATCTTTCAAAGAGTCAGTGTCCACAAACACAGACTGAGAAAGATGAAATGTACAATACGCCTTATGCTTTGGCTATTGGGTCCATTATGTATGTGATGTTGTGTACTCGCCCAGACGTCGCTTACGGGTTAAGCGTGACCAGTCGATTCCAAAGTAATCCAGGAAAGGCACACTGGATTGCGGTCAAGAACATTTTGAAATATCTTCGGAGGACCAAAGATATGTTCTTGATTTATGGAGGTCAGGAAGAACTCAGTATTGAAGGATATACTGACGCTTCGTTCCAATCTAACCAGGATGATTTCCGATCGCAATCAGGCAATGTTTTTAGCTTGAATGGAGGAGCAGTGGTGTGGAAAAGTTTCAAACAATCAATTGTTGTTGATTCCACAACAGAAGCCGAGTATGTAGCAGCCTCGGAAGCATCCAAGGAGGCAGTGTGGATTCGTAAGTTCGTTCAGAACTTGGTGTTGTTCCTTCGAGTGCAGATCCTTTGGTTATCTTCTGTGATAACACTGGAGCAATAGCACAAGCAAAGGAACCACGGTCGCACCAGAAGTCCAAGCACATACAGAGAAGGTTTCACATGATCCGGGAGATCATTGATCGTGGCGAGATCAAAATCTGCAAGGTTCATACAGATGACAATCTAGCTGACCCGCTTACAAAGCCTCTGGCGCAGCAGAAGCATGAGAAGCACTGTAATAATATGGGTTTGAGATTTCTCAACCATTAGATTAAGTGCAAGTGGGAGATTGTTGGGGTATGCCCTTAAGGCTAATGTTTGAGGCCTTGGGTTGTTATCAGTATCATGTATAAACTCTATGTTTATAAAGGCAATGGTTGTTATTCAGGTTGTTGCATTATCTGCTGCAATATGTATACTTCTGAATAATGTCTCAATGCTGTTCAGCTTGGCTGACATGCAGTTTTGTCCTTAGTCGAAATATCTTGGTGAACATGAGACAGCCTTGATATGATTGAGACTAATATGTGTTCTAATCTTATAGGATGCTTCGAGTATGGAATAAGATGTAGACTCATGGGTACATTGGATGTACTGGACAGACCCTACTTAGGATATTCGATTGCTTGTCACAATGTGAATAATCCTTGTATGCAAACAAGTGGCATATTTCCTCTGACTTGAGATCACTTGTGTTTCTAAATGATGATTGGCATTGTTTTTAGGTAGTTCAATATCATTTGAAACATAATGGTTATAGACTATCTTGGATAATGAGCATGAGTCATGTTAGGGCACTAGTGATAGATATAGGATTGCCGTCTCCTTGTTGGAGTGTGATGTTCTGAAGGGGCCCCCTGGATGAGATGGTTGAGAAAGTGTATGGCCATACCCAGATGACTATGTTCATCTGATCTAACCACTCTCATCATATTGGAATTACAGGCTTGACACGCTTGTCCAATAAGAACATCCAGTGGCAAAGGAAACACATATGTCAAGTGACTTGGGTTCACACTTGTGCTGTGGTTTGGGTGTAGTCTTGGAAGACTCTTTCCTTTATATCGGGAGACAGTGATGTGTTGCTAGATACCCCTCACTGATCGTGATAACGTAAATTATCATTACCGACATTTAAAGGAAACCCTTAGGGTCGCACAATTTGATGATATGGCTTACTTAAGTCAGATCGTGTGGACTGAATTGTTTTGGTTCAGTTTAAAGGGATTTAAACTCTGATTGTAAGTGAGATCTGGTCTGATCATGTTTGATTGATTAGAGCTTGAGATTGGTAAGCTTCGATCGAGAGAATTGATGCTAGATCGGTGAGATCAAGAGCATCAAGAGATGAATGGTTAGATCTTGAGCCTTATGGTTTAATTTGATCTAGACCAATGCTTGGTTTAATTTGGTCTTTGAACTAAATGAAATTGAACCGGTTCACTTAGTGTGAGCGCATGGTTCAAGTCAAGGGAGAAAGTTGCGATTGGGGTAAACGCATCTTGCGTTGAAGTAGTGGCTTGCTATTTTTGGAAGTTATGTTTTCCAAAATAGCGTGGACGCCTCACGTTCGAAGTGGTCACGCCCTATTCTCGCCTCTTCACCTCTTGTCGCCTCTCCTCTCTCGGGTAGAGAGTCTTCACACCTTGGAGAGAGTTTGGTCAAGCAAAGACGTCATCTCAATTCCCTTGACGCGATCAGGAAACTTGGAGATCCTTGCTAGCACAAGGAACGACAAGGAGTAGTCAACTCTCATCTTGTGTGCGCACGTTTTGGAGGAGAACCATTTTGTTCTCTCTGCTTCCAAGTCGCCATCCAGGCAAGGGCAATGGTATGAATCTTTTCGATCTATATAAGTATTAACAAGTTGATCATTTGACATGCTGTTGATCCTTTAGAAACTCTAGCTTCCGCTCAATGCAAAACCTCTGATATGCGCCTATTAGGGTTTCGCCCCCTTTAATGGAACTTTCAGGGTCAACCTGCCAAAAATGAAGTTTGGCTCCTATAACATTCTTCCATATCATCAGGCCCATTGGCGCTGATGAAATCTCCCAATGAGATCCGAGTTATCCAATAACTCGATCATAAGGCTTCCCGATCAATACGAGAACTCAAGTATCAAGGTGTGCGACTCTGTAGGTTCCTCTGACGCTGGCAGTGCTGACCAAAGGTCATCACAAGCAGTGAGTGGCACCTAGCAGTGCATCGCTGCTACCCAGGTCATTGGAATGGATATCGACATCGACATCCCCATCATCGCAACTAGGTACAGATGCATTACAGTCTCTTTGCCGAACTGATATCCGATTGGACAAGTGTGTCACCACTTGTTTTCACCCAATCACATGGCTATGTCTAAAATAGGTTCTCACCTGGGTATGGCCATACACTCTCAGTCATAGAACCATAGAGGAGCTCCATGGATATCATACTTCCCTAAGGAAGGGGCAAATCCTTTGTCTGTCCATTGACCTTCTCATATGGGTCGTGACATGCTCAATGACAACCGTTATGACCTTCCAACTACGGCGAGGTGTTAGGTTGTATCAAAGCAAGTCCCTAACCATATAGAATGATCAATGACCTCAAGTCAAGGGATCAATGCATCTCCTGTCACTTGTGAGGATAACTCATGACACCAAGTCATAGCCTCACAGCGGGTCTATCCAGTATATCCTCCAATGATATACCCATGTGTCTGCGTTAGCACCACGTGCCTAACCAGCCCACATACCAGTCTCACAAGTACCACAGTTGTCCCATATCCACTAAGGTACATCGACTGGGGGCTATAGTTCGAGCACAGATCCAATCTGTCTCCAGGGACATTATCATGTCAGTACATATGCGCAGATGTAAACAAACATAGATAACGACAATGCCAGAATGATATAAATATCAAAGTCAAGTAGTACATAAGTGGACCAAAACTAGGTCATAGGGCATATACACCAACAATCTCCCACTTGCACTAAGACCTAGAAGTTGAGGAATCTCAACCCCATATCTCTAGCGTGACCATCATGCTTCTGGTGCGCCAAAGCCATGGTCAATGGGTCTGTCAGATTATTCTCTGTGTCAACTCTGCTAATCTTGACATCACCTCTATCAATGATCTCTCTGATCAGGTGAAATCTTCTGAGTATGTGTTTGGATCTTTGATGAGACCGTGGTTCCTTTGCTTGTGCAATTGCTCCATTGTTGTCACAGTAGAGTTCAATGGGATCCATTGCACTAGGGACCACCTGAAGATAATATAAGAACTTCCTTATCCAAACGGCTTCCTTGGCTGCCTCAGAAGCGGCCACATACTCAGCCTCGGTTGTAGAATCTGCTATGGTGGATTGCTTGAAGCTCTTCCTGCATACAGCGCCTCCATTTATCTTGAACACATAGCCGGCCTGCGATCTAAAGTCGTCAGGGTCAGACTGGAACGATGCATCAGTGTAGCCCTGCACACTGAGCTCTTCCTGTCCCCCATAGACCAAGAACAAATCCTTAGTTCTTCTCAGATACTTTAGGATGTTCTTTACAGCCACCCAGTGCTGCAGACCTGGATTGGATTGGTATCGGCTGGTTTTGCTTACAGCATATGCCACATCTGGTCTAGTACACAACATTGCATACATGATCGATCCTACTGCCGAAGCATAAGGAATTCGACTCATGTCATCCCTCTCAGCCTGTGTTGTAGGACACTGGCTCTTTGAGAGAGTAAGGCCATGTCTTACTGGAAGGTATCCTTTCTTGGATTGCTCCAAGTTGAACCTCTCCAGGACCTTATCAATGTAGATACTTTGACTAAGGGCCAGGAGCCTCTTGGATCTATCCCGGTAGATCCTTACGCCTAGAATATAGGCGGCCTCCCCTAAGTCTTTCATCTCGAAACACTTCCCCAACCATGTCTTTACAGCTTGAAGACTAGGGATGTCATTTTCGATGAGCAGTATGTCATCAACATACAAGACCAGAAAAATCACCAAGCTCCCACTGAAATTTTTTGTATACACAGGCGTCTTCTTCGCTTTTGATAAAGCCATAATCTCTCACGGCTTCATCAAATCGAAGATTCCAACTTCGAGATGCTTGCTTTAATTCATAAATGGATCTCTTTAGCCTACAGACCTTATTAGCCTCTGCAGGATGGATGAAGCCATCAGGTTGTGACATATACACATCCTCAGTCAGCTTCCCGTTAAGGAACGCTGTCTTCACATCCATCTGCCATATCTCATAGTCATGATATGCAGCTATAGCAAGCAAAATCCGAATGGATTTGAACATGGCAACTGGCGAGAAGGTTTCATCATAGTCCACCCCGTGGACTTGTTTAAATCCTTTAGCCACTAGTCTACCCTTATAGGTAACTATATTGCCATCCATGTCTGTCTTCCTCTTGAAGAGCCATTTACACCCTATGGGTTTTACCCCATCAGGCAGCTCAACCAAATCCCAGACTTGGTTAGCCGACATGGAATCCATCTTGGATCACATGGCGTCAAGCCATCTCTCGGAGTCTGGTCCACTGACAGCCTCATCATAGGTTCTAGGTTCATCGTCAATGATGAAGATCCCATCGTGTTGGGTCGGCAGCGACCCGTACCTTTCAGGTGCACGACGAATTCTCCCAGACCTACGTGGGACCTGTGTCTGAGCCTCAGGTTGGCTAGCAACCGGTGCAGGTGGCTCAGATTCCATCTCTTTGTCTTGTGCTTGCACTTGGACCTCACCCAAGTCAAACTTCCTCCCACTAACTTCTTTCATGAGAAATTCTTTCTCTAGAAAGACAGCACCCCGAGCAAAAACTTTATTCTCGGTTGGGACATAGAAGTAGTATCCTTTAGTTTCCTTAGGATACCCCACAAACACACATTTATCAGATCTAGGTTCTAGCTTGCTAGAATCCTGACGTTTGACATAAGCCTCACATCCCCAGATCTTGATAAAAGTGAGATTAGGGCGTCTCCCACTCCACATTTCGTATGGTATTTTGGAGACATTCTTAGATGGAACATTATTCAGTATTAGAGAAGCTGTCTCTATTGCATGCCCCCAGAATGATGGAGGTAGAGTTGCATGACTCATCATGGATCGAACCATATCCAATAAAGTTCGATTTCTCCTTTCAGACACACCATTCCATTGAGGTGTTCCAGGAGGAGTGAGTTGGGATATGATCCCACACTCTCTCAGATAGTCAAAGAACTCACCGCTCAGGTACTCTCCACCTCGATCTGATCGAAGAGCTTTAATGGATCTTCCAAGCTGGTTCTCTACTTCATTCTTGAACTCCTTGAATTTCTCAAAGGACTCAGATTTATGTCTCATTAAGTAGACATAGCCATACCTACAGAAGTCATCAGTGAAGGTAATGAAGTAGTTGTACCCTCCTCTGGCTTGTTTATTGAAAGGCCCACACACAACAGTATGTATGAGATCTAATAAACCTCCTGCCCTCTCACCAATCTTGGTGAAGGGCGCTTTTGTCATTTTCCCTAATAAACAAGGTTCACAAGTATCAAATTCCTCCAAGGAACTTGAATCTAACAATCCATTTGCATGGAGTTGTTGCAGGTGATTCTTATTTATATGGGCTAATCGACAGTGCCATAGGAAAGCACCAACTAAACCACTCAGTTTGGTCCTTTTATTACTTATGTTACAAATAGAACTTTCCATATCCAAGATATATAGACCATTGCACAAAATACCCTTCCCTAGAACATATTTGCAAATGAAAAAGAACAAGAGTTCTTATTTATTTCAAACTTAAATCCCTTCTTTGCTAAGCAAGGAATGGATACAATGTTCTTAGTAAGTGAAGGTACGCAAAAGCAATTGTCTATTTCTAATTGAAGTCCAGAAGGCAAGGAGAGAATCAAAACGCCTACAGCAACAGCAGCAACCTGTGCCCCGTTTCCAACGCGTAGGTCAATCTCTCCAGGCCGCACTGATCTACTTTTCTTGAGCCCCTGCATATTTGTACAAATATGAGCTCCACATGCGGTATCCAATACCCATGACATAGAAGTAGAAAGATTGACTTCTGTAACATAGATACCTGAGCTAGAAGTTAAGGCCAAACCTTTCTTCTTCTCATTCTGAAGCTGTTTGCAGTCCCTTCTCCAGTGACCTTGCTCGCCACAGTGAAAACACCTCTGGTCCTTTGACTTCTTCGCCTTTTTCTTCAGTGCCTTGGTAGGACCTCTGGCACTGCTCTTAGCACGTGCCTTACCCTTCTTCTTTATCTTCTTGGTCACAGGGACCAAAAGAATATAATTGGGTTTGGTCTTACCCATCTCACGCTCGGCTGTTTGGAGCATATTCATTAATTCCTCCCGTGTGCACTCAATCCGGTTCATGTTGAAATTAATAATAAACGGACTGAAGCTAGGGGGCAGGGAATGCAGAATAAGATCCACAACTAGCTCGTTATCTATGGCATGTCCCAGTCTCCTGAGATGATCCACATTCCCTATGAGTTTGAGAACATGGGGTCTCACTGGTGCACCCTCAGACAATTTACTGTTGGGTCCCCTTCAAGGGGGAGCGCAAGCGGATAAAACCCCTTTCAAGAGGGAGGCGCAAAGGGTGAAACCCTAAAGGGGCGGCGCATGTGCTAGTTTAAGGGGTGTCACCCTTAAGACCGCATGTAGATCATATGGTTAACTTATGTATAAGCGAAAGGATCTTTAAAGGGATCATACCAATGCCATGAAGTTGGATGTCGGCTTGGAAGAAGAGAGCAACTTTGGTCTCCTCCAAAAGTTCACACACAAGGTGAAGATCTCTTACTTGCTTGGCGTCACTTGTGCTAGCAAGGCACCCAAGCTTCCTTGTCGAATGGAAGGAGATGATGAAGTCTCTCTTGGCCGATGCTTCTCCTCGTCAACATACACCACCCAAGGATGTGTGTCTCGTCAAGAGCAAAGAGGGAGATGAGCGTTAGCAAAACCTTGTGATCGAAATGTGTCAACATTCATCACATTTGCCAAACCGACATGCCAAAATTGGCAAGTCTTCAAAGCATGCGTTATGCGTTCACATGAAGTGAACCAAACGCTTAGCTCTCCTCTCAAATGAACCAAGCGCTCACATATGAGCCGGTTCAATTTAATTGGTCCAATGACCAAACCAAATCAGCCCAAGAATCGGTTCAGACCAAATTAAACCCTAAGGTTCAAAATCTGACCGTTCATCTTTTGATGCTCTTGATCTCTTCGATCCAGCATCCACACTCCCGATCGAAGCTTACCGATCTCAAGCCCTAATCAATCAAACATGATCAGACTGGATCTCACTTACAATCAGAGTTTAATCTCCTTTAAACTGAATCAAAACATTCCAGTCCACCCGATCTGACTCAAGTAAGTCATATCACCAAATTGTGCGACCCTAAGGGTTTCCTTTAAATGTCGGTAACGACAACTCACGTTATCACGATCAGTGAGGGGTATCTAGCAACACATCACTGTCTCCCGATATAAAGGAAAGAGTCTTCCAAGACTACACCCAAACCACAGCACAAGTGTGAATCCACTTCACAAGGCATACATGTTTCCTTTGCCACTGGATGTTCTTATTGGACAAGCATGTCAAGCCTGTAACTCCAATACGATGAGCATGATTAGATCAGATGAACATAGTCATCTGGGTATGGCCATACACTATCTCAATCATCTCATACAGGGGGGCCCTTTAGAACATCACACTCCTTGAACAAGGAGACGGCAATCCTTTATCTATCACTAGTGTCCTAACCTGACTCATGCTCATTATCCAAGATAGTCTATAATCACTATGTTTCAAATGATATTGAACTACCTCAAAATAATGACATTCATCATTTAGAAACACAAGTGATCTCAAGTCAAAGGACATGTGCCACTTGGTGCTTACAAGGATTATTCACATTGTGACAAGCAATTGAATATCCTAGTAGGGTCTGTCCAGTACATCCAATGTACCCATGAGTCTACATCTTATTCCATGCTCGAAGCATCCTATAAGATTAGCACACATATTAGTCTCAATCATATCAAGGCTGTCTCATGTTCACCAAGATATCTCGACTAAGGACATATGCATGTCAGCCTAGCTGAACAGCTTTGAGACATTATTCAGAAGTACACTTATTACAGCAGACAAGGTAACAACCTGAATAATAACCATGCCTTTATAAACACAAGAGTTTATTACATGATACTTATACAATCCCAAGGCCTCAAACATTAGCCTTAAGGGCATACCCCAACAATCTCCCACTTGCACTTAATCTAATGGTTGAGAAATCTCAAACCCATATTGTTACAGTGCTTCTCATGCTTCTGCTGCGCCAGAGGCTTGGTAAGCGGGTCTGCCAGATTGTCATCTGTATGTACCTTGCAAATTTTGATCTCGCCTCGATCAATGATCTCTCGGATCAAGTGAAACCGTCTCTGTATGTGCTTGGACTTCTGGTGCGACCGTGGTTCCTTTGCTTGTGCGATTGCTCCAGTGTTATCACAGAAGATAACCAAAGGATCTGCACTCGAAGGAACGACACCAAGTTCTCTCACGAACTTACGAATCCACACTGCCTCCTTGGATGCTTCCGAGGCTGCAACATACTCGGCTTCTGTTGTGGAATCAGCAACAGTAGACTGTTTGAAACTCTTCCACACCACAGCACCTCCATTCAAGCTAAAAACATAGCCTGATTGCGATCGGAAATCATCCTGGTCCGACTGGAACGAAGCGTCAGTATATCCCTCTATACTGATTTCTTCCTGACCACCATATATCAAGAACATATCTTTGGTCCTCCGCAGATATTTTAAAATGTTCTTGACTGCAATCCTGTGCGCCACACCTGGATTACTTTGGAATCGACTGGTCACGCTTAACCCGTAAGCGACGTCTGGGCGAGTACACAACATCGCATACATAATGGACCCAATAGCCGAAGCATAAGGCGTATTGTCCATTTCATCTTTCTCAGTCTGTGTTTGTGGACACTGACTCTTCGAAAGATTCAGACCATGTCTGACTGGAAGATATCCACGTTTAGAATTCTCTAAATGGAATCTCTCCAGGACTTTATCGATGTAAGTACTCTGGCACAGCCCGAGAAGCCTCTTAGATCTATCCCGGTAGATCTTCACACCTAACACATAGGCTGCTTCTCCTAGATCTTTCATCTGGAAACATTTTCCTAACCATGCTTTAACAGCATGCAGTTCAGGAATATCATTTCCAATGATCAAGATATCATCGACGTAGAGGACTAGGAAAGTAATCACGCTCCCACTAAACCTCTTATATACACACGGGTCATCCTCGTTCTTGATGAAACCAAACTCAGAGATTGATTCATCAAAACGAATGTTCCAGCTTCTAGATGCTTGTTTAAGTCCATAAATGGACTTCTTTAACTTGCATATTTTATGACGATCTGATGGATTCGTGAAACCTTCCGGTTGTGTCATATACACATCCTCATCCAGATTTCCATTAAGGAAAGCTGTCTTCACATCCATCTGCCAGATCTCATAATCGTAATATGCAGCTATTGCGAAAAGAATCCGAATAGACTTAAACATGGCTACAGGTGAGAAAGTTTCATCATAATCTATCCCGTAGATTTGTTTGAAACCTTTCGCAACTAGCCTGCCTTTATAGGTAACTACGTTACCATCCATGTCAATCTTCTTCTTGAAGATCCATTTACAGCCTATAGGGATTACTCCCGGAGGCGAATCAACCAAATCCCAGACTTGGTTATCTGACATGGAGTCCATCTCGGCTCGCATAGCATTAAGCCATCTAGCTGACTCCGGTCCACTGACCGCATCCGCATAAGTGAGGGGTTCATCATTATCAATGATGTAGACTCCGTCATAGCGCTCAGGCTGTCGACGGATCCTTCCCGATCTACGCGGTTCCCGTGATATTTGAGCCTCAGGTTGTGTAGTAACCCGATCTACCGGCTCAGGCACATCCAATTGTGCTTGACTACTTTGTCCTTCCTCTGGAATCTCATCCAGCTTTATTTCTCTCCCACTGGCCTCTTGCAGAAGAAATTCCTTCTCAAGAAATATGGCCGTCCGAGCAACAAAAACTTTGTTCTCTTTGGGATCGTAGAAATAATAACCCTTAGTTTCCTTAGGGTAACCGACAAAGATACATTTCTCAGATCTGCTCTCCAGTTTCCCAGAGGCGAGCTTTTTGACATAAGCCTCGCAACCCCAGATCCTGATAAATGTCAAGCTCGGCTGTTTCCCATACCATAACTCATATGGCGTCTTTGAAACTGCCTTGGATGGCACTCGGTTTAGTACATTTGCAGCTGTTTCCAGTGCAAAACCCCAAAAGGAGTATGGAAGAGTAGTCTGACTCATCATAGAACGAACCATATCAAGCAACGTTCTATTTCTCCTCTCGGACACACCATTCCATTGCGGTGTTCCTGGCGGAGTGAGCTATGAGATAATCCCACACTCTTTTAGATAGTCAGTAAACGCATGACTTTGGTATTCACCACCTCGATCAGAACGAAGTGCCTTGATATTTCGGCCTAGCTGATTCTGTACTTCATTTTTGAACTCTTTGAACTTGTCAAAAGATTCACTCTTATGTCTCATAAGATAGACATAACCATACCTACTGAAATCATCAGTAAAGGTAATGAAGTACTGATAGCCACCTCTGGCATGTTTACTAAATGGCCCACACACATCACTGTGTATAAGGTTAAGTAAACCTGAAGCCCTTTGACCTTTATTAGAAAAAGGTGACTTCGTCATTTTACCCATCAAACAAGCTTTGCATGTATCAATCTCCTCATAGGAGAATGATCCCAGCAGTCCATGATCATGCAACCGCTTAATGCGCTTCTCGTTAATATGGCCTAAACGACTATGCCATAGCAAGGTGCTGTCATCAGCATACTTGGCTTTCTTATTATCAATGTTTTGTATAGAATTTTCCATGTCCAACATGAACAACCCATTGTTAATTGAACCAGTTGCATACACAATATTATCACAAGATAAAACACACTTTGAAATATTGCATTCAAAGGCAAATCCTTTCCTGACAAGAGCAGGAATAGAGATAATATTCTTAGTAATACTGGGTACAAAATAACAATTGTTTAATTCCAATACAATGCCAGATGTTAAAGAAATGAAATAGTCTCCTACAGCAACAGCAGCAACCCGTGCCCCGTTTCCAACGCGTAGGTCTACCTCATGCTGTCCCACCTGCCTTCTTCTCTTGAGTTCCTGTACATTTGAACAAATGTGAACTCCACATGCAGTGTCCAACACCCATGAAATGGTAGAAGAAGATAACATGACCTCAGTCACATATATACCTGAGCCAGAAGCGATGCTTCCCCTCTTATCTCCTTGGAGCGCTTTACAGTCCTTTTTCCAGTGACCCAGCTGGCCACAGTGGAAACACCTGTTGTCCTTCGACCGCTTGACCTTCTGTTTCAGAGCCTTGCTGTAATTCTTGACAGGGGCCTTGCCCTTCTTCCCCTTCTTCTTGTTCCTTGAAGGAACCATCAAGACAGAGGTTGAAGGCTTTCCCTTCAGAGTTTCCTCAGTTGTCAAGAGCATATTCAGCAGCTCTGCCGGCGTACAATCGATTTTGTTCATATTAAAGTTAATAATGAACGCATCGAAAGAGGGCGGGAGAGACTGCAGAATAATATCCACAGCAAGCTCCTGGTTGATGGTATGCCCCAGTTTCTCCAGAGCCTCCTTGTGCCCAATCATCTTGAGCACGTGAGCTCCCACTGGGCTCCCTTCAGCCAGTTTGCTCTGAAAGAACAGCTTCGTCAGATTATAGCGTTCTGTCCTCGCCTGTGCAGCATACAGCATCTTGAGGTTCGCTATAATCTCTATAGCCGACAAATCCTCATGCTGACGCTGCAGCGGTGGCGTCATAGACGCTAGCATCAGGCAAGCGACATCAATGCTATCATTGACGTGCTTTTCATAGGCTTCCCGAACTGCCCTGGCGGCGTTCGGAGCGGGCTGCGGCGGTATCGCCGTCTCGAGGACATACAGTTTCCTCTCTGCCTTAAGAACGATCTTAAGGTGTCCGAACCAGTCAGAGAAGTTCGGCCCAGCAAACTTCTCCCTTTCCAGTAGGGATCGCACATTGAAGCTCATGGTGTTCGTTGCTGCAGGAATCTACAACAAGCAAGAACAGCAAGGTCAGTATCAATGTTAAGAATCAATCCAGGACTTAAGAAAGATTCTTTTCTCACTATTTTGTCTGACTGAAAAATCCAGTAAACAGTCCGAAAGAGTAACACTCTTTTAGTGAGATGGGATCCAGATTTCATACTTGGTCTCCGCGTCCCGCTCAGGCGAGATAAGATGCACAGAGATGACAAGCACTAATTTCTGGTAGGCTGTCCTAGCCAATCGCCAACCCGTGCGATTCCCCTTCATCTGGGCAATCCAGCAGACTGTGCCAACTGAGTTGGTACAACACAATCTTTGACCCCGCAGATGGCTGCCTCCATGTGCTACCATATGCGCCACATATGTAGCTTACATGGTCAAGCTGACCCGACCTACTCCCTGGACCACCACGTGCTATGCTGAGCAACGAGAAGCGATAAATCCCTTCTCTGTAACACGCAGGTGTAATCCAGCACCGTCTGAAGATAGATGGACGTGCCCACTGAGTGGGTACAACACGGCTCCAACGATAATCAGAACAGTGAGGTTTCGCGTCAGAAGGCTTACGAGCTTGATATTTTAGCGTTGGATTTTAACGGTCTTTTATCTTCTTCACTATCATGCAATTCCTATGGTGATAGCAGAAGATAAACTCATGCAGTTCTAATTATAACCAATAAAAAGAAAGCATGGATCTTATGTGGTAAAAGCCCAAAGCCTAAGTAAGACCTTAAGATACTTAAGTCTTCACTTGCTCTTCTTGGGACTTTTGCATCTCATCTGGTCCAACCCAGGGCCCTAGCGCCAAGAGCACCTCAGGTGCGCCACCAGGTGAATGCCCCTCTGGGATGTGTGCCTTTGTGCTCTTGTCTAATCAAATACAATTTGATCTATCTAGACAAGTTTGACTCGCAGGTCAATTATACAATAAATTAATTAAAAATGTGATTCGTAGATCACAAATTAATTTACAAGTTTAATTCCAGGCTCGCAGGCCCCAGCACAGCACACATTTAACATGGGCAGCCCACATAAGAATAAATAGACAAGCATCATGGCATCAATCAACATGTGATCCTTTTACAAGAAAATAAAATTTTGAAAACCCCATTGGCATCAATTTTAATTTTCTTATGAGCCCTACAACCTTACAATGGTCCATTGATAGGGATCCACTCATCCATCTGGTCAGATCCTCTGCCCTTGCATGCACCGAGTCCTAACCGACCCGAGTTGACCTAATGGTCAACCATGCATGCGCCAAGGGCTGAACAACCCTCATGAGTTCTGGCAAGCGGGTGTGACCCCGGGCCTAACTCATGTGTGTTCGCTGGTTGTCTCAACCAGACCTCGCTACACGCCTAAGATGCAATCGACCTATGGCCACCTCATGCTTGCGCACAGGTGCCATCTGGTCGATCCATCTAGGCTGTCAGATGGTCTGATCAGACTGTTGGATCTAACCAAGAGGTGACTTCAACCCCATCAACCCATCTAAGGGTTTATAGTAGGCGCCATTAGATCTAAATGGAGCGCGCAAGATGTAACAAGTTTTAGGTAAAAACAACTACAACATGCGCAACAACAATGTAAGAAGCTTTCATCTACATTAACATGCGCAACTAGATACATGGCAACAAGCGCAAACATGATGAAACTTCAAGATAGATCTATCACATGCGTTGGCATATTAGGATCACAAACAAGCAACATGAAGCAATCATATGAATCTACAAGAACCCTATGCTCTGATACCAATTGTTGGGTCCCCTTCAAGGGGGAGCGCAAGCGGATAAAACCCCTTTCAAGAGGGAGGCGCAAAGGGTGAAACCCTAAAGGGGGCGGCGCATGTGCTAGTTTAAGGGGTGTCACCCTTAAGACCGCATGTAGATCATATGGTTAACTTATGTATAAGCGAAAGGATCTTTAAAGGGATCATACCAATGCCATGAAGTTGGATGTCGGCTTGGAAGAAGAGAGCAACTTTGGTCTCCTCCAAAAGTTCACACACAAGGTGAAGATCTCTTACTTGCTTGGCGTCACTTGTGCTAGCAAGGCACCCAAGCTTCCTTGTCGAATGGAAGGAGATGATGAAGTCTCTCTTGGCCGATGCTTCTCCTCGTCAACATACACCACCCAAGGATGTGTGTCTCGTCAAGAGCAAAGAGGGAGATGAGCGTTAGCAAAACCTTGTGATCGAAATGTGTCAACATTCATCACATTTGCCAAACCGACATGCCAAAATTGGCAAGTCTTCAAAGCATGCGTTATGCGTTCACATGAAGTGAACCAAATGCTTAGCTCTCCTCTCAAATGAACCAAGCGCTCACATATGAGCCGGTTCAATTTAATTGGTCCAATGACCAAACCAAATCAGCCCAAGAATCGGTTCAGACCAAATTAAACCCTAAGGTTCAAAATCTGACCGTTCATCTTTTGATGCTCTTGATCTCTTCGATCCAGCATCCACACTCCCGATCGAAGCTTACCGATCTCAAGCCCTAATCAATCAAACATGATCAGACTGGATCTCACTTACAATCAGAGTTTAATCTCCTTTAAACTGAATCAAAACAATCCAGTCCACCCGATCTGACTCAAGTAAGTCATATCACCAAATTGTGCGACCCTAAGGGTTTCCTTTAAATGTCGGTAACGACAACTCACGTTATCACGATCAATGAGGGGTATCTAGCAACACATCACTGTATCCCGATATAAAGGAAAGAGTCTTCCAAGACTACACCCAAACCACAGCACAAGTGTGAATCCACTTCACAAGGCATACATGTTTCCTTTGCCACTGGATGTTCTTATTGGACAAGCATGTCAAGCCTGTAACTCCAATACGATGAGCATGATTAGATCAGATGAACATAGTCATCTGGGTATGGCCATACACTATCTCAATCATCTCATACAGGGGGGCCCTTTAGAACATCACACTCCTTGAACAAGGAGACGGCAATCCTTTATCTATCACTAGTGTCCTAACCTGACTCATGCTCATTATCCAAGATAGTCTATAATCACTATGTTTCAAATGATATTGAACTACCTCAAAATAATGACATTCATCATTTAGAAACACAAGTGATCTCAAGTCAAAGGACATGTGCCACTTGGTGCTTACAAGGATTATTCACATTGTGACAAGCAATTGAATATCCTAGTAGGGTCTGTCCAGTACATCCAATGTACCCATGAGTCTACATCTTATTCCATGCTCGAAGAATCCTATAAGATTAGCACACATATTAGTCTCAATCATATCAAGGCTGTCTCATGTTCACCAAGATATCTCGACTAAGGACATATGCATGTCAGCCTAGCTGAATAGCTTTGAGACATTATTCAGAAGTACACTTATTACAGCAGACAAGGTAACAACCTGAATAATAACCATGCCTTTATAAACACAAGAGTTTATTACATGATACTTATACAATCCCAAGGCCTCAAACATTAGCCTTAAGGGCATACCCCAACATTTACACCGAAAGACTGCTTTGGCGGTGTCAAATCTCTCAGTTCTAGCCTGAGCCTCGAACATCTATTTCAGATGAGTGATCATCTGAAAAGCGTTCTGCTCCTCATATTGCACCTGTAGTTCAGGTGCCATGCTGGCTAGCATAAGACATGCAACCTCCAAAGAGTCATCCTGATGCTTTCTATAAGCATCTCTGTCTGCCGTTCGGGCATTAGGCGGAGGAGCCGCAGGAAGAGCCTGTTCAAGGACATACAGCTTCTTCTCGAGCTTGAGGACTATCCTCAAGTTCCGATGCCAGTCCATAAAGTTAGTTCCAACTAACTTATCCTTATCAAGGAGTGATCGCAGTGATAATCCGCTAGTGTTCGTAGCCATTATTCTACAACACCCAAGAAAAATAGATTAGTACTACTTCGAATCATTTAAACTGGACTTGTTTTAAATGATTACTGCTCCCACTATTTTAAATTCGAATTGACAACCCACAAAGTCAATCGGGAAGTTTAAGACTTCCTAGTGAGATGGGATCCTTATTTCACATGTGGCTTTGCGTCCCACGAGGGTGGGATGAGATGCACAAAGTAACCCATGTTTCCTAAGGTGGGCGCGCCGGCCGGTTGCTCCAAGCAACTCCCCTTGTTGAGACAGTCTGGGCATTTCATGTCCAGCGAGGGCTGGATACAACATGAAATCCTAACCTCTCAACGATGCCTCTAGACTTTCACCATGTGCCCAGCACATGTGAACTTCTAGTCAAGTCCATTCCTAACCGTTATGCCCAGGGCCAACGAGTTTCCTTGCGAAGGCACGCCCAGGTTAAAACTGGACTGGGGAAACCATTGTCACCACACACTTTCTAAAGATAAGTGGGTGTGTCCCACGAGGGTGGGCACCAGTTCACAACTCCACTGATCGATAGCTTAGTGAGGGCTACGCGTTAGAAGGCTACTAGACTTGATATTTTATTATGAGGGTTTTTAAGGTCTCATCAGTTTTATCTTATGTCTAACAATACAGGCATGCAATCCTATAGTAATAACATAACGATAAAACATTACAGGCATGCTTTTAGCAGATAAGGAAAGCAGTAAAAGATGATGTGATCAAAGCCCTTTCAAGACATTGAACCAACCCATGCCAAAAGGAGGTTCAACTCTTGACATTGGACTCAAGCCCCTAAAATAGACCTATCCTAGCTGCCCTCTATCTTGGTCTTCAAGGTTGGCTCTAAGGTCCTTCTCACGTGGTTTAGCTCCTAAACCTTAAGGGTAGACCCAAAGGGTTCGGCCAATGCCATGGTCTTCCTCCAATGAGGATGCGCCACAATGCAAGAAGCTAAGTTAGCTAGCTCTCAAACCCAAGGGTTCGGCCATGCCTAACTTGCGCCTCTTTCTTTAATGCTTGTTGCGCCACCATCCAAGGTATGCATGCGCCAAGTTCCAAGTACATGCGCCACCCTAATCTTCTTCTTAGTTAAAAGCAAAAAAGAAAAGCGGCACGCAGGCCTCACGAGGATACATCACAGGCATGCAAATGGGGGCTTGACTAATGATCACAACATCATGCACAATCAAGGTATTTGCTCATGCAATTCTACATGCTCATGAAAAACATAAAATCTGAAATTTTACTTTTTCATAAAACTAGTCTCTTTTTCTCATCTTCTTCTCACAAATCTTTTGGTTAATTGCGATTAATTTTTCATGATGATTTCAGAGATCCTTTCGGCTGGCAATTTTGTTAGATCAAGAGACTTGGCCAGTCTGAAGACACAATGCCCGTCCTACTTGACAAAATTACGTGCGTCTTTAATCTATAAATCAGACAAGAAAAATAGTCCAAAAATCCAAAAGAGATTGAGAGGATGATAGAAACAAGAAACCCTAATTTTTCTATTTAGAAAAATCGTTTGTCATGCATCATGCTATTTACGAAAATAGAGATATGGCATGTGAGCATGAAAGAAAAGCATAAAACATCGTTCAAGTCTTGCAAGTTGCTCTAATACCACTGTTGGGAAACCCCGGGGATATTTTATAATTTTCAGAGATAGAGATTACAAAATACATTGCACAGCGGAAGCAATATCTCCAAAACAGGCCGGTCCCAAAAACCCAGTGAAGATCGCAAGCAAGAGAGTCGACACGATGAGTTAGGAAATACCTTAAGAGCGATTTGGAGTGATGCCGATGCAGGCGCCCAAGTGTGTGCCCTCTGTAGTCTCTCACACACGGATCTCTTGAGTTCTCTTCTTCCACGCCCAGTGCTAGCCTCGGGAAGAAGATCCAAGCCTTAGGGAGATGCTCCACTTCACTTGCGCCCCCAAGAGGAAAGGATGCGCCAAGAGAAGAAGGAACCAAGCCAAGCCGCCAAGCATCAAAGCTCCTTGCGCCAAGAGGAAAGGAGGGAGAAGCTTGCGGCTATGGAAGAAGGAAGAGGAAGTTGCGCCCTTGCTCCTAGCTCTCGCCCCTCTTCTTGTGTTCACGCCTCCAAGGATCAATCATCATAAGAGGGGGCGAGAGGGTCACATATATAGGGCAAGAGGCGGTTAAGGGAAGGGCCAAGATCATGACAAGTGTAGGGCTAGGATGAGGAGGTTTGAGACAAGGAAAGTCTCCAAGACTTTACCATAAACTCCATTCAACCTATCCATAATTGCCCAAGTACCATATCAGCCCAAGACATGCCTTAGACGCATTCATACCATCAAGGGAAGAGAGGGGAGGCGCCCTTTACTTCCATAATGAAGCAAATGCGCCAACATGAGCCCATTATGCCCCTAGGCGCTTAATGCTTCATGTTTCTCCCCATTATACCATTTTAGCCTCTCATCTCTTCATGAGAACTTGTTATTGGGCCTCATTGGATAATGAGCTAGCCCAAACTTCATCACATGGGTTGATCAAGCATTTGGATACAATCCAATGCAACCCTAATCCAAATGTGACCAACCATGGTCAAATACGGGTCAACCTGCCAAAAATGAAGTTTGGCTCCAATAACATTCTTCCATATCATCAGGCCCATTGGCGCTGATGAAATCTCCCAATGAGATCCGAGTTATCCAATAACTTGATCATAAGGCTTCCGATCAATACGAGAACTCAAGTATCAAGGTGTGCGACCCTGTAGGTTCCTCTGACGCTGGCAGTGCTGACCAAAGGTCATCACAAGCAGTGAGTGGCACCTAGTAGTGCATCGTTGCTACCCAGGTCATTGGAATGGATATCGACATCGACATCCCCATCATCGCAACTAGGTACAGATGCATTACAATCTCTTTGCCGAACTGATATCCGATTGGACAAGTGTGTCACCACTTGTTTTCACCCAATCACATGGCTATGACTAAAACAGGTTCTCACCTGTGTATGGCCATACACTCTCAGTCATAGAACCATAGAGGAGCTCCATGGATATCATACTTCCCTAAGGAAGGGGCAAATCCTTTGTCTGTCCATTGACCTTCTCATATGGGTCGTGACATGCTCAATGACAACCGTTATGACCCTCCAACTATGGCGAGGTGTTAGGTTGTATCAAAGCAAGTCCCTAACCATATAGAATGATCAATGACCTCAAGTCAAGGGATCAATGCATCTCCTGTCACTTGTGAGGATAACTCATGACACCAAGTCATAGTCTCACAGTGGGTCTATCCAGTATATCCTCCAATGATATACCCATGTGTCTGCGTTAGCACCACGTGCCTAACCAGCCCACATACCAGTCTCACAAGTACCATAGTTGTCCCATATCCACTAAGGTACATCGACTGGGGACTATAGTTCGAGCACAGATCCAATCTGTCTCCAGGGACATTATCATGTCAGTACATATGCGCAGATGTAAACAAACATAGATAACGACAATGCCATAATGATATAAATATCAAAGTCAAGTAGTACATAAGTGGACCAAAACTAGGTCATAGGGCATATACACTAACAATTGGTATCATAGCTACTTGCGAGAGAATCATTATGGTACTTACCAAACCCTGTGGGAGTAATGTTCCGCTCACTTGACCAGTGGTTATGGTTCATGGCCATATCCTCAAGTAGAGCAGTTGCATCTTCCACACTCTTGCTCATGATCGTTCCTCTAGCCGCAGCGTCCACCATCAATCTAGTGTTGTAATCCAATCCATTGTAAAAGATGTGGATTAAAACCCATTCCTGAAGTCCATGGTGTGGGCACATGCATTGGAGCTCTTGAAGCGCTCCCAGGCGTCATAGAGCGACTCTCCGTGCTGTGCAAAACTCGTAATCCTATTGCGTAGTTGAACAGTCTTGCTTGGTGGGAAATATTTGTTCAGAAATGCTTTTGATAGCTCTTCCCAAGTGGTGATAGATCTTGCCGGCATCGAATATAACCAAGCTCTGGCACGGTCTCTGAGAGAAAATGAAAATAATCTTAATCTTATCACATCAGAAGAAACTCCATTAACCTTGACAGTATCGCAGTATTCAAGAAAAACAGCCAAATGAAGATTAGGGTCCTGATTTGGGGAACCCCCAAATTGATTTTGCTGGACCATGATCATCAGCGCTGGTTTGAGTTCAAAATTGTTCACCTCTACATTAGGTCGAACAATGCTTGAATTAAACCCTTGTATGTTTGGTGCTGCGAAGTCCCTAAAAGATTGATTGTTCGCCGCCATCACTCCTTCTTCAGAGGTCCTCTTGTTCTCAAACTGCAATCTCCTTCGAAGGCGAAACGTACGCTCAATTCTGGGTCTTTTGGGAACAAAGCACCTGCAGAGAAATTCTGGGCACACAATGTGAAAGTTAACTATAAAAAAAAAGAACAGTAAAGACTAGTAGTAAAGCAAAAGAAAAGAAAATGCCTAATCTCCAAACTTATCTATTAGTCAATATTAACTAACCGTAATCCCCGGCAACGACGCCAAAAACTTGATAGGCTCCGCAAGTGCACGGATTTATCGAAGTAATAAAAAGATTATCATTCCTAACGAGGACTACGTAATTAAGTGCTGACTTCTTGACTTGTTTGAATCTAGGCAAATTAAACCAGTGGTTGTCCTAAACTTCTAAATGCGACACAAACTTGAAAATAGCTTTTAAGTGGTTCAAATTCTAAAGGATTGGGAATTCATGGGTTCACCACACTAACAATCATGAATCGTGTGAAAAATAACTAATTCCACAGAATTTATCTATCATGAAAGGAACTTTTCCTATGGTACATATTACCTCCTCTCAGAGCGTAATACGGTATTTAGTTAGAATTAACTCCCTACTCTCGTGACAGATAACCTAACTAAACCCATTAAGTGCTGTGAAAAGTTGGTTAAGACCTTCAGACGAATCCAAACTACTCTCGTGATTGGATTCGAAGGTTCAGTTGAAATAGGTCGGACGTTGCGATTCACCTCTCTGTCCTTCTCGCAACGTCTAAGACGTAAAATTACTTGGTCAAGATAAAGTACGAGATACATGCAATTTCAACCAAATCATGATAATAAATTTATAGAAAAGAGTGTAAACATAGATTGATTAATGAAAGTAGTAGGCTACACCCAATAATCCCAGATAAGTATCTACTCGCTCATATTGTTAAGGAAATACATGATGTTTATGATGAACAAGTGAAAACTCCTAAAAATCATCGAGAAATCACAAAAAAAGAACAACGAAACCCCTTCTCCTCGATCTGGAGATGAAGAAGAGTCGATCGATCATCTCCTTCGTGAGGAATCTCGCCAGAATATGCCCCTGAAATTGTCTTTTCGCCCTTGTCACCGCCGTTGTCTATCTTCATCCGAAAAAAAACCTTTAGCCTTTGAAAAATCTTGTCTTTTATAGCTAGAATGGTTTAGGGCTCATCTAGGAACGGTTCTGCGGAGTTTGGTTCAAATTCGGTTCGAATCGGTGGAGAAACGAGTGAAAAACTCGTCAAGCGGCAGTTTTTATGGCCCGTGATGCATTATGGCCGAGGCAGTAAATGTTTCTGTGTATATGCCTTCGGTCACAGAAAGTTTCACGAACCGTGATGGATTCACGGCTTCACCAGTGAAAGTTTCTGTTCATTCCGACACTTAGCCGATTTTCACCTTCCGTTCGTCGTTGCTTTTATGGCTGAATCCGTAATTACGGCCAAGGCCGTAATTGTCTCGTTCTTCACCGTTTTCACCCCAAATTTGACGCGTATGCTCATGATCTCCTCGGGAATCATGCTTTGGCTTCAAAACTCTCGAAATCCTTCATTTTCATGCCATTTTACCTACATTTTTATAAAAATAAAGAAAAGTGAAGATTTCATGCAAAGTAGAGTAAAAGCACTAAAAATAGCACCAAATCATGCAATAAATCCCAAAATATAATCTAAAACATAGGCAAAAACATGGTGTAAATGCAACGCATCAACCGGCTTCCTCTATTTCACCCCATCTGCAGTCCCGATCGACACCAAATTCTAGCCACGATCTCTCCTTGTCGTTGCGAACCCACAACTAGAAGGATCAGCCTATCCGGCCGGTGGATTGCTGGAATTGGCAACTTTCCCAATTCTCAGGTTCTGTCGCATTCCACCCTATTCTCAGCTTGGCGCACAGCAATCCGGTGCCAGAAGCTCACTATCCGCCTGTGTCCGCCACATGCACCTCTAGCTGAAGCAACTTTGGCAATTGAGTGCCAAACGTCGACTGGCGGCATGCCCTACTCACCACTCTCGCATGGAACGAAGGAAGAATAGTGAAACCTGCTCACATCCAATGGCCTAGATTGTTTAGCCTTCATCCAATGGCCAGATTAGTATCTTGGGCAATCGACAACTGGTATTATTTATGCTAGATCTGCTCCAATCGGATGAGTTTTGGGATGATCTAGGTGACAATCCCCACTAAGCCAAACTAAATCTGTCCATCCATGCCCTCAGATCTCAAATCAGGCATCCCGATCAGAAGATATGATCAAGACCAAATGTATGGCCTAGATTGACTCGACCTAAAACTTCCTTAACACACCTTGGTTGTCAGAATATTTTTAGTCAAATGTACCCTCTTTTCAAGTTTTATAGCATAGTGGTTAGTATATTAGTTGTAACCACCCCTCATGTCAGTGGTGTGGTTTTTACCCTCCCTTAGCTTATAAAAGAGAGGTAGGGCCTAGTGGCTAAGTAGTTCGCAAGTAGCAACCTACAGGAGGTGGCTGCGTGGAGACTTGTAACTCGAGCGTGTATGAAGTGGAGGGAGGTGGGTGCCTCGACTCCATTGTGTGTGGAAAAGCTTGAGTATCCGGCGCAAGGTGTGCAATCGTTGTTGGAGCCCGATACCTCGCATTCTTCAATTGTAGTTCCACATCGACGGTTAGTAGTTTATTTGATTTGAGTGAAAGTTCACATTGGTTCATCTATTTTACCGTCCATTACTCGTATACGTATCTGATTGCGTTGAGTCCACGTGTTTGATCACAAGTTTTCAAATCGTTCATATGTCCTCCTAAAGTCAGTCTAGGAGATCTTTCCACCCCGTAGCTTGGCACTACACCACCCTTCCTTAATTTGAAGCTTGATATCCATGGGCTCCACATATAGATGCATGGTTGAAAGTGTATAACCATACCCAGGTGAGAACCTGATTTAGTCATGACCATTAGATTAGGTTAAATAAGTGTGACACACTTGTCCAATCTAGATATCAGCCTGGCCAAAGAACAAAAGTGTATACGCACTTTATCATAGTTTTAGGGGATATCGTTGGCAACTACATTCCAATGACTTGGGTAGCAATGATTTAATGTTAGGTGCCACTCATTGCTTTTGATGACCTGAGGTTATCACTACCAACGTCTAAGAAACTACTGTTGGGGTATGCCCTTAAGGCTAATGTTTGAAGCCTATGGGAGTGTAACAAGTATCATGTAATAAACTCATATGTTTATAAAGGCATGGTTGTTATTCAGTTAGCTACATTGTCTGCTGCAATATATGTTCTTCTGAATAATGTCTCAAAGCTGTTCAGCTGGGCTGACATGCTATTATGTCCTTGGTCGATGTATCTTGGTGAACATGAGACAGCCTTGATATGGTTAAGACTAATATGTGTTCTAATCTTATAGGATGCTTCGAGCATGGAATAAGATGTAGACTCATGGGTACATGGGATGTACTGGACAGACCCTACTAGGATGTTCAATTGTTTGTCACAATGTGAATATTCCTTGATTGCGACAAGTGGCACATTTCCTCTGACTTGAGATCACTTGTGTTTTCTAAATGATGATTGTCATTGTTTTGAGGTAGTTCAATATCATTTGAAACATAATGATTATAGACTATCTTGGATGGTGAGCTTGAGTCAGGTTAGGACACTAGTGATAGACATAGGATTGCCGTCTCCTTGTTTAAGGAGTGTGATGTTCTATAAGGGCCCCCCTGGATGAGATGATTGAGAGAGTGTATGGCCATACCCAGGTGACAGTGTTCATCTGATCTAATCATGCTCATCATATTGGAGTTACAAGCTTGACAGGCTTGTCCAATAAGAACATCAAGTGGCAAAGGAAGTATGCATGCCTAGTGAATTGGATTCACACTTGTGCTGTGGTTTGGGTGAAGTCTTGGAAGACTCTTTCCTTTATATCGGGAGACAGTGATGTGTTGCTAGATACCCCTCACTGATCGTGATAACGTGAGTTATCGTTACCGACATTTAAAGGAAACCCTTAGGGTCGCACAATTTGATGATATGGCTTCTTTAAGTCAGATCGTGTGGACTGAATTGTTTAGTTCAGTTTAAAGGGGTGTTAAACTCTGATTGAGAGTGAGATCTGGTCTGATCATGTTTGATTGATTAGGGCTTTAGATCGGTAAGCTTCGATCGAGAGTTATGATGCTAGATCAGTGAGATCTAGAGCATCGAGAGATCAACGGTGATCTTGAACCTTGTGGTTCAATAAGATCGACCATTGCTTGGGCCGATTTGGTCTTGAACCAAAGTCACTTGAACCGGCTCATGTTATGAGCGCTTGGTTCAAAAGGTTCGAATGGGAGAAGAGGGTTGCGGTTCACTTCATGTGAACGCATAACCGAAGTGAGTAATAGGTTACTATTTTTGGATAGCAACGCCCACGTTGATTACAACGTGTTTACTCCCTTGTCGATCATCAACTTCGGACGACATCTCCTCCCTTCTCGTGTGACAAAAGTCTTGACGAGTGTAGAGGAACTTCTTCTTCGCCAAGCCCAAGGATCTCATCTCCTCCATGCGCAAAGGACCCTTGAAGCTTTGCTAGCACAAAGACGACAAGGAGAGGCCATTCTTCATCGTGTGTGCGTCGACTAGGGAGAAGACCCCTTTCGGTTTTTGCTTCCAACACTTCATCCATAGATGGCGATGGTATGAATCTTATTGGCATTTTGCAATCGATTTTTCATAGTTGATCATATATCATGCTAATGATCCCTAAAACCCTTATTTCCGCTGCGTTGAAACACATGCGCCCATTAGGGTTTTTCGCTCCCCCTTGAAGGGGACCCCTGCAATTGGTATCAGAGCGAGGTTAAATCGCATGATAATATGTTTGCTATGATTTGTGATCCTTGTATGCGCCATCTTGCTAGATCTAGAATACATGCGAACCTTTACTTGTAGTTGACGCATGTTGTAAGGTTGCGCATGATGTAAGTTTATGTGTTACGCATGTATGATGCCTTGGCACTTGTTATAGAGTTTTTATCAAAAACTTATATCTCTTGCGCGTATCACCTTAGATCTAAGCCGCCTACTGTAAACCCTTAGACGGGTTATTAGGGTTGAAGTCACCCCTAGGTTAGATCCAGAATGTCTGATCAGACTATCTGACAGCCTGAATGGGTCGACCAGTTAGCACCTCGGCGCAAGCCTATGGTGGCTATAGGTCGACTGCAGACAGGTGTGTAGCGATGTCTGATTGAGACGACTAATGAACGCACCTGAGTTAGGCCCGGGGTCACGCCCGCTTGCCAGACCTCTGTGTGGTCGTTCAGCCCTGGCGCATGCATGGTTGACCTTATGGTCAACTCAAGTCAGTTAGGACTTGGTGCATGCAAGGGTAGTGGATCTGACTAGGTTGGTTGAGTGGATCCCTAGTAATGGACCGTTGTAAGGTTGTAGGGGAAATAAGAAAAAATTAAAATTGATCCCAAGGGGTTTTCGAAAAATTTTAATTTTTATGTATGGATCACATGATTCTTGATTGATGCATATGTTTGTCTATTTAGTCTTATGTGGGCTGCCCGTTATTAATGTGTGCTGTGCTGGGGCCTGCGAGCCTGGGATTAATTGTTGTAAATTAATTTTATTTTTGTGATCTGCGAATCACAATTTTGATTAATTTATAATGTGAAAGTGACCTGCGTGTCACTCTTGTCTAGATAGTTAAATTGTAATTTAATTAGACAAGAGCACAGAGCACACTTGGTAGAAGCGCATGCAGCAGTGGCTGGACCAGGTGGGAGGTCTAGGGTTCGAACCTAGGACCTGGCGCAAATTCCTGGTGGGCGCACCTGTGCTGCAAATGGCGCTAGGGCCCTGCTTGGGCCAGATGAGCAGCTAAAGACCCATGAAGAGCAAGTGTAGACTTAAGCTAGGTTAAGGTCTCACTAGGGCTATGGGCTTTTACCACATAAGATACATGCTTTCTTTTATTGCTTAATATTAGAATTGCATGATTAAATTATCTTCTGCTATCACCATAGGAATTGCATGATAGGCAAGAAGATAAAAGACCGTTAAAATCCAACGCTTAAATATCAAGCTCGTAAGCCTTCTGACGCGAAACCTCACTGTTCTGATTATCGTTGGAGCCGTGTTGTACCCACTCAGTGGGCACGTCCATCTATCTTCAGACGGTGCGGGATTACACCTGTGTGTTACAGAGCAGGGATTTATCCCTTCTCGTTGCTCAGCATAGCACATGGTGGTCCAGGGAGTAGGTTGGGTCAGCTTGACCGTGTAGTCTACATATGTGGCGCATATGGTAGCACATGGAGGCAGCCATCTGTGGGGTCAGAGATTGTGTTGTACCAACTCAGTTGGCACAGTCTGCTGGATTGCCCAGATGAAGGGGAATCGCACGGGTTGGCGATTGGCTGGGATAGCCTACCAGAGATTAGTGCTTGTACTCTCTGTGCATCTTATCTCGCCTGAGCGGGACGCGGAGACCAAGTATGAAATCTGGATCCCATCTCACTAAAAGAGTTCTACTCTTTCGGGCTGTTTTGCTGGATTTTTCACGCCTGATAAAATAGTGAGAAAAAGAATCTTTCTTAAGTCCTGATTGATTCTTATACATTGATACTGACCTTGCTGTTCTTGCATTGTTGTAGATACCTGCAGCAACGAACACCATGAACTTCAATGTGCGATCCCTACTGGAAAGGGAGAAGTTTGCTGGGCCAAACTTCTCTGACTGGTTTGGACACCTTAAGATTATTCTTAAGGCAGAGAGGAAACTGTATGTCCTCGAGACGGCGATACCGCCGCAGCCCGCTCCGAACGCCGCAAGGGCGGTTCGGGAAGCCTATGAAAAGCACGTCAATGATAGCATTGATGTCGCTTGCCTGATGCTAGCGTCTATGACGCCACCGCTGCAGCGTCAGCATGAGGATATGTCGGCTATAGAGATTATAGCGAACCTCAAGATGCTGTATGCTGCACAGGCGAGGACTGAACGCTATAATTTGACTAAGCTCTTCTTTCAGAGCAAACTGGCTGAGGGGAGCCCAGTAGGAGCTCACGTGCTCAAGATGATTGGGCACAAGGAGGCTCTGGAGAAACTGGGGCATACCATCAACCAGGAGCTTGCTGTGGACATTATTCTGCAGTCTCTCCCGCCTTCATTCGACGCGTTCATTATTAATTTTAATATGAACAAAATCGATTGTACGCCGGCAGAGCTGTTGAATATGCTCTTGACTACTGAGGAAACTCTGAAGGGTAAGCCTTCAACCTCTGTCTTAATGGTTCCTTCAAGGAACAAGAAGAAGGGGAAGAAGGGCAAGGCCACTGTCAAGAGCTACAGCAAGGCTCTGAAGCAAAAGGTGAAGCGGTCCAAGGAATACAGGTGTTTCCACTGTGGCCAGCTGGGTCACTGGAAAAAGGACTGTAAAGCGCTCCAAGGAGATAAGAGGGGAAGCTTCGCTTCTGGCTCAGGTATATTCGTGACTGAGGTCATGTTTTCTTCTTCTATATCATGGGTGTTGGACACTGCATGTGGAGTTCACATTTGTTCAAATGTACAGGAACTCAAGAGAAGAAGGCAGGTGGGACAGCATGAGGTGGACCTACGCGTTGGAAACGGGGCACGGGTTGCTGCTGTTGCTGTAGGAGACTACTTCATTTCTTTACCATCTGGAATTGTATTAGAACTAAACAGTTGTTATTTTGTTCCCAGTATAACTAAAAATATTATCTCCATTCCTACTCTTGTCAGGAAGGGATTTTCCTTTGAATGCAATATTTCAAAGTGTGTTTTGTCTTTAGATAATATTGTTTATGCAACTGGTTCAATTAACAATGGGTTATACATGTTGGACATGGAATGTTCTATACAGAACGTTGATATCAAGAAAGCCAAGTATGCTGATGACAGCACCTTGCTATGGCATAGTCGTTTAGGCCATATTAACGAGAAACGCATTAAGCGGTTGCATCATCATGGACTGCTGGGATCATTCTCCTACAAGGAGATTGATACATGCAAGGCTTGTTTAATGGGTAAAATGACGAAGTCACCTTTTCCTCACAAAGGTCAAAGGGCTTCAGGTTTACTTGACCTTATACACAGTGATGTGTGTGGGCCATTTAGTAAACATGCCAGAGGTGGCTATCAGTACTTCATTACCTTTACTGATGATTTCAGTAGATACGGGTATGTCTATCTGATGAGACATAAGAGTGAATCTTTTGACAAGTTCAAAGAGTTCAAGAATGAAGTACAGAATCAGCTAGGCCGAAATATCAAGGCACTTCGCTCAGATCGAGGTGGTGAATACCTAAGTCATACGTTTACTGACTATCTAAAAGAGTGTGGCATTATCTCACAGCTCACTCCACCAGGAACACCGCAATGGAATGGTGTGTCCGAGAGGAGAAATAGAACGTTACTAGATATGGTTCGTTCTATGATGAGTCAGGCTACTCTGCCCTACTCCTTTTGGGGTTTTGCACTGGAAACAGCTGCAAAGGTACTAAACCGGGTGCCATCCAAGGCAGTTTCAAAGACGCCATATGAGTTGTGGTATGGGAAACAGCCAAGCTTGACATTTATCAGGATCTGGGGTTGCGAGGCTTATGTCAAAAAGCTCGCCTCTGGGAAACTAGAGAGCAGATCTGAGAAATGTATCTTTGTCGGTTACCCTAAGGAAACTAAGGGTTATTATTTCTTCGATCCCAAGGAGAACAAGGTTTTTGTTGCTCGGACGGCCATATTTTTTGAGAAGGAGTTTCTTCTGCAAGAGGCCAGTGGGAGAGAAATAAAGCTGGATGAGAATCCAGAAGAAAGACAAAGTGACCAAGCACAGTTGGATGAGCCTGAGCCGGTAGAACAGGTTATTGAACAACCTGAGGCTCAGATATCACGGGAACCGCGAAGATCGGGAAGGATCCGTCGACAGCCTGAGCGCTATGACGGAGTCTACATCATTGACAATGATGAACCCCTCACTTATGCGGATGCGGTCAGTGGACCGGAGTCAGCGAGATGGCTTGAAGCTATGCGCGCCGAGATGGACTCCATGTCAGATAACCAAGTCTGGGATTTGGTTGATCCGCCTCCGGGAGTAATCCCTATAGGCTGTAAATGGATCTTCAAGAAGAAGATTGACATGGATGGTAACGTGGTTACCTATAAAGGCAGGCTAGTTGCGAAAGGTTTCAAACAAATCTACGGGATAGATTATGATGAAACTTTCTCACCTGTAGCCATGTTTAAGTCTATTCGGATTCTTTTTGCGATAGCTGCATATTACGATTATGAGATCTGGCAGATGGATGTGAAAACAGCTTTCCTTAATGGAAATCTGGATGAGGATGTGTATATGACACAACCTGAAGGTTTTGAAGGAACCCCAAAGATAAAGGGGGCAAAAACCCTAAGCATGGCGCTAATGAAAAATGATGCAAGCGGAAGCAAGGGTTTTAAAATCGTTTGCATGCCAATTGTTCAACTATCAAAGATTGATAAGAACAAGATCATACCATAGCCATGTAGATGGTGCGGCTTGGAAGAAGAAAGACCGAAGGGATCTTCTCCAAAGAAATCACACACAAGGGATGAAAGCTTCCTCCTTGCGCAAGTCTTGTGCTAGCAAGATTGGCAAGCTCTTTCAACCGTGTGTAGGAGATTAGATGAAAAGGGCTGCCTTCTTTTCGAGAGCTCTTCCTTCTTTTCGCAAGAACAACGCCTTCTCCAAGAGCAAGCCGTTTTCTCCACGCCCAAAGAGCAAAACCGAAAGCATTAGAGAGTAATCAAGCCATGAACGCATATGCGTTTAGCTTATGGAACTTTCCATAAATGGCAACGATTAAGAGTTGGCGTTCATGGTTCATGTTTCCATGAACCAAACGCAACCTCTTCTCCCTCTTGAACCAAGCGCTCAACCCATGAGCCGGTTCAATTTCATTGGTTCAATTTCGAAACCAAATCAGCCCAGAATTAAGTCTAGACCAAATTAGACCACAAGGTCCTAGATCTGACCCTTCATCATCTGACGCTTCTGATCGCACCGATCTAGCATCATCTCTCTCGATCGAAGCTTACCGATCTAAAGCTCTAATCAATCAAACATGATCAGACCAGATCTCACTTACAATCAGAGATTAAATCTCTTTAAACTGAACCAAAACAATTCAGTCCACACGATCTGACTTAAGGAAGCCATATCACCAAATTGTGCGACCCTGAGGGTTTCCTTTAAATGTCGGTAACGATAACTTACGTTATCACGATCAGTGAGGGGTATCTAGCAACACATCACTGTCTCCCGATATAAAGGAAAGAGTCTTCCAAGACTGCACCCAAAACACAGCACAAGTGTGACTCAATTCACAAGGCATACATGTGTCCTTTGCCACTGGATGTTCTTATTGGACAAGCATGTCAAGCTTGTAACTCCAATACGATGAGCATGATTAGATCAGATGAACATAGTCATCTGGGTATGGCCATACACTTCCTCAATCATCTCATATAGTGTGGCCCTATAGAACATCACACTCCTTAAACAAGGAGACGGCAATCCTTTATCTATCACAAGTGCCCTAACCTGATTCAAGCTCACCATCCAAGATAGTCTATAATCATTATATCTCAAATGATATTGAACTAGCTCAAGACAATGACAATCCTCATTTAGAAACATAAGTGATCTCAAGTCAGAGGACATGTGCCACTTGTTGCTTACAAGGATCATTCACATTGTGACAAGCAATGGAATATCCCAGTAGGGTCTGTCCAGTACATCCAATGTACCCATGAGTCTACATCTTATTCCATGCTCGAAGCATCCTATAAGATTAGCACTCATATTAGTCTCTATCATATCAAGGCTGTCTCATGTTCTCCAAGATATCTCGACTAAGGACTTATAGCCTGTCAGCCTAGCTGAACAGCTTTGAGACATTATTCAGAAGTACACTTATTACAGCAGACAAGGTAACAAGCTGAATAATAACCATGCCTTTTATAAACATAAGAGTTTATTACATGATACTATTACAATCCCAAAGGCCTCAAACATTAGCCTTAAGGGCATACTCCAACAATCTCCCACTTGCACTTAATCTAATGGTTGAGAAATCTCAAACCCATATTATTACAGTGCTTCTCATGCTTCTGCTGCGCCAGAGGCTTGGTAAGCGGGTCTGCCAGATTGTCATCTGTATGAACCTTGCAAATCTTGATCTCGCCACGATCAATGATCTCCCGGATCAAGTGAAACCGTCTCTGTATGTGCTTGGACTTCTGGTGCGACCGAGGTTCCTTTGCTTGTGCTATAGCTCCAGTGTTATCACAGAAGATAACCAAAGGATCTGCACTCGAAGGAACGACACCAAGTTCTCTCACGAACTTACGAATCCACACTGCCTCCTTGGATGCTTCCGAGGCTGCAACATACTCGGCTTCTGTTGTGGAATCAGCAACAGTAGACTGTTTGAAGCTTTTCCACACCACTGCTCCACCATTCAAGCTAAAAACATAGCCTGATTGCGATCGGAAATCATCCTGGTCTGACTGGAACGAAGCGTCAGTATATCCCTCTATACTGAGTTCTTCCTGACCACCATATATCAAGAACATATCTTTGGTCCTCCGCAGATATTTTAAAATGTTCTTGACCGCAATCCAGTGCGCCAAACCTGGATTACTTTGGAATCGACTGGTCACGCTTAACCCGTAAGCGACATCTGGGCGAGTACACAACATCGCATACATTATGGACCCAATAGCCGAAGCATAAGGCGTATTGTCCATTTCATCTTTCTCAGTCTGTGTTTGTGGACACTGACTCTTCGAAAGATTCAGACCATGTCTGACTGGAAGATATCCACGTTTAGAATTCTCTAAATGGAATCTCTCCAGGACCTTATCGATGTAGGTACTCTGGCACAGCCCGAGAAGCCTCTTAGATCTATCCCGGTAGATCTTCACACCTAATACATAGGCTGCTTCTCCTAGATCTTTCATCTGGAAACATTTTCCTAACCATGCCTTAACAGCATGCAGTTCAGGAATATCGTTTCCAATGATCAAGATATCATCGACGTAGAGGATTAGGAATGTAATCACGCTCCCACTAAACCTCTTATATACACACGGGTCATCTTCGTTCTTGATGAAACCAAACTCAGAGATTGATTCATCAAAACGAATGTTCCAGCTTCTTGATGCTTGTTTCAGTCCATAAATGGACTTCTTTAACTTGCATATTTTATGACGATCTGATGGACTAGTGAAACCTTCCGGTTGTGTCATATACACATCCTCATCCAGATTTCCATTGAGGAAAGCTGTCTTCACATCCATCTGCCAGATCTCATAATCGTAATATGCAGCTATCGCGAAAAGAATCCGAATAGACTTAAACATGGCTACTGGTGAGAAAGTTTCATCATAATCTAACCCGTAGATTTGTTTGAAACCTTTCGCAACTAGCCTGCCTTTATAGGTAACCACGTTACCATCCATGTCAATCTTCTTCTTGAAGATCCATTTACAGCCTATAGGGATTACTCCCGGAGGCGGATCAACCAAATCCCAGACTTGGTTATCTGACATGGAGTCCATCTCGGCTCGCATAGCTTCAAGCCATCTAGCTGACTCCGGTCCACTGACCGCATCCGCATAAGTTAGGGGTTCATCATTATCAATGATGTAGACTCCGTCATAGCGCTCAGGCTGTCGACGGATCCTACCCGATCTTCGCGGTTCCCGTGATATTTGAGCCTCAGGTTGTTCAATAACCTGATCTACCGGCTCAGGCTCATCCAACTGTGCTTGACTACTTTGTCCTTCTTCTGGATTCTCATCCAGCTTTATTTCTCTCCCACTGGCCTCTTGCAGAAGAAATTCCTTCTCAAGAAATATGGCCGTCCGAGCAACAAAAACCTTGTTCTCCTTGGGATCGAAGAAATAATAACCCTTAGTTTCCTTAGGGTAACCGACAAAGATGCATTTGTCAGATCTGCTCTCTAGTTTCCCAGAGGCGAGCTTTTTGACATAAGCCTCGCAACCCCAGATCTTGATAAATGTCAAGCTAGGCTGTTTCCCATTCCATAACTCATATGGCGTCTTTGAAACTGCCTTGGATGGCACTCGGTTTAGTACCTTTGCAGCTGTTTCCAGTGCAAAACCCCAAAAGGAGTATGGAAGAGTAGCCTGACTCATCATAGAACGAACCATATCAAGTAACGTTCTATTTCTCCTCTCGGACACACCATTCCACTGCGGTGTTCCTGGCGGAGTGAGCTGTGAGATAATCCCACACTCTTTCAGATAGTCAGTAAACGCATGACTCAGGTATTCACCACCTCGATCAGAACGAAGTGCCTTGATATTTCGGCCTAACTGATTTTGTACTTCATTTTTGAACTCTTTGAACTTGTCAAAAGATTCATTTTTATGTCTCATTAAATAGACATACCCATACCTACTGAAATCATCAGTAAAGGTAATGAAGTACTGATAGCCACCTCTGGCTTGTTTACTAAAAGGCCCACACACATCACTGTGTATAAGGTCCAGTAAACCTGAAGCCCTTTGACCTTTGTGAAGAAAAGGTGACTTCGTCATTTTACCCATCAAACAAGCTTTGCATGTATCAATCTCCTCATAGGAGAAAGATCCCAGCAGTCCATGATTATGCAACCGCTTAATGCGCTTCTCGTTTATATGGCCTAAACGACTATGCCATAACAAGGTGCTGTCATCAGCATACTTGGCTTTCTTATTATCAATGTTTTGTATAGAATTTTCCATGTCCAACATGTATAACCCATTGTTAATTGAACCAGTCGCATACACAATATTATCATAAGTCAAAACACACTTTGAAATCTTGCATTCAAAGGCAAATCCTTTCCTGACAAGAGCAGGAATAGAGATAATATTCTTGGTAATACTGGGTACAAAGTAACAATTGTTTAATTCTAATACAATGCCAGATGGTAAAGTAATGAAATAGTCTCCTACAGCAACAGCAGCAACCCGTGCCCCGTTTCCAACTCGTAGGTCTACCTCATGCTGTCCCACCTGCCTTCTTCTCTTGAGTTCCTGCACATTTGAACAAATGTGAACTCCACATGCGGTGTCCAACACCCATGATATAGTAGAAGAAGATAACATGACCTCAGTCACATATATACCTGAGCCAGAAGCGATGCTTCCCCTCTTATCTCCTTGGAGCGCTTTACAGTCCTTTTTCCAGTGACCCAGCTGGCCACAGTGGAAACACCTGTTGTCCTTCGACCGCTTCACCTTCTGTTTCAGGGCCTTGCTGTAATTCTTGACAGGGGCCTTGCCCTTCTTCCCCTTCTTCTTGTTCCTAGAAGGAACTATTAAGACAGAGGTTGAAGGCTTACCCTTCAGAGTTTCCTCAGTTGTCAAGAGCATATTCAACAGCTCTGCCGGCGTACAATCGATTTTGTTCATATTATAGTTAATGATGAACGCATCGAAAGAAGGCGGAAGAGACTGTAGAATTATGTCTACAGCAAGCTCCTGGTTGATGGTATGCCCCAGTTTATCTAGAGCCTCCTTGTGCCCAATCATCTTGAGCACGTGAGCTCCCACTGGGCTCCCCTCAGCCAGTTTGCTCTGAAAGAAGAGCTTCGTCAGATTATAGCGCTCAGTCCTCGCCTGTGCAGCATACAGCATTTTGAGGTTCGCTATAATCTCTATAGCTGACATATCCTCATGCTGACGCTGCAGCGGTGGCGTCATAGACGCTAGCATCAGGCAAGCGACATCAATGCTATCATTGACGTGCTTTTCGTAGGCTTCCCGAACCGCCCTTGCGGCGTTCGGAGCGGGCTGCGGCGGTATCGCCGTCTCGAGGACATACAGTTTCCTCTCTGCCTTAAGAACAATCTTAAGGTGTCCGAACCAGTCAGAGAAGTTCGGCCCAGCAAACTTCTCCCTTTCCAGTAGGGATCGCACATTGAAGCTCATGGTGTTCGTTGCTGCAGGAATCTACAACAAGCAAGAACAGCAAGGTCAGTATCAATGTTTAGAATCAATCCAGGACTTAAGAAAGATTCTTTTCTCACTATTTTGTCTGACTGAAAAATCCAGTAAACAGTCCGAAAGAGTAATACTCTTTTAGTGAGATGGGATCCAGATTTCATACTTGGTCTCCGCGTCCCGCTCAGGCGAGATAAGATGCACAGAGATAACAAGCACTAATTTCTGGTAGGCTGTCCCAGCCAATCGCCAACCCGTGCGATTCCCCTTCATCTTGGCGATCCAGCAGACTGTGCCAACTGAGTTGGTACAACACAGTCTCTGATCCCAGAGATGGCTGCCTCCATGTGCTACCATATGCGCCACATATGTAGCCAACATGGTCAAGCTGACCTGACCTACTCCCTGGACCACCACGTGCTATGCTGAGCAACGAGAGGGGATAAATCCCAACTCTGTAACACGCAGGTGAAATCCAGCACCGTCTGAAGATAGATGGACGTGCCCACTGAGTGGGTTCAACACGGCTCCAACGATAATCAGAAAGGTGAGGTTTCGCGTCAGAAGGCTTACGAGCTTGATATATTAGCGTTGGATTTTATCGGTCTTTTATCTTCTTAACTATCATGCAAGTCCTATGGTGATAGCAGAAGATAAACTTAAACATGCAATTCTAATTATAAGCAATAAGAAGAAAGCATGATCTTATGTGGTAAAAGCCCATGAACCCTAGTAAGACCTTAATTTACTTAAGTCTTCACTTGAGCTCCTTGGCATCTCATCTGGTCCAACCTAGGGCCCTAGCGCCAAGAGCACCTCAGGTGCGTTACCAGCTGAATGCCCCTTTGGGATGTGTGCCTTTGCTCTTGTCTAATCAAATACATTTGATCTATCTAGACAAGGTTGACTCGTAGGTCAACTACATATTATAAATTAAGTACAATGTGATTCGCAGATCACAAATTAATTTACAATTTTAAATCCAGGCACGCAGGCCCCAGCACAGCACACAATAGGGCAACCCACATAAGACTAAATAAACAAGCAAATGGTTCAATCAACATGTGATCCAATCATCTTGAAATTAAAAGTTTTGAAAAACCCCATGGCATCAATTTTAATTTCCTTATGATCCCTATAACCTTACAATGGTCCATTGATGGGGATCCACTCATCCATCTAGCTAGATCCTTTGCCCTTGCATGCACCGAGTCCTAACTGACCCGAGTTGACCTAATGGTCAACCATGCATGCCCCAAGGGCTGAACCACCCCATGAGTTTTGGCAAGCGGGTGTGACCCCGAGCCTAACTCAAGTGTGTTCAGTAGTTGTCTCAACCAGACCTCGCTACACGCCCTAGATGCAGTCAACCTATAGCCACCTTGTGCTTGCGCATAGGTGCTATTGGGTCAACCCATCTGAGCTGTCAGATGGTCTGATCAGACTTGGATCTAACCTAGTGGTGACTTCAACCCCATCAACCCATCTAAGGGTTTATTGTAGGGACACCTTAGATCTAATCATGCGCGCAAGATGTAAGTTTGTTTTTAAAAACATCTAGTACATGCGCAAACAAACAAACAACATGCTTGATAACCCTTAGATCTAAGGGGGTCCCCTTCAAGGGGGAGCGCAAACTTCAGGGAGTCCCCTTCAAGGGGGAGCGCAAACTACATGTCATCAAATGATACATGCGCAACCTTCATGAAGCCATGATACAAGCGCAACATTCATGAAACCAAACCAAGGTAAGCGCATCCAACATGTAAACAAAGTAGGCGCAACAAGTATGGATCACATTAGCAAACAAAATAGCATGCAAAGAGCCAAGCTCTGATACCATATTGAAGGAACCCCAAAGATAAAGGGGGCAAAAACCCTAAGCATGGCGCTAATGAAAAATGATGCAAGCGGAAGCAAGGGTTTTAAAATCGTTTGCATGCCAATTGTTCAACTATCAAAGATTGATAAGAACAAGATCATACCATAGCCATGTAGATGGTGCGGCTTGGAAGAAGAAAGACCGAAGGGATCTTCTCCAAAGAAATCACACACAAGGGATGAAAGCTTCCTCCTTGCGCAAGTCTTGTGCTAGCAAGATTGGCAAGCTCTTTCAACCGTGTGTAGGAGATTAGATGAAAAGGGCTGCCTTCTTTTCGAGAGCTCTTCCTTCTTTTCGCAAGAACAACGCCTTCTCCAAGAGCAAGCCGTTTTCTCCACGCCCAAAGAGCAAAACCGAAAGCATTAGAGAGTAATCAAGCCATGAACGCATATGCGTTTAGCTTATGGAACTTTCCATAAATGGCAACGATTAAGAGTTGGCGTTCATGGTTCATGTTTCCATGAACCAAACGCAACCTCTTCTCCCTCTTGAACCAAGCGCTCAACCCATGAGCCGGTTCAATTTCATTGGTTCAATTTCGAAACCAAATCAGCCCAGAATTAAGTCTAGACCAAATTAGACCACAAGGTCCTAGATCTGACCCTTCATCATCTGACGCTTCTGATCGCACCGATCTAGCATCATCTCTCTCGATCGAAGCTTACCGATCTAAAGCTCTAATCAATCAAACATGATCAGACCAGATCTCACTTACAATCAGAGATTAAATCTCTTTAAACTGAACCAAAACAATTCAGTCCACACGATCTGACTTAAGGAAGCCATATCACCAAATTGTGCGACCCTGAGGGTTTCCTTTAAATGTCGGTAACGATAACTTACGTTATCACGATCAGTGAGGGGTATCTAGCAACACATCACTGTCTCCCGATATAAAGGAAAGAGTCTTCCAAGACTGCACCCAAAACACAGCACAAGTGTGACTCAATTCACAAGGCATACATGTGTCCTTTGCCACTGGATGTTCTTATTGGACAAGCATGTCAAGCTTGTAACTCCAATACGATGAGCATGATTAGATCAGATGAACATAGTCATCTGGGTATGGCCATACACTTCCTCAATCATCTCATATAGTGTGGCCCTATAGAACATCACACTCCTTAAACAAGGAGACGGCAATCCTTTATCTATCACAAGTGCCCTAACCTGATTCAAGCTCACCATCCAAGATAGTCTATAATCATTATATCTCAAATGATATTGAACTAGCTCAAGACAATGACAATCCTCATTTAGAAACATAAGTGATCTCAAGTCAGAGGACATGTGCCACTTGTTGCTTACAAGGATCATTCACATTGTGACAAGCAATGGAATATCCCAGTAGGGTCTGTCCAGTACATCCAATGTACCCATGAGTCTACATCTTATTCCATGCTCGAAGCATCCTATAAGATTAGCACTCATATTAGTCTCTATCATATCAAGGCTGTCTCATGTTCTCCAAGATATCTCGACTAAGGACTTATAGCCTGTCAGCCTAGCTGAACAGCTTTGAGACATTATTCAGAAGTACACTTATTACAGCAGACAAGGTAACAAGCTGAATAATAACCATGCCTTTTATAAACATAAGAGTTTATTACATGATACTATTACAATCCCAAAGGCCTCAAACATTAGCCTTAAGGGCATACTCCAACAGGTTTCACTAATCCAGCAGATCGTCATAAAATATGCAAGTTAAAGAAGTCCATTTATGGACTTAAACAAGCATCGAGAAGCTGGAATATTCGTTTTGATGAATCAGTTACTGAATTTGGTTTCATCAAGAACGAGGATGACCCGTGTGTATATAAGAGGTTTAGTGGGAGCGTGATTACTTTCCTAGTCCTCTACGTCGATGACATCTTGATCATTGGAAATGACATTCCTGAAATGCATGCTGTTAAGGCATGGCTGAGGAAATGTTTCCAGATGAAAGATTTAGGAGAAGCAGCCTATGTGTTAGGTGTGAAGATCTACAGGGATAGATCTAAGAGGCTTCTCGGGCTGTGCCAGAGTACTTACATCGATAAAGTCCTGGAAAGATTTCATTTAGAGAATTCTAAACGAGGATATCTTCCAGTCAGACATGGTCTGAGTCTTTCGAAGAGTCAGTGTCCACAAACACAGACTGAGAAAGATGAAATGGACAATACGCCTTATGCTTCGGCTATTGGATCCATTATGTATGCGATGTTGTGTACTCGCCCAGACGTCGCTTACGGGTTAAGCGTGACCAGTCGTTACCAGAGTAATCCAGGTATGGCGCACTGGATTGCAGTCAAGAACATCTTAAAATATCTGCGGAGGACCAAAGATATGTTCTTGATATATGGTGGTCAGGAAGAACTCAGTATTGAAGGATATACTGACGCTTCGTTCCAGTCTGACCAGGATGATTTCCGATCGCAATCAGGCTATGTTTTTAGCTTGAATGGTGGAGCAGTGGTGTGGAAGAGTTTCAAACAGTCAACTGTTGCTGATTCCACAACAGAAGCCGAGTATGTTGCAGCCTCGGAAGCATCCAAGGAGGCAGTGTGGATTCGTAAGTTCGTGAAAGAACTTGGTGTCGTTCCTTCGAGTGCAGATCCTTTGGTTATCTTCTGTGATAACACTGGAGCAATTGCACAAGCAAAGGAACCACGGTCGCACCAGAAGTCCAAGCACATACAGAGACGGTTTCATTTGATCAGGGAGATCATTGATCGTGGCGAGATCAAAGTATGCAAGGTTCATACAGATGACAATCTGGCAGACCCGCTTACCAAGCCTCTGGCGCAGCAGAAGCATGAAAAGCACTGTAATAATATGGGTTTGAGATTCCTCAACCATTAGATTAAGTGCAAGTGGGAGATTGTTGGGGTATGCCCTTAAGGCTAATGTTTGAAGCCTATGGGAGTGTAACAAGTATCATGTAATAAACTCATATGTTTATAAAGGCATGGTTGTTATTCAGTTAGCTACATTGTCTGCTGCAATATATGTTCTTCTGAATAATGTCTCAAAGCTGTTCAGCTGGGCTGACATGCTATTATGTCCTTGGTCGATGTATCTTGGTGAACATGAGACAGCCTTGATATGGTTAAGACTAATATGTGTTCTAATCTTATAGGATGCTTCGAGCATGGAATAAGATGTAGACTCATGGGTACATGGGATGTACTGGACAGACCCTACTAGGATGTTCAATTGTTTGTCACAATGTGAATATTCCTTGATTGCGACAAGTGGCACATTTCCTCTGACTTGAGATCACTTGTGTTTTCTAAATGATGATTGTCATTGTTTTGAGGTAGTTCAATATCATTTGAAACATAATGATTATAGACTATCTTGGATGGTGAGCTTGAGTCAGGTTAGGACACTAGTGATAGACATAGGATTGCCGTCTCCTTGTTTAAGGAGTGTGATGTTCTATAAGGGCCCCCCTGGATGAGATGATTGAGAGAGTGTATGGCCATACCCAGGTGACAGTGTTCATCTGATCTAATCATGCTCATCATATTGGAGTTACAAGCTTGACAGGCTTGTCCAATAAGAACATCAAGTGGCAAAGGAAGTATGCATGCCTAGTGAATTGGATTCACACTTGTGCTGTGGTTTGGGTGAAGTCTTGGAAGACTCTTTCCTTTATATCGGGAGACAGTGATGTGTTGCTAGATACCCCTCACTGATCGTGATAACGTGAGTTATCGTTACCGACATTTAAAGGAAACCCTTAGGGTCGCACAATTTGATGATATGGCTTCTTTAAGTCAGATCGTGTGGACTGAATTGTTTAGTTCAGTTTAAAGGGGTGTTAAACTCTGATTGAGAGTGAGATCTGGTCTGATCATGTTTGATTGATTAGGGCTTTAGATCGGTAAGCTTCGATCGAGAGTTATGATGCTAGATCAGTGAGATCTAGAGCATCGAGAGATCAACGGTGATCTTGAACCTTGTGGTTCAATAAGATCGACCATTGCTTGGGCCGATTTGGTCTTGAACCAAAGTCACTTGAACCGGCTCATGTTATGAGCGCTTGGTTCAAAAGGTTCGAATGGGAGAAGAGGGTTGCGGTTCACTTCATGTGAACGCATAACCGAAGTGAGTAATAGGTTACTATTTTTGGATAGCAACGCCCACGTTGATTACAACGTGTTTACTCCCTTGTCGATCATCAACTTCGGACGACATCTCCTCCCTTCTCGTGTGACAAAAGTCTTGACGAGTGTAGAGGAACTTCTTCTTCGCCAAGCCCAAGGATCTCATCTCCTCCATGCGCAAAGGACCCTTGAAGCTTTGCTAGCACAAAGACGACAAGGAGAGGCCATTCTTCATCGTGTGTGCGTCGACTAGGGAGAAGACCCCTTTCGGTTTTTGCTTCCAACACTTCATCCATAGATGGCGATGGTATGAATCTTATTGGCATTTTGCAATCGATTTTTCATAGTTGATCATATATCATGCTAATGATCCCTAAAACCCTTATTTCCGCTGCGTTGAAACACATGCGCCCATTAGGGTTTTTCGCTCCCCCTTGAAGGGGACCCCTGCAACTACATGGTCGTACACCTAGACACTCGAGATCTTGTATTGATCAAGGAGCCTATGATTGAGTTATTTGGTTGATTTGGATCAAATTGGGAGTTTGACGCATCGCGGATGCGTCTGATGAGTCGGAGATGATCACATGGAGTTATGTTGTGTTTTGACATTAGTTGACCCCAGTTGACATTCGGGTGACTAGATTTGACCACAATGGATTAGGTTTGGTCGATGGGCCAAATGTTATAGCGCTGGATTTATTCGGAGGTTGATCATTGTATTTAAACATAAGTAAAAGGCGGGCCCATAGCTTAAGCACAATAATAAATATTTATATTCATTATGTGGGAATAAATCTAATAGATTTATTCTGTGACTTAAGCAGCGGGGCCCGCTCTATAATTCTATAAGGGATCTAGGCGCATGCAACATATTATTATTCAAATTTTGGTGATGCCCTAGTCGCCCAAGATCTTTTCTTTGTCGCTAAGAAGAAGAGGGCAGCTGCCCCTCTTTCTCCTTGGGGTTGACAAGTATTTCCATGGCTTAAAGATCACTTCTTCCTTCAAGGGACAAGTGGAAGAGGCTTGGTCTCCTTGTCGCCTATCTCCTCTTCCCTCCTTGGTGCTTCTTCTTTGAAGAATGCACAAGATGAAGAGTCACCCATATCAAGAAGTGTGCTGCCCATCTTTTCTTGTGGTGGCGCCACTACGGTGTTGGCAAGAGGAAGAAGGTGATTGAAGGCAACTCCTTGGCGCAAGTGGAAGTGTTGCCCACTCCTTGTGGTCAAGACTTCATCTCCCTCTCCTTGGCACAATCTCGTTGATATTAGCGTAAGTTGAGAAGAAGAAAAACTCCCACCTCTTGGCGCATCTTGGTGATGGCGCAAACATAAGGAAGCTCCCTTTGGCATATCTAGGAGGTGGCACAAGCAAAGGACAACATAGGCGTTGATGGATCTAGTACCAAGCGTGGATGGAAGAGATGTCGGGAAGCCCGGGGTTTTCCAATACCAATAGCCTCCTTCCCCAACCTCGATTGAAGCTTAGGGTGGTATAGAACATGTGTGCTTAACTAAACTGATTACTTTTGTAGGTACAAGGAGTGTGTAGGACTTAATGAATTTTCTATAGGAGCTCATGCAATATTTTTGGGTAGCATGAGTGCTAGATGGCAAGTGCATTTAGGTGTGCATAGCATACTTAGTAAGCGATGCGAAGCTTTTGTGGAGGACCTAAGTCACACTAAGACTAGTAGGAGATGTGCCAATTGTGCAATGGTACGATGAGGTAAAGATGGAGTTGTTAGTGTAATTCCTTCCTACAAACACTTTGTAGATAGCAGGAGAGAAGCTATCTAAGTTGTGTTAGACATAGTCCATCCGAAAATATGCAAAGGAATTCTCTTTGATGATGATAGAGATTTTTTATATTTCCAAATTAGATAGATTATTTTGTTTTTTTGTAGATTTATATCCTTGGGCATAAGTTGAACATAGGTGTCAATGCATCTAGTCTCTCTATGTAACTATCATTGTAGTCAATGCATTGGTGGACTTGCAACTCCTTGAAGAACATATCCTACCTCCTCTGTGCAGCAAATATTTATGATGATCAAGAAGGGTGAAGGGATGAAGATCCATAATTTAAATAGAATTTAATGAGTTTTATTAGATTAATAGGCTAATGTGAGTCTAAGTATTAGTTTAGTTAAACATCAGGTTGAGCTACTGAGAGAGGACAATTTAAAATTTAGAGATAAATTCCTTTTTAACATATTCTTGAAATTAATTAAGAGTGTTAGCATTGAATGCTATTAGTGTTCTTTGTTGTGAACCTCTATTTTTTGAAAGTTTACATGCATAGATATTATTATTGCCTTGATTTTCTTTTTTTCATATTAATCAATGAAATAAGTTCACTTAGATTACAAAATTTTTAATTAATTGGTACTTAATTATAGATTCTTATGGGAATGATAATCTTAATTTTTATTATAACTAAATTGTGTACTTGCGGTGTATCTCAATAAATTTGTTTGGCGTTATTACTAGGGACGTCATCAAGAAGAAGGTCAATGCACAAGGGTCTTTCCAGGAGTTGTGAAACGGAAGAAATAAAAAAGATTAATGGAGTTTTTTCATACATGTGTTTGTTCAAGACATCAATTACTACAAGTTGTTAGAAGTTGAAAACTTTACTATGGACATGGTGTAAATCCAAACATGTAGAGGTATGTAGAGTATTTTAACAAGGATGAGTGTGTGACCTATGGTAAAAATATGAGATTTATGGTGAGACCCATGGAGTTGGGTCTAGGTTGGAAGTAATCAGAGAGGTCGTGACTACAACTGAGTGCTGTTGTAACTGGGTATCATGCTAAGTGATTAAGTCAAATTTACTTTGTACCACATTTCACAACATGTTAACGTGGCATCAGCTGACTCGTAGTTGCTACACAATTGCTCTATTTAATTTTCTAAGGGTAACATAGGAAATACCTCAATCCTCATCTATTAAATTCCTATTAGAAAATATAGTCCCATCATATTTGATAATTGACTCATAAACTAATAATTGAATGTCCTACGGTATGGATTATTTTGAAAAGATAAATATGCATGTCCTACAGTATGCATAATTAATAGATTTAATTAGTTGGGGTCCTCTTAAATATGCTCATGTTAAGGATAGATTGCATGGAGCTCATCACTTGTAATGTACCAAAGCAAGTAGTCTGTACGTTATAAATTTTTCTAGGGACAAAGATCAGCCTTATTTCTAATAATCTACAAGATCAATGTTTGTATCATAAGATAATTCACAAACTTGATCAGTTATGGTCCTGTTAGACACTCAATCTAGAGGTGGATTATATGGAGCTTATTGTAGGTGGATGCTGTTATTAAGCACTACGAATACCTATTGCAGAGCATGATATGTGAATAGCATAATGTCTTATAGGTGAGGAAACCTAGCAAGGCAGATAGCAACAGTATGTGTTGTTCATAAGCACTAGTCGCAATCCTTCCTGGATGTGCTAAATTTGTAGATAATATAGTTGCCACTAGTGGGTGCCACAACCGTTAAAGTGTGCAAGCAAGTACTACAAAGGCTTATTGTGATATAGGATTATGTTTATAATGTCGGCCGACAATACTTGTCACTTTCGTAGTCTACAAACCCAATGGTGCATTGCATAATGCGTTGTGGTTAACAGAGGCGCGTGCTTTGTGGTGTCAACTTCATTCTCCTCATGGCTTAAAACATAAAGGGACATAAAATAGTGGTGAAAATTACTAGCTGATTAAAAGAAAAAGCTATTGCTTGTGTTCTCCCTACTTTCCATCTAAATATAAAAGCAATTTTTTTTAAAAAAAAAATCCCTTCAAGAAAATAATATATTTATATGTAATTTCCTGTATAACATTTTTGTTAGTACACTATAGCAGCAGAAAAAAAAAACTTAGCAGATAAGGATCAATAATTACAGTGCAGAAGATTGGATTAGCTTTGCCTCCTATCGATTGGATGGTTTCCAATCCATAGAGACAAAGTATTAGATAGTAAACCATAATCACATAATTTCATTTAATTTATGTGGCCATTCTACATTGTAAATCAGAGAAATGGAATCCCACCATGAAAAATATGAACTACATCTATTATTCATTATATGATATGTCATTACTTATTACCAAATTCTCATATAATTATTGAAGGATTAGCAGCTATCCCTACAACGCTAATATACATGGACCCTTCAAGTTGAGTATATAATTATACAGTCCTCCACAAGTATAAAACTAGAGTCTGTCATCCCAAGATTCATACACTGTATTCTATCAAACTCAATGTATTCTCCGCAAATACAACTCCATAACATTATTCTATACTCCCAAAGGGAAGGTATGCATGCTGTATATATCATATTCATCCTTTGAGAAAAATGTTCTCCTGCCTATCTCAAACATTGTTTTCAGCAAAGATATCAAGTAGCTTTAGTGCCTGCACACACAATGTTTCATGACGTTAGTTATAGCTGATTGCCATTGTGAATGCCACCAAAAGAAATAACAGCTCGTCTACCTCTTCAACATTTAGCTCCAACCGGAACTTGGGGCCATCATAGTGGTGAAGAATGGGCCTGAAAGCATCCTCCTCCATGGGATCGCATATTTTTCTGGTCATCACTCTCACCTAATAAAGTATTAATAAACAAGAACCATAAGCGATATGACAAGATCATCATTGAAAAAAAAAAAAAAAAAGTCAAGAGCCGTTTGGCTGTTTCAAGTCTGCATTTAGAGAAACAGGACAGTGCAGTCACTCAATCAAGTCTAATTGTTGGCTTATAAAACAATATCTTAACCTTTACGTTACAAGTTATTTAGTTCAATGGTAAGTCATTTCTCATTCTGAAAGTGATCTGCTTAATCTTTAGTTTATTAAGGGTGGGTTGCACCAAGACTTTGTGTATGCCCTCAGTTATAGATGGTGGTGACTTTCAACCACCGCACCTAATAGGATAGAAAATTAAGTACAAGGCCAATACGTCTTATCATGAATTTATTGATATCCATAATTTAAATTAGGTGGAGTGGTTGAAACTTTACCATTTCTTTTATTCTGATTGGAAAAAGCAGTAAGCTTGTAACGATCAGTAACTATCTTAAATTAATTAGTCAAATACCGAAACATACGTAAAAGAACTCTCTGAATCAGCAATTTATATAGTGGTTGTGCCTTTAGTGCACGCTAAATTGGTTTAAGAGCTCCTGAAATCAAAGGAAATTTGAATTACAAAAAAAAAAAAAACCTTAAAACTTCACCTGACATTTCAACTTAAAACTCGCCATATGTAATATCTTATAATTAACCCACATAGGGCCGGTTTTGGGATGCGGGAGCTTCCGACTTTTGGCTCACTGACCTAATATTGGTCATCCGAATATATTTATATACTAGACAGATAGTTTATATTAATAAATGAAGCTTTTCTCTGCTCCTCATCAACCCTAAATTACCAGAAAGCTTTGTGAATAAAACTTTCCTGAATTTGCATCCAGACATTGATGAATTTATGATGATCAATGAAACCACTTAAATTCATAGAGAAATTATTTCTAATTAACATACAACAGCAAAATCAAATATACTGGATAGCTTGACTTAGGTTAACATAATTAGAAACAACATGGAAATATTTTAGGCTGTGAATGATGTAGAACTAATTCGTGAACAAGATGAATGATCATTTCTAGACTGAAATAGATTTTTTCTTTAGGATTGACTAGATGAAATTATGCTATTTTTTTTCAAAAAAAAGTCAATATCTCCCAGACAAGACTACTTGAAACCTGAAAATATGATGTGAAAAACAATACGTGCTGATGCTGCGTTAACACACCTGAGCAGGGAAACGGGACTCCCCAGGGCACTTCTTGTCCTCCCAAGCTGTTGGATCGATGTTGCTTCCACCAAAACTAGCAGCCTGCACAAATGAAACATACGCAAATTAGAAGATGATTTTTAATCGATTAGTATAACTAATAACAACTTATCCCAAATTCATGATGTATACGAGTAGCAGATGTAGCACCTCAAAGATCCCATGAAGTTGATGTGTTGAGTAGTTGTAAAGGAAAAGTGGCAAGCCCGGCTTAATTGCTCGAACTGAATCCCTGTATCTTGACGGTAAACCTAATAATCGAAAGAAATTTGAATGTTTAATCAGGTATCAAAAATCAGTTTTTTATCAACAGTAAAATCACTACAAGCAACCCCAACTTGAGCAAAATTAAGCAAGCACGCACCAAAGAGCTGCCTCCTGAGATTCTCAGGCATGGTTTCGTTGTTGCAGACAAAGATATAACCTCCGATCGCCTCGTTCCTCGGCAGCGCTTCTGCTGGCGGCAGCGTCTTGAATCGCTTGTCGACGTCGTTGTTGTTGTTATTGCTGCTGCTGCTGTGGCCGCCGTTACTATTGTTTACATTCTTCTTCTTCTTCCCGGCCACGATGACATCGTTGTTGCTGTTATTCTTATTATTAGTAAATCCAGGAGTAGCACTATTGACCGGCTTGCCGACAGCCTTGTTGAAGTAGTTCTTGATCTCCCCGCCATACGCATAGTTATAGTCTTTGTTGTAATAAGAGTTGAAATAGTTACGGTTTCCGTCCCCACTGTTCTTAGTGCTGCCTCCGCCGGCGCTGCTGTTGTTATCGTCGGTGTTGTACCTGCTGACCTGGTTGCTGTAGCTGTTGAAGGCGCCAAAGGCGAGCTTTTGATTGCTGTATGTCATCTTCCAGGGATCGGCGGAGCTGTCGAAGTTGCGGCGGTCGTCGGCGACGGGGAGCAGCCGCTTGGGGTTGGAGGAGGCGAAGGAGGAGGAGTCGGTCCATATGCTGTCGCCGAGAGAAAGGTTGGAGAAGGCTGAGGTGTGTAGCCGGAGCTGATCGCTGAACTGCCAGAAGGAGGTGTTGGGGTCTCTGCTGCTAGCGTTGCCGTCCATATGCTTGTGTTTATGCCTGAACGAGAAAATAAGATGATCAGAGGCAAAGGGGAGAGATGAGGTTAAAGACTATAAAAAGAAAACGAGGGGGGTGGGGGAAGGCAACTTCGAGGAAATTAGTGGGAGGAGAGAAAACGTGTGAACATGTCAAAAGAGAAAGGGAAAGGACGCGCTTGTGGAACGGAAATTGAAGCTGGTGACATCAGATCACTAGTTGGTGTGGACTCGTTCTACGCATAAAAATCCAAACAAGAGGCCTCCGTACAAACCCTCCTCTTCTAGAACAGACATGTGTCCTTAATTACAATCCAGTCACTCATCTGTTCGTTGATTCAATCAATAATGTACACAATGAAAAGTTTGACGACTAGAGGTTAGCGCCCCCTTTTCTTTTATGTATGCTCGAGCTTTTCGATAGATATAGATTGTGCAAATACGGCCTTTATTGATTTGTGTTCTGTTCGGGCTTATGGATTGTGTAGACATGGTTTCTGTATATTTTTTATGCTTATGCGATGTGTTCGAGTTTATATAATGAATTCACATTTTACCCTTAGATGTGGTCATGCAGGTACTTATATTTAATGTTATCATTGTGTATTTATGGTACATATACGAGGTATCAAGGTACTAGCAGTGTGAGTCATCTTGGTCTGTGCTAGACTCATGTGGTTGGATATTGAATATCTCATTTATTATTATGGGTCACTATGATTGAGAAGTATAAATCTATTGAGACACTGGTCTGGTTGGAGCCATAATGATCTCTCGTGCCAGAGCTCACCATGATATGTGAGCGTGCTCGACTAGGTTGAGCAAACTGACACACTAAGCCGCCTAAGGTCAAGGATAAGGGAGTATTGTGATCAATTGGGTGCGGACCCTCATGTCAATAAGTTTGTGTGCCATCAGGAGTTAAACTGTGGTATTACAAATGAGATCGCAATGACTGCGTGAGGGCGCTAGGCATGTGTTTAGGTGCACTATAGTGTGCTAACGCACTATGTTACTCGACACATAGACATTGGTAGAACGAAAAAGCCACAACAAGGTGACAATACAAATCCGAACCACATGGGATGCATTTTAGGATATACACCCTAGCTTGATGGTGGAGCACTATAGCCCACATTGGTGAATGTAGATAGGTCGAGGCCAGCTCACAATATTTAGGCTAGTGTGCCAATTCTGTCAAATAATCATGATAGTAAATTATTACTGATTGTAAGATATTCATTCTGATTGTTTTCTTTTACTGTTGTAGTTCCAGCAAGGATATTAGACATACCAGAAAAAGGTCTAATACTCATTTTTGGGCAAACAGTATACTTCGTCTCCTTGGTCTTACTATTTGTGTGTTGGCCAAGAGCTGGTCAACCCATTGGGTGTACTCTTGGTGTTGCTGATGTAGCATTAATAAGAGATTTTCCCTTCTCTGGTTTATCTTTTGTTGTCTAAGAAGAGAGTTTTGTGAAACTCTTTCTATAATAAAATCTAATTTGTTATTTAATTGCATCAGGAATGCAATTATGAAATTATTTTGTCTAGCAAATTTTTTGTCAAAAATATTACTAGGATCATTAGTGATCATTCCTATATAATTTCCTAAATAATTATTTGCCTCTATCAAGGCCTTTTGGTGATCAATATTTGTATCCTCCATTCTCCAGAATTCTTTTGTAATTTCAAAAATAATCCTACTATTTGCGTATTTTGACAGTCAAATATTTTTTACTGTCTATTGATTTTCTCAATTTGTCATGAGCTATTGATTTTCCCTTGTTCTCATTGCTTGTTTTGGTGCATGATTTTTGGAGCAGAGCTCCTCTATTGGTGGCTCTTGTGTGGGACTTTTTTGCTACTGAAATCTTACTGAGTTGTGGTCCTTTGGGATGCAATATGGTGATATGTTGATGAAGTTATCTTGACTTTGAGCTGCTATCTTCTTGCCTTATTTTCTAGTGTTACATGTGGAGCATAGCTCCTTGTGTTGGTTATCTTGTGTGGTGTTTTGATGTTATTGGATTCCTACTTTGAAGTGTATTGGTTATCTTGTGTGGTGTTTAGATGTTGCTGGATTCCTAGTTTGAAGTGGTGTATTTATTGTTATCTGGTGGATGTTTAGTGTTGATTTGATGCTGGTATATTGCTATGCTTTGGTGCTACTATATTACTCGATTGTTATGGTATTTTGCTGAAGTTTTATGCTGACATTCTAGGCTGAACTTGTGCTATGAATGTGATGAGAATTTCCTACTCCATGTGCTGCTACATCTAGCCTTCTTGGCTAAACTTAAGTTGTAGTTAATGCTGCAAATGTTGCTCAAAGGGAGTGCTTGAACACTCCCTAATCTCAGTTGTCGTCCTAGTGCTTGTATATGGGAAGAGTGATGGAGCATGTTATAGGAAGGGTGGTCCATATATGCTGTACTCTAAGGTGATAAAACTTATGATGCGGAAAACGTGAGAGGGGCATTGGACGGGGGAAGAGAAATGCGTTTGGAGGGGAATTAGTGATGCAAACACGATGAAAAACCGATCAGAATACTTCTTGAGCAATACCGGAAGCACTGAGAAACCGCAACTTAACTCAAATAAACTACTCACCTCTCATGACGAGCCAATTTTAAGCAAGCACGATAAAAAGCAATACACAGCAAGGTGATGGGTCTAGCTACAGTTGTCCACCCTAGACACATCCACAAACAAAAACACAAGTGAATGCAGCAACAGAAAGGAAGAGGTAGCGTATACCTCGTAACTTTGATTGAGAAGACCAAGCGAGGAGGACCCTCGGAATACAAGTCACTCAGGCGGCCCGGCTGCGATTGCAAGCACTCAATCCTCAATCGGAGCTACCACACTTCGTAGGCTCCCGCTCACTTGGTGGCTACACTAAGAAGCAAAATGGTAAGCTAAGGAAAACAAGCTAGGCTCCACTCTCTTTTATAGAGCAAGAGGGGGGAGCTCACTGATAACACGAAAATTCATAGTATATTTTGTGTCATTTGATTGATCTTTTTGTCTCATATTCATGCTATTTTGCTTGTTTTTGAGCCTTATTTGTTAAATATTGCATAATCTATACCTTTTCTCATTTTTGATCATTTTCAGGTAAAAAGTGCATAATTTTGATGGATTTTGAAAGATCTAAATGCATGAATGAATTCCAGACATCGAGACGAAGCTGCCCGTCAATTTTCATACAAATCGGAGATAGTTAGAAAATTACACCCCAGACGGAGCGTACTATCCAGACTCTAGAAGATTTGTTGAGAGCCTATGTGGTTGATTGGAGTTCTGAGTGGAACCGGGATCTATCTTTGATAGAGTTCACTTATAATAATAGTTTCCACTCAAGTATTCAGATGGCTCCATATGAGGCTTTGTATGGAAGAAGGTGCAGGACTCCCTTGTGTTGGGAGGAGACTGGCGATAGATTGATTTTGAGATCTGATGCAGTTCAGGAGACTACTGATAAGGTCAGAGAGATACAGAATAAACTGAAGATTGCTCGGGACAGACAGAAGAGTTATGCTGACGACCGTCGTCGTTCCCTGGAGTTTATGGTAGGGGATCATGTTTTCTTAAAGGTATCACCTACTAAGGGTGTAATGAGGTTTGGCAGAAAGGGCAAGTTGAGCCCTAGATTTGTAGGCCCTTTTGACATTATTGAGAGAATTGGTCCAGTGGCTTACAGATTAGCTTTACCTCCTGCTATGGATCATGTGCATAATGTGTTCCATGTTTCTGCTTTGAGGAAATATCATCCTGATCCATCTCATGTGTTAGAGCTAGAACCTCTTCAGATTCAGAGTGATTTGACTTTTGAGGAAAGACCTCTACGGATTGTGGATAGAAAGGATAAAGTTCTGAGGAACAAGACTATACCTTTGGTAAAGGTTATCTGGGGAAATCAGTCGGTTGAGGAGGCGACTTGGGAGACTGAAGCTGATATGAGGAAATTTTATGCTTATCTCTTTGATGATATGGATGCTGAGCTTTAGAGGACTAAAGCTTTATAAGGAGGGAGGGATGTAAGATCCAAGGATCTTAAGTCCTGGTAAGCATTATTTTTGATTTAAATAAAATTATTGACTGTGGTATTTTTTCTTTGTATTGGTTGTTAATTTATTGTAAATTAATTAGAGATTAATGGTGGTTAATTTATTCGATTATTGGTTGCTAATTTATGATAAATTAATTAGAGCTTAGTGGTTAATTAAATCCTTATTGGATTTTCGTTAAGTGAGTGGTTAAATGGATTAAAACCTATGTGAATTAGCTAATTGGGTTTAAAATTCAAATTTAGTTAGTTAAATGGGTTAAACCCTATTTGAATTAATTGGTTAACGGGTTAAAGAATTAAAAACCGAAAATTCAAATTGGTAATTCGGTTAGGGAAGGGAAATTGGCGATTTTGGCTTGAGGAAATCTTGGGGCGGCTAGGGCAAAGAAGTGGGCGATTTTTGAAGAACTTGGCGATTTCTTGAGGAGCTTGGACGATTCTTGAAGGCTTGGAGGAATTTTCCTTTCTTCCTCTTCCTTTTCCTTTGGCCGGCATCTTTGGTTTGGGTGGCGTTTCTTCCTTCCATTGGTGGCGACGTTGGTGGAGCTTCAAAGGCTTTAGACGATTTTGTTGGGGAGATTTTAACCTAAGTGTTCACGGTTCAAGGTGAGTGGGGTGTCTTATTTGACCTATTAATTTGGTTGTGATTGTATTACATGATGCAATAGAATTCTTGGAAAATTACCATGTTTAAAACCGAAATTTTAATATTAATTATGAAAACCGAAATGATCTTGATAATTGTTATGAAAACTGAAATAATCTTGATAATTGTTATGAAAACCGAAACTTTGATTTAATTATGAAAACAGAAATCTTGATGATTGTTTAACCGAAAATTTGTATGAAATTTAAGGTATTTTTATAGGGAATTTTGGTAGCATTAAATCATTGAATTTTGAGTATGAAATTCTTGTTAACTAGGTATTTTATAGGGAATTTTGGTAACATTAAATCAATGATTTTTTTGTAGCATGAAAATCTTGTTAATTGTAGTTAAACCGAAATCTTGACAATATGTATGAAAACCGAAATCTTGTTAATTGAAGTTAAACTGAAATCTTGATAACATGTTTGGGAACCGAAATCTTTATAATTGTAGTTAACATGTTTACATGTGGTAATTTGTAAGAATACATGTTTTACATTTTATGTTGAGTTTATGGATGCTTGTTTTAATTTTATGGTTCTTTATGAGTGTAGCATGTATCCTTGTTTGAGGAATTGAGTGATAACATAGCAAGGTTATACTGAACTAATCAGCATGAAACCTAAGGACTACACTACAATGTGATTTTCATGAAGTTTATGTGGTTTTTGAATATTATGTGATTTGTGATTTTTGGAATATTATGTGGTTATGGGAATTTAGAATATTATGTGTTATGTGATGGGTAGGACTAAGGCTAAGTGTGACTATGTACTCAAGGGGATAGTATGTGTAATATGTTAAGGGTTTGAGATTTCAGCCCTGTATTGTGATATGTGAGGGGGTTGATGTTCAGCCTACCTGTTATGATTATTGTGATGACTATCCTAGAGTCTAGTTGTCACTTAGAAGTCCACCGTTGTGAAATAAGATATAAGATGTGTCTGTTGTCCAGTAGGAACCTTTTGGGAGAACGGGTTTTGACGCAAAGTGCCATGTCTTGGTCGGACAGGGGCCACCTCTTGATGTCATCACTCTTTTTGTGATATGGGGTGTCGTAGAGCAAAGTGCCACGTCGTGACCCGGCGGGGGCCACCTCTTGAATCTACACACTATCCATCGATGTGTTATGGGGTGTTTTAGAGCAAAGTGCCACGTCGTGACCTGGCGGGGGCCACCTCTTGATTCTACTCACTGTCCATGTTTATATGTTGCATGAAATTTTGCAGTCTCCCAGTGCTTAGGCCAAAGCCGGGTTAGACCATAATGGTCACTACTGAATATGCTGGACAACTAGGTTAATTAAGTGTTGGTGTGTACATCTGAGTTGGTTTAGAGTATAACTCTAGAAACTGAGTTTGTTATATGTTGGTGTGTACATCTGACTGTTTATATGACTTCTGTTTTCTTTATGTTGTTATATGTTGACATAATGTTCCTGTTAAAGATTTTTAAAATAATCTGTCTATATTTTGAGTGTATGTTATGGATGGTCGATTTAGACTATCCACTCACTGGGCTATGTAGCTCACCCCTCACTATTTTCAGGCATAGAGCAGGGGCGCATTTCTTGAGTTAGCATTGGCATGGATATCGCTAGTTTGCTGTTTAAGAACTTTTGCGCTTAATTATTTGGGGCCGGTTGTGGCCGAACTATATGAATGATATGAGCTATGTGAACCATGTGAACTATGTGAACTTGTGATGTCAGATTGTGGCTGTTAAATGAGTTTGATTTTTGTGTCACCGCGGGCTTCAGCCTGGTTTCGGTGTTTGGTATGAGTTTATAAAAATCGATTTTGTGATTTTGTTTTGAAATTCGGTTTGTGGTGTATTCTTTGTAATCGGTTTTGATATACCTGTAACTTGCATATGTCTAGTGCAAGTATTGCCTGGTGGCAGGTACCTTTATGGATTTTATGTATTTGATACGGATTTGATATAACTGTTGCCTTGCATATGTCTAGTGCAAGGAATGCGTGGTGGCAGGTACCTTTATGAAATTGTGTTTACCTGGAGATTTATATGTATGGATTTTCAGAATTTTCAGATCGGGTTTCCTGAACGGGGTTTTACCTAGCATGTGTATCGATCTTGTATGATAACATCCTGTTTCTTTCATGAATTGTGTTGCTTGTTTGGGGTTAAGATAACGGGATGTTACAGTAATTTTATGAAAATTTTCCACATAACAAATTACGGTAGTGCCGTAATAAAAATTACGGGCCGTAATTATAAATCTAAACGAGTCTTCTACTGCCTCCTATTTCTGAAATTTTTGAAGCCAATTTCGGGAGATCCAGGGCCCCAATTCAAAAACCATAAAAGGGGAGTGTTCTATAAATCGAAGAGAAGATTTGAGGACAAGAGAAATCCAATTTCATCACCAATCGAGGGAGAAATCAAGAGAGGCATCCCTAGGGCTCGGCCTCGCACCGAGAGGCATAGAGGCCACCTTAGGCTGTGAAATTTACGAGAGAGCTTTGCTCAAGGGAGGAGAGGATACACTAAAAATTTTAGATCGAAAGGAGTCCGATCAGAGGAGAAATCAAAGAAACAAAATCTCAGCTAAGTGTAGAAATTGCAAATCATTGTGGTAGCTGTTACTGTAGTAGTACTGTAGTGTTACTGTAACAGTACTGTTCATCTGAAATAAAAATCACGAAGCTGTGTAAATTTTTACACCCCCGTGAAATCAGTAACCTTTCTATTCTCCCTTTGTCAAATTCTGATTTTTTTTAATGAATTTTTATTGTATTTTTAACTCCATGGTAGCGTAACTTTCTTTTTGGACAGAGGATGTAATCCCCTTAGTTTCATAATGACTAAATGATCCTTGATTCATCAGGAAACTTTTGTTATGATAATTCTGCTTATGTGACGATTGTCTTTAATCTCTTCTAATTTCTTATTGTCAACATGTATTGGAGTTTTTGCGATATGGACCAAAAGGTGACTTGCAAAAACTTGGAACCCTAGAATCATGATTTAGGAACTCATCGTAAGAAATTTGGTTTGTTCTTGTTTCTAGATTTTAGAAGTTTATTGACTTGTTGATAATTTGACCTAGGAGATATTAATGAGTTAAACATAAAGATATTGTAAGAAATTAAGTATCGGATCGTTGGAGAACCTTAAGTATAACTTATGAAACTAAAGTATGAAAGTATTTAGTTTTCACTTAAGATGATTGACATAGAGATTGGATGCATGAAAGTGATCTTAAATCACCTTGTCAATGATTTACTTATCTTTAGCATTGAATTAATCTTGTGCGAAAGTGAGGATTGATTCTTTGTAAATTGTCTACGCGAAAGCGAGATGATTTCTTTATAAAGTAAATAATATCTTTATTATAATAAGAGTGGACTGACGATGCGCTTATTTCCTTATAGTCATAGAAATTAAGGTGGATGAAACCCTATGTTGTGTCCGAAAGTGCACGGATACTCAAAGTAATAAAAAGATATCGAACCATAGAGACCTCGTTTGCCAAGTACTGAATAATTAATTCCTTACTAGCTAGGCAACCGGAAATATGAAAATAAACTATCGAAAGCTATACGAAAATATCAGAGAGAGAATCTAGGACTAGGGTTTTATACACTTTAATTTCCATGACTAGATGTGAATAGATGTTTGTCAGTTTAATTTCATTATGATAAAACATAATTCACTTAATAAGGAAATCAACTCACTTTTGCGCAGACAATTTACAAGAACCAATCCTCACTTTCGTCCAAGATCTATTCGATTGTTAAATAAAAGTGAATTATCAATAAAGAACTCAAGAATCACTTTCATGCATCCCAATTCTAAGTTAATAATCTCAAGTGGAAACTCAAGGATCACTTTCGTGCATCCGAATTTCAACACAGGTTCTACATAAGGTTCTCCAACAATCTAATATTCAATTTCTTGCAATATCGTCATGTTTGTTTCATTAACTCAATCCTAGATCAGATTATCAATCATGACATTAAACTTCTAAAATTAAGAAATAAGAATAAACCTAATTTCTTACGGTGAGTTCCTAACATTCAATTTTAGGGTTCCAAGTTCTCAAGCAAATCACCTTTCGGTCCTTATTGCGAAAACTCTAAAACATGCTTGATAATATGAATCTATGGAGAATTAAAGAGCAATCATCATCGAAGCAGAATTACCATACTAAAATTATATTTGACGAAATAATGAAAGATTCAACTAGTCATTAAGAAATCAAAGGGAATTACTCCCCCATGTCCCAAAAGAAGTTTAAGCTAGCATGGTAGAAAGATTGCAAAAATCCATAGTATCAGAGGATCAAAAATAGAGGAGAAATGGGAAAACAACTTTACAGCACTGTATGCTTCGTTGATTTCTGGCATGAGTAGTGTCGGCAGCGACTTCTTCGTTGATTTCTCTTCCGATCGATCTCCTTTTGCTTCGAAACTTCTGGGGTATCTTCTCCTCCTCTATGCGCAGCTTCCCATCAAATTTCATGGCCGGAGATGCACTGTATGCTTCCCGGCGGCGAAACCTAGGGCGGTGGTGGAAAATTCGATTTCTCTCTGAATCGTGGATGAAAATTAGGGCTTTCGGTGTTTGTCTCCTCTCCTTGCTCTCTTCCGTATTCCCCAACTTATGAATTTTCAATTGATGACCTAAATCATCCGAAGTCATCAGCGCAAGAATCGGGTTTCAAATAGTCTGAGAAAGTCGCGAATCTGGGTTGTAATTATGGCTGTGAAAATAGTTACGACAATGCCGTAATGTCAGCAAGAACTCTCAGTACATGAATCATCCAGAATTATGGTACCATGAAATTCATTACGGCAGTGCCATATTTTGCATCAAATCTCTCGGGTGAAAAATTGACTCGAAATGCGGCCCGCAATTTTAGTTATGGCAGTACCGTAAAATCCATCAAACTTTCTGTACGAAATTGAACACAGATTACGGCCCGTGAAATCCATTACGACAATGCTGTAATTTGTGCAAAACTTTCTATTTAAAATCGTCCCAAAATACGGCAGCACTTAGAAATTATGGCAGTACCGTGGTTTTGTTCTGTAGGTGCAGTGAAACCACGGTACCATAATTTTGATTACGGTAGTGCCATAATTTCGTTTGAAGCTCCAATCTTTATGAAATTTGACATGTAATCTTCTCATGATGGTGGGAACTCATCCATGCATCTGAATTTGCTGGAAAACGCCTAAAAATAATGCCTTTTTGCCTGAAAATAATGAAAAACCATTAAAGAAGTAGATTCCGTAATATTTGATAAAAAAAATATGAAAATAAGTAAAGTAGTATGAATATGACACAAAAAGATATATGAAATGGCACAAAATTTACTATAAATTTTGGTGTCATCAAACACATAAGGCTCAAACTTTGCTTGTCCTCAGGCAAAAAATCAAAATTTGATCAAAGGAAAAGACTTTCTTATGGAGAATAAATTTCTAAAATACAATCACCAAAGAAAAATTTCACTAATGGTTTCTTAAAATTTTAAATAGATATATCATCCTTTGAATTCAATTCTCAAGATCCACAACTTAATTAAATAAAACTTTGCAACTTGTATAAAAAGTAGAATCTCAGTCTCATGAATTCACCTAGTTTACAGTCTAAATCTATCATACATTTGTTTACAGGAATAGGATATCCAAAATCTTTTTCATTCAAAATGTTTATTTTCTAAATTTTCTTTTATTGTATTTTTGATGGTATGTACCCACATAGATACATACTTTTTATTTGAACTTTAACCCTTATCTTCGGTACCACTGTCGATTTTACACAGTGCCAAGTAGGGGAGTTATTTATTTTATTTTTTTCTCTTTTCCTTTTTTACAGACTTCAACCCATATCTTCGGTACCACTGTCAATTTTACACAGTGCCAAGTAGGGGAGTCTCTCACCCTTTTTGAATCTTGGATTCTTTCTTCCCAACAAATAGTAAAATAGACGAAACATCAACTAGATTAATCAATTGACATCAATTCAAAATTACACTCATATACTAATTTTATTTAACAAGTAGTTTCACTTTTAAATCGAATTCTTCAAATAATATATCCATCTAAAATCTCATTCATCAATCAATGAAATATTTCAAAAGTAGATATATATTAGAGAAATAAATTCGACATGATAGATCTAGTCCTAATCACAGGCATGAGTTCATTCATCATCAATAGAATCATACAATCAACAATAATATCTTCAAAAATAGACTCCATAGATCAATACATCAACAAAAATATTATATACTCATCAATCATAAAAGTATCACAATGTTATCATGTCATCAAGCATGCACCTCCACAGGGTGCTCAAAATCAAAATATCATCATTCAACCCAATCGAAATCAATATTATCATCAAAATATCAATAGTCAAATCAATATTACAATATCATACACCCATATCGAATGATCTTAAAGTCAAATGGAGCAGAGCAAGGTAGCAATGACGGACACAAAAGTTTGGAGGAGTCAACTTTTCTAAAAAAAATGAAACATGCAAAGAAGTAAGGGAAAAAGATACTCACAAAACTTTACTCGTCATCATTTGATCTGATCTCTTTTGTGCCCTCGGGGGTGGTGTAGTTGGTGTAGGGATAGTTGAAAACACAAGTAGGAAATCCCAAAAATAGTCGAGGAATCGTGCACTTAGGAAAAATACCGGCACCGTAATTTGCATTATGGTAGTGTCGTAATTCACATTAAAAGTCGAATTCACCTATAAAAAGAGAAGAAAAATTAGTTCTAAAAGCAAAAAACAAAAATAAAGTAAAATAAAAGAGAATAAACTAAAGAAAGAGTGTTTGGGTTGCCTCCCAAGAAGTGCTAATTTAAAGGTTATTAGCTTGACCGTTCTGCACTCAGATTTGATCGTGGTTCATCAAGATAAAATTTTTCCTTTTCTTCAATCAATTCTTCTTGATAATAATGCTTCAATCTTTGACCGTTAACCTTAAACTCTCCTGTTCCTTCACTCCATATGTCCAGAGCTCCGTAGGGGTAAGTCTTCTTTACCTGAAAAGGCCCAGACCATCGAGACTTAAGTTTTCCAGGAAAAAGTCTCAATCTAGAATTGAACAAAAGAACAAAGTCACCTGGTTGGAATCTCCTTCTAAAAATATGCCGATCATGCCACCTTTTAGTCCTCTCCTTATAAATTCTTGCATTTTTGTAAGCGGAGAGTCTAATCTCATCTAGCTCGTTCAATTGTAACCTCTGTTTTTCACCTGCGTTCTTTAAGTCAAAGTTGAGTGCTTTAATTGCCCAGAACGCCTTATGCTCAAGCTCTACAAGTAGATGATAAGATTTACCATAAATCAATTGAAAAGGAGACATACCTATTGGTGTTTTAAAAGTAGTCCGGTAGGCCCACAGTGCATCATCAAGTGCCCAATCTTTCCTTGTTTGTGACACTGTCTTTTCCAAAATTCCCTTTATTTCTCTATTTGATATCTCAACTTGTCCATTTGTTTGGGGGTGATAAGGTGTTGCAACTCTATGATTTACTCATACTTTCTAAGCAAAGTTGAGAATTTATGTTCTATGAAATGTGAGCCTCCATCACTAATCACTACTCGTGGTGTCCCAAACCTTGGAAAGACAATCTTTTTGAACAGTTTAACAACAACTCTGGAATCATTAGTAGGAGAAGCGAGAGCTTCAACCCACTTTGAGATATAATCTACCGCCACAAGTATGTATTTGTTACCTCCAAAAGATGGAAAAGGTCCCATGAAATCAATCCCCCAGACATCAAATATCTCAACCTCAAGAATGGTGGACAATGGCATCTCATGTCTTCTGTTAATGTTACCTGTCTTCTGACATCTATCACATGATAAAATAAAGTTTCTAGTATCTTTAAAAATCGAAGGCCAGTAAAATCCTGATTACAAAACCTTGAAAGCAGTTTTCTCAGTACTAGCGTGCCCACCATAAGAGGATCCTTAACTTTGAAATAATATATCTATGATTTCCTCTTCAGGTATACATCTTCTAAAAACACCATCTGCACATCTTCTAAAAACATAAGGCTCATCCCAAAAATAGTGCTTTACTTCAGTTAAGAATCTTTTCTTTCTTTGGTAATTTAAATCAGGAGGGACATCAAATATCTCAACCTCAAGAATGGTGGACAATGGCATCTCATGTCTTCTGTTAATGTTACCTGTCTTCTGACATCTATCACATGATAAAATAAAGTTTCTAGTATCTTTAAAAATCGAAGGCCAGTAAAATCCTGATTGCAAAACCTTGAAAGCAGTTTTCTCAGTACTAGCGTGCCCACCATAAGAGGATCCTTAACTTTGAAATAATATATCTATGATTTCCTCTTCAGGTATACATCTTCTAAAAACACCATCTGCACATCTTCTAAAAACATAAGTCTCATCCCAAAAATAGTGCTTTACTTCAGCCAAGAATCTTTTCTTTCTTTGGTAATTTAAATAAGGAGGAAGAACATTAGCTACTAGGTAATTCACTATGTCAGCATACCATGGGGCTCTAATTTGTTCAATGGCTAGGAGTTGTTCTTCAGGGAAAGAATCATTGATTATATCGTTCTTTTCAGTATCCACCATTATCCTTGAAAGATGATCTGCAACAAAGTTTTCTGATCCCTTTTTGTCTTTAATTTCCAATTCAAACTGCTGCAAGAGTAAAATCCATCTAAGCAAGCGTGGTTTACAATCTTTTTTCTGCATTTAGTATCTCACAGCTACATGATCAGTGTACACCACCACTTTGGAGTTAATCAAGTATGATCTAAATTTATAAAAGGCAAACACTATGGCTAAAAGTTCCTTCTTAGTGGTGGTGTAGCTCCTCTGTGTCTCATCCAAAGTCCTACTAGCATATTGAATAACATAAGGCTTTTTCTCCTTTGTCTGTCCCAAAACTGCTCCTATTGCATAGTCACTGGCATCACACATAAGCTCGAAGGGCAAATCCCAATCTAGAGGTTGAATGATAGGTGCTGAAACTAAGGCTTTCTTTAATTCCTGAAAAGCAGATAAACAATCCTCATTAAAAGAAAATTTGACATCTTTACAAAGTAAATTTGTAAGAGGTCTAGCAAGTTTAGAGAAATCCTTGATGAATCGCCGGTAGAACCCTGCATGTCCTAGAAAGCTTCGGACCTCCTTCACTGTAGTGGGTGGTTCTAATAGGAATTAATTCATTGTCTTTGTTTTTCATCACAGTTACCCCTCCTTTCTTAGGAACATAATGCACATGACTTACCCATTTACTATCAGAGATAGGATAGATAATACATACATCAAGTAATTTCAAAACCTCCTTCTTCACAACTTCTTTCATAGAGGGATTAAGTCTCCATTGAAAATCTGCATACGGCTTGTGTTCCTCTTCCATCAAGATCCTGTGCATACAAAAAGAAGGGTTAATCCCTTTTAAGTCATCAATTGTGTACCCGATTACCTTTCTATGAATCCTTAATTCTTTGAGAAGCAAATTTGTCTCCCTTTTTCCAAGCTGTGCATCAATAATAATAGGGTAAGTAGAGTCAGGACCAAGAAATTCATAACGAAGGTTATCAAGTAAAGCTTTAAGTTCTACTTTTGGAGCCTTCCTTTCTTCATTCTTTTCATTATCACAAACACTACAGTCTAATGATTCATTAATTTCAGAATTAGTTTCTACATTAGAATCAAGAGCAGAATCTAAATCAGAATCATATTAAGAGGTTTTAACAAATAAATCATTAAGATCATATATAGAGTCATCTACAGCATGTATACTACAATAAGATCCAGAATTTGATAGGTTTTTCATGGCATCATTCAAGTCATATTCGATTCTTTCATCCCCAATGTTAAGTGTAAGTTTACCGTTCTTGACATCAATAAGTGCTCCTACTGTGGCTAAGAACGGTCTACCAAGTATGATGGGGATTTTTACATCTTCTTCCATCTCAAGAACTACAAAATCTGCTGGAATGAAATATTTACCTATATGGATAGGTACATTTTCAAGAATCCCTACAAGATACTTAACTGAACGATCAGCGAGCTGCAAAGATATTGAAGTTGGTTTAAGCTCTCCCATGTCCAATTTCCTACAAATAGACAGTGGCATTAGACTCACACTAGCACCTAAATCACATAAGGTTCAGTCAAAAGCCATACCCCCAATAAAACAAGGTATAGAGAAACTACCTTGATCTTTTAACTTCGGTGGCAACTTGTTTTGGATAATAACACTACATTCTTCCGTTAGAGCTACAGTACCATAGTCCTCTATCTTTCTTTTATTAGACAAAATTTTTTTCAAAAATTTGGCATATGTGGACATTTGAGATAAAGCTTCAGTGAATGGAATATTAATATAAAGCTTCTTCAAAACATCAAGAAATTTCCCAAACTGCTTGTCTAATTTTGCCTGCACTAGTATCTGAGGAAAGGATATAGGTGGCCTATATGGCGTAGGAGAGCTAGGTTTAGAAACATCATTCTGACATGACACATCACCTTGGTGAGGTGGCAAACTAATTTGGGACTGCTCATGCTCAGAAGATTTTTCTAAGTCTAACTCATGGTCCTGTTCATCAGTAGGCTCTTTTTCATTATTTTTAGATTTCTTTTCAGGTTCCTCTAATTACCTCCCACTTCTAGTGATGATAGCATTGCAGTGCTCCCTAGGGTCTAATTCAGGTTCAGCAGGTATTTGATTTTCTAGAGTTTTATTGTGAGCAGCTAAGGATCCTACTTGAGAAGTAAGACGACTAACCAATCCCTTAAGATCTTCAATCTCTTTATTTTGATTAGTCATGAACTGATTTTGATTAGCCATAAACTTTTCAAGCATGGATTCTATACTAAAAGCATGGATTCTTCACTTTTCTTGGTTTTTATGAAAATGTAGGTAAAATCACCCCAAAAATGAAGGATTTCACAAGTTTTGAAGCCAAAGCATGATTCCCAAAGAGATCACGAGCTTACACGTCGAATTGGGAGCGAAAATAGTGAAGAAATCAACATTCACAGCCTTGGCCGTAATTATGGCTCAGCCGTAATTATGAGTTCGAGCGAAGGGCGAAAAACGGCTAAGTGTTGGAATGCACAGAAACTTTCATGGGTGAAGCCGTGAATCCATCACGGCCCGTGAATGTTTCTGTGACATAAGGCCTGTACACACAGAAAGAATCACGGCCGAAGCCGTGAACACGTTACGGACCGTGAAAACGTCCGCCCGACGAGTTTTTCACTCCATTCTTCACCGATTCGAACCGGATTTGAACCAGACTTTGCAGAACTGTTCCCTGATGGGTTTCAACCCGATCTAACTATAAAAGATCAAATTTTTCATGGATTAAGGGAGCTTCTTCGAATGAACACAAGCGGCGGCGGCGACAAGGGAAAAATTTGATTTTCAAAGCATATTCCGGCGAGATTTCACGCAAAAGCGACGATTGATCGACTACTCTTCATCTCCAGATCGAGGGGAAACTGGTTTTATTGTTGTCTTAGTGAATTCTTTGTGATTCTTACTAGATCTATACTTGTTCATCATAAAAACATGTATTTCCTTAAGAACATAAGTGAGTATATCCTTGTTTCGGGATTTAGGGCTTAGCCCGCTGACTTTTATGAATTAATCTTTATTCATACTCTTTTTATACGAATTTATTATCATGATTTGATTGAAGTTGCGTTTATTTCGTAATATACCTTGGCCACGTATATTTGCATATTAGATGTTGCGAGAAGGACCGAGAGGTGAATCGCAACATCCGATCTATTTCAGTTGAACCTTCGAATCCAATCACGAGAGTATGTTGGATTTGTCTGAAGGTTTTAACAGCTTTTCATAGAACTTAATGGGTTAGTTAGGTTAACTGTCACAAGAGTAGGGAGTTAACTTAATTAAATACCATATTACACTCCGAGAGGAGGTGATATGTATATTAGGAAAAGTTCCTTCCATGATAGATATTTTCTATGATTGAGTTATCTTTATAAGATTCATAATAGTCAGTGTGGTGAAACCCAAAATCCCGATTCTCTTAGAACTTGAACCCTCTAAAAAGCTGCTTTTGAATTGTTTATGCTTAGAAGTTTATCATAACCATTAATTTGTTTTGCTTGGATTTAAACAAGTCAAAAAGTCAGTACTTAACTATGTACTCCTCGTTGGGAACGATAATCTTTTTATTACTTTGATAATTCTGTGCACTTGCAGAAAGCTATCATTATACTTGAAGGACAAGAACATAAGACATTTTGCACGAATCATACGTGGAACATAGCAAAATTCGGTAATAGTTGGGGATCCTTCCTTACAAGTTCTTCCTTGAGGTGCTTATGAAGGAATTGATCTTCAATTTCCTCCAGATGCACAACCTTCCTTCCAGGCGATCGCCTCTCTCGCTTTCCTCTCCAAAATTCTAGTCGCTTCCCTCTCTTCCCTCTCAATGCTCTCTCTAAGGCTTGTATATCCTCCCCTTTACCTATTGGGTTCTTTTGTGTAGCCTCAAGAGTCTAATTTTTACCCAGCAGAAAGTCTTCGTCGCTTCTTCCCCAGGATCTGCAAAACACTCAGATTCTTCATCTTCATGCAAATTCCATTATCATGGAAGTTTTCCCTCTAAAAAGGCTCCTTTAGGGTCTCTAGTCGAGGGGGAGGAAGTTACCCAGTTGCCCTCCTTCTTCCCCCCTGATTAGGTTGAAGAAACCTTGGTTAAAATTGCGGTTTTGAAATAGGCGGGTTCGCGATCACGGGCGTGATTCCGAGCGTGACCCGCTCAAGATTGATCAGTTGCAGCTTTAGGCACAGAGATGAGTCACGAGCGTGATTCTGATCGTGACTCGGTCATGATTCTCAATGGGGGCTTCAATAAATTTGAAAATCTCCAGTTAGATCCTTCTTAGATTAGGAAGAGTTCTTCCAACTCTGAAAGTCCTAGAATCCACCGTCTTTGTGGTCGTTTTGACCTGAAAACGTGAAAAATACAAATTGAGGTGTAGATTTCATAGATGTATCAAAATTAAGGCAATTATGGGATGTAAACCATGAAATGGAGGCGATTTCATCAGTAAAATCACACATAAAATGCTATATAAATATTTGAAAGTCCCCACAAGGGGGGGCGAAACCCTAAGACATGCGCAGATATGAATTTGCATGGGCGGAATCTAGGGTTTCCTAGGATCGCATAGCATGTATTATATGATCAACTTAGAACAACAATGATCATACCATGGCCATTGTTTGTATGATGTCGAGGAAGAAGAGATCGACAGGGGTCTCCTCCAGAGGATGCGCACACAAGATGAAGAAGCCGCCTACTCCCTTGGTGCTCCTTGTGCTAGCAAGGTTCCAAGAGGTTCTTGTCATATGAAAAAGGAAGATGATCTCCTTGCTTGGCGAAAAAAAACTTTCTCCTCTTGTCGTCCACTCTTATTACACAAGAATGCAAAAACTCTCGAAATCACAAGAGGCGACAAAGGCGTGAAGAGGCGAGCAACATGAGGCGTGGTCACGTAAGTGATCATGCTTTCTAAAAATAGAAATCCACTCCCTCACATGCGATCATGGGTTTACCCCAATCGCAAACTCCTCTCCATTTGAACCACACGCTCACTTGATGAGCTGGTTCATTTCGGTTTGGTCCAAGACCAATTAACCCAAGCAATCCAGTCTAGATCTCAATTAAACCCTAAGGCTCCAGATCTAACCGTTGATCTCTTGATGCTTCTGATCTCACTGATCTAGCATCCAATCTCTCGATCGAAGCTTACCGATCTCAAGCTCTAATCAATCAAACATGATCAGACCAGATCTCACTCACAATCAGAGATTAATTCCCTTTAAACTGAACCCAAAACAATTCAGTCCACACGATCTGACTTAAGTAAGCCATATCATCAAATTGTGCGACCCTGAGGGTTTCCTTTAAATGTCGGTAACGATAACTTACGTTATCACGATCAGAGAGGGGTATCTAGCAACACATCACTGTCTCCCGATATAAAGGAAAGAGTCTTCCAAGACTACACCCAAACAACAGCACAAGTGTGAATCAATTCACTAGGCATACATGATTCCTTTGCCACTGGATGTTCTTTATTGGACAAGCCTGCCAAGCTTGTAACTCCAATATGATGAGCATGATTAGATCAGATGAACATAGTCATCTGGGTATGGCCATACACTTTCTCAATCATCTCATCCAGGGGGCCCCTTTAGAACATCACACTCCAATGAAGGAGACGGCAATCCTATATCTATCACTAGTGACCTAACATGACTCAAGCTCACCATCCAAGATAGTCTATAACCATTATGTTTCAAATGATATTGAACTACCTCAAAACAATGACAATCATCATTTAGAAACACAAGTGATCTCAAGTCAGAGGACATGTGCCACTTGTTGCAATCAAGGATTATTCACATTGTGACAAGCAATTGAATAACCTAGTAGGGTCTGTCCAGTACATCCAATGTACCCATGAGTCTACATCTTATTCCATGCTCGAAGCATCCTATAAGATTAGAATACATATTAGTCTCAATCATATCAGGGCTGTCTCATGTTCACCAAGATATCTCGACTAAGGACTTTACTGCATGTCAGCCTAGCTGAACATCATAGAGACATTATTCAGAAGTACGCTCATTGCAGCAGACAATGTAATAACCTGAATAACAACCATTGCCTTTATAAACATAAGAGTTTATACATGATACTGTTACAATCCCAAGGCCTCAAACATTAGCCTTAAGGGCATACCCTAACAATATATTGTTGGGAAACCACAGGGATTTTAAAATTTTACAAACATAAACAGCAGAAGCAATCCCTGAAACCGGCCGGTCCCAAAAACCCAAAGCATCATGTCATGCGAGGGAATCGACACGGTGAATAAGAGATGATACCCTGAAGAGAAGTAAAGGGATGCGATGTAGGCACCCGAATGTACGCCCTTTGCAGTCTCGCACATAGCTGATGCTCAAGTTCTCTTCTTCCACGCCCAGTGCTAGCCTCGAGAAGAACATCCATGCCTTTGGGAGTTATTCTCAGGAACTTGCGCCACCCACAAGGAGGATGCGCCAACAGGAGATGGAAAGGAGAATTCGCCAAGCTCCAAGCTTGCGAATATCTAAGAGGAGATCTATTGAAAAATCCAACAACCAATCTTCTCCTCTCTTCTCCCTTTTATAGAAAACATGGTGACTCTTTACATTCTAAATTAAATTTAGAATTAATTTCAGAATTAATTTGAGAGTTATATACATAATTAAATTCCAAATTAAAGTCTGATTATGGTCCTTAATGACGTGACTCATCAAATTCAGAATTAAATACATAATAAAAGGCAGAATTTAAATCCCATGAGAACTATTGTGCATAGGTGACTTATTCTCATGGCCCATTTGGCCTTACGGCCCATTGGGCCTCATGGCCCATTAGGCCTCATGCCCCATTGGGCTTAATTGCCCATTGGTCCATGTTGGACTTCATTTGGCCTATTTAGCCCATTTGGCCCGAAATGAAATTTAGCCCCAATACGTCCCATTCATCTCACCAGGCAGAATGGCGCTAATGAATTCTCCCAAATAGATCTGAGTTATCCAATAACTCGATCATAAGGCTACTCGATCAATACGAAAACCCGAGAATTAAGTTGTGTGACCCTATAGGTTCCTCTGATTTTGACAGTGATGAACTCAAGTCATCACAAGCAGTGAGTGGCACCTAGCAGTGCATTGCTGCTACCCAAGTCTTTGGAATGGACATCAACATCGACATCCCTATCATCGCAACAAGATACCGATGCATTACAGTCTCTTTGCTAGACTAATATCCGATTGGACAAAGTGTATCACCACTTTATTTTCACCCAATCTCATGGTCATGACTAAATTAGGATTTCACCTAGGTATGGCCATACACTTTCAGTCATGCAACCATAGAGGGGCCTCGTGAATATCAAACTTCCCTTAGAAAGGGACAAATCCTATGTCTATCTATTGATCTTCTCATATGGGTCATGAAATACCCAATGACAACCGTTATAACCTCCCAACTACGGTGAGGTGTTAGGTTGCATCAAAACATGTCCCTAACCATATATAAGAGTCAATGTAATATCCCAAGTTTTTGAAATATAATTTTAGAAAATCAAAATTTGTATTTTGGAATTTTTGGGATTTTTCCTAAATTTTTAAAGATTTAAAAAAAATTAGTTTTCGATTAAAACATTTAATTTGCGCTCATGGGATTTCGAACCCACGTTGCGCCTAAGTTGCAAGGTCAGCTTAACCATTGTGCTAATTTAGTTTTATTAAATAAAACGCATCAGATTTTATTTGTGTTAAAGTTTTTGATTGGTTCGGGGAAGGAGTTGAATCGTTGTCTTCCTTGACTTTTGTGGCGACCTGCTATTTTGGGCAAAGTGTATCACCACTTTATTTTCACCCATTCTCATGGTCATGACTAAATCAGACTTTCACCTGGGTATGGCCATACACTTTCAGTCATAAAACCATAGAGGGGCCTCGTGGATATCATGCTCTTTGCTAGACTAATATCTGATTGGACAAAGTGTATCACCACTTTATTTTTACCCAATCTCATGGTCATGACTAAATCAGGCATTCACCTGGGTATGGCCTTACACTTTCAGTCATGTAACCATAGAGGGGCCTCGTGGATATCAAACTTCCCTTAGAAAGGGACAAATCCTATGTCTGTCCATTGTTCTTCTCAGATGGGTCATGAAATACCCAATGACAAGCATTATAACATCCCAACTACGGTGAGGTGTGAGGTTGTATCAAAGCATGTCTCTAACCATATATAAGAGTCAATGTAATATCCCAAGTTTTTGAAATGTAATTTTAGAAAATCAAAATTTGTGTTTTGGAATTTTTGAGATTTTTCCTAAATTTTTAAAGATTTAAAAAAATTAGTTTTCGATTAAAAGATTTAATTTGCACTCGTGGGGATCAAATCCACGTCGCGCCTAAGTTGCAAGGTCAACTGAACCATTGAGCTGATTTAGTTTTGTTAAATAAATTGAATCGGATTTTATTTGTGTTAAAGTTTTTGATTGGTTCGGGGAAGGCGTTGAATCGTCGTCTTCCTTGACTTTTGCGGTGACCTACTATTTTGGGCAAAGTGTATCACCACTTTATTTTCACCCAATCTCATGGTCATGACTAAATCAGGCTTTCACCTGGGTATGGCCATACACTTTCAGTCATGCAACCATAGAGGGGCCTCGTGGATATCAAGCTTCCCTTATCTCATGCAACAATAGAGGGGGGGGGGGCGTCATGGATATCATGCTCTTTGCTAGACTAATATCCAATTGGACAAAGTGTATCACCATTTTATTTTTACCCAATCTCATGGTCATGACTAAATCAGGCTTTCACCTGGGTATGGCCATACACTTTCAATCATGTAACCATAGAGGGGCCTCGTGGATATCAAGCTTCCCTTAGAAAGGGGCAAATCCTATGTCTGTCCATTGTTCTTCTCATATGGGTCATGAAATACCCAATGACAACTGTTATAACCTCCCAACTACGGTGAGGTGTTAGTTTGTATCAAAGTATATCTCTAACCATATATAAGAGTCAATGTAATATCCCAACTTTTTGAAATGTAATTTTAGAAAATCAAAAATTGTATTTTCAAATTTTTGGGGTTTTTCCTAAATTTTTAAAGATTTAAAAAAATTAGTTTTCTATTAAAAAATTTAATTTGTGCTCGTGGGGGGATTGAACCCACGTCACGCCTGAGTTACAAGGTCAGCTGAACCATTGAGCTGATTTAGTTTTGTTAAATAAATCGCATTGGATTTTATTTGTGTTAAAGTTTTTGATTGGTTCGAGGAAGGAGTTGAATCGTCCTCTTCCTTGACTTTTGCGGTGACCTGCTATTTTGGGCAAAGTGTATCACCATTTTATTTTCACCCAATCTCATGGTCATGACTAAATCTAGCTTTCACCTGGGTATGGCCATACACTTTCAGTCATGCAACCATAGAGGGGCCTCGTGGATATCAAGCTTCCCTTGTCTCATGCAACCATAGAGGGGCCTCGTCGATATCATGCTCTTTGCTAGACTAATATCCGATTGGACAAAGTGTATCACCACTTTATTTTTACCCAGTCTCCTAGTCATGACTAAATCAGGCTTTCACCTGCGTATGGCCATACACTTTCAGTCATGTAACCATAGAGGGGCCTCGTGGATATCAAGCTTCCCTTAGAAAGGGACAAACCCTATGTCTGTCCATTGTTCTTCTCATATGGGTCATGAAATACCGAATGACAACCGTTATAACCTCCCAACTACGGTGAGGTGTTAGGTTGTATCAAAGCATGTCTCTAACTATATATAAGAGTCAATGTAATATCCCATGTTTTTGAAATATAATTTTAGAAAATCAAAATTTGAATTTTGGAATTTTTGGGGTTTCCCCTAAATTTTTAAAGATTTAAAAAAATTAGTTTTCGATTAAAAGATTTAATTTGCACTCGCGGGGGATCAAACCCACATCACTCCTGAGTTGCAAGGTCAGCTGAACCATTGAGCTGATTTAGTTTTGTTAAATAAATCGCATCGGCTTTTATTTGTGTTAAAGTTTTTGATTGGTTCGGGGAACGAGTTGAATCGTCGTCTTCCTTGACTTTTGCGACGACCAGCTATTTTGGGCCACGTCTGGTATTTATTTATGAGGGCTTCTATTCCTTTTGAGGCGAATCGAACCCTAAAGCATCTTCAACTTGCGGCGCGCCGTTAGGAGGGAGATATTGGGCTCAAACCAGTCGCCGGAGTTCAAGCAGCTGTTGGGAAACCCCGAGGATATTTTACAATTTTTTCACAGAGATTACATTTGCACAGCGGAAGAATATCTGCGAAATAGGCCTGTCCCAAAAACCAGTGAAAATCTCTTGCGAGGGGGTCAACACGATGTGATAGTTAATACCATTAAGCAATGAGAAGCCGATGTCGAGGAAGGTGCCCAAGTGTTCGCCCTTTGCAGTCTCGCACACACGGATTCCTCGAGCTTTCTTCTTCCTCGCTCGGTGCTAGCCTCGGGAAAATGATCCATGCCTTAAGAGAGTCCTCCAAGCAACTTGCACCTCCACCAAGATGTGATGCGCCAAGGAGATAGAGGGAGGAAGATGCCGCATGCCTCTTTCTTTCTTTCTTTGCGTCAAGGAAGGAAAGGGAAGAAGAGAGCTTCGCCTTTGATGGAAGAAGAGGAAGAGAAGTCCTCCAAGAACTCCAAGCTTTCGCCCCTTCACTTGCTTCACGCCTCCAAGGAGTTCATCATCAAGAGAGGGGCGGCTAGGTGGTTCTTTTATAGCACTAAGAGGCGGTTTGGGTTATTGGAAGGTGTATGCGATTTGGGACTTGAATAAGGGATTCATTAAATCAATCACATTGACCAAATCCCTAATACCATATGCGCCTAAGCCTTGCATAAGCAAGTATAGGCCATATGCGCCCACATCAATCTATATAAGGTAATCATTCCATCCATGCAATATGACCTAGTCAAAGCATGAGGAGAGATTGCCTAATATGGTCTAGGTGCAAATCGTAATCTATTTAGGATTCTAATTATGTAAATAATCAGCCCTTTATGCGCCTATTTCCAATCAATTATCATGTGTGATATAATAAAATCCAATTTGATTTAATCACTTAGGAGATAGCAAACAAGGCATAGGCGTAAATCCTAGTACAACTAGGATACCATAGGCGCCTATCCTATTAATTTATCCCCATTATATACCGTTTAAGCCTCTAATATCTTCATTACAACTTATTAGAAAGCCCAACCAAGCAATGGGCCAAGCCCAAAGTTCATTATGCATGTTAACCAAGCTATTGGATCCAATCCAATTTAACCCATGGTCAAATGAGGCTAACTATGGTTAATTTGGTCAATATGCCAAAAATGGAAGTTGGCCCCAATAAGTTTCTTCCATCTCATCAGGCCCATTGGCGCTGATGAAATCTCCCAAATAGATCCGAATTATCGAATAACTCGATGTAATGGTGATGTAGGAGGGAAGCGTGGAGTAAAACTACTGATATAAAAATCAATTATTTAATTTTGAATTTTTTGAAAATGTCAAATTTCACCAAACAGCCAGAAACTTATTGCTACAGAAAAGTATTATTTAAGAAAAGTGGCTATGCCATGGAGAAAAATCCATTGATCAAAATTCAAACCGATTGAACCATCATGTAGAACAAAACTAGTTCTTTTGAATCCAATAAAAATCAGACAGTGAAGAGCTATCAGGCACGTATAATAAATGTAGCAAAATAGATAGTCAGATTGGTATGTTTGTTAGTGTATATGCCCTAGGACCTAGTTTTGGTCCATCTTTGTACAACTTGACTCTGATATTAATATATATCTTTCTGGCATTGTCGTTATCATTGTTTGTCTACACCTGCGATTGTGTACTTACATGATAATGTCCCTGGAGACAGATTGGATCTGTGCTCAAATGATTGTCCCCAGTCGGTGTACCTGAGTGGATATGGGACAGCTCTGGTACTTGTGAGACTGGTATATGGGCTGGTTAGGCATGAGGTGCTAACGCAGACATATGGGTATATTAGTGGTGGATATACTGGACCGACCCGCTGTGAGGCTATGACTTGGTGTCATGAGTTATCCTCACAAGTGACAGGAGATGCATTGATCCCTTTACTTGAGGTCATTGGCCATTCTATATGGTTAGGGACATGCTTTGATACAACCTAACACCTTGCCGTAGTTGGGAGGTAATAATGGTTGTCATTGAGCATGTCACGACCCATATGAGAAGGACAATGGACAGACAAAGGATTTGCCCCTTCCTAATGTTGGGGTATGCCCTTAAGGCTAATGTTTGAGGCCTTGGGATTATTTCAGTATCATGTATAAACTCTATGTTTATAAAGGCAATGGTTGTTATTCAGGTTGTTACATCATCTGCTGCAATATGTATACTTCTGAATAATGCCTCAATGCTGTTCAGCTTGGCTGACATGCAGTTTTGTCCTTAGTCGAGATATCTTGGTGAACATGAGACAGCCTTGATATGATTGAGACTAATATGTGTTCTAATCTTATAGGATGCTTCGAGCATGGAATAAGATGTAGACTCATGGGTACATTGGATGTACTGGACAGACCCTACTTAGGATATTCAATTGCTTGTCACAATGTGAATAATCCTTATATGCAAACAAGTGGCATATTTCCTCTGACTTGAGATCACTTGTGTTTCTAAATGATGATTGGCATTGTTTTGAGGTAGTTCAATATCATTTGAAACATAATGGTTATAGACTATCTTGGATAGTGATCATGAGTCATGTTAGGGCACTAGTGATAGATATAGGATTGCCGTCTCCTTGATTGGAGTGTGATGTTCTATAGGGGCCCCCTGGATGAGATGATTGAGAAAGTGTATGGCCATACCCAGATGACTATGTTTCATCTGATCTAATCATTCTCATCATATTGGAATTACAGGCCTGACACGCTTGTCCAATAAGAACATTTAGTGGCAAAGGAAACACATATGTCAAGTGACTTGGGTTCACACTTGTGCTGTGGTTTGGGTGTAGTCTTGGAAGACTCTTTCCTTTATATCGGGAGACAGTGATGTGTTGCTAGATACCCCTCACTGATCATGATAACGTGAGTTATCGTTACCGACATTTAAAGGAAACCCTTAGGGTCGCACAATTTGATGATATGGCTTACTTAAGTCAGATCGTGTGGACTGAATTGTTTTGGTTCAGTTTAAAGGAGTTTAAACTCTGATTGTAAGTGAGATCTGGTCTGATCATGTTTGATTGATTAGGGCTTGAGATCGGTAAGCTTCGATCGAGAGAATTGATGCTAGATCGGAGAGATCAAGAGCATCAAGAGATGAATGGTTAGATCTTGATCCTTATGGTTTAATATGATCTAGACCAATGCTTGGTTTAATTTGGTCTTTGAACCAAATGTAATTGAACCGGCTCATCATAGTGAGCGCATGGTTCAAAGGGGAGAGAAAAATGCGATGGTTCACTTGGAGTGAACGCATGAACGCATGATGTTAGTGGCTTGCTATTTTTGGAAGTCATGTTTCCAAAATAGAAAGCACGCCTCTACATTCGTGGGTGCATCTCTTTTCGCCTCTCGCCTCTTCCTCTCGACGCCTCTCTCTCTCGTGTGGGAAGGTCTTCACGCAAAAGAGAAGAGAACAAAGCCAAGAGATCATCTCAATCTCCTTCAAGCGATCAGGAGACTTGGAGAGCCTTGCTAGCACAAGGATCGACAAGCAGTAGGCGATCACCCATCTTGTGTGCGTCACCTTTGGAGGAGAGCCACATCGCCCTCTTGCTTCCAAGACGCCATCCAAGAAATGGCACTGGTATGATCTCTCTGTTGATCTATACAAACTCTTAAGTTGATCTATGTTCATACATGCGATCCTAGGAAACCCTAGATTCCGCCCATGCAAATTTTTTATATGCGCATGCTTTAGGGTTTCGCCCCTTTAGGGAACTTTCAATTGGTATCAGAGGCCATGGTTCCTTGTATGTTTCATATGATTGCTTATTGTGATCCATGTTTGCGCCTAATAGTAGATCTAAAAGAGCATGCGAAAATTTAATGTATGTTTTACATTGGCGCATGCATGATAGTTGGCGCTTGTTGTAGTTTTCTCAAAACTTACTTGCGCGTCCCTCATTAGATCTAAGCGGCACCTACTTCAAAAGCTTAGACGGGTTATTAGGGTTGAAGTCATCGTCCAGTCTAGACCCGACAGTCTGATCAGACCATCTGACAGCCTAGATGGGTCGACCTGATGGCACCTATGCGCAAGCATGAGGTGGCTATAGGTCGACTGCTGAAAGGCGTGTAGCGATGTCTGATTGAGACAACCAGATGAACGCCCATGATTAAGGCCCGGGGTCACACCCGCTTGCCTAAACTCATGAGGGACGTTCAGCCCTTCATGTTGGGGTATGCCCTTAAGGCTAATGTTTGAGGCCTTGGGATTGTAATAGTATCATGTAATAAACTGTTGTGTTTATAAAGGCATGGTTATTATTCAAGTTGTTACCTTGTCTGCTGTAATAAGTGTACTTCTGAATAATGTCTCAAAGCTGTTCAGCTAGGCTGACAGGCTATATGTCCTTAGTCGAGATATCTTGGTGAACATGAGACAGCCTTGATATGATTGAGACTAATATGTGTGCTAATCTTATAGGATGCTTCGAGCATGGAATAAGATGTAGACTCATGGGTACATTGGATGTACTGGACAGACCCTACTGGGATATTCCATTGCTTGTCACAATGTGAATGATCCTTGTAAGCACTAAGTGGCACATGTCCTCTGACTTGAGATCACTTGTGTTTCTAAATGATGATTGTCATTGTCTTGAGGTAGTTCAATATCATTTGAAACATAATGATTATAGACTATTTTGGATGGTGAGCTTGAATCAGGTTAGGGCACTAGTGATAGACAAAGGATTGCCGTCTCCTTGTTTAAGGAGTGTGATGTTCTAAAAGGGCCCCCCTATATGAGATGATTGAGAAAGTGTATGGCCATACCCAGATGACTATGTTCATCTGATCTAATCATGCTCATCATGTTGGAGTTACAAGCTTGGCATGCTTGTCCAATGTGAACATCCAGTGGCAAAGGAAACATGTATGCCTTGTGAGTTTGATTCACACTTGTGCCATGGTTTGGGTGTAGTCTTGGAAGACTCTTTCCTTTATATCGGGAGACAGTGATGTGTTGCTAGATACCTCTCACTGATCGTGATAACGAAAGTTATCGTTACCGACATTTAAAGGAAACCCTTAGGGTCGCACAATTTGATGATATGGCTTACTCAAGTCAGATCGTATGGACTGAATTGTTTGGGTTCAGTTTAGAGGAGTTTAACCTCTGATTGTAAGTGAGATCTGGTCTGATCATGTTTGATTGATTAGGGCTCTAGATCGGTAAGCTTCGATCGAGAGAGTTGATGCTAGATCGATGAGATCAGAAGCATCAAAAGGATGAACGGTCAGATCTTAAACCTTGGGTTTATTTTGATTTGGACCAATGCTTGGGCTGATTTGATTTGGTTTATTGAACCAAAATCAATTGGATCGATTAAGCTTGAACCGGTTCACATGTGTGAACGCTTGGTTCAAAGCATAAGCGTTTTGTTTTGATCGGTTTCGAAAGCTCTCCTTCATGACATTCCATTTATGGAAAGTCATCATGGTGACTTGATGAAAAAATGCCAAAACGCTTTTTGCTTGAAGGCTTCTGACTTTGGCGAAGAAAGTGTGCTTGAGAGAGCATTATCGCCGAGAGTGGAGAGGTGGAATTCGGCCAAGCAAAGACTCCAAGGATTCTCCTTCAAACGATCAAGACCCCTTGAAGCTTTTGCTAGCACAAAGGCGTGAAGGGAGTAGCCAACTTCTTCTTGTGTGCGCGCCATTTGGAGGGGATCTATTTTGCTCTCTTGCTTCCAAGCCGACCTCCATCTCTATGGCTATGGTATAGATCTAAACTCATTCAAGTTGATCATATGGTTTTTCATATGCGATCCTTGAGAAACCCTCTTTCCGCCATGCATGCTAGAGGCGCATGTTCTAGGGTTTCCCCCCCCCCCCCCATGAGTTAGGGGTTCTTTTCAATTGGTATCAGAGCCAAGGTTTTCGATATGATCTATATGATTGCTTTGAAATGTTTGTGATCCATACATGTTGCGCTTACTTGATGCATGCTTTATTTACATGAAGTTTGCGCTTGTATCATGGTTACATGAACTTTGCGCTTGTATCATGGTTACATGCAGTTTGCGCTCCCCCTTGAAGGGGACTCCCTAATGTTTGCGCTCCCCCTTGAAGGGGACCCCCTTAGATCTAAGGGTTATCAACATGCTAGATATGACATATATCTTATGTTCTCAAGTGAAGCATGTTGTTTGTTATGTTTGCGCATGTTCTAAATGTTTTTATAAAACTTACATCTTGCGCGCATGCTTAGATCTAAGGTGCCCCTACTATAAATCCTTAGATGGGTTGATGGGGTTGAAAGCATCTACTATGTTAGATCCAAAGTCTGATCAGACCATCTGACAGCCTAGATGGATCGACCAGATGGCACCTGTGCGCAAGCACAAGGTGGCCATAGGTTGATTGCATCTTAGGTGTGTAGCGAGGTCTGGTTGAGACAACTACTGAACACACGTGAGTTAGGCCCGGGGTCACACCCGCTTGCCAAAACTCATGAGGGTGGTTCAGCCCTTGGCGCATGCATGGTTGACCATTAGGTCAACTCGGGTCAGTTAGGACTCGGTGCATGCAAGGGCAGAGGATCTGACCAGATGGATGAGTGGATCCCTATCAATGGACCATTGTAAGGTTGTGGAGCACATAAGGAAATTAAAATTGATACCTATGGGGTTTTTCAAAATTTAATTTCATGATTGGATCACATGATGAATGATACCATATGCTTGTTTATTTAGTCTTATGTGGGTTGCCCTATTGTGTGCTGTGCTGGGGCCTGCGTGCCTGGTAAATTATAAGTTAATATTATTGTGATCTGCGAATCACTTTTTCATTTAATTTATAATATGTGTTTGACCTGCGAGTCAAAGCTTGTCTAGATAGAGCAAAATGTATTTTGACTAGACAAGAACATAAAAGCACACATCCAAAAGGAGTATTCACCTGGTGGCGCACCTGAGGTGCTCTTGGCGCTAGGGCCATGGGTTGGACCAGATGAGATGCTAAGGAGCTCAAGTGAAGACTTAAGTAAAATTAAGGTCTTACTAGGGTTCATGGGCTTTTACCACATAAGATCATGCTTTCTATTTATTGCTTATATACATTAGAACAGCATGAGTTTATCTTCTGCTATCACCATAGGAATTGCATGATAGTAAAGAAGATAAAAGACCGTTAAAATCCAACGCTAACATATCAAGCTCGTAAGCCTTCTGACGCGAAACCTCACTGTTCTGACTATCGTTGGAGCCGTGTTGAACCCACTCAGTGGGCACGTCCATCTATCTTCAGACGGTGCTGGATTTCACCTGCGTGTTACAGAGTAGGGATTTATCCCTTCTCGTTGCTCAGCATAGCACGTGGTGGTCCAGGGAGTAGGTCAGGTCAGCTTGACCATGTAGGCTACATATGTGGCGCATATGGTAGCACATGGAGGCAGCCATCTGTGGGATCAGAGACTGTGTTGTACCAACTCAGTTGGCACAGTCTGCTGGATTGCCCAGATGAAGGGGAATCGCACGGGTTGGCGATTGGCTGGGACAGCCTACCAGAAATTAATGCTTGTCATCTCTGTGCATCTTATCTCGCCTGAGCGGGACGCGGAGACGAAGTATGAAATCTGGATCCCATCTCACTAAAAGAGTATTACTCTTTCGGACTGTTTACTGGATTTTTCAGTCAGACAAAATAGTGAGAAAAGAATCTTTCTTAAGTCCTGGATTGATTCTGAACATTGATACTAACCTTGCTGTTCTTGCATTGTTGTAGATAACTGCAGCAACGAACACCATGAGCTTCAATGTGCGATCCCTACTGGAAAGGGAGAAGTTTGCTGGGCCGAACTTCTCTGACTGGTTTGGACACCTTAAGATCGTTCTTAAGGCAGAGAGGAAACTGTATGTCCTCGAGACGGCAATACCGCCGCAGCCCGCTCCGAACGCCGCAAGGGCGGTTCGGGATGCCTATGAAAAGCACGTCAATGATAGCATTGATGTCGCTTGCCTGATGCTAGCGTCTATGACGCCACCGCTGCAGCGTCAGCATGAGGATATGTCGGCTATAGAGATTATAGCGAACCTCAAGATGCTGTATGCTGCACAGGCGAGGACAGAACGCTATAATCTGACGAAGCTCTTCTTTCAGAGCAAACTGGCTGAGGGGAGCCCAGTGGGAGCTCACGTGCTCAAGATGATTGGGCACAAGGAGGCTCTGGAGAAACTGGGGCATACCATCAACCAGGAGCTTGCTGTAGATATTATTCTGCAGTCTCTTCCGCCCTCTTTCGATGCGTTCATTATTAACTTTAATATGAACAAAATCGATTGTACGCCGGCAGAGCTGCTGAATATGCTCTTGACTACTGAGGAAACTCTGAAGGGAAAGCCTTCAACCTCTGTCTTAATGGTTCCTTCAAGGAACAAGAAGAAGGGGAAGAAGGGCAAGGCCCCTGTCAAGAACTACAGCAAGGCACTGAAACAGAAGGTGAAGCGGTCGAAGGACAACAGGTGTTTCCACTGTGGCCAACTGGGTCACTGGAAAAAGGACTGTAAAGCGCTCCAAGGAGATAAGAGGGGAAGCATCGCTTCTGGCTCAGGTATATATGTGACTGAGGTCATGTTATCTTCTTCTTCTATTTCATGGGTGTTGGACACTGCATGTGGAGTTCACATTTGTTCAAATGTACAGGAACTCAGGAGAAGAAGGCAGGTGGGACAGCATGAGGTAGACCTACGCGTTGGAAACGGGGCACGGGTTGCTGCTGTTGCTGTAGGAGACTATTTCATTTCTTTACCATCTGGCATTGTATTAGAATTAAACAATTGTTATTTTGTACCCAGTATTACCAAGAATATTATCTCTATTCCTGCTCTTGTCAGGAAAGGATTTGCCTTTGAATGCAAGATTTCAAAGTGTGTTTTAACTTATGATAATATTGTGTATGCGACTGGTTCAATTAACAATGAGTTATTCATGTTGGACATGGAAAATTCTATACAAAACATTGATAATAAGAAAGCCAAGTATGCTGATAACAGCACCTTATTATGGCATAGTCGTTTAGGCCATATAAACGAGAAGCGCATTAAGCGGTTGCATGATCATGGACTGCTGGGATCATTCTCCTATGAGGAGATTGATACATGCAAAGCTTGTTTGATGGGTAAAATGACGAAGTCTCCTTTTCCTAACAAAGGTCAAAGGGCTTCAGGTTTACTTGACCTCATACACAGTGATGTGTGTGGGCCATTTAGTAAACATGCCAGAGGTGGCTATCAGTACTTCATTACCTTTACTGATGATTTCAGTAGGTATGGGTATGTCTATTTAATGAGACATAAAAGTGAATCTTTTGACAAGTTCAAAGAGTTCAAGAATGAAGTACAAAATCAGTTAGGCCGTAATATCAAGACACTTCGTTCTGATCGAGGTGGTGAATACCTGAGTCATGCATTTACTGACTATCTAAAGGAGTGTGGGATTATCTCACAGCTCACTCCGCCAGGAACACCACAATGGAATGGTGTGTCCGAAAGGAGAAATAGAACGTTACTTGATATGGTTCGTTCTATGATGAGTCAGGCTACTCTTCCATATTCCTTTTAGGGTTTTGCACTGAAAACAGCTGCAAAGGTACTAAACCGAGTGCCATCCAAGGCAGTTTCAAAGACGCCATATGAGTTATGGTATGGGAAACAGCCTAGCTTGACATTTATCAGGATCTGGGGTTGCGAAGCTTATGTCAAAAAGCTCGCCTCTGGGAAACTGGAGAGCAGATCTGAGAAATGTATCTTTGTCGGTTACCCTAAGGAAACTAAGGGTTATTATTTCTTCGATCCCAAAGAGAACAAGGTTTTTGTTGCTCGGACGGCTATATTTCTTGAGAGGGAATTTCTTCTGCAAGAGGCCAGTGGGAGAGAAATAAAGCTGGATGAGAATCCAGAGGAAGGACAAAGTAGTCAAGCACAGTTGGATGAGCCTGAGCCAGTTGAACAGGTTATTGAACAACCTGAGGCTCAGATAACACGGGAACCGCGAAGATCGGGAAGGATCCGTCGTCAGCCTTAGCGCTATGACGGAGTCTACATCATTGATAATGATGAACCCCTCACTTATGCGGATGCGGTCAGTGGACCGGAGTCAGCTAGATGGCTTGAAGCTATGCGAGCCGAAATGGACTCCATGTCAGATAACCAAGTCTGGGATTTGGTTGATCCGCCTCCGGGAGTAATCCCTATAGGCTGTAAATGGATCTTCAAGAAGAAGATTGACATGGATGGTAACGTGGTTACCTATAAAGGCAGGCTAGTTGCGAAAGGTTTCAAACAAATCTACGGGATAGATTATGATGAAACTTTCTCACCTGTAGCCATGTTTAAGTCTATTCGGATTCTTTTCGCGATAGCAGCATATTACGATTATGAGATCTGGCAGATGGATGTGAAAACAGCTTTCCTTAATGGAAATCTGGATGAGGATGTGTATATGACACAACCTGAGGGTTTCACTAATCCATCAGATCGTCATAAAATATGCAAGTTAAAGAAGTCCATTTATGGACTGAAACAAGCATCTAGAAGCTGGAATATTCGTTTTGATGAATCAATCTCTGAGTTTGGTTTCATCAAGAATGAAGACGACCCGTGTGTATATAAGAGGTTTAGTGGGAGCGTGATTACATTCTTAATCCTCTACGTCGATGATATCTTAATCATTGGAAATGATATTCCTGAACTGCATGCTGTTAAAGCATGGTTAGGAAAATGTTTCCAGATGAAAGATTTAGGAGAAGCAGCCTATGTGTTAGGTGTGAAGATCTACCGAGATAGATCTAAGAGGCTTCTCGGGCTGTGCCAGAGTACTTACATCGATAAGGTCCTGGAGAGATTCCATTTAGAGAATTCTAAACGTGGATATCTTCCAGTCAGACATGGTCTGAATCTTTCGAAGAGTCAGTGTCCACAAACACAGACTGAGAAAGATGAAATGGACAATACGCCTTATGCTTCGGCTATTGGGTCCATTATGTATGCGATGTTGTGTACTCGCCCAGACGTCGCTTACGGGTTAAGCGTAACCAGTCGATTCCAAAGTAATCCAGGTTTGGCGCACTGGATTGCAGTCAAGAACATCTTAAAATATCTGCGGAGGACCAAAGATATGTTCTTGATATATGGTGGTCAGGAAGAACTCAGTATAGAGGGATATACTGACGCTTCGTTCCAGTCGGACCAGGATGATTTCCGATCGCAATCAGGCTATGTTTTTAGCTTGAATGGTGGAGCAGTGGTGTGGAAGAGTTTCAAACAGTCAACTGTTGCTGATTCCACAACAGAAGCCAAGTATGTTGCAGCCTCGGAAGCATCCAAGGAGGCAGTGTGGATTCGTAAGTTCGTGAGAGAACTTGGTGTCGTTCCTTCGAGTGCAGATCCTTTGGTTATCTTCTGTGATAACACTGGAGCAATAGCACAAGCAAAGGAACCACGGTCGCACCAGAAGTCCAAGCACATACAGAGACGGTTTCACTTGATCCGGGAGATCATTGATCGAGGTGAGATCAAAATCTGCAAGGTTCATACAGATGACAATCTGGCAGACCCGCTTACCAAGCCTCTGGCGCAGCAGAAGCATGAGAAGCACTGTAATAATATGGGTTTGAGATTACTCAACCATTAGATTAAGTGCAAGTGGGAGATTGTTGGGGTATGCCCTTAAGGCTAATGTTTGAGGCCTTGGGATTGTAATAGTATCATGTAATAAACTGTTGTGTTTATAAAGGCATGGTTATTATTCAGGTTGTTACCTTGTCTGCTGTAATAAGTGTACTTCTGAATAATGTCTCAAAGCTGTTCAGCTAGGCTGACAGGCTATATGTCCTTAGTCGAGATATCTTGGTGAACATGAGACAGCCTTGATATGATTGAGACTAATATGTGTGCTAATCTTATAGGATGCTTCGAGCATGGAATAAGATGTAGACTCATGGGTACATTGGATGTACTGGACAGACCCTACTGGGATATTCCATTGCTTGTCACAATGTGAATGATCCTTGTAAGCACTAAGTGGCACATGTCCTCTGACTTGAGATCACTTGTGTTTCTAAATGATGATTGTCATTGTCTTGAGGTAGTTCAATATCATTTGAAACATAATGATTATAGACTATTTTGGATGGTGAGCTTGAATCAGGTTAGGGCACTAGTGATAGACAAAGGATTGCCGTCTCCTTGTTTAAGGAGTGTGATGTTCTAAAAGGGCCCCCCTATATGAGATGATTGAGAAAGTGTATGGCCATACCCAGATGACTATGTTCATCTGATCTAATCATGCTCATCATGTTGGAGTTACAAGCTTGACATGCTTGTCCAATGTGAACATCCAGTGGCAAAGGAAACATGTATGCCTTGTGAGTTTGATTCACACTTGTGCCATGGTTTGGGTGTAGTCTTGGAAGACTCTTTCCTTTATATCGGGAGACAGTGATGTGTTGCTAGATACCTCTCACTGATCGTGATAACGAAAGTTATCGTTACCGACATTTAAAGGAAACCCTTAGGGTCGCACAATTTGATGATATGGCTTACTCAAGTCAGATCGTATGGACTGAATTGTTTGGGTTCAGTTTAGAGGAGTTTAACCTCTGATTGTAAGTGAGATCTGGTCTGATCATGTTTGATTGATTAGGGCTCTAGATCGGTAAGCTTCGATCGAGAGAGTTGATGCTAGATCGATGAGATCAGAAGCATCAAAAGGATGAACGGTCAGATCTTAAACCTTGGGTTTATTTTGATTTGGACCAATGCTTGGGCTGATTTGATTTGGTTTATTGAACCAAAATCAATTGGATCGATTAAGCTTGAACCGGTTCACATGTGTGAACGCTTGGTTCAAAGCATAAGCGTTTTGTTTTGATCGGTTTCGAAAGCTCTCCTTCATGACATTCCATTTATGGAAAGTCATCATGGTGACTTGATGAAAAAACGCCAAAACGCTTTTTGCTTGAAGGCTTCTGACTTTGGCGAAGAAAGTGTGCTTGAGAGAGCATTATCGCCGAGAGTGGAGAGGTGGAATTCGGCCAAGCAAAGACTCCAAGGATTCTCCTTCAAACGATCAAGACCCCTTGAAGCTTTTGCTAGCACAAAGGCGTGAAGGGAGTAGCCAACTTCTTCTTGTGTGCGCGCCATTTGGAGGGGATCTATTTTGCTCTCTTGCTTCCAAGCCGACCTCCATCTCTATGGCTATGGTATAGATCTAAACTCATTCAAGTTGATCATATGGTTTTTCATATGCGATCCTTGAGAAACCCTCTTTCCGCCATGCATGCTAGAGGCGCATGTTCTAGGGTTTTCCCCCCCCCCATGAGTTAGGGGTTCTTTTCACTTCACGCATGCATTGTTGACCATGAGGTCGACCCAAGTCGGTTATGACTTGGTGCATGCAAGGGCAGTGGGTCTGACTAGGTCTGATGAGTGGATCCCTATTAATGGACCGTTGTAAGGTAGTAGGGCACATAAGGAAATAAAATGAAGCCAATGGGTTTTTCAAAAAAATTTATTTTCTTGATTGGATCACATGATGTTTGTATAACGTGATGATTGTCTATTTAATCTTATGTGGGCTGCCTAATTTTAATGTGTGCTGTGCTGGGGCCTGCGTGCCTGGAGTATTATTTGTATATTATTATTGTGATCTGCGCATCACATTTTAATTAATTTATAAAGTGTAATTGACCTGCGTGTCAATCATGTCTAGATAGATTAAATTGTAATTTAATCAGACATGAGCACAGAGCACACTTGGCAGAGGCGCATGCAGCAAGTGGCTTCACCAGTGGGAGGTCTAGGGTTTGACTCTAGGACAGGTGCATTTTACCTGGTGGGCGCACCTGAGCTGCAGTGGGCGCTTGGGCCCGGGTTGGGCCAGAGGAAATGCAAAAGGCCCATGAAGAGCTCAAGTGAAGACTTAAGTTTATTAAGGTCTTACTTAGGCTTAATGGGCTTTTACCACATAAGATCATCATGCTTTTAATTTACTGTTTAAGTAATTTAGTAACTGCATGATCTATTCTTCTGCTATCACCATAGGGTTTGAATGATAGTAAGAAGATAAAAGGACCGTTAAAATCCAACGTTAAATATCAAGCACGTAAGCCTTCTGACGCGAAACCTCACTGTTCTGACTATCGTTGGGGCCGTGTTGTACCCACTCAGTGGGCACGCCCATCTATCTTCAGACGGTGTGTGATTACACCTGCGTGTTACAGAGAAGGGATTTATCGCTTCTCATTGCTCAGCATAGCACGTGGTGGTCCAGGGAGTAGGTCGGGTCAGCTTGACCATGTAGGCTACATAATGAGCATATGGTAGCCATATGGAGGCAGCCATCTGTGGGATCAGAGACTGTGTTGTACCAACTCAGTTGGCACAGTCTGCTGGATTGCCCAGATGAAGGGGAATCGCACGGGTTGGCGATTGGCAGGGATTGCCTACCAGAAATTAGTGCTTGTACTCTCTGTGCATCTTATCTCGCCTGAGCGGGACGCGGAGACCAAGTATGAAATCTGGATCCCATCTCACTAAAAGAGTTTTACTCTTTCGGGCTGTTTTGCTGGATTTTTCAGCCAGATAAAATAGTGAGAAAAGAATCATTCTTAAGTCCTGAATTGATTCTAACATTGATACTGACCTTGCTGTTCTTGCATTGTTGTAGATTACTGCAGCAACGAACACCACAGCGTTCAATGTGCGATCCCTACTGGAAAGGGAGAAGTTTGCTGGGCCAAACTTCTCAGACTGGTACGCATACCTTAAGATTGTTCTTAAGGCTGAGAGGAAACTGTATGTCCTCGAGACGGCTATACCGCCTCAACCTGCTGCGAACGCCGCAAGGGCGGTTCGGGAAGCTTATGAAAAGCATGTCAATGATAGCATTGACGTCGCTTGCCTTATGCTAGCGTCTATGACGCCACAGCTGCAGCGTCAGCATGAGGATTTATCAGCTATAGAAATTATAGCAAACCTCAAGCTGCTGTATGCTGCACAGGCAAGGACTGAACGCTATAATTTGACGAAACTTTTCTTTCAGAGCAAACTGACTGAAGGGAGTCCAGTGGGAGCTCACGTACTCAAGATGATTGGGTACAAGGAAGCTCTAGAGAAACTGGGACACACCATCAATCAGGAGCTTGTTGTAGACATCATCCTGCAGTCTCTCCCAGCCTCTTTCGATCTGTTCATCATTAATTTTAATATGAACAAGATCGACTGTACGCCTGCAGAGTTACTGAACATGCTCTTGACTACTGAGCAAACTCAGTCTCGTGAGAAGGGAACGCCTTCATCCTCTGTCCTAATGTTTCCTTCTAGGAACAAGAAGAAGGGGAAGAAGGGCAAAGCCCCTGTCAAGAGCTACAACAAGGCTCTGAAACAAAAGGTCAAGCGGTCAAAGGAATACAGATGTTTCCATTGTGGCCAGCTAGGTCACTGGAAAAAGGACTGTAAAGCGCTCCAAGGAGAGAAGAAGGAAAGCAACTCTTTCGCTTCTGGCTCAGGTATTTACGTGACTGAAGTCATGTTATCTTCTTCTATTTCATGGGTGTTAGACACTGCATGTGGAGTTCACATTTGTTCAAATGTACAGGAACTCAAGAGAAGAAGACAGGTGGGACAGCATGAGGTGGACCTACGAGTAGGAAACGGGGCACGGGTTGCTGCTATTGCTGTAGGAGTTTATCACATCTCTTTACCATCTGGTCTTGTATTAGAACTGGACAATTGTTATTTTGTGCCGAGCATAACTAAGAATATTATCTCTATTCCTGCTCTTGTCAGGAAAGGGTTTTCCTTTGAATGCAAGATTTCAAAGTGTTATATTTCTTTTGATAATATTGTTTATGCTACTGGGTCGATTAACAATGGGTTATTCATGTTGGACATGGAATGTTCTATACAACAAATTGATATTAAGAAAGCCAAGTATGCTGATGACAGCACCTTGCTATGGCATAGTCGTTTAGGCCATATTAACAAGAAGCGCATTAAGCAGTTGCATGACCATGGACTGCTGGGATCATTCTCCTATGAGGAGCTTGATACATGCAAAGCTTGTTTAATGGGTAAAATGACGAAGTCTCCTTTTTCTAACAAAGGTCAAAGGGCTTCAGGTTTACTTGACCTCATTCACAGTGATGTGTGTGGGCCATTTAGTAAACATGCCAGAGGTGGCTATTCATACTTCATTACCTTTACTGATGATTTCAGTAGGTATGGTTATGTCTATCTAATGAGACATAAGAGTGAATCTTTTGACAAGTTCAAAGAGTTCAAAAATGAAGTACAAAATCAGCTAGGCCGAAATATCAAGGCACTTCGTTCAGATCGAGGTGGAGAATACTTGAGTCATGAGTTTACTGACTATCTGAAGGAGTGTGGGATTATCTCACAGCTCACTCCGCCAGGAACACCACAATGGAATGGTGTGTCCGAGAGGAGAAATAGAACCTTACTATATATGGTTCGTTCTATGATGAGTCAGGCTACTCTACCTTACTCCTTTTGGGGATTTGCACTGGAAACAGCTGCAAAGGTACTAAACCGAGTGCCATCCAAGGCCGTTTCAAAGACTCCATATGAGTTATGGTATGGGAAACAGCCGAGCTTGACATTTATTAAGATCTGGGGTTGCGAGGCTTATGTCAAAAAGCTCGCCTCTAGGAAACTAGAGAGCAGATCTGAGAAATGTATCTTTGTCGGTTTCCCTAAAGAAACTAAGGGTTATTATTTCTACGATCCCAAAGAGAACAAAGTATTTGTTGCTCGTACGGCTATTTTTCTTGAGAAAGAATTTCTTCTGCAAGAGGCCAGTGGGAGAGAAATAAACGTGGATGAGAATCCAGAAGAAGGACAAAGTAGTCAAGTACAGTTGGATGAGCCTGAGCCAGTAGATCAGGTTACTGAACAACCTGAGGCTCAGATATCACGGGAACCGCGAAGATCGGGAAGGATCCGTCGACAGCCTGAGCGCTATGACGGAGTCTACATCATTGATGATGAACCCCTCACTTATGCGGATGCGGTCAGTGGACCGGAATCAGCGAGATGGCTTGAATCTATGCGAGCCGAGATGGACTCCATGTCAGATAACCAAGTTTGGGATTTGGTTGATCCGCCTCTGGGAGTAATCCCTATAGGCTATAAGTGGATCTTCAAGAAGAAGATGGACATGGATGGTAACGTGGTTACCTATAAAGGCAGGCTAGTTGCGAAAGGTTTCAAACAAATCTACGGGATAGATTATGATGAAACTTTCTCTGCTGTAGCCATGTTCAAGTCTATTCGGATTATTCTCGCGATAGCGGCATATTATGATTATGAGATCTGGCAGATGGATGTGAAGACCGCTTTCCTTAATGGAAAACTAGAAGAGGATGTGTATATGACACAACCTGAAGGTTTCACTAATCCATCAGATCGTCATAAAATATGCAAGTTAAAGAAGTCCATTTATGGACTTAAACAAGCATCAAGAAGCTGGAATATTCGTTTTGATGAATCAATCTGTGAATTTGGTTTCATCAAGAATGAAGATGACCCGTGTGTATATAAGAGGTTTAGTGGGAGCGTGATTACTTTCCTAGTCCTCTACGTCGATGATATCTTAATCATTGGAAACGATATTCCTGAACTACATGCGGTTAAAGCATGGTTAAGAAAATGTTTCCAGATGAAAGATTTAGGAGAAGCAGCCTATGTATTAGGTGTGAAGATCTACAGAGATAGACATAAGAGGCTTCTCGGGCTGTGCCAGAGTACTTACATCGATAAAGTCCTGGAGAGATTCCATTTAGAAAATTCTAAAAGAGGATATCTTCCAGTCAGACATGGTCTGAATCTTTCAAAGAGTCAGTGTCCACAAACACAGACTGAGAAAGATGAAATGGACAATACGCCTTATGCTTCGGCTATTGGGTCCATTATGTATGCGATGTTGTGTACTCGCCCAGACGTTGCTTACAGGTTAAGCGTGACCAGTCGATTCCAAAGTAATCCAGGGCAGGCACACTGGATTGCGGTCAAGAACATTTTGAAATATCTTCGGAGGACCAAAGATATGTTCTTGATATATGGAGGTCAGGAAGAACTCAGTATTGAATGATATACTGACGCTTCGTTCCAATCTGACCAGGATGATTTCCGATCGCAATCAGGCTATGTTTTTAGCTTGAATGGAGGAGCAGTGGTGTGGAAAAGTTTCAAACAGTCAATTGTTGCTGATTCCACAACAGAAGCCGAGTATGTTGCAGCCTCAGAAGCATCCAAGGAGGCAGTGTGGATTCGTAAGTTCGTTTAGGAACTTGGTGTTGTTCCTTCGAGTGCAGATCCTTTGGTTATCTTCTGTGATAACACTGGAGCAATAGCACAAGCAAAGGAACCACGGTCGCACCAGAAGTCCAAGAAAATACAGAGAAGGTTTCACTTGATCCGGGAGATCATTGATCGTGGCGAGATCAAAGTCTGCAAGGTTCATACAGATGACAATCTAGCTGACCCGCTTACCAAGCCTCTGGCGCAGCAGAAGCATGAGAAGCACTGTAATAATATGGGTTTGAGATTTCTCAACCATTAGATTAAGTGCAAGTGGGAGATTGTTGGGGTATGCCCTTAAGGCTAATGTTTGAGGCCTTGGGATTATTTCAGTATCATGTATAAACTCTATGTTTATAAAGGCAATGGTTGTTATTCAGGTTGTTACATCATCTGCTGCAATATGTATACTTCTGAATAATGTCTCAATGCTGTTCAGCTTGGCTGACATGCAGTTTTTGAAGAAACCCCTTTCGAGAGGGGGGCGAGAACCCTAAACATGCATAACCGAAACCTTTGCATGGCGGAAATTAGGGATTCAAGAATCGCATGTATGATATATAATCAACTAGATGAAAGGTTGCTAAAATCAACAAAGGGTCATACTGATGCCATAGTTTAGATGATGCCTTGGAAGCAAAGACTCGATTGCTTCTTCTCCAAAGGAATCGCACACAAGAGGAAGAAGGCCTACACTTCGATCGCTCCTTGTGCTAGCAAGGCACCAAAGTGTCTTTGATCGCTTGTCGGGGTGATGAAAGACTTGCTCGGCTTTCTCCACTAGACTTCAGCGTGAGTTCTCTTCTCTACACCCGAGAGTCCGCGAGAGGAAGAAGCGAGACAACGATCCACACGAAGTGGAGACGTTCAGCCAAAACGTGGAGACGTTTTTACACTTGAAAAACCGACTTTCCAATTATAGAAAGTCTTTAATTCCAAAACATTTTGCGTTGAACTATTCGAAACTCACTTATTCACATTGAACCAAGCGCTCAATCATGAGCCGGTTCAAGGTCTTTGGTTCAATGACCAAACCGAATTAGCCCAAGCATTAAGTCAAGATCGAATTAAACCCTAAGGTCCTAGATCTGACCATTCATCTTCTGATGCTCCTGATCTGATCAATCTAGCATCAACACTCTCGATCGAAGCTTACCGATCTCAAGCCCTAATCAATCAAACATGATCAGACTAGATCTCACTTACAATCAGAGTTTAAATCCCTTTAAACTGAACCGAAATAATTCAGTCCACACGATCTGACTTAAGTAAGCCATATCATCAAATTGTGCGACCCTGAGGGTTTCCTTTAAATGTCGGTAATGATAACTTACGTTATCACGATCAGTGAGGGGTATCTAGCAACACATCACTGTCTCCCGATATAAAGGAAAGAGTCTTCCAAGACTACACCCAAACCACAGCTCAAGAGTGAATCCATTTCACTAGGCATGCATGTGTCCTTTGCCACTGGATGTTCTTATTGGACAAGCGTGTCAAGCCTGTAACTCCAATATGATGAGCATGATTAGATCAGATGAACACAGTCACCTGGGTATGGCCATACACTTTCTCAATCATCTCATCCAGGGGGGGCCCCATTAGAACATCACACTCCTTAAACAAGGAGACGGCAATCCTTTATCTATCACTAGTGCCCTAACCTGACTCAAGCTCACCATCCAAGATAGTCTATAATCATTATGTTTCAAATGATATTAAACCACCTCAAAATAATGACAATCATCATTTAGAAACACAAGTGATCTCAACTCAAAGGACATGTGCCACTTGATGCAAACAAGGATTATTCACATTGTGACAAGCAATTGAATATCCTAGTAGGGTCTGTCCAGTACATCCAATGTACCCATGAGTCTACATCTTATTCCATGCTCGAAGCATCCTATAAGATTAGAACACATATTAGTCTTAACCATATCAAGGCTGTCTCATGTTCACCAAGATATTTCGACTAAGGATATATAGCATGTCAGCCTAGCTGAACAGCTTTGAGACATTATTCAGAAGTACACTTATTACAGCAGACAAGGCAACAAACTGAATAACAACCATTGCCTTTATAAACATAAAAGTTTATTACATGATACTGATACAATCCCAAGGCCTCAAACATTAGCCTTAAGGGCATACCCCAACAATCTCCCACTTGCACTTAATCTAATGGTTGAGAAATCTCAAACCCATATTATTATAGTGCTTCTTATGCTTCTGCTGCGCCAGAGGCTTGGTAAGCGGGTCAGCCAGATTGTCATCTGTATGTACCTTGCAGATTTTGATCTCGCCACGATCAATGATCTCCCGGATCAAGTGAAACCGTCTCTGTATGTGCTTGGACTTCTGGTACGACCGTGGTTCCTTTGCTTGTGCAATTGCTCCAGTGTTATCACAGAAGATAACCAAAGGATCTGCACTCGAAGGAACAACACCAAGTTCCTGAATGAACTTACGAATCCACACTGCCTCCTTGGATGCTTCCGAGGCTGCAACATACTCGGCTTCTGTTGTGGAATCAGCAACAGTAGACTGTTTGAAACTCTTCCACACCACTGCTCCTCCATTCAAGCTAAATACATAGCCTGATTGCGATCGGAAATCATCCTGGTCAGACTGGAACGAAGCGTCAGTATATCCTTCAATACTGAGTTCTTCCTGACCACCATACATCAAGAACATATCTTTGGTCCTCCGCAGATATTTCAAAATGTTCTTGACTGCAATCCAGTGTGCCTGACCTGGATTACTTTGGAATCGACTGGTCACGCTTAACCCGTAAGCGACGTCTGGGCGAGTACACAACATCGCATACATAATGGACCCAATAGCCGAAGCATAAGGCGTATTGTCCATTTCATCTTTCTCAGTCTGTGTTTGTGGACACTGACTCTTCGAAAGATTCAGACCATGTCTGACTGGAAGATATCCCCTTTTAGAATTCTCTAAATGAAATCTTTCCAGGACTTTATCGATGTAAGTACTCTGGCACAGCCCGAGAAGCCTCTTAGATCTATCTCTGTAGATCTTCACACCTAACACATAGGCTGCTTCTCCTAGATCTTTCATCTGAAAACATTTTCCTAACCATGCTTTAACAGCATGCAGTTCAGGAATATCGTTTCCAATGATTAAGATGTCATCGACGTAGAGGACTAGGAAAGTAATCACGCTCCCACTAAACCTCTTATATACACACGGGTCATCTTCGTTCTTGATGAAACCAAACTTAGAGATTGATTCATCAAAACGAATATTCCAGCTTCTAGATGCTTGTTTCAGTCCATAAATGGACTTCTTTAACTTGCATATTTTATGACGATCTGATGGATTAGTGAAACCTTCTGGTTGTGTCATATACACATCCTCATCCAGATTTCCATTAAGGAAAGCCGTCTTTGAAGGAACCCCTAACTAAGGGGGAAGAAACCCTAAGCATGCTCATCTATCATGCATAGCGGAAAGAGGGCTTCAAGTCAAGATCGGATATGAAACAATATGATCAACTTGAAACTAGAAATCATACCAATGCCATGGACTTGGATCTCGGCTTGGAAGAAGAGATCAAGATAGGTCTCCTCCAAAGTGTGCCACACACAAGATGAAGTTGGCTCACTCCTTGGGGTCGCTTGTGCTAGCAAGTCACTCAAGGAATCTTCACTTGTCGAATGGAAGGGATGATGAACTTCCTTGTTGCCGAGAGTTTCTCTTTGCCCAAGCTCTCCTTCTCGTCGTCAACCACACCTCAACCAATGTCCAAGGCGTTGATGAGAAGAGTTCCAACGCATAAGCGTTTTTGGCGTTAAGTGAAACCGGCCCCCTTTGATGACTTTCCATAAATGGAAGCTCATCAAAGCATGCGCTCAAGCCATAACCCAAACGCATTTGAGCATTGAACCATGCGTTCACAATTGTGAACCGGTTCAAGCTAAACCGTTCGATTCAACTTTGGTTCATGAACCAAACCGAAATGGCTCAAGCCATGTGGTCTAGACCATATTGAACCCCAAGGCTCATGATCTAACCATTCATCACCTGATGCCCCTGATCTTTCCGATCTAGCATCATCTCTCTTGATCGAAGCTTACCGATCTCAAGCCTTAATCAATCAAACATGATCAGACCAGATCTCACTTACAATCAGAGATAAAATCCCTTTAATCTGAACTCAAAGAATCCAGTCCATTCGATCTGACTCAAGTAAGCCATATCATCAAATTGTGCGACCCTGAGGGTTTCCTCTAAATGTCGGTAACGATAACTTACGTTATCACGATCAGTGAGGGGTATCTAGCAACACATCACTGTCTCCCGATATAAAGGAAAGAGTCTTCCAAGACTACTCCCAAACCATTGCACAAGTGTGACTCCATTCACAAGGCATACATGTGTCCTTTGCCACTGGATGTTCTTATTGGACAAGCGGGTCAAGCTTGTAACTCCAATACGATGAGCATGATTAGATCAGATGCACATTGTCATCTGGGCATGGCCATACACTATCTCAATCATCTCATATAGGGGGCCCATTAGAACATCACACTCCTTAAACAAGGAGACGGCAATCCTATGTCTATCACTAGTGCTCTAACCTGATTCAAGCTCACCATCCAAGATAGTCTATAATCATTATGTTTCAAATGATATTGAACTACCTCAAAACAATGACAATCATCATTTAGAAACACAAGTGATCTCAAGTCAAAGGACATGTGCCACTTAGTGCTCACAAGGATCATTCACATTGTGACAAGCAATGGAATATCCGAGTAGGGTCTGTCCAGTACATCCAATGTACCCATGAGTCTACATCTTATTCCATGCTCGAAGCATCCTATAAGATTAGCACTCATATTAGTCTCAATCATATCAAGGCTGTCTCATGTTCACCAAGATATCTCGACTAAGGACATATAGCCTGTCAGCCTAGCTGAACAGCTTTGAGACATTATTCAGAAGTACACTTATTACAGCAGACAAGGTAACAACCTGAATAATAACCATGCCTTTTATAAACACAAGAGTTTATTACATGATACTTATACAATCCCAAAGGCCTCAAACATTAGCCTTAAGGGCATACCCCAACAATCTCCCACTTGCACTTAATCTAATGGTTGAGAAATCTCAAACCCATATTATTACAGTGCTTCTCATGCTTCTGCTGCGCCAGAGGCTTGGTAAGCGGGTCTGCCAGATTGTCATCTGTATGAACCTTGCAAATCTTGATCTCGCCACGATCAATGATCTCCCGGATCAAGTGAAAACGTCTTTGTATGTGCTTGGACTTCTGGTGTGACCGCGGTTCCTTTGCTTGTGCTATAGCTCCAGTGTTATCACAGAAGATAACCAAAGGATCTGCACTCGAAGGAACGACACCAAGTTCTCTCACGAACTTACGAATCCACACTGCCTCCTTGGATGCTTCCGAGGCTGCAACATACTCGGCTTCTGTTGTGGAATCAGCAACAGTTGACTGTTTGAAACTTTTCCACACCACAGCACCTCCATTCAAGCTAAAAACATAGCCTGATTGCGATCGGAAATCATCCTGGTCCGACTGGAACGAAGCGTCAGTATATCCCTCTATACTGAGTTCTTCCTGACCACCATATATCAAGAACATATCTTTGGTCCTCCGCAGATATTTTAAGATGTTCTTGACCGCAATCCAGTGCGCCAAACCTGGATTACTTTGGAATCGACTGGTCACGCTTAACCCGTAAGCGACGTCTGGGCGAGTACACAACATCGCATACATAATGGACCCAATAGCCGAAGCATAAGGCGTATTGTCCATTTCATCTTTCTCAGTCTGTGTTTGTGGACACTGACTCTTCGAAAGATTCAGACCATGTCTGACTGGAAGATATCCACGTTTAGAATTCTCTAAATGGAATCTCTCCAGGACCTTATCGATGTAGGTACTCTGGCACAACCCGAGAAGCCTCTTAGATCTATCCCGGTAGATCTTCACACCTAATACATAGGCTGCTTCTCCTAGATCTTTCATCTGAAAACATTTTCCTAACCATGCCTTAACAGCATGCAGTTCAGGAATATCGTTTCCAATGATCAAGATATCATCGACGTAGAGGATTAGGAATGTAATCACGCTCCCACTAAACCTCTTATATACACACGGGTCATCTTCGTTCTTGATGAAACCAAACTCAGAGATTGATTCATCAAAACGAATATTCCAGCTTCTTGATGCTTGCTTCAATCCATAAATGGATTTCTTTAACTTGCATATTTTATGACGATCTGATGGATTAGTGAAACCCTCAGGTTGTGTCATATACATATCCTCATCCAGATTTCCATTGAGGAAAGCTGTCTTCACATCCATCTGCCAGATCTCATAATCGTAATATGCAGCTATCGCGAAAAGAATCCGAATAGACTTAAACATGGCTACAGGAGAGAAAGTTTCATCATAATCTATCCCGTAGATTTGTTTGAAACCTTTCGCAACTAGCCTGCCTTTATAGGTAACCACGTTACCATCCATGTCAATCTTCTTCTTGAAGATCCATTTACAGCCTATAGGGATTACTCCCGGAGGCGGATCAACCAAATCCCAGACTTGGTTATCTGACATGGAGTCCATCTCGGCTCGCATAGCTTCAAGCCATCTAGCTGACTCCGGTCCACTGACCGCATCCGCATAAGTTAGGGGTTCATCATTATCCATGATGTAGACTCCGTCATAGCGCTCAGGCTGTCGACGGATCCTACCCGATCTTCGCGGTTCCCGTGATATCTGAGCCTCAGGTTGTTCAATAACCTGATCTACTGGCTCAGGCACATCCAACTGTGCTTGACTACTTTGTCCTTCCTCTGGATTTTCATCCAGCTTTATTTCTCTCCCACTGGCCTCTTGCAGAAGAAACTCCTTCTCAAGAAATATGGCCGTCCGAGCAACAAAAACCTTGTTCTCTTTGGGATCGTAGAAATAATAACCCTTAGTTTCCTTAGGGTAACCGACAAAGATGCATTTGTCAGATCTGCTCTCTAGTTTCCCAGAGGCGAGCTTTTTGACATAAGCCTCGCAACCCCAGATCCTGATAAATGTCAAGCTAGGCTGTTTCCCATACCATAACTCATATGGCGTCTTTGAAACTGCCTTGGATGGCACTCGGTTTAGTACCTTTGCAGCTGTTTCCAGTGCAAAACCCCAAAAGGAATATGGAAGAGTAGCCTGACTCATCATAGAACGAACCATATCAAGTAGCGTTCTATTTCTCCTCTCGGACACACCATTCCATTGCGGTGTTCCTGGCGGAGTGAGCTGTGAGATAATCCCACACTCCTTCAGATAGTCAGTAAACGCATGACTCAGGTATTCACCACCTCGATCAGAACGAAGTGCCTTGATATTTCGGCCTAACTGATTCTGTACTTCATTCTTGAACTCTTTGAACTTGTCAAAAGATTCATTTTTATGTCTCATTAAATAGACATACCCATACCTACTGAAATCATCAGTGAAGGTAATGAAGTACTGATAGCCACCTCTGGCATGTTTACTGAAAGGCCCACACACATCACTGTGTATAAGGTCCAGTAAACCTGAAGTCCTTTGACCTTTGTGAGGAAAAGGAGACTTCGTCATTTTACCCATTAAACAAGCTTTGCATGTCTCAATCTCCTCATAGGAGAATGATCCCAGCAGTCCATGTTCATGCAACCGCTTAATGCGCTTCTCGTTTATATGGCCTAAACGACTATGCCATAGCAAGGTGCTGTCATCAGCATACTTGGCTTTCTTATTATCAATGTTTTGTATAGAATTTTCCATGTCCAACATGTATTACCCATTGTTAATTGAACCAGTTGCATACACAATATTATCATAAGTTAAAACACACTTTGAAATCTTGCATTCAAAGGCAAATCCTTTCCTGACAAGAGCAGGAATGGAGATAATATTCTTGGTAATACTGGGTACAAAATAACAATTGTTTAATTCTAATACAATGCCAGATGGTAAAGTAATGAAATAGTCTCCTACAGCAACAGCAGCAACCCGTGCCCCGTTTCCAACTCGTAGGTCTACCTCATGCTGTCCCACCTGCCTTCTTCTCTTGAGTTCCTGCACATTTGAACAAATGTGAACTCCACATGCAGTGTCTAACACCCATGATATAGAAGAAGATGAAACCATGACTTCCGTCACGTATATACCTGAGCCAGAAGCAATGCTTCCCCTCTTATCTCCTTGGAGCGCTTTACAGTCCTTTTTCCAGTGACCCAGCTGGCCACAGTGGAAACACCTGTTGTCCTTCGACCGCTTCACCTTCTGTTTCAGGGCCTTACTGTAATTCTTGACAGGGGCCTTGCCCTTCTTCCCCTTCTTCTTGTTCCTAGAAGGAACCATCAAGACAGAGGTTGAAGGCTTACCCTTCAGAGTTTCCTCAGTTGTCAAGAGCATATTCAGCAGCTCTGCCGGCGTACAATCGATCTTGTTCATATTAAAGTTAATAATGAACGCATCGAAAGAAGGCGGGAGAGACTGCAGAATAATATCTACAGCAAGCTCCTGGTTGATGGTATGCCCCAGTTTCTCCAGAGCCTCCTTGTGCCCAATCATCTTGAGCACGTGAGCTCCCACTGGGCTCCCCTCAGCCAGTTTGCTCTGAAAGAAGAGCTTCGTCAGATTATAGCGTTCAGTCCTCGCCTGTGCAGCATACAGCATTTTGAGGTTTGCTATAATCTCTATAGCTGACATATCCTCATGCTGACGCTGCAGCGGTGGCGTCATAGACGCTAGCATCAGGCAAGCGACATCAATGCTATCATTGACGTGCTTTTCGTAGGCTTCCCGAACCGCCCTTGCGGCGTTCGGAGCGGGCTGCGGCGGTATCGCCGTCTCGAGGACATACAGTTTCCTCTCTGCCTTAAGAACAATCTTAAGGTGTCCGAACCAGTCAGAGAAGTTCGGCCCAGCAAACTTCTCCCTTTCCAGTAGGGATCGCACATTGAAGCTCATGGTGTTCGTTGCTGCAGGAATCTACAACAAGCAAGAACAGCAAGGTTAGTATCAATGTTTCAGAATCAATCCAGGACTTAAGAAAGATTCTTTTCTCACTATTTTGTCTGACTGAAAAATCCAGTAAACAGTCCGAAAGAGTAACACTCTTTTAGTGAGATGGGATCCAGATTTCATACTTGGTCTCCGCGTCCCGCTCAGGCGAGATAAGATGCACAGAGATGACAAGTACTAATTTCTGGTAGGCTGTGCCAGCCAATCGCCAACCCGTGCGATTCCCCTTCATCTTGGCAATCCAGCAGACTGTGCCAACTGAGTTGGTACAACACAGTCTCTGATCCCAGAGATGGCTGCCTCCATGTGCTACCATATGCGCCACATATGTAGCCAACATGGTCAAGCTGACCTGACCTACTCCCTGGACCACCACGTGCTATGCTGAGCAACGAGAGGGGATAAATCCCAACTCTGTAACACGCAGGTGAAATCCAGCACCGTCTGAAGATAGGTGGACGTGCCCACTGAGTGGGTTCAACACGGCTCCAACGATAATCAGAAAGGTGAGGTTTCGCGTCAGAAGGCTTACGAGCTTGATATGTTAGCGTTGGATTTTATCGGTCTTTTATCTTCTTAACTATCATACAAGTCCTATGGTGATAGCAGAAGATAAACTTAAACATGCAATTCTAATTATAAGCAATAAGAAGAAAGCATGATCTTATGTGGTAAAAGCCCATGAACCCTAGTAAGACCTTAATTTACTTAAGTCTTCACTTGAGCTCCTTGCATCTCATCTGGTCCAACCCAGTGCCCTAGCGCCAAGAGCACCTCAGGTGCACCACCAGATGAATGCCCCTCTTGGATGTGTGCACTTGTCTAATCAAAGTACATTTGATCTATCTAGACAAGGTTGACTCGCAGGTCAACTACATATTATAAATTAAGTACAATGTGATTCGCAGATCACAAATTAATTTACAACTTATCCAGGCTCGCAGGCCCCAGCACAGCACACAATAGGGCAACCCACATAAGACTAAATAAACAAGCATATGATTCAATCAACATGTGATCCATTCAAGAAATTAAATTTTGGAAAAACCCATGGCATCAATTTAATTTCCTTATGAGCCCTACAACCTTACAATGGTCCATTGATGGGGATCCACTCATCCATCTAGCTAGATCCTTTGCCCTTGCATGCACCGAGTCCTAACTGACCCGAGTTGACCTAATGGTCAACCATGCATGCCCCAAGGGCTGAACCACCCCATGAGTTTTGGCAAGCGGGTGTGACCCCGGGCCTAACTCAAGTGTGTTCAGTAGTTGTCTCAACCAGACCTCGCTACACGCCCTAGATGCAGTCAACCTATAGCCACCTTGTGCTTGCGCATAGGTGCTATTGGGTCAACCCATCTGAGCTGTCAGATGGTCTGATCAGACTTGGATCCAACCTAGTGGTGACTTCAACCTCATCAACCCATCTAAGGGTTTAATGTAGTGGCACCTTAGATCTAATGAAGCGCGCAAGAGGTAAGTTTTAGAAAACTTTTATAACATGCGCAATGTTACAAACAAACAACATGCTTGATAACCCTTAGATCTAAGGGGGTCCCCTTCAAGGGGGAGCGCATACTTTAGGAGGTCCCCTTCAAGGGGGAGCGCATACTTCAGGAACATATGATACAAGCGCAACATCATGAACATATAAGCGCAACATCATGAACATATGATACAAGCGCAACATCATGAACATATAAGCGCAACATCATGAAAACAAAGCATGCCTCAAGGAAACAGTAAGCGCAACATCATGTATGGATCACCAATACTTAAAGCAATCATATCGATCATATCATGAGCCTAGCTCTGATACCAATTGAAGGAACCCCTAACTAAGGGGGAAGAAACCCTAAGCATGCTCATCTATCATGCATAGCGGAAAGAGGGCTTCAAGTCAAGATCGGATATGAAACAATATGATCAACTTGAAACTAGAAATCATACCAATGCCATGGACTTGGATCTCGGCTTGGAAGAAGAGATCAAGATAGGTCTCCTCCAAAGTGTGCCACACACAAGATGAAGTTGGCTCACTCCTTGGGGTCGCTTGTGCTAGCAAGTCACTCAAGGAATCTTCACTTGTCGAATGGAAGGGATGATGAACTTCCTTGTTGCCGAGAGTTTCTCTTTGCCCAAGCTCTCCTTCTCGTCGTCAACCACACCTCAACCAATGTCCAAGGCGTTGATGAGAAGAGTTCCAACGCATAAGCGTTTTTGGCGTTAAGTGAAACCGGCCCCCTTTGATGACTTTCCATAAATGGAAGCTCATCAAAGCATGCGCTCAAGCCATAACCCAAACGCATTTGAGCATTGAACCATGCGTTCACAATTGTGAACCGGTTCAAGCTAAACCGTTCGATTCAACTTTGGTTCATGAACCAAACCGAAATGGCTCAAGCCATGTGGTCTAGACCATATTGAACCCCAAGGCTCATGATCTAACCATTCATCACCTGATGCCCCTGATCTTTCCGATCTAGCATCATCTCTCTTGATCGAAGCTTACCGATCTCAAGCCTTAATCAATCAAACATGATCAGACCAGATCTCACTTACAATCAGAGATAAAATCCCTTTAATCTGAACTCAAAGAATCCAGTCCATTCGATCTGACTCAAGTAAGCCATATCATCAAATTGTGCGACCCTGAGGGTTTCCTCTAAATGTCGGTAACGATAACTTACGTTATCACGATCAGTGAGGGGTATCTAGCAACACATCACTGTCTCCCGATATAAAGGAAAGAGTCTTCCAAGACTACTCCCAAACCATTGCACAAGTGTGACTCCATTCACAAGGCATACATGTGTCCTTTGCCACTGGATGTTCTTATTGGACAAGCGGGTCAAGCTTGTAACTCCAATACGATGAGCATGATTAGATCAGATGCACATTGTCATCTGGGCATGGCCATACACTATCTCAATCATCTCATATAGGGGGCCCATTAGAACATCACACTCCTTAAACAAGGAGACGGCAATCCTATGTCTATCACTAGTGCTCTAACCTGATTCAAGCTCACCATCCAAGATAGTCTATAATCATTATGTTTCAAATGATATTGAACTACCTCAAAACAATGACAATCATCATTTAGAAACACAAGTGATCTCAAGTCAAAGGACATGTGCCACTTAGTGCTCACAAGGATCATTCACATTGTGACAAGCAATGGAATATCCGAGTAGGGTCTGTCCAGTACATCCAATGTACCCATGAGTCTACATCTTATTCCATGCTCGAAGCATCCTATAAGATTAGCACTCATATTAGTCTCAATCATATCAAGGCTGTCTCATGTTCACCAAGATATCTCGACTAAGGACATATAGCCTGTCAGCCTAGCTGAACAGCTTTGAGACATTATTCAGAAGTACACTTATTACAGCAGACAAGGTAACAACCTGAATAATAACCATGCCTTTTATAAACACAAGAGTTTATTACATGATACTTATACAATCCCAAAGGCCTCAAACATTAGCCTTAAGGGCATACCCCAACAGTCTTCACATCCATCTGCCAGATCTCATAATCGTAATATGCAGCTATCGCGAAAAGAATCCGAATAGACTTAAACATGGCTACAGGTGAGAAAGTTTCATCATAATCTATCCCGTAGATTTGTTTGAAACCTTTCGCAACTAGCCTGCCTTTATAGGTAACTACGTTACCATCCATGTCAATCTTCTTCTTGAAGATCCATTTACAGCCTATAGGGATTACTCCCAGAGGCGGATCAACCAAATCCCAGACTTGGTTATCTGACATGGAGTCCATCTCGGCTCGCATAGCTTCAAGCCATCTAGCTGACTCCGGTCCACTGACCGCATCCGCATAAGTGAGGGGTTCATCATTATCAATGATGTAGACTCCGTCATAGCGCTCAGGCTGTTGACGGATCCTTCCCGATCTACGCGGTTCCCGTGATATCTGAGCCTCAGGTTGTTCAATAACCTGTTCTACCGGCTCAGGCTCATCCAACTCTGCTTGAGCACTTTGTCCTTCTTCTGGATTCTCATCCAGTTTTATTTCTCTCCCTCTGGCCTCTTGCAGAAGAAATTCCTTCTCAAGAAAAATAGCCGTCCGAGCAACAAATACCTTGTTCTCTTTGGGATCGTAGAAATAATAACCCTTAGTTTCCTTAGGGTAACCGACAAAGATACATTTGTCAGATCTGCTCTCCAGTTTCCCAGAGGCGAGCTTTTTGACATAAGCCTCGCAACCCCAGATCTTAATAAATGTCAAGCTAGGCTGTTTCCCATACCATAACTCATATGGCGTCTTTGAAACTGCCTTGGATGGCACTCGGTTTAGTACCTTTGCAGCTGTTTCCAGTGCAAATCCCCAAAAGGAGTAAGGTAGAGTAGCCTGACTCATCATAGAACGAACCATATCAAGTAACGTTCTATTTCTCCTCTCGGACACACCATTCGACTGCGGTGTTCCTGGCGGAGTGAGCTGTGAGATAATCCCACACTCTTTTAGATAGTCAGTAAACGCATGACTCAAGTGAAGGGTCCCCTTCAAGGGGGAGCGCAAGCAGATAAAACCCCTTTCAAGAGGGGGGGGGGCCGAAAACCCTAAACAAGGGGGCGCATGCATTTTGCTAGGGTTTCAAGAATTCAATCGCTTATGTGCTCATATGATCAACTATAATATTTCATTAGATCAAGAATGTGATCATACCAATGCCATAGATCGGATGTCGGCTTGGAAGCAAAGTTCAAAGAGAACTTCTCCAAAGGAATCGCACACAAGAAGAAGAAGGCCTACACCTTGAACGTCCCTTGTGCTAGCAAGGCTCCAAAGTATCCCTTGTCGCGTGAAGGAGTTTTTTTTGGAGATCAAGCTTGGCGAGAGCAACCTTCCTCCTCTTCTCGTCCGAATGCACTCACCTCCAAGGATGAACGTTGAGAAGAGAGGAGTGAAGTCGAGCATTCAAAACGCTTTGGCGTTAAGGTGAAGTCGCCTTCAATACTTTCCATAAATGGAAGAGATGAAGCTATGCGCCCATTACCGAACCAAAACGCCTAACCCCTTGAACCAAGCGTTCACCCTTGTGAACCGGTTCAAGCCACTTCAATCCATTTCAATTTGGTTCAAGAACCAAATTAAACCAGCCCAAGCCATGGTCTAGATCTCATTGAACCAATGGTTCAATATCTAACCGTTGATCTCGTGATACTCTTGATCTCACCGATCTAGCATCAAAACTCTCGATCGAAGCTTACCGATCTCAAGTCCCAATCAATCAAACATGATCAGACCAGATCTCACTTACAATCAGAGCCTCTATCCCTTTAAACTGAACCCAAACAATTCAGTCCACACGATCTGACTTAAGTAAGCCATATCATCAAATTGTGCGACCCTGAGGGTTTCCTTTAAATGTCGGTAACGATAACTTTCGTTATCACGATCAGTGAGGGGTATCTAGCAACACATCACTGTCTCCCGATATAAAGGAAAGAGTCTTCCAAGACTTCACCCAAACCACAGCACAAGTGTGAATCAACTTCACTAGGCATACATGTGTCCTTTGCCACTGGATGTTCTTATTGGACAAGCGGGTCAAGCTTGTAACTCCAATACGATGAGCATGATTAGATCAGATGAACATAGTCATCTGGGTATGGCCATACACTATCTCAATCATCTCATATAGGGGGGCCCTTTAGAACATCACACTCCTTAAACAAGGAGACGGCAATCCTATGTCTATCACTAGTGCCCTAACCTGATTCAAGCTCACCATCCAAGATAGTCTATAATCATTATGTTTCAAATGATATTGAACTACCTCAAGACAATGACAATCATCATTTAGAAACACAAGTGATCTCAAGTCAGAGGACATGTGCCACTTGGTGCTTACAAGGATCATTCACATTGTGACAAGCAATTGAATATCCTAGTAGGGTCTGTCCAGTACATCCAATGTACCCATGAGTCTACATCTTATTCCATGCTCGAAGCATCCTATAAGATTAGAACACATATTAGTCTCAATCATATCAAGGCTGTCTCATGTTCACCAAGATATCTCGACTAAGGACATATGCATGTCAGCCTAGCTGAACAGCTTTGAGACATTATTCAGAAGTACACTTATTACAGCAGACAAGGTAGCAACCTGAATAATAACCATGCCTTTATAAACATAAGAGTTTATTACATGATACTTATACAATCCCAAGGCCTCAAACATTAGCCTTAAGGGCATACCCCAACAATCTCCCACTTGCACTTAATCTAATGGTTGAGAAATCTCAAACCCATATTATTACAGTGCTTCTCATGCTTCTGCTACGCCAGAGGCTTGGTAAGCGGGTCTGCCAGATTGTCATCTGTATGAACCTTGCATATTTTGATCTCGCCACGATCAATGATCTCCCGGATCAAGTGAAACCGTCTCTGTATGTGCTTGGACTTCTGGTGCGACCATGGTTCCTTTGCTTGTGCGATTGCTCCAGTGTTATCACAGAAGATAACCAAAGGATCTGCACTCGAAGGAACGACACCAAGTTCTCTCACGAACTTACAAATCCAAACTGCCTCCTTGGATGCTTCCGAGGCTGCAACATACTCGGCTTCTGTTGTGGAATCAGCAACAGTTGACTGTTTGAAACTCTTCCACACCACTGCTCCACCATTCAAGCTAAAAACATAGCCTGATTGCGATCGGAAATCATCCTGGTCTGACTGGAATGAAGCGTCAGTATATCCTTCTATACTGAGTTCTTCCTGACCACCATATATCAAGAACATATCTTTGGTCCTCCGCAGATATTTTAAAATGTTCTTGACTGCAATCCAGTGCGCCAAACCTGGATTACTTTGGAATCGACTGGTCACGCTTAACCCGTAAGCGACGTCTGGGCGAGTACATAACATCGCATACATAATGGACCCAATAGCCGAAGCATAAGGCGTATTGTCCATTTCATCTTTCTCAGTCTGTGTTTGTGGACACTGACTCTTCGAAAGATTCAGACCATGTCTGACTGGAAGATATCCTCGTTTAGAATTCTCTAAATGAAATCTCTCCAGGACTTTATCGATGTAAGTACTCTGGCACAGACCGAGAAGCCTCTTAGATCTATCCCTGTAGATCTTCACACCTAACACATAGGCTGCTTCTCCCAAATCTTTCATCTGGAAACATTTCCTTAACCATGCTTTAACAGCATGCAGTTCAGGAATATCATTTCCAATGATTAAGATATCATCGACGTAGAGGATTAGGAATGTAATTACGCTCCCACTAAACCTCTTATAAACACACGGGTCATCTTCGTTCTTGATGAAACCAAACTCAGAGATTGATTCATCAAAACGAATGTTCCAGCTTCTAGATGCTTGTTTCAGTCCATAAATGGACTTCTTTAACTTGCATATTTTATGACGATCTGATGGATCAGTGAAACCTTCCGGTTGTGTCATATACACATCCTCATCCAGATTTCCATTAAGGAAATCTGTTTTCACATCCATCTGCCAGATCTCATAATCGTAATATGCAGCTATTGCGAAAAGAATCCGAATAGACTTAAACATGGCTACAGGAGAGAAAGTTTCATCATAATCTATCCCGTAGATTTGTTTGAAACCTTTCGCAACTAGCCTGCCTTTATAGGTAACTACGTTACCATCCATGTCAATCTTCTTCTTGAAGATCCATTTACAGCCTATTGGGATTACTCCCGGAGGCGGATCAACCAAATCCCAGACCTGGTTATCTGACATGGAGTCCATCTCGGCTCGCATAGCATCAAGCCATCTAGCTGACTCCGGTCCACTGACCGCATCCGCATAAGTGAGGGGTTCATCATTATCAATGATGTAGACTCCGTCATAGCGCTCAGGCTGACGACGGATCCTTCCCGATCTTCGCGGTTCCCGTGTTATTTGAGCCTCAGGTTGTTCAATAACCTGATCTACCGGCTCAGGCACATCCAACTGTGCTTGACTACTTTGTCCTTCCTCTGGAATCTCATCCAGCTTTATTTCTCTCCCACTAGCCTCTTGCAGAAGAAACTCCTTCTCAAGAAATATGGCCGTCCGAGCAACAAAAACTTTGTTCTCTTTGGGATCGTAGAAATAATAACCCTTAGTTTCCTTAGGGTAACCGACAAAGATGCATTTCTCAGATCTGCTCTCCAGTTTCCCAGAGGCGAGCTTTTTGACATAAGCCTCGCAACCCCAGATCCTGATAAATGTCAAGCCAGGCTGTTTCCCATACCATAACTCATATGGCGTCTTTGAAACTGCCTTGGATGGCACTCGGTTTAGTACCTTTGCAGCTGTCTCCAGTGCAAAACCCCAAAAGGAGTATGGAAGAGTAGCCTGACTCATCATAGAACGAACCATATCAAGCAACGTTCTATTTCTCCTCTCGGACACACCATTCCATTGCGGTGTTCCTGGCGGAGTGAGCTGTGAGATAATCCCACACTCCTTTAGATAGTCAGTAAACGCATGACTCAAGTATTCTCCACCTCGATCTGAGCGAAGTGCCTTGATATTTCGGCCTAGCTGATTCTGTACTTCATTCTTGAACTCTTTGAACTTGTCAAAAGATTCACTCTTATGTCTCATCAAATAGACATACCCATACCTACTGAAATCATCAGTAAAGGTAATGAAGTACTGATAGCCACCTCTGGCATGTTTACTAAATGGCCCACACACATCACTGTGTATAAGGTCAAGTAAACCTGAAGCCCTTTGACCTTTATTAGAAAAAGGTGACTTCGTCATTTTACCCATCAAACAAGCTTTGCATGTATCAATCTCCTCATAGGAGAATGATCCCAGCAGTCCATGATCATGCAACCGCTTAATGCGCTTCTTGTTAATATGGCCTAAACGACTATGCCATAGCAAGGTGCTGTCATCAGCATACTTGGCTTTCTTATTATCAATGTTTTGTAAAGAATTTTCCATGTCCAACATGAACAACCCATTGTTAATTGAACCAGTTGCATACACAATATTATCACAAGATAAAACACACTTTGAAATATTGCATTCAAAGGCAAATCCTTTCCTGACAAGAGCAGGAATAGAGATAATATTCTTGGTAATACTGGGTACAAAATAACAATTATTTAATTCCAATACAATGCCAGATGGTAAAGAAATGAAATAGTCTCCTACAGCAACAGCAGCAACCCGTGCCCCGTTTCCAACGCGTAGGTCTACCTCATGCTGTCCCACCTGCCTTCTTCTCTTGAGTTCCTGTACATTTGAACAAATGTGAACTCCACATGCAGTGTCCAACACCCATGATATGGTAGAAGAAGATAACATGACCTCAGTCACATATATACCTGAGCCAGAAGCGATGCTTCCCCTCTTATCTCCTTGGAGCGCTTTACAGTCCTTTTTCCAGTGACCCAGCTGGCCACAGTGGAAACACCTGTTGTCCTTCGACGGCTTTACCTTCTATTTCAGAGCCTTGCTGTAATTCTTGACAGGGGCCTTGCCCTTCTTCCCCTTCTTCTTGTTCCTAGAAGGAACCATTAAGACAGAGGTTGAAGGCTTGCCCTTCAGAGTTTCCTCAGTAGTCAAGAGCATATTCAGCAGCTCTGCCGGCGTACAATCGATTTTGTTCATATTAAAGTTAATGATGAACGCATCGAAAGAGGGCGGGAGAGACTGCAGAATAATATCCACAGCAAGCTCCTGGTTGATGGTATGCCCCAGTTTCTCCAGAGCCTCCTTGTGCCCAATCATCTTGAGCACGTGAGCTCCCACTGGGCTCCCTTCAGCCAGTTTGCTCTGAAAGAACAGCTTCGTCAGATTATAGCGTTCTGTCCTCGCCTGTGCAGCATACAGCATCTTGAGGTTCGCTATAATCTCTATAGCCGACATATCCTCATGCTGACGCTGCAGCGGTGGCGTCATAGACGCTAGCATCAGGCAAGCGACATCAATGCTATCATTGACATGCTTTTCATAGGCATCGCGAACCGCCCTTGCGGCGTTCGCAGCGGGTTGAGGCGGCACAGCCGTCTCGAGGACATACAGTTTCCTCTCTGCCTTAAGAACGATCTTAAGGTGTCCGAACCAGTCAGAGAAGTTCGGCCCAGCAAACTTCTCCCTTTCCAGTAGGGATCGCACATTGAAGCTCATGGTGTTCGTTGCTGCAGGAATCTACAACAATGCAAGAACAGCAAGGTCAGTATCAATGTTAAGAATCAATCAGGACTTAAGAATGATTCCTTTTCTCACTATTTTAACTGACTGTAAAATCCAGTAAAACAGTCCGGAAGAGTAACACTCTTTTAGTGAGATGGGATCCAGATTTCATACTTGGTCTCCGCGTCCCGCTCAGGCGAGATAAGATGCACAGAGATGACAAGCACTAATTTCTGGTAGGCTGTCCCAGCCAATCGCCAACCCGTGCGATTCCCCTTCACCTGGGCAATCCAGCAGACTGTGCCAACTGAGTTGGTACAACACAGTCTCTGATCCCTCAGATGGCTGCCTCCATGTGCTACCATATGCGCCACATATGTAGTCTACATGGTCAAGCTGACCCGACCTACTCCCTGGACCACCACGTGCTATGCTGAGCAACGAGAAGCGATAAATCCCTTCTCTGTAACACGCAGGTGAAATCCAGCACCGTCTGAAGATAGATGGACGTGCCCACTGAGTGGGTACAACACGGCTCCAACGATAATCAGAACAGTGAGGTTTCGCGTCAGAAGGCTTACGAGCTTGATATGTTAGCGTTTGGATTTTAACGGTCTTTTATCTTCCTCACTATCATGCAAGTCCTATGGTGATAGCAGAAGATAAACTCATGCAGTTCTAATTATATAAGCAATAAAAAGAAAGCATGCATCTTATGTGGTAAAAGCCCAAAGCCTAAGTAAGACCTTAAGAAACTTAAGTCTTCACTTGCTCTTCTTGGGACTTTTGCATCTCATCTGGTCCAACCCAGGGCCCTAGCGCCAAGAGCACCTCAGGTGCGCCACCAGCTGAAAGCCCCTCTTGGATGTGTGCCTTTGTGCTCTTGTCTAATCAAATACAATTTGATCTATCTAGACAAGTTTGACTCGCAGGTCAATTATACATTATAAATTAAGTACAAATGTGATTCGCAGATCACAAATTAATTTACAAGTTTAATTCCAGGCACGCAGGCCCCAGCACAGCACACATTAGGGCAACCCACATAAGATTAAATAAACAAACATCATGGCATCAATCAACATGTGATCCAATCATGAAATTAAATTTTTGAAAACCCCATGGCATCAATTTTAATTTCCTTATGTGCCCCTACAACCTTACAATGGTACATTGATAGGGATCCACTCATCCATCTAATCAGATCCTCTGCCCTTGCATGCACCGAGTCCTAACTGACCCGTGTTGACCTAATGGTCAACCATGCATGCGCCAAGGGCTGAACAACCCTCATGAGTTCTGGCAAGCGGGTGTGACCCCGGGCCTAGCTCATGTGTGTTCACTGGTTGTCTCAACCAGACCTCGCTACACGCCTAAGGTGCGATCGACCTATGGCCACCTCATGCTTGCGCACAGGTGCCATCTAGTCGATCCATCTAGGCTGTCAGATGGTCTGATCAGACTATTGGATCTAATCTAGAGGTGACTTCAACCCCATCAACCCATCTAAGGGTTTATTGTAGGTGCGGCTTAGATCTAATATGCAAGGCGCGCATGTCATTTAGGGTTTTTAAGAAAAACAACTACAACAACATGAAAGAAGCACAATCATCATACATGCGCCATTCAACTAGCGCCAACACAACATAACTCTCATACATGCGCAACATGAACATACTATCCACTAGTATAATCGCATGAAGAGAAAACATAGATCTAAGCATCAAACATATATGGATCACAAAACATACATAGCAATCATATGAATCATATAAGATCCTAGCTTTGATACCAATTGAAGGGTCCCCTTCAAGGGGGAGCGCAAGCGGATAAAACCCCTTTCAAGAGGGGGGGGCCGAAAACCCTAAACAAGGGGGCGCATGCATTTTGCTAGGGTTTCAAGAATTCAATCGCTTATGTGCTCATATGATCAACTATAATATTTCATTAGATCAAGAATGTGATCATACCAATGCCATAGATCGGATGTCGGCTTGGAAGCAAAGTTCAAAGAGAACTTCTCCAAAGGAATCGCACACAAGAAGAAGAAGGCCTACACCTTGAACGTCCCTTGTGCTAGCAAGGCTCCAAAGTATCCCTTGTCGCGTGAAGGAGTTTTTTTTGGAGATCAAGCTTGGCGAGAGCAACCTTCCTCCTCTTCTCGTCCGAATGCACTCACCTCCAAGGATGAACGTTGAGAAGAGAGGAGTGAAGTCGAGCGTTCAAAACGCTTTGGCGTTAAGGTGAAGTCGCCTTCAATACTTTCCGTAAATGGAAGAGATGAAGCTATGCGCCCATTACCGAACCAAAACGCCTAACCCCTTGAACCAAGCGTTCACCCTTGTGAACCGGTTCAAGCCACTTCAATCCATTTCAATTTGGTTCAAGAACCAAATTAAACCAGCCCAAGCCATGGTCTAGATCTCATTGAACCAATGGTTCAATATCTAACCGTTGATCTCGTGATACTCTTGATCTCACCGATCTAGCATCAAAACTCTCGATCGAAGCTTACCGATCTCAAGTCCCAATCAATCAAACATGATCAGACCAGATCTCACTTACAATCAGAGCCTCTATCCCTTTAAACTGAACCCAAACAATTCAGTCCACACGATCTGACTTAAGTAAGCCATATCATCAAATTGTGCGACCCTGAGGGTTTCCTTTAAATGTCGGTAACGATAACTTTCGTTATCACGATCAGTGAGGGGTATCTAGCAACACATCACTGTCTCCCGATATAAAGGAAAGAGTCTTCCAAGACTTCACCCAAACCACAGCACAAGTGTGAATCAACTTCACTAGGCATACATGTGTCCTTTGCCACTGGATGTTCTTATTGGACAAGCGGGTCAAGCTTGTAACTCCAATACGATGAGCATGATTAGATCAGATGAACATAGTCATCTGGGTATGGCCATACACTATCTCAATCATCTCATATAGGGGGGCCCTTTAGAACATCACACTCCTTAAACAAGGAGACGGCAATCCTATGTCTATCACTAGTGCCCTAACCTGATTCAAGCTCACCATCCAAGATAGTCTATAATCATTATGTTTCAAATGATATTGAACTACCTCAAGACAATGACAATCATCATTTAGAAACACAAGTGATCTCAAGTCAGAGGACATGTGCCACTTGGTGCTTACAAGGATCATTCACATTGTGACAAGCAATTGAATATCCTAGTAGGGTCTGTCCAGTACATCCAATGTACCCATGAGTCTACATCTTATTCCATGCTCGAAGCATCCTATAAGATTAGAACACATATTAGTCTCAATCATATCAAGGCTGTCTCATGTTCACCAAGATATCTCGACTAAGGACATATGCATGTCAGCCTAGCTGAACAGCTTTGAGACATTATTCAGAAGTACACTTATTACAGCAGACAAGGTAGCAACCTGAATAATAACCATGCCTTTATAAACATAAGAGTTTATTACATGATACTTATACAATCCCAAGGCCTCAAACATTAGCCTTAAGGGCATACCCCAACATCAAGTATTCTCCACCTCGATCAGAACGAAGTGCCTTGATATTTCGGCCTAGCTAATTCTGTACTTCATTTTTGAACTCTTTGAACTTGTCAAAAGATTCACTTTTATGTCTCATTAAATAGACATATCCATATCTACTGAAATCATCAGTAAAGGTAATGAAGTACTGATAGCCACCTCTGGCATGTTTACTAAATGGCCCACACACATCGCTGTGTATTAGGTCAAGTAAACCTGAAGCCCTTTGACCTTTGTGAGGAAAAGGTGACTTCGTCATTTTACCCATCAAACAAGCTTTGCATGTATCAATCTCCTCATAGGAGAATGATCCCAGCAGTCCATGATCATGCAACTGCTTAATGCGCTTCTTCTTAATATGGCCTAAACGACTATGCCATAACAAGGTGCTGTCATCAGCATACTTGGCTTTCTTATTATCAATATTTTGTATAGAATTTTCCATGTCCAACATGAATAACCCATTGTTAATTGAACCAGTAGCATAAACAATATTATCAAGAGAAAGTACACACTTTGAAATATTGCATTCAAAGGCAAATCCTTTCCTGACAAGAGCAGGAATAGAGATAATATTTTTAGTAATACTGGGAACAAAGTAACAACTGTTTAGTTCTAATACAATGCCAGATGGTAATGAGATGAAATAGTCTCCTACAGCAACAGCAGCAACCCGTGCCCCGTTTCCAACGCGTAGGTCCACCTCATGCTGTCCCACCTGTCTTCTTCTCTTGAGTTCCTGCACATTTGAACAAATGTGAACTCCACATGCAGTGTCCAACACCCACGATATAGAAGAAGATGAAACCATGACTTCCGTCACGTAAATACCTGAGCCAGAAGCAATGCTTCCCTTCTTATCTCCTTGGAGCGCTTTACAGTCCTTTTTCCAGTGACCCAGCTGGCCACAGTGGAAACATCTGTATTCCTTTGACCGCTTGACCTTTTGCTTCAGAGCCTTGCTGTAGCTCTTGACAGGGGCCTTGCCCTTCTTCCCCTTCTTCTTGTTCCTAGAAGGAACCATTAAGACAGAGGTTGAAGGCTTTCCCTTCAGAGTCTCCTCAGTAGTCAAGAGCATATTCAGCAGCTCTGCCGGAGTACAATCGATTTTGTTCATATTAAAGTTAATAATGAACGCATCGAAAGAGGGCGGGAGAGACTGCAGAATAATGTCTACAGCAAGCTCCTGATTGATGGTATGCCCCAGTTTTTCTAGAGCTTCCTTGTGCCCAATCATCTTGAGCACGTGAGCTCCCACTGGGCTTCCTTCAGCCAGTTTGCTCTGAAAGAAAAGCTTTGTCAGATTATAGCGTTCTGTCCTCGCCTGTGCAACATACAACATCTTGAGGTTCGCTATAATTTCTATAGCCGACATATCCTCATGCTGACGCTGCAGCGGTGGCGTCATAGACGCTAGCATCAGGCAAGCGACATCAATGCTATCATTGACGTGCTTTTCATAGGCTTCACGAACCGCCCTTGCGGCGTTCGCAGCGGGTTGAGGCGGTATAGCCGTCTCGAGGACATACAGTTTCCTCTCTGCCTTAAGAATGATCTTAAGGTGTCCGAACCAGTCTGAGAAGTTTGGCCCAGCAAACTTCTCCCTTTCCAGTAGGGATCGCACATTGAAGCTCATGGTGTTCGTTGCTGCAGGAATCTACAACAATGCAAGAACAGCAAGGTCAGTATCAATGTTTAGAATCAATCCAGGACTTAAGAAAGATTCTTTTCTCACTATTTTATCTGACTGAAAAATCCATTAAAACAGTCCGAAAGAGTAACACTCTTTTAGTGAGATGGGATCCAGATTTCATACTTGGTCTCCGCGTCCCGCTCAGGCGAGATAAGATGCACAGAGAATACAAGTACTAATTTCTGGTAGGCAGTCCCTGCCAATCGCCAACCCGTGCGATTCCCCTTCATCTGGGCAATCCAGCAGACTGTGCCAACTGAGTTGGTACAACACAATCTCTGACCCCACAGATGGCTGCCTCCATGTGCTACCATATGTGCCACATATGTAGCCTACATGGTCAAGCTGACCCGACCTACTCCCTGGACCACCACGTGCTATGCTGAGCAACGAGAAGCGATAAATCCCTTCTCTGTAACACGCAGGTGAAATCCCGCACCGTCTGAAGATAGATGGACGTGCCCACTGAGTGGGTACAACACGGCTCCAACGATAATCAGAACAGTGAGGTTTCGCGTCAAAGGCTTACGAGCTTGATATTGATGCGTTGGATTTTAACGGTCTTTTATCTTCTTACTATCAGGCAAATCCTATGGCTATAGCAGAAGATAAACTCATGCAATTCTAATTATAAAAGCAATAAATAGAAAGCATGCTGATCTTATGTGGTAAAAGCCCATGAACCCTAAGTAAGACCTTAAGTTATCTTAAGTCTTCACTTGCTTCTTGGGTCTTTTGCATCTCATCTGGTCCAACCCAGGGCCCTAGCGCTCAATGCAGCTCAGGTGCGCCCACCAGCTGAATGCGCCTCTGCAATGTGTGCTTTTGAGCTCTTGTCTAATCAAAATACATTTTGATCTATCTAGACAAGCTTGACTCGCAGGTCAATTATATAATAAATTAATTAAAAATGTGATTCGCAGATCACAATACAAATTAATTTACAAGTTTAATTCCAGGCTCGCAGGCCCCAGCACAGCACACATTAAATTGGGCATCCCGCATAAGATTAAATAAACAAGCATATGGCATCAATCAATCATCATGTGATCCCTTACAAAGAAAATAAAATTTTGAAAACCCCATAGGCATCAATTTTAATTTCCTTATGTGCCCTACAACCTTACAACGGTCCATTGATAGGGATCCACTCAACAATCTAGTTAGATCCATGCCCTTGCATGCACCAAGTCCTAACTGACTCGAGTTGACCTAATGGTCAACCATGCATGCGCCAAGGGCTGACCAACCAACATGAGTTCTGGCAAGCGGGTGTGACCCCGGGCCTAACTCATGTGTGTTCACTGGTTGTCTCAACCAGACCTCGCTACACGCCTGTGATGCAATCGACCTATAGCCACCTTGTGCTTGCGCACAGGTGCCATCTGGTCGATCCATCTAGGCTGTCAGATGGTCTGATCAGACTATTGGATCTAATCTAGAGGGTGACTTCAACCCCATCAACCCGTCTAAGGGTTTATAGTAAGCGCATATAGATCTAATTGTTTGCGCGCAAGTAAACAAGTTTTTAATGAAATACCATTCAACAAACTAAACATGCGCCAACAAGATCATGCAAAAACATGAACAAAACACATGCGCCAACACCTAAAACCTAGCATGTAGATTCGCATGTGAAAAAGATCTATACTAGAGCGAAAACAAGGATCACAAAGCAATCATATAACCATACATACAACCGCAGCTCTGATACCAATTGAAGAAACCCCTTTCGAGAGGGGGGCGAGAACCCTAAACATGCATAACCGAAACCTTTGCATGGCGGAAATTAGGGATTCAAGAATCGCATGTATGATATATAATCAACTAGATGAAAGGTTGCTAAAATCAACAAAGGGTCATACCGATGCCATAGTTTAGATGATGCCTTGGAAGCAAAGACTCGATTGCTTCTTCTCCAAAGGAATCGCACACAAGAGGAAGAAGGCCTACACTTCGATCGCTCCTTGTGCTAGCAAGGCACCAAAGTGTCTTTGATCGCTTGTCGGGGTGATGAAAGACTTGCTCGGCTTTCTCCACTAGACTTCGGCGTGAGTTCTCTTCTCTACACCCGAGAGTCCGCGAGAGGAAGAAGCGAGACAACGATCCACACGAAGTGGAGACGTTCAGCCAAAACATGGAGACGTTTTTACACTTGAAAAACCGACTTTCCAATTATAGAAAGTCTTTAATTCCAAAACATTTTGCGTTGAACTATTCGAAACTCACTTATTCACATTGAACCAAGCACTCAATCATGAGACGGTTCAAGGTCTTTGGTTCAATGACCAAACCGAATTAGCCCAAGCATTAAGTCAAGATCGAATTAAACCCTAAGGTCCTAGATCTGACCATTCATCTTCTGATGCTCCTGATCTGATCGATCTAGCATCAACACTCTCGATCGAAGCTTACTGATCTCAAGCCCTAATCAATCAAACATGATCAGACTAGATCTCACTTACAATCAGAGTTTAAATCCCTTTAAACTGAACCGAAACAATTCAGTCCACACGATCTGACTTAAGTAAGCCATATCATCAAATTGTGCGACCCTGAGGGTTTCCTTTAAATGTCGGTAACGATAACTTACGTTATCACGATCAGTGAGGGGTATCTAGCAACACATCATTGTCTCCCGATATAAAGGAAAGAGTCTTCCAAGACTACACCCAAACCACAGCTCAAGAGTGAATCCATTTCACTAGGCATGCATGTGTCCCGATATAAAGGAAAGAGTCTTACATTTGCACAGCGGAAGAATATCTGTGAAATAGGCCTGTCCCAAAAACCAGTGAAAATCTCTTGCGAGGGGGTCAACACGATGTGATAGTTAATACCATTAAGCAATGAGAAGCCGATGTCGAGGAAGGTGCCCAAGTGTTCGCCCTTTGCAGTCTCGCACACACGGATTCCTCGAGCTTTCTTCTTCCTCGCTCGGTGCTAGCCTCGGGAAAATGATCCATGCCTTAAGAGAGTCCTCCAAGCAACTTGCACCTCCACCAAGATGTGATGCGCCAAGGAGATAGAGGGAGGAAGATGCCGCATGCCTCTTTCTTTCTTTCTTTGCGTCAAGGAAGGAAAGGGAAGAAGAGAGCTTCGCCTTTGATGGAAGAAGAGGAAGAGAAGTCCTCCAAGAACTCCAAGCTTTCGCCCCTTCACTTGCTTCACGCCTCCAAGGAGTTCATCATCAAGAGAGGGGTGGCTAGGTGGTTCTTTTATAGCACTAAGAGGCGGTTTGGGTTATTGGAAGGTGTATGCGATTTGGGACTTGAATAAGGGATTCATTAAATCAATCACATTGACCAAATCCCTAATACCATATGCGCCTAAGCCTTGCATAAGCAAGTATAGGCCATATGCGCCCACATCAATCTATATAAGGTAATCATTCCATCCATGCAATATGACCTAGTCAAAGCATGAGGAGAGATTGCCTAATATGGTCTAGGTGCAAATCGTAATCTATTTAGGATTCTAATTATGTAAATAATCAGCCCCTTATGCGCCTATTTCCAATCAATTATAATGTGTGATATAATAAAATCCAATTTGATTTAATCACTTAGGAGATAGCAAACAAGGCATAGGCGTAAATCCTAGTACAACTAGGATACCATAGGCGCCTATCCTATTAATTTATCCCCATTATATACTGTTTAAGCCTCTAATATCTTCATTACAACTTATTAGAAAGCCCAACCAAGCAATGGGCCAAGCCCAAAGTTCATTATGCATGTTAACCAAGCTATTGGATCCAATCCAATTTAACCCATGGTCAAATGAGGCTAACTATGGTTAATTTGGTCAATATGCCAAAAATGGAAGTTGGCCCCAATAAGTTTCTTCCATCTCATCAGGCCCATTGGCGCTGATGAAATCTCCCAAATAGATCCGAATTATCGAATAACTCGATGTAATGGTGATGTAGGAGGGAAGCGTGGAGTAAAACTACTGATATAAAAATCAATTATTTAATTTTGAATTTTTTGAAAATGTCAAATTTCACCAAACAGCCAGAAACTTATTGCTACAGAAAAGTATTATTTAAGAAAAGTGGCTATGCCATGGAGAAAAATCCATTGATCAAAATTCAAACCGATTGAACCATCATGTAGAACAAAACTAGTTCTTTTGAATCCAATAAAAATCAGACAGTGAAGAGCTATCAGGCACATATAATAAATGTAGCAAAATAGATAGTCAGATTGGTATGTTTGTTAGTGTATATGCCCTAGGACCTAGTTTTGGTCCATCTTTGTACAACTTGACTCTGATATTAATATATATCTTTCTGGCATTGTCGTTATCATTGTTTGTCTACACCTGCGATTGTGTACTTACATGATAATGTCCCTGGAGACAGATTGGATCTGTGCTCAAATGATTGTCCCCAGTCGGTGTACCTGAGTGGATATGGGACAGCTCTGGTACTTGTGAGACTGGTATATGGGCTGGTTAGGCATGAGGTGCTAACGCAGACATATGGGTATATTAGTGGTGGATATACTGGACCGACCCGCTGTGAGGCTATGACTTGGTGTCATGAGTTATCCTCACAAGTGACAGGAGATGCATTGATCCCTTTACTTGAGGTCATTGGCCATTCTATATGGTTAGGGACATGCTTTGATACAACCTAACACCTTGCCGTAGTTGGGAGGTAATAATGGTTGTCATTGAGCATGTCACGACCCATATGAGAAGGACAATGGACAGACAAAGGATTTGCCCCTTCCTAATGTTGGGGTATGCCCTTAAGGCTAATGTTTGAGGCCTTGGGATTATTTCAGTATCATGTATAAACTCTATGTTTATAAAGGCAATGGTTGTTATTCAGGTTGTTACATCATCTGCTGCAATATGTATACTTCTGAATAATGTCTCAATGCTGTTCAGCTTGGCTGACATGCAGTTTTGTCCTTAGTCGAGATATCTTGGTGAACATGAGACAGCCTTGATATGATTGAGACTAATATGTGTTCTAATCTTATAGGATGCTTCGAGCATGGAATAAGATGTAGACTCATGGGTACATTGGATGTACTGGACAGACCCTACTTAGGATATTCAATTGCTTGTCACAATGTGAATAATCCTTATATGCAAACAAGTGGCATATTTCCTCTGACTTGAGATCACTTGTGTTTCTAAATGATGATTGGCATTGTTTTGAGGTAGTTCAATATCATTTGAAACATAATGGTTATAGACTATCTTGGATAGTGATCATGAGTCATGTTAGGGCACTAGTGATAGATATAGGATTGCCGTCTCCTTGATTGGAGTGTGATGTTCTATAGGGGCCCCCTGGATGAGATGATTGAGAAAGTGTATGGCCATACCCAGATGACTATGTTTCATCTGATCTAATCATTCTCATCATATTGGAATTACAGGCCTGACACGCTTGTCCAATAAGAACATCCAGTGGCAAAGGAAACACATATGTCAAGTGACTTGGGTTCACACTTGTGCTGTGGTTTGGGTGTAGTCTTGGAAGACTCTTTCCTTTATATCGGGAGACAGTGATGTGTTGCTAGATACCCCTCACTGATCGTGATAACGTGAGTTATCGTTACCGACATTTAAAGGAAACCCTTAGGGTCGCACAATTTGATGATATGGCTTACTTAAGTCAGATCGTGTGGACTGAATTGTTTTGGTTCAGTTTAAAGGAGTTTAAACTCTGATTGTAAGTGAGATCTGGTGTGATCATGTTTGATTGATTAGGGCTTGAGATCGGTAAGCTTCGATCGAGAGAATTGATGCTAGATCGGAGAGATCAGCATCAAGAGATGAATGGTTAGATCTTGATCCTTATGGTTTAATATGATCTAGACCAATGCTTGGTTTAATTTGGTCTTTGAACCAAATGTAATTGAACCGGCTCATCATAGTGAGCGCATGGTTCAAAGGGGAGAGAAAAAATGCGATGGTTCACTTGGAGTGAACGCATGAACGCATGATGTTAGTGGCTTGCTATTTTTGGAAGTCATGTTTCCAAAATAGAAAGCACGCCTCTACATTCGTGGGTGCATCTCTTTTCGCCTCTCGCCTCTTCCTCTCGACGCCTCTCTCTCGTGTGGGAAGGTCTTCACGCAAAAGAGAAGAGAACAAAGCCAAGAGATCATCTCAATCTCCTTCAAGCGATCAGGAGACTTGGAGAGCCTTGCTAGCACAAGGATCGACAAGGAGTAGGCGATCACCCATCTTGTGTGCGTCACCTTTGGAGGAGAGCCACATCGCCCTCTTGCTTCCAAGACGCCATCCAAGAAATGGCACTGGTATGATCTCTCTGTTGATCTATACAAACTCTTAAGTTGATCTATGTTCATACATGCGATCCTAGGAAACCCTAGATTCCGCCCATGCAAATTTTTTATATGGGCATGCTTTAGGGTTTCGCCCCTTTAGGGAACTTTCACCTAAGGGAAGCATGATATCCATGGAGCTCCTCTATGGTTCTATGACTGAAAGTGTATGACCATACCCAGGTGAGAACCTAATTTAGTCATAGCCATGTGATTGGGTGAAAACAAGTGGTGACGCACTTGTCCAATCGGATATCAGTAAGAGACTGTAATGCATCTGTACCTAGTTGCGATGATGGGGATGTCGATGTCGATATCCATTCCAATGACCTGGGTAGCAGCGATGCACTACTAGGTGCCACTCACTGCTTGTGATGACCTTTGGTTAGCACTGCCAACGTCAGAGGAACCTACAGGGTCGCACACCTTGATAATCGAGTTTTCATATTGATCGGGTAGCCTTTAGATCGAGTTATTGGATAAATCGGATCTATTTGGGAGATTTCATCAGCGCCAATGGGCCTGATGAGATGGAAGAAACTTATTGGGGCCAACTTCCCTTTTTGGCATATTGACCAAATTAACCATGGTTAGCCTCATTTGACCATGGGTTAAATTGGATTGGATCCAATAGCTTGGTTAACATGCATAATGGACTTTGGGCTTGGCCCATTGCTTAGTTGGGTTTGCTAATAAGTTGTATTGAAGGGCTAAGAGGCTTGAAGGGTATAATGGGGATGAATTAATAGGATTTGCGCCCATTCCTTGTTTGGTATCTCCTAGGTGATTAAATCAAATTGGATTTGATTAAATCACACAAGATAATTGATTGGATTGTGTTTGACAATTGTGGGCTGATTATTAACATAATTAGAGTCCTAATTGGATTAGGACTTGCGCCCAAGCCACATTAGGCAATCCATCATATTGCCTTGACTAGGTCTAGGCGCATGGATGGGATTAATGCCTCATATGGCATGATATGGGCGCATATGGCTGATGCTTGCTTTGGCAAGTCTTAGGCACATATGGGAGTGGAGATTTAATCAATATATTTGAATGGATAATCTCCTAGAATCATGCCCTAATTGTCAACACTTGCCATTCTCCCCTAACCCCCTCTTGCTCTTATAAATAAGCCCTTGCCGCCCCCTCTCTTCATGATGCTTATTCCTTGGAGGCGTGAAGCATTAGAGGGCGATGGCTTGGAGAGCTTAGAGCTCTTCTGCTTCCATCAAGGGCGCAAGCATGCTTCATCTTCCTCCTCTTCCTTTCCTTGGAGCAAAGGAGCAAGAAGGCTTGCGGCATCCTCCCCTCTTCCTTCCCTTGGTGCCACTTCTCCTTGGTGATTGGCGCAAGTGATCAAGAGGCTCTCCTAAGGCGTGGATCTTCTTCTCGAGGCTAGCACCGGGCGAGGAAGAAGAAAGCTCGAGACATCCGTGTGTGTGAAACTGCAGAGGGCGCACGCTTGGGCGCCTATCACGACATCGACTTCTCCTTGCTTCAAGGTACTTCCTAACTCATCGTGTCGACTCTCTTGCTTGCGATCTTCACTGGGTTTTTGGGATCGGCCTATTTCGGGGATATTCTTCCGCTGCGCATGTATTGTATTCTCTATGAAAATTGTAAAAATATCCCTGAGGTTTCCCAACAGTGGTATTAGAGTGACTTGCAAGACTCGAACGATGTTTTATGCTTTTCTTTCATGCTCGCATGCCATATCTCTATTTTCGTCAATAGCATGATGCATGGCAAACGATTTTTCTAAGTAGAAAAAATTAGGGTTTCTTGTTTCTATCATCCTCTCAATCTCTTTTGGATTTTTGGACTATTTTTCTTGTTTGATTTAAAGATCAAAGGCGCACGTAATTTTGTCAAGTAGGACGGACATTGTGTCTTCGAACTGGCCGGGTCTCTTGATCTGACAAAATTGCCAGCCGAAAGGATCTCTAAAATCATCATGAAAAATAAATCGCAATTAACCAAAAGATTTGTGAGAAGAAGATGAGGAAAAGAGACTAGTTTTATGAAAAAGTAAAATTTTAGATTTTATGTTTTTCATGAGCATGTAGAATTGCATGAGTAAATACCTTGATTGTGTATAATGTTGTGATCATGAGTCAAGCCCTTTTTGCATGCCTGTGATGTTCTCTTGTGCAGCCTGCGTGCCATCTTTTTCTTTATTTTTGTAAAATTTCAAGATGAAGATAGAGGGGGGGGGGGGAGCGCATCCTTCATGTACCTTGGCGCAAGCATGCTTGGTGACACATCTTGGATGGTGATGCAACAAGCACTCTTGCTTGACTAGGTCTAGTTTTTGGGCTTGAGTTCTAGGTCAAGGGTTGAACCTCCTTCATGGCATGGGTTGGTTCAATGTCTTGAATAGAGTGTGATCACATCATTCTTTACTGCTTTCATCATCTGCTAAAGCATGCCTGCAATGTTTTATCTTCATGTTATCACTATAGGATTGCATGCCTGTATTGTTAGACATAAGATAAAATTGATGAGACCTCAAAAACCCTCAAAATGAATATCAAGTCTAGTAGCCTTCTAACGCGTAGCCCTCGTCAAACTATCGATCAGTGGTGTTGTGAACTGTTTCCCACCCTCGTGGGACACACTCACTTATCTTTAGGAGGTGAGCGGTGACAATGGTTTCCCAAGTCCAGTTTTAACCTGGGCGTGCCTTTGCAAGGAAACTCGTTGGCCCTGGGCATAAACGGTTAGGAATGGACTTGACTAGATTTTCATATGTGCTGGGCACATGGTGAAACTCTAGAGGCATCATTGAGAGGTTAGGGTTCATGCTGTATCCAGCCCTCGCTGGACATAGAATGCCTAGACTGTCTCAATAAGGGGAATTGCTTGGAGTAATCGGTCGGCGTGCCCACCTTAGGAAGCATGGGTTACTTTGTGCATCTCATCCCACCCTCGTGGTACGCGAAGCCTCATGTGGAATAAGGATCCCATCTCACTATGAAGTCTTAAACTTCCCGATTAACTTTGTGGGTTGTCAATTCGAATTTAAATAGTGGGAGCAGTAATCATTTAAAACAAGTCCAGTTTAAATGATTCGAAGTAGTACTAATCTGCTGTTTCTTGATTGTTGTAGAACAATGGCAGATGGACACTGTGATCTATCCTTGAAAAGGACAAGTTGGTTGGATCCAACTTGATGGATTGGTATATGAACTTGAGGATTGTGCTCAAACTCAAGAGAAAGCTCTATGTCCTTGAGCAGCCCATTCCTGAGGCACTTCCAAGCTCGGCCTCAGCAGCTGAGAGGGATGCTTATGATAAGCATCAGACTGACACTTTGGAGGTTTCACAATTGATGCTAACCAACATGTCGCCCGAGCTTCAAGGGCAATATGAATTGAAGAGAGCCTATCAGATTATTACTAATCTAAGATAGCTCTTTGATGAATTGGTTAGGCTCAATCCTCCTAAATTTGATATTCAGTGCGTTGAGCCCAAAGGCTTGACCAAGGAACTGAAATTAAAGATGGAATGGATCAGGAACAATAAGTGCTATTCATGTGGAGGGCCACCTGAAAGGTCCCCACAAGGGGGGAAGAAACCCTAATAGGCGCATAACAAGGATCATACATGCGGAAGCTAGGGTTTCATAGAAAATCGATATGCATGTCATATAATCAACTCTTAAGGCTTGTATAGAGCGAAAGGGATTCATACCATTGCCATTGCAAGGATGGCGACTTGGAAGCAAAGATGCAAGTGCTTCTTCTCCAAAGGCACCGCACACAAGATGAGAGAAGCTTTCTTCTTGTCGCTCCTTGTGCTAGCAAGGATCTCTAAGTGTCCTAATCGCTTGAAGGGATGAGATCTCCTTTTTCCTTGGCTTGTCCGAATGCTCTCCAAGGCGTGAAGAAGTCACACACACGAGAGAGGGGGCATCGAGAAGAGGCAAGCGTTTTGGCGTTGAGAGGAAGTGGCGTTAATGACTTTCCAAAAATAGAAAGTCATGAAGCCATGCGCCCATGATCTCAAAACTGACCAAAACGCCTTCAAGCTTTGAACCAAGCGTTCACTCATGTGAACCGGTTCAAGCCAATTCGATCCATTTCAATTTGGTTCAAAGACCAAATCAAATCAGCCCAAGCCATGGTCTAGATCTTACTGAACCAAATGGTTCAAGATCTAACCGTTCATCTCTTGATGCTCTTGATCTCATCGATCTAGCATCAATTCTCTCGATCGAAGCTTACCGATCTCAAGCCCGAATCAATCAAACATGATCAGACCAGATATCACTTACAATCAGAGATTAAATTCCTTTAAACTGAATCAAAACAATTTAGTCCACACGATCTGACTCAAGTAAGCCATATCATCAAATTGTGCGACCCTAAGGGTTTCCTTTAAATGTCGGTAACGATAACTTACGTTATCACGATCAGTGAGGGGTATCTAGTAACACATCACTGTCTCCCGATATAAAGGAAAGAGTCTTCCAAGACTACACCCAAACCACAGCACAAGTGTGAATCCACTTCACTAGGCATACATGTTTCCTTTGCCACTGGATGTTCTTATTGGACAAGCGTGTCAAGCCTGTGATTCCAATATGATGAGAATGATTAGATCAGATGATCATAGTCATCTGGGTATGGCCATACACTTCCTCAATCATCTCATACAGGGGGCCCCTATAGAACATCACACTCCTTCCAAGGAGACGGCAATCCTATATCTATCACTAGCGCCCTAACATGACTCATGCTCATTATCCAAGATAGTCTATAACCATTATGTTTCAAATGATATTGAACTACCTCAAAACTATGCCAATCATCATTTAGAAACACAAGTGATCTCAAGTCAGAGGAAATATGCCACTTGTTTGTATATAAGGATTATTCACATTGTGACAAGCAATTGAATATCCTAAGTAGGGTCTGTCCAGCACATCCAATGTACCCATGAGTCTACATCTTATTCCATGCTCGAAGCATCCTATAAGATTAGAACACATATTAGTCTCAATCATATCAAGGCTGTCTCATGTTCACCAAGATATCTCGACTAAGGACAAAACTGCATGTCAGCCAAGCTGAACAGCATTGAGACATTATTCAGAAGTATACATATTGCAGCAGATGATGTAACAACCTGAATAACAACCATTGCCTTTATAAACATTGAGTTTATACATGATACTGATATAATCCCAAGGCCTCAAACATTAGCCTTAAGGGCATACCCCAACAATCTCCCACTTGCACTTAATCTAATGGTTGAGAAATCTCAAACCCATATTATTACAGTGCTTCTCATGCTTCTGCTGCGCTAGAGGCTTTGTAAGCGGGTCAAGCCAGATTGTCATCTGTATGAACCTTGCAGACTTTGATCTCGCCACGATCAATGATCTCCCGGATCAAGTGAAACCTTCTCTGTATGTGCTTGGACTTCTGGTGCGACCGTGGTTCCTTTGCTTGTGCTATTGCTCCAGTGTTATCACAGAAGATAACCAAAGGATCTGCACTTGAAGGAACAACACCAAGTTCCTGAACGAACTTACGAATCCACACTGCCTCCTTGGATGCTTCTGAGGCTGCAACATACTCGGCTTCTGTTGTGGAATCAGCAACAATTGACTGTTTGAAACTTTTCCACACCATAGCACCTCCATTCAAGCTAAAAACATAGCCTGATTGCGATCGGAAATCATCCTGGTCAGATTGGAACGAAGCGTCAGTATATCCTTCAATACTGAGTTCTTCCTGACCTCCATAAATCAAGAACATATCTTTGGTCCTCCGAAGATATTTCAAAATGTTCTTGACCGCAATCCAGTGTGCCTTCCCTGGATTACTTTGGAATCGACTGGTCACGCTTAACCCGTAAGCAACATCTGGGCGAGTACACAACATCGCATACATAATGGACCCAATAGCCGAAGCATAAGGCGTATTGTCCATTTCATCTTTCTCAGTCCGTGTTTGTGGACACTGACTCTTTGAAAGATTCAGACCATGTCTGACTGGAACATATCCTCTTTTAGAATTTTCTAAATGAAATCTCTCCAGGACTTTATCGATGTTAGTACTCTGGCACAGCCCGAGAAGCCTCTTAGATCTATCTCTGTAGATCTTCACACCTAATACATAGGCTGATTCTCCTAAATCTTTCATCTGGAAACATTTTCTTAACCATGCTTTGACAGCATGTAGTTCAGGAATATCGTTTCCAATGATTAAGATATCATCGACGTAGAGGACTAGGAAAGTAATCACGCTCCCACTAAACCTCTTATATACACACGGGTCATCTTCATTCTTGATGAAACCAAATTCACAGATTGATTCATCAAAACGAATATTCCAGCTTCTTGATGCTTGTTTAAGTCCATAAATGGACTTCTTTAATTTGCATATTTTATGACGATCTGATGGATTAGTGAAACCTTCAGGTTGTGTCATATACACATCCTCTTCCAGTTTTCCATTAAGGAAAGCGGTTTTCACATCCATCTGCCAGATCTCATAATCATAATATGCTGCTATCGCGAGAATAATCCGAATAGACTTGAACATAGCTACAGGAGAGAAAGTTTCATCATAATCTATCCCGTAGATTTGTTTGAAACCTTTCGCAACTAGCCTGCCTTTATAGGTAACTACATTACCATCCATGTCTATCTTCTTCTTGAAGATCCATTTACAGCCTATAGGGATTACTCCCGGAGGCGGATCAACCAAATCCCAGACTTGGTTATCTGACATGGAGTCCATCTCGGCTCGCATAGCTTCAAGCCATCTTGCTGATTCCGGTCCACTGACCGCATCCGCATAAGTGAGGGGTTCATCATCAATGATGTAGACTCCGTCATAGCGCTCAGGCTGTCGACGGATCCTTCCCGATCTTCGCGGTTCCCGTGATATCTGAGCCTCAGGTTGTTCAGTAACCTGATCTACTGGCTCAGGCTCATCCAAACGTGCTTGACTACTTTGTCCTTCTTCTGGATTCTCATCCAGCTTTATTTCTCTCCCACTGGCTTCTTGCAGAAGAAATTCCTTCTCAAGAAAAATAGCCGTACGAGCAACAAATACTTTGTTCTCTTTGGGATCGTAGAAATAATAACCCTTTGTTTCCTTAGGGTAACCGACAAAGATACATTTCTCAGATCTGCTCTCCAGTTTCCCAGAGGCGAGCTTTTTAACATAAGCCTCGCAACCCCAGATCTTAATAAATGTCAAGCTCGGCTGTTTCCCATACCATAACTCATATGGAGTCTTTGAAACTGCCTTAGATGGCACTCGGTTTAGTATCTTTGCAGCTGTTTCCAGTGCAAATCCCCAAAAGGAGTAAGGTAGAGTAGCCTAACTCATCATAGAACGAACCATATCCAGTAAAGTTCTATTTCTCATCTCGGACACACCATTCCATTGCAGTGTTCCTGGCGGAGTGAGCTGTGAGATAATCCCACACTCCTTCAGATAGTCAGTAAACTCATGACTCAAGTATTCTCCACCTCGATCTGAACGAAGTGCCTTGATATTTCAGCCTAGCTGATTTTGTACTTCATTCTTGAACTCTTTGAACTTGTCAAAAGATTCACTCTTATGTCTCATAAGATAGACATAACCATACCTACTGAAATCATCAGTAAAGGTAATGAAGTATGAATAGCCACCTCTAGCATGTTTACTAAATGGCCCACACACATCACTGTGAATGAGGTCAAGTAAACTTGAAGCCCTTTGACCTTTATTAGGAAAAGGAGCTTTCGTCATTTTACCCATTAAACAAGCTTTGCATGTATCAAGCTCCTCATAGGAGAATGATCCCAGCAGTCCATGATCATGCAACCGCTTAATGCGCTTCTTGTTAATATGGCATAAACGACTATGCCATAGCAAGGTGCTGTGATCAGCATACTTGGCTTTCTTATTATCAATCTGTTGTATAGAACATTCCATGTCCAACATGAATAACCCATTGTTAATTGACCCAGTAGCATAAACAATATTATCAAAAGAAATGTAACACTTTGAAATCTTGCATTCAAAGGAAAACCCTTTCCTGACAAGAGCAGGAATAGAGATAATATTCTTAGTTATGCTCGGTACAAAATAACAATTGTCCAATTCTAATACAAGACCAGCTGGTAAAGAGATGTGATAAACTCCTACAGCAACAGCAGCAACCCGTGCCTCGTTTCCAACTCGTAGGTCCACCTCATGCTGTCCCACCTGTCTTCTTCTCTTGAGTTCCTGTACATTTGAACAAATGTGAACTCCACATGCAGTGTCCAACACCCATGATATAGAAGAAGAAAACATGACCTCAGTCACAAAAATACCTGAGCCAGAAGCGAAAGGCTTGCTTCCCTTCTTATCTCCTTGGAGCGCTTTACAGTCCTTTTTCCAGTGACCCAGCTGGCCACAATGGAAACATCTGTATTCCTTCGACCGCTTTACTTTTTGCTTCAGAGCCTTGTTGTAGCTCTTGACAGGGGCTTTGCCCTTCTTCCCCTTCTTCTTGTTCCTAGAAGGAACCATTAGGACAGAGGATGAAGGTGTTCCCTTCTCACGAGACTGAGTCTGCTCTGTAGTCAAGAGCATGTTCAGTAACTCTGCCGGCGTACAGTCGATCTTGTTCATATTAAAATTAATAATGAACGGATCAAAAGAAGCCGGGAGAGACTGCAGGATAATGTCTACAACAAGCTCCTGATTGATGGTATGTCCCAGTTTCTCTAGAGCCTCCTTGTACCCAATCATCTTGAGCACGTGAGCTCCAACTGGACTCCCTTCAGTCAGTTTGCTCTGAAAGAAAAGTTTAGTCAAATTATAGCGTTCAGTCCTTGCCTGTGCTGCATACAGCATCTTGAGGTTTGCTATAATTTCTATAGCAGATAGATCCTCATGCTGACGCTGCAGCTCTGGCATCATAGACGCAAGCATCAGGCAAGCAACATCAATGCTATCATTGACATGCTTCTCATAAGCATCGCGAACCGCCCTTGCGGCGTTCGGAGCGGGTTGAGGCGGTATAGCCGTCTCGAGGACATACAGTTTCCTCTCAGCCTTAAGAACAATCTTAAGGTGTCCAAACCAGTCCGAGAAGTTTGGCCCAGCAAACTTCTCCCTTTCCAGTAAGGATCGCACATTGAACGCAGTGGTGTTCGTTGCTGCAGTAATCTACAACAATGCAAGAACAGCAAGGTCAGTATCAATGTTAGAATCAATCCAGGACTTAAGAAAGATTCTTTTCTCACTATTTTATCTGGCTGAAAAATCCAGCAAAACAGCCCGAAAGAGTAAAACTCTTTTAGTGAGATGAGATCCAGATTTCATACTTGGTCTCCGCGTCCCGCTCAGGCGAGATAAGATGCACATAGAGTACAAGCACTAATCTCTGGTAGGCATTCCCTGCCAATCGCCAACCCGTGCGATTCCCCTTCATCTGGGCAATCCAGCAGACTGTGCCAACTGAGTTGGTACAACACAGTCTCTGATCCCACAGATGGCTGCCTCCATATAGCTAACATATGCGCCATATGCAGCCTACATGGTCAAGCTGACCCAACCTACTCCCTGTGTAACGCCCTTGAATTTCTGAATTATGATTTAAGGTTAGAAATTCAGTTTATGTATTTTTATCGGTTAAAATTTTGGGATTTTTGCCTAATTGTAGGACTTTTTCCCTACAGGGCAAAAATAATTATTTTTGTTGGGGCTTCGAACCCTCAACCTTGACTATTTGCTCCTGGAATTCTTCCACCATGGTGGCGCATATTTCTGTGTTATTGGAGTAGCGCATGGTGGTTAAGCCCAGGTAAGCCCATTAAAGCCGATTTCCACTTAAGTTAATTGGGTTATTGGATCTTGGACCCGTTTGGGGTGGAAAGAAATAAAAAAAAAAGGGGGAAAATTCGTGAGAGCTCCTCTCCCTCACGATTTTTGGTTTGTTTCTTGCCCTAGCCGCTTGTGTTGTCGCCCCTCACTGTGCTTGGCGCCTCCTGCAAAATTTCTGACGCTGGTGGTGGCAGACTGGTGGTGGACGAACTTTCTGGAGACCCCTGATCCCCTGTTTTGGCGTTTTCTCTGTGGGCGATTTTTCTGGTGAGTAATTCGATCCTAAGGAGTCTAATCCGAATTAAAATTCGTTATTTGCCATGATTATTCGTATGGGGTTGAATTCAAATAATTATAGGGTTTTAAAATCCTGTTCTGCTGAAATCTGCATTCGTTAATCTGACCTTTGTGTACTATAACCCCAATATCTCATGGTCTATAGATCCAAATCGCACGAAATAAATTTTGTATGAAACTAGATACATTCTGCTTTAATTTGAATCTGATATCGACCATATCCGAGCTGTATTCGTATTTCAATCTGTATTGCAATCTAGCTGTACAAAATCAGTTTTCTGAAATTCTGGATTTCGACCTTTATGTGTTCGAACCATCATATCTCCCTAGGTATAGCTCGAAATCTTGTCAAATCAGTTTTATTAGACCGTAGGCTCGAAGAGCTTTATTTTGACTCCCATAACGCCTATTTTCGATTAGTTATTGGATCTGAAATAAATGTCGCAAGTCTGATATATGAATCTGTTTTCTTGAAATCTGAAATTCTGACCTTCCTATGTTCGAACCCTTATATCTTCCTGTCTAAAATTCGAAATCTTGTGAAACCAGTTTTATTGGAAACTAGATTCAGAGAGCTTCATTTTTAATACAATATTGACTAGCTTTGGTTCGAAATTGGACTAAAAATATATTTTGCAAACTGACAATATAAATCTGCTATGTTTTGGTTAGACGAATATTCCTTTGTGAGAAAAATTTACATTGTATGGTTTAACCTCTTAAATTGTGGTCTGTAGTTCTTCTAAAATTTATTTGTTTGATGAAAAATTTTAGAGAAAACAAAATTGGGGATTTAACTAAGAACTTAGGAATTTTCGAAAATATAGTTCGAGCCAATTTTGGGGCTTTGGTCAATTTTCTTCACGAGCGTGTAATTAAAATTATCTGTAGTGGGGGACTGAAATTATTTACATGAAATTTGTGCGTTCCGTTAAGGTTCTGAAAGTGGCGCCCCTTACAGTAATTTTATAGCTCACGGTTTTAGAAATTTTGAGGAGATTATTTCATGAATAATTTCTGTTCTGTGTTTAAATGTTTGTTATATGAATAATTTCTGTTCTGTATTTAATTGTTTGTTATGTGGATATTTCCTGTTCTGTTTATATGTTGTGAAGTTTCTGAAAACCTTGAATGTGTTAAAACATTTGTGAGAACATAGAATGGTTTGACATGAATTAAGGTTAGTTGTAAGGAATTCACTCATATAAATTCTGTTCTGTGTTTAAGGACTGGATATTAGGGTGTGTCATTTTCTGGTTTGTTAGACTTTGGGCATAATGTAAGAATTAAGTAGTGGTTGATCCTACTTCTCCGTTTCAGTATAATCTATTCTGTAAAATTATGCCCTAGTGTAGCACTCTTCCGTGTCCTTACCCTCCTTCTGTGGCGCTGTAATGGTGCTGATAGTCTACTACGACCCTTGAGACACTATTTCTGTTCTGGGTATTGGAGGCCAGAGTGCCACGTCCTAACAAGACGGGGGCCACCCACTGATACCTCCTCTACCATTCAGTTCTGGGTTTTGGAGGCCAGAGTGCCACGTCCTAACAAGACGGGGGCCACCCACTGATACCTCCTCTACCATTCAGTTCTGGGTTTTGGAGGCCAGAGTGCCACGTCCTAACAAGACGGGGGCCACCCACTGATACCTCCTCTACCATTCAGTTCTGGGTTTTGGAGGCCAGAGTGCCACGTCCTAACAAGACGGGGGCCACCCACTGATACCTCCTCTACCATTCAGTTCTGGGTTTTGGAGGCCAGAGTGCCACGTCCTAACAAGACGGGGGCCACCCACTGATACCTCCTCTACCATTCAGTTCTGGGTTTTGGAGGCCAGAGTGCCACGTCCTAACAAGACGGGGGCCACCCACTGATACCTCCTCTACCATTCAGTTCTGGGTTTTGGAGGCCAGAGTGCCACGTCCTAACAAGACGGGGGCCACCCACTGATACCTCCTCTACCATTCTGTTCTGTGTATTGGAGACCAGAGTGCCACGTCCTGACAAGACGGGGGCCACCCACTGATATCTCCTCTACCATTCTGTTTCTGATATGCATGCATTGTCTCGTCCTCGGCAGAGGTGGGGTCAGACCTTCTGTGGTCATCAGGCCTTCTGTGGCCTTTCTGTTTCCGATGTAGACTATCCGTTTGGACTCTGAAAATTCTGATTTTCTGTCTGTTAGTTCTGATTTCTGTAGTTCTGTTTCGATCTGTATTTAGATGTATTAGGCGGTGTGGTTAGTTGGTATGGGTTGGTATATTCATATCCTACCTGTTTGATGCCTATTGTTACAAGTATCTGTATTTGATTGTGTTTGTTTCTGATATGAGCATGCATGTTAAGTTGATTTATCTTATCTGTTAAATAAAAAGAATTTCAACTTAAGTATGATATTTTTGATGTGTACTATGGATGACTTTTAGTGTCTTTTACTCACTGAGCTTTTTAGCTCACCTCCGTTGTTTAAATGTTTTCAGGTGAGACATCAAGACAGTAATTGCTACAGCTAATATGACGCTAATGTTTGATGTCATTTCTAAGAATAGTCTTCTAAAGATTTATCAGGCCTGCGTGCCTAATTTATTATGACCTATATGACATGTTTTATCTCCTGAGGGCTTATGCCTGTTTTCAGGATATTATATTATAGTTGTTTCGTTTAAATTATTGGATACAAGTCTTGGATTCTTTTATTGAATTGGTTCTTATTTTGAAATGTCCGATTTGAGATGTGTAACCGAATTTGTGTTGTTTATTTTAGTATCTGAATAATCAGTTCTGTATATTTCTGAAATTCCACATATGTGTAGTGTGGACGTTAGTTGTTGTTACAAGATATGTGTGTCTGTGCAGCAGTAGTTTAGAATACTTGCTGCCGGATTTTTTCTGGATTTCCGGATTTCTATTTCCTAGTAATCGATCCTATTCAGTTCTGTGCGGTTTTCTGTTCCGTAGTAATGTCCTTCGATGCCGCTTTCTTCTTGTGTTTTAATGGAAGAGTAAAAAAATTTTTGAAACCCCGTATTTTACTTGTATGCGTGTGGGGTGTGATTCTGAGGGATGTTACAGATGGTATCAGAGCAATATTACTAGCAATTAGAAACTCCGGGGAAGGAAAACTTTGTTTGTGTATTGCTAGAAACCAAGTTAGGATCTGATTTGTGATTGAATATTGGTTGTTATTCTACTGTGTTATGTGATGCAGGTAAAAATGGTGCGACCAAGAGCTAGCAGTAGCAACGGTGATCAACAGCCTGATCTGAGGCAGACCATGGAGGCTATGACTGCTATGATGCAACAACAGAACGCATTCATTCAGCAGCAAACTCAGATGATGCAGCAGCAGCAGGCGCAGCACATGGAGGTTCAGCAACAGTTATTGCAGCGGCTGTCGCAGACACAGTCTCAGTCACAGGCACAACCGGCTGGTTCTCCTCTGGGTGATGGCGCACATCAACGATATGCTCGGTTGGTTCGAGAGTTTCAGCATCTGAACCCGACTGCATTTTATGGTAGTCCGGGTCCTAGAGCTGCTGAGGATTGGCTTTTGACACTGGAGAAGATTTTCCAGGTTTTGCGCTGTGATGATGCAGACAAGCTATGTTTGTCTGTTTTCATGTTGCGTGGAGATGCTGAAGATTGGTGGAAGGGAGTCGTCAGACTGGCGGCAACTGAATCTAGAGATGTTGATTGGCAGTACTTCATGATGAAGTTCAATGCCAAGTTTTTCCCCTCTAGCTTATCTGAGGAGCGCGAGGTGGAGTTTATTCATCTTGAGCAGGGCGACATGACGGTGGATCGGTATGAGGCCACATTCGCTCGGTTGTCGGGGTATGCTCCTCACTTAGTCAACACCGAGGAAAGAAGAGCCAAGAAGTTTCAGCGGGGTTTGAGGAAAGACATCAGGACAAGGGTAGCTATGCTACACTTGGAGTTTTATGCTGAAGTGGTAGACAGGGCTCGCACTGCTGAGAGGTGCATTGCTGAGATGGCTGTTGATACTACAGTCACTGCATCCGCCCCTACTTCTGTGACTTACGCACCCACTCTGGGTGGTAAGGATAAGAAGAATTTCAAGAATAAGAAGAAAGACAATAAGGGCAGATATAAACCTTATCAGAAGCCAGCCAGCACAGTTCCTCAGAATGGCAAGAAGTGTTTCCACTGTGGGAGCACTAAACATCAGGATAATGAGTGCTACAGGAAGAACTATTAGAGAAGGGGTATATTCGACCCAGTGTTTCTCCATGGGGAGCACCTGTGTTATTTGTGAAGAAGAAGGATGGTACTTTGCGCATGTGCATCGATTACCGTCAACTCAATCAAGTGACTGTTAAGAATAAGTACCCATTACCCCGTATTGATGATCTCTTTGATCAGTTGCAGGGTGCTACTGTATTCTCTAAAATTGACCTGAGGTCTGGCTATCATCAGCTGAGAGTTCAGGAGGAGGATGTACCTAAAACTGCATTCAGGACCAGGTATGGGCACTATGAGTTTCTTGTTATGCCCTTTGGACTGACAAATGCCCCTGCGGTGTTTATGGATCTGATGAACAGGATATTTCATGAGCTTCTGGACAAATGTGTGGTCGTCTTCATTGATGATATTCTGATCTACTCCAAGAATGCGCAAGATCACTCTCAGGATTTGCGCAAGGTGCTGGAGATTCTGCGGCTGAAGCAGCTGTATGCTAAGGCCAGTAAATGTGAGTTCTGGCTAGATCAGATTGGCTTTCTGGGACACATTATTTCTAGCCAGGGTGTGTCTGTGGATCCAGTGAAGGTGGAGGCCATTCTTCACTGGGGAAGACCAACTACAGCGACCGAGGTCAGAAGTTTTCTGGGCTTAGCTGGATACTACCGCCGCTTTGTGGAGGGTTTTTCCAAGCTGGCGGGTCCTCTGACTAAGCTAACTAGAAAGAATTTGAAGTTTGAGTGGTCTGATGATTGTGAGTCTAGTTTTCAGGAACTGAAAAAGAGACTGACCAGTGCTCCTATCCTCATCATTCCCTGTGATGGAGAGAAGTTCATTGTTTACACTGATGCCTCTGGTAAGGGTCTGGGTGCTGTACTGATGCAGCAAGGAAAAGTAGTCGCTTATGCTTCAAGGCAACTCAAGGATTATGAAGTAAACTACCCCACTCATGATTTGGAGTTGGCAGCTGTAGTTTTTGCCTTGAAAATCTGGAGACACTATCTGTTTGGACAAACATTTGAATTGTTTACAGATCACCAGAGCTTGAAGTATATCTTCACTCAGAAAGAGCTGAATATGAGGCAGAGGCGATGGCTTGAATTGATAAAGGATTATGACTTCACCATCCAATATCAGTCTGGTAAAGCCAATGTGGTGGCCGATGCTCTTAGTCGGTATCCTGTGACTCAGATAGCTGCACTGCGAGTCCAGGAGTGGCGACTATTGCAGGAGTTCAGTGACATGCATCTGAGTGTGACTCCGGGTGAGAGAGGCGGTCTTCTAGCTTCTCTCAGGGTTCAGTCAGACTTACTGCAGAGACTGAGATCAGGGCAGCAGTCAGATCAGGATATTCTACGGTGGAAAGAGAGGTCTGAGCAAGGCTGGGATGAGAATTTCAGTAGGTCGGATGATGGTCTCCTCAGATTCCGTGGAAGGGTCTGTGTCCCTGAGGACCCTGAGTTGAGAAATGACATTCTTAAGGAAAGTCATTGCACTAAGTATACCATTCATCCTGGTAGTACCAAGATGTATCAGGATCTGAAAAAGACTTTCTGGTGGCATGGTATGAAGAAGGATGTGCATTTGTTTGTGTCCAGATGTTTGACTTGCCAAACCGTGAAGACTGAGCATCAGAGGCCGGGCGGTTTGATGCAGTCTCTCCCTATTCCTCAGTGGAAGTGGGAGCATATCAGTATGGACTTTGTGTGTGGACTGCCCAATACCCGAAGGAATCATGATGCCGTATGGGTGATTGTGGACAGACTCACGAAGTCAGCTCACTTCTTACCGATCAAAATGACTTACAGTTTGGATCGGTTAGCAAAACTGTACATCGATGAGATTGTCAGATTACATGGAGTTCCTTTGGACATTGTCTCTGATCGTGATCCTCGATTTTTGTCCAGGTTTTGGAAGAAATTACAAGAAGATTTGGGAACTAATCTGAGTTTTAGCACTGCATATCATCCTCAATCTGATGGTCAGACAGAGAGAACTATTCAGACACTAGAGGATCTTCTGAGATCTTATGTGGTTGACTGGTCTGTTGAGTGGGATCTGGACTTATCACTGATAGAGTTCACCTACAACAATAGCTTTCACTCTAGCATACAGATGGCTCCGTATGAGGCCCTATATGGGAGGAAATGCAGAACGCCTATATGCTGGGAGGAAACTGGAGACAGAACAGTGCTAAGGTCTGATGCTGTTCAGGAAGTCACTGAGAAGATCAGAGAAATTCAGAGAAAGATGAAGATTGCTCAGGATAGGCAGAAGAGTTATGCTGATGTGAGACGGCGTCCTCTTGAGTTTTTGGTGGGAGAGCATGTTTTCCTAAAGGTCTCACCTATGAAAGGGGTGATGAGATTTGGGAAGAGGGGAAAATTGAGTCCCAGGTACATTGGTCCCTTTGATATCATTGAGAGGGTTGGACCTGTGGCATACCGACTTGCTCTGCCCCCATCACTGGAACACCTCCATAATGTGTTCCATGTTTCTGCACTCAGAAAATATTGTTCCGATCCTTCTCATGTTCTGGAGTTAGAACCTCTTCAGCTTGAAGAGAACATGACTTTTGTGGTGAAACCTCTCAGAATTGAAGATAGAAAAGAGAAAGTGCTGAGAAATAAGGTTATTCCACTTGTGAAAGTCGTCTGGGGAAATCAGTCTGTTGAAGAAGCCTCTTGGGAGGTTGAAGCAGAGATGAGAAAGGAGCATCCTCACCTGTTCAGTGACGGGCTTGGTCAGCTTTAGAGGACTAAAGCTCTATAAGGGGGGGAGGATGTAACGCCCTTGAATTTCTGAATTATGATTTAAGGTTAGAAATTCAGTTTATGTATTTTTATCGGTTAAAATTTTGGGATTTTTGCCTAATTGTAGGACTTTTTCCCTACAGGGCAAAAATAATTATTTTTGTTGGGGCTTCGAACCCTCAACCTTGACTATTTGCTCCTGGAATTCTTCCACCATGGTGGCGCATATTTCTGTGTTATTGGAGTAGCGCATGGTGGTTAAGCCCAGGTAAGCCCATTAAAGCCGATTTCCACTTAAGTTAATTGGGTTATTGGATCTTGGACCCGTTTGGGGTGGAAAGAAATAAAAAAAAAGGGGGAAAATTCGTGAGAGCTCCTCTCCCTCACGATTTTTGGTTTGTTTCTTGCCCTAGCCGCTTGTGTTGTCGCCCCTCACTGTGCTTGGCGCCTCCTGCAAAATTTCTGACGCTGGTGGTGGCAGACTGGTGGTGGACGAACTTTCTGGAGACCCCTGATCCCCTGTTTTGGCGTTTTCTCTGTGGGCGATTTTTCTGGTGAGTAATTCGATCCTAAGGAGTCTAATCCGAATTAAAATTCGTTATTTGCCATGATTATTCGTATGGGGTTGAATTCAAATAATTATAGGGTTTTAAAATCCTGTTCTGCTGAAATCTGCATTCGTTAATCTGACCTTTGTGTACTATAACCCCAATATCTCATGGTCTATAGATCCAAATCGCACGAAATAAATTTTGTATGAAACTAGATACATTCGGCTTTAATTTGAATCTGATATCGACCATATCCGAGCTGTATTCGTATTTCAATCTGTATTGCAATCTAGCTGTACAAAATCAGTTTTCTGAAATTCTGGATTTCGACCTTTATGTGTTCGAACCATCATATCTCCCTAGGTATAGCTCGAAATCTTGTCAAATCAGTTTTATTAGACCGTAGGCTCGAAGAGCTTTATTTTGACTCCCATAACGCCTATTTTCTATTAGTTATTGGATCTGAAATAAATGTCGCAAGTCTGATATATGAATCTGTTTTCTTGAAATCTGAAATTCTGACCTTCCTATGTTCGAACCCTTATATCTTCCTGTCTAAAATTCGAAATCTTGTGAAACCAGTTTTATTGGAAACTAGATTCAGAGAGCTTCATTTTGAATACAATATTGACTAGCTTTGGTTCGAAATTGGACTAAAAATATATTTTGCAAACTGACAATATAAATCTGCTATGTTTTGGTTAGACGAATATTCCTTTGTGAGAAAAATTTACATTGTATGGTTTAACCTCTTAAATTGTGGTCTGTAGTTCTTCTAAAATTTATTTGTTTGATGAAAAATTTTAGAGAAAACAAAATTGGGGATTTAACTAAGAACTTAGGAATTTTCGAAAATATAGTTCGAGCCAATTTTGGGGCTTTGGTCAATTTTCTTCACGAGCGTGTAATTAAAATTATCTGTAGTGGGGGACTGAAATTATTTACATGAAATTTGTGCGTTCCGTTAAGGTTCTGAAAGTGGCGCCCCTTACAGTAATTTTATAGCTCACGGTTTTAGAAATTTTGAGGAGATTATTTCATGAATAATTTCTGTTCTGTGTTTAAATGTTTGTTATATGAATAATTTCTGTTCTGTATTTAATTGTTTGTTATGTGGATATTTCCTGTTCTGTTTATATGTTGTGAAGTTTCTGAAAACCTTGAATGTGTTAAAACATTTGTGAGAACATAGAATGGTTTGACATGAATTAAGGTTAGTTGTAAGGAATTCACTCATATAAATTCTGTTCTGTGTTTAAGGACTGGATATTAGGGTGTGTCATTTTCTGGTTTGTTAGACTTTGGGCATAATGTAAGAATTAAGTAGTGGTTGATCCTACTTCTCCGTTTCAGTATAATCTATTCTGTAAAATTATGCCCTAGTGTAGCACTCTTCCGTGTCCTTACCCTCCTTCTGTGGCGCTGTAATGGTGCTGATAGTCTACTACGACCCTTGAGACACTATTTCTGTTCTGGGTATTGGAGGCCAGAGTGCCACGTCCTAACAAGACGGGGGCCACCCACTGATACCTCCTCTACCATTCAGTTCTGGGTTTTGGAGGCCAGAGTGCCACGTCCTAACAAGACGGGGGCCACCCACTGATACCTCCTCTACCATTCAGTTCTGGGTTTTGGAGGCCAGAGTGCCACGTCCTAACAAGACGGGGGCCACCCACTGATACCTCCTCTACCATTCAGTTCTGGGTTTTGGAGGCCAGAGTGCCACGTCCTAACAAGACGGGGGCCACCCACTGATACCTCCTCTACCATTCAGTTCTGGGTTTTGGAGGCCAGAGTGCCACGTCCTAACAAGACGGGGGCCACCCACTGATACCTCCTCTACCATTCAGTTCTGGGTTTTGGAGGCCAGAGTGCCACGTCCTAACAAGACGGGGGCCACCCACTGATACCTCCTCTACCATTCAGTTCTGGGTTTTGGAGGCCAGAGTGCCACGTCCTAACAAGACGGGGGCCACCCACTGATACCTCCTCTACCATTCTGTTCTGGGTATTGGAGACCAGAGTGCCACGTCCTGACAAGACGGGGGCCACCCACTGATATCTCCTCTACCATTCTGTTTCTGATATGCATGCATTGTCTCGTCCTCGGCAGAGGTGGGGTCAGACCTTCTGTCTTCTGTGGCCTTTCTGTTTCCGATGTAGACTATCCGTTTGGACTCTGAAAATTCTGATTTTCTGTCTGTCAGTTCTGATTTCTGTAGTTCTGTTTCGATCTGTATTTAGATGTATTAGGCGGTGTGGTTAGTTGGTATGGGTTGGTATATTCATATCCTACCTGTTTGATGCCTATTGTTACAAGTATCTGTATTTGATTGTGTTTGTTTCTGATATGAGCATGCATGTTAAGTTGATTTATCTTATCTGTTAAATAAAAAGAATTTCAACTTAAGTATGATATTTTTGATGTGTACTATGGATGACTTTTAGTGTCTTTTACTCACTGAGCTTTTTAGCTCACCTCCGTTGTTTAAATGTTTTCAGGTGAGACATCAAGACAGTAATTGCTACAGCTAATATGACGCTAATGTTTGATGTCATTTCTAAGAATAGTCTTCTAAAGATTTATCAGGCCTGCGTGCCTAATTTATTATGACCTATATGACATGTTTTATCTCCTGAGGGCTTATGCCTGTTTTCAGGATATTATATTATAGTTGTTTCGTTTAAATTATTGGATACAAGTCTTGGATTCTTTTATTGAATTGGTTCTTATTTTGAAATGTCCGATTTGAGATGTGTAACCGAATTTGTGTTGTTTATTTTAGTATCTGAATAATCAGTTCTGTATATTTCTGAAATTCCACATATGTGTAGTGTGGACGTTTGTTGTTGTTACAAGATATGTGTGTCTGTGCAGCAGTAGTTTAGAATACTTGCTGCCGGATTTTTTCTGGATTTCCGGATTTCTATTTCCTAGTAATCGATCCTATTCAGTTCTGTGCGGTTTTCTGTTCCGTAGTAATGTCCTTCGATGCCGCTTTCTTCTTGTGTTTTAATGGAAGAGTAAAAAAATTTTTGAAACCCCGTATTTTACTTGTATGCGTGTGGGGTGTGATTCTGAGGGATGTTACACCCTGGACCACCACGTGCTATGCTGAGCAACGAGAAGCGATAAATCCCTTCTCTGTAACACGCAGGTGTAATCACACACCGTCTGAAGATTGATGGGCGTGCCCACTGAGTGGGTACAAGACGGCCCCAACGATAGTCAGAACAGTGAGGTTTCGCGTCAGAAGGCTATCGTGCTTGATATTTAACGTTGGATTTTAACGGTCCTTTTATCTTCTTACTATCATTCAAATCCTATGGTGATAGTAGAAGAATAAATCATGCAGTTACTAAATTACTGAAACAGTAAATTAAAAGCATGATGATCTTATGTGGTAAAAGCCCATTAAGCCTAAGTAAGACCTTAATAAACTTAAGTCTTCACTTGAGCTCTTCTTGGGTCTTTTGCATTTCCTCTGGCCCAACCCGGGCCCAAGCGCCCACTGCAGCTCAGGTGCGCCCACCAGGTAAAATGCGCCTGTCCTAGAGTCGAACCCTAGACCTCCCACTGGTGGAGCCAGCTGCTGTATGCGCCTCTGCCATGTGTGCTCTGTGCTCATGTCTGATCAAAATACATTTTAATCTATCTAGACATGATTGACACGCAGGTCAATTACACTTTATAAATTAATTAAAATGTGATGCGCAGATCACAATAAATAATTTACAATATACATCCAGGCACGCAGGCCCCAGCACAGCACACATTAATCGGGCAGCCCACATAAGATTAAATAAACACCAAACATGGTATACAAGCAACATGTGATCCAAAAACAAGAAAATAAAATTTCGAAAAACCCCATGGCATCAATATTATTTCCTTATGTGCCCTACTACCTTACAACGGTCCATTAATAGGGATCCACTCATCAGACCTAGTCAGACCCACTGCCCTTGCATGCACCAAGTCCTAACTGATTTGAGTCGACCTAATGGTCAACCATGCATGCGCTGGGCTGAACGACCCTCATGAGTTCTGGCAAGCGGGTGTGACCCCGGGCCTAACTCATGAGCGTTCACTGGTTGTCTCAACCAGACATCGCTACACGCCTGTCTGCAGTCGACCTACAGCCACCTCATGCTCGCGCATAGGTGCCATCTGGTCGACCCATCTAGGCTGTCAGATAGTCTGATCAGACTGTTGGGTCTAGACTCGATTGATGACTTCAACCCTAATAACCCGTCTAAGTTTTAAAGCAGGCGCTTATAGATCTAGATGGAGCGCGCAAGAAGTTAAGTTTTGACAAAAACATCTACTTGCCCCAACAATCAACATCATACATGCGCTACAAGTAATGAACATACATCTAGTATTTTCGCATGATGATAACCTTAGATCTTATCATAAGCGCAAACAAGGATCACAAAAGCAATCATATGAACATACAATGAACCTATGCTTTGATACCAATTGAAAGGTCCCCATAAGGGGGGAAGAAACCCTAATAGGCGCATAACAAGGATCATACATGCGGAAGCTAGGGTTTCAGAGAAAATCGATATGCATGTCATATAATCAACTCTTAAGGCTTGTATAGAGCGAAAGGGATTCATACCATTGCCATTGCAAGGATGGCGACTTAGAAGCAAAGATGCAAGTGCTTCTTCTCCAAAGGCACCGCACACAAGATGAGAGAAGCTTTCTTCTTGTCGCTCCTTGTGCTAGCAAGGATCTCTAAGTGTCCTAATCGCTTGAAGGGATGAGATCTCCTTTTTCCTTGGCTTGTCCGAATGCTCTCCAAGGCGTGAAGAAGTCACACACACGAGAGAGGGGGGCGTCGAGAAGAGGCAAGCATTTTGGCGTTGAGAGGAAGTGGCGTTAATGACTTTCCAAAAATAGAAAGTCATGAAGCCATGCGCCCATGATCTCAAAACCGACCAAAACGCCTTCAAGCTTTGAACCAAGCGTTCACTCATGTGAACCGGTTCAAGCCAATTCGATCCATTTCAATTTGGTTCAAAGACCAAATCAAATCAGCCCAAGCCATGGTCTAGATCTTACTGAACCAAATGGTTCAAGATCTAACCGTTCATCTCTTGATGCTCTTGATCTCACCGATCTAGCATCAATTCTCTCGATCAAAGCTTACCGATCTCAAGCCCTAATCAATCAAACATGATCAGACCAGATCTCACTTACAATCAGAGATTAAATCCCTTTAAACTGAATCAAAACAATTCAGTCCACACGATCTGACTCAAGTAAGCCATATCATCAAATTGTGCGACCCTAAGGGTTTCCTTTAAATGTCGGTAACGATAACTTACGTTATCACGATCAGTGAGGGGTATCTAGTAACACATCACTGTCTCCCGATATAAAGGAAAGAGTCTTCCAAGACTACACCCAAACCACAGCACAAGTGTGAATCCACTTCACTAGGCATACATGTTTCCTTTGCCACTGGATGTTCTTATTGGACAAGCGTGTCAAGCCTGTGATTCCAATATGATGAGAATGATTAGATCAGATGATCATAGTCATCTGGGTATGGCCATACACTTCCTCAATCATCTCATACAGGGGGCCCCTATAGAACATCACACTCCTTCCAAGGAGACGGCAATCCTATATCTATCACTAGCGCCCTAACATGACTCATGCTCATTATCCAAGATAGTCTATAACCATTATGTTTCAAATGATATTGAACTACCTCAAAACTATGCCAATCATCATTTAGAAACACAAGTGATCTCAAGTCAGAGGAAATATGCCACTTGTTTGTATATAAGGATTATTCACATTGTGACAAGCAATTGAATATCCTAAGTAGGGTCTGTCCAGCACATCCAATGTACCCATGAGTCTACATCTTATTCCATGCTCGAAGCATCCTATAAGATTAGAACACATATTAGTCCTCAATCATATCAAGGCTGTCTCATGTTCACCAAGATATCTCGACTAACGACAAAACTGCATGTCAGCCAAGCTGAACAGCATTGAGACATTATTCAGAAGTATACATATTGCAGCAGATGATGTAACAACCTGAATAACAACCATTGCCTTTATAAACATTGAGTTTATACATGATACTGATATAATCCCAAGGCCTCAAACATTAGCCTTAAGGGCATACCCCAACACCACCTCACATGTTGAAGGACATAGTGCGACTTCAGAATGAGGAGAAGAAAGGCTTGGCCTTAACTTCTAGCTCAGGTATTTATGTTACAGAAGTCAATCTTTCTACTTCTATGTCATGGGTATTGGATACCGCATGTGGGGCTCATATTTGTACAAATATGCAGAGGCTCAAGAAAAGTAGATTGGTGCGGCCTGGAGAGATTGACCTACGCGTTGGAAACGTTGGAAACGGGGCACAGGTTGCTGCTGTTGCTGTAGGAGTTATAATTCTCTCCCTGCCTTCTGGACTTCAATTAGAACTAGATAATTGCTTTTGTTTACCTTCACTTACTAAGAACATTGTGTCCATTCCTTGCTTAGCAAAGAAGGGATTTAAGTTTGAAATAAATAAGAACTTTTGTTCTTTTTTCATTTGCAAATATGTTCTATGGGAAGGGTACTTTATGCAATGGTTTATATGTCTTGGACATGGATAGCTCTATTTGTAACATAAATAATAAAAGGACCAAACTGAGTGGTTCAGTTGGTGCTTTCCTATGGCATTGCCAATTAGCCCATATAAACAAGAATCGCATCCAATAACTCCATGCAAATGGGTTGTTAGATTCAAGTTCATTGGAGGAATTTGATACATGTGAGCCTCGTTTATTAGGGAAAATGACAAAGGCACCCTTCACCAAGGTTGGTGAGAGGGCAGGATGTTTATTGGATCTCATACATACTGATGTGTGTGGGCCCTTCAATAAACAAGCCAGAGGAGGGTACAACTACTTCATTACCTTTACTGATGACTTCAGTAGGTATGGTTATGTCTACTTGATGAGACATAAATCTGAATCCTTTGAGAAATTCAAGGAGTTAAAGAATGAAGTAGAGAACCAGCTTGAAAGATCCATTAAAGCTCTTCGATCAGATCGTGGTGGAGAGTACCTGAGCAGTGAGTTCTTTGACTATCTGAGTAAGTATGGGATCCTATCCCAACTCACTCCTCCTGGAGCACCTCAGTGGAATGGTGTGTCTGAAAGGAGAAATCGAACCTTGTTGGACATAGTTCGGTCTATGATGAGTCATGCAACTCTACCTCCCTCATTCTGGGGACATGCACTTGAGACAACTTCTCTAATACTGAATAATGTTCCATCTAAGAGTGCCTCAAAGATTCCATACGAGGTATGGAGTGGGAGACGCCCTAATCTCACTTTTATCAGGATCTGGGGATGTGAGGCTTATGTCAAACGTCAGGATTCTAGAAAGCTAGAACCTAGATCTGATAAGTGTGTATTTGTGGGGTACCCTAAGGAGACTAAGGGTTACTACTTCTATGTTCCCACCGAGAACAAAGTTTTTGTTGCTCGGGGTGCTGTCTTTCTAGAGAAAGAATTTCTCATGAAAGAAGTTAGTGGGAGGAAGTTTGACTTGGACGAGGTCCAAGTGCAACCACAAGACATCGAGATGGAACCTGAGACACCTGCACCGGTTGCTAAGTAACCTGAGGCTCAGACACAGACCCCATGTAGGTCTGGGAGGATTCATCGTATACCTGAGAGGTATAGGTCGCTGCCGACCCAACACGATGAGATCCTCATCATTGAAGATGAACCCAGGACTTATGATGAGGCGGTCAGTGGACCAGACTCCGAGAGATGGCTTGAGGCCATGAGATCCGAGATGGATTCCATCTCGGCTAACCAAGTCTGGGATTTGGTTGAGCTGCCTAATGGGGTAAAACCCATAGGGGGTAAATGGGTCTTATTGAGGAAGACAGACATGGATGACAACATAGTTACCTATAAAGGTAGAATAGTGGCTAAAGGATTCGAACAAGTCCATGGGGTGGACTATGATGAAACCTTCTCGCCAGTTGCCATGATCAAATCCATTCGGATTCTGCTTGCTATAGCTGCATATCATGATTATGAGATATGGCAGATGGACGTGGAGACAGCGTTTCTTAATGGGAAGCTGACTAAGGATGTGTGTATGACACAACCTGATGGCTTCATCCATCCTGCAGATGCCAGTAAGGTCTGTAGGCTAAAGAAATCCATTTATGGATTAAAGCAAGCATCTCGAAGTTGGAATCTTCAGTTTGAGGGAGCTGTGAGAGATTATGGCTTTATCAAAAGTGAAGATAACGCCTGTGTATACAGAAAATTCAGTGGGAGCTTGATGACTTTTCTGGTCTTGTATGTCGATGACATACTGCTCATCAGAAACGACATCCCTAGTCTTCAAGCTGTGAAGACATGGTTAGGAAAGTGCTTCAGATGAAGGAGACAGATTGGATCTGTGCTACTTGACTCTGATATTAATATATATATTTCTGGCATTATCGTTATCATTGTTTATCTACACCTGCGATTTGTGTACTTACATGATAATGTCCCTGGAGACAGATTGGATCTGTGCTCAAATGATTGTCCCCAGTCGATGTACCTGAGTGGATATGGGATAGCTCTGGTACTTGTGAGACTGGTATATAGGCTGGTTAGGCACGAGGTGCTAACGCAGACATATGGGTATATCAGTGGTGGATATACTGGACCAACCCGCTGTGAGGCTACGACTTGGTGTCATGAGTTTTCCTCACAAGTGACAGGAGATGCATTGATCCCTTGACTTGAGGTCATTGGCCATTTTATATGGTTAGGGACATGCTTTGATACAACCTAACACCTTGCCGTAGTTGGGAGGTAATAACGGTTGTCATTGAGCATGTCACGACCCATATGAGAAGGACAATGGACAGACAAGGATTTGCCCCTTCCTAAGGGAAGCATTATATCCATGGAACTCCACTATGGTTCTATGACTGAAAGTGTATGGCCATACCCAGGTGAGAACCTGATTTAGTCATAGCCATGTGATTGGGTGAAAACAAGTGGTGACACACTTGTCCAATTGGATATCAGTTTGGCAAAGAGACTGTAATGCATCTGTACCTAGTTGCGATGATGGGGATGTCGATGTCGATATCCATTCCAATGACCTGGGTAGCAGTGATGCACTGCTAGGTGCCACTCACTGCTTGTGATGACCTTTGGTCAGCACTGCCAGCGTCAGAGGAACCTACAGGGTCACACACCTTGATACTCGAGTTTTCATATTGATCGAGTAGCCTTTAGATCGAGTTATTGGATAACTCGGATCTATTTGGGAGATTTCATCAGCGCCAATGGGCCTAATGAGATGGAAGAAACGTATTGGGGCCAACTTCCATTTTTGGCATATTGACCAAATTAACCATGGTTAGTCTCATTTGACCATGGGTTAAATTGGATTGGATCCAATAGCTTGGTTAACATGCATAATGGACTTTGGGCTTGGCCCATTGCTTAGTTGGGTTTGCTAATAAGTTGTATTGAAGGGCTAAGAGGCTTGAAGGGTATAATGGGGATGAATTAATAGGATTTGCGCCCATGCCTTGTTTGGTATCTCCTAGGTGATTAAATCAAACTGGATTTGATTAAATCACATAAGATAATTGATTGGATTGTGTTTGAAAATTGTGGGCTGATTATTAACATAATTAGAGTCCTAATTGGATTAGGACTTACGCCCAAGCCACATTAGGCAATCCATCATATTGCCTTGACTAGGTCTAGGCGCATGGATGGGATTAATGCCTCATATGGCATGATATGGGCGCATATGGCTGATGCTTGCTTTGGCAAGTCTTAGGCACATATGGGAGTGGAGATTTAATCAATATATTTGAATGGATAATCTCCTAGAATCATTCCCTAATTGTCAACACTTGCCATTCTCCCCTAACCGCCTCTTGCCCTTATAAATAAGCCCTTGCCGCCCCCTCTCTTCATGATGCTTATTCCTTGGAGGCGTGAAGCATTAGAGGGCGACGGCTTGGAGAGCTTAGAGCTCTTCTGCTTCCATCAAGGGCGCAAGCATGCTTCATCTTCCTCCTCTTCCTTTCCTTGGAGCAAAGGAGCAAGAAGGCTTGCGGCATCCTCCCCTCTTCCTTCCCTTGGTGCCACTTCTCCTTGGTGATTGGCGCAAGTGATCAAGAGGCTCTCCTAAGGCGTGGATCTTCTTCCCGAGGCTAGCACCGGGCGAGGAAGAAGAAAGCTCGAGACATCCGTGTGTGTGAAACTGCAGAGGGCGCACGCTTGGGCGCCTATCACGACATCGGCTTCTCCTTGCTTCAAGGTACTTCCTAACTCATCGTGTCTACTCTCTTGCTTGCGATTTTCACTGGGTTTTTGGGACCGGCTTGTTTCGAGGATATTCTTCCGCTGCGCATGTATTGTATTCTCTGTGAAAATTGTAAAAATATCCCTGAGGTTTCCCAACAATGTTAAGACTGCACATAAGTTTTTCTGATAGCAGATTTTGTAAAGCCTTTTAGGGTGAACTGTTGAATCTGAGTATGCATCAACAGATTTTGCAAAGCCTTTTAGGCGGAGACGCGCTGTTCAGCAGAACAGGGGAGGTGCACGGGTGGATTGAGTTGTTCGCCGTTCGTTTGATGGTGGACGAACTCCAAACCTATTTCAACTGGAGGTTTGTGTGATGGGAGAGAGGTCGTGGCCGGAGTTTGAGGTCGAATGATGGCCGGCCAGAGGAGAATGATGGAGAAAGGCGAGATTAGGGTGGAAGCAGGGCGGAAACAGGGGTTGGCATCGGAGTTTCGATTCCGGCCATCGGTGAGGTGGATGGGTAGATCCAGACGGCTGAAGCTTCGTCAGGGGAAGGAGTGGTTGCCGAAGTCTCATGGAGATCCTGCCGGTGGATCGTCGGTGGCGAGGTCGCGAAATTCTAGAAATCCTGGTTGGCTGGAAGGGTAGGTTTCGAAAGAAGAAGGGAGTAAAGAGGAGAAAAGAGAAGAGGTGAAGATAGGCGCACAAGCGCCTCAGAGGGGAAGAAGATCGGAAGAGACATCCGATGCCATGGAGATACCAAAACTATTTCATTCAACTTCAAAAATTCTGCTGATTACAATCGTGAAAGAGATACATGTATGCTGGAGCATGGAGAGACGTTGCAAGCGAACATTGTAATTTCCATAGCTGGAGCAGCAGGGATGCATTGAAGATAGACGTTGCAACTTCCATGTTGAGCAGGGAGACGTTGAGGATAATGCTCGTTGAAGATGAACGTTGCCGGATCCTTCTTTGCAGCGTTGATTGGCATTTAAATGGCTGATCTGGAGCTGGCCGATGATTGCTTTGTTTCCTTCATCGCATGGCATGGCTGCATGGGTTTTAGTTGTATACAGCAACTTATTGAGCTGAAAAAGTCTTGAAGTTATTGGAGTAATTATTCCAATTATTTTGAGCTAGCTTTATGAGTGAGCATGCTAGCTTATTTGTGAAACTTCGAGCCTTTGCCTATAGTAACCTTAGGCTCCACTTGTATCTTCATGGCTTGTGGTCTCTGACCCCATCATTTCTCCCCGGGTGAAAATAATTCTTCCCCGAAAAATTGTTCTTGTGTAGGTGTAGAAGTTCTTGAGAGGCAAGAGCTAGTTGTTCCTCGAGGATCTGAATCTTCAAAATGTTGTCTGCATCATAGCATGTTGTCTTGTGATTCCATATCCAAAGTCCAAGCTGCAAGTTAGGGACATCTGCACTAAATTCCCATTCTCGGCCATGCTCATTAGTAAATTTGCTATAAGGAATTCTAGCATTTAAGTTGCTTGGAATAATGAAATCAATATATTCAACAACTTGGAAAGGAGACAAAGCAAAATTATTTTCAATTATTTTAAGTTGTGTTGACTCTAAAGGTGGCTTAATAGTGTGAGTAGAAGGACCTAAAAGACATGATTCAAGCATCATTGGGTCCTCAAAGAAATTTTCTAAGTTTAGGGGTTGACCTAAAGGTTGAGGATTAGGATCCAGGTCAAGCTCAACAGGTTCTAACTTAGGTTCAAGACATGGTTCAAGAAGACCTATGGATTTGGGTTCAGCTTTAGGCTCTCTAATAGTAGTGCTAAGATCAAGTTGAGAACCTATGGGTATGGGCCCTAAAATTGAAGGTAAAGGTGTTGGTCCTAAAATTGAAGGTGAAGTTATTGGTTCTACTTGAAGGTTTGGCTCTTCATGACTTGCTTCTTCAAGTTTAGTGATTTGATCAAGACATGGGCTATGCTCTAAATTTAAATGGGCTAAACTCTCTTTTTCTTTTTGCAAGGACTTCTCCATGAGTCTCTTTATCTCTTGCTTAATCTCTTCAAGTTCTTCACGTATCTCCTTACAAAGGCTATGTGTTGACTTTTCATCTTTAGGATAAACTATATGTTCCAAACCTTTATGAATAAAACTATAACACCAAGGTTTGCTATAATGATATCCTTGAAAATCATGCATAAATTCTTTCCCTAATAAGATGTCAAAACCTTTTAGACTCATCACATCACACCAAATGTTTGTTTTGATATTGTCTAGCATAATGGGAACTAAGCATTGATAGTCAACAAAAGTCATAGTCAAATCATCCCAAGTTATGTAGTAAGGGTTATGATGTTTATCTTTGGTGAGACCAAATTGTTCAAGGGCATCATTAGATATAAAATTAAACTTTACAAAGTGATCAATAATAGTTCTACCCTTATAACCATTACACCAAACATAAGTTTTGAAACTATTAGGACTATGTGTGAGAACCTTATAGTTGTCCCTTTTAGATATAAGTTCTTTTTTTGGTGTGATTTCCCTTTGATAAAAGTGATGCATCATGATGTGGTATGAGAAGTTTGGGGTGCAACTAGGGTGTAGGCAAGAATTTTTTTTTTAGCAAATATAAATATGCAAACTAAATAATAAGAACAATCAAAGCATGTAATTTTTTTTTCAATTGCAAGTAAATAGCAAATACTTAACTAACATGCAAAAAGCAACAAAACATGACAAAAATAACAATTTTTTTTTATGCAATGGACAAAGCAAAGGATCGTGTGGGCAGACAAGAGTTGCCCACAACCTGCTCTGATACCAAACTGATGTAGGGGCGAATCGTGGAGTAAAACTACTGATATAAAAATCAATTATTTAATTTTGAATTTTTTGAAAATGTCAAATTTCACCAAACAGCCAGAAACTTATTGCTACAGAAAAGTATTATTTAAGAAAAGTGGCTATGCCATGGAGAAAAATCCATTGATCAAAATTCGAACCGATTGAACCATCATGTAGAACAAAACTAGTTCTTTTGAATCCAATAAAAATCAGACAGTGAAGAGCTATCAGGCACATATAATAAATGCAGCAAAATAGATAGTCAGATTGGTATGTTAAGACTACACATAAGTGTTTCTGATAGCAGATTTTGCAAAGCCTTTTAGGGTGAACTGTTGAATCTGAGTATGCATCAACTAGTCCTCGAGAAAGAGCAAGATGCATGCGTTATTATCTGACCAAAGTTGAAGTCCTTGGTTGCATCGATTGCTTAGAACAACTGCAGAAAGAGGGCAAGTCAGAAAAGTCAATGAAATAATTGCAGGATTTAATCACTTAACAAAAGTTGCATTGTATCCATGGTTGTTCTGTTGAATTTGGACTCAGTCCAACTGTTCCATATGATAGAACAAGACTTGAACTTTTGAATCGTGCCAAAGTTCTGGAATTTTATTGCACCGATTTCTTAAGGTACCTACAAACACAAGCTTAATCGGATTAGAAAACAGATAACTGAAACAGGAAGCTTAAAGGAGATCAGAAACAGGGGACGCAAAGTTTGCGCCGTTCATCGACGCTGAAGCGTGGATTGCTCGTCGGAGGCATTGGAGGTGTAGGTAAAGACAAGGCGGCATCGATTTCATTGGAGTACCGACGGCTGGTGGTGGAGTGCGAGGCGAAGATGGTAGCACTAGCGGAGGCAGAGACGCACTGTTCAGCAGAACAGGGGAGGTGCGCGGGTGGACAGAGTTGTTCGCCGTTCAGACGAACTCCAAACCTGTTTCAACTGGAGGTTCGTGTGATGGGACTGAGGTTGTGGCCAGAGTTTGAGGTCGAATGATGGCCGGCCAGAGGAGAACGATGGAGAAAGGCGAGATTAGGGCAGAAGCAGGGTGGAAACAGGGGTTGGCATCGGAGTTTCGATTCTGGCCATCGGTGAGGTGGATGGGCAGATCCAGACGGCTGAAGCTTCGTCAGGGGAAGAAGGAGTGGTTGCCGAAGTCTCGTGGAGATCCAGCCGGTGGATCGTCGGTGGCGAGGTGGCAAAATTCTGGAAATCCTGGTTGGCTGGAAGGGTAGGTTTCGGAAGAAGAAGGGAGAAAAGAGGAGAAAAGAGAAGAGGTGAAGATAGGTGACACAAGCGCCTCAGAGGGGAAGAAGATCGGAAGAGACATCCGATGCCATGGAGATACCAAAACTATTTCATTCAACTTCAAAAATTCTGCTGATTACAATCGTGAAAGAGATACATATATGCTGGAGCATGGAGAGACGTTGCAAGCGAACGTTGTAATTTCCATAGCTGGAGCAGCAGGGATGCATTGAAGATAGACGTTGCAACTTCCATGTTGAGTAGGGAGACGTTGAGGAAAATGCTCGCTGAAGATGAACGTTGCCGGATCCTTCTTTGCAGCGTTGCTTGGCATTTAAACGGCTGATCTAGAGCTGGCCGATGATTGCTTTGTTTACTTCATCGCATGGCGTGGCTGCATGGGTTTTAGTTGTATACAACAACTTATTGAGCTGAAAAAGTCTTGAAGTTATTGGAGTAATTATTCCCATTATTTTGAGCTAGCTTTATGAGTGAGCATGCTAGTTTATTCGTGAAACTCCGAGCCTTTGATTACGGTAACCTCAGGCTCCACTTGTATCTTCGTGGCTAGTGGTCTCTGACCCCATCAAATGGCTACCCAATCAATATGAAAACTCGAGTATCGAGGTGTGCGGCCCTATAGGTTCCTCTGACGTTGGCAGCTGACCTAAGGTCACCACAAGTAGTGAGTGGCACCTAGTGATGTAGGAGAGAGCCATGTCTACCACACAAGGGCCATCCGGACATGTATATCTGCCTCACAAGGGCCGTCTGGACATAAGCGACCCATGCCTGCCTCATTCGGCGCGTCTGACATGTTCGCCCCCCTCCCCTACAACACTAAGGACCGGCAGAGCTCCACCGATCCCCTCAAGGTTAGGCATCCCAGAGACCTAACCCGCAAGGTCCAGGGTGTCGAATCCTGGCACAGTTATACCCCATGCCTGGGCTGTGCAAATTTCATCTGCAGCAGGATTCGAACCCTCGACTTGGCCTTCACAAACCAAGTCCCTCTAACCATTAGAGGGTTCGAATGGTTAGAGGGACTTGGTTTGTGAAGGCCAAGTCGAGGGTTCGAATCCTGCTGCAGATGAAATTTGCACAGCCCAGGCATGGGGTATAACTGTGCCAGGATTCGACACCCTGGACCTTGCGGGTTAGGTCTTTGGGATGCCTAACCTCGAGGGGATCGGTGGAGCTCCGCCGGTCCTTAGTGTTGTAGGGGAGGGGGGCGAACATGTCAGACGCGCCGAATGAGGCAGGCATGGGTCGCTTATGTCCAGACGGCCCTTGTGAGGCAGATATACATGTCCGGACGGCCCTTGTGTGGCAGACATGGCTCTCTCCTACATCATAAAAGGTACCCAAGTCGAGGGTTCGAATCCTGCTGCAGATGAAATTTGCATAGCCCAGGCATGGGGTATAACTGTGCCAGGATTCTGTTGGGGTATGCCCTTAAGGCTAATGTTTGAGGCCTTGGGATTATATCAGTATCATGTATAAACTCTATGTTTATAAAGGCAATGGTTGTTATTCAGGTTGTTATATTATCTGCTGCAATACATATACTTCTGAATAATGTCTCAATGCTGTTCAGCTTGGCTGACATGCACTTTTGTCCTTAGTCGAGATATCTTGGTGAACATGAGACAGCCTTGATATGATTGAGACTAATATGTGTTCTAATCTTATAGGATGCTTCGAGCATGGAATAAGATGTAGACTCATGGGTACATTGGATGTACTGGACAGACCCTACTAGGATATTCAATTGCTTGTCACAATGTGAATAATCCTTGTATGCAAACAAGTGGCATACTTCCTCTGACTTGAGATCACTTGTGTTTCTAAATGATGATTGGCATTGTTTTGAGGTAGTTCAATATCATTTGAAACATAATGGTTATAGACTATCTTGGATGATGAGCATGAGTCATGTTAGGGTGCTAGTGATAGATATAGGATTGCCGTCTCCTAGTTTGGAGTGTGATGTTCTATAGGGGCCCCCTGGATGAGATGTTTGAGAAAGTGTATGGCCATACCCAGGTGACTATGTTCATCTGATCTAATCATTCTCATCATATTGGAGCTACAGGCTTGACTCGCTTGTCCAATAAGAACATCCAGTGGCAAAGGAAACATGTATGCCTAGTGAAGTGGATTCACACTTGTGCTGTGGTTTGGGTGTAGTCTTGGAAGACTCTTTCCTTTATATCGGGAGACAGTGATGTGTTGCTAGATACCCCTCACTGATCGTGATAACGTAAGTTGTCGTTACCGACAATTAAAGGAAACCCTTAGGGTCGCACAATTTGATGATATGGCTTACTTAAGTCAGATCGTGTGGACTGAATTGTTTGGGTTCAGTTTAAAGGGATTTAAACTCTGATTGTAAGTGAGATCTGGTCTGATCATGTTTGATTGATTAGGGCTTGAGATCGGTAAGCTTTGATCGAGAGAATGGATGCTAGATCAGTGAGATCAGGAGCATCAAGAGATGAACGGTTAGATCTGGAGCCTTAGGGTTTATTGTGATCTAGACCAAATTGCTTGGGTTAATTGTGTCACATCCCGTTATCTTAACCCCAAACAAGCAACACAAGTCACAAAGGAACAGGATGTTATCACACAGGATCGATGCACATGCTAAGTAAAACCAAGTTTAGGAAAAGTCGATCTGAAAATTTTTCGAGAATCCACACATTGAATTTCCAAAAAAAACACAAATTCACAAATGTACCTGCCACCACGCAATACTTGCACTAGACATATGCAAGTCAACAGTTATATCAAAACCACATAAAATCCGTAAAATCCATAAATCACGTAAGGGTACCTGCCACCAGGCAATACTTGCACTAGACATATGCAAGTTCACAATTGTATCAAATCTGATCGCAAAATACGAATCAACTCGAAATTCGAAGCAAAGCCACAATATCGATTTTATAAACTCATGGAACTAACATCAATGATCCAAACACCGAAAACAGGCCAAAGCCCTCGGTGACATAAAAATCAAAATCTCAAAACTGCCACAACCGGCAACACTGGTTCATAAAGTTTAGCCATAACCGGCCCCAGTTAACTAAACACAAAAATCTTATACATCGCACCAGCATAGTTGTAGAGAAAATCACAATATCCATAACATACGCTAACTCAGGCAATGCGCCCCTGCTCTACACCTGAAAATAATGAGGGGTGAGCTACACAGCCCAGTGAGTGGATAGTCTCAATCGACCATCCATAACATACACTCAAAGATACATGCAGATTGTTTTTTTTAAAATCTTTAGCAGAACATTATGTCAACATATAACTAAAACAAGGAACAGAAAACAAAGAACAGAAAACAAAGGACAGAACTCATATAAACAATTAAATGTACATACATCACACAAATGTCACCCTAGAGTAACCAAAGTTCTAGAGCCATACTCTAAACCAACTAAACACACCAACCACTTAGTTGTTCAGCATAAATCAAGAGTGACCCCTAGGGTCCAACCCGGCTCTGGCCTAAGCACTGGGAGAAGCCTGCAAATCACATGCAACACAAACATGGACAGTGTGTAGACTCAAGAGGTGATCCCCATCCGGTCAAGATGTGATACCTTGATCTACACCACCCCATAACACAAAAATCTAAAAGTCTAAGAGTGATGAAATCAAGAGGTGGCCCCTGTCCGACCAAGACATGGCACTTTGCATCAATCACTCGTTCTCCCAAAGGGTTCTTTACTGAACAACCACTAGACACACCTTATATCTTATTTCACAAAAGTGGACTCCTAAGTGTCAACCAGACTCTAGGATAGTCATCTTCATCACGATAATCACAACAGGCAGGCTGAAACATCAACCCTCACATATCACAATACACAGGCTGAAATCTCTAAGCCCTAACATATCACATATAGACTATACCCTTGAGTACACAGTTATACTTAGCCTTAGTCCTATCCGTCCAATCACATCACATAACATTCGAAACCACATAATCACATAATGTATTGTAGAGTCCTTAGGTTTCATGCTGATCAGTTCGGTTTAACCTTGCTAAGTTATCACCCAAGTTTCTCAAACAAGGATACATGGCCATAAATATATAACATGCTGCACATAGAGAAATAATCATGGGTCCTATAACATTATTAGCATTTATCAGGGCATCCATAAAATCAACATAGGATTAAAATTTGTATTCTTACCATCTAATTCACATATGTAACCCACGGTTTCTACAACATATTATCTACTTAAACTTTAACCTTAGTTAACAAGAATTTCATGCTCAAGAATCACTGACTTATAACTACCTAAATTCCATACAAGAAATATCGTAAAATTCATGTTGCAAGATTTCGGTTTTCATGAAAGATACACCTTGAGTTTCGGTTTTTAACAGGGTAAAATGTCCAAGAAATCAAATCTATCATCTAGCACAACCAAGTGGATATAATTCAAATAAGACACCCCACTCACCACTTATCTTGAACCGTGAACACCAAGAAGAAATTCTCTCCACCAAAACTCGTCTAAGGGTCTTAATGTTCCACCAAAGTTCTTAGGTAGACGCCACCAACGGAAGAGAAAACGCTACCAAGCACCAAGGAACGCCGGCCAAGGGAAGAAGGAAGAAGAAGAATTTCGTCCAAGCCTCCAAGGAATCGCCAAAGTTCGTCCAAGCCTTCAAAGAATCGCCAAGGTTCGTCCAAGCCTCCAAACCGCCGCCCCTAAGGTTTTACCTTTTACTTAAAATTTCTGATTTCTAATTAAGGTATAGGGTTTATGAATTAATCCACTAATTCAAATTTTAAACCCAAAATCCATCTAATTTAAGTGTAAACCCAATAACCCATAATTAATTATCCACTTAAGCGAAAATCCAATAAGGATTTAATTAACATTCAATAAGCTCTAATTAATTAATTACTAGAGTCAAAATCCATTAAAACTTAAATTAATATCCACTAACCCTTTGCCACTAAATTATAAATAACCCCTAAAGGTTTTAGAGCTAAAACTCTCCCCCATCCTAGAGTTTACAAAAACAAAACATAGGAAAAATATCACAGCCAATGATTTTATTTAAATCAAGAATAAAATATCACAGTCAATGATTTTATTTAAATCAAGAATTGTACTTACAAGGAATTAAAATTCTTGGATCTTACATCCCTCCCTCCTTATAAAGCTTTAGTCCTCTAAAGCTCAACATTCATATCATCAAAAAGATAAGCATACAGCCTCCTCATATCAGCCTCAGTCTCCCAGGTCGCCTCCTCAACCGACTGATTTCCCCAAATAACCTTTACCAAAGGTATAGACTTGTTCCTCAGAACTTTATCCTTTCTATCCACAATCCGGAGAGGTCTTTCCTCAAAGGTCAAATCACTCTGAATCTGAAGAGGTTCCAATTCCAATACATGAGATGGATCAGGATGATATTTCCTCAAGGCAGAAACATGGAATACATTATGCACATGCTCCAAAGCAGGAGGTAAAGCTAACCTGTAAGCCACTGGACCAATTCTCTCAATAATGTCAAAAGGGCCTACAAATCTCGGGCTCAGCTTTCCTTTCTTGCCAAACCGCATAACACCCTTAGTAGGTGACACCTTTAAGAAAACATGATCCCCTACCATAAACTCTAGGGGTCGACGACGGTCATCAGCATAACTCTTCTGTCTGTCCCGAGAAATCTTCAGTTTATCCTGAATCTCTCTGACCTTATCAGTAGTCTCCTGTACTGCATCAGATCTCAAAATCAATCTATCACCAGTTTCCTCCCAACACAAGGGAGTCCTACACCTTCTCCCATACAAAGCCTCATAAGGAGCCATCTGAATACTGGAGTGGAAGCTATTATTATAGGTGAACTCTATCAAAGATAGATCCCGGTTCCACTCAGAACTCCAATCAACCACATAAGCTCTCAACAGGTCTTCTAGAGTCTGGATAGTATGCTCCGTCTGGCCATCAGACTGAGGATGGTATGCTGTACTAAAACTCAACTTAGTACCCAAACCCTCCTGTAAGCTCTTCCAAAACCTGGACAGAAACCGAGAGTCCCTATCAGACACAATATCAACAGGCACTCCATGCAGTCTGACTATCTCATCAATGTACAACCTAGCCAGTCTCTCTAAAGGATAAGTCATCTTGATCGGGAGAAAGTGGGCTGATTTAGTGAGTCTATCAACAATCACCCAAATAGCATCATGTCCCAATCTGGTTCTGGGCAAACCACACACAAAGTCCATACTAATGCATTCCCACTTCCACTCAGGAACAGGAAGGGGCTGCAACAAACCACTAGGCTTCTGGTGTTCAGCCTTTACAGTCTGACAGGTTAAACACCTAGAGACAAAATCGATTACCTCTTTCCTCATACCCGACCACCAAAAACTCTTCTTGATATCCTGATACATCTTAGTCACACCAGGGTGTAGAGAATATTTGGAGTTATGGCTATCCTCCAGTATTTCTTTCCTCAAGCTCGGTTCCTCAGGGACACACACCCTTCCACGGAACTGGAGAACACCATCATCAGACAAGCTAAAATCCTGAACTTCACCCGCAACCAAACTATCCCTGATTTGAGCTAATCTCGGATCCACAGACTGCTGATCTCTGATCTTCTGCAACAAAGCAGACTGTACTCTGAGGAAAGCCACATAACCCGACTGAACTCTAGGAGAAACACTGATCCTGAGATCTCTGAACTCCTGCAGTAACTGCCACTCACTGACCCACAGTGCCGCTACTGAAGTAACTGGATGTCTACTCAGTGCATCAGCCACTACATTGGCTTTTCCAGCCTGATACTGAATAGTGAAGTCATAGTCTTTGATCAACTCCATCCATCTTCTCTGTCTCATGTTCAACTCCTTCTGAGTGAAGATGTACTTGAGACTCTGGTGGTCAGTGAACAGATCAAACTCCTGACCCAACAAATAGTGACGCCATATCTTCAGAGCAAAGACTACGGCCGCCAACTCTAGGTCATGAGTAGGGTAGTTCGACTCATACTCCTTCAGTTGCCGCGAAGCATAAGCTACCACAGAACCCTTCTGCATCAAGACACAACCCAACCCCTTGCCTGAAGCATCCGTATAGACAGTAAACCTTTCCCCATCACTAGGAATAATGAGGATCGGTGTACTAGTCAACCTTCTCTTCAGCTCCTGAAAGCTCTCTTCACACTTGTCATCCCAATTAAACTTGGCCTCCTTTCTGGTCAATTTAGTTAAAGGACCCGCCAGTTTGGAGAATCCCTCAACAAACCTCCGGTAGTAACCTGCTAGACCCAGGAAACTTCTGATCTCAGTAGCACTAGTCGGTCTTCCCCAATTAAGGATGGCTTGCACTTTAACTGGATCCACAGACACCCCCTGACCAGAAATCACATGCCCAAGGAAACTGATCTTTTCTAGCCAAAACTCACACTTACTGGCCTTGGCATATAATCGGTTTTTCCTTAGGATCTCCAGCACTCTGTGTAGGTCACTGACATGATCCGAAGTAGTCCGAGAGTACACCAAGATATCATCTATGAAGACTACCACACATGAATCAAGTAATTCATGAAATACCCTGTTCATCAAATCCATGAAGACAGCAGGTGCATTCGTCAGTCCAAAAGGCATAACTAGAAATTCAAAATGCCCATACCTGGTCCTGAAAGCAGTCTTAAATATATCCTCATCCTTGACCCTAAGCTGATAATACCCTGATCTCAGATCAATCTTAGAGAACACTGTAGCTCCCTGTAATTAATCAAATAGATCATCAATTCTGGGGAGAGGATACCTATTCTTGATAGTCACTTGATTCAGTTGCCTGTAGTCTATACACATCCTCAGGGTTCCATCCTTCTTCTTTACGAACAGCACTGGTGCTCCCCAGGGAGAAGCACTAGGCCGCATGTAACCTTTCTCCAGCAATTCCTCCAGCTGCTTCTTAAGTTCGGCCAACTCTGAGGTAGCCATGCGGTAAGGAGCTCTGGAGATAGGTGCAGTACCTGGCACCAACTCAATGCCAAACTCTACCTCTCGTATTGGTGGCAAGCCTGAAAATTCCTCAGAGAACACATCAGGAAACTCTTGCACCACCGCCATCTGAGTCAAATCAGGAGTAGAATCATCCTGCACCTTAACATGTGCTAGGTAACCCTTACACCCACTAGCAAGTAACTTTTTGGCCTGCAGGAAAGATATCACATGTGGTCCTTGGTCTGACACCAGACCTCTCACAAAAAGCCGATTCCCATCTAGTAGGTTCAAGGTGATTACTTTCTCAAAGCAATCCACAGTGGCATGATGTGAGGATAACCAATCCATACCTAGGATGACATCATAGTCTTGCATGTCTAAAAGGATTAGATCTACAAGAAACTCATAACCCTCTACATGCACTACACAATCAACACAAACAGTGTCTGTAGATGATGATTTTCCTAAGGGAGTACTTACAGACACAACATAATCCAGCACCTTAGGTAATACAGGTAAACATGCAGCAAATCTAACAGATACAAAAGATAAATTTGCACCAGGGTCAAATAAGATGCGAGCTAACTGATCGAATACAAATAAAGTACCTTCCACGACGGATCGGGAAGCCCGTGTATCCTTCTCAGCCACGGCATAAACTCGAGTCTGGAGTGTAGGCTTATCTGTGCCTCTCTGCTGCATCTCAGGCTCTTTGCAGTCTTTGATCATGTGCCCAGGTTTCTTACACCTGAAGCATACACCATTCTTCTTATAACAATCCCTCATCAGATGTCCTTTGAGCCCACAATGATGACAAATCCGATCCTCTGTGTTACCGTTCCTTGCATCCCTGGATTGCTGCGGTGCATCCCTGGACTGCTGCGGTGCCTTGTGAGAGTAAGGCTTATACCTGCCCTTCTTGTAGTCCTTATGCTTAGGGTACTTCTTACCCTTGCTGCCATCACCATACCGAGGAGCTGCCGCCTCAGCTGCAGGAATTACAGTCATGGTAGCACTAGAACTCCTCTCAGATATGTATCTCTCAATGGTGCGTGCTCGCCCAACAGTCTCACTATAAGTCTCCAAGTGATGAGCACCAACCTGTTCTCGAATGTCCCATCTGAGACCTCTGAGAAACTTGGTAGCCCTCCTCTTTTCAGTGTTTATCAGGTGAGGGGCATACTTTCCCAATTTAGTGAACTGCAACTCATACTGGTCCACAGTCATATCACCCTGCTCCAGGTGAATAAATTCCACCTCTCGGTCCTCTACCAAGCTATCAGGGAAATACTTCTCGTTAAATTGAGACAAGAAGTAGGGCCAATTTACTGTTTCTTGTCTTTCTGCAGCTAACCTCACCACGCCCTTCCACCACTCATCTGTGTCGCCACGCATCATGTAGGTGGCCAGACACAGCTTGTCCTCATCGGAGCAACACATGACTTGAAAAATCTTTTCCAAGCATAACTGCCAGTTCTCTGCAGTACTTGATTCTGGGCCCCCATAAAAGGAACTAGGACCCAGTTTCTGGAATTCACTCACTAGCGAGGCATAGCGCCTGTGAGCGTCCTCCCGATAGTCATTCCCCACCGCCCGAGTAGTAGTCTGGGATCTCTCCTGAGTCAATTGCTGCAAGAGCTGCTGTTGCGCTTCTTGATGCTGAGTCTGTTGCTGCTGCAGCATCTGAGCTTGCCTCTCTATCATGGCACCCTGTTGCCGTACCATGCCTGTCAGAGCCTCAATGGTTCTCGTGAGATCTGAGGTCTGCTCACCCTCGCCGCTAGCATTTCCTCTGGATCGCACCATCTTAAATTCCTACACACACATTCCATAGTAAGGAAAGCAAACATAAACCTATCAGGTGTCTAGCAATACACAAACATGTTTTCCCCCCGAACTAAGTTTTAGCTAGCCAACGGCTCTGATACCATTCTGTCACATCCCGTTATCTTAACCCCAAACAAGCAACACAAGTCACAAAGGAACAGGATGTTATCACACAGGATCGATGCACATGCTAAGTAAAACCAAGTTCAGGAAAAGTCGATCTGAAAATTTTTCGAGAATCCACACATTGAATTTCCAAAAAAAACACAAATTCACAAATGTACCTGCCACCACGCAATACTTGCACTAGACATATGCAAGTCAACAGTTATATCAAAACCACATAAAATTCGTAAAATCCATAAATCATGTAAGGGTACCTGCCACCAGGCAATACTTGCACTAGACATATGCAAGTTCACAATTGTATCAAATCTGATCGCAAAATACGAATCAACTCGAAATTCGAAGCAAAGCCACAATATCGATTTTATAAACTCATGGAACTAACATCAATGATCCAAACACCGAAAACAGGCCAAAGCCCTCGGTGACACAAAAATCAAAATCTCAAAACTGCCACAACCGGCAACACTAGTTCACAAAGTTTAGCCATAACCGGCCCCAGTTAACTAAACACAAAAATCTTATACATCGCACCAGCATAGTTGTAGAGAAAATCACAATATCCATAACATACGCTAACTCAGGCAATGCGCCCCTGCTCTACACCTAAAAATAATGAGGGGTGAGCTACACAGCCCAGTGAGTGGATAGTCTCAATCGACCATCCATAACATACACTCAAAGATACATGCAGATTGTTTTTTTTAAAATCTTTAGCAGAACATTATGTCAACATATAACTAAAACAAGGAACAGAAAACAAAGAACAGAAAACAAAGGACAGAACTCATATAAACAATTAAATGTACAGACATCACACAAATGTCACCCCAGAGTAACCAAAGTTCTAGAGCCATACTCTAAACCAACTAAACACACCAACCACTTAGTTGTTCAGCATAAATCAAGAGTGACCCCTAGGGTCCAACCCGGCTCTGGCCTAAGCACTGGGAGAAGCCTGCAAATCACATGCAACACAAACATGGACAGTGTGTAGACTCAAGAGGTGATCCCCATCCGGTCAAGATGTGATACCTTGATCTACACCACCCCATAACACAAAAATCTAAAAGTCTAAGAGTGATGAAATCAAGAGGTGGCCCCTGTCCGACCAAGACATGGCACTTTGCATCAATCACTCGTTCTCCCAAAGGGTTCTTTACTGAACAACCACTAGACACACCTTATATCTTATTTCACAAAAGTGGACTCCTAAGTGTCAACCAGACTCTAGGATAGTCATCTTCATCACGATAATCACAACAGGCAGGCTGAAACATCAACCCTCACATATCACAATACACAGGCTGAAATCTCTAAGCCCTAACATATCACATATAGACTATCCCCTTGAGTACACAGTTACACTTAGCCTTAGTCCTATCCGTCCAATCACATCACATAACATTCGAAACCACATAATCACATAATGTATTGTAGAGTCCTTAGGTTTCATGCTGATCAGTTCGGTTTAACCTTGCTAAGTTATCACCCAAGTTTCTCAAACAAGGATACATGGCCATAAATATATAACATGCTGCACATAGAGAAATAATCATGGGTCCTATAACATTATTAGCATTTATCAGGGCATCCATAAAATCAACATAGGATTAAAATTTGTATTCTTACCATCTAATTCACATATGTAACCCACGGTTTCTACAACATATTATCTACTTAAACTTTAACCTTAGTTAACAAGAATTTCATGCTCAAGAATCACTGACTTATAACTACCTAAATTCCATACAAGAAATATCGTAAAATTCATGTTGCAAGATTTCGGTTTTCATGAAAGATACACCTTGAGTTTCGGTTTTTAACAGGGTAAAATGTCCAAGAAATCAAATCTATCATCTAGCACAACCAAGTGGATATAATTCAAATAAGACACCCCACTCACCACTTATCTTGAACCGTGAACACCAAGGAGAAATTCTCTCCACCAAAACTCGTCTAAGGGTCTTAATGTTCCACCAAAGTTCTTAGGTAGACGCCACCAACGGAAGAGAAAACGCCACCAAGCACCAAGGAACGCCGGCCAAGGGAAGAAGGAAGAAGAAGAATTTCGTCCAAGCCTCCAAGGAATCGCCAAAGTTCGTCCAAGCCTTCAAAGAATCGCCAAGGTTCATCCAAGCCTCCAAACCGCCGCCCCTAAGGTTTTACCTTTTACTTAAAATTTCCGATTTCTAATTAAGGTATAGGGTTTATGAATTAATCCACTAATTCAAATTTTAAACCCAAAATCCATCTAATTTAAGTGTAAACCCAATAACCCATAATTAATTATCCACTTAAGCGAAAATCCAATAAGGATTTAATTAACATCCAATAAGCTCTAATTAATTAATTACTAGAGTCAAAATCCATTAAAACTTAAATTAATATCCACTAACCCTTTGCCACTAAATTATAAATAACCCCTAAAGGTTTTAGAGCTAAAACTCTCCCCCATCCTAGAGTTTACAAAAACAAAACATAGGAAAAATATCACAGCCAATGATTTTATTTAAATCAAGAATAAAATATCACAGTCAATGATTTTATTTAAATCAAGAATTGTACTTACAAGGAATTAAAATTCTTGGATCTTACAAATTGGTCTTTGAACCAGACCAAATTGAACCGGCTCATCAAGTGAGCGCATGGTTCAAGAGGAGAGGAATTTGCGATTGGGGTAAACTCATGGTCGCATCACAAGTTGAGATTTTTCTATTTTTAGAAAACATGTCTCTAAACGTGGGTACGCCTCACGTTCTCTCTTTCACGCCTCTTGTCGCCTCTTTGGCTTGGTCTCTACACACATTCTCGAGAGGAGAAGTTGAGACGACAAGGGAGAGGTTTATCGCCAAGCAAAGTTGTCTTCTCTTCCCTTCCATACGACAAGGACCCTTGGAGAACCTTGCTAGCACAAGGATCAACAAGGAGTAGGCGACATCACCTTGTGTGCGCACCATTTGGAGGAGAAGCATTCGACTCTCTTCTTCCTAGACGCCATCCAAGAAATGGCATTGGTAAGAATCGATCCTCATGTATATAAAAATTTAAAGTTGATCATACTGCATGCATCGATCTAGAAACCTATTCCGCTGCGTTAAATCCTCTACATGCGCCTATTAGGGTTTCGCCCCCCATGTTAGGGGACTTTCAATTGGTATCAGAGCTTGTTTATGCATGTTTTTATGATTGCTTGATGCTTTTGTGATCCATGTTTGCGCAACATAGATAGATCTATATGTTACATGCGAAAAATTACATGTTGTATATTCATGTTGGTGCATGTATGAAGGTGGCGCATGTTTCATATTGTGGTTGACTGTTTTTCGTTAACACAAAATCATCTGTGCGCTTACCATTAGATCTAAGCGGCGCCTGCTATAAAACCTTAGACGGGTTATTAGGGTTGAAGTCATCATCTAGTTAAGATCCAAACAGTCTGATCAGACTATCTGATAGCCTAGATGGGTCGACCAGATGGCACCTGTGTGCAAGCACGAGGTGGCTATAGGTCGACTGCAGACAGGCGTGTAGCGATGTCTGGTTGAGACAACCTGTGAACGCGCATGAGTTAGGCCCGGGGTCACACCCGCTTGCCAGAACTCATGAGGTCGTTCAGCCCTTGGCCCATGCATGGTTGACCATTTGGTCGACTCAAGTCAATTAGGACTTGGTGCATGTAAGGGCAGTGGATCTGACTAGGACTGATGAGTGGATCCCTAGTAATGGACCGTTGTAAGGTAGTAGGGCACATAAGGAAAATAAAATTGATGCCAATGGGGTTTTCAAAAATTTTATTTTTATGTTTGGATCACATGTTGATTGTATACATGATGAATGTTTATTTAATCTTATGTGGGCTGCCCGTTTTAATGTGTGCTGTGCTGGGGCTTGCGTGCCTGGTTAATAAATGTAAATTATTTACTGTGATCTGCGCATCACATTTTATTTAATTTATAAAGTGTAATTGACCTGCATGTCAATCATGTCTAGATAGATTAAAGTGTAATTTTAATCAGACATGAGCACAGAGCACACTTGGCAGAGGCGCATGCAGCAGAGGTTTGACCAGGTGGGAGGTCTAGGGTTCGACTCTAGGACAGGCGCATTTACCTGGTGGGCGCACCTGAGCTGCAGTGAGCGCTTGGGCCCTGATTTGGGCCGGAAGAATGAAAAAGACCCATGAACAGCTCATGTGAAGACTTAAGTTAAATTAAGGTCTTACCTAGGCTTATTGGGCTTTTACCACATAAGATCAGCATGCTTTCTATTTATTGTTTAAATAATTAGAACTGCATGATTTAATCTTCTGCTATCACCATAGGATTTGCATGATAGTTGAGAAGATAAAAGGACCGTTAAAATCCAACGCTAAAATATCAAGCTCGTAAGCCTTCTGACGCGAAACCTCACTGTTCTGACTATCGTTGGGGCCGTGTTGTACCCACTCAGTGGGCACGCCCATCTATCTTCAGACGGTGCGGGATTACACCTGCGTGTTACAGGGAAGGGATTTATCGCTTCTCGTTGCTCAGCATAGCACGTGGTGGTCCAAGGAGTAGGTTGGGTCAGCTTGACCATGTAGGCTACATATGGCGCATATGTTAGCTATATGGAGGCAGCCATCTGTGGGGTCAGAGATTGTGTTGTACCAAATCAGTTGGCACAGTCGGCTGGATCGCCCAGATGAAGGGGAATCGCACGGGTTGACGATTGGCTGGGATTGCCTACCAGAAATTAGTGCTTGTACTCTCTGTGCAACTTATCTCGCCTGAGCGGGACGCGGAGACCAAGTATGAAATCTGGATCCCATCTCACTAAAAGAGATTTACTCTTTCGGGCTGTTTTGCTGGATTTTTCAGCCAGATAAAATAGTGAGAAAAGAATCTTCCTTAAGTCCTGGATTGATTCTAACATTGATACTGACCTTGCTGTTCTTGCATTGTTGTAGATACCTGCAGCAACGAACACCACGAATTTCAATGTGCGATCCCTACTGGAAAGGGAGAAGTTTGCTGGGCCAAACTTCTCAGACTGGTACGGACACCTTAAGATTGTTCTTAAGGCTGAGAGGAAACTGTATGTCCTCGAGACGGCTATACCACCTCAACCCGCTCCGAACGCCGCAAGGGCGGTTCGCGAAGCTTATGAGAAGCATGTCAATGATAGCATTGATGTTGCTTGCCTGATGCTTGCGTCTATGACGCCACAGCTGCAGCGTCAGCATGAGGATCTCTCTGCTATAGAAATTATAGCAAACCTCAAGTTGCTGTATGCTGCACAGGCGAGGACTAAACGCTACAATTTGACTAAACTTTTCTTTCAGAGCAAACTGGCTGAAGGGAGTCCAGTGGGAGCTCACGTGCTCAAGATGATTGGGCACAAAGAGGCTCTAGAGAAACTGGGACACACCATCAATCAGGAGCTTGCTGTAGATATTATTTTGCAGTCTCTCCCGGCTTCTTTCGATCCGTTCATCATTAATTTTAATATGAACAAGATCGACTGTACGCCGGCAGAGTTGCTGAATATGCTCTTGACTACAGAGGAGACTCTAAAGGGAAAGCCTTCATCCTCTGTCTTGATGATTCCTGCAAGGAACAAAAGGAAGGGGAAGAAGGGCAAAGCCCCTGTCAAGAACTACAACAAGGCTCTGAAGCAAAAGGTTAAGCGGTGGAAGGAATACAGATGTTTCCACTGTGGCCAGCTGGGTCACTGGAAAAAGGACTGTAAAGCGCTCCAAGGAGATAAGAAGGGAAGCAATTCTTTCGCTTCTGGCTCAGGTATTTTTGTGACTGAGGTCATGTTTTCTTCTTCTATATCATGGGTGTTGGACACTGGATGTGGAGTTCACATTTGTTCAAATGTACAGGAACTCAAGAGAAGAAGACAGGTGGGACAGCATGAGGTGGACCTACGAGTTGGAAACGGGGCACGGGTTGCTGCTGTTGCTGTAGGAGTTTATTACATCTCTTTACCATCTGGACTTGTATTAGAACTGGACAATTGTTATTTTGTTCCGAGTATTACGAAAAATATTATCTCTATTCCTGCTCTTGTCAGGAAAGGATTTTCCTTTGAATGCAATATTTCAAAGTGTGTTATTTCTTTTGATAATATTGTTTATGCTACTGGATCAATTAACAATGGGTTATTCATGTTGGACATGGAATGTTCTATACAGCAAATTGATAATAAGAAAGCCAAGTATGCTGATGACAGCACCTTGTTATGGCATAGTCGTTTAGGCCATATAAACAAGAAACGCATTAAGCGGTTGCATGATCATGGACTGCTGGGATCATTCTCTTGTGAGGAGATTGATACATGCAAAGCTTGTTTAATGGGCAAAATGACAAAAGCTCCTTTTTCTAATAAAGGTCAAAGGGCTTCAGATTTACTTGACCTTATACACAGTGATGTGTGTGGGCCATTTAGTAAACATGCCAGAGGTGGCTATCTATACTTCATTACCTTTACTGATGATTTCAGTAGATACGGGTATGTCTATTTAATGAGACATAAAAGTGAATCTTTTGACAAGTTCAAAGAGTTCAAGAATGAAGTACAGAATCAGTTAGGCCGAAATATCAAGGCACTTCGCTCAGATCGAGGTGGAGAATGTTGGGTCCCCTTCAAGGGGGAGCGCAAGCGGATAAAACCCCTTTCAAGAGGGAGGCGCAAAGGGTGAAACCCTAAAGGGGGCGGCGCATGTGCTAGTTTAAGGGGTGTCACCCTTAAGACCGCATGTAGATCATATGGTTAACTTATGTATAAGCGAAAGGATCTTTAAAGGGATCATACCAATGCCATGAAGTTGGATGTCGGCTTGGAAGAAGAGAGCAACTTTGGTCTCCTCCAAAAGTTCACACACAAGGTGAAGATCTCTTACTTGCTTGGCGTCACTTGTGCTAGCAAGGCACCCAAGCTTCCTTGTCGAATGGAAGGAGATGATGAAGTCTCTCTTGGCCGATGCTTCTCCTCGTCAACATACACCACCCAAGGATGTGTGTCTCGTCAAAAGCAAAGAGGGAGATGAGCGTTAGCAAAACCTTGTGATCGAAATGTGTCAACATTCATCACATTTGCCAAACCGACATGCCAAAATTGGCAAGTCTTCAAAGCATGCGTTATGCGTTCACATGAAGTGAACCAAACGCTTAGCTCTCCTCTCAAATGAACCAAGCGCTCACATATGAGCCGGTTCAATTTAATTGGTCCAATGACCAAACCAAATCAGCCCAAGAATCGGTTCAGACCAAATTAAACCCTAAGGTTCAAAATCTGACCGTTCATCTTTTGATGCTCTTGATCTCTTCGATCCAGCATCCACACTCCCGATCGAAGCTTACCGATCTCAAGCCCTAATCAATCAAACATGATCAGACTAGATCTCACTTACAATCAGAGTTTAATCTCCTTTAAACTGAATCAAAACAATCCAGTCCACCCGATCTAACTCAAGTAAGTCATATCACCAAATTGTGCGACCCTAAGGGTTTCCTTTAAATGTCGGTAACGACAACTCACGTTATCACGATCAGTGAGGGGTATCTAGCAACACATCACTGTCTCCCGATATAAAGGAAAGAGTCTTCCAAGACTACACCCAAACCACAGCACAAGTGTGAATCCACTTCACAAGGCATACATGTTTCCTTTGCCACTGGATGTTCTTATTGGACAAGCATGTCAAGCCTGTAACTCCAATACGATGAGCATGATTAGATCAGATGAACATAGTCATCTGGGTATGGCCATACACTATCTCAATCATCTCATACAGGGGGGCCCTTTAGAACATCACACTCCTTGAACAAGGAGACGGCAATCCTTTATCTATCACTAGTGTCCTAACCTGACTCATGCTCATTATCCAAGATAGTCTATAATCACTATGTTTCAAATGATATTGAACTACCTCAAAATAATGACATTCATCATTTAGAAACACAAGTGATCTCAAGTCAAAGGACATGTGCCACTTGGTGCTTACAAGGATTATTCACATTGTGACAAGCAATTGAATATCCTAGTAGGGTCTGTCCAGTACATCCAATGTACCCATGAGTCTACATCTTATTCCATGCTCGAAGCATCCTATAAGATTAGCACACATATTAGTCTCAATCATATCAAGGCTGTCTCATGTTCACCAAGATATCTCGACTAAGGACATATGCATGTCAGCCTAGCTGAACAGCTTTGAGACATTATTCAGAAGTACACTTATTACAGCAGACAAGGTAACAACCTGAATAATAACCATGCCTTTATAAACACAAGAGTTTATTACATGATACTTATACAATCCCAAGGCCTCAAACATTAGCCTTAAGGGCATACCCCAACAGAGAATACTTGAGTAATGAGTTTACTGACTATTTGAAGGAGTGTGGGATTGTCTCACAGCTCACTCCGCCAGGAACACCGCAATGGAATGGTGTGTCCAAAAGGAGAAATAGAACCTTACTGGATATGGTACGTTCTATGATGAGTCAGGTTACTTTACCTTACTCCTTTTGGGGATTTGCACTGGAGACAACTGCAAAGGTACTAAATCGAGTGCCATCCAAGGCAGTTTCAAAGACTCCATATGAGTTATGGTATGGGAAACAGCCGAGCTTGACATTTATTAAGATCTGGGGTTGCGAGGCTTATGTCAAAAAGCTCGCCTCTGGGAAACTGGAAAGCAGATCTGAGAAATGTATCTTTGTCGGTTACCCTAAAGAAACAAAGGGTTATTATTTCTACGATCCCAAAGAGAATAAAGTGTTTGTTGCTCGAACGGCTATTTTTTCTTGAGAAGGAGTTTCTTCTACAAGAGGCCAGTGGGAGAGAAATAAAGCTGGATGAGAATCCAGAGGAAGGACAAAGTAGTCAAGCACAGTTGGATGAGCCTGAGCCAGTGAAACAGGTTACTGAACAACCTGAGGCTCAGATATCACAGGAACCGCGTAGATCGGGAAGGATCCGTCGACAGCCTGAGCGCTATGACGGAGTCTACATCATTGATCATGATGAACCCCTCACTTATGCGGATGCGGTCAGTGGACCGGACTCAGCAAGATGGCTTGAAGCTATGCGCGCCGAGATGGACTCCATGTCAGATAACCAAGTTTGGGATTTGGTTGATCCGCCTCCGGGAGTAATCCCTATAGGCTGTAAGTGGATCTTCAAGAAGAAGATTGACATGGATGGTAACGTGGTTACCTATAAAGGCAGGCTAGTTGCGAAAGGTTTCAAACAAATCTACGAGATAGATTATGATGAAACTTTCTCTCCTGTAGCTATGTTCAAGTCTATTCGGATTATTCTTGCGATAGCAGCATATTATGATTATGAGATCTGGCAGATGGATGTGAAGACCGCTTTCCTTAATGGAAAACTGGATGAGGATGTGTATATGACACAACCTGAAGGTTTCACAAATCCATCAGATCATCATAAAATATGCAAATTAAAGAAGTTCATTTATGGACTTAAACAAGCATCAAGAAGCTGGAATATTCGTTTTGATGAATCAATCAGTGAATTTGGTTTCATCAAGAATGAAGATGACCCGTGTGTATATAAGAGGTTTAGTGGGAGCGTAATTACTTTCCTAGTCCTCTACGTCGATGACATCTTGATCATTGGAAACGACATTCCTGAACTGCATGCTGTCAAGGCATGGTTAAGAAAATGTTTCCAGATGAAAGATTTAGGAGAAGCAGCCTATGTATTAGGTGTGAAGATCTACAGGGATAGATCTAAGAGGCTTCTCGGGCTGTGCCAGAGTACTTACATCAATAAAGTCCTGGAGAGATTCCATTTAGAGAATTCTAAAAGAGGATATCTTCCAGTCAGACATGGTCTGAATCTTTCAAAGAGTCAGTGTCCACAAACACAGACTGAGAAAGATGAAATGGACAATACGCCTTATGCTTCGGCTATTGGGTCCATTATGTATGCGATGTTGTGTACTCGCCCAGACGTTGCTTACGGGTTAAGCGTGACCAGTCGATTCCAAAGTAGTCCAAGTAAGGCACACTGGATTGCAGTCAAGAACATTTTAAAATATCTGCGGAGGACCAAAGATATGTTCTTCGTGTATGGTGGTCAGGAAAAACTCAGTATTGAAGGATATACTGACGCTTCATTCCAATCTGACCAGGATGATTTCCGATCGCAATCAGGCTATGTTTTTAGCTTGAATGGAGGAGCAGTGGTGTGGAAAAGTTTCAAACAGTCTATTGTTGCTGATTCCACAACAGAAGCCGAGTATGTTGCAGCCTCAGAAGCATCCAAGGAGGCAGTGTGGATTCGTAAGTTCGTTCAGGAACTTGGTGTTATTCCTTCGAGTGCTGATCCATTGGTTATCTTCTGTGATAACACTGGAGCAATCGCACAAGCAAAGGAACCACGGTCGCACCAGAAGTCCAAGCACATACAGAGAAGGTTTCATTTGATCCGAGAGATCATTGATCGAGGCGAGATCAAAGTCTGCAAGGTTCATACAGATGACAATCTGGCTGACCCGCTTACAAAGCCTCTGGCGCAGCAGAAGCATGAGAAGCACTGTAATAATATGGGTTTGAGATTTCTCAACCATTAGATTAAGTGCAAGTGGGAGATTGTTGAGGTATGCCCTTAAGGCTAATGTTTGAGGCCTTGGGATTATATCAGTATCATGTATAAACTCTATGTTTATAAAGGCAATGGTTTTTATTCAGGTTGTTATATTATCTGCTGCAATACATATACTTCTGAATAATGTCTCAATGCTGTTCAGCTTGGCTAACATGCACTTTTGTCCTTAGTCGAGATATCTTGGTGAACATGAGACAGCCTTGATATGATTGAGACTAATATGTGTTCTAATCTTATAGGATGCTTCGAGCATGGAATAAGATGTAGACTCATGGGTACATTGGATGTACTGGACAGACCCTACTAGGATATTCAATTGCTTGTCACAATGTGAATAATCCTTGTATGCAAACAAGTGGCATACTTCCTCTGACTTGAGATCACTTGTGTTTCTAAATGATGATTGGCATTGTTTTGAGGTAGTTCAATATCATTTGAAACATAATGGTTATAGACTATCTTGGATGATGAGCATGAGTCATGTTAGGGTGCTAGTGATAGATATAGGATTGCCGTCTCCTAGTTTGGAGTGTGATGTTCTATAGGGGCCCCCTGGATGAGATGATTGAGAAAGTGTATGGCCATACCCAGGTGACTATGTTCATCTGATCTAATCATTCTCATCATATTGGAGCTACAGGCTTGACTCGCTTGTCCAATAAGAACATCCAGTGGCAAAGGAAACATGTATGCCTAGTGAAGTGGATTCACACTTGTGCTGTGGTTTGGGTGTAGTCTTGGAAGACTCTTTCTTTTATATCGGGAGACAGTGACGTGTTGCTAGATACCCCTCACTGATCGTGATAACGTAAGTTGTCGTTACCGACATTTAAAGGAAACCCTTAGGGTCGCACAATTTGATGATATGGCTTACTTAAGTCAGATCGTGTTGACTAAATTGTTTGGGTTCAGTTTAAAGGGATTTAAACTCTGATTGTAAGTGAGATCTGGTCTGATCATGTTTGATTGATTAGGGCTTGAGATCGGTAAGCTTTGATCGAGAGAATGGATGCTAGATCAGTGAGATCAGGAGCATCAAGAGATGAACGGTTAGATCTGGAGTCTTAGGGTTTATTGTGATCTAGACCAAATTGCTTGGGTTAATTGGTCTTTGAACCAGACCAAATTGAACCGGCTCATCAAGTGAGCGCATGGTTCAAGAGGAGAGGAATTTGCGATTGGGGTAAACTCATGGTCGCATCACAAGTTGAGATTTTTCTATTTTTAGAAAACATGTCTCTAAACATGGGCACGCCTCACGTTCTCTCTTTCACGCCTCTTGTCGCCTCTTTGGCTTGGTCTCTACACACATTCTCGAGAGGAGAAGTTGAGACGACAAGGGAGAGGTTTATCGCCAAGCAAAGTTGTCTTCTCTTCCCTTCCATACGACAAGGACCCTTGGAGAACCTTGCTAGCACAAGGATCAACAAGGAGTAGGCGACATCACCTTGTGTGCGCACCATTTGGAGGAGAAGCATTCGACTCTCTTCTTCCTAGACGCCATCCAAGAAATGGCATTGGTAAGAATCGATCCTCATGTATATAAAAATTTAAAGTTGATCATACTGCATGCATCGATCTAGAAACCTATTCCGCTGCGTTAAATCCTCTACATGCGCCTATTAGGGTTTCGCCCCCCATGTTAGGGGACTTTCAGATTCGACACCCTGGACCTTGCGGGTTAGGTCTCTGGGATGCCTAACCTCGAGGGGATCGGTGGAGCTCCGCCGGTCCTTAGTGTTGTAGGGGAGGGGGGCGAACATGTCTAACGCGCCGAATGAGGCAGGCATGGGTCGCTTATGTCCAGACGGCCCTTGTGAGGCAGATATACATGTCCGGACGGCCCTTGTGTGGCAGACATGGCTCTCTCCTACATCATAAAAGGTACGAATGATGCGGACAGGAACCACAAGCCACGAAGATACAAGTGGAGCCTAAAGGTGCCATAGACAAAGACTCGTGAGGTCGCGAATAAGCTAGCAAGCTCAATCAATAAAGCTAGCTCAATAATTAACCACTTCATAAGAGGCCCAAGACAAAGCCCACTTATCAGCAATAATTCGCCACAAAGAAGCCCAAGACTATTCCATTGGATCAGCCAGCAACAAAGCAAGATGCGCCAACTCCAAATCAGATTCTAGGATTTCATCAAAGCGCACATCAACACAAATCTTGATCACTGCAAAGAAGGAAGGCTCAACGTCTCTCCCTTCATCGCTGCAAATGGAAGCACAACGTCTCTTTGCTGGAGATGGAAAGAACAACGTTCACCTTGAACGTTCGCGTGCAACCTCTCTCAAAGCTTCCCCTATATCTTACACTCATGTATCCTTGTAATCGGCAGATTTGTTGAATGGAAATGGTTTTTCTTCCTCAATCGGATGTCTCCGATCTTCTTCTCCTCTGAGGCGCTTGTGTCGCCTATCCTTCCCCTCACCTCCTTCTAGGGCTGAGCCCCTTCCTCCTCTCTTCCCCTCTCCTCCATTCTCTCCTTCCTCACAAGTTCAATCTTCCAGCCGCAATAGTTCCAGATTTTTGGAATTTTTCGAGTTCGCCGCCGACGATCCACCGGCCGGATCTCCACAAGACTTTGGCCACCACTCCCTCTCCCCAAGACGAAGCCACAGCCACCGGCATCCGCCCATCCGCCACGCCGATCGCCAGAATCGAAACACAGACGTGTTCACCTGTTTGCCGCCCAGTTTCTGCCCTACTCCCGCCTTTCACCGTCGTCCTCCTCCGACCGGCCACCGTCCGCCCTGAAACTCCTGCCACGTCGTCACCACAACCATACCAACCTCCAGTAGTAGCAGTTTTTGATTTGGTCAACCACTGGCCGGCCGGCAACAAATCCTTCTCCGGCGCGACATCCCCTGCTTCTGCCCTGCCCGCGACCGTGCTCCGCCCTTCCGCATCATGCTCCTCCGACCAGCCACCGCCCGTCACCAAACTCCGGCCACCTCTTCGCCATGATCACAGTGACTCCCAGACGTAGCAGTTCCGGCGATCGTGCACCACAGGACGAACGCCGACGATTCCTGCTCTGATCCCGCGTCTCCCCTGTTCTGCTGAACAGCGCGTCCCCACCTCCGCCTGCGTTGCCACCCTCGCCTCGCCCCACCACCAGCCGTCGGTGTTCCGACGATACCGACGCCGCCTCGTCTCCTCCTTGCTTCCAAATACTCCGACGAGCAATCCACGCTCGAGTGTCGATGAACGACGCAAACCTTGCGTTCCCTGTTTCTGATCTCCATGAATTTCCTGCCTCAACTTTCTGTTCGCTAATCTGAATCTGTTTGTTTGCGCAGGTATTTTTAGCAATCGGCGCCACCAAAATCTTGATCTTTGGCGTCATGAGGAAGAACTCACTTTGCTCTGCGAGAGGACGAGTTGATCCAACTGAAGCTACAATGGATCAGTCCGAAAGACATGACAACTCCTCGTAAATAATATTTTGTAGCACTAAAGTCTATTTGCTATTTTCTAGTTGTTTTCTGAATTTTACACTTTATTTTGAAAATTAAAAAAAAATAATAATAATAATAATCGGACTTTAATTAGAATCATATTTCGTGTCTCCACCCTGCATCACCTAGCAGTGCATCGCTACTACCCATGTCATCAGAATGGATATCGACATCGACATCCCCATGATCGCAACTAGGTACAGATGCATTTGCAGTCTCTTTGCCGAATTGATATCCGATTGGACAAGTGTGTCATCACTTGTTTACTTCCAATCACATGGTCATGACTAAATCAGGTTGACACCTGGGTATGGCCATACACTTTCAGTCATAGAACCATAGAGGAGCTCCATGGATATCAAGCTTCCCTCAGGAAGGGGCAAATCCTCTGTCAGTTCATTGACCTTCTCATATGGGTCGGGACATGCTCAATAACAACCGTTATTACCTCCCAACTATGGCGAGGTGTTAGGTAGCATCAAAGCATGTCCCTAACCATATAGAATGGTCAATGACCTCAAGTCAAGGGATCAATGCATCTTCTGTCACTTGTGAGGATAACTCATGACACCAAGTCATAGCCTCACAGCGGGTCGGTCCAGTATATCCACCACTGATATACCCATATGTCTATGTTAGCACCTCGTGTCTAACCAGCCCATATACCAGTCTCATAAGTACCATAGTTGTCCCATATCCACTAAGGTACATTGACTGGGGACAATCATTTGAGCACAGATTCAATCTGTCTCCAGGGACATTTGTTGGGGGTATGCCCTTAAGGCTAATGTTTGAGGCCTTGGGATTGTAACAGTATCATGTATAAACTTTTATGTTTATAAAGGCATGGTTGTTATTCAGTTTGTTACCTTGTCTGCTGTAATAAGTGTACTTCTGAATAATGTCTCAAAGCTGTTCAGCTAGGCTGACATGAAGTAAAGTCCTTAGTCGAGATATCTTGGTGAACATGAGACAACCTTGATATGATTGAGACTAATATGTGTTCTAATCTTATAGGATGCTTCGAGCATGGAATAAGATGTAGACTCATGGGTACATTGGATGTACTGGACAGACCCTACTAGGATATTCAATTGCTTGTCACAATGTGAATATTCCTTGATTGCGACAAGTGGCACATTTCCTCTGACTTGAGATCACTTGTGTTTTCTAAATGATGATTGTCATTGTTTTGAGGTAGTTCAATATCATTTGAAACATAATGGTTATAGACTATCTTGGATGGTGAGCTTGAGTCAGGTTAGGGCACTAGTGATAGACATAGGATTGCCGTCTCCTTGTTTAAGGAGTGTGATGTTCTAAAGGGTGTTGGGGTATGCCCTTAAGCCTAATGTTTGAGGCCTTGGGATTGTATCAGTATCATGTAATAAACTCTTATGTTTATAAAGGCATGGTTGTTATTCAGGTTGTTATATTGTCTGCTGCAATAATTGTACTTCTGAATAATGTTTCAAAGCTGTTCAGCTAGGCTGACATGCTGTAATGTCCTTAGTCGAGATATCTTGGTGAACATGAGACAGCCTTGATATGATTGAGACTAATATGTGTTCTAATCTTATAGGATGCTTCGAGCATGGAATAAGATGTAGACTCATGGGTACATTGGATGTACTGGACAGACCCTACTAGGATATTCAATTGGTTGTCACAATGTGAATAATCCTTGAATGCGACAAGTGGCACATTTCCTCTGACTTGAGATCACTTGTGTTTTCTAAATGATGATTGTCATTGTTTTGAGGTAGTTCAATATCATTTGAAACATAATGATTATAGACTATCTTGGATGGTGAGCTTGAATCAGGTTAGGGCACTAGTGATAGATATAGGATTGCCGTCTCCTTGTTTAAGGAGTGTGATGTTCTAAAGGGGCCCCCTGGATGAGATGATTGAGAAAGTGTATGGCCATACCCAGATGACTATGTTCATCTGATCTAATCATGCTCATCATATTGGAGTTACAAGCTTGACACGCTTGTCCAATAAGAACATCCAGTGGCAAAGGAATTATGCATGCCTTGTGAGTTGGATTCACACTTGTGCTGTGGTTTGGGTGTAGTCTTGGAAGACTCTTTCCTTTATATCGGGAGACAGTGATGTGTTGCTAGATACCCCTCACTGATCGTGATAACGTGAGTTATCGTTACCGACATTTAAAGGAAACCCTCAGGGTCGCACAAATTGATGATATGGCTTACTTAAGTCAGATCGTGTGGACTGAATTATTTGGGTTCAGTTTAAAGGGATTTAATCTCTGATTGTAAGTGAGATCTGGTCTGATCATGTTTGATTGATTAGGGCTTGAGATCGGTAAGCTTTGATCGAGAGATTGGATGCTAGATCGGTGAGATCAGGAGCATCAAGAGATGAACGGTTAGATCTGGAGCCTTAGGGTTTAATTAAGATCTAGACTGGATCGCTTGGCTTGGTTGGTTCTTGAACCGAACCAAATTGAACCGGCTCATTATATGAGCGCATGGTTCAAAGGGAGATGGCGTGGTGATTCGTTCACTTGGCGTGAACGTGTGAGCGAGTTGTGGTTTCTATTTTTAGAAACCATGATCTCCACTTGGAGATCTCTCATGTTCGAATAGAGGATATCCTATTCTCGCTCTGCTCCCTATCGTGACCTCTCTCGCTCTCGACACTTTTGTGTGTGGCGACTCTTGAAGCCATTGAGGAGGAGGACTCGGCCAAGAAGGATCAACATCTCCATCCCTTTCATTCGACAAGGACCCTTTGAAGGGCTTTGCTAGCACAAAGGCTTCAAAGGAGTGAGCGCATCGATCTTCTTGTGTGCGTCTACTTTGGAGAAGGTTCATTTGCGCCTTTGCTTCCAAGGCACCATCAAACCGATGGCTATGGTATGAGTTCTTCTTCATCCATTCAATCATATAAAAGTTAATTTTATGACATATAAAGATCTCATGAAACCCTAGCTTCCCATGTGATGATTTTGTTATGCGCCACCAATAGGGTTTCCCCCTTTAGTTAGGGGACTTTCAATTGGTATCAGAGCCCTGGTTTTATATGTTCATATGATTGCTTCGTGATCCATGTCCCATGTTTGCTTAGATCTTCATAACATGCGTAAAATACATGATAAGTTTTCATATGCGAAAAATACTTGTATTTGTTTGTTTTATGTTGGCGCATGTTCATTGGCGCATAGTTGTTTTCTTCAAAACTACTTCATATGCGCGCCTCTCATTAGATCTAAGACCATACTGTAAACCCTTAGACGGGTTATTAGGGTTGAAGTCATCATCTAGGTTAGATCCAAACAGTCTGATCAGACCATCTGACAGCCTAGATGGGTTGACCAGATAGCACCTGTGCGCAAGCATGAGGTGGCTATAGGTCGACTACAGACAGGCGTGTAGCGATGTCTGATTGAGACAACCTTGAACGCACATGAGTTAGGCCCGGGGTCACACCCGCATGCCAGACCTCATTGTGGTCGTTCAGCCCTAGCGCATGCATAGTTGACCATTTGGTCGACTCAAGTCAGTTAGGACTTGGTGCATGTAAGGGCAATGGATCTAACTAGAAATGATGAGTGGATCCCTAGTAATGGACCGTTGTAAGGTAGTAAGGGCAAATAAGGAAATTAAAATTGATGCCTATGGGGTTTTCGAAATTTAATTTCATGATTGGATCACATGTTGATTGATGCCTATGTATGTTTATTTATTCTTATGTGGGCTGCCCATGTTAATTGTGTGCTGTGCTGGGGCCTGCGTGCCTGGAAATTATTTTGTAAATTAATTTTAATTGTGATCTGCGCATCACCTCGTATTTAATTTATAAAATGTAATTGACCTGCGAGTCAAACTTGTCTAGATAGATTAATTTGTAAATTAATCAGACAAGAGCATAGAGCACACTTGGCAGAGGCGCATGCAGCAGTGGCTTGACCAGGTGGGAGGTCCAGGGTTCGACTCTGGGACCAGGCGCATTTTCCCTGGTAGGCGCACCTGAGCTGCAGATGGCACTTGGGCCCTGGGTTGGGCCGGATGAGCAGCAAAAGACCCATGAAGGAAAAGCAAGTGAAGACTTAAGTATCTTAAGGTCTTACTTAGGCTATGGGCTTTTACCACATAAGATCCATGCTTTCTTTTATTGTTTAAATAAGTAGAACAGCATGATTTATTTATCTTCTGCTATCACCATAGGAATTGCATGATAGTGAAGAAGATAAAAGACCGTTAAAATCCAACGCTAAAATATCAAGCTCGTATGCCTTCTGACGCGAAACCTCACTGTTCTGATTATCGTTGGAGCCGTGTTGTACCCACTCAGTGGGCACGTCCATCTATCTTCAGACGGTGCGGGATTACACCTGCGTGTTACAGAGAAGGGATTTATCGCTTCTCGTTGCTCAGCATAGCACGTGGTGGTCCAGGGAGTAGGTCGGGTCAGCTTGACCATGTAGCCTACATATGTGGCGCATATGGTATCGCATGGAGGTAGCCATCTGTGGGGTCAGAGATTGTGTTGTACCAACTCAGTTGGCACAGTCTGCTGGATTGCCCAGATGAAGGGGAATCGCACGGGTTGGCGATTGGCTGGGACAGCCTACTAGAGATTAGTGCTTGTACTCTCTGTGCATCTTATCTCGCCTGAGCGGGACGCGGAGACCAAGTATGAAATCTGGATCCCATCTCACTAAAAGAGTTCTACTCTTTCGGGCTGTTTTGCTGGATTTTTCAGCCAGATAAAAATAGTGAGAAAAAGAATCATTCTTAAGTCCTGAATTGATTCTTTACATTGATACTGACCTTACTATTCTTGCATTGTTGTAGATTCCTGCAGCAACGAACACCATGAACTTCAATGTGCGATCCCTACTGGAAAGGGAGAAGTTTGCTGGGCCGAACTTCTCAGACTGGTTCGGACACCTTAAGATCGTTCTTAAGGCAGAGAGGAAACTGTATGTCCTCGAGACGGCGATACCGCCTCAGCCCGCTCCGAACGCCGCAAGGGCGGTTCGGGATGCTTATGAAAAGCGCGTCAATGATAGCATTGATGTCGCTTGCCTGATGCTAGCGTCTATGACGCCATCGCTGCAGCGTCAGCATGAGGATATGTCTGCTATAGACATGATAGCAAACCTCAAGATGCTGTATGCTGCATAGGCGAGGACAGAACGCTATAATCTGACAAAGCTTTTCTTTCATAGCAAACTGGCTGAAGGGAGCCCAGTGGGAGCTCACGTGCTCAAGATGATTGGGCACAAGGAGGCTCTAGAGAAACTGGGGCATACCATCAACCAGGAGCTTGCTGTAGACATAATTCTGCAGTCTCTCCCGCCCTCTTTCGATGCGTTCATCATTAACTTTAATATGAACAAAATCGATTGTACTCCGGCAGAGCTGCTGAATATGCTCTTCACTACTGAGGAGACTCTGAAGGGAAAGCCTTCGACCTCTGTCTTAATGGTTCCCTCTAGGAACAATAAGAAGGGGAAGAAGGGCAAGGCCCCTGTCAAGAGTTATAGCAAGGCTCTGAAGCAAAATGTTAAGCGGTCGAAGGAATACAGATGTTTCCATTGTGGCCAGCTGGGTCACTGGAAAAAGGACTGTAAAGCGCTCCAAGGAGATAAGAGGGGAAGCATCGCTTCTGGCTCAGGTATATACGTGACGGAAGTCATGGTTTCATCTTCTTCTATATCATGGGTGTTGGACACTGCATGTGGAGTTCACATTTGTTCAAATGTGCAGGAACTCAAGAGAAGAAGACAGGTGGCACAGCATGAGGTGGACCTACGCGTTGGAAATGGGGCACGGGTTGCTGCTGTTGCTGTAGGAGATTATTTCATCTCTTTGCCATCTGGGCTTGTATTAGAACTAAACAGTTGTTACTTTGTTCCCAGCATTACTAAGAATATTATCTCTATTCCTGCTCTTGTCAGGAAGGGATTTTCCTTTGAATGCAATATTTCAAAGTGTGTTTTATCTTTAGATAATATTGTTTATGCAACTGGTTCAATTAACAATGGGTTATTCATGTTGGACATGGAAAGTTCTATACAAAATGTTGATATTAAGAAAGCCAAGAATGCTGATGACAGCACCTTGCTATGGCATAGTCGTTTAGGCCACATTAACGAGAAACGCATTAAGTGGTTGCATGATCATGGACTGCTGGGATCATTCTCCTATGAGGAGATTGATACATGCAAGGCTTGTTTAATGGGTAAAATGACGAAGTCACCTTTTCCTAACAAAGGTCAAAGGGCTTCACGTTTACTTGACCTTATACACAGTGATGTGTGTGGGCCCTTTAGTAAACATGCCAGAGGTGGCTATCAGTACTTCATTACCTTTACTGATGATTTCAGTAGATATGGGTATGTCTATTTAATGAGACATAAAAGTGAATCTTTTGACAAGTTCAAAGAGTTCAAGAATGAAGTACAGAATCAGCTAGGCCAAAATATCAAGGCACTTCGTTCTGATCGAGGTGGAGAATACTTGAGTCATGCGTTTACTGACTATCTGAAGGAGTGTGGGATTATCTCACAGCTCACTCCGCCAGGAACACCGCAATGGAATGGTGTATCCGAGAGGAGAAATAGAACTCTACTTGATATGGTTCATTCTATGATGAGTCAGGCTACTCTTCCATATTCCTTTTGGGGATTTGCACTGGAAACAGCTGCAAAGGTACTAAACCGAGTGCCATCCAAGGCAGTTTCTAAGACTCCATATGAGTTATGGTATGGGAAACAGCCGAGCTTGACATTTATCAGGATCTGGGGCTGCGAGGCTTATGTCAAAAAGCTCGCCTCTGGGAAACTAGAGAGCAGATCTGACAAATGTATCTTTGTCGGTTACCCTAAGGAAACTAAGGGTTATTATTTCTTCGATCCCAAAGAGAACAAGGTATTTGTTGCTCGGACGGCCATATTTCTTGAGAAGGAGTTTCTTCTGCAAGAGGCCAGTGGGAGAGAAATAAAGCTGGATGAGAATCCAGAGGAAGGACAAAGTAGTCAAGCACAGTTGGATGAGCCTGAGCCGGTGGATCAGGTTATTGAACAACCTGAGGCTCAGATATCACGGGAACCGCGAAGATCGGGAAGGATCCGTCGACAGCCTGAGCGCTATGACGGAGTCTACATCATTGATAATGATGAACCCCTCACTTATGCGGATGCGGTCAGTGGACCAGAGTCAGCTAGATGGCTTGAAGCTATGCGAGCCGAGATGGACTCCATGTCAGATAACCAAGTTTGGGATTTGGTTGATCCGCCTCCGGGAGTAATCCCTATAGGCTGTAAATGGATCTTCAAGAAGAAGATTGACATGGATGGTAACGTAGTTACCTATAAAGGCAGGCTAGTTGCGAAAGGTTTCAAACAAATCTACGGGATAGATTATGATGAAACTTTCTCACCTGTAGCCATGTTTAAGTCTATTCGGATTCTTTTCGCGATAGCAGCATATTACGATTATGAGATTTGGCAAATGGATGTGAAAACAGCTTTCCTGAATGGAAATCTGGATGAGGATGTGTATATGACACAACCAGAAAGTTTCACTAATCCATCAGATCGTCATAAAATATGCAAGTTAAAGAAGTCCATTTATGGACTTAAACAAGCATCAAGAAGCTGGAATATTCGTTTTGATGAATCAGTCACTGAATTTGGTTTCATCAAGAACGAGGATGACCCGTGTGTATATAAGAGGTTTAGTGGGAGCGTGATTACTTTCCTAGTCCTCTACGTCGATGATATCTTGATCATTGGAAATGACATTCCTGAAATGCATGCCGTAAAGGCATGGTTAAGGAAATGTTTCCAGATGAAAGATCTAGGAGAAGCAGCCTATGTGTTAGGTGTGAAGATCTACAGAGATAGATCTAAGAGGCTTCTCGGGCTGTGCCAGAGTACTTACATCGATAAGGTCCTGGAGAGATTTCATTTAGAGAATTCTAAAAGAGGATATCTTCCAGTCAGACATGGTCTGAATCTTTCGAAGAGTCAGTGTCCACAAACACAGACTGAGAAAGATGAAATGGACAATATGCCTTATGCTTCGGCTATTGGGTCCATTATGTATGCGATGTTGTGTACTCGCCCAGACGTCGCTTACGGGTTAAGCGTGACCAGTCGGTTCCAAAGTAATCCAGGTCAGGCACACTGGATTGCGGTCAAGAACATTTTAAAATATCTGCGGAGGACCAAAGATATGTTCTTGATATATGGTGGTCAGGAAGAACTCAGTATTGAAGGATATACTGACGCTTCGTTCCAGTCGGACCAGGATGATTTTCGATCGCAATCAGGCTATGTTTTTAGCTTGAATGGAGGAGCAGTGGTGTGGAAGAGTTTCAAACAGTCAATCGTTGCTGATTCCACAACAGAAGCCGAGTATGTTGCAACCTCGGAAGCATCCAAGGAGGCAGTGTGGATTCGTAAGTTCGTGAGAGAACTTGGTGTCGTTCCTTCGAGTGCAGATCCTTTGGTTATCTTCTGTGATAACACTGGAGCAATCGCACAAGCAAAGGAACCACGGTCGCACCAGAAGTCCAAGCACATACAGAGACGGTTTCATTTGATCAGGGAGATCATTGATCATGGCGAGATCAAAGTCTGCAAGGTACATACAGATGACAATCTGGCAGACCCGCTTACTAAGCCTCTGGCGCAGCAGAAGCATGAGAAGCACTGTAATAATATGGGTTTGAGATTCCTCAACCATTAGATTAAGTGCAAGTGGGAGATTGTTGGGGGTATGCCCTTAAGGCTAATGTTTGAGGCCTTGGGATTGTAACAGTATCATGTATAAACTTTTATGTTTATAAAGGCATGGTTGTTATTCAGTTTGTTACCTTGTCTGCTGTAATAAGTGTACTTCTGAATAATGTCTCAAAGCTGTTCAGCTAGGCTGACATGAAGTAAAGTCCTTAGTCGAGATATCTTGGTGAACATGAGACAACCTTGATATGATTGAGACTAATATGTGTTCTAATCTTATAGGATGCTTCGAGCATGGAATAAGATGTAGACTCATGGGTACATTGGATGTACTGGACAGACCCTACTAGGATATTCAATTGCTTGTCACAATGTGAATATTCCTTGATTGCGACAAGTGGCACATTTCCTCTGACTTGAGATCACTTGTGTTTTCTAAATGATGATTGTCATTGTTTTGAGGTAGTTCAATATCATTTGAAACATAATGGTTATAGACTATCTTGGATGGTGAGCTTGAGTCAGGTTAGGGCACTAGTGATAGACATAGGATTGCCGTCTCCTTGTTTAAGGAGTGTGATGTTCTAAAGGGGCCCCCTGGATGAGATGATTGAGAATAGTGTATGGCCATACCCAGATGACTATGTTCATCTGATCTAATCATGCTCATCATATTGGAGTTACAAGCTTGACACGCTTGTCCAATAAGAACATCCAGTGGCAAAGGAAATATGCATGCCTTGTGAGTTGATTCACACTTGTGCTGTGGTTTGGGTGTAGTCTTGGAAGACTCTTTTCTTTATATCGGGAGACAGTGATGTGTTGCTAGATACCCCTCACTGATCGTGATAACGTGAGTTATCGTTACCGACATTTAAAGGAAACCCTCAGGGTCGCACAATTTGATGATATGGCTTACTTAAGTCAGATCGTGTGGACTGAATTGTTCAGGTTCAGTTTAAAGGGATTTAATCTCTGATTGTAAGTGAGATCTGGTCTGATCATGTTTGGTTGATTAGGGCTTAAGATCGGTAAGCTTCGATTGAGAGAATGGATGCTGGATCGGTGAGATCAAGAGCATCAGGAGATCAACGGTTAGATCTGGAGCCTTAGGGTTTAATTTGGTCTAGACCATGTTGCTTGGCTTATTTGGTCTTTGAACCAGACCAACATGAACCGGCTCATAAATGAGCACATGGTTCAAAAGTGAAGTGGTTTTGCGAATGGGTAAACCCATGATCGCATGAAGAGAAGTGGCATGCTATTTTTAGATAGCACTTCTCTTACGTGACCACATCTCACGTTCACGCCTCTCCTCTCTTCGTTCGTCGCCTTGTCTCTTGCTCTTGACGAGAGAACATTCGGGTGGTGAAGAGTTTGACGAGAAGAGGAGAAAAAATCGCCAAGCCAAGACATCTCTTCCCTTCCACTCGACAAGGACATCTTTGGGCCTTGCTAGCACAAGGATCGCAAGGAGGAGTAGGCGACATCAATTGTGTGCGTCACCTCTGGAGAAGATCCAGTTCGGTCTTTGCTTCCAAGGCGCCATCTAGAAATGGCTATGGTATGATCCTTCTCTATATGCAATTGGGTCATTTTTGTTAATCATACAGCATGCAAGATCTAGAAACCCCCTTTCCGCTGCCTTCATTCCCATATGCGCCTATGAGATAGGGTTTCGCCCCCTTGTGGGGACCTTCAATTGGTATCAGAGCCATGGTTAACGCATGTTTTATGATTGCTTAAGCCATTTTGTGATCCTTGTTTGCGAACTCATGATTAGATCTAAGGTTACATGCGATACATCTTGTATATGTTAGTTGGCGAAAATGCATTGCATAGTTTCTCCTTTGCGCATGTATGTGGCACATCTAATGTTATCCCTCTCAGCCTGTGTGGTGGGACATTGGCTCTTTGAGAGAGTAAGGTCATGTCTCACTGGAAGGTACCCTTTCTTGGATTGCTCCAAGTTGAACCTCTCCAGGACCTTATTAATGTAGGTACCCTGACTAAGGGCCAGGAGCCTCTTGGATCTATCCCAGTAGATCCTCATGCCTAAAATATAGGCGGCCTCCCCTAAGTCCTTCAACTTGAAACACTTCCCTAACCATGTCTTCACAACCTGAAGATAAGGGATGTCGTTTCGCGATGAGCAGTATGTCATTGACATCCAAGACCAGAAAAGTCACCAAGCTCCCACTGAATTTTCTGTATACACAGGCGTCATCTTCGCTTTTGATAAAGCCATAATCTCTCATAGCTCCATCAAACCGAAGATTCCAACTTCGAGATGCTTGCTTTAATCCATAAATGGATTTCTTTAGCCTGCAGACCTTACTGGCATCTGCAGGATGGATGAAGCCATCAGGTTGTGTCATATACACATCCTCTGTCTGCTTTCCGTTAAGGAATGTTGTCTTCACATCCATCTATCATATCTCATAATCATGATATGCAGCTATAACAAGCAGAATCCGAATGGATTTGATCATGGAAACTGGCGAGAAGGTTTTGTCATAGTCCACCCCGTGGACTTGTTTGAATCCCTTAGCCACTAGTCTATCTTTATAGGTAACTATGTTGCCATCCATGTCTGTCCTCCTCTTGAAGACCCATTTACACCCTATGGGTTTTACCCCATCAGGCAGCTCAACCAAATCCCATACTTGGTTAGCTGACATAGAATCCATCTCAGATCGCATGGCCTCAAGCCATCTCTCAGAGTCCGGTCCACTGACCGCCTCATCATAAGTCCTGGGTTCATCCTCAATGATGAAGATCCCGTCGTGTTGGGTCAGCAGCGACCCATACCTCTCAGGTGCATGACGAATCCTCCCAGACCTATGTGGGGCCTGTGTCTGAGCCTCAGGTTGCCCAACAACCGGTGCAGGTGGCTCAGGTTCCATCTCTGTGTCTTGTGGTTGCACTTGGACCTCGTCCAAGTCAAACTTCCTCCCACTGACTTTTTTAATGAGAAATTCTTTCTCTAGAAAGACAGCACCCTGAGCAACAAAAACTTTATTCTCGGTGGGAATATAGAAGTAGTAACCCTTAGTTTCCTTAAGGTACCCCGCAAACACACATTTATTAGATCTAGGTTCTAGCATGCTAGAATCCTAACGTTTGACATAAGCCTCATATCCCCAGATCCTAATAAAAGATAGAGTAGGGCGTCTCCCACTCCATACCTCGTATGGAATCTTTGAGACACTCTTAGATGGAACATTATTCAGTATGTGAGAAGCTATGATGCAGGAGCATAGAACATAGAAGAAGGGGAAATTTTGCTTCAGGAGGAGCCCCACAAATTTTCTGTGAGTTCTGGCAACACAGAATGTTCCGCGGTCGACCCAGCGACCGAGACTGCTGCCCACGGCTTCTGCAGCGGCGTTCCAGACCACACATCCCGATCTGTATAGAACATTCCTCAGGGTACCAAGCGACCTAAACCACAGCCTAAGAAAGTTTCTGCAAATTCGGGTGTCACAGAATGTTCCGCGGTCGACCCAACGACCGAAGTCACACCCAAGGAAGTTTCTGTGGATTCTGGCAAGTATGCACAGAATGTTCCGCGGTCGACCCAGCGACCAAAGTCACACCCCGAGGAAGTTTATGTGGATTCTGGCAAGTACGCACAGAATGTTCCGCGGTCGAACCAGCGACCGAAGTCACGCCCCGAGGAAGTTTCTGTGGATTCTGGCAAATATGCACAGAATGTTCCGCGGTTGACGCAGCGACCGAAGTCATGCCCCGAGGAAGTTTCTGTGGACTGTGTTGAAAAAGTCACGGGGTGTGGAATTGGTCATGGAGTGACCCGTGGAAATCCTGAAACCGCCGATTTGCCCCACCGGCCCTGTTTTGACGTGCACAACCCTCCCCACCATGTTCATCCATTTGAGGAAGATCCAAAGGAGCCCAACCAAGTGATTATTTAGTGATCCCAATGCACATCCCATCCGCCGGATCATTTCGTGGGTGTCATCAGCCCACTTGCAATCCACACCGAAATGATCCAGCCCAAGGGTGCCATAGACCAGCCCCCAAGCGGCCCAACTCCGGAAGGACACCACAATCATGTCAGTAACACGGCCCAAGAGCGTGCCACGATGGCGGTGACTCAGCCTACGACGTCCAAATTCTGCTGCTTCGTCGCGGTATGCTCCGAACGAGTCTAACTACCTTCGCAGCCAGCTCGTACCAGTAGGATTCAAAGGACCTGCGCCAGTCCACTTTAGTTGCTAGAAGTTTGTTACTCTTTTGTCCCTTGTAGCAGTTTTTGTCCTTATGTAGCAGTCTTCACTACTTTTGGGCTGCAAAAGTAGGTAGTTGGTAGGAATTCAGCCCTTGTCTTGTTCCCCTCTATTATCCTATTAAAGAGAAGGGGTGGGCTAGCTTCATTCTCAGTTCTCTAGAGTGGTAGAGTACTCCAACTTGTGGAGATCCAGGAGAGTGCCTCGATTCCAAGGTTGTAAGTGTCTTGCCTCGACTTCGAGACGTGTAGGAGTCGTGGTCGGTGCCTCGACTCGAAGGTCCATTTCCAGCATTATAAGAAGTAAATCCCACCGCCTCCGGTGGGTCATGTTCGCCTGTTTTCCATCCCCTCGTGTTCTTTTCCGCTGTAGTTCCCCTCTTTTTCACGAGTATCCGCACGGCGGAGGCGTGGTCGTTCCTTGTTTTTGGTTTGTTTCAGGCGCATAGACGCGCGAATTGTACGATGCGAACCCGCTGTCCCCATTGCGACGTGCTGAGCTTAAAATTTGCGTAGAGAGCGCACTAAATGCTAAGAGGTTAGTGATGTATTTTCAGTAGTTGAGTGTCGTTGATTCCTTCTCGCATTCGTGTTGCCCCGATCCAACTCGACGCTGATTTATTCGTGTTTTCCTGCTATTTTCTGAACGCTTTTCACTTCCCTCGTCTAAAGACCCTCTCCCGTTTTCATGTGCATTGTGTAATCCCTTAGAGTATGGCTTTAGGGACCCTCCTCCCACTAGTAGCTGCATCAAGTTGTCTCAAGTGCATGACTCCAGAATGAGGGTGGTAGAGTTGCATGACTCATCATAGATCGAACCATGTCCAGCAAGGTTCGATTTCTCCTTTTAGACACACCATTCCATTGAGGTGTTCCAGGAGGAGTGAGTTGGGATAGGATCTCATACTCTCTCAGATAGTCAAAGAACTCACCACTCTCGTACTCTCCACCACGATCTGATCGAAGAGCCTTAATGGATCAACCTGTTGGGGTATGCCCTTAAGGCTAATGTTTGAGGCCTTGGGATTGTATTAGTATCATGTAATAAACTCTTAAGTTTATAAAGGCATGGTTATTATTCAGGTTGTTACCTTGTCTGCTGTAATAAGTGTACTTCTGAATACTGTCTCAAAGCTGTTCAGCTAGGCTGACAGGCTATATGTCCTTAGTCGAGATATCTTGGTGAACATGAGACAGCCTTGATATGATTGAGACTAATATGAGTGCTAATCTTATAGGATGCTTCGAGCATGGAATAAGATGTAGACTCATGGGTACATTGGATGTACTGGACAGACCCTACTGGGATATTCCATTGCTTGTCACAATGTGAATGATCCTTGTAAGCAGCAAGTGGCACATGTCCTCTGACTTGAGATCACTTGTGTTTCTGAATGATGATTGTCATTGTCTTGAGGTAGTTCAATATCATTTGAAACATAATGATTATAGACTATCTTGGATGGTGAGCTTGAATCAGGTTAGGGCACTAGTGATAGACATAGGATTGCCGTCTCCTTGTTTAAGGAGTGTAGTGTTCTAAGGGCCCCCCTATATGAGATGATTGAGATAGTGTATGGCCATACCCAGATGACTATGTGCATCTGATCTAATCATGCTCATCGTATTGGAGTTACAAGCTTGACCCGCTTGTCCAATAAGAACATCCAGTGGCAAAGGACACATGTATGCCTTGTGAATTGAGTCACACTTGTGCTATGGTTTGGGAGTAGTCTTGGAAGACTCTTTCCTTTATATCGGGAGACAGTGATGTGTTGCTAGATACCCCTCACTGATCGTGATAACGTAAGTTATCGTTACCGACATTTAAAGGAAACCCTCAGGGTCGCACAATTTGGTGATATGGCTTCCTTAAGTCAGATCGTGTGGACTGAATTGTTTTGGTTCAGTTTAAAGAGATTTAATCTCTGATTGTAAGTGAGATCTGGTCTGATCATGTTTGATTGATTAGAGCTTTAGATCGGTAAGCTTCGATCGAGAGAGATGATGCTAGATCGATGCGATCAGAAGCGTCAGATGATGAATGGTCAGATCTAGGACCTTGGGGTCTAATTTGATCTAGACTTAATTTATGGGCTGATTTGGTTTCGCTATTGAACCAAGGATATTGAACCGGCTCATGGGTTGAGCGCTTGGTTCAAGAGGGAGAAGAGGTTGCGTTTGGTTCATGGGAACGTGAACGCCAACTCTTAATCGTTGCCAATTTTGGAAAGTTCCAAAAGCATAACGCATATGCGTTCATGGCTTGATGTCTCTCTAATGTTTTTCGGTTTTGCTTCTTGGACGTGGTTTTGGAACGGCTTGCTCGTGTGGAAGGCATCGTTCTTGCGCCAAGGAAGAAGAGCTCTCGAAAAGAAGGAAGCCCTTTTCATCTAATCTCCTACACACGGTTGGAAAAGCTTGGCAATCTTGCTAGCACAAGAGTTGCGCAAGGAGGAAGCTTTCATCCCTTGTGTGTGATTTCTTTGGAGAAGATCCCTTCGATCTTTCTTCTTCCAAGCCGCACCTTCCCATGGCCATGGTAATGAATCTCTCACTTGTTATTCAAGTTGATTATATGAAAGTATAGAATGCGATCTTATGTGGAAACCCTAATTCCGCTGCTATGAGAAAGAAACATATGACTTGCGCCCCCCTCATGAAAGGGGTTCTTCTCACAATAGGTTTTGCGCTCCCCTCCTGAAAGGGTTCCATCAATTGGTATCAGAGCCAATCTATACTTTTTCATATGATTGCTTGCGGTTCTAATGAGTAGATCATCATGTTTGATCCATGAATATGTTGGTGAATAGATCTAAAGGTGATTGCTCACATGCCGAAACCTACATGCTAGTTTAGAACTTAGATGTATGTTTCTTCATGAGTTGCGCATGTTGTTGTGTTGGCGCATGATAAGTATGTTGAATGGTTGAATGATATTTCATCAAATCTTATACCTACTTGCGCGCAAACATTTAGATCTATATGCATCTACTATAAACCCTTAGATGGGTTGATGGGGCTGAAGTCACCTCTAGGTTAGATCCATTAGTCTGATCAGACCATCTGACAGCTCAGATGGGTTAACCTGATAGCACCTATGCGCAAGCACAAGGTGGCTATAGGTTGACTGCATCTAGGGCGTGTAGCGAGGTCTGGTTGAGACACTACTGAACACACTTGAGTTAGGCCCGGGGTCACACCCGCTTGCCAAAACTCATGGGGGTAGTTCAGCCCTTGGCGCATGCATGGTTGACCATTAGGTCAACTCGGGTCAGTTAGGACTCGGTGCATGCAAGGGCAAAGGATCTAACTAGATGGATGAGTGGATCCCCATCAATGCACCATTGTAAGGTTGTAGGGCTCATAAGGAAATTAAAATTGATGCCATGGGGTTTTCAAAACTTTTAATTTCAAGATGATTGGATCACATGTTGATTGAACCATATGCTTGTCTATTTAGTCTTATGTGGGTTGCCCAATTGTGTGCTGTGCTGGGGCCTGCGTGCCTGGACTTAAAAAAAAATTGTAAATTAATTTGTGATCTGCGAATCACATTGTACTTAATTTATAATATGTTGTTGACCTGCGAGTCAATCTTGTCTAGATAGATCAAATGTACTTTGATTAGACAAGAACAAAGGCACACATCCAAGAGGGGCATTCACCTGGTGGTGCACCTGTGGTGCTCTTGGCGCTAGGGCACTGGGTTGGACCAGATGAGATGCAATGAAGCTCAAGTGAAGACTTAAGTAATATTAAGGTCTTACTAGGGTTCATGGGCTTTTACCACATAAGATCATGCTTTCTACTTATTGCTAATAATTAGAATTGCATATTTATGTTTATCTTCTGCTATAGCCATAGGACATGCCTGATAGTAAGAAGATAAAAGACCGTTAAAATCCAACGCTAACATATCAAGCTCGTAAGCCTTCTGACGCGAAACCTCACCTTTCTGACTATCGTTGGAGCCGTGTTGAACCCACTCAGTGGGCACGTCCATCTATCTTCAGACGGTGCTGGATTTCACCTGCGTGTTACAGAGTTGGGATTTATCCCCTCTCGTTGCTCAGCATAGCACGTGGTGGTCCAGGGAGTAGGTCAGGTCAGCTTGACCATGTAGACTACATATGTGGCGCATATGGTAGCACATGGAGGCAGCCATCTCTGGGATCAGAGACTGTGTTGTACCAACTCAGTTGGCACAGTCTGCTGGATTGCCAAGATGAAGGGGAATCGCACGGGTTGGCGATTGGCTGGGAGAGCCTACCAGAAACTAGTGCTTGTCATCTCTGTGCATCTTATCCCGCCTGAGCGGGACGCGGAGACCAAGTATGAAATCTGGATCCCATCTCACTAAAAGAGTGTTACTCTTTCGGACTGTTTACTGGATTTTTCAGTCAGACAAAATAGTGAGAAAAGAATCTTTCTTAAAGTCCTGGATTGATTCTGAAACATTGATACTAACCTTGCTGTTCTTGCTTGTTGTAGATTCCTGCAGCAACGAACACCATGAGCTTCAATGTGCGATCCCTACTGGAAAGGGAGAAGTTTGCTGGGCCGAACTTCTCTGACTGGTTCGGACACCTTAAGATCGTTCTTAAGGCAGAGAGGAAACTGTATGTCCTCGAGACGGCGATACCGCCGCAGCCCGCTCCGAACGCCGCAAGGGCGGTTCGGGATGCCTATGAAAAGCACGTCAATGATAGCATTGATGTCGCTTGCCTGATGCTAGCGTCTATGACGCCACCGCTGCAGCGTCAGCATGAGGATATGTCGGCTATAGAAATTATAGCGAACCTCAAGATGCTGTATGCTGCACAGGCGAGGACAGAACGCTATAATCTGACAAAGCTCTTCTTTCAGAGCAAACTGGCTGAGGGGAGCCCAGTGGGAGCTCACGTGCTCAAGATGATTGGGCACAAGGAGGCTCTGGAGAAACTGGGGCATACCGTCAACCAGGAGCTTGCTGTAGATATTATTCTGCAGTCTCTTCCACCTTCTTTCGATGCGTTCATCATTAACTTTAATATGAACAAAATCGATTGTACGCCGGCAGAGCTGCTGAATATGCTCTTGACTACTGAGGAAACTCTGAAGGGCAAGCCTTCAACCTCTGTCTTAATGGTTCCTTTTAGGAACAAGAAGAAGGGGAAGAAGGGCAAGGCCCCTGTCAAGAATTACAGCAAGGCCCTGAAACAGAAGGTGAAGCGGTCGAAGGACAACAGGTGTTTCCACTGTGGCCAGCTGGGTCACTGGAAAAAGGACTGTAAAGCGCTCCAAGGAGATAAGAGGGGAAGCATCGCTTCTGGCTCAGGTATATACGTGACGGAAGTCATGGTTTCATCTTCTTCTATATCATGGGTGTTGGACACTGCATGTGGAGTTCACATTTGTTCAAATGTGCAGGAACTCAAGAGAAGAAGGCAGGTGGGACAGCATGAGGTAGACCTACGCGTTGGAAACGGGGCACGGGTTGCTGCGGTTGCTGTAGGAGACTATTTCATTACTTTACCATCTGGCATTGTATTAGAATTAAACAATTGTTATTTTGTACCCAGTATTACCAAGAATATTATCTCTATTCCTGCTCTTGTCAGGAAAGGATTTGCCTTTGAATGCAAGATTTCAAAGTGTATTTTGACTTATGATAATATTGTGTATGCCACTGGTTCAATTAACAATGGGTTATTCATGTTGGACATGGAATATTCTATACAAAACATTGATAAAAAGAAAGCCAAGTATGCTGATGACAGCACCTTGCTATGGCATAGTCGTTTAGGCCATATAAACGAGAAGCGCATTAAGCGGTTGCATGAACATGGACTGCTGGGATCATTCTCCTATGAGGAGATTGATACATGCAAAGCTTGTTTGATGGGTAAAATGACGAAGTCTCCTTTTCCTCACAAACGTCAGAGGACTTCAGGTTTACTTGACCTTATACACAGTGATGTGTGTGGGCCATTTAGTAAACATGCCAGAGGTGGCTATCAGTACTTCATTACCTTTACTGATGATTTCAGTAGGTATGGGTATGTCTATTTGATGAGACATAAAAGTGAATCTTTTGACAAGTTCAAAGAGTTCAAAAATGAAGTACAAAATCAGTTAGGCAGAAATATCAAGGCACTTCGTTCTGATCGAGGTGGTGAATACCTAAGTCATGCATTTACTGACTATCTGAAAGAGTGTGGGATTATCTCACAGCTCACTCCGCCAGGAACACCGCAATGGAATGGTGTGTCCGAGAGGAGAAATAGAACGTTACTTGATATGGTTCGTTCTATGATGAGTCAGGCTACTCTTCCATACTCCTTTTGGGGTTTTGCACTGGAAACAGCTGCAAAGGTACTAAACCGAGTGCCATCCAAGGCAGTTTCAAAGACGCCATATGAGTTATGGTACGGGAAACAGCCTAGCTTGACGTTTATCAGGATCTGGGGTTGCGAGGCTTATGTCAAAAAGCTCGCCTCTGGGAAACTAGAGAGCAGATCTGATAAATGTATCTTTGTCGGTTACCCTAAGGAAACTAAGGGTTATTATTTCTACGATCCCAAAGAGAACAAGATATTTGTTGCTCGGACGGCCATATTTCTTGAGAAGGAGTTTCTTCTGCAAGAGGCCAGTGGGAGAGAAATAAAGCTGGATGAGATTCCAGAGGAAGGACAAAGTAGTCAGGCAGAGTTGGATGTGCCTGAGCCAGTAGATCAGGTTACTGAACAACCTGAGGCTCAGATATCACGGGAACCACGAAGATCGGGTAGGATCCGTCGACAGCCTGAGCGCTATGACGGAGTCTACATCATTGATAATGATGAACCCCTAACTTATGCGGATGCGGTCAGTGGACCGGAGTCAGCTAGATGGCTTGATGCTATGCGAGCCGAGATGGACTCCATGTCAGATAACCAAGTCTGGGATTTGGTTGATCCGCCTCCGGGAGTAATCCCTATAGGCTGTAAATGGATCTTCAAGAAGAAGATTGACATGGATGGTAACGTGGTTACCTATAAAGGCAGGCTAGTTGCGAAAGGTTTCAAACAAATCTACGGGATAGATTATGATGAAACTTTCTCTCCTGTAGCCATGTTTAAGTCTATTCGGATTCTTTTCGCGATAGCTGCATATTACGATTATGAGATCTGGCAGATGGATGTGAAAACAGCTTTCCTTAATGGAAATCTGGATGAGGATGTGTATATGACACAACCGGAAGGTTTCAACAATCCAGCAGATCGTCATAAAATATGCAAGTTAAAGAAGTCCATATATGGACTTAAACAAGCATCAAGAAGCTGGAATATTCGTTTTGATGAATCAATCTCTGAGTTTGGTTTCATCAAGAACGAAGATGACCCGTGTGTATATAAGAGGTTTAGTGGGAGCGTAATTACATTCCTAATCCTCTACGTCGATGATATCTTAATCATTGGAAATGATATTCCTGAATTGCATGCTGTTAAGGCATGGTTAGGAAAATGTTTCCAGATGAAAGATTTAGGAGAAGCAGCCTAAGTACTAGGTGTGAAGATCTACAGGGATAGATCTAAAAGGCTTCTCGGGCTGTGCCAGAGTACTTACATCGATAAGGTCCTGGAGAGATTCCATTTAGAGAATTCTAAACGTGGATATCTTCCAGTCAGACATGGTCTGAATCTTTCGAAGAGTCAGTGTCCACAAACACAGACTGAGAAAGATGAAATGGACAATACGCCTTATGCTTCGGCTATTGGGTCCATTATGTATGCGATGTTGTGTACTCGCCCAGACGTCGCTTACGGGTTAAGCGTGACCAGTCGATTCCAAAGTAATCCAGGTTTGGCGCACTGGATTGCGGTCAAGAACATTTTAAAATATCTGCGGAGGACCAAAGATATGTTCTTGATATATGGTGGTCAGGAAGAACTCAGTATAGAGGGATATACTGACGCTTCGTTCCAGTCGGACCAGGATGATTTCCGATCGCAATCAGGCTATGTTTTTAGCTTGAATGGTGGAGCAGTGGTGTGGAAGAGTTTCAAACAGTCAACTGTTGCTGATTCCACAACAGAAGCCGAGTATGTTGCAGCCTCGGAAGCATCTAAGGAGGCAGTGTGGATTCGTAAGTTCGTGAGAGAACTTGGTGTCGTTCCTTCGAGTGCAGATCCTTTGGTTATCTTCTGTGATAACACTGGAGCCATCGCACAAGCAAAGGAACCGCGGTCGCACCAGAAGTCCAAGCACATACAGAGACGGTTTCACTTGATCCGGGAGATCATTGATCGAGGCGAGATCAAAATATGCAAGGTTCATACAGATGACAATCTGGCAGACCCACTTACCAAGCCTCTGGCGCAGCAGAAGCATGTGAAGCACTGTAATAATATGGGTTTGAGATTTCTCAACCATTAGATTAAGTGCAAGTGGGAGATTGTTGGGGTATGCCCTTAAGGCTAATGTTTGAGGCCTTGGGATTGTATTAGTATCATGTAATAAACTCTTAAGTTTATAAAGGCATGGTTATTATTCAGGTTGTTACCTTGTCTGCTGTAATAAGTGTACTTCTGAATACTGTCTCAAAGCTGTTCAGCTAGGCTGACAGGCTATATGTCCTTAGTCGAGATATCTTGGTGAACATGAGACAGCCTTGATATGATTGAGACTAATATGAGTGCTAATCTTATAGGATGCTTCGAGCATGGAATAAGATGTAGACTCATGGGTACATTGGATGTACTGGACAGACCCTACTGGGATATTCCATTGCTTGTCACAATGTGAATGATCCTTGTAAGCAGCAAGTGGCACATGTCCTCTGACTTGAGATCACTTGTGTTTCTGAATGATGATTGTCATTGTCTTGAGGTAGTTCAATATCATTTGAAACATAATGATTATAGACTATCTTGGATGGTGAGCTTGAATCAGGTTAGGGCACTAGTGATAGACATAGGATTGCCGTCTCCTTGTTTAAGGAGTGTAGTGTTCTAAGGGCCCCCCTATATGAGATGATTGAGATAGTGTATGGCCATACCCAGATGACTATGTGCATCTGATCTAATCATGCTCATCGTATTGGAGTTACAAGCTTGACCCGCTTGTCCAATAAGAACATCCAGTGGCAAAGGACACATGTATGCCTTGTGAATTGAGTCACACTTGTGCTATGGTTTGGGAGTAGTCTTGGAAGACTCTTTCCTTTATATCGGGAGACAGTGATGTGTTGCTAGATACCCCTCACTGATCGTGATAACGTAAGTTATCGTTACCGACATTTAAAGGAAACCCTCAGGGTCGCACAATTTGGTGATATGGCTTCCTTAAGTCAGATCGTGTGGACTGAATTGTTTTGGTTCAGTTTAAAGAGATTTAATCTCTGATTGTAAGTGAGATCTGGTCTGATCATGTTTGATTGATTAGAGCTTTAGATCGGTAAGCTTCGATCGAGAGAGATGATGCTAGATCGATGCGATCAGAAGCGTCAGATGATGAATGGTCAGATCTAGGACCTTGGGGTCTAATTTGATCTAGACTTAATTTATGGGCTGATTTGGTTTCGCTATTGAACCAAGGATATTGAACCGGCTCATGGGTTGAGCGCTTGGTTCAAGAGGGAGAAGAGGTTGCGTTTGGTTCATGGGAACGTGAACGCCAACTCTTAATCGTTGCCAATTTTGGAAAGTTCCAAAAGCATAACGCATATGCGTTCATGGCTTGATGTCTCTCTAATGTTTTTCGGTTTTGCTTCTTGGACGTGGTTTTGGAACGGCTTGCTCGTGTGGAAGGCATCGTTCTTGCGCCAAGGAAGAAGAGCTCTCGAAAAGAAGGAAGCCCTTTTCATCTAATCTCCTACACACGGTTGGAAAAGCTTGGCAATCTTGCTAGCACAAGAGTTGCGCAAGGAGGAAGCTTTCATCCCTTGTGTGTGATTTCTTTGGAGAAGATCCCTTCGATCTTTCTTCTTCCAAGCCGCACCTTCCCATGGCCATGGTAATGAATCTCTCACTTGTTATTCAAGTTGATTATATGAAAGTATAGAATGCGATCTTATGTGGAAACCCTAATTCCGCTGCTATGAGAAAGAAACATATGACTTGCGCCCCCCTCATGAAAGGGGTTCTTCTCACAATAGGTTTTGCGCTCCCCTCCTGAAAGGGTTCCATCACAACCAAGCTGGGTCTCTACTTCATGTCTGAACTCCTTAAATTTCTCAAAGGATTTAGACTTATGTCTCATCAAGTAGACATAACCATATCTACTGAAATCATCAGTAAATGTAACGAAGTAGTTGTACCCTCCTCTGGCTTGTTTATTGAATGGCCCACACACATCAGTATGCATGAGATCTTATAAACCTCCTGCCCTCTCACCAATCTTGGTGAAGGGCGTCTTTGTCATCTTCCCTAATAAACAAGGTCCACAAGTATCAAATTCCTCGAAGGAACTTGAATCTAACAGCCCATTTGCATGGAATTGTTGGATGCGATTCTTGTTTATATGGGCTAATCGACAATGCCATAGGAAAGCACCAACTGAACCACTCAGTTTGGTCCTTTTACTATTTATGTTACAAATAGAGTTATCCATGTCCAACACAAATAGACCATTGCACAAAGTACCCTTACCATAGAACATATTTGCAAATGAAAAAGAACAAGAGTTCTTATTTATTTCAAACTTAAATCCCTTCTTTGCCAAGCAAGGAATGGACACAATGTTCTAAGTTAGCGAAGGTACATAGTAGTAATTATCTAACTCTAATTGAAGTCCAGAAGGCAGGGAGAGAGCAACAACAACAACCTGTGCCCTGTTTCCAATTCATAGGTCTATCTCTCCAAGCCGCATCGATCTACTTTTCTTGAGCCCCTGCATATTTGTACAAATATGAGCTCCACATGCAGTATCCAATACCCATGTTAAAGAAGTAGAAAGATTGACTTTAGTAACATAAATACCTGAGCATGAAGACGAAGCTCTGCTTCTCTTCTTCTCATTCTGAAGTAGAAAGACGAAGTCCTTTATCATGTGAGGTGGTCCTCCACATGAGTAGCACTTGCTATTCCTGACTCTTTCCATCTTTATCTTCAATGTCTTAGTTAAGCCTTTCGGCTCAACACATTGAATGTCTACTTTAGGAGGGTTGAGCTCAACCAATTCATCAAAGAGCTGCCTTAGATTAGAAATAATCTTATAGACACTCTTAGATTCATATTGCCCTCTTAACATGGGCGACATGTTAGTTAACATCAAATTAGCAACCTCCAAAGTATCAGCCTGATGCTTATCATAAGCATCCTTCTCAGCCGCTGAGGCCGAGCATGGAAGTGGCTCAGGAATTGGCTGCTCAAGGACATAGAGCTTTCTCTCGAGCTTGAGCACATTTCTCAAGTTCATATACCAATCCAGTAAGTTGGATCCAACCAACTAATCCCTTTCCAGGGTAGATCGTAGTGACCATCTGCCATTGTTCACAGCCATTGTTCTACAACAACTAAGAAACAACAGATTAGTACTACCTTCAGATCATTTAATTTGGACTTGCATTAAATGACTATGGCTCCCACTATTTTAATCGAATTGACAACCCACAAAGTCAATCGGGAAATCTCATATTTCCTAGTGAGATGGGATCCTTATTCCACATGAGGCTTCGCATCCCACGAGGGTGGGATGAGATGTACAAAGTGACCCATGCTTCTTAAGGTGGACACGCCGGCCGATTGCTCCAAGCAATTCCCCTTGTTGAGACAGTCTACGCATTTCATGTCCAGCGAGGGCTGGATATAGCATGAAACCCTAAGCTCTCAACGATGCCTCTAGAGTTTCATCATGTGCCCAGCACATATGAAAATCTAGTCAAGTCCATTCCTAACCGTTATGCCCAGGGCCAACGAGTTTCCTTGCGAAGGCATGCCCTGTTTAAAACTGGACTAGGGAAAACATTGCCACCACGCACTTTCTAAGGATAAGTGGGTGTGTCCCACGAGGGTGGGAAACAGTTCACAACTCCACTGATCGATAGCTAAGTGAGGGCTACGCGTTAGAAGCCTACTAGACTTGATATTTTAATTGAGGGTTTTTGTTTAAGGTCTCATCAGTTTTATCTTATTTCTATCATTACAGGCATTCAATCCTATGGTGATAACATAACGATAAAATATCACAGGCATGCTTTAGCTTTTGTAAAGAAAGCAATAAAAGGATGATGTGATCATAGCCCATGCAAGACATTGAACTAATCCATGCCAAAAAGGGGTTTAACTCTTGACCTAGGATTCAAGCCCCCCAAAACTAGACCTAGCCTAGCCGACCTCTAGCTTGCTGTTCATGGTTGGCTCCAAGGTCCTCCTTTCCATGGTTTAGCTCTCAAACCCTAGAGGTACACTTTAGAAGTACCCTCATAGGTTCGGCCAATGCCATGGTCTTCCTCCAAGGAAGGTGCACCACCATGCAAGGGGCCAAGATGGCTAGCTCACAAACCAAAAGTGGTTCGGCCCTGCCCTCTTATGCCACCATTGATGCCTATTGCGCCATTAGGCAAGGATGCGCAACCAAGCAAAGCATGCACCATGCTCCAAGTAGATACGCCACCCTAATCTTCTTCTTAGTTAAAAGCAAAAAGAAAGGCGGCATGCAGGCCTCACAAGGATACATCATAGGCATGTTAAGGGGCTTGACATATGACTACAACATCATGCACAATCAAGTACTTATGCAATTCTACATGCTCATGAAAAATATAAAATTTGAAATTTTACTTTTTCAAAAAACATGTCTCTCTTCCTTCCCTTCATATCACAAATCTTTGATTCTAAGTTTCTCTCAGGAGTCTACAAGAGGCATACCGGTTGCCCTCCTTGCAATCCCTAACTTGCTAGGATAAGGGCAATCACCCAGTCCATGCCCTATCCCAACAAGTCTCTCAAGATAGGTCTATCCTATTATAAGAGGAGAAATTTTCTCTTCCACATGTGGGTCTATCCCATCACATGAAGAGAGCAAAGAACCACAAGAAGTTGATTAGAAGTAAGAAACAAGAGACCTACGATTTTTCTACTTGAAGAAAAACATGCGCCAACATCTATGCAATATGCGAAAATATAGATATGGCATGTGAGCATGGAAAAGCATGAAAGAAACATCGTTCGAGGATCGCAAGTTGCTCTGATACCACTGTTGGGAAACCCCTAGATTTTTTACAATTTTTTCACAGAGATTACATTTGCACAGTAGAAGAATATCCCTGAAACAGGTCTGTCCCAAAAACCCAGTGAAGATCTCTTGCGAGGGGGTCGACACGATGTGATAGTAAGTACCTTTAAGCAATGAAAAGCCGATGTCAAGAAAGGCGCCCAAGTGTTCGCCCTCTGCAGTCTCGCACACACGGATTCCTCGAGCTTTCTTCTTCCTCACCCAGTGCTAGCCTCGGGAAGAAGATCCATGCCTTAGGAGAGTCCTCCAAGCAACTTGCGCAACCACCAAGATGTGATGCGCCATGGAGATAGAGGAAGGAAGATGCCGCAAGCCTCTTTCTTTCTTTCTTTGCGTCAAGGAAGGAAAGGGAAGAAGAGAGCTTCGACTTAGATGGAAGAAGAGGAAGAAAAGTCCTCCAAGAACTCCAAGCTTTCGCCCCTTCACTTGTTTCACGCCTCCAAGGAGTTCAACATCAAGAGAGGGGCAGCTAGGTGGTTCTTTGATAGCACTAAGAGGCAGTTTGGGTTATTGGAAGGTGTATGCGATTTGGGCCTTGAATAAGGGATTCATTAAATCAATCACATTGACCAAATCCCTAATACCATATGCGCCTAAGCCTTGCATAAGCAAGTATAGGCCATATGCGCCCACATCAATCCATATAAGGTAATCATTCCATCCATGCAATATAACCTAGTCAAAGCATGAGGATAGATTGCCTAATATGGTCTAGGCACAAATCCTAATCTAATTAGGATTCTAATTATGTAAATAATCAGCCCCTTATGCACCTATCACCTTCCAATCAATTATCATGTGCGATCTAATCAAATCCAATTTGATTTAATCACTTAGGAGATACCAAACAAGGCATAGGCGCAAATCCTAGTCCAACTAGGATACCATAGGCGCCTATCCTATTAATTTATCCCCATTATACCCTTTGAGGCTCTAATCTCTTCATTACAACTTATTAGAAAGCCCAACCAAGAAATGGGCCTAGCCCAAAGTCCATTATGCATGTTAACCAAGCTATTGGATCCAATCCAATTTAACCCATGGTCAAATGAGGCTAACCATGGTTAATTTGGTCAATATGCCAAAAATGGAAGTTGGCCCCAATAAGTTTCTTCCATCTCATCAGGCCCATTTGGTGTTGATGAAATCTCCTAAACAGATCCGAGTTATCCAATAACTCGATCTAAAGGCTACCCGATCGATATGAAAACTCATGTATTAAGGCGTGCGACCCTATAGGTTCCTCTGACGTTGGCAGTGATGACCTAAGGTCACCACAAGTAGTGAGTGGCACCTAGTAGTGCATCGCTGTACCCAAGTCATCAGAATGGATATCGACATCGACATCCCCATCATCGCAACTAGGTACAGATGCATTTGCAGTCTCTTTACCGAACTGATATCCGATTGGACAAGTGTGTCATCATTTGTTTACATCCAATCACATGGTCATGACTAAATCAGGTTGACACCTGGGTATGGCCATACACTTTCAGTCATAGAACCATAGAGGAGCTCCATGGATATCAAGCTTCCCTCAGGAATGGGCAAATCCTCTGTATGTTCATTGACCTTCTCATATGGGTCATGACATGCTCAATAACAACCATTATTACCTCCCAACTATGGCGAGGTGCTAGGTTGTATCAAAGCATGTCCCTACCCATATAGAATGGTTAATGACCTCAAGTCAAGGGATCAATGCATCTTCCGTCACTTGTGAGGATAACTCATGACACCAAGTCCTAGCCTCACAGCGAGTCGGTCCAGTATATCCACCACTGATATACCCATATGTTTGCATTAGCACCTCGAGCCTAACCAGCCCATATACCAATCTCACAAGTACCATAGCTGTCCCATATCCACTAAGGTACATTGACTAGGGACAATTATTTGAGTACAGATCCAATCTGTCTCTAGGGACATTATCATGTAAGTACACAATCGCAGATGTAAACAAACAATGATAATGACAATGCTAGAATGATATATAAATATCAGAGTCAATTAGTACAAAGATGGACCAAAACTAGGTCTCAGGGCATATACACCAACAGCAGTGCAACCTCGTGTTTCGATTTTCCGGTGCCTCCATCATCACGCGTTTGCTTTACCGGGGCTATGATATAGCTTCATAGCAAGGTAAGTGTGCTTCTCGGAAGTTTTGGTTTAGTTCCATTGTGTTTCTGTGTGTCGATCATGGCGGTGCCAACGTCGATAGTTTTGGCAGCTACGAGAGCTTCGAACGTGCATCGAAAGCTCGCCGTAGCCACCTCAGGAGCTTCCCTTCATCGTCGAGGGTCTTTAGACGAAGTTTGGAGTCGAACGGACGCTCAACATGCCCTTAGGAGCTCACCGGCGCAAGTAGTGGACACAGGTCTGGTGGCCTTGAACGGCGGCAATCGGGTGTTGTAGTCCACAAGTGCACGGATACTCGAAGTAATATTTAAGATATCGAACCACAGAGACGTCGTTGTTAAGTATCGACGAATTGAATTCTCACTAGCTAAATAAATCGAGAATGATGAAAGTAAAAGATAGAATCTGGGACTAGGGGTTCATCCACCTTAATTTTAATGACTAGAAGGGAATAAAATATTGTCAATCAAATTTTGTTATGATAAAGATGTAATTTACTTTATAAAGGAATTAACTCGCTCTCGCGCAGATAATTATACAAAGAACCAATCCTCACTCTCATGGAGGATCTATTCAATGCTGAAGATAAGTAAATTATTGACAAACAACTCAAGGATCACTCATGTGCATCCGAATTCTAAGTCAAATACCTCAAGAGAAGCAATGTATTCTCATACCATAATTTCTCAGGTTCTACTTAAGGTTCTCCGACGATCAGATATTTAATCTCTTACAATATCAAATCAAGTCTAACATAATAACTCAATCCAAAGATCATAAAATCAACATGGCAATAGAATTACTAAAAATCAGAATTAAGAAAAATACCTAATCTCTTACGATAAGTTCTAAACTCAATGATTCTAGGGTTCCAAATTTTGCAATCAACTTCTCAATCTATTTCACAAAATTCTAAAACATGCTAAAAATATGAGACTAAGGAGAATTATAAACAATCATCACATAAGTAGAATTATCATAACAAAATCATCCTGACGAAATTAACAATGTCTAGTCATTAAGAAGTTAAGGGGATAACACCCCCATGTCCCAAAAGATGTTTAAGCTAGCATGATGGAATAATTACAGCAAAACATGGTTTTAGAATGGTTAGAAATCGAAAGGGAAGAGTAAAATTACAAAACAGGGCTGTAATCAAAATTGCAGCCCGTAATTTGTGTGGAGTCGCGGTGAACAGTGCACGTGAATTTCTCCCTCAATCAGTCTCCTTTCACTCTGAAACTTTTGTGGTGTGTTCTCCCTCCTCAAGCAAAGCTTCCTTGCAAATTTCGTGGCCGGAGATGGTCTGTGCGAGGAACGGCGATGAACCCTAGTGCGGTGGCTATTCTCTCAAATTCTCCGTGAATCCTCAATCAAAATTGTTCCTTTTGCTTTGTAAATCTTCTCCTCCTTATTCTGAGTCTTCCTCTTTTTATGGATCTTGAATTGGTGCCCTAAATCTCGAGAAATCATCTTTTTAAACTTTCGGTGAAAAAATAAGAAAACTGGGCGCCGAATTACAGTACCGTGATGAACATTACGGTACTGCCGTAATGGCTTCGGAGGTTTCTGTAAGGATTTCGTCCAAAATTATGGCACCGTGAAAAATCCTTACGGTAGTACCGTAATTCTTCCAAAATCTCTAAAAGTTTCTGTATGAAATTGGACCTAAATTACGGCATAGTGGAAAGTGTTACGACAGTGCTATAATTTGTCTGAAATCCTCTGAAGCCTCTGCCTAAATCTCGATTGAAATCACGGCAGCATAAAATTAATTACGGCAATGCCGTAATTTCCCAACAAAACTTGCTGCAATCTGCTGCCGTGAAATCCATTACGGTAGTGCCCTGATTTCAGGTTACGGCCGTAAAAATAATTATGGCACTACCATAATTTCTCTGGAAAGCTTGGTTTGGGTTGAAATTTGATGTGCAAACTCCTCTTGATGATTAGAACTCGCTCGTGCATCGAAATTGCTTGAAAATGCATGAAAATAATGCCTTCTTACCTGAAATTGATCAAAAACTGAAGAAGGTGTAGATTCCAAAGTATTTGGCAAATAAGGCATAAAAATAAAGCAAAAGAGCAAGATTATGACTCAAAAGGTTAGTTAATCAGTACAAAAAACACTATGAAATTTAGAGTCATCATCGGCCAAGCGGCTAGTTCAGGTGAAATTAGGGTTTGAGACTGGTTTATTTGGAAATAAACCCAACTCCCTGAGTTTGGAATTCATTTGAACCGGTTCAACAGTTTGGGCGGTTCAATTTCAATTTTGGCTCAGTTCTAGTTTTTGGACCAGTTAGACCCTAATTCGGTTGAATCTGGGCCGGTTCAGGTAGCCGTTGCAAAGCTTATGGAATTTCCTATCTAGTGGTATCCTGTGTGTCCCTAGATGCTTTGTATAATTTGTGTAATTTTGGTTTCAAGTTTTGGTCTGACTTGGTTCAGGGTGAATTTGACCGATTCACTGCAATTCTGTCTAGTTTAGTGGCTTTTGGGTTCGATTCATTGGATCCAAGGTTGGTTCCGTATGTTTCCAATCATTTTCTATCTGTTGGTGGTCTCTATTTTCAAGTTTGAATCATATTTGATGAAGTTCATGTACAAATCTATGTTTCAGAGTGATTAATCGACTCATTGGCTTGCATTGTTTGATAATTAGTTTTCTTGGCTTTTCAAAGTTAAGACCTCAAACTAGATTTCTGTAGATAAAGGTTTGTTATCCTTTTTTTCGTTGACCCAAATAGTATAGTATCCTATGCCTATCGAAGATTTGCAAGTTATATATTGGCATATTAGTTTTCCACTTTTGTATACCAGTTGTATATGTTTCTAGCATGTTATCAGTATCCACGTTGTGGATAGTATATTTGCATAACCAGTTTCTTAGTATCCACATGTGTGGATCGTTGTATTGAGCACATACCCAGCTCCCTTTGGGGTCGGTATCCACTCTGTGGACAGATCGGGGTCCCAAGTTAGCATGCATCGAGATTCATGATGAATGGTAGCACGTGTGTTCACCGTGTAAGGTGCGTATTGCACCTTATCATGCATATTCGGGGTGATGACCCCACAAGCCAGTAGGTATTGCTCACAGTTAATTTATGCATGGTATTAGTTTCCGTATTTGACACAGATAACCTAGTTGAATCAGTTTATCTAATTGCATTGTAGTTTTCAGGTACAACTTCTAGTTTCAGTTATAGTTTTCAGTTCCCATTATTCAGTTTCAGCTTTTAGTTTACAGTTTTGGTTCCAGCTTTCAGTTCACAGTTTCCAGTTTTCAGTATTTAGTTTGTTATAGTTTTATTGTTCATGCCCCTCGCTAGTTTCCCTCCTTTGAATCTAAGGGACTTCCCCTTCCTTTTGGGGAGAGGCTTACTCAGCAATGTATTGCTGAGTCTGGTTGATATTGTAGGTACTGGTCTGCACTAAGGAAATCAAAGCATGGATTTAATGTTTTACTTGATGGATTATTCTTGAAGAATTGTGATTCTTGTATTAAAAGTATTAGCTGAGATCTGAGTGTTGTAAAAGTGTACTCTGATGTAAAGTATTGTAAAGAGACTTTTGTAGCAGTCAAACTTTTATTGTTGTTCCTAGATTGTAAAGTTATAATAGTTGCTTTATTCTAGTCTTGGTTCAAGGGTGTAACATATTTCGTATCAGTGGAATAGTTTAAGGCTTAGGGAAAACCTAAACGTGAACTTCAGATCCTAGGTGAACTTTTAGGAACTTAGGATATAAGGAGACTACTAAGGATTATGATTTGTCTTTGAAGAATAGCCTAAGTTGTTTGATGGATTACGGTAAGGACACAAGATTTGTGAGATTGAACCTTAGGTGATGTGGGGTGGAGACACGTGATGAGCAAACCAGAAAAAAAGTAATTAAAACCGATTAAACCAGCATGTAGAACAAGACTAATTCTCTTCAATCACAACAAAATTGGAGAGTAGATAACTATCAGGCAAGTAGAATGTCTGCAACAAAATAGCTAGTCAAATCAAAAAATTAAGACACTGCAGAATTTTTATCAGAATGCAAATGTTGCCATGGCTTGCAGAGTGATTGGTTGGGCTTGGATTCGACCCAATTGTTTTCGATGATGGAACAATGTTTGGTCTTTCCAGTCATGCACAAAATGAAGCGTTTCCTTTTCTCGACTTCTTAAAATACTTGCACAAAGAATGCTAATCAGATTAGTCTATGAAAACAAATGCAGGAATTAATTCAGATAGCAAAAGATGCTATGTCTTTTAGCTTGATCCATTGTCGCTTTAGTTGCATCAACTCATCCATCTAGTAGATCAAGATGTCTTCTTTCTAATCGTGCCAAAGTTCTGTATCTTTGCTCCACCGAATGCTTAAGGTACCTGCAGCAAATAGCATAATCAGATTAATATTGAACCAAATAGAAAACTTGGAAGCAGGAAGCAGAGTTGTGGAAACAGTCAAGCGAGGCTTCCGCCGATCAGTGATGCGGGAGCTTGGGTGTTCGTCAGTGACTTTGGTAACGAGGGATGGTGGAGAACATGAGGACGGTGTCGTAGGACCGGCAGAGGCAGAGAAACGGCTCTTCAATCGGAACAGGGCCAGTTGGGAAACTGGAGGCGGCTGTTTATCGGAACAGGGGAGGTGCGTAAGTGGCAGGGGCAGTCGCCATTCGCCGGATGGTGGACGAAATCAAAACCTGCTACAAGTGGAGATTATTGTGGTGGAGGAGAAGACGTGGATTGATTTTGGGATCGATTGGTGGCCGTGCGGAGGAGAACGATGAAGAAAGGCGGAACTAGGGCAGAAATAGGGGATCTGGTCGGCGTTTTGAATCCGGTGATTGGACCGGCGGATGGACGGATGTGTTGGGGTATGCCCTTAAGGCTAATGTTTGAGGCCTTGGGATTATATCAGTTTCATGTGTATAAACTCTATGTTTATAAAGGCAATGGTTGTTATTCAGGTTGTTACATCATCTGCTGCAATATGTATACTTCTGAATAATGTCTCAATGCTGTTCAGCTTGGCTGACATGCAGTTTTGTCCTTAGTCGAGATATCTTGGTGAACATGAGACAGCCTTGATATGTTTGAGACTAATATGTGTTCTAGTCTTATAGGATGCTTCAAGCATGGAATAAGATGTAGACTCATGGGTACATTGGATGTACTGGACAGACCCTACTTAGGATATTCAATTGCTTGTCACAATGTGAATAATCCTTATATGCAAACAAGTGGCATATTTCCTCTGACTTGAGATCACTTGTGTTTCTAAATGATGATTGGCATTGTTTTGAGGTAGTTCAATATCATTTGAAACATAATGGTTATAGACTATCTTGGATAGTGAGCATGAGTCATGTTAGGGCACTAGTGATAGATATAGGATTGCCGTCTCCTTGATTGGAGTGTGATGTTCTATAGGGGCCCCCTGGATGAGATGGTTGAGAAAGTGTATGGCCATACCCAGATGACTATGTTCATCTGATCTAACCACTCTCATCATATTGGAATTACAGGCACAAGTGTGAACCCAAGTCACTTGACATATGTGTTTCCTTTGCCACTGGACGTTCTTATTGGACAAGCGTGTCAAGCCTGTAATTCCAATATGATGAGAATGATTAGATCAGATGAACATAGTCATCTGGGTATGGCCATACACTTTCTCAATCATCTCATCCAGGGGGCCCCTATAGAACATCACACTCCAATCAAGGAGACGGCAATCCTATATCTATCACTAGTGCCCTAACATGACTCATGATCACTATCCAAGATAGTCTATAACCATTATATTTCAAATGATATTGAACTACCTCAAAACAATGCCAATCACCATTTAGAAACACAAGTGATCTCAAGTCAGAGGAAATATGCCACTTGTTTGCATATAAAGATTATTCACATTGTGACAAGCAATTGAATATCCTAAGTAGGGTCTGTCCAGTACATCCAATGTACCCATGAGTCTACATCTTATTCCATGCTCGAAGCATCCTATAAGATTAGAACACATATTAGTCTCAATCACATCAAGGCTGTCTCATGTTCACCAAGATATCTTGACTAAGGACAAAACTGCATGTCAGCCAAGCTAAACAGCATTGAGACATTATTCAGAAGTATACATATTGCAGCAGATGATGTAACAACCTGAATAACAAACATTGCCTTTATAAACATTAAGTTTATACACATGAAACTGTTATAATCCCAAGGCCTCAAACATTAGCCTTAAGGGCATACCCCAACAATCTCCCACTTGCACTTAATCTAATGGTTGAGAAATCTCAAACCCATATTATTACAGTGCTTCTCATGCTTCTGCTGCGCCAGAGGCTTTGTAAGCGGGTCAGCTAGATTGTCATCTGTATGAACCTTGCAGACTTTGATCTCGCCACGATCAATGATCTCCCGGATCAAATGAAACCTTCTCTGTATGTGCTTGGACTTCTGGTGCGACCGTGGTTCCTTTGCTTGTGCTATTGCTCCAGTGTTATCACAGAAGATAACCAAAGGATCTGCACTCGAAGGAACAACACCAAGTTCCTGAACGAACTTACGAATCCACACTGCCTCCTTGGATGCTTCTGAGGCTGCAACATACTCGGCTTCTGTTGTGGAATCAGCAACAATTGACTGTTTGAAACTTTTCCACACCACTGCAGCTCCATTCAAGCTAAAAACATAGCCTGATTGCGATCGGAAATCATCCTGATCAGATTGGAACAAAGCGTCAGTATATCCTTCAATACTGAGTTCTTCCTGACCTCCATATATCAAGAACATATCTTTGGTCCTCCGAAGATATTTCAAAATGTTCTTGACTGCAATCCAGTGTGCCTTCCCTGGATTACTTTGGAATCGACTGGTCACGCTTAACCCGTAAGCAACGTCTGGGCGAGTACACAACATCACATACATAATGGACCAAATAGCCGAAGCATAAGGCGTATTGTCCATTTCATCTTTCTCAGTCTGTGTTTGTGGACACTGACTCTTTGAATGATTCAGACCATGTCTGACTGGAAGATACCCTCTTTTAGAATTTTCTAAATGGAATCTCTCCAGGACTTTATCGATGTAAGTACTCTGGCACAGCCCGAGAAGCCTCTTAGATCTATCTCTGTAGATCTTCACACCTAATACATAGGCTGCTTCTCCTAAATCTTTCATCTGGAAACATTTTCTTAACCATGCCTTAACCGCATGTAGTTCAGGAATATCGTTTCCAATTATTAAGATATCATCGACGTAGAGGACTAGGAAAGTAATCACGCTCCCACTAAACCTCTTATATACACACGGGTCATCTTCATTCTTGATGAAACCAAATTCACAGATTGATTCATCAAAACGAATATTCCAGCTTCTTGATGCTTGTTTAAGTCCATAAATGGACTTCTTCAATTTGCATATTTTATGACGATCTGATGGATTAGTGAAACCTTCAGGTTGTGTCATATACACATCCTGTTCTAGTTTTCCATTAAGGAAAGCGGTCTTCACATCCATTTGCCAGATCTCATAATCATAATATGCCGCTATCGCGAGAATGATCCGAATAGACTTGAACATGGCTACAGGAGAGAAAGTTTCATCATAATCTATCCCGTAGATTTGTTTGAAACCTTTCACAACTAGCCTGCCTTTATAGGTAACCACATTACCATCCATGTCAATCTTCTTCTTGAAGATCCACTTACAGCCTATAGGGATTACTCCCGGAGGCGGATCAACCAAATCCCAAACTTGGTTATCTGACATGGAGTTCATCTCGGCTCGCATAGCTTCAAGCCATCTCGCTGATTCCGGTCCACTGACCGCATCCACATAAGTGAGGGGTTCATCATCAATGATGTAGACTCCGTCATAGCGCTCAGGCTGTCGATGGATCCTTCCCGATCTTCGCGGTTCCCGTGATATCTGAGCCTCAGGTTATTCAGTAACCTGATCTACTGGCTCAGGCTCATCCAACTGTGCTTGACTACTTTGTCCTTCTTCTGGATTCTCATCCAGCTTTATTTCTCTCCCACTGGCTTCTTGCAGAAGAAATTCTTTCTCAAGAAAAATAGCCGTCCGAGCAACAAATACTTTGTTCTCTTTGGGATCGTAGAAATAATAACCCTTTGTTTTTTTAGGGTAACCGACAAAGATACATTTCTCAGATCTGCTCTCTAGTTTCCCAGAGGCGAGCTTTTTGACATAAGCCTCGCAACCCCAGATCTTAATAAATGTCAAGCTCGGCTGTTTCCCATACCATAACTCATATGGCGTCTTTGAAACGGCCTTGGATGGCACTCGGTTTAGTACCTTTGCAGCTGTTTCCAGTGCAAATCCCCAAAAGGAGTAAGGTAGAGTAGCCTGACTCATCATAGAACGAACCATATCCAGTAAGGTTCTATTTCTCCTCTCGGACACACCATTCCATTGCGGTGTTCCTGGCGGAGTGAGCTGTGAGATAATCCCACACTCCTTCAGATAGTCAGTAAACTCATGACTCAAGTATTCTCCACCTCGATCTGAACGAAGTGCCTTGATATTTCGGCCTAGCTGATTTTGTACTTCATTTTTGAACTCTTTGAACTTGTCAAAAGATTCACTCTTATGTCTCATTAGATAGACATAACCATACCTACTGAAATCATCAGTAAAGGTAATGAAGTATGAATAGCCACCTCTGGCATGTTTACTAAATGGCCCACACACATCACTGTGAATGAGGTCAAGTAAACCTGAAGCCCTTTGACCTTTGTTAGAAAAAGGAGACTTCGTCATTTTACCCAGTAAACAAGCTTTGCATGTATCAGGCTCCTCATAGGAGAATGATCCCAGCAGTCCATGGTCATGCAACCGCTTAATGCGCTTCTTGTTAATATGGCCTAAACGACTATGCCATAGCAAGGTGTTGTCTTCAGCATACTTGGCTTTTTAATATCAATCTATTGTATTGAACATTCCATGTCCAACATGAATAACCCATTGTTAATTGACCCAGTAGCATAAACAATATTATCAAAAGAAATATAACACTTTGAAATCTTGCATTCAAAGGAAAACCCTTTCCTGACAAGAGCAGGAATAGAGATAATATTCTTAGTTATGCTCGGTACAAAATAACAATTGTCCAGTTCTAATACAAGACCAGATGGTAAAGAGATGTGATAAACTCCTACAGCAACAGCAGCAACCCGTGCCCCGTTTCCTACTCGTAGGTCCACCTCACGCTGCCCCACCTGTCTTCTTCTCTTGAGTTCCTGTACATTTGAACAAATGTGAACTCCACATGCAGTGTCTAACACCCATGAAATAGAAGAAGATAACATGACTTCAGTCACGTAAATACCTGAGCCAGAAGCGAAAGAGTTGCTTCCCTTCTTATCTCCTTGGAGCGCTTTACAGTCCTTTTTCCAGTGACCCAGCTGGCCACAATGGAAACATCTGTATTCCTTTGACCGCTTGAGCTTTTGTTTCAGTGCCTTGTTGTAGCTCTTGAGAGGGGCTTTGCCCTTCTTCCCCTTCTTCTTGTTCCTAGAAGGAAACATTAGGACAAAGGATGAAGGCGTTCCCTTCTCACGAGACTGAGTCTGCTCTGTAGTCAAGAGCATATTCAGTAACTCTGCCGACGTACAGTCGATCTTGTTCATATTAAAATTAATGATGAATGGATCGAAAGAGGCCGGGAGAGACTGCAGGATGATATCTACAACAAGCTCCTGATTGATGGTGTGTCCCAGTTTCTCTAGAGCCTCCTTGTACCCAATCATCTTGAGCACGTGAGCTCCCACTGGACTCCCTTCAGTCAGTTTGCTCTGAAAGAAAAGTTTCGTCAAATTATAGCGTTCAGTCCTTGCCTGTGCAGCATACAGCAGCTTGAGGTTTGCTATAATTTCTATAGCTGATAAATCCTCCTGCTGACGCTGCAGCTGTGGCGTCATACATGCTAGCATCAAGCAAGCGACATCAATGCTATCATTGACATGCTTCTCATAAGCATCCCGAACCGCCCTTGCGGCGTTCGGAGCGGGTTGAGGCGGTATAGCCGTCTCGAGGACATACAGTTTCCTCTCAGCCTTAAGAACAATCTTAAGGTGTCCGTACCAGTCTGAGAAGTTTGGCCCAGCAAACTTCTCCCTTTCCAGTAGGGATCGCACATTGAACGCTGTGGTGTTCGTTGCTACAGTAATCTACAACATTGCAAGAACAGCAAGGTCAGTATCAATGTTAGAATCAATTCAGGACTTAAGAATGATTCTTTTCTCACTATTTTATCTGGCTGAAAAATCCAGCAAAATAGCCCGAAAGAGTAAAACTCTTTTAGTGAGATGGGATCCAGATTTCATACTTGGTCTCCGCGTCCCGCTCAGGAGAGATAAGATGCACAGAGAGTACAAGCACTAATTTCTGGTAGGCAATCCCTGCCAATCGCCAACCTGTGCGATTCCCCTTCATCTGGGCAATCCAGCAGACTGTGCCAACTGAGTTGGTACAACACAGTCTCTGATCCCACAGATGGCTGCCTCCATATGGCTACCATATGCTCAATATGTAGCCTACATGATCAAGCTGACCCGACCTACTCCCTGGACCACCACGTGCTATGCTGAGCAACGAGAAGTGATAAATCCCTTCTCTGTAACACGCAGGTGTAATCACACACCGTCTGAAGATAGATGGGCGTGCCCACTGAGTGGGTACAACACGGCCCCAACGATAGTCAGAACAGTGAGGTTTCGCGTCAGAAGGCTATCGTGCTTGATATTTAACGTTGGATTTTAACGGTCCTTTTATCTTCTTACTATCATTCAAACCCTATGGTGATAGCAGAAGAATAGATCATGCAGTTACTAAATTACTTAAATAGTAAATTAAAAGCATGATGATCTTATGTGGTAAAAGCCCATTAAGCCTAAGTAAGACCTTAATAAACTTAAGTCTTCACTTGAGCTCTTCATGGGTCTTTTGCATTTCCTCTGGCCCAACCCGGGCCCAAGCGCCCACTGCAGCTCAGATGCGCCCACCAAGTAAAATGCACCTGTCCTAGAGTCGAACCCTTAACCTCCCACTGGTGAAGCCACTTGCTGCATGCGCCTCTGCCAAGTGTGCTCTGTGCTCATGTCTGATTAAATTACAATTTAATCTATCTAGACATGATTGACTCGCAGGTCAATTACACTTTATAAATTAATTAAAATGTGATGCGCAGATCACAATAATAATTTACAAATTAATCCAGGCACGCAGGCCCCAGCACAGCACACATTAATTGGGCAGCCCACATAAGATGAAATAAACATTCATTCATGTTATACAAACAACATGTGATCCAATCAAGAAAATAAAATTTTCGAAAATCCCATTGGCATCAATTTTATTTCCTTATGTTCCCTACTACCTTACAACGGTCCATTAATAGGGATCCACTCATCAGACCTAGTCAGACCCACTGCCCTTGCATGCACCAATTCATAACCGACTTGAGTCGACCTCATGGTCAACAATGCATGTCTTAAGGGCTGAACGTCCCTCATGAGTTTTGGCAAGCGGGTGTGACACCGGGCCTAAATCATGAGCGTTCACTGGTTGTCTCAATCAGACATCGCTACACGCCCAGTATGCAGTCGACCTATAGCCACCTCATGCTTGCGCATAGGTGCCATCTGGTCGACCCATCTAGGCTGTCAGATGGTCTGATCAGACTGTTGGGTCTAGACTGGATGATGATTTCAACCCTAATAACCCATCTAAGGTTTTATAGCAGGTGCTCATAGATCTAGATGGAGCGTGCAAGATGTTTAGTTTTTACAAAAACACTTTAACATGTAATTTCGCAAACTAACATGTAGTTGCGCAAGATGATAACTTCTAGATCTATATATCAAACGCAAACTAGGATCACAAATTAACATCAAGCAATCATATGATTCATACGATACCAAGCTCTGATACCAATTGATAGTCCGTAAAAAGGGGGGGGGGGGCGAAACCCTAATAGCATGCGCAAATAAAACTTTTCTAGGGTTTCATGAGGATCGAATAGTATGAACATATGATCAACTTAAGATTGAAAGCATAGAGATGCGTTACCATTGCCATTTCTTGGATGGCGTCTTGGAATCAAAGAATCGAATGCTTCTTCTCCAAAGGCAATCGCACATAAGAAGATGATGGCTACTCCCTTTTCTTTCTTTGTGCTAGCAAAGCTTCAAGGTATCCTTGTCGCATGAAGGAGGAGTCTTCCTTGCTTGGATGGCCGAATACTTCTCTCACACTCGTGGAGGCGAGTCACATGAGAGGAAGAGCAAGAGAGGGGCGAGAGACGTGGAACGTGGAGGCGTGCACTCAATTTTTGGAAAAACAATTTCCAAAAAATAGCAAGCATGATGCCTTCACTCCAATCGCAAACATCTCCCTTTGAACCATGCGCTCACTCTAAGTGAACCGGTTCAATTCACTTTGGTCCAAAGACCAAACCAAACCAAGTCATAGTCTAGATCATATTAAACCATAAGGCTCAAGATCTAACCATTCATCTCTTGATGCTCTTGATCTCACCGATCTAGCATCAATTCTCTCGATCAAAGCTTACCGATCTCAAGCCCTAATCAATCAAACATGATCAGACCAGATCTCACTTACAATCAGAGTTTAAACTCCTTTAAACTGAACCAAAACAATTCAGTCCACACGATCTGACATAAGTAAGCCATATCATCAAATTGTGCGACCCTAAGGGTTTCCTTTAAATGTCGGTAACGATAACTTATGTTATCACGATCAGTGAGGGGTATCTAGCAACACATCACTGTCTCCCGATATAAAGGAAAGAGTCTTCCAAGACTACACCCAAACCACAGCACAAGTGTGAACCCAAGTCACTTGACATATGTGTTTCCTTTGCCACTGGACGTTCTTATTGGACAAGCGTGTCAAGCCTGTAATTCCAATATGATGAGAATGATTAGATCAGATGAACATAGTCATCTGGGTATGGCCATACACTTTCTCAATCATCTCATCCAGGGGGCCCCTATAGAACATCACACTCCAATCAAGGAGACGGCAATCCTATATCTATCACTAGTGCCCTAACATGACTCATGATCACTATCCAAGATAGTCTATAACCATTATATTTCAAATGATATTGAACTACCTCAAAAAAATGCCAATCACCATTTAGAAACACAAGTGATCTCAAGTCAGAGGAAATATGCCACTTGTTTGCATATAAGGATTATTCACATTGTGACAAGCAATTGAATATCCTAAGTAGGGTCTGTCCAGTACATCCAATGTACCCATGAGTCTACATCTTATTCCATGCTCGAAGCATCCTATAAGATTAGAACACATATTAGTCTCAATCACATCAAGGCTGTCTCATGTTCACCAAGATATCTCGACTAAGGACAAAACTGCATGTCAGCCAAGCTAAACAGCATTGAGACATTATTCAGAAGTATACATATTGCAGCAGATGATGTAACAACCTGAATAACAACCATTGCCTTTATAAACATTAAGTTTATACACATGAAACTGTTATAATCCCAAGGCCTCAAACATTAGCCTTAAGGGCATACCCCAACAATAAAATAGTGAGAAAAGAATCATTCTTAAGTCCTGAATTGATTCTAACATTGATACTGACCTTGCTGTTCTTGCATTGTTGTAGATTACTGCAGCAACGAACACCACAGCGTTCAATGTGCGATCCCTACTGGAAAGGGAGAAGTTTGCTGGGCCAAACTTCTCAGACTGGTACGGACACCTTAAGATTGTTCTTAAGGCTGAGAGGAAATTGTATGTCCTCGAGACGGCTATACCGCCTCAACCCGCTGCGAACGCCGCAAGGGCGGTTCGGGAAGCTTATGAAAAGCATGTCAATGATAGCATTGATGTCGCTTGCCTTATGCTAGCGTCTATGACGCCATAGCTGCAGCGTCAGCATGAGGATTTATCAGCTATAGAAATTATAGCAAACCTCAAGATGCTGTATGCTGCACAGGCAAGGACTGAACGCTATAACTTGACGAAACTTTTCTTTCAGAGCAAACTGACTGAAGGGAGTCCAGTGGGAGCTCACGTACTCAAGATGATTGGGTACAAGGAGGCTCTAGAGAAACTAGGACACACCATCAATCAGGAGCTTGTTGTAGACATCATCCTGCAGTCTCTCCCGACCTCTTTCGATCCATTCATTATTAATTTTAATATGAACAAGATCGACTGTACGCCGGCAAAGTTACTGAACATGCTCTTGACTACAGAGCAGACTCAGTCTCGTGAGAAGGGAACGCCTTCATCCTCTGTCCTAATGTTTCCTTCTAGGAACAAGAAGAAGGGGAAGAAGGGCAAAGCCCCTGTCAAGAGCTACAACAAGGCTCTGAAACAAAAGCTCAAGTGGTCAAAGGAATACAGATGTTTCCATTGTGGCCAGCTGGGTCACTGGAAAAAGGACTGTAAATCGCTCCAAGGAGATAAGAAGGGAAGCAACTCTTTCGCTTCTGGCTCAGGTATTTTCGTGACTGAAGTCATGGTATCTTCTTCTTCTATTTCATGGGTGTTAGACACTGCATGTGGAGTTCACATTTGTTCAAATGTACAGGAACTCAAGAGAAGAAGACAGGTGGGACAGCATGAGGTGGACCTATGAGTAGGAAACGGGGCACGGGTTGCTGCTGTTGCTGTAGGAGAATATCACATCTCTTTACCATCTGGTCTTGTATTAGAACTGGACAATTGTTATTTTGTACCGAGCATAACTAAGAATATTATCTCTATTCCTGCTCTTGTTAGGAAAGGGTTTTCCTTTGAATGCAAGATTTCAAAGTGTTATATTTCTTTTGATAATATTGTTTATGCTACTGGGTCAATTAACAATGGGTTATTCATGTTGGACATGGAATGTTCTATACAGCAGATTGATATTAAGAAAGCCAAGTATGCTGAAGACAGCACCTTGTTATGGCATAGTCGTTTAGGCCATATTAACAAGAAGCGCATTAAGCGGTTGCATGACCATGGACTGCTGGGATCATTCTCCTTTGAGGAGCTTGATACATGCAAAGCTTGTTTAATGGGCAAAATGACGAAGTCTCCTTTTTCCAACAAAGGTCAAAGGGCTTCAGGTTTACTTGACCTCATTCACAGTGATGTGTGTGGGCCATTTAGTAAACATGCCAGAGGTGGCTATTCATACTTCATTACCTTTACTGATGATTTCAGTAGGTATGGTTATGTCTATCTAATGAGACATAAGAGTGAATCTTTTGACAAGTTCAAAGAGTTCAAAAATGAAGTACAAAATCAGCTAGGCCGAAATATCAAGGCACTTCGTTCAGATCGAGGTGGAGAATACTTGAGTCATGAGTTTACTGACTATCTGAAGGAGTGTGGGATTATCTCACAGCTCACTCCGCCAGGAACACCGCAATGGAATGGTGTGTCCGAGAGGAGAAATAGAACCTTACTGGATATGGTTCGTTCTGAAAGTTCCACTATGGGGGGCGAAACCCTAAAGCATGCGCATATAAAAACTTGCATGGGTGGAATCTAGGGTTTCCTAGGATCGCATGTATGAACATATATCAACTTAAGGATTTGTATAGATCAAGAAGGGGATCATACCAATACCATTTCTTGGATGGCGTCTTGGAAGCAGAGGGAAAGCGGCTCTCCTCCAAAGGTGACGCACACAAGATGGGTGATCACCTACTCCTTGTCGATCCTTGTGCTAGCAAGGCTCTCCAAGTCTCCTGATCGCTTGAAGGGAAGATGAGATGATCTCTTGGCTTTCTTCTCTTCTCCTTTGCGTGAAGACTCACCACACGAGAGGAAGAGGCGACAAGAGGAAGAGGCGACAAGAGGAAGAGGGGACAAGAGGAAGAGGCGAGCGAGAATAGAGCAAATGCTCTCGAACGTGAGGCGTGCTCCCCATTTTGGAAACCAATTTCCAAAAATAGCAAGCCACTACTTCAACGCAAGATGCGTTTTACCCCAATCGCAACTTCCTCCCTTGACTTGAACCATGCGCTCACACTAAGTGAACCGGTTCAATTACATTTGGTTCAAAGACCAAATTAAACCAAGCCTTAGTCTAGATCATATTAAACCATAAGGCTCAAGATCTAACCATTCATCTCTTGATGCTCTTGATCTCACCGATCTAGCATCAATCCTCTCGATCGAAGCTTACCGATCTCAAGCCCTAATCAATCAAACATGATCAGACCAGATCTCACTTACAATCAGAGTTTAAATCCCATTAAACTGAACCAAAACAATTCAGTCCACACGATCTGACTTAAGTAAGCTATATCATCAAATTGTGCGACCCTAAGGGTTTCCTTTAAATGTCGGTAACGATAACTCACGTTATCACGATCAGTGAGGGGTATCTAGCAACACATCACTATCTCCCGATATAAAGGAAAGAGTCTTCCAAGACTACACCCAAACCACAGCACAAGTGTGAACCCAAGTCACTTGACATATGTGTTTCCTTTGCCAATGGATGTTCTTATTGGACAAGCGTGTCAAGCCTGTAATTCCAATATGATGAGAATCATTAGATCAGATGAACATAGTCATCTGGGTATGGCCATACACTTTCTAAATCATCTCATCCAGGGGGCCCCTATAGAACATCACACTCCAATCAAGGAGACGGCAATCCTATATCTATCACTAGTGCCCTAACATGACTCATGCTCATTATCCAAGATAGTCTATATGTTGGGGTATGCCCTTAAGGCTAATGTTTGAGGCCTGTGGGAATGTATCTGTATCATGTAATAAACTGTTATGTTTATAAAGGCATGGTTATTATTCAGTTGTTTACATTGTCTGCTGCAATATATGTTCTTCTGAATAATGTCTCAAAGCTGTTCAGCTGGGCTGACATGCTATATGTCCTTAGTCGATATATCTTGGTGAACATGAGACAGCCTTGATATGGTTAAGACTAATATGTGTTCTAATCTTATAGGATGCTTCGAGCATGGAATAAGATGTAGACTCATGGGTACATTGGATGTACTGGACAGACCCTACTAGGATGTTCAATTGTTTGTCACAATGTGAATATTCCTTGAATATGACAAGTGGCACATTTCCTCTGACTTGAGATCACTTGTGTTTTCTAAATGATGATTGTCATTGTTTTGAGATAGTTCAATATCATTTGAAACATATTGATTATAGATTATCTTGGATGGTGAACTTGAATCAGGTTAGGGCACTAGTGATAGACATAGGATTGCCGTCTCCTTGTTTAAGGAGTGTGATGTTCTAAAAGGGGCCCCCCTGGATGAGATGATTGAGAAAAGAGTATGGCCATACCCAGGTGACAGTGTTCATCTGATCTAATCATGCTCATCATATTGGAGCTACAAGCTTGACACGCTTGTCCAATAAGAACATCCAGTGGCAAAGGAAATATGTATGCTTTGTGATTTGATTCACACTTGTGCTATGGTTTGGGTGTAGTCTTGGAAGACTCTTTCCTTTATATCGGGAGACAGTGATGTGTTGCTAGATACCCCTCACTGATCGTGATGACGTCAGTTATCATTACCGACATTTAAAGGAAACCCTTAGGGTCGCACAATTTGATGATATGGCTTACTTAAGTCAGATCGTGTGGACTGAATTGTTTGGGTTCAGTTTAATGGGATTTAATCTCTGATTGTGAGTGAGATCTAGTCTGATCATGTTTGATTGATTAGGGCTTGAGATCGGTAAGCTTCGATCGAGAGAATGGTTGCTAGATCGGACAGATCAGAAGCACCAAGAGATCGACGGTTAGATCGGGAACCTTAGGGTTTATTTAAGATCTAGACTAGATCATTGGCTTGATTGGTTCTTAAACCGAACCAATGTGAACCGGCTCATGAAATGAGCGCATGGTTCAAGGCTTGGCAAATTGTTCACTTGACGTGAACATTGAAGCGAGAGTGGTGACTATTTTTAGTAACCATGATCTCCACTTGGAGACCACTCTCACGTTCGAATAGGGCTTTCTATTCTCGCCTATCCATCTCTTCCTCTCTAGTCTCTTGTGGTGTGTGGCGACGCTTGGAGTTTAGAGGAGGATTCGGCCAAGAGAGATCAAGGTCTTCATCCCTCACAATTCGATCAAAGACACTTTGGACCCTTGCTAGCACAAGGAGCGACAAAGAGTTTGCCATCATCCTCTTGTGTGCGATTCCCTTTGGAGAAGAGGCAATCGACTCTTTGCTTCCAAGGCAACATCTAGGCTATTGCGATGGTATGAATGTTTTTCATTAATCTTTACTAGCCCCTTTTCGAGTTGATCATTTAACATGCGAGTTGATCCTATAACCCTAGCTTCCGCAAGATGAATATAGTATGCGCTAATCACTTTAGGGTTTTGCTCCCCCTTGAAGGGGACTCTTCACTATAACCATTATATTTCAAATGATATTGAACTACCTCAAAACAATGCCAATCACCATTTAGAAACACAAGTGATCTCAAGTCAGAGGAAATATGCCACTTGTTTGCATATAAGGATTATTCACATTGTGACAAGCAATTGAATATCCTAAGTAGGGTCTGTCCAGTACATCCAATGTACCCATGAGTCTACATCTTATTCCATGCTCGAAGCATCCTATAAGATAAAAACACATATTATTCTCAATCATATCAAGGCTGTCTCATGTTCACCAAGATATCTCGACTAAGGACAAAACTGCATGTCAGCCAAGCTGAACAGCATTGAGACATTATTCAGAAGTATACATATTGCAGCAGATGATGTAACAACCTGAATAACAACCATTGCCTTTATAAACATAGAGTTTATACATGATACTGAAATAATCCCAAGGCCTCAAACATTAGCCTTAAGGGCATACCCCAACAATCTCCCACTTGCACTTAATCTAATGGTTGAGAAATCTCAAACCCATATTATTACAGTGCTACTCATGCTTCTGCTGCGCCAGAGGCTTTGTAAGCGGGTCAGCTAGATTGTCATCTGTATGAACCTTGCAGACTTTGATCTCGCCACGATCAATGATCTCCCGGATCAAATGAAACCTTCTCTATATGTGCTTGGACTTCTGGTGCGACCGTGGTTCCTTTGCTTGTGCTATTGCTCCAGTGTTATCACAGAAGATAACCAAAGGATCTGCACTCGAAGGAACAACACCAAGTTCCTGAACGAACTTACGAATCCACACTGCCTCCTTAGATGCTTCTGAGGCTGCAACATACTCGGCTTCTATTGTGGAATCAGCAACAATTGACTGTTTGAAACTTTTCCACACCACTGCAGCTCCATTCAAGCTAAAAACATAGCCTGATTGTGATCGGAAATCATCCTGGTCAGATTGGAACGAAGCGTCAGTATATCCTTCAATACTGAGTTCTTCCTGACCTCCATATATCAAGAACATATCTTTGGTCCTCCGAAGATATTTCAAAATGTTCTTGACTGCAATCCAGTGTGCCTTTCCTGGATTACTTTGGAATCGACTGGTCACGCTTAACCCGTAAGCGACGTCTGGGCGAGTACACAACATCGCATACATAATGGACCCAATAGCCGAAGCATAAGGCATATTGTCCATTTCATCTTTCTCAGTCTGTGTTTGTGGACACTGACTCTTTGAAAGATTCAGACCATGTCTGACTGGAAGATATCCTCTTTTAGAATTTTCTAAATGGAATCTCTCCAGGACTTTATCGATGTAAGTACTCTGGCACAGCCCGAGAAGCCTCTTTGATCTATCTCTGTAGATCTTCACACCTAATACATAGGCTACTTCTCCTAAATCTTTCATCTGGAAACATTTTCTTAACCATGCCTTAACCGCATGTAGTTCAGGAATATCGTTTCCAATGATCAAGATATCATCGACGTAGAGGACTAGGAAAGTAATCACGCTCCCACTAAACCTCTTATATACACACGGGTCATCTTCATTCTTAATGAAACCAAATTCACAGATTGATTCATCAAAACGAATATTCCAGCTTCTTGATGCTTGTTTAAGTCCATAAATGGACTTCTTTAATTTGCATATTTTATGACGATCTGATGGATTAGTGAAACCTTCAGGTTGTGTCATATACACATCCTCTTCTAATTTTCCATTAAGGAAAGCGGTCTTCACATCCATTTGCCAGATCTCATAATCATAATATGCCGCTATTGCAAGAATAATCCGAATAGACTTGAACATAGCTACAGGAGAGAAAGTTTCATCATAATCTATCCCGTAGATTTGTTTGAAACCTTTCGCAACTAGCCTGTCTTTATAGGTAACCACGTTACCATCCATGTCAATCTTCTTCTTGAAGATCCACTTACAGCCTATAGGGATTACTCCCGGAGGCGGATCAACCAAATCCCAAACTTGGTTATCTGACATGGAGTCCATCTCGGCTCGCATAGCTTCAAGCCATCTCGCTGAATCCGGTCTACTGACCGCATCCGCATAAGTGAGGGGTTCATCATCAATGATGCAGACTCCGTCATAGCACTCAGGCTGTCAACGGATCCTTCCCGATCTTCGCGGTTCCCGTGATATCTGAGCCTCAGGTTGTATAATAACCTGATCCTCTGGCTCAGGCTCATCCAACTGCGCTTGACTACTTTGTCCTTCTTCTGGATTCTCATCCAGCTTTATTTCTCTCCCACTGGCTTCTTGCAGAAGAAATTCTTTCTCAAGAAAAATAGCCGTCCGAGCAACAAATACTTTGTTCTCTTTGGGATCGTAGAAATAATAACCCTTTGTTTCTTTAGGGTAACCGACAAAGATACATTTCTCAGATCTGCTCTCTAGTTTCCCAGAGGCGAGCTTTTTGACATAAGCCTCGCAACCCCAGATCTTAATAAATGTCAAGCTCGGCTGTTTCCCATACCATAACTCATATGGCGTCTTTGAAACGGCCTTGGATGGCACTCGGTTTAGTACCTTTGCAGCTGTTTCCAGTGCAAATCCCCAAAAGGAGTAAGGTAGAGTAGCCTGACTCATCATTGAACGAACCATATCCAGTAAGGTTCTATTTCTCCTCTCGGACACACCATTCCATTGCGGTGTTCCTGGTGGAGTGAGCTGTGAGATAATCCCACACTCCTTCAGATAGTCAGTAAACTCATGACTCAAGTATTCTCCACCTCGATCTGAATGAAGTGCCTTGATATTTCGGCCTAGCTGATTTTGTACTTCATTTTTGAACTCTTTGAACTTGTTAAAAGATTCACTCTTATGTCTCATTAGATAGACATAACCATACCTACTGAAATCATCAGTAAAGGTAATGAAGTATGAATAGCCACCTCTGGCATGTTTACTAAATGGCCCACACACATCACTGTGAATGAGGTCAAGTAAACCTGAAGCCCTTTGACCTTTGTTGGAAAAAGGAGACTTCGTCATTTTGCCCATTAAACAAGCTTTGCATGTATCAAGCTCCTCATAGGAGAATGATCCCAGCAGTCCATGTTCATGCAACCGCTTAATGCGCTTCTTGTTAATATGGCCTAAACGACTATGCCATAACAAGGTGCTGTCTTCAGCATACTTGGCTTTCTTAATATCAATCTGTTGTATTGAACATTTCATGTCCAACATGAATAACCCATTGTTAATTGACCCAGTAGCATAAACAATATTATCAAAAGAAATATAACACTTTGAAATCTTGCATTCAAAGGAAAACCCTTTCCTAACAAGAGCAGGAATAGAGATAATATTCTTAGTTATGCTCGGTACAAAATAACAATTGTCCAGTTCTAATACAAGACCAGATGGTAAAGAGATGTGATATTCTCCTATAGCAACAGCAGCAACCCGTGCCCCGTTTCCTACTCGTAGGTCCACCTCATGCTATCCCACCTGTCTTCTTCTCTTGAGTTCCTGTACATTTGAACAAATGTGAACTCCACATGCAGTGTCTAACACCCATGAAATAGAGGAAGATAACATGACTTCAGTCACGTAAATACCTGAGCCAGAAGCGAAAGAGTTGCTTCCCTTCTTATCTCCTTGGAGCGCTTTACAGTCCTTTTTCCAGTGACCCAGCTGGCCACAATGGAAACATCTGTATTCCTTTGACCGCTTGAGCTTTTGTTTCAGTGCCTTGTTGTAGCTCTTGACAGGGGCTTTGCCCTTCTTCCCCTTCTTCTTGTTCCTAGAAGGAAACATTAGGACAGAGGATGAATGCGTTCCCTTCTCACGAGACTGAGTCTGCTCTGTAGTCAAGAGCATGTTCAGTAACTCTGCCGGCGTACAGTCGATCTTGTTCATATTAAAATTAATAATGAACGGATCGAAAGAGGCCGGGAGAGACTGCAGGATGATGTCTACAACAAGCTCCTGATTGATGGTGTGTCCCAGTTTCTCTAGAGCCTCCTTGTACCCAATCATCTTGAGTACGTGAGCTCCCACTGGACTCCATTCAGTCAGTTTGCTCTGAAAGAAAAGATTCGTCAAATTATAGCGTTCAGTCCTTGCCTGTGCAGCATACAGCAGCTTGAGGTTTGCTATAATTTCTATAGCTGATAAATCCTCATGCTGACGCTGCAGCTGTGGCGTCATAGACGCTAGCATAAGGCAAGCGACATCAATGCTATCATTGACATGCTTCTCATAAGCATCCCGAACCGCCCTTGCGGCGTTCGCAGCGGGTTGAGGCGGTATAGCCGTCTCGAGGACATACAGTTTCCTCTCAGCCTTAAGAACAATCTTAAGGTGTCCGTACCAGTCTGAGAAGTTTGGCCCAGCAAACTTCTCCCTTTCCAGCAGACTGTGCCAACTGAGTTGGTACAACACAGTCTCTGATCCCACAGATGGCTGCCTCCATATGGCTACCATATGCTCAATATGTAGCCTACATGGTCAAGCTGACCCGACCTACTCCCTGGACCACCACGTGCTATGCTGAGCAACGAGAAGCGATAAATCCCTTCTCTGTAACACGCAGGTGTAATCACACACCGTCTGAAGATAGATGGGCGTGCCCACTGAGTGGGTACAACACGGCCCCAACGATAGTCAGAACAGTGAGGTTTCGCGTCAGAAGGCTATCGTGCTTGATATTTAACGTTGGATTTTAACGGTCCTTTTATCTTCTTACTATCATTCAAACCCTATGGTGATAGCAGAAGAATAAATCATGCAGTTATTAAATTACTTAAACAGTAAATTAAAAGCATGATGATCTTATGTGGTAAAAACCCATTAAGCCTAAGTAAGACCTTAATTAACTTAAGTCTTCACTTGAACTCTTCTTGGGTCTTTAGCAAATCATCTGGCCCAACCCGGGCCCAAGCGCCCACTGCAGCTCAGATGCGCCCACCAGGTAAAATGCGCCTGTCCTAGAGTCGAACTCTAGACCTCCCACTGGTGAAGCCACTTGTTGCATGCGCCTCTGCCAAGTGTGCTCTGTGCTCATGTCTGATTAAAATACAATTTAATCTATCTAGACATGATTGACACGCAGGTCAATTACACTTTATAAATTAATTAAAATGTGATGCGCAGATCACAATAATAATTTACAAATAATCATCCAGGCACGCAGGCCCCAGCACAGCACACATTAAATTGAGGCAGCCCACATAAGATTAAATAGACAATCATTCATGTTATACAAACATCATGTGATCCAATCAAGAAAATAAAATTTTTTTTTTTCGAAAAACCCATTGGCTTCATTTTATTTCCTTATGTGCCCTACTACCTTACAACGGTTCATTAATAGGGATCCACTCATCAGACCTAGTCAGACCCACTGCCCTTGCATGCACCAAGTCATAACCGACTTGAGTCGACCTCATGGTCAACAATGCATGCCTTAAGGGCTGAACGTCCCTCATCAGTTCTGGCAAGCGGGTGTGACCCCGGGCCTAAATCATGAGCGTTCACTGGTTGTCTCAATCAGACATCGCTACACGCCCAGTATGCAGTCGACCTATAGCCACCTCATGCTTACGCATAGGTGCCATCTGGTCGACCCATCTAGGCTGTCAGATGGTCTGATCAGACTGTTGGGTCTAGACTGGATGATGATTTCAACCCTAATAACCCGTCTAAGGTTTTATAGCAGGTGCTCATAGATCTAGATGGAGCGCGCAAGATGTTAAGTTTTTACAAAAACACTTTAACATGCGCCAACAAGTAAAAACATACATCATGTAATTTCGCAAACTAACATGTAGTTGCGCAAGATGATAACTTCTAGATCTACATATCAAACGCAAACTAGGATCACAAATTAACATCAAGCAATCATATGATTCATACGATACCAGGCTCTGATACCAATTGAAAGTTCCACTATGGGGGGCGAAACCCTAAAGCATGCGCATATAAAAACTTGCATGGGTGGAATCTAGGGTTTTCTAGGATCGCATGTATGAACATAGATCAACTTAAGGATTTGTATAGATCAAGAAGGGGATCATACCAATACCATTTCTTGGATGGCGTCTTCGAAGCAGAGGGCGAGCGGCTCTCCTCCAAAGGTGACGCACACAAGATGGGTGATCGCCTACTCCTTGTCAATCCTTGTGCTAGCAAGGCTCTCCAAGTCTCCTGATCGCTTGAAGGGAAGATGAGATGATCTCTTGGCTTTCTTCTCTTCTCCTTTGCGTGAAGACTCACCACACGAGAGGAAGAGGCGAGCGAGAATAGAGCAAATGCTCTCGAACGTGAGGCGTGCTCCCCATTTTGGAAAACCAATTTCCAAAAATAGCAAGCCACTACTTCAACGCAAGATGCGTTTTACCCCAATAGCAACTTCCTCCCTTGACTTGAACCATGCGCTCACACTAAGTGAACCGGTTCAATTACATTTGGTTCAAAGACCAAATTAAACCAAGCCTTGGTCTAGATCATATTAAACCATAAGGCTCAAGATCTAACCATTCATCTCTTGATGCTCTTGATCTCACCGATCTAGCATCAATCCTCTCGATCGAAGCTTACCGATCTCAAGCCCTAATCAATCAAACATGATCAGACCAGATCTCACTTACAATCAGAGTTTAAATCCCATTAAACTGAACCAAAACAATTCAGTCCACACGATCTGACTTAAGTAAGCTATATCATCAAATTGTGCGACCCTAAGGGTTTCCTTTAAATGTCGGTAATGATAACTCACGTTATCACAATCAGTGAGGGGTATCTAGCAACACATCACTGTCTCCCGATATAAAGGAAAGAGTCTTCCAAGACTACACCCAAACCACAGCACAAGTGTGAACCCAAGTCACTTGACATATGTGTATCCTTTGCCACTGGATGTTCTTATTGGACAAGCGAGTCAAGCCTGTAATTCCAATATGATGAGAATGATTAGATTAGATGAACATAGTCATCTGGGTATGGCCATACACTTTCTAAATCATCTCATCCAGGGGGCCCCTATAGAACATCACACTCCAATCAAGGAGACGGCAATCCTATATCTATCACTAGTGCCCTAACATGACTCATGCTCATTATCCAAGATAGTCTATAACCATTATATTTCAAATGATATTGAACTACCTCAAAACAATGCCAATCACCATTTAGAAACACAAGTGATCTCAAGTTAGAGGAAATATGCCACTTGTTTGCATATAAGGATTATTCACATTGTGACAAGCAATTGAATATCCTAAGTAGGGTCTGTCCAGTACATCCAATGTACCCATGAGTCTACATCTTATTCCATGCTCGAAGCATCCTATAAGATTAGAACACATATTAGTCTCAATCATATCAAGGCTGTCTCATGTTCACCAAGATATCTCGACTAAGGACAAAACTGCATGTCAGCCAAGCTGAACAGCATTGAGACATTATTCAGAAGTATACATATTGCAGCAGATGATGTAACAACCTGAATAACAACCATTGCCTTTATAAACATAGAGTTTATACATGATACTGAAATAATCCCAAGGCCTCAAACATTAGCCTTAAGGGCATACCCCAACACGTTCTATGATGAGTCAGGCTACTCTACCTTACTCCTTTTGGGGATTTGCACTGGAAACAGCTGCAAAGGTACTAAACCGAGTGCCATCCAAGGCCGTTTCAAAGACTCCATATGAGTTATGGTATGGGAAACAGCCGAGCTTGACATTTATTAAGATCTGGGGTTGCGAGGCTTATGTCAAAAAGCTCGCCTCTGGGAAACTAGAGAGCAAATCTGAGAAATGTATCTTTGTCGGTTACCCTAAAGAAACAAAGCGTTATTATTTCTACGATCCCAAAGAGAACAAAGTATTTGTTGCTCGGACGGCTATTTTTCTTGAGAAAGAATTTCTTCTGCAAGAAGCCAGTGGGAGAGAAATAAAGCTGGATGAGAATCCAGAAGAAGGACAAAGTAGTCAAGCACAGTTGGATGAGCCTGAGCCAGTAGATCAGGTTACTGAGCAACCTGAGGCTCAGATATCACGGGAACCGGGAAGATCGGGAAGGATCCGTCGACAGCCTGAGCGCTATGACGGAGTCTACATCATTGATGATGAACCCCTCACTTATGCGGATGCGGTCAGTGGACCGGAATCAGCGAGATGGCTTGAAGCTATGCGAGCCGAGATGGACTCCATGTCAGATAACCAAGTTTGGGATTTGGTTGATCCGCCTCCGGGAGTAATACCTATAGGCTGTAAGTGGATCTTCAAGAAGAAGATTGACATGGATGGTAACGTGGTTACCTATAAAGGCAGGCTAGTTGCGAAAGGTTTCAAACAAATCTACGGGATAGATTATGATGAAACTTTCTCTCCTGTAGCCATGTTCAAGTCTATTCGGATTATTCTTGCGATAGCGGCATATTATGATTATGAGATCTGGCAAATGGATGTGAAGACCGCTTTCCTTAATGGAAAATTAGAGGAGGATGTGTATATGACACAACCTGAAAGTTTCACTAATCCATCATATCGTCATAAAATATGCAAATTAAAGAAGTCCATTTATGGACTTAAACAAGCATCAAGAAGCTGGAATATTCGTTTTGATGAATCAATCTGTGAATTTGGTTTCATCAAGAATGAAGATGACCCATGTGTATATAAGAGGTTTAGTGGGAGCGTGATTACTTTCCTAGTCCTCTACGTCGATGATATCTTAATCATTGGAAACGATATTCCTGAACTACATGCTGTCAAAGCATGGTTAAGAAAATGTTTCCAGATGAAAGATTTAGGAGAAGCAGCCTATGTATTAGGTGTGAAGATCTACAGAGATAGATCAAAGAGGCTTCTCGGGCTGTGCCAGAGTACTTACATCGATAAAGTCCTAGAGAGATTCCATTTAGAAAATTCTAAAAGAGGATATCTTCCAGTCAGACATGGTCTGAATCTTTCAAAGAGTCAGTGTCCACAAACACAGACTGAGAAAGATGAAATGGACAATACGCCTTATGCTTCGGCTATTGGGTCCATTATGTATGCGATGTTGTGTACTCGCCCAGACGTCGCTTACGGGTTAAGCGTGACCAGTCGATTCCAAAGTAATCCAGGGAAGGCACACTGGATTGCAGTCAAGAACATTTTGAAATATCTTCGGAGGACCAAAGATATGTTCTTGATATATGGAGGTCAGGAAGAACTCAGTATTGAAGGATATACTGACGCTTCGTTCCAATCTGACCAGGATGATTTCCGATCGCAATCAGGCTATGTTTTTAGCTTGAATGGAGCAGCAGTGGTGTGGAAAAGTTTCAAACAGTCAATTGTTGCTGATTCTACAACAGAAGCCGAGTATGTTGCAGCCTCAGAAGCATCCAAGGAGGCAGTGTGGATTCGTAAGTTCGTTCAGGAACTTGGTGTTGTTCCTTCGAGTGCAGATCCTTTGGTTATCTTCTGTGATAACACTGGAGCAATAGCACAAGCAAAGGAACCACGGTCGCACCAGAAGTCCAAGCACATACAGAGAAGGTTTCATTTGATCCGGGAGATCATTGATCGTGGCGAGATCAAAGTCTGCAAGATTCATACAGATGACAATCTAGCTGACCCGCTTACAAAGCCTCTGGCGCAGCAGAAGCATGAGAAGCACTGTAATAATATGTCGGGTTTATAGAGGGGTCCCCTTCAAGGGGGAGCGAAACCCTATAGATAGCGCAAGTGGTCTTCTTTGATTTAGCAGCGGAATTAGGGTTTAAACTTGATCACATGCTATACTTTCATATGATCAACTTAAACAACAAATGAAAGATTCGTTACCATGGCCATGGGAAGGAGGCGGCTTGGAAGCAAAGAGCAAGATAGATCTTCTCCACAAGTGACGCACACAAAAGAGGGATGACTTCTTCTTGCTGATCTTTGTGCTAGCAAAGATCTTCAAGAGTCCTTGCCGAATGGAAGGGATAGGTTGAGATGCTTCCTTGGCCGAGAGCTCTCCCTTGTCGTTCACCTCCTTCCACACGAGATGGCAAGCAAGCAACGTCAATGACAAGCGAGCAAAAGCGTTTAGGCGATAACATCAAAAATGGCGTTACATGACTTCCCAAAATGGAAAGTCATGAAGCCATGTTCCAACGCCAAAACGCCTTCCTTCATGAACCATGCGTTCACATAGTGAACCGGTTCATTCTTTGGTTCAATTCGATTTGGCTCATAGACCAAAATCAAACCAAGCCAAGCCAATACATGGTCTAGACCTTCTATGAACCTAATGGCTCAAGGTCTAACCGTCCATCTCCTGATGCTCTTGATCTCACCGATCTAGCATCTCCTCTCTCGATCGAAGCTTACCGATCTCAAGCCCTAATCAATCAAACATGATCAGACTAGATCTCACTTACAATCAGAGTTTAAATCCCTTTAAACTGAACCCAACTAATTCAGTCCACACGATCTGACTTAAGTAAGTCATATCATCAATTTGTGCGACCCTGAGGGTTTCCTTTAAATGTCGGTAACAATAACTTTCGTTATCACGATCAGTGAGGGGTATCTAGCAACACATCACTGTCTCCCGATATAAAGGAAAGAGTCTTCCAAGACTACTCCCAAACCACAGCACAAGTGTGAATCAACTTCACAAGGCATGCATGTGTCCTTTGCCACTGGATGTTCTTATTGGACAAGCGGGTCAAGCTTGTAACTCCAATACTATGAGTATGATTAGATCAGACGAGCATAGTCATCTGGGTATGGCCATACACTTTCTCAATCATCTCATATAGGGGGGCCCCTTTAGAACATCACACTCCTTGAACAAGGAGACGGCAATCCTATATCTATCACTAGTGCCCTAACCTGACTCATGATCATTATCCAAGATAGTCTATGATCATTATGTTTCAAATGATATTAAACTACCTCAAAACAATGACAATCATCATTTAGTCACTCAAGTGATCTCAAGTCAGAGGACATGTGCCACTTAGTGCATTCAAGGATTATTCACATTGTGACAAGCAATATGAATATCCTAGTAGGGTCTGTCCAGTACATCCAATGTACCCATGAGTCTACATCTTATTCCATGCTCGAAGCATCCTATAAGATTAGAACACATATTAGTCTCAATCATATCAAGGCTGTCTCATATTCACCAAGATATCTCGACTAAGGACATATAGCCTGTCAGCCTAGCTGAACAGCTTTGAGACATTATTCAGTAGTACACTTATTACTGCAGACAAGGTAACAACCTGAATAATAACCATGCCTTTATAAACATAAGAGTTTATTACATGATACTGTTACAATCCCAAAGGCCTCAAACATTAGCCTTAAGGGCATACCCCAACAATCTCCCACTTGCACTTAATCTAATGGTTGAGAAATCTCAAACCCATATTATTACAGTGCTTCTCATGCTTCTGCTGCGCCAGAGGCTTGGTAAGCGGGTCTGCCAGATTGTCGTCTGTATGAACCTTGCATATTTTGATCTCGCCACGATCTATGATCTCCCGGATCAAGTGAAACCGTCTCTGTATGTGTTTGGACTTCTGGTGCGACCGTGGTTCCTTTGCTTGTGCGATTGCTCCAGTGTTATCACAGAAGATAACCAAAGGATCTGCACTCGAAGGAACGACACCAAGTTCTCTCACAAACTTACGAATCCATACTGCCTCCTTGGATGCTTCCGAGGCTGCAACATACTCGGCTTCTGTTGTGGAATCTGCAACAGTTGATTGTTTGAAACTTTTCCACACCACTGCTCCACCATTCAAGCTAAAAACATAGCCTGATTGCGATCGGAAATCATCCTGGTCCGACTGGAACGAAGCATCAGTATATCCTTCTATACTGAGTTCTTCCTGACCACCATATATCAAGAACATATCTTTGGTCCTCCGCAGATATTTTAAAATGTTCTTGACCGCAATCCAGTGCGCCATACCTGGATTACTTTGGAACCGACTGGTCACGCTTAACCCGTAAGCGACGTCTGGGCGAGTACACAACATCGCATACATAATGGACCCAATAGCCGAAGCATAAGGCGTATTGTCCATTTCATCTTTCTCAGTCTGTGTTTGTGGACACTGACTCTTCGAAAGATTCAGACCATGTCTGACTGGAAGATATCCTCTTTTAGAATTCTCTAAATGGAATCTCTCCAGGACTTTATCGATGTAAGTACTCTGGCACAGCCCGAGAAGCCTCTTAGATCTATCCCGGTAGATCTTCACACCTAATACATAGGCTGCTTCTCCTAAATCTTTCATCTGGAAACATTTTCCTAACCATGCTTTAACAGCATGTAGTTCAGGAATATCATTTCCAATGATTAAGATATCATCGACGTAGAGGACTAGGAAAGTAATCACGCTCCCACTAAACCTCTTATATACACACGGGTCGTCCTCGTTCTTGATGAAACCAAACTCAGAGATTGATTCATCAAAACGAATATTCCAGCTCCTTGATGCTTGTTTCAGTCCATAAATGGACTTCTTTAGCTTGCATATTTTATGACGATCTGATGGATTAGTGAAACCCTCAGGTTGTGTCATATACACATCCTCATCCAGATTTTCATTAAGGAAAGCTGTCTTCACATCCATCTGCCAGATCTCATAATCGTAATATGCCGCTATCGCGAAAAGAATCCGAATAGACTTAAACATGGCTACAGGTGAGAAAGTTTCATCATAATCTATCCCGTAGATTTGTTTGAATCCTTTCGCAACTAGCCTGCCTTTATAGGTAACCACGTTACCATCCATGTCAATCTTCTTCTTGAAGATCCATTTACAGCCTATAGGGATTACTCCCGGAGGCGGATCAACCAAATCCCAGACTTGGTTATCTGACATGGAGTCCATCTCGGCTCGCATAGCATCAAGCCATCTAGCTGACTCCGGTCCACTGACCGCTTCCGCATAAGTGAGGGGTTCATCATTATCAATGATGTAGACTCCGTCATAGCGCTCAGGCTGTCGACGGATCCTTCCCGATCTTCGCGGTTCCCGTGATATTTGAGCCTCAGGTTGTTCAGAAACCTGATCTACCGGCTCAGGCTCATCTAACTGTGCTTGACTACTTTGTCCTTCCTCTGGATTCTCATCCAGCTTTATTTCTCTCCCACTGGCCTCTTGCAGAAGAAACTCCTTCTCAAGAAAGATGGCCGTCCGAGCAACAAATACTTTGTTCTCTTTGGGATCGTAGAAATAATAACCCTTAGTTTCCTTAGGGTAACCGACAAAGATACATTTCTCAGATCTGCTCTCTAGTTTCCCAGAGGCGAGCTTTTTGACATAAGCCTCGCAACCCCAGATTCTGATAAATGTCAAGCTTGGCTGTTTCCCATACCATAACTCATATGGCGTCTTTGAAACGGCCTTGGATGGCACTCGGTTTAGTAGCTTTGCAGCTGTTTCCAGTGCAAAACCCCAAAAGGAGTATGGAAGAGTAGCCTGACTCATCATAGAACGAACCATATCAAGTAACGTTCTATTTCTCCTCTCGGACACACCATTCCATTGCGGTGTTCCTGGCGGAGTGAGCTGTGAGATAATCCCACACTCCTTCAGATAGTCAGTAAATGTATGACTCAAGTATTCTCCACCTCGATCAGAACGAAGTGCCTTGATATTTCGGCCTAGCTGATTTTGTACTTCATTCTTGAACTCTTTGAACTTGTCAAAAGATTCACTCTTATGTCTCATCAGATAGACATAACCATACCTACTGAAATCATCAGTAAAGGTAATGAAGTACTGATAGCCACCTCTAGCATGTTTACTAAATGGCCCACACACATCACTGTGTATGAGGTCAAGTAAACCTGAAGCCCTTTGACCTTTATTAAGAAAATGTGACTTCGTCATTTTACCCATTAAACAAGCTTTGCATGTATCAATCTCCTCATAGGAGAATGATCCCATCAGTCCATGATCATGCAACCGCTTAATGCGTTTCTCGTTTATATGGCCTAAACGACTATGCCATAGCAAGGTGCTGTCATCAGCATTCTTGGCTTTCTTATTATCAATGTTATGTATAGAACTTTCCATGTCCAACATGTATAACCCATTGTTAATTGAACCAGTAGCATAAACAATATTATCATAAGATAAAACACACTTTGAAATATTGCATTCAAAGGCAAATCCTTTCCTGACAAGAGCAGGAATAGAGATAATATTTTTGGTGATACTCGGTACAAAATAACAATTGTTTAATTCCAATACAAGTCCAGATGGTAAAGAGATGAAATAGTCTCCTACAGCAACAGCAGCAACCCGTGCCCCGTTTCCAACGCGTAGGTCTACCTCATGCTGTCCCACCTGCCTTCTTCTCTTGAGTTCCTGTACATTTGAACAAATGTGAACTCCACATGCAGTGTCCAACACCCATGAAATAGAAGAAGAAGATAACATGACCTCAGTCACATAAATACCTGAGCCAGAAGCGATGCTTCCCCTCTTATCTCCTTGGAGCGCTTTACAGTCCTTTTTCCAGTGACCCAGCTGGCCACAGTGGAAACACCTATTGTCCTTAGACCGCTTAACCTTCTGCTTCAGAGCCTTGCTGTAGTTCTTGACAGGGGCCTTGCCCTTCTTCCCCTTCTTCTTGTTCCTGTAAGGAACCATTAAGACAGAGGTTGAAGGCTTTCCCTTCAGAGTCTCCTCAGTTGTCAAGAGCATATTCAGCAGCTCTGCCGGAGTACAATCGATTTTGTTCATATTAAAGTTAATAATGAACGCATCGAAAGAGGGCGGAAGAGACTGCAGAATGATGTCTACAGCAAGCTCCTGGTTAATGGTATGCCCCAGTTTCTCCAGAGCCTCCTTGTGCCCAATCATCTTGAGCACGTGAGCTCCCACTGGGCTCCCTTCAGCCAGTTTGCTCTGAAAGAAGAGCTTCGTCAGATTATAGCGTTCTGTCCTCGCCTGTGCAGCATACAGCATCTTGAGGTTCGCTATAATCTCTATAGCCGACATATCCTCATGCTGACGCTGCAGCGGTGGCGTCATAGACGCTAGCATCAGGCAAGCGACATCAATGCTATCATTGACGTGCTTTTCATAGGCTTCACGAACCGCCCTTGCGGCGTTCGCAGCGGGCTGAGGCGGCACTGCCGTCTCGAGGACATACAGTTTCCTCTCTGCCTTAAGAACGATCTTAAGGTGTCCGAACCAGTCAGAGAAGTTCGGCCCAGCAAACTTCTCCCTTTCCAGTAGGGATCGCACATTGAAGCTCATGGTGTTCGTTGCTGCAGGAATCTACAACAATGCAAGAACAGCAAGGTCAGTATCAATGTTCAGAATCAATCCAGGACTTAAGAAAGATTCTTTTCTCACTATTTTGTCTGACTGAAAAATCCAGTAAACAGTCCGAAAGAGTAACACTCTTTTAGTGAGATGGGATCCAGATTTCATACTTGGTCTCCGCGTCCCGCTCAGGCGAGATAAGATGCACAGAGATGACAGGCACTAATTTCTGGTAGGCTGTCCCAGCCAATCGCCAACCCGTGCGATTCCCCTTCAACTGGGCAATCCAGCAGACTGTGCCAACTGAGTTGGTACAACACAGTCTCTGATCCCACAGATGGCTGCCTCCATGCGCTACCATATGCGCCACATATGTAGCCTACATGGTCAAGCTGACCCGACCTACTCCCTGGACCACCACGTGCTATGCTGAGCAACGAGAAGCGATAAATCCCTTCTCTATAACACGCAGGTGAAATCCCGCACCGTCTGAAGATAGATGGACGTGCCCACTGAGTGGGTACAACACGGCTCCAACGATAGTCAGAACAGTGAGGTTTCGCGTCAGAAGGCTTACGAGCTTGATATTTTTAGCGTTTGGATTTTAACGGCCTTTTATCTTCTTACTATCAGGCAAATCCTATGGCTATAGCAGAAGATAAACTCATGCAGTTCTAATTATATAACGAATAAAAAGAAAGCATGCTGATCTTATGTGGTAAAGGCCCAAAGCCTAAGTAAGACCTTAAGATACTTAAGTCTTCACTTGCTCTTCTTGGGACTTTTGCATCTCATCTGGTCCAACCCAGGGCCCTAGCGCCAAGAGCACCTCAGGTGCGCCACCAGCTGAATGCGCCTCTGCGATGTGTGCTTTTGTGCTCTTGTCTAATCAGAATACATTTTGATCTATCTAGACAAGCTTGACTCGCAGGTCAATTATACAATAAATTAAAAACAATGTGATTCGCAGATCACAAAATAAGATTAATTTATAATTAACCAGGCACGCAGGCCCCAGCACAGCACACAATAGGGCAACCCACATAAGATTAAATAAACATGCATCATGGCATCAACCAATCATCATGTGATCCATTACATAGAAAATAAAATTTTGAAAACCCCATTGGCATCAATTTTAATTCTCTTATGTGCCCTACAACCTTACAACGGTCCATTGATAGGGATCCACTCATCAATCTAGTTAGATCCTTGCCCTTGCATGCACCAAGTCCTAACTGACTCGAGTTGACCTGATGGTCAACCATGCATGCGCCAAGGGCTGAACAACCTTCATGAGATCTGGCAAGCGGGTGTGACCCCGGGCCTAACTCATGTGTGTTCATTGCTGTCTCAACCAGACCTCGCTACACGCCTGTGATGCAGTCAACCTATAGCCACCTCGTGCTTTCGCACAGGTGCTATCTGGTCAACCCATCTAGGCTGTCAGATGGTCTGATCAGACTATTGGATCTAACCTAGAGTATGCTTTCAACCCCATCAACCCGTCTAAGGGTTTATAGTAGATGCATATAGATCTAATTGTTTGCGCGCAAGTAGGTATAAGTTTTGATGAAATACCATTCAACATACTTAACATGCGCCAACACAACAACATGCGCAAATCATGAAGAGACATATAACATGCGCAAATCATGAAGAAACATACATCTAAGTTCTAAACTAGCATGTAGGTTTCGGCATGTGATCAACCATCATTAGATCTACTCATAAGCATATGCATGGAACAAACATGATGATCTACTCATAAGATGCGCAAGCAATCATATGAACAAGTATAGATCCGAGCTCTGATACCAATTGTCGGGTTTATAGAGGGGTCCCCTTCAAGGGGGAGCGAAACCCTATAGATAGCGCAAGTTGTCTTCTTTGATTTAGCAGCGGAATTAGGGTTTAAACTTGATCACATGCTATACTTTCATATGATCAACTTAAACAACAAATGAAAGATTCGTTACCATGGCCATGGGAAGGAGGCGGCTTGGAAGCAAAGAGCAAGATAGATCTTCTCCACAAGTGACGCACACAAAAGAGGGATGACTTCTTCTTGCTGATCTTTGTGCTAGCAAAGATCTTCAAGAGTCCTTGCCGAATGGAAGGGATAGGTTGAGATGCTTCCTTGGCCGAGAGCTCTCCCTTGTCGTTCACCTCCTTCCACACGAGATGGCAAGCAAGCAACGTCAATGACAAGCGAGCAAAAGCGTTTAGGCGATAACATCAAAAATGGCGTTACATGACTTCCCAAAATGGAAAGTCATGAAGCCATGTTCCAACGCCAAAACGCCTTCCTTCATGAACCATGCGTTCACATAGTGAACCGGTTCATTCTTTGGTTCAATTCGATTTGGCTCATAGACCAAAATCAAACCAAGCCAAGCCAATACATGGTCTAGACCTTCTATGAACCTAATGGCTCAAGGTCTAACCGTCCATCTCCTGATGCTCTTGATCTCACCGATCTAGCATCTCCTCTCTCGATCGAAGCTTACCGATCTCAAGCCCTAATCAATCAAACATGATCAGACTAGATCTCACTTACAATCAGAGTTTAAATCCCTTTAAACTGAACCCAACTAATTCAGTCCACACGATCTGACTTAAGTAAGTCATATCATCAATTTGTGCGACCCTGAGGGTTTCCTTTAAATGTCGGTAACAATAACTTTCATTATCACGATCAGTGAGGGGTATCTAGCAACACATCACTGTCTCCCGATATAAAGGAAAGAGTCTTCCAAGACTACTCCCAAACCACAGCACAAGTGTGAATCAACTTCACAAGGCATGCATGTGTCCTTTGCCACTGGATGTTCTTATTGGACAAGCGGGTCAAGCTTGTAACTCCAATACTATGAGTATGATTAGATCAGACGAGCATAGTCATCTGGGTATGGCCATACACTTTCTCAATCATCTCATATAGGGGGGCCCCTTTAGAACATCACACTCCTTGAACAAGGAGACGGCAATCCTATATCTATCACTAGTGCCCTAACCTGACTCATGATCATTATCCAAGATAGTCTATGATCATTATGTTTCAAATGATATTGAACTACCTCAAAACAATGACAATCATCATTTAGTCACTCAAGTGATCTCAAGTCAGAGGACATGTGCCACTTAGTGCATTCAAGGATTATTCACATTGTGACAAGCAATATGAATATCCTAGTAGGGTCTGTCCAGTACATCCAATGTACCCATGAGTCTACATCTTATTCCATGCTCGAAGCATCCTATAAGATTAGAACACATATTAGTCTCAATCATATCAAGGCTGTCTCATATTCACCAAGATATCTCGACTAAGGACATATAGCCTGTCAGCCTAGCTGAACAGCTTTGAGACATTATTCAGTAGTACACTTATTACTGCAGACAAGGTAACAACCTGAATAATAACCATGCCTTTATAAACATAAGAGTTTATTACATGATACTGTTACAATCCCAAAGGCCTCAAACATTAGCCTTAAGGGCATACCCCAACATAATATGGGTTTGAGATTTCTAAACCATTAGATTAAGTGCAAGTGGGAGATTGTTGGGGTATGCCCTTAAGGCTAATGTTTGAGGCCTTGGGATTATATCAGTTTCATGTGTATAAACTCTATGTTTATAAAGGCAATGGTTGTTATTCAGGTTGTTACATCATCTGCTGCAATATGTATACTTCTGAATAATGTCTCAATGCTGTTCAGCTTGGCTGACATGCAGTTTTGTCCTTAGTCGAGATATCTTGGTGAACATGAGACAGCCTTGATATGATTGAGACTAATATGTGTTCTAGTCTTATAGGATGCTTCAAGCATGGAATAAGATGTAGACTCATGGGTACATTGGATGTACTGGACAGACCCTACTTAGGATATTCAATTGCTTGTCACAATGTGAATAATCCTTATATGCAAACAAGTGGCATATTTCCTCTAACTTGAGATCACTTGTGTTTCTAAATGATGATTGGCATTGTTTTGAGGTAGTTCAATATCATTTGAAACATAATGGTTATAGACTATCTTGGATAGTGAGCATGAGTCATGTTAGGGCACTAGTGATAGATATAGGATTGTCGTCTCCTTGATTGGAGTGTGATGTTCTATAGGGGCCCCCTGGATGAGATGGTTGAGAAAGTGTATGGCCATACCCAGATGACTATGTTCATCTGATCTAACCACTCTCATCATATTAGAATTACAGGCTTGACACGCTTGTCCAATAAGAACATCCAGTGGCAAAGGAAACACATATGTCAAGTGACTTGGGTTCACACTTGTGCTGTGGTTTGGGTGTAGTCTTGGAAGACTCTTTCCTTTATATCGGGAGACACTGATGTGTTGCTAGATACCCCTCACTGATCGTGATAACGTAAGTTATCGTTACCGACATTTAAAGGAAACCCTTAGGGTCGCACAATTTGATGATATGGCTTACTTAAGTCAGATCGTGTGAACTGAATTGTTTTGGTTCAGTTTAAAGGAGTTTAAACTCTGATTGTAAGTGAGATCTGGTCTGATCATGTTTGATTGATTAGGGCTTGAGATCGGTAAGCTTCGATCGAGAGAATTGATGCTAGATCGGTGAGATCAAGAGCATCAAGAGATGAATGGTTAGATCTTGAGCCTTATGGTTTAATTTGATCTAGACCAAGGCTTGGTTTGATTTGGTCCTTGAACCAAATTCAATTGAACCAGGTTCATCAAATGAGCGTTTGGTTCAAGTCAAGGGAGGAAGTTGCGATTGGGGGTAAACGCCTCTTGCGTTGAAGTTGTGGCTTGCTATTTTTGGAAATTGGTTTTCCAAAATGGGGAGCACGCCTCAGGTTCGAGGGATCGCCCCTATTCTCGCCTCTTCACCTCTTGTCGCCTCTCTTCTCTCGTGTGTGAGTCTTGACGCCAAGGAGAGGACTTGACAAAGCCAAGAGATCATCTCAATCTCCTTCACGCGATCAGGAGACCTTGGAGCTTTGCTAGCACAAGGAATGCCAAGGGAGTAGTCATCTTCACCTTGTGTGCGCCACCTTTGGAGGAGAGCCGCTCGCCCTCTTCTTCCAAGACGCCATCCAAGAAATGGCATTGGTATGATCCCCTTCTTGATCTATACAAATTGTTAAGTTGATCTATGTTCATACATGCGATCCTAGGAAACCCTAGATTCCGCTGTGCAAAAAGTTTTATATCTGCATGATTAGGGTTTCGCCCCCTTTAGGGAACTTTCAGGATGCCGGCGGCTAGAGCTTAGTCTTGGGGAGGAGGAGTGATGCCCGAAGTTTCGTGAGGATCAGACCGGCGGATCGTCGGCGGCGTGCTCACAAAGTTTCAGAAATCTTGGGAACACTCGTCACTTGGCTAGTTTGATTGCGGGAGGAAGGAGAGGCTATGGAAGGAGGAAGAAGGGAAAGCTAGGTGACACAAGCACCTCAGAGGGGAAGAGGATGGGAAACATCCGATTCCATTGGAAGAAAACTATTTCTTTCATTCAAAAACATTCTATTGATTACAATCGTGAGAGAGTTACATATAGGGATACGCTTGGAGAGAACGTTGCTGCCGAACGTTGCAGTTTCCTTCATTGGCAGTAGAGAACCGTTGGAGATGTTTCCTGGTTTGCATCTTCCAATCTTGAGCAGCAGGGAGACGTTGAAGATGGGTGCGAATGGTAGACGTTGCAGCTTCCATCTTTGCAGCGTTGAGGATGAACTCTGCTGACGCTTGATGATTTCGCCAAGTAGCTGCCTAAGAATATCTGCATGGCTTGTTTCCTTTTGGCGTGGATGCAGGTTGGAGAGTTGATGCTCGTTGGCATGACTCATGAGGATAATCGTTTGATGATGGAGAGTATGCAACATCTTATTTGCTTAGCTAGTGAGAAAATAATTATTTGGTACTTAACACATAGGTCTCTGTGGTTCGATATCTTAAATATTACTTCGAGTATTCGTGCACTTGCGGAGTACAACAACTGCCCTTCCTCTTTCCTTCTATGCTCTTGGCGCAATTCCTCCAAGGAATTGCCATAAGAGCTCAGCCGCCACGCCACCTCTTTTGAATTGGCGCAAGTTGAAGCTTAGAAAGAATCAAGCTTCTTGCCTAATCAAGAGAGGGAGTTTGAGTTTAATTCTTATTAGGACTTACCATATATGATTGGCTGAATTCTTGCTTGCATTAATCAAGCCTTACACGCCAATATATCAATCCTATGCATCCAAGAAAATTTCCATTTATGGAAACCAAATATCATTAGGATTCATACACATCAATGGCGTAAATTCCATATATAGAATTATCCCATGCGCCAAGTGGAAATCCAACTTCCATTAGGATTCAAACTTTCCTCAATTAGAATTAATCCACAACTCCTTATTGGATTTGGATTTCAATTCTAATTAGGCCTATGATTTAAATCCTTATTGGATTAGGATTTGCGCCCACCACTATGGGCCTAATCCATATCCAATTCCTATTAGGATTTGAATCCTTGTTGGATTAGGATTTGCGCCCAACACTATAGGCCTAATCCATATCCAATTGTCATTAGGATTTGAATCCTAGTTGGATTAGGATTCCAACTTCTAATTAGATTAGGATTCCAACTTCTAATTAGATTAGGATTTCAACTCCTAATTGGATTAGGATTCCAACTCCTAATTAGATTAGGATTCCAACTCCTAGTTGGCTTAAGATTTGAATCCAACATGATTTATAATTCCAAGTCCAAATTTAACTCACATATAGAGTGCAAATTTGACTTGGATTTATTTATAAATCCATGAATCCTAATTGGACTCAGATTCGACCTGTGAATCTATCTTGGACTCAGAATCAGATTGAACTCAAGTTCATTCCAAGATATCCTGATCAAAATACAATGTCAAGAGTCTATTGCGTGTGACCCCATAGGATCCATATGATGATAACAATGATGATAAAACATCATAAGTAGTGAGAGGTCTCTAGCAACACATCACTACTACCCATGTCATAGGACTAAAGTCATCTGGCAACAACTCCCTAACAAACAATGAGGATTCTCATGCATTCTAGATCCCTTTGTGATGTAGCTACTATAGATGGGTTGGTCCTTATCTCCGTACACTAGGGGTTTATGAGATGATGATTGGAAAATGTGAACGGGTGTTGAGACAAGGGAAGTAAAAGCATGTCAGAAAATGAGCAATGAGAAAACCAGCGAGAAACAATGCGAAAGACGATGATAAATACGTTTCGGGGCAACACGGATGACGAAGAAACCAACTACACAAATGAAATTCACTAACCTCTCTTAGCGAGCGATTTAAGCACAACACAGTAACACGGGTAGCGGACTTAGCGGTGACTCAGCTTGCACGCCTATTAACCTGTGTTATTTTAAATTTTGATAGTACTTAAAAAGTTATTAACCAAACATCTTATAAATTTTGACAGTGCAACACAATATAATACAATACAATTTAGCATAATTACAAAGCTATTAACAGCGGGACTAAACAAACCTGAGTTTACACTCACTAAAGCTTAATTGACCTAGATATAAATTTCCAAGCCTTGCATCGAGATTGTATTATTACTTATATATGCCTGTATCCACTCCTTAGACATATAACTTTATTACATATTATTCTAGATCATGTAATCTCATTAAGCACTAGTAGAACCTAACAAAAGCCCTTAAGCCTCATCATAGTGTTGTGGGGAAGTCTAATGACAAAATTCCAACGATAACGTTGTGCAGTAGCCCGTTTAAAATAAATCAATTGCCAAGCAATCTATCGGTTGATTGAAAACCGATTGCATTCAATTGTCAACACGAATTTAATTGGTTAATTGAAAGATGGACGGCAAGTGAGTAAATCGGCAAACAAGACATTAACGTTACTATTATTAAAAGTAACATTTAATAAATTAAATTAATTAAGTTTTTTTTTAATTTTATTCTAACATGCTTCTAATATAATAGTGAACAGAAAAATTACACATATAATTCTACTTGCAAATAAATTAAAAGAATATAAAAAACAGTTTTAATTAACTGTTCCACTGTTATTTGGGAATTTGAGCAAAATCTAGTAGTATCATATTAAAGCTGAAGGGTAAGGTATTTTAGGTTTGCTTTAATTAAGGGAAATTAAATTAGAGAAATTACAAGATTTTAAAACCAAATTTGTAAGAATTGGAAACATAATATACAAGGAAATATTTTTTCTTTGAATTATTGATCTTTTTTCGAAAACAAAAATGTAAAGTTATGGAAAGGTTAAGATAGAAATGCGAGAGCGAATAGATTTAGAAGAGACAACACAGAAACAGCATGGAAGAGAAATATATTAAAATTGAATTTAAAATTTTCTCTTATACTGATTAAGAATATTTAAACTGATTTTAAAACCTAATTTAGCTTTATATGCAGCAATTTTTTCTACGATTTCTCATAAATAGAAAGATGAACATAGTAATTGTTTTCATTGAAAAATTCTAATTAGGAGCAAATAATAAATCAACATGCAAACATTATCTTAATCTCATTACATAAATAAAATCATAGAAAAATTTAGATTTTATAATTACTTTTCTCTTTCTATCCTTTCTTTTTTTCCACCTTATAATAAATAATGAAAAATCTATAAATAAAAAAATGCTTAATATATAGGATCACTTTTATCCTATTTGAAATATAAGAGCAACTAAAAAAATAATTTTATTTTTTTAAAAATAATTCCCTTAAAATTAAAATTATTTTGAAAAATAATTTAAATTTAAAAAAATTTAATAGAATTGGCTTGTAGAAGCCTGATTAACTATTTATGTCTTATTGATGCTTATAAAATATATTTCTTTCTCTCTTTATAAATTTAATAATAAAAAATTTAAACTAAGAATAAAGAATTTAAAAAATAAAGAATAAATTTATTAAAATTTTTAAGGAACAATAGACTTATATATATATAATAGCTATATTAAAATTAGATAAAATCTATAAAATAAGTTAGACTTATAAAATGTTACAACTCTTTCTTTTATAAAGACTGAGCACAACAAAGTCATTGACTTGACCAAAGCTTGTCTAGGATAATAACCCTAGAAGTATGGAGAAGAATGAGAATAGTCTTAAAATAAGCCTCTCAGCAATGAGAACCCAACCTTTATGATAGGAGATCCCTAGGTTGTCTTTCCTTGGAAGGAATCCATAGTGAAAAGAAGAAAAAAGTGCTTTAATTTAATAATAATTAAAATATTTTTCTTTTCTTTCCACTGTGGATTCCTTCCAAGGAAACATAGCCTAAGAGGTTCAATATGGTAATAATAAGTTGATTAATTGGCCAAGAAGTACTTTGAAAAATAAAAACTATAAAGTACTATATTTTATAAAAAATATTTATGTGATAGAGTTGATACTCTACACTCATATCTCTGAGGATATATTTTGTGTTTCTTATTGTAGAAATAAGAAAAACTTCTGAAAGTGGTTAATTACCATGAGATGTGTCTCTACACTCATCCCTTACAAAGAATTTCCTATATAAGAGAGTTCGTATACCGCCGTGGCTGAGGACATAAATAACCCTCAGAAGCTCTTATGAATATGCACGTGCATAGCTAAAAATGCACAACCCCACGATTGGGCAAACCCTATATTGTGTGTGGATTTATTGAAGTTTGAGTTAAAGGAAAGTAGTTCATGACTAGTTCACTATCTTTCCTTTAGACCCTTAGATGAACATATTTTTGAAGTCTGTGTAAAAAAAGGTAGTTCAAGACTAGTTTATTTTATTTCTTTCCGATAGAAATATTTTTACTAAATAAAGGTTAGGCCGTTTAAGTACTTTACTGACTGCATGATATAGGCATAAAAATAAATTTAAATTTATTTAATTATCTTATTAATTTTAATTATATTTAAATTTTTTTAAAAAAAATTATGAGAAATTATTGAAAAAATAAATAAATGTTAGCATTAAATGATAACGTTAAGCTTTTAAATAATATGAAAAATTAGATTTTTCTTGTTCGCCTCCTCCCTTTTCTTCATCTATTTTTTTCTCTTCTTTTTTAATTTTCTTTGATTTATGGTTTTTTACTACTCGTTGCTCGTAGGAGGGAAGTACCCGACTGTATTCTGAGTGCCCAATTCAGAATTAACTCGCACAAACCCGAATTTTCACATAAGGATAAGTCACAATGCATCTCTAGATTTTTTTTTTAACTTTCTTTTAAATTTAATTTATAAATTTATTATTTATAATTTTTATTTAAATAAAAATTTAGTTGAACTTGTGTAAATCCTTGAGCCATATATTAGGTCTGCACCTTTATTACTCACCCCTAGGTTGAACTTGTGTCTACTAAGCCTTGTGGAGCCTAACGTAAGACCCTAAGCTTCACCTAAGGGCTATGTTATTGGAAAAATTTTGGCGACCTGCAGTTGGGTACTCGGCTATGAGAGGATTTTACGATATGTGTGCCTAGAATATTGTGAAATCTCCCACATCCATAATTTTACGAAATTTATTATGAAATTTCACGAAATCCTCTCACATGCTGCACTTTTTGCAGCTGGGTACCAAAATTTTTCCTCTGTTATTACTCAGTGAGCCTCCATAAACATTAAGTTAGCAAGCCAAATTGACAAGCTGTAGGTTACAATCTCAACTTCGCCATAGCCATGAAGTTCCCAATGAATCACAGCACAAGGAAAGAAGCAGCTGCAAAGTAATCATGCCCTTTTGAATTAATTCTACGTGGGGAATGCTGATAGTTTTTCCCCTTTTCCCCGGGCAATGAACAATTTAGAGGGGGTTTGTGCAGTTTGATTCTGACCTTCATGGGTTGCGTGCGTGGACTTGAGATTATGAGGCAATCCATAATTGTGAAGGGGAATCTGCAAACAGGCTGAAGAGATGATCTGACTGTTGTTATTTGCGGGCAAGTTAGCAAGCAAAACGTGGATTCAAAATGCTCCATCCTCATGGCCTTTCTGATCAGCAATATAAATCCTTGTAGATAAGAGTAAATGGTCATACTGCAGCTTGATTGCCAGATGAAGTCCATCTTATCTAAGTTATCCAGAGCTGCGTCATCAGATATCAACTACTGACTCTGATAATTGGCCGGCTCAATACTGTCCACTTTCCAATTCAGATAGCTTGTTGATTATACAGCAGCATCTTGTATCACACTTAAAACGACTGGGAAAGGACCACACTAGAAGTAAAACATCATATAGAGTTGAAATTGAAGCAATCCTGCCATTGCTTTGTGGAGGTGGGCAGACAAGCTGGAATCTGTATCCACTACTTTGGAGAGATTCCTAAGAAAGTTGCCTTGATCTTTCGCTGTACAAATGATCAGGTTACTCTTCTTATGGATCGCAGCCTTCCACACATCTCAGACAAGATAAGGAAAAAAAACATAAACATTTTTAGTATTTCAGTAAAGGTAATGCTTAAGATTCTTTCTTGACCGAAAAGTTCAAATTTTAATTGCTAGGCTTGACCACTGCGTTCCAAACTCATTGGAGGAGGCTTACTCCTTTTACTTTTTGTTATTTCAATACCCCCAAAAGATTCTCCTCTCGACAAAGATTTCGTACGTAAGAAAGTTAAAAAAAAAAAAAAAGGAGAAGAATGCTCTGTTTATAATCATCTAATAATTACATCTCTGAAGAGCGAAGCCTGATTTGAGTCTGCCTAACAAGTTCATAATGGATTTGTTAGATCAAGATAAGGCATCTCTTTTCTTACACTGAGTCAGTGTGGCGAAACTTTATCAGTGATTTTCCATCCTTTGGACGGCAAGTTGACAGAAGCACCCTCAAGCGACAAGCATTGTCGAAGAGGCAAATTGGAATCAAATTGGGGTGTCGGTTGGGTGAAATGGTCCTACTCCCAAGATTTGGGTGCTCCACCGCCACTTGCATGTGAATGTTGTATTGAGGTAACCCTGGCGTGTTGACAATTATTAATTTCCAGGGGAGGAATGTTTTCTGATGCTGACTTTTCTTTTTTGTCCTGCATGTGTGGAAGTTCAAGAGCGACATGTAAGCTCTCACCTCTCCCTGCTAGCTGTGCTCGTGTGTTCTTTAGCTACTTGGGTGAAAGAATGAAGAAAAAGTCTTAAATTTTTCTGAGGAGATTCACGAGCCAAGTAGCTGATATCTGCACCTCCTCAAACTAGTGTTTTTTTGTTTTTCATAAAGCAAGATAGATATTTCAGTATGCCATACGAGTTTGTCCATGTGAAATTCAGTGAATCTAAAGAGTTCAGAGCCAATGCCCTGATCTGAAACATCGAAATGTACAAGGTGCTGTCCCTCCCTTGTGATTATGAAAAAAAAAAATCTAATCTACCACCGAAAGGCAGAAGAATTAAGAGACTTTAAAGTGTAGGATATTTCCTGGATCCCCACTAAGCCTCCCCATATACAATCTTTAGATTCTTTTTCTAGAATCCTTGATCTTGTGTTCCTGAGAGGACCGAGTCATCGATATTCTAGTGATCGGCCCAAGTAGCCGTTCATTAATGGATTCTCCCACTGGCTCTACCTCGACGTAACCCCACAGTCCACATGCAATGCAAGCCTACAGTCGCTTATAAGTAGAGGCCGCAGCCTGCATTCGCTGATTCAAGCAGCAAGCGAGCGTCCAGTCCACTCCCACAAGCACGCGAGTAGAGAAGACAAAGTTCATCAGCTGAATGGCTTCCAGTTCGATGAGCGCCTCCGCATGGACCGCCAAGGAGAACAAGATGTTCGAGAAGGCCCTCGCCACGTACGACACGGACACCCCCGACCGCTGGCACAAGATCGCCCGCGCCATGGGCGGGAAGACGGTGGACGAGGTGAAGCGCCATTACGACCTGCTCGTCGAGGACGTGCGCCGCATCGAGGAGGGCCAAATGCCTTACGCTAATCACAGGTCCTCCACCACCCGCAGAGGTAATACATAAATTTAATGTTCCATTCTCCTCTTGCATCTACGTACGTTTGCTCATCGCATGCACCAATTACATTGTCTTTTGCCGTCACTTTCACATGCAACAACACTTTAGAATTTCTTCCACTGTTGCTGTCTTTTTGTATACATCATCTGCCGCACGTTTTCGTAAGAAAAATTCTTAGGTTAGAATCGTCTGCGAATCTTAAAATTCTTAGGTCACATCAATATTATTTTAAGATACGTATTTTTACGGAATTCAGCGCTGCCTAGGATTTTTTTTCTCTTTTTCCTGCTATATACTTACTGGGTTCTAATAACCTTACAATGTTATGCGAAATGCCAGGTTGAAGGAGTTGGAAGGATTGAAGAATTGTAAACTATATATATGAAGCAATAGCTCTACTGTCAACTGTGTACGTAAAATAGTTTAATTTCTGTTTCCTGAATATCAATCGGGAAGTTGAAATTAACTACTTATAGTTCTCTACCCTCATCAAGATCAGATGTCTGTGATCTCATATAATTAAGTAATATATATTTGTGTTAGAATTATGTACATCAACTGTTGGTTTTTGTTTGTGTGTCTCTGCTGCGTCAATATTTCAATATTAAGTGCCCTACAGCCTGCAGGGTAAGTGGGGACAGAGGCAAGAGTAGCAGACCTACTGTTTCCAAAGTTCATGCATGGCGTGGGCTTCAGCAGTGGAACACCAAAATCTAGAAAAAGATAAATTGAGAGAAAGTAACTGAAGCCTAGCTAGACGGAGAAATTAAAACTGAAACCGAACAAAAAAAATTGGTAAAACTATTTTTGCACCAATAAAAAATTTTCAGTTCCGCTTGATTATTATTAATAAAAAATTTTTGCACCAATAAAGCCTAATTTCAGTTCAGTGCTTGACTCTGTCTAACTTTATACGCCTCCTCCATCTATGCATGTGTAGCTCATGTGTCTATGTCTCCACACGTAATACATTCAAAATTTGAATTAAACTATTTAGTTCATTTAAACTAACAGAAAATGTTGCATATGCGATTTAAAGCGAAAACCAATTTTCATTTGATTACTATCACCATTACATCACTTGATAACTATTGTCAAAATTAAGCTTTCAATTTGATATAGTTATGCGGCCCATTAAGTCTTTGTGACATTGACAATAATATTATAATATCATTATAATATAATAAATAGTGATTGGTTTATAGGAATATATTACTACTACCTAAATCATAAGAATGCCAATATCCAACATAACATTTCTGTGATAAAATTCTTATGTAGCTTAACTCCTTTATCCTTGGTATTTAAATTAAATACAAGTTATGAAATATGTCATAGTTATATAGTTTAATCATTATGTTTCTTAATTCACAAATAGACTAATATAACATATACAATCAATATCTCATATCAATTCATTTGAGTATAAACATATATTTTAGTCTCACTTGATCAATGAGACTAAGACACTAACACTCCCATTATATAGGAGAGACAAATCCTATTTTGATTACTCATATTCCTCTTCATGGTTTATAGCATACCTAATTACAACTTTTACATATTCCTCTTCATGGTTTGTAGCATACCCAATTACAACTTTTATGATTACCCAATTATGGAAAATGCTTGATTATAATAAAGTACATGACTAGTCATACAAAAAACTATAGTTACATCAATTTTAAAGATCATATACACCATTATCACAATGAAAATATTTATGACACTAATATAACAATTCATGAAGCATTCTTATGATAGTCTATCTAATATATTTTTTCGTTAACATGTACCTATTAGTCTTGGCAAAATAACTCATGCCTAACCCGACTGATGTCTTGCATTTTGACAGTGATTTCTAGTATTATTTTATCTCAAATCTAGGCTAATTTTAATGTTTCTATATTCTTTTTAGGCTTATTTACTTGTTTGATGTGGAATCTTCACTTTTTCCCGTCTTTGTAAAATTTCAAGTAAAATTACCCAATTTTAGAGCTTTTTGGAAATTCTAAAGTCATGGTGTGATTCCTTATGAGGAGACAAGGATGCACGTCAAATTTGGGCTCAATCCGAGCTTCTTTAGAAAATACAACCTAGTGAACCCCACGAGATTCACCGATAGAGGTGGCCAACGGGCCAGGCTGGCCCATGGCCCGCACGGCTTGGCACGACGTGGGCCGGGAACGGCACGACCCGTTTACCAAGTCAACGTGCTGCGGGCAGCCTGTGGCCCGGCTCGGGTCGTGCTGGGCCGAAGGATCACGGCACGTGGGTCGGGCCGGGCACGGTACGCAAGCAGGCTGGGCTCGGCACGGCAAGCGTAATTAACATTTTTTATTATTTGGTGCCAAAATTTAAATTTGTACCTATGTTATTTTACATTTATACCCCCTTAAAGTATCCAAAAAATTCAAATTTATAGGTATAATTTTCTTTTAGCTATAAAATTATTATTTTATTCTCTTTTAATAATATAAAATAGAGGATAAATTTATAAATTTATACTCATTTCATCTCTATAAATTCTAGATAGTTCCTTACACTTTCACACACAAAATTTTAGTTTGAATTATTTTTTTATTACATTCCTCTTAATCACGCGAGTTTCAATTACTTTGTTAATTGTGTTTGCAGTCTTGTAGGTGAGCACGAGGCATAGAGAAAAATAGCAGATAATAGAAGAGTGAAGATAATTATCATTCTATCAAATTCTCAACATTTGATCTTCCTTACATCAACCATAAATTTCTTCAATGCTAAACAATGGAGAATCACTGTTTTAAGTGTTATCGAGCGTGTTGCTCAAATCATACGAATTGATGTATTCAAGTTTAAAGAACACTTTATCCACTTATCTGATAATGAAAGACAAGAATTTTTGGCTTCTCCCTAGCCTTCTGGGGTTGAGATTGAGATAAAGGTTAAGGACTTTGAAATAAATGATAGTGAGGAGGATAGTGATAATATCAACGATGAGCTGGAGCAATATATCGAAACAAACCAAGCACAAGAGTCACTTGAGTTTTTTATTGTTGAAGAAGGAGGTAAAGCTGAAAACATGGAGTGCACAATATGCATAGAGAAGATGGAGCACGGAGAGCAAGTATGCTTAACAGTTAACACAATGCTCGCACATCTTCCATAGTAGCTGTTTACATCACTGGCTACTGGTCAATTGTTTATGTCTATTATGTCGGAAATTAATTTAAGCTTAAATGTATATAATTTATGAATATGAAATTTAATAGAGTTAGTTTTAACTTTAGTAATGTGTTGTTAGTGTTGTTAATAAATAAATAAATATTAATTTAATAAAATATATTAAAATTAAAATTATATATTTTTAAAATAATATAAAATAATTAATTAAATAATAAAATTTTTTTTAATGAATTTTAAGATTTTTAAATTTATTATTTCTTTTTTCTTATTTCTCTCTATTTTTAAACTTTTTTTTGTAATTTATATTTCCTTAAGAAGCTTTTATATTTGTAGTATCATTTTTAATAGATAAATGATATTAGATTAAGAATTATTGGTTAGCTTAACAATATTAGTATTAAGAGGGTAAGGGTTCAAAACTTGGTAGAAGAATTTTTATAGTTGGGCTCGAAATGGCCCGTGTGCGCAGCCTAGCCCATCGTGCCAGGGCCGGCACGACTAATCGTGCCACCGGCCGTGCCAAGCTTGGAGTTTACTCCGTCTTGCCTGGGCCTGCCCGAGTAGGTTCACCCGTGATCATGACTCTGCAGATCGACCTTCACTCGATTTTTCTTCGATTATGGGCCCTAGAAAAATCCAAAAAAGGAAAAAAAATATTTTGGAAAGCTAAGAGAGAGGCAAATCTTTTGGGCATAAAAGTCCTCTTTTTCATGCCATATTTGGAGAGCAATTGATAGACGAAGCGGCTAGGGGCTAGTGGATCGGCGACAAGGGCTTTTTGGAGAGGATTTTGGGGCGATTTCGCGATCGATCTTCACCAAACTTGGAGGAAACGTTTGCATCATCTTCGCCTACCTCTCCTTAGTCTTTGTTTCTAGTTTTCTTTGTCAATTTGAGATATCTATGGGGATTTGTATGGCTTTGATAGTGTAAACCTTTATTCGGGGATCGGATGAAGCCCATTGATTTGATCTTCTGTATGAATTGAACTTATTTGATATTTTGAATATTATCTAACCATATTTTACTTAGTAGTTGTTATTTCATAATATTGCCTTGATCATGTAGTATTATGTGTTAGTCGACATGATCTTGATCAAGAGGAGGATCGTGTTGGCGGATTCCCTAAGTAGAACTTGTGAACTTTTAACACGAGAGTAGTTAGGATTCGCTCGAGGGTTACATAATCTTTCATAGAACCCAATGGATTTATTTAAAATGATCTACCACGAGAGTAGGAGGTTATTTTAGATAGATACCAAGTTGTACTAACCAAGAGGGGGCAACCTGTACCATAGGAAAGATTCCTTATGTAACGTGATAAACTCATACATCAACTAAATTCTAATTCAGATAGATCAGTCAATGTGGTGAATTCCGTAGTCTTTGATATCTCTCAATTAGACACCCTTCATATTTTCATCGTTGCTTTTCCTATTTTGTTTATAGCTGAGTTAGTTTACCTTATTCCCAAAATACAAAAAATTAGATTGCTTAGCTTCTAAATATTAGAATAGTTGGTACTTGAACTAGTTCCCTGTGGGATCGACAATCTTTTATATTACTTCGATAACACCGTGCACTTACAGTGCATATCAAGTTTTTGACGCCGTTACCAAGGAATTTCAGTCAATATTAATAAATTTCTAAAATTTAGTAGACTAAGCATTTTCTTTTCTTATTTTTATTTTTATTTTTTGCTATTTCCTTTCTTATGCTTTATCATTGTATCTGATAATTTTTTTTTATGCTAAGAAGCTTAAGAACAGGTGATTTGTACGACCAAGATCTTGAAACCTTCACCTTTGAACATGGAAAATGCCCAAGTACCTCTGGCTACAAGGAACAACAACAACAGGACTTTCAGAGATTATGTTACTCTATCTATACAACACTTACAATCAGGCATTGCTCACCCGAATGTAGAAGCCAACAATTTTGAGATCAAGCCTGCACTTCTATCGTTGGTTCAACAGAACCAATTTAGAGGCTCTTCACTTGAAGACCCTTTACATGCATTTAGCTATATTTTTGGTATATTATGATACTTTGAAATTAAATGGTGTCTCCAATGATGCAATCTGACTAAGGCTTTTTCCTTTTTCTCTTAGGGACCAAGCCAGGATATGGCTACACTCCTTACCACCAAGATCAATCACTACATGGGACCAGCTCTCCCAAGCTTTCCTTTCCAAATACTTCCTTCAAAGCAAGACCATGTGGTTTCGTAACCAGATTACAAGCTTTACTTAGAAAGATAGAGAATCACTCTATGAAGCATGAGACAGATTTAAAGAACTTCAAAAAATATGCCCACATTATGGACTTCAAAAATGGGTAATTGTTCACACTTTTTATAATGGTCTAAATTATAACACGAGGTTTATTGTTAATGTAGATACTGGTAGGGCTTTGATGAACAAGACTGTGAATGATGCCATGAACCTGCTGTATGATATGACCCTCAATCATAGTCAATGGTAAGGTGATAGAGTTAACTCATATAGAGCTGCAACTCTAAGTAAGTATGATTTACACAAATTGAGCTTGTTAGATGCATAGGTAGACTATTTATCACGAAAGTTAGATTCCTTTATTGTCAATTCGGTTAAAGCCACTAATGCTTATTGTGAATTTTTTAGAATTTTAGGACACAACTTTACTGAATGTCAATTAGGAATCTCACAACCTGAACCTTTTGGAGAGCAAGCTAATACCTTTTGGAATCACAACCATAGACCACAGTTAAACCCATTTTTTAATACATATAATCCAAGTTGGTAGGACTATGAAAAATTTTCCTATGAGTACAATCCCAACACAATTTTCCATCCTAGCTATAGGCAACCTCCTGAATTTCAACCGAAGCAGTTTGTGCCACCTCAAAAGTCTAACCTAGAGTCACTACTAGAGACTTTGGCTGCACAAACCAAGAAAATTGAGAGTGTCAGTGAAGGCATTAGATAACTAACATCTAAACTAGATGCTCTCGAGGCCCATAATAAGATGTTGGAAACCCAATTGGCTAATCAAGTTAGCACATCTATAAGAGCCTCTAGTAAACTCTCATCTCAACCTGAGATAAACCCGAGTGAATGTTGTAATACAAATATAACTTGCAATGGGAAACAACTTGAGGAGCCCAGGATGCCTGCACATGACACTGAGACATTTCAACCTGAACAATGAAAAGAGGAGATAGAACATGATAAATCACTTAAGGATATACCATATTTTGTAGGGTCTTGTCATAATGTTGATGTTGTTGAGGAAGTGGTTAACCAAGATGTGATTAGCGAATTTCTTGTGGATCCTATAGATATTTATTTTGCAGCTGAAGAGAAGATGAAGGACAATGAAAAAGCTCAACCTTTTGCTATACTCCTTGATTCAACTGAACTGGTCATCCTAAATAAGGTAAAATTTAAAAAACTGCAGGAGGAAGCAACCAAGGTAACTGATGAAGGAAACATAGACTTAAAATCATTTTCTAACGCTTTAAGGTATGAATTCCTTGTTGCTTACATATACATTATGATCTATGAATAAGACTATGGTCGAGCTAATGACCTTAAATAAGTGTTTCTTGGGAGGCAACCCAAGTCTTTTCTACTTTCCTTTACTTTTGCATTGTGTGTTTTATTTAATTAATCTTTTGATTTTAAAGTTATGTAGTTTGTTTTGTTTTGAAGTAGAATGCTGATGATTTTGCTTTCTTATCACTGTAGGAATACCTAAAAATTAAACTTTTGGAGCTTTTTGATTCATCATGGTGGTTTGTCCATGACCGATGCTACAAAGCTGTGATAGGACGTTTAAAGGAAGAATAAAGGTACAAAAGTGAACTTCATGAAGAGATGATGAGATTTGAGGAGATGGTGATGCTAATGAAGATGACCCCCCAGAAGGAAGGTACTAAAATGAACTCTGATAATGAGGACTTTAAGCCTAAGAGGAAGAAGTGAGTATTACTTTCACTTATTTCCCCCCGCTCTCTCACAACACATTGATTGCATAGAGGACTATGCAAATTTTTATGTGGCGGAGGGAATGATTCTGATGCTTGTTCCTTCTAAAACTCAGTCTTCTAACTATTCATTTCAAATTATATTCTGACTGACTCTGACTTTTGCAATGTCTGTGATACATGACTATGACATTTTGGCTATGTTGTGATGATAGTTATACTCTTATTTGACTCTGACGCTATGGTGTTACTGTGACACTATGATATTTTGAGGATTCTTTGCTGATGATTCCTACATATCTACTATGATTCTGCAACATGTGGATGTGCTGAAAATATGATGATATGGATATGCTACTCTGCTAATGATTTGGTAATCTCTATTGCAATACTTTTTTTAAGCTATTATTTATTGCTATGATGTTCTGTTTTGCTTCTGATACTCTTTTGTACTAATACTATGGTGGTTTTATAATATTTTTATGATATTTTATTCATATTGTGATGCTGTGGTATTTGACACTTTATGATTTGATTGTGATGCTACTCTTTGTAGTAATATATTTTTATGTGTGGATGAGATATTTTTTATAACACTTCTGTGAATTGGTTTTATGATGCTATTGAGATGTGTTATGCATTTGTCATGCTGAGATTATTTGATGATATCTTTCTTGGATAATTTTGCCTAGATTATGATAGTGTAATTCTGTGATGCTTCTATTATTATGCATTGAGTCTGATTTAGGTATTTTGCATGAATGACATTGCAACATTCTGATGATTTTCTGTGATGAGTTGATGATTTTGTGATACACTAAAATATACACCTCGATATATTTGATAATGTTGTGATCCTATGATAGCCTTGATTAAATATTGAGATTGATTCCATACATGGTGTGAAATTGGTTATGATATGTTGAATGCACCACCTAGTCATGATATCTTTTATGATCCTATCTAATTATTCTAAGCTTCTGAAATATTTTAATTGGAATGTTTGAGAATGTTGAATCGATGGGTCACGCATCTAAAATTGAGAAAGGATGACACGCTAGTAGCTAGGGCTGAGCAACGATTCAGTAAAAACCAAATTTACCGCATGTATCGGTAAATTATTTTTCGGATTCGGTTTCTGTATTAATTTTTCTAAAAATCGGTATTCGGTTTATACTTATTCGATTCGGTAAAACCGAATTTACCTATATACTAAATATTTATTAATTTATATTAATTTGGGCCAGTAGCCAGCCCACTCTACTCAGTACCTTGCCAGCCGCCAACCCATTACCCATATGATGCCTAATAACCTTAATATTATATTTAATCTATTCTGAAACAAAATTGCAAAACCCACTCCATGTCTCCAACTCCACGTGGGCACATCTCCACTCTCCACCCTTTAGTCTATACAGCTTCACGCCTTTACCTTTACTCAATTACTTTAGCATACATATGTTTTTCTGTTAAAACATATATACTTGTTCATTCATTTGATGATGCCATATTATCTGTTGGGTGATGATCACAAGTGTGATCTAAAAAAAGAAAAAAAAGACTCCTCTACTTGGCACAATGAAAAATTGGCAGTGGTACCTAAGATGTGAGTTGAAGTCTAATATCATCTTCTGTTTTGAAGACTCCTCTACTTGGCACTACAAAAAATTGATAGTAGTACCGAAGACATGAGTTGAAGTAAAAAAAAAGAGAGAGATTATCATCAGTTTTGGTAACTTATCTTGCTACATAAATAAAATGAGAGGTGATAAAGTTTGCCTTGCAATAACACATTTGTGTCTGACGCCAACATTTGATTTTGGATGAATTGAATTGGTGAATGTAGTATGTATGCTAGACTGGATTCTTTATATGCTCATAGCTAAATGCCTTGTCATTTAAAGATTGTGGGACCTACTTGATTCAATTCTTATTAATAGACTTATCATCTGATTTCTCAAACTGGATCATGGTTAGCTCATGGAAATATGTGACTTGGTTGCATGCTTTAAGCTTGAATAACTTCTTTCATACCTGTTATGTGTTTCCTATTATTTTATTGATTGAGGACAAGCAAAGATTTAAGTCTGGGAGTATTTGATGCCTTGCATTTTGACAGTGATTTCTAGTATTATTTTATCTCAAATCTAGGCTAATTTTAATGTTTCTATACTCTTTTTAGGCTTATTTACTTGTTTGCTTTGGAATCTTTACTTTTTCTCATTTTTGTAAAATTTTAGGTAAAATCACCCAATTTTAGAGCTTTTTGAAAATTCTAAAGTCATGGTGTGATTCCTTATGGGGAGACGAGGACGCACGTCAAATTTGGGCCCAATAGACGAGGGCGCACGTCAAATTTGGGCCCAATTTTAGCTTCTTTGGACAATACGGCCTGGTGAACCCCACGGCATTCACAGGTGATTCTTACTCAACAAAAACTTCACATAAGACTTCACAGCCAGGTGGGGTTCACCTGTGATTGTGACACTACAGATTGACCTTTACTCGGTTTTTCTTCGATTCCGTACCCTAGAAAAATCCGAAAAAGGCAAAAAAAATATTTTTTAGAAAGCTAAGAGAGAGGCGAATCTTTTGGGCATAAAAGCCCTCTTTTTTGTATCGTATTTGGAGAGCAATTATTGTATGAAGCAGCTAGGGACGAGTGGACCGGCGACAAGGGCTTTCCGGAGAGGATTTTGGGGCAATTTCGCGACGGATCTTCACCAAACTTGGAGAAAACATTTGCATCATCTTCTCCTACCTCTCCTTAGTCTTTGTTTCTAGTTTTCTTTGTCGATTTGAGAGATCTGTGCAGATTTGTATGGCTTTTGTAGCGTAAACCTTTATTCGGGGCTCGGATGAAGCCTGTTGACTTGATCTTCTGTATGAATTGAACTTATTTGATATTTTGAGTATTATCTGACCATATTTTACTTAGTAGTTGTTATTTCATAATATTGCCTTCATCACATAGTATTGTGTGTTAGTCGACATGATCCTAACCGAGTGGAGGATCGTGTTGGCAGATTCCCTAAGCAGAGCTTGCCAACTTTCAACACGAGAGTAGTTATGATTTGTTCGAGGGTTACATAATCTTTCATAGAACCCAATGGATTTATCTAAAATGATCTACTGCGAGAGTAGGAGGTTATTTTAGATAGATACCAGGTTGTACTAACCAAGAGGGGGCAACCTGTACCATAGGAAAGATTCCTTATGTAATATGATAAACTGATACATCAACTAAATTCTAGTTCAAATAGATGACTCAATGTGGTGAATTCCGTAGTCCTGATATCTCTCAATTAGATACCCTTCATATTTTTATCGTTGTTTTTCCTATTTTGTTTATAGTTGAGTTAGTTTACCTTATTCCCAAAATACAAAAAATTGGATTGCTTAGCTTCTAAATATCAGAATAGTTAGTACTTGACCTAGTTTCCTGTGGGATCCACAATCTTTTATATTACTTCGATAACACCGTGCGCTTGCAGTGTGTATCACCGACCCACCTCGCCTTGATTTGACTAGGGAAAACCCGAGCTGACTAGATGTTAGGTCAGGTTTGGATAAAACCTAACTTGTATAAGTCGGGTTAGAGTCGGGTATATGATTTTCACTATCCGACCCTCGAACCCACCCCACCGTCTATTAAAATCACTAGGTTGCCCTTTAATCTATATGCTACCCTAAACTAAACCCTAGCTGTCACTCGTTAGCCGAGTCTACCTTTTTTATTTTTGAAAGGGCCTTTCCAAACAATAACCTTCCAGGCTTTTACTTCAATCGGCATCATCGTTCCTCCTAGGCTTCCACCATCAAGTATTGTCCTCCATCACTCCCCACGCCTCGCACTTGCCATCCTATAGCACACCTTGCCTCACGGTTGTCATCACCACATGCTCGCTGAAAACTCAAAAAGTTATAATAAATTTCATATGCCTATATTACTTTATTGAGTCATCTTTTATTTACTTTTGCTTGTTTTTTGAATTAAATTGGTCATTCAATTCAGAATCTATAGAATTTTTATTTTTAAAACTTTTACATAAAATATGTATATTTTTATGGATATTCGAGCTATGAGGACCATGAGCTAAAGTTTGACAAAATTTGGATCTAAAGCAGATAAAAAAAAGGGCAAATTTGGGAATTTAACTTACGATCACAAGGCTAAGATCATTTACACAGCAACCATCACAACCTTGTGATTACAAAAATTAGGCAAAACCTATGGAGCAAGCCAAGTCTTTCGGCCTTCACCCTAATTTGATTTTTGTGTTTCAAACAAGAATTCCTCGGTCCAAAGTCTAAATCAGAGATGGGTAAGGATTATTATGGGCAAGGAGAGGTTAAAAGCAAGATATCATGTGCACATGGAGGTGTTTTTAAGTGTAAAACCTAGCGGCGGTGACTGCTAAGGTTTGGGGATGCGGAGAGGCTTCCCGAGCACCTCCGACCACCAAATTTGGGAGAAATCTGCGACCAAGGGATGAAGGACACACAAAATTTTGAAGTGAGAGTTTGAGTGAAATCTATGATGGATTAGGAAAAAAATCTAAGAAGATTGTAGCAATCTAGGCAGAAGTTCATCTTAGAATCACAGGGCTATGATGAGTCATCACACCCTTGTGACAATAGTAAAGTTGAACTAAAATTTTTTACTTTTTTTTGTTTGACGTCCCTGATTTGTAAATCACTTTTTATGAATTATTATTGTGAATTAATGTCTCTTGTAGCGTAAATGGTTTTTGCAGGATTAAGGGAGTAATCCTCTGATTATTTGATTATTTAATTAATTTTTAATTGAGTCATTTATTTGAGTAATGTTACTTCAATTTAAGTGATTCATTGTATTTGTAATTATCTAGATTTAGATTATTGCATGTCTTGGGGGCTATAACAAGGACTGTGGGGTGACTTATAATCCCAGAAACCTTTAATTAGACCTATAAAATTAGACTACGAACGTGGCTAGATCTTAGTAATCTAATTAATGAAATTAATTCTATATGTGATAAATCTAGTTTTTATAATTGCATTCATTTTAGACAAAATAGTTGCACTTAGATTGAGTTATATTATTAGAAAACCTTTAATTGAACTTGTGATTTAAGCTATGAGTGTACTTTAATATCATTTGAGGGTTCCAACTTATAAAATTAAGCCACAAGAGTGAATCTTAATTGCCATGGAACTTAATTACTAGACCAACAAGTCATCAGAGTAAATGATGGTTTAGTAAAGAGTTGGCATCTGAAAGGAGGCAACTCTATCTTAGGGTCATTTTTCTTTAACAGCACTTCAACAATTGACAGAGATTTACAGCATTTTCTCATAAAAAATCAGAGTGGTAAAACCTCATCCCATATTTCTCTTCCTGAATTCATTTAAGACGTTGGTTTCATTTCATCTTAAAACTATTAGTTTGCTTAGCTAGTAGAAGCACAATTTATTGGTACTTAACACATAGGTCTTGATGGGTTCAATATTTTTTAAATCATAGATTTTTTTTGTAAAATCAACTTATTCTTGCTAATTTTTATCATCTAGGATTTTTTTTTATTTTTTAGGATTTATTTTATAATCACAACTACGGTTATAATCACTGCCTGATAAAAAATATATATTTCTATCTAATTATGTTTCTTGGGATTTATTTGTGGATTTCTAAAATGTTGAAAACTCTACTCGTGCATGCCCATAAATCTTTGGACTAGACCACTTGTTGATCTAGACGCTGAGATTGAACAAACTTGTAGAGCTCATAGAAAAATTAGGTTTTTAGAAACTTTCCAAGAAATAATTTTTGAAAATATAGATCATATGCCTCTTAGAGAATTTGTGACTCCTAATCTCAATGGTTTGCACTCCAACATTGCCAGACCTAATATCGAAGCAAACAATTTTGAGATTAAACCATTATTATTATCTATGGTTCAACAACATCCTTTTGGAGGATCTCTACTAGAAGATCCAGACACCCACTTGCAAGTTTTTCTTAAAGATTGTGACACTATAAAAATCAACGGGATTTCTAATGATGCTTTAAAACTTAGGTTATTCCCCTTCTCGCTAGAAGATAGAACTAGAGTGTGGCTTCATTCGTTACCTAGTGAGTCCATCACTACATGAGAGTAGCTTTCATAGGTTTTTCTTCAGAAGTACTTCCGACCAAGTAAGAACATTCAACTTAGGAATCAAATCACCAACTTCTATCAAAAAGATGGAGAATCACTATATAAAGCTTTGGATCAATTCAAGAAATTACAAAGGATGTGTCCACATCATAGTTTGGAGAAATGGGTACTGATACACACTTTTTATAATGATTTAAACTATAGTACCAGAATAACTATTGATGCAACTACTAGAGGAGCACTAATGAATAGGTATTGCTCACAGTTAATTTATGCATGGTATTAGTTTCCGTATTTGACACAGATAACCCAGTTGAATCAGTTTATCTAATTTCATTGCAGTTTTTAGGTACAACTTCTAGTTTCAGTTATAGTTTTTAGTTCCCAGTATTTAGTTTCAGCTTTTAGTTTACAGTTTTGGTTCCAGCTTTCAGTTCACAGTTTCCAGCTTCCAGTTCACAGTTTTCAGTATTTAGTTTGTTATAGTTTTATTGTTCATGCCCCTCGCTAGTTTCCCTCCTTTGAATCTAAGGGACTACCCCTTTCTTCTGGGGAGAGGCTTACTCAGCAATGTATTGCTGAGTCTAGTTGATATTGTAGGTACTGGTCTGGACTAAGGAAATCAAAGCATGGATTTAAAGTTTTACTTGATGGATTATTCTTAAAGAATTGTGATTCTTGTATTAAAAGTATTAGCTGAGATCTGAGTGTTGTAAAAGTGTACTCTGATGTAAAGTATTGTAAAGAGACTTTGGTAGCAGTCAAACTTTTATTGTTGTTCCTAGATTGTAAAGTTATAATAGTTGCTTTATTCTAGTCTTGGTTCAAGGGTGTAACATATTTGGTATCAGTGGAATAGTTTAAGGCTTAGGGAAAACCTAAACGTGAACTCCAGATCCTAGGTGAACTTTTAGGAACTTAGGATATAAGGAGACTACTAAGGATTTTGATTTGTCTTTGAAGAATAGCCTAAGTTGTTTGATGGATTACGGTAAGGACACAAGATTTGTGAGATTGAACCTTAGGGTTCTTAGTTCAAAAATCATGGTTTCAAGTTAAGTTTCAGGTCTCTGTTTAAGGATTAAGGTGTTAAGCTAAAGCTTGAGGATACAAGAAAAGATTGTTTCCAAGATTGTGCTAGTTTTGTTGAGGATATTAAAGTCCAACCAGTCTAGGGCATTGTTGTGCTTGTGGTTGATTAACCACTTCTATTTATGTTTGTGATCTGCTGGTCACTCTGATCTTGTTAGTAAGTTTGTCTCACTCCGATTTTCAGTATTTTGATTAAGTTCTTTTTGTTTAGGATTTTATATATGCATATTTTGGATTCGAGTTGCATGATTCTTTCTGATCTCAAGTTTCTTTGTTGACAAGTTTAAAGCATGATATATTTACAAATTTTGTGATTGAATTCTGATTTAAGTCAAGTTGGATTTTCCATCCTATTGCAAGTTTTTGGATTCTTTTAGATTAAAAGAATAAGTTGTTTTCGTTTATGGCAAATTTGGAGGACCAAATTTCTTTTTAAGAGGGGTAGTATTTTAATATCCTAAGTTTTTGAAATATAATTTTAGAAAATCAAAATTTGGATTTAGGATTTTCTTGGGATTTTTCTAGAATTTTTCCTGAATTTTTAAAGATTTAAACAAATTATTTTTTGATTAAAAGATTTAATTTGTGCTCGGGGGGATCAAACCCGCGTCACGCCTAAGTTGCAAGCTCAACCAAACCAATGGGCTGATTTGAGTTTTGTTAACTAAATTGCATCGGATTTTATTTGTGTTAAAGTTTTTGATTGGTTCGGGAATGAGTCGAATCGTTGTCTTCCCCGACATTTGTATCGATCGAGTCATCGGTGGCGACCCGCTATTTTGGGCCACGTATGGTCTTTATTTATGAGGGCTTATGTTCCTTTTGAGGCGAATCGAACCCTAAAGCATCTTCAAGTCGCGACGCGCTGTCAGGAGGTAGATATCAGGCTCAAACCAGTCGCCGAAGTTTGAGTAGTGTAGCCTCGTGTTTTAGTTTTCCAATGCCTCCATCATCACGTGTTTGCTTTGCCGGGGCTACGATATAGCTTCGTAGCAAGGTAAGTGTGCTTCTCGGAAGTTCTGGTTTAGTTCTGTTGTGTTTCTGTGTTATTCTGTGTGTCGACAGTGGCGACGCCACTGTCGATAGTTTCGGTGGCTACGAGAGCTTCGAATGTGCGTCAAAAGCTCACCGTAGCCACCTCAGGAGCTTCCCTTCGTCGTCGAGAGTCTTCTGACGAAGTTTGGAGTCAAACAGACCCTCCCCGTGCCCTCAGGAGCTCGCCGGCGCAAGGAGCAGATGCAGGTCCGGAGCTCCCCGTGCCCTCAGGAGCTCGCACGGCGGCGATTGGGCGGCACGGGCGAGCAGCTGGTTCAGATGAAATTAGGGTTTGAGTCCGGTTTATTTGGAAATAAACCCGGCTCGCTGTGTTTGGAATTGATTTGAACTGGTTCAACAACTTGGGTGGTTCAATTTTAATTTCAGCTCAGTTCTAGTTTTTGGACTGGTTCGACCCTAATTCGATTGAATCTGGGCCGGTTCAGGTAGCCGTTGGAAAGCTTATGGAATTTCCTATCCAGTGGTATCCTGTGTGTCCCTAGATGCTTTGTATAACTTGTGTAATTTTGATTTCAAGTGTCGGTCTGACTTGGTTTAGGGTGAATCTGATCGGTTCACTGCAATTCTGTCCGGTTCAGTGGCTTTTGGGTCCCGTTCATTGGATCCAAGGTTGGTTCCCTATGTTTTGGATCATTTTCTGTCTGCTGGTGGTCTCTGTTTTCAAGTTTGAATCGTATTTGATGAAGTTCATGTACACATCTATGTTTCAGAGTGATTAATCGATTGATTGGCTTGCATCGTTTGATAATCAGTTTTCTTGGCTTTTCAAAGGTAAGACCTCAAACCAGATTTCTGTAGATAAAGGTTTGTTATCCTTATTTCCGTTGACTCAAATAGTATAGTATCCTGTGCATATCGAAGATTTGCAAGTTATATATTGACATATTAGTTTTCCACTTTTGTATACCAGTTGCATATGTTTCTAGCGTGCTATCAGTATCTATGTTGTGGACAGTATATTCGCATAACCAGTTTCTTAGTATCCACGTGTGTGGACAGTTGTATTGATCACATACCCAGTTCCCTTCGGGGTCGGTATCCACTTTGTGTACAGGGTCCCAAGTTAGCTTGCATTGGGTTTCGTGATGCATGGTAGCACGTGTGTTCACCGTGTAAGGTGCGTGATGCACCTTATCATGCGTATTTAGGGTGACGACCCCACAAGCCAGAAGTTATTGCTCAGTTAATTTATGCATGGTATCAGTTTCCGAATTTGACACAGATAACCCAGTTGAATCAGTTTATCTAATTGCATTAAAGTTTTCAGTTAAAACTTCTAGTTTCAGTTATAGTTTTCTGTTCCCAGTTTTTAGTTTCAGCTTTCAGTTTACAATTTCAGTCTCAGCTTTTAGTTTACAGTTTCTAGCTTCTAGTTCACAGTTTTCAGTATTTAGTTTGTTACAGTTTTATTGTTCATGCTCCTTGCTAGTTTCCCTCATATGAATATAAGGGACTACCCCTTTCTTCTGGGGAGAGGCTTACTCAGCAATGTTTTGCTGAGTCTGGTTGATATTGCCAGTACTGGTCTGGACTAAGGAAATCAAAGCATGGATTTAAAGTTTTACTTGATGGATTATTCTTGAAGAATTGTGATTCTTGTATTAAAAGTATTAGCTCAGTTTCAGTTTCAGCTTTCAGTTTACAGTTTCCAGCTTCCAGTTCACAGTTTTCAGTATTTAGTTTTTAACAGTTTTAATGTTCATGCTCCTTGCTAGTTTCCCTCATTTGAATATAAGGGACTACTCCTTTCTTCTGGGGAGAGGCTTACTCAGCAATGTTTTGCTGAGTCTGGTTGATATTGCCGGTACTGGTCTGGACTAAGGAAATCAAAGCATGGATTTAAAGTTTTACATGATGGATTATTCTTGAAGAATTGTGATTCTTGTACTAAAAGTATTGGCTCAGATCTGAGTGTTGTAAAAGTGTACTCTGATGTAAACTATTGTAAAGAGACTTTTGTAGTAGTCAAACTTTTATTGTTGTTCCTAGATTGTAAAGTTATAATTGTTGCTTTATTCTAGTCTTGGTTCAAGGGTGTAACACTCAATGACCTTAAGTCAAGGGATTAATGCATCTCCTATCACCTGTGAGATTAACTCAAGACACTAACTTAGAGCCCCATAGTGGGTTGGTCCAGTATATCCACCACTAATATCCCCATATGCATGCATTAGGACCTCGTGCCTAACCTGTAACGCCCTCGATTTTTCTGAATTATGATTTAAGGTTAGAAATTCTGTTTCTGTATTTTTATCTGTTAAAATTTTGGGATTTTTGCCTAAGTGTAGGAATTTTTCCTACAGGGCAAAAATAATTATTTTGGTTGGGGATTCGAACCCTCAACCTTGATTCTTTGCTCCTGGAATTCCTTCCACCATGGTGGCGCATATTTCTGATATTATTGGAGTGGCGCAGGGTGGTTAAGCCCAGGTAAGCCCATAAAACCGATTTTTCACTTAAGTTAACTGGGTTATTGGATCTTGGATCCGTTTGGGGTGGGAGAAAAAGAGGAATTGCGTGAGGGCTCCTCTCCCTCACGACTTTTGTGTTTTCTTGCCCTAGCCGCCTTTGGTTGTCGCCCCTCACTGTGCTTGGCGCCTCCTGAGATTTCTGACGCTGGTGGTGGCAGACTGGTGGTGGACGAACTTCCTGGTGATCCTCTGTCTTGGCGTTTTTCTTCTGTGAACGTTTTTCAGTGAGTAATTCGATCCTAAGGAGTCTAATCCGCTAAATTGTAGATTATCATTCAATTAAAATTCGTTATTTGAAATGATTATCCGTATGGGGACGAATTCAAATATTTATAGGGTTTTAAAATCCTGTTCTGCTGAAATCTGCATTCTATAATCTGACCTTTGTGTACTATAACCCCAATATCTCATGGCCTATAGATCCAAATCGCACGAAATAAATTTTGTATGAAACTAGATACATTCGGCTTTAATTTGAATATGATATCGACCATATCCAAGCTATATTCGTATTTCAATCTGTATTGCAATCTAGCTGTACAAAATCAGTTTTCTGGAAATCTGGGTTTCGACCTTTATGTGTTCGAACCATCATATCTCCCTAGGTATAGCTCGAAATCTTGTCAAATCAGTTTTATTAGAAAGTAGACTCGAAGGGGTTCAATTTGACTACCATGTCGCCTATTTTCTGTTAGTTATTGGATCTGAAATTTGTGTCGCAATTCTGATATACGAATCTGTTTTCTGGAATTCTGAAATCCCGACCTTTCTATGTTCGAACACCCATATCTCCCCGGTTATAACTCCAAATCCGACGGATTCAGTTCTATTGGAAAGTAGATTCAAACAGATTTATTGTGAATATCATATTGCCTATTTTAGGTTACTTACTCGGTCTGAAACATCTGTTGCAAGTATGATATATTAATCTGTTTTTCTGAAACATCTGTTTAATTGTTTGTTATGTGAAAAATTTCTATTCTGTATATATATGTTGTGAATTTTCTGAAACTTTGAATGTGTTATAACCTTTGTGAGAACATAGAATGGTTTGACATGAATTAAGGATAGTTGCATGAAATCTAAGGAATTCAAGGAATTCACTCATATATTACTTCTGGTTGATGGCAAAAATTATGAAGTGTGTTCAGCTTTGATTTTCTGCAAATTGTAATTTTGTTAAGGATTGGATATTAGGGTGTGTCATTTTCTGGTTTGTGAGACACTTTGGGCATGATGTGAGAATTGAGTGGTGGTTAGTCCTACTCCTCCGTTTCAGCATGATCTGTTCTGTAAAAATTATGCCCTAGTGTAGCACTCTTCCGTGTCCTTACCCTCCTTCTGTGGCGCTGTAATGGTGCTGATAGTCTACTACGACCCATGAGACACTAGTGAAGGGTAGATGTGAGCTGGTCTCACCTTCCGTTCTCCCTCCACTATTTCTGTTCTGTTCTGGGTATTGGAGGCCAGAGTGCCACGTCCTGACAAGACGGGGGCCACCCACTGATACCTCCTCTACCAGTATTGGAGGCCAGAGTGCCACGTCTTGACGAGACGGGGGCCACCCACTGATACCTCCTCTACTATTCTGTTTCTGATATGCATGCATGTCTCGTCCTCGGCAGAGGTGGGGTCAGACCTTCTGTGGTCATCAGACCTTCTGTGGTCTTCAGGCCTTCTGTGGCCTTTCTATTTCCGATGTAGACTATCCGTTTGGATTCTGAAAATTCTGATTTTCTGTCTGTCAGCTCTGATTTCTGTAGTTCTGTTTCGATCTGTTCTGTCTGTCAGCTCTGATTTTCTGTAGTTCTGTTTCGATCTGTATTATAGATGTGTTGGGCAGTGTGATTAGTTGGAATGGGTTGGTAGACTTATATCCTACTTCATGCTTGATGCTTATTGTTATAAGTGTCTGTATTTGGTTATGTTTTGTTTTGATATGAGTGTTCATGTTAAGTATCTTATCTGTTAAGCATGATATTTTTGATGTGTACTATGGATGGCTTTTAGTGTCTTTTACTCACTGAGCTTTTTAGCTCACCCCCGTTGTTTAAATATTTTCAGGTGAGACGTCAGGACAGTGATTGCTACAGCTACTTAATTTGTTATAATGCTTGCTAATGTTTCATATAATTTCTAAGAGTTGTCTTCTAAAGATTTATCAGGCCTGCGTGCCTAACTTACTTATATGACACGTTTTATCTCCTGAGGGCTTATGCCTGTTTTCAGGATATTATATTATAGTTGTCTCGTCTTATTGTTGGTTACGAGTTTTGGAGTCATGAAAATACAATTGTTCTTATTCTGAAATGTGTAACCGAGTTATTGTTGTTTTTGGTATCTGAATAATCAGTTTCTGCAATATTTCTGAAATTTGTGTTCTCCACATATGTGTAGTGTGGACATCTGTTTTGTTCCAGGATATATGGGTCTGTGCAGCAGTAATTTAGTATACTTGCTGCCGGATTTTGTTTTCTTCTGGATTTCTGGATTTCTATTTCCTAGTAATCGATCCTACTCAGTTCTGTGCGGTTTTCAGTTCCGTAGTAATGTCCTTCGATGCCGCTTTCTTCTTGTGTTTTAATGGAAGAGTAAAAATTTTTAAAAACCCCGTATTTTACTTGTATGCGTGTGGGGTGTGATTCTGAGGGATGTTGCAGATGGTATCAGAGCAATATTACTAGCAATTAGAAACTCCGGGAAAGGAAAACTCTGTTTGTGTATTGCTAGAAACCAAGATAGGATCTGAATATTGGAAAACTCTATTTGTGTATTGCCAGAAACCAAGATAGGATCTGATCCGTGATTGAATATTGGTTGTTATTCTACCGTGTTATGTGATGCAGGTACAAAAAAAATGGTGCGACCAAGATCTAGCAGTAGCAACGGTGATCAACAGTCTGATCTGAGGCAGGCCATGGAGGCTATGACTGCTATGATGCAACAACAGAACGCGTTCATCCAGCAGCAAACTCAGATGATGCAGCAGCAGCAGGCGCAGCACATGGAGGTTCAGCAACAGTTATTGCAGCGGCTGTCGCAGACACAGCCTCAGTCACAGTCACAACCGGCTGGACACGGTGTGGGTGGCGCTGGTTCTCCTCTGGGTGATGGCGCACATCAACGATATGCTCGGTTGGTCCGAGAGTTTCAGCACCTGAACCCGACTACATTTTATGGTAGTCCGGGGCCCAGAGCGGCTGAGGATTGGCTTTTGGCACTGGAAAAGATTTTCCAGGTTTTGCGCTGTGATGATGCAGACAAGCTATGTTTATCTGTCTTCATGTTGCGTGGAGATGCCGAAGACTGGTGGAAGGGAGTCGTCAGACTGGCGGCAACTGAATCCAGAGTTGTTGATTGGCAGTACTTCATGATGAAGTTCAATGCCAAGTTTTTCCCCTCTAGCTTATCTGAGGAGCGCGAGGTGGAGTTTATTCATCTTGAGCAGGGTGACCTGACGGTGGATCAGTATGAGGCCACATTCGCTCGGTTATCGGGGTATGCTCCTCACTTAGTCAACACCGAGGAAAGAAGAGCCAAGAAGTTTCAGTGGGGTTTGAAGAAAGACAATAAGGGCAGATACAAACCTTATCAGAAGCCAGCCAGCACAGTTTCTCAGAACGGCAAGAAGTGTCTCCACTGTGGGAGCACTAAACATCAGGATAATGAGTGCTACAGGAAGACTGGCGTTTGCTTCAGATGTGGTAAGGTGGGGCATATGATTAAGGACTGTCCTATGCCGGATGCTAGAGGACAGGGTGAGAAGCCTACTGTGCAGACTCGCGTGTATGCCATCGCGGAGAGGGATGCTTCGGCTTCGAAGTCCGTGGTGGAAGGTACACTTTATGTGTTTCGTAATTTGGCACGCATTCTTTCTGATCCTGGTGCCAATTTATCCTTTGTGTCTGCATGTTTTGCACTATGTCTGCCTGTGTTGCCTAGGATACTTGATTTCTGTATTTCTGTTCATACACCTATGGGTGAGGCCGTATCTACAGATATAACATATCCTGACTGTTTGATTAAGGTTGAAGGATATGATTTACCTATTAATTTGATTAGTCTTCCTATGAAAGACTATGACATCATTCTGGGCATGGATTGGCTGTCTGCCTATCATGCTACTTTAGATTGTTTTGAAAAGTTAATTACTCTGCATCTAAGTGATGGACAACAACTGGTTATCCAAGGCCGAATTTCAGAACAGGAGCCTTTGGTGATATCTCATCTACAGGCCAGGAAGCTTTTAGCCCAGGGCTGCAAGGGGTATCTGGCGCATGTCAAGGTGCAGACTGAGCCTGATTTGGATCTGGCTAGAATTCCTATGGTAAGAGAGTTTACTGACGTCTTCTCTGATGATTTATCTGGGTTACCACCCAGTAGAGAAGTTGAGTTTGGTATCGAGTTGTTGCCAGGCACGGCACCGGTATCTAAAGCTCCTTACAGGATGGCAACTTCAGAACTGACAGAGCTGAAGAAGCAACTGGAAGAACTATTAGAGAAGGGGTATATTCGACCCAGTGTTTCTCCATGGGGAGCCCCTGTGTTATTTGTGAAGAAGAAGGATGGTACTTTGCGCATGTGCATCGATTACCGTCAACTCAACCAAGTGACCGTTAAGAATAAGTACCCATTACCCCGTATTGATGATCTCTTTGATCAGTTGCAGGGTGCTACTGTATTCTCTAAAATTGACCTGAGGTCTGGCTATTATCAGCTGAGAGTTCAGGAGGATGATGTACCTAAAACTGCATTCAGGACCAGGTATGGGCACTATGAGTTTCTTGTTATGCCCTTTGGACTGACAAATGCCCCTGCGGTGTTTATGGATCTGATGAACAGGGTATTTCATGAGCTCCTGGACAAATGTGTGGTCGTCTTCATTGATGATATTCTGATCTACTCCAAGAATGCGCAAGATCACTCTCAGGATTTGCGCAAGGTGCTGGAGATTCTGCGGCTGAAGCAGCTGTATGCTAAGGCCAGCAAATGTGAGTTCTGGCTATGTCAGATTGGCTTTCTAGGGCACATTATTTCTGGCCAGGGTGTGTCTGTGGATCCAGTGAAGGTGGAGGCCATTCTTCACTGGGGAAGACCAACTACAGCGACTGAGGTCAGAAGTTTTCTGGGCTTAGCTGGATACTACCGCCGCTTTGTGGAGGGTTTTTCCAAGCTAGCTGGTCTTCTGACTAAGCTAACTAGAAAGAATTTGAAGTTTGAGTGGTCTGATAATTGTGAGTCTAGTTTTCAAGAACTGAAAAGGGGACTGACCAGTGCTCCTATCCTCATCATTCCCTGTGATGGAGAGAAGTTCACTGTGTACACTGATGCCTCTAGTAAGGGTCTGGGTGCTGTACTGATGCAGCAAGGAAAGGTAGTTGCTTATGCTTCAAGGCAACTCAAAGACTATGAGGTAAACTACCCCACTCATGATCTGGAGTTGGCAGCTGTAGTTTTTGCCTTGAAGATCTAGAGGCACTATCTGTTTGGACAGACATTTGAATTGTTTACAGATCACCAGAGCTTGAAGTATATCTTCACTCAGAAAGAGCTGAATATGAGACAGAGGCGATGGCTTGAATTGATAAAGGATTATGACTTCACCATCCAATATCAGTCTGGTAAAGCCAATGTGGTGGCTGATGCTCTTAGTCGGTATCCTGTGACTCAGATAGCTGCACTGCGAGTCCAGGAGTGGCGATTATTGCAGGAGTTCAGTGACATGCATCTGAGTGTGACTCCGGGTGAGAGAGGCGGTCTTTTAGCTTCTCTCAGGGTTCAGTCAGACTTACTGCAGAGACTGAGATCAGGGCAGCAGTCAGATCCGGATATTCTACGGTGGAAAGAGAGGTCGGAGCAAGGCTGTGTTGAGAATTTCAGTATGTCGGATGATGGTCTCCTCAGATTCCGTGGAAGGGTCTGTGTCCCTGAGGACCCTGAGTTGAGAAATGAAATTCTTAGGGAAAGCCATTGCACTAAGTATACCGTTCATCCTGGTAGTACCAAGATGTATCAGGATCTGAAAAAGACTTTCTGGTGGCATGGTATGAAGAAGGATGTGCATTTGTTTGTGTCCAGATGTTTAACTTGCCAAACCGTGAAGGCTGAACATCAGAGCCGGGCGGTTTGATGCAGTCTCTCCCTATTCCTCAGTGGAAGTGGGAGCATATCAGTATGGACTTTGTGTGTGGACTGCCCAATACCAGAAGGAATCATGATGCTGTATGGGTGATTGTGGACAGACTCACGAAGTCAGCTCACTTCTTACCGATCAAAATGACTTATAGTTTGGATCGGTTAGCAAAACTGTACATCGATGAGATTGTCAGATTGCATGGAGTTCCCTTGGACATTGTCTCTGACCGTGATCCTCGATTTCTGTCCAGGTTTTGGAAGAAATTACAGGAAGATTTGGGAACTAATCTGAGTTTCAGCACTGCATATCATCCTCAATCTGATGGTCAGACAGAGAGAACTATTCAGACACTTGAGGATCTTCTGAGATCTTATGTGGTTGACTGGTCTGTTGAGTGGCATCTGGACTTATCACTGATAGAGTTCACCTACAACAATAGCTTTCACTCTATGGCTCCGTATGAGGCCCTATATGGGAGGAAATGCAGAACACCTATATGCTGGGAGGAAACTGGGGACAGAACAGTGCTAAGGTCTGATGCTGTTCAGGAAGCCACTGAGAAGATCAGAGAAATTCAGAGAAAGATGAAGATTGCTCAGGATAGGCAGAAGAGTTATGCTGATGTGAGGCGGCGTCCTCTTGAGTTTTTGGTGGGAGAGCATGTTTTCCTAAAGGTCTCACCTATGAAAGGGGTGATGAGATTTGGGAAGAGGGGAAAATTGAGTCCCAGGTACATTGGTCCCTTTGATATCATTGAGAGGGTTGGACCTGTGGCATACCGACTTGCTCTGCCCCCATCACTGGAACACCTCCATAATGTGTTCCATGTTTCTGCACTCAGAAAATATTGTTCTGATCCTTCTCATGATCTAGAGTTGGAACCTCTTCAGCTTGAAGAGAACATGACTTTTGTGGTGAAACCTCTCAGAATTGAAGATAGAAAAGAGAAAGTGCTGAGGAATAAGGTTATTCCACTTGTGAAAGTCATCTGGGGAAATCAGTCTGTTGAAGAAGCCTCTTGGGAGGTTGAAGCAGATATGAGAAAGGAGCATCCTCACCTGTTCAGTGACGGGCTTGGTCAGCTTTAGAGGACTAAAGCTCTATAAGGGGGGGAGAATGTAACACCCTCGATTTTTCTGAATTATGATTTAAGGTTAGAAATTCTGTTTCTGTATTTTTATCTGTTAAAATTTTGGGATTTTTGCCTAAGTGTAGGAATTTTTCCTACAGGGCAAAAATAATTATTTTAGTTGGGGATTCGAACCCTCAACCTTGATTCTTTGCTCCTGGAATTCCTTCCACCATGGTGGCGCATATTTCTGATATTATTGGAGTGGCGCAGGGTGGTTAAGCCCAGGTAAGCCCATAAAACCGATTTTTCACTTAAGTTAACTGGGTTATTGGATCTTGGATCCGTTTGGGGTGGGAGAAAAAGAGGAATTGCGTGAGGGCTCCTCTCCCTCACGACTTTTTTGTTTTCTTGCCCTAGCCGCCTTTGGTTGTCGCCCCTCACTGTGCTTGGCGCCTCCTGAGATTTCTGACGCTGGTGGTGGCAGACTGGTGGTGGACGAACTTCCTGGTGATCCTCTGTCTTGGCGTTTTTCTTCTGTGAACGTTTTTCAGTGAGTAATTCGATCCTAAGGAGTCTAAACCGCTAAATTGTAGATTATCATTCAATTAAAATTCGTTATTTGAAATGATTATCCGTATGGGGACGAATTCAAATATTTATAGGGTTTTAAAATCCTGTTCTGCTGAAATCTGCATTCTCTAATCTGACCTTTGTGTACTATAACCCCAATATCTCATGGCCTATAGATCCAAATTGCACGAAATAAATTTTGTATGAAACTAGATACATTCGGCTTTAATTTGAATATGATATCGACCATATCCGAGCTGTATTCGTATTTCAATCTGTATTGCAATCTAGCTGTACAAAATCAGTTTTCTGGAAATCTGGGTTTCGACCTTTATGTGTTCGAACCATCATATCTCCCTAGGTATAGCTCGAAATCTTGTCAAATCAGTTTTATTAGAAAGTAGACTCGAAGGGGTTCAATTTGACTACCATGTCGCCTATTTTCTGTTAGTTATTGGATCTGAAATTTGTGTCGCAATTCTGATATACGAATCTGTTTTCTGGAATTCTGAAATCCCGACCTTTCTATGTTCGAACACCCATATCTCCCCGGTTATAACTCCAAACCCGACGGATTCAGTTCTATTGGAAAGTAGATTCAAACAGCTTTATTGTGAATATCATATTGCCTATTTTAGGTTACTTACTTGGTCTGAAACATCTGTTGCAAGTATGATATATTAATCTGTTTTTCTGAAACATCTGTTTAATTGTTTGTTATGTGAAAAATTTCTATTCTGTATATATATGTTGTGAATTTTCTGAAACTTTGAATGTGTTATAACCTTTGTGAGAACATAGAATGGTTTGACATGAATTAAGGATAGTTGCATGAAATCTAAGGAATTCAAGGAATTAACTCATATATTACTTCTGGTTGATGGCAAAAATTATGAAGTGTGTTCAGCTTTGATTTTCTGCAAATTGTAATTTTGTTAAGGACTGGATATTAGGGTGTGTCATTTTTTGGTTTGTGAGACACTTTGGGCATGATGTGAGAATTGAGTGGTGGTTAGTCCTACTCCTCCGTTTCAGCATGATCTGTTCTGTAAAAATTATGCCCTAGTGTAGCACTCTTCCGTGTCCTTACCCTCCTTCTGTGGCGCTGTAATGGTGCTGATAGTCTACTACGACCCATGAGACACTAGTGAAGGGTAGATGTGAGCTGGTCTCACCTTCCGTTCTCCCTCCACTATTTCTGTTCTGTTCTGGGTATTGGAGGCCAGAGTGCCACGTCCTAACAAGACGGGGGCCACCCACTGATACCTCCTCTACCAGTATTGGAGGCCAGAGTGCCACGTCTTGACGAGACGGGGGCCACCCACTGATACCTCCTCTACTATTCTGTTTCTGATATGCATGCATGTCTCGTCCTCGGCAGAGGTGGGGTCAGACCTTCTGTGGTCATCAGACCTTCTGTGGTCTTCAGGCCTTCTGTGGCCTTTCTGTTTCCGATGTAGACTATCCGTTTGGATTCTGAAAATTCTGATTTTCTGTCTGTCAGCTCTGATTTCTGTAGTTCTGTTTCGATCTGTTCTGTCTGTCAGCTCTGATTTTCTGTAGTTCTGTTTCGATCTGTATTATAGATGTGTTGGGCAGTGTGATTAGTTGGAATGGGTTGGTAGACTTATATCCTACTTCATGCTTGATGCTTATTGTTATAAGTGTCTGTATTTGGTTATGTTTTGTTTTGATATGAGTGTTCATGTTAAGTATCTTATGTGTTAAGCATGATATTTTTGATGTGTACTATGGATGGCTTTTAGTGTCTTTTACTCACTGAGCTTTTTAGCTCACCCCCGTTGTTTAAATATTTTCAGGTGAGACGTCAGGACAGTGATTGCTACAGCTACTTAATTTGTTATAATGCTTGCTAATGTTTCATATAATTTCTAAGAGTTGTCTTCTAAAGATTTATCAGGCCTGCGTGCCTAACTTACTTATATGACACGTTTTATCTCCTGAGGGCTTATGCCTGTTTTCAGGATATTATATTATAGTTGTCTCGTCTTATTGTTGGTTACGAGTTTTGGAGTCATGAAAATACAATTGTTCTTATTCTGAAATGTGTAATCGAGTTATTGTTGTTTTTGGTATCTGAATAATCAGTTTCTGCAATATTTCTGAAATTTGTGTTCTCCACATATGTGTAGTGTGGACATCTGTTTTGTTCCAGGATATATGGGTCTGTGCAGCAGTAATTTAGTATACTTGCTGCCGGATTTTGTTTTCTTCTGGATTTCCGGATTTCTATTTCCTAGTAATCGATCCTACTCAGTTCTGTGCGGTTTTCAGTTCCGTAGTAATGTCCTTCGATGCCGCTTTCTTCTTGTGTTTTAATGGAAGAGTAAAAATTTTTAAAAACCCCGTATTTTACTTGTATGCGTGTGGGGTGTGATTCTGAGGGATGTTGCATAACTAGCTTGTATACCAATGTCACATGTACTAGAGTTGTCCCTTATTCATTTAGGTACTTGACTGGGGACATAAGTTTGAGCACAGATCCAATTTATCTCCAGGGGCATTATCATGCAAGCACATAGTCGCAGATGTAAACATAGCATAATAACGATAATGCCAGAATGATATATATTAAATATTAATGTCAAGTAGTACTAGATAGACTAACAACGGATCTAAGGTAACTATGTTGTCATCCATGTCAGTCTTCCTGTTGAAGACCCATTTACACTCTATGGGTTTTACCCCATCTAGAAGTTCAACCAAATCCCAGACTTGGGTAGCCGACATGGAATCCAACTCGGATCTCATGGCCTTAAGCCATCTCTCAAAGTCCGGTCCAATGACCGTCTCATCATATGTCCTAGGATCATCCTCAATGATGAAGATCCCATCGTGTTGGGTCGGCAGCGACCCATACTTCTCAGGTGCACGACGAATCCTCCCATACCTATATGGGACCTGTGTCTGAGCCTCCAGTTGCCCAGCAACCGATGTAGGTGGCTCAAGTTCCATCTTAGTGTCTTGTGGTTGCACTTGGACCTCATCCAAGTCAAACTTCCTCCCACTGACTTCTTTCATGAGAAATTCCTTCTCTATAAAGACAGCACCTCGAGCAACAAAAACTTTATTCTCGATGGGAAGATAGAAGTAGTATCCTTAGGATACCCCACAAACACGCATTTATCAGATCTAGATTATAGCTTGCTAGAATTCTGTCATTTGATATAAGCCTCACATCCCCAGACTCTAATAAAAGAGAGATTCGGGCATCTCCCACTCCATACCTCGTATGGAATCTTGGAGGCACTCTTAGATGGAAAATTATTGAGTATGAGAGAAGCTGTCTCAAGTGCATGACCCCAGAACGAGAGTGGTAGAGTTGCATAACTCATTATAGATTGAACCATGTCCAACAAAGTTTGATTCTCCTCTCAGACACGGTATTCCATTGAGGTGTTCTAGGATATTAGGCAATACTGGGTGTAATTTTAAAATTTTGCAGTCCAAGGACGCAGCGGAAGACACATTATACTTGAAACATATTCCTTTGTCCAAGGATCCATGCGAGAAAAATAACACAAGGATGTGTTAGAGAATGTACCTCTATTGCTTATCTAGTTGATGAAGCCAGGTTGAAGACAATCAAGTGCTCGCCCTCTATAAGTATCCACGCGTTGACCTTCTCAACGTTGCTCCCTTCCTCGCTTGGTGCTAGCCTCTAGAAAAGAAGATCACCTCTTGGATTCTCGTTCTTCTTCCTCCTTGCTCTTCACGCCAACAAGTCTCCTTGACTGGAGACTCTTGGCCAAAAGGAAGATGAAGATGGAAGGTGGCACTGCACAAGAGGAAGAGGGCGGCTAGGGCATCAAGAGGCTTGTGCAACTCCAAGTGGAAGTCGCGTTTGCCTTGAGGAGGAATTCTGCATGTATGTTCAAGAGGGACGCATACCCCTTCTTTTGTAACCAAGCAAGCCTCCACTGCCCTTCCTCTTTCCTTCTATGCTCTTGGCGTAATTCCTCCAAGGAATTGCCATAAGAGCTCAGCCGCCACCACTTTTGAAAAGGCGCAAGTTGAAGCTTAGAAAGAATCAAGCTTCTTGCCTAATCAAGAGAGGGAGTTTGAGTTCAATTCTTATTAGGACTTACCATATATGATTGGCTGAATTCTTGCTTGCATTAATCAAGCCTTACACGCCAATATATCAGCCCTATGCATCCAAGAATGTTTCCAAGTATGGAAACCAAATATCATTAGGATTCATACACATCAATGGTGTAAATTCCATATATGGAATTATCCCATGCGTCAAGTGTAAATCCAACTTCCATTAGGATTCAAACTTGCCTCAATTAGATTTAATCCACAACTCCTTATTGGATTTGGATTTCAATTCTAATTAGGCCTATGATTTAAATCCATATTGGATTAAGATTTGCACCCACCACTATGGGCCTAATCCATATCCAATTCCTATTAGGATTTGAATCCTTGTTGGATTAGGATTTGCGCCCAACACTATAGGCCTAATCCATATTCAATTCTCATTAGGATTTGAATCCTAGTTGGATTAGGATTTCAACTCCTAATTAGATTAGGATTCCAACTCCTAGTTGGAGTAGTATTTGAATCCAATATGATTTATAATTCCAAGTCCAAATTTAACTCACATATAGAGTGCAAATTTGACTTGGATTTATTTATAAATCCATGAATCCTAATTGGACTCAGATTCGACCATGAATCTATCTTGGACTTAGAATCAGATTGAACTCAAGTTCATTCCAAGATATCCTGATCAAAATACTATGTCAAGAGTCTATTGCGTGTGACCCCATGGATCCATATGACGATAACAATGATGATAAAACATCATAAGTAGTGAGAGGTATCTAGCAAAACATTTCTACTACCCATGTTATAGGACTAAAGTCATCTGGCAACAACTCCCTAACAAGCAATGAGGATTCCCATGCATTCTAGATCCCATTGTGATGTAGCTACTATAGATGGGTTGGTCCTTAGCTCCGTACACTAGGGGTTTATGAGATGATGATTGGAAAATGTGAGAGGGTGTTGAGACAAGGGAAGTAAAAGCATGTCAGAAAATGAGCAATGAGAAAACCAGCGAGAAACAATGCAAAAGACGATGATGAATACGTTTCGGGGCAACATGGATGACGAAGAAACCAACAGCACCAACTACACAAATGAAATTCACTAACCTCACTTAGCTAGCGATTTAAGCACAGCACAGCAATACGGGTAGCGGACTTAGCGGCGACTCAGTTTGCATGCCTATAAACCCGCGATATTTTAAATTTTGACAGTAGTTAAAAAGTTATTAACTAAACAACATATAAATTTTGAGAGTGCAGCACAATATAATACAATACAGTTTAGCATAATTACAAAGCTATTAACAGCGGGACTAAATAGACCATGAGTTTACACTCACTAAAGCTTAATTGACCTAGATATAAAATTCCAAGCCTTGCATTGAGATTGTATTATTACTTATATATGCCTGTATCCACTCCTTAGACATGTAACTTTATTACATATCATTCTAGATCATGTTATCTCATTAAACACTAGTAGAACCTAACAAAAGCCCTTAAGCCTCATCATAGTGTTGTGGGGAAGTCTAATGACAAAATTCCAACGTTAACGTTGTGCAGTAGCCCGTTTAAAATAAATCAATTGCCAAACAATCTATCGGTTGATTGAAAACCGATTGCATTCAATTGACAACACGAATTTAATTGGTTAATTGAAAGATGGACGGCAAGTGAGTAAATCAGCAAACAAGACATTAACGTTAATATTATTAAAAGTAACATTTAATAAATTAAATTAATTAAGTTTTTTTTTTAATTTTATTCTAACATGCTTCTAATATAATAGTGAACAGAAAATTTACATATGTAATTCTACTTGCAAATAAATTAAAAGAATATATAAAACAGTTTTAATTAACTGTTCCACTGTTATTTGGGAATTTGAGCAAAAACTAGTAGAATCATATTAAAGCTGAAGGGTAATGTATTTTAGGTTTGCTTTAATTAAGAGAAATTAAATTAGAGAAATTACAAGATTTTAAAACCAAATTTGTAAGAATTGGAAACATAATATACAAGGAAATATTTTTTCTTTAAATTATTGATCTTTTTTCGAAAACAAAAATGTAAAGTTATGGAAAGGTTAAGATAGAAATGCGAGAGCGAATAGATTTGGAAGAGACAACACAGAAACAGCATAGCAGAGAAATATATTAAAATTGAATTTAAAATTTTCTCTTATACTGATTAAGAATATTTAAACTGATTTAAAAACCTAATTTAGCTTTATATGTAGGGATGGCATCGGGTCGGGGCGGGGGCGGGTAGTGCCAACCCCGACCCCGAACCCGAACCCCGTATTTAATACCTGACCCCGACCCCGACCCGACCGGGTTCGAAAAATCTAATCCCAACCCCGACCCCGCCGGGGATCGGGTACCCGCGGGTAAACCCGACCCCGAACTTCGCAAGACCTCTTCTCTCTATCTTCTTGTCCCCCTCGCTTCATCCTTCCCCTCCTCATCCTCCACCTCCGCGCCGCAGCCAAACCCTAACACCAGACCCATCCTACAGTAGGAGAGGCGGAGCTGCTTGTTGTCACAGCTGGTGAGCAAGTAGCATGAGCACACTCGCCGCCGGTGAGCAAGTAGCATGAGCATAAAGTGGCGCAAGCAGGCTGGGAAGGAAGGGAGAGACTACCTGCGCCATCCACTCATGCCATCACCGCCATTCATGAGGAAGGGAGAGGTCGCCTGCGCCGCCCACTCTCTCACGTTGCCTGCAACTTACGCCATTGCTGCCCTTCATGAGGAAGGGAGAGGGGAGGAAGATGGAGCAACGGGGAAGAGAGGAGAGGAAGAGGAGAGGAAGAGGCGAGAGAGAGGGTAGGAAGATTTCACTGCGAGGAAGGAAGAGGGGAGGAAGGGAGAGCAGCGGGAAGAGAGGGAGAGGGGAGGAAGAGGGGGTAGCGGGGATGAGAGGGAGAGAGGAGGAAGAGGCGGCTGGGTGGGAGGGGAGGAAGAGGAAGGGTCGGCTGCAAAGGGGAAAAGAAAGTATAGGATATTAGGGTTAAGTTTTTTTTTTTGTAAATAAGATTTAAATCGATTATAAATTTGTTTTGTTTAGGGTTAGGGTTATGATTATTAAAAAAAATAATAATATTTTAATATTATTAATAGTCGGGGCGGGTTCGGGGTCGGGGGCGGGGCGGGTAGTAAAAATACCATACCCGACCCCGACCCGACTTATACAAGTCGGGTTTTACCCGAACCCGACCCGACCCCCAGTCAACTCGGGTTTTCCCCGTTGACTTCGGGTCGGGCCGGGCCGGGGATGGGTTATCTTGCCATGACTATTTATATGCAGCAATTTTTTCTACGATTTCTCATAAATAGAAAGATGAACATAATAATTGTTTTCATAGAAAAATTCTAATTAAAGCAAATAATAAATCAACATGCAAACTTTATCTTAATCTCATTACATAAATAAAATCATAGAAAAATTTAGATTTTATAATTACTTTTGTCTTTCTATCCTTTCTTTCTGTTTCACATTATAATAAATAATGAAAAATCTATAAATAAAAAAATGCTTAATATATAGGATGACTCTTATCCTATTTGAAATATAAGAGCAACTAAAAAAAATAATTTTATTTTTTAAAAAATAATTTCCTTAAAATTAAAATGACTTTGAAAAATAATTTAAATTTAAAAAAATTTAATAGAATTGGCTTGTAGAACCCTAATTAACTATTTAGGTCTTATTGAGGGAATCTGAAGCTGGCGCATGGGCTGGCCTTTTGGGCTGCAACTGGGCCGTCAAACCATCTTGGAGCATGCGGCGATGAAACAGTAGAATTTGCTAATAGTGGACTGATTCATCACTCTGCTAGCTTGTTCTTGGGCCGTGTTGGTCAACTGGTTGCGATAGCGATCGTTGACTAGGTCTTCAGGCCGAGGTGCTAAGCACATGGGCCGCACTACCTTCGTGTGGGCTGATAATGGAGTGATGACACCCGTGTACAGCTCTAGTGGTTGACTTGAATGCTGAGATCGCCTTATCGTGATTGCGTCGGGCCCCTTTGAACATTTTAGGGGAGGTGGAACCTTGTCTAGAGGGAAGTCCACATAATGACCATGTTTCTCGAGTTCTGGAGCTACTGTGGAGGGTCCTACTGCATCAATCCCCCTGGTTTGAAGAGTTCTCCTCCGGATAAATAAGGGGATGCTCATCGGTGGCGAGGTGCTCCTCCAACGGGTCATGGTAGGGAAGAAGGTCCGCAACATTGAATACGGGGTGGATCCCCATGCTTTCCGGTAGATCGAGGACATAGGCGTTGGAGCCTACCCGCTGTAGTACTGCATAGGGCCCCATGTACCGTGCTTGCAACTTAAAATATACCTGATTTGCCACTCGCTCGGGGTGGATGCGCACCCTCACAAGATCACCTGCACTAAAGTGGAGTGGCCTACGGTGTTCGTTGGCCTTCAGAGAATTCCGAGTGTTGCCCAAAAAGATCCGATGTCGAACTTCCTCACGCAAACTCGCAATATGACTAGCAAAGGAAAATGCATGCTCAGAAAGATGGGACTCCATGGGAAGGTCAGGCAAGACAATAGGTTTCCGTGGTTGCTATGCAAGGACCACTTGGAAGGGACTTAGACCAGTAGACCGATTGACTGTACTATTAGATGTGAATTCAGCAACAGGGAGCACAATGTCCCAACTCTTAGGGTGATCACCAATGAGACATCGGAGCAAGTTACCCAAACTCCGGTTAACGACCTCAGTTTGGCCGTCGGTTTGGGGGTGATAGGCCGTAGAAAACTTAAGAGTGGTCCCTAATAGTGCCCAGAGTGACCACCAAAAGTGGCTCACAAAGCAGGTGTCGCGATCGGACACTATAGAGAGTGGAAGGCCATGGAGGCAAACTACCTCCCTAACGAAGAGATGGGCTACGTGGGAAGCATCTGCTTTCCTAGAACAGGGGATGAAATGAGCCATCTTGGAGAACCGGTCCACTACGACGTAGATGGAATAAATCTAGATGCAGCGTGGGCAACCCCAGGATGAAATCCATGTTGAGGTCCTTCCATGGACCCTCAGAAATAGGTAGTGGGGTGTACAGTCCAGTGTTCGGGGGTCGAGGCTTAGCCATTTGGCAAGTGCCACAGTGGCGGACATGTTGGGGAATGCCGGGTGTAATTTAAAAAATTTGCAGTCCTAGGACGCAGCGGAAGAAGCATTACACCCGAAACACATTCCTTTCTCAAGGATCCATGCGAGAGAGAGAACACAAGGATGTGTTAGGGTTAGTACCTCTATTGCTTGTTAGGATGAAGGTGCCAAGTTGAAGACGCTCACGTGCTCGTCCTCTACAAGTATCCACGCGTCGACCTTCTCAACGTTGCTCCCTTCCACGCTCGGTGCTAGCCTCGGGAAGAGAAGATCACCTCTCGGAATCTCCTTCTCCTTCCTCCTTGCTCTTCACGCCAACTTGTCTCCTTGCTTGGAGACTCTCGGCCAAATACAAGAGGAAGAGAAGAGAGGGTGGCGCTCCACAAGAAGAAGAGGGCGGCTTGAATTCTAGGGATTGCGCAACTCCAAGTTGCCTTTTCCTCAAGAAGAATTCTGCAATTGATGTTCATCCAATGATCATCCAAATCGTCGTCACAAGTGAAAGTCCCCAGATAAAGGGGGCGAAACCCTAGTAGGAGGCGCATATAAAACTTTCATAGCGGAAGCAAGGGTTTCTAAACATCTTTTGCAAGAATATATGATCAACTTCATATAGTTTGGATTCATACCATAGCCATTTCGCTTGGATGGCGATTTGGAAGAGAAAGATGCAAACGCTTCTTCTCCAAAGGCACCGCACACAAGATGTGATCGCCTACTCCTTGTTGCTTCTTGTGCTAGCAAGGCTCCAAGTATCCTTGTCGTGTGAAGGAAGATGAGATGCGAGAGTAGTTCTCTCCTTTTGCCGAATGCTTCTCTACACCTCGTGTAGACGAGCCACACAAGTGCAAGACCAAAAGAGGGGCGAGCGTTTTGGAACGTGGAGGCGTGCATTCATTTTTGGAACTTCCAAAAATAGCAAACGCTTAACGCATCCACTCATGCGTTCACGAACCAACCAAAACGCATCCTCACTTTGAACCATGCGTTCACTCATGTGAACGGGTTCCTTTTGGTTTGGTTCAAAGACCAATTAAGCCAAGCCTTTGGTCTAGATCATAATTAAACCCTAAGGCTCCAGATCTAACCGTTCATCTCTTGATGCTCTTGATCTCACAGATCTAGCATCAATACTCTCGATCGAAGCTTACCGATCTCAAGCCCTAATCAATCAAACATGATCAGACCAGATCTCACTTACAATCAGAGTTTAAACTCCTTTAAACTGAACCAAAATAATTCAGTCCACACGATCTGACTTAAGTAAGCCATATCATCAAATTGTGCGACCCTAAGGGTTTCCTTTAAATGTCGGTAACGATAACTTACGTTATCACGATCAGCGAGGGGTATCTAGCAACACATCACTGTCTCCCAATATAAAGGAAAGAGTCTTCCAAGACTAAACCCAAACCACAGCACAAGTGTGAATCCACTTCACTAGGCATACATGTTTCCTTTGCCACTGGATGTTCTTATTGGACAAGCGTGTCAAGCCTGTAATTCCAATATGATGAGAATGATTAGATCAGATGAACATAGTCATCTGGGTATGGCCATACACTTTCTCAATCATCTCATCCAGGGGGCCCCTTTAGAACATCACACTCCAAACTAGGAGACGGCAATCCTTTATCTATCACTAGTGTCCTAACCTGACTCATGATCATTATCCAAGATAGTCTATAACCATTATGTTTCAAATGATATCGAACTACCTCAAAACAATGACAATCATCATTTAGAAACACAAGTGATCTCAAGTCAGAGGACATATGCCACTTGTTCGCATACAAGGATTATTCACATTGTGACAAGCAATTGAATATCCTAGTAGGGTCTGTCCAGTACATCCAATGTACCCATGAGTCTATATCTTATTCCATGCTCGAAGCATCCTATAAGATTAGAACACATATTAGTCTCAATCATATCTAGGCTGTCTCATGTTCACCAAGATATCTCGACTAAGGACAATACTGCATGTCAGCCAAGCTGAACAGCATTGAGACATTATTCAGAAGTATACATATTGCAGCAGATGATGTAACAACCTGAATAATAACCATTGCCTTTATAAACATAGAGTTTATACATGATACTGATACAATCCCAAGGCCTCAAACATTAGCCTTAAGGGCATACCCCAACAATCTCCCACTTGCACTTAATCTAATGGTTGAGAAATCTCAAACCCATATTATTACAGTGCTTTTCATGCTTCTGCTGCGCCAGAGGCTTTGTAAGCGGGTCAGCCAGATTGTCATCTGTATGAACCTTGCAGACTTTGATCTCGCCATGATCAATGATCTCCCGGATCAAGTGAAACTGTCTCTGTATGTGCTTGGACTTCTGGTGCGACCGTGGTTCCTTTGCCTGTGCTATTGCTCCAGTGTTATCACAGAAGATAACCAAAGGATCTGCACTCGAAGGAACAACACCAAGTTCCTGAATGAACTTACGAATCCATACTGCCTCCTTGGATGCTTCCGAGGCTGCAACATACTCGGCTTCTATTGTGGAATCAGCAACAATAGATTGTTTGAAACTTTTCCACACCACTGCTCCTCCATTCAAGCTAAAAACATAGCCTGATTGCGATCGGAAATCATCCTGGTCAGATTGGAACGAAGCGTCAGTATATCCTTCAATACTGAGTTCTTCCTGACCACCATACATCAAGAACATATCTTTGGTCCTCCGAAGATATTTCAAAATGTTCTTGACTGCAATCCAGTGCGCCTGACCTGGATTACTTTGGAATCGACTGGTCACGCTTAACCCGTAAGCGACGTCTGGGCGAGTACACAACATCGCATACATAATGGACCCTATAGCCGAAGCATAAGGCGTATTGTCCATTTCATCTTTCTCAGTCTGTGTTTGTGGACACTGACTCTTTGAAAGATTCAGACCATGTCTGACTGGAAGATATCCTCTTTTAGAATTCTCTAAATGGAATCTCTCTAGGACTTTATCGATGTAAGTACTCTGGCACAGCCCGAGAAGCCTCTTAGATCTATCTCTGTAGATCTTCACACCTAATACATAGGCTGCTTCTCCTAGATCTTTCATCTGGAAACATTTTCTTAACCATGCCTTAACCGCATGTAGTTCAGGAATATCGTTTCCAATGATTAAGATATCATCGACGTAGAGGACTAGGAATGTAATCACGCTCCCACTAAACCTCTTATATACACATGGGTCATCTTCATTCTTGATGAAACCAAATTCACAGATTGATTCATCAAAACGAATATTCCAGCTTCTAGATGCTTGCTTAAGTCCATAAATGGACTTCTTTAACTTGCATATTTTTTGACGATCTGATGGATTTGTGAAACCTTCAGGTTGTGTCATATACACATCCTCCTGCAGATTTCCATTAAGGAAAGCAGTCTTCACATCCATTTGCCAGATCTCATAATCATAATATGCTGCTATCGCAAGAATAATCCGAATAGACTTAAACATGGCTACAGGAGAGAAAGTTTCATCATAATCTATCCCATAGATTTGTTTGAAACCTTTTGCAACTAGCCTGCCTTTATAGGTAACCACGTTACCATCCATGTCAATCTTCTTCTTGAAGATCCATTTACAGCCTATAGGGATTACTCCCGGAGGCGGATCAACCAAATCCCAGACTTGGTTATCTGACATGGAGTCCATCTCGGCTCGCATAGCTTCAAGCCATCTCGCTGATTCTGGTCCACTGACCGCATCCGCATAAGTGAGGGGTTCATCATGATCAATGATGTAGACTCCGTCATAGCGCTCAGGCTGTCGACGGATCCTTCCCGATCTTCGCGGTTCCCGTGATATCTGAGCCTCAGGTTGTTCAATAACCTGTTCTACTGGCTCATGCTCATCCAACTGTGCTTGACTACTTTGTCCTTCCTCTGGATTCTCATCCAGCTTTATTTCTCTCCCACTGGCCTCTTGCAGAAGAAATTCCTTCTCAAGAAAAATAGCCGTCCGAGCAACAAATACCTTGTTCTCTTTGGGATCGTAGAAATAATAACCCTTAGTTTCCTTAGGGTAACCGACAAAGATATATTTCTCAGATCTGCTCTCTAGTTTCCCAGAGGCGAGCTTTTTGACATAAGCCTCGCAACCCCAGATCTTAATAAATGTCAAGCTCGGCTGTTTCCCATACCATAACTCATATGGAGTCTTTGAAACTGCCTTGGATGGCACTCGGTTTAGTACCTTTGCAGCTGTTTCCAGTGCAAATCCCCAAAAGGAGTAAGGTAGAGTAGCCTGACTCATCATAGAACGAACCATATCCATTAAGGTTCTGTTCCTCCTCTCGGACACACCATTCCATTGCGGTGTTCCTGGCGGAGTGAGCTGTGATATAATCCCATACTCCTTTAGATAGTCAGTAAACTCATGACTTAGGTATTCTCCACCTCGATCTGAGCGAAGTGCCTTGATATTTCGGCCTAGCTGATTCTGTACTTCATTTTTGAACTCTTTGAACTTGTCAAAATATTCACTTTTATGTCTCATTAGATAGACATATCCATACCTACTGAAATCATCAGTAAAGGTAATGAAGTATGAATAGCCACCTCTAGCATGTTTACTAAATGGCCCACACACATCGCTGTGTATAAGGTCAAGTAAACCTGAAGCCCTTTGACCTTTGTGAAGAAAAGGAGCTTTCGTCATTTTACCCATTAAACAAGCTTTGCATGTATCAATCTCCTCATAGGAGAATGATCCCAGCAGTCCATGATCATGCAACCGCTTAATGCGTTTCTTGTTAATATGGCCTAAACGACTATGCCATAGCAAGGTGCTGTCATCAGCATACTTGGCTTTCTTATTATCAATATTTTGTATAGAACATTCCATGTCCAACATGAATAACCCATTGTTAATTGACCCAGTAGCATAAACAATATTATCATTAGAAATAACACACTTTGAAATATTGCATTCAAAGGAAAACCCTTTCCTGACAAGAGCAGGAATAGAGATAATATTTTTTGTTATGCTAGGTACAAAATAACAATTGTTCAATTCTAATACAAGTCTAGATGGTAAAGAGATGTAATATTCTCCTACAGCAACAGCAGCAACCCGTGCCCCGTTTCCAACTCGTAGGTCCACCTCATGCTGCCCCACCTGTCTTCTTCTCTTGAGTTCCTGTACATTTGAACAAATGTGAACTCAACATGCAGTGTCCAACACCCATGAAATAGAAGAAGAAGATATCATGACCTCAGTCACAAAAATACCTGAGCCAGAAGCGATGCTTCCCTTCTTGTCTCCTTGGAGCGCTTTACAGTCCTTTTTCCAGTGACCCAGCTGGCCACAATGGAAACATCTGTATTCCTTCGACCGCTTAACCTTTTGTTTCAGAGCCTTGTTGTAGCTCTTGACAGGGGCTTTGCCCTTCTTCCCCTTCTTCTTGTTCCTGGAAGGAAACATCAAGACAGAGGTTGAAGGCTTTCCCTTTAGAGTCAACTCTGTAGTCAAGAGCATGTTCAGTAACTCTGCTGGGGTACAGTCGATCTTGTTCATATTAAAATTAATGATGAATGGATCGAAAGTAGCCGGGAGAGACTGAAGAATGATGTCTACAGCAAGCTCCTGATTGATGGTATGTCCCAGTTTCTCTAGAGCCTCCTTGTACCCAATCATCTTGAGTACGTGAGCTCCCACTGGACTCCCTTCAGCCAGTTTGCTTTGAAAGAAAAGCTTAGTCAAATTGTAGCGTTCAGTCCTAGCCTGTGCAGCATACAGCATCTTGAGGTTTGCTATAATCTGTATAGCAGATAGATCCTCATGCTGACGTTGCAGCTCTGGCGTCATAGACGCAAGCATCAGGTAAGCGACATCAATGCTATCATTGACATGCTTTTCATAGGCTTCCCGAACCGCCCTTGCGGCGTTCGCAGCGGGTTGAGGCGGTATAGCCGTCTCGAGGACATACAGTTTCCTCTCTGCCTTAAGAACAATCTTAAGGTGTCCGTACCAGTCTGAGAAGTTTAGTCCAGCAAACTTCTCCCTTTCCAGTAGGGATCGCACATTAAAATTCGTGGTGTTCGTTGCTGTAGTAATCTACAACAATGCAAGAACAGCAAGGTCAGTATCAATGTTTAGAATCAATCCAGGACTTAAGAAAGATTCTTTTCTCACTATTTTATCTGACTGAAAAATCCATTAAACAGTCCGAAAGAGTAACACTCTTTTAGTGAGATGGGATCCAGATTTCATACTTGGTCTCCGCGTCCCGCTCAGGCGAGATAAGATGCACAGAGAGTACAAGCACTAATTTCTGGTAGGCAATGCCTGCCAATCGCCAACCCGTGCGATTCCCCTTCATCTGGGCAATCCAGCAGACTGTGCCAACTGAGTTGGTACAACACAGTCTCTGATCCCACAGATGGCTGCCTCCATATAGCTCACATATGCTTAGTATGTAGCCTACATGGTCAAGCTGACCTGACCTACTCCCTGGACCACCACGTGCTATGCTGAGCAACGAGAAGCGATAAATCCCTTCTCTGTAACACGCAGGTGTAATCACACACCGTCTGAAGATAGATGGGCGTGCCCACTGAGTGGGTACAACACGGCCCCAACGATAGTCAGAATAGTGAGGTTTCGCGCTAGAAGGTTTACGTGCTTGATATTTTAACGTTGGATTTTAACGGTCTTTTATCTTCTTACTATCATTCAAATCCTATGGTGATAGTAGAAGAGAAATCATGCAGTTCTAATTATATAAACAATAAGTAGAAAGCATGCTGATCTTATGTGGTAAACGCCCAATAAGCCTAGGTAAGACCTTAATTAACTTAAGTCTTCACTTGAGCTCTTCTTGGGTCTTTTGCATCTCATCTGGCCCAACCCAGGGCCCAAGCGCCCACTGCAGCTCAGGTGCGCCCACCAGGTAAATGCCCCTGTCCCAGAGTCGAACCCTGGACCTCCCACCTGGTCAAGCCACTACTGCATGCGCCTCTGCCAAGTGTGCTCTGTGCTCTTGTCTGATTAAAATACAATTTAATCTATCTAGACAAGATTGACACGCAGGTCAATTACACAATAAATTAATTAAAATGTGATGCGCAGATCACAATTATAATAATTTACAAATTAATCCAGGCTCGCAGGCCCCAGCACAGCACACATTAAAAGGGCAACCCACATAAGATGAAATAGACACTCATCATGGTATGCAATCAACATGTGATCCATTACAAGAAAATAAAATTTTTCGAAATCCCATTGGAATCAATTTTATTTTTCTTATTTGCCCTACTACCTTACAACGGTCCATTAATAGGGATCCACTCATCATGTCTAGTCAGATCCACTGCCCTTGCATGCACCAAGTCCTAACTGACTTGAGTTGACCCAGTGGCCAACAATGCATGCAGATGGGCTGAACGACCCTCATGAGTTCAGGCAAGCGGGTGTGACCCCGGGCCCAACTCATGCGCGTTCACTGGTTGTCTCAACCAGACATCGCTACACGCCTGTATGCAGTCGACCTATAGCCACCTCGTGCTTGCGCACAGGTGCCATCTGGTCGACCCATCTAGGCTGTCAGATGGTCTGATCAGACTGTTTGGATCTTAACTAGATGATGACTTCAACCCTATCAACCCGTCTAAGGGTTTATAGTAGGCGCTGCTTAGTTCTAATGTGGGGCGCGCAAGATACAAGTTTTGACAAAACAAAAGCTTTAACAAGCGCCAACATAATCATGCATAAACATGAATATCACACATGCGCCAACATCTAAAACCTAGCATGTAGTTTCGCATGTGATATAAATTAGATCTACGCAAACAAGGATCACACATTAACATGAAGCAATCATATTAACATACAACAACTTGCTCTGATACCAATTGAAAGTCCCCAGATAAAGGGGGCGAAACCCTAGTAGGAGGCGCATATAAAACTTTCATAGCGGAAGCAAGGGTTTCTAAACATCTTTTGCAAGAATATATGATCAACTTCATATAGTTTGGATTCATACCATAGCCATTTCGCTTGGATGGCGATTTGGAAGAGAAAGATGCAAACGCTTCTTCTCCAAAGGCACCGCACACAAGATGTGATCGCCTACTCCTTGTTGCTTCTTGTGCTAGCAAGGCTCCAAGTATCCTTATCGTGTGAAGGAAGATGAGATGCGAGAGTAGTTCTCTCCTTTTGCCGAATGCTTCTCTACACCTCGTGTAGACGAGCCACACAAGTGCAAGACCAAAAGAGGGGCGAGCGTTTTGGAACGTGGAGGCGTGCATTCATTTTTGGAACTTCCAAAAATAGCAAACGCTTAACGCATCCACTCATGCGTTCACGAACCAACCAAAACGCATCCTCACTTTGAACCATGCGTTCACTCATGTGAACGGGTTCCTTTTGGTTTGGTTCAAAGACCAATTAAGCCAAGCCTTTGGTCTAGATCATAATTAAACCCTAAGGCTCCAGATCTAACCGTTCATCTCTTGATGCTCTTGATCTCACAGATCTAGCATCAATACTCTCGATCGAAGCTTACCGATCTCAAGCCCTAATCAATCAAACATGATCAGACCAGATCTCACTTACAATCAGAGTTTAAACTCCTTTAAACTGAACCAAAACAATTCAGTCCACACGATCTGACTTAAGTAAGCCATATCATCAAATTGTGCGACCCTAAGGGTTTCCTTTAAATGTCGGTAACGATAACTTACGTTATCACGATCAGCGAGGGGTATCTAGCAACACATCACTGTCTCCCAATATAAAGGAAAGAGTCTTCCAAGACTACACCCAAACCACAGCACAAATGTGAATCCACTTCACTAGGCATACATGTTTCCTTTGCCACTGGATGTTCTTATTGGACAAGCGTGTCAAGCCTGTAATTCCAATATGATGAGAATGATTAGATCAGATGAACATAGTCATCTAGGTATGGCCATACACTTTCTCAATCATCTCATCCAGGGGGCCCCTTTAGAACATCACACTCCAAACTAGGAGACGGCAATCCTTTATCTATCACTAGTGTCCTAACCTGACTCATGATCATTATCCAAGATAGTCTATAACCATTATGTTTCAAATGATATCGAACTACCTCAAAACAATGACAATCATCATTTAGAAACACAAGTGATCTCAAGTCAGAGGACATATGCCACTTGTTCGCATACAAGGATTATTCACATTGTGACAAGCAATTGAATATCCTAGTAGGGTCTGTCCAGTACATCCAATGTACCCATGAGTCTACATCTAATTCCATGCTCGAAGCATCCTATAAGATTAGAACACATATTAGTCTCAATCATATCTAGGCTGTCTCATGTTCACCAAGATATCTCGACTAAGGACAATACTGCATGTCAGCCAAGCTGAACAGCATTGAGACATTATTCAGAAGTATACATATTGCAGCAGATGATGTAACAACCTGAATAATAACCATTGCCTTTATAAACATAGAGTTTATACATGATACTGATACAATCCCAAGGCCTCAAACATTAGCCTTAAGGGCATACCCCAACAACAAGAGGGGGCGCATACCCCTTCTTTTATAACCGACCAAGCCAAACCGCCACCTCTCTTTCCTTCTATGCTCTTGGCGCAATTCCTCCAAGGAATTGCCATAAGAGTTCAGCCACATCCTCTCTTGAATTGGCGCAACATGAAGCATGGAAAGGATCTAGCTTCTTGCCTTATCAAGAGAGGTAATTTGAGTTCCAATTCAATTAGGACTTTCCATATATGATTGGCCAAATCGTTGCTTGAATAAATCAAGCCATACTTGCCAACATATCAGCCCCACACGTCGAAGATAGTTTCCAATTGAGGAAACAACTTTCCAAAAGGATTCATACACCCCAATTGGCGCAAATTCCATATATGGAATTATCCCATGCGCCAAGTGTATTTCCAACTCCTATTAGGATTCAAACTTGCCTCAATTAGAATTAATCCACAATCCCTAATTGGATTTGGATCTCAACACTAATTAGGCCCATGGAAATAAATCCTTATTGGATTAGGATTTGCGCCCAACATAATGAACCTTATCCAAATCCAATTCTCTTTAGGATTTGAATCCTAGTTGGATTAGGATTTGCGCCCAACCATTATGGGCCTTATCCAAATCTAATTCTCATTAGGATTTGAATCCTAATTAGATTAGGATTCTCATTTCTAGTAGAATTAGAATTCCAACTCCTAATTGAATTAGGATTCCAACTCCTAGTTGGAATAGGACTCTATTTCCCAATAGGGTTAGGATTCTAACTCCTAATTAAATTAGGATTCCAACTCCTAGTTGGATTAGGATTCCAATTCCTAATAGGGTTAGGATTCCAACTCCTAATTAGATTAGGATTCCAACTCCTAGTTGGATTAGGATTCCAATTCCTAATAGGATTAGGATTCCAACTCCTAATTAGATTAGGATTCGAATCCAACATGGTATATAATCCTTTGTTCAAGTCCAACTTGACTAGGATACATATACAAACTCATGAATCCCAATTGGACTCAGATTCAACCATGAATCTGTCTTGGACTCAGAATAATGAACTCAAATATATTCCAAGATTTCCAGATCATAAAACAACGTCAAGAGTCTATTGCGTGTGACCCGGTAGGATCCTAATGACGATAGCAATGATGATTGAATATCATCATAAGTAGTGAGAGGTATCTAGCAACACATCACTACTACCCATGTCATAGGACTTAAGTCATCTGGCAACAACTGTTGGGGTATGCCCTTAAGGCTAATGTTTGAAGCCTTGGGATTATATCAGTATCATGTATATAAACTCTACGTTTATAAAGGCAATGGTTGTTATTCAGGTTGTTACATCATCTGCTGCAATATGTATACTTCTGAATAATGTCTCAAAGCTGTTCAGCTTGGCTAACATGCAGTTTTGTCCTTAGTCGAGATATCTTGGTGAACATGAGACAGCCTTGATATGATTAAGACTAATATGTGTTCTAATCTTATAGGATGCTTCGAGCATGGAATAAGATGTAGACTCATGGGTACATTGGATGTACTGGACAGACCCTACTTGGGATATTCAATTGCTTGTCACAATGTGAATAATCCTTATAAGCAAACAAGTGGCATATTTCCTCTGACTTGAGATCACTTGTGTTTCTAAATGATGATTGGCATTGTTTTGAGGTAGTTCGATATCATTTGAAACATAATGGTTATAGATTATCTTGGATAATGAGCATGAGTCATGTTAGGGCACTAGTGATAGATATAGGATTGCCGTCTCCTTGTTTGGAGTGTGATGTTCTATAGGGGCCCCCTGGATGAGATGATTGAGAAAGTGTATGGCCATACCCAGATGACTATATTCATCTGATCTAATCATTCTCATCATATTAGAATTACAGGCTTGACACGCTTGTCCAATAAGAACGTCCAGTGGCAAAGGAAACACATATGCCTAGTGAGTTGGGTTCACACTTGTGCTATGGTTTGGGTGTAGTCTTGGAAGACTCTTTCCTTTATATCGGGAGACAGTGATGTGTTGCTAGATACCCCTCACTGATTGTGATAACGTGAGTTATCGTTACCGACATTTAAAGGAAACCCTTAGGGTCGCACAATTTGATGATATGGCTTACTTAAGTCAGATCGTGTGGACTGAATTGTTCTGGTTCAGTTTAAAGGAGTTTAAACTCTGATTGTAAGTGAGATCTGGTCTGATCATGTTTGATTGATTAGGGCTTGAGATCGGTAAGCTTCGATCGAGAGAATTGATGCTAGATCGATGAGATCAAGAGCATCAAGAGATGAATGGTTAGATCTTGAACCTTATGGTTTAATTTGATCTAGACCAATGCTTGGCTTAATTTGGTCTTTGAACCAAATCTAATTGAACCGGCTCATCATGTGAGCGCATGGTTCAATGGGAGATAACGTGGCGATCGGTTTAATTGTGTAAACGCATGAGCGTTAAGGGGTTTGCTATTTTTGGAAGTTGGTTTTCCAAAATAGAGTAACGCTTCCACGTTTGGGCATAACGCCTCACGTTCGAGGGCATTACTCTTCGCTCACTTGCCTCTTCCTCTTGATGACGCTCCTCTTTCGGTGATCTTCTTCACGCAAAGAGAGGGAGTTCGAAAGCCAAGAAAAGCATCTCATCTCCTTCACACGGTTAGGAGACTTGGAGAACTTTGCTAGCACAAAGATCGACAAGGAGTAGGCGATCATACATCTTGTGTGCGCACGCTTTGGAGGAGAGCCACATCGCCCTCTTGCTTCCAAGTCGCCATCCAAGAAATGGCATTGGTATGTTTTTCGTTTGATCTATACAAGTTCATGAAGTTGATCATATATTCATGCATGCGATTCCTTAAGAAACCCTAGCTTCCGCTATGCAAAATATTCTACATGCGCATATTAGGGTTTCGCCCCCTTAGGGGAACCTTCAATTGGTATCAGAGCCATGTTGCTATGAATTATATGATTGCTTTTTGTGATCCATGCTTGTGTTTATGAGTAGATCTATGATCATGCCGAAACCTACATGTTTGTAGCTTTATCTTATGTTTGCGCATGATGAGTGTTGGCGCAATTTACATGATGTTTTTGTCAAAACAACTTATCTTGCGCGACTCCATTTAGATCTAAGCGCCTACTTGAAAGACTTAGACGGGTTATTAGGGTTGAAGTCATCGTCCAGTATAGACCCAACAGTCTGATCAGACCATCTGACAGCCTAGATGGGTCGACCAGATGGCACCTATGCGCAAGCATGTGGTGGCTATAGGTCGACTGCATACTGGGCATGTAGCGATGTCTGATTGAGACAACCAGTGAACGCACATGAGTTAGGCCCGGGGTCACGCCCGCTTGCCAGAACTCATGAGTGTCGTTCAGCCCTTAACGCATGCATGTTTGGCCACTGGGTCGACTCAAGTCAGTTATGACTTGGTGCATGCTAGGGCAGTGGGTCTGACTTGGTCTGATGAGTGGATCCCTATTAATGGACCGTTGTAAGGTAGTAGGGCACCTAAGGAAATAAAATTGAGGCCATGGGGATTTTCGAAAATTTTATTTTCTTATTTGGATCACATGTTGTTTGTATCACATGAATGAATGTTTATTTCATCTTATGTGGGCTGCCCAATTAATGTGTGCTGTGCTGGGGCCTGCGTCCCTGGATGTATTATTGTAAATTATTATTGTGATCTGCGCATCACATTTCAATTAATTTATAAAGTGTAATTGACCTGCGTGTCAATCATGTCTAGATAGATTAAATTGTATTTTAATCAGACATGAGCACAGAGCACACATGGCAGAGGCGCATGCAGCAAGTGGCTTCACCAGTGGGAGGTCTAGGGTTCGACTCTAGGACAGGCGCATTTTACCTGGTGGGCGCACCTGAGCTGCAGTGGGCGCTTGTGCCCGGGTTGGGCCAGAGGAAATGCAAAAGACCCAAGAAGAGCTCAAGTGAAGACTTAAGTTAATTAAGGTCTTACTTAGGCTTAATGGGCTTTTACCACATAAGATCATCATGCTTTTAATTTACTGTTTCAGTAATGTAGTAACTCGATGATTTATTCTTCTGTTATCACCATATGATTTGAATGATAGTAAGAAGATAAAAGGACCGTTAAAATCCAACGCCAAATATCAAGCACGATAGCCTTCTGACGCGAAACCTCACTGTTCTGACTATCGTTGGGGCCGTGTTGTACCCACTCAGTGGGCACGCCCATCTATCTTCAGACGGTGTGTGATTACACCTGCGTGTTACAGAGAAGGTATTTATCGCTTCTCGTTGCTCAGCATAGCACGTGGTGGTCCAGGGAGTAGGTCGGGTCAGCTTGACCATGTAGGCTACATATTGGGCATATGGTAGCCATATGGAGGCAGCCATCTGTGGGATCAGAGATTGTGTTGTACCAACTCAGTTGGCACAGTCTGCTGGATTGCCCAGATGAAGGGGAATCGCACGGGTTGGCGATTGGCAGGGATTGCCTACCATAAATTAGTGCTTGTACTCTCTGTGCATCTTATCTCGCCTGAGCGGGACGCGGAGACCAAGTATGAAATCTGGATCCCATATCACTAAAAGAGTTTTACTCTTTCGGACTGTTTTATTGGATTTTTCAGTCAGATAAAATAGTGAGAAAAGAATCATTCTTAAGTTCTGAATTGATTCTAACATTGATACTGACCTTGCTGTTCTTACATTGTTGTAGATTACTGCAGCAACGAACACCACAGCCTTCAATGTGCGATCCCTACTGGAAAGGGAGAAGTTTGCTGGGCCAAACTTCTCAGACTGGTACGGACACCTTAAGATTATTCTTAAGGCTGAGAGGAAACTGTATGTCCTCGAGACGGCTATACCGCCTCAACCCGCTGCGAACGCCGCAAGGGCGGTTCGGGAAGCTTATGAAAAGCACGTCAATGATAGCATTGATGTCGCTTGCCTAATGCTAGCGTCTATGACGCCACAGCTGCAGCGTCAACATGAAGATTTATCTGCTATTGAAATAATAGCAAATCTCAAGTTGTTGTATGCTGCACAGGCAAGGACTGAACGCTACAATTTGACTAAGCTTTTCTTTCAGAGCAAACTGGCTGAAGGGAGTCCAGTGGGAGCTCACGTACTCAAGATGATTGGGTACAAGGAGGCTCTAGAGAAACTGGGACATACCATCAATCAGGAGCTTGTTGTAGATATTATTCTGCAGTCTCTCCCGGCCTCTTTCGATCCTTTCATTATTAATTTTAATATGAACAAGATCGACTGCACGCCAGCAGAGTTACTGAACATGCTCTTGACTACTGAGCAGACTCAGTCTCGTGAGAAGGGAACGCCTTCATCCTCTGTCCTCATGGTTCCTTCTAGGAACAAGAAGAAGGGGAAGAAGGGCAAAGCCCCTGTCAAGAGCTACAACAAGGCTCTGAAGCAAAAAGTAAAGCGGTCGAAGGAATACAGATGTTTCCATTGTGGCCAGCTGGGTCACTGGAAAAAGGACTGTAAAGCGCTCCAAGGAGATAAGAAGGGAAGTAAGCCTTTCGCTTCTAGCTCAGGTATTTACGTGACTGAAGTCATGGTATCTTCTTCTTCTATTTCATGGGTGTTGGACACTGCATGTGGAGTTCACATTTGTTCAAATGTACAGGAACTCAAGAGAAGAAGACAGGTGGGACAGCATGAGGTGGACCTACGAGTTGGAAACGGGGCACGGGTTGCTGCTGTTGCTGTAGAAGAATATCACATCTCTTTACCATCTGGTCTTGTATTAGAACTGGACAATTGTTATTTTGTACCGAGCATAACTAAGAATATTATCTCTATTCCTGCTCTTGTCAGGAAAGGGTTTTCCTTTGAATGCAAGATTTCAAAGTGTTACATTTCTTTTGATAATATTGTTTATGCTACTGGGTCAATTAACAATGGGTTATTCATGTTGGACATGGAATGTTCAATACAACAGATTGATATTAAGAAAGCCAAGTATGCTGATGACAGCACCTTGCTATGGCATAGTCGTTTAGGCCATATTAACAAGAAGCGCATTAAGCGGTTGCATGATCATGGACTGCTGGGATCATTCTCTTATGAGGAGCTTGATACATGCAAAGCTTGTTTATTGGGTAAAATGACGAAGTCTCCTTTTTCTAATAAAGGTCAAAGGGCTTCAGGTTTACTAGACCTCATTCACAGCGATGTGTGTGGGCCATTTAGTAAACATGCCAGAGGTGGCTATTCATACTTCATTACCTTTACTGATGATTTCAGTAGGTATGGTTATGTCTATCTTATGAGACATAAGAGTGAATCTTTTGACAAGTTCAAAGAGTTCAAAAATGAAGTACAGCATCAGTTAGGCCGAACTATCAAGGCACTTCGTTCAGATCGAGGTGGTGAATACTTGAGTCATGAGTTTACTGACTATCTGAAGGAGTGTGGGATTATCTCACAGCTCACTCCGCCAGGAACACCGCAATGGAATGGTGTGTCCGAGAGGAGAAATAGAACATTACTTGATATGGTTCGTTCAATGATGAGTCAGGCTACTCTACCTTACTCCTTTTGGGGATTTGCACTGGAAACAGCTGCAAAGGTACTAAACCGAGTGCCATCCAAGGCCGTTTCAAAGACTCCATATGAGTTATGGTATGGGAAACAGCCGAGCTTGACATTTATTAAGATCTGGTGTTGCGAGGCTTATGTCAAAAAGCTCGCCTCTGGGAAACTAGAGAGCAGATCTGAGAAATGTATCTTTGTCGGTTACCCTAAAGAAACTAAGGGTTATTATTTCTACGATCCCAAAGAGAACAAAGTATTTGTTGCTCGGACGGCTATATTTCTTGAGAAGGAATTTCTTCTGCAAGAAGCCAGTGGAAGAGAAATAAAGCTGGATGAGAATCCAGAAGAAGGACAAAGTAGTCAAGCACAGTTGGATGAGCTTGAGCCAGTAGATTAGGTTACTGAACAACCTGAGGCTCAGATATCACGGGAACCGCGAAGATCGGGAAGGATCCGTCGACAGCCTGAGCGCTATGACGGAGTCTACATCATTGATGATGAACCCCTCACTTATGCGGATGCGGTCAGTGGACCGGAATCAGCGAGATGGCTTGAAGCTATGCGAGCCGAGATGGACTCCATGTCAGATAACCAAGTCTGGGATTTGGTTGATCCGCCTCCGGGAGTAATCCCTATAGGCTGTAAATGGATCTTCAAGAAGAAGATAGACATGGATGGTAACGTGGTTACCTATAAAGGCAGGCTAGTTGCAAAAGGTTTCAAACAAATCTACAGGATAGATTATGATGAAACTTTCTCTCCTGTAGCCATGTTCAAGTCTATTCGGATTATTCTTGCGATAGCGGCATATTATGATTATGAGATCTGGCAGATGGATGTGAAGACCGCTTTCCTTAATGAAAAATTAGAAGAGGATGTGTATATGACACAACCTGAAGGTTTCACTAATCCATCAGATCGTCATAAAATATGCAAATTAAAGAAGTCCATTTATGGACTTAAACAAGCATCGCGAAGCTGGAATATTCGTTTTGATGAATCAATCTGTAAGTTTGGTTTCATCAAGAATGAAGATGACCCGTGTGTATATAAGAGGTTTAGTGGGAGCGTGATTACTTTCCTAGTCCTCTACGTCGATGATATCTTAATCATTGGAAACGATGTTCCTGAACTACATGCGGTCAAAGCATGGTTAAGAAAATGTTTCCAGATGAAAGATTTAGGAGAAGCAGCCAATGTATTAGGTGTGAAGATCTACAGAGATAGATCTAAGAAGCTTCTCGGGCTGTGCCAGAGTACTTACATCGATAAAGTCCTGGAGAGATTCCATTTAGAAAATTCTAAAAGAGGATATCTTCCAGTCAGACATGGTCTGAATCTTTCAAAGAGTCAGTGTCCACAAACACGGACTGAGAAAGATGAAATGGACAATACGCCTTATGCTTCGGCTATTGGGTCCATTATGTATGCGATGTTGTGTACTCGCCCAGACGTTGCTTACGGGTTAAGCGTGACCAGTCGATTCCAAAGTAATCCAGGTAAGTCACACTGGATTGCAGTCAAGAACATTTTGAAATATCTTCGGAGGACCAAAGATATGTTCTTGATATATGGAGGTCAGGAAGAACTCAGTATTGAAGGATATACTGACGCTTCGTTCCAATCTGACCAGGATGATTTCCGATCGCAATCAGGCTATGTTTTTAGCTTGAATGGAGGAGCAGTGGTGTGGAAAAGTTTCAAACAGTCAATTGTTGCTGATTCCACAACAGAAGCCGAGTATGTTCAGCCTTGGAAGCATCCAAGGAGGCAGTCTGGATTCGTAAGTTCGTTCAGGAACTTGGTGTTGTTCCTTCAAGTGCAGATCCATTGGTTATCTTCTGTGATAACACTGGAGCTATAGCTCAAGCAAAGGAACCACGGTCGCACCAGAAGTCCAAGCACATACAGAGAAGGTTTCACTTGATCCGGGAGATCATTGATCGTGGCGAGATCAAAATCTGCAAGGTTCATACAGATGACAATCTAGCTGACCCGCTTACTAAGCCTCTGGCGCAGCAGAAGCATGAGAAGCACTGTAATAATATAGGTTTGAGATTTCTCAACCATTAGATTAAGTGCATGTGGGAGATTGTTGGGGTATGCCCTTAAGGCTAATGTTTGAAGCCTTGGGATTATATCAGTATCATGTATATAAACTCTACGTTTATAAAGGCAATGGTTGTTATTCAGGTTGTTACATCATCTGCTGCAATATGTATACTTCTGAATAACGTCTCAAAGCTGTTCAGCTTGGCTGACATGCAGTACTGGACAGACCCTACTTGATATGATTAAGACTAATATGTGTTCTAATCTTATAGGATGCTTCGAGCATGGAATAAGATGTAGACTCATGGGTACATTGGATGTACTAGACAGACCCTACTTGGGATATTCAATTGCTTGTCACAATGTGAATAATCCTTATAAGCAAACAAGTGGCATATTTCCTCTGACTTGAGATCACTTGTGTTTCTAAATGATGATTGGCATTGTTTTGAGGTAGTTCGATATCATTTGAAACATAATGGTTATAGATTATCTTGGATAATGAGCATGAGTCATGTTAGGGCACTAGTGATAGATATAGGATTGCCGTCTCCTTGTTTGGAGTGTGATGTTCTATAGGGGCCCCCTGGATGAGATGATTGAGAAAGTGTATGGCCATACCCAGATGACTATGTTCATCTGATCTAATCATTCTCATCATATTGGAATTACAGGCTTGACACGCTTGTCCAATAAGAACGTCCAGTGGCAAAGGAAACACATATGCCTAGTGAGTTGGGTTCACACTTGTGCTATGGTTTGGGTGTAGTCTTGGAAGACTCTTTCCTTTATATCGGGAGATAGTGATGTGTTGCTAGATACCCCTCACTTATCGTGATAACGTGAGTTATCGTTACCGACATTTAAAGGAAACCCTTAGGGTCGCACAATTTGATGATATGGCTTACTTAAGTCAGATCGTGTGGACTGAATTGTTCTGGTTCAGTTTAAAGGAGTTTAAACTCTGATTGTAAGTGAGATCTGGTCTGATCATGTTTGATTGATTAGGGCTTGAGATCGGTAAGCTTCGATCGAGAGAATTGATGCTAGATCGGTGAGATCAAGAGCATCAAGAGATGAATGGTTAGATCTTGAACCTTATGGTTTAATTTGATCTAGACCAATGCTTGGCTTAATTTGGTCTTTGAACCAAATCTAATTGAACCGGCTCATCATGTGAGCGCATGGTTCAATGGGAGATAACGTGGCGATCGGTTTAATTGTGTAAACGCATGAGCGTTAAGGGGTTTGCTATTTTTGGAAGTTGGTTTTCCAAAATAGAGTAACGCTTCCACGTTTGGGCATAACGCCTCACGTTCGAGGGCATTACTCTTCGCTCACTCGCCTCTTCCTCTTGACGACGCTCCTCTTTCGGTGATCTTCTTCACGCAAAGAGAGGGAGTTCGAAAGCCAAGAAAAGCATCTCATCTCCTTCACACGGTTAGCAGACTTGGAGAACTTTGCTAGCACAAAGATCGACAAGGAGTAGGCGATCATACATCTTGTGTGCGCACGCTTTGGAGGAGAGCCACATCGCCCTCTTGCTTCCAAGTCGCCATCCAAGAAATGGCATTGGTATGTTTTTCGTTTGATCTATACAAGTTCATGAAGTTGATCATATATTCATGCATGCGATTCCTTAAGAAACCCTAGCTTCTGCTATGCAAAATATTCTACATGCGCATATTAGGGTTTCGCCCCCTTAGGGGAACCTTCAACAACTCCCTAACAAGCAACGAGGATTCTATGCATTCTAGATCCCTTTGCCTATGCTGATATCCTGCCATTGGATTAGTCTCAAGTTTATTATCCAATGCATTGGTCATGACTCAACAAGTGTGGCCACACTTTCCTGTCATGCACCAATAAGGTGGGGCGCCCCGAGGTGGATATCATGCTTCCTCGGAAGGAAGGGGCAAATCCTACTATTGGTCATCCATGTCTCTACATGACTTATGACATGCTCAATGACAGTCGTTTTGATCACCCATTTACGGAGAGACGTAAGACTGTATCAAAACATACCCATCATCATATCTAGACATGAATACCTCAAGTCTAAGGATCAATGCAAACCTCTTGCATGTGAGATTGACTTGTTGACTAGACAAGTCAATCCTCACGATGGATCATTCCAGTGCATCCAATGCACCTGTATGTCTGCGTTACTGTGCCCCGCACCTAACCAGCCCATACACCAGTCTCACATGCACCAAAGCTGTCCCATATCGGCTAAGGCACCTTGACCGGGCATTACTTATGAGAATGGATCCAATCCACTCCTGGGACATTATCTATGCAATTCAATACATCAATGCAGGTAAAGCAATCTGCATAATAACGACCATGCCTTTATTGATTCTATCAAAGTACATTTAAACAATGCCTGACCATGTCCATACATTGGTCTGCAGGGCATATACACCAATAATCTCCCACTTGCACTAAGACCAAGGGCAACTGAATTTATTCAGTCCTATGTCTCTAGTATGACATATTTAGCTTCCGCTGCGCTAGAGGCTATGTCAGTGGGTTTTTCCAGATTGCTATCTGTGTTTATTTTAACAAGTTTGAATCATCATCTTTATCCATGATCTCTAAGATCAGATGATATCGCTGCAGTACATACTTGAGTGCTAAGTTCCTTTACACATGCTTACGGCCCCAGTAAGAACTATACTGGACCATCAAGCACCAGGGACTAAATCAAGTTCAAATGAATGAAGCTGCTTCCTTGGCTGCCACAAGAAGCTGCAATGTACTCAGCCTTATTGTAGAATTTGCCACTGCAGTTTGCATAAAGCTCTTTCAGCCAACAACACCACATTAAGGCAAAAAGCAAATCCTGACTGTGAACGATAGTCATTAGACCGGAACGAAGTGTCAGTGTACCCAGTACACAAAGTTCTTCCTGTCTATCACAGACTAAAATTTAATCCTTTATACTTCCCAAGTATGAAGGATTGCTTTCACAGCTATCCAGTGTTTGAACACTAGGATCTGATTGAAACTTACTGGCCATGCTCCAAGCATTCGCCACACATAGTCTTGTGCTTAGTTGCACAAAACATGATCTATCCTATACCCAATGTATTAGGACTATAGATTCATGTTATCTCTCTCCTGCTGTGTCAAAAGACATTGCATCATGCAGAGAATCAGACCATGTCTCTCTGGAAGGTATCATCCTTTGGAATGATCCAACATGAACCTCTCCAGAATCTCTTGGATGAACATAGATTGACTAAAGGGCAATGACTTTCTTGGATCCTAGTTGATCCACATGCCTAGGATGTAGGCTGCATTCCCTAGGTCATTCTTCTCGAAATACATTCCAAGCCTATACTTCACCGTGTGAAGAGCTGGGATGTCATTTCAAGTGAGGAGAATATCGTCAATCAATTAGAACAAGAAACATTATGATGCTCCCACTGATCTTCTTGTAAACACAGGATACTTGTATAATACCATACATATCTTTATGGCGACTGTATGAAAATATTTTGGCTATTTCCATCTAGACATCCTCTTCCAGACGTCCATTAAGAAAAGCAATTTTCATAACAACACGCTATAACAGAACATGCAATTAAGACAAGTAGATACCTAATGGACTCAAACAAAGCTATCGGTGAAAAATTTCATCACTATCCACCCAGTGGACTTATCCGAAATTTCATTCACTAGCTTGTCATCATAGGTAACAATGTTACCTTTCATGTCTATCTTCCAAGAAGATCCACATACAGCCTCTGGGTGTTACCCCTTTGGCGGCTCAATCAAGTCCCACACTTGATTAGCAGACATGGAGTCCATTATGGTTCTTATGGCGCTCAGCCATTTCTTGGAATCTGGTCCACTGACCGCTTCCATTTCCTCACAAGTCTTTAGGTTCATCCTAGATGAAAAATTCATCATGCCCAGAACCTGTGAGAGTATTTCGAATCCATTCAGACTCATGTGGTTCCTGTGTTACTTGAACCTCAGGTTGACTTTCAACCTGCATGTGTGAATCTACTCTCCATTTGTGTCTAACTGTATTGTGGTTGATTTTTGGACCTTGTCCTAATCAAATCTACTCCCACCAGCTTCTTTCAAAAAGATATCTCCTCAAGAAGGACAGCAGTTTGAGCAACAAATATTTTTGTTCTCATCGGGATAGAAGTAGCACTCTCAGTGCCCCACAAACACACAAAGTGGAGTGTTAAAACAGTTGCTTGCATGGCCTCTAAAGGAAGTAAATTTGCATGACTATTCAAAGATGGAACCACATCCAATGTGTTCCCTTTTCTTTCTTTGAATTTCACCACACAGTTGTGGTGTTCCAAGTAAGCTGTGAGACAACCCCACACTCCCCAAGATAGTCATCACATTTTTCACTTCCCACTTTGATCCAATCAAAGGGTTTTTAATAGATTCTCCAATTCGATTCTATACTTCATTTCTTAACTTCTTGGATTTCTCCAAAGTTACGTGTTGGATATGACATATCCCAACTTAATGAAGTATACCACTTGGTGCTTGTCTCCATGGGTCTACACACATTGCTGTGTACTAGATCCAACAAGCATCTAACCTCTCTCTCCTTCCTAAATGAAGGTAGCATCTGTTATCTTGTCCATTAGACAAGGCTCACATATATCATAACCCTAAAAGGATAATGATCCCAATAGTCCATGGACCTTTGGATGTGACTTTTGTCTTATGGCCCAAGAGACAATGCAAAGAGATGGTATTGAATCAATGGATTTGATCTATTCAGTGTTACACACAGAACTACAAGCTATTATTAATTGTACCACTACTATAGAACATTCCAGATTTAAAGAAATACCAATTTATTTCAAACTGAAAATCCATTCAAAATAATGGACATAATGTTCTAATACAAAAGCTAGTACATAATAGCAAAGTTCTAGTTGAAGTCTTTGAAGGTAGTGAGATGACATCAACAGCAGCATCCAATGCTCCGTCCCTGACTCGAATGTCGACCCCACCAAGCCTCATTGTCCTACTTCTTGTGAGCCCCTGCATATGAAAAACATATGTAAGCTCCACATGTGGTACCCAGTACCCATGAATAAGAAGTAGACATAAAGACCTTAGTAACACAATACCTGAAACAGATGGATAACATCCCTTCTTTTGTGCCATGCTCTTCCTGGGCCTTAATCCATCCTGAAATTTCCATGCATTCCCAGTCTTCCGAAGTTTTAGCTTCGAAGATATGGAACCATAGTCATTCCTGGATTCAGGCAAACACCCAGAAGATCCAACAACACTCTCTTGATCACTATTTGAAGTGCCTGGTGTGAAGAGACGTCGAAGATGTATGATCATATCATAAATCCCCATCTCATCACACTCAACCTGGACTTCAGGGGTCAAGCACCTCAAAACAAGAGCAGTGTAATGTTCACTATCCACACAATGTTCAAGATAGACATTCCATTCCCACTCTGTACAAAAATATATACAGGGCTGGGTTGGAGGTCTTTCAAGAAGATAGACCATATTCTCATGTTCTAGAAGTTTGGACAAAAGTCTGAACCATCTTGTCCAATTTGTTCCATCCAGTTTATTTTTAAGAAGTTTCAATCTAGGTTCAGGAGATGGAATCATCTACAATAAGCAAACAAGCAAAATAAGTACTATGATAAAGCATTTAACAAGGACTTTAAATTAAATGCTATACTCCCACTATTTCCTTAACAAGTTGATAACTCTCAAAACTCAACTTGGAAATACATGAGTAGGATCCTAATTTCACGCGAGGTCTCCGCGACTCACGAGGGTGAGTTGAGATGCACAGAGAGTCCCATGTTTCCTTAGGTAGGCATGCCAGCCAATTGTGCCGTGCACAATTCCTCTTAGTTAAGACAGACTAGGCGCCCTGTGTCCAGCGAGGGCTGGATACAACACAGAACCCTATCCTCTCAACAGCTGCCTCTAGTGATTCATCATGTTAGTGACATATGAAAAACTAGTCAAGTCTGGTCCTAACCGTTATGCCCAGGGCCAACGAATTTCCTTGCGAAGGCACGCCCAGGTTAAAACTGGACTGGGGAAATCATTGTCACCACACACCTCCTAAAGATAAGTGGGTGTGTCCCACGATGGTGGGAAACAGTTCACAACACCACCGATCGATAGTTTGATGAGGGCTACGCGTTAGAAGGCTATTGACTTGATATTGTATTGAGAGTTTTTGCATGTTTTATTCTTTTCTAGCATGCAGTTTTCCTATGGTTATGGCAGCAAAGGAAAAACATCACAGACATGCTATGGACAGAATAATAAACCATCACAGGCATGCTATTTTGGTCGATATCGTCATAGCCCTTTTCATACACATAACTTGTCACGAGCCATGTGACATGTTATTGTGCATCCAAGGGTTGCGAGTCCCTGAAGCAAATCAGCCCATGCCAGAAGCTGAAAGCAAGTGTCCTTCCTTCAGCCGTAAGTCCATTACCACGCTTCCAAAGCTAGCGCCACTCTAATATCGGTTGAAGAAGACACATTGTTCTTTTTGATGAACCTTAACCTATCTCATGTAAACAATTCTACATCTATTCTAAGGAAAGATGAAAATTTTACATCAAGAAGAGGAGAACCACACGCAGGTGGTAGAAAGATTTTACAAGCATTCATCTTAGGTGGAAACATGCTTCCACATCACAACACAGGAGGGCACTCGCTATGACCATATCAACCCATGGAAGAGACAAGTGGCGCATATATAAAATTCGAAAAACCGGAATAATCAAATTTTATCCCCTTATGCGCCAACCTCATCCAAAGCACTCTCTCAATCAAATTTATGTTAAAATTGGGATCAAGTTTCATGATGATTTCATGGACCCTATCGGCTGGCAATTTTGTCAGATCAAGAGACCCGGCCAGTCCGAAGACACAATGCCCGTCCTACTTGACAAAACTACGTGCGCCTTTGGTCTTAAATCCATCATAAACACAATCCAAATTTCGGCCATAAAAATTGATAAAAGAAGTTTGGATGAAAACGCCTTCTAGGTGAAACGCGCATGGATGAACGAAAAATTTTCGAAAAATTTTTCACACAAGCAAACGTACACCTTGTGTTTCTCGCAAGTAGCTCTGATACCACTGTTGGGGAATGCCGGGTGTAATTTAAAAAATTTCCAGTCCTAGGACGCAGCGGAAGAAGCATTACACCCGAAACACATTCCTTTCTCAAGGATCCATGCGAGAGAGAGAACACAAGGATGTGTTAGGGTTAGTACCTCTATTGCTTGTTAGGATGAAGGTGCCAAGTTGAAGACGCTCATGTGCTCGTCCTCTACAAGTATCCACGCGTTGACCTTCTCAACGTTGCTCCCTTCCACGCTCGGTGCTAGCCTCGGGAAGAGAAGATCACCTCTCGGAATCTCCTTCTCCTTCCTCCTTGCTCTTCACGCCAACTTGTCTCCTTGCTTGGAGACTCTCGGCCAAAGACAAGAGGAAGAGAAGAGAGGGTGGTGCTCCACAAGAAGAAGAGGGCGGCTTGAATTCTAGGGCTTGCGCAACTCCAAGTTGCCTTTTCCTCAAGAAGAATTCTGCACTTGATGTTCATCCAATGATCATCCAAACCGTCGTCACAAGAGGGGCGCATACCCCTTCTTTTATAACCGACCAAGCCAAACCGCCACCTCTCTTTCCTTCTATGCTCTTGGCGCAATTCCTCCAAGGAATTGCCATAAGAGTTCAGCCACATCCTCTCTTGAATTGGCGCAACATGAAGCATGGAAAGAATCTAGCTTCTTGCCTTATCAAGAGAGGTAATTTGAGTTCCAATTCAATTAGGACTTTCCATATATGATTGGCCAAATCGTTGCTTGAATAAATCAAGCCATACTTGCCAACATATCAGCCCCACACGTCCAAGATAGTTTCCAATTGAGGAAACAACTTTCCAAAAGGATTCATACACCCCAATTGGCGCAAATTCCATATATGGAATTATCCCATGCGCCAAGTGTATTTCCAACTCCTATTAGGATTCAAACTTGCCTCAATTAGAATTAATCAACAATCCCTAATTGGATTTGGATCTCAACACTAATTAGGCCCATGGAAATAAATCCTTATTGGATTAGGATTTGAGCCCAACAAAATGAGCCTTATCCAAATCCAATTCTCTTTAGGATTTGAATCCTAGTTGGATTCGGATTTGCGCCCAACCATTATGGGCCTTATCCAAATCTAATTCTCATTAGGATTTGAATCCTAATTAGATTAGGATTCTCATTTCTAGTAGAATTAGAATTCCAACTCCTAATTGAATTAGGATTCCAACTCCTAGTTGGAATAGGACTCTATTTCCCAATAGGGTTAGGATTCTAACTCCTAATTAAATTAGGATTCCAACTCCTAGTTGGATTAGGATTCCAATTCCTAATAGGGTTAGGATTCCAACTCCTAATTAGATTAGGATTCCAACTCCTAGTTGGATTAGGATTCCAATTCCTAATAGGATTAGGATTCCAACTCCTAATTAGATTAGGATTCGAATCCAACATGGTATATAATCCTTTGTTCAAGTCCAACTTGACTAGGATACATATACAAACTCATGAATCCCAATTGGACTCAGATTCAACCATGAATCTGTCTTGGACTCAGAATAATGAACTCAAATATATTCCAAGATTTCCAGATCATAAAACAACGTCAAGAGTCTATTGCGTGTGACCCGGTAGGATCCTAATGACGATAGCAATGATGATTGAATATCATCATAAGTAGTGAGAGGTATCTAGCAACACATCACTACTACCCATGTCATAGGACTTAAGTCATCTGGCAATAACTCCCTAACAAGCAACGAGGATTCCATGCATTCTAGATCCCTTTGCCTATGCTGATATCCTGCCATTGGATTAGTCTCAAGTTTATTATCCAATGCATTGGTCATGACTCAACAAGTGTGGCCACACTTTCCTGTCATGCACCAATAAGGTGGGGCGCCCCGAGGTGGATATCATGCTTCCTCGGAAGGAAGGGGCAAATCCTACTATTGGTCATCCATGTCTCTACATGACTTATGACATGCTCAATGACAGTCGTTTTGATCACCCATTTACGGAGACACGTAAGACTGTATCAAAACATACCCATCATCATATCTAGACACGAATACCTCAAGTCTAAGGATCAATGCAAACCTCTTGCATGTGAGATTGACTTGTTGACTAGACAAGTCAATCCTCACGGTGGATCACTCCAGTGCATCCAATGCACCTGTATATCTGCGTTACTGTGCCCCGCACCTAACCAGCCCATACACCAGTCTCACATGCACCAAAGCTATCCCATATCGGCTAAGGCACCTTGACCGGGGATTACTTATGAGAATAGATCCAATCCAAACTCCTGGGACATTATCTATGCAATTCAATACATCAACGTAGGTAAAGCAATCTTCATAATAACGACCATGCCTTTATTGATTATATCAAAGTACATTTAAACAATGCCTGACCATGTCCATACATTGGTCTGCAGGGCATATACACCAACAGGACAATGCGCTCCATGTCTTTGCGCCAGGAGGGCCAAAATAGGCGTTCCTCAGCCATCTCAAATGTCTTATCACATCCATGGTGGCCGGCAACACCACCCACTTGTAACTCTAACAGAAGGTGGTCGCAAAGGGAGGACCGGGGAATACACAACCGGTTCCCAAAGAACAAATAACCCTGACACAACTGGTAAGGTGACTCAACATCTTCAGACTCTCTCTGGCAAGTATAAATAGAACCAAAATCTGGGTAGTTAGAGTACTCATCCTTAACATAGGCGAATGTATTGACGCGGGTATGCATAACACACAAAAGGGTCCTTACTCAGCTCAGGGCGTCCGCTACTACATTCTCCTTACCCGCCTTATGATTTATCACAAAAGAGTATGGTTGCAAGTACTCCCCCCACCTGGCATGCTGGGCGCCCAACTTCTTTTGGGCACTCAAGAAGGATAAGGCCCAGTGGTCACTATACAGAACGAACTCACGGTGGAGTAAATAGTGCCTCCACTGCCTTAACGAGTAGACAATGACATAGAATTCCTTGTCGTATGTGGAGTACCACTGCCTAACTGCATTCATTTTTTCGCTAAAGAAGGCAACTAGGTGGCCTTCTTGACTCAGAGTTCCTCCGATCCCAGTACTGGAGGCATCGCATGCGACTTCAAAGAATTTGGAGAAGTCTGGAAGTCGAAGAACAGGGGCTGTGGTAAGGGCGTCCTTAAGGGCGTCAAAGGCACGTTGAGTGGCCGGTGTCCACTCAAAGTCATCTTTCGATAGACGTTGGGTCAATGGGGTAGCAATGGTGCTAAACCCACGGATGAATTGACAATAGAACCCAGCAAGACCTAAAAAACTGCGAACCTCAGAAACAGTGCGAGGCTCGGGCCAATGCCAAATGACATCAATCTTGGCAAGGTCAACAGAGAGACCCAGATTAGACACTATATACCCCAGAAAGTGGACTTGGGTGGCCATGATGGTGCACTTCTTCGTGTTAAGGAAGAGGCGCTCCTCTCGGAGAATCTCAAAGGTAGAGCGAAGATGCTCTAAGTGTTCCTCTCGGGTGCGGTTGAAAATCAAAATGTCGTCAAAGTAGACGACTAGGAATTTGCCCATGTAGGACTTGAGGACTTGACTCATCAGCCTCATGAACGTGCAGGGGGCATTCGTCAAGCCAAAGGGCATGACTAACCACTCGTACAGACCATCCTTGGTCTTGAACGTAGTCTTCCATTCGTCACCCTCACGGATGCGGACCTGGTGATATCCGCTCTAGGGGTCCAACTTGGTAAACCATAATGAACCCGAAACCAAATCGAGCATGTCATCAAGATGAGGTACGGGAAACCGGTACTTGACAGTGATCCTGTTAATAGCTCGACTATCTATGCACATGTGCCAAGAGCCATCTTTTTTGGGTGTGAGTAGAGCGGGGACAGCGTATGGACTAAGGCTCTTGCAGATGTACCCCTTGGTGAGGAGTTCATCCATTTGACGCTGCAACTCGGCATGTTCAGTGGGGTTGACTCTATGGTGGGGCAAGTTTGGGAGAGGGGCTCCCGGCACTAAATCTATCGCATGTTGGATCTCCCTTTCTGGAGGGAGTCCATGAGGCAGATCCTCGGGTGAGATGTCACTAAACTCATACAAGAGTGGGGCAATGTTAGCTGGAGGGTCCCTCTCCGCCTGGGACAAAGGGTCCACTGCCTCATGCAACATCAAGGTATATGATGGAACCCCTTTCGAGAGGGGGGCGAAAACCCTATTGGGGTGGCGCATAAAATTTTGCAAGCGGAAGAAGGGTTTTCATAGATCTTAATATCGCATATGATTAACTTTCAAATGTCTAGATAGATAAGAGAAGGATCCATACCGTCGCCATCTCTTGGATGGAGTCTTGGAAGAAGAAAGCAAGAGAGATCTCCTCCAAAGGTTGTCGCACACAAGAGGAAGAAGACCTACTTCTTTGGCGCGACTTGTGCTAGCAAGGCTCCAAAGATTTCTTGATCGGTTGAAGGGATGAAGAGATGATCGCTTGGCCGAATCCTCTTGTCGTCGACCTCCACAACGCAAGCCGTGAGTCGTCTCAACCAAGAGCGAATTGAGCGAGGAGAATAGAGAGGAGGCGTTTTTCCGAACGTGGAAACGTTCCCTCTTTGAAACCGAACATTCCAAAAATAGCAATGCCTTGACTACATGCGTTATGCGTTCACCAAGTGAACCAAGCGCATCTCTCTTCTCCCATATGAACCATGCGCTCAACCCATGAGCCGGTTCAATTTCTTTGGTTCAATGATTAAACCAAATCAGCCCAAACATTAAGTCTAGATCGAATTAGACCCCAAGGTCCTAGATCTGACCATTCATCATCTGACACTTCTGATCTGATCGATCTAGCATCACCACTCTCGATCGAAGCTTACCGATCTCAAGCCCTAATCAATCAAACATGATCAGACCAGATCTCACTTACAATCAGAGTTCAAATCCCTTTAAACTGAACCAAAACAATTCAGTCCACACGATCTGACTTAAGTAAGCCATATCATCAAATTGTGCGACCCTAAGGGTTTCCTTTAAATGTCGGTAACGATAACTTACGTTATCACGATCAGTGAGGGGTATCTAGCAACACATCACTGTCTCCCGATATAAAGGAAAGAGTCTTCCAAGACTACACCCAAAACATAGCTCAAGTGTGAATCCAACTCACAAGGCAAACATGTTTCCTTTGCCACTAGATGTTCTTATTGGACAAGCGTGTCAAGCTTGTAGCTCCAATATGATGAGCATGATTAGATCAGATGAACACAGTCACCTGGGTATGGCCATACACTCTCTCAATCATCTCATCCAGGGGGCCCCTTTAGAACATCACTCTCCTTAAACAAGGAGACGGCAATCCTATGTCTATCACTAGTGCCCTAACATGACTCAAGCTCACCATCCAAGATAGTCTATAACCATTATGTTTCAAATGATATTGAACTACCTCAAAACAATGACAATCATCATTTAGAAAACACAAGTGATCTCAAGTCAGAGGAAATGTGCCACTTGCAGCATTCAAGGATTATTCACATTGTGACAAACAATTGAATATCCTAGTAGGGTCTGTCCAGTACATCCAATGTACCCATGAGTCTACATCTTATTCCATGCTCGAAGCATCCTATAAGATTAGAACACATATTAGTCTTAACCATATCAAGGCTGTCTCATGTTCACCAAGATATATCGACTAAGGACATTATTGCATGTCAGCCTAGCTGAACAGCTTTGAGACATTATTCAGTAGTACACTTATTACAGCAGACAAGGTAACAACCTGAATAACAACTATTGCCTTTATAAACTTAAAAGTTTATACATGATACTATTACAATCCCAAGGCCTCAAACATTAGCCTTAAGGGCATACCCCAACAGTATAGACCACCTTGGTCTCACTAGCTTCACGGATCAGCGCTGGGGTGGGTTGATGCACGCAACTCTTTGGGCGGGGCTCGGTTGAGCCAGATTTTTTGGTCATTGTGGTCGAAGACATAAGTGTTCAACTAGCCATAGTGTACCATGTCATGGTCGTATAGCCAAGAGCGACCGAATAATACATGGGCAACATCCATAGTAGCCACGTCTGTTGTGTCCGCAAGTGCACAGATACTCAAAGTAATAAAAAAAATCGATCCCACAGAGACCTACATGCTAAGTACCAAATAGTTGTATTCTTACTAGCTAAGCAATCGATTATAATGCAAATAAATGATAGGAATAGTATAAAGATAAATAGAGAGAGAAATTGGGACTAGGGTTTAATCCGCTTTAATTTCTATGACTAGATATGAATAAAAGGTCGTCAGTCTAATTTCATTATAATAAAGACATAATTTACTTCATAAAAGGATTATCTCACTTTCGTGCAGACAATCATGCAGGGACCAATCCTCGCTTTTGCGCAAGATCTATCCTAATGCTGAAAATAAGTAAATCATCAAACAAAGAACTCAAGGATCACTTTCATGGATCTGAATTCTAAGTTGATTATCTAAGTGGAATCTCAAGGATCACTTTCGTGCATTCGAGTCTTAACACAGGTTCTACTTATGGTTTTCCAACGTTCCGATACTTGCTTTCACACAAGATATTCCCGTTTGACAAAATAACTCAATCCTAGATTCTTTTTATCAAACATGGTAATTATTATTCTAAAATCAGGAAATAAGCACTAACCAAATTTCTTACAGTGAGTTCATATTATTCAATTTTAGGGTTCCAAGTTCTCAAGCAAGTCACTTTTCAGTCTATTGCGAAAACTCTAGAATCATGCATGATAATAAGAAAACTATGGAGAATCATAGAGCAATCTATCACATAAGTAGAATCATCATAATAAAACTATTCTGACAAAAATAAAAGTTATCTAGTCATAAGAAATCAAAGTGAATTACTCTCTCATGTCCCAAAATATGATTAAGCTAGCATGGAAGAGAAAATACAATCAACCATAGTTTCAAAGTGTCAGAAATCAAAGAAGAAGGAGAAATAACATTACAAAACAGCTGTAGTGAAAATTACAGCCGTAATTTTGGTTGAAAACTCGCTATGAATAGTGCCCGCGACCCTTCTTTCGTTGATTTCTCCTCCAATCGAGATCCTTTCACTCTAAAACTTTTGTGATGTCCTCCCCTCCTCCAGTCGAAACTTCAGTGTAAAATTCACGGCCTGAGGTGACCTCCACGCCTCTCAGCGCATGGTCAAACCCTAGAGACGCCTCTGTTGATTGCTCCCTGAATAGTACATAAAAATTAGGGCTTTTGCTCTCTTTATCTTCTCCTCATTGAGACGAGTCCACATCTTCTTTCGGATCTCAATTTGGAGGTCTAGATCTCCAGAAATCGTCCGCGCAAGAATCGGGCTCGGAAAAATCGCGTGTCCCTATAGTAATTACAGCCGTAAAAAGCATTACGGTAGTGCCGTAATTTGGTTCTGCTGGGTCAAAATTATAGTATCCTAATATTCATTACGGCACTGCCATAATTTCTGGGCAGAAAATTAAGTACCATAATTTTCATTACACCCGGGGTGTAATTTTTCAAACTTGCTCCGATTTGCATGAAAATTGGCGGGCGGCTTCGTTTCGACGTCTGGAATCCATTCATGTGCTTAAATTTTTCAAAATCTATGAAAACATAGCACTTTTTACCTAAAAATCATGAAAAATAAGAAATGGTGTAGATTCCGCAATATTTGACAAATAAGGCTTAAAAACAAGCAAAAGATCATAAATATGACACAAAAAGATATATAAAATGACATGAAATTTACTATAAATTTCGGTGTCATCAAACACATAAGGCTCAAACTTTGCTTGTCCTCAAGCAAATACATAGAAGAAAGAACATTGCTATTGAAAATATGTCTTTTTATGAAAAGTAAATTTCTAAAATATAATCACTCATGAAATATTCCATCAACTTTTTGCACAAAATTTCAGATAAATACATCATCCTCTGAATTTAATATTTAAGATTCACATCTTTGATCAAATAAACTTCGCAACTCGCATAATAAAAAGAATTTCAGTTTCATGAATTCACCTAGTTTTCAATTTAAATCTATCATACTTTTGTTTACATGAATAGGATATCCAAGATCTTTTTCCACACAAAATTTTTCTTTTCTATTTCCTTTTTTTTTATGGCATGTACCCACATAGATACATACTTTTTATTTGGACAACTCTTATCTTCTGTACCACTGTGAAATTTACACAGTGTCAAGTCGAGAAGTCTTTTTCTTTTTCTCTATCTTTTTTTTATAGACTTCAACCCATGTCTTAGGTACCACTGTCAATTTTGTACAGTGCCAAGTAAGGGAGTCTCTCACTCCTTTTGGATCCTGGATTCTTTCTTCCCAACAAATAGTAAGATAAACTAAACATCAACTAAGTTAATCAATTGACATCCATTCAAAAATTACACTCATATGCTCATTTTATTCAAGAAAGATGCTTCACTCTTAGATTGCATTCATCAAACAACATACCTACCCAAACAAGTATATATATATTGAAGAAATAAATTTAACATAATAAGTATATCTCCATTCATAGGCATGTATGCATGCATGAACATTCATCATCATAGAAAAATCTACCCATCTGTCATCACATGGATTCAAGCCATTAAAAAATTTTAAGCATAAATAATATTAAAATCAATGCAAAAGGTGTGAAGCATCAAACTCAAACAATCATGGTCATAAGTGTAACATGATAGAATCAAGCAAACACATCGAATAGAAATCTCAGTGAGCAAATCAAGGATGCAACCATATAAAATAATCATGAATACAAGAGAGTGCAAACAATACTCACAAGACTATATAGCAAGCTCTGACCAAAAATACATAAGGCTTAGACCAAAAATAGTGTCGGGGCAGATGCTGCTAGGTTCAAAGATATGCCTTTTGAAAATTTTACTTGAACAATTTAAGGTACATAAGGCTCAGTTTAAAAATACTCTCTAAAAATTAATAATGATAAAAAATAATTTTCCCAAAGAAGAATCAGAGATATCGTCGGTAGTCCAAGAGAGTGCTAGTGGAAAGAGCTGATGCAGCTGAGAAGCAAAGGGTGAACAGAGGCTAGCTGAAAAGCTGCTAACAATGATGATGGTTCCGATAGTAGAGTGAGTAATCTCTAGCGGCCTGCTAGAGACTACAGTCTTAGAGTTGAGATCGTCAGCTGGTGGGTGTCAGAGATAATGCTGAATAGATAAAAAAAACCAGTCACTAATAAAGAGTCTGCTGCATAAATAAATAAATAAATCAAAACAGAGGCAGCAAAAGAAGTAAGAGGCTGCTGTGGTGATAATCCAGTGTCGACGGCTGGAAATAGTGGTGTCAGAGGTAGCTGTAGTGGTGGTGGCTGGGTTGGAGGTGCTGCGAATCAGGAGAAGAAGTTGTAGGTGTGCAAGCATAGCAGAGCAGCCTATTGATTCAGTTACAAAAAGTAGCTATACCCAAGAATAAGATTTAATGATCCATAAAGAAAATAGACAAAGCCATGAAGTAGAATAAACTTATTCTTTCCAGGTGTATAAAAATCAAAGGATCAAAATCTGTCAGGAATTTAGGGTATCAACAGAAAGAGGGCTACTCAGATTTCTAAGTGAAAACTGCAGAGAAGTTAATCAATTACCAAAAGTTGCCATGCTTCCTAGAATGATCAGAAAATATTTTCATGAAAACAACAAATCCAAGAGATAGAATGAAACATGAACTTGATATTCCATGCGAAAAATCAGGGTTTCAAGTCATTAAAGCATCTTAAAAACATGCAGCAAAAACGCTAATCAGATTAGTCAAAAGAAAATTGCTATAGAAATTAATCAGAATCGAAAAGATGCTATGTGTTTTAAGATGATCCATGGACTTTAAAATTCAGCAAAAATATCCAAATAATAGAAGAAGATGAGTACTTCATGTTCATGCCAAAGATCAAAAATTTTTCCAACCCAGTTTCTTAAAATCACAGCGAGAAAACACCTAATCAGATAAGCAGAATGCAATTTTGAAATTACAGGCGTAATATTACTTATGGCAGTGCCGTATTTTACACAAAACTTTTGGGTCAAAATTATGCTATAATTATGGTACCGTAAAATTGATTACAGTAGTGCCGTAAAGGATGAAAAACTGTCGGGTCAAAAATCAGCTGAAATTACGGCACCGAGAAAAGGATTATGGCAGTGCCGTATTTTACGCAAAATTTTGATTTTCCCTTCAAAAAGAAAAGAAAAATTAATTCTAAAAATAAAAGAAACTAAGCAAAGTATGAGTGCTTGGGTTGCCTCCCAAGAAGCGCTTATTTTTAGGTCTATAGCTTGACCAAAAATCAAATATCATGGTGAAGCAGGTGGATCAATACCAAAATAAATAGCATACAATTTTTTCCTTTTCCGTTGTCCAAAAAGTTTAGCCACTAATTCAAATATCCAAAATTTTAAATAAATCACAATTGACATGGCTTTCTCAAATATGCGGAAATCAAAATCAATATTTTCAATTCCAATCAAAGGATATTCAATGATCTTCCTATATTTATCAAAAAGCAAAATCATAAGTCCTTTCTTCAAATTTAAATCTTCAATTGCCATAAGACTTTGATCAAAAGATATAAGCATTGGTTTATCAAAATAATCTTTCTTTCTCATGTAAGATTCCTCAATGAAACATAATTTTTTAAATAAATCAAAAGAGTGAACATTAGATATGGGCAAAACATCATCATGGTGAGATTCATCAATGTTTGTATCTTTCAAATCTTTTTCAAATTCCTCTTGCTCACAATCAAATAATTCATCAGTTTCAAAATTATCAACAAAATCAGAATAAGATTTTTCTAAATTGGTCCCCTCATATCCTTTATCAGAATTAACCACAAATAATATATCATCAAAAGAATCAATTTCATCAAAAGAGGGTTTTTCAATTTCAATTTCCTCAAACTTTTCCACAAATAAATTATCAAAGGAATTAATTTCACAATTGTCAAAATTAGAGTGAGATTCATTAATGTCCACATAAGGCTCAATCTCAAAACAATCATAATTAGAGGGGGAATTTTTTAAATCTATTTCTTCAGTTTTCAAATCAAACTCAAATAAACAAACATATTGTGCTATCTGGGCTTCTAATAATTCATAATGAGCAGATATAGATTCTACATTAGAAGCAAGCTGACCAACTATCTCTTTAAGATCTTCAATTTCCTTACTTTGATTTGTCATTATCTTGTTTTGATTTGTCATGAATTTTTCAAGCATGGAATTTAACCTAGATTCTTCGGTGTCCTCAAAGTATGGTTTAGAAACATGATTTAAGCAATACTCATGAAAAGAAGTTTATTTTCCCATCTAGAATCATAATGATCATCTTGATACCATGATAAATTAGAATTTTGAGGCATTAAAATTTGGCAATCAGAAGTATAATGATCAAAACAACCACAAATATCACATCTAACAGCGTGCATACAAGAATTTAATTTATCTGCAAGAGTGCACAATGAATCATCTTCATACCTTACTTGTGGCATGTATACCTCACCTATTTCAGTTGCCTAGGAGTTGTAATTAAAAGACATATCTTCAAATCTATCAAGAACAGAAAGATTATCCAACACCAATCAATCAAATTGTTTTTTTTCAAAATACATAAAAAAAATAGAAAATACAAAACACAAGCAAATTCACAAATTTCAGAAATCACAATTCTGTCACAACTTGTGAAAATCCAAAACCTGTAAAAATAGAAAACAAAGTTAAATCGAAAACAAATAAAACTTAGTCTAGCAATACTAACAACTATTTTGATATTAATAAAACTAAGGTCCCTGGCAACAGTGCCAAAAACTTGTTGTGTCCGCAAGTGCATGGATACTCGAAGTAATAAAATAATATCGATCCCACAGAGACCTACGTGCTAAGTACCAAATAGTTGTATTCTTACTAGCTAAGCAATTGATTATAATGCAAATAAATGATAGGAAGAGTCTAAAGATGAACAGAGAGAGAAACTGGGACTAGGGTTTCATCCGCTTTAATTTCTGTGACTAGATATGAATAAAAGGTTGTCAGTCTAATTTCATCATAATGAAGACATAATTTACTTCATAAAAGGATTATCTCAGCGATGGTACCAAATCCTTGGTGTATGCTACTGTATTGGTCCAGGAGGCGCTGTCTATAGGAGGGGGGAACATACCGTTCACGGAGGCGGCACTTCATTTCATCCCACTGTGTAATGGGTGGGAGGGCTTGCTGCTCTAGTTGCTATTCCACATTTGCCCAATACAGACAGGCTGGACCCTCTAGTAGGAGGCGCGTTGATGACACCAAAATTCATAGTATATTTTGTGTCATTTCATTGGTCTTTTTTGTCATATTTATGCTACTTTGCTTATTTTTAAGCCTTATTTGTCAAATATTACGGAATCTACACCATATCTTGTTTTTGATCATTTTCAGGTTAAAAGTACCATATTTTGATGGATTTTGGAAGATTTGAGCACACCAATGGATTCCTGACGTCGAAACGAAGCTACTTGCCAAATTTCATGTGAATTAGAGTCAGTTTGGGCAAAATATGGCACTACCGTGTGAAATTACACGGTACCATAATTTCCTGCAATTTTAACCAGAAAGATTTGGAAAAATATATGGCACTACCATATTTTTGGTGAAAACTTTCACGGTACCGTATTTTGGGCCCAAAAACGCGATTTTTACGGATCTGAATCTTGCGTAGACCATAACCTTTGATACAGAGCTCTAAATTAAGATCCGAAAGATGTTCCAGACTCATCTTTAAGAGGCAAAGAAGCACGAAGTGGAAGGGAGAATTTTTATCCAGTATTCAGAGAGAAATCGATAGAGAGGCGGTTAGGGTTTGGCCTCACGCCGAGAGGCATAGAGGGCACCTCAGGCCATGATGTTTCCACCGAAGCTTCATCTGGAGTAGGAGAGCACGCCCCAAAAGTTTTAGAGCATTTGGAGTCTGATCGGAGGAGAAATCAATAAAACAGTGGTGACAGCACTGTTCACACGCGAAATTACAGGTTGTAATTCAATTGCAACCCTGTTTTGTAACTTTTCTTCCCTCCCCTTGATTTCTATTCACACTAAAACAATTTTTTATTGTAATTCCTTCATCATGGAAGCTTAAACATCTTATGGGACATGGGGTGTAATCCCCTTAATTTTTTAATGACTAGATGATTATTATTTTCGTCATGATAAATCTTTGTTATGATAATTCTGCTTTTGTGATGAATTGTCTTTAATTCTTCTTAGATTTATACTATCATGCATGTTTTAGAATTTTGCAAAATAGACTGAGATGTTGATTGTGAAATTTGGAACCCTAAAAAATCATTGAGTTCGGAACTTATCGTGAGAGATTAGGTTAGTTCTTTGAATTTTGATTTTTAGTGATTTTATTGCCATATCAGTTTTATGAATCTAGGATTGTGTTATTGTGTCAAACATTGATAGATCTTGCACGATAGTGAAGATTGATCTGTTGGAAAACCCTAAGTGGAACCTGTGTTGAGACTCGGATGCACGAGAGTGATCCTTGAGTTTCCACATGAGATGTTTGACTTAGAATTCAGATGCACGAGAGTGATCCTTGAGTTCTTTGTTCAATGATTTACTTATTTTAAGCATTGGATAGATCTTGCATGAGAGTGAGGATTGGTCCTTTGTATGATTGTCTGTGCGAGAGCGAGACGATCATTTTATGAAGTAAATTAGGTCTTTATCATAATAAGATTTGACTGACGACCTTTTATTTATATCTAGTCATCGAAATTAAGGTAGATGAAACCATAGTCCCAGTTTATCTCTCTGATTTTGTGTTCTTTCTATTATTGACTTTCATCATATTCGATTTACTTAGCTAGTGAGAAAACAATTATTTGGTAGTTAACACGTAGGTCTCTGTGGTTCGATATTTTTATTACTTCGAGTATCCGTGCACTTGAGGACACAACAAGTTTTTGGCGCCATTGCTGGGCACAGTAACGCAGACATACAGGTGCATTGGATGCACTGGAGTGATCCACCGTGAGGATTGACTTGTCTAGTCAACAAGTCAATCTCACATGCAAGAGGTTTGCATTGATCCTTAGACTTGAGGTATTCATGTCTAGATTTGATGATGGGTATGCTTTGATACAGTCTTACGTCTCTCCGTAATTGGGAGACCAAAACGACTGACATTGGGCATGTCATAAGTCATGTAGAGACATGGATGACCAATAGTAGGATTTGCCCCTTCCTTATTGGAGGCATGATATCCACTCGGGGGCACCCCCCCTTATTGGTGCATGACAGGAATGTGTGGCCACACTTGTTGAGTCATGACCAATGCATTGGATTGATAAACTTGAGACTAATCCAATGGCAGGATATCAGTTTAGGCAAAGGGATCTATAATGCAATGGGAATCCTCGTTGTTTGTTAGGAGTTGTTGCCATAATGACTTAATTCCTATGACATGGGTAGTAGTGATGTGTTGCTAGATACCCCTTACTACTTATGATGTTTACATCATTGCCATCGTCATATGGATCCTACGGGGTCACACGCAATAGACTCTTGACGTTCCTTTAATCAGAAGCCTTATGATCAAGTTATTGGATAACTTGGATCAATTTGGAAGATTTCATCAACACCAATGGGCCTGATGAGTTGGAAGAAAGTTATTGGAGCCAAACTTCATTTTTGGCAGGTTGACCCGAAATTGACCTAGATTGGTCACATTTGTATTAGGGTTGCATTGGATTGGATCCAATGGCTTAATCAACCCATGCAATGAAGTTTGGGCTAACTCATTATCCAACGAGGCCCAATAATAAGTTGTCATGAAGAGATTAGAGGCTAAAAGGGTATAATGGGGAAGAGTTTCACCCCATTGGCGCCAAGGGCATAATGGGGTGAAGTGGGCGCATGTTGCTTCATAAGGAAGCATTAGGCACCTCCCCCTTCATCCTTTAATGGTATCTTGCCTCTATGGCAAGTGTTGGGGCTGATATGGCTTGATGGCTCTTTTGGAAAGAGCTTGGGCGCATATGGATAGTAGGGTAAGGTTTCTGGTAAGATCTTGGAGACTTACCTTACCTCCAAACCCTAATTCCCCTCAAACCCTTGCGTAGCCGAATGACTCTTGCATGTTGCGCGTAGCCCTTCTCCTTGGATGGAAAGAATGCCTCTAAGGCATGTCTTGGGCTGATATGGCTATTAGGCAAATAAGGATAGGTTGAATGAGGTTTATGGCAAAGTCTTGGAGACTTTCCTTACCACAAACCCCTCTCATCCTAGCCGCCCACTTGGCATGATCTTGGCCCTCCCTAAACCATCTCTTGGCTTATAAAAGGGACCCTAGCTGCCCCCTCTCAATGGTTCGAATGCTTGGAGACGTGAACACACATAGAGGGGCGAGAGCAAGGGCAAAGGCCGACAACATCAAGGTGGCGCAACCCTTCTTCCTACTGGTGGCCGCAAGTCTTCTCCTTCCTCTCCTCTTGGTGTGACTTGGAGAAGGACTTAGTGGTGCCACTTCCTCTTACTCTTCCTAAGGGCCGAAACTCTTCTTCTCCCTCTTCTCTTGGAGTGAAGAGGATAAGGAGTTGGCGGCATCTTCCTTGCACTTGGCGCATGATCCTTGGAGGTGGCGCAAGAGAAGTGAAGGAACCCTAAGGCTTGATTCTCTTCCCGAGGATAGCACCAAGCGTGGAATGGAGCAACGATCAAGGAGTCGACGCGTGGATACTTGTGGAGGGCGAACACTTGGGCGCCTTCAACATGGCTTCGGCAACTAGACAATCAAAAGAGGTACATCTCTAACACATCCTTGTGTCTTCTCTCTCGCATGGATCCTTGGGACCGGAATATGTTTCGGGTGTAATGATCCTTCCGCTGCGTCCTGGGACTGCAAAATTTTAAATTACACCCGGTATTCCGTAACAGTGGTATCAGAGCTACTTGCGAGAAACACAAGGTGTACGTTTGCTTGTGTGAAAAATATTTAAAAAAATTTTTCTTCCATCCATGCGCGTTTCACGTAGAAAGCATTTTCATCCAAACCTCTCTTCTCATCTTTGTGGCCGAAATTTGGATTTTATTTATGATTGATTTAAGACCAAAGGCGCACGTAGTTTTGTCAAGTAGGACAGGCATTGTGTCTTCGGACTGGCCGGGTCTCTTGATCTGACAAAATTGCCAGCCTATAGGGTCCATGAAATCATCATGAAACTTGATCCCAATTTTAGCGTAAATTTGGTTAAGAGAGTGCTTTGGATGATGTTGGCGCATAAGGTGCTAAAATTTGATTTTTCCGGATTTTCAAATTTTACATGCGCCACTTGATTGGGTTGATATGGTCATAGCGAGTGCCCTCCTGTGTTGTGATGTGGAAGCATGTTTCCACTTGTGATGAATGCTTGTAAAAACTCTTTCCACCTGCGTGTGGTTCTCTCCCTATCTTCTTGTAAAGAATTTTTCATCTTGTTTAGAATAGATGTAGAATTACATGATAGGTTAAGGCTTCATCTTGACAACAAGGAGTCTTCTTCAATCGGAGTCAGAAGTGGCGCCAGCTTTGGAAGCGTGGTGATGGACTTGCGGCTGAAGAAAGGACACTTGCTTTCGGCTTCTGGCATGGGCTGATCTGCTTTAGGGACTCGCAACCCTTGGATGCACGATAACATGTCACATGGCTCGTGACAAGTTATGTGTATGAAAAGGGCTATGACCATATCGACCAAACTAGCATGCCTATGATGGTTTATTATTTTGTCCATAGCATGCCTATGATGTTTTTCCTTTGCTGCCATAACCATAGGAAAACTGCATGCTAGAAAAGAATAAAATAAACATGAAAAACTCTCATTGAAATATCAAGTCAATAGCCTTCTAACGCGTAGCCCTCATCAAACTATCGATCGGTGGTGTTGTGAACTGTTTTCCACCCTCGTGGGACACACCCACTTATCTTTAGAAGGTGTGAGGTGAAAGATTTCCCCAGTCCAGTTTTAACCTGGGCGTGCCTTCGCAAGGAATTCGTTGGCCCTGCTCATATGGTTAGGACCAGACTTGACTAGTTTTTCATATGACACTGACATGATGAATCACTAGAGGCAGCTGTTGAGAGGATAGGGTTTTGTGTTGTATCCAGCCCTCGCTGGACACAGGGCGCCTAGTCTGTCTTAACTAAGAGGAATTGTGCACGGCACAATTGGCTGGCATGCCTACCTAAGGAAGCATGAGAAACTCTGTGCATCCCAACTCACCCTCGTGAGTCGCAGAGACCTCATGTGAAATTAGGATCCTACTCACTTATTTCCATGTTGAGTTTGAGAGTTCTCAACTTGTTTTGGTAGTAGTGGGAGCATAGCATTTAAATTTAAAGTCCTTGTTAAATCCTTTATCATAGTACTTATTTTACTTATTTGCTTATTGTAGATGGCATCTCCTGATCTAAGATTGAAACTTTATAAAAATAAGTTGGATGGGACAAACTGGACAAATTGGTTTAAGATTTTGTCCAAGATACTGGAACAAGAGAATAAGGTGCATCTTATTGAAAGACCTCCATCCCAGCCCAGTGTGTATTTCACTAATGAGTGGGAGTGGAATGTCTATCTTGAACATTGTGAAGATAACGAACAGTACACTGCTCTTGTCTTAGAGTGCATGTGTAACATCCCTCAGAATCACACCCCACACTCATACAAGTAAAAATACGGGGTTTTAAAAATTTTTACTCTTCCATTAAAACATAAGAAGAAAGCGGCATCGAAGGACATTACTACGGAACTGAAAACCGCACAGAACTGAGTAGGATCGATTTACTAGGAAATAGAAATCCGGAAATCCAGAAAAATCCGGCAGTAAGTATATTAAATTACTGCTGCACAGACCCACATATCCTGGAACAAAACAAATGTCCACACTACACATATGTGGAGAACACAATTGTCAGAAATATTGCAGAAACGGTTTATTCAGATACCAAATACAACAAAAATTCGGTCACACAGCTCAAAGTATTCCGACTACAATAAATCTCAAATCGGACATTTCAGAATAATAACAATTTCAATTCTCATGAATCCAAAACTCGTATCCAACAATTAAAACGAGACAACTATAACATAATATAATATCCTGAAAACAGGCATAAGCCCTCAGGAGATAAAATGTGTCATATAATTAAGTTAGGCACGCAGGCCTGATAGATCTTTAGAAGACAACTCTTAGAAATTATATAAAACATAGCATCATAACAAACTTAGTAGCTGTAGCAATCACTGTCCTGATGTCTCACCTGAAAATATTTAAACAACGGGGGTGAGCTAAAAAGCTCAGTGAGTAAAAGACACTAAAAGCCATCCATAGTACACATCAAAAATATCATGCTTAACAGATAAGATACTTAACATGAACACTCATATCAAAACAAAACATAATCAAATACAGACACTTATAACAATAGGCATCAAGCATGAAGTAGGATATAAGTCTACCAACCCATTCCAACTAATCACACTGCCCAACACATCTATAATACAGATCGAAACAGAACTACAGAAAATCAGAGCTGACAGACAGAACAGATCGAAACAAAACTACAGAAATCAGAGCTGACAGACAGAAAATCAAAATTTTCAGAATCCAAACGGATAGTCTACATCGGAAACAGAAAGGCCACAGAAGGCCTGAAGACCACAGAAGGTCTGATGACCACAGAAGGTCTGACCCTACCTCTGCCGAGGACGAGACATGCATGCATATCAGAAACAGAATAGTAGAGGAGGTATCAGTGGGTGGCCCCCGTCTTGTCAGGACGTGGCACTCTGGCCTCCAATACTGGTAGAGGAGGTATCAGTGGGTGGCCCCCGTCTTGTCAGGACGTGGCACTCTGGCCTCCAATACCCAGAACAGAACAGAAATAGTGGAGGGAGAACGGAAGGTGAGACCAGCTCACATCTACCCTTCACTAGTGTCTCATGGGTCGTAGTAGACTATCAGCACCATTACAGCGCCACAGAAGGAGGGAAAGGACACGGAAGAGTGCTACACTAGGGCATAATTTTTACAGAACAGATCATGCTGAAACGGAGGAGTAGGACTAACCACCACTCAATTCTCACATCATGCCCAAAGTGTCTCACAAACCAAAAAATGACACACCCTAATATCCAGTCCTTAACAAAATTACAATTTGCAGAAAATCAAAGCTGAACACACTTCATAATTTTTGCCATCAACCAGAAGTAATATATGAGTGAATTCCTTGAATTCCTTAGATTTCATGCAACTATCCTTAATTCATGTCAAACCATTCTATGTTCTCACAAAGGTTATAACACATTCAAAGTTTCAGAAAATTCACAACATATATATACATAATAGAAATTTTTCACATAACAAACAATTAAACAGATGTTTCAGAAAAACAGATTAATATATCATACTTGCAACAGATGTTTCAGACCGAGTAAGTAACCTAAAATAGGCAATATGATATTCACAATAAAGCTGTTTGAATCTACTTTCCAATAGAACTGAATCCGTCGGATTTGGAGTTATAACTGGGGAGATATGGGTGTTCGAACATAGAAAGGTCGGGATTTCAGAATTCCAGAAAACAGATTCGTATATCAGAATTGCGACACAAATTTCAGATCCAATAACTAACAGAAAATAGGCGAAATGGTAGTCAAATTGAACCCCTTCGAGTCTACTTTCTAATAAAACTGATTTGACAAGATTTCGAGCTATACCTAGGGAGATATGATGGTTCGAACACATAAAGGTCGAAATCCAGATTTCCAGAAAACTGATTTTGTACAGCTAGATTGCAATACGGATTGAAATACGAATACAGTTCGGATATGGTCGATATCATATTCAAATTAAAGCCGAATGTATCTAGTTTCATACAAAATTTATTTCGTGCAATTTGGATCTATAGGCCATGAGATATTGGGGTTATAGTACACAAAGGTCAGATTAGAGAATGCAGATTTCAGCAGAACAGGATTTTAAAACCCTATAAATATTTGAATTCGACCCCATACGGATAATCATTGCAAATAACGAATTTTAATTGAAATAATCTACAATTTAGCGGATTAGACTCCTTAGGATCGAATTACTCACCAGAAAAATCGTCCACAGAGAAAAACGCCAAGACAGAGGATCACCAGGAAGTTCGTCCACCACCAGTCTGCCACCACCAGCGTCAGAAATCTCAGGAGGCGCCAAGCACAGTGAGGGGCGACAACCAAAGGCGGCTAGGGCAAGAAAACCAACAAAAGTCGTGAGGGAGAGGAGCCCTCACGCAATTCCTCTTTTTCTCCCACCCCAAACGGATCCAAGATCCAATAACCCAGTTAACTTAAGTGAAAAATCGGTTTTATGGGCTTACCTGGGCTTAACCACCCTGCGCCACTCCAATAATATCAGAAATATGCGCCACCATGGTGGAAGGAATTCCAGGAGCAAAGAATCAAGGTTGAGGGTTCGAATCCCCAACCAAAATAATTATTTTTGCCCTGTAGGAAAAATTCCTACACTTAGGCAAAAATCCCAAAATTTTAACAGATAAAAATACAGAAACAGAATTTCTAACCTTAAATCATAATTCAGAAAAATCGAGGGCGTTACATCCTCCCCCCCTTATAGAGCTTTAGTCCTCTAAAGCTGACCAAGCCCGTCACTGAACAGGTGAGGATGCTCCTTTCTCATATCTGCTTCAACCTCCCAAGAGGCTTCTTCAACAGACTGATTTCCCCAGATGACTTTCACAAGTGGAATAACCTTATTTCTCAGCACTTTCTCTTTTCTATCTTCAATTCTGAGAGGTTTCACCACAAAAGTCATATTCTCTTCAAGCTGAAGAGGTTCCAACTCTAGAACATGAGAAGGATCAGAACAATATTTTCTGAGTGCAGATACACGGAACACATTATGGAGGTGTTCCAGTGATGGGGGCAGAGTAAGTCGGTATGCCACAGGTCCAACCCTCTCAATGATATCAAAGGGACCAATGTACCTGGGACTCAATTTTCCCCTCTTCCCAAATCTCATCACCCCTTTCATAGGTGAGACCTTTAGGAAAAACATGCTCTCCCACCAAAAACTCAAGAGGACGCCGCCTCACATCAGCATAACTCTTCTGCCTATCCTGAGCAATCTTCATCTTTCTCTGAATTTCTCTGATCTTCTCAGTGGCTTCCTGAACAGCATCAGACCTTAGCACTGTTCTGTCCCCAGTTTCCTCCCAGCATATAGGTGTTCTGCATTTCCTCCCATATAGGGCCTCATACGGAGCCATCTGTATGCTAGAGTGAAAGCTATTGTTGTAGGTGAACTCTATCAGTGATAAGTCCAGATCCCACTCAACAGACCAGTCAACCACATAAGATCTCAGAAGATCCTCAAGTGTCTGAATAGTTCTCTCTGTCTGACCATCAGATTGAGGATGATATGCAGTGCTGAAACTCAGATTAGTTCCCAAATCTTCCTGTAATTTCTTCCAAAACCTGGACAGAAATCGAGGATCACGGTCAGAGACAATGTCCAAGGGAACTCCATGCAATCTGACAATCTCATCGATGTACAGTTTTGCTAACCGATCCAAACTGTAAGTCATTTTGATCGGTAAGAAGTGAGCTGACTTCGTGAGTCTGTCCACAATCACCCATACAGCATCATGATTCCTTCTGGTATTTGGCAGTCCACACACAAAGTCCATACTGATATGCTCCCACTTCCACTGAGGAATAGGGAGAGACTGCATCAAACCGCCCGGCCTCTGATGCTCAGCCTTCACGGTTTGGCAAGTCAAACATCTGGACACAAACAAATGCACATCCTTCTTCATACCATGCCACCAGAAAGTCTTTTTCAAATCCTGATACATCTTGGTACTACCAGGATGAACGGTATACTTAGTGCAATGGCTTTCCTTAAGAATTTCATTTCTCAACTCAGGGTCCTCAGGGACACAGACCCTTCCATGGAATCTGAGGAGACCATCATCCGACATACTGAAATTATCAACCCAGCCTTGCTCAGACCTCTCTTTCCACCGTAAAATATCCGGATCTGACTGCTGCCCTGATCTCAGTCTCTGCAGTAAATCTGACTGAACCCTCAGAGAAGCTAGAAGACCGCCTCTCTCACCCGGAGTCACACTCAGATGCATGTCACTGAACTCCTGCAATAGTCGCCACTCCTGGACTTGCAGTGCAGCTATCTGAGTCACAGGATACCGACTAAGAGCATCAGCCACCACATTGGCTTTACCAGACTGATATTAGATGGTGAAGTCATAATCCTTTACAATTCAAGCCATCGCCTCTGTCTCATATTCAGCTCTTTCTGAGTGAAGATATACTTCAAGCTCTGGTGATCTGTAAACAATTCAAATGTCTGTCCAAACAGATAGTGCCTCCAGATCTTCAAGGCAAAAACTACAGCTGCCAACTCCAGATCATGAGTGGGGTAGTTTACCTCATAGTCTTTGAGTTGCCTTGAAGCATAAGCAACTACCTTTCCTTGCTGCATCAGTACAGCACCCAGACCCTTACCAGAGGCATCAGTGTACACAGTAAACTTCTCTCCATCACAGGGAATGATGAGGATAGGAGCACTGGTCAGTCTCCTTTTCAGTTCTTGAAAACTAAACTCACAATCATCAGACCACTCAAACTTCAAATTCTTTCTAGTTAGCTTAGTCAGAGGACCAGCCAGCTTGGAAAAACCCTCCACAAAGCGGCGGTAGTATCCAGCTAAGCCCAGAAAACTTCTGACCTCAGTCGCTGTAGTTGGTCTTCCCCAGTGAAGAATGGCCTCCACCTTCACTGGATCCACAGACACACCCTGGCCAGATATAATGTGCCCCAGAAAGCCAATCTGATATAGCCAGAACTCACATTTGCTGGCCTTAGCATACAGCTGCTTCAGCCGCAGAATCTCCAGCACCTTGCGCAAATCCTGAGAGTGATCTTGCGCATTCTTGGAGTAGATCAGAATATCATCAATGAAGACGACCACACATTTGTCCAGAAGCTCATGAAATATCCTGTTCATCAGATCCATAAACACCGCAGGGGCATTTGTCAGTCCAAAGGGCATAACAAGAAACTCATAGTGCCCATACCTGGTCCTGAATGCAGTTTTAGGTACATCCACCTCCTGAACTCTCAGCTGATGATAGCCAGACCTCAGGTCAATTTTAGAGAATACAGTAGCACCCTGCAACTGATCAAAGAGATCATCAATACGGGGTAATGGGTACTTATTCCTAACAGTCACTTGATTGAGTTGACGGTAATCGATGCACATGCGCAAAGTACCATCCTTCTTCTTCACAAATAACACAGGTGCTCCCGATGGAGAAACACTGGGTCAAATATACCCCTTCTCTAATAGTTCTTCTAGTTGCTTCTTCAGCTCTGTCAGTTCTGAAGTTGCCATCCTGTAAGGAGCTTTAGATATCGGTGCCGTGCCTGGCAACAACTCGGTACCAAACTCAACTTCTCTGCTGGGTGGTAACCCAGATAAATCATCAGAGAAGACGTCAGTAAACTCTCTTACCACAGGAATTCTAGCCAGATCCAAATCAGGCTCAGTCCGCACCTTGACATGCGCCAGATACCCCTTGCAGCCCTGGGCTAAAAGCTTCCTGGCCTGCAGATGAGATATCACCAAAGGCTCCTGTTCTGAAATCCGGCCTTGGATAACCAGTTGCTGTCCATCACTTAGATGCAGAGTAATTAACTTTTCAAAATAATCTAAAGTAGCATGATAGGCAGACAGCCAATCCATGCCCAGAATGATGTCATAGTCTTTCATAGGAAGACTAATCAAATCAATAGGTAAATCATATCCTTCAACCTTAATCAAACAGTCAGGATATGCTGTATCTGTAGATACGGCCTCACCCATAGGTGTATGAACAGAAATACAGAAATCAAGTATCCTAGGCAACACAGGCAAACATGGTGCAAAACATGCAGACACAAAGGATAAATTGGCACCAGGATCAAAAAGAATGCGTGCCAAATAACTAAACACATAAAGTGTATTTGCATCACAAAACACGGTAGAATAACAACCAATATTCAATCACGGATCAGATCCTATCTTGGTTTCTAGCAATACACAAACAAAGTTTTCCTTCCCCGGAGTTTCTAATTGCTAGTAATATTGCTCTGATACCATCTGTAACATCCCTCAGAATCACACCCCACACGCATACAAGTAAAAATACGGGGTTTTAAAAATTTTTACTCTTCCATTAAAACATAAGAAGAAAGCGGCATCGAAGGACATTACTACGGAACTGAAAACCGCACAGAACTGAGTAGGATCGATTTACTAGGAAATAGAAATCCGGAAATCCAGAAAAATCCGGCAGCAAGTATATTAAATTACTGCTGCACAGACCCACATATCCTGGAACAAAACAAATGTCCACACTACACATATGTGGAGAACACAATTGTCAGAAATATTGCAGAAACGATTTATTCAGATACCAAATACAACAAAAATTCGGTCACACAGCTCAAAGTATTCCGACTACAATAAATCTCAAATCGGACATTTCAGAATAATAACAATTTCAATTCTCATGAATCCAAAACTCGTATCCAACAATTAAAACGAGACAACTATAACATAATATAATATCCTGAAAACAGGCATAAGCCCTCAGGAGATAAAATGTGTCATATAATTAAGTTAGGCACGCAGGCCTGATAGATCTTTAGAAGACAACTCTTAGAAATTATATAAAACATAGCATCATAACAAACTTAGTAGCTGTAGCAATCACTGTCCTGATGTCTCACCTGAAAATATTTAAACAACGTGGGTGAGCTAAAAAGCTCAGTGAGTAAAAGACACTAAAAGCCATCCATAGTACACATCAAAAATATCATGCTTAACAGATAAGATACTTAACATGAACACTCATATCAAAACAAAACATAATCAAATACAGACACTAATAACAATAGGCATCAAGCATGAAGTAGGATATAAGTCTACCAACCCATTCCAACTAATCACACTGCCCAACACATCTATAATACAGATCGAAATAGAACTACAGAAAATCAGAGCTGACAGACAGAACAGATCGAAACAGAACTACAGAAATCAGAGCTGACAGACAGAAAATCAGAATTTTCAGAATCCAAACGGATAGTCTACATCGGAAACAGAAAGGCCACAGAAGACCTGAAGACCACAGAAGGTCTGATGACCACAGAAGGTCTGACCCCACCTCTGCCGAGGACGAGACATGCATGCATATCAGAAACAGAATAGTAGAGGAGGTATCAGTGGGTGGCCCCCGTCTTGTCAGGACGTGGCACTCTGGCCTCCAATACTGGTAGAGGAGGTATCAGTGGGTGGCCCCCGTCTTGTCAGGACGTGGCACTCTGGCCTCCAATACCCAGAACAGAACAGAAATAGTGGAGGGAGAACGGAAGGTGAGACCAGCTCACATCTACCCTTCACTAGTGTCTCATGGGTCGTAGTAGACTATCAGCACCATTACAGCGCCACAGAAGGAGGGTAAGGACACGGAAGAGTGCTACACTAGGGCATAATTTTTACAGAACAGATCATGCTGAAACGGAGGAGTAGGACTAACCACCACTCAAATCTCACATCATGCCCAAAGTGTCTCACAAACCAGAAAATGACACACGCTAATATCCAGTCCTTAACAAAATTACAATTTGCAGAAAATCAAAGCTGAACACACTTCATAATTTTTGCCATCAACCAGAAGTAATATATGAGTGAATTCCTTGAATTCCTTAGATTTCATGCAACTATCCTTAATTCATGTCAAACCATTCTATGTTCTCACAAAGGTTATAACACATTCAAAGTTTCAGAAAATTCACAATATATATATACATAATAGAAATTTTTCACATAACAAACAATTAAACAGATGTTTCAGAAAAACAGATTAATATATCATACTTGCAACAGATGTTTCAGACCGAGTAAGTAACCTAAAATAGGCAATATGATATTCACAATAAAGCTGTTTGAATCTACTTTCCAATAGAACTGAATCCGTCGTATTTGGAGTTGTAACTGGGGAGATATGGGTGTTCGAACATAGAAAGGTCGGGATTTCAGAATTCCAGAAAACAGATTCATATATCAGAATTGCGACACAAATTTCAGATCCAATAACTAACAGAAAATAGGCGAAATGGTAGTCAAATTGAACCCCTTCGAGTCTACTTTCTAATAAAACTGATTTGACAAGATTTCGAGCTATACCTAGGGAGATATGATGGTTCGAACACATAAAGGTCGAAATCCAGATTTCCAGAAAACTGATTTTGTACAGCTAGATTGCAATACGGATTGAAATACGAATACAGTTCGGATATGGTCGATATCATATTCAAATTAAAGCCGAATGTATCTAGTTTCATACAAAATTTATTTCGTGCAATTTGGATCTATAGGCCATGAGATATTGGGGTTATAGTACACAAAGGTCAGATTAGAGAATGCAGATTTCAGCAGAACAGGATTTTAAAACCCTATAAATATTTGAATTCGACCCCATACGGATAATCATTGCAAATAACGAATTTTAATTGAAATAATCTACAATTTAGCGGATTAGACTCCTTAGGATCGAATTACTCACCAGAAAAATCGTCCACAGAGAAAAACGCCAAGACAGAGGATCACCAGGAAGTTCGTCCACCACCAGTCTGCCACCACCAGCGTCAGAAATCTCAGGAGGCGCCAAGCACAGTGAGGGGCGACAACCAAAGGCGGCTAGGGCAAGAAAACCAACAAAAGTCGTGAGGGAGAGGAGCCCTCACGCAATTCCTCTTTTTCTCCCACCCCAAACGGATCCAAGATCCAATAACCCAGTTAACTTAAGTGAAAAATCGGTTTTATGGGCTTACCTGGGCTTAACCACCCTGCGCCACTCCAATAATATCAGAAATATGCGCCACCTTAGTGGAAGGAATTCCAGGAGCAAAGAATCAAGGTTGAGGGTTCGAATCCCCAACCAAAATAATTATTTTTGCCCTGTAGGAAAAATTCCTACACTTAGGCAAAAATCCCAAAATTTTAACAGATAAAAATACAGAAACAGAATTTCTAACCTTAAATCATAATTCAAAAAAATCGAGGGCGTTACAGCATGACCCTAGAGGTCAAGGTTGAATGTGATGAGATGGGGATTTATGATCTTATCATACATCTCAAAGGTCTCTTCACGCCATGCTCTATAGACAATGATCAGGAGAGTTCTGTTGGATCTTCAGAGTGTATGCCTAAATTTGAGAATGACCATGGTTCTGTATCTTCGAAGCTAATACTTCGGAAGACTGGGAATGCATGGGTATTTCGAAGAGGATTAATGGCCAAGAAGTGCATGGCAAAGAAGAAGGGATGTAATCCATCCGCTTTAGGTATTGTGTTACCGAGGTCTTTTGTCTACTTCTTATTCATGGGTACTGGGTACCGTATGTGAGGCTCACATATGTTTTACATGTGCAGGAGCTCAAAGGAAGTAGGACGAAGAGGCTTGATGGGATCGACCCTCGGGTCAGGGACGGAGCATTGGATGCTGCTGATATCATCTCACTGCCTTGAAGACTTTATCTAGAACTTTGCTATTATGTATCAGCTTATGTTTTAGAACATCATTCCTTTTGGAAAGGATTTCAGTTTGAAATAATATTTTTCTTTAATCTGAGATGTTCTATTGAAGTGATACAGTTGATAATGGTTTGTGGTTCTATATGTAACACAAGATCAGATCCAATGATGCAATAAACACCCTCTTATAGCATTGTCTCTTGAACCATAGAACAATGGTCACATCCAAAGGTCCATGGACTATTGGGATCATTATCCTTTCAGGATTATGATACATGTGAGCCTAGTTCAAAGGAACAATGTGACAAATGCTGCCTTCACCATAAAGGGTGGAAGGACTATTGGCTTGTTGGATCTATTACACAGCAATGTGTGTGGACCCATATAAACAAGCACGAAGAGGTGTTATATGCTTCATCAGGTGTGGGTATGCCTTATCCAACCTAAGAACTTTGGAGAAATCCAAGAAGTTCACAAATGAAGTATTGAGTCAAATTGGAGATTAAAGCACTTTGATTGGATCAAGGTGATTAGTGGAAAATTTGATGACTATCTTAAGTAGTGTGGGGTTATCTCACAGCTTACTTGGAACACCACTGTGTGGTGATTTTCAAAGAAAGAAAGAGGAACACATTGGATGTGGTTCCATCTTTGAATAATCATGCAAATATACTACTGCAAATATACTACACATTGGATGTGGTGCCATGCAAACAGATACACTGCCACTCCATAAGAAAGTGTCTAAGTTAGCTCTTGAGTTGCGAACTGCAAATATCCCATTTCTTCAATGGAATTGGGAATGTAATGTGCAGTGATTCAAAAGTATGTGTTTGTGGTGCACTGTAGAGTGCTAATTCTATCCCAAAGAGAACAAAATATTTGTTGCTCAAACTGTTGTCTCTCTTGAGAAAGTATTTCTTTTAAAAGAAGCTAGTGGGAGTAGATTTGATTGGGACAAGGTCCAGAATCAACCACAATATAATTAGACACAGATGGAGAGCAAAATCTCACATACAGATTGAAGGTCAACCTGAGGTTCAAGTAACACAGGAACCACATAAGTCTGGATCGATTCGATATGTTGGGCATGACGAATTTTTCATCAAGGATGAACCTAAGACTTATGAGGAAATGGAAGCGGTCAGTGGACCAGATTCCAAGAAATGGCTAAGGGCCACGAGAACCATAATGGACTCCATGTCTACTAATCAAGTCTGGGACTTGGATGAGCTGCCAAAGGGGTAATTCCCATAGGCTGTAAATAAATCTTCTAGGAAGATAGACGTGGAAGGTGACATTGTTACCTTGAAAAGTAAGCTAGTGAACAGAAATTTCAGGCAAATCCACTGGGTGGACAATGATGAAATTTTTCACCAATAGCTGAGTTTTAAGTCCATTAGGAATCTACTTGTTATAATTGCATGATCGGTTATGGGGTGTTGTTATGAAAACTACCTTTCTTGCATGGACGTCTGAAAAGATATCTATAAGGAAATAGCTAGAAGGTTTTCATATCAAGGCCATAAAGATATGCATGGTGTTATGCAAGCATGTTTAAAAGAGTCTGTGTTTACAAGAAGATCAGTGGGAGCACCTTAATAGTATTTCTTGTTCTAGAAGATTGATGATATTCTCCTCACATGGAATGATATCTTAGCTCTTCACATGGTGAAGAAAAGGCTTGAGATGTATTTCGAGAAGAATGATCCAGGGAATGACGCCTACATCCTAGGCATGAGGATCTATAGATAGAGATCCAAGAAAGTCATTGCCTTTTAGTCAATCTATGTTCATCCAAGTGTTTCTGGAGAGGTTTATATTGGATGATTCCAAATATTGATACCTTCCAAAGAGATATGGTCTGACTCTCATGAGGATGTTGTGTCCTATGACATAGCTGGAGAGTAATAACATGGGTCTAAAATCCTGATACATGGTGTATAGGATGGATCATGTTTTGAGTAATATACACAAGACTATTTGTAGCAAATGCTTGGAGCATAGCCAGTAAGTTTCAATCAGATTCTAGTGTTTGACACTGGATAGCTGTGAAAGCAATCCTTATATATACTTGGGAAGTATAAAGGATTGAAGTCTAGTCTATGATAGGCAGGAAGAATTTTGTGTACAAGGGTACAGTGATACTTCGTTCCAATCTTGTGACCACAGCCAGGATTTGCGCTTTGCCTTGTTGTGGTGCTGTGTGCTGAAAGAGAATTATGCAAACCATAGTGGCAAAATTCTACAAATAAGGCTAAGTACATTGCAGCTTCTTATGGCAGCCAAGGAAGCAGCTTCATTCATTTGAACTTGATTTAGTTCCTGGTGCTTGATGGTCCAGTATAGTTCTTACTGGGGCCATGGCATAAGTAAAGGAACTTAGTGCTCAAGTATGTACTGCAGCATATCATCTGATCTTAGAGATCATGGATAAGGATGATGATCAAATTTGTTAAAATAAACACACATAGCAATCTGGAAAAACCCACTGACATAGCCTCTGGCGCAGCGGAAGCTAAATGGGTCATACTAGAGACATTAGAACTGACTAAACATCAACTGTCCTTGGTCTTAGTGCAAGTGGGAGATTGTTGGTGTATATGCCCTGAAGACCAATGTATGGACATGGACAGACATTGTTTGAATATACTTTGATAAATCAATTCTCTACATGCGTTGATGTATTGAGTTGCATATATAATGTCCCAGGAGTTTGGATTGGATCCAATCTCATAAGCTATCCCCAGACAAGGTACCATAGCAGATATGGGACAGCTTTGGTACATGTGAGACTGGTGTATGGGCTGGTTAGGTGCGGGGCACAGTAACGCAGACATACAGGTGCATTGGATGCACTGGAGTGATCCACCGTGAGGATTGACTTGTCTAGTCAACAAGTCAATCTCACATGCAAGAGGTTTGCATTGATCCTTAGACTTGAGGTATTCATGTCTAGATTTGATGATGAGTATGCTTTGATACAGTCTTACGTCTCTCCGTAATTGGGAGACCAAAACGACTGACATTGGGCATGTCATAAGTCATGTAGAGACATGGATGACCAATAGTAGGATTTGCCCCTTCCTTATTGGAGGCATGATATCCACTCGGGGGCGCCCCACCTTATTGGTGCATGACAGGAATGTGTGGCCACACTTGTTGAGTCATGACCAATGCATTGGATTGATAAACTTGAGACTAATCCAATGGCAGGATATCAGTTTAGGCAAAGGGATCTATAATGCAATGGGAATTCTCGTTGCTTGTTAGGAGTTGTTGCCATAATGACTTAAGTCCTATGACATGGGTAGTAGTGATGTGTTGCTAGATACCCCTCACTACTTATGATGTTTACATCATTGCCATCGTCATATGGATCCTACGGGGTCACACGCAATAGACTCTTGACGTTCCTTTAATCAGAAGCCTTATGATCAAGTTATTAGATAACTTGGATCAATTTGGAAGATTTCATCAGCACCAATGGGCCTGATGAGTTGGAAGAAAGTTATTGGAGCCAAACTTCATTTCTGGCAGGTTGACCTGAAATTGACCTAGATTGGTCACATTTGGATTAGGGTTGCATTGGATTGGATCCAATGGCTTAATCAACCCATGCAATGAAGTTTGGGCTAACTCATTATCCAATGAGGCCCAATAATAAGTTGTCATGAAGAGATTAGAGGCTAAAAGGGTATAATGGGGAAGAGTTTCACCCCATTGGCGCCAAGCGCATAATGGGGTGAAGTGGGCGCATGTTGCTTCATAAGGAAGCATTAGGCGCCTCCCCCTTCATCCTTTAATGGTATCTTGCCTCTATGGCAAGTGTTGGGGCTGATATGGCTTGATGGCTCTTTTGGAAAGAGCTTGGGCGCATATGGATAGTAGGGTAAGGTTTATGGTAAGATCTTGGAGACTTACCTTACCTCCAAACCCTAATTCCCCTCAAACCCTTGCTTAGCCGAATGACTCTTGCATGTTGCGCCTAGCCCTTCTCCTTGGATGGAAAGAATGCCTCTAAGGCATGTCTTGGGCTGATATGGCTATTAGGCAAATAAGGATAGGTTGAATGAGGTTTATGGCAAAGTCTTGGAGACTTTCCTTACCACAAACCCCTCTCATCCTAGCCGCCCACTTGGCATGATCTTGGCCCTCCCTAAACCGCCTCTTGGCTTATAAAAGGGACCCTAGCTGCCCCCTCTCAATGGTTCAAATGCTTGGAGACGTGAACACACATAGAGGGGCGAGAGCAAGGGCAAAGGGCGACAACATCAAGGTGGCGCAACCCTTCTTTCTACTGGTGGCCGCAAGTCTTCTCCTTCCTCTCCTCTTGGTGTGACTTGGAGAAGGACTTAGTGGCGCCACTTCCTCTTACTCTTCCTAAGGGCCGAAACTCTTCTTCTCCCTCTTCTCTTGGAGTGAAGAGGATAAGGAGTTGGCGGCATCTTCCTTGCACTTGGCGCATGATCCTTGGAGGTGGCGCAAGAGAAGTGAAGGAACCCTAAGGCTTGATTCTCTTCCCAAGGCTAGCACCAAGCGTGGAAGGGAGCAACGATCAAGGAGTCGACGCGTGGATACTTGTGGAGGGCGAACACTTGGGCGCCTTCAACATGGCTTCAGCAACTAGACAAGCAAAAGAGGTTCATCTCTAACACATCCTTGTGTCTTCTCTCTCGCATGGATCCTTGGGACCGGAATATGTTTCGGGTGTAATGATCCTTCGGCTGCGTCCTGGGACTGCAAAATTTTAAATTACACCCGGTATTCCCTAACAGTAATCCCCTTAATTTTTTAATGACTAGATGATTATTATTTTCGTCATGATAAATCTTTGTTATGATAATTCTGCTTTTGTGATGAATTGTCTTTGATTCTTCTTAGATTTATACTATCATGCATGTTTTAGAATTTTGCAAAATAGACTGAGATGTTGATTGTGAAATTTGGAACCCTAAAAAATCATTGAGTTTGGAACTTATCATAAGAGATTAGGTTAGTTCTTTGAATTCTGATTTTTAGTTATTTATTGCCATGTTGATTTTATGAATCTAGGATTGTGTTATTGTGTCAAACATTGATAGATCTTGCACGAGAGTGAAGATCGGTCTATTGGAAAACCCTAAGTGGAACCTGTGTTGAGACTCGGATGCACGAGAGTGATCCTTGAGTTTCCACATGAGATGTTTAACTTAGAATTCGGATGCACGAGAGTGATCCTTGAGTTCTTTGTTCAATGATTTACTTATTTTAAGCATTGGATAGATCTTGCACGAGAGTGAGGATTGGTCCTTTGTATGATTGTCTGCCCGAGAGTGAGACGATCCTTTTATGAAGTAAATTAGGTCTTTATCATAATAAGATTTGACTCACAACCTTTTATTTATATATAGTCATCGAAATTATGGTGGATGAAACCCTAGTCCCAGTTTATCTCTCTGATTTTGTGTTCTTTCTATCATTGACTTTCATCATATTCGATTTACTTAGCTAGTGAGAAAACAATTATTTGGTACTTAACACGTAGGTCTCTGTGGTTCGATATTTTTATTACTTCGAGTATCCGTGCACATGCGGACACAACACGTGTAAAGTTGACGTGCAAGTGTTGGGGCATGGCGCACCACTCAAAGTAGTTATCGACCGACGCGGCCCAATCAAGGAATCGTGAGGGGTCAAGGCCACCGTCAAAGGGTGCATGTGAGGTACGCATGATGCGATGAAAATCATCGTCCATCCGGTTTCAAGCATAATGGCATTGGGTTTGGGGCCTTTGTGCGGCCCACACATCATCCTCATGAAACGATTCATCCTTAGGAACTGGTTCTTCCTCATAAGGCCTACTCCTAATGGGTTGGGTTAAGGGGGGTAGCTCCCAAGTCGGAGCTCGGTAGGTCGGCAGGGAGGGGTCAACCGGGACTCGACTCGGGTTCTACACTCTAAAGACTCGAGGCAATCACTCACGCCCTTGAGAGAAGCCGTGAGTTTTTCCATGGACTGCGTGAGTAGTCGGATAAGTTGGTGGCAAAAGTCCTTCATTTTTTCTATTCGTAGAGATAGGGCATCATTCGAACCAACCTGGTCCTTAGACCCTTCCATTGGTAGGATAGACTCTTGGAAATCAGGGAACTAGGATATGGTTTGTGACCTCGTAGTCACCATGCACAAACAAGGTATGACTCAAAATGCAAATGTTGAAAGCATGCGAAAATATGAAGATGCAACGGAGTTGGATCGTGCGAACAATAAGAATTGAACGCACAACACCTCTGATACCAAATTTGATGCAGCTATTATAGGTGGGTTGGTCCTTAGCTCCATACTCCAGGGGTTTATGAGATGATGATCGGAAAACGTGAGAGGGTCTTGAGACGAGGGAAGTAAAAGCGTGTTAGAAAATGACCAATGAGAAAACTAGCGAGAAACCATGCGAAAGACGGCGATGAATACGTTTCGGGGCAACCTAGACGATGAAGAAACTAACGGCACCCACTACAAAAATGAAATTCACTAACCTCTCTTAGTGAGCGATTTAAGCACAGCATAGCAACACGGGCAGCAGACTTAGCGGTGACTCAGCTTGTGCACCTATGAACCTGCGATCACACCAAAGCCAAGGAACCACCACGTCTCCGGCGTTCGGATGCCCATGGGTAAGAAAATCAAGCAAGAACAGCACAATGAAAAATCTAAAAACAGGCGAACCTGACACACCGATGGTGCGATTTACCTCTTTGAAATGAAAGACGATTACAACCGTAAGGCGAGGAATCGAGACCGAGCTAAGGATCACACAACTTGCTCATCACTCTACCGTCGCCACAAGCTCTTGAGTCGAGGCACCAACCTCACTCTCCAAGCACACCGTGAGCTAATCTATCACACAAGAAGGGCTGAGGAACAAACTACACTCCAGCTCCCTTTTATAGAGTAAGGGAGGGAATATCACACCACAAGCATGACTAGGGAATATCACACCCTAAGCATGATTAGGGAATATCACACCACAAACATGACTACCTACTATAACAAACTAAAAGTAGTCAAGATGTTGTGGATGTGTTGTGTCCGCAAGTGCACGGACACTCGAAGTAATAAAAAATATCGATCCCACAGAGACCTACGTGTTAAGTACTAAATAGTTATATTCTTACTAGCTAAGCAATCGAATATGATGCATGTGACGGTAAAAAGAACACGAAATCAGAGAGAAACATGGGACTAGGGTTTCATCCACCTTAATTTCAATGACAATATATGAATAAAAGGTCATCAGTCTAATTTTATCATAATAAAGACATAATTTACTTCATAAAAGGATTATCTCACTTTCGTGCAGACAATCATGCAGGGACCAATCCTCGCTTTCGTGCAAGATCTATCCCAACGCTGAAAATAAGTAAATCATCAAACAAAGTACTCAAGGATCACTTTCGTGATCCGAATTCTAAATTGATTATCTCAAGTGGAATCTCAGGGATCACTTTCGTGCATCCGAGTCTCAACACAGGTTCTACTTATGGTTTTCCAACGTTCCGATCCTTGCTTTCGCACAAGATCTTCCCGTTTGACAAAATAACTCAATCCTAGATTCTTTTTATCAAACATGACAATTATTATTCTAAAATCAGAAAATAAGAACTAACCTAATTTCTTACAGTGAATTCCTATTATTTAATTTTAGGGTTCCAAGTTCTCAAGCAAGTCACTTTTATGTCTATTGCGAAAACTCTAGAATCATGCATGATAATAAAAAAATTATGGAGAATCATAGAGCAATCTATCACATAAGTAGAATAATCATAATAAAACTATTATGACGACCCTTCTTTCATTGTGAACAGTGCCCGCGACCCTTCTTTCATTGATTTCTCCTCCAATCTAGATCCTTTAGCTCTAAAACTTTGGTGATGTCCTCCCCTCCTCCAGGCGAAGCTTCAGTGTAAAATTCACGGCCTGAGGTGTTCTCCATGCCTCTCGGCGCGCGGCCAAACCCTAGAGATGCCTCTATTGGTTGCTACCCAAATTGTTCATAAAAATTTAGGGTTGCTCTCTTTATCTTCTCCTCATTGAGAAAAGTCCGCAGCTTCTTCCGGATCTCAATTTGGAGGTTTGGATCTCCAGAAATCGTCCACGCAAGAATCGGGCTCGGAAAAATCGCGTGTCCAAGTAGTAATTACGGCCGTAAAAAGCAGTACGACAGTGCTGTAATTTGGTTCTGTGAATTCTAGGTCAAAATTATGTTACCCTAATATTTATTACGGTACTATCATAATTTCTGGGCAAAAAATTAAGGTACCATAATTTTCATTACACCCAGTGGTGTAATTTTTGAAACTTGTTCCGATTTCCATGAAAATTGGTGGGCAGCTCCGTTTCGACGTCTGGAATCCATTCGTGCGCTCAAATCCTTCAAAATCCATCAAAATATAGCACTTTTTACTTGAAAATCATGAAAAACAAGAAATGGTGTAGATTTCGCAATATTTGACAAATAAGGCTTAAAAACAAGTAAAAGATCATAAATATGACACAAAAAGAAATATAAAATGGCATGAAATTTACTATAAATTTCGGTGTCATCAAACACATAAGGCTCAAACTTTGCTTATCCTCAAGCAAATACATAGAATAAAGAACATTGCTATGGAAAATATGCCTTTTTATGAAAAGTAAATTTCTAAAATATAATCACTCATGAAATATTCCGTCAACTTTTTGCACAAAATTTCAGATAAATACATCATCCTTTGAATTTAATCTTTAAGATTCACAGCTTTGATGAAATAAAACTTCGCAACTCGCATAATAAAAAGATTTTCAGTTTCATGAATTCACCTAATTTTTAGTTTAAATCTATCATACTTTTGTTTACTGAAATAGGATATCCAAGATCTTTTTCCACATAAAATTTTTCTTTTCTATTTCCTTTATTTTTATTTTTTTTATTTTTTTGGATGGCATGTACCCACATAGATACATAATTTTATTTGGACTTCAACTCTTATCTTTGGTACCACTGTGAATTTTATACAGTGCCAAGTAGAGGAGTCTTTTTCTTTTTCTCTCTCTCTTTATTTTTTATAGACTTCAACCCATGTCTTAGGTACCACTGTCAATTTTGCACAGTGCCAAGAAGGGGAGTCTCTCACTCTTTTTGGATCCTGGAATCTTTCTTCCCAATAAATAGTAAGATAAACTAAACATCAACTAGGTTAATCAATTGACGTCCATTCAAAAATTACACTCATATGCTCATTTTATTCAAGAAAGATGGTTCACTCTTAGATTGCATACATCAAACAACATACCTACCCAAAATCCTTATGCATCAATCAATGAAGAATTTCAACAAGTAGATATATATTGAAAAAATAAATTTAACATAATAAGTATATCTCCATTCATAGGCATGCATGCATGAACATTCATCATCATAGAAAAATCTACCTATCTTTCATCACATGGATTCAAGCCATCAAAAAATTTTAAGCATAAATAATATTAAATCAATGCAAAAGGTGTGAAGCATCAAACTCAAACAATCATGGTCAGAAGTGTAACATGATAGAATCAAGCAAACACATCGAATAGAAATCTCAGTGAGCAAATTAAGGATGCAACCATATAAAATAATCATGAATATAAGAGAGTGCAAACAATACTCACAAGACTATGTAGCAAGCTCTCACCAAAAATACATAAGGCTCAGAGCAAAAATAGTGTCAGGGCAGATGCTGCTAGGTTCAAAGATGTGCCTTTTAAAAATTTCACCTGCACAATTTAAGGCTCATAAGGCTTAGTTTAAAAATAGTCTCTAAAAATTAATAATGATAAAAAATAATTTTCTCAAAGAAGAATCAGAGATATCATCGGTAGTCCAAGAGAGTGCTGGTGGAAAGAGCTGATGCAGCTGAGAAGTAGAGGGTGAACAGAGGCTAGCTGAAAATCTGCTAGCAATGATGATGGTGCCGACAGTAGAGTGAGTAATCTCTAGTGGCCTGCTAGAGACTACAGTCCTAGAGGTGAGATCGTCGGCTGGTGGGCATCAGAGATAATGCTGCATTGATAAAAAAAATCAGAGTCACTAATAAAGAGTCTGCTGCATAAATAAATAAATAAATTGAAATAGAGGCAGTAGAACAAGTAAGAGGCTGCTGATGGTATAATCCAGTGTCGACGGCTGGAAATAGTGGTGTTAGAGGCAGCTGGAGTGGTGGTGGCTGGGCTAGCTAGAGGTGCTGCAAATCTGGAGAAGAAGTTGTAGGTGTCCAAGGATAGCATAGCAGCCTACTGATTCAGTTAAAAAAAGTAGTTATACCCAAGAATAAGATTTAATGATCCATAAAGAAAATAGACAAAGCCATGAAGTAGAATAAAACTTGTTCTTTCCAGGTGTATAAAAATCAAAGGATCAAAATCTGTCAGGAATTTAGGGTATCAACAGAAAGAAGGCTACTCAGATTACAAATTGAAAAACTGCACAGAAGTTAATCAATTACCAAAAGTTGCCATGCTTCCTAGAATGATTAGAAAATATTTTTAGGAAAACAACAAATCCAAGAAATAGAATGAAACATGAACTTCATATTCCATGCGAAAAATCAGGGTTTCAAGTCATTAAAGCATCTTAAAAACATGCAGCAAAAACGCTAATTAGATTAGTCAAAAGAAAACTGTTGCAGAAATTAATCAGAATCGAAAAGATGCTATGTGTTTTAGGACGATCCATAGACTTTAAAATTCAGCAAAAATATCCAAATAATAGAAGAAGATGAGTACTTCATGTTCATGCCAAACATCAAAAACTTTTCTAACCCAGTTTCTTAAAATCACAGCGAGAAAACACCTAATTAGATAAGAAGAATGCAGTTTTAAAATTACGGGCGTAATATTACTTATGGCAGGGGCATATTTTACATTAAATTCTCTGGTCAAAAATATGTAGGAAATACAGTACTGTTAAAATCCTTACGGTACTGCCGTATTTTTCAAAGAATTTTCTGGTCAAAAATCGCTCAAAAATACGGCACGCGAAATCGAAAACTGTCAGAAATTACAGTACCGTAAAATTGATTACGGTAGTGCCATAAAAGATGAAAAACTATCGGGTAAAAAATCAGTCGAAATTATGGCACCGTGAAAAGGATTACGGCATTACCATATTTTACGCAAAATTTTGATTTTCCCTGCAAAAAGAAAAGAAAAATTAATTCTAAAAATAAACTAAAATAAAAGAAACTAAGCAAAGTGTGAGTGCTTGGTTTGCCTCCCAAGAAGCGCTTATTTTTAGGTCCATAACTTGACCAAAAATCAAATATCATGGTGAAGCAGGTGGATCAATACCAAAGTAAATAGCAACCAATTTTTTCCTTTTCCACTGTCCAAAAAGTTTAGCCACTAATTCAAATATCCAAAATTTTAAATAAATCACAATTGACATGGCTTTCTCAAATATGCAAAAATCAAAATCAATATTTTCAATTCCAATCAAAGGATATTCAATGATCTTCCTATATTTATCAAAAAGCAAAATCATAAGTCCTTTCTTCAAATTTAAATGTTCAATTGCCATAGGACTTTGATCAAAAGATATAAGCATTGGATCATCAAAATAATCTTTCTTTCTCACATAAGATTCCTCAATGAAACATAAATTTTTAAATAAATCAAAAGAGTGAACATTAGATATGGGCAAAACATCATCACGGTGAGATTCATCAATGTTTGTATTTTTCAAATCTTTTTCAAATTCCTCTTGCTCACAATCAAATAATTTATCAATTTCAAAATTATCAACAAAATCAGAATAAGATTTTTCTAAATTGGTCCCCTCATATCCTTCATCAGAATTAACCACAAATAATATATCATCAAAAGAATCAATTTCATCAAAAGATGGTTTTTCAATTTCAATTTCCTCAAACTTTTCCACAAATAAATTATCAAAGGAATTAATTTCACAATAGTCAAAATCAGAGTGAGATTCATTAATGTCCACATAAGGCTCAATCTCAAAACAATCATAATCAAAGGGAGACTTTTCTAAATCAAGTTCTTCAGTTTCCAAATCAAACTCAAATAAACAAGCTTGTTGTTCTATCCGGGCTTCTAACATTTCAGTATTAGCAGATATAGATTCTACTTGAGAAGCAAGATGACTGACTATCCCTTTAATATCTGTTGGGGTATGCCCTTAAGGCTAATGTTTGAGGCCTTGGGATTCTTTCAGTTTCATGTATAAACTCTTATGTTTATATAGGCAATGGTTGTTATTCAGTTTGTTACATTGTCTGCTGCAATAAGTGTACTTCTGAATAATGTCTCAATGCTGTTCAGCTAGGCTGACATGCTCTATGTCCTTAGTCGAGATATCTTGGTGAACATGAGACAGCCTTGATATGATTGAGACTAATATGTGTTCTAATCTTATAGGATGCTTCGAGCATGGAATAAGATGTAGACTCATGGGTACATTGGATGTACTGGACAGACCCTACTAGGATATTCCATTGCTTGTCACAATGTGAATAATCCTTGTTTGCAACAAGTGGCACATGTCCTCTGACTTGAGATCACTTGTGTTTCTAAATGATGATTGTCATTGTTTTGAGGTAGTTCAATATCATTTGAAACATAATGGTTATAGACTATCTTGGATAATGATCATGAGTCAGGTTAGGGCACTAGTGATAGATATAGGATTGCCGTCTCCTTGATTGGAGTGTGATGTTCTAAAGGGGCCCCCTCGAATGAGATGATTGAGAAAGTGTATGGCCATACCCAGGTGACTATGATCATCTGATCTAATCATGCTCATCATATTGGAGCTACAGGCTTGACACGCTTGTCCAATAAGAACATCCAGTGGCAAAGGAATCATGTATGCCTCGTGAAGTGGATTCACACTTGTGCTGTGGTTTGGGTGTAGTCTTGGAAGACTCTTTCCTTTATATCGGGAGACAGTGATGTGTTGCTAGATACCCCTCACTGGTCGTGATAACTGTTGGGGTATGCCCTTAAGGCTAATGTTTGAGGCCTATGGGAATGTATCTGTATCATGTAATAAACTGTTATGTTTATAAAGGCATGGTTGTTATTCAGTTAGCTACATTGTCTGCTGCAATATATGTTCTTCTGAATAATGTCTCAAAGCTGTTCAGCTGGGCTGACAAGCTATTATGTCCTTAGTCGATGTATCTTGGTGAACATGAGACAGCCTCGATATGGTTAAGACTAATATGTGTTCTAATCTTATAGGATGCTTCGAGCATGGAATAAGATGTAGACTCATGGGTGCATGGGATGTACTGGACAGACCCTACTAGGATGTTCAGTTGTTTGTCACAACGTGAATATTCCTTGTATAAGACAAGTGGCACATTTCCTCTGACTTGAGATCACTTGTGTTTCCTAAATGATGATTGTCATTATTTTGAGTTAGTTCAATATCATTTGAAACATAATGATTATAGACTATCTTGGATGGTGAGCTTGAGTCAGGTTAGGGCACTAGTGATAGACACAGGATTGCCGTCTCCTTGTTTAAGGAGTGTGATGTTCTAAAGGGGCCCCCTGGATGAGATGATTGAGAGAGTGTATGGCCATACCCAGGTGACAGTGTTCATCTGATCTAATCATGCTCATCATATTGGAGTTACGAGCTTGACAGGCTTGTCCAATAAGAACATCCAGTGGCAAAGGAAATATGTATGCTTTGTGAAGTCGATTCACACTTGTGCTGTTTTTGGGTGTAGTCTTGGAAGACTCTTTCCTTTATATCGGGAGACAGTGATGTGTTGCTAGATACCCCTCACTGATCGTGATAATGAGAGTTATCGTTACCGACATTTAAAGGAAACCCTCAGGGTCGCACAATTTGATGATATGGCTTACTTAAGTCAGATCGTGTGGACTGAATTGTTCGGGTTCAGTTTAAAGGGATTTAAGCTCTGATTGTGAGTGAGATCTGGTCTGATCATGTTTGATTGATTAGGGCTAGGGATCGGTAAGCTTCGATCGGGAGATTGGATGCTAGATCATTGAGATCAGGAGCATCAAAAGATCAACGGTCAGATCAAGCACCTTAGGGTTTAATGTGATCTGGACTAATTGCTTGGGTTATTTGGTCTTGAACCAAACCAAATTGAACCAGCTCATTGGTTGAGCGTATGGTTCACTTTAAGAGAGATTTGCGATTGGGTAAACCCATGATCGCAAGTGGAAGTATGGTTTTCTATTATTAGAAAACATGTCACTTACGTGACCACGTTCCGTGTGGACTCTCTTCACGCTTCCCTCTCGCCCTATTGTCGCCGCTCGGGGTTGTCCTTGAGACATTCGCTTGTGGAGAAGTGGTGGTCGACATTGGGGAGAGGTTTTCGCCAAGCAAGGAGATCTTCATCCCTTCATACGACAAGCACTTCTTGGAGCCTTGCTAGCACAAGTTGCACCAAGAGAGTAGGCGGCTTCCTCATCTTGTGTGCGAAACTTAGGAGAAGTTCTCGATTGATCTTTCCTTCCAAGGCGCCATCCTCTAATGGCTATGGTATGAATTGCATCTTCTTCTATTATGTTTTAAGGTTGATCACATAATGCATGCGCAATGATTCTTTGAAGCCCTTCCGTCCGCTGCATGTTATAATTTGCGCCACTTTAGGGTTTTCGCTCCCCCTAGAAGGGGACCCCCCTTACAGGTTAAGGGGTACTTTCAATTGGTATCAGAGCGAGTTAATCGCATGCTTATTTGATTGCTTTGTTTCGGTGATCCTTGAATGAAGATGCATGCTTAGATCTATCATGCGTAATTTTTCATATTAACTTGTTTCATGCCGAAACCAAAGTTATGTTTTAATTGCGCATATGTGTTGAAATGTTGGCGCTTAATGTATGTTTTTCTTCAAAAATATTACTTGCGCGTTTTCACCTTAGATCTAAGCCGCCTACAGTAAACCCTTAGACGGGTTACTAGGGTTGAAGTCAACCCCTAGGTTAGATCCGACCAGTCTGATCAGTTCATCTGACAGCCTGAATGGGTCGACCAGATAGCACCTTGGCGCAAGCCTATGGTGGCTATAGGTCGACTGCAGACAGGTGTGTAGCGATGTCTGATTGAGACGACCAATGAACGCACCTGAGTTAGGCCCGGGGTCACGCCCGCTTGCCAGATCTCAGTGTGGTCGTTCAGCCCTGTCGCATGCATAGTTGACCTTTTGGTCGACTCGAGTCAGTTACGACTCGGTGCATGTAAGGGCAGAGGATCTGACTAGGGTGGATGAGTGGATCCCTAGTAATGGACCGTTGTAAGGTTGTAAGGCAAATAAGGAAAATTAAAATTGATCCCATGGGGTTTTTTCAAAATTTATTTTTCCTGACTGGATCACATGATGGTTGTTGAATCTGCTTGTTTATTTAGTCTTATGTGGGCTGCCTGTTTTTAATGTGTGCTGTGCTGGGGCCTGCGTGCCTGGATTAATTGTTGTAAATTAATTTTATTTATGTGATCTGCGAATCACAATTTAATTAATTTATAATGTGAAAGTGACCTGCGTGTCACTCTTGTCTAGATAGTTAAATTTGTAATTTAATTAGACAAGAGCACAGAGCACACTTGGCAGAGGCGCTTGCAGCAGTGGCTGGACCAGGTGGGAGGTCTAGGGTTCGACCCTAGGACCTGGCGCATTTCCTGGTGGGCGCACCAGAGCTGCTAATTGGCGCTTGGGCCCTGGGTTGGGCCAGATAAGCAGTTAAAGACCCATGAAAAGCAAGTGCAGACTTAAGTTAGGTTAAGGTCTCACTAGGGCTATGGGCTTTTACCACATAAGACACATGCTTTCTTTTATAGCTTTATATTAGAATTGCATGAATAAATTTATCTTCTGCTATCACCATAGGAATTGCATGATAGGCAAGAAGATAAAAGACCGTTAAAATCCAACGCTTAAATATCAAGCTCGTAAGCCTTCTGACGCGAAACCTCACTGTTCTGATTATCGTTGGAGCCGTGTTGTACCCACTCAGTGGGCACGTCCATCTATCTTCAGACGGTGCGGGATTACACCTGTGTGTTACAGATTGGGGATTTATCCCCTCTCGTTGCTCAGCATAGCACATGGTGGTCCAGGGAGTAGGTCGGGTCAGCTTGACCGTGTAGGCTACATATGTGGCGCATATGGTAGCACATGGAGGCAGCCATCTGTGGGGTCAGAGATTGTGTTGTACCAACTCAGTTGGCACAGTCTGCTGGACTGCCCAGATGAAGGGGAATCGCACGGGTTGGCGATCGGCAGGGACTGCCTACCAGAAACTAATGCTTGTACTCTCTGTGCATCTTATCTCGCCTGAGCGGGACGCGGAGACCAAGTATGAAATCTGGATCCCATCTCACTAAAAGAGTTCTACTCTTTCGGGCTGTTTTGCTGGATTTTTCACGCCTGATAAAATAGTGAGAAAAAGAATCTTTCTTAAGTCCTGATTGATTCTTATACATTGATACTGACCTTGCTGTTCTTGCATTGTTGTAGATACCTGCAGCAACGAACACCATGAACTTCAATGTGCGATCCCTACTGGAAAGGGAGAAGTTTGCTGGGCCAAACTTCTCTGACTGGTTTGGACACCTTAAGATTGTTCTTAAGGCAGAGAGGAAACTGTATGTCCTCGAGACGGCGATACCGCCGCAGCCCGCTCCGAACGCCGCAAGGGCGGTTCGGGAAGCCTATGAAAAGCACGTCAATGATAGCATTGATGTCGCTTGCCTGATGCTAGCGTCTATGACGCCACCGCTGCAGCGTCAGCATGAGGATATGTCTGCTAGAGACATGATTACAAACCTCAAGATGCTGTATGCTGCACAGGCGAGGACAGAACGCTACAATTTGACAAAGCTCTTCTTTCAGAGCAAACTGGCTGAAGGGAGCCCAGTAGGAGCTCACGTGCTCAAGATGATTGGGCACAAGGAGGCTCTAGAGAAACTGGGGCATACCATTAACCAGGAGCTTGCTGTAGACATTATTCTGCAGTCTCTCCCGCCATCATTCGACGCGTTCATTATTAATTTTAATATGAACAAAATCGATTGTACTCCGGCAGAGCTGCTGAATATGCTCTTGACCACTGAGGAGACTCTGAAGGGTAAGCCTTCGACCTCTGTCTTAATGGTTCCCTCCAAGGAACAAGAAGAAGGGGAAGAAGGGCAAGGCCCCGGTCAAAAGCTACAGCAAGGCTCTGAAGCAGAAGGTGAAGCGGTCTAAGGAATACAGGTGTTTCCACTGTGGCCAGCTGGGTCACTGGAAAAAGGACTGTAAAGCGCTCCAAGGAGATAAGAGGGGAAGCTTTGCTTCTGGCTCAGGTATATTCGTGACTGAGGTCATGTTTTCTTCTTCTGTATCATGGGTGTTGGACACTGCATGTGGAGTTCACATTTGTTCAAATGTGCAGGAACTCAAGAGAAGAAGGCAGGTGGGACAGCATGAGGTGGACCTACGAGTTGGAAACGGGGCACGGGTTGCTGCTGTTGCTGTAGGAGACTACTTTATTTCTTTACCATCTGGACTTGTATTGGAACTAAACAGTTGTTACTTTGTTCCCAGTATAACTAAAAATATTATCTCCATTCCTGCTCTTGTCAGGAAAGGATTTTCCTTTGAATGCAATATTTCAAAGTGTATTTTATCTTTTGATAATATTGTTTATGCAACTGGTTCAATAAGCAATGGGTTATTCATGTTAGACATGGAAAGTTCTATACATAATGTTGATATTAAGAAAGCCAAGTCTGCTGATGACAGCACCTTGCTATGGCATAGTCGTTTAGGCCATATAAACGAGAAACGCATTAAGCGGTTGCATGATCATGGACTGCTGGGATCATTCTCCTACAAGGAGCTTGATACATGCAAAGCTTGTTTAATGGGTAAAATGACGAAGTCACCTTTTCCTCACAAAGGTCAAAGGGCTTCAGGTTTACTTGACCTTATACACAGTGATGTGTGTGGGCCTTTTAGTAAACATGCCAGAGGTGGCTATCAGTACTTCATTACCTTTACTGATGATTTCAGTAGATATGGGTATGTCTATCTGATGAGACATAAGAGTGAATCTTTTGACAAGTTCAAAGAGTTCAAGAATGAAGTTCAAAATCAGCTAGGCCGCAATATCAAGGCACTTCGCTCAGATCGAGGTGGTGAATACCTAAGTCATGCATTTACTGACTATCTAAAAGAGTGTGGGATTATCTCACAGCTCACTCCGCCAGGAACACCGCAATGGAATGGTGTGTCCGAGAGGAGAAATAGAACGTTACTTGATATGGTTCGTTCTATGATGAGTCAGGCTACTCTTCCCTACTCCTTTTGGGGTTTTGGGCTGGAAACAGCTGCAAAAGTACTAAACCGAGTGCCATCCAAGGCAGTTTCAAAGACGCCATATGAGTTATGGTATGGGAAACAGCCAAGCTTGACATTTATCAGGATCTGGGGCTGCGAGGCTTATGTCAAGAAGCTCGCCTCTGGGAAACTAGAGAGCAGATCTGACAAATGTATCTTTGTCGGTTACCCTAAGGAAACTAAGGGTTATTATTTCTACGATCCCAAAGAGAACAAGGTTTTTGTTGCTCGGACGGCCATATTTCTTGAGAAGGAGTTTCTTCTGCAAGAGGCCAGTGGGAGAGAAATAAAGCTGGATGAGATTCCAGAGGAAGGACAAAGTGCTCAAGCAGAGTTGGATGAGCCTGAGCCGGTAGAACAGGTTATTGAACAACCTGAGGCTCAGATATCACGGGAACCGCGAAGATCGGGAAGGATTCGTCGACAGCCTGAGCGCTATGACGGAGTCTATATCATTGGTAATGATGAACCCCTCACTTATGCGGATGCGGTCAGTGGACCGGAGTCAGCGAGATGGCTTGAAGCTATGCGCGCCGAGATGGACTCCATGTCAGATAACCAGGTCTGGGATTTGGTTGATCCGCCTCCGGGAGTTATCCCTATAGGCTGTAAATGGATCTTCAAGAAGAAGATTGACATGGATGGTAACGTGGTTACCTATAAAGGCAGGCTAGTTGCGAAAGGTTTCAAACAAATCTACGGGATAGATTATGATGAAACTTTCTCACCTGTAGCCATGTTTAAGTCTATTCGGATTCTTTTCGCGATAGCTGCATATTATGATTATGAGATTTGGCAGATGGATGTGAAAACAGCTTTCCTTAATGGAAATCTGGATGAGGATGTGTATATGACACAACCAGAAGGTTTCACTAATCCAGCAGATCGTCATAAGATATGCAAGTTAAAGAAGTCTATTTATGGACTTAAACAAGCATCCAGAAGCTGGAATATTCGTTTTGATGAATCAGTTACGGAATTTGGTTTCATCAAGAACGAGGATGACCCGTGTGTATATAAGAGGTTTAGTGGGAGCGTGATTACTTTTCTAGTCCTCTACGTCGATGACATCTTGATCATTGGAAATGATATTCCTGAAATGCATGCTGTTAAGGCATGGCTGAGGAAATGTTTCCAGATGAAAGATCTAGGAGAAGCAGCCTATGTGTTAGGTGTGAAGATCTACAGGGATAGATCTAAGAGGCTTCTCGGGCTGTGCCAGAGTACTTACATCGATAAGGTCCTGGAGAGTTTTCATTTAGAGAATTCTAAACGAGGATATCTTCCAGTCAGACATGGTCTGAATCTTTCGAAGAGTCAGTGTCCACAAACACAGACTGAGAAAGATGAAATGAACAATACGCCTTATGCTTCGGCTATTGGTTCTATAATGTATGCGATGTTGTGTACTCGCCCAGACGTCGCTTACGGGTTAAGCGTGACCAGTCGTTACCAGAGTAATCCAGGTATGGCGCACTGGATTGCAGTCAAGAACATTTTAAAATATCTGCGGAGGACCAAAGATATGTTCTTGATATATGGTGGTCAGGAAGAACTCAGTATAGAGGGATATACTGATGCTTCGTTCCAGAGTGACCAGGATGATTTCCGATCGCAATCAGGCTATGTTTTTAGCTTGAATGGAGGTGCAGTGGTGTGGAAAAGTTTCAAACAGTCAACTGTTGCTGATTCCACAACAGAAGCCGAGTATGTTGCAGCCTCGGAAGCATCCAAGGAGGCAGTGTGGATTCGTAAGTTCGTGAGAGAACTTGGTGTCGTTCCTTCGAGTGCAGATCCTTTGGTTATCTTCTGTGATAACACTGGAGCAATCGCACAAGCAAAGGAACCACGGTCGCACCAGAAGTCCAAGCACATACAGAGACGGTTTCATTTGATCAGGGAGATCATAGATCGTGGCGAGATCAAAGTATGCAAGGTTCATACAGATGACAATCTGGCTGACCCGCTTACCAAGCCTCTGGCGCAGCAGAAGCATGAGAAGCACTGTAATAATATGGGTTTGAGATTTCTCAACCATTAGATTAAGTGCAAGTGGGAGATTGTTGGGGTATGCCCTTAAGGCTAATGTTTGAGGCCTATGGGAATGTATCTGTATCATGTAATAAACTGTTATGTTTATAAAGGCATGGTTGTTATTCAGTTAGCTACATTGTCTGCTGCAATATATGTTCTTCTGAATAATGTCTCAAAGCTGTTCAGCTGGGCTGACAAGCTATTATGTCCTTAGTCGATGTATCTTGGTGAACATGAGACAGCCTCGATATGGTTAAGACTAATATGTGTTCTAATCTTATAGGATGCTTCGAGCATGGAATAAGATGTAGACTCATGGGTGCATGGGATGTACTGGACAGACCCTACTAGGATGTTCAGTTGTTTGTCACAACGTGAATATTCCTTGTATAAGACAAGTGGCACATTTCCTCTGACTTGAGATCACTTGTGTTTCCTAAATGATGATTGTCATTATTTTGAGTTAGTTCAATATCATTTGAAACATAATGATTATAGACTATCTTGGATGGTGAGCTTGAGTCAGGTTAGGGCACTAGTGATAGACACAGGATTGCCGTCTCCTTGTTTAAGGAGTGTGATGTTCTAAAGGGGCCCCCTGGATGAGATGATTGAGAGAGTGTATGGCCATACCCAGGTGACAGTGTTCATCTGATCTAATCATGCTCATCATATTGGAGTTACGAGCTTGACAGGCTTGTCCAATAAGAACATCCAGTGGCAAAGGAAATATGTATGCTTTGTGAAGTCGATTCACACTTGTGCTGTTTTTGGGTGTAGTCTTGGAAGACTCTTTCCTTTATATCGGGAGACAGTGATGTGTTGCTAGATACCCCTCACTGATCGTGATAATGAGAGTTATCGTTACCGACATTTAAAGGAAACCCTCAGGGTCGCACAATTTGATGATATGGCTTACTTAAGTCAGATCGTGTGGACTGAATTGTTCGGGTTCAGTTTAAAGGGATTTAAGCTCTGATTGTGAGTGAGATCTGGTCTGATCATGTTTGATTGATTAGGGCTAGGGATCGGTAAGCTTCGATCGGGAGATTGGATGCTAGATCATTGAGATCAGGAGCATCAAAAGATCAACGGTCAGATCAAGCACCTTAGGGTTTAATGTGATCTGGACTAATTGCTTGGGTTATTTGGTCTTGAACCAAACCAAATTGAACCAGCTCATTGGTTGAGCGTATGGTTCACTTTAAGAGAGATTTGCGATTGGGTAAACCCATGATCGCAAGTGGAAGTATGGTTTTCTATTATTAGAAAACATGTCACTTACGTGACCACGTTCCGTGTGGACTCTCTTCACGCTTCCCTCTCGCCCTATTGTCGCCGCTCGGGGTTGTCCTTGAGACATTCGCTTGTGGAGAAGTGGTGGTCGACATTGGGGAGAGGTTTTCGCCAAGCAAGGAGATCTTCATCCCTTCATACGACAAGCACTTCTTGGAGCCTTGCTAGCACAAGTTGCACCAAGAGAGTAGGCGGCTTCCTCATCTTGTGTGCGAAACTTAGGAGAAGTTCTCGATTGATCTTTCCTTCCAAGGCGCCATCCTCTAATGGCTATGGTATGAATTGCATCTTCTTCTATTATGTTTTAAGGTTGATCACATAATGCATGCGCAATGATTCTTTGAAGCCCTTCCGTCCGCTGCATGTTATAATTTGCGCCACTTTAGGGTTTTCGCTCCCCCTAGAAGGGGACCCCCCTTACAGGTTAAGGGGTACTTTCAATAACGTAAGTTATCGTTACCGACATTTAAAGGAAACCCTTAGGGTCGCACAATTTGATGATATGGCTTACTCATGTCAGATCGTGTGGACTGAATTGTTTTGGTTTAGTTTAAAGGGATTTAAACTCTGATTGTAAGTGAGATCTGGTCTGATCATGTTTGATTGATTAGGACTTGAGATCGGTAAGCTTCGATCGAGAGAGATGATTCTAGATCGGTGAGATCAGGAACATTAAGAGATGAACGGTCAGATCTGGAACCTTAGGGTTTAATTTGATCTGGACTAAAGGCTTGGCTTGATTGGTTTTTGAACCAAACCAATATGAACCGGCTCATACGTGAGCGCATGGTTCAAAGGGGAGAAGAATGTGCGTTCGGTTCACTTTGGTGAACGCATCAACGCATGAAGTGAAGGCTTGCTATTTTTGGAAGTGGCGGTTTCCAAAATAGCCTCTCAACGCCTCACGTTCACTTCTCTTCGCTAAAATTGGTCGCCCATTCCTCTTGACGCATACACTCTCGTGTGATCGAAGGGGTTGACGACAAGGAGCTCTCGGCCAAGAAAACATCTCCTCTTCCCTTCCATTCGACAAGGAGACTTGAAGATCTTTGCTAGCACAAGGATCAACAAGGAGGCGCCATCTATGTTCTTGTGTGCGGTACCTTCGGAGGAGAGCCCTTTTGCGATCTTCTTCCAAAGCTCCATCAAAGCGATGGCCATGGTATGAATCTTTTCTGATCTATACTAGTTCATGAAAGTTGATCATATGACATGCAAAAGATCTAGAGAAACCCTTGCTTCCGCTCAAAATTTTTGTTATGCGCCTATCTAGGGTTTCACTCCCCCTTGAAGGGGACCCTTACAATTGGTATCAGAGCATGCGGTTATTGCTTGTTCATATGATTGCTTGATCTTCATGTTTGATCCATGAATGCGCTTATGAATAGATCTAGAGTTAACATGCGAAAATACGTGCTTGTATGTTTTTACTCATGTTGGCGCATGTTTTATGTTGGCGCTTGTTAATGTTGTTTTTACCAAAACATATATATCTTGCGCGCTCCATCTAGATTTATAAGCGCCTGCTGTAAACCCTTAGACGGGTTAGTAGGGTTGAAGTCACAGTCGAGTCTAGATCCAAATAGTCTGATCAGACCATCTGACAGCCTAGATGGGTCGACCAGATAGCACCTGTACGCAAGCACGAGGTGGCTATGGGTCGACTGCAGACAGGCGTGTAGCGAGGTCTGGTTGAGACGACCAGTGAGCACTCACGAGTTAGGCCCGGGGTCACACCCGCTTGCCAGAACTCATGAGGGTTGTTCAGCCCTTGGCGCATGCATGGTTGACCATTGGGTCGACTCAAGTCAGTTAGGACTTGGTGCATGCAAGGGCAGTGGATCTGACTAGACATGATGAGTGGATCCCTATTAATGGACGGTTGTAAGGTAGTAGGGCACATAAGAAAAATAAAATTGATTCCAATGGGATTTTGAAAAATTTTATTTGGTTGATGGATCACATGTTGAATGGATGCCATGATGCTTGTTTATTTCATCTTATGTGGGTTGCCCAATTAATGTGTGCTGTGCTGGGGCCTGCGTGCCTGGATTAAATTGTAAATTAATATTTATTGTGATCTGCGCATCACATGTCATTTAATTTATAAAGTGTAATTGACCTGCGAGTCAATATTGTCTAGATAGATTAAATTGTATTTTAATTAGACAAGAGCACAGAGCACACTTGGCAGAGGCGCATGCAGCAGAGGCTCGACCAGGTGGGAGGTCTAGGGTTCGACCCTATGATAGGCGCCATTTACCTGGTGGGCGCACCTGAGCTGCACTGGGCGCTATGGCCCTGGGTTGGGCCAGATGAGAGGCAAAAGAACCAAGAAGAGCTCAAGTGAAGACTTAAGTTAACTTAAGGTCTTACCTAGGCTTAATGGGCTTTTACCACATAAGATCATCATGCTTTCTTTTATTGTTTAAATAAGTAGAATTGCATGAGTTATTTATCTTCTGCTATCGCCATAGGGTTTGCATGATAGTTAAGAAGATAAAAGACCGTTAAAATCCAACGCTAAAATATCAAGCTCGATAGCCTTCTGACGCGAAACCTCACTGTTCTGACTATCGTTGGGGCCGTGTTGTACCCACTCAGTGGGCACGCCCATCTATCTTCAGACGGTGTGTGATTTCACCTGCGTGTTACAGGGAAGGGATTTATCGCTTCTCGTTGTTCAGCATAGCACGTGGTGGTCCAGGGAGTAGGTCGGGTCAGCTTGACCATGTAGGCTACATACTGAGCATATGTGAGCTATATGGAGGCAGCCATCTGTGGGATCAGAGACTGTGTTGTACCAACTCAGTTGGCACAGTCGGCTGGATTGCCCAGATGAAGGGGAATCGCACGGGTTGGCGATTGGCAGGGACTGCCTACCAGAAATTAGTGCTTGTACTCTCTGTGCATCTTATCTCGCCTGAGCGGGACGCAGAGACCAAGTATGAAATCTGGATCCCATCTCACTAAAAGAGTTTTACTCTTTCGGGCTGTTTTGCTGGATTTTTCAGCCAAATAAAATAGTGAGAAAAGAATCTTTCTTAAGTCCTGGATTGATTCTAAACATTGATACTGACCTTGCTGTTCTTGCATTGTTGTAGATTCCTGCAGCAACGAACACCATGAGCTTCAATGTGCGATCCCTACTGGAAAGGGAGAAGTTTGCTGGGCCAAACTTCTCAGACTGGTACGGACACCTTAAGATCGTTCTTAAGGCTGAGAGGAAACTGTATGTCCTCGAGACGGCTATACCGCCTCAACCCGCTCCGAACGCCGCAAGGGCGGTTCGGGATGCCTATGAAAAGCATGTCAATGATAGCATTGATGTCGCTTGCCTGATGCTAGCGTCTATGACGCCACAGCTGCAGCATCAGCATGAGGATATGTCTGCTATAGAAATGATAGCAAACCTCAAGATGCTATATGCTGCACAGGCGAGGACTGAGCGCTATAATTTGACCAAGCTTTTCTTTCAGAGCAAACTGGCTGAAGGGAGTCCAGTGGGAGCTCATGTGCTCAAGATGATTGGGCACAAAGAGGCTCTAGAGAAACTGGGGCATACCATCAATCAGGAGCTTGCTGTAGACATTATTCTGCAGTCTCTCCCGGCCTCTTTCGATCCGTTCATTATTAATTTTAATATGAACAAGATTGATTGTACTCCGGCAGAGTTGCTGAATATGCTCTTGACTACAGAGGAGACTCTAAAGGGAAAGCCTTCAACCTCTGTCTTGATGTTTCCTTCCAGGAACAAGAAGAAGGGGAAGAAGGGCAAAGCCCCTGTCAAGAATTACAACAAGGCTCTGAAACAAAAGGTTAAGCGGTCAAAGGAATACAGGTGTTTCCATTGTGGCCAGCTGGGTCACTGGAAAAAGGACTGTAAAGCGCTCCAAGGAGACAAGGGAAGCATTGCTTCTGGCTCAGGTATTTTTGTGACTGAAGTCATGATATCTTCTTCTTCTATTTCATGGGTGTTGGACACTGCATGTGGAGTTCACATTTGTTCAAATGTACAGGAACTCAAGAGAAGAAGACAGGTGGGACAGCATGAGGTGGACCTACGAGTTGGAAACGGGGCACGGGTTGCTGCTGTTGCTGTAGGAGAATATTACATCTCATTACCATCTGGACTTGTATTGGAACTAAACAATTGTTATTTTGTACCTAGCATTACCAAGAATATTATCTCTATTCCTGCTCTTGTCAGGAAAGGATTTTCCTTTGAATGCAATATTTCAAAGTGTGTTCTTTCTTTAGATAATATTGTTTATGCTACTGGATCAATTAACAATGGGTTATTCATGTTGGACATGGAATGTTCTATACAAAACATTGATAATAAGAAAGCCAAGTATGCTGATGACAGCACCTTGATATGGCATAGTCGTTTAGGCCATATTAACAAGAAGCGCATTAAGCGGTTGCATGATCATGGACTGCTGGGATCATTCTCCTATGAGGAGATTGATACATGCAAAGCTTGTTTATTGGGCAAAATGACGAAGTCTCCTTTTCCTCATAAAGGTCAAAGGGCTTCAGGTTTACTTGACCTTATACACAGTGATGTGTGTGGGCCATTTAGTAAACATGCCAGAGGTGGCTATTCATACTTCATTACCTTTACTGATGATTTCAGTAGATATGGTTATGTCTATCTGATGAGACATAAGAGTGAATCTTTTGACAAGTTCAAAGAGTTCAAAAATGAAGTACAGAATCAGCTAGGCCAAAATATCAAGGCACTTCGCTCAGATCGAGGTGGTGAATACCTAAGTCGAGAGTTTACTGACTATCTGAAGGAGTGTGGGATTATCTCACAGCTCACTCCGCCAGGAACACCGCAATGGAATGGTGTATCCGAGAGGAGGAACAGAACCTTACTGGATATGGTTCGTTCTATGATGAGTCAGGCTACTCTACCTTACTCCTTTTGGGGATTTGCACTGGAAACAGCTGCAAAGGTACTAAACCGAGTGCCATCCAAGGCAGTTTCAAAGACTCCATATGAGTTATGGTATGGGAAACAGCCGAGCTTGACATTTATTAAGATCTGGGGTTGCGAGGCTTATGTCAAAAAGCTCGCCTCTGGGAAACTAGAGAGCAGATCTGAGAAATGCATCTTTGTCGGTTACCCTAAGGAAACTAAGGGTTATTATTTCTACGATCCCAAAGAGAACAAGGTATTTGTTGCTCTGACGGCTATTTTTCTTGAGAAGGAATTTCTTCTGCAAGAGGCCAGTGGGAGAGAAATAAAGCTGGATGAGAATCCAGAAGAAGGACAAAGTAGTCAAGCACAGTTGGATGAGCCTGAGCCAGTAGAACAGGTTATTGAACAACCTGAGGCTCAGATATCACGGGAACCGCGAAGATCGGGAAGGATCCGTCGACAGCCTGAGCGCTATGACGGAGTCTACATCATTGATAATGATGAACCCCTTACTTATGCGGATGCGGTCAGTGGACCGGAGTCAGCTAGATGGCTTGAAGCTATGCGAGCCGAGATGGACTCCATGTCAGATAACCAAGTCTGGGATTTGGTTGATCCGCCTCCGGGAGTAATCCCTATAGGCTGTAAATGGATCTTCAAGAAGAAGATTGACATGGATGGTAACGTGGTTACCTATAAAGGCAGGCTAGTTGCGAAAGGTTTCAAACAAATCTACGGGATAGATTATGATGAAACTTTCTCTCCTGTAGCCATGTTCAAGTCAATTCGGATTATTCTCGCGATAGCAGCATATTACGATTATGAGATCTGGCAAATGGATGTGAAGACCGCTTTCCTTAATGGAAAACTGGATGAGGATGTGTATATGACACAACCTGAAGGTTTCACTAATCCATCAGATCGTCATAAAATATGCAAGTTAAAGAAGTCCATTTATGGACTTAAACAAGCATCAAGAAGCTGGAATATTCATTTTGATGAATCAATCAGTGAGTTTGGTTTCATCAAGAATGAAGATGACCCGTGTGTATATAAGAGGTTTAGTGGGAGCGTAATTACTTTCCTAGTCCTCTACGTCGATGATATCTTAATCATTGGAAACGATATTCCTGAACTGCATGCTGTTAAGGCATGGTTGAGAAAATGTTTCCAGATGAAAGATCTAGGAGAAGCAGCCTATGTATTAGGTGTGAAGATCTACAGGGATATATCTAAGAGGCTTCTCGGGCTGTGCCAGAGTACTTACATCGATAAAGTCCTGGAGAGATTTCATTTAGAGAATTCTAAAAGAGGATATCTTCCAGTCAGACATGGTCTGAATCTTTCAAAGAGTTAGTGTCCACAAACACAGACTGAGAAAGATGAAATGGACAATACGCCTTATGCATTATGTATGTGATGTTGTGTACTCGCCCAGACGTCGCTTACGGGTTAAGCGTGACCAGTCGATTCCAAAGTAATCCAGGTCAGGCGCATTGGATTGCAGTCAAGAACATTTTAAAATATCTGCGGAGGACCAAAGATATGTTCTTGATTTATGGAGGTCAGGAAGAACTCAGTATAGAAGGATATACTGACGCTTCGTTCCAATCTGATCAGGATGATTTCCGATCGCAATCAGGCTATGTTTTTAGATTGAATGGTGGAGCAGTGGTGTGGAAAAGTTTCAAACAGTCTATCGTTGCTGATTCCACAACAGAAGCCGAGTATGTTGCAGCCTCAGAAGCATCTAAGGAGGCAGTATGGATTCGTAAGTTCGTTCAGGAACTTGGTGTTGTTCCATCGTGTGCAGATCCTTTGGTTATCTTCTGTGATAACACTGGAGCAATCGCACAAGCAAAGGAACCACGGTCGCACCAGAAGTCCAAGCACATACAGAGACGGTTTCACTTGATCCGGGAGATCATTGATCATGGTGAGATCAAAATCTGCAAGGTTCATACAGATGACAATCTGGCAGACCCGCTTACCAAGCCTCTGGCGCAGCAGAAGCATGAGAAGCACTGTAATAATATGGGTTTGAGATTTCTCAACCATTAGATTAAGTGCAAGTGGGAGATTGTTGGGGTATGCCCTTAAGGCTAATGTTTGAGGCCTTGGGATTCTTTCAGTTTCATGTATAAACTCTTATGTTTATATAGGCAATGGTTGTTATTCAGTTTGTTACATTGTCTGCTGCAATAAGTGTACTTCTGAATAATGTCTCAATGCTGTTCAGCTAGGCTGACATGCTCTATGTCCTTAGTCGAGATATCTTGGTGAACATGAGACAGCCTTGATATGATTGAGACTAATATGTGTTCTAATCTTATAGGATGCTTCGAGCATGGAATAAGATGTAGACTCATGGGTACATTGGATGTACTGGACAGACCCTACTAGGATATTCCATTGCTTGTCACAATGTGAATAATCCTTGTTTGCAACAAGTGGCACATGTCCTCTGACTTGAGATCACTTGTGTTTCTAAATGATGATTGTCATTGTTTTGAGGTAGTTCAATATCATTTGAAACATAATGGTTATAGACTATCTTGGATAATGATCATGAGTCAGGTTAGGGCACTAGTGATAGATATAGGATTGCCGTCTCCTTGATTGGAGTGTGATGTTCTAAAGGGGCCCCCTCGAATGAGATGATTGAGAAAGTGTATGGCCATACCCAGGTGACTATGATCATCTGATCTAATCATGCTCATCATATTGGAGCTACAGGCTTGACACGCTTGTCCAATAAGAACATCCAGTGGCAAAGGAATCATGTATGCCTCGTGAAGTGGATTCACACTTGTGCTGTGGTTTGGGTGTAGTCTTGGAAGACTCTTTCCTTTATATCGGGAGACAGTGATGTGTTGCTAGATACCCCTCACTGGTCGTGATAACGTAAGTTATCGTTACCGACATTTAAAGGAAACCCTTAGGGTCGCACAATTTGATGATATGGCTTACTCATGTCAGATCGTGTGGACTGAATTGTTTTGGTTTAGTTTAAAGGGATTTAAACTCTGATTGTAAGTGAGATCTGGTCTGATCATGTTTGATTGATTAGGACTTGAGATCGGTAAGCTTCGATCGAGAGAGATGATTCTAGATCGGTGAGATCAGGAACATTAAGAGATGAACGGTCAGATCTGGAACCTTAGGGTTTAATTTGATCTGGACTAAAGGCTTGGCTTGATTGGTTTTTGAACCAAACCAATATGAACCGGCTCATACGTGAGCGCATGGTTCAAAGGGGAGAAGAATGTGCGTTCGGTTCACTTTGGTGAACGCATCAACGCATGAAGTGAAGGCTTGCTATTTTTGGAAGTGGCGGTTTCCAAAATAGCCTCTCAACGCCTCACGTTCACTTCTCTTCGCTAAAATTGTTCGCCCATTCCTCTTGACGCATACACTCTCGTGTGATCGAAGGGGTTGACGACAAGGAGCTCTCGACCAAGAAAACATCTCCTCTTCCCTTCCATTCGACAAGGAGACTTGAAGATCTTTGCTAGCACAAGGATCAACAAGGAGGCGCCATCTATGTTCTTGTGTGCGGTACCTTCGGAGGAGAGCCCTTTTGCGATCTTCTTCCAAAGCTCCATCAAAGCGATGGCCATGGTATGAATCTTTTCTGATCTATACTAGTTCATGAAAGTTGATCATATGACATGCAAAAGATCTAGAGAAACCCTTGCTTCCGCTCAAAATTTTTGTTATGCGCCTATCTAGGGTTTCGCTCCCCCTTGAAGGGGACCCTTACAATATCTTCAATATTCTTATTTTGATTTGTCATTATCTTGTTTTGATTTGTCATGAATTTTTCAAGCATGAAATTTAACCTAGATTCTTTAGTGTCCTCAAAGTATGGTTTAGAAACATGATTTAAGCAATCCTCATGAAAACAAGTTTGATTTTCCCATCTAGAATCATAATGATCATCTTGATACCATGATAAATTAGAATTTTGAGGCATTAAAATTTGGTAATCAGAAGTATAATGATCAAAACATCCACAAATATCACATCTAATAGAAGAATAAGATGTTCTAGAAGGATGCATATACGAGTGTAATTTCAATTTGTCTGCAAGACTGCACAATGAATCATCTTCATACTTACCTTGTGGCATGTATACCTCACCTCCTTCAGTTGCCCACGAGTAGTGATTAAAAGATATATCTTCAAATCTATCAAGAACAGAAAAATTATCTAACACCAATCAATCAAAATATATTTTTTTTTCAAAATATAAAAAAAATAGAAAATATAAAACACAAGCAAATTCACAAATTTCAGAAATCACTGTGCTGTCACAACTTGTGAAAATCCAAAACCTACAAAAACATAAAACAAAGTTAAATCTAAAACAAATAAAACTTAGTCTAGCAATACTAATAACTATTTTGATATTAACAAAACTAAGGTTCCCAGCAACGATGCCAAAAACTTGTTGTGTCCACAAGTGCCCGGATACTTGAAGTAATAAAAAATATCAATCCCACAGAGACTTACGTGTTAAGTACCAAATAGTTATATTCTTACTAGCTAAGCAATTAAATATGATGCAAGTAACGATAAAAAGAACACGAAATCAGAGAGAAACATGAGACTAGAGTTTCATCCACCTTAATTTCAATGACTAGATATGAATAAAGGGTCGTTAGTCTAATTTTATCATAATAAAGACATAATTTACTTCATAAAAGGATTATCTCACTTTCGTGCAAATAATCATGTAGGGACCAATCATCGCTTTCGCGCAAGATCTATCCCAACGCTGAAAATAAGTAAATCATCAAACAAAGAACTCAATGATCACTTTTGTGTATCCGAATTCTAAGTTGATTATCTCAAGTGGAATCTCAAGGATCACTTTCGTGCATCCGAGTCTCAATATAGGTTCTACTTATAGTTTTCCAACGTTCCGATACTTGCTTTCGGACAAGATCTCCCCATTTGACAAAATAACTCAATCCTAGATTCTTTTTATCAAACATGGCAATTATTATTCTAAAATCAGGAAATAAGAACTAACCTAATTTCTTACAGTGAGTTCCTATTATTCAATTTTAGGGTTCCAAGTTCTCAAGCAAGTCACTTTTCAGTCTATTGAGAAAACTCTAGAATCATGCATGATAATAAGAAAACTATGGAGAATCATAGAGCAATCTATCACTTAAGTAGAATCATCATAATTAAAATATTCTAACAAAAATAAAAGCTATCTTGTTATAAGAAATCAAAGTGAATTACTCTCCCATGTCCCAAAAAATGATTAAGCTAGCATAGAAGAGAAAATACAATCAACCATAGTATCAAAGTGTCAGAATCAAAGAAGAAGGAGAAATAACGTTATAACACAGCTGTAATGGAAATTACATCCGTAATTTTGGTTGAAAACTCGCTGTGAACAGTGCCCACGACCCTTCTTTCGTTGATTTCTCCTCTAATCAAGATCCTTTCGCTCTGAAACTTCTGTGATGTCCTCCCGTCCTCTAGGTGAAGCTTCAGTGTAAAATTCATGGCCTGAGGTGACCTCCACGCCTCTCGGCGCACGGCCAAACCCTAGAGTCACCTCTGTTGATTGCTCCCCGAATTGTTCATAACAATTAGGGCTTTTGCTCTCTTTATCTTCTCCTCATTGAGACAAGTCCGGAGCTTCTTTTGAATATCAATTTGGAGGTCTCTAGAAATCGTCCGCGCAAGAATCGGGCCCAGAAAAATCGTGTGTCCAGGTAGTAATTACGGCCGTAAAAAGCATTACGATAGTGCCGTAATTTGGTTATGTGAATTCTGGGTCAAAATTACGGTACCCTAATATTCATTACAGCACTGCCGTAATTTCTGGGCAGAAAATTAAGGTACCATAATTTTCATTACACCCGGGGGGTGTAATTTTTCAAATCCTTCAAAATTGGCGGCTTCGTTTCGACGTTTGGAATCCATTCCTGCGCTCAAATCCTTCAAAATCCATCAAAATATAGCACTTTTTACTGAAAATCATGAAAAATAAGAAATGGTGCAGATTCCGCAATATTTGACAAATAAGGCTTAAAAACAAGCAAAATATCATAAATATGACACAAAAAGATATATAAAATGGCATGAAATTTACTATAAATTTCGGTGTCATCGGGATGCAAGCATGCTGATGTAAGCGCAACTAACTACTACCAACTAAAGTAAATGAGGGAATCTGAAGCTGGCGCATGGGCTAGCCTTCTAGGCTACAACTGGGCCTTCTAGGCTACAACTGGGCCGTCAAACCATCTCAGAGCATGCAGCGATGAAACAACATAATTTACTGATGGTGGGCTGATTCATCACTGTGCTAGCTTGTTCTTGGGCTATGCTGGTCAACTAGTTACGGTAGCGATTGTTGACTAGGTCTTCAGGTGGTTGGGGTGCCATGCACTTGGGTCGCACTACCTCCGTGTGGGCTGATAATGGACTGATTACGCCCGTGAATGGCTCTGGTGGTTGACTTGAACGCTGAGATCGCCTTATCGTGATTGCGTTGGGCCCCTTTGAATTTTAGGGGGAGGTGGAACCTTGTTTGGAGGGAAGTCCACATAATGTCCATGTTTCTAGGGTTCTGAAATTGCCGTGGAGGGTCCTACTGCATCAATCCCCCTTAGTTTGAAGAGTTCTCCTCCGAAGAACTAAGGGGATGCTCATCTGTAGCGAGGTGCTCCTCCAACGGCATATTTGTACAAATATGCTCATCGGTGGCGAGGCGCACCGATCTACTTTTCTTGAGCCCCTGCATATTTGTACAAATATGAGCTCCGCATGCAGTATCCAATACCAATGCCATAGAAGTAGAAAGGTTAGCTTCGGTAACATCAATACCTGAACTAGAAGACAAAGCCTTACTTCTCATCTCCTCGTTCTAAAGTTGCTTGTAGTCCCTTCTCTAGTGGCCTTACTCGCTACACTAGAAGCACCTCTCTTCTTTTGTCATTCTCACCTTCTTTTTCAGTACTTTAGTTGGACCGTTGGCACTGCCCTTAGCATGTTCCTTACCCTTCTTCTTCATCTTGTTGGTCGCAGGGACCGAAATAAGAGAATTGGGTTTGGTCTTGACCATTTCTCGCTTGGTCTTCTAAAGTATATTCAATAGTGTAAGAATAAACCTAGGTCACATGCATTTCTAAAATTTTGCATGGGCGGATAATCTAGGTTTCATGGATCGTTTGACTTGAGATATAATCAACCATACAAGGATAAGTTGAAGCATTACCATGGCCATAGATTTGAGTAGCGGCTTGGAAGAAGAAAGGGGAAAGGCGCCTCTTCTCCAAAGGAATCACACACAAGATGTTGATGGCTTCTTCCTTGTGCTTTTGTGCTAGCAAGGCACTAAGGAGTCCTTGATCGAAACTTGGAGACAAGATGTGCACCTCCTTGGCTTGTTTTTCTTCCTTGCGTGAAGATCAAGAAGAGATGCGAGAGGAGGATGAGAGTAGAAGAGGTTTCAAAACCGATTTTCACCATAGGAAAGTTGCGGCTTCCAAATATGGTAAGTATCAAAATTGAAACTCCCTTCATTACTCACATGCGTTCACCTTAAGTGAACCAACCGAAACCTCCCTCTTAAATTGAACCATGCGTTCACACTAAGTGAACCGGTTCAATGTCATTTGGTTCAAGGACCAAATCAAACAAGCCCTGGTTTTGATCTAATTGAACCAAATGGTTCAAGATCCAACCACACATCTTATTGAACCTCTTGATCTTTATGATCAAGAATCAATTCTCCTGATCGAAGCTTATCGATCATATCTCCTAATCAATCAAACAAGATCAGACTAGATCTCACTTCCAATCAGAGTTTAAATTGCTTTAAACTGAACTAGAATAATTCCAGTCCACACGATCTGACATAAGTAAGCCATATCATCAAATTGTGCGACCCTGAGGGTTTCCTTCATTGTCGGTAATGATAACTTACGTTATCACGATCAGAGAGGGGTATCTAGCAACACATCACTGTCTCCCAATATGAAGGAAAGAGTCTTCCAAGACTACTCCCAAATCACAGCACAAGTGTGAATCCAACTCACTCAGTATACATGTTCCCTTTGCCACTGGATGTTCTCGTTGGATAAGTGTGTCAAGCCTGTAATTCCAACATGATGAGAATGGTTAGATCAGATGATCATAGTCATCTGGGTATGGCCATAAACTTTCACAACCATCTCATCCAGGGGGCCCCTTTAGAACATCACACTCCAATTAGAAGAGGCAATCCTATATCTATCACTAGTGTCCTAACATGATTCATGGTCACCATCCAAGATAATCCTTAACCATTATTTTTCAAATGATATTGAACTACCTCAAGACAATGCCAATCATCATTTAGAAACACAAGTGATCTCAAGTTAGAGGGAATATACCACTTGCTTGCTTATAAGGATTTATTCACATTGTGACAAACAATTGAATATCCTAAGTAGGGTCAGTCCAGTACATCCAATGCACCTATGTGTCTAAATCTTATTGTATGCTCGAAGCATCCTATAAGATCAGAACACATATTAGTCTCTATCATATCAAGGCTGTCTCATGTTCACCAAGATATCTCGACTAAGGACAATACTGCATGTCAGCCAAGCTGAACACTATTGAGACATTATTCAGAAGTATACATAATAGCAACAGATAATGTAACAACCTGAATAACAACAATTGCCTTTATAAAACATAGTTTATACATGATACTGATAATAACCCAAGGCCTCAAACATTAGCCTTAAGGGCATACCCCAACAAATAGTTCCTCCCTTATGCACTCAGTCCGGTTCATATTGAAATTAATAATAAACGGACTAAACTTAGAGGGCAGGGACTATAGAATAAGATCCGTGACCAGCTCGTTATCAATCGTGTGTCCTAGTCTCTTGAGATGATCCACATACCCAATGATCTTAAGTATATGGGTTCCCACTGGAGTGATGACACCAAAATATATAGTATATTTTGTATCATTCCAGATATCTTTTCATGCTAAATTGAGGACCTTTTACTTGTTTTCATGCTAAATTCATTGAATATTGCAAAGTCTACTTCTATTTTGGTTTTTCATGATTTTTAGGTAAAAATGCACTATTTCAAGGCATTTTCAAGCAAAATCAAACACACAAAAGAGTTACCATCTTCAAGAGGAGATCACCCAAGAAATTTCATACAAAACGGAGCAAGTTAGCAAATTACGGCAGTGTCGTAACCTATTTTACGGTACCGTATTTTCATACGCTACTGTAAAATCCGAGCCACTACCGTATTTTGACGAGTTTCCGAACAGAAGGATTTTTGAATTTTACGGCACGACCGTAAATGATTACACGGTACTGTATTGGAGAGCGCTTCAGAACAAAAACTTTGCTTGATTTTACAGCACCACCGTAAAGGATTACATGGGACGTAATTTCCAGTCACTTCCGAATAGAGAGTTCAGACGATTTTATGGTAGTACCATAAACTATATTACAGTGCCATATTTCCTAGACGACATCAGATCAGAAAACTCGACAGATTTTATGGCACTGCCGTGAACTAATACACTACTGTAATTCTCATTCTGAACGCAACTCTGAGGTCAATCCCAATGCCCGATTCTTGCGGAGATGATTGCGGATGATCCAAAGCTCTCTGTTCAAAGCCATAAGAAACAATAGGGACGGGGGTGATGAGAGGATTACACACACACCGAAAGCCCCAATTTTCATCGACTGTCGAGGGAGAAATCGTCATTCACGCCGCCGCCTAGGGTTCCGCCACCGCAACGAATCCAGGGCATCTCCAGCCATGATTTTCATACTGAAGCTTCGTTTGAAGGAGGAGAAGACATGCCGAAAGTTTCAGATCAAAAGGAGATCAATTGGAAGAGGAATCGAAGAAAAAAGAGGCGCCGACACTGTTCATCGCCTCAAATTGCAAATTACGGCTGTGTTTTATTTCACAACCGTGCTGTATTTTCTTAAACTCTTCTTTTTCCTTGATTTTTGATCTTCTGAAACCATCACTTATTGTAATTCCTTCATGATGCTAGCTTAAAATACTTTTGGGACATAGGGGAGTAATTCCCTTTGATTTTCTTAATGACTAGATTATTTTTATTTTCATCATGATTGTTCTACTTTGATAATTTTGCCTATGTGATTATTGCTCTAAGATTCTCTTAAATTTAGTTTTGTCATCATGATTTAGAGTTCTTGCAATAAGGACCGAAAGGTGACTTGCTTGAGAACTTGGAACCCTAGAACTGTATGATAGGAATTTTCTTAGGATTGTTCTTATTATTTAATTTTAGTGATTTGTATTGCCATAATAACAATTACAAACTTTGGATCGAGTTATTGTGTCAAACGTGGAGATCCTACACGAAAGTGAGGATCGGAACGTTAGAGAACCATAGGCAAAACTTGTGTTGAGACTCGGATACACGACGGTGATCATTGAGTTTCTGCTTGAGATGATCAACTTAGAATACGGATGCACGAAACTGATCCTCGAGTTCTTCGATTGATGATTTACCTATCATTAGCTTAGGATAAATCTTGCGTGAAAGTGAGGATTTATTCTTGCGTGCTTATCTGCACGAGAGTGAGATAATCCCTTTTAGGTAAATTATGTCTTTATCAAAATAGAATTTGATTGATGAACATCTTTGTACATCTAGTCACGAAAATCTAAGTGAATGAAACCCTGGTCCTAGTTTTCTCTCTCTGATAGTATCTTTCGTGTGTTTGCGATATTTACCTGACTTTCATTCGATTTCCTAGATAGTGAAAAATCAATTGATCAGTATTTGACAACATAGGTCTCTGTGGGTTCGATATCTTTTATTACTTCGAGTATCCGTACACTTGCGGATCGCAACAAGTTTTTGGCGCCGTTGCCGGGGACCTTAGTTTTGTCAATATTGAAAATATTTAGATTATTGCTAGACTAGGATCAATTCATGTTTTATCTATCTGTTCTTCTCTGTTTACTTGAGTTACTTAATCTGTCTGCTTTAGACTATACAGGAAATTTAAATCCAATGGCAGGACAGAGATTACTTAGGGACTATGCTGTCCCTAGGCCACGAGAACTACACTCTAACATTATCAAACCCAGCATTGAAGCCAATAATTTCGAGATTAATCCTGCCTTCTTGACCATGATCCAGTAGGATCAATTTGGAGGAGATCCAATTGAAGATCCCTATCAACACTTACATCTTTTTCTTGAATATTGTGATACCATTAAGATTAGTGGAGTTTCTGATGATACATTAAAACTGAGATTATTTCCTTTTTCTCTTAGGGACCGAGCGAAATCATGGCTACAATCACAGCCTACTGGAACCTTCACAACTTGGAATCAACTTTCAAATTTCTTCTTGACAAAGTACTTCCCTCCAAGCAAGAGAATTCGACTAAGAAATCAAATTATAAGCTTTCAACAAAAAGATAGGGAGTCATTCAGTGAGGCATGGGAGAGATTTAATGAATTGCAATGGAAATTCCAGCACCATAGCCTTGAAAATTGGACTTTACTTCATACATTTTATTATGGCTTACTTGATGATACCCGTCTAATTGTTGATACTTCTGCAGGAGGAGCCTTTATGAGTAAGACCGTGGAAGATGCTTTTGCACTGTTTGAAGAAATATCCCTAAACCATAACCAATGGAGTCCTGAGGAAAGAATGTTACATGGTCATCATCATGGTAAGGATAACAATGAGGAATTGCAAACTCCAACTAAAGAGGTAAATTCTTTTAGTATAGAATCTTGGCTTGACAAGTTTATGACTCATCAAACTCAATTTATGCAAAATCTTAACGGAATGGTTAACCAAATCGCTTCTCAAGTAGAATCTTTAACTGCTCATGAGAACTTCATAAAAAATCAGATGCCTGATGAACATTGCAATGTTGTTGTCACTAGAAGTGGAAAGAAGCTAGGAGAACTTAATAGGAAGGTTGAACTTAAAGAAAAAGTCTTACTGTAATCATGATGAAGAATTAGAACTAGAAAAATCCTCTAAACATGAACAAACCCTACCTAGTTTAAAATCTCAAAAGGGTGATGAACCAAAAGGGGATGTGCCATGTAAAGAAGATAATTCTAAATCTGATTTGCCTCCACCCTATAGACCACCAATACCTTTTCCTCAAAGGTTAGTACAGGAAAAACTAGACAAACAATTTGGGAAATTTTTAGATATTTTGAAAAAGCTTTACATTAACATTCCATTTACTGAAGCTTTATTGCAAATGCCTACATATGCTAAATTTTTAAAAGAAATTCTGTCTAATAAGAGGAAAATAGAAGACTTTGGTACTATGGCTCTAACCGAGGAATGTAGTGCTATTATTCAAAACAAGTTGCCACCTAAGTTGAAGGATCCAGGTACTTTCTCTATCCCTTGTTTTATTGGTAGTATGGCTTTTGACCGAGCCTTATGTGATTTGGGAGCTAGTGTGAGTGTAATACCATTATCTGTTTGCAGAAGGCTAGACATGGGAGAGCTTAAAGCAACTTCAATATCTTTGCAGCTTGCTGATCGTTCAGTTAAATATCATGTGGGGATTCTTGAAGATGTGCCTATTCAAATAGGCAAGTATTTCATCCCAGCAGATTTTGTAGTTCTTGAGATGGAGGAAGATGCGAAAATCCTCATAATACTTGGTAGACCATTTTTAGCCATAGCAGGTGCACTCACTGATGTAAAAAATGTTAAGCTTTCACTTAACATTGGGGGTGAAAAGATCGAGTATGATTTGCATGAAGCCATGAAAAATCCTTCAAATTCTGAATATTGTTGTAGTGTACATGATAGGGATGACATTATTTATGATCTTAATGATTTATTTGCTGAAACCCCTGAATATAATTTTAATTTTATTCTTAAGGAAGGAACCAATTCTGAAAGTAATGAATTTCTAGATTGCAATACTTGTGATGAAAAAGAACAAACTCAAAAAATAGAGCTTAAAGCTTTACCTGATAACCTTCGTTATGAGTTTCTTGGTCCTAATTCTACTTATCCTGTTATAGTTGATGCACGGCTTGGAAAAAGGGAAATGGAGTTGCTTCTCAAGGAATTAAGTATTCATAGAAAGGTAATTGGGTATTCTATTGATGACCTAAAAGGAATTAATCCTTCTTTTTATATGCACAGGATCTTGATGAAAGAAGAGCGCAAGCCACATGCAGATTTCCAAAGAAGGTTGAACCCCTCCATGAAAGAAGTTGTAAAAAAGGAAGTTCTGAAATTACTTGATGCAGGTATTATCTATCCTATCTCTGATAGCAAATGGGTACGTCCTGTACATTGTGTTCCTAAGAAAGGAGGGGTGACTGTCATGAAAAACAAAGATAATGAACTAATTCCTGTTAAAACTGTTACTAGTTGGCGAATGTGCATAGATTATAGAAAACTGAATGCTGCTACTAGAAAAGACCACTTCCCTTTACCCTTTATTGATCAGATGGTTGAAAGATTAGCAAACCACTCTCATTTTTGTTTTTTAGATGGATATTCTGGTTTTTTTTGAAATTCCTATACATCCTGATGATCAAGATAAAACCACTTTCACATGCCCATATGGAACTTTTGCATACAGGAGAATGCCCTTTGGTTTATGTAATGCTCCTGCTACATTTCAAAGATGCATGATGGCTATTTTTTCTGATTTTATTGAAGATTTTATGGATGTCTTTATGGATGATTTTTCTGTATATGGCTCTTCTTTTGATGTGTGTTTAGCTAATTTATCTCGGGTATTGCAGAGATGCGAGGAAATTAACCTTGTTCATAATTGGGAAAAATGTCATTTCATGGTTAAGCAAGGTATAGTTTTGGGACACTTAATCTCGGAGAGAGGAATTGAAGTTGACAAGGCAAAAATTGAGGTGATAGAGAAATTGGAACCACACACAACTGTGAAGGAGATCCGAAGTTTCCTAGGACATGTAAGATTCTACCGACGATTCATCAAGGATTTCTCTAAACTTGCTAGACCTCTTACAATTTTACTTTGAAAAGATGTAAAGTTTTCTTTTGATGAAAGTTGTTTATCTGCTTTTCAGGAATTGAAGAAGGCTTTGGTCTCAGCACCTATCATTCAGCCCCCAGATTGGGATTTACCTTTTGAACTCATATGCGATGCTAGTGATTATGCAATTGGAGCAGTTTTATGGCAAAGAAAGGATAAAAAGCCATATGTTATCCATTATGCTAGCAGGACCTTGGATGAAACACAAAGGAATTACACTACCACTAAAAAGGAACTTTTGGCTATTGTATTTGCTTTTGACAAATTTAGATCATACTTGATTAACTCCAAAGTGGTAGTATACACAGACCATGCAGCTGTGAAATACTTAATGGAGAAAAAAGACAGCAAACCACGATTGCTCAGATGGATATTACTTTTACAAGAATTTGATTTGGAAATTAAAGATAAAAAGGGATCAGAGAACTTTGTTGCAGATTATCTTTCAAGGATAATAGTGGATACTGAAAAGCACAATGAAATCAATGATTCTTTCCCCGAAGAACAGCTCTTAACCATTGAACAGATCAGAGCCCCCTGGTATGCTGACATAGTGAATTACCTTGTTGCTAATGTTTTTCCTCCTGATTTGAACTACCAAAGAAGGAAGAAATTCTTGGCTGAGGCAAAACACTATTTTTGGGATGAGCCTTATGTGTTTAGAAGATGTACAGACGGTATTTATAGATGATGTGTGCTTGAAGAAGAGATCACAGATATATTATGTCAATGTCATGGATCCTCTTATGGCGGTCATGCTAGTACTGAAAAGACTATTTATAAAGTTTTACAATCAGGATTTTATTGGCCCACCATTTTCAAGGATGCTAGAAACTTTGTGTTATCTTGTGATAGATGTCAAAGAACGGGGAACATCAGCAAAAGACACGAGATGCCACTGTCCAACATTCTTGAAGTTGAAATATTTGATGTTTGGGGGATAGACTTTATGGGACCTTTCCCATCTTTAGGAGGTAACAAGTACATTCTGGTAGCAGTTGACTATGTTTCAAAATGGGTTGAAGCTCTTGCTTCACCTACCAATGATTCAAGAGTTGTTGCTAAATTTTTCAAAAAGATCAGTAGTGACCATTATGGTCCAGCATATTCAGTAGTGACCATTATGGTCCAACCCGGCTTTGGCCTAAGCACTGGGAGAAACCTGCAAATCACATGCAACATATAGATGGACGGTGTGTAGATTCAAGAGGTGGCCCCCGCCAGGTCACGACGTGGCACTTTGCTCTACGATCACCCCATAACACAAAAATCTAAGCGTTCTAAGAGTGACGACATCAAGAGGTGGCCCCTGTCCGACCAAGACATGGCACTTTGCGTCTTATATCACTCGTTCTCCCAAAGGGTTCCTACTGGACAACAATAGACACATCTTATATCTTATTTCACAACGGTGGACTCCTAAGTGTCAACTAGACTCTAGGATAGTCATCACAATAATCACAACAGGCAGGCTGAACAACAACCCCCTCTTTTATCACAATAATCACATCAGGCAGGCTGAACAACAACCCCCTCACATATCACAATACAGGGCTGAAATTCAAACCCTTAACATATCACATATAGACTATCCCCTGAGTACAAAGTTACACTTAGCCTCAGTCCTAACCATTCCATGATCACAACACATAGTATTTGAAATCACATAACCACATACTATTCAAAAATCACATAACCACATAATATTCAAAAATCACATAATTACATAATGTAGTGTAGTCCTTAGGTTTCATGCTGATCAGTTCAGTGTAGCCTTGCTAAGTTATCACCCAAAGTTATCAATCAATATTTCATGTCATTACTTTCTGCATACACCATTCAATTAAAAATACATAATAATACAGAAAATTCACTAAATTTCGTTCACAATTAACATAAATGCAGAATATCACATATTCATAGTTTTCTACTAGTTCTGATAACAAAAGACAGAAATACCCCTAGTTCAAAGTTTAAGTCATACAAGAAAAGTTATCCAAAAATATCGTAAAAATATTCATTACGTCCCTCATGATCCCTAGATTCGTAATTTCAAGTTTTCCCCAATTTTAACTAGGAAATTTACCGAATTACCCCTAGGTCAACTTCAGTCAACAGAAACTTTTATTTCTAAAAATTCCCAAAAAAATACAGTAGAGCCCTCATATACCTAATTTCATGAATATCAGTTTTCCCCAATTTTTACCCATGCATTTGGGCGCAATTTCATGAAGAAGGGTCGAAATTCTCATTCAAACCCTAACCTTCATGCAATTGAAAAACTAAAGCTACATACAAGCTTAAACAAGGTCTAATTGATGATTAGAAGCCTTAAAAATGAAAAGCCCTAATTGTCATGCAACCTAGGGTTTCGAATTTTAGGGAAAAGCAAAGAAAACGTATACAACTTGCAATCAAGGTTCATGTCATGTTTCTAGGCATCAAACTTCTCTAAAACAAACAATACATCCAAAATTCATGAACTAGGTGAAGGAGAAAATCCACTCACTTAGTTTCGGTTCTTCCCAAGCCTCACCCTTTGCGCCTTCCCTCACACCACCACGTCGCCGGAAACGTTCAAGGACTCGCCGGAAGTCGCCCCAACACCACTCGCCGCCGGCCACCAAAGGAGGAGAAGAAGAAGAGAGAGCAAGCCGCCACCTTCCCCAAGAACCGTGAGCAATGAGCCAAGAGGAAAAACGTGAGCGAGAGGGTATGAGGGAAAAATCATGAGTGAGAGGTGAGAAAAATGGATCCCCTAAGGTTTTAGCTTTCTACCCATTAAGCCTCCAAGATCCAATAACCCTTTACTATAAGTTATTTTTCCACCTCACCTTTAACAAGAGCTCTTACCCTTTTCTAATAGAAAGACACCACTAGCCTAGTGGTGTGCAGCACACACTCTACGCCTTAAGTCGCGGGTTCGAATCCTCTCCGCGACACATTTTTACATAGCAGGAAAAAAATGCACAAATCGATACATTAACTCAAAGAAAACGTCCACATAAAAATCAGATAATCAAAACTTTATTTTTCTTACCTGCTAATAAATTTTTGGATCTTACAAGGCTGTCTCATGTTCACCAAGATATATCGACTAAGGACATTATTGCATGTCAGCCTAGCTGAACAGCTTTGAGACATTATTCAGTAGTTACAGCAGACAAGGTAACAACCTGAATAACAACTATTGCCTTTATAAACTTAAAAGTTTATACATGATACTATTACAATCCCAAGGCCTCAAACATTAGCCTTAAGGGCATACCCCAACACAAATGTGGGTGGATTAAGTCTAATAGTTCTAAACATATCATCTTCCTCCCTAGTATGTGAGTGATTACCGGCTCTATAGGTAGGTCTATTCTCCCCTTTAGGTCTTTGAGTCATTCTAGTCCCTTGGTTGGGTCTACTAGTTCCTTCCCCCAGTTGTGTTTAGGAGTTCTTCTAGGGGATGGGATATGGTGTTGTTGGGTATTTTCTATAGGGAACTCAGCTTCTGGCTCAACCCTTATATTGTTATGTCTATGTGCAGTTTCTAGGTTTCCAACTCTTAAATTCAAGGTATTCAAAGAAGTTTGCATTTCCCTTGATTCTGTTCGGATCTCTCCAAGCATGGCCATTATAGCAGCCAAAGATGCGGGTTCCGGTTCAGGTTCATTGTTGTATCCCAACAAGTAGGTAAACAAAACTTATTTATGAAGTCGCAACCAAAACTGATCGTATGGCGCACAGGGACTTGTCACCCCCTGATACGGCTCTAAAAACTTGTTGAGTTACCACACATGTTGTTATATCCGCAAGTGCACGGATACTCGAAGTAATAAAGAAAGATATCGAACCCATAGAGACCTATGTTGTCAAGTACCAAATAATTGATTTCTTCCTATCTAGGCAATCGAATAAAAGCAGAGTAAAGATCGAAAACACACAGGAAAATACTATCAGGGAGAAGCTGGGACTAGGGTTTCATTCACTTTAATTTTCATGACTAGATATATGAGGATATTCATCAATCAAATTCTATTATGATAAAGACATAATTTACTTTGTAAAGAGATTAACTCACTTTCGTGCAGATAACCATGCAGAGACCAATCTTCGCTTTCACGCAACATTTATCCCAAGCTAATGATAAGTAAATCATCAAACAAAGAACTCGAGGATCACTTTCGTGCATCCGAGTTCTAAGTTGATCGTCTCGAGTGGAAACTCAAGTATCACTTTCGTGCATCCTAGTCTCAACACAAGTTCTACCTATGGTTCTCCAACATTCTGATCTTCACTTTCGTGCAAGATCTCCACGTTTGACACAATAACTCAATCCTAAGTTCATAATTATCATCATGGCAATTTAAACTACTAAAATAAAGAAATAAGAACATAACCTAATTTCTTACGGTGAGTTCCTATTAATCAATTTTAGGCTTCCAAGTTCTCAAGCAAATCACCTTTCTATCCGTATTGCTAAAACTCTAAATCATGATGACAAAAAGTAAACTAAGGAGAATCTTAGAGCAATAATCGCATAGGTAAAATTATCAAAATAGAATAATCATGATGAAAGTAAAAAGTATCTAGTCATTAAGAAAATCAAAGGGAATTACTCCCCCAAGTCCCAAAGAGTGTTTAAGCTAGCATGGTGAAGAAAAATACAATATTCCATTGTTTAAGAAGATCAAAAATCAAAGGAAAAGAGGTTTTTGGGAAAATACACCACAGCAGTGAAATTAAACACAGCCGTAATTTGCAAAGCGGGCGCTATGAACAGTGTCGGCGCCTCCTTTTTCCTCGATTTGTCCTCCAATTGATCTCCTTTCGCTCTCAAACTTCTGGTGCGTTGTCTCCTCCTCCAGGCGAAGCTTGTAAGAATTTCACGGCCGGAGATGCTCTGGATTTGTCGCGGAGGTGAAACCCTAGGCGGCGATGTGTAACTCGATTTCTCCCTGTACAGTTGATGCAAATTGGGGCTTTTTGTGTCTTCGTGATCCTCTCATCGAAAGCTCTATGTCTTCTTCTTACGGCATCAAGTTTAAAGGTCTAGATCATCCGCAATCTTCTCTGCAAAAATCGGGCTTCAAAATTCATTGTGGAGTCGCATTCAAAACCAGAAATACGGTAGTGTAATATTTCACGGCAGTGCCGTAAAATCGGTCGCGTTTTCTGATCTGATATTTCCTGGACAATATGGCACTATAAAATGGTTCACGGGACTACTGTAAAATTGGCTGAACTCTCTGGTCGAATTCGTTTGGAAAATACGGCCCGTGTCAAAGTTTACGGAGATCTTGCACGAAAATAAGCAAAAGATCTTCAATTTAGCATGAAAAGATATATAAAATGATACAAAATATACTATATATTTTTGTGTCATCAAAATACATAAGGCTCAAACTTTGCTTGTCCTCAAGCAAAAATCAAAAATTGATTAAAAGAATAACCTTTTCATGCTCAATAAATTTCTAAAATACAATCATCAAAGAAAAATTCCATCAATTTTTTTATAAAATTTCAAATAAATATATTATTCATAGAACTCAACCCTCTAGATCCACAATTTAATCAAATAAAACTTTGTAACTCGGATAATAATTAGAATTTTCAATCTCAAGACTTCACCTAATTTTAGTTCAAATCTATCATGCTTTTGTTTACAGGAATTAGGTTTCCAAGATCTTTTTCACACATAAAATTTTTTTTATTCATTTTATTTTTGCATAGATGGCATGTACCCACATAGATACATACTTTTTATTTTTGACTTCAACTCTTTTCTTCGGTACCACTATCAATTTTGCATAGTGCCAAGTAGAGGAGTCTTATTCTTTTTCTCTCTCATTATCTTTTGGACATAGACTTCAACCCATGTCTTAGGTACCACTATCAATTTTACATAGTGCCAAGTATGGGAGTCTCTCACTAGTTTTATGGATCTTGGATTCTTACTCCCCAACAAATAGCAAAAATAGACTAAACATCTACTAGGTTGATCAATTGATCTCAATTCTCAAATCATACTCATATACTCATTTTATTTAAAAGAATTGTTTCACTTTTAGATTTATCCCTCAAATAATATATCTACCCAAAATTTCATGCATCAACCAATGTCAAATTTCAAAAATAGATATGCATTGAAGAAATAAATCTAACATGACAGGGTTTGTTTCTAATCATGAACTTGAATTTATTCATCATCAATCAATCAAGTCATCAATAATATAAATCAAGAGTATACTCATCATCATCACATATCACAATATCATATCATCAAAAAAATATAAAAATATATCATCATGTATACTACAACCATATCGAAGATAAATCATCAGAATATCGAAATATCATAATAGAACCCCATAGAAATAGTTGAAATTAGTATCATCATAAGCATCATACAACCACATCAAAAAGAAAAATAAGCATGTGAAATAGAATAGCAGTGGCGGTGGTCATAAAGGTGTAGAAGCATCATCCTTCCCTTCATCACATGAAACATCAATAAGATATAGAAAATAAAGTATAACAAAGAAGTAAGGGAAGAAGATACTCATAAAACATCTACTCCTCATCATTAGGTCGTCTCGCCTCAGTGTCCCTCGTAGCTTGATCACCATAGCAATCATAATACCTCTGGTCTTCATATCCGAATCGATCGTAGAGGAAGTTTCCCATGTCTTCCATGTGGTTGCACAGTCTCTCCACATTCTGGTGGAGGTGTCTTATAGACTCGGTCACCCTCCCCAAGGAGTCAATCACTCTGTCTATGCGGCGCTCTTGATTGTACATTTGTGCTAATAGTGCCTGAAATCCTAGATCATGGTGGCTAGCAAACCCTCCTCTAGGTGTGTGTGAAGAATCACCAGCAGGGTGTGAATAATCATGCTGGGGTGACTCCATGCCAAAGGGGTCGCCTCTTCCACCCCATGTGGGTGGTGGTGGAACAGTGCTAAGTGGCGGTGTGAAAGCTGCTTCCGTGGCACTTGGAGATAACTTCCAATTTGCTCTATCCACAGCAAAACCATTAAGCATCCCCTAAAGAGAATAAAGCTCATGTTGACGGACTATACCGTCACTATCTCCTCTACCAAACATGGTGTGAGCTAGCACTCTATGTGCATACTTGATACATGGGTCCAGGATCTTTGAAGCTCTAGCAGAAACAGAATAAAAGTGACTTTCATCAGTGATTTGGTTCCAGAAAATTCCCTCCATAAATCCAAGGGGCATCTGAGTGTATCCCCCTGTGCTCAACTCAAACATATCTCTAATCTCCTGCAGTGTCAGTTTCCTTTCTTCATTGGCCAGTCTAAATGTGATCTCCCCTTCAGCAGGGCCATTTGAGTATTCTTTCAAGTCAATGATCAAACTACTCAGAAATTCCAAAACCAATGGTAAATATGTGGGTGGATGCATCTGAAAAAAATTCTTGGCTTTTATCATATCAAACATCCACAACACATCCTCATACAGTCCTAAGGATTCCAAAGTCCTTTGGTCAGCATATTTTGTGTTGATCACCTTTCTTTCAAAAATCTGATTATATCTATTCTCCTGCATCTCATTTCTAAAAATTATCCTATGCAGATTTTCAGGTTGAGAAGGTTCAGCTGGGACCTTCCCCTTCCTCCTTGGAAAGATGGCCTTCGTTCTTTGGGCCATTTCAAGCTATCAAGCTGCAAACTTCATGTTTAATGCAAATATAGCAATATAGTGACATGATTTTTGATTCTAAGCTAGGTTCACAGATAATATCAGTTTAATCATAGTTGTTACTCTTGAAAATTCGTTTTCAAATCAAATAGAGGAAAACTAGGTGGAAAACAGAGTGGAAAACATGCGTATAAGCTCAATCTCTCTCAATACACTCTCCAAATCAGTTTAATAACTCCAGAGTTGAACTAGAAATTGTTACTTATCCTTTAAGAAGTATTTACGAACAAAAATCTCTTCAAACGGTTAAGAAACAAGGAAGAACAAGTGAAAGGGGAGAAACTTGCATGTAAACTCGCTAAAACGGTAAAATCGGGCAAAAGAGTACCCAATCAACGGTCAGAACTGGACGGGAAGAGTTGTCGACGAAAACTGATGGTCGGAGAAGGTCAGAGACATGAGAACGGAGCAAGAACGAGAGAGAACGAGTGGAAAAACCCTAAAAATGGCCCGTGAAAACCCTAAAACAGCACAGGACTCACGTGCCATAACTCAAAATACGGTCGTGTAATGTTTTACGGCTGTGCCGTAAAATCACGGAAGCTCTCAGGTCAAAACTAGTTCAAAAATACGGTACCGTGAAATAGTTTACGGTACCGCCATAAAATCTCGACAATCCTCTGTTCAAAAATGACTCAAAATTACAGTACCGTGAAACAATTTACGGTACCGTCGTAAAAATCAGTTAGCGATTTTTTTTAAAATTTTAAAAAAATACGCCCGTAAAATAAATTACGATACTACCGTAAAATCGGGGTAAGTTCGGAAATCTAGTCAGAAAAATCTCGCGAAAATACAATCCGTGAAATAATTGACGGTGGTGCCGTAAAAACGAGGAAGCTCTCGGGTTGATTTTGGCCACAAAATACAGTACCGTGTAAATTTTTACAGTGGTGCCGTAATTTCATCACAACTCTCTGGTCGAAAGTGGACTGGAAATACGGTACCGTAATATACTTTACTGCAGTGCTGTATTTTGCACCAAATCTCGTTTTACCTAAAAAATTAAAAGAAAAAATTAGTCCTAAGTAGAAATTAAAACAAAAGAAAACAAATAGAGGTTAGAAATCTTAGGTTGCCTCCCAAGAAGCGCAATTTAAAGGTCATTAGCTTGACCCTTTTGCTCTCGGATTTGATCGTGAATTCTCCAATTGCCCTTCTGATCTTTCTTTAGGTTGGGCATCACATTGAGCCACATAAGGCTCAGCCTTGAAACAATACCCAATTTTGCTCCACATCTTCTTTCCTTTGTCAAACTACTTAGATCTCCTTCTTCTTCTCCTCCTTTTTCCATAAATTTTGTTTTTCTTTCCCTGTAATACTTTATCAACATTCTCAGAAGAATTGTTAGTTTCAACATTTGAGGATCCATCAAATAAATTCTGAACATCATAAACAACATCATCAATTATATCGATACTATAACATAATTCAAAGTATGAAAGTTTATTCAAAGAATCATTAAGATCAAACTCAACAATGTTTTCACAAATTTTAAAAGTAATTTTTCCCTCTTTAATATCAATATGTGCTCTTGCAGTGGCTAAGAGTGGTCTACCAAGAATTATATGATTTCTATGATTTTCTTCCATGTCTAAAACTACAAAATCTGCAGGTAAGAAAAATTCACCTATTTTTATTGGAACATTCTCTAATATACCTACAGGATACTTTACCAATGAATCTGCGAGCTGTAAAGATATAGATGTAGGTTTAAGCTCTCCAATGTGTAGTTTCCTGTAAATAGATAGAGGCATTAGGCTCACACTTGCACCCAAATCACATAAGGCTCGGTCAAAAGCCATAGTGCCAATTGTACAAGGTATAGAAAAACTACCTGGATCCTTCAGTTTTGGTGGTAATTTGTTTTGTATGATGGCACTACAATCTTTAGTCAAAGTTATAGTGCAAGTACCATAATCATTTAATTTTCTCTTACTATACAATATTTCTTTCAAAAACTTTGCATAAGAAGGCATTTGAGAAATAGATTCAGTAAATGGAATATTAATATAAAGCTTTTTCAAAACTTCAAGAAATTTGCCAAATTGTTTGTCTAGTTTATTTTGAACTAACCTTTGTGGAAAAGGTATTGGTGGTCTATGGGGTGGAGGTAAATTAGACTTAGAATCATTTTCTTTACATGGCACATCCCCTTTTGGTTCATCACCCTTTTGAGGTGTTAAACTAGGTAAGGTTTGCTCATGTTTAGAAGACTCCTCTTATTCTAACTTATCTTCATGATCATCATTAGACTCTTTCTCATTAAGTTCAACATTCCCTTTAGGTTCTTCTAGTTGTTTCCCACTTCTAGTTATAATAACATTACAGTGCTCCCTAGGGTTTAGTTCAGGATTAGCAGGCAATTTCCCAGGGGGCCTGTAAGAACTACTAGCGTGTTGTGCAATTTGATTTTCAAGAATTTTGTTGTGGGCAGTCAAGGATCCTACTTGTGAAGCTAATTGACTAACCATTTCCTTAAGATCTTCAATCTCCTTATGCTTGTTTCGCATGAATTGATTTTGATTAGCCATCATCTTCTCAAGCATAGACTCAATGTTAGAATTTTGGTTTTGATTTTGATTAAAATTCTGATTTAGTTTTTCGTATCCTTTATTTTCAGTGTTTCCCCCCACATTGTTATTGTTTTTCCATGAATGGTTTGGGTGATTTCTCCATCTAGGGTTATATGTACTAGAATATGGATCATTATTTCTACCTTGATTACAGTTCCCTATAGCATTAACATGTTCACTACCTTGATCTACAATAACTCTACAATTTTCAGCGTCATGACCATTGTTACCACATACATCATAAGTGATAGAAGAAATAGAAGCAGTTTGCATTTTGAAAGAATCAAACCTACTACATAAATAATCTACCTTCTCAACCAAGGTACGCCATCCATCATTTTCGTTCTTACCTTCAGAAGGTTTGTAGAATACTCCTCTCTCAGAAGTCCATTGATTATGATTTAGAGCCATCTCCTCCAGCAATTTGAAAGCAGCGTCAATCATTTTGCTCATAAGAGCTCCACCTGCAGCAGCATCAACAGTTAGTCTGGTATTGTATAGCAATCCATTATAAAAAGTATGCAATAAAACCCAATCTTCTAGGCCATGGTGAGGACACTTCCGTTGTAAATCATTAAAGCGCTCCCATGCCTCACTGAAGGACTCTCCATCCTTTTGTTGAAAGCTTGTAATTTGATTTCTCAGTTGAATCGTCTTGCTTGGTGGGAAGTATTTCATTAGAAAAGAATTTGATAGTTGATCCCAAGTTGTGAAGGTCCTGGTTGGTTGCGATTGTAGCCATGATCTTGCTCGGTCCCTAAGAGAAAAAGGAAATAATCTCAATTTCAGTGCATCACTAGAAACTCCATTAATTTTTATAGTATCACAAAGTTCTAAAAATAATGCAAGATGTTGGTTCGGATCTTCCAGAGGAGATCCTCCAAACTGATTCTGTTGCATCATAGAAAGAAAAGGAGGCTTAATTTCAAAGTTGTTAGCCTCTATTGCTCGTCTAGCAATGCTCGAGTGAATTTCTTGCGGATTAGGGGCTGCATAGTCCCTAAGTGTTCTCTGATTATTCTCCATGACTATAACTTCCTCCTGTTGTGCCTCTTGTAAATCCTCTTCAAGTCTCAACTTCCTGCGCACTCTAAGTGTTTTGTTAATTTCAGGATCCAACAGAACAAGAGGTCCTGACCTAAGACTCTTGCACATACAAAGTAAATAGATCAAGTGATTTCAAGAAAAAATAGAAATAAAATAGTAAACAAAACCTAGTCTAGCAATACTCTCAATATATTTAATATTAACAAAACTAAGGTCCCCGGCAACGGCGTCAAAAACTTGTTGTATCCCAACAAGTAGGTAAACAAAACTTATTTATAAAGTCGCAACCAAAACTGATCGTATGGCGCACAGGGACTTGTCACCCCCTGATACGGCTCCAAAAACTTGTTGAGTTACCACACTTGTTGTTATCTTCGCAAGTGCACGGATACTCGAAGTAATAAAGAAAGATATCGAACCCACAGAGACCTATGTTGTCAAGTACCAAATAATTGATTTCTTCCTATCTAGTCAATCGAATAAAAGCAGAGTAAAGATCGACAACACACGGGAAAATACTATCAGGGAGAAGCTGGGACTAGGGTTTCATTCACTTTAATTTTCATGACTAGATATATAAGGATATTCATCAATCAAATTCTATTATGATAAAGGCATAATTTACTTTGTAAAGATATTAACTCACTTTTGTGCAGATAACCATGCAGAGACCAATCTTCGCTTTCGTGCAAGATTTATCCTAAGCTAATGATAAGTAAATCATCAAACAAAGAACTCGAGCATCACTTTCGTGCATCCGAGTTCTAAGTTGATCGCTTCGAGTGGAAACTCAAGGATCACTTTCGTGCATCCGAGTCTCAACACAAGTTCTACCTATGGTTCTCCAACTTTTTGATCCTCACTTTCGTACAAGATCTCCACGTTTGACACAATAACTCAATCCTAAGTTCATAATTATCATCATGGCAATTTAAACTACTAAAATAAAGAAATAAGAACTTAACCTAATTTCTTACGGTGGGTTCCTATTAATCAATTTTAGGGTTCCAAGTTCTCAAGCAAATCACCTTTCGGTCCTTATCGCAAAAACTCTAAATCATGATGACAAAATGTAAACTAAGGAAAATCTTAGAGCTCTGATATTACGGTAGCGTACAGAAATACGGTAGCATAATATATAATACGGCACTACCGTATTTTGGTGTTTTGCTCTGATTTACATGAAATTTGTCAGGTGATCTTCTCTTGATGATGGTAACTCTTCCATGTCTTTGATTTTGCTCGAAAACGCCTCAAAATAGTGCCTTTTTACCTAAAAATCATGAAAACCCAAAATAGAAGTAGATTTTGCAATATTTGATAAATTTAGCATAAAAATAAGCAAAAGATATATAAAATGATACAAAATATACTATATATTTTGGTGTCATCATTCATCAGCTAGGTAGGTATTCCTAGTACGCACCATTGTGAAAATTTAAAGCAAACAAGGACAATTGCAATAAGCTGAATTGAATTCTAACACAAGAAGAGTAGCAGTTAAAATAGATATTGGCAATCAGCAAGTGTTCAATGCAGACAAGGTTAATTCCCAGTTTATCTTCTAGCAAAGAGTACTGTTCAGCATTACCAGAGTAAAATACAGTAATAGGCTCAAACGCAGCATCAATTGCCAAATCCAGCTTATAAATTACAGTTTTAAGTAGGGGATTGGAAAACCAGTTTAAGGTAACAATACAACACAGAATCAGCCTATACCAAGAAATGCAGAATGGTTAGTAATAGTGCACCAATCCAAATCAAATTTTGCAATACTGACAATAGAGATTGGTGGTTTATCTTTTGGTGAGGTAAATCCCCACTCTAGTTGTTTCCAAAACTTGTTTCTTCCTATCAGATTAGGAGTTTCAAGCTCGTTAGGAGATTCATTAGTTCCCAAAATCAGAAAATCCGGTAAGCTACAGTAAACAGAAATTTCAGCAAACAATTACAGGGCAAGTTTTCAGCGACAACCGCAGTAATATATCCTCGACACAAATAAGACAGCGATCAAAGAAAATAAAACTCAGAAATTTATGAGTAAGAAACTAGCAAGATAATATCCACTTCGGTGACAAGGGAAAAACAAACAGAATTTCAGAAAACAAAGTAGAGCTCAGTCAGAAATACAGAAGACAGTGTGCAAAAAGTTTCAATGCCAACACTCAGATGAACAACAGAGTAATGTAAGAGTACCTAAGCTTTCCTTTGATACCACTAATGTAAGATGAGATGTTAATGGTTTAATTGGATAGATCATCCTTAGGAGTGTAGCTCCTAATGATGATTCTAAGATGCAGTTTGACTGAAAAATATTAGCTTGGTTAGAAAACACCTGAGGCCCCGCCCCCTCAAGGGAAGGGGGCTGAATCCCTTCTTGATCTTTGTGGCTGGGTCTTGTTCTGAGTTGCTCCAATCTGATTTCCTTATGGTTGATGCTTCAAGAGTTCTTCAGTCTTTACTCCACCAAGGAAGGCCCTTCATGCCAATGTTAGTCACAATGCTTGAGAGCAATTGATGATGGCGGAAGAGATGGAAGCTCAGTGGAAAAAGAGTAGAAGCAAGGACAAGACAGAGGAGCAAGCTCAACTCTCGGAACACACACAAACCACACGCTAAAACATTTTCAGAAGTTTGTTTTCAAAAGATGATCGACTGAGTGTAGTGTGGAAAATTACAAGGGCTTTAACCCCCATCCTCGTCGTTAACATTTCTTTGTGGCATTTGGAATTCCTTCATATCTTGAGAGATTTTATATTTGCAAAGATTGTATGCGCTGGAGATGTGAAGTTGGTGTTGATTGGTTATTGCAGACGGTAGCGATAATGAGCTGTGGAGCTTCTTTGCGCATGCTGATGAAGTGTCCGTTACTGGCTGCATGTGTATGCAGGTTACTAGCTGGTAGATTTGGCTTGGCATAATTTGAGCTGCTATTTATTTTAGATGTAATCCTTGACCATGCTAATTTGAATTTGATTTTGACCTTGCTGAGTTGAACTGGTTGCTGATGTTATTGTCATTGAAGCTTCAGCAGAGTTATAGTGATGTTGACTCGAGCTGTGAAAGTTGACCATGTTGTCTTGAACTTGGAATTCCAACAGATGTTGACTTTGTAGTTGGGGTGTCTGGGTTGAAGGGAACCCCTTTCAAGAGGGGGGCGAAACCCTAGTTGGCGCAAACTCGATAGGCAGCGGATTCAAGAATCGAAAACATGCAATATATGATCAACCTTTAAAACATGAAAGAAGGAGATGCGATTCATACCAATGCCATTTAAAGATGGCGCCTTGGAAGATAGAAAGCAACGAAGATTTCCTCCTTAGGACGCGCACACAAGATGAGGATGCGCTTACTCCCTACGGAATATCTTGTGCTAGCAAGATTCCTAGGTGTCTTTGATCGCGTGAGAAGGGAAGAAGATCGCCTTTCCTTGCTTGATTCTCGAGTCTCCAAGACGTGAAAGAGAAGTCTCTTACGAGAGAGAGCGACGAGAGTTAGAGGTTGAGGCAACAAGAGATGCGCTCCATGTAAACATGGGGGGCGTGGTTGCTAAAAATAGCCAACCTCTCTTACATGCGATCATGTGTTCATGCCCTCATGAACCAATCGCATTTTCCTCATTACTTTGAACCAAGCGCTCACATCTAGAGCCGGTTCAAATCGGTCTGGTCTATAAACCAAATAACCCAAGCAATTAGTCCAGATCACATTAAAAACCCTAAGGTGCTTGATCTGACCGTCGATCTCTTGATGCTTCTGATCTGACCGATCTAGCATCTGTTCTCTCGATCGAAGCTTACCGATCTCAAGCCCTAATCAATCAAACATGATCAGACCAGATCTCACTTACAATCAGAGATTAAATCCCTTTAAACTGAACCCGAACAATTCAGTCCACACGATCTGACTTAAGTAAGCCATATCATCAAATTGTGCGACCCTGAGGGTTTCCTTTAAGCGTCGGTAACGATAACTCACATTATCACGACCAGTGAGAGGTATCTAGCAACACATCACTGTCTCCCGATATAAAGGAAAGAGTCTTCCAAGACTACACCCAAAAACAGCACAAGTGTGAATCAATTCACAAGGCATGCATATTTCCTTTGCCACTGGATGTTCTTATTGGACAAGCCTGTCAAGCTCGTAACTCCAATATGATGAGCATGATTAGATCAGATGAACACTGTCACCTGGGTATGGCCATACACTTTTCTCAATCATCTCATCCAGGGGGCCCCTTTAGAACATCACACTCCTTAAACAAGGAGACGGCAATCCTTTGTCTATCACTAATGCTCTAACCTGACTCAAGCTCACCATCCAAGATAGTCTATAATCATTATGTTTCAAACGATATTGAACTATCTCAAAACAATGACAATCATCATTTAGAAAACACAAGTGATCTCAAGTCAGAGGAAATGTGCCACTTGTCATAATCAAGGAATATTCACATTGTGACAAACAATTGAACATCCTAGTAGGGTCTGTCCAGTACATCCCATGTACCCATGAGTCTACATCTTATTCCATGCTCGAAGCATCCTATAAGATTAGAACACATATTAGTCTTAACCATATCAAGGCTGTCTCATGTTCACCAAGATACATCGACTAAGGACTTAATAGCATGTCAGCCCAGCTGAACAGCTTTGAGACATTATTCAGAAGAACATATATTGCAGCAGACAATGTAGCTAACTGAATAACAACCATGCCTTTATAAACATAAGAGTTTATTACATGATACTGATACATTCCCACAGGCCTCAAACATTAGCCTTAAGGGCATACCCCAACAATCTCCCACTTGCACTTAATCTAATGGTTGAGAAATCTCAAACCCATATTATTACAGTGCTTCTCATGCTTCTGCTGCGCCAGAGGCTTGGTAAGCGGGTCTGCCAGATTGTCATCTATATGTACCTTGCAGATTTTGATCTCGCCACGATCAATGATCTCCCGGATCAAGTGAAACCGTCTCTGTATGTGCTTGGACTTCTGGTGCGACCGTGGTTCCTTTGCTTGTGCGATTGCTCCAGTGTTATCACAAAAGATAACCAAAGGATCTGCACTCGAAGGAATGACACCAAGTTCTCTCACGAACTTACGAATCCACACTGCCTCCTTGGATGCTTCCGAGGCTGCAACATACTCGGCTTCTGTTGTAGAATCAGCAACAGTTGACTGTTTGAAACTTTTCCACACCACTGCACCTCCATTCAAGCTAAAAACATAGCCTGATTGCGATCGGAAATCATCCTGGTCAAACTGGAACGAAGCGTCAGTATATCCTTCAATACTGAGTTCTTCCTGACCACCATATATCAAGAACATATCTTTGGTCCTCCGCAGATATTTTAAGATGTTCTTGACTGCAATCCAGTGCGCCACACCTGGATTACTTTGGAAACGACTGGTTACGCTTAACCCGTAAGCAACGTCTGGGCGAGTACACAACATCGCATACATAATGGAACCAATAGCCGAAGCATAAGGCGTATTGTCCATTTCATCTTTCTTAGTCTGTGTTTGTGGACACTGACTCTTCGAAAGATTCAGACCATGTCTGACTGGAAGATATCCTCGTTTAGAATTCTCTAAATGAAATCTCTCCAGGACCTTTTCGATGTAAGTACTCTGGCACAGCCCGAGAAGCCTCTTAGATCTATCCCTGTAGATCTTCACACCTAACACATAGGCTGCTTCTCCTAGATCTTTCATCTGGAAACATTTCCTTAGCCATGCTTTAACAGCATGCATTTCAGGAATATCATTTCCAATGATCAAGATGTCATCGACGTAGAGGACTAGGAAAGTAATCACGCTCCCACTAAACCTCTTATATACACACGGGTCATCTTCGTTCTTGATGAAACCAAATTCAGTGACTGATTCATCAAAACGAATATTCCAGCTTCTTGATGCTTGTTTAAGTCCATAAATAGACTTCTTTAACTTGCATATCTTATGACGATCTGCTGGATTAGTGAAACCTTCTGGTTGTGTCATATACACATCCTCATCCAGATTTCCATTAAGGAAAGCTGTTTTCACATCCATCTGCCAAATCTCATAATCATAATATGCAGCTATCGCGAAAAGAATCCGAATAGACTTAAACATGGCTACAGGTGAGAAAGTTTCATCATAATCTATCCCGTAGATTTGTTTGAAACCTTTCGCAACTAGCCTGCCTTTATAGGTAACCACGTTACCATCCATGTCAATCTTCTTCTTGAAGATCCATATACAGCCTATAGGGATAACTCCCGGAGGCGGATCAACCAAATCCCAGACTTGGTTATCTGACATGGAGTCCATCTCGGCGCGCATAGCTTCAAGCCATCTCGCTGACTCCGGTCCACTGACCGCATCCGCATAAGTGAGGGGTTCATCATTGTTAATGATGTAGACTCCGTCATAGCGCTCAGGCTGTCGACGGATCCTACCCGATCTTCGCGGTTCCCGTGATATCTGAGCCTCAGGTTGTTCAATAACCTGTTCTACCGGCTCAGGCTCATCCAACTCTGCTTGAGCACTTTGTCCTTCCTCTGGATTCTCATCCAGATTTATTTCTCTCCCATTGGCCTCTTGCAGAAGAAACTCCTTCTCAAGAAATATGGCCGTCCGAGCAACAAAAACCTTGTTCTCATTGGGATCGAAGAAATAATAACCCTTAGTTTCCTTAGGGTAACCGACAAAGATACATTTGTCAAATCTGCTCTCTAGTTTCCCAGAGGCGAGCTTCTTGACATAAGCTTCGCAACCCCAGATCCTGATAAATGTCAAGCTTGGCTGTTTCCCATACCATAACTCATATGGCGTCTTGGAAACTGCCTTGGATGGCACTCGGTTTAGTACCTTTGCAGCTGTTTCCAGTGCAAAACCCCAAAAGGAGTAGGGTAGAGTAGCCTGACTCATCATAGAACGAACCATATCAAGTAGCGTTCTATTTCTCCTCTCGGACACACCATTCCATTGCGGTGTTCCTGGTGGAGTGAGCTATGAGATAATCCCACACTCCTTTAGATAGTCAGTAAATGCATGACTTAGGTATTCACCACCTCGATCTGAGCGAAGTGCCTTGATATTACGGCCTAGCTGATTCTGTACTTCATTTTTGAACTCTTTGAACTTGTCAAAAGATTCACTTTTATGTCTCATCAGATAGACATAACCATATCTACTGAAATCATCAGTAAAGGTAATGAAGTACTGATAGCCACCTCTGGCATGTTTACTAAATGGCCCACACACATCACTGTGTATAAGGTCAAGTAAACCTGAAGCCCTTTGACCTTTGTGAGGAAAAGGTGACTTCGTCATTTTACCCATCAAACAAGCTTTGCATGTATCAATCTCCTTATAGGAGAATGATCCCAGCAGTCCATTTTCATGCAACCGCTTAATGCGTTTCTCGTTAATATGGCCTAAACGACTATGCCATAGCAAGGTGCTGTCATCAGCATACTTGGCTTTCTTAATATCAATTTGCTGTATTGAACATTCCATGTCCAACATGAATAACCCATTGTTAATTGAACCAGTTGCATAAACAATATTATCATAAGACAAAATACACTTTGAAATATTGCATTCAAAGGAAAACCCCTTCCTGACAAGAGCAGGAATGGAGATAATATTTTTAGTTATACTGGGAACAAAGTAACAACTGTTTAGTTCCAATACAAGTCCAGATGGTAAAGAAATAAAGTTGTCTCCTACAGCAACAGCAGCAACCCGTGCCCCGTTTCCAACTCGTAGGTCCACCTCATGCTGTCCCACCTGCCTTCTTCTCTTGAGTTCCTGTACATTTGAACAAATGTGAACTCCACATGCAGTGTCCAACACCCATGATACAGAAGAAGAAAACATGACCTCAGTCACGAATATACCTGAGCCAGAAGCAAAGCTTCCCCTCTTATCTCCTTGGAGCGCTTTACAGTCCTTTTTCCAGTGACCCAGCTGGCCACAGTGGAAACACCTGTATTCCTTAGACCGCTTGACCTTCTGCTTCAGAGCCTTGCTGTAACTCTTGACAGGGGCCTTGCCCTTCTTCCCCTTCTTCTTGTTCCTAGAAGGAACCATCAAGACAGAGGTTGAAGGCTTACCCTTCAGAGTCTCCTCAGTGGTCAAGAGCATATTCAGCAGCTCTGCCGGAGTACAATCGATTTTGTTCATATTAAAATTAATAATGAACGCGTCGAATGAAGGCGGGAGAGACTGCAGAATAATGTCCACAGCAAGCTCCTGGTTGATGGTATGCCCCAGTTTCTCTAGAGCCTCCTTGTGCCCAATCATCTTGAGCACGTGAGCTCCCACTGGGCTCCCTTCAGCCAGTTTGCTCTGAAAGAAGAGCTTTGTCAAATTATAGCGTTCAGTCCTCGCCTGTGCAGCATACAGCATCTTGAGGTTCTCTATCATGTCTATAGCAGACATATCCTCATGCTGACGCTGCAGCGGTGGCGTCATAGACGCTAGCATCAGGCAAGCGACATCAATGCTATCATTGACGTGCTTTTCATAGGCTTCTCGAACCGCCCTTGCGGCGTTCGGAGCGGGCTGCGGCGGTATCGCCGTCTCGAGGACATACAGTTTCCTCTCTGCCTTAAGAACGATCTTAAGGTGTCCAAACCAGTCAGAGAAGTTCGGCCCACCAAACTTCTCCCTTTCCAGTAGGGATCGCACATTGAAGTTCATGGTGTTCGTTGCTGCAGGTATCTACAACAATACAAGAACAACAAGGTCAGTATCAATGTATAAGAATCAATCAGGACTTAAGAAAGATTCTTTTTCTCACTATTTTATCAGGCGTGAAAAATCCAGCAAAACAGCCCGAAAGAGTAGAACTCTTTTAGTGAGATGGGATCCAGATTTCATACTTGGTCTCCGCGTCCCGCTCAGGCGAGATAAGATGCACAGAGAGTACAAGCACTAGTTTCTGGTAGGCAGTCACTGCCGATCGCCAACCCGTGCGATTCCCCTTCATCTGGGCAGTCCAGCAGACTGTGCCAACTGAGTTGGTACAACACAATCTCTGACTCCACAGATGGCTGCCTCCATGTGCTACCATATGCGCCACATATGTAGTCTACACGGTCAAGCTGACCCGACCTACTCCCTGGACCACCATGTGCTATGCTGAGCAACGAGAAGGGATAAATCCCTACTCTGTAACACACAGGTGTAATCCCGCACCGTCTGAAGATAGATGGACGTGCCCACTGAGTGGGTACAACACGGCTCCAACGATAATCAGAACAGTGAGGTTTCGCGTCAGAAGGCTTACGAGCTTGATATTTAAGCGTTGGATTTTAACGGTCTTTTATCTTCTTGCCTATCATGCAATTCCTATGGTGATAGCAGAAGATAATTTAATCATGCAATTCTAATATTAAGCAATAAAAGAAAGCATGAATCTTATGTGGTAAAAGCCCATAGCCCTAGTGAGACCTTAACCTAACTTAAGTCTTCACTTGCTCTTCATGGGTCTTTAGCTGCTCATCTGGCCCAAACCTGGGCCCAAGCGCCATCAGCAGCTCTGATGCGCCCACCAGGAAATTGCGCCAGGTCCTAGGGTCGAACCCTAGACCTCCCACCTGGTCCAGCCACTGCTGCAAGCGCCTCTGCCAAGTGTGCTCTGTGCTCTTGTCTAATTAAATTACAAATTTAACTATCTAGACAAGAGTGACACGCAGGTCACTTACATTTATAAATTAAAACACAGTGATGCGCAGATCACAATAATTAATTTACAATTTTTTTAATTCAGGCACGCAGGCCCCAGCACAGCACACAAATAATATGAGCAGCCCACATAAGACTAAATAAACAAGCATATGCATCAATCAATAACCATGTGATCCATAAAAATTAAAATTTTCGAAAACCCCATAGGATCAATTTTAATTTTCCTTATTTGCCCTACAACCTTACAACGGTCCATTACTAGGGATCCACTCATCCAACCTAGTCAGATCCACTGCCCTTGCATGCACCAAGTCCTAACTGACTTGCGTCGACCATAAGGTCAACTATGCATGCGCCAGGGCTGAACGACCACACTGAGGTGTGGCAAGCGGGCGTGACCCCGGGCCTAACTCAGGTGCGTTCAGTAGTCGTCTCAATCAGACATCGCTACACACCTGTCTGCAGTCGACCTATAGCCACCATAGGCTTGCGCCAAGGTGCTATCTGGTCGACCCATTCAGGCTGTCAGATGATCTGATCAGACATGTTTGGATCTAACTTAGGGGTTGACTTCAACCCTAATAACCCGTCTAAGGGTTTTAATGCAGGCGCATCTTAGATCTACAATGAGTCGCGCAAATGATATAATTTTTGAGAAAAAACTACTACATGCGCCAACATACATGCGCAAGTAAAACATGAAATAAGTTTCAGCATGAAACATGTTATCATGATGAATTTCGCATGGTGAAGATCTAGAATACTTGGAACACATAATCAAAGCAATCATATAAATTTGCATGTAAACCTTGCGCTCTGATACCAATTGAAGGGAACCCCTTTCAAGAGGGGGGCGAAACCCTAGTTGGCGCAAACTCGATAGGCAGCGGATTCAAGAATCGAAAACATGCAATATATGATCAACCTTTAAAACATGAAAGAAGGAGATGCGATTCATACCAATGCCATTTAAAGATGGCGCCTTGGAAGATAGAAAGCAACGAAGATTTCCTCCTTAGGACGCGCACACAAGATGAGGATGCGCTTACTCCCTACGGAATATCTTGTGCTAGCAAGATTCCTAGGTGTCTTTGATCGCGTGAGAAGGGAAGAAGATCGCCTTTCCTTGCTTGATTCTCGAGTCTCCAAGACGTGAAAGAGAAGTCTCTTACGAGAGAGAGCGACGAGAGTTAGAGGTTGAGGCAACAAGAGATGCGCTCCATGTAAACATGGGGGGCGTGGTTGCTAAAAATAGCCAACCTCTCTTACATGCGATCATGTGTTCATGCCCTCATGAACCAATCGCATTTTCCTCATTACTTTGAACCAAGCGCTCACATCTAGAGCCGGTTCAAATCGGTCTGGTCTATAAACCAAATAACCCAAGCAATTAGTCCAGATCACATTAAAAACCCTAAGGTGCTTGATCTGACCGTCGATCTCTTGATGCTTCTGATCTGACCGATCTAGCATCTGTTCTCTCGATCGAAGCTTACCGATCTCAAGCCCTAATCAATCAAACATGATCAGACCAGATCTCACTTACAATCAGAGATTAAATCCCTTTAAACTGAACCCGAACAATTCAGTCCACACGATCTGACTTAAGTAAGCCATATCATCAAATTGTGCGACCCTGAGGGTTTCCTTTAAGCGTCGGTAACGATAACTCACATTATCACGACCAGTGAGAGGTATCTAGCAACACATCACTGTCTCCCGATATAAAGGAAAGAGTCTTCCAAGACTACACCCAAAAACAGCACAAGTGTGAATCAATTCACAAGGCATGCATATTTCCTTTGCCACTAGATGTTCTTATTGGACAAGCCTGTCAAGCTCGTAACTCCAATATGATGAGCATGATTAGATCAGATGAACACTGTCACCTGGGTATGGCCATACACTTTTCTCAATCATCTCATCCAGGGGGCCCCTTTAGAACATCACACTCCTTAAACAAGGAGACGGCAATCCTTTGTCTATCACTAATGCTCTAACCTGACTCAAGCTCACCATCCAAGATAGTCTATAATCATTATGTTTCAAACGATATTGAACTATCTCAAAACAATGACAATCATCATTTAGAAAACACAAGTGATCTCAAGTCAGAGGAAATGTGCCACTTGTCATAATCAAGGAATATTCACATTGTGACAAACAATTGAACATCCTAGTAGGGTCTGTCCAGTACATCCCATGTACCCATGAGTCTACATCTTATTCCATGCTCGAAGCATCCTATAAGATTAGAACACATATTAGTCTTAACCATATCAAGGCTGTCTCATGTTCACCAAGATACATCGACTAAGGACTTAATAGCATGTCAGCCCAGCTGAACAGCTTTGAGACATTATTCAGAAGAACATATATTGCAGCAGACAATGTAGCTAACTGAATAACAACCATGCCTTTATAAACATAAGAGTTTATTACATGATACTGATACATTCCCACAGGCCTCAAACATTAGCCTTAAGGGCATACCCCAACATGGGTGCCTCGTAAGTGCAATTACAGGTGCATATGTCCTAGGCCACGAACAACCTATTACATCTACTATAAAAACAAAACAAAGAGTTAAGAAAATAAATCCTAGGCTAGTCATAACTACAACATCTAAACAAAAATGTAAATGTTTAAGTGCTCTACCAATTAGTCTTATAACAAACACGACTAGGTAGAACCGAATACATGTAGTGAATAAGTTCAAGTGCTGAATTAAAAATTATTAAATGCTGAAATGTAAATGAATTTCTAAGATAAGTCTCCTATTCCTCTTAAATCTTCTTGGTTGTGCGCCTGCATCACTTTGCCAAATTGATATCCGATTGAACAAAGTATGTCACCACTTTGTTTATACCCACTCTCATGGTCATAACTAAATCAGGCTTTCACCGGGGTATGGCCATACACTTTCAGTCATGCATCCAAGGGGAGCCCGTGGATATCAAGCTTCACTCATGAAGGGGCCAAATCTTATATCTGCCATGGGGTTTGGCCTATGTTCACTCATGAAGATGCCAAATTGTTGGGGTATGCCCTTAAGGCTAATGTTTGAGGCCTTGGGTTGTTATCAGTATCATGTATAAACTCTATGTTTATAAAGGCAATGGTTGTTATTCAGGTTGTTACATTATCTGCTGCTATATGTATACTACTGAATAATGTCTCAATTGTGTTCAGCTTAGCTGACATGCAGAAATGTCCTTAGTCGAGATATCTTGGTGAACATGAGACAGCCTTGATATGATTGAGACTAATATGTGTTCTAATCTTATAGGATGCTTCGAGCATGGAATAAGATGTAGACTCATAGGTACATTGGATGTACTGGACAGACCCTACTTAGGATATTCAATTGCTTGTCACAATGTGAATAATCCTTATATGCAAGCAAGTGGCATATTTCCTCTGACTTGAGATCACTTGTGTTTCTAAATGATGATTGGCATTGTCTTGAGGTAGTTCAATATCATTTGAAATATAATGGTTATAGATTATCTTGGATAATGAACATGAGTCATGTTAGGGCACTAGTGATAGATATAGGATTGCCTTCTCCTTGTTTGGAGTGTGATGTTCTTAAGGGGCCCCCTGGATGAGATGGTTGAGAAAGTGTATGGCCATACCCAGATGACTATGTTCATCTGATCTAACCACTCTCATCATATTGGAATTACAGGCTTGACACGCTTGTCTAATAAGAACATCCAGTGGCAAAGGAAACACATATGTCATGTGACTTGGGTTCACACTTGTGCTATGGTTTGGGTGTAGTCTTGGAAGACTCTTTCCTTTATATCGGGAGACAGTGATGTGTTGCTAGATACCCCTCTCTGTTTGTGATAACGTAAGTTATCGTTACCGACATTTAAAGGAAACCCTTAGGGTCGCACAATTTGATGGCCATGATGGCCATGCCAAGGATATAGGGTTGACATATGTGTTTGGCATATTTTGGGATTTATTGCATGATTTGGTGCTATTTTTAGTGCTTTTACTCTACTTTACACGGAATCTTCACTTTTCTTGGTTTTCATAAAAATGTAGGTAAAATGACATAAAAATAAAGGATTTCGAGAGTTTTGAAGCCAAAGCATGATTCCCGAGGAGATCACGAGCATACACGTCAAATTTGGGGTGAAAACGGTGAAGAACGAGCAATTACGGCCTTGGCCGTAATTACAGATTCAGAAAAGCAACGATGAACGGAAGGTGAAAATCGGCTAAGAGTTGGAATGAATAGAAACTTTCATGGGTGAAGCCGTGAAACTTTCTGTGACCGAAGGCATAAAATACACAAAGAAACATTTACGGCCTCAGCAGTAAACGCATCACGGGCCGTAAAAACTATCGCCCGACGACTTTTACACTCGTTTCTCCACTGATTTGAACGGGATTTAAGCCAAACTCTGCAGAACCGTTCATGGATGAGTCCTAAACCGGTCTAGCTATAAAAGACAAGATTTTTCAAAGGTTAAAAGGTTTTTTTTGGACGAAGATAGATAGCGGTGGCGACAAGGGCGAAAACACGATTTCAGGGGCATATTCTGGCGAGATTCCTCACGAAGGTGACGATTGATCAACTCTTCTTCATCTCCAAATCGAGGAGAAGGCGGTTTCGTTGTTCTTTTTTTGTGATTTCTCAACTATTTTTAGGAGTTTTCACTTGTTCATCATAAACATCATGTATTTCCTTAACAATATAAGCAAGTAGATACTTATTCGGGATTATTGGGTGTAGCCCACAACTTTCATGAATCAATCTATGTTTACACTCTTTTCTATGAATTTATTATCATGATTTGGTAGAAATTGCATGTATCTCATAATTTACTTTGGCCAAGTAATTTTGCATCTTAGATGTTGCGAGGAGGACCGAGAGGTGAATCGTAATGTCCGACCTATTTCAACTGAACCTTCGAATCCAATCACGAAAGTAGTTTGGATTCGTCTGAAGGTCTTAACCAACTTTTCACAGCACTTAATGGGTTTAGTTAGGTTAACTGTCTCAAGAGTAAGGAGTTAATCTAACTAAATACCGTATTATGCTCCGAGAGGAGGTAATATGTACCATAGGAAAAGTTCCTTTCATGATAGATAAATTCCGTGGAATTAGTTATTTTTCACACGATTCATGATTGTCAGTGTGGTGAACCCATGAATTCCCGATCCTTTAGAATTTGAACCTCTTAAAAGCTATTTTCAAGTTTGTGTCGCACTTAGAAGTTTAGGACAACCACTAGTTTAATTTGCCAAGATTCAAACTGATGTAGGGACACTCCCAAGGAGATCAACAAGATCCAAGAAGATCCCCATTCGTTATGGGATGAATGCTTGATGCATCCTGATATTTTGAGAACTTGTTTAGAACTAATTATTTTGCTGCATTGTAATTTGTTACAAACTCTATTTTACTTTCGGCACTTGATGTTATGATGTTATGTTGTAGCTAGGATTAGCCTAGGTTTATTTTTGAAGTCTTTGTTTTTATTTTGTAGTGGTTGTAATAGGTTGTCCTAGCCTAGGTATTTTACACACATGTATTGCACATGCAGGCACCTAGCTCCCCAACGGTATTGTGACCTTGGCATGATTCAAATCGACACCAACCAGCTCAACATGAACCCAGCCCAATGTTTCAAATCAACTAGAACCCAGCCCACTCAAGACAAGTAAACATGCCACACATCAGCCCCAAAGAGTCAAGGATACATCAGCCCACTTACGAGCAACATCATTCACCAACGGCTACAAATCTTCACAACCAGCATGCGCATGGGAGAAACCTGACGTCACCCCACTCATTCAGCCAACGAATATTACAGGTAAGAGAATGCCAAGGGTCACAAGATGCAATCATTGGAAGATGGGTTTTAAGCTTTGTACTTGTGCTGTGAAATTTTTGCTGTTTGCCAATATTACCATTTACTGTAGCTATCGGGTTTTTGAAATTCCGTTTCCTGAGTGCAAATTTTCCCTACATGCTGTCGTGTCTTGGGTTATCTCTGATTCTGCATATCTCATTCCATAAGTCCATCTGCACTGTAGTGGTATCATCTCTTTGTTAAAGCTTGGCTGTCGTTACTTGTGAACTATAAACACCTAAATATTACTGTTCCTTACCGGCTGTTTCTGAACTCTGTATTCTACTTTGCTGAAGTTCATCAACTGTGCCCTAAAATTTAGTGTTATCGTTTTCCTAGCTCTTTACCACATTAGTGCATCTAGCTAGACTTTCATTTAGTTTTATGATCTGCTGCTACATTTACTTCCTGCATTAACTTATTGATTTCTTACTTGCATCCTATTTTCCTGCTGTGTGCTGCTCCATTGTTGTGTTTGCTGACCCTTCTCCCATCATGGTTGTTCACACGAGGAACAATCAGCAAGCCGAGGAACCTGAACCTCACTCCAGCCAAATGGACACTGTCATCACCATGTTTGCTAGCCTACAAGCCTCCATGAATACACTAAACCAACGAGTTGGTGAATTAGAACATGCTAGGCATAACGATAATATACCACCTGTGCAACCACTTGAACCACCTCTAGAAGAACCCGTCCAAGCCCAACCTCCAAACCTTAGGAGACCTCATGAACCACAATGGGGGGAAGGTACTAGCCGGATCTATAATGACCCTAGGGGAAGCCCAAGGCCTAGTTTAGGAACTACCCAGGGAACTCGAGCTGATCATTGTAGAAACCCGACTTATACCCCTAGTGGAAACCCATTGGAAGAGCCATCTTATAGAACCAACCCTTTTCACCGTGAAGAAGAGGATATGTACCGAAACCTTAGACTCGCCACGCCCATTTTTGAGGGTAGCCTGGACACCCAAACCTTTCTAGAGTGGCAAACCCAAGTTGAAAACTACTTCATATGGAGTAGGATACCTGAACATGGTAAAGTCCAGTGTGTTAAGTTCTTACTAAGGGGGTCAGCCCAAATGTACTGGAATAGTGTGGAGCTCAAGTTGGCTAGGAGTGGCATTCCCCCAATCACCACTTGGGAGGAAATGAAGTGGAAGTTGAGGGAGAAATATGTCCCCCCAAATTATAGGCAGAAGCTCTATGACCAACTCACTATACTTACCCAAGGAAATAGTTCTGTGGCTGAATATAACCGGATGTTTGAAGATCTTTTACTTCGGTGTGATCTAAATGAGGAACCTTGGTTATCTTTGAACCGATATAAAGGGGGGCTGAGGATCGATATCAAGAAGGCTTTTATCCATCATAGGTGTGAAACCCTAGCTGAAGCCTATCAACTTGCTATGGAGATTGAATATGATATACAACAGTTTCGGGTACCCCCACCTAGAGCCAATGTTCCGACACCCACCAACTAGCCCAACACTTCACCCATCCCGTCTAGTGCTCCTACCCTTTCCCCTAAGATGCCAACCTATGAAGGTGTTGGGAAACCCCAGGGATTTTAAAATTTTACAGACAAGCATAGAGGAAGCAATCCCCGAAACAGGCCAGTCCCAAAAACCCAGAAGATCGAGTCTTGCGAGGGAATCGACACGGTGAGTAGGAGATGATACCTTGTAGCAAAGAAGGAGGATGCGATGCAGGCACCCAAATGTTCACCCTCTGCAGTCTCGCACACAGCCGAACCTCGAGTTCTCTTCTTCCACGCCCGGTGCTAGCCTCGGGAAGAAGATCCATGCCTCTGGGAGAATTCCTCAAGAACTTGCACCAACTTCCAAGGGAAGATGCCAAGGAGAGGAGATGGAAGCTCACCAAAGTCCAACCTTATGAGCGCCAAGAGGAGAGGGAAGAGGAGAGGAGGTGGAGAAATCGCCAAGGTCCAACCTTGTGAGCGCTTTCTCTTATCAACCAACCACCTAAGGGAGGGCACCAAGGAGGTATTTATCCAGGAGAAGAGGCGCAACTCTTCTCAAGGGGCGCACCTCTTTACAAGGGGCGCATCTCTTAACAAGTGAAGAGGCGCAACCCTTCACAAGTGAAAAGGTGCCCCCTCTTCACAAGAGGATGGCGCCAACTCCAAATACCTCCCACTTCATTTGGGCCCATTTGGTCCAATTAGCCCATTGGGCTTAATTGGCCCATTTGGCCTGTTGGGCCCATTTGGTCCAATTAGCTTGTTGGACCCATTTGATCCAAATAGCCTGTTGGGCCTATTTGATCCAAATATGCTGTTGGACCTACTTGACCCATTTGGCCCATTTAGCTAGTTAGGCCCAATAGGCCCATCTGGCCCAAAAATGAAGTTAGCTCCAATAAGTCCCTTCCAACTCATCAGGCACAGTGGTGCTGATGGATTCTCCCAATCATATCCAAGTTATCCAATAACTCGATCAATAGGCTACCCGATCAATACGAGAACCCGAGTTTCAAGTTGTACGACCCTGTAGGTTCCTCTGACGTTGGCAGTGATGAACTCAGGTCATCACAAGCAGTGAGTAGCAACTAGCAGTGCATCGCTGCTATCCAAGCCTTTGGAATGGATATTAGCATCGACATCCCCATCATCAGAACAAGATATCGATGCATTACAGTCTCTTTGCCAAACTGATATCCGATTGGACAAAGTGTGTCACCACTTTGTTTTCACCCAATCTCATGGTCATGACTAAATCAGGCTTTCACCTGGGTATGGCCATACACTTCTAGTCATGCAACCATAGGGGGGCCCCCTGGATATCAAGCTTCCCGCAGGAAGGGGCAAATCCTATGTCTGTCCATTGATCATCTCATATGGGTCGTGATATACCCAATGACAACTGTTATGATCTCCTTGCTACGGCGAGGCGTTAGGTTGTATCAAAGTATATCCCTAACCATATAGAAGAGTCAATAACCTCAAGTCAAGGGATCATTGAATCTCCTGTCACTTGTGAGCTTAACTCATGACACCAAGTTAGAGCCTCACAGCGGGTCGGTCCAGTATATCCACCATTGATATACCCATATGCCTACGTTAGCACCCTGTGCCTAACTAGCCCATATACCAGTCTCACATGTACTAGAGCTGTCCCTTATCCACTCAGGTACTCGACTGGGGATACACCGTTTGAGCACAGATACAATCTGTCTTCAGGGACATTATTATCCATGTACATAATTGCAGATGTAAACATAGCATAATAACGACAATGCCAGAATGATATATCAATATCAATGTCAAGTAGCACAAGATGGATTAACAACGGGTCCAAGGGCATATACACCAACAATCTCCCACTTGCACTTAGACTCAGTTGTTGAGAAATCTCAACCCCATGTCCCTCGCATGACCATGATGCTTCTGCTACGCCAAAGCTTTGGTCAATGGGTCTGCTAGATTGTTATCTGTGTCAACTCTGCTTGTCTTGACATCACCTCTATCAATGATCTCCAAGATCAGGTGAAAACTCCTGAGTATGTGTTTGGATTTTTGATGAGACCGTGATTGCTTTGCCTGTGCCATCGCTTTATTGTTGTCACAATAGAGCTCAATCGGATCCACAGCAGTTGGAACCACCTGAAATTCAAAAATGAACTTCCTTATCCAATCGGCTTGTTTGGTTGCCTCAAAAGCAACAACATACTTAGCCTCGGTCGTAGAATCAACTACAATGGACTACTTAGAGCTCTCTGAGCTCATAGCACCTCCACTCAATTTGAACACATAGCCTGTCTGCGATCTTTAAGTCATCAGGGTCTAACTGGAATGATGCCTTAGTGTAGCCCAGAACACTAAGCTCTTCTTGTCCCCCATAGACCAAGAACCACTCCTTAGTTCTTTTTAGAAACACAGAATGGTCTTTACAGCCACCCAGTGCTGTAGACCTGGATTGGATTGGTATCAGCTGGTTATGCTCACAGCATAAGCTGAAAGCCCCCTAAATCTAAGGGGGGACGAAACCCTAATAAGAGGCGCATATAAAATTCGCAAGGAAGCAAGGGTTTCTTAAAGATCTTTTACATGCCATATGATCAACTGTCAAATGATTGAATAGATCAAGAAGAAGATCATACCATAGCCATTGATTCGAATGGCGTCTTGGAAGAAGATGGCGAAAGGGCTCTCCTCCAAAGGTGACGCACACAAGAGGATGATGACTACTCCTTGTGTTCCTTGTGCTAGCAAGGTTCTCCAAGTGCCCTTATCGAATGGAAGGGATGAGATCTACACTTCTTGGCTGAATCCTCTCTTGTCGTCAACCTTCACCATGCAAGAGTGAGTCTTTGAGAGCAAGGGGCGAGAGACGAGAATAGAGAAGCGTTGCACTCGAACGTGGAGGCGTTTTCCACTTTGGAAAACCGAATTTCCAAAAATAGCAAATGCTTCAATACATGCGTTATGCGTTCACTCCAAGTGAACCGAACGCTCATCCCTCTAAATTGAACCATACGCTCATACATGAGCCGGTTCAATTTGGATTTGGTTCATGGACCAAATCAAGCCAAGCCTTGGTCCAGATCACCTTAAACCCTAAGATTCAAGATCTGACCGTTCATCTCTTGATGCTCCTGATCTGACCAATCTAGCATCAATTCTCTCGATCGAAGCTTACCGATCTCAAGCCCTAATCAATCAAACATGATCAGACCAGATCTCACTTACAATCAGAGTTTAAATCCCTTAAACTGAACCAAAACAATTCAGTCCACACTGAAGAAACCCCTTAAAATGGGGGGCAAAAACCCTAGTCATGGCGCTAATGAAAAATATGCTAGCGGAAGCAAGGGTTTAAGATCATTTGCATGCCATATGTTCAACTATAACCGATTGAATAGATTGAGAGGGAAATTCATACGAACGCCATATGCTTGGAAGTCGGCTTGGATGAAGAGAACAAATTAGATCTCCTCCACAAGTTCACACACAAGATGAAGATGCTTACTCCTTGCGGTCCCTTGTGCTAGCAAGACACCCAAGCTTTTTCTTTTGTCGAATGGAAAGGGGGTGATGAGATGATTCCCTCTTGGCCGAGAGCTCCTCTTGCCAAAGCTCCTCTCTTTTTTTTTTCGATCGCCCAACCAAAGAGCTAGGCGTTGAAGCAAAGAGCAAAACGCATATGCGTTTTTGGCGTTGGAGCAAAAACCGGTTTGATTACTTACCATAAATGGAAGACAATCAAGCCATGCGTTTAAGCCAACCCTAAAACGCCTATTGACATTGAACCAAGCGTTCACCTTTGTGAACCGGTTCAATCCAATAACGTCAAATCGACTTTGGTTCTTCAAACCAAACCGAAATAGCTCAAGCCACTTGGTCTAGACCAAATCGAACCCCAAGGCTCATGATCTAACCATTCATCTCCTGATGCCCCTGATCTCTCTAATCTGAACTCAAAGAATTCAGTCCATACCACCAAATTGTGCGACCCTGAGGGTTTCCTCTAAATGTCGGTAACGATAACTTACGTTATCACGATCAGTGAGGGGTATCTAGCAACACATCACTGTCTCCCGATATAAAGGAAAGAGTCTTCCAAGACTACTCCCAAACCATAGCACAAGTGTGAATCAAACTCACAAGGCATACATGTATCCTTTGTCACTGGACGTTCTTATTGGACAAGCATGTCAAGCCTGTAACTCCAATACGATGAGCATGATTAGATCAGATGAACATAGTCATCTGGGTATGGCCAAACACTTCCTCAATCATCTCATATAGGGGGGGCCCCTTAGAACATCACACTCCTTGAACAAGGAGACGGCAATCCTTTATCTATCACAAGTGCCCTAACCTGACTCAAGCTCACCATCCAAGATAGTCTATAATCATTATGTTTCAAATGATATTGAACTACCTCAAGACAATGGCAATCATCATTTAGAAACACAAGTGATCTCAAGTCAGAGGACATGTGCCACTTGCTGCTTACAGGGATCATTCACATCGTGACAAGCAATGGAATATCCCAGTAGGGTCTGTCCAGTACATCCAATGTACCCATGAGTCTACATCTTATTCCATGCTCGAAGCATCCTATAAGATTAGCACTCATATTAGTCTCAATCATATCAAGGCTGTCTCAGTTCACCAAGATATCTCGACTAAGGACTTATAGCCTGTCAGCCTAGCTGAACAGCTTTGAGACATTATTCAGAAGTACACTTATTACAGCAGACAAGGTAACAATCTGAATAACAACCATGCCTATATAAACACAAGAGTTTATTACATGATACTTTTACAATCCCAAAGGCCTCAAACATTAGCCTTAAGGGCATACCCCAACACACACGATCTGACTTAAGTAAGCCATATCATCAAATTGTGCGACCCTAAGGGTTTCCTTTAAATGTCGGTAACGATAACTTACGTTATCATGATCAGTGAGGGGTATCTAGCAACACATCACTGTCTCCCGATATAAAGGAAAGAGTCTTCCAAGACTACACCCAAACCATAGCACAAGTGTGAATCCACTTCACTAGACATACATGTTTCCTTTGCCACTGAATGTTCTTATTGGACATGCGTGTCAAGCTTGTAACTCCAATATGATGAGGATGATTAGATCAGATGAACATAGTCATCTGGGTATGGCCATACACTTTCTCAATCATCTCATCCAGGGGGCCCCTTTAGAACATCACACTCCTATCAAGGAGACGGCAATCCGTTATCTATCACTAGTGTCCTAACCTGACTCATGATCATTATCCAAGATAGTCTATAACCATTATGTTTCAAATGATATTGAACTACCTCAAAACAATGACAATCATCATTTAGAAACACAAGTGATCTCAAGTCAGAGGAAGTATGCCACTTGTTTGCATACAAGGATTATTCACATTGTGACAAGCAATTGAACATCCTAGTAGGGACTGTCCAGTACATCCAATGTACCTATGAGTCTACATCTTATTCCATGCTCGAAGCATCCTATAAGATTAGAACACATATTAGTCTCAATCATATCAAGGCTGTCTCATGTTCACCAAGATATCTCGACTAAGGACTTAACTGCATGTCAGCCAAGCTGAACAGCATTGAGACATTATTCAGAAGTATACATATGACAGCAGATAATGCAACAACATGAATAACAACCATTGCCTTTATAAACATGAAGTTTATACATGATACTGATACAATCCCGAGGCCTCAAACATTAGCCTTAAGGGCATCTCCCACTTGCACTTAATCTAATGGTTGAGATATCTCAAACCCATATTATTACAGTGCTTCTCATGCTTCTGCTGCGCCAGAGGCTTTGTAAGCGGGTCAGCCAGATTGTCATCTGTATGAACCTTGCAGATTTTGATCTCGCCTCGATCAATGATCTCCCGGATCAAGTGAAACCGTCTCTGTATGTGCTTGGACTTCTGGTGCGACCGTGGTTCCTTTGCTTGTGCGATTGGTCCAGTGTTATCACAAAAGATAACCAAAGGATCTGCACTCGAAGGAACAACACCAAGTTCCTGAACGAACTTATGAATCCACACTGCCTCCTTAGATGCTTCTGAGGCTGCAACATACTCGGCTTCTGTTGTGGAATCAGCAACAATAGATTGTTTGAAACTTTTCCACACCACTGCTCCTCCATTCAAGCTAAAAACATAGCCTGATTGCGATTGGAAATCATCCTGGTCAGATTGGAACGAAGCGTCAGTATATCCTTCAATACTGAGTTCTTCCTGACCACCATACACCAAGAACATATCTTTGGTCCTCCGAAGATATTTCAAAATGTTCTTGACTGCAATCCAGTGCGCCTGACCTGGATTACTTTGGAATCGACTGGTTACGCTTAACCCGTAAGCGACGTCTGGGCGAGTACACAACATCGCATACATAATGGACCCAATAGCCGAAGCATAAGGCGTATTGTCCATTTCATCTTTCTCAGTCTGTGTTTGCGGACACTGACTCTTCGAAAGATTCAGACCATGTCTGACTGGAAGATATCCTCTTTTAGAATTCTCTAAATGGAATCTCTCCAGGACTTTATCGATGTAAGTACTCTGGCACAGCCCGAGAAGCCTCTTAGATCTATCTCTATAGATCTTCACACCTAATACATAGGCTGCTTCTCCTAGATCTTTCATCTGGAAACATTTTTTTAACCATGCCTTAACCGCATGTAGTTCAGGAATATCGTTTCCAATGATTAAGATATCATCGACGTAGAGGACTAGGAATGTAATTACGCTCCCACTAAACCTCTTATATACACACGGGTCATCTTCATTCTTGATGAAACCAAATTCACAGATTGATTCATCAAAATGAATGTTCCAGCTTCTTGATGCTTGCTTAAGTCCATAAATGGACTTCTTTAACTTGCATATTTTATGACGATCTGATGGATTAGTGAAACCTTCAGGTTGTGTCATATACACATCCTGATCCAGATTTCCATTAAGGAAAGCGGTCTTCACATCCATCTGCCAGATCTCATAATCATAATATGCTGCTATTGCGAGAATGATCCGAATAGACTTGAACATAGCTACAGGAGAGAAAGTTTCATCATAATCTATCCCGTAGATTTGTTTGAAACCTTTCGCAACTAGCCTGCCTTTATAGGTAACCACGTTACCATCCATGTCAATCTTCTTCTTGAAGATCCATTTACAGCCTATAGGGATTACTCCCGGAAGCGGATCAACCAAATCCCAGACTTGGTTATCTGACATGGAGTCCATCTCGGCTCGCATAGCTTCAAGCCATCTCGCTGATTCCGGTCCACTAACTGCATCCGCATAAGTGAGGGGTTCATCATGATCAATGATGTAGACTCCGTCATAGCGCTCAGGCTGTCGACGGATCCTTCCTGATCTTCGCGGTTCCCGTGATATCTGAGCCTCAGGTTGTTCAATAACCTGTTCTACTGGCTCATGCTCATCCAACTGTGCTTGACTACTTTGTCCTTCCTCTGGATTCTCATCCAGCTTTATTTCTCTCCCACTGGCCTCTTGCAGAAGAAATTCCTTCTCAAGAAAAATGGCCGTTCGAGCAACAAATACCTTGTTCTCTTTGGGATCGTAGAAATAATAACCCTTAGTTTCCTTAGGGTAACCGACAAAGATGCATTTCTCAGATCTGCTCTCTAGTTTCCCAGAGGCGAGCTTTTTGACATAAGCCTCGCAACCCCAGATCTTAATAAATGTCAAGCTCGGCTGTTTCCCATACCATAACTCATATGGAGTCTTTGAAACTGTCTTGGATGGCACTCGGTTTAGTACCTTTGCAGCTGTTTCCAGTGCAAATCCCCAAAAGGAGTAAGGTAGAGTAGCCTGACTCATCATTGAACGAACCATATCCAATAAGGTTCTGTTCCTCCTCTCGGACACACCATTCCATTGCGGTGTTCCTGGCGGAGTAAGCTGTGAGACAATCCCACACTGCTTCAGATAGTCAGTAAACTCTCGACTTAGGTATTCTCCACCTCGATCTGAGCGAAGTGCCTTGATATTTCAGCCTAGCTGATTTTGCACTTCATTTTTGAACTCTTTGAACTTGTCAAAAGATTCACTCTTATGTCTCATTAGATAGACATACCCGTATCTACTGAAATCATCAGTAAAGGTAATGAAGTATGAATAGCCACCTCTGGCATGTTTACTAAATGGCCCACACACATCACTGTGAATGAGGTCAAGTAAACCTGAAGCCCTTTGACCTTTGTTAGGAAAAGGAGCCTTCGTCATTTTACCCATTAAACAAGCTTTGCATGTATCAAGCTCCTCATAGGAGAATGATCCCAGCAGTCCATGATCATGCAACCGCCTAATGCGTTTCTCGTTAATATGGCCTAAACGACTATGCCATAGCAAGGTGCTGTCATCAGCATACTTGGCTTTCTTATTATCAATATTTTGTATAGAATATTCTATGTCCAACATGAATAACCCATTGTTAATTGATCCAGTAGCATAAACAATATAATCATAAGAAATAACACACTTTGAAATATTGCATTCAAAGGAAAACCCTTTCCTGACAAGAGCAGGAATAGAGATAATATTTTTCGTTATGCTAGGTACAAAATAACAATTGTTCAATTCTAATACAAGTCCAGATGGTAATGAGATGTGATATTCTCCTACAGCAACAGCAGCAACCCGTGCTCCGTTTCCAACTCGTAGGTCCACCTCATGCTGTCCCACCTGTCTTCTTCTCTTGAGTTCCTATACATTTGAACAAATGTGAACTCCACATGCAGTGTCCAACACCCATGATATAGAAGAAGAAACCATGACTTCAGTCACGAAAATACCTGAGCCAGAAGCAAAAGGATTGCTTCCCTTCTTGTCTCCTTGGAGCGCTTTACAGTCCTTTTTCCAGTGACCCAGCTGGCCACAGTGGAAACATCTGTATTCCTTCGACCGCTTAACCTTTTGTTTCAGAGCCTTGCTGTAGCTCTTGACAGGGGCTTTGCCCTTCTTCCCTTTCTTCTTGTTCCTTGAAGGAACCATCAAGACAGAGGTTGAAGGCTTTCCCTTTAGAGTCAACTCTGTAGTCAAGAGCATGTTCAGTAACTCTGCCGGGGTACAGTCGATCTTGTTCATATTAAAGTTAATGATGAACGGATCGAAAGAGGTCGGGAGAGACTGCAATATGATGTCTACAGCAAGCTCCTGATTGATGGTATGTCCCAGTTTCTCTAGAGCCTCCTTGTACCCAATCATCTTGAGTACGTGAGCTCCCACTGGACTCCCTTCAGCCAGTTTGCTCTGAAAGAAAAGTTTAGTCAAATTGTAGCGTTCAGTCCTAGCCTGTGCAGCATACAGCAGCTTGAGGTTTGCTATAATTTGTATAGCAGATAGATCCTCATGCTGACGCTGCAGCTCTGGCGTCATAGACGCAACCATCAGGCAAGAGACATCAATGCTATCATTGACATGCTTTTCATAGGCATCGCGAACCGCCCTTGCGGCGTTCGCAGCGGGTTGAGGCGGTATAGCCGTCTCGAGGACATACAGCTTCCTCTCTGCCTTAAGAACAATCTTAAGGTGTCCGTACCAGTCTGAGAAGTTTGGCCCAGCAAACTTCTCTCTTTCCAGTAGGGATCGGACATTGAAATTCGTGGTGTTCGTTGCTGCAGTAATCTACAACAATGCAAGAACAGCAAGGTCAGTATCAATGTTTAGAATCAATCCAGGACTTAAGAAAGATTCTTTTCTCACTATTTTATCTGACTGAAAAATCCATTAAACAGTCCGAAAGAATAACGCTCTTTTAGTGAGATGGGATCCAGATTTCATACTTGGTCTCCGCGTCCCGCTCAGGCGAGATAAGATGCACAGAGAGTACAAGCACTAATTTCTGGTAGGCAATGCCTGCCAATCGCCAACCCGTGCGATTCCCCTTCATCTGGGCAATCCAGCAGACTGTGCCAACTGAGTTGGTACAACACAGTCTCTGATCCCACAGATGGCTGCCTCCATATAGCTCACATATGCTCAGTATGTAGCCTACATGGTCAAGCTTACCTGACCTACTCCCTGGACCACCACGTGCTATGCTGAGCAACGAGAAGCGATAAATCCCTTCTCTGTAACACGCAGGTGTAATCACACACCGTCTGAAGATAGATGGGCGTGCCCACTGAGTGGGTACAACACGGCCCCAACGATAGTCAGAACAATGAGGTTTCGCGTCAGAAGGCTTACGTGCTTGATATTTTAGCATTGGATTTTAACAGTCTTTTATCTTCTTAACTATCATGCATAACCTATGGCGATAGCAGAAGATTAAATCATGCAGTTCTAATTATATAAACAATAAGTAGAAAGCATGCTGATCTTATGTGGTAAAAGCCCATTAAACCTAAGTAAGACCTTAATTTAACTTAAGTCTTCACTTAAGCTCTTCATGGGTCTTTTGCCTTCTCATCTGGCCCAACCCAGGGCCTGAGCGCCCACTGCAGCTCAGGTGCGCCCACCAGGTAAATGCGCCTGTCCCAGAGTCGAACCCTGGACCTCCCACCTGGTTAAGCCTCAAGCTGCATGCGCCTCTGCCATGTGTGCTCTGTGCTCTTGTCTGATAAAATTACAATTTAATCTATCTAGACAAGATTGACTCGCAGGTCAATTACACTTTATAAATTAAATAACATGTGATGCGCAGATCACAATAAAAATTAATTTACAATTTTAATTCCAGGCACGCAGGCCCCAGCACAGCACACATTAATTAGGCAGCCCACATAAGATTAAATAAACAAGCATCATGGCATCCAACCAACATGTGATCCAAATAAGAAAATAAAATTTTTGAAAACCCATTGGCATCAATTTTAATTTTCTTATGTGCCTTACTACCTTACAACGGTCCATTACTAGGGATCCACTCATCAGACCTAGTCTTATCCACTACCCTTCCATGCACCAAGTCCTAACTGACTTGAGTCGACCTAATGGTCAACCATGCATGCGCTGGGCTGAACAACCCTCATGAGTTCTGGCAAGCGGGTGTGACCCCGGGCCTAACTCATACGCGTTCACTGGTTGTCTCAACCAGACATCGCTACACGCCTGTCTGCAGTCGACCTATAGCCACCTTGTGCTTGCGCACAGATGCCATCTGGTCGACCCATCTAGGCTGTCAGATGGTCTGATCAGACTGTTTGGATCTTAACTAGGTGATGACTTCAACCCTACTAACCCGTCTAAGGGTTTATAGCAAGCGCTTAGATCTAAGTGAGGCGCGCAAGTGATTAAGTTTTTTAAGAAAAACTACAACATTCAACATGCGCAACTATGTAAGCATCAAACATGCGCCAACATAAAATATATTCAACTAGTAGTTTCGCATGATGAGAAAACTTAGATCTATGCATAAACGCATACATGGATCACCTACAGCAATCATATGAACATATATAAACCAATGCTCTGATACCAATTGAAAGCCCCCTAAATCTAAGGGGGGACGAAACCCTAATAGGAGGCGCATATAAAATTCGCAAGGAAGCAAGGGTTTCTTAAAGATCTTTTACATGCCATATGATCAACTGTCAAATGATTGAATAGATCAAGAAGAAGATCATACCATAGCCATTGATTCGAATGGCATCTTGGAAGAAGATGGCGAAAGGGCTCTCCTCCAAAGGTGACGCACACAAGAGGATGATGACTACTCCTTGTGTTCCTTGTGCTAGCAAGGTTCTCCAAGTGCCCTTATCGAATGGAAGGGATGAGATCTACACTTCTTGGCCGAATCCTCTCTTGTCGTCAACCTTCACCACGCAAGAGTGAGTCTTTGAGAGCAAGGGGCGAGAGACGAGAATAGAGAAGCGTTGCACTCGAACGTGGAGGCGTTTTCCACTTTGGAAAACCGAATTTCCAAAAATAGCAAATGCTTCAATACATGCGTTATGCGTTCACTCCAAGTGAACCGAACGCTCATCCCTCTAAATTGAACCATGCGCTCATACATGAGCCGGTTCAATTTGGATTTGGTTCAAGTACCAAATCAAGCCAAGCCTTGGTCCAGATCACCTTAAACCCTAAGATTCAAGATCTGACCGTTCATCTCTTGATGCTCCTGATCTGACCAATCTAGCATCAATTCTCTCGATCGAAGCTTACCGATCTCAAGCCCTAATCAATCAAACATGATCAGACCAGATCTCACTTACAATCAGAGTTTTAATCCCTTAAACTGAACCAAAACAATTCAGTCCACAGGATCTGACTTAAGTAAGCCATATCATCAAATTGTGCGACCCTAAGGGTTTCCTTTAAATGTCGGTAACGATAACTTATGTTATCACGATCAGTGAGGGGTATCTAGCAACACATCACTGTCTCCCGATATAAAGGAAAGAGTCTTCCAAGACTACACCCAAACCATAGCACAAGTGTGAATCCACTTCACTAGACATGCATGTTTCCTTTGCCACTGGATGTTCTTATTGGACATGCGTGTCAAGCTTGTAACTCCAATATGATGAGGATGATTAGATCAGATGAACATAGTCATCTGGGTATGGCCATACACTTTCTCAATCATCTCATCCAGAGGGCCCCTTTAGAACATCACACTCCTATCAAGGAGACGGCAATCCTTTATCTATCACTAGTGTCCTAACCTGACTCATGATCATTATCCAAGATAGTCTATAACCATTATATTTCAAATGATATTGAACTACCTCAAAACAATGACAATCATCATTTAGAAACACAAGTGATCTCAAGTCAGAGGAAGTATGCCACTTGTTTGCATACAAGGATTATTCACATTGTGACAAGCAATTGAACATCCTAGTAGGGTCTGTCCAGTACATCCAATGTACCTATGAGTCTACATCTTATTCCATGCTCGAAGCATCCTATAAGATTAGAACACATATTAGTCTCAATCATATCAAGGCTGTCTCATGTTCACCAAGATATCTCGACTAAGGACTTAACTGCATGTCAGCCAAGCTGAACAGCATTGAGACATTATTCAGAAGTATACATATGACAGCAGATAATGCAACAACATGAATAACAACCATTGCCTTTATAAACATGAAGTTTATACATGATACTGATACAATCCCGAGGCCTGAAACATTAGCCTTAAGGGCATACCCCAACATAAGCCAAGTCTGGTCTAGTACACAACATCGCATACATGATCGAACCTACTGCCGAAGCTTAGGGTACTCGACTCATGTCGTCCCTCTCAGCCTGTGTGGTGGGACACTGGCTCTTGGAGAGAATAAGGCCATGTCTCACTGGAAGGTATCCTTTCTTAGATTGCTCTAAGCTGAACCTCTCCAGGACCTTATCAATGTAAGTACTCTGACTAAGGGCCAGGAGCTTCCTGGATCTATCCCGGTAGATCCTCACGCCTAGGATATAGGCGGCCGCCCCTAAGTCTTTCATCTCGAAACACTTCCCCAACCATGTCTTCACAGCTTGAAGACTAGGGAAGTCATTTCCGATGAGTAGTATGTCGTTGACATACAGTACCAGAAATGTCACCAAGCTCCCACGGAATTTTTTGTATACATAGGCATCATCTTCGCTCTTGATAAAGCCATAATCTTTTACTGCTTCATCAAATCAAAGATTCCAACTTCGAGAGGCTTGCTTTAATCCATAAATGGATCTTCTTAGCCTGCAGACCTTATTGGCCTCTGCAGGAGGGATGAAACCATTAGGTTGTGTCATAAACACATCCTCTGTCAGCTTCCTGTTAAGGAACACTATCTTTACATCCATCTGCCATATCTCATAATCGTGATATGCAGCTATAGCAAGTAGGATTCGAATGGATTTAAACATGGCAACTGGCGAGAAGGTTTCATCATAGTCCACCCTGTGGACTTGTTTGAACCCTTTAGCCACAAGTCTACCCTTATAGGTAACTATATTACCATCCATGTCAGTCTTCCTTTTGAAGACCCATTTACACCCTATAGGTTTTACCCCATCAGGTAGCTCAACCAAATCCCAGACTTGGTTAGCCGACATAGAATCCATCTCGGATCTCATGGCCTCAAGCCATCTCTCGGAGTCCGGTCCAGCGACTGCCTCATCATAGGTCCCGGGTTCATCCTCAATGATGACGATCCCGTCGTGTTGGATTGGCAGCAACCCGTACCTCTCTGGTGCACGACGAATCCTCCCAGACCTACGTAGGGCTTGTGTCTGAGCCTCCAGTTGTCCAACAACCCGTGCAGGTGGCTCAGGTTCCACCTCAGTGTCTTGTCATTGCACTTGGACCTCGTCCAAGTCAAACTTTCTCCCACTGACTTCTTTCATGAGAAATTCTTTCTCTAGAAAGATAGAACCTCGAGGAACAAAAACTTTATTCTCACTGGGAATATAGAAGTAATATCCTTTAGTTTCCTTAGGATACCCCACAAACACGTATTTATCAGATCTGGGTTATAGCTTGCTAGAATCCTGACGTTTGACAAAAGCCTCACATCCCCAGACTCTAATAAAATAGAGATTCGGTCGTCTCCCACTCCATACCTCATACGGAATCTTGGAGACACTCTTAGATGGAACATTATTCAGTATGAGAGAAGCTGTCTCGAGTGCATGGCCCCAAAACGAGGGAGGTAGAGTTGCATGACTCATCATAGATCGAACCATGTCCAACAAGGTTCGATTTCTCCTTTCAGACACACCATTCCATTGAGGTGTTCCAGGAGGAGTGAGTTGGGATAGAATCCCACACTCTATAAGATAGTCAAAGAACTCACCGCTCAGGTACTCTCCACTACGATTTGGTCAAAGAGTCTTAATAGATCTACTAAGCTAGTTCTCTACTTCATGTCTGAACTCCTTAAATTTCTCAAAGGATTCGGACTTATGTCTCATCAAATAGACATAACCGTATCTACTGAAGTCATCAGTAAATGTGATGAAGTAGTTGTACCCTCCTCTGGCTTGTTTACTGAATGGCCCACACACATCACTATGTATGAGATCCAATAAACCTCCTGCCCTCTCACCAATCTTGGTGAAGGGTGCTTTTGTTATTTTCCCTAATAAACAAGGCTCGCAAGTATCAAACTCCTCCAAGGAGGTTGAATCTAACAATCCATTTGCATGGCGTTGTTGAATGCAATTCTTGTTTATATGGTCTAATCGACAATGCCAAAGGTACGCACCAACTGAACCACTCAGTTTGATCCTTTTGTGATTTATGTTACATATAGAGTTATCCATGTCCAAGACATATAATCCATTGCACAAGGTACCCTTCCCATAAAACACATTTTCAAATGAAAAAGAACAAGAGTCCTCTTTTATTTCAAATTTAAATCCTTTCCTTGCCAAGCCAGGAATAGATACAATGTTTTTGGTAAGAGAAGGTACATAATAGCAATTATTTAACTCTAGTTGAAGTCCAGAAGGCAGGGAGAGCGTCAAAATTCCTACGGCAACAGCAGCAACCTATGCTCCATTTCCAACACGTAGGTCAATCTCTCTAGGCCGCACCGATCTACTTTTCTTGAGCCCCTGCATATTTGTACAAATATGAGCTCCGCATGCAGTATCCAATACCCATGATATAGAAGTAGAAAGGTTGACTTCGGTAACATAAATACCTGAGCCAGAAGATGAAGCCCAGCTTCTCTTCTCCTCATTCTGAAGTCACACCATGTCCTTCAACATGTGAGGTGGCCCTCCACATGAATAGCACCTGTCATTCCTGATCCTTTCCATCTTTAGTTTTAGCTCCTTGGTCAAACCTTTCGGCTCACCACACTGAATGACTACTGTAGGAGGGTTGAGCCCAACCAATTCAATAAAGAGCTGCCTTAGATTAGAAATAATCTCAGAGGCATTCTTAGATTCATATTGCCCTCTAAATTCAAGTGACATGTTGGTTAGCATCAAATTAGCAACCTCCGAAGTATCAGCCTGATGCTTATCAAAAGCATCCTTCTCAGCCGCTAAGGCCGAGCATGGAAGTGGCTCTGGAATAGGCTGCTCAAGGACATAAAGCTTCCTCTCGAGCTTAAGGACAATCCTCAAGTTCCGATACCAGTCTATCAAGTTGGATCCAACCAACTTGTCCTTTTCTAGGATAGATCGCATTGACTATCTGCTATTGTTCGCAGTGACCATCTGCTCTCGAGTTTCAAGTTGTGCGACCCTATATGTTCCTCTGACGTTGGCAGTGATGAACTCAGGTCATCACAAGTAGTGAGTGGCACCTAGCAGTGCATCGCTACTACCTAAGTCTTCGGAATGGATATCAGCATCGACATCCCCATCATCGTAACAAGATACCGATGCATTACAGTCTCTTTGCCAAACTGATATCCGATTGGACAAAGTGTGTCACCACTTTGTTTTCACCCAATCTCATGGTCATGACTAAATCAGGCTTTCACCTGGGTATGGCCATACACTTCCAGTCATGCAACCATAGGGGGCCCCATGGATATCAAGCTTCCTGTAGGAAGGGGCAAATCCTATGTCTGTCAATTGATCTTCTCATATGGGTCGTGACATACCCAATGACAAGCGTTATGACCTCCCTGCTACGGTGAGATGTTAGGTTGTATCAAAGTATATCCCTAACCATATAGAAGAGTCAATGACCTCAAGTCAACGGATCAATGCATCTCCTGTCACTTGTGAGCTTAACTCATGACACCAAGTTAGAGCCTCACAGCGGGTCGGTCCTGTATATCCACCATTGATATACCCATATGCCTGCGTTAGCACCCCGTGCCTAACTAGCCCATATACCAGTCTCACATGTACCAGAGCTGTCCCTTATCCACTCAGGTACTCGACTGGGGACAGATCGTTTGAGCACAGATACAATCTGTCTCCAGGGACATTATTATCCATGTACATAATCGCAGATGTAAACATAGCATAATAACGACAATGCCAGAATGATATATCAATATCAATGTCAAGTAGTACAAGATGGACTAACAACGAGTCCAAGGGCATATGCACCAACAGAAGGAAATCCTAGGGATAGGAGGACCCCTCCCCAAACCACCCGTGTGACCTGTTATAACTGCTCCCAACCCGGTCACCTATCCAAGAACTGCCACAAAAAGGCCTTATTAATAGAGGAAGTAGAAGAAGAAGCTCTAGCCGAGAATGAGATTGAAGAGATCCTTTACCACCATGAATACAATAGTGAAGAGGAACCCACCCAAGTCACCGTGGCTGTGGTTAGGTGCAATTATATAAAGGATCTTCCTACTGAAGATTGGAAGAGGACCAGTTTGTTTTACATGTACACCAAGTGCAATGGTAAAGTCTGCAAGATAGTAATAGATAGTGGAAGTAGCCTAAATGTGATATTGAGGGAAGCGGTGACTAGGGTTGGGCTTAACCAAGAAAAACACCCAAAGCCTTGCAACATCTCATGGGTTGACCAGTCTAGTATGCCAGTAGCTTTTAGGTGCTTAGTACCACTTAAGTTGGCCACCCATTTGGGAAGTATTTGGTGTGATATAACTAAGATGGATGTGGCAGATGTGTTGTTAGGACGCCCATGGTTATATGACATGGATGTGACTCATTACGGCCGTAGTAATACATATGAGTTCACTATTGATAAGCAGAAAATCACTCTTATGCCTAGTCTCCCTCGGGAGCTTAGGACCTCACACAGGAAGGGAAAGGCGGTTGAACTTAAGCAACCCATTACCTTGTTAAGGCCCCAGGCATTTCTACATGACCTTAAAGAAACCGGTCTGGTCTACACCCTCCTTGTGCAGCAGGTCAGTCCCATAACCGAACCTGAACATTCCCCTATCATAACTGAGATCTTAAAGGCGTATCCTACCATCACCCCAGCCGAGTTACCCAACGAACTACCACCTGAACGAGTAGTTCAACATGCTATTGATCTTATCCCAGATGCAACCCTACCTCACTAACCTCACTACCGTATGAGCCCCATAGAACATGCTGAGCTGAAGAGACAGGTGGATGAGCTGCTTGCCAAAGGGTTAATTAGGGAGAGCCTCAGCCCATGTGATGTGCCTGCCTTACTTACACCAAAGAAAGATGGCACATGGAGAATGTGCATTGACTGTCATGCCATCAACAAGATAACAGTTAAATACCGTTTTCCTATTCCCCGGCTTGATGATCTTCTTAATATGATTGCAGGTTCAGCTAGGTTTTCCAAGGTGGACCTCTGCAGTGGGTGTCATCAAGTTAGAATTAGAAAGGGAGATAAGTGAAAAACGGCATTTAAAACACAAGATGGCCTTTATGAATGGATGGTCATGCCCTTTGGGCTGACCAATGCCCCCTCAACTTTCATGAGAATAATGCACCAAGTTCTCAAACCATACATTGGTAAATTCCTTGTGGTATATTTCGATGACATCTTAATCTTTAGCAAAACCGAGCAAGAACATTTAGACCACTTGAGGGCCACTCTTAATTTGTTGAAGAGAGAACATCTGTTGTTGAATCTAAAGAAATGTGTCTTCTTGACCCAAGAGGTTGAATTTCTAGGCTTCATTATCAATGAACAAGGACTAAATGCCAACCCCTCAAAAGTGGACACTATAGTTAATTGGCCATCCCCTACCTCTAACACTAAAGCTAGGAGCTTTCATGGCCTAGCTACATTTTATAGGCAGTTCATACATGGTTTTAGTACCATAGTGGCTCCTATAACTAATTGCTTGCGCCAAGGGAATTTTGAGTGGACCACCTCAACTGAAAAAGCCTTTCAAGACCTAAAATTGAAAATCACTTCTACACCGGTATTGAGGTTGCCTGATTTCAATAAAGTGTTCATTGTGGATTGTGATGCCTCGGGAGTGGGTATTGGTGGTACACTTAGTCAAGAGGGGCATCCAATCGCTTTTTATAGTGAAAAGTTAAATGAAGCAAGGCGACGATATTCAACTTATGATAAAGAGTTTTACGCTATAGTTCAAGCCCTTAAGCATTGGAGGCACTACCTAATCCACAAAGAATTTATTCTCAATAGTGACCATCAAGCTCTCATCTATTTGAATAGCCAAGTCAAGTTAAACCCTAGACATGCCAAATGGGCTGAGTTCCTACAACAATATACATTTGTCCTCAAACATAAAGAGGGAACCCAAAATAAGGTGGCTGATGCTTTGAGTAGGAAGATGCTTCTCTTGAATACATTACATGTGTCGGTCACTAGGTTTGATAGAATAAAAAATGAGTATGTTGAATGCCCGGACTTTAAAGAAATGTTTTGTGAGCTCAAAGATGGTACGGTATCAAATCCTGATTTTGACCTACACGATGGCTTCTTGTTTAAGAAGGGCAAGCTTTGCATTCCACATTCCTCATTGAGAGAATTTATGGTTTGGGAGCTGCATGGGGGCAACATAGCCGGCCACCATGGGAGGGATAAGACTCTAGCTTTGGTGGAAGAAAGGTTCTATTATTAAAGATGTGACCGAAGTTGTGGGCCATTGTCAAACTTGTCAGTTAGCCAAAACCAGGAAGCACAATACCGGCCTGTACATGCCCTTACCCATACCGGAAGGACCATGGTAGGACTTGAGCATGGACTTTGTGCTAGGCTTTCCCCGCACTAGTGCCCACTATGACTTCATCTACGTGATGGTTGACTGATTCACTAAGATGGCTCACTTCATACCATGCACAAAGACCACGGATGCCTCTCATGTGGCCAGGCTTTTCTTCAAGGAGGTGGTGTGTTTGCATGGGTTACACCACACCATAGTATCTGATAGGGATGTTAAATTTGTTGGTCATTTTTGGATCACCTTATGGAAGTTAATGGGTACCATGTTGGGGTATGCCCTTAAGGCTAATGTTTGAGGCCTTGGGTTGTTATCAGTATCATGTATAAACTCTATGTTTATAAAGGCAATGGTTGTTATTCAGGTTGTTACATTATCTGCTGCAATATGTATACTTCTGAATAATATCTCAATGCTGTTCAGCTTGGCTGACATGCAGTATTGTCCTTAGTCGAGATATCTTGGTGAACATGAGACAGCCTTGATATGATTGAGACTAATATGTGTTCTAATCTTATAGGATGCTTCGAGCATGGAATAAGATGTAGATTCATGGGTACATTGGATGTACTGGACAGACCCTACTTAGGATATTCGATTGCTTGTTACAATGTGAATAATCCTTGTATGCAAACAAGTGGCATATTTCCTCTGACTTGAGATCACTTGTGTTTCTAAATGATGATTGGCATTGTTTTGAGGTAGTTCAATATCATTTGAAACATAATGGTTATAGACTATCTTGGATAATGAGCATGAGTCATGTTAGGGCACTAGTGATAGATATAGGATTGCCGTCTCCTTGTTTGGAGTGTGATGTTCTGAAGGGGCCCCCTGGATGAGATGGTTGAGAAAGTGTATGGCCATACCCAGGTGACTATGTTCATCTGATCTAACCACTCTCATCATATTGGAATTACAGGCTTGACACGCTTATCCAATAAGAACATCCAGTGGCAAAGGAAACACATATGTCAAGTGACTTGGGTTCACACTTGTGCTGTGGTTTGGGTGTAGTCTTGGAAGACTCTTTCCTTTATATCGGGAGACAGTGATGTGTTGCTAGATACCCCTCACTGATCGTGATAACGTAAGTTATCGTTACCGACATTTAAAGGAAACCCTTAGGGTCGCACAATTTGATGATATGGCTTACTTAAGTCAGATCGTGTGGACTGAATTGTTTTGGTTCAGTTCAAAGGGATTTGAACTCTGATTGTAAGTGAGATCTGGTCTGATCATGTTTGATTGATTAGGGTTTGAGATCGGTAAGCTTCGATCGAGAGAATTGATGCTAGATCGGTGAGATCAAGAGCATCAAGAGATGAATGGTTAGATCTTGAACCTTATGGTTTAATTTGATCTAGACCAATGCTTGGTTTGATTTGGTCTTTGAACCAAATGTAATTGAACCGGCTCATCAAGTGAGCGCATGGTTCAAAGGGGAGAACATTGCGATTTGTTCACTAAGCGTGAACACTTGAACGTGTGAGGATTTACTATTTTTGGAAGTCATGCTTTCCAAAATAGGTAGCACGCCTCACATTCGAGGGATCGCCCCTATTCTCGCCCCTCTTTCTCTCTTGCTCTCGTGTGACTCGTAATAACGAGTGTGGAGAGAGGTATTCGGCCAAGGAGAGAACTTATCTCGTAATCTCATTCCCTTCAGCGATCAGGAGACTTGGAGATCCTTACTAGCATAAGGAACAACAAGGAGGAAGCGATCTATCACCTTGTGTGCGGTGCCTTTGGAGAAGAAGCACACGCTTCTTTTGATTCCAAGTCGCCATCCAAGAAATGGCATTGGTATGATCCCCTTCTCGATCTATACATGTTATTAAAGTTGATCATATATTCATCATGCGATCCTAGGAAACCCTAATTTCCTCTTGTTGCAAGTTCTGATATGCGCCTATTAGGGTTTCGCCCCCCCTTAGGAACTTTCAATTGGTATCAGAGCGAGTTCATGTATGAATCATATGATTGCTTGATGTGATCCTTGTTTGCGCTTATGAATAGATCTAATGGTATAGGTCATCATGCGAAACTAGATGTATGTTTATTACTTGTTGGCGCATGTATGATGTTTGGCGCTTGTTGTAGTTTTTTCTCAAAACATTACTTGCGTGCCTCTCATTAGATCTAAGCGCCTGCTTTAAAGTCTTAGACGGGTTATTAGGGTTGAGGTCATCGTCCAGTCTAGACCCAACAGTCTGATCAGACCATCTGACAGCCTAGATGGGTCGACCAGATGGCACCTATGCGCAAGCATGTGGTGGCTATTGGTCGACTGCAGAAAGGCGTGTAGCGATGTTTGATTTAGACAACCAGTGAACGCTCATGATTAAGGCCCGGGGTCACACCCGCTTGCCAGAACTCATGAGGGACGTTCAGCCCTTAACGCATGCATTGTTGACCATGAGGTCGGCTCAAGTCGGTTATGACTTGGTGCATGCAAGGGCAGGGGGTCTGACTAGGTCTGATGAGTGGATCCCTATTAATGGACCGTTGTAAGGTAGTAGGGCACATAAGGAAATAAAATGAAGCCAATGGGTTTTTCGAAAATTTTATTTTCTTGATTGGATCACATGATGTTTGTATAACATGATGAGTGTTTATTTAATCTTATGTGGGCTGCCCAAAAATTTAATGTGTGCTGTGCTGGGGCCTGCGTGCCTGGATTATTATTTGTAAATTATTTATTGTGATCTGCGCATCACATTTTAATTAATTTATAATGTGTAATTGACCTGTGTGTCAATCATGTCTAGATAGATTAAATTGTAATTTAATTAGACATGAGCACAGAGCACACATGGCAGAGGCGCATGCAGCAAGTGGCTTCACCAGTGGGAGGTCTAGGGTTCGACTCTAGGACAGGCGCATTTTACCTAGTGGGCGCATCTTAGCTGCACAGGGCGCTTGGGCCCTGGCTGGGCCAGATGAGTTTCAAAAGGACCCATGAAGAGCTCAAGTGAAGACTTAAGTTAATTAAGGTCTTACTTAGGTTTAATGGGCTTTTACCACATAAGATCATTATGCTTTTAATTTACTGTTTAAGTAATTTAGTAACTGCATGATTTATTCTTCTGCTATCACCATAGGATTTGTATGATAGTAAGAAGATAAAAGGACCGTTAAAATCCAACGATGAATATCAAGCACGATAGCCTTCTGACGCGAAACCTCATTGTTCTGACTATTGTTGGGGCCGTGTTGTACCCACTCAGTGGGCACGCCCATCTATCTTCAGACGGTGTGTGATTACACCTGCGTGTTACAGAGAAGGGATTTATCGCTTCTCGTTGCTCAGCATAGCACGTGGTGGTCCAGGGAGTAGGTCGGGTCAGCTTGACCATGTAGGCTACATATTGAGCATATGGTAGCTATATGGAGGCAGCCATCTGTGGGATCAGAGACTGTGTTGTACCAACTCAGTTGGCACAGTCTGCTGGATTGCCCAGATGAAGGGGAATCGCACGGGTTGGCGATTGGTAGGGATTGCCTACCAGAGATTAGTGCTTGTACTCTCTGTGCATCTTATCTCGCCTGAGCGGGACGCGGAGACCAAGTATGAAATCTGGATCCCATCTCACTAAAAGAGTTTTACTCTTTCGGGCTATTTTGCTGGATTTTTCAGCCAGATAAAATAGTGAGAAAAGAATCATTCTTAAGTCCTGAATTGATTCTACCATTGATACTGACCTTGCTGTTCTTGCAATGTTGTAGATTACTGCAGCAATGAACACCACAGCGTTCAATGTGCGATCCTTACTGGAAAGGGAGAAGTTTGCTGGGCCAAACTTCTCAGACTGGTACGGACACCTTAAGATTGTTCTTAAGGCTGAGAGGAAACTGTATGTCCTCGAGACGGCAATACCGCCTCAACCCGCTGCGAACGCCACAAGGGCGGTTCGGGAAGCTTATGAAAAGCATGTCAATGATAGCATTGATGTCGCTTGCCTTATGCTTGCGTCTATGACGCCAGAGCTTCAGCGTCAGCATGAAGATTTATCTGCTATTGAAATTATAGCAAACCTCAACATGCTGTATGCTGCACAGGCAAGGACTGAACGCTATAACTTGACTAAACTTTTCTTTCAGAGCAAACTGACTGAAGGGAGTCCAGTGAGAGCTCACGTGCTCAAGATGATTGGGTACAAAGAAGCTCTAGAGAAACTGGGACACACCATCAATCAGGAGCTTGTTGTAGACATCATCCTGCAGTCTCTCCCGGCCTCTTTCGATCCATTCATCATTAATTTTAATATGAACAAGATCGACTGTACGCCGGCAGAGTTACTGAACATGCTCTTGACTACAGAGCAGACTCAATCTCGTGAGAAGGGAAAGCCTTCATCCTCTGTCCTAATGGTTCCTTCAAGGAACAAGAAGAAGGGGAAGAAGGGCAAAGCCCCTATCAAGAGCTACAACAAGGCTCTAAAGCAAAAGATAAAGCGGTCAAAGGAATACAGATGTTTCCATTGTGGCCAGTTGGGTCACTGGAAAAAGGACTGTAAAGCGCTCCAAGGAGATAAGAAGGGAAGCAAGACTTTCGCTTCTGGCTCAGGTATTTTCGTGACTGAGGTCATGGTTTCTTCTTCTATATCATGGGTGTTGGACACTGCATGTGGAGTTCACATTTGTTCAAATGTATAGGAACTCAAGAGAAGAAGACAGGTGGGACAGCATGAGGTGGACCTACGAGTAGGAAACGGGGCACGGGTTGCTGCTGTTGCTGTAGGAGAATATCACATCTCTTTACCATCTGGTCTTGTATTAGAACTGGACAATTGTTATTTTGTACCGAGCATAACTAAGAATATTATCTCTATTCCTGCTCTTGTCAGGAAAGGGTTTTCCTTTGAATGCAAAATTTCAAAGTGTTATATTTCTTTTGATAATATTGTTTATGCTACTGGGTCAATTAACAATGGGTTATTCATGTTGGACATGGAATGTTCAATACAACAGATTGATATTAAGAAAGCCAAGTATGCTGATGACAGCACCTTGTTATGGCATAGTCGTTTAGGCCATATTAACAAGAAGCGCATTAAGCGGTTGCATGACCATGGACTGCTGGGATCATTCTCCTATGAGGAGCTTGATACATGCAAAGCTTGTTTAATGGGTAAAATGATGAAGTCTCCTTTTTCTAATAAAGGTCAAAGGGCTTCAGGTTTACTTGACCTCATTCACAGTGATGTGTGTGGGCCATTTAGTAAACATGCCAGAGGTGGCTATTCATACTTCATTACCTTTACTGATGATTTCAGTAGATATGGTTATGTCTATCTAATGAGACATAAGAGTGAATCTTTTGATAAGTTCAAAGAGTTCAAAAATGAAGTACAAAATCAGCTAGGCCGAAATATCAAGGCACTTCGTTCAGATCGAGGTGGAGAATACTTGAGTCATGAGTTTACTGACTATCTGAAGGAGTGTGGGATTATCTCACAGCTCACTCCGCCAGGAACACCACAATGGAATGGTGTGTCCGAGAGGAGAAATAGAACCTTACTGGATATGGTTCGTTTTATGATGAGTCAGGCTACTCTACCTTACTCCTTTTGGGGATTTGCACTGGAAACAGCTGCAAAGGTACTAAACCGAGTGCCATCCAAGGCTGTTTCAAAGACTCCATATGAGTTATGGTATGGGAAACAGCCGAGCTTGACATTTATTAAGATCTGGGGTTGCGAGGCTTATGTCAAGAAGCTGAACAACCTGAGGCTCAGATATCACGGGAACCGCGAAGATCGGGAAGGATCCGTCGACAGCCTGAGCGCTATGACGGAGTCTACATCATTGATGATGAACCCCTCACTTATGCGGATGCGGTCAGTGGACCGGAATCAGCGAGATGGCTTGAAGCTATGCAAGCCGAGATGGACTCCATGTCAGATAACCAAGTTTGGGATTTGGTTGATCCGCCTCCGGGAGTAATCCCTATAGGCTGTAAGTGGATCTTCAAGAAGAAGATTGACATGGATGGTAACGTGGTTACCTATAAAGGCAGGCTAGTTGCGAAAGGTTTCAAACAAATCTACGGGATAGATTATGATGAAACTTTCTCTTCTGTAGCCATGTTCAAGTCTATTCGGATTATTCTTGCGATAGCAGCATATTATGATTATGAGATCTGGCAAATGGATGTGAAGACCGCTTTCCTTAATGGAAACTTAGAGGAGGATGTGTATATGACACAACCTGAAGGTTTCACTAATCCATCAGACCGTCATAAAATATGCAAATTAAAGAAGTCCATTTATGGACTTAAACAAGCATCAAGAAGCTGGAATATTCGTTTTGATGAATCAATCTGTGAATTTGGTTTCATCAAGAATGAAGATGACCCGTGTGTATATAAGAGGTTTAGTGGGAGAGTGGTTACTTTCCTAGTCCTCTACGTCGATGATATCTTGATCATTGGAAACGATATTCCTGAACTACATGCTGTCAAGGCATGGTTAAGAACATATTTCCAGATGAAAGATTTAGGAGAAGCAGCCTATGTATTAGGTGTGAAGATCTACAGAGATAGATCTAAGAGGCTTCTCGGGCTGTGCCAGAGTACTTACATCGATAAAGTCCTGGAGAGATTCCATTTAGAAAATTCTAAAAGAGGATATCTTCCAGTCAGACATGGTCTGAATCTTTCAAAGAGTCAGTGTCCACAAACACAGACTGAGAAAGATGAAATGGACAATACGCCTTTTGCTTCGGCTATTGGGTCCATTATGTATGCGATGTTGTGTACTCGCCCAGACGTCGCTTACGGGTTAAGCGTGACCAGTCGATTCCAAAGTAATCCAGGGAAGGCACACTGGATTGCGGTCAAGAACATTTTAAAATATCTTCGGAGGACCAAAGATATGTTCTTGATTTATGGAGGTCAGGAAGAACTCAGTATTGAAGGATATACTGACGCTTCGTTCCAATCTGACCAGGATGATTTCCAATCGCAATCAGGCTATGTTTTTAGCTTGAATGGAGGAGCAGTGGTGTGGAAAAGTTTCAAACAATCAATTGTTGCTGATTCCACAACAGAAGCCGAGTATGTTGCAGCCTCAGAAGCATCTAAGGAGGCAGTGTGGATTCGTAAGTTCATTCAGGAACTTGGTGTTGTTCCTTCGAGTGTAGATCCATTGGTTATCTTCTGTGATAACACTGGAGCAATAGCACAAGCAAAGGAACCACGGTCGCACCAGAAGTCCAAGCACATACAGAGAAGGTTTCACTTGATCCGGGAGATCATTGATCGTGGCGAGATCAAAATCTGCAAGGTTCATACAGATGACAATCTAGCTGACCCGCTTACAAAGCCTCTGGCGCAGCAGAAGCATGAGAAGCACTGTAATAATATGGGTTTGAGATTTCTCAACCATTAGATTAAGTGCAAGTGGGAGATTATTGGGGTATGCCCTTAAGGCTAATGTTTGAGGCCTTGGGTTGTTATCAGTATCATGTATAAACTCTATGTTTATAAAGGCAATGGTTGTTATTCAGGTTGTTACATTATTTGCTGCAATATGTATACTTCTGAATAATGTCTCAATGCTGTTCAGCTTGGCTGACATGCAGTATTGTCCTTAGTCAAGATATCTTGGTGAACATGAGACAGCCTTGATATGATTGAGACTAATATGTGTTCTAATCTTATAGGATGCTTCGAGCATGGAATAACATGTAGACTCATGGGTACATTGGATGTACTGGACAGACCCTACTTAGGATATTCGATTGCTTGTCACAATGTGAATAATCCTTGTATGCAAACAAGTGGCATATTTCCTCTGACTTGAGATCACTTGTGTTTCTAAATGATGATTGGCATTGTTTTGAGGTAGTTCAATATCATTTGAAACATAATGGTTATAGACTATCTGGGATAATGAGCTTGAGTCATGTTAGGGCACTAGTGATAGATATAGGATTGCCGTCTCCTTGTTTGGAGTGTGATGTTCTGAAGGGGCCCCCTGGATGAGATGGTTGAGAAAGTGTATGGCCATACCCAGGTGACTATGTTCATCTGATCTAACCACTCTCATCATATTGGAATTACAGGCTTGACACGCTTATCCAATAAGAACATCCAGTGACAAAGGAAACACATATATCAAGTGACTTGGGTTCACACTTGTGCTGTGGTTTGAGTGTAGTCTTGGAAGACTCTTTCCTTTATATCGGGAGACAGTGATGTGTTGCTAGATACCCCTCACTGATCGTGATAATGTAAGTTATCGTTACCGACATTTAAAGGAAACCCTTAGGGTCGCACAATTTGATGATATGGCTTACTTAAGTCAGATCGTGTGGACTGAATTGTTTTGGTTCAGTTCAAAGGGATTTGAACTCTGATTGTAAGTGAGATCTGGTCTGATCATGTTTGATTGATTAGGGCTTGAGATCGGTAAGCTTCGATCGAGAGAATTGATGCTAGATCGGTGAGATCAAGAGCATCAAGAGATGAATGGTTAGATCTTGAACCTTATGGTTTAATTTGATCTAGACCAATGCTTGGTTTGATTTGGTCTTTGAACCAAATGTAATTGAACCGGCTCATCAAGTGAGCACATGGTTCAAAGGGGAGAACATTGCGATTTGTTCACTAAGCGTGAACACTTGAACGTGTGAGGATTTACTATTTTTGGAAGTCATGCTTTCCAAAATAGGTAGCACGCCTCACGTTCGAGGGATCGCCCCTATTCTTGCCCCTCTTTCTCTCTTGCTCTCGTGTGACTCGTAATAACGAGTGTGGAGAGAGGTATTCGGCCAAGGAGAGAACTTATCTCGTAATCTCATTCCCTTCAGCGATCAGGAGACTTGGAGATCCTTACTAGCATAAGGAACAACAAGGAGGAAGCGATCTATCACCTTGTGTGCGGTGCCTTTGGAGAAGAAGCACACGCTTCTTTTGATTCCAAGTCGCCATCCAAGAAATGGCATTGGTATGATCCCCTTCTCGATCTATACATGTTATTAAAGTTGATCATATATTCATCATGCGATCCTAGGAAACCCTAATTTCCTCTTGTTGCAAGTTCTGATATGCGCCTATTAGGGTTTCGCCCCCCCTTAGAAACTTTCATACCAAACTTAATTTCTCTACAGCCTACCACCCACAATCAGATGGGCAAACCAAAGTGGTAAACCGGTCTCTTGGTAATATCTTGAGATGCTTAGTGGGGGAACACCCAGGTAATTGGGACAAGTTGTTACCAACCGCTGAATTTGCCTTTAATAGTGCAGTGAATTGAACCACCGGTGCTAGTCCCTTCCAACTCAATCTTGGGTTTCAACCATGCAAGCCCATAGATCTTGCTCCCTTACCATCCCCCTTTAAATAGAACCATTCAACCTTATCTTTTGCGCAACACATTGTCAAGATACATAATGAAGTGTGGGATCAAATAGCAAAGAACACACTTAAATATGAATTAGCTACTAATCCTCATCGTCGCTCTACTAAATTGCAGGAAGGAGACTTGGTGATGCTTAGAAACCGAAAGGAAAGACAACATGGTACCAACAACAAGCTGCAGCCAAGAGCCATGGGTCCTTTCCGAATATTGCAAAAAGTAAATGACAATGCATATTAGATTGATTTGCCACTGGCCCTTGGGATACATAACACCATCAACGTAAAAGACTTGACACTTTACAAAGCACCTCTCCACATTGAAGCGCTAGCTCCAACAAAGAGGGCAGGTTGGTTACTTGATGTACAACAACGATTCACAACGCAAGGAATTCAAAATCACTATCTCATCCAATGGGAAGATCAAACTGAAGAATGGTTATCTGAAGAAGACACGCTCCTACACCTCCCCGGGGAACTTGAGAGCTTCATATCTAATTCTCTGGAGGAGAATTCTTCAGCCCCCGGGAAAGCTGATGTAGGGACACTCCCAAGGAGATCAACAAGATCCAAGAAGATCCCCATTCGTTATGGGATGAATGCTTGATGGATCCTGATATTTTGAGAATTTGTTTATAACTTATTATTTTGCTGCATTGTAATATGTTACAAACTCTATTTTACTTTCGGCACTTGATGTTATGATGTTATGTTGTAGCTAGGATTAGCCTAGGTTTATTTTTGAAGTCTTTGTTTTTATTTTGTAGTGGTTGTAATAGGTTGTACTAGCCTAGGTATTTTACACACATGTATTGCACATGTAGGCACCTAGCTCCCCAATGGTATTGTGACCTTGGCATGATTCAAATCGACACCAACCAGCTCAACATGAACCTAGCCCGATGTTTCAAATCAACTAGAACCCAGCCCACTCAAGACAAGTAAACCTGCCACACATCAGCCCCAAAGAGTCAAGGATACATCAGCCCACTTACGAGCAACATCATTCACCAACGGCTACAGATCTTCACAACTAGCATGCGCATGGGAGAAACCTGACGTCACCCCACTCATTCAGCCAACGAATATTATAGCTAAGAGAATGCCAAGGGTCACAAGATGCAATCGTTGGAGGATGGGTTTTAAGCTTTGCACTTGTTCACTAAGGTGTTTTCCTTCCATTATCTCTAATGCTACATTTACTTTGTGTTTAGGGATACATACCTAAGGTGATCTAGGGCTTAGGATTTCATCCTTCATCACAAACAAGGCAACAAGTCAGTACTTAACTACGTAGTCCTCGTTGGGAACGATAATCTTTTTATTACTTCGATAAATCCATGTACTTGCAAAACCTATCATGGGTCTGCTAGATTGTTGTTGGTGTATATTCTAATAGATAAGTTTTTGGCGCCGTTGCCGGGGATTACGGGTAGTTAATATTGACTAATAGATAAGTTTAGACATTAGGCATTTTCTTTTCTTTTGCTTTACTGCTAGTCTTTACTATTCTTTTTTTTTATAGTTAACTTACACGTTGTATGCCCAGAATTTCTCGTGCAGGTGCTTTGTTCCTAGAAGACGCAGAAATTGAGCGTACGTTTCGCCTTCGAAGGAGATTGCAGTTTGAGAACAAGAGGACTTCTGAAGAAGGAGTGATGGCGGTGAACAATCAATCTTTGAGGGACTTCGAATCACCAAGCATACAAGGGTTTAATTCAAGCATTGTTTAACCTAATGTAGAGGCGAACAATTTCGAACTCAAACCAACGCTGATGACGATGGTCCAACAAAATCAATTTGGGGGATCCCCAAATCAGGACCCTAATCTTCATTTAGCTGTTTTTCTTGAATACTGCGATACTGTTAAAGTTAACGGAGTTTCATCTGATGCGATAAGAGTAAGATTATTTCCATTTTCTCTCAGGGACCGCGCCAGATCTTGGTTATATTCGATGCCGGTAGGATCTATCACCACATGGGAAGAGCTATCAAAAGCATTTTTGAATAAATATTTTCCACCCAGCAAGACTGTTCAACTACGCAATAGGATTATATCTTTTGCACAGCAAGAGGGAGAGTCACTCTATGACGCTTGGGAACGCTTCAAGGAGCTCCAATGCATGTGCCCACACCATGGACTTCAGGAATGGGTTTTAATCCACATCTTTTACAATGGATTGGATTACAATACTAGACTGATGGTGGACGCTGCGGCTGGAGGAACGATCATGAGCAAGAGTCTGGAAGACGCAATTGCTCTACTTGAGGGTATGGCCATAAACCATAACCACTGGTCAAGTGAGCGAAACATTACCCCCACAGGGTTTGGTAAGTACTATAATGATTCGTTGACCTCACAGGAAGAATCAAATCAGGAGCAAGCCAATGCTGTGGGAAATTTCAATCAAAGACCCACGAATGACCCATACTCTACAACTTACAATCCAGGATGGAGGAACCACCCCAACTTGTCCTACAAGAATAATCAAGGGAAAGTTCCTCAATATTCTCAGCAGAATAACAGGCCACCACCTGGCTTCCAACCAAGGCAATATGGGCAGCCTCCAAAGTCAAACTTTGAGTATATGCTAGAAGTTGTTATGAAATAGTAGAAGAGTACTGAAGACCTTGCTGACCAAATCAAGCAGCTGACATCTCGAGTGGAAGCTCTGGCTACCCACAACAAGATATTTGAAAATCAGATTGCACAGCAAGCTAGTACTACTAGCAGGCCTATAGGGAGACTACTGGGACAGCCTGAGATGAATCCCAGGGAGCACATCAACGCGGTTACTGTAATGAGTGCCGAACACAATGAGACACCTGGAGAGCCTATCGAGGAATCTACTGATAAATCTGCGAGTATTGTTTTTTATTTTGAAGACTATGAGGAGAAAGGGGAGAAAGAGAAATATGTAGGTCTGCCTGCATATCTCCCTCCGATTCCTTTTCCCCAGAGGTTACGTAGAACAGATTAGAGAAAACCTGATAGTGGTAAGTCTGAGGCAAAGAAAGACCAGGTAAGCAAGAACACTGAAATAACAAAGGTAAGGGACCCCGGAGATATTTCAATTTCATGCCAAGTTGGTAAGTTTGCTGTTGAAAATGCTTTGTGCGACATAGGAGCGAGTATTAGCTTGATACCTGCATACTTGATTGAGGAGGTAGGTAGTGGATAACTTAAACCTACTGAGACTTATATTCAATTTGCTAATGGTTTTGATCAGCAACCAATTGGTGTATTAGAGAATGTAATCATTAAAATTGATAAATTTTCTATCGTTACTAATTTTATGGTTGTTAACATGAAGGAAAACGTTAAGTTACCTGTCATCCTAGGAAGACCGTTTTTAGCAAGCACGGGAGCTATAATCGACATGTTGCATGAGAAGCTTACATTGAATTTGAATGATAGTAAGTTGATCTTTGATTTTTCATCAGAAGCTAAAGGGATTAATTTTGCAGGTTCCGATCAATTGCTCGGAGTGAAGGTGAACAAATTTGATGACGAAAATATTTTTTAAGTGGATAGACGTCTCTCAGAAAATTGGGCAAAGCATAAAAGGAACGAGTTGAAAGAAGCCGAAACATGGCCATTACCTCGAGCTTTAAAGTTAAATCTGTATAATTGTCTGGAAAGGCGTGAGGAACAACAATTGCCTATTATTCACCATGCCTCATATCCACCAGAAGAGTAATGAGCATTGCCTTGGTCGAGCTAAAGACCGTAAACAAACGCTACTTGGGAGGCAACACAGAGGCTCTAGATTCTTCTTGATTTTAGCATGTTTTTCTATACAGGCTTTAAATTTTTCCTTATAGTTCTTAGTATTAACTTCTTAAATTTATTTTATTTTATTTTTATTTCATATTTTGTCGGTGATATTTGATGAAGTTTCATATATGAAAATTCTACTATAGATTGATGTTTTACATGCAGGAATTTTTCAGAAAATTTCTGGGATTTTTCTGACGAAAAGCAAACCAAAATGTGACATTTACTAGTAAAGCCGTAATTATCGCGCAGCCGTGATTGCGAATATGACCGAGTTTTACGGGACACTATACACTAAAGCAGATTTATGGCTGAAGCCGTGATTACATTACGGACCGTAAGTTCTTATGGTTTAAACTTCACTGGCGACTATGGGTTTACGCCCACGCTCGTAATTCACCGATTTTCGATGATTCCTCCCGTGAGCAGCAACGCAACCCTTCCACCTGCTTTCCTATACTTCCAGCGAGTGACTTCCGACGCTCTTTCGCTGGATTTCCGCCGGATTTCTTGAAGAACCGCCATGCGTCTGCCGACCCGCCATAACTTGTCTTTGAGCCGATACAAGGCCGATTTTCACATAGATTCGTGAGTTTTCTTCGCTCAGACTTGCGATTCATCATTTGCATTTGGAATATATACACTTTGCATCAATTTGGAACCGTTTGATCAGATTTTTGAGGTGATTTTTTACTCGGTTTTCATGGGTATTTTCAAATTTATTGTAGCACACGATTTTTGAAATACATTGGCATATTTTGCGGTATTTTGATCGGCATTATGGCACCGAGGAGATCAGTTTGGACCAGACCCTATGGGGTAGTGAGGAAGGAGTGTGTATAAGGCCTATACCCTCCTATTTATCCTAGGTATAGGATGGTACATGGAGTACTCCCGGAGAGATTTGAGCTACATCAAATGTCGGCAGTGGAGTCTCCGATACCGTGAGACCTATATCCTCCCTCTGACACACCTTGGGAGTATCCTAGTGTCTCTGACGAGATTGGTATTGAGAGGACATCCCCAGCCCCTAGCACATCCTCTGTACCCAGCACATCACTGACAGCAGTGCCTGAGCCAGTTAGCTCCCCACAGTTAGAGATTGTATCAGACAGGCTTGTAGATAGGCCAGAGAGCCGCGATCAGAGGATCGCTAGATGGTACGCTAGGAAGCGTATCACGCGAGGCATGACTACGTGGGGGAGGAGAGTTACTAGACCAATATCACTAGTTGTAGAGACAACTGAGATATCCGTAGCGCCCCCCAGAGCCAGCACCGACAATAGTTGAGAGTACTCCTATGGATGTTGAGGAGTCTGCCACACCCGTGCCTCCTACTGACTTATCAGAGTCTGCAGCACTTGCAGATACACAGACTATGGTGGTGGACACTCCACATGACATAGTCCAGACTCCAGAGGTTCCATCACCCTCCTCAGCCCTAGGAGACCTGCCTGTCCCTGAGGCTAGTACACCCATATTGCCAGATTAGGAGGAGGGATCGCCTGAGATATTTGCAGATTTACCTGAGATATCTGTAGACATACCAGAGATCCACTCTTCTTCTCCATCTGTTGCACTTGAGGCACCACAGATTCCAGAGCCAGCCCCTACATCAGCAGCAGCAGCACCATCACCTGAGATACAGGAGCCATTTGCAGAGCCGTCCTCAGAGCATTCACCAGTTGAATCCCTAGAGCCTTCGTCTTCTGAGCCATCTCCAGTTATACCAGAGCCAGAGATACCAGAGAGGAGACGTGCGCGATCACCACCCCCTGTACTTACTCCTTACCCACATTAGATCAGACACAGGAGTAGGGAGCAGGAGAGGAGATATCGTGCTATGTCCACTTGGGGAGTGCTTAGCACGAGATATTGGGATGATCAGACATTACAGTCCCTGGGATTGTTCGACGACATCCAGTGGATGTTCGCGAACATAGGGTGGCAGGATTTCTATCAGCAGAGACATCCCACCTATGTATAGCTGACCCTAGAGTTTTTCAGCTCTATCCAGATTACATTGAAGAATTATGATGATAGCGATCCTGGTAGGATGACGTTCCAGTTGGGGAACCGGGACCATGTACTGACACTTGACCAGTTCTGTCATATATGGGTTTCCCTCAGACGGTACTAGATATTGCCCACGTGAGTACACTGAGAGGACTTTTTGGTAGGAGATCACTGGCGAGCAAGGATTTGACCCTAGGACCGCCAGAGCCACATGTCTATCTAGCCTAGTCTTTAGATATGTGCACCGAGTACTTGCACATACCATTTTTGGGTGAGCAGAGAGCGACGGCATGGTCAGATCTTCGGAGTTATTTTATTTATGGGCTATGTTGACAGGATTCCACCTCAGCACCCCATTTTACTTGATGAAGCAGATTCATAAAGCTGCTAGAGCACGTAGAGGAGTCTTAGTGATGGGAGGTATGATCACTATGATTGCCCTTGCCCTTGGTATCGACCCCTCGAGGTTGAACGAGGCAAAGGGTAATCCTAGACTTGACATGGATGCCTATGTAGCTATTAAGATGATTACGAGGCTTGGTAGCTTGTATCATCTCATGTTCAGGCACACTGATATGACGATGAGACTGCCGAACATGAACCACACTACGGTTCGTGTTCAGTAGAACTGGATCGTGGATCCCACACGTGGGGGAAGTCTTAGAGATGCAGCTTCACTTCCATCATCGCCGAGGATTTCAGAGCATATCCCTCTGGTCGAGCCATCCACCGCTGATAGACCATCCACTTCTGCTAGTCCATCTACTTCAGCATGACCAGATCCTTCTCTAGAGTAGATGCGTGATGAGCAGAGGAGGATGTGTGACGACATATTGTGCCTTGAGCAGGGATAGTTGAGAGCACTCGAGTCTTTACGCGCGATAGAGGAGCTATTATTGTTGAGGTATGCCCTTAAGGCTAATGATTGAGACTAATATGTGTTCTAATCTTATAGGATGCTTCGAGCATGGAATAAGATGTAGACTCATGGGTACATTGGATGTACTGGACAGACCCTACTTAGGATATTCGATTGCTTGTCACAATGTGAATAATCCTTGTATGCAAACAAGTGGCATATTTCCTCTGACTTGAGATCACTTGTGTTTCTAAATGATGATTGGCATTGTTTTGAGGTAGTTCAATATCATTTGAAACATAATGGTTATAGACTATCTTGGATAATGAGCATGAGTCATGTTAGGGCACTAGTGATAGATATAGGATTGCCGTCTCCTTGTTGGAGTGTGATGTTCTGAAGGGGCCCCCTGGATGAGATGATTGAGAAAGTGTATGGCCATACCCAGATGACTATGTTCATCTGATCTAATCATTCTCATCATATTGGAATTACAGGCTTGACACGCTTGTCCAATAAGAACATCCAGTGGCAAAGGAAACACATATGTCAAGTGACTTGGGTTCACACTTGTGCTATGGTTTGGGTGTAGTCTTGGAAGACTCTTTCCTTTATATCGGGAGACAGTGATGTGTTACTAGATACCCCTCTCTGTTCGTGATAACGTAAGTTATCGTTACCGACATTTAAAGGAAACCCTTAGGGTCACACAATTTGATGATATGGCTTACTTATGTCAGATCGTGTGGACTGAATTGTTTTGGTTCAGTTTAAAGGAGTTTAAACTCTGATTGTAAGTGAGATATGGTCTGATCATGTTTGATTGATTAGAGCTTGAGATTGGTAAGCTTCGATCGAGAGAATTGATGCTAGATCGGTGAGATCAAGAGCATCAAGAGATGAATGGTTAGATCTTGAGCCTTATGGTTTAATTTGATCTAGACCAATGCTTGGTTTGATTTGGTCTTTGAACCAAATCCAATTGAACCGGTTCATCATATGAACGCATGGTTCAATGGGAGAGAAGAAGTTTGCGATCGGTTCACTTGGAGTGAACGCATGATCGCATACATTGAAGCACTTGCTATTTTTGGAAATCAGTTTTCCAAAATGTGGAACGCCTCCACGTTCGAAGAGCAACGCTTCTCTCGTCGCCATCTTCTCCTCTCTCGACCTCTCTCGTGTCGTGTGGTGAGACTTCACGCAAAGGAGAAGAGAACAAAACCAAGAGACATCTCTCATCTCCTTCACGAAGGGAAACCTTGAAGCTTTGCTAGCACAAAGACGCCAAGGGAGTAGTCATCTTCACCTTGTGTGCATCACCTTTGGAGGAGAGCCGCTCGCCCTCTTCTTCCAAGTCGCCATCCAAGCAATGGCAATGGTATGATCCTTGTGTTGATCTATACAATCTTCAAGTTGATTATATGACATGCAAACCGATCTTAGAAATCCTATGATTCTGCCCATGCAAATTTTAGAAGTGCATGCTTATTAGGGTTTCCCCCCCCCCTTTTGGGGACTTTCAATTGGTATCAGAGCCATAGGTTTTGGTATGTCTATATGATTGCTTAATGTGTGATCCATGTTTACGATGAGTAGATCGAAATTTTATCATCATGCAAAACTACATGCTAGTTTGCGAAAATAGATGTATGTTTTACATTTAGCGCATGTATGATGTTTATTGTTGGCGCATGATGAATGTTATTTTTATCAAAACTTATAACAACTTGCGCCCATCCATTTAGATCTATGTACCTACTTTAAAACTTAGACGGGTTATTAGGGTTGAAGTCATCGTCCAGTCTAGACCCAACAGTCTGATCAGACCATTTGACAGCCTAAATGGGTCGACCAGATGGCACCTATGCGCAAGCATGTGGTGGCTATTGGTCGACTGCAGAAAGGCATGTAGCGATGTCTGATTGAGACAACCAGTGAACGCTCATGATTAAGGCCCGGGGTCACACCCGCTTGCCAGAACTCATGAGGGACGTTCAGCCCTTAACGCATGCATTGTTGACCATGAGGTCGACTCAAGTCGGTTATGACTTGGTGCATGCAAGGGCAGGGGGTCTGACTAGGTCTGATGAGTGGATCCCTATTAATGGACCGTTGTAAGGTAGTAGGGCACATAAGGAAATAAAATTGATGCCAATGGGATTTTCAAAAATTTTATTTTCTTGATTGGATCACATGAAGTTTGTATAACATAAATGATTGTCTATTTAATCTTATGTGGGCTGCCCAATTTTAAAGTGTGCTGTGCTGGGGCCTGCGTGCCTGGATGTATATTGTAAATTATTATTGTGATCTGCGCATCACATTTGAATTAATTTATAAAGTGTAATTAACCTGTGTGTCAATCATGTCTAGATAGATTAAATTGTAATTTAATCAGACATGAGCACAGAGCACACATGGCAGAGGCGCATGCAGCAAGTGGCTTCACCAGTGGGAGGTCTAGGGTTCGACTCTAGGACAGGCGCATTTTACCTGGTGGGCGCATCTGAGCTGTAACGGGCGCTTGTGCCCGGGTTGGGCCAGATGAAATGCTAAAGACCCATGAAGAGCTCAAGTGAAGACTTAAGTTAATTAAGGTCTTACTTAGGCTTAATGGGTTTTTACCACATAAGATAATCATGCTTTCAATTTACTGTTTAAGTAATTTAGTGTTTGCATGATTTATTCTTCTGCTATCACCATAGGATTTGCATGATAGTAAGAAGATAAAAGGACCGTTAAAATCCAACGTTAAATATCAAGCACGTAAGCCTTCTGACGCGAAACCTCACTGTTCTGACTATCGTTGGGGCCGTGTTGTACCCACTCAGTGGGCACGCCCATCTATCTTCAGACCGTGTGTGATTACACCTGCGTGTTACAGAGAAGGGATTTATCGCTTCTCGTTGCTCAGGGAGTAGGTCTGGTCAGCTTGACCATGTAGGCTACATATTGAGCATATGGTAGCTATATGGAGGCAGCCATCTGTGGGATCAGAGACTGTGTTGTACTAACTCAGTTGGCACAGTCTGCTGGATTGCCCAGATGATGGGGAATCGCACGGGTTGGCGATTGGTTGGGATTGCCTACCAGAGATTAGTGCTTGTACTCTCTGTGCATCTTATCTCGCCTGAGCGGGACGCGGAGACCAAGTATGAAATCTGGATCCCATCTCACTAAAAGAGTTTTACTCTTTCGGGCTGTTTTGCTGGATTTTTCAGCCAGATAAAATAGTGAGAAAAGAATCATTCTTAAGTCCTGAATTGATTCTAACATTGATACTGACCTTGCTGTTCTTGCATTGTTGTAGATTCCTGCAGCAACGAACACCACAAATTTCAATGTGCGATCCCAACTGGAAAGGGAGAAGTTTGCTGGGCCAAACTTCTCAGACTGGTACGGACACCTTAAGATTGTTCTTAAGGCAGAGAGGAAGCTGTATGTCCTCGAGACGGCTATACCGCCTCAACCCGCTGCGAATGCCGCAAGGGCGGTTCGGGAAGCTTATGAGAAGCATGTCAATGATAGCATTGATGTCGCTTGCCTTATGCTTGCGTCTATGACGCCACAGCTGCAGCGTCAGCATGAGGATTTATCTGCTATAGAAATTATAGCAAACCTCAAGATGCTGTATGCTGCACAGGCAAGGACTGAACGCTATAACTTGACGAAACTTTTCTTTCAGAGCAAACTGACTGAAGGGAGTCCAGTGGGAGCTCACGTGCTCAAGATGATTGGGTACAAAGAAGCTCTAGAGAAACTGGGACACACCATCAATCAGGAGCTTGTTGTAGACATCATCCTGCAGTCTCTCCCGGCCTCTTTCGATCCATTCATCATTAATTTTAATATGAACAAGATCGACTGTACGCCGGCGGAGTTACTGAACATGCTCCTTACTACAGAGCAGACTCTTGAGAAGGGAAAGCCTTCATCCTCTGTCCTAATGGTTCCTTCTAGGAACAAGAAGAAGGGGAAGAAGGGCAAAGCCCCTATCAAGAGCTACAACAAGGCTCTAAAGCAAAAGATAAAGCGATCAAAGGAATACAGATGTTTCCATTGTGGCCAGCAGGGTCACTAGAAAAAGGACTGTAAAGCGCTCCAAGGAGACAAGAAGGGAAGCAAGCCTTTCGCTTCTGGCTCAGGTATTTTCGTGACTGAAGTCATGGTATCTTCTTCTTCTATTTCATGGGTATTGGACACTGCATGTGGAGTTCACATTTGTTCAAATGTATAGGAACTTAAGAGAAGAAGACAGGTGGGACAGCTTGAGGTGGACCTACGAGTAGGAAACGGGGCACGGGTTGCTGCTGTTGCTGTAGGAGAATATCACATCTCTTTACCATCTGGTTTTGTATTAGAACTGGACAATTGTTATTTTGTACCGAGCATAACTAAGAATATTATCTCTATTCCTGCTCTTGTCAGGAAAGGGTTTTCCTTTGAATGCAAAATTTCAAAGTGTTATATTTGTTTTGATAATATTGTTTATGCTACCGGGTCAATTAACAATGGGTTATCCATGTTGGACATGAAATGTTCAATACAGCAGATTGATATTAAGAAAGCCAAGTATGCTGATGACAGCACCTTGCTATGGCATAGTCGTTTAGGCCATATTAACAAGAAGCGCATTAAGCGGTTGCATGACCATGGACTGCTAGGATCATTCTCCTATGAGGAGCTTGATACATGTAAAGCTTGTTTAATGGGTAAAATGACGAAGTCCCCTTTTTCTAATAAAGGTCAAAGGGCTTCAGGTTTACTTGACCTCATTCACAGTGATGTGTGTGGGCCATTTAGTAAACATGCCAGAGGTGGCTATTCATACTTCATTACCTTTACTGATGATTTCAGTAGGTATGGTTATGTCTATCTAATGAGACATAAGAGTGAATCTTTTGACAAGTTCAAAGAGTTCAAGAATGAAGTACAAAATCAGCTAGGCCGAAATATCAAGGCACTTCGTTCAGATCGAGGTGGAGAATACTTGAGTCATGAGTTTACTGACTATCTGAAGGAGTGTGGGATTATCTCACAGCTCACTCCGCCAGGAACACCGCAATGGAATGGTGTGTCCGAGAGGAGAAATAGAACCTTACTGGATATGGTTCGTTCTATGATGAGTCAGGCTACACTACCTTACTCCTTTTGGGGATTTGCACTGGAAACAGCTGCAAAGGTACTAAACCGAGTGCCATCCAAGGCCGTTTCAAAGACTCCATATGAGTTATGGTATGGGAAACAGCCGAGCTTGACATTTATTAAGATCTGGGGTTGCGAGGCTTATGTCAAAAAGCTCGCCTCTGGGAAACTGGAGAGAAGATCTGATAAATGTATCTTTGTCGGTTACCCTAAAGAAACTAAGGGTTATTATTTCTACGATCCCAAAGAGAACAAAGTATTTGTTGCTCGAACGGCTATTTTTCTTGAGAAAGAATTTCTTCTGCAAGAGGCCAGAGGGAGAGAAATAAAGCTGGATGAGAATCCAGAAGAAGGACAAAGTAGTCAAGCACAGTTGGATGAGCCTGAGCCAGTAGATCAGGTTACTGAACAACCTGAGGCTCATATATCACGGGAACCACGAAGATCGGGAAGGATCCGTCGACAGCCTGAACGCTATGATGGAGTCTACATCATTGATGATGAACCCCTCACTTATGCGGATGCGGTTAGTGGACCGGAATCAGCAAGATGGCTTGAAGCTATGCGAGCCGAGATGGACTCCATGTCAGATAACCAAGTCTGGGATTTGGTTGATCCGCCTCCGGGAGTAATCCCTATAGGCTGTAAGTGGATCTTCAAAAAGAAGGTTGACATGGATGGTAATGTGGTTACCTATAAAGGCAGGCTAGTTGCGAAAGGTTTCAAACAAATCTACGGGATAGATTATGATGAAACTTTCTCTCCTGTAGCCATGTTCAAGTCTATTCGGATTATTCTTGCGATAGCAGCATATTATGATTATGAGATCTGGCAAATGGATGTGAAGACCGCTTTCCTTAATGGAAACATAGAGGAGGATGTGTATATGACACAACCTGAAGGTTTCACTAATCCATCAGATCGTCATAAAATATGCAAATTAAAGAAGTCAATTTATGGACTTAAACAAGCATCAAGAAGCTAGAATATTCGTTTTGATGAATCAATCTGTGAATTTGGTTTCATCAAGAATGAAGATGACCCGTGTGTATATAAGAGGTTTAGTGGGAGCGTGATTACTTTCCTAGTCCTCTACGTCGATGATATCTTGATCATTGGAAATGATATTCCTGAACTACATGCTGTCAAAGCATGGTTAAGAAAATGTTTCCAGATGAAAGATTTAGGAGAAGCAGCCTATGTATTAGGTGTGAAGATCTACAGAGATAGATCTAAGAGGCTTCTCGGGCTGTGCCAGAGTACTTACATCGATAAAGTCCTGGAGAGATTCCATTTAGAAAATTCTAAAAGAGGGTATCTTCCAGTCAGACATGGTCTGAATCTTTCAAAGAGTCAGTGTCCACAAACACAGACTGAGAAAGATGAAATGGACAATACGCCTTATGCTTCGGCTATTGGGTCCATTATGTATGCGATGTTGTGTACTCGCCCAGACGTCGCTTACGGGTTAAGCGTGACCAGTCGATTCCAAAGTAATCCAGGAAAGGCACACTGGATTGCAGTCAAGAACATTTTGAAATATCTTCGGAGGACCAAAGATATGTTCTTGATTTATGGAGGTCAGGAAGAACTCAGTATTGAAGGATATACTGACGCTTCGTTCCAGTCTGACCAGGATAATTTCCGATCGCAAGCAGGCTATATTTTTAGCTTGAATGGAGGAGCAGTGGTGTGGAAAAGTTTCAAACAATCAATTGTTGCTGATTCCACAACAGAAGCCGAGTATGTTGCAGCCTCGGAAGCATCCAAGGAGGCAGTATTGTCCTTAAGGCTAATGTTTGAGGCCTTGGGTTGTTATCAGTATCATGTATAAACTCTATGTTTATAAAGGCAATGGTTGTTATTCAGGTTGTTACATTATCTGCTGCAATATGTATACTTCTGAATAATGTCTCAATGGTGTTTAGCTTGGCTGACATGCAGTATTGTCCTTAGTCGAGATATCTTGGTGAACATGAGACAGCCTTGATATGATTGAGACTAATATGTGTTCTAATCTTATAGGATGCTTCGAGCATGGAATAAAATGTAGACTCATGGGTACATTGGATGTACTGGACAGACCCTACTTAGGATATTCGATTGCTTGTCACAATGTGAATAATCCTTGTATGCAAACAAGTGGCATATTTCCTCTGACTTGAGATCACTTGTGTTTCTAAATGATGATTGGCATTGTTTTGAGGTAGTTCAATATCATTTGAAACATAATGGTTATAGACTATCTTGGATAATGAGCATGAGTCATGTTAGGGCACTAGTGATAGATATAGGATTGCCGTCTCCTTGTTTGGAGTGTGATGTTCTGTTGGGGCCCCCTGGATGAGATGGTTGAGAAAGTGTATGGCCATACCTAGGTGACTATGTTCATCTGATCTAACCACTCTCATCATATTGGAATTACAGGCTTGACACGCTTGTCCAATAAGAACATCCAGTGGCAAAGGAAACACATATGTCAAGTGACTTGGGTTCACACTTGTGCTATGGTTTGGGTGTAGTCTTGGAAGACTCTTTCCTTTATATCGGGAGACAGTGATGTGTTGCTAGATACCCCTCACTGATCGTGATAACGTAAGTTATCGTTACCGACATTTAAAGGAAACCCTTAGGGTCGCACAATTTGATGATATGGCTTACTTAAGTCAGATCGTGTGGACTGAATTGTTTTGGTTCAGTTGAAAGGGATTTGAACTCTGATTGTAAGTGAGATCTGGTCTGATCATGTTTGATTGATTAGGGCTTGAGATCGGTAAGCTTCGATCGAGAGAATTGATGCTAGATCGGTGAGATCAAGAGCATCAAGAGATGAATGGTTAGATCTTGAACCTTATGGTTTAATTTGATCTAGACCAATGCTTGGTTTGATTTGGTCTTTGAACCAAATGTAATTGAATCGGCTCATCAAGTGAGCGCATGGTTCAAAGGGGAGAACATTGCGATTTGTTCACTAAGCGTGAACACTTGAACGTGTGAGGATTTACTATTTTTGGAAGTCATGCTTTCCAAAATAGGTAGCACGCCTCACGTTCGAGGGATCGCCCCTATTCTCGCCCCTCTTTCTCTCTTGCCCTCGTGTGACTCGTAATAACGAGTGTGGAGAGAGGTATTCGGCCAAGGAGAGAACTTATCTCGTAATCTCATTCCCTTCAGCGATCAGGAGACTTGGAGATCCTTACTAGCATAAGGAACAACAAGGAGGAAGCGATCTATCACCTTGTGTGCGGTGCCTTTGGAGAAGAAGCACACGCTTCTTTTGATTCCAAGTCACCATCCAAGAAATGGCATTGGTATGATTGTAATACCCCAAGTATAGTCCCACATTGCAAGTGGGAAAAACTATTATGTGGTTTATAAGGCTTAGTAGGCTTGCTATTGTTAACTTGGGCTTAAGCATTTTAATAAATTGGGCCACATTGCAAATTGGCTCACCAAGTTAACAAATAGTTTGCTTACTAAGCGGGTCGTAACAAATGGTATCATAGCAAAACTTAGTCCTAAGCATGGTGAGAGGCCAATAGGAAAGGGCTACCGAGGATGGTGGAGCCACCTTTGGGCTGACCTCACATGCTGCCGACTAAGGGATGATTCTTGGGCATGTGTTAAGGTTTGGGCTTGACGAGGACGTCAAGTCTTTAGTGGGGGAGATTGTAATACCCCAAGTATAGTCCCACATTGCAAGTGGCCCAATTTATTAAAATGGGACTATACTTGGGGTATTGTTACGACCCGCTTAGTAAGCAAACTATTTGTTAAAAAGCTTAGTGAGTAAAAGACACTAAAAGCCATCCATAGTACACATCAAAATATCATGCTTGCAGATAAGACACTTAACATGCACACTCATATTAGAAACAAAACATAATCAAATACAGACAGTTATAACAATAGGCATCAAGCATGAAGTAGGGTATAAGTATACCAACCCATTCCAACTAATCACACCGCCCAACACCTCTATACGACAGATCGAAACAGAACTACAGAAATCAAAACTGACAGACAGAAAGTCAGAATTTTCAGAATCCAAACAGATAGTCTACATCGGAAACAGAAAGGCCACAGAAGGCCTGAAGACCACAGAAGGTCTGATGACCACAGAAGGTCTGACCCCACCTCTGCCGAGGACGAGACATGCATGCATATCAGAAACAGAATAGTAGAGGAGGTATCAGTGGGTGGCCCCCGTCTTGTCAGGACGTGGCACTCTGGCCTCCAATACTGGTAGAGGAGGTATCAGTGGGTGGCCCCCGTCTTGTCAGGACGTGGCACTCTGGCCTCCCATACCCAGAACAGAACAGAAATAGTGGAGGGAGAACAGAAGGTGAGACCAGCTCACATCTACCCTTCACTAGTGTCTCATGGGTCGTAGTAGACTATCAGCACCATTACAGCGCCACAGAAGGAGGGTAAGGACACGGAAGAGTGCTACACTAGGGCATAATTCTTACAGAACAGATCATGCTGAAACGGAGGAGTAGGACTAACCACCACTCAATTCTCACATCATGCCCAAAGTGTCTCACAAACCAGAAAATGACACACCCTAATATCCAGTCCTTAACAAAATTACAATTTGCAGAAAATCAAAACTGAACACACTTCATAATTTTTGCCATCAACCAGAAGTAATATATGAGTGAATTCCTTGAATTCCTTAGATTTCATGCAACTATCCTTAATTCATGTCAAACCATTCTATGTTATCACAAAGGTTATAACACATTCAAAGTTTCAGAAAATTCACAACATATATATACAGAATAGAAATTTTTCACATAACAAACAATTAAACAGATGTTTCAGAAAAACAGATTAATATATCATAATTGCAAAAGATGTTTCAGACCGAGTAAGTAACCTAAAATAGGCAATATGATATTCAAAATAAAGCTGTTTGAATCTACTTTCCAATAGAACTGAATCCGTCGGATTTGGAGTTATAACCGGGGAGATATGGGTGTTCGAACATAGAAAGGTCGGGATTTCAGAATTCCAGAAAACAGATTCGTAAATCAGAATTGCGACACAAATTTCAGATCCAATAACTAATAGAAAATAGGCGATATGGTAATAAAAATGAATCCCTTCGAGTCTACTTTCTAATAAAACTGATTTGACAAGATTTCGAGCTATACCTAGGGAGATATGATGGTTCGAACACATAAAGGTCGAAATCCAGATTTCCAGAAAACTGATTTTGTACAGCTAGATTGCAATACAGATTGAAATACGAATACAGTTCGGATATGGTCGATATCATATTCAAATTAAAGCCGAATGTATCTAGTTTCATAAAAAATTTATTTCGTGCGATTTGGATCTATATGCCATGAGATATTGGGGTTATAGTACACAAAGGTCAGATTAGAGAATGCAGATTTTAGCAGAACAGGATTTTAAAACCCTATAAATATTTGAATTCGACCCCATACGGATAATCATTGCAAATAACGAATTTTAATTGAATGATAATCTACAATTTAGCGGATTAGACTCCTTAGGATCGAATTACTCACCGAAAAACGTTCACAGAAGAAAAACGCCAAGACAGAGGATCACCAGGAAGTTCGTCCACCACCAGTCTGCCACCAGCAGCGTCAGAACTCTCAGGAGGCGCCAAGCACAGTGAGGGGCGACAACCAAAGGTGGCTAGGGCAAGAAAACACAAAAGTCGTGAGGGAGAGGAGCCCTCACGCAATTCCTCTTTTTCTCCCACCCCAAACGGATCCAAGATCCAATAACCCAGTTAACTTAAGTGAAAAATCAGTTTTATGGGCTTACCTGGGCTTAACCACCCTGCGCCACTCCAATAATATCAGAAATATGCGCCACCATGGTGGAAGGAATTCCAGGAGCAAAGAATCAAGGTTGAGGGTTCGAATCCCCAACCAAAATAATTATTTTTGCCCTGTAGGAAAAATTCCTACACTTAGGCAAAAATCCCAAAATTTTAACAGATAAAAATACAGAAACAGAATTTCTAACCTTAAATCATAATTCAAAAAATCGAGGGCGTTACAATGATCCCCTTCTCGATCTATACATATTATTAAAGTTGATCATATATTCATCCATGCGATCCTAGGAAACCCTAATTTCCTCTTGTTGCAAGTTCTGATATGCGCCTATTAGGGTTTCGCCCCCCCCCCCCTTAGAAACTTTCAATTGGTATCAGAGCCGAGTTCATGTATGAATCATATGATTGCTTGATGTGATCCTTGTTTGCGCTTATGAATAGATCTAATGGTATAGGTCATCATGCGAAACTAGATGTATGTTTATTACTTGTTGGCGCATGTATGATGTTTGGCGCTTGTTGTAGTTTTTTCTCAAAACATTACTTGCGCGCCTCTCATTAGATCTAAGCGCCTGCTTTAAAGTCTTAGACGGGTTATTAGGGTTGAGGTCATTGTCCTGTCTAGACCCAACAGTCTGATCAGACCATCTGATAGCCTAGATGGGTCGACCAGATGGCACCTATGCGCAAGCATGTGGTGGCTATTGGTCGACTGCAAAAAGGCATGTAGCGATGTCTGATTTAGACAACCAGTGAACGCTCATGATTAAGGCCCGGGGTCACACCCGCTTGCCAGAACTCATGAGGGACGTTCAGCCCTTAACGCATGCATTGTTGACCATGAGGTCGACTCAAGTCGGTTATGACTTGGTGCATGCAAGGGCAGTGGGTCTGACTAGGTCTGATGAGTGGATCCCTATTAATGGACCATTGTAAGGTAGTAGGGCACATAAGGAAATAAAATTGATGCCAATGGGATTTTCGAAAATTTTATTTTCTTGATTGGATCACTTGATGTTTGTATAACATGATGAGTGTTTATTTCATCTTATGTGGGCTGCCCAAATTTAATGTGTGCTGTGCTGGGGCCTGCGTGCCTGGATTATTATTTGTAAATTATTATTGTGATCTGCGTATCACATTCTAATTAATTTATAATGTGTAATTATCCTGCGAGTCAATCATGTCTAGATAGATTAAATTGTATTTTAATCAGACATGAGCACAGAGCACACATGGCAGAGGCGCATGCAGCAAGTGGCTTCACCAGTGGGAGGTCTAGGGTTCGACTCTAGGACAGGCGCATTTTACCTGGTGGGCGCATCTGAGCTGTAGTGGGCGCTTGGGCCCGGGTTGGGCCAGATGAAATGCTAAAGACCCATGAAGAGCTCAAGTGAAGACTTAAGTTAAATTAAGGTCTTACTTAGCCTTAATGGGCTTTTACCACATAAGATCATCATGCTTTTAATTTACTGTTTAAGTAATTTAGCAACTGCATGATTTATTCTTCTGCTATCACCATAGGATTTGTATGATAGTAAGAAGATAAAAGGACCGTTAAAATCCAACGTTAAATATCAAGCACGATAGCCTTCTGACGCGAAACCTCATTGTTCTGACTATCGTTGGGGCCGTGTTGTATCCACTCAGTGGGCACGCCCATCTATCTTCAGACGGTGTGTGATTACACCTGCGTGTTACAGAGAAGGGATTTATTGCTTCTCGTTGCTCAGCATAGCATGTGGTGGTCCAGGGAGTAGGTCGGGTCAGCTTGACCATGTAGGCTACATATTGAGCATATGGTAGCTATATGGAGGCAGCCATCTGTGGGATCAGAGACTGTGTTGTACCAACTCAGTTGGCACAGTCTGCTGGATTGCCCAGATGAAGGGGAATCGCACGGGTTGGCGATTGGTAGGGATTGCCTACCAGAGATTAGTGCTTGTACTCTCTGTGCATCTTATCTCGCCTGAGCGGGACGCGGAGACCAAGTATGAAATCTGGATCCCATCTCACTAAAAGAGTTTTACTCTTTCGGGCTGTTTTGCTGGATTTTTCAGCCAGATAAAATAGTGAGAAAAGAATCATTCTTAAGTCCTGAATTGATTCTAACATTGATATTGACCTTGCTGTTCTTGCAATGTTGTAGATTACTGCAGCAACGAACACCACAGCGTTCAATGTGCGATCCTTACTGGAAAGGGAGAAGTTTGCTGGGCCAAACTTCTCAGACTGGTACGGACACCTTAAGATTGTTCTTAAGGCTGAGAGGAAACTGTATGTCCTCGAGACGGCAATACCGCCTCAACCCGCTGCGAACGCCGCAAGGGCGGTTCGGGAAGCTTATGAAAAGCGTGTCAATGATAGCATTGATGTCGCTTGCCTTATGCTTGCGTCTATGACGCCAGAGCTTCAGCGTCAGCATGGAGATTTATCTGCTATTGAAATTATAGCAAATCTCAAGATGCTGTATGCTGCACAGGCAAGGACTGAACGCTATAACTTGACGAAACTTTTCTTTCAGAGCAAACTGACTGAAGGGAGTCCAGTGGGAGCTCACGTACTCAAGATGATTGGGTACAAAGAAGCTCTAGAGAAACTGGGACACACCATCAATTAGGAGCTTGTTGTAGACATCATCCTGCAGTCTCTCCCGGCCTCTTTCGATCCATTCATCATTAATTTTAATATGAACAAGATCGACTGTACGCCGGCAGAGTTACTGAACATGCTCTTGACTATAGAGCAGACTCAGTCTCGTGAGAAGGGAAAGCCTTCATCCTCTGTCCTAATGGTTCCTTCTAGGAACAAGAAGAAGGGGAAGAAGGGCAAAGCCCCTATCAAGAGCTACAACAAGGCTCTAAAGCAAAAGATAAAGCGGTCAAAGGAATACAGATGTTTCCATTGTGGCCAGTTGGGTCACTGGAAAAAGGACTGTAAAGCGCTCCAAGGAGATAAGAAGGGAAGCAACCCTTTCGCTTCTGGCTCAGGTATTTTTGTGACTGAAGTCATGCTATCTTCTTCTATTTCATGGGTGTTAGACACTGCATGTGGAGTTCACATTTTTTCAAATGTACAGGAACTTAAGAGAAGAAGATAGGTGGGACAGCATGAGGTGGACCTACAAGTAGGAAACGGGGCACGGGTTGCTACTGTTGCTGTAGGAGAATATCACATCTCTTTACCATCTGGTCTTGTATTAGAACTGGACAATTGTTATTTTGTACCGAGCATAACTAAGAATATTATCTCTATTCCTGCTCTTGTCAGGAAAGGGTTTTCCTTTGAATGCAAAATTTCAAAGTGTTATATTTCTTTTGATAATATTGTTTATGCTACTGGGTCAATTAACAATGGGTTATTCATGTTGGACATGGAATGTTCAATACAACAGATTGATATTAAGAAAGCCAAGTATGCTGATGATAGCACCTTGTTATGGCATAGTCGTTTAGGCCATATTAACAAGAAGCGCATTAAGCGGTTGCATGACCATGGACTGCTGGGATCATTCTCCTATGAGGAGCTTGATACATGCAAAGCTTGTTTAATGGGTAAAATGACGAAGTCTCCTTTTTCTAATAAAGGTCAAAGGGCTTCAGGTTTACTTGACCTCATTCACAGTGATGTGTGTGGGCCATTTAGTAAACATGCCAGAGGTGGCTATTCATACTTCATTACCTTTACTGATGATTTCAGTAGATATGGTTATGTCTATCTAATGAGACATAAGAGTGAATCTTTTGACAAGTTCAAAGAGTTCAAAAATGAAGTACAAAATCAGCTAGGCCGAAATATCAAGGCACTTCGTTCAGATCGAGGTGGAGAATACTTGAGTCATGAGTTTACTGACTATCTGAAGGAGTGTGGGATTATCTCATAGCTCACTCTGCCAGGAACACCGCAATGGAATGGTGTGTCCGAGAGGAGAAATAGAACCTTACTGGATATGGTTCGTTCTATGATGAGTCAGGCTACTCTACCTTACTCCTTTTGGGGATTTGCACTGGAAACAGCTGCAAAGGTACTAAACCGAGTGCCATCCAAGGCCGTTTCAAAGACTCCATATGAGTTATGGTATGGGAAACAGCCGAGCTTGACATTTATTAAGATCTGGGGTTGCGAGGCTTATGTCAAAAAGCTCGCCTCTGGGAAACTAGAGAGTAGATCTGAGAAATGTATCTTTGTCGGTTACCCTAAAGAAACTAAGGGTTATTATTTCTACGATCCCAAAGAGAACAAAGTATTTGTTGCTCGGACGGCTATTTTTCTTGAGAAGGAATTTCTTCTGCAAGAGGCCAGTGGGAGAGAAATAAAGCTAGATGAGAATCCAGAAGAAGGACAAAGTAGTCAAGCACAGTTGGATGAGCCTGAGCCAGTAGATCAGGTTACTGAACAACCTGAGGCTCAGATATCACGGGAACCGCGAAGATCGGGAAGGATCCGTCGACAGCCTGAGCGCTATGACGGAGTCTACATCATTGATGATGAACCCCTCACTTATGCGGATGCGGTCAGTGGACCGGAATCAGCGAGATGGCTTGAAGCTATGCAAGCCGAGATGGACTCCATGTCAGATAAGCAAGTTTGGGATTTGGTTGATCCGCCTCCGGGAGTAATCCCTATAGGCTGTAAGTGGATCTTCAAGAAGAAGATAGACATGGATGGTAACGTGGTTACCTATAAAGGCAGGCTAGTTGCGAAAGGTTTCAAACAAATCTACGGGATAGATTATGATGAAACTTTCTCTCCTGTAGCTATGTTCAAGTCTATTCAGATTATTCTTGCGATAGCAGCATATTATGATTATGAGATGTGGCAAATGGATGTGAAGACCGCTTTCCTTAATGGAAACTTAGAGGAGGATGTGTATATGACACAACCTGAAGGTTTCACTAATCCATCAGATCGTCATAAAATATGCAAATTAAAGAAGTCCATTTATGGACTTAAACAAGCATCAAGAAGCTGGAATATTCGTTTTGATGAATCAATATGTGAATTTGGTTTCATCAAGAATGAAGATGACCCGTGTGTATATAAGAGGTTTAGTGGGAGCGTGATTACTTTCCTAGTCCTCTACGTCGATGATATCTTAATCATTGGAAATGATATTCCTGAACTACATGCAGTCAAGGCATGGTTGAGAACATGTTTCCAGATGAAAGATTTAGGAGAAGCAGCCTATGTATTTGGTGTGAAGATCTACAGAGATAGATCTAAGAGGCTTCTCGGGCTGTGCCAGAGTACTTACATCGATAAAGTCCTGGAGAGATTCCATTTAGAAAATTCTAAAAGAGGATATCTTCCAGTCAGACATGGTCTGAATCTTTCAAAGAGTCAGTGTCCACAAACACAGACTGAGAAAGATGAAATGGACAATACGCCTTATGCTTCGGCTATTGGGTCCATTATTTATGCGATGTTGTGTACTCGCCCAGACGTCGCTTACGGGTTAAGCGTGACCAATCGATTCCAAAGTAATCCAAGGAAGGCACACTGGATTGCGGTCAAGAACATTTTGAAATATCTTCGGAGGACCAAAGATATGTTCTTGATTTATGGAGGTCAGGAAGAACTCAGTATTGAAGGATATACTAACGCTTCGTTCCAGTCTGACCAGGATGATTTCCGATCGCAATCAGGCTATGTTTTTAGCTTGAATGGAGGAGCAGTGGTGTGGAAAAGTTTCAAACAATCAATTGTTGCTGATTCCACAACAGAAGCCGAGTATGTTGCAGCCTCAGAAGCATCTAAGTAGGCAGTGTGGATTCGTAAGTTCGTTCAGGAACTTGGTGTTGTTCCTTCGAGTGCATATCCATTGGTTATCTTCTGTGACAACACTGGAGCAATAGCACAGGCAAAGGAACCACGGTCGCACCAGAAGTCCAAGCACATACAGAGAAGGTTTCACTTGATCCGGGAGATCATTGATCGTGGCGAGATCAAAATCTGCAAGGTTCATACAGATGACAATCTAGCTGACCCGCTTACAAAGCCTCTGGCGCAGCAGAAGCATGAGAAGCACTGTTGTAAGATCCAAGGATCTTAAGTCCTGGTAAGCATTATTTGGATTTAAATAAAATCATTAGCTGTGATATTTTAGTATAATTTAAATAAAATTATTGGATGCTAATTAACTGGCTTATTGATTGTTAAATTGTAATTAATTGATTTGAGTCTTTTTGGTTGTTAATTTATTGTAAATTAATTAGAGATTATTTGTTTGATTATTGGCTGTTAATTTATGATAAATTATTATTGGTTGTTCATGATAAATTAATTAGGATTTATGGGTTGTAAATTGTAAGTAATTAATTAGACCTTATTGGATATTAATTAAATCCTTATTGGATTTGCGCTTAAGTGAATTAATTAATTGGATGTTAATTTAAATTCATATTGGATTTTCACTTAAACCATGGGTTATTGGGTTACACTTAAATTAGATGGATATTAGATTTAAAATTCGAAATTATTAGTTAAATGGGTTAAACCCTATTTGAATTAATTGCTTAATGGGTTTAAAATTTAAAAACCCAAAGTTTAAGTGGTAATATCGGCTAGGGTGGAGATTTTAGCGATATTTTGCTTGGAAGAAATCTTGGGCGACGGCTTGGAGGCTTGAAGGCGAAAACCCTTTCTTCCTCTTCCTTTCTTCCATTGGCCGGCATCTTTGGTTTGGGTGGCGTTTTCTTCCATTGGTGGTGACAAAGCTTTAGACAATTTTTGGAGAATTTTCACCTTGTGTTCTCGGTTAAGAGGTGAGTGGGGTGTGTAATCGATTTCTATCTATTTGTTTATTCTAATTGATGTGTTAGATGATATATTTACTTGTTGGAAATCTTACCATGCTAAAACCAAAATTCAAGACTTCACCATCATGAAAACCGAATTTTGTAAAGTTGATTATATCATGAAAACCGAATTTTACAAAGGTGATTATATGATGATTATTTAACCGAAAATTTGTATGAAATTTAAGGTATTTTATAGGAATTTTGGTAGCATTAAATCATTGAATTTTGAGTATGAAATTCTTGTTAATTATAGTTAAACCGAAATCAATTTTGGTAACATTAAATCAATGATTTTTGTAACATGTATGAAAACCGAAACCTTGTTAATTGTAGTTAAACCGAAATCTTGATAATATGTATGGAAACTGAATTTGATGTTTTTAGTTAACATGTTACATGTGGTAGTTGTTTGAGAAATTGTTTGAGAAATTGTTTGAAAATTTTAAGTTGATTTTATAAGTATATGGTTATATACTTATGGCTATGTTGAGAAATTGTTTGAGAAATTTGGGTGATAACATAGCAAGGTTTGACTGAACTAATTAGCATGAAATCTAAGGACTACACTATTTGAATATGAAATATTATGTGATATGTTATAAGATTTTTGGAATAATATGTGTTATGTAACGGGTTATGTGAATTTGGAATATTATGTGGTTATGTGACTTATGAAAATTATGTGGTTATGTGAATTCGGATATTATGTGCTATGTGATGGTTAGGACTAAGGCTAAGTGTAACTGTATACTCAAAGGGGATAGTCCGTATGTGATATGTTAAGGGTTTGAATTTCAGCCCTGTATTGTGATATGTGAGGGGGTTGATGTTCAGCCTGCCTATTATGATTATTGTGATGGGGGTTGATGTTCAGCCTGCCCGATATGATTTCTGTGATGACTATCCTAGAGTCTAGTTGACACTTAGGAGTCCACCTTTGTGAAATATGGTATAAGATGTGTCTGTTGTCCAGTAGGAACCTTTTGGGAGAACGGGTTTTGACGCAAAGTGCCATGTCTTGGTCGGACAGGGGCCACCTCTTGATGTCATCACTCTCTTTTTGTGATATGGGGTGTCGTAGAGCAAAGTGCCACGTCATGACCTGGCGGGGGCCACCTCTTGAATCTACACACAATCCATCGATGTGTTTATGGGGTGATAGAGCAAAGTGCCACGTCGTGACCTGGCGGGGGCCACCTCTTGATTCTACTCACTGTCCATGTTTATGTGTTGCACGAGATTTTGCAGCTCCCAGTGCTTAGGCCAAAGCCGGGTTAGACCATATTGGTCACTACTGAATATGCTGGACAACTAGGTTAATTAAGTATGGATGTGTTTAGTTGGTTTAGAGTATAACTCTAGAACCTGAGTTTGTGAACATGAGTTTGTTATATGTTGGTGTGTACATCTGACTGTTTATATGACTTCTGTATTTAATATTGTTATATGCCGACATAATGTTCTGTTAAAGATTTTTATAATAATCTGCCTATATTTTTGAGTGTATGTTATGGATGGTCGATATAGACTATCCACTCACTGGGCTGTGTAGCTCACCCCTCATTATTTTCAGGTGCAGAGCAGGGGCGCATTTCCAGTTAGCAATTTGTATGAATATCGTGATATGCCAGTAGACTTTTGTGTTTAATTATTTGGGGCCGGTTGTGGCCAAACTATATGAATGATATGAACTATGTGAATCATGAGACTATGTGAACTTGTGATGCCAGATTGTGGTAGTTAAATGATTTTGATTTTTGTGTCACCGCGGGCTTCAGCCTGGTTTCGGTGTTTGGTATGAGTTTATAAAATCGACTTTGTGGCTTTGTTTTGAATTTCGAATCGAATTGTATTTATGCCATCGGATTTGATATAACTGTTGCCTTGCATATGTCTAGTGCAAGGATTGCGTGGTGGCAGGTACCCTTATGTGATTTATGAGATTTGTGTTTTGTGAATTTGTATGTATGGATTTATGGAAATTTTCAGATCGTGTTTTTCTTGAACTCGGTTTTACCTAGCATATGAATCGATCTTATATGAAACATCCTGTATCATTTGTGAATTGTGCCATTTGTTTGGGGTTAAGATAACGGGATGTTACAGAATGGTATCAGAGGAGTTGGCTAGCTAAAACTTAGTTCGGGGGGAAAACATGTTTGTGTATTGCTAGACACCGGATAGGTTTATGTTTGTTTTCCTGACTATGGCCTGTGTGTGTAGGAATTTAAGATGGTGCGAACCAGAGGAAATGCTAGTGGCGAGGATGAGCAGCCTTCGAACCTCACGAGAACTATTGAGGCTCTGACTGGCATGGTACAGCAACAAGGTGCCATGATAGAGAGGCAAGCTCAGATGCTGCAGCAACAACAGACTCAGCATCAAGAGGCACAACAGCAGCTTTTGCAGCAGCTGACTCAAGAGAGACCCCAGACTACTACTCGGGCGGTGGGGGATGACTCTCAGGAGGGCGCTCATAGGCGCTATGCTTCACTTGTGAGTGAATTCCAGAAACTGGGTCCTAGTTCTTTTTATGGGGGCTCAGAATCCAGTACTGCCGAGAACTGGCAGTTGTGCTTGGAAAAGATTTTCCAAGTTATGCGTTGCTCGGACGAAGACAAGTTATGTCTGACCACCTATATGATGCGTGCTGACGCAGATGAATGGTGGAAGGGCGTGGTGAGACTTGCCGAAGAAAGACATGAGACTGTAGATTGGCCTTACTTCTTGTCTCGATTTAACGAGAAGTACTTCCCTGATAGCTTGGTGGAGGACCGAGAGGTGGCATTTATTCACCTGGAGCAGGGTGATATGACTGTGGACCAGTATGAATTACAGTTCACGAAATTGGGAAAGTATGCTCCTCACCTGATAAACACTGAAAAGAGGAGAGCTACCAAGTTTCTCAGAGGTCTCAGATGGGACATTAGAGAGCAGGTTGGTGCTCAGCATTTGGAGACCTATGTTGAAACTGTTGGGCGAGCACGCACCATTGAGAGATACATAGCTGAGAGGAGTTCTCATGTTGCCGTGACAGTGGTTCCTGCAGCTGAGGCGGCGGTTCCTTAGTATGGCAGTGGCGGCAAGGGTAAGAAGTACCCTAAACATAAGGACTACAAAAAGAGCAGGTATAAGCCTTACTCTTACAAGGCACCGCAGCAGTCCAGGGATACACCGCAGCAGTTCAGGGATGCCAGGGATGTAAGAAACGGTATCACAGAGGACCGGACTTGTAGTTATTGTGGGCTCAAGGGACATCTAGTGAAAGACTGCCATAAGAAGAATGGTGTATGTTTCAGGTGTAAGAAACCAGGGCATATGGTCAAGGACTGCAAAGAGCCTGAGATGCAGAATAGAGGCGCAGAGAAGCCTATAGTCCAGACACGAGTTTATGCTGTGGCTGAGAAGGATACACGAGCTTCCCGATCCGTCGTGGAAGGTACCTTATTTGTATTTGATCAGTTAGCTCGTATCTTATTTGATCCTGGTGCAAATCTGTCTTTTGTGTCTGTTAAGTTTGCTGCATGTTTACCTGTTGTACCTAAGATGCTAGACTATGTTGTGTCTGTGAGTACTCCCTTAGGAAAATCATTGTCTACAGATACTGTTTGTGCTGATTGTGTAGTGCATGTAGAGGGTTATGAGTTTCTGGTAGATCTAATCCTTTTAGACATGCAAGACTATGATGTCATCCTAGGTATGGATTGGTTGTCTTCGCATCATGCCTCTGTGGATTGCTTTGAGAAAGTAATCACTTTAAATCTGCTAGATGGGAACCGGATTTTTGTGAGAGGTCTAGTGTCGGACCAAGGACCGCATGTAATATCTTTCCTGCAGGCCAGGAAGTTACTTGCTAGTGGATGCAAGGGTTATCTTGCGCATGTTAAGGTGCAGGATGATTCTACTTCTGATTTGACTCAGATGGCGGTGGTGAAAGAGTTTCCTGATGTGTTCTCTGAGGAATTTTCAGGCTTGCCACCGATTAGAGAAGTGGAGTTTGGCATTGAGTTGGCGCCAGGTACGGCACCTATCTCCAGAGCTCCTTATCGTATGGCTACTTCAGAGTTGGCCGAGCTTAAGAAAGAACTGGAGGAATTGCTAGAGAAAGGGTACATTCGGCCTAGTGCTTCTCCCTGGGGAGCGCCAGTGTTATTTGTGAAGAAGAAAGATGGAACCCTGAGGATGTGTATAGACTACAGGCAATTGAACCAAGTGACTATCAAGAATAAGTATCCTCTTCCCAGAATTGATGATCTATTTGATCAATTATAGGGAGCTACAGTGTTCTCTAAGATTGATCTGAGATCAGGGTATTATCAGCTTAGGGTCAAGGATGAGGATATATTTAAGACTGCTTTCAGGACCAAGTATGGGCATTTCGAATTTTTAGTTATGCCTTTTGGACTGACGAATGCACCTGCTGTCTTCATGGATTTGATGAACAGGGTATTCCATGATTTGCTTGACTCTTGTGTGGTAGTCTTTATAGATGATATTTTGGTATACTCACGGACTACTTCAGACCATGTCAGTGACTTGCGCAGAGTGCTGGAGGTTCTGAGGAAGAACCGATTATTTGCCAAGGCTAGTAAGTGTGAGTTCTGGCTAGAGAAAATCAGCTTCTTGGGACATGTGATTTCTGGTCAAGGGGTGTCTGTAGATCCAGTTAAAGTGCAAGCCATTCTCAATTGGGGAAGACCGACTAATGCTACTGAGATCAGGAGTTTCCTGGGTTTAGCAGGTTACTACCGGAGATTTGTTGAGGGATTCTCCAAGCTGGCGGGTCCTTTAACTAAATTAACCAGAAAGGAGGCCAAGTTTATTTGGGATGACAAGTGTGAAGAGAGCTTCCAAGAGCTGAAAAGGAGGTTGACTAGTACACCGATCCTCATTATTCCTAGTGATGGGGAAAGGTTTACCGTTTATACGGATGCTTCAGGCAAGGGGTTGGGTTGTGTCTTGATGCAGAAGGGTTCTGTGGTAGCCTATGCTTCGAGACAACTGAAGGAGTATGAATTGAACTACCCTACTCATGATTTAGAGTTGGCGGCCGTAGTCTTTGCTTTGAAGATATGGCGTCACTATTTGCTGGGCCAGGAGTTTGATCTGTTCACTGATCACCAGAGTCTCAAGTATATCTTCACTCAGAAGGAGTTGAACATGAGACAGAGAAGATGGATGGAGTTGATCAAAGACTATGACTTCTCCATTCAGTATCAGGCTGGAAAGGCCAATGTAGTGGCGGATGCGCTGAGCAGACATCCAGTTACTTCAGTAGCTGCTTTACGGGTTAGTGAGTGGCAGTTACTGCAGGAGTTCAGAGATCTCAGGATCAGTGTTTCTCCTAAAGTTCAGACTGGTTACGTGGCTTTTCTCAGAGTACAGTCTGCTTTGTTGCAGAAGATCAGAGATCAGCAGTCTGTGGATCCGAAATTAGTTCAGATCAGGGATAGTCTGGTGGATGGCGCAGTTCAGGATTTTAGCCTGTCTGATGATGGTATTCTTCGGTTTCGTGGAAGGGTATGTGTCCCTGAGGAACCGAGCTTGAGGAAAGAAATATTGGAGGACAGCCATAACTCCAAATATTCTCTACATCCTGGCGTGACCAAGATGTATCAGGACCTTAAGAAAAATTTTTGGTGGCCGGGTATGAAGAAAGAAGTATCTGATTTTGTCTCTAGGTGTTTAACCTGTCAGACTGTAAAGGCTGAACATCAGAAGCCTGGTGGTTTGTTGCAGCCTCTTCCTATTCCTGAGTGGAAGTGGGAATGCATCAGTATGGATTTTGTGTGTGGTTTGCCTAGAACCAGATTGGGTCATGATGCTATTTGGGTGATTGTTGATAGACTCACTAAATCAGCCCATTTTCTTCCGATCAAGATGACCTATCCTTTAGAGAGACTGGCCAGATTGTACATTGATGAGATAGTCAGACTACATGGAGTTCCTGTTGATATTGTGTCTGATAGGGACTCTCGGTTTTTGTCCAGATTTTTGGAAGAGTTTACAGGAGGGTTTGGGTACTAAGTTGAGTTTTAGTACAGCATACCATCCTCAGTCTGATGGCCAGACGGAGCGTACTATACAGACTCTAGAAGATTTGTTGAGAGCCTATGTGGTTGATTGGAGTTCTGAGTGGAACCGGGATCTATCTTTGATAGAGTTCACTTATAATAATAGTTTCCACTCCAGTATTCAGATGGCTCCTTATGAAGCTTTGTATGGGAGAAGGTGTAGGACTCCCTTGTGTTGGGAGGAAACTGGTGACAGAATGATTTTGAGATCTGATGTAGTACAGGAGACTACTGATAAGGTCAGAGAGATCCGGGATAAACTGAAGATTGCTCGGGACAGACAGAAGAGTTATGCTGATGACCGTCGTCGTCCCTTGGAGTTTATGGTAGGGGATCATGTGTTCTTGAAGGTGTCACCTACTAAGGGTGTAATGAGGTTTGGCAAAAAGGGCAAGTTGAGCCCTAGGTTTGTAGGCCCTTTTGACATTATTGAGAGAATTGGTCCAGTGGCTTACCGGTTAGCTTTACCTCCTGCTATGGATCATGTGCATAATGTATTCCATGTCTCTGCTTTGAGGAAATATCATCCTGATCCATCTCATGTGTTGGAGTTGGAACCTCTTCAGATTCAGAGTGACTTGACATTTGAGGAAAGACCTCTCCGGATTGTGGATAGAAAGGATAAGGTTCTGAGGAACAAGACTATACCTTTGGTAAAGGTTATCTGGGGAAATCAGTCAGTTGAGGAGGTGACTTGGGAGACTGAAGCTGATATGAGGAAATTTTATGCTTACCTCTTTGATGATATGGATGCTGAGCTTTAGAGGACTAAAGCTTTATAAGGAGGGAGGGATGTAAGATCCAAGGATCTTAAGTCCTGGTAAGCATTATTTGGATTTAAATAAAATCATTAGCTGTGATATTTTAGTATAATTTAAATAAAATTATTGGATGCTAATTAACTGGCTTATTGATTGTTAAATTGTAATTAATTGATTTGAGTCTTTTTGGTTGTTAATTTATTGTAAATTAATTAGAGATTATTTGTTTGATTATTGGCTGTTAATTTATGATAAATTATTATTGGTTGTTCATGATAAATTAATTAGGATTTATGGGTTGTAAATTGTAAGTAATTAATTAGACCTTATTGGATATTAATTAAATCCTTATTGGATTTGCGCTTAAGTGAATTAATTAATTGGATGTTAATTTAAATTCATATTGGATTTTCACTTAAACCATGGGTTATTGGGTTACACTTAAATTAGATGGATATTAGATTTAAAATTCGAAATTATTAGTTAAATGGGTTAAACCCTATTTGAATTAATTGCTTAATGGGTTTAAAATTTAAAAACCCAAAGTTTAAGTGGTAATATCGGCTAGGGTGGAGATTTTAGCGATATTTTGCTTGGAAGAAATCTTGGGCGACGGCTTGGAGGCTTGAAGGCGAAAACCCTTTCTTCCTCTTCCTTTCTTCCATTGGCCGGCATCTTTGGTTTGGGTGGCGTTTTCTTCCATTGGTGGTGACAAAGCTTTAGACAATTTTTGGAGAATTTTCACCTTGTGTTCTCGGTTAAGAGGTGAGTGGGGTGTCTAATCGATTTCTATCTATTTGTTTGTGCTAATTGATGTGTTAGATGATATATTTACTTGTTGGAAATCTTACCATGCTAAAACCGAAATTCAAGACTTCACCATCATGAAAACCGAATTTTGTAAAGTTGATTATATCATGAAAACCGAATTTCACAAAGGTGATTATATGATGATTATTTAACCGAAAATTTGTATGAAATTTAAGGTATTTTATGGGAATTTTGGTAGCATTAAATCATTGAATTTTGAGTATGAAATTCTTGTTAATTATAGTTAAACCGAAATCAATTTTGGTAACATTAAATCAATGATTTTTGTAACATGTATGAAAACCGAAACCTTGTTAATTGTAGTTAAACCGAAATCTTGATAATATGTATGGAAACCGAATTTGATGTTTTTAGTTAACATGTTACATGTGGTAGTTGTTTGAGAAATTGTTTGAGAAATTGTTTGAAAATTTTAAGTTGATTTTATAAGTATATGGTTATATACTTATGGCTATGTTGAGAAATTGTTTGAGAAATTTGGGTGATAACATAGCAAGGTTTGACTGAACTAATTAGCATGAAATCTAAGGACTACACTATTTGAATATGAAATATTATGTGATATGTTATAAGATTTTTGGAATAATATGTGTTATGTAACGGGTTATGTGAATTTGGAATATTATGTGGTTATGTGACTTATGAAAATTATGTGGTTATGTGAATTCGGATATTATGTGCTATGTGATGGTTAGGACTAAGGCTAAGTGTAACTGTATACTCAAAGGGGATAGTCCGTATGTGATATGTTAAGGGTTTGAATTTCAGCCCTGTATTGTGATATGTGAGGGGGTTGATGTTCAGCCTGCCCGATATGATTTCTGTGATGACTATCCTAGAGTCTAGTTGACACTTAGGAGTCCACCTTTGTGAAATATGGTATAAGATGTGTCTGTTGTCCAGTAGGAACCTTTTGGGAGAACGGGTTTTGACGCAAAGTGCCATGTCTTGGTCGGACAGGGGCCACCTCTTGATGTCATCACTCTCTTTTTGTGATATGGGGTGTCGTAGAGCAAAGTGCCACGTCATGACCTGGCGGGGGCCACCTCTTGAATCTACACACAATCCATCGATGTGTTTATGGGGTGATAGAGCAAAGTGCCACGTCGTGACCTGGCGGGGGCCACCTCTTGATTCTACTCACTGTCCATGTTTATGTGTTGCACGAGATTTTGCAGCTCCCAGTGCTTAGGCCAAAGCCGGGTTAGACCATATTGGTCACTACTGAATATGCTGGACAACTAGGTTAATTAAGTATGGATGTGTTTAGTTGGTTTAGAGTATAACTCTAGAACCTGAGTTTGTGAACATGAGTTTGTTATATGTTGGTGTGTACATCTGACTGTTTATATGACTTCTGTATTTAATCTTGTTATATGCCGATATAATGTTCTGTTAAAGATTTTTATAATAATCTGCCTATATTTTTGAGTGTATGTTATGGATGGTCGATATAGACTATCCACTCACTGGGCTGTGTAGCTCACCCCTCATTATTTTCAGGTGCAGAGCAGGGGCGCATTTCCAGTTAGCAATTTGTATGAATATCGTGATATGCCAGTAGACTTTTGTGTTTAATTATTTGGGGCCGGTTGTGGCCAAACTATATGAATGATATGAACTATGTGAATCATGAGACTATGTGAACTTGTGATGCCAGATTGTGGTAGTTAAATGATTTTGATTTTTGTGTCACCGCGGGCTTCAGCCTGGTTTCGGTGTTTGGTATGAGTTTATAAAATCGACTTTGTGGCTTTGTTTTGAATTTCGAATCGAATTGTATTTATGCCATCGGATTTGATATAACTGTTGCCTTGCATATGTCTAGTGCAAGGATTGCGTGGTGGCAGGTACCCTTATGTGATTTATGAGATTTGTGTTTTGTGAATTTGTATGTATGGATTTATGGAAATTTTCAGATCGTGTTTTTCTTGAACTCGGTTTTACCTAGCATATGAATCGATCTTATATGAAACATCCTGTATCATTTGTGAATTGTGCCATTTGTTTGGGGTTAAGATAACGGGATGTTACAACTGTAATAATATGGGTTTGAGATTTCTCAACCATTAGATTAAGTGCAAGTGGGAGATTGTTGGGGTATGCCCTTAAGGCTAATGTTTGAGGCCTTGGGTTGTTATCAGTATCATGTATAAACTCTATGTTTATAAAGGCAATGGTTGTTATTCAGGTTGTTACATTATCTGCTGCAATATGTATACTTCTGAATAATGTCTCAATGGTGTTTAGCTTGGCTGACATGCAGTATTGTCCTTAGTCGAGATATCTTGGTGAACATGAGATAGCCTTGATATGATTGAGACTAATATGTGTTCTAATCTTATAGGATGCTTCGAGCATGGAATAAGATGTAGACTCATGGGTACATTGGATGTACTGGACAGACCCTACTTAGGATATTCGATTGCTTGTCACAATATGAATAATCCTTGTATGCAAACAAGTGGCATATTTCCTCGGACTTGAGATCACTTGTGTTTCTAAATGATGATTGGTATTGTTTTGAGGTAGTTCAATATCATTTGAAACATAATGGTTATAGACTATCTTGGATAATGAGCATGAGTCATGTTAGGGCACTAGTGATAGATATAGGATTGCCGTCTCCTTGTTTGGAGTGTGATGTTCTGTTGGGGCCCCCTGGATGAGATGGCTGAGAAAGTGTATGGCCATATCCAGGTGACTATGTTCATCTGATCTAACCACTCTCATCATATTGGAATTACAAGCTTGACACGCTTGTCCAATAAGAACATCCAGTGGCAAAGGTGTTGGGGTATGCCCTTAAGGCTAATGTTTGAGGCCTTGGGATTGTATTAGTATCATGTAATAAACTCTTAAGTTTATAAAGGCATGGTTATTATTCAGGTTGTTACCTTGTCTGCTGTAATAAGTGTACTTCTGAATACTGTCTCAAAGCTGTTCAGCTAGGCTGACAGGCTATATGTCCTTAGTCGAGATATCTTGGTGAACATGAGACAGCCTTGATATGATTGAGACTAATATGAGTGCTAATCTTATAGGATGCTTCGAGCATGGAATAAGACGTAGACTCATGGGTACATTGGATGTACTGGACAGACCCTACTCGGATATTCCATTGCTTGTCACAATGTGAATGATCCTTGTAAGCAGCAAGTGGCACATGTCCTCTGACTTGAGATCACTTGTGTTTCTGAATGATGATTGTCATTGTCTTGAGGTAGTTCAATATCATTTGAAACATAATGATTATAGACTATCTTGGATGGTGAGCTTGAATCAGGTTAGGGCACTAGTGATAGACATAGGATTGCCGTCTCCTTGTTTAAGGAGTGTAGTGTTCTAAGGGCCCCCCTATATGAGATGATTGAGATAGTGTATGGCCATACCCAGATGACTATGTGCATCTGATCTAATCATGCTCATCGTATTGGAGTTACAAGCTTGACCCGCTTGTCCAATAAGAACATCCAGTGGCAAAGGACACATGTATGCCTTGTGAATTGAGTCACACTTGTGCTATGGTTTGGGAGTAGTCTTGGAAGACTCTTTCCTTTATATCGGGAGACAGTGATGTGTTGCTAGATACCCCTCACTGATCGTGATAACGTAAGTTATCGTTACCGACATTTAAAGGAAACCCTCAGGGTCGCACAATTTGGTGATATGGCTTCCTTAAGTCAGATCGTGTGGACTGAATTGTTTTGGTTCAGTTTAAAGAGATTTAATCTCTGATTGTAAGTGAGATCTGGTCTGATCATGTTTGATTGATTAGAGCTTTAGATCGGTAAGCTTCGATCGAGAGAGATGATGCTAGATCGATGCGATCAGAAGCGTCAGATGATGAATGGTCAGATCTAGGACCTTGGGGTCTAATTTGATCTAGACTTAATTTATGGGCTGATTTGGTTTCGCTATTGAACCAAGGATATTGAACCGGCTCATGGGTTGAGCGCTTGGTTCAAGAGGGAGAAGAGGTTGCGTTTGGTTCATGGAAACGTGAACGTCAACTCTTAATCGTTGCCAATTTTGGAAAGTTCCAAAAGCATAACGCATATGCGTTCATGGCTTGATGTCTCTCTAATGTTTTTCGGTTTTTGCTTCTTGGACGTGGTTTTTGGAACGGCTTGCTCGTGTGGAAGGCATCGTTCTTGCGCCAAGGAAGAAGAGCTCTCGAAAAGAAGGAAGCCCTTTTCATCTAATCTCCTACACACGGTTGGAAAAGCTTGGCAATCTTGCTAGCACAAGAGTTGCGCAAGGAGGAAGCTTTCATCCCTTGTGTGTGATTTCTTTGGAGAAGATCCCTTCGATCTTTCTTCTTCCAAGCCGCACCTTCCCATGGCCATGGTAACGAATCTCTCACTTGTTAATCAAGTTGATTATATGAAAGTATAGAATGCGATCTTATGTGGAAACCCTAATTCCGCTGCTATGAGAAAGAAACATATGACTTGCGCCCCCCTCATGAAAGGGGTTCTTCTCACAATAGGTTTTGCGCTCCCCTCCTGAAAGGGTTCCATCAATTGGTATCAGAGCCAATCTATACTTTTTCATATGATTGCTTGCGGTTCTAATGAGTAGATCATCATGTTTGATCCATGCATATGTTGGTGAATAGATCTAAAGGTGATTGCTCACATGCCGAAACCTACATGCTAGTTTAGAACTTAGATGTATGTTTCTTCATGAGTTGCGCAAGATGTATGTTTCTTCATGAGTTGCGCATGTTGTTGTGTTGGCGCATGATAAGTATGTTGAATGGTTGAATGATATTTCATCAAATCTTATACCTACTTGCGCGCAAACATTTAGATCTATATGCATCTACTATAAACCCTTAGATGGGTTGATGGGGCTGAAGTCACCTCTAGGTTAGATCCATTAGTCTGATCAGACCATCTGACAGCTCAGATGGGTTAACCTGATAGCACCTATGCGCAAGCACAAGGTGGCTATAGGTTGACTGCATCTAGGGCGTGTAGCGAGGTCTGGTTGAGACACTACTGAACACACTTGAGTTAGGCCCGGGGTCACACCCGCTTGCCAAAACTCATGGGGGTAGTTCAGCCCTTGGCGCATGCATGGTTGACCATTAGGTCAACTCGGGTCAGTTAGGACTCGGTGCATGCAAGGGCAAAGGATCTAACTAGATGGATGAGTGGATCCCCATCAATGCACCATTGTAAGGTTGTAGGGCTCATAAGGAAATTAAAATTGATGCCATGGGGTTTTCAAAACTTTTAATTTCAAGATGATTGGATCACATGTTGATTGAACCATATGCTTGTCTATTTAGTCTTATGTGGGTTGCCCAATTGTGTGCTGTGCTGGGGCCTGCGTGCCTGGACTTAAAAAAAATTGTAAATTAATTTGTGATCTGCGAATCACATTGTACTTAATTTATAATATGTTGTTGACCTGCGAGTCAATCTTGTCTAGATAGATCAAATGTACTTTGATTAGACAAGAACAAAGGCACACATCCAAGAGGGGCATTCACCTGGTGGTGCACCTGTGGTGCTCTTGGCGCTAGGGCACTGGGTTGGACCAGATGAGATGCAATGAAGCTCAAGTGAAGACTTAAGTAATATTAAGGTCTTACTAGGGTTCATGGGCTTTTACCACATAAGATCATGCTTTCTACTTATTGCTAATAATTAGAATTGCATATTTATGTTTATCTTCTGCTATAGCCATAGGACATGCCTGATAGTAAGAAGATAAAAGACCGTTAAAATCCAACGCTAACATATCAAGCTCGTAAGCCTTCTGACGCGAAACCTCACCTTTCTGACTATCGTTGGAGCCGTGTTGAACCCACTCAGTGGGCACGTCCATCTATCTTCAGACGGTGCTAGATTTCACCTGCGTGTTACAGAGTTGGGATTTATCCCCTCTCGTTGCTCAGCATAGCACGTGGTGGTCCAGGGAGTAGGTCAGGTCAGCTTGACCATGTAGACTACATATGTGGCGCATATGGTAGCACATGGAGGCAGCCATCTCTGGGATCAGAGACTGTGTTGTACCAACTCAGTTGGCACAGTCTGCTGGATTGCCAAGATGAAGGGGAATCGCACGGGTTGGCGATTGGCTGGGAGAGCCTACCAGAAACTAGTGCTTGTCATCTCTGTGCATCTTATCTCGCCTGAGCGGGACGCGGAGACCAAGTATGAAATCTGGATCCCATCTCACTAAAAGAGTGTTACTCTTTCGGACTGTTTACTGGATTTTTCAGTCAGACAAAATAGTGAGAAAAGAATCTTTCTTAAAGTCCTGGATTGATTCTGAAACATTGATACTAACCTTGCTGTTCTTGCTTGTTGTAGATTCCTGCAGCAACGAACACCATGAGATTCAATGTGCGATCCCTACTGGAAAGGGAGAAGTTTGCTGGGCCGAACTTCTCTGACTGGTTCGGACACCTTAAGATCGTTCTTAAGGCAGAGAGGAAACTGTATGTCCTCGAGACGGCGATACCGCCGCAGCCCGCTCCGAACGCCGCAAGGGCGGTTCGGGATGCCTATGAAAAGCACGTCAATGATAGCATTGATGTCGCTTGCCTGATGCTAGCGTCTATGACGCCACCGCTGCAGCGTCAGCATGAGGATATGTCGGCTATAGAAATTATAGCGAACCTCAAGATGCTGTATGCTGCACAGGCGAGGACAGAACGCTATAATCTGACAAAGCTCTTCTTTCAGAGCAAACTGGCTGAGGGGAGCCCAGTGGGAGCTCACGTGCTCAAGATGATTGGGCACAAGGAGGCTCTGGAGAAACTGGGGCATACCGTCAACCAGGAGCTTGCTGTAGATATTATTCTGCAGTCTCTTCCGCCTTCTTTCGATGCGTTCATCATTAACTTTAATATGAACAAAATCGATTGTACGCCGGCAGAGCTGCTGAATATGCTCTTGACTACTGAGGAAACTCTGAAGGGCAAGCCTTCAACCTCTGTCTTAATGGTTCCTTTTAGGAACAAGAAGAAGGGGAAGAAGGGCAAGGCCCCTGTCAAGAATTACAGCAAGGCCCTGAAACAGAAGGTGAAGCGGTCGAAGGACAACAGGTGTTTCCACTGTGGCCAGCTGGGTCACTGGAAAAAGGACTGTAAAGCGCTCCAAGGAGATAAGAGGGGAAGCATCGCTTCTGGCTCAGGTATATACGTGACGGAAGTCATGGTTTCATCTTCTTCTATATCATGGGTGTTGGACACTGCATGTGGAGTTCACATTTGTTCAAATGTGCAGGAACTCAAGAGAAGAAGGCAGGTGGGACAGCATGAGGTAGACCTACGCGTTGGAAACGGGGCACGGGTTGCTGCGGTTGCTGTAGGAGACTATTTCATTACTTTACCATCTGGCATTGTATTAGAATTAAACAATTGTTATTTTGTACCCAGTATTACCAAGAATATTATCTCTATTCCTGCTCTTGTCAGGAAAGGATTTGCCTTTGAATGCAAGATTTCAAAGTGTATTTTGACTTATGATAATATTGTGTATGCCACTGGTTCAATTAACAATGGGTTATTCATGTTGGACATGGAATATTCTATACAAAACATTGATAATAAGAAAGCCAAGTATGCTGATGACAGCACCTTGCTATGGCATAGTCGTTTAGGCCATATAAACGAGAAGCGCATTAAGCGGTTGCATGAACATGGACTGCTGGGATCATTCTCCTATGAGGAGATTGATACATGCAAAGCTTGTTTGATGGGTAAAATGACGAAGTCTCCTTTTCCTCACAAAGGTCAGAGGACTTCAGGTTTACTTGACCTTATACACAGTGATGTGTGTGGGCCATTTAGTAAACATGCCAGAGGTGGCTATCAGTACTTCATTACCTTTACTGATGATTTCAGTAGGTATGGGTATGTCTATTTGATGAGACATAAAAGTGAATCTTTTGACAAGTTCAAAGAGTTCAAAAATGAAGTACAAAATCAGTTAGGCAGAAATATCAAGGCACTTCGTTCTGATCGAGGTGGTGAATACCTAAGTCATGCATTTACTGACTATCTGAAAGAGTGTGGGATTATCTCACAGCTCACTCCGCCAGGAACACCGCAATGGAATGGTGTGTCCGAGAGGAGAAATAGAACGTTACTTGATATGGTTCGTTCTATGATAAGTCAGGCTACTCTTCCATACTCCTTTTGGGGTTTTGCACTGGAAACAGCTGCAAAGGTACTAAACCGAGTGCCATCCAAGGCAGTTTCAAAGACGCCATATGAGTTATGGTACGGGAAACAGCCTAGCTTGACGTTTATCAGGATCTGGGGTTGCGAGGCTTATGTCAAAAAGCTCGCCTCTGGGAAACTAGAGAGCAGATCTGATAAATGTATCTTTGTCGGTTACCCTAAGGAAACTAAGGGTTATTATTTCTACGATCCCAAAGAGAACAAGATATTTGTTGCTCGGACGGCCATATTTCTTGAGAAGGAGTTTCTTCTGCAAGAAGCCAGTGGGAGAGAAATAAAGCTGGATGAGATTCCAGAGGAAGGACAAAGTAGTCAGGCAGAGTTGGATGTGCCTGAGCCAGTAGATCAGGTTACTGAACAACCTGAGGCTCAGATATCACGGGAACCGCGAAGATCGGGTAGGATCCGTCGACAGCCTGAGCGCTATGACGGAGTCTACATCATTGATAATGATGAACCCCTAACTTATGCGGATGCGGTCAGTGGACCGGAGTCAGCTAGATGGCTTGATGCTATGCGAGCCGAGATGGACTCCATGTCAGATAACCAAGTCTGGGATTTGGTTGATCCGCCTCCGGGAGTAATCCCTATAGGCTGTAAATGGATCTTCAAGAAGAAGATTGACATGGATGGTAACGTGGTTACCTATAAAGGCAGGCTAGTTGCGAAAGGTTTCAAACAAATCTACGGGATAGATTATGATGAAACTTTCTCTCCTGTAGCCATGTTTAAGTCTATTCGGATTCTTTTCGCGATAGCTGCATATTACGATTATGAGATCTGGCAGATGGATGTGAAAACAGCTTTCCTTAATGGAAATCTGGATGAGGATGTGTATATGACACAACCGGAAGGTTTCAACAATCCAGCAGATCGTCATAAAATATGCAAGTTAAAGAAGTCCATATATGGACTTAAACAAGCATCAAGAAGCTGGAATATTCGTTTTGATGAATCAATCTCTGAGTTTGGTTTCATCAAGAACGAAGATGACCCGTGTGTATATAAGAGGTTTAGTGTGAGCGTAATTACATTCCTAATCCTCTACGTCGATGATATCTTAATCATTGGAAATGATATTCCTGAATTGCATGCTGTTAAGGCATGGTTAGGAAAATGTTTCCAGATGAAAGATTTAGGAGAAGCAGCCTATGTACTAGGTGTGAAGATCTACAGGGATAGATCTAAAAGGCTTCTCGGGCTGTGCCAGAGTACTTACATCGATAAGGTCCTGGAGAGATTCCATTTAGAGAATTCTAAACGTGGATATCTTCCAGTCAGACATGGTCTGAATCTTTCGAAGAGTCAGTGTCCACAAACACAGACTGAGAAAGATGAAATGGACAATACGCCTTATGCTTCGGCTATTGGGTCCATTATGTATGCGATGTTGTGTACTCGCCCAGACGTCGCTTACGGGTTAAGCGTGACCAGTCGATTCCAAAGTAATCCAGGTTTGGCGCACTGGATTGCGGTCAAGAACATTTTAAAATATCTGCGGAGGACCAAAGATATGTTCTTGATATATGGTGGTCAGGAAGAACTCAGTATAGAGGGATATACTGACGCTTCGTTCCAGTCGGACCAGGATGATTTCCGATCGCAATCAGGCTATGTTTTTAGCTTGAATGGTGGAGCAGTGGTGTGGAAGAGTTTCAAACAGTCAACTGTTGCTGATTCCACAACAGAAGCCGAGTATGTTGCAGCCTCGGAAGCATCTAAGGAGGCAGTGTGGATTCGTAAGTTCGTGAGAGAACTTGGTGTCGTTCCTTCGAGTGCAGATCCTTTGGTTATCTTCTGTGATAACACTGGAGCCATCGCACAAGCAAAGGAACCGCGGTCGCACCAGAAGTCCAAGCACATACAGAGACGGTTTCACTTGATCCGGGAGATCATTGATCGAGGCGAGATCAAAATATGCAAGGTTCATACAGATGACAATCTGGCAGACCCACTTACCAAGCCTCTGGCGCAGCAGAAGCATGTGAAGCACTGTAATAATATGGGTTTGAGATTTCTCAACCATTAGATTAAGTGCAAGTGGGAGATTGTTGGGGTATGCCCTTAAGGCTAATGTTTGAGGCCTTGGGATTGTATTAGTATCATGTAATAAACTCTTAAGTTTATAAAGGCATGGTTATTATTCAGGTTGTTACCTTGTCTGCTGTAATAAGTGTACTTCTGAATACTGTCTCAAAGCTGTTCAGCTAGGCTGACAGGCTATATGTCCTTAGTCGAGATATCTTGGTGAACATGAGACAGCCTTGATATGATTGAGACTAATATGAGTGCTAATCTTATAGGATGCTTCGAGCATGGAATAAGACGTAGACTCATGGGTACATTGGATGTACTGGACAGACCCTACTCGGATATTCCATTGCTTGTCACAATGTGAATGATCCTTGTAAGCAGCAAGTGGCACATGTCCTCTGACTTGAGATCACTTGTGTTTCTGAATGATGATTGTCATTGTCTTGAGGTAGTTCAATATCATTTGAAACATAATGATTATAGACTATCTTGGATGGTGAGCTTGAATCAGGTTAGGGCACTAGTGATAGACATAGGATTGCCGTCTCCTTGTTTAAGGAGTGTAGTGTTCTAAGGGCCCCCCCTATATGAGATGATTGAGATAGTGTATGGCCATACCCAGATGACTATGTGCATCTGATCTAATCATGCTCATCGTATTGGAGTTACAAGCTTGACCCGCTTGTCCAATAAGAACATCCAGTGGCAAAGGACACATGTATGCCTTGTGAATTGAGTCACACTTGTGCTATGGTTTGGGAGTAGTCTTGGAAGACTCTTTCCTTTATATCGGGAGACAGTGATGTGTTGCTAGATACCCCTCACTGATCGTGATAACGTAAGTTATCGTTACCGACATTTAAAGGAAACCCTCAGGGTCGCACAATTTGGTGATATGGCTTCCTTAAGTCAGATCGTGTGGACTGAATTGTTTTGGTTCAGTTTAAAGAGATTTAATCTCTGATTGTAAGTGAGATCTGGTCTGATCATGTTTGATTGATTAGAGCTTTAGATCGGTAAGCTTCGATCGAGAGAGATGATGCTAGATCGATGCGATCAGAAGCGTCAGATGATGAATGGTCAGATCTAGGACCTTGGGGTCTAATTTGATCTAGACTTAATTTATGGGCTGATTTGGTTTCGCTATTGAACCAAGGATATTGAACCGGCTCATGGGTTGAGCGCTTGGTTCAAGAGGGAGAAGAGGTTGCGTTTGGTTCATGGAAACGTGAACGCCAACTCTTAATCGTTGCCAATTTTGGAAAGTTCCAAAAGCATAACGCATATGCGTTCATGGCTTGATGTCTCTCTAATGTTTTTCGGTTTTTGCTTCTTGGACGTGGTTTTTGGAACGGCTTGCTCGTGTGGAAGGCATCGTTCTTGCGCCAAGGAAGAAGAGCTCTCGAAAAGAAGGAAGCCCTTTTCATCTAATCTCCTACACACGGTTGGAAAAGCTTGGCAATCTTGCTAGCACAAGAGTTGCGCAAGGAGGAAGCTTTCATCCCTTGTGTGTGATTTCTTTGGAGAAGATCCCTTCGATCTTTCTTCTTCCAAGCCGCACCTTCCCATGGCCATGGTAACGAATCTCTCACTTGTTAATCAAGTTGATTATATGAAAGTATAGAATGCGATCTTATGTGGAAACCCTAATTCCGCTGCTATGAGAAAGAAACATATGACTTGCGCCCCCCTCATGAAAGGGGTTCTTCTCACAATAGGTTTTGCGCTCCCCTCCTGAAAGGGTTCCATCAAAAGGAAACACATATGTCAAGTGACTTGGGTTCACACTTGTGCTATGGTTTGGGTGTAGTCTTGGAAGACTCTTTCCTTTATATCGGGAGACAATGATGTGTTGCTAGATACCCCTCACTGATCGTGATAACGTAAGTTATCGTTACCGACATTTAAAGGAAACCCTTAGGGTCGCACAATTTGATGATATGGCTTACTTAAGTTAGATCGTGTGGACTGAATTGTTTTGGTTCAGTTCAAAGGGATTTGAACTCTGATTGTAAGTGAGATCTAGTCTGATCATGTTTGATTGATTAGGGCTTGAGATCGGTAAGCTTCGATCGAGAGAATTGATGCTAGATCGGTGAGATCAAGAGCATCAAGAGATGAATGGTTAGATCTTGAACCTTATGGTTTAATTTGATCTAGACCAATGCTTGGTTTGATTTGGTCTTTGAACCAAATGTAATTGAACCGGCTCATCAAGTAAGCGCATGGTTCAAAGGGGAGAACATTGCGATTTGTTCACTAAGCGTGAACACTTGAACATGTGAGGATTTACTATTTTTGGAAGTCATGCTTTCCAAAATAGGTAGCACGCCTCACGTTCGAGGGATCGCCCCTATTCTTGCCCCTCTTTCTTGTTGGTGTATATGCCCTAGGACCTAGCTTTGGTCAACTTATGTACTACTTGACATTGATATTTATATATCATTCTGGCATTGTCGTTATCATTGTCTGTCTACACCTGCGATTGTGTACTTACATGATAATGTCCCTGGAGACAGATTGGATCTGTGCTCAAATAATCATCCCCAGTCAATGTACCTTAGTAGATATGGGACAACTATGGTACTTGTAAAACTGGTATGTGGGCTGGTTAGGCACGGGGTGCTAACGCAGACACATGGGTATATTATGGGAGGATATACTGGATAGACCCGCTATGAGGCTATGACTTGGTGTCATGAGTTATCCTCATAAGTGACAGGAGATGCATTGATCCCTTGACTTGAGGTCATTGATCATTCTATATGGTTAGAGACTTGCTTTGATGCAACCTAACACCTTGCCGTAGTTGGAAGGTCATAAAGGTTGTCATTGAGCGTGTCACGACCCATATGAGAAGGTCAATGGACAGACATAGGATTTGCCCCTTCCTTTGGGAAGCTTGATATCCATGGAGCTCCTCTATGGTTCTATGACTGAAAGTGTATGGCCATACCCAGGTAAGAACCTGATTTAGTCATAGCCATGTGATTGGGTGAAAACAAGTGGTGACACACTTGTCCAATCGGATATCAGTTCGGCAAAGAGACTGTAATGCATCTGTACCTAGTTGCGATGATGGGGATGTCGATGTCGATATCCATTCCAATGACCTGGGTAGCAGCGATGCACTGCTAGGTGCCACTCACTGCTTGTGGTGACCTTTGGTCAGCACTGCCAGCGTCAGAGGAACCTACAGGGTCGCACACCTTGATACTTGAGTTCTCGTATTGATCGGGAAGCCTTATGATCGAGTTATTGGATAACTCGGATCTTATTGGGAGATTTCATCAGCGCCAACGGGCCTGATGAGATGGAAGAATATTATTGGAGCCAAACTTCATTTTTGGCAGGTTGACCCGTATTTGACCATGGTTGGTCACATTTGAATTAGGGTTGCATTGGATTGGATCCAAGTGCTTAATCAACCCATGTAATGGAGTTTGGGCTAGCTCATTATCCAATGAGACCCAATAACAAGTTCTTATGAAGAGATGAGAGGCTAAAAGGGTATAATGGGGAGAGACCCAACCCCATTGGCGCCTAAGGGGCATAATGGGGTTAGGGTGGCAAAATTGCTTCAGTAAGGAAGCAATTGGCGCCTTGCCCTCTTCCATTGATGGAATGCATGCCTTTAAGGCATTGCTTGAGGCGCAAGGCAAGGCCTTGGCGCACAAGGAAGGCGTGGAGCTTAATGAGGAAAGGTTGAATGAGAATTAAGGAAATGTCTTGGAGACTTTCCTTATCTCAAACCTCCTCATCCTAGCCCTACACTTGTCTTAATCCTAGCCTTTCATAAATCGCCTCTTGCCCTATAAAAGAGCACCTAGTCGCCCCTCTTGAAGAGAGATAATTCCTTGGAGGCGTAATCATTAAAAGGGGGCGAAAACTTGGATGCTCTTGGCGCAACCTCTCTTCCTCCATCATCTAGCCGCAAGCACAAGTCCTCTTCTCCTCCTCTTGGGTCAAGAAAGACTTGAACTTGGCGTCTACCTCTCCACCTCTTCTTCTAGGCGATTCTACCTTGGAGGTGGCGCAAGGATTGAAGAAGAAGGACTAAGGCTTGGATCTTCTTCCCGAGGCTAGCACTGGGCGAGGAAGAAGAGAACTCAAGAGATCCGTGTGTGTGAGACTGCAGAGGGCGGACACTTGGACGCCTACATCGGCATCGCTCTCTTCTTTGCTATAAGGTATTTCTTAACTCATCGTGTCAACTCCCTTGCATGCGATCTTCACTGGGTTTTTGGGACCGGCCTGTTTCGGGGACATTCTTCCGCTGTGCAAATATGTATGTCCATGACTCTGAAAAATTGTAAAATGTCCCCGGGGTTTCCCAACAGTGGTATCAGAGCGACTTGCAAGCCTCGAACGATGTTTTATGCTTTTCTTTCATGCTCACATGCCATGTCTCTATTTTCGTAAATAGCATGATGCATGGCAATCAATTTTTCTAAAAGTAGAAAAAATTAGGGTTTCTTGTTTCTATCATCCTCTCAATCTCTTTTGGATTTTTGGACTATTTTTCTTGTTTGATTTAAAGATCAAAGGCGCACGTAATTTTGTCAAGTAGGACGGGCATTGTGTCTCCGGACTGGCCAGGTCTCTTGATATGACAAAATTGCCAGCCGAAAGGATCTCTGAAATCATCTTGAAAAATAAATCGCAATTAACCAAAAGATTTGTGAGAAGAAGATGAGAAGAAGAGACTAGTTTTATGAAAAAGTAAAATTTCTGATTTTATGTTTTTCATGAGCATGTAGAATTGCATGAGTAAATACCTTGATTGTGCATGATGTTGTGATCATTAGTCAAGCCACCTTTGCATGCCTGTGATGTATCCTTGTGAGGCCTGCGTGCCGCTTTTCCTTTTGCAAAGAAGAAGATTAGGGTGGCGCATGTACTTGGAGCTTGGCGCATGCATCGAAGGAAGAGGCGCAACAAGCTTGCATAGTGGCGCAAGTTGGGCATGGCCGAACCCTTGGGTTTGTGTGCTAGTTAACTTGGCTTCTTGCATGGTGGCGCATCCTCCACAAAGAAAGACTATGGCATTGGCCGAACCTTTGGGGTCTACCCTTAGGGTTTGTGAGCTAAACCATGTGGGAAGGACCTTGGAGCCGACCTTGAGGACCAAGATAGAGGGCGGCTAGGCTAGGTCTATTTTAGGGGCTTGAGTCCTATGTCAAGAGTTGAATCTCCTTAGGCATGAGTTGATTCAATGTCTTGAAAGGGCTTTGATCACATCATCCTTTACTGCTTTCCCTATCTGATAAAAGCATGCCTGAAATGTTTTATCGTTATGTTATCACTATAGGAGAGCATGCCTGTATTGTTAGACATAAGATAAAACGTAGGATGATGAGACTTAAAAACCCTCAAAGAAATATCAAGTCTAGTAGCCTTCTAACGCGTAGCCCTCACTAAGCTATCGATCAGTGGAGTTGTGAATTGTTTCCCACCCTCGTGGGACACACCCACTTATCTTTAGAAAGTGCGTGGTGACAATGATTTCCCCAGTCCAGTTTTAACCTGGACGTGCCTTCGCAAGGAAACTCGTTGGCCCTGGGCATAACGGTTAGGAATGGACTTGACTAGAAGTTCACATGTGCCGGGCACATGGTGAAATTCTAGAGGCATCGTTGAAAGGTTAGGGTTTCATGTTGTATCCAGCCTTCGCTGGACATGAAACGCCTAGACTGTTTCAATAAGGGGAGTTGCTTGGAGCAACCGGCCGGCGCGCCCACCTTGTGAAGCATGGGTCACTTTGTGCATCTCATCCCACCCTCGTGGGACGCGAAGCCTCATGCGAAATAAGGATCCCATCTCACTAGGAAGTCTTAAACTTCCGGATTGACTTTGTGGGTTGTCAATTCGAATCAAAATAGTGGGAGCCATAATCATTTAAAAAAATTCCAGTTTAAATGATTCAAAGTAGTACTAATCTGCTGTTTCTTGGGTGTTCTAGAACAATGGCTGTGAACAATGGCAGATGGTCACTGCGATCTACCCTGGAAAGGGATAAGTTGGTTGGATCCAACTTAAAGGATTGGTATATGAACTTGAGAATTGTGCTCAAGCTCGAGAGGAAACTATATATCCTTGAGAAACCAATTCCTGAGCCACTTCCATGCTTGGCCTCAGCGGCTGAGAAGGATGCTTATGATAAGCATCAAGTTGATACTTTGGAGGTTGCACAATTGATGCTAACCAACATGTCACCCGAGGTTAGAAGGCAATATGAATCTAAGAGTGCCTCTGAAATCATTTCTAATCTAAGGCAGCTCTTTGATACATTGGTTGAGCTCAACCCTCCTAAAGTAGACATTCAGTATGTTGAGCCCAAAGGCTTAACTAAAACACTGAAAATAAAGATGGAAAGAGTCAGGGATAATAAGTGCTACTCATGTGGAGGACCACCTCACATGATAAAGGATATGGTACGACTTCAGAATGAGAAGAAGAGAGGCAAGGCTTCGTCTTCTAGCTCAGGTATCTATGTTACAGAAGTCAATCTTTCTACTTCTATGTCATGGGTATTGGATACCGCATGTGGAGCTCATATTTGTATAAATATGCAGGGGCTCAAGAAAAGTAGAACGGTGAAGCCTGGAGAGATAGACCTACGAGTTGGAAACGGGGCACAGGTTGCTGCTGTTGCTGTAGGCGTTTTGACTCTCTCCTTGCCTTCTGGACTTCACTTAGAACTAGATAATTGCTTCTATGTACCTTCTCTTACCAAGAACATTATATCCATTCCTTGCTTAGCAAGGAAGGGCTTTAAATTTGAAATAAATAAGAACTCCTGTTCTTTTTCATTTGCAAACATGTTCTATGGGAAGGGTACTTTATGCAATGGTCTGTATATCTTGGATATGGAAAGTTCTATTTGTAACATAAGTAATAAAAGGACCAAACTGAGTGGTTCAGTTGGTGCTTTCCTATGGCACCGTCGATTGGCCCATATAAACAAGAATCGCATCCAACAACTCCATGCAAATGGATTGTTAGATTCAAGTTCCTTGGAGGAATTTGATACTTGTGAACCTTGTTTATTAGGGAAAATGACAAAAGCGCCCTTCACCAAGATTGGTGAGAGGACAGGAGGTTTATTGGATCTCATACATACTGATGTGTGTGGGCCTTTCAATAAACAAGCCAGAAGAGGGTACAACTACTTCATTACCTTCACTGATGACTTCAGTAGGTATGGTTATGTCTACCTAATAAGACATAAGTCTGAATCCTTTGAGAAATTCAAGGAGTTCAAGAATGAAGTAGAGAACCAGCTTGGAAGATCCGTTAAAGCTCTTCGATCAGATCGAGGTGGAGAATACCTGAGCGGTGAGTTCTTTGACTATCTAAAGGAGTGTGGGATCGTATCCCAACTCACTCCTCCTGGAACACCTCAATGGAATGGTGTATCTGAGAGGAGAAATCGAACTTTATTGGATATGGTTCGATCTATGATGAGTCATGCAACTCTACCTCCCTCATTCTGGGGGCATGCACTAGAGACAGCTTCTCTGATACTGAATAACGTTCCATCTAAGAGTGTCTCCAAGATACCACACGAGATATGGACTGGGAGACGCCCTAATCTCACTTTTATCAGAACCTGGGGATGTGAGGCTTATGTCAAACGTCAGGATTCTAGCAAGCTAGAACCTAGATCTGATAAATGTGTGTTTGTGGGGTATCCTAAGGAAACTAGAGGATACTACTTCTATGTCCCAGCCGAGAACAAAGTTTTTGTTGCTCGGGGAGCTGTCTTTCTGGAGAAAGAATTTCTCATGAAAGAAGTTAGTGGGAGGAAATTTGACTTGGATGAGGTCCAAGTTCAACCACAAGATATAGAGATGGAATCTGAGCCACCTGCACCGGTTGTTGGACAACCAGAGGCTCAGACACAGGTCCCACGTAGATCTGGGAGGATTCGTCGTGCACCTGAGAGGTATGGGTCGCTGCCGACCCAACACGATGGAATCTTCATCATTGAGGATGAACCCAGGACCTACGATGAGGCGGTCAGTGGACCGGACTCCGAGAAATGGCTTGACGCCATGCGATCCGAGATGGATTCCATGTCAGCTAACCAAGTCTGGGATTTGGTTGAGCCGCCTGATGGGGTAACACCCATTGGATGCAAATGGGTTTTCAAGAAGAAAACAGACATGGATGGCAACATAGTTACCTATAAAGGTAGATTGGTGGCTAAAGGATTTAAACAAGTCCACGGGGTGGACTATGATGAAACCTTCTCGCCAGTTGCCATGATTAAATCCATTCGGATTCTACTTGCAATAGCTGCATATCATAACTATGAGATATGGCAGATGGATGTGAAAACAGCGTTCCTTAACGGGAAGCTGACTGAGGATGTGTATATGTCACAACCTGATGGTTTCATCCATCCTGCAGAGGCTAGTAAAATCTGCAGGCTAAAGAGATCCATTTATGGATTAAAGCAAGCATCTCGAAGTTGGAATCTTCGATTTGATGAAGCCGTGAGAGATTATGGCTTTATCAAAAGCGAAGATGACGCCTGTGTATACAGAAAATTCAGTGGGAGCTTGGTAATTTTTTTGGTCTTGTATGTCGATGACATACTGCTCATCGGAAACGACATCCCTAGTCTTCAAGCTGTGAAGACATGGTTGGGGAAGTGTTTCGAGATGAAAGACTTAGGGGAGGCCGCCTATATTCTAGGCGTGAGGATCTACCGGGATAGATCCAAGAGACTCTTAGCCCTTAGTCAGAGTACTTACATTGATAAGGTACTAGAGAGGTTCTACATGGAGCAATCCAAGAAAGGATACCTTCCAGTGAGACATGGCCTTACTCTTTCAAAGAGCCAGTGTCCTACAACACAGGCTGAGAGGGATGACATGAGTCGAATTCCTTATGCTTCGGCAGTAGGATCGATCATGTATGCAATGTTGTGTACTAGACCAGATGTGGCATATGCTGTGAGCATAACCAGCCGATACCAATCCAACCCTGGTCTGCAGCACTGGGTGGCTGTAAAGAACATCCTAAAGTATCTGAGAAGGACTAAGGATCTGTTCTTGGTCTATGGGGGACAAGAAGAGCTCAGTATACAGGGCTACACTGATGCTTCGTTCCAGTCTGACCCTGACGACTTTAGATCGCAAGCCGGCTATGTGTTCAAGTTAAATGGAGGCGCTGTATGCTGGAAGAGCTTCAAGCAATCTACCACAGCAGATTCTACAACCGAAGCTGAGTATGTAGCTGCTTCTGAGGCAGCCAAGGAAGCTGTTTGGATAAGAAAGTTCTTATGTGATCTTCAAGTGGTACCTAGTGCAATGGACCCCATTGAACTCTACTGTGACAACAATGGAGCAATTGCACAAGCTAAGGAACCACGGTCTCATCAAAGATCCAAACACATACTCAGAAGATTTCACCTGATCAGAGAGATCATAGACAGAGGTGATGTCAAGATTAGCAGAGTAGACACAGATAACAATCTAGCAGACCCATTGACCAAGGCTTTGGCGCAGCAGAAGCATGATGGTCACGCTAGAGATATGGGGTTGAGATTGCTCAACTTCTAGGTCTTAGTGCAAGTGGGAGATTGTTGGTGTATATGCCCTAGGACCTAGCTTTGGTCAACTTATGTACTACTTGACATTGATATTTATATATCATTCTGGCATTGTCGTTATCATTGTCTGTCTACACCTGCGATTGTGTACTTACATGATAATGTCCCTGGAGACAGATTGGATCTGTGCTCAAATAATCATCCCCAGTCAATGTACCTTAGTAGATATGGGACAACTATGGTACTTGTAAAACTGGTATGTGGGCTGGTTAGGCACGGGGTGCTAACGCAGACACATGGGTATATTATGGGAGGATATACTGGATAGACCCGCTATGAGGCTATGACTTGGTGTCATGAGTTATCCTCATAAGTGACAGGAGATGCATTGATCCCTTGACTTGAGGTCATTGATCATTCTATATGGTTAGAGACTTGCTTTGATGCAACCTAACACCTTGCTGTAGTTGGAAGGTCATAAAGGTTGTCATTGAGCGTGTCACGACCCATATGAGAAGGTCAATGGACAGACATAGGATTTGCCCCTTCCTTTGGGAAGCTTGATATCCATGGAGCTCCTCTATGGTCCTATGACTGAAAGTGTATGGCCATACCCAGGTAAGAACCTGATTTAGTCATAGCCATGTGATTGGGTGAAAACAAGTGGTGACACACTTGTCCAATCGGATATCAGTTCGGCAAAGAGACTGTAATGCATCTGTACCTAGTTGCGATGATGGGGATGTCGATGTCGATATCCATTCCAATGACCTGGGTAGCAGCGATGCACTGCTAGGTGCCACTCACTGCTTGTGGTGACCTTTGGTCAGCACTGCCAGCGTCAGAGGAACCTACAGGGTCGCACACCTTGATACTTGAGTTCTCGTATTGATCGGGAAGCCTTATGATCGAGTTATTGGATAACTCGGATCTTATTGGGAGATTTCATCAGCGCCAATAGGCCTGATGAGATGGAAGAATATTATTGGAGCCAAACTTCATTTTTGGCAGGTTGACCCGTATTTGACCATGGTTGGTCACATTTGAATTAGGGTTGCATTGGATTTGATCCAAGTGCTTAATCAACCCATGTAATGGAGTTTGGGCTAGCTCATTATCCAATGAGACCCAATAACAAGTTCTTATGAAGAGATGAGAGGCTAAAAGGGTATAATGGGGAGAGACCCAACCCCATTGGCGCCTAAGGGGCATAATGGGGTTAGGGTGGCAAAATTGTTTCATTAAGGAAGCAATTGGCGCCTAGCCCTCTTCCATTGATGGAATGCATGCCTTTAAGGCATTGCTTGAGGCGCAAGGCAAGGCCTTGGCGCACAAGGAAGGCGTGGAGCTTAATGAGGAAAGGTTGAATGAGAATTAAGGAAATGTCTTGGAGACTTTCCTTATCTCAAACCTCCTCATCCTAGCCCTACACTTGTCTTAATCCTAGCCTTTCATAAATCGCCTCTTGCCCTATAAAAGAGCACCTAGTCGCCCCTCTTGAAGAGAGATAATTCCTTGGAGGCGTAATCATTAAAAGGGGGCGAAAACTTGGATGCTCTTGGCGCAACCTCTCTTCCTCCATCATCTAGCCGCAAGCACAAGTCCTCTTCTCCTCCTATTGGGTCAAGAAAGACTTGAACTTGGCGTCTACCTCTCCACCTCTTCTTCTAGGCGATTCTACCTTGGAGGTGGCGCAAGGATTGAAGAAGAAGGACTAAGGCTTGGATCTTCTTCCCGAGGCTAGCACCGGGCGAGGAAGAAGAGAACTCAAGAGATCCGTGTGTGTGAGACTGCAGAGGGCGGACACTTGGACGCCTACATCGGCATCGCTCTCTTCTTTGCTATAAGGTATTTCTTAACTCATCGTGTCAACTCCCTTGCATGCGATCTTCACTGGGTTTTTGGGACCGGCCTGTTTCGGGGACATTCTTCCGCTGTGCAAATATGTATGTCCATGACTCTGAAAAATTGTAAAATGTCCCCAGGGTTTCCCAACATTTCTCTCTTGCTCTCGTGTGACTCGTAATAACGAGTGTGGAGAGAGGTATTCGGCCAAGGAGAGAACTTATCTCATAATCTCATTCCCTTCAGCGATCAGGAGACTTGGAGATCCTTACTAGCATAAGGAACAACAAGGAGGAAGCGATCTATCACCTTGTGTGCGGTGCCTTTGGAGAAGCAGCACACGCTTCTTTTGATTCCAAGTCGCCATCTAAGAAATGGCATTGGTATGATCCCCTTCTCGATCTATACATGTTATTAAAGTTGATCATATATTCATCCATGCGATCCTAGGAAACCCTAATTTCCTCTTGTTGCAAGTTCTGATATGCGCCTATTAGGGTTTCGCCCCCCCCCCCCCCCCCTTAGAAACTTTCAAAACCGATCTTAGAAATCCTATGATTCCGCCCATGCAAATTTTAGAAGTGCATGCTTATTAGGGTTTCCCCCCCCCCCCCTTTTGGGGACTTTCAATTATGGCATCGTCTCCCATCTTCATCGACACGACACACTAGAGACGAGGAGGAGGACTCCGAGCATATAGAGACGGACTGATAGGATATGTGAGTATCTTTTGTAAGGGTCCCCTTCGAGGGGGAGCGAAACCCTAGATAGGCGCATAACAAAAGTTTCGTGCGGAAGCAAGGGTTTCTCATGATCTTTTGCATGTCATATGATCAACTTTCATGAACTAGTATAGATCAGAAAAGATTCATACCATGGCCATCGCTTTGATGGAGCTTTGGAAGAAGATCGCAAAAGGGCTCTCCTCCGAAGGTACCGCACACAAGAAGATAGATGGCGCCTCCTTGTTGATCCTTGTGCTAGCAAAGATCTTCAAGTCTCCTTGTCGAATGGAAGGGAAGAGGAGATGTTTTCTTGGCCGAAAGCTCCTTGTCGTCAACCCCTTCGATCACACGAGAGTGTATGCGTCAAGAGGAATGGGCGACCAATTTTAGCGAAGAGAAGTGAACGTGAGGCGTTGAGAGGCTATTTTGGAAACCGCCACTTCCAAAAATAGCAAGCCTTCACTTCATGCGTTGATGCGTTCACCCAAGTGAACCGAACGCACATTCTTCTCCCCTTTGAACCATGCGCTCACGTATGAGCCGGTTCATATTGGTTTGGTTCAAAAACCAATCAAGCCAAGCCTTTAGTCCAGATCAAATTAAACCCTAAGGTTCCAGATCTGACCGTTCATCTCTTAATGTTCCTGATCTCACCGATCTAGAATCATCTCTCTCGATCGAAGCTTACCGATCTCAAGTCCTAATCAATCAAACATGATCAGACCAGATCTCACTTACAATCAGAGTTTAAATCCCTTTAAACTGAACCAAAACAATTCAGTCCACTCGATCTGACATGAGTAAGCCATATCATCAAATTGTGCGACCCTAAGGGTTTCCTTTAAATGTCGGTAACGATAACTTACGTTATCACGATCAGTGAGGGGTATCTAGCAACACATCACTGTCTCCCGATATAAAGGAAAGAGTCTTCCAAGACTACACCCAAACCACAGCACAAGTGTGAATCCACTTCACGAGGCATACATGATTCCTTTGCCACTGGATGTTCTTATTGGACAAGCGTGTCAAGCCTGTAGCTCCAATATGATGAGCATGATTAGATCAGAAGATCATAGTCACCTGGGTATGGCCATACACTTTCTCAATCATCTCATTCGAGGGGGCCCCTTTAGAACATCACACTCCAATCAAGGAGACGGCAATCCTATATCTATCACTAGTGTCCTAACCTGACTCATGATCATTATCCAAGATAGTCTATAACCATTATGTTTCAAATGATATTGAACTACCTCAAAACAATGACAATCATCATTTAGAAACACAAGTGATCTCAAGTCAGAGGACATGTGCCACTTGTTGCAAACAAGGATTATTCACATTGTGACAAGCAATGGAATATCCTAGTAGGGTCTGTCCAGTACATCTAATGTACCCATGAGTCTACATCTTATTCCATGCTCGAAGCATCCTATAAGATTAGAACACATATTAGTCTCAATCATATCAAGGCTGTCTCATGTTCACCAAGATATCTCGACTAAGGACATAGAGCATGTCAGCCTAGCTGAACAGCATTGAGACATTATTCAGAAGTACACTTATTGCAGCAGACAATGTAACAAACTGAATAACAACCATCGCCTTTATAAACATAAGAGTTTATACATGATACTGAAAGAATCCCAAGGCCTCAAACATTAGCCTTAAGGGCATACCCCAACAATCTCCCACTTGCACTTAATCTAATGGTTGAGAAATCTCAAACCCATATTATTACAGTGCTTCTCATGCTTCTGCTGCGCCAGAGGCTTGGTAAGCGGGTCAGCCAGATTGTCATCTGTATGAACCTTGCAGATTTTGATCTCACCACGATCAATGATCTCCCGGATCAAGTGAAACCGTCTCTGTATGTGCTTGGACTTCTGGTGCGACCGTGGTTCCTTTGCTTGTGCGATTGCTCCAGTGTTATCACAGAAGATAACCAAAGGATCTGCACACGATGGAACAACACCAAGTTCCTGAACGAACTTACGAATCCATACTGCCTCCTTAGATGCTTCTGAGGCTGCAACATACTCGGCTTCTGTTGTGGAATCAGCAACGATAGACTGTTTGAAACTTTTCCACACCACTGCTCCACCATTCAAGCTAAAAACATAGCCTGATTGCGATCGAAAATCATCCTGGTCCGATTGGAACGAAGCGTCAGTATATCCTTCTATACTGAGTTCTTCCTGACCTCCATAAATCAAGAACATATCTTTGGTCCTCCGAAGATATTTCAAAATGTTCTTGACTGCAATCCAGTGCGCCTGACCTGGATTACTTTGGAATCGACTGGTCACGCTTAACCCATAAGCGACGTCTGGGCGAGTACACAACATCGCATACATAATGGACCCAATAGCCGAAGCATAAGGCGTATTGTCCATTTCATCTTTCTCAGTATGTGTTTGTGGACACTGACTCTTTGAAAGATTCAGATCATGTCTGACTGGAAGATATCCTCTTTTAGAATTCTCTAAATGAAATCTCTCTAGGACTTTATCGATGTAAGTACTCTGGCACAGCCCGAGAAGCCTCTTAGATCTATCCCTGTAGATCTTCACACCTAATACATAGGCTGCTTCTCCTAGATCTTTCATCTGGAAACATTTTCTCAACCATGCCTTAACAGCATGCAGTTCAGGAATATCGTTTCCAATGATTAAGATATCATCGACGTAGAGGACTAGGAAAGTAATTACGCTCCCACTAAACCTCTTATATACACACGGGTCATCTTCATTCTTGATGAAACCAAACTCAGTGATTGATTCATCAAAACGAATATTCCAGCTTCTTGATGCTTGTTTAAGTCCATAAATAGACTTCTTTAACTTGCATATTTTATGACGATCTAATGGATTAGTGAAACCTTCAGGTTGTGTCATATACACATCCTCATCCAGTTTTCCATTAAGGAAAGCGGTCTTCACATCCATTTGTCAGATCTCATAATCGTAATATGCTGCTATCGCAAGAATAATCTGAATTGACTTGAACATGGCTACAGGAGAGAAAGTTTCATCATAATCTATCCCGTAGATTTGTTTGAAACCTTTCGCAACTAGCCTGCCTTTATAGGTAACCACGTTACCATCCATGTCAATCTTCTTCTTGAAGATCCATTTACAGCCTATAGGGATTACTCCCGGAGGCGGATCAACCAAATCCCAGACTTGGTTATCTGACATGGAGTCCATCTCGGCTCGCATAGCTTCAAGCCATCTAGCTGACTCCGGTCCACTGACCGCATCCGCATAATTAAGGGGTTCATCATTATCAATGATGTAGACTCCGTCATAGCACTCAGGCTGTCGACGGATCCTTCCCGATCTTCGCGGTTCCCGTGATTTCTGAGCCTCAGGTTGTTCAATAACCTGTTCTACTGGCTCATACTCATCCAACTGTGCTTGACTACTTTGTCCTTCTTCTGGATTCTCATCCAGCTTTAATGCTCTCCCACTGGCTTCTTGCAGAAGAAACTCCTTCTCAAGAAAAATAGCCGTCCGAGCAACAAATACTTTGTTCTCCTTGGGATCGGAGAAATAATAACCCTTAGTTTCCTTAGGGTAACCGACAAAGATGCATTTCTCAGATCTGCTCTCTAGTTTCCCAGAGGCGAGCTTTTTGACATAAGCCTCCCAACCCCAGATCTTAATAAATGTCAAGCTCGGCTGTTTCCCATACCATAACTCATATGGAGTCTTTGAAACTGCCTTGGATGGCACTCGGTTTAGTACCTTTGCAGCTGTTTCCAGTGCAAATCCCCAAAAGGAGTAAGATAGAGTTGTAACGCCCTCGATTTTTCTGAATTATGATTTAAGGTTAGAAATTCTGTTTCTGTATTTTTATCTGTTAAAATTTTGGAATTTTTGCCTAAGTGTAGGAATTTTTCCTACAGGGCAAAAATAATTATTTTGGTTGGGGATTTGAACCCTCAACCTTGATTCTTTGCTCCTGGAATTCCTTCCACCATGGTGGCGCATATCACTGATGTTATTGGAGTGGCGCGGGGTGGTTAAGCCCAGGTAAGCCTTAAAACCGATTTTTTTCACTTAAGTTAACTGGGTTATTGGGTCTTGGATCCGTTTGGGGTGGGAGAAAAAGAGGAATTGCGTGAGGGCTCCTCTCCCTCACAACTTTTGTGTTTTCTTGCCCTAGCCGCCTTTGGTTGTCGCCCCTCACTGTGCTTGGCGCCTCCTGAAATTTCTGACGCTGGTGGTGGCAGACTGGTGGTGGACGAATTTCCTGGTGATCCTCTGTCTTGGCGTTTTTCTCTGTGGACAATTTTTCTGGTGAGTAATTCAATCCTAAGGAGTCTAATCCGCTAAATTGTAGATTATCATTCAATTAAAATTTGTTATTTGCAATGATTATCTGTATGAACCAAATTTCGACGTCTCTTGTGTCTTCTATGCTTGATTTGGGTTTTGAATCTCATGATATTCGTTTCTATGGGGACGAATTCAAATATTTATAGGGTTTTAAAATCCTGTTCTGCTGAAATCTGCATTCTCTAATCTGACCTTTGTGTACTATAACCCCAATATCTCATGGCCTATAGATCCAAATCGCACGAAATAAATTTTGTATGAAACTAGATACATTCGGCTTTTATTTGAATGTGATATCGACTATATCCGAGCTGTATTCGTATTTCAATCTGTATTGCAATCTAGCTGTACAAAATCAGTTTTCTGGAAATCTGGATTTCGACCTTTATGTGTTCGAACCATCATATCTCCCTAGGTATAGCCCGAAATCTTGTCAAATCAGTTTTATTAGAAAGTAGACTCGAAGGGATTCATTTTGACTACCATTTCGCCTATTTTCTGTTAGTTATTGGATCTGAAATTTGTGTCGCAATTCTGATATACGAATCTGTTTTCTGGAATTCTGAAATCCCGACCTTTCTATGTTCGAACACCCATACCTCCCCAGTTATAACTCCAAATCCGACGGATTCAGTTCTATTGGAAAGTAGATTCAAATAGCTTCATTGTGAATATCATAGTGCCTATTTTAGATTACTTACTTATGCATATGTGAAATTCGAAATTTACCTGTGCCGGACGAATATTCCTTTGTGAGAAAAATTTATCCTGTATGGTTTAATCTCTTAAGATGTGATCTGTAGTTCTTCTAAAATTATTTGCTTGATGAGAAATTATAGAGAAAACAAAATTTGGGGATTTAACTAAGAACTTAGGAAATTTTCGAAAATCATGGTTCGGGCCAATTTTGGGGCTTTTGTCATTTTCCTTCACAAACGTGCAATTAAAATTATCTGTAGTGGGGGACTGAAATTATTTTCATGAAATTTGTATGTTCTGCAAGGATTCTGAAAATTTCGCCCTTGCGGTGATTTATTTTGACTCACGTTTTTTTTAGGAATTTTGGGGAAGAATATTACAATGAATATTTGTATATATTTTCCTATAATTCCTAGGCTTGTTTAATTGTTTGTTATGTGAAAAATTTCTATTCTGTACATATGTTGTGAATTTTCTGAAACTTTGAATGTGTTATAACCTTTGTGAGAACATAGAATGGTTTGACATGAATTAAGGATAGTTGCATGAAATCTAAGGAATTCAAGGAATTCACTCATATATCACTTCTGGTTGATGGTAAAAATTATGAAGTGTGTTCAGCTTTGATTTTCTGCAAATTGTGATTTTGTTAAGGACTGGATATTGGGGTGTGTCATTTTCTGGTTTGTGAGACACTTTGGGCATGATGTGAGAATTGAGTAGTAGTTAGTCCTACTCCTCCGTTTCAGCATGACCTGTTCTGTAAAAATTATGCCCTAGTGTAGCACTCTTCCGTGTCCTTACCCTCCTTTTGTGGCGCTGTAATGGTGCTGATAGTCTACTACGACCCTTGAGACACTAGTGAAGGGTAGATGTGAGCTGGTCTCACCTTCCGTTCTCCCTCCACTATTTCTATTCTGTTCTGGGTATTGGAGGCCAGAGTGCCACGTCCTGACAAGACGGGGGCCACCCACTGATACCTCCTCTACCATTCTGTTTCTGATATGCATGCATGTCTCGTCCTCGGCAGAGGTGGGGTCAGACCTTCTGTGGTCATCAGACCTTCTGTGGTCTTCAGGCCTTCTGTGGCCTTTCTGTTTCCGATGTAGACTATCTGTTTGGATTCTGAAAATTCTGACTTTTTGTCTGTCAGTTCTGATTTCTGTAGTTCTGTTTCGATCTGTAGTATAGATGTGTTGGGCGGTGTGATTAGTTGGAATGGGTTGGTATACTTATACCCTACTTCATGCTTGATGCCTATTGTTATAACTGTCTGTATTTGATTATGTTTTGTTTCTAATATGAGTGTGCATGTTAAGTGTCTTATCTGTAAGCATGATATTTTTGATGTGTACTATGGATGGCTTTTAGTGTCTTTTACTCACTGAGCTTTTTAGCTCACCCCCGTTGTTTAAATATTTTCAGGTGAGACATCAGGACAGTGATTGCTACAGCTACTTAATTTGTTATGATGCTAACGTTTTATATAATTTCTAAGAGTTGTCTTCTAAAGATCTATCAGGCCTGCGTGCCTAACTTACTTATATGACACGTTTTATCTCCTGAGGGCTTATGCCTGTTTTCAAGATATTATATTATAGTTGTCTCGTTTTATTGTTGGATACGAGTTTTGGAGTCATGAAAATACAATTGTTCTTATTCTGAAATGTGTAACCGAGTTATTGTTGTATTTGGTATCTGAATAATCAGTTTCTGCAATATTTCTGAAATTTGTGTTCTCCACATATGTGTAGTGTGGACATCTGTTTTGTCCCAGGATATATGGGTCTGTGCAGCAGTAATTTAGTATACTTGCTGCCGGATTTTGTTTTCTTCTGGATTTCCGGATTTCTATTTCCTAGTAATCGATCCTACTCAGTTCTGTGCGGTTTTCAGTTCCGTAGTAATGTCCTTCGATGCCGCTTTCTTCTTATGTTTTAATGGAAGAGTAAAAATTTTTAAAAACCCTGTATTTTACTTGTATGCGTGTGGGGTGTGATTCTGAGGGATGTTACAGATGGTATCAGAGCAATATTACTAGCAATTAGAAACTCCGGTGAAGGAAAACTCTGTATGTGTATTGCTAGAAACCAAGATAGGATCTGATCCGTGATTGAATATTGGTTGTTATTCCACCGTGTTATGTGATGCAGGTAAAAACAAAATGGTGCGACCAAGATCTAGCAGTAGCAACAGTGATCAACAGTTTGATCTGAGGCAGGCCATGGAGGCTATGACTGCTATGATGCAACAACAGAACGCATTCATCCAGCAGCAAACTCAGATGATGCAGCAGCAGCAGGCGCAGCACATGGAGGTTCAGCAACAGTTATTGCAGCGGCTGTCGCAGACACAGTCTCAGTCACAGTCACAACCGGCTGCACACTGTGTGGGTGGCGCTGGTTCTCCTCTGGGTGATGGCGCACATCAACGATATGCTCGGTTGGTTCGAGAGTTTCAGCACCTGAACCCGACTGCATTTTATGGTAGTCCGGGGCCCAGAGCGGCTGAGGATTGGCTTTTGACACTGGAAAAGATTTTCCAGGTTTTGCGCTGTGATGATGCAGACAAGCTATGTTTGTCTGTCTTCATGTTGCGTGGAGATGCCGAAGACTGGTGGAAGGGAGTCGTCAGACTGGCGGCAACTGAATCCGGAGTTGTTGATTGGCAGTACTTCATGATGAAGTTCAATGCCAAGTTTTTCCCCTCTAGCTTATCTGAGGAGCGCGAGGTGGAGTTTATTCATCTTGAGCAGGGTGACCTGACGGTGGATCAGTATGAGGCCAAGAAGAGCCAAGAAGTTTCAGCGGGGTTTGAGGAAAGACATCAGGACAAGGGTAGCTATGCTACACTTGGAGTCTTATGCTGAAGTGGTAGACAGGGCTCGCATTGCTGAGAGGTGCATTGCTGAGATGGCTGTTGATACTATTCCAGTCACTGCATCCGCCCCTACTTCTGTGACTTACGCACCCACTCTGGGTGGTAAGGATAAGAAGAATTTCAAGAATAAGAAGAAAGACAATAAGGGCAGATACAAACCTTATCAGAAGCCAGCCAGCACAGTTCCTCAGAATGGCAAGAAGTGTTCCCACTGTGGGAGCACTAAACATAAGGATAATGAGTGCTACAGGAAGACTGGCGCTTGCTTCAGATGTGGTAAGGTGGGGCATATGATTAAGGACTGTCCTATGCCGGATGCTAGAGGACAGGGTGAGAAGCCTACGGTGCAGACTCGCGTGTATGCCATCGCGGAGAGGGATGCTTTGGCTTCGAAGTCCGTGGTAGAAGGTACACTTTATGTGTTTAGTTATTTGGCACGCATTCTTTTTGATCCTGGTGCCAATTTATCCTTTGTATCTGCATGTTTTGCACTATGTCTGCCTGTGTTGCCTAGGATACTTGATTTCTGTATTTCTGTTCATACACCTATGGGTGAGGCCGTATCTACAGATATAGCATATCCTGACTGTTTGATTAAGGTTGAAGGATATGATTTACCTATTGATTTGATTAGTCTTCCTATGAAAGACTATGACATCATTCTGGGCATGGATTGGCTGTCTGCCTATCATGCTACTTTAGATTGTTTTGAAAAGTTAATTACTCTGCATCTAAGTGATGGACAGCAACTGGTTATCCAAGGCCGGATTTCAGAACAGGAGCCTTTGGTGATATCTCATCTGTAGGCCAGGAAGCTTTTAGCCCAGGGCTGCAAGGGGTATCTGGCGCATGTCAAGGTGCAGACTGAGTATGATTTGGATCTGGCTAAAATCCCTGTGGTAAGGGAGTTTGCTGACGTCTTCTCTGATGATTTATCTGGGTTACCACCCAGCAGAGAAGTTGAGTTTGGTATCGAGTTGTTACCAGGCACGGCACCGATATCTAAAGCTCCTTACAGGATGGCAACTTCAGAACTGACGGAGCTGAAGAAGCAACTGGAAGAACTATTAGAGAAGGGGTATATTCGACCCAGTGTTTCTCCATGGGGAGCACCTGTGTTATTTGTGAAGAAGAAGGATGGTACTTTGCGCATGTGCATCGATTACCGTCAACTCAATCAAGTGACTGTTAGGAATAAGTACCCATTACCCCGTATTGATGATCTCTTTGATCAGTTGCAGGGTGCTACTGTATTCTCTAAAATTGACCTGAGGTCTGGCTATCATCAGCTGAGAGTTCAGGAGGTGGATGTACCTAAAACTGCATTCAGGACCAGGTATGGGCACTATGAGTTTCTTGTTATGCCCTTTGGATTGACAAATGCCCCTGCGGTGTTTATGGATCTGATGAACAGGGTATTTCATGAGCTCCTGGACAAATGTGTGGTCGTCCTCATTGATGATATTCTGATCTACTCCAAGAATGCGCAAGATCACTCTCAGGATTTGCGCAAGGTGCTGGAGATTCTGCGGCTGAAGCAGCTGTATGCTAAGGCCAGCAAATGTGAGTTCTGGCTATATCAGATTGGCTTTCTGGGGCACATTATTTCTGGCCAGGGTGTGTCTGTGGATCCAGTGAAGGTGGAGGCCATTCTTCACTGGGGAAGACCAACTACAGCGACTGAGGTCAGAAGTTTTCTGGGCTTAGCTGGATACTACCGCCGCTTTGTGGAGGGTTTTTCCAAGCTGGCTGGTCCTCTGACTAAGCTAACTAGAAAGAATTTGAAGTTTGAGTGGTCTAATGATTGTGAGTTTAGTTTTCAAGAACTGAAAAGGAGACTGACCAGTGCTCCTATCCTCATCATTCCCTGTGATGGAGAGAAGTTCACTGTGTACACTGATGCCTCTGGTAAGGGTCTGGGTGCTGTATTGATGCAGCAAGGAAAGGTAGTTGCTTATGCTTCAAGGCAACTCAAAGACTATGAGGTAAACTACCCCACTCATGATCTGGAGTTGGCAGCTGTAGTTTTTGCCTTGAAGATCTGGAGGCACTATCTGTTTGGACAGACATTTGAATTGTTTACAGATCACCAGAGCTTGAAGTATATCTTCACTCAGAAAGAGCTGAATATGAGACAGAGGCGATGGCTTGAATTGATAAAGGATTATGACTTCACCATCCAATATCAGTCTGGTAAAGCCAATGTGGTGGCTGATGCTCTTAGTCGGTATCCTGTGACTCAGATAGCTGCACTGCGAGTCCAGGAGTGGCGACTATTGCAGGAGTTCAGTGACATGCATCTGAGTGTGACTCCGGGTGAGAGAGGCGGTCTTCTAGCTTCTCTCAGGGTTCAGTCAGAGTTACTGCAGAGACTGAGATCAGGGCAGCAGTCAGATCCGGATATTTTACGGTGGAAAGAGAGGTCTGAGCAAGACTGGGTTGAGAATTTCAGTATGTCGGATGATGGTCTCCTCAGATTCCGTGGAAGGGTCTGTGTCCCTGAGGACCCTGAGTTGAGAAATGAAATTCTTAAGGAAAGCCATTACACTAAGTATACCGTTCATCCTGGTAGTACCAAGATGTATCAGGATCTGAAAAAGACTTTCTGGTGGCATGGTATGAAGAAGGATGTGCATTTGTTTGTGTCCAGATGTTTGACTTGCCAAACCGTGAAGGCTGAGCATCAGAGGCCGGGCGGTTTGATGCAGTCTCTCCCTATTCCTCAGTGGAAGTGGGAGCATATCAGTATGGACTTTGTGTGTGGACTGCCCAATACCAGAAGGAATCATGATGCCGTATGGGTGATTGTGGACAGACTCACGAAGTCAGCTCACTTCTTACCGATCAAAATGACTTACAGTTTGGATCGGTTAGCAAAACTGTACATCGATGAGATTGTCAGATTGCATGGAGTTCCCTTGGACATTGTCTCTGACCGTGATCCTCGATTTCTGTCCAGGTTTTGGAAGAAATTACAGGAAGATTTGGGAACTAATCTGAGTTTCAGCACTGCATATCATCCTCAATCTGATGGTCAGACAGAGAGAACTATTCAGACACTTGAGGATCTTCTGAGATCTTATGTGGTTGACTGGTCTGTTGAGTGGGATCTGGACTTATCACTGATAGAGTTCACCTACAACAATAGCTTTCACTCTAGCATACAGATGGCTCCGTATGAGGTGAAGAAACCCCTTAAAATGGGGGGCAAAAACCCTAGTCATGGCGCTAATGAAAAATATGCTAGCGGAAGCAAGGGTTGAAGATCATTTGCATGCCATATGTTCAACTATAACCGATTGAATAGATTGAGAGGGAAATTCATACCAACGCCATATGCTTGGAAGTCGGCTTGGATGAAGAGAACAAATTAGATCTCCTCCACAAGTTCACACACAAGATGAAGATGCTTACTCCTTGCGGTCCCTTGTGCTAGCAAGACACCCAAGCTTTTCTTTTGTCGTATGGAAAGGGGGTGATGAGATGATTCCCACTTGGCCGAGAGCTCCTCTTGCCAAAGCTCCTCTCTTTTTCCGATCGCCCAACCAAAGAGCTAGGCGTTGAAGCAAAGAGCAAAACGCATATGCGTTTTTGGCGTTGGAGCAAAAACCGGTTTGATTACTTACCATAAATGGAAGACAATCAAGCCATGCGTTTAAGCCAACCCTAAAACGCCTATTGACATTGAACCAAGCGTTCACCTTTGTGAACCGGTTCAATCCAATAACGTCAAATCGACTTTGGTTCTTCAAACCAAACCGAAATAGCTCAAGCCACTTGGTCTAGACCAAATCGAACCCCAAGGCTCATGATCTAACCATTCATCTCCTGATGCCCCTGATCTCTTCGATCTAGCATCATCTCTCTCGATCGAAGCTTACCGATCTCAAGTCCTAATCAATCAAACATGATCAGACCAGATCTCACTTACAATCAGAGATTAAATCCCTCTAATCTGAACTCAAAGAATTCAGTCCATACGATCTGACTCAAGTAAGCCATATCACCAAATTGTGCGACCCTGAGGGTTTCCTCTAAATGTCGGTAACGATAACTTACGTTATCACGACCAGTGAGGGGTATCTAGCAACACATCACTGTCTCCCGATATAAAGGAAAGAGTCTTCCAAGACTACTCCCAAACCATAGCACAAGTGTGAATCAAACTCACAAGGCATACATGTATCCTTTGCCACTGGACGTTCTTATTGGACAAGCATGTCAAGCCTGCAACTCCAATACGATGAGCATGATTAGATCAGATGAACATAGTCATCTGGGTATGGCCATACACTATCTCAATCATCTCATATAGGGGGGGGCCCTTAGAACATCACACTCCTTGAACAAGGAGACGGCAATCCTTTATCTATCACAAGTGCCCTAACCTGACTCAAGCTCACCATCCAAGATAGTCTATAATCATTATGTTTCAAATGATATTGAACTACCTCAAGACAATGACAATCATCATTTAGAAACACAAGTGATCTCAAGTCAGAGGACATGTGCCACTTGCTGCTTACAGGGATCATTCACATCGTGACAAGCAATGGAATATCCCAGTAGGGTCTGTCCAGTACATCCAATGTACCTATGAGTCTACATCTTATTCCATGCTCGAAGCATCCTATAAGATTAGCACTCATATTAGTCTCAATCATATCAAGGCTGTCTCAGTTCACCAAGATATCTCGACTAAGGACTTATAGCCTGTCAGCCTAGCTGAACAGCTTTGAGACATTATTCAGAAGTACACTTATTACAGCAGACAAGGTAACAATCTGAATAACAACCATGCCTATATAAACACAAGAGTTTATTACATGATACAGTTTATAATCCCAAGGCCTCAAACATTAGCCTTAAGGGCATACCCCAACATGAGGCCCTATGTGGGAGGAAATGCAGAACACCTATATGCTGGGAGGAAACTGGGGACAGAACAGTGCTAAGGTCGGATGCTGTTCAGGAAGCCACTGAGAAGATCAGAGAAATTCAGAGAAAGATGAAGATTGCTCAGGATAGACAGAAGAGTTATGCTGATGTGAGGCGGCGTCCTCTTGAGTTTTTGGTGGGAGAGCATGTTTTCCTAAAGGTCTCACCTATGAAAGGGGTGATGAGATTTGGGAAGAGGGGAAAATTGAGTCCCAGGTACATTGGTCCCTTTGATATCATTGAGAGGTTTGGACCTGTGGCATACCGACTTGCTCTGCCCCCATCATTGGAACACCTCCATAATGTGTTCCATGTATCTGCACTCAGAAAATATTGTTCTGATCCTTCTCATGTTCTAGAGTTGGAACCTCTTCAGCTTGAAGAGAATATGACTTTTGTGGTGAAACCTCTCAGAATTGAAGATAGAAAAGAGAAAGTGCTGAGAAATAAGGTTATTCCACTTGTGAAAGTCATCTGGGGAAATCAGTCTGTTGAAGAAGCCTCTTGGGAGGTTGAAGCAGATATGAGAAAGGAGCATCCTCACCTGTTCAGTGACGGGCTTGGTCAGCTTTAGAGGACTAAAGCTCTATAAGGGGGGGAGGATGTAACGCCCTCGATTTTTCTGAATTATGATTTAAGGTTAGAAATTCTGTTTCCTGTATTTTTATCTGTTAAAATTTTGGGATTTTTGCCTAAGTGTAGGAATTTTTCCTACAGGGCAAAAATAATTATTTTGGTTGGGGATTTGAACCCTCAACCTTGATTCTTTGCTCCTGGAATTCCTTCCACCATGGTGGCGCATATCACTGATGTTATTGGAGTGGCGCGGGGTGGTTAAGCCCAGGTAAGCCTTAAAACCGATTTTTTTCACTTAAGTTAACTGGATTATTGGGTCTTGGATCCGTTTGGGGTGGGAGAAAAAGAGGAATTGCGTGAGGGCTCCTCTCCCTCACGACTTTTGTGTTTTCTTGCCCTAGCCGCCTTTGGTTGTCGCCCCTCACTATGCTTGGCGCCTCCTGAAATTTCTGACGCTGGTGGTGGCAGACTGGTGGTGGACGAATTTCCTGGTGATCCTCTGTCTTGGCGTTTTTCTCTGTGGACGATTTTTCTGGTGAGTAATTCGATCCTAAGGAGTCTAATCCGCTAAATTGTAGATTATCATTCAATTAAAATTTGTTATTTGCAATGATTATCTGTATGAACCAAATTTCGACGTCTCTTGTGTCTTCTATGCTTGATTTGGGTTTTGAATCTCATGATATTCGTTTCTATGGGGACGAATTCAAATATTTATAGGGTTTTAAAATCCTGTTCTGCTGAAATCTGCATTCTCTAATCTGACCTTTGTGTACTATAACCCCAATATCTCATGGCCTATAGATCCAAATCGCACGAAATAAATTTTGTATGAAACTAGATACATTCGGATTTTATTTGAATGTGATATCGACTATATCCGAGCTGTATTCGTATTTCAATCTGTATTGCAATCTAGCTGTACAAAATCAGTTTTCTGGAAATCTGGATTTCGACCTTTATGTGTTCGAACCATCATATCTCCCTAGGTATAGCCCGAAATCTTGTCAAATCAGTTTTATTAGAAAGTATACTCGAAGGGATTCATTTTGACTACCATGTCTCCTATTTTCTGTTAGTTATTGGATCTGAAATTTGTGTCGGAATTCTGATATACGAATCTGTTTTCTGGAATTCTGAAATCCCGACCTTTCTATGTTCGAACACCCATACCTCCCCAGTTATAACTCCAAATCCGACGGATTCAGTTCTATTGGAAAGTAGATTCAAATAGCTTCATTGTGAATATCATAGTGCCTATTTTAGATTACTTACTTATGCATATGTGAAATTCGAAATTTACCTGTGCCGGACGAATATTCCTTTGTGAGAAAAATTTATCCTGTATGGTTTAATCTCTTAAGTTGTGATCTGTAGTTCTTCTAAAATTATTTGCTTGATGAAAAATTATAGAGAAAACAAAATTTGGGGATTTAACTAAGAACTTAGGAAATTTTCGAAAATCATGGTTCGGGCCAATTTTGGGGCTTTTGTCATTTTCCTTCACAAACGTGCAATTAAAATTATCTGTAGTGGGGGACTGAAATTATTTTCATGAAATTTGTATGTTCTGCAAGGATTCTGAAAATTTCGCCCTTGCGGTGATTTCTTTTGACTCACGTTTTTTTTAGGAATTTTGGGGAAGAATATTACAATGAATATCTGTATATATTTTCCTATAATTCCTAGGCTTGTTTAATTGTTTGTTATGTGAAAAATTTCTATTCTGTACATATGTTGTGAATTTTCTGAAACTTTGAATGTGTTATAACCTTTGTGAGAACATAGAATGGTTTGACATGAATTAAGGATAGTTGCATGAAATCTAAGGAATTCAAGGAATTCACTCATATATCACTTCTGGTTGATGGTAAAAATTATGAAGTGTGTTCAGCTTTGATTTTCTGCAAATTGTGATTTTGTTAAGGACTGGATATTGGGGTGTGTCATTTTCTGGTTTGTGAGACACTTTGGGCATGATGTGAGAATTGAGTAGTAGTTAGTCCTACTCCTCCGTTTCAGCATGACCTGTTCTGTAAAAATTATGCCCTAGTGTAGCACTCTTCCGTGTCCTTACCCTCCTTTTGTGGCGCTGTAATGGTGCTGATAGTCTACTATGACCCTTGAGACACTAGTGAAGGGTAGATGTGAGCTGGTCTCACCTTCCGTTCTCCCTCCACTATTTCTGTTCTGTTCTGAGTATTGGAGGCCAGAGTGCCACGTCCTGACAAGACGGGGGCCACCCACTAATACCTCCTCTACCAGTATTGGAGGTCAGAGTGCCACATCCTGACAAGACGGGGGCCACCCACTGATACCTCCTCTACCATTCTGTTTCTGATATGCATGCATGTCTCATCCTCGGCAGAGGTGGGGTCAGACCTTCTGTGGTCATCAGACCTTCTGTGGTCTTCAGGCCTTCTGTGGCCTTTCTGTTTCCGATGTAGACTATCTGTTTCGATTCTGAAAATTCTGACTTTCTGTCTGTCAGTTCTGATTTCTGTAGTTCTGTTTCGATCTGTAGTATAGATGTGTTGGGCGGTGTGATTAGTTGGAATGGGTTGGTATACTTATACCCTACTTCATGCTTGATGCCTATTGTTATAACTGTCTGTATTTGATTATGTTTTATTTCTAATATGAGTGTGCATGTTAAGTGTCTTATCTGCAAGCATGATATTTTTGATGTGTACTATGGATGGCTTTTAGTGTCTTTTACTCACTGATCTTTTTAGCTCACCCCCGTTGTTTAAATATTTTCAGGTGAGACATCAGGACAGTGATTGCTACAGCTACTTAATTTGTTATGATGCTAACGTTTTATATAATTTCTAAGAGTTGTCTTCTAAAGATCTATCAGGCCTGTGTGCCTAACTTACTTATATGACACGTTTTATCTCCTGAGGGCTTATGCCTGTTTTCAGGATATTATATTATAGTTGTCTTGTTTTATTGTTGGATACGAGTTTTGGAGTCATGAAAATACAATTGTTCTTATTCTGAAATGTGTAACTGAGTTATTGTTGTATTTGGTATCTGAATAATCAGTTTCTGCAATATTTCTGAAATTTGTGTTCTCCACATATGTGTAGTGTGGACATCTGTTTTGTCCCAGGATATATGGGTCTGTGCAGCAGTAATTTAGTATACTTGCTGCCGGATTTTGTTTTCTTCTGGATTTCCGGATTTCTATTTCCTAGTAATCGATCCTACTCAGTTCTGTGCGGTTTTCAGTTCCGTAGTAATGTCCTTCGATGCCGCTTTCTTCTTATGTTTTAATGGAAGAGTCAAAATTTTTAAAAACCCCGTATTTTACTTGTATGCGTGTGGGGTGTGATTCTGAGGGATGTTACAAGAGTAGCCTGACTCATCATAGAACGAACCATATCCAGTAAGGTTATGTTCCTCCTCTCGGATACACCATTCCATTGCGGTGTTCCTGGCGGAGTGAGCTGTGAGATAATCCCACACTCCTTCAGATAGTCAGTAAACTCTCGACTTAGGTATTCACCACCTCGATCTGAGCGAAGTGCCTTGATATTTCGGCCTAGCTGATTCTGTACTTCATTTTTGAACTCTTTGAACTTGTCAAAAGATTCACTCTTATGTCTCATCAGATAGACATAACCATATCTACTGAAAACATCAGTAAAGGTAATGAAGTATGAATAGCCACCTCTGGCATGTTTACTAAATGGCCCACACACATCACTGTGTATAAGGTCAAGTAAACCTGAAGCCCTTTGACCTTTATGAGGAAAAGGAGACTTCGTCATTTTGCCCAATAAACAAGCTTTGCATGTATCAATCTCCTCATAGGAGAATGATCCTAGCAGTCCATGATCATGCAACCGCTTAATGCGTTTCTTGTTAATATGGCCTAAACGACTATGCCATAGCAAGGTGCTGTCATCAGCATACTTGGCTTTCTTATTATCAATGTTTTGTATAGAACATTCCATGTCCAACATGAATAACCCATTGTTAATTGATCCAGTAGCATAAACAATATTATCATAAGAAATAACACACTTTGAAATATTGCATTCAAAGGAAAATCCTTTCCTGACAAGAGCAGGAGTAGAGATAATATTTTTCGTAATGCTCGGTACAAAATAACAATTGTTTAGTTCCAATACAAGTCCAGATGGTAATGAGATGTAATATTCTCCTACAGCAACAGCAGCAACCCGTGCCCCGTTTCCAACTCGTAGGTCCACCTCATGCTGTCCCACCTGTCTTCTTCTCTTGAGTTCCTGTACATTTGAACAAATGTGAACTCCACATGCAGTGTCCAACACCCATGGAATAGAAGAAGAGGATATCATGACTTCAGTCACGAAAATACCTGAGCCAGAAGCGATGCTTCCCTTCTTGTCTCCTTGGAGCGCTTTACAGTCCTTTTTCCAGTGACCCAGCTGGCCACAATGGAAACACCCGTATTCCTTCGACCGCTTAACCTTTTGTTTCAGAGCCTTGTTGTAATTCTTGACAGGGGCTTTGCCCTTCTTCCCCTTCTTCTTGTTCCTGGAAGGAAACATCAAGACAGAGGTTGAATGCTTTCCCTTTAGAGTCTCCTCTGTAGTCAAGAGCATATTCAGCAACTCTGCCGGAGTACAATCAATCTTGTTCATATTAAAATTAATAATGAATGGATCGAAAGAGGCCGGGAGAGACTGCAGAATAATGTCTACAGCAAGCTCCTGATTGATGGTATGCCCCAGTTTCTCTAGAGCCTCTTTGTGCCCAATCATCTTGAGCACATGAGCTCCCACTGGACTCCCTTCAGCCAGTTTGCTCTGAAAGAAAAGCTTGGTCAAATTATAGCGCTCAGTCCTCGCCTGTGCAGCATATAGCATCTTGAGGTTTGCTATCATTTCTATAGCAGACATATCCTCATGCTGACGCTGCAGCTGTGGCATCATAGACGCTAGCATCAGGCAAGCGACATCAATGCTATCATTGACATGCTTTTCATAGGCATCCCGAACCGCCCTTGCGGCATTCGGAGCGGGTTGAGGCGGTATAGCCGTCTCGAGGACATACAGTTTCCTCTCAGCCTTAAGAACAATCTTAAGGTGTCCGTACCAGTCTGAGAAGTTTGGCCCAGTAAACTTCTCCCTTTCCAGTAGGGATCGCACATTGAAGCTCATGGTGTTCGTTGCTGCAGGAATCTACAACAATGCAAGAACAGCAAGGTCAGTATCAATGTTTAGAATCAGGTAGGACTTAAGATAAGGGGGGTCCCCTTCTAGGGGGAGCGAAAACCCTGATCAGGTGGCGCATAAATTTTTGGCAGCGGTATTAAGGGTTTCAAAGGATCTATCACATGTTTATATGATCAACTTTAAGTAAACTTGAATTCATACCATGGCCATTTGCGTTGGATGGCGATTTGGAAGAATAGAGAGCGAAATGGATCTCCTCCTTAGGTGGCGCACACAAGATGATCAATGCGCCTACTCCCTTGATGCTCCTTGTGCTAGCAAGGCTTCAAGGATGTCTTGCCGAATGGAAAGGAAAGGAGAGATCTTTGCTTGTTCAAATGTTCTCTCTTGTCGTCCACTCTTTCATCCACGAGAGAGCAAGAGACGAATGCTCAAGTTGGCGACGAGAGAAGGAGAAAACGAGAGATGAGGGCGCCTTAGGCGTGAGCGTGAGTCATGGTCACGTATGTGATCATGCTTTCTAAAAATAGAAAGCCACTCACTCACTTGCGATCATGGGTTTACCCCATGCGCAAATCCCTCTAAGTTTGAACCATGCGCTCAACCAAATGAGCTGGTTCAAATCCATTTGGTTCAATAACCAAATAAACCAAGCAATCAGTCCAGACCACAATAAACCCTAAGGCTCTTGATCTGACCGTCGATCTCTTGATGCTGTTGATCTGACCGATCTAGCATCCAATCTCTCGATCAAAGCTTACCGATCTCAAGCCCTAATCAATCAAACATGATTAGACCAGATCTCACTTACAATCAGAGATTAAATCCCTTTAAACTGAACCCGAACAATTCAGTCCACACGATCTGACTTAAGTAAGCCATATCATCAAATTGTGCGACCCTGAGGGTTTCCTCTAAATGTCGGTAACGATAATTCTCATTATCACGATCAGTGAGGGGTATCTAGCAACACATCACTGTCTCCCGATATAAAGGAAAAAGTCTTCCAAGACTACACCCAAACCATAGCACAAGTGTGAATCAAGTCACAAGGCATGCATATTTCCTTTGCCACTGGATGTTCTTATTGGACAAGCCTGTCAAGCTTGTAACTCCAATATGATGAGCATGATTAGATCAGATGAACACAGTCACCTGGGTATGGCCATACACTTTCTCAATCATCTCATCCAGGGGGGCCCCTTTAGAACATCACACTCCTTAAACAAGGAGACGGCAATCCTATGTCTATCACTAGTGCCCTAACCTGATTCAAGCTCACCATCCAAGATAGTCTATAATCATTATGTTTCAAATGATATTGAACTACCTTAAAACAATGACAATCATCATTTAGAAAACACAAGCGATCTCAAGTCAGAGGAAATGTGCCACTTGTCATATTCAAGGAATATTCACATTGTGACAAACAATTGAACATCCTAGTAGGGTCTGTCCAGTACATCCAATGTACCCATGAGTCTACATCTTATTCCATGCTCAAAGCATCCTATAAGATTAGAACACATATTAGTCTTGACCATATCAAGGCTGTCTCATGTTCACCAAGATATATCGACTAAGGACTTAACTGCATGTCAGCCTAGCTGAACAGCTTTGAGACATTATTCAGAAGAACATATATTGCAGCAGACAATGTAGCTAACTGAATAACAACCATGCCTTTATAAACATAACAGTTTATTACATGATACTGATACATTCCCATAGGCCTCAAACATTAGCCTTAAGGGCATACCCCAACAATCTCCCACTTGCACTTAATCTAATGGTTGAGAAATCTCAAACCCATATTATTATAGTGCTTCTCATGCTTCTGCTGCGCCAGAGGCTTGGTAAGCGGGTCTGCCAGATTGTCATCTGTATGTACCTTGCAGATTTTGATCTCGCCACGATCTATGATCTCCCTGATCAAATGAAACCGTCTCTGTATGTGCTTGGACTTCTGGTGCGACCGTGGTTCCTTTTCTTGTGCAATTGCTCCAGTGTTATCACAGAAGATAACCAAAGGATCTGCACTCGAAGGAATGACACCAAGTTCTCTCACGAACTTACGAATCCACACTGCCTCCTTGGATGCTTCCGAGGCTGCAACATACTCGGCTTCTGTTGTGGAATCAGCAACAGTTGACTGTTTGAAACTCTTCCACACCACTGCACCTCCATTCAAGCTAAAAACATAGCCTGATTGCGATCGGAAATCATCCTGGTCAGACTGGAACGAAGCGTCAGTATATCCTTCAATACTGAGTTCTTCCTGACCACCATATATCAAGAACATATCTTTGGTCCTCCGCAGATATTTTAAAATGTTCTTGACTGCAATCCAGTGCGCCATACCTGGATTACCTTGGAAACGACTGGTTACGCTTAACCCGTAAGCAACGTCTGGGCGAGTACACAACATCGCATACATAATGGATCCAATAGCCGAAGCATAAGGCGTATTGTCCATTTCATCTTTCTCAGTCTGTGTTTGTGGACACTGACTCTTTGAAAGATTCAGACCATGTCTGACTAGAAGATATCCTCGTTTAGAATTCTCTAAATGAAATCTCTACAGGACCTTATCGATGTAAGTACTCTGGCACAGCCCGAGAAGCCTCTTAGATCTATCCCTGTAGATCTTCACACCTAACACATAGGCTGCTTCTCCTAAATCTTTCATCTGTAAACATTTCCTCAGCCATGCTTTAACAGCATGCATTTCAGGAATATCATTTCCAATGATCAAGATGTCATCGACGTAGAGGACTAGAAAAGTAATTACGCTCCCACTAAACCTCTTATATACACACGGGTCATCCTCGTTCTTGATGAAACCAAATTCGGTGACTGATTCATCAAAACGAATATTCCAGCTTCTTGATGCTTGCTTAAGTCCATAAATAGACTTCTTTAACTTGCATATCTTATGACGATCTGCTGGATTAGTGAAACCTTCTGGTTGTGTCATGTACACATCCTCATCCAGATTTCCATTAAGGAAAGCTGTTTTCACATCCATCTGCCAGATCTCATAATCATAGTATGCAGCTATCGCGAAAAGAATCCGAATAGACTTAAACATGGCTACAGGTGAGAAAGTTTCATCATAATCTATCCCGTAGATTTGTTTGAAACCTTTCGCAACTAGCCTGCCTTTATAGGTAACCACGTTACCATCCATGTCAATCTTCTTCTTGAAGATCCATTTACAGCCTATAGGGATAACTCCCGGAGGCGGATCAACCAAATCCCAAACTTGGTTATCTGTCATGGAGTCCATCTCGGCGCGCATAGCTTCAAGCCATCTCGCTGACTCCGGTCCACTGACCGCATCCGCATAAGTGAGGGGTTCATCATTATCAATGATGTAGACTCCGTCATAGCGCTCAGGCTGTCGACGAATCCTACCCAATCTTCGCGGTTCCCGTGATATCTGAGCCTCAGGTTGTTCAATAACCCGTTCTACCGGCTCAGGCTCATCCAACTCTGCTTGGTCACTTTGTCCTTCTTCTGGATTCTCATCCAGCTTTATTTCTCTCCCACTGGCCTCTTGCAGAAGAAACTCCTTCTCAAGAAATATGGCCGTCCGAGCAACAAAAACCTTGTTCTCTTTGGGATCGTAGAAATAATAACCCTTAGTTTCCTTAGGGTAACCGACAAAGATACATTTGTCAGATCTGCTCTCTAGTTTCCCAGAGGCGAGCTTTTTGACATAAGCCTCGCAACCCCAGATCCTGATAAATGTCAAGCTTGGCTGTTTCCCATACCATAATTCATATGGGGTCTTTGAAACGGCCTTGGATGGCACTCGGTTTAGTACTTTTGCAGCTGTTTCCAGTGCAAAACCCCAAAAGGAGTTGGGTAAAGAAGCCTGACTCATCATAGAACGAACCATATCAAGTAACGTTCTATTTCTCCTTTCGGACACACCATTCCATTGCGGTGTTCCTGGCGGAGTGAGCTGTGAGATAATCCCACACTCCTTTAGATAGTCAGTAAACGCATGACTTAGGTATTCTCCACCTCGATCTGAGCGAAGTGCCTTGATATTTCGGCCTAGCTGATTCTGTACTTCATTCTTGAACTCTTTGAACTTGTCAAAAGATTCACTTTTATGTCTCATCAAATAGACATACCCATATCTACTGAAATCATCAGTAAAGGTAATGAAGTACTGATAGCCACCTCTGGCATGTTTACTAAATGGCCCACACACATCACTGTGTATAAGGTCAAGTAAACCTGAAGCCCTTTGACCTTTGTGAGGAAAAGGTGACTTCGTCATTTTACCCAACAAACAAGCTTTGCATGTATCAATCTCCTCATAGGAGAATGATCCCAGCAGTCCATGATCATGCAACCGCTTAATGCGCTTCTCGTTTATATGGCCTAAACTACTATGCCATAGCAAGGTGCTGTCATCAGCATACTTGGCTTTCTTATTATCAATTTGCTGTATTGAACATTCCATGTCCAACATGAATAACCCATTGCTAATTGAACCAGTTGCATAAACAATATTATCTAAAGATAAAACACACTTTGAAATATTGCATTCAAAGGAAAATCCCTTCCTGACAAGAGCAGGAATGGAGATAATATTTTTAGTAATACTGGGAACAAAGTAACAATTGTTTAGTTCCAATACAATTTCAGATGGTAAAGAAATGAAGTAGTCTCCTACAGCAACAGCAGCAACCCGTGCTCCGTTTCCAACGCGTAGGTCCACCTCATGCTGTCCCACCTGTCTTCTTCTCTTGAGTTCCTGTACATTTGAACAAATGTGAACTCCACATGCAGTGTCCAACACCCATGATATAGAAGAAGAAAACATGACCTCAGTCACGAATATACCTGAGCCAGAAGCGATGCTTCCCCTCTTATCTCCTTGGAGCGCTTTACAGTCCTTTTTCCAGTGACCCAGCTGGCCACAGTGGAAACACCTGTATTCCTTGGACCGCTTCACCTTCTGCTTCAGAGCCTTGCTGTAGCTCTTGACAGTGGCCTTGCCCTTCTTCCCCTTCTTCTTGTTCCTGGAAGGAACCATTAAGACAGAGGTCGAAGGCTTACCCTTCAGAGTCTCCTCAGTGGTCAAGAGCATATTCAGCAGCTCAGCCGGAGTACAATCGATTTTGTTCATATTAAAATTAATAATGAACGCGTCGAATGAAGGCGGGAGAGACTGCAGAATAATGTCCACAGCAAGCTCCTGGTTGATGGTATGCCCCAGTTTCTCTAGAGCCTCCTTGTGCCCAATCATCTTGAGCACGTGAGCTCCCACTGGGCTCCCTTCAGCCAGTTTGCTCTGAAAGAAGAGCTTCGTCAAATTGTAGCGCTCTGTCCTCGCCTGTGCAGCATACAACATCTTGAGGTTCGCTATAATCTCTATAGCCGACATGTCCTCATGCTGACACTGCAGCGGTGGCGTCATAGACGCTAGCATCAGGCAAGCGACATCAATGCTATCATTGACGTGCTTTTCATAGGCTTCCCGAACCGCCCTTGCGGCGTTCGGAGCGGGCTGCGGCGGTATCGCCGTCTCGAGGACATACAGTTTCCTCTCTGCCTTAAGAACGATCTTAAGGTGTCCAAACCAGTCAGAGAAGTTCGGCCCAGCAAACTTCTCCCTTTCCAGTAGGGATCGCACATTGAAGTTCATGGTGTTCGTTGCTGCAGGTATCTACAACAATGCAAGAACAGCAAGGTCAGTATCAATGTATAAGAATCAATCAGGACTTAAGAAAGATTCTTTTTCTCACTATTTTATCTGGCTGAAAAATCCAGCAAAACAGCCCGAAAGAGTAGAACTCTTTTAGTGAGATGGGATCCAGATTTCATACTTGGTCTCCGCGTCCCGCTCAGGCGAGATAAGATGCACAGAGAGTACAAGCACTAATCTCTGGTAGGCTGTCCCAGCCAATCGCCAACCCGTGCGATTCCCCTTCATCTGGGCAATCCAGCAGACTGTGCCAACTGAGTTGGTACAACACAGTCTCTGATCCCACAGATGGCTGCCTCCATGTGCTACCATATGCGCCACATATGTAGCCTACACGGTCAAGCTGACCCGACCTACTCCCTGGACCACCATGTGCTATGCTGAGCAACGAGAAGGGATAAATCCCTACTCTGTAACACACAGGTGTAATCCCGCACCGTCTGAAGATAGATGGACGTGCCCACTGAGTGGGTACAACACGGCTCCAACGATAATCAGAACAGTGAGGTTTCGCGTCAGAAGGCTTACGAGCTTGATATTTGATCGTTGGATTTTAACGGTCTTTTATCTTCTTCACTATCATGCAATTCCTATGGTGATAGCAGAAGATAAACTAATCATGCAATTCTAATATTTAAACAATAAAAGAAAGCATGAATCTTATGTGGTAAAAGCCCATAGCCCTAGTGAGACCTTAACCTAAATTAAGTCTTCACTTGCTCTTCATGGGTCTTTAGCTGCTCATCTGGCCCAAACCAGGGCCCAAGCGCCATCTGCAGCATAGGTGCGCCCACCAGGAATATGCGCCTGGTCCTAGGGTCGAACCCTAGACCTCCCACCTGGTCCAGCCACTGCTGCATGCGCCTCTGCCAAGTGTGCTCTGTGCTCTTGTCTAATTAAATTACAAATTTAACTATCTAGACAAGATTGACACGCAGGTCAATTTCACATTATAAATTAATTAAACTGTGATTCGCAGATCACAAAAATAAAAATTAATTTACAATTAACTCCCAGGCACGCAGGCCCCAGCACAGCACACATTAATAACGGGCAGCCCACATAAGAAAAATAAACAAGCATATGCAACATTCAAACATGTGATCCAACCAAGAAAATTAAATTTCGAAAACCCCATAGGTATCAATTTTAATTTCCTTATTCGCCCTTACTACCTTACAACGGTCCATTACTAGGGATCCACTCATCCAACCTAGTCAGATCCACTGCCCTTGCATGCACCAAGTCCTAACTGACTTGAGTCGACCATAAGGTCAACCATGCATGCGCCAGGGCTGAACAACCACAATGAGGTCTGGCAAGCGGGTGTGACCCCGGGCCTAACTCATGTGTGTTCATAGGTTGTCTCAATCAGACATCGCTACACACCTGTCTGCAGTCGACCTATAGCCACCCCAGGCTTGCGCCAAGGTGCTATCTGGTCGACCCATTCAGGCTGTCAGATAATCTGATCAGACTGTTTGGATCTAACCTAGGGGGTGACTTCAACCCTAATAACCCGTCTAAGGGTTTATAGCAGGGCCTTAGATCTATAGTGAGCGCGCATGTAGTGAAGATTTGTAATAAATCCAAGATGCGCCAACAAGCAAAATAACAAAAACAAGTTTCGGCATGAAACAAGATAACATGTAAAGTCGCATGTTGTTAACTCTAGATCTAACGATTTAAAACATGGATCACGAAAACATGAAGCAATCATATAAGCATGCTATAACGCTGGCTCTGATACCAATTGAAAGTACCCCTTAAGATAAGGGGGGTCCCCTTCTAGGGGGAGCGAAAACCCTGATCAGGTGGCGCATAAATTTTTGGCAGCGGTATTAAGGGTTTCAAAGGATCTATCACATGTTTATATGATCAACTTTAAGTAAACTTGAATTCATACCATGGCCATTTGCGTTGGATGGCGATTTGGAAGAATAGAGAGCGAAATGGATCTCCTCCTTAGGTGGCGCACACAAGATGATCAATGCGCCTACTCCCTTGATGCTCCTTGTGCTAGCAAGGCTTCAAGGATGTCTTGCCGAATGGAAAGGAAAGGAGAGATCTTTGCTTGTTCAAATGTTCTCTCTTGTCGTCCACTCTTTCATCCACGAGAGAGCAAGAGACGAATGCTCAAGTTGGCGACGAGAGAAGGAGAAAACGAGAGATGAGGGCGCCTTAGGCATGAGCGTGAGTCATGGTCACGTATGTGATCATGCTTTCTAAAAATAGAAAGCCACTCACTCACTTGCGATCATGGGTTTACCCCATGCGCAAATCCCTCTAAGTTTGAACCATGCGCTCAACCAAATGAGCTGGTTCAAATCCATTTGGTTCAATAACCAAATAAACCAAGCAATCAGTCCAGACCACAATAAACCCTAAGGCTCTTGATCTGACCGTCGATCTCTTGATGCTGTTGATCTGACCGATCTAGCATCCAATCTCTCGATCAAAGCTTACCGATCTCAAGCCCTAATCAATCAAACATGATTAGACCAGATCTCACTTACAATCAGAGATTAAATCCCTTTAAACTGAACCCGAACAATTCAGTCCACACGATCTGACTTAAGTAAGCCATATCATCAAATTGTGCGACCCTGAGGGTTTCCTCTAAATGTCGGTAACGATAATTCTCATTATCACGATCAGTGAGGGGTATCTAGCAACACATCACTGTCTCCCGATATAAAGGAAAAAGTCTTCCAAGACTACACCCAAACCATAGCACAAGTGTGAATCAAGTCACAAGGCATGCATATTTCCTTTGCCACTGGATGTTCTTATTGGACAAGCCTGTCAAGCTTGTAACTCCAATATGATGAGCATGATTAGATCAGATGAACACAGTCACCTGGGTATGGCCATACACTTTCTCAATCATCTCATCCAGGGGGGCCCCTTTAGAACATCACACTCCTTAAACAAGGAGACGGCAATCCTATGTCTATCACTAGTGCCCTAACCTGATTCAAGCTCACCATCCAAGATAGTCTATAATCATTATGTTTCAAATGATATTGAACTACCTCAAAACAATGACAATCATCATTTAGAAAACACAAGCGATCTCAAGTCAGAGGAAATGTGCCACTTGTCATATTCAGATTAGAACACATATTAGTCTTGACCATATCAAGGCTGTCTCATGTTCACCAAGATATATCGACTAAGGACTTAACTGCATGTCAGCCTAGCTGAACAGCTTTGAGACATTATTCAGAAGAACATATATTGCAGCAGACAATGTAGCTAACTGAATAACAACCATGCCTTTATAAACATAACAGTTTATTACATGATACTGATACATTCCCATAGGCCTCAAACATTAGCCTTAAGGGCATACCCCAACAGGTAAGACCTTAAGTTAACTTAAGTCTTCACTTGAGCTCTTCTTGGGTCTTTTGCCTCTCATCTGGCCCAGCCCAGGGCCATAGCGCCCAGTGCAGCTTAGGTGCGCCCACCAGGTAAATGGCGCCTATCATAGGGTCGAACCCTAGACCTCCCACCTGGTCGAGCCTCTGCTGCATGCGCCTCTGCCAAGTGTGCTCTGTGCTCTTTTCTGATTAAAATACAATTTAATCTATCTAGACAAGATTGACTCGCAGGTCAATTACACTTTATAAATTAAATGACATGTGATGCGCAGATCACAACAAATATTAATTTACAATTTAATCCAGGCACGCAGGCCCCAGCACAGCACACATTAATTGGGCAACCCACATAAGATGAAATAAACAAGCATCATGGCATCCATTCAACATGTGATCCATCAACCAAATAAAATTTTTCAAAATCCCATTGGAATCAATTTTATTTTTCTTATGTGCCCTACTACCTTACAACGGTCCAATAATAGGGATCCACTCATCATGTCTAGTCAGATCCACTGCCCTTGCATGCACCAAGTCCTAACTGACTTGAGTTGACCCAATGGTCAACCATGCATGCGCCAAGGGCTGAACAACCCTCATGAGTTCTGGCAAGCGGGTGTGACCCCGGGCCTAACTCGTGAGTGCTCACTGGTCGTCTCAACCAGACCTCGCTACACGCCTGTCTGCAGTCGACCCATAGTCACCTCGTGCTTGCGCACAGGTGCTATCTGGTCGACCCATCTAGGCTGTCAGATGGTCTGATCAGACTATTTGGATCTAGACTCGACTGTGACTTCAACCCTACTAACCTGTCTAAGGGTTTACAGCAGGCGCTTATAAATCTAGATGGAGCGCGCAAGATATATATGTTTTGGTAAAAACAACATTAACAAGCGCCAACATAAAACATGCGCCAACATGAGTAAAAACATACAAGCATGTATTTTCGCATGTTAACTCTAGACCTATTCATAAGCGCATTCATGGATCAAACATGAAGATCAAGCAATCATATGAACAAGCAATAACCGCATGCTCTGATACCAATTGTAAGGGTCCCCTTCAAGGGGGAGCGAAACCCTAGATAGGCACATAACAAAAGTTTTGAGCGGAAGCAAGGGTTTCTCATGATCTTTTGCATGTCATATGATCAACTTTCATGAACTAGTATAGATCAGAAAAGATTCATACCATGGCCATCGCTTTGATGGAGCTTTGGAAGAAGATCGCAAAAGGGCTCTCCTCCGAAGGTACCACACACAAGAAGATAGATGGCGCCTCCTTGTTGATCCTTGTGCTAGCAAAGATCTTCAAGTCTCCTTGTCGAATGGAAGGGAAGAGGAGATGTTTTCTTGGCCGAAAGCTCCTTGTCGTCAACCCCTTCGATCACACAAGAGTGTATGCATCATGAGGAATGGGCGACCAATTTTAGCGAAGAGAAGTGAACGTGAGGCGTTGAGAGGCTATTTTGGAAACCGCCACTTCCAAAAATAGCAAGCCTTCACTTCATGCGTTGATGCGTTCACCCAAGTGAACCGAACGCACATTCTTCTCCCCTTTGAACCATGCGCTCACGTATGAGCCGGTTCATATTGGTTTGGTTCAAAAACCAATCAAGCCAAGCCTTTAGTCCAGATCAAATTAAACCCTAAGGTTCCAGATCTGACCGTTCATCTCTTAATATTCCTGATCTCACCAATCTAGAATCATCTCTCTCGATCGAAGCTTACCGATCTCAAGTCCTAATCAATCAAACATGATCAGACCAGATCTCACTTACAATCAGAGTTTAAATCCCTTTAAACTGAACCAAAACAATTCAGTCCACACGATCTGACATGAGTAAGCCATATCATCAAATTGTGCGACCCTAAGGGTTTCCTTTAAATGTCGGTAACGATAACTTACGTTATCACGATCAGTGAGGGGTATCTAGCAACACATCACTATCTCCTGATATAAAGGAAAGAGTCTTCCAAGACTACACCCAAACCACAGCACAAGTGTGAATCCACTTCACGAGGCATACATGATTCCTTTGCCACTGGATGTTCTTATTGGACAAGCGTGATAAGCCTGTAGCTCCAATATGATGAGCATGATTAGATCAGATGATCATAGTCACCTGGGTATGGCCATACACTTTCTCAATCATCTCATTCGAGGGGGCCCCTTTAGAACATCACACTCCAATCAAGGAGACGGTAATCCTATATCTATCACTAGTGTCCTAACCTGACTCATGATCATTATACAAGATAGTCTATAACCATTATGTTTCAAATGATATTGAACTACCTCAAAACAATGACAATCATCATTTAGAAACACAAGTGATCTCAAGTCAGAGGACATGTGCCACTTGTTGCAAACAAGGATTATTCACATTGTGACAAGCAATGGAATATCCTAGTAGGGTCTGTCCAGTACATCCAATGTACCCTTGAGTCTACATCTTATTCCATGCTCGAAGCATCCTATAAGATTAGAACACATATTAGTCTCAATCATATCAAGGCTGTTTCATGTTCACCAAGATATCTCGACTAAGGACATAGAGCATGTCAGCCTAGCTGAATAGCATTGAGACATTATTCAGAAGTACACTTATTGCAGCAGACAATGTAACAAACTGAATAACAACCATCGCCTTTATAAACATAAGAGTTTATACATGATACTGAAAGAATCCCAAGGCCTCAAACATTAGCCTTAAGGGCATACCCCAACAACTTTATTTCATTTTGATGTATTTACAGTTATTCTTTGATATTATGTAAAAAATTTCACATTTATCTTATCTGTGTACATGATTCAGTAGATTGGATACCGATACGACCACACAAAGCATTTTTATGTTTTCTTTGTGTTTGTGCGTTGTATTAGGATATTAGTTGGTGAAAGTCCCCTAAAGGGGGCGAAACCCTTAAGTAAGGCGCATATTAAAATTTTAAGCAGCGGAAGAGGGTTTCTTAAGATCGGTTTCATGAGATATGATCAACCATTATAACCCGAGTGCAAATAGAAGAAACGGATTCATACCATAGCCATTTCAAGATGGCGCCTTGGAAGAAAAAGTTGCAAGCGCCTCTTCTCCAAAGTCTCGCACACAAGATGAACAATGTGCTTCTTCCTTGGTGCTCCTTGTGCTAGCAAGGTTCCAAGGTTGTCTTGCCGAATGGAAGGGAAAGATGAGATGTCGTTCTCTTGGCCGAATCCTCCTCAACCTTTAAGGCGTCGCCACACACACGGAAGTCGAGAGGAATGAGAGCGAGAGGCGAGAATAGAGAGCACTCTATTCGAACGTGAGTGACTCCAATTGGAGATCATGGTTACTAAAAATAGCAACCACTCACCGCTCCAACGTTCACGCCAAGTGAACATGTCGCCACACCTTGAACCATGCGCTCATTTCATGAGCCGGTTCAATTTGGTTTGGTTTAAAACCAATCAAGCCAAGTAATCAAGTCTAGATCTCAAATAAACCCTAAGGCTCCTGATCTGACCGTTCATCTCTTGATGCTTCTGATCTGACCAATCTAGCATCCATTCTCTTGATCGAAGCTTACTGATCTCAAGCCCTAATCAATCAAACATGATCAGACCAGATCTCACTCACAATCAGAGATTAAATCCCTTTAAACTGAACCCAAACAATTCAGTCCACACGATCTGACTTAAGTAAGCCATATCATCAAATTGTGCGACCCTGAGGGTTTCCTTTAAATGTCGGTAACGATAACTCACGTTATCACGATCAGTGAGGGGTATCTAGCAACACATCACTGTCTCCCGATATAAAAGAAAGAGTCTTCCAAGACTACACCCAAAAACAGCACAAGTGTGAATCAACTTCACTAGGCATGCATACTTCCTTTGCCACTGGATGTTCTTATTGGACAAGCGTGTCAAGCTTGTAGCTCCAATATGATGAGCATGATTAGATCAGATGAACATAGTCATCTGGGTATGGCCATACACTTTCTCAATCATCTCATCCAGGGGGCCCCTTTAGAACATCACACTCCTTAAACAAGGAGACGGCAATCCTATGTCTATCACTAGTGCCCTAACCTGACTCAAGCTCATTATCCAAGATAGTCTATAACCATTGTGTTTCAAATGATATTGAACTACCTCAAAACAATGACAATCATCATTTAGAAAACACAAGTGATCTCAAGTCAGAGGAAATGTGCCACTTGTCATATTCAAGGATTATTCACATTGCGACAAACAATTGAATATCCTAGTAGGGTCTGTCCAGTACATCCAATGTACCCATGAGTCTACATCTTATTCCATGCTCGAAGCATCCTATAAGACTAGAACACATATTAGTCTTAACCATATCAAGGCTGTCTCATGTTCACCAAGATACATCGACTAAGGACTTAACTGCATGTCAGCCCAGCTGAACAGCTTTGAGACATTATTCAGAAGAACATATATTGCAGCAGACAATGTAGCTAACTGAACAATAACCATGCCTTTATAAACATAAACGTTTATTACAAATGATACTGTTACAATCCCAAGGCCTCAAACATTAGGCTTAAGGGCATACCCCAACAATCTCCCACTTGCACTTAATCTAATGGTTGAGAAATCTCAAACCCATATTATTACAGTGCTTCTCATGCTTCTGCTGCGCCAGAGGCTTGGTAAGCGGGTCTGCCAGATTGTCATCTGTATGAACCTTGCATATTTTGATCTCGCCACGATCTATGATCTCCCTGATCAAATGAAACCGTCTCTGTATGTGCTTGGACTTCTGGTGCGACCGTGGTTCCTTTGCTTGTGCGATTGCTCCAGTGTTATCACAGAAGATAACCAAAGGATCTGCACTCGAAGGAACAACACCAAGTTCTCTCACGAACTTACGAATCCACACTGCCACCTTGGATGCTTCCGAGGCTGCAACATACTCGGCTTCTGTTGTGGAATCAGCAACAGTTGACTGTTTGAAACTCTTCCACACCACTGCTCCTCCATTCAAGCTAAAAACATAGCCTGATTGCGATCGAAAATCATCCTGGTCAGACTGGAACGAAGCGTCAGTATATCCTTCAATACTGAGTTCTTCCTGACCACCATATATCAAGAACATATCTTTGGTCCTCCGCAGATATTTTAAAATGTTCTTGACTGCAATCCAGTGCGCCAAGCCTGGATTACTTTGGAAACGACTGGTCACGCTTAACCCGTAAGCAACGTCTGGGCGAGTACACAACATCGCATACATAATGGATCCAATAGCCGAAGCATAAGGCGTATTGTCCATTTCATCTTTCTCAGTCTGTGTTTGTGGACACTGACTCTTCGAAAGATTCAGACCATGTCTGACTGGAAGATACCCTCGTTTAGAATTCTCTAAATGAAATCTTTCCAGGACTTTATCGATGTAAGTACTCTGGCACAGCCCGAGAAGCCTCTTAGATCTATCCCTGTAGATCTTCACACCTAATACATAGGCTGCTTCTCCTAGATCTTTCATCTGGAAACATTTCTTTAACCATGCTTTAACAGCATGCATTTCAGGAATGTCATTTCCAATGATCAAGATGTCATCGACGTAGAGGACTAGGAAAGTAATTACGCACCCACTAAACCTCTTATATACACACGGGTCATCCTCGTTCTTGATGAAACCAAATTCAGTGACTGATTCATCAAAACGAATATTCCTGCTTCTTGATGCTTGCTTGAGTCCATAAATGGACTTCTTTAACTTGCATATTTTATGACGATCTGATGGATTAGTGAAACCCTCAGGTTGTGTCATATACACATCCTCATCCAGATTTCCATTAAGGAAAGCTGTTTTCACATCCATCTGCCAAATCTCATAATCGTAATATGCAGCTATCGCGAAAAGAATCCGAATAGACTTGAACATAGCTACAGGTGAGAAAGTTTCATCATAATCTATCCCGTAGATTTGTTTGAAACCTTTCGCAACTAGCCTGCCTTTATAGGTAACCACGTTACCATCCATGTCAATCTTCTTCTTGAAGATCCACTTACAGCCTATAGGGATAACTCCCGGAGGCGGATCAACCAAATCCCAGACTTGGTTATCTGACATGGAGTCCATCTCGGCGCGCATAGCTTCAAGCCATCTCGCTGACTCTGGTCCACTGACCGCATCCGCATAAGTGAGGGGTTCATCATTATCAATGATGTAGACTCCGTCATAACGCTCAGGTTGTCGACGAATCCTTCCCGATCTTCGCGGTTTCCGTGATATCTGAGCTTCAGGTTGTTCAATAACCTGATCTACTGGCTCAGGCTCATCCAACTGTGCTTGACTACTTTGTCCTTCCTCTGGATTCTCATCCAGCATTATTTCTCTCCCACTGGCCTCTTGCAGAAGAAACTCCTTCTCAAGAAATATGGCCGTCCGAGCAACAAATACCTTGTTCTCTTTGGGATCGTAGAAATAATAACCCTTAGTCTCCTTAGGGTAACCGACAAAGATACATTTGTCAGATCTGCTCTCTAGTTTCCCAGAGGCGAGCTTTTTGACATAAGCCTCGCAGCCCCAGATCCTGATAAATGTCAAGCTCGGCTGTTTCCCATACCATAACTCATATGGAGTTTTTGAAACGGCCTTGGATGGCACTCGGTTTAGTACCTTTGCAGCTGTTTCCAGTGCAAAACCCCAAAAGGAGTATGGAAGAGTAGCCTGACTCATCATAGAACGAACCATATCAAGTAACGTTCTGTTTCTCCTCTCGGACACACCATTCCATTGCGGTGTTCCTGGCGGAGTGAGCTGTGAGATAATCCCACACTCCTTCAGATAGTCAGTAAACGTATGACTCAAGTATTCTCCACCTCGATCTGAGCGAAGTGCCTTGATATTTCGGCCTAGCTGATTCTGTACTTCATTCTTGAACTCTTTGAACTTGTCAAAAGATTCACTCTTATGTCTCATCAGATAGACATAGCCATACCTACTGAAATCATCAGTAAAGGTAATGAAGTACTGATAGCCACCTCTGGCATGTTTACTAAATGGCCCACACACATCACTGTGTATAAGGTCAAGTAAACCTGAAGCCCTTTGGCCTTTGTGAGAAAAAGGTGACTTCGTCATTTTACCCATCAAACAAGCTTTGCATGTATCAATCTCCTTGTAAGAGAATGATCCCAGTAGTCCATGATCATGCAACCGCTTAATGCGTTTCTCGTTAATATGGCCTAAACGACTATGCCATAGCAAGGTGCTGTCATCAGCATACTTGGCTTTCTTAATATCAACCTTTTGTATAGAACGCTCCATGTACAACATGAATAATCCATTGCTAATTGAACCAGTTGCATAAACAATATTATCATAAGATAAAAGACACTTTGAAATATTGCATTCAAAGGAAAAACCCTTCCTGACAAGAGCAGGAATGGAGATAATATTTTTAGTAATACTGGGAACAAAATAACAACTGTTTAGTTCCAATACAAGTCCAAATGGTAAAGAAATGAAATAGTCTCCTACAGCAACAGCAGCAACCCGTGCCCCGTTTCCAACTCGTAGGTCCACCTCATGCTGTCCCACCTGCCTTCTTCTCTTGAGTTCCTGTACATTTGAACAAATGTGAACTCCACATGCAGTGTCCAACACCCATGATATAGAAGAAGAAAACATGACCTCAGTCACGAATATACCTGAGCCAGAAGCGATGCTTCCCCTCTTATCTCCTTGGAGCGCTTTACAGTCCTTTTTCCAGTGACCGAGCTGGCCACAGTGGAAACACCTGTATTCCTTGGACCGCTTCACCTTCTGCTTCAGAGCCTTGCTGTAGCTCTTGACAGGGGTCTTGCCCTTCTTCCCCTTCTTCTTGTTCCTCGAAGGAACCATTAAGACAGAGGTCGAAGGCTTTCCCTTCAGAGTCTCCTCAGTAGTCAAGAGCATATTCAGTAGCTCTGCCGGAGTACAATCGATTTTGTTCATATTAAAGTTAATAATGAACGCGTCGAATGAAGGCGGGAGAGACTGCAGAATAATATCCACAGCAAGCTCCTGGTTGATGGTATGCCCCAGTTTCTCTAGAGCCTCCTTGTGCCCAATCATCTTGAGCACGTGAGCTCCCACTGGGCTCCCTTCAGCCAGTTTGCTCTGAAAGAAGAGCTTTGTCAAATTGTAGCGCTCAGTCCTTGCCTGTGCAGCATACAGCATCTTGAGGTTCGCTATCATGTCTATAGCAGACATATCCTCATGCTGACGCTGCAGCGGTGGCGTCATAGACGCTAGCATCAGGCAAGCGACATCAATGCTATCATTGACGTGCTTTTCATAGGCTTCCCGAACCGCCCTTGCGGCGTTCGGAGCGGGCTGAGGCGGTATCGCCGTCTCGAGGGCATACAGTTTCCTCTCTGCCTTAAGAACAATCTTAAGGTGTCCAAACCAGTCAGAGAAGTTCGGCCCAGCAAACTTCTCCCTTTCCAGTAGGGATCGCACATTGAAGTTCATGGTGTTCGTTGCTGCAGGTATCTACAACAATGCAAGAACAGCAAGGTCAGTATCAATGTTAAGAATCAATCAGGACTTAAGAAAGATTCTTTTTCTCACTATTTTATCTGACTGAAAAATCCATTAAACAGTCCGAAAGAGTAGACACTCTTTTAGTGAGATAGGATCCGGATTTCATACTTGGTCTCCGCGTCCCGCTCAGGCGAGATAAGATGCACAGAGAGTACAAGCACTAATCTCCGGTAGGCAGTCCCTGCCGATCGCCAACCCGTGCGATTCCCCTTCATCTGGGCAATCCAGCAGACTGTGCCAACTGAGTTGGTACAACACAGTCTCTGATCCCACAGATGGCTGCCTCCATGTGCTACCATATGCGCCACATATGTAGCCTACATGGTCAAGCTGACCCGACCTACTCCCTGGACCACCATGTGCTATGCTGAGCAACGAGAAGGGATAAATCCCTACTCTGTAACACACAGGTGTAATCCCACACCGTCTGAAGATAGATGGACATGCCCACTGAGTGGGTACAACACGGCTCCAACGATAATCAGAACAGTGAGGTTTCGCGTCAGAAGGCTTACGAGCTTGATATTTTAGCGTTGGATTTTAACTGTCTTTTATCTTCTTCACTATCATGCAATTCCTATGGTGATAGCAGAAGATAAACTAATCATGCAATTCTAATATTTAAACAATAAATAAAAGAAAGCATGAATCTTATGTGGTGAAAGCCCATAGCCCTAGTAAGACCTTAATTAACTTAAGTCTTCACTTGCTTTTCTTCATGGGGCTTTTGCTGCTCATCTGGCCCAAACCAGGGCCCAAGCGCCATCTGCAGGTCTGGTGCGCCCACCAGGAATATGCGCCAGGTCCTAGGGTCGAATCCTAGACCTCCCACCTGGTCAAGCCACTTGCTGCATGCGCCTCTGCCAAGAGTGCTCTGTGCTCTTGTCTAATTAAATTACAAATTTAACTATCTAGACAAGATTGACTCGCAGGTCAATTACATTTTATAAATTAAAGCAATGTGATGCGCAGATCACAATATAAAATTAATTTACAAAATTAACCAGGCACGCAGGCCCCAGCACAGCACTCATTAAAGACGGGCAGCCCACATAAGATTAAATAAACATACATATGCAACAATCAACATGTGATCCATTCATGAAAATTAAATTTCGAAAACCCCTTGGGATGAATTTTAATTTTCCTTATTTGCCCTACTGCCTTACAATGGTCCATTACTAGGCATCCACTCATCCAACCTAGTCAGATCCACTGCCCTTGCATGCACCAAGTCCTAACTGACTTGAGTCGACCATAAGGTCAACCATGCATGCGCCAGGGCTGAACAACCACAATGAGGTCTGGCAAGCGGGTGTGACCCCGGGCCTAACTCATGTGCGTTCATCAGTTGTCTCAATCAGACATCGCTACACGCCTGTCTACAGCCGACCTGTAGCCACCACGTGCTTGCGCACAGGTGCTACCTGGTCAACCCATCAAGGCTGTCAGATAGTCTGATCAGACTTTTGGATCTAACCTAGGGGGTGACTTCAACCCTAATAACCCATCTAAGGGTTTAAAGTAGGTGCTTTAGATCTAAGATGAATCGCGCAAGTTATTTGTTTTGAAAACACAATAAAACATGCGCCAACAACATGCGCCAGGGAGAAAATAACATCTATAAGAAACATGTATTTTCGCCAACTTACAACTACAGCATAAGCATTCGCATGTGACCTATAGATCTGTTATCTTGCGCAAACATGGATCATAAAACATAACATGGCAATCATAACACACGCATGAAACATTGGCTCTGATACCAATTGAAAGTCCCCTAAAGGGGGCGAAACCCTTAAGTAAGGCGCATATTAAAATTTTAAGCAGCGGAAGAGGGTTTCTTAAGATCGGTTTCATGAGATATGATCAACCATTATAACCCGAATGCAAATAGAAGAAACAGATTCATACCATAGCCATTTCAAGATGGCGCCTTGGAAGAAAAAGTTGCAAGCGCCTCTTCTCCAAAGTCTCGCACACAAGATGAACAATGTGCTTCTTCCTTGGTGCTCCTTGTGCTAGCAAGGTTCCAAGGTTGTCTTGCCCAATGGAAGGGAAAGATGAGATGTCGTTCTCTTGGCCGAATCCTCCTCAACCTTCAAGGCGTCGCCACACACACGGAAGTCGAGAGGAATGAGAGCGAGAGGCGAGAATAGAGAGCACTCTATTCGAACGTGAGTGACTCCAATTGGAGATCATGGTTACTAAAAATAGCAACCACTCACCGCTCCAACGTTCACGCCAAGTGAACATGTCGCCACACCTTGAACCATGCGCTCATTTCATGAGCCGGTTCAATTTGGTTTGGTTTAAAACCAATCAAGCCAAGTAATCAAGTCTAGATCTCAAATAAACCCTAAGGCTCCTGATCTGACCGTTCATCTCTTGATGCTTCTGATCTGACCAATCTAGCATCCATTCTCTCGATCGAAGCTTACCGATCTCAAGCCCTAATCAATCAAACATGATCAGACCAGATCTCACTCACAATCAGAGATTAAATCCCTTTAAACTGAACCCAAACAATTCAGTCCACACGATCTGACTTAAGTAAGCCATATCATCAAATTGTGCGACCCTGAGGGTTTCCTTTAAATGTCGGTAACGATAACTCACGTTATCACGATCAGTGAGGGGTATCTAGCAACACATCACTGTCTCCCGATATAAAAGAAAGAGTCTTCCAAGACTACACCCAAAAACAGCACAAGTGTGAATCAACTTCACTAGGCATGCATACTTCCTTTGCCACTGGATGTTCTTATTGGACAAGCGTGTCAAGCTTGTAGCTCCAATATGATGAGCATGATTAGATCAGATGAACATAGTCATCTGGGTATGGCCATACACTTTCTCAATCATCTCATCCAGGGGGCCCCTTTAGAACATCACACTCCTTAAACAAGGAGACGGCAATCCTATGTCTATCACTAGTGCCCTAACCTGACTCAAGCTCATTATCCAAGATAGTCTATAACCATTGTGTTTCAAATGATATTGAACTACCTCAAAACAATGACAATCATCATTTAGAAAACACAAGTGATCTCAAGTCAGAGGAAATGTGCCACTTGTCATATTCAAGGATTATTCACATTGCGACAAACAATTGAATATCCTAGTAGGGTCTGTCCAGTACATCCAATGTACCCATGAGTCTACATCTTATTCCATGCTCGAAGCATCCTATAAGACTAGAACACATATTAGTCTTAACCATATCAAGGCTGTCTCATGTTCACCAAGATACATCGACTAAGGACTTAACTGCATGTCAGCCCAGCTGAACAGCTTTGAGACATTATTCAGAAGAACATATATTGCAGCAGACAATGTAGCTAACTGAACAATAACCATGCCTTTATAAACATAAACGTTTATTACAAATGATACTGTTACAATCCCAAGGCCTCAAACATTAGGCTTAAGGGCATACCCCAACAGTTGGTTCATTTTGATACTTTGACATTAGGGTTGATATTGTACATTCATGATGGTATTAGACTCTAGGATGCTGAACTTGGTGAAGATACGATGATTTTGTATATATTTGATATTCATCATGTGACTGTGATACTTTATGGTTTTTTTGGATGCTTGGTTGATGAGTTTCTGCATTCTAGATTGATTTTGATATATGTTTTGATATTTTGAGTGAATAGTAATTTGAAACGGTAAACTGTGATTTGAATGATAAAACCTGACGGTATTTGATATCTAAGAGTTGATTACCATGTAAAATTTAAATATCTTTGAAATGGTATATTTTTCGGAGTTTTCTAAGTTATATTTCATATTTTTGATATAACTGTACAGGGTTTCGCCAAAAAATACAAAGGGAACTCTTGCAAAAAAATTTTCTGAAACTCTTTATTGATTGAATGTTTACGCATATGCAACAATTTAAGTCTAGGGTGGTCACATCCATATTTTGCTAGACCTTTACAGTTTTATAGATATGAACCTTGAATGTCTATGATTTTTAAGAAATACTTGATTGATTTATCCTCAATTTTGAACTTAGAAAGCTTTTTGGGTATTTCAATTTTGATGACTCAGAAAATTTTTGAGGATTCACGTGAATTTAAATTGTCAAGTAAGAGCAATTCTAGTATTGATAAAGTTTAATTATGGATTGTTGAATGTTTAAACAACATGTGCATAGTAATCTTAATTTATCTTCCTCTGATTCGATAGTGACTTTTATGGATAGAAATTTGGTGATTTATATATTTAACCTGAGATTTGCTCCAATTCCTCTGGTAGCATAATCTAAGGTTATGAATTGACACTAGCTAGCTTTCTCCATAAAAAAAAGGGAGACTCCTCTACTTGGCACTGCGAAAAATTGGCAGTGGTACCGAAGATATGAGTTGAAGTCTAAATAAAATAAAATGAAAAAAAAAGAAAGCTGTAGGCCAAGTGAAAAATTCCTTTGACTAAATATTGCGACCACGAGTTACATTATATTGCTTGTAGTATACTATGAACAATGTTATGATACATAATAGTTTAAAGACCAAAGTGCATTAAAAGTCTCTTATCTATAGTTTCACGAAGTGACTTGAAATAAATATTTATCTATTGATTAGGGCATATTTATTAAACAAAAAAAAGGTATTTGATTGCTTGATATGTGTTGCATGAACATTATAACATGACTTGTGAAGTTTAACTTCCTTGGATTCTGAATTCTTGACGATTTACTTTTACTGTGATATCTCTTAAATGATTTAAGTTCTGAAGAGTTGTTTACCTAAATTGTAGACTAAGGAATTTATTGATGATATAACATGCGAGTGTTTTTTATCTTTACATTCTTCATTCATATTGATGTATTGCTTAAGGACAAGCAAAATTTTAAGTCTAGGGTATTTTGATACGTTGCATTTACACCATATTTTTGCCTATGTTTTAGATCATATTTTGGGATTTATTGCATGATTTGGTGCTATTTTTAATGCTTTTACTCTACTTTGCACAAAATCTTCACTTTTCTTAGATTTTATGAAAATGCAGGTAAAATGTCATAAAAATGAAGGATTTCGAGAATTTTGAAGCCAAAGCATGATTCCCGAGGAGATCACGAGCATACACTTCAATTTTGGGGTGAAAACGGTAAAGAACGAGACAATTACGGCCTTGGTCGTAATTACGGATTCAGCCGTAAAAGCGACGATGAATGGAAAGTGAAAATCGGCTAAGTGTCGAAATGAACAGAAACTTTCACGGGTGAAGCCTTGAATTCATCACGGTCCGTGAAACTTTCTGTGACCGAAGGCATATACACACAGAAACATTTACGGCCTCAGCCGTAAACGCATCACGGGCCGTAAAAACTGCCGCCCGACGAGTTTTTCACTGTTTCTTCACCGATTCGAACCGGATTTGAGCCAAACTCCGCATAACCATTCCTAGATGAGTCCTAAACCGGTCTAGCTATAAAAGACAAGATTTTTCAAAGGTTAAAAGGTTTTTTTTGGATGAAGATAGACAACGGCGGTGACAAGGGCAAAAACACGATTTCAGGGGCATATTCTGGCGAGATTCCTAACGAAGGCGACGATCTATCGACTCTTCTTCATCTCCAGATTGAGGAGAAGGCGGTTTCGTTGTTCTTTTTTTGTGATTTCTCGATGATTTTTAGGAGTTTTCACTTGTTCATCATAAACATCATGTATTTCCTTAACAATATGAGCGAGTAGATACTTATTCGGGATTATTGGGTGTAGCCCACTACTTTCATGAATCAATCTATGTTTACACTCTTTTCTATGAATTTATTATCATGATTTGGATGAAATTACATGTATCTCATAATTTACCTTGGCTAAGTAATTTTACATCTTAGACGTTGTGAGAAGGACCGAGAGGTGAATCACAACGTCCGACCTATTTCAACTGAACCTATTGGGAAACCCCGGGAATATTTTATAATTTTCCAGAGGTTTATGGACACAAATACATTGCGCAGCGGAAGAATATCCCCGAAACAGGCCAGTCCCAAAAACCCAGTGAAGATCATCAAGCGAGAGAGTCGACACGATGTGATAGAAAATACCTTGAAGCAGGGTGAAGCCGATGTCAACGTAGGCGCCCAATCTTGCGCCCTCTGCAGTCTCACACACACAGATCACCACGAGCTCTCTTCTTCCATGCCCGGTGCTAGCCTCGGGAAGAAGATCCAAGCCTTGAGAGATCTCTACTTCACTTGTGCCCCCTTCTAGAGAAGTTGCGCCAAGGAGGAAGAGGGAAGGAGACAAGTCGCCAAGCTCCAATGCTCCAAGCGCCAAGAGGAAAGGAGGAAGCTTGCTTGCGGCTAGGGTTTGATGGAAGGAGATGAAGTGCGCCACCACCTCGCCACCACCTCTTGCTCTCGCCCTTGATGTTGCTCACGACTTCAAGATCAGATTGTCCATCAAGAGGGGCGGCCAAGGTCTCTATTTATAGAGACAAGAGGCGGTTTAGAGTGTGGCCACAATTCAATTGGAATTTGCGGCTAGGAGAGAAAAGGGGAATCAAATCCTAATCTAATTAGGACTTGCATTGGCGGTTTGAACATGTCCAAATTCGATTAGGACTCATATGGCGGTTTGATCAAGTGAGTCCTAATCCAATTAGGACTACTTAAGTGGGCGAATTGGTCATGATAAAACAAGCCCTCAAGTCCTAGTCCAACTAGAACTCAAGTGGGCGGATTGACCAAGATTCAAATTTTGAATCAAGTCCTAATCCAATTAGGACTCTAATTAATTCAAATAAATCAGCCCATAATTAATCAATTAATTAGTCTCAGTCCAATCAGGATTCATATTAATTAATTAATTAACCCTCATATGGTTAATTTCAAATTCTAGGCGTTAACCCTAGTCTAACTAGAGTTAAGCACACGCCTACAATTCCCTTTCTCCTTGAGCCTAATAAGCCCAACTTTTCAATCGGCCCAACCCAATGTCCATTATGCATGTTAACCAAGCCCTTGGATACAATCCAATTTAACCCTAGGTCAAACTGGGCTAACCATGGTTAATATGCTGTAAATGGAAGTTGTGTTAGTGAATACCGGGTGTAATTTAAAATTTTGCAGTCCCAGGACGCAGCGGAAGAATCACTACACCCGAAACATATTCTGGTCCCAAGGATCCATGTGAGAGAGAAGACACAAGGATTTGTTAGAGATGTACCTCTTTTGCTTGTCTAGTTGTCGAAGCCATGTTGAAGGCGCCCAAGTGTTCACCCTCTACAAGTATCCACGCGTCGACCGTCTCAACATTGCTCCCTTCCACGCTTGGTGCTAGCCTCGGGAAGAGAACCAAGCCTTCACCTCACTTGCGCCACCTTCAAGAGAAGTTGCGCCAAGGAGGGGATAGGGAAGATGCCGCCAAGGACTTCCCTCTTCTTCTTTGCTTGCGCCACCTTCAAGCAAGATGCGCCAATGGCAATGAGAGGGAGAGAGCTTGCGACAATAGAAGGAGAAGCCACCAAGCCCAATTTCTCTTTGCGCCAAGAAGAGGAGAAGAAGAAGAGGAGGTCTTTCGGCCACTTGGAAGAAGGTTGTGCCAAGCCTTTTGTTGTCACCCTTTGCCCTTGCTCACGCCTCTCTATGTATCCTCACACCTCCAAGGAGTCAAACATCAGAAGGGGCGGTAAGGGGTCCTATAAATAGGACAAGAGGCAGCTAGGGCAAGGGCTAGGATCATGCCAAGTGTATGGCTAGGATGAAAAGGTTTGCGACAAGGAAAGTCTCCAAGACATTTCCTTAAACTCATTCAACCCTTCCTTATGTGCCAAGACCTTGTCTTGTGCCCCAAGCAATATATCAGCCCATGACATGCCTTAGAGGCATGCATTCCATCCAAGGAAGAAGGGCTAGGCGCAACAAGCAAGAGGTATTCGGCTAGGGTAAAGGTTTGGGTGCATGTAGGGTTTATGAGGTAACGAAAGTCTCCAAGCCTTTACCATAAATCTCACCCTACTTGTCATATGCGCCCAAGCTCTTTCCAAAAGAGTTTTCAAGCCATATCAGCCCCAACCCTTGCCATAGAGGCAAGGTTTCCATCCAAGGAACAAAGGGGGAGGCGCCTAATGCTTCCTTATGAAGCAACATGCGCCCACTTCACCCCATTATGCCCTTGGCGCCAATGGGGTGAAACTCTTCCCCATTATACCCTTATTTGCTTATACCTCTTCTTGACAACTAGTTATTGGGCCTCATTGGATAATGAGCTAGCCCAAACTTCATGGCATGGGTTGATTAAGCCATTGGATCCAACCCAATGCAACCCTAATCCAAATGTGACCAATCTAGGTCAATTTCGGGTCAACCTGCCAAAAATGAAGTTTGGCTCCAATAACTTTCTTCCAACTCATCAGGCCCATTGGCGCTGATGAAATCTTCCAAATTGATCCAAGTTATCCAATAACTTGATCATAAGGCTTCTGATTAAAGCAACGTCAAGAGTCTATTGCGTGTGACCCCATAGGATCCTTATGAAGATGGCAATGATGTAAACATCATAAGTAGTGAGGGGTATCTAGCAACACATCACTACTACCCATGTCATAGGACTTAAGTCATTATGGCAACAACTCCTAACAAGCAACGAGGATTCCCATTGCATTATAGATCCCTTTGCCTAAACTGATATCCTTATATTGGATTAGTCTCATGTTTATCAATCCAATGCATTGGTCATGACTCAACTAGTGTGGCCACACATTCCTGTCATGCACCAATAAGGTGGGGCACCCCCGAGTGGATATCATGCTTCCAATAAGGAAGGGGCAAATCCTACTATTGGTCATAGGACTTAAATCAAACCAGCCCTGGTTATAATCTTCTTTAAACCAAATGGCTCAAGATCTAACCACACATCACATTGAACCCCTGATCTTTACGATCAAGCATCAATCCTCCGATCAAAGCTTACCGATCACATGTCCTAATCAATCAAACATGATTAGACTAGATCTCACTTTTAATCAGAGCTTAAATTCCTTTAAACTGAACTAGAATAATTCCAGTCCACACGATCTGACATAAGTAAGCCATATCATCAAATTGTGCGACCCTAAGGGTTTCCTTCAATGTCGGTAACGATAACTTACGTTATCACGACCAGAGAGAGGTATCTAGCAACACATCACTGTCTTCCAATATGAAGGAAAGAGTCTTCCAAGACTACTCCCAAACCACAGCACAAGTGTGAACCTCATTCACTTGGCATACATGTTTCCCTTTGCCACTAGATGTTCTCGTCGGACAAGCGTGTCAAGCCTGTGATTCCAACATGATGAAAATGGTTAGATCAGATGAACATAGTCGTCAGGGTATAGCCATACACATTCTCAACCATTTCATCCATAGGGCCCCCTTAGAACATCACACTCCAACCAGGAGAGGCAATCCTATATCTATCACAAGTATCCTAACATGACTCATGCCCACTATCCAAGATAATCCTTAATCATTATCTTTCAAATGATATGGAACTACCTCAAGATAATGCCAATCACCACTTAGAAACACAAGTGATCTCAAGTCAGAGGGAATATGCCACTTGCTTGCATACAAGGATTATTCACATTGTGACAAACAATTGAATATCCTGAGAAGGGTCAGTCCAGTACATCCAATGCACCTATGTGTCTAAATCTTATTCCATGCTTGAAGCATCCTATAAGATTAGAACACATATTAGTCTCAATCATACCAAGGCTGTCTCACGTTCACCAAGATATCTCGACTAAGGACAATACTGAATGTCAGCTAAACTGAACATCATTGAGACATTACTCAGAAGTATACATATAGTATCAGATTATGTAACAATCTGAATAACAACGAATGCCTTTAAAAACATATATATTGTTTATACATGATATTGAAAATAGCCCAAGGCCTCAAACATTAGCCTTAAGGGCATACCCTAACATCTAGCTGTGTCATAGGACATAGCATCCTTGTGAGAGTTAGACCATGTTTCTCTGGAAGGTATCAATATTTGGAATCATCCAATATAAACCTCTCCAGAAACTCTTAGATGAACGTAGATTGACTAAAGGGCAATGACTTTCTTAGATCTCTATCTATAGATCCTCATGCATAGGATGTAGGCATCATTCCCTAGATCATTCTTCTCGAAATACTTCTCAAGCCTTGTCTTCACCATGTGAAGAGTTGAGATGTCATTCCATGTGAGGAGAATATCATCAATCTTCTAGAACAAGAACTATTATGGTGCTCCCACTGATCTTCTTGTAAACACAAGCTCTTTTAAACATGCTTGCATAACACCATGCATATCTTTATGGCCTTGATATGAAAACCTTTTGGTTATTTCCTTATAGATATCTTTTCAGACGTCCATGCAAGAAAAGCAGTTTTCATAACAACACGCCATAACTGATCATGCAATTATAACAAGCAGATTCCTAATGGACTCAAACATAGCTTCTGGTGAAAAATTTCATCATTATCCACCCAGTGGATTTGCCTGAAATTTCTGTTCACTAGCTTGCCTTTCAAGGTAACAATGTTACCTTCCATTGTTGGGGTATGCCCTTAGCCTAATGTTTGAGGCCTTGGGATTGTATCAGTATCATGTAATAAACTTTTATGTTTATAAAGGCATGGTTATTATTCAGGTTGTTACATTGTCTGCTGCAATATATGTTCTTCTGAATAATGTCTCAAAGCTGTTCAGCTGGGCTGACATGCTGTTGTGTCCTTAGTCGATATATCTTGGTGAACATGAGACAGCCTTGATATGGTTAAGACTAATATGTGTTCTAATCTTATAGGATGCTTCGAGCATGGAATAAGATGTAGACTCATGGGTACATTGGATGTACTGGACAGACCCTACTAGGATATTCAATTGCTTGTCACAATGTGAATATTCCTTGAGTATGACAAGTGGCACATTTCCTCTGACTTGAGATCACTTGTGTTTTCTAAATGATGATTGTCATTGTTTTGAGTTAGTTCAATATCATTTGAAACATAATGATTATAGACTATCTTGGATGGTGAGCTTGAGTCATGTTAGGGCACTAGTGATAGACATAGGATTGCCGTCTCCTTGTTTAAGGAGTGTGATGTTCTAAAGGGGCCCCCTGGATGAGATGATTGAGAAAGTGTATGGCCATACCCAGGTGACTATGTTCATCTGATCTAATCATGCTCATCATATTGGAGCTACAAGCTTGACACGCTTGTCCAATAAGAACATCCAGTGGCAAAGGAAATATGTATGCTTTGTGAGTTGATTCACACTTGTGCTGTGGTTTGGGTGTAGTCTTGGAAGACTCTTTCCTTTATATCGGGAGACAGTGATGTGTTGCTAGATACCCCTCACTGATCGTGATAATGTAAATTATCGTTACCGACATTTAAAGGAAACCCTCAGGGTCGCACAATTTGATGATATGGCTTACTTAAGTCAGATCGTGAGGACTGAATTGTTTGGGTTCAGTTTAAAGGGATTTAATCTCTGATTGTAAGTGAGATCAAGTCTGATCATGTCTGATTGACTAGGGCTACAGATCGGTAAGCTTCGATTGAGAGAATGGATGCCAGATCGGTGAGATCAGAAGCATCTAGAGATCAACGGTCGGATCCAGAGCTTTAGGGTTCAATGTGATCTGGACTGATGGCTTGGGTCGAATGGTCTTTGAACCAGACCAAGTTGAACCGGCTCATGTAATGAGCGCATGGTTCAAGGCTTGGCGACATGTTCACTTGGCGTGAACGTTGGGGCGAGTGGTGGTTACTATTTTTAGTAACCATGATCTCCACTTGGATGTGGATCATGTTCGAAGAGACCATATTCCTCTATTCTCGCCATCTGAAGTTTTCCTCTAGACGTTTTTGCGTGAGGCGACAACGTGAAGAAGAGAGGAAGTTTCGACCAAGCAAGGAGTTGCTCTCTCCCTTCCTTTTCGATCAAGGACACCTTGGAACTTTGCTAGCACAAGGAGCACCAAGGGTAGGCGCATTGATCATCTTGTGTGTGAAACTTAGGAGAAGGCTCGCTTGCGTCTTTCCTTCCAAAGCTTCATCAAACCGATGGCAATGGTATGAGTTTCTCTTCATCCATTCAAATATTCGAAAGCTAGTTATATGACATATATAGATCTTTTGAAACCCTAATATCCCATGCGAAATTTTGTTGCGCCACCATATGGGTTTCTACCCCTTTAGAAGGGGTTCCCTTCAATTGGTATCAGAGCTAGGGTTATATGTTCATATGATTGCTTTGATTGTGATCCAAATATGCTTAGATCTTATATGTGCGAAACTTGTTTATGCTTTTCTTTTTGCGCATCTATGTTGGCGCATATTGTGGCTTATGTTTTCTCAAAAGGAAATATCACATGCGCGATTAACATTAGATCTAAGGCCATGCTATAAACCCTTAGATGGGTTATTAGGGTTGAAATCTCAGTCTAGTCAAGATCCAACCAGTCTGATCAGACTATCTGACAGCCTTGATGGGTCGACCAGATAGCACCTTGGCGCAAGCTTGAGGTGGCTATAGGTCGACTGCAGACAGGCGTGTAGCGATGTCTGATTGAGACGACCCATGAACGCACCTGAGTTAGGCCCGGGGTCACACCCGCTTGCCAGACCTCAGTGTGGTCGTTCAGCCCTTGGCGCATGCATGGTTGGCCTTTTGGTCAACTCAAGTCAGTTAGGACTTGGTGCATGCAAGGGCAGTGGATGTGACTAGGTCTGATGAGTGGATCCCTAGTAATGGACCATTGTAAGGTTGTAGGGCAAATAAGGAAAATTAAAATTGATCCCATGGGGTTTTCAAAAATTTTAATTTTATGATGGATCACATGATTGTTGATTGATGCATATGTATGTTTATTTATTCTTATGTGGGCTGCCCGTGTTTTAATGTGTGCTGTGCTGGGGCCTGCGTGCCTGGGAATTAATTGTAAATTAATTTTTAATTTTGTGATCTGCGTATCACAGTTCAATTAATTTATCATGTGAAATTGACCTGCGTGTCAATCTTGTCTAGATAGTTAAATTTGTAATTTAATTAGACAAGAGCACAAAGCACACTTGGCAGAGGCGCTTGCAGCAGAGGCTTGACCAGGTGGGAGGTCCAGGGTTCGACTCTGGGACCAGGCGCAAATTCCTGGTAGGCGCACCTGAGTTGCAGATGGCGCTTGGGCCCTGGTTTGGGCCAGATGAGCAGCTAAAGACCCATGAAGAGCTCTTGTGAAGACTTAAGTTAGGTTAAGGTCTTACTTAGGCTCAATGGGCTTTTACCACATAAGATTCATGCTTTCTTTTATTTTATTGTTTAAATATTAGAATTGCATGATTAAGTTTATCTTCTGCTATCACCATAGGAATTGCATGATAGTGAAGAAGATAAAAGACCGTTAAAATCCAACGCTAAAATATCAAGCTCGTAAGCCTTCTGACGCGAAACCTCACTGTTCTGATTATCGTTGGAGCCGTGTTGTACCCACTCAGTGGGCACGTCCATCTATCTTCAGACGGTGCGGGATTACACCTGTGTGTTACAGAGTAGGGATTTATCCCTTCTCGTTGCTCAGCATAGCACATGGTGGTCCAGGGAGTAGGTCGGGTCAGCTTGACCGTGTAGGCTACATATGTGGCGCATATGGTAGCACATGGAGGCAGCCATCTGTGGGGTCAGAGACTGTGTTGTACCAACTCAGTTGGCACAGTCTGCTGGACTGCCCAGATGAAGGGGAATCGCACGGGTTGGCGATTGGCAGGGACTGCCTACCAGAGATTAGTGCTTGTACTCTCTGTGCATCTTATCTCGCCTGAGCGGGACGCGGAGACCAAGTATGAAATCTGGATCCCATCTCACTAAAAGAGTTCTACTCTTTCGGGCTGTTTTGTTGGATTTTTCAAGCCAGATAAAATAGTGAGAAAAAAGAATCTTTCTTAAGTCCTGATTGATTCTTATACATTGATACTGACCTTGCTGTTCTTGCATTGTTGTAGATACCTGCAGCAACGAACACCATGAACTTCAATGTGCGATCCCTACTGGAAAGGGAGAAGTTTGCTGGGCCGAACTTCTCTGACTGGTTTGGACACCTTAAGATCGTACTTAAGGCAGAGAGGAAACTATATGTCCTCGAGACGGCGATACCGCCTCAGCCCGCTCCGAACGCCGCAAGGGCGGTTCGAGAAGCCTATGAAAAGCACGTCAATGATAGCATTGATGTCGCTTGCCTGATGCTAGCGTCTATGACGCCACCGCTGCAGCGTCAGCATGAGGATATGTCTGCTATAGACATGATAGCGAACCTCAAGATGCTGTATGCTGCACAGACGAGGACAGAACGCTATAACTTGACGAAGCTTTTCTTTCAGAGCAAACTGGCTGAAGGGAGCCCAGTGGGAGCTCACGTGCTCAAGATGATTGGGCACAAGGAGGCTCTAGAGAAACTGGGGCATACCATCAACCAGGAGCTTGCTGTGGATATTATTCTGCAGTCTCTCCCGCCTTCATTCGACGCGTTCATTATTAATTTTAATATGAACAAAATCGATTGTACTCCGGCTGAGCTGCTCAATATGCTCTGGGTAAGCCTTCGACCTCTGTCTTAATGGTTCCTTCTAGGAACAAGAAGAAGGGGAAGAAGGGCAAGACCCCTGTCAAGAGCTACAGCAAGGCTTTGAAGCAAAAGGTCAAGCGGTCCAAGGAATACAGATGTTTCCACTGTGGCCAGCTGGGTCACTGGAAAAAGGACTGTAAAGCGCTCCAAGGAGATAAGAGGGGAAGCATCGCTTCTGGCTCAGGTATATTCGTGACGGAGGTCATGTTTTCATCTTCTTCTATATCATGGGTGTTGGACACTGCATGTGGAGTTCACATTTGTTCAAATGTACAGGAACTCAAGAGAAGAAGGCAGGTGGGACAGCATGAGGTGGACCTACGCGTTGGAAACGGGGCACGGGTTGCTGCTGTTGCTGTAGGAGACTATTTCATTTCTTTACCATCTGGACTTGTATTGGAACTAAACAGTTGTTATTTTGTTCCCAGTATTACTAAAAATATTATCTCCATTCCTGCTCTTGTCAGGAAGGGATTTTCCTTTGAATGCAATATTTCAAAGTGTGTTTTATCTTATGATAATATTGTTTATGCAACTGGTTCAATTAGCAATGGGTTATTCATGTTGGACATGGAGCGTTCTATACAAAATATTGATATTAAGAAAGCCAAGTATGCTGATGACAGCACCTTGCTATGGCATAGTCGTTTAGGCCATATAAACGAGAAACGCATTAAGCGGTTGCATGATCATGGACTGCTGGGGTCATTCTCCTACAAGGAGATTGATACATGCAAAGCTTGTTTGATGGGCAAAATGACGAAGTCACCTTTTCCTCACAAAGGTCAAAGGGCTTCAGGTTTACTTGACCTTATACACAGTGATGTGTGTGGGCCATTTAGTAAACATGCCAGAGGTGGCTATCAGTACTTCATTACCTTTACTGATGATTTCAGTAGGTATGGCTATGTCTTTTTAATGAGACATAAGAGTGAATCTTTTGACAAGTTCAAAGAGTTCAAGAATGAAGTACAGAATCAGCTAGGCCGAAATATCAAGGCACTTCGCTCAGATCGAGGTGGAGAATACTTGAGTCATACGTTTACTGACTATCTGAAGGAGTGTGGGATTATCTCACAGCTCACTCCGCCAGGAACACCGCAATGGAATGGTGTGTCCGAGAGGAGAAATAGAACGTTACTTGATATGGTTCGTTCTATGATGAGTCAGGCTTCTTTACCCAACTCCTTTTGGGGTTTTGCACTGGAAACAGCTGCAAAGGTACTAAACCGAGTGCCATCCAAGGCCGTTTCAAAGACGCCATATGAGTTATGGTATGGGAAACAGCCGAGCTTAACATTTATCAGGATCTGGGGTTGCGAGGCTTATGTTAAAAAGCTCGCCTCTGGGAAACTAGAGAGCAGATCTGACAAATGTATCTTTGTCAGTTACCCTAAGGAAACTAAGGGTTATTATTTCTTCGATCCCAAGGAGAACAAGGTTTTTGTTGCTCGGACGGCCATATTTCTTGAGAAGGAGTTTCTTCTGCAAGAGGCCAGTGGGAGAGAAATAAAGCTGGATGAGAATCCAGAGGAAGGACAAAGTGCTCAAGCACAGTTGGATGAGCCTGAGCCGGTAGATCAGGTTATTGAACATCCTGAGGCTCAGATATCACGGGAACTGCGAAGATCGGGAAGGATTCGTCGACAGCCTGAGCGCTATGACGGAGTCTACATCATTGATAATGATGAACCCCTCACTTATGCAGATGCGGTCAATGGACCGGAGTCAGCGAGATGGCTTGAAGCTATGCGCGCCGAGATGGACTCCATGTCAGATAACCAAGTTTGGGATTTGGTTGATCCGCCTCCGGGAGTAATCCCTATAGGCTGTAAATGGATCTTCAAGAAGAAGATTGACATGGATGGTAACGTGGTTACCTATAAAGGCAGGCTAGTTGCGAAAGGTTTCAAACAAATCTACGGGATAGATTATGATGAAACTTTCTCACCTGTAGCTATGTTTAAGTCTATTCGGATTCTTTTCGCGATAGCTACATATTATGATTATGAGATCTAGCAGATGGATGTGAAAACAGCTTTCCTTAATGGAAATCTGGATGAGGATGTGTACATGACACAACCTGAGGGTTTCACTAATCCATCAGATCGTCATAAGATATGCAAGTTAAAGAAGTCCATTTATGGACTTAAGCAAGCATCGAGAAGCTGGAATATTCGTTTTGATGAATCAGTCACTGAATTTGGTTTCATCAAGAACGAGGATGACCCGTGTGTATATAAGAGGTTTAGTGGGAGCGTGATTACTTTCCTAGTCCTCTACGTCGATGATATCTTGATCATTGGAAATGACATTCCTAAAATGCATGCTGTGAAGGCATGGCTGAGGAAATGTTTCCAGATGAAAGATTTAGGAGAAGTAGCCTATGTATTAGGTGTGAAGATCTACAGGGATAGATCTAAGAGGCTTCTCGGGCTGTGCCAGAGTACTTACATCGATAAAGTCCTGGAGAGATTTCATTTAGAGAATTCTAAACGAGGATATCTTCCAGTCAGACATGGTCTGAATCTTTCGAAGAGTCAGTGTCCACAAACACAGACTGAGAAAGATGAAATGGACAATACGCCTTATGCTTCGGCTATTGGATCCATTATGTATGCGATGTTGTGTACTCGCCCAGACGTCGCTTACGGGTTAAGCGTGACCAGTCGTTTCCAAAGTAATCCAGATATGGCGCACTGGATTGCAGTCAAGAACATCTTAAAATATCTGCGGAGGACCAAAGATATGTTCTTGATATATGGTGGTCAGGAAGAACTCAGTATAGAAGGATATACTGACGCTTCGTTCCAGTCGGACCAGGATGATTTCCGATCGCAATCAGGCTATGTTTTTAGCTTGAATGGAGGAGCAGTGGTGTGGAAGAGTTTCAAACAGTCAACTGTTGCTGATTCCACAACAGAAGCCGAGTATGTTGCAGCCTCGGAAGCATCCAAGGAGGCAGTGTGGATTCGTAAGTTCGTGAGAGAACTTGGTGTTGTTCCTTCGAGTGCAGATCCTTTGGTTATCTTTTGTGATAACACTGGAGCAATCGCACAAGCAAAGGAACCACGGTCGCACCAGAAGTCCAAGCGCATACAAAGACGGTTTCATTTGATCAGGGAGATCATTGATCGTGGCGAGATCAAAGTTTGCAAGGTACATACAGATGACAATCTGGCAGACCCGCTTACCAAGCCTCTGGCGCAGCAGAAGCATGAGAAGCACTGTAATAATATGGGTTTGAGATTTCTCAACCATTAGATTAAGTGCAAGTGGGAGATTGTTGGGGTATGCCCTTAGCCTAATGTTTGAGGCCTTGGGATTGTATCAGTATCATGTAATAAACTTTTATGTTTATAAAGGCATGGTTATTATTCAGGTTGTTACATTGTCTGCTGCAATATATGTTCTTCTGAATAATGTCTCAAAGCTGTTCAGCTGGGCTGACATGCTGTTGTGTCCTTAGTCGATATATCTTGGTGAACATGAGACAGCCTTGATATGGTTAAGACTAATATGTGTTCTAATCTTATAGGATGCTTCGAGCATGGAATAAGATGTAGACTCATGGGTACATTGGATGTACTGGACAGACCCTACTAGGATATTCAATTGCTTGTCACAATGTGAATATTCCTTGAGTATGACAAGTGGCACATTTCCTCTGACTTGAGATCACTTGTGTTTTCTAAATGATGATTGTCATTGTTTTGAGTTAGTTCAATATCATTTGAAACATAATGATTATAGACTATCTTGGATGGTGAGCTTGAGTCATGTTAGGGCACTAGTGATAGACATAGGATTGCCGTCTCCTTGTTTAAGGAGTGTGATGTTCTAAAGGGGCCCCCTGGATGAGATGATTGAGAAAGTGTATGGCCATACCCAGGTGACTATGTTCATCTGATCTAATCATGCTCATCATATTGGAGCTACAAGCTTGACACGCTTGTCCAATAAGAACATCCAGTGGCAAAGGAAATATGTATGCTTTGTGAGTTGATTCACACTTGTGCTGTGGTTTGGGTGTAGTCTTGGAAGACTCTTTCCTTTATATCGGGAGACAGTGATGTGTTGCTAGATACCCCTCACTGATCGTGATAATGTAAATTATCGTTACTGACATTTAAAGGAAACCCTCAGGGTCGCACAATTTGATGATATGGCTTACTTAAGTCAGATCGTGAGGACTGAATTGTTTGGGTTCAGTTTAAAGGGATTTAATCTCTGATTGTAAGTGAGATCAAGTCTGATCATGTCTGATTGACTAGGGCTACAGATCGGTAAGCTTCGATTGAGAGAATGGATGCCAGATCGGTGAGATCAGAAGCATCTAGAGATCAACGGTCGGATCCAGAGCTTTAGGGTTCAATGTGATCTGGACTGATGGCTTGGGTCGAATGGTCTTTGAACCAGACCAAGTTGAACCGGCTCATGTAATGAGCGCATGGTTCAAGGCTTGGCGACATGTTCACTTGGCGTGAACGTTGGGGCGAGTGGTGGTTACTATTTTTAGTAACCATGATCTCCACTTGGATGTGGATCATGTTCGAAGAGACCATATTCCTCTATTCTCGCCATCTGAAGTTTTCCTCTAGACGTTTTTGCGTGAGGCGACAACGTGAAGAAGAGAGGAAGTTTCGACCAAGCAAGGAGTTGCTCTCTCCCTTCCTTTTCGATCAAGGACACCTTGGAACTTTGCTAGCACAAGGAGCACCAAGGGTAGGCGCATTGATCATCTTGTGTGTGAAACTTAGGAGAAGGCTCGCTTGCGTCTTTCCTTCCAAAGCTTCATCAAACCGATGGCAATGGTATGAGTTTCTCTTCATCCATTCAAATATTCGAAAGCTAGTTATATGACATATATAGATCTTTTGAAACCCTAATATCCCATGCGAAATTTTGTTGCGCCACCATATGGGTTTCTACCCCTTTAGAAGGGGTTCCCTTCATCCATGTCTATCTTCCTAGAAGATTTATTTACAGCCTGTGGGAATTACCCCTTTGGCAGCTCATCCAAGTCCCAGACTTGATTAGCAGACATGGAGTCCATTATGGTTCTCATGGCTTTTAGCCATTTCTTGGAATCTGGTCCACCGACCGCTTCCATTTCATCATAAGTCTTAGGTTTATCCCAGATAAAAATTCGTCATGCCCAGCATTTCGAATCCATCCAGACTTATATGGTTCCTGTGTTACTTGAACTACAAGTTGACTTTCAACCTATATGTGAGATTCTACTCTCCATTTGTGTCTACTTGTATTGTGGTTGATTCTGGACCTTATCCAAATCAAATCTACTCCCACTAGCTTCTTTCAAAAGAAATATCTTCTAAAGAGAGACAACAGTTTGAGCAACAAATAGTTTGTTCTCTTCGGGATAGAATAAGCACACTACAGTGCTCCAAAAACACATACTTTTGAATCACTGCAAATTACATTCCTAAATCCTTCGAAGAAATGGGATATTTGCAGTTTCCAAATCAAAAGCTATCGCAGACACACTTTCCAATGGAGTGACAGTACATCTGTTTACGTGGCATCAAAGTAGTAAATTTGCATGACTATTCAAAGATGGAACCACATCCAATATGTTCCTCTTTCTTTCTTTGAAATTTACCATACAGTGGTGTTCCAAGTAAGTTGTGAGATAATCCCCACACTCCTTAGGATAGTCATCAAATTTTCCACTAATCACCTTGATCCAATCAAAGTGCTTTAATAGATCCTCCAATTTGATTCTGTACTTCATTTTGAACTTCTTGGATTTCTCCAAAGTACTTGGGTTGGATAAAGCATATCCACACCTAATGAAGTATACAACACCTCTTTGTGCTTGTTTACATGGGTCCACACACATTGCTGTGTAATAGATCCAACAAGCCACTAACCCTTCCACCCTTTATGGTGAAGGCAGCATCTGTCACATTATTCCTTTGAACTAGGCTCACATGTATCATAATCCTGAAAGGATAATGATCCCAATAGTCCATGGACCTTTGGATGTGACCATTGTTCTATGGTTCAAGAGACAATGCTATAAGAGAGTGTTTTTTGAATCATTGGATCTGATCTTGTGTTACATATAAAACCACAAACTATTATCAACTGTATCACTTCAATAGAACATCTCAGATTTAAAGAAAATATCATTTATTATTTCAAACTGAAATCCATTCAAAAAGGAATGATGTTCTAATACATAAGCTGATACATAATAGCAAAGTTCTAGATAAAGTCTTCAAGGCAGTGAGATGATATCAACAGCAGCATCCAATGCTCCGTCCCTGACCCGAGAGTCGATCCCACCAAGCCTAATCGTCCTACTTCTTCTGAGCTCCTGCACATGTAAAACATATGTGAGTCTCCCATGCGGTACCCAGTACCCATGAATAAGAAGTAGACATAAAGACCTCAGTAACATAATACCTTAAGCGGATGGATCACATCCCTTCTTCTTTGCCATGCTCTTCTTGGCCATTAATCCTCTTTGAAATACCCATGCATTCCCAGTCTTCCGAAGTATTAGCTTCGAAGATACAGAACCATGGTCATTCTTAGATTTAGGCATACACTCTGAAGATCCAACAAAACTCTCCTGATCTTTGTCTATAGAGCATGGTGTGAAGAGACCTTTGAGATGTATGATAAGATCATAAATCCACATCTCATCACACTCAACTTTGACCTCTGGGGACATGCACTCTAAGACAAGAGTAGTGTACTATTCGTTATCTTCACAATGTTCAAGATAGACATTCCACTCCCACTCAGTAGTGAAATACACACTGGGCTGGGATGGAGGTCTTTCTAGAAGATGCACCTTATTCTCTTGTTCCAGTATCTTGGACAAAATCTTGAACCAATTTGTCCATTTTGTCCCATCCAATTTATTTTTATAAAGTTTCAATCTCAGATCAGGAGATGTCATCTACAATAAGCAAATAAGTAAAATAAGTACTATGATAAAGCATTTAACAAGGACTTTAAATTCAAATGCTATGCTCCCACTACTTCCAAAACAAGTTGAGAACTCTCAAACTCAACATGGAAATAAGTGAGTAGGATCCTAATTTCACATGAAGTCTCCGCGACTCACGAGGGTGAGTTAGGATGCACAGAGAGTCTCATGCTTCCTTAGGTAGGCATGCCAGCCAATTGTGCCATGCACAATTCCTCTTAGTTAAGACAGACAAGGCGCCCTGTGTCCAGCGAGGGCTAGATACAACACAAAACCCTATCCTCTCAACAGCTGCCTCCAGTAATTCATCATGTCAGTGACATATGAAAAACTAGTCAAGTCTGGTCCTAACCGTTATGCCCAGGGCCAACAAACTTCCTTGCGAAGGCACGCCCAGGTTAAAACTGGACTGGGGAAATCATTGTCACCACACACCTCCTAAAGATAAGTGGGTGTGTCCCACGAGGGTGGGAAACAGTTCACAACACCACCGATCGATAGTTTGATGAGAGCTACGCGTTAGAAGGCTATCGACTTGATATTTGTTGGGGGTATGCCCTTAAGGCTAATGTTTGAGGCCTTGGGATTGTAACAGTATCATGTATAAACTTTTATGTTTATAAAGGCATGGTTGTTATTCAGTTTGTTACCTTGTCTGCTGTAATAAGTGTACTTCTGAATAATGTCTCAAAGCTGTTCAGCTAGGCTGACATGAAGTAAAGTCCTTAGTCGAGATATCTTGGTGAACATGAGACAACCTTGATATGATTGAGACTAATATGTGTTCTAATCTTATAGGATGCTTCGAGCATGGAATAAGATGTAGACTCATGGGTACATTGGATGTACTGGACAGACCCTACTAGGATATTCAATTGCTTGTCACAATGTGAATATTCCTTGATTGCGACAAGTGGCACATTTCCTCTGACTTGAGATCACTTGTGTTTTCTAAATGATGATTGTCATTGTTTTGAGGTAGTTCAATATCATTTGAAACATAATGGTTATAGACTATCTTGGATGGTGAGCTTGAGTCAGGTTAGGGCACTAGTGATAGACATAGGATTGCCGTCTCCTTGTTTAAGGAGTGTGATGTTCTAAAGGGGCCCCCTGGATGAGATGATTGAGAATAGTGTATGGCCATACCCAGATGACTATGTTCGTCTAATCTAATCATGCTCATCATATTGGAGTTACAAGCTTGACACGCTTGTCCAATAAGAACATCCAGTGGCAATGGAAATATGCATGCCTTGTGAGTTGATTCACACTTGTGCTGTGGTTTGGGTGTAGTCTTGGAAGACTCTTTTCTTTATATCGGGAGACAGTGATGTGTTGCTAGATACCCCTCACTGATCGTGATAACGTGAGTTATCGTTACCTACATTTAAAGGAAACCCTCAGGGTCGCACAATTTGATGATATGGCTTACTTAAGTCAGATCGTGTGGACTGAATTGTTCAGGTTCAGTTTAAAGGGATTTAATCTCTGATTGTAAGTGAGATCTGGTCTGAGCATGTTTGATTGATTAGGGCTTAAGATCGGTAAGCTTCGATTGAGAGAATGGATGCTGGATCGGTGAGATCAAGAGCATCAGGAGATCAACGGTTAGATCTGGAGCCTTAGGGTTTAATTTGGTCTAGACCATGTTGCTTGGCTTATTTGGTCTTTGAACCAGACCAACATGAACCGGCTCATAAATGAGCGCATGGTTCAAAAGTGAAGTGGTTTTGCGAATGGGTAAACCCATGATCGCATGAAGAGAAGTGGCATGCTATTTTTAGATAGCACTTCTCTTACGTGACCACATCTCACATTCACGCCTCTCCTCTCTTCGTTCGTCGCCTTGTCTCTTGCTCTTGACGAGAGAACATTCGGGTGGTGAAGAGTTTGACGAGAAGAGGAGAAAAATCGCCAAGCCAAGACATCTCTTCCCTTCCACTCGACAAGGACATCTTTGGGCCTTGCTAGCACAAGGATCGCAAGGAGGAGTAGGCGACATCAATTGTGTGCGTCACCTCTGGAGAAGATCCAGTTTGGTCTTTGCTTCCAAGGCGCCATCTAGAAATGGCTATGGTATGATCCTTCTCTATATGCAATTGGGTCATTTTTGTTAATCATACAGCATGCAAGATCTAGAAACCCCCTTTTCGCTGCCTTCATTCCCATATGCGCCTATGAGATAGGGTTTCGCCCCCTTGTGGGGACCTTCCAATTGGTATCAGAGCCATGGTTAACGCATGTTTTATGATTGCTTAAGCCATTTTGTGATCCTTGTTTGCGAACTCATGATTAGATCTAAGGTTACATGCGATACATCTTGTATATGTTAGTTGGCGAAAATGCATTGCATAGTTTCTCCTTTGCGCATGTATGTGGCGCATCTAATGTTTTTCTCAAAACTATATTACATGCGCGATTCACACTAGATCTAAGCTGTCCCTGCTATAAACCCTTAGACGGGTTGATGGGGTTGAAGTCATCCTCTAGGATAGATCCAATAGTCTGATCAGACCCTCTGACAGCCTAGATGGGTCGACCAGATGGCACCCATGCGCAAGCATGAGGTGGCTATAGGTCGACTGCATCACAGGCGTGTAGCGAGGTCTGGTTGAGACAACTGGTGAACGCATATGAGTTAGGCCCGGGTTCACACCCGCTTGCCAGAACTCATGATGGTTGTTCAGCCCTTGGCGCATGCATAGTTGACCACTGGGTCGACTCAAGTCAGTTAGGACTTGGTGCATGCAAGGGCAGTGGATCTGACTAGACATGATGAGTGGATCCCTATCAATGGACCGTTGTAAGGTTGTAGGGCACATAAGGAAAAATAAAATTGATCTCAATGGGGTTTTTCAAAAAATTTTATTTTTCATGATTGGATCAAATGATGTATGATGCCATATGCATGTTTATTTATTCTTATGTGGGCTGCCCATGTTAAATGTGTGCTGTGCTGGGGCCTGCGTGCCAGGAAATTATTTTGTAAATTAATTTTTAATTGTGATCTGCGCATCACCTTGTACTTAATTTATAAAATGTAATTGACCTGCGTGTTAATCTTGTCTAGATAGATTAATTTGTAAGTTAATCAGACAAGAGCACAGAGCACACTTGGCAGAGGCGCATGCAGTAGTGGCTTGGCCAGGTGGGAGGTCCAGGGTTCGACTCTGGGACCAGGCGCATTTTCCCTGGTGGGCGCACCTCAGCTGCAAATGGCGCTTAGGCCCTGGTTTGGGCCAGATGAGCAGCAAAAGCCCCATGAAGAAAAGCAAGTGAAGACTTAAGTTCTTAAGGTCTTACTAGGGCTATGGGCTTTTACCACATAAGATCCATGCTTTCTTTTATTGTTTAAATAAGTAGAACAGCATGATTTATTTATCTTCAGTTATCACCATAGGAATTGCATGATAGTGATGAAGATAAAAGACCGTTAAAATCCAACGCTAAAATATCAAGCTCGTAAGCCTTCTGACGCGAAACCTCACTGTTCTGATTATCGTTGGAGCCGTGTTGTACCCACTCAGTGGGCACGTCCATCTATCTTCAGACGGTGCGGGATTACACCTGCGTGTTACAGAGAAGGGATTTATCGCTTCTCGTTGCTCAGCATAGCACGTGGTTGTCCAGGGAGTAGGTTGGGTCAGCTTGACCATGCAGGCTACATATGTGGCGCATATGGTAGCACATGGAGGCAGCCATCTGTGGGGTCAGAGACTGTGTTGTACCAACTCAGTTGGCACAGTCTGCTGGATTGCCCAGATGAAGGGGAATCGCACGGGTTGGCGATTGGCTAGGGCAGCCTACCAGAGATTAGTGCTTGTACTCTCTGTGCATCTTATCTCGCCTGAGCGGGACGCGGAGACCAAGTATGAAATCTGGATCCCATCTCACTAAAAGAGTTCTACTCTTTCGGGCTGTTTTGCTGGATTTTTCAGCCAGATAAAATAGTGAGAAAAAGAATCATTCTTAAGTCCTGATTGATTCTTAACATTGATACTGACCTTGCTGTTCTTGCATTGTTGTAGATTCCTGCAGCAACGAACACCATGAACTTCAATGTGCGATCCCTACTGGAAAGGGAGAAGTTTGCTGGGCCAAACTTCTCAAACTGGTTCGGACACCTTAAGATCATTCTTAAGGCAGAGAGGAAACTGTATGTCCTCGAGACGGCGATACCGCCTCAGCCCGCTCCGAACGCCGCAAGGGCGGTTCGGGAAGCTTATGAAAAGCACGTCAATGATAGCATTGATGTCGCTTGCCTGATGCTAGCGTCTATGACGCCACCGCTGCAGCGTCAGCATGAGGATATGTCTGCAATAGACATGATAGCAAACCTCAAAATGCTGTATGCTGCACAGGCGAGGACAGAACGCTATAATCTGACAAAGCTGTTCTTTCAGAGCAAACTAGCTGAAGGGAGCCCAGTAGGAGCTCACGTGCTCAAGATGATTGGGCACAAGGAGGCTCTAGAGAAACTGGGGCATACCATCAATCAGGAGCTTGCTGTAGACATTATTCTGCAGTCTCTCCCGCCCTCTTTCGATGCGTTCATTATTAACTTTAATATGAACAAAATCGATTGTACTCCGGCAGAGCTGCTGAATATGCTCTTGACTACTGAGGAGACTCTGAAGGGAAAGCCTTCAACCTCTGTCTTGATGGTTCCTTCGAGGAACAAGAAGAAGGGGAAGAAGGGCAAAGCCCCTGTCAAGAGTTACAGCAAGGCTCTGAAACAAAAAGTTAAGCGGTCAAAGGAATACAGATGTTTCCACTGTGGCCAGCTGGGTCACTGGAAAAAGGACTGTAAAGCGCTCCAAGGAGATAAGAGGGGAAGCTTCGCTTCTGGCTCAGGTATATACGTGACGGAAGTCATGGTTTCATCTTCTTCTATATCATGGGTGTTGGACACTGCATGTGGAGTTCACATTTGTTCAAATGTACAGGAACTCAAGAGAAGAAGACAGGTGGGACAGCATGAGGTGGACCTACGCGTTGGAAACGGGGCACGGGTTGCTGCTGTTGCTGTAGGAAACTATTTCATTTCTTTACCATCTGGACTTGTATTGGAACTAGACAATTGTTACTTTGTTCCCAGTATTACTAAAAATATTATCTCTATTCCTGCTCTTGTCAGGAAGGGGTTTTCCTTTGAATGCAATATTTCAAAGTGTGTTTTGTCTTTAGATAATATTATTTATGCAACTGATTCAATTAACAATGGGTTATTCATGTTGGACATGGAATGTTCTATACAAAATATTGATATTAAGAAAGCCAAGTATGCTGATGACAGCACCTTGCTATGGCAGAGTCGTTTAGGCCATATTAACAAGAAGCGCATTAAGCGGTTGCATGATAATGGACTGCTGGGATCATTCTCCTATGAGGAGATTGATACATGCAAGGCTTGTTTAATGGGTAAAATGACGAAGTCACCTTTTCCTAATAAAGGTCAAAGGGCTTCAGGTTTACTTGACCTTATACACAGTGATGTGTGTGGGCCATTTAGTAAACATGCCAGAGGTGGCTATCAGTACTTCATAACCTTTACTGATGATTTCAGTAGATATGGGTATGTCTATCTGATGAGACATAAAAGTGAATCTTTTGACAAGTTCAAAGAGTTCAAGAATGAAGTACAGAATCAGCTAGGCCGAAATATCAAGGCACTTCGTTCTGATCGAGGTGGAGAATACCTAAGTCGAGAATTTACTGACTATCTGAAGGAGTGTGGGATTATCTCACAGCTCACTCCACCAGGAACACCCCAATGGAATGGTGTATCCGAGAGGAGAAATAGAACGTTACTTGATATGGTTCGTTCTATGATGAGTCAGGCTACTCTTCCATATTCCTTTTGGGGATTTGCACTGGAAACAGCTGCAAAGGTACTAAACCGAGTGCCATCCAAGGCAGTTTCTAAGACTCCATATGAGTTATGGTATGGGAAACAGCCGAGCTTGACATTTATCAGGATCTGGGGCTGCGAGGCTTATGTCAAAAAGCTCGCCTCTGGGAAACTAGAGAGCAGATCTGACAAATGTATCTTTGTCGGTTACCCTAAGGAAACTAAGGGTTATTATTTCTTCGATCCCAAAGAGAACAAGGTATTTGTTGCTCGGACGGCCATATTTCTTGAGAAGGAGTTTCTTCTGCAAGAGGCCAGTGGGAGAGAAATAAAGCTGGATGAGAATCCAGAGGAAGGACAAAGTAGTCAAGCACAGTTGGATGAGCTTGAGCCGGTGGATCAGGTTATTGAACAACCTGAGGCTCAGATATCACGGGAACCGCGAAGATCGGGAAGGATCTGTCGACAGCCTGAGCGCTATGACGGAGTCTACATCATTGATAATGATGAACCCCTCACTTATGCGGATGCGGTCAGTGGACCGGAGTCAGCTAGATGGCTTGAAGCTATGCGAGCCGAGATGGACTCCATGTCAGATAACCAAGTCTGGGATTTGGTTGATCCGCCTCCGGGAGTAATCCCTATAGGCTGTAAATGGATCTTCAAGAAGAAGATTGACATGGATGGTAACGTAGTTACCTATAAAGGCAGGCTAGTTGCGAAAGGTTTCAAACAAATCTACGGGATAGATTATGATGAAACTTTCTCACCTGTAGCCATGTTTAAGTCTATTCGGATTCTTTTCGCGATAGCAGCATATTACGATTATGAGATTTGGCAAATGGATGTGAAAACAGCTTTCCTGAATGGAAATCTGGATGAGGATGTGTATATGACACAACCAGAAGGTTTCACTAATCCATCAGATCGTCATAAAATATGCAAGTTAAAGAAGTCCATTTATGGACTTAAACAAGCATCAAGAAGCTGGAATATTCGTTTTGATGAATCAGTCACTGAATTTGGTTTCATCAAGAATGAGGATGACCCGTGTGTATATAAGAGGTTTAGTGGGAGCGTGATTACTTTCCTAGTCCTCTACGTCGATGATATCTTGATCATTGGAAATGACATTCCTGAAATGCATGCCGTAAAGGCATGGTTAAGGAAATATTTCCAGATGAAAGATCTAGGAGAAGCAGCCTATGTGTTAGGTGTGAAGATCTACAGAGATAGATCTAAGAGGCTTCTCGGGCTGTGCCAGAGTACTTACATCGATAAGGTCCTGGAGAGATTTCATTTAGAGAATTCTAAAAGAGGATATCTTCCAGTCAGACATGGTCTGAATCTTTCGAAGAGTCAGTGTCCACAAACACAGACTGAGAAAGATGAAATGGACAATACGCCTTATGCTTCGGCTATTGGGTCCATTATGTATGCGATGTTGTGTACTCGCCCAGACGTCGCTTACGGGTTAAGCGTGACCAGTCGGTTCCAAAGTAATCCAGGTCAGGCACACTGGATTGCGGTCAAGAACATTTTAAAATATCTGCGGAGGACCAAAGATATGTTCTTGATATATGGTGGTCAGGAAGAACTCAGTATTGAAGGATATACTGACGCTTCGTTCCAATCGGACCAGGATGATTTCCGATCGCAATCAGGCTATGTTTTTAGCTTGAATGGAGGAGCAGTGGTGTGGAAGAGTTTCAAACAGTCAATCGTTGCTGATTCCACAATAGAAGCCGAGTATGTTGCAGCCTCGGAAGCATCCAAGGAGGCAGTGTGGATTCGTAAGTTCATGAGAGAACTTGGTGTCGTTCCTTCGAGTGCAGATCCTTTGGTTATCTTCTGTGATAACACTGGAGCAATCGCACAAGCAAAGGAACCACGGTCGCACCAGAAGTCCAAGCACATACAGAGACGGTTTCATTTGATCAGGGAGATCATTGATCGTGGTGAGATCAAAGTCTGCAAGGTACATACAGATGACAATCTGGCAGACCCGCTTACTAAGCCTCTGGCGCAGTAGAAGCATGAGAAGCACTGTAATAATATGGGTTTGAGATTCCTCAACCATTAGATTAAGTGCAAGTGGGAGATTGTTGGGGGTATGCCCTTAAGGCTAATGTTTGAGGCCTTGGGATTGTAACAGTATCATGTATAAACTTTTATGTTTATAAAGGCATGGTTGCTATTCAGTTTGTTACCTTGTCTGCTGTAATAAGTGTACTTCTGAATAATGTCTCAAAGCTGTTCAGCTAGGCTGACATGAAGTAAAGTCCTTAGTCGAGATATCTTGGTGAACATGAGACAACCTTGATATGATTGAGACTAATATGTGTTCTAATCTTATAGGATGCTTCGAGCATGGAATAAGATGTAGACTCATGGGTACATTGGATGTACTGGACAGACCCTACTAGGATATTCAATTGCTTGTCACAATGTGAATATTCCTTGATTGCGACAAGTGGCACATTTCCTCTGACTTGAGATCACTTGTGTTTTCTAAATGATGATTGTCATTGTTTTGAGGTAGTTCAATATCATTTGAAACATAATGGTTATAGACTATCTTGGATGGTGAGCTTGAGTCAGGTTAGGGCACTAGTGATAGACATAGGATTGCCGTCTCCTTGTTTAAGGAGTGTGATGTTCTAAAGGGGCCCCCTGGATGAGATGATTGAGAATAGTGTATGGCCATACCCAGATGACTATGTTCATCTGATCTAATCATGCTCATCATATTGGAGTTACAAGCTTGACACGCTTGTCCAATAAGAACATCCAGTGGCAAAGGAAATATGCATGCCTTGTGAGTTGATTCACACTTGTGCTGTGGTTTGGGTGTAGTCTTGGAAGACTCTTTTCTTTATATCGGGAGACAGTGATGTGTTGCTAGATACCCCTCACTGATCGTGATAACGTGAGTTATCGTTACCGACATTTAAAGGAAACCCTTAGGGTCGCACAATTTGATGATATGGCTTACTTAAGTCAGATCGTGTGGACTGAATTGTTCAGGTTCAGTTTAAAGGGATTTAATCTCTGATTGTAAGTGAGATCTGGTCTGAGCATGTTTGATTGATTAGGGCTTAAGATCGGTAAGCTTCGATTGAGAGAATGGATGCTGGATCGGTGAGATCAAGAGCATCAGGAGATCAACGGTTAGATCTGGAGCCTTAGGGTTTAATTTGGTCTAGACCATGTTGCTTGGCTTATTTGGTCTTTGAACCAGACCAACATGAACCGGCTCATAAATGAGCGCATGGTAAAAGTGAAGTGGTTTTGCGAATGGGTAAACCCATGATCGCATGAAGAGAAGTGGCATGCTATTTTTCGATAGCACTTCTCTTACGTGACCACATCTCACGTTCACGCCTCTCCTCTCTTCGTTCGTCGCCTTGTCTCTTGCTCTTGACGAGAGAACATTCAGGTGGTGAAGAGTTTGACGAGAAGAGGAGAAAAATCGCCAAGCCAAGACATCTCTTCCCTTCCACTCGACAAGGACATCTTTGGGCCTTGCTAGCACAAGGATTGCAAGGAGGAGTAGGCGACATCAATTGTGTGCGTCACCTCTGGAGAAGATCCAGTTTGGTCTTTGCTTCCAAGGCGCCATCTAGAAATGGCTATGGTATGATCCTTCTCTATATGCAATTGGGTCATTTTTGTTAATCATACAGCATGCAAGATCTAGAAACCCCCTTTCCGCTGCCTTCATTCCCATATGCGCCTATGAGATAGGGTTTCGCCCCCTTGTGGGGACCTTCCAATATTGTATTGAGAATTTTTGCATGTTTGTTTTATTCTTTTCTAGCATGCAATTTTCCTATAGTTATGGCAGCAAAAGGAAAAACATCACAGGCATGCTATGGACAGAATAATAAACCATCATAGGCATGCTAGTTTGGTCGATATGGTCATAGCCCTTTTCATACACATAACTTGTCACGAGCCATGTGACATGTTATCGTACATCCAAGGGTTGCGAGTCCCTAAAGCAAGTCAGCCCATGCCAGAAGCCAAAAGCAAGTGTCCTTCCTTCAGCCGCAAGTCCATCACCATGCTTCCAAAGCTGGCGCCACTTCTGACTCCGTTTGAAGAAGACTCCTCTTTTTGTCAAGATGAAGCCTTAACCTATCATATAATTCTGCATCTATTCTAAACAAGATGAAAATTTCTTTACAACAAGATAGGGAGAGAACCACACGCAGGTGGAAAGAGATTTTACAAGCATTCATCACAAGTGGAAACATGCTTCCACATCACAACACAGGAGGGCACTCGCTATGACCATATCAACCCAATCAAGTGGCGCATGTAAAATTTGAAAATCCGGAAAAATCAAATTTTAGCACCTTATGCGCCAACATCATCCAAAGCACTCTCTTAACCAAATTTATGCTAAAATTTAGATCAAGTTCCAGGATGATTTCATAGACCCTATCGGCTGGCAGTTTTGTCAGATCAAGAGACCCGGCCAGTCCGAAGACACAATGCCCGTCCTACTTGACAAAACCACGTGCGCCTTTGGTCTTAAATCAATCATAAATGAAATCCAAATTTTGGCCACAAAGATGAGAAGAGAGGTTTGAATGAAAACGCTTTCTACGTGAAACGCGCATGGATAGAAGAAAAATTTTCCAAAAATTTTTCACACAAGCAAACGTACACCTTGTGTTTCTCGCAAGTACCATTGATACCACTGTTAGGGAATACCGGGTGTAATTTAAAATTTTACAGTCCGAGGACGCAGCAGAAGAATCATTACACCCGAAACATATTCCGGTCCAAAGGATCCATGCGAGAGAGAAGACACAAGGATGTGTTAGAGATGTACCTCTTTCGCTTCTCTAGTTGTCGAAGCCATGTTGAAGGCGCCCAAGTGTTCGCCCTCTACAAGTATCCACGCGTCGACCGTCTCAACGTTGCTCCCTTCCACACTTGGTGCTAGCCTCGGGAAGAGAATCAAGCCTTCACCTCACTTGTGCCACCTTCAAGAGAAGTTGCGCCAAGGAGGGGATAGGGAAGATGCCACCAAGGACTTCCCTCTTCTTCTTTGCTAGCGCCACCTTCAAGCAAGATGCGCCAATGGCAATGAGAGGGAGAGAGCTTGCGGCAATAGAAGGAGAAGCCACCAAGCCCAATTTCTCTTTGTGCCAAGAAGTGGAGAAGAAGAAGAGGTCTTTCGGCCACTTGGAAGAAGGTTCCGCCAAGCCTTTTGTTGTCACCCTTTGCCCTTGCTCACGCCTCTCTATGTATCTTCACACCTCCAAGGAGTCGAACATTAGAAGGGGCGGTAAGGGGTCCTATAAATAGGACAAGAGGCGGCTAGGGCAAGGGCTAGGATCATGCCAAGTGTATGGCTAGGATGAAAAGGTTTGCGACAAGGAAAGTCTCCAAGACATTTCCTTAAACCCATTCAACCCTTCCTTATGCGCCAAGACCTTGTCTTGTGCCCCAAGCAATATATCAGCCCATGACATGCCTTAGAGGCATGCATTCCATCCAAGGAAGAAGGGCTAGGCGCAACAAGCAAGAGGTATTCAGCTAGGGTAAGGGTTTGGGTGCATGTAGGGTTTATGAGGTAAGGAAAGTCTCCAAGACTTTACCATAAATCTCACCCTACTTGTCATATGCGCCCAAGCTCTTTCCAAAAGATTTTTCAAGCCATATCAGCCCCAACCCTTGCCATAGAGGCAAGGTTTCCATCCAAGGAACAAAGGGGGAGGCGCCTAATGCTTCCTTATGAAGCAACATGTGCCCACTTCACCCCATTATGCCCTTGGCGCCAATGGGGTGAAACTCTTCCCCATTATACCCTTATTTGCTTATACCTCTTCTTGACAACTAGTTATTGGGCCTCATTGGATAATGAGCTAGCCCAAACTTCATGGCATGGGTTGATTAAGCCATTGGATCCAACCCAATGCAACCCTAATGCAAATGTGACCAATCTAGGTCAATTTCGGGTCAACCTGCCAAAAATGAAGTTTGGCTCCAATAACTTTCTTCCAACTCATCAGGCCCATTGGCGCTGATGAAATCTTCCAAATTGATCCAAGTTATCCAATAACTTGATCATAAGGCTTCTGATTAAAGCAACGTCAAGAGTCTATTGCGTGTGACCCCATAGGATCCTTATGACGATGGCAATGATGTAAACATCATAAGTAGTGAGGGGTATCTAGCAACACATCACTACTACCCATGTCATAGGACTTAAGTCATTATGGCAACAACTCCTAACAAGCAACGAGGATTCCCATTGCATTATAGATCCCTTTGCCTAAACTGATATCCTACTATTGGATTAGTCTCAACTTTATCAATCCAATGCATTGGTCATGACTCAACTAGTGTGGCCACACATTCTTGTCATGCACCAATAAGGTGGGGCGCCCCCGAGTGGATATCATACTTCCAATAAGGAAGGGGCAAATCCTACTATTGGTCATCCATGTCTCTACGTGACTTATGACATGCCCAATGACAGTCGTTTTGGTTTCACAATTACGGAGAGATGTAAGACTGCATCTGAAAGTTCCTAAAGGGGGGTGAAACCCTAATATGCGCAGATTAAAATTTTCTGCATAGCGGAATCTAGGGTTTCCTAGGATCGCATGTATGAACATAGATCAACTTAAAGATTGTATAGATCAAGAAGGGGATCATACCAATGCCATTGCTTGGATGGCGACTTGGAAGAAGAGGGCGAGCGGCTCTCCTCCAAAGGTGACGCACACAAGGTGAAGATGACTACTCCCTTGGCGTCTTTGTGCTAGCAAAGCTTCAAGGTTTCCCTTCGTGAAGGAGATGAGAGATGTCTCTTGGTTTTGTTCTCTTCTCCTTTGCGTGAAGTCTCACCACATGACACAAGAGAGGTCGAGAGAGGAGAAGATGGCGACGAGAGAAGCGTTGCTCTTCGAAACGTGGAGGCGTTCCACATTTTGGAAAAACCGATTTCCAAAAATAGCAAATGCTTCAAGGTATGCGATCATGCGTTCACTCCAAGTGAACCGACCGCAAACTTTTTCTCTCCCATTGAACCATGCGTTCATATGATGAACCGGTTCAATTGGATTTGGTTCAAAGACCAAATCAAACCAAGCATTGGTCTAGATCAAATTAAACCATAAGGCTCAAGATCTAACCATTCATCTCTTGATGCTCTTGATCTCACCGATCTAGCATCAATTCTCTCGATCGAAGCTTACCGATCTCAAGCCCTAATCAATCAAACATGATCAGACCAGATCTCACTTACAATCAGTGTTTAAACTCCTTTAAACTCCTTTAAACTCCTTTGAGCTCTTGTCAGATTAAAAGTACATTTTAATCTATCTAGACAAGTTTGACACGCAGGTCAATTATACAATAAATTAATTAAAATGTGATGCGCAGATCACAAATATATAATTTACAATTTAAGCCAGGCTCGCAGGCCCCAGCACAGCACACATAAACACGGGCAGCCCACATAAGAATAAATAAACAAGCACATGGCATCCACACAACATGTGATCCATCAAACAAGAAAATAAAATTTTGAAAACCCATTGGCATCATTTTAATTTTCTTATGTGCCCTTACAACCTTACAATGGTCCATTGATAGGGATCCACTCATTCATCTAGTCAGATCCACTGCCCTTGCATGCACCAAGTCCTAACTGACTTGAGTTGACCTAATGGTCAACCATGCATGCGCAAAGGGCTGAACAACCCTCATGAGTTTCGGCAAGCGGGTGTGACCCCGGGCCTAACTCATGTGTGTTCAGTAGCCGTCTCAACCAGACCTCGCTACACGCCCTTGATGCAGTCGACCTATAGCCACCTCGTGCTTGCGCACAGGTGCTATCTGGTCAACCCATCTAGGCTGTCAGATGGTCTGATCAGACTATTTGGATCCTTCCTAGAAGATGACTTCAACCCCATCAACCCATCTAAGGGTTTAAAGTAGGGCCTTAGATCTAGATGAGGCGCGCATGATCTTTTGTTTTGTCAAAAACAACATGTAAGAAGCGCCAACAAACATGCGCCATCCACAACTAAACATACATTTAAGTTCTTAAACTAGCATGTAGTTATTCAGCATGTTATTAGATCTAATCTTAGCAAACGCAAACATGGATCACATGTAGGCAATCAAATGAACATACATAGAACCTAGCTCTGATACCAATTGTAGATTCCCCTTCAAGGGGGAGCGCAAGGGGTTGAAACCCTAAAGGGGGCGCATGTAATTTCCAAGGGGTTTCAACATGAGATCGCATGTAATATATGTTCATATGATCAACCTTAAGGAATGTGGAGATCGAAAGAAGATCATACCAAAGCCATCTATTTGGATGGTGTCTTGGAAGCAAAGATCGAAAGGGATCTTCTCCAAAGATGAAGCACACAAGATGAGGAATGGCTTCTCCTTGTCGTCTTTGTGCTAGCAAAGCTTCAAGGGGTCCTTTGCGTGGAGGAAGTTTGAGATGCGAGAACAAGCTTCTCCTTGGACGAAAAACCTTCCCTTCTTCTCGTCAATCCTTCTCACACGAGAGTGCAAGCCAGCCACAAGAGAAGAGGGGAACGTATTTTCGTTTTGGCGTTGAGAGGAATCGGCATTGATGACTTTCCATAAATGGAACATCATTAAGCCATACGCTCATGCCAACCCAAAAACGCTTACTAGCATTGAACCAAGCGTTCACCTTTGTGAACCGGTTCAAGCCAAAACGTCCCAATCGAATTTGGTTCATATACCAAATCAAAATAGCTCAAGCCATTTGGTCTAGACCATAGTAAACCCTAAGGTTTCAGATCTAACCGTTCATCTCTTTGATGCTCTTGATCTCACTGATCCAGCATCAATCCTCTCGATCGAAGCTTACCGATCTCAAGCCCTAATCAATCAAACATGATCAGACCAGATCTCACTTACAATCAGAGTTTAAACTCCTTTAAACTGAACCTAAACAATTCAGTCCACACGATCTGACTTAAGCAAGCCATATCATCGAATTGTGCGACCCTAAGGGTTTCATTTAAATGTCGGTAACGATAACTTACGTTATCACGATCAGTGAGGGGTATCTAGCAACACATCACTGTCTCCCGATATAAAGGAAAGAGTCTTCCAAGACTACACCCAAACCACAGCACAAGTGTGAATCCACTTCACTAGGCATACATGTTTCCTTTGCCACTGGATGTTCTTATTGGACAAGCGTGTCAAGCCTGTAGCTCCAATATGATGAGCATGATTAGATCAGATGAACATAGTCACCTGGGTATGGCCATACACTTTCTCAATCATCTCATTTAGGGGGGCCCCTTTAGAACATCACACTCCTTAAACAAGAAGACGGCAATCCTATATCTATCACTAGTGTCCTAACCTGACTCATGATCATTATCCAAGATAGTCTATAATCATTATGTTTTAAATGATATTGAACTCCCTCAAAACAATGACAATCATCATTTAGAAACACAAGTGATCTCAAGTCAGAGGACATGTGCCACTTGATGCAAACAAGGATTATTCACATTGTGACAAGCAATTGAATATCCTAGTAGGGTCTGTCCAGTACATCCAATGTACCCATGAGTCTACATCTTATTCCATGCTCGAAGCATCCTATAAGATTAGAACACATATTAGTCTCAATCATATCAAGGCTGTCTCATGTTCACCAAGATATCTCGACTAAGGACATTACAGCATATCAGCCTAGCTGAACAGCATTGAGACATTATTCAGAAGTATACTTATTGCAGCAGACAACGTAACATACTGAATAACAACCATTGCCTTTATAAACATAAGAGTTTATACATGATACTGATACAATCCCAAGGCCTCAAACATTAGCCTTTAAGGGCATACCCCAACAATCTCCCACTTGCACTTAATCTAATGGTTGAGAAATCTCAAACCCATATTATTACAATGCTTCTCATGCTTCTGCTGCGCCAGAGGCTTGGTAAGCGGGTCAGCCAGATTGTCATCTGTATGAACCTTGCAGATTTTGATCTCGCCACGATCAATGATCTCCCGGATCAAGTGAAACCGTCTCTGTATGTGCTTGGACTTCTGGTGCGACCGTGGTTCCTTTGCTTGTGCTATTGCTCCAGTGTCATCACAGAAGATAACCAAAGGATCTGCACTCGAAGGAATGACACCAAGTTCCTGAATGAACTTACGAATCCACACTGCCTCCTTGGATGCTTCCGAGGCTGCAACATACTCGGCTTCTGTTGTGGAATCTGCAACAATAGACTGTTTGAAACTTTTCCACACCACTGCTCCACCATTCAAGCTAAAAACATAGCCTGATTGCGATCGGAAATCATCCTGGTCCGACTGGAATGAAGCGTCAGTATATCCTTCAATACTGAGTTCTTCCTGACCACCATATATCAAGAACATATCTTTGACCCTCCGCAGATATTTCAAAATGTTCTTGACTGCAATCCAGTGTGCCTGACCTGGATTACTTTGGAACCGACTGGTCACGCTTAACCCGTAAGCGACGTCTGGGCGAGTACACAACATCGCATACATAATGGATCCAATAGCCGAAGCATAAGGCGTATTGTCCATTTCATCTTTCTCAGTCTGTGTTTGTGGACACTAACTCTTCGAAAGATTCAGACCATGTCTGACTGGAAGATATCCTTTTTTAGAATTCTCTAAATGGAATCTCTCCAGGACTTTATCGATGTAAGTACTCTGGCACAGCCCGAGAAGCCTCTTAGATCTATCCCTGTAGATCTTCACACCTAATACATAGGCTGCTTCTCCTAAATCTTTAATCTGGAAACATTTTCCTAACCATGCTTTAACAGCATGCAGTTCAGGAATATCGTTTCCAATGATTAAGATATCATCGACGTAGAGGACTAGGAAAGTAATCACGCTCCCACTAAACCTCTTATATACACACGGGTCATCTTCGTTCTTGATGAAACCAAACTCACAGATTGATTCATCAAAACGAATATTCCAGCTTCTTGATGCTTGCTTAAGTCCATAAATGGACTTCTTTAACTTGCATATTTTATCACGATTTGATGGAATAGTGAAACCTTCAGGTTGTGTCATATACACATCCTCATCCAGTTTTCCATTAAGGAAAGCGGTCTTCACATCCATCTGCCAGATCTCATAATCATAATATGCTGCTAACGCGAAAAGAATCCGAATAGACTTAAACATGGCTATAGGAGAGAAAGTTTCATCATAATCTATCCCGTAGATTTGTTTGAAACCTTTCGCAACTAGCCTGCCTTTATAGGTAACCACGTTACCATCCATGTCAATCTTCTTCTTGAAGATCCACTTACAGCCTATAGGGATTACTCCCGGAGGCGGATCAACCAAATCCCAGACTTGGTTATCTGACATGGAGTCCATCTCGGCTCGCATAGCTTCAAGCCATCTAGCTGAGTCCGGTCCACTGACCGCATCCGCATAAGTGAGGGGTTCATCATTATCAATGATGTAGACTCCGTCATAGCGCTTAGGCTGTCGACGGATCCTTCCCGATCTACGCGGTTCCCGTGATATCTGAGCCTCAGGTTGTTCAGTAACCTGTTCTACCGGCTCAGGCTCATCCAACTCTGCTTGACTACTTTGTCCTTCCTCTGGATTCTCATCCAGCTTTATTTCTCCCCCACTGGCTTCTTGCAGAAGAAACTCCTTCTCAAGAAAAATTGCCGTCCGAGCAACAAATACCTTGTTCTCCTTGGGATCATAGAAATAATAACCCTTAGTTTCCTTAGGGTAACCGACAAAGATACATTTCTCAGATCTGCTCTCTAGTTTCCCAGAGGCGAGCTTTTTGACATAAGCCTTGCAACCCCAGATCTTAATAAATGTCAAGCTCGGCTGTTTCCCATACCATAACTCATATGGCGTCTTAGAAACTGCCTTGGATGGCACTCGGTTTAGTACCTTTGCAGCTGTTTCCAATGCAAATCCCCAAAAGGAGTAAGGTAGAGTAGCCTGACTCATCATAGAACGAACCATATCTAGTAAGGTTCTGTTCCTCCTCTCGGACACACCATTCCATTGCGGTGTTCCTGGTGGAGTGAGCTGTGAGATAATCCCACACTCCTTCAGATAGTCAGTAAACTCTCGACTTAGGTATTCACCACCTCGATCTGAACGAAGTGCCTTGATATTTCAGCCTAGCTGATTCTGTACTTCATTCTTGAACTCTTTGAACTTGTCAAAAGATTCACTCTTATGTCTCATTAAATAGACATACCCATATCTGCTGAAATCATCAGTAAAGGTAATGAAGTATGAATAGCCACCTCTGGCATGTTTACTAAATGGCCCACACACATCACTGTGTATAAGGTCAAGTAAACCTGAAGCCCTTTGACCTTGGTGAGAAAAAGGAGCCTTCGTCATTTTACCCAATAAACAAGCTTTGCATGTATCAATCTCCTCACAGGAGAAAGATCCCAGCAGTCCATGATCATGCAACCGCTTAATGCGCTTCTTGTTAATATGGCCTAAACGACTATGCCATAGCAAGGTGCTGTCATCAGCATACTTGGCTTTCTTATTATCAATGTTTTGTATAGAATATTCCATGTCCAACATGAATAACCCATTGTTAATTGAACCAGTAGCATAAACAATATTATCAAGAGTAAGATAACACTTTAAAATCTTGCATTCAAAGGAAAACCCTTTCCTGACAAGAGCAGGAATAGAGATAATATTTTTGGTAATACTGGGTACAAAGTAACAATTGTTTAATTCTAATACAATGCCAGATGGTAATGAGATGTAATAATCCCCTATAGCAACAGCAGCAACCCGTGCCCCGTTTCCAACTCGTAGGTCCACCTCATGCTGTCCCACCTGTCTTCTTCTCTTGAGTTCCTGTACATTTGAACAAATGTGAACTCCACATGCAGTGTCCAACACCCATGAAATAGAAGAAGAGGATATCATGACTTCAGTCACAAATATACCTGAGCCAGAAGCGATGCTTCCCTTCTTGTCTCCTTGGAGCGCTTTACAGTCCTTTTTCCAGTGACCCAGCTGGCCACAGTGGAAACATCTGTTGTCCTTCGACCGCTTCACCTTTTGTTTCAGAGCCTTGCTGTAGTTCTTGACAGGGGCCTTGCCCTTCTTCCCCTTCTTCTTGTTCCTGGAAGGGAACATCAAGACAGAGGTTGAAGGCTTTCCCTTCAGAGTCTCCTCCGTAGTCAAGAGCATATTCAGCAACTCTGCCGGAGTACAGTCGATCTTGTTCATATTAAAATTAATAATGAACGCATCGAAGGAGGCCGGGAGAGACTGCAGAATAATGTCGACAGCAAGCTCCTGATTGATGGTATGCCCCAGTTTTTCTAGAGCCTCCTTGTGCCCAATCATCTTGAGCACATGAGCTCCCACTGGACTCCCTTCAGTCAGTTTGCTCTGAAAGAAAAGCTTGGTCAGATTATAGCGTTCAGTCCTCGCCTGTGCAGCATACAGCATCTTGAGGTTTGCTATAATTTCTATAGCAGACATATCCTCATGCTGACGCTGCAGCGGTGGCGTCATAGACGCTAGCATCAGGCAAGCAACATCAATGCTATCATTGACATGCTTTTCATAGGCATCGCGAACCGCCCTTGCGGCGTTCGCAGCGGGTTGAGGCGGTATAGCCGTCTCGAGGACATACAGTTTCCTCTCAGCCTTAAGAACGATCTTAAGGTGTCCGAACTAGTCTGAGAAGTTTGGCCCAGCAAACTTCTCCCTTTCCAGTAGGGATCGCACATTGAAGCTCATGGTGTTCGTTGCTGCAGGAATCTACAACAATGCAAGAACAGCAAGGTTAGTATCAATGTTTAGAATCAATCCAGGACTTAAGAAGGATTCTTTTCTCACTATTTTATCTGATTGAAAAATCCATTAAACAGTCCGAAAGAGTAACACTCTTTTAGTGAGATGGGATCCAAATTTCACACTTGGTCTCCGCGTCCCGCTCAGGCGAGATAAGATGCACAGAGAGTACAAGCACTAATTTTTGGTAGGCAGTCCCTACCAATCGTCAACCCGTGCGATTCCCCTTCATCTGGGCAATCCAGCCGACTGTGCCAACTGAGTTGGTACAACACAGTCTCTGATCCCGCAGATGGCTGCCTCCATGTGCTACCATATGCTCCACATATGTAGCCTACATGGTCAAGCTGACCTGACCTACTCCCTGGACCACCACGTGCTATGCTGAGCAACGAGAAGCGATAAATCCCTTCTCTGTAACACGCAGGTGAAATCGCACACCGTCTGAAGATAGATGGACGTGCCCACTGAGTGGGTACAACACGGCTCCAACGATAGTCAGAACAGTGAGGTTTCGCGTCAGAAGGCTTACGAGCTTGATATTTTAGCGTTGGATTTTAACGGTCTTTTATCTTCTTAACTATCATGCAAACCCTATGGTGATAGCAGAAGATAAATAAATCATGCAATTCTAATTATAAACGGTAAGTAGAAAGCATGCTGATCTTATGTGGTAAAAGCCCATTAACCCTAAGTAAGACCTTAAGTTATCTTAAGTCTTCACTTGCTTCTTGGGTCTTTTGTCTCTCATCTGGCCCAGACCAGGGCCCAAGCGCCCTCTGCAGCTTTGGTGCGCCCACCAGCTGCTTGCGCCTTGCTATGTGTGCTTTGAGCTCTTGTCAGATTAAAAGTACATTTTAATCTATCTAGACAAGTTTGACACGCAGGTCAATTATACAATAAATTAATTAAAATGTGATGCGCAGATCACAAATATATAATTTACAATTTAAGCCAGGCTCGCAGGCCCCAGCACAGCACACATAAACACGGGCAGCCCACATAAGAATAAATAAACAAGCACATGGCATCCACACAACATGTGATCCATCAAACAAGAAAATAAAATTTTGAAAACCCATTGGCATCATTTTAATTTTCTTATGTGCCCTTACAACCTTAGAATGGTCCATTGATAGGGATCCACTCATTCATCTAGTCAGATCCACTGCCCTTGCATGCACCAAGTCCTAACTGACTTGAGTTGACCTAATGGTCAACCATGCATGCGCAAAGGGCTGAACAACCCTCATGAGTTTCGGCAAGCGGGTGTGACCCCGGGCCTAACTCATGTGTGTTCAGTAGCCGTCTCAACCAGACCTCACTACACGCCCTTGATGCAGTCGACCTATAGCCACCTCGTGCTTGCGCACAGGTGCTATCTGGTCAACCCATCTAGGCTATCAGATGGTCTGATCAGACTATTTGGATCCTTCCTAGAAGATGACTTCAACCCCATCAACCCATCTAAGGGTTTAAAGTAGGGCCTTAGATCTAGATGAGGCGCGCATGATCTTTTGTTTTGTCAAAAACAACATGTAAGAAGCGCCAATAAACATGCGCCATCCACAACTAAACATACATTTAAGTTCTTAAACTAGCATGTAGTTATTCAACATGTTATTAGATCTAAGCTTAGCAAACGCAAACATGGATCACATGTAGGCAATCAAATGAACATACATAGAACCTAGCTCTGATACCAATTGTAGATTCCCCTTCAAGGGGGAGCGCAAGGGGTTGAAACCCTAAAGGGGGCGCATGTAATTTCCAAGGGGTTTCAACATGAGATCACATGTAATATATGTTCATATGATCAACCTTAAGGAATGTGGAGATCGAAAGAAGATCATACCAAAGCCATCTATTTGGATGGTGTCTTGGAAGCAAAGATCGAAAGGGATCTTCTCCAAAGATGAAGCACACAAGATGAGGAATGGCTTCTCCTTGTCGTCTTTGTGCTAGCAAAGCTTCAAGGGGTCCTTTGCGTGGAGGAAGTTTGAGATGCGAGAACAAGCTTCTCCTTGGACGAAAAACCTTCCCTTCTTCTCGTCAATCCTTCTCACACGAGAGTGCAAGCCAGCCACAAGAGAAGAGGGGAACGTATTTTCGTTTTGGCGTTGAGAGGAATCGGCATTGATGACTTTCCATAAATGGAACATCATTAAGCCATACGCTCATGCCAACCCAAAAACGCTTACTAGCATTGAACCAAGCGTTCACCTTTGTGAACCGGTTCAAGCCAAAACGTCCCAATCGAATTTGGTTCATATACCAAATCAAAATAGCTCAAGCCATTTGGTCTAGACATAGTAAACCCTAAGGTTTCAGATCTAACCGTTCATCTCTTTGATGCTCTTGATCTCACTGATCCAGCATCAATCCTCTCGATCGAAGCTTACCGATCTCAAGCCCTAATCAATCAAACATGATCAGACCAGATCTCACTTACAATCAGAGTTTAAACTCCTTTAAACTGAACCTAAACAATTCAGTCCACACGATCTGACTTAAGCAAGCCATATCATCGAATTGTGCGACCCTAAGGGTTTCCTTTAAATGTCGGTAACGATAACTTACGTTATCACGATCAGTGAGGGGTATCTAGCAACACATCACTGTCTCCCGATATAAAGGAAAGAGTCTTCCAAGACTACACCCAAACCACAGCACAAGTGTGAATCCACTTCACTAGGCATACATGTTTCCTTTGCCACTGGATGTTCTTATTGGACAAGCTTGTCAAGCCTGTAGCTCCAATATGATGAGCATGATTAGATCAGATGAACATAGTCACCTGGGTATGGCCATACACTTTCTCAATCATCTCATTTAGGGGGGCCCCTTTAGAACATCACACTCCTTAAACAAGAAGACGGCAATCCTATATCTATCACTAGTGTCCTAACCTGACTCATGATCATTATCCAAGATAGTCTATAATCATTATGTTTTAAATGATATTGAACTCCCTCAAAACAATGACAATCATCATTTAGAAACACAAGTGATCTCAAGTCAGAGGACATGTGCCACTTGATGCAAACAAGGATTATTCACATTGTGACAAGCAATTGAATATCCTAGTAGGGTCTGTCCAGTACATCCAATGTACCCATGAGTCTACATCTTATTCCATGCTCGAAGCATCCTATAAGATTAGAACACATATTAGTCTCAATCATATCAAGGCTGTCTCATGTTCACCAAGATATCTCGACTAAGGACATTACAGCATATCAGCCTAGCTGAACAGCATTGAGACATTATTCAGAAGTATACTTATTGCAGCAGACAACGTAACATACTGAATAACAACCATTGCCTTTATAAACATAAGAGTTTATACATGATACTGATACAATCCCAAGGCCTCAAACATTAGCCTTTAAGGGCATACCCCAACAGATCAGACCAGATCTCACTTACAATGAGAGTTTAAACTCCTTTAAGCTGAACCAAAACAATTCAGTCCACACGATCTGACATAAGTAAGCCATATCATCAAATTGTGCGACCCTAAGGGTTTCCTTTAAATGTCGGTAACGATAACTTACGTTATCACGAACAGAGAGGGGTATCTAGCAACACATCACTGTCTCCCGATATAAAGGAAAGAGTCTTCCAAGACTACACCCAAACCACAGCACAAGTGTGAACCCAAGTCACTTGACATATGTGTTTCCTTTGCCACTGGATGTTCTTATTGGACAAGCGTGTCAAGCCTGTAATTCCAATATGATGAGAATGATTAGATCAGATGAACATAGTCACCTGGGTATGGCCATACACTTTCTCAACCATCTCAACCAGGGGGCCCCTTCAGAACATCACACTCCAAACAAGGAGACGGCAATCCTATATCTATCACTAGTGCCCTAACATGACTCATGCTCATTATCCAAGATAGTCTATAACCATTATGTTTCAAATGATATTGAACTACCTCAAAACAATGCCAATCATCATTTAGAAACACAAGTGATCTCAAGTCAGAGGAAATATGCCACTTGTTTGCATATAAGGATTATTCACATTGTGACAAGCAATCGAATATCCTAAGTAGGGTCTGTCCAGTACATCCAATGTACCCATGAGTCTACATCTTATTCCATGCTCGAAGCATCCTATAAGATTAGAACACATATTAGTCTCAATCATATCAAGGCTGTCTCATGTTCACCAAGATATCTCGACTAAGGACAAGGCTGCATGTCAGCCAAGCTGAACAGCATTGAGACATTATTCAGAAGTATACATATTGCAGCAGATAATGTAACAACCTGAATAACAACCATTGCCTTTATAAACATAGAGTTTATACATGATACTGATAACAACCCAAGGCCTCAAACATTAGCCTTAAGGGCATACCCCAACAATCTCCCACTTGCACTTAATCTAATGGTTGAGAAATCTCAAACCCATATTATTATAGTGCTTCTCATGCTTCTGCTGCGCCAGAGGCTTTGTAAGCGGGTCAGCTAGATTGTCATCTGTATGAACCTTGCAGATTTTGATCTCGCCACGATCAATGATCTCCCGGATCAAGTGAAACCTTCTCTGTATGTGCTTGGACTTCTGGTGCGACCGTGGTTCCTTTGCTTGTGCTATTGCTCCAGTGTTATCACAGAAGATAACCAAAGGATCTGCACTCAAAGGAACAACACCAAGTTCCTGAACGAACTTACGAATCCATACTGCCTCCTTAGATGCTTCTGAGGCTGCAACATACTCAGCTTCTGTTGTGGAATCAGCAACAATTGATTGTTTGAAACTTTTCCACACCACTGCTCCTCCATTCAAGCTAAAAACATAGCCTGATTGCGATCGGAAATCATCCTGGTCAGATTGGAACGAAGCGTCAGTATATCCTTCAATACTGAGTTCTTCCTGACCTCCATATATCAAGAACATATCTTTGGTCCTCCGAAGATATTTCAAAATGTTCTTGACCGCAATCCAGTGTGCCTTACCTGGATTACTTTGGAATCGACTGGTCACGCTTAACCCGTAAGCGACGTCTGGGCGAGTACACAACATCGCATACATAATGGACCCAATAGCCGAAGCATAAGGCGTATTGTCCATTTCATCTTTCTCAGTCTGTGTTTGTGGACACTGACTCTTTGAATGATTCAGACCATGTCTGACTGGAAGATATCCTCTTTTAGAATTTTCTAAATGGAATCTCTCCAGGACTTTATCGATGTAAGTACTCTGGCACAGCCCGAGAAGCCTCTTAGATCTATCTCTGTAGATCTTCACACCTAATACATAGGCTGCTTCTCCTAAATCTTTCATCTGGAAACATTTTCTTAACCATGCCTTGACTGCATGTAGTTCAGGAATATCGTTTCCAATTATCAAGATATCATCGACGTAGAGGACTAGGAAAGTAATCACGCTCCCACTAAACCTCTTATATACAAACGGGTCATCTTCATTCTTGATGAAACCAAATTCACAGATTGATTCATCAAAACGAATATTCCAGCTTCTTGATGCTTGTTTAAGTCCATAAATGGACTTCTTTAATTTGCATATTTTATGACGATCTGATGGATTAGTGAAACCTTCAGGTTGTGTCATATACACATCCTCTTCTAATTTTCCATTAAGGAAAGCGGTTTTCACATCGATTTGCCAGATCTCATAATCATAATATGCCGCTATCGCAAGAATAATCCGAATAGACTTGAACATAGCTACAGGAGAGAAAGTTTCATCATAATCTATCCCGTAGATTTGTTTGAAACCTTTCGCAACTAGCCTGCCTTTATAGGTAACCACGTTACCATCCATGTCAATCTTCTTGTTGAAGATCCACTTACAGCCCATAGGGATTACTCCCGGAGGCGGATCAACCAAATCCCAAACTTGGTTATCTGACATGGAGTCCATCTCGGCTCGCATAGCTTCAAGCCATCTCGCTGATTCCGGTCCACTGACCGCATCCGCATAAGTGAGGGGTTCATCAACAATGATGTAGACTCCGTCATAGCGCTCAGGCTGTCGACGGATCCTTCCCGATCTTCACGGTTCCCATGATATCTGAGCCTCAGGTTGTTCAGTAACATGATCTACTGGCTCAGGCTCATCCAACTATGCTTGACTACTTTATCCTTCTTCTGGATTCTCATCCAGCTTTATTTCTCTCCCACTGGCCTCTTGCAGAAGAAATTCCTTCTCAAGAAAAATAGCCATCCGAGCAACAAATACTTTGTTCTCTTTGGGATCGTAGAAATAATAACCCTTTGTTTCTTTAGGGTAACCGACAAAAATACATTTCTTAGATCTGCTCTCCAGTTTCCCAGAGGCGAGCTTTTTGACATAAGCCTCGCAACCCAGATCTTAATAAATGTCAAGCTCGGCTGTTTCCCATACCATAACTCATATGGAGTCTTTGAAACTGCCTTGGATGGCACTCAGTTTAGTACCTTTGTAGCTGTTTCCAGAGCAAATCCCCAAAAGGAGTAAGGTAGAGTAGCCTGACTCATCATAGAACGAACCATATCCAGTAAGGTTCTATTTCTCCTCTCGGACACACCATTCCATTGCGGTGTTCCTGGCGGAATGAGCTGTGAGATAATCCCACACTCATTCAGATAGTCAGTAAACTCATGACTCAAGTATTCTCCACCTTGATCTGAACGAAGTGCCTTGATATTTCGGCCTAGCTGATTTTGTACTTCATTCTTGAACTCTTTGAACTTGTCAAAAGATTCACTCTTATGTCTCATTAGATAGACATAACCATACCTACTGAAATCATCAGTAAAGGTAATGAAGTATGAATAGCCACCTCTGGCATGTTTACTAAATGTCCCACACACATCACTGTGAATGAGGTCAAGTAAACCTAAAGCCCTTTGACCTTTATTAGAAAAAGGAGACTTCGTCATTTTACCCATTAAACAAGCTTTGCATGTATCTAGCTCCTCATAGGAGAATGATTCCAGCAGTCCATGATCATGCAACCGCTTAATGCGCTTCTTGTTAATATGGCCTAAACGACTATGCCATAGCAAGGTGCTGTCTTCAGCATACTTGGCTTTCGTAATATCAATCTGCTGTATAGAACATTCCATGTCCAACATGAATAACCCATTGTTAATTGACCCAGTAGCATAAACAATAATATCAAATGAAATATAACACTTTGAAATTTTGCATTCAAAGGAAAACCCTTTCCTGACAAGAGCAGGAATAGAGATAATATTCTTAGTTATGCTTGGTACAAAATAACAATTGTCCAGTTCTAATACAAGACCAGATGGTAAAGAGATGTGATATTCTCCTACAGCAACAACAGCAACCCGTGCCCCGTTTCCTACTCGTAGGTCCACCTCATGCTGTCCCACCTGTCTTCTTCTCTTGAGTTCCTGTACATTTGAACAAATGTGAACTCCACATGCAGTGTCCAACACCCATGAAAAAGAAGAAGAAGATACCATGACTTCAGTCACAAAAATACCTGAGCCAGAAGCGAAAGGGTTGCTTCCCTTCTTATCTCCTTGGAGCGCTTTACAGTCCTTTTTCCAGTGACCCAGCTGGCCACAATGGAAACATCTGTATTCCTTTGACCGCTTTATCTTTTGCTTTAGAGCCTTGTTGTAGCTCTTGATAGGGGCTTTGCCCTTCTTCCCCTTCTTCTTGTTCCTAGAAGGAACCATTAGGACAGAGGATGAAGGCTTTCCCTTCTCACGAGACTGAGTCTGCTCTATAGTCAAGAGCATGTTCAGTAACTCTGCCGGCGTACAGTCGATCTTGTTCATAATAAAATTAATGATGAATGGATCGAAAGAGGCCGGGAGAGACTGCAGGATGATGTCTACAACAAGCTCCTGATTGATGGTGTGTCCCAGTTTCTCTAGAGCTTCTTTGTACCCAATCATCATGAGTACGTGAGCTCCCACTGGACTCCCTTCAGTCAGTTTGCTCTGAAAGAAAAGTTTAGTCAAGTTATAGCATTCAGTCCTTGCCTGTGCAGCATACAGCATCTTGAGATTTGCTATAATTTAAATAGCAGATAAATCTTCATGCTGACGCTGAAGCTCTAGCGTCATAGACGCAAGCATAAGGCAAGCGACATCAATGCTATCATTGACATGCTTCTCATAAGCTTCCCGAACCGCCCTTGCGGCGTTCGCAGTGGGTTGAGGTGGTATAGCCGTCTCGAGGACATACAGTTTCCTCTCAGCCTTAAGAACAATCTTAAGGTGTCCGTACCAGTCTGAGAAGTTTGGCCCAGCAAACTTCTCCCTTTCCAGTAAGGATCGCACATTGAACGCTGTGGTGTTCGTTGCTGCAGTAATCTACAACATTGCAAGAACAGCAAGGTCAGTATCAATGTTAGAATCAATTCAGGACTTAAGAATGATTCTTTTCTCACTATTTTATCTGGCTGAAAAATCCAGCAAAACAGCCCGAAAGAGTAAAACTCTTTTAGTGAGATGGGATCCAGATTTCATACTTGGTCTCCGCGTCCCGCTCAGGCGAGATAAGATGCACAGAGAGTACAAGCACTAATCTCTGGTAGGCAATCCCTGCCAATCGCCAACCCGTGCGATTCCCCTTCATCTGGGCAATCCAGCAGACTGTGCCAACTGAGTTGGTACAACACAGTCTCTGATCCCACAGATGGCTGCCTCCATATAGCTACCATATGCTCAATATGTAGCCTACATGGTCAAGCTGACCCGACCTACTCCCTGGACCACCACGTGCTATGCTGAGCAACGAGAAGCGATAAATCCCTTCTCTGTAACACGCAGGTGTAATCACACACCGTCTGAAGATAGATGGGCGTGCCCACTGAGTGGGTACAACACGGCCCCAACGATAGTCAGAACAATGAGGTTTCGCGTCAGAAGGCTATCGTGCTTGATATTTAACGTTGGATTTTAACGGTCCTTTTATCTTCTTACTATCATGCAAATCCTATGGTGATAGCAGAAGAATAGATCATGCAATTATTAAATTACTTAAACAGTAAATTAAAAGCATGATGATCTTATGTGGTAAAAGCCCATTAAGCCTAAGTAAGACCTTAATTAACTTAAGTCTTCACTTGAGCTCTTCATGGGTCTTTAGCATTTCATCTGGCCCAACCCGGGCCCAAGCGCCTTTTGCAGCTGACTGAGATGCGCCCACCAGGTAAAATGCGCCTGTCCTAGAGTCGAACCCTAGACCTCCCACTGGTGAAGCCACTTGCTGCATGCGCCTCTGCCATGTGTGCTCTGTGCTCATGTCTGATTAAATTACAATTTAATCTATCTAGACATGATTGACTCGCAGGTCAATTACACTTTATAAATTAATTAAAAATGTGATGCGCAGATCACAATAATAATTTACAAATAATAATCCAGGCACGCAGGCCCCAGCACAGCACACATTAAATTTGGGCAGCCCACATAAGATTAAATAGACAATCATTCATGTTATACAAACTTCATGTGATCCAATCAAGAAAATAAAATTTTCGAAAAACCCATTGGCTTCATTTTATTTCCTTATGTGCCCTACTACCTTACAACGGTCCATTAATAGGGATCCACTCATCAGACCTAGTCAGACCCCCTGCCCTTGCATGCACCAAGTCATAATCGACTTGAGTCGACCTCATGGTCAACAATGCATGCGTTAAGGGCTGAACGTCCCTCATGAGTTCTGGCAAGCGGGTGTGACCCCGGGCCTTAATCATGAGCGTTCATCGGTTGTCTCAATCAGACATCGCTACACGCCTTTCTGCAGTCGACCAATAGCCACCACATGCTTGCGCATAGGTGCCATCTGGTCGACCCATCTAGGCTGTCAGATGGTCTGATCAGACTGTTGGGTCTAGACTGGACGATGACTTCAACCCTAATAACCCGTCTAAGTTTTAAAGTAGGCGCTTAGATCTAAATGGATGCGCGCATGTTGTTAAATGTTTTTGATAAAAATAACATTCATCAAGCGCCAACAAGAAACATCATACATGCGCTAAATATACAACATACATCTATTTTCGCAAACTAGCATGTAGTTTCGCATGATGATATCCTTAGATCTATTCATAAGCGCAAACAAGGATCACAACAAGCAATCATATGATTCATACATGAATTCTGCTCTGATACCAATTGAAAGTCCCTAAAGGGGGGCGAAACCCTAATATGCACAGATTAAAATTTTCTGCATAGCGGAATCTAGGGTTTCCTAGGATCGCATGTATGAACATAGATCAACTTAAAGATTGTATAGATCAAGAAGGGGATCATACCAATGCCATTGCTTGGATGGCGACTTGGAAGAAGAGGGCGAGCGGCTCTCCTCCAAAGGTGACGCACACAAGGTGAAGATGACTACTCCCTTGGCGTCTTTGTGCTAGCAAAGCTTCAAGGTTTCCCTTCGTGAAGGAGATGAGAGATGTCTCTTGGTTTTGTTCTCTTCTCCTTTGCGTGAAGTCTCACCACATGACACAAGAGAGGTCGAGAGAGGAGAAGATGGCGACGAGAGAAGCGTTGCTCTTCGAAACGTGGAGGCGTTCCACATTTTGGAAAAACCGATTTCCAAAAATAGCAAATGCTTCAAGGTATGCGATCATGCGTTCACTCCAAGTGAACCGACCGCAAACTTTTTCTCTCCCATTGAACCATGCGTTCATATGATGAACCGGTTCAATTGGATTTGGTTCAAAGAGCAAATCAAACCAAGCATTGGTCTAGATCAAATTAAACCATAAGGCTCAAGATCTAACCATTCATCTCTTGATGCTCTTGATCTCACCGATCTAGCATCAATTCTCTCGATCGAAGCTTACCGATCTCAAGCCCTAATCAATCAAACATGATCAGACCAGATCTCACTTACAATCAGTGTTTAAACTCCTTTAAACTGAACCAAAACAATTCAGTCCACACGATCTGACATAAGTAAGCCATATCATCAAATTGTGCGACCCTAAGGGTTTCCTTCAAATGTCGGTAACGATAACTTACGTTATCATGAACAGAGAGGGGTATCTAGCACACATCACTGTCTCCCGATATAAAGGAAAGAGTCTTCCAAGACTACACCCAAACCACAGCACAAGTGTGAACCCAAGTCACTTGACATATGTGTTTCCTTTGCCACTGGATGTTCTTATTGGACAAGCGTGTCAAGCCTGTAATTCCAATATGATGAGAATGATTAGATCAGATGAACATAGTCACCTGGGTATGGCCATACACTTTCTCAACCATCTCATCCAGGGGGCCCCTTCAGAACATCATACTCCAAACAAGGAGACGGCAATCCTATATCTATCACTAGTGCCCTAACATGACTCATGTTCATTATCCAAGATAGTCTATAACCATTATGTTTCAAATGATATTGAACTACCTCAAAACAATGCCAATCATCATTTAGAAACACAAGTGATCTCAAGTCAGAGGAAATATGCCACTTGTTCGCATATAAGGATTATTCACATTGTGACAAGCAATTGAATATCCTAAGTAGGGTCTGTCCAGTACATCCAATGTACCCATGAGTCTACATCTTATTCCATGCTCGAAGCATCCTATAAGACTAGACACATATTAGTCTCAATCATATCAAGGCTGTCTCATGTTCACCAAGATATCTCGACTAAGGACAAAACTGCATGTCAGCCAAGCTGAACAACATTGAGACATTATTCAGAAGTATACATATTGCAGCAGACAATGCAGCAACCTGAATAACAACCATTGCCTTTATAAACATAGAGTTTATACATGATACTGAAATCATCCCAAGGCCTCAAACATTAGCCTTAAGGGCATACCCCAACAATCTCCCACTTGCACTTAATCTAATGGTTGAGAAATCTCAAACCCATATTATTACAGTGCTTCTCATGCTTCTGCTGCGCCAGAGGCTTTGTAAGCGGGTCAGCTAGATTGTCATCTGTATGAACCATGCAGATTTTGATCTCGCCACGATCAATGATCTCCCGGATCAAGTGAAACCTTCTCTGTATGTGCTTGGACTTCTGGTGCGACCGTGGTTCCTTTGCTTGTGCTATTGCTCCAGTGTTATCACAGAAGATAACCAAAGGATCTGCACTCGAAGGAACAACACCAAGTTCCTGAACGAACTTACGAATCCACACTGCCTCCTTGGATGCTTCTGAGGCTGCAACATACTCAGCTTCTGTTGTCGAATCAGCAACAATTGACTGTTTGAAACTTTTCCACACCACTGCACCTCCATTCAAGCTAAAAACATAACCTGATTGCGATCGGAAATCATCCTGGTCAGACTGGAATGAAGCGTCAGTATATCCTTCAATACTGAGTTCTTCCTGACCTCCATATATCAAGAACATATCTTTGGTCCTCCGAAGATATTTCAAAATGTTCTTGACCGCAATCCAGTGTGCCTGCCCTGGATTACTTTGGAATCGACTGGTCACGCTTAACCCGTAAGCAACGTCTGGGCGAGTACACAACATCGCATACATAATGGACCCAATAGCTGAAGCATAAGGCGTATTGTCCATTTCATCTTTCTCAGTCTGTGTTTGTGGACACTGACTCTTTGAAAGATTCAGACCATGTCTGACTGGAAGATATCCTCTTTTAGAATTTTCTAAATGGAATCTCTCCAGGACTTTATCGATGTAAGTACTATGGCACAGCCCGAGAAGCCTCTTAGATCTATCTCTGTAGATCTTCACACCTAATACATAGGCTGCTTCTCCTAAATCTTTCATCTGGAAACATTTTCTTAACCATGCTTTAACCGCATGTAGTTCAGGAATATCGTTTCCAATGATTAAGATATCATCGACATAGAGGACTAGGAAATTAATCACGCTCCCACTAAACCTCTTATATACACACGGGTCATCTTCATTCTTGATGAAACCAAATTCACAGATTGATTCATCAAAACGAATATTCCAGCTTCTTGATGCTTGTTTAAGTCCATAAATGGACTTCTTTAATTTGCATATTTTATGACGATCTGATGGATTAGTGAAACCTTCAGGTTGTGTCATATACACATCCTCTTCTAGTTTTCCATTAAGGAAAGCGGTCTTCACATCCATCTGCCAGATCTCATAATCATAATATGCCGCTATCGCAAGAATAATCCGAATAGACTTGAACATAGCTACAGGAGAGAAAGTTTCATCATAATCTATCCCGTAGATTTGTTTGAAACCTTTCGCAACTAGCCTGCCTTTATAGGTAACTACGTTACCATCCATGTCCATCTTCTTCTTGAAGATCCATTTACAGCCTATAGGGTTTACTCCCGGAGGCGGATCAACCAAATCCCAAACTTGGTTATCTGACATGGAGTCCATCTCGGCTCGCATAGCTTCAAGCCATCTTGCTGATTCCGGTCCACTGACCGCATCTGCATAAGTGAGGGGTTCATCATCAATGATGTAGACTCCGTCATAGCGTTCAGGCTGTCGACGGATCCTTCCCGATCTTCGCGGTTCCCGTGATATCTGAGCCTCAGGTTGTTCAGTAACCTGATCTACTGGCTCAGGCTCATCCAACTCTGCTTGACTACTTTGTCCTTCTTCTGGATTCTCATCTAGCTTTATTTCTCTCCCACTGGCCTCTTGCAGAAGAAATTCCTTCTCAAGAAAAATAGCCGTCCGAGCAACAAATACTTTGTTCTCTTTGGGATCGTAGAAATAATAACCCTTAGTTTCCTTAGGGTAACCGACAAAGATACATTTCTCAGATCTGCTCTCCAGTTTCCCAGAGGTGAGCTTTTTGACATAAGCCTCGCAACCCCAGATCTTAATAAATGTCAAGCTCGGCTGTTTCCCATACCATAACTCATATGGAGTCTTTGAAACTGCCTTGGATGGCACTCGGTTTAGTACCTTTGCAGCTGTTTCCAGTGCAAATCCCCAAAAGGAGTAAGGTAGAGTAGCCTGACTCATCATAGAACGAACCATATCCAGTAAAGTTCTATTTCTCCTCTCGGACACACCATTCCATTGCGGTGTTCCTGGCGGAGTGAGCTGTGAGATAATCCCACACTCCTTCAGATAGTTAGTAAACTCATGACTCAAGTATTCTCCACCTCGATCTGAATGAAGTGCCTTGATATTTCGGCCCAACTGATTCTATACTTCATTCTTGAACTCTTTGAACTTGTCAAAAGATTCACTCTTATGTCTCATAAGATAGACATAACCATACCTACTGAAATCATCAGTAAAGGTAATGAAGTATGAATAGCCACCTCTGGCATGTTTACTAAATGGCCCACACACATCACTGTGAATGAGGTCAAGTAAACCTGAAGCCCTTTGACCTTTGTTAGAAAAAGGAGACTTCGTCATTTTTCCCATTAAACAAGCTTTGCATGTATCAAGCTCCTCATAGGAGAATGATCCAAGCAGTCCATGCTCATGCAACCGCTTAATGCTCTTCTTGTTAATATGGCCTAAACGACTATGCCATAGCAAGGTGCTGTCATCAGCATACTTGGCTTTCTTAATATCAATTTGTTGTATAGAACATTCCATGTCCAACATGAATAACCCATTGTTAATCGACCCAGTAGCATAAACAATATTATCACAAGAAATATAACACTTTGAAATCTTGCATTCAAAGTAAAACCCTTTCCTGACAAGAGCAGGAATAGAGATAATATTCTTAGTTATGCTCGGTACAAAATAACAATTGTCCAGTTCTAATACAAGACCAGATGGTAAAGATGTTGGGTCCCCTTCAAGGGGGAGCGAAACCCTAAGCATGCGCAAATCAAAGTACTTGCATGGGCGGAATTAGGGTTTCTATAGGATCGCATGTTCTATATAATCAACTTTGTTTTAATTGAAAGATCATGAGAAGATCTCACCATAGCCATGGGTGGATGGAGCCTTGGAAGCAAAGAGTCGAATGCTTCTTCTCCAAAGGTGACGCACACAACAATGAAGATGGCTTGCTCCTTTGAATCCTTTGTGCTAGCAAAGCTCTTCAAAGGGTCCTCGATCGTTGGAAAAGAAAGATGAGATGATATCTCCCTTGGCCGAAAGCTCTCTTCTTCCTCTTCGTCTAGGCCCTTAGCCACACACGAGAGAGCTCCAAAGATTAGAGCCGTTGAGGCAAGCATATGCATTTTGGCGTTACAAGACTTCCATAAAAGGAAGGTCATGAAGCCATGCGTTCATGGCTTTGAACTAATCCAAAACGCAAACTTAATTGAACCATGCGTTCACATATGTGAACCGGTTCAATTGAAGTTGGTCCAAAGACCAAATCGAACCAAGCCAAGCCATGGTCTAGATCTCCCTTGAACCAAATGGTTCAAGATCTAACCGATCATCTCTTGATGCTCTTGATCTCACCGATCTAGCATCCACACTCTCGATCGAAGCTTACCGATCTCAAGCCCTAATCAATCAAACATGATCAGACCAGATCTCACTTACAATCAGAGGTTAAATCCCTTTCAACTGAACCAAAACAATTCAGTCCACACGATCTGACTTAAGTAAGCCATTTCATCAAATTGTGCGACCCTGAGGTTTTCCTTTAAATGTCGGTAACGATAACTTACGTTATCACGATCAGTGAGAGGTATCTAGCAACACATCACTGTCTCCCGATATAAAGGAAAGAGTCTTCCAAGACTACACCCAAACCACAGCACAAGTGTGAATCAACTTCACAAGGCATGCATGTATCCTTTGCCACTGGATGTTCTTATTGGACAAGCGGGTCAAGCTTGTAACTCCAATATGATGAGCATGATTAGATCAGATGAATATAGTCACCTGGGTATGGCCATACACTTTCTCAATCATCTCATCTAGGGGGCCCCTATAGAACATCACACTCCTTGAACAAGGAGACGGCAATCCTATATCTATCACTAGTGTCCCAACCTGACTCATGATCATTATCCAAGATAGTCTATAACCATTATCTTTCAAATGATATTGAACTACCTCAAAACAATGACAATCATCATTTAGAAACACAAGTGATCTCAAGTCAGAGGACATGTGCCACTTAGTGCAAACAAGGATTATTCACATTGTGACAAGCAATTGAATATCCTAGTAGGGTCTGTCCAGTACATCCAATGTACTCATGAGTCTACATCTTATTCCATGCTCGAAGCATCCTATAAGATTAGAACACATATTAGTCTTAACCATATCAAGGCTATCTCATGTTCACCAAGATATCTCGACTAAGGATATATAGCATGTCAGCCTAGCTGAACAGCTTTGAGACATTATTCAGAAGTACACTTATTACAGCAGACAAGGTAACAAAACTGAATAACAACCATTGCCTTTATAAACAAAAGTGTTTATACATGATACTATTACAATCCCAAGGCCTCAAACATTAGCCTTAAGGGCATACTCCAACAAAAGAGATGTGATAAACTCCTACAGCAACAGCAGCAACCCGTGCCCCGTTTCCAACTCGTAGGTCCACCTCATGCTGTCCCACCTGTCTTCTTCTCTTGAGTTCCTGTACATTTGAACAAATGTGAACTCCACATGCAGTGTCTAACACCCATGAAATAGAAGAAGATAACATGACTTCAGTCACGTAAATACCTGAGCCAGAAGCGAAAGAGTTGCTTCCCTTCTTCTCTCCTTGGAGCGCTTTACAGTCCTTTTTCCAGTGACCTAGCTGGCCACAATGGAAACATCTGTATTCCTTCGAGCGCTTAACCTTTTGTTTTAGTGCCTTGTTGTAGCTCTTGACAGGGGCTTTGCCCTTCTTCCCCTTCTTCTTGTTCCTTGAAGGAACCATTAGGACAGAGGATGAAGGCGTTCCCTTCTCACGAGACTGAGTTTGCTCAGTAGTCAAGAGCATGTTCAGTAACTCTGCAGGCGTACAGTCGATCTTGTTCATATTAAAATTAATGATGAACGGATCGAAAGAGGCCGGGAGAGACTACAGGATGATGTCTACAACAAGCTCCTGATTGATGGTATGTCCCAGTTTCTCTAGAGCCTCCTTGTACCCAATCATCTTGAGCACGTGAGCTCCCACTGGACTCCCTTCAGTCAGTTTGCTCTAAAAGAAAAGTTTCATCAAATTATAGCGTTCAGTCCTTGCCTGTGCAGCATACAGCAGCTTGAGGTTTGCTATAATTTCTATAGCTGACAAATCCTCATGCTGACGCTGCAGCTGTGGCGTCATAGACGCTAGCATAAGGCAAGCGACGTCAATGCTATCATTGACATGCTTTTCATAAGCTTCACGAACCGCCCTTGCGGCGTTCGCAGCGGGTTGAGGCGGTACAGCCGTCTCGAGGACATACAGTTTCCTCTCAGCCTTAAGAGCAATCTTAAGGTGTCCGTACCAGTCTGAGAAGTTTGGGCCAGCAAACTTCTCCCTTTCCAGTAAGGATCGCACATTGAACGCTGTGGTGTTCGTTCCTGCAGTAATCTACAACAATGCAAGAACAGCAAGGTCAGTATTAATGTTAGAATCAATTCAGGACTTAAGAATGATTCTTTTCTCACTATTTTATCTGGCTGAAAAATCCAGCAAAACAGCCCGAAAGAGTAAAACTCTTTTAGTGAGATGGGATCCAGATTTCATACTTGGTCTCCGCGTCCCGCTCAGGCGAGATAAGATGCACAGAGAGTACAAGCACTAATTTCTGGTAGGCAATCCCTGCCAATCGCCAACCCATGCGATTCCCCTTCATCTAGGCAATCCAGCAGACTGTGCCAACTGAGTTAGTACAACACAGTCTCTGATCCCACAGATGGCTGCCTCCATATGGCTACCATATGCTCAATATGTAACCTACATGGTCAAGCTGACCCGACCTACTCCCTGGACCACCACGTGCTATGCTGAGCAACGAGAAGCGATAAATCCCTTCTCTGTAACACGCAGGTGTAATCACACACAGTCTGAAGATAGATGGGCGTGCCCACTGAGTGGGTACAACACGGCCCCAACGATAGTCAGAACAGTGAGGTTTCGCGTCAGAAGGCTTACGTGCTTGATATTTAACGTTGGATTTTAACGGTCCTTTTATCTTCTTACTATCATTCAAACCCTATGGTGATAGCAGAAGAATAAATCATGCAGTTATGAAATTACTTAAACAGTAAATTAAAAGCATGATGATCTTATGTGGTAAAAGCCCATTAAGCCTAAGTAAGACCTTAATCAACTTAAGTCTTCACTTGAGATCTTCTTGGGTCTTTTGCATTTCCTCTGGCCCAACCCGGGCCCAAGCGCCCACTGCAGCTTAGGTGCGCCCACCAGGTAATATGCGCCTGTCCTAGAGTCGAACTCTAGACCTCCCACTGGTGAAGCCACTTGCTGCAAGCGCATCTTCCATGTGTGCTTTGTGCTCATGTCTGATCAAATTACAATTTAATCTATCTAGACATGATTGACACGCAGGTCAATTACACTTTATAAATTAATGAAAATGTGATGCACAGATCACAATAAAAATTTACAATTTATAATCCAGGCACGCAGGCCCCAGCACAGCACACATTAATCGGGCAGCCCACATAAGATTAAATAAACATTCAGTCATGTTATACAAACATCATGTGCACCAATCAAGAAAATAAAATTTTTGAAAATCCCATTGGCATCAATTTTATTTCCTTATATGCCCTACTCCCTTACAACGGTCCATTAATAGGGATCCACTCATCAGACCTAGTCAGACCCACTCCCCTTGCATGCACCAAGTCCTAACTGACTTGAGTCGACCTTATGGTCAACCATGCATGTGCTGGGCTGAACGACCCTCATGAGTTCTGGCAAGCGGGTGTGACCCCGGGCCTAACTCATGAGTGTTCACTGGTTGTCTCAACCAGACATCGCTACACGCCTGTCTGCAGTCGACCTATAGCCACCTTATGCATGCGCATAGGTGCCATCTGGTCGACCCATCTAGGCTGTCAGATGGTCTGATCAGACTGTTGGGTCTAGACTCGATTGATGACTTCAACCCTAATAATCCGTCTAAGTTATTAAAGCAGACGCATTAGATCTAATGAGGAGCGCGCAAGTAATTTTGTTTTGACAAAAACAACAAGCGCCAACTTTCATGCGCCAACAAAAATATACATCAAGTTTCGCATATCATGTAGATTCACATGTAAACAGCCATTAGATCAAGTATAAGTGCAAACATGAATCACATATTAAGATCAAGCAATCATATGATTCAAACATAAAACGCATGCTCTGATACCAATTGAAAGTCCCCTAAAAGGGGCGAAACCCTAATAGGCGCAATCAGAGGTTTTAACACAGCGGAAGAAAGGATTTCTAGATCGATTGCATGCTTGTCATATGATCAACTTTGATAAACTTGTATACATCAAAAGATACATACCGATGCCATTTCTTGGATGGCGTCTTGGAAGCAGAGATCGAAAGGGCTCTCCTCCAAAGCGTGCACACACAAGATGAATCTTGGCTTCTCCTTGTCGCTCCTTGTGCTAGCAAGGTTCTCCAAGTCTCCTGATCGAATGGAAAGAAAAGGGATGTTTTCTTTGCTTGGCCGAATCCTCTCCAAAGAGTCAAAGCTTTACCATACAAGAGTGTGTCGAGAGGGGTGGGCGAGAGGCGAGAATAGAGCTTGCTCTCTACAAACGTGAGACGTGGTCTCAACTTGAGATCATGGCTTCTAAAAATAGCAAACCACCTCTCAATGCGACCATGGGTTTACCCCAAGCGCATTTTTGCTCTCCCCTTTGAACCATGCGCTCACATGATGAGCCGGTTCATTTTGGTTTGGTTCAAAGACCAATTAACCCAAGCCTTTAGTCTAGATCTCATTAAACTTAAAGGTTCAAGATCTAACCGTTCATCTCTTGATGCTCTTGATCTCACCGATCTAGCATCAACTCTCTCGATTAAAGCTTACCGATCTCAAGCCCTAATCAATCAAACATGATCAGACCAGATCTCACTTACAATCAGAGTTTAAATCCCTTTAAACTGAACCAAAACAATTCAGTCCACACGATCTGACATAAGTAAGCCATATCATCAAATTGTGCGACCCTAAGGGTTTCCTTTAAATGTCGGTAACGATAACTTACGTTATCACGATCAGTGAGGGGTATCTAGCAACACATCATTGTCTCCCGATATAAAGGAAAGAGTCTTCCAAGACTACACCCAAACCATAGCACAAGTGTGAACCCAAGTCACCTGACATATGTGTTTCCTTTGCCACTGGATGTTCTTATTGGACAAGCGTGTCAAGCCTGTAATTCCAATATGATGAGAATGATTAGATCAGATGAAACATAGTCATCTGGGTATGGCCATACACTTTCTCAATCATCTCATCCAGGGGGCCCCTATAGAACATCACACTCCAATCAAGGAGACGGCAATCCTATATCTATCACTAGCGCCCTAACATGACTCATGTTCATTATCCAAGATAGTCTATAGCCATTATGTTTCAAATGATATTGAACTACCTCAAAACAATGCCAATCATCATTTAGAAACACAAGTGATCTCAAGTCAGAGGAAATATGCCACTTGTTCGCATATAAGGATTATTCACATTGTGACAAGCAATTGAATATCCTAAGTAGGGTCTGTCCAGTACATCCAATGTACCCATGAGTCTACATCTTATTCCATGCTCGAAGCATCCTATAAGACTAGACACATATTAGTCTCAATCATATCAAGGCTGTCTCATGTTCACTAAGATATCTCGACTAAGGACAAAACTACATGTCAGCCAAGCTGAACAGCATTGAGACATTATTCAGAAGTATACATATTGCAGCAGACAATGTAACAACCTGAATAACAACCATTGCCTTTATAAACATAGAGTTTATACATGATACTGAAATCATCCCAAGGCCTCAAACATTAGCCTTAAGGGCATACCCCAACAGAATGGATATTGACATCGATATCCCCATCATCGCAATTAGGTACAGATGCATTATTGTCTCTTTGCCGTACTGATATCCGATTGGCCAAGTGTGTCACCACTTGTTTTCATCCAATCTCATGGCTATGACTCAATCAGGTCTAACCTGGGTATGGCCATACACTTTCAGTCATAGAACCATAGAGGAGCTCCATGGATATCAAGCTTCCCTTAGGAAAGGGGCAAATCCTATGTCTGTGCATTGACCTTCTCATATGGGTCGTGACATGCCCTATGACAACCGTTATTACCTCCCAACTACGGCAAGGCATTAGGTTGTATCAAAGCATATTCCTAACCATATAGAATGGCCAATGACCTCAAGTCAAGGGATCAATGCATCTCCTATCACTTGTGAGGATAACTTGTGACACCAAGTCATTGTCTCACAGCGGGTCGGTCCAGTATATCCACCACTGATATACCCATATGTCTGCATTAGCACCTCGTGCTTAACCAGCTCATATACCAGTCTCACAAGTACCAGAGCTGACCCTTATCCACTCAGGTACATTGACTGGGGACGATCGTTTGAGCACAGATCCAATCTGTCTCCAGGGACATTATCATATAAGTACATATTCGCAGATGTAAACAAATAATGATAACGACAATGTCAGTATGATATAAATATCAATGTCAAGTAGTATAATTAACGGACCAGAATTAGGTCCTTAGGGCATATACACCAACAGAACCTTCGAATCCAATCACGAGAGTAGTTTGGATTCGTCTAAAGGTCTTAACCAACTTTTCACAGCACTTAATGGGTTTAGTTAGGTTAACTGTCATGAGAGTAGGGAGTAAATCTAACTAAATACCGTATTACGCTCTGAGAGGAGGTAATATGTACCATAGAAAAAGTTCCTTTCATGATAGATAAATTCTGTGGAATTAGTTATTTTTCACACGATTCATGATTGTTAGTGTGTAGAACCCACGAATTCCCAATCCTTTAGAATTTGAACCTCTTAAAATTTGTTTTCAAGTTTGTGTCGGACTTAGAAGTTTAGGACAACCACTGTTTGTTTTCAAGTTTGTGTCGGACTTAGAAGTTTAGGACAACCACTGGTTTAATTTGCCCAGATTGTTCTCTGTGTCAACTCTGCTAATGTTGACATCACCTTTATCTATAATCTCTCTGATCAGGTGAAATCTCCTAAGTATGTATTTGGATTTTTGATGAGACCGTGGTTCCTTGGCTTGTGCAATTGCTCCATTGTTATCACAATAGATTTCAATGGGATCCACTGCACTTGGAACCACCTGAAGTTCAGAAATGAACTTCCTAATCCAAACGGCTTCTTTGGCTGCCTCAGAAGCGGCCACATACTCAGCTTCGGTTGTAGAACCAGCTATGGTGGATTGCTTGAAGCTCTTCCAACAAACAGCGCCTCCATTTATTTTGAACACATAGCCGGCCTGTGATCTGAAGTCGTCAGGGTCAGACTGGAAAGATGCATCAGTGTAGCCCTGCATACTGAGCTCTTCCTGTCCCCCATAGACCAAGAACAAATCTTTAATTCTTCTCAGATACTTTAGGATGTTCTTTACAGCCACCCAGTGCTGTACTCCAGGATTGGATTGGTATCGGCTGGTTATGCTCACAGCATAAGCCACATCTGGTCTAGTACACAACATTGCATACATGATCGATCCTACTGCCGAAGCATAGGGCACTCAACTCATGTCATCCCTCTCAGCCTGTGTGGTGGGACACTGGCTTTTTGATAAAGTAAGGCAATGTCTCACTGGAATGTACCCTTTCTTGGATTGCTCCAAGCTAAACCTCTCCAGGACCTTATCAATGTATGCACTCTGACTAAGGGCTAGGAGCTTCTTGGATCTATCCCTGTAGATCCTCACGCCTAGGATATAGGCGGCCTCCCCTAAGTCTTTCGTCTCAAAACACTTCCCTAACCATGTCTTCACAGCTTGAAGACTAGGGATGTCATTCCCGATGAGTAGTATGTCATCGACATACAAGACCAGAAAAGTCACCAAGCTCCCACTGAATTTTCTGTATACACAGGAGTCATCTTCGCTTTTGATAAAGCCATAATCTCTCACAGCTTCATCAAATCAAAACACTTCCCTAACCATGTCTTCACAGCTTGAAGACTAGGGATGTCATTCCCGATTAGTAGTATGTCATCGACATACAAGACCAGAAAAGTCACCAAGCTCCCACTGAATTTTCTGTATACACAGGAGTCATCTTCGCTTTTGATAAAGCCATAATCTCTCACAGCTTCATCAAATCAAAGATTCCAACTTCGAGATGCTTGCTTTAATCCATAGATGGATCTCTTTAGCCTGCAGACCTTATTGGCCTCTGCAGGATGGATGAAGCCATCAGGTTGTGTCATATACACAACCTCAGTTAGCTTCCCGTTAAGGAACGTTGTCTTCACATCCATCTGCCATATCTCATAGTCATAATATGCAGCAATAGCAAGCAGAATCCGAATGGATTTAAACATGGCAACTGGCGAAAAGGTTTCATCATAGTCCACCCCTTGGACTTATTTGAATCCCTTAGCCACTAGTCTACCTTTATAGGTAACTATGTTGTCATCCATGTCTGTCTTCCTCTTGAAGACCCATTTACACCCTATGGGTTTTACCCCATCAGGTAACTCAACCAAATCCCATACTTGGTTACCTGACATGGAATCCATCTCGGATCGCATGGCCTCAAGCCATCTCTCGGAGTCCGGTCCACTGACCTGAAAGGTCCCCACAAGGGGGCGAAACCCTAACTCATAGGCGCATATGGGAATGAAAGCAGCGGAAAGGGGGTTTCTAGATCTTGCATGCTGTATGATTAACAAAAATGACCCAATTGCAAATAGAAAAGGATCATACCATAGCCATTTCTAGATGGCGCCTTGGAAGCAAAGATCAAACTTGATCTTCTCCAGAGGTGACGCACACAGTTGATGTCGCCTACTCCCTTTGCGATCCTTGTGCTAGCAAGGCCCAAAGATGTCCTTGTCGAGTGGAAGGGAAGAGATGTCTTGGCTTGGCGATTCTTTTCTTCCTCCTCGTCGAGCTCTGCACCACCGTATGTTCTCTCGTCAAGAGCAAGAGACAAGGCGACTAACGAAAAGAGGAAAGGCGTGAACGTGAGAGAGGGTCACGTAAGAGAAGTGCTATCTAAAAATAGCATGCCACTTCTCTTCATGCGATCATGGGTTTACCCATTCGCAAACTCCACTTCACCCTTGAACCATGCGCTCATTCATGAGCCGGTTCACTTGAATTTGGTTCAATAACCAAATAAACCAAGTCATAAGTCCATATCACATTAAAACCCTAAGGTACTTGATCTGACCGTTCATCTCCCGATGCTCCTGATCTCACCGATCCAGCATCCATTCTCTCAATCGAAGCTTACCGATCTCAAGCCCTAATCAATCAAACATGATCAGACTAGATCTCACTTACAATCAGAGATTAAATCCCTTTAAACTGAACTTGAACAATTCAGTCCACACGATCTGACTCAAGTAAGCCATATCATCAAATTGTGCGACCCTGAGGGTTTCCTTTAAATGTCGGTAACGATAACTCACGTTATCACGATCAGTGAGGGGTATCTAGCAACACATCACTGTCTCCCGATATAAAGAAAAGAGTCTTCCAAGACTACACCCAAAAACAGCACAAGTGTGAACCAACTCACAAGGCATGCATAAATCCTTTGCCACTGGATGTTCTTATTGGACAAGCGTGTCAAGCTTGTAACTCCAATATGATGAGCATGATTAGATCAGATGAACATAGTCACCTGGGTATGGCCATACACTATTCTCAATCATCTCATCCAGGGGGCCCCTTTAGAACATCACACTCCAATTAAGGAGATGGCAATCCTTTGTCTATCACTAGTGCCCTAACCTGACTCAAGCTCACCATCCAAGATAGCCTATAATCATTATGTTTCAAATGATATTGAACTAACTCAAAATAATGACAATCATCATTTAGAAAACACAAGTGATCTCAAGTCAGAGGAAATGTGCCACTTGTCGCAATCAAGGATTATTCACATTGTGACAAACAATTGAATATCCTAGTAGGGTCTGTCCAGTACATCCAATGTACCCATGAGTCTACCTCTTATTCCATGCTCGAAGCATCCTATAAGATTAGAACACATATTAGTCTCAATCATATCAAGGCTGTCTCATGTTCACCAAGATATATCGACTAAGGACATTACAGCATGTCAGCCTAGCTGAACAGCTTTGAGACATTATTCAGAAGTACAATTATTGCAGCAGACAATATAACAACCTGAATAACAACCATGCCTTTATAAACATAAGAGTTTATTACATGATACTGATACAATCCCAAGGCCTCAAACATTAGCCTTAAGGGCATACCCCAACAATCTCCCACTTGCAGTTAATCTAATGGTTGAGAAATCTCAAACCCATATTATTACAGTGCTTCTCATGCTTCTGCTGCGCCAGAGGCTTGGTAAGCGGGTCTGCCAGATTGTCATCTGTATATACCTTGCAGACTTTGATCTCGCCACGATCTATGATCTCCCTGATCAAGTGAAACCGTCTCTGTATGTGCTTGGACTTCTGGTGCGACCGTGGTTCCTTTGCTTGTGCGATTGCTCCAGTGTTATCACAGAAGATAACCAAAGGATCTGCACTCGAAGGAACAACACCAAGTTCTCTCACGAACTTACGAATCCACACTGCCTCCTTGGATGCTTCCGAGGCTGCAACATACTCGGCTTCTGTTGTGGAATCAGCAACAGTTGACTGTTTGAAACTCTTCCACACCACTGCTCCTCCATTCAAGCTAAAAACATAGCCTGATTGCGATCGGAAATCATCCTGGTCTGACTGGAACGAAGCGTCAGTATATCCTTCAATACTGAGTTCTTCCTGACCACCATATATCAAGAACATATCTTTGGTCCTCCGCAGATATTTTAAAATGTTCTTGACTGCAATCCAGTGCGCCATACCTGGATTACTTTGGAACCGACTGGTCACGCTTAACCCGTAAGCAACGTCTGGGCGAGTACACAACATCGCATACATAATGGATCCAATAGCCGAAGCATAAGGCATATTGTCCATTTCATCTTTCTCAGTCTGTGTTTGTGGACACTGACTCTTCGAAAGATTCAGACCATGTCTGCCTGGAAGATATCCTCTTTTAGAATTCTCTAAATGAAATCTCTCCAGGACTTTATCGATGTAAGTACTCTGGCACAGCCCGAGAAGCCTCTTAGATCTATCCCTGTAGATCTTCACACCTAACACATAGGCTGCTTCTCCTAGATCTTTCATCTGGAAACATTTCCTTAACCATGCCTTTACGGCATGCATTTCAGGAATGTCATTTCCAATGATCAAGATATCATCGACGTAGAGGACTAGGAAAGTAATCACGCTCCCACTAAACCTCTTATATACACACGAGTCATCCTCGTTCTTGATGAAACCAAACTCAGAGATTGATTCATCAAAACGAATATTCCAGCTTCTAGATGCTTGTTTAAGTCCATAAATAGACTTCTTTAACTTGCATATCTTATCACGATCTGATGGATTAGTGAAACCTTCTGGTTGTGTCATATACACATCCTCATCCAGATTTCCATTAAGGAAAGCTGTCTTCACTTCCATTTGCCAAATCTCATAATCATAATATGCAGCTATCGCGAAAAGAATCCGAATAGACTTAAACATAGCTACAGGTGAGAAAGTTTCATCATAATCTATCCCGTAGATTTGTTTGAAACCTTTCGCAACTAGCCTGCCTTTATAGGTAACCACGTTACCATTCATGTCAATCTTCTTCTTGAAGATCCATTTACAGCCTATAGGGAGAACTCCTGGAGGCGGATCAACCAAATCCCAAACTTGGTTATCTGACATGGAGTCCATCTCGGCGCGCATAGCTTCAAGCCATCTCGCTGACTCCGGTCCACTGACCGCATCCGCATAAGTGAGGGGTTCATCATTATCAATGATGTAGACTCCGTCATAGCGCTCAGGCTGTCGACGAATCCTTCCCGATCTTCGCGGTTCCCGTGATATCTGAGCCTCAGGTTCTTCATAACCTGTTCTACCAGCTCAGGCTCATCCAACTGTGCTTGCGCACTTTGTCCTTCCTCTGGATTCTCATCCAGCTTTATTTCTCTCCCACTGGCCTCTTGCAGAAGAAACTCCTTCTCAAGAAATATAGCCGTCCGAGCAACAAATACCTTGTTCTCTTTGGGATCGTAGAAATAATAACCCTTAGTTTCCTTAGGGTAACCGACAAAGATACATTTGTCAGATCTGCTCTCTAGTTTCCCAGAGGCGAGCTTTTTGACATAAGCCTCGCAACCCCAGATCCTGATAAATGTCAAGCTCGGCTGTTTCCCATACCATAACTCATATGGCGTCTTAGAAACTGCCTTGGATGGCACTCGGTTTAGTACCTTTGCAGCTGTTTCCAGTGCAAATCCCCAAAAGGAGTAAGGTAGAGTAGCCTGACTCATCATAGAACGAACCATATCAAGTAATGTTCTATTTCTCCTTTCGGACACACCATTCCATTGCGGTGTTCCTAGTGGAGTGAGCTGTGAGATAATCCCACACTCCTTCAGATAGTCAGTAAATTCTCGACTTAGGTATTCTCCACCTCGATCAGAACGAAGTGCCTTGATATTTCGGCCTAGCTGATTTTGTACTTCATTCTTGAACTCTTTGAACTTGTCAAAAGATTCACTTTTATGTCTCATTAGATAGACATACCCATACCTACTGAAATCATCAGTAAAGGTAATGAAGTACTGATAGCCACCTCTGGCATGTTTACTAAATGGCCCACACACATCACTGTGTATAAGGTCAAGTAAACCTGAAGCCCTTTGACCTTTGTTAGAAAAAGGTGACTTCGTCATTTTACCCATTAAACAAGCCTTGCATGTATCAATCTCCTCACACGAGAATGATCCCAGCAGTCCATGATCATGCAACCGCTTAATGCGTTTCTTGTTAATATGGCCTAAACGACTATGCCATAGCAAGGTGCTGTCATCAGCATACTTGGCTTTCTTAATATCAATCGCGTGTATAGAACATTCCATGTCCAACATGAATAACCCATTATTAATTGAACCAGTAGCATAAACTATATTATCAAGAGATAAAACACACTTTGAAATATTGCATTCAAAGGAAAACCCTTTCCTGACAAGAGCAGGAATAGAGATAATATTTTTAGTGATACTGGGAACAAAGTAACAACTGTTTAGTTCTAATACAAGCCCAGATGGCAAAGAGATGAAATAGTCTCCTACAGCAACAGCAGCAACCCGTGCCCCGTTTCCAACTCGTAGGTCCACCTCATGCTGTCCCACCTGCCTTCTTCTCTTGAGTTCCTGTACATTTGAACAAATGTGAACTCCACATGCAGTGTCCAACACCCATGATATAGAAGAAGATGAAACCATGACTTCCGTCATGTATATACCTGAGCCAGAAGCAAGGCTTCCCCTCTTGTCTCCTTGGAGCGCTTTACAGTCCTTTTTCCAGTGACCCAGCTGGCCACAGTGGAAACACCTGTATTCCTTGGACCGCTTAACCTTCTGCTTCAGAGCCTTGCTGTAACTCTTGACAGGGGTCTTGCCCTTCTTCCCCTTCTTCTTGTTCCTCGAAGGAACCATCAAGACAGAGGTTGAAGGCTTACCCTTCAGAGTTTCCTCAGTAGTCAAGAGCATATTCAGCAGCTCTGCCGGAGTACAATCGATTTTGTTCATATTAAAGTTAATAATGAACGCATCGAAAGAAGGCGGAAGAGACTGCAGAATAATGTCTACAGCAAGCTCCTGGTTGATGGTATGCCCCAGTTTTTCTAGAGCCTCCTTGTGCCCAATCATCTTGAGCACGTGAGCTCCCACTGGGCTCCCTTCAGCCAGTTTGCTCTGAAAGAACAGCTTTGTCAAATTATAGCGTTCTGTCCTCGCCTGTGCAGCATATAGCATCTTGAGGTTTGCTATCATGTCTATGGCAGACATATCCTCATGCTGACGCTGCAGCGGTGGCGTCATAGACGCTAGCATCAGGCAAGCGACATCAATGCTATCATTGACGTGCTTTTCATAGGCTTCCCGAACCGCCCTTGCGGCGTTCGGAGCGGGCTGAGGCGGTATCGCCGTCTCGAGGACATACAGTTTCCTCTCTGCCTTAAGAACTATCTTAAGGTGTCCGAACCAGTCTGAGAAGTTCGGCCCAGCAAACTTCTCTCTTTCCAGTAGGGATCGCACATTGAAGCTCATGGTGTTCGTTGCTGCAGGTATCTACAACAATGCAAGAACAGCAAGGTCAGTATCAATGTTAAGAATCAATCAGGACTTAAGAAAGATTCTTTTTCTCACTATTTTATCTGGCTAAAAAATCCAGCAAAATAGCCCGAAAGAGTAGTACTCTTTTAGTGAGATGGGATCCAGATTTCATACTTGGTCTCCGCGTCCCGCTCAGGCGAGATAAGATGCACAGAGAGTACAAGCACTAATCTCTGGTAGGCAGTCCCTGCCAATCGCCTACCTGTGCGATTCCCCTTCATCTGGGCAATCCAGCAGACTGTGCCAACTGAGTTGGTACAACACAATCTCTAACCCCACAGATGGCTGCCTCCATGCGCTACCATATGCGCCACATATGTAGCCTACATGGTCAAGCTGACCCAACCTACTCCCTGGACCACCACGTGCTATGCTGAGCAACGAGAAGCGATAAATCCCTTCTCTGTAACACGCAGGTGTAATCCCGCACCGTCTGAAGATAGATGGACGTGCCCACTGAGTGGGTACAACACGGCTCCAACGATAATCAGAACAGTGAGGTTTCGCGTCAGAAGGCATACGAGCTTGATATTTTAGCGTTGGATTTTAACGGTCTTTTATCTTCTTCACTATCATGCAATTCCTATGGTGATAGCAGAAGATAAATAAATCATGCTGTTCTACTTATTAAACAATAAAAGAAAGCATGAATCTTATGTGGTAAAAGCCCATAGCCCTAGTAAGACCTTAAGAACTTAAGTCTTCACTTGCTTTTCTTCATGGGTCTTTTGCTGCTCATCTGGCCCAAACCAGGGCCCAAGCGCCATCTGCAGCTCAGGTGCGCCCACCAGGTAAATGCGCCTGGTCCCAGAGTCGAACCCTGGACCTCCCACCTGGTCTAGCCACTGCTGCATGCGCCTCTGCCAAGTGTGCTCTGTGCTCTTGTCTGATTAATTTACAAATTAATCTATCTAGACAAGATTGACTCGCAGGTCAATTACATTTTATAAATTAAATGCAATGTGATGCGCAGATCACAATAAAATTAATTTACAACTTTTAACCAGGCACGCAGGCCCCAGCACAGCACACATTTAACATGGGCAGCCCACATAAGAATAAATAAACATGCATATGGCATCATACATCATTTGATCCAATCATGAAAAATAAAATTTTTGAAAAATCCCATTGAGATCAATTTTATTTTTCCTTATGTGCCCTATAACCTTACAACGGTCCATTACTAGGGATCCACTCATCCAACCTAGTCAGATCCACTGCCCTTGCATGCACCAAGTCCTAACTGACTTGAGTCGACCAAAAGGTCAACCATGCATGCGCCAGGGCTGAACAACCACAATGAGGTCTGGCAAACGGGTGTGACCCCGGTGTAAGACCCGAGAAGTGGCGCTTGCTTGATGAGTTCAGTAGACTTCGATTGGATGTGACACCTCGTGGTAATAAGTGTTTTGTTGCTGCACTTAGAGTTGAGTCTGATATTTTGCAAAAGTTGAGCAAAGCACAGTTGGTTGATCCTGAAATTTTGAAATGGAAAGAAAAACTGGAGATGGGATTGATTGAGGATTTCAACCTATCCACAGATGGTTTGCTTAGGTTCCATGGAAGGGTCTGTGTCCCTGAGGACCCTAAGTTGAGACAGGAGATTTTAGCTGAAGGCCACAGTTCTAAGTATTCTATTCACCCTGGTAGTACCAGAATGTATCAGGACCTGAAGAAAAGTTTCTGGTGGCAAGGGATGAAGAATGATGTGGCGCAGTATGTGGCTAGATGTTTGACATGCCAGACGGTTAAAGCCGAGCATCAGAGACCGGGTGGATCCCTCCAACCACTTCAGATTCCTCTGTGGAAATGGGAAAATATCAGCATGGACTTTGTTTGTGGATTACCTCGGACCAGAAAAGGGCACGATGCTATTTGGGTTATCGTGGACAGACTTACTAAGTCCGCCCACTTTTTGCCTATCAAGATGACTTATCCTTTGGAGAGGCTTGCCAGGTTGTACATTGACGAGATTGTGAGATTGCATGGTGTTCCGGTGGATATTGTATCTGACCGTGATTCCAGGTTCTTATCTCGGTTTTGGAAGAAGCTTCAGGAAGATTTGGGCACCAAGCTCAGTTTTAGCACTGCATATCACCCGCAGTCTGATGGGCAGACTGAGAGGACCATACAGACATTGGAGGACTTGCTGAGATCTTACATCATTGATTGGCATGGTGAGTGGGATAGAGACTTAGCCCTGATTGAGTTTACCTACAACAATAGTTACCACTCTAGTATCCAGATGGCCCCGTACGAGGCATTGTACGGAAGAAGATGCAGAACTCCCTTGAGTTGGGAGGAGGTAGGTGATAGGACCTTGCTCCAGTCTGATGCTGTGCAGGAAGCCACAGATAAGGTAAAGATTATTCAAGAAAAGCTAAAGGCTGCACAGGATAGGCAGAAAAGCTACACTGATGTGAGAAGGAGACCTCTGGAATTCACGGTGGGAGAACATGTATTTGTTAAGGTTTCTCCGACAAAAGGTGTGATGCGATTCGGAAAGAAAGGGAAATTAAGCCCTAGATATGTGGGTCCGTTTGATATCATCGAGAGGGTTGGACCTGTTGCTTACCGATTAGCCTTACCGCCATCCTTGGAGCATCTGCACAGTGTGTTTCACGTATCCGTGCTTAGGAAGTATTGTCATGACCCGTCACATATCTTGGATTCAACACCTTTGCAAATTGATGGAAATCTGACTTATGTTGAAAGGCCACTTAAGATTGTGGATAGAAAAGAGAGAGTCCTTCGAAGCAAGGTGATACCTCTAGTGAAAGTTATTTGGGGAAATCAGTCCGTGGAAGAAGCTACTTGGGAGTTGGAAACAGATATGAGAAAGGATTACCCACATTTGTTTGAACCTGCTCCCGATTTGCTTTAGAGGACTAAAGCCTTTTAAGGAGGAGAGGATGTAAGACCCGAGAATTTTGATGTATTAAACCTCGGTATGTGACTCATTTTGACTATCTATAATCAGGCATTTATTAACCTTGTTGGTGGGATTTTTGGCTAAGGGGAAAATTATTCTCCTGTAGGGCAAAAATAAGTTGCTGTGGAGGAGTCTTGAACTTGAGACCTTTCCTGTGTATGTTGTCCTGACTACCAGAGTTCCAGCCCAGTCTTTGTGTTATGTATGTGGGCGCCTACTTATTATGTGAGTATGCAGATTAAAATTCAGATCTCACTTAAGTTGTTTTCGAAATTCAGCCCAACCCTAGCCGCCCCTTGCATTTCTTCCTCCCCCTCTCGTGGACGACTGCAGCCGCGCCTTCCCCTTTGTCCAGCTCCTCTTCCGGCGAGTTTTCCGGCGGCGGCGCTTGGCCTTCCGGTGTGGTGGACGGCGGCGGCGTGTGGAGGCTTCCGACGACTCTCTTGCTCACGGTTTGCTTGCAAATCGTTCCCAAGGCGAGTGGAAGTCTTATGTTTCCTGTATTCCGAGTATATACCATGTTTTTTTTCTTGCTTTGTGATGGAAAAACGAGTGGGTTTAATTTCCCCTTACCATGAAACCGTGAATGCCTATTTGAAGTTTCAAAAATCAGATTTAGGGGCTCTAATCATAGGGTTTTTCGTTCTTTACTTGATTAGATGTCTTAGGAGGATGAGTTATCATGGTCTTGATCTTCAATTTGATTGTATAATGTATTCATGAAAAACCCTAGAGTATGACATGCGCCCATGCCCTAAATTGATGAAATTTCATGCTAACTTTTGGGGAAAACTTAGGATTCATGAAATTAGAAGTATAAGGGAATTTATCATGAATTTTATACTATTTTTGGAGCCTTAATTCATGCTGGCCGAAATTTACCCTAGGGGTATTTTGGTCAATGTTCAGTTAACTTTTGGGGCAAAGCTGTTATTCATGTAATTGAGTTTATATGGTACTTAAATATGATTTTTGCCTAATTTTAGGAATTTCCTATGCATAGTGATATGTGTAATCGTTCTCTTGAAATTAAGTGATGGTAATGTGTGCAATGCTTGTAATTAATCTGCTTGAGTGGAAATTCTGTTTGATAACCTAGAATGTAGATGTTACAATCTAATTGCATGAAATCTAGGATTAACACATTATACCTGCATGGGAACATTTGTTGAGAACGTAGCATGGTATCTTCCTAACCTGATTGCATGAAACTTAAGGACTACCCTGTCTAAAACATTTATGCTGTGTAATTAATTGCGAGTGGTGAGTTCGATAAGTTAGATATCCGGGTATTAGTCTTTTGCTATATGTGTGTGGTGTAAGTCATGTCCATTATGTGTGACCCTGGAGATACTGTGAAGTGGGGCAAAGTGCCACGCCTTGGTCAGGCGGGGGCCACCACTTGATCTTCCTTCACAGATGTGATTAGTTTAGCATAAGAGAGACAAAGTGCCACGCTACTGGTAAGCGAGGGCCACCTCTTGAACTCTCTGACTGCTGTGTGACCAATGTGGGGAAACAAAGTGCCACGCCGTGACTTGGCGGGGGCCACCTCTTGATTTACCACATTGTCTGAGTGGGTAGATGGAGATCAGCGTGCCACGTCTTAGCTAGACGGGGGCCACCTCCTGATTTCTCCCCTACTGTTTGGCATGCATGCATTCTCCGAGCCCTGACGAGGGAAGGGTCGGACCTTTGTGGTCATTTCGTTCTGTTCTGGATTTGGATATGTTAGGATGGGATGTGCATCTACGTATGTGTTCTGTTTTGCCATATGATGTGTAAGTCTCTATTTTGGTTTTGTTGTATTATGATTGGATTTCGGCATGTGGATTTTGTATTCTTATCTGTATTTGATTTGATATTTGATAATCGCATTTGGTAAATGTTTTGAAAAACCTTGCATGCTATTTTTGAATGTATTAATGGAGGGGTTTCATAAGGTTCTCACTTGCGGAGCTGTTAGCTCACCCCCTCTAAAATCTACAGGTGAGAGACAGTGATTGATACGGCGTTATGCACCTTTGAGATATACTGAGTAGCTTGATGAAGCTTTGGGTTTTGTGATATGGACCTTGTAAACAATTTTGGTATTTGAATACTTGTATCTTACTTGTATCTTGATTTTGTTATCTGGGGCCTGCGTGCCTGTATTAGTAGTACTCTGTTTTGGATGATGAATGCTGTATTTTGGTTACATGTGAGGGCTTAGGCCCATTTTGTTACAAGATTTCGGTTGTGGTATCTTGTCAGCGTTTTGATAGGATTTTATGTTCAGTCTGTTCTGTGATGTGTGATCTGATTCGATTATGTTCAGTATTTGATAAGTTGAAATTACTTGTTGTTATGAATCAGTAAAGCATGTGCCTGTATGGGAATTTTCCCGAACCTAGTATGTACGTATACATGCTGCCGGATTTTTGTATAAGTTTTTCAGATCTTTTATTCCCTAGCTTTGTTCGTAGTATGATCTTGGCTTCAGTTTCTTTTTAGTTTAATCTTCTCGTGACGTCCCTCGTATGATTTCCGCGTGAAATTCGGGGTTAAGTATCGAGGGGCGTTACACCCGGGCCTAACTCATGTGCGTTCATAGGTTGTCTCAATCAGACATCGCTACACGCCTGTCTGCAGTCGACCTATAGCCACCAGGTGCTTGCGCACAGGTGCTATCTGGTCAACCCATCAAGGCTGTCAGATGGTCTGATCAGACTGTCTGGATCTAACCTAGGGGATGACTTCAACCCTAGTAACCCGTCTAAGGGTTTACAGTAAGGACAGCTTAGATCTAGTGTGAATCGCGCATGTAATATAGTTTTGAGAAAACCAACAACATACAAGCGCCAACAAAAGGTAACCTTATACATGCGCCAAGGAGAAACAATGCAATGCATTTTCGCCACTTACATATACAAGATGTATCGCATGTAACCTTAGATCTAATCATAAGTTCGCAAACAAGGATCACAAAATGGCATAAGTAATCATAAAACATGCGTTAACCATCCTCTGATACCAATTGAAAGGTCCCCACAAGGGGGCGAAACCCTAACTCATAGGCGCATATGGGAATGAAAGCAGCGGAAAGGGGGTTTCTAGATCTTGCATGCTGTATGATTAACAAAAATGACCCAATTGCAAATAGAAAAGGATCATACCATAGCCATTTCTAGATGGCGCCTTGGAAGCAAAGATCAAACTTGATCTTCTCCAGAGGTGACGCACACAGTTGATGTCGCCTACTCCCTTTGCGATCCTTGTGCTAGCAAGGCCCAAAGATGTCCTTGTCGAGTGGAAGGGAAGAGATGTCTTGGCTTGGCGATTCTTTTCTTCCTCCTCGTCGAGCTCTTCACCACCGTATGTTCTCTCGTCAAGAGCAAGAGACAAGGCGACTAACGAAAAGAGGAAAGGCGTGAACGTGAGAGAGGGTCACGTAAGAGAAGTGCTATCTAAAAATAGCATGCCACTTCTCTTCATGCGATCATGGGTTTACCCATTCGCAAACTCCACTTCACCCTTGAACCATGCGCTCATTCATGAGCCGGTTCACTTGAATTTGGTTCAATAACCAAATAAACCAAGCCATAAGTCCAGATCACATTAAAACCCTAAGGTACTTGATCTGACCGTTCATCTCCCGATGCTCCTGATCTCACCGATCCAGCATCCATTCTCTCAATCGAAGCTTACCGATCTCAAGCCCTAATCAATCAAACATGACCAGACTAGATCTCACTTACAATCAGAGATTAAATCCCTTTAAACTGAACCTGAACAATTCAGTCCACACGATCTGACTCAAGTAAGCCATATCATCAAATTGTGCGACCCTGAGGGTTTCCTTTAAATGTCGGTAACGATAACTCACGTTATCACGATCAGTGAGGGGTATCTAGCAACACATCACTGTCTCCCGATATAAAGAAAAGAGTCTTCCAAGACTACACCCAAAAACAGCACAAGTGTGAACCAACTCACAAGGCATGCATAAATCCTTTGCCACTGGATGTTCTTATTGGACAAGCGTGTCAAGCTTGTAACTCCAATATGATGAGCATGATTAGATCAGATGAACATAGTCACCTGGGTATGGCCATACACTATTCTCAATCATCTCATCCAGGGGGCCCCTTTAGAACATCACACTCCAATTAAGGAGACGGCAATCCTTTGTCTATCACTAGTGCCCTAACCTGACTCAAGCTCACCATCCAAGATAGCCTATAATCATTATGTTTCAAATGATATTGAACTAACTCAAAATAATGACAATCATCATTTAGAAAACACAAGTGATCTCAAGTCAGAGGAAATGTGCCACTTGTCGCAATCAAGGATTATTCACATTGTGACAAACAATTGAATATCCTAGTAGGGTCTGTCCAGTACATCCAATGTACCCATGAGTCTACCTCTTATTCCATGCTCGAAGCATCCTATAAGATTAGAACACATATTAGTCTCAATCATATCAAGGCTGTCTCATGTTCACCAAGATATATCGACTAAGGACATTGCAGCATGTCAGCCTAGCTGAACAGCTTTGAGACATTATTCAGAAGTACAATTATTGCAGCAGACAATATAACAACCTGAATAACAACCATGCCTTTATAAACATAAGAGTTTATTACATGATACTGATACAATCCCAAGGCCTCAAACATTAGCCTTAAGGGCATACCCCAACATGACCGCCTCATCATAAGTCCTGGGTTCATCCTCAATGATGAAGATCCCGTCATGTTGGGTCAGCAGCGACCCATACCTCTCAGGTGCATGACGAATTCTCCCAGACCTACGTGGGGCCAATGTCTGAGCCTCAGGTTGCCTAGCAACTGGTACAGGTGGCTCAGGTTCCATTTCTGTGTCTTGTGGTTGCACTTGGACCTCATCCAAGTCAAACTTCCTCCCACTAACTTATTTCATGAGAAATTCTTTCTCTATAAAGACAGCACCCCGAGCAACAAAAACTTTGTTCTCAGTGGGAACATAGAAGTAGTAACCCTTAGTTTCCTTAGGGTACCCCACAAACACACATTTATTAGATCTAGGTTCTATCTTGCTTGAATCCTGACACTTGACATATGTCTCGCATCCCTAGATCTTGATAAAAGATAGATTAGGGCGTCTCCCACTCCATACCTCATATGGAATCTTTTGACACTTTTAGATGGAACGTTATTCAGAATTAGAGAAGCTGTATTAAGTGCATATCCCCAGAATGAGGGAGGTAGAGTTGCATGACTCATCATACATCGAACCATGCCCAATAGAGTTCAATTTCTCCTTTTAGACACAGCATTCCATTGGGGTGTTCCAGGAGGAGTGACTTGGGATAAAATCCCACACTCTTTTAGATAGTCAAGAAACTCACCACTCAGGTAATTTTATTATTTATGTTACAAATAGAGTTATCTATAATCCATTGCATAAGGTACCCTTCATATTTGCAAATGAAAAAGAACATGAGTCCTCTTTTATTTCAAATTTAAAATTCTTTCCTTGCCAAGCAAGAAATAGATACAATGTTTTGGTAAAAGAAGGTACATCATAGCAATTATTCAACTCTAATAGAAGTCCAGAAGGCAGGGAGAGAGTCAAAATTCCTATAGCAACAGCAGCAACCTGTGCCCTATTCTCAACTTGTAGGTTATTCTCTCTAAGCCACACCAATCTATTTTTCTTGAGCCCCTGCATATTTGTATAAATATGAGCTCCACATACGGTATCCAAACCCATGACATAAAAATAGAAAAGTTGACTTCAGTAACATAATTACGTGAGCTAGAAGCTAAGGCCAAGCCTTTCTACTCCTCATTCTGAAGTTGCTTGCTGTCCCTCCTCCAGTCACCCTACTTGCCACAGTGGAAGCACCTGTGGTCCTTTGACTTCTTCGCCTTTTTCTTCAGTGCCTTGGTAGGACCCTTGGCAACGCCTTTGGCATGTGCCTTACCCTTTTTCTTCATCTTCTTGACCGTAGGGACGAAAAAAATAGAATTAGGTTTGGTCTTTACCATCTCGTGCTTGGCTGTCTGGAGCATATTCATCAATTTGTGTGCACTCAATCCGGTTCATGTTGAAATTTATGATAAACGGACTAAAGCTAGGGGGCAAGGAATGCAGAATAAGAGATACAACCAGCTCATTATCTATGGCGTGTCCCAGCCTTCTGAGATGATCCACGTTTCCAATCAACTTGAGAACATGGGGTCTCACTGGTGCACCCTCAGATAACTTACAGCGAAAGACTGCTTCGGCAGTGTCAAATCTCTCAGTTCTAGCCTGAGCCTCGAACATCTGTTTCAAATGAGTGATCATCTGAAAAGCGTTCTGCTCCTCATATTGCACCTGAAGTTCAGGTGCCATATGTAAGTCCCCTAAATCAAGGGGGGCGAAACCCTAATAGGTGGCGCAAATAAATTTTATAGCGGAATCTAGGGTTTCAAAAGATCGAATGCAAGTACATATGATCAACTCTTGAGATTGTATAAATCAAATGAGATTCATACCAGTGCCATGAGGAAGGTGACGACTTGGAAGCAGAGATCGAAAGGGGTCTCCTCCAAAGTTGCCGCACACAAGAAGAGAGATGGCTCCTCCTTGGTGATCTTTGTGCTAGCAAAGATCTTCAAGTATCCTTGATCGAATGAAAGGGGTTAGATGTTCCTCTTGCGGCTAGGGCTCGAAAACTCTCTACCTCGTTTCCATGAAGAAGAAGTTCACCACACACGAGAGCAATTGAGAGAGGTGAGCGACGTTACACTCGTGGGAGCGTTTCCAATTTGGAAACCGCCTTCCAAAAATAGTAACTCTCTACGTTTCATGCGTTCACCCAAGTGAACCATCAAAACTCTCCCATTGAACCAAGCGCTCACTCATGAGCCGGTCCAATTTGGTTTGGTTCAAAGACCAAATTACCCAAGCCACTTGGTCTAGATCATATTAAACCCTAAGGTTCCAGATCTAACCGTTCATCTCTTGATGCTCTTGATCTCACCGATCTAACATCAATACTCTCGATCGAAGCTTACCGATCTCAAGCCCTAATCAATCAAACATGATCAGACCAGATCTCACTTACAATTAGAGTTTAAACTCCTTTGAACTGAACCCAAACAATTCAGTCCACACGATCTGACTTAAGTAAGCCATATCATCAAATTGTGCGACCCTAAGGGTTTCCTTTAAATGTCGGTAACGATAACTTACGTTATCACGATCAGCGAGGGGTATCTAGCAACACATCACTGTCTCCCAATATAAAGGAAAGAGTCTTCCAAGACTACACCCAAACCACAGCACAAGTGTGAATCAACTCACTAGGCATACATGTTTCCTTTGCCACTGGATGTTCTTATTGGACAAGCGAGTCAAGCCTGTAGCTCCAATATGATGAGAATGATTAGATCAGATGAACATAGTCACCTGGGTATGGCCATACACTTTCTCAATCATCTCATCCAGGGGGCCCCTATAGAACATCACACTCCAAACTAGGAGACGGCAATCCTTTATCTATCACTAGTGTCCTAACCTGACTCATGATCATTATCCAAGATAGTCTATAACCATTATGTTTCAAATGATATTAAACTACCTCAAAACAATGACAATCATCATTTAGAAACACAAGTGATCTCAAGTCAGAGGAAATATGCCACTTGTTGCATACAAGGATTATTCACATTGTGACAAGCAATTGAATATCCTAGTAGGGTCTGTCCAGTACATCCAATGTACCCATGAGTCTACATCTTATTCCATGCTCGAAGCATCCTATAAGATTAGAACACATATTAGTCTCAATCATATCAAGGCTGTCTCATGTTCACCAAGATATCTCGACTAAGGACTTAACTGCATGTCAGCCAAGCTGAACAGCATTGAGACATTATTCAGAAGTATACATATGACAGCAGATAATGCAACAACATGAATAACAACCATTGCCTTTATAAACATGAAGTTTATACATGATACTGATATAATCCCAAGGCCTCAAACATTAGCCTTAAGGGCATACCCCAACAATCTCCCACTTGCACTTAATCTAATGGTTGAGGTATCTCAAACCCATATTATTACAGTGCTTCTCATGCTTCTGCTGCGCCAGAGGCTTTGTAAGCGGGTCAGCCAGATTGTCATCTGTATGAACCTTGCAGATTTTGATCTCGCCTCGATCAATGATCTCCCGGATCAAGTGAAACCGTCTCTGTATGTGCTTGGACTTCTGGTGCGACCGTGGTTCCTTTGCTTGTGCGATTGCTCCAGTGTTATCACAGAAGATAACCAAAGGATCTGCACTCGAAGGAACAACACCAAGTTCCTAAATGAACTTACGAATCCACACTGCCTCCTTAGATGCTTCTGAGGCTGCAACATACTCGGCTTCTGTTGTAGAATCAGCAACAATAGATTGTTTGAAACTTTTCCACACCACCACACCTCCATTCAAGCTAAAAACATAGCCTGATTGCGATCGGAAATCATCCTGGTCAGATTGGAACGAAGCGTCAGTATATCCTTCAATACTGAGTTCTTCCTGACCACCATACACCAAGAACATATCTTTGGTCCTCCGCAGATATTTTAAAATGTTCTTGACTGCAATCCAGTGTGCCTGACCTGGATTACTTTGGAATCGACTGGTCACGCTTAACCCGTAAGCGACGTCTGGGCGAGTACACAACATCGCATACATAATGGACCCAATAGCCGAAGCATAAGGCATTTTGTCCATTTCATCTTTCTCAGTCTGTGTTTGCGGACACTGACTCTTCGAAAGATTCAGACCATGTCTGACTGGAAGATATCCTCTTTTAGAATTCTCTAAATGGAATCTCTCCAGGACTTTATCGATGTAAGTACTCTGGCACAGCCCGAGAAGCCTCTTAGATCTATCTCTATAGATCTTCACACCTAATACATAGGCTGCTTCTCCTAGATCTTTCATCTGGAAACATTTTCTTAACCATGCCTTAACCGCATGTAGTTCAGGAATATCGTTTCCAATGATTAAGATATCATCGACGTAGAGGACTAGGAATGTAATTACGCTCCCACTAAACCTCTTATATACACACGGGTCATCTTCATTCTTGATGAAACCAAATTCACAGATTGATTCATCAAAACGAATGTTCCAGCTTCTTGATGCTTGCTTAAGTCCATAAATGGACTTCTTTAACTTGCATATTTTATGACGATCTGATGGATTAGTAAAACCTTCAGGTTGTGTCATATACACATCCTGATCCAGATTTCCATTAAGGAAAGCGGTCTTCACATCCATCTGCCAGATCTCATAATCATAATATGCTGCTCTTGCGAGAATGATCCGAATAGACTTGAACATGGCTACAGGAGAGAAAGTTTCATCATAATCTATCCCGTAGATTTGTTTGAAACCTTTCGCAACTAGCCTGCCTTTATAGGTAACCACGTTACCATCCATGTCAATCTTCTTCTTGAAGATCCATTTACAGCCTATAGGGATTATTCCCGGAGGCGGATCAACCAAATCCCAAACTTGGTTATCTGACATGGATTCCATCTCGGCTCGCATAGCTTCAAGCCATCTCGCTGATTCCGGTCAACTGACCGCATCCGCATAAGTGAGGGGTTCATCATGATCAATGATGTAGACTCCGTCATAGCGCTCAGGCTGTCGACGGATCCTTCCCGATCTTCGCGGTTCCCATGATATCTGAGCCTCAGGTTGTTCAATAACCTGTTCTACTGGCTCATGCTCATCCAACTGTGCTTGACTACTTTGTCCTTCCTCTGGATTCTCATCCAGCTTTATTTCTCTCCCACTGGCCTCTTGCAGAAGAAATTCCTTCTCAAGAAAAATGGCCGTCCGAGCAACAAATACCTTGTTCTCTTTGGGATCGTAGAAATAATAACCCTTAGTTTCCTTAGGGTAACCGACAAAGATGCATTTCTCAGATCTGCTCTCTAGTTTCCCAGAGGTGAGCTTTTTGACATAAGCCTCGCAACCCCATATCTTAATAAATGTCAAGCTCGGCTGTTTCCCATACCATAACTCATATGGAGTCTTTGAAACTGCCTTGGATGGCACTCGGTTTAGTACCTTTGCAGCTGTTTCCAGTGCAAATCCCCAAAAGGAGTAAGGTAGAGTAGCCTGACTCATCATTGAACGAACCATATCCAATAAGGTTCTGTTCCTCCTCTCGGACACACCATTCCATTGCGGTGTTCCTGGCGGAGTAAGCTGTGAGACAATCCCACACTGCTTCAGATAGTCAGTAAACTCTCGACTTAGGTATTCTCCACCTCGATCTGAGCGAAGTGCCTTGATATTTCGGCCTAGCTGATTTTGCACTTCATTTTTGAACTCTTTGAACTTGTCAAAAGATTCACTCTTATGTCTCATTAGATAGACATACCCGTATCTACTGAAATCATCAGTAAAGGTAATGAAGTATGAATAGCCACCTCTGGCATGTTTACTAAATGGCCCACACACATCACTGTGAATGAGGTCAAGTAAACCTGAAGCCCTTTGACCTTTGTTAGGAAAAGGAGCCTTCGTCATTTTACCCATTAAACAAGCTTTGCATGTATCAAGCTCCTTGTAGGAGAATGATCCCAGCAGTCCATGATCATGCAACCGCTTAATGCGTTTCTTGTTAATATGGCTTAAACGACTATGCCATAGCAAGGTGCTATTATCAGCATACTTGGCTTTCTTATTATCAATATTTTGTATAGAACATTCCATGTCCAACATGAATAATCCATTGTTAATTGATCCAGTAGAATAAACAATATTATCTAAAGAAATAACACACTTTGAAATATTGCATTCAAAGGAAAACCCTTTCCTGACAAGAGCAGGAATAGAGATAATATTTTTCGTTATGCTTGGTACAAAGTAACAATTGTTCAGTTCTAATACAAGTCCAGATGGTAATGAGATGTGATATTCTCCTACAGCAACAGCAGCAACCCGTGCCCCGTTTCCAACGCGTAGGTCTACCTCATGCTGTCCCACCTGTCTTCTTCTCTTGAGTTCCTGTACATTTGAACAAATGTGAACTCCACATGCAGTGTCCAACACCCATGAAATAGAAGAAGAAAACATGACCTCAGTCACAAAAATACCTGAGCCAGAAGCGATGCTTCCCTTCTTGTCTCCTTGGAGCGCTTTACAGTCCTTTTTCCAGTGACCTAGCTGGCCACAATGGAAACATCTGTATTCCTTCGACCGCTTAACCTTTTGTTTCAGAGCCTTGTTGTAACTCTTGACAGGGGCTTTGCCCTTCTTCCCCTTCTTCTTGTTCCTAGAAGGAACCATCAAGACAGAGGTTGAAGGCTTTCCCTTTAGAGTCAACTCTATAGTCAAGAGCATGTTCAGTAACTCTGCCGGGGTACAGTCGATCTTGTTCATATTAAAATTAATAATGAACGGATCGAAAGAGGCCGGGAGAGACTGAAGAATGATGTCTACAGCAAGCTCCTGATTGATGGTATGTCCCAGTTTCTCTAGAGCCTCTTTGTACCCAATCATCTTGAGTACGTGAGCTCCCACTGGACTCCCTTCAGCCAGTTTGCTCTGAAAGAAAAGCTTAGTCAAATTGTAGCGTTCAGTCCTAGCCTGTGCAGCATACAGCATTTTGAGGTTTGCTATAATCTGTATAGCAGATAGATCCTCATGCTGACGCTGCAGCTCTGGCGTCATAGACGCAAGCATCAGGCAAGCGACATCAATGCTATCATTGACATGCTTTTCATAGGCTTCCCGAACCACCCTTGCGGCGTTCGCAGCGGGTTGAGGCGGTATAGCCGTCTCGAGGACATACAGTTTCCTCTCTGCCTTAAGAACAATCTTAAGGTGTCCGTACCAGTCTGAGAAGTTTGGCCCAGCAAACTTCTCCCTTTCCAGTAGGGATCGCACATTGAAATACGTGGTGTTCGTTGCTGCAGTAATCTACAACAATGCAAGAACAGCAAGGTCAGTATCAATGTTTAGAATCAATCCAGGACTTAAGAAAGATTCTTTTCTCACTATTTTATCTGACTGAAAAATCCATTAAACAGTCCGAAAGAGTAACGCTCTTTTAGTGAGATGGGATCCAGATTTCATACTTGGTCTCCGCGTCCCGCTCAGGCGAGATAAGATGCACAGAGAGTACAAGCACTAATTTCTGGTAGGCAATGCCTGCCAATCGCCAACCCGTGCGATTCCCCTTCATCTGGTCAATCCAGCAGACTGTGCCAACTGAGTTGGTACAACACAGTCTCTGATCCCACAGATGGCTGCCTCCATATAGCTCACATATGCTCAGTATGTAGCCTAAATGGTCAAGCTGACCTGACCTACTCCCTGGACCACCACGTGCTATGCTGAGCAACGAGAAGCGATAAATCCCTTCTCTGTAACACGCAGGTGTAATCACACACCGTCTGAAGATAGATGGGCGTGCCCACTGAGTGGGTACAACACGGCCCCAACGATAGTCAGAACAGTGAGGTTTCGCGTCAGAAGGCTTACGTGCTTGATATTTTAGCGTTGGATTTTAACGGTCTTTTATCTTCTTAACTATCATGCATAACCTATGGCGATAGCAGAAGATTAAATCATGCAGTTCTAATTATATAAACAATAAGTAGAAAGCATGCTGATCTTATGTGGTAAAAGCCCATTAAACCTAAGTAGGACCTTAAATTAACTTAAGTCTTCACTTGAGCTCTTCATGGGTCTTTTGCCTTCTCATCTGGCCCAACCCAGGGCCCGAGCGCCCACTGCAGCTCAGGTGCGCCCACTAGGTAAATGCGCCTGTCCCAGAGTCGAACCCTGGACCTCCCACCTGGTTAAGCCTCAAGCTGCATGCGCCTCTGCCATGTGTGCTCTGTGCTCTTGTCTGATTAAATTACAATTTAATCTATCTAGACAAGATTGACTCGCAGGTCAATTACACTTTATAAATTAAATAACATGTGATGCGCAGATCACAATAAAATTAATTTACAATTTAATTCCAGGCTCGCAGGCCCCAGCACAGCACACATTAAATTAGGCAGCCCACATAAGATTAAATAAACAAGCATCATGGCATCCAATCAACATGTGATCCAATAATAAGAAAATAAAATTTTTGAAAACCCATTGGCATCAATTTTAATTTTCTTATGTGCCCTACAACCTTACAACGGTCCATTAATAGGGATCCACTCATCATATCTAGTTAGATCCATGCCCTTGCATGCACCAAGTCCTAACTGACTTGAGTCGACCTAATGGTCAACCATGCACGCGCCAAGGGCTGAACAGCCTTCATGAGTTCTGGCAAGCGGGTGTGACCCCGGGCCTAACTCATGTGCGTTCATAGGTTGTCTCAACTAGACCTCGCTACACGCCTGTCTGTAGTCGACCTATAGCCACCTCGTGCTTGCGCACAGGTGCCATCTGGTCGACCCATCTAGTGTTGGTGTATATGCCCTAGGACCTAGTTTTGGTCCATCTTTGTACTACTTGACTGTGATATTAATATATATCTTTCTGGCATTGTCGTTATCATTGTTTGTCTACACCTGCGATTGTGTACTTACATGATAATGTCCCTGGAGACAGATTGGATCTGTGCTCGAACTATAGTCCCCAGTCGATGTACCTGAGTGGATATGGGACAACTCTAGTACTTGAGAGACTGGTATATGGGCTGGTTAGGCACGTGGTGCTAACGCAGACACATGGGTATATCATTGGAGGATATACTGGACAGACCCGCTGTGAGGCTATGACTTAGTGTCATGAGTTATCCTCACAAGTGACAGGAGATGCATTGATCCCTTGACTTGAGGTCATTGACCATTCTATATGGTTAGGGACTTGCTTTGATGCAACCTAACACCTTGCCGTAGTTGGGAGGTCATAACGGTTGTCATTGAGCATGTCACGACCCATATGAGAAGGTCAATGGACAGACATAGGATTTGCCCCTTCCTTTGGGAAGTATGATATCCATGGAGCTCCCTTATGGTTCTATGACTGAGAGTGTATGGCCATACCCAGGTAAGAACCTGTTCTAGTCATAGCCATGTGATTGGATGAAAACAAGTGGTGACACACTTGTCCAATCGGATATCAGTTCGGCAAAGAGACTGTAATGCATCTGTACCTAGTTGCGATGATGGGGATGTCGATGTCGATATCCATTCCGATGACTTGGGTAGTAGTGATGCACTGCTAGGTGCCACTCACTGCTTGTGGTGACATTTGGTCAGCACTGCCAACGTCAAAGGGACCTACAGGGTCGCACACCTTGATACTCGAGTTCTCGTATTGATCGGGAAGCCTTATGATCGAGTTATTGGATAACTCAGATCTATTTGGGAGATTTCATCAGCGCCAATGGGCCTAATGAGATGGAAAAATGTTATTGGAGCCAAACTTCATTTTTGGCAGGTTGACCCGTATTTGACCATGGTTGGCCACATTTGAATTGGGGTTGCATTGGATTGGATCCAAGTGCTTAATCAACCCATGTAATGAAGTTTGGGCTAGCTCGTTATCCAATGAGTCCCGATAACAAGTTCTCATGAAGTGAGAAAAGGTTAAAAGGGTATAATGGGGACAAAACTTCTCCCCTAGGCGCCTATGGGCATAATGGGGAGAAGTGGCGCAATTTGCTTCATTAGGAAGCTTTAGGCGCCTTGCCCCTCTACCTTGGATGGTATGCTTGCTTCTATGGCAAGTCTTGGGGCTGATATGGCTTGATAGACTTCTTTGGAAGGTCTCATGCGCATATGGATAATTAGGAGAGGTTTATGGTAAAGTCTTGGAGACTTTCCTTACCTCAAACCCTAATTACTCTCTCCCCTTTACCCTAGCCGCCTCCTCCTTTGAGAATTGCGCCCACACCCTATTATTGCTGCCCCCTCTTGCCTCTCTATATATACATGGGTATATGCGAGAGCAAGAGATTGATTTTTGGCGTGAGCAAGAATTAGAAGGGTAAAGAGGGAGGCTTTGGCGAAAGTCTTCTCTTCCATCTTCATCCTAGTCACAAGTCTCATCTATCCTGCTTCTCTTGGAGCAAGGACGGAAAGGACTTGGTGTCTTCACCCTCTTGCCTCTTATCTTGGCGCACCTTCTCTAGGAGTTGGCGCAAGTAAGGATGAGGAATTGAAGACATGGCGGCAACATCTCCATCTTTCTTCTTCATTGGCGCTTCTACTTTAGAAGTGGCGCAAGGGTTGAAGAAAGTGCACGAAGGCTTGGATCTTCTTCCCGAGGCTAGCACCGGGCGTGGAAGAAGAGGACTCGAGGAATCCGTGTGTGCGAGACTGCAGAGGGCGAACACTTGGGCGCCTTCATTGACATCGACCTCATCTTGCTCTGAGGTATTTTCTAACTCATCGTGTCGACCCCCTTGCATGTGATCTTCACTGGTTTTTGGGACCGGCCTGTTTCGGGGACATTCTTCCGCTGTGCAATGTATGTATGTGTCTCTCAAAAATTGTAAAATGTCCTCGGGGTTTTCCAACAGTGGTATCAAAGAGACTTGCAAGACTCGAACGATGTTTTATGCTTTTCTTTCATGCTCACATGCCATATCTCTATTTTTGAAAAATAGCATAATGCATGGCAAATGATTTTTCTAAGTAGGAAAAATTAGGGTTTCTTGTTTCTATCATCCTCTCAATCTCTTTTGGATTTTTGGACTATTTTTCTTGTCTGATTTAAAGATCAAAGGCGCACGTAGTTTTGTCAAGTAGGACGGGCATTGTGTCTTCGGACTGGCCAAGTCTCTTGATCTGACAAAATTGCCAGCCGAAAGGATCTCTGAAATCATCTTGAAAAATAAATCGCAATTAACCAAAAGATTTGTGAGAAGAAGATGAGAAAAAGAGACTGGTTTTAATGAAAAAGTAAAATTTCAGATTTTATGTTTTTCATGAGCATGTAGAATTGCATGAGTAAATACCTTGATTGTGCATGATGTTGTGGTCGTATGTCAAGCCCCCTAGCATGCCTGTGATGTATCCTTGTGAGGCCTGCGTGCCGCTTTTCTTTTTGCTTTTAACTAAGAAGAAGATTAGGGTGGCGCATCTACTTGGAGCAAGGTGCATGCTTGCTTGGTTGCGCATCCTTGCCTGATGGCGCAACAAGCTTCAAAGGTGGCACATCCTTGCATAGGAGCGCAAGTTAGGGTTTGGCCGAGCCTTGTGCTTGTGTGCTATCCCTCTTGTGGCTTGCTAAATGGCGCACCTTCCTTGGAGGAAGACCATGGCATTGGCCGAACCTTGTGGGTGTACCCCTAGGGTTTGAGAGCTAAACCATGGGAGAATGACCTTAGAGCCAACCTTGAAGATAGAGCTAGAGGTCGGCTAGGCTAGGTCTAATCTTGGGGCTTGAATCCTAGGTCAAGAGTTGAACCCCTTTTTGGCATGGATTGGTTCAATGTCTTGAATGGGCTATGATCACATCATCCTTTTATTGCTTTCTTTACAAAAGCTAAAGCATGCCTGTGATGTTTTATCGTTATGTTATCACCATAGGATTGCATGCCTGTAATGATAGACATAAGATAAAACTGAGATGATGAGACCTTAAACAAAAACCCTCAATTAAAATATCAAGTCTAGTAGCCTTCTAACGCGTAGCCCTCACTAAGCTATCGATCAGTGGAGTTGTGAACTGTTTCCCACCCTCGTGGGACACACCCACTTATCTTTAGAAAGTGCGTGGTGGCAATGGTTTCCCCAGTCCAGTTTTAACCTGGGCGTGCCTTCGCAAGGAAACTCGTTGGCCCTAGGCATAACGGTTAGGGATGGACTTGACTAGAAGTTCACATGTGCTGGGCACATGGTGAAAGTCTAGAGGCATCGTTGAGAGGTAAGGGTTTCATGTTGTATCCAGCCCTCGCTGGACATGAAATGCCTGGACTGTCTCAATAAGGGGAATTGCTTAGAGCAATCGGCCGGCGCGCCCACCTTAGGAAACATGGGTCACTTTGTGCATCTCATCCCACCCTCATGGGACGCGAAGCCCTGTGTGGAATGAGGATCTCATCTCACTAGAAAATCTTGGATTTCTCGATTGACTTTGTGGGTTGTCAATTCGATTAAAAATAGTGGGAACCATGGTCATTTAAAAGGCAAGTCCAGTTTAAATGACTCGAAGTAGTACTAATCTGCTGTTTCTTGGTTGTTGTAGAACAATGGCTATTAACAATAGCAGTTGGTCACTGCGATCTACCCTGGATAAGTTGGTTGGATCCAACTTACTGGATTGGTATATGAACTTGAGAATAGTGCTCAAGCTCGAGAGGAAGCTTTATGTTCTTGAGCGTCTTATTCCTGAGCCACTTCCATGCTCGGCCTCAGCGGCTGAGAGGGATGCTTATGATAAGCATCAGGTTGATACTTTGGAGGTTGCTAACCAACATGTCACTTGAATTTAAAGGGTGATATGAATCGAAGAGTGCCTCTGAAATTATTTTAATCTAAGGCAGCTCTTCGATGAATTGGTTGAGCTCAATCCTGCTAAAGTTGATATTCAGTGTGTTGAGCCGAAAGGCTTGACCAAGGAACTGAAATTAAAGATGGATATGATCAGGAATAATAGGTGCTATTCATGTGGAGGGCCACCTCACATGTTGAAGGACATGTTGCAACTTCAGAATGAGGAGAAGAAAGGCAAGGCCTTGTCTTCATGCTCAGGTATTTATGTTACCGAAGTCAACCTTTCTACTCCTATGACATGGGTATTGGATACCGCATGTGGAGTACAAATATGCAAAGGCTCAGAAAGGATAGATCGGTAAGGCCTAGAGAGATTGACCTACGGATAGGTAACAGGGCACAAGCTGCTGCTGTTGCTGTAGGAGTTTTTCTCCCTGCCTTCTGGACTTCAGTTAAAGCTAGACAATTGCTATTATGTACCTTCCCTTACCAAAACATTGAATCCACTCCTTGCTTGGCAAAGAAAGGATTTAGGTTTGAAATAAAAGAGAACTTATGTTCTTTTTCTTTTGCAAACATGTTTTATGGGAAGGGTACTTTGTGCAATAGTCCGCATGTCTTGGACATGGTTAGCTCTATTTGTAACATAAATATTAAAAGGACCAAACTGAGTGGTTCAGTTGGTGCTTTCCTACGGCATTGTCGATTAGCCCATATAAACAAGAATCGCATTCGACAACTCCATGCAAATGGGTTGCTAGATTCGAGTTCCTTGGAGGAACTTGATACATGTGAGACTTGTTTATTAGGGAAAATGACAAAGACGCCCTTCACCAAGATTGGTGAGAGGGCAGGAGGTTTGTTGGATCTCATACATAGTGATGTGTGTGGGCTATTCAATAAACAAGCCAAAGGAGGGTATAACTACTTCATCACATTTACTGATGACTTCAGTAGATATGGTTATGTCTACATGATGAGACATGAAGTAGAGAACCAGCTTGGTAGATCCTTTAAGAATCTTCGATCAGATCGTGATGGAGAGCACCTGAGCAGTGTATTCTTTGACTATCTGAGTAAGTGTGGGATCCTATCCCAACTCACTCCTCCTAGAGCACCTCGGTAGAATGGTGTATCTGAAAGGAGAAATCGAACCTTGTTGGACATAGTTCGGTCTATAATGAGTCATGCAACTCTACCTCCCTCGTTCTGGGGACATGCACTTGAAAAAGCTTCTCTAATACTGAATAATGTTCCATCTAAGAGTGTCTCAAAGATTTCATACGAGGTATGGAATGGGAGACGCCCTAATCTCACTTTTATCAGGATCTAGGGATGTGAGGCTTATGTCAAACGTCAGGATTCTAGCAAGCTAGAACCTAGATCTGATAAGTGTATGTTTGTGGGGTACCCTAAGGAGACTAAGGGTTACTACTTCTATATTCCCACCGAGAACAAAGTTTTTGTTGCTCGGGGTGCGGTCTTTCTAGAGAAAGAATTTCTCATGAAAGAAGTTAGTGGGAGGAAGTTTGACTTGGACAAGGTCCAAGTGCAACCACAAGACATAGAGATGGGAACCTGAGCCACCTGCACCAGTTGCTAGGCAGCCTGAGGCTCAGACACAGGCCCCATGTAGGTCTGGGAGGTTTCGTCGTACACCTGAGAGGTATGGGTCGCTGCCGACCCAACACGACGGGATCTTCATCATGGAGGATGAACCCAGGACTTATGATGAGGCGGTCAGTGGACCGGACTCCGAGAGATGGCTTGAGGCCATGCGATCCGAGATGGATTCCATGTCGGCTAACCAAGTCTGGGATTTGGTTGAGCTGCCTGATGGGGTAAAACCCATAGGGTGTAAATGGGTCTTCAAGAGGAAGATAGACATGGATGGGAAAATAGTTCCCTATAAGGGTAGACTAGTGGCTAAAGGATTTAAACAAGTCCACGGGGTGGACTATGATGAAACCTTCTCGCCAGTTGCCATGATCAAATCCATTCGGATTCTGCTTGCTATAGCTGCATGTCATGAGATATGGCAGATGGATGTGAAGACAGCGTTCCTTAATAGGAAGCTAACTAAGGATGTGTATATGACACAACCTAATGACTTCATCCATCCTGCAGATACTAGTAAAGTCTGCAGGCTAAAGAAATCCATTTACGGATTAAAGCAAGCATCTCGAAGTTAGAATCTTCAGTTTGATGAAGCTGTGAGAGATTATAGCTTTATCAAAAGCAAAGATGACGCCTGTGTATACAGAAAATTCAGTGGGAGCCTGGTGACTTTTCTGGTCATGTATGTCGATGACATACTTCTCATCGGAAACGACATCCCTAGTCTTCAAGCTGTGAAGACATGGTTAGGGAAGTGTTTCGAGATGAAGGACTTAGGGGAGGCCGCCTATATTCTAGGCGTGAGGATCTACCGGGATAGATCCAAGAGGCTCTTGGCCCTTAGTCAGAGTACCCACATTGATAAGGTCCTGGAGAGGTTCAACTTGGAGCAATCCAAGAAGGGATACCTTCCAGTGAGACATGGCCTTACTCTCTCAAAGAACCAGTGTACCAACACAGAGCCTGAGAGAGATGACATGAGTCGAGTGCCCTATGCTTCTGCGGTGGGATCGATCATGTATGCAATGTTGTGTACTAGACCAGTTATGGCTTATGCTGTGAGCATAACCAGCCGATCCAATCCTAGTTTACAGCACTGGGTGGCTGTAAAGAATATCCTTGAGTATCCTGAAAGGGACTAAGGATTTATTCTATAAAGTCTACGGGGACAGGAAGAACTCAGTGTGCAGGGCTTCACTGATGAGTCGTTCCAGTCTGATCCTGACGACTTCAGATCGCAGACCAGCTATTAGTTTAAGATGGTTGGAGGTGCTGTATGCTGGAAGAGCTTCAAGCAATCCACCATAGCTAATTCTACAACCGAAGCTGAGTATGTGGTTGCTTCTGAGGCAGCCAATGAAACCGTTTGGATCAGGAAGTTCTTTTCTGAACTTCAGGTGGTTCCAAGTGCAATGAATCCCATTGAGCTCTTCTATGACAACAATGGGAACTGCACATACTAAGGAACCACGGTCTCATCAAAGGTCCAAACGCATACTCAAGAAATTTTGCCTGATCAAAGAGATCATTGATCGAGGTGATGTCAAGATTAGCAGAATTGACACAGAGAGCAATCTAGCAGACCCACTGACCAAGGCTTTGGCGCAGCAGAAGCATGATGGTCGTACTAGAGATATGGGGTTGAGGTTGCTCAACCTCTAGGTCTTAGTGCAAGTGGGAGATTGTTGGTGTATATGCCCTAGGACCTAGTTTTGGTCCATCTTTGTACTACTTGACTATGATATTAATTTATATCTTTCTGGCATTGTCGTTATCATTGTTTGCCTACACCTGCGATTGTGTACTTACATGATAATGTCCCTGGAGACAGATTGGATCTGTGCTCGAACTATAGTCCCCAGTCGATGTACCTGAGTGGATATGGGACAACTCTGGTACTTGAGAGACTGGTATATGGGCTGGTTAGGCACGTGGTGCTAACGCAGACACATGGGTATATCATTGGAGGATATACTGGACAGACCCGCTGTGAGGCTATGACTTAGTGTCATGAGTTATCCTCACAAGTGACAGGAGATGCATTGATCCCTTGACTTGAGGTCATTGACCATTCTATATGGTTAGGGACTTGCTTTGATGCAACCTAACACCTTGCCGTAGTTGGGAGGTCATAACGGTTGTCATTGAGCATGTCACGACCCATATGAGAAGGTCAATGGACAGACATAGGATTTGCCCCTTCCTTTGGGAAGTATGATATCCATGGAGCTCCCTTATGGTTCTATGACTGAGAGTGTATGGCCATACCCAGGTAAGAACCTGTTCTAGTCATAGCCATGTGATTGGATGAAAACAAGTGGTGACACACTTGTCCAATCGGATATCAGTTCGGCAAAGAGACTGTAATGCATCTGTACCTAGTTGCGATGATGGGGATGTCGATGTCGATATCCATTCCGATGACTTGGGTAGTAGTGATGCACTGCTAGGTGCCACTCACTACTTGTGGTGACATTTGGTCTGCACTGCCAACGTCAGAGGGACCTACAGGGTCGCACACCTTGATACTCGAGTTCTCGTATTGATCGGGAAGCCTTATGATCGAGTTATTGGATAACTCGGATCTATTTGGGAGATTTCATCAGCGCCAATGGGCCTAATGAGATGGAAAAATGTTATTGGAGCCAAACTTCATTTTTGGCAGGTTGACCCGTATTTGACCATGGTTGGCCACATTTGAATTAGGGTTGCATTGGATTGGATCCAAGTGCTTAATCAACCCATGTAATGAAGTTTGGGCTAGCTCGTTATCCAATGAGGCCCGATAACAAGTTCTCATGAAGTGAGAAAAGGTTAAAAGGGTATAATGGGGACAAAACTTCTCCCCTAGGCGCCTATGGGCATAATGGGGAGAAGTGGCGCAATTTGCTTCATTAGGAAGCTTTAGGCGCCTTGCCCCTCTACCTTGGATGGTATGCTTGCTTCTATGGCAAGTCTTGGGGCTGATATGGCTTGATAGACTTCTTTGGAAGGTCTCATGCGCATATGGATAATTAGGAGAGGTTTATGGTAAAGTCTTGGAGACTTTCCTTACCTCAAACCCTAATTACTCTCTCCCCTTTACCCTAGCCGCCTCCTCCTTTGAGAATTGCGCCCACACCCTATTATTGCTGCCCCCTCTTGCCTCTCTATATATACATGGGTATATGTGAGAGCAAGAGATTGATTTTTGGCGTGAGCAAGAATTAGAAGGGTAAAGAGGGAGGCTTTGGCGAAAGTCTTCTCTTCCATCTTCATCCTAGTCACAAGTCTCATCTATCCTTCTTCTCTTGGAGCAAGGACGGATAGGACTTGGTGTCTTCACCCTCTTGCCTCTTATCTTGGCGCACCTTCTCTAGGAGTTGGTGTTAGGTCCCCTTCAAGGGGGAGCGAAACCCAAAGGTGGCGCAAGCAATCTTATTCTTATGTTTTAGCAGCGGAAGTAGGGTTTCATGAGAATCGGATGCTATACATTCATATGATCAACTTTTAAGAAGCATGAAGATCGAAAGAAGATCATACCGAAGCCATGTGTTGGATGGCGTCAAGGAAGAAGAGATTCGAATGAAACTCCTCCAAAAGGTGCGCACACAAGGTGATGCCGCCTACTCCTTGAGATCCTTGTGCTAGCAAGGTGCTTCAAGGGTCTTTGATCGAATCAAAGGGATGAGATGTCTTCTCCCACTTGGCCGAGACCTCTCCAAGACGTGAAGGAAGTTTTTCCCCAAGCAAGAGCGTCGAGAGTAAGCGTCAAAAACGTATTGGCGTTCTCAAGAGGTGGCGCATGAAGACTTACCAAAAATAGCAAGTCATGAAGAGCATGCGCCCACATCTTCATAATCGACAATAACGCTTCAAGATTGAACCATGAGTTCATTGTCTTGAACCGGTTCAATCTAATTGACCCAACTCAATTTGGTTCAAAGACCAAAACAAAACAGCCCAAGCCATGGTCTAGATTTCTCTGAACCAAATGGTTCAAAATCTAACCGTTCATCTCTGGATGCTTCCGATCTCACCGATCTAGCATCAATACTCTCGATCGAAGCTTACCGATCTCAAGCCCTAATCAATCAAACATGATCAGACCAGATCTCACTTACAATCAGAGTTTAAATCCCTTTAAACTGAACTCAAACAATTCAGTCCACACGATCTGACTTAAGTAAGCCATATCATCAAATTGTGCGACCCTAAGGGTTTCCTTTAAATGTCGGTAACGATAACTCACGTTATCACGATCAGTGAGGGGTATCTAGCAACACATCACTGTCTCCCGATATAAAGGAAAGAGTCTTCCAAGACTACACCCAAACCACAGCACAAGTGTGAATCCACTTCACAAGGCATACATGTTTCCTTTGCCACTGGATGTTCTTATTGGATAAGCATGTCAAGCCTGTAACTCCAATACGATGAGCATGATCAGATCAGATGAACACAGTCATCTGGGTATGGCCATACACTTTCTCAGTCATCTCATCAAGGGGGGCCCTTTAGAACATCACACTCCTTAAACAAGGAGACGGCAATCCTTTATCTATCACTAGTGCCCTAACCTGACTCAAGCTCACCATCCAAGATAGTCTATAATCATTATGTTTCAAATGATATTGAACTACCTCAAAACAATGACAATCATCATTTAGAAACACAAGTGATCTCAAGTCAGAGGAAATGTGCCACTTGATACAATCAAGGAATATTCACATTGTGACAAGCAATTGAATATCCTAGTAGGGTCTGTCCAGTACATCCAATGCACCCATGAGTCTACATCTTATTCCATGCTCGAAGCATCCTATAAGATTAGAACACATACTAGTCTTAACCATATCAAGGCTGTCTCATGTTCACCAAGATACATCGACTAAGGATATATAGCATGTCAGCCTAGCTGAACAGCATTGAGACATTATTCAGAAGTATATCTATTGCAGCAGATAATATAACAAACTGAATAATAACCATGCCTTTATAAACATAAGAATTAATTACATGATACTGATACAATCCTTAGGCCTCAAACATTAGCCTTAAGGGCATACCCCAACAATCTCCCACTTGCACTTAATCTAATGGTTGAGAAATCTCAAACCCATATTATTACAGTGCTTCTCATGCTTCTGCTGCGCCAGAGGCTTGGTAAGTGGGTCTGCCAGATTGTCATCTGTATGAACCTTGCAGATTTTGATCTCGCCACGATCTATGATCTCCCTGATCAAGTGAAACCGTCTCTGTATGTGCTTGGACTTCTGGTGCGACCGTGGTTCCTTTGCCTGTGCGATTGCTCCAGTGTTATCACAGAAGATAACCAAAGGATCTGCACTCGAAGGAACAACACCAAGTTCTCTCACGAACTTACGAATCCACACTGCCTCCTTGGATGCTTCCGAGGCTGCAACATACTCGGCTTCTGTTGTGGAATCAGCAACAGTTGACTGTTTGAAACTTTTCCATACCACTGCTCCACCATTCAGGCTAAAAACATAGCCTGATTGCGATCGGAAATCATCCTGGTCAGACTGGAACGAAGCGTCAGTATATCCTTCAATACTGAGTTCTTCAATACTCTGTAACACGCAGGTGTAATCCCGCACCGTCTGAAGATAGATGGACGTGCCCACTGAGTGGGTACAACACGGCTCCAACGATAGTCAGAACAGTGAGGTTTCGCGTCAGAAGGCAATACGTGCTTGATATTTTAGCGTTTGGATTTTAACGGTCTTTTATCTTCTTACTATCAGGCAAATCCTATGGCTATAGCAGAAGATAAATAAATCATGCTGTTCTACTTATTTAAACAATAAAAGAAAGCATGCATCTTATGTGGTAAAAGCCCATAGCCTAAGTAAGACCTTAATTAACTTAAGTCTTCACTTGCTCTTCTTGGGTCTTTAGCATCTCATCTGGTCCAACCCAGGGCCCTTGCGCCAAGAGCACCTCAGGTGCGCCACCAGCTGAATGCCGTTCTGGGATGTGTGCCTTTGTGCTCTTGTCTAATCAAAATACAATTTGATCTATCTAGACAAGTTTGACTCGCAGGTCAATTATACAATAAATTAATTAAAAAGTGATTCGCAGATCACAATAATATTAATTTACAGGTTTAATTCCAGGCACGCAGGCCCCAGCACAGCACACATTTAACATGGGCAGCCCACATAAGACTAAATAAACAAGCATAGGCATCAAACAACATGTGATCCAATTAAAAGAAAAATAAATTTTGAAAACCCCATTGGCATCAATTTTAATTTTCTTATGTGCCCTACAACCTTACAATGGTCCATTGATAGGGATCCACTCATTCATCTAGTCAGATCCTCTGCCCCTTGCATGCACCAAGTCCTAACTGACTCGAGTTGACCTAATGGTCAACCATGCATGCGCCAAGGGCTGAACAACCCTCATGAGGTCTGGCAAGCGGGTGTGACCCCGGGCCTAACTCATGTGTGTTCAATGGTTGTCTCAACCAGACCTCGCTACACGCCTAAGATGCAATCGACCTATAGCCACCTCGTGCTTGCGCACAGGTGCCATCTGGTCGATCCATCTCGGCTGTCAGATGGTCTGATCAGACTATTGGATCTAACCTAGAGGTGACTTCAACCCCATCAACCCATCTAAGGGTTTATAGTAGGCGCCACTTAGATCTAGTCATAGGCGCGCATGTTAGGTTTTTGATAAAATAACATGAACTAAGCGCCAACACAAGACATGCGACAAGATGAACAAACAACATGCGCCAACATAAGGTAAACATCTTACTTTCGCATGAAGAAATAACATGTAAGTTTCGCATGTCAACAAGATCTAAGCATACATGTAGATGCGCAACCAAGGATCACAAAATATACCAAGCAATCATATTACATGCTTGAACCGCATCCTCTGATACCAATTGAAGAGTCCCCTTCAAGGGGGAGCGCAAGCAGATGAAACCCCTTTCAATAGGGGGGCGAAAAACCCTTAAGGGTGGCGCATAAAAATTGCAAGCGGAAGCAAGGGTTTTTCATGGATCTTAGCAAGATAATATGATCAACTTGATGAAGTTTAGATCCATACCAAAGCCATGAGGAAGATGGCGACTTGGAAGAGAAAGATCGAAAGGGATCTTCTCCCTAGTTGACGCACACAAGATGATGTGCTTGCTCCTTGGAGATCCTTGTGCTAGCAAGGTCCTTCAAGGGTCCCTCTCGTATGGTAAGGAAATGAGAGATGATGTCTAGGCTTGCCGAACCTCCACCAAGACCTCGCCTTCTCCACGCCAAAGTCTCGTCAAGCAAGAGCAAGGAGACGAGAGTTGAATGGAGCGTTCAAGTCCTTTGGCGTTCAAGGGAACATGCACTAAATGACTTTCCAAAATTGGAAAATCCATTAAGCCATGCGTTCATGATCACTAAATCGATCAAAACGCCAAAACAATGAACCATACGTTCAAGCTCTTGAACCGGTTCAAAGTAAATGTGTTCGGTCCAAAGGCCAAACCAAGCCAGCCCAAGCCAATCGGTCTAGATCAACTAAACCCTAAGGTTTCCAATCTAACCGTTCATCTCATGATGCTCTTGATCTCACCGATCTAGCATCAATCCTCTCGATCGAAGCTTACCGATCGCAAGCCCTAATCAATCAAACATGATTAGACTGGATCTCACTTACAATCAGAGTTTAAACTCCTTTAAACTGAATCAAAACAATCCAGTCCACACGATCTGACTTAAGTAAGCCATATCATCAAATTGTGCGACCCTAAGGGTTTCCTTTAAATGTCGGTAACAATAACTTACATTATCACGATCAGTGAGGGGTATCTAGCAACACATCACTGTCTCCCGATATAAAGGAAAGAGTCTTCCAAGACTACACCCAAACCATAGCACAAGTGTGAATCCACTTCACAAGGCATGCATGTATCCTTTGCCACTGGATGTTCTTATTGGACAAGCGTGTCAAGCCTGTGACTCCAATACGTTGAGCATGATTAGATCAGATGAACATAGTCACCTGGGTATGGCCATACACTTTCTCAATCATCTCATCTAAAGGGGGGGCCCCATTAGAACATCTCACTCCTTGAAAAAGGAGACGCCAATCCTGTATCTATCACGAGTGCCCTAACATGACTCAAGATCATTATCCAAGATAGTCTATGATCATTATGTTTCAAATGATATTGAACTACCTCAAAACAATGACAATCATCATTTAGAAACACAAGTGATCTCAAGTCAGAGGACATGTGCCACTTGTTGCAATCAAGGATCATTCACATTGTGACAAGCAATTGAATGTCCTAGAAGGGTCTGTCCAGTACATCCAATGTACCCATGAGTCTACATCTTATTCCATGCTCGAAGCATCCTATAAGATTAGAACACATATTAGTCTCAATCATATCAAGGCTGTCTCATGTTCACCAAGATATATCGACTAAGGACTTTTAGCATGTCAGCCTAGCTGAACAGCTTTGAGACATTATTCAGTAGTACACTTATTACAGCAGACAAGGTAACAACCTGAATAATAACCATGCCTTTATAAACACAAGAGTTTATTACATGATACTGATACAATCCCAAGGCCTCAAACATTAGCCTTAAGGGCATACCCCAACAATCTCCCACTTGCACTTAATCTAATGGTTGAGAAATCTCAAACCCATATTATTACAGTGCTTCTCATGCTTCTGCTGCGCCAGAGGCTTGGTAAGCGGGTCAGCCAGATTGTCATCTGTATGAACCTTGCAAATTTTGATCTCGCCACGATCAATGATCTCCCGGATCAAGTGAAACCGTCTCTGTATGTGCTTGGACTTCTGGTGCGACTGTGGTTCCTTTGCTTGTGCGATGGCTCCAGTGTTATCACAGAAGATAACCAAAGGATCGACACTTGAAGGAACAACACCAAGTTCTCTCACGAACTTACAAATCCACACTGCCTCCTTGGATGCTTCCGAGGCTGCAACATACTCGGCTTTTGTTGTGGAATAAGCAACAGTTGACTGTTTGAAACTCTTCCACACCATTGCTCCACCATTCAAGCTAAAAATATAGCCTGATTGCGATCGAAAATCATCCTGGTCCGACTGGAACGAAGCGTCAGTATATCCCTCTATACTGAGTTCTTCCTGACCACCATATATCAAGAACATATCTTTGGTCCTCCGCAGATATTTTAAAATGTTCTTGACTGCAATCCAGTGTGCCTGACCTGGATTACTTTGGAATCGACTAGTCACGCTTAACCCGTAAGCGACGTCTGGGCGAGTACATAACATCGCATACATAATGGATCCAATAGCCGAAGCATAAGGCGTATTGTCCATTTCATCTTTCTCAGTCTGTGTTTGTGGACACTGACTCTTTGAAAGATTCAGACCATGTCTGACTGGAAGATATCCTCTTTTAGAATTCTCTAAATGAAATCTCTCCAGGACTTTATCGATGTAAGTACTCTGGCACAGCCCGAGAAGCCTCTTAGATCTATCCCTGTAGATCTTCACACCTAATACATAGGCTGCTTCTCCTAGATCTTTCATCTGGAAACATTTTCCTAACCATGCTTTAACAGCATGCAGTTCAGGAATATCGTTTCCAATGATTAAGATATCATCGACGTAGAGGACTAGGAAAGTAATCACGCTCCCACTAAACCTCTTATATACACACGGGTCATCTTCGTTCTTGATGAAACCAAACTCAGAGATTGATTCATCAAAACGAATATTCCAGCTTCTAGATGCTTGTTTCAGTCCATAAATGGACTTCTTTAACTTGCATATTTTATGACGATCTGATGGATTAGTGAAACCTTCAGGTTGTGTCATATACACATCCTCATCCAGATTTCCATTAAGGAAAGCTGTCTTCACATCCATCTGCCAGATCTCATAATCATAATATGCTGCTATCGCGAAAAGAATCCGAATAGACTTAAACATGGCTACAGGTGAGAAAGTTTCATCATAATCTATCCCGTAGATTTGTTTGAAACCTTTCGCAACTAGCCTGCCTTTATAGGTAACCACGTTACCATCCATGTCAATCTTCTTCTTGAAGATCCATTTGCAGCCTATAGGGATTACTCCCGGAGGCGGATCAACCAAATCCCAGACTTGGTTATCTGACATGGAGTCCATCTCGGCTCGCATAGCTTCAAGCCATCTAGCTGACTCCGGTCCACTGACCGCATCCGCATAAGTGAGGGGTTCATCATTATCAATGATGTAGACTCCGTCATAGCGCTCAGGCTGACGACGGATCCTTCCCGATCTTCGCGGTTCCCGTGATATTTGAGCCTCAGGTTGTTCAATAACCTGTTCAACCGGCTCAGGCTCATCCAACTGTGCTTGACTACTTTGTCCTTCCTCCGGATTCTCATCCAGCTTTATTTCTCTCCCACTGGCTTCTTGCAGAAGAAACTCCTTCTCAAGAAATATGGCCGTCCGAGCAACAAATACTTTGTTCTCTTTGGGATCGTAGAAATAATAACCCTTAGTTTCCTTAGGGTAACCGACAAAGATGCATTTCTCAGATCTGCTCTCCAGTTTCCCAGAGGCGAGCTTTTTGACATAAGCCTCGCAACCCCAGATCCTGATAAATGTCAAGCTCGGCTGTTTCCCATACCATAACTCATATGGCATCTTTGAAACTGCCTTGGATGGCACTCGGTTTAGTACCTTTGCAGCTGTTTCCAGTGCAAAACCCCAAAAGGAGTAAGGAAGAGTAGCCTGACTCATCATAGAACGAACCATATCAAGTAACGTTCTATTTCTCCTCTCGGACACACCATTCCATTGCGGTGTTCCTGGCGGAGTGAGCTGTGAGATAATCCCACACTCCTTTAGATAGTCAGTAAATGTATGACTCAGGTATTCTCCACCTCGATCAGAACGAAGTGCCTTGATATTTCGGCCTAGCTGATTTTGTACTTCATTTCTGAACTCTTTGAACTTGTCAAAAGATTCACTTTTATGTCTCATTAAATAGACATACCCATACCTACTGAAATCATCAGTAAAGGTAATGAAGTACTGATAGCCACCTCTGGCATGTTTACTAAACGGCCCACACACATCACTGTGTATCAGGTCAAGTAAACCTGAAGCCCTTTGACCTTTGTTAGGAAAAGGTGACTTCGTCATTTTACCCATCAAACAAGCTTTGCATGTATCAATCTCCTCATAGGAGAATGATCCCAGCAGTCCATGATCATGCAACCGCTTAATGCGCTTCTTGTTAATATGGCCTAAACGACTATGCCATAACAAGGTGCTGTCATCAGCATACTTGGCTTTCTTATTATCAATGTTTTGTATAGAATTTTCCATGTCCAACATGAATAACCCATTGTTAATTGAACCAGTAGCATAAACAATATTATCATAAGATAAAACACACTTTGAAATATTGCATTCAAAGGCAAATCCTTTCCTGACAAGAGCAGGAATAGAGATAATATTTTTGGTGATACTCGGTACAAAATAACAATTGTTTAATTCCAATACAATGCCAGATGGTAAAGAAATGAAATAGTCTCCTACAGCAACAGCAGCAACCCGTGCCCCGTTTCCAACGCGTAGGTCTACCTCATGCTGTCCCACCTGCCTTTGTAACATCCCACATACTTAACCCCAAGCAAATAACACAATCGCAAAAGTAATAGGATGTTTCATATAAGATCGATCAAATGCTAGGTAAAACCGAGTTCAAGAAAAAACACGATCTGAAAATTTTCAAAACTCCAAACACATAAAATCTTCGAATCACAAATCTCATAAATCACATAAAGGTACCTGCCACCACGCAATACGTGCACTAGACATATGCACGTTACAGTTATCTCAAAACCGATTGCAAAAATACACATCAACTTCAATTTCAAAACAAATCCACAAAATCGATTTTATAAACCAATACCAAACACCGAAACCAGGCCAAAGCCCGCGGTGACACAAAAATCAGACTCGTAAAACGCCACAATCTGGCATCACAAGTTCACGTAGTTCACATCATTCATATCACATGGTTCACATAATGCATATAATTCACAGGGTTTAGCCACAACCGGCATCATAAGTTCATTAAGCATAAATCACAGCATCCATGTAATGCTAACTGCGCCCCTGCTCTACACCTGAAAATAGTGAGGGGTGAGCTACACAGCCCAGTGAGTGGATAGTCTAATTGACCATCCATAACATACACTCAAAAACATAGGCAAATTGTTTTAAAAATCTTTAACAGGGTATTATGTCAAGATATAACAACATAAAGAAACAGAAGTCATATAGATATCCAGATGTACACACCAACATATAACAACTTAGGTTCTAGAGTTATACTATAAACCAACCGAACACATATATTCTAAACCAACTAAACATACCAACACACTTATAACCTAGTTGTCCAGCATATTCACAAAGTGACCAATATGGTCTAACCCGGCTTGGCCAAAGCACTGGGAGCTGCAAAATCTCGTGCAACACATAAACATGGACAGTGAATAGAATCAGGAGGTGGCCCCCGTCAGGTCACGACGTGGCACGCTGGTCTATCACGCCATAACATAAAACGAGAATAGAATCAGGAGGTGGCCCCCGTCAGGTCACGACGTGGCACGCTGGTCTATCACGCCATAACATAAAACGAGAATGATGACATCAAGAGGTGGCCCCTGTCTGACCAAGACATGGCACTTTGGGTCTTATATCATTCCCAACACATAAAAGAGTAATGACATCAAGAGGTGGCCCCTGTCCGACCAAGACATGGCACTTTGGGTCAAAACCCGTTCTCCCAAAAGGTTCCTACTGGACAACACACATATCTTATTTCATAATTTCACATAGGTGGACATATTTCACAAAGGTGGACTCCTAAGTGTCAACTTGACTCTAGGATAGCCATCACAAAAAAAATCACATCGGACAGGCTGAACTTCAACCCCCATCACAATAATCATAATAGGCAGGTTGAACATCAACCCCCTCACATATCACAGTACAGGGCTGAAATTCAAACCCTTCACATATCACATAAGAACTATCCCCTTGAGTTCATAGTCACACCTAGCCTTAGTCCTAACCATCACATGACCACATAATTTTTTCCAAAAACACAACCCCACATAATTATCAAAGAATCACATAATGAAGATCACATAGTGTAGTCCTTATATTTCATGCTGATTAGTTCAGTGTAATCTTGCTATGTTGTCACCCAATTCTCCTCAAACAAGGGTACATGCTACACTCATAAAGAAACATAAAATTACAACAAGCATTCATCATAAAATCAACATAAAATGTAATACATACAAACTACCACAATTTATCAAACAATCTATAAATACACATAAAGGAATATTCATGATTTGCATTTAACAAGCATCCAAAAATTGACATAAAAATCATGTATTCATATTAATTACTACATGTGATCCACGGTTAACATAACATATTATTTACTAAATTTTAAACCTTAGTTAACATCAATCTCATGCTCAAAATCATTGATTTAAAACCTCCTAAATTCCATAAAAGAATACCTTAACTTTCATGTTGCTAACTTTCGGATTTCATAAATAAAATCATCAAAATTTCGGTTTTCAAAATATACACCCATTTGCCAAATTTCGGTTTTCACAAAAATACATCTTAATTCCATTGTTAGCATGATAAAATTCCCAACTTAAATCAAACCCTTAGTTAACAAGAATCATCATGAATAAATTAGGTTTTCATTATAAATATCTCCTTGCCATTTTCGATTCTTCACATGAGATATACATCCATTAAACTTTCGGTTTTTCATGTTATATATATACCTTTGCATAAATTCGGTTTTTCATCAAAATAAGAAGTTCTACCATTGTAAAAAAATTTCGGTTTTTCATCAAAATAAGAAGATCTTAAATTCGGTATTTAACATGGTGAAATCTTGAATTTCGATTTAGCATGATCAAATTTCTAATCAATCTCATGCATCAATTAATACAACCAAATTACTAGAAATCAAAAAAACACTCCACTCACTTCTTAAACCGTGAACACAAGGATGAAAACCCTTCCAAAATTTCGTCCAAAGCCTTGGGGTCGCCCAAAGGATCTCCAAGACTCACCAAGGAAATTTCTTCACTTCAAGAAGATCGCCAAGAGGAAGAAGATGAAGAAGAAACACCAAAAAAAAAAATCGCCTCCAAGCTTTCCAAGAGTCGCCAAGTTCTTTCAAGCCGCCACCTCAATTTTCTCAAGACTCCAAAATCGCCACTAATCTCACCCTAATCGATATTATCACCTAAACTTTGGGTTTTAAAATTTTAAACCCATTAACCAATTTATTCCAATAGGGTTTAACCCATTTAACTAATAATTTCGAATTTTAAACCCAATAACCCAATATCTCATAATTAACTAATTATTTAATTAACTTAACCATTAACCAATCACTTAACGAAAATCCATTAAGGATTTAACTAACATCCAATAAGGATTTAATTATCCAATAGAGTATAATTAATTAACCAATAAGGTCTAATTAATTAACTTAAAATTTGCAACCCAAAATCCTAATTAATTTATCACAAACAACCAATGATAATTTATCATAAATTAACAGTCAATAATCAAACAAATAATCTCTAATTAATTTACAAAAATCAATAACCAAAAATTTCTAGTTAATTAACTATCAACCAATACATAAAAATATCACAATCAATAATTTTATTTAAATCATGAACAAAATATCACGGTTACTGATTTTATTTAAATCCAAATAATGCTTACCAGAACTTAAGATCCTTGGATCTTACAGTGCTGTCATCAGCATACTTGGCTTTCTTATTATCAATGTTTTGTATAGAATTTTCCATGTCCAACATGAACAACCCATTGTTAATTGAACCAGTTGCATACACAATATTATCACAAGATAAAACACACTTTGAAATATTGCATTCAAAGGCAAATCCTTTCCTGACAAGAGCAGGAATAGAGATAATATTCTTAGTAATACTGGGTACAAAATAACAATTGTTTAATTCCAATACAATGCCAGATGGTAAAGAAATGAAATAGTCTCCTACAGCAACAGCAGCAACCCGTGCCCCGTTTCCAACGCGTAGGTCTACCTCATGCTGTCCCACCTGCCTTCTTCTCTTGAGTTCCTGTACATTTGAACAAATGTGAACTCCACATGCAGTGTCCAACACCCATGAAATGGTAGAAGAAGATAACATGACCTCAGTCACATATATACCTGAGCCAGAAGCGATGCTTCCCCTCTTATCTCCTTGGAGCGCTTTACAGTCCTTTTTCCAGTGACCCAGCTGGCCACAGTGGAAACACCTGTTGTCCTTCGACCGCTTGACCTTCTGTTTCAGAGCCTTGCTGTAATTCTTGACAGGGGCCTTGCCCTTCATCCCCTTCTTCTTGTTCCTTGAAGGAACCATCAAGACAGAGGTTGAAGGCTTTCCCTTCAGAGTTTCCTCAGTTGTCAAGAGCATATTCAGCAGCTCTGCCGGCGTACAATCGATTTTGTTCATATTAAAGTTAATAATGAACGCATCGAAAGAGGGCGGGAGAGACTGCAGAATAATATCCACAGCAAGCTCCTGGTTGATGGTATGCCCCAGTTTCTCCAGAGCCTCCTTGTGCCCAATCATCTTGAGCACGTGAGCTCCCACTGGGCTCCCTTCAGCCAGTTTGCTCTGAAAGAACAGCTTCGTCAGATTATAGCGTTCTGTCCTCGCCTGTGCAGCATACAGCATCTTGAGGTTCGCTATAATCTCTATAGCCGACAAATCCTCATGCTGACGCTGCAGCGGTGGCGTCATAGACGCTAGCATCAGGCAAGCGACATCAATGCTATCATTGACGTGCTTTTCATAGGCTTCCCGAACCGCCCTGGCGGCGTTCGGAGCGGGCTGCGGCGGTATCGCCGTCTCGAGGACATACAGTTTCCTCTCTGCCTTAAGAACGATCTTAAGGTGTCCGAACCAGTCAGAGAAGTTCGGCCCAGCAAACTTCTCCCTTTCTAGTAGGGATCGCACATTGAAGCTCATGGTGTTCGTTGCTGCAGGAATCTACAACAAGCAAGAACAGCAAGGTCAGTATCAATGTTAAGAATCAATCCAGGACTTAAGAAAGATTCTTTTCTCACTATTTTGTCTGACTGAAAAATCCAGTAAACAGTCCGAAAGAGTAACACTCTTTTAGTGAGATGGGATCCAGATTTCATACTTGGTCTCCGCGTCCCGCTCAGGCGAGATAAGATGCACAGAGATGACAAGCACTAATTTCTGGTAGGCTGTCCTAGCCAATCGCCAACCCGTGTGATTCCCCTTCATCTGGGCAATCCAGCAGACTGTGCCAACTGAGTTGGTACAACACAATCTCTGACCCCGCAGATGGCTGCCTCCATGTGCTACCATATGCGCCACATATGTAGCTTACATGGTCAAGCTGACCCGACCTACTCCCTGGACCACCACGTGCTATGCTGAGCAACGAGAAGCGATAAATCCCTTCTCTGTAACACGCAGGTGTAATCCAGCACCGTCTGAAGATAGATGGACGTGCCCACTGAGTGGGTACAACACGGCTCCAACGATAATCAGAACAGTGAGGTTTCGCGTCAGAAGGCTTACGAGCTTGATATTTTAGCGTTGGATTTTAACGGTCTTTTATCTTCTTCACTATCATGCAATTCCTATGGTGATAGCAGAAGATAAACTCATGCAGTTCTAATTATAACCAATAAAAAGAAAGCATGGATCTTATGTGGTAAAAGCCCAAAGCCTAAGTAAGACCTTAAGATACTTAAGTCTTCACTTGCTCTTCTTGGGACTTTTGCATCTCATCTGGTCCAACCCAGGGCCCTAGCGCCAAGAGCACCTCAGGTGCGCCACCAGGTGAATGCCCCTCTGGGATGTGTGCCTTTGTGCTCTTGTCTAATCAAATACAATTTGATCTATCTAGACAAGTTTGACTCGCAGGTCAATTATACAATAAATTAATTAAAAATGTGATTCGCAGATCACAAATTAATTTACAAGTTTAATTCCAGGCTCGCAGGCCCCAGCACAGCACACATTTAACATGGGCAGCCCACATAAGAATAAATAGACAAGCATCATGGCATCAATCAGCATGTGATCCTTTTACAAGAAAATAAAATTTTGAAAACCCCATTGGCATCAATTTTAATTTTCTTATGAGCCCTACAACCTTACAATGGTCCATTGATAGGGATCCACTCATCCATCTGGTCAGATCCTCTGCCCTTGCATGCACCGAGTCCTAACTGACCCGAGTTGACCTAATGGTCAACCATGCATGCGCCAAGGGCTGAACAACCCTCATGAGTTCTGGCAAGCGGGTGTGACCCCGGGCCTAACTCATGTGTGTTCGCTGGTTGTCTCAACCAGACCTCGCTACACGCCTAAGATGCAATCGACCTATGGCCACCTCATGCTTGCGCACAGGTGCCATCTGGTCGATCCATCTAGGCTGTCAGATGGTCTGATCAGACTGTTGGATCTAACCAAGAGGTGACTTCAACCCCATCAACCCATCTAAGGGTTTATAGTAGGCGCCATTAGATCTAAATGGAGCGCGCAAGATGTAACAAGTTTTAGGTAAAAACAACTACAACATGCGCAACAACAATGTAAGAAGCTTTCATCTACATTAACATGCGCAACTAGATACATGGCAACAAGCGCAAACATGATGAAACTTCAAGATAGATCTATCACATGCGTTGGCATATTAGGATCACAAACAAGCAACATGAAGCAATCATATGAATCTACAAGAACCCTATGCTCTGATACCAATTGCTGGGTCCCCTTCAAGGGGGAGCGCAAGCGGATAAAACCCCTTTCAAGAGGGAGGCGCAAAGGGTGAAACCCTAAAGGGGGCGGCGCATGTGCTAGTTTAAGGGGTGTCACCCTTAAGACCGCATGTAGATCATATGGTTAACTTATGTATAAGCGAAAGGATCTTTAAAGGGATCATACCAATGCCATGAAGTTGGATGTCGGCTTGGAAGAAGAGAGCAACTTTGGTCTCCTCCAAAAGTTCACACACAAGGTGAAGATCTCTTACTTGCTTGGCGTCACTTGTGCTAGCAAGGCACCCAAGCTTCCTTGTCGAATGGAAGGAGATGATGAAGTCTCTCTTGGCCGATGCTTCTCCTCGTCAACATACACCACCCAAGGATGTGTGTCTCGTCAAGAGCAAAGAGGGAGATGAGCGTTAGCAAAACCTTGTGATCGAAATGTGTCAACATTCATCACATTTGCCAAACCGACATGCCAAAATTGGCAAGTCTTCAAAGCATGCGTTATGCGTTCACATGAAGTGAACCAAACGCTTAGCTCTCCTCTCAAATGAACCAAGCGCTCACATATGAGCCGGTTCAATTTAATTGGTCCAATGACCAAACCAAATCAGCCCAAGAATCGGTTCAGACCAAATTAAACCCTAAGGTTCAAAATCTGACCGTTCATCTTTTGATGCTCTTGATCTCTTCGATCCAGCATCCACACTCCCGATCGAAGCTTACCGATCTCAAGCCCTAATCAATCAAACATGATCAGACTGGATCTCACTTACAATCAGAGTTTAATCTCCTTTAAACTGAATCAAAACAATCCAGTCCACCCGATCTGACTCAAGTAAGTCATATCACCAAATTGTGCGACCCTAAGGGTTTCCTTTAAATGTCGGTAACGACAACTCACGTTATCACAATCAGTGAGGGGTATCTAGCAACACATCACTGTCTCCCGATATAAAGGAAAGAGTCTTCCAAGACTACACCCAAACCACAGCACAAGTGTGAATCCACTTCACAAGGCATACATGTTTCCTTTGCCACTGGATGTTCTTATTGGACAAGCATGTCAAGCCTGTAACTCCAATACGATGAGCATGATTAGATCAGATGAACATAGTCATCTGGGTATGGCCATACACTATCTCAATCATCTCATACAGGGGGGCCCTTTAGAACATCACACTCCTTGAACAAGGAGACGGCAATCCTTTATCTATCACTAGTGTCCTAACCTGACTCATGCTCATTATCCAAGATAGTCTATAATCACTATGTTTCAAATGATATTGAACTACCTCAAAATAATGACATTCATCATTTAGAAACACAAGTGATCTCAAGTCAAAGGACATGTGCCACTTGGTGCTTACAAGGATTATTCACATTGTGACAAGCAATTGAATATCCTAGTAGGGTCTGTCCAGTACATCCAATGTACCCATGAGTCTACATCTTATTCCATGCTCGAAGCATCCTATAAGATTAGCACACATATTAGTCTCAATCATATCAAGGCTGTCTCATGTTCACCAAGATATCTCGACTAAGGACATATGCATGTCAGCCTAGCTGAACAGCTTTGAGACATTATTCAGAAGTACACTTATTACAGCAGACAAGGTAACAACCTGAATAATAACCATGCCTTTATAAACACAAGAGTTTATTACATGATACTTATACAATCCCAAGGCCTCAAACATTAGCCTTAAGGGCATACCCCAACAATCTCCCACTTGCACTTAATCTAATGGTTGAGAAATCTCAAACCCATATTGTTACAGTGCTTCTCATGCTTCTGCTGCGCCAGAGGCTTGGTAAGCGGGTCTGCCAGATTGTCATCTGTATGTACCTTGCAAATTTTGATCTCGCCTCGATCAATGATCTCCCGGATCAAGTGAAACCGTCTCTGTATGTGCTTGGACTTCTGGTGCGACCGTGGTTCCTTTGCTTGTGCGATTGCTCCAGTGTTATCACAGAAGATAACCAAAGGATCTGCACTCGAAGGAACGACACCAAGTTCTCTCACGAACTTACGAATCCACACTGCCTCCTTGGATGCTTCCGAGGCTGCAACATACTCGGCTTCTGTTGTGGAATCAGCAACAGTAGACTGTTTGAAACTCTTCCACACCACAGCACCTCCATTCAAGCTAAAAACATAGCCTGATTGCGATCGGAAATCATCCTGGTCCGACTGGAACGAAGCGTCAGTATATCCCTCTATACTGATTTCTTCCTGACCACCATATATCAAGAACATATCTTTGGTCCTCCGCAGATATTTTAAAATGTTCTTGACTGCAATCCAGTGCGCCACACCTGGATTACTTTGGAATCGACTGGTCACGCTTAACCCGTAAGCGACGTCTGGGCGAGTACACAACATCGCATACATAATGGACCCAATAGCCGAAGCATAAGGCGTATTGTCCATTTCATCTTTCTCAGTCTGTGTTTGTGGACACTGACTCTTCGAAAGATTCAGACCATGTCTGACTGGAAGATATCCACGTTTAGAATTCTCTAAATGGAATCTCTCCAGGACTTTATCGATGTAAGTACTCTGGCACAGCCCGAGAAGCCTCTTAGATCTATCCCGGTAGATCTTCACACCTAACACATAGGCTGCTTCTCCTAGATCTTTCATCTGGAAACATTTTCCTAACCATGCTTTAACAGCATGCAGTTCAGGAATATCATTTCCAATGATCAAGATATCATCGACGTAGAGGACTAGGAAAGTAATCACGCTCCCACTAAACCTCTTATATACACACGGGTCATCCTCGTTCTTGATGAAACCAAACTCAGAGATTGATTCATCAAAATGAATGTTCCAGCTTCTAGATGCTTGTTTAAGTCCATAAATGGACTTCTTTAACTTGCATATTTTATGACGATCTGATGGATTCGTGAAACCTTCCGGTTGTGTCATATACACATCCTCATCCAGATTTCCATTAAGGAAAGCTGTCTTCACATCCATCTGCCAGATCTCATAATCGTAATATGCAGCTATCGCGAAAAGAATCCGAATAGACTTAAACATGGCTACAGGTGAGAAAGTTTCATCATAATCTATCCCGTAGATTTGTTTGAAACCTTTCGCAACTAGCCTGCCTTTATAGGTAACTACGTTACCATCCATGTCAATCTTCTTCTTGAAGATCCATTTACAGCCTATAGGGATTACTCCCGGAGGCGGATCAACCAAATCCCAGACTTGGTTATCTGACATGGAGTCCATCTCGGCTCGCATAGCATTAAGCCATCTAGCTGACTCCGGTCCACTGACCGCATCCGCATAAGTGAGGGGTTCATCATTATCAATGATGTAGACTCCGTCATAACGCTCAGGCTGTCGACGGATCCTTCCCGATCTACGCGGTTCCCGTGATATTTGAGCCTCAGGTTGTGTAGTAACCCGATCTACCGGCTCAGGCACATCCAACTGTGCTTGACTACTTTGTCCTTCCTCTGGAATCTCATCCAGCTTTATTTCTCTCCCACTGGCCTCTTGCAGAAGAAATTCCTTCTCAAGAAATATGGCCGTCCGAGCAACAAAAACTTTGTTCTCTTTGGGATCGTAGAAATAATAACCCTTAGTTTCCTTAGGGTAACCGACAAAGATACATTTCTCAGATCTGCTCTCCAGTTTCCCAGAGGCGAGCTTTTTGACATAAGCCTCGCAACCCCAGATCCTGATAAATGTCAAGCTCGGCTGTTTCCCATACCATAACTCATATGGCGTCTTTGAAACTGCCTTGGATGGCACTCGGTTTAGTACATTTGCAGCTGTTTCCAGTGCAAAACCCCAAAAGGAGTATGGAAGAGTAGCCTGACTCATCATAGAACGAACCATATCAAGCAACGTTCTATTTCTCCTCTCGGACACACCATTCCATTGCGGTGTTCCTGGCGGAGTGAGCTGTGAGATAATCCCACACTCTTTTAGATAGTCAGTAAACGCATGACTTTGGTATTCACCACCTCGATCAGAACGAAGTGCCTTGATATTTCGGCCTAGCTGATTCTGTACTTCATTTTTGAACTCTTTGAACTTGTCAAAAGATTCACTCTTATGTCTCATAAGATAGACATAACCATACCTACTGAAATCATCAGTAAAGGTAATGAAGTACTGATAGCCACCTCTGGCATGTTTACTAAATGGCCCACACACATCACTGTGTATAAGGTTAAGTAAACCTGAAGCCCTTTGACCTTTATTAGAAAAAGGTGACTTCGTCATTTTACCCATCAAACAAGCTTTGCATGTATCAATCTCCTCATAGGAGAATGATCCCAGCAGTCCATGATCATGCAACCGCTTAATGCGCTTCTCGTTAATATGGCCTAAACGACTATGCCATAGCAAGGTGCTGTCATCAGCATACTTGGCTTTCTTATTATCAATGTTTTGTATAGAATTTTCCATGTCCAACATGAACAACCCATTGTTAATTGAACCAGTTGCATACACAATATTATCACAAGATAAAACACACTTTGAAATATTGCATTCAAAGGCAAATCCTTTCCTGACAAGAGCAGGAATAGAGATAATATTCTTAGTAATACTAGGTACAAAATAACAATTGTTTAATTCCAATACAATGCCAGATGGTAAAGAAATGAAATAGTCTCCTACTGCAACAGCAGCAACCCGTGCCCCGTTTCCAACGCGTAGGTCTACCTCATGCTGTCCCACCTGCCTTCTTCTCTTGAGTTCCTGTACATTTGAACAAATGTGAACTCCACATGCAGTGTCCAACACCCATGAAATGGTAGAAGAAGATAACATGACCTCAGTCACATATATACCTGAGCCAGAAGCGATGCTTCCCCTCTTATCTCCTTGGAGCGCTTTACAGTCCTTTTTCCAGTGACCCAGCTGGCCACAGTGGAAACACCTGTTGTCCTTCGACCGCTTGACCTTCTGTTTCAGAGCCTTGCTGTAATTCTTGAGAGGGGCCTTGCCCTTCTTCCCCTTCTTCTTGTTCCTTGAAGGAACCATCAAGACAGAGGTTGAAGGCTTTCCCTTCAGAGTTTCCTCAGTTGTCAAGAGCATATTCAGCAGCTCTGCCGGCGTACAATCGATTTTGTTCATATTAAAGTTAATAATGAACGCATCGAAAGAGGGCGGGAGAGACTGCAGAATAATATCCACAGCAAGCTCCTGGTTGATGGTATGCCCCAGTTTCTCCAGAGCCTCCTTGTGCCCAATCATCTTGAGCACGTGAGCTCCCACTGGGCTCCCTTCAGCCAGTTTGCTCTGAAAGAACAGCTTCGTCAGATTATAGCGTTCTGTCCTCGCCTGTGAAGCATACAGCATCTTGAAGTTCGCTATAATCTCTATAGCCGACAAATCCTCATGCTGACGCTGCAGCGGTGGCGTCATAGACGCTAGCATCAGGCAAGCGACATCAATGCTATCATTGACGTGCTTTTCATAGGCTTCCCGAACCGCCCTGGCGGCGTTCGGAGCGGGCTGCGGCGGTATCGCCGTCTCGAGGACATACAGTTTCCTCTCTGCCTTAAGAACGATCTTAAGGTGTCCGAACCAGTCAGAGAAGTTCGGCCCAGCAAACTTCTCCCTTTCCAGTAGGGATCGCACATTGAAGCTCATGGTGTTCGTTGCTGCAGGAATCTACAACAAGCAAGAACAGCAAGGTCAGTATCAATGTTAAGAATCAATCCAGGACTTAAGAAAGATTCTTTTCTCACTATTTTGTCTGACTGAAAAATCCAGTAAACAGTCCGAAAGAGTAACACTCTTTTAGTGAGATGGGATCCAGATTTCATACTTGGTCTCCGCGTCCCGCTCAGGCGAGATAAGATGCACAGAGATGACAAGCACTAATTTCTGGTAGGCTGTCCTAGCCAATCGCCAACCCGTGCGATTCCCCTTCATCTGGGCAATCCAGCAGACTGTGCCAACTGAGTTGGTACAACACAATCTCTGACCCCGCAGATGGCTGCCTCCATGTGCTACCATATGCGCCACATATGTAGCTTACATGGTCAAGCTGACCCGACCTACTCCCTGGACCACCACGTGCTATGCTGAGCAACGAGAAGTGATAAATCCCTTCTCTGTAACACGCAGGTGTAATCCAGCACCGTCTGAAGATAGATGGACGTGCCCACTGAGTGGGTACAACACGGCTCCAACGATAATCAGAACAGTGAGGTTTCGCGTCAGAAGGCTTACGAGCTTGATATTTTAGCGTTGGATTTTAACGGTCTTTTATCTTCTTCACTATCATGCAATTCCTATGGTGATAGCAGAAGATAAACTCATGCAGTTCTAATTATAACCAATAAAAAGAAAGCATGGATCTTATGTGGTAAAAGCCCAAAGCCTAAGTAAGACCTTAAGATACTTAAGTCTTCACTTGCTCTTCTTGGGACTTTTGCATCTCATCTGGTCCAACCCAGGGCCCTAGCGCCAAGAGCACCTCAGGTGCGCCACCAGGTGAATGCCCCTCTGGGATGTGTGCCTTTGTGCTCTTGTCTAATCAAATACAATTTGATCTATCTAGACAAGTTTGACTCGCAGGTCAATTATACAATAAATTAATTAAAAATGTGATTCGCAGATCACAAATTAATTTACAAGTTTAATTCCAGGCTCGCAGGCCCCAGCACAGCACACATTTAACATGGGCAGCCCACATAAGAATAAATAGACAAGCATCATGGCATCAATCAGCATGTGATCCTTTTACAAGAAAATAAAATTTTGAAAACCCCATTGGCATCAATTTTAATTTTCTTATGAGCCCTACAACCTTACAATGGTCCATTGATAGGGATCCACTCATCCATCTGGTCAGATCCTCTGCCCTTGCATGCACCGAGTCCTAACTGACCCGAGTTGACCTAATGGTCAACCATGCATGCGCCAAGGGCTGAACAACCCTCATGAGTTCTGGCAAGCGGGTGTGACCCCGGGCCTAACTCATGTGTGTTCGCTGGTTGTCTCAACCAGACCTCGCTACACGCCTAAGATGCAATCGACCTATGGCCACCTCATGCTTGCGCACAGGTGCCATCTGGTCGATCCATCTAGGCTGTCAGATGGTCTGATCAGACTGTTGGATCTAACCAAGAGGTGACTTCAACCCCATCAACCCATCTAAGGGTTTATAGTAGGCGCCATTAGATCTAAATGGAGCGCGCAAGATGTAACAAGTTTTAGGTAAAAACAACTACAACATGCGCAACAACAATGTAAGAAGCTTTCATCTACATTAACATGCGCAACTAGATACATGGCAACAAGCGCAAACATGATGAAACTTCAAGATAGATCTATCACATGCGTTGGCATATTAGGATCACAAACAAGCAACATGAAGCAATCATATGAATCTACAAGAACCCTATGCTCTGATACCAATTGTTGGGTCCCCTTCAAGGGGGAGCGCAAGCGGATAAAACCCCTTTCAAGAGGGAGGCGCAAAGGGTGAAACCCTAAAGGGGGCGGCGCATGTGCTAGTTTAAGGGGTGTCACCCTTAAGACCGCATGTAGATCATATGGTTAACTTATGTATAAGCGAAAGGATCTTTAAAGGGATCATACCAATGCCATGAAGTTGGATGTCGGCTTGGAAGAAGAGAGCAACTTTGGTCTCCTCCAAAAGTTCACACACAAGGTGAAGATCTCTTACTTGCTTGGTGTCACTTGTGCTAGCAAGGCACCCAAGCTTCCTTGTCGAATGGAAGGAGATGATGAAGTCTCTCTTGGCCGATGCTTCTCCTCGTCAACATACACCACCCAAGGATGTGTGTCTCGTCAAGAGCAAAGAGGGAGATGAGCGTTAGCAAAACCTTGTGATCGAAATGTGTCAACATTCATCACATTTGCCAAACCGACATGCCAAAATTGGCAAGTCTTCAAAGCATGCGTTATGCGTTCACATGAAGTGAACCAAACGCTTAGCTCTCCTCTCAAATGAACCAAGCGCTCACATATGAGCCGGTTCAATTTAATTGGTCCAATGACCAAACCAAATCAGCCCAAGAATCGGTTCAGACCAAATTAAACCCTAAGGTTCAAAATCTGACCGTTCATCTTTTGATGCTCTTGATCTCTTCGATCCAGCATCCACACTCCCGATCGAAGCTTACCGATCTCAAGCCCTAATCAATCAAACATGATCAGACTGGATCTCACTTACAATCAGAGTTTAATCTCCTTTAAACTGAATCAAAACAATCCAGTCCACCCGATCTGACTCAAGTAAGTCATATCACCAAATTGTGCGACCCTAAGGGTTTCCTTTAAATGTCGGTAACGACAACTCACGTTATCACGATCAATGAGGGGTATCTAGCAACACATCACTGTCTCCCGATATAAAGGAAAGAGTCTTCCAAGACTACACCCAAACCACAGCACAAGTGTGAATCCACTTCACAAGGCATACATGTTTCCTTTGCCACTGGATGTTCTTATTGGACAAGCATGTCAAGCCTGTAACTCCAATACGATGAGCATGATTAGATCAGATGAACATAGTCATCTGGGTATGGCCATACACTATCTCAATCATCTTATACAGGGGGGCCCTTTAGAACATCACACTCCTTGAACAAGGAGACGGCAATCCTTTATCTATCACTAGTGTCCTAACCTGATTCATGCTCATTATCCAAGATAGTCTATAATCACTATGTTTCAAATGATATTGAACTACCTCAAAATAATGACATTCATCATTTAGAAACACAAGTGATCTCAAGTCAAAGGACATGTGCCACTTGGTGCTTACAAGGATTATTCACATTGTGACAAGCAATTGAATATCCTAGTAGGGTCTGTCCAGTACATCCAATGTACCCATGAGTCTACATCTTATTCCATGCTCGAAGCATCCTATAAGATTAGCACACATATTAGTCTCAATCATATCAAGGCTGTCTCATGTTTACCAAGATATCTCGACTAAGGACATATGCATGTCAGCCTAGCTGAACAGCTTTGAGACATTATTCAGAAGTACACTTATTACAGCAGACAAGGTAACAACCTGAATAATAACCATGCCTTTATAAACACAAGAGTTTATTACATGATACTTATACAATCCCAAGGCCTCAAACATTAGCCTTAAGGGCATACCCCAACACTTTCTGGGCTCCTTTGGATCATCATTAGGTGGAGCAACAAAGTAGGGGGGGTGGTGCACGTCGAAATGGGGTCGTCGGGGCCTGATCTCATCTTTAGGGGCGATCACGGCCAGCCCGTGTCGGTGGTCACGGGTGTGTTTGAATGCTCCAGATTCCATCGCGAAGATCACGGTCGTGGGCACGGGCGTGTCATGCGCCGTGTTCGCATTCGCATCGCGACTAGACCATGTCATGGCCGTGCCGGCCGTCACGACCTGGCCGTGTCAGGGCGGACGGTCGGGGTCGTAGTCTTCTTTACGGGCCGTAATGTTGGGCCCGAAATCCACAGAATGCTTCACGGCTGTGCTCTCCATCATGGCCTGGCCGTGTCGGGGCGGACGGTCGAGGCCGTAGTCTTCTTTACGGGCCGTAATGTTGGGCCCGAAATCCACATAATGCTTCATGATTGTGCTCTCCATCACGGCCTGGCCATGTCCGAGTTGGTTTGGTGCGGCGCGGGAACGGGCATACAGAGGGGCTATGTGCTCGTCACGGGCGTGACCGCCGTCACGGCCTGGCCGTGTCGGGGTCTGGGAAACTCCAACCACGCTAAAAATCGTGTTGTATCTTCCCCATGTCCTGGGGAGTCTTCCCAAGTGCCTTCCAGGGGGTTTGGGCCATCCTCAGGTATGTTCATAGGCCTGTTTGCTCCTGCATCACGAGGCTTGCGGCTTCAAGATGGAAGAGGTATTGCGCCAAAGTGTCTTGCCCTAGCCTTTGATTGCTTGCTCACACATATGTTAGAATAGATGTCAAGAGCTCTCGCATATGACATGTATAAATCAGCAAAGGGGGCAGCTAGGCAAGAGGTATTGGAGCAATTCACAAAGAGGGAGGCGGCTAGGGTTAAGGGGAGTTGACTAATTAGGGTTAGGGTTATGGCAAGACTCCAAGCCTTTTCCATAAATCCCTTCCCATTAGTCTTATGCTCCAAGGACTTACCAAAGAAGTCCTATAAGCCATACACGCCCCAAGACATGCCTAAGAGGCAAGCTTTCCATCCCAGGAACAAGGGGGGAGCACCATTAACTTCCTACAAAAGCAATATGCGCTAACCATACCCCATTTTGCCCTTAGGTGCTAATGGGGTTGGTTTTCTCCCCATACCCTTATGCCATGATATCCCTTCATGACAACTTGTTATTGGGCCTCATTTGGTAATGAGTTAGCCCAAACTTTATTGCACAAGTTGATTAAGTCATTGGATCCAATCCATTGCAACCCTAACTCAAATGTGACCAACCATGGTCAATTTCGAGTCAAACCTGCCAAAAATGAAGTTTGGCTCCAATAAGTCTCTTCCATCTCATCAGGCCCATTGGCACTGATGAAATCTTCCAAATAGATCCGAGCTATACAATAACTCGAAGGCTTCCCAATCAATGCGAGAACTCGAGTATCAAGGTGTGCGACCCTACAGGTTCCTCTGACGTTGGCAGTGATGTCCTAAGGTCATCACAAGCAGTGAATGACACCTACCAGTGCATCGCTGCTACCCAAGTCATCGGAATGGATATCGACATTGACATCCCCATCATAGCAACTAGGTACAGATGCATTATAGTCTCTTTGCCAAACTGATATCCGATTGGACAATTGTGTCACCACTTGTTTTCACCCAATCTCATGGTCATGATTAAATCAGGTTTTCACCTGTGTATGGCCATACACTTTCAATCATAGAACCATAGAGGGGCCCCATGGATATCATGTTGGGGTATGCCCTTAAGGCTAATGTTTGAGGCCTTGGGATTGTATCAGTATCATGTAATAAACTCTTATGTTTATAAAGGCATGGTTGTTATTCAGTTTGTTACCTTGTCTGCTGTAATAAGTGTACTTCTGAATAATGTCTCAAAGCTGTTCAGCTGGGCTGACATGCTGTAAAGTCCTTAGTCGAAATATCTTGGTGAACATGAGACAACCTTGATATGATTGAGACTAATATGTGTTCTAATCTTATAGGATGCTTCGAGCATGGAATAAAATGTAGACTCATGGGTACATTGGATGTACTGGACAGACCCTACTAGGATATTCAATTGTTTGTCACAATGTGAATAATCCTTGTTTGCATCAAGTGGCACATGTCCTCTGACTTGAGATCACTTGTGTTTCTAAATGATGATTGTCATTGTTTTGAGGTTGTTCAATATCATTTGAAACATAATGGTTATAGACTATCTTGGATAATGATCATGAGTCAGGTTAGGGCACTAGTGATAGATACAGGATTGCCGTCTCCTTGTTTAAGGAGTGTGATGTTCTAAAGGGGCCCCCTTGAATGAGATGATTGAGAAAGTGTATGGCCATACCCAGGTGACAGTGTTCATCTGATCTAATCATGCTCGTAATATTGGAGTTACAAGCTTGACTTGCTTGTCCAATAAGAACATCCAGTGGCAAAGGATATATGCATGCCTTGTGAAGTTGATTCACACTTGTGCTATGGTTTGGGTGTAGTCTTGGAAGACTCTTTCCTTTATATCGGGAGACAGTGATGTGTTGCTAGATACCCCTCACTGATCGTGATAACGAAAGTTATCGTTACCGACATTTAAAGGAAACCCTCAGGGTCGCACAATTTGATGATATGGCTTACTTGAGTCAGATCGTGTGGACTGAATTATTTGGGTTCAGTTTAAAGGGATTATAAGCTCTGATTATAAGTGAGATCTGGTCTAATCATGTTTGATTGATTAGGGCTTGAGATCGGTAAGCTTTGATCGAGAGAGTTGATGCTAGATTGGTGAGATCAGAAGCATCAGGAGATCAACGGTTGGATCTGGAGCCTTAGGGTTTAACGGTGATCTAAACCAATGTTTGGGTTAATTGATCTTTGAACCAAAATTGAAATGCATTCGATTTGCTTGAACCGGTTCACATGTGTGAACGCTTGGTTCATTGGTTGAAAACGTTTTCTTTGATCGGTTATGAGATCATGGCGCATGATTTCCATTTATGGAAAGTCATGAAGGCCTCAACGCCTTAACGCCCAAGACGCCTCTACACCTCAACATCAAGGCGTTCGCTTGGAAGTGAACGAACATACTCTCGTGGATTGAGGTAGTTGACGAAGAGGAGGTCTCGGTGAAGGCACCAAGCGATCTCATCCCTTCCATACGTCAAGGACACCTTGGGCACTTGCTAGCACAAGGAACGCCAAAGGAAGTAGGCGGCATCTTCTTGTGTGCGTCAACTTTGGAGAAGGTTCATTTGCGCCTTTGCTTCCAAGGCTCCATCAAATCGATGGCTATGGTATGAGATCTTCTTTCGATCTTTACAACGTCTTAAGGTTGATCATATGAACATATATTCATGCGATCTTGATAAAACCCTAATTCCGCTGCCAAAAGAATTTACATGCGCCCCCCTTTAGGGTTTGATCTGCTTGCGCTCCCCCTCGAAGGGGACCCTACATATCAAGCTTCCCTCAAGAAGGGGCAAATCCTTTGTCTATATATTGACCTTCTTATATGGGTTGTGACATATTCATTGACAACTATTATTACCTCCCAACTATAGTGAGGTGTTAGGTTGTATCAAAGTATGTCCCTAACCATACAGAAGAGTCAATGACCTTAAGTCAAGGGATCGATGCATCTTTTGTCATTTGTGAGGATAACTCATGACACTAAGTCAGTGCCTCACAGAGGGTCGGTCTAGTATATCTACCACTGATATACCCATATGTCTGCGTTAGCACCTCGTGCCTAATTAGCACATATACTAGTCTCACAAGTACTAGAGCTATCTCATATCCACTCAGGTACATTGATTGGGGACAAGAGTTTGAGCACAGATCCAATCTGTCTCCAGGGACATTATCATGTAAGAACACAATCGCAAATGTAAACTAAGCATGATAACGACAATGCCAAAATGATATATAAGAAATATCAATGTCAAATAATACAAAAGATAGACCAAAACTAGGTCTTAGGGCATAAACATCAACAGTATGGTCATATACTTTCAGTCATGAAACCATATAGAGCCTATGGATATCAAGCTTCCCTTAAGAAGGGGCAAATTCTCTGTCTCACAGTTGAACCTTTCATATGGATCGTGACATGCCTAGTGACAATTGTTGTAACTTTCCAACTACGTTGAGGCATTAGGTTATATCAAATCATGTCCCTAACCATACGAAACTATCAATGACCTCAAGTCTAAGGATCATTGCATCTCTATCGCATGTGAGACTGACTTGTGACACCCAAGTTAGGTCCTCACGACGGGTCAATCCAGTATATCCATAATTGATATACTCATATGTCTGCATTAGCACCACATTCCTAACCAGCACATATACCAATCTCACATGTACCAAAGTTGTCCTTTATCTATTGATGTACTTGACTGGGGACATAAGTTTGAGACTAGATAAAATCTATCTCCAGGGACATTATTATGCAAATGTACAAAGACACAAATGTAATCATAAACATAATAACGTCAATGCTAGTATAAAGATGGACCAACAACTAGTCCTAGGGCATAACTACTAACAACCATTTCACCCACTATATTGTTAGAACCTTATCTCTGCTGTTTACTTCCCTGTTTTCTACTGACATTTATTTGCTGCTATGCTTCTATTGCCACGATAAAATTCATTTAGTTTTGCACACAAAAAAAAATTCATTGTTCTATTTGTTCTGCTATGCCTCTATTGCCAGGATAAAATTCCTTAAACTGTTGCTGATTTTTTGCTATGTTCTTAGAAATCTCCTGCTAGTTTTTCGGCTCATTCCTAAGTTTGGGTCTTGTTTTTTCGACTGAAATACCATGTATTTGGCAGAAAATTTTCAGCTTGCTCTGACCAACTAGCATTTTTTCCATCAAACTAATAGTAATATCTCTATCTTTATGGTGTTGCTTGGCTGAATTTCAGAATTACGTTGCTATTTGATTCATAAACTGAAGAGCCTAGGAACTATATTACTTAGTAGATAAGTCTTCTAGACACCTCAAATTTGTGCAAGGGTTGTACATAGCAAGTTGCAATTGCTGTAGACGTTGCTGTGTAAACTTCTGTGAATTTTGTTTACTGTTGCTTACCAGCCGATTTCAGCCTTTGCAAGTGTCTGAAATCTCTAGTCAAAAGAACTATCTTGAACAATACATAATTGCTGTGAGATCTTTGCAATCTACAAGCTAATCTCCAAGATCTGAATTCCTGGGTTGTATTCTTAACTTCATAAGAATTGAACGAAGATCTGCAGCCTGCTCAAGTGGTGAATACACATGCTAACGTTGCTGAAGTTCATATGCAGAAAGCTGAATTTCTACACTTGCTATTATCATCTGCATTGATACAATAAAGCTGAATTTCTGCACTTGTTATTAGCATCTGCATTGGCTGAATTTCAGCGCTAGCTACCACCTGCATTTGCTGAGTTTTTGCCTTGCTGTTACCATCTGCAAATGCTGGATTTCTACACTTACCATAAGCATTACTGAAATTTTGCATTTACCATATGAATTTGTGAGTTCTGCATTTTGGTTTCTACATGCTTGATGCTCTGAATTGCAGATTTATTTGGTAAAATCTGAAACTACACTGCACTATATTTGCTGAAATTTCTGCAGTTTCGTTGATACTATTGGTTGTTACCATCTGAAACTTGCACCATTTCTTGCTGAACATTGCTACAAGGTTGCTGAACATTGCTGCAAATTCTACATTAAAATTTGAAGCTGAACATTGTTATAGGATTGCTGAATATTGCTGCAAATTCTAGATTAAAATTTGAAGTTGAACATTGCACCACGTGCTGCTCTTCTTACAATAACATTTGTATTACTTCTCACAGGTGCATCTAGAGTAATCTGAACCTGAAATTTGGGTGAATATTGAATTAGTAGAACTTGTTCAGTTTGAAAATCTGGAATCATTTCTTGAAACAAAAGTTGTGCTGAATATTAATGAATATTACTAGCATTTACTGTTCATTACCATCTGAAAGTTACTATGCTTGCTAAAAAATTATGCTGAACATTTGTAGATTTATGTTGCATTTTTATACCTATATTGTCAGCTCATCATTGCATTGTTTAACTCTGAAAACTGTATCAACTTCTGCTAAACTTGTTTTAAGTTTAACTTAGTTGTGCTTGCATTTTCTAAATTAAATTCTAATTGCTTGTTGAAACTGAAATTTGCTTTATTACTTGCTGTTTGTGTTTGTTACATTCTTGTCTTCTACAATTGTTTGCTGCAAATATTGATTTTAAAAATAAATATGGCATTGCAATCCATTAAATCTTATCCTCAACCATATGATCAGCCATTTAGGAGAACTTTTGAACCGATTTGGGGGGAGTATCTAAATCAACACCCCTATGGAGCTAGAACTTTGGCTATAAATAAGTATGAATCATATGAACTACAATATCAAGAATGGGACCTCGGGTATGTAAGTCAAGACCCATACTGTAGAGTTACCCCTTTCCTTAGAGAAACTAATGGTTAGTCCTTTATAGACCCACCTATTTTTGAGGGAAACTTAGACTCTCATGTATTTCTAGATTGGCTCATGCTTGTTGAGCAATACTTTGAAAGGAGTGTAACTGCATATAGGAAGATACATTATGCCCAATTTCTCTTACGAGGCTTAGCTCAAACGTATTGGCAAAAATTGGAAAATCATATAGCATGTTGTGGACTATCACCAATCACAAAATGAAAAGTTATGAGTTGGAAGTCAAAGGATAAATACATAACTCCACACTATAGAAAACATATGCATGATCAATTGTCTAGGTTGACCCAAGGAAATGACTCTGTGTCTCAATACAAGGCTAGGTTTGATGATTTGCTTTTTGGATGTGATCTATTTGAAGAACCATGGTTAGTCCTTGACCGATTTAAGGGTGAACTTAGGAATGACATTAGGAAAGCTTTATTGTTTTATATTGTTAAGACTTTAGAAGATGCCTACCACTTAGCTTGTGAAATTGAATATGAGCTTAAGTTGGCTAGAACGCCACCGTCACCAAAAACTCAAGATAGCCAAATTGACTTTCCAAAACCAAAGGCACCAAACACTAGTCATTCATCTAGGGTTAGGGTTTCAAATTCTCCAACAAAAATAGATAATCCTTCTCACCCTAAACAAATTTCCAAACACAATCTTAAGCAAACCTTAACCATGACCAAGGAAAGTCCTAAATAAGAGGTCCCTAGCTTTGAAATATATGCTCTAGACTACACTAGTGAAGATGAATTTAAACCACAAGAGATGAAGACTAAACATAAGAAAATTGATAGGACACCTCTTCTAGATCCTTCTAATGCCATTACCACTATTTCTAGGCCTAGAGTTGAAACTACTTTAGAAGTTCTTATGATTGACCATGTCAAAGTTTCTAATCTGAGTCTGACTAGCAATTTGGATGTGAACCCTCAAAGGACATTTATCTGTCATCGGTATTCTCTAGGACAATCCATGTTGCCATCACTCTTGGGTCCTAGACCTAAAAATAAGGAAACACCACCCTTGGGGTTACCCCAGCCTAGTCCAACACTTGAACTGATTGAGCCCCCCATAACACAAAAGGAACCCCAAGAAGATCCCAATCAACTAAACCCTGCTACCCCATTAGCAATAGTGCCCATAAGTGTTGACAACCCTATAGAGGTCATGTCTTGTTTCTTTGGCACACCAAGGTGCTTAACACTCTACATTGACCCATTCCTACAGCAAGCACTAAGCTTTTCCTTAGGAGACCTACTTCATAGTGTTCAAGATTACCCCTTGATGGACACACCACTTTGCTTGGATGATCATATAATTCCATATTCCCTCTTACGTATATCTCATGAGATTAGTTACCGTGTTTGTCTTGAAGGCTCAGATCAATCTTCAAAGATATCCTTGAACAATATATTTCTTTTCTTGATGGCTTTGTGATACCAAACTCTCTAGCTAGACTTGACTATACTATCCTAATTCATTTAAGCAAGCAGTTCCTTAACTGTGATATTGAGTTAGTTTCACTCGACCTTAGTTGGCAGCATAGCCTTGACTTCATCTTTGGACCTAGATTCATATCCCATTACCTTGCAATTATAAGCAATTATTGGATTAATTCATTGAAATTAATTTGGGCTGATTCTCAATTCCTAATAGGGTACCCACCTAAAAATTGCACAAAAATGTCTTTTTATTCTCTTCCATTTGAGACTTACCTATCTGGATTTACATTTTCTTATCATATATTCAGCAAACATGCGAAAACAATTACTTTTAAAGAAGTAAAGAAAGAAGATGATAACCTTCACACAATTGGAAGGACACCAGAACTGTAGCTTAGCTTCAATTATAATTCTCCGGAGGAGAATTCTTCTACCTGGAGAAATCTAATATAGTAAAGAAGGGTTGCCTGAGATGCTCCAAAAGAGCTGATCTTTACATTGTGGCTGCCTCCAGAATCACAACAAAACTTTAAATTAATTCTCCGGAGAAAAATTTTGCAACACCCCCCCCCCCCCCCCGATGTAGGAGCAAAAGCTCAATCTGTCAAAGAAGAGCCTCCATATGTAGGATGAACCAAGAAGTCAATTTAAATACTTGCCCTGAGATGGCGAGTGGAGTGGAGGCAACGAGAATTGTAAAACCCCTAAAGCAAAGAGGGCCGAAACCCTAAGGGGGCGCATGATAATTTGCTAGGGTTTCAACAACAAAATCGCATATATGCTCATATGATCAACTTGTATAGATTGATTAGATCAAGAAGGAGATCATACCAATGCCATCGATTGGATGGTGCCTTGGAAGCAAAGACGCAAATGCTCCTTCTCCAAAGGTGACGCACACAACAAAAGAAGATGGCTTGCTCCTTTGAATCCTCTATGCTAGCAAAGCGCTTCAAAGGGTCCTTGTCGTGTGAGGATGATGAGAGATCAAACTTGGCAAGGCTCAACTTCCTCCTCCTTTCGTCAAAAACTCTCTACACCGAAAGAGAAGCGTGTTGGGGTATGCCCTTAAGGCTAATGTTTGAGGCCTTGGGATTGTATCAGTATCATGTATAAACTCTTATGTTTATAAAGGCAATGGTTGTTATTCAGGTTGTTACATTGTCTGCTGCAACAAGTGTACTTCTGAATGATGTCTCAATGCTGTTCAGCTAGGCTGACATGCTATAAAGTCCTTAGTCGAGATATCTTGGTGAACATGAGACAGCCTTGATATGATTGAGACTAATATGTGTTCTAATCTTATAGGATGCTTCGAGCATGGAATAAGATGTAGGCTCATGGGTACATTGGATGTACTGGACAGACCCTACTAGGATATTCAATTGCTTGTCACAATGTGAATAATCCTTGAATGCAACAAGTGGCACATATCCTCTGACTTGAGATCACTTGTGTTTCTAAATGATGATTGTCATTGTTTTGAGGTAGTTCAATATCATTTGAAACATAATGGTTATAGACTATCTTGGATAATGATCATGAGTCAGCTTAGGGCACTAGTGATAGATATAGGATTGCCGTCTCCTTGTTTAAGGAGTGTGATGTTCTACTGGGGGCCCCCCTGGATGAGATGATTGAGAAAGTGTATGGCCATACCCAGGTGACTATGTTCATCTGATCTCATGCTCATCATATTGGAGTTACAGGCTTGACTCGCTTGTCCAATAAGAACATCCAGTGGCAAAGGAAATTTGTATGCCTCGTGAAGTGGATTCACACTTGTGCTGTGGTTTGGGTGTAGTCTTGGAAGACTCTTTCCTTTATATCGGGAGACAGTGATGTGTTGCTAGATACCCCTCACTGATCGTGATAACGTAAGTTATCGTTACCGACATTTAAAGGAAACCCTTAGGGTCGCACAATTCGATGATATGGCTTACTTAAGTCAGATCGTGTGGACTGAATTGTTTAGGTTCAGTTTGAAGGAGTTTAAACTCTGATTGTAAGTGAGATCTGGTCTGATCATGTTTGATTGATTGGGGCTTGAGATCGGTAAGCTTCGATCGAGAGAATTGATGCTGGATCAGTGAGATCAAGAGCATCAGGAGATGAACGGTTAGATCTGGAGCCTTAGGGTTTAAGATGATCTAGACCAAATGGCTTGGGCTGGTTTGATTTGGTCTTTGGACCAAATGCAATTGCATTGAACCGGTTCAAGAGAGTGAACACATGGTTCAATGCTTGAGGCATTTTTGATCGGTTTTGACATCATGGGTGCATGGCTTCGTGTCTTTCCTATTTTTGGAAAGTCATTAGCGCATGTTCCCTTCAACGCCAAAAACGCTTCAACGCTCGCCTCTCTCATTTTGCGCTCTCGTGTGTGGCTTGTCTTCACGAGAGAGTTGAGAAGATTTCGGCCAAGGTGAACATCACTCTCGCATCTCCATCTTCCTCCACACAAAGGACCCCTTGAAGCTTTGCTAGCACAAAGACGACAAGGAGAAGCCATCTTCATTCGTTGTGTGCGTCATCTTCGGAGAAGAAGCAATTGCGTCTTTGCTTCCAAGACACCATCCAATCCAATGGCGTTGGTATGATCCCTTATGATCTATTCCATTGTTACAAGTTGATCATATGAACTACATGCGATCTTATCTTTGAAACCCTAATTTTCGCTGCCAAAAGAATTAATTTGCGCCAAGTAGGGTTTCGCTCCCCCTTGAAGGGGACTCTTCAATTGGTATCAGAGCGCTGGTTCTTGTAGAATAATATGATTGCTTGATGATTTGTGATCCTTGTTTGTGTTTGATAAGTAGATCTAGTAGGAAGCATCTTGCGCATCTACATGTAGAGTAATGAAAATACATGATGTATGTTTTTGTTTAATCCTTTGCGCATGTATGATGTATTGTTGCGCATGTTAGATGTTTTTCAAAACTTAACTTGCGCGCCCCTACTTTAGATCTAATGCGTCTACTATAAACCCTTAGACGGGTTGATGGGGTTGAAGTCATCCTCTAGGTAGGATCCAAATAGTCTGATCAGACCATCTGACAGCCTAGATGGGTTGACCAGATAGCACCTGTGCGCAAGCACGAGGTGGCTATAGGTCGACTGCATCAAGGGCGTGTAGCGAGGTCTGGTTGAGACAACCAGTGAACGCACATGAGTTAGGCCCGGGGTCACACCCGCTTGCCAGAACTCATGAGGGTTGTTCAGCCCTTGGCGCATGCATGGTTGACCATTAGGTCAACTCAAGTCAGTTAGGACTTGGTGCATGCAAGGGCAGTGGATCTGCCTAGACATGATGAGTGGATCCCTATCAATGGACCGTTGTAAGGTTGTAGGGCACATAAGAAAATTAAAATTGATGCCAATGGGTTTTCAAACATTTTATTTTCTTGTTAATGGATCACATGATGATTGGATGCCATGATATATGTTTATTTCATCTTATGTGGGTTGCCCTTTTAATGTGTGCTGTGCTGGGGCCTGCGTGCCTGGTTTAAACTTGTAAATTAATTTTTATTGTGATCTGCGAATCACTTTTTAATTGATTTATAAAATGTTATTGACCTGCGAGTCAATCTTGTCTAGATAGATTACATTGTAATTTAATCAGACAAGGGCACAGAGCACACATGGCATTGGCGCATGCAGCAGTGGCTTGACCAGGTGGGAGGTCTAGGGTTCGACCCTAGGATAGGCGCATTTACCTGGTGGGCGCACCTGAGCTGCAGAGGGCGCTTGGGCCCTGGTCTGGGCCAGATGAGAGGCAAAAGACCCAAGAAGCATGTGAAGACTTAAGATACCTTAAGGTCTTACTTAGGCTTAGTGGGCGTTTACCACATAAGATCATCATGCTTTCTTTTATTGTTTAAATAATTAGACTTGCATGATTTATTTATCTTCTGCTATCACCATAGGGTTTGCATGATAGTTAAGAAGATAAAAGACCGTTAAAATCCAACGCTAAAATATCAAGCTCGATAGCCTTCTGACGCGAAACCTCACTGTTCTGACTATCGTTGGAGCCGTGTTGTACCCACTCAGTGGGCACGTCCATCTATCTTCAGACGGTGTGTGATTTCACCTGCGTGTTACAGAGAAGGGATTTATCGCTTCTCGTTGCTCAGCATAACACGTGGTGGTCCAGGGAGTAGGTCGGGTTAGCTTGACCATGTAGGCTACATATGTGGAGCATATGGTAGCTATATGGAGGCAGCCATCTGTGGGATCAGAGACTGTGTTGTACCAACTCAGTTGGCACAGTCTGCTGGATTGCCCAGATGAAGGGGAATCGCACGGGTTGGCGATTGGCAAGGACTGCCTACCAGAAATTAGTGCTTGTACTCTCTGTGCATCTTATCTCGCCTGAGCGGGACGCGGAGACCAAGTATGAAATCTGGATCTCATCTCACTAAAAGAGTGATAACTCTTTCGGACTGTTTTAATGGATTTTTTAGTTAGATAAAATAGTGAGAAAAGAATCTTTCTTAAGTCCTGGATTGATTCTAAACATTGATACTGACCTTGCTGTTCTTGCATTGTTGAAGATTCCTGCAGCAACGAACACCATGAGCTTCAATGTGCGATCCCTACTGGAAAGGGAGAAGTTTGCTGGGCCAAACTTCTCAGACTGGTACGGACACCTTAAGATTGTTCTTAAGGCAGAGAGGAAACTGTATGTCCTCGAGACGGCTGTGCCGCCTCAACCCGCTCCGAACGCCGCAAGGGCGGTTCGGGATGCCTATGAAAAGCATGTCAATGATAGCATTGATGTCGCTTGCCTGATGCTAGCGTCTATGACGCCACAGCTGCAGCGTCAGCATGAGGATATGTCTGCTATAGAAATTATAGCAAACCTCAAGATGCTATATGCTGCACAGGCAAGGACTGAACGCTATAATTTGACCAAGCCTTTCTTTCAGAGCAAACTGGCTGAAGGGAGTCCAGTGGTAGCTCATGTGCTCAAGATGATTGGGCACAAAGAGGCTCTAGAAAAACTGGGGCATACCATCAATCAGGAGCTTGCTGTAGACATTATTCTGCAGTCTCTCCCGGCCTCCTTCGATCCGTTCATTATTAACTTTAATATGAACAAGATTGACTGTACTCCGGCAGAGTTGCTGAATATGCTCTTGACTACAGAGGAGACTCTGAAGGAAAAGCCTTCAACCTCTGTCTTGATGTTCCCTTCCAGGAACAAGAAGAAGGGGAAGAAGGGCAAAGCCCCTGTCAAGAACTACAACAAGGCTCTGAAACAGAAGGTTAAGCGGTCGAAGGAATACAGATGTTTCCACTGTGGCCAGCTGGGTCACTGGAAAAAGGACTGTAAAGCGCTCCAAGGAGACAAGAAGGGAAGCATCGCTTCTGGCTCAGGTATTTTTGTGACTGAGGTCATGTTTTCTTCTTCTATTTCATGGGTGTTGGACACTGCATGTGGAGTTCACATTTGCTCAAATGTACAGGAACTCAAGAGAAGAAGACAGGTGGGACAGCATGAGGTGGACCTACGAGTAGGAAACGGGGCACGGGTTGCTGCTGTTGCTGTAGGGGTTTATTACATCTCATTACCATCTGGACTTTTATTAGAACTGGACAATTGTTATTTTGTTCTGAGTATTACGAAAAATATTATCTCTATTCCTGCTCTTGTCAGGAAAGGATTTTCCTTTGAATGCAATATTTCAAAGTGTGTTCTATCTTGTGATAATATTGTTTATGCTACTGGATCAATTAACAACGGGTTATTCATGTTGGACATGGAATGTTCTATACAAAACATTGATAATAAGAAAGCCAAGTATGCTGATGACAGCACCTTGTTATGGCATAGTCGTTTAGGCCATATTAACAAGAAACGCATTAAGCGGTTGCATGATCATGGACTGCTGGGATCATTCTCCTATGAGGAGATTGATACATGCAAAGCTTGTTTAATGGGTAAAATGACGAAGTCACCTTTTCCTAACAAAGGTCAAAGGGCTTCAGGTTTACTTGACCTGATACACAGTGATGTGTGTGGGCCATTTAGTAAACATGCCAGAGGTGGCTATTCGTACTTCATTACCTTTACTGATGATTTCAGTAGATATGGGTATGCCTATCTAATGAGACATAAGAGTGAATCTTTTGACAAGTTCAAAGAGTTCAAAAATGAAGTACAGAATCAGCTAGGCCGTAATATTAAGGCACTTCGTTCTGATCGAGGTGGAGAATACCTAAGTCGAGAGTTTACTGACTATCTCAAGGAGTGTTGGATTATCTCACAGCTCACTCCGCCAGGAACACCGCAGTGGAATGGTGTGTCCGAGAGGAGGAACAGAACCTTACTGGATATGGTTCGTTCGATGATGAGTCAGGCTACTCTACCTTACTCCTTTTGGGGATTTGCACTGGAGACAGCTGCAAAGGTACTAAACCGAGTGCCATCCAAGGCAGTTTCTAAGACTCCATATGAGTTATGGTATGGGAAACAGCCTAGCTTGACCTTTATCAAGATCTGGGGTTACGAGGCTTATGTCAAAAAGCTCGCCTCTGGGAAACTAGAGAGCAGATCTGAGAAATGCATCTTTGTCGGATACCCTAAGGAAACTAAGGGTTATTATTTCTACGATCCCAAAGAGAACAAGGTATTTGTTGCTCGGACGGCCATTTTTCTTGAGAAGGAGTTTCTTCTGCAAGAGGCCAGTGGGAGAGAAATAAAGCTAGATGAGAATCCAGAGGAAGGACAAAGTAGTCAAGCACAGTTGGATGAGCATGAGCTAGTAGAACAGGTTATTGAACAACCTGAGGCTCGGATATCACGGGAACCGTGAAGATCGGGAAGGATCCGTCGACAGCCTGAGCGCTATGACGGAGTCTACATCATTGATAATGATGAACCCCTTACTTATGCGGATGCGGTCAGTGGACCGGAGTCAGCTAGATGGCTTGAAGCTATGCGAGCCGAGATGGACTCCATGTCAGATAACCAAGTCTGGAATTTGGTTGATCCGCCTCCGGGAGTAATCCCTATAGGCTGTAAATGGATCTTCAAGAAGAAGATTGACATGGATGGTAACGTGGTTACCTATAAAGGCAGGCTAGTTGCGAAAGGTTTCAAACAAATCTACGGGATAGATTATGATGAAACTTTCTCTCCTGTAGCCATGTTCAAGTCTATTCGGATTATACTTGCGATAGCGGCATATTATGATTATGAGATCTGGCAGATGGATGTGAAGACTGCTTTCCTTAATGGAAAACTGGATGAGGATGTGTATATGACACAACCTGAAGGTTTCACTAATCCATCAGATCGTCATAAAATATGCAAATTAAAGAAGTCCATTTATGGACTTAAGCAAGCATCAAGAAGCTGGAATATTCGTTTTGATGAATCAATCTGTGAGTTTGGTTTCATCAAGAATGAAGATGACCCGTGTGTATATAAGAGGTTTAGTGGGAGCGTAATTACTTTCCTAGTCCTCTACGTCGATGATATCTTAATCATTGGAAACGATATTCCTGAACTGCATGCTGTCAAAGCATGGTTAAGAAAATGTTTCCAGATGAAAGATCTAGGAGAATCAGCCTATGTATTAGGTGTGAAGATCTACAGGGATAGATCTAAGAGGCTTCTCGGGCTGTGCCAGAGTACTTACATCGATAAAGTCCTGGAGAGATTTCATTTAGAGAATTCTAAAAGAGGATATCTTCCAGTCAGACATGGTCTGAATCTTTCAAAGAGTCAGTGTCCACAAACACAGACTGAGAAAGATGAAATGGACAATACGCCTTATGCTTCGGCTATTGGGTCCATTATGTATGCGATGTTGTGTACTCGCCCAGACGTCGCTTACGGGTTAAGCGTGACCAGTCGATTCCAAAGTAATCCAGGTCAGGCGCACTGGATTGCAGTCAAGAACATTTTAAAATATCTGCGGAGGACCAAAGATATGTTCTTGGTATATGGTGGTCAGGAAGAACTCAGTATAGAAGGATATACTGATGCTTCGTTCCAGTCGGACCAGGATGATTTCCGATCGCAATCAGGCTATGTTTTTAGCTTGAATAGAGGAGCAGTGGTGTGGAAGAGTTTCAAACAGTCTATTGTTGCTGATTCCACAACAGAAGCCGAGTATGTTGCAGCCTCGGAAGCATCTAAGGAGGCAGTGTGGATTCGTAAGTTCGTTCAGGAACTTGGTGTTGTTCCTTCGAGTGCAGATCCTTTGGTTATCTTCTGTGATAACACTGGAGCAATCGCACAAGCAAAGGAACCACGGTCGCACCAGAAGTCCAAGCACATACAGAGACGGTTTCACTTGATCCGGGAGATCATTGATCGTGGTGAGATCAAAATCTGCAAGGTTCATACAGATGACAATCTGGCTGACCCGCTTACCAAGCCTCTGGCGCAGCAGAAGCATGAGAAGCACTGTAATAATATGGGTTTGAGATTTCTCAACCATTAGATTAAGTGCAAGTGGGAGATTGTTGGGGTATGCCCTTAAGGCTAATGTTTGAGGCCTTGGGATTGTATCAGTATCATGTATAAACTCTTATGTTTATAAAGGCAATGGTTGTTATTCAGGTTGTTACATTGTCTGCTGCAACAAGTGTACTTCTGAATGATGTCTCAATGCTGTTCAGCTAGGCTGACATGCTATAAAGTCCTTAGTCGAGATATCTTGGTGAACATGAGACAGCCTTGATATGATTGAGGCTAATATGTGTTCTAATCTTATAGGATGCTTCGAGCATGGAATAAGATGTAGGCTCATGGGTACATTGGATGTACTGGACAGACCCTACTAGGATATTCAATTGCTTGTCACAATGTGAATAATCCTTGAATGCAACAAGTGGCACATATCCTCTGACTTGAGATCACTTGTGTTTCTAAATGATGATTGTCATTGTTTTGAGGTAGTTCAATATCATTTGAAACATAATGGTTATAGACTATCTTGGATAATGATCATGAGTCAGCTTAGGGCACTAGTGATAGATATAGGATTGCCGTCTCCTTGTTTAAGGAGTGTGATGTTCTACTGGGGGCCCCCCTGGATGAGATGATTGAGAAAGTGTATGGCCATACCCAGGTGACTATGTTCATCTGATCTAATCATGCTCATCATATTGGAGTTACAGGCTTGACTCGCTTGTCCAATAAGAACATCCAGTGGCAAAGGAAATTTGTATGCCTCGTGAAGTGGATTCACGCTTGTGCTGTGGTTTGGGTGTAGTCTTGGAAGACTCTTTCCTTTATATCGGGAGACAGTGATGTGTTGCTAGATACCCCTCACTGATCGTGATAACGTAAGTTATCGTTACCGACATTTAAAGGAAATCCTTAGGGTCGCACAATTCGATGATATGGCTTACTTAAGTCAGATCGTGTGGACTGAATTGTTTAGGTTCAGTTTGAAGGAGTTTAAACTCTGATTGTAAGTGAGATCTGGTCTGATCATGTTTGATTGATTGGGGCTTGAGATCGGTAAGCTTCGATCGAGAGAATTGATGCTGGATCAGTGAGATCAAGAGCATCAGGAGATGAACGGTTAGATCTGGAGCCTTAGGGTTTAAGATGATCTAGACCAAATGGCTTGGGCTGGTTTGATTTGGTCTTTGGACCAAATGCAATTGCATTGAACCGGTTCAAGAGAGTGAACGCATGGTTCAATGCTTGAGGCGTTTTTGATCGGTTTTGACATCATGGGTGCATGGCTTCGTGTCTTTCCTATTTTTGGAAAGTCATTAACGCATGTTCCCTTCAACGCCAAAAACGCTTCAACGCTCGCCTCTCTCATTTTGCGCTCTCGTGTGTGGCTTGTCTTCACGAGAGAGTTGAGAAGATTTAGGCCAAGGTGAACATCACTCTCGCATCTCCATCTTCCTCCACACAAAGGACCCCTTGAAGCTTTGCTAGCACAAAGACGACAATGAGAAGCCATGAAGCGTTGGGATGAGAAGAGGCGAACGTTGAGACGTTATTTGGCGTTGAGGGGAGTGGCTAGTTATGACATTCCAAAAATAGAAGACATGAAGCCATGCGCCCACAAACCAACCAAAACGCCTACAAGCATTGAACCAAGCGTTCACCCATGTGAACCGGTTCATGCCAAATCGTTCCAATTGAATTTGGTTCATAAACCAAATCAAACCAGCCCAAGCCATGGTCTAGATCTTATTGAACCAAATGGTTCAAGATCTAACCGTTCATCTCTTGATGCTCTTGATCTCACCGATCTAGCATCAATTCTCTCGATCGAAGCTTACCGATCTTAAGCCCTAATCAATCAAACATGATCAGACCAGATCTCACTTACAATCAGAGTCTAAATCCCTTTAAACTGAACCAAAACAATTCAGTCCACACGATCTGACTTAAGTAAGCCATATCATCAAATTGTGCGACCCTGAGGGTTTCCTTTAAATGTCGGTAACGGTAACTTACGTTATCACGATCAGTGAGAGGTATCTAGCAACACATCACTGTCTCCCGATATAAAGGAAAGAGTCTTCCAAGACTACACCCAAACCACAGCACAAGTGTGAATCCACTTCACTAGGCATACATGTTTCCTTTGCCACTGGATGTTCTTATTGGACAAGCGTGTCAAGCCTGTAACTCCAATATGATGAGCATGATTAGATCAGATGAACATAGTCATCTGGGTATGGCCATACACTTTCTCAATCATCTCATCCAGGGGGCCCCTTTAGAACATCACACTCCAATCAAGGAGACGGCAATCCTATATCTATCACTAGTGTCCTAACCTGACTCATGATCATTATCCAAGATAGTCTATAACCATTATATTTCAAATGATATTGAACTACCTCAAAACAATGACAATCATCATTTAGAAACACAAGTGATCTCAAGTCAGAGGACATGTGCCACTTGTTGCAAACAAGGATTATTCACATTGTGACAAGCAATTGAATATCCTAGTAGGGTCTGTCCAGTACATCCAATGTACCCATGAGTCTACATCTTATTCCATGCTCGAAGCATCCTATAAGATTAGAACACATATTAGTCTCAATCATATCAAGGCTGTCTCATGTTCACCAAGATATCTCGACTAAGGACATATAGCATGTCAGCCTAGCTGAACAGCATTGAGACATTATTCAGAAGTACATTTATTGCAGCAGACAATGTAACAAACTGAATAACAACCATTGCCTTTATAAACTTAGAGTTTATACATGATACTGATAGAATCCCAAGGCCTCAAACATTAGCCTTAAGGGCATACCCCAACAATCTCCCACTTGCACTTAATCTAATGGTTGAGAAATCTCAAACCCATATTATTACAGTGCTTCTCATGCTTCTGCTGCGCCAGAGGCTTGGTAAGCAGGTCAGCCAGATTGTTATCTGTATGAACCTTGCAGATTTTGATCTCACCACGATCAATGATCTCCCGGATCAAGTGAAACCGTCTCTGTATGTGCTTGGACTTCTGGTGCGACCGTGGTTCCTTTGCTTGTGCGATTGCTCCAGTGTTATCACAGAAGATAACCAAAGGATCTGCACTCGAAGGAACAACACCAAGTTCCTGAACGAACTTGCGAATCCACACTGCCTCCTTGGATGCTTCCGAGGCTGCAACATACTCGGCTTCTGTTGTGGAATCAGCAACAATAGACTGTTTGAAACTTTTCCACACCACTGCTCCACCATTCAAGCTAAAAACATAGCCTGATTGCGATCGGAAATCATCCTGGTCAGATTGGAACGAAGCGTCAGTATATCCTTCAATACTGAGTTCTTCCTGACCTCCATATATCAAGAACATATCTTTGGTCCTCCGAAGATATTTCAAAATGTTCTTGACCGCAATCCAGTGCGCCTGACCTGGATTACTTTGGAATCGACTGGTCACGCTTAACCCGTAAGCGACGTCTGGGCGAGTACATAACATCGCATACATAATGGACCCAATAGCCGAAGCATAAGGCATATTGTCCATTTCATCTTTCTCAGTCTGTGTTTGTGGACACTGACTCTTTGAAAGATTCAGACCATGTCTGACTGGAAGATATCCTCTTTTAGAATTCTCTAAATGGAATCTATCCAGGACTTTATCGATGTAAGTACTCTGGCACAGCCCGAGAAGCCTCTTAGATCTATCTCTGTAGATCTTCACACCTAATACATAGGCTGCTTCTCCTAGATCTTTCATCTGGAAACATTTTCTTAACCATGCTTTAACAGCATGAAGTTCAGGAATATCGTTTCCAATGATTAAGATATCATCGACGTAGAGGACTAGGAAAGTAATCACGCTCCCACTAAACCTCTTATATACACACGGGTCATCTTCATTCTTGTTGAAACCAAATTCACAGATTGATTCATCAAAACGAATATTCCAGCTTCTAGATGCTTGTTTAAGTCCATAAATGGACTTCTTTAACTTGCATATTTTATGACGATCTGATGGATTAGTGAAACCTTCAGGTTGTGTCATATACACATCCTCATCCAGTTTTCCATTAAGGAAAGCGGTCTTCACATCCATTTGCCAGATCTCATAATCGTAATATGCTGCTATCGCAAGAATAATCCGAATAGACTTGAACATGGCTACAGGAGAGTCAGTAAACTCTCGACTTAGGTATTCTCCACCTCGATCAGAATGAAGTGCCTTGATATTTCGGCCTAGCTGATTCTGTACTTCATTCTTGAACTCTTTGAACTTGTCAAAAGATTCACTCTTATGTCTCATTAGATAGACATACCCATATCTACTGAAATCATCAGTAAAGGTAATGAAGTATGAATAGCCACCTCTGGCATGTTTACTAAATGGCCCACACACATCACTGTGTATAAGGTCAAGTAAACTCGAAGCCCTTTGACCTTTGTTAGGAAAAGGAGCCTTCGTCATTTTACCCATTAAACAAGCTTTGCATGTATCAATCTCCTCATAGGAGAATGATCCCAGCAGTCCATGATCATGCAACCGCTTAATGCGTTTCTTGTTAATATGGCCTAAACGACTATGCCATAGCAAGGTGCTGTCATCAGCATACTTGGCTTTCTTATTATCAATATTTTGTATAGAACATTCCATGTCTAACATGAATAACCCATTGTTAATTGACCCAGTAGCATAAATAATATTATCAAGAGAAAGATAACACTTTGAAGTCTTGCATTCAAAGGAAAACCCTTTCCTGACAAGAGCAGGAATAGAGATAATATTCTTGGTAATGCTAGGTACAAAATAACAATTGTTCAGTTCTAATACAAGTCCAGATGGCAATGAGATGTAATATTCTCCTACAGCAACAGCAGCAACCCGTGCCCCGTTTCCAACTCGTAGGTCCACCTCATGCTGTCCCACCTGTCTTCTTCTCTTGAGTTCCTGTACATTTGAACAAATGTGAACTCCACATGCAGTATCCAACACCCATGAAATAGAAGAAGAAGATATCATGACTTCAGTCACAAATATACCTGAGCCAGAAGCGATGCTTCCCTTCTTGTCTCCTTGGAGCGCTTTACAGTCCTTTTTCCAGTGACCCAGCTGGCCACAATGGAAACATCTGTATTCCTTCGACCGCTTGACCTTTTGTTTCAGAGCCTTGTTGTAGTTCTTGACAGGGGCTTTGCCCTTCTTCCCCTTCTTCTTGTTCCTGGAAGGAAACATCAAGACAGAGGTTGAAGGCTTTCCCTTTAGAGTCTCCTCTGTAGTCAAGAGCATATTCAGCAACTCTGCCGAAGTACAGTCGATCTTGTTCATATTAAAATTAATAATGAACGGATCGAAAGAGGCCGGGAGAGACTGCAGAATAATGTCTACAGCAAGCTCCTGATTGATGGTATGCCCCAGTTTCTCTAGAGCCTCTTTGTGCCCAATCATCTTGAGCACATGAGCTCCCACTGGACTCCCTTCAGCCAGTTTGCTCTGAAAGAAAAGCTTGGTCAAATTATAGCGCTCAGTCCTCGCCTGTGCAGCATATAGCATCTTGAGGTTTGCTATAATTTCTATAGCAGACATATCCTCATGCTGACGCTGCAGCTGTGGCGTCATAGACGCTAGCATCAGGCAAGCGACATCAATGCTATCATTGACATGCTTTTCATAGGCATCCCGAACCGCCCTTGCGGCGTTCGGAGCGGGTTGAGGCGGTATAGCCGTCTCGAGGACATACAGTTTCCTCTCAGCCTTAAGAACAATCTTAAGGTGTCCGTACCAGTCTGAGAAGTTTGGCCCAGCAAACTTCTCCCTTTCCAGTAGGGATCGCACATTGAAGCTCATGGTGTTCGTTGCTGCAGGAATCTACAACAATGCAAGAACATCAAGGTCAGTATCAATGTTTAGAATCAATCCAGGACTTAAGAAAGATTCTTTTCTCACTATTTTATCTGACTGAAAAATCCATTAAAACAGTCCGAAAGAGTAAGACTCTTTTAGTGAGATGGGATCCAGATTTCATACTTGGTCTCTGCGTCCCGCTCAGGCGAGATAAGATGCACAGAGAGTACAAGCACTAATTTCTGGTAGGCAGTCCCTGCCAATCGCCAACCCGTGCGATTCCCCTTCATCTGGGCAATCCAGCAGACTGTGCCAACTGAGTTGGTACAACACAGTCTCTAATCCCACAGATGGCTGCCTCCATATAGCTCACATATGCTCAGTATGTAGCCTACATGGTCAAGCTGACCTGACCTACTCCCTGGACCACCACGTGCTATGCTGAGCAACGAGAAGCGATAAATCCCTTCTCTGTAACACGCAGGTGTAATCACACACCGTCTGAAGATAGATGGGCGTGCCCACTGAGTGGGTACAACACGGCCCCAAAGATAGTCAGAACAGTGAGGTTTCGCGTCAGAAGGCTTACGAGCTTGATATTTAGCGTTGGATTTTAACGGTCTTCTATCTTCTTAACTATCATGCAAAACCTTATGGTGATAGCAGAAGATTAAATCATGCAATTCTAAGTATATAAACAATAAATAGAAAGCATGCTGATCTTATGTGGTAAAAGCCCATTAACCCTAGGTAAGACCTTAATTTAACTTAAGTCTTCACTTGAGCTCTTCATGGGTCTTTTGCCTTTCATCTGGCCCAACCTAGGGCCCAAGCGCCCACTGAGGCTCAGGTGCGCCCACCAGGTAAATGCGCCTGTCATAGGGTCGAACCCTAGACCTCCCACCTGGTCAAGCCTCTGCTGCATGCGCCTCTGCCATGTGTGCTTTGAGCTCTTGTCAGATTAAAATACAATTTAATCTATCCAGACAAGATTGACTCGCAGGTCAATTACATTGTATAAATTAATTCAAATGTGATTCGCAGATCACAATAATAATAATTTACAATTAACCAGGCTCGCAGGCCCCAGCACAGCATACATTAAAAGGGCAACCCACATAAGATGAAATAGACATACATCATGGTATTCATTCATCATGTGATCCAATAACAAAATAAAATTTTTGAAAACCCCTTGGCATCAATTTTATTTTTCTTATGTGCCCTACTACCTTACAACGGTCCATTAATAGGGATCCACTCATCATGTCTAGTCAGATCCACTGCCCTTGCATGCACCAAGTCCTAACTGACTTGAATCGACCAAATGGTCAACCATGCATGCGCCAAGGGCTGAACGACCTCATGAGTTCTGGCAAGCGGGTATGACCCCGGGCCTAACTCATGTGCGTTCACTGTTTGTCTCAACCAGACCTCGCTACACGCCTATCTACAGTTGACCTATAGCCACCTCGTGCTTGCGCACAGGTGCCATCTGGTCGACCCGTCCAGGCTGTCAGATGGTCTGATCAAACTGGTTGGATCCTACCTAGAGGATGACTTCAACCCCATCAACCCGTCTAAGGGTTTACAGTAGGCGCATCTTAGATCTAATGAGGCACGCAAGTTAACAAGTTTTGAGCAGCAAAAACTACAACAACAAGCGCCAAACATCATACATGCGACAACAAGAAAACCTCATACATGCGCCACAAGTAAAATACATTCATCAAGTATTTTCGCATGATGAGAAACCTATCATGAACTTTCGCATGTGATAAAGCATAGATCAATTCATAAGCGCAAACATGGATCAGAATAAGCAATCATATGAATCATATAAGATCCTAGCTCTGATACCAATTGTAAAACCCCTAAAGCAAAGAGGGCCGAAACCCTAAGGGGGCGCATGATAATTTGCTAGGGTTTCAACAACAAAATCGCATATATGCTCATATGATCAACTTGTATAGATTGATTAGATCAAGAAGGAGATCATACCAATGCCATCGATTGGATGGTGCCTTGGAAGCAAAGACGCAAATGCTCCTTCTCCAAAGGTGACGCACACAACAAATGAAGATGGCTTGCTCCTTTGAATCCTCTGTGCTAGCAAAGCGCTTCAAAGGGTCCTTGTCGTGTGAGGATGATGAGAGATCAAACTTGGCAAGGCTCAACTTCCTCCTCCTTTCGTCAAAAACTCTCTACACCGAAAGAGAAGCGTTGGGATGAGAAGAGGCGAACGTTGAGACGTTATTTGGCGTTGAGGGGAGTGGCTAGTTATGACATTCCAAAAATAGAAGACATGAAGCCATGCGCCCACAAACCAACCAAAACGCCTACAAGCATTGAACCAAGCGTTCACCCATGTGAACCGGTTCATGCCAAATCGTTCCAATTGAATTTGGTTCATAAACCAAATCAAACCAGCCCAAGCCATGGTCTAGATCTTATTGAACCAAATGGTTCAAGATCTAACCGTTCATCTCTTGATGCTCTTGATCTCACCGATCTAGCATCAATTCTCTCGATCGAAGCTTACCGATCTTAAGCCCTAATCAATCAAACATGATCAGACCAGATCTCACTTACAATCAGAGTCTAAATCCCTTTAAACTGAACCAAAACAATTCAGTCCACACGATCTGACTTAAGTAAGCCATATCATCAAATTGTGCGACCCTGAGGGTTTCCTTTAAATGTCGGTAACGGTAACTTACGTTATCACGATCAGTGAGAGGTATCTAGCAACACATCACTGTCTCCCGATATAAAGGAAAGAGTCTTCCAAGACTACACCCAAACCACAGCACAAGTGTGAATCCACTTCACTAGGCATACATGTTTCCTTTGCCACTGGATGTTCTTATTGGACAAGCGTGTCAAGCCTGTAACTCCAATATGATGAGCATGATTAGATCAGATGAACATAGTCATCTGGGTATGGCCATACACTTTCTCAATCATCTCATCCAGGGGGCCCCTTTAGAACATCACACTCCAATCAAGGAGACGGCAATCCTATATCTATCACTAGTGTCCTAACCTGACTCATGATCATTATCCAAGATAGTCTATAACCATTATATTTCAAATGATATTGAACTACCTCAAAACAATGACAATCATCATTTAGAAACACAAGTGATCTCAAGTCAGAGGACATGTGCCACTTGTTGCAAACAAGGATTATTCACATTGTGACAAGCAATTGAATATCCTAGTAGGGTCTGTCCAGTACATCCAATGTACCCATGAGTCTACATCTTATTCCATGCTCGAAGCATCCTATAAGATTAGAACACATATTAGTCTCAATCATATCAAGGCTGTCTCATGTTCACCAAGATATCTCGACTAAGGACATATAGCATGTCAGCCTAGCTGAACAGCATTGAGACATTATTTAGAAGTACATTTATTGCAGCAGACAATGTAACAAACTGAATAACAACCATTGCCTTTATAAACTTAGAGTTTATACATGATACTGATAGAATCCCAAGGCCTCAAACATTAGCCTTAAGGGCATACCCCAACAAGAATCACAACCCTATTTTCACGCCTCTTCGCCGCCAGCAATATTTTCTTCGCCATCTCGTTGCCTCCACTCCACTCGCCAGCCACCGTCTTCTTCCCTGGATGGCCTACCTTCCCCAACCATTGTCTTCCACATGTGCAACAAAGAGGTTAGTTGCCATCCTTTATCTCTATTTTTTGCCGCATCTTCCTCGCTCGCATCATCTCCACCTTCGCCTCCTTCTTCTTGCACTCCACCATTCTTGCCCTTCTCCTTTCCCACTGACCCCCTCTTCTTCACTGGTATCCCACACTCAAACCCTAGACTAGTATCACCAGCGACCCTCTATTCCTTCTACAAACACACATCCACAACCATAAATTGTAGACGCTTGCAGATGGCCCAACCTACATCCCTCCCCTCTTCTTCCTCTTCAAGCTCCAACATGGTGATTTAATTTTCTCAAATGCTCTTATTAGACTTTGATTATTCTGCATTTATCCACTGCGCAAGATATTATGCTTAACATTTTTCTTTCCTTGATCACTCTGATGTAGAGCTAGACTGATCTCAGTTTCATCATAAGCATAAGATCATTTCATATAGTCGCAGGTTCACATGCTGATGTCTCTATTTGAAATAAAGCAAAGTATTAATTTTATATTTTCCTTCTTTTGCATTCCACACTTATTCTCTTGCTAGTTTAATGATCACATACAAATAGTGAGCCATATAGCTTTGAAAATTTTACAATTTTGCATCCTAAGATTGGGCATGTTAGTATTAGTATGCATTACATCTTTTACAAACTTTGGAGGCCAAATTGAGCTAGTGAAAAGTATCAGTGACAATCAACATTAGCCTTTAGAACTAGTTATGAACTAGGTGCATCTAACAATTTAGTGTAGCCCTTATGTTAATAGTTATGGCTTCTTAAAGATACAAAAAAAATGCATATTTATTATTAGTTCAATCAAATTCAGCACATGCTAATTTTTCTTTGTTTGAGAATTTCATGAACAATAGGGGCTAGGAATAAGTGAAAAATTATCCTTCCAACCACTTTGCTTTCCCTAGATTTTGCTTTTGTTCTATTCCCAATTCTTGTCACTTATTTTACCTGCTTCTATCAATAACCTGTTGCCTTGCTTTTTATCTTTAGATACAATAGGAGAATGAACCATGTTATTCTGTTAGTAGTCACCATGGATAGCTTATTCATTGATGCTATGTTGGAGCAGCAAACTATTGGTTTCAGAGTAGATGGTACATTCACCTTGGCAGCTTATAAAAATATGTTAGTTATATGTGGTCCAGCATTTGGTTTTAGTGTAACAAAAGATCACTTGAAAAATTGCATTAAAACCCTAAAAAGTAATTTTAATACTTGCCCTGAGATGTTCAAGAATAAAAGTGGCATATAATGGAATAGTGACACAAAAATGTTTGAGGCCGAGGACCAAGTGTGGGATGACCTCATTAAGGTATATTCAATAATTCAATATTTGTATTTATTTATATCTATTGTTGTATTTAGTGTGTTATATATTCACAACATTGTTATTTTGTTATCTTTACAGGCTAATCCTTTTATGAGGAAGTAGAGGAGTACTTCTGTTACTAATTATGAGAAGTTGCAAGAACTCTTTTCTAAGGATCGAGCCACCGGCAGCATGTCTAACACTTGTAATAGATTCATGAACATTTGGAGGAAAGAAGCTAAAGACTAAGATGATATTGAGGCTATAGCCTAACAGGAGACATCACATGAAGATATTGATGAAAGTAATATAGTAAACCAACCGAGCCCTCATCCTGATAGAGTAGCCTTTAATGAGGGAACAAGCATCAAATGTAGTAGTAAGAGGAAGTAGCCAAAGTTTGAAGAAGTTGCAATGTCAATGTTGGCGAATAGTACTAACAAGTTGGATGACATAGTCAATTGTATGAAACACTCAAGCCAATCTATGGATTCATTTCTAAGGGGTTGATACTGAAATGAATGACAATGCAAGCATGAATTTATTGGAGGAGCTGAAGAAATGTGGAGTGCCACGTCATAGATTGGCTAATGCTTATGTGGTTCTTGGAAGCAACAAAGAGAAGGCTAAATTATTTTTCACAGCTCCATAAGAATTAAGATTAGAATTCCTTAATGCAATGATGGATGCCTCCTCTTCATGATTGGTTTGATATCTCATTTGGTGTAGTTTGATCCTACATGTCTAGTTGTTATGGTTGATGTAAGCCGACTTATTTTGGATAGTTCTACTTGATATGTTTGGATGTTATTTATGGATGTTGATTGACATTTGGATGTTTGTATTTATAGTCTATGACGTGAAAACTAACTTGCTTATGGAATGATATGTTAGCTGTGTTGTTAGCTGTGTTATTTGTGTTGTTAGATGTGTTATTGAACTGTTAACTATGTTGTTAGATCCGTTATTGTGATGTGAATTATGATGTTTTAAGTGATGTTAGCTATTGCTTCTACTTTAGATCCGCATCAATTTTATCGATTAAGTGAAGGTTTGTTGCGTTTATGGCTTTCATCAGGTACCCAGCTTAAATTTCCTAAGCTAGGTTGGCCATTTACTTCTCAGGCGGTTGGCTGTGGATTCACAGCTAGGCTAGGCAACGAAGGGCTAGTGACTATTGGCAAGCTTAATTTTTGGAACCAAGGGAATTTTGGTGAAAAGAATTTTATTTCTGCTACAGCGGTCCCTCAGCTGCAACATTGATAAGAAATAATGAGAATCGAAGAAAAACACTAACACTATGTTTAATAGGAAAGATAGAAAATTACAAGGAAAGAAAATTTAGAAGGAAGGAAAAATAAAATAAAAAGAAAAGTAAAAAGATTTACATTCTTGTGTTTAATTAGATAGAAAGAAAGTTGAAAAGATTGTTATGTTACATCCTATCTTTTTATTTTTATACTCTTATTATATAAATATCATAAAATACTCTTTAAAATATAATTAATATTAATAAATAATATAAAATTTATTAAATATCATTTAATACTATAAAATTAATTAAATATTATAAAAATTAATTATTATTATTAAATACTATAAAATTAATATCTAATCCCATATAAGCAAACCAAATTTGACACTAATTGAATATTTATATGTTTATATATTAAAATAATATAATTGCATGTCCAAATAATATTATATACTTTACGATATAATCTGATTAAAAGGTAATTAGGTGGCATTTAATAAGAACAAATTATTATGAATATTATTTGCTACTTGGCACCATGAAATAACAAATTATCATGGATATTATTTATATATAAAATTTAAATCAATTTTTCAAGATAGATCAACTACAAATTTTAGAAGCAATTGACACATGAAATAAAAGCATTCTCAATTACACATTAACAAGTCTAATACAACATCATAATATTACCACAAGTGCATCAAATCAACTACATTAACAAGACTAGAAGTCAATAAGATCAACACATCCAAAACACAACAACATTATAATATCCCACAAGTGCATCAAATCAACTATATTAACAACACTAGAAGTCAAATAAGATCAACACATCCAAAACATAACAACATCATAATATCCCACAAGTGCATCAAATCAACTACATTATTGTTGGGGTATGCCCTTAAGGCTAATGTTTGAGGCCTGTGGGAATGTATCTGTATCATGTAATAAACTGTTATATTTATAAAGGCATGGTTGTTATTCAGTTAGCTACATTGTCTGCTGCAATATATGTTCTTCTGAATAATGTCTCAAAGCTGTTCAGCTGGGCTGACAAGCTATTATGTCCTTAGTCGATATATCTTGGTGAACATGAGACAGCCTTGATATGGTTAAGACTAATATGTGTTCTAATCTTATAGGATGCTTCGAGCATGGAATAAGATGTAGACTCATGGGTACATGGGATGTACTGGACAGACCCTACTAGGATGTTCAATTGTTTGTCACAATGTGAATATTCCTTGGATATGACAAGTGGCACATTTCCTCTGACTTGAGATCACTTGTGTTTTCTAAATGATGATTGTCATTGTTTTGAGGTAGTTCAATATCATTTGAAACATAATGATTATAGACTATCTTGGATGGTGAGCTTGAGTCAGGTTAGAGCACTAGTGATAGACATAGGATTGCCGTCTCCTTGTTTAAGGAGTGTGATGTTCTAAAGGGGCCCCCTGGATGAGATGATTGAGAAAGTGTATGGCCATACCCAGGTGACTGTGTTCATCTGTTCTAATCATGCTCATCATATTGGAATTACGAGCTTGACAGGCTTGTCCAATAAGAACATCCAGTGGCAAAGGAAATATGCATGCCTAGTGATTTGAGTCACACTTGTGCTATGGTTTGGGTGTAGTCTTGGAAGACTCTTTCCTTTCTATCGGGAGACAGTGATGTGTTGCTAGATACCCCTCACTGATCGTGATAACGTGAGTTATCGTTACCGACATTTAAAGGAAACCCTTAGGGTCGCACAATTTGATGATATGGCTTACTTAAGTCAGATCGTGTGGACTGAATTGTTTGGGTTCAGTTTAAAGGGATTTAATCTCTGATTGTGAGTGAGATCTGGTCTGATCATGTTTGATTGATTAGGGCTTGAGATCGGTAAGCTTCGATCGAGAGAATGTATGCCAGATCGGTCAGATCAGGGGCATCGTTGAGATCGACGGTTAGATCGTGAACCTTAGGGTTTATTTAAGATCTAGACTAGATCATTGGCTTGATTGGTTCTTAAACCGAACCAAAGTGAACCGGCTCACTAAATGAGCGCTTGGTTCATAGGGAGAGGAGTAGGCGACAAGTTCACTTGGCGTGAACGTTGTGGTGAGGAGTGGTTACTATTTTTAGTAACCATGATCTCCATTTGGAGAGTGCGCTCATCAAAATAGAATATACTCTATTTTCGCTTGGAGATATTCCTCTCGCCCATATTCCTCTCGTCTCTCTCGTGAGTGTGGCGACGCTTTGAAGGTTGAGGAGGATTCGGCCAAGAAGAAAGAGATCTCATTTTCCCTTCACTCGACAAGGACCTCTTGGAACCTTGCTAGCACAAGGGGCACCAAGAGAGATAGCGACATCATCTTGTGTGTGACGACAAGGAGAAGATCTACTTTGATCTTTGCTTCCAAGGAAACATCTTCCCATGGCGATGGTATGATTGTTTTCTTATTATCAAGTTGATCTTTTAGCATGCATATCGATCCTATAACCCTAGTTCCGCAAGAAGAAAATTTTATGCGCCATATGCTTTAGGGTTATGCTCCCCCTAGAAGGGGACCCCCCTTATCTTAAGGGGTACTTACAATTGGTATCAGAGCCTTGGTTGAATGCATGTTCATTATGATTGCTTTGGCCTTGTGATTCCATATGCTTAGATCTATATAACATGCGAAAGTTGCATGATAGGTTTTATCATCTTGCGAAACTTCATGTATGAAATATGTTTCCATCTATTGGCGCATGTATGTTGTAAGTTGGCGCATCTTGTTTTTGTTTTACAAAACTTCAATACTTGCGCGACTCATTATAGATCTAAGGCTTTACTATAAACCCTTAGACGGGTTATTAGGGTTGAAGTCAACCCCTAGGTTAGATCCAGAATGTCTGATCAGATCATCTGACAGCCTGAATGGGTCGATCAAATAGCACCTTGGCGCAAGCCTATGGTGGCTATAGGTCGACTGCAGACAGGTGTGTAGCGATGTCTGCTTGAGACGACTTATGAACGCACCTGAGTTAGGCCCGGGGTCACGCCCGTTTGCCAGAACTCTGTGTGGTCGTTCAGCCCTTGCGCATGCATGGTTGACCCTATGGTCGACTCAAGTCAGTTAGGACTTGGTGCATGCAAGGGCAGTGGATCTGACTAGGTTGGATGAGTGGATCCCTAGTGATGGACCGTTGTAAGGTTGTAGGGCAAATAAGGAAAAATTAAAATTGATCCCATGGGGTTTTCAAAAATTTTAATTTTTATGATTGGATCACATGGTTATTGATTGATGCATATGCTTGGTTATTTAGTCTTATGTGGGCTGCCCATATTAATTGTGTGCTGTGCTGGGGCCTGCGAGCCTGTATTAAACAATTGTAAATTAATTATTGTGATCTGCGCATCACTGTGTTTTAATTTATAAATGTAAGTGACCTGCGTGTCACTCTTGTCTAGATAGTTAAATTTGTAATTTAATTAGACAAGAGCACAGAGCACACTTGGCAGAGGCGCATGCAGCAAGTGGCTGGACCAGGTGGGAGGTCTAGGGTTCGACCCTAGGACCAGGCGCATTTTCCCTGGTGGGCGCACCTGTGCTGTAATTGGCGCTTGGGCCCAGGTTTGGGCCAGATAAGCAGCTAAAGACCCATGAAGAGCAAATGAAGACTTAAGTTAGGTTAAGGTCTTCTAGGGCTATGGGCTTTTACCACATAAGATACATGCTTTCTTTTATTGCTTAATATTAGAATTGCATGATTAAATTATCTTCTGCTATCACCATAGGAATTGCATGATAGGCAAGAAGATAAAAGACCGTTAAAATCCAACGCTTAAATATCAAGCTCGTAAGCCTTCTGACGCGAAACCTCACTGTTCTGATTATCGTTGGAGCCGTGTTGTACCCACTCAGTGGGCACGTCCATCTATCTTCAGACGGTGCGGGATTACACCTGCGTGTTACAGAGTAGGGATTTATCCCTTCTCGTTGCTCAGCATAGCACGTGGTGGTCCAGGGAGTAGGTCGGGTCAGCTTGACCATGTAGGCTACATATGTGGCGCATATGGTAGCACATGGAGGCAGCCATCTGTGGGGTCAGAGATTGTGTTGTACCAACTCAGTTGGCACAGTCTGCTGGACTGCCCGGATGAAGGGGAATCGCACGGGTTGGCGATCGGCAGGGACTGCCTACCAGAAACTAGTGCTTGTACTCTCTGTGCATCTTATCTCGCCTGAGCGGGACGCGGAGACCAAGTATGAAATCTGGATCCCATCTCACTAAAAGAGTTCTACTCTTTCGGGCTGTTTTGCTGGATTTTTCACGCCTGATAAAATAGTGAGAAAAAGAATCTTTCTTAAGTCCTGATTGATTCTTATACATTGATACTGACCTTGCTGTTCTTGCATTGTTGTAGATACCTGCAGCAACGAACACCATGAACTTCAATGTGCGATCCCTACTGGAAAGGGAGAAGTTTGCTGGGCCGAACTTCTCTGACTGGTTTGGACACCTTAAGATCGTTCTTAAGGCAGAGAGGAAACTGTATGTCCTCGAGACGGCGATACCGCCGCAGCCCGCTCCGAACGCCGCAAGGGCGGTTCGGGAAGCCTATGAAAAGCACGTCAATGATAGCATTGATGTCGCTTACCTGATGCTAGCGTCTATGACGCCACCGCTGCAGCGTCAGCATGAGGATATGTCGGCTATACAGATTATAGCAAACCTCAAGATGCTGTATGCTGCACAGGCGAGGACTGAACGCTATAATTTGACAAAGCTCTTCTTTCAGAGCAAACTGGCTGAAGGGAGCCCAGTGGGAGCTCACGTGCTCAAGATGATTGGGCACAAGGAGGCTCTAGAGAAACTGGGGCATACCATCAACCAGGAGCTTGCTGTGGATATTATTCTACAGTCTCTCCCGCCGTCATTCGACGCGTTCATTATTAATTTTAATATGAACAAAATCGATTGTACTCCGGCAGAGCTGCTGAATATGCTCTTGACCACTGAGGAGACTCTGAAGGGTAAGCCTTCGACCTCTGTCTTAATGGTTCCTTCCAGGAACAAAAAGAAGGGGAAGAAGGGCAAGGCCCCGGTCAAGAACTACAGCAAGGCACTGAAGCAAAAGGTGAAGCGGTCTAAGGAATACAGGTGTTTCCACTGTGGCCAGCTGGGTCACTGGAAAAAGGACTGTAAAGCGCTCCAAGGAGATAAGAGGGGAAGCTTTGCTTCTGGCTCAGGTATATTCGTGACTGAGGTCATGTTTTCTTCTTCTGTATCATGGGTGTTGGACACTGCATGTGGAGTTCACATTTGTTCAAATGTACAGGAACTCAAGAGAAGAAGGCAGGTGGGACAGCATGAGGTGGACCTACGAGTTGGAAACGGGGCACGGGTTGCTGCTGTTGCTGTAGGAGACTACTTTATTTCTTTACCATCTGGACTTGTATTGGAACTAAACAGTTGTTACTTTGTTCCCAGTATAACTAAAAATATTATCTCCATTCCTGCTCTTGTCAGAAAGGGTTTTTCCTTTGAATGCAATATTTCAAAGTGTATTTTGTCTTATGATAATATTGTTTATGCAACTGGTTCAATTAACAATGGGTTATTCATGTTGGACATGGAATGTTCAATACAGCAAATTGATATTAAGAAAGCCAAGTATGCTGATGACAGCACCTTGCTATGGCATAGTCGTTTAGGCCATATTAACGAGAAACGCATTAAGCGGTTGCATGAAAATGGACTGCTGGGATCATTCTCCTATAAGGAGATTGATACATGCAAAGCTTGTTTGATGGGTAAAATGACGAAGTCACCTTTTCCTCACAAAGGTCAAAGGGCTTCAGGTTTACTTGACCTTATACACAGTGATGTGTGTGGGCCATTTAGTAAACATGCCAGAGGTGGCTATCAGTACTTCATTACCTTTACTGATGATTTCAGTAGATATGGTTATGTCTATCTGATGAGACATAAAAGTGAATCTTTTGACAAGTTCAAAGAGTTCAAAAATGAAGTACAGAATCAGCTAGGCCGTAATATCAAGGCACTTCGCTCAGATCGAGGTGGTGAATACCTAAGTCATGCATTTACTGACTATCTAAAGGAGTGTGGGATTATCTCACAGCTCACTCCACCAGGAACACCGCAATGGAATGGTGTGTCCGAGAGGAGAAATAGAACGCTACTTGATATGGTTCGTTCTATGATGAGTCAGGCTACTCTTCCTTACTCCTTTTGGGGTTTTGCGCTGGAAACAGCTGCAAAGGTACTAAACCGAGTGCCATCCAAGGCAGTTTCAAAGACGCCATATGAATTATGGTATGGGAAACAGCCAAGCTTGACATTTATCAGGATCTGGGGTTGCGAGGCTTATGTCAAAAAGCTCGCCTCTGGGAAACTAGAGAGTAGATCTGACAAATGTATCTTTGTCGGTTACCCTAAGGAAACTAAGGGTTATTATTTCTTCGATCCCAAGGAGAACAAGGTTTTTGTTGCTCGGACGGCCATATTTCTTGAGAAGGAGTTTCTTCTGCAAGAGGCCAGTGGGAGAGAAATAAAACTGGATGAGAATCCAGAGGAAGGACAAAGTGCTCAAGCAGAGTTGGATGAGCCTGAGCTGGTAGAACAGGTTATTGAACAACCTGAGGCTCAGATATCACGGGAACCGCGAAGATCGGGTAGGATCCGTCGACAGCCTGAGCGCTATGACGGAGTCTACATCATTAACAATGATGAACCCCTCACTTATGCGGATGCGGTCAGTGGACCGGAGTCAGCGAGATGGCTTGAAGCTATGCGCGCCGAGATGGACTCCATGTCAGATAACCAAGTCTGGGATTTGGTTGATCCGCCTCCGGGAGTTATCCCTATAGGCTGTAAGTGGATCTTCAAGAAGAAGATTGACATGGATGGTAACGTGGTTACCTATAAAGGCAGGCTAGTTGCGAAAGGTTTCAAACAAATCTACGGGATAGATTATGATGAAACTTTCTCACCTGTAGCCATGTTTAAGTCTATTCGGATTCTTTTCGCGATAGCTGCATATTACGATTATGAGATTTGGCAAATGGATGTGAAAACAGCTTTCCTTAATGGAAATCTGGATGAGGATGTGTACATGACACAACCAGAAGGTTTCACTAATCCAGCAGATCGTCATAAGATATGCAAGTTAAAGAAGTCCATTTATGGACTTAAACAAGCATCTAGAAGCTGGAATATTCGTTTTGATGACTCAGTTACCGAATTTGGTTTCATCAAGAACGAAGATGACCCGTGTGTATATAAGAGGTTTAGTGGGAGCGTGATTACTTTCCTAGTCCTCTACGTCGATGACATCTTGATCATTGGAAACGATATTCCTGAAATGCATGCTGTAAAAGCATGGCTAAGGAAATGTTTCCAGATGAAAGATCTAGGAGAAGCAGCCTATGTGTTAGGTGTGAAGATCTACAGGGATAGATCTAAGAGGCTTCTCGGGCTGTGCCAGAGTACTTACATCGATAAGGTCCTGGAGAGATTTCATTTAGAGAATTCTAAACGAGGATATCTTCCAGTCAGACATGGTCTGAATCTTTCGAAGAGTCAGTGTCCACAAACACAGACTGAGAAAGATGAAATGGACAATACGCCTTATGCTTCGGCTATTGGATCCATTATGTATGCGATGTTGTGTACTCGCCCAGACGTCGCTTACGGGTTAAGCGTGACCAGTCGTTACCAGAGTAATCCAGGTATGGCGCACTGGATTGCAGTCAAGAATATTTTAAAATATCTGCGGAGGACCAAAGATATGTTCTTGATATATGGTGGTCAGGAAGAACTCAGTATTGAAGGATATACTGACGCTTCGTTCCAGTCTGACCAGGATGATTTCCGATCGCAATCAGGCTATGTTTTTAGCTTGAATGGAGGTGCAGTGGTGTGGAAAAGTTTCAAACAGTCAACTGTTGCTGATTCCACAACAGAAGCCGAGTATGTTGCAGCCTCGGAAGCATCCAAGGAGGCAGTGTGGATTCGTAAGTTCGTGAGAGAACTTGGTGTTGTTCCTTCGAGTGCAGATCCTTTGGTTATCTTTTGTGATAACACTGGAGCAATCGCACAAGCAAAGGAACCACGGTCGCACCAGAAGTCCAAGCACATACAGAGACGGTTTCATTTGATCAGGGAGATCATAGATCGTGGCGAGATCAAAATCTGCAAGGTTCATACAGATGACAATCTGGCAGACCCGCTTACCAAGCCTCTGGCGCAGCAGAAGCATGAGAAGCACTGTAATAATATGGGTTTGAGATTTCTCAACCATTAGATTAAGTGCAAGTGGGAGATTGTTGGGGTATGCCCTTAAGGCTAATGTTTGAGGCCTGTGGGAATGTATCTGTATCATGTAATAAACTGTTATGTTTATAAAGGCATGGTTGTTATTCAGTTAGCTACATTGTCTGCTGCAATATATGTTCTTCTGAATAATGTCTCAAAGCTGTTCAGCTGGGCTGACAAGCTATTATGTCCTTAGTCGATATATCTTGGTGAACATGAGACAGCCTTGATATGGTTAAGACTAATATGTGTTCTAATCTTATAGGATGCTTCGAGCATGGAATAAGATGTAGACTCATGGGTACATGGGATGTACTGGACAGACCCTACTAGGATGTTCAATTGTTTGTCACAATGTGAATATTCCTTGGATATGACAAGTGGCACATTTCCTCTGACTTGAGATCACTTGTGTTTTCTAAATGATGATTGTCATTGTTTTGAGGTAGTTCAATATCATTTGAAACATAATGATTATAGACTATCTTGGATGGTGAGCTTGAGTCAGGTTAGAGCACTAGTGATAGACATAGGATTGCCGTCTCCTTGTTTAAGGAGTGTGATGTTCTAAAGGGGCCCCCTGGATGAGATGATTGAGAAAGTGTATGGCCATACCCAGGTGACTGTGTTCATCTGTTCTAATCATGCTCATCATATTGGAATTACGAGCTTGACAGGCTTGTCCAATAAGAACATCCAGTGGCAAAGGAAATATGCATGCCTAGTGATTTGAGTCACACTTGTGCTATGGTTTGGGTGTAGTCTTGGAAGACTCTTTCCTTTCTATCGGGAGACAGTGATGTGTTGCTAGATACCCCTCACTGATCGTGATAACGTGAGTTATCGTTACCGACATTTAAAGGAAACCCTTAGGGTCGCACAATTTGATGATATGGCTTACTTAAGTCAGATCGTGTGGACTGAATTGTTTGGGTTCAGTTTAAAGGGATTTAATCTCTGATTGTGAGTGAGATCTGGTCTGATCATGTTTGATTGATTAGGGCTTGAGATCGGTAAGCTTCGATCGAGAGAATGTATGCCAGATCGGTCAGATCAGGGGCATCGTTGAGATCGACGGTTAGATCGTGAACCTTAGGGTTTATTTAAGATCTAGACTAGATCATTGGCTTGATTGGTTCTTAAACCGAACCAAAGTGAACCGGCTCACTAAATGAGCGCTTGGTTCATAGGGAGAGGAGTAGGCGACAAGTTCACTTGGCGTGAACGTTGTGGTGAGGAGTGGTTACTATTTTTAGTAACCATGATCTCCATTTGGAGAGTGCGCTCATCAAAATAGAATATACTCTATTTTCGCTTGGAGATATTCCTCTCGCCCATATTCCTCTCGTCTCTCTCGTGAGTGTGGCGACGCTTTGAAGGTTGAGGAGGATTCGGCCAAGAAGAAAGAGATCTCATTTTCCCTTCACTCGACAAGGACCTCTTGGAACCTTGCTAGCACAAGGGGCACCAAGAGAGATAGCGACATCATCTTGTGTGTGACGACAAGGAGAAGATCTACTTTGATCTTTGCTTCCAAGGAAACATCTTCCCATGGCGATGGTATGATTGTTTTCTTATTATCAAGTTGATCTTTTAGCATGCATATCGATCCTATAACCCTAGTTCCGCAAGAAGAAAATTTTATGCGCCATATGCTTTAGGGTTATGCTCCCCCTAGAAGGGGACCCCCCTTATCTTAAGGGGTACTTACAATTGGTATCAGAGCCTTGGTTGAATGCATGTTCATTATGATTGCTTTGGCCTTGTGATTCCATATGCTTAGATCTATATAACATGCGAAAGTTGCATGATAGGTTTTATCATCTTGCGAAACTTCATGTATGAAATATGTTTCCATCTATTGGCGCATGTATGTTGTAAGTTGGCGCATCTTGTTTTTGTTTTACAAAACTTCAATACTTGCGCGACTCATTATAGATCTAAGGCTTTACTATAAACCCTTAGACGGGTTATTAGGGTTGAAGTCAACCCCTAGGTTAGATCCAGAATGTCTGATCAGATCATCTGACAGCCTGAATGGGTCGATCAAATAGCACCTTGGCGCAAGCCTATGGTGGCTATAGGTCGACTGCAGACAGGTGTGTAGCGATGTCTGCTTGAGACGACTTATGAACGCACCTGAGTTAGGCCCGGGGTCACGCCCGTTTGCCAGAACTCTGTGTGGTCGTTCAGCCCTTGCGCATGCATGGTTGACCCTATGGTCGACTCAAGTCAGTTAGGACTTGGTGCATGCAAGGGCAGTGGATCTGACTAGGTTGGATGAGTGGATCCCTAGTGATGGACCGTTGTAAGGTTGTAGGGCAAATAAGGAAAAATTAAAATTGATCCCATGGGGTTTTCAAAAAGGATATTGATCGGAGGAGAAATCCTTTTTGTTTTTCATTAGTTCACTTGCATAGTTTCGATTGCCTAGATAGTAAGAACTCAATTATTCAGTACTTGACAACGAGGTCTCTATGGTTCGATATCTTTCTTTATTACTTCGAGTATCCGTGCACTTGCAGACACAATAAGTTTTTGGCGCCATTGCCGGGGACCTTAGTTTTTGTCAATATTGAAGATGTTAAAAGTATTGCAAGACTAAGTTTTGTTTATTTCTTATTTATGTTCTCTCTTGCTGTTCTTCTCTGTTTATTTGAGTTATTTGACCTATCTGTTTTAGATTACACAGGAAATTTAGATTTGATGGCGAACAAGAAATCATTCAGGGACTATGCAGCCCCTAAACCATAGGAGATACACTTTAGCATCGCCAGACCAGCTATTGATGCTGATAATTTCAAAATCAATCCTGCTTTCTTGTCTATGATCCAGCAGAATCAATTTGGAGGATCACCTATTGAAGATCCTTATCAACATTTATATCTTTTTCTTGAATATTGTGATACCATTAAAATTAATGGAGTTTCTGATGATACATTAAAACTAAGATTGTTTCCTTTTTCTCTCAGGGACTGAGCGCATTCTTGGCTACATTCTCGACTTACCGGTACCTTCACCACATGAGAGCAACTATCAAATGCTTTCTTGATGAAGTACTTTCCACCCGGCAAAACCATCCAGTTGAGAAACCAAATTACAAGCTTTACACAGCAGGATGGCAAGACTTTCAGTGAGGCATGGGAGCGGTTCAACGAATTATAACGGAAGTGTCCTCACCATGGCCTTGAAAATTGGATTTTAATTTATACATTTTATAATGGCTTACTTTATAATACCCGTCTGATTGTTGATGCTGCTGTAGGAGGAGCCCTCATGAGCAAAATAATCGAAGATGCTTCTACCCTGCTTGAGGAGATGGCCCTGAATCTTAACCAGTGGGCTCTTGAAGAGGGAATGCTATATTGTCATTAACATGGTAAGAATGAGAATGAGGGATAGCGAACCTTGACTAAAGAGGTAAATTCTTTTAGTTTAGAGTTCATGCTTGAGAAGTTTATGGCTAATCAAAATCAATTAATGACAAATCAAAATAAAGAGATTGAAGATCTTAAGGGATTGGTCAGTCATCTTACCTCTCAAATAGGATCCTTAGCTGCTTATAAAAAAACTCTAGAAGACCAAATACCTAAGTTGAACCCTAGGGAGCACTGTAATGCTATCATCACTAGAAGTGGGAGACAATTAGAGGAACCCAGGGGGAAGTTGTGAACGATGAAAAAGAGCCTAATGATGATCATGATGAAGAATTAGACTTAGAAAAATCTTCTGTACATGAGCAAGCCCAAGCTAGTTTGCCACCTAAAAAGGGTGATGAACCAAAAGGTGATGTGTCATGTCAGAATGATGTTTCTAAGCCCAATTCTACTACGCATACTATACCCTTTCCCTAGAGACTAGTGCAAGCAAAATTAGACAAACAGTTTGGGAGATTTCTTGATATTTTAAAAAAGCATTACATCAATATTCCATTTACTGAAGCTTTATCTCAAATGCCCACATATGCTAAATTTTTGAAAGAAATTTTGTCTAACAAGAGAAAAATAGAGGACTATGGTACTGTGGCTCTTACTGAAGAATGTAGTGCTATTATCCAAAACAAGCTGCCACCGAAATTAAAAGATCCAGGTAGTTTCTTTATACCTTGTTTTATTGGGGGCATGGCTTTTGACTAAGCTTTATGTGATTTAGGTGCTAGTGTGAGTCTAATGCCATTGTCTATTTGCAGGAAATTGGACATGGGAGAGCCTAAACTGACTTCTATATCTTTGCAGCTCGCCGATCATTCTATTAAATACCCTATAGGAATTCTTAAAGATGTGCCTATCCAAATAGGTAAATATTTTATTGATAGCGATCTGCAAGTGCATGGATTTTTATCGAAGTAATAAAAGATTATCGATCCCACAAGGATCAGGCGGTCAAGTACCGATTACATGATTGATCTATATCTAGACGATTCAAATAGGGTTTTTGTTTTGGAAACTTCTCATGCAAGAAAATAAAAAGGTGGTTTTAGGGTTTTGGCTAAAAAAAACATTTCAGATAAAATCAGGACTTAGGGTTTCACTACGCTGACGATAATGACTTTAATAAAAATAAATCTTTGATCAGAAAATTATAGTTTTGAAAGAGATTTTTCCTAAAGTACAGACTACCTCCTCCCGGGGTGTAATCCGGTATCTATTTACATTAATTCCCTACTCTCATGACAATTAACATAAATAGAGCCATTAAGTTCTGTGAAAAACTATGGTAATCCTTCAAGTGAATCCGAACTACTCCCATGATCGGATTCACAGGTTTGAAAAGAATAGTTCCGATGTTGCGATTCACCTCCCGGTCCTTCTCGCAACGTCTAAGATGTAAAATTACTTGATCAGGGTAATTCACGAAATAAACACAATTCTAATCAAATCAAATCTATAAGATTCTTAAAAAAGATTCATATAAAAGATGTAATTCATAAATCAATCAGCGGGCTACTTCCCAAATCCAGAAAATAGGTTTACACGTTCATGTTCATAACAAACGACATGTTCATCAATGAAAATCGAATGGAAACCCTAGAAGATTACAGGAAATCGCTAGACAAATAATTAGAAAGGCTTCCCCTCGATGTGGGGACGAAGATCAAGCATCCAATTCTTCCTTAGCGCGGCTTTCCTGATCGAATTCTGCCCTGGAGTTGATTTCCGCCGCCGCCGCTACAGCCCTTCGTTTTCGTGCCTAGAAGCCCCCGAAACCCTCCCAAAATCCTTCCTTTTATAGTCTAATCAGTATAGAACCCATGTGGGAAGGTTTCCGGAGAGTTTGGTTCAATTCTGGTTTAATTTGGAGTCGAACCAAGTGAGAAACACGAAAAGCAGACGTTTTTACGGCCCGTGATGAAATTACGGCCACGGCCGTGATTATCTCTGTGTGTATATCCCTTTGGTCACATAAACTTTTACGGCCTGTGATGGATTCACGGGTTCGGCCATGAAAGTCTCTGTTTATTCCAATACTTAGCCGTTTTCACCTCCGCTCGTCATCGCTTTTACTGCTGCTTCCATAATTACGGCCAAGGCCGTAATTCCTTCATCTTTCACCGTTTTCGCCCCAGATTTGACGTGTAGGCTTGTGATTTCTTCGGGAATCATGTTACGGCTTCAAAACTTGCAAAATCTACCATTTTTGTGTCTTTTTACCTACATTTTCATAAAAACCAAGAAAAGTGAATATTTTGTGCAAAGTAAAGTAAAAACACAAAAAATAGCACAAAATCATTCAATTAAGCCTAAAATATGATGTAAAATATAGGCAAAAACATGGTGTAAAAATCACTTATCAAATAATCCTAGACTTAGAATTTTGCTTGTCCTCAAGCAATACCTTGATATGTATAAAGAATCTAAAGATAAGGATTTTTCAATTGTTTTTGCCCCTATTAATATCCTCAGTTTACAAATTAAGCAATCAATATTTCAAACTCAAGTAATTCAAGAAAAATCATAATAGAAATAAATTCCCAAGAGGTTACAATCCAAGAAAGATAAAATTCACAATTCATGTCATAACATCCATTCAACACACACTAAGCATCAAATACTTTCATCTTAATAAATCCATTTCACTTAACAGATAGAATTTCTACTTCAAGAATTTCAGTGATGTTAAAGATATTGGGAAACCTCGGGGACATTTTACAATTTTTTAGAGTTATAGACATACATACATACATTGCACAGCGGAAGAATGTCCCCGAAACAGGCCGGTCCCAAAAACCCAGTGAAGATCGCAAGCAAGAGAGTCGACACGATGAGTTAGGAAATACCTTAAGAGCGGTTTGGAGTGATGCCGATGCAGGCGCCCAAGTGTGCGCCCTCTGTAGTCTCACACACACGGATCTCTTGAGTCCACTTCTTCCACGCCCAGTGCTAGCCTCGGGAAGAAGATCCAAGCCTTAGGGAGATGCTCCACTTCACTTGCGCTACCAAGAGGAAAGGATGCGCCAAGAGAAAGAGGAACTAAGACAAGCCGCCAAGCACCAAAGCTCCTTGCGCCAAGAGGAAAGGAGGGAGAAGCTTGCGGCTATGGAAGAAGGAAGAAGAAGTTGCGCCCTTGCTCCTAGCTCTCGCCCCTCTTTTTATTGTCACACCTCCAAGGAAGAATACTTGTAAGAGGGGGCGGCTAGGGTCACATATATAGGGCAAGAGGTGGTTAGGGCAAGGGCTAGGATCATGACAAGTGTAGGGCTAGGATGAGGAGGTTTGATGCAAGGAAAGTCTTCAAGACTTTACCATAAACTTCATTCAACCTATCCATAATTGCCCAAGCACCATATCAGCCCAAGACATGCCATAGAGGCATGCATTCCATCCAAGGAAGAGAGGGGAGGCGCCCTTTACTTCCATAATGAAGCAAAGGCGCCAACATGACCCCATTATGCCCCTAGGTGCTTAATGGTTCATGTTTCTCCCCATTATACCCTTTTAGCCTCTCATCTCTTTATGAGAACTTGTTATTGGGCCTCATTGGATAATGAGCTAGCCCAAACTTCATCACATGGATTGATTAAGCATTTGGATCCAATCCAATGCAACCCTAATCCAAATGTGACCAACTATGGTCAAATATGGGTCAACCTGCCAAAAATGAAGTTTGGCTCCAATAACATTCTTCCATCTCATCAGGCCCATTGGCGCTGATGAAATCTCCCAATTAGATCCGAGTTATCCAATAACTCGATCATAAGGCTTCCCGATCAATACGAGAACTCAAGTATCAAGGTGTGCGACCCTGTAGGTTCCTCTGACGCTGGCAGTGCTGACCAAAGGTCACCACAAGCAGTGAGTGGCACCTAGCAGTGCATCGCTGCTACCCAGGTCATTGGAATGGATATCGACATCGACATCCCCATCATCACAACTAGGTACAGATGCATTACAGTCTCTTTGCCGAACTGATATCCGATTGGACAAGTGTGTCACCACTTGTTTTCACCCAATCACATGGCTATGACTAAAACAAGTTCTCACCTGGGTATGGCCATACACTCTCAGTCATAGAACCATAGAGGAGCTCCATGGATATCATGCTTCCCTAAGGAAGGGGCAAATCCTATGTCTGTCCATTGACCTTCTCATATGGGTCGTGATATGCTCAATGACAACCGTTATGACCTCCCAACTACGGCGAGGTGTTAGGTTGTATCAAAGCAAATCCCTAACCATACAAAATGATCAATGACCTCAAGTCAAGGGATCAATGCATCTCCTATCACTTGTGAGGATAACTCATGACACCAAGTCATAGCCTCACAGCGAGTCTATCCAGTATATCCTCCAATGATATACCCATGTGTCTGCGTTAGCACCACGTGCCTAACCAGCCCACATACCAGTCTCACAAGTACCATAGCTGTCCCATATCCACTAAGGTACATCGACTGGGGACTATAGTTCGAGCACAGATCCAATCTGTCTCCAGGGACATTATCATGTTAGTACATATGCGCAGATGTAAACAAACATAGATAACGACAATGCCAGAATGATATAAATATCAAAGTCAAGTAGTACATAAGTGGACTAAAACTAGGTCCTAGGGCATATACACCAACAATCTCCCACTTGCACTAAGACCTAGAAGTTGAGGAATCTCAACCCCATATCTCTAGCGTGACCATCATGCTTCTGCTGCGCCAAAGCCTTGGTTAATGGGTCTGCCAGATTGTTCTCTGTGTCAACTCTGCTAATCTTGACATCACCTCTGTCAATGATCTCTCTGATCAGGTGAAATCTTCTGAGTATGTGTTTGGATCTTTGATGAGACCATGGTTCCTTGGCTTGTGCAATTGCTCCATTGTTGTCACAGTAGAGTTCAATGGGATCCATTGCACTAGGGACCACCTGAAGATCACATAAGAACTTCCTTATCCAAACGACTTCCTTGGCTGCCTCAGAAGCGGCCACATACTCAGCCTCGGTTGTAGAATCTGCTATGGTGGATTGCTTGAAGCTCTTCCAGCATACAGCGCCTCCATTTATCTTGAACACATAGCCGGCCTGCAATCTAAAGTCGTCATGGTCAGACTGGAACGATGCATCAGTATAGCCCTGCATACTGAGCTCTTCCTTTCCTCCATAGACCAAGAACAAATCCTTAGTTCTTCTCAGATATTTTAGGATATTCTTTACAGCCACCCAGTGCTACAGACCTGGATTGGATTGGTATCGGCTGGTTATGCTTACAGCATATGCCACATCTGGTCTAGTACACAACATTGCATACATGATCGATACTACTGCCAAAGCATAAGGAATTCGACTCATGTCATCCCTCTCAGCTTGTGTTGTAGGACACTGGCTTTTTGAGAGAGTAAGGCCATGTCTCACTGGAAGGTATCCTTTCTTGGATTGCTCCAAGTTGAACCTCTCTAGGACCTTATCAATGTAGGTACTCTGACTAAGGGCCAGGAGCCTCTTGGATCTATCCCGGTAGATCCTTACGCCTAGAATATAGGCGGCCTCCCCTAAGTCTTTCAACTCGAAACACTTCCCCAACCATGTCTTCACAGCTTGAAGACAAGGGATGTCGTTTCCGATGAGCAGTATGTCATCGACATACAAGACCAGAAAAATCACCAAGCTCCCACTGAATTTTCTGTATACACAGGCGTCATCTTCGCTTTTGATAAAGCCATAATCTCTCACGGCTTCATCAAATCGAAGATTCCAACTTCAAGATGCTTGCTTTAATCCATAAATGGATCTCTTTAGCCTGCAGACCTTATTAGCCTCTGCAGAATGGATGAAGCCATCAGGTTGTGACATATACACATCCTCAGTCAGCTTCCCATTAAGGAACGCTGTCTTCACATCCATCTGCCATATCTCATAGTCATGATATGCAGCTATAGCAAGCAGAATCCGAATGGATTTGATCATGGCATCTGGCGAGAAGGTTTCATCATAGTCCACCCCGTGGACTTGTTTAAATCCTTTAGCCACTAGTCTACCCTTATAGGTAACTATATTGCCATCCATGTCTGTCTTCCTCTTGAAGACCCATTTACACCCTATGAGTTTTACCCGATCAGGCAGCTCAACCAAATCCCAGACTTAGTTAGCCGACATGGAATCCATCTTGGATCGCATGGCGTCAAGCCATCTCTCGGAGTCCGATCCACTGACCGCCTCATCATAGGTTCTGGGTTCATCCTCAATGATGAAGATCCCATCGTGTTGTTGGTGTATATGCCCTAGGACCTAGTTTTGGTCAACTTATGTACTATTTGACATTGATATTTATATATCATTCTGGCATTGTCATTATCATTGTTTGTCTACACCTGCGATTGTGTACTTACATGATAATGTCCCTGGAGACAGATTGGATCTGTGCTCAAATAATTGTCCCTAGTCGATGTACCTGAGTGGATATGGGACAGCTCTGGTACTTGAGAGACTGGTATGTGGGCTGGTTAGGCACGTGGTGCTAATGCAGACACATGGGTATATCATAGGAAGATATACTGGATGGACCCGTTATGAGGCTATGACTTGGTGTCATGAGTTATCCTCATAAGTGACAGGAGATGCATTGATCCCTTGACTTGAGGTCATTGATCATTCTATATGGTTAGGGACTTGCTTTGATACAACCTAACACCTTGCCGTAGCTGGGAGGTCATAACAGTTGTTATTGAGCATGTCACGACCCATATGAGAAGATCAATGGACAGACATAGGATTTGCCCCTTCCCTAGGGAAGTATGATATCCATGGAGCTCCTTTATGGTTCTATGACTGAGAGTGTATAGCCATACCCAGGTGAGAACCTGTTTTAGTCATAGCCATGAGATTGGATGAAAGCAAGTGGTGACACACTTGTCCAATCGGATTTCAGTTCGGCAAAGAGACTGTAATGCATCTGTACCTAGTTGCGATGATGGGGATGTCGATGTCGATATCCATTCCAATGACCTGGGTAGCAGCGATGCACTGCTAGGTGCCACTTACTGCTTGTGATGACCTCTGGTCACTACTGCCAGCGTCAGAGGAACCTATAGGGTCGCACACCTTGATACTTGAGTTCTCGTATTGATCGGGAAGCCTTATGATCGAGTTATTGGATAACTCGGATCTAATTGGGAGATTTCATCAGCGCCAATGGGCCTGATGAGATGGAAGAATGTTATTGGAGCCAAACTTCATTTTTGGCAGGTTGACCCGTATTTGACCATGGTTGGTCACATTTGGATTAGGGTTGCATTGGATTGGATCCAAGTGCTTAATCAACCCATGTAATGAAGTTTGGGCTAGCTCATTATCCAATGAGGCCCAATAACAAGTTCTCATGAAGAGATGAGAGGCTAAAAGGGTATAATGGGGAGAAACATGAACCATTAAGCGCCTAGGGGCATAATGGGGTCATGTTGGCGCCTTTGCTTCTTTATGGAAGTAAAGGGCGCCTCCCCTCTTTTCCTAGGATAGAATGCATGCCTCTCTGGCATTGCTTGGGGCGCAAGGCAAGGCCTTGGCGCATAAGGAAAGGCGTGGGGCACAATAAGGAATGGTTGAATGAGAATTATGGAAATGTCTTGGAGACTTTCCTTGTCTCAAACCTCCTCATCCTAACCCTACACTTGTCATGATCCTAGCCCTTACCCTAACCGCCTCTTGCCCTATAAATGTGACCTTAGTCGCCCCCTCTTGTGTATGATCAATCCTCAAAGGCGTGAACACATCAAAAGGGCGAGAACAAGGGGCATTGGCGCAACCATCCTCTTCCATCAAACCCTAGCCGCAAGCTTCTTCCCTTCTTCCTCCCTTGGCACAAGAGAAGTAAAGGCTTGGCGGCATTCTCCCTTCTCCCCTCTTCTTCATCAATTGGCGCTTCTACCTTGGAGGTGGCGCGAGCATTGAAGAAGAGAACTAAGGCTTGGATTTTCTTCCCGAGGCTAGCACCGGGCGTGGAAGAAAAGAACTCAAGAGATCCGTGTGTGTGAGACTGCAGAGGGCGCACACTTGGGTGCCTGCATCGGCATCGCTCTTCATTGCTCTTAAGGTATTTCCTAACTCATCGTGTCGACTTCCTTGCTTGCAATCTTCACTGGGTTTTTGGGACCGGCCTGTTTCGGGGACATTCTTCCGCTGCGTAAAATGTATGTCCATGACTCTGAAAATTTTAAAATGTCCCCGGGGTTTCCCAACAGTGGTATCAGAGCAACTTGCAAGACTCGAACGATGTTTTATGCTTTTCTTCCATGCTCTCATGCCATATCTCTATTTTCGTAAATAGCATGATGCATGGCAATCGATTTTTCTAAAAGTAGAAAAATTAGGGTTTCTTGTTTCTATCATCCTCTCAATCTCTTTTGGATATTTGGACTATTTTTCTTGTTTGATTTAAAGATCAAAGGCGCACGTAATTTTGTCAAGTAGGACGGGCATTGTGTCTTCGGACTGGCCAAGTCTCTTGATCTGACAAAATTGCCAGCCGAAAGGATCTCTGAAATCATCATGAAAAATAAATCGCAATAAACCAAAAGATTTGTGAGAAGAAGATGAGAAAAAGAGACTAGTTTTATGAAAAAGTAAAATTTCAGATTTTATATTTTTCATGAGCATGTAGAATTGCATGAGTAAATACCTTGATTGTGCATGGTGTTGTGATCATTAGTCAAGCCCCTCTTGCATGCCTGTGATGTATCCTTGTGAAGCCTGCGTGCCGCTTTTCTTTTTGCTTTTAACTAAGAAGAAGATTAGGGTGGCGCATCTACTTGGAGCAAGGTGCATGCTTGCTTGGTTGCGCATCCTTGCCTGATGGTGCAACAAGCTTCAAAGGTGGCACATCCTTGCATGGGGGCGCAAGTTAAGGATTGACCGAGCCTTGTGCTTGTGTGCTATCCCTCTTGTGGCTTGCTGGATGCTGGATGGCGCACCTTCCTTGGAAGAATACCATGGCATTGGCCGAACCTTATGGGTGTACCCCTAGGGTTTGAGAGCTAAACCATGAGAGAAGGACCTTGGAGCCAACCTTGAAGTTCAAGCTAGAGGTCGGCTAGGCTAGGTCTAGTTTTTGGGGCTTGAGTTCTAGGACAAGAGTTGAACCTATTTCATGGCATGGATTGGTTCAATGTCTTGTATAGGATATGATCACATCATCCTTTACTGCTCTTATCTGCAGAAGCATGCCTGAAATGTTTTACCGTTATGTTATCACTATAGGATTGCATGCCTGTAATGATAGACATAAGATAAAACTGAGATGATGAGACCTTAAACAAAAACCCTCAATTAAAATATCAAGTCTGGTAGCCTTCTAACGCATAGCCCTCACTAAGCTATCGATCAGTGGAGTTGTGAATTGTTTCCCACCCTCGTGGGACACACCCACTTCTCTTTAGAAAGTGCGTGGTGGCAATGGTTTCCCCAGTCCAGTTTTAACCTGGGCGTGCCTTCGCAAGGAAACTCGTTGGCCCTGGGTATAACGGTTAGGAATGGACTTGACTAGAAGTTCACATGTGCTGGGCGCATGGTGAAAGTCTAGAGGCATCGTTGAGAGGTAAAGGTTTCATGTTGTATCCAGCCCTCGCTGGACATGAAATGCCCAGACTGTCTCAACAAGGGGAGTTGCTTGGAGCAATCGGCCGGCGCGCCCACCTTAGGAAGCATGGGTAACTTTGTGCATCTCATCCCACCCTCGTGGGACGCAAAGCCTCATGTGAAATAAGGATCCCATCTCACTAGGAAGTCTTAAACTTCCCGATTGACTTTGTGGGTTGTCAATTCGAATTTAAAATAGTGAGAGCAGAAATCATTTAAAACAAGTCCAGTTTAAATGATTCGAAGTAGTACTAATCTGTTCTTCTTGGGTGTTGTAGAATAATGGCTACGAACACTGGCGGATTATCACTGCGATCCCTCCTTGATAAGGATAAGTTAGTTGGAACTAACTTTATGGACTGGCATCGGAACTTGAGGATAGTCCTCAAGCTCGAGAAGAAGCTGTATGTCCTTGAACAGCCTTTTCCTGCGGCTCCTCCGCCTAATGCCCGAACGGCAGACAGAGATGCTTATAGAAAGCATCAAGATGACTCTTTGGAGGTTGCATGTCTTATGCTAGCCAGTATGGCACCTGAACTGCAGGTGCAATATGAGGAGTAGAACGCTTTTCAGATGATTACTCGTCTGAAACAGATGTTCGAAGCTCAGGCTAGAACTGAGAGATTTGACACCGCCAAAGCAGTCTTTCGGTGCAAATTGTCTGAAGGTGCACCAGTGAGACCCCATGTTCTCAAACTCATTGGGAACGTGGATCATCTCAGGAGACTGGGACACACCATAGACAACGAGCTGGTTGTTGATCTTATTCTTCATTCCCTGCCCCCTAGCTTTAGTCCGTTTATCATTAACTTCAACATGAACCGGATTGAGTGCATATGGGAGGAATTAATGAATATGCTCCAAACAGCCGAGCGAGAGATGGGTAAGACCAAACCCAATTCTGTTCTTTTGGTCCCTGCGACCAAGAAGATAAAGAAGAAGGGTAAGGCACGTGCTAAGAGCAGTGCCAGAGGTCCTACCAAAGCACTGAAGAAAAAGGCGAAGAGGTCAAAGGAACAGAGGTGTTTTCACTGTGGCAAGCAGGGCCACTAGAGAAGGGACTACAAGCAGCTTCAGAATGAGGAGAAGAAAGGCTTGGCCTTAACTTCTAGCTCAGGTATCTATGTTACAGAAGTCAATCTTTCTACTTCTATGTAATGGGTATTAGATACCGCATGTGGAGCTCATATTTGTACAAATATGCAGGGGCTCAAGAAAAGTAGATCGGTGCGGCTTGGAGAGATTGACCTACACGTTGGAAACGGGGCACAGGTTGCTGCTGTTGCTGTAGGCGTTTTGACTCTCTCCTTGCCTTCTGGACTTCGATTAGAACTAGATAATTGCTTTTGTGTACCTTCGCTAACAAAGAACATTGTATCCATTCCTTGCTTGGCAAAGAAAGGATTTAAATTTGAAATAAATAAGAACTCCTGTTCTTTTTCATTTGCAAATATATTCTATGGGAAGGGTACTTTGTGCAATGGTCTATATATTTTGGATATGGAAAGTTCTATTTGTAACATAAGCAATAAGAGGACCAAACTGAGTGGTTCAGTTGGTGCTTTCCTATGGCACTGTCGATTAGCCCATATAAAAAAGAATCGCATCCAACAACTCCATGCAAATGGATTGTTAGATTCGAGTTCCTTGGAGGAATTTGATACTTGTGAACCTTGTTTATTAGGGAAAATGACAAAGGCGCCCTTCACCAAGATTGGTGAGAGGGCAGAAGGTTTATTGGATCTCATACATACTGATGTGTGTGGGCCCTTCAATAAACAAGCCAGAGGAGGGTACAACTACTTCATTACCTTCACTGATGACTTCAGTAGGTATGGCTATGTCTACTTAATGAGACATAAATCTGAATCCTTTGAGAAATTCAAGGAGTTCAAGAATGAAGTAGAGAACCAGCTTGGAAGATCCATTAAAGCTCTTCGATCAGATCGAGGTGGAGAATACCTGAGTGGTGAGTTCTTTGACTATCTGAGAGAGTGTGGGATCATATCCCAACTCACTCCTCCTGGAACACCTCAATGGAATGGTGTGTCTGAAAGGAGAAATTGAACTTTATTGGATATGGTTCGATCCATGATGAGTCATGCAACTCTACCTTCATCATTCTGGGGGCATGCACTAGAAACAGCTTCTTTGATACTGAATAATGTTCCATCTAAGAGTGTCTCCAAAATACCATACGAGATGTGGAGTGGGAGACGCCCTAATCTCGCGTTTATCAGGATTTGGGGATGTGAGGCTTATGTCAAACGTCAGGATTCTAGCAAGCTAGAACCTAGATCTGATAAGTGTGTATTTGTGGGGTATCCTAAGGAAACTAAAGGATACTACTTCTATGTCCCAACCGAGAACAAAGTCTTTGTTGCTCAGGGTGCTGTCTTTCTAGAGAAAGAATTTCTTATGAAAGAAGTTAGTGGGAGGAAGTTTGACTTGGATGAGGTCCAAGTGCAAGCACAAGACAAAGAGATGGAATCTGAGCCACCTGCACCGGTTGCTAGGCAACCTGAGGCTCAGACACAGGTCCCGCGTAGGTCTGGGAGAATTCGTCGTGCACCTGAAAGGTATGGGTCGCTACCGACTCAACACGATGGGATCTTCATCATTGAGGATGAACCTAGAACCTATGATGAGGCGGTCAGTGGACCGGACTCCGAGAAATGGCTTGACGCCATGCGATCTGAGATGGATTCCATGTCGACTAACCAAGTCTGGGATTTGGTTGAGCTGCCTAATGGGGTAAAACCCATAGGGTGTAAATGGGTCTTCAAGAGGAAGACAGACATGGATGGCAATATAGTTACCTACAAGGGTAGACTAGTGGCTAAAGGATTTAAACAAGTCCACGGGGTGGACTATGATAAAACCTTCTCGCCAGTTGCCATGATTAAATCCATTCGGATTCTGCTTGCTATAGCTGCATATCATGATTATGAGATATGGCAGATGGATGTGAAGACAGCGTTCCTTAACGGGAAGCTGACTGAGGATGTGTATATGACACAACCTGATGGCTTCATCCATCCTGCAGAGGCTAATAAGGTCTGCAGGTTAAAGAGGTCCATTTATGGATTAAAGCAAGCATCTCGAAGTTGGAATCTTCGATTTGACGAAGCCGTGAGAGATTATGGGTTTATCAAAAGCGAAGCTGACGTTTGTGTATACAGAAAATTCAGTGGGAGCTTGGTGATTTTTCTGGTCTTGTATGTCGATGACATACTGCTCATCGGAAACGACATCCCTAGTCTTCAAGCTGTGAAGACATGGTTGGGGAAGTGTTTCGAGATGAAAGACTTAGGGGAGGCCGCCTATATTCTAGGCGTGAGGATCTATCGGGATAGATCCTAGAGGCTTCTGGCCCTTAGTCAGACTACTTACATTGATAAGGTACTGGAGAGGTTCTACATGGAGCAATCCAAGAAAGGATACCTTCCAGTGAGACATGGCCTTACTCTCTCAAAGAGCCAGTGTCCTACAACACAGGCTAAGAGGGATGACATGAGTTGAATTCCTTATGCTTCGGCAGTAGGATCGATCATGTATGCAATGTTATGTACTAGACTAGATGTGGCATATGCTGTGAGCATAACCAGCCGATACCAATCCAATCCAGGTCTGCAGCACTGGGTGGATGTAAGGAACATCCTAAAGTATCTGAAAAGAACTAAGGATCTGTTCTTGGTCTATGGGGGACAAGAAGAGCTCAGTATGCAGGGCTATACTGATGCATCATTCCAGTCTGACCTCGACGACTTTAGATCGCAGGCCGGCTTTGTGTTCAAGATAAATGGAGGCTCTGTATGCTGGAAGAGCTTCAAGCAATCCACCATAGCAGATTCTACAACCGAAGCTGAGTATGTGGCTGCTTCTGAGGTAGCCAAGGAAGCTGTTTGGATAAGGAAGTTCTTATGTGATCTTCAAGTGGTGCCTAGTGCAATGGATCCCATTGAACTCTACTGTGACAACAATGGAGCAATTGCACAAGCCAAGGAACCACGGTCTCATCAAAGATCCAAACACATACTCAAAAGATTTCACCTGATCAGAGAGATCATTGACAGAGGTGATGTCAAGATTAGCAGAGTAGACACAGAGAATAATTTGGCAGACCCATTGACCAAGGCTTTGGCGCAGCAGAAGCATGATGGTCACGCTAGAGATATGGGGTTGAGATTCCTCAACTTCTAGGTCTTAGTGCAAGTGGGAGATTGTTGGTGTATATGCCCTCGGACCTAGTTTTGGTCAACTTATGTACTATTTGACATTGATATTTATATATCATTCTGGCATTGTCGTTATCATTGTTTGTCTACACCTGCGATTGTGTACTTACATCATAATGTCCCTGGAGACAGATTGGATCTGTGCTCAAATAATTGTCCCTAGTCGATGTACTTGAGTGGATATGGGACAGCTCTGGTACTTGAGAGACTGGTATGTGGGCTGGTTAGGCACGTGGTGCTAACGCAGACACATGGGTATATCATAGGAAGATATACTGGATGGACCCGCTATAAGGCTATGACTTGGTGTCATGAGTTATCCTCATAAGTGACAGGAGATGCATTGATCCCTTGACTTGAGGTCATTGATCATTCTATATGGTTAGGGACTTGCTTTGATACAACCTAACACCTTGTCGTAGCTGGGAGGTCATAACAGTTGTTATTGAGCATGTCACGACCCATATGAGAAGATCAATGGACAGACATAGGATTTGCCCCTTCCTTAGGGAAGTATGATATCCATGGAGCTCCTTTATGGTTCTATGACTGAGAGTGTATGGCCATACCCAGGTGAGAACCTGTTTTAGTCATAGCCATGAGATTGGATGAAAGCAAGTGGTGACACACTTGTCCAATCGGATATCAGTTCGGCAAAGAGACTGTAATGCATCTGTACCTAGTTGCGATGATGGGGATGTCGATGTCGATATCCATTCCAATGACCTGGGTACCAGCGATGCACTACTAGGTGCCACTCACTGCTTGTGATGACCTCTGGTCACTACTGCCAGCGTCAGAGGAACCTACAGGGTCGCACACCTTGATACTTGAGTTCTCGTATTGATCGGGAAGCCTTATGATCGAGTTATTGGATAACTCGGATCTAATTGGGAGATTTCATCAGCGCCAATGGGCCTGATGAGATGGAAGAATGTTATTGGAGCCAAACTTCATTTTTGGCAGGTTGCCCCGTATTTGACCATGGTTGGTCACATTTGGATTAGGGTTGCATTGGATTGGATCCAAGTGCTTAATCAACCCATGTAATGAAGTTTGGGCTAGCTCATTATCTAATGAGGCCCAATAACAAGTTCTCATGAAGAGATGAGAGGCTAAAAGGGTATAATGGGGAGAAACATGAACCATTAAGCGCCTAGGGGCATAATGGGGTCATGTTGGCGCCTTTGCTTCTTTATGGAAGTAAAGGGTGCCTCCCCTCTCTTCCTAGGATGGAATGCATGCCTCTATGGCATTGCTTGGGGCTCAAGGCAAGGCCTTGGCGCATAAGGAAAGGCGTGGGGCACAATAAGGAATGGTTGAATGAGAATTATGGAAATGTCTTGGAGACTTTCCTTGTCTCAAACCTCCTCATCCTAACCCTACAATCCTAGCCCTTACCCTAACCGCCTCTTGCCCTATAAATGTGACCCTAGTCGCCCCCTCTTGTGTATGATCAATCCTCGAAGGCGTGAACACATCAAAAGGGCGAGAACAAGGGGCATTGGCGCAACCATCCTCTTCCATCAAACCCTAGCCGCAAGCTTCTTCCCTTCTTCCTCCCTTGGCGCAAGAGAAGTAAAGGCTTGGTGGCATTCTCCCTTCTCCCCTCTTCTTCATCAATTGGCGCTTCTACCTTGGAGGTGGCGCGAGCATTGAAGAAGAGAACTAAGGCTTGGATTTTTCTTCCCGAGGCTAGCACCGGGCGTAGAAGAAAAGAACTCAAGAGATCCGTGTGTGTGAGACTGCAGAGGGCGCACACTTGGGCACCTGCATCGGCATCGCTCTTCATTGCTCTTAAGGTATTTCCTAACTCATCGTGTCGACTCCCTTGCTTGCGATCTTCACTGGGTTTTTGGGACCGGCTTGTTTCGGGGACATTCTTCCGCTGCGTAAAATGTATGTCCATGACTCTGAAAATTGTAAAATGTCCCCGGGGTTTCCCAACACGTGTTGGGTCGGCAGCGACCCGTACCTTTCAGGTGCACGACGAATTCTCCCAGACCTACGCGGGACCTGTGTCTGAGCCTCAGATTGGCTAGCAACCGGTGCAGGTGGCTCAGATTCCATCTCTTTGTCTTGTGCTTGCACTTGGACCTCATCCAAGTCAAACTTCCTCTCACTAACTTCTTTCATGAGAAATTCTTTCTCCAGAAAGACAGCACCCCGAGCAACAAACACTTTGTTCTCGGTTGGGACATAGAAGTAGTATCCTTTAGTTTCCTTAGGATACCCCACAAACACGCATTTATCAAATCTGGGTTCTAGCTTGCTAGAATCCTGACGTTTGACATAAGCCTCACATCCCCAGATCTTGATAAAAGTGAGATTAGGGCGTCTCCCACTCCACATCTCGTATGGTATTTTGGAGACACTCTTAGATGGAACGTTATTCAGTATTAGAGAAGCTATCTCTAGTGCATGCCCCCAGAATGAGGGAGGTAGAGTTGCATGACTCATCATAGATCGAACCATATCCAATAAAGTTCGATTTCTCCTTTCAGACACACTATTCCATTGAGGTGTTCCAGGAGGAGTGAGTTGGGATATGATCCCACACTCTCTCAGATAGTCAAAGAACTCACCGCTCAGGTACTCTCCACCACGATCTGATCGAAGAGCTTTAATGGATCTTCCAAGCTGGTTCTCTACTTCATTCTTGAACTCCTTGAATTTCTCAAAGGACTTAGATTTATGTCTCATTAAGTAGACATAGCCATACCTACTGAAGTCATCAGTGAAGGTAATGAAGTAGTTGTACCCTCCTCTGGCTTGTTTATTGAAAGGCCCACACACATCAGTATGTATGAGATCTAATAAACCTCCTGCCCTCTCACCAATCTTGGTGAAGGGCGCCTTTGTCATTTTCCCTAATAAACAAGGTTCACAAGTATCAAATTCCTCCAAGGAACTTGAATCTAACAATCCATTTGCATGGAGTTGTTGGATGCGATTCTTGTTTATATGGGCTAATCGACAGTGCCATAGGAAAGTACCAACTGAACCACTCAGTTTGGTCCTTTTATTACTTATGTTACAAATAGAACTTTTCATATCCAAGATATATAGACCATTGCACAAAGTACCCTTCCCATAGAACATATTTGCAAATGAAAAAGAACAAGAGTTCTTATTTATTTCAAACTTAAATCCCTTCTTTGCTAAGCAAGGAATGGATACAATGTTCTTAGTAAGTGAAGGTACACAAAAGCAATTATCTAGTTCTAATTGAAGTCCAGAAGGCAAGGAGAGAGTCAAAACGCCTACAGCAACAGCAGCAACCTGTGCCCCGTTTCCAACACGTAGGTCAATCTCTCCAGGTCACACCAATCTACTTTTCTTGAGCCCTTGCATATTTGTACAAATATGAGCTCCACATGCGGTGTCCAATACCCATGACATAGAAGTAGAAAGATTGACTTCTGTAACATAGATACCTGAGCTATAAGTTAAGGCCAAGCCATTCTTCTCCTCATTCTGAAGCTGCTTGCAGTCCCTTCTCCAGTGACCCTGCTCGCCACAGTGAAAACACCTCTGGTCCTTTGACTTCTTTGCCTTTTTCTTTAGTGCTTTGGTAGGACCTTTGGCACTGCTCTTAGCACGTGCCTTACCCTTCTTCTTTATCTTCTTGGTCGCAGGGACCAAAAGAACAGAATTGGGTTTGGTCTTACCCATCTCACGCTCGGCTGTTTGGAGCATATTCATTAATTCCTCCCATGTGCACTCAATCCGGTTCATGTTGAAATTAATAATAAATGGACTGAAGCTAGGGGGTAGGGAATGCAGAATAAGATCCACAACCAGCTCGTTGTCTATGGCATGTCTCAGTCTCCTGAGATGATCCACATTCCCAATGAGTTTGAGAACATGGGGTCTCACTGGTGCACCCTCAGACAACTTACACCGAAAGACTGCTTTGGCGGTGTCAAATCTCTCAGTTCTAGCCTGAGCCTCGAACATCTGTTTCAGATGAGTGATCATCTGAAAAGCGTTCAGGTCCTCATATTGCACCTGCAGTTCAGGTGCCATGCTGGCTAGCATAAGACATGCAACCTCCAAAGAGTCATCCTGATGCTTTCTATAAGCATCTCTGTCTGCCGTTCGGGCATTAGTTGGAGGAGCCACAGGAAGAGCCTGTTCAAGGACATGCAGCTTCTTCTCGAGCTTGAGGACTATCCTCAAGTTCCGATGTCAGTCCATAAAGTTGGTTCCAACCAACTTATCCTTATCAAGGAGTGATCGCAGTGATAATCCGCCAGTGTTCGTAGCCATTGTTCTACAACACCCAAGAAAAACAGATTAGTACTACTTCGAATCATTTAAACTGGACTTGTTTTAAATGATTACTGCTCCCACTATTTTAAATTCGAATTGACAACCCACAAATTCAATCGGGAAGTTTAAGACTTCCTAGTGAGATGGGATCCTTATTTCACATGAGGCTTCGCGTCCCACGAGGGTGGGATGAGATGCACAAAGTAACCCATGTTTCCTAAGGTGGGCGCGCCGGCCGGTCGCTCCAAGCAACTCCCCTTGTTGAGACAGTCTGGGCATTTCATGTCCAGCGAGGGCTGGATACAACATGAAACCCTAACCTCTCAATGATGCCTCTAGACTTTCACCATGTGCCCAGCACATGTGAACTTCTAGTCAAGTCCATTCCTAACCGTTATGCCCAGGGCCAACGAGTTTCCTTGCGAAGGCACGCCCAGGTTAAAACTGGACTAGGGAAACCATTGTCACCACACACTTCTTAAAGATAAGTGGGTGTGTCCCACGAGGGTGGGAACCAGTTCACAACTCCACTGATCGATAGCTTAGTGAGGGCTACGCGTTAGAAGGCTACTAGACTTGATATTTTATTATGAGGGTTTTTAAGGTCTCATCAGTTTTATCTTATGTCTAACAATACAGGCATGCAATCCTATAGTGATAACATAACGATAAAACATTACAGGCATGCTTTTAGCAGATAAGGAAAGCAGTAAAAGATGATGTGATCAAAGCCCTTTCAAGACATTGAACCAACCCATGCCAAAAGGAGGTTCAACTCTTGACATAGGACTCAAGCCCCTAAGATAGACCTATCCTAGCCGCCCTCTATCTTGGTCTTCAAGGTTGGCTCCAAGGTCCTTCTCACATGGTTTAGCTCTCAAACCTTAAGGGTAGACCCCAAGGGTTCAGCCAATGCCATGGTCTTCCTCCAATGAGGATGCGCCACAATGCAAGAAGCCAAGTTAGCTACCTCTCAAACCGAAGGGTTCGGCCATGCCTAACTTGCGCCACTAAGCAGGCTTGCGCCTCTTCCTTTGATGCTTGTTGCACCAACATCCAAGGTATGCATGCGCCAAGTTCCAAGTACATGCGCCACCCTAATCTTCTTCTTAGTTAAAAAAAAAAAACGGCACGCAGGCCTCACAAGGATACATCACAGGCATGCAAAGGGGGCTTGACTAATGATCACAACATCATGCACAACCAAGGTATTTACTCATGCAATTCTACATGCTCATGAAAAACATAAAATCTGAAATTTTACTTTTTCATAAAACTAGTCTCTTTTTCTCATCTTCTTCTCACAAATCTTTTAGTTAATTGTGATTTATTTTTCATGATGATTTCAGAGATCCTTTCGGCTGGCAATTTTGTTAGATCAAGAGACTTGGCCAGTCCGAAGACACAATGCCCGTCCTACTTGACAGAATTACGTGCGCCTTTAATCTTTAAATCAGACAAGAAAAATAGTCCAAAAATCCAAAAGAGATTGAGAGGATGATAGAAACAAGAAACCCTAATTTTTCCTACTTAGAAAAATCGTTTGCCATGGATCATGCTATTGACGAAAATAGAAATATGGCATGTGAGCATGAAAGAAAAGCGTAAAACATCGTTCGAGTCTTGCAAGTCGCTCTGATACCACTGTTGGGAAACCCCGGGGACATTTTACAATTTTTCAAAGTTATAGACATACATACATACATTGCACAGCGGAAGAATGTCCCCGAAACAGGCCGGTCTCAAAAACCCAGTGAAGATCGCAAGCAAGAGAGTCGACACGATGAGTTAGGAAATACATTAAGAGCGGTTTGGAGTGATGCCGATGCAGGCGCCCAAGTGTGCGCCCTCTGCAGTCTCACACACACGGATCTCTTGAGTCCTCTTCTTCCACGCCCAGTGCTAGCCTCGGGAAGAAGATCCAAGCCTTAGGGAGATGCTCCACTTCACTTGCGCCACCAGGAGGAAAGGATGTGCCAAGAGAAAGAGGAACTAAGCCAAGCCACCAAGCACCAAAGCTCCTTGCGCCAAGAGGAAAGGAGGGAGAAGCTTGCGGCTATAGAAGAAGGAAGAAGAAGTTGCGCCCTTGCTCCTAGCTCTCGCCCCTCTTCTTATTGTCACGCCTCCAAAGAAGAATACTTGTAAGAGGGGGCGGCTAGGGTCACATATATAGGGCAAGAGGCGGTTAGGGCAAGGGCTAGGATCATGACAAGTGTAGGGCTAGGATGAGGAGGTTTGATGCAAGGAAAGTCTCCAAGACTTTACCATAAACTTCATTCAACCTATCCATAATTGCCCAAGCACCATATCAGCCCAAGACATGCCATAGAGGCATGCATTCCATCCAAGAAAGAGAGGGGAGGCGCCCTTTACTTCCATAATGAAGCAAAGGCGCCAACATGACCCCATTATGCCCCTAGGCGCTTAATGGTTCATGTTTCTCCCCATTATACCCTTTTAGCCTCTCATCTCTTCATGAGAACTTGTTATTGGGCCTCATTGGATAATGAGGTAGCCCAAACTTCATTACATGGATTGATTAAGCATTTGGATCCAATCCAATGCAACCCTAATCCAAATGTGACCAACCATGGTCAAATACGGGTCAACCTGCCAAAAATGAAGTTTGGCTCCAATAACATTCTTCCATCTCATCATGCCCATTGGCGCTAATGAAATCTCCCAATTAGATCCGAGTTATCCAATAACTCGATCATAAGGCTTCCCGATCAATACGAGAACTCAAGTATCAAGGTGTGCGACCCTGTAGGTTCCTCTGACGCTGGCAGTGCTGACCAAAGGTCACCACAAGCAGTGAGTGGCACCTAGCAGTGCATCGCTACTACCCAGGTCATTGGAATGGATATCGACATCGACATCCCCATCATCGCAACTAGGTACAGATGCATTACAGTCTCTTTGCCGAACTGATATCCGATTGGACAAGTGTGTCACCACTTGTTTTCACCCAATCACATGGCTATGACTAAAACAGGTTCTCACCTGGGTATGGCCATACACTCTCAGTCATAGAACCATAGAGGAGCTCCATGAATATCATGCTTCCCTAAGGAAGGGGCAAATCCTATGTCTGTCCATTGACCTTCTCATATGGGTCGTGACATGCTCAATGACAACCGTTATGACCTCCCAACTATGGCGAGGTGTTAGGTTGTATCAAAGCAAATCTCTAACCATACAGAATGATCAATGACCTCAAGTCAAGGGATCAATGCATCTCCTATCACTTGTGAGGATAACTCATGACACCAAGTCATAGCCTCACAGCGGGTCTATCCAGTATATCCTCCAATGATATACCCATGTGTCTGCGTTAGCACCACATGCCTAACCAGCCCACATACCAATCTCACAAGTACCATAGCTGTCCCATATCCACTAAGGTACATCGACTGGGGACTATAGTTCGAGCACAGATCCAATCTGTCTCTAGGGAATTATCATGTTAGTACATATGCGCAGCTGTAAACAAACATAGATAACGACAATGCCAGAATGATATAAATATTAAAGTCAAGTAGTACATAAGTGGACCAAAACTAGGTCCTAGGGCATATACACCAGCTAAAGATAAGAGATTTTTAAAAGCAATTTGGTCTTTAAACTATTATATGTTGTTACTGTCAGCATCATAACAAGTTTAAAGTATACTACAAAGTAGTATAATTTAACTCATAGTCTCAATCATGAAAGTCAGCAGAGTTGTCCACTTGACCTACAACTTTCTCTTTTTCTTCTTTTTTTTCTTTTTTCTTTTTCTTAGACTTCAACTCATGTCTTAGGTACCACTGTCAGATTTAACAGTGCCAAGTAGAGGAGTCTCCCTTTTTTTTTTAGAAAACCGGTCAGTGGCATGGTACTTAAATCGTTATCGATACCTGATCGTAACAGATTTAAAGTATACCAACTCGTGGTATAATATAACTCATGACTTCAGATCACTCAACCATAGGAGTTGGAGAAAATCTCAAATTAAAAATATATCACCAATTTTCTCTTCATAAAAATCTCCATCAAGTAGAAATAGATAAATTAAACATCAAGTAACAAGATACTATGCACGTGTCATATGAACATATGACAATTCACATATGCATTTTATCAATACCAGAATTGAATTTACTCAACAATTTAAGTCTACATGAAATTTCAAAAATTCCTTAAGCCATCAAATCAATCACTCAAAATGTTTCCTAAGTCTAAAATCAAGGGTAAAACAAATTTGATCATCCTTAACAATCATAAGCATTCAAGATACATACTCATAAAGCCTTGAAGAAAAAGTAATATATGAAGGACACCCTAGACATAAGTTGTTGCATATACATAAGCATTAAAATCAATGAATAACATATTTTAGAAAAATTTTGCAAGAGTTCCCCTTAATATATGAGTGAAGTCCTGTGCAGTTATATCAAAAAAATGAAAACATGACTTAGAAAAATCTAGAAACTATGTCGCATCAAAGATAATCATATTTTACAATGTAAACAAGTTTCAAACATCAAATACCGTCATGTTTCAGCAATCAAATAAGCATTTTCCATCTCTAATATCAAAATTCAGTATAATACCAAAATACATTCCAAATCAACATCATGCATCCAAATACATCAAAAATCATCATATATATCATATAAGTATCACAAACATCAAATACCAACACAAATATATAGAGTTTTTGCAAAAATCGTGAAGCTACAGTAACTCTAGAAAAACTTCAACCACGATTTTGTATAAATCTCACTCAAGAATCAAGAAATCTTGGTTCCAAATCAGTGCAAAAACATATACATCAAGTGGAGAAACCAAATGTAACAGTTAGGTAAGAGACTCTCACAAATTTGAGCAAAAATTGTGCTGAAATCAAGCTTCAGCGGCGAACTCGTGTTCTTGCGAATGTCCGGCGCTTCCTGATGATATCCGGCTGAAATCTCATCTGGAGATCAACGGAAAGGGCCGCTGGTGATGAAGGAAAGTCCGGAATAAAGATCTGTCGCCCGAGGTGGAAGGAATCAACGAGAAATCAGGTTTTTATAGTTCGTGAGCCATTCACGGCTGCGGCCGTAAAAGTTTTTGTGACATAAATCCATCTGCAAAAATTAAATTTACAGCCGTGAGTGACTCATGGCCACGCCTGTGAACGTCTCGTCGGATACCTTTTCTTCATGTAAAAATTTTCCAAAAATTCCAGCACATAAAACAACTTATTAAAAGATTTTCTATCAGTAAAAATTCATCAATACATGCTGCGAAAATTTATTAAACTTTAAAGAAAATTAAAAACTAAAACAAAGAATAATAAAAGTCAAAAGTTTGGGTTGCCTCCCAAAAAGCGCTTGTTTAAGGTCATTAGCTTGACCATAGCTTCATGTCATGGTGGAGTTGGTGAATCTGTGCCAAAGTAGAGAGCATATAATCTTCTACTTTTCCTTCTCCTCAAGAGTGTGTCCACCAAATGTATCCAGTTAAGCAGGTAGAGCCATGTCGCAGTAACCAATACATGCATAGAAAAATAAGAGTTAAAATCATGTAAAGAATAATCAATAATTTTCCTGTATTTATCCAAGTGTAATATCATGCATTCTTCCTTTAGATTTATATTAGCAATTGGAAGAAAATTGGAATTAAAATCAAAAATCTCATACCCTGGATTTATCAAAAAGTTTTCAATTTATGCTTTTGGTTTTTCAGTTACCTTAATGCCAATATGATCAAGAATCTCATGTGTTATCATCTTTTCAGTACCGCCTGTGCTTGAATTTGAATCAAACAATATTTCAATCACCTCATTATCTTTAAAATCATCTCCATCATTAATCATGCAAATTTCTAATGGATTTTCCTGGAGAATAAGAATTGATGGTACAATATGCATAAGATCCTCTTCCTCATAATTTTCCTCAATTTCTTTCTCTTCAATGGGGCATTTAATCTTAACACTGTTAATTTCATCCCCATCATTTTCGCTATTTCTTACATGAGGATCCATAAATTCATCTTCCTTCTCCTCACAAGACTCAAAAAATTCATATATCTCTTCAAACATGTCCCAAGTATTTGTGTTGCAAGACACTTCATTATGTGAGAGGGGACTAGATGGTAGGTAAAGCGCAGAGTAAGGTAAATCATAATCATCCAAATCATCAAAATTTGAAGGAGGTAAATCACAATCATCAAAATTTTCAAAATCATCAAAATTTGAGGAATCATCAAAATTTGCAGAAGGTAAATCACAATCAGGAGTCATGACTAATGATTGATCCATCTCTACAAAATTCTTAGATTCATCATGGATTTTTTCCTTTACGTCATTTTTATCAGTGCTATCAACCATACTATGAATATCTTCACTTTCCAAATCAAACTCAAGTATACAACTTTGTTGTGTTATCTGTGTTTCTAGCATTTTAGTATTAGCACATATAGATTCTACTTGAGAAGTAAGCTGAGCAATCATCTCACTAAGATCTTCAAGTTCCTTACTCTGATTTATTATAATTTTTTCAAGCATGGATTCTAGCATGGATTCTTCAGATTCCTGAAAGTGTGGTTCTGAAATATTATTCGAGAAATCCTCATAAAAGAAGTTTGGTGATTTTTTCATCTAGAATTATACTCATCATCTTGGTACCATGATAAATTAGAATTGGCAGGATTTCAAAATTGGCACTCAGAAGGATAATGATAATAACTTCCCCAAATATCACAAGTAACAGTAGATTGCATTCTTAAAGAATTCACCCTTGCTGCAGGCGATTGAAATGCAATTGTGTCATATTCTCTTGTCTGCATCGCCGGTGGCACATATGTCTGACCTGACCATTGACATTGATTAAACATCATTTTTCAGTTTAAGCAAAAAAAAATACAAAATGTAAAACAGGAGATGCAAAATAAAGTGTAAAATATCTAGTCAAATGATTTTTGAGTTATCCTGTTCATACAACGTGTTAATCCAAAAAGAGAAAAATAAAATAAACTAACTATATATAAAAAAAATTGTGAAAAACAAGAAAAATGAAAACAAAAATAAAAATAAATAAAATAAAAAAAAACTAAAAACAAAGAAAAAAAAAAAATAAATAAATAATGTCTAGTCTATAAATCTCATGATTAAATCAATATTGACTGGCGCCAAAAACTTGATAGTGATCCGCAAGTGCATCGATTTTTATCGAAGTAATAAAAGATTATTGATGACACCAAAATATATAGTATATTTTGTATCATTTTTTGATATCTTTTCATGTTAGATTGAAGATCTTTTACTTGTTTTCATACTAAATTTATCGATTATTGCAAAGTCTACTTCTATTTTAGTTTTTCATGGTTTTCTCGTAAAAAGGCACTATTTTTAGGCGTTTCCAAGCAAAATCAAATACATAGAAGGATTACCATCATCAAGAGGAGATCACCCAAGAAATTTTATGCAAAATGGAGCAAGGCAGCAAATTACGGCAGTGCCGTAATCCATTTTACGGTACCGTAAAATCCGTGCCCTACCGTATTTTGAGAAGTTTTTGAACAGAAAGATTTTTGGATTTTACGGCACCTGCCGTAAGCCATATTACGGTACCGTATTTTGGAGAGCTTCAGAACAGAAACTTCACCTGAAATTACGGGACTACCGTAAGAAACTACACGGGCCGTAATTTCCAGACGTTCGCGAACACAGAGTTCAGCCGATTTTACGGCACTACCGTAAACCAGATTACGGTACCGTAATTCCCCAACAACATCAGAACAGAAGACTCGAGTGATTTTACGGCAGTGCCATAAGACATTACACTACCGTAATTTCGGTTTTGAGCACGACGCACAGGTCAATTTCCACGCCCGATTCTTGCGGAGATGATTGCGAGCGATCCAGAGCCCTAAATTAGATGCCGTAAGAAGTAGAGAGGGAGCTTTTCATGAGAGGAGGAGAGAGAGACCAAAAGCCCCAATTTTCGTACACAGTCGAGGGAGAAATCACGTTCCACGCCGCCGCCTAGGGTTTGGCCGCCGCACTCGATCCAGACATTCTCCGGCCGTGATTTTCATACTGAAGCTTCATCTGAAGGAGGAGAGAACGTGCCAGAAGTTTCAGACCGAAAAGGAGATCGATTGGAAGAGAAATCGAAGAAAAAGAAGTCGCCGGCACTGTTCATCGACGGTTCTTGCAAAATTACGGCTGTGAAGTATTTCACAGCCGTGCTGTATTTTCTAAACTTCTCTTTTACTTCGATTTTTGATCTTCTGAAACCATGATCTATTGTAATTCCTTCATGATGATAGCTTAAACTACTTTTGGGACATGGGGGAGTAATTCACTTGATTTCCAATGACTAGATGACTATTTTTACTATTTCGTTGAGTTTAATATTACCATGATGATTTTGCTCATGCGATAATTGTGTTTAGACTCTCTATAAGTTCATGTTACTAATTATGTTCTTTGAATTTTCGCTTGAGACCAAAAGGTAATTGCTTGAGAATTTAGAACACTAGAATTGCATGTTAGGATCCCTTCCTTAGGTTAGAGCTAATTTGATCTGTTCTAGTAGATTAATTGCAATAATTATAACATGAACATATAGATCGAGTCTATTTGTCAAACGTGGAGATCTTGTGCAAAAGCAAGGATCAGAACATTGGAGATCCATGAGTAAAACTTGTGTTGAGACTCGGATGCACGAAAGTGATCCTCGAATCTCCACTAGAGATTATCAACATTGAATTCGGATGCACGAAACTGATCCTTGAATACATTGTTTGATGATTTACTTATCTTCAGCGTTGGGAAGAATCTTGCGCGAAAGCGAGGATAAATCCTTGTGCAGTTGTTTGCACGAAAGTGAACCAACCCTTTTTTTTTTGTAAATTACATCTTCATCATGATAAATTTAAACCGACGAAATCCTCATTCATATCTAGCTCATAAAAGTTAAAGTGAACGAAACCCTAGTCCCAGCTTTTCTCTGTGATAATTCCATTTTTAGCTTCCAATTTCTATTCTCATTACTTCGATTAGCCTAGATATTAAGAAATCAACTATGTAGTATTCGACAACGTAGGTCCCTGTGGATTCGATACTTTCTTTATTACTTCGAGTATCCGTGCACTTGCGGATCACAACAATTATTGATCCCACGAGGATCAGGCAGTCAAGTACCGATTACACGATTGATCTATATCTAAACGATTCAAATAGGGTTTTTGTTTTGGAAACTTCTCATGCAAGAAAATAAAAAGGTGGTTTTAGGGTTTTGGCTAAAAATCAATTCAGATAAAATCAGGACTTAGGGTTTCACCACGCTGACGATTATGACTTTAATAAAAATAAATCTTTGATCAGAAAATTATAGTTTTGAAAGGGATTTTTCCTAAGGTACATACTACCTCCTCCCGAAGTGTAATCCGGTATCTATTTACATTAATTCCCTACTCCCGTGACAATTAACATAAATAGACCCATTAAGTTCTGTAAAAAACCATGGTAATCCTTCAAGTGAATCCGAACTACTCTCGTGATCGGATTCACAGGTTTGAAAAGAATATTTCCGACATTGAGATTCACCTCCCAGTCCTTCTCGCAACGTCTAAGACGTAAAATTACTTGATCGGGGTAATTCACGAAATAAACACAATTTTAATCAAATCAAATCTATAAGATTCTTAACAAAGATTCATATAAAAGATGTAATTCATAAATCAATCAGCGGGCTACTTCCCAAATCCAGAAAATAGGTTTACATGTTCATGTTCATAACAAACGGCATGTTCATCAATGAAAATCGAATGGAAACCCTAGAAGATTACAGGAAATCGCTAGACAAGTAATTAGAAAAGCTTCCCCTCGATGTGGGGACGAAGATCAAGCATCCAATTCTTCCTTTGCGCGGCTTTCCTGATCGAATTCTGCCCTGGAGTTGATTTTCGCCGCCGCTGCCGCCGCTACAGCCCTTCGTTTTCATGCCTAGAAGCCCCCGAATGAAAGGTTCCCACAAGGGGGCGAAACCCTAAATCATAGGCGCATATGGAGAATGAAAGCAACGGAAAGGGGGTTTCTAGATCTTGCATGGTATTATGATTAACAAAACCGATTGTATAGTAGTGATAGAACCATACCATAGCCATTTCTAGATGGCGTCTTGGAAGCTAGAGAACAAGAGAGGTCTCCTCCAAATTGTCGCACACAAGATGAGGTATAGCTTCTTCTTGTCGTCCCTTGTGCTAGCAAGGATCGTCCAAGTATCCTTCTCGTATGGAAGGGATGAGATCTTCTTGGCTTGGCGAAAAACTTCCTTCTCCTTTCGTCAACACCACATGCACTCTCGAATGAGCAAGCGACGAGAGGAAGGAGCGACGTGAGGCGATGTCACGTTTAGGAGTCATGGTTTCTAAAAATAGAAACACTCCCACGTTCATGCACTCATGCGACCATGGGTTTACCCCAAGCGCAAACTTCTCTTCACCCTTGAACCATGCGCTCATTCATGAGCCGGTTCACTTTGGTTCGGTTCAATAACCAAATAAGCCAAGCATTCAGTCCAGACCATAATAAACACTTAGGTTCTTGATCTGACCGTCAATCTCTTGATGCTCCTGATCTGACCAATCTAGCATCCAATCTCTCGATCGAAGCTTACCGATCTGAAGCCCTAATCAATCAAACATGATCAGACCAGATCTCACTCACAATCAGAGATTAAATCCTTTTAAACTGAACTCAAACAATTCAGTCCACACGATCTGACTTAAGTAAGCCATATCATCAAATTGTGCGACCCTGAGGGTTTCCTTTAAATGTCGGTAACGATAACTCACGTCATCACGATCAGTGAGGGGTATCTAGCAACACATCACTGTCTCCCAATATAAAGGAAAGAGTCTTCCAAGACTACACCCAAAAACAACACAAGTGTGAATCAACTCACAAAGCATACATATTTCCTTTGCCACTGGATGTTCTTATTGGACAAGCGTGTCAAGCTTGTAACTCCAATATGATGAGCATGATTAGATCAGATGAACATAGTCACCTGGGTATGGCCATACACTTTCTCAATCATCTCATCCAGGGGGCCCCTTTAGAACATCACACTCCTTAAACAAGGAGACGGCAATCCTATGTCTATCACTAGTGCCCTAACCTGACTCAAGCTCATCATCCAAGATAGTCTATAATCATTATGTTTCAAATGATATTGAACTACCTCAAAACAATGACAATCATCATTTAGAAAACACAAGTGATCTCAAGTCAGAGGAAATGTGCCACTTGTTACATTCAAGGATTATTCACATTGTGACAAACAATTGAATATCCTAGTAGGGTCTGTCCAGTACATCCAATGTACCCATGAGTCTACATCTTATTTCATGCTCGAAGCATCCTATAAGATTAGAACACATATTAGTCTTAACCATATCAAGGCTGTCTCATGTTCACCAAGATATATCGACTAAGGACTTTATTGCCTGTCAGCCTAGCTGAACAGCTTTGAGACATTATTCAGAAGAACATATATTGCAGCAGACAATGTAGCTAACTGAATAATAACCATGCCTTTATAAACATAACAGTTTATTACATGATACTGATACAAACCCAAGGCCTCAAACATTAGCCTTAAGGGCATACCCCAACACCGAAACCCTCCCAAAATCCTTCCTTTTATAGTCTAATCAGTATAGAACCCATGTGGGAAGGTTTCCGGAGAGTTTGGTTCAATTCTGGTTTAATTTGGAGTCGAACCGAGTGAGAAACACGAAAAGCGGACATTTTTACGGCCCGTGATGAAATTACGGCCATGGCCGTGATTATCTCTGTGTGTATATCCCTTTGGTCACAGAAACTTTTATGGCCCGTGATGGATTCATGGGTTCGGCCGTGAAAGTCTCTGTTTATTCCAACACTTAGCCGTTTTCACCTCCGCTCATCATCGCTTTTACGGCTGCTTCCATAATTACGGCCAAGGCCGTAATTCTTTCGTCTTTCACCGTTTTCACCCCAGATTTGACATGTAGGCTCGTGATTTCTTCGGGAATCATGTTACGACTTCAAAACTCACAAAATCTACCATTTTTTTGCCTTTTTACCTACATTTTCATAAAAACCAAGAAAAGTGAAGATTCTGTGCAAAGTAAAGTAAAAACACCAAAAAATAGCACAAAATCATTCAATTAAGCCCAAAATATGATGTGAAATATAGGCAAAAACATGGTGTAAAAATCACTTATCATTTATCCCAACAGATTTTGTAATTCTTGAGATGGAAGAAGATGCAAGAATCCCCATCATACTTGGTAGACCGTTCTTAGCCACAGCAAGAGCACTTATTGATGTAAAGAACGGTAAGCTTACACTTAACATTGGGGATGAAAGAATTGAGTGTAACTTGAATTAATCCATGAAAAACTCATCAAATATTGGATCTTGTTGTAGTATACATATTGTAGATGACATTGTCTATGATCTTAATAATTTATTTCTTTATTTATTTTAAATAATTTATTTATTGAAACCTCTGAAATTGATTCTGATTTATATTATGCTCTTGATTCTAAGGTGGAGACCAATTCTGAAATTGATGAATTATTAGATTGTAGTACTTGTGATAATGAAAAGAGTGAAGAAAGGAAAGCTCCAAAAGTAGAACTTAAAGCTTTACCTGATAACCTTTGTTATGAATTTCTAGGTCCTGATTCTACTTACCCTATTATTGTTGATGCACAGCTTAGAAAAAGGGAAATAGATTTGCTTCTCAAGGAATTAAGGATTCATAGAAAGGTAATTGGGTACACAATTGATGACTTAAATGGAATTAACCCTTCCTTTTGTATGCACAGGATCTTGATGGAAGAGGAACACAAGCCACATGCAGATTTTCAAAGGAGACTTAACCCCTCTATGAAAGAAGTTGTGAAATAGGAGGTTTTGAAATTACTTGATGCAGGTATTATCTATCCTATCTCTGATAATAAATGGGGTACATTGCATTCCTAAGAAAGGAGGGGTAACTGTCATGAAAAATAAATACAATGAATTAATTCTTGTTAAAACTGTAACTAGTTGGCCATGTGCATAGATTATAGAAAACTGAATGCTGTTACTAGGAAGGACCATTTTCCCTTACCATTTATTAATCAAATGGTTGAAAGGCTTGTGAACCATTCTCACTTTTGTTTCTTAGATGGATACTCTGGATTTTTTTCAAATTCCTATACATCCTGATGACCAAGATAAGACCACCTTCACTTGCCCGTATGGTACTTTTATATATAAGCGAATGCCTTTTGGTCTATGCAATGCTCCTGCTACTTTTCATAGATGTATGATGGCTATTTTTTTTGATTTTATTGAGGACTTTATGGATGTTTTTATGGATGATTTCTCTGTATATGGCTCTTCTTTTGATGATTATTTGGCTAACCTATCTCGAGTTTTGCAGCGGTGTGAAGAAACTAATCTTGTGCTTAACTGGGAAAAATGTCATTTAATGCTACTTATGTGATAATTACTTTTTAATTCTCCATGGATTTATGTTATTGATCATGTTTTAGAGTTTTTGCAATAGACCAAAAGGTGACTTGCTTGAGAACTTGGAACCCTAGAATTGAATGTTAGGAACTTATTATAAGAAATTAGGTTAGTTCTTGTTTCTTGATTTTAGAAGAATAATTGTCGTGATAATAATATGAATCTAGGATTGAGTTAATTTATCAAACATGGCAATCTTGTGCGAAAGTGAGGATCAGAACGTTGGAGAACCATAAGTAGAACTTGTGTTGAGACTCGGATGCACGAAAGTGATCTTTGAGATAATCAACTTAGAATTCGGATGCATGAAAGTGATTCTTGAGTTCTTTGTTTGATGATTTACTTATCTTCAGCTTGGGATAGATCTTGTGCGAGAGCAAAGATCAGTCCCTGCATGATTGTCTACATGAAAGTGAGATAATCCCTTTATGAAGTAAATTATGTCTTTATCATGATAAAATTAAATTGATGAATTACTATTCATATCTAGTCATAGAAATTGAAGTGAATGAAACCCTAGTCCCATATTTTCTCTCTTATATTTTTGTTAGCTTTCATTAGTTCACTTGCATAGTTTTGATTGCCTAGATAGTAAGAACTCAATTATTCAGTACTTGACAACGAGGTCTCTGTGGTTCGATATCTTTTTTTATTACTTCGAGTATCCGTGCACTTGTGGACACAACACACCACAAGTGCTCGATAGGTTACCCGTGGCTCTATCTTTTGAAAAGAGATATCCCAACTTATCATAATTGCTCATAGGGGTAACCCTCCATCTCTTGAAATTGGGATTAGCCTGTATAAATAGTAAATATATATAAATTAAAGTGAAACATAAATGCTCAAAACACATAAAATAAATGAACATACTGAAAGTTAATATACCTTTATAAGATCTTCCCACACCTGGTCTTCAACTTGAAACATTTTTGTTTCACTATTCCAATTTATACCACTCTTATTCTTTAACAGCTCATGACAGGTACTGAAAGTATTTTTCAATGTTTTGATCCAATTTTTTAAGTGGTCTTTTGTCAAAATAATACCCAACTGTTGTTCAATAATTGCCTGCATATTTTTGTAAGATGTTGATGTAAATGTACCATCAATCCTGAATCCTCTTGTTTGTTGTTCTAGCATTGCATCAATAAATGCAATGTCTATCTCCTCTATCCATTTGATGTTCTCTTTCCTTGAAGTTTCAACTTCCTTACCTTTTTGGCTCATATTATGTTGAAGTAAAAGAACAGCAGATTATGACAACAAATATGTTAATGAGTTAATGTACAAAATAGAATCAGCATACATGTCAAACACATATCTCAAGCATAGTAATGATAAAAATGTCAAACATAATAGTTAAATAAAAAAAGTGACTTCAAAAGACTTTAACTCAAATGTCAAACTACATATCTCAAACATAATAATGATAAAAATGTCAAACACAATAGCTTAATAAAAAAGTGACATCAAAAGATGTTAACACAAATGTCAAACTACATATCTCAAACATAGTAAATGTCAAGCTACATATCTCAAACATAGTAAATGTCAAACTACATTGCAATTACAAAATATAATCAGACCACATTAAGGATGTCATTGTTATGGCCCGACCCCCTTGGCTGCCTTAGTCGGCGCTCTACCACCTTGGGCTGCCTCAGTCGGCGAATCTGCCCCTTAGGACTGCCTCAGTCGGCGAATCTGCCCCCTGGTTAAAGGGTCATGACTCGTCAGGATCATGTCTAGGGGTCGAATCCCGCTGTAGATGGAATATGCACGGGGGGAACCGTGCCGAGATTCGAGGCCCTAGGCCTGACGTGTCATGGTCGGCCCAAGGGGGTAGATCCACTGACTGAGGCAGCCCCAGGGGCAGATTCGCCGACTGAGTCAGCCCATGGTGGTAGACCACCGATTGAGGCAGCCAAGGGGGGTCGGGCCATAACAGCCATAGAGTCTCAGAGTTCAATCCCTTTTTGTGCATCTTCATCTAATCTTTCTGATCCAACAACATCTTGGCTCATTGTATTTGTCAATTCCACATCAACTTCAGCAAGTATGCTTTCATCAGGATCAACACTCATTAAATTGTTATGTAAAACACAACATGCAAGAATAATTTGTATATGTGTCTTAACTGGATAATGGGGTTCTGTGCCACTTGCTATGATAGGAAATCTTTTTTTCAATACAACAAAAGCTCGTTCAATAACATTTTGAGCAGAAGCATGTCGGTGATTAAAAAGTTCCTTTGCATTTTTTGGATCGTGTTTTGAGTATTCTTTCAAGTGATAGCGGACTTCTCGATATGGTGTAAAGAGAAAACTTTTAATCCTAAATCCAGTATCACCTAAATAGTATTTTCCTACGACAATAAAAGGTACTTTAATAAGAAATTTATGACCTATTAAAGATAATTCTTATTGAATAAAAACTACAAAATTTACCTTTTGGAATTTTTAAACAGTCGGATCTACAAAGAGCATCCTTTAATATTCATGAGTCAGATGCAGTCCCTTCCCAACCAGGGAGGACATATGTAAATTTCAAGTTGAATGTACATGCGGCCAAAATATTTGTTGTTGGCCAAAATAATTTTTACACGAACATGTGTCCCATCAATAGCTCCTATACAATCCTGTATTTTTATATAACTCATTTAACTATTAAAACAGACAAATTATACTAATGTACAAATAGTCACATACCTTGAAATAAGGATAAAATCTATCATTATTGCATAGTCGAGGACTCTCCACTGAACCATCAGGTTGTTTGATAAATTGATCATGTAAACATATAATTGCTCTCAATATCTCATGAAAATGATAACTAACACTTCCCGGTGTACGATGAAAGAAGAAGCAAAGTGCTTAATTCTTGACATTGTGGACAATCAAATATAAAAACTTTGCAACTTTCTCCTCTGCAGTAGAATTTTTAGTGTCTTGAACAAGTTTTTTACCTCGTACAATCTCACATAAATGTAAAAAAGCTTCCTTGTGCATTCTTAAAATGTTATAACATATTTGATCTGAACTAGTTAAATTTCTTAACAGTTCAGATCTCATGTTATCCTTATAATCATTACTATTCCTTAGTGGCTTATCCACATATGATGAGCTTAATAGAAAGCAAGGTTGATGAAGTCGTGCAACATAAACTCCAGCCACACATGCTACTAGACAACATAGAATTCGGCGTTTGCGCTTTCGAACAATTCTCATATCTTCGTTATTTGTTAGAGCCATTACAATGAAGATTCTATAAAAATAAAAATATTTTCATGAAGAAGTAAATAAAATCAAGAGAGGCTGATGAAGATATGAGATTCATAGCAAGTTGATATTCTATGAGAGATACATGTTCTCTTGCATTCTATTTTTTTTTTTCCCTTACAACTACTCAAAATGCAAAGATTATCACTTTTCTGAAATAAATCTAATTAAAATTAACCGTTCAAGCTAGAGACGATTAAAGAGAATTTGGTATCCATATAAAGATGTTCTCATATCATCTATCAGATTAATTCCTCTTGTACATGTGTATTTTAATGACCTTCCACTATTTGATTGCTTGTCTGCTTAGACTCTTGAATTTTTTGCCGTGTGATTTAAAGGAAGAGCCCACTGGGTAGTGTAGATCTCGGAATGGCAACATGGTGACAAAAACTAAATATTTACGGAGAGGAGTTGTGGGGGACCTCTTGGAAGTTTCATATTCCATTTTAAGAACTTAAAACAATCTAAATATTGTCTAGGAAATAATATTATACTCCTGACTTGACCAGGATTAAGTACTTCTTAAGTCCTAATCTTGTGTCATTTGTAATTTTTTGTATTGAAATTTGAGAGGTTGTAACAGAGGCAGGCATTAATAAATATTTTTTTTTTATGCTAAACCTATTTGAGGGGATCATGGAAATGCAGATTAGGATAGTCTTATGATAGTTATTAGGATCTGGGTCCATTTGTAAGTATTGTTGTGGCAAGTGTGCCTATGTTTACCAATCCATCTTTTGGTCATTAATGTATAACTTGAACAAGTCCCTTTTGAGACATGAAATAGAAAATTTGGCACTTTGGAAATTTATGATAGAGACCAAAGAGAAATTACTTTATTGATAATTGGGAAGATAGCATGAGCACAAAACTTTTACAAGCATGAGCACAACACAGCAGCGTGGCTTCTGCACCGTTCTTGTGCCACAGCTCAGGAATAGGAAGCCCCACGAGGCTGCCACCTCGTAGACTCTGAGCTCGTAGACTCTGAGCTCACATGAGAAGGAAAGAAAAGAGAAATGCGAGGAATGATTAAAGAGGGAAGGGCAGGGCAGGCTCTTTGTTTCCTGCTTTTGCTTCCACATGACTCTCCTTTCCCTTTCATTCCAATTGCCCCACGTGCATGGAATATATGAGGAACAGTGAACAGAGGAAGCCACCAACTCCTAGAGCAAAAAAAGACCTCACAAGGGTAGCAAGCGAGGAATGAGATGATGTCCTAGCAGCTAATACTCACATAATGTTTATGTAGAATGGCAAAGGTAGGAAGGGACAAGAGCTTTGGCAGAGACACGAGTAGTGCAATAACAGTTGAGTCCTATTAAGCATGACAAAGCAAAAGAGAAGAAAGAAAAAAAAAAGAAAAAAGTGTCACCTAAGTTGATGGTTCACCGTATATAGTCTCTCTAGTTAATTATAGCAATCCAGCAAGGAGACAAGATTAGCTCCTGCATGCACCGTATATAGTCTCTTTAATTAGCACACTTTATCCATTTCAGTAAAGAACATTAATTAACTGTAGATTTACCAATCAAGTGATTCATTGACCAATGATGCATGTGGCAGTAACTGAAGGGATTTACCTAATTTCTACTAAATATGCTGACAAACAAAATTAACTACTAGCATTTAAAAGGATAGGGAAGTAAACCAATCAAATTTAGAGACAAATTATACCAATCTACTTGAACTTGCTTGCAAACCAAAAAAAGTTCTTGACACTAATAATGAACAAAAATGAAATCAATGTACGAACATAATAAAGGAAAAGATAAAAGAGAATTGTAAGTGTAGTAGAAATGTCAACTATGCAGATTAAGTATTCCACAAGCCATATATTAGAAAAAAAACTCTAGGTAGAGAACATAAGGTAGAAGTATGATCAATTGAGATGAGCTGACAAGCATAATGACCCTAACAATTATAAAGAACCCAACAAAATAAATAATTTCCCACTCAAATTTCGATATGAAGCAGTTCAATATGATGATATTGAAAAAAAAAAGCAAATCTTAACATTATGATTATACCTTAAAGCTAAAATACAAAACCGCAAGCATGCATAAAAACCAAAAGAATATGAAGTATGCACAATGTATCTTCTAATTTACTTGCATTATAAGTATTAAAATACGATTTCAGCAAAACACAATATAAAACAAAAAACTACTGACAATTTATAGGTGAAAAATTGTCATAAGCACGTAATACCTTGAAGGACTAAATGAGACCAAAGCATAATCAAGATGATAAAGCTGTACTGTTAAATTCTTTAAAGCCAAAAATCAAACCACTCTTCCATTCCTCAAGTATATTTTGTTCAAAGCATAATTAAAAAAGAAGGGATAAAAGAGCTTAAACTAAAATGCATTTTGCACAGTTAAGAATCACAATGCTCACAAAGGAAATCATAACAAAAAAAAAAAAGAAAACAGAGTATTGAATGGAAAAAAAATCAGATCTGATGTCTGAATAGTGTTTAATTTTTGTTGTTTTGCATAAGAATTACAAGTAATTGGTAAAATGAAAAAAAAAAATCATCACAGGATTGAAAGTATACAATCTACATTAATAAGGACCCTCAAAAGCCAGCCCAGGATTCAAAGTAATAGGATTTTTCTTGTTTACCTGATTTTAATTGGACTGCTTGAGTTCTGGATCAAATGGCTCATGTCAAATCTTCACAAGGACCCTCAAAAGCCAGCCCTGCGAAGATTTCTAGCGAAGTCAAAAAAAAAATTGATGGCGAAGATTTCAAATAGAACATGCTGCTCAAAAACAAAGAAAAAATTGCATACGAGAGGTAGAGGCAATGTTGACGGCGACGAGAGGCGGATGCAACACTGACTGTGATAAGAAGAGCGGCGACGAGAGGCGAGAAGAGGTGAGCAGCGATGGTAGTGTGAAGAGGCGAGCGACGACGAGAGGCGAGAAGAGGTGAGCAGCGACGGTAGTGGGAAGAGGCGAGCAGCGACGGGAGAAAACACTGAGAAGAGGTGAGCAGCGACGGTAGTGTGAAGAGGCGAGCGGCGACGAGAGGCGAGAAGAGGTGAGCAGCGACGGTAGTGGGAAGAGGCGAGCAGCGACGGGAGAAAACACTGAGAAGAGGTGAGCAGCGACGGTAGTGTGAAGAGGCGAGCGGCGACGGGAGAATACACTGAGAAGAGGTGGCAGCCGAGAGGCAGTAGAGCATTGGTGAAGCGAGCAACTGGAGAAGACTGTGAACAGCGGCGGTAGTCAAGAGGGAAGAGAGGCACGAGGAGAAGATTGTGAAGAGCGGCGGCAGTCGAGAGGGAAGTGGCACGAGTAGCGTGTGCGCAGTGGGGTGAGATTAGGGTGAAAAGGCGTGTCTTGTTGGCTTTCCGCCCGATTCAGACGGATCCATTTCCAAGGGAAAGTTATTTAATTTTTTCTTTTAATTTTCTTTACAACTTCCCATCTACTCTATCAAATATGAAAAAATATTGATCCTTTCTTCTTTCCATCCTTTCCTTCTTCCTTTCTGCCCTATTAAACACAGCCTAAGGCTCCGTTTCTTTAGAAGGAAAGAAAATTGAGAAGAAAAAAAAAATAGAGGGAAGAGAAAAATAAGAAAAAAAGAAAATAATTTTCTCTTTCAAGCCTTCTGTTTCTTTAAAAGGAATGAAAATAGAAAAGAAAATTTTATTATGAAAACAATAAAAATATATATATTAATAAAATATAATATATATTTGATATAAATACATTTATAATTTATTATGAGTTTATAAAATTATTAAAAAATTTGGCAATATCTCATCTATACTATCAATACATTGAATAAGCCTATTTTTACTTGTCACTGTTCTAGTCTTCATGCCTATTCGACTATTGGAAAATAAGCAAGATTTCTTTGCAAAATTTGCCTCTTTTCTGTAGTTTGGTCCCAAAAAGGTTTCCTGTGTGGCTTCTAATTGAAAATCTTATTGTCAAGGCTCTTAACAGGCACATCCATATGTGATGAAACTAAAAGAAACAATTAATAAAACTATTTCATGATTCTGGCGTGGTAATGGTAATGGTCGTTAATCTCAAATAGGGTTGACGCTTGAGAGAGATTGCAGGAAAAAGAAACTTAAACCCTAGAAATTCAGTTTGCAAAAAATATTGATGTTTGAGAGAGGGTTGGTGCTTGAGATCATACCTCGTGGAATTAGAGGGTGATGCTTCAGATGGGCGGAGCTTGATAGACGACACTGCAAAGGGCGGCTGACACGAGCGAGCATAGCGAGCATAGCGAGCAAGGAGGGAGACGCGAGCGTAGCGAGCAAACGAAGAAAGCTAAATGAGGAGGACGATGCTAGTCCCCTTCTTCTTTGTCTGCACGAGAGAGAAGAAGCTAGAAAGGAAGAAAGGGAGAAAGGGAGACGCATGAGACGGGAGAGATTTTTTTGCTTGAGCAATCAAGTTTTCTCTCCGATTTGGAGAGAAAATATTAAAATTTTTCTTTTTATTTTTCTATCCTCCCAACCCATTCTTTCCTAAGAAACGAGAGAAAAAAATTTTTCTCCCTAGTTTTCTCTCCAAAGAGACAGGCTATTAGGAATAGATCATCTCTATTACGTGCAAAGATACCGATAATTGATGCGCTGCACTAGCATTTGCGGATTTCTCAATGAGGAACACAGACTTAGCTACAAAAGAAAAATGGGCAACACGGTTGATGAATTTAGTCGCATCAAGGTACTGCGGCTATCACAAATTTTGATCACCGCACCTCACGACGAAGAACATGGCAGCATCGTTGACCTTACCTTAATTTTGGTAAGGTTGTGACTTCCTAAAATTGGGTGCGGAGAAAGACTCAAACTGCACTAGAACAACGCTAAGGAGATATGGTCCGATATTTAATATTGATAAATGCATCTCTTAACGAACACTTGCAGTAGCGAAGATGGCAACTCAAGGAAGGCCACCTGTCTTTTTTTTTTCCTCCACTGTTTAGTGCGGAACCCTATACTTTATTTTCTTTCTTTCTTTTAAAAGAATTTGCCTTGATCCACTTTCTATTTTTACTTTTTTTTAAGCACTAAACATGATTAATCCGATGCCATGTTATTATTTTAATATCTTTTTACCTTTTTTTAACCATGATCTCATATTTTCATTTTATTCAATTTTTTTTTCATCTTATTTTACTTACTATTCTATTTTTTACTATTATTTAACCGTTCATATTTCTTATTTTTATTATTTTTAATTAGTTCTTATCTTTTTAGAATGCCAAGTTTGGCATTTACTTTTTTTTTATTTATTAATATTATTTTTAGTTATCATGTCTCAAGTTCCATTTTTTACATTTCTATTTGTTGATGTATTTTAATTTTTGTTTGTTATTATACTTCTTAATATGTATTATTAACTACTTAATTTGTTATTGCTTTAGTAATTAAAGAAAAAAAATGGATTCAACAGAATAGACACATATTACACTAAAAAATAATAATAATAAAACTCAATTTGTTACCCACTACCACATATTTTATAGTTATAAGTTAAATATAAGTCTTCAGGTCAAAGTGAACGAACGATCGGATAATTAAATGAGAGTTTTTGCATTTTACTTACTTTGTAATGCATGTAAATGTATCGCAATTAAAACAAACTAAAAAAGGAAAATGATACATAATTATGATATTGACTATACAAATAAAGGTGGACATTAGGGGTAAAATAGTAGATATAATTCACACACACACATATATATATATATATATAAAAGACTATTCTATAGTAAATTAGTAAATTCAATGAACTAGATAAAAAAAATTGAGAATCAAACATAAAGTTTTTCCACTTAAGTCCCTTTTCTGGCTTGATATATTATATATCTTTTTCTCTCTTAAAATTGTACTTAAAGTGGTATTAGATGAAATCAAATCTTGATAAATATATCGTCCATGGTCAAGAAAAAAACAAATCAAGCTTTAACAATGAAGGGATTCACCAGAAGCATAGAATCGATTGACTGCAATAAGTTAAAAGATGAGTTGATATAGGATACACAATCATGCAAAAGAATATCGCAACTAATCAAACTATTCAAAGAAGAATATTTACTTGAGCTTATTTAGTTTGCTTACATAAAGAAAATTTAAATTAGGACAGGATCCGATGGCACGCACTTACACCATACGTGCGCCTTAGCCATCCTTAGCCTACATTCAGCCTCGGTTTGACTAGCTTCAATGATAAATTTTCTATCGATTTTCGACCTGATCAAGTTTGTACATAATCGAATGAATCAAAGTCAGGCCAGCCAAACTGAACCTAGCCTTGGACAGTAAGCATGGTAGGATCCACAAAGATAATAAAAGTTCATGCAAGCAAGTTCCCGACTATCTAGTAATGTATTTAAATAAAGAAAATTTAACAGCTTGCTGGAGAGGAGAAAACAAATAACTAGTGTTCTAGTATTATTATTACTCAATCATTTTCCCGCGGCTGCAGGCCATAATACTTGAGACTTATAAATAGCGAACATCAATAACACTCGAATTATCTCTGCAGAGAAGATTCATCAGCAGTTAAACATTACAAGGTTTACGGACAAAGGAGAAATAGTGAAAAGACCATATCTCGAAGTTTAACTGAGAAGCAGAGGCTAGTTGAGCCAAGAAAATTACAGCTGGGTAACCTGTTTGAGAGATTAAACAAAGTTGGTGATCTTATTCAATGACACATTTATTATTAAATACAACACGCCTCAACAAAAAAAATTTGAATATGCTAAGGGCCATGTCATATATGCATACAAAGTAAAGCAATGTTCTTCAATGCGTCATGCTCCAATACTAGCTTAATACTCGCATTAAGGAGTGGCATGATCTAGAGTGGCCTTGATTAAACAGGGGAACAAGATTACACGACATCAAATATCACAAGCTATCTATATCATTGTACATCAAACGAACAAGAGGTTATTAAACGGCATAAAAAAACTGAAAAGAAATTTGGTATTTTAATAGTTGAAATTTTAAGAAAAAAGAGAACATGCAAGAAGCATCCTATTATAGATAAAGAACAAATACCAACTCAAAAACATATTCTAGAAAAGGTAAGGTTAAATATCCAAAAATAGAAGTTCGAAACCATGATCTAACTAAAATAAAATACTGGAATGGAAACTCAATTGAAGCATCATGAGGAAGAAGTACCTTGCAAGACAAATTATCAGCTAGATCAAGAACTTATTGCTGTGCTCAAAAAGGTTTGGTCAATTGTTTAGAAATTAAAGTTTGTGATCATGCATATCCCTACAAAAGAAATCAGATGGATGATTCTATAACACAACTAACCTCCTAATGGGAATGAGAGGTCGATTAGAACATCTAAGTGAAAGAAGTACCTAGCAAAAAGAAGAAATGAGAGGCAATCTTATCCTATTAGAAGATATTGTATTCCTAATTCTAAAAACCATTTCTATTTTATTCGTGTATATTTATATATTGATCATTTACATGTATCTTGAGCTGCAAGGACTTTTTTGGAAACCCCATGAACTCAATGTTGGACAACAAGAACCTATTTTGAAATGAGAGTTGATATTTTTTTCTCAAATAGTTTTATTTATTCTAAATAATGAATGGTTAGGTATGTGTTGTAAATTAAAATGTTTTAAGTGATCCAAAATTTTGGTGAAGAATAATAGATATAAAAGAGATATTAAGTGTTGGGGGTTAGTCAGCCACCACTCTCTACCACTGCTTGTTAGTTGCTTTTCATTTTCTCCAATTTCTCTCCATCTCTCCAATATTATTTTTGCCAAACACCGCAGCCTCTTGTTCCTTGTTTGTCTAGACTTGAGTGAAGAACAGATTAGATAAAGCTTGAGAAATGAAGAGGTAGCTGGCGACAAGAGTTCAACAATCTCTCCCTGGTTATTTTTACAAGGACAAAGTTTGTTAGCCATGGAAAGCCATGGAAAGAACATGATTGATAGGATAGAACCCCAAATTTAAAACCCTATTTTGTGTTTTGAAGAACCAAGCGAAGGGATCTAAAATTTTGAACATGGCAGACTTGGACTCTTGATAAAATATTGAAGTACTTAAGAGAATGGCCTTAGGTGTAGGTATTTAATTTAATCATTTTTCTCTTATTTCTTAGCTTTGGTTTTCCATTTATTTGGCTGGGTAATCTAGTCTAAATAGTTTTATAAGAATCAATTTGAGGATTAGCGGAAAAGGTCATATTTTAATTTTGATGTTAGACAATTGTACTTGGCCAGGGATTTTCAGTATACTTCCTCGGTTATGAAGCCTATCTTTTCAGTTAATTTTAGGGTTATAATCATGGAACTGAGAATTGTGACAATGGTAGATTGGATAGGGTGTATATCTAGTTTTTCTTAAAATACAATGAGGCATGTCAGGAAGCTACACCTGGTTCATCAAGCGGATAGATTCTTTAATGAATATGTAGCACCATAATATCTTATTATTTTAGAGATATTGACTACCATCCTAATCCTTTGCCCTCAATATAATGTTATTTATGTTTTTATTCATATAATATTAATGTTATGCATAGAAATTACACAAGCGGTTCACATGACATATACTTTGTTATGAACAAGATTGCTACATTTAAAATAGTCATTATTTTATGTTTATTTGATAGTGTTGTGAAAAAATGTGATGTATGCGAGATGAGAAAAGGATAGTGAGATCGCATGTGATATCTCTACCACCATATAGAACACTATGATATAGAAAACCCCTTATCCTAATTCTAATATGACCATTCTAGTATTAAATGCTTTCTTCATCACATTGAGGGTTATATAAGAGAGCTCAATATTGTTGTCACTCAATAACACAAAGCATACTGATGCAGAGAAAACTTTGACATTAATGAAGATGAAAAGAAAGTTAATCCTCCAAGTGAACAAAATAAGAATGATGAGACCGGTGAAATAACAGAACCACTCTGTGTATATATATACACACTAGCATCCACAACTTTGCCAAATATGGAGAAAACCACTGAAAGGTTATCACTGATAGGGGAGTTGTGATGACACCGAAATTTATAGTAAATTATGTGCCATTTCATTAGTATTTTTATGTCATATTCATAGACTTTCTTTATTTTTATGCCTTTTTTATCAATATTTGCGGAATCCACACTCTTTTCTGTTTTTGATGATTTTTAAGCAAAAAGACATGTTTTTCAGTCGATTTCAAGCAAACCATATGCATAATTGAATTCACAACATCAAAAGGAGATCACACGTCAAATTTCAGAAGAATCAGAGCTTTAGAGCAAATTACGGCACCCCCGTAATGGATTTTATGGTACCGTAATTGGTACAGCCGTAATCCTTGAGAAGTGCCGTAATTTGGGAAAATTTTGACCAGAGAACTTTGGCGATTTTACGGCACTACCGTAAGTATGTTTATGGTGCCGTAATTGTTGATGATTTTCCACCCGAGAGATTTCCAGAATTACGGCACTGCCGTAATGATTTTTACGGGCCATATTTTGGTCTAGAAACATACAGAATAAATTACGGCACCGGCGTAACAATTTTTATAGGCCGTAATCCTGACGCAGAATTCACAGAGCAGAAATTACGGCACTGCCGTAATATCTTTTACGGCCGTAATTGCATTTCAAAAACGCAATTTTTACTGGTTTGAATCTTGCGCGGACCATAACTTTTGATCCAGACCCCCAAATTGAGATCCAAAAGATGCTGCGGACTCGTTTTTAAGAGGAGAAGATGCACGAAGTGGGAAAAACAATTTTTATCCAGTATTGAGAGAGCAATCGACAGAGAGGCGGTTAGGGTTTCGCCTCGCGCCGAGAGGCGTAGAGGGCACCTCAGGCCGTGATTTTCACTTAGAAGCTTCGCCTGGAGGAGAGGAGGACGCACCAGAAGTTTCAGAGCAAAAGAAGTTCGATTGGAGGAAGAATCAAAGAAAGAACGCCGCCAGCACTGTTCATACGCATGATTACGACTATAATTTCTTTTACAGCCGCGTTGTAAAGTTTATTTCCCCCTTCTCTTCAATTTCTGATACTTTGAAACTGTGGTTGATTGTATTTCTTTCTCCATGCAAGCTTAAACATATTTGGGACATGGGGTGTAATCCCTTTGATTTTTAATGATTAGATACTTTTTATTTCATCAAGATAATTTTGCCATAATAATTTTACCTATGTGATTATTGTTCTAAAATTCTCCTTAGTTTACTTCTTGTCATCATGTTTAGAGTTCTCGCAATAAGGACCGAAAGGTGACTTGGTTGAGAATTTGAACCCTAAAATTGATAAATAGGAACTCACCATAAGAAATTAGGTTAAAGTTCTTATTTCTTTATTTTAGTGACGTAATTGTCATGTTGATAATTATGAACCTAGGATTAAGTTAGTGTGTCAAACGTGGAGATCTTGTACGAAAGTAAGGATCGGAACGTTGGAGAACCATAGGTAGAACTTGTGTTGAGTCTCGGATGCACGAAAATGATCCTTGAGGTTCCACTTGAGACAATCAACTTAGAATTCGGATGCACGAAAGTGATCTTTGAATTCTTTGATTGATGATTTACTTAACATTAGCCTGGGATAGATCTTGCGTGAAAGCGAGGATTGGTCCCTGCATGATTGTCTGCACAAAAGTAAGATGATCCCTTTATGAAGTAAATTAAGTCTTTATCATGATAAGATTAGTCTGACGACCTTTTATTATATCTAATCATTGAAATTAATGTGGATGAAACTCTAGTCCCAGTTTATCTCTCTGATTATTTTCCCGTGTGTTTATTGTTTATTCGCATCATGCTTGGTTTGCTTAGCTAGTAAGAATACAATTATTTGGTACTTAACACGTAGGTCACTGTGGGATCGTTATTTTCTTTATTACTTTGAGTATCCGTGCATTTGCGGACACTACAAGTTTAGGGACAACAAGTTTTTAGAGCCGTAGCAGGGGGTGATAGATCCCTGTGCGCCAAACAAGTTTTGGCTGCAACTCCTTAAATTAGTCTACCTACTTGTATTTAAAAGTGTGTCCTTTCGGATCACATCAAGTTGCAAATATGATTTCTACTTCAACACTAGAAGCATCAGGATTACATCTAAACCATGCAATTTGACCCATCGGGTTCAGGTACGTTCGGGTACTTGTTTAACTAAACAGGACAGTATGGGTTTAATATATATAACCTGTGCTGGGTTGGGTCGGGCTAGGGTTTAAGACCTCAGGTACCCAAAACCCGAACCTGGTTTCAATATATCACTTATGAATACTTTAGTTCTCCTTCTTCCCCTCTTCAACCCTAACCACCTCAACAACTGCTCTAGCCTCTAGTCGCTAGCCCGCAACCCAATCTAACCTCCAGCCATTCGCCCACAACCCGCTCCAACCGCTCCAGCCTCCCACCCGCAGCCCAATCCTCTCACCCGTAGCCTACTCCAATCTTCTGCCACTCTAGTCATTCGCCCATAACCTGCTCTAGCCTCCAACTGCTTCAATGGCCCTCTCTAGCCTCTAGCTACTCGCTCGCAACTTGCTCCAGCCTCTCGTTGCTCCAGCCACTTGCCTGCAGCCAGCTTTAGCCTCCCACCGCTCAAACCTCTAGCTGCTCAGCCACGGCCCACTCCAGCCTCGCCCACAGCACTCCTGCCTCAGCCACTCCAATCTCTTCTCTAACTCGGGTACCTAGGTAATCATTTAAGTACTCTACTCGGGGTCGGGTTATATAATAGGAGACCCAACCTGGGTTCAGGTAATGGATAATATAACTCGGGTCAGGCTTGGGTAGTGAGTGAAAATACATGTAGCCGATCCATTGCCACTCCTATATATAAAGTTGCAAAGTCAATCAAACCCTTTTGACCATAAAAGAAAGATCTATTACTCACAGGGAAATATATTATAGAGTTTAGTGTGGCACTCTACTGATGAATGTCAAACAGAACATTCTCAGTCAACTTTGCATATAACCCTTGTATATGAATAATAATGGAAGAGAGAGCACTTATGTCATAAAAGACAAGGGTAAATAATTTTTCTCAGCCCTCCCGAAGCAAGCAAGTAAAATAGCAAGGCCAACAGTAAACATCCCAACCGAGTAAGCAATTCGTTAATTTGTCTTACACAATCTCAATTAGATAACAAAAGAAAAACATGTAGATTAATATTTGCCTTAATGCACAAAAGTTGATAATTCGAGAACCTAATGTAGCTGATTATTCTCATGCACAAATTTAGGAGCTTTTGAGTGATTTTTATAATTTGGTTAGTTGTTCCCTCAACTCTGACAGCATTTGCATGGACTGAAATAACATTTCCACATCCATATAAGACTCGAATCATGACGCCAGCGGTGTCCAAGGCGTATTACACCACAAGGGGCAACGAAAAGTAAACCCATGACTATCAAAAAATGAGGGAATGCATGGAAATTGAGTCTGATAACAACTAATTAGGGTTGTAGCCTTGATAGGATATGGCGGATATAATAATAGATTAGAGGTTTCATGTGGTCAGAAATGAAGGCCAGGCTAAGATTTTTCTTTTGGATATCCTTAACCAATACCGCTGCTCGTGGAACTTGTAGAAGAGAGGAACACAGTCGACCTCCAAAAAAACAAAAACAAACAGACAAAGCAAGCTGAAACGTTAAAGAAAAAAAAAAAACCAAGTTCCATAAAGATTGCATTCAAAACGAACAGGCATTCGTCAGTACAGAAACCCGGATCGGGATACAAATGATATGAAATGGAGATGGAAATGAATTCTCACCTTCTCTACTTCTGGTACCCACCGCCGCGAGCATTCTCGTCCTCCTCCACCCTCTCGGTGAGGTAGACCTTGGGAAAGTCGTCAGGGCCAAAGGTCTTGGCGGCCATGATCCGTTCGACATCGGTCTTCTTGATGACGGTCCGTCGGACTGGAGGGCGGTTGCGGCGGCCATCGCGCGTGTAATACTTGATGTCGAAGACCGTCTCAGGATCGGAGGTGGGGATGATGGGTTGCACGGGCGGTGTTGCGGGGCAGAAGCGGCGGTACTCGGTAGCCATGGGCACGGCACTACGGTACTCCGGGTCGGAGCAGGGCCCGGTGATTTCCCACGGCTTCTTCAGGTACTTCCTCAGAGATTGCAACACGGATTTGACAGCAGAAGCCATGGGGGAACGAGGAGGAGAAGAGATCGCGATGAATCGAAGACGGATCAGTGCAAAGCGGGGAAGGAGAGCAGCTTCTGCATAGAAGCTAAGCCAATTACGGGCCAGAAGCCTCTGAAATAGCCTAAACATAACTTTGTTAAAGCCTGTAAAGTCGGCCTATTTGATTAGGCCCAGTAGTGTATGGAAAAGCGAGGCCCGAGAAGCACCAAAGTCCCATTTAACTTGTTAGCTAATCCTATAGCTTGTTAAGGACTGCGTGGGGGGAGGGTTTCAAATAAACAGTAACAAGATACTAGTGATTTCCCATTATTAATACAATTTTATAGCCAATGGGGGTAAAACGCTTTTCTTTTTTGTCTTTAACTTTAGAAAGAAGAGCATTAAGGATATTCATGACAAAAAATTAATAGGTATGTATGAAGATAAAAGGCTTCCGCCCTTACTACAAAAGTAAGTTAATGGCTTCGCATTAATTAGTTAAAATAATTATTGAGGCAATAATATAGGCCATGGTCTAATAGGTAAATTGATCAGGAGGAGACTTAATCAACAACCACCCATTTAATATTATCAAAGGCTTTGAGCAAATCAATTTTGGATAGGCTTAGTGGATACGTACCCTTAAACCAATGAACAGAATGGTAAGTTTATGAGTAATGGTAAGTTTATGAGTAGCTACAATGTCGTTTGACGAAAGATGTTTAGGGGGTGCTATTTGACGAAATGATTTAGGTTATGATTGAAATACCTAAATAGAATTAGGGGATGATATAAATAGAATTAGGGGATGATATGATATTCCTTTGTTGAGATGAGCTAAATAATTATTGTTATAGATGTTAAACCAATCTTGATTTGCAAACATTTTATCCATTTCTACTTAAGCTATGTTTGGTAATATTATTTCATTGCTACGAAGCTGTACTATGTTGCTATGTTGTTGTTCTTGTTGTTGTATGAAACAAGTATTATCATAAAATTTACAACTTAATCGTATATAGGAACCATCTTCTCCCTCAACCTATATAAAGTTATATATTAATAGAATATACAAATTCAATGCTATATTTGATTCACATGTCAACTAATTTTGTGATGTTGTGAAACTAAAAGCCATACGAATACAACACCTATTTATCTCCATTTAATTTATTGTACTATTTTTTAACGGTTTATTTTCTTTTCAAATTGAATATATGATGACAATGATAGTAGAGAGTAATGCCAACCATAAATAATTTTTATGATTAAGTAAAAGTATAAGATTTTTTATTTTAGAAAATAATTAATAATACAAGATTATTAATTAAAAGTAAAATTAGTTTTAATATATTATATGAATTATATCTTTTCCTTTTACAATTGTTTGATCCAGTGAAAGGGCAAACCAAAGTAGAGAAAATATCCTAAGCACGGGCCATGCTTAGAATTTTTTGGCACGATGGCTAATCCATTGTTCAACTACAGCCTATCCCAAAGCTGCTCATGGAGTTTGTGCCCTACAAATTTATATTAAGTTTCAAACAAGTTCCATGATATATTACAGAGTTCGACAATAAGTATAAATAGAAAAATTATTATAAAAAAAATAAAGAAAAAAATTTGATAAATTCACTAAAATTCATACCAAAATATTCTACATTATTTTCATTAGTTCCATCCTAGTTTGGGCCAAGTTTCAAACAAGTTTGACGACATATGACAAAGTTCGACAATAAAATCATAAGTTTAAGAAAAAGTTCGATAATAAACTCATAAATTTTAAAAAAAGATCGACGATATATGACAAAATTCGACAATAAAATCATAAATTTTAGAAAAAGTTTGACGTTATATAACAAAGTTCAATAATAAAATCATAAGTTTCAGAAAAAGTTTGATGATATATGACAAAGTTCGATGATAAAATTATTAGTTTCAGACAAGTTCAACAATATATGAAAAAGTTCGATGATAAAATTATAAGTTCGACGATATATGACAGAGCGACAGTAGAAATACTTATTGTCGAACTTTGTCATATATTGTCGAACTTGTTTGAAACTTAACAGAAATTTATAGGGAACAAACATCGTGAACAACTTTGGGATGCATGCTTGTTGAATGGTGGATTAGCCATCGTGACAAAGAATTTTAGGCACGACCCATTCCTAGGGCATTTTTTGACCAAAGTAGGCTAAATCCTAGAACCCTAATAGCAGCTAGCGCATCAAATAAGAAAATTGTAAGGTTGATGGTATATATATTAGTGTGTAAGCCCTAACTGCTAATTGTATCATTTACATTCATGTATTAAATAATAAATGCATTGTTCTATTATCTTGTTGATCACTACGTTTTTGTTGATGTGTAGGATAATATGATAATATTCTTAAAGATAATTCAATCTTATAATTTAGTCCTCAATTAAAGTACCTTAGTAGATTAGGAACAACTTTGGAGCATATAGGTTGGTTGGATGCTAAGCATCAATACAAATACGTATATGTATATCAAGTGATGGATGTATTAGACTGACCCATGTGAAGTTATGACTTGGTGTTGGTGTATATGCCTTGAGACCTAGTATTGGTCCATCTTTATACTACTTGACTCTGATATTTATATATCATTCTGGCATTGTCATTATCATTGTTTGTCTACATCTGCGATTGTGTACTTACATGATAATGTCCCTGGAGATAGATTGGATCTATGCTCAAATGATTGTCCCCAATCAATGTACCATAGTGGATATGGGGCAGCTATGGTACTTGTGAGACTGGTATATGAGATGGTTATGCACAAGGTGCTAGCTCAGACATATAGGTATATCAATGATGGATATACTGGACTGACTCGCTGTGAGGCAATGACTTAGTGTCATGAGTTATCCTCACAAGTGACAGGAGATGCATTGATCCCTTGACTTGAGGTCATTGACTCTTCTATATGGTTAGGAACATGCTTTGATGCAATATAATGTCTTGCCGTAGTTGGGAGGTTATAACGGTTGTTATTGAGTATGTCACAACCCATATGAGAAGGTCAATATACAGATAGAGGATTTGCCCCTTCCTAAGGAAAGCTTGATATCCATGGAGCTCCTTTATGGTTCTATAACTGAAAGTGTATGACCATACCCAGGTGAGAACCTAATTTAGTCATATCCATGAGATTGGGTGAAAACAAGTGATGACACACTTGTCCAATTGGATATCAGCTTGACAAAGGGACTATAATGTATCTGTACCTAGTTGCGATGATGGGGATGTCGATGTCGATATCCATTCCGATGACTTGGGTAGCAGCGATGCATTGCTAGGTGCCACTCACAGCTTATGGTGACCTTAGGTCAGCACTGCCAACGTCAGAGGAACCTACAGGGTTGCACACCTTGATACTCGAGTTCTCATATTGATCGGGAAGCCTTATGATCGAGTCATTGGATAGCTCAGATCTATTTGGGAGATTTCGTCAGCGCCATTGGGCCTGATGAGATGGAAGAGAGTTATTGGGGCCAAACTTTATTTTTTGGCAGGTTGACCCAAATTTGACCATGGTTGGTCTGTTAGTGTTTATGCCCTGCAGACCAATGTATGGACATGGTCCAGCATTATTTGAATGTACTTCGATAGAATTAATAATATTGAAATAATCAATTGAGGCATGGTCATTATTATGTAGATTGCTTTACCTGCGTTGATGTATTGAATTGCGTAAATAATGTCTCAAGAGTTTAGTTGGATCGATTCTCATAAGTAATCCCCAATCAAGGTGCCTTAGCCAATATGAGACAGCTTTGGTGTATGTGAGACTGGTGTATGGGCTGGTTAGGTGCGGGGCACAATAACACAGACATACAGGTGCATTGGATGCACTGGAGTGACCCACCGTGAGGATTGACTTATCTAGTCAACAAGTCAATCTCACATGTAAGAGGTTTGCATTGATCCTTAGACTTCAGGTATTCATGTCTAGATGTGATGATGGATATGCTTTAATACAGTCTTACATCTCTCCGTAAATGGGTGATCAAAACGACTGTCATTGGGCATGTCATAAGTCATATGGAGATATGGATGACCAATAGTAGGATTTGCCCCTTCCTTAATTGGAAGCATGATATCCACTTGGGGCGCCCCACCTCATTGGTGCATGACAGGAATGTATGACCATACTGTTTGAATCATGACCAATAGATTGGATTAATAAACTTGTGACTAATCCAATGCAGGATATCAATTTAGGCAAAGGGATCTATAATGCATAGGAATCCTCATTGCTTGTTTAGGAGTTGTTGTTAGATGACTTAAGTCCAATGACATGGGTAGTAGTGATGTGTTGCTAGATACCTCTCACTACTTATGATGTTCTATCATCATTGCCATCATCATTTGGATCCTACGGGGTCACACGCAATAGACTCTTGACGTTGCATTAATCGGAAGCCTTGGGATCAAGTTATTAGATAGCTTGGATCAATTTGGAAGATTTCATCAGCGCCAATGGGCCTGATGAGTTGGAAGAGAGTTATTGGAGCCAAACTTCATTTTTGGCAGGTTGACCTGAAATTGACCTAGATTGGTCACATTTGGATTAGGGTTTCATTAGATTGGATCCAATGGCTTAATCAACCCATGTAATGAAGTCTGGGTTAGCTCATTACCCAATGAGGCCCAATAACAAATTGTCATTAAGAGAGAATTGGCTAAAAGGGTATAATGGGGAGAAACCCAACCCCATTGGCGCCTATGGGCATAATGGGGTTTGGGTGGCATAATTTGCTTCATTAGGAAGCATTATGCACCTTCCCCTTGGTCCATTGATGGTATGCTTGCCTTCATGGTAAGGCTTGGGGCTGATATGGCTTGTTGGACTTTTATAGAAAGTCTGTTGGGGTATGCCCTTAAGGCTAATGTTTGAGGCCTTGGGATTCTTTCAGTATCATGTATAAACTCTTATGTTTATAAAGGCAATGGTTGTTATTCAGTTTGTTACATTGTCTGCTGCAATAAGTGTGCTTCTGAATAATGTCTCAATGCTGTTCAGCTTGGCTGACATGCTGTAATGTCCTTAGTCGAGATATCTTGGTGAACATGAGACAGCCTTGATATGATTGAGACTAATATGTGTTCTAATCTTATAGGATGCTTCGAGCATGGAATAAGATGTAGACTCATGGGTACATTGGATGTACTGGACAGACCCTACTAGGATATTCGATTGCTTGTCACAATGTGAATAATCCTTGTTTGCAACAAGTGGCACATGTCCTCTGACTTGAGATCACTTGTGTTTCTAAATGATGATTGTCATTATTTTGAGGTAGTTCAATATCATTTGAAATATAATGGTTATAGACTATCTTGGATAATGATCATGAGTCATGTTAGGGCACTAGTGATAGATATAGGATTGCCGTCTCCTTGATTGGAGTGTGATGTTCTACTGGGGCCCCCCTGAATGAGATGATTGAGAAAGTGTATGGCCATACCCAGGTGACTATGTTCATCTGATCTAATCATGCTCATCATATTGGAGCTACAGGCTTGACACGCTTGTCCAATAAGAACATCCAGTGGCAAAGGAAACATGTATGCCTAGTGAAGTGGATTCACACTTGTGCTGTGGTTTGGGTGTAGTCTTGGAAGACTCTTTCCTTTATATCGGGAGACAGTGATGTGTTGCTAGATACCCCTCACTGATCGTGATAACGTAAGTTATCGTTACCGACATTTAAAGGAAACCCTTAGGGTCGCACAATTTGATGATATGGCTTACTTAAGTCAGATCGTGTGGACTGAATTGTTTGGGTTCAGTTTAAAGGGATTTAAACTCTGATTGTAAGTGAGATCTGGTCTGATCATGTTTGATTGATTAGGGCTTGAGATCGGTAAGCTTCGATTGAGAGATTGGATGCTAGATCGGTGAGATCAGGAGCATCAAGAGATGAACGGTTAGATCTTGAACCTTTAGGGTTTATTGTGATCTAGACCATATGGCTTGGGTTAATTGGTCTTTGAACCAAACCGACATTGAACCAGCTCATTGAGTGAGCGCATGGTTCAAGGGAGAGAGCAAAATGCGTTGGGGTAAACCCATGAACGCATGAACGCATGAACGTTAGGTGGTTACTATTTTTGGTTTTCCAAAATAAGGTAACGCACTACACGTTCGAGAGAGTTACGCCCTCTCTCATCTCTTCACGTCTTGTCGCCTCTTCTCTCGTGGGAGAACTTCTTCACGCTTTGGAGAGAGTTTTAGCCAAGAAAGGAGATCATCTAAATCCCCTCAACGCGATCAGGAGACTTGGAGATCCTTGCTAGCACAAGGAGCAACAAGAAGTAGCCGATCCATCGTCTTGTGTGCGTCATCTTTGGAGGAGAACCAATTCATTCTCTCATTTCCAAGCCGCCATCCAAAGCAATGGCTATGGTAAGATCACTTGTCGATCTTTGCAAGTTTTTAACAAGTTGATCATATGACATGCATGCGATATAGAAACCCTTGCTTCCGCTTCGAATTTTTGTTATGCGCCTATTAGGGTTTCGCTCCCCCTTGAAGGGGACTTACAATTGGTATCAGAGCATGCGGTTATTGCTTGTTCATATGATTGCTTGATCTTCATGTTTGATCCATGAATGCGCTTATGAATAGATCTAATGGTAAATTACATGCCTAACTACATGCTTATTGTTGTGACTTTGATGTATCTTGGCGCATGTATCATGTATGCGCTTGTTGTAGTTTTTCTAAAAAACTTCATCACTTGCGCGCCCGATATTAGATCTAAGCGCCTACTATAAACCCTTAGACGGGTTGATGGGGTTGAAGTCATCTTCTAGGTAAGATCCAACCAGTCTGATCAGACCATCTGACAGCCTAGATGGGTTGACCAGATGGCACCTGTGCGCAAGCACGAGGTGGCTATAGGTCGACTGCAGACAGGCGTGTAGCGAGGTCTGGTTGAGACAACCAGTGAGCACTCTTGAGTTAGGCCCGGGGTCACACCCGCTTGCCAGAACTCATGAAGGTTGTTCAGCCCTTTGCGCATGCATGGTTGACCATTAGGTCAACTCAAGTCAGTTAGGACTTGGTGCATGCAAGGGCAGTGGATCTGACTAGACATGATGAGTGGATCCCTATCAATGGACCGTTGTAAGGTAGTAGGGCAAATAAGACAAATAAAATTGATTCCAATGGGATTTTGAAAATTTTATTTTGTTGATGGATCACATGTTGATTGGATGCCATGTGCTTGTTTATTTTATCTTATGTGGGTTGCCCAATTAATCTGTGCTGTGCTGGGGCCTGCGTGCCTGGATTAAAAATGTAAATTATTATATTTGTGATATGCGCATCACATTTTAATTAATTTATTGTGTAATTGACCTGCGTGTCAATCTTGTCTAGATAGATTAAATTGTAATTTTAATCATGACAAGAGCACAGAGCACACATGGCATTGGCGCATGCAGTAGAGGCTTGACCAGGTGGGAGGTCTAGGGTTCGACCCTATGACAGGCGCATTTTACCTGCTGGGCGCACCTGAGCTGCAGAGGGCGCTTTGGGCCTTGGGTTGGGCCAGATGAGATGCAAAAGACCCATGAAGAGCTCAAGTGAAGACTTAAGTTAAAATTAAGGTCTTACTTAGGGTTAATGGGCTTTTACCACATAAGATCAGCATGCTTTTTACTTATCATTTTTATAATTAGAATTGCATGATTTATCTTCTGCTATCACCATAGGGTTTGCATGATAGTTAAGAAGATAAAAGGACCGTTAAAATCCAACGCTATAATATCAAGCACGTAAGCCTTCTGACGCGAAACCTCACTGTTCTGACTATCGTTGGGGCCGTGTTGTACCCACTCAGTGGGCACGCCCATCTATCTTCAGACGGTGTGTGATTTCACCTGCGTGTTACAGAGAAGGGATTTATCGCTTCTCGTTGCTCAGCATAGCACGTGGTGGTCCAGGGAGTAGGTCGGGTCAGCTTGACCATGTAGGCTACATATGTGGCGCATATGGTAGCTATATGGAGGCAGCCATCTGTGGGATCAGAGACTGTGTTGTACCAACTCAGTTGGCACAGTCTGCTGGATTGCCCAGATGAAGGGGAATCGCACGGGTTGGTGATTGGCAGGGACTGCCTACTAGAAATTAGTGCTTGTACTCTCTGTGCATCTTATCTCGCCTGAGCGGGACGCGGAGACCAAGTATGAAATCTGGATCCCATCTCACTAAAAGAGTCTTACTCTTTCGGACTGTTTTAATGGATTTTTCAGTCAGACAAAATAGTGAGAAAAAAATCTTTCTTAAGTCCTGGATTGATTCTAAACATTGATACTGACCTTGCTGTTCTTGCATTGTTGTAGATTCCTGCAGCAACGAACACCATGAGCTTCAATGTGCGATCCCTACTGGAAAGGGAGAAGTTTGCTGGGCCAAACTTCTCAGACTGGTACGGACACCTTAAGATTGTTCTTAAGGCAGAGAGGAAACTGTATGTCCTCGAGACGGCTATACCGCCTCAACCCGCTCCGAACGCCGCAAGGGTGGTTCGGGATGCCTATGAAAAAGCATGTCAATGATAGCATTGATGTCGCTTGCTTGATGCTAGCGTCTATGACGCCACAGCTGCAGCGTCAGCATGAGGATATGTCTGCTATAGAAATTATAGCAAACCTCAAGATGCTGTATGCTGCACAGGTGAGGACTGAACGCTATAATTTGACCAAGCTTTTCTTTCAGAGCAAACTGGCTGAAGGGAGTCCAGTGGGAGCTCATGTGCTCAAGATGATTGGGCACAAAGAGGCTCTAGAGAAACTGGGGCATACCATCAATCAGGAGCTTGCTGTAGACATTATTCTGCAGTCCCTCCCGGCCTCTATCGATCCGTTCATTATTAATTTTAATATGAACAAGATCGACTGTACTCCGGCAGAGTTGCTGAATATGCTCTTGACTACAGAGGAAACTCTAAAGGGAAAGCCTTCAACCTCTGTCTTGATGTTTCCGTCAAGGAACAAGAAGAAGGGGAAGAAGGGTAAAGCCCCTGTCAAGAATTACAACAAGGCTCTGAAACAAAAGGTCAAGCGGTCAAAGGAATACAGATGTTTCCATTGTGGCCAGCTGGGTCACTGGAAAAAGGACTGTAAAGCGCTCCAAGGAGACAAGAAGGGAAGCATCGCTTCTAGCTCAGGTATTTTTGTGACTGAGGTCATGATATCTTCTTCTTCTATTTCATGGGTGTTGGACACTGCATGTGGAGTTCACATTTGTTCAAATGTACAGGAACTCAAGAGAAGAAGACAGGTGGGACAGCATGAGGTGGACCTACGAGTTGGAAACGGGGCACGGGTTGCTGCTGTTGCTGTAGGGGTTTATTACATCTCATTACCATCTGGACTTGTATTAGAACTAGACAATTGTTACTTTGTTCCGAGTATTACGAAAAATATTATCTCTATTCCTGCTCTTGTCAGGAAAGGATTTTCCTTTGAATGCAATATTTCAAAGTGTGTTCTTTCTAATGATAATATTGTTTATGCTACTGGATCAATTAACAATGGATTATTCATGTTGGACATGGAATGTTCTATACAAAATATTGATTATAAGAAAGCCAAGTATGCTGATGACAGCACCTTGTTATGGCATAGTCGTTTAGGCCATATTAACAAGAAGCGCATTAAGCGGTTGCATGATCATGGACTGCTGGGATCATTCTCCTATGAGGAGATTGATACATACAAAGCTTGTTTAATGGGTAAAATGACGAAGTCTCCTTTTCCTAACAAAGGTCAAAGGGCTTTAGGTTTACTTGACCTTATACACAGTGATGTGTGTGGGCCATTTAGTAAACATGCCAGAGGTGGCTATTCATACTTCATTACCTTTATTGATGATTTCAGTAGATATGGGTATGTCTATCTAATGAGACATAAGAGTGAATCTTTTGACAAGTTCAAAGAGTTCAAAAATGAAGTACAGAATCAGCTAGGCCGAAATATCAAGGCACTTCGCTCAGATCGAGGTGGAGAATACCTAAGTCGAGAATTTACTGACTATCTGAAGGAGTGTGGGATTATCTCACAGCTCACTCCACCAGGAACACCGCAATGGAATGGTGTGTCCGAGAGGAGGAACAGAACCTTACTGGATATGGTTCGTTCAATGATGAGTCAAGCTACTCTACCTTACTCCTTTTGGGGATTTGCACTGGAAACAGCTGCAAAGGTACTAAACCGAGTGCCATCCAAGGCAGTTTCAAAGACTCCATACGAATTATGGTATGGGAAACAGCCGAGCTTGACATTTATTAAGATCTGGGGTTGCGAGGCTTATGTCAAAAAGCTCGCCTCTGGGAAACTAGAGAGCAGATCTGAGAAATGTATCTTTGTCGGTTACCCTAAGGAAACTAAGGGTTATTATTTCTACTATTCCAAAGAGAACAAGGTATTTGTTGCTCGGACGGCCATTTTTCTTGAGAAGGAGTTTCTTCTGCAAGAGGCCAGTGGGAGAGAAATAAAGCTGGATGAGAATCCAGAGGAAGGACAAAGTAGTCAAGCACAATTGGATGAGCCTGAGCCGGTAGAACATGTTATTGAACAACCTGAGTCTCAGATATCACGGGAACCGCGAAGATCGGGAAGGATCCGTCGACAGCCTGAGCGCTATGACGGAGTCTACATCATTGATCATGATGAACCCCTTACTTATGCGGATGCGGTCAGTGGACCGGAATCAGCTAGATGGCTTGAAGCTATGCGAGCCGAGATGGACTCCATGTCAGATAACCAAGTCTGGGATTTGGTTGATCCGCCTCCGGGAGTAATCCCTATACGCTGTAAATGGATCTTCAAGAAGAAGATTGACATGGATGGTAACGTGGTTACCTATAAGGGCAGGCTAGTTGCGAAAGGTTTCAAACAAATCTACGGGATAGATTATGATGAAACTTTCTCTCCTGTAGCCATGTTCAAGTCTATTCGGATTCTTTTCGCGATAGCAACATATTACGATTATGAGATCTGGCAAATGGATGTGAAGACCGCTTTCCTTAATGGAAAACTGGATGAGGATGTGTATATGACACAACCTGAAGGTTTCACTAATCCATCAGATCGTCATAAAATATGCAAGTTAAAGAAGTCCATTTATGGACTTAAGCAAGCATCTAGAAGCTGGAATATTCGTTTTGATGAATCAATATGTGAATTTGGTTTCATCAAGAATGAAGATGACCCGTGTGTATATAAGAGGTTTAGTGGGAGCGTGATTACTTTCCTAGTCCTCTACGTCGATGATATCTTAATCATTGGAAACGATATTCCTGAACTGCATGCTGTTAAAGCATGGTTAAGAAAATGTTTCCAGATGAAAGATCTAGGAGAAGCAGCCTATGTGTTAGGTGTGAAGATCTACAGGGATAGATCTAAGAGGCTTCTCGGGCTGTGCCAGAGTACTTACATCGATAAAGTCCTGGAGAGATTCCATTTAGAGAATTCTAAAAGAGGATATCTTCCAGTCAGACATGGTCTGAATCTTTCAAAGAGTCAGTGTCCACAAACACATACTGAGAAAGATGAAATGGACAATACGCCTTATGCTTTGGCTATTGGGTCCATTATGTATGCGATATTGTGTACTCGCCCAGACGTCGCTTACGGGTTAAGTGTGACCAGTCGATTCCAAAGTAATCCAGGTCAGGCGCACTGGATTGCGGTCAAGAACATTTTAAAATATCTGCGGAGGACCAAAGATATGTTCTTGGTATATGGTGGTCAGGAAGAACTCAGTATTGAAGGATATACTGACGCTTCGTTCCAATCGGACCAGGATGATTTCCGATCGCAATCAGGCTATGTTTTTAGCTTGAATGGAGGAGCAGTGGTGTGGAAAAGTTTCAAATAGTCTATTGTTGCTGATTCCACAACAGAAGCCGAGTATGTTGCAGCCTCAGAAGCATCTAAGGAGGCAGTGTGGATTCGTAAGTTCATTCAGGAACTTGGTGTTGTTCCTTCGAGTGCTGATCCTTTGGTTATCTTCTGTGATAACACTGGAGCAATCGCACAAGCAAAGGAACCACGGTCGCACCAGAAGTCCAAGCACATACAGAGACGGTTTCACTTGATCCGGGAGATCATTGATCGTGGCGAGATCAAAGTCTGCAAGGTTCATACAGATGACAATCTGGCTGACCCGCTTACCAAGCCTCTGGCGCAGCAGAAGCATGAGAAGCAATGTAATAATATGGGTTTGAGATTTCTCAACCATTAGATTAAGTGCAAGTGGGAGATTGTTGGGGTATGCCCTTAAGGCTAATGTTTGAGGCCTTGGGATTCTTTCAGTATCATGTATAAACTCTTATGTTTATAAAGGCAATGGTTGTTATTCAGTTTGTTACATTGTCTGCTGCAATAAGTGTGCTTCTGAATAATGTCTCAATGCTGTTCAGCTTGGCTGACATGCTGTAATGTCCTTAGTCGAGATATCTTGGTGAACATGAGACAGCCTTGATATGATTGAGACTAATATGTGTTCTAATCTTATAGGATGCTTCGAGCATGGAATAAGATGTAGACTCATGGGTACATTGGATGTACTGGACAGACCCTACTAGGATATTCGATTGCTTGTCACAATGTGAATAATCCTTGTTTGCAACAAGTGGCACATGTCCTCTGACTTGAGATCACTTGTGTTTCTAAATGATGATTGTCATTGTTTTGAGGTAGTTCAATATCATTTGAAACATAATGGTTATAGACTATCTTGGATAATGATCATGAGTCATGTTAGGGCACTAGTGATAGATATAGGATTGCCGTCTCCTTGATTGGAGTGTGATGTTCTACTGGGGCCCCCCTGAATGAGATGATTGAGAAAGTGTATGGCCATACCCAGGTGACTATGTTCATCTGATCTAATCATGCTCATCATATTGGAGCTACAGGCTTGACACGCTTGTCCATTAAGAACATCTAGTGGCAAAGGAAACATGTATGCCTAGTGAAGTGGATTCACACTTGTGCTGTGGTTTGGGTGTAGTCTTGGAAGACTCTTTCCTTTATATCGGGAGACAGTGATGTGTTGCTAGATACCCCTCACTGATTGTGATAACGTAAGTTATCGTTACCGACATTTAAAGGAAACCCTTAGGGTCGCACAATTTGATGATATGGCTTACTTAAGTCAGATCGTGTGGACTGAATTGTTTGGGTTCAGTTTAAAGGGATTTAAACTCTGATTGTAAGTGAGATCTGGTCTGATCATGTTTGATTGATTAGGGCTTGAGATCGGTAAGCTTCGATTGAGAGATTGGATGCTAGATCGGTGAGATCAGGAGCATCAAGAGATGAACGGTTAGATCTTGAACCTTTAGGGTTTATTGTGATCTAGACCATATGGCTTGGGTTAATTGGTCTTTGAACCAAACCGACATTGAACCAGCTCATTGAGTGAGCGCATGGTTCAAGGGAGAGAGCAAAATGCGTTGGGGTAAACCCATGAACGCATGAACGCATGAACGTTAGGCGGTTACTATTTTTGGTTTTCCAAAATAAGGTAACGCACTACACGTTCGAGAGAGTTACGCCCTCTCTCGTCTCTTCACGTCTTGTCACCTCTTCTCTCGTGGGAGAACTTCTTCACGCTTTGGAGAGAGTTTTAGCCAAGAAAGGAGATCATCTAAATCCCCTCAACGCGATCAGGAGACTTGGAGATCCTTGCTAGCACAAGGAGCAACAAGAAGTAGCCGATCCATCGTCTTGTGTGCGTCATCTTTGGAGGAGAACCATTTCGTTCTCTCATTTCCAAGCCGCCATCCAAAGCAATGGCTATGGTAAGATCACTTGTCGATCTTTGCAAGTTTTTAACAAGTTGATCATATGACATGCATGCGATATAGAAACCCTTGCTTCCGCTTCGAATTTTTGTTATGCGCCTATTAGGGTTTCGCTCCCCCTTGAAGGGGACTTACAAAGTCCTAGGTGCATATGGAAGAGGGGATGAGGTTTATGGCAAAGTCTTGGAGACTTTCCTTACCTCAAACCCTAATTGCACCCAATCCCTTCACCCTAGCCGAATTCTCCTAGATATGTTGCACCCACCCTCTCTTGCTAAATTGCCTCTTGCATCTATAAAATAGATGCAAGCGTGAGCCCTTCATACACACAATCATATTGGCATGAGTAATATCAAAGGGCGAGAGCAAGAGAAGTAGAGCAACCCTCTTCACCAAAGCCGCAAGTCATCTTCTCATCTTCTCCTCTTGGCACAACTTGGAGAAGGACTTGGTGGTGACTTCTTTTCTTCCAACATTGCCGCAACCTTCTTCCACTTCTTCCTCTTGGAGCATGAAGATTAGAAGCTTGTAGGCATCATCCATCCTTCTCTCAACTTGGCGCAACTTCCTTGAAGGTGGCGCAAGTGAAGTGAAGGATCTCTCAAGGCTTTGATTCTCTTCCCGAGGCTAGCACCAAGCATGGAAGGGAGCAACGTTGAGAAGGTCGATGCGTGGATACTTGTAGAGGATGAGCACTTGAGCGTCTTCAACATGACATCATCAACTAAACGAGCAAGAGAGGTATCATCTCTAACACATCCTTGTGTTTTCTCTCTCGCATGGATGCTTGGGAAAGGAATATGTTTCGGGTGTAATGCTTCTTCTGCTGCGTCCTAGGACTGCAAAATTTTAAATTACACCCGGTATTCCCCAACATGGTCACATTTGACTTAGGGTTGCGTCGGATTGGATCCAATAGCTTAATCAAGCTATGTAATGAAGTTTGGGCTAGCTCATTATTCAATGAGGCCTAAGAACATGTTGTCATGAAGGGATAAGAACCTAAAAGGGTGTAATGGGGAGAAAATAGCACCCCATTGGCGCCAAGGGCATAATGGGGTGAGCTTGGCGTAATTTGCTTCTTAGGGAAGCAATTGGTGCCTCCCCTTGGTTCTTTGGATGGAATGGTTGCCTCTATGGCAAGTCTTGGGGCTAATATTGAAGGGTCCCCTTCAAGGGGGAGCGCAAGCGGATAAAACCCCTTTCAAGAGGGGGGCCGAAAACCCTAAACAAGGGGGCGCATGCATTTTGCTAGGGTTTCAAGAATTCAATCGCTTATGTGCTCATATGATCAACTATAATATTTCATTAGATCAAGAATGTGATCATACCAATGCCATAGATCGGATGTCGGCTTGGAAGCAAAGTTCAAAGAGAACTTCTCCAAAGGAATCGCACACAAGAAGAAGAAGGCCTACACCTTGAACGTCCCTTGTGCTAGCAAGGCTCCAAAGTATCCCTTGTCGCGTGAAGGAGTTTTGGAGATCGAGCTTGGCGAGAGCAACCTTCCTCCTCTTCTCGTCCGAATCCTCTCACCTCCAAGGATGAACGTTGAGAAGAGAGGAGTGAAGTCGAGCGTTCAAAACGCTTTGGCGTTAAGGTGAAGTCGCCTTCAATACTTTCCATAAATGGAAGAGATGAAGCTATGCGCCCATTACCGAACCAAAACGCCTAACCCCTTGAACCAAGCGTTCACCCTTGTGAACCGGTTCAAGCCACTTCAATCCATTTCAATTTGGTTCAAGAACCAAATTAAACCAGCCCAAGCCATGGTCTAGATCTCAATGGTTCAATATCTAACCGTTGATCTCGTGATACTCTTGATCTCACCGATCTAGCATCAATACTCTCGATCGAAGCTTACCGATCTCAAGTCCCAATCAATCAAACATGATCAGACCAGATCTCACTTACAATCAGAGCCTCTATCCCTTTAAACTGAACCCAAACAATTCAGTCCACACGATCTGACTTAAGTAAGCCATATCATCAAATTGTGCGACCCTGAGGGTTTCCTTTAAATGTCGGTAACGATAACTTTCGTTATCACGATCAGTGAGGGGTATCTAGCAACACATCACTGTCTCCCGATATAAAGGAAAGAGTCTTCCAAGACTTCACCCAAACCACAGCACAAGTGTGAATCAACTTCACTAGGCATACATGTGTCCTTTGCCACTGGATGTTCTTATTGGACAAGCGGGTCAAGCTTGTAACTCCAATACGATGAGCATGATTAGATCAGATGAACATAGTCATCTGGGTATGGCCATACACTATCTCAATCATCTCATATAGGGGGGCCCTTTAGAACATCACACTCCTTAAACAAGGAGACGGCAATCCTATGTCTATCACTAGTGCCCTAACCTGATTCAAGCTCACCATCCAAGATAGTCTATAATCATTATGTTTCAAATGATATTGAACTACCTCAAGACAATGACAATCATCATTTAGAAACATAAGTGATCTCAAGTCAGAGGACATGTGCCACTTGGTGCTTACAAGGATCATTCACATTGTGACAAGCAATTGAATATCCTAGTAGGGTCTGTCCAGTACATCCAATGTACCCATGAGTCTACATCTTATTCCATGCTCGAAGCATCCTATAAGATTAGAACACATATTAGTCTCAATCATATCAAGGCTGTCTCATGTTCACCAAGATATCTCGACTAAGGACATATGCATGTCAGCCTAGCTGAACAGCTTTGAGACATTATTCAGAAGTACACTTATTACAGCAGACAAGGTAGCAACCTGAATAATAACCATGCCTTTATAAACATAAGAGTTTATTACATGATACTTATACAATCCCAAGGCCTCAAACATTAGCCTTAAGGGCATACCCCAACAATCTCCCACTTGCACTTAATCTAATGGTTGAGAAATCTCAAACCCATATTATTACAGTGCTTCTCATGCTTCTGCTGCGCCAGAGGCTTGGTAAGCGGGTCTGCCTGATTGTCATCTGTATGAACCTTGCATATTTTGATCTTGCCTCGATCAATGATCTCCCGGATCAAGTGAAACCGTCTCTGTATGTGCTTGGACTTCTGGTGCGACCGTGGTTCCTTTGCTTGTGCAATTGCTCCAGTGTTATCACAGAAGATAACCAAAGGATCTGCACTCGAAGGAACAACACCAAGTTCTCTCACGAACTTACGAATCCACACTGCCTCCTTGGATGCTTCCGAGGCTGCAACATACTCGGCTTCTGTTGTGGAATCAGCAACAGTTGACTGTTTGAAACTCTTCCACACCACTGCTCCACCATTCAAGCTAAAAACATAGCCTGATTGCGATCGGAAATCATCCTGGTCCGACTGGAACGAAGCGTCAGTATATCCTTCTATACTGAGTTCTTCCTGACCACCATATATCAAGAACATATCTTTGGTCCTCCGCAGATATTTTAAAATGTTCTTGACTGCAATCCAGTGCGCCAAACCTGGATTACTTTGGAATCGACTGGTCACGCTTAACCCGTAAGCGACGTCTGGGCGAGTACACAACATCGCATACATAATGGACCCAATAGCCGAAGCATAAGGCGTATTGTCCATTTCATCTTTCTCAGTCCGTGTTTGTGGACACTGACTCTTCGAAAGATTCAGACCATGTCTGACTGGAAGATATCCTCGTTTAGAATTCTCTAAATGAAATCTCTCCAGGACTTTATCGATGTAAGTACTCTGGCACAGCCCGAGAAGCCTCTTAGATCTATCCCTGTAGATCTTCACACCTAACACATAGGCTGCTTCTCCCAAATCTTTCATCTGGAAACATTTTCCTAACCATGCTTTAACAGCATGCAGTTCAGGAATATCATTTCCAATGATTAAGATATCATCGACGTAGAGGATTAGGAATGTAATTACGCTCCCACTAAACCTTTTATATACGCACGGGTCATCTTCGTTCTTGATGAAGCCAAACTCAGAGATTGATTCATCAAAACGAATATTCCAGCTTCTTGATGCTTGCTTAAGTCCATAAATGGACTTCTTTAACTTGCATATTTTATGACGATCTGATGGATTAGTGAAACCTTCAGGTTGTGTCATATACACATCCTCATCCAGATTTCCATTAAGGAAAGCTGTCTTCACATCCATCTGCCAGATCTCATAATCATAATATGCTGCTATCGCGAAAAGAATCCGAATAGACTTAAACATGGCTACAGGAGAGAAAGTTTCATCATAATCTAACCCGTAGATTTGTTTGAAACCTTTCGCAACTAGCCTGCCTTTATAGGTAACAACGTTACCATCCATGTCAATCTTCTTCTTGAAGATCCATTTACAGCCTATAGGGATTACTCCCGGAGGCGGATCAACCAAATCCCAGACCTGGTTATCTGACATGGAGTCCATCTCGGCTCGCATAGCTTCAAGCCATCTAGCTGACTCCGGTCCACTGACCGCATCCGCATAAGTGAGGGGTTCATCATTATCAATGATGTAGACTCCGTCATAGCGCTCAGGCTGACGACGGATCCTTCCCGATCTTCGCGGTTCCCGTGTTATTTGAGCCTCAGGTTGTTCAATAACCTGATCTACCGGCTCAGGCACATCCAACTGTGCTTGACTACTTTGTCCTTCCTCTGGAATCTCATCCAGCTTTATTTCTCTCCCACTGGCCTCTTGCAGAAGAAATTTCTTCTCAAGAAATATGGCCGTCCGAGCAACAAAAACTTTGTTCTCTTTGGGATCGTAGAAATAATAACCCTTAGTTTCCTTAGGGTAACCGACAAAGATGCATTTCTCAGATCTGCTCTCCAGTTTCCCAGAGGCGAGCTTTTTGACATAAGCCTCGCAACCCCAGATCCTGATAAATGTCAAGCTAGGCTGTTTCCCATACCATAACTCATATGGCGTCTTTGAAACTGCCTTGGATGGCACTCGGTTTAGTACCTTTGCAGCTGTCTCCAGTGCAAAACCCCAAAAGGAGTATGGAAGAGTGGCCTGACTCATCATAGAACGAACCATATCAAGTAACGTTCTATTTCTCCTCTCGGACACACCATTCCATTGTGGTGTTCCTGGCGGAGTGAGCTGTGAGATGATCCCACACTCCTTTAGATAGTCAGTAAATTCTCGACTTAGGTATTCACCACCTCGATCAGAACGAAGTGCCTTGATATTTCGGCCTAGCTGATTTTGTACTTCATTCTTGAACTCTTTGAACTTGTCAAAAGATTCACTCTTATGTCTCATTAAATAGACATATCCATACCTACTGAAATCATCAGTAAAGGTAATGAAGTACTGATAGCCACCTCTGGCATGTTTACTAAATGGCCCACACACATCACTGTGTATAAGGTCAAGTAAACCTGAAGCCCTTTGACCTTTATTAGAAAAAGGTGACTTCGTCATTTTACCCATCAAACAAGCTTTGCATGTATCAATCTCCTCATAGGAGAATGATCCCAGCAGTCCATGATCATGCAACCGCTTAATGCGCTTCTTGTTAATATGGCCTAAACGACTATGCCATAGCAAGGTGCTGTCATCAGCATACTTGGCTTTCTTATTATCAATGTTTTGTATAGAATTTTCCATGTCCAACATGAACAACCCATTGTTAATTGAACCAGTAGCATACACAATATTATCTAGAGAAAGTACACACTTTGAAGTCTTGCATTCAAAGGAAAAACCCTTCCTGACAAGAGCAGGAATGGAGATAATATTCTTGGTAATACTGGGTACAAAATAACAATTGTTTAATTCTAATACAATGCCAGATGGTAAAGAAATGAAATAGTCTCCTACAGCAACAGCAGCAACCCGTGCCCCGTTTCCAACGCGTAGGTCTACCTCATGCTGTCCCACCTGCCTTCTTCTCTTGAGTTCCTGTACATTTGAACAAATGTGAACTCCACATGCAGTGTCCAACACCCATGATATGGTAGAAGAAGATAACATGACCTCAGTCACATATATACCTGAGCCAGAAGCGATGCTTCCCCTCTTATCTGAAAGTACCCCTTAACCTATAAGGGGGGTCCCCTTCTAGGGGGAGCGAAAACCCTAAAGTGGCGCAAATTATAACATGCAGCGGACGGAAGGGCTTCAAAGAATCATTGCGCATGCATTATGTGATCAACCTTAAAACATAATAGAAGAAGATGCAATTCATACCATAGCCATTAGAGGATGGCGCCTTGGAAGGAAAGATCAATCGAGAACTTCTCCTAAGTTTCGCACACAAGATGAGGAAGCCGCCTACTCTCTTGGTGCAACTTGTGCTAGCAAGGCTCCAAGAAGTGCTTGTCGTATGAAGGGATGAAGATCTCCTTGCTTGGCGAAAACCTCTCCCCAATGTCGACCACCACTTCTCCACAAGCGAATGTCTCAAGGACAACCCCGAGCGGCGACAATAGGGCGAGAGGGAAGCGTGAAGAGAGTCCACACGGAACGTGGTCACGTAAGTGACATGTTTTCTAATAATAGAAAACCATACTTCCACTTGCGATCATGGGTTTACCCAATCGCAAATCTCTCTTAAAGTGAACCATACGCTCAACCAATGAGCTGGTTCATTTTGGTTTGGTTCAAGACCAAATAACCCAAGCAATTAGTCCAGATCACATTAAACCCTAAGGTGCTTGATCTGACCGTTGATCTTTTGATGCTCCTGATCTCAATGATCTAGCATCCAATCTCCCGATCGAAGCTTACCGATCCCTAGCCCTAATCAATCAAACATGATCAGACCAGATCTCACTCACAATCAGAGCTTAAATCCCTTTAAACTGAACCCGAACAATTCAGTCCACACGATCTGACTTAAGTAAGCCATATCATCAAATTGTGCGACCCTGAGGGTTTCCTTTAAATGTCGGTAACGATAACTCTCATTATCACGATCAGTGAGGGGTATCTAGCAACACATCACTGTCTCCCGATATAAAGGAAAGAGTCTTCCAAGACTACACCCAAAAACAGCACAAGTGTGAATCGACTTCACAAAGCATACATATTTCCTTTGCCACTGGATGTTCTTATTGGACAAGCCTGTCAAGCTCGTAACTCCAATATGATGAGCATGATTAGATCAGATGAACACTGTCACCTGGGTATGGCCATACACTCTCTCAATCATCTCATCCAGGGGGCCCCTTTAGAACATCACACTCCTTAAACAAGGAGACGGCAATCCTGTGTCTATCACTAGTGCCCTAACCTGACTCAAGCTCACCATCCAAGATAGTCTATAATCATTATGTTTCAAATGATATTGAACTAACTCAAAATAATGACAATCATCATTTAGGAAACACAAGTGATCTCAAGTCAGAGGAAATGTGCCACTTGTCTTATACAAGGAATATTCACGTTGTGACAAACAACTGAACATCCTAGTAGGGTCTGTCCAGTACATCCCATGCACCCATGAGTCTACATCTTATTCCATGCTCGAAGCATCCTATAAGATTAGAACACATATTAGTCTTAACCATATCGAGGCTGTCTCATGTTCACCAAGATACATCGACTAAGGACATAATAGCTTGTCAGCCCAGCTGAACAGCTTTGAGACATTATTCAGAAGAACATATATTGCAGCAGACAATGTAGCTAACTGAATAACAACCATGCCTTTATAAACATAACAGTTTATTACATGATACAGATACATTCCCATAGGCCTCAAACATTAGCCTTAAGGGCATACCCCAACAATCTCCCACTTGCACTTAATCTAATGGTTGAGAAATCTCAAACCCATATTATTACAGTGCTTCTCATGCTTCTGCTGCGCCAGAGGCTTGGTAAGCGGGTCAGCCAGATTGTCATCTGTATGAACCTTGCATACTTTGATCTCGCCACGATCTATGATCTCCCTGATCAAATGAAACCGTCTCTGTATGTGCTTGGACTTCTGGTGCGACCGTGGTTCCTTTGCTTGTGCGATTGCTCCAGTGTTATCACAGAAGATAACCAAAGGATCTGCACTCGAAGGAACGACACCAAGTTCTCTCACGAACTTACGAATCCACACTGCCTCCTTGGATGCTTCCGAGGCTGCAACATACTCGGCTTCTGTTGTGGAATCAGCAACAGTTGACTGTTTGAAACTTTTCCACACCACTGCACCTCCATTCAAGCTAAAGACATAGCCTGATTGCGATCGGAAATCATCCTGGTCACTCTGGAACGAAGCATCAGTATATCCCTCTATACTGAGTTCTTCCTGACCACCATATATCAAGAACATATCTTTGGTCCTCCGCAGATATTTTAAAATGTTCTTGACTGCAATCCAGTGCGCCATACCTGGATTACTCTGGTAACGACTGGTCACGCTTAACCCGTAAGCGACGTCTGGGCGAGTACACAACATCGCATACATTATAGAACCAATAGCCGAAGCATAAGGCGTATTGTTCATTTCATCTTTCTCAGTCTGTGTTTGTGGACACTGACTCTTCGAAAGATTCAGACCATGTCTGACTGGAAGATATCCTCGTTTAGAATTCTCTAAATGAAATCTCTCCAGGACCTTATCGATGTAAGTACTCTGGCACAGCCCGAGAAGCCTCTTAGATCTATCCCTGTAGATCTTCACACCTAACACATAGGCTGCTTCTCCTAGATCTTTCATCTGGAAACATTTCCTCAGCCATGCCTTAACAGCATGCATTTCAGGAATATCATTTCCAATGATCAAGATGTCATCGACGTAGAGGACTAGAAAAGTAATCACGCTCCCACTAAACCTCTTATATACACACGGGTCATCCTCGTTCTTGATGAAACCAAATTCCGTAACTGATTCATCAAAACGAATATTCCAGCTTCTGGATGCTTGTTTAAGTCCATAAATAGACTTCTTTAACTTGCATATCTTATGACGATCTGCTGGATTAGTGAAACCTTCTGGTTGTGTCATATACACATCCTCATCCAGATTTCCATTAAGGAAAGCTGTTTTCACATCCATCTGCCAAATCTCATAATCATAATATGCAGCTATCGCGAAAAGAATCCGAATAGACTTAAACATGGCTACAGGTGAGAAAGTTTCATCATAATCTATCCCGTAGATTTGTTTGAAACCTTTCGCAACTAGCCTGCCTTTATAGGTAACCACGTTACCATCCATGTCAATCTTCTTCTTGAAGATCCATTTACAGCCTATAGGGATAACTCCCGGAGGCGGATCAACCAAATCCCAGACCTGGTTATCTGACATGGAGTCCATCTCGGCGCGCATAGCTTCAAGCCATCTCGCTGACTCCGGTCCACTGACCGCATCCGCATAAGTGAGGGGTTCATCATTACCAATGATATAGACTCCGTCATAGCGCTCAGGCTGTCGACGAATCCTTCCCGATCTTCGCGGTTCCCGTGATATCTGAGCCTCAGGTTGTTCAATAACCTGTTCTACCGGCTCAGGCTCATCCAACTCTGCTTGAGCACTTTGTCCTTCCTCTGGAATCTCATCCAGCTTTATTTCTCTCCCACTGGCCTCTTGCAGAAGAAACTCCTTCTCAAGAAATATGGCCGTCCGAGCAACAAAAACCTTGTTCTCTTTGGGATCGTAGAAATAATAACCCTTAGTTTCCTTAGGGTAACCGACAAAGATACATTTGTCAGATCTGCTCTCTAGTTTCCCAGAGGCGAGCTTCTTGACATAAGCCTCGCAGCCCCAGATCCTGATAAATGTCAAGCTTGGCTGTTTCCCATACCATAACTCATATGGCGTCTTTGAAACTGCCTTGGATGGCACTCGGTTTAGTACTTTTGCAGCTGTTTCCAGCCCAAAACCCCAAAAGGAGTAGGGAAGAGTAGCCTGACTCATCATAGAACGAACCATATCAAGTAACGTTCTATTTCTCCTCTCGGACACACCATTCCATTGCGGTGTTCCTGGCGGAGTGAGCTGTGAGATAATCCCACACTCTTTTAGATAGTCAGTAAATGCATGACTTAGGTATTCACCACCTCGATCTGAGCGAAGTGCCTTGATATTGCGGCCTAGCTGATTTTGAACTTCATTCTTGAACTCTTTGAACTTGTCAAAAGATTCACTCTTATGTCTCATCAGATAGACATACCCATATCTACTGAAATCATCAGTAAAGGTAATGAAGTACTGATAGCCACCTCTGGCATGTTTACTAAAAGGCCCACACACATCACTGTGTATAAGGTCAAGTAAACCTGAAGCCCTTTGACCTTTGTGAGGAAAAGGTGACTTCGTCATTTTACCCATTAAACAAGCTTTGCATGTATCAAGCTCCTTGTAGGAGAATGATCCCAGCAGTCCATGATCATGCAACCGCTTAATGCGTTTCTCGTTTATATGGCCTAAACGACTATGCCATAGCAAGGTGCTGTCATCAGCATACTTGGCTTTCTTAATATCAACATTATGTATAGAACTTTCCATGTCTAACATGAATAACCCATTGCTTATTGAACCAGTTGCATAAACAATATTATCAAAAGATAAAATACACTTTGAAATATTGCATTCAAAGGAAAATCCTTTCCTGACAAGAGCAGGAATGGAGATAATATTTTTAGTTATACTGGGAACAAAGTAACAACTGTTTAGTTCCAATACAAGTCCAGATGGTAAAGAAATAAAGTAGTCTCCTACAGCAACAGCAGCAACCCGTGCCCCGTTTCCAACTCGTAGGTCCACCTCATGCTGTCCCACCTGCCTTCTTCTCTTGAGTTCCTGCACATTTGAACAAATGTGAACTCCACATGCAGTGTCCAACACCCATGATACAGAAGAAGAAAACATGACCTCAGTCACGAATATACCTGAGCCAGAAGCAAAGCTTCCCCTCTTATCTCCTTGGAGCGCTTTACAGTCCTTTTTCCAGTGACCCAGCTGGCCACAGTGGAAACACCTGTATTCCTTAGACCGCTTCACCTTCTGCTTCAGAGCCTTGCTGTAGCTTTTGACCGGGGCCTTGCCCTTCTTCCCCTTCTTCTTGTTCCTTGGAGGGAACCATTAAGACAGAGGTCGAAGGCTTACCCTTCAGAGTCTCCTCAGTGGTCAAGAGCATATTCAGCAGCTCTGCCGGAGTACAATCGATTTTGTTCATATTAAAATTAATAATGAACGCGTCGAATGATGGCGGGAGAGACTGCAGAATAATGTCTACAGCAAGCTCCTGGTTAATGGTATGCCCCAGTTTCTCTAGAGCCTCCTTGTGCCCAATCATCTTGAGCACGTGAGCTCCTACTGGGCTCCCTTCAGCCAGTTTGCTCTGAAAGAAGAGCTTTGTCAAATTGTAGCGTTCTGTCCTCGCCTGTGCAGCATACAGCATCTTGAGGTTTGTAATCATGTCTCTAGCAGACATATCCTCATGCTGACGCTGCAGCGGTGGCGTCATAGACGCTAGCATCAGGCAAGCGACATCAATGCTATCATTGACGTGCTTTTCATAGGCTTCCCGAACCGCCCTTGCGGCGTTCGGAGCGGGCTGCGGCGGTATCGCCGTCTCGAGGACATACAGTTTCCTCTCTGCCTTAAGAACAATCTTAAGGTGTCCAAACCAGTCAGAGAAGTTTGGCCCAGCAAACTTCTCCCTTTCCAGTAGGGATCGCACATTGAAGTTCATGGTGTTCGTTGCTGCAGGTATCTACAACAATGCAAGAACAGCAAGGTCAGTATCAATGTATAAGAATCAATCAGGACTTAAGAAAGATTCTTTTTCTCACTATTTTATCAGGCGTGAAAAATCCAGCAAAACAGCCCGAAAGAGTAGAACTCTTTTAGTGAGATGGGATCCAGATTTCATACTTGGTCTCCGCGTCCCGCTCAGGCGAGATAAGATGCACAGAGAGTACAAGCATTAGTTTCTGGTAGGCAGTCCCTGCCGATCGCCAACCCGTGCGATTCCCCTTCATCTGGGCAGTCCAGCAGACTGTGCCAACTGAGTTGGTACAACACAATCTCTGACCCCACAGATGGCTGCCTCCATGTGCTACCATATGCGCCACATATGTAGCCTACACGGTCAAGCTGACCCGACCTACTCCCTGGACCACCATGTGCTATGCTGAGCAACGAGAGGGGATAAATCCCCAATCTGTAACACACAGGTGTAATCCCGCACCGTCTGAAGATAGATGGACGTGCCCACTGAGTGGGTACAACACGGCTCCAACGATAATCAGAACAGTGAGGTTTCGCGTCAGAAGGCTTACGAGCTTGATATTTAAGCGTTGGATTTTAACGGTCTTTTATCTTCTTGCCTATCATGCAATTCCTATGGTGATAGCAGAAGATAAATTTACTCATGCAATTCTAATATAAAGCTATAAAAGAAAGCATGTGTCTTATGTGGTAAAAGCCCATAGCCCTAGTGAGACCTTAACCTAACTTAAGTCTGCACTTGCTTTTCATGGGTCTTTAACTGCTTATCTGGCCCAACCCAGGGCCCAAGCGCCAATTAGCAGCTCTGGTGCGCCCACCAGGAAATGCGCCAGGTCCTAGGGTCGAACCCTAGACCTCCCACCTGGTCCAGCCACTGCTGCAAGCGCCTCTGCCAAGTGTGCTCTGTGCTCTTGTCTAATTAAATTACAAATTTAACTATCTAGACAAGAGTGACACGCAGGTCACTTTCACATTATAAATTAATTAAATTGTGATTCGCAGATCACATAAATAAAATTAATTTACAACAATTAATCCAGGCACGCAGGCCCCAGCACAGCACACATTAAAAACAGGCAGCCCACATAAGACTAAATAAACAAGCAGATTCAACAACCATCATGTGATCCAGTCAGGAAAAATAAATTTTGAAAAAACCCCATGGGATCAATTTTAATTTTCCTTATTTGCCTTACAACCTTACAACGGTCCATTACTAGGGATCCACTCATCCACCCTAGTCAGATCCTCTGCCCTTACATGCACCGAGTCGTAACTGACTCGAGTCGACCAAAAGGTCAACTATGCATGCGACAGGGCTGAACGACCACACTGAGATCTGGCAAGCGGGCGTGACCCCGGGCCTAACTCAGGTGCGTTCATTGGTCGTCTCAATCAGACATCGCTACACACCTGTCTGCAGTCGACCTATAGCCACCATAGGCTTGCGCCAAGGTGCTATCTGGTCGACCCATTCAGGCTGTCAGATGAACTGATCAGACTGGTCGGATCTAACCTAGGGGTTGACTTCAACCCTAGTAACCCGTCTAAGGGTTTACTGTAGGCGGCTTAGATCTAAGGTGAAAACGCGCAAGTAATATTTTTGAAGAAAAACATACATTAAGCGCCAACATTTCAACACATATGCGCAATTAAAACATAACTTTGGTTTCGGCATGAAACAAGTTAATATGAAAAATTACGCATGATAGATCTAAGCATGCATCTTCATTCAAGGATCACCGAAACAAAGCAATCAAATAAGCATGCGATTAACTGGCTCTGATACCAATTGAAAGTACCCCTTAACCTATAAGGGGGGTCCCCTTCTAGGGGGAGCGAAAACCCTAAAGTGGCGCAAATTATAACATGCAGCGGACGGAAGGGCTTCAAAGAATCATTGCGCATGCATTATGTGATCAACCTTAAAACATAATAGAAGAAGATGCAATTCATACCATAGCCATTAGAGGATGGCGCCTTGGAAGGAAAGATCAATCGAGAACTTCTCCTAAGTTTCGCACACAAGATGAGGAAGCCGCCTACTCTCTTGGTGCAACTTGTGCTAGCAAGGCTCCAAGAAGTGCTTGTCGTATGAAGGGATGAAGATCTCCTTGCTTGGCGAAAACCTCTCCCCAATGTCGACCACCACTTCTCCACAAGCGAATGTCTCAAGGACAACCCCGAGCGGCGACAATAGGGCGAGAGGGAAGCGTGAAGAGAGTCCACACGGAACGTGGTCACGTAAGTGACATGTTTTCTAATAATAGAAAACCATACTTCCACTTGCGATCATGGGTTTACCCAATCGCAAATCTCTCTTAAAGTGAACCATACGCTCAACCAATGAGCTGGTTCATTTTGGTTTGGTTCAAGACCAAATAACCCAAGCAATTAGTCCAGATCACATTAAACCCTAAGGTGCTTGATCTGACCGTTGATCTTTTGATGCTCCTGATCTCAATGATCTAGCATCCAATCTCCCGATCGAAGCTTACCGATCCCTAGCCCTAATCAATCAAACATGATCAGACCAGATCTCACTCACAATCAGAGCTTAAATCCCTTTAAACTGAACCCGAACAATTCAGTCCACACGATCTGACTTAAGTAAGCCATATCATCAAATTGTGCGACCCTGAGGGTTTCCTTTAAATGTCGGTAACGATAACTCTCATTATCACGATCAGTGAGGGGTATCTAGCAACACATCACTGTCTCCCGATATAAAGGAAAGAGTCTTCCAAGACTACACCCAAAAACAGCACAAGTGTGAATCGACTTCACAAAGCATACATATTTCCTTTGCCACTGGATGTTCTTATTGGACAAGCCTGTCAAGCTCGTAACTCCAATATGATGAGCATGATTAGATCAGATGAACACTGTCACCTGGGTATGGCCATACACTCTCTCAATCATCTCATCCAGGGGGCCCCTTTAGAACATCACACTCCTTAAACAAGGAGACGGCAATCCTGTGTCTATCACTAGTGCCCTAACCTGACTCAAGCTCACCATCCAAGATAGTCTATAATCATTATGTTTCAAATGATATTGAACTAACTCAAAATAATGACAATCATCATTTAGGAAACACAAGTGATCTCAAGTCAGAGGAAATGTGCCACTTGTCTTATACAAGGAATATTCACGTTGTGACAAACAACTGAACATCCTAGTAGGGTCTGTCCAGTACATCCCATGCACCCATGAGTCTACATCTTATTCCATGCTCGAAGCATCCTATAAGATTAGAACACATATTAGTCTTAACCATATCGAGGCTGTCTCATGTTCACCAAGATACATCGACTAAGGACATAATAGCTTGTCAGCCCAGCTGAACAGCTTTGAGACATTATTCAGAAGAACATATATTGCAGCAGACAATGTAGCTAACTGAATAACAACCATGCCTTTATAAACATAACAGTTTATTACATGATACAGATACATTCCCATAGGCCTCAAACATTAGCCTTAAGGGCATACCCCAACATTATCTCCTTGGAGCGCTTTACAGTCCTTTTTCCAGTGACCCAGCTGGCCACAGTGGAAACACCTGTTGTCCTTCGACCGCTTTACCTTCTGTTTCAGAGCCTTACTGTAGTTCTTGACAGGGGCCTTGCCCTTCTTCCCCTTCTTCTTGTTCCTAGAAGGAACCATTAAGACAGAGGTTGAAGGCTTGCCCTTCAGAGTTTCCTCAGTAGTCAAGAGCATATTCAGCAGCTCTGCCGGCGTACAATCGATTTTGTTCATATTAAAGTTAATGATGAACGCATCGAAAGAGGGCGGGAGAGACTGCAGAATAATATCCACAGCAAGCTTCTGGTTGATGGTATGCCCCAGTTTCTCCAGAGCCTCCTTGTGCCCAATCATCTTGAGCACGTGAGCTCCCACTGGGCTCCCTTCAGCCAGTTTGCTCTGAAAGAACAGCTTCGTCAGATTATAGCGTTATGTCCTCGCCTGTGCAGCATACAGCATCTTGAGGTTCGCTATAATCTCTATAGCCGACATATCCTCATGCTGACGCTGCAGCGGTGGCGTCATAGACGCATCAGGCAAGCGACATCAATGCTATCATTGACATGCTTTTCATAGGCATCGCGAACCGCCCTTGCGGCGTTCGCAGCGGGTTGAGGCGGCACAGCCGTCTCGAGGACATACAGTTTCCTCTCTGCCTTAAGAACGATCTTAAGGTGTCCGAACCAGTCAGAGAAGTTCGGCCCAGCAAACTTCTCCCTTTCCAGTAGGGATCGCACATTGAAGCTCATGGTGTTCGTTGCTACAGGAATCTACAACAATGCAAGAACAGCAAGGTCAGTATCAATGTTAAGAATCAATCAGGACTTAAGAATGATTCCTTTTCTCACTATTTTAACTGACTGTAAAATCCAGTAAAACAGTCCGAAAGAGTAACACTCTTTTAGTGAGATGGGATCCAGATTTCATACTTGGTCTCCGCGTCCCGCTCAGGCGAGATAAGATGCACAGAGATGACAAGCACTAATTTCTGGTAGGCTGTCCCAGCCAATCGCCAACCCGTGCGATTCCCCTTCACCTGGGCAATCCAGCAGACTGTGCCAACTGAGTTGGTACAACACAGTCTCTGATCCCTCAGATGGCTGCCTCCATGTGCTACCATATGCGCCACATATGTAGTCTACATGGTCAAGCTGACCCGACCTACTCCCTGGACCACCACGTGCTATGCTGAGCAACGAGAAGCGATAAATCCCTTCTCTGTAACACGCAGGTGAAATCCAGCACCGTCTGAAGATAGATGGACGTGCCCACTGAGTGGGTACAACACGGCTCCAACGATAATCAGAACAGTGAGGTTTCGCGTCAGAAGGCTTACGAGCTTGATATGTTAGCGTTTGGATTTTAACGGTCTTTTATCTTCCTCACTATCATGCAAGTCCTTTGGTGATAGCAGAAGATAAACTCATGCAGTTCTAATTATATAAGCAATAAAAAGAAAGCATGCATCTTATGTGGTAAAAGCCCAAAGCCTAAGTAAGACCTTAAGAAACTTAAGTCTTCACTTGCTCTTCTTGGGACTTTTGCATCTCATCTGGTCCAACCCAGGGCCCTAGCGCCAAGAGCACCTCAGGTGCGCCACCAGCTGAAAGCCCCTCTTGGATGTGTGCCTTTGTGCTCTTGTCTAATCAAATACAATTTGATCTATCTAGACAAGTTTGACTCGCAGGTCAATTATACATTATAAATTAAGTACAAATGTGATTCGCAGATCACAAATTAATTTACAAGTTTAATTCCAGGCACGCAGGCCCCAGCACAGCACACATTAGGGCAACCCACATAAGATTAAATAAACAAACATCATGGCATCAATCAACATGTGATCCAATCATGAAATTAAATTTTTGAAAACCCCATGGCATCAATTTTAATTTCCTTATGTGCCCCTACAACCTTACAATGGTACATTGATAGGGATCCACTCATCCATCTAATCAGATCCTCTGCCCTTGCATGCACCGAGTCCTAACTGACCCGTGTTGACCTAATGGTCAACCATGCATGCGCCAAGGGCTGAACAACCCTCATGAGTTCTGGCAAGCGGGTGTGACCCCGGGCCTAGCTCATGTGTGTTCACTGGTTGTCTCAACCAGACCTCGCTACACGCCTAAGGTGCGATCGACCTATGGCCACCTCATGCTTGCGCACAGGTGCCATCTAGTCGATCCATCTAGGCTGTCAGATGGTCTGATCAGACTATTGGATCTAATCTAGAGGTGACTTCAACCCCATCAACCCATCTAAGGGTTTATTGTAGGTGCGGCTTAGATCTAATATGCAAGGCGCGCATGTCATTTAGGGTTTTTAAGAAAAACAACTACAACAACATGAAAGAAGCGCAATCATCATACATGCGCCATTCAACTAGCGCCAACACAACATAACTCTCATACATGCGCAACATGAACATACTATCCACTAGTATAATCGCATGAAGAGAAAACATAGATCTAAGCATCAAACATATATGGATCACAAAACATACATAGCAATCATATGAATCATATAAGATCCTACCTCTGATACCAATTGAAGGGTCCCCTTCAAGGGGGAGCGCAAGCGGATAAAACCCCTTTCAAGAGGGGGGCCGAAAACCCTAAACAAGGGGGCGCATGCATTTTGCTAGGGTTTCAAGAATTCAATCGCTTATGTGCTCATATGATCAACTATAATATTTCATTAGATCAAGAATGTGATCATACCAATGCCATAGATCGGATGTCGGCTTGGAAGCAAAGTTCAAAGAGAACTTCTCCAAAGGAATCGCACACAAGAAGAAGAAGGCCTACACCTTGAACGTCCCTTGTGCTAGCAAGGCTCCAAAGTATCCCTTGTCGCGTGAAGGAGTTTTGGAGATCGAGCTTGGCGAGAGCAACCTTCCTCCTCTTCTCGTCCGAATCCTCTCACCTCCAAGGATGAACGTTGAGAAGAGAGGAGTGAAGTCGAGCGTTCAAAACGCTTTGGCGTTAAGGTGAAGTCGCCTTCAATACTTTCCATAAATGGAAGAGATGAAGCTATGCGCCCATTACCGAACCAAAACGCCTAACCCCTTGAACCAAGCGTTCACCCTTGTGAACCGGTTCAAGCCACTTCAATCCATTTCAATTTGGTTCAAGAACCAAATTAAACCAGCCCAAGCCATGGTCTAGATCTCATTGAACCAATGGTTCAATATCTAATCGTTGATCTCGTGATACTCTTGATCTCACCGATCTAGCATCAATACTCTCGATCGAAGCTTACCGATCTCAAGTCCCAATCAATCAAACATGATCAGACCAGATCTCACTTACAATCAGAGCCTCTATCCCTTTAAACTGAACCCAAACAATTCAGTCCACACGATCTGACTTAAGTAAGCCATATCATCAAATTGTGCGACCCTGAGGGTTTCCTTTAAATGTCGGTAATGATAACTTTCGTTATCACGATCAGTGAGGGGTATCTAGCAACACATCACTGTCTCCCGATATAAAGGAAAGAGTCTTCCAAGACTTCACCCAAACCACAGCACAAGTGTGAATCAACTTCACTAGGCATACATGTGTCCTTTGCCACTGGATGTTCTTATTGGACAAGCGGGTCAAGCTTGTAACTCCAATACGATGAGCATGATTAGATCAGATGAACATAGTCATCTGGGTATGGCCATACACTATCTCAATCATCTCATATAGGGGGCCCTTTAGAACATCACACTCCTTAAACAAGGAGACGGCAATCCTATGTCTATCACTAGTGCCCTAACCTGATTCAAGCTCACCATCCAAGATAGTCTATAATCATTATGTTTCAAATGATATTGAACTACCTCAAGACAATGACAATCATCATTTAGAAACACAAGTGATCTCAAGTCAGAGGACATGTGCCACTTGGTGCTTACAAGGATCATTCACATTGTGACAAGCAATTGAATATCCTAGTAGGGTCTGTCCAGTACATCCAATGTACCCATGAGTCTACATCTTATTCCATGCTCGAAGCATCCTATAAGATTAGAACACATATTAGTCTCAATCATATCAAGGCTGTCTCATGTTCACCAAGATATCTCGACTAAGGACATATGCATGTCAGCCTAGCTGAACAGCTTTGAGACATTATTCAGAAGTACACTTATTACAGCAGACAAGGTAGCAACCTGAATAATAACCATGCCTTTATAAACATAAGAGTTTATTACATGATACTTATACAATCCCAAGGCCTCAAACATTAGCCTTAAGGGCATACCCCAACAAATATGGCTAGAGGAGATTCGAAATGCTCTCACGTAAGTCTGGATGGATTCGAAATGCTCTCACGGGTTGTGGGCATGATAAATTTTTCATCAAGGATGAACCTAAGACTTATGAGGAAATGGAAGCGGTCAATGGACCAAATTCCAAGAAATGGCTAAGTGTTATGAGAACCGTAATGGACTCCATGTCTGCTAATCAAGTGTGGGACTTGATTGAGCTGCCGAAGGGGTAACACCCATAGGCTGTAAATGAGTCTTCAAGGAAGATAGACATGGAAGGTAAAAATGTTACCTATGATGACAAGCTAGTGAATGAAATTTCATACAAGTCCACTAGGTGGATATTGATGAAAATTTTCACCAATAGCTTTGTTTGAGTCCTTTAGATATCTGCTTGTTATAATTGCATTTTCTGTTATGGCGTGTTGTTATGAAAACTACTCTTAATGGACGCCTGAAGAGGATGTCGAAATGGAAATAGCCGAAAGGTTTTCATTAGGCCATAAAGATATGCATGGTCTTATACAAGCATCTTGAAAAGAGCCAGTGTTTACAAGAAGATCAGTGGGAGCATCATAGTGTTTCTTGTTTTACTTGATTGATGATATTCTCCTCACATGAAATGACATCCCAGCTCTTCACGCGGTGAAGTAAAGGCTAGGGAAGTATTTCGAGAGGAATGATCTAGGGAATGAGGCCTATAACCTAGGCATGTGGATCTATGGATAGGGATCCAAGAAAGTTATTGCCCTTTAATCAATCTACATTCATCCAGGAGATTCTGGAGAGGTTCATATTGGGTGATTCCAAAAGTTGATACCTTCTAGGAAGACATGGTCTGACTCTCTCAATGGTACTATGTCCTATGATATAGCCGGAGAGTAGTAACATGAGTCTATAATCCTAGTACATTGGGTACAGGATAGATCATGTTTTATGCAATATGCACAAGACCATTTGTGGCGAATGCTTGGAGCATGGCCAGTAAGTTTCAATCAGATCCTAGTGTTTAAACATTGGATAGCTGTGAAAGCAATCCTTCATGCTTGGGAAGTATAAAGGATTGATGTCTAGTCTGTGATAGACAGGAAGAACTTTGTGTACAGGGGTACACTGATACTTCGTTCCAGTCTAATGACTATCGTTCACAGCAAGGATTTGCGTTGATGTGGTGTCGTATGCTGAAAGAGCTTTATGCAAACCACAATGGCAAATTCTACAATTAAGGCTGAATACATTGCAGCTTCTTGTGGCAGCCAAGGAAGCAGCTTCATTCACTTGAACTTGATTTAGTTCCTAATGCTTGATGGTTTAGTATAATTCTTACTGGAGCCATAGCATGAGCAAAGGAACTTGGTACTAAAGTATGCACTGCAGCAATATCATCTGATCTTAGAGATAATGGATAAAGATGATGTTCAAATTTGTGAAATAAATACAGATAACAATCTGGAAAAACCCACTTACATAGCCTCTAGCGCAGCGGAAGCTGGATAAGTCATACTAGAGACATGGGACTGAATAAATTCAGTTGCCCTTGGTCTTGGTGCAAGTGGGAGATTGTTAGTGTTTATGCCCTGCAGACCAATGTATGGACTTGGTCCGACATTATTTGAATGTACTTTGATAGAATTAATAATATTGATATAATCAATTGAGGCATGGTCGTTATTATGCATATTGCTTTACCTGTGTTGATGTATTGAATTGCATAAATAATGTCTCAAGAGTTTGGTTGGATCCATTCTCATAAGTAATCCCCAATCAAGGTGCCTTAGCCGATATGGGACAACTTTGGTGCATGTGAGACTGGTGTATGCGCTGGTTAGGTGCGGGGCATAGGAACACAGACATACAGGTGCATTGGATTCACTGGAGTGACCCACCGTGTGAGGATTGACTTGTCTAGTCAACAGGTCAATCTCACATGCAAGAGTTTTTCATTCATCCTTAGACTCGAGGTATTCATGTCTAGATGTGATGATGGATATGCTTTAATACAGTCTTACATCTCTCCGTAAATGGGTGATCAAAACGACTGTCATTGGGCATGTCATAAGTCATATGGAGATATGGATGACCAATAGTAGGATTTGCCCCTTCCTTAATTGGAAGCATGATATCCACTTGGGGTGCCCCACCTCATTGGTGCATGACAGGAATGTATGACCATACTGTTTGAATCATGACCAATAGATTGGATAAATAAACTTGTGACTAATCCAATGCAGGATATCAATTTATCCAAAGGGATCTATAATGCATAGGAATCCTCATTGCTTGTTTAGGAGTTGTTGTCAGATGACTTAAGTCCAATGACATGGGTAGTAGTGATGTGTTGCTAGATACCTCTCACTACTTATGATGTTCTATCATCATTGCCATCATCATTTGGATCCTACGGGGTCACACGCAATAGACTCTTGACGTTGCATTAATCGGAAGCCTTGGGATCAAGTTATTAGATAGCTTGGATCAATTTGGAAGATTTCATCAGCGCCAATGGGCCTGATGAGTTGGAAGAGAGTTATTGGAGCCAAACTTCATTTTTGGCAGGTTGACCTGAAATTGACCTAGATTGGTCACATTTGGATTAGGGTTTCATTAGATTGGATCCAATGGCTTAATCAGCCCATGTAATGAAGTTTGGGTTAGCTCATTACCCAATGAGGCCCAATAACAAATTGTCATTAAGAGAGAATTGGCTAAAAGGGTATAATGGGGAGAAACCCAACCCCATTGGCGCCTAGGGGCATAATGGGGTTTGGGTGGCACAATTTGCTTCATTAGGAAGCATTATGCACCTTCCCCTTGGTCCATTGATGGTATGCTTGCCTTCATGGTAAGGCTTGGGGCTGATATGGCTTGTTGGACTTTTATAGAAAGTCCTAGGTGCATATGGAAGAGGGGATGAGGTTTATGGCAAAGTCTTGGAGACTTTCCTTACCTCAAACCCTAATTGCACCCAATCCCTTCACCCTAGCCGAATTCTCCTAGATGTGTTGCACCCACCCTCTCTTGCTAAACCGCCTCTTGCATCTATAAAATAGATGCAAGCGTGAGCCCTTCATACACACAATCATATTGGCATGAGTAATATCAAAGGGCGAGAGCAAGAGAAGTAGAGCAACCCTCTTCACCAAAGCCGCAAGTCATCTTCTCATCTTCTCCTCTTGGCACAACTTGGAGAAGGACTTGGTGGTGACTTCTTTTCTTCCAACATTGCCGCAACCTTCTTCCACTTCTTCCTCTTGGAGCATGAAGATTAGAAGCTTGGAGGCATCATCCATCCTTCTCTCAACTTGGCGCAACTTCCTTGAAGGTGGCGCAAGTTAAGTGAAGGATCTCTCAAGGCTTTGATTCTCTTCCTGAGCGTGGAAGGGAACAACGTTGAGAAGGTCGATGCGTGGATACTTGTAGAGGATGAGCACTTGAGCGTCTTCAACATGGCATCATCAACTAAACGAGCAAGAGAGGTATCATCTCTAACACATCCTTGTGTTTTCTCTCTCGCATGGATGCTTGGGAAAGGAATATGTTTCGGGTGTAATGCTTCTTCTGCTGCGTCCTAGGACTGCAAAATTTTAAATTACACCCGGTATTCCCCAACATGGTCACATTTGACTTAGGGTTGCATCGGATTAGATCCAATAGCTTAATCAACCTATGTAATGAAGTTTGGGCTAGCTCATTATCCAATGAGGCCTAAGAACATGTTGTCATGAAGGGATAAGAACCTAAAAGGGTGTAATGGGGAGAAAATACCACCCCATTGGCGCTAAGGGCATAATGGGGTGAGCTTGGCGTAATTTGCTTCTTAGGGAAGCAATTGGCGCCTCCCCTTGGTTCTTTGGATGGAATGCTTGCCTCTATGGCAAGTCTTGGGGCTAATATGGCTTGAGGAGCTTCTTTGGAAGGTCTTTGGCGCATATGTCTAAGGGGAAGGCTTTTATAGAAAGCTCTTGGAAAATGTCCTTGGCCTTAACCCTAATTGCATCCCTAGCCGCATAACTCCTTCATGAATTGCACCAACTCCCTCTTGCCTTGCCACCTCTTGCATCTATATATTTGATGCATGTGTGAGCCCCTATAGACATCAATTCAATTGGCGTGAATAGTAAGGGGGCGAGAGCAAAGAATTGGCGCAAGGTCTTCTCTTCCTCTTAGCCGCAAGTGATCTTCCTCCTTTCCTCTTGATGCAAGGAGCATTGATACTTAGCGGCTTTCCTTCCTCAATACTTTTATTGGCGCATCGCTTCCTCAAGGTTGGCGCATGAGAATTGGAGATCTCCCTAAGGCTTGGTTCTTCTTCCCGAGGCTAGCACCGGGCGTGGAAGAAGAGAGCTCGAGGAATCTATGGGTGAGAGACTGTAGAGGGCGAACACTTGGGCGCCTACCTCGACATCAGCCTCCACTTGCTCTAGGTACTTTCTCCTCTCATCATGTCAACTCACTCGCAAGACGATCTTCACTGGGTTTTTGGGACTGGCCTGTTTCGGGGATATTCTTCCGTTGTGCTTGTATTGTAATCTGTAATACCAAAATTTGTAAAATATCCCCGGGGTTTTCCAACACTTGGTGTCACAAGTCAAGTTCATAAGTGTAGAAGGTGCATTGATCTTTAGACTTAAGGTCATCAGCACTCACATATAATGAATTATATACTTTGATACAACCTACCACTTCTACGTACCTAAGGAGTCATAAGGATTATTATTGGGTATATCATAAGTCATATGTGAAGTACAAGTTATCAATAGAGGATTTGCCTTTCTATGATAATACAAGAATCCCTCCCGTGGGTGTATGATTGAGAGTGTGTGGCCAAAACTAGGAGATAGTGTTCTACTAATATCAAACTCACAGAGATCATGTGCTAAGTACAAAATAATTGTATTCTCACTAGCTAAGCAAATGATATATATATATATATATATATAATAAAGAATCAAATAAATGAACACTAATGATCGACTGAAATTTAGAAAGAGAAAACTCAAGACAAGATTTTACCACAATGATTTTGATGACAAAAAGCAATAAATATTTATGTCAATTGTTCAAGTTATGTTAAAGAGAAATTACCCTGTGTTAGAGTTGTTTCATCTCGAAGGCCCAATGGTAATTTATTTTTATTCCCTATTGAATTAAGGTTCACTCTCATGGCTTAATTCATAGGTCATACTCTCAAATGTTATTAAAGTACTATCGTAGCTAAATCATAGGTTAAACTTAAGGGTTTCTAATAATATAATTCACTTCTCAGTGCAACTATTTGTTTGAAATTATGTAATTATATAAACTATAGTTATCACATGTAGGATTAACTTCAATAACTAGGTTGCTAAGATCTAGCTACTCTCGTAGTCTAACTCTGTAGGTCTAGTTAAAGAGTTATGGGATTATAAGTCACCTCTCAGTCTTTGTTACAACTCCTAAGACTTGCAATAATCTAAATCTAGATAATTACAAGTGCAATGAATCACTTAAATTAAATTAACATTACGCATACAAATGATAGTATTTAAAGAATCAATTAAATCATCAAATAATCAAAGGGTTACTCCCTTAATCCTGAAAGTATATACTACAAGAGACATAATTTCACAGCAACAGTTCATAAGAAAAATTTATTACGGATCAAGGATATGAAATAAAAATAAAATAAAAATTTTAATTCAACTTCACTATCATCACAAAGGTGTGACAGTCAAAGTTTAACTCGTCACAACCCTGTGATTATAAGAAATTTTGCCCAGGCTACTACAGTACTACTAAAGTGTTCGGCTGCTATAGAGTTCTGCAATTTTATTCAAGAGCTGCAACCTTCCATCACTGATTTCTCCCAATCTTGAACTCCTTTCTTTCTACAATTTTGCATGTGTCCTCTCTGTTAGTGTTATGCCTTGAGACCTATTTTTGGTCTTAACTTTTGTACTACATTATTGATATTTATATAGATATCTTGGCATTGTTAGCATCATGGTTTATTGTACATCTATGCATATGTATGTTTACATAGTGATGTCCCTTGAGATATTTCTATCTCAGATTGTTATGTCCCTAGTTGAGTATCATAGTGGATATGGGACAACTATGGTGCAAGTGAGACTAGTTTATGCACTAGTTAGGACCATTTGCTTAACACAGACATATGAGTATATCAAGGTAGATATACTAGACCGACCCGCCATGAAGTTTTAACTTGGTGTCTCGAGTTAAAATTCATAGTGATAAAGGTGTATTTATCCTTTGACTCGAGGGACTTGTGTCTCTGTATAGTAGGAGATATGCTTTGATAGAACCTAATGCCTCGCCGTAAAAGGGAGGTTATAATGGTTGTCATTGAGTGTATCTTGAGCTATATAAGAGATGCATCTTGCCAATAGAGGATTTGCCCCTTCCTTGCAAGGAAGCTTGATGTCCATGGGCCCCTATATGGTTGCATCATTGAAAATGTGTGGTCATACCCCAGGTTTAGCCTGATTTAGTCATGACCATTATGATTGGAATAAACAAGTGTGACACACTTGTCTAATCTAGATGTCAGCCTGGCAAAGGGATTAGTATACATGAATACCTTACAGAGTTTAGGGGTTGTCGATGACGACATCAATTCAGATGACTTGGGTAGCAGTGATGTACTACTAGGTGCCCCTCACTGCTTGTGATGATTAAGTTATCACTGCCAACGTCTGAGGAACCTATAAGGTTGTACATCTAAGCACTGGAGATTCTGTATTGATCGGATAGCCTCAAATATAATCTATAGATGGTTCGAATCTATTTGGGAGTATTATGCATCACAGATGCATGTTATGAGTTGAGAGGAGTCTTATAGATTTTAGTGATCAATTTGACCTTAGGTGACCACTTTTGATTCTGGTTGACTAAGTCTTAGTCGACGGATCAAAACTTGGGTTAAGCACCGAAATGTTTTGGTGGCTTAGTGACTTGATCTAGTGGGCACCTGATGCGGCCACAAGTGCATGACTTTATCGAAGTAATAAAATAAGATATTGTTTCCAATGAGGATCTGATGGTCAAGTACCAATTACACGACTTGTTTATATCTAGATGATTCAAAATGTGGTTTTGTTTTAAAACTTCTAGTGTGAGAGAACAAAAGCTAGTGTTTCGGATAGAAATCAATATGCAAAAGGTCAGGACTCGGGGTTTCACCACACTGACAATTATGAATCTTAGCAAAATAAATTCTTTGAACAGAAAATTATAGCTTTGAAAGAGATTTTTCCTAATGTACATATTACCTCCTCTCGAAGCGTAATCTAGTGTCTATTCACATTAATTCCCTACTCTCATGACAATTAACATGAATAGACCCATTAAGTTCTGTGAAAAATCTAAAAATCCTTAACGTAAACTCAAACTACTCTCATGATCAAATTTACAGATTTGACAAGAAGAGATCTGACGTCGCGATTCACCTCTCGGTCCTTCTCACGATGTCCAAGACGTAAACATACTTGGCCAGAGTAAATTATGAAATACGTTCAATTCTGATCAATCAAATAGTAAAATTCATTACAAAGATCTAAAATAACATGTTTAGTTCAAAGATTATCAGTGGGCTATGCCCCTAATCCCGAAAATAGGTTTAAGCGTTCATGTTTGAAGAATACAGCATATATGTTGATGAACTTTGCATGGAAACTCAAATAGATTATAGGAAAACACTAGAAAAGAAATTAAAAACCCTTATCCTCGATCTAGAGATGAAGATGGAGCATCTAATTCTTCCTTTGTGTGATCTTCTTGCTCGAATTTTGACCAAAAAGTGACCTTCGCCCTAACCGCCATCTCTGTCTGCTTTCACCCATAAAAGTCTCCTTAACCCTCTAAAAATCCTTCCTTTCATAGTTCAATCAGTTTAGAACCCATTTAGGAAGGTTTCTACAAAGTTTGGTTGAGTTTTGACTCGATTCGAGGCCGAATCGAGCGAAAAACCAAATGGGGCGGAATAACTTACGACCCGTGAGTCATTCACGGCTGTGATCGTGAAAGTTTCTGTGAATAAAAGTTGTGTACGCAAAAGAAACTCACGGCCCGTGAAGGACTCACAGCCTCACCCATGAAAAGTTTGTGTGCACTTTTTAACTTAGTCGCATAACTGTTCCCTGAAGCGTGAAACTTACGGTCAGTGAAGGACTCACGGGCGTGACCGTGAATCTTGGGTTTTACTTCCGTTTCACTCCAAATTTGACATACGACTTCATCTTTTCCTTGAGAATCATGCCATGGCTTCAAAACTCATGATATTCATTATTTTTACACAATTTTACCTGCATTTTTATGAAAACTAAGAAAAGTAAAGATTCCATATCGAGTGAAGTAAAAACACTAAAAATCAGTATAAAATCATACAATTAAGTCTAAAATACCATATAAAACATAGGCAAAAACATAATTTAAATGGAACTCATCAGGGCCCACAAGCTTTAGTCACCCATCTAAAATTTATATTCAGATATTTTGAATTAATTAATTAATTAATTAATCCATAACTTAAGTTGTGGGGGCTACAACTAAACTCTATAAATTAGGGGCTAGGGGGGCATATATAGCGTGCTCTCTTGTTTTTGAAACCCTAGCCACCTAGACCTCTTCCCCTCTCAACCTAGTCGCCCCTCTACTCTTCCTTGGCGCCTTCCAACAAGGTTGTCGCCCCCTTCTCCTTTGGGGACAGCTTCCTTCTCTTGGCGTAAGAGAGATCTAGAGGGAGATCTCTTTCTTCCTTTGTGCTTTGGTGGCGCATACTAGACAAAGTGGACAACATACTTCTTGTTGGCACATCTCCTTGGTGATACAACTTGAAGGTCAGCCCTGTTGGCTCAATTCTTTGAGGGTTGGCACAAGCAAGGAGGCACTCTCTCTTGGTGTGGATCTCTTCTCCCGAAGATAACACGTGTGTGGAGGAAGAGGAATCTCAAAGTTGTCGGTATGTGCATGAGCGTAGAGGACGGGCCACTTGCGTGTCTCAAAGTGTCATCGACAACTCCTAACTTGCGATTAAGGGTATATACCCTATCACATCTAGTGTTTCTCTTGTAAGATGGTCCTGTTGAATTAGGAATTCCATTTCGGACTTGTTTCCACTGATTTTCGATTTTTAAAATAGTCTAGGGATTCCGAACACTCTCCTCCCTTGGGCGAAGCTATCCACCATGTTTCGATGCCAGAGATGCTCTCTATGCCCCTCAGCAAGAGCGCAACCCTAGTACTACTGCTTGCGATTCCTCCCACGTTTTAGCTCATTTCGTTCTGAAATTTTATGTGTGTCTTCTCCTCCCTCCGACGCAACTTCCCTCCAAATTTTGTGGCTAGAGGAGGTCGGGAAGCTATTTGTGAACCCCCAAGCCCTAGCAGCCAATGTTGCTAGGTTTTCTCCCTTGTTTCTTCTTGTGAGCACACCATACCTTGAATCGATCTTCTCCTCATCCTTATAATCTGTTCCCTTCTTCTAATTTTGTCAATTGGGCCATCAATTATGCGATTAAATTTGGTTTTAAATGAAGCCATAAGACTCATGTCTTGCTTGTAGATTTCCCCGAATTTATTAGAATCACATGGGTGTGATACTAGTAGTTCATTTTGTCACATGGGTGTGATAACAAGTTTCTTCCAAAATTACCCCTTGAGCTCTAAATTTTCACTAGCTTTTGCCCTTGGTCTATTTATGATGTAAAACAAGATTTATAGGCTTAACATGAAGATCGTCTCTAGGTATGTAGTGCAAGAAATTCAAAACACTAAAGCATGTGAGTCTACTAAGCAAACAAACAAGTAACAAGAAAAGGGAAAGAAAAGGACAGAGGTCACCTATGGCCCCTATTAGGGAAGGGGCAAGCTCCTAGATTTTGGCATTGAGGCTAAGAAATGGGTGATTAAATGTCCAACAATCAAATTAAACAAACAAGGAGGAGGCCAGTAAGGAAACAAGCTCCGAACCTCCCTAAACTACAAATAATCCTTATGTGGGGGGGGGGGGGGGGGGGGGGCTGATCACCTTGAATGCATGAAGATGTCAAAGCTCCAAGGTCCTCAATGGAAGAAGGAAGGCAGCAAGAGATGAAAGTGGGGCGAAACCCTAATATGCGCAGATTAAAATTTTGCATAGCGGAAGCTAGGGTTTCTATGGATTGATTAGCATGAATATATAATCAACTTGTAAAACTTGTATAGATCAAAAGAGAGATCATACCAATGCCATTTCTTGGATGGCGACTTGGAAGCAAAGAAGCGTGTGCTTCTTCTCCAAAGGAACCGCACACAAGGTGATTGATGGCTCCTCCTTGGCGTTCCTTGTGCTAGCAAAGATCCAAGGTCTCCTGATCGCGTGAAGGAGATTGAGAGATGATCTCTTCTTCTTGTCCAAACTCTCCTTGGCGTGAAAACTCCACCACACGAGAGAGGAGGCGTCGAGAGGAAGAGGCCAAAGGCGAGAATAGCTCCAACACCACAAACGTAGAGGCGTGAACTATTTTGGAAAGCATGACTTCCAAAAATAGTAAGCCCTCAACGTGTGATGCGTTCACTCCAAGTGAACCATCGCATGTTCCTCTCCCATTGAACCATGCGCTCACTATGATGAGCCGGTTCAATTACATTTGGTTCAAAGACCAAATTAAGCCAAGCCTTGGTCTAGATCATATAAAACCAAAAGGTTCAAGATCTAACCATTCATCTCTTGATGCTCTTGATCTCATCGATCAAGCATCAATTCTCCCGATCGAAGCTTACCGATCTCAAGCCCTAATCAATCAAACATGATCAGACCAGATCTCACTTCCAATCAGAGTTTAAACTCCTTTAAACTGAACCAAAACAATTCAGTCCACACGATCTGACATAAGTAAGCCATATCATCAAATTGTGCTACCCTAAGGGTTTCCTTTAAATGTCGGTAACGATAACTTACGTTATCACGAACAGAGAGGGGTATCTAGCAACACATTACTATCTCCCGATATAAAGGAAAGAGTCTTCCAAGACTACACCCAAACCATAGCACAAGTGTGAATTCAATTCACTAGGCATACATGTTTCCTTTGCCATTGGATGTTCTCGTTGGACAAGCGTGTCAAGCCTGTAACTCCAACATGATGAGAATGATTAGATCAGATGAACATAGTCATCTGGGTATGGCCATACACTTTCTCAATCATCTCACCCAGGGGGCCCCTTTAGAACATCACACTCCAAACAAGGAGAAGGCAATCCTATATCTATCACTAGCTCCCTAACATGACTCATGTTCATTATCCAAGATAGTCTATAACCATTATGTTTCAAATGATATTGAACTACCTCAAGACAATGCCAATCATCATTTAGAAACACAAGTGATCTCAAGTCAGAGGAAATATGCCACTTGCTTGCATATAAGGATTATTCACATTGTGACAAGCAATTGAATATCCTAAGTAGGGTCTGTCCAGTACATCCAATGTACCCATGAGTCTACATCTTATTCCATGCTCGAAGCATCCTATAAGATTAGAACACATATTAGTCTCAATCATATCAAGGCTGTCTCATGTTCACCAAGATATCTCGACTAAGGACAATACTGCATGTCAGCCAAGCTGAACAGCATTGAGACATTATTCAGAAGTATACATATGGCAGCAGATAATGCAACAACCTGAATAACAACCATTGCCTTTATAAACATTGAGTTTATACATGATACTGATATAATCCCAAGGCCTCAAACATTAGCCTTAAGGGCATATCCCAACAATCTCCCACTTGCACTTAATCTAATGGTTGAGAAATCTCAAACCCATATTATTACAGTGCTTCTCATGCTTCTGCTGCGCCAGAGGCTTAGTAAGCGGGTCAGCTAGATTGTCATCTGTATGAACCTTGCAGATCTTGATCTCTCCTCGATCAATGATCTCCCGGATCAAGTGAAACCTTCTCTGTATGTGCTTGGACTTCTGGTGCGACCGTGGTTCCTTTGCTTGTGCTATTGCTCCAGTGTTATCACAGAAGATAACCAAAGGATCTGCACAAGAAGGAATAACACCAAGTTCCTGAACGAACTTACGAATCCACACTGCCTCCTTGGATGCTTCCGAGGCTGCAACATACTCGGCTTCTGTTGTGGAATCAGCAACAATTGATTGTTTGAAACTTTTCCACACCACTGCTCCTCCATTCAAGCTAAAAACATAGCCTGATTGCGATCGGAAATCATCCTGGTCAGATTGGAACGAAGCGTCAGTATATCCTTCAATACTGAGTTCTTCCTGACCTCCATAAATGAAGAACATATCTTTGGTCCTCCGAAGATATTTCAAAATGTTCTTGACCGCAATCCAGTGTGCCTTACCTAGATTACTTTGGAATCGACTGGTCACGCTTAACCCGTAAGTGACGTCTGGGCGAGTACACAACATCGCATACATAATGGACCCAATAGCCGAAGCATAAGGCGTATTGTCCATTTCATCTTTCTCAGTCTGTGTTTGTGGACACTGACTCTTTGAAAGATTCAGACCATGTCTGACTGGAAGATATCCTCTTTTAGAATTTTCTAAATGGAATCTCTCCAAGACTTTATCGATGTAAGTACTCTGGCACAGCCCGAGAAGCCTCTTAGATCTATCTCTGTAGATCTTCACACCTAATACATAGGCTGCTTCTCCTAAATCTTTCATCTGGAAATATTTTCTTAACCATGCTTTTACAGCATGCAGTTCAGGAATATCGTTTCCAATGATTAAGATATCATCGACGTAGAGGACTAGGAAAGTAATCACGCTCCCACTAAACCTCTTATATACACACGGGTCATCTTCATTCTTGATGAAACCAAACTTACAGATTGATTCATCAAAACGAATATTCCAGCTTCTCGATGCTTGTTTAAGTCCATAAATGGACTTCTTTAATTTGCATATTTTATGACGATCTGATGGATTGATGAAACCTTCAGGTTGTGTCATATACACATCCTCTTCTAGTTTTCCATTAAGGAAAGCGGTCTTCACATCCATTTGCCAGATCTCATAATCATAATATGCTGCTATCGCGAGAATAATCCGAATAGACTTGAACATGGCTACAGGAGAGAAAGTTTTATCATAATCTATCCCGTAGATTTGTTTGAAACCTTTCACAACTAGCCTGCCTTTATAGGTAATCACGTTACCATCCATGTCAATCTTCTTCTTGAAGATCCATTTACAGCCTATAGGGATTACTCCCGGAGACGGATCAACCAAATCCCAGTCTTGGTTATCTGACATGGAGTCCATCTCGGCTCGCATAGCTTCAAGCCATCTCGCTGATTCCGGTCCACTAACCGCATCCGCATAAGTGAGGGGTTCATCATCAATGATGTAGACTCCGTCATAGCGCTCAGGCTGTCGACGGATCCTTCCCGATCTTCGCGGTTCCCGTGATATCTGAGCCTCAGGTTGTTCAGTAACCTGTTCTATTGGCTCAGGCTCATCCAACTGAGTTTGACTTCTTTGTCCTTCTTCTGGATTCTCATCCAGCTTTATTTCTCTCCCACTGGCCTCTTGCAGAAGAAATTCCTTCTCAAGAAAAATAGCCGTTCGAGCAACAAATACTTTGTTCTCCTTGGGATCGTAGAAATAATAACCCTTAGTTTCTTTAGGGTAACCGACAAAGATACATTTATCTGATCTGCTCTCCAGTTTCCCAGAGGCGAGCTTTTTGACATAAGCCTCGCAACCCCAGATCTTAATAAATGTCAAGCTCGGCTGTTTCCCATACCATAACTCATATGGAGTCTTTGAAACGGCCTTGGATGGCACTCGGTTTAGTACCTTTGCAGCTGTTTCTAGTGCAAATCCCCAAAAGGAGTAAGGTAGAGTAGCCTGACTCATCATTGAACGAACCATATCCAGTAAGGTTCTATTTCTCCTCTCGGACACACCATTCCATTGCGGTGTTCCTGGCGGAGTGAGCTGTGAGATAATCCCACACTCCTTCAGATAGTCAGTAAACTCTCGACTCAAGTATTCTCCACCTCGATCTGAACGAAGTGCCTTGATATTTCGGCCTAGCTGATTTTGTACATCATTTTTGAACTCTTTGAACTTGTCAAAAGATTCACTCTTATGTCTCATAAGATAGACATAACCATACCTACTGAAATCATCAGTAAAGGTAATGAAGTATGAATAGCCACCTCTGGCATGTTTACTAAATGGCCCACACACATCACTGTGAATGAGGTCAAGTAAACCTGAAGCCCTTTGACCTTTATTAGAAAAAGGAGACTTCGTCATTTTACCCATTAAACAAGCTTTGCATGTATCAAGCTCCTCATAAGAGAATGATCCCAGCAGTCCATGGTCATGCAACTGCTTAATGCGCTTCTTGTTAATATGACCTAAACGACTATGCCATAGCAAGGTGCTGTCATCAGCATACTTGGCTTTCTTATTATCAATGTTTTGTATAGAACATTCCATGTCCAACATGAATACCCATTGTTAATTGACCCAGTAGCAAAAACAATATTATCAAAAGAAATACAACACTTTAAAGTTTTGCATTCAAAGGAAAACCCTTTCCTGACAAGAGCAGGAATAGAGATAATATTCTTAGTTATGCTCGGTACAAAATAACAATTGTCCAGTTCTAATACATAACCAAATGGTAAAGAGATGTAATATTGTCCTACAGCAATAGCAGCAACCCGTGCCCCGTTTCCAACTCGTAGGTCCACCTCATGCTGTCCCACCTGTCTTCTTCTCTTGAGTTCCTGTACATTTGAACAAATGTGAACTCCACATGCAGTGTCCAACACCCATGAAATAGAAGAAGAAGATACCATGACTTCAGTCACGAAAATACCTGAGCCAGAAGTGAAAGGCTTGCTTCCCTTCTTATCTCCTTGGAGCGCTTTACAGTCCTTCTTCCAGTGACCCAGCTAGCCACAATGGAAACATCTGTATTCCTTCGACCGCTTGATCTTTTGTTTCAGAGCCTTGTTGTAGCTCTTGACAGGGGCTTTGCCCTTCTTCCCCTTCTTCTTGTTCCAGGAAGGAAACATCAAGACAGAGGATGAAGGCTTTCCCTTTTCAAGAGTCTGCTCTGTAGTATAGAGCATGTTCAGTAACTCTGCCGGGGTACAGTCGATCTTGTTCATATTAAAATTAATGATGAACGGATCGAAAGATGCCGGGAGAGACTGCAGGATAATGTCTACAACAAGCTCCTGATTGATGGTGTGTCCCAGTTTCTCTAGAGCCTCCTTGTACCCAATCATCTTGAGTACGTGAGCTCCCACTGGACTCCCTTCAGTCAGTTTGCTCTGAAAGAAAAGTTTTGTCAAGTTATAGCGTTCAGTCCTTGCCTGTGCAGCATACAGCATCTTGAGATTTGCTATAATTTCAATAGCAGATAAATCCTCATGCTGACGCTGAAGCTTTGGCGTCATAGACGCAAGCATAAGGCAAGCGACATCAATGCTATCATTGACATGCTTCTCATAAGCATCCCGAACCGCCCTTGCGGCGTTCGCAGCGGGTTGAGGCGGTATTGCCGTCTCAAGGACATACAGTTTCCTCTCAGCCTTAAGAACAATCTTAAGGTGTCCGTACCAGTCTGAGAAGTTTGGCCCAGCAAACTTCTCCCTTTCCAGTAAGGATCGCACATTGAACGCTGTGGTGTTCGTTGCTGCAGTAATCTACAACATTGCAAGAACAACAAGGTCAGTATCAATGTTAGAATCAATCCAGGACTTAAGAATGATTCTTTTCTCACTATTTTATCTGACTGAAAAATCCATTAAAACAGTCCGAAAGAGTAACACTCTTTTAGTGAGATGGGATCCAGATTTCATACTTGGTCCAACCCGCTCAGGCGAGATAAGATGCACAGAGAGTATAAGCACTAATCTCTGGTAGGCAATCCCTGCCAATCGCCAACCCGTGCGATTCCCCTTCATCTGGGCAATCCAGTAGACTGTGCCAACTGAGTTGGTACAACACAGTCTCTGATCCCACAGATGGCTGCCTCCATATGGCTAACATATGCTCAATATGTAGCCCACATGGTCAAGCTGACCTGACCTACTCCCTGGACCACCACGTGCTATGCTGAGCAACGAGAAGCGATAAATCCCTTCTCTGTAACACGCAGGTGTAATCACACACAGTCTGAAGATAGATGGGCGTGCCCACTGAGTGGGTACAACACGGCCCCAACGATAGTCAGAACAGTGAGGTTTCGCGTCAGAAGGCTTACGTGCTTGATATTCATCGTTGGATTTTAACGGTCCTTTTATCTTCTTAACTATCATGCAAATCCTATGGTGATAGCAGAAGAATAAATCATGCAAATATTAAATTTACTTAAACAGTAAATAGAAAGCATGATGATCTTATGTGGTAAAAGCCCATTAAGCCTAAGTTAGACCTTAAATTAACTTAAGTCTTCACTTGAGCTCTTCATGGGACTTTAGCATTTCATCTGGCCCAACCCGGGCCCAAGCGCCCTGTGCAGCTGAGATGCGCCCACCAGGTAAAATGCGCCTATCCTAGAGTCGAACCCTAGACCTCCCACTGGTGAAGCCACTTGCTGCATGCGCCTCTGCCATGTGTGCTCTGAGCTCATGTCTGATTAAATTACATTTTAATCTATTTAGACATGATTTGACTCGCAGGTCAATTACACATTATCAATTAATTAAAATGTGATGCGCAGATCACAATAAATAATTTACAATATTGATTCAGGCACGCAGGCCCCAGCACAGCACACATTAAAATTGGGCAGCCCACATAAGATGAAATAGACATTCAATCATGTTATACAAACATCATGTGATCCAATCAAGAAAATAAAATTTTCGAAAATCCCATTGGCATCAATTTTATTTCCTTATGTGCCCTACTACCTTACAACGGTCCATTAATAGGGATCCACTCATCAGACCTAGTCAGACCCACTGCCCTTGCATGCACCAAGTCATAACCGACTTGAGTCGACCTAGTGGTCAACAATGCATGCTTTAAGGGCTGAACGTCCCTCATGATTTCTGGCAAGCGGGTGTGACCCCGGGCCTTAATCATGAGTGTTCATTGGTTGTCTCAATCAGACATTGTTACATGCCTTTCTGCGGTCGACCTATAGCCACCTCATGCTTGCGCATAGGTGCCATCTGGTCGACCCGTCTAGGCTGTCAGATGATCTGATTAGACTGTAGGGTGTAGACTAGACGACGACTTCAACACTAATAACCCGTCTAAGGTTTTACAGTAGGCGCTTATAGATCTAAGTGGATGCGCGCAAGTTGTTATAAGTTTTGATAAAATAACATTTCACATGCGCCAACAATAAACATCATACATGCGCCAACATCAGAAAACAAACATCTAATGTTTTAACATGTAGTTTTCGGCATGATCATTATTTTAGATCTACTTATCGCAAACATGGATCACACAAAGCAATCATATGATTCATACAGAAACCGACGCTTTGATACCAATTGAAAGTGGGGCGAAACCCTAATATGCGCAGATTAAAATTTTGCATAGCGGAAGCTAGGGTTTCTATGGATCGATTAGCATGAATATATGATCAACTTGTAAAACTTGTATAGATCAAAAGAGAGATCATACCAATGCCATTTCTTGGATGGCGACTTGGAAGCAAAGAAGCGTGTGCTTCTTCTCCAAAGGAACCGCACACAAGGTGATTGATGGCTCCTCCTTGGCGTTCCTTGTGCTAGCAAAGATCCAAGGTCTCCTGATCGCGTGAAGGAGATTGAGAGATGATCTCTTCTTCTTGTCCAAACTCTCCTTGGCGTGAAAACTCCACAACACGAGAGAGGAGGCATCGAGAGGAAGAGGCCAGAGGCGAGAATAGCTCCAACACCACGAACGTAGAGGCGTGAACTATTTTGGAAAGCATGACTTCCAAAAATTGTAAGCCCTCAACGTGTGATGCGTTCACTCCAAGTGAACCATCGCATGTTCCTCTCCCATTGAACCATGCGCTCACTATGATGAGCCGGTTCAATTACATTTGGTTCAAAGACCAAATTAAGCCAAGCCTTGGTCTAGATCATATAAAACCAAAAGGTTCAAGATCTAACCATTCATCTCTTGATGCTCTTGATCTCATCGATCAAGCATCAATTCTCCCGATCGAAGCTTACCGATCTCAAGCCCTAATCAATCAAACATGATCAGACCAGATCTCACTTCCAATCAGAGTTTAAACTCCTTTAAACTGAACCAAAACAATTCAGTCCACACGATCTGACATAAGTAAGCCATATCATCAAATTGTGCGACCCTAAGGGTTTCCTTTAAATGTCGGTAACGATAACTTACGTTATCACGAACAGAGAGGGGTATCTAGCAACACATCACTGTCTCCCGATATAAAGGAAAGAGTCTTCCAAGACTACACCCAAACCATAGCACAAGTGTGAATTCAATTCACTAGGCATACATGTTTCCTTTGCCACTGGATGTTCTCGTTGGACAAGCGTGTCAAGCCTGTAACTCCAACATGATGAGAATGATTAGATTAGATGAACATAGTCATCTGGGTATGGCCATACACTTTCTCAATCATCTCACCCAGGGGGCCCCTTTAGAACATCACACTCCAAACAAGGAGAAGGCAATCCTATATCTATCACTAGCGCCCTAACATGACTCATGTTCATTATCCAAGATAGTCTATAACCATTATGTTTCAAATGATATTGAACTACCTCAAGACAATGCCAATCATCATTTAGAAACACAAGTGATCTCAAGTCAGAGGAAATATGCCACTTGCTTGCATATAAGGATTATTCACATTGTGACAAGCAATTGAATATCCTAAGTAGGGTCTGTCCAGTACATCCAATGTACCCATGAGTCTACATCTTATTCCATGCTCGAAGCATCCTATAAGATTAGAACACATATTAGTCTCAATCATATCAAGGCTGTCTCATGTTCACCAAGATATCTCGACTAAGGACTTTACAGCATGTCAGCCCAGCTGAACAGCTTTGAGACATTATTCAGAAGTACACTTATTGCAGCAGATAATATAACAAACTGAATAACAACCATGCCTTTATAAACATAAGAGTTTATTACATGATACTGATACAATCCCAAGGCCTCAAACATTAGCCTTAAGGGCATACCCCAACAATCTCCCACTTGCACTTAATCTAATGGTTGAGAAATCTCAAACCCATATTATTACAGTGCTTCTCATGCTTCTACTGCGCCAGAGGCTTAGTAAACGGGTCTGCCAGATTGTCATCTGTATGAACCTTGCAGACTTTGATCTCGCCACGATCAATGATCTCCCTGATCAAATGAAACCGTCTCTGTATGTGCTTGGACTTCTGGTGCGACCGTGGTTCCTTTGCTTGTGCGATTGCTCCACTGTTATCACAAAAGATAACCAAAGGATCTGCACTCGAAGGAACAACACCAAGTTCTCTCACAAACTTACGAATCCACACTGCCTCCTTGGATGCTTCCGAGGCTGCAACATACTCGGCTTCTGTTGTGGAATCTGCAACAGTTGACTGTTTGAAACTCTTCCACACCACCGCTCCTCCATTCAAGCTAAAAACATAGCCTGATTGCGATCGGAAATCATCCTGGTCAGACTGGAACGAAGCGTCAGTATATCCTTCAATACTGAGTTCTTCCTGACCACCATATATCAAGAACATATCTTTGGTCCTCCGCAGATATTTTAAAATGTTCTTGACTGCAATCCAGTGCGCCATACCTGGATTACTTTGGAACCGACTGGTCACGCTTAACCCGTAAGCGACGTCTAGGCGAGTACACAACATCGCATACATAATGGACCCAATAGCCGAAGCATAAGGTGTATTGTCCATTTCATCTTTCTCAGTCTGTGTTTGTGGACACTGACTCTTCGAAAGATTCAGACCATGTCTGACTGGAAGATATCCTCTTTTAGAATTCTCTAAATGAAATCTTTCCAGGACTTTATCGATGTAAGTACTCTGGCACAGCCCGAGAAGCCTCTTAGATCTATCCCTGTAGATCTTCACACCTAATACATAGGCTGCTTCTCCTAAATCTTTCATCTGGAAACATTTCCTTAACCATGCCTTAACCGCATGCATTTCAGGAATATCATTTCCAATGATCAAGATGTCATCGACGTAGAGGACTAGGAAAGTAATCACGCTCCCACTAAACCTCTTATATACACACGGGTCATCCTCATTCTTGATGAAACCAAATTCACTGACTGATTCATCAAAACGAATATTCCAGCTTCTCGATGCTTGTTTAAGTCCATAAATAGACTTCTTTAATTTGCATATTTTATGACGATCTGATGGATTAGTGAAACCTTCAGGTTGTGTCATATACACATCCTCTTCCAGATTTCCATTAAGGAAAGCTGTCTTCACATCCATTTGCCAGATCTCATAATCGTAATATGCTGCTATCGCGAAAAGAATCCGAATAGACTTAAACATGTCTACAGGTGAGAAAGTTTCATCATAATCTATCCCGTAGATTTGTTTGAAACCTTTCGCAACTAGCCTGCCTTTATAGGTAACCACGTTACCATCCATGTCAATCTTCTTCTTGAAGATCCATTTGCAGCCTATAGGGATTACTCCCGGAGGCGGATCAACCAAATCCCAGACTTGGTTATCTGACATGGAGTCCATCTCGGCTCGCATAGCTTCAAGCCATCTCGCTGACTCCGGTCCACTGACCGCATCCGCATAAGTGAGGGGTTCATCATTATCAATGATGTAGACTTCGTCATAGCGCTCAGGCTGTCGACGGATCCTTCCCGATCTTCGCGGTTCCTGTGATATCTGAGCCTCAGGTTGTTCAGTAACCTGATCCACTAGCTCAGGCTTATCCAACTGTGCTTGACTACTTTGTCCTTCCTCTGGATTCTCATCCAGCTTTATTTCTCTCCCACTGGCCTCTTGCAGAAGAAACTCCTTCTCAAGAAATATGGCCGTCCGAGCAACAAATACCTTGTTCTCTTTGGGATCGTAGAAATAATAACCCTTAGTTTCCTTAGGGTAACCGACAAAGATACATTTGTCAGATCTGCTCTCTAGTTTCCCAGAGGCGAGCTTTTTGACATAAGCCTCGCAGCCCCAGATCCTGATAAATGTCAAGCTCGGCTGTTTCCCATACCATAACTCATATGGCGTCTTAGAAACTGCCTTGGATGGCACTCGGTTTAGTACCTTTGCAGCTGTTTCCAGTGCAAATCCCCAAAAGGAATATGGAAGAGTAGCCTGACTCATCATAGAACGAACCATATCAAGTAACGTTCTATTTCTCCTCTCGGACACACCATTCCATTGCGGTGTTCCTGGCGGAGTGAGCTGTGAGATAATCCCACACTCCTTCAGATAGTCAGTAAACGCATGACTCAAGTATTCTCCACCTCGATCAGAACGAAGTGCCTTGATATTTCGGCCAAGCTGATTCTGTACTTCATTCTTGAACTCTTTGAACTTGTCAAAAGATTCACTTTTGTGTCTCATAAGATAGACATACCCATATCTACTGAAATCATCAGTAAAGGTTATGAAGTACAGATAGCCACCTCTGGCATGTTTACTAAATGGCCCACACACATCACTGTGTATAAGGTCAAGTAAACCTGAAGCCCTTTGACCTTTGTTAGGAAAAGGTGACTTCGTCATTTTACCCATTAAACAAGCCTTGCATGTATCAATCTCCTCATAGGAGAATGATCCCAGCAGTCCATAATCATGCAACCGCTTAATGCGCTTCTTGTTAATATGGCCTAAACGACTATGCCATAGCAAGGTGCTGTCATCAGCATACTTGGCTTTCGTATTATCAATGTTTTGTATAGAACATTCCATGTCCAACATGAATAACCCATTGTTAATTGAACCAGTAGCATAAACAATATTATCTAAAGAAAGAACACACTTTGAAATATTGCATTCAAAGGAAAACCCCTTCCTGACAAGAGCAGGAATGGAGATAATATTTTTAGTAATGCTGGGAACAAAGTAACAATTGTTTAGTTCTAATACAAGCCCAGATGGCAAAGAGATGAAATAGTCTCCTACAGCAACAGCAGCAACCCGTGCCCCGTTTCCAACTCGTAGGTCCACCTCATGCTGTCCCACCTGCCTTCTTCTCTTGAGTTCCTGTACATTTGAACAAATGTGAACTCCACATGCAGTGTCCAACACCCATGAAATAGAAGAAGAGGATATCATGACTTCCGTCACATAAATACCTGAGCCAGAAGCGATGCTTCCCTTCTTGTCTCCTTGGAGCGCTTTACAGTCCTTTTTCCAGTGACCCAGCTGGCCACAGTGGAAACATCTGTATTCCTTTGACCGCTTAACTTTTTGCTTCAGAGCCTTGCTGTAACTCTTGACGGGGCCTTGCCCTTCTTCCCCTTCTTCTTGTTCCTAGAAGGAACCATTAAGACAGAGGTCGAAGGCTTTCCCTTCAGAGTCTCCTCAGTAGTCAAGAGCATATTCAGCAGCTCTGCCGGAGTACAGTCGATTTTGTTCATATTAAAGTTAATGATGAACGCATCGAAAGAGGGCGGGAGAGACTGCAGAATAATGTCTACAGCAAGCTCCTGATTGATGGTATGCCCCAGTTTCTCTAGAGCCTCCTTGTGCCCAATCATCTTGAGCACGTGAGCTCCCACTGGGCTCCCTTCAGCCAGTTTGCTCTGAAAGAAAAGCTTTGTCAGATTATAGCGTTCTGTCCTCGCCTGTGCAGCATACATCATCTTGAGGTTCGCTATAATCTCTATAGCCGACATATCCTCATGCTGACGCTGCAGCGGTGGCGTCATAGACGCTAGCATCAGGCAAGCGACATCAATGCTATCATTGACGTGCTTTTCATAAGCTTCCCGAACCGCCCTTGCGGCGTTCGGAGCGGGTTGAGGCGGTATAGCCGTCTCGAGGACATACAGTTTCCTCTCTGCCTTAAGAACAATCTTAAGGTGTCCGTACCAGTCTGAGAAGTTCGGCCCAGCAAACTTCTCCCTTTCCAGTAGGGATCGCACATTGAAGCTCATGGTGTTCGTTGCTGCAGGTATCTACAACAATGCAAGAACAGCAAGGTCAGTATCAATGTTAAGAATCAATCAGGACTTAAGAATGATTCTTTTTCTCACTATTTTATCTGGCTGAAAAATCCAGCAAAACAGCCCGAAAGAGTAGAACTCTTTTAGTGAGATGGGATCCAGATTTCATACTTGGTCTCCGCGTCCCGCTCAGGCGAGATAAGATGCACAGAGAGTACAAGCACTAATCTCTGGTAGGCAATCCCTGCCAATCGCCAACCCGTGCGATTCCCCTTCATCTGGGCAATCCAGCAGACTGTGCCAACTGAGTTGGTACAACACAATCTCTGACCCCACAGATGGCTGCCTCCATGTGCTACCATATGCGCCACATATGTAGCCTACATGGTCAAGCTGACCCGACCTACTCCCTGGACCACCACGTGCTATGCTGAGCAACGAGAAGCGATAAATCCCTTCTCTGTAACACGCAGGTGTAATCCGGCACCGTCTGAAGATAGATGGACGTGCCCACTGAGTGGGTACAACACGGCTCCAACGATAGTCAGAACAGTGAGGTTTCGCGTCAGAAGGCTTACGAGCTTGATATTTTAGCGTTGGATTTTAACAGTCTTTTATCTTCTTAACTATCATGCAATTCCTATGGTGATAGCAGAAGATAAACTCATGCAATTCTAATTATAAAAGCAATAAATAGAAAGCATGCTGATCTTATGTGGTAAAAGCCCATTGAGCCTAAGTTAGACCTTAAATAAACTTAAGTCTTCACTTGCTTTTCTTGATGGGTCTTTTGCTGCTCATTTGGCCCAAACCAGGGCCCAAGCGCCCACTGCAGCTCAGGTGCGCCCACCAGGTAAATGCGCCTGGTCCCAGAGTCGAACCCTAGACCTCCCACCTAGTCTAGCCACTGCTGCATGCGCCTCTGCCAAGTGTGCTCTGTGCTCTTGTCTGACTAATTTACAAATTAATCTATCTAGACAAGATTGACTCGCAGGTCAATTACATTTTATAAATTAATTAAACTGTGATTCGCAGATCACAAAAATAATAATTAATTTACAATAAAATTCCAGGCACGCAGGCCCCAGCACAGCACACATTAAACGGGCAGCCCACATAAGATTAAATAAACATACATATGGCATCTAATCAGCATGTGATCCAATAAGAAAATAAATTTTTGAAAAAACCCATTGGCATCAATTTTAATTTCCTTATTTGCCCTGCTGCCTTACGACGGTCCATTACAAGGGATCCACTCATCAAACCTAGTCAGATCCATTGCCCTTGCATGCACCAAGTCGTAACTGACTTGAGTCGACCTAATGGTCAACCATGCATGCGCCAGGGCTGAACAACCCTCATGAGTTCTGGCAAGCGGGTGTGACCCCGGGCCTAACTCATGTGTGTTCACTAGTCGTCTCAATCAGACATCGCTACACGCCTGTCTGCAGTCGACCTATAGCCATCTCGTGCTTGCGCACAGATGCTATCTGGTCGACCCATCAAGGCTGTCAGATAGTCTGATCAGACTGTTTGGATCTAACCTAGGGGATGACTTCAACCCTAATAACCCGTCTAAGGGTTTAAAGCAGGCGCCTCTTAGATCTAATGAGAGTCGCGCAAGTTTTGTTTTGAAAACACAATGAAACAAGCGCCAAGAACATGCGCCAACATAAAAATGTAACATGAAATATTTTTCGCATGAAACATCTAATATGCGCATGTTATAGATCTAAGCATACTCATACTTTCGCATATATGGATCACAAAGTCTTAAGCAATCATAGAAACATGCAAACAACCGGCTCTGATACCAATTGAAGGTTCCCTAAGACAAGGGGGCGAAACCCTAGATAGGCGCATGTTATATTTTAAGCAGCGGAAAGGGGGTTTCTTGGGATCTTTTCAATGCATGTAATATAATCAACTTAAATCGATTGTATACAAGAGATAGAACCATACCAATGCCATTTGTTGGATGGCGTCTAGGAAGAAGAAAGTGAAGTCGCTTTCCTCCAAACGGTTCGCACACAAGAAGATCTATGCGCTTACTCCCTTCGGTACACCTTGTGCTAGCAAAGTTCCTTGGTGTCTTTGTTCGTGTGAGAAGGGAAGAAGAACGTCTTGCTTGCCCAGTCCTCGACTCTCCAAAGCGTGAAGAGGAACTTCCACGAGAGGAGGCGACGGGAAAAGGATTGAGGCGACAAGAGATGCGCTCTACCCAAAACATGGAGGCGTGGTTGCTAAAAATAGCCAACCTTACTCTTTCATGCGATCATGTGTTCATGCGCTCATGAACCAATCGCATTTTCCTCTCCCCTCTTTGAACCAAGCGCTCATATCATGAGCCGGTTCAACTAGGTCTGGTTCATAGACCAATTAACCCAAGCAATTAGTCCAGATCACATTAAACCCTAAGGCTCTTGATCTGACCGTTGATCTCTTGATGCTCCTGATCTCACTGATCTAGCATCCATTCTCTCGATCGAAGCTTACCGATCTCAAGCCCTAATCAATCAAACATGATTAGACCAGATCTCACTCACAATCAGAGATTAAATCCCTTTAAACTGAACCCAAATAATTCAGTCCACACGATCTGACTTAAGTAAGCCATATCATCAAATTGTGCGACCCTAAGGGTTTCCTTTAAATGTCGGTAACGATAACTTACGTTATCACGATCAGTGAGGGGTATCTAGCAACACATCACTGTCTCCCGATATAAAAGAAAGAGTCTTCCAAGACTACACCCAAATCACAGCACAAGTGTGAATCCAACTCACAAGGCATGCATATTTCCTTTGCCACTGGATGTTCTTATTGGACAAGCGTGTCAAGCTTGTAGTTCCAATATGATGAGCATGATTAAAACAGATGAACACAGTCACCTGGGTATGGCCATACACTTTCTCAATCATCTCATCCAGGGGGCCCCTTTAGAACATCACACTCCAATTAAGGAGACGACAATCCTATATCTATCACTAGTGCCCTAACCTGATTCAAGCTCACCATCCAAGATAGTCTATAATCATTATGTTTCAAATGATATTGAACTACCTCAAAACAATGACAATCATCATTTAGAAAACACAAGTGATCTCAAGTCAGAGGAAATGTGCCACTTGTTACATTCAAGGATTATTCATATTGTGACAACCAATTGAATATTCTAGTAGGGTCTGTCCAGTACATCCAATGTACCCATGAGTCTACATCTTATTCCATGCTCGAAGCATCCTATAAGATTAGAGCACATATTAGTCTCAATCATATCAAGGCTGTCTCATGTTCACCAAGATATCTCGACTAAGGACTTTACAGCATGTCAGCCCAGCTGAACAGCTTTGAGACATTATTCAGAAGTACACTTATTACAGCAGATAATATAACAAACTGAATAACAACCATGCCTTTATAAACATAAGAGTTTATTACATGATACTGATACAATCCCAAGGCCTCAAACATTAGCCTTAAGGGCATACCCCAACAAAGATATCTCGACTAAGGACAATACTGCATGTCAGCCAAGCTGAACAGCATTGAGACATTATTCAGAAGTATACATATGGCAGGAGATAATGCAACAACCTGAATAACAACCATTGCCTTTATAAACATTGAGTTTATACATGATACTGATATAATCCCAAGGCCTCAAACATTAGCCTTAAGGGCATACCCCAACAAGAGAAGCACCACACTCGGCAAGAACAACTCACACCCAAACACTCACTCTCGGCTAGGAACAAAGACACAAGAATACAAGTTTTCTTCAAAGGGAAATTTTCATAGATTACGCACTAATGATGCATGAACAATACAAACTCTTAAAACCCTCTCCTTTCCTCAATGTTAACATAGATGGAGTTACAAAATTGCCCTTATGTGAGGTCCTCCATCAAGGGTGGATGTTGTATGATATTGGAATGAGTAGAGTGGATTTCTATCTTCCTTTAGCGCCTAGATTGCTGATTAGAACCTTGTGTTAGGGTATGCCCTTAAGGCTAATGTTTGAGGCCTTGGGATTGTAACAGTATCATGTATAAACTCTTATGTTTATAAAGGCAATGGTTGTTATTCAGGTTGTTACATTGTCTGCTGCAATGAGCGTACTTCTGAATAATGTCTCTATGATGTTCAGCTAGGCTGACATGCAGTAAAGTCCTTAGTCGAGATATCTTGGTGAACATGAGACAGCCCTGATATGATTGAGACTAATATGTATTCTAATCTTATAGGATGCTTCGAGCATGGAATAAGATGTAGACTCATGGGTACATTGGATGTACTGGACAGACCCTACTAGGTTATTCAATTGCTTGTCACAATGTGAATAATCCTTGATTGCAACAAGTGGCACATGTCCTCTGACTTGAGATCACTTGTGTTTCTAAATGATGATTGTCATTGTTTTGAGGTAGTTCAATATCATTTGAAACATAATGGTTATAGACTATCTTGGATGGTGAGCTTGAGTCATGTTAGGTCACTAGTGATAGATATAGGATTGCCGTCTCCTTCATTGGAGTGTGATGTTCTAAAGGGGCCCCCTGGATGAGATGATTGAGAAAGTGTATGGCCATACCCAGATGACTATGTTCATCTGATCTAATCATGCTCATCATATTGGAGTTACAAGCTTGGCAGGCTTGTCCAATAAAGAACATCCAGTGGCAAAGGAATCATGTATGCCTAGTGAATTGATTCACACTTGTGCTGTTGTTTGGGTGTAGTCTTGGAAGACTCTTTCCTTTATATCGGGAGACAGTGATGTGTTGCTAGATACCCCTCTCTGATCGTGATAACGTAAGTTATCGTTACCGACATTTAAAGGAAACCCTCAGGGTCGCACAATTTGATGATATGGCTTACTTAAGTCAGATCGTGTGGACTGAATTGTTTTGGGTTCAGTTTAAAGGGAATTAATCTCTGATTGTGAGTGAGATCTGTTCTGATCATGTTTGATTGATTGGAGCTTGAGATCGGTAAGCTTCGATCGAGAGATTGGATGCTAGATCAGTGAGATCAGAAGCATCAAGAGATCAACGGTTAGATCTGGAGCCTTAGGGTTTAATTGAGATCTAGACTGGATTGCTTGGGTTAATTGGTCTTGGACCAAACCGAAATGAACCAGCTCATCAAGTGAGCGTGTGGTTCAAATGGAGAGGAGTTTGCGATTGGGGTAAACCCATGATCGCATGTGAGGGAGTGGATTTCTATTTTTAGAAAGCATGATCACTTACGTGACCACGCCTCATGTTGCTCGCCTCTTCACGCCTTTGTCGCCTCTTGTGATTTCGAGAGTTTTTGCATTCTCGTGTAAAAAGAGTGGACGACAAGAGGAGAAAGTTTTTTTTCGCCAAGCAAGGAGATCATCTTCCTTTTTCATACGACAAGAACCTCTTGGAACCTTGCTAGCACAAGGAGCACCAAGGGAGTAGGCGGCTTCTTCATCTTGTGTGCGCATCCTCTGGAGGAGACCCCTGTCGATCTCTTCTTCCTCGACATCATACAAACAATGGCCATGGTATGATCATTGTTGTTCTAAGTTGATCATATAATACATGCTATGCGATCCTAGGAAACCCTAGATTCCGCCCATGCAAATTCATATCTGCGCATGTCTTAGGGTTTCGCCCCCCCTTTTGGGGACTTTCACCTTGCCATGCATTGGTGCATGCTAGAGGTGCATGCAAGGCTCTTTAATGAGTTGAGGCGGCTGGTTGGCGCATGCCTCTTCATTGGTGGATTGAAGGGGTGTCTTGAAGCTAATTGGTGGAGTTTGGAGGCTGATTTGAAGGTTGAATTTGAAAGTTGCACCCTTGCATGTTTTGACCTGAATTTGGGCGCCAAGCCATGTCATCATGTGGTGTCTTTGAGGTGGCACCAAGGTGGATGGATGCCTTTGTCTTTTCCAAGTGGATGGTGGATCTTTAGCTCATCTTGAAGTGTATGATGAAGGGCTGATCTTGAGGGTCTCAGGAAGGAAGAGGTGGTTTGTAGCAAATACACAGGAGATGCAACCTAATACATCAACTAGGAAATTTAAATACATAAAATAAAATAAACCCTAGGCTAGTCCTAACTACTTGCAATGCTAGTGAAAGTAACGACAAATATCCAAACATGACTAAATCCCCAAAAATGTAGGATTTGAAGATATTCTTGAAAATGCTCCTGCATCAGCTTTCCCAATGGTCAAAAGAATTCTTCTCTGAAGAATTAGCATTGAGGTTCCCCATTTTTAACTTCTAGTGGCCATCCCAAAGTGAAGTAATCATCTCGTGTTGAACGTCTGCAGGGGAGATTCTCTTCTTCATCTTTATGGTTCAACTTTGGTGGCCATCCTAAGATGTGAATGTGGCCACCTACCTTTTTCTTTTTACTCCTATAAGTGAATGAAAGATACTGTTTGAATGTCATTGTTTTCTTAAGAGTGTGGGTACATGATAAGAAAATGTCTTCCTTGACGAGTAAGCTAAAGATAAGGATGGTGACAGAGATATGTTTAGGTCCCTTTTTGTTGGGTGCTTGAAATTAAAACTACCCCCAATTTTTCTTAGACTCTTCCAATAATGTTTTGTAATTGCAGGGTGGGGCATGAGTCTATCTCCAAAGATAAAATCAATGTTATTTGGATAGCTAGGGTGTGGTGAGGAAAAACACAGTAGGGGGAGGGGTATCTAGGGTAATCGTTAAGGCAGGGGGAAAACTTCTAGGTAATTAAGGCTATTGTCATGTGGTCTTCCTAGAGAAGAATGAGGAATCACAAAGTCAATTTGATAAATCAATGCAGGGATCAATGGGTAGGCTTCATGTCTAGTAGAATTATCTCCTAAAGAAGGATCTATAGCAAGGGAAGGTATGTGTTCTAATTCAAGGCATGGCTCTAAGGTTGTCGGTGGGTCACATATTTCTTTACTCAAGATATGAGGGCTCTCAATGGTAATCTCTAGAGCTGGTGTTGTGATACCTTCTTGCATCCCTTTAGGATTTTTAATCTTTTCAAGCTAAGGAGTGGGAATAGGTTGGAGTGATTCTAAACCTCTTGGAAAGGGCGACAATGAAGAGTCCCCTTCAAGGGGGAGCGAAACCCTAATCAGGTGGCGCATAAAACTTTCATAGCGGAATCTAGGGTTTCAAATGATCTTTCGCAAGAACATATGATCAACTTAAATAATGTTTGGATTCATACCATAGCCATTTGCGTTGGATGGCGATTTGGAAGAAGAGAGAGCAACGTTGATCTCCTCCAAAGAGTTCACACACAAGATGAAGATCGCCTACCCCCTTGGCGTTCCTTGTGCTAGCAAGTCTCCAAGGTTTTTCTTGTCGAATGGAAGGGAATGATGGATGAAGACTCTCTTGGCCGAACTCTCTCCTACGTTAACCACCTTTTGCAAGAGTGTCTCGTCGAGAGGAAGAGGCAAGAGGAAGTCACGAAACCGAAGTGGAGACGTTTTCCTCAAACGTGGAGACGTTTTTCTATAATGGGAAAAACCGACTTCCAAACATGGAAAGCCCTTAACTCCATGCGTTCATGCGATCCATGTGTTCACTCCAAGTGAACCGATCGCTCCTCTTTGAACCAAGCCACGGTTCAATTGCATTTGGTTTAAAAACCAAATCAAAATCAACCCAAGCCATTAGTCCAGATCAAATTAAACCCTAAGGTTCTAGATCTGACCGTTCATCTTCTGATGCTCCTGATCTGATCGATCTAGCATCAACACTCTCGATCGAAGCTTACCGATCTCAAGCCCTAATCAATCAAACATGATCAGACTAGATCTCACTTACAATCAGAGTTTAAATCCCTTTAAACTGAACCGAAACAATTCAGTCCACACGATCTAACATGAGTAAGCCATATCATCAAATTGTGCGACCCTGAGGGTTTCCTTTAAATGTCGGTAACGATAACTTACGTTATCACGATCAGTGAGGGGTATCTAGCAACACATCACTGTCTCCCGATATAAAGGAAAGAGTCTTCCAAGACTACACCCAAACCACAGCACAAGTGTGAATCCATTTCACAAGGCATACATGTTTCCTTTGCCACTGGATGTTCTTATTGGACAAGCGTGTCAAGCCTGTAGCTCCAATATGATGAGCATGATTAGATCAGATGAACATAGTCACCTGGGTATGGCCATACACTTTCTCAATCATCTCATCCAGGGGGGCCCCTTTAGAACATCACACTCCAATTAAGGAGACGGCAATCCTATATCTATCACTGGTGTCCTAACCTGACTCATGATCATTATCCAAGATAGTCTATAACCATTATGTTTCAAATGATATTGAACTACCTCAAAATAATGACAATCATCATTTAGAAACACAAGTGATCTCAAGTCAGAGGACATGTGCCACTTGTAGCAAACAAGGATTATTCACATTGTGACAAGCAACTGAATATCCCAATAGGGTCTGTCCAGTACATCCAATGTACCCATGAGTCTACATCTCATTCCATGCTCGAAGCATCTTATAAGATTAGAACACATATTAGTCTCAATCATATCAAGGCTGTCTCATGTTCACCAAGATATCTCGACTAAGGACATGTAGCATGTCAGCCTAGCTGAACAGCTTTGAGACATTATTCAGAAGAACACTTATTGCAGCAGACAATGTAACAAACTGAATAACAACCATTGCCTTTATAAACTTAGAGTTTATACATGATACTGTAAGAATCCCAAGGCCTCAAACATTAGCCTTAAGGGCATACCCCAACAATCTCCCACTTGCACTTAATCTAATGGTTGAGAAATCTCAAACCCATATTATTACAGTGCTTCTCATGCTTCTGCTGCGCCAGAGGCTTGGTAAGCGGGTCAGCCAAATTGTCATCTGTATGAACCTTGCAGATTTTGATCTCACCACGATCAATGATCTCCCGGATCAAATGAAACCTTCTCTGTATGTGCTTGGACTTCTGGTGCGACCGTGGTTCCTTTGCCTGTGCGATTGCTCCAGTGTTATCACAGAAGATAACCAAAGGATCTGCACTCGAAGGAACAACACCAAGTTCCTGAACGAACTTGCGAATCCACACTCCCTCCTTGGATGCTTCCGAGGCTACAACATACTCGGCTTCTGTTGTGGAATTAGCAACGATAGACTGTTTGAAACTTTTCCACACCACTGCTCCACCATTCAAGCTAAAAACATAGCCTGATTGCGATCGGAAATCATCCTGGTCAGATTGGAACGAAGCATCAGTATATCCTTCAATACTGAGTTCTTCCTGACCTCCATATATCAAGAACATATCTTTGGTCCTCCGCAGATATTTTAAAATGTTCTTGACTGCAATCCAGTGTGCCTGACCTGGATTACTTTGGAATCGACTGGTCACGCTTAACCCGTAAGCGACGTCTGGGCGAGTACACAACATCGCATACATAATGGATCCAATAGCCGAAGCATAAGGCCTATTGTCCATATCATCTTTCTCAGTCTGTGTTTGTGGACACTGACTCTATGAAAGATTCAGACCATGTCTGACTGGAAGATATCTTCTTTTAGAATTCTCTAAATGGAATCTCTCCAGGACCTTATCGATGTAAGTACTCTGGCACAGCCCGAGAAGCCTCTTAGATCTATCCCTGTAGATCTTCACACCTAATACATAGGCTGCTTCTCCTAGATCTTTCATCTGGAAACATTTTCTTAACCATGCTTTAACAGCATGCAGTTCAGGAATATCGTTTCCAATGATTTGTTGGGGTATGCCCTTAAGGCTAATGTTTGAGGCCTTGGGATTGTATCAGTATCATGTAATAAACTTTTATGTTTATAAAGGCAATGGTTGTTATTCAGTTTGTTGCCTTGTCTGCTGTAATAAGTGTACTTCTGAATAATGTCTCAAAGCTGTTCAGCTAGGCTGACATGCTATATGTCCTTAGTCGAAATATCTTGGTGAACATGAGACAGCCTTGATATGGTTAAGACTAATATGTGTTCTAATCTTATAGGATGCTTCGAGCATGGAATAAGATGTAGGCTCATGGGTACATTGGATGTACTGGACAGACCCTACTAGGATATTCAATTGCTTGTCACAATGTGAATAATCCTTGTTTGCATCAAGTGGCACATGTCCTTTGACTTGAGATCACTTGTGTTTCTAAATGATGATTGTCATTGTTTTGAGGTGGTTTAATATCATTTGAAACATAATGATTATAGACTATCTTGGATGGTGAGCTTGAGTCAGGTTAGGACACTAGTGATAGATAAAGGATTGCCGTCTCCTTGTTTAAGGAGTGTGATGTTCTAATGGGGCCCCCCCTGGATGAGATGATTGAGAAAGTGTATGGCCATACCCAGGTGACTGTGTTCATCTGATCTAATCATGCTCATCATATTGGAGTTACAGGCTTGACACGCTTGACCAATAAGAACATCCAGTGGCAAAGGACACATGCATGCCTAGTGAAATGGATTCACTCTTGAGCTGTGGTTTGGGTGTAGTCTTGGAAGACTCTTTCCTTTATATCGGGAGACAGTGATGTGTTGCTAGATACCCCTCACTGATCGTGATAACGTAAGTTATCGTTACCGACATTTAAAGGAAACCCTCAGGGTCGCACAATTTGATGATATGGCTTACTTAAGTCAGATCGTGTGGACTGAATTGTTTCGGTTCAGTTTAAAGGGATTTAAACTCTGATTGTAAGTGAGATCTAGTCTGATCATGTTTGATTGATTAGGGCTTGAGATCGGTAAGCTTCGATCGAGAGTGTTGATGCTAGATCGATCAGATCAGGAGCATCAGAAGATGAATGGTCAGATCTAGGACCTTAGGGTTTAATTCGATCTTGACTTAATGCTTGGGCTAATTCGGTTTGGTCATTGAACCAAAGACCTTGAACCGGCTCATGATTGAGCGCTTGGTTCAATGTGAATAAGTGAGTTTCGAATAGTTCAACGCAAAATGTTTTGGAATTAAAGACTTTCTATAATTGGAAAGTCGGTTTTTCAAGTGAAAAATGTCTCCACGTTTTGGCTGAACGTCTCCACTTCGTGTGGATCGTTGTCTCGCTTCTTCCTCTCGCGGACTCTCGGGTGTAGAGAAGAGAACTCACGCCGAAGTCTAGTGGAGAAAGCCGAGCAAGTCTTTCATCACCCCGACAAGCGATCAAAGACACTTTGGTGCCTTGCTAGCACAAGGAGCGATCGAAGTGTAGGCCTTCTTCCTCTTGTGTGCGATTCCTTTGGAGAAGAAGAAATCGAGTCTTTGCTTCCAAGGCATCATCTAAACTATGGCATCGGTATGACCCTTTGTTGATTTTAGCAACCTTTCATCTAGTTGATTATATATCATACATGCGATTCTTGAATCCCTAATTTCCGCCATGCAAAGGTTTCGGTTATGCATGTTTAGGGTTCTCGCCCCCCTCTCGAAAGGGGTTTCTTCAATTGGTATCAGAGCTGCGGTTGTATGTATGGTTATATGATTGCTTTGTGATCCTTGTTTGCGCTCTAGTATAGATCTTTTTCACATGCGAATCTACATGCTAGGTTTTAGGTGTTGGCGCATGTGTTTTGTTCATGTTTTTGCATGATCTTGTTGGCGCATGTTTAGTTTGTTGAATGGTATTTCATTAAAAACTTGTTTACTTGCGCGCAAACAATTATATCTATATGCGCTTACTATAAACCCTTAGACGGGTTGATGGGGTTGAAGTCACCCTCTAGGTTAGATCCAATAGTCTGATCAGACCATCTGACAGCCTAGATGGATCGACCAGATGGCACCTGTGCGCAAGCACAAGGTGGCTATAGGTCGATTGCATCACAGGCGTGTAGCGAGGTCTGGTTGAGACAACCAGTGAACACACGAGTTAGGCCCGGGGTCACACCCGCTTGCCAGAACTCATGTTGGTTGTTCAGCCCTTGGCGCATGCATGGTTGACCATTAGGTCAACTCGAGTCAGTTAGGACTTGGTGCATGCAAGGGCATGGATCTAACTAGATTGTTGAGTGGATCCCTATCAATGGACCGTTGTAAGGTTGTAGGGCACATAAGGAAATTAAAATTGATGCCTATGGGGTTTTCAAAATTTTATTTTCTTTGTAAGGGATCACATGATGATTGATTGATGCCATATGCTTGTTTATTTAATCTTATGTGGGATGCCCAATTTAATGTGTGCTGTGCTGGGGCCTGCGAGCCTGGAATTAAACTTGTAAATTAATTTGTATTGTGATCTGCGAATCACATTTTTAATTAATTTATTGTATAATTGACCTGCGAGTCAAGCTTGTCTAGATAGATCAAAATGTATTTTGATTAGACAAGAGCTCAAAAGCACACATTGCAGAGGCGCATTCAGCTGGTGGGCGCACCTGAGCTGCATTGAGCGCTAGGGCCCTGGGTTGGACCAGATGAGATGCAAAAGACCCAAGAAGCAATTGAAGACTTAAGATAACTTAAGGTCTTACTTAGGGTTCATGGGCTTTTACCACATAAGATCAGCATGCTTTCTATTTATTGCTTTTATAATTAGAATTGCATGAGTTTATCTTCTGCTATAGCCATAGGATTTGCCTGATAGTAAGAAGATAAAAGACCGTTAAAATCCAACGCATCAATATCAAGCTCGTAAGCCTTCTGACGCGAAACCTCACTGTTCTGATTATCGTTGGAGCCGTGTTGTACCCACTCAGTGGGCACGTCCATCTATCTTCAGACGGTGCGGGATTTCACCTGCGTGTTACAGAGAAGGGATTTATCGCTTCTCGTTGCTCAGCATAGCACGTGGTGGTCCAGGGAGTAGGTCGGGTCAGCTTGACCATGTAGGCTACATATGTGGCGCATATGGTAGCACATGGAGGCAGCCATCTGTGGGGTCAGAGATTGTGTTGTACCAACTCAGTTGGCACAGTCTGCTGGATTGCCCAGATGAAGGGGAATCGCACGGGTTGGCGATTGGCAGGGACTGCCTACCAGAAATTAGTACTTGTATTCTCTGTGCATCTTATCTCGCCTGAGCGGGACGCGGAGACCAAGTATGAAATCTGGATCCCATCTCACTAAAAGAGTGTTACTCTTTCGGACTGTTTTAATGGATTTTTCAGTCAGATAAAATAGTGAGAAAAGAATCTTTCTTAAGTCCTGGATTGATTCTAAACATTGATACTGACCTTGCTGTTCTTGCATTGTTGTAGATTCCTGCAGCAACGAACACCATGAGCTTCAATGTGCGATCCCTACTGGAAAGGGAGAAGTTTGCTGGGCCAAACTTCTCAGACTGGTTCGGACACCTTAAGATCGTTCTTAAGGCAGAGAGGAAACTGTATGTCCTCGAGACGGCTATACCGCCTCAACCCGCTGCGAACGCCGCAAGGGCGGTTCGTGAAGCCTATGAAAAGCACGTCAATGATAGCATTGATGTCGCTTGCCTGATGCTAGCGTCTATGACGCCACCGCTGCAGCATCAGCATGAGGATATGTCGGCTATAGAAATTATAGCGAACCTCAAGATGCTGTATGCTGCACAGGCGAGGACAGAACGCTATAATCTGACAAAGCTTTTCTTTCAGAGCAAACTGGCTGAAGGAAGCCCAGTGGGAGCTCACGTGCTCAAGATGATTGGGCACAAGGAGGCTCTAGAAAAACTGGGGCATACCATCAATCAGGAGCTTGCTGTAGACATTATTCTGCAGTCTCTCCCGCCCTCTTTCGATGCGTTCATTATTAACTTTAATATGAACAAAATCAATTGTACTCCGGCAGAGCTGCTGAATATGCTCTTGACTACTGAGGAGACTCTGAAGGGAAAGCCTTCAACCTCTGTCTTAATGGTTCCTTCTAGGAACAAGAAGAAGGGGAAGAAGGGCAAGGCCCCTGTCAAGAGCTACAGCAAGGCTCTAAAGCAAAAGGTCAAGCGGTCAAAGGAATACAGATGTTTCCACTGTGGCCAGCTGGGTCACTGGAAAAAGGACTGTAAAGCGCTCCAAGGAGATAAGAGGGGAAGCATTGCTTCTGGCTCAGGTATTTACGTGATGGAAGTCATGGTTTCATCTTCTTCTATATCATGGGTGTTGGACACTGCATGTGGAGTTCACATTTGTTCAAATGTGCAGGAACTCAAGAGAAGAAGACAGGTGGGACAGCATGAGGTGGACCTACGCGTTGGAAACAGGGCACGGGTTGCTGCTGTTGCTGTAGGAGACTATTTCATCTCATTACCATCTGGCATTGTATTAGAACTAAACAGTTGTTACTTTGTTCCTAGTATTACTAAAAATATTATCTCTATTCCTGCTCTTGTCAGGAAAGGATTTGCCTTTGAATGCAATATTTCAAAGTGTGTACTTTCTCTTGATAATATTGTTTATGCTACTGGTTCAATTAACAATGGGTTATTCATGTTGGACATGGAAAATTCTATACAAAACATTGATAATAAGAAAGCCAAGTATGCTGATGACAGCACCTTGTTATGGCATAGTCGTTTAGGCCATATTAACAAGAAGCGCATTAAGCGGTTGCATGATCATGGACTGCTGGGATCATTCTCCTATGAGGAGATTGATACATGCAAAGCTTGTTTGATGGGTAAAATGACGAAGTCACCTTTTCCTCACAAAGGTCAAAGGGCTTCAGGTTTACTTGACCTAATACACAGCGATGTGTGTGGGCCATTTAGTAAACATGCCAGAGGTGGCTATCAGTACTTCATTACCTTTACTGATGATTTCAGTAGATATGGATATGTCTATTTAATGAGACATAAAAGTGAATCTTTTGACAAGTTCAAAGAGTTCAAAAATGAAGTACAGAATCAGCTAGGCCGAAATATCAAGGCACTTCGTTCTGATCGAGGTGGAGAATACTTGAGTCATGCGTTTACTGACTATCTAAAAGAGTGTGGGATTATCTCACAGCTAACTCCGCCAGGAACATCGCAGTGGAATGGTGTGTCCGAGAGGAGAAATAGAACGTTACTTGATATGGTTCGTTCTATGATGAGTCAGGCTACTCTACCTTACTCCTTTTGGGGATTTGCACTGGAAACAGCTGCAAAGGTACTAAACCGAGTGCCATCCAAGGCAGTTTCAAAGACGCCATATGAGTTATGGTATGGGAAACAGCCTAGCTTGACATTTATTAAGATCTGGGGTTGCGAGGCTTATGTCAAAAAGCTCGCCTCTGGGAAACTGGAGAGCAGATCTGACAAATGTATCTTTGTCGGTTACCCTAAGGAAACTAAGGGTTATTATTTCTACGATCCCAAAGAGAACAAGGTATTTGTTGCTCGGACGGCTATTTTTCTTGAGAAGGAATTTCTTCTGCAAGAGGCCAGTGGGAGAGAAATAAAACTGGATGAGAATCCAGAGGAAGGACAAAGTAGTCAAGCACAGTTGGATGAGCCTGAGCTGGTAGAACAGGTTATTGAACAACCTGAGGCTCAGATATCACGGGAACCGCGTAGATCGGGAAGGATCCGTCAACAGCCTGAGCGCTATGACGGAGTCTACATCATTGATAATGATGAACCCCTCACTTATGCGGATGCGGTCAGTGGACCGGAGTCAGCTAGATGGCTTGAAGCTATGCGAGCCGAGATGGACTCCATGTCAGATAACCAAGTCTGGGATTTGGTTGATCCGCCTCTGGGAGTAATCCCTATAGGCTGTAAATGGATCTTCAAGAAGAAGATTGACATGGATGGTAACGTAGTTACCTATAAAGGCAGGCTAGTTGCGAAAGGTTTCAAACAAATCTATGGGATAGATTATGATGAAACTTTCTCACCTGTAGCCATGTTTAAGTCTATTCGGATTCTTTTCGCGATAGCTGCATATTACGATTATGAGATCTGGCAGATGGATGTGAAGACGGCTTTCCTTAATGGAAATCTGGATGAGGATGTGTATATGACACAACCAGAAGGTTTCACTAATCCATCAGATCGTCATAAAATATGCAAGTTAAAGAAGTCCATTTATGGACTGAAACAAGCATCTAGAAGCTGGAATATTCATTTTGATGAATCAATCTCTAAGTTTGGTTTCATCAAGAACGAAGATGACCCGTGTGTATATAAGAGGTTTAGTGGGAGCGTGATTACTTTCCTAGTCCTCTACGTCGATGACATCTTAATCATTGGAAACGATATTCCTGAACTGCATGCTGTTAAAGCATGGTTAGGAAAATGTTTTCAGATGAAAGATCTAGGAGAAGCAGCCTATGTGTTAGGTGTGAAGATCTACAGAGATAGATCTAAAAGGCTTCTCGGGCTGTGCCAGAGTACTTACATCGATAAAGTCCTGGAAAGATTTCATTTAGAGAATTCTAAAAGGGGATATCTTCCAGTCAGACATGGTCTGAATCTTTCAAAGAGTCAGTGTCCACAAACACAGACTGAGAAAGATGAAATGGACAATACGCCTTATGCTTCGGCTATTGGGTCCATTATGTATGCGATGTTGTGTACTCGCCCAGACGTCGCTTATGGGTTAAGCGTGACCAGTCGATTCCAAAGTAATCCAGGTCAGGCACACTGGATTGCAGTCAAGAACATTTTGAAATATCTGCGGAGGACCAAAGATATGTTCTTGATGTATGGTGGTCAGGAAGAACTCAGTATTGAAGGATATACTGACGCTTCGTTCCAGTCTAACCAGGATGATTTCCGATCGCAATCAGGCTATGTATTTAGCTTGAATGGAGGAGCAGTGGTGTGGAAGAGTTTCAAACAGTATACTGTTGCTGATTCCACAATAGAAGCTGAGTATGTTGCAGCCTCGGAAGCATCCAAGGAGGCAGTGTGGATTCGTAAGTTCATTCAGGAACTTGGTGTTGTTCCTTCGAGTGCAGATCCTTTGGTTATCTTCTGTGATAACACTGGAGCAATTGCACAAGCAAAGGAACCACGGTCGCACCAGAAGTCCAAGCACATACAGAGACGGTTTCACTTGATCCGGGAGATCATTGATCGTGGCGAGATCAAAATCTGCAAGGTACATACAGATGACAATCTGGCTGACCCACTTACCAAGCCTCTGGCGCAGCAGAAGCATGAGAAGCACTGTAATAATATGGGTTTGAGATTTCTCAACCATTAGATTAAGTGCAAGTGGGAGATTATTGGGGTATGCCCTTAAGGCTAATGTTTGAGGCCTTGGGATTGTATCAGTATCATGTAATAAACTTTTATGTTTATAAAGGCAATGGTTGTTATTCAGTTTGTTGCCTTGTCTGCTGTAATAAGTGTACTTCTGAATAATGTCTCAAAGCTGTTCAGCTAGGCTGACATGCTATATGTCCTTAGTCGAAATATCTTGGTGAACATGAGACAGCCTTGATATGGTTAAGACTAATATGTGTTCTAATCTTATAGGATGCTTCGAGCATGGAATAAGATGTAGACTCATGGGTACATTGGATGTACTGGACAGACCCTACTAGGATATTCAATTGCTTGTCACAATGTGAATAATCCTTGTTTGCATCAAGTGGCACATGTCCTTTGACTTGAGATCACTTGTGTTTCTAAATGATGATTGTCATTGTTTTGAGGTGGTTTAATATCATTTGAAACATAATGATTATAGACTATCTTGGATGGTGAGCTTGAGTCAGGTTAGGACACTAGTGATAGATAAAGGATTGCCGTCTCCTTGTTTAAGGAGTGTGATGTTCTAATGGGGCCCCCCCTGGATGAGATGATTGAGAAAGTGTATGGCCATACCCAGGTGACTGTGTTCATCTGATCTAATCATGCTCATCATATTGGAGTTACAGGCTTGGCAGGCTTGTCTAATAAAGAACATCCAGTGGCAAAGGAATCATGTATGCCTAGTGAATTGATTCACACTTGTGCTGTTGTTTGGGTGTAGTCTTGGAAGACTCTTTCCTTTATATCGGGAGACAGTGATGTGTTGCTAGATACCCCTCTCTGATCGTGATAACGTAAGTTATCGTTACCGACATTTAAAGGAAACCCTCAGGGTCGCACAATTTGATGATATGGCTTACTTAAGTCAGATCGTGTGGACTAAATTGTTTTGGGTTCAGTTTAAAGGGAATTAATCTCTGATTGTGAGTGAGATCTGTTCTGATCATGTTTGATTGATTGGAGCTTGAGATCGGTAAGCTTCGATCGAGAGATTGGATGCTAGATCAGTGAGATCAGAAGCATCAGAAGATGAATGGTCAGATCTAGGACCTTAGGGTTTAATTCGATCTTGACTTAATGCTTGGGCTAATTCGGTTTGGTCATTGAACCAATGACCTTGAACCGGCTCATGATTGAGCGCTTGGTTCAATGTGAATAAGTGAGTTTCGAATAGTTCAACGCAAAACGTTTTGGAATTAAAGACTTTCTATAATTGGAAAGTCGGTTTTTCAAGTGAAAAACGTCTCCACGTTTTGGCTGAACGTCTCCACTTCATGTGGATCGTTGTCTCGCTTCTTTCTCTCGCGGACTCTCGGGTGTAGAGAAGAGAACTCACGCCGAAGTCTAGTGGAGAAAGCCGAGCAAGTCTTTCATCACCCCGACAAGCGATCAAAGACACTTTGGTGCCTTGCTAGCACAAGGAGCGATCGAAGTGTAGGCCTTCTTCCTCTTGTGTGCGATTCCTTTGGAGAAGAAGCAATCGAGTCTTTGCTTCCAAGGCATCATCTAAACTATGGCATCGGTATGACCCTTTGTTGATTTTAGCAACCTTTCATCTAGTTGATTATATATCATACATGCGATTCTTGAATCCCTAATTTCCGCCATGCAAAGGTTTCGGTTATGCATGTTTAGGGTTCTCGCCCCCCTCTCGAAAGGGGTTTCTTCATGATTAAGATATCATCGACGTAGAGGACTAGGAATGTAATCACGCTCCCACTAAACCTCTTATATACACACGGGTCATCTTCATTCTTGATGAAACCAAATTCAGAGATTGATTCATCAAAACGAATATTCCAGCTTCTAGATGCTTGCTTTAGTCCATAAATGGACTTCTTTAACTTGCATATTTTATGACGATCTGATGGATTAGTGAAACCTTCAGGTTGTGTCATATACACATCCTCATCCAGTTTTCCTTTAAGGAAAGCTGTCTTCACATCCATCTGCCAGATCTCATAATCGTAATATGCTGCTATCGCGAAAAGAATCCGAATAGACTTGAACATGGCTACAGGAGAGAAAGTTTCATCATAATCTATCCCGTAGATTTGTTTGAAACCTTTCGCAACTAGCCTGCCTTTATAGGTAATCACGTTACCATCCATGTCAATCTTCTTCTTGAAGATCCATTTACAGCCAATGGGGATTACTCCCGGAGGCGGATCAACCAAATCCCAGACTTGATTATCTGACATGGAGTCCATCTCGGCTCGCATAGCTTCAAGCCATCTAGCTAAATCCGGTCCACTGACCGCATCCGCATAAGTAAGGGGTTCATCATTATCAATGATGTAGACTCCGTCATAGCGCTCAGGCTGTCGACGGATCCTTCCCGATCTACGCGGTTCCCGTGATATCTGAGCCTCAGGTTGTCTAGTAACCTATTCAACCGGCTCAAGCTCATCCAACTGTGCTTGACTACTTTGTCCTTCTTCTGGATTCTCATCCAGCTTTATTTCTCTCCCACTGGCCTCTTGCAGAAGGAACTCCTTCTCAAGAAAAATGGCCGTCCGAGCAACAAATACCTTGTTCTCTTTGGGATCGTAGAAATAATAACCCTTAGTTTCCTTAGGGTAACCGACAAAGATGCATTTCTCAGATCTGTTCTCTAGTTTCCCAGAGGCGAGCTTTTTGACATAAGCCTCGCAACCCCAGATCTTGATAAATGTCAAGCTCGGCTGTTTCCCATACCATAATTCATATGGAGTCTTTGAAACTGCCTTGGATGGCACTCGGTTTAGTACCTTTGCAGCTGTTTGCAGTGCAAATCCCCAAAAGGAGTAAGGTAGAGTAGCCTGACTCATCATAGAACGAACCATATCGAGTAAGGTTCTGTTCCTCCTCTCGGATACACCATTCCATTGCGGTGTTCCTGGCGGAGTGAGCTGTGAGATAATCCCACACTCCTTCAGATAGTCAGTAAACTCTCGACTTAGGTATTCTCCACCTCGATCAGAACGAAGTGCCTTGATATTTCGGCCTAGCTGATTCTGTACTTCATTTTTGAACTCTTTGAACTTGTCAAAAGATTCACTCTTATGTCTCATCAGATAGACATACCCATATCTACTGAAATCATCAGTAAAGGTAATGAAGTATGAATAGCCACCTCTGGCTTGTTTACTAAATGGCCCACACACATCACTGTGTATAAGGTCAAGTAAACCTGAAGCTCTTTGACCTTTGTTAGGAAAAGGAGACTTCGTCATTTTACCCAATAAACAAGCTTTGCATGTATCAATCTCCTCATAGGAGAATGATCCCAGCAGTCCATGATCATGCAACCGCTTAATGCGTTTCTTGTTAATGTGGCCTAAACGACTATGCCATAGCAAGGTGCTGTCATCACCATACTTGGCTTTCTTATTATCAATGTTTTGTATAGAACATTCCATGTCCAACATGAATAACCCGTTGTTAATTGATCCAGTAGCATAAACAATATTATCAAGAGATAAAATACACTTTGAAATATTGCATTCAAAGGAAAATCCTTTCCTGACAAGAGCAGGAATAGAGATAATATTCTTGGTAATGCTAGGTACAAAGTAACAATTGTTTAGTTCCAATACAAGTCCAGATGGTAATGAGATGTAATATTCTCCTACAGCAACAGCAGCAACCCGTGCCCCGTTTCCAACTCGTAGGTCCACCTCATGCTGTCCCTGAAGGTTGCATAAGGGGGGGCGAAACCCTAAAGTGGCGCAAATAAAACATGGGCAGCGGATACTAGGGTTTCATAGAATCGGATAGCATGCATTATACGATCAACTATCAAAACTTGAATAGATAAGAAAAGTTCTCACCATTGCCATCGCTTGGACGATGTCTTGAAATCAAAGACCAAAAGAGATCTTCTCCAGAGGATGCGCACACAAGATGAGAATGCGCTCACTTCCTTGGTGCTCCTTGTGCTAGCAAGGTTCCAAAGGCGTCCTTGATCGAATGGAAGGGATGGAGAGTTGCTTGGCGAGAGTCTCCTTCTTTCTTTTCGTCCACCTTCACACATACAAGAGTTCTCACTCGAGAGGAAGAGGCGGGGCACAAGAAAGGGAGAGAGCAATGTGGCGACGTGAGGCGTGTGAAAGTGGCTTCTAAAAATAGTAAACCACCTCTTCATGCGACCATGAAGTTTTACCCCAATCGCAACTTGTTCTAGATTTGAACCAAGCGCTCATCCATGAGCTGGTTTAATTTGATTCGGTTCAAATGCCAAATAACCCAAGCCACTTGGTCTAGATCTCAATTAAACCCTAAGGCTCCAGATCTGACCGTTCATCTCTTTGATGCTCCTGATCTCACCGATCTAGCATCCATTCTCTCGATCGAAGCTTACCGATCTCAAGCCCTAATCAATCAAACATGATCAGACCAGATCTCGCTTACAATCAGAGATTAATTCCCTTTAAACTGAACCTGAACAATTCAGTCCACACGATCTGACTTAAGTAAGTCATATCATCAAATTGTGCGACCCTGAGGGTTTCCTTTAAATGTCGGTAACGATAACTCACGTTATCACGATCAGTGAGGGGTATCTAGCAACACATCACTGTCTCCCGATATAAAGGAAAGAGTCTTCCAAGACTACACCCAAACCACAGCACAAGTGTGAATCAACTTCACAAGGCATACATGTTTCCTTTGCCACTGGATGTTCTTATTGGACAAGCCTGTCAAGCTTGTAACTCCAATATGATGAGCATGATTAGATCAGATGAACAGAGTCACCTGGGTATGGCCATACACTTTCTCAATCATCTCATCCAGGGGGGCCCCTTTAGAACATCACACTCCTTAAACAAGGAGACGGCAATCCTATATCTATCACTAGTGCCCTAACCTGACTCAAGCTCACCATCCAAGATAGTCTATAATCATTATGTTTCAAATGATATTGAACTACCTCAAAACAATGACAATCATCATTTAGTAAACACAAGTGATCTCAAGTCAGAGGAAATGTGCCACTTGTTACAATCAAGGATTATTCACATTGTGACAAGCAATTGAATATCCTAGTAGGGTCAGTCCAGTACATCCAATGTACCCATGAGTCTACATCTTATTCCATGCTCGAAGCATCCTATAAGATTAGAACACATATTAGTCTCAATCATATCAAGGCTGTCTCATGTTCACCAAGATATATCGACTAAGGACTTAACTGCATGTCAGCCTAGCTGAACAGCTTTGAGACATTATTCAGAAGAACATATATATTGCAGCAGACAATGTAGCAACCTGAATAATAACCATGCCCTTATAAACATAAGAGTTTATTACATGATACTGATACAATCCCAAGGCCTCAAACATTAGTCTTAAGGGCATACCCTAACAGTCCCACCTGTCTTCTTCTCTTGAGTTCCTGTACATTTGAACAAATGTGAACTCCACATGCAGTGTCCAACACCCATGATATGGAAGAATAAGATATCATGACTTCAGTCACAAAAATACCTGAGCCAGAAGCGATGCTTCCCTTCTTGTCTCCTTGGAGCGCTTTACAGTCCTTTTTCCAGTGACCCAGCTGGCCACAATGGAAACACCTGTATTCCTTCGACCGCTTGACCTTCTGTTTCAGAGCCTTATTGTAGTTCTTGACAGGGGCTTTGCCCTTCTTCCCCTTCTTTTTGTTCCTGGAAGGGAACATCAAGACAGAGGTTGAAGGCTTTCCCTTCAGAGTCTCCTCCGTAGTCAAGAGCATATTCAGCAACTCTGCCGGAGTACAGTCAATCTTGTTCATATTAAAGTTAATAATGAACGGATCGAAAGAGGCCGGGAGAGACTGCAGAATAATGTCTACAGCAAGCTCCTGATTGATGGTATGCCCCAGTTTCTCTAGAGCCTCTTTGTGCCCAATCATCTTGAGCACATGAGCTCCCACTAGACTCCCTTCAGCCAGTTTGCTCTGAAAGAAAAGCTTGATCAAATTATAGCGTTCAGTCCTCGCCTATGCAGCATATAGCATCTTGAGGTTTGCTATGATTTCCATAGCAGACATATCCTCATGCTGACGCTGCAGCGGTGGCGTCATAGACGCTAGCATCAGGCAAGCGACATCAATGCTATCATTGACATGCTTTTCATAGGCATCGCGAACCGCCCTTGCGGCGTTCGCAGCGGGTTGAGGCGGTATAGCCGTCTCGAGGACATACAGTTTCCTCTCAGCCTTAAGAACAATCTTAAGGTGTCCGTACCAGTCTGAGAAGTTTGGCCCAGCAAACTTCTCCCTTTCTAGTAGGGATCGCACATTGAAGTTCATGGTGTTCGTTGCTGCAGGAATCTACAACAATGCAAGAACAGCAAGGTCAGTATCAATGTTTAGAATCAATCCAGGACTTAAGAAAGATTCTTTTCTCACTATTTTATCTGACTGAAAAATCCATTAAACAGTCCGAAAGAGTAACACTCTTTTAGTGAGATGGGATCCAGATTTCATACTTGGTCTCCGCGTCCCGCTCAGGCGAGATAAGATGCACAGAGAGTACAAGCACTAATTTTTGGTAGGCAGTCCCTGCCAATCGCCAACCCGTGCGATTCCCCTTCATCCGGGAAATCCAGCCGACTGTGCCAACTGAGTTGTTACAACACAGTCTCTGATCCCACAGATGGCTGCCTCCATATAGCTAACATATGCCCCATATGTAGCCTACATGGTCAAGCTGACCTGACCTACTCCCTGGACCACCACGTGCTATGCTGAGCAACGAGAAGCGATAAATCCCTTCTCTGTAACACGCAGGTGAAATCACACACCGTCTGAAGATAGATGGACGTGCCCACTGAGTGGGTACAACACGGCTCCAACGATAGTCAGAACAGTGAGGTTTCGCGTCAGAAGGCTATCGAGCTTGATATTTTAGCGTTGGATTTTAACGGTCTTTTATCTTCTTAACTATCATGCAACCCTATGGTGATAGCAGAAGATAAATAAATCATGCAATTCTAATTATTTAAACAATAAAAGAAAGCATGATGATCTTATGTGGTAAAAGCCCATTAACCCTAAGTAAGACCTTAATTTTATCTTAAGTCTTCACTTGAGCTCTCCATGGGTCTTTTGCATCTCATCTGGCCCAGACCAGGGCCCAAGCGTCCTCTGCAGCACAGGTGCGCCCACCAGGTAGATGCGCCTGTCATAGGGTCGAACCCTAGACCTCCCACCTGGTCAAGCCACTGCTGCATGCGCCTCTGCCAAGTGTGCTTTGTGCTCTTGTCTGATTAAGTTACAATTTAATCTATCTAGACAAGATTGACTCGCAGGTCAATTACAGTTTATAAATTAAATAATATGTGATGCGCAGATCACAATTAAAAATTAATTTACAATTTAACTCCAGGCTCGCAGGCCCCAGCACAGCACACATCAAATTGGGCATCCCACATAAGATTAAATAAACAAGCATCATGGCATCAATCAACATGTGATCCATAGACAAAATAAAATTTTCAAAATCCCATTGAAATCCATTTTATTTTTCTTATGTGCCCTACTACCTTACAACGGTCCATTAATAGGGATCCACTCATCATATCTAGTCAGATCCACTGCCCTTGCATGCACCAAGTCCTAACTGACTTGAGTTGACCCAATGGTCAACCATGCATGCGCAAAGGGCTGAACCACCTTCATGAGTTTTGGCAAGCGGGTGTGATCCCGGGCCTAACTCATGCGTGTTCACTGGTTGTCTCAACCAGACCTCGCTACACACCTGTCTGCAGTCGACCTATAGCCACCTCGTGCTTGCGCACAGGTGCCATCTGGTCGACCCATCTAGGCTGTCAGATGGTCTGATCAGACTGGTTGGATCTTACCTAGAGGATGATTTCAACCCTATCAACCCGTCTAAGGGTTTAAAGCAGGCGCTTAGATCTAATGATGGGCGCGCATGTGTTCAAGTTTTAAGAAAAACTACAACATTACAAGCGCAACTATGTGAGCATAATACATGCGCTAACATGACTTAATCTCATACATGCGCCACAAGGTAAAATACATTCATCTAGTATTTTTCGCAAGATGAGAAGTATTAGATCTAAACATAAACGCATACATGGATCACCTTAAGCAATCATATGAATCAAACGATAACCATGCTCTGATACCAATTGAAGAGTCCCCTTCAAGGGGGAGCGAAACCCTAATCAGGTGGCGCATAAAACTTTCATAGCGGAATCTAGGGTTTCAAATGATCTTTCGCAAGAACATATGATCAACTTAAATAATGTTTGGATTCATACCATAGCCATTTGCGTTGGATGGCGATTTGGAAGAAGAGAGAGCAACGTTGATCTCCTCCAAAGAGTTCACACACAAGATGAAGATCGCCTACCCCCTTGGCGTTCCTTGTGCTAGCAAGTCTCCAAGGTTTTTCTTGTCGAATGGAAGGGAATGATGGATGAAGACTCTCTTGGCCGAACTCTCTCCTACGTTAACCACCTTTTGCAAGAGTGTCTCGTCGAGAGGAAGAGGCAAGAGGAAGTCACAAAACCGAAGTGGAGACGTTTTCCTCAAACGTGGAGACGTTTTTCTATAATGGGAAAAACCGACTTCCAAACATGGAAAGCCCTTAACTCCACGTGTTCATGCGATCCATGTGTTCACTCCAAGTGAACCGATCGCTCCTCTTTGAACCAAGCCACGGTTCAATTGCATTTGGTTTAAAAACCAAATTAAAATCAACCCAAGCCATTAGTCCAGATCAAATTAAACCCTAAGGTTCTAGATCTGACCGTTTATCACTTGATGCACTTGATCTCACCAATCTAGCATCAACACTCTCGATCAAAGCTTACCGATCTCAAGCCCTAATCAATCAAACATGATCAGACCAGATCTCACTTACAATCAGAGTTTAAATCCCTTTAAACTGAACCAAAACAATTCAGTCCACACGATCTAACATGAGTGAGCCATATCATCAAATTGTGCGACCCTGAGGGTTTCCTTTAAATGTCGGTAACGATAACTTACGTTATCACGATCAGTGAGGGGTATCTAGCAACACATCACTGTCTCCCGATATAAAGGAAAGAGTCTTCCAAGACTACACCCAAACCACAGCACAAGTGTGAATCCATTTCACAAGGCATACATGTTTCCTTTGCCACTGGATGTTCTTATTGGACAAGCGTGTCAAGCCTGTAGCTCCAATATGATGAGCATGATTAGATCAGATGAACATAGTCACCTGGGTATGGCCATACACTTTCTCAATCATCTCATCCAGGGGGGCCCCTTTAGAACATCACACTCCAATTAAGGAGACGGCAATCCTATATCTATCACTAGTGTCCTAACCTGACTCATGATCATTATCCAAGATAGTCTATAACCATTATGTTTCAAATGATATTGAACTACCTCAAAATAATGACAATCATCATTTAGAAACACAAGTGATCTCAAGTCAGAGGACATGTGCCACTTGTAGCAAACAAGGATTATTCACATTGTGACAAGCAACTGAATATCCCAATAGGGTCTGTCCAGTACATCCAATGTACCCATGAGTCTACATCTCATTCCATGCTCGAAGCATCCTATAAGATTAGAACACATATTAGTCTCAATCATATCAAGGCTGTCTCATGTTCACCAAGATATCTCGACTAAGGACATGTAGCATGTCAGCCTAGCTGAACAGCTTTGAGACATTATTCAGAAGAACACTTATTGCAGCAGACAATGTAACAAACTGAATAACAACCATTGCCTTTATAAACTTAGAGTTTATACATGATACTGTAAGAATCCCAAGGCCTCAAACATTAGCCTTAAGGGCATACCCCAACAGACAAGTCTTGGCAAGGGGTGGTGATCTTGGCGAAAGCTTGGTAGATGAAGATTCTATTGGGAAACCCTGGGGATATTTTAAAATTTTTACAAGCATTACATGTCACACCCCTAGAGGATGGTAATTTCATAATATAACACCCCTAGAGGATGGTAATTTCATAATATAAATTTTTTTTTGCAATATTGTATCCAGGATCAAAACACTATAACCTGATCAACATAACTTGTAAAATTTGTCTTTCCATCATCTAGGAGGTAACAACAATTTAAATAACCATTCAAAATTTCTCATTCCATTAATCAAAATCTTTATCATAAAACCATACATCTAATTCCAAAACCACACTTATATTACAAACATCAAAATGAACATCATACATGAATCATTTAGCTTTACATGCTCAATATTCCACAACCATAATATCTCACTCACAAGTCATGGATCTTCTCACACTTATCAAACAAACATACTAACAACTTCACACATTAGTCATTAATGTTTACATACTCAAAACATAAAACCATACTCATTATTTTCTTTAAACCGTCCATGTTATAACCTGAAATTTTATAAAGTTAATTTTAGAAATTTATTTTGGAATTTTTATGATTTTTAGAGAATTTTTTCGGAATTTAAAAGGGTTAAAAAGTTAAGTTTTTAATCAAAACTTTGATTTTTTTGATTTGCGGTCGCGGGGGCTCGAACCCGCGACGCGCGAATGCTTCTGCGTGCAACCAAACCGCCAGGCTATGTTTGCGTTGCTGATATTAAACCTTGCTTCTTCATGTTAAGTCTGATGTGAATTGATTTTATTCAAAACCGAAAAAATCGCTCTGCGGGGATTCGAACCCGCGTCTCGCGCTCGCAAACGGCTCCGTCTAACCAACGAGCTGAGTTGTGTTTTTAATTTAATATCGGATTCGATCGTTTTGATTTAGATTTAAATTTTGAATTTGGGGACCGAGTCAACTCGTCGTATTCCCCGCGGATCTCGGCGATTTTCTCGCCACCGCGTTCTCGCCGTCTGGAACGAGTTTTCGCTCTATATAATGGGGCTTCTGCTCTCGTGGATGCGATTCGAACCCTGGAACATCTTCACCCCTTGAAGCGCCGCCAGGAAGGAGAAATCGCGCTCAAACTCATCGCCGGAGTTTGAGCGGCGCCGCCTCGTGTTCCAGCCATCCAGCGCCTTCATCGACGACGATCTTTGTGTTCTGAGCTACGATACATCGTCGTAGCAAGGTATATAGACTTCTGTGAAGTTTTAGTGAAGTTCCGTTTGAGTTTGGGTATGTTTTGTGTATCGACGGCGGTGGCGCCACCGTCGATACCTGCTGTCGCTTCGGATGCTTCGACCGTGGGTCGAAAGCTTGCCGCAGCTGTTCGTGGATCCTCGCCTCGTCGTCATAAGTGTTCTGGCGAAGTTTGGCAGCGAACGGCCCTTCGACGCGCCCTCGGGAGCTCGCCGGAGTAAGCTGCGGACGAAAGTCCGGCGGCCTTGCACGGCGGAGGTCGGGCGGCGCGGCGGCGGCCGGTTCGAGTTTTTTTATTTAAGTTTTGGGTTCGGTTTATTTTGAAATAAACCATCGGCTGTTTTGAAATCGAATTGAACCGGACCGAGCGGTTCAATTCCAGTTTGGGTCAATTATTGAATGTTGACCGGTTCGACCCCGATTAGGTCGAATCCGGGCCGATTCAGGTAGTCGTTGGAAAGATAATTAAATTTCCTATCTAATGGTAGTCTGTATAGCTTTAGATGAGGTTTATATTTTGTGTAATTGAAGTTAGAAGTCTCGGTTTAACTTGGTTCAGGGTGAATTTGATCGGTTCAGTGCAATTCTGTTCGGTTCAGTGGGTTTTAGGTTCGGTTCATATGATCTGAGACTGGTTCTCTAGGTTTAGGGTTATGTTATACATGTTGGTAGTTTTGGTTTTCAAATTAGAATGTTTAATGATAGAGTTCATGTACAAATTCATGTTTCAGAGTGGTTGGTCCATTAATCGGCTTGCATCGTTTGATAAACAATTATTGACTTTTCAAAAGGATTCAGAATAACAGCACTTGAGGTAAGAATCTTACCCTACTCCTTTCTTACAGTGTCAATAATAGGAATTGCTACTTAATCCTTTGATTTGATATATGATGCATATGATAGAATTAATTGACAAGGATATCTGATTGCTTCATCTGCTTGGTTTGTTTCTGAAATTCCTGTTGAACTCAATTATCTTGATTATTTGGTCATATTCTATTTCTGTATGATTGGTTAACAAATCTGTTTGAGATATCTGATTTATTGGCTTATGAGCCTGGTTAAACAATTGTGTATCTGAGATATTGACACATAAGTATGTGAAACCGTTGTAAATCTGAGATGATAAAGTCGTGATATATTTTGACCGCTGACCTGGATGATTTATTCTCCAGTGGCCTGTTTATCTGAGTTATAGTTCTGATTATATCAGACTATCTGAGCTGCCGGTTAGGGCACCGCCAGTTGTCCTCGGGATAATACTACGGATGTCAGATGTTGGACACAACATTCACCGGGCTGTTTAGGACAGTCGTTCCATTGCATGAGCAACAGTGGAAACACTCTGAAAATGAGTGCGGCTCTTGATTGAGATCTGTTGGCCAGCTTGATGATTTGCACGACATTCCTATATTATTTGTATATCATTGTTTCAGTTATTGTGTTATCCTGTTATTTGATTCCCTCACCATGTTTGTTGATTCCTACTTAGCATTTCTGCTAACTCCCTTTGTTTCTCTTCCAGGTACAGAGTTAGCTTCTGGGAGGGATAGAGTAGATAGCAGATACCAGCCGAGTTAAGATAGTTGTCTTTCGTATTTTATTCAGTTGATAATTTGGATAGTTGTATTCAGATATTGTGTTATAAAATTGTAGATGTTAAGATTGGACCTTTTATTAAATAAATGATATTGGATTATTGTAGTTCTCTGGTTCCTATCAATATTGTTACTCCCTGGGGAACCCTGAGCTAGAAATAGCCGGCTTCCGCCGAGGCGTGACAATTTAAATGGTATCAGAGGTATAGGTTCAGAGGTATAAGTTTCTGTGGGCCCATAACCCACGGGTCAGAGCTATAGGTTGATTCAGAGGTATAGGTTTCTGTGGGCCCATAACCCACAGGTTGGAGGCATAGGTTCAGTAGGAAAACCTAAGGACATAGGAACCTGAGGACTAGGATTGGGTTAAGGATAGAATAAGTGAATAAGTAAAATAAATATTTTTATATGATATATATTCTTTTGGCGTACTCTGATTCTTTTGGGCGTTTATGATATATTTTTTTTTTGGTGTACTTTGATTCTTTTGGGCTACTCTGAATTTGGAGGACCAAATTCTTTTTAAGGGGTGAATAATGTTATAACCTGAAATTTTATAAAGTTAATTTTCGAAATTTATTTTGGAATTTTTATGATTTTTAGAGAATTTTTTCGAAATTTAAAAGGGTTAAAAAGTTAAGTTTTTAATCAAAACTTTGATTTTTTTGATTTGCGGTCGCGGGGGCTCGAACCCGCGACGCGCGAATGCTTCCGCGTGCAACCAATCCGCCAGGCTATGTTTCAGTTGCTGATATTAAACCTTGCTTCTTCATGTTAAGTCTGATGTGAATTGATTTTATTCAAAACCGAAAAAATCGCTCCGCGGGGATTCGAACCCGCGTCTCGCGCCCGCAAACGGCTCCGTCTAACCAACGAGCCGAGTTGTGTTTTTAATTTAATATCGGATTCGATCGTTTTGATTTAGATTTAAATTTTGAATTTGGGGACCGAGTCAACTCGTCGTCTTCCCCGCGGATCTCGGCGATTTTCTCGCCGCCGCGTTCTCGCCGTCTAGAACGAGTTTTCGCTCTATATAATGGGGCTTCTGCTCTCGTGGATGCGATTCGAACCCTGGAACATCTTCACCCCTTGAAGCGCTGCCAGGAAGGAGAAATCGCGCTCAAACTCGTCGCCGGAGTTCGAGCGGCGCCGCCTCGTGTTCCAGCCATCCAGCGCCTTCATCGACGACGATCTCTGTGTTCTGGGCTATGATACATCGTCGTAGCAAGGTATGTAGACTTCTGTGAAGTTTTAGTGAAGTTCCGTTTGAGTTTGGGTATGTTTTGTGTATCGACGGCGGCGGCGCCACCGTCGATACCTGCTGTCGCTTCGGATGCTTCGACCGTGGGTCGAAAGCTTGCCGCAGCTGTTCGTGGATCCTCGCCTCGTCGTCAGAAGTGTTCTGGCGAAGTTTGGCAGCGAACGGCCCTTCGACGCGCCATCGGGAGCTCGCCGGAGTAAGCTGCGGACGAAAGTCCGGTGGCCTTGCACGGCGGAGGTCGGGCGGCGCGGCGGCGGCCGGTTCGAGTTTTTTTTATTTAAGTTTTGGGTTTGGTTGATTTTGAAATAAACCATCGGCTGTTTTGAAATCGAATTGAACCAGACCGAGCAGTTCAATTCCAGTTTGGGTCAATTATTGAATGTTGACCGGTTCGACCCCGATTAGGTCGGATCCGGGCCGGTTCAGGTAGTCGTTGGAAAGATAATTAAATTTCCTATCTAATGGTAGTCTGTATAGCTTTAGATGAGGTTTATATTTTGTGTAATTGAAGTTAGAAGTCTCGGTTTAACTTGGTTCAGGGTGAATTTGATCGGTTCAGTGCAATTCTGTTCGGTTCAGTGGGTTTTAGGTTCGGTTCATATGATCTGAGACTGGTTCTCTAGGTTTAGGGTTATGTTATACATGTTGGTAGTTTTGGTTTTCAAATTAGAATGTTTAATGATAGAGTTCATGTACAAATTCATGTTTCAGAGTGGTTGGTCCATTAATCGGCTTGCATCGTTTGATAAACAATTATTGACTTTTCAAAAGGATTCAGAATAACAGCACTTGAGGTAGGAATCTTACCCTACTCCTTTCTTACAGTGTCAATAATAGGAATTGCTACTTAATCCTTTGATTTGATATATGATGCATATGATAGAATTAATTGACACGGATATCTGATTGCTTCGTCTGCTTGGTTTGTTTCTGAAATTCCTGTTGAACTCAATTATCTTGATTATTTGATCATATTCTGTTTCTGTATGATTGGTTAACAAATCTGTTTGAGATATCTGATTTATTGGCTTATGAGCCTGGTTAAACAATTGTGTATCTGAGATATTGACACATAAGTATGTGAAACCGTTGTAAATCTGAGATGATAAAGTCGTGATATATTTTGACCGCTGACCTGGATGATTTATTCTCCAGTGGCCTGTTTATCTGAGTTATAGTTCTGATTATATCAGACTATCTGAGCTGCCGGTTAGGGCACCGCCAGTTGTCCTCGGGACAATACTACGGATCTCAGATGTTGGACGCAACATTCACCGGGCTGTTTAGGACAGTCGTTCCATTGCATGAGCAACAGTGGAAACACTCTGAAAATGAGTGCGGCTCTTGATTGAGATCTGTTGGCCAGCTTGATGATTTGCACGACATTCCTATATTATTTGTATATCATTGTTTCAGTTATTGTGTTATCCTGTTATTTGATTCCCTCACCATGTTTGTTGATTCCTACTTAGCATTTCTGCTAACTCCCTTTGTTTCTCTTCTAGGTACAGAGTTAGCTTCTGGGAGGGATAGTGTTATGATCCGCTTAGTAAGCAAACTATTCATTAACTTGGTGAGCCGATTTGCAACATGGCCCAATTTATTAAAATGCTTAAGCCCAAGTTAACAATAGCAAGCTCACTAAGCCTTATAAACCACATAATAGTTTCTCTCACTTGCAATGTGGGACTATACTCGGGGTATTACAATCTCCCCCACTTAAGACTTGACGTCCTCGTCAAGCCCAAACCTTAACACATGCCCAAGAATCATCCCTTAGTCGGCAGCATGTGAGGTCAGCCCAAAGGTGGCTCCACCATCCTCGGTAGCCCTTTCCTATTGGCCTCTCACCATGCTTAGGACTAAGTTTTGCTCTGATACCATTTGTTATGATCCGCTTAGTAAGCAAACTATTCATTAACTTGGTGAGCCGATTTGCAACATGGCCCAATTTATTAAAATGCTTAAGCCCAAGTTAACAATAGTAAGCCCACTAAGCCCTATATACCATATAATATTTTCTGTCACTTTCAATGTGGGACTAAACCGGGGTATTACAATCTCCCCCACTTAAGACTTGACGTCCTCGTCAAGCTCACCATCCCTTAGTCGGAAGCATGTGAGGTCAGCCCAATGGCGGCTCCACCATCCTCGGTAGCCCTTTCCTATTGGCCTCTCACCATGCTTAGGACTAAGTTTTGCTCTGATACCATTTGTTATGATCCGCTTAGTAAGCAAACTATTCATTAACTTGGTGAGCCGATTTGCAACATGGCCCAATTTATTAAAATGCTTAAGCCCAAATAGATACCATTTCTATCTATTTGTTTGTGTTAATTGATGAGTTAGATGATATATTCGCTTGTTGGAAATCTTACCATGCTAAAACCGAAAATCGATGTAAGATCCAAGGATCTTAAGTCCTGGTAAGCATTATTTGGATTTAAATAAAATCATTAGCTGTGATATTTTTCTATGTATTGGTTGTTAATAGTTAATTAATTAGAGATTATTTATTTGATTATTGGCTGTTAATTTATGATGAATTATTATTGGTTGTTCATAATAAATTAATTAGGATTTATGGGTTGTAAATTGTAAGTTAATTAATTACAGTTTGTTGGTTAATTAATTAGACCTTATTGGTTAATTAATTAGACCTTATTGGTTAATTAAATCCTTATTGGATATTAATTAAATCCTTATTGGATTTCGGTTAAGTGATTGGTTATTTGTAAGTTAATTAAATTAATTGGTTAACTATGGGTTATTGGGTTTGAAAATTCGAAATTATGAATTATATGGGTTAAACCCTATTGGAATTAATTGGTTAATGGGTTTAAAATTTAAAAACCCAAAGTTTAAGTGGTAATATCGACTAGGGTGAGATTATTGGCGATTTTTGGAGTCTTGAGAAAAATTAGGGTGGCGGCTTGAAGAAGTGGCGATTATTGAAGAGTTTTGAGGCGATTTTTCTCCATCTTCTTCCCTTGGCGAATTTCCCTTGAGGTGAAACTTTCTTGGCGATTTCTTGGAGATCCTTTGGGTGACTTCAAAGGCTTTGGACGATTTTTGTTGGGGAGATTTTTTAACCTAAGTTTCAAGGTGAGTGGGTTGTCTTAATTGATTCCTAACAATTGGGTTGTGTTATTGATGCATGAGATTGATTAGAGATTTGCAATGTTAAAAACCGAAAATTCAAGACTTCTTCTTGTGATAACCGAAAGTTATAATGGTATAATTGTCATGGAAACCGAATATTTATATATCCTTATTATTCGTGAAACCGAATTTAAGATCTTCTTGTATTTTCATGAAAACCGAAATTTTGTAAAAGGTATGTATCTCATGAAAACCGAAAATTGTGGCATGAAATTTAAGGTATTTTTATAGGGATTTTTGGTAGCTTTAGATCATTGAATTTTGAGCATGAAATTCTTGTTAACTAGGTATTTTATAGAGAATTTTGGTAACATTAGATCAATGATTTTTATAGCATGTATGAAAACCGATACCTTTATAATTGTAGTTAAACCGAAATTTTTATAGTTGTAGTTAACATGTTTACATGTGGTAATTTGTGGTAATTTGTAAAGTGATTTATAAGAATACATGTTTTACAATTTATGTTGATTTTATGGATGCTTTATAAATGCTGTTAACGCTACCTTGGTTATTTCTTTATGTGTGTAACATATTATATGTTTATGGTCATGTATTTTGTTTGAGAAAATTTGGGTGATAACATAGCAAAATTTGATTAAACTAATCAGCATGAAATTTAAGGACTACACTATATTCGGTGATATTCGAATATAAAATATTATGTGTTATGTTATGTGAATTTTGAACAATATGTGTGATTATGTGAATTTGGAAAATTATGGGTTATGTAAATTTGGAAAATTATGTGATTATGTGATGGTTAGGACTAAGGCTAGGTGTAACTATGAACTCAAGGGGATAGTCCTTATGTGTTATGTTAAGGGTTTGAATTTCAGCCCTGTATTGTGATATGTGAGGAGGTTGATGTTCAGCCTGCCTATTATGATTATTGTGATGGGGGTTGATGCTTGCCCGATATGATTTTTGTGATGACTATCCTAGAGTCTAGTTGACACTTAGGAGTCCACCTTTGTGAAATATGTTCACCTATGTGAAATATGAAATAAGATGTGTCTGTTGTCCAGTAGGAACCTTTTGGGAGAACGGGTTTTGATGCAAAGTGCCATGTCTTGGTCGGACAGGGGCCACCTCTTGATGTCATTACTCTTTTATGTGTTGGGGTGATATAAGACGCAAAGTGCCATGTCTTGATCAGACAGGGGCCACCTCTTGATGTCATCACTCGGTTTATGATGTTGGGTGTGTGGAGCAAAGTGCCACGCCGTGACTCGGCGGGGGCCACCTCTTGAATCTACACACAATCCATCGATGTGTTTATGGGGTGTTTTAGAGCAAAGTGCCACGTCGTGACCTGGCGGGGGCCACCTCTTGATTCTACTCACTGTCCATGTTTATGTGTTGCACGAGATTTTGCAGCTCCCAGTGCTTAGGCCAAAGCCGGGTTAGACCATATGGGTCACTACTGAATATGCTGGACAACTAGGTTAATTAAGTATGGTGTGTTTAGTTGGTTTAGAATATATGTGTTTAATTGGGTTAGAGTAAAACTCTAGAACCTGAATTTGTAATATGCTAGTGTGTACATTTAACTGTCTATATGACTTCTGTTTCTTTATTTTGTTATATGTTGACATAATGTTCCTGTCAAAGATTTTTTAAAATAATCTGCCTATATTTTTGAATGTATGTTCTGGATGGTCGATTTAGACTATCCACTCACTGGGCTGTGTAGCTCACCCCTCACTATTTTCAGGCATAGAGCAGGGGCGCATGTCTTGAGTGCTTTGGCGTGGATAATTATGCTGTTTGCTGTTTTAAGAATTTTTATGCTTAATTCTTGGGGCCGGTTGTGGCCTTAACATAAATTATATGAACTATGTGAATCATGAGACTATGTGAACTATGTGAATTATGTTGCCGGTTATGGCAGTCTTATGAGTTTGATTTTTGTGTCACCGCGGGCTTCAGCCTGGTTTCGGTGTTTGATATGAGTTTATAAAATCGATTTTGTGATTTTGTTGTGAATTTCGGTTTATGGTGTATTCTTTGTAATCGGTTTTGATATATCTGTAACTTGCATATTTCTAGTGCAAGTATTGCCTGGTGGCAGGTACCTTTTTGGATTTTATGGTTTTGATACGGATTTAATATAGCTGTGGATTTGATATAACTGTTGCCTTGCATATGTCTAGTGCAAGGATTGCGTGGTGGCAGGTACCCTTATGAGATTTATGAGATTTAAGTTTTGTGAATTTGTATGTATGAATTTATGGAAATTTTTCAGATCGTGTTTTCTTGAACTCGGTTTTACCTAGCATATGATCGATCTTATATGAAACATCCTGTATCATTTGTGAATTGTGCCATTTGTTTGGGGTTAAGAATGTGGGATGTTGCAGAATGGTATCAGAGGAGTTGGCTAGCTAAAACTTAGTTTGGGGGAAAACATGTTTGTGTATTGCTAGACACCTGTTAGGTTTATGATTGTTTCCTGACTATGATATGTGTGTGTAGGCATTTAAGATGGTGCGGACCAGAGGAAATGCTAGTGATGAGGGCGAGCAGACCCCGAACCTCACTAGAACTATTGAGGCTCTGACTGGCATGGTTCAGCAACAAGGTGCTATGATAGAGAGGCAAGCTCAGATGCTGCAGCAGCAGCAGACTCAGCACCAAGAAGCACAACATCAGCTTTTGCAGCAGCTGACTCGAGAGAGACCCCAGACTACTACTCGGGCAGTGGGGGATGACTCTCAGGAGGGCGCTCACAGGCGCTATGCTTCACTTGTGAGTGAATTCCAGAAACTGGGTCCTAGTTCTTTTTATGGGGGCTCAGAATCATGTAATGCCGAGAACTGGCAGTTATGCTTGGAAAAGATTTTCCAAGTTATGCGTTGCTCGGACGAAGATAAGTTATGTTTGACCACCTATATGATGCGTGCTGACGCAGATGAGTGGTGGAAAGGCGTGGTGAGACTTGCCGAAGAAAGACATGAGACTGTAGATTGGCCTTACTTCTTGTCTCGATTCAACGAGAAGTACTTCCCCGATAGCTTGGTTGAGGACCGAGAGGTGGAATTCATTCACCTGGAGCAGGGTGATATGACTGTGGACCAGTATGAATTACAGTTCACGAAATTGGGAAAGTATGCTCCTCATCTGATAAACACTGAAAAGAGGAGAGCTACCAAGTTTCTCAGAGGTCTCAGATGGGACATTAGCGAGCAGGTTGGTGCTCAACATTTGGAGACCTATGTTGAGACTGTTGGGCGAGCACGCACCATTGAGAGGTATATATCTGAGAGGAGTTCTCATGTTGCCGTGGCAGTGGTTCCTGCAGCTGAGGCGGCGGTTCCTCAGTATGGCAGTGGCGGCAAGGGTAAGAAGTACCCTAAACATAAGGACTACAAGAAGAGCAGGTATAAGCCTTACTCCTACAAGGCACCGCAGCAGTTCAGAGTTGCCAAGGATGTAAGAAACAGTATCACCGAGGACCGGACTTGTAGTTATTGTGGGCTCAAGGGACATCTAGTGAAAGACTGCCATAAGAAGAATGGTGTATGTTTTAGGTGTAAGAAACCAGGGCACATGGTCAGGGACTGCAAAGAGCCTGAGATACAGCCTAGAGGCGCAGATAAGCCTACAGTCCAGACACGAGTTTATGCTATGGCTGAGAAGGATACACGAGCTTCCCGATCCGTTGTGGAAGGTACTTTATTTGTATTTGATCAGTTAGCTCGCATTCTATTTGATCCTGGTGCAAATTTGTCTTTTGTATCTGTTAAGTTTGCTGCATGTTTACCTGTGTTACCTAAGATGCTAGATTATGTTGTGTCTGTCAGTACTCCCTTAGGAAAGTCATTATCTACAGACACTGTGTGTGCTGACTATGTAGTGCATGTAGAGGGTTATGAGTTTCTAGTGGATTTAATCCTCCTAGACATGCAAGACTATGATGTCATTTTAGGTATGGATTGGTTGTCCTCACATCATGCCTCTGTGGATTGCTTTGAGAAAGTAATCACTTTAAATCTGCTAGATGGGAATCGGCTTTTTGTGAGAGGTCTAGTGTCAGACCAAGGACCGCATGTGATATCTTTCCTGCAGGCCAGGAAATTACTGGCTAGTGGATGCAAGGGTTATCTTGCGCATGTTAAGGTGCAGGATGATTCTACTTCTGATTTGACTCAGATGGCGGTGGTGAAAGAATTTCCTGATGTGTTCTCTGAAGAATTTTCAGGTTTGCCACCAATTAGAGAAGTAGAATTTGGCATTGAGTTGGCGCCAGGTACGGCACCTATCTCCAGAGCTCCTTATCGTATGGCTACTTCAGAGTTGGCCGAGCTTAAGAAACAACCGGAGGAATTGCTAGAGAAAGGGTATATTCGGCCTAGTGCTTCTCCCTGGGGAGCGCCAGTGTTATTTGTGAAGAAGAAAGATGGAACCCTGAGGATGTGTATAGACTACAGGCAACTGAACCAAGTGACTATCAAGAATAAGTATCCTCTTCCCAGAATTGATGATCTATTTGATCAATTACAGGGAGCGACAGTGTTCTCTAAGATTGATCTGAGATCAGGATATTATCAGCTTAGAGTCAAGGATGAGGATATATTTAAGACTGCTTTCAGGACCAGGTATGGGCATTTCGAATTTTTAGTTATGCCTTTTGGACTGACAAATGCACCTGCTGTCTTCATGGATTTGATGAACAGGGTATTCCATGAGTTGCTTGACTCTTGTGTGGTGGTCTTTATAGACGATATATTGGTGTACTCTCAGACTACCTCAGATCATGTCAGTGACTTGCGCAGAGTGCTGGAGGTTCTGAGGAAGAACCGATTATATGCCAAGGCTAGTAAGTGTGAGTTCTGGCTAGAGAAAATCAGCTTCTTGGGACATGTGATTTCTGGTCAGGGGGTGTCTGTGGATCCAGTTAAAGTGCAAGCCATTCTCAATTGGGGAAGACCGACTAGTGCTACTGAGATCAGAAGTTTCCTGGGTTTAGCAGGTTACTACCGGAGATTTGTTGAGGGATTCTCCAAGTTGGCGGGTCCTTTAACTAAATTAACCAGAAAGGAGGCCAAGTTTATTTGGGATGACAAGTGTGAAGAGAGCTTCCAAGAGCTGAAGAGAAGGTTGACTAGTACACCGATCCTCATTATTCCTAGTGATGGGGAAAGGTTTACTGTATATACGGATGCTTCTGGCAAAGGGTTGGGTTGTGTCTTGATGCAGAAGGGTTCTGTAGTAGCCTATGCTTCGAGACAACTGAAGGAGTATGAATTGAACTACCCTACTCATGATTTAGAGTTGGCGGCCGTAGTCTTTGCTTTGAAGATATGGCGTCACTATTTGCTGGGTCAGGAGTTTGATCTGTTCACTGATCACCAGAGTCTCAAGTATATCTTCACTCAGAAGGAGTTGAACATGAGACAGAGAAGATGGATGGAGTTGATCAAAGACTATGACTTCTCTATTCAGTATCAGGCTGGAAAGGCCAATGTAGTGGCGGATGCGCTGAGCAGACATCCAGTTACTTCAGTAGCTGCTTTACGGGTTAGTGAGTGGCAGTTACTGCAGGAGTTCAGAGATCTCAGGATCAGTGTTTCTCCTAAAGTTCAGACTGGTTACGTGGCTTTTCTCAGAGTACAGTCTGCTTTATTGCAGAAGATCAGAGATCAGCAGTCTGTGGATCCGAAATTAGTTCAGATCAGGGATAGTCTGGTTGATGGAGCAGTTCAGGATTTTAGCCTGTCTGATGATGGTATTCTTCGGTTTCGTGGAAGGGTATGTTGTTGGGGTATGCCCTTAAGGCTAATGTTTGAGGCCTGTGGGAATGTATCTGTATCATGTAATAAACTGTTATGTTTATAAAGGCATGGTTGTTATTCAGTTAGCTACATTGTCTGCTGCAATATATGTTCTTCTGAATAATGTCTCAAAGCTGTTCAGCTGGGCTGACAAGCTATTATGTCCTTAGTCGATATATCTTGGTGAACATGAGACAGCCTTGATATGGTTAAGACTAATATGTGTTCTAATCTTATAGGATGCTTCGAGCATGGAATAAGATGTAGACTCATGGGTACATGGGATGTACTGGACAGACCCTACTAGGATGTTCAATTGTTTGTCACAATGTGAATATTCCTTGGATATGACAAGTGGCACATTTCCTCTGACTTGAGATCACTTGTGTTTTCTAAATGATGATTGTCATTGTTTTGAGGTAGTTCAATATCATTTGAAACATAATGATTATAGACTATCTTGGATGGTGAGCTTGAGTCAGGTTAGAGCACTAGTGATAGACATAGGATTGCCGTCTCCTTGTTTAAGGAGTGTGATGTTCTAAAGGGGCCCCCTGGATGAGATGATTGAGAAAGTGTATGGCCATACCCAGGTGACTGTGTTCATCTGTTCTAATCATGCTCATCATATTGGAATTACGAGCTTGACAGGCTTGTCCAATAAGAACATCCAGTGGCAAAGGAAATATGCATGCCTAGTGATTTGAGTCACACTTGTGCTATGGTTTGGGTGTAGTCTTGGAAGACTCTTTCCTTTCTATCGGGAGACAGTGATGTGTTGCTAGATACCCCTCACTGATCGTGATAACGTGAGTTATCGTTACCGACATTTAAAGGAAACCCTTAGGGTCGCACAATTTGATGATATGGCTTACTTAAGTCAGATCGTGTGGACTGAATTGTTTGGGTTCAGTTTAAAGGGATTTAATCTCTGATTGTGAGTGAGATCTGGTCTGATCATGTTTGATTGATTAGGGCTTGAGATCGGTAAGCTTCGATCGAGAGAATGTATGCCAGATCGGTCAGATCAGGGGCATCGTTGAGATCGACGGTTAGATCGTGAACCTTAGGGTTTATTTAAGATCTAGACTAGATCATTGGCTTGATTGGTTCTTAAACCGAACCAAAGTGAACCGGCTCACTAAATGAGCGCTTGGTTCATAGGGAGAGGAGTAGGCGACAAGTTCACTTGGCGTGAACGTTGTGGTGAGGAGTGGTTACTATTTTTAGTAACCATGATCTCCATTTGGAGAGTGCGCTCATCAAAATAGAATATACTCTATTTTCGCTTGGAGATATTCCTCTCGCCCATATTCCTCTCGTCTCTCTCGTGAGTGTGGCGACGCTTTGAAGGTTGAGGAGGATTCGGCCAAGAAGAAAGAGATCTCATTTTCCCTTCACTCGACAAGGACCTCTTGGAACCTTGCTAGCACAAGGGGCACCAAGAGAGATAGCGACATCATCTTGTGTGTGACGACAAGGAGAAGATCTACTTTGATCTTTGCTTCCAAGGAAACATCTTCCCCATGGCGATGGTATGATTGTTTTCTTATTATCAAGTTGATCTTTTAGCATGCATATCGATCCTATAACCCTAGTTCCGCAAGAAGAAAATTTTATGCGCCATATGCTTTAGGGTTATGCTCCCCCTAGAAGGGGACCCCCCTTATCTGAAGGGGTACTTACAATTGGTATCAGAGCCTTGGTTGAATGCATGTTCATTATGATTGCTTTGGCCTTGTGATTCCATATGCTTAGATCTATATAACATGCGAAAGTTGCATGATAGGTTTTATCATCTTGCGAAACTTCATGTATGAAATATGTTTCCATCTATTGGCGCATGTATGTTGTAAGTTGGCGCATCTTGTTTTTGTTTTACAAAACTTGAATACTTGCGCGACTCATTATAGATCTAAGGCTTTACTATAAACCCTTAGACGGGTTATTAGGGTTGAAGTCAACCCCTAGGTTAGATCCAGAATGTCTGATCAGATCATCTGACAGCCTGAATGGGTCGATCAAATAGCACCTTGGCGCAAGCCTATGGTGGCTATAGGTCGACTGCAGACAGGTGTGTAGCGATGTCTGATTGAGACGACTACTGAACGCACCTGAGTTAGGCCCGGGGTCATGCCCGGTTGCCACACCTCAGTGTGGTCGTTCAGCCCTGGCGCATGCATAGTTGACCTTATGGTCGACGCAAGTCAGTTAGGACTTGGTGCATGCAAGGGCAGTGGATCTGACTAGGTTGGATGAGTGGATCCCTAGTGATGGACCGTTGTAAGGTTGTAGGGCAAATAAGGAAAAATTAAAATTGATCCCATGGGGTTTTCAAAAATTTTAATTTTTATGATTGGATCACATGGTTATTGATTGATGCATATGCTTGGTTATTTAGTCTTATGTGGGCTGCCCATATTAATTGTGTGCTGTGCTGGGGCCTGCGAGCCTGTATTAAACAATTGTAAATTAATTATTGTGATCTGCGCATCACTGTGTTTTAATTTATAAATGTAAGTGACCTGCGTGTCACTCTTGTCTAGATAGTTAAATTTGTAATTTAATTAGACAAGAGCACAGAGCACACTTGGCAGAGGCGCATGCAGCAAGTGGCTGGACCAGGTGGGAGGTCTAGGGTTCGACCCTAGGACCAGGCGCATTTTCCCTGGTGGGCGCACCTGTGCTGTAATTGGCGCTTGGGCCCAGGTTTGGGCCAGATAAGCAGCTAAAGACCCATGAAGAGCAAATGAAGACTTAAGTTAGGTTAAGGTCTTCTAGGGCTATGGGCTTTTACCACATAAGATACATGCTTTCTTTTATTGCTTAATATTAGAATTGCATGATTAAATTATCTTCTGCTATCACCATAGGAATTGCATGATAGGCAAGAAGATAAAAGACCGTTAAAATCCAACGCTTAAATATCAAGCTCGTAAGCCTTCTGACGCGAAACCTCACTGTTCTGATTATCGTTGGAGCCGTGTTGTACCCACTCAGTGGGCACGTCCATCTATCTTCAGACGGTGCGGGATTACACCTGCGTGTTACAGAGTAGGGATTTATCCCTTCTCGTTGCTCAGCATAGCACGTGGTGGTCCAGGGAGTAGGTCGGGTCAGCTTGACCATGTAGGCTACATATGTGGCGCATATGGTAGCACATGGAGGCAGCCATCTGTGGGGTCAGAGATTGTGTTGTACCAACTCAGTTGGCACAGTCTGCTGGACTGCCCGGATGAAGGGGAATCGCACGGGTTGGCGATCGGCAGGGACTGCCTACCAGAAACTAGTGCTTGTACTCTCTGTGCATCTTATCTCGCCTAAGCGGGACGCGGAGACCAAGTATGAAATCTGGATCCCATCTCACTAAAAGAGTTCTACTCTTTCGGGCTGTTTTGCTGGATTTTTCATGCCTGATAAAATAGTGAGAAAAAGAATCTTTCTTAAGTCCTGATTGATTCTTATACATTGATACTGACCTTGCTGTTCTTGCATTGTTGTAGATACCTGCAGCAACGAACACCATGAACTTCAATGTGCGATCCCTACTGGAAAGGGAGAAGTTTGCTGGGCCGAACTTCTCTGACTGGTTTGGACACCTTAAGATCGTTCTTAAGGCAGAGAGGAAACTGTATGTCCTCGAGACGGCGATACCGCCGCAGCCCGCTCCGAACGCCGCAAGGGCGGTTCGGGAAGCCTATGAAAAGCACGTCAATGATAGCATTGATGTCGCTTGCCTGATGCTAGCGTCTATGACGCCACCGCTGCAGCGTCAGCATGAGGATATGTCGGCTATACAGATTATAGCAAACCTCAAGATGCTGTATGCTGCACAGGCGAGGACTGAACGCTACAATTTGACGAAGCTCTTCTTTCAGAGCAAACTGGCTGAAGGGAGCCCAGTGGGAGCTCACGTGCTCAAGATGATTGGGCACAAGGAGGCTCTAGAGAAACTGGGGCATACCATCAACCAGGAGCTTGCTGTGGATATTATTCTGCAGTCTCTCCCGCCGTCATTCGACGCGTTCATTATTAATTTTAATATGAACAAAATCGATTGTACTCCGGCAGAGCTGCTGAATATGCTCTTGACCACTGAGGAGACTCTGAAGGGTAAGCCTTCGACCTCTGTCTTAATGGTTCCTTCTAGGAACAAGAAGAAGGGAAAGAAGGGCAAGGCCCCTGTCAAGAGTTACAGCAAGGCTCTGAAGCAGAAGGTCAAGCGGTCTAAGGAATACAGGTGTTTCCACTGTGGCCAGCTGGGTCACTGGAAAAAGGACTGTAAAGCGCTCCAAGGAGATAAGAGGGGAAGCTTTGCTTCTGGCTCAGGTATATTCGTGACTGAGGTCATGTTTTCTTCTTCTGTATCATGGGTGTTGGACACTGCATGTGGAGTTCACATTTGTTCAAATGTACAGGAACTCAAGAGAAGAAGGCAGGTGGGACAGCATGAGGTGGACCTACGAGTTGGAAACGGGGCACGGGTTGCTGCTGTTGCTGTAGGAGACTACTTTATTTCTTTACCATCTGGACTTGTATTGGAACTAAACAGTTGTTACTTTGTTCCCAGTATAACTAAAAATATTATCTCCATTCCTGCTCTTGTCAGGAAGGGGTTTTCCTTTGAATGCAATATTTCAAAGTGTATTTTGTCTTATGATAATATTGTTTATGCAACTGGTTCAATTAATAATGGGTTATTCATGTTGGACATGGAAAGTTCTATACAAACTGTTGATATTAAGAAAGCCAAGTATGCTGATGACAGCACCTTGCTATGGCATAGTCGTTTAGGCCATATTAACGAGAAACGCATTAAGCGGTTGCATGAAAATGGACTGCTGGGATCATTCTCCTATAAGGAGATTGATACATGCAAAGCTTGTTTGATGGGTAAAATGACGAAGTCACCTTTTCCTCACAAAGGTCAAAGGGCTTCAGGTTTACTTGACCTTATACACAGTGATGTGTGTGGGCCATTTAGTAAACATGCCAGAGGTGGCTATCAGTACTTCATTACCTTTACTGATGATTTCAGTAGATATGGTTATGTCTATCTGATGAGACATAAAAGTGAATCTTTTGACAAGTTCAAAGAGTTCAAAAATGAAGTACAGAATCAGCTAGGCCGTAATATCAAGGCACTTCGCTCAGATCGAGGTGGTGAATACCTAAGTCATGCATTTACTGACTATCTAAAGGAGTGTGGGATTATCTCACAGCTCACTCCACCAGGAACACCGCAATGGAATGGTGTGTCCGAGAGGAGAAATAGAACGCTACTTGATATGGTTCGTTCTATGATGAGTCAGGCTACTCTACCCTACTCCTTTTGGGGTTTTGCGCTGGAAACAGCTGCAAAGGTACTAAACCGAGTGCCATCCAAGGCAGTTTCCAAGACGCCATATGAGTTATGGTATGGGAAACAGCCAAGCTTGACATTTATCAGGATCTGGGGTTGCGAGGCTTATGTCAAAAAGCTCGCCTCTGGGAAACTAGAGAGCAGATCTGACAAATGTATCTTTGTCGGTTACCCTAAGGAAACTAAGGGTTATTATTTCTTCGATCCCAAGGAGAACAAGGTTTTTGTTGCTCGGACGGCCATATTTCTTGAGAAGGAGTTTCTTCTGCAAGAGGCCAGTGGGAGAGAAATAAAACTGGATGAGAATCCAGAGGAAGGACAAAGTGCTCAAGCAGAGTTGGATGAGCCTGAGCTGGTAGAACAGGTTATTGAACAACCTGAGGCTCAGATATCACGGGAACCGCGAAGATCGGGTAGGATCCGTCGACAGCCTGAGCGCTATGACGGAGTCTACATCATTAACAATGATGAACCCCTCACTTATGCGGATGCGGTCAGTGGACCGGAGTCAGCGAGATGGCTTGAAGCTATGCGCGCCGAGATGGACTCCATGTCAGATAACCAAGTTTGGGATTTGGTTGATCCGCCTCCGGGAGTTATCCCTATAGGCTGTAAATGGATCTTCAAGAAGAAGATTGACATGGATGGTAACGTGGTTACCTATAAAGGCAGGCTAGTTGCGAAAGGTTTCAAACAAATCTACGGGATAGATTATGATGAAACTTTCTCTCCTGTAGCCATGTTTAAGTCTATTCGGATTCTTTTCGCGATAGCTGCATATTACGATTATGAGATTTGGCAAATGGATGTGAAAACAGCTTTCCTTAATGGAAATCTGGATGAGGATGTGTACATGACACAACCAGAAGGTTTCACTAATCCAGCAGATCGTCATAAGATATGCAAGTTAAAGAAGTCCATTTATGGACTTAAACAAGCATCTAGAAGCTGGAATATTCGTTTTGATGACTCAGTTACCGAATTTGGTTTCATCAAGAACGAGGATGACCCGTGTGTATATAAGAGGTTTAGTGGGAGCGTGATTACTTTCCTAGTCCTCTACGTCGATGACATCTTGATCATTGGAAACGATATTCCTGAAATGCATGCTGTAAAAGCATGGCTGAGGAAATGTTTCCAGATGAAAGATCTAGGAGAAGCAGCCTATGTGTTAGGTGTGAAGATCTACAGGGATAGATCTAAGAGGCTTCTCGGGCTGTGCCAGAGTACTTACATCGATAAGGTCCTGGAGAGATTTCATTTAGAGAATTCTAAACGAGGATATCTTCCAGTCAGACATGGTCTGAATCTTTCGAAGAGTCAGTGTCCACAAACACAGACTGAGAAAGATGAAATGGACAATACGCCTTATGCTTCGGCTATTGGATCCATTATGTATGCGATGTTGTGTACTCGCCCAGACGTCGCTTACGGGTTAAGCGTGACCAGTCGTTACCAGAGTAATCCAGGTATGGCGCACTGGATTGCAGTCAAGAACATTTTAAAATATCTGCGGAGGACCAAAGATATGTTCTTGATATATGGTGGTCAGGAAGAACTCAGTATTGAAGGATATACTGACGCTTCGTTCCAGTCTGACCAGGATGATTTCCGATCGCAATCAGGCTATGTTTTTAGCTTGAATGGAGGTGCAGTGGTGTGGAAAAGTTTCAAACAGTCAACTGTTGCTGATTCCACAACAGAAGCCGAGTATGTTGCAGCCTCGGAAGCATCCAAGGAGGCAGTGTGGATTCGTAAGTTCGTGAGAGAACTTGGTGTTGTTCCTTCGAGTGCAGATCCTTTGGTTATCTTTTGTGATAACACTGGAGCAATCGCACAAGCAAAGGAACCACGGTCGCACCAGAAGTCCAAGCACATACAGAGACGGTTTCATTTGATCAGGGAGATCATAGATCGTGGCGAGATCAAAATCTGCAAGGTTCATACAGATGACAATCTGGCAGACCCACTTACCAAGCCTCTGGCGCAGCAGAAGCATGAGAAGCACTGTAATAATATGGGTTTGAGATTTCTCAACCATTAGATTAAGTGCAAGTGGGAGATTGTTGGGGTATGCCCTTAAGGCTAATGTTTGAGGCCTGTGGGAATGTATCTGTATCATGTAATAAACTGTTATGTTTATAAAGGCATGGTTGTTATTCAGTTAGCTACATTGTCTGCTGCAATATATGTTCTTCTGAATAATGTCTCAAAGCTGTTCAGCTGGGCTGACAAGCTATTATGTCCTTAGTCGATATATCTTGGTGAACATGAGACAGCCTTGATATGGTTAAGACTAATATGTGTTCTAATCTTATAGGATGCTTCGAGCATGGAATAAGATGTAGACTCATGGGTACATGGGATGTACTGGACAGACCCTACTAGGATGTTCAATTGTTTGTCACAATGTGAATATTCCTTGGATATGACAAGTGGCACATTTCCTCTGACTTGAGATCACTTGTGTTTTCTAAATGATGATTGTCATTGTTTTGAGGTAGTTCAATATCATTTGAAACATAATGATTATAGACTATCTTGGATGGTGAGCTTGAGTCAGGTTAGAGCACTAGTGATAGACATAGGATTGCCGTCTCCTTGTTTAAGGAGTGTGATGTTCTAACGGGGCCCCCTGGATGAGATGATTGAGAAAGTGTATGGCCATACCCAGGTGACTGTGTTCATCTGTTCTAATCATGCTCATCATATTGGAATTACGAGCTTGACAGGCTTGTCCAATAAGAACATCCAGTGGCAAAGGAAATATGCATGCCTAGTGATTTGAGTCACACTTGTGCTATGGTTTGGGTGTAGTCTTGGAAGACTCTTTCCTTTCTATCGGGAGACAGTGATGTGTTGCTAGATACCCCTCACTGATCGTGATAACGTGAGTTATCGTTACCGACATTTAAAGGAAACCCTTAGGGTCGCACAATTTGATGATATGGCTTACTTAAGTCAGATCGTGTGGACTGAATTGTTTGGGTTCAGTTTAAAGGGATTTAATCTCTGATTGTGAGTGAGATCTGGTCTGATCATGTTTGATTGATTAGGGCTTGAGATCGGTAAGCTTCGATCGAGAGAATGTATGCCAGATCGGTCAGATCAGGGGCATCATTGAGATCGACGGTTAGATCGTGAACCTTAGGGTTTATTTAAGATCTAGACTAGATCATTGGCTTGATTGGTTCTTAAACCGAACCAAAGTGAACCGGCTCACTAAATGAGCGCTTGGTTCATAGGGAGAGGAGTAGGCGACAAGTTCACTTGGCGTGAACGTTGTGGTGAGGAGTGGTTACTATTTTTAGTAACCATGATCTCCATTTGGAGAGTGCGCTCATCAAAATAGAATATACTCTATTTTCGCTTGGAGATATTCCTCTCGCCCATATTCCTCTCGTCTCTCTCGTGAGTGTGGCGACGCTTTGAAGGTTGAGGAGGATTCGGCCAAGAAGAAAGAGATCTCATTTTCCCTTCACTCGACAAGGACCTCTTGGAACCTTGCTAGCACAAGGGGCACCAAGAGAGATAGCGACATCATCTTGTGTGTGACGACAAGGAGAAGATCTACTTTGATCTTTGCTTCCAAGGAAACATCTTCCCCATGGCGATGGTATGATTGTTTTCTTATTATCAAGTTGATCTTTTAGCATGCATATCGATCCTATAACCCTAGTTCCGCAAGAAGAAAATTTTATGCGCCATATGCTTTAGGGTTATGCTCCCCCTAGAAGGGGACCCCCCTTATTTGAAGGGGTACTTACATATGTGTCCCTGAGGAACCGAGCTTGAGGAAAGAAATATTGGAGGACAGCCATAACTCCAAATATTCTCTACATCCTGGCGTGACTAAAATGTATCAGGACCTCAAGAAAAATTTTTGGTGGCCGGGCATGAAGAAAGAGGTATATGATTTTGTCTCTAGGTGTTTAACCTGTCAGACTGTAAAGGCTGAACACCAGAAGCCTGGTGGTTTGTTGCAGCCCCTTCCTATTCCTGAGTGGAAGTGGGAATGCATCAGTATGGATTTTGTATGTGGTTTGCCCAGAACCAGATTGGGTCATGATGCTATTTGGGTGATTGTTGATAGACTCACTAAATCAGCCCATTTTCTCCCGATTAAGATGACTTATTCGTTAGAGAGGCTGGCTAGATTGTACATTGATGAGATAGTCAGACTGCATGGAGTTCCTGTTGATATTGTGTCTGATAGGGACTCTCGGTTTTTGTCCAGATTTTGGAAGAGCTTACAGGAGGGTTTGGGTACTAAGTTGAGTTTTAGTATAGCATACCATCCTCAGTCTGATGGCCAGACGGAGCGTACTATACAGACTCTAGAAGACTTATTGAGAGCTTATGTGGTTGATTGGAGTTCTGAGTGGAACCGGGATCTATCTTTGATAGAGTTCACTTATAATAATAGTTTCCACTCCAGTATTCAGATGGCTCCTTATGAGGCTTTGTATGGGAGAAGGTGTAGGACTCCCTTGTGTTGGGAGGAAACTGGTGACAGAATGATTTTGAGATCTGATGCAGTACAGGAGACTACTGATAAGGTCAGAGAGATCCGGGATAAACTGAAAATTGCTCGGGACAGACAGAAGAGTTATGCTGACGACCGTCGTCGTTCCTTGGAGTTTATGGTAGGGGATCATGTGTTCTTAAAGGTGTCACCTACTAAGGGTGTTATGAGGTTTGGCAAAAAGGGCAAGTTAAGCCCTAGGTTTGTAGGCCCTTTTGACATTATTGAGAGAATTGGTCCAGTGGCTTACCGGTTAGCTTTACCTCCTGCTATGGATCATGTGCATAATGTATTCCATGTCTCTGCTTTGAGGAAATATCATCCTGATCCATCTCATGTGTTGGAGTTAGAACCTCTTCAGATTCAGAGTGACTTGACATTTGAGGAAAGACCTCTTCGGATTGTGGATAGAAAGGATAAAGTTTTGAGGAACAAGACTATACCTTTGGTAAAGGTTATCTGGGGAAATCAGTCAGTTGAGGAGGCGACATGGGAGACTGAAGCTGATATGAGGAAATTTTATGCTTACCTCTTTGATGATATGGATGCTGAGCTTTAGAGGACTAAAGCTTTATAAGGAGGGAGGGATGTAAGATCCAAGGATCTTAAGTCCTGGTAAGCATTATTTGGATTTAAATAAAATCATTAGCTGTGATATTTTTCTATGTATTGGTTGTTAATAGTTAATTAATTAGAGATTATTTATTTGATTATTGGCTGTTAATTTATGATGAATTATTATTGGTTGTTCATAATAAATTAATTAGGATTTATGGGTTGTAAATTGTAAGTTAATTAATTACAGTTTGTTGGTTAATTAATTAGACCTTATTGGTTAATTAAATCCTTATTGGATATTAATTAAATCCTTATTGGATTTCGGTTAAGTGATTGGTTATTTGTAAGTTAATTAAATTAATTGGTTAACTATGGGTTATTGGGTTTGAAAATTCGAAATTATGAATTATATGGGTTAAACCCTATTGGAATTAATTGGTTAATGGGTTTAAAATTTAAAAACCCAAAGTTTAAGTGGTAATATCGACTAGGGTGAGATTATTGGCGATTTTTGGAGTCTTGAGAAAAATTAGGGTGGCGGCTTGAAGAAGTGGCGATTATTGAAGAGTTTTGAGGCGATTTTTCTCCATCTTCTTCCCTTGGCGAATTTCCCTTGAGGTGAAACTTTCTTGGCGATTTCTTGGAGATCCTTTGGGTGACTTCAAAGGCTTTGGACGATTTTTGTTGGGGAGATTTTTTAACCTAAGTTTCAAGGTGAGTGGGTTGTCTTAATTGATTCCTAACAATTGGGTTGTGTTATTGATGCATGAGATTGATTAGAGATTTGCAATGTTAAAAACCGAAAATTCAAGACTTCTTCTTGTGATAACCGAAAGTTATAATGGTATAATTGTCATGGAAACCGAATATTTATATATCCTTATTATTCGTGAAACCGAATTTAAGATCTTCTTGTATTTTCATGAAAACCGAAATTTTGTAAAAGGTATGTATCTCATGAAAACCGAAAATTGTGGCATGAAATTTAAGGTATTTTTATAGGGATTTTTGGTAGCTTTAGATCATTGAATTTTGAGCATGAAATTCTTGTTAACTAGGTATTTTATAGAGAATTTTGGTAACATTAGATCAATGATTTTTATAGCATGTATGAAAACCGATACCTTTATAATTGTAGTTAAACCGAAATTTTTATAGTTGTAGTTAACATGTTTACATGTGGTAATTTGTGGTAATTTGTAAAGTGATTTATAAGAATACATGTTTTACAATTTATGTTGATTTTATGGATGCTTTATAAATGCTGTTAACGCTACCTTGGTTATTTCTTTATGTGTGTAACATATTATATGTTTATGGTCATGTATTTTGTTTGAGAAAATTTGGGTGATAACATAGCAAAATTTGATTAAACTAATCAGCATGAAATTTAAGGACTACACTATATTCGGTGATATTCGAATATAAAATATTATGTGTTATGTTATGTGAATTTTGAACAATATGTGTGATTATGTGAATTTGGAAAATTATGGGTTATGTAAATTTGGAAAATTATGTGATTATGTGATGGTTAGGACTAAGGCTAGGTGTAACTATGAACTCAAGGGGATAGTCCTTATGTGTTATGTACAGGGTTTGAATTTCAGCCCTGTATTGTGATATGTGAGGAGGTTGATGTTCAGCCTGCCTATTATGATTATTGTGATGGGGGTTGATGCCTGCCCGATATGATTTTTGTGATGACTATCCTAGAGTCTAGTTGACACTTAGGAGTCCACCTTTGTGAAATATGTTCACCTATGTGAAATATGAAATAAGATGTGTCTGTTGTCCAGTAGGAACCTTTTGGGAGAACGGGTTTTGACGCAAAGTGCCATGTCTTGGTCGGACAGGGGCCACCTCTTGATGTCATTACTCTTTTATGTGTTGGGGTGATATAAGACGCAAAGTGCCATGTCTTGATCAGACAGGGGCCACCTCTTGATGTCATCACTCGGTTTATGATGTTGGGTGTGTGGAGCAAAGTGCCACGCCGTGACTCGGTGGGGGCCACCTCTTGAATCTACACACAATCCATCGATGTGTTTATGGGGTGTTTTAGAGCAAAGTGCCACGTCGTGACCTGGCGGGGGCCACCTCTTGATTCTACTCACTGTCCATGTTTATGTGTTGCACGAGATTTTGCAGCTCCCAGTGCTTAGGCCAAAGCCGGGTTAGACCATATGGGTCACTACTGAATATGCTGGACAACTAGGTTAATTAAGTATGGTGTGTTTAGTTGGTTTAGAATATATGTGTTTAATTGGGTTAGAGTAAAACTCTAGAACCTGAATTTGTAATATGCTAGTGTGTACATTTAACTGTCTATATGACTTCTGTTTCTTTATTTTGTTATATGTTGACATAATGTTCCTGTCAAAGATTTTTTAAAATAATCTGCCTATATTTTTGAATGTATGTTCTGGATGGTCGATTTAGACTATCTACTCACTGGGCTGTGTAGCTCACCCCTCACTATTTTCAGGCATAGAGCAGGGGCGCATGTCTTGAGTGCTTTGGCGTGGATAATTATGCTGTTTGCTGTTTTAAGAATTTTTATGCTTAATTCTTGGGGCCGGTTGTGGCCTTAACATAAATTATATGAACTATGTGAATCATGAGACTATGTGAACTATGTGAATTATGTTGCCGGTTATGGCAGTCTTATGAGTTTGATTTTTGTGTCACCGCGGGCTTCAGCCTGGTTTCGGTGTTTGATATGAGTTTATAAAATCGATTTTGTGATTTTGTTGTGAATTTCGGTTTATGGTGTATTCTTTGTAATCGGTTTTGATATATCTGTAACTTGCATATGTCTAGTGGATAATTATGCTGTTTGCTGTTTTAAGAATTTTTATGCTTAATTCTTGGGGCCGGTTGTGGCCTTAACATAAATTATATGAACTATGTGAATCATGAGACTATGTGAACTATGTGAATTATGTTGCCGGTTATGGCAGTCTTATGAGTTTGATTTTTGTGTCACCGCGGGCTTCAGCCTGGTTTCGGTGTTTGATATGAGTTTATAAAATCGATTTTGTGATTTTGTTGTGAATTTCGGTTTATGGTGTATTCTTTGTAATCGGTTTTGATATATCTGTAACTTGCATATGTCTAGTGCAAGTATTGCCTGGTGGCAGGTACCTTTTTGGATTTTATGGTTTTGATACGGATTTAATATAGCTGTGGATTTGATATAACTGTTGCCTTGCATATGTCTAGTGCAAGGATTGCGTGGTGGCAGGTACCCTTATGAGATTTATGAGATTTGAGTTTTGTGAATTTGTATGTATGAATTTATGGAAATTTTTCAGATCGTGTTTTCTTGAACTCGGTTTTACCTAGCATATGATCGATCTTATATGAAACATCCTGTATCATTTGTGAATTGTGCCATTTGTTTGGGGTTAAGAATGTGGGATGTTGCAGAATTGTTAGAGTCACAACTCGTAACAGGTCCAGGCCTAGAGGCTGGGCTTCCTACCCAGGGGCAATCCCGCTCAAATCCCGGTTTGGATCCACGTTACCCCAAACCCGGTTTGGATCCACGTTACCCCAAATAATTCACGTTTGCAGCGGGATTCGACCTCTAGACATGACCCTCACGAGTCATGACCCTTTAACCATTGAGCTGCAGCTCAATGGTTAAAGGGTCATGACTCGTGAGGGTCATGTCTAGAGGTCGAATCCCGCTGCAGACGTGAATTATTTGGGGTAACGTGGATCCAAACCGGGTTTGGGGTAACGTGGATCCAAACCGGGATTTGAGCGGGATTGCCCCTGGGTAGGAAGCCCAGCCTCTAGGCCTGGACCTGTTACGAGTTGTGACTCTAACAAAGATAGAGTAGATAGCAGATACCAGCCGAGTTAAGATAGTTGTCTTTCGTATTTTATTCAGTTGATAATTTGGATAGTTGTATTCAGATATTGTGTTATAAAATTGTAGATGTTAAGATTGGACCTTTTATTAAATAAATGATATTGGATTATTGTAGTTCTCTGGTTCCTATCAATATTGTTACTCCCTGGGGAACCCTGAGCTAGAAATAGCCGGCTTCCGCCGGGGCGTGACAGTCCACATAAACTTGTAGCCCAAAGCTAACCTATAAAGAGGTTAGATTGCAAGGATTGAGCAAGAATGCTCAACAAGTAATTAAGATGCCAAAAGGAGAAGTATTCCTAATAGATCTCCACTGTTGGGGTATGCCCTTAAGGCTAATGTTTGAGGCCTATGGGAATGTATCTGTATCATGTAATAAACTCTTATGTTTATAAAGGCATGGTTGTTATTCAGTTAGCTACATTGTCTGCTGCAATATATGTTCTTCTGAATAATGTCTCAAAGCTGTTCAGCTGGGCTGACATGCTATTAAGTCCTTAGTCGATGTATCTTGGTGAACATGAGACAGCCTTGATATTGTTAAGACTAATATGTGTTCTAATCTTATAGGATGCTTCGAGCATGGAATAAGATGTAGACTCATGGGTACATGGGATGTACTGGACAGACCCTACTAGGATGTTCAATTGTTTGTCACAATGTGAATATTCCTTGATTATGACAAGTGGCACATTTCCTCTGACTTGAGATCACTTGTGTTTTCTAAATGATGATTGTCATTGTTTTGAGATAGTTCAATATCGTTTGAAACATAATGATTATAGACTATCTTGGATGATGAGCTTGAGTCAGGTTAGGGCACTAGTGATAGACATAGGATTGCCGTCTCCTTGTTTAAGGAGTGTGATGTTCTAAAGGGGCCCCCTGGATGAGATGATTGAGAGAGTGTATGGCCATACCCAGGTGACTATGATCATCTGATCTAATCATGCTCATCATATTGGAATTACAAGCTTGACAGGCTTGTCCAATAAGAACATCCAGTGGCAAAGGAAAAATGCATGCCTTGTGATTTGATTCACACTTGTGCTGTTTTTGGGTGTAGTCTTGGAAGACTCTTTTCTTTATATCGGGAGACAGTGATGTGTTGCTAGATACCTCTCACTGATCGTGATAACGTAAGTTGTCGTTACCGACATTTAAAGGAAACCCTTTGGGTCGCACAATTTGATGATATGGCTTACTTAAGTCAGATCGTGTGGACTGAATTATTTGGGTTCAGTTTAAAGGGATTTAATCTCTGATTGTAAGTGAGATCTGGTCTGATCATGTTTGATTGATTAGGGCTTGAGATCGGTAAGCTTTGATCGAGAGAATGCATGCCAGATCGGTCAGATCAGGGGCATCGTTGAGATCGACGGTTAGATCGTGAACCTTAGGGTTTATTTAAGATCTAGACTAGATCATTGGCTTGATTGGTTCTTAAACCGAACCAAAGTGAACCGGCTCACTAAATGAGCGCTTGGTTCATAGGGAGAGGAGTAGGCGACAAGTTCACTTGGCGTGAACGTTGTGGTGAGGAGTGGTTACTATTTTTAGTAACCATGATCTCCACTTGAGGGGGCTCTCGTCCGAATAGAGTATGCTCTATTTTCGCCACTTCCCATATTCCTCTCGCCCATATTCCTCTCGACATTCTTGTGTGAGTGCGGCGACGCTTGACGGATTGAGGAGGATTCGGCCAAGAGAGATTGACATCTCATTTTCCCTTCACTCGTCAAAGGACCTCTTGGAACCTTGCTAGCACAAGGAGCACCAAGAGAGATAGCGACATCATCTTGTGTGTGACGACAAGGAGAAGATCTCGTTTGATCTTTACTTCCAAGGTGCCATCTAGAAATGGCAATGGTATGGATCGAATCATCTCTTATGCAATCGGTTTTTCTTTAAGTTGATTATATAAGGTGCATGCGATTCTTAGAGACCCTATCCGCTGCTTGAAATTTGTTTTGCACCATGCTGGGTTTCGCCCCCCTCTCGAAAGGGGTTCCAACAACTGGTATCAGAGCAGGTTTTCTATGCATCTTTGTATGATTGCTTAAGCTTATGTGATCCATGTTTGCGTGTACATGCTTAGATCTAGTTAACATGCGATTTTTCTTTAAGTTTTTGTACATGCGAAACTTGAAGTATGTTTTCATTGGCGCATGTTGTTCTTGGCGCATGCTTTGTGTTTTTCTTAAAACCCTAATTGACATGCGCGAGTCACTCTAGATCTAAGGCTCTACTATAAACCCTTAGACGGGTTATTAGGGTTGAAGTCACCCCCTGAGTTAGATCCAACAGTCTGATCAGACCATCTGACAGCCTGAATGGGTTGACCTGTTAGCACCTTGGCGCAAGCCTATGGTGGCTATAGGTCGACTGCAGACAGGTGTGTAGCGATGTCTGATTGAGACAACCTATGAACACACATGAGTTAGGCCCGGGGTCACACCCGCTTGCCAGACCTCATTGTGGTTGTTCAGCCCTGGCGCATGCATGGTTGACCTCATGGTCGACTCAAGTCAGTAAGGACTTGGTGCATGCAAGGGCAGTGGATCTGACTAGGTTGGATGAGTGGATCCCTAGTAATGTACCGTTGTAAGGTTGTAGGGCAAATAAGGAAAAATTAAAATTAATCCCAAGGGGTTTTCGAAAATTTTAATTTTTATAATGGATCACTTGATTGCTGAATGGATGCATGTGTCTGTCTATTTTGTCTTATGTGGGCTGCCCATGTTAAATCTGTGCTGTGCTGGGGCCTGCGTGCCTGTTTTAAAATTATAAATTAATTATTGTGATCTGCGCATCACTGTGTTTTAATTTATAAATGTAAGTGACCTGCGTGTCACTCTTGTCTAGATAGTTAAATTTGTAATTTAATTAGACAAGAGCACAGAGCACACTTGGCATTGGCGCATGCAGCAGTGGCTTGACCAGGTGGGAGGTCTAGGGTTCGACCCTAGGACCAGGCGCATTTTCCCTGGTGGGCGCACCTGTGCTGTAATTGGCGCTTGGGCCCAGGTTTGGGCCAGATATGCAGCAAAAGACCCATGAAGAGCAAATGAAGACTTAAGTTAGGTTAAGGTCTTCTAGGGCTATGGGCTTTTACCACATAAGATACATGCTTTCTTTTATTGCTTAATATTAGAATTGCATGATTAAATTATCTTCTGCTATCACCATAGGAATTCCATGATAGGCAAGAAGATAAAAGACCGTTAAAATCCAACGCTTAAATATCAAGCTCGTAAGCCTTCTGACGCGAAACCTCACTGTTCTGATTATCGTTGGAGCCGTGTTGTACCCACTCAGTGGGCACGTCCATCTATCTTCAGACGGTGCGGGATTACACCTGCGTGTTACAGAGTAGGGATTTATCCCTTCTCGTTGCTCAGCATAGCACGTGGTGGTCCAGGGAGTAGGTCGGGTCAGCTTGACCGTGTTGGCTACATATGTGGCGCATATGGTAGCACATGGAGGCAGCCATCTGTGGGGTCAGAGATTGTGTTGTACCAACTCAGTTGGCACAGTCTGCTGGACTGCCCAGATGAAGGGGAATCGCACGGGTTGGCGATCGGCAGGGACTGCCTACCAGAAACTAGTGCTTGTACTCTCTGTGCATCTTATCTCGCCTGAGCGGGACGCGGAGACCAAGTATGAAATCTGGATCCCATCTCACTAAAAGAGTTTTACTCTTTCGGGCTGTTTTGCTGGATTTTTCACGCCTGATAAAATAGTGAGAAAAAGAATCTTTCTTAAGTCCTGATTGATTCTTATACATTGATACTGACCTTGCTGTTCTTGCATTGTTGTAGATACCTGCAGCAACGAACACCATGAACTTCAATGTGCGATCCCTACTGGAAAGGGAGAAGTTTGCTGGGCCGAACTTCTCTGACTGGTTTGGACACCTTAAGATCGTTCTTAAGGCAGAGAGGAAACTGTATGTCCTCGAGACGGCGATACCGCCGCAGCCCGCTCCGAACGCCGCAAGGGCGGTTCGGGAAGCCTATGAAAAGCACGTCAATGATAGCATTGATGTCGCTTGCCTGATGCTAGCGTCTATGACGCCACCGCTGCAGCGTCAGCATGAGGATATGTCGGCTATAGAGATGATAGCGAACCTCAAGATGCTGTATGCTGCACAGGCGAGGACTGAACGCTATAATTTGACAAAGCTCTTCTTTCAGAGCAAACTGGCTGAAGGGAGCCCAGTGGGAGCTCACGTGCTCAAGATGATTGGGCACAAGGAGGCTCTAGAGAAACTGGGGCATACCATTAACCAGGAGCTTGCTGTGGACATTATTCTGCAGTCTCTCCCGCCTTCATTCGACGCGTTCATTATTAATTTTAATATGAACAAAATCGATTGTACTCCGGCAGAGCTGCTGAATATGCTCTTGACCACTGAGGAGACTCTGAAGGGTAAGCCTTCAACCTCTGTCTTGATGGTTCCTTCTAGGAACAAGAAGAAGGGGAAGAAGGGCAAGGCCCCGGTCAAGAATTACAGCAAGGCTCTGAAGCAGAAGGTGAAGCGGTCTAAGGAATACAGGTGTTTCCACTGTGGCCAGCTGGGTCACTGGAAAAAGGACTGTAAAGCGCTCCAAGGAGATAAGAGGGGAAGCTTTGCTTCTGGCTCAGGTATATTCGTGACTGAGGTCATGTTTTCTTCTTCTGTATCATGGGTGTTGGACACTGCATGTGGAGTTCACATTTGTTCAAATGTACAGGAACTCAAGAGAAGAAGGCAGGTGGGACAGCATGAGGTGGACCTACGAGTTGGAAACGGGGCACGGGTTGCTGCTGTTGCTGTAGGAGACTACTTTATTTCTTTACCATCTGGACTTGTATTGGAACTAAACAGTTGTTACTTTGTTCCCAGTATAACTAAAAATATTATCTCCATTCCTGCTCTTGTTAGGAAGGGATTTTCCTTTGAATGCAATATTTCAAAGTGTATTTTGTCTTTTGATAATATTGTTTATGCAACTGGTTCAATTAATAATGGGTTATACATGTTGGACATGGAATGTTCGATACAACAAATTGATATTAAGAAAGCCAAGTATGCTGATGACAGCACCTTGCTATGGCATAGTCGTTTAGGCCATATAAACGAGAAACGCATTAAGCGGTTGCATGAAAATGGACTGCTGGGATCATTCTCCTACAAGGAGATTGATACATGCAAAGCTTGTTTAATGGGTAAAATGACGAAGTCACCTTTTCCTCACAAAGGTCAAAGGGCTTCAGGTTTACTTGACCTTATACACAGTGATGTGTGTGGGCCTTTTAGTAAACATGCCAGAGGTGGATATCAGTACTTCATTACCTTTACTGATGATTTCAGTAGATACGGGTATGTCTATCTGATGAGACATAAGAGTGAATCTTTTGACAAGTTCAAAGAGTTCAAAAATGAAGTACAGAATCAGCTAGGCCGTAATATCAAGGCACTTCGCTCAGATCGAGGTGGTGAATACCTAAGTCATGCATTTACTGACTATCTAAAGGAGTGTGGGATTATCTCACAGCTCACTCCGCCTGGAACACCGCAATGGAATGGTGTGTCCGAGAGGAGAAATAGAACGCTACTTGATATGGTTCGTTCTATGATGAGTCAGGCTACTCTACCCTACTCCTTTTGGGGTTTTGCACTGGAAACAGCTGCAAAGGTACTAAACCGAGTGCCATCCAAGGCAGTTTCAAAGACGCCATATGAGTTATGGTATGGGAAACAGCCAAGCTTGACATTTGTCAGGATCTGGGGTTGCGAAGCTTATGTAAAGAAGCTCGCCTCTGGGAAACTAGAGAGTAGATCTGATAAATGTATCTTTGTCGGTTACCCTAAGGAAACTAAGGGTTATTATTTCTTCGATCCCAAGGAGAACAAGGTTTTTGTTGCTCGGACGGCCATATTTCTTGAGAAGGAATTTCTTCTGCAAGAGGCCAGTGGGAGAGAAATAAAGCTGGATGAGAATCCAGACGAAGGACAAAGTAGTCAAGCAGAGTTGGATGAGCCTGAGCCGGTAGAACAGGTTATTGAACAACCTGAGGCTCAGATATCACGGGAACCGCGAAGATCGGGTAGGATCCGTCGACAGCCTGAGCGCTATGACGGAGTCTACATCATTGACAATGATGAACCCCTCACTTATGCGGATGCGGTCAGTGGACCGGAGTCAGCGAGATGGCTTGAAGCTATGCGCGCCGAGATGGACTCCATGTCAGATAACCAAGTTTGGGATTTGGTTGATCCGCCTCCGGGAATTATCCCTATAGGCTGTAAATGGATCTTCAAGAAGAAGATTGACATGGATGGTAACGTGGTTACCTATAAAAGCAGGCTAGTTGCGAAAGGTTTCAAACAAATCTACAGGATAGATTATGATGAAACTTTCTCACCTGTAGCTATGTTTAAGTCTATTCGGATTCTTTTCGCGATAGCTGCATATTATGATTATGAGATTTGGCAGATGGATGTGAAAACAGCTTTCCTTAATGGAAATCTGGATGAGGATGTGTATATGACACAACCAGAAGGTTTCACTAATCCAGCAGATCGTCATAAGATATGCAAGTTAAAGAAGTCTATTTATGGACTTAAACAAGCATCAAGAAGCTGGAACATTCGTTTTGATGAATCAGTCATTGAATTTGGTTTCATCAAGAACGAGGATGACCCGTGTGTATATAAGAGGTTTAGTGGGAGCGTGATTACTTTCCTAGTCCTCTACGTCGATGACATCTTGATCATTGGAAACGACATTCCTGAAATGCATGCTGTTAAGGCATGGCTAAGGAAATGTTTCCAGATGAAAGATTTAGGAGAAGCAGCCTATGTGTTAGGTGTGAAGATCTACAGGGATAGATCTAAGAGGCTTCTCGGGCTGTGCCAAAGTACTTACATCGATAAGGTCCTGGAGAGATTTCATTTAGAGAATTCTAAACGTGGATATCTTCCAGTCAGACATGGTCTGAATCTTTCGAAGAGTCAGTGTCCACAAACACAGACTGAGAAAGATGAAATGGACAATACGCCTTATGCTTCGGCTATTGGATCCATTATGTATGCGATGTTGTGTACTCGCCCAGACGTTGCTTACGGGTTAAGCGTAACCAGTCGTTACCAGAGTAATCCAGGTGTGGCGCACTGGATTGCAGTCAAGAACATTTTAAAATATCTGCGGAGGACCAAAGATATGTTCTTGATATATGGTGGTCAGGAAGAACTCAGTATTGAAGGATATACTGACGCTTCGTTCCAGTCTGACCAGGATGATTTCCGATCGCAATCAGGCTATGTTTTTAGCTTGAATGGAGGTGCAGTGGTGTGGAAGAGTTTCAAACAGTCAACTGTTGCTGATTCCACAACAGAAGCCGAGTATGTTGCAGCCTCGGAAGCATCCAAGGAGGCAGTATGGATTCGTAAGTTCGTGAGAGAACTTGGTGTCATTCCTTCGAGTGCAGATCCTTTGGTTATCTTTTGTGATAACACTGGAGCAATCGCACAAGCAAAGGAACCACGGTCGCACCAGAAGTCCAAGCACATACAGAGACGGTTTCATTTGATCAGGGAGATCATAGATCGAGGCGAGATCAAAGTCTGCAAGGTTCATACAGATGACAATCTGGCAGACCCGCTTACCAAGCCTCTGGCGCAGCAGAAGCATGAGAAGCACTGTAATAATATGGGTTTGAGATTTCTCAACCATTAGATTAAGTGCAAGTGGGAGATTGTTGGGGTATGCCCTTAAGGCTAATGTTTGAGGCCTATGGGAATGTATCTGTATCATGTAATAAACTCTTATGTTTATAAAGGCATGGTTGTTATTCAGTTAGCTACATTGTCTGCTGCAATATATGTTCTTCTGAATAATGTCTCAAAGCTGTTCAGCTGGGCTGACATGCTATTAAGTCCTTAGTCGATGTATCTTGGTGAACATGAGACAGCCTTGATATTGTTAAGACTAATATGTGTTCTAATCTTATAGGATGCTTCGAGCATGGAATAAGATGTAGACTCATGGGTACATGGGATGTACTGGACAGACCCTACTAGGATGTTCAATTGTTTGTCACAATGTGAATATTCCTTGATTATGACAAGTGGCACATTTCCTCTGACTTGAGATCACTTGTGTTTTCTAAATGATGATTGTCATTGTTTTGAGATAGTTCAATATCGTTTGAAACATAATGATTATAGACTATCTTGGATGATGAGCTTGAGTCAGGTTAGGGCACTAGTGATAGACATAGGATTGCCGTCTCCTTGTTTAAGGAGTGTGATGTTCTAAAGGGGCCCCCTGGATGAGATGATTGAGAGAGTGTATGGCCATACCCAGGTGACTATGATCATCTGATCTAATCATGCTCATCATATTGGAATTACAAGCTTGACAGGCTTGTCCAATAAGAACATCCAGTGGCAAAGGAAAAATGCATGCCTTGTGATTTGATTCACACTTGTGCTGTTTTTGGGTGTAGTCTTGGAAGACTCTTTTCTTTATATCGGGAGACAGTGATGTGTTGCTAGATACCTCTCACTGATCGTGATAACGTAAGTTGTCGTTACCGACATTTAAAGGAAACCCTTTGGGTCGCACAATTTGATGATATGGCTTACTTAAGTCAGATCGTGTGGACTGAATTATTTGGGTTCAGTTTAAAAGGATTTAATCTCTGATTGTAAGTGAGATCTGGTCTGATCATGTTTGATTGATTAGGGCTTGAGATCGGTAAGCTTTGATCGAGAGAATGCATGCCAGATCGGTCAGATCAGGGGCATCGTTGAGATCGACGGTTAGATCGTGAACCTTAGGGTTTATTTAAGATCTAGACTAGATCATTGGCTTGATTGGTTCTTAAACCGAACCAAAGTGAACCGGCTCACTAAATGAGCGCTTGGTTCATAGGGAGAGGAGTAGGCGACAAGTTCACTTGGCGTGAACGTTGTGGTGAGGAGTGGTTACTATTTTTAGTAACCATGATCTCCACTTGAGGGGGCTCTCGTCCGAATAGAGTATGCTCTATTTTCGCCACTTCCCATATTCCTCTCGCCCATATTCCTCTCGACATTCTTGTGTGAGTGCGGCGACGCTTGACGGATTGAGGAGGATTCGGCCAAGAGAGATTGACATCTCATTTTCCCTTCACTCGTCAAAGGACCTCTTGGAACCTTGCTAGCACAAGGAGCACCAAGAGAGATAGCGACATCATCTTGTGTGTGACGACAAGGAGAAGATCTCGTTTGATCTTTACTTCCAAGGTGCCATCTAGAAATGGCAATGGTATGGATCGAATCATCTCTTATGCAATCGGTTTTTCTTTAAGTTGATTATATAAGGTGCATGCGATTCTTAGAGACCCTATCCGCTGCTTGAAATTTGTTTTGCACCATGCTGGGTTTCGCCCCCCTCTCGAAAGGGGTTCCAACATGGTTCCACAAGTAATATCAAAAGGAAACATAATAGTGACATGGTAAGCAATAGTGACATGATAGGCATAATACCATGGTAAGCGATAGTGACATGATAAGCAATGGTGACATGGTATGCATATCACAAGGTAGCAATACAAAGAGGCATATAATCACATGGAAAGCAATATTGACATGATAAGCATAATATCATGGTAAGCAGAAAGATCACAAGGATATTCAACATAATAACAAATGAGTGTCAAATGTCAAAAGTCTCAATCAAAGCATCATACAAAGAATAGTGTAGAATATCTACTCAAGCATAGGAGCGATTGTAAGTTCATGATCTCATGGTATTCAAAACAAAGTTCCATAATAGCAATATATAAAGAATAGTGAGAACCAAAGCAAACAAAAATCTGTCGAAGCAAACAAAGTCCTTCCAAACAATGTCCTTCCAAATAAAGTCCTTCAAAATAAAGTCCTTCCAAATAAAGTCCTTCCAAGCAAAAGCCAGCAAAAGGGCTCGCCATGACCCAACCAAATGTGAGTGAAGGGAACTTAGTTCCACCTCCATAGCCAAATGTGAGTGGAGGGAACTTAGTTCCACCTCCATAGCCAAATTCCCATAATTGGGATCAAATCATTTTCCCACTATAAGATGTAAGGGCCAAAGAACAATGGTATTATAACAAAGTCAAAGTAACAAAATGGCATTATTGCCTTCAAACAACTGCTCTTACAACATGATCATGGATATAAGTGTCAAAGGTAACAATCAAAGGTACATTATCAAGCTCATTTGGTCAATCAAAGGTGTATATCAAAGTCATAGAAACATTTGGTCATCTTCCAAATATAATGGTAGTGTCATGGATCAAATAATAAGTCATCAACATCGAGTGTAGCACAAGGAGTATAACATGTTGTACCATATACTAAGAGCAGAACATGTCAAATATGACCAATTATTGTAGGCAACTGAATCATAGGAAAATGCTATAGATAGTCATACAAAAGAGGTATCATTGGAAAGATAATTGAATCTAGTTTCTATAGAATCTGATTTTGTGCAATTTTACAAAGTATACGAAAAGTTATATCATCTCAAGTGTTAAAAGGTCAGACTGCCCATGATCAGGTTACAAAATCAATGAGTCGAAGGTTATTATTTTTTTCAAGCTATGTACTGTATAAACTATATGCAATATATGACTCAATGGAAAGGGATTTGAGTCCTTTTTCCTTCAAGCCAAATATCATATCAAACTAATCTATAAATCCATACTTACAAGACAATCACTACAAGGAGGTCAGCCCTATGTTCCAAAAACATCTTCCGAATATTGTTATCTGTTTGATACCAAACTCAGAGGTGATTGACGGAGTCATGGACGCCAATGACGAGGGCCTAACTCCCCTAGATGACGTTTGGAAGGACTCCTTAGTTCTGGAAGAAGACTCCCCGCGAAGTCTGGCCCAAAAGGAGCCCTGCCGACCCCGACACGGCTAGGCTGTGTTCCCCGACACGGTTGTGACACGGTCGACCGCAGACGCGAATGCCGACACAGCCTACGCCACGGCCATGCCACAACCCGTGATCACTTCGTCCGAATTTCCAGCGGCCCCACACGGCCGTGCTCTCCGATACGGCCCCGCCGTGTTCACCGAGACCGAGAACTTCATGGCCCACCCCAGCTTTGCCCGTGCCTCCACCCGTGAAAGTCTCGGGAAATGCTGTCACTGCCAAACACGGCCGTGCCTCCCAACATGGGCAGGCCGTGTTCAGCTCACTGCCAGGCATCTTCAGCGACCCCCAGCACGGCCCGGCCGTGACCAAGGACACGGCTGTATCCAAATATTTTGTGGATTTTGGACCTAATTTTACTGCCCGTGAAATCCATCACGGCACTGCCGTGAAAGCTATTTGACCCAAACACAGCCAGGCCATGACCAGAGACACGGCCGTGATGAGATTGCAGGTCATCGGCACACCTGTGCCTCTAGCCGTGTCCGCTGCGACGGGAAACCCAGACGTTGAACACGGCCATGACGGTAAGCACGGCCAGACCGTGTCTAGCCCCAGAAAACACCAATTTTCATCCGGTTCGACGATCACAACGGTCTTCGCATCCCCCGGACCATTTTGTGGGTGTGGTGAGCCCTTCTTCAGCAACAACTGGCCATGTTTGCTCCGTCAATGAGGCTTCACCTGCATCGTCAGAGCCCATTCGGCCTATGACCACTCTCCCTCGAGGACCCCCACCAGATGCCACCACTGATCGCTACAACAATCAGGTCCTCAACTCGGCCCAAGGGACTGCCACTAATGTTCAGAATCAGCCCACAATCAGCCATTTTTGCTGCTTCGTGCTTGTGTGTTCAGAGATGGTGTAGCCCACCGAAGGCGGCCCGTTCAATGGCCAACACACTTCAGCCCATGGGCCCCACGCCCCAGCTCATGCGCCAGCCACCCCGCGTGTTATGTGCTGTATTTTATTCCCTAGTTAGTTACTGCTTTTTAGGGTGTTAGAGGGTATCTTGGACCCTCTTTAGTTGTTAGGGGGTTGTTGGTGTCTCCAACAAACCCCATGTGTGTAGCTTGTGCTTCCCCCTCCCTCTTATTCTATAAAAGAGGGCTGAGGGACTACTAGAGTTTTCAGCTTTGTTGTAGTAACACCTTCCCCCACGTGAAGGTTTAGGCCACTTCAAACTCCGAAGAACTCGTCTAGGGTTTCTTTGCCTCCTCTCTTGTAATCGTTTTCAGCATTTCAATCAAAACACCCGGAGAACCTCCCAAGGCTCCAGGTCCTTTTCAAACAATCTTCGTTCAGTTGTATCTTGGACTCACAGCGTTCCGCCACCGCAGCCCCACCTAGGTCCTGCGCGCACGTGCTTGCTTCAAGAAATTGGCTCTACAACTCAGGTGAGTAGTTTCCTTCATAGAATCGTGCTCGTTGTCTCCCTCGGTTCGCTGGTATTGCTCAAGTCGTGTCCTCGCAGCACGGTTTTCATCGGGTTTCTCGAGTTTTCATCGCTCCGCACATTTTACTTCCCTCGCCTACAGCCCCTCTCACGTATTCAGCATCATGGTTTCCCCCACTGTAGAGTATTGAACCAATGACCAACTCACCCATAACACATTCGCTGCGTCAAATTTGGTATCAGAGGCAGGTTGGGGCTAACTCTTGTCTAGCTCCGCCGATCTCTTGCATCATAACATACGTGTTCTTTGGTTTTTCTCTTCCGCATTGCATACTCATACATTGTCAGTCCCCATGACTACTAGATTAGGAACCTCTTACTAAAATCCGCCTACCCAAGTGCCCACTACGACTGAGGGAGGTACTCCGCCTAGGGTAGAGTTGGTTGAATCGCTGTCCACATGCTTGGAAGCAATGGAGGTTATGTTTCAGCACTTGATGTCGTCGGTCCAACATCTCACGGACCAAGTTGTGGAACTCAAGTCCAAGCCCGCTATGGGTCAGCCCCCGTTTAGTGTTCCCCCTTCGTTGGCTCCGCTGCACATGCGCGTCAACGAATCCCCGCGTTATGACTCATTTGGTGATAGTCCGCGTGGGTGGAGGACGCTCCTCCTCCGCCGCATCCAACCCAGCGTAGTCGTGAGGACTATGAGGTCCGTCGTCTCATGCGCATCGATCCCCCTGTCTTTAAGGGTAGTCTAGATCCCAACGACTTCCTCGACTGGGTTTCAGCCGTGGAGAATTATTTCGAGTGGAGCGCTATGTCCACGCACCTCAAGGTCGGCTATATTCGCCTCCTGCTCACCGGCCCCGCCTGGTTGTACGGGACCAACGTTGAGCGCCAACTAGTTGACCAACATCTTCCCCCCATCACGCGGTGGGAAGAGATGTGCTATCGCCTTCAAGAGAAATACATACCGCCCACTTGCCGACAGCGCCTCCTTGACTCCTATTGCGCCATCTCGCAGGAGTCCGACTCCGTTGATGCGTACCATTCTCGTTTCGACGAACTCGGAATCCGTTGCAATCTTATGGAGGACCCGACTTTCTCACTCTCTCGATTTAAGCGTGGACTCCGCGAGGATATCCGACGCGCTCTTCCGTCCTATGGATTAGACTTGATCATCCTCGTCCTACACCATGCTCGTGAGGTTGAGTAGGATTTGCATTCCTAGCCCCGTCGCGGCGACCCCGTTCCCCCGCGTTGTCCGGCTCATGCGCTCCCCGCGCATGCCTCGGCCCCTGCCACGAGACTCTTCCACGTCCCCAGCACGCAGGTCCCCGACGACCTCCGCGTGACGCTCCACCCGAGGCGCATGCACCCCATCTCACTTGGGACGACAAGGGTAAGGCACCCCTCGTTGCGGTACCCCCCGGACCTTGTCGTCACTGTAGTCAAACCAGTCATTTCAACCGGGATTGCCCCACACTTCGCAGCCGCTCCTTGCACATCGCGAGCGCTCCACGCGAACCCCACGTAGTCACCGCTCCCGGGCCTCCCTCGGCCCAAGAGGTTGGGCCCTAATGCTACTCCGATGAGGAGTCGAGTCCGCGCCCTACTTTGGCCGTAGTCCACTGCACCCTTGTGCATTCTCCCCCTCCGTCCAAGGATTGGAAACGCACGAGCATCTTTTACACTTATATTAAGTGTAATGGACACTCGTGCAAAATTGTGATCGATGGGGGTAGCAGCCTCAATGTCGTCTCCCGGACGGCGGTCACCCGTTTTGGTCTCCCTTTGGAGCCGCACCTTCGACCCTACTCGATCTCGTGGGTTGACGCGTCCAGCCTGCCCATCACGCATCGCTGCCAGGTCCCCATTTACTTCGGTGACTACGCCGAGAAGGTGTGGTGTGACGTTACATCCATGGACGTCGCCCATGTCCTTCTTGGCCGACCTTGGCTCTACGACCGCGACGTCATCCATTATGGCCAGTCTAACACCTACGTCTTCCAGCACGGAGGACATAAGATCTGCCTGACCCCGGCTCCGCCCAAGGAGTTGCGGGCCTCCACCTTGAAGGGATTAGTCTCTCCTTCCCTCCTCGGACTATCGGCGCCTAAGCCGGTCACACTTGTCCGCCCTGGTTCCATCATGTCAGAAGCCCACGAGTTCGCAGTCGTCTACACACTCATGGTGCGTGAGATCCCCCGTGAGTCTTCATCCCCTTCGGCTCCTTTGCCGGCCGCGGTCGCCTCCCTTCTCGAGGAGTTTGCTGACATTTCTCCGGTAGACCTCCCCGTTGACCTACCTCCGGATCGTGACATCCAGCATGTCATCGACCTCGTCACCGAGGCATCACTGCCCAACCTGCCCCATCATCGCCTCAACCCGACTGAGCACGCGGAGCTCAAGAGGCAGGTCGATGACCTCCTGGCCAAGGGCTTCATCCGTGAGAGCCTTAGCCCTTGTGCAGTCCCGGCCCTTCTCACTCCGAAGAAGGACGGATCCTGGCGGATGTGCATTGATTACCGTGCAATCAATCGCATCACCGTGAAGTACCGGTTCCCCATTCCTTGCTTAGACGATATGCTGGACCTCATTTCCGGTGCGTGTTGGTTCACCAAGCTTGATCTCTGGAGCGGTTACCACCAGGTCTGTGTCCGTGAAGGCGATGAGTGGAAGATGACCTCCAAGACGAAGGACGGCCTCTACGAGTGGCTGGTCATGCCCTTTGGCCTTACCAACGCACCCTCCACCTTTATGCATCTTATGAGCCAGGTACTTCGCCCCTACATGGGCAAGTTCCTCGTCGTCTACTTTGATGACATCCTCATCTACAGCTGGACCCGCGACGATCACTTAGCCCACCTACAGTTGACCTTTGACCTTTTGCGTAAGGAGTGCTTGTTCCTTAATGCAAAGAAATGTTCCTTTCTCGAAAACCAGGTCCAGTTCCTTGGGTTCATCGTGTGGGACCAAGGACTTATGGTCGACCCCGCTAAGGTCGAGGCCATTCGCCAATGGCCTGAGCTCGAGACCGTCACCGAGGTCCGCAGTTTCCTCAGCCTCGCGGCCTTCTATCGTTGTTTCATTAAAGGCTTCAGCACCATCGCTGCCCCTATGATGGCCTGCACAAAACACGAGGCCTTCTCGTGGATGCCCGCCGCTAGCCGTGCCATTCTTGCGCTTAAGGACTGTTGGGGTATGCCCTTAAGGCTAATGTTTGAGGCCTTGGGAATGTATCAGTATCATGTAATAAACTTTTATGTTTATAAAGGCATGGTTGTTATTCAGTTTGTTACATTGTCTGCTGCAATAATTGTACTTCTGAATAATGTCTCAAAGCTGTTCAGCTGGGCTGACATGCTATAAAGTCCTTAGTCGAGATATCTTGGTGAACATGAGATAGCCTTGATATGATTGAGACTAATATGTGTTCTAATCTTATAGGATGCTTCGAGCATGGAATAAGATGTAGACTCATGGGTACATTGGATGTACTGGACAGACCCTACTAGGATATTCAATTGCTTGTCACAATGTGAATAATCCTTGATTGCGACAAGTGGCACATTTCCTCTGACTTGAGATCACTTGTGTTTTCTAAATGATGATTGTCATTGTTTTGAGGTAGTTCAATATCATTTGAAACATAATGATTATAGACTATCTTGGATGGTGAGCTTGAGTCAGGTTAGGGCACTAGTGATAGACAAAGGATTGCCGTCTCCTTAATTGGAGTGTGATGTTCTAAAGGGGCCCCTTGGATGAGATGATTGAGAATAGTGTATGGCCATACCCAGGTGACTATGTTCATCTGATCTAATCATGCTCATTATATTGGAGTTACAAGCTTGACACGCTTGTCCAATAAGAACATCCAGTGGCAAAGGAAACATGCATGCCTTGTGAGTTGGATTCACACTTGTGCTGTGGTTTGGGTGTAGTCTTGGAAGACTCTTTTCTTTATATCGGGAGACAGTGATGTGTTGCTAGATACCCCTCACTGATCGTGATAACGTGAGTTATCGTTACCGACATTTAAAGGAAACCCTCAGGGTCGCACAATTTGATGATATGGCTTACTTAAGTCAGATCGTGTGGCCTGAATTGTTCAGGTTCAGTTTAAAGGGATTTAATCTCTGATTGTAAGTGAGATCTGGTCTGATCATGTTTGATTGATTAGGGCTTGAGATCGGTAAGCTTCGATCGAGAGAATGGATTCTAGATCAGTGAGATCAGCAGCATCAAGAGATCGACGGTCAGATCAAGAGCCTTAGGGTTTATTGTGGTCTGGACTGATTGCTTGGTTTATTTGGTTATTAAACCAAACCAAATTGAACCAGCTCATTGAGTGAGCGTGTGGTTCAAATTGAGAGGAGTTTGCGATAGGGGTAAACCCATGATCGCATGTGAGTAAGTGGCTTTCTATTTTAAGAAAGCATGATCACATACGTGACCACTGCTCACGTTCACGCCTAAGGCGCTCTACTCTCTCGCTTCTCCTCCTCTCTCGTCGCCAACTTGAGTATTCGGCACTTGCACTCTCGTGTGGAGAAGTGTAGACGGAAAAAGGAGGAAGTGTTCGGCCAAGCAAGGTGATCTTTCCCTTCCATTCGACAACGACTTCTTGGAACCTTGCTAGCACAAGGAGCACCAAAGAAGAGTAGGCGACACCAATTGTGTGCGTCACCTTTGGAGAAGGAGCACTTGCGCCTTTCCTTCCAAGACACCATCTAAGCGATGGCAATGGTAAGAATCCCTTTCTAATGAAAGTTGAACATGTTACATGCTATGCGATCTTGTTAGAAATCCTAGATTCCGCTAGAGGTTTTTGTTGTGCCTCCTATAGGGTTTCGCCCCCCCTTGTTCTAGGGGACTTTCAATTGGTATCAGAGCGAGGTTATTGCATGCTAATATGTTTGCTTTCTATGTGATCCTATGCAATGATCTATATGTTACATGTGCTAGTTGAGATAGGCGAATTTTACATGCTTGTTAGAGATGTTTTTATTTCTCCTAGGCGCATGTTTTCTTGTTGGCGCATATGTATGTTTTCTCAAAACTTCTTATACTTGCGTGACTCATTATAGATCTAAGGCCCTGCATTAAACCCTTAGACGGGTTATTAGGGTTGAAGTCATCCCCTAGGTTAGATCCAGACAGTCTGATCAGACCATCTGACAGCCTTGATGGGTTGACCAGATAGCACCTGTGCGATAGCACCTGGTGGCTATAGGTCGACTGCAGACAGGCGTGTAGCGATGTCTGATTGAGACGACTAGCGAACACACATGAGTTAGGCCTGGGGTCACACCCGCTTGCCAGATCTCATGAGGGTTGTTCAGCCCTGGCGCATGCATGGTTGACCTTTTGGTCGACTCAAGTCAGTTAGGACTTGGTGCATGCAAGGGCAGTGGATCTGACTAGGTTGGATGAGTGGATCCCTAGTAATGGACCGTTGTAAGGTTGTAGGGCAAATAAGGAAATTAAAATTGATGCCTATGGGGTTTTCGAAATTTAATTTTCATGATTGGATCACATGTTGCTTGATGCCTATGTTTGTTTATTTAATTCTTATGTGGGCTGCCCATGTTAAATGTGTGCTGTGCTGGGGCCTGCGTGCCTGGAATTTAAAGTTGTAAATTAATTATTGTGATCTGCGTATCACATTGTATTTAATTTATAAAGTGTAATTGACCTGCGTGTCAATCTTGTCTAGATAGATTAATTTGTAAATTAATCAGACATGAGCACAGAGCACACTTGGTAGAGGCGCATGCAGCAAGTGGCTTCACCAGTGGGAGGTCTAGGGTTCGACTCTAGGACAGGCGCATTTTTCCTGGTGGGCGCACCTTGAGCTGCAGTGGGCGCTTGGGCCCTGGGTTGGGCCAGATGAGCAGCAAAAGACCCATGAAGAAAAGCAAGTGAAGACTTAAGTTAATTAAGGTCTTACTTAGGCTATGGGCTTTTACCACATAAGATCCATGCTTTCTTTTATTATTTAAATAAGTAGAACAGCATGATTTATTTATCTTCTGCTATCACCATAGGAATTGCATGATAGTGAAGAAGATAAAAGACCGTTAAAATCCAACGCTAAAATATCAAGCTCGTATGCCTTCTGACGCGAAACCTCACTGTTCTGATTATCGTTGGAGCCGTGTTGTACCCACTCAGTGGGCACGTCCATCTATCTTCAGACGGTGCGGGATTACACCTGCGTGTTACAGAGAAGGGATTTATCGCTTCTCGTTGCTCAGCATAGCACGTGGTGGTCTAGGGAGTAGGTCGGGTCAGCTTGACCATGTAGGCTACATATGTGGCGCATATGGTAGCGCATGGAGGCAGCCATCTGTGGGGTCAGAGATTGTGTTGTACCAACTCAGTTGGCACAGTCTGCTGGATTGCCCAGATGAAGGGGAATCGCACGGGTTGGCGATTGGCTGGGACAGCCTACCAGAAATTAGTGCTTGTACTCTCTGTGCATCTTATCTCGCCTGAGCGGGACGCGGAGACCAAGTATGAAATCTGAATCCCATCTCACTAAAAGAGTTCTACTCTTTCGGGCTGTTTTGCTGGATTTTTCAGCCAGATAAAATAGTGAGAAAAAGAATCATTCTTAAGTCCTGAATTGATTCTTTACATTGATACTGACCTTGCTGTTCTTGCATTGTTGTAGATACCTGCACCAACGAACACCATGAGCTTCAATGTGCGATCCCTACTGGAAAGGGAGAAGTTTGCTGGGCCAAACTTCTCAGACTGGTTCGGACACCTTAAGATTGTTCTTAAGGCAGAGAGGAAACTGTATGTCCTCGAGACGGCGATACCGCCTCAGCCCACTCCGAACGCCGCAAGGGCGGTTCGGGAAGCTTATGAAAAGCACGTCAATGATAGCATTGATGTCGCTTGCCTGATGCTAGCGTCTATGACGCCACCGCTGCAGCGTCAGCATGAGGATATGTCTGCTATAGACATGATAGCAAACCTCAAGATGCTGTATGCTGCACAGGCGAGGACAGAACGCTATAATCTGACAAAGCTGTTCTTTCAGAGCAAACTGGCTGAAGGGAGCCCAGTGGGAGCTCACGTGCTCAAGATGATTGGGCACAAGGAGGCTCTAGAGAAACTGGGGCATACCATCAACCAGGAGCTTGCTGTAGACATTATTCTGCAGTCTCTCCCGCCCTCTTTCGATGCGTTCATCATTAACTTTAATATGAACAAAATCGATTGTACTCCGGCAGAGCTGCTGAATATGCTCTTGACTACTGAGGAAACTCTGAAGGGAAAGCCTTCAACCTCTGTCTTAATGGTTCCTTCAAGGAACAACAAGAAGAAGGGGAAGAAGGGCAAGGCCCCTGTCAAGAGTTACAGCAAGGCTCTGAAGCAAAAAGTCAAGCGGTCAAAGGAATACAGATGTTTCCACTGTGGCCAGCTGGGTCACTGGAAAAAGGACTGTAAAGCGCTCCAAGGAGATAAGAGGGGAAGCTTCACTTCTGGCTCAGGTATATACGTGACGGAAGTCATGGTTTCATCTTCTTCTACATCATGGGTGTTGGACACTGCATGTGGAGTTCACATTTGTTCAAATGTACAGGAACTCAAGAGAAGAAGACAGGTGGGACTGCATGAGGTGGACCTACGAGTTGGAAACGGGGCACGGGTTGCTGCTGTTGCTGTAGGAGACTATTTCATCTCTTTGCCATCTGGGCTTGTATTAGAACTAAACAGTTGTTAAATTGTTCCCAGCATTACTAAGAATATTATCTCCATTCCTGCTCTTGTCAGGAAGGGATTTTCCTTTGAATGCAATATTTCAAAGTGTGTTTTAACTTTTGATAATATTGTTTATGCTACTGGTTCAATTAACAATGGGTTATTCATGTTGGACATGGAATGTTCTATACAAAATATTGATATTAAGAAAGCCAAGTATGCTGATGACAGCACCTTGCTATGGCATAGTCGTTTAGGCCATATTAACAAGAAACGCATTAAGCGGTTGCATGATCATGGACTGCTGGGATCATTCTCCTATGAGGAGATTGATACATGCAAGGCTTGTTTAATGGGTAAAATGACGAAGTCACCTTTTCCTAACAAAGGTCAAAGGGCTTCAGGTTTACTTGACTTTATACACAGTGATGTGTGTGGGCCATTTAGTAAACATGCCAGAGGTGGCTATCAGTACTTCATTACCTTTACTGATGATTTCAGTAGATATGGGTATGTCTATTTAATGAGACATAAAAGTGAATCTTTTGACAAGTTCAAAGAGTTCAAGAATGAAGTACAGAATCAGCTAGGCCGAAGTATCAAGGCACTTCGTTCTGATCGAGGTGGAGAATACCTAAGTCATGCGTTTACTGACTATCTGAAGGAGTGTGGGATTATCTCACAGCTCACTCCGCCAGGAACACCGCAATGGAATGGTGTGTCCGAGAGGAGAAATAGAACGTTACTTGATATGGTTCGTTCTATGATGAGTCAGGCTACTCTTCCATATTCCTTTTGGGGATTTGCACTGGAAACAGCTGCAAAGGTACTAAACCGAGTGCCATCCAAGGCAGTTTCTAAGATGCCATATGAGTTATGGTATGGGAAACAGCCGAGCTTGACATTTATCAGGATCTGGGGCTGCGAGGCTTATGTCAAAAAGCTCGCCTCTGGGAAACTAGAGAGCAGATCTGACAAATGTATCTTTGTCGGTTACCCTAAGGAAACTAAGGGTTATTATTTCTACGATCCCAAAGAGAACAAGGTATTTGTTGCTCGGACGGCCATAATTCTTGAGAAGGAGTTTCTTCTGCAAGAGGCCAGTGGGAGAGAAATAAAGCTAGATGAGAATCCAGAGGAAGAACAAAGTAGTCAAGCACAGTTGGATGAGCCTGAGCCGGTGGATCATGTTACTGAACAACCTGAGGCTCAGATATCACGGGAACCGCGAAGATCGGGAAGGATCCGTCGACAGCCTTGAAGGTGCCCCTTAGATTAAGGGGGTCCCCTTCTTGAGGGAGCAAAAACCCTAAAGTGATGGCGCATAAAATTTTGACTTGCGGAAACTAGGGTTTATAGGATCGACTTGCATGTTAAAAGATCAACTTAATGAAAAGCTATTCAAGATGATGCAAAACGATCATACCATCGCCATGGAGTAGATGTCGCCTTGGAAGCTAAAGTCGCAAGTGCCACTTCTCCAAAGTCTCGCACACAAGAGGATGAAGGCAAACTCTTTGTTGCTCCTTGTGCTAGCAAGGGTTCAAAGAATCCTTGATCGAATGAGAAAGGGATGGAGATCTTTTCTCTTGGCCGAATCCTCCTCAACCTTCAAGCGTCGCCACACACCACGAGAGTCGAGAGGAAAAAACAGTTCAAGTGGCAAGAATAGAGATTACTCTAATCGGACGAGAGCCCCCCCCACCAAGTGGAGATCATGGTTACTAAAAATAGTAACCACTCACCGCCCCATATGTTCACGCCAAGTGAACTTGTCGCCAAGCCTTGAACCATGCGTTCATTCCATGAGCGGTTCATTTCGGTTTGGTCCAAGACCAATAAATCCAAGTATTATGGTCTAGATCTTAAATAAACCCTAAGGTTCCCGATCTAACCGTCGATCTCCTTGATGCTCCTGATCTGACCGATCTGGCATCTATTCTCTCGATCGAAGCTTACCGATCTCAAGCTCTAATCAATCAAACATGATCAGACCAGATCTCACTCACAATCAGAGATTAAATCCCTTTAAACTGAACCTGAACAATTCAGTCCACACGATCTGACTTAAGTAAGCCATATCATCAAATTGTGCGACCCTGAGGGTTTCCTTTAAATGTCGGTAACGATAATTCTCATTATCACGATCAGTGAGGGGTATCTAGCAACACATCACTGTCTCCCGATATAGAGGAAAGAGTCTTCCAAGACTACACCCAAACCACAGCACAAGTGTGAATCATTTCACAAGGCATGCATATTTCCTTTGCCACTGGATGTTCTTATTGGACAAGCCTGTCAAGCTCGTAACTCCAATATGATGAGCATGATTAGATCAGATGAACACTGTCACCTGGGTATGGCCATACACTCTCTCAATCATCTCATCCAGGGGGCCTCTTTAGAACATCACACTCCTTAAACAAGGAGACGGCAATCCTATGTCTATCACTAGTGCCCTAACCTGACTCAAGCTCATCATCCAAGATAGTCTATAATCATTATGTTTCAAATGATATTGAACTACCTCAAAACAATGACAATCATCATTTAGAAACACAAGTGATCTCAAGTCAGAGGAAATGTGCCACTTGTTGCAATCAAGGAATATTCATATTGCGACAAACAATTGAACATCCTAGTAGGGTCTGTCCAGTACATCCAATGTACCCATGAGTCTACATCTTATTCCATGCTCGAAGCATCCTATAAGATTAGACTACATATTAGTCTTATCCATATCAAGGTTGTCTCATGTTCACCAAGATACATCGACTAAGGACATAATAGCATATCAGCCTAGCTGAACAGCTTTTGAGACATTATTCAGAAGAACATATATAGCAGCAGACAATGTAGCTAACTGAATAACAACCATGCCTTTAAACATAACAGTTTATTACATGATACTGATACATTCCCATAGGCCTCAAACATTAGCCTTAAGGGCATACCCCAACAAGCCTGAGCGCTATGACGGAGTCTACATCATTGATAATGATGAACCCCTCACTTATGCGGATGCGGTCAGTGGACCGGAGTCAGCGAGATGGCTTGAAGCTATACGCGCCGAGATGGACTCCATGTCAGATAACCAAGTCTGGGATTTGGTTGATCCGCCTCCGGGAGTTATCCCTATAGGCTGTAAATGGATCTTCAAGAAGAAGATTGACATGGATGGTAATGTGGTTACCTATAAAGGCAGGCTAGTTGCGAAAGGTTTCAAACAAATCTACGGGATAGATTATGATGAAACTTTCTCACCTGTAGCTATGTTTAAGTCTATTCGGATTCTTTTCGCGATAGCTGCATATTATGATTATGAGATCTGGCAAATGGATGTGAAGATAGCTTTCCTGAATGGAAATCTGGATGAGGATGTGTATATGACACAACCAGAAGGTTTCACTAATCCATCAGATCGTCATAAAATATGCAAGTTAAAGAAGTCTATTTATGGACTTAAACAAGCATCGAGAAGCTGGAATATTCGTTTTGATGAATCAATCTCTGAGTTTGGTTTCATCAAGAACGAGGATGACCCGTGTGTATATAAGAGGTTTAGTGGGAGCGTGATTACTTTTCTAGTCCTCTACGTCGATGATATCTTGATCATTGGAAATGATATTCCTGAAATGCATGCGGTTAAGGCATGGTTAAGGAAGTGTTTCCAGATGAAAGATCTAGGAGAAGCAGCCTATGTATTAGGTGTGAAGATCTACAGGGATAGATCTAAGAGGCTTCTCGGGCTGTGCCAGAGTACTTACATCGATAAAGTCCTGGAGAGATTTCATTTAGAGAATTCTAAAAGAGGATATCTTCCAGTCAGACATGGTCTGAATCTTTCGAAGAGTCAGTGTCCACAAACACAGACTGAGAAAGATGAAATGGACAATACGCCTTATGCTTCGGCTATTGGGTCCATTATGTATGCGATGTTGTGTACTCGCCCAGACGTCGCTTACGGGTTAAGCGTGACCAGTCGGTTCCAAAGTAATCCAGGTCAGGCACACTGGATTGCAGTCAAGAACATTTTAAAATATCTGCGGAGGACCAAAGATATGTTCTTGATATATGGTGGTCAGGAAGAACTCAGTATTGAAGGATATACTGACGCTTCGTTCCAGTCTGACCAGGATGATTTTCGATCGCAATCAGGCTATGTTTTTAGCTTGAATAGAGGAGCAGTGGTGTGGAAGAGTTTCAAACAGTCAACTGTTGCTGATTCCACAACAGAAGCCGAGTATGTTGCAGCCTCGGAAGCATCCAAGGAGGCAGTATGGATTCGTAAGTTCGTGAGAGAACTTGGTGTTGTTCCTTCGAGTGCAGATCCTTTGGTTATCTTCTGTGATAACACTGGAGCAATCGCACAAGCAAAGGAACCACGGTCGCACCAGAAGTCCAAGCACATACAGAGACGATTTCATTTGATCAGGGAGATCATAGATCGTGGCGAGATCAAAGTCTGCAAGGTTCATACAGATGACAATCTGGCAGACCCGCTTACTAAGCCTCTGGCGCAGCAGAAGCATGAGAAGCACTGTAATAATATGGGTTTGAGATTTCTCAACCATTAGATTAAGTGCAAGTGGGAGATTGTTGGGGTATGCCCTTAAGGCTAATGTTTGAGGCCTTGGGAATGTATTAGTATCATGTAATAAACTTTTATGTTTATAAAGGCATGGTTGTTATTCAGTTTGTTACATTGTCTGCTGCAATAATTGTACTTCTGAATAATGTCTCAAAGCTGTTCAGCTGGGCTGACATGCTATAAAGTCCTTAGTCGAGATATCTTGGTGAACATGAGACAACCTTGATATGATAGAGACTAATATGTGTTCTAATCTTATAGGATGCTTCGAGCATGGAATAAGATGTAGACTCATGGGTACATTGGATGTACTGGACAGACCCTACTAGGATATTCAATTGCTTGTCACAATGTGAATAATCCTTGATTGCGACAAGTGGCACATTTCCTCTGACTTGAGATCACTTGTGTTTTCTAAATGATGATTGTCATTGTTTTGAGGTAGTTCAATATCATTTGAAACATAATGATTATAGACTATCTTGGATGGTGAGCTTGAGTCAGGTTAGGGCACTAGTGATAGACATAGGATTGCCGTCTCCTTAATTGGAGTGTGATGTTCTAAAGGGGCCCCCTGGATGAGATGATTGAGAATAGTGTATGGCCATACCCAGATGACTATGTTCATCTGATCTAATCATGCTCATCATATTGGAGTTACAAGCTTGACACGCTTGTCCAATAAGAACATCCAGTGGCAAAGGAAACATGCATGCCTTGTGAGTTGGATTCACACTTGTGCTGTGGTTTGGGTGTAGTCTTGGAAGACTCTTTTCTTTATATCGGGAGACAGTGATGTGTTGCTAGATACCCCTCACTGATCGTGATAATGTGAGTTATCATTACCGACATTTAAAGGAAACCCTCAGGGTCGTACAATTTGATGATATGGCTTACTTAAGTCAGATCGTGTGGACTGAATTGTTCAGGTTCAGTTTAAAGGGATTTAATCTCTGATTGTAAGTGAGATCTGGTCTGATCATGTTTGATTGATTAGGGCTTGAGATCGGTAAGCTTCGATCGAGAGAATGGATGCTAGATCAGTGAGATCAGCAGCATCAAGAGATCGACGGTCAGATCAAGAGCCTTAGGGTTTATTGTGGTCTGGACTGATTGCTTGGTTTATTTGGTTATTAAACCAAACCAAATTGAACCAGCTCATTGAGTGAGCGTGTGGTTCAAATTGAGAGGAGTTTGCGATAGGGGTAAACCCATGATCGCATGTGAGTAAGTGGCTTTCTATTTTTAGAAAGCATGATCACATACGTGACCACTACTCACGTTCACGCCTAAGGCGCTCTACTCTCTCGCTTCTCCTCCTCTCTCGTCGCCAACTTGAGTATTCAGCACTTGCACTCTCGTGTGGAGAAGTGTAGACAGAGAAAGGAGGAAGTGTTCGGCCAAGCAAGGTGATCTTTCCCTTCCATTCGACAACGACTTCTTGGAACCTTGCTAGCACAAGGAGCACCAAAGAAGAGTAGGCGACACCAATTGTGTGCGTCACCTTTGGAGAAGGAGCACTTGCGCCTTTCCTTCCAAGACACCATCTAAGCGATGGCAATGGTAAGAATCCCTTTCTAATGAAAGTTGAACATGTTACATGCTATGCGATCTTGTTAGAAATCCTAGATTCTGCTAGAGGTTTTTGTTGTGCCTCCTATAGGGTTTCGCCCCCCCTTGTTCTAGGGGACTTTCAAGGACATCATGACCTCAGCACCTGTCCTTCATTTACCTGACTTCTCCAAGGTCTTCGAGGTCGCTTGCGATGCCTGAGGCACGGGCATCGGCAGCACTCTTAGTCAAGAGGGCCACCCCGTCGCCTTCTTTAGCAAAAAGTTGAACGAAGTCCGTCAGCGGTACTCTACCTACGATAAGGAGTTCTACGCCATTGTCCAGTCTCTCCGACAATGGCGTCATTACCTCCTACATAAGGAGTTCGTCCTCTTTAGCAATCACCAGGCCCTGTCCTTTCTGAGTGCCCAGAAGAAGCTCGTCCCACGCCACGCAATGTGGGTTGAGTTTCTTCAGCAGTACACCTTCGTCATTACACACAAAGTCGGCAAAGACAACGTGGTGGCCGACTCTCTCGGACTGCCCCGACTTTGGGCACGTCTTCGCCCGGCTCCTTGCCGCTGACCCCGCGGACTTGCCCTACCGTCTTCACGATGGCTTCCTCATGTACGGCAACCGGCTGTGCATGCCTTGCTCGTCCCTTCGCGAGCATCTTTTGGTTGAGCTCCGTGCGGGTGGTGCCACAGGGCACCATGGCCACGACAAGACCCTCGATTTAGCCGAAGACCGGTTCTTTTGGCCCACTCTTCGTAAGGATGTTGATAGGGTCGTCCGCCACTGTGGCACGTGTCAACATGCCAAACCTTGCCCTGCCAATACCGGCTTGTACACCCCGCTCCACATTCCAAAGAATTCGTGGCTCGATATCAGCATAGATTTTGTCCTAGGGTTACCTCGCACGGCCTCGCGACACGACTCCATTTTTGTTGTTGTGGACCGCTTCTCAAAGATGGCACACTTCGTGCCATGTTCTAAGACAGCCGATGCTTCCCACGTTGCGCATTTCTTCGTCAAAGAGATCGTTCGGTTACATGGGCTCCCTCTCACTATCGTCTCCGACCGCGACACCCGGTTCGTCGGTCATTTCTGGAAGTCCTTGTGGGCCCTCCTTGGGACCACCCTCAAGTATTCGTCCGCATACCATCTGCAGACGGATGGTCAAACGGAGGTAGTGAACTGTAGCTTGGGCAACCTCTTGCGCTGCTTGGCTGGTGATTTCCCACGCCATTGGGCTGAGTATCTCCCCATCGCAGTGTTTGCGTATAACAGTGCTTTCAATCGCTCTACCGGTCTGAGTGCTTTCCAAGTCGTCCTTGGGCACCAACCACACAAACCCCTTGATATGCATAACTTCCCAGCCCATCCTTCACACCACTAGTCCGCTCATGCATTTGCATCTCACATTTCGGGTTTACACGATGAGGTTCACCGCCGGATCTTCTTGAGAAATACCCGGTATGCAGCTGAGGCCAACGAGCATCGTAGGCCATACCACTTCGAGATTGGTGAGCGTGTTCTTGTTCGTATCCACCCTGAGCGGTTGAGGTCTAGAGCCAACTGGAAGTTGCAAGCACGGTGCGACGGCCCCTATACGGTTCTGCGGCGGGTTGGCAACAATGCGTATGTCCTCGATCTGCCGGAGGACTCTCTTATCAGCCCCATCTTCAACGTCGCTGACCTCCTGCCCTACCACGCACCCCTACCCAGCGGCGCCCCCTCCGACGACACCGGCCCATCCTATTCTTCGGAGGAGAATTCTTCCCCCCCGGGATACTTGATGGAGTCATGGACGCCAATGACGAGGGCCTAACCCCCCTAGATGATGTTTGGAAGGACTCCCCAGGTCTGGAAGAAGACTCCCCATAAAGTCTGGCCCAAAAGGAGCCCTGCCGACCTCGACACGGCCAGGCCGTGTTCCCCGACACGGCCGTGACACGGTCGACCGCAGACGTGAACGCCGACACTGCCTGCGCCACGGCCATGCCACAACCCGTGATCACTTCGACCGAATTTCCAGCGGCCCCTCACGGCCGTGCTCTTCGACACGGCCCCGCCGTATTCACTGAGACCGAGAACTTCACGGCCCCAGCTTTGCCCGTGCCTCCACCCGTGAAAGTCTCGGGAAATGTTGTCACCACCAAACATGGCCGTGCCTCCCAACATGGGCAGGCCGTGTTCAGCTCACTGCCAGGCATCTTCAGCGACCCCCAGCACGGCCCGGCCGTGACCAAGGACATGGCTGTATCCAAACATGATGTGGATTTTGGACCTGATTTTACGGCCCGTGAATTCCATCACGGCACTGCCGTAAAAGCTGTTTGACCCAAACTGAAAGCCCCCTAAATCTAAGGGGGGACGAAACCCTAATAGGAGGCGCATATAAAATTCGCAAGGAAGCAAGGGTTTCTTAAAGATCTTTTACATGCCATATGATCAACTGTCAAATGATTGAATAGATCAAGAAGAAGATCATACCATAGCCATTGATTCGAATGGCGTCTTGGAAGAAGATGGAGAAAGGGCTCTCCTCCAAAGGTGACGCACACAAGAGGATGATGACTACTCCTTGTGTTCCTTGTGCTAGCAAGGTTCTCCAAGTGCCCTTATCGAATGGAAGGGATGAGATCTACACTTCTTGGCCGAATCCTCTCTTGTCGTCAACCTTCACCACGCAAGAGTGAGTCTTTGAGAGCAAGGGGCGAGAGACGAGAATAGAGAAGCGTTGCACTCGAACGTGGAGGCGTTTTCCACTTTGGAAAACCGAATTTCCAAAAATAGCAAATGCTTCAATACATGCGTTATGCGTTCACTCCAAGTGAACCGAACGCTCATCCCTCTAAATTGAACCATGCGCTCATACATGAGCCGGTTCAATTTGGATTTGGTTCAAGGACCAAATCTGAAGAGTCCCCTTCAAGGGGGAGTGCAAGGGGTTGAAACCCTAAAGGGGGCGCATGTAATTTCCAAGGGGTTTCAACATGAGATCGCATGTAATATATGTTCATATGATCAACCTTAAGGAATGTGGAGATCGAAAGAAGATCATACCAAAGCCATCTATTTGGATGGTGTCTTGGAAGCAAAGATCGAAAGGGATCTTCTCCAAAGATGAAGCACACAAGATGAGGAATGGCTTCTCCTTGTCGTCTTTGTGCTAGCAAAGCTTCAAGGGGTGCGTGGAGGAAGTTTGAGATGCGAGAACAAGCTTCTCCTTGGACGAAAAACCTTCCCTTCTTCTTGTCAATCCTTCTCACACGAGAGTGCAAGCTAGCCACAAGAGAAGAGGGGAACGTATTTGCGTTTTGGCGTTGAGAGGAATCGGCATTGATGACTTTCCATAAATGGAACATCATTAAGCCATACGCTCATGCCAACCCAAAAACGCTTACTAGCATTGAACCAAGCGTTCACCTTTGTGAACCGGTTCAAGCCAAAACGTCCCAATCGAATTTGGTTCATATACCAAATCAAAATAGCTCAAGCCATTTGGTCTAGACCATAGTAAACCCTAAGGTTTCAGATCTAACCGTTCATCTCTTTGATGCTCTTGATCTCACTGATCCATCATCAATCCTCTCGATCGAAGCTTACCGATCTCAAGCCCTAATCAATCAAACATGATCAGACCAGATCTCACTTACAATCAGAGTTTAAACTCCTTTAAACTGAACCTAAACAATTCAGTCCACACGATCTGACTTAAGCAAGCCATATCATCGAATTGTTCGACCCTAAGGGTTTCCTTTAAATGTCGGTAACGATAACTTACGTTATCACGATCAGTGAGGGGTATCTAGCAACACATCACTGTCTCCTGATATAAAGGAAAGAGTCTTCCAAGACTACACCCAAACCACAGCACAAGTGTGAATCCACTTCACTAGGCATACATGTTTCCTTTGCCACTGGATGTTCTTATTGGACAAGCGTGTCAAGCCTGTAGCTCCAATATGATGAGCATGATTAGATCAGATGAACATAGTCACCTGGGTATGGCCATACACTTTCTCAATCATCTTATTTAGGGGGGCCCCTTTAGAACATCACACTCCTTAAACAAGAAGACGGCAATCCTATATCTATCACTAGTGTCCTAACCTGACTCATGATCATTATCCAAGATAGTCTATAATCATTATGTTTCAAATGATATTGAACTCCCTCAAAACAATGACAATCATCATTTAGAAACACAAGTGATCTCAAGTCAGAGGACATGTGCCACTTGATGCAAACAAGGATTATTCACATTGTGACAAGCAATTGAATATCCTAGTAGGGTCTGTCCAGTACATCCAATGTACCCATGAGTCTACATCTTATTCCATGCTCGAAGCATCCTATAAGATTAGAACACATATTAGTCTCAATCATATCAAGGCTGTCTCATGTTCACCAAGATATCTCGACTAAGGACATTACAGCATATCAGCCTAGCTGAACAGCATTGAGACATTATTCAGAAGTATACTTATTGCAGCAGACAACGTAACATACTGAATAACAACCATTGCCTTTATAAACATAAGAGTTTATACATGATACTGATACAATCCCAAGGCCTCAAACATTAGCCTTTAAGGGCATACCCCAACAATCTCCCACTTGCACTTAATCTAATGGTTGAGAAATCTCAAACCCATATTATTACAGTGCTTCTCATGCTTCTGCTGCGCCAGAGGCTTGGTAAGCGGGTCAGCTAGATTCTCATCTGTATGAACCTTGCAGATTTTGATCTCGCCACGATCAATGATCTCCCGGATCAAGTGAAACCGTCTCTGTATGTGCTTGGACTTCTGGTGCGACCGTGGTTCCTTTGCTTGTGCTATTGCTCCAGTGTTATCACAGAAGATAACCAAAGGATCTGCACTCGAAGGAACGACACCAAGTTCCTGAATGAACTTACGAATCCACACTGCCTCCTTGGATGCTTCCAAGGCTGCAACATACTCGGCTTCTGTTGTGGAATCAGCAACAATAGACTGTTTGAAACTTTTCCACACCACTGCTCCACCATTCAAGCTAAAAACATAGCCTGATTGCGATTGGAAATCATCCTGGTCCGACTGGAACGAAGCGTCAGTATATCCTTCAATACTGAGTTCTTCCTGACCACCATATATCAAGAACATATCTTTGGTCCTCCGCAAATATTTCAAAATGTTCTTGACTGCAATCCAGTGTGCCTGACCTGGATTACTTTGGAACCGACTGGTCACGCTTAACCCGTAAGCGACGTCTGGGCGAGTACACAACATCGCATACATAATGGATCCAATAGCCGAAGCATAAGGCGTATTGTCCATTTCATCTTTCTCAGTCTGTGTTTGTGGACACTGACTCTTCGAAAGATTCAGACCATGTCTGACTGGAAGATATCCTCTTTTAGAATTCTCTAAATGGAATCTCTCCAGGACTTTATCGATGTAAGTACTCTGGCACAGCCCGAGAAGCCTCTTAGATCTATCCCTGTAGATCTTCACACCTAATACATAGGCTGCTTCTCCTAAATCTTTCATCTAGAAACATTTTCCTAACCATGCTTTAACAGCATGCAGTTCAGGAATATCGTTTCCAATGATTAAGATATCATCGACGTAGAGGACTAGGAAAGTAATCACGCTCCCACTAAACCTCTTATATACACACGGGTCATCTTCGTTCTTGATGAAACCAAACTCACAGATTGATTCATCAAAACGAATATTCCAGCTTCTTGATGCTTGTTTAAGTCCATAAATGGACTTCTTTAACTTGCATATTTTATGACGATCTGATGGAATAGTGAAACCTTCAGGTTGTGTCATATACACATCCTCATCCAGTTTTCCATTAAGGAAAGCGGTCTTCACATCCATCTGCCAGATCTCATAATCATAATATGCTGCTATCGCGAAAAGAATCCGAATAGACTTGAACATGGCTACAGGAGAGAAAGTTTCATCATAATCTATCCCGTAGATTTGTTTGAAACCTTTTGCAACTAGCCTGCCTTTATAGGTAACCACGTTACCATCCATGTCAATCTTCTTCTTGAAGATCCATTTACAGCCTATAGGGATTACTCCCGGAGGCGGATCAACCAAATCCCAGACTTGGTTATCTGACATGGAGTCCATCTCGGCTCGCATAGCTTCAAGCCACCTAGCTGAGTCCGGTCCACTGACCGCATCCGCATAAGTGAGGGGTTCATCATTATCAATGATGTAGACTCCGTCATAGCGCTCAGGCTGTCGACGGATCCTTCCCGATCTACGCGGTTCCCGTGATATCTGAGCCTCAAGTTGTTCAGTAACCTATTCTACCGGCTCAGGCTCATCCAACTCTGCTTGACTACTTTGTCCTTCCTCTGGATTCTCATCCAGCTTTATTTCTCCCCCACTGGCTTCTTGCAGAAGAAACTCCTTCTCAAGAAAAATTGCCGTCCGAGCAACAAATACCTTGTTCTCCTTGGGATCATAGAAATAATAACCCTTAGTTTCCTTAGGGTAACCGACAAAGATACATTTCTCAGATCTGCTCTCTAGTTTTCCAGAGGCGAGCTTTTTGACATAAGTCTCGCAACCCCAGATCTTGATAAATGTCAAGCTCGGCTGTTTCCCATACCATAACTCATATGGCGTCTTAGAAACTGCCTTGGATGGCACTCGGTTTAGTACCTTTGCAGCTGTTTCCAGTGCAAATCCCCAAAAGGAGTAAGGTAGAGTAGCCTAACTCATCATAGAATGAACCATATCTAGTAAGGTTCTGTTCCTCCTCTCGGACACACCATTCCATTGCGGTGTTCCTGGCGGAGTGAGCTGTGAGATAATCCCACACTCCTTCAGATAGTCAGTAAACTCTCGACTTAGGTATTCACCACCTCGATCTGAATGAAGTGCCTTGATATTTCGGCCTAGCTGATTCTGTACTTCATTCTTGAACTCTTTGAACTTGTCAAAAGATTCACTCTTATGTCTCATTAAATAGACATACCCATATCTACTGAAATCATCAGTAAAGGTAATGAAGTATGAATAGCCACCTCTGGCATGTTTACTAAATGGCCCACACACATCACTGTGTATAAGGTCAAGTAAACCTGAAGCCCTTTGACCTTGGTGAGAAAAAGGAGCCTTCGTCATTTTACCCATTAAACAAGCTTTACATGTATCAATCTCCTCACAGGAGAAAGATCCCAGCAGTCCATGATCATGCAACCGCTTAATGCGCTTCTTGTTAATATGGCCTAAACGACTATGCCATAGCAAGGTGCTGTCATCAGCATACTTGGCTTTCTTATTATCAATGTTTTGTATAGAATATTCCATGTCCAACATGAATAACCCATTGTTAATTGAACCAGTAGCATAAACAATATTATCAAGAGTAAGATAACACTTTGAAATCTTGCATTCAAAGGAAAACCCTTTCCTGACAAGAGCAGGAATAGAGATAATATTTTTGGTAATACTGGGTACAAAGTAACAATTGTTTAATTCTAATACAATGCCAGATGGTAATGAGATGTAATAATCCCCTACAGCAACAGCAGCAACCCGTGCCCCGTTTCCAACTCGTAGGTCCACCTCATGCTGTCCCACCTGTCTTCTTCTCTTGAGTTCCTGTACATTTGAACAAATGTGAACTCCACATGCAGTGTCCAACACCCATGAAATAGAAGAAGAGGATATCATGACTTCAGTCACAAATATACCTGAGCCAGAAGCGATGCTTCCCTTCTTGTCTCCTTGGAGCGCTTTACAGTCCTTTTTCCAGTGACCCAGCTGGCCACAGTGGAAACATCTGTTGTCCTTCGACCGCTTCACCTTTTGTTTCAGAGCCTTGCTGTAGTTCTTGACAGGGGCCTTGCCCTTCTTCCCCTTCTTCTTGTTCCTGGAAGGGAACATCAAGACAGAGGTTGAAGGCTTTCCCTTCAGAGTCTCCTCCGTAGTCAAGAGCATATTCAGCAACTCTGCCGGAGTACAGTCGATCTTGTTCATATTAAAATTAATAATGAACGCATCGAAGGAGGCCGGGAGAGACTGCAGAATAATGTCGACAGCAAGCTCCTGATTGATGGTATGCCCCAGTTTTTCTAGAGCCTCCTTGTGCCCAATCATCTTGAGCACATGAGCTCCCACTGGACTCCCTTCAGTCAGTTTGCTCTGAAAGAAAAGCTTGGTCAGATTATAGCGTTCAGTCCTCGCCTGTGCAGCATACAGCATCTTGAGGTTTGCTATAATTTCTATAGCAGACATATCCTCATGCTGACGCTGTAGCGGTGGCGTCATAGACGCTAGCATCAGGCAAGCAACATCAATGCTATCATTGACATGCTTTTCATAGGCATCGCGAACCGCCCTTGCGGCGTTCGCAGCGGGTTGAGGCGGTATAGCCGTCTCGAGGACATACAGTTTCCTCTCAGCCTTAAGAACGATCTTAAGGTGTTCGAACCAGTCTGAGAAGTTTGGCCCAGCAAACTTCTCCCTTTCCAGTAGGGATCGCACATTGAAGCTCATGGTGTTCGTTGCTGCAGGAATCTACAACAATGCAAGAACAGCAAGGTCAGTATCAATGTTTAGAATCAATCCAGGACTTAAGAAGGATTCTTTTCTCACTATTTTATCTGACTGAAAAATCCATTAAACAGTCCGAAAGAGTAACACTCTTTTAGTGAGATGGGATCCAAATTTCACACTTGGTCTCCGCGTCCCGCTCAGGCGAGATAAGATGCACAGAGAGTACAAGCACTAATTTCTGGTAGGCAGTCCCTGCCAATCGTCAACCCGTGCGATTCCCCTTCATCTGGGCAATCCAGCCGACTGTGCCAACTGAGTTGGTACAACACAGTCTCTGATCCCGCAGATGGCTGCCTCCATGTGCTACCATATGCTCCACATATGTAGCCTACATGGTCAAGCTGACCTGACCTACTCCCTGGACCACCACGTGCTATGCTGAGCAACGAGAAGCGATAAATCCCTTCTCTGTAACACGCAGGTGAAATCGCACACCGTCTGAAGATAGATGGACGTGCCCACTGAGTGGGTACAACATGGCTCCAATGATAGTCAGAACAGTGAGGTTTCGCGTCAGAAGGCTTACGAGCTTGATATTTTAGCGTTGGATTTTAACGGTCTTTTATCTTCTTTGTTGGGGGTATGCCCTTAAGGCTAATGTTTGAGGCCTTGGGATTGTAACAGTATCATGTATAAACTTTTATGTTTATAAAGGCATGGTTGTTATTCAGTTTGTTACCTTGTCTGCTGTAATAAGTGTACTTCTGAATAATGTCTCAAAGCTGTTCAGCTAGGCTGACATGAAGTAAAGTCCTTAGTCGAGATATCTTGGTGAACATGAGACAACCTTGATATGATTGAGACTAATATGTGTTCTAATCTTATAGGATGCTTGGAGCATGGAATAAGATGTAGACTCATGGGTACATTGGATGTATTGGACAGACCCTACTAGGATATTCAATTGCTTGTCACAATGTGAATATTCCTTGATTGCGACAAGTGGCACATTTCCTCTGACTTGAGATCACTTGTGTTTTCTAAATGATGATTGTCATTGTTTTGAGGTAGTTCAATATCATTTGAAACATAATGATTATAGACTATCTTGGATGGTGAGCTTGAGTCAGGTTAGGGCGCTAGTGATAGACATAGGATTGCCGTCTCCTTGTTAAGGAGTGTGATGTTCTAAAGGGGCCCCCTGGATGAGATGATTGAGAATAGTGTATGGCCATACCCAGATGACTATGTTCATCTGATCTAATCATGCTCATCATATTGGAGTTACAAGCTTGACACGCTTGTCCAATAAGAACATCCAGTGGCAAAGGAAATATGCATGCCTTGTGAGTTGATTAACACTTGTGCTGTGGTTTGGGTGTAGTCTTGGAAGACTCTTTTCTTTATATCGGGAGATAGTGATGTGTTGCTAGATACCCCTCACTGATCGTGATAACGTGAGTTATCGTTACCGACATTTAAAGGAAACCCTCAGGGTCGCACAATTTGATGATATGGCTTACTTAAGTCAGATCGTGTGGACTGAATTGTTCAGGTTCAGTTTAAAGGGATTTAATCTCTGATTGTAAGTGAGATCTGGTCTGATCATGTTTGATTGATTAGGGCTTAAGATCGGTAAGCTTCGATTGAGAGAATGGATGCTGGATCGGTGAGATCAAGAGCATTAGGAGATCAACGGTTAGATCTGGAGCCTTAGGGTTTAATTTGGTCTAGACCATGTCGCTTGGCTTATTTGGTCTTTGAACCAGACCAACATGAACCGGCTCATAAATGAGCGCATGGTTCAAAAGTGAAGTGGTTTTGCGAATGGGTAAACCCATGATCGCATGAAGAGAAGTGGCATGCTATTTTTAGATAGCACTTCTCTTACGTGACCACATCTCACGTTCACGCCTCTCCTCTCTTCGTTCGTCGCCTTGTCTCTTGCTCTTGACGAGAGAACATTCGGGTGGTGAAAAGTTTTTGACGAGAAGAGGAGAAAAATTGCCAAGCCAAGACATCTCTTCCCTTCCACTCGACAAGGACATCTTTGGGCCTTGCTAGCACAAGGATCGCAAGGAGGAGTAGGCGACATCAATTGTGTGCGTCACCTCTGGAGAAGATCCAGTTCGGTCTTTGCTTCCAAGGCGCCATCTAGAAATGGCTATGGTATGATCCTTCTCTATATGCAATTGGGTCATTTTTGTTAATCATACAGCATGCAAGATCTAGAAACCCCCTTTCCGCTGCCTTCATTCCCATATGCGCCTATGAGATAGGGTTTCGCCCCCTTGTGGGGACCTTCATTCTTAACTATCATGCAAACCCTATGGTGATAGCAGAAGATAAATAAATCATGCAATTCTAATTATAAACGGTAAGTAGAAAGCATGCTGATCTTATGTGGTAAAAGCCCATTAACCCTAAGTAAGACCTTAAGATATCTTAAGTCTTCACTTGCTTCTTGGGTCTTTTGCCTCTCATCTGGCCCAGACCAGGGCCCAAGCGCCCTCTGCAGCTTTGGTGCGCCCACCAGCTGCTTGCACCTTGCTATGTGTGCTTTGAGCTCTTGTCAGATTAAAAGTACATTTTAATCTATCTAGACAAGTTTGACACGCAGGTCAATTATACAATAAATTAATTAAAATGTGATGCGCAGATCACAAATATATAATTTACAATTTAAGCCAGGCTCGCAGGCCCCAGCACAGCACACATAAACACGGGCAGCCCACATAAGAATAAATAAACAAGCACATGGCATCCACACAACATGTGATCCATCAAACAAGAAAATAAAATTTTGAAAACCCATTGGCATCATTTTAATTTTCTTATGTGCCCTTACAACCTTACAATGGTCCATTGATAGGGATCCACTCATTCATCTAGTCAGATCCACTGCCCTTGCATGCACCAAGTCCTAACTGACTTGAGTTGACCTAATGGTCAACCATGCATGCGCAAAGGGCTGAACAACCCTCATGAGTTTCGGCAAGCGGGTGTGACCCCGGGCCTAACTCATGTGTGTTCAGTAGCCGTCTCAACCAGACCTCGCTACACGCCCTTGATGCAGTCGACCTATAGCCACCTCGTGCTTGCGCACAGGTGCTATCTGGTCAACCCATCTAGGCTGTCAGATGGTCTGATCAGACTATTTGGATCCTTCCTAGAAGATGACTTCAACCCCATCAACCCATCTAAGGGTTTAAAGTAGGGCCTTAGATCTAGATGAGGCGCGCATGATCTTTTGTTTTGTCAAAAACAACATGTAAGAAGCGCCAACAAACATGCGCCATCCACAACTAAACATACATTTAAGTTCTTAAACTAGCATGTAGTTATTCGGCATGTTATTAGATCTAAGCTTAGCAAACGCAAACATGGATCACATGTAGGCAATCAAATGAACATACATAGAACCTAGCTCTGATACCAATTGAAGAGTCCCCTTCAAGGGGGAGCGCAAGGGGTTGAAACCCTAAAGGGGGCGCATGTAATTTCCAAGGGGTTTCAACATGAGATCGCATGTAATATATGTTCATATGATCAACCTTAAGGAATGTGGAGATCGAAAGAAGATCATACCAAAGCCATCTATTTGGATGGTGTCTTGGAAGCAAAGATCGAAAGGGATCTTCTCCAAAGATGAAGCACACAAGATGAGGAATGGCTTCTCCTTGTCGTCTTTGTGCTAGCAAAGCTTCAAGGGGTCCTTTGCGTGGAGGAAGTTTGAGATGCGAGAACAAGCTTCTCCTTGGACGAAAAACCTTCCCTTCTTCTTGTCAATCCTTCTCACACGAGAGTGCAAGCTAGCCACAAGAGAAGAGGGGAACGTATTTGCGTTTTGGCGTTGAGAGGAATCGGCATTGATGACTTTCCATAAATGGAACATCATTAAGCCATACGCTCATGCCAACCCAAAAACGCTTACTAGCATTGAACCAAGCGTTCACCTTTGTGAACCGGTTCAAGCCAAAACGTCCCAATCGAATTTGATTCACATACCAAATCAAAATAGCTCAAGCCATTTGGTCTAGACCATAGTAAACCCTAAGGTTTCAGATCTAACCGTTCATCTCTTTGATGCTCTTGATCTCACTGATCCATCATCAATCCTCTCGATCGAAGCTTACCGATCTCAAGCCCTAATCAATCAAACATGATCAGACCAGATCTCACTTACAATCAGAGTTTAAACTCCTTTAAACTGAACCTAAACAATTCAGTCCACACGATCTGACTTAAGCAAGCCATATCATCGAATTGTGCGACCCTAAGGGTTTCCTTTAAATGTCGGTAACGATAACTTACGTTATCATGATCAGTGAGGGGTATCTAGCAACACATCACTGTCTCCCGATATAAAGGAAAGAGTCTTCCAAGACTACACCCAAACCACAGCACAAGTGTGAATCCACTTCACTAGGCATACATGTTTCCTTTGCCACTGGATGTTCTTATTGGACAAGCGTGTCAAGCCTGTAGCTCCAATATGATGAGCATGATTAGATCAGATGAACATAGTCACCTGGGTATGGCCATACACTTTCTCAATCATCTCATTTAGGGGGGCCCCTTTAGAACATCACACTCCTTAAACAAGAAGACGGCAATCCTATATCTATCACTAGTGTCCTAACCTGACTCATGATCATTATCCAAGATAGTCTATAATCATTATGTTTCAAATGATATTGAACTCCCTCAAAACAATGACAATCATCATTTAGAAACACAAGTGATCTCAAGTCAGAGGACATGTGCCACTTGATGCAAACAAGGATTATTCACATTGTGACAAGCAATTGAATATCCTAGTAGGGTCTGTCCAGTACATCCAATGTACCCATGAGTCTACATCTTATTCCATGCTCGAAGCATCCTATAAGATTAGAACACATATTAGTCTCAATCATATCAAGGCTGTCTCATGTTCACCAAGATATCTCGACTAAGGACATTACAGCATATCAGCCTAGCTGAACAGCATTGAGACATTATTCAGAAGTATACTTATTGCAGCAGACAACGTAACATACTGAATAACAACCATTGCCTTTATAAACATAAGAGTTTATACATGATACTGATACAATCCCAAGGCCTCAAACATTAGCCTTTAAGGGCATACCCCAACAAAATCAAGCCAAGCCTTGGTCCAGATCACCTTAAACCCTAAGATTCAAGATCTGACTATTCATCTCTTGATGCTCCTGATCTGACCAATCTAGCATCAATTCTCTCGATCGAAGCTTACCGATCTCAAGCCCTAATCAATCAAACATGATCAGACCAGATCTCACTTACAATCAGAGTTTAAAACCCTTAAACTGAACCAAAACAATTCAGTCCACACGATCTGACTTAAGTAAGCCATATCATCAAATTGTGCGACCCTAAGGGTTTCCTTTAAATGTCGGTAACGATAACTTACGTTATCACGATCAGTGAGGGGTATCTAGCAACACATCACTGTCTCCCGATATAAAGGAAAGAGTCTTCCAAGACTACACCCAAACCATAGCACAAGTGTGAATCCACTTCACTAGACATACATGTTTCCTTTGCCACTGGATGTTCTTATTGGACATGCGTGTCAAGCTTGTAACTCCAATATGATGAGGATGATTAGATCAGATGAACATAGTCATCTGGGTATGGCCATACACTTTCTCAATCATCTTATCCAGGGGGCCCCTTTAGAACATCACACTCCTATCAAGGAGACGGCAATCCTTTATCTATCACTAGTGTCCTAACCTGACTCATGATCATTATCCAAGATAGTCTATAACCATTATGTTTCAAATGATATTGAACTACCTCAAAACAATGACAATCATCATTTAGAAACACAAGTGATCTCAAGTCAGAGGAAGTATGCCACTTGTTTGCATACAAGGATTATTCACATTGTGACAAGCAATTGAACATCCTAGTAGGGTCTGTCCAGTACATCCAATGTACCTATGAGTCTACATCTTATTCCATGCTCGAAGCATCCTATAAGATTAGAACACATATTAGTCTCAATCATATCAAGGCTGTCTCATGTTCACCAAGATATCTCGACTAAGGACTTAACTGCATGTCAGCCAAGCTGAACAGCATTGAGACATTATTCAGAAGTATACATATGACAGCAGATAATGCAACAACATGAATAACAACCATTGCCTTTATAAACATGAAGTTTATACATGATACTGATACAATCCCGAGGCCTCAAACATTAGCCTTAAGGGCATACCCCAACAATCTCCCACTTGCACTTAATCTAATGGTTGAGATATCTCAAACCCATATTATTACAGTGCTTCTCATGCTTCTGCTGCGCCAGAGGCTTTGTAAGCGGGTCAGCCAGATTGTCATCTGTATGAACCTTGCAGATTTTGATCTCGCCTCAATCAATGATCTCCCGGATCAAGTGAAACCGTCTCTGTATGTGCTTGGACTTCTGGTGCGACCGTGGTTCCATTGCTTGTGCGATTGCTCCAGTGTTATCACAAAAGATAACCAAAGGATCTGCACTCGAAGGAACAACACCAAGTTCCTGAACGAACTTACGAATCCACACTGCCTCCTTAGATGCTTCTGAGGCTGCAACATGCTCGGCTTCTGTTGTGGAATCAGCAACAATAGATTGTTTGAAACTTTTCCACACCACTGCTCCTCCATTCAAGCTAAAAACATAGCCTGATTGCAATCGGAAATCATCCTGGTCAGATTGGAACGAAGCGTTAGTATATCCTTCAATACTGAGTTCTTCCTGACCACCATACACCAATAATATATCTTTGGTCCTCCAAAGATATTTCAAAATGTTCTTGACTGCAATCCAGTGCGCCTGACCTGGATTACTTTGGAATCGACTGGTCACGCTTAACCCGTAAGCGACGTCTGGGCGAGTACACAACATCGCATACATAATGGACCCAATAGCCGAAGCATAAGGCGTATTGTCCATTTCATCTTTCTCAGTCTGTGTTTGCGGACACTGACTCTTCGAAAGATTCATGTAACATCCCGTTATCTTAACCCCAAACAAATGGCACAATTCACAAATGATACAGGATGTTTCATATAAGATCGATTCATATGCTAGGTAAAACCGAGTTCAAGAAAACACGATCTGAAAATTTCCATAAATCCATACATACAAATTCACAAAACACAAATCTCATAAATCACATAAAGGTACCTGCCACCACGCAATCCTTGCACTAGACATATGCAAGGCAACAGTTATATCAAATCCGATGGCATAAATACAATTCGATTCGAAATTCAAAACAAAGCCACAAAGTCGATTTTATAAACTCATACCAAACACCGAAACCAGGCTGAAGCCCGCGGTGACACAAAAATCAAACTCATAAGACTGCCATAGCCGGCAACACAATTCACATAATTCACATGGTTCACATAGTTCATATAATTCATGTTAAGGCCACAACCAGCCCCCAAGAATTAAGCACAAAAGTTCTTAAAACAGCAAATAGCATAATTATCCACGCCAATGCACTCAAGAAATGCGCCCCTGCTCTATGCCTGAAAATAATGAGGGGTGAGCTACACAGCCCAGTGAGTGGATAGTCTAAATCGACCATCCATAACATACACTCAAAAATATAGGCAGGTTATTTTAAAAAATCTGTAACAGAACATTATGTCAACATGTAACAAAATAAAGGAAACAGAAGTCATATAAACAGCCAGATGTACACACCAACATATAACAAACTCAGGTTCTATACAAACTCAGGTTCTAGAGTTATACTCTAAACCAACTAAACACATCCATACTTAGTTAACCTAGTTGTCCAGCATATTCAGTAGTGACCAATATGGTCTAACCCGGCTTTGGCCTAAGCACTGGGAGCTGCAAAATCTCGTGCAACACATAATCATGGACAGTGAGTAGAATCAAGAGGTGGCCCCCGCCAGGTCACGACGTGGCACTTTGCTCTAAAACACCCCATAAACACATCGATGGATTGTGTGTAGATTCAAGAGGTGGCCCCCGCCAGGTCATGGCGTGGCACTTTGCTCTACGACACCCCATATCACAAAATGAGAGTGATGACATCAAGAGGTGGCCCCTGTCTGATCAAGACATGGCACTTTGCGTCTTATATCACCCCATGACATAAAAGAGTAATGACATCAAGAGGTGGCCCCTGTCCGACCAAGACATGGCACTTTGCGTCAAAACCCGTTCTCCCAAAAGGTTCCTACTAGACAACAGACATATCTTAATTCATATTTCACAAAGGTGGACTCCTAAGTGTCAACTAGACTCTAGGATAGTCATCACAAAAATCATATCGGGCAGGCTGAACATCAACCCCCATCACAATAATCATAATAGGCAGGCTGAACATCAACCTCCTCACATATCAAATACAGGACTGGAATTCAAACCCTTAACATATCACATAAAGACTATCCAATGAGTACCCGGTTACACTTAGCCATAGTCCTAACCAACACATAACACATAATATTCAAAATTCCCATAATTACATAATTTTCATAAGTCACATAACCACATAATATTCCAAATTCACATAACCCGTTACATAACACATATTATTCCAAATTCACATCACCTATCACATAACACATATTATTCCAAAAATCTCATAACATATCACATAATATTTCATATTCAAATAGTGTAGTCCTTAGATTTCATGCTAATTAGTTCAGTCAAAACTTGCTATGTTATCACTCAAATTTCTCAAACAATTTCTCAACATAGTCCTAAGTATATAACCATATACTATAAAATCAACTTAAAATTTTCAAACAATTTCTCAAACAATTTCTCAAACAACTACCACATATATGTTAACTAAAAACATCAAATTCGGCTTCCATACATATTATCAAGATTTCGGTTTAACTACAATTAACAAGGTTTCGGTTTTCATACATGCTACAAAAATCATTGATTTAATGTTACCCAAAATTGATTTCGGTTTAACTATAATTAACAAGAATTTCATACTCAAAATTCAATGATTTAATGCTACCAAAATTCCTACAAAAATACCTTAAATTTCATACAAATTTTTGGTTAAATAATCATCATATAATCACCTTTGAAAAATTCGGTTTTCATGATATAATCAACTTTACAAAATTCGGTTTTCATCATGGTAAAGTCTTGAATTTCGGTTTTAGCATGGTAAGATTTCCAACAAGCAAATATATCATCTAACACATCAATTAACACAAACAAATAGATAGAAATCGATTAAACACCCCACTCACCTCTTAACCGAGAACACAAGGTGAAAATTCTCCAAAAACAATTCGTCTAAGGCTTGAAGTTCTACTAAGAATCGCCACCAAACACCAAGGAAAATTCGCCAAAGGGGAAGAGATGGAGAAATCGCCAAAATCGCTTCAAGAACTCTTCAATAACACCAAAATCGCCTTCTTCCTCCTAGCCGTCGCCCAAGGTTTTTCTTCAAGCCAAAAATCGCCAAAACCTCTACCCTAGCCGAAATTACTACTTAAACTTTGGGTTTTTAAATTTTAAACCCATTAACCAATTAATTCCAAAAGGGTTTAACCCATTTAACTAATAATTTCGAATTTTAAATCTAATATCCAATAACCCAATAACCCATGGTTTAAGTGAAAATCCAATATGAATTTAAATTAACATCCAATTAATTAATTCACTTAAGCGCAAATCCAATAAGGATTTAATTAATATCCAATAAGGTCTAATTAATTAACTAACAACTTACAACCCATAATTCCTAATTAATTTATCATGAACAACTAATAATAATTTATCATAAATTAACAGCCAATAATCAAACAAATAATCTCTAATTAAATAACTATTAACAACCAATACATAAAAATATCACAGTCAATAATTTTAGACTAAATCAAAATAATGCTTACCAGGACTCAAGATCCTTGGATCTTACATCCCTCCCTCCTTATAAAGCTTTAGTCCTCTAAAGCTCAGCATCCATATCATCAAAGAGGTAAGCATAAAATTTCCTCATATCAGCTTCAGTCTCCCATGTCGCCTCCTCAACTGACTGATTTCCCCAGATAACCTTTACCAAAGGTATAGTCTTGTTCCTCAAAACTTTATCCTTTCTATCCACAATCCGAAGAGGTCTTTCCTCAAATGTCAAGTCACTCGGAATCTGAAGAGGTTCTAACTCCAACACATGAGATGGATCAGGATGATATTTCCTCAATGCAGAGACATGGAATACATTATGCACATGATCCATAGCAGGAGGTAAAGCTAACCGGTAAGCCACTGGACCAATTCTCTCAATAATGTCAAAAGGGCCTACAAACCTAGGGCTCAACTTGCCCTTTTTGCCAAACCTCATTACACCCTTAGTAGGTGACACCTTCAAGAACACATGATCCCCTACCATAAACTCCAAGGAACGACGACGGTCATCAGCATAACTCTTCTGTCTGTCCCGAGCAATTTTCAGTTTATCCCGGATCTCTCTGACCTTATCAGTAGTCTCCTGTACTGCATCAGATCTCAAAATCATTCTGTCACCAGTTTCCTCCCAACACAAGGGAGTCCTACACCTTCTCCCATACAAAGCCTCATAAGGAGCCATCTGAATACTGGAGTGGAAGCTATTATTATAAGTGAACTCTATCAAAGATAGATCCCGGTTCCACTCAGAACTCCAATCAACCACATAAGCTCTCAACAAGTCTTCTAGAGTCTGTATAGTACGTTTCGTCTGGCCATCAGACTGAGGATGGCATGCTGTACTAAAGCTCAACTTAGTACCCAAACCCTCCTGTAAACTCTTCCAAAATCTGGACAAAAATCGAGAGTACCTATCAGACACAATATCAACAGGAACTCCATGCAGTCTGACTATCTCATCAATGTACAATCTAGCCAGCCTCTCTAACGAATAAGTCATCTTAATCGGGAGAAAATGGGCTGATTTAGTGAGTCTATCAACGATCACCCAAATAGCATCATGACCCAATCTGGTTCTGGGCAAACCACACACAAAGTCCATACTGATGCATTCCCACTTCCACTCAGGAATAGGAAGGGGCTGCAACAAACCACCAGGCTTCTGGTGTTCAGCCTTTACAGTCTGACAGGTTAAACACCTAGAGACAAAATCATATACCTCTTTCTTCATGCCCGGCCACCAAAAACTCTTCTTGAGGTCTTGATACATCTTAGTCACGCCAGGATGTAGAGAATATTTGGAGTTATGGCTGTCCTCCAATATTTCTTTCCTCAAGCTCGGTTCCTCAGGGACACATACCCTTCCACGAAACCGAAGAATACCATCATCAGACAGGCTAAAATCCTGAACTGCGCCATCAACCAGACTATCCCTGATCTGACCTAATCTCGGATCCACAGACTGCTGATCTCTGATCTTCTGCAACAAAGCAGACTGTACTCTGAGAAAAGCCACATAACCAGACTGAACTTTAGGAGAAACACTGATCCTGAGATCGCTGAACTCCTGCAGTAACCGCCACTCACTGACTCGTAAAGCAGCTACTGAAGTAACTGGATGTCTGCTCAGCGCATCCGCCACTACATTGGCCTTTCCAGCCTGATACTGAATAGAGAAGTCATAATCTTTGATCAACTCCATCCATCTTCTCTGTCTCATGTTCAACTCCTTCTGAGTGAAGATATACTTGAGACTCTGGTGATCAGTGAACAGATCAAACTCCTGACCCAGCAAATAGTGACGCCATATCTTCAAAGCAAAGACTACGGCCGCCAACTCTAAGTCATGAGTAGGGTAGTTCAATTCATACTCCTTCAGTTGTCTCGAAGCATAGGCTACTACAGAACCCTTCTGCATCAAGACACAACCCAACCCTTTGCCTGAAGCATCTGTATAGACAGTAAACCTTTCCCCACCACTAGGAATAATGAGGATCGGTGTACTAGTCAACCTCCTCTTCAGCTCTTGGAAGCTCTCTTCACACTTGTCATCCCAAATAAACTTAGCCTCCTTTCTGGTCAATTTAGTTAAAGGACCCGCCAGCTTGGAGAATCCCTCAACAAATCTCCGGTAGTAACCTGCCAAACCCAGAAAACTCCTGATCTCAGTAGCACTAGTCGGTCTTCCCCAATTAAGGATGGCTTGCACTTTAACTGGATCCACAGACACCCCCTGACCAGAAATCGCATGTCCAAGGAAACTGATCTTCTCTAGCCAGAACTCACACTTACTAGCCTTGGCATATAATCGGTTCTTCCTCAGAACCTCCAGCACTCTGCGCAAGTCACTGACATGATCTGAAGTAGTCCGTGAGTATACCAAAATATCGTCTATAAAGACTACCACACAAGAGTCAAGCAATTCATGGAATACCCTGTTCATCAAATCCATGAAGACAGCAGGTGCATTCGTCAGTCCAAAAGGCATAACTAAAAATTCAAAATGCCCATACCTGGTCCTGAAAGCAGTCTTAAATATATCCTCATCCTTGACCCTCAGCTGGTAATACCCTGATCTCAGATCAATCTTAGAGAACACTGTCGCTCCCTGTAATTGATCAAATAGATCATCAATTCTGGGAAGAGGATACTTATTCTTGATAGTCACTTGGTTCAATTGCCTGTAGTCTATACACATCCTCAGGGTTCCATCTTTCTTCTTCACAAATAGCACTGGCGCTCCCCAGGGAGAAGCACTAGGTCGAATGTACCCTTTCTCTAGCAATTCCTCCAGTTGTTTCTTAAGCTCGGCCAGCTCTGAGGTAGCCATACGATAAGGAGCTCTGGAGATAGGTGCCGTACCTGGCGCCAACTCAATGCCAAACTCTACTTCTCTAATCGGTGGCAAGCCTGAAAATTCTTCAGATAACACATCAGGAAATTCTTTCACCACCGCCATCTGAGTCAAATCAGAAGTAGAATCATCCTGCACCTTAACATGCGCAAGATAACCCTTGCATCCACTAGCCAGTAATTTCCTGGCCTGTAGGAAAGATATCACATGCGGTCCTTGGTCTGACACTAGACCTCTCACAAAAAGCCGATTCCCATCTAGCAGATTTAAAGTGATTACTTTCTCAAAGCAATCCACAGAGGCATGATGTGAAGACAACCAATCCATACCTAGAATGACATCATAGTCTTGCATGTCTAAGAGGATTAGATCCACTAGAAACTCATAACCCTCTACATGTACCATACAGTCAGCACACACAGTGTCTGTAGATAATGATTTTCCTAAGGGAGTACTGACAGACACAACATAATCTAGCATCTTAGGTACAACAGGTAAACATGCAGCAAATCTAACAGATACAAAAGACAGATTTGCACCAGGATCAAATAAAATGCGAGCTAACTGATCAAATACAAATAAGGTACCTTCCACAACGGATCGGGAAGCTCGTGTATCCTTCTCAGCCACAGCATAAACTCTAGTCTGGACTGTAGGCTTATCTGCGCCTTTAGGCTGTATCTCAGGCTCTTTGCAGTCTCTGACCATGTGCCCTGGTTTCTTACACCTGAAGCACACGCCATTCTTCTTATGACAGTCTTTCACTAGGTGTCCCTTGAGCCCACAATAACTACAAGTGATACCGTTTCTTACATCCCTGGCATCCCTGAACTGCTGCGGTGCATCCCTGGACTGCTGCGGTGCCTTGTAGGAGTAAGGCTTATACCTGCTCTTTTTGTAGTCCTTATGTTTAGGGTACTTCTTACCCTTGCCGCCACTGCCATACTGAGGAGCCGCCGCCTCAGCTGCAGGAACCACTGTCACGGCAACATGAGAACTCCTCTCAGCTATGTATCTCTCAATGGTGCGTGCTCGCCCAACAGTCTCAACATAGGTCTCCAAATGCTGAGCACCAACCTGCTCTCTAATGTCCCATCTGAGACCTCTGAGAAACTTAGTAGCTCTCCTCTTTTCAGTGTTTATCAGGTGAGGAGAATACTTTCCCAATTTCGTGAACTGTAATTCATACTGGTCCACAGTCATATCACCCTGCTCCAGGTGAATAAACGCCACTTCTCGGTCCTCCACCAAACTATCTGGGAAGTACTTCTCGTTAAATCGAGACAAGAAGTAAGGCCAATCTACAGTCTCATGTCTTTCTTCGGCAAGTCTCACCACGCCCTTCCACCACTCATCTGCGTCAGCACGCATCATATAGGTGGTCAGACATAACTTGTCTTCGTCCGAGCAACGCATAACTTGGAAAATCTTTTCCAAGCACAACTGCCAGTTCTCGGCAGTACTGGATTCTGAGCCCCCATAAAAAGAACTAGGACCCAGTTTCTGGAATTCACTCACAACCACAGTAAGGAAATCAAACATAAACCTATCAGGTGTCTAGCAATACACAAACATGTTTTCCCCCAAACTAAGTTTTAGCTAGCCAACTCCTCTGATACCATTCTGTAACATCCCGTTATCTTAACCCCAAACAAATGGCACAATTCACAAATGATACAGGATGTTTCATATAAGATCGATTCATATGCTAGGTAAAACCGAGTTCAAGAAAACACGATCTGAAAATTTCCATAAATCCATACATACAAATTCACAAAACACAAATCTCATAAATCACATAAAGGTACCTGCCACCACGCAATCCTTGCACTAGACATATGCAAGGCAACAGTTATATCAAATCCGATGGCATAAATACAATTCGATTCAAAATTCAAAACAAAGCCACAAAGTCGATTTTATAAACTCATACCAAACACCGAAACCAGGCTGAAGCCCGCGGTGACACAAAAATCAAACTCATAAGACTGCCATAGCCGGCAACACAATTCACATAATTCACATGGTTCACATAGTTCATATAATTCATGTTAAGGCCACAACCGGCCCCCAAGAATTAAGCACAAAAGTTCTTAAAACAGCAAATAGCATAATTATCCACGCCAATGCACTCAAGAAATGCGCCCCTGCTCTATGCCTGAAAATAATGAGGGGTGAGCTACACAGCCCAGTGAGTGGATAGTCTAAATCGACCATCCATAACATACACTCAAAAATATAGGCAGGTTATTTTAAAAAATCTGTAACAGAACATTATGTCAACATGTAACAAAATAAAGGAAACAGAAGTCATATAAACAGCCAGATGTACACACCAACATATAACAAACTCAGGTTCTATACAAACTCAGGTTCTAGAGTTATACTCTAAACCAACTAAACACATCCATACTTAGTTAACCTAGTTGTCCAGCATATTCAGTAGTGACCAATATGGTCTAACCCGGCTTTGGCCTAAGCACTGGGAGCTGCAAAATCTCGTGCAACACATAATCATGGACAGTGAGTAGAATCAAGAGGTGGCCCCCGCCAGGTCACGACGTGGCACTTTGCTCTAAAACACCCCATAAACACATCGATGGATTGTGTGTAGATTCAAGAGGTGGCCCCCGCCAGGTCATGACGTGGCACTTTGCTCTACGACACCCCATATCACAAAATGAGAGTGATGACATCAAGAGGTGGCCCCTGTCTGATCAAGACATGGCACTTTGCGTCTTATATCACCCCATGACATAAAAGAGTAATGACATCAAGAGGTGGCCCCTGTCCGACCAAGACATGGCACTTTGCGTCAAAACCCGTTCTCCCAAAAGGTTCCTACTGGACAACAGACATATCTTAATTCATATTTCACAAAGGTGGACTCCTAAGTGTCAACTAGACTCTAGGATAGTCATCACAAAAATCATATCGGGCAGGCTGAACATCAACCCCCATCACAATAATCATAATAGGCAGGCTGAACATCAACCTCCTCACATATCAAATACAGGACTGGAATTCAAACCCTTAACATATCACATAAAGACTATCCAATGAGTACCCGGTTACACTTAGCCATAGTCCTAACCAACACATAACACATAATATTCAAAATTCCCATAATTACATAATTTTCATAAGTCACATAACCACATAATATTCCAAATTCACATAACCCGTTACATAACACATATTATTCCAAATTCACATCACCTATCACATAACACATATTATTCCAAAAATCTCATAACATATCACATAATATTTCATATTCAAATAGTGTAGTCCTTAGATTTCATGCTAATTAGTTCAGTCAAAACTTGCTATGTTATCACTCAAATTTCTCAAACAATTTCTCAACATAGTCCTAAGTATATAACCATATACTATAAAATCAACTTAAAATTTTCAAACAATTTCTCAAACAATTTCTCAAACAACTACCACATATATGTTAACTAAAAACATCAAATTCGGCTTCCATACATATTATCAAGATTTCGGTTTAACTACAATTAACAAGGTTTCGGTTTTCATACATGCTACAAAAATCATTGATTTAATGTTACCCAAAATTGATTTCGGTTTAACTATAATTAACAAGAATTTCATACTCAAAATTCAATGATTTAATGCTACCAAAATTCCTACAAAAATACCTTAAATTTCATACAAATTTTCGGTTAAATAATCATCATATAATCACCTTTGAAAAATTCGGTTTTCATGATATAATCAACTTTACAAAATTCGGTTTTCATGATATAATCAACTTTACAAAATTCGGTTTTCATCATGGTAAAGTCTTGAATTTCGGTTTTAGCATGGTAAGATTTCCAACAAGCAAATATATCATCTAACACATCAATTAACACAAACAAATAGATAGAAATCGATTAAACACCCCACTCACCTCTTAACCGAGAACACAAGGTGAAAATTCTCCAAAAACAATTCGTCTAAGGCTTGAAGTTCTACCAAGAATCGCCACCAAACACCAAGGAAAATTCGCCAAAGGGGAAGAGATGGAGAAATCGCCAAAATCGCTTCAAGAACTCTTCAATAACACCAAAATCGTCTTCTTCCTCCTAGCCGTCGCCCAAGGTTTTTCTTCAAGCCAAAAATCGCCAAAACCTCTACCCTAGCCGAAATTACTACTTAAACTTTGGGTTTTTAAATTTTAAACCCATTAACCAATTAATTCCAAAAGGGTTTAACCCATTTAACTAATAATTTCGAATTTTAAATCTAATATCCAATAACCCAATAACCCATGGTTTAAGTGAAAATCCAATATGAATTTAAATTAACATCCAATTAATTAATTCACTTAAGCGCAAATCCAATAAGTATTTAATTAATATCCAATAAGGTCTAATTAATTAACTAACAACTTACAACCCATAATTCCTAATTAATTTATCATGAACAACTAATAATAATTTATCATAAATTAACAGCCAATAATCAAACAAATAATCTCTAATTAAATAACTATTAACAACCAATACATAAAAATATCACAGTCAATAATTTTAGACTAAATCAAAATAATGCTTACCAGGACTCAAGATCCTTGGATCTTACAATTCAGACCATGTATGACTGGAAGATATCCTCTTTTAGAATTCTCTAAATGGAATCTCTCCAGGACTTTATCGATGTAAGTACTCTGGCACAGCCCGAGAAGCCTCTTAGATCTATCTCTGTAGATCTTCACACCTAATACATAGGCTGCTTCTCCTAGATCTTTCATCTGGAAACATTTTCTTAACCATGCCTTAACCGCATGTAGTTCAGGAATATCGTTTCCAATGATTAAGATATCATCGACGTAGAGGACTAGGAATGTAATTACGCTCCCACTAAACCTCTTATATACACACGGGTCATCTTCATTCTTGATGAAACCAAATTCACAGATTGATTCATCAAAACGAATGTTCCAGCTTCTTGATGCTTGCTTAAGTCCATAAATGGACTTCTTTAACTTGCATATTTTATGACGATCTGATGGATTAGTGAAACCTTCAGGTTGTGTCATATACACATCCTGATCCAGATTTCTATTAAGGAAAGCGATCTTCACATCCATCTGCCAGATCTCATAATCATAATATGCTGCTATTGCGAGAATGATCCGAATAGACTTGAACATAGCTACAGGAGAGAAAGTTTCATCATAATCTATCCCGTAGATTTGTTTGAAACCTTTCGCAACTAGCCTGCCTTTATAGGTAACCACGTTACCATCCATGTCTATCTTCTTCTTGAAGATCCATTTACAGCCTATAGGGATTACTCCCGGAGGCGGATCAACCAAATCCCAGACTTGGTTATCTGACATGGAGTCCATCTCGGCTCGCATAGCTTCAAGCCATCTCGCTGATTCCGGTCCACTGACCGCATCCGCATAAGTGAGGGGTTCATCATGATCAATGATGTAGACTCCATCATAGCGCTCAGGCTGTCGACGGATCCTTCCCGATCTTCGCAGTTCCCGTGATATCTGAGCTTCAGGTTGTTCAATAACCTGTTCTACTAGCTCATGCTCATCCAACTGTGCTTGACTACTTTGTCCTTCCTCTGGATTCTCATCCAGCTTTATTTCTCTCCCACTGGCCTCTTGCAGAAGAAATTCCTTCTCAAGAAAAATAGCCGTCCGAGCAACAAATACTTTGTTCTCTTTGGGGTCGTAGAAATAATAACCCTTAGTTTCCTTAGGGTAACCGACAAAGATGCATTTCTCATATCTGCTCTCTAGTTTCCCAGAGGCGAGCTTTTTGACATAAGCCTCGCAACCCCAGATCTTAATAAATGTCAAGCTCGGCTGTTTCCCATACCATAACTCATATGGAGTCTTTGAAACTGCCTTGGATGGCACTCGGTTTAGTACCTTTGCAGCTGTTTCCAGGGCAAATTCCCAAAAGGAGTAAGGTAGAGTAGCCTGACTCATCATTGAACGAACCATATCCAATAAGGTTCTGTTCCTCCTCTCGGACACACCATTTCATTGCGGTGTTACTGGCAGAGTAAGATGTGAGATAATCCCACACTACTTCAGATAGTCAGTAAACTCTCGAATTAGGTATTCTCCACCTCGATCTGAGCGAAGTGCCTTGATATTTCGGCCTAGCTGATTTTGCACTTCATTTTTGAACTCTTTGAACTTGTCAAAAGATTCACTCTTATGTCTCATTAGATAGACATACCCGTATCTACTGAAATCATCAGTAAAGGTAATGAAGTATGAATAGCCACCTCTGGCATGTTTACTAAATGGCCCACACACATCACTGTGAATGAGGTCAAGTAAACCTGAAGCCCTTTGACCTTTGTTAGGAAAAGGAGCCTTCGTCATTTTACCCATTAAACAAGCTTTGCATGTATCAAGCTCCTCATAGGAGAATGATCCCAGCAGTCCATGATCATGCAACCGCTTAATGCGTTTCTCGTTAATATGGCCTAAACGACTATGCCATAGCAAGGTGCTGTCATCAGCATACTTGGCTTTCTTATTATCAATATTTTGTATAGAATATTCCATGTCCAACATGAATAACCCATTGTTAATTGATCCAGTAGCATAAACAATATTATCATAAGAAATAACACACTTTGAAATATTGCATTCAAAGGAAAACCCTTTCCTGACAAGAGCAGGAATAGAGATAATATTTTTCGTTATGCTAGGTACAAAATAACAATTGTTCAATTCTAATACAAGTCCAGATGGTAATGAGATGTGATATTCTCCTACAGCAACAGCAGCAACCCGTGCTCCGTTTCCAACTTGTAGGTCCACCTCATGCTGTCCCACCTGTCTTCTTCTCTTGAGTTCCTATACATTTGAACAAATGTGAACTCCACATGCAGTGTCCAACACCCATGATATAGAAGAAGAAACCATGACTTCAATCACGAAAATACCTGAGCCAGAAGCAAAAGGATTGCTTCCCTTCTTGTCTCCTTTGAGCGCTTTACAGTCCTTTTTCCAGTGACCCAGCTGGCCACAGTGGAAACATCTGTATTCCTTCGACCGCTTAACCTTTTGTTTCAGAGCCTTGCTGTAGCTCTTAATAGGGGCTTTGCCCTTCTTCCCTTTCTTCTTGTTCCTTGAAGGAACCATCAAGACAGAGGTTGAAGGCTTTCCCTTTACAGTCAACTCTGTAGTCAAGAGCATGTTCAGTAACTCTGCCGGGGTACAGTCGATCTTGTTCATATTAAAGTTAATGATGAACGGATCGAAAGAGGTCGGGAGAGACTGCAATATGATGTCTACAGCAAGCTCCTGATTGATGGTATGTCCCAGTTTCTCTAGAGCCTCCTTGTACCCAATCATCTTGAGTACGTGAGCTCCCACTGGACTCCCTTCAGCCAGTTTGCTCTGAAAGAAAAGTTTAGTCAAATTGTAGCGTTTAGTCCTAGCCTGTGCAGCATACAGCAGCTTGAGGTTTGCTATAATTTGTATAGCAGATAGATCCTCATGCTGACGCTGCAGCTCTGGTGTCACATCCCGTTATCTTAACCCCAAACAAGCAACACAATTCACATAGAAACAGGATGTTATCACACAGGATCGATGCACATGCTAAGTAAAACCAAGTTCAGGAAAACCCGATCTGAAAATTTTCAAGAATCCATACATAAAACACACGAAACACAAATTTCATAAATGTACCTACCACCACGCAATCCTTGCACTAGACATATGCAAGGCAACAGTTATATCAAATCCGTATAAAATCCATAAAATCCATAATCACATAAAGGTACCTGCCACCAGGCAATACTTGCACTAGACATATGCAAGTTCACATTTATATCAAATCCGATTACACAAATATAAATCGACTCGAACTTAGAAACAAAACCACAATGTCGATTCTATAAATTCATTCAATGATACCACACCGAAACCAGGCCAAAGCCCGCGGTGACACAAAAATCAGAATATCAAACTGCCATAACCGGCAACACAAGTTCACATAGTTTGGCCACAACTGGCAACACAAGTTCATATAATTCGGCCACAACCGGCCCCAGTAATTAAGCACAAAAGTCTTATTCATTCAACTGGCATATCACGATATTCATATAAAATGCTAACTGGAAATGCGCCCCTGCTCTACACCTGAAAATAATGAGGGGTGAGCTACACAGCCCAGTGAGTGGATAGTCTCAATCGACCATCCATAATATACACTCAAAAATACATGCAGGTTATTTTAAAAACATTTAACAGAATATCATGTCAGCATTATGTCAGCATATAACAAAATTAAAGAACAGGACTCATATAAAACTGTCAGATGTACACAGCTATCACAAAAGAGTAACCCAGGTTCTAGATCTATACTCTAAACCAACTAAACACACCAACCACTTAATTAACCTAGTTGTCCAGCATATTCAGTAGTGACCATTATGGTCCAACCCGGCTTTGGCCTAAGCACTGGGAGAAACCTGCAAATCACATGCAACATATAGATGGACGGTGTGTAGATTCAAGAGGTGGCCCCCGCCAGGTCACGACGTGGCACTTTGCTCTACGATCACCCCATAACACAAAAATCTAAGCGTTCTAAGAGTGACGACATCAAGAGGTGGCCCCTGTCCGACCAAGACATGGCACTTTGCATCTTATATCACTCGTTCTCCCAAAGGGTTCCTACTGGACAACAATAGACACATCTTATATCTTATTTCACAACGGTGGACTCCTAAGCGTCAACTAGACTCTAGGATAGTCATCACAATAATCACAACAGGCAGGCTGAACAACAACCCCCTCTTTTATCACAATAATCACATCAGGCAGGCTGAACAACAACCCCCTCTTTTATCACAATAATCACATCAGGCAGGCTGAACAACAACCCCCTCACATATCACAATACAGGGCTGAAATTCAAACCCTTAACATATCACATATAGACTATCCCCTTGAGTACAAAGTTACACTTAGCCTCAGTCCTAACCATTCCATGACCATAGCACACAATATTCGAAAATCCCATAACCACATAATATTCCAAAGGTCACATAATATCCAAAAATCACATAATATTCAAAATCACAAAGTAGTGTAGTCCTTAGGTTTCATGCTGATTAGTTCAGTCTAACCTTGCTATGTTATCACCCAAATTTCTCAAACAAGGATACATAGCTATAAATATATAACCATAAACATATAACATGCTACACTCATGAAGAAACATTCATAAATTACATTTAACAAGCATCTATAATATCAACATAAAATTAAAACATGTATTCTTATAAACTACTTTACAATTTGCCACAAGTAAACATGTTAACTACAAATATCAAGATTCGGTTTTCATAAACAATTATCAAGATTTCGGTTCTCATACATATTATCAAGATTTCGGTTTTTAGGTTTTCATGGAAAATACTCTAAATTCGGTTTTCATGAAGAACATCTTAATTTCGATTTTCATGGAAAAATACCCTAAATTCGGTTTTCATGAAGAACATCTTAATTTCGGTTTTCATACCCTAAATTCGGTTTTCACGATAAATACACTTTGCATAATTTCGGTTTTAACATGGTAAATAAGACATTCAAGTGTATCATTTGATAGATCAAATAAGACATTCCACTCACCTCTTAACCGTGAACACTAAGGTGAAAAATACTCCACAACAAACCGTCTAAGGGCTTGAAATGCTTCTAGATAGACGCCAACAAGCACCCAAGAAAGCCGGCCAAGGAAGAAGGAAGAAGAAGATCGTCCAAGCCTTCAAGGAAATCGCCAAGTTCTTTCAAGCCGTCGCCCAAGGTTCTTCCAAGCCAACAAAAACGCCAACCTCTTTACCCTAGTCGCTAAACCCCTTAAAAAATTTAAATTTCGGTTTTTAATGTTTAACCCGCTAACCAATTAATTCAAAAGGGTTTAACCCATTTAACTAATAAATTTGAATTTTAAACCCAATTAGCGCAAACCCAATAACTCATAATTAACTAATTAATTTAACCATTAACTAACCATTAACCATTCACTTAAACGAAAATCCAATAAGGATTTAATTAACTTCCAATAAGGTCTATTTAATTAATTACAAATTAACAATCAATAAATTCTAATTAATTAATTACAAATTAACAATCAACAAACTCAAATCAATTAATTACAAATTAACAATCAATAAGCTAGTTAATTAATATCCAATAAGCTAGTCAATTAACCTTCAATACTGCTTAACGTAATATCCACAGTCAATGATTTTATTTACATCAAAAATAATACTTACCAGGACTTAAGATCCTTGGATCTTACATCCCTCCCTCCTTATAAAGCTTTAGTCCTCTAAAGCTCAACATTCATATCATCGAAGAGATAAGCATAGAATTTCCTCATATCATCTTCAGTCTCCCATGTCGCCTCCTCAACCGACTGATTTCCCCAGATAACCTTTACCAAAGGTATAGACTTATTCCTCAGAACTTTATCCTTTCTATCCACAATCTGGAGAGGTCTTTCCTCAAAAGTCAAATCACTCTGAATCTGAAGAGGTTCCAATTCCAATACATGAGATGGATCAGGATGATATTTCCTCAAAGCAGAAACATGGAACACATTATGCACATGATCCATAGCAGGAGGTAAAGCTAACCTGTAAGCCACTGGACCAACTCTCTCAATAATATCAAAAGGTCCAACAAACCTAGGGCTCAACTTGCCCTTTTTGCCAAACCTCATAACACCCTTAGTAGGTGACACCTTTAAGAAAACATGATCCCCTACCATAAACTCCAAGGGACGACGACGGTCATCAGCATAACTCTTCTGTCTGTCCCGAGAAATCTTCAGTTTATTCTGTATCTCTCTGACCTTATCAGTAGTCTCCTGAACTGCATCAGATCTCAAAATCATTCTGTCACCAGTCTCCTCCCAACACAAGGGAGTCCTACACCTTCTCCCATACAAAGCCTCATAAGGAGCCATCTGAATACTGGAGTGGAAACTATTATTATAAGTGAACTCTATCAAAGATAGATCCCGGTTCCACTCAGAACTCCAATCAACGACATAAGCTCTCAACAGGTCTTCTAGAGTCTGTATAGTACGCTCCGTCTGGCCATCAGACTGAGGATGGTATGCTGTACTAAAACTCAACTTAGTACCCAAACCCTCCTGTAAGCTCTTCCAAAACCTGGACAGAAATCGAGAGTCCCTATTAGACACAATATCAACAGGCACTCCATGCAGTCTGACTATCTCATCAATATACAATCTAGCCAGTCTCTCTAAAGGATAAGTCATCTTGATCGGGAGAAAGTGGGCTGATTTAGTGAATCTATCAACGATCACCCAAATAGCATCATGACTCAATCTGGTTCTGGGCAAACCACACACAAAATCCATACTGATGCATTCCCACTTCCACTCAGGACTAGGAAGGGGCTGCAACAAACCACCAGGCTTCTGGTGTTCAGCCTTTACCGTCTGACAGGTTAAACACCTAGAGACAAAATCAAATACTTCTTTCTTCATACCCGGCCACCAAAAGCTTTTCTTGAGGTCCTGATACATCTTAGTTACACCAGGATGTAGAGAATATTTGGAGTTATGGCTGTCCTCCAATATTTCTTTCCTCAAGCTCGGTTCCTCAGGGACACACACCCTTCCACGAAACCGAAGAACACCATCATCAGACAAGCTAAAATCCTGAACTGAACCCGCAACCAAACTATCCCTGATCTGAACTAATTTCGGATCCACTGACTGCTGATCTCTGATCTTCTGCAACAAAGCAGACTGTACTCTGAGGAAAGCCACATATCCAGACTGAACTCTAGGAGAAACACTGATCCTGAGATCTCTGAACTCCTGCAGTAACTGCCACTAACTGACCCGTAAAGCAGCTACTGAAGTAACTGGATGTCTGCTCAGTGCATCAGCCACTACATTGGCCTTCCCAGCCTGATACTGAATAGAGAAGTCATAGTCTTTGATCAACTCCATCCATCTTCTCTGTCTCATGTTCAACTCCTTCTGAGTGAAGATGTACTTGAGACTCTGGTGGTCAGTGAACAGATCAAACTCTTGACCCAACAAATAGTGACGCCATATCTTCAGAGCAAAGACTACGGCCGCCAACTCTAAGTCATGAGTAGGGTAGTTCAACTCATACTCCTTCAGCTGTCTCGAAGCATAGGCTACCACAGAACCCTTCTGCATCAAGACACAACCCAACCCCTTGCCTGAAGCATCCGTATAGACAGTAAACCTTTCCCCGTCACTAGGAATAATAAGGATCGGTGTACTAGTCAACCTCCTCTTCAGCTCCTGAAAGCTCTCTTCACACTTGTCATCCCAATTAAACTTGGCCTCCTTTCTGGTTAATTTAGTTAAAGGACCCACCAGCTTGGAGAATCCCTCAACAAACCTCCGGTAGTAACCTGCTAAACCCAGAAAACTTCTGATCTCAGTAGCACTAGTCGGTTTTCCCCAATTAAGGATGGCTTGCACTTTAATTGGATCCACAGACACTCCCTGACCAGAAATCACATGCCCCAAGAAGCTGATCTTCTCTAGCCAGAACTCACACTTACTAGCCTTGGAATATAATCGATTCTTCCTCAGAATCTCCAGCACTCTGCGCAAGTCACTGACATGATCCGAAGTAGTCCGTGAGTATACCAAGATATCATCTATAAAGACTACCACACAAGAATCGAGCAATTCATGAAATACCCTGTTCATCAAATCCATGAAGACAGCAGGTGCATTCGTCAGTCCAAAAGGCATAACTAGAAATTCAAAATGCCCATACCTGGTCCTGAAAGCAGTCTTAAATATATCCTCATCCTTGACCCTAAGCTGGTAATACCCTGATCTCATATCAATCTTAGAGAACACTGTAGCTCCCTGTAATTGATCAAATAGATCATCAATTCTGGGAAGAGGATACTTATTCTTGATAGTCACTTGGTTCAGTTGCCTGTAGTCTATACACATCCTCAGAGTTCCATCTTTCTTCTTTACAAACAGCACTGGCGCTCCCCAAGGAGAAGCACTAGGCCGAATGTAACCTTTCTCTAGCAATTCCTCCAGTTGCTTCTTAAGTTCGGCCAACTCTGATGTAGCCATGCGGTAAGGAGCTCTGGAGATAGGTGCCGTACCTGGCGCCAACTCAATGCCAAACTCTACCTCTCGAATTGGTGGCAAGCCTGAAAATTCTTCAGAGAACACATCAGGAAACTCTTGTACCACCGCCATCTGAGTCAAATCAGAAGTAGAATCATCCTGCACCTTAACATGTGCAAGATAACCCTTGCACCCACTAGCAAGTAGCTTCCTGGCCTGCAGGAAAGATATCACATGTGGTCCTTGGTCTGACACTAGACCTTTCACAAAAATCCGACCCCCATCTAGCAGATTCAAAGTAATTACTTTCTCAAAGCAATCCATAGAGGCATGATGTGAGGATAACCAATCCATACCTAGGATGACATCATAGTCTTGCATGTCTAAAAGGATTAGATCTACAAGAAACTCATAACCCTCTACATGCACTACACAATCAGCACAAACAGTGTCTGTAGACAATGATTTCCCTAAGGGAGTACTTACAGACACAACATAATTCAGCACCTTAGGTAACACAGGTAAACATGCAGCAAATTTAACAGATACAAAAGACAAATTTGCACCAGGGTCAAATAAAATGCGGGCTAACTGATCGAATACAAATAAGGTACCTTCCACGACGGATCGGGAAGCTCGTGTATCCTTTTCAGCCACGGCATAAACTCGGGTCTGGACTGTAGGCTTATCTGCGCCTCTCTGCTGCATCTCAGGTTCTTTGCAGTCCTTGACCATGTGCCCAGGTTTCTTACACCTAAAGCATACACTATTCTTCTTATAACAGTCCTTCATTAGATGTCCCTTGAGCCCACAATAATTACAATTCCGGTCCTCTGTGATACTGCTCTTTACATCCCTGGTATCCCTGAACTGCTGCGGTGCATCCCTGGACTGCTGCGGTGCCTTGTAAGAGTAAGGCTTATACCTGTTCTTCTTGTAGTCCTTATGCCTAGGGTACTTCTTACCCTTGCCGCCACTACCATACTGAGGAGCCGCCGCCTCAGCTGCAGGAACCACCGTCACGGCCACACTAGAACTCCTCTCAGATATGTACCTCTCAATGGTGCGTGCTCGTCCAACAGTCTCAACGTAAGTCTCCAAGTGCTGAGCACCAACCTGCTCCCTAATGTCCCATCTGAGACCTCTGAGAAACTTGGTAGCCCTCCTCTTTTCAGTGTTTATCAGGTGAGGAGCATATTTTCCCAACTTAGTGAACTGCAACTCATACTGGTCCACAGTCATATCACCCTGCTCCAGGTGAATAAATTCCACCTCTCGGTCCTCCACCAAGCTATCGGGGAAGTACTTCTCATTAAATTGAGACAAGAAATAGGTCCAATTTACTGTTTCATGTCTTTCTTCAGCAAGCCTCACCACGCCCTTCCACCACTCATCTGCGTCACCACGCATCATATAGGTGGTCAGACACAACTTGTCCTCATCCGAGCAACGCATGACTTGGAAAATCTTGTCCAGAACCAACTGCCAGTTCTCTGCAGTACTTGATTCTGAGCCCCCATAAAAAGAACTAGGACCCAGTTTCTGGAATTCACTCACAAGTGAGGCATAGCGCCTGTGAGTGTCCTCCTGAGAGTCAGTCCCCACTCCTCGAGTAGTAGTCTGGGATCTCTCCTGAGTCAATTGCTGCAAGAGCTGCTGTTGCGCTTCTTGATGCTGAGTCTGTTGCTGCTGCAGCATCTGAGCTTGCCTCTCTATCATGGCACCCTGTTGCTGTACCATGCCTGTCAGAGTCGCAATGGTTCTCGTGAGATCCGAGGTCTGCTCGCCTTCACTGCTAGCATTTCCTCTGGATCGCACCATCTTAAATTCCTACACACACATACAATAGTCAGGAATGCACACATAAACCTATCAGATGTCTAGCAATACACAATCATGTTTTCCCCCGAACTAAGTTTTGGCTAGCCAACTGCTCTGATACCATTCTGTCACATCCCGTTATCTTAACCCCAAACAAGCAACACAATTCACACAGAAACAGGATGTTATCACACAGGATCGATGCACATGCTAAGTAAAACCAAGTTCAGGAAAACCCGATCTGAAAATTTTCAAGAATCCATACATAAAACACACGAAACACAAATTTCATAAATGTACCTGCCACCACGCAATCCTTGCACTAGACATATGCAAGGCAACAGTTATATCAAATCCGTATAAAATCCATAAAATCCATAATCACATAAAGGTACCTGCCACCAGGCAATACTTGCACTAGACATATGCAAGTTCACATTTATATCAAATTCGATTACACAAATATAAATCGACTTGAACTTAGAAACAAAACCACAATGTCGATTCTATAAATTCATTCAATGATACCACACCGAAACCAGGCCAAAGCCCGCGGTGACACAAAAATCAGAATATCAAACTGCCATAACCGGCAACACAAGTTCACATAGTTTGGCCACAACTGGCAACACAAGTTCATATAATTCGGCCACAACCGGCCCCAGTAATTAAGCACAAAAGTCTTATTCATTCAACTGGCATATCACGATATTCATATAAAATGCTAACTGGAAATGCGCCCCTGCTCTACACCTGAAAATAATGAGGGGTGAGCTACACAGCCCAGTGAGTGGATAGTCTCAATCGACCATCCATAATATACACTCAAAAATACATGCAGGTTATTTTAAAAACATTTAATAGAATATCATGTCAGCATTATGTCAGCATATAACAAAATTAAAGAACAGGACTCATATAAAACTGTCAGATGTACACAGCTATCACAAAAGAGTAACCCAGGTTCTAGATCTATACTCTAAACCAACTAAACACACCAACCACTTAATTAACCTAGTTGTCCAGCATATTCAGTAGTGACCATTATGGTCCAACCCGGCTTTGGCCTAAGCAATGGGAGAAACCTGCAAATCACATGCAACATATAGATGGATGGTGTGTAGATTCAAGAGGTGGCCCCCGCCAGGTCACGATGTGGCACTTTGCTCTACGATCACCCCATAACACAAAAATCTAAGCGTTCTAAGAGTGACGACATCAAGAGGTGGCCCCTGTCCGACCAAGACATGGCACTTTGCGTCTTATATCACTCGTTCTCCCAAAGGGTTCCTACTGGACAACAATAGACACATCTTATATCTTATTTCACAACGGTGGACTCCTAAGCGTCAACTAGACTCTAGGATAGTCATCACAATAATCACAACAGGCAGGCTGAACAACAACCCCCTCTTTTATCACAATAATCACATCAGGCAGGCTGAACAACAACCCCCTCACATATCACAATACAGGGCTGAAATTCAAACCCTTAACATATCACATATAGACTATCCCCTTGAGTACAAAGTTACACTTAGCCTCAGTCCTAACCATTCCATGACCATAGCACACAATATTCGAAAATCCCATAACCACATAATATTCCAAAGGTCACATAATATCCAAAAATCACATAATATTCAAAATCACAAAGTAGTGTAGTCCTTAGGTTTCATGCTGATTAGTTCAGTCTAACCTTGCTATGTTATCACCCAAATTTCTCAAACAAGGATACATAGCTATAAATATATAACCATAAACATATAACATGCTACACTCATGAAGAAACATTCATAAATTACATTTAACAAGCATCTATAATATCAACATAAAATTAAAACATGTATTCTTATAAACTACTTTACAATTTGCCACAAGTAAACATGTTAACTACAAATATCAAGATTCGGTTTTCATAAACAATTATCAAGATTTCGGTTCTCATACATATTATCAAGATTTCAATTTTTAGGTTTTCATGGAAAATACTCTAAATTCGGTTTTCATGAAGAACATCTTAATTTCGATTTTCATGGAAAAATACCCTAAATTCGGTTTTCATGAAGAACATCTTAATTTCGGTTTTCATACCCTAAATTCGGTTTTCACGATAAATACACTTTGCATAATTTTGGTTTTAACATGGTAAATAAGACATTCAAGTGTATCATTTGATAGATCAAATAAGACATTCCACTCACCTCTTAACCGTGAACACTAAGGTGAAAAATCCTCCACAACAAACCGTCTAAGGGCTTGAAATGCTTCTAGATAGACGCCAACAAGCACCCAAGAAAGCCGGCCAAGGAAGAAGGAAGAAGAAGATCGTCCAAGCCTTCAAGGAAATCGCCAAGTTCTTTCAAGCCGTCGCCCAAGGTTCTTCCAAGCCAACAAAAACGCCAACCTCTTTACCCTAGTCGCTAAACCCCTTAAAAAATTTAAATTTCGGTTTTTAATGTTTAACCCGCTAACCAATTAATTCAAAAGGGTTTAACCCATTTAACTAATAAATTTGAATTTTAAACCCAATTAGCGCAAACCCAATAACTCATAATTAACTAATTAATTTAACCATTAACTAACCATTAACCATTCACTTAAACGAAAATCCAATAAGGATTTAATTAACTTCCAATAAGGTCTATTTAATTAATTACAAATTAACAATCAATAAATTCTAATTAATTAATTACAAATTAACAATCAACAAACTCAAATCAATTAATTACAAATTAACAATCAATAAGCTAGTTAATTAATATCCAATAAGCTAGTCAATTAACCTTCAATACTGCTTAACGTAATATCCACAGTCAATGATTTTATTTACATCAAAAATAATACTTACCAGGACTTAAGATCCTTGGATCTTACATCTGGCGTCATAGACGCAAGCATCAGGCAAGCGACATCAATGCTATCATTGACATGCTTTTCATAGGCATCGCGAACCGCCCTTGCGTCGTTCGCAGCGGGTTGAGGCGGTATAGCCGTCTCGAGGACATACAGCTTCCTCTCTGCCTTAAGAAGAATCTTAAGGTGTCCGTACCAGTCTGAGAAGTTTGGCCCAGCAAACTTCTCTCTTTCCAGTAGGGATCGCACATTGAAATTCGTGGTGTTCGTTGCTGCAGTAATCTACAACAATGCAAGAACAGCAAGGTCAGTATCAATGTTTAGAATCAATCCAGGACTTAAGAAAGATTCTTTTCTCACTATTTTATCTGACTGAAAAATCCATTAAATAGTCCAAAAGAGTAACGCTCTTTTAGTGAGATGGGATCCAGATTTCATACTTGGTCTCCGCGTCCCGCTCAGGCGAGATAAGATGCACAGAGAGTACAAGCACTAATTTCTGGTAGGCAATGCCTGCCAATCGCCAACCCGTGCGATTCCCCTTCATCTGGGCAATCCAGCAGATGGCTGCCTCCATATAGCTCACATATGCTCAGTATGGAGCCTACATGGTCAAGCTGACCTGACCTACTCCCTGGACCACCACGTGCTATGCTGAGCAACGAGAAGCGATAAATCCCTTCTCTGTAACACGCAGGTGTAATCACACACCGTCTGAAGATAGATGGGCGTGCCCACTGAGTGGGTACAACACTGCCCCAACGATAGTCAGAACAATGAGGTTTCGCGTCAGAAGGCTTACGTGCTTGATATTTTAGCGTTGGATTTTAACGGTCTTTTATCTTCTTAACTATCATGCATAACCTATGGCGATAGCAGAAGATTAAATCATGCAGTTCTAATTATATAAACAATAAGTAGAAAGGTAAAAGCCCATTAAACCTAAGTAAGACCTTAATTTAACTTAAGTCTTCACTTGAGCTCTTCATGGGTCTTTTGCCTTCTCATCTGGCCCAACCCAGGGCCCGAGCGCCCACTGCAGCTCAGGTGCGCCCACCAGGTAAATGCGCCTATCCCAGAGTCGAACCCTGGACCTCCCACCTGGTTAAGCCTCAAGCTGCATGCGCCTCTGCCATGTGTGCTCTGTGCTCTTGTCTGATAAAATTACAATTTAATCTATCTAGACAAGATTGACTCGCAGGTCAATTACACTTTATAAATTAAATAACATGTGATGCGCAAATCACAATAAAAATTAATTTACAATTTTAATTCCAGGCACGCAGGCCCCAGCACAGCACACATTAATTAGGCAGCCCACATAAGATTAAATAAACAAGCATCATGGCATCCAACCAACATGTGATCCAAATAAGAAAATAAAATTTTCGAAAACCCATTGGCATCAATTTTAATTTTCTTATGTGCCTTACTACCTTACAACGGTCCATTACTAGGGATCCACTCATCAGACCTAGTCTTATCCACTGCCCTTGCATGCACCAAGTCCTAACTGACTTGAGTCGACCTAATGGTCAACCATGCATGCGCTGGGCTGAACAACCCTCATGAGTTCTGGCAAGCGGGTGTGACCTCGGGCCTAACTCATACGCGTTCACTGGTTGTCTCAACCAGACATCGCTACACGCCTGTCTGCAGTCGACCTATAGCCACCTTGTGCTTGCGCACAGATGCCATCTGGTCGACCCATCTAGGCTGTCAGATGGTCTGATCAGACTGTTTGGATCTTAACTAGGTGATGACTTCAACCCTACTAACCCGTCTAAGGGTTTATAGCAAGCGCTTAGATCTAAGTGAGGCACGCAAGTGATTAAGTTTTTTAAGAAAAACTACAACATTCAACATGCGCAACTATGTAAGCATCAAACATGCGCCAACATAAAATATATTCAACTAGTAGTTTCGCATGATGAGAAAACTTAGATCTATGCATAAACGGATACATGGATCACCTTCAGCAATCATATGAACATATATAAACCAATCCTCTGATACCAATTGAAAGCCCCCTAAATCTAAGGGGGGACGAAACCCTAATAGGAGGCGCATATAAAATTCGCAAGGAAGCAAGGGTTTCTTAAAGATCTTTTACATGCCATATGATCAACTGTCAAATGATTGAATAGATCAAGAAGAAGATCATACCATAGCCATTGATTCGAATGGCGTCTTGGAAGAAGATGGCGAAAGGGCTCTCCTCCAAAGGTGACGCACACAAGAGGATGATGACTACTCCTTGTGTTCCTTGTGCTAGCAAGGTTCTCCAAGTGCCCTTCTCGAATGGAAGGGATGAGATCTACACTTCTTGGCCGAATCCTCTCTTGTCGTCAACCTTCACCACGCAAGAGTGAGTCTTTGAGAGCAAGGGGCGAGAGACGAGAATAGAGAAGCGTTGCACTCGAACGTGGAGGCGTTTTCCACTTTGGAAAACCGAATTTCCAAAAATAGCAAATGCTTCAATACATGCGTTATGCGTTCACTCCAAGTGAACCGAACGCTCATCCCTCTAAATTGAACCATGCGCTCATACATGAGCTGGTTCAATTTGGATTTGGTTCAAGGACCAAATCAAGCCAAGCCTTGGTCCAGATCACCTTAAACCCTAAGATTCAAGATCTGACCGTTCATCTCTTGATGCTCCTGATCTGACCAATCTAGCATCAATTCTCTCGATCGAAGCTTACCGATCTCAAGCCCTAATCAATCAAACATGATCAGACCAGATCTCACTTACAATCAGAGTTTAAATCCCTTAAACTGAACCAAAACAATTCAGTCCACACGATCTGACTTAAGTAAGCCATATCATCAAATTGTGCGACCCTAAGGGTTTCCTTTAAATGTCGGTAACGATAACTTACGTTATCACGATCAGTGAGGGGTATCTAGCAACACATCACTGTCTCCCGATATAAAGGAAAGAGTCTTCTAAGACTACACCCAAACCATAGCACAAGTGTGAATCCACTTCACTAGACATACATGTTTCCTTTGCCACTGGATGTTCTTATTGGACATGCGTGTCAAGCTTGTAACTCCAATATGATGAGGATGATTAGATCAGATGAACATAGTCATCTGGGTATGGCCATAGACTTTCTCAATCATCTCATCCAGGGGGCCCCTTTAGAACATCACACTCCTATCAAGGAGACGGCAATCCTTTATCTATCACTAGTGTCCTAACCTGACTCATGATCATTATCCAAGATAGTCTATAACCATTATGTTTCAAATGATATTTAACTACCTCAAAACAATGACAATCATCATTTAGAAACACAAGTGATCTCAAGTCAGAGGAAGTATGCCACTTGTTTGCATACAAGGATTATTCACATTGTGACAAGCAATTGAACATCCTAGTAGGGTCTGTCCAGTACATCCAATGTACCTATGAGTCTACATCTTATTCCATGCTCGAAGCATCCTATAAGATTAGAACACATATTAGTCTCAATCATATCAAGGCTGTCTCATGTTCACCAAGATATCTCGACTAAGGACTTAACTGCATGTCAGCCAAGCTGAACAGCATTGAGACATTATTCAGAAGTATACATATGACAGCAGATAATGCAACAACATGAATAACAACCATTGCCTTTATAAACATAAAGTTTATACATGATACTGATACAATCCCGAGGCCTCAAACATTAGCCTTAAGGGCATACCCCAACACAAACACGGCCAGGCCGTGACCAGAGACACGGCCGTGACGAGATCGCAGGTCATCGGCACACCCGTGCCTCCAGCCGTGTCCGCTACGACGGGAAACCCAGACGTTGAACATGGCCGTGATGGCAAGCACGGCCAGACCGTGTCTTGCCCCAGAAAACACACGGAGACCAATTTTCATCAGGTTCGACATTCGCAACGGTCTTCGCATCCCCCAGACTGTTTTGTGGGTGTGGTGAGCCCTTCTTCAGCAACAACTGGCCATGTCCGCTCCATCAATGAGGCTTCACCTGCATCGTCGGAGCCCATTCGGCCCATGACCACTCTCCCTCGAGGACCCCCACCGGATGCCACCACTGATCGCTACAACAATCAGGTCCTCAACTCGGCCCAAGAGACCGCCACTAATGTTTAGAATCAGCCCACAATCAGCCGTTTTTGCTACTTCGTGGTCGCGTGTTCAGAGATGGTGTAGCCCACCGAAGGCGGCCCGTTCAATGGCCCACACACTTCTGCCCATGCGCCCCACGCCTCAGCTCATGCGCCAGCCACCCCGCGTGTTATGTGCTGTATTTTATTCCCTAGTTAGTTACTGCTTTTCAGGGTGTAAGAGGGTATCTTGGACCCTCTTTAGTTGTTAGGGGGTTGTTGGTGTCTCCAACAAACCCCATGTATGTAGCTTGTACTTCCCCCTCCCTCTTATTCTATAAAAGAGGGCTGAGGGACTACTAGAGTTTTCAACTTTGTTGTAGTAACACCTTCCCCCACGCGAAGGTTTAGGCCACTTCAAACTCCGAAGAACTCGTCTAGGGTTTCTTCGCCTCCTCTCTTGTAATCGTTTTCAGCATTTCAATCAAAACACCCGGAGAACCTCCCAAGGCTCTGGGTCCTTTTCAAGCAATCTTCGTTTGGTTGTATCTTGGACTCGCAGCGTTCCGCCACCGCAGCCCCGCCTAGGTCTTGCGCGCACGTGCTTGCGTCAAGAAATTGGCTCTACAACTCAGGTGAGTAGTTTCTTTCATAGAATCGTGCTCGTTGTCTCCCTCAGTTCACTGGTATTGCTCAAGTCGCATCCTCACGGCATGATTTTCATCGGGTTTCTCGAGTTTTCATCGCTCCGCACGTTTTACTTCCCTCGCCTACAGCCCCTCTCACGTATTCGGCATCATGGTTTCCCCCACCGTAGAGTATTGAACCAAGGACCAACCCACCCATAACATCCGCTGCGTTAGTGATACTATGCAATATGTGGTCCGTTGGAAATCTCTTTAAATCCTCTTTTGTGCGAAATAAGAATCACTCAAAATCGAAATGTCAATCAAAAGTTATAAGTTAAATACCACAAGTAGGTCAGTTTGGTATTACAGCAATGAGATCCTCTATATTGCTACATACTTGATATCCTAAATCAAATGAAGTATACACAATATTGGAGGTGTTGGAAAGATCATCGAGTCTTCTTTTACACAAATTAAGTTTCAATGAATGATCATTTGCGTAGACAAAGTTATATCACAAAAATCACCACAAGGTCTGATTTGCATGAGTCATAAGTCCATACTTACTTGCTCTTGAACACACACTACAATATGATAGTAATTTCTCCCAAAATTCCTTTGATCTCAGTAAAATATAGATCCATGAATCATAATCACACGTTCAACAAAATTATCATAATTTTAAAAGCATAAATGTAGGGCAAAGGGTAGAAACTTGCCTTAGCAGACTTTTTCTTCTTTTCAATTTTCTAGGTCGGAATGAATTGACATAACAGGGTCGATAACCTATTCGAAGGTATTCAATATCTGACTCAGATGAAAGATAATTGAGTCTTCTTTCCAATGGCTCTGATTTCATACGATTTGGGTTAGGGAGTCCAAAGTTATGCTAATTTGAGTGAAGAAAGGTTATGTTTACTTCTCATAAGCATTTATGGTCTTTTAACCTAGCATTTATCATTATTCCAAGGGTCGAATTTACCAAAAAATCATGGACATCATAACCAAATTGAAGGCATTCATGAAGTACAAGATCATTGAAGTCAAAGGCAAACAATTACAAAGGAAGATTAAGAACTTGCCTTAGAAGCCAAAATCAATCTCTACTTTGCTTTCTCCCCTTTTCTTTCCTTTTCTCCTTCCCTTTCCTTAAGCTCTCGTTCTACCAGGCTTTGGAATGAGCAAAACAAAAGAAGTCTCCAATAGCATGAAGTGGCAAGGAGCTTGTCTTCTCATGCAAGCCATTAGGTGGCAACACTTGGGGCTTGGCTTCTTATGCAAGCCATTAGGTGGCAACACTTGGGGCTTGGCTTCTCATCTAAGTCATTAGGTGGCAACACTTGGGGCTTGGTGAAAGTTCCTAGCAAGGGGGCGAAACCCTAAAGCATGCGCATATAAAAACTTGCATGGGCGGAATCTAGGGTTTCCTAGGATCGCATGTATGAACATAGATCAACTTAAAGATTGTATAGATCAAGAAGGGGATCATACCATTGCCATTGCTTGGATGGCGACTTGGAAGAAGAGGGCGAGCGGCTCTCCTCCAAAGGTGACGCACACAAGGTGAAGATGACTACTCCCTTGGCGTCTTTGTGCTAGCAAAGCTTCAAGGTTTCCCTTCGTGAAGGAGATGAGAGATGTGTCTTGGTTTTCTTCTCTTCTCCTTTGCGTGAAGACTCTCCACACGAGAGAGAGGCGTCGAGAGGAAGAGGCGAAAAGAGATGCACCCACGAACGAATGTGGAGGCGTTCACGCTATTTTGGAAAACATAACTTCCAAAAATAGCAAGCCACTAACATCATGCGTTCATGCGTTCACTCCAAGTGAACGATCGCATTTTTCTTCTCCCTTGAACCAAGCGCTCATTTGATGAACCTGGTTCAATTGAATTTGGTTCAAGGACCAAATCAAACCAAGCCTTGGTCTAGATCAAATTAAACCATAAGGCTCAAGATCTAACCATTCATCTCTTGATGCTCTTGATCTCACCGATCTAGCATCAATTCTCTCGATCGAAGCTTACCGATCTCAAGCCCTAATCAATCAAACATGATCAGACCAGATCTCACTTACAATCAGAGTTTAAACTCCTTTAAACTGAACCAAAACAATTCAGTCCACACGATCTGACATAAGTAAGCCATATCATCAAATTGTGCGACCCTAAGGGTTTCCTTTAAATGTCGGTAACGATAACTTACGTTATCACGATCAGTGAGGGGTATCTAGCAACACATCACTGTCTCCCGATATAAAGGAAAGAGTCTTCCAAGACTACACCCAAACCACAGCACAAGTGTGAACCCAAGTCACTTGACATATGTGTTTCCTTTGCCACTGGACGTTCTTATTGGACAAGCGTGTCAAGCCTGTAATTCCAATATGATGAGAATGATTAGATCAGATGAACATAGTCATCTGGGTATGGTCATACACTTTCTCAACCATCTCATCCAGGGGGCCCCTATAGAACATCACACTCCAATCAAGGAGACGACAATCCTATATCTATCACTAGTGCCCTAACCTGACTCATGCTCATTATCCAAGATAGTCTATAACCATTATGTTTCAAATGATATTGAACTACCTCAAAACAATGCCAATCATCATTTAGAAACACAAGTGATCTCAAGTCAGAGGAAATATGCCACTTGTTTGCATATAAGGATTATTCACATTGTGACAAGCAATTGAATATCCTAAGTAGGGTCTGTCCAGTACATCCAATGTACCCATGAGTCTACATCTTATTCTATGCTCGAAGCATCCTATAAGATTAGAACACATATTAGTCTCAATCATATCAAGGCTGTCTCATGTTCACCAAGATATCTCGACTAAGGACAATACTGCATGTCAGCCAAGCTGAACAGCATTGAGACATTATTTAGAAGTATACATATTGCAGCAGATGATGTAACAACCTGAATAACAACCATTGCCTTTATAAACATAGAGTTTATACATGATACTGATATAATCCCAAGGCCTCAAACATTAGCCTTATGGGCATACCCCAACAATCTCCCACTTGCACTTAATCTAATGGTTGAGAAATCTCAAACCCATATTATTACAGTGCTTCTCATGCTTCTGCTGCGCCAGAGGCTTTGTAAGCGGGTCAGCTAGATTGTCATCTGTATGAACCTTGCAGATTTTGATCTCGCTACGATCAATGATCTCCCGGATCAAGTGAAACCTTCTCTGTATGTGCTTGGACTTCTGGTGCGACCGTGATTCCTTTGCTTGTGCTATTGCTCCAGTGTTATCACAGAAGATAACCAAAGGATCTGCACTCGAAGGAACAACACCAAGTTCCTGAACGAACTTACGAATCCACACTGCCTCCTTGGATGCTTCTGAGGCTGCAACATACTCGGCTTCTGTTGTGGAATCAGCAACAATTGACTGTTTGAAACTTTTCCACACCACTGCTCCTCCATTCAAGCTAAAAACATAGCCTGATTGCGATCGGAAATCATCCTGGTCAGACTGGAATGAAGCATCAGTATATCCTTCAATACTGAGTTCTTCCTGACCTCCATATATCAAGAACATATCTTTGGTCCTCCGAAGATATTTCAAAATGTTCTTGACTGCAATCCAGTGTGTCTTCCCTGGATTACTTTGGAATCGACTGGTCACGCTTAACCCGTAAGCAACGTCTGGGCGAGTACACAACATCGCATACATAATGGACCCAATAGCCGAAGCATAAGGCGTATTGTCCATTACATCTTTCTCAGCCTGTGTTTGTGGACACTGACTCTTTGAAAGATTCAGACCATGTCTGACTGGAAGATATCCTCTTTTAGAATTTTCTAAATGGAATCTCTCCAGGACTTTATCGATGTAAGTACTCTAGCACAGCCCGAGAAGCCTCTTAGATCTATTTCTGTAGATCTTCACACCTAATACATAGGCTGCTTCTCCTAAATCTTTCATCTGGAAACATTTTCTTAACCATGCCTTGACGGCATGGAGTTCAGGAATATCGTTTCCAATGATTAAGATATCATCGACGTAGAGGACTAGGAAAGTAATCACGCTCCCACTAAACCTCTTATATACACACGGGTCATCTTCATTCTTGATGAAACCAAATTCACAGATTGATTCATCAAAACGAATATTCCAGCTTCTTGATGCTTGTTTAAGTCCATAAATGAACTTCTTTAATTTGCATATTTTATGACGATCTGATGGATTTGTGAAACCTTCAGGTTGTGTCATATACACATCCTCTTCTAAGTTTCCATTAAGGAAAGCGGTCTTCACATCCATTTGCCAGATCTCATAATCATAATATGCTGCTATCGCAAGAATAATCCGAATAGACTTGAACATGGCTACAGGAGAGAAAGTTTCATCATAATCTATCCCGTAGATTTGTTTGAAACCTTTCGCAACTAGCCTGCCTTTATAGGTAACCACGTTACCATCCATGTCAATCTTCTTCTTGAAGATCCACTTACAGCCTATAGGGATTACTCCCGGAGGCGGATCAACCAAATCCCAGACTTGGTTATCTGACATGGAGTCCATCTCGGCTCGCATAGCTTCAAGCCATCTCGCTGATTCTGGTCCTCTGACCGCATCCGCATAAGTGAGGGGTTCATCATCAATGATGTAGACTCCGTCATAGCGCTCAGGCTGTCGACGGATCCTTCCCAATCTTCGCGGTTCTCGTGATATCTGAGCCTCAGGTTGTTCAGTAACCTGACCTACTGGCTCAGGCTCATCCAACTGTGCTTGACTACTTTGTCCTTCTTCTGGATTCTCATCCAGCTTTATTTCTCTCCCACTGGCTTCTTGCAGAAGAAATTCTTTCTCAAGAAAAATAGCCGTCCGAGCAACAAATACTTTGTTCTCTTTGGGATCGTAGAAATAATAACCCTTTGTTTCCTTAGGGTAACCGACAAAGATACATTTCTCAGATCTGCTCTCTAGTTTCCCAGAGGCGAGCTTTTTGACATAAGCCTCGCAACCCCAGATCTTAATAAATGTCAAGCTCGGCTGTTTCCCATACCATAACTCATATGGAGTCTTTGAAACGGCCTTGGATGGCACTTGGTTTAGTACCTTTGCAGCTGTTTCCAGTGCAAATCCCCAAACGGAGTAAGGTAGAGTAGCCTGACTCATCATAGAACGAACCATATCCAGTAAGGTTCTCCTCTCGGACACAACATTCCATTGCGGTGTTCCTGGCGGAGTGAGCTGTGAGATAATCCCACACTCCTTCAGATAGTCAGTAAACTCATGACTCAAGTATTCTCCACCTCGATCTGAACGAAGTGCCTTGATATTTCGGCCTAGTTGATTCTGTACTTCATTTTTGAACTCTTTGAACTTGTCAAAAGATTCACTTTTATGTCTCATTAGATAGACATAACCATACCTACTGAAATCATCAGTAAAGGTAATGAAGTATGAATAGCCACCTCTTGCATGTTTACTAAATGGCCCACACACATCACTGTGAATGAGGTCAAGTAAACCTGAAGCCCTTTGACCTTTGTTAGAAAAAGGAGACTTCGTCATTTTACCCAATAAACAAGCTTTGCATGTATCAAGCTCCTCATAGGAGAATGATCACAGCAGTCCATGGTCATGCAACCGCTTAATGCGCTTCTTGTTAATATGGCCTAAACGACTATGCCATAGCAAGGTGCTGTCATCAGCATACTTGGCTTTCTTAATATCAATCTGTTGTATAGAACATTCCATGTCCAACATGAATAACCCATTGTTAATTGACCCGGTAGCATAAACAATATTATCAAAAGAAATATAACACTTTGAAATCTTGCATACAAAGGAAAACCCTTTCCTGACAAGAGCAGGAATAGAGATAATATTCTTAGTTATGCTCAGTACAAAATAACAATTGTCCAGTTCTAATACAAGACCAGATGGTAAAGAGATGTGATAAACTCCTACAGCAACAGCAGCAACCCGTGCCCCGTTTCCTACTCGTAGGTCCACCTCATGCTGTCCCACCTGTCTTCTTCTCTTGAGTTCCTGTACATTTGAACAAATGTGAACTCCACATGCAGTGTCTAACACCCATGAAATAGAAGAAGAAGATACCATGACTTCAGTCACGTAAATACCTGAGCCAGAAGCGAAAGGCTTGCTTCCCTTCTTATCTCCTTGGAGCGCTTTACAGTCCTTTTTCCAGTGACCTAGCTGGCCACAATGGAAACATCTGTATTCCTTCGACCGCTTTATCTTTTGCTTTAGAGCCTTGTTGTAGCTCTTGACAGGGGCTTTTCCCTTCTTCCCCTTCTTCTTGTTCCTGGAAGGAACCATTAGGACAGAGGATGAAGGTGTTCCCTTCTCACGAGACTGAGTCTGCTCTGTAGTCAAGAGCATGTTCAGTAACTCTGCCGGCGTACAGTCGATCTTGTTCATATTAAAATTAATGATGAATGGATCGAAAGAGGCCGGGAGAGACTGCAGGATGATGTCTACAACAAGCTCCTGATTGATGGTGTGTCCCAGTTTCTCTAGAGCCTCCTTGTACCCAATCATCTTGAGTACGTGAGCTCCCACTAGACTCCCTTCAGTCAGTTTGCTCTGAAAGAAAAGTTTAGTCAAGTTATAGCGTTCAGTCCTTGCCTGTGCTGCATACAACATCTTGAGGTTTGCTATAATTTCTATAGCAGATAAATCCTCTTGCTGACGCTGCAGCTGTGGCGTCATAGACGCTAGCATAAGGCAAGCGACATCAATGCTATCATTGACATGCTTTTCATAAGCTTCCCGAACCGCCCTTGCGGCGTTCGCAGCGGGTTGAGGCGGTATAGCCGTCTCGAGGACATACAGTTTCCTCTCAGCCTTAAGAACAATCTTAAGGTGTCCGTACCAGTCTGAGAAGTTTGGCCCAGCAAACTTCTCCCTTTCCAGTAGGGATCGCACATTGAACGCTGTGGTGTTCGTTGCTGCAGTAATCTACAACATTGCAAGAACAGCAAGGTCAGTATCAATGTTAGAATCAATTCAGGACTTAAGAATGATTCTTTTCTCACTATTTTATCTGACTGAAGAATCCAGTAAAACAGTCCGAAAGAGTAAAACTCTTTTAGTGAGATGGGATCCAGATTTCATACTTGGTCTCCGCGTCCCGCTCAGGCGAGATAAGATGCACAGAGAGTACAAGCACTAATTTCTGGTAGGCAATCCCTGCCAATCGCCAACCCGTGCGATTCCCCTTCATCTGGGCAATCCAGCAGACTGTGCCAACTGAGTTGGTACAACACAGTCTCTGATCCCACAGATGGCTGCCTCCATATAGCTACCATATGCTCAATATGTAGCCTACATGGTCAAGCTGACCCGACCTACTCCCTGGACCACCACGTGCTATGCTGAGCAACGAAAAGCGATAAATTCCTTCTCTGTAACATGCAGGTGTAATCACACACCGTCTGAAGATAGATGGGCGTGCCCACTGAGTGGGTACAACACGGCCCCAACGATAGTCAGAACAGTGAGGTTTCGCGTCAGAAGGCTATCGTGCTTGATATTTAACGTTGGATTTTAACGGTCCTTTTATCTTCTTACTATCATTCAAATCCTATGGTGATAGCAGAAGAATAAATCATGCAGTTATTAAATTACTTAAACAGTAAATTAAAAGCATGATGATCTTATGTGGTAAAAGCCCATTAAGCCTAAGTAAGACCTTAATTAACTTAAGTCTTCACTTGAGCCCTTCATGGGTCTTTAGCATTTCATCTGGCCCAACCCGGGCCCAAGCGCCCACTGCAGCTCAGATGCGCCCACCAAGTAAAATGCGCCTGTCCTAGAGTCGAACCCTAGACCTCCCACTGGTGAAGCTACTTGCTGCATGCGCCTCTGCCATGTGTGCTCTGTGCTCATATCTGATTAAATTACAATTTAATCTATCTAGACATGATTGACACGCAGGTCAATTACACTTTATAAATTAATTAAAATGTGATGCGCAGATCACAATAATAATTTACAATATAATCCAGGCACGCAGGCCCCAGCACAGCACACATTAAATTTTAGGCAGCCCACATAAGATTAAATAAACACTCATCATGTTATACAAACATCATGTGATCCAATCAAGAAAATAAAATTTTTTGAAAAACCCATTGGCTTCAATTTTATTTCCTTATGTGCCCTACTACCTTACAACGGTCCATTAATAGGGATCCACTCATCAGACCTAGTCAGACCCACTGCCCTTGCATGCATCAAGTTATAACCGACTTGAGTCGACCTCATGGTCAACAATGCATGCGTGAAGGGCTGAACGTCCCTCATGATTTCTGGCAAGCGGGTGTGATCCCGGGCCTTAATCATGAGCGTTCACTGGTTGTCTAAATCAGACATCGCTACACGCCTTTCTGCAGTCGACCAATAGCCACCTCATGCTTGCGCATAGGTGCCATTTGGTCGACCCATCTAGGCTGTCAGATGGTCTGATCAGACTGTCGGGTCTAGACTGGACGATGACTTCAACCCTAATAACCCGTCTAAGCTTTTGAAGTAGGCGCTTAGATCTAATGAGGGGCGCGCAAGTAATGTTTTGAGAAAAACTACAACATGCGCCAACAAAGATACATGCGCCAACATACATCTAATTTCGAAAATAAGCATGTAGTTTCGCATGAAGATAACCATTAGATCTATTCATGAGCGCAAACAAGGATCACAACAAGCAATCATATGATTCAAACATGAATTCGGCTCTGATACCAATTGAAAGTTCCTAGCAAGGGGGTGAAACCCTAAAGCATGCGCATATAAAAACTTGCATGGGCGGAATCTAGGGTTTCCTAGGATCGCATGTATGAACATAGATCAACTTAAAGATTGTATAGATCAAGAAGGGGATCATACCATTGCCATTGCTTGGATGGCGACTTGGAAGAAGAGGGCGAGCGGCTCTCCTCCAAAGGTGACGCACACAAGGTGAAGATGACTACTCCCTTGGCGTCTTTGTGCTAGCAAAGCTTCAAGGTTTCACTTCGTGAAGGAGATGAGAGATGTGTCTTGGTTTTCTTCTCTTCTCCTTTGCGTGAAGACTCTCCACACGAGAGAGAGGCGTCGAGAGGAAGAGGCGAAAAGAGATGCACCCACGAACGAATGTGGAGGCGTTCACGCTATTTTGGAAAACATAATTTCCAAAAATAGCAAGCCACTAACATCATGCGTTCATGCGTTCACTCCAAGTGAACGATCGCATTTTTCTTCTCCCTTGAACCAAGCGCTCATTTGATGAACCTGGTTCAATTGAATTTGGTTCAAGGACCAAATCAAACCAAGCCTTGGTCTAGATCAAATTAAACCATAAGGCTCAAGATCTAACCATTCATCTCTTGATGCTCTTGATCTCACCGATCTAGCATCAATTCTCTCGATCGAAGCTTACCGATCTCAAGCCCTAATCAATCAAACATGATCAGACCAGATCTCACTTATAATCAGAGTTTAAACTCCTTTAAACTGAACCAAAACAATTCAGTCCACACGATCTGACATAAGTAAGCCATATCATCAAATTGTGCGACCCTAAGGGTTTCCTTTAAATGTCGGTAACGATAACTTACTTTATCACGATCAGTGAGGGGTATCTAGCAACACATCACTGTCTCCCGATATAAAGGAAAGAGTCTTCCAAGACTACACCCAAACCACAGCACAAGTGTGAACCCAAGTCACTTGACATATGTGTTTCCTTTGCCACTGGACGTTCTTATTGGACAAGCGTGTCAAGCCTGTAATTCCAATATGATGAGAATGATTAGATCAGATGAACATAGTCATCTGGGTATGGCCATACACTTTCTCAACCATCTCATCCAGGGGGCCCCTATAGAACATCACACTCCAATCAAGGAGACGGCAATCCTATATCTATCACTAGTGCCCTAACCTGACTCATGCTCATTATCCAAGATAGTCTATAACCATTATGTTTCAAATGATATTGAACTACCTCAAAACAATGCCAATCATCATTTAGAAACACAAGTGATCTCAAGTCAGAGGAAATATGCCACTTGTTTGCATATAAGGATTATTCACATTGTGACAAGCAATTGAATATCCTAAGTAGGGTCTGTCCAGTACATCCAATGTACCCATGAGTCTACATCTTATTCCATGCTCGAAGCATCCTATAAGATTAGAACACATATTATTCTCAATCATATCAAGGCTGTCTCATGTTCACCAAGATATCTCGACTAAGGACAATACTGCATGTCAGCCAAGCTGTACAGCATTGAGACATTATTCAGAAGTATACATATTGCAGCAGATGATGTAACAACCTGAATAACAACCATTGCCTTTATAAACATAGAGTTTATACATGATACTGATATAATCCCAAGGCCTCAAACATTAGCCTTAAGGGCATACCCCAACACTTGGCTTCTCATGCAAGCCATGAGGTGGCATCACTCTATTAACTCCCTCATCATGAAATCATAAGCTAGTTTAGCTCTTTTCCCATCAACTATGAAAGCATAACTTAGCTACTTCATCATTTAATACCAAATTCCTAAGTGGTTTATCAAATGATAAAATTACCATTTTGCCCAATTCTTTTCACAAAATTCACAATGAGTCCTAGTATGAATCTTGAGTTATACCATTATAAAAGGAACCTTGAACATCACACTTAGCTACAATTTAACTTCAAGAGTCCAAACAAACAAAATAACTTAATAGGTTTAGGCTTCATGCCTTATGGCACCACTTGTTTTATTTGTCAAAGCAACTTTGATTCTATCACAAAATGATAATAGTGATTTTAAAGCATGGGTGTCACATTACATAGACACAACGGAAGCATATCCCCGAAACAGGCCAGTCCCGAAACCCCAATGGTTTGATTCTTGCTAGGGGGCCGATACGATGAGAGGAGAAGTACCTAGGAGCAAGATGCAAGGCGATGTCGAGGTAGGCGCCCAAGTGTGCACCCTCTGCAGTCTCACACACACGGATCCTCGAGTCCTTGATGACACGAAAATCTATAGTATATTTTGTGCCATTTCATAAGTATTTTCTTGCTATATTCATGTTCAACTGTTTATTTTTATGCCTTTTTTATCAATTATTGCGGAATCTACACATTTCCTAGTTTTTGATGATTTTTAGGTAAAAAAGCATTATTTTTTAGCGTTTTCAAGCAATTCAGTTGCATGGATGAATTCCCACCATAAAGAGAAGATTACATGTCAAATTTCATGCAAATTAGAGCTCCAGACAAAATTACGGCACTACCGTAATCCAAATTACGATACCATGGTTTCACTACACTTACAGAAGAAACCATGGTACTGTCGTAATTTCTGAGTGCTACCATTTTTTGGGACGATTCTGAACAGAAAGTTTCGAAAGAATTACGGCACTGCCGTAATGGATTTCACGGGCCATATTTCGAGTCGATTTTTCACCCGAGAGATTTGCCAAAAATACGGCACTGTCGTAACGGATTTCACAGTACCGTAATTCTGGATGATTTCTGTACCAAGAACTTTGCTAAAATTACGGCACTGCCGTAACGTTTTTCATGGCCATAAGAAAATTCAGATCGGTAAGAAAGAGAAAGGGAGTTCGGATCAAGAGGAGGTGACATAGACCAAAAGCCCTAATTTTCATCCACTGTTGAGAGAGAAATCGTGATTCTCACTGCTGCCCTAGGTTTCGCTGCCGCGACACGTACAGTGTATCTCCGGCCATGATATATGAAGGGAATCTATGCTTGGAGGAGGAGAAGATATCCCATAAGTTCCAGAGTGAAAGGAGGTCAATCGGAGGAGAAATCGATGAAAGAGGCGCTGCCAACACTATTCATCACCCAAAATTACAGTTGTAATTTTCATTACAGCCGTGTTGTCAGTTGATTATCTCCTTTTTCTTCAATTTTTGATCACTCTAAACTATGGATTATTGTAATCTTTCAACCATTCTAGCTTAAACTTCTTTTGGGACATGGGGTAGTAATTTCCTTTGATTTCTTAATGACTAGATGAATCTTTCATTATTTCGTCAAGTATAATTTTAGTATGATAATTCTGCTTCTGTGATGATTACTCTTTAATTCTCCATAGATTCATATTATCAAGCATGTTTTAGAGTTTTCGCAATAAGGACCGAAAGGTGATTTGCTTGAGAACTTGGAACCCTAAAATTGAATGTTAGGAACTCTCCATAAGAAATTAGGTCTGTTGTTATTTCTTAATTTTAGAAGTTTATTGCCATGATTGATAATCTGATCCAGGATTGAGTTAATGAAACAAACATGATGATATTGCAAGAAATTGAGGTTCGGATGCACGAAAGTAATCCTTGAGTTTCCACTTGAGATTATTAACTTAGTATTTGGATGCATGAAAGTGATCCTTGAGTTCTTTGTTGATGATTCACTTTTATTTAACAATCGAATAGATCCTGCACGAAAGTGAGGATTAGTTCTTGTAAATTGTTTGCGCGAAAGCGAGATGATTTCCTTATTAAGTGAATTATATCTTTATCATAATAAAATTAGACTGACGAACATCTTTTCATATCTTTTCATAATAAAATTACTCTCTGATATTTTCATGTAGCCTTCGATAGTTTGCTTATGCATTTTCGATTGCCTAGCTAGTAAGAAATTAATTATTCGGTACTTGACAAACGAGGTCTTTGTGGTTCAATATCTTTTTATTACTTTGAGTATCCGTGCACTTGCGAACTACAACAATCCTCTTCTTCCATGCCCGGTGCTAGCCTCGGTAAGAAGATCCAAGCCTTTGGGGTCCTTCCTCTATGCTTGCGCCACCTTCAAGCTAGATGCGCCAAGGAGAAAGGATGGAAGGAGAGAAGCCACCAAGCCCAAGAGTTCCTTGCGCCAAGAGGAGAAAGGGAAAGAAGGCTTGCGGCTAGGTTGATGGAAGAGATGCGCCAATGTCCTCTTGCTCTCGTCCCTTGGTTGCTCACGCCAACTTCTTGGAGTGCTCTCACATATGAAGATGTTATATCAGCAAGGGGTGGAAAGGCAAGAGATATATGTGATGACATCGAAATTCATCGTGATTTCTATGCTATTTTATTGATATTTATATGTCATATTTGTAACATCCCTCAGAATCACACCCCACACGCATACAAGTAAAAATACGGGGTTTTAAAAAGTTTTACTCTTCCATTAAAACATAAGAAGAAAGCGGCATCGAAGGACATTACTACGGAACTGAAAACCGCACAGAACTGAGTAGGATCGATTTACTAGGAAATAGAAATCCGGAAATCCAGAAAAATCCGGCAGCAAGTATACAAAATTACTGCTGCACAGATCCACATATCCTGGAACAAAACAAATGTCCACACTACACATATATGGAGAACACAATTGTCAGAAATATTGCAGAAACGGATTATTCAGATACCAAATACAACAAAAATTCGGTCACACAGCTCAAAGTATTCCAACTACAATAAATCTCAATCGGACATTTCAGAATAATAACAATTTCAATTCTCATGAATCCAAAACTCGTATCCAACAATTAAAACGAGACAACTATAACATAATATAATATCCTGAAAACAGGCATAAGCCCTCAGGAGATAAAACGTGTCATATAATTAAGTTAGGCACGCAGGCCTGATAGATCTTTAGAAGACAACTCTTAGAAATTATATAAAACATAGCATCATAACAAATTTAGTAGCTGTAGCAATCACTGTCCTGATGTCTCACCTGAAAATATTTAAACAACGGGGGTGAGCTAAAAAGCTCAGTGAGTAAAAGACAATAAAAGCCATCCATAGTACACATCAAAAATATCATGCTTAACAGATAAGATACTTAACATGAACACTCATATCAAAACAAAACATAATCAAATACAGACACTTATAACAATAGGCATCAAGCATGAAGTAGGATATAAGTCTACCAACCCATTCCAACTAATCACACTGCCCAACACATCTATAATACAGATCGAAACAGAACTATAGAAAATCAGAGCTGACAGACAGAACAGATCGAAACAGAACTACAGAAATCAGAGCTGACAGACAGAAAATCAGAATTTTCAGAATCCAAACGGATAGTCTACATCGGAAACAGAAAGGCCACAGAAGGCCTGAAGACCACAGAAGGTCTGATGACCACAGAAGGTCTGACCCCACCTCTGCCGAGGACGAGACATGCATGCATATCAGAAACAGAATGGTAGAGGAGGTATCAGTGGGTGGCCCCCGTCTTGTCAGGACGTGGCACTCTGGCCTCCAATACTGGTAGAGGAGGTATCAGTGGGTGGCCCCCGTCTTGTCAGGACGTGGCACTCTGGCCTCCAATACCCAGAACAGAACAGAAATAGTGGAGGGAGAACGGAAGGTGAGACCAGCTCACATCTACCCTTCACTAGTGTCTCATGGGTCGTAGTAGACTATCAGCACCATTACAGCGCCACAGAAGGAGGGTAAGGACACAGAAGAGTGCTACACTAGGGCATAATTTTTACAGAACAGATCATGCTGAAACGGAGGAGTAGGACTAACCACCACTCAATTCTCACATCATGCCCAAAGTGTCTCACAAACCAGAAAATGACACACCCTAATATCCAGTCCTTAACAAAATTACAATTTGCAGAAAATCAAAGCTGAACACACTTCATAATTTTTGCCATCAACCAGAAGTAATATATGAGTGAATTCCTTGAATTCCTTAGATTTCATGCAACTATCCTTAATTCATGTCAAACCATTCTATGTTCTCACAAAGGTTATAACACATTCAAAGTTTCAGAAAATTCACAACATATATATACATAATAGAAATTTTTCACATAACAAACAATTAAACAGATGTTTCAGAAAAACAGATTAATATATCATACTTGCAACAGATGTTTCAGACTGAGTAAGTAACCTAAAATAGGCAATATGATATTCACAATAAAGCTGTTTGAATCTACTTTCCAATAGAACTGAATCCGTCGGATTTGGAGTTCTAACCGGGGAGATATGGGTGTTCAAACATAGAAAGGTCGGGATTTCAGAATTCCAGAAAACAGAATCGTATATCAGAATTGCGACACAAATTTCAGATCCAATAACTAACAGAAAATAGGCGACATGGTAGTCAAATTGAACCCCTTCGAGTCTACTTTCTAATAAAACTGATTTGACAAGATTTCGAGCTATACCTAGGGAGATATGATGGTTCGAACACATAAAGGTCGAAATCCAGATTTCCAGAAAACTGATTTTGTACAGCTAGATTGCAATACAGATTGAAATACTAATACAGTTCGGATATAGTCGATATCATATTCAAATTAAAGCCGAATGTATCTAGTTTCATACAAAATTTATTTCGTGCGATTTGGATCTATATGCCATGAGATATTGGGGTTATAGTACACAAAGGTCAGATTAGAGAATGCAGATTTCAGCAGAACAGGATTTTAAAACCCTATAAATATTTGAATTCGTCCCCATAGAAACGAATATCATGAGATTCAAAACCCAAATCAAGCGTAGAAGACACAAGAGACGTCGAAATTTGGTTCATACAGATAATCATTGCAAATAACGAATTTTAATTGAATGATAATCTACAATTTAGCGGATTAGACTCCTTAGGATCGAATTACTCACCAGAAAAATCGTCCACAGAGAAAAACGCCAAGACAGAGGATCACCAGGGAATTCGTCCACCACCAGTCTGCCACCACCAGCGTCAGAAATTTCAGGAGGCGCCAAGCACAGTGAGGGGCGACAACCAAAGGCGGCTAGGGCAAGAAAACACAAAAGTCGTGAGGGAGAGGAGCCCTCACGCAATTCCTCTTTTTCTCCCACCCCAAACGGATCCAAGATCCAATAACCCAGTTAACTTAAGTGAAAAATCGGTTTTATGGGCTTACCTGGGCTTAACCACCCTGCGCCACTCCAATAATATCAGAAATATGCGCCACCATGGTGGAAGGAATTCTAGGAGCAAAGAATCAAGGTTGAGGGTTCGAATCCCCAACCAAAATAATTATTTTTGCCCTGTAGGAAAAATTCCTACACTTAGGCAAAAATCCCAAAATTTTAACAGATAAAAATACAGAAACAGAATTTCTAACCTTAAATCATAATTCAAAAAATCGAGGGCGTTACATTCTCCCCCCCCCTTATAGAGCTTTAGTCCTCTAAAGCTGACCAAGCCCGTCACTGAACAGGTGAGGATGCTCCTTTCTCATATCTGCTTCAACCTCCCAAGAGGCTTCTTCAACAGACTGATTTCCCCAGATGACTTTCACAAGTGGAATAACCTTATTTCTCAGCACTTTCTCTTTTCTATCTTCAATTCTGAGAGGTTTCACCACAAAAGTCATATTCTCTTCAAGCTGAAGAGGTTCCAACTCTAGAACATGAGAAGGATCAGAACAATATTTTCTGAGTGCAGATACATGGAACACATTATGGAGGTGTTCCAGTGATGGGGGCAGAGCAAGTCGGTATGCCACAGGTCCAACCCTCTCAATGATATCAAAGGGACCAATGTACCTGGGACTCAATTTTCCCCTCTTCCCAAATCTCATCACCCCTTTCATAGGTGAGACCTTTAGGAAAATATGCTCTCCCACCAAAAACTCAAGAGGACGCCGCCTCACATCAGCATAACTCTTCTGCCTATCCTGAGCAATCTTCATCTTTCTCTGAATTTCTCTGATCTTCTCAGTGGCTTCCTGAACAGCATCAGACCTTTGCACTGTTCTGTCCCCAGTTTCCTCCCAGCATATAGGTGTTCTGCATTTCCTCCCATATAGGGCCTCATACGGAGCCATCTGTATGCTAGAGTGAAAGCTATTGTTGTAGGTGAACTCTATCAGTGATAAGTCCAGATCCCACTCAACAGACCAGTCAACCACATAAGATCTCAGAAGATCCTCAAGTGTCTGAATAGTTCTCTCTGTCTGACCATCAGATTGAGGATGATATGCAGTGCTGAAACTCAGATTAGTTCCCAAATCTTCCTGTAATTTCTTCCAAAACCTGGACAGAAATCGAGGATCACAGTCAGAGACAATGTCCAAGGGAACTCCATGCAATCTGACAATCTCATCGATGTACAGTTTTGCTAACCGATCCAAACTGTAAGTCATTTTGATCGGTAAGAAGTGAGCTGACTTCGTGAGTCTGTCCACAATCACCCATACGGCATCATGATTCCTTCTGGTATTGGGCAGTCCACACACAAAGTCCATACTGATATGCTCCCACTTCCACTGAGGAATAGGGAGAGACTGCATCAAACCGCCCGGCCTCTGATGCTCAGCCTTCACGGTTTGGCAAGTCAAACATCTGGACACAAACAAATGCACATCCTTCTTCATACCATGCCACCAGAAAGTCTTTTTCAGATCCTGATACATCTTGGTACTACCAGGATGAACGGTATACTTAGTGCAATGGCTTTCCTTAAGAATTTCATTTCTCAACTCAGGGTCCTCAGGGACACAGACCCTTCCACGGAATCTGAGGAGACCATCATCCGACATACTGAAATTCTCAACACAGCCTTGCTCCGACCTCTCTTTCCACCGTAGAATATCCGGATCTGACTGCTGCCCTGATCTCAGTCTCTGCAGTAAGTCTGACTGAACCCTGAGAGAAGCTAGAAGACCGCCTCTCTCACCCGGAGTCACACTCAGATGCATGTCACTGAACTCCTGCAATAATCGCCACTCCTGGACTCGCAGTGCAGCTATCTGAGTCACAGGATACCGACTAAGAGCATCAGCCACCACATTGGCTTTACCAGACTGATATTGGATGGTGAAGTCATAATCCTTTATCCATTCAAGCCATCGCCTCTGTCTCATATTCAGCTCTTTCTGAGTGAAGATATACTTCAAGCTCTGGTGATCTGTAAACAATTCAAATGTCTGTCCAAACAGATAGTGCCTCCAGATCTTCAAGGCAAAAACTACAGCTGCCAACTCCAGATCATGAGTGGGGTAGTTTACCTCATAGTCTTTGAGTTGCCTCGAAGCATAAGCAACTACCTTTCCTTGCTGCATCAGTACAGCACCCAGACCCTTACCAGAGGCATCAGTGTACACAGTGAACTTCTCTCCATCACAGGGAATGATGAGGATAGGAGCACTGGTCAGTCTCCTTTTCAGTTCTTGAAAACTAAACTCACAATCATCAGACCACTCAAACTTTAAATTCTTTCTAGTTAGCTTAGTCAGAGGACCAGCCAGCTTGGAAAAACCCTCCACAAAGCGGCGGTAGTATCCAGCTAAGCCCAGAAAACTTCTAACCTCAGTCGCTGTAGTTGGTCTTCCCCAGTGAAGAATGGCCTCCACCTTCACTGGATCCACATCTGAAGCAAGCGCCAGTCTTCCTGTAGCACTCATTATCCTGATGTTTAGTGCTCCCACAGTGGAGACACTTCTTGCCATTCTGAGAAACTGTGCTGGCTGGCTTCTGATAAGGTTTGTATCTGCCCTTATTGTCCTTCTTCTCTTTCTTGAAATTCTTCTTATCCTTACCACCCAGAGTGGGTGCGTAAGTCACAGAAGTAGGGGCGGCTGCAGTGACTGAAATAGTATCAACAGCCATCTCAGCAATGCACCTCTCAGCAGTGCGAGCCCTGTCTACCACTTCAGCATAAGACTCCAAGTGTAGCATAGCTACCCTTGTCCTGATGTCTTTCCTCAGACCCCGCTGAAACTTCTTGGCTCTTCTTTCCTCGGTGTTGACTAAGTGAGGAGCATACCCCGACAACCGAGCGAATGTGGCCTCATACTGATCCACCGTCAGGTCGCCCTGCTCAAGATGAATAAACTCCACCTCGCGCTCCTCAGATAAGCTAGAGGGGAAAAACTTGGCATTGAACTTCATCATGAAGTATTGCCAATCAACAACTCTGGATTCCGTTGCCGCCAGTCTGACGACTCCCTTCCACCAGTCTTCGGCATCTCCACGCAACATGAAGAAAGACAAACATAGCTTGTCTGCATCATCACAGCGCAAAACCTGGAAAATCTTTTCCAGTGCCAAAAGCCAATCCTCAGCCGCTCTGGGCCCCGGACTACCATAAAATGTGGTCGGGTTCAGGTGCTGAAACTCTCGAACCAACCGAGCATATCGTTGATGTGCGCCATCACCCAGAGGAGAACCAGTGCCACCCACACCGTGTCCAGCCGGTTGTGACTGTGACTGAGGCTGTGTCTGCGACAGCCGCTCAATAACTGTTGCTGAACCTCCATGTGCTGCGCCTGCTGCTGCTGCATCATCTGAGTTTGCTGCTGGATGAACGCGTTCTGTTGTTGCATCATAGCAGTCATAGCCTCCATGGCCTGCCTCAGATCAGACTGTTGATCACCGTTGCTACTGCTAGATCTTGGTCGCACCATTTTTTTTTGTACCTGCATCACATAACACGGTAGAATAACAACCAATATTCAATCACGGATCAGATCATATCTTGGTTTCTAGCAATACACAAACAGAGTTTTCCAATATTCAGATCCTATCTTGGTTTCTAGCAATACACAAACAGAGTTTTCCTTTCCCGGAGTTTCTAATTGCTAGTAATATTCCTCTGATACCATCTGTAACATCCCTCAGAATCACACCCCACACGCATACAAGTAAAAATACGGGGTTTTAAAAAGTTTTACTCTTCCATTAAAACATAAGAAGAAAGCGGCATCGAAGGACATTACTACGGAACTGAAAACTGCACAGAACTGAGTAGGATCGATTTACTAGGAAATAGAAATCCGGAAATCCAGAAAAATCCGGCAGCAAGTATACTAAATTACTGCTGCACAGATCCACATATCCTGGAACAAAACAAATGTCCACACTACACATATGTGGAGAACACAATTGTCAGAAATATTGCAGAAACGGATTATTCAGATACCAAATACAACAAAAATTCGGTCACACAGCTCAAAGTATTCCGACTACAATAAATCTCAATCGGACATTTCAGAATAATAACAATTTCAATTCTCATGAATCCAAAACTCGTATCCAACAATTAAAACGAGACAACTATAACATAATATAATATCCTGAAAACAGGCATAATCCCTCAGGAGATAAAACGTGTCATATAATTAAGTTAGGCACGCAGGCCTGATAGATCTTTAGAAGACAACTCTTAGAAATTATATAAAACATAGCATCATAACAAATTTAGTAGCTGTAGCAATCACTGTCCTGATGTCTCACCTGAAAATATTTAAACAACGGGGGTGAGCTAAAAAGCTCAGTGAGTAAAAGACACTAAAAGCCATCCATAGTACACATCAAAAATATCATGCTTAACAGATAAGATACTTAACATGAACACTCATATCAAAACAAAACATAATCAAATACAGACACTTATAACAATAGGCATCAAGCATGAAGTAGGATATAAGTCTACCAACCCATTCCAACTAATCACACTGCCCAACACATCTATAATACAGATCGAAACAGAACTACAGAAAATCAGAGCTGACAGACAGAACAGATCGAAACAGAACTACAGAAATCAGAGCTGACAGACAGAAAATCAGAATTTTCAGAATCCAAACGGATAGTCTACATCGGAAACAGAAAGGCCACAGAAGGCCTGAAGACCACAGAAGGTCTGATGACCACAGAAGGTCTGACCCCACCTCTGCCGAGGACGAGACATGCATGCATATCAAAAACAGAATGGTAGAGGAGGTATCAGTGGGTGGCCCCCGTCTTGTCAGGACGTGGCACTCTGGCCTCCAATACTGGTAGAGGAGGTATCAGTGGGTGGCCCCCGTCTTGTCAGGACGTGGCACTCTGGCCTCCAATACCCAGAACAGAACAGAAATAGTGGAGGGAGAACGGAATGTGAGACCAGCTCACATCTACCCTTCACTAGTGTCTCATGGGTCGTAGTAGACTATCAGCACCATTACAGCGCCACAGAAGGAGGGTAAGGACACAGAAGAGTGCTACACTAGGGCATAATTTTTACAGAACAGATCATGCTGAAACGGAGGAGTAGGACTAACCACCACTCAATTCTCACATCATGCCCAAAGTGTCTCACAAACCAGAAAATGACACACCCTAATATCCAGTCCTTAACAAAATTACAATTTGCAGAAAATCAAAGCTGAACACACTTCATAATTTTTGCCATCAACTAGAAGTAATATATGAGTGAATTCCTTGAATTCCTTAGATTTCATGCAACTATCCTTAATTCATGTCAAACCATTCTATGTTCTCACAAAGGTTATAACACAATCAAAGTTTCAGAAAATTCACAACATATATATACAGAATAGAAATTTTTCACATAACAAACAATTAAACAGATGTTTCAGAAAAACAGATTAATATATCATACTTGCAACAGATGTTTTAGACCGAGTAAGTAACCTAAAATAGGCAATATGATATTCACAATAAAGCTGTTTGAATCTACTTTCCAATAGAACTGAATCCGTCGGATTTGGAGTTATAACCGGGGAGATATGGGTGTTCGAACATAGAAAGGTCGGGATTTCAGAATTCCAGAAAACAGATTCGTATATCAGAATTGCGACACAAATTTCAGATCCAATAACTAACAGAAAATAGGCGACATGGTAGTCAAATTGAACCCCTTCGAGTCTACTTTCTAATAAAACTGATTTGACAAGATTGAGAGCTATACCTAGGGAGATATGATGGTTCGAACACATAAAGGTCGAAATCCAGATTTCCAGAAAACTGATTTTGTACAGCTAGATTGCAATACAGATTGAAATACGAATACAGTTCGGATATAGTCGATATCATATTCAAATTAAAGCCGAATGTATCTAGTTTCATACAAAATTTATTTCGTGCGATTTGGATCTATATGCCATGAGATATTGGGGTTATAGTACACAAAGGTCAGATTAGAGAATGCAGATTTCAGCAGAACAGGATTTTAAAACCCTATAAATATTTGAATTCGTCCTCATAGAAACGAATATCATGAGATTCAAAACCCAAATCAAGCATAGAAGACACAAGAGACGTCGAAATTTGGTTCATACAGATAATCATTGCAAATAACGAATTTTAATTGAATGATAATCTACAATTTAGCGGATTAGACTCCTTAGGATCGAATTACTCACCAGAAAAATCGTCCACAGAGAAAAACGCCAAGACAGAGGATCACCAGGGAATTCGTCCACCACCAGTCTGCCACCACCAGCGTCAGAAATTTCAGGAGGCGCCAAGCACAGTGAGGGGCGACAACCAAAGGCGGCTAGGGCAAGAAAATACAAAAGTCGTGAGGGAGAGGAGCCCTCACGCAATTCCTCTTTTTCTCCCACCCCAAACGGATCCAAGATCCAATAACCCAGTTAACTTAAGTGAAAAATCGGTTTTATGGGCTTACCTGGGCTTAACCACCCTGCGCCACTCCAATAATATCAGAAATATGCGCCACCATGGTGGAAGGAATTCCAGGAGCAAAGAATCAAGGTTGAGGGTTCGAATCCCCAACCAAAATAATTATTTTTGCCCTGTAGGAAAAATTCCTACACTTAGGCAAAAATCCCAAAATTTTAACAGATAAAAATACAGAAACAGAATTTCTAACCTTAAATCATAATTCAAAAAATCGAGGGCGTTACAATATTCATATACTTTACTTGTTTTTATGCCATATTTTATCAATATCTGCGGAATCTACACTCTTTTCTATTTTTGATGATTTTCAGGTAAAAAGGCACTATTTTTAGGCATTTTCAAGCAAAATCAAATACATAGAAGGATTCCCATCATCAAGAGGAGGTCACCCAAGAAATTTTACGCACAATAGAGCAAGTCAGCAAATTACGGCAGTGCCGTAATCCATTTTACGGTACCGTATTTTCAGACAGTACCGTAAAATCCGAGCCCTGCCGTATTTTGAAGAATTTCTGAACAGAAAGTTTTTCAGATTTTATGGCACCACCGTAAACAATATTATGGTACCGTATTTTAGAACGCTTCAGAACAGAAACTTCGCTCAATATTACGGCACTACCGTAAGAAACTACATGGGCCGTAATTGCCAGACGTTCGCGAACAGAGAGTTCAGCCGATTTTACGGCACTACCGTAAACTAGATTACGATCCCGTAATTCCCGGACGACATCAGAACAGAAGACTCGAGCGATTTTCCGACAGTGCCGTAAACTATTCCACTGCCGTAATTCCTATTCTGAACGCGACGCCCAGGTCAACTTCAACTCCCGAATCTTGTGAAGAGGATTTGGAGCGATCCAGAACTCCAAATTGGATACCGTAAGAAAGAAAAGAGGAGTTTTGGACGAGAGGAGGAGGCACAGACGAAAAGCCCCAATTTTGATCCACTGTCGAGGGAGAAATCGTCATCCACGCCGCCGCCTAGGGTTTCACCACCGTGCCCGATCCAGACGATCTCCAGCCATGATTTTCATACTGAAGCTTCATCAGAAGGAGGAGACGACGTGCCAGAAGTTCTAGATAGAGAGGAGATCAATTAAAGAAGAAATCAAGGAAAGAAGAGGTGCCGACACTGTTCATCGCCTCAAATTGGAAATTACGGCTATGAAATACTTCACAGCCGTGCTGTATTTTCTTAACTCTTCTTTTCCTTTGATTTTCGATCTTCAGAAACCATGGAATTCTGTAACTCCTTTACCATGATAGCTTAAACTACTCTTGGGACATGGAGGAGTAGTTCACTTAATTTCCAATGACTAGATAACTATTTTTTTTATATATTTCGTTGCGTTTAATCTTAGCATGATGATTTTGCTCATGTGATAATTGTGCTTAGACTCTCTATAAGTCCATGTTATTAATTATGTTCTTAGAATTTTCGCTATTGACTGAAAGGTAATTGCTTGAGAATTTGGAACCCTAGAATTGCATGTTAGGAACCCTTCCTTAGGTTTGATCCAACTTGATCTGTTCTACTAGAATTATTGTCATGATTATAACATGAATCTATAGATCGAGTCTATTTGTCAAACGTGGAGATCTTGCACGAAAGTGAGGGTTGGAACGTTGGAGATCCGTGAGTAAAACTAGTGTTGAGGCTCGGATGCACGAAAGTGATCCTTGAGTTTCCGCAAGAGATTATCAACCTAGAATTCGGATGCATGAAAGTGATCCTTGAGTTCATAGATTGATAATTCACTTATCTTCAACGTTGGGACAAATCTTGCGAGAAAGCGAAGATAAATCCCTGCGTGATTGTTTGCACGAGAGTGAAACAATCCTTTTATTAGGTAAATTGTATCTTCATCATGATAAAATTAGTCTGATGAAATCCTTATTCATATCTAGTCATAAAATTTAAGCGTATGAAACTGTAGTCCCAGCTTTCTCTCCAACAGTTTTCTTTCGTGTGTTTGCGATATTTGCTTGACTTTCATTCAATTGCCTAGATAGTGAAAAATCAATTATTCAGTACTTGACAACATAGGTTCCTGTGGATTTGATACTTTCTTTATTACTTCGTGCACCCGTTGTTAGGGAATACCGGGTGTAATTTAAAAATTTTGCAGTCCCAGGACGCAGCGGAAGAATCATTACACCCGAAACATATTCCGGTTCCAAGGATCCATGAGAGAGAAGACACAAGGATGTGTTAGAGATGTACCTCTTTTGCTTGTCTAGTTGCCGAAGCCATGTTGAAGGCGCCCAGGTGTTCGCCCTCCACAAGTATCCATGCGTCGACTCCTTGATCGTTGCTCCCTTCCACGCTTGGTGCTAACTTCGGGAAGAGAATCAAGCCTTAGGGTTCCTTCACTTCTTTTGCGCCACCTCCAAGGATCATGCGCCAAGTGCAAGGAAGATGCCGCCAACTCCTTATCCTCTTCACTCCAAGAGAAGAGGGAGAAGAAGAGTTTCGGCCCTTAGGAAGAGTAAGAGGAAGTGGCACCACCAAGTCCTTCTCCAAGTCACGCCAAGAGGAGAGAAAGGAGAAGACTTGCGGCCACTTGTAGGAAGAAGGGTTACGCCACCTTGATGTTGTCGCCCTTTGCCCTTGTTCTCGCCCCTCTATGTGTGTTCACGTCTCCAAGCATTCGAACCATTGAGAGGGGGCAGCTAGGGTCCCTTTTATAAGCCAAGAGGCGGTTTAGGGAGGGCCAAGATCATGCCAAGTGGGCGGCTAGGATGAGAGGGGTTTGTGGTAAGGAAAGTCTCCAAGACTTTGCCATAAACCTCATTCAACCTATCCTTATTTGTCTAATATCCATATCAGCCCAAGACATGCCTTAGAGGCATTCTTTCCATCCAAGGAGAAGGGCTAGGCGCAACATGCAAGAGTCATTCAGCTAAGCAAGGGTTTGAGGGGAATTAGGGTTTGGAGGTAAGGTAAGTCTCCAAGATCTTACCATAAACCTTACCCTACTATCCATATGCGCCCAAGCTCTTTCCAAAAGAGCCATCAAGCCATATCAGCCCCAACACTTGCCATAGAGGTAAGATACCATTAAAGGATGAAGGGGGGAGGCGCCTAATGCTTCCTTATGAAGCAACATGTGCCCACTTCACCCCATTATGCCCTTGGCCAATGGGGTGAAACTCTTCCCCATTATACCCTTTTAGTCTCTAATCTCTTCATGACAACTTATTATTGGGCCTCATTGGATAATGAGTTAGCCCAAACTTCATTGCATGGGTTGATTAAGCCATTGGATCCAATCCAATGCAACCCTATTCCAAATGTGACCCATCTAGGTCAATTTCGGGCCAACCTGCCAAAAATGAAGTTTGGCTCCAATAACTTTCTTCCAACTCATCAGGCCCATTGGCACTGATGAAATCTTCCAAATTGATCCAAGTTATCCAATAACTTGATCATAAGGCTTCTGATTAAAGCAACGTCAAGAGTCTATTGCGTGTGACCCCGTAGGATCCATATGACGATGGCAATGATGTAAACATCATAAGTAGTAACGAGTATCTAGCAACACATCACTACTACCCTTGTCATAGGACTTAAGTCATTATGGCAATAACTCCTAACAAGCAACGAGGATTCCCATTGCATTATAGATCCCTTTGCCTAAACTGATATCCTGCCATTGGATTAGTCTCAAGTTTATCAATCTAATGCATTGGTCATGACTCAACAAGTGTGGCCACACATTCTTGTCATGCACCAATAAGGTGGGGCGCCCCGAGTGGATATCATGCTTCCAATAAGGAAGGGGCAAATCCTACTATTGGTCATCCATGTCTCTACGTGACTTATGATATGCCCAATGACAGTCGTTTTGGTCTCCCAATTACGGAGAGACGTAAGACTGTATCAAAGCATACCCATCATCTAATCTAGACATGAATACCTCAAGTCTAAGGATCAATGAAAACCTCTTGCATGTGAGATTGACTTGTTGACTAGACAAGTCAATCCTCACGGTGGATCACTCCAGTGCATCCAATGCACCTGTATGTCTGCGTTATTGTGCCCCGCACCTAACCAGCCCATACACCAGTCTCACATGTACCAAAGTTGTTCCATATCTGCTATGGTACCTTGTCTGGGGATAGCTTTTGGGAATGGATCCAATCCAAACTCCTGGAACATTATATATGCAACTCAATACATCAACGCAGGTAGAGAAGTCTGCATAATAACGACCATGCCTCTATATAGAATAATAATTCTATCAAAGTACATTCAAACAATGCCTGATCATGTCCATACATTGGTCTGTAGGGCATATACACCAACAATCTCCCACTTGCACTAAGACCAAGGAATACTGATGTTTAGTCAGTTCCAATGTCTCTAGTATGACCCATTTAGCTTCCGCTGCGCCAGAGGCTATGTCAGTGGGTTTTTCCAGATTGCTATCTGTGTTTATTTTAACAAATTTGATCATCATCCTTATCCATGATCTCTAATATCAGATGATATGCTGCAGTACATACTTGAGCACTAAGTTCCTTCACTTATGCTATGGCCCCAGTAAGAACTATATTGGACCATCAAGCACCAGGAACTAAATCAAGTTCAAATGAATGAAGCTGCTTCCTTGGCTGACACAAGAAGCTATAATGTACTTAGCCTTATTTGTAGAATTTTGCCACTATGGTTTGCATAATGCTCTTTCAGCACACAACACCACAACAAGGCAAAGCGCAAATCCTGCCTGTGGTCATAAGACTGGAACGAAGTATCAGTGTACCCTTGTACACAAAATTCTTCCTGTCTATCATAGACTAGACTTTAATCCTTTATACTTCCCAAGTATATATAAGGATTGCTTTCACAGCTATCCAGTGTCAAACATTAGGATCTGATTGAAACTTACTGGCTATGCTCCAAGCATTTGCCACAAATGGTCTTGTGTATATTACTCAAAACATGATCCATCCTATACACCATGTATTAGGATTTTAGACCCATGTTATTACTCTCCAGCTGTGTCATAGGTCACAACATCCTCATGAGAGTCAGACCATATCTCTTTGGAAGGTATCAATATTTGGAATTATCCAATATAAACCTCTGCAGAAACTCTTGGATGAACATAGATTGACTAAAAGACAATGACTTTCTTGGATCTCTATCTATAGATCCTCATGCCTAGGATGTAGGCATCATTCCCTGGATCATTCTTCTCGAAATACATCTCAAGCCTTTTTCTTCACCATGTGAAGAGCTAAGATATCATTCCATGTGAGGAGAATATCATCAATCTTCTAGAACAAGAAATACCATTAAGGTGCTCCCACTGATCTTCTTGTAAACACAGGCTTTTTTAAACATGCTTGCATAACACCATGCATATCTTTATGGCCTTGATATGAAAACCTTCTGGCTATTTACTTATAGATATCTTTTCAGACGTCCATGCAAGAAAGGTAGTTTTCATAACAACACGCCATAACTGATCATGCAAATATAACATGCAGATCCCTAATGGACTTAAAACTCAGCTATTGGTGAAAAATTTCATCATTGTCCACCCAGTGGATTTGCCTGAAATTTCTGTTCACTAGCTTGCCTTTCAAGGTAACAATGTTACCTTCCATGTCTATCTTCCTAGAAGATTTATTTACAGCCTGTGGGAATTACCCCTTTGGCAGCTCATCCAAGTCCCAGACTTGATTAGCATACATGGAGTCCATTATGGTTCTCATGGCCCTTAGCCATTTCTTGGAATCTGGTCCACCGACCGCTTTTATTTCCTCATAAGTCTTAGGTTCATCCTTGATGAAAATTCGTTATGCCCAGCATATCGAATCGATCCAGACTTATGTGGTTCCTGTGTTACTTGAACCTTAGGTTGACTTTCAACCTGTATGTGAGATTTTGCTCTCCATCTGTGTCTAATTATATTGTGGTTGATTCTGGACCTTGTCCCAATCAAATCTACTCCCACTAGCTTCTTTTAAAAGAAATACTTTCTCAAAAGAGACAGCAGTTTGAGCAACAAATATTTTATTCTCTTTGGGATAGAATTAGCACTCTACAGTGCACCACAAACACATACTTTTGAATCACTGCATATTACATTCCCAATTCCATTGAAGAAATGGGATATTTGCAGTTCGCAACTCAAAAGCTAACTTAGACACTTTCTTATGGAGTGGCAGTACATCTGTTTGCATGGCATCATAGTAGTATATTTGCATGACTATTCAAAGATAGAACCTCATTCTTTCTTTGAAATTCACCACACAGTGGTGTACTAAGTAAGCTGTGAGATAACTCCACACTTCTTAGGACAGTCATCAAATTTTCTACTAATCACCTTGATCCAATCAAAGTGTTTTAATAATAGGTCTTCCAATTTGACTCAATACTTCATTTGTGAATTTCTTGGATTTCTCCAAAGTTCTTAGGTTGGATAAGGCATACCCACACCTAATGAAGCATATAACACCTCTTAGTGCTTGTTTACATGGGTCCACAAACATTGCTATGTAATAGATCCAGCAAGCCAATAGTCCTTCCACCCTTTATGGTGAAGGCAGCATCTGTCACATTGTTCCTTTGAACTAGGCTCACATGTATCATAATCCTGAAAGGATAATGATCTCAATAGTCCATGGACCTTTGGATGTGACCATTGTTCTATGGTTCAAGAGACAATGCCATAAGAGGGTGTTTATTGAATCATTGGATCTGATCTTGTGTTATATATAGAACCACAAACTATTATCAACTGTATCACTTCAATAGAACATCTCAGATTAAAGAAAAATATTATTTATTATTTCAAACTGAAATCCTTTCCAAAAGGAATGATGTTCTAATACATAAGCTGATACATAATAGCAAAGTTCTAGATAAAGTCTTCAAGGTAGTGAGATGATATCAACAGCAGCATCCAATGCTCCGTCCTTGACCTAAGAGTCCATCCCACCAAGCCTAATCGTCCTACTTCTTCTGAGCTCCTGCACATGTAGAACATATGTGAGTCTCACATGCGGTACCCAGTACCCATGAATAAGAAGTAGACATAAAGACCTCAGTAACACAATACCTGAAGCGGATGGATCACATCCCTTCTTCTTTGCCATGCTCTTCTTGGCCATTAATCCTCTACGAAATGCCCATGCATTCCCAGTCTTCCGAAGTATTAGCTTCGAAGATACAGAACCATGGTCATTCTCAGATTTAGGCATACACTCTGAAGATCCAACAGAACTCTTCTGATCATTGTCTATAGAGCATGGCGTGAAGAGACCTTTGAGATGTATGATAAGATCATAATCCCCATCTCATCACATTCAACCTTGACCTCTGGGGTCATGCACTCTAAGACAAGAGCAGTATACTGTTCGTTATCTTCACAATGTTCAAGATAGACGTTCCACTCCCACTCATTAGTGAAATACACACTGGGCTGGGATGGAGGTCTTTCAAGAAGATGTACCTTATTCTCTTGTTCCAGTATCTTGGACAAAATCTTGAACCAATTTGTCCAGTTTGTCCCATCCAACTTATTTTTATAAAGTTTCAATCTTAGATCAGGAGATGCCATCTACAATAAGCAAATAAGTAAAATAAGTACTATGATAAAGCATTTAACAAGGACTTTAAATTTAAATGCTATGCTCCCACTACTTCTAAAACAAGTTGAGAACTCTCAAACTCTAACATGGAAATAAGTGAGTAGGATCCTAATTTCACATGAGGTCTCTGCGACTGACGAGGGTGAGTTGGGATGCACAGAGAATCCCATGCTTCCTTAGGTAGGCATGCCAGCCAATTGTGCCGTGCACAACTCCTCTTAGTTAAGACAGACTAGGCATCCTGTGTCCAGCGAGGGCTGGATACAACACAGAACCCTATCCTCTCAACAGTTGCCTCTAGTGATTCATCATGTTAGTGACATATGAAAAATAGTCAAGTCTGGTCCTAACCGTTATGCCCAAGGCCAACGAATTTCCTTGCGAAGGCACGCCTAGGTTAAAACTGGACTGGGGAAATCATTGTCACCACACACCTTCTAAAGATAAGTGGGTGTGTCCCACGAGGGTGGGAGACAGTTCACAACACCACCGATCGATAGTTTGATGAGGGCTACGCGTTAGAAGGCTATCGACTTGATATTGTATTGAGCGTTTTTGCATGTTTGTTTTATTCTTTTCTAGCATGCCGTCTTCCTATGGTTAGTTATGGCAGCAAAGGAAAAACATCACAGGCATGCTATGGACAAAATAATAAACCATCACAGGCATGCTAGTTTGGTCGATATGGTCATAGCCATTTTCATACATATAACTTGTCACGAGCCATGTGACATGTTATCATGCATCCAGGGGTTGCGAGTCCCTTTAGCAGATCAGCCCATGCCAGAAGCCGAAAGCAAGCATCCCTTCCTCCAACCGCAAATCCATCACCACGCTTCCAAAGCTGGCGCCACTCTGATATCGGTTGAAGAAGACACCTTGTTGTCTTTGATGAACCTTAACCTATCTTATGTTAACAATTCTACATCTATTCTAAGGAAAGATGAAAATTTTACATAAAGAAGGGGGGAGAACCACACGCAGGTGGTAGAAAGATTTTACAAGCATTCATCACAGGTGGAAACATGCTTCCACATCACAACACAGGAGGGCACTCGCTATGACCATATCAACCCATGGAAGAGACAAGTGGCGCATATATAAAATTTGAAAAACCGGAATAATCAAATTTTAGCACCTTATGCGCCAACATCATCCAAAGCACTCTCTTAACTAAATTTATGCCAAAATTTAGATCAAGTTCCATGATGATTTCATAGACCCTATCGGCTGGCAGTTTTGTCAGATCAAGAGACCCGACCAGTCCGAAGACACAATGCCCTCCTACTTGACAAAACTACGTGCGCCTTTGGTCTTAAATCAATCATAAACAAAATCCAAATTATGGCCACAAAGATGAGAAGAGAGGTTTGGATGAAAACGCTTTCTACGTGAAACGCGCATGGATAGAAGAAAAATTTTCCAAATATTTTTCACACAAGCAAACGTACACCTTGTGTTTCTCACAAGTAGCTCTGATACCACTGTTAAGGAATACCGGGTGTAATTTAAAAATTTTGCAGTCCCAGGACGCAGCGGAAGAATCATTACACCCGAAACATATTCCGGTTCCAAGGATCCATGCGAGAGAGAAGACACAAGGATGTGTTAGAGATGTACCTCTTTTGCTTGTCTAGTTGCCGAAGCCATGTTGAAGGCGCCCAGGTGTTCGCCCTCCACAAGTATCCACGCGTCGACTCCTTGATCGTTGCTCCCTTCCACGCTTGGTGCTAGCCTAAGGAAGAGAATCAAGCCTTAGGGTTCCTTCACTTCTTTTGCGCCACCTCCAAGGATCATGCGCGAAGTGCAAGGAAGATGCCGCCAACTCCTTATCCTCTTCACTCCAAGAGAAGAGGGAGAAGAAGAGTTTCGGCCCTTAGGAAGAGTAAGAGGAAGTGGCACCACCAAGTCCTTCTCCAAGTCACGCCAAGAGGAGAGAAAGGAGAAGACTTGCGGCCACTAGTAGGAAGAAGGGTTGCGCCACCTTGATGTTGTCGCCCTTTGCCCTTGTTCTCGCCCCTCTATGTGTGTTCACACCTCCAAGCATTCGAACCATTGAGAGGGGGCAGCTAGGGTCCCTTTTATAAGCCAACAGGCGGTTTAGGGAGGGCCAAGATCATGCTAAGTGGGCGGCTAGGATGAGAGGGGTTTGTGGTAAGGAAAGTCTCCAAGACTTTGACATAAACCTCATTCAACCTATCCTTATTTGTCTAATATCCATATCAGCCCAAGACATGCCTTAGAGGCATTCTTTCCATCCAAGGAGAAGGGCTAGGCGCAACATGCAAGAGTCATTCGGCTAAGCAAGGGTTTGAGGGGAATTAGGGTTTGGAGGTAAGGTAAGTCTCCAAGATCTTACCATAAACCTTACCCTACTATCCATATGCGCCCAAGCTCTTTCCAAAAGAGCCATCAAGCCATATCAGCCCCAACACTTGCCATAGAGGTAAGATTCCATTAAAGGATGAAGGGGGAGGCGCCTAATGCTTCCTTATGAAGCAACATGGGCCCACTGTTGGGGTATGCCCTTAAGGCTAATGTTTGAGGCCTGTGGGAATGTATCTGTATCATGTAATAAACTCTTATGTTTATAAAGGCATGGTTGTTATTCAGTTAGCTACATTATCTGCTGCAATATATGTTCTTCTGAATAATGTCTCAAAGCTGTTCAGCTGGGCTGACAAGCTATTATGTCCTTAGTCGATATATCTTGGTGAACATGAGACAGCCTTGATATGGTTAAGACTAATATGTGTTCTAATCTTATAGGATGCTTCGAGCATGGAATAAGATGTAGACTCATGGGTACATGGGATGTACTGGACAGACCCTACTAGGATGTTCAATTGTTTGTCACAATGTGAATATTCCTTGGATATGACAAGTGGCACATTTCCTCTGACTTGAGATCACTTGTGTTTTCTAAATGATGATTGTCATTGTTTTGAGGTAGTTCAATATCATTTGAAACATAATGATTATAGACTATCTTGGATGGTGAGCTTGAGTCAGGTTAGAGCACTAGTGATAGACATAGGATTGCCGTCTCCTTGTTTAAGGAGTGTGATGTTCTAAAGGGGCCCCCTGGATGAGATGATTGAGAAAGTGTATGGCCATACCCAGGTGACTGTGTTCATCTGTTCTAATCATGCTCATCATATTGGAATTACGAGCTTGACAGGCTTGTCCAATAAGAACATCCAGTGGCAAAGGAAATATGCATGCCTAGTGATTTGAGTCACACTTGTGCTATGGTTTGGGTGTAGTCTTGGAAGACTCTTTCCTTTCTATCGGGAGACAGTGATGTGTTGCTAGATACCCCTCACTGATCGTGATAACGTGAGTTATCGTTACCGACATTTAAAGGAAACCCTTAGGGTCGCACAATTTGATGATATGGCTTACTTAAGTCAGATCGTGTGGACTGAATTGTTTGGGTTCAGTTTAAAGGGATTTAATCTCTGATTGTGAGTGAGATCTGGTCTGATCATGTTTGATTGATTAGGGCTTGAGATCGGTAAGCTTCGATCGAGAGAATGTATGCCAGATCGGTCAGATCAGGGGCATCGTTGAGATCGACGGTTAGATCGTGAACCTTAGGGTTTATTTAAGATCTAGACTAGATCATTGGCTTGATTGGTTCTTAAACCGAACCAAAGTGAACCGGCTCACTAAATGAGCGCTTGGTTCATAGGGAGAGGAGTAGGCGACAAGTTCACTTGGCGTGAACGTTGTGGTGAGGAGTGGTTACTATTTTTAGTAACCATGATCTCCATTTGGAGAGTGCGCTCATCAAAATAGAATATACTCTATTTTCGCTCGGAGATATTCCTCTCGCCCATATTCCTCTCATCTCTCTCGTGAGTGTGGCGACGCTTTGAAGGTTGAGGAGGATTCGGCCAAGAAGAAAGAGATCTCATTTTCCCTTCACTCGACAAGGACCTCTTGGAACCTTGCTAGCACAAGGGGCACCAAGAGAGATAGCGACATCATCTTGTGTGTGACGACAAGGAGAAGATCTACTTTGATCTTTGCTTCCAAGGAAACATCTTCCCCATGGCGATGGTATGATTGTTTTCTTATTATCAAGTTGATCTTTTAGCATGCATATCGATCCTATAACCCTAGTTCCGCAAGAAGAAAATTTTATGCGCCATATGCTTTAGGGTTATGCTCCCCCTAGAAGGGGACCCCCCTTATCTTATGGGGTACTTACAATTGGTATCAGAGGCTTGGTTGAATGCATGTTCATTATGATTGCTTTGGCCTTGTGATTCCATATGCTTAGATCTATATAACATGCGAAAGTTGCATGATAGGTTTTATCATCTTGCGAAACTTCATGTATGAAATATGTTTCCATCTATTGGCGCATGTATGTTGTAAGTTGGCGCATCTTGTTTTTGTTTTACAAAACTTGAATACTTGCGCGACTCATTATAGATCTAAGGCTTTACTATAAACCCTTAGACGGGTTATTAGGGTTGAAGTCAACCCCTAGGTTAGATCCAGAATGTCTGATCAGATCATCTGACAGCCTGAATGGGTCGATCAAATAGCACCTTGGCGCAAGCCTATGGTGGCTATAGGTCGACTGCAGACAGGTGTGTAGCGATGTCTGATTGAGACGACTACTGAACGCACCTGAGTTAGGCCCGGGGTCACGCCCGCTTGCCACACCTCAGTGTGGTCGTTCAGCCCTGGCGCATGCATAGTTGACCTTATGGTCGACGCAAGTCAGTTAGGACTTGGTGCATGCAAGGGCAGTGGATCTGACTAGGTTGGATGAGTGGATCCCTAGTAATGGACCGTTGTAAGGTTGTAGGGCAAATAAGGAAAATTAAAATTGATCCTATGGGGTTTTCGAAAATTTTAATTTTTATGGATCACATGGTTATTGATTGATGCATATGCTTGTTTATTTAGTCTTATGTGGGCTGCCCATATTAATTGTGTGCTGTGCTGGGGCCTGCGAGCCTGTATTAAACAATTGTAAATTAATTATTGTGATCTGCGCATCACTGTGTTTTAATTTATAAATGTAAGTGACCTGCGTGTCACTCTTGTCTAGATAGTTAAATTTGTAATTTAATTAGACAAGAGCACAGAGCACACTTGGCAGAGGCGCATGCAGCAAGTGGCTGGACCAGGTGGGAGGTCTAGGGTTCGACCCTAGGACCAGGCGCATTTTCCCTGGTGGGCGCACCTGTGCTGTAATTGGCGCTTGGGCCCAGGTTTGGGCCAGATAAGCAGCTAAAGACCCATGAAGAGCAAATGAAGACTTAAGTTAGGTTAAGGTCTTCTAGGGCTATGGGCTTTTACCACATAAGATACATGCTTTCTTTTATTGCTTAATATTAGAATTGCATGATTAAATTATCTTCTGCTATCACCATAGGAATTGCATGATAGGCAAGAAGATAAAAGACCGTTAAAATCCAACGCTTAAATATCAAGCTCGTAAGCCTTCTGACGCGAAACCTCACTGTTCTGATTATCGTTGGAGCCGTGTTGTACCCACTCAGTGGGCACGTCCATCTATCTTCAGACGGTGCGGGATTACACCTGCGTGTTACAGAGTAGGGATTTATCCCTTCTCGTTGCTCAGCATAGCACGTGGTGGTCCAGGGAGTAGGTCGGGTCAGCTTGACCATGTAGGCTACATATGTGGCGCATATGGTAGCACATGGAGGCAGCCATCTGTGGGGTCAGAGATTGTGTTGTACCAACTCAGTTGGCACAGTCTGCTGGACTGCCCGGATGAAGGGGAATCGCACGGGTTGGCGATCGGCAGGGACTGCCTACCAGAAACTAGTGCTTGTACTCTCTGTGCATCTTATCTCGCCTGAGCGGGACGCGGAGACCAAGTATGAAATCTGGATCCCATCTCACTAAAAGAGTTCTACTCTTTCGGGCTGTTTTGCTGGATTTTTCACGCCTGATAAAATAGTGAGAAAAAGAATCTTTCTTAAGTCCTGATTGATTCTTATACATTGATACTGACCTTGCTATTCTTGCATTGTTGTAGATACCTGCAGCAACGAACACCATGAACTTCAATGTGCGATCCCTACTGGAAAGGGAGAAGTTTGCTGGGCCGAACTTCTCTGACTGGTTTGGACACCTTAAGATCGTTCTTAAGGCAGAGAGGAAACTGTATGTCCTAGAGACGGCGATACCGCCGCAGCCCGCTCCGAACGCCGCAAGGGCGGTTCGGGAAGCCTATGAAAAGCACGTCAATGATAGCATTGATGTCGCTTGCCTGATGCTAGCGTCTATGACACCACCGCTGCAGCGTCAGCATGAGGATATGTCGGCTATACAGATTATAGCAAACCTCAAGATGCTGTATGCTGCACAGGCGAGGACTGAACGCTACAATTTGACGAAGCTCTTCTTTCAGAGCAAACTGGCTGAAGGGAGCCCAGTGGGAGCTCACGTGCTCAAGATGATTGGGCACAAGGAGGCTCTAGAGAAACTGGGGCATACCATCAACCAGGAGCTTGCTGTGGATATTATTCTGCAGTCTCTCCCGCCGTCATTCGACGCGTTCATTATTAATTTTAATATGAACAAAATCGATTGTACTCCGGCAGAGCTGCTGAATATGCTCTTGACCACTGAGGAGACTCTGAAGGGTAAGCCTTCGACCTCTGTCTTAATGGTTCCTTCCAGGAACAAAAAGAAGGGGAAGAAGGGCAAGGCCCCGGTCAAGAACTACAGCAAGGCACTGAAGCAAAAGGTGAAGCGGTCTAAGGAATACAGGTGTTTCCACTGTGGCCAGCTGGGTCACTGGAAAAAGGACTGTAAAGCGCTCCAAGGAGATAAGAGGGGAAGCTTTGCTTCTGGCTCAGGTATATTCGTGACTGAGGTCATGTTTTCTTCTTCTGTATCATGGGTGTTGGACACTGCATGTGGAGTTCACATTTGTTCAAATGTACAGGAACTCAAGAGAAGAAGGCAGGTGGGACAGCATGAGGTGGACCTACGAGTTGGAAACGGGGCACGGGTTGCTGCTGTTGCTGTAGGAGACTACTTTATTTCTTTACCATCTGGACTTGTATTGGAACTAAACAGTTGTTACTTTGTTCCCAGTATAACTAAAAATATTATCTCCATTCCTGCTCTTGTCAGGAAGGGGTTTTCCTTTGAATGCAATATTTCAAAGTGTATTTTGTCTTATGATAATATTGTTTATGCAACTGGTTCAATTAACAATGGGTTATTCATGTTGGACATGGAATGTTCAATACAGCAAATTGATATTAAGAAAGCCAAGTATGCTGATGACAGCACCTTGCTATGGCATAGTCGTTTAGGCCATATTAACGAGAAACGCATTAAGCGGTTGCATGAAAATGGACTGCTGGGATCATTCTCCTATAAGGAGATTGATACATGCAAAGCTTGTTTGATGGGTAAAATGACGAAGTCACCTTTTCCTCACAAAGGTCAAAGGGCTTCAGGTTTACTTGACCTTATACACAGTGATGTGTGTGGGCCATTTAGTAAACATGCCAGAGGTGGCTATCAGTACTTCATTACCTTTACTGATGATTTCAGTAGATATGGTTATGTCTATCTGATGAGACATAAAAGTGAATCTTTTGACAAGTTCAAAGAGTTCAAAAATGAAGTACAGAATCAGCTAGGCCGTAATATCAAGGCACTTCGCTCAGATCGAGGTGGTGAATACCTAAGTCATGCATTTACTGACTATCTAAAGGAGTGTGGGATTATCTCACAGCTCACTCCACCAGGAACACCGCAATGGAATGGTGTGTCCGAGAGGAGAAATAGAACGCTACTTGATATGGTTCGTTCTATGATGAGTCAGGCTACTCTACCCTACTCCTTTTGGGGTTTTGCGCTGGAAACAGCTGCAAAGGTACTAAACCGAGTGCCATCCAAGGCAGTTTCAAAGACGCCATATGAATTATGGTATGGGAAACAGCCAAGCTTGACATTTATCAGGATCTGGGGTTGCGAGGCTTATGTCAAAAAGCTCGCCTCTGGGAAACTAGAGAGTAGATCTGACAAATGTATCTTTGTCGGTTACCCTAAGGAAACTAAGGGTTATTATTTCTTCGATCCCAAGGAGAACAAGGTTTTTGTTGCTCGGACGGCCATATTTCTTGAGAAGGAGTTTCTTCTGCAAGAGGCCAGTGGGAGAGAAATAAAACTGGATGAGAATCCAGAGGAAGGACAAAGTGCTCAAGCAGAGTTGGATGAGCCTGAGCTGGTAGAACAGGTTATTGAACAACCTGAGGCTCAGATATCACGGGAACCGCGAAGATCGGGTAGGATCCGTCGACAGCCTGAGCGCTATGACGGAGTCTACATCATTAACAATGATGAACCCCTCACTTATGCGGATGCGGTCAGTGGACCGGAGTCAGCGAGATGGCTTGAAGCTATGCGCGCCGAGATGGACTCCATGTCAGATAACCAAGTTTGGGATTTGGTTGATCCGCCTCCGGGAGTTATCCCTATAGGCTGTAAATGGATCTTCAAGAAGAAGATTGACATGGATGGTAACGTGGTTACCTATAAAGGCAGGCTAGTTGCGAAAGGTTTCAAACAAATCTACGGGATAGATTATGATGAAACTTTCTCACCTGTAGCCATGTTTAAGTCTATTCGGATTCTTTTCGCGATAGCTGCATATTACGATTATGAGATTTGGCAAATGGATGTGAAAACAGCTTTCCTTAATGGAAATCTGGATGAGGATGTGTACATGACACAACCAGAAGGTTTCACTAATCCAGCAGATCGTCATAAGATATGCAAGTTAAAGAAGTCCATTTATGGACTTAAACAAGCATCTAGAAGCTGGAATATTCGTTTTGATGACTCAGTTACCGAATTTGGTTTCATCAAGAACGAGGATGACCCGTGTGTATATAAGAGGTTTAGTGGGAGCGTGATTACTTTCCTAGTCCTCTACGTCGATGACATCTTGATCATTGGAAATGATATTCCTGAAATGCATGCTGTTAAAGCATGGCTAAGGAAATGTTTCCAGATGAAAGATCTAGGAGAAGCAGCCTATGTGTTAGGTGTGAAGATCTACAGGGATAGATCTAAGAGGCTTCTCGGGCTGTGCCAGAGTACTTACATCGATAAGGTCCTGGAGAGATTTCATTTAGAGAATTCTAAACGAGGATATCTTCCAGTCAGACATGGTCTGAATCTTTCGAAGAGTCAGTGTCCACAAACACAGACTGAGAAAGATGAAATGGACAATACGCCTTATGCTTCGGCTATTGGATCCATTATGTATGCGATGTTGTGTACTCGCCCAGACGTCGCTTACGGGTTAAGCGTGACCAGTCGTTACCAGAGTAATCCAGGTATGGCGCACTGGATTGCAGTCAAGAACATTTTAAAATATCTGCGGAGGACCAAAGATATGTTCTTGATATATGGTGGTCAGGAAGAACTCAGTATTGAAGGATATACTGACGCTTCGTTCCAGTCTGACCAGGATGATTTCCGATCGCAATCAGGCTATGTTTTTAGCTTGAATGGAGGTGCAGTGGTGTGGAAAAGTTTCAAACAGTCAACTGTTGCTGATTCCACAACAGAAGCCGAGTATGTTGCAGCCTCGGAAGCATCCAAGGAGGCAGTGTGGATTCGTAAGTTCGTGAGAGAACTTGGTGTTGTTCCTTCGAGTGCAGATCCTTTGGTTATCTTTTGTGATAACACTGGAGCAATCGCACAAGCAAAGGAACCACGGTCGCACCAGAAGTCCAAGCACATACAGAGACGGTTTCATTTGATCAGGGAGATCATAGATCGTGGCGAGATCAAAATCTGCAAGGTTCATACAGATGACAATCTGGCAGACCCGCTTACCAAGCCTCTGGCGCAGCAGAAGCATGAGAAGCACTGTAATAATATGGGTTTGAGATTTCTCAACCATTAGATTAAGTGCAAGTGGGAGATTGTTGGGGTATGCCCTTAAGGCTAATGTTTGAGGCCTGTGGGAATGTATCTGTATCATGTAATAAACTCTTATGTTTATAAAGGCATGGTTGTTATTCAGTTAGCTACATTATCTGCTGCAATATATGTTCTTCTGAATAATGTCTCAAAGCTGTTCAGCTGGGCTGACAAGCTATTATGTCCTTAGTCGATATATCTTGGTGAACATGAGACAGCCTTGATATGGTTAAGACTAATATGTGTTCTAATCTTATAGGATGCTTCGAGCATGGAATAAGATGTAGACTCATGGGTACATGGGATGTACTGGACAGACCCTACTAGGATGTTCAATTGTTTGTCACAATGTGAATATTCCTTGGATATGACAAGTGGCACATTTCCTCTGACTTGAGATCACTTGTGTTTTCTAAATGATGATTGTCATTGTTTTGAGGTAGTTCAATATCATTTGAAACATAATGATTATAGACTATCTTGGATGGTGAGCTTGAGTCAGGTTAGAGCACTAGTGATAGACATAGGATTGCCGTCTCCTTGTTTAAGGAGTGTGATGTTCTAAAGGGGCCCCCTGGATGAGATGATTGAGAAAGTGTATGGCCATACCCAGGTGACTGTGTTCATCTGTTCTAATCATGCTCATCATATTGGAATTACGAGCTTGACAGGCTTGTCCAATAAGAACATCCAGTGGCAAAGGAAATATGCATGCCTAGTGATTTGAGTCACACTTGTGCTATGGCTTGGGTGTAGTCTTGGAAGACTCTTTCCTTTCTATCGGGAGACAGTGATGTGTTGCTAGATACCCCTCACTGATCGTGATAACGTGAGTTATCGTTACCGACATTTAAAGGAAACCCTTAGGGTCGCACAATTTGATGATATGGCTTACTTAAGTCAGATCGTGTGGACTGAATTGTTTGGGTTCAGTTTAAAGGGATTTAATCTCTGATTGTGAGTGAGATCTGGTCTGATCATGTTTGATTGATTAGGGCTTGAGATCGGTAAGCTTCGATCGAGAAAATGTATGCCAGATCGGTCAGATCAGGGGCATCGTTGAGATCGACGGTTAGATCGTGAACCTTAGGGTTTATTTAAGATCTAGACTAGATCATTGGCTTGATTGGTTCTTAAACCGAACCAAAGTGAACCGGCTCACTAAATGAGCGCTTGGTTCATAGGGAGAGGAGTAGGCGACAAGTTCACTTGGCGTGAACGTTGTGGTGAGGAGTGGTTACTATTTTTAGTAACCATGATCTCCATTTGGAGAGTGCGCTCATCAAAATAGAATATACTCTATTTTCGCTCGGAGATATTCCTCTCGCCCATATTCCTCTCGTCTCTCTCGTGAGTGTGGCGACGCTTTGAAGGTTGAGGAGGATTCGGCCAAGAAGAAAGAGATCTCATTTTCCCTTCACTCGACAAGGACCTCTTGGAACCTTGCTAGCACAAGGGGCACCAAGAGAGATAGCGACATCATCTTGTGTGTGACGACAAGGAGAAGATCTACTTTGATCTTTGCTTCCAAGGAAACATCTTCCCCATGGCGATGGTATGATTGTTTTCTTATTATCAAGTTGATCTTTTAGCATGCATATCGATCCTATAACCCTAGTTCCGCAAGAAGAAAATTTTATGCGCCATATGCTTTAGGGTTATGCTCCCCCTAGAAGGGGACCCCCCTTATCTTATGGGGTACTTACACCCACTTCACCCCATTATGCCCTTGGCGCCAATTGGGTGAAACTCTTCCCCATTATACCCTTTTAGCCTCTAATCTCTTCATGACAACTTATTATTTGGCCTCATTGGATAATGAGTTAGCCCAAACTTCATTGCATGGGTTGATTAAGCCATTGGATCCAATCCAATGCAACCCTAATCCAAATGTGACCAATCTAGGTCAATTTCGGGTCAACCTGCCAAAAATGAAGTTTGGCTCCAATAACTTTCTTCCAACTCATCAGGCCCATTGGCGCTGATGAAACCTTCCAAATTGATCCAAGTTATCCAATAACTTGATCATAAGGCTTCTGATTAAAGCAACGTCAAGAGTCTATTGCGTGTGACCCCGTAGGATCCATATGACGATGGCAATGATGTAAACATCATAAGTAGTAAGGGGTATCTAGCAACACATCACTACTACCCATGTCATAGGACTTAAGTCATTATGGCAACAACTCCTAACAAGCAACGAGGATTCCCATTGCATTATAGATCCCTTTGCCTAAATTGATATCCTGCCATTGGATTAGTCTCAAGTTTATCAATCCAATGCATTGGTCATGACTCAACAAGTGTGGCCACACATTCCTGTCATGCACCAATAAGGTGGGGCGCCCCGAGTGGATATCATGCTTCCAATAAGGAAGGGGCAAATCCTACTATTGGTCATCCATGTCTCTACGTGACTTATGATATGCCCAATGACAGTTGTTTTGGTCTCCCAATTACGGAGAGACGTAAGACTGTATCAAAGCATACCCATCATCAAATCTAGACATGAATACCTCAAGTCTAAGGATCAATGCAAACCTCTTGCATGTGAGATTGACTTGTTGACTAGACAAGTCAATCCTCACGGTGGATCACTCCAGTGCATCCAATGCACTTGTATGTCTGCGTTACTGTGCCCCGCACCTAACCAGCCCATACACCAGTCTCACATGTACCAAAGCTGTTCCATATCTGCTATGGTACTTTGACTGGGGATAGCTTATGGGAATGGATCCAATCCAAACTCCTGGAACATTATATATGCAACTCAATACATCAACGCAGGTAGAGAAGTCTGCATAATAACGACCATGCCTCTATATAGAATAATAATTCTATCAAAGTACATTCAAACAATGCTTGATCATGTCCATACATTGGTCTGAAGGGCATATACACCAACACCCGTGCACTTGCGGGATAACAAAAAATTTTTGGCACCGTTACTAGGGATTAGTCCAAAGTATACGCATGCCAAACTTGTAGTGTTACCTTACGGTACATCAAGTTTTTGGCGCCATTGCCGGGGACCATAGTTTTTGTCGATATTAGAGACGTTGAGATTATTGCTAGACTAGGTTTCATTTATGTTTTATCTTTTTATTCTTTTCTGTTTACTTACATCATTTGATCAATTTGCTCTAGTGTGCACTAGAAATTCATTTCTAATGGCTGATCAAAGATCACTGAGGGACTATGCAGCCCCTAATCCTCAAAAGATATAATTTAGCATTGCTAGATCTGCAATTGAGGCCTCCAACTTTGAAATTAACCCTGCCTTCTTGTCTATTGTCCAGCAGAACCAGTTTGGAGGATCATCAATTGAAGATCCTTATTCATATTTATATATCTTTCTTGAATATTGTGATATCATAAAAATTCAAGGAGTTTCTGATGACGCACTAAAATAGATATTGTTCCCTTTTTCTCTCAGGGATCAAGCACGATCTTGGTTGCATTCTCGTCGACCCAATACCTTCACAACATGGGAACAATTATCAAAAGCTTTTCTGATGAAATATTTTCCACCGAGCAAGACTATCCAATTGAGGAATCAAATCACGAACTTTCAACAGAGGAGTGGAGAATCACTCAGTGAGGCATGGAAGAGATTCAATGATCTACAATGGAAGTGTCCTAACCATGGCTTCGAAAATGAGTTTCTAATTCAGACATTTTATTATGGCTTAGTTTATAATACCTATCTAATTATTGATGCTGCCGCAAGGGGAGCCTTGATGAGTAGAACATTTGATGATGCTTTCAAGTTGCTTGAGGAGATGTCCTTGAATCATAGCCAATGGGCTCCAGATGAAGGAATGTTATATTGTCATCAACATGGTAAGAATGAGAATGAGGATCAGCAACCCTCGACTGAAGAGGTTAGTGAACCCATGCTAGAGAAACTTTCAGCTAGCCTAATTCAATCATTGCAAATTCAAAACAAAAAAAAATTTGAGGATCTTGAAGAAACTGTTAGTCACCTTGCTTCTCAATTAGAATCCTTAGTGGCATACAATAAAGTTATAGAAGAACAAATATCTAGATTAAGCTCTGGGGAACATTGCAATGCCATTATCACTAGAAGTGGGAGACAATTAGGAGAACTTAAGGAGAAGGAGTCTATTAATGATCATTATGAGGAATTAGAATTAGAAAAATCTTCTGAACATGAACAAACCCTACCTAGTTTAACACCTCAAAAGGGAAGTAAACCAAAAGGGGATGTGCCATGTAAAGAAGATGATTCTAAGACTAATCTACCTCCACCCTATAGACCACCAGTACTGTAGCATCCCACATACTTAACCCCAAATCAAGCAACACAATTCGTCAAAGAACCAGGATGTTTCATAAGATCGATCATATGCTAGGTAAAACCGAGTTCAAGAAAACACGATCTGAAAATTTTCAAAATTTATAAATACAAATATCCACAAAACACAAATCTCATAAATCACATAAAGGTACCTGCCACCACGCAATCCTTGCACTAGACATATGCGAGGCAACAGTTATATCAAATCCGATGGCAAAATACACATCAATTCGAATCTCAAAACCAAACACAAAATCGATTTTATAAATTCATATCAAACACCGAAACCAGGCTGAATCCCGCGGTGTCACAAAATCAAACTCATAAAACTGCCACAATCTGGCATCACAAGTTCACGTAGTTCACATCATTCATATCACATGGTTCACATAATTCATAAAATTCATAGAGTTTAGCCACAACCGGCATCATAAACATAAACACATTAAGGCCACAACCGGCATCATAGATTCATTAAGCATAATTCACAGTATCCAGATAATGCTAACTGCGCCCCTGCTCTACACCTGAAAATAGTGAGGGGTGAGCTACACAGCCCAGTGAGTGGATAGTCTAATTGACCATCCATAACATACTCTCAAAAACATATGCAGATTATTTTTTTTTTTAAAAATCTTTAACAGGATATCATGTCAACACATAATAACAAATTCAATGCAAAAGTCATATAAGCAGTCAAAATATACACACCAACATATAATAACCTCAGGTTCTAGAGTTATACTCTAAACCAACTAAACACATATACTCTAAACCAACTAAGCACACCATACTTAATTAACCTAGTTGTCCAGCATATTCACAAAGTGACCAATATGGTCTAACCCGGCTTGGCCAAAGCACTGGGAGCTGCAAAATCTCGTGCAACACATAAACATGGACAGTGAATAGAATCAGGAGGTGGCCCCCGTCAGGTCACGACGTGGCACGCTGGTCTATCACGCCATAACACAAAACGAGAATGATGACATCAAGAGGTGGCCCCTGTCTGATCAGGACATGGCACTTTGCGTCTTATATCATTCCCAACACAAAACGAGAATGATGACATCAAGAGGTGGCCCCTGTCTGATCAGGACATGGCACTTTGCGTCTTATATCATTCCCAACACATAAAAGAGTAATGACATCAAGAGGTGGCCCCTGTCTGACCAAGACATGGCACTTTGCGTCAAAACCCGTTCTCCCAAAAGGTTCCTACTGGACAACAGACACATCTTATTTCATAATTCACATAGGTGAACATATTTCACAAAGGTGGACTCCTAAGTGTCAACTAGACTCTAGGATAGTCATCACAAAATCATATCGGGCAGGCTGAACATCAACCCCCATCACAATAATCACAATAGGCAGGCTGAACATCAACCCCCTCACATATCACAATACAGGGCTGAAATTCAAACCCTTAACATATCACATAACAGGGCTGAAAATTCAAACCCTCAACATAATACATAAGGACTATCCCCTTGAGTTCATAGTTACACCTAGCCTTAGTCCTAACCATCACATAATAATCATGTCTCACATAATCACTTAATGATCATCATAATATTCATATTTCACATAATCACTTAATGATCATAATTCACATAACAACATAAAATTCCAAAAGTCACATAAACACTTAATATTTAACAATCACCTAATTACATAATATTAACAATCATATAATATGGTGTGGTCCTTAGATTTCATGCTGATTAGTTCAGTCAAAACTTACTATGTTATCACCCAATTTTCTCAAACAAAATACATGACCATAAACATATAACATGTTACACACATAAAGAAATAATCATGGTAGCGTTAACAGCATTTATAAAGCATCCAAAAATCAACATAAAATGTAAACATGTAATCTTATAAATTACTTTACAATTTACCACAAATTACCACAAGTAAACATATTAACTACAACCATAGAAATTTCGGTTTAACTACAATTTTCAAGGTTTCGGTTTTCATACATGTTATGAAAATCATTGCTCCAATGTTACCAAAATTCCCTACAAAATAACTAGTTAACAAGGATTTCATACTCAAAATTCAATGATCTAAAGTTACCAAAAATCCCTATAAAAATACCTTAAATTTCATGCCACAATTTTCGGTTTTCATGAAATATATACCTTTTACAAAATTTCGGTTCTCATAGAAATTTAGGTTTTCTTGGGAAAGTACAATTTCGGTTCTCATGAAGAACAATACCCTAAATTCAATTTTAAACATGGTAATTTTCCCAAGAATTCAATTACATCATATATTACAATCACAACTAATTTAATAGATCAAACAAGACCTTCCACTCACCTCTTAGCCGAAAACACAAGGTGAAAAACCCTCCAACAAATTCGCCAAAAGCCTTTAAGTCGCCTAAGGAATCTCCAAGAATTCACCAAGGAAGTTTCACCTCAAAGAATTTCGCCAACAAGGAAGAAGATGAAGGAAGAACACCAAAATCGCCTCCAAGGTTTCCAAGAGTCGCCAAGTTCTTCCAAGCCGCCACCTTAATTTTCTCAAGACTCCAAAATCGCCAAAAAATCTCACCCTAGTCGAATTTACCACTTAAACTTTGGGTTTCTAAATTTTAAACCCTTTAACCCATTAATTCCAATAGGTTTAACCCACTTAACTAACAATTTCGAATTTTCAAACCCAATTAGCTAATTCGAATTTTTATTCCAATATCCCATAGTTAACCAATTAATTTAATTAACTTATCCAATAACCAAACACTTAACCGAAAATCCAATAAGGACTTAAGTTAACATCCAATAAGGATTTAATTAACTAACCAATAAGGTCTAATTAATTAACCAATAACTCCAATTAATTAACAATTAATTAACTTAAATTAACAAGCAATAAACTCTAATTAATTTACCATAAAATAACAACCAATCACAAATCAAATAACTAACAATCAATAAGCTAGTTAATTAGTATTCAATAAATTTTACTTGAATCATAATAAAATATCACAGTCAATAATTTTATTTAATTCAAAATTAATGCTTACCAGGATTTAAGATCCTTGGATCTTACATTCCTCCCTCCTTATAAAGCTTTAGTCCTCTAAAGCTCAGCATCCATATCATCAAATAGGTAAGCATAATTTTTCCTCATATTAGCTTCAGTCTCCCAAGTCGCTTCCTCAACTGATTGATTTCCCCAGATAACCTTTACCAAAGGTATAGTCTTGTTCCTCAGAACTTTATCCTTTCTATCCACAATCCGGAGAGGTCTTTCCTCAAAAGTCAAGTCACTCTGAATTTGAAGAGGTTCCAACTCCAACACATGAGATGGATCAGGATGATATTTCCTCAAAGTAGAGACATGGAATACATTATGCACATGATCCATAGCAGGAGGTAAAGCTAAACGGTAAGCTACTGGACCAACTTTCTCAATAATATCAAAAGGGCCTACAAACCTAGGGCTCAACTTGCCCTTTTTACCAAATCTCATAACACCCTTAGTAGGCGACACCTTTAAGAACACATGGTCCCCTACCATAAACTCCAAGGGACGACGACGGTCATCAGCATAACTCTTCTGTCTGTCCCGAGCAATTTTCAGTTTATCCTGAATCTCTCTGACCTTATCAGTAGTCTCCTGAACTGCATCAGACCTCAAAATCATTCTGTCACCAGTTTCCTCCCAACACAAGGGAGTCCTACACCTTCTCCCATACAAAGCCTCATAAGGAGCCATCTGAATACTGGAGTGGAAACTATTGTTATAAGTGAACTCTATCAAAGATAGATCCCGGTTCCACTCAGAACTCCAATCAATCACATAGGCTCTCAACAGATCTTCTAGAGTTTGTATAGTACGCTCCGTCTGGCCATCAGACTGAGGATGGTATGCTGTACTAAAACTCAACTTAGTACCCAAACCTTCCTGTAAACTCCTCCAAAATCTGGATAAAAATCGAGAGTCCCTATCAGACACAATATCAATAGGCACTCCATGCAGTCTGACTATCTCATCAATGTACAATCTGGCCAGTCTCTCTAAAGAATAGGTCATCTTAATCGGAAGAAAATGGGCTGATTTAGTGAGTCTATCAACAATCACCCAAATAGCATCATGACCCAATCTGGTTCTAGGCAAACCACACACAAAATCCATACTGATACATTCCCACTTCCACTCAGGAATAGGAAGAGGTTGCAACAAACCACCAGGCTTCTGGTGTTCAGCCTTTATAGTCTGACAGGTCAAACACCTAGAGACAAAATCAAGCACTTCTTTCTTCATACCCGGCCACCAAAAACTTTTCTTGAGGTCCTGATACATCTTAGTCACGCCAGGATGTAGAGAATATTTGGAGTTATGGCTATCCTCCAATATTTCCTTCCTCAAGTTCGGTTCCTCAGGGACACATACCCTTCCACGAAATCGAAGAATACCATCATCAGACAGGCTAAAGTCCTGAAACGCGCCATCAACCAAACTATCTCTAATCTGAACTAATTTCGGATCCACAGACTGCTGATCTCTGATCCTCTGCAACAAAGCAGACTGTACTCTGAGAAAAGCCACATAACCAGTCTGGACTTTAGGAGAAACACTGATCCTGAGATCTCTGAACTCCTGCAGTAACTGCCACTCACTGACCCGCAGTGCAGCTACCGAAGTAACTGGATGTCTGCTCAACGCATCCGCCACCACATTGGCCTTTCCAGCCTGATACTGAATGGAGAAGTCATAGTCTTTGATCAACTCCATCCATCTTCTCTGTCTCATGTTCAACTCCTTCTGAGTGAAGATGTACTTGAGACTCTGGTGATCAGTGAACAGATCAAACTCCTGACCCAGCAAATAGTGACGCCATATCTTCAAAGCAAAGACTACGGCCGCCAACTCTAAATCATGAGTAGGGTAGTTCAATTCATACTCCTTCAGTTGTCTCGAAGCATAGGCTACTACAGAACCCTTCTGCATCAAGACACAGCCTAACCCTTTGCCTGAAGCATCTGTATAGACAGTAAACCTTTCCCCATCACTAGGAATAATGAGGATCGGTGTACTAGTCAACCTTCTCTTCAGCTCTTGGAAGCTCTCTTCACACTTATCATCCCAAATAAACTTAGCCTCCTTTCTGGTCAATTTGGTTAAAGGACCCGCCAGCTTGGAGAATCCCTCAACAAATCTCCGGTAGTAACCTGCCAAACCCAGAAAACTCCTGATCTCAGTAGCACTAGTCGGTCTTCCCCAATCAAGGATAGCTTGCACTTTCACTGGATCCACAGACACCCCCTGACCAGAAATCACATGTCCCAGAAAACTGATCTTCTCTAGCCAGAACTCACACTTACTAGCCTTGGCATATAACCGGTTTTTCCTCAGAACCTCCAGTACCCTGCGCAAGTCACTGATATGATCTGAAGTAGTCCGAGAGTACACTAATATATCGTCTATAAAGACCACCACGCAAGAGTCAAGCAACTCATGGAATACCCTGTTCATCAAATCCATGAAGACAGCAGGTGCATTCGTCAGTCCAAAAGGCATAACTAAAAATTCGAAATGCCCATACCTGGTCCTGAAAGCAGTCTTAAATATATCCTCATCCTTGACCCTAAGCTGGTAATACCCTGATCTCAGATCAATCTTAGAGAACACTGTCGCTCCCTGTAATTGATCAAACAGATCATCAATTCTGGGAAGAGGATACTTATTCTTGATAGTCACTTGGTTCAACTGCCTGTAGTCTATACACATCCTCAGGGTTCCATCTTTCTTCTTTACAAATAGCACTGGCGCTCCCCAGGGAGAAGCACTAGGCCGAATATACCCTTTCTCTAGCAATTCCTCCAGTTGTTTCTTAAGCTCGGCCAACTCTGAAGTAGCCATACGATAAGGAGCTCTGGAGATAGGTGCCGTACCTGGCGCCAACTCAATGCCAAACTCTACCTCTCGAATTGGTGGCAAACCTGAAAATTCCTCAGAGAATACATCAGGAAATTCTTTTACCACCTCCATCTGAGTCAGATCAGAAGTAGAATCATCCTGCACCTTAACATGCGCAAGATAACCCTTGCACCCATTAGCAAGTAATTTCCTGGCCTGCAGGAAAGATATCACATGCGGTCCTTGGTCTGACACTAGACCTCTCACAAAAAGTCGATTCCCATCAAGCATATTCAAAGTGATCACTTTCTCAAAGCAATCCACAGAAGCATGATGCGAAGACAACCAATTCATTCCTAAGATTACATCATAATCTTGTATGTCTAAGAGGATTAGATCTACCAGAAACTCATAACCCTCTACATGCACTACACAATCAGCACATACAGTGTCTGTAGACAATGACTTTCCTAAAGGAGTACTGACAGACACAGCATAATCTAGCATCTTAGGTACAACAGGTAAACATGCAGCAAACTTAACAGAGACAAAAGACAAATTTGCACCAGGGTCAAATAGAATGCGAGCTAACTGATCAAATACAAATAATGTACCTTCCACAACGGATCGGGATGCTCGTGTATCCTTCTCAGCCACAGCATACACTCTGGTCTGGACTGTAGGCTTATCTGTGCCTCTAGGCTGTATCTCAGGCTCTTTGCAGTCCCTAGCCATGTGCCCTGGTTTCTTACACCTGAAGCACACGCCATTCTTCCTATGACAATCTTTCACTAGATGTCCCTTGAGACCACAATAATTACAAGTCCCGTTCTCAGTGTTACTTGTTCTCACGTTCCTAGCATCCCTGACATTCCGGAACTGTTGCGGTGTATCTCTGGACTGCTGCGGTGCCTTGTAAGAGTAAGGCTTATACCTGCTCTTCTTATAATCTTTATGCCTAGGGTACTGCTTACCCTTGCCGCCACTGCCATACTGAGGAACCGCCGCCTCAGCTGCAGGAACTACTGTCACCGTAGCATGAGAACTCCTCTCAGATATATACCTCTCTATAGTGCGTGCTCGCCCAACTGTCTCGACATAGGTCTCCAAGTGCTGAGCACCAACCTGCTCTCGAATATCCCATCTGAGACCTCTCAGAAACTTGGTAGCTCTCCTCTTTTCAGTGTTTATCAGGTGAGGAGCATACTTTCCCAATTTCGTGAACTGTAATTCATACTGGTCCACTGTCATATCACCCTGCTCCAGGTGAATAAATTCCACTTCTCGGTCTTCAACCAAGCTATCTGGGAAATACTTCTCGTTAAATCGAGACAAGAAGTACGGCCAATCTACAGTCTCATGTCTTTCTTCGGCCAATCTCACCACGCCTTTCCACCATTCATCTGCGTCAGCACGCATCATGTAGGTGGCTAGACATAACTTGTCTTCATCCGAGCAACGCATAACTTGGAAAATCTTTTCCAAGCACAACTGCCAATTCTCAGCGTTACTGGATTCTGAGCCCCCATAAAATGAGCTAGGACCCAGTTTCTGGAATTCACTCACAAGTGAAGCATAGCGCCTGTGAGCGCCCTCCTGAGAGTCATTCCCCACTGCCCGAGTAGTAGTCTGGGGTCTCTCCTGAGTCAGCTGCTGCAAAAGCTGCTGCTGCGCCTCTTGATGCTGAGTCTGTTGCTGCTGCAGCATCTGAGCTTGTCTCTCTATCATAGCACCTTGTTGCTGAACCATGCTAGTTAAGGCCTCAATAGTTCTAGTGAGATTCGGGGTCTGCTCGCCCTCATCACTAGCATTACCTCTGGTTCGCACCATCTTAAATTCCAAATTCCTACACACACATATCATAGTCACACACATATCATAGTCAGGAAAACAATCATAAACCTAACAGGTGTCTAGCAATACACAAACATGTTTTCCCCCAAACTAAGTTTTAGCTAGCTAACTGCTCTGATACCATTCTGTAGCATCCCACATACTTAACCCCAAATCAAGCAACACAATTCGTCAAAGAACCAGGATGTTTCATAAGATCGATCATATGCTAGGTAAAACCGAGTTCAAGAAAACACGATCTGAAAATTTTCAAAATTTATAAATACAAATATCCACAAAACACAAATCTCATAAATCACATAAAGGTACCTGCCACCACGCAATCCTTGCACTAGACATATGCGAGGCAACAGTTATATCAAATCCGATGGCAAAATACACATCAATTCGAATCTCAAAACCAAACACAAAATCGATTTTATAAATTCATATCAAACACCGAAACCAGGCTGAATCCCGCGGTGTCACAAAATCAAACTCATAAAACTGCCACAATCTGGCATCACAAGTTCACGTAGTTCACATCATTCATATCACATGGTTCACATAATTCATAAAATTCATAGAGTTTAGCCACAACCGGCATCATAAACATAAACACATTAAGGCCACAACCGGCATCATAGATTCATTAAGCATAATTCACAGTATCCAGATAATGCTAACTGCGCCCCTGCTCTACACCTGAAAATAGTGAGGGGTGAGCTACACAGCCCAGTGAGTGGATAGTCTAATTGACCATCCATAACATACTCTCAAAAACATATGCAGATTATTTTTTTTTTTAAAAATCTTTAACAGGATATCATGTCAACACATAATAACAAATTCAATGCAAAAGTCATATAAGCAGTCAAAATATACACACCAACATATAATAACCTCAGGTTCTAGAGTTATACTCTAAACCAACTAAACACATATACTCTAAACCAACTAAGCACACCATACTTAATTAACCTAGTTGTCCAGCATATTCACAAAGTGACCAATATGGTCTAACCCGGCTTGGCCAAAGCACTGGGAGCTGCAAAATCTCGTGCAACACATAAACATGGACAGTGAATAGAATCAGGAGGTGGCCCCCGTCAGGTCACGACGTGGCACGCTGGTCTATCACGCCATAACACAAAACGAGAATGATGACATCAAGAGGTGGCCCCTGTCTGATCAGGACATGGCACTTTGCGTCTTATATCATTCCCAACACAAAACGAGAATGATGACATCAAGAGGTGGCCCCTGTCTGATCAGGACATGGCACTTTGCGTCTTATATCATTCCCAACACATAAAAGAGTAATGACATCAAGAGGTGGCCCCTGTCTGACCAAGACATGGCACTTTGCGTCAAAACCCGTTCTCCCAAAAGGTTCCTACTGGACAACAGACACATCTTATTTCATAATTCACATAGGTGAACATATTTCACAAAGGTGGACTCCTAAGTGTCAACTAGACTCTAGGATAGTCATCACAAAATCATATCGGGCAGGCTGAACATCAACCCCCATCACAATAATCACAATAGGCAGGCTGAACATCAACCCCCTCACATATCACAATACAGGGCTGAAATTCAAACCCTTAACATATCACATAACAGGGCTGAAAATTCAAACCCTCAACATAATACATAAGGACTATCCCCTTGAGTTCATAGTTACACCTAGCCTTAGTCCTAACCATCACATAATAATCATGTCTCACATAATCACTTAATGATCATCATAATATTCATATTTCACATAATCACTTAATGATCATAATTCACATAACAACATAAAATTCCAAAAGTCACATAAACACTTAATATTTAACAATCACCTAATTACATAATATTAACAATCATATAATATGGTGTGGTCCTTAGATTTCATGCTGATTAGTTCAGTCAAAACTTACTATGTTATCACCCAATTTTCTCAAACAAAATACATGACCATAAACATATAACATGTTACACACATAAAGAAATAATCATGGTAGCGTTAACAGCATTTATAAAGCATCCAAAAATCAACATAAAATGTAAACATGTAATCTTATAAATTACTTTACAATTTACCACAAATTACCACAAGTAAACATATTAACTACAACCATAGAAATTTCGGTTTAACTACAATTTTCAAGGTTTCGGTTTTCATACATGTTATGAAAATCATTGCTCCAATGTTACCAAAATTCCCTACAAAATAACTAGTTAACAAGGATTTCATACTCAAAATTCAATGATCTAAAGTTACCAAAAATCCCTATAAAAATACCTTAAATTTCATGCCACAATTTTCGGTTTTCATGAAATATATACCTTTTACAAAATTTCGGTTCTCATAGAAATTTAGGTTTTCTTGGGAAAGTACAATTTCGGTTCTCATGAAGAACAATACCCTAAATTCAATTTTAAACATGGTAATTTTCCCAAGAATTCAATTACATCATATATTACAATCACAACTAATTTAATAGATCAAACAAGACCTTCCACTCACCTCTTAGCCGAAAACACAAGGTGAAAAACCCTCCAACAAATTCGCCAAAAGCCTTTAAGTCGCCTAAGGAATCTCCAAGAATTCACCAAGGAAGTTTCACCTCAAAGAATTTCGCCAACAAGGAAGAAGATGAAGGAAGAACACCAAAATCGCCTCCAAGGTTTCCAAGAGTCGCCAAGTTCTTCCAAGCCGCCACCTTAATTTTCTCAAGACTCCAAAATCGCCAAAAAATCTCACCCTAGTCGAATTTACCACTTAAACTTTGGGTTTCTAAATTTTAAACCCTTTAACCCATTAATTCCAATAGGTTTAACCCACTTAACTAACAATTTCGAATTTTCAAACCCAATTAGCTAATTCAAATTTTTATTCCAATATCCCATAGTTAACCAATTAATTTAATTAACTTATCCAATAACCAAACACTTAACCGAAAATCCAATAAGGACTTAAGTTAACATCCAATAAGGATTTAATTAACTAACCAATAAGGTCTAATTAATTAACCAATAACTCCAATTAATTAACAATTAATTAACTTAAATTAACAAGCAATAAACTCTAATTAATTTACCATAAAATAACAACCAATCACAAATCAAATAACTAACAATCAATAAGCTAGTTAATTAGTATTCAATAAATTTTACTTGAATCATAATAAAATATCACAGTCAATAATTTTATTTAATTCAAAATTAATGCTTACCAGGATTTAAGATCCTTGGATCTTACAAGTACCTTTTCCCAAAAGGATAGTGCAAGAAAAGTTAGATAAGCAATTTGGGAAATTTCTTGATGTTTTGAAAAAGCTTTACATTAACATACCATTTACTGAAGCTTTATCTCAAATGCCCATATATGCTAAATTTTTGAAAGAAATCCTGTCTAACAAAAGAAAGATAGAGAACTATGGTACCGTGGCTTTAACTGAAGAATGTAGTGCTGTTATTCAAAACAGGTTACCACCAAAATTGAATGATCTAGGTAGTTTTTCTATCCCATGTTTTATTGGTAGTATGGCTTTCTACCGAGCCTTATGTGATCTAGGGGCTAGTGTAAGTCTTATGCCTTTGTCTGTGTGCAGGAAATTGGACATGGGAGCTCCTAAGCTGACTACAATTTCTTTGCAGCTCGCTGATCGATCGGTAAAATATCCAGTGGGTATTCTAGAGGATGTTCCTATACAAGTTGGTAAATACTTCATACCTACTGATTTTGTGGTACTTGAAATGGAAGAGGATGCCAAGATTCCTATTATTTTGGGTAGGCCGTTCTTAGCCACTGCTGGAGCCCTTATTGATGTACGGAATGGTAGACTTGCTTTAAGAATTGGCAATGATAAGATTGAGTTTGATTTGAATAATTCATTGAAAAAACCTGCATATACTAGTTCTTGTTGCATTATTCATGCCATTGATGACACAGTTTATGATGTTAGTTGTTTGTTTGATGATTCTTCTGCTGATGTTTCTTTTTCTGATACCTTGAAAAATTTTTGTAAAAAAATTGATAATTCTGGTTTTAAGAATGATTTTGATGAATTCGATGATGAAAAACATGATATTTTAGATTGTGCTACTTTTAATAATGAAAGTGAAAAGATCCCTAAAGTTGAGTTGAAAGTTTTACCTGATAATCTTAGATAAGAATTTCTTGGTCCTAACTCCACCTACCCTGTGATTGTGGATGCTAAATTAGATGCTAGGGAAATTAATCTACTCTTGAAGGAGCAAAGAATTCATAGAAAGGTAATTGGGTATTCCATTGATGACTTAAAAGGGATTAATCCTTCTTTTTGTATGCACAGGATTCACATAGAGGATGAGCACTTTTCGCATGTAGATTTTTAGAGAAGGCTCAACCCATCTATGAAGGAAGTGGTGAAGAAGGAAGTACTAAAATTGCTAGATGCAGGTATTATCTACCCTATCTCAGATAGTAAGTGGGTGAGTCCTGTACACTGTGTTCCAAAGAAGGGAAGTATCACTATAATGAAAAATAAGGATAATGAATTGATACCTGTTAGAAATGTCACTAGTTGGCGTATGTGTATTGATTACAGAAAATTAAATGTTGCCACTAGGAAAGATCATTTTCCCTTACCTTTCATTGATCAAATGGTGGAGAGACTTGCCAAACACTCTCACTTTTGTTTTCTTGATGGGTATTCCGGATTTTTTCAGATTCCTATTCATCCTGATGATCAGGATAAAACCACTTTTACATGTCCTTATGGTACTTTTGCTTATAGAAGAATGCCCTTTGGTTTATGCAATGCACCTACCACTTTTCAAAGGTGTATGATGACAATTTTTTCTGAATTTATTGAAGACTTCATGGATGTTTTTATGGATGATTTCTCTATCTATGGTTTCTCTTTTCATGACTACTTAGCTAATCTCTCTAGAGTTTTACAGAGATGCGAAGAGACTAACCTTGTCTTGAATTGGGAAAAGTGTCACTTTATGGTTAGACAGGGGATAGTTTTGGGCAATCTTGTTTCAGAAAGAGGGATTGAAGTGGACAAGGCCAAGATAGAAGTGATTGAGAAGTTAGCCCCACCCACCACTATCAAGGAGATCAGGAGCTTTTTGGGACATGCAGGGTTTTACAGGAGATTCATCAGGGACTTCTCTAAATTTGATAAACCTTTAACTGGTTTACTTTGTAAAGACGTCAAATTCTGCTTTGATGAGAAATGTCTGTTTGCTTTTCAGGAGTTAAAGAAAGCTTTGGTTTCAGCACCCATCATTCAGCCCCCAGATTGGGACTTGCCCTTTGAACTCATGTGCGACGCTAGTGATTATGCAGTGGGAGCAGTCTTGGGACAGAGAAAAGATAAGAAACCTCATGTTATTCACTATGACAACAAGACTTTGGATGAGACACAGAAAAATTACACCACCATTGAGAAAGAACTATTGGCCATAGTATTTGCTTTTGATAAATTTAGGTCATACTTAATTAACTCTAAAGTGGTAGTGTACACTAACCATGTAGCTGTGAAATACTTAATGCAGAAAAAAGACAGCAAACCACGATTACTCAAATGGATTTTACTTCAGCAAGAATTTGATTTGGATATTAAAGACAAAAAGGGATCAGAAAACCTTGTTGCAGATCATCTCTCAAGAATAATGGTAGACACTGAAAAGAATAATGAGATCAATGATTTCTTCCCTGAAGAACAGCTTTTAACCATTGAACAGATCAGAGCTCCCTAGTATGCTGATATAGTAAATTACCTTGTTGCAAATATTTTTCCTCCTGATTTGAACTACCAAAAAAGGAAGAAGTTCTTGGCCGAGGTAAAACAATATTTTTGGGATGAGCCTTATGTATTTAGAAGATGTACAGACGGTATTTTTAGAAGATGTGTACCTGAAGAAGAAATCACAGATATTTTGTGCCAATGTCATGGATCCTCTTATGGTGGTCATGCTGGTTCTGAAAAGACTGCTTATAAAGTGTTACAATCAGGATTTTATTGCCCTACCATTTTCAAAGATGCTAGAAACTTTGTGTTATCTTGTGATAGATGTCAAAGAACGGGGAACATTAGTAGAAAACATGAGATGCCACTGTCCAACATTCTTGAAGTTGAAATATTTGATGTTTAGGGGATAGACTTTATGGGACCTTTCCCATCTTCAGGAGGTAACAAGTACATTCTGGTAGCAGTTGAATATGTTTCAAAATGGGTTGAAGCTCTTGCTTCACCGACCAATGATTCAAGAGTTGTTGCTAAATTTTTCAAAAAGATCATATTTCCACGGTATGGGACCCCGCGGGTAGTAATCAGTGATGGAGGCTCACATTTCATAGAACACAAATTTTTAGCCTTACTTAGAAAATATGGAGTGAATCATAGAGTGGCAACACCTTATCATCCTCAAACAAGTGGACGAGTGGAAATATCAAACAGAGAAATCAAGGGAATTTTAGAAAAGACCATGTCAAGCACTAGGAAAGATTGGGCATTCAAACTTGATGATGCCTTGTGGGCATACCGGACTGCTTTCAAAACACCAATAGGTATGTCTCCGTTTCAATTGATTTATGGAAAATCATGTCACCTGCCTGTGGAACTTGAACACGAAGCATACTGTGCAATCAAGATGCTGAATTTCGATTTAAAGAGTGCGGGGGAAAAACAGAAATTACAATTGAATGAGCTAGATGAGATTAGACTCTCTGCATATGAGAATGCAAAAAGATGGCACGATCGACATATTTTCAGGAGAGAATTCCAACCAGGTGACTTTGTTCTTTTATTCAATTCTAGATTGAGACTTTTTCCTGGAAAACTTAAGTCTCGATGGTCTAGTCCTTTTCAGGTAAAGAAAGCTTATCCTTATGGAGCCGTGGATGTATGGAGTGAAGAAACAAGAGAATTCAAGGTTAATGGTCCGAGACTTAAGCACTATTATCAAGAAGAGCTAATTGAAGAAAAAGAGAGTTTTTATTTAGATGAACCACGATCAAGTCTGAGTGTTAAGGGGTCAAGTTAAAGACTTTTAAATTAGCGCTTCTTGGGAGGCAACCCAAGCTTTCTAACTTTAGTTCACTCCCTTTTATTTATTTTTATCTTAGTTTTATATTAGAATTAATTTTTATTTCTGAAAAAGAAGCACAGAGAAGAGAAGAAAAAGAAAACTCGGCACAAAAGGTTTTGTAAGTATCCTCTCCCGTTTACCTTTTGGGTTTCATCATTGACTCATGTTTTTGTGTCTACCACCACTACTTCATCTACATGATAATCTTTTGATTTAGATGGTTGATTTGTAGCCTTGATCTACCTTTGGGATTATTGTATATGGCTTGATTGATGTTTGATGTTGATGAGTGAATCTAAAATTGAGACTAGAATAAGGCCTATCATATCAAATTTATTTCTCTTATACATATCTACTTTTGAAATTATTCATTGGTTGAGGAGTAAAATTTTAGGGAGATATGTTGTTTCAAAATTTGATTTAAAAAGTGAAACTACTTCTTGAATAAAATCAGCATATGAGTATGAATACTTGAATTGATATTGATTGATTAGTCTAATTGAGGTTTTATTTATTTTACTATTTGTTGGGAAAAAGAATCCAAAATTCACAAAAATAGTGAGAGACTCCCCTACTTGGCACTATGTAAAATTGACAGTGGTACCGAACGAGATGGGTTGAAGTCTAAAAAGAAATGAGAGGAATCTATTCATATGAACCATGCTATCTTTGGTAAAGATTCCCAATACTAAAAAGACATGAGTTCTATTACACTGACTATGTGGTCAGTTTACTCCAATTTCGTCACCAGAAAAAAGATAGTAATCGAATTAGAGAATGTGATTGATGGAAAAAGAAACAAAAAGTATGTATCTATGTAGGCACATACCATCCAAAAACAAAAAGAAAAAGAAAAATACGAGTGGAAAAAGATTTTGGATATCCTATTCCCATAAGCAAAAGTATGATAAACCTAAACTGAAAATTGGATAAAGTCTTGAGATTGAAATTCTTTCTTTTATGCAAGTTGCGAAGTTTTATTTGACTAAGTTGTGAATCTTGAGAATTAGATTTTGAAGATGATATATCTATTTTAAAATTTTATGATGCAATGAATGAAGAATTTTCATTGGTGATTGTGTGTTAGAAATTTATTTTCCATGAGAAAATCTATGCCTATGATCAATTTTTGAATTTTCTTGGTTTTTGCTTGAGGACAAGCAAAGTTTGAGCCTTATGTGTTTGATGACACCGAAATTCATCGTGATTTCTATGCCATTTTATTGATATTTATATGTCATATTCATAGACTTTGCTTGTTTTTATGCCATATTTTATCAATATCTGCGGAATCTACACTCTTTTCTCTTTTTGATGATTTTCAGGTAAAAAGGCACTATTTTTAGGCATTTTCAAGCGAAATCAAATACATAGAAGGATTCCCATCATCAAGAGGAGGTCACCCAAGAAATTTCACACAAAACGGAGTAAGTCAGCAAAATACGGCAGTGCCGTAATCCATTTTACGGTACCGTATTTTGAGACAGTACCGTAAAATCCGAGCCCTGCCGTATTTTGAAGAATTTCCGAACAGAAAGTTTTTCAGATTTTACAGCACCGCCGTAAACAATATTACGGTACTGTATTTTAGAACGCTTTAGAACAGAAACTTCGCTCAATATTACGGCACTACCGTAAGAAACTACATGGGCCGTAATTGCCAGATGTTCGCGAACAGAGAGTTCAGCCGATTTTACGGCACTACCGTAAACCAGATTATGGTGCCATAATTCCCGGACGACATCAGAACAGAAGTCTCGAGCGATTTTATGGCAGTGCCGTAAACTATTCCACTGGGCATGACCATACACTTTCAGTCATGCAACCATAGGGGCCTTTGGAAATCAAGCTTCCCTCAAGAAGGGGCAAATCCATTGTCTGCCCATTGACCTTCTCATATGGGTCGTGACAAACTCAATGACAACCGTTATGACCTCCCAACTTTGGTGAGGTGTTAAGTTGTATTAAAGTATGTCCCTAAGCATATAGAAGAGTCAATGACCTTAAGTCAAGGGATCAATGCATCTCCTGTCACTTGTGAGGATAACTTATGACACTAAGTAATAGCCTCACAGTGGATCGGTCTAGTATATCCACCACTGATATACCCATATGTTTGCGTTAGCACCTTGTGCCTAACCAGCCCATATACTAGTCTCACATGTACCAGAGCTGTCCTATATCCACTAAGGTACATTGACTGGGGACATGAGTTTGAGCATAGATCCAATCTGTCTCGAGGGACATTATCATGTAAGAACACAATCGCAATTGTAAATAGACCATGATAACGACAATACTAGAATGATATATAAGAAATATCAATGTCAAGTAATGCAAAAGATAGACCAATAATAGGTTTTAGGGCATAAACACCAACAATCTCCCACTTGCACTTAGACCTAGAGGTTGAGGAACCTCAACCCCATGTCCCTCGTATGACCATCATGCTTCTGCTGTGCCAAAGCCTTGGTCAGTGGGTTTGCTAGATTGTTCTCTGTGTCAACTCTACTAATCTTGACATCAACTCAGTTAATGATCTCTCTGATCAGGTGAAATATCCTGAGCATGTGTTTGGACTTTTAATGAGACAGTGGTTCCTTTGCCTGTGCTATTGCCCCAATGTTCTCACAATAGAGCTCAATGGGATCTACAGTAGTTGGAACCACCTGAAGATCAGAAATGAACTTTCTTATCCAAACGGCTTCTTTGGCTACCTCAGAAGCGGCAACATACCCAGCCTCGATTGTTGATGTGGGGTGGAGACACGTGATGAGCACAGCTGAAATAAGGATAGATGTATTCCTTTTCAAAGTTCATAAAACAGCCAAAAAATAACGATCAGAATTTCAGGGCGACTTTAATCATTTACAAAAAGTAGCTATATGTTGCAGGAGAATCCAATGATCCAAAATTCAATCCAATTAAACCTGCATGTAGAACAAAGTGTGTTCTTCGTATTCTTATCAAGGATCTTGACTTTTGCTCTACCGATTGTTTAAAATACCTACACAAAAAAATACTAATAAGATTAGTTTTAAAACAGGTGCAAGAATGTATCAGATATCAAAAGTTGCTAGGGGGTTTAGGATGATCTGCTGATTATGGGCTCTCCCCAAATAATCGAAATGGTAGAAGAGGATTTGATCTTTCTATTAGCATCAAACATCAGAGATGGATGCCTGTCCAAGCACGCTAAAATTCTGCGTTAATAAGGCTAATCAAGTTAAACAGCAGACAAGCAAGAGGGAAGATCTGAAACAGGGGACGTGTGCGAGCGGAGCAGGGGCGTCAGCGTTCGTCGTTGCCGTTTGTCACCTGGTGCACCAAATCCAAACCTGCTATGATTGGAGGTTGTTATGGTAGAGGAGAGGTTGTGGCTGGAGTTTGGGGAAGAATGATGGCCGGCCGGAGGAGAACGATGCTGGAAGGCAGGTCTGAGGCGGGAGCATGGCGGAAATAGGGAAACACGATCAGAGAGCAGAGTTGAGCGGCGTTCGTCCGGTGGTCCACGATCGTCAGACCAGTTATAATTGGAGGTTCGTCTGTCGATGGCGAAGTGGTGGACAGAGTTTGAGGGCGATTGGTGGCCGGTCGGAGGAGAATGGTGCTGGAAGACGGAACTAGGGCGGAAGGCTGGCGAGAACAGGGGATTCGAACGGACGTTCGATTCCGGTGATCAGATGGGAGGATTAGTAGATTCCGGCGGTTGAAGACTCATCTTGGAGAGGAAGAGTGATGTGCAAAATCTTGTGAGGATCAGACCGGCAGATCGTCGGCAGCATGATCACAAAGATTCAGAAAATCTGGAGATGGCTGAAGCGTGCGGATGATTGCAATCGGAGCAGGAGGATTAGGGGTTGAAGAAGAGATCAGGGAAGAGGGAAGAAGGGAAAGCTAGGTGACACAATCACCTCAGAGTGCATGAGGATGGGAGACATCCGATTCCATTGGAAGAAAATAACTATTTCATTCATCAAATTCGATTACAAACATGCATGCATGAAGAGATACATATAGGCTGAAGCTTTGAAGGTGAACGTTGGAGCTTGGAGACGTTGATGTTTCCTTCTTTGAGCGGCTGTAGAGATGGCGTTGAAGCTTCCTCTGACTACTGTAGAGAGACGTTGTTCTTTCCTTGTTGGTGCAAAGGAGAGGCGTTGAAGGTGGCTGCACGTTGAGCTTTCCTTGTTGGCTGCTATGTGACGTTGCAAGTTTCTATTATTTGCAGCGTGCGCTTGATACAATCTTTGATGGTTTGATTTGAAGCTGGCGCATCTTCATATGGCTGGATTGGCTGGCTGATTAATGGCGCATCTTGGATTGGGCTGGCGCATCTTTATTAAGCTTGAATCTCTTGAGTTTATTGAGTGATTGAAGTAGTTCTACCATTATTTTGAGCTAGCTTCACGATTTAGCTTGCTAGCTTATTTGTGAACCTCCGAGTCTTCGTCTAGGGCACTTGTAGACTCCATTTGTATTTTCGTGGCTTGTGGTTTCTACCCCCATTAATTCTCCCCGAGTGAAAAAAATTCTTCCCCAAATAATTGTTATTGCGGTGGTGAAGAAGTTCTGGAGGGGCAAGAGTCAATCTGCATTGTCCAAGCTGCAAGTCAGGGATACCTACATTGAAGTCCCTTTCTCGGCCATATTCATTAGTAAACTTGAAATAAGGGATTCTAGTATCTAAGTAGCTTGGAATAATGAAATCAATTTGCTCAATTTGAAAATTAGAGAAAGCGGAATTATGTTCAATTATTTTAGTTTGAGTGGACTCTAATGGTGGTTTAAGGGTGTGGGTAGAGGGACCTAAGAGGCAAGATTCAAGGATCATTGGGTCCTGAGAGAAATTTTGTAAGTCTTGGGGTGTTCCTAAGGGTTGGGGATTAGGATCCAGGTCAAGCTCAAAAGGTTCCAACTTAGGTTCAAAATCAGGTTCAAGAAGACCTATGGGTTTGGGTTCAACTTTAGGCTCTCTAATAGTAGTGCTAAGCTCAAGTTCAGAACATATGGGTATGGACCCTAAAGTTCAAGGTAAAGGTGTTGGTTCTACTTGAAGGCTTGGCTCAACATGGCTTGCCTCTTGAATTTCAAAAGTCTCATCTAGACTTGTTTTAGATTCTATGGTAGGCTCTAAAGTTTGTTCTTTGGGCTTGAGCCTTTGTTGAAGTTCACCAATTTGTTTATGGGTTTTAACATGCATTGGTTCTTTGTTCCTAGGGTAGATTATGTGTTGCAAACCATTTTGAGTAAAACTATAGCACCAAGGTTTTCTATAATAATATCCTTGAAATAATGCATGAATTCTTCTCCTAATAAAATGTCAAAGCCTTCTAAACTCATCACATCACACCAAATTTCAGTTTTGATATTGTCTAACATAATGGGAACTAAGCATTGAAAGTCTGTTGGTGTTTATGCCCTGCAGACCAATGTTTGGACATGGTCGGGCATTGTTTAAATATACTTTGATATAATTATTATTCTCTATAAAGGCATGGTCGTTATTATGCAGACTTCTCTACCTGCGTTGATGTATTGAGTTGCTTAAATAATGTCCCAGGAGTTTGGATTGGATCCATTCTCATAAGCTATCCCCAGACAAGGTACCATAGCAGATATGGGACAGCTTTGGTACATGTGAGACTGGTGTATGGGCTGGTTAAGTGCGGGGCACAGTAACGCAGACATACAGGAGCATTGGATGCACTGGAGTGATCCACCGTGAGGATTGACTTATCTAGTCAACAAGTCAATCTCACATGCAAGAGGTTTGCATTGATCCTTAGACTTGAGGTATTCATGTCTAGATTTGATGATGGATATGCTTTGATGCAGTCTTACGTCTCTCCGTAATTGGGAAACCAAAACGACTGTCATTGAGCATGTCATAAGTCACGTAGAGACATGGATGACCAATAGTAGGATTTGCCCTTTCCTTATTGGAAGCATGATATCTACTCGGGGGCGCCCCACCTTATTGGTGCATGACAGGAATGTGTGGCCACACTAGTTGAGTCATGACCAATGCATTGGATTGATAAACTTGAGACTAATCCAATAGTAGGATATCAGTTTAGGCAAAGGGATCTATAATGCAATGGGAATCCTCGTTGCTTGTAAGGAGTTGTTGCCATAATGACTTAAGTCCTATGACATGGGTAGTAGTGATGTGTTGCTAGATACCCCTCACTACTTATGATGTTTACATCATTGTCATCTTCATAAGGATCCTATGGGGTCACACGCAATAGACTCTTGACGTTGCTTTAATCAGAAGCCTTATGATCAAGTTATTGGATAACTTGGATCAATTTGGAAGATTTCATCAGCGCCAATGGGCCTGATGAGTTGGAAGAAAGTTATTGGAGCCAAACTTCATTTTTGGCAGGTTGACCCGAAATTGACCTTGATTGGTCACATTTGGATTAGGGTTGCATTGGGTTGGATCCAATGGCTTAATCAACCCATGCCATGAAGTTTAGGCTAGCTCATTATCCAATGAGGCCCAATAACTAGTTGTCAAGAAGAGGTATAAGCAAATAAGGGTATAATGGGGAAGAGTTTCACCCCATTGGCGCCAAGGGCATAATGGGGTGAAGTGGGCGCATGTTGCTTCATAAGGAAGCATTAGGCGCCTCCCCCTTTGTTCCTTGGATGGAAACCTTGCCTCTATGGCGAGGGTTGGGGCTGATATGTCTTGAAAACTCTTTTGGAAAGAGCTTGGGCGCATATGACAAGTAGGGTGAGATTTATGGTAAAGTCTTGGAGACTTTCCTTACCTCATAAACCCTACATGCACCCAAACCCTTACCCTAGCCGAATACCTCTTGCTTGTTGCGCCTAGCCCTTCTTCCTTGGATGGAATGCATGCCTCTAAGGCATGTCATGGGCTGATATATTGCTTGGGGCGCAAGACAAGGTATTGGCGCATAAGGAAGGGTTGAATGGGTTTAAGGAAATGTCTTGGAGACTTTCCTTGTCGCAAACCTTTTCATCCTAGCCATACACTTGGCATGATCCTAGCCCTTGCCCTAGCTTCCTCTTGTCCTATTTATAGGACCGCTTACCGCCCCTTCTGATGTTCGACTCCTTGGAGGTGTGAGGATACATAGAGAGGCATGAGCAAGGGCAAAGGATGACAACAAAGGCTTGGTGCAACCTTCTTCCAAGTGTCCGAAAGACATCCTCTTCTTCTTCTCCTCTTCTTGGGCTTGGTGGCTTCTCCTTCTATTGCCGCAAGCTCTCTCCCTCTCATTGCCATTGGCGCATCTTGCTTGAAGGTGGCGCTAGCAAAGAAGAAGAGGGAAGTCCTTGGCGGCATCTTCCCTATCCCCTCTCTGGCGCAACTTCTCTTGAAGGTGGCGCAAGTGAGGTGAAGGCTTGATTCTCTTCCCGAGGCTAGCACCAAGCGTGGAAGGGAGCAACGTTGAGACGGTCGATGCGTGGATACTTGTAGAGGGCGAACACTTGGGCGCCTTCAACATGGCTTCGACAACTAGACAAGCAAAAGAGGTACATCTATAACACATCCTTGTGTCTTCTCTCTCGCATGGATCCTTGGGACTAGAATATGTTTCGGGTGTAATGATTCTTCCGCTGCATCCTAGGACTACAAAATTTTAAATTACACCCGGTATTCCCTAACAGTGGTATCAGAGCTACTTGCGAGAAACACAAGGTGTACATTTGCTTGTGTGAAAAATTTTTGGAAAATTTTTCTTCTATCCATGCGCGTTTACGTAGAAAGCGTTTTCATCCAAACCTCTCTTCTCATCTTTGTGGCCGAAATTTGGATTTTGTTTATGATTGATTTAAGACCAAAGACGCACGTAGTTTTGTCAAGTAGGACGGGCATTCTGTCTTCGGACTGGCCGGGTCTCTTGATCTGACAAAACTGCCAGCCGATAGGGTCTATGAAATCATCCTGGAACTTGATCTAAATTTTAGCATAAATTTGGTTAAGAGAGTGCTTTGGATGATGTTGGCGCATAAGGTGCCAAAATTTGTTTTTTCTGGATTTTCAAATTTTACATGCGCCACTTGATTGGGTTGATATGGTCATAGCGAGTGCCCTCCTGTGTTGTGATGTGGAAGCATGTTTCCACTTGTGATGAATGCTTGTAAAATCTCTTTCCACTTGCGTGTGGTTCTCTCCCTATCTTGTTGTAAAGAATTTTTCATCTTGTTTAGAATAGATGCAGAATTATATGATAGGTTAAGGCTTCATGTTGACAAAAAGAAGAGTCTTCTTCAAACGGAGTCAGAAGTGGCGCCAGCTTTGGAAGCGTGGTGATGGACTTGCGGCTGAAGGAAGGACACTTACTTTCGGCTTCTGGCATGGGCTGACTTGCTTCAGGGACTCGCAACCCTTGGATGCACGATAACATGTCACATGGCTCGTGACAAGTTATGTGTATGAAAAGGGCTATGACCATATCATCCAAACTAGCATGCCTGTGATGGTTTATTATTCTGTCCATAGCATGCCTGTGATGTTTTTCCTTTTGCTGCCATAACTATAGGAAAACTGCATGCTAGAAAAGAATAAAACAAACATGCAAAAATTCTCAATACAATATCAAGTCGATAGCCTTCTAACGCGTAGCTCTCATCAAACTATCGATCGGTGGTGTTGTGAACTGTTTCCTACCCTCGTGGGACACACCCATTTATATTTAGGAGGTGTGTGGTGACAATGATTTCCCCAGTCCAGTTTTACTCTGAGCGTGCCTTCGCAAGGAAGTTTGTTGGCCCTGGGCATAACGGTTAGGACCAGACTTGACTAGTTTTTCATATGTCAATGACATGATGAATTACTGGAGGCAGCTGTTGAGAGGATAGGGTTTTGTGTTGTATCCAGCCCTCGCTGGACACAGGGCGCCTAGTCTGTCTTAACTAAGAGGAATTGTGCATGGCACAATTGGCTGGCATGCCTACCTAAGGAAGCATGAGACTCTCTGTGCATCCTAACTCACCCTCGTGAGTCGCGGAGACCTCATGTGAAATTAGGATCCTACTCACTTATTTCCATGTTGAGTTTGAGAGTTCTCAACTTGTTTTGGAAGTAGTGGGAGCATAGCATTTAAATTTAAAGTCTTTGTTAAATGCTTTATCATAGTACTTATTTTACTTATTTGCTTATTGTAGATGACATCTCCTGATCTAAGATTGAAACTTTATAAAAATAAATTGGATGGGACAAATTGGTTCAAGATTTTGTCCAAGATAATGGAACAAGAGAATAAGGTGCATCTTCTTGAAAGACCTCCATCCCAGCCCAGTGTGTATTTCACTACTGAGTGGGAGTGGAATGTCTATCTTGAACATTGTGAAGATAACGAATAGTACACTGTGTTGGGAAACCCCGGGGACATTTTACATTTTCAGAGCCATAGACATACATATTACGCAGTGGAAAAATGTCCCCGAAATAGGCTAGTCCCAAAAACCCAGTGAAGATCTCTTGCGAGGGGGTCGACACGACGTGATAGTAAGTACCTTTAAGCAATTAGAAGCCGATGTCGATGAAGGCGCCCAACTGTTCGCCCTCTGTAGTCTCGCACACACGGATTCCTCAAGTTTTCTTCTTCCTCGCCCAGTGCTAGCCTCGGGAAGAAGATCCATGCCTTAGGAGAGTCCTCCATGCAATTTGCGCCATCACCAAGATGTGATGCGCCAAGGAGATGGAAGGAGAAGGGAACGCCGCAAGCCTTCTTGTTCCTTTGCGCCAAGGAAAGGAAGAGGAGAAAGATGAAGCATGCTTGCGCCCTTGATGGAAGAAGAAGAGCTCTAAGCTCTCCAAGCCGTCGCCCTCTTGTGCTTCACGCCTCCAAGGAATTAGCATCAAGAAGAGAGGGGGCGGCAAGGGCTTATTTATAAGCGCAAGAGGCGGTTAGGGGAGAAAGGCAAGTGTTGACAATTAGGGCATGATTCTAGGAGATTATTTAATCAAGTATACTGATTAAATCTCCACTCCCATATGCGCTTAAGACTTGCCAAAGCAAGTATCAGCCATATGCGCCCATATCATGCCATATGAGGCATCAATCCCATCTATGCGCCTAGACCTAGTCAAGGCAATATAATGGATTGCCTAATGTGGCTTGGGCGCAAGTCCTAATCCAATTAGGACTCTAATTATGTTAATAATTAGCCCACAATTGTCAAACACAATCCAATCAATTATCTTGGGTGATTTAGTCACCTAGGAGATACCAAACAAGGCATAGGCGCAAATTCTAGTCCAACTAGAATCCCATATGCGCCTATCCTATTAATTCATCCCCATTATACCCTTCAAGCCTCATAGTCCTTTAATACAACTTATTAGCAAGCCCAACTAAACAATGGGCCAAGCCCAAAGTCCATTATGCATGTTAACCAAGCTATTGGATCCAATCCAATTTAACCCATGGTCAAATGAGGCTAACCATGGTTAATTTGATCAATATGCCAAAAATGGAAGTTGGCTCCAATAAGTTTCTTCCATCTCATCAAGCCCATTGGCGCTGATGAAATCTCCAAAATAGATCCGAGTTATCCAATAACTCGATCTAAAGGCTACCCGATCAATATGAAAACTCGAGTATCAAGGTGTGCGACCCTGTAGGTTCCTCTAACGCTGGCAGTGCTAACCAAAGGTCATCACAAGCAGTGAGTGGCACCTAGCAGTGCATCGCTGCTACCCAGGTCATTAGAATGGATGTCGACATCGACATCCCCATCATCGCAACTAGGTACAGATGCATTACAGTCTCTTTGCCGAACTGATATCCGATTGGACAAGTGTGTCACCACTTGTTTTCATCCAATCACATGGCTATGACTAAAACAGGTTCTCACCTGGGTATGGCCATACACTCTCAGTCATAGAACCATAAGGAGCTCCATGGATATCATACTTCCCTAAGGAAGGGGCAAATCCTATGTCTGTCCATTGACCTTCTCATATGGGTCGTGACATGCTCAATGACAACCGTTATGACCTCCCAACTACGGCGAGGTGTTAGGTTGCATCAAAGCAAGGACTCCATGTCTGCTAATCAAGTCTGGGACTTGGATGAGCTGCCAAAGGGGTAATTCCCACAGGCTGTAAATAAATCTTCTAGGAAGATAGACATGGAAGGTAACATTGTTACCTTGAAAGGCAAGCTAGTGAACAGAAATTTCAGGCAAATCCACTGGGTGGATAATGATGAAATTTTTCACCAGAAGCTATGGTTGAGTCCATTAGGTATATGCTTGTTGCATTTTCTATTATAGTATGTTATGAAAAACTACTTTTCTTGTTGGATGTCTGGAAGATGATATCCATATGGAAATAGCCAATGTTTTCATATAGTGGCCATAAAGATATGCATGGTCTTATGCAAGCTTGTTAAAAGAGCCTGTGTTTACAAGAAGATCAGTGGGAGCACCATAATAGTTCTTGTTCTAGAAGATTGATGATATTCTCCTCACATGGAATAACATCTCAACTCTTCACATGGTGAAGACAAGGCTTGAGAAGTATTTCGAGAAGAATGATCTAGGGAATGATGCCTACATCCTAGGCATGAGGATCTAAAGATAGAGATCCTAGAAAGTCATTGCCCTTTAGTCAATCTACGTTCATCCAAGAGTTTCTAGAGAGGTTTATATCGGATGATTCCAAATATTGATACCTTCCAAAGAAACATGGTCTAAGTCTCACAAGGATGCTATGTCCTATGACACAGCTAGAGAGTAGTAACATGAGTCTAAAATCCTGTTACATTGGGTACAGGATAGATCATGTTTTGTATAGTACACAAGACCATTTGTGGCAAGTGCTTGGAGCATGGCCAGCAAGTTTCAATCAGATCCTAGTGTTCAGACACTAGATAACTGTGAAAGCAATCCTTCGTACTTGGGAAGTGTAAAGGATTGAATTTTCGTCTGTGATAGACAGGAAGAACTTTGTGTACAGGGGTACACTGACACTTCGTTCCAGTCTAATGACTATTGATCACAGCCAGGATTTGCGCTTTGCCTTGTTGTGGTGTTGTGTGCTGAAAGAGAAATATGCAAACCATAGTGGCAAAATTCTACAAATAAGGCTGAGTACATTGCAGCTTCTTGCGGTAGCCAAGGAAGCAGCTTCATTCATTTGAACTTGATTTAGTTCATGGTGCTTGATGGTCCAGTATAGTTATTACTGGGGCCATAGCATAAATGAAGGAACTTAGTGCTCAAGTATGTACTGTAGCATATCATCTGATCTTAGAGATCATGGATAAGGATGATGATCAAATTTGTTAAAATAAACACAAATAGCAATCTGGAAAAACCCACTGACATAGCCTCTAGCGTAGCGGAAGCTAAATGGGTCATACTATAGACATTGGAACTGACTAAAAGTTGCCCTTGGTCTTAGTGCAAGTGGGAGATTGTTGGTGTTTATGCCCTGCAGACCAATGTTTGGACATGGTCGGGCATTGTTTAAATGTACTTTGATATAATTATTATTCTCTATAAAGGCATGGTCGTTATTATGTAGACTTCTCTACCTGCGTTGATGTATTGAGTTGCATAAATAATGTCCCAGGAGTTTGGATTCGATCCATTCTCATAAGCTATCCCCAGACAAGGTACCATAGCAGATATGGGACAGCTTTGGTACATGTGAGACTAGTGTATGGGCTGGTTAAGTGCGGGGCACAGTAACGCAGACATACAGGTGCATTGGATGCACTAGAGTGATCCACTGTGAGTATTGACTTATCTAGTCAACAAGTCAATCTCACATGCAAGAGGTTAGCATTGATCCTTAGACTTGAGGTATTCATGTCTAGATTTGATGATGGAAATGCTTTCATGCAGTCTTACATCTCTCCGTAATTGGGAAACCAAAACGACTGTCATTGAGCATGTCATAAGTCACGTAGAGACATGGATGACCAATAGTAGGATTTGCCCCTTCCTTATTGGAAGCATGATATCCACTCGGGGGCGCCCCACCTTATTGGTGCATGACAGGAATGTGTGGCCACACTAGTTGAGTCATGACCAAAGCATTGGATTGATAAACTTGAGACTAATCCAATAGCAGGATATCAGTTTAGGCAAAGGGATCTATAATGCAATGGGAATCCTCGTTGCTTGTTAGGAGTTGTTGCCATAATGACTTAAGTCCTATGACATGAGTAGTAGTGATGTGTTGCTAGATACCCCTCACTACTTATGATGTTTACATCATTGTCATCGTCATAAGGATCCTATGGGGTCACACGCAATAGACTCTTGACGTTGCTTTAATCAGAAGCCTTATGATCAAGTTATTGGATAACTTGGATCAATTAGGAAGATTTCATCAGCGCCAATCGGCCTGATGAGTTGGAAGAAAGTTATTGGAGCCAAACTTCATTTTTGGCAGGTTGACCCGAAATTGACCTAGATTGGTCACATTTGGATTAGGGTTGCATTGGGTTGGATCCAATGGCTTAATCAACCCATGCCATGAAGTTTGGGCTAGCTCATTATCCAATGAGGCCCAATAACTAGTTGTCAATAAGAGGTATAAGCAAATAAGGGTATAATGGGGAAGAGTTTCACCCCATTGGCGCCAAGGGCATAATGGGGTGAAGTGGGCGCATGTTGTTTCATAAGGAAGCATTAGGCGCCTTCCCCTTTGTTCCTTGGATGGAAACCTTGCCTCTATGGCAAGGGTTGGGGCTGATATGGCTTGAAAACTCTTTTGGAAAGAGCTTGGGCGCATATGACAAGTAGGGTGAGATTTATGGTAAAGTCTTGTAGACTTTCATTACCTCATAAACCCTACATGCACCCAAACCCTTACCCTAGCCGAATACCTCTTGCTTGTTGCGCCTAGCCCTTCTTCCTTGGATGGAATTCATGCCTCTAAGGCATGTCATGGGCTGATATATTGCTTGGGGCGCAAGACAAGGTATTGGCGCATAAGGAAGGGTTGAATGGGTTTAAGGAAATGTCTTGGAGACTTTCCTTGCCGCAAACCTTTTCATCCTAGCCATACACTTGGCATGATCCTAGCCCTTGCCCTAGCCGCCTCTTGTCCTATTTATAGACCGCTTACCGCCCCTTCTGATGTTCGACTCCTTGGAGGTGTGAGGATACATAGAGAGGCGTGAGCAAGGGCAAAGGATGACAACAAAGGCTTGGCGCAACCTTCTTCCAAGTGGCCGAAAGACCTCCTCTTCTTCTTCTCCTCTTCTTGGTGCAAAGAGAAATTGGGCTTGGTGGCTTCTCCTTCTATTGCTGCAAGCTCTCTCCCTCTCATTGCCATTGGCGCATCTTGCTTGAAGGTGGCGCTAGCAAAGAAGAAGAGGGAAGTCCTTGGCGGCATCTTCCCTATCCCCTCCTTGCCGCAACTTCTCTTGAAGGTGGCGCAAGTGAGGTGAAGGCTTGATTCTCTTCCCGAGGATAGCACCAAGCGTGGAAGGGAGCAACGTTGAGACTGTCGACGCGTGGATACTTGTAGAGGGCGAACACTTGGGCGCCTTCAACATGGCTTCGACAACTAGACAAGCAAAAGAGGTACATCTCTAACACATCCTTGTGTCTTCTCTCTCGCATGGATCCTTGGGACTGGAATATGTTTCGGGTGTAATGATTCTTCCGCTGCGTCTTAGGACTGCAAAATTTTAAATTACACCCAGTATTCCCTAACAAAGTCAACTAAAGTTATAGTCAAATCATCCCATGTTATGTAGTAAGGACTAGAACTTTTCTCTATGGTAAGGCCAAATTGTTCAAGAGATCTAATGGATATAACATTATACTTGACTTGATGATCAATAACAGTTTTACTATGGTATCCATTGCACAAGGTGTAAGTTGTGAAGCAACTAGGCCTATGGGTGATTACCTTATAGCCCCTATCAATTATAAGTTCTCTTTTTGGTATTAAATCCCATTGATGGAACTGACGCATGATGATAAACAGGAAAATTAATGCTGGAAATGACTATTGTTTAAGTGCAGTGCAGAAATAATATTTCAGCATGTAGAAAACAGTATATGAAGGTCACTCCAAAATAATTGCAGCATGTGTATGTGCAGAAAATATGCTAGTTGAAGACTACAACTTGATACAGGTTAAGCACAGAAACCAAGCTGAAACAGATTGGAAAACATTAAGCATTCAAGTGCAGAATTTAGAGTCATAATCAATGCATCAATAGCTGCACTTATGGGTGTTGTAAACCGAAATATGCTCGTGTTTTCCAAGCTGCAGTTTGACAGAGATTAAGTGCAGTAAGAAGGCTGAAAATTTCAGTTTCAGAAGGGCTGAAAACCAGATTTTAGTTGGGCAAAACTTAGAACAGAATTCAGCATGCAGGAAATCAAATTAGAGAACCAAAACTCAGCACTTAAAGGTTCTAAGCAGATTAAACATTGATACTAGCTGTAAGTTCAAAAAGTCATTCAACAATATCCAGAACTTAGAAGCTTGAATCAACTCAGAAATCTTAGTTGTGCAGAATTAAGAAAGGCTGATCAAAAGTTGCGAGAAGATGCAGTAGTGTGCAAAATTGATTAGAGCTTTGCAAAAATCCAATTGGAGTTTTCTTTGACAAATTGTTTTCAATGCAAGCAATAATATTTTTTTTTTACCAATAAAGAGCAAACAACTTAACTAACATGCAAAAGTAGTAAACAACTAAACATGAAAGCAAAAACTAAGAATGTTTTTTTTTTAAATGCAAAGAGTAAAGACGGGATCGTGTAGGCAGACAAGAGTTAACCACTTGCCTGCTCTGATACCAAACTGATGTGGGGTGGAGACACGTGATGAGCACAGCTGAAATGAGGATAGATGTATCTCTTTGATTTTCAAAATAAAGATCAAAGTTCATAAAATAGCCAAAAAATAGCGATCATAATTTCAGGGCGACTTTAATCATTTACAAAAAGTAGCTATATGTTGCAAGAGAATCTAGTGATCCAAAATTCAAACCAATTAAACCTGCATGTAGAACAAAGTGTGTTCTTTGTATTCTTATCAAGGATCTGGACTTTTGCTCCACTAATTTCTTAAAATACCTGCACAAAAAATACTAATAAGATTAGTTTTAAAACAGGTGCAGGAATGTATCAGATATCAAAAGTTGCTAGGGGGTTTAGGATGATCTACTGATTATGGGCTCTCCCCAAATAATCAAAATGGTAGAAGAGGATTTGATCTTTCTATTAGCATCAAACATCAGAGATGGATGCCTGTCCAAGCACGCTAAAATTCTGCGTCAATAAGGCTAATCAAGTTAAACAGCAGACAAGCAAGAGGGAAGATCTGAAATAGGGGACATGTGCGAGCGGAGCAGGGGCGTCGGCGTTTGTCGTTGCCGTTTGTCACCTGTTGCACCAAATCCAAACCTGCTATGATTGGAGGTTGCTATGGTAGAGGAGAGGTTGTGGCCGGAGTTTGGGGATGAATGATGGCCGGCCGGAGGGGAACGATGCTGGAAGGCGGGTTTGAGGCGGGAGCATGGCGGAAACAGGGAAACACGATCGGAGAGCAGAGTTGGGCGGCATTCGTCCGGTGGTCCACGATCGCCAGACCTGTTATGATTGGAGGTTCGTCTATCGATGGCAAAGTGGTGGACAGAGTTTGAGAGCGAATGGTGGCCGGTCGGAGGAGAACGGTGCTGGAAGACAGAACTAGGGCGGAAGGCTGGCGAGAACATGGGATTCGAACGGACGTTTGATTCCGGTGATCGGATGGGAGGATTAGCGGATGCCGGCGGCTGAAGACTCGTCTTGGAGAGGAAGAGTGATGTGCAAAATCTTGTGAGGATTAGACCGGCGGATCGTCGGCGCCGTGCTCACAAAGATTCAGAAAATTTGGAGATGGCTGAAGCGTGCGGATGATTGCAATCAGAGCAGGAGGATTGGGGGTTGAAGAAGAGATCAGGGAAGAGGGAAGAAGGGAAAGCTAGGTGACACAAGCACCTCAGAGTGGAAGAGGATAGGAGACATCCGATTCCATTGGAAGAAAAAAACTATTTCATTCATTAAATTCGATTACAAAGATGCATGCGTGAAGAGATACATATAGGCTGAAGCTTTGAAGGTGAACGTTGGAGCTTGGAGACGTTGATGTTTCCTTCTTTGAGCGGCTGTAGAGATGGAGTTGAAGCTTCCTCCGACTGCTGTAGAGAGATGTTGCTCTTTCCTTGTTGGTGCAAAGGAGAGGCGTTGAAGGTGGCTGCACGTTGAGCTTTCCTTGTTGGCTGCTATGTGACGTTGCAAGTTTCTATTATTTGCAGTGTGCGCTTGATACAATCTTTGATGGTTTGATTTGAAGCTGGCGCATCTTCATATGGCTGGATTGGCTGGCTGATTAATGGCACATCTTGGATTTGGCTGGTGCATCTTTATTAAGCTTGAATCTCTTGAGTTTATTAAGGGATTGAAGTAGTTCAACCATTATTTTGAGCTAGCTTCATGATTTAGCTTGCTAGCTTATTTGTGAACCTTCGAGTCTTCGTCTATAGCACTTGTAGACTCCGTTTGTATTTTCGTGGCTTGTGGTTTCTACCCTCATCAGTTGTAGAATCAGCAATGGTGGATTGCTTGAAGCTTTTCTAGCAAACAACGCTTCGATTCATCTTGAACACATAGCCCACCTATGATCTGAAGTTGTTAGGGTCAGACTAGAATGTCACATCAGTGTAGCCCTAAACACTAAGCTCTTCTTGTCCCCCATAGATGAAGAACAAATCCTTAGTTATTCTCAGATACATTAGGATGTTCTTTACAGCCACCTAGTGCTGCAGACCTGGATTGGATTGGTATCGGCTGGTTATCCTCAAAGCATAAGCCACGTCTGTTCTAGTACACAACATCGCATACATGATTGAACCTACTACCATAGCATAGGGCACTCGACTCATGTCATCTCTCTCAGCCTGTGTGGCGGGACACTAGCTCTTTGAGAGAGTAAGACCATGTCTCACTTGAAGGTATCCCTTTTTGGACTGCTCCAAGTTGAATCTCTCCAGGACCTTGTCAATGTAGGTAATCTGGCTAAGGGCTGGGAGCCTCTTAGATCTATCTCGGTAGATCCTCACGGCTAGGATATAGGCGGCCTCCCCTATGTCCTTCATCTCGAAACACTTCCCCAACCATGTCTTCACAGACTAAAGACTAGGGATGTCGTTTCTGATAAGTAGTATGTCATCGACATACAAGACTAGAAAAGTCACCAAACTCCCACTGAATTTTCTGTACACATAGGCGTCATCTTCACTTTTGATAAAGCCATAATCTCTTACTACCTCATCAAACCGAAGATTCCAACTTCAAGATGCTTGATTTAATCCATAAATGGATTTCTTTAGCTTGCAGACCTTATGGGCCTCTGCAGGATGGGTGAAACCATCAAGTTGTGTCATATACACATCCTCTATCAGCTTCCCGTTAAGGAATGTTGTCTTAACATCCATCTGCCATATCTCATAGTCATGATATGCAGCTATAGCAAGCAGAATCCGAATGGATTTAATCATGGCAACTGGTGAGAAGGTTTCATCATAGTCCACCCCGTGGACCTGTCTAAATCCTTTAGCCACAAGTCTACCCTTATAGGTAACTATGTTGCCATCCATGCCAGTCTTCCATTTGAAGACCCACTTACACTCTATGGGTTTTACCCCATCAGGCAGCTCAACCAAATCCCAGACTTGGTTAGCCGACATGGAATCCATCTCAGATCACATGGCCTTAAGCTATCTCTCAGAGTTTGGTTTAGCAACCGCCTCATCATAGGTCCTGGGCTCATCCTCAATGATGAAGATCCTGTCATGTTGGGTCGGCATCGACCCATACCTCTTAGGTGCACAATAAATCCTCCCAAGCCTACCTAGGACCTGTGTTTGAGCCTCTGGTTGCCCAGCAACTGTTGCAGGTGGCTCAGGTTCCACCTCTGTATTTTGTGCTTGCACTTGGACCTTGTCCAAGTCAAACTTCCTTCCACTAACTTATTTTTTGAGAAATTCCTTCTCTAGAAAGACATCACCTCGAGCTACAAAAACATTGTTCTTGGTAGGGATATAGAAGTAGTATCCTTTAGTTTCCTTAGGATACCCCACAAATATATATTTATCAGATATGGGTTATAGCTTGCTAGAATCTTAACGTTTGACATAAGCCTCACCTCCCCAGACTCTAATAAAGGATAGGTTCAGGCATCTCCCACTCCACACCTTGTATGGAATCTTGGAGACACTTTTAGATGGAACGTTATTTAGTATGAGAGAAGATGTCTCAAGTGCATAACCCCAGAATGAAAGTGGTAGAGTTGCATGACTCATCATAGATCGAACCATGTCCAATAGGGTTCGATTTCTCCTATCAGACACATCATGCCATTGAGGTGTTCTAGGAGGAGTGAGTTGGGATAAAATCCCATACTCTCTCAGATAGACAAAGAACTCACTGCTTAGGTGCTCTCCACCATGATCTGATCGAAGAGTTTTGATGGATCTAACAAGCTGGTTCTCTACTTCATGTCTGAACTCCTTAAATTTCTCAAAGGATTCAGATTTATGTCTCATCAAATAGACATAACCATATCTACTGAAGTCATCAGTAAATGTGATAAAGTAGTTATACCCTCCTCTAGCTTATTTACTGAATGGCTCACACACATCACTATGTATAAGATCAAATAGACCTCCTGCTCTCTCACCAGTCTTGGTGATGAGCGCTTTTGTCATCTTCCCAAATCAACAGGACTCACAAGTATCAAACTCCTCTAAGGAATTTGAGTCTAGCAATCCATTTGCATGGAGCTGTTGGATGAAATTCTTGTTTATATGGGCTAATCGACAATGCCAAAGAAAAGTACCAACTGAACCCCTCAGTTTGATCCTCTTATTATTTATGTTATAGATAGAGCTATCCATGTTCAAGACATGTAATCTATTGCATAAAGTACCCTTCCCATAAAATACATTTGCAAATGAAAAAGAATATAAGTTCTCCTTTATTTCAAACTTAAATCCTTTCTTTGCCAAGCAAGGAATGGATACAATATTTTTAGTAAGAGAAGGTACATAGTAACAATTATCTAACTCTAACTGAAGTCCAGAAGGCAAGGAGAGAGTCAAAATTCCTACAGCTACAATAGCAACCTATGCCCCGTTTCCAACTCGTAGGCCAATCTCTCCAGACCACACCAATCTACTTTTCTTGAGCCCCTGCATATTTGTACAAATATAAGCTCTGCATGTAGTATCCAATACCCATGACATAGAAGTAGAAAGGTCGACTTCAGTAACATAAATACCTGAGCTAGAAGACAAGACCTTGCCTTTCTTCTCCTCGTTTTGAAGTTGCTTGTAGTCCCTCCTCCAATGACCCTGCTCGCCACAGTGGAAGCCCCTTTGTTCCTTTGACTTCTTGGCCTTTTTCTTTAGTGCTTTGGTAGGACCTTTGGCACTGCCCTTAGCCTGTGCCTTACCCTTCTTCTTTATCTTCTTGGTTGCGGGGACCAAAAGAACATAATTTGGTTTGATCTTACCGATCTCACGCTCAGTTGTTTAGAGCATATTCAACAGTTCCTCCCTACTGCAACTCAATCCAGTTCATATTGAATTTATAATAAACGGACTAAAGATAGAGGGCAGGGATTGTAGAATAAGATCCGTGACCAGCTCGTTATCTATGGTGTGTCCCAGTTTCTTGAGATAATCCACATACCCAATCACCTTGAGTACATGGGGTCCCACTAGTGCACCCTCAGATAACTTGCACCAAAAGACTACTTTGGCAATATCATATCTCTTATTTCTAGCTTGAGCCTCGAACATCTATTTCAAATGAGTTATCATCTAAAAAGCATTCTGCTCCTCATATTGCACCTGAAGTTCAGGTGCCATAGTGGCTAGCATGAGACATGTAACTATTGTATCCCAACAAGTTGGTAAACAAAACTTATTTATGAAGTCGCAGCCAGAACCTAAGTGTTGGCGCACAGGGACTTGTCACCCCCTGATACGGCTCAAAAAACTTGTTGAGTCATCACACTTGTTGTTATCTCCGCAAGTGCACAGATACTCGAAGTAATAAAGAAGATATCGATCCCACAGAGACCTATGTTGTCAAGTACCAAATAATTGATTTCTTCCTATCTAGGCAATCGAATAGAAATTAAGCAAAGATCGAAAACACACAGAAAAATACTATCAGAGAGAAACTGGGACTAGGGTTTCATTCACTTTGATTTTCATGACTAGATATATAAAGGTTTTATTCATCAATCAAATTCTATTCTGATAAAGTCTTAATTTACTTGGTAAAGAGATTAATGCACTTTCATGCAAATAACCATGCAGAGACCAATCCTCGCTTTCGAGCAAGATTTATCCCAAGCTACTGATAAGAAGATCATCGAACAAAGAACTCGAGGATCACTTTCGTGCATCCGAGTTCTAAGTCGATCGCCTGTAGTGGAAACTCATGGATCACTTTCGTGCATCTGAGTCTCAACACAAGTTTTACCTATGGTTATCCAACGTTCCGATCCTCACTTTCATGCAAGATCTCCACGTTTGACACAATAACTCAATCCTAGGTTCATAATTATCATCATGGCAGTTCTACTTACTAAAATAAAGAAATAAGAACTTAACCTAATTTCTTACGGTGAGTTCCTATTAATCAATTTTAGAGTTCCAAATTCTCAAGCAAGTCACCTTTCGGTCCTTATTGTGAAAACTCTAATTCATGATGACAAATAGTAAACTAAGGAGAATCTTAGAGCAATAATCACATAGGTAAAATTATCAAATTAGAATAATCATGATGAAAGCAAAAAGTATCTAGTCATTAAGAAAATCAAAGAGAATTACTCCCCCATGTCCCAAAGAGTGTTTAAGCTAACATGGTGAAGAAAATACAATATTTCATAATTTCAGAAGATCAAAAATTAAAGGAAAAGAATGTTTAGGAGAATACACCATGGCTGTAAAAATAAACACAGCCGTAATTTGTAGAAGAGGCGTCGATGAACAGTGGTGGCGCCTCCTTTTTCCTTGATTTCTCCTCCAATTGATCTTCTTTCATTCTGAAACTTCTGGGATGTTGTCTCCTTCTCCAGGCGAAGCTTCAGTGTGATTTTCATGGTCGGAGATGCTCTGGATTCGTCGCGGCGGCAGAACCCTTGGCTACGGTGTTAAACGCGATTTCTCTCTGTAGAGTCGATGAAAATTGGGGCTTTCGGTGTCTTGATGTTCCTGTCATCGAAGGCACCCTTTCTTCTTCTTACGGCTTCGTCTTTAAAGCCCTAGAATCTTCTCCGTAATAATCGGGCTTCGAAATTGACCTAGGAGTCACGTTCAAAAACTGAAATACAATAGTGTAATATTTCACGGCAGTGCCGTAAAATCGGTCACGTACTCGGATCTGATGTTGTCTGGGAAATACGGCACCATAAATTGGTTCATGGCACTGCCATAAAATCGGCTGAACTCTCTGGTCGAATTCGTCTCGAAAATATGGCATGTGTCAAAGTTTACAGCAATTCGTAATTTCAGCAAATTTCTCTGTTCCGAATGTGCTTTAAAATACAGCCCATGTAATTTCTTACGGCAATGCCGTATTTTACACAAAATCTTCTGTTCGGAAAATCCACCAAATTACGGCAGTGCTCTGATATTACGGTAGCGTATGGAAATACGGTACCGTAATATAAAATACGGCACTACCGTATTTTGGTGTGTAGCTCTGATTTGCGTGAAATTTATCGGGGGATCTCCTCTTGATGATGGAAACTCTTCCATGTATTTGATTTTGCTCGAAAACGCCTCAAAATAGTGCCTTTTCACCTGAAAATCATGAAAAACCAAAATAGAAGTAGACTTTGCAGTATTAGATAAATTTAGCATAAAAATAAGCAAAAGATCTTCAATTTAGCATGAAAAGATACATAAAATGATAAAAATATACTATATATTTTGGTGTCATCAAAATACATAAGGCTCAAACTTTGCTTGTCCTCAAGCAAAAATGAAAATTTGATTAAAAGAATAACCTTTTCATGCTCAATATATTTCTAAAATACAATCATCAATGAAAAGAATTCATCAATTGATTCATAAAACTTCAAATAAATATATCATCCTTAGAATTCAACCCTCTCGATCCATAATTCAATTAAATAAAATTTTGCAACTTGTATAATAATTAGAATTTTCAATCTTAAGATTCCACCCAATTTTAGTTCAAATCCATCATGCTTTTGTCTACAGGAATTAGGTTTCCAAGATATTTTTCCACACAAAAATTTTCATGTATTTTTTTATTTTCGCATAGATGGCATGTGCATACAAACTTTTTATTTTGACTTCAACTCTTTTCTTCGGTACCACTATCAATTTTGCATAGTGCCAAGTAGTGGTGTCTTATTCTTTTTATCTCTTATTATTTTTTATGCATAGACTTCAACCCATGTCTTTAGTACCACTATCAATTTTACGTAGTACCAAGTAGGGGAGTCTCTCACTATTTTCGTGGATCTTAGATTCTTATTTCCGAACAAATAACAAAAATGGACTATACATCTACTAGGTTGATCAATTGATCTCAATTCTCAAATCATGCTCATATACTCGTTTTATTCAGAAGAATAGTTTCACTTTTAGATTTTATTCCTCAAATAATATATCCACCCAGAATTTCTGCATCAACCAATGTCAAATTTTCAAAAATAGATATGTATTGAAGAAATAAATCTAACATGATAGGGTTTGTCTCTAATCATGAATGTGAATTTTCATCATCAATCAATCAAGTCATCAACAATATAAATCAAGAGTGTACTCATCATCATCATCAAATATCACAATGTCATATCACCAAAAATATAAAAATATATCATCATGTATACTACAACCATATTGAAGATAAATTATCATAATATCATAATACAACCCCATCGAAATAGTAAAAATCAGTATCATCACAATCATCATACAACCACATCGAAAAGAAATAGAAGCATGTGAAATAGAATAGCAGGGGTGGCGGGCATAGAGATGTAGAAGCGTCATCCTTCCCTTCATCACATGAAACATCAATAAAATATAGAAAATAAAGTATAGCAAAGAAGTAAGGGAAGATAATACTCACAAAACATCTACTCCTCATCATTGGGTCTTCTCTCCTACGTGTCCCTTGCAGCTTGATCACCGTAGCAATCATAATACCTCTGGTCTTCGTATCCGAATCGATCATAGAGGAAGTTCCCCATTTCCTCCATGTGGTTGCTCAATTTCTCTACATCTTGATGGAGGTGCCCAAGAGATTCAGTCACCTTCCCCAAGGAGTCAATCACCTTCTCCATGCGGTGTTCCTGACTATACATCTGCGCATGTAGAGCCTGGAATCTTGGATCATGAGCACTGGCAAATCCTCCTCTAGGTGTGTGTGAAGAATCACCAGCAGGGTGCGAAGAGTCATGAGCGGGGGATTCCATGCCAAAGGGGTCACCTCTTCTACCCCATGTGGGTGGTGGTGGAATGGTGTCAAGTGGCAGTGTGAAAGCTGTTTCGGCGGCACTCGGAGATAACTTCCAATTCGCTCTGTCCTTGACTGTGGTCTTTTCAATGTGGGGTAAGGGTAGAGTAGGGATATTTGGTCCAAGGACCAAACAAAAGGTGTCTCCATCTCTCACAATCATCTTCATAGCAATGCAAGACTCAAGGTCAAGCCTTGCATTTCCCTTTGTGAGTTCCACTCCATAGGGCTCTATTCCAAAATACTGGGCAATAGGAGTGATCAACCCTCCTATCACTACAGCTCCCCTTTTCGCCCTAGGCGCCTTGTCCATATGTTTCACCATAAAGAAAGCCACATCCACAGCAAATCCATTTAGCATTCCCCAAAGAAAATACAACTCATGTTGACGGACCATACCGTCACTATCTCCTCTACCAAACACAGTGTGTGCTAGCACTCGGTGTGCATATTTGATGCATGGGTTCATGATTTTTAAGGCTCTAGCATAAACAACATAGAAATGACCTTCATTAGCAATTTGATTCCAAAAAATGCTCTCCATGAATCCAAGGGGTATCTCGGTGTAGCCTCTTGTACTCAAACCAAAGATATCTCTGACCTCCTGTAGTGTGAGTTTCCTTTCTTCATTGGCTAGTCTAAAAGTGATTTCCCCTTCAGCAGGTCCATTTGAGAACTCCCTCAAATCAATAATCAAGCTACTCATAAACTCCAAAACCAATGGAAAATAAGTGGGTGGAGTCATCTAGAAAAACTTCTTTGCTTGGATCCTATCAAACATCCATAGCACGTCTTCGTACAACCCCAAAGCTTCCAAAGTCCTCTTATCAGCATATTTAGTGTTGATTATTTTCCTCTCCAAGATCTGGTTGTATCTGGTTTCTTGCATCTCATTTCTAAAGATTATTCCATATGGATTCTCAGGTTGAGAAGGTTCAGCTGGAGCCTTCCCTTTCCTTCTTGGACAGATGGACTTTGTTCTTGGTGCCATCCCAAACAAGCTGCAAACTACATATTCAATGCACCATATAGTAATACAATAATTCAATCTAAGCAATGTCAGCATGAATATCAGTTAAATCATAGCTAATGTCTTTAAAAAACTCGTTTAAAATCAGAACAGAGGAAAACAGGGCGGAAAATAGGGTAGAAAATATGCATCTGGGTTCAATCTAGCTCGATAGACTTCACAAATCAGTCCAAGAACTTCAGAATCGAACTAGGAATTGTCGCCTATCCTCTAAGAAGCAAATGTAAGCAAAAATCTCTTAAAACGATTAAAAAATGAGGAGGAACAAGCGAAAGGGGTGAAAATCATGTAAACTCACCAAAGTGGAGAAATCGGTGAAAAGAGTACCCAATCGACGGTCAAAACTTCACTTGAAGAGTCACCGGCGTGCTCTGATGGTCGGAGAAGGTCGAAGACGTGAGAACGGCATGAAAACGAGAAAGAACGAGAGGAAAACCCTAAAAATGGCTCGTGAAACCCTAAAAACGGCATAGAACTCGCGTGCCAGAATTCAAAATACGACAGTGTAATATCTTACAGCAGTGCCGTAAAATCACGACCGCTCTCGGGTCAAAACTGGTTCAGGAATACGGTACTGTGTAACAGCTTATGGTACCGCCGTAAAATCTCGGCAATCTTCTGTTCAAAAATGACTTAGAAATACGTTACCGTAATATACTTTATGGTACCACCGTAAAATTCAATCAGCAAATTTTTTTTTTTGACGAAAGTAAAATACGGCCCGTAAACTAATTTACGGTGGTGCCGTAAAAATGAAGAAACTCTCTAGTTGATATTGGCTACAAATTACAGTACCGTTTAAAAGTTTACTGCGGTGCCGTAATTTCATCATAACTTTCTGGTCGAAAGTGGACTGGAAATACGGTACCGTAATATACTTTACGGCAGTGCCGTATTTTTCACCAAATTTTATTTTACCTACAAAAACAAAGAAAAAATTAGTCCTAAGCAAAAATTAAAGTAAAAGAAAACTAATAGAGGTTAGAAAGCTTGGATTGCCTCCAAAGAAGCGCTAATTTAAAGGTCTTTATGTAACGCCCTCGAGTTTCTGAATTACGATTTAAGGTTAGAAATTCTGTTTCTGTATTTTTATCTGTTAAAGTTTTGGGATTTTTGCCTAATTGTAGGACATTTTCCTACAGGGCAAAAATAATTATTTTGGTTGGGGTTTCGAACCCTCAACCTTGACTCTTTGCTCCTGGAATTCTTCCACCATGGTGGCGCATATTTCTGTGTTATTGGAGTGGCGCATGGTGGTTAAGCCCAGGTGAGCCCTTAAAACCGATTTTCACTTAAGTTAACTGGGTTATTGGATCTTGGATCCGTTTGGAGTGGGAGAAAAAGAGAAATATCGTGAGAGCTCCTCTCCCTCACGATTTTTGTTGTTTTCTTGCCCTAGCCGCCTGTGGTTGTCGCCCCTTACTGTGTTTGGCGCCTCCTGCAAATTTCTGACGCTGGTGGTGGCAGACTGGTGGTGGACGAAGTTCCTGGAGATCCCTGACCCTCTGTTGTGGCGTTTTTTTTTTTTCTGTGGGCGATTTTCAGTGAGTAATTCGATCCTAAGGAGTCTAATCCTATTTGCAATAATTATCTGTATGAACCAAAAAAATCTGCAAGTAGATCCTGTGTTTTTCTATTCTATAGGTGGGATCTGAATATGCATGATGATTCAGAAATTTTGTCTTGCTGAAAATTGTAGTCGCCAATCTGACCTTACTGTGCTTTAACCTCAATATCTCATGATCTATAGATCCAAATCACACGAAACAAATTTTGTATGAAACTAGATTCGCTCAGCTTTGATTCTTATGTAATATCGACCACATCTGAACTATATTCGTGTTGCAATCGGCATTGTTATATAACTTACGAAATCTGTTTTCTGAAAATCTAGAATCTTGACCCTTTTGTGTTCGAACTCTCGTATCTCCCTAGGTATAGCTCGAAATCCTGTGAAACCAGTTTTATTAGACCGTAGGCTTGAAGAGCTTCATTTTGACTCCTATAACGCCTATTTTCGATTAGTTATTGGATCTGAAATATATGTCGTAATTCTGATATATGAATCTGTTTTCTTGAAATCTGAAATTCTGACCCACCTATGTTCGAACCCTTATATCTTCCTGCCTACAATTCAAAATTTTGCGAAACCAGTTTTATTGGAAACTAGATTCAGAGAGCTTCATTTTGAATATAATATTGACTAGCTTTGGTTCGAAATTGGACCAAAAATATATGTTGCAATCTGACAATATAAATCTGCTATGTTTTGGTTAGACGAATATTCCATTGTGAGAAAAATTTAGCCTGTATGGTTTAATCTCTTAAATTGTGGTCTGTAGTTCTTCTAAAATTTATTTGCTTGATGAGAAATTTTAGAGAAAACAAAATTGGGGATTTAACTAAGAACTTAGGAATTTTCGAAAATCATGGTTCGAGCCAATTTTGGGGCTTTTGTCAATTTTCTTCACGAACGTGTAATTAAAATTATCTGTAGTGGTGGACTGAAATTATTTACATGAAATTTGTACGTTCTGTTAAGGTTCTGAAACTGGCGCCCCTTACAGTAATTTTATAGCTCACGGTTTTAGGAATTTTGAGGAAATTATTTCATGAATAGTTTCTGTTCTATGTTTAATTGTTTGTTATGTGAATATTTTCTGTTCTGTTTATATGTTGTGAATTTTCTGAAAACTTTGAATGTGTTATAACCTTTGTGAGAACATAGACTGGTCTGACATGAATTAAGGATAGTTGCATGAAATCTAAGGAATTCACTCATATATTACTTCTAGTTGATGGTAAAAATTATGAAGTGTGTTCAGCTTTGATTTTCTGCAAATTGTAATTTGTTAAGGACTGGATATTGGGGTGTGTCATTTTCTGGTTTGTCAGACTTTGGGCATGATGTAAGAATTAAGTAGTGGTTGGTCCTACTCCTCCGTTTCAGTATAATCTGTTCTGTAAAATTATGCCCTAGTGTAGCACTCTTCTGTGTTCTTACCCTCCTTCTGTGGCGCTGTAATGGTGCTGATAGTCTACTATGACCCTTGAGACACTATTTCTATTCCGTTATAGGTATTGGAGGCCAGAGTGCCACGTCCTGACAAGACGGGGGCCACCCACTGATACCTCCTCTACCATTCTGTTCTGGGTATTGGAGACCAGAGTGCCACGTCCTGACAAGACGGGGGCCACCCACTGATACCTCCTCTACCATTCTGTTCTGGGTTTTGGAGGCCAGAGTGCCACGTCCTGATAAGACTGGGGCCACCCACTGATACCTCCTCTACCATTCTGTTCTGGGTTTTGGAGGCCAGAGTGCCACGTCTTGACAAGACGGGGGCCACCCACTGATACCTCCTCTACCATTCTGTTTCTGATATGCATGCATGTCTCGTCCTCGGCAGAGGTGGGTTCAGACCTTCTGTGGTCATCAGGCCTTCTGTGGCCTTTCTGTTTCCGATGTAGACTATCCGTTTGGATTCTGACAATTCTGATTTTCTGTCTGTCAGTTCTGAATTCTGTAGTTCTGTTTCGATCTGTATTATAGATGTGTTAGGCAGTGTGTTTAGTAGGGAGGGGTTGGTATACTTATATCCTACTTCATGCTTGATGCCTAATGTTATAAGTATCTGTATTTGATTATGTTTTGTTTCTGATATAAGTGTGCATGTTAAGTTGATTTATCTTATCTGTTACAAAAATGTATTTCAACTTATGCATGATATTTTTGATGTGTACTATGGATGGCTTTTAGTGTCTTTTACTCACTGAGCTTTTTAGCTCACCCCCGTTGTTTAAATATTTTCAGGTGAGACATTGGGACAGTGATCGCTACAGCTAATTCACGAATTTACTACGATGCTAATGTTTTATTTAATTTCTAAGAGTTGTCTTCTAAAGATTTATCAGGCCTACGTGCCTAACTTAATTATATGATACGTTTTATCTCCTGAGGGCTTATGCCTGTTTTCAGGATATTATATTATAGTTGTCTTGTTTTAATTGTTAGATACGAGTTTTGGATTCGTGAGATTTGAAATTATTCTTATTCTGAAATGTCCGATTTGAGAGTTATTGTTCTTATTCCGCAATATATCTGAATTTGTGTTTTCCACATATGTGTAGTGTGGACATCTATTTTATTCCAGCATATGCGTGTCTGTGCAGCAGTAAATTATTATACTTGCTGTCGGATTTTCTGGATTTCTGGATTTCTATTTCCTAGTAAATCGATCCTATTCAGTTCTGTGCGGTTTTCAGTTCCGTAGTAATGTCCTTCGATACCGCTTTCTTCTTGTGTTTTAATGGAAGAGTAAAAATTTTTTGAAACCCCGTATTTTACTTGTATGCGTGTGGGGTGTGATTCTGAGGGATGTTACAGATGGTATCAGAGCATTATTACTAGCAATTAGAAACTCCGGGGAAGGAAAACTTTGTTTGTGTATTGCTAGAAACCAAGTTAGGATCTGATTTGTGATTGAATATTGGTTGTTATTCTACTGTGTTATGTGATGCAGGTAAAAATGGTGCGACCAAGAGCTAGCAGTAGCAACGGTGATCAACAGTCTGACCTGAGGCAGACCATGGAGGCTATGACTGCTATGATGCAACAACAAAACGCATTCATCCAGCAGCAAACTCAGATGATGCAGCAGCAGCAGGCGCAGCACATGGAGGTTCAGCAACAGTTATTGCAGCGGCTGTCGCAGACATAGTCTCAGTCACAGGCACAACCGGCTGGTTCTTCTCTGGGTGATGGCGCACATCAACGATATGCTCGGTTGGTTCGAGAGTTTCAGCACCTGAACCCAACTGCATTTTATGGTAGTCCGGGGCCTAGAGCAGCTGAGGATTGGCTTTTAACACTGGAAAAGATTTTCCAGGTTTTGCGCTGTGATGATGCAGACAAGCTATGTTTGTCTGTCTTCATGTTGCGTGGAGATGCCGAAGATTGGTGGAAGGGAGTTGTCAGACTGGCGGCAACTGAATCCAGAGTTGTTGACTGGCAGTATTTCATGATGAAGTTCAATGCCAAGTTTTTCCCCTCTAGCTTATCTGAGGAGCGCGAGGTGGAGTTTATTCATCTTGAGCAGGGTGACCTGACGGTGGATCAGTATGAGGCCACATTCGCTCGGTTGTCGGGGTATGCTCCTCACTTAGTCAACACCGAGGAAAGAAGAGCCAAGAAGTTTCAGCGGGGTTTGAGGAAAGATATCAGGACAAGGGTAGCTATGCTACACTTGGAATCTTATGCTGAAGTGGTAGACAGGGCTCGCACTGCTGAGAGGTGCATTGCTGAGATGGCTGCAGATACTATTCCAGTCACTGCACCCGCCCCTACTTCTGTGACTTACGCACCCACTCTGGGTGGTAAGGATAAGAAGAATTTCAAGAATAAGAAGAAAGACAGTAAGGGCAGATACCAACCTTATCAGAAGCCAGTCAGCACAGTTTCTCAGAATGGCAGGAAGTGTCTCTACTGCGGGAGCACTAAACATCAGGATAATGAGTGCTACAGGAAGACTGGCGCTTGCTTCAGATGTGGTAAGGTGGGACATATGATTAAGGACTGTCCTATGCCGGATGCTAGAGGACAGGGTGAGAAGCCTACGGTGCAGACTCGCGTGTATGCCATCGCGGAGAGGGATGCTTCAGCTTCAAAGTCCGTGGTGGAAGGTACACTTTATGTGTTTAGTTATTTGGCACGCATTCTTTTTGATCCTGGTGCCAATTTATCTTTTGTGTCTGCATGTTTTGCACCATGTCTGCCTGTGTTGCCTAGGATACTTGATTTCTGTATTTCTGTTCATACACCTATGGGTGAGGCCGTATCTATAGATATAACATATCCTGACTGTTTGATTAAGGTTGAAGGATATGATTTACCTATTGATTTGATTAGTCTTCCTATGAGAGACTATGACATCATTCTGGGCATGGATTGGCTGTCTGCCTATCATGCTACTTTAGATTGTTTTGAAAAGTTAATTACTCTGCATCTAAGTGATGGACAGCAACTGGTTATCCAAGGCCGGATTTCAGAACAGGAGCCTTTGGTGATATCTCATCTGCAGGCCAGGAAGCTTTTAGCCCAGGGCTGCAAGGGGTATCTGGCGCATGTCAAGGTGCAGACTGAGTATGATTTGGATCTGGCTAAAATTCCTGTGGTAAGAGAGTTTGCTGACGTCTTCTCTGATGATTTATCTGGGTTACCACCCAGCAGAGAAGTTGAGTTTGGTATCGAGTTGTTGCCAGGCACGGCACCGATATCTAAAGCTCCTTACAGGATGGCAACTTCAGAACTGACAGAGCTGAAGAAGCAACTGGAAGAACTATTAGAGAAGGGGTATATTCGACCCAGTGTTTCTCCATGGGGAGCACCTGTGTTATTTGTGAAGAAGAAGGATGGTACTTTGCGCATGTGCATCGATTACCGTCAACTCAATCAAGTGACTGTTAGGAATAAGTACCCATTACCCCGTATTGATGATCTCTTTGATCAGTTGCAGGGTGCTACTGTATTCTCTAAAATTGACCTGAGGTCTGGCTATCATCAGCTGAGAGTTCAGGAGGTGGATGTACCTAAAACTGCATTCAGAACCAGGTATGGGCACTATGAGTTTCTTGTTATGCCCTTTGGATTGACAAATGCCCCTGCGGTGTTTATGGATCTGATGAACAGGGTATTTCATGAGCTCCTGGACAAATGTGTGGTCGTCTTCATTGATGATATTCTGATCTACTCCAAGAATGCGCAAGATCACTCTCAGGATTTGCGCAAGGTGCTGGAGATTCTGCGGCTGAAGCAGCTGTATGCTAAGGCCAGCAAATGTGAGTTCTGGCTATATCAGATTGGCTTTCTGGGGCACATTATTTCTGGCCAGGGTGTGTCTGTGGATCCAGTGAAGGTGGAGGCCGTTCTTCACTGGGGAAGACCAACTACAGCGACTGAGGTCAGAAGTTTTCTGGGCTTAGCTGGATACTACCGCCGCTTTGTGGAGGGTTTTTCCAAGCTAGCTGGTCCTCTGACTAAGCTAACTAGAAAGAATTTGAAGTTTGAGTGGTCTGATGATTGTGAGTTTAGTTTTCAAGAACTGAAAAGAAGACTGACCAGTGCTCCTATCCTCATCATTCCCTGTGATGGAGAGAAGTTCACTGTGTACACTGATGCCTCTGGTAAGGGTCTGGGTGCTGTACTGATGCAGCAAGGAAAGGTAGTTGCTTATGCTTCAAGGCAACTCAAAGACTATGAGGTAAACTACCCCACTCATGATCTGGAGTTGGCAGCTGTAGTTTTTGCCTTGAAGATCTGGAGGCACTATCTGTTTGGACAGACATTTGAATTGTTTACAGATCACCAGAGTGTGAAGTATATCTTCACTCAGAAAGAGCTGAATATGAGACAGAGGCGATGGCTTGAATTGATAAAGGATTATGACTTCACCATCCAATATCAGTCTGATAAAGCCAATGTGGTGGCTGATGCTCTTAGTCGGTATCCTATGACTCAGATAGCTGCACTGCGAGTCCAGGAGTGGCGACTATTGCAGGAGTTCAGTGACATGCATCTGAGTGTGACTTCGGGTGAGAGAGGCGGTCTTCTAGCTTCTCTCAGGGTTCAGTCAGACTTACTGCAGAGACTGAGATCAGGGCAGCAGTCAGATCCAGATATTTTACGGTGGAAAGAGAGGTCTGAGCAAGGCTGGGTTGAGAATTTCAGTATGTCGGATGATGGTCTCCTCAGATTCCGTGGAAGGGTCTGTGTCCCTGAGGACCCTGAGTTGAGAAATGAAATTCTTAAGGAAAGTCATTGCACTAAGTATACCGTTCATCCTGGTAGTACCAAGATGTATCAGGATCTGAAAAAGACTTTCTGGTGGCATGGTATGAAGAAGGATGTGCATTTGTTTGTGTCCAGATGTTTGACTTGCCAAACCGTGAAGGCTGAGCATCAGAGGCCGGGCGGTTTGATGCAGTCTCTCCCTATTCCTCAGTGGAAGTGGGAGCATATCAGTATGGACTTTGTGTGTGGACTGCCCAATACCAGAAGGAATCATGATGCTGTATGGGTGATTGTGGACAGACTCACGAAGTCAGCTCACTTCTTACCGATCAAAATGACTTACAGTTTGGATCGGTTAGCAAAACTGTACATCGATGAGATTGTCAGATTGCATGGAGTTCCCTTGGACATTGTCTCTGACCGTGATCCTCGATTTCTGTCCAGGTTTTGGAAGAAATTACAGGAAGATTTGGGAACTAATCTGAGTTTCAGCACTGCATATCATCCCCAATCTGATGGTCAGACAGAGAGAACTATTCAGACACTTGAGGATCTTCTGAGATCTTATGTGGTTGACTGGTCTGTTGAGTGGGATCTGGACTTATCACTGATAGAGTTCACTTACAACAATAGCTTTCACTTTAGCATACAGATGGCTCCGTATGAGGCCCTATATGGGAGGAAATGCAGAACACCTATATGCTGGGAGGAAACTGGGGACAGAACAGTGCTAAGGTCGGATGCTGTTCAGGAAGCCACTGAGAAGATCAGAGAAATTCAGAGAAAGATGAAGATTGCTCAGGATAGACAGAAGAGTTATGCTGATGTGAGGCGGCATCCTCTTGAGTTTTTGGTGGGAGAGCATGTTTTCCTAAAGGTCTCACCTATGAAAGGGGTGATGAGATTTGGGAAGAGGGGAAAATTGAGTCCCAGGTACATTGGTCCCTTTGATATCATTGAGAGGGTTGGACCTGTGGCATACCGACTTGCTCTGCCCCCATCACTGGAACACCTCCATAATGTGTTCCATGTATCTGCACTCAGAAAATATTGTTCTGATCCTTCTCATGTTCTAGAGTTGGAACCTCTTTAGCGTGAAGAGAACATGACTTTTGTGGTGAAACCTCTCAGAATTGAAGATAGAAAAGAGAAAGTGCTGAGGAATAAGGTTATTCCACTTGTGAAAATCATCTGGGGAAATCAGTCTGTTGAAGAAGCCTCTTGGGAGGTTGAAGCAGATATGAGAAAGGAGCATCCTAACCTGTTCAGTGACGGGCTTGGTCAGCTTTAGAGGACTAAAGCTCTATAAGGGGGGGAGGATGTAACGCCCTCGAGTTTCTGAATTACGATTTAAGGTTAGAAATTCTGTTTCTGTATTTTTATCTGTTAAAGTTTTGGGATTTTTGCCTAATTGTAGGACTTTTTCCTACAGGGCAAAAATAATTATTTTGGTTGGGGTTTCGAACCCTCAACCTTGACTCTTTGCTCCTGGAATTCTTCCACCATGGTGGCGCATATTTCTGTGTTATTGGAGTGGCGCATGGTGGTTAAGCCCAGGTGAGCCCTTAAAACCGATTTTCACTTAAGTTAACTGGGTTATTGGATCTTGGATCCGTTTGGAGTGGGAGAAAAAGAGAAATATCGTGAGAGCTCCTCTCCCTCACGATTTTTGTTGTTTTCTTGCCCTAGCCGCCTGTGGTTGTCGCCCCTTACTGTGTTTGGCGCCTCCTGCAAATTTCTGACGCTGGTGGTGGCAGACTGGTGGTGGACGAAGTTCCTGGAGATCCCTGACCCTCTGTTGTGGCGTTTTTTTTTTTTCTGTGGGCGATTTTCAGTGAGTAATTCGATCCTAAGGAGTCTAATCCTATTTGCAATAATTATCTGTATGAACCAAAAAAATCTGCAAGTAGATCCTGTGTTTTTCTATTCTATAGGTGGGATCTGAATATGCATGATGATTCAGAAATTTTGTCTTGCTGAAAATTGTAGTCGCCAATCTGACCTTACTGTGCTTTAACCCCAATATCTCATGATCTATAGATCCAAATCACACGAAACAAATTTTGTATGAAACTAGATTCGCTCAGCTTTGATTCTTATGTAATATCGACCACATCTGAACTATATTCGTGTTGCAATCGGCATTGTTATATAACTTACGAAATCTGTTTTCTGAAAATCTAGAATCTTGACCCTTTTGTGTTCGAACTCTCGTATCTCCCTAGGTATAGCTCGAAATCCTGTGAAACCAGTTTTATTAGACCGTAGGCTTGAAGAGCTTCATTTTCACTCCCATAACGCCTATTTTCGATTAGTTATTGGATCTGAAATATATGTCGTAATTCTGATATATGAATCTGTTTTCTTGAAATCTGAAATTCTGACCCACCTATGTTCGAACCCTTATATCTTCCTGCCTACAATTCAAAATTTTTCGAAACCAGTTTTATTGGAAACTAGATTCAGAGAGATTCATTTTGAATATAATATTGACTAGCTTTGGTTCGAAATTGGACCAAAAATATATGTTTCAATCTGACAATATAAATCTGCTATGTTTTGGTTAGACGAATATTCCATTGTGAGAAAAATTTAGCCTGTATGTTTTAATCTCTTAAATTGTGGTCTGTAGTTCTTCTAAAATTTATTTACTTGATGAGAAATTTTAGAGAAAACAAAATTGGGGATTTAACTAAGAACTTAGGAATTTTCGAAAATCATGGTTCGAGCCAATTTTGGGGCTTTTGTCAATTTTCTTCACGAACGTGTAATTAAAATTATCTGTAGTGGTGGACTGAAATTATTTACATGAAATTTGTACGTTCTGTTAAGGTTCTGAAACTGGCACCCCTTACAGTAATTTTATAGCTCACGGTTTTAGGAATTTTGAGGAAATTATTTCATGAATAGTTTCTGTTCTATGTTTAATTGTTTGTTATGTGAATATTTTCTGTTCTGTTTATATGTTGTGAATTTTCTGAAAACTTTGAATGTGTTATAACCTTTGTGAGAACATAGACTGGTCTGACATGAATTAAGGATAGTTGCATGAAATCTAAGGAATTCACTCATATATTACTTCTGGTTGATGGTAAAAATTATGAAGTGTGTTCAGCTTTGATTTTCTGCAAATTGTAATTTGTTAAGGACTGGATATTGGGGTGTGTCATTTTCTGGTTTGTCAGACTTTGGGCATGATGTAAGAATTAAGTAGTGGTTGGTCCTACTCCTCCGTTTCAGTATAATCTGTTCTGTAAAATTATGCCCTAGTGTAGCACTCTTCTGTGTTCTTACCCTCCTTCTGTGGCACTGTAATGGTGCTGATAGTCTACTACGACCCTTGAGACACTATTTCTGTTCCATTATAGGTATTGGAGGCCAGAGTTCCACGTCCTGACAAGACGGGGGCCACCCACTGATACCTCCTCTACCATTCTATTCTGGGTATTGGAGACCAGAGTGCCACGTCCTGACAAGACGGGGGCCACCCACTGATACCTCCTCTACCATTCTGTTCTGGGTTTTGGAGGCCAGAGTGCCACGTCCTGACAAGACGGGGGCCACCCACTGATACCTCCTCTACCATTCTGTTTCTGATATGCATGCATGTCTCGTCCTCGGCAGAGGTGGGGTCAGACCTTCTGTGGTCATCAGGCCTTCTGTGGCCTTTCTGTTTCCGATGTAGACTATCCGTTTGGATTCTGACAATTCTGATTTTCTGTCTGTCAGTTCTGATTTCTGTAGTTCTGTTTCGATCTGTATTATAGATGTGTTAGGCAGTGTGTTTAGTAGGGAGGGGTTGGTATACTTATATCCTACTTCATGCTTGATGCCTAATGTTATAAGTATCTGTATTTGATTATGTTTTGTTTCTGATATAAGTGTGCATGTTAAGTTGATTTATCTTATCTGTTACAAAAATGTATTTCAACTTATGCATGATATTTTTGATGTGTACTATGGATGGCTTTTAGTGTCTTTTACTCACTGAGCTTTTTAGCTCACCCCTGTTGTTTAAATATTTTCAGGTGAGACATTGGGACAGTGATCGCTTACTTTATCAACATCCTCAGAAATTTTGTTCTTCTTTTTCTCCTTTTCCCAGAAATTTTGTTTTTCTTTTCCTGCAATACTTTATCAACATCCTCAGAGGAATTGTTAGTTTCAATGTTTGAGGATTCATCAAATAAATTGCAAACATCATAAACAACATCATCGATTACTTCAACACTACAACATGATCTTGAGTATGAAATTTTGTTCGAAGAATCAATAAGATCAAACTCAATAGTGTTTTAACAAATTTTAAAAGTTATTTTTCCTTCTTGAACATCAATATGTGCTCCTGCAGTGGCCATGAGTGGTCTACCAAGAATTATAGGATTTTTGTAGTTTTTTTCCATTTCTAAAATTACAAAATTTGCGGGTAAGAAAAATTCACCTATTTTTATTGGAACATTCTCTAATGTACCTACATGATACTTTACCGATGAATCCACAAGCTGTAAAGATATGGACGTAGGCTTAAGCTCTCCAATGTTTAGTTTCCTATAAATAGATAGAGGCATTAGACTTACACTTGTTGGGGTATGCCCTTAAGGCCAATGTTTGTGGCTTTGGGCTATTTTCAGTATCATGTATAAACAATATATATGTTTTATAAAGGCAATTGTTATTATTCAGATTGTTACATTATCTGCTGCTGTATGTATACTTCTGAGTAATGTCTCAATGATGTTCAGCTTAGCTGACATTCAGTATTGTCCTTAGTCGAGATATCTCGGTGAACATGAGACAGCCTTGATATGATTGAGACTAATGTGTGCTCTAATCTTGTGGGATGCTTCGAGCGTGGAATAAGATTAGACACATAGGTGCATTGGATGTACTGGACTGACCCTTCTTTGGATATTCAATTGTTTGTCACAATGTGAATAATCCTTGTATGCAAGCAAGTGGTATATTCCCTCTGACTTGAGATCACTTGTGTTTCTAAGTGATGATTGGCATTTGTCTTGAGGTAGTTCAATATCATTTGAAAGATAATGGTTAAGGATTATCTTGGATAGTGGGCATGAGTCATGCTAGGGCACTTGTGATAGATATAGGATTGCCTCTCCTGGTTGGAGTGTGATGTTCTAAGGGGCCCTTGGATGAAATGGTTGAGAATGTGTATGGCCATACCCAGACGACTATGTTCATCTGATCTAACCATTTTCATCATGTTGGAATCGCAGGCTTGACACGCTTGTCCAACGGGAACATCCAGTGGTAAAGGGAAACATGTATACCAAGTGAATTAGATTCGCACTTGTGCTGTGGTTTGGGAGTAGTCTTGGAAGACTCTTTCCTTCATATCGGGAGACAGTGATGTGTTGCTAGATACCTCTCTCTGATCGTGATAACGTAAGTTATCGTTACCGACATTGAAGGAAACCCTTAGGGTCGCACAATTTGATGATATGGCTTACTTATGTCAGATCGTGTGGACTGGAATTATTCTAGTTCAGTTTAAAGGAATTTAAACTCTGATTGGAAGTGAGATCTAGTCTAATCATGTTTGATTGATTAGGGCATGTGATCGGTAAGCTTTGATCGGGGGATTGATTCTTGATCGTGTTGATCAGGAGTTCAATGTGATGTGTGGTTAGATCTTGAGCCATTCGGTTCAAAGAGATTTTAGCTAGGGTTGGTTCGATTTTGTGTTTGGACCAAATAGTCTTTGAACCGGTTCACTTGTGAACGCATGGTTCAATTTAAGATGGAGGTTTCGATGGTTTAAGTGGGAGTTATGGAGGTAGTTATGTTTTTCGGTTTCACTATTTTGGTGGCCGAATATACCTCTCCTTAATCACCCACGGATTCGATAGAGAAAGAGAGGACTCGTCTTCTTCCTCTTAAGTGGATCGACTCCATCCAAAACTCTAGCCAAGACGCACATCTTCCTTGCAAGGGACGATCAAGACTCCTTGGTGTCTTTGCTAGCACAAGGGATGCAAGGGAGGAAGTCTTGTTAGGGTATGCCCTTAAGGCTAATGTTTGAGGCCTTGGGATTGTATAAGTATCATGTAATAAACTTTTGTGTTTATATAGGCATGGTTATTATTCAGGTTGTTACCTTGTCTGCTGTAACAAGTGTACTACTGAATAATGTCTCAAAGCTGTTCAGCTTGGCTGACATGCTCTATGTCCTTAGTCGAGATATCTTGGTGAACATGAGACAGCCTTGATATGATTGAGACTAATATGAGTGCTAATCTTATAGGATGCTTCGAGCATGGAATAAGATGTAGACTCATGGGTACATTGGATGTACTGGACAGACCCTACTGGGATATTACATTGCTTGTCACAATGTGAATAATCCTTGTAAGCAGCAAGTGGCACATTTCCTTTGACTTGAGATCACTTGTGTGTCTAAATGATGATTGTCATTGTTTTGAGGTAGTTCAATATCATTTGAAATATAATGATTATAGACTATCTTGGATGGTGAGCATGAGTCAGGTTAGGGCACTAGTGATAGATAAAGGATTGCCGTCTCCTTGTTCAAGGAGTGTGATGTTCTGAAGGGCCCCCTATATGAGATGATTTAGATAGTGTATGGCCATACCCAGATGACTATGTTCATCTGATCTAATCATGCTCATCGTATTGGAGTTACAGGCTTGACATGCTAGTCCAATAAGAACATCCAGTGGCAAAGGAAACATGCATGCCTTGTGAAATGATTCACACTTGTGCTGTGGTTTGGGAGTAGTCTTGGAAGACTCTTTCCTTTATATCGGGAGACAGTGATGTGTTGCTAGATACCCCTCACTGATCGTGATAACGTAAGTTATCGTTACCGACATTTAAAGGAAACCCTTAGGGTCGCACAATTTGATGATATGGCTTACTTAAGTCAGATCGTGTGAACTGAATTCTTTGAGTTCAGTTTAAGGGGTTTTGAACTCTGATCGTATGTGAGATCTGGTCTGATCATGTTTGATTGGTGAAGACTTTAGATCGGTAAGCTACGATCGAGAGTATGGATGCTAGATCGGTGAGATCAAGAGCATCGTGAGATGAACGGTCAGATCTGAAACCCTAGGGTTTGATATGGTCTAGACCACATGGCTTGAGCTATTTCGGTTTGGTTCATGAACCAAAGTCAATTGGAATGTTTTTAGCTTGAACCGGTTCACAATTGTGAACGCATGGTTCAATGCTAAAATGCGTTTGGGTTGGCTTGAGCGCATGGCTTGATGAGCTTCCATTTATGGAAAGTCATCAAGGCCGGTTTCACTTCAACGCCTAAACGTATATGCGTTTGCTCTCTTCTCTTCAACGCCTTGGACTTTCGTTGAGGTGTGGTAGACGACGAGAAGGAGAGGTTGGGCAGGAAGAGCTCTCGGCCAAAAAGAGGTTCATCATCCCTTCCATACGACAAGTGCTTTGAAGAACCTTGCTAGCACAAGGATCTCAAAGAAGTGGCCGTTGATCATCTTGTGTGCGACGACAAGGAGGAGACCTCTTTTGTTCTCTTGACTCCAAGATACGTCTCACACAATGGCTATGGTATGATCTTCCATTCATACTTGCATATCGTTAACATGTTGATCATATGATTCTTCAAACGATCCATGGAAACCCTTGCTTCCGCTATGAAAGGATGATATGCGCCCCTTTAGGGTTTCACCCTCTTTGCGCTCCCCCTTGAAGGGGACCTATTAGGGATTCGCTCCCTCATGAAAGGGACCAACAAGTCTACTTCATCTTGTGTGTGACTTCTTTGGAGAAGAGGCACTCACCCCTTTTCTCTTCCAAGCCGCCTCTCATATCATGGCACAGGTAATGCTTTTACTTGTTCTATATGTTGGGTCCCCTTCAAGGGGGAGCAAAACCCTAAGCATGCACAAATCAAAGTACTTGCATGGGCGGAATTAGGGTTTCTATAGGATCGCATGTTCTATATAATCAACTTTGTTTTAATTGAAAGATCATGAGAAGATCTCACCATAGCCATGGGTGGATGGAGCCTTGGAAACAAAGAGTCGAATGCTTCTTCTCCAAAGGTGACGCACACAACAATGAAGATGGCTTGCTCCTTTGAATCCTTTGTGCTAGCAAAGCTCTTCAAAGGGTCCTTGATCGTTGGAAAAGAAAGATGAGATGATATCTCCCTTGGCCGAAAGCTCTCTTCTTCCTCTTCGTCTAAGCTCTCAGCCACATACGAGAGAGCTCCAAAGATTAGAGCCGTTGAGGCAAGCATATGCGTTTTGGCGTTACAAGACTTCCATAAAAGGAAGGTCATGAAGCCATGCGCTCATGGCTTTGAACTAATCCAAAACGCAAACTTAATTGAACCATGCGTTCACATATGTGAACCGGTTCAATTGAAGTTGGTCCAATTTCAATTGGTCCAAAGACCAAATCGAACCAAGCCAAGCCATGGTCTAGATCTCCCTTGAACCAAATGGTTCAAGATCTAACCGATCATCTCTTGATGCTCTTGATCTCACCGATCTAGCATCCACACTCTCGATCGAAGCTTACCGATCTCAAGCCCTAATCAATCAAACATGATCAGACCAGATCTCACTTACAATCAGAGGTTAAATCCCTTTCAACTGAACCAAAACAATTCAGTCCACACGATCTGACTTAAGTAAGCCATTTCATCAAATTGTGCGACCCTGAGGGTTTCCTTTAAATGTCGGTAATGATAACTTACGTTATCACGATCAGTGAGAGGTATCTAGCAACACATCACTGTCTCCCGATATAAAGGAAAGAGTCTTCCAAGACTACACCCAAACCACAGCACAAGTGTGAATCAACTTGACAAGGCATGCATGTATCCTTTGCCACTGGATGTTCTTATTGGACAAGCGGGTCAAGCTTGTAACTCCAATATGATGAGCATGATTAGATCAGATGAATATAGTCACCTGGGTATGGCCATACACTTTCTCAATCATCTCATCTAGGGGGCCCCTATAGAACATCACACTCCTTGAACAAGGAGACGGCAATCCTATATCTATCACTAGTGTCCCAACCTGACTCATGATCATTATCCAAGATAGTCTATAACCATTATCTTTCAAATGATATTGAACTACCTCAAAACAATGACAATCATCATTTAGAAACACAAGTGATCTCAAGTCAGAGGACATGTGCCACTTAGTGCAAACAAGGATTATTCACATTTTGACAAGCAATTGAATATCCTAGTAGGGTCTGTCCAGTACATCCAATGTACCCATGAGTCTACATCTTATTCCATGCTCGAAGCATCCTATAAGATTAGAACACATATTAGTCTCAATCATATCAAGGTTGTCTCATGTTCACCAAGATATCTCGACTAAGGACATTACAGCATGTCAGCCTAGCTGAACAGCTTTGAGACATTATTCAGAAGTACACCTATTACAGCAGACAAGGTAACAAAACTGAATAACAACCATTGCCTTTATAAACAAAAGTGTTTATACATGATACTGTTACAATCCCAAGGCCTCAAACATTAGCCTTAAGGGCATACTCCAACAATCTCCCACTTGCACTTAATCTAATGGTTGAGAAATCTCAAACCCATATTATTACAGTGCTTCTCATGCTTCTGCTGCGCCAGAGGCTTGGTAAGTGGGTCAGCCAGATTGTCATCTGTATGAACCTTGCAAATTTTGATCTCGCCACGATCAATGATCTCCCGGATCAAGTGAAACCGTCTCTGTATGTGCTTGACTTCTGGTGCGACCGTGGTTCCTTTGCTTGTGCAATGGCTCCAGTGTTATCACAGAAGATAACCAAAGGATCTGCACTCGAAGGAACAACACCAAGTTCCTGAATGAACTTACGAATCCACACTGCCTCCTTGGATGCTTCCGAGGCTGCAACATACTCGGCTTCTGTTGTGGAATCAGCAACAGTAGACTGTTTGAAACTCTTCCACACCACTGCTCCTCCATTCAAGCTAAAAACATAGCCTGATTGCGATCGGAAATCATCCTGGTCAGATTGGAACGAAGCGTCAGTATACCCTTCTATACTGAGTTCTTCCTGACCTCCATATATCAAGAACATATCTTTGGTCCTCCGAAGATATTTTAAAATGTTCTTGACTGAAATCCAGTGCGCCAGACCTGGATTACTTTGGAATCGACTGGTCACGCTTAACCCGTAAGCGACGTCTGGGCGAGTACACAACATCGCATACATAATGGACCCAATAGCCGAAGCATAAGGCGTATTGTCCATTTCATCTTTCTCAGTCTGTGTTTGTGGACACTGACTCTTCGAAAGATTCAGACTATGTCTGACTGGAAGATATCCCCTTTTAGAATTCTCTAAATGAAATCTTTCCAGGACTTTATCGATGTAAGTACTCTGGCACAGCCCGAGAAGCCTCTTAGATCTATCTCTGTAGATCTTCACACCTAACACATAGGCTGCTTCTCCTAGATCTTTCATCTGAAAACATTTTCCTAACCATGCTTTAACAGCATGCAGTTCAGGAATATAGTTTCCAATGATTAAGATATCATCGACGTAGAGGACTAGGAAAGTAACCACGCTCCCACTAAACCTCTTATATACACACGGGTCATCTTCGTTCTTGATGAAACCAAACTCAGAGATTGATTCATCAAAACGAATATTCCAGCTTCTAGATGCTTGTTTCAGTCCATAAATGGACTTCTTTAACTTGCATATTTTATGACGATCTGATGGATTAGTGAAACCTTCTGGTTGTGTCATATACACATCCTCATCCAGATTTCCATTAAGGAAAGCCGTCTTCACATCCATCTGCCAGATCTCATAATCGTAATATGCAGCTATCGCGAAAAGAATCCGAATAGACTTAAACATGGCTACAGGAGAGAAAGTTTCATCATAATCTATCCCGTAGATTTGTTTGAAACTTTCGCAACTAGCCTGCCTTTATAGGTAACTACGTTACCATCCATGTCAATCTTCTTCTTGAAGATCCATTTACAGCCTATAGGGATTACTCCCGGAGGCGGATCAACCAAATCCCAGACTTGGTTATCTAACATGGAGTCCATCTCGGCTCGCATAGCTTCAAGCCATCTAGCTGACTCCGGTCCACTGACCGCATCCGCATAAGTAAGGGGTTCATCATTATTGTAAGATCCAAGGATCTTAAGTCCTGGTAAGTATTATTTTGATTTAAATAAAATCATTGATTGTGGATATTACGTTAAGCAGTATTGGATGTTAATTAACTAGCTTATTGGGTGTTAATTAACTGGCTTATTGATTGTTAATTTGTAATTAATTGATTAGAGTTTATTGGTTGTTAATTTATAATTAATTAATTAGAAATTTATTGGTTGTTAATTTGTAATTAATTAAATAGACCTTATTGGATGTTAAGTTAATCCTTATTGGATTTTCGTTTAAGTGAATGGTTAATTGTTAGTTAATGGTTAAATTAATTAGTTATTGGGTTTGCACTTAAATTAAATGGATTTGAATTAATTAGTTAGTGGGTTAAACCCTATTTGGATTAATTGGTTAGCGGGTTTAAAAGTTAAAAATCGAAAATTCAAGTTGGTAATTTCGGCTAGGGTAGGAGAATTGGCGTTTTTGGCTTGGAAGAAACCTTAGGGCGACGGCTTGAAGGCTTGGGCGATTCTTGGAGGCTTGGAGGCGAAATTCCTTTCTTCCTCTTCCTTTCTTCCCTTGGCCGGCGTTCTTGGGTGATTGGTGGCGTTTCTTCTTCCATTGGTGGCGTCTTTCAAGGCCTTAGACGAGTTTGTAAGAGAGATTTTTCATCTTGGTGTTCACGGTTGAGGTGAGTGGATGTTCTCCTTCACCTAGTTCACGAAAATTGGATGCATTGCTTGTTTTAGAGAAGATTAATGCATAGGAGTATGGCATGATCTCTTAATTTCAATTGTACATGTTTTCCTTGTTTTTCCCAAATTTTTGAAACCCTAGCTTGCATGAAAATTAGGGCTTTTCGTTTTTAAGACTCTTAATCCTAAATTGGACTTTGATTAAACATGTATGTAGCTTTAGAATTTCAATTGCATGAAGATTAGGGCTTGAAGGAGAATTTTGACCCTTCTTCATGAAATTACGTCCAAATGCATGGGTAAAAATTGGGGAAAACTTGATATTCATGAAATTAGGTATATGAGGATTCTACTGTATTGTTTTGGGAATTTTTAGAAATAAAAGTTTCTGTTGACTGAAATTGACCTAGGGGTAATTCGGTAAATTTCCTAGTTAAAATTGGGGAAAACTTGAAATTACGAATCTAGGGATCATGAGGGACGTAATGAATATTTTTACGAAATTTTTGGATAACTTTTCGTGTATGACTTAAACTTTGAACTAGGGGTATTTCTGTCTTTTGTTATCAGAACTAGTAGAAAACTATGAATATGTGATATTCTGCATTTATGTTAATTGTGAACGAAATTTAGTGAATTTTCTGTATTATTATGTATTTTTAATTGAATGGTGTATGCAGAAAGTAATGACATGAAATATTGATTGATAACTTTGGGTGATAACTTAGCATGATTATACTGAACTGATCAGCATGAAATCTAAGGACTCTATAAAATATTATGTGATTTTTGAATATTATGTGGTTATGTGATTTTCGAATATTATGTGGTTATGTGATTTTCGAATAATATGTGTTGTGGTCATGGAATGGTTAGGACTAAGGCTAAGTGTAACTGTGTACTCAAGGGGATAGTCTATATGTGATATGTTAAGGGTTGGAGATTTCAGCCCTGTATTGTGATATGTGAGGGGGTTGTTGTTCAGCCTGCCTGATGTGATTATTGTGATAAAAATGACTATCCTAGAGTTTAGTTGACACTTAGGAGTCCACTTTTGTGAAATAAGATATAAGATGTGTCTGGTGTTGTCCAGTTAAGGAACCCTTTGGGAGAACGAGTGATATAAGACGCAAAGTGCCATGTCTTGGTCGGACAGGGGCCACCTCTTGATGTCATCACTCTTAGACGCTTAGATTTTTGTGATTATGGGGTGGTGTAGATCAAGGTATCACATCTTGACCGGGTGGGGATTACCTCTTGAGTCTACACACTGTCCATGTATATATGTTGCATGTGATTTGCAGGCTTCTCCCAGTGCTTAGGCCAAAGCCGGGTTGGACCATAATGGTCACTATTGATTATGCTGGACAACTAGGTCAATTAAGTCATTAGTTGGTTTAGAGTATAGCTCTAGAACCCTGGTTACTCTTTGGTGACAATGATGTCTTAGCAGTTTACACCTGATTGTTTTATATGAGTTCTGTCCTTTAATTTTGTTATATGTTGATATGATATTCTGTTAAATGTTTTTAAAATAATCTGCATGTATTTTTGAGTGTATGTTATGGATGGTCGTTTGAGACTATCCACTCACTGGGCTGTGTAGCTCACTCCCTCACTATTTTCAGGTGTAGAGCAGGGGCGCATTACTTGAGTTAGCGTTGATATGGATATTATGCTGGTTAATGTATAAGACTTTTGTGCTTAATTAACTGGGGCCGGTTGTGGCCGAATTATGTGAACTTGTGTTGCCGGTTGTGGCAGTTTAAAGTTTTGATTTTTGTGTCACCGCGGGCTTTGGCCTGGTTTCGGTGTTTGGTATTATTCATGTTAGTTTCATGAGTTTATAGAATCGATTTTGTGGCTTTGCTTTGAATTTCGAGTCGACTTATGTTTTTGCAATCGGATTTGATATAAATGTGAACTTGCATATGTCTAGTGCAAGGATTGCGTGGTGGCAGGTACATTTATGTGTTTCGTGGGGTTTCTATGTATGGATTCTCGAAAATTTTCAGATCGGGTTTTCTTGAACTTGGTTTTACCTAGCATGTGAATCGATCTTGTATGATAACATCCTGTTTCTCTATGACTTGTGTTGCTTGTTTGGGGTTAAGATAACGGGATGTGACAGAATGGTATCAGAGGAGTTGGCTAGCTAAAACTTAGTTCGGGGGAAAACATGATTGTGTATTGCTAGACATCTGATAGGTTTATGTTTGCATTCCTGACTTTGGTATGTGTGTGTAGGAATTTAAGATGGTGCGATCCAGAGGAAATGCTAGCGGCGAGACTGAGCAGACCTCGGATCTCACGAGAGCCATTGCGACTCTGACAGGCATGGTACAACAACAGGGTGCCATGATAGAGAGGCAAGCTCAGATGCTGCAGCAGCAACAGACTCAGCATCAAGAAGCGCAGCAGCAGCTCTTACAGCAATTGACTCAGGAGAGATCCCAGACTACTACGCGAGGAGTGGGGACTGACTCTCAGGAGGACACTCACAGGCGCTATGCCTCACTTGTGAGTGAATTCCAGAAACTGGGTCCTAGCTCTTTTTATGGGGGCTCAGAATCAAGTACTGCAGAGAACTGGCAGTTGGTTTTGGACAAGATTTTTCAAGTCATGCGTTGCACAGATGAGGACAAGCTGTGTCTGGCCACCTATATGATGCGTGGTGACGCAGATGAGTGGTGGAAGGGCGTAGTGAGGCTTGCTGAAGAAAGACATGAAACAGTAGATTGGCCCTATTTCTTGTCTCAATTTAATGAGAAGTACTTCCCCGATAGCTTGGTGGAGGACCGAGAGGTGGAATTTATTCATCTGGAGCAGGGTGATATGACTGTGGACCAGTATGAGTTACGGTTCACTAAGTTGGGAAAGTATGCCCCTCACCTGATAAACACTGAAAAGAGGAGGGCTACCAAGTTTCTCAGAGGTCTCAGATGGGACATTCGGGAGCAGGTTGGTGCTCAGCACTTGGAGACTTACGTTGAGACTGTTGGACGAGCACGCACCATTGAGAGGTACATATCTGAGAGGAGTTCTAGTGTGGCCGTGACGGTGGTTCCTGCAGCTGAGGCGGCGGCTCCTCAGTATGGTAATGGCGGCAAGGGTAAGAAGTACCCTAGGCATAAGGACTACAAGAAGAGCAGGTATAAGCCTTACTCTTACAAGGCACCGCAGCAGTCCAGGGATGCACCGCAGCAGTTCAGGGATACCAGGGATGTAAAGAACAGTATCACAGAGGACCGGAATTGTCATTATTGTGGGCTCAAGGGACATCTAATGAAGGACTGTTATAAGAAGAATGGTGTATGCTTCAGGTGTAAGAAACCTGGGCACATGGTCAAGGACTACAAAGAACCTGAGATGCAGCAGAGAGGCGCAGATAAGCCTACAGTCCAAACTCGAGTTTATGCCGTGGCTGAGAAGGATACACGGGCTTCCCGATCCGTCGTGGAAGGTACCTTATTTGTATTTGATCAGTTAGCTCGCATCTTATTTGACCTTGGTGCAAATTTATCTTTTGTATCTGTTAGATTAGCTGCATGTTTACCTGTAATACCTAAGGTGCTAGATTATGTTGTGTTTGTGAGTACTCCCTTAGGAAAATCATTATCTACAGATACTGTTTGTGCTGATTGTGTAGTGCATGTAGAGGGTTATGAGTTTCTGGTAGATCTAATCCTGTTGGATATGCAAGATTATGATGTCATCCTAGGTATGGATTGGTTATCCTCACATCATGCCACTGTGGATTGCTTTGAGAAAGTAATCACCTTGAATCTGCAAGATGGGAATCGGCTTTTTGTGAGAGGTCTAGTGTCAGACCAAGGACCGCATGTGATATCTTTCCTGTAGGCCAGGAAGTTACTTGCTAGTGGGTGCAAGGGTTATCTTGCGCATGTTAAGGTGCAGGATGATTCTACTTCTAATTTGACTCAGATGGCGGTGGTGAAAGAGTTTCCTGATATGTTCTCTGAGGAATTTTCAGGCTTGCCACCAATACGAGAGGTAGAGTTTGGTATTGAGTTGGTGCCAGGTACTGCACCTATCTCTAGAGCTCCTTACCGCATGGCTACATCAGAATTGGCCGAACTTAAGAAGCAACTGGAGGAATTGCTGGAAAAAGGTTATATCCGGCCTAGTGCTTCTCCCTAGGGAGCACCAGTGCTATTCGTAAAGAAGAAGGATGGAACCCTCAGGATGTGTATAGACTACAGACAATTGAACCAAGTGACTATCAAGAATAAGTATCCTCTCCCCAGAATTGATGATCTATTTGATCAATTACAGGGAGCTACAGTGTTCTCTAAGATCGATCTGAGATCAGGGTATTACCAGCTTAGGGTCAAGGATGAGGATATATTTAAGACGGCTTTCAGGACCAGGTATGGGCATTTCGAATTTCTAGTTATGCCTTTTGGACTGACGAATGCACCTGCTGTCTTCATGGATTTGATGAACAGGGTATTTCATGAATTACTTGATTCATGTGTGGTGGTTTTCATAGATGATATCTTGGTGTACTCTCGGACTACTTCGGATCATGTCAGTGACTTGCGCAGAGTGCTGGAGATCCTGAGGAAGAACCGATTATATGCCAAGGCTAGTAAGTGTGAGTTTTGGCTAGAAAAGATCAGCTTCCTTGGGCATGTGATTTCTGGTCAGGGGGTGTCTGTGGATCTGGTTAAAGTGCAAGCCATCCTCAATTGGGGAAGACCGACTAGTGCTACTGAGATCAGAAGTTTCCTGGGTTTAGCAGGTTACTACCGGAGGTTTGTTGAGGGATTCTCCAAGTTGGCGGGTCCTTTAACTAAATTGACCAGAAAGGAGGCCAAGTTTAATTGGGATGACAAGTGTGAAGAGAGCTTTCAGGAACTGAAGAGGAGGTTGACTAGTACACTGATCCTCATTATTCCTAGTGATGGGGAAAGGTTTACTGTCTATACGGATGCTTTGGGCAAAGGGTTGGGTTGTGTCTTGATGCAGAAGGATTCTGTGGTAGCCTATGCTTCGAGACAACTGAAGGAGTATGAGTTGAACTACCCTACTCATGACTTAGAGTTGGCGGCCGTAGTCTTTGCTCTGAAGATATGGCGTCACTATTTGTTGGGTCAAGAGTTTGATCTGTTCACTGACCACCAGAGTCTCAAGTACATCTTCACTCAGAAGGAGTTGAACATGAGACAGAGAAGATGGATGGAGTTGATCAAAGACTATGACTTCTCTATTCAGTATCAGGCTGGAAAGGCCAATGTAGTGGCTGATGCACTGAGCAGACATCCAGTTACTTCAGTAGCGGCACTACGGGTCAGTGAGTGGCAGTTACTGCAGGAGTTCAGAGATCTCAGGATCAGTATTTCTCCTAAAGTTCAGTCTGGATATGTGGCTTTCCTCAGAGTACAGTCTGCTTTGTTGCAGAAGATCAGAGATCAGCAATCTGTGGATCCGAAATTAATTCAGATCAGGGATAGTTTGGTTACAGGCGCAGTTCAGGATTTTAGCTTGTCTGATGATGGTGTTCTTCGGTTCCGTGGAAGGGTGTGTGTCCCTGAGGAACCGAGCTTGAGGAAAGAAATATTGGAGGACAGCCATAACTCCAAATATTCTCTACATCCTGGTGTAACTAAGATGTATCAGGACCTCAAGAAGAGTTTTTGGTGGCCGGGTATGAAGAAAGAAGTATTTGATTTTGTCTCTCGGTGTTTAACCTGTCAGACGGTAAAGGCTGAACACCAGAAACCTGGTGGTTTGTTGCAGCCCCTTCCTATTCCTGAGTGGAAGTGGGAATGCATCAGTATGGACTTTGTGTGTGGTTTGCCCAGGACCAGATTGGGTCATGATGCCATTTGGGTGATTGTTGATAGACTCACTAAATCAGCCCACTTTCTCCCGATCAAGATGACTTATCCTTTAGAGAGACTGGCTAGATTGTATATTGATGAGATAGTCAGACTGCATGGAGTGCCTGTTGATATTGTGTCTGATAGGGACTCTCGATTTCTGTCCAGGTTTTGGAAGAGCTTACAGGAGGGTTTGGGTACTAAGTTGAGTTTTAGTAGAGCATACCATCCTCAGTCTGATGGCCAGACGGAGCGTACTATACAGACTCTAGAAGACCTGTTGAGAGCTTATGTGGTTGATTGGAGTTCTGAGTGGAACCGGGATCTATCTTTGATAGAGTTCACTTATAATAATAGTTTCCACTCCAGTATTCAGATGGCTCCTTATGAGGCATTGTATGGGAGAAGGTGTAGGACTCCCTTGTGTTGGGAGGAAACTGGTGACAGAATGATTTTGAGATCTGATGCAGTTCAGGAGACTACTGATAAGGTCAGAGAGATACAGAATAAACTGAAGATTTCTCGGGACAGACAGAAGAGTTATGCTGATGACCGTTGTCGTCCCTTGGAGTTTATGGTAGGGGATCATGTTTTCTTAAAGGTGTCACCTACTAAGGGTGTTATGAGGTTTGGCAAAAAGGGCAAGTTGAGCCCTAGGTTTGTAGGCCCTTTTGACATTATTGAGAGAGTTGGTCCAGTGGCTTACAGGTTAGCTTTACCTCCTGCTATGGATCATGTGCATAATGTGTTCCATGTTTCTGCTTTGAGGAAATATCATCCTGATCCATCTCATGTATTGGAATTGGAACCTCTTCAGATTCAGAGTGATTTGACTTTTGAGGAAAGACCTCTCCGGATTGTTGATAGAAAGGATAAGGTTCTGAGGAATAAGTCTATACCTTTGGTAAAGGTTATCTGGGGAAATCAGTCGGTTGAGGAGGCGACTTGGGAGACTGAAGCTGATATGAGGAAGTTTTATGCTTATCTTTTTGATGATATGAATGCTGAGCTTTAGAGGACTAAAGCTTTATAAGGAGGGAGGGATGTAAGATCCAAGGATCTTAAGTCCTGGTAAGTATTATTTTGATTTAAATAAAATCATTGATTGTGGATATTACGTTAAGCAGTATTGGATGTTAATTAACTAGCTTATTGGGTGTTAATTAACTGGCTTATTGATTGTTAATTTATAATTAATTGATTAGAGTTTATTGGTTGTTAATTTATAATTAATTAATTAGAAATTTATTGGTTGTTAATTTGTAATTAATTAAATAGACCTTATTGGATGTTAAGTTAATCCTCATTGGATTTTCGTTTAAGTGAATGGTTAATTGTTAGTTAATGGTTAAATTAATTAGTTATTGGGTTTGCACTTAAATTAAATGGATTTGAATTAATTAGTTAGTAGGTTAAACCCTATTTGGATTAATTGGTTAGCGGGTTTAAAAGTTAAAAATCGAAAATTCAAGTTGGTAATTTCGGCTAGGGTAGGAGAATTGGCGTTTTTGGCTTGGAAGAAACCTTAGGGCGACGGCTTGAAGGCTTGGGCGACTCTTGGAGGCTTGGTGGCGAAATTCCTTTCTTCCTCTTCCTTTCTTCCCTTGGCCGGCGTTCTTGGGTGATTGGTGGCGTTTCTTCTTCCATTGGTGGCGTCTTTCAAGGCCTTAGACGAGTTTGTAAGAGAGATTTTTCATCTTGGTGTTCACGGTTGAGGTGAGTGGATGTTCTCCTTCACCTAGTTCACGAAAATTGGATGCATTGCTTGTTTTAGAGAAGATTAATGCATAGGAGTATGGCATGATCTCTTAATTTCAATTGTACATGTTTTCCTTGTTTTTCCCAAATTTTTGAAACCCTAGCTTGCATGAAAATTAGGGCTTTTCGTTTTTAAGATTCTTAATCCTAAATTGGACTTTGATTAAACATGTATGTAGCTTTAGAATTTCAATTGCATGAAGATTAGGGCTTGAAGGAGAATTTCGACCCTTCTTCATGAAATTACGTCCAAATGCATGGGTAGAAATTGGGGAAAACTTGATATTCATGAAATTAGGCATATGAGGATTCTACTGTATTTTTTTGGGAATTTTTAGAAATAAAAGTTTCTGTTGACTGAAATTGACCTAGGGATAATTCAGTAAATTTCCTAGTTAAAATTGGGGAAAACTTGAAATTACGAATCTAGGGATCATGAGGGACGTAATGAATATTTTTACGAAATTTTTGGATAACTTTTCGTGTATGACTTAAACTTTGAACTAGGGGTATTTCTGTCTTTTGTTATCAGAACTAGTAGAAAACTATGAATATGTGATATTCTGCATTTATGTTAATTGTGAACGAAATTTAGTGAATTTTCTGTATTATTATGTATTTTTAATTGAATGGTGTATGCAGAAAGTAATGACATGAAATATTGATTGATAACTTTGGGTGATAACTTAGCATGATTATACTGAACTGATCAGTATGAAATCTAAGGACTCTATAAAATATTATGTGATTTTTGAATATTATGTGGTTATGTGATTTTCGAATATTATGTGGTTATGTGATTTTCGAATAATATGTGTTGTGGTCATGGAATGGTTAGGACTAAGGCTAAGTGTAACTGTGTACTCAAGGGGATAGTCTATATGTGATATGTTAAGGGTTGGAGATTTCAGCCCTGTATTGTGATATGTGAGGGGGTTGTTGTTCAGCCTGCCTGATGTGATTATTGTGATAAAAATGACTATCATAGAGTTTAGTTGACACTTAGGAGTCCACTTTTGTGAAATAAGATATAAGATGTGTCTGGTGTTGTCCAGTTAAGGAACCCTTTGGGAGAACGAGTGATATAAGACGCAAAGTGCCATGTCTTGGTCGGACAGGGGCCACCTCTTGATGTCATCACTCTTAGACGCTTAGATTTTTGTGATTATGGGGTGGTGTAGATCAAGGTATCACATCTTTGACCGGGTGGGGATTACCTCTTGAGTCTACACACTGTCCATGTATATATGTTGCATGTGATTTGCAGGCTTCTCCCAGTGCTTAGGCCAAAGCCGGGTTGGACCATAATGGTCACTATTGATTATGCTGGACAACTAGGTCAATTAAGTCATTAGTTGGTTTAGAGTATAGCTCTAGAACCCTGGTTACTCTTTGGTGACAATGATGTCTTAGTAGTTTACACCTGATTGTTTTATATGAGTTCTGTCCTTTAATTTTGTTATATGTTGACATGATATTCTGTTAAATGTTTTTAAAATAATCTGCATGTATTTTTGAGTGTATGTTATGGATGGTCGTTTGAGACTATCCACTCACTGGGCTGTGTAGCTCACTCCCTCACTATTTTCAGGTGTAGAGCAGGGGCGCATTTCTTGAGTTAGCGTTGATATGGATATTATGCTGGTTAATGTATAAGACTTTTGTGCTTAATTAACTAGGGCCGGTTGTGGCCGAATTATGTGAACTTGTGTTGCCGGTTGTGGCAGTTTAAAGTTTTGATTTTTGTGTCACCGCGGGCTTTGGCCTGGTTTCGGTGTTTGGTATTATTCATGTTAGTTTCATGAGTTTATAGAATCGATTTTGTGGCTTTGCTTTGAATTTCGAGTCGACTTATGTTTTTGCAATCGGATTTGATATAAATGTGAACTTGCATATGTCTAGTGCAAGGATTGCGTGGTGGCAGGTACATTTATGTGTTTCGTGGGGTTTCTATGTATGGATTCTCAAAAATTTTCAGATCGGCTTTTCTTGAACTTGGTTTTACCTAGCATGTGAATCGATCTTGTATGATAACATCCTGTTTCTCTATGACTTGTGTTGCTTGTTTGGGGTTAAGATAACGGGATGTGACAATTATCAATGATGTAGACTCCGTCATAGCGCTCAGGCTGTCGACGGATCCTTCCCGATCTTCGCGGTTCCCGTGATATCTGAGCCTCAGGATGTTCAATAACCTGATCCACTGGCTCTGGCTCATCCAACTGTGCTTGACTACTTTGTCCTTCCTCTGGATTCTCATCCAGCTTTATTTCTCTCCCACTGGCTTCTTGCAGAAGAAATTCCTTCTCAAGAAATATTGCCGTCCGAGCAACAAATACTTTGTTCTCTTTGGGATCGTAGAAATAATAACCCTTAGTTTCCTTAGGGTAACCGACAAAGATGCATTTCTCAGATATGCTCTCCAGTTTCCCAGAGGCGAGCTCTTTGACATAAGCCTCGCAACCCCAGATCCTGATAAATGTCAAGCTAGGCTGTTTCCCATACCATAACTCATATGGCGTCTTTGAAACTGCCTTGGATGGCACTCGGTTTAGTACCTTTGCAGCTATTTCCAGTGCAAATCCCCAAAAGGAGTAAGGTAGAGTAGCCTGACTCATCATAGAACGAACCATATCAAGTAACGTTCTATTTCTCCTCTCGGACACACCATTCCATTGCGGTGTTCCTGGTGGAGTGAGCTGTGAGATAATCCCACACTCTTTTAGATAGTCAGTAAACGCATGACTCAAGTATTCTCCACCTCGATCAGAACGAAGTGCCTTGATATTTCGGCCTAGCTGATTCTGTACTTCATTTTTGAACTCTTTGAACTTGTCAAAAGATTCACTCTTATGTCTCATAAGATAGACATACCCATATCTACTGAAATCATCAGTAAAGGTAATGAAGTACTGATAGCCACCTCTGGCATGTTTAATAAATGGCCCACACACATCACTGTGTATAAGGTCAAGTAAACCTGAAGCCCTTTGACCTTTGTGAGGAAAAGGAGCCTTCATCATTTTACCCATTAAACAAGCTTTGCATGTATCAATTTCCTCATAGGAGAATGATCCCAGCAGTCCATGATCATGCAACCGCTTAATGCGCTTCTTGTAATATGGCCTAAACGACTATGCCATAACAAGGTGCTGTCATCAGCATACTTGGCTTTCTTATTATTAATGTTTTGTATAGAATTTTCCATGTCCAACATGAATAACCCATTGTTAATTGAACCAGTAGCATAAACAATATTATCAAGAGAAAGTACACACTTTGAAATATTGCATTCAAAGGCAAATCCTTTCCTGACAAGAGCAGGAATAGAGATAATATTTTTAGTAATACTGGGAACAAAGTAACAACTGTTTAGTTCTAATACAATGCCAGATGGTAATGAGATGAAATAATCCCCTACAGCAACAGCAGCAACCCGTGCCCCGTTTCCAACGCGTAGGTCCACCTCATGCTGTCCCACCTGTCTTCTTCTCTTGAGTTCCTGTACATTTGAACAAATGTGAACTCCACATGCAGTGTCCAACACCCATGAAATGGAAGAAGATGAAAACATGACTTCCGTCACGAATATACCTGAGCCAGAAGCAAGGCTTCCCCTCTTATCTCCTTGGAGCGCTTTACAGTCCTTTTTCCAGTGACCCAACTGGCCACAGTGGAAACACCTGTTGTCCTTCGACCGCTTCACCTTTTGTTTCAGAGCCTTGCTGTAGTTCTTGACAGGGGCCTTGCCCTTCTTCCCCTTCTTCTTGTTCCTAGAAGGAACCATTAAGACAGAGGTTGAAGGCTTTCCCTTCAGAGTCTCCTCAGTAGTCAAGAGCATATTCAGCAGCTCTGCCGGAGTACAATCGATTTTGTTCATATTAAAGTTAATAATGAACGCATCGAAAGAGGGCGGGAGAGACTGCAGAATAATGTCTACAGCAAGCTCCTGGTTGATGGTATGCCCCAGTTTCTCCAGAGCCTCCTTGTGCCCAATCATCTTGAGCACGTGAGCTCCCACTGGGCTTCCTTCAGCCAGTTTGCTCTGAAAGAAAAGCTTTGTCAGATTATAGCGTTCTGTCCTTGCCTGTGCAGCATACAGCATCTTGAGGTTCGCTATAATCTCTATAGCCGACATATCCTCATGCTGACGCTGCAGCGGTGGCGTCATAGACGCTAGCACCAGGCAAGCGACATCAATGCTATCATTGACGTGCTTTTCATAGGCATCGCGAACCGCCCTTGCGGCGTTCGCAGCGGGTTGAGGCGGTATAGCCATCTCGAGGACATACAGTTTCCTCTCAGCCTTAAGAACGATCTTAAGGTGTCCGAACCAGTCTGAGAAGTTTGGTCCAGCAAACTTCTCCCTTTCCAGTAGGGATCGCACATTGAAGCTCATGGTGTTCGTTGCTGCAGGAATCTACAACAATGCAAGAACAGCAAGGTCAGTATCAATGTTTAGAATCAATCCAGGACTTAAGAAAGATTCTTTTCTCACTATTTTATCTGACTGAAAAATCCATTAAACAGTCCGAAAGAGTAACACTCTTTTAGTGAGATGGGATCCAGATTTCATACTTGGTCTCCGCGTCCCGCTCAGGCGAGATAAGATGCACAGAGAATACAAGTACTAATTTCTGGTAGGCAGTCCCTGCCAATCGCCAACCCGTGCGATTCCCCTTCATCCGGGCAATCCAGCAGACTGTGCCAACTGAGTTGGTACAACACAGTCTCTGACCCCACAGATGGCTGCCTCCATATAGCTACCATATGCCCCATATGTAGCCTACATGGTCAAGCTGACCTGACCTACTCCCTGGACCACCACGTGCTATGCTGAGCAATGAGAAGCGATAAATCCCTTCTCTGTAACACGCAGGTGAAATCCCGCACCGTCTGAAGATAGATGGACGTGCCCACTGAGTGGGTACAACACGGCTCCAACGATAGTCAGAACAGTGAGGTTTCACGTCAGAAGGCTAACGAGCTTGATATTTTAGCGTTGGATTTTAACGGTCTTTTATCTTCTTACTATCAGGCAAATCCTATGGCTATAGCAGAAGATAAACTCATGCAATTCTAATTATAAAAGCAATAAATAGAAAGCATGCTGATCTTATGTGGTAAAAGCCCATGAACCCTAAGTAAGACCTTAAGTTATCTTAAGTCTTCACTTGCTTCTTGGGTCTTTTGCATCTCATCTGGTCCAACCCAGGGCCCTAGCGCTCAATGCAGCTCAGGTGCGCCCACTAGCTGAATGCGCCTCTGCGATGTGTGCTTTTGTGTTCTTGTCTAATTAAAATACATTTTAATCTATCTAGACAAGCTTGACTCGTAGGTCAATTATACAATAAATTAATTAAAAATGTGATTCGCAGATCACAAAAATAATAATTTACCAGGCTCGCAGGCCCCAGCACAGCACACAATAAAGGGCATCCCACATAAGATTAAATAAACAAGCATCATGGCATCATTCAATCAACATGTGATCCATCACATAAGAAAATAAAATTTTGAAAACCCATTGGCATCAATTTTACTTTACTTATGTGCTCCTACAACCTTACAACGGTCCATTAATAGGGATCCACTCATCATGTCTAGTTTGATCCATGCCCTTGCATGCACCAAGTCTTAACTGACTTGCGTTGACCTAATGGTCAACCATGCATGCCCTAAGGGCTGAACAACCAACATGAGTTCTGGCAAGCGGGTGTGACCCCGGGCCTAACTCATGTGTGTTCACTGGTTGTCTCGACCAGACCTCGCTACACGCCTGTGATGCAGTCGACCTATAGCCACCTCGTGCTTGCGCACAGGTGCCATCTGGTCGACCCATCTAGGCTGTCAGATGGTCTGATCAGACTAGTTAGATCTTACTTAGAGGATGATTTCAACCCTACTAACCCGTCTAAGGGTTTATAGTAGGCGCCACTTAGATCTAATGGTGATAGGCGCGCAAGATGTAAGTTTGGAAAAACAACTACAACAAGCGCAAACAAACAACATGCGCCAAACAAGATAAACAAGATACATCCAATATCTAGCATGTTAATCTTTGCATGTTGATAACCCATAGATCTAGACATGAGCGCAAACTTCTCCAAGCAATGATACAAGCGCAAACAAATATGGTAGCGCATAGTATCATGTAAGCGCAAGAACATAGTATCATGTAAGCGCAAGTAAACAAAGCATCAAGAGAGCGCAACATGGAATCATGAGTGGATCACAATCTTAACAAAGCAATCATATAGATCTACTGAAAACCCTGCTCTGATACCAGTTGTTGGGTCCCCTTCAAGGGGGAGCGAAACCCTAAGCATGCGCAAATCAAAGTACTTGCATGGGCGGAATTAGGGTTTCTATAGGATCGCATGTTCTATATAATCAACTTTGTTTTAATTGAAAGATCATGAGAAGATCTCACCATAGCCATGGGTGGATGGAGCCTTGGAAGCAAAGAGTCGAATGCTTCTTCTCCAAAGGTGACGCACACAACAATGAAGATGGCTTGCTCCTTTGAATCCTTTGTGCTAGCAAAGCTCTTCAAAGGGTCCTTGATCGTTGGAAAAGAAAGATGAGATGATATCTCCCTTGGCCGAAAGCTCTCTTCTTCCTCTTCGTCTAAGCTCTCAGCCACATACGAGAGAGCTCCAAAGATTAGAGCCGTTGAGGCAAGCATATGCGTTTTGGCGTTACAAGACTTCCATAAAAGGAAGGTCATGAAGCCATGCGTTCATGGCTTTGAACTAATCCAAAACGCAAACTTAATTGAACCATGCGTTCACATATGTGAACCGGTTCAATTGAAGTTGGTCCAATTTCAATTGGTCCAAAGACCAAATCGAACCATGCCAAGCCATGGTCTAGATCTCCCTTGAACCAAATGGTTCAAGATCTAACCGATCATCTCTTGATGCTCTTGATCTCACCGATCTAGCATCCACACTCTCGATCGAAGCTTACCGATCTCAAGCCCTAATCAATCAAACATGATCAGACCAGATCTCACTTACAATCAGAGGTTAAATCCCTTTCAACTGAACCAAAACAATTCAGTCCACACGATCTGACTTAAGTAAGCCATTTCATCAAATTGTGCGACCCTGAGGGTTTCCTTTAAATGTCGGTAACGATAACTTACGTTATCACGATCAGTGAGAGGTATCTAGCAACACATCACTGTCTCCCGATATAAAGGAAAGAGTCTTCCAAGACTACACCCAAACCACAGCACAAGTGTGAATCAACTTCACAAGGCATGCATGTATCCTTTGCCACTGGATGTTCTTATTGGACAAGCGGGTCAAGCTTGTAACTCCAATATGATGAGCATGATTAGATCAGATGAATATAGTCACCTGGGTATGGCCATACACTTTCTCAATCATCTCATCTAGGGGGCCCCTATAGAACATCACACTCCTTGAACAAGGAGACGGCAATCCTATATCTATCACTAGTGTCCCAACCTGACTCATGATCATTATCCAAGATAGTCTATAACCATTATCTTTCAAATGATATTGAACTACCTCAAAACAATGACAATCATCATTTAGAAACACAAGTGATCTCAAGTCAGAGGACATGTGCCACTTAGTGCAAACAAGGATTATTCACATTGTGACAAGCAATTGAATATCCTAGTAGGGTCTGTCCAGTACATCCAATGTACCCATGAGTCTACATCTTATTCCATGCTCGAAGCATCCTATAAGATTAGAACACATATTAGTCTTAACCATATCAAGGCTGTCTCATGTTCACCAAGATATCTCGACTAAGGATATATAGCATGTCAGCCTAGCTGAACAGCTTTGAGACATTATTCAGAAGTACACTTATTACAGCAAACAAGGTAACAAAACTGAATAACAACCATTGCCTTTATAAACAAAAGTGTTTATACATGATACTGTTACAATCCCAAGGCCTCAAACATTAGCCTTAAGGACATACTCCAACACTATACGAGTTTGGAAAAGGTTGATCATATGCTCGTGATAAGCGATTCTTGGGATTCCTAGTTTTTCCGATGCAAGTTTCTTTTAGTCGCTTGTTAACTAGGTTTACTTACAGTGGTATCAGAGCCAGGTTTCGGCTTGATGCATATGATTGCCTTTTTGTGATCCATGCTTGAGTAGATCTAATATTGATGCGCATGTCTCTGTTCTCATGCGAATAAATGATGCAATGTAATTCATACCTTATGTTAGATGTATGTTTACATGCGCATACTATAGTTGTTTTCACAAAAACTTACCTTCATGCGCGATTCCATTAGATTTTTCTGTGCGCCTATTTTAAATACTTAGACGGGTTAGCAGGTTTGAAATCGTTTGTCAAGTCTGAACCCAACAGCCTAACCAGACTATCTGACAGCCTGGATGGGCGGCTTGATAGCACTTGTGCGCAAGACGTACAGGTGGCTATAAGCCGACTACGGAAGGGCGTGTAGTGATATCTGTTTGAGGCAAAAAGATGAACGATCATGATACTGGCCCGGGGTCGCACCCGCTTGCCGGCATTCATGTAGGACGTTCAGTCCTTAAGGCATGCATAGTCGATCATTGGGTCAATGCTAGTTAGTTATGACTGGGTACATGCAAGGACAGTGGGTCTGACTTGTTCTGACGAGTGGATACCTGTTAATGGACCGTTGTAAGGTAGTAGGGCACATAAGGAAACAAAATTGATGCCATATTTTTTTTTTCCTTCACGTGTTGTACATGTTTTACATGTTGCCATGAATGATTGAACTCGAGTCGAGTAAGTTTGAGTGTTTATTTAATCTTATGTGGGCTGCCCGTTTCTGTATGCTGTGCTGGGGCCTGCGTGCCTGGAAATTAATATTTTTGATGTGATCTGCGAGTCACATTTGATTTATTTGAATAATGTATAAATGACCTGCGTGTCAATCCATGTCTAGATAGTTTTAAATGTAATTTCATCAGACATGAGCACACAGCACATATGGTAGAAGCGTTTGCAGCAATTGGTTTCACTAAGTGGGTGGTCTAGAGTTCGACTCTAGAATAGGCGCATTCTGTCTGGTGGGCGCATTTAGGCTACAGATGGCGTTTGGGCTGCATGAGGTACAAGAAGGCCATAAAGAGCTCAAGTGAAGACTTTTGCTTGTTTCTAAAAGTCAAACTAGGGTTTTACTTATAATTCTATGGGCGTTTACCACATAAGATAATTGTGCTTTCTATTTTACTATTTTAAGTAATATTAGCACATGTATGTTTTATTCTTCTGCTATCACTATAGGCTTTGCATGATAGTAAGAAGATAAAAGACCGATAAAATCCAACGTCAATATCAAGCTTTCAATTGCCTTCTGACGCGAAACCTCACTGTTCTGACTATCGTTGGGGCCGTGTTGTACCCACTCAGTGGGCACGCCCAGCTATCTTCAGACGGTGCGAGATTACACCTACATGCTACAGAGAAGGGATTTATCGCTTCTCGTTGCTCAGCATAGCACGTGGTGGTCCAGGAAGTCGGTCAGGTCAGCTTGACCATATAGGTTACATGTTGAGCATATGATAGCTATATGGAGGCAGCCATCTGAGGAATCAGAGATTGTGTTGTACCAACTCAGTTGGCACAGTCTTCTAGACCATGGCTTGGGCTGGTTTCATGTGGTCTATTGAACCAAGTTGGTTTGGACCAATTTGGATTGAACCGGTTCACATGGGTGAACGCATGGTTCGATCCATAAGGCGTTTTGGGCGGTTTGCTTGGAGTGGGAGCGCATGGCTTCATGACTTTCCATAATTGGAAGTCATGTAACGCCATCTCCTAAGCGAAATGCCTAACGCTTCTCCTCTTGCTCTAATCGCATCTCCACTTTGGTATGGGAGAGTGTTGACGCCAAGGAAGAGGAGGGAGGCTCGGCCAAGTTTTTCTCATCACCTTCATGCGACAAGCACACCTTGGAGGTCTTTGCTAGCACAAAGAACACCAAGAAGTAGCCATCTTCATCCTCTTGTGTGCGTCCTCTTTGGAGAAGGAGCACTTGCGCCTTTGCTTCCAAGGCGCCATCAAAACTATGGCATTGGTATGATCCTTTGTTGATTTTATCAAGCTTTATGTTAGTTGATCATATATCATGCAGCCGATCCCTTGAAACCCTTGCTTCCGCTTAAAAATCAAAGATGCGCCATCCATAGGGTTTCACCCCCTTGCGCTCCCCCTTGAAGGGGACTCTTCAATCTGGTATCAGAGCTGGAATTATGCATGCTAATATGATTGCTATGTTTGCTCTTGTGATCCATGCTTGCGCAAGTGATTAGATCTAATTGTTTCATCATGCGAAAAATAGGATATAATACACTTATGTTGGCGCATGTTGTTTGTTCATGCTTGCGGCATGACTTGATGGTGGCGCTAGGTTTATGTTATTGTTTTATCAAACCTTCTCTTGCGCGCCTATGATTAGATCTAAGTTGCGCCTACTGTAAACCCTTAGACGGGTTGATGGGGTTGAAGTCATCCCCTAGATTAGATCAAACTAGTCTGATCAGACCATCTGACAGCCTAGATGGGTCGACCAGATGGCACCTGTGCGCAAGCATGAGGTGGCTATAGGTCGACTGCATCACAGGCGTGTAGCGAGGTCTGGTTGAGACAACCAGTGAACACTCTTGAGTTAGGCCCGGGGTCACACCCGCTTGCAAGAACTCTTGAAGGTTGTTCAGCCCTTGGCGCATGCATGGTTGACCATTAGGTCAACTCGAGTCAGTTAGGACTTGGTGCATGCAAGGGCATGGATCTAACTAGATGGATGAGTGGATCCCTATCAATGGACCGTTGTAAGGTTGTAGGGCACATAAGAAAATTAAAATTGATGCCAATGGGGTTTTCAAAATTTTATTTTCTTTTAATTGGATCACATGTTGATTGATGCCTATGCTTGTTTATTTATTCTTATGTGGGTGCCCAAATTAATGTGTGCTGTGCTGGGGCCTGCGTGCCTGGAATTAAACCTGTAAATTAATATTATTGTGATCTGCGAATCACTTTTTAATTAATTTATTGTATAATTGACCTGCGAGTCAAACTTGTCTAGATAGATCAAAATGTATTTTGATTAGACAAGAGCACAAAGGCACACATCCCAAGGGGCATTCAGCTGGTGGCACACCTGAGGTGCTCTTGGCGCAAGGGCCCTGGGTTGGACCAGATGAGATGCTAAAGACCCAAAAAGAGCAAGTGAAGACTTAAGTATCTTAAGGTCTTACTTAGGCTATGGGCTTTTACCACATAAGATCCATGCTTTCTGTTATTGTTTATATAAGTAGAACAGCATGATTTATTTATCTTCTGCTATAGCCATAGGATTTGCCTGATAGTAAGAAGATAAAAGACCGTTAAAATCCAAACGCTAAAATATCAAGCACGTAATGCCTTCTGACGCGAAACCTCACTGTTCTGACTATCGTTGGAGCCGTGTTGTACCCACTCAATGGGCACGTCCATCTATCTTCAGACGGTGCTGGATTACACCTGCGTGTTACAGAGAAGGGATTTATCGCTTCTCGTTGCTCAGCATAGCACGTGGTGGTCCAGGGAGTAGGTTGGGTCAGCTTGACCATGTAGGCTACATATGTGGCGCATATGGTAGCACATGGAGGCAGCCATCTGTGGGATCAGAAACTGTGTTGTACCAACTCAGTTGGCACAGTCTGCTGGATTGCCCAGATGAACGGGAATCGCACGGGTTGGCGATTGGCAGGGACTGCCTACCAGAAATTAGTGCTTGTACTCTCTGTGCATCTTATCTCGCCTGAGCGGGACGCGGAGACCAAGTATGAAATCTGGATCCCATCTCACTAAAAGAGTTCTACTCTTTCGGGCTGTTTTGCTGGATTTTTCGGCCAGATAAAATAGTGAGAAAAGAATCTTTCTTAAGTCCTGGATTGATTCTATACATTGATACTGACCTTGCTGTTCTTGCATTGTTGTAGATTCCTGCAGCAACGAACACCATGAGCTTCAATGTGCGATCCCTACTGGAAAGGGAGAAGTTTGCTGGGCCAAACTTCTCAGACTGGTTCGGACACCTTAAGATCGTTCTTAAGGCAGAGAGGAAACTGTATGTCCTCGAGACGACTGTGCCGCCTCAACCCGCTGCGAACGCCGCAAGGGCGGTTCGTGATGCCTATGAAAAGCACGTCAATGATAGCATTGATGTCGCTTGCCTGATGCTAGCGTCTATGACGCCACCGCTGCAGCGTCAGCATGAGGATATGTCGGCTATAGAGATTATAGCGAACCTCAAGATGCTGTATGCTGCACAGGCGAGGACAGAACGCTATAATCTGACAAAGCTTTTCTTTCAGAGCAAACTGGCTGAAGGGAGCCCAGTGGGAGCTCACGTGCTCAAGATGATTGGGCATAAGGAGGCTCTGCAGAAACTGGGGCATACCATCAACCAGGAGCTTGCTGTAGATATTATTCTGCAGTCTCTCCCGCCTTCTTTCGATGCGTTCATTATTAATTTTAATATGAAGAAAATCGATTGTACTCCGGCAGAGCTGCTGAATATGCTCTTGACTACTGAGGAAACTCTGAAGGGAAAGCCTTCAACCTCTGTCTTAATGGTTCCTTCAAGGAACAAGAAGAAGGGGAAGAAGGGCAAAGCCCCTGTCAAGAACTACAGTAAGGCACTAAAACAAAAGGTGAAGCGGTCGAAGGACAACAGGTGTTTCCACTGTGGCCAGCTGGGTCACTGGAAAAAGGACTGTAAAGCGCTCCAAGGAGACAAGAGGGGAAGCATTGCTTCTGGCTCAGGTATATTTGTGACTGAGGTCATGATATCATCTTCTTCTGTTTCATGGGTGTTGGACACTGCATGTGGAGTTCACATTTGTTCAAATGTACAGGAACTCAAGAGAAGAAGGCAGGTGGGACAGCATGAGGTAGACCTACGCGTTGGAAACGGGGCACGGGTTGCTGCTGTTGCTGTAGGAGACTATTTCATTTCTTTACCATCTGGCATTGTATTGGAATTAAACAATTGTTACTTTGTTCCCAGTATCACTAAAAATATTATCTCCATTCCTGCTCTTGTCAGGAAGGGATTTTCCTTTGAATGCAATATTTCAAAGTGTGTTTTATCTTATGATAATATTGTTTATGCAACTGGTTCAATCAACAATGGGTTATTCATGTTGGACATGGAATATTCTATACAAAACATTGATAATAAGAAAGCCAAGTATGCTGATGACATCACCTTGCTATGGCATAGTCGTTTAGGCCATATTAACAAGAAGCGCATTAAGCGGTTGCATGATCATGGACTGCTGGGATCATTCTCCTATGAGGAGATTGATACATGCAAAGCTTGTTTAATGGGTAAAATGACGAAGTCACCTTTTCCTAACAAAGGTCAAAGGGCTTCAGGTTTACTTGACCTTATACACAGTGATGTGTGTGGGCCGTTTAGTAAACATGCCAGAGGTGGCTATCAGTACTTCATTACCTTTACTGATGATTTCAGTAGGTATGGGTATGTCTATTTAATGAGACATAAAAGTGAATCTTTTGACAAGTTCAAAGAGTTCAAAAATGAAGTACAAAATCAGCTAGGCCGAAATATCAAGGCACTTCATTCTGATCGAGGTGGAGAATACTTGAGTCATACGTTTACTGACTATCTGAAGGAGTGTGGGATTATCTCACAGCTCACTCCGCCAGGAACACCGCAATGGAATGGTGTGTCCGAGAGGAGAAATAGAACATTACTTGATATGGTTCGTTCTATGATGAGTCAGGCTACTCTTCCATACTCCTTTTGGGGATTTGCACTGGAAACAGCTGCAAAGGTACTAAACCGAGTGCCATCCAAGGCAGTTTCTAAGACTCCATACGAGTTATGGTATGGGAAACAGCCGAGCTTGACATTTATCAGGATCTGGGGTTGCGAGGCTTATGTCAAAAAGCTCGCCTCTGGGAAACTGGAGAGCAGATCTGAGAAATGCATCTTTGTCGGTTACCCTAAGGAAACTAAGGGTTATTATTTCTATGATCCCAAAGAGAACAAAGTATTTGTTGCTCGGACGGTAATATTTCTTGAGAAGGAGTTTCTTCTGCAAGAAGCCAGTGGGAGAGAAATAAAGCTGGATGAGAATCCAGAGGATGGACAAAGTAGTCAAGCACAGTTGGATGTGCCTGAGCCGGTAGAACAGGTTATTGAACAACCTGAGGCTCAAATATCACGGGAACCGCGTAGATCGGGAAGGATCCGTCGACAGCCTGAGCGCTATGACGGAGTCTACATCATTGATAATGATGAACCCCTCACTTATGCGGATGCGGTCAGTGGACCGGAGTCAGCTAGATGGCTTGAAGCTATGCGAGCCGAGATGGACTCCATGTCAGATAACCAAGTCTGGGATTTGGTTGATCCGCCTCCGGGAGTAATCCCTATAGGCTGTAAATGGATCTTCAAGAAGAAGATTGACATGGATGGTAACATAGTTACCTATAAAGGCAGGCTAGTTGCGAAAGGTTTCAAACAAATCTACGGGATAGATTATGATGAAACTTTCTCACCTGTAGCCATGTTTAAGTCTATTCGGATTCTTTCGCGATAGCTGCATATTACGATTATGAGATCTGGCAGATGGATGTGAAGACAGCTTTCCTTAATGGAAATCTGGATGAGGATGTGTATATGACACAACCTGAAGGTTTCACTAATCCATCAGATCGTCATAAAATATGCAAGTTAAAGAAGTCCATATATGGACTTAAACAAGCATCTAGAAGCTGGAATATTTGTTTTGATGAATCAATCTCTGAGTTTGGTTTCATCAAGAACGAGGATGACCCGTGTGTATATAAGAGGTTTAGTGGGAGCGTGATTACATTCCTAGTCCTCTACGTCGATGACATCTTGATCATTGGAAATGATATTCCTGAAATGCATGCGGTTAAGGCATGGCTAAGGAAATGTTTCCAGATGAAAGATCTAGGAGAAGCAGCCTATGTATTAGCTGTGAAGATCTACAGGGATAGATCTAAGAGGCTTCTCGGGCTGTGCCAGAGTGCTTACATCGATAAAGTCCTGGAGAGATTCCATTTAGAGAATTCTAAAAGAGGATATCTTCCAGTCAGACATGGTCTGAATCTTTCGAAGAGTCAGTGTCCACAAACACAGACTGAGAAAGATGAAATGGACAATACGCCTTATGCTTCGGCTATTGGGTCCATTATGTATGCGATGTTGTGTACTCGCCCAGACGTCGCTTACGGGTTAAGCGTAACCAGTCGTTTCCAAAGTAATCCAGGACAGGCACACTGGATTGCAGTCAAGAACATCTTAAAATATCTGCGGAGGACCAAAGATATGTTCTTGATATATGGTGGTCAGGAAGAACTCAGTATAGAAGGATATACTGACGCTTCGTTCCAGTCGGACCAGGATGATTTCCGATCGCAATCAGGCTATGTTTTTAGCTTGAATGGTGGAGCAGTGGTGTGGAAGAGTTTCAAACAGTCAACTGTTGCTGATTCCACAACAGAAGCCGAGTATGTTGCAGCCTCGGAAGCATCCAAGGAGGCAGTGTGGATTCGTAAGTTCGTGAGAGAACTTGGTGTTGTTCCTTCAAGTGCAGATCCTTTGGTTATCTTCTGTGATAACACTGGAGCAATCGCACAAGCAAAGGAACCACGGTCGCACCAGAAGTCCAAGCACATACAGAGACGGTTTCACTTGATCCGGGAGATCATTGATCGTGGCGAGATCAAAATATGCAAGGTTCATACAGATGACAATCTAGCTGACCCGCTTACCAAGCCTCTGGCGCAGCAGAAGCATGAGAAGCACTGTAATAATATGGGTTTGAGATTTCTCAACCATTAGATTAAGTGCAAGTGGGAGATTGTTGGGGTATGCCCTTAAGGCTAATGTTTGAGGCCTTGGGATTGTATCAGTATCATGTAATAAACTCTTGTGTTTATAAAGGCATGGTTATTATTCAGGTTGTTACCTTCTCTGCTGCAATTAGTGTACTTCTGAATAATGTCTCAAAGCTGTTCAGCTGGGCTGACATGCTATAAAGTCCTTAGTCGAGATATCTTGGTGAACATGAGACAGCCTTGATATGATTGAGACTAATATGTATTCTAATCTTATAGGATGCTTCGAGCATGGAATAAGATGTAGACTCATGGGTACATTGGATGTACTGGACAGACCCTAGTAGGATATTCAATTGCTTGTCACAATGTGAATAATCCTTGTTTGCATCAAGTGGCACATGTCCTCTCACTTGAGATCACTTGTGTTTCTAAATGATGATTGTCATTGTTTTGAGGTAGTTCGATATCATTTGAAACATAATGATTATTGACTATCTTGGATGGTGAGCTTGAGTCAGGTTAGGGCACTCGTGATAGATACAGGATTGCCGTCTCCTTGTTCAAGGAGTGAGATGTTCTAATGGGGCCCCCCTTATGAGATGATTGAGAAAGTGTATGGCCATACCCTGGTGACTATGTTCATCAGATCTAATCATGCTCATCATATTGGAGCTACAGGCTTGACACGCTTGTCCAATAAGAACATCCAGTGGCAAAGGAAACATGTATGCCTAGTGAAGTGGATTCACACTTGTGCTATGGTTTGGGTGTAGTCTTGGAAGACTCTTTCCTTTATATCGGGAGACAGTGATGTGTTGCTAGATACCCCTCACTGATCGTGATAACGTTAGTTATCGTTACCGACATCTAAAGGAAACCCTTAGGGTCGCACAATTTGATGATATGGCTTACTTAAGTCTGATCGTGTGGACTGAATTGTTTCGGTTCAGTTTAAAGGGATTTAAACTCTGATTGTAAGTGAGATCTGGTCTGATCATGTGTGATTGATTAGGACTTGAGATCGGTAAGCTTCGATCGAGAGTAGTGATGCTAGATCGGTGAGATCAGAAGCGTCAAGAGATCAACGGTTAGATCTTGAACCATTTTGGTTCAGAGAGATCTAGACCATGGCTTGGGCTGGTTTCATGTGGTCTATTGAACCAAGTTGGTTTGGACCAATTTGGATTGAACCGGTTCACATGGGTGAACGCATGGTTCGATCCATAAGGCGTTTTGGGCGGTTTGCTTGGAGTGGGAGCGCATGGCTTCATGACTTTCCATAATTGGAAGTCATGTAACGCCATCTCCTAAGCGAAACGCCTAACGCTTCTCCTCTTGCTCTAATCGCATCTCCACTTTGGTATGGGAGAGTGTTGACGCCAAGGAAGAGGAGGGAGGCTCGGCCAAGTTTTTCTCATCACCTTCATGTGACAAGCACACCTTGGAGGTCTTTGCTAGCACAAAGAACACCAAGAAGTAGCCATCTTCATCCTCTTGTGTGCGTCCTCTTTGGAGAAGGAGCACTTGCGCCTTTGTTGATTTTATCAAGCTTTATGTTAGTTGATCATATATCATGCAGCCGATCCCTTGAAACCCTTGCTTCCGCTTAAAAATCAAAGATGCGCCATCCATAGGGTTTCACCCCCTTGCGCTCCCCCTTGAAGGGGACTCTTCAAGTTTGCTGGGCCAAACTTCTCAGACTGGTACAGACAGCTGAGGATTGTCCTTAAAGCTGAGAGGAAGCTGTACGTCCTTGAGTCGGCAATACCGGCTCAACCCGCTACGAACGCCGTAAGGGCGGTTCGAGATGCTTATGAAAAGCACGTCAGTGATAGTACTGATGTCGCTTGCCTTATGCTTGCGTCAATGACGCCCGAGCTCCAGCGTCAACATGAGGATTTATCTGCTATTGATATTATAGCAAATCTGAAATTGCTGTATGCTGCTCAGGCAAGGACAGAACGCTATAACTTGACGAAACTTTTCTTTCATAGCAAGCTGGCTGAAGGGAGTCCAGTCGGAGCTCACGTACTCAAAATGATAGGGTACAAAGAAGCTCTAGAAAAACTGGGTCATACCATCAATCAAGAACTTGTTGTAGACATCATCTTGCAGTCTCTTCCGGCTTCTTTTGATGCATTTATCATTAATTTCAATATGAACAAAATCGACTGTACTCCGGCAGAATTATTGAATATGCTCTGCACTACAGAGCAGACTCTTGAGAAGGGAAAGCCTTCATCCTCTGTCTTGATGGTTCCTTCTGGGAATAAGAAGAAGGGGAAGAAGGGAAAAACCCCTATCAAGAGCTACAACAAGGCTTTGAAACAAAAGGTGAAGCGGTCAAAGGACAACAGATGCTTCCATTGTGGCCAGCTAGGTCACTGGAAGAAGGACTGTAGAGCGCTCCGAGGAGAGAAGAAGGGAAGCAAGCCTTCCACTTCTGGCTCAGGTATTTTTGTGACTGAAGTCATGGTTGCTTCTTCTATTTCATGGGTGTTGGACACTGCATGTGGAGTTCACATTTGTTCAAATGTGTAGGAACTCAAGAGAAGAAGACAGGTGGGACAGCATGAGGTGGACCTACGAGTTGGAAACGGGGCACGAGTTGCTGCTGTTGCTGTAGGAGAATATCACATCTCTTTACCATCTGGATTTGTATTAGAACTTGACAATTGTTATTTCGTACCAAGCATAACAAAGAATATTATCTCTATTCCTGCTCTTGTCAGGAAAGGATTTTTATTTGAATGCGGACCTTCACAGTGCTGTATTTCATTTGATAGTATTGTTTATGCATCTGGGTCGATTATCTATGGGTTATACATGTTAAACATGGAATGTTCTGTACAACAAATTGATAGTAAGAAAGCCAAACATACTGATGACAGCACCTTGTTATGGCATAGTCCTCTAGGCCATATTAACAAGAAGCGCATTAAGTGGTTGCATGAGCATGGACTGCTGGGATCATTCTCCTGTGAGGAGCTTGACACATGCAAAGCTTGTTTAATGGGTAAGATGACGAAGACTCCTTTCACTAATAAAGGTGAAAGGGCTTCAGGTTTACTTGACCTTATTCACAGTGATGTGTGTGGGCCATTTAGTAAACATGCCAGAGGTGGCTATTCATATTTCATTACTTTTACTGATGATTTCAGTAGGTATGGTTATGTCTATTTAATGAGACATAAGAGTGAATCTTTTGACAAGTTCAAAGAATTCAAAAATGAAATACAGAATCAGTTAGGCCGAAATATCAAAGCACTTCGATCAGATCGAGGTGGAGAATACTTGAGTCGTGAGTTTACTGACTATCTGAAGGAGTGTGGGATTATCTCACAGCTCACTCCGCCAGGAACACCGCAATGGAATGGTGTGTCCGAGAGGAAGAATCGAACCTTATTGGATATGGTTCATTCTATGATGAGTCAGGCTACCCTACCTTACTCCTTTTGGAGATTTGCACTGGAAACAGCTGCAAAGATACTAAACCGAGTGCCATCCAAGGCCGTTTCAAAGACACCATATGAGTTATGGTATGGGAAACAGCCGAGCTTGACATTTATCAAACCTTATTGGATATGGTTCGTTCTATGATGAGTCAGGCTACTCTACCTTACTTCTTTTGGGGATTTGCACTGGAAACAGCTGCAAAGATACTAAACCGAGTGCCATCTGTTGGGGTATGCCCTTAAGGCTAATGTTTGAGGCCTTGGGATTATATCAGTATCATGAATAAACTCAATGTTTATAAAGGCAATGGTTGTTATTCAGGTTGTTGCATTATCTGCTGCCATATGTATACTTCTGAATAATGTCTCTATGGTGTTCAGCTTGGCTGACATGCAGTATAGTCCTTAGTCGAGATATCTTGGTGAACATGAGACAGCTTTGATATGATTGAGACTAATATGTGTTCTAATCTTATAGGATGCTTCGAGCATGGAATAAGATGTAGACTCATAGGTACATTGGATGTACCGGACATACCCTACTTAGGATATTCAATTGCTTGTCACAATATGAATAATCCTTATATGCAAACAAGTGGTATACTTCCTCTGACTTGAGATCACTTGTGTTTCTAAATGATGATTGGCATTGTCTTGAGGTAGTTCAATATCATTTGAAACATAATGGTTATAGACTATCTTGGATAATAAACATGAGTCATGTTAGGGCGCTAGTGATAGATATAGGATTGCCTTCTCCTTGTTTGGAGTGTGATGTTCTAAAGGGGCCCCCTGGGTGAGATGATTGAGAAAGTGTATGGCCATACCCAGATGACTATGTTCATCTGATCTAATCATTCTCATCATATTGGAGTTACAGGCTTGACACGCTTGTCCAATAAGAACATCCAGTGGCAAAGGAAACATGTACGCCTAGTGAATTGGATTCACACTTGTGCTGTGTTTGGGTGTAGTCTTGGAAGACTCTTTTCTTTATATCGGGAGACAGTGATGTGTTGCTAGATACCCCTCTCTGTTCATGATAACGTAAGTTGTCGTTACCGACATTTAAAGGAAACCCTTAGGGTCGCACAATTTGATGATATGGCTTACTTATGTCAGATCGTGTGGACTGAATTGTTTTGGTTCAGTTTAAAGGAGTTTAAACTCTGATTGGAAGTGAGATCTGGTCTGATCATGTTTGATTGATTATGGCTTGAGATCGGTAAGCTTCGATCGGGAGAATTGATGCTTGATCGATGAGATCAAGAGCATCAAGAGATGAATGGTTAGATCTTGAACCTTTTGGTTTTATATGATCTAGACCAAGGCTTGGCTTAATTTGGTCTTTGAACCAAATGTAATTGAACTGGCTCATCATAGTGAGCGCATGGTTCAATGGGAGAGGAAAATGCGATAGTTCACTTGGAGTGAACGCATCACACGTTGAGGGCTTACTATTTTTGGAAGTCATGCTTTCCAAAATAGTTCACGCCTCTACGTTCGTGGTGTGGGCGCTATTCTCGTCTCTGGCCTCTTCCTCTCGTCGCCTCCTCTCTCGTGTGGTGAGTTTTCACACCAAGGAGAGTTCGGACAAGAAAAGACATCATCTCTAATCACCTTCACGCGATCAGGAGACCTTGGATCTTTGCTAGCACAAGGAACGCCAAGGAGAAGCCATCAATCACCTTGTGTGCGGTTCCTTTGGAGAAGAAGCACACGCTTCTTTGCTTCCAAGTCGCCATCCAAGAAATGGCATTGGTATGATCTCTCTTTTGATCTATACAAGTTTTACAAGTTGATCATATATTCATGCTAATCGATCCTTAGAAACCCTAGCTTCCGCTATGCAAAATTTTAATCTACGCATATTAGGGTTTCGCCCCCCCACTTTCAATTGGTATCAGAGCAAGGTTTCTGTATGAATCATATGATTGCTTTGTGTGATCCATGTTTGCGATAAGTAGATCTAAAATAATGATCATGCCGAAAACTACATGCTTGTATGCTTTTACTTTTGGTGGCGCATGATTCATGTTGGCGCTTGTTGAAGTTGTTTTTACCAAAACTTAACATATTGCGCGCATCCACTTAGATCTATAAGCACCTACTTGAAAAACTTAGACGGGTTATTAGGGTTGAAGTCATCAGTCTAGTCTAGACCCAACAGTCTGATCAGACCATCTGACAGCCTAGATGGGTTGACCAGATAGCACCTATGCGCAAGCATGAGGTGGCTATAGGTCAACTGCAGAAAGGCGTGTAGCGATGTCTGATCGAGGCGACCAATGAACGATCATGATTAAGGCCCGGGGTCACACCCGCTTGCCAGAAATCATGAGGGATGTTCAGCCCTTAAGGCATGCATAGTTGACCACTAGGTCGACTCAAGTCGGTTATGACTTGGTGCATGCAAGAGCAGTGGGTCTGACTAGGTCTGATGAGTGGATCCCTATTAATGGACCGTTGTAAGGTAGTAGGGCACATAAGGAAATAAAATTGATGCCAATGGGATTTTTGAAAATTTTATTTTCTTGATTGGATCACATGATGTTTGTATAACATGATTGAATGTCTATTTCATCTTATGTGGGCTGCCCAATTTTAATGTGTGCTGTGCTGGGGCCTGCGTGCCTGAATCAATATTGTAAATTATTTATTGTGATCTGCGCATCACATTTTAATTAATTGATAATGTGTAATTGACCTGCGAGTCAAATCATGTCTAGATAGATTAAAATGTAATTTAATCAGACATGAGCTCAGAGCACACATGGCAGAGGCGCATGCAGCAAGTGGCATCACCAGTGGGAGGTCTAGGGTTCGACTCTAGGACAGGCTCATTTTACCTGGTGGGCGCATCTCAGCTGCACAGGGCGCTTTGGTCCGGGTTGGGCCAGATGAAATGATTAAGACCCATGAAGAGCTCAAGTGAAGACTTAAGTTAATTTAAGGTCTAACTTAGGCTTAATGGGCTTTTACCACATAAGATCATCATGCTTTCTATTTACTGTTTAAGTAAATTTATATCTGCATGATTTATTCTTCTGCTATCACCATAGGATTTGCATGATAGTTAAGAAGATAAAAGGACCGTTAAAATCCAACGATGAATATCAAGCACGTAAGCCTTCTGACGCGAAACCTCACTGTTCTGACTATCGTTGGGGCCGTGTTGTACCCACTCAGTGGGCACGCCCATCTATCTTCAGACGGTGTGTGATTACACCTGCGTGTTACAGAGAAGGGATTTATCGCTTCTCGTTGCTCAGCATAGCACGTGGTGGTCCAGGGAGTAGGTCAGGTCAGCTTGACCATGTGGGCTACATATTGAGCATATGGTAGCTATATGAAGGCAGCCATCTGTGGAATCAGAGACTGTGTTGTACCAACTCAGTTGGCACAGTCTGCTGGATTGCCCAGATGAAGGGGAATCACACGTGTTGGCGATTGGCAGGGATTGCCTACCAGAGATTAGTGCTTGTACTCTCTGTGCATCTTATCTCGCCTGAGCGGGACGCGGAGACCAAGTATGAAATCTGGATCCCATCTCACTAAAAGAGTTTTACTCTTTCGGACTGTTTTACTGGATTTTTCAGTCAGATAAAATAGTGAGAAAAGAATCATTCTTAAGTCCTGGATTTATTCTAACATTGATACTGACCTTGTTGTTCTTGCAATGTTGTAGATTACTGCAGCAACGAACACCACAGCGTTCAATGTGCGATCCTTACTGGAAAGGGAGAAGTTTGCTGGGCCAAACTTCTCAGACTGGTACGGACACCTTAAGATTGTTCTTAAGGCTGAGAGGAAACTGTATGTCCTTGAGACGGCAATACCGCCTCAACCCGCTGCGAACGCCGCAAGGGCGGTTCGGGATGCTTATGAGAAGCATGTCAATGATAGCATTGATGTCGCTTGCCTTATGCTTGCGTCTATGACGCCAGAGCTTCAGCGTCAGCATGAGGATTTATCTGCTATTGAAATTATAGCAAATCTCAAGATGCTGTATGCTGCACAGGCAAGGACTGAACGCTATAACTTGACAAAACTTTTCTTTCAGAGCAAACTGACTGAAGGGAGTCCAGTGGGAGCTCACGTACTCAAGATGATTGGGTATAAGGAGGCTCTAGAGAAACTGGGACACACCATCAATCAGAAGCTTGTTGTAGACATTATCCTGCAGTCTCTCCCGGCCTCTTTCGATCCGTTCATCATTAATTTTAATATGAACAAGATCGACTGTACCCCGGCAGAGTTACTGAACATGCTCTATACTACAGAGCAGACTCTTGAAAAGGGAAAGCCTTCATCCTCTGTCTTGATGATTCCTTCCAGGAACAAGAAGAAGGGGAAGAAGGGCAAAGCCCCTGTCAAGAGCTACAACAAGGCTCTGAAACAAAAGATCAAGCGGTCGAAGGAATACAGATGTTTCCATTGTGGCCAGCTGGGTCACTGGAAGAAGGACTGTAAAGCGCTCCAAGGAGACAAGAAGGGAAGCAAGCCTTTCGCTTCTGGCTCAGGTATTTTCGTGACTGAAGTCATGGTATCTTCTTTTTCTATTTCATGGGTGTTGGACACTGCATGTGGAGTTCACATTTGTTCAAATGTACAGGAACTCAAGAGAAGAAGACAGGTGGGACAGCATGAGGTGGACCTACGAGTTGGAAACGGGGCACGGGTTGCTGCTGTTGCTGTAGGAGAATATCACATCTCTTTACCATCTGGTCTTATATTAGAACTGGACAATTGTTATTTTGTACCAAGCATAACTAAGAATATTATCTCTATTCCTGCTCTTGTCAGGAAAGGGTTTTCCTTTGAATGCAAAACTTTAAAGTGTTGTATTTCATTAGATAATATTGTTTATGCTACTGGGTCAATTAACAATGGGTTATTCATGTTGGACATGGAATGTTCTGTACAACAGATTGATAATAAGAAAGCCAAGTATGCTGATGACAGCACCTTGCTATGGCATAGTCGTTTAGGCCATATTAACAAGAAGCGCATTAAGCGGTTGCATGACCATGGACTGCAGGGATCATTCTCCTATGAGGAACTTGATACATGCAAAGCTTGTTTAATGGGCAAAATGACGAAGTCTCCTTTTTCTAATAAAGGTCAAAGGGCTTCAGGTTTACTTGACCTCATTCACAGTGATGTGTGTGGGCCATTTAGTAAACATGCCAGAGGTGGCTATTCATACTTCATTACCTTTACTGATGATTTCAGTAGGTATGGTTATGTCTATCTTATGAGACATAAAAGTGAATCTTTTGACAAGTTCAAAGAGTTCAAAAATGAAGTACAAAATCTACTAGGCCGAAATATCAAGGCACTTCGCTCAGATCGAGGTGGAGAATACTTGAGTCGAGAGTTTACTGACTATCTGAAGGAGTGTGGGATTATCTCACAGCTCAGTCCACTAGGAACACCGCAATGGAATGGTGTGTCCGAGAGGAGAAATAGAACCTTACTGGATATGGTTCGTTCTATGATGAGTCAGGCTACTCTACCTTACTCCTTTTGGGGATTTGCACTGGAAACAGCTGCAAAGGTACTAAACCGAGTGCCATCCAAGGCTGTTTCAAAGACTCCATATGAGTTATGGTATGGGAAACAGCCGAGCTTGACATTTATCAAAATCTGGGGTTGCGAGGCTTATGTCAAAAAGCTCGCCTCTGGGAAACTGGAGAGCAGATCAGATAAATGTATCTTTGTCGGTTACCCTAAAGAAACTAAGGGTTATTATTTCTACGATCCCAAGGAGAACAAAGTATTTGTTGCTCGTACGACTATTTTTCTTGAGAAGGAATTTCTTCTGCAAGAGGCCAGTGGGAGAGAAATAAGGCTGGATGAGAATCCAGAAGAAGGACAAAGTAGTCAAACTCAGTTGGATGAGCCTGAGCCAATAGAACAGGTTACTGAACAACCTGAGGCTCAGATATCACGGGAACCGCATTGATCGGGAAGGATCCGTCGACAGCCTGAGCGCTATGACGGAGTCTACATCATTGATGATGAACCCCTCACTTATGCGGATGCGGTCAGTGGACCGGAATCAGCGAGATGGCTTGAAGCTATGCGAGCCGAGATGGACTCCATGTCAGATAACCAAGTATGGGATTTGGTTGATCCGCCTCCGGGAGTAATCCCTATAGGCTGTAAGTGGATCTTCAAGAAGAAGATTGACATGGATGGTAACGTGGTTACCTATAAAGGTAGGCTAGTTGCGAAAGGTTTCAAACAAATCTACGGGATAGATTATGATGAAACTTTCTCTCCTGTAGCCATGTTCAAGTCTATTCGGATTATTCTCGCGATAGCAGCATATTATGATTATGAGATCTGGAAAATGGATGTGAAAACCGCTTTCCTTAATGGAAAATTAGAAGAGGATGTGTATATGACACAACCTGAAGGTTTCATCAATCCATCAGATCGTCATAAAATATGCAAATTAAAGAAGTCCATTTATGGACTTAAACAAGCATCGAGAAGCTGGAATATTCGTTTTGATGAATCAATCTGTAAGTTTGGTTTCATCAAGAATGAAGATGACCCGTGTGTATATAAGAGGTTTAGTGGGAGCGTGATTACTTTCCTAGTCCTCTACGTCGATGATATCTTAATCATTGGAAACGATATTCCTGAACTGCATGCTGTAAAAGCATGGTTAAGAAAATGTTTCCAGATGAAAGATTTAGGAGAAGCAGCCTATGTATTAGGTGTGAAGATCTACAGAGATAGATCTAAGAGGCTTCTCGGGCTGTGCCAGAGTACTTACATCGATAAAGTCCTGGAGAGATTCCATTTAGAAAATTCTAAAAGAGGATATCTTCCAGTCAGACATGGTCTGAATCTTTCAAAGAGTCAGTGTCCACAAACACAGACTGAGAAAGATGAAATGGACAATACGCCTTATGCTTCGGCTATTGGGTCCATTATGTATGCGATGTTGTGTACTCGCCCAGACGTCGCTTATGGGTTAAGCGTGACTAGTCGATTCCAAAGTAATCCAGGTAAGGCACACTGGATTGCGGTCAAGAACATTTTGAAATATCTTCGGAGGACCAAAGATATGTTCTTGATTTATGGAGGTCAGGAAGAACTCAGTATTGAAGGATATACTGACGCTTCATTCCAATCTGACCAGGATGATTTCCGATCGCAATCAGGCTATGTTTTTAGCTTGAATGGAGGAGCAGTGGTGTGGAAAAGTTTCAAACAATCAATTGTTGCTGATTCCACAACAGAAGCCGAGTATGTTGCAGCCTCGGAAGCATCCAAGGAGGCAATGTGGATTCGTAAGTTCGTTCAAGAACTTGGTGTTGTTTCTTTGAGTGCAGATCCTTTGGTTATCTTCTGTGATAACACTGGAGCCATAGCACAAGCAAAGGAACCACGGTCACACCAGAAGTCCAAGCACATACAAAGAAGGTTTCACTTGATCCGGGAGATCATAGATCGAGGAGAGATCAAGATCTGCAAGGTTCATACAGATGACAATCTAGCTGACCCGCTTACTAAGCCTCTGGCGCAGCAGAAGCATGAGAAGCACTGTAATAATATGGGTTTGAGATTTCTCAACCATTAGATTAAGTGCAAGTGGGAGATTGTTGGGGTATGCCCTTAAGGCTAATGTTTGAGGCCTTGGGATTATATCAGTATCATGAATAAACTCAATGTTTATAAAGGCAATGGTTGTTATTCAGGTTGTTGCATTATCTGCTGCCATATGTATACTTCTGAATAATGTCTCTATGGTGTTCAGCTTGGCTGACATGCAGTATAGTCCTTAGTCGAGATATCTTGGTGAACATGAGACAGCTTTGATATGATTGAGACTAATATGTGTTCTAATCTTATAGGATGCTTCGAGCATGGAATAAGATGTAGACTCATAGGTACATTGGATGTACCGGACAGACCCTACTTAGGATATTCAATTGCTTGTCACAATGTGAATAATCCTTATATGCAAATAAGTGGTATACTTCCTCTGACTTGAGATCACTTGTGTTTCTAAATGATGATTGGCATTGTCTTGAGGTAGTTCAATATCATTTGAAACATAATGGTTATAGACTATCTTGGATAATGAACATGAGTCATGTTAGGGCGCTAGTGATAGATATAGGATTGCCTTCTCCTTGTTTGGAGTGTGATGTTCTAAAGGGGCCCCCTGGGTGAGATGATTGAGAAAGTGTATGGCCATACCCACTAGCGCCTAGTGAATTGGATTCACACTTGTGCTGTGTTTCGGTGTAGTCTTGGAAGACTCTTTCCTTTATATCGGGAGACAGTGATGTGTTGCTAGATACCCCTCTCTGTTCGTGATAACGTAAGTTGTCGTTACCGACATTTAAAGGAAACCCTTAGGGTCGCACAATTTGATGATATGGCTTACTTATGTTAGATCGTGTGGACTGAATTGTTTTGGTTCAGTTTAAAGGAGTTTAAACTCTGATTGGAAGTGAGATCTGGTCTGATCATGTTTGATTGATTATGGCTTGAGATCGGTAAGCTTCGATCGGGAGAATTGATGCTTGATCGATGAGATCAAGAGCATCAAGAGATGAATGGTTAGATCTTGAACCTTTTGGTTTTATATGATCTAGACCAAGGCTTGGCTTAATTTGGTCTTTGAACCAAATGTAATTGAACCGGCTCATCATAGTGAGCGCATGGTTCAATGGGAGAGGAAAATGCGATAGTTCACTTGGAGTGAACGCATCACACGTTGAGGGCTTACTATTTTTGGAAGTCATGCTTTCCAAAATAGTTCACGCCTCTACGTTCGTGGTGTGGGCGCTATTCTCGTCTCTGGCCTCTTCCTCTCGTCGCCTCCTCTCTCGTGTGGTGAGTTTTCACGCCAAGGAGAGTTCGGACAAGAAAAGACATCATCTCTAATCACCTTCACGCGATCAGGAGACCTTGGATCTTTGCTAGCACAAGGAACGCCAAGGAGAAGCCATCAATCACCTTGTGTGCGGTTCCTTTGGAGAAGAAGCACACGCTTCTTTGCTTCCAAGTCGCCATCCAAGAAATGGCATTGGTATGATCTCTCTTTTGATCTATACAAGTTTTACAAGTTGATCATATATTCATGCTAATCGATCCTTAGAAACCCTAGCTTCCGCTATGCAAAATTTTAATCTGCGCATATTAGGGTTTCGCCCCCCCCCACTTTCACCATCCAAGGCCGTTTCAAAGACACCATATGAGTTATGGTATGGGAAACAGCCGAGCTTGACATTTATCAAAATCTGGGGTTGCGAGGCTTATGTCAAAAAGCTCGCCTCAGGGAAACTAGACAGCAGATCTGATAAATGTATATTTGTCGGATACCCTAAAGAAACTAAGGGTTTTTATTTCTACAATCCCAAGGAGAATAAAGTATTTATTGCTCGAACGGCTATTTTTCTTGAGAAGGAGTTCCTTCTGCAAGAGGCCAGTAGGAGAGAAATAAAACTGGATCAAATTCCAGAAGAGGGACAAAATAGTCAAGCACACTTGGATAAGCCTGAGCCAATAGATCAGGTTAATGTTCAACCTGAGGCTCAGACATCACGGGAGCCGCGTAGATCGGGAAGGATTCGTCGTCAGCCTGAGCGCTATGACGGAGTCTACATCATTAATGATGAACCCCTCACCTATGCGGATGTGGTCAGTAGACCAGAGTCAACAAAATGGATTGAAGCTATGCGAGCCGAGATGGACTCCATGTCAGATAACCAAGTCTGGGATTTAGTTGATCCGCCTCTGGGAGTAATCCCTGTAGGCTGTAAGTGGATCTTCAAAAAGAAGAAAGACATGGATGGTAACGTAGTTACCTATAAGGGCAGACTAGTTGCGAAAGGTTTCAAACAAATCTACGGGATAGATTATGATGAAACTTTCTCTCCTGTAGCCATGTTCAAGTCCATTCGAATTATTCTCGCGATAGCAGCATATTTTGATTATGAGATCTGGCAAATGGATGTGAAAACTACTTTCCTTAACGGAAAACTGGAAGAGGATGTGTATATGACACAACCTAAAGGTTTCATCAACCCGTCAGAAGGTCATAAAATATGCAAATGAAAGAAGTCCATTTATGGACTAAAACAAGCATCGAGAAGCTGGAATATTCGTTTTGATGAATCAGTTTCTGAATTTGGTTTCATCAAAAATGAAGATGACTCGTGTGTATATAAAAGGTTTAGTGGGAGTGTGATTACTTTCCTAGTCCTCTACGTCGATGATATATTAATCATTGGAAACGATATTCCTGAACTGCATGCAGTCAAGGCATGGTTAAGAAAATGTTTCCAAATGAAAGATTTGGGAGAAGCAGCCTATATACTAGGCGTGGAGATCTATAGAGATAGATCTAATAGGCTTCTCGGGTTGTGCCAGCGTACTTACATCGATAAGGTCCTGGAAAGATTCCATTTAGAAAATTCTAAAAGAGGTTATCTTCCAGTCAGACATGGTCTGAATCTTTCAAAGAGCCAGTGTCCTCAAACACAGTCTGAGAAAGATGAGATGGACAATACGCCTTATGCTTCGGCTATTGGGTCCATCATGTATGCGATGTTGTGTACTCGCCCAGACGTCGCTTACGGGTTAAGCGTGACCAGTCGGTTCCAAGGTAATCCAGGGAAGGCACACTGGATTGCAGTCAAGAACATTTTGAAATATCTTCGCAGAACCAAAAATATGTTCTTGATTTATGGAGGTCAGGAAGAGCTCAGTATCGAAGGATATACTGATGCTTCGTTCCAGTCTGACCAAGATGATTTCCGATCGCAATCAGGCTATGTTTTTAGCTTGAATGGAGGAGCAGTGGTGTGGAAGAGTTTCAAGCAATCAACAGTTGCTGATTCCATAACAAAAGCCGAGTATGTTGCAGCCTTAGAGGCATCAAAGGAGGCAGTTTGGATTCGAAAATTCGTTCAGGAACTTGGTGTCGTTCCTTCGAGTGCAGATCCATTGGTTATCTTCTGTGATAACACTGGAGCAATTGCACAAGCGAAGGAACCACGGTCACACCAGAAGTCCAAGCACATACAGAGAAGGTTTCACCTGATTCGTGAGATCAGTAATCGAGGAGACATCAAGCTCTGCAAGGTTTATACAGATGACAATCTAGCTGACCCGCTTACAAAGCCTCTGGCGCAGCAGAAGCATGAGAAGCACTGTAACAATATGGGTTTGAGATACCTCAACCATTAGTTTAAGTGCAAGTGGGAGATTGTTGGGGTATGCCCTTAAGGCCAATGTTTGTGGCTTTGGGCTATTTTCAGTATCATGTATAAACAATATATATGTTTTATAAAGGCAATTGTTATTATTCAGATTGTTACATTATCTGCTGCTGTATGTATACTTCTGAGTAATGTCTCAATGATGTTCAGCTTAGCTGACATTCAGTATTGTCCTTAGTCGAGATATCTCGGTGAACATGAGACAGCCTTGATATGATTGAGACTAATGTGTGCTCTAATCTTGTGGGATGCTTCGAGCGTGGAATAAGATTAGACACATAGGTGCATTGGATGTACTGGACTGACCCTTCTTTGGATATTCAATTGTTTGTCACAATGTGAATAATCCTTGTATGCAAGCAAGTGGTATATTCCCTCTGACTTGAGATCACTTGTGTTTCTAAGTGATGATTGGCATTTGTCATGAGGTAGTTCAATATCATTTGAAAGATAATGGTTAAGGATTATCTTGGATAGTGGGCATGAGTCATGCTAGGGCACTTGTGATAGATATAGGATTGCCTCTCCTGGTTGGAGTGTGATGTTCTAAGGGGCCCTTGGATGAAATGGTTGAGAATGTGTATGGCCATACCCAGACGACTATGTTCATCTGATCTAACCATTTTCATCATGTTGGAATCGTAGGCTTGACACGCTTGTCCAACGGGAACATCCAGTGGTAAAGGGAAACATGTATACCAAGTGAATTAGATTCGCACTTGTGCTGTGGTTTGGGAGTAGTCTTGGAAGACTCTTTCCTTCATATCGGGAGACAGTGATGTGTTGCTAGATACCTCTCTCTGATCGTGATAACGTAAGTTATCGTTACCGACATTGAAGGAAACCCTTAGGGTCGCACAATTTGATGATATGGCTTACTTATGTCAGATCGTGTGGACTGGAATTATTCTAGTTCAGTTTAAAGGAATTTAAACTCTGATTGGAAGTGAGATCTAGTCTAATCATGTTTGATTGATTAGGGCATGTGATCGGTAAGCTTTGATCGGGGGATTGATTCTTGATCGTGTTGATCAGGGGTCCAATGTGATGTGTGGTTAGATCTTGAGCCATTCGGTTCAAAGAGATTTTAGCCAGGGTTGGTTCGATTTTGTGTTTGGACCAAATAGTGTTTGAATCGGTTCACTTGTGAACACATGGTTCAATTTAAGATGGAGGTTTCGATGGTTTAAGTGGGAGTTATGGAGGTAGTTATGTTTTTCGGTTTCACTATTTTGGTGGCCGAATATACCTCTCCTTAATCACCCACGGATTCGATAGAGAAAGAGAGGACTCGTCTTCTTCCTCTTAAGTGGATCGACTCCATCCAAAACTCTAGCCAAGACACACATCTTCCTTGCAAGGGACGATCAGGACTCCTTGGTGTCTTTGCTAGCACAAGGGACACAAGGAGGAAGTCTACTTCATCTTGTGTGTGACTTCTTTGGAGAAGAGGCACTCGCCCCTTTTCTCTTCCAAGCCGCCTCTCATATCATGGCACAGGTAATGCTTTTACTTGTTCTATACGAGTTTGGAAAAGGTTGATCATATGCTCGTGATAAGCGATTCTTGGGATTCCTAGTTTTTCCGATGCAAGTTTCTTTTAGTCGCTTGTTAACTAGGTTTACTTACAACACTTGCACCCAAATCACATGAGGCTCGGTCAAAAGCCATAGTGCCAATTGAACAAGGTATAGAAAAACTACCTGGATCCTTCAATTTTGGTGGTAATTTGTTTTGTATGATGACACTACAATCTTCAGTCAAAGTTACAATGCAAGTACCATAATCATCTAATTTTCTCTTGTTAGACAAAATCTCTTTTAAAAATTTAGCATAAGAAGGCATTTGAAAAATAGTTTCAGTAAATGGAATGTTAATATAAAGCTTTTTCAGGACATTAAGAAATTTTCCAAATTGTTTGTCTAATTTATTTTGAACTAACCTTTGAGGAAAAGGAATAGGTGGCTTGTAGATAGGAGGCAAATTAGGTTTAGGATTATCTTTCTCACATGGTTCATCTCCTTTTGGTTCATCACCCTTTTGAGGTGGTAAACAAGTTTGGGACTCCTCATGTGAAGAAGATTTTCCTGATTCTAATTCCCTTTCATGATTATCATCAAGCTCTTTTTCAATATCCACAAACTTCCCTCTAGGTTCCCCTAGTTGTTTCCTACTCCTAGTCATGATGGCATTATAGTGCTCCCTAGGGTTTATCTCAGGTTTGGCAGGTAATCTTCCTAGGGGTCCGTATGAGGTACTAGCCTGCTGTGCAATTTGTGATTCTAGCATTTTAGTGTGAGCAACAATACCATCTATCCTTGAATTGATTTGTTTCAAACTCTCATTCAAATTATAATTGATCTGTTTCAGATTCTCATTCACATCATCATTCTGTTTTTTATGGAACCTCATAAATTGAGTGAACATCTCTTCTAAGCTGGGTTTCTGGGGTTGACTCTGTTCTTATGTTCTTTGTTGAAACCCCCTATGTTCATCCCGCTCACTAGCATGATTATTGTTTTTCCAGGACAAATTAGGGTGGTTCCTCCATCCAGGGTTGTAGGTATTAGAGTAGGGGTCATTAGGTCTACTTTGATTGTAACCTCCTACTGCATTAACTTGTTCCTCACCCCTATCAACAATTATTTTCCACTCTTCAGCATTATGCCACTTATTCCCACAAATCTCACAGGTCATAGAAGAAGAAAGAGCATGAGTTTGCATTTTAAACGTATTGAAACGATTGCACAAAGATTCAACTTTCTCAGCTAGAGTGCGAAAATCATTACCATCATTCTTACCCTGAGGAGGTCGATATATCACTCCTCTTTCTCTGGAATTCTAATCATTGTTCAAAGCCATCTCTTCAATCAGTTGATAGGCTTCCTCCAAAGTTTTGCTCATGAAAGCTCCTCCTGCAGCAGCATCAACTGTGAGACATGTATTACTGAGTAAAGCATAATAAAATGTTTCAATCAAAACCCATCTCTCCAAGCCATGGTGAGGACACTTCCTTTGCAATTCATTGTACCACTCCCATGCTTCGCTAAGAGATTCTCCTTCCTTCTGAGCAAATCCCGTGATCTGGTTTCTTAAAGGAATCATCTTACTGGGAGGGAAGTATTTCATTAGAAAAGCATTAGACAACTGCTCCCAATTCGTGAATGTTCCAGAAGGTTGAGAGTGTAGCCAATCACGTGCTCGGTCCCCGAGAGAAAAAGGAAATAATCGCAATTTTAGTGCATCATCAGAAACTCCATTAATTTTAATTGTATCACATAATTCATGAAAAAGAGAAAGATGAATATTAGGATCCTAAAGAGGAGATCCTCCAAACTGATGTTGTTGAAGCATAGATAGGAATGATGGTTTAATATCAAAATTGTTCACATCAATGGCTAGTCTGGTGACACTAGAGTGAACTCCCTGTGAATTACGGGCAGTGTAGTTGCGCAAAGATCTTCTCTCATTATTCGCCATATCCGAAATTTCTTCTTCTATCTCCTATTGTTGCCTCCTTCTCCAGGCGAAACTTCAATGTGATTTTCATGGCCGGAGATGCTCTGGATTCGTCGTGGCGGCGGAACCCTATGCGGCGGCGTGAAACGCGATTTCTCTCTATAGAGTCGATGAAAATTGGGCCTTTCGTTGTCTTCGCGTTCCTCTTGTCGAAGGCTCCCTTTCTTCTTCTTACGGCTTCGTCTTTAAAGCCCTGGATCGTCCGCAATCTTCTCCGCAATAATCGGGCTTCGAAATTGACCTGGGAGTTGCGTTCAAAAACTGAAATACAGTAGTGTAATATTTCACGGTAGTGCTGTAAAATCGGTCGCTTACTCTGATCTGATGTTGTATGGGAAATATGGCACCGTAGAATGGTTCACGACACTGCTGTAAAATCGGCTGAACTCTCTGGTCAAATTCGTCTCGAAAATACGGCCCGTGTCAAAGTTTACTGCAATGCCGTAATTTCAGCAAATTTCTCTGTTCCAAATGTGCTTCAACATATGGCCCGTGTAATTTCTTACGGCAATGCCGTATTTTATACAAAATGTTATGTTCGAAAAATCCACCAAATTACGGCAGAGCTCTGATATTACTGTAGCGTACGGAAATACGGTACCGTAATATAAAATACGGTACTACCATATTTTGGTGTGTTGCTCTGATTTACATGAAATCTGTCGAGTGATCACCTCTTGATGATAGTAACTCTTCCATGTATTTGATTTTGCTCGAAAATGCCTCAAAATAGTGCCTTTTCACCTGAAAATCATGAAAAACCAAAATAGAAGTAAACTTTGCAATATTTGATAAATTTAGCATAAAAATAAGCAAAATATATTCAATTTAGCATGAAAAGATACATAATATGATACAAAATATACTATATATTTTGGTGTCATCAGCAACTTCTAAAGAGTCATCTTGATGCTTTATAAAAGCATTCCTATCTACCACTCGGGCATTAGGCGTAGGAGCCACAAGAAGAGGCTGCTCAAGGACCTATAACTTCTTCTCGATCTTCAGGGCTATCCTCAAGTTCCGATGCCAGTCCATGAAGTTGGATCTAACCAACTTGTCCTTCTCAAGAAGGGATCGCAGTGACAATCCGCTAGTGTTTGTTGCCATTGTTCTACAACAACCAAGAAAAAAAATAAATTAGTACTACTTCAAATCATTTAAACTGGACTTGTTTTAAATGATTATGGCTCCCACAATTTAAATCGAATTGACAACCCACAAAGTCAATCGGGAAATCCGAGATTTCCTAGTGAGATGGGATCCTTATTTCACATGATGCTTTGCGTCCCACGAGGGTGGGGTGAGATGCACAAAATGACCCATGCTTCTTAAGGTGGGCATGCTGACTGATTGCACTTGGCAATTCCCCTTATTGAGACAGTCTAGGCATTTCATGTCCAGTGAGGGCTGGAAATAGCATGAAACCCTAACCTCTCAATGATGCCTCTAGAGTTCCATCATGTGGCCACCACATGTGAAAAACTAGTCAAGTCCATTCCTAACCATTATGCCCAGGGCCAACGAGTTTTCTTGCGAAGGCACGTCTAAGTTAAAACTTGACTGGGGAAACCATTGTCACCTCTGTTGGGGTATGCCCTTAAGGCTAATGTTTGAGGCCTTGGGTTTGTATCAGTATCATGTAATAAACTGTTATGTTTATATAGGCATGGTTGTTATTTAGGTTGTTACCTTGTCTGCTGTAATAAGTGTACTTCTGAATAATGTCTCAAAGCTGTTCAGCTAGGCTGACAGGCAATAAAGTCCTTAGTCGATATATCTTGGTGAACATGAGACAGCCTTGATATGGTTAAGACTAATATGTGTTCTAATCTTATAGGATGCTTCGAGCATGAAATAAGATGTAGACTCATGGGTACATTGGATGTACTGGACTGACCCTACTAGGATATTCAATTGTTTGTCACAATGTGAATAATCCTTGAATGTAACAAGTGGCACATTTCCTCTGACTTGAGATCACTTGTGTTTTCTAAATGATGATTGTCATTGTTTTGAGGTAGTTCAATATCATTTGAAACATAATGATTATAGACTATCTTGGATGATGAGCTTGAGTCAGGTTAGGGCACTAGTGATAGACATAGGATTGCCGTCTCCTTGTTTAAGGAGTGTGATGTTCTAAAGGGGCCCCCTGGATGAGATGATTGAGAAAGTGTATGGCCATACCCAGGTGACTATGTTCATCTGATCTAATCATGCTCATCATATTGGAGTTACAAGCTTGACACGCTTGTCCAATAAGAACATCCAGTGGCAAAGGAAATATGTATGCTTTGTGAGTTGATTCACACTTGTGTTGTTTTTGGGTGTAGTCTTGGAAGACTCTTTCCTTTATATTGGGAGACAGTGATGTGTTGCTAGATACCCCTCACTGATCGTGATGACGTGAGTTATCGTTACCGACATTTAAAGGAAACCCTCAGGGTCGCACAATTTGATGATATGGCTTACTTAAGTCAGATCGTGTGGACTGAATTGTTTGAGTTCAGTTTAAAGGGATTTAATCTCTGATTGTGAGTGAGATCTGGTCTGATCATGTTTGATTGATTAGGGCTTCAGATCGGTAAGCTTCGATCGAGAGATTGGATGCTAGATTGGTCAGATCAGGAGCATCAAGAGATTGACGGTCAGATCAAGAACCTAAGTGTTTATTATGGTCTGGACTGAATGCTTGGCTTATTTGGTTATTGAACCGAACCAAAGTGAACCGGCTCATGAATGAGCGCATGGTTCAAGGGTGAAGAGAAGTTTGCGCTTGGGGTAAACCCATGGTCGCATGAGTGCATGAACGTGGGAGTGTTTCTATTTTTAGAAACCATGACTCCTAAACGTGACATCGCCTCACGTTACTCCTCTCTCACGCCTATTGTCGCTCCTTCCTCTCGTCGCTTGCTCATTCGAGAGTGCATGTGGTGTTGACGAAAGGAGAAGGAAGTTTTTCGCCAAGCCAAGAAGATCTCATCCCTTCCATACGAGAAGGATACTTGGACGATCCTTGCTAGCACAAGGGACGACAAGAAGAAGCTATACCTCATCTTGTGTGCGACAATTTGGAGGAGACCTCTCTTGTTCTCTAGCTTCCAAGACGCCATCTAGAAATGGCTATGGTATGGTTCTATCACTACTATACAATCGGTTTTGTTAATCATAATACCATGCAAGATCTAGAAACCCCCTTTCCGTTGCTTTCATTCTTCATATGCGCCTATGATTTAGGGTTTCGCCCCCTTGTGGGAACCTTTAAAATGGTATCAGAGCCATGGTTAACGCATGTTTTATGATTGCTTAAGCCCTTTTGTGATCCTTCTTTGTGAATAACGCTTAGATCTTGATTACATGCGCAAATACATGTTAAGTTGTCATAATGCGCGACTCACTAGATCTAAGGCCTTGCATTAAACCCTTAGACGGGTTATTAGGGTTGAAGTCACCCCCTAGGTTAGATCCAAAAGTCTAATCAGACCATCTGACAGCCTTGATGGGTTGACCAGGTAGCACCTGTGCGCAAGCACGTGGTGGCTACAGGTCGGCTGCAGACAGGCGTGTAGCGATGTCTGATTGAGACAACCTATGAACGCACATGAGTTAGGCCCGGGCTCACACCCGCTTGCCAGACCTCATTCTGGTTGTTCAGCCCTGGCGCATGCATGGTTGACCTTATGGTCGACTCAAGTCAGTTAGGACTTGGTGCATGTAAGGGCAGTGGATCTGACTAGGTTGGATGAGTGGATCCCTAGTAATGGACCGTTGTAAGGTTGTAGGGCATATAAGCAAAATAAAATTGATGCCCATGGGGTTTTTCGAAAATTTTATTTTAATGACTGGATCACATGATGATTGATGCCATGTGTTTGTCTATTTATTCTTATGTGGGCTGCCCATGTTAATTCTGTGCTGTGCTGGGGCCTGCGTGCCTGTATTAATTTTGTAAATTAATTTTAGATTGTGATCTGCGAATCACATTGCTTTTAATTTATAAAATGTAATTGACCTGCGTGTCAATCTTGTCTAGATAGTTAAATTTGTAATTTAATTAGACAAGAGCACAGAGCACACTTGGCAGAGGCGCATGCAGCAGTGGCTAGACCAGGTGGGAGGTCCAGGGTTCGACTCTGGGACCAGGCGCGTTTACCTGGTGGGCGCACCTCAGCTGCAAATGGCGCTTGGGCCCTGGTTTGGGTCAGATGAGCAGCAAAAGCCCCATGAAGCAAAAGCAAGTGAAGACTTAAGTTAGGTTAAGGTCTTACTTAGGCTATGGGCTTTTACCACATAAGATCCATGCTTTCTTTTATTGCTTATATAAGTAGAACAGCATGTTTTAATTTATCTTCTGCTATCACCATAGGAATTGCATGATAGTGAGGAAGATAAAAGACCGTTAAAATCCAATGCTAAAATATCAAGCTCGTAAGCCTTCTGACGCGAAACCTCACTGTTCTGACTATCGTTGGAGCCGTGTTGTACCCACTCAGTGGGCACGTCCATCTATCTTCAGACGGTGCAGGATTACACCTGCGTGTTACAGAGTAGGGATTTATCCCTTCTCGTTGCTCAGCATAGCACGTGGTGGTCCAGGGAGTAGGTCGGGTCAGCTTGACCATGTAGGCTACATATGTGGCGCATATGGTAGCACATGGGGGCAGCCATCTGTGGGGTCAGAGATTGTGTTGTACCAACTCAGTTGGCACAGTCTGCTAGACTGCCCAGATGAAGGGGAATCGCACGGGTTGGCGATTGGCTGGGACAGCCTACCAGAGATTAGTGCTTGTACTCTCTGTGCATCTTATCTCGCCTGAGCGGGACGCGGAGACCAAGTATGAAATCTGGATCCCATCTCACTAAAAGAGTGTTTACTCTTTCGGACTGTTTAATGGATTTTTCAGTCAGATAAAATAGTGAGAAAAAGAATCTTTCTTAAGTCCTGATTGATTCTTAACATTGATACTGACCTTGCTGTTCTTGCATTGTTGTAGATACCTGCAGCAACGAACACCATGAACTTCAATGTGCGATCCCTACTGGAAAGGGAGAAGTTTGCTGGGCCGAACTTCTCTGACTGGTTTGGACACCTTAAGATTGTTCTTAAGGCAGAGAGGAAACTGTATGTCCTCGAGACGGCTATACCGCCTCAGCCCGCTCCGAACGCCGTAAGGACGGTTCGGGAAGCCTATGAAAAGCACGTCAATGATAGCATTGATGTCGCTTGCCTGATGTTAGCGTCTATGACGCCACCGCTGCAGCGTCAGCATGAGGATATGTCGGCTATAGAGATTATAGCGAACCTCAAGATGCTGTATGCTGCACAGGCGAGGACAGAACGCTATAATTTGACAAATCTGTTCTTTCAGAGCAAACTGGCTGAAGGGAGCCCAGTGGGAGCTCACGTGCTCAAGATGATTGGGCACAAGGAGGCTCTAGAGAAACTGGGGCATACCATCAATCAGGAGTTTGCTGTAGATATTATTCTGCAGTCTCTCCCGCCCTCTTTCGATGCGTTCATTATTAACTTTAATATGAACAAAATCGATTGTACTCCGGTAGAGCTGCTGAATATGCTCCTCACTACTGAGGAGACTCTGAAGGGAAAGCCTTCGACCTCTGTCTTAATGGTTCCTTCCAGGAACAAGAAGAAGGGGAAGAAGGGCAAAGCCCCTGTCAAGAACTACAGCAAGGTTCTGAAGCAGAAGGTTAAGCGGTCCAAGGAATACAGGTGTTTCCACTGTGGCCAGCTGGGTCACTGGAAAAAGGACTGTAAAGCGCTCCAAGGAGATAAGAGGGGAAGCTTCGCTTCTGGCTCAGGTATTTATGTGACTGAGGTCATGTTTTCTTCTTCTATATCATGGGTGTTGGACACTGCATGTGGAGTTCACATTTGTTCAAATGTACAGGAACTCAAGAGAAGAAGACAGGTGGGACAGCATGAGGTGGACCTACGCGTTGGAAACGGGGCACGGGTTGCTGCTGTTGCTGTAGGAGACTATTTCATTTCTTTACCATCTGGAATTGTATTGGAACTAGACAATTGTTATTTTGTTCCCAGTATTACTAAAAATATTATCTCCATTCCTGCTCTTGTCAGGAAGGGATTTTCCTTTGAATGCAACATTTCAAAGTGTGTTTTATCTTTTGATAATATTGTTTATGCAACTGGTTCAATTAACAATGGGTTATACATGTTGGACATGGAATGTTCTATACAAAATATTGATAATAAGAAAGCCAAGTATGCTGATGACAGCACCTTGCTATGGCATAGTCGTTTAGGCCATATTAACGAGAAACGCATTAAGCGGTTGCATGATCATGGACTGCTGGGATCATTCTCCTATAAGGAGATTGATACATGCAAAGCTTGTTTGATGGGTAAAATGACGAAGTCACCTTTTCCTCACAAAGGTCAAAGGGCTTCAGGTTTACTTGACCTTATACACAGTGATGTGTGTGGGCCATTTAGTAAACATGCCAGAGGTGGCTATCAGTACTTCATTACCTTTACTGATGATTTCAGTAGATATGGGTATGTCTATTTAATGAGACATAAAAGTGAATCTTTTGACAAGTTCAAAGAGTTCAAGAATGAAGTACAAAATCAGCTAGGCCGAAATATCAAGGCACTTCGCTCAGATCGAGGTGGAGAATACCTAAGTCATGCGTTTACTGACTATTTAAAGGAGTGTGGGATTATCTCACAGCTCACTCCGCCAGGAACACCGCAATGGAATGGTGTGTCCGAGAGGAGAAATAGAACGTTACTTGATATGGTTCGTTCTATGATGAGTCAGGCTACTCTATCTTACTCCTTTTGGGGTTTTGCACTGGAAACAGCTACAAAAGTACTAAACCGAGTGCCATCCAAGGCCGTTTCAAAAACGCCATATGAATTATGGTATGGGAAACAGCCAAGCTTGACATTTATAAGGATCTGGGGCTGCGAGGCTTATGTCAAAAAGCTCGCCTCTGGGAAACTAGAGAGCAGATCTGACAAATGCATCTTTGTCGGTTACCCTAAGGAAAATAAGGGTTATTATTTCTACGATCCCAAAGAGAACAAGGTTTTTGTTGCTCGGACGGCCATATTTCTTGAGAAGGAGTTTCTTCTGCAAGAGGCTAGTGGGAGAGAAATAAAGCTGGATGAGAATCCAGAGGAAGGACAAAGTGATCAAGCAGAGTTGGATGAGCCTGAGCCGGTAGAACAGGTTATTGAACAACCTGAGGCTCAAATATCACGGGAACCGCGAAGATCGGGAAGGATCCGTCGACAGCCTGAGCGGTATGACGGAGTCTACATCATTGATAATGATGAACCCCTCACTTATGCGGATGCGGTCAGTGGACCGGAGTCAGCGAGATGGCTTGAAGCTATGCGCGCCGAGATGGACTCCATGTCAGATAACCAAGTTTGGGATTTGGTTGATCCGCCTCCGGGAGTAATCCCTATAGGCTGTAAATGGATCTTCAAGAAGAAGATTGACATGGATGGTAACGTAGTTACTTATAAAGGCAGGCTTGTTGCGAAAGGTTTCAAACAAATCTACGGAATAGATTATGATGAAACTTTCTCACCTGTAGCCATGTTTAAGTCTATTCGGATTCTTTTCGCGATAGCTGCATATTATGATTATGAGATCTGGCAAATGGATGTGAAAACAGCTTTCCTTAATGGAAATCTGGATGAGGATGTGTACATGACACAACCTGAAGGTTTCACTGATCCATCAGATCGTCATAAGATATGCAAGTTAAAGAAGTCTATTTATGGACTTAAGCAAGCATCAAGAAGCTGGAACATTCGTTTTGATGAATCAGTCACTGAATTTGGTTTCATCAAGAACGAGGATGACCCGTGTGTATATAAGAGGTTTAGTGGGAGCGTGATTACTTTCCTAGTCCTCTACGTCGATGATATCTTGATCATTGGAAATGACATTCCTGAAATGCATGCAGTTAAGGCATGGTTAAGGAAATGTTTCCAGATGAAAGATTTAGGAGAAGCAGCCTATATATTAGGTGTGAAGATCTACAGGGATAGATCTAAGAGGCTTCTCGGGCTGTGCCAGAGTACTTACATCGATAGAGTCCTGGAGAGATTTCATTTAGAGAATTCTAAACGAGGATATCTTCCAGTCAGACATGGTCTGAATCTTTCGAAGAGTCAGTGTCCACAAACACAGACTGAGAAAGATGAAATGGACAATACGCCTTATGCTTCGGCTATTGGTTCCATTATGTATGCGATGTTGTGTACTCGCCCAGACGTCGCTTACGGGTTAAGCGTGACCAGTCGGTTCCAAAGTAATCCAGGTCAGGCACACTGGATTGCAGTCAAGAATATCTTAAAATATCTTCGGAGGACCAAAGATATGTTCTTGATATATGGTGGTCAGGAAGAACTCAGTATTGAAGGATATACTGATGCTTCGTTCCAGTCTGACCAGGATGATTTTCGATCGCAATCAGGCTATGTTTTTAGCTTGAATGGAGGAGCAGTGGTGTGGAAGAGTTTCAAACAGTCAACCGTTGCTGATTCCACAACAGAAGCCGAGTATGTTGCAGCCTCGGAAGCATCCAAGGAGGCAGTGTGGATTCGTAAGTTCGTGAGAGAACTTGGTGTTGTTCCTTCGAGTGCAGATCCTTTGGTTATCTTCTGTGATAACACTGGAGCAATTGCACAAGCAAAGGAACCATGGTCGCACCAGAAGTCCAAGCACATACAGAGACGGTTTCACTTGATCAGGGAGATCATAGATCGTGGCGAGATCAAAATCTGCAAGGTTCATACAAATGACAATCTGGCAGACCCGCTTACCAAGCCTCTGGCGCAGCAGAAGCATGAGAAGCACTGTAATAACATGGGTTTGAGATTTCTCAACCATTAGATTAAGTGCAAGTGGGAGATTGTTGGGGTATGCCCTTAAGGCTAATGTTTGAGGCCTTGGGTTTGTATCAGTATCATGTAATAAACTGTTATGTTTATATAGGCATGGTTGTTATTCAGGTTGTTACCTTGTCTGCTGTAATAAGTGTACTTCTGAATAATGTCTCAAAGCTGTTCAGCTAGGCTGACAGGCAATAAAGTCCTTAGTCGATATATCTTGGTGAACATGAGACAGCCTTGATATGGTTAAGACTAATATGTGTTCTAATCTTATAGGATGCTTCGAGCATGAAATAAGATGTAGACTCATGGGTACATTGGATGTACTGGACTGACCCTACTAGGATATTCAATTGTTTGTCACAATGTGAATAATCCTTGAATGTAACAAGTGGCACATTTCCTCTGACTTGAGATCACTTGTGTTTTCTAAATGATGATTGTCATTGTTTTGAGGTAGTTCAATATCATTTGAAACATAATGATTATAGACTATCTTGGATGATGAGCTTGAGTCAGGTTAGGGCACTAGTGATAGACATAGGATTGCCGTCTCCTTGTTTAAGGAGTGTGATGTTCTAAAGGGGCCCCCTGGATGAGATGATTGAGAAAGTGTATGGCCATACCCAGGTGACTATGTTCATCTGATCTAATCATGCTCATCATATTGGAGTTACAAGCTTGACACGCTTGTCCAATAAGAACATCCAGTGGCAAAGGAAATATGTATGCTTTGTGAGTTGATTCACACTTGTGTTGTTTTTGGGTGTAGTCTTGGAAGACTCTTTCCTTTATATTGGGAGACAGTGATGTGTTGCTAGATACCCCTCACTGATCGTGATGACGTGAGTTATCGTTACCGACATTTAAAGGAAACCCTCAGGGTCGCACAATTTGATGATATGGCTTACATAAGTCAGATCATGTGGACTGAATTGTTTGAGTTCAGTTTAAAGGGATTTAATCTCTGATTGTGAGTGAGATCTGGTCTGATCATGTTTGATTGATTAGGGCTTCAGATCGGTAAGCTTCGATCGAGAGATTGGATGCTAGATTGGTCAGATCAGGAGCATCAAGAGATTGACGGTCAGATCAAGAACCTAAGTGTTTATTATGGTCTGGACTGAATGCTTGGCTTATTTGGTTATTGAACCGAACCAAAGTGAACCGGCTCATGAATGAGCGCATGGTTCAAGGGTGAAGAGAAGTTTGCACTTGGGGTAAACCCATGGTCGCATGAGTGCATGAACGTGGGAGTGTTTCTATTTTTAGAAACCATGACTCCTAAACGTGACATCGCCTCACGTTACTCCTCTCTCACGCCTATTGTCGCTCCTTACTCTCGTCGCTTGCTCATTCGAGAGTGCATGTGGTGTTGACGAAAGGAGAAGGAAGTTTTTCGCCAAGCCAAGAAGATCTCATCCCTTCCATACGAGAAGGATACTTGGACGATCCTTGCTAGCACAAGGGACGACAAGAAGAAGCTATACCTCATCTTGTGTGCGACAATTTGGAGGAGACCTCTCTTGTTCTCTAGCTTCCAAGACGCCATCTAGAAATGGCTATGGTATGGTTCTATCACTACTATACAATCGGTTTTGTTAATCATAATACCATGCAAGATCTAGAAACCCCCTTTCCGTTGCTTTCATTCTTCATATGCGCCTATGATTTAGGGTTTCGCCCCCTTGTGGGAACCTTTCAACCTCACACCTTCTAAAGATAAGTGGGTGTGTCCCACAAGGGTGGGAACATAGTGCATAACACCACTGATCGATAGCTTGATGAGGGCTATGAGTTAGAAGGCTGCTAGACTTGATATTTTGATTTGAGGGTTTTTGAGGTCTCATCCTCTTAGTTTTATCTTTTATCTAGCATTATAGGCATTCAATCCTACACTGATAACAGCAAGATAAAACATCATAGACATGCTTTAGCAGATAAGGAAAGCAGTAAAGATGATGTGGTCATAACCTATTCAAGACATAGAACCAACACATGCCAAAGGGGTTCAACTCTTGACCTAGGAGACAAGCCATAACAAGACCTAACCTCACCGCCCTATAATCTTGAACTTCAAGGTCGGCTCCAAGGTCTTCCTCACCATGGTTTAGCTCTCAAACCCTAGAGGTACCCCTAGGGAAACTCTAGAAGCTACCCCATAGGTTCGGCCAATGCCATGGTGCCTCCTCCAAGGAAGATGCGCCAACATACAAGAGCCAAGAGGGATAGCCCTCAAGCCATGAAGCTCGGCCAAGCCCTACTTGCGCAACTAGTTTGGATACGCCACCAAGCTTGAAGCATGTTGCGCCACCAAGCAAGGTGCGCAAGCTTCAAGCATACATGCGCCAAGATACATCAAGGAAGGATGCATCCCTAATCTTCTTCATGTAATTTACAAAACAAAAGTAAAAGGTGGCACACAAGCCTCACAAGAGTACATCACATGCATGCAAGAGGCTTGACATGTGACCACAATATCATGCACAAACAAGGAACTATCTCATGCAATTCTATATGCTCATGAAAAACATAAAATCTAAAATTTTAATTTTTATTAAAACATGTCTCTCTTCCTTCACCTCTTATCACAAATCTTTAGTTCTTTGTTTCTCTCAGGAGTCTACAAGAGGCATACTCATTGCTAAGATTAGGGCAATCATCCAGTCCATGCCCTGCATAATCTTAACAAGTCTCTCATGATGGGTCTATCCCACCATGAGAGGAGAAATTGTTTCTTCCACTAATGGGTCTATCCCACCATGTGAAGAAGGCAAAGATCCACAGGAGATAAGGAACAAAAGACCTACAATTTTTCCTATTTAGAAAAACCGTGTGCCATGCATATATAATTTTTGAAAATCTACATGACATGTGAGCATACAAAAAGCATAGAAAACAACGTTCGAGGCTCGCAAGTAGCTATATACTATTGTTGGGAAACCCTGGGGATATTTTAAAATTTTTACAAGCATTACATGACAAAGTGGAAGCATATTCCCAAAACAGGCAGGTCCCAAAAACCCAATGGATCAATTCTTGCAAGGGGGTCGACATGATGAGAGGAGAAAGTACCTAAGAGCAAGATGCGAATCGATGTCGAGGTAGGTGCCCAAGTGTGCACCCTCTGCAATCTCACACACACGGATCCTCGAGTCCTCTTCTTCCAATCCTGGTGCTTGCCTCGGGAAGAAGATCTAAGCCTTTGGGGTCCTTTCTCTATGCTTGCGCCACTGATGAGATGCAAATATATGATATATCGTGGCTTAATTTTACTATTATCTTGGAGTAAATTGCATGTTTCGTCTCAATTATTTACTTAAATGCTTAATATTCTTCAGAGTCTTCACTTTTCCTATGTTTCATTGAAATATAGGGATTTCACCCTAAAATTAGTAGAATTTGGAGGATCTAAAGAAATGGGACGATTCCTCATGAAGAGACGAAGCTACACGCCAAATTTCAAAACAAACAAAGCCCTCTACAGAATGCACAACCATGGGTGTGCATCCATGCACGGCCGTGCATGAGCTGACTATCCCAGGCTCCAATGAGACGTTCACGGGCATGGCCATGCATCCATGCACAGCCATGAAGAGTATGTTTCTCAGTCACCGAGCCGTACACGAGCATGGCCGTGCATCCATGCACGGCCGTGTATCGTCCCGCGTCCTGCACGATAGGCGCTCGGTTTTTCAGCCATAACTTTCTATTTTAGAAGCGAAATTTGTTGAAATTTGGTGGAGACCTTTCTAACATACATACGCACGTTTTGGGACCAAAATCATTGGATTTGATCAAGCAATTGAGGAGAACGAAGCAAAAGGGCGACAACCTAAGGTTCAGGGCAATTTTCTGGGCGACAACACTGTTCCGGCGTGATTCTTCCTCCTTTCCGACATGGATCTTTGTGCTGGACCTTCTTCCATCAAGGATCTACCCTTCCCTTTGGTTTGAATTCATTTGCGTGAGAGATTTGATGTATTTCACGATGTATATGATAGCGTGAACTCTCTTTTCGGGGTTTGGGCGTAGCCCACTGTATGAATGTTGAATATTATGACTTGATATATATATTTCTCTATTTATCTTTGTTCTTATTCATGTCTAGGATGTTTTCATTCATATTTGGAGAGAGCACTTGAAATCACCCGAGGAACCCTAATCCCTCACATAACCCATTGGATCCGTTTAACCCGGTAAGCCATGAGAGTAGGAGACTTGGGTTAAGTCAGATACGGGACCATGTCCTGAGAGGGAGCGCGTATGTACCCTAGGAAGGATTACCTTGAGAACATAGATAAAACTCGATTAAAATATCAAGCCTTAATATTTCTACATGTTTCAGTGCGGTGAAACCCGATACCCCGAGTCTCTCTCATAGATTTAAAACCCCGATTGTTTTGCTCTCTGCTCTGCTTGATTTTAGTTTGATTTTAGTTTGCTTTAATTTAATCTCTTGCACTAGGATATTAGCCATTTCTCCATCAATTGTTAACCTAGCTATTGATTGACTGATCAGTTAGTACTTGACCCCTAGTCCTCGTGGGATCGATACTTATTTTATTATGCTATAGACCATGCACTTGCAGTAGCAGCCGTCAAGGCCCTATCAGCCACCTTCAAGCAAGATGCGCCAAGGAGAAAGGATGGATGGAGAGAAGCCGCCAAGCCCAAGAGTTCCTTGCACCAAGAGGAGAAAAGTAAAGAAGGCTTGCGGCTAGGTTGATGGAAGAGATGCGCCAATGTCCTCTTGCTCTCGCCCCTTGGTTGCTCACATCAACTTCTTAGAGTGCTCTCACATATGAAGATGTTATATCAGCAAGGGGCGGTGATGAAGGATGAAATCCTAACGCCCTAGATCACCTTAGGTATGAAGCTCTAGCAGAAAATGGTAAGTGCGGTATTGATAAATAGAATGGAGAGAATGCATCTAGGGCCCTCTTAAGGGAAGGGTGCCGAACCCCTTCTGGATCTTCCAAGGCAAGGAGCTTCGACTTCTGATTTCTAAGGGTTGATGACGATTGTTGCAATGCGGTTCAGCTTCAATCCATGGTGTGGTTTGTTGAAAACTCGACCTCGGCAATGGAACAGTAGCTATTCGGATGAATGAGTGTGGTTGGTTGGCAATGGAGGCATGGAGATGATTGAAGGAATGGTAACCGTAGGGGAGCAAGCTCAACCCAAAGAGGAGCAAGCTCAACTCACAAACGCAAACACAGGAATTTAGGTTCAAAATATTTCAGACTAAAGTGTGAAAGTGAGACATGTGCAAGCTTAAAACCTAAGTTCCCAACGTTACATTCTAGTGACCCTTGGCATTCCTGGCAGATGATCCTATTGATGGATAAGGCTGTTTGCTGAAGCTTTGTGATGATGCGCAGGCTGATGTGATCTTTGTAGTCGTTGGAACAGACGTGTATGGCTTGTGTCGGTTGGGCTGAAAGGATGTCTAATGCTGGATGTTGGAACAAGCTGAGTGTGAACTGAGTGTTGGACAGGCTTGAGCTGGGGCTGACTTGCGCTGGGTGTTGGGCTGATGTTGATTGGGCTGGATGCTAGGCAGACTTGAGTTGGGGCTGACTTGAACTGGGTGCTGGGCTGATGATGATTGAACCATGACAAGGTCATAATATTGTTGTTAAACTAGGTGCTTGCATGTGCAATACATGTGTGCATAAGACCTAGGCTAAAACAACCTATTACATCCACTAAACAAAACAAAGACTTCAAAATAAATCTCAGGCTAGATTACTAACTACCAACAATAACAACAAGTGCTGAAAATAAGAGAATGTTGCAACATACAAAAATTAAACAAGTCCCAAAGCATCAAATGCAACAAGTTTTCAAAATGATGTCATGCATAATTAAACCCTTGAAGATGTCCCTACATCAGCTATCTCTGGTGGTGAAGAATTCTCCTCCGGAGAATTAAAATTGAAGCTTGTAGAGATTCCGGTGGTAGGCCAAGGGTGTAGAGATCGTCTCAGTTCCCTGCCCCTACATTAGCTTTCCGGGGAGTTGCAGAATTCTCCTCCGGAGAATTAAAGTTGAGGCTCCATTGTGGTTCAGGTGGCCTTACCAATGTTTGCAAATTGTTCTCAGCGATTGTAACATCCCCATGCCTGCAAATAAAAGGCAAATATTTGAAAGTACATATTTTCTTTTGTGTCCTATCAATATACGACTTGAAAACATGATAAACAAATGTGGAGCTAGATAGATAGGCATTGCATGCATGGGATGAGTCCATGTTTATGATGAAATCAATGTAAAGATGCTTGTCAAGTGATGTTGAAATATGTTGCAAGATAATAAAGTAAACAATGCTAGTGTCATAAGAATTCCCAAGTGAGTGTGGGACCATAGTTTTGTTGTGGGAGGGTAACTTGTAAACATGGTAAGAAAATGTGAGCATACATTCAAAAGCTTCCAAAGACAATGGTAAAAACAATAGGCATGTCTCTCTTCTTGGTGGGTGTTCGGGAGGAATGTTAAAAGTAATCCCCATTAGCTGCCACAAAATTATCTGATGATTGCTATCAATTTTAGGGAAACATGAAGGGAATGAGCATGAAATTGTAGGCATTAAGCTTATTTTTTGTGAGACATACTCAGGAAGAAGTAAACCAACATCATGCGTATGAAAAACATTACCATTCAATTTCTCATTTAGAGCAAAGGATGATTCCATGTGGAGCATATGTATAGTTATGGTTTTATCAAAGCAAGAGTCAACTTTAAAATCATCATGGCAGTTGGTTAATTCATTAGAGGTGTTAAGTAATTGCTTATTAGTTTCAGTCCCTAAAGGTTCTGATAGCTCAAGAATGTGTTGTATGTTTTCCTCATGAATGTCTTCTTGGGTGGAGGGCATGGGCTAAGGTGTTCCAAAAGGTATTGTGGGTTGAGGTTCAGATTTATGTGCCAAGTTTGATGGCAGCCTAGTCGGTTTTAGAGGATGACAATTTACTTGCTCTTGCAGTGATGTTATTCAAATTTTTTCCTGGTCAAAATCTACCAATGGGTCACACATTCCTTCATTAGTTTCTAAGGTTATCTTTCAGTTCAAATGATGAGGACTCTCATCAGTAACCGTTAACCCTAATGGTGTGATGTTCTCTATTTCCGTAAGCTTAGGAATAGAGTCAAGTGATTCCATGGGTGAGATTTGTTCAAGTTCAGAGTTTGGGTCCAAGGGTGATGGTAGCATAGAAGGATCAAGAGGGGGTTGTTGACAAATGTTGTTCATTGTGCGAGATAGGTTTCGATTTGGTACTATCGCAGCTTGTCCATGGTCATTTTCTATCTCTTGTGGCTCTATGTCATCTTCACCTGTATAATCAGGGGAACGTATTTCTGTTTCTAGTTCTGTCTCCTGGTTTTGATCAATGAGAGCTATTGTTTGTATAGGAGATTCTTCAGGATCATTGGCTTCATCAAGACCTGGGTTAAGCTCTAGAGTATGCTCTAAGGTTGGCTCAAGCCCTAAAGGGATTGAACTCTCAGCCTCTTTTTGTGAGGATTGCTGCATAAGTCTCTTAACCTATCGTATAACCTCTTCAATTTGTTTACCCATCCTATCACAAATGTTAGAGATCTCAGCTTGTGTTTGGTCTTTATCCTTGGGGTAAATTATATGTTCTAACCCTTTATATATAAAGCTGTAGCACCAAGGTTTGCTAAAATAATACCCTTGATAGTCATGTATAAATTCTGCCCCTAATAAAATGTCAAAACCTTCTAAGCTCTAACATCACACCAAATTTCAGTTTTGATATTATCTAACGTGATGGGGACTAAGCATTGAAAATCAACTACAGATATAGTAGAGTCATCCCAAGTTATCATGTAAGGATTAACATATTTTTCTAAGGTAAGGCCAAATTTTTCGTGGGATCTAGTGGATATAACATTATATTTGACTTAATGATCAATAATGGCTCTACTATGATATCCATTGCACAAGGTGTTTGTTGTGAAGCAACTAGGCCTACGAGTGATTATTTTATAACCCCTATCAATGATAAGTTCTCTTTTAGCTATTAATTCCCTTTGATGAAAGTGACGCACCATGTTTAAACAAGCAAATGAACAAGCTGGAAGCGTTTATAAGCAGTGCAAGAATAGCATATTCAGCATGGAGAAAGCAGGTTATCAAGGTGAATTCAAAGCAATTGCCGCCTATGTATGCACAGGAAATAATAACAGCTGATGATTGTAGTTTTATACAAGTCAAATGGACAACAAAGCTGAATACCGGGTTGAAAATTTCAGAATCAAGTGCAGGACTTAAAATCATAATTCAACATTTAAGGAAATCAAAATCAAACACATCAAAGGTTGCACTTATAAGTGTTGTATATTGATAGAGATCAAGCGTAGGAAACAGGCTGAAATCATTTAGAAAATCAGAATTTGAAAAGCTGAAAGTAATGCAGCTTTGAGTTTTTTAGCAATTCTACACCCAGATTTAATCCAAAGAAAATAGCAGGGTTTTTCAACAAGGTTATGGCCAGGATAACACCACGAGTCAGTGATAGGTTTCCGCAAGTGCACGGAATTATCGAAGTAATAAAAATATCGATCCACAGAGACCTTATTGTTAATTACCAAATAATTGTTTTCTCGCTAGCTACGTAAACCGAATATGATGAAAGTAAGCAGTATAGCTAACACGAAGGATAATCAGAGAGACAAACATGGGACTAGGGTTTCATCCACCTTGATTTCAATGATAAAATATAAATAAAAGGTTCGTCAATCAAATCTAGCTATGATAAAGATATAATTTACTTCATAAAAGGATTATCTTACTTTCGTGCAGACAATCACGCAGGGACCAATCCTCGCTTTCGCGCAAGATCTATCCCAACGCTCCAGATAAGTAAACCATCAACAAAGAACTCAAGGATCACTTTCGTGCATCCGAATTCTAAGTTGATCATCACAGGTAGAGCCTCAAGGATCACTTTCGTGCATTCGAGTCTCAACATAGGTTCTACCTAGGGTTCTCCAACGTTCCGATCCTCACTTTCATGCAAGATCTATACGTTTGACACAATAACTCAATCCTAGATTAATATTATTAAACATGATAATTAATCTACTAGAACAGATCAAGTTGGATCTAACCTAAGGAAGGGATCCTAACATGCAATTCTAGGGTTCCATGTTCTCAAGCAAATCACCTTTCAGTCTCATTGCGAAAACTCTAAAACATGGATAATAATATAGATCTATGGAAAGTTAAAGACAATTCATCACAAAAGTAGAATTATCACAACGAAGATTATCATGACGAAAAAAAGAAGAATTATCTAATCATTAGAAATCAAAGGGATTAAACCCTATGTCCCAAAATATGTCTAAGATTGCATGGAGGAAAAAATACAATGAATCATAGTCTCAAGGTGATTTGAAAACAAAAAGAAAGGAGAAACAACTTTACACCACGGCTGTAAAATAGTTTACAGCTGTAATTTGCTTCGATGAACAGCACTGTCACCGCTGTTTTGTTGATTTCTCCTCCGATCAAACTCCAAACGCTCTGAAACTTCTGTGGTGTCTTCCTCTCCTCCAGGCAAAGCTTCTGTGTGAAAATAAAGGCGTGAGGTGCCCTCTACGCCTTTCAACGCGAGGCCAAACCCTAGCCACCTCTCTGGCGATTTCTCTCTCGATACTGGATAAAAGTTGGGGCTTTCCATCTGTGCGTGATCCTCCCCTCCAAAACTCCTTTGTTGCTTCTTACGGCGTCGAATGTAAAGCCCTGGATCATCCGCAATCATCTCCGCAAGAATCGGGCGTGGAAATTGACCTAGGCGTCGCGTTCAAAATAAGAATTTCGGCAGTGTAATAGTTCACGGCATTGCCATAAAATCGGTCGAGTCTTCTGTTCTAATGTCGTCTGGGGAATACGGCACCGTAATCTAGTTTACGGTAGTGCCATAAAATCGGCTAATCTCTCTGTTCGAAATCATCCAAAAAATACGGTACCGTGTAATCTTTTAAGGTGGTGCCGTAAAATCAGGCAAAGTCTCTGTTCTGAAGCGCTTTGAAATACTGTACCATAAATTGGTTTACGGCAGTGCCGTAAAATCTGAAAAACTTTCTGTTCGGAAATTCTTCAAAATACGGCAGGGCTCGGATTTTACGGTACTGTCTGAAATTACAGTACCGTAAAATGGATTACGGCATTGCCGTAATTTGTTGAGTTGCTCCGTTTTGCGTAAAATTTCTTGGGTGATCTCCTCTTGATGATGGTAATTCTTCCATGTATTTGATTTCGCTTGAAATCGCCTTAAATAGTGCCTTTTTGCCTGAAAAACATGAGAAACCAAAATAGAAGTAGACTTTGCAATATTTGATGGATTCAACATAAAAGCAAGTAAAAGATCCTCAATTTGGCATGAAAAGATACATAGAATGATACAAAATACACTATATATTTTGGTGTCATCAAAATACATAAGGCTCAAACTTTGCTTGTCCTCAAGCAAAAATCAAAACTTGATTAAAAGATTAACCTTTTCATGATCAATAAATTTCTAAAATACAACTTATCAATGAAAAATTCCACCAATTGATTTACAAAACTTCAAATAAAGATATCATCCTTAGAACTCAACCCTGTAGATCCACAATTCAATCAAATAAAACTTTGCAAGTTGTATAATAAATAGAATTATCAATCTCATGATTTCACCCAGTTTTTAGTTCAAATCTATCATGCTTTTGTTTACAGGAATTAGGTTTCCAATATCTTTTTCCACACATGATTTTATTTATTTATTTTTTATGTATTTTGTTTGTTTTTACGAAGATGGCATGTACCCACTTAGATACAGACTTTTTATTTTTGACTTCAACTCTTGTCTTCGGTACCACTGTCAATTTTACACAGTGCCAAGTAGAGGAGTCTTATTATTTTTCACTCTCATTATTTTTCATGCGTAGACTTCAATGCAGGAATCCCCTTCAAGGGGGAGCGAGAAAACCCTAAGGTAAGAACCCCTTTCGAGAGGGGGGCGCATTCAAAACTTTGATAGCGGAAGCATAGACTTTTAGGGTTTCATAAGATCGCAAATGGTATAGCTATATGATCAACTTAATTGAACTTTAGATCAAGTTATGATCTTACCAATGCCATGGATGGATGGCGGCTTGGAAGAAGAAAGATCGAAAGGGATCTTCTCCTTAGAAGACACACACTAAGTGATGAAGGCTTCCAACTTGCGCAACTTTTGTGCTAGCAAAATGCCAAGTTGTCCTTCTCGAGTGGTAGGATGACAAGATGATGCTAGGGCCGAGAGTTCTTGTTTCGTCCTCCCCTTCTCCTCGTCGTGAGTGCAAGCCAAAAACTCTCACTCTCGAATCCAAACCGAAAGGGAGAGAGAGCTCATCAAATGAAAGAAACGGTTACCATTTAATGTGTAACCCCCTTCATTAAAGCCCCCTTAATTCCTTGCGTTCACCCTAAGTGAACCAACCGAAAACATCTCTTAAATTGAACCATGCGTTCACCCTAGTGAACCGGTTCAATTAGGTTTGGTTCAAAGACCAATTAACCCAAGCCACTTGGTCTAAATCATATTAACCTCTAAGGTTTCAGATCTAACCGTTCATCTCTCGATGCTCCTGATCTCACCGATCTAGCATCTGCTCTCTCGATCGAAGCTTACCGATCTCAAGCCCTAATCAATCAAACATGATCAGGCTAGATCTCACTTACAATCAGAGTTTAAATCCCTTTAAACTGAACCCAAATAATTCAGTCTACACGATCTGACTTAAAGAAAGCCATATCACCAAATTGTGTGACCCTGAGGGTTTCCTTTAAATGTCGGTAACGATAACTTACGTTATCACGATCAGTGAGGGGTATCTAGCAACACATCACTGTCTCCCGATATAAAGGAAAGAGTCTTCCAAGACTACACCCAACCCATAGCACAAGTGTGATTCAGTTTCACTAGGCATACAAGTGTCCTTTGCCACTGGATGTTCTTATTGGACAAGCGGGTCAAGCTTGTAACTCCAATACGATGAGCATGACTAGATCAGATGAACATAGTCATCTGGGTATGGCCATACACTATCTCAATCATCTCATATAGGGGGGCCCTTTAGAACATCACACTCCTTGAACAAGGAGACGGCAATCCTATATCTATCACTAGTGTCCTAACCTGACTCATGATCATTATCCAAGATAGTCTATAATCATTATCTTTCAAATGATATTGAACTACCTCAAAATAATGACATTCTTCATTTAGAAACACAAGTGATCTCAAGTCAAAGGACATGTGCCACTTGTTGCTTACAAGGATCATTCACATTGTGACAAGCAATTGAATATCCTAGTAGGGTCTGTCCAGTACATCCAATGCACCCATGAGTCTTCATCTTATTCCATGCTCGAAGCATCCTATAAGATTAGCACACATATTAGTCTCAATCATATCAAGGCTGTCTCATGTTCACCAAGATATCTCGACTAAGGACTTATAGCCTGTCAGCCTAGCTGAACAGCTTTGAGACATTATTCAGAAGTACTCTCATTACAGCAGACAAGGTAACAAACTGAATAATAACCATGCCTTTATAAACTTAAGAGTTTATTACATGACACTTATACAATCCCAAGGCCTCAAACATTAGCCTTAAGGGCATACCCCAACAATCTCCCACTTGCACTTAATCTAATGGTTGAGAAATCTCAAACCCATATTATTACAGTGCTTCTCATGCTTCTGCTGCGCCAGAGGCTTGGTAAGCGGGTCTGCCAGATTGTCATCTGTATGAACCTTGCATATTTTGATCTCGCCTCGATCAATGATCTCCCGGATCAAGTGAAACCGTCTCTGTATGTGCTTGGACTTCTGGTGCGACCGTGATTCCTTTGCTTGTGCGATGGCTCCAGTGTTATCACAGAAGATAACCAAAGGATCTGCACTCGAAGGAACAACACCAAGTTCTCTCACGAACTTACGAATCCACACTGCCTCCTTGGATGCTTCCGAGGCTGCAACATACTCGGCTTCTATTGTGGAATCAGCAACAGTTGACTGTTTGAAACTCTTCCACACCACAGCACCTCCATTCAAGCTAAAAACATAGCCTGATTGCGATCGGAAATCATCCTGGTCCGTCTGGAACGAAGCGTCAGTATATCCCTCTATACTGAGTTCTTCCTGACCACCATATATCAAGAACATATCTTTGGTCCTCCGCAGATATTTTATAATGTTCTTGACTGCAATCCAGTGCGCCATACCTGGATTACTTTGGAATCGACTGGTCACGCTTAACCCGTAAGCGACGTCTGGGCGAGTACACAACATCGCATACATAATGGACCCAATAGCCGAAGCATAAGGCGTATTGTCCATTTCATCTTTCTCAGTCTGTGTTTGTGGACACTGACTCTTCGAAAGATTCAGACCATGTCTGACTGGAAGATATCCACGTTTAGAATTCTCTAAATGGAATCTCTCCAGGACCTTATCGATGTAAGTACTCTGGCACAGCCCGAGAAGCCTCTTAGATCTATCCCGGTAGATCTTCACACCTAACACATAGGCTGCTTCTCCTAGATCTTTCATCTGGAAACATTTTCCTAACCATGCTTTAACAGCATGCAGTTCAGGAATATCATTTCCAATGATCAAGATATCATCGACGTAGAGGATTAGGAATGTAATTACGCTCCCACTAAACCTCTTATATACACACGGGTCATCCTCGTTCTTGATGAAACCAAACTCAGAGATTGATTCATCAAAACGAATATTCCAGCTTCTAGATGCTTGTTTCAATCCATAAATGGATTTCTTTAACTTGCATATTTTATGACGATCTGCTGGATTAGTGAAACCCTCAGGTTGTGTCATATACACATCCTCATCCAGATTTCCATTAAGGAAAGCTGTCTTCACATCCATCTGCCAGATCTCATAATCATAATATGCAGCTATCGCGAAAAGAATCCGAATAGACTTAAACATGGCTACAGGTGAGAAAGTTTCATCATAATCTATCCCGTAGATTTGTTTGAAACCTTTCGCAACTAGCCTGCCTTTATAGGTAACCACGTTACCATCCATGTCAATCTTCTTCTTGAAGATCCATTTACAGCCTATAGGGATTACTCCCGGAGGCGGATCAACCAAATCCCAGACTTGGTTATCTGACATGGAGTCCATCTCGGCTCGCATAGCATCAAGCCATCTAGCTGACTCCGGTCCACTGACCGCATCCGCATAGGTGAGGGGTTCATCATTATCAATGATGTAGACTCCGTCATAGCGCTCAGGCTGTCGACGGATCCTTCCCGATCTTCGCGGTTCCCGTGATATCTGAGCCTCAGGTTGTTCAATAACCTGATCCACTGGCTCAGGCTCATCCAACTGAGCTTGACTACTTTGTCCTTCCTCTGGAATCTCATCCAGCTTTATTTCTCTCCCACTGGCCTCTTGCAGAAGAAATTCCTTCTCAAGAAATATGGCCGTCCGAGCAACAAAAACCTTGTTCTCTTTGGGATCGTAGAAATAATAACCCTTAGTTTCCTTAGGGTAACCGACAAAGATACATTTGTCAGATCTGCTCTCTAGTTTCCCAGAGGCGAGCTTTTTGACATAAGCCTCGCAACCCCAGATCCTGATAAATGTCAAGCTAGGCTGTTTCCCATACCATAACTCGTATGGCGTTTTAGAAACTGCCTTGGATGGCACTCGGTTTAGTACCTTTGCAGCTGTTTCCAGTGCAAAACCCCAAAAGGAGTATGGAAGTGTAGCCTGACTCATCATAGAACGAACCATATCAAGTAACGTTCTATTTCTCCTCTCGGACACACCATTCCATTGCGGTGTTCCTGGCGGAGTGAGCTGTGAGATAATCCCACACTCTTTCAGATAGTCAGTAAACGCATGACTTAGGTATTCTCCACCTCGATCAGAACGAAGTGCCTTGATATTTCGGCCTAACTGATTTTGTACTTCATTCTTGAACTCTTTGAACTTGTCAAAAGATTCACTTTTATGTCTCATTAAATAGACATACCCATACCTACTGAAATCATCAGTAAAGGTAATGAAGTACTGATAGCCACCTCTGGCATGTTTACTAAATGGCCCACACACATCACTGTGTATAAGGTCAAGTAAACCTGAAGCCCTTTGACCTTTCTTAGAAAAAGGTGACTTCGTCATTTTACCCATTAAACAAGCTTTGCATGTATCAATCTCCTTATAGGAGAATGATCCCAGCAGTCCATGATCATGCAACCGCTTAATGCGCTTCTCGTTTATATGGCCTAAACGACTATGCCATAGCAAGGTGCTGTCATCAGCATACTTGGCTTTCTTATTATCAATGTTTTGTATAGAATATTCCATGTCCAACATGAATAACCCATTGTTGATTGAACCAGTTGCATACACAATATTATCATAAGATAAAACACACTTTGAAATCTTGCATTCAAAGGCAAATCCTTTCCTGACAAGAGCAGGAATAGAGATAATATTCTTGGTAATACTGGGTACAAAATAACAATTGTTTAATTCTAATACAATGCCAGATGGTAAAGAAATGAAATAGTCTCCTACAGCAACAGCAGCAACCCGTGCCCCGTTTCCAACGCGTAGGTCTACCTCATGCTGTCCCACCTGTCTTCTTCTCTTGAGTTCCTGTACATTTGAACAAATGTGAACTCCACATGCAGTGTCCAACACCCATGAAATAGAAGAAGAAGATAACATGACCTCAGTCACATATATACCTGAGCCAGAAGCGATGCTTCCCCTCTTATCTCCTTGGAGCGCTTTACAGTCCTTTTTCCAGTGACCCAGCTGGCCACAGTGGAAACACCTGTTGTCCTTCGACCGCTTCACCTTCTGTTTCAGTGCCTTGCTGTAGTTCTTGACAAGGGTCTTGCCCTTCTTCCCCTTCTTCTTGTTCCTTGAAGGAACCATTAAGACAGAGGTTGAAGGCTTTCCCTTCAGAGTTTCCTCAGTTGTCAAGAGCATATTCAGCAGCTCTGCCGGCGTGCAATCGATTTTGTTCATATTAAAATTAATGATGAACGCATCGAAAGAGGGCGGGAGAGACTGCAGAATAATATCAACAGCAAGCTCCTGGTTGACGGTATGCCCCAGTTTCTCCAGAGCCTCCTTGTGCCCAATCATCTTGAGCACGTGAGCTCCCACTGGGCTCCCCTCAGCCAGTTTGCTCTGAAAGAAGAGCTTTGTCAGATTATAGCGTTCTGTCCTCGCCTGTGCAGCATACAGCATCTTGAGGTTCGCTATAATCTCTATAGCCGACATATCCTCATGCTGACGCTGCAGTGGTGGCGTCATAGACGCTAGCATCAGGCAAGCGACATCAATGCTATCATTGACGTGCTTTTCATAGGCATCCCGAACTGCCCTTGCGGCGTTCGGAGCGGGCTGCGGCGGTATCGCCGTCTCGAGGACATACAGTTTCCTCTCTGCCTTAAGAACGATCTTAAGGTGTCCAAACCAGTCAGAGAAGTTTGGCCCAGCAAACTTCTCCCTTTCCAGTAGGGATCGCACATTGAAGCTCATGGTGTTCGTTGCTGCAGGAATCTACAACAAGCAAGAACAGCAAGGTCAGTATCAATGTTCAGAATCATTCCAGGACTTAAGAAAGATTCTTTTCTCACTATTTTATCTGACTGAAAAATCCAGTAAACAGTCCGAAAGAGTAACACTCTTTTAGTGAGATGGGATCCAGATTTCATACTTGGTCTCCGCGTCCCGCTCAGGCGAGATAAGATGCACAGAGAGGACAAGCACTAATTTCTGGTAGGCTGTCCCAGCCAATCGCCAACCCGTGCGATTCCCCTTCATCTGGGCAATCCAGCAGACTGTGCCAACTGAGTTGGTACAACACAGTCTCTGATCCCTCAGATGGCTGCCTCCATGTGCTACCATATGCGCCACATATGTAGCCTACATGGTCAAGCTGACCTGACCTACTCCCTGGACCACCACGTGCTATGCTGAGCAACGAGAAGGGATAAATCCCTACTCTGTAACACGCAGGTGTAATCCCGCACCGTCTGAAGATAGATGGACGTGCCCACTGAGTGGGTTCAACACGGCTCCAACGATAGTCAGAACAGTGAGGTTTCGCGTCAGAAGGCATTACGTGCTTGATATATTAGCGTTGGATTTTAACGGTCTTTTATCTTCTTCACTATCATACAAGTCCTATGGTGATAGCAGAAGATAAACACATGCAATTCTAATTATTTAAGCAATAAATAGAAAGCATGATCTTATGTGGTAAAAGCCCATGAACCCTAGTAAGACCTTAATTTTACTTAAGTCTTCACTTGAGCTCATTTGCATCTCATCTGGTCCAACCCAGGCCCCTAGCGCCAAGAGCACCTCAGGTGCGCCACCAGCTGAATGCCCCCTTTTGGATGTGTGCCTTTGTGCTCTTGTCTAATCAAATACAATTTGATCTATCTAGACAAGTTTGACTCGCAGGTCAATTATACATTATAAATTAAGTACAAATGTGATTCGCAGATCACAAAATAATTTACAAGTTTGATTCCAGGCTCGCAGGCCCCAGCACAGCACACATTTAACATGGGCAGCCCACATAAGAATAAATAGACAAGCATCATGGCATCAATCATCATGTGATCCAATCAAGAAATTAAATTTTTGAAAACCCCATAGGCATCAATATTAATTTCCTTATGTGCCCTACAACCTTACAATGGTCCATTGATAGGGATCCACTCATCCATCTAGTTAGATCCTGTGCCCTTGCATGCACCGAGTCCTAACTGACCCGAATTGACCTAATGGTCAACCATGCATGCGCCAAGGGCTGAACCACCTTCAAGAGTTTTGGCAAGCGGGTGTGACCCCGGGCCTAACTCAAGAGTGTTCATTGGTTGTCTCAACCAGACCTCGCTACACACCTTTGATGCAGTCAACCTATAGCCACCTCATGCTTGCGCACAGGTGCTATCTGGTCAACCCATCTAGGCTGTCAGATGGTCTGATCAGACTAGTTTGATCCATTCTAGATGAAGCTTTCAACCCTATCAACCCATCTAAGGGTTTATAGCAAGGGCTTAGATCTAAGTATGCGCGCAAGTTCATTGAGTTTTTAAGAAAAACTTTAACATGCAATAAGCGCAACTATGTAAGCAACAAACATGCGCCAACATATGTTAACCTCATACATGCGCCACAATAAACTACATACAACTAGCACTTTCGCATGATGAGAAAACTTAGATCTAACATGGAACACAATACATTAAGCAATCATAAGCATCATACCGAAACCAAACATGCTCTGATACCAATTGCAGGAATCCCCTTCAAGGGGGAGCGAGAAAACCCTAAGGTAAGAACCCCTTTCGAGAGGGGGGCGCATTCAAAACTTTGATAGCGGAAGCATAGACTTTTAGGGTTTCATAAGATCGCAAATGGTATAGCTATATGATCAACTTAATTGAACTTTAGATCAAGTTATGATCTTACCAATGCCATGGATGGATGGCGGCTTGGAAGAAGAAAGATCGAAAGGGATCTTCTCCTTAGAAGACACACACTAAGTGATGAAGGCTTCCAACTTGCGCAACTTTTGTGCTAGCAAAATGCCAAGTTGTCCTTCTCGAGTGGTAGGATGACAAGATGATGCTAGGGCCGAGAGTTCTTGTTTTCGTCCTCCCCTTCTCCTCGTCGTGAGTGCAAGCCAAAAACTCTCACTCTCGAATCCAAACCGAAAGGGAGAGAGAGCTCATCAAATGAAAGAAACGGTTACCATTTAATGTGTAACCCCCTTCATTAAAGCCCCCTTAATTCCTTGCGTTCACCCTAAGTGAACCAACCGAAAACATCTCTTAAATTGAACCATGCGTTCACCCTAGTGAACCGGTTCAATTAGGTTTGGTTCAAAGACCAATTAACCCAAGCCACTTGGTCTAAATCATATTAACCTCTAAGGTTTCAGATCTAACCGTTCATCTCTCGATGCTCCTGATCTCACCGATCTAGCATCTGCTCTCTCGATCGAAGCTTACCGATCTCAAGCCCTAATCAATCAAACATGATCAGGCTAGATCTCACTTACAATCAGAGTTTAAATCCCTTTAAACTGAACCCAAATAATTCAGTCCACACGATCTGACTTAAAGAAAGCCATATCACCAAATTGTGTGACCCTGAGGGTTTCCTTTAAATGTCGGTAACGATAACTTACATTATCACGATCAGTGAGGGGTATCTAGCAACACATCACTGTCTCCCGATATAAAGGAAAGAGTCTTCCAAGACTACACCCAACCCATAGCACAAGTGTGATTCAGTTTCACTAGGCATACAAGTGTCCTTTGCCACTGGATGTTCTTATTGGACAAGCGGGTCAAGCTTGTAACTCCAATACGATGAGCATGACTAGATCAGATGAACATAGTCATCTGGGTATGGCCATACACTATCTCAATCATCTCATATAGGGGGGCCCTTTAGAACATCACACTCCTTGAACAAGGAGACGGCAATCCTATATCTATCACTAGTGTCCTAACCTGACTCATGATCATTATCCAAGATAGTCTATAATCATTATCTTTCAAATGATATTGAACTACCTCAAAATAATGACATTCATCATTTAGAAACACAAGTGATCTCAAGTCAAAGGACATGTGCCACTTGTTGCTTACAAGGATCATTCACATTGTGACAAGCAATTGAATATCCTAGTAGGGTCTGTCCAGTACATCCAATGCACCCATGAGTCTTCATCTTATTCCATGCTCGAAGCATCCTATAAGATTAGCACACATATTAGTCTCAATCATATCAAGGCTGTCTCATGTTCACCAAGATATCTCGACTAAGGACTTATAGCCTGTCAGCCTAGCTGAACAGCTTTGAGACATTATTCAGAAGTACTCTCATTACAGCAGACAAGGTAACAAACTGAATAATAACCATGCCTTTATAAACTTAAGAGTTTATTACATGACACTTATACAATCCCAAGGCCTCAAACATTAGCCTTAAGGGCATACCCCAACATTCAACCCATGTCTTCGGTACCACTATCAATTTTACATAGTGCCAAGTAGGGGAGTCTCTCACTATTTTTAAGGATCTTAGATTCTTCTTTCCCAACAAATAGCAAAATAGACTAAACATCTACTAGGTTGATCAATTGATATCAATTCACAAATCATACTCATATGCTCATTTTATTTAAAGGAGTAGTTTGACCTTTAGATCTTATTCATCAAATAACACATCTACCCAAAATTTCATTCACCAACCAATGTCAAATTTCAAAAATAGATATGCATTGAATAAATAAATCTAGCATGATAGGGTTTTTCTCTAATCACAAGTATAAATACTCACATCATCAAGGAAGACATTTTATCAATAGAAATTTTATCAATAAATCATGTCATCATATGGTAGAAAGTGGATCATATGCTTTCATCAATTTTAACAACACATTTGAATAATATCATCATCAAAACAATGAGTTCCATAAAATCATTTTTCAAGAGAAAACCAATAAGTAGTATAAATATGATAAAGTCAAAGATTCACTATATGAAATAGTCATTAATAAGAGAGTGCAAGTGATACTCATAAAACTATATAGATTATGCTCAATCATTATCAGGCCAATGCAACTGGGTCCAAAAATGTGCCTTTTGAAAATTTTCTGCAAAATTTAAGGTACATAAGGCTCAGATCAAAAATAGTCTTAAAAATAATAATGATAAAAATAATTTTCTCAAGAAAGAGTCAGAGATGTCGCTGGAGGTCTGAAGAGGATGCCGGTGGAAAGAGTCGAGCAGGCAAGAAGCAGAGGGTGAATAGAGGCTAGCTGAAAAGCTGCTATCAATGATGAGGATGCCGACAGTAGAATGAGTAATCTCTAGTGGCCTGCTAGAGATCACAGTCCTGGAGGTGAGATCATTGGTGGTAGTGCAAGAGATAGCACTGCAAAAATAGAAAATCAGTCACTAATGAATATTCTACTCCATAAATAAAATAAATGGAATAAGGGGTAGCAAAAGAAGTAAGAATCTGCAAATGATATAATCGAGTGTCGACGGCAGGATATAGTGATGTCAGAGGCAGATGCAGTGGTGGCTAGAGGTGGAAGACAGTTGCTCTTGAAGATTTCTGAATCTGGATGCAAAATAAGCAATAACTGGTAGAAAGCAAACTGTGCAATTTTTGAATTTTTTATGAAAAGTAGCCATACCCTAGAATAAAATTTAATGATCCAAATAGAAAATGGATAGAACGATGTAATAGAATGAGATATGTTCTTCTCAGACATATGAAAATTGAAGGATCAAAATCTTTCAGGAATTTAGGGTATCAACAGAAAGAAGGTTATTCAGATTAAAAACTTCACAAACTGCACAAAAGTTAATCAGATTCAAAAAGTTGCTATGTGTCCTAGAATGATCAGAAAATATTTTCATGAAAATAATTAATCCACAAGGTAGAATGACACACGATCTTCCAATTCCAAGTGAAAAATCTGGGTTTCACGTCACCGAAACATCTTAAAAAGTGGCAGCAAAAGTGCTAGTTAGAACAGTCAGAAAAAACTGCTGCAGAAATTAATCAGAATCGAAAAGTTGTTATCTGTTTCAGAATGATCCATGGACTTTAAAATTCAGAAAAAAAAATCCAGATCATAGACAAATATGAGTACTTCGTGATGGTGCAAGAGATAAAAATTTTTCCCAACCCGGTTTCTTAAAATCGCAACTAGAAAACACCTACTCAATAAGTATAGGGCAGCTTTAAAATACGGTACCGTGAAATGCTTTACGGCAGTGCCGTAATTTACAAAGAACTCTCGGGTTAAAAATGACTCAAAAATACGGTATCGTGAACAATATTACGGTAGTGCCGTAAAATACCAAAAACTATCTGGTGGAAATCAGATCAAAAATACGGTACCGTAAAGCAGATTACGACAGTGCCGTATTTTGTAAAAAAATTATTCTCCCTGCAAAACAAAAAGAAAAATTAATCCTAAAAATTAACTAAAATAAAAGCAACTAAACTAAGCAAAAGTGCTTGGGTTGCCTCCTAAGAAGAGCTAATTTTTAGGTCATTAGCTTGACCAAAAATCAATATCATAGTGAAGTAGGTGAATCAGTTCCAAAGTAAAGAGCAAATAATTTTCTGCATTTTCTTTGTCCTAAAAGTTTAGCCACTAATCCAAAAATCCAGAAATTCATATAAATCACAATCAAAGTGGCTTTCTTAAATATGCAGAAATTAAAATCATACTTCTCAAATCCACTCAAAGAAATCTTTATGATTTTCCTATGTTTATCAAAAAGCAAAATCATGAGTCCTTTCTTCAGATTAATATTTTCAATAGCAATAAGAAAAGGACTTTGATCAAAAGAATCAAGTATTGGATCATCAAAATAATTTTTATGTCTTTCATTAGATTCCTCAATAAAACATAATTTTTAAGATAAACCACAAGATTCAACAGTAGACATGGGCAACATATCAACATGGTGAGATTCATCAATTTTCACAATATTCAAATCATCTACAGGTTCTTCATGAACTTCATCAAACAATTTATCAATTTCAAAATCATCATTAAAGTCAAGATGATACTCTTCAACATTAATTTTCTCATGTTTCCCCACAAATAATTCATCATCAGAAGAGTCAAAATCAGAATCATATGAAAAAGAAGTAATAGAATCAGAGTTAACCACAAGAGATTTATCATTAATTTCAAAAATATCACCAAAATCACAGTGGGGTTCATCAATGTCTATAATTTTTGAACCTTCATCATACTCATCAGATTTAACCATATATAAATTTACATCAAAATTAGAATTATCATCAAAAGAAGGTTTTTGAATTTCAATTTTCTCAAACTTTTCCACAATTAAATTATCAGGTGAATCAATTTTACAATCATCTAAATCAGAATGAGATTTATTAATATTCACATAAGGCTCAATCTCAAAACAATCATAATCACAAAGGGAATTTTCTAATTCAATCTTTTCAGTATTAAACTCAAATAAACATGCTTGTTGTGCAATCTAGGTTTCTAGCAATTCAGTATTAGTAGTCAAAGATTCTTCTTGAAAAAAAATTTGATTAACTAAACCCTTAGGATCCTCAATTTGCTTTCTTTGATCGATCAGGATTTGTCTCTGTTCAGCAATAATGTTTTCTTGATGAGCCATAAATCTTTCTAATATAGTCTCTAAGCTAGATTTTTTAGTATCCTCAAAGCATGGCACAGAAACATGATCATGGCAATCATCATAAAAAGAATTTTGATTTTCCCAACTAGAATAATAATGATCATCTTGATAACATGGTAAATTGGGATTTGCATGATTTCTAAATTGACATTCATAAGTAAAATGATCAGAAGACTTACAAATATTACATGTAACAAGATAAGAGTGGAATTTCGCTATTTATGCAATAGACATCCCAGAATAATCTTTATGATAAGAGTGTAATTTTGCTATTTCTACAATAGACATCCCAGAATAATCTTTATGCTCACCTTTTTGCATGTATACCTTACCTCTTTTAGAAGCCCATGAATTATGATAAAAAGACATTTTTTTTGACGAATATAAAAAAATAGAAAATCTAAAACACAAGTAAATTCACAAATTTCAGAAATTCTCAGTTCTGTCACAACTGTGAAAAATCCAAAACCTGCAAAAAGAAAAAAAAACAAAGTTAAATCTAAAACAAATAAAACCTAGTCTAGCAATACTAACAACTATTTTGATATTAACAAAACTAAGATCCCCGGCAACGGCGCCAAAAAGTTGATATTCCGGTAAGGTAACACTACAAGTTTGGCACGCATAAACTTTGGACCAATCCCCGGCAACAGCGCCAAAAACTTGATAGGTTTCTACAAATGCACGGAATTATCGAAGCAAAAAAAATATCGATCCACAGAGACCTTATTGTTAATTACCAAATAATTGTTTTCTCGCTAGCTAAGTAAACCAAATATGATGAAAGTAAGCAGTATAGCTGACACGAAGGATAATCAGAGAGATAAACATGAGACTAGGGTTTCATCCACCTTGATCTCAATGATAAGATATAAATAAAAGGTTCGTCAATCAAATCTTGCTATGATAAAGATCTAATTTACTTCATAAAAGGATTATCTCACTTTCGTGCAGACAATCACGCAGGGACCAATCCTCGCTTTCGTGCAAGATCTATCCCAACGCTGCAGATAAGTAAACCATCAACAAAGAACTCAAGGATCACTTTCGTGCATCCGAATTCTAAGTTGATCATCACAAATGGAGCCTCAAGGATCACTTTTGTTCATTCGAGCTCAACACAGGTTCTACCTAGGGTTCTCCAACATTCCGATCCTCACTTTCGTGCAAGATCTCTACATTTGACACAATAACTCAATCCTAGATTAATATTATTAAACATGGAAATTAATCTACTAGAACAGATCAAGTTGGATCTAACCTATGCAAGGGATCCTAACATGCAATTCTAGGGTTCCAAGTTCTCAAGCAAATCACCTTTCAGTCTCATTGCGAAAACTCAAAAACATGGATAATAATATAGATCTATGGAAAGTTAAAGACAACTCATCACAAAAGTAGAATTATCACAACGAAGATTATCATGACGAAAAAAAGAAGAATTATCTAATCATTAGAAATCAAAGGGATTAAACCCTATGTCCCAAAATATGTCTAAGCTTGCATGGAGGAAAAAATACAAAGAATCATAGTCTCAGAGTCATTTGAAAATGAAAAGAAATGAGAAACAACTTTACACCACAGCTGTAAAAGAGTTTACAGCCGTAATTTGCTTCAATGAACAGCGCTGTCACCGCTCTTTTGTTGATTTCTCCTCCGATCGGACTCCAAATGCTCTGAAACTTCTGTGGTGTCTTCCTCTCCTCCAGGCAAAGCTTCTGCATGAAAATCAAGGCCTGAGGTGCCCTCTACGCCTCTCGGCGTGAGGCCAAACCCTAGCCGCCTCTCTGGTGATTTCTCCCTCGATACTGAATAAAAGTTGGGGCTTTCCATCTGTGCGTGATCCTCCCCTCCAAAACTCCTTTGTTGCTTCTTATGGCGTCGAATGTAAAGCCCTGGATCATCCGCAATCATCTCCGCAAGAATTGGGCATGGAAATTGACCTGGGCATCGCGTTCAAAACAAGAATTACGGCAGTGTAATAGTTCACGGCACTGCCGTAAATTCGGTCGAGTCTTCTATTCTGATGTCGTCTGGGGAATACGGCACCGTAATCTAGTTTACGGTAGTGCCGTTAAATCGGCTGAACTCTCTGTTCAAAATCGTTGGGAAAATACGGTATCGTGTAATCTTTTACGGTGGTGCCGTAAAGTCTAGCAAAGTCTCTGTTCTAAAGCGCTTTGAAATACGGTACCATAAATTGGTTTACGGCAGTGCCGTAAAATCTGGAAAACTTTATGTTCAGAAATTCTTCAAAATACGACAGGGCTCGGATTTTATGCTACTGTCTGAAATTATGGTACTGTAAAATGGATTACGGCATTGCCGTAATTTGCTGAGTTGCTCCGTTTTGCATGAAATTTCTTGGGTGATCTCCTCTTGATGATGGTAACTCTTCCATGTATTTGATTTCACTTGAAATCACTTTAAATAGTGCCTTTTTTGCTTGAAAAACATGAAAAAAATAAAATAGAAGTAGACTTTGCAATATTTGATGGATTCAACATAAAAGCAAGTAAAAGATCCTCAATTTGGCACGAAAAGATACATAGAATGATACAAAATATACTATATATTTTGGTGTCATCAGTCAGCAAGTGTCCAATGTATAAAATTTTAACCCCAGCTTAACACAGCAGTTAAAGGTGATGTAAGATCAATTTTCAACAAATGCAGTTAGCCTACAACAACAATGTCTTGTTGAGTATGAATGTCTAGCAGTAATGAAAACTGCCATAGAACTTTCAGCAACAAATTTCAGTAATATACTCAGCTAGCCTGCTAAGCTACAGTACCCGGCCTTCTATCAAACAAATTCAGTGTAGAAAACAACAAGTGAAACCCAGGTGATAATAATAACAGCCACTAGAATCAACAGGTTTCCACAAAATAATTGAAGACAGAGGTTTAAAAGCAGTTGCGCAGTCTAGAAATTTAGAGGAAGTAACACAGAGTTTAGTCCAGCAATACGGAAACAATGTGCAGAAATCTCAGCGAGCACTAAAATGCATGAGCAGAAAACTTTTAGAGAACAACAAGCGAGCACCTAAGGTACGCTCTGATACCACTGCTAAAGGATGAAATCCTAACGCCCTAGATCACCTTAGGTATGAAGCTCTAGCAAAAAATGGTAAGCGCGGTATTGATAAATAGAATGGAGAGAATGCACCTAGGGCCCCCCGTAAGGGAAGGGGGCCGAAGCCCTTCTAGATCTTCCAAGGGAAGGAGCTTCGACTTATGATTCCTAAGGGTTGTTGACAATTGTTGCAATGCGGTTCAACTTCAATCCTTGGTGTGGTTTGTTGAAATCTCGACCTCAACAATGGAATAGTAGCTATTCGGATCAATGAGTGTGGATGGTCGGCAATGGAGGCGTGGAGATGATTGAAGGAACGGTAACCATAGGGGAGCAAGCTCAACCCAATGAGGAGCAAGCTCAACTCACAAATGCAAACATAGGAATTCAGGTTCAAAATATTTCAGACTAAAGTGTGAAAGTGAGACATGCGCAAGCTTAAAACCTAAGTTCCCAACGTTACATTCTAGTGACCCTTGGCATTCCTGGTGTGATCCGAAAGGACACACTTTTAAATACAAGCAGGTAGACTCGTTTTAGGGGTCGCGGCCAAAGGTATTGGCATACAGGGCTATTGTCACTCCCTGGCATGGCTCCAAAAACTTGTTGTCCCTAACTTGTAGTGTCCGCAAGTGCACGGATACTCGAAGTAATAAAGAAAGATATCGGACCCACAGAGACCTATGTTGTCAAGTACTGATCAATTGATTTCTTACTATCTAGGTAGTCGAATGAAAGTCAAGCAAATATCGCAAACACACAGAAGAATACTATCGGAGAGAAAACTGGGACTAGGGTTTCATTCATTATAATTTCTATGACTAGACATGAATAAAGAATTCGTCAGTTTAATTTTATCATGATGAAGATGCAAATTACTTAATAAAAGGATTATTTTACTCTCGTGCAAACAACCATGTAGGGATTAATCTTCGCTTTCGCGCAAGATTCGTCCCAACGCTGAAGATAAGTAAATCATCAATCAATGAACTCAAGGATCACTTTCGTGCATCCGAATTCTAGGTTGATTATCTCTAGTGGAATCTCAAGGATCACTTTCGTGCATCCGAGCCTCAACACTAGTTTTACTCATGGATCTCCAACGTTCCGATCCTCACTTTCGTGCAAGATCTTCACGTTTGACAATTAGACTCTATCTATAGATTCATGTTATTATCATGACAATTAATCTACTAGAATTGAACATATTGGATCTAACCTAAAGAAGGGTTCCTAACATGCAATTCTAGGGTTCTAAATTCTCAAGCAATTACCTTTCAGTCAATAGTGAAAATTCTAAAAACATGATTAGTAACATGGATCTATAGAGAGTCTAAGCACAAATATCACATGAGCAAAATCTGTTGGGGTATGCCCTTAAGCCTAATGTTTGAGGCCTTGGGATTGTAACAGTATCGTGTAATAAACGTTTATGTTTATAAAGGCATGGTTATTATTCAGTTAGCTACATTGTCTGCTGCAATATATGTTCTTCTGAATAATGTCTCAATGCTGCTCAGCTGGGCTGACATGCAGTTAAGTCATTAGTCGAGATATCTTGGTGAACATGAGACAGCCTTGATATGATTAAGACTAATATGTGTTCTAATCTTATAGGATGCTTCGAGCATGGAATAAGATGTAGACTCATGGGTACATTGGATGTACTGGACAGACCCTACTAGGATGTTCAATTGTTTGTCACAATGTGAATATTCCTTGAATGAGACAAGTGGCACATTTCCTCTGACTTGAGATCACTTGTGTTTTCTAAATGATGATTGTCATTGTTTTGAGGTAGTTCAATATCATTTGAAACATAATGATTATAGACTATCTTGGATGGTGAACTTGAATCAGGTTAGGGCACTAGTGATAGACATAGGATTGCCGTCTCCTTGTTTAAGGAGTGTGATGTTCTAAAGGGGTCCCCTGGATGAGATGATTGAGAAAAGAGTATGGCCATACCCAGGTGACAGTGTTCATCTGATCTAATCATGCTCATCATATTGGAGCTACAAGCTTGACACGCTTGTCCAATAAGAACATCCAGTGGCAAAGGAAATATGCATGCATTGTGAGTTGATTCACACTTGTGCTGTAATTTGGGTATAGTCTTGGAAGACTCTTTCCTTTATATCGGGAGACAGTGATGTGTTGCTAGATACCCCTCACTGATCGTGATAATGTGAGTTATCGTTACCGACATTTAAAGGAAACCCTCAGGGTCGCACAATTTGATGATATGGCTTACTTAAGTCAGATCGTATGGACTGAATTGTTCGGGTTCAGTATAAAGGGATTTAATCTCTGATTGTGAGTGAGATCTGGTCTGATCATGTTTGATTGATTAGGGCTTGAGATCGGTAAGCTTCGATCGAGAGAATAGATGCTAGATCGGTCAGATCAGAAGCATTAAGAGATCGACGGTCAGATCAAGAGCCTTAGGGTTTATTATGGTCTGGACTGATTGCTTGGTTTATTTGGTTATTAAACCAAATTGATTTGAACCGGCTCATTGGTTGAGTGCATGGTTCAATTGATAAGGCATTTGCGAGTGGGTTAATACATGGTCGCATGAACGTTTGGACTTGGCTATTTTTAGATAGCATGTCCTCAAACGTGGCCATGATCTCACGTTGCATCTCACTTGCCTCTTCACGCCTTTGTCGCCCTTTTGGTTTTTCGTTCGAAAGGCATTCTCGTGTGGAGCATTGTGGACGACAAGAGGGACCATTCGACTAAGCAAGGCGATCTCTCTTTTCCCTTCCATTTCGACAAGACAACCTTGAAGCCTTGCTAGCACAAGGAGCATCAAGGGAGTAGGCGCATTGATCACCTTGTGTGCGAAACTAAGGAGAAGGTTCACTTGCGCCTTTCCTTCCAAGACATCATCTAAGTGATGGCAATGGTGAGAATCGTTTCACTTTGAAAGTTGAATATATTACATGCTATGCGATCTTTTAGAAACCCTAGATTCCGCTAGAATTTTGTTGCGCCTCCTATTAGGGTTTCCCCCCCCCCCTTAGGTTTAGGGGTGCCTTCAATTGGAATCAGAGCCAAGTTTTTCATGCATGATAATATGTTTGCTTTCTTTGTGATCCTTGTTACTCATTACATGCTTAGATCTATAACTTGCGCATCTTAGATGTTTCATGCGAAATGTTTCATGTTACATTTTATGTTGGCGCTTGTTCTTGGCGCATATGTATGTTTTTCAAAACCTGTATTATATGCGCGATTCACCTTAGATCTAAGGCGCCTACTTTAAATCCTTAGATGGGTTATTAGGGTTGAAATCTCAATCTAGTCTAGATCCAATTAGTCTGATCAGACCATCTGACAGCCTAGATGGGTCGACCAGATAGCACCTTGGCGCAAGCCAGAGGTGGCTGTAGGTCGACTGCAGACAGGCGTGTAGCGGTGTCTGATTGAGACAACCTATGAACGCACATGAATTAGGCCCGGGGTCACTCCCGCTTGCCAGACCTCAGTGTGGTCGTTCAGCCCTTGGCGCATGCATGGTTGGCCTTTTGGTCGACTCAAGTCAGTTAGGACTTGGTGCATGCAAGGGCAGTGGATCTGACTAGGTCTGATGAGTGGATCCCTAGTAATGGACCATTGTAAGGTAGTAGGGCAAATAAGGAAAATTAAAATTGATCCCAAGGGGTTTTCGAAATTTAATTTTCTTGAAAGGATCACATGTTAGTTGATGCATATGTTTGTCTATTTAATCTTATGTGGGCTGCCCGTGTTTAATGAGTGCTGTGCTGGGGCCTGCGTGCCTGGGAATTAATTGTAAATTAATTTTTATTTTTGTGATCTGCGAATCACAGTTTAATTAATTTATAATGTATAATTGACCTGCGTGTCAATCTTGTCTAGATAGTTAAATTTGTAATTTAATTAGACAAGAGCACAGTGCACACTTGGCAGAGGCGCTTGCAGCAGTGGCTGGACCAGGTGGGAGGTCTAGGGTTCGACCCTAGGACCTGGCGCATATTCCTGGTGGGCGCACCAGAGCTGCAGATGGCGCTTGGGCCCAGGTTTGGGCCAGATCAGCAGCAAAAGCCCTATGAAGAAAAGCAAGTGAAGACTTGAGTTAGGTTAAGGTCTTACTTAGGCTTTGGGCTTTTACCACATAAGATTCATGCTTTCTTTTATTATTGTTTAAAATATTAGAATTGCATGATTAGTTTATCTTCTGCTATCACCATAGGAATTGTATGATAGTGAAGAAGATAAAAGACCGTTAAAATCCAACGCTAAAATATCAAGCTCGTAAGCCTTCTGACGCGAAACCTCACTGTTCTGATTATCGTTGGAGCCGTGTTGTACCCACTCAGTGGGCACGTCCATCTATCTTCAGACGGTGTGGGATTACACCTGTGTGTTACAGAGTAGGGATTTATCCCTTCTCGTTGCTCAGCATAGCACATGGTGGTCCAGGGAGTAGGTCGGGTCAGCTTGACCATGTAGGCTACATATGTGGCGCATATGGTAGCACATGGAGGCAGCCATCTGTGGGATCAGAGACTGTGTTGTACCAACTCAGTTGGCACAGTCTGCTGGATTGCCCAGATGAAGGGGAATCGCACGGGTTGGCGATCGGCAGGGACTGCCTACCGGAGATTAGTGCTTGTACTCTCTGTGCATCTTATCTCGCCTGAGCGGGACGCGGAGACCAAGTATGAAATCCGGATCCCATCTCACTAAAAGAGTGTCTACTCTTTCGGGCTGTTTTGCTGGATTTTTCAGCCAGATAAAATAGTGAGAAAAAGAATCTTTCTTAAGTCCTGATTGATTCTTAACATTGATACTGACCTTGCTGTTCTTGCATTGTTGTAGATACCTGCAGCAACGAACACCATGAACTTCAATGTGCGATCCCTACTAGAAAGGGAGAAGTTTGCTGGGCCGAACTTCTCTGACTGGTTTGGACACCTTAAGATTGTTCTTAAGGCAGAGAGGAAACTGTATGTCCTCGAGACGGCGATACCGCCTCAGCCCGCTCCGAACGCCGCAAGGGCGGTTCGGGAAGCCTATGAAAAGCACGTCAATGATAGCATTGATGTCGCTTGCCTGATGTTAGCGTCTATGACGCCACCGCTGCAGCGTCAGCATGAGGATATGTCTGCTATAGACATGATAGCAAACCTCAAGATGCTGTATGCTGCACAGGCGAGGACTGAACGCTATAATTTGACGAAGCTCTTCTTTCAGAGCAAACTGGCTGAAGGGAGCCCAGTGGGAGCTCACGTGCTCAAGATGATTGGGCACAAGGAGGCTCTAGAGAAACTGGGGCATACCATCAACCAGGAGCTTGCTGTGGATATTATTCTGCAGTCTCTCCCGCCTTCATTCGACGCGTTCATTATTAACTTTAATATGAACAAAATCGATTGTACTCCGGCAGAGCTGCTGAATATGCTCCTCACTACTGAGGAGACTCTGAAGGGAAAGCCTTCGACCTCTGTCTTAATGGTTCCTTCAAGGAACAAGAAGAAGGGGAAGAAGGGCAAGACCCCTGTCAAGAGCTACAGCAAGGCTCTAAAGCAGAAGGTGAAGCGGTCTAAGGAATACATGTGTTTCCATTGTGGCCAGCTAGGTCACTGGAAAAAGGACTGTAATGCGCTCTAAGGAGATAAGAGGGGAAGCATCGCTTCTGGCTCAGGTATATTCGTGACTGAGGTCATGTTTTCTTCTTCTATATCATGGGTGTTGGACACTGCATGTGGAGTTCACATTTGTTCAAATGTGCAGGAACTCAAGAGAAGAAGACAGGTGGGACAGCATGAGGTGGACCTACGCGTAGGAAACGGGGCACGGGTTGCTGCTGTTGCTGTAGGAGACTATTTCATTTCTTTACCATCTGGAATTGTATTGGAACTTGACAATTGTTATTTTGTTCCCAGTATTACTAAAAATATTATCTCCATTCCTGCTCTTGTCAGGAAAGGATTTTCCTTTGAATGCAATATTTCAAAGTGTGTTTTATCCTATGATAATATTGTTTATGCAACTGGTTCAATTAGCAATGGATTATTCATGTTGGACATGGAGCGTTCTATACAAAATATTGATATTAAGAAAGCCAAGTATGCTGATGACAGCACCTTGCTATGGCATAGTCGTTTAGGCCATATTAACGAGAAACGTATTAAGCGGTTGCATGATCATGGACTGCTGGGATCATTCTCCTACAAGGAGATTGATACATGCACAGCTTGTTTGATGGGTAAAATGACGAAGTCACCTTTTCCTCACAAAGGTCAAAGGGCTTCAGGTTTACTTGACCTTATACACAGTGATGTGTGTGGGCCATTTAGTAAACATGCCAGAGGTGGCTATCAGTACTTCATTACCTTTACTGATGATTTCAGTAGGTATGGCTATGTCTATCTGATGAGACATAAAAGTGAATCTTTTGACAAGTTCAAAGAGTTCAAGAATGAAGTACAGAATCAGCTAGGCCGAAATATCAAGGCACTTCGCTCAGATCGAGGTGGTGAATACTTGAGTCATACGTTTACTGACTATCTGAAGGAGTGTGGGATTATCTCACAGTTCACTCCTCCAGGAACACCGCAATGGAATGGTGTGTCCGAAAGGAGAAATAGAACGTTACTCGATATGGTTCGTTCTATGATGAGTCAGGCTACTCTTCCATACTCCTTTTGGGGATTTGCACTGGAGACAGCTGCAAAGGTACTAAACCGAGTGCCATCCAAGGCCGTTTCAAAAACTCCATATGAGTTATGGTATGGGAAACAGCCGAGCTTGACATTTATCAGGATCTGGGGCTGCGAGGCTTATGTCAAAAAGCTCGCCTCTAGGAAACTAGAGAGCAGATCTGACAAATGTATCTTTGTCGGTTACCCTAAGGAAACTAAGGGTTATTATTTCTACGATCCCAAAGAGAACAAGGTTTTTGTTGCTCGGACGGCCATATTTCTTGAGAAGGAGTTTCTTCTGCAAGAGGCCAGTGGGAGAGAAATAAAGCTGGATGAGAATCCAGAGGAAGGACAAAGTGCTCAAGCAAAATTGGATGAGCCTGAGCCAGTAGATCAGGTTATTGAACAACCTGAGGCTCAGATATCACGGGAACCGCGAAGATCGGGAAGGATTCGTCGACAGCCTGAGCGCTATGACGGAATCTACATCATTGATCATGATGAACCCCTCACTTATGCGGATGCGGTCAGTGGACCGGAGTCAGCGAGATGGCTTGAAGCTATGCGCACCGAGATGGACTCCATGTCAGATAACCAAGTTTGGGATTTGGTTGATCCGCCTCCGGGAGTTATCCCTATAGGCTGTAAATGGATCTTCAAGAAGAAGATTGACATGGATGGTAACGTGGTTACCTATAAAGGCAGGCTAGTTGCGAAAGGTTTCAAACAAATCTACGGGATAGATTATGATGAAACTTTCTCACCTGTAGCTATGTTTAAGTCTATTCGGATTCTTTTCACGATAGCTGCATATTATGATTATGAGATTTGGCAAATGGATGTGAAAACAGCTTTCCTTAATGGAAATCTGGATGAGGATGTGTACATGACACAACCTGAGGGTTTCACTAATCCATCAGATCGTCATAAGATATGCAAGTTAAAGAAGTCCATTTATGGACTCAAGCAAGCATCAAGAAGCTGGAATATTCGTTTTGATGAATCAGTCACTCAATTTGGTTTCGTCAAGAACGAGGATGACCCGTGTGTATATAAGAGGTTTAGTGGGAGCGTGATTACTTTCCTAGTCCTCTACGTCGATGATATCTTGATCATTGGAAATGACATTCCTGAAATGCATGCTGTGAAGGCATGGTTAAGGAAATGTTTCCAGATGAAAGATTTAGGAGAAGCAGCCTATGTATTAGGTGTGAAGATCTACAGGGATAGATCTAAGAGGCTTCTCGGGCTGTGCCAGAGTACTTACATCGATAAAGTCCTAGAAAGATTTCATTTAGAGAATTCTAAACGAGGATATCTTCCAGTCAGACATGGTCTGAGTCTTTCGAAGAGTCAGTGTCCACAAACACAGACTGAGAAAGATGAAATGGACAATACGCCTTATGCTTCGGCTATTGGTTCCATTATGTATGCGATGTTGTGTACTCGTCCTGACGTCGCTTACGGGTTAAGTGTGACCAGTCGTTTTCAAAGTAATCCAGGTGTGGCGCACTGGATTGCAGTCAAGAACATCTTAAAATATCTGCGGAGGACCAAAGATATGTTCTTGATATATGGTGGTCAGGAAGAACTCAGTATTGAAGGATATACTGACGCTTCGTTCCAGTCTGACCAGGATGATTTCCGATCGCAATCAGGCTATGTTTTTAGCTTGAATGGAGGAGCAGTGGTGTGGAAGAGTTTCAAACAGTCAACTGTTGCTGATTCCACAACAGAAGCCGAGTATGTTGCAGCCTCGGAAGCATCCAAGGAGGCAGTGTGGATTCGTAAGTTCGTGGGAGAACTTGGTGTTGTTCCTTCGAGTGCAGATCCTTTGGTTATCTTCTGTGATAACACTGGAGCAATCGCACAAGCAAAGGAACCACGGTCGCACCAGAAGTCCAAGCACATACAGAGACGGTTTCATTTGATCAGGGAGATCATAGATCGTGGCGAGATCAAAATCTGCAAGGTACATACAGATGACAATCTGGCAGACCCGCTTACTAAGCCTCTGGCGCAGCAGAAGCATGAGAAGCACTGTAATAATATGGGTTTGAGATTTCTCAACCATTAGATTAAGTGCAAGTGGGAGATTGTTGGGGTATGCCCTTAAGCCTAATGTTTGAGGCCTTGGGATTGTAACAGTATCGTGTAATAAACGTTTATGTTTATAAAGGCATGGTTATTATTCAGTTAGCTACATTGTCTGCTGCAATATATGTTCTTCTGAATAATGTCTCAATGCTGCTCAGCTGGGCTGACATGCAGTTAAGTCCTTAGTCGAGATATCTTGGTGAACATGAGACAGCCTTTATATGATTAAGACTAATATGTGTTCTAATCTTATAGGATGCTTCGAGCATGGAATAAGATGTAGACTCATGGGTACATTGGATGTACTGGACAGACCCTACTAGGATGTTCAATTGTTTGTCACAATGTGAATATTCCTTGAATGAGACAAGTGGCACATTTCCTCTGACTTGAGATCACTTGTGTTTTCTAAATGATGATTGTCATTGTTTTGAGGTAGTTCAATATCATTTGAAACATAATGATTATAGACTATCTTGGATGGTGAACTTGAATCAGGTTAGGGCACTAGTGATAGACATAGGATTGCCGTCTCCTTGTTTAAGGAGTGTGATGTTCTAAAGGGGCCCCCTGGATGAGATGATTGAGAAAAGAGTATGGCCATACCCAGGTGACAGTGTTCATCTGATCTAATCATGCTCATCATATTGGAGCTACAAGCTTGACACGCTTGTCCAATAAGAACATCCAGTGGCAAAGGAAATATGCATGCATTGTGAGTTGATTCACACTTGTGCTGTAATTTGGGTATAGTCTTGGAAGACTCTTTCCTTTATATCGGGAGACAGTGATGTGTTGCTAGATACCCCTCACTGATCGTGATAATGTGAGTTATCGTTACCGACATTTAAAGGAAACCCTCAGGGTCGCACAATTTGATGATATGGCTTACTTAAGTCAGATCGTATGGATTGAATTGTTCGGGTTCAGTATAAAGGGATTTAATCTCTGATTGTGAGTGAGATCTGGTCTGATCATGTTTGATTGATTAGGGCTTGAGATCGGTAAGCTTCGATCGAGAGAATAGATGCTAGATCGGTCAGATCAGAAGCATTAAGAGATCGACAGTCAGATCAAGAGCCTTAGGGTTTATTATGGTCTGGACTGATTGCTTGGTTTATTTGGTTATTAAACCAAATTGATTTGAACCGGCTCATTGGTTGAGCGCATGGTTCAATTGATAAGGCATTTGCGAGTGGGTTAATACATGGTCGCATGAACGTTTGGACTTGGCTATTTTTAGATAGCATGTCCTCAAACGTGGCCATGATCTCACATTGCATCTCACTTGCCTCTTCACGCCTTTGTCGCCCTTTTGGTTTTTCGTTCGAAAGGCATTCTCGTGTGGAGCATTGTGGACGACAAGAGGGACCATTCGACTAAGCAAGGCGATCTCTCTTTTCCCTTCCATTTCGACAAGACAACCTTGAAGCCTTGCTAGCACAAGGAGCATCAAGGGAGTAGGCGCATTGATCACCTTGTGTGCGAAACTAAGGAGAAGGTTCGCTTGCGCCTTTCCTTCCAAGACATCATCTAAGTGATGGCAATGGTGAGAATCGTTTCACTTTGAAAGTTGAATATATTACATGCTATGCGATCTTTTAGAAACCCTAGATTCCGCTAGAATTTTGTTGCGCCTCCTATTAGGGTTTCCCCCCCCCCCCCCTTAGGTTTAGGGGTGCCTTCAAAATCATCATGCTAAGATTAAACACAATGAAATAGTGAAAAAAATAGTCATCTAGTCATTAGAAATCAAGTGAATTACTCCCCCATATCCCATAAGTAGTTTAAGCTAGCATGGTGGAGTAAATACAATATTCCATAATTTTAGAAGTTCAAAAATCAGTAAAAGAAGAGTTTTGGGAAAATACAGGACGGCTGTGAAGTATTTCACAGCCGTAATTTCAAAAGCTTTCGGTGAACAGTGGCTGTCCTTCTTCTTTCCTCGATTTCTCTTCCAATTGATCTCCTTCTCTTCTGAAACTTCTAGCACGTTGTCTCCTCCTTCAGACGAAGCTTCAGTATGAAAATCACGGCCGGAGGTGGTCTGGATTGGTTGCGGCGGCGGAACCCTAGGCGGCGGCGTGAATTGTGATTTCTCCCTCGACAGTCGATGAAAATTGGGGCTTTCGGCGTGTGTGTAATCCTCCTGTCAAAAGCTCCCTGATTGCTTCTTACGGCTTCGAATATAAACCTCTGGTTCGCCCGTAATCATCTCCGCAAGAATCGGACTTCAGAATTGACTTGGAAATCGCGTTTAACAACAGAAATATGGTAGTGTAATAGTTTACGGCACTGCCGTAAAATCGATCGAATTTTCTGGTCTGATGTTGTCTGGGCAATATGGCACCGTAATCTAGTTTACAGTACTGTCATAAAGTCGGCTGAACTCTCTGTTCAGAAGTGACTGGAAAATACGGCCTGTGTAATCCTTTATGGCGGTGCCGTAAAATCAAGCAAAGTTTCTGTTTTGAAGCGCTCTGAAATACGGTACCGTAATCTGGTTTACGGTACTGCCGTAAAATTTGAAAAACCTTCTGTTCGGAAACTCCTCAAAATACGGAAGTGGCTCAGATTTTACGGTAGTGTATGAAAATATGGTACCGTAAAATAGGTTACGGTACTGCCGTAATTTGCTGAGTTGCTCCGTTTTGCATGAAATTTCTTGGGTGATCTCCTCTTGATAATGGTAACTCTTTTATGTGTTTGATTTTTCTTGAAAACTCCTTGAAATAATGTCTTTTTATTTGAAAATCGTGAAAAACCAAAATAGAAGTAGACTTTGCAATATTCGATGAATTTAGCATGAAAACAAGTAATAAGATCCTCAATTTAGCATAAAAAGATATCTAAAATGATACAAAATATACTATATATTTTGGTGTCATCAATTTCTGGCTGACGATCCTATTGACGGATATGGCTGTTTGCTGAAGCTTTGTGATGATGCGCTGGATGATGTGATCTTTGTAGTCGTTGGAACAAACGTGTATGGTTTGTGTCGGTTGGGCTGAAAGGATGTCTTATGCTGGATGTTGGAACAAGCTGAGTGTGCACTGAGTGTTGGGTAGTCTTGAGTTGGGGCTGACTTGCTCTGGGTGTTGGGCTAATGTTGATTGGGCTGGATGCTGGGCAGACTTGAGTTAGGGCTAACTTGTACTGGGTGCTGGGCTGATGAGGATTGAACCATGCTAAGGTCATAATATCGTTGGAAAACTAGGTGCTTGCATGTGCAATACATGTGTGCATAAGACCTAGGTTAGAACAACCTATTACATCCACTAAACCAAAACAAAGACTTCAAAATAAATCCTAGGCTAGATTCCTAACTACCAACAATAACAACAAGTGCTAAAAATAAGAGAATGTTGCAACATACAAAAATAAACAAGTCCCAAAGTATCAAATGCAACAAGTTTTCAAAATGATGTCACACATAATTAAACCCTTGAAGATGTCCCTACATCAGGCGGCAAGGCAAGAGATATAGGCGCAACACATGAAGAAGAATTCGGCTAGGGCAAAGCGAAGTGGGTGGCTAGGGTTTGAAGCAAAGAAAGACTCCAAGTCTTTACCATAAACACCTAGCCTTCTACCATATGCGCCTAGAGCTTGCCATACAAGTCCTAAAGGCCATATGTGCCCCAAGCTTTGCCATAGAGGCAAGCCTTCCATCCAAGGAAGAAGGGGGATGCGCCAATTGCTTCCTAATGAAGCATCATGCGCCAGTGGGGTTATGTTTATCCCCATTATACCCTTATGCCCTCTTATCTCTTCATGACAACTTATTATTAGGCCTCATTGGGTAATGAGGTACCCCAAACTTCACTACATAGGTTGATTAAGCTATTAAATCCAATCCAATGCATCCCAAACTCAAATGTGGCCAACCCTGGTCAATTTCGGGTCAACCTGCCAAAAATGAAGTTTGGCTCCAATAAGTCTCTTCCATCTCATCAGGCCCATTGGTGCTGATGAAATCTCTCAAATAGATCCGAACTATCCAATAACTCGATCATAAGGCTTCCCGATGAATACGAGAACTCGAGTATCAAGGTGTGCGACCTTGTAGGTTCCTCTGACGTTGGCAATGATGAACAAAGTTAATCACAAGCAGTGAGTGGAACCTAGCAGTGCATCACTACTACCTAAGTCATTGGAATAGATATCGACATTGACATCCCCATCATCGCAACTAGGTACATATGCATTACAGTCTCTTTGCCAAACTGATATCTGATTGGACAAGTGTGTCACCACTTGTTTTCATCCAATCTCATGGTCATGACTAAATCAAGCTTTCACCTAGGTATGGCTATACACTTTCAGTCATGCAACCATTGGGGGCCCTTGGATATCAAGCTTCCCTCAGGAAGGGGCAAATCCTCTGTCTGCCCATTGACCTTCTCATATGGGTCGTGACATGCTCAATGACAACTATTATGACCTCCCAACTATGGCGAGGTATTAGGTTGCATCAAAGCATGTCCCTAACCATATAGAAGAGTCATTGACCTCAAGTCAAAGGATCAATGCATCTCATATCACTTGTGAGGATAACTCATGACACGAAGTCATAGCCTTATAGCCGGTCAGTCCAATATATCCACCACTGATATACCCATATGTCTGCGTTAGCATCTCGTGCCTAACTAGCCCATATACCATTCTCATATGTACCAGAGCTATCCCATATCCACTAAGGTACATTGACTGGGGACATGAGTTTGAGCGCAGATCTAATCTGTCTCCAGGGACATTATCATGTAAGAACACAATCGTAGATGTAAACAGACCATGATAACGACAATGTCAAAATGATATATAAGAAATATCAATGTCAAGTAGTATAAAAGATAGACCAATAATAGGTCTTAGGGCCTAAACACTAATAGATTCTTTGTGCGTCCATTCTAAAAGGCTTGGAGAAAGAGGATTACTACCCTCTTTGAAGAGTTTGCTCTCTTCTATCTTCAAATCTTTCCTTTGTTTCTTTCTTCTTCTAGAGATTTGTATCATAACGACGCTATGATAGCATAATTTCTTTATCGGAACTAGGGTGTAGTCTTGTTGTTTGTATCTTTTATTTGAACTTGTTATTTCATAGCAAATATAATTTTTATTATAACCACTTAATCAATTGTTTAGCTATCGATTCATAATCACTTGGTACTTTATCATTGTCCCTGTGGGATCGACACTTAAGTACTATCATGACAAAACCGTCACGCTTGCGGTAAGTGGTGCGATAGTACGACACACATCAAGTTTTAGCACCGTTGCTTGGGATAGGCAATCAATATTAAAGTGATTTAATAATTAGTGGTGCGATAGTACTATCATGACAAAACCGTCACGCTTGCGGTAACTGGTGCGATAGTATGACACACATCAAGTTTTAGCACCGTTGCTTGGGATAGGCAATCAATATTAAAGTGATTTAATAATTAGTAGACTAGACATTTTGTTTCTTTTGCTTCTTTGTTTTCGTTTCTTCATTTTGTTTGTTCGTATTTAATTTTTTTTTGTTTTGTGATTTAGTTTTTCTCTTAGTCTTTGTTATTTGTGCTTAATTGTTATATGCGTAGAGGTTTACGATCAGGTGGATTAGAAGATCTATACGAACTTGATCAAGAAATTGAAAGGACGTTCCATCGCAGAAGACGATTAAAGGAATTGAGTGCTAGAGAAATATCGAGGAGAACTGAACCTATTCTTATTGATCTGACAATGGCGAACAACAATAGAACTCTAAAAGATTTTATTGCACCAAATGCACAGGTTCTTCACTCAAGTATTTCTTGACATCCAGTGGAGGCTAATAACTTTGAGATAAAGTCCTCCCTCTTATCGATAGTTCAGCATAACCAATTTGGAGGCCTACTGATGACACAAAAATTCATAGTATATTTTATGTCATTTGATAGATCTTTTTGTGTCATATGCATGCTCTTTTACGTATTTTGATGCCATATTTATAAAATATTACGGAATCTACACCTTTTCTGGTTTTTGATCATTTCAGGTAAAAAGCATCATTTTAAGGCATTTTCAGGCAATTCAAGTGCATAGACAAATTCTCATCATCAAGAGAAGATTACATGTCAAATTTCACGCATATCGGAGCTTCAGATGAAATTACGGCAGGGCCGTAAAGAATATTATGGTGTCATGGTTTTACTGAACCTACAGAATAAACTATGGCACTGCCGTAATCTATTTGACCTACCATAATTTTAGACGATTTCTATCTAGAGAAGAATACGACACTACTGTAATTAATATTATGGGCCATAATTTTGGGAGATTTCTTTCTAGAAAGATTTGCACTTATACGGCACTACCGTGGTTTACATTACGACCCACATTTCTTTTTAGTTTCTTCACAGAAGATATTACAACACTGCTGTAATAGAAATTACGGCCATGATTATGATCCAGACAGCTGATTTTCCCAGTATTACTATAGCCTAATTTTTGTACGGATGATTGCGGACAATTTAGACCACTAATTCAAGAACCGTAAGAAGGAGAATACTCTATATGAAGAGGCGAACATCATCGAACAGAAGGCCCCGATTTTGATTCATGATTCAGAGAGAAATCAAGTTTATCACTGCTGCCCTAGCGTTCACTGCCGTGAAGTGTATAGAGGACCACTGGCCGTGAAATTTGAAAGAAAGCTATGCCTGGAAGAGGAGAACATACCCTAGAAGTTTCAGAGCGAAAGGAGATCGATTGGAGGAGAAATCAATGAAAGAAGGGATGCCGCACTGTTCATCGTGAGTTTTGTAGCAAATTAGGGGCTGTAATTTTCATTATAGCCCTATGTTTAGTAAAATTTCATCTTTCTCTTCGATTTTTGATCATTCTAAACTATGACTTTTTGTAATTTTTCTACCATGCTAGCTTAAACACTTTTTGGGACATGGGGTGTAATCCCCTTAATTTCACAATGACTAGATGATCTTTAATTCATCAGGATACTTTTATTATGATAATTCTACTTAAGTGATGATCGTCTTTAATCCTTTATAGTTTCATATTGTCAACATGTATTGGAGTTTTTGTGATATGGACTGAAAAGTGACTTACAAAACTTGGAACCCTAAAATTGAGATTTAGGAACTGATCGTAATAAATTAGGTTTGTTCTTATTTATAGATATTAGAAGTTTATTGACTTGTTGATAATCTAATCTAGGAAGAATTAATGAATTAAACATAAAAATATAGTAAGAAATAGGTATTGGATCGCTGGAAACTCTTAAGTAGAACCCGTGAAACTAAAGCATAAAAGTATTTAGTTTTCACTTGATATGATTGACATAAAGATTGGAGGCATGAAAGTGATCTTAAATCTCCTTGTTAATGATTTACTTATCTTTAGCATTGAATAAATCCTATGCGAAAGTGATGATTGATTCTTTGTAAATTGTATGCGTGAAAGCAAGATGATTTCTTTATAAAATAAATTATATCTTTACCATAATAAGATTGAACTGACGAGCACTTATTTCCAACTAGTTATTGAAATTAAGGTGGAAGAAACCCTAGTCCTAGCTTTTCTCCCTAACTTTTTGTGTACTTTCCGATCGTTTACTTGCATCATAATCAATTGCTTAGCTAGTGAAAAATCAATTATTCGGTACTTAACAAATGAGATCTTTGTGGTTCGATATCTTTTTATTACTTCGAGTATCCGTGCACTTGCAGACACAACAAGGACCTTGGTTTTTGTTAATATTGAAGTAATTGATAGTATTGCTAGACTAAGCTTGTTTTCTTTTTCACTATTTTCTTGTGATTTTTTTTAGAATATGAGATTAATTCTGTTTTCCATTATTTTCTGCATATTCTAAGTTTATTTGATTTATCTACTTGTGTATGCGCAGGACTCTTAGATCAGGACCTCTAGTTCCCTTAGATCCTGAGATTAATAAAACTCTTAGATTGTGTAGGAAACTCAGATTTGAAGAAAGGAAAGAAAAAAAAGTAATAATGGCAGAAAGGAGAACACTTAGGGATTATGCAGCACCAAATCCACAGGAGATACATTATAACATTGCTAGACCGGCGATCGAGGCTAATAATTTTGAAATCAAGCCAGCTTTTCTATCTATGATCTAGTAGAATCAGTTTGGAGGATCGCCACTCGAAGATCCTAATCAGCATCTTGCTTTATTTCTTGAATTTTGTGATACAATTAAAATTAATGGTGTTTCTAGTGATGCATTAAAACTTAGACTATTTCCTTTTTCTTTTAGGAACCGAGCACGTTCTTGGCTTCAATCTCAACCTACTGGAACCTTCACTACATGGAATCAACTGTCTGATGCTTTCTTGATGAAGTACTTTCCACCCAGCAAGACAATCCAGTTGAGGAACCAGATTACAAGCTTTGCACAGCGGGATGGTGAGTCTTTTAGTGAGGCATGGGAGCGTTTCAACGAATTACAATGGAAGTGTCCTCACCATGGCTTAGAGAAATGGGTTTTGATTCATACATTTTATAATGGTTTGCTTTATAATACCCGTCTGACTGTTGATGCTGCTGTAGGTGGAGCCCTCATGAACAAGACCATTGATGATGCTTTCACACTGCTTGAAGAGATGGCGCTGAACCACAACCAGTGGATCACTGAGAGAGGAGTGATATATCGACCTCCACATGGTAAGAACGAAAATGATAACTGGTGCACTTTGGTTGAAAAGGTAGATTCTTTGTGTAATAGATTTGATTCTTTTCAAATGCAATCTGCTATAGTTTCTTCTACTATTTGTGATGTCTGTGGTAATGAAGGACACTATTCTGAGGAGTGTAAAGTAATTGCTGATCAGGGTGTAGAACGAGTTAATGTAGTGGGGGGTTACGATTAAAGTAGAAATAATGACCCTTACTCTAGTACATATAACCCTGGATGGAGAAATCACCCAAATTTATCATGGAAAAGTAACAATAATATAGGGGGACAGGCTGAGATTAGAGGATATCAACAGAGACAAAATCAAAATCAAAACCAACCCCAAAATCCTAGTGTTGAGTCCATGCTTGAAAGATTTATGGCTAGTCAAAATCAATTCATGACAAATCAAAACCAAATCATGACAAATCAAAATAAGGAAATTGAAGATCTTAAAGGAATAGTTAGTCAACTTACTTCTCAAATAGGATCTTTAGTAGCTCATAATAAAATTCTTGAAAACTAGATAGCACAACAAGCTACCACTTCTTATAGACCCCAAGGGAAATTGCCTGCTAAACCTAAACCAAACCCTAGGGAACATTGCAATGCAATAACTACTAGGAGTGTGAAGCAATTAGATGAACCTAGAGGTAAATTTGAGGATGAAGAAGTGCCTAATATTGAGCAGAGCAGTGAACCAGTCCTAGAAGAACCTCCTGTACATGTGCAGTCCCATACTAGTTTGCCACCTCACCAGGGTGATGAACCTAAAGGGGATGAGCCATGTCAGCCTGAGATTCTTAGGCCTAGTTCACCTACACCTTATAGACCACCCATATATTTTCCCCAGAGGCTAGTTCAAGCAAAATTAGATAAGCTGTTTGGGTAATTTATTGATGTTTTAATAAAGCTTTATATTAATATTCCATTCACTGAAGCTTTATCTCAAATGCCCACTTATGCTAAATTCTTAAACGAAATTTTATCAAATAAAAGAAAGATAGAGGACTATGGCACTGTGGCATTGATTGAGGAATGTAGTGCTATCATCCAAAAAAAGTTGCCACCAAAATTAAAAGATCCAGGTAGTTTCTCTATTCTTTGTTCAATTGGGAGTATGACTTTTGACCTAGCCTTATGTGATTTAGGTGCTAGTGTAAGCCTAATGCCCTTATCTATTTGCAGGAAACTGGACATGGGAGAGCTCAAACGAACTTCCATATCTTTGCAGCTTGCTGATTCATCGGTAAAGTATCATGATGGAATTTTAGAAAATGTTCCAATCCAAGTAGGTAAGTATTTCATTTCAGCAGATTTTGTAGTGTTAGAAATGGAGGAAAGTTATAAAAACCCAATTATCCTTGGTAGACCATTTTTAGCCACAGCAGGGGCAGTCATTAATGTTAAGAAAGGAAAACTCACACTAAATATTGGAGAAAACATAATTGAGTTTGAGTTAGTAAATTCATTGAAAAACCATCATATTCAGGATCATGTTGTATTATTGATGTAATGGACAATGTTATTAATGATTTGCAGAAGTTATTTGATGAACCTTCTAATTTTGAAAGTGATACTTCTCTTGAGTGTGTGAATAGAAAATTTCATGAAAAGATTGATTTAATTTTAGAAAAGAAAAAAAAGAAGAGACATAAGAGAAAAGAAGGATTGAAACTGCTTGACAAAGGAAGAAATTTCTCAAAGGATTGAAACCAGGCATAGTGGTGCTAACTGAAGAATGCAACTCCATTGTTCAAAACAAGCTTCAAGAAAAATTAAAAGATCCGGGCAGCTTTTCGATACCATGCAAAATAGGGGATTTGACTTTTGACCACACACTATGTAATTTAGGCACTAGTGTCAGTTTAATGCCTCTTTCTATATAGGAAACTGGACATTAGTGATGTGAAGGCAACACCAATTTCTTTGCAACTTGTTGACCGCTCAGTACGCAAGCCAGTAGTAATCCTGGAAGACATTCTGATCAAGGTCGAATATTTCTTCATTCCAGTTGACTTTGTCGTGCTCGAGATAGAGGAGGACACGAAACTTCTAATAATTCTGGGAAGACCATTTCTTGCAACTGTGATGTCCATGATTTATCTTCTAACATCATTATGAAGAGTATGAAGTAATTATAGATAAATACCCATATTAGCTCAAAAGGAATAATGCATAAAAAAAAGACTAAAGTGTAAGTCAATCATTTAGGATGCATATCGAGCACTTAATTGGGCATTTGAATAAGTGATTTCTCATTATTTTGTAAAGTCAAAACAAATAAGAGAGAAAGAATATAAAGTGAAGGAATAAAGTGCAAAACACCTCATGCTTGGCTTTTAAGCCATCTCAAGCTTGCATGAGGTGAAGAGGAAAGAAGGTGAAGACACCTCATTCTTGGGGATGACTAATGAGGTAAAAATGAAGGAAACAAAAGGGAAAAATAGTTTTTTTCACCTGTTATTCACGTTTAGGTTGGGAGAGCAAACTAGGGTGGTGAATTTGGGGAAGAAGAAATTAGAGAAAGTAAATCTTTGCAAAAGGCAATTTTCTACCCTATGCCCTACATTCATGGTGTAATAACTATGATAATTTGATATTATGATAATAAAATGATGTTCAAATCCTAAAGATCTAGATTATAGTCTGATTTGTTAAATTCCAAATGAATTTTGAAGTTTGTGGTAAACTAATGTGGAGAATGTTAAAAGAATGGTTAAGGTGATGTGAGTATGCAAATATGACCTTGTTAGGGTTCTTCATATATATCTTTGTACACACAAGTGGTTTATCATTGAGAAATGATTTGTGTGAAAGAAGACTTGAAAACCTTTCCAACACATCCAATATTGTATATAGTTAATCAGAGCTAGGGCATCAATTATGCAGCAACATCTAGTATATGTTGTCTGTCATACTAGACTGACCTACTTGTGTTGTTTTGCTTAGAACTTCCGATTCACAACTCCGTTTTGAGTAATTCTTATTTTGTACGAAAGTAGATTCATAGTGAAGAGTCCCCTTCAAGGGGGAGCAAAACCCTAAAGTGATTAGCGCATACTATATTCATCTTGCGGAAGCTAGGGTTATAGGATCAACTCGCATGTTAAATGATCAACTCGAAAAGGGGCTAGTAAAGATTAATGAAAAACATTCATACCATCGCAATAGCCTAGATGTTGCCTTGGAAGCAAAGAGTCGATTGCCTCTTCTCCAAAGGGAATCGCACACAAGAGGATGATGGCAAACTCTTTGTCGCTCCTTGTGCTAGCAAGGGTCCAAAGTGTCTTTGATCGAATTGTGAGGGATGAAGACCTTGATCTCTCTTGGCCGAATCCTCCTCTAAAACTCCAAGCGTCGCCACACACCACAAGAGACTAGAGAGGAAGAGATGGATAGGCGAGAATAGAAAGCCCTATTCGAACGTGAGAGTGGTCTCCAAGTGGAGATCATGGTTACTAAAAATAGTCACCACTCTCGCTTCAATGTTCACGTCAAGTGAACAATTCGCCAAGCCTTGAACCATGCGCTCATTTCATGAGCCGGTTCACATTGGTTCGGTTTAAGAACCAATCAAGCCAATGATCTAGTCTAGATCTTAAATAAACCCTAAGGTTCCCGATCTAACCGTCGATCTCTTGGTGCTTCTAATCTGTCCGATCTAGCAACCATTCTCTCGATCGAAGCTTACCGATCTCAAGCCCTAATCAATCAAACATGATCAGACTAGATCTCACTCACAATCAGAGATTAAATCCCATTAAACTGAACCCAAACAATTCAGTCCACACGATCTGACTTAAGTAAGCCATATCATCAAATTGTGCGACCCTAAGGGTTTCCTTTAAATGTCGGTAACGATAACTGACGTCATCACGATCAGTGAGGGGTATCTAGCAACACATCACTGTCTCCCGATATAAAGGAAAGAGTCTTCCAAGACTACACCCAAACCATAGCACAAGTGTGAATCAAATCACAAAGCATACATATTTCCTTTGCCACTGGATGTTCTTATTGGACAAGCGTGTCAAGCTTGTAGCTCCAATATGATGAGCATGATTAGATCAGATGAACACTGTCACCTGGGTATGGCCATACTCTTTTCTCAATCATCTCATCCAGGGGGGCCCCTTTTAGAACATCACACTCCTTAAACAAGGAGACGGCAATCCTATGTCTATCACTAGTGCCCTAACCTGATTCAAGTTCACCATCCAAGATAATCTATAATCAATATGTTTCAAATGATATTGAACTATCTCAAAACAATGACAATCATCATTTAGAAAACACAAGTGATCTCAAGTCAGAGGAAATGTGCCACTTGTCATATTCAAGGAATATTCACATTGTGACAAACAATTGAACATCCTAGTAGGGTCTGTCCAGTACATCCAATGTACCCATGAGTCTACATCTTATTCCATGCTCGAAGCATCCTATAAGATTAGAACACATATTAGTCTTAACCATATCAAGGCTGTCTCATGTTCACCAAGATATATCGACTAAGGACATATAGCATGTTAGCCCAGCTGAACAGCTTTGAGACATTATTCAGAAGAACATATATTGCAGCAGACAATGTAAACAACTGAATAATAACCATGCCTTTATAAACATAACAGTTTATTACATGATACAGATACATTCCCACAGGCCTCAAACATTAGCCTTAAGGGCATACCCCAACACATAGATCTTTCCAACAGGCTATATTTTGATGAATTGATCAGTTTGATATATTGTTTTGATTCATAGGCATTGATAATTTGTTGGTATTGGACCAAATGTTCCTATGTACTTTCTCCATAATCATGTTGTAAGGGCAAGTGTTTGGAATACTACAATAGCATGATAACTTTGCTTATGTTATGACACATTTGTCTTTGGCCCTTACAACTTTAGTGGGAAAATGATTTGGTCTCATTTATGGGAATTAAGTGATGGATGTGGAACTAAGTGCTACATGGAGCAAAGTGCCACATTAGAAATAATGGGGGCCACCTCTTGAGTCCATGGGAGCCACCTCTAGAGTCCCTCCATTCATATTTAATTGGGCCATGGTGAGCCTTTGCGGGCTTTTGTTTTGTGGGCTTTCCCATACGTGGGTTAGTCTTGCTTACAGATGTGGAGGACTTTGTTTTGCTTTATTCCCACTACTCTATCTATGATACTTTGATAATCATGAGTTAATAATGCTATCACTAGTTCCTTTGTGACATTTTGGTACTCATGGGATGAGTACATCTTTTGTGTCCATAATGATTTTGATACTCATAAGTTAGAAATATCATGATTTACTTGGGTTCTTCATTGATAGCATTCCACAAGTGCACGAAATTATCGAAGTAATAAAAAGATTATCGTTCCCAATGAGGACTACGTAGTTAATTACTGACTTCTTGACTTGTTTGAATCTAAGCAAACTAAATATGCGGCGGTATTGAACTTCTAACTATGAATAATTCAAAAGCAGCGTTAAAGGGGTTTTTAAATTCTAAAAGATTCAGGATACTATGAGTTCACCACACTAACAAACATGAATTATTTAAAGAATACTCAATTAATAGAAAATATAAATCATGAAAGGAACTTTTCCTAATCTACATATCACCTCCTCTCGGAGTGTAATACAGTGATTAATTAAGTTAATTCCCTACTATCGTGACAGTTAACCTAACTAAACCCATTAAGTTCTATGAAAAGCCGTTAGATCCTTCAGATGAATCCAACCTATTCTCATGATTGGATTCTAAGGTTCAACTAAAATAGATCGGACGTTACGATTTACCTCTTGGTACTTCTCGCAACATCTAATACGCAATTATACGTGGCCAAGGTAAATTACGAAATGAATGCAACTTCAGTCAAATCATGCTAACAAATTCGTATGAAAAGAGCATAAAATATAGATCAATTAATGAATGTCAGTGGGCTATGCCCATAAATCCCGAAACAAGGATCTACTCACTCATCTTCGTAAAGTAAAACATGTTTGTACGATGAACAAGTAGGAATCTTATAAGAATTGCAAGAAAATCACTAAGACAACAATAAAACCACCTTCTCCTCGATCTGTAGATGAGAAAGAGTCGATCAATCTTCGCATTTGCATGGAATCTCACCGGAATATGCTCTGAAACTTGAATTTCGCCCTTGTCGCCGCCGCCACTTGTGTTGATCCGAAAAAGCCCTCTTAACCCTCGAAAAATCTGATCTTTTATAGCTAGACCAGTTTGGAACCCATCAAGGAACGGTTCTGCGAAGTTTGGTTCAAATCCGGTTCGAATCTGTGGAGAATCATGTGAAAAACTCGTCGGGCAGCAAATTTACGGTCCGTAACAAGTTTACGGCTGAGGCCGTAAATGTCTCTGTGTGTACAACCTTTTGTACACAGAAAGTTTCACGGGCCGTGATGGATTCACGGTTTCACCCGTGAAAGTTTCTGTGCATTCCAGCACTTGGCCGTTTTTCGCCCTTTGCTCGACATCAAAATTACGGCTGAGCCATAATTACGGCCATGGCTGTAAATGTTAAATTCTTCATCGTTTTCGCTCCAAATTTGATGTGTAAGTTCGTGATCTTCTCGGGAAACATGCTTTGGCTTCAAAACTCTTGAAATACTTCATTTTTGAGCCATTTTACCTACATTTCAATAAAAACCAAGAAAAGTGAAGATTATGTGCAAAGTGAAGTAAAAAACATTAAAAATTGCATAAAATCATTCAATTAAGCCCAAAATATCATGTAAAATATAGGCAAAAACATGATGAAAATGCAACGCATCAAAATACCCTAAACTTAGAATTTTGCTTGTCCTCAAGCAATACCTCAATATGTATAAAGAATGTAAAGATAAGGAACACTCATTTGTTTTTGCCCCTAATAATATCCTTAGTTCACAAATTAAGCAATCAATCGTTCTAACTCAAGTAATTCAAGAAAAATCATTATAGAGATAAATTCCCAAGAGGTTACAATCCAAGAAAGATAAAATTCATAATTCATGTCATAGTATTCATTCTTCACACACTAAATATCAAATACTTTCAACTTAAAAAATCCATCTTACTCAATAGACAAAAATTTATTTCAAGAATCTTAGTGATATTAAAGATAAGAGATTTTTAAAAGCAATTTGGTCTTTAAACTGTTATGTGCTATTTACTATTAGCATCATAACATTGTTTAAAGTATACCACAGAGTAGTATAATTTAACTCATAGTCTCAATCACAAAGTCAGCGGAGTTGTCCACTTAACCTACAGCTTTCTCTTTTCTCCCCCCTTTTTTTTTTATTAAACTTCAACTCATGTCTTCGATACCACTGCCAATTTTTTGCAGTGCCAAGTAGAGGAGTCTTCACTTTTTTTTTTCAATCAAATCTGTATGGAGAAAGCCGGCCAGTGTTAACTTATGACCTCAGATCATGCAACCAGAGGAGTTAGAGCAAATCTCAATTTAAAGATTTATCACCAATTTTCTATTCATAAAAATTTCCATAAAGCATACATAGATAAATTAAACTTCAAGTATAAAGATACTATGCACGTGTCGTATGAACATATAACAATTCACATATGCATTTTATCAATACCAAAATTGAATTTACTCAACAATCTAAGTCTATATGAAATTTCAAAAATTCCCTAAGTCATCAAATCAATCACTCAAAATATTTCCTAAGTTTAAAATCAAGGATTAAACAAATTTAAGTATCCTTAACAATCAAAAACATTCAAAATACATACATATAAAGCTTGAATGCAATCAAAATACATGAAGACACCCTAGACTTAAATTGTTGCATATACATAAATATTAAATCAATTAATGACATAATTAAAAAAAATTTTGCAAGAATTCCCTTTATAATGTTGGCGAAAATCTATACAATTATATCAAAAGATGAGAACATGACCCCAAAAAATCTAGAAACTATGTCATGTCGAAGATATTCATATTGTACACAGTAAACAAGTCTCAAATATCAAATATCGTCATATTCACTATCAAAATCACAGTTACATATACTCACAAAGAGATTGCCACAAGAATCACGGTCCGTGAGTGACTCACGGCTACACCCATGAAAGTTTCGTTTGGTGCTTATTTTTCATGTAAAAATTTTCCAAAAATTCCTGCACATAAAACAACTTGTTAAAAGATTTTTCATCAATAAAAATTCATCCATACATGCTGCAAAAAAAATTCCTAAAAATTTAAAGAAAATAAAAAAAAAATAAAACTAAGAATAATAAAAATTAAAATTTGTGTTACCTCCCAAAAAGCGCTTGTTTAAAGTCATTAGCTTGACCACAGCTTTATGTCATGGCGGAGTCGGTGAATCTGTGCCATAGTAGAGAGCATATAATCTTCTTCTTTTCCTCCGTCTCAAAAGTATGTCCACCAAATATATCCAGTTAAATAGGTGGATCCATGTTGTAGTGTCCAGTACATGCATACAAAAATAAAAGTTAGAGTCATGCGAAGAATACTCAATAATTTTTCTATATTTATCCAAGAGTAAAATCATGCATTCTTCTTTTAAATTTATACCAGTACCTGGAAGAAGATTAGAATCAAAATCAAAGAATTTATACCTTGGATTGATAAAGAAGTTTTCAAATTTTTCATTGGATTTTTCTCTTACATCAATGTCAATGTGATCAAGAATCTCATGTGTAATCATCTTTTTGGTACCTGTGGTAGCATTTGAATCAAATAATAGTTCATCTACCTTATCATCATTATCCTCAATATCATCTCCTTCATCATCTGTCATGCAAATTTCTAATGGATTTCTCTCAAGAAAAGGAATTGATGGTTCACATGGTAGTGGTGGTATAATATGCTCAGGATTATCTTTCTCATCTTTTTCCTCAATTTGTTTCTCTTCAATGGAGTATTCCATCCTCACACTATCAAATTCATCACCATCTATCTCACTAGTTCTTACTTGAGGATCCTTAAATTTTTCATCTTTATTCTCATAAGACTCAAAAAGTTCAAATTTTTCTTTAAACATGTCCCAAGTATTTGTGTTGCAAGGCACTTCATTATGTGAGAGGGGACTAGATGGCTGGTAAAGTGTTGAGGAAAGTAAATCACAATCATCAAAATTTTCAAAATCATCAAAAATTGAAGAAGGTAAATCATAATCTATGACTGGAGTCATGGCAAATGATTGTTCCAACTCTACAAAATTCTCAGATTCATCATGGATTTCTTCCTCTATGTCATTTTTATCAGTGCCATAAATTATAGTATGAATTTCCTCACTTTGTTTGTCCATAGCAGCTATATAGTTTTCAAGTAAGATTTCTAAGTTGGATTTTTGAGGTTCACTAAAATCTGATTGTGGAATAAATGTTCGGTCATTCTGATAAGGATAGTTTTGATGGTTCTGCCAACTTTGATTGTGAGCACTAGGGCAAGAGTTAAGGCATGGAGGAATTCCTAATTGGCTTTCAGTAAAATGATGCCCATGATATCCACAAATATCACAAATAACATATTTCAACTTAGAATATTGCATGCTTAAATAATCAGTATGTTAAGTAAAAGAATTTACCTTTGCTGCAAGTGATTCTGATGCATCCGTACCATATTCTCTTGTCATCATCGGTGGCACATACCTCTGATTTGACCATTGACATTGGTTAAACATCAATTTTCAATTTATGCAATTAAAATTCAGAAATATGCAATGTAGAACAAGAAATATAAAATATGTAGACAAGTGATTTTTGAGTTATCATGTTCATACAATGTGTTAATCCAAAAAGAGAAAAATAAAATAAACTAACAATAAAGAAAAAAATATGCGAAAAACAGACAAAAACTAAAACTAAAACTAAAATAAAATAATAAAAAAAATGTCTAGTCTATAAATCTCACGATTAAATCGATATTGGCTGGTCTGATCCCTGGCAACGGCACCAAAAACTTGATAGCGTTCAGCAAGTGCACGAAATTATCGAAGTAATAAAAAGATTATCGTTCCCAACGAGGACTACGTAGTTAATTACCGACTTCTTGACTTGTTTGAATCTAGGCAAACTAAATATGCGGCGGTATTGAACTTCTAAATACGAACAATTCAAAAGCAGCGTTAAAGGGGTTTTTTAATTCTAAAATATTCGGGATACTATGGGTTCACCACACTAACAAACATCAATTATTTAATGAATACTCAATTAATAGAAAATATAAATCATGAAAGAAACTTTTCCTAATGTACATATCACCTCATCTCGGAGTGTAATACAGTGTTTAGTTAAGTTAAGTCCCTACTGTAAGTCCCTTTTCAAAGGGGGCGAAACCCAAAGGGGGGCGCATATCAAAATTTCCCAAAGGAAGCTAGGGTTTCATAGATCGTTTGTATGAACATAAGATCAACTTATTCAAAGATTGCATAGATGAAAAGGATTCATACCATAGCCATTGCAAGGATGGCGACTTGGAAGCAAAGATGCGAGTGCTTCTTCTCCAAAGGCACCGCACACAAGATGAGAGATAGCTCCTTCTTGTTTCTCCTTGTGCTAGCAAGGATCTCCAAGAGTCCTAGTCGCGTGAAGGGGATTGAGATGATCTCTCTTGGCTTGGTCGAACTCTTCTTGGAGTCTACCTTTTTCTTTACCCCACGAGAGAGCAAGCGGCGACTTGGAAGAGGCGAGCGAGAGTGGAGAATGAAGCCACGAACGTATAGACGTTTCTATTTTGGAACTTCCAAAAATAGCAAGCTTCATGCGTTCATGCGTTATGCGTTCACTCCAAGTGAACCGAACGCTCATTCTTCTCTCTTTGAACCATGCGGTCACACATGTGAACCGGTTCAAGTTGGTTTGGTTCAAAGACCAATTAACCCAAGCCTTTGGTATAACTCATTAAACCTAAAGGTTCAAGATCTAACCGTTCATCTCTTGATGCTCTTGATCTCACCGATCTAGCATCAACTCTCTCGATCGAAGCTTACCGATCTCAAGCCCTAATCAATCAAACATAATCAGACCAGATCTCACTTACAATCAGAGTTTAAATCCCTTTAAACTGAACCAAAACAATTCAGTCCACACGATCTGACATAAGTAAGCCATATCATCAAATTGTGCGACCCTAAGGGTTTCCTTTAAATGTCGGTAACGATAACTTATGTTATCACGATCAGTGAGGGGTATCTAGCAACACATCACTGTCTCCCGATATAAAGGAAAGAGTCTTCCAAGACTACACCCAAACCACAGCACAAGTGTGAACCCAAGTCACTTGACATATATGTTTCCTTTGCCACTGGATGTTCTTATTGGACAAGTGTGTCAAGCCTGTAAATCCAATATGATGAGAATGATTAGATCAGATGAACATAGTCATCTGGGTATGGCCATACACTTTCTCAATCATCTCATCCAGGGGGGCCCCATTAGAACATCACACTCCAAACTAGGAGACGGCAATCCTATATCTATCACTAGTGCCCTAACATGACTCATACTCATTATCCAAGATAGACTATAACCATTATGTTGCAAATGATATTGAACTACCTCAAAACAATGCCAATCATCATTTAGAAACACAAGTGATCTCAAGTCAGAGGAAATATGCCACTTGTTTGCATAAAAGGATTATTCACATTGTGACAAGCAATTGAACATCCTATGTAGGGTCTGTCCAGTACATCCAATGTACCCATGAGTCTACATCTTATTCCATGCTCAAAGCATCCTAAAAGATTAGAACACATATTAGTCTCAATCATATCAAGGCTGTCTCATGTTCACCAAGATATCTCGACTAAGGACAATACTGCATGTCAGCCAAGCTGAACAGCATTGAGACATTATTCAGAAGTATACATATTGCAGCAGATAATGTAACAACCTGAATAACAACCATTGCCTTTATAAACATAAAGTTTATACATGATACTGAAATAATCCCAAGGCCTAAAACATTAGCCTTAAGGGCATACCCCAACAATCTCCCACTTGCACTTAATCTAATGGTTGAGAAATCTCAAACCCATATTATTACAGTGCTTCTCATGCTTCTGCTGCGCCAGAGGCTTTGTAAGCAGGTCAGCCAGATTGTCGTCTGTATGAACCTTGCAGACTTTGATCTCGCCACGATCAATGATCTCCCGGATCAAGTGAAACCTTCTCTGTATGTGCTTGGACTTCTGGTGTGACCGTGGTTCCTTTGCTTGTGCTATTGCTCCAGTGTTATCACAGAAGATAACCAATGGATCTGCACTCGAAGGAACAACACCAAGTTCTTGAACGAACTTACGAATCCACACTGCCTCCTTGGATGCTTCCGAGGCTGCAACATACTCGGCTTCTGTTGTGGAATCAGCAACTATAGATTGTTTGAAACTTTTCCACAACACTGCACCTCCATTCAAGCTAAAAACATAGCCTGATTGCGATCGGAAATCATCCTGGTCAGATTGGAACGAAGCGTCAGTATATCCTTCAATACTGAGTTCTTCCTGACCTCCATAAATGAAAAACATATCTTTGGTCCTCCGAAGATATTTCAAAATGTTCTTGACTGCAATCCAGTGTGCCTGACCTGGATTACTTTGGAATCGACTGGTCACGCTTAACCCGTAAGCGACGTCTGGGCGAGTACACAACATCGCATACATAATGGACCCAATAGCCGAAGCATAAGGCGTATTGTCCATTTCATCTTTCTCAGTCTTTGTTTATGGACATTGACTCTTTGAAAGATTCAGACCATGTCTGACTGGAAGATATCCTCTTTTAGAATTTTCTAAATGAAATCTCTCCAGGACTTTATCGATGTAAGTACTCTGGCACAGCCCGAGAAGCCTCTTAGATCTATCTCTGTAGATCTTCACACCTAATACATAGGCTGCTTCTCCCAAATCTTTCATCTGGAAACATTTTCTTAACCATGCCTTGACAGCATGTAGTTCAGGAATATCGTTTCCAATGATCAAGATATCATCGACGTAGAGGACTAGGAAAGTAATCACGCTCCCACTAAACCTCTTATATACACACGGGTCATCTTCATTCTTGATGAAACCAAACTCACAGATTGATTCATCAAAACGAATATTCCAGCTTCTTGATGCTTGCTTAAGTCCATAAATGGACTTCTTTAACTTGCATATTTTATGACGATCTGATGGATTAATGAAACCTTCAGGTTGTGTCATATACACATCCTCGTCTAGTTTTCCATTAAGGAAAGCGGTCTTCACATCCATTTGCCAAATCTCATAATCATAATATGCTGCCATCGCAAGAATAATCCGAATAGACTTGAACATAGCTACAGGCGAGAAAGTTTCATCATAATCTATCCCGTAGATTTGTTTGAAACCTTTCGCAACTAGCCTGCCTTTATAGGTAACCACGTTACCATCCATGTCAATCTTCTTTTTGAAGATCCATTTACAGCCTATAGGGATTACTCCCGGAGGCGGATCAACCAAATCCCAGACTTGGTTATCTGACATGGAGTCCATCTCGGCTCGCATAGCTTCAAGCCATCTCGCTGATTCCGGTCCACTGACCGCATCCGCATAAGTGAGGGGTTCATCATTTATGATGTAGACTCCGTCATAGCGCTCAGGCTGTCGACGGATCCTTCCCGATCTTCGCGGTTCCCGTGATATCTGAGCCTCAGGTTGTTCAATAACCTATTCTACTGGCTCATGCACATCCAACTGTGCTTGACTACTTTGTCTTTCTTCTAGATTCACATCCAGCTTTATTTCTCTCCCACTGGCCTCTTGCAGAAGAAATTCCTTCTCAAGAAAAATAGCCGTCCGAGCAACAAAAACTTTGTTCTCTTTGGGATCGTAGAAATAATAACCCTTAGTTTCCTTAGGGTAACCGACAAAGATACATTTGTCGGATCTGCTCTCCAGTTTCCCAGAGGCGAGCTTTTTGACATAAGCCTCGCTACCCCAGATCTTAATAAATGTCAAGCTCGGCTGTTTCCCATACCATAACTCATATGGAGTCTTTGAAACTGCCTTGGATGGCACTCGGTTTAGTACCTTTGCAGCTGTTTTCAGTGCAAATCCCCAAAAGGAGTAAGGTAGAGTAGCCTGACTCATCATAGAGCGAACCATATCAAGTAGGGTTCTATTTCTCCTCTCGGACACACCATTCCATTGCGGTGTTCCTGGCGGAGTGAGCTGTGAGATAATCCCACACTCCTTCAGATAGTCAGTAAACTCTCGACTCAAGTATTCTCCACCTCGATCTGAACGAAGTGCCTTGATATTTCGGCCTAGCTGATTCTGTACTTCATTTTTAAACTCTTTGAACTTGTCAAAAGATTCACTTTTATGTCTCATTAGATAGACATAACCATACCTACTGAAATCATCAGTAAAGGTAATGAAGTACGAATAGCCACCTCTGGCATGTTTACTAAATGGCCCACACACATCACTGTGAATGAGGTCAAGTAAACCTGAAACCCTTTGACCTTTATTAGAAAAAGGAGCTTTCGTCATTTTACCCATTAAACAAGCTTTGCATGTATCAAGCTCCTCATAGGAGAATGATCCCAGCAGTCCATGATCATACAACCGCTTAATGCGCTTCTTGTTAATATGGCCTAAACGACTATGCCATAGCAAGGTGCTGTTATCAGCATACTTGGCTTTCTTGTTATCAATTTATTGTATAGAACATTCCATGTCCAACATGAATAACCCATTGTTAATCGACCCAGTAGCATAAACAATATTATCAAAAGAAATAATACACTTTGAAATATTGCATTCAAAGGAAAACCCTTTCCTGACAAGAGCAGGAATAGAGATAATATTTTTCGTTATGCTTAGTACAAAATAACAATTGTCCAGTTCCAATACAAGTCCAGATGGTAAAGAGATGTAATAAACGCCTACAGCAACAGCAGCAACCCGTGCCCCGTTTCCTACTCGTAGGTCCACCTCATGCTGTCCCACCTGTCTTCTTCTCTTGAGTTCCTGTACATTAGAACAAATGTGGACTCCACATGCAGTGTCCAACACCCATGAAATAGAAGAAGAAGATACCATGACTTCAGTCACGAAAATACCTGAGCCAGAAGCGAAAGGATTGCTTCCCTTCTTGTCTCCTTGGAGCGCTTTATAGTCCTTTTTCCAGTGACCGAGCTGGCCACAATGGAAACATCTGTATTCCTTCGACCGCTTAACCTTTTATTTCAGAGCCTTGCTGTAGCTCTTAATAGGGGCTTTGCCCTTCTTCCCCTTCTTCTTGTTCCTTGAAGGAATTAGCAAGACAGAGGATGAAGGCTTTCCCTTTAGAGTCAACTCTGTAGTCAAGAGCATATTCAGCAACTCTGCCGGGGTACAGTCGATCTTGTTCATATTAAAATTAATGATGAACGGATCGAAAGATGCCGGAAGAGACTGCAGGATAATGTCTACAGCAAGCTCCTGATTGATGGTATGTCCCAGTTTCTCTAGAGCCTCCTTGTACCCAATCATCTTGAGTACGTGAGCTCCCACTGGACTCCCTTCAGCCAGTTTGCTCTGAAAGAAAAGCTTAGTCAAATTGTAGCGTTCAGTCCTAGCCTGTGCAGCATACAGCATCTTGAGGTTTGCTATAATTTCTATAGCAGGTAGATCCTCATGCTGACGCTGCAGCTTTGGCGTCATAGACGCAAGCATCAGGCAAGCGACATCAATGCTATCATTGACATGCTTCTCATAAGCATCCCGAACCGCCCTTGCGGCGTTCGGAGCGGGTTGAGGCGGTATAGCCGTCTCGAGGACATACAGTTTCCTCTCAGCCTTAAGAACAATCTTAAGGTGTCCGTACCAGTCTGAGAAGTTTGGCCCAGCAAACTTCTCCCTTTCCAGTAGGGATCGCACATTGAAATTCGTGGTGTTCGTTGCTGCAGGAATCTACAACAATGCAAGAACAGCAAGGTCAGTATCAATGTTAGAATCAATTCAGGACATAAGAATGATTCTTTTTCTCACTATTTTATCTGACTGAAAAATCCAGTAAAACAGTCCGAAAGAGTAAAAGTCTTTTAGTGAGATGGGATCCAGATTTCATACTTGGTCTCCGCGTCCCGCTCAGGCGAGATAAGATGCACAGAGAGTACAAGCACTAGTCTCTGGTAGGCAATCCCTGCCAATCGCCAACCCGTGCGATTCCCCTTCATCTGGGCAATCCAGCAGACTGTGCCAACTGAGTTGGTACAACACAATCTCTGATCCCACATATGGCTGCCTCCATATGGCTACCATATGCGCCACATATGTAGCCTACATGGTCAAGCTGACCCGACCTACTCCCTGGACCACCACGTGTTATGCTGAGCAACGAGAAGCGATAAATCCCTTCTCTGTAACACGCAGGTGTAATCACACACCGTCTGAAGATAGATGGGCGTGCCCACTGAGTGGGTACAACACGGCCCCAACGATAATCAGAACAGTGAGGTTTCGCGTCAGAAGGCTTACGTGCTTGATATTTAACGTTGGATTTTAACGGTCTTTTATCTTCTTAACTATCATGCAAACCCTATGGTGATAGCAGAAGATTAAATCATGCAATTCTAATTATTTAAAACAATAAATGAAAGCATGATGATCTTATGTGGTAAACGCCCATTAAGCCTAAGTAAGACCTTAATTTAACTTAAGTCTTCACTTGAGCTCTTCATGGGTCATTTGCATCTCATCTGGCCCAAACCAGGGTCCAAGCGCCCACTGCAGCTCAGGTGCGCCCACCAGGTAAATGCGCCTGTCCTAGAGTCGAACTCTAGACCTTCCACCTGGTCAAGCCTCAAGCTGCATGCGCCTCTGCCATGTGTGCTCTGTGCTCTTGTCTGATTAAAATACAATTTAATCTATCTAGACAAGATTGACACGCAGGTCAATTACATTGTATAAATTAATTAAAATGTGATGCGCAGATCACAATAAAAATAATTTACAATTAATCCAGGCACGCAGGCCCCAGCACATCACACATTAAATTTGGGCAGCCCACATAAGATTAAATAAACACACATCATGGTATACAATCAACATGTGATCCAATAATAAGAAAATAAAAGTTTCAAAAACCCATTGGGATTAATTTTATTTTCCTTATGTGCCCTACTACCTTACAACGGTACATTAATAGGGATCCACTCATCATGTCTAGTGCGATCCACTGCCTTTGCATGCACCAAGTCCTAACTGACTTGAGTCAACCTAATAGTCAACCATGCATGCGCAAGGGCTGAACAACCTTCATGAGTTCTGGCAAGCGGGTGTGACCCCGGGCCTAACTCAAGAGCGTTCACTTGTTGTCTCAACCAGACATCGCTACACACCTGTCTGTAGTCGACCTATAGCCACCTCGTGCTATGCACAGGTGCCATCTGGTCGACCCATCTAGGCTGTCAGATGGTCTGATCAGACTGGTTGGATCTTAACTAGACGATGACATCAACCCTAATAACCCGTCTAAGATTTTAAAGTAGGCGCATTAGATCTAATGGATGCGCGCAAGAAATTTTGTTTTGACAAAAACATAACAAGCGCCAACATACATGCGCCAACAAGAAAACCATTATCATGTAGTTTTCGGCATGTAAATTAGATCTATGCATACAAGCGCAACTAGGGATCACAAAGCAATCATATGAACATACATAAAACTTGCCTCTGATACCAATTGTAAGTCCCTTTTCAAAGGGGGCGAAACCCAAAGGGGGGCGCATATCAAAATTTCCCAAAGGAAGCTAGGGTTTCATAGATCGTTTGTATGAACATAAGATCAACTTATTCAAAGATTGCATAGATGAAAAGGATTCATACCATAGCCATTGCAAGGATGGCGACTTGGAAGCAAAGATGCGAGTGCTTCTTCTCCAAAGGCACCGCACACAAGATGAGAGATAGCTCCTTCTTGTTTCTCCTTGTGCTAGCAAGGATCTCCAAGAGTCCTAGTCGCGTGAAGGGGATTGAGATGATCTCTCTTGGCTTGGTCGAACTCTTCTTGGCATCTACCTTTTTCTTTACCCCACGAGAGTGCAAGCGGTGACTTGGAAGAGGCGAGCGAGAGTGGAGAATGAAGCCACGAACGTAGAGACGTTTCTATTTTGGAACTTCCAAAAATAGCAAGCTTCATGCGTTCATGCGTTCATGCGTTATGCGTTCACTCCAAGTGAACCGAACGCTCATTCTTCTCTCTTTGAACCATGCGGTCACACATGTGAACCGGTTCAAGTTGGTTTGGTTCAAAGACCAATTAACCCAAGCCTTTGGTATAACTCATTAAACCTAAAGGTTCAAGATCTAACCGTTCATCTCTTGATGCTCTTGATCTCACCGATCTAGCATCAACTCTCTCGATCGAAGCTTACCGATCTCAAGCCCTAATCAATCAAACATGATCAGACCAGATCTCACTTACAATCAGAGTTTAAATCCCTTTAAACTGAACCAAAACAATTCAGTCCACACGATCTGACATAAGTAAGCCATATCATCAAATTGTGCGACCCTAAGGGTTTCCTTTAAATGTCGGTAACGATAACTTATGTTATCACGATTAGTGAGGGGTATCTAGCAACACATCACTGTCTCCCGATATAAAGGAAAGAGTCTTCCAAGACTACACCCAAACCACAGCACAAGTGTGAACCCAAGTCACTTGACATATATGTTTCCTTTGCCACTGGATGTTCTTATTGGACAAGTGTGTCAAGCCTGTAAATCCAATATGATGAGAATGATTAGATCAGATGAACATAGTCATCTGGGTATGGCCATACACTTTCTCAATCATCTCATCCAGGGGGGCCCCATTAGAACATCACACTCCAAACTAGGAGACGGCAATCCTATATCTATCACTAGTGCCCTAACATGACTCATGCTCATTATCCAAGATAGACTATAACTATTATGTTGCAAATGATATTGAACTACCTCAAAACAATGCCAATCATCATTTAGAAACACAAGTGATCTCAAGTCAGAGGAAATATGCCACTTGTTTGCATATAAGGATTATTCACATTGTGACAAGCAATTGAACATCCTATGTAGGGTCTGTCCAGTACATCCAATGTACCCATGAGTCTACATCTTATTCCATGCTCAAAGCATCCTATAAGATTAGAACACATATTAGTCTCAATCATATCAAGGCTGTCTCATGTTCACCAAGATATCTCGACTAAGGACAATACAGCATGTCAGCCAAGCTGAACAGCATTGAGACATTATTCAGAAGTATACATATTGCAGCAGATAATGTAACAACCTGAATAACAACCATTGCCTTTATAAACATAAAGTTTATACATGATACTGAAATAATCCCAAGGCCTCAAATATTAGCCTTAAGGGCATACCCCAACACCTACTGTCATGATAGTTAACCTAACTAAACCCATTAAGTTCTATGAAAAGCCGTTAGATCCTTCAGATGAATCCAACCTACTTTCGTGATTGGATTCGAAGGTTCAACTGAAATAGATCAGATGTTGCGATTCACCTCTTGGTACATCTCGCAATGTTCGTAAAGTAATAAATTACGAAATGAATGCAACTTTAGTCAAATCATGGTAATAAATTCGTATGAAAAGAGCATAAAATATAGATCAATTCATGAATGTCAGCGGGCTACGCCCATAAATCCTGAAACAAGCATCTACTCAATCATGTTCGTAAAGTAAAACTTGTTTGTACGATGAACAAGTAAGAATCTTATAAGAATTGCAAGAAAATCACTAAGACAACAATAAAACCGCCTTCTCCTCAATCTGTAGATGAGAAAGAGTCGATCAATCGTCATTTTTGCATGGAATCTCGTCGGAATATGCTCTAAAACTTGAATTTCACCCTTGTCATCGCCGCCACTTGTGTTTGTCCGAAAAAGCCCTCCTGACCCTCAAAAAATCTGTTCTTTTATAGTTAGATTGGTTTGGAACCCATCAAGGAATAGTTCTGCGAAGTTTGGTTCAAATCCAGTATGAATCGGTGGAGAATCGAGTGAAAAACTCGTCGGGCGGCAATTTTTACGATCCGTTACAAGTTTACGGCTGAGGTTGTAAATGTCTCTATGTGTACAACCTTTTTTACACAGAAAGTTTCATGGACCGTGATGGATTCACTGCTTCACCCGTAAAAGTTTCTGTGCATTCTAACACTTAGCTGTTTTTCGCCCTTCACTCAACATCAAAATTACGGCTGAGCCATAAATACGGCCAAGGCCGTAAATGTTGAATTCTTCACCGTTTTCGCTCCAAATTTAACGTGTAAGTTCGTGATCTCCTTAGGAATCATGCTTTGGCTTCAAAACTCATGAAATCCTTCATTTTTGAGCCATTTTACCAATATTTTCATAAAAACCAAGAAAAGTGAAGATTCTGTGCAAAGTTAAGTAAAAACATTATAAATTGCATAAAATCATTCAATTAAGCCTAAAATATCATGTAAAATATAGGCAAAAACATGATGAAAATGCAACGCATGATTCATATAATCCCTAAGCTCTATGTTTAGGTTGTCATTATGATATGAGTTTTCAATATTCATTTGATAAATTCCATGTTGATGCTTCTCTTTTGCGTATGATATGACTTGTTTAAAATGTAATGAAAACTGTATTTTGTTGCATGGGCAAAGTGGATCTTGTTGAGTTTTATAGTTCACTCTTTTGGCTTTATATAATACTAGTTAGCTATGGTTGCTTTTTCTTAGGGGTAAATGAAGGAGGAGTTGAGAGGAAATTTTGCTAATATGCTCTTGTTTAGTTGATGTAGTAATGTGATGCAGTGTGGGGTTCCTTTTGTGTGGTTGTAAGTTTTATCAAATCAAGAGTGGGAATAAGTTGGGGTGATTCCATAGGTGTGGTTTGATCAGGTTCAGAGTTCAAGGGTGGTGGTTTCAAGGATAGATCAATAGCGGGTTCAAGAAGTGGCTTTATTTTAGCTTGCCCTGGTTCATCTTCCTGCACTTTGTCATGATTTTCAATTAAGTCAAGCTTAGGAGAGGGCTGGGGTGTGTCTAAGGATAATGATGTTAAATGTGCTGGTCTAGGTCCTAAGAGTGCTGGTAATGAGGAGGGTCCTAGCCGATACCGATGACAAATTATAGGTTTTGGAGGGATCAAGGTATGGTTCAACTCACTAAATTTATTCAAGTGGGGAATTTTGAACTGATCAATCACAAGAACTTCCACTTCAGATTCTATTCTAGGCTCAAAGATAGTGGTAAGTGCTCGAGAAGGTTCTTGAAGATGTGTTCCCTTAAGTTTCTCATGGTCAGTTTCTATTTCTTTTGTTTCATCCTCACTAGTATAATTGGGATTATAGATGTTGTATTCTTTTTCTTTTTCAATTTCTTGGGCAACTAAGTTTATGACTTGTTGACACAAATCTTTTATTGCAGACAAATCATTTTTAACTTGCCTCTCCCGAGCCATCTCAATGTCATGTTCAATCCTACGTACTTGGTGGTAGGCATCATCTATATTTCTAATTGAGTGGTATACTACGGACTCCCTAATTTCTTCTTTTAATCCTCTTATAAATAGTTTTGTATGCTCCCATGTTTCTTTGTAGAATTTAAATCTTAAGTGTAGGTCATCAAACTTTTCCATATACCCTCCAACCGAGTCAGTCCCTTGGGTTAAGTAACTAACTTGCTATTTATGCTAGTGAAGTTTGTTTAGTCTGGTTCATATGACCGAGTCAGTCCCCTTGATATGGTGTCTTAATGTAACAGTAACTTGAACGAGAATAGATATCAAAACTATAGCATACAAGTTTCAGATTCAGAAAATGGGCAGTGTACAAAAATTTCAGCAGCACATTCAAAATAAATTCAGGAACTATAGGGCATGTACATGAGCATACAAGTTGCAAATGTTCAGATTTTATGTGACGCACAATCATGAATGTTGAGAGTAGATATAAGTGATCAACAATAGCATTAGAAATTGGAATAAGGTTCAGCAAATTTCAGCATATATAACAGCAGGTTTTCACTGCAAGTTTGATGAAAGAACAAGCAAACAACACTCGAGCAATTGGTTTCAAGTTTAGCACACACAATCATGCTTTTAGCTGCAATAAGAAATTAGTAAGCTCTTAAGTTTGAAAATAGATTGTTATTATTATTAACTCGGAGATCTAGCTATGCAAGAGAGTAATCAATCGGCAGAAAAACTCAGCTGGTACGCTACAGTAAACTCAACAACACACAGTATGAGTTTTCAAGCTTTCAGTGAACCTTGCAATGGCCTTTGCTAGGTTCACCTCCTATCCAAATAAGAGAGTTTTTAAGTTCACCTACTACTCCAGATAGCCTCCAAAATTTTATAATCAAACACAAGAGAAATCAAAGGTGCGGTTGGTATGAAACAGTAAATGCAGAATTTCAGCCGTCCCTCAAAATTTTTTCGAACATACAGCAATTGTCTTCTGCTGTGGCTTATTTGTGTGAAGTCAAAGGATGCCTCAATGCCTACCTATTAAGGAAAAGAGCATTCAGGTTCTCTCAGATTAGAAGATGTTTCAAAACCAACAACATGCAGAAAATCAAAAGATGTCGAGAGCAAACTGCGCTTGAAATTTCGTGATGTCCCCCTTTTTTTTTTCTTTCTAAATCAAAGTTTAGATCACACCTTGATGGAGGCTGGGATCACAGGCCAAGAAGCTACAAGTGGAGTCTACGAGTACCCTAGTCAAAGACCTAGAGGGTCACAAATAAGCTAGCAAGTTAACTCATAATGCTAGCCCAATAATTGGAAAATAACTACTTCAACAAAGTCAAAGTGATGGTCAAGACATCCAAGCTCAATAAGTTGCCGCAATCAATTCCAAAATCGTGACATTCATTCACGCCAAAGAAGCATGCAATAACGTTCATCTTCAATTCTAGGCCAATCAATGTTTATCGCTAATAGTGCAAAGAAGGAAGCTCCAACGTTACCTTCGCCCAGCCAAAGAAAGGAAACTCCAACGTATCCAACCACCATCGCTCAGCACAAAGCTTCTTCAACGTCTCTACAGCAATCATGGAAAGTTTCAACGTTGTCTGCAGCTGAACAAAGAAGGAAAGCATGCAACGGCTCTCTCCACTTTGCCTATTTGTATTCCCCTGCAACATTGTAATCGATAGATAGATTTGATGAATTTGAGTAGTGAAATAGTTTTCTAGTAATCTTCGTCTTCTATCGGATGTTCTCCTTCTTCTTCTCCTTCTAGGGCCGGGCCCTCTTCCCTTCCTCCCCCTCTTCTCCTCTCCTCCTTCATCTCCTTCCTCTCGACAACCCGGTTCGCAACTTCACTCAGATTTCAAAACTTTGCAACCTCACCGCCGACGATCCAGCCGTCGGATCTCCACGCAACTTCAGCCACCGCTTCGCCTTCCGCCATAGAACCATCAGCCGCTGGCATCCATCCATCCGACTCTGCGATCACCGGAATCGAACTTCTGTTCGAATCCTCTGTTCTCGCCAGCCTTCCGTCCCACTTCCGCCTTTCATCGTCGTCCGCCTCCGACCGGCCACCGCACGACCCGAAACTCCGGCCACCTCTTCGCCATCACCACAGAAACCTCCAGTTGTAGCAGGTTTGGCGTTCGTTCATCAACCGACGAACGGCGAAGACCCCTTCTCCACTAGCGCCGCTTCCCCTGTTCCTCGTCAAATACCCTATTTTCGGGAAATCCCCTGCTTCCGTTTCACCGACGACTTCACTCAGCGCTCTAGCACCGCTTACAACCTCTTGGTCGCCTTCCAAACCACTAGCAACACAGTCTGCATCGTCTCCCTTTCTCCAGACGAAGAACGAAATCAAGGAATCCGGATTCCTTGAACCCATACTCGTCAGCCATTTGCGGCAGCAGCACGATCCTGCCCGTCGCCCCATCATTTCTCGTCGGTGCTCCGACGCCGTCAACACCCTCTCGTCCTTCCCTTGTGTCCAACGTCGTCCCTGAACTTCTCATGACCTGCCGTCGTTGATCGGCGCGTGTTTTCGCCTGCTGCTTCCGGATTCCCTCTTCTTCTTTTCTGTTGCAAGTTTTTGCTGTTCTTAATAATAATCTGATTAAGCTTGTTCTCGCAGGTGCTGTAAGCAATCAGTGGAACAAAATACTTGAACTTTGGCACGATTAGAAAGATCAAGTCTTGTTCTATCATATGGACCAGTTGGACTGAATCCAGAGTCCACAGATCAACTGAGGATACCATGCAACTTTTGAATAATGATACGATTCTGCACAAATTCTGTAACTATTTGATCGGATAGCTCTTTTTTATTTGCAGGTATTTAAGTCTTCGGCAGAGCACAAATTTCCAAACTCGACATGGTCAAGATGAATGCATCTTTTTCTACCTCTCGGAATAGATGGTTTCATTCCAGATGCAACGAGTGATCCTCGAAGGCATTCCAATAATTGCTATTTGATAATTTTTTGTGCTATGTTAATTTTTTGATCTAACTAGCTGTTTTGCTGTAGATGCCCTACATTCTAGAAAGTTCTTCATGCTCTAATTGTTACATGATTCAAAGAACTAGTTTTATTCTATAACGTGGTTTAACCGGTTTAAATTTTGGGCATATGGATTTTTCTACTGAGTATAGCAACTTTTCATAAAAGAATATCTTTATTGCCTTGGAATGTTGGCTGATTTCTGAATTTTGACATTTATGAAAATCCCAAAAATAAATAATTGAATATTTTTAATTAGTAGAATAAAGTTCACGCTTCCGTCCTACATCAATTTGGTATCAGAGCAGGTTTGTGGGCAACTCTTGTCTGCCCACCCGATCTTTGCTTTGCTCATTGCATTAAAAAAAAATTTATATGCTTTCATGTTTCTTGTATTTAGCTTGCATGTTAGTTAAGTAATTGCTGTTTATTTCCTTAAAAAAAAAATCTGTCCTAGTTTTTGCTTTGTGATTCATGCTTAGTTGTTTGCACACTATTTGCTAGTTGCAGTATGTTTGCATTGAAAAAAAAAAGAAAAAAAAAAGAAAAGAAAACTTATTTTGTGTTTTCATCTTTATTGCTTTTGCATGCTAGTTTGTTTTATCTCAGATTTATCTTTTCATACTAGCCCAAATCATTTCAACCATCTTAGGGAGCTCTATTTTCAAAGGATTATATTGTGTTTTGAAATATTCCATGGCCACTAGACTCCAACCCCCTACCTTTAGTGGTTCTCTTAACCCTAAGGATTTTAATGACTGATCAACAAAACTTGAGCATTATTTCTATTTTACTACCATGCCTGAACATTGCAAAGTTAGGTTCACCAAGTTACTTTTACAAGAATCTGCTAGATATTACTGGACCACTATTGAACAAACCTTGGAAAGAGACAATATGCTACCCATTGAGAGATGGGATGACATGCTTCATAAACTCAGGGAAAAATATGATCCTTCCTCTCTTCCTGAAAGACTTCTTACACAAGAGAACATGACTGTACCTGAATACATTCTAAAGTTTAAGACCCTCAACCATAGGAGTAGAGCTAGAGAACATCCTTGGATTGTGCGTAACCGGTTTATAGATGGTCTTAACTTTGAGATTAAGAGAGGTCTCACCTACTACCCCAGACACACAATAGAAGAAGCTTTCCAAATAGCTAGTATGGTAGAACAACATATTAAGGCAACAAATAGGAAAGGACTTGACCAACCTAGAACACAAAGCCAACCACTCCAACGAAAACTTGCTCAAACCTCAGAGTCTACATTAGAGACTAAAACAAGTCCAGAGGTTGTTGGTGTATATGCCCTAGGACCTAGTTTTGGTCAACTTATGTACTACTTGACATTGATATTTATATATCATTCTGGCATTGTCGTTATCATTGTTTGACTACACCTGCTACTGTGTACTTACATGATAATGGCCCTGGAGACAGATTGGATCTGTGCTCAAATAATTATCCCCAGTCAATGTACCTCAGTGGATATGGGACAGCTCTGGTACTTGATGCAAGTCCCCTTCAAGGGGGAGCGAAACCCTAATAGGCGCATAACAAAAATTCGAAGCGGAAGCAAGGGTTTCTATATCGCATGCATGTCATATGATCAACTTGTTAAAAACTTGCAAAGATCGACAAGTGATCTTACCATAGCCATTGCTTTGGATGGCGGCTTGGAAATGAGAGAACGAAATGGTTCTCCTCCAAAGATGACGCATACAAGACGATGGATCGGCTACTTCTTGTTGCTCCTTGTGCTAGCAAGGATCTCCAAGTCTCCTGATCGCGTTGAGGGGATTCAGATGATCTCCTTTCTTGGCTAAAACCCTCTCCAAAGCGTGAAGAAGTTCTCCCACGAGAGAAGAGGCGACGAGAGGTGAAGCAGCGAGAGAGAGCGTTACTCTCTCGAACGTGTAGTGCGTTACCTTATTTTGGAAAACCAAAAATAGTAACCGCCTAACGTTCATGCGTTCATGCGTTCATGGGTTTACCCCAACGCATTTTGCTCTCTCCCTTGAACCATGCACTCACTCAATGAGCTGGTTCAATGTTGGTTTGGTTCAAAGACCAATTAACCCAAGCCATATGGTCTAGATCACAATAAACCCTAAAGGTTCAAGATCTAACCGTTCATCTCTTGATGCTCCTGATCTCACCGATCTAGCATCCAATCTCTCAATCGAAGCTTACCGATCTCAAGCCCTAATCAATCAAACATGATCAGACCAGATCTCACTTACAATCAGAGTTTAAATCCCTTTAAACTGAACCCAAACAATTCAGTCCACACGATCTGACTTAAGTAAGCCATATCATCAAATTGTGCGACCCTAAGGGTTTCCTTTAAATGTCGGTAACGATAACTTACGTTATCACGATCAGTGAGGGGTATCTAGCAACACATCACTGTCTCCCGATATAAAGGAAAGAGTCTTCCAAGACTACACCCAAACCACAGCACAAGTGTGAATCCACTTCACTAGGCATACATGTTTCCTTTGCCACTGGATGTTCTTATTGGACAAGCGTGTCAAGCCTGTAGCTCCAATATGATGAGCATGATTAGATCAGATGAACATAGTCACCTGGGTATGGCCATACACTTTCTCAATCATCTCATTCAGGGGGGCCCCAGTAGAACATCACACTCCAATCAAGGAGACGGCAATCCTATATCTATCACTAGTGCCCTAACATGACTCATGATCATTATCCAAGATAGTCTATAACCATTATGTTTCAAATGATATTGAACTACCTCAAAACAATGACAATCATCATTTAGAAACACAAGTGATCTCAAGTCAGAGGACATGTGCCACTTGTTGCAAACAAGGATTATTCACATTGTGACAAGCAATCGAATATCCTAGTAGGGTCTGTCCAGTACATCCAATGTACCCATGAGTCTACATCTTATTCCATGCTCGAAGTATCCTATAAGATTAGAACACATATTAGTCTCAATCATATCAAGGCTGTCTCATGTTCACCAAGATATCTCGACTAAGGACATTACAGCATGTCACCCAAGCTGAACAGCATTGAGACATTATTCAGAAGCACACTTATTGTAGCAGACAATGTAACAAACTGAATAACAACCATTGCCTTTATAAACATAAGAGTTTATACATGATACTGAAAGAATCCCAAGGCCTCAAACATTAGCCTTAAGGGCATACCCCAACAATCTCCCACTTGCACTTAATCTAATGGTTGAGAAATCTCAAACCCATATTATTACAGTGCTTCTCATGCTTCTACTGTGCCAGAGGCTTGGTAAGCGGGTCAGCCAGATTGTCATCTGTATGAACCTTGCAGATTTTAATCTCACCACGATCAATGATCTCCCGGATCAAGTGAAACCGTCTCTGTATGTGCTTGGACTTCTGGTGCGACCGTGGTTCCTTTGCTTGTGCGATTGCTCCAGTGTTATCACAAAAGATAACCAAAGGATCTGCACTTGAAGGAACAACACCAAGTTCCTGAATGAACTTACGAATCCACACTGCCTCCTTAGATGCTTCTGAGGCTGCAACATACTCGGCTTCTGTTGTGGAATCAGCAACAATAGACTGTTTGAAACTTTTCCACACCACTGCTCCTCCATTCAAGCTAAAAACATAGCCTGATTGCGATCGGAAATCATCCTGGTCCGATTGGAACGAAGCGTCAGTATATCCTTCAATACTGAGTTCTTCCTGACCACCATATACCAAGAACATATCTTTGGTCCTCCGCAGATATTTTAAAATGTTCTTGACCGCAATCCAGAGTGCCTTACCTGGATTACTTTGGAATCGACTGGTCACGCTTAACCCGTAAGCGACGTCTGGGCGAGTACATAACATCGCATACATAATGGACCCAATAGCCGAAGCATAAGGCGTATTGTCCATTTCATCTTTCTCAGTCTGTGTTTGTGGACACTGACTCTTTGAAAGATTCAGACCATGTCTGACTGGAAGATATCCTCTTTTAGAATTCTCTAAATGGAATCTCTCCAGGACTTTATCGATGTAAGTACTCTGGCACAGCCCGAGAAGCCTCTTAGATCTATCCCTGTAGATCTTCACACCTAACACATAGGCTGCTTCTCCTAGATCTTTCATCTGGAAACATTTTCTTAACCATGCTTTAACAGCATGCAGTTCAGGAATATCGTTTCCAATGATTAAGATATCATCGACGTAGAGGACTAGGAAAGTAATCACGCTCCCACTAAACCTCTTATATACACACGGGTCATCTTCATTCTTGATGAAACCAAATTCACATATTGATTCATCAAAACGAATATTCCAGCTTCTTGATGCTTGCTTAAGTCCATAAATGGACTTCTTTAACTTGCATATTTTATGACGATCTGATGGATTAGTGAAACCTTCAGGTTGTGTCATATACACATCCTCATCCAGTTTTCCATTAAGGAAAGCGGTCTTCACATCCATCTGCCAGATCTCATAATCGTAATATGCTGCTATCGCAAGAATAATCCGAATAGACTTGAACATGGCTACAGGAGAGAAAGTTTCATCATAATCTATCCCGTAGATTTGTTTGAAACCTTTCGCAACTAGCCTGCCCTTATAGGTAACCACGTTACCATCCATGTCAATCTTCTTCTTGAAGATCCATTTACAGCCTATAGGGATTACTCCCGGAGGCGGATCAACCAAATCCCAGACTTGGTTATCTGACATGGAGTCCATTTGGCTCGCATAGCTTCAAGCCATCTAGCTGACTCCGGTCCACTGACCGCATCCGCATAAGTGAGGGGTTCATCATGATCAATGATGTAGACTCCGTCATAGTGCTCAGGCTGTTGATGGATCCTTCCCAATCTTCGCGGTTCCCGTGATATCTGAGCCTCAGGTTGTTCAATAACCTGTTCTACTGGCTCATGCTCATCCAATTGTGCTTGACTACTTTGTCCTTCCTCTGGATTCTCATCCAGCTTTATTTCTCTCCCACTGGCCTCTTGCAGAAGAAACTCCTTCTCAAGAAAAATGGCCGTCCGAGCAACAAATACCTTGTTCTCTTTGGGATCGTAGAAATAATAACCCTTAGTTTCCTTAGGGTAACCGACAAAGATACATTTCTCAGATCTGCTCTCTAGTTTCCCAGGGGCGAGCTTTTTGACATAAGCCTTGCAACCCCAGATCTTAATAAATGTCAAGCTCGGCTGTTTCCCATACCATAATTCGTATGGAGTCTTTGAAACTGCCTTGGATGGCACTCGGTTTAGTACCTTTGCAGCTGTTTCCAGTGCAAATCCCCAAAAGGAGTAAGGTAGAGTAGCCTGACTCATCATAGAATGAACCATATCCAGAAAGGTTCTGTTCCTCCTCTCGGACACACCATTCCATTGCGGTGTTCCTGGTGGAGTGAGCTGTGAGATAATCCCACACTGCTTCAGATAGTCAGTAAATTCTCGACTTAGGTATTCTCCACCTCGATCTGAGCGAAGTGTCTTGATATTTTGGCCTAGCTGATTCTGTACTTTATTTTTGAACTCTTTGAACTTGTCAAAAGATTCACTCTTATGTCTCATTAGATAGACATACCCATATCTACTGAAATCATCAGTAAAGGTTATGAAGTACTGATAGCCACCTCTGGCATGTTTACTAAATGGCCCACACACATCACTGTGTATAAGGTCAAGTAAACCTGAAGCCCTTTGACCTTTGTTAGGAAAAGGAGACTTCGTCATTTTACCCATTAAACAAGCTTTGCATGTATCAATCTCCTCATAGGAGAATGATCCCAGCAGTCCATGATCATGCAACCGCTTAATGCACTTCTTGTTAATATGGCCTAAACAACTATGCCATAACAAGGTGCTGTCATCAGCATACTTGGCTTTCTTATTATCAATATTTTGTATAGAACATTCCATGTCCAACATGAATAATCCATTGTTAATTGATCCAGTAGCATAAACAATATTATCATTAGAAAGAACACACTTTGAAATATTGCATTCAAAGGAAAATCCTTTCCTGACAAGAGCAGGAATAGAGATAATATTTTTCGTAATACTCGGAACAAAATAACAATTGTCCAGTTCTAATACAAGTTCAGATGGTAATGAGATGTAATAAACCCCTACAGCAACAGCAGCAACCCGTGCCCCGTTTCCAACTCGTAGGTCCACCTCATGCTGTCCCACCTGTCTTCTTCTCTTGAGTTCCTGTACATTTGAACAAATGTGAACTCCACATGCAGTGTCCAACACCCATGAAATAGAAGAAGAAGATATCATGACCTCAGTCACAAAAATACCTGAGCCAGAAGCGATGCTTCCCTTCTTGTCTCCTTGGAGCGCTTTACAGTCCTTTTTCCAGTGACCCAGCTGGCCACAATGGAAACATCTGTATTCCTTTGACCGCTTGACCTTTTGTTTCAGAGCCTTGTTGTAATTCTTGACAGGGGCTTTGCCCTTCTTCCCCTTCTTCTTGTTCCTTGACAAAAACATCAAGACAGAGGTTGAAGGCTTTCGCTTTAGAGTTTCCTCTGTAGTCAAGAGCATATTCAGCAACTCTGCCGGAGTACAGTCGATCTTGTTCATATTAAAATTAATAATGAACGGATCGAAAGAGGCCGGGAGGGACTGCAGAATAATGTCTACAGCAAGCTCCTGATTGATGGTATGCCCCAGTTTCTCTAGAGCCTCTTTGTGCCCAATCATCTTGAGCACATGAGCTCCCACTGGACTCCCTTCAGCCAGTTTGCTCTAAAAGAAAAGCTTGGTCAAATTATAGCGTTCAGTCCTCGCCTGTGCAGCATACAGCATCTTGAGGTTTGCTATAATTTCTATAGCAGACATATCCTCATGCTGACGCTGCAGGTGTGGCGTCATAGACGCTAGCATCAGGCAAGCGACATCAATGCTATCATTGACATGCTTTTCATAGGCATCCCGAACCGCCCTTGCGGCGTTCGGAGCGGGTTGAGGCGGTATAGCCGTCTCGAGGACATACAGTTTCCTCTCTGCCTTAAGAACAATCTTAAGGTGTCCGTACCAGTCTGAGAAGTTTGGCCCAGCAAACTTCTCCCTTTCCAGTAGGGATCGCACATTGAAGCTCATGGTGTTCGTTGCTGCAGGAATCTACAACAATGCAAGAACAGCAAGGTCAGTATCAATGTTTAGAATCAATCCAGGACTTAAGAAAGATTCTTTTCTCACTATTTTGTCTGACTGAAAAATCCATTAAAACAGTCCGAAAGAGTAAGACTCTTTTAGTGAGATGGGATCTAGATTTCATACTTGGTCTCCGCGTCCCGCTCAGGCGAGATAAGATGCACAGAGAGTACAAGCACTAATTTCTGGTAGGCAGTCCCTGCCAATCGCCAACCCGTGCGATTCCCCTTCATCTGGGCAATCCAGCAGACTGTGCCAACTGAGTTGGTACAACACAGTCTCTGATCCCACAGATGGCTACCTCCATATAGCTACCATATGCGCCACATATGTAGCCTACATGGTCAAGCTGACCTGACCTACTCCCTGGACCACCACGTGCTATGCTGTGCAACGAGAAGCGATAAATCCCTTCCCTGTAACACGCAGGTGTAATCGCACACCGTCTGAAGATAGATGGGCGTGCCCACTGAGTGGGTACAACACGGCCCCAACGATAGTCAGAACAGTGAGGTTTCGCGTCAGAAGGCTTACGTGCTTGATATTATAGCGTTGGATTTTAACGGTCCTTTTATCTTCTTAACTATCATGCAAACCCTATGGTGATAGCAGAAGATAAATCATGCAATTCTAATTATAAAAACGATAAGTAGAAAGCATGCTGATCTTATGTGGTAAAAGCCCATTAACCCTAAGTAAGACCTTAATTTTAACTTAAGTCTTCACTTGAGCTCTTCATGGGTCTTTTGCATCTCATCTGGCCCAACCCAGGGCCCAAGCGCCCTCTGCAGCTCAGGTGCGCCCACCAGGTAAAATGCGCCTGTCATAGGGTCGAACCCTAGACCTCCCACCTGGTCAAGCCTCTACTGCATGCGCCAATGCCATGTGTACTCTGTGCTCTTGTCATGATTAAAATTACAATTTAATCTATCTAGACAAGATTGACACGCAGGTCAATTACACAATAAATTAATTAAAATGTGATGCGCAGATCACAAATATAATAATTTACATTTTTAATCCAGGCACGCAGGCCCCAGCACAGCACACATTAATTGGGCAACCCACATAAGATAAAATAAACAAGCACATGGCATCCAATCAACATGTGATCCATCAACAAAATAAAATTTTCAAAATCCCATTGGAATCAATTTTATTTGTCTTATTTGCCCTACTACCTTACAACGGTCCATTGATAGGGATCCACTCATCATATCTAGTCAGATCCACTGCCCTTGCATGCACCAAGTCCTAACTGACTTGAGTCGACCTAATGGTCAACCATGCATGCGCAAAGGGCTGAACAACCTTCATGAGTTCTGGCAAGCGGGTGTGACCCCGGGCCTAACTCAAGAGTGCTCACTGGTTGTCTCAACCAGACCTCGCTACACGCCTGTCTGCAGTCGACCTATAGCCACCTCGTGCTTGCGCACAGGTGCCATCTGGTCGACCCATCTAGGCTGTCAGATGGTCTGATCAGACTGGTTGGATCTTACCTAGAAGATGACTTCAACCCCATCAACCCGTCTAAGGGTTTATAGTAGGCGCTTAGATCTAATATGGGGCGCGCAAGTGATCAAGTTTTTTAGAAAAACTACAACAAGCGCATACATGATACATGCGCCAAGATACATCAAATTCACAACAATAAGCATGTAGTTAGGCATGTAATTTACCATTAGATCTATTCATAAGCGCATTCATGGATCAAACATGAAGATCAAGCAATCATATGAACAAGCAATAACCGCATGCTCTGATACCAATTGCAAGTCCCCTTCAAGGGGGGAGCGAAACCCTAATAGGCGCATAACAAAAATTCGAAGCGGAAGCAAGGGTTTCTATATCGCATGCATGTCATATGATCAACTTGTTAAAAACTTGCAAAGATCGACAAGTGATCTTACCATAGCCATTGCTTTGGATGGCGGCTTGGAAATGAGAGAACGAAATGGTTCTCCTCCAAAGATGACGCACACAAGACGATGGATCGGCTACTTCTTGTTGCTCCTTGTGCTAGCAAGGATCTCCAAGTCTCCTGATCGCGTTGAGGGGATTTAGATGATCTCCTTTCTTGGCTAAAACTCTCTCCAAAGCGTGAAGAAGTTCTCCCACGAGAGAAGAGGCGACGAGAGGTGAAGCAGCGAGAGAGAGCGTAACTCTCTCGAACGTGTAGTGCGTTACCTTATTTTGGAAAACCAAAAATAGTAACCGCCTAACGTTCATGCGTTCATGCGTTCATGGGTTTACCCCAACGCATTTTGCTCTCTCCCTTGAACCATGTGCTCACTCAATGAGCTAGTTCAATGTCGGTTTGGTTCAAAGACCAATTAACCCAAGCCATATGGTCTAGATCACAATAAACCCTAAAGGTTCAAGATCTAACCGTTCATCTCTTGATGCTCCTGATCTCACCGATCTAGCATCCAATCTCTCAATCGAAGCTTACCGATCTCAAGCCCTAATCAATCAAACATGATCAGACCAGATCTCACTTACAATCAGAGTTTAAATCCCTTTAAACTGAACCCAAACAATTCAGTCCACACGATCTGACTTAAGTAAGCCATATCATCAAATTGTGCGACCCTAAGGGTTTCCTTTAAATGTCGGTAATGATAACTTACGTTATCACGATCAGTGAGGGGTATCTAGCAACACATCACTGTCTCCCGATATAAAGGAAAGAGTCTTCCAAGACTACACCCAAACCACAGCACAAGTGTGAATCCACTTCACTAGGCATACATGTTTCCTTTGCCACTGGATGTTCTTATTGGACAAGCGTGTCAAGCCTGTAGCTCCAATATGATGAGCATGATTAGATCAGATGAACATAGTCACCTGGGTATGGCCATACACTTTCTCAATCATCTCATTCAGGGGGGCCCCAGTAGAACATCACACTCCAATCAAGGAGACGGCAATCCTATATCTATCACTAGTGCCCTAACATGACTCATGATCATTATCCAAGATAGTCTATAACCATTATGTTTCAAATGATATTGAACTACCTCAAAACAATGACAATCATCATTTAAAAACACAAGTGATCTCAAGTCAGAGGACATGTGCCACTTGTTGCAAACAAGGATTATTCACATTGTGACAAGCAATCGAATATCCTAGTAGGGTCTGTCCAGTACATCCAATGTACCCATGAGTCTACATATTATTCCATGCTCGAAGTATCCTATAAGATTAGAACACATATTAGTCTCAATCATATCAAGGCTGTCTCATGTTCACCAAGATATCTCGACTAAGGACATTACAGCATGTCAGCCAAGCTGAACAGCATTGAGACATTATTCAGAAGCACACTTATTGCAGCAGACAATGTAACAAACTGAATAACAACCATTGCCTTTATAAACATAAGAGTTTATACATGATACTGAAAGAATCCCAAGGCCTCAAACATTAGCCTTAAGGGCATACCCCAACACTTGAGAGACTGGTATGTGGGCTGGTTAGGCACGTGGTGCTAACGCAGACACATGGGTATATCATTGGAGGATATACTGGATAGACCCGCTCTGAGGCTTTGACTTGGTGTCATGAGTTATCCTCATAAGTGACAGGAGATGCATTGATCCCTTGACTTGAGGTCATTGATCATTCTATATGGTTAGGGACTTGATTTGATACAACCCAACACCTTGCCGTAGCTGGGAGGTCATAACGGTTGTTATTGAGCATGTCACGACCCATATGAGAAGATCAATGGACAGACATAGGATTTGCCCCTTCCCTAGGGAAGTATGATATCCATGGAGCTCCTTTATGGTTCTATGACTGAGAGTGTATGGCCATACCCAGGTGAGAACCTATTTTAGTCATAGCCATGTGATTGGATGAAAACAAGTGGTGACACACTTGTCCAATCGGATATCAGTACGGCAAAGAGACTGTAATGCATCTGTACCTAGTTGTGATGATGGGGATGTCGATGTCGATATCCATTCCAATGACCTGGGTAGCAGCGATGCACTGCTAGGTGCCACTCACTATTGGGGTATGCCCTTAAGGCTAATGTTTGAGGCCTTGGGATTCTTTCAGTATCATGTACAAACTCTTATGTTTATAAAGGCAATGGTTGTTATTCAGTTTGTTACATTGTCTGCTGCAATAAGTGTACTTCTGAATAATGTCTCAATGCTGTTCAGCTAGGCTGACATGCTCTATGTCCTTAGTCGAGATATCTTGGTGAACATGAGACAGCCTTGATATGATTGAGACTAATATGTGTTCTAATCTTATAGGATGCTTCGAACATGGAATAAGATGTAGACTCATGGGTACATTGGATGTACTGGACAGACCCTACTAGGATATTCAATTGCTTGTCACAATGTGAATAATCCTTGATTGCAACAAGTGGCACATGTCCTCTGACTTGAGATCACTTGTGTTTCTAAATGATGATTGTCATTGTTTTGAGGTAGTTCAATATCATTTGAAACATAATGGTTATAGACTATCTTGGATAATGATCGTGAGTCATGTTAGGGCACTAGTGATAGATATAGGATTGCCGTCTCCTTGTTTAAGGAGTGTGATGTTCTGAAGGGGCCCCCCTAAATGAGATGATTGAGAAAGTGTATGGCCATACCCAGGTGACTATGTTCATCTGATCTAATCATGCTCATCATATTGGAGCTACAGGCTTGACACGCTTGTCCAATAAGAACATCCAGTGGCAAAGGAAACATGTATGCCTGGTGAAGTGGATTCACACTTGTGCTGTGGTTTGGGTGTAGTCTTGGAAGACTCTTTCCTTTATATCGGGAGACAGTGATGTGTTGCTAGATACCCCTCACTGATCGTGATAACGTAAGTTATCGTTACCGAGATTTAAAGGAAACCCTCAGGGTTGCACAATTTGATGATATGGCTTACTTAAGTCAGATCGTGTGGACTGAATTGTCAGGGTTCAGTTTAAAGCGATTTAATCTCTGATTGTGAGTGAGATCTGGTCTGATCATGTTTGATTGATTAGGGCTTGAGATCGGTAAGCTTCGATCGAGAGAGTTGATGCTAGATCGGTGAGAGCAAGAGCATCAAGAGATGAACGGTTAGATTTGGAACCTTAGGGTTTAATATGATCTAGACCAAGTGGCTTAAGTGATTTGGTCTTTGGACCAAATTGAGTAGAACCGAATGGCTTGAACCGGTTCACATGGTTGAACGAATGGTTCAAAGGCTTGATGCCATTTTGGGCGGTTTACTTTGAGTAAGCGCATGGTCCATGAACGCATGAAGTGAAGTTTTACTATTTTTGGAAGAAACGTTTCCGAAATAGTTAAGACGCCTCACGTTCGGTTGCACTCAATTCGACTCTTGCTCTTTTGCGTCTTCCTCTCGAGGTCTTCTCGTGTGAAAAGAGCGTGGACAACAAGAAAGGACTCGAGCCAAAACTAGAGACATCATCTCTTCTCCCTCAAGCAATCAGGATTCTTGGAGCCTTGCTAGCACAAGGAGCGACAAGGAGTAGGCTAAGTCTCATCTTGTGTGCGCACACTTTGGAGGAGAACCTTATCGATCTCTTCTTCCTAGACGCCATCCAAGCAATGGCTTTGGTAAGAATCGATTTCTTGATTCTTGTTTGCAATCGCATATAAAGTTGATCATATAATATGCAAAGATCCTAGAAACCCCCTTCCGCTGCATGAAAAACCTCCATATGTGCCTATCTAGGGTTTCGCTCCCCTTACTTAGGGGACCTTCAATTGGTATCAGAGCATGCGGTTTTATGTATGTTCATTTGATTGCTTATATGTGATCCTTGTTTGCGCTTGCTAAGAGTAGATTTAATCACATGCCGAAAACAAAACTACATGCTAGTATGTTTATATTTGCGCATGTATGTTGCATGGTGGCGCTTGGATGTTGTTTTTATCAAAAACTTGTTATATCTTGCGCGCATCCTCATTAGATCTAAGGTGTGCCTACCATAAACCCTTAGACGGGTTGGTAGGGTTGATATCATCCTCTAGGTAAGATCCATATAGTCTGATCAGACCATCTGACAGCCTAGATGGGTCGACCAGATGGCACCTATGCGCAAGCATTAGGTGGCTATAGGTCGACTGCATCAAGGGCGTGTAGCGAGGTCTGGTTGAGACAACCAGTGAACACTCTTGAGTTAGGCCCGGGGTCACACCCGCTTGCCAGAACTCATGGTGGTTGTTCAGCCCTTGGCGCATGCATGGTTGACCATTAGGTCAACTCAAGTCAGTTAGGACTTGGTGCATGCAAGGGCAGTGGATCTGACTAGACATGATTAGTGGATCCCTATCAATGGACCGTTGTAAGGTTGTAGGGCCCATAAGAAAATTAAAATTGATCACAATGGGTTTTCGAAAATTTTTATTTTCTTATTATTGGATCACATAATGATTGCATATCATGATGAGTGTCTATTTCATCTTATGTGGGTTGCCCTTTTAATGTGTGCTGTGCTGGGGCCTGCGAGCCTGGATTAAAATTGTAAATTAATTTTTTGTGATCTGCGCATCACATGTTATTTAATTTATAAAGTGCAATTGACCTGCGAGTCAATCTTGTCTAGATAGATTAAATTGTAATTTTAATCAGACAAGAGCACAGAGCACACATGGCATTGGCGCATGCAGTAGAGGCTTGACCAGGTGGGAGGTCTAGGGTTCGACCCTATGACAGGCGCATTTACCTGGTGGGCGCACCTGAGCTGCATTGGGCGCTAGGGCCCTGGGTTGGGCCAGATGAGATGCAAAAGACCCATGGAAAGCTCAAGTGAAGACTTAAGTTAATTTAAGGTCTTACTTAGGGTTAATGGGCTTTTACCACATAAGATCATCATGCTTTCTTTTATTGTTTAAATAATTAGACTTGCATGATTTATTTATCTTCTGCTATCACGATAGGGTTTGCATGATAGGTAAGAAGATAAAAGACCGTTAAAATCCAACGCTAAAATATCAAGCTCGATAGCCTTCTGACGCGAAACCTCACTGTTCTGACTATCGTTGGAGCCGTGTTGTACCCACTCAGTGGGCACGTCCATCTATCTTCAGACGGTGTGTGATTACACCTGCGTGTTACAGGGAAGGGATTTATCGCTTCTCGTTGCTCAGCATAGCACGTGGTGGTCCAGGGAGTAGGCCAGGTCAGCTTGACCATGTAGGCTACATATGTGGCGCATATGGTAGCTACATGGAGGCAGCCATCTGTGGGATCAGAGACTGTGTTGTACCAACTCAGTTGGCACAGTCGGCTGGATTGCCCAGATGAAGGGGAATCGCACGGGTTGGCGATTGGCAAGGACTGCCTACCAGAAATTAGTGCTTGTACTCTCTGTGCATCTTATCTCGCCTGAGCGGGACGCGGAGACCAAGTATGAAATTTGGATCCCATCTCACTAAAAGAGTGTTACTCTTTCGGACTGTTTTACGGATTTTTCAGTCAGATAAAATAGTGAGAAAAGAATCATTCTTAAGTCCTCGATTGATTCTAACATTGATACTGACCTTGCTGTTCTTGCATTGTTGTAGATTCCTGCAGCAACGAACACCATGAGCTTCAATGTGCGATCCCTACTGGAAAGGGAGAAGTTTGCTGGTCCAAACTTCTTAGACTGGTATGGACACCTTAAGATTGTTCTTAAGGCTGAGAGGAAACTGTATGTCCTCGAGACGGCTGTACCGCCTCAACCCGCTCTGAACGCCGCAAGGGCGGTTCAAGAAGCCTATGAAAAGCATGTCAATGATAGCATTGATGTCGCTTGCCTGATGCTAGCGTCTATGACGCCATAGCAGCAGCGTCAGCATTAGGATATGTCTGCTATAGAAATGATAGCAAACCTCAAGATGTTGTATGCTGCACAGGCGAGGACTGAGCGCTATAATTTGACCAAGCTTTTCTTTTAGAGCAAACTGGCTGAAGGGAGTCCAGTGGGAGCTCATGTGCTCAAGATGATTGGGCACAAAGAGGCTCTAGAGAAACTGGGGCATACCATCAATCAGGAGCTTGCTGTAGACATTATTCTGCAGTCCCTCCCGGCCTCTTTCGATCCATTCATTATTAATTTTAATATGAACAAGATCGACTGTACTCCGCCAGAGTTGCTGAATATGCTCTTGACTACAGAGGAAACTCTAAAGGGCAAGCCTTCAACCTCTGTCTTGATGTTCCCTTCCAGGAACAAGAAGAAGGGGAAGAAGGGCAAAGCCCCTGTCAAGAATTACAACAAGGCTCTGAAACAGAAGGTTAAGCGGAGCAAGGAATACAGATGTTTCCACTGTGGCCAGCTGGGTCACTGGAAAAAGGACTGTAAAGCGCTCCAAGGAGACAAGAAGGGAAGCATCGCTTCCGGCTCAGGTATTTTCGTGACTGAAGTCATGATATCCTCTTCTTCTATTTCATGGGTGTTGGACACTGCATGTGGAGTTCACATTTGTTCAAATGTACAGGAACTCAAGAGAAGAAGACAGGTGGGACAGCATGAGGTGGACCTACGAGTTGGAAACGGGGCACGGGTTGCTGCTGTTGCTGTAGGAGAATATCACATCTCATTGCCATCTGGACTTGTATTAGAACTTAATAATTGTTATTTTGTACCTAGCATTACCAAGAATATTATCTCCATTCCTGCTCTTGTCAGGAAAGGATTTTCCTTTGAATGCAATATTTCAAAGTGTGTTCTTTCTTATGATAATATTGTTTATGCTTCTGGATCAATTAACAATGGATTATTCATGTTGGACATGGAATGTTCTATACAAAATATTGATAATAAGAAAGCCAAGTATGCTGATGACAGCACCTTGCTATGGCATAGTCGTTTAGGCCATATTAACAAGAAACGCATTAAGCGGTTGCATGACCATGGACTGCTGGGATCATTCTCCTATGAGGAGATTGATACATGCAAAGCTTGTTTATTGGGTAAAATGACGAAGTCTCCTTTTCCTAACAAAGGTCAATGTGCTTCAGGTTTACTTGACCTTATACACAGTGATGTGTGTGGGCCATTTAGTAAACATGCCAGAGGTGGCTATTCATACTTCATTACCTTTACTGATGATTTCAGTAGATATGGGTATGTCTATTTAATAAGACATAAGAGTGAATCTTTTGACAAGTTCAAAGAGTTCAAGAATGAAGTACAAAATCAGCTAGGCCGAAATATCAAGGCACTTCGTTCTGATCGAGGTGGTGAATACCTAAGTCGAGAGTTTACTGACTATCTGAAGGAGTGTGGGATTATCTCACAGCTCACTCCGCCAGGAACACCGCAATGGAATGGTGTGTCCGAGAGGAGAAATAGAACATTACCTGATATGGTTCGTTCTATGATGAGTCAGGCTGCTCTACCTTACTCCTTTTGGGGATTTGCACTGGAAACAGCTGCAAAGGTACTAAACCGAGTGCCATCCAAGGCAGTTTCAAAGACTCCATATGAGTTATGGTATGGGAAACAGCCTAGCTTGACGTTTATCAAGATCTGGGGTTGCGAGGCTTATGTCAAAAAGCTCGCCTCTGGGAAACTAGAGAGCAGATCTGAGAAATGCATCTTTGTCGGTTACCCTAAGGAAACTAAGGATTATTATTTCTACGATCCCAAAGAGAACAAGGTATTTGTTGCTCGGACGGCTATTTTTCTTGAGAAGGAGTTTCTTCTGCAAGAGGCCAGTGGGAGAGAAATAAAGCTGGATGTGAATCCAGAAGAAGGACAAAGTAGTCAAGCACAGTTGGATGAGCCTGAGCCGGTAGAACAGGTTAGTGAACAACCTGAGGCTCAGATATCACGGGAACCGCGAAGATCGGGAAGGATCCGTCGACAGCCTGAGCGCTATGACGGAGTCTACATCATTGATAATGATGAACCCCTAACTTATGCGGATGCGGTCAGTGGACCGGATTCAGCGAGATGGCTTGAAGCTATGCGAGCCGAGATGGACTCCATGTCAGATAACCAAGTCTGGGATTTGGTTGATCCGCCTCCGGGAGTAATCCCTATAGGCTGTAAATGGATCTTCAAGAAGAAGATTGACATGGATGGTAACGTGGTTACCTATAAAGGCAGGCTAGTTGCGAAAGGTTTCAAACAAATCTACGGGATAGATTATGATGAAACTTTCTCTCCTGTAGCCATGTTCAAGTCTATTCGGATTATACTTGCGATAGCGGCATATTATGATTATGAGATCTGGCAAATGGATGTGAAGACAGCTTTCCTTAATGGAAAATTGGATGAGGATGTGTATATGACACAACCTGAAGGTTTCACCAATCCATCAGATCGTCATAAAATATGCAAGTTAAAGAAGTCTATTTATGGACTTAAGCAAGCATCTAGAAGCTGGAATATTCGTTTTGATGAATCAATCTGTGAGTTTGGTTTCATCAAGAACGAAGATGACCCGTGTGTATATAAGAGGTTTAGTGGGAGCGTGATTACTTTCCTAGTCCTCTACGTCGATGATATCTTAATCATTGGAAACGATATTCCTGAACTGCATGCTGTTAAAGCATGGTTAAGAAAATGTTTCCAGATGAAAGATCTAGGAGAAGCAGCCTATGTATTAGGTGTGAAGATCTACAGGGATAGATCTAAGAGGCTTCTCGGGCTGTGCCAGAGTACTTACATCGATAAAGTCCTGGAGAGATTCCATTTAGAGAATTCTAAAAGAGGATATCTTCCAGTCAGACATGGTCTGAATCTTTCAAAGAGTCAGTGTCCACAAACACAGACTGAGAAAGATGAAATGGACAATACGCCTTATGCTTCGGCTATTGGGTCCATTATGTATGCGATGTTGTGTACTCGTCTAGACGTCGCTTACGGGTTAAGCGTGACCAGTCGATTCCAAAGTAATCCAGGTCAGGCGCACTGGATTGCAGTCAAGAATATTTTGAAATATCTGCGGAGGACCAAAGATATGTTCTTGATATATGGTGGTCAGGAAGAACTCAGTATAGAAGGATATACTGACGCTTCATTCCAATCGGACCAGGATGATTTCCGATCGCAATCAGGCTATGTTTTTAGCTTGAATGGTGGAGCAGTGGTATGGAAAAGTTTCAAACAGTCTATCGTTGCTGATTCCACAACAGAAGCCGAGTATGTTGCAGCCTCAGAAGCATCTAAGGAGGCAGTGTGGATTCGTAAGTTCGTTCAGGAACTTGGTGTTGTTCCTTCGAGTGCAGATCCTTTGGTTATCTTCTGTGATAACACTGGAGCAATCGCACAAGCAAAGGAACCACGGTCGCACCAGAAGTCCAAGCACATACAGAGACGGTTTCATTTGATCCGGGAGATCATTGATCGAGGCGAGATCAAAATCTGCAAGGTTCATACAGATGACAATCTGGTTGACCCGCTTACCAAGCCTCTGGCGCAGCAGAAGCATGAGAAGCACTGTAATAATACGGGTTTGAGATTTCTCAACCATTAGATTAAGTGCAAGTGGGAGATTGTTGGGGTATGCCCTTAAGGCTAATGTTTGAGGCCTTGGGATTCTTTCAGTATCATGTACAAACTCTTATGTTTATAAAGGCAATGGTTGTTATTCAGTTTGTTACATTGTCTGCTGCAATAAGTGTACTTCTGAATAATGTCTCAATGCTGTTCAGCTAGGCTGACATGCTCTATGTCCTTAGTCGAGATATCTTGGTGAACATGAGACAGCCTTGATATGATTGAGACTAATATGTGTTCTAATCTTATAGGATGCTTCGAGCGTGGAATAAGATGTAGACTCATGGGTACATTGGATGTACTGGACAGACCCTACTAGGATATTCAATTGCTTGTCACAATGTGAATAATCCTTGATTGCAACAAGTGGCACATGTCCTCTGACTTGAGATCACTTGTGTTTCTAAATGATGATTGTCATTGTTTTGAGGTAGTTCAATATCATTTGAAACATAATGGTTATAGACTATCTTGGATAATGATCATGAGTCATGTTAGGGCACTAGTGATAGATATAGGATTGCCGTCTCCTTGTTTAAGGAGTGTGATGTTCTGAAGGGGCCCCCCTAAATGAGATGATTGAGAAAGTGTATGGCCATACCCAGGTGACTATGTTCATCTGATCTAATCATGCTCATCATATTGGAGCTACAGGCTTGACACGCTTGTCCAATAAGAACATCCAATGGCAAAGGAAACATGTATGCCTGGTGAAGTGGATTCACACTTGTGCTGTGGTTTGGGTGTAGTCTTGGAAGACTCTTTCCTTTATATCGGGAGACAGTGATGTGTTGCTAGATACCCCTCACTGATCGTGATAACGTAAGTTATCGTTACCGACATTTAAAGGAAACCCTCAGGGTCGCACAATTTGATGATATGGCTTACTTAAGTCAGATCGTGTGGACTGAATTGTCAGGGTTCAGTTTAAAGGGATTTAATCTCTGATTGTGAGTGAGATCTGGTCTGATCATGCTTGATTGATTAGGGCTTGAGATCGGTAAGCTTCGATCGAGAGAGTTGATGCTAGATCGGTGAGATCAAGAGCATCAAGAGATGAACGGTTAGATCTGGAACCTTAGGGTTTAATATGATCTAGACCAAGTGGCTTAAGTGATTTGGTCTTTGGACCAAATTGAGTAGAACCAAATGGCTTGAACCGGTTCACATGGTTGAACGAATGGTTCAAAGGCTTGATGCCATTTTGGGCGGTTTACTTTGAGTAAGCGCATGGTCCATGAACGCATGAAGTGAAGTTTTACTATTTTTGGAAGAAACATTTCCGAAATAGTTAAGACGCCTCACGTTCGGTTGCACTCAATTCGACTCTTGCTCTTTTGCGTCTTCCTCTCGAGGTCTTCTTGTGTGAAAAGAGCGTGGACAACAAGAAAGGACTCGAGCCAAAACTTGAGACATCATCTCTTCTCCCTCAAGCGATCAGGATTCTTGGAGCCTTGCTAGCACAAGGAGCGACAAGGAGTAGGCTAAGTCTCATCTTGTGTGCGCACACTTTGGAGGAGAACCTTATCGATCTCTTCTTCCTAGACGCCATCCAAGCAATGGCTTTGGTAAGAATCGATTTCTTGATTCTTGTTTGCAATCGCATATAAAGTTGATCATATAATATGCAAAGTGTTGGGGGTATGCCCTTAAGGCTAATGTTTGAGGCCTTGGGATTGTAACAGTATCATGTATAAACTTTTATGTTTATAAAGGCATGGTTGTTATTCAGTTTGTTACCTTGTCTGCTGTAATAAGTGTACTTCTGAATAATGTCTCAAAGCTGTTCAGCTAGGCTGACATGAAGTAAAGTCCTTAGTCGAGATATCTTGGTGAACATGAGACAACTTTGATATTATTGAGACTAATATGTGTTCTAATCTTATAGGATGCTTCGAGCATGGAATAAGATGTAGACTCATGGGTACATTGGATGTACTGGACAGACCCTACTAGGATATTCAATTGCTTGTCACAATGTGAATATTCCTTGATTGCGACAAGTGGCACATTTCCTCTGACTTGAGATCACTTGTGTTTTCTAAATGATGATTGTCATTGTTTTGAGGTAGTTCAATATCATTTGAAACATAATGGTTATAGACTATCTTGGATGGTGAGCTTAAGTCAGGTTAGGGCACTAGTGATAGACATAGGATTGCCATCTCCTTGTTTAAGGAGTGTGATGTTTTAAAGGGGCCCCCTGGATGACATGATTGAGAATAGTGTATGGCCATACCCAGATGACTATGTTCATCTGATCTAATCATGCTCATCATATTGGAGTTACAAGCTTGACACGCTTGTCCAATAAGAACATCCAGTGGCAAAGGAAATATGCATGCCTTGTGAGTTGATTCACACTTGTGCTGTGGTTTGGGTGTAGTCTTGGAAGACTCTTTTCTTTATATCAGGAGACAGTGATGTGTTGCTAGATACCCCTCACTGATCGTGATAACGTGAGTTATCGTTACCGACATTTAAAGGAAACCCTCAGGGTCGCACAATTTGATGATATGGCTTACTTAAGTCAGATCGTGTGGACTGAATTGTTCAGGTTCAGTTTAAAGGGATTTAATCTCTGATTGTAAGTGAGATCTGGTCTGATCATGTTTGATTGATTAGGGCTTAAGATCGGTAAGCTTCGATTGAGAGAATGGATGCTGGATCGGTGAGATCAAGAGCATCAGGAGATCAACGGTTAGATCTGGAGCCTTAGGGTTTAATTTGGTCTAGACCATGTTGCTTGGCTTATTTGGTCTTTGAACCAGACCAACATGAACCGGCTCATAAATGAGCGCATGGTTCAAAAGTGAAGTGGTTTTGCGAATGGGAAAACCCATGATCGCATGAAGAGAAGTGGCATGCTATTTTTAGATAGCACTTCTCTTACGTGACCACATCTCACGTTCACGCCTCTCCTCTCTTCGTTCGTCGCCTTGTCTCTTGCTCTTGACGAGAGAACATTCGGGTGGTGAAAAGTTTTTGACGAGAAGGGGAGAAAAAATCGCCAAGCCAAGACATCTCTTCCCTTCCACTCGACAAGGACATCTTTGGGCCTTGCTAGCACAAGGATCGCAAGGAGGAGTAGGCGACATCAATTGTGTGCGTCACCTCTGGAGAAGATCCAGTTCGGTCTTTGCTTCCAAGGCGCCATCTAGAAATGGCTATGGTATGATCCTTCTCTATATGCAATTGGGTCATTTTTGTTAATCATACAGCATGCAAGATCTAGAAACCCCCTTTCCGCTGCCTTCATTCCCATATGTGCCTATGAGATAGGGTTTCGCCCCCTTGTGGGGACCTTCAAATGGTATCAGAGCCATGGTTAACGCATGTTTTATGATTGCTTAAGCCATTTTGTGATCCTTGTTTGCGAACTCATGATTAGATCTAAGGTTACATGCGATACATCTTGTATATGTTAGTTGGCGAAAATGCATTGCATAGTTTCTCCTTTGTGCATGTATGTGGCGCATCTAATGTTTTTCTCAAAACTATATTACATGCGCGATTCACACTAGATCTAAGCTGTCCCTGCTATAAACCCTTAGACGGGTTGATGGGGTTGAAGTCATCCTCTAGGATAGATCCAATAGTCTGATCAGACCCTCTGACAGCCTAGATGGGTCGACCAGATGGCACCCATGCGCAAGCATGAGGTGGCTATAGGTCGACTGCATAACAGGCGTGTAGCGAGGTCTGGTTGAGACAACTGGTGAACGCATATGAGTTAGGCCCGGGTTCACACCCGCTTGCCAGAACTCATGATGGTTGTTCAGCCCTTGGCGCATGCATAGTTGACCACTGGGTCGACTCAAGTCAGTTAGGACTTGGTGCATGCAAGGGCAGTGGATCTGACTAGACATGATGAGTGGATCCCTATCAATGGACCGTTGTAAGGTTGTAGGGCACATAAGGAAAAATAAAATTGATCTCAATGGGGTTTTTCAAAAAATTTTATTTTTCATGATTGGATCAAATGATGTATGATGCCATATGCATGTTTATTTATTCTTATGTGGGCTGCCCATGTTAAATGTGTGCTGTGCTGGGGCCTGCGTGCCTGGAAATTATTTTGTAAATTAATTTTTAATTGTGATGTGCGCATCACCTTGTACTTAATTTATAAAATGTAATTGACCTGCGTGTCAATCTTGTCTAGATAGATTAATTTGTAAGTTAATCAGACAAGGGCACAGAGCACACATGGCATTGGCGCATGCAGTAGTGGCTTGACCAGGTGGGAGGTCCAGGGTTCGACTCTGGGACCAGGCGCATTTTCCCTGGTGGGCGCACCTCAGCTGCAAATGGCGCTTAGGCCCTGGTTTGGGCCAGATGAGCAGCAAAAGCCCCATGAAGAAAAGCAAGTGAAGACTTAAGTTCTTAAGGTCTTACTAGGGCTATGGGCTTTTACCACATAAGATCCATGCTTTCTTTTATTGTTTAAATAAGTAGAACAGCATGATTTATTTATCTTCAGTTATCACCATAGGAATTGCATGATAGTGATGAAGATAAAAGACCGTTAAAATCCAACGCTAAAATATCAAGCTCGTAAGCCTTCTGACGCGAAACCTCACTGTTCTGATTATCGTTGGAGCCTTGTTGTACCCACTCAGTGGGCACGTCCATCTATCTTCAGACGGTGCGGGATTACACCTGCGTGTTACAGAGAAGGGATTTATCGCTTCTCGTTGCTCAGCATAGCACGTGGTGGTCCAGGGAGTAGGTCGGGTCAGCTTGACCATGCAGGCTACATATGTGGCGCATATGGTAGCACATGGAGGCAGCCATCTGTGGGGTCAGAGACTGTGTTGTACCAACTCAGTTGGCACAGTCTGCTGGATTGCCCAGATGAAGGGGAATCGCACGGGTTGGCGATTGGCTAGGGCAGCCTACCAGAGATTAGCGCCTGAGCGGGACGCGGAGACCAAGTATGAAATCTGGATCCCATCTCACTAAAAGAGTTCTACTCTTTCGGGCTGTTTTGCTGGATTTTTCAGCCAGATAAAATAGTGAGAAAAAGAATCATTCTTAAGTCCTGATTGATTCTTAACATTGATACTGACCTTGCTGTTCTTGCATTGTTGTAGATTCCTGCAGCAACGAACACCATGAACTTCAATGTGCGATCCCTACTGGAAAGGGAGAAGTTTGCTGGGCCAAACTTCTCAGACTGGTTCGGACACCTTAAGATCGTTCTTAAGGCAGAGAGGAAACTGTATGTCCTCGAGACGGCGATACCACCTCAGCCCGCTCCGAACGCCGCAAGGGCGGTTCGGGAAGCTTATGAAAAGCACGTCAATGATAGCATTGATGTCGCTTGCCTGATGCTAGCGTCTATGACGCCACCGCTGCAGCGTCAGCATGAGGATATGTCTGCAATAGACATGATAGCAAACCTCAAAATGCTGTATGCTGCACAGGCGAGGACAGAACGCTATAATCTGACAAAGCTGTTCTTTCAGAGCAAACTGGCTGAAGGGAGCCCAGTAGGAGCTCACGTGCTCAAGATGATTGGGCACAAGGAGGCTCTAGAGAAACTGGGGCATACCATCAATCAGGAGCTTGCTGTAGACATTATTCTGCAGTCTCTCCCGCCCTCTTTCGATGCGTTCATTATTAACTTTAATATGAACAAAATCGATTGTACTCTGGCAGAGCTGCTGAATATGCTCTTGACTACTGAGGAGACTCTGAAGGGAAAGCCTTCAACCTCTGTCTTGATGGTTCCTTCGAGGAACAAGAAGAAGGGGAAGAAGGGCAAAGCCCCTGTCAAGAGTTACAGTAAGGCTCTGAAACAAAAAGTTAAGCGGTCAAAGGAATACAGATGTTTCCACTGTGGCCAGCTGGGTCACTAGAAAAAGGACTGTAAAGCGCTCCAAGGAGATAAGAGGGGAAGCTTCGCTTCTGGCTCAGGTATATACGTGACGGAAGTCATGGTTTCATCTTCTTCTATATCATGGGTGTTGGACACTGCATGTGGAGTTCACATTTGTTCAAATGTACAGGAACTCAAGAGAAGAAGACAGGTGGGACAGCATGAGGTGGACCTACGCGTTGGAAACGGGGCACGGGTTGCTGCTGTTGCTATAGGAAACTATTTCATTTCTTTACCATCTGGACTTGTATTGGAACTAGACAATTGTTACTTTGTTCCCAGTATTACTAAAAATATTATCTCTATTCCTGCTCTTGTCAGGAAGGGGTTTTCCTTTGAATGCAATATTTCAAAGTGTGTTTTGTCTTTAGATAATATTGTTTATGCAACTGGTTCAATTAACAATGGGTTATTCATGTTGGACATGGAATGTTCTATACAAAATATTGATATTAAGAAAGCCAAGTATGCTGATGACAGCACCTTGCTATGGCATAGTCGTTTAGGCCATATTAACAAGAAGCGCATTAAGCGGTTGCATGATAATGGACTGCTGAGATCATTCTCCTATGAGGAGATTGATACATGCAAGGCTTGTTTAATGGGTAAAATGACGAAGTCACCTTTTCCTAACAAAGGTCAAAGGGCTTCAGGTTTACTTGACCTTATACACAGTGATGTGTGTGGGCCATTTAGTAAACATGCTAGAGGTGGCTATCAGTACTTCATAACCTTTACTGATGATTTCAGTAGATATGGGTATGTCTATCTGATGAGACATAAAAGTGAATCTTTTGACAAGTTCAAAGAGTTCAAGAATGAAGTACAGAATCAGCTAGGCCGAAATATCAAGGCACTTCGTTCTGATCGAGGTGGAGAATACCTAAGTCGAGAATTTACTGACTATCTAAAGGAGTGTGGGATTATCTCACAGCTCACTCCACCAGGAACACCCCAATGGAATGGTGTATCCGAGAGGAGAAATAGAACGTTACTTGATATGGTTCATTCTATGATGAGTCAAGCTACTCTTCCATATTCCTTTTGGAGATTTGCACTCGAAACAGTTGCAAAGGTACTAAACCGAGTGCCATCCAAGGCAGTTTCTAAGACTCCATATGAGTTATGGTATGGGAAACAGCCGAGCTTGACATTTATCAGGATCTGGGGCTGCGAGGCTTATGTCAAAAAGCTCGCCTCTGGGAAACTAGAGAGCAGATCTGACAAATGTATCTTTGTCGGTTACCCTAAGGAAACTAAGGGTTATTATTTCTTCGATCCCAAAGAGAACAAGGTATTTGTTGCTCGGACGGCCATATTTCTTGAGAAGGAGTTTCTTCTGCAAGAGGCCAGTGGGAGAGAAATAAAGCTGGATGAGAATCCAGAGGAAGGACAAAGTAGTCAAGCACAGTTGGATGAGCTTGAGCCGGTGGATCAGGTTATTGAACAACCTGAGGCTCAGATATCACGGGAACCGCGAAGATCGGGAAGGATCCGTTGACACCCTAAGCGCTATGACGGAGTCTACATCATTGATAATGATGAACCCCTCACTTATGCGGATGCGGTCAGTGGACCGGAGTCAGCTAGATGGCTTGAAGCTATGCGAGCCGAGATGGACTCCATGTCAGATAACCAAGTCTGGGATTTGGTTGATCCACCTCCGGGAGTAATCCCTATAGGCTGTAAATGGATCTTCAAGAAGAAGATTGACATGGATGGTAACGTAGTTACCTATAAAGGCAGGCTAGTTGCGAAAGGTTTTAAACAAATCTACGGGATAGATTATGATGAAACTTTCTCACCTGTAGCCATGTTTAAGTCTATTAGGATTCTTTTCGCGATAGCAGCATATTACGATTATGAGATTTGGCAAATGGATGTGAAAACAGCTTTCCTGAATGGAAATCTGGATGAGGATGTGTATATGACACAACCAGAAGGTTTCACTAATCCATTAGATCGTCATAAAATATGCAAGTTAAAGAAGTCCATTTATGGACTTAAACAAGCATCAAGAAGCTGGAATATTCGTTTTGATGAATTAGTCACTGAATTTGGTTTCATCAAGAACGAGGATGACCCGTGTGTATATAAGAGGTTTAGTGGGAGCGTGATTACTTTCCTAGTCCTCTACGTCGATGATATCTTGATCATTGGAAATGACATTCCTGAAATGCATGCCGTAAAGGCATGGTTAAGGAAATGTTTCCAGATGAAAGATCTAGGAGAAGCAGCCTATGTGTTAGGTGTGAAGATCTACAGAGATAGATCTAAGAGGCTTCTCGGGCTGTGCCAGAGTACTTACATCGATAAGGTCCTGGAGAGATTTCATTTAGAGAATTCTAAAAGAGGATATCTTCCAATCAGAGATGGTCTGAATCTTTCGAAGAGTCAGTGTCCACAAACACAGACTGAGAAAGATGAAATGGACAATACGCCTTATGCTTCGGCTATTGGGTCCATTATGTATGCGATGTTGTGTACTCGCCCAGACGTCGCTTACGGGTTAAGCGTGACCAGTCTGTTCCAAAGTAATCCAGGTCAGGCACATTGGATTGCGGTCAAGAACATTTTAAAATATCTGCGGAGGACCAAAGATATGTTCTTGATATGTGGTGGTCAGGAAGAACTCAGTATTGAAGGATATACTGATGCTTCGTTCCAGTCGGACCAGGATGATTTCCGATCGCAATCAGGCTATGTTTTTAGCTTGAATGGAGGAGCAGTGGTGTGGAAGAGTTTCAAACAGTCAATCGTTGCTGATTCCACAACAGAAGCCGAGTATGTTGCAGCCTCGGAAGCATCCAAGGAGGCAGTGTAGATTCGTAAGTTCGTGAGAGAACTTGGTGTCGTTCCTTCGAGTGCAGATCCTTTGGTTATCTTCTGTGATAACACTGGAGCAATCGCACAAGCAAAGGAACCATGGTCGCAGCAGAAGTCCAAGCACATACAGAGACGGTTTCATTTGATCAGGGAGATCATTGATCGTGGCGAGATCAAAGTCTGCAAGGTACATACAGATGACAATCTGGCAGACCCGCTTACTAAGCCTCTGCAGGAGTCCCCTTCAAGGGGGGAGCGCAAGCGGATAAAACCCCTTTCAAGAGGGGGGCGCAAAACCCTAATACATGCACATAGAACACTATTGCATGGGCGGAAATTAGGGCATCAAGAATCGGTTGCATGATATATATGATCAACTATGAAAAACCGATTGCAAATATCAAGAAGAATCATACCATCGCCATTTGTTGGATGGTGTGTTGGAATCAAAGACCGAAAGGGATCTTCTCCCTAGTCGACGCACACACGATGAGGAATGGCTTCTCCTTGTCATCTTTGTGCTAGCAAAGCTTCAAGGGTCCTTTGCGCGTGGAGGAGATGAGATCCTTTGGGCTTGGCGAAGAAGAACTTCCTCTACACTCGTCGAGAGCTTTGTCACACGAGAAGAGAGAAAAATCGTCCAAAGTGATGAGAGGCGATTGAGCGAACGTTGTCATCAACGTGGAGGCGTTGCTATCCAAAAATAGCAACCCATTACTCTCAACGGTTATGCGTTCACATGAAGTGAACCGTAACTCCTTCACCCCATTCGAATCTTTGAACCAAGCGCTCACAAGATGAGCCGGTTCAAATGACTTTGGTCCAAGACCAAATCAGCCCAAGCAATGGTCGATCTTATTGAACCTCAAGGCTCAAGATCACCGTTGATCTCAAGATGCTCCTGATCTCACCGATCTAGCATCAAATCTCTCGATCGAAGCTTACCGATCTCAAGCCCTAATCAATCAAACATGATCAGACCAGATCTCACTTACAATCAGAGTTTAAAACCCCTTTAAACTGAACCTAAACAATTCAGTCCACACGATCTGACTTAAGTAAGCCATATCATCAAATTGTGCGACCCTAAGGGTTTCCTATACCTGTCGGTAACGATAACTCACGTTATCACGATCAGTGAGGGGTATCTAGCAACACATCACTGTCTCCCGATAGAAAGGAAAGAGTCTTCCAAGACTTCACCCAAACCACAGCACAAGTGTGACTCTAACTCACAAGGCATGCATCTTTCCTTTGCCACTGGATGTTCTTATTGGACAAGCGTGTCAAGCTTGTAGCTCCAATATGATAAGCATGATTAGATCAGATGAACACAGTCACCTGGGTATGGCCATACACTTTCTCAATCATCTCATCCAGGGGGCCCCTGTAGAACATCACACTCCTTAAACAAGGAGATGGCAATCCTATGTCTATCACTAGTGCCCTAACCTGATTCAAGCTCACCATCCAAGATAGTCTATAATCATTGTCTTTCAAATGATATTGAACTACCTCAAAACAATGACAATCATCATTTAGAAACACAAGTGATCTCAAGTCAGAGGAAATGTGCCACTTGTTGCAATCAAGGAATATTCACATTGTGACAAACAACTGAATATCCTAGTAGGGTCTGTCCAGTACATCCAATGTACCCATGAGTCTACACCTTATTCCATGCTCGAAGCATCCTATAAGATTAGAACACATATTAGTCTCAATCATATCAAGGCTGTCTCATGTTCACCAAGATATCTCGACTAAGGACATAAAGCTTGTCAGCCTAGCTGAACAGCTTTGAGACATTATTCAGAAGTACACTTATTACAGCAGACAAGGTAACAAACTGAATAACAACCATGCCTTTATAAACAGAAGAGTTTATTACATGATACTGTTACAATCCCAAGGCCTCAAACATTAGCCTAAGGGCATACCCCAACAATCTCCCACTTGCACTTAATCTAATGGTTGAGAAATCTCAAACCCATATTATTACAGTGCTTCTCATGCTTCTGCTGCGCCAGAGGCTTGGTAAGCGGGTCTGCCAGATTGTCATCTGTATGAACCTTGCATATTTTGATCTCGCCACGTTCAATGATCTCCCGGATCAAATGAAACCGTCTCTGTATGTGCTTGGACTTCTGGTGCGACCGTGGTTCCTTTGCTTGTGCGATTGCTCCAGTGTTATCACAGAAGATAACCAAAGGATCTGCACTCGAAGGAACGACACCAAGTTCCCGTAAGAACTTACGAATCCAGACTGCCTCCTTGGATGCTTCCGAGGCTGCAACATACTCGGCTTCTGTTGTGGAATCAGCAACAGTTGACTGTTTGAAACTCTTCCACACCACTGCTCCACCATTCAAGCTAAAAACATAGCCTGATTGCGATCGGAAATCATCCTGGTCCGACTGGAACGAAGCGTCAGTATATCCTTCAATACTGAGTTCTTCCTGACCACCATATATCAAGAACATATCTTTGGTCCTCCGCAGATATTTTAAAATGTTCTTGACTGCAATCCAGTGCGCCATACCTGGATTACTTTGGAACCGACTGGTCACGCTTAACCCGTAAGCGACGTCTGGGCGAGTACACAACATCGCATACATAATGGATCCAATAGCCGAAGCATAAGGCGTATTGTCCATTTCATCTTTCTCAGTCTGTGTTTGCGGACACTGACTCTTCGAAAGATTCAGACCATGTCTGACTGGAAGATATCCTCGTTTAGAATTCTCTAAATGAAATCTCTCCAGGACTTTATCGATGTAAGTACTCTGGCACAACCCGAGAAGCCTCTTAGATCTATCCCTGTAGATCTTCACACCTAATACATAGGCTGCTTCTCCTAGATCTTTCATCTGGAAACATTTCCTTAGCCATGCCTTAACCGCATGCATTTCAGGAATGTCATTTCCAATGATCAAGATATCATCGACGTAGAGGACTAGGAATGTAATTACGCTCCCACTAAACCTCTTATATACACACGGGTCATCCTCGTTCTTGATGAAACCAAATTCAGTAACTGATTCATCAAAACGAATATTCCAGCTTCTTGATGCTTGTTTAAGTCCATAAATAGACTTCTTTAACTTGCATATTTTATGACGATCTGATGGATTAGTGAAACCCTCAGGTTGTGTCATATACACTTCCTCGTCCAGATTTCCAATAAGGAAAGCTGTCTTCACATCCATCTGCCAGATCTCATAATCATAATATGCAGCTATCGCGAAAAGAATCCGAATAGACTTAAACATGGCCACAGGTGAGAAAGTTTCATCATAATCTATCCCATAGATTTGTTTGAAACCTTTCGCAACTAGCCTGCCTTTATAGGTAACCACGTTACCATCCATGTCAATCTTCTTCTTGAAGATCCATTTACAGCCTATAGGGATTACTCCCGGAGGCGGATCAACCAAATCCCAGACTTGGTTATCTGACATGGAGTCCATCTCGGCTCGCATAGCTTCAAGCCATCTAGCTGACTCCGGTCCACTGACCGCATCCGCATAAGTGAGGGGTTCATCATTATCAATGATGTAGACTCCGTCATAGCGCTCAGGCTGTCGACGGATCCTTCCCGATCTTCGCGGTTCCCGTGATATCTGAGCCTCAGGTTGTTCAGTAACCTGATCTACCGGCTCAGGCTCATCCAACTGTGCTTGACTACTTTGCCCTTCCTCTGGATTCTCATCCAGCTTTATTTCTCTCCCACTGGCCTCTTGCAGAAGAAACTCCTTCTCAAGAAATATGGCCGTCCGAGCAACAAATACTTTGTTCTCCTTGGGATCGTAGAAATAATAACCCTTAGTTTCCTTAGGGTAACCGACAAAGATGTATTTCTCAGATCTGCTCTCCAGTTTCCCAGAGGCGAGCTTTTTGACATAAGCCTCGCAACCCCAGATCCTGATAAATGTCAAACTTGGCTGTTTCCCATACCATAACTCATATGGCGTCTTTGAAACTGCCTTGGATGGCACTCGGTTTAGTACCTTTGCAGCTGTTTCCAGTGCAAAACCCCAAAAGGAGTATGGAAGAGTAGCCTGACTCATCATAGAACGAACCATATCAAGTAACGTTCTATTTCTCCTCTCGGACACACCATTCCATTATGGTGTTCCTGGCGGAGTGAGCTGTGAGATAATCCCACACTCTTTCAGATAGTCAGTAAACGCATGACTTAGGTATTCTCCACCTCGATCTGAGCGAAGTGTCTTGATATTTCGGCCTAGCTGATTTTGTACTTCATTCTTGAACTCTTTGAACTTGTCAAAAGATTCACTTTTATGTCTCATCAGATAGACATAACCATACCTACTGAAATCATCAGTAAAGGTAATGAAGTACTGATAGCCACCTCTGGCATGTTTACTAAATGGCCCACACACATCACTGTGTATAAGGTCAAGTAAACCTGAAGCCCTTTGACCTTTGTGAGGAAAAGGTGACTTCGTCATTTTACCCATTAAACAAGCCTTGCATGTATCAATCTCCTTATAGGAGAATGATCCCAGCAGTCCATGATCATGCAACCGCTTAATGCGTTTCTCGTTTATATGGCCTAAACGACTATGCCATAGCAAGGTGCTGTCATCAGCATACTTGGCTTTCTTATTATCAATATTTTGTATAGAACATTCCATGTCCAACATGAACAACCCATTGTTAATTGAACCAGTAGCATACACAATATTATCTAGAGAAAGTACACACTTTGAAATCTTGCATTCAAAGGAAAAACCCTCCCTGACAAGAGCAGGAATGGAGATAATATTCTTGGTAATACTGGGTACAAAATAACAATTGTTTAATTCTAATACAATGCCAGATGGTAAAGAAATGAAATAGTCTCCTACAGCAACAGCAGCAACCCGTGCCCCGTTTCCAACGCGTAGGTCTACCTCATGCTGTCCCACCTATCTTCTTCTCCTGAGTTCCTGTACATTTGAACAAATGTGAACTCCACATGCAGTGTCCAACACCCATGAAATAGAAGAAGATGAAACCATGACTTCCGTCACGTAAATACCTGAGCCAGAAGCGATGCTTCCCCTCTTGTCTCCTTGGAGCGCTTTACAGTCCTTTTTCCAGTGACCCAGCTGGCCACAGTGGAAACACCTGTATTCCTTGGACCGCTTAACCTTTTGCTTCAGAGCCTTGTTGTAGTTCTTGACAGGGGCCTTGCCCTTCTTCCCCTTCTTCTTGTTCCTTGAAGGAACCATTAAGATAGAGGTCGAAGGCTTACCCTTCAGAGTTTCCTCAGTAGTCAAGAGCATATTCAGCAGCTCTGCCGGAGTATAATCGATTTTGTTCATATTAAAGTTAATGATGAACGCATCGAAAGAGGGCGGAAGAGACTGCAGAATAATGTCTACAGCAAGCTCCTGGTTAATGGTATGCCCCAGTTTCTCCAGAGCCTCCTTGTGCCCAATCATCTTGAGCACGTGAGCTCCCACTGGGCTCCCTTCAGCCAGTTTGCTCTGAAAGAACAGCTTCGTCAGATTATAGCGTTCTGTCCTCGCCTGTGCAGCATATAGCATCTGGAGGTTCGCTATAATTTCTATAGCCGACATATCCTCATGCTGACGCTGCAGCGGTGGCGTCATAGACGCTAGCATCAGGCAAGGGACATCAATGCTATCATTGACGTGCTTTTCATAGGCTTCCCGAACCGCCCTTGCGGCGTTCGGAGCGGGTTGCGGCGGTATCGCCGTCTCAAGGACATACAGTTTCCTCTCTGCCTTAAGAACGATCTTAAGGTGTCCAAACCAGTCAGAGAAGTTCGGCCCAGCAAACTTCTCCCTTTCTAGTAGGGATTGCACATTGAAGCTCATGGTGTTCGTTGCTGCAGGAATCTACAACAATGCAAGAACAACAAGGTCAGTATCAATGTCAAGAATCAATCAGGACTTGAGAAAGATTCTTTTTCTCACTATTTTATCTGGCTGAAAAATCCAGCAAAATAGCCCGAAAGAGTAGAACTCTTTTAGTGAGATGGGATCCAGATTTCATACTTGGTCTCCGCGTCCCACTCAGGCGAGATAAGATGCACAGAGAGTACAAGCACTAATTTCTGGTAGGCTGTCCCAGCCAATCGCCAACCCGTGCGATTCCCCTTCATCTGGGCAATCCAGCCGACTGTGCCAACTGAGTTGGTACAACACAATCTCTGACCCCACAGATGGCTGCCTCCATGTGCTACCATATGCGCCACATATGTAGCCTACATGGTCAAGCTGACCCGACCTACTCCCTGGACCACCACGTGCTATGCTGAGCAACGAGAAGGGATAAATCCCTACTCTGTAACACGCAGGTGTAATCACACACCGTCTGAAGATAGATGGACGTGCCCACTGAGTGGGTACAACACGGCTCCAACGATAGTCAGAACAGTGAGGTTTCGCGTCAGAAGGCTTACGAGCTTGATATTTTAGCGTTGGATTTTAACGGTCTTTTATCTTCCTCACTATCATGCAATCCTATGGTGATAGCAGAAGATAAATTAAAACATGCTGTTCTACTTATAAAGCAATAAAAGAAAGCATGAATCTTATGTGGTAAAAGCCCATAGCCTAAGTAAGACCTTAACCTAACTTAAGTCTTGACTTGCTTTTCATCATGGGGCTTTTTGCTGCTCATCTGGCCCAAACCAGGGCCCAAGCGCCATCTGCAGATCTGGTGTGCCCACCAGGAATATGCGCCAGGTCCTAGGGTCGAACCCTAGACCTCCCACCTGGTCAAGCCACTTGCTGCATGCGCCTCTGCCAAGTGTGCTCAGTGCTCTTGTCTGATTAATTTACAAATTAATCTATCTAGACAAGATTGACTCGCAGGTTAATTACATTTTATAAATTAAGTACAAGGTGATTCGCAGATCACAATTAAAATTAATTTACAAAATCATTACTAGGCACGCAGGCCCCAGCACAGCACACATTTAACTTGGGCAGCCCACATAAGATGAAATAAACATACATATGCATCAATCATCATGTGATCCATTCATGAAATTAAATTTCGAAAAACCCCATGGGTATGAATTTTAATTTCCTTATAGGCCCTACAACCTTACAACGGTCCATTACTAGGGATCCACTCATCCAACCTAGTCAGATCCATTGCCCTTGCATGCACCAAGTCCTAACTGACTTGAGTTGACCCAGTGGTCAAACATGCATGCGGCAGGGCTGAACGACCACTATGAGATCTGGCAAACGGGTGTGACCCCGGGCCTAACTCATGTGCGTTCATAAAGTGTCTCCATCAGACATCGCTACACGCCTTTGATGCAGTCGACCTAGAGCCACCTATAGCTTACGCACAGGTGCTCTCTGGTCGACCCATCTAGGCTGTCAGATAGTCTGATCAGACCAGTTGGATCTAACTTAGAGGACGACTTCAACCCTAATAACCCGTCTAAGGGTTTACTGCAGGCGCCATTTAGATCTAATGGTAAGCGCGCAAGTCATTTTATTTTTTTTGTAAGATAAACATCAAACACAACTTATAGAAGCGCTACCCATACATGCGCCAACAACAATACATAACTAGTAAAGTTTCGCATGTAGTCTAGATCTAGTAACATGGCGCATACAAGGATCACAAATCACAGCAAACATATTTATCATGCATAAAAGCCTGCTCTGATACCAATTGCAGGAGTCCCCTTCAAGGGGGGAGCGCAAGCGGATAAAACCCCTTTCAAGAGGGGGGCGCAAAACCCTAATACATGCACATAGAACACTATTGCATGGGCAGAAATTAGGGCATCAAGAATCGGTTGCATGATATATATGATCAACTATGAAAAACCGATTGCAAATATCAAGAAGAATCATACCATCGCCATTCGTTGGATGGTGTGTTGGAATCAAAGACCGAAAGGGATCTTCTCCCTAGTCGACGCACACACGATGAGGAATGGCTTCTCCTTGTCATCTTTGTGCTAGCAAAGCTTCAAGGGTCCTTTGCGCGTGGAGGAGATGAGATCCTTTGGGCTTGGCGAAGAAGAACTTCCTCTACACTCGTCGAGAGCTTTGTCACACGAGAAGAGAGAAAAATCGTCCAAAGTGATGAGAGGCGATTGAGCGAACGTTGTCATCAACGTGGAGGCGTTGCTATCCAAAAATAGCAACCCATTACTCTCAACGGTTATGCGTTCACATGAAGTGAACCGTAACTCCTTCACCCCATTCGAATCTTTGAACCAAGCGCTCACAAGATGAGCCGGTTCAAATGACTTTGGTCCAAGACCAAATCAGCCCAAGCAATGGTCGATCTTATTGAACCTCAAGGCTCAAGATCACCATTGATCTCAAGATGCTCCTGATCTCACCGATCTAGCATCAAATCTCTCGATCGAAGCTTACCGATCTCAAGCCCTAATCAATCAAACATGATCAGACCAGATCTCACTTACAATCAGAGTTTAAAACCCCTTTAAACTGAACCTAAACAATTCAGTCCACACGATCTGACTTAAGTAAGCCATATCATCAAATTGTGCGACCCTAAGGGTTTCCTATACCTGTCGGTAACGATAACTCACGTTATCACGATCAGTGAGGGGTATCTAGCAACACATCACTGTCTCCCGATAGAAAGGAAAGAGTCTTCCAAGACTTCACCCAAACCACAGCACAAGTGTGACTCTAACTCACAAGGCATGCATCTTTCCTTTGCCACTGGATGTTCTTATTGGACAAGCGTGTCAAGCTTGTAGCTCCAATATGATAAGCATGATTAGATCAGATGAACACAGTCACCTGGGTATGGCCATACACTTTCTCAATCATCTCATCCAGGGGGCCCCTATAGAACATCACACTCCTTAAACAAGGAGATGGCAATCCTATGTCTATCACTAGTGCCCTAACCTGATTCAAGCTCACCATCCAAGATAGTCTATAATCATTGTCTTTCAAATGATATTGAACTACCTCAAAACAATGACAATCATCATTTAGAAACACAAGTGATCTCAAGTCAGAGGAAATGTGCCACTTGTTGCAATCAAGGAATATTCACATTGTGACAAACAACTGAATATCCTAGTAGGGTCTGTCCAGTACATCCAATGTACCCATGAGTCTACACCTTATTCCATGCTCGAAGCATCCTATAAGATTAGAACACATATTAGTCTCAATCATATCAAGGCTGTCTCATGTTCACCAAGATATCTCGACTAAGGACATAAAGCTTGTCAGCCTAGCTGAACAGCTTTGAGACATTATTCAGAAGTACACTTATTACAGCAGACAAGGTAACAAACTGAATAACAACCATGCCTTTATAAACAGAAGAGTTTATTACATGATACTGTTACAATCCCAAGGCCTCAAACATTAGCCTAATGGCATACCCCAACAGCCTCTGGCGCAGCAGAAGCATGAGAAGCACTGTAATAATATGGGTTTGAGATTCCTCAACCATTAGATTAAGTGCAAGTGGGAGATTGTTGGGGGTATGCCCTTAAGGCTAATGTTTGAGGCCTTGGGATTGTAACAGTATCATGTATAAACTTTTATGTTTATAAAGGCATGGTTGTTATTCAGTTTGTTACCTTGTCTGCTGTAATAAGTGTACTTCTGAATAATGTCTCAAAGCTGTTCAGCTAGGCTGACATGAAGTAAAGTCCTTAGTCGAGATATCTTGGTGAACATGAGACAACCTTGATATGATTGAGACTAATATGTGTTCTAATCTTATAGGATGCTTCGAGCATGGAATAAGATGTAGACTCATGGGTACATTGGATGTACTGGACAGACCCTACTAGAATATTCAATTGCTTGTCACAATGTGAATATTCCTTGATTGCGACAAGTGGCACATTTCCTCTGACTTGAGATCACTTGTGTTTTCTAAATGATGATTGTCATTGTTTTGAGGTAGTTCAATATCATTTGAAACATAATGGTTATAGACTATCTTGGATGGTGAGCTTGAGTCAGGTTAGGGCACTAGTGATAGACATAGGATTGCCGTCTCCTTGTTTAAGGAGTGTGATGTTCTAAAGGGGCCCCCTGGATGAGATGAATGAGAATAGTGTATGGCCATACCCAGATGACTATGTTCATCTGATCTAATCATGCTCATCATATTGGAGTTACAAGCTTGACACGCTTGTCCAATAAGAACATCCAGTGGCAAAGGAAATATGCATGCCTTGTGAGTTGATTCACACTTGTGCTGTGGTTTGGGTGTAGTCTTGGAAGACTCTTTTCTTTATATCGGGAGACAGTGATGTGTTGCTAGATACCCCTCACTGATCGTGATAACGTGAGTTATCGTTACCGACATTTAAAGGAAACCCTCAGGGTCGCACAATTTGATGATATGGCTTACTTAAGTCAGATCGTGTGGACTGAATTGTTCAGGTTCAGTTTAAAGGGATTTAATCTCTGATTGTAAGTGAGATCTGGTCTGATCATGTTTGATTGATTAGGGCTTAAGATCGGTAAGCTTCGATTGAGAGAATGGATGCTGGATCGGTGAGATCAAGAGCATCAGGAGATCAACGGTTAGATCTGGAGCCTTAGGGTTTAATTTGGTCTAGACCATGTTGCTTGGCTCATTTGGTCTTTGAACCAGACCAACATGAACCGGCTCATAAATGAGCGCATGGTTCAAAAGTGAAGTGGTTTTGCGAATGGGAAAACCCATGATCGCATGAAGAGAAGTGGCATGCTATTTTTAGATAGCACTTCTCTTACGTGACCACATCTCACGTTCACGCCTCTCCTCTCTTCGTTCGTTGCCTTGTCTCTTGCTCATGATGAGAGAACATTCGGGTGGTGAAAAGTTTTTGACGAGAAGAGGAGAAAAAATCGCCAAGCCGAGACATCTCTTCCCTTCCACTCGACAAGGACATCTTTGGGCCTTGCTAGCACAAGGATCGCAAGGACGAGTAGGCGACATCAATTGTGTGCGTCACCTCTGGAGAAGATCCAGTTCGGTCTTTGCTTCCAAGGCGCCATCTAGAAATGGCTATGGTATGATCCTTCTCTATATGCAATTGGGTCATTTTTGTTAATCATACAGCATGCAAGATCTAGAAACCCCCTTTCCGCTGCCTTCATTCCCATATGCGCCTATGAGATAGGGTTTCGCCCCCTTCTGGGGACCTTCACAAAGATCCTAGAAACCCCCTTCCGCTGCATGAAAAACCTCCATATGCGCCTATCTAGGGTTTCGCTCCCCTTACTTAGGGGACCTTCACTCACTGCTTGTGATGACCTCTGGACAGCACTGCCAGCGTCAGAGGAACCTACAGGGTCGCACACCTTGATACTTGAGTTCTCGTATTGATCGGGAAGCCTTATGATCGAGTTATTGGATAACTCGGATCTAATTGGGAGATTTCATCAGCGCCAATGGGCCTGATGAGATGGAAGAGTGTTTTTGGAGCCAAACTTCATTTTTGGCAGGTTGACCCGTATTTGACCATGGTTGGTCATATTTGGATTAGGGTTGCATTGGATTGGATCCAAGTGCTTAATCAACCCATGTAATGAAGTTTGGGCTAGCTCATTATCCAATGAGGCCCAATAACAAGTTCTCATGAAGAGATGAGAGGCTAAAAGGGTATAATGGGGAGAAACATGAACCATTAAGCGCCTAGGGGCATAATGGGGTCATGTTGGCGCCTTTGCTTCATTATGGAAGTAAAGGGCGCCTCCCCTCTCTTCCTAGGATGGAATGCATGCCTCTATGGCATTGCTTGGGGCGCAAGGCAAGGCCTTGGCGCACAAGGAAGGGCGTGGGGCACAATAAGGAATGGTTGAATGAGAATTATGGAAATGTCTTGGAGACTTTCCTTATCTCAAACCTCCTCATCCTAGCCCTACACTTGTCATGATGCTAGCCATTACCCTAACCGCCTCTTGCCCTATAAATGTGACCCTAGTTGCCCCCTCTTGTGGATGATCAATCCTTGAAGGCGTGAACACCAGAAGAGGGGCGAGTGCTTGGAGCAAGGGCGCATCTTCTTCCATAACCGCAAGCCTCTTCCTCCTTTCCTCTTGGCGCAAGGAGATCTAAAGCTTGGCGGCTTGGATAGTTTCCCTCCTCACTTAGCGCATCTTTTCTCTAGGTGGCGCAAGTGAGTTAGAGTGTCTCCCTAAGGCTTGGATCTTCTTCCCGAGGCTAGCACCGGGCGTGGAAGAAGAGAACTCAAGAGATCCGTGTGTGCGAGACTGCAGAGGGCGCACACTTGGACGCCTACATCGGCATCGCTCCACATTGCTCCTAAGGTATTTACTAACTCATCGTGTCGACTCCCTTGGTTGCGATCTTCATTGGGTTTTTGGGACCGGCCTGTTTCGGGGACATTCTTCCGCTGCGAAAAATGTATGTCTATAACTCTGAAAAATTTGTAAAATGTCCCCGGGGTTTCCCAACAGTGGTATCAGAGCGACTTGTAAGACTAGAACGATGTTTTTATGCTTTTCTTCCATGCTCACATGCCATATCTCTATTTTCGTAAATAGCATGATGCATGGGAATCGATTTTTCTAAAAGTAGAAAAATTAGGGTTTCTTGTTTCTATCATCCTCTCAATCTCTTTTGGATTTTTGGACTATTTTTCTTGTTTGATTTAAAGATCAAAGGCGCACGTAATTTTGTCAAGTAGGACGGGCATTGTGTCTTCGAATTGGCCAAGTCTCTTGATCTGACAAAATTGCCAGCCGAAAGGATCTCTGAAATCATCATGAAAAATAAATCGCAATAAACCAAAAGACTTGTGAGAAGAAGATGAGGAAAAGAAATAGATTTTATGAAAAAGAAAAATTTCAGATTTTATGTTTTTCATGAGCATATAGAATTGCATGAGTAAATACCTTGATTGTGCATAATGTTGTGATCATGAGTCAAGCCCCTCTTGCATGCCTGTGATGTATCCTCGTGTGGCCTGCATGCCATCTTTTTCATTATTTTTGTAAAAATTAAGAGGAAGATTAAGGGCTAGGCGCATCCTTCTTGGACCTTGATGCTCGCATCTTGCTTGATAGCGCAAGCATGCAAGGTGGCGCATGCAAGCTGGTGCTTGGTTGCTTGGTGGCGCAAGAAAGCTTGGCGAAACCTCTTTTGGTTTGGGAGCTAGCTATCTTGGCCCTTTGCATGGTGGCGCACCTTCCTTGGAGGAAGACCATGGCATTGGCCGAACCTATGGGGAACTTTTAAAGTGTACCTCTAGGGTTTGAGAGCTAAACCATGAGAGAAGGACCTTGGAGCCAACCTTGAAGTTCAAGCTAGAGGTCGGCCAGGCTAGGTCTAGTTTTTGGGGCTTGAGCTCTAGGACAAGAGTTGAACCTATTTCATGGCATGGATTGGTTCAATGTCTTGTATAGGATATGATCACATCATCCTTTACTGCTTTTATTATTTTCTGCAGAAGCATGCCTGAAATGTTTTACCGTTATGTTATCACTATAGGATTGCATGCCTGTAATGATAGACATAAGATAAAATTGAGATGATGAGACCTTAAACAAAACCCTCAATTAAAATATCAAGTCTAGTAGCCTTCTAACGCATAGCCCTCACTAAGCTATCGATCAGTGGAGTTGTGAATTGTTTCCCACCCTCGTGGGACACACCCACTTATCTTTAGAAAGTGCGTGGTGGCAATGGTTTCCCCAGTCCAGTTTTAACCTGGGCGTGCCTTCGCAAGGAAACTCGTTGGCCCTGGGCATAACGGTTAGGAATGGACTTGACTAGAAGATCACATGTGCTGGGCACATGGTGAAAGTCTAGAGGCATCGTTGAGAGGTAAAGGTTTCATGTTGTATCCAGCCCTCGCTGGACATGAAATGCCTAGACTGTCTCAACAAGGGGAGTTGCTTGGAGCAACCGGCCGGCGCGCCCACCTTAGGAAGCATGGGTTACTTTGTGCATCTCATCCCACCCTCGTGGGACGCAAAGCCTCATGTGAAATAAGGATCCCATCTCACTAGGAAATTTTTTGACTTCCCGATTGACTTTGTGGGTTGTCAATTCGAGTTTAAAATAGTGGGAGCCATGGTCATTTAAAACAAGTCCAGTTTAAATGACTCGAAGTAGTACTAATCTGCTGTTTCTTGGTTGTTGTAGAACAATGGCTGTGAACAATGGCAGATGGTCACTGCGATCTACCCTGGAAAGGGATAAGTTGGTTGGATCCAACTTAAAGGATTAGTATATGAACTTGAGAATTGTGCTCAAGCTCGAGAGGAAGCTATATGTCCTTGAGAAGCCAATTCCTGAGTCACTTCCATGCTTGGCCTCAGCGGCTGAGAAGGATGCTTATGATAAGCATCAAGCTGATACTTTGGAAGTTGCACAATTAATGCTAACCAACATGTCGCCCGAATTTAGAGGGCAATATGAATCTAAGAGTGCCTCTGAAATTATTTCTAATCTAAGGCAGCTCTTTGATGCATTGATTGAGCTCAACCCTCCTAAAGTAGACATTCAATGTGTTGAGCCCAAAGGCTTAACTAATACATTGAAAACAAAGATGGAAAGAGTCAGGAATAATAAGTGCTACTCATGTGGAGGACCACCTCACATGATAAAGGACATAGTACGACTTCAGAATGAGAAGAAGAGAGGCAAGGCTTCGTCTTCATGCTCAGGTATCTATGTTACAGAAGTCAATCTTTCTACTTCTATGTCATGGGTATTGGATACCGCATGTGGAGCTCATATTTGTACAAATATGCAGGGGCTCAAGAAAAGTAGATTGGTGCGGCTTGGAGAGATTGACCTACGCGTTGGAAATGGGGCACAGGTTGCTGCTGTTGCTGTAGGCGTTTTGACTCTCTCCTTGCCTTCTGGACTTCAATTAGAACTAGATAATTGCTTTTGTGTACCTTCGTTAACAAAGAACATTGTATCCATTCCTTGCTTGGCAAGGAAAGGATTTAAATTTGAAATAAATAAGAACTCCTGTTCTTTTTCATTTGCAAATATGTTCTATGGGAAGGGTACTTTATGCAATGGTCTGTATATCTTAGATATGGAAAGTTCTGTTTGTAACATAAGCAATAAAAGGACCAAACTGAGTGGTTCAGTTGGTGCTTTCCTATGGCACTATCGATTAGCCCATATAAACAAGAATCGCATCCAACAACTCCATGCAAATGGATTGTTAGATTCAAGTTCCTTGGAGGAATTTGATACTTGTGAACCTTGTTTATTAGGGAAGATGACAAAGGCGCCCTTCACCAAGATTGGTGAGAGGGCAGAAGGTTTATTGGATCTCATACACACTGATGTGTGTGGGCCCTTCAATAAACAAGCCAAAGGAGGGTACAACTACTTCATTACCTTCACTGATGACTTCAGTAGGTATGGTTATGTCTACTTAATGAGACATAAATCTGAATCCTTTGAGAAATTCAAGGAGTTCAAGAATGAAGTAGAGAACCAGCTTGGGAGATCCACTAAAGCTATTCGATCAGATCGAGGTGGAGAATACCTGAGCGGTGAGTTCTTTGACTATCTGAGAGAGTGTGGGATCATATCCCAACTCACTCCTCCTGGAACACCTCAATGGAATGGTGTGTCTGAAAGGAGAAATCAAACTTTATTGGATATGGTTCGATCCATGATGAGTCATGCAACTCTACCTTCATCATTCTGGGGGCATGCACTAGAAACAGCTTCTCTGATACTGAATAATGTTCCATCTAAGAGTGTCTCCAAGATATCATACGAGATGTGGAGTGGGAGACGCCCTAATCTCACGCTTATCAGGATCTAGGGATGTGAGGCTTATGTCAAACGTTAGGATTCTAGTAAGCTAGAACCTAGATTTGATAAGTGTGTGTTTGTGGGGTATCCTAAGGAAACTAACAGATACTACTTCTATGTCCCAACCGAGAACAAAGTTTTTATTGCTCGGGGTGCTGTCTTTCTAGAGAAAGAATTTCTTATGAAAGAAGTTAGTGGGAGGAAGTTTGACTTGGATGAGGTCCAAGTGCAAGCACAAGACAAAGAGATGGAATCTGAGCCACCTGCACCGGTTGCTAGGCAACCTGAGGCTCAGACAAAGGTCCCGCGTAGGTCTGGGAGAATTCGTTGTGCACCTGAAAGGTATGGGTCGCTACCGACCCAACACGATGGGATCTTCATCATTGAGGATGAACCTAGAACCAATGATGAGGCGGTCAGTGGACCGGACTCCGAGAAATGGCTTGACGCCATGCGATCCGAGATGGATTCCATGTCGGCTAACCAAGTCTGGGATTTGGTTGAGCTACCTGATGGGGTAAAACCCATAGGGTGTAAATGGGTCTTCAAAAGGAAGACAGACATGGATGGCAAAATAGTTACCTATAAGGGTAGACTAGTGGCTAAAGGATTTAAACAAGTCCACGGGGTGGACTATGATGAAACCTTCTCGCCAGTTGCCATGATTAAATCCATTCAGATTCTGCTTGCTATAGCTGCATATCATGATTATGAGATATGACAGATGGATGTGAAGACAGCATTCCTTAACGGGAAGCTGACTGAGGATGTGTATATGACACAACCTGATGGCTTCATCCATCCTGTAGAGGCTAATAAGGTCTGCAGGCTAAAGAGGTCCATTTATGGATTAAAACTAGCATCTCAAAGTTGTAATCTTTGTTTTGATGAAGCCGTGAGAGATTATGGGTTCATCAAAAGCGAAGATGACGCCTGTGTATACAGAAAATTCAGTGGGAGCTTGGTGATTTTTCTGGTCTTGTATGTTGATGACATACTGCTAATCGGAAACGACATCCCTAGTCTTCAAGCTGTGAAGACATGGTTAGGGAAATGTTTCGAGATGAAAGACTTAGGGGAGGCCGCCTATATTCTAGGTGTGAGGATCTACCGGGATAGATCCAAGAGGCTTCTGGCCCTTAGTCAGAGTACTTACATTGATAAGGTACTGGAGAGGTTCTACATGGAGCAATCCAAGAAAAGATACCTTCCAGTGAGACATGGCCTTACTCTCTCAAAAAGCCAGTGTCCTACAACACAGGCTGAGAGGGATAACATGAGTCGAATTCCTTATGCTTCGGCAGTAGGATCGATCATGTATGCAATGTTATGTACTAGACCAGATGTGGCATATGCTGTGAGCATAACCAGCCGATACCAATCCAATCCAGGTCATCAGCACTGGGTGGCTGTAAAGAACATCCTAAAGTATCTGAGAAGAACTAAGGATCTATTCTTGGTCTATGGGGGACAGGAAGAGCTCAGTATGCAGGGCTATACTGACGCATCATTCCAATCTGACCCTGACGACTTTAGATCGTAGGCCGGCTATGTGTTCAAGATAAATGGAGGCGCTGTATGTTGGAAGAGCTTCAAGCAATCCACCATAGCAGATTCTACAACCGAAGCTAAGTATGTGGCTGCTTCTGAGGCAGCCAAAGAAGCTGTTTGGATAAGGAAGTTCTTATGTGATCTTCAAGTGGTACCTAGTGCAATGGATCCCATTGAACTCTACTGTGACAACAATGGAGCAATTGCACAAGCCAAGGAACCACAGTCTCATCAAAGATCCAAACACATACTCAGAAGATTTCACCTGATCAGAGAGATCATTGACAGAGGTGATGTCAAGATTAGCATAGTAGACACAGAGAACAATCTGGCAGACCCATTGACCAAGGCTTTGGCGCAGCAGAAGCATGATGGTCACGCTAGAGATATGGGGTTGAGATTCCTCAACTTCTAGGTCTTAGTGCAAGTGGGAGATTGTTGGTGTATATGCCCTAGGACCTAGTTTTGGTCAACTTATGTACTACTTGACATTGATATTTATATATCATTCTGGCATTGTCGTTATCATTGTTTGACTACACCTGCGACTGTGTACTTACATGATAATGTCCCTGGAGACAGATTGGATCTGTGCTCAAATAATTATCCCCAGTCAATGTACCTCAGTGGATATGGGACAGCTCTGGTGCTTGAGAGACTGGTATATGGGCTGGTTAGGCAGGTGGTGCTAACGCAGACACATGGGTATATCATTGGAGGATATACTGGATAGACCCGCAATGAGGCTATGACTTGGTGTCATGAGTTATCCTCATAAGTGACAGGAGATGCATTGATCCCTTGACTTGAGGTCATTGATCATTCTATATGGTTAGGGACTTGATTTGATACAACCCAACACCTTGCCATAGCTGGGAGGTCATAACGGTTGTTATTGAGCATGTCACGACCCATATGAGAAGATCAATGGACAGACATAGGATTTGCCCCTTCCCTAGGAAAGTATGATATCCATGGAGCTCCTTTATGGTTCTATGACTGAGAGTGTATGGCCATACCTAGGTGAGAACCTGTTTTAGTCATAGCCATGTGATTGGATGAAAACAAGTGGTGACACACTTGTCCAATCGGATATCAGTACAGCAAAGAGACTGTAATGCATCTGTACCTAGTTGCGATGATGGGGATGTCGATGTCGATATCCATTCCAATGACCTGTGTAGTAGCGATGCACTGCTAGGTGCCACTCACTGCTTGTGATGACCTCTGGTCAGCACTGCCAGCGTCAGAGGAACCTACAGGGTCGCACACCTTGATACTTGAGTTCTCGTATTGATCGGGAAGCCTTATGATCGGGTTATTGGATAACTCGGATCTAATTGGGAGATTTCATCAGCGCCAATGGGCCTGATGAGATGGAAGAATGTTATTGGAGCCAAACTTCATTTTTGGCAGGTTGACCCGTATTTGACCATGGTTGGTCACATTTGGATTAGGGTTGCATTGGATTGGATCCAAGTGCTTAATCAACCCATGTAATGAAGTTTGGGCTAGCTCATTATCCAATGAGGCCCAATAACAAGTTCTCATGAAGAGATGAGAGGCTAAAAGGGTATAATGGGGAGAAACATGAACCATTAAGCGCCTAGGGGCATAATGGGGTCATGTTGGCGCCTTTGCTTCATTATGGAAGTAAAGGGCGCCTCCCCTCTCTTCCTAGGATGGAATGCATGCCTCTATGGCATTGCTTGGGGCGCAAGGCAAGGCCTTGGCGCACAAGGAAGGGCGCGGGGCACAATAAGGAATGGTTGAAGGAGAATTATGGAAATGTCTTGGAGACTTTCCTTATCTCAAACCTCCTCATCCTAGCCCTACACTTGTCATGATCCTAGCCATTACCCTAACCGCCTCTTGCCCTATAAATGTGACCCTAGTCGCCCCCTCTTGTGGATGATCAATCCTTGAAGGCGTGAACACAAGAAGAGGGGCGAGTGCTTGGAGCAAGGGCGCATCTTCTTCCATAACCGCAAGCCTCTTCCTCCTTTCCTCTTGGCGCAAGGAGATCTAAGGCTTGGCGGCTTAAATAGTTTCCCTCCTCACTTGACGCATCTTTTCTCTAGGTGGCGCAAGTGAGTTAGAGTGTCTCCCTAAGGCTTGGATCTTCTTCCTGAAGCTAGCACCGGGCGTGGAAGAAGAGAACTCAAGAGATCCATGTGTGCGAGACTGCAGAGGGCGCAAACTTGGACGCCTACATCGGCATCGCTCCACATTGCTCCTAAGGTATTTACTAACTCATCGTGTCGACTCACTTGCTTGCGATCTTCACTGGGTTTTTGGGACCGGCCTGTTTCGGGGACATTCTTCCGCTGTGAAAAATGTATGTCTATAACTCTGAAAAATTTGTAAAATGTCCCCGGGGTTTCCCAACAGAGGTGACATGTGAAACTCAAGAGGAAAACCACAAGCAATATCTAGAGAAACTTCCAACTTATAGTATCACCCTTAGGAATGATTTTTTCCATACCTACATCAAAATGAAAGATAAGATGTGTAAGGTAGCCATAGATGAGTCCATAGGCTTCAACTTCATAACCCCTAGTGCCATTGATAGATTTGGCCTTACCAGTGAGCCTATCCCAGACCCTTACAACATTAGTAGGGATGATGGAACCAAAACCTTAGTGAACCATATGTGCTTAGTTCCTATTTTGTTAGGTACCCTTCTACTAGAAGTTTGGTGTTATGTCTTACCCTTAGAAGGTACATACCATGTCCACCTAGGAGCACTTTGGTTATATGATGTCAATGGGTATTACCAAAGGCAAGATGATTCATATGTCTTAAAATGCCAAAACCCAAAGATTAAGATCAAGAGGTCCAAACCTAAAACCTCTAAGGTACCTACTCCCTCAAACTCTCAAGAGAATATACCAACCTTAGAGTCTACCTTGGGAACAAAAACAAGCTCAGGTAACACATGTGAAACTCAACAGGCAAACCATGAGGTAGAACCCATACCTCAACCTTTAATTTTAGGGCCCATACCCACAGGTCCTCAAGATGAGTCTAGCATTCTAGCTAAGGAACTCATAGTTGACTTGTCTAAGAGTCAAACTACCCCTAAGTTGCCAATAGAGACTGTTGTAGACTTGTCTCAAGTTAAAAGTGAAGTAGAACCTTATCAATTACCTTCAATTTGAGGGCCCATGCCCACAGGTTCCCAAACCCAAATTTGCACTACTATTAGAGAACCTAAAACTGAACCCAAACCCATGGGTCCTCTTGAACCATATTTTGAACCTAAGTTAGAGCCTTTTGAGCTTGACTTGAACCCTAAATGTCAACCCTTAGGAACACCCATAAGCTTAGAAAATTTCTCTCAGGACCCTATCATCCTTGAATCTTGTCTTTTAGGTCCTTCAACCCACACCCTTAAGCCACCATTTGTATCAACAAAACATAATGAACTCAAACATGCTTTGCACTATGCTCTTATTGAAATTGAGTATATTGATTTCATCATTCCTTGTTCTTTTATAAGTCCTATGATTGTCTATGACAAACTTACTAATGAGTGTGGCTGAGAAAGGGAATTTTCTACAGGTGTCCCTGACTTGCAGCTTGGACTATGGATATTGATTGTTGAATTCCTCCACCTACGCAAGGACAATTCTTCGGGGAAGAATTTTTTTCACCCGGGGAGAACTGATGGAGGCAGGGATCACAGGCCAAGAAGCTACAAGTGGAGTCTACGAGTACCCTAGTCAAAGACCTGGAGGGTCACAAATAAGCTAGCAAGTTAACTCATAATGCTAGCCCAATAATTGGAAAATAACTACTTCAACAAAGTCAAAGTGATGGTCAAGACATCCAAGCTCAATAAGTTGCCGCAATCAATTCCAAAATCGTGACATTCATCCACGCCAAAGAAGCATGCAATAACGTTCATCTTCAATTCTAGGCCAATCAATGTTTATCGCTAACAGTGCAAAGAAGGAAGCTCCAACGTTACCTTCGCCCAGCCAAAGAAAGGAAACTCCAACGTATCCAACGACCATCGCTCAGCACAAAGCTTCTTCAACGTCTCTACAGCAATCATGGAAAGTTTCAACATTGTCTGCAGCTGAACAAAGAAGGAAAGCATGCAACGGCTCTCTCCACTTTGCCTATTTGTATTCCCCTGCAACATTGTAATCGATAGATAGATTTGATGAATTTGAGTAGTGAAATAGTTTTCTAGTAATCTTCCTCTTCTATCGGATGTTCTCCTTCTTCTTCTCCTTCTAGGGCCGGGCCCTCTTCCCTTCCTCCCCCTCTTCTCCTCTCCTCCTTCATCTCCTTCCTCTCGACAACCCGGTTCGCAACTTCACTCAAATTTCAAAACTTTGCAACCTCACCGCCGACGATCCAGCCGTCGGATCTCCACGCAACTTCAACCACCGCTTCGCCTTCCGCCATAGAACCATCAGCCACCGGCATCCATCCATCCGACTCTCCGATCACCGGAATTGAACTTCCGTTCGAATCCTCTGTTCTTGCCAGCCTTCCGTCCCACTTCCGCCTTTCATCGTCGTCCGCCTCCGACCGGCCACCGCACGACCCGAAACTCCAGCCACCTCTTCGCCATCACCACAGAAACCTCCAATTGTAGCAGGTTTGGCGTTCGTTCATCAACCGACGAACGGTGACGACCCCTGCTCCACTAGCGCCGCTTCCCCTGTTCCTCGTCAAATACCCTATTTTCGAGAAATCCCCTGCTTCCGTTTCGCCGACGACTTCACTCAGCGCTCCAGCACCGCTTACAACCTCTTGGTCGCCTTCCAAACCACTAGCAACACAGTCTGCATCGTCTCCCTTTCTCCAGACGAAGAACGAAATCAAGGAATCCGGATTCCTTGAACCCAGACTCGTCAGCCATTTGCGGCACTAGCACGATCCTGCCCGTCGCCCCATCATTTCTCGTCGGTGCTCTGACGCCGTCAACACCCTCTCGTCCTTCCCTTGTCTCCAACGTCGTCCCCGAACTTCTCATGCCCTGCCGTCGTTGATCGGCGCGTGTTTTCACCTGCTGCTTCCGGATTCCCTCTTCTTCTTTTCTGTTTCAAGTTTTTGCTGTTCTTAATAATAATCTGATTAAGCTTGTTCTTGTTGGGGTATGCCCTTAAGGCTAATGTTTGAGGCCTTGGGATTATTTCAGTATCATGTATAAACTCTATGTTTATAAAGGCAATGGTTGTTATTCAGGTTGTTACATTATCTGCTGCAATGTGTATACTTCTGAATAATGTCTCGATGCTGTTCAGCTAGGCTGATATGCAGTATTGTCCTTAGTCGAGATATCTTGGTGAACATGAGACAGCCTTGATATGATTGAGACTAATATGTGTTCTAATCTTATAGGATGCTTCGAGCATGGAATAAGATGTAGACTCATGGGTACATTGGATGTACTGGACAGACCCTACTAGGATATTCAATTGTTTGTCACAATGTGAATAATCCTTGTATGCAAACAAGTAGCATGTGTCCTCTGACTTGAGATCACTTGTGTTTCTAAATGATGATTGGCATTGTTTTGAGGTAGTTCAATATCATTTGAAACATAATGATTATAGACTATTTTGGATAATGAGCATGAGTCATGTTAGGGCACTAGTGATAGATATAGGATTGCCGTCTCCTTGTTTTAGGAGTGTGATGTTCTGAAGGGGCCCCCTGGATGAGATGGTTGAGAAAGTGTATGGCCATACCCAGATGACTATGTTCATCTGATCTGATCATTCTCATCATATTGGAGTTACAGGCTTGACACGCTTGTCCAATAAGAACATCCAGTGGCAAAGGAAACATGTATGCCTAGTGAAGTGGATTCACACTTGTGCTATTGTTTGGGTGTAGTCTTGGAAGACTCTTTCCTTTATATCGGGAGATAGTGATGTGTTGCTAGATACCCCTCACTGATCGTGATAACGTGAGTTATCGTTACCGACATTTGAAGGAAACCCTTAGGGTCGCACAATTTGATGATATGGCTTACTTAAGTCAGATCGTGTGGACTGAATTGTTTTGGTTCAGTTTAAAGGGATTTAAACTCTGATTGTAAGTGAGATCAGGTCTGATCATGTTTGATTGATTAGGGTTTGAGATCGGTAAGCTTCGATCGAGAGTGTTGATGCTAGATCGGTGAGATCAAGAACATCAAGAGATGAACGGTTAGATCTTGAACTATTTGGTTCAATGAGATCTAGACCATGGCTTGGGCTGATTTGATTTGGTTTTTGAACCAAATGCAATTGAATCGAATTGATTTGAACCGGTTCACATGAGTGAACGCTTGGTTCAAAGCTTGTAGGCATTTTGGTCGGTTTTGATGTCGTGGGCGCATGGCTACATGTCTTTCTATTTTTGGAAAGTCAAAAATGCCTCAACGCCTCAACGCTCGCTTCTTCCTTTTGACGCCCCCTCTCTCGTGTAGAGAAGGTCTTCACGCCTTGAAGAGGATTCGGCCAAGCTAGAGCTCTCATCCTATTCCCTTCCATTCGACAAGGATACTTTGAAGAGCTTTGCTAGCACAAAGGATTCAAAGGAGCAAGTCATCTTCACCTTGTGTGCGTCACTTTTGGTGAAGAAGCACACGCATCTTTCTCTTCCAAGTCGCCATCTAAGCAATGGCAATGGTATGAATCCTTATCATCTATATAAGGTCTTGAAAGTTGATCATATGATATATACAAATCGATCTATGAAACCCTAACATCCCTTGCGAAACTTTGATATGTGCCCCCTTTGGGTTTCACCCCCTTTGAAAAGGGACTTTCAATTGGTATCAGAGCATAGGTTTTATGTATGTTCATATGATTGCTTTGTGATCCATGTTAGTGCTTAAGTATAGTTCTATATGTAAGTTTTCATTAAGTTTACGCATGTTAACTTAGATGAAGCTTTCTTACACCGTTGCGCATGTTGAAAGTTATTTTTACCTAAAACCTTAACATCTTGCGCGCATCCATCTAGATCTATAAAGCGACTACTGTAAAACCTTAGACGGGTTATTAGGGTTGAAGTCATCCTCTAGTTAAGATCCAAATAGTCTGATCAGACCATCTGACAGCCTAGATGGGTCGACTAGATGGCACCTGTGCGCTAGCACGAGGTGGCTATAGGTCGACTGCAGACAGGCGTGTAGCGATGTCTGGTTGAGACAACAAGTGAACGCTCTTGAGTTAGGCCCGGGGTCACACCCGCTTGCCAGAACTCATGAAGGTTGTTCAGCCCTTAGCGCATGCACAGTTGACCATTAGGTCGACTCAAGTCAGTTAGGACTTGGTGCATGCAAAGGCAGTGGATTGGACTAGACATGATGAGTGGATCCCTATTAATGTACCGTTGTAAGGTAGTAGGGAAAATAAGGAAAATAAAATTAATCCCAATGGGTTTTTGAAACTCTTATTTCCTTATTATTGGATCACATGTTGATAGAATACCATGTTGAGTGTTTATTTCATCTTATGTGGGCTGCCCAAATTTAATGTGTGCTGTGCTGGGGCCTGTGTGCCTGGATTAATTGTAAATTATTTTTATTGTGATCTGCGCATCACATTTTAATTAATTTATACAATGTAATTGACCTGCGTGTCAATCTTGTCTAGATAGATTAAATTGTATTTTAATCAGACAAGAGCACAGAGCACACATGGCAGAGGCGCATGCAGCTTGAGGCTTGACCAGGTGGAAGGTCTAGAGTTCGACTCTAGGACAGGCGGATTTACCTGGTGGGCGCACCTGAGCTGCAGTGGGCGCTTGGACCCTGGGTTGGGCCAGATGAGATGCAAATGACCCATGAAGAGCTCAAGTGAAGACTTAAGTTAAATTAAGGTCTTACTTAGGCTTAATGGGCGTTTACCACATAAGATCATCATGCTTTCATTTATTGTTTTCAATAATTAGAATTGCATGATTTAATCTTCTGCTATCACCATAGGATTTGCATGATAGTTAAGAAGATAAAAGACCGTTAAAATCCAACGTTAAATATCAAGCACGTAAGCCTTCTGACGCGAAACCTCACTGTTCTGATTATCGTTGGGGCCGTGTTGTACCCACTCAGTGGGCACGCCCATCTATCTTCAGACGGTGTGTGATTACACCTACGCGTTATAGAGAAGGGATTTATCGCTTCTCGTTGCTCAGCATAACACGTGGTGGTCCAGGGAGTAGGTCGGGTCAGCTTGACCATGTAGGCTACATATGTGGCGCATATGGTAGCCATATGGAGGCAGCCATCTGTGGGATCAGAGACTGTGTTGTACCAACTCAGTTGGCACAGTCTGCTGGATTGCCCAGATGAAGGGGAATCGCATGGGTTGGCGATTGGCAGGGATTGCCTACCAGAGATTAGTGCCTGTACTCTCTGTGCATCTTTGAAGAGGGGTCCCCTTCAAGGGGAGCGCAAGGGGGTGAAACCCTAAAGGGGCGCATATCAAGATTTTCATAGCGGAAGCTAGGGTTTCCAAAGGATCATTTGAAGAATCATATGATCAACTTGTCGAAAACTTGCAAGTATGAATGAAAAATCATACCATAGCCATTGTGTGAGTGGTGTCTTGGAATCAAGAGAACAAAAGAGGTCTCCTCCTTGTCGTCACACACAAGATGATCAACGGCTACTCTTTGAGATCCTTGTGCTAGCAAGTTTCTTCAAAGGTTGTCGTATGCAAGGGATGAGATGATTCTCTTTGGCCGAGAGCTCCTTGTCCGAAACCTCTCCTTCTCGTCAATCACCTCCAAGCGAAAATGCAAGGCGTTGAAGCGAAGTGAGCAACGTTACCACATGGAAGCGTTTTGTTTTCAACATTGAAAACCGCCTTCCAAAATAGGTAAGTCTCAATGGCTCATGCGTTCACATAGTGAACGTTCGAACCTTCCTCTCATTGAACCAAGCGTTCACATAGTGAACCGGTTCAATTAGATTTGGTTCAAAACCCAAATTGAGCCAAGCCACTTGGTCTAGACCATATCAAACCCTAAGGTTCCAGATCTAACCGTTCATCTCCTGATGCTCTTGATCTCACCGATCTAGCAACAACTCTCTTGATCGAAGCTTACCGATCTCAAGCCCAAATCAATCAAACATGATCAGACCAGATCTCACTCACAATCAGAGATTAAATCCCTTTAAACTGAACCCAAAGAATTCAGTCCACACGATCTGACTTAAGTAAGCCATATCATCAAATTGTGCGACCCTAAGGGTTTCCTTTAAATGTCGGTAACGATAACTTTCGTTATCACGATCAGTGAGGGGTATCTAGCAACACATCACTGTCTCCCGATATAAAGGAAAGAGTCTTCCAAGACTACACCCAAACCACAGCACAAGTGTGAATCCATTCACAAGGCATACATATTTCCTTTGCCACTGGATGTTCTTATTGGACAAGCGTGTCAAGCCTGTAACTCCAATATGATGAGCATGATTAGATCAGATGATCATAGTCACCTGGGTATGGCCATACACTTTCTCAATCATCTCATTTAGGGGGGGGCCCCTTTAGAACATCTCACTCCTTCAACAAGGAGACGGCAATCCTATATCTATCACTAGTGTCCTAACCTGACTCATGATCATTATCCAAGATAGTCTATAACCATTATGTTTCAAATGATATTGAACTACCTCAAAACAATGACAATCATCATTTAGAAACACAAGTGATCTCAAGTCAAAGGACATGTGCCACTTGTTGCAATCAAGGATTATTCACATTGTGACAAGCAATTGAATATCCTAGTAGGGTCTGTCCAGTACATCCCATGTACCCATGTGTCTACATCTTATTCCATGCTCGAAGCATCCTATAAGATTAGAACACATATTAGTCTCAATCATATCAAGGCTGTCTCGTGTTCACCAAGATATCTCGACTAAGGACATACAGCATGTCAGCCTAGCTGAACAGCTTTGAGACATTATTCAGAAGTACATTTATTGCTGCAGACAATGTAACAAACTGAATAACAACCGTTGCCTTTATAAACATAAGAGTTTATATACATGATACTCATAGAATCCCTAGGCCTCAAACATTAGCCTTAAGGGCATACCCCAACAATCTCCCACTTGCACTTAATCTAATGGTTGAGAAATCTCAAACCCATATTATTACAGTGCTTCTCATGCTTCTGCTGCGCCAGAGGCTTGGTAAGCGGGTCAGCCAGATTGTCATCTGTATGAACGTTGCAGATTTTGATCTCGCCTCGATCAATGATCTCCCGGATCAAGTGAAACCGTCTCTGTATGTGCTTGGACTTCTGGTGCGACCGTGGTTCCTTTGCTTGTGCAATTGCTCCAGTGTTATCACAGAAGATAACCAAAGGATCTGCACTCGAAGGAACAACACCAAGTTCCTGAATGAACTTACGAATCCACACTGCCTCCTTGGATGCTTCCGAGGCTGCAACATACTCGGCTTCTGTTGTGGAATCAGCAACAGTAGACTGTTTGAAACTTTTCCACACCACTGCTCCTCCATTCAAGCTAAAAACATAGCCTGATTGCGATCGGAAATCATCCTGGTCCGACTGGAATGAAGCGTCAGTATATCCTTCAATACTGAGTTCTTCCTGACCACCATATATCAAGAACATATCTTTGGTCCTCCGCAGATATTTCAAAATGTTCATGACTGCAATCCAGTGTGCCTGACCTGGATTACTTTGGAATCGACTGGTTACGCTTAACCCGTAAGCAACATCTGGGCGAGTACACAACATCGCATACATAATGGACCCAATAGCCGAAGCATAAGGCGTATTGTCCATTTCATCTTTCTCAGTCTGTGTTTGTGGACACTGACTCTTTGAAAGATTCAGACCATGTCTGACTGGAAGATGTCCTCTTTTAGAATTCTCTAAATGGAATCTCTCCAGGACCTTATCGATGTAAGTACTCTGGCACAGCCCGAGAAGCCTCTTAGATCTATCCCTGTAGATCTTCACACCTAATACATAGGCTGCTTCTCCTAGATCTTTCATCTGGAAACATTTTCCTAACCATACTTTAACAGCATGTAGTTCAGGAATATCGTTTCCAATGATTAAGATATCATCGACGTAGAGGACTAGGAAAGTAATCATGCTCCCACTAAACCTCTTATATACACACGGGTCATCTTCGTTCTTGATGAAACCAAACTCAGAGATTGATTCATCAAAACGAATATTCCAGCTTGTAGATGCTTGTTTAAGTCCATAAATGGACTTCTTTAACTCGCATATTTTATGACGATCTGATGGATTAGTGAAACCTTCAGGTTGTGTCATATACACATCCTCATCGAGTTTTCCATTAAGGAAAGCGGTCTTCACATCCATCTGCCAGATCTCATAATCGTAATATGCTGCTATTGCGAAAAGAATCCGAATAGACTTGAACATGGCTACAGGAGAGAAAGTTTCATCATAATCTATCCCGTAGATTTGTTTGAAACCTTTCGCAACTAGCCTGCCTTTATAGGTAACCACGTTACCATCCATGTCAATCTTCTTCTTGAAGATCCATTTACAGCCTATAGGGATTACTCCCGGAGGCGGATCAACCAAATCCCAGACTTGGTTATCTGACATGGAGTCCATCTCGGCTCGCATAGCTTCAAGCCATCTCGCTGACTCCGGTGCACTGACCGCATCCGCATAAGTGAGGGGTTCATCATTATTCATGATGTAGACTCCGTCATAGCGCTCAGGTTGTCGACGGATCCTTCCCGATCTACGCGGTTCCCGTGATATCTGAGCCTCAGGTTGTTCAATAACCTGCTCAACTGGCTCAGGCTCATCCAACTGTGCTTGACTACTTTGTTCTTCTTCTGGATTCTCATCCAGCTTTATTTCTCTCCCACTGGCTTCTTGCAGAAGAAACTCCTTCTCAAGAAAAATGGCCGTCCGAGCAACAAATACCTTGTTCTCTTTGGGATCGTAGAAATAATAACCCTTAGTGTCCTTAGGGTAACCGACAAAGATACATTTCTCATATCTGCTCTCTAGTTTCCCAGAGGCGAGCTTTTTAACATAAGCCTCGCAACCCCAGATCTTAATAAATGTCAAGCTTGGCTGTTTCCCATACCATAACTCATATGGCGTCTTTGAAACTGCCTTGGATGGCACTCGGTTTAGTACCTTTGCAGCTGTTTCCAGTGCAAAACCCCAAAAGGAGTAAGGTAGAGTAGCCTGACTCATCATCGAACGAACCATATCTAGTAAGGTTCTGTTCCTCCTCTCGGACACACCATTCCATTGCGGTGTTCCTGGCGGAGTGAGCTATGAGAGAATCCCACACTCCTTCAGATAGTCAGTAAACGCATGACTCAAGTATTCTCCACCTCGATCAGAACGAAGTGCCTTGATATTTCGGCCTAGCTGATTCTGTACTTCATTTTTGAACTCTTTGAACTTGTCAAAAGATTCACTCTTATGTCTCATTAGATAGACATACCCATATCTACTGAAATCATCAGTAAAGGTAATGAAGTATGAATAGCCACCTCTGGCATGTTTATGAAAGAACCCCATACAAGGGGGGCGAAAACCCTAACAGGAGGCGCAACAAAAATCTAGCGGAATCTAGGGCTTTCAAATCGCTTAGCATGTATTATGATCAACTTATAAACTCTGCATGAATAAAAATGATTCATACCATAGCCATTTCTAGATGGCGCCTTGGAAGCAAAAGTTGCAAGCGCCTCTTCTCCAAAGTCTCGCACACAAGATGAAGATGTGCTCCTTCCTTGATGCTCCTTGTGCTAGCAAGGATCGTCCAAGGTGTCTTGATCGTTTGAAGGGAAGAGAGAGTTCTTGCTTCCTTGATCCTCGAGTCTCTAAGGCGTGAACGAAAGTTCCACACACGAGGGTGACGAGAATAGAGGGGTTTTGACGACAAGAGATGCGCTCCACTCAAGACATGGAGGCGTGGTTACTAAAAATAGCCAACCTCTCTTTCATGCGATCATGTGTTCATGCGCTCATGAACCAATCGCATTTTTCTCTCTACTTTGAACCAAGCGCTCATATCTAGAGCCGGTTCAATTAGGTCTGGTTCATAGACCAATTAACCCAAGCAATTAGTCCAGATCACATTAAACCCTAAGGTACTTGATCTGACCGTTGATCTCTCGATGCTCCTGATCTCACCGATCCAGCATCCAATCTCTCGATCGAAGCTTACCGATCTCAAGCCCCAATCAATCAAACATGATCAGACCAGATCTCACTTACAATCAGAGATTAAATCCCTTTAAACTGAACCCAAACAATTCAGTCCACACGATCTGACTTAAGTAAGCCATATCATCAAATTGTGCGACCCTGAGGGTTTCCTTTAAATGTCGGTAACGATAACTCACGTTATCACGATCAGTGAGGGGTATCTAGCAACACATCACTGTCTCCCGATATAAAGGAAAGAGTCTTCCAAGACTACACCCATAAACAGCACAAGTGTGAATCAACTCACAAAGCATACATATTTCCTTTGCCACTGGATGTTCTTATTGGACAAGCGTGTCAAGCTTGTAACTCCAATATGATGAGCATGATTAGATCAGATGAACATAGTCACCTGGGTATGGCCATACACTTTCTCAATCATCTCATCCAGGGGGCCCCTTAAGAACATCACACTCCTTAAACAAGGAGACGGCAATCCTATGTCTATCACTAGTGCCCTAACATGACTCAAGCTCACCATCCAAGATAGTTTATAATCATTATGTTTCAAATGATATTGTACTACCTCAAAACAATGACAATCATCATTTAGAAACATAAGTGATCTCAAGTCAGAGGAAATGTGCCACTTGTCATATTCAAGGATTACTCACATTGTGACAAACAATTGAATATCCTAGTAGGGTCTGTCCAGTACATCCAATGTACCCATGAGTCTACATCTTATTCCATGCTCGAAGCATCCCATAAGACTAGAACACATATTAGTCTTAACCATATCAAGGCTGTCTCATGTTCACCAAGATATATCGACTAAGGACTTTATTGCCTGTCAGCCTAGCTGAACAGCTTTGAGACATTATTCAGAAGAACATATATATTGCAGCCGACAATGTAGCTAACTGAATAATAACCATGCCTTTATAAACATAACAGTTTATTACATGATACCGATACAAACCCAAGGCCTCAAACATTAGCCTTAAGGGCATACCCCAACAGTTTACTAAACGGCCCACATACATCACTGTGTATAAGGTCAAGTAAACCTGAAGCCCTTTGACCTTTGTGAGGAAAAGGAGCCTTCGTCATTTTACCCATTAAACAAGCTTTGCATGTATCAATCTCCTCATAGGAGAATGATCCCAGCAGTCCATGATCATGCAACCGCTTAATGCGTTTCTTGTTAATATGGCCTAAACGACTATGCCATAGCAAGGTGCTGTCATCAGCATACTTGGCTTTCTTATTATCAATGTTCTGTATAGAATATTCCATGTCCAACATGAATAACCCATTGTCAATTGAACTAGTAGCATAAACAATATTATCAAGAGTAAGATAACACTTTGAAATCTTGCATTCAAAGGAAAACCCTTTCCTGACAAGAGCAGGAATAGAGATAATATTTTTGGTAATACTGGGTACAAAGTAACAATTGTTTAATTCTAATACAATGCCAGATGGTAATGAGATGTAATAATCCCCTACAGCAACAGCAGCAACCCGTGCCCCGTTTCCAACTCGTAGGTCCACCTCATGCTGTCCCACCTGACTTCTTCTCTTGAGTTCCTGTACATTTGAACAAATGTGAACTCCACATGCAGTGTCCAACACCCATGAAATAGAAGAAGATGAAACCATGACTTCCGTCACGTATATACCTGAGCCAGAAGCGATGCTTCCCCTCTTATCTCCTTGGAGCGCTTTACAGTCCTTTTTCCAGTGACCCAGCTGGCCACAGTGGAAACACCTGTTGTCCTTTGACCGCTTAACCTTCTGTTTCAGAGCCTTGCTGTAGTTCTTGACAGGGGCCTTGCCCTTCTTCCCCTTCTTCTTGTTCCTTGAAGGAACCATTAAGACAGAGGTTGAAGGCTTTACCTTCAGAGTTTCCTCAGTAGTCAAGAGCATATTCAGCAGCTCTGCCGGAGTACAATCGATTTTGTTCATATTAAAGTTAATAATGAACGCATCGAAAGAAGGCGGGAGAGACTGCAGAATAATGTCTACAGCAAGCTCCTGGTTGACGGTATGCCCCAGTTTCTCCAGAGCCTCTTTGTGCCCAATCATCTTGAGCACGTGAGCTCCCACTGGGCTCCCTTCAGCCAGTTTGCTCTGAAAGAAAAGCTTGGTCAGATTATAGCGTTCAGTCCTCGCCTGTGCAGCATACAGCATCTTGAGGTTCGCTATAATCTCTATAGCCGACATATCCTCATGCTGACGCTGCAGCGGTGGCGTCATAGACGCTAGCATCAGGCAAGCGACATCAATGCTATCATTGACATGCTTTTCATAGGCTTCACGAACCGCCCTTGCGGCGTTCGCAGCGGGTTGAGGCGGCACAGCCGTCTCGAGGACATACAGTTTCCTCTCTGCCTTAAGAACGATCTTAAGGTGTCCGAACCAGTCTGAGAAGTTTGGCCCAGCAAACTTCTCCCTTTCCAGTAGGGATCGCACATTGAAGCTCATGGTGTTCGTTGCTGCAGGAATCTACAACAATGCAAGAACAGCAAGGTCAGTATCAATGTTTAGAATCAATCCAGGACTTAAGAAAGATTCTTTTCTCACTATTTTATCTGGCTAAAAAATCCAGCAAAACAGCCCGAAAGAGTAACACTCTTTTAGTGAGATGGGATCCATATTTCATACTTGGTCTCCGCGTCCCGCTCAGGCGAGATAAGTTGCACAGAGAGTACAAGCACTAATTTCTGGTAGGCAGTCCCTGCCAATCGCCAACCCGTGCGATTCCCCTTCATCTGGGCAATCCAGCAGACTGTGCCAACTGAGTTGGTACAACACAGTCTCTGATCCCACAGATGGCTGCCTCCATGTGCTACCATATGCGCCACATATGTAGCCTACATGGTCAAGCTGACCTGACCTACTCCCTGGAGCACCACGTGCTATGCTGAGCAACGAGAAGCGATAAATCCCTTCTCTGTAACACGCAGGTGAAATCACACACCGTCTGAAGATAGATGGACGTGCCCACTGAGTGGGTACAACACGGCTCCAACGATAGTCAGAACAGTGAGGTTTCGCGTCAGAAGGCTATCGAGCTTGATATTTTAGCGTTGGATTTTAACGGTCTTTTATCTTCTTAACTATCATGGAAACCCTATGGTGATAGCAGAAGATAACTAAACATGAAATTCTAATTATAAGCAATAAGTAGAAAGCATGCTGATCTTATGTGGTAAACGCTCAATAACCCTAAGTAAGACCTTAAGTTATCTTAAGTCTTCACTTGTTTCTTGGGTCTTTTGCCTCTCATCTGGCCCAGACCAGGGCCTAAGCGCCCTATGCAGCTCAGGTGCGCCCACCAGGTCAAGTCACTGCTGCATGCGCCTTGCAATGTGTGCTTTGAGCCCATGTCAGATTAAATTACAAGTTAATCTATCTAGACAAGATTGACTCGCAGGTCAATTACATTTTATAAATTAATTAACATGTGATGCACAGATCACAATAATAATAATTTACAATTGATCCAGGCTCGCAGGCCCCAGCACAGCACACATTAAAAGGGCAACCCACATAAGATGAAATAGACAAACATCATGGCATCAAATCAACATGTGATCCATTTAACAAGAAAATAAAATTTTGAAAACCCATTGGCATCATTTTAATTTTCTTATGTGCCCTACAACCTTACAATGGTCCATTGATAGGGATCCACTCATCCATCTAGTCAGATCCACTGCCCTTGCATGCACCAAGTCGTAACTGACTTGAGTTGACCTAATGGTCAACCATGCATGCGCAAAGGGCTGAACAACCCTCATGAGTTTCGGCAAGCGGGTGTGACCCCGGGCCTAACTCATGTGTGTTCAGTAGCCGTCTCAACCAGACCTCGCTACACGCCCTTGATGCAGTCGACCTATAGCCACCTAGTGCTTGCGCACAGGTGCTATCTGGTCAACCCATCTAGGCTGTCAGATGGTCTGATCAGACTATTTGGATCTTAACCTAGAAGATGATTTCAACCCCATCAACCCATCTAAGGGTTTAAAGTAGGGGCACCTTAGATCTAATGAGGCGCGCATGATCCTTTGTTTTGTCAAAAACAACATATAAGAAGCGCCAACAAACATGCGCCATCATTCATTAAACATACATTGAAGTTCTTAAACTAGCATGTAGTTTTTCGGCATGTTAGTAGATCTATTCTTTGCAAACGCAAACAAGGATCACATACAAGCAATCATATGAATCAAGCATTAACCGTATCCTCTGATACCAATTGAAGAGGGGTCCCCTTCAAGGGGGAGCGCAAGGGGGTGAAACCCTAAAGGGGCGAATATCAAGATTTTCATAGCGGAAGCTAGGGTTTCCAAAGGATCATTTGAAGAATCATATGATCAACTTGTCGAAAACTTGCAAGTATGAATGAAAAATCATACCATAGCCATTGTGTGAGTGGTGTCTTGGAATCAAGAGAACAAAAGAGGTCTCCTCCTTGTCGTCACACACAAGATGATCAACGGCTACTCTTTGAGATCCTTGTGCTAGCAAGTTTCTTCAAAGGTTGTCGTATGCAAGGGATGAGATGATTCTCTTTGGCCGAGAGCTCCTTGTCCGAAACCTCTCCTTCTCGTCAATCACCTCCAAGCGAAAATGCAAGGCGTTGAAGCGAAGTGAGCAACGTTACCACATGGAAGCGTTTTGTTTTCAACATTGAAAACCGCCTTCCAAAATAGGTAAGTCTCAATGGCTCATGCGTTCACATAGTGAACGTTCGAACCTTCCTCTCATTGAACCTCTCATTGAACCAAGCGTTCAAATAGTGAACCGGTTCAATTAGATTTGGTTCAAAACCCAAATTGAGCCAAGCCACTTGGTCTAGACCATATCAAACCCTAAGGTTCCAGATCTAACCGTTCATCTCCTGATGCTCTTGATCTCACCGATCTAGCATCAACTCTCTCGATCGAAGCTTACCGATCTCAAGCCCAAATCAATCAAACATGATCAGACCAGATCTCACTCACAATCAGAGATTAAATCCCTTTAAACTGAACCCAAAGAATTCAGTCCACACGATCTGACTTAAGTAAGCCATATCATCAAATTGTGCGACCCTAAGGGTTTCCTTTAAATGTCGGTAACGATAACTTTCGTTATCACGATCAGTGAGGGGTATCTAGCAACACATCACTGTCTCCCGATATAAAGGAAAGAGTCTTCCAAGACTACACCCAAACCACAGCACAAGTGTGAATCCATTCACAAGGCATACATATTTCCTTTGCAACTGGATGTTCTTATTGGACAAGCGTGTCAAGCCTGTAACTCCAATATGATGAGCATGATTAGATCAGATGATCATAGTCACCTGGGTATGGCCATACACTTTCTCAATCATCTCATTTAGGGGGGGGCCCTTTAGAACATCTCACTCCTTCAACAAGGAGACGGCAATCCTATATCTATCACTAGTGTCCTAACCTGACTCATGATCATTATCCAAGATAGTCTATAACCATTATGTTTCAAATGATATTGAACTACCTCAAAACAATGACAATCATCATTTAGAAACACAAGTGATCTCAAGTCAGAGGACATGTGCCACTTGTTGCAATCAAGGATTATTCACATTGTGACAAGCAATTGAATATCCTAGTAGGGTCTGTCCAGTACATCCCATGTACCCATGTGTCTACATCTTATTCCATGCTCGAAGCATCCTATAAGATTAGAACACATATTAGTCTCAATCATATCAAGGCTATCTCGTGTTCACCAAGATATCTCGACTAAGGACATACAGCATGTCAGCCTAGCTGAACAGCTTTGAGACATTATTCAGAAGTACATTTATTGCTGCAGACAATGTAACAAACTGAATAACAACCGTTGCCTTTATAAACATAAGAGTTTATATACATGATACTCATAGAATCCCTAGGCCTCAAACATTAGCCTTAAGGGCATACCCCAACAATCTTATCTTGCCTGAGCGGGACGCGGAGACCAAGTATGAAATCTGGATCCCATCTCACTAAAAGAGTGTTACTCTTTCGGACTGTTTAATGGATTTTTCAGTTAGATAAAATAGTGAGAAAAGAATCATTCTAAAGTTCTGAATTGATTCTAACATTAATACTGACCTTGCTGTTCTTGCATTGTTGTAGATTGCTGCAGCAACGAACACCACGAATTTCAATGTGCGATCCCTACTGGAAAGGGAGAAGTTTGCTGGGCCAAACTTCTCAGACTGGTACAGACACCTTAAGATTGTTCTTAAGGCAGAGAGGAAGCTGTATGTCCTTGAGACAGCTATACCGCCTCGACCCGCTGCGAACGCCGCAAGGGCGGTTCGCGATGCTTATGAAAAGCATGTCAATGATAGCATTGATGTCGCTTGCCTGATGCTTGCGTCTATGACGCCAGAGCTGCAGCGTCAGCATGAGGATCTATCTGCTATAGAAATTATAGCAAACCTCAAGATGCTGTATGCTGCACAGGCTAGGACTGAACTCTATAATTTGACTAAGCTTTTCTTTCAGAGCAAACTGGCTGAAGGGAGTCCAGTGGGAGCTCACGTACTCAAGATGATTGGGTACAAGGAGGCTCTAGAGAAACTGGGACATACCATCAATCAGGAGCTTGCTGTAGACATAATCCTGCAGTCTCTTCCGGCTACTTACGATCCGTTCATCATTAATTTTAATATGAACAAGATCGACTGTACCCCGGCAGAGTTGCTGAACATGCTCTTGACTACAGAGTTGACTCTAAAGGGAAAGCCTTCATCCTCTGTCTTGATGGTTCCTTCAAGGAACAAGAAGAAAGGGAAGAAGGGCAAAGCCCCTGTCAAGAACTACAACAAGGCTCTGAAACAAAAGGTTAAGCGGTCGAAGGAATACAGATGTTTCCACTGTGGCCAGCTGGGTCACTGGAAAAAGGACTGTAAAGCGCTCCAAGGAGACAAGAAGGGAAGCAATCCTTTCGCTTCTGGCTCAGGTATTTTCGTGACTGAAGTCATGGTATCTTCTTCTTCTATTTCATGGGTGTTGGACACTGCATGTGGAGTTCACATTTGTTCTAATGTACAGGAACTCAAGAGAAGAAGACAGGTGGGACAGCATGAGGTGGACCTACGAGTTGGAAACGGGGCACGGGTTGCTGCTGTTGCTGTAGGAGTTTATTACATCTCATTACCATCTGGACTTGTATTGGAACTGGACAATTGTTATTTTGTACCAAGCATAACGAAAATATTATCTCTATTCCTGCTCTTGTCAGGAAAGGGTTTTCCTTTGAATGTAAGATTTCAAAGTGTTATCTTTCTTTTGATAATATTGTTTATGCTACTGGATCGATTAACAATGGGTTATTCATGTTGGACATGGAATGTTCTATACAAAATATTGATATTAAGAAAGCCAAGTTTGCTGATGACAGGACCTTGCTATGGCATAGTCGTTTAGGCCATATTAACAAGAAACGCATTAAGCGGTTGCATGATCATGGACTGCTGGGATCATTCTCCTGTGAGGAGCTTGATACATGCAAAGCTTGTTTAATGGGTAAAATGACGAAGGCCCCTTTTTCTAACAAAGGTCAAAGGGCTTCAGGTTTACTTGACCTCATTCATAGTGATGTGTGTGGGCCTTTTAGTAAACATGCCAAAGGTGGCTATTCATACTTCATTACCTTTACTGATGATTTCAGTAGGTATGGTTATGTCTATCTTATGAGACATAAAAGTGAATCTTTTGACAAGTTCAAAGAGTTCAAAAATAAAGTACAGAATCAGTTAGGCCGAAATATCAAATCACTCCGCACAGATCGAGGTGGAGAATACTTGAGTCATGAGTTTACTGACTATCTGAAGGAGTGTGGGATTGTCTCACAGCTCACTCCACCAGGAACACCGCAATGGAATGGTGTGTCCGAGAGGAGAAATAGAACCTTACTTGATATGGTTCGCTCTATGATGAGTCAGGCTACTCTACCTTACTCCTTTTGGGGATTTGCACTGGAAACAGCTGCAAAGGTACTAAACCGAGTGCCATCCAAGGCAGTTTCAAAGACTCCATATGAATTATGGTATGGGAAACAGCCGAGCTTGACATTTATTAAGATCTGGGGTTGCGAGGCTTATGTCAAAAAGTTCGCCTCTGGGAAACTGGAGAGCAGATCTGAGAAATGTATCTTTGTCGGTTACCCTAAGGAAACTAAGGGTTATTATTTCTACGATCCCAAAGAGAACAAAGTTTTTGTTGCTCGGACGGCTATTTTTCTTGAGAAGGAATTTCTTCTGCAAGAGGCCAGTGGGAGAGAAATAAAGCTGGATGAGAATCCAGAAGAAGGACAAAGTAGTCAAGCACAGTTGGATGTGCATGAGCCAGTAGAACAGGTTATTGAACAACCTGAGGCTCAGATATCACGGGAACCGCGTAGATCGGGAAGGATCCGTCGACAGCCTGAGCGCTATGACGGAGTCTACATCATTAATGATGAACCCCTCACTTATGCGGATGCGGTCAGTGGATCGGAATTAGCGAGATGGCTTGAAGCTATGCGAGCCGAGAGTGACTCCATGTCAGATAACCAAGTCTGGGATTTGGTTGATCCGCCTCTGGGAGTAATCCCTATAGGCTGTAAATGGATCTTCAAAAAGAAGATTGACATGGATGGTAACGTTGTTACCTATAAAGGCAGGCTAGTTGCGAAAGGTTTCAAACAAATCTACGGGATAGATTATGATGAAACTTTCTCTCCTGTAGCTATGTTCAAGTCTATTCGGATTATTCTTGCGATAGCAGCATATTATGATTATGAGATCTGTCAAATGGATGTGAAGACCGCTTTCCTTAATGGAAAACTAGACGAGGATGTGTATATGACACAACCTGAAGGTTTCATCAATCCATCAGATCGTCATAAAATATGCAAGTTAAAGAAGTCCATTTATGGACTTAAGCAAGCATCAAGAAGCTGGAATATTCGTTTTGATGAATCAATCTGCGAGTTTGGTTTCATCAAGAATGAAGATGATCCGTGTGTATATAAGAGGTTTAGTGGGAGCGTGATTACTTTCCTAGTCCTCTACGTCGATGATATCTTAATCATTGGAAACGATATTCCTGAACTACATGCTGTCAAGGCATGGTTAAGAAAATGTTTCCAGATGAAAGATTTGGGAGAAGCAGCCTATGTATTAGGTGTGAAGATCTACAGAGATAGATCTAAGAGGCTTCTCGGGCTGTGCCAGAGTACTTACATCGATAAAGTCTTGGAGAGATTTCATTTAGAAAATTCTAAAAGAGGATATCTTCCAGTCAGACATGGTCTGAATCTTTCAAAGAGTCAATGTCCACAAACAAAGACTGAGAAAGATGAAATGGACAATACGCCTTATGCTTCGGCTATTGGGTCCATTATGTATGCGATGTTGTGTACTCGCCCAGACGTCGCTTACGGGTTAAGCGTGACCAGTCGATTCCAAAGTAATCCAGGTCAGGCACACTGGATTGCAGTCAAGAACATTTTGAAATATCTTCGGAGGACCAAAGATATGTTTTTGATTTATGGAGGTCAGGAAGAACTCAGTATTGAAGGATATACTGACGCTTCGTTCCAATCTGACCAGGATGATTTCCGATCGCAATCAGGCTATGTTTTTAGCTTGAATGGAGGTGCAGTGGTGTGGAAAAGTTTCAAACAGTCAATTGTTGCTGATTCCACAACAGAAGCCGAGTATGTTGCAGCCTCGGAAGCATCCAAGGAGGTAGTGTGGATTCGTAAGTTCGTTCAGGAACTTGGTGTTGTTCCTTCGAGTGCAGATCCATTGGTTATCTTCTGTGATAACACTGGAGCAATAGCGCATGCAAAGGAACCACGGTCGCACCAGAAGTCCAAGCACATACAGAGAAGGTTTCACTTGATCCGGGAGATCATTGATCGTGGCGAGATCAAAGTCTGCAAGGTTCATACAGACGACAATCTGGCTGACCCGCTTACAAAGCCTCTGGCGCAGCAGAAGCATGAGAAGCACTGTAATAATATGGGTTTGAGATTTCTCAACCATTAGATTAAGTGCAAGTGGGAGATTGTTGGGGTATGCCCTTAAGGCTAATGTTTGAGGCCTTGGGATTATTTCAGTATCATGTATAAACTCTATGTTTATAAAGGCAATGGTTGTTATTCAGGTTGTTACATTATCTGCTGCAATGTGTATACTTCTGAATAATGTCTCGATGCTGTTCAGCTAGGCTGATATGCAGTATTGTCCTTAGTCGAGATATCTTGGTGAACATGAGACAGCCTTGATATGATTGAGACTAATATGTGTTCTAATCTTATAGGATGCTTCGAGCATGGAATAAGATGTAGACTCATGGGTACATTGGATGTACTGGACAGACCCTACTAGGATATTCAATTGTTTGTCACAATGTGAATAATCCTTGTATGCAAACAAGTAGCATGTGTCCTCTGACTTGAGATCACTTGTGTTTCTAAATGATGATTGACATTGTTTTGAGGTAGTTCAATATCATTTGAAACATAATGATTATAGACTATTTTGGATAATGAGCATGAGTCATGTTAGGGCACTAGTGATAGATATAGGATTGCCGTCTCCTTGTTTTAGGAGTGTGATGTTCTGAAGGGGCCCCCTGGATGAGATGGTTGAGAAAGTGTATGGCCATACCCAGATGACTATGTTCATCTGATCTGATCACTCTCATCATATTGGAGTTACAGGCTTGACACGCTTGTCCAATAAGAACATCCAGTGGCAAAGGAAACATGTATGCCTAGTGAAGTGGATTCACACTTGTGCTGTTGTTTGGGTGTAGTCTTGGAAGACTCTTTCCTTTATATCGGGAGACAGTGATGTGTTGCTAGATACCCCTCACTGATCGTGATAACGTCAGTTATCGTTACCGACATTTGAAGGAAACCCTTAGGGTCGCACAATTTAATGATATGGCTTACTTAAGTCAGATCGTGTGGACTGAATTGTTTTGGTTCAGTTTAAAGGGATTTAAACTCTGATTGTAAGTGAGATCAGGTCTGATCATGTTTGATTGATTAGGGTTTGAGATCGGTAAGCTTCGATCGAGAGTGTTGATGCTAGATCGGTGAGATCAAGAACATCAAGAGATGAACGGTTAGATCTTGAACTATTTGGTTCAATGAGATCTAGACCATGGCTTGGGCTGATTTGATTTGGTTTTTGAACCAAATGCAATTGAATCGAATTGATTTGAACCGGTTCACATGAGTGAACGCATGGTTCAAAGCTTGTAGGCGTTTTGGTCGGTTTTGATGTCGTGGGCGCATGGCTACATGTCTTTCTATTTTTGGAAAGTCAAAAACGCCTCAACGCCTCAACGCTCGCTTCTTCCTTTTGACGCCCCCTCTCTCGTGTAGAGAAGGTCTTCACGCCTTGAAGAGGATTCTGCCAAGCTAGAGCTCTCATCCTATTCCCTTCCATTTGACAAGGATACTTTGAAGAGCTTTGCTAGCACAAAGGATTCAAAGGAGCAAGTCATCTTCACCTTGTGTGCGTCACTTTTGGTGAAGAAGCACACGCATCTTTCTCTTCCAAGTCGCCATCTAAGCAATGGCAATGGTATGAATCCTTATCATCTATATAAGGTCTTGAAAGTTGATCATATGATATATACAAATCGATCTATGAAACCCTAACATCCCTTGCGAAACTTTGATATGCGCCCCCTTTGGGTTTCACCCCCTTTGAAAAGGGACTTTCAGTTCTCGCAGGTGCTGTAAGCAATCAGTGGAACAAAATACTTGAACTTTGGCACGATTAGAAAGATCAAGTCTTGTTCTATCATATGGACCAATTGGACTGAATCCAGAGTCCACAGATCAACCGAGGATACCATGCAACTTTTGAATAATGATACGATTCTGCACAAATTCTGTAACTATTTGATCGGATAGCTTTTTTTTATTTGCAGGTATTTAAGTCTTCGGCAGAGAACAAATTTCCAAACTCGACATGGTCAAGATGAATGCATCTTTTTCTACCTCTCGGAATAGATGGTTTCATTCCAGATGCAACGAGTGATCCTAGAAGGCATTCCAACAATTGCTATCTGATAATTTTTTGTGCTGTGTTAATTTTTTGATCTAACTAGCTATTTTGCTGTCGATGCCCTACATTCTAGAAAGTTCTTCATGCTCTAATTGTTACATGATTCAAAGAACTAGTTTTATTCTATAACGTGGTTTAACCGGTTTAAATTTTGGGCATATGGATTTTTCTACTGAGTATAGCAACTTTTCATAAAAGAATATCTTTATTGCCTTGGAATGTTGGCTGATTTCTGAATTTTGACTTTTATGAAAATCCCAAAAATAAATAATTGAATATTTTTTAATTAGTAGAATAAAGCTCATGCTTCCGTCCTACATCACACCTCCACATAACAATATCAACTATAGTCTATCAGAGATGAGGATCTAGCTCAGCAGCTCAACACAAACCAGGAAAGCATGTCTTGAAATTTCAGAAACAAAGTGTAAAAAGTTCATAATTCAGCCTTCTCTTAATCAAGATCTCGGCCAACAGCAATAGTTCTTGCTATGACCGAAATTTATGTAGCTAGAGAACCCTGAATTCTAACTATTACTTAGATACTTTGAGGGTTCTCTCAGTTCCGAAATTCAAAGCAGAAATCCAAGCAAAGTTCAGTAGCAGAATCTAGAAAACAGAATTTCAGCAAAAGGTCGGCAAGATTGAAATCAGAGTTCGGCAAGGGTTTTCCAAATAGTTTTGCAGCGAAATGGGAACTGAAAGATAGCAAAGTTTTCAAGGTACTATCTTACACAACTCAACACAAAAATTTCAGTAATTGTTCAGAAATCAGACTCAAGAAGAAATGAGAAATCAGTGGGCAGTTACAATAAATATCAGGGAGGCCAGTGTGGGTTGAGGTGTTTGTCCTGAACAAAAATTTCAACACAGTATATAACAATCTTCTTAGTACTATATGATCTATAGTGCCACTCAGATTTAGACAGCCTAAGCTTCTAGAAAATCAGAGACACAAAAACTCAATACAAAAAGAAAACACAGTGCAGTCAAAAGAAAACTCAGCAACTTATAGAAATTGTTTGCGCAAACTAAAGAGCACCCTAGGCTTGCTTTGATACCACTGAAGTAGGACCAAAATCTCAAGGAAAACCTAAGGTATGTAGCTCTAGCCAAAATAGCAACCAACATGCACAAGCAATGCAAACAATGGGAAAATGCAACAACTTCCTAACATGCAACCTTAAAAGAAGAAAATACCAGGGGAAAGAGTTTACCGGATGGCCTCTTTAGGGAAGGGGCCTAAACCCTTTCTTTGTCCATGCTCCCATGTCTTGGCGTTGAGGGTAAGATAAGGGTAGTTAAATGTCCTACAACTTTATATAACTAGGGGGGGGACAAAATACAAGGTCCCTAAACTGCCCTTAAACTACAACAACAATGATCCGTAGGGGGTCTTGATCAAAGGCTTCAAGGCGCTCCCTTTTGCTTGGCATTGGAGATGGATGGAGATCACTTGAAGCATGTTGATGTCCAGGCGCAAGAGATCTTTTATGGAAGTAGAAGATGGAGGTGGAAGAAGGAGTTTGTGGATTGAGAAGGAGAAGAGGAGAGGAGGGCTCTCAGCACAAGAGGAAGAGAAGGGGGAAGAGAAGATATTTTCGTTTGGAATCCACCAAACCAAATCACACCGTCAAGCATGCGCTAAAATCATTTTGTTTTTTTTTTTTCTAAAAGGATAGACTAAGTGCGAGTGACAAAATACAAGGGCTTAAAACCCCATTTCCCTCAACGTTACAATGTTTCCCTCAACTTCATCTAATGGTTGTCTTCTCTTGATTTGAATTTCAATGGCTGAGATGAGATGGTCTTTCTAACTCCTTCATTGGGTAGGGTGGGCGGTTGCATGCTGAGTGAATGCTTTCTTAACATCTAAGGCTTCGAAGGTCACATTTCTTTAAGTACTCGGCTAAAGCGGTGGCTGCTTGAGCTTCATTGGTGCATGTAGAAGGTGGTGAAGGCTGATTGGTTATTGCTGCATGTATGGAATTGATTGGATGGGAAAATATTCAAGCCGAGTTGTTGAAGAAGTTCGGTGCAGGCTTGGATGCATGCTGTTCATGCATTGGTCCATTTGAAGAGGTGTCATGGAATTAAATAACTTGAAGCTGAATTTAAGAGATTTTGATTGAAGCTTTGCATGTTGATTTGAATTGAATGGTTGGCTTTGACAGGCGGACTTCCCATGGACTTGTTGTTGTGAGGATTGTTGACTTGACTGTGCTGAAGATTAACTTGAAGTTGACTTTAATTTGAGGGTGGGTTGTTGAGGGGATCAAGGGTGCCTTGTATGTGCATTACAGGTGTTAAATATCTTAGGCTAAAATAACCTACTACATAATCTAGGAAATTAAAATAACTTAAAATAAAATAAAATCCTAGGCTACCCTACTCTGAAGCAAACAATTGAAAGTAAAAACAAACATGACTAAATCCTGAAGATGCTCTTACATCACATGTACATCAAGCTTTGTTGTAGTCTGTAAGTGCACGGATACTCGAAGTAATAAAGAAAGATATTGGACCACAGAGACCTCATTGTCAAGTACTGAATAATTGAGTTCTTACTATCTAGGCAATCGAAACTATGCAAGTGAACTAATGAAAGCTAACGAAAATATCAGAGAGAAAATCTGGGACTAGGGTTTCATCCTCTTTAATTTCTATGACTAGATATGAATAGTAATTCATCAGTTTAATTTTAACATGATAAGATATAATTTACTTCATAAAGGGATTGTCTCACTTTTGTGCAGACAATCATGTAGGGACCAATCTTCGCTTTCGCGCAAGATCTATCCCAAGCTGAAAATAAGTAAATCATCAATCAAAGAACTCAAGGATCACTTTCATGCATCCGAATTCTAAGTTGATTATCTCAAGTGGAATCTCAAGGATCACTTTCGTGCATCCGAGTCTCAACACAGGTTCTACTTATGGTTCTCCAATGTTCCGATCCTCACTTTCGCACAAGATCTCTATGTTCGATAAATTAACTCAATCCTAAATTCATATTATTATCATGGCAATTATTCTTCTAAAATCAAGAAAAAAGAACTAACCTAATTTCTTAGTTTATAACATTCAATTATAGAGTTCCAAGTTCTCAAGCAAGTCACTTTTCTGTCCTTATTGCAAAAACTCTAAAACATGATTAATAACATGAATCTATGGAGAATTAAAGAGCAATTATCACATAAATAGAATTATCATACTAAAATTATACGTGACGAAGTAGTGAAAAATTTATCTATTCATTAAGAAATCAAAGGGAATTACTCCCCCATGTCCCATAAAAGGTTTAAGCTAGCATGGATAAAAGATTATAATATTCCATAGTATCAAGGTGTAGGAAATCAAGAAAGAGGGGAAAAACAAATAACCACATGGCTGTAATGGAAATTACAGTTGTAATTTTCGCGTGTGAACAGTGCCGGCACGTGCTTTTGTTGATTTCTCCTCCAATCGAGATCCTTTCTCTCTGAAACTTCTGGGATATCGTCTCCTCTTCTAGGTGAAGCTTCCCCTCAAATTTCACGGCCGAGGATGCGCTGTACGCTTCCCAGTGGTGAAACATAAGGCGGCAGCATGTAACTTGATTTCTCTCCTGATAGTGAATGAAAATTAGGGCTTTTAGTGTTTGTGTATTCTCCTCATGAAAAACTCTCTTTTTGCTTCTTACGGATCTTTGATTTATGGCCTGGATCGTCTGCAATCGATCGCGCAAAAATCGGGCTTCAAAACGTCTAGAAAAATTGCGTGCCAAGAATAGAATTACGGCCGTGGAAATGGTTACGACACTACCGTAATTTTTGTTGAGTTCTCTGATCGAAACTATCTAACAATTATGGCACCGTAAAATAGGCTACGGCAGTGCCGTAATTTGAGCCAAAATTTCTGGTCGGAAAGCGCTCCAAATTACTGCCCGTGAAAATCTATATGGTAGTGCCGTAATTTCTGAAAATCTTTCTTGATGAAAAATTCCCAAATTACAACAGTGCTCTGATATTACGGTAGCTGGTGAAAATACGGTACCGTAATATAGATTACAGCCCTACCGTAATTTGGTCTGAAGCTCCAATCTTTATGAAATTTGACATGTAATCTCCTCTTGATGGTGGGAATTCATTCATGCATCTGGAATTGGTTGAGAACGCCTAAAAATCATGCCTTTTTACCTAAAAATCATCAAAAACCAAAATGACTATAGATTCTGCAGTATTTGATAAAAAAGACATAAAAATAAGCAAAGGTTCATGAATTTGACACAAAAAGATATATGAAATGGCTAAAAATTTACTATAAATTTTGGTGTCATCAAGCTTTCCCACAGGGAAGAGGCAAATCTTCTATTGGCAAGATGCAACTCTCATATAGCTCAAGACATACCCAATGACAATTGTTATGACCTCCCTTTTACAGCGTAGCATTAGGTTATATCAAAGGACATCCCTTACCATACAGAGACACTATGTCCCTCTTGTTAAAGGACATCTACAACTATATCACTATGAGATTCTGCTTGAGACACCAAGAAAAATTCGCAAGGCAGGTCGGTCGAGTATATCTCCCTTAATACCAATTCTTAGTGTTTATTCCCTAGGACCTTTGGGATGGTCAAATGGGATATGTGTATCACATCTAGTTGATAGATGAGATATCCTAGCATAGTCGTTCTTATGCAAATATGTACATCTGCGCACATGTACAAATGCATGTATGATGTCCCTAAAGAGATAGATGTTTATCTTATCTCAGTTTTGTCCCCGGTCAAGAATCATGGTGGATATGGGACAGCTATGATTTACTTGAGGCTAGTATATGCACTGGTTGAGCACGGGTTGCTAATGCAGACATATATGTATATCAAGGAAGATATACTGGATCGACCCACCGTGAGGATTCATCTTGATGTCACAAGATGAACACCAAGATGAAGATCACAGTGACAGAGTTACGATTGTCCTAGACTTGAGGGCATTGACAATATGGTGAATGAGACACTCTGATACAACCTAACGCTTCACTGTAAAAGGGAAGTCATAACGGTTGTCATTGGGTGCATCATGAGCCATATGAGAGATTTAATGTGCCAAGAGAGGATTTGCCCCTTCCTTGCGAGGAAGCTTGATGTCCATGGCGCCCCTATGTGGATGACTGAAAGTGTATGACCATACCCAAGTGAGAACCTAATTTATTCATGCCATAATATTGTGATCAACAAGTGTGACACGCTTGCCAAATCTGGACATCAGTCTGGCGAAAGGATAATTTTGTACTTACACTTTGTCGTAGTTTTAGAGGTTGTTGATGGTGACATTTATTTTAATGACTTGGGTAGCAATGATGTACTGCTAGGTGCCACTCATCACTTGTGATGGTTTTTAGATTATCACTGCCAACGTTTGAAGAACTTACAAGGTCTCACACATACACACTCGAGTTCTCATACTCATCGTTTAGCCTCTAATCGAATCAAGTGATTCGAATCATTTTGCGAGACTGATGCTTTGAGATTTCTTCTGAGGAGATGATATTTTATTTAGTTTATGTTTGACCACTCATTGACCTCTAGTGGACTACGTTTGATCTCTATTGACTTGTGTTCTCAAAATGAGTCAAATAAGGGTCTTAGTGCAAGTTTGGACTTGGCACTTTAGTCACATAAATATAATAAAATTATTAATTGGCAAGAGAAATTTTCTCTTGGCTAATTAATATGCATAGGTGCATTTTGCAATTAAATATTTAATTGTGGAATTTGAATATGTACCTAAACAAAGTCCCACATGGAAAAAAATCTCCAAGAATAGCTAGTTCATTTATTATAAATAGAGAGGCGGATGTAGGAGGAGCCAACACTGATGATGGGTATGATTTAGATAGAATAACACCCCCCCCCCCCCCACACACACACTTTCTTGCAAGCCCATCATGGGTAGGCTGTGATCTCCGTCATGGGTGTGACGCCCTCAGTGAACCCCAGCCACATCCGTGCACCCTAGAACGGACTGGCCGTGAATGCCACGGCAGATCCAGGCAGACGCAAGCACGGGCTTTTCCCCCAGAACTACTAGGTGGGCTAAGTCGTGACTGTCTCAGTGGATTTCAGTGTACACAAGCACGGGTGCAACGACCATCACGGTATGGCCATGAATGCCTTGATAAAAAACAAAAAAAATGGTAATTCCCGACATGAACGCGGTCACGGCTGTGAAGAGCATCACGGCCAGGCCGTGCACACTGCGGCAGATTCTAGTGCACCCGATCATGGCCGTGACGACCATCACAGCCAGGCCGTGAACACCTCTGATGGCTCGATTTCACCCCGGCGACCCTGTTTCGATGTGCATAACCCTCCGTACCACGTTCATCCATCCAAGGAGGACCCAAATGAGCCTCACAAGGTGATAATCCGGTGATCCCAATGCTCAAGTCAACAACCAGATCGCTACATGGGAGTTATTTGCCCACTATCGGTCCATACTGAGGTCCTTCAGCCCATGGGCCTCACAACCCGACCCTCCGAAGGCCTAGCCCTAGACGGATATCACAATCACCTCAACAACACTACCCAAGAATAAGCCTCAACTGTGATGAACCAGCCCACAATATCAAAATTCTGCTGCTTTGTCACGGTGTGCTCCAAACTCGTCTAGCCGCCACCACCACTCGTACAAGAATCAAGGACATGCACTAGCTTCACTTTAGTGGTAGAAGTTTGTTTCATTTTGTCTTTTGCTACAGCATGACCACTTTTGGGGTTGCAAGAGTAGGTAGTTGTTGAGATTTTTGTTTTGTCTTGTTCCCTCCCCTCTTATCCGATAAAAGAGAGGGATGGGATAGCCTTAGTTCTTCAGTTCTCTAAGCGGAGTAGAGTTATCATAGTGAGCAACGTGCTCCAGCTTGTGGAGTCATAGTCGGTGCTTCGATTCCAGAGTTTGTAAAAGTCATGGTTGGTGCCTTGACTTGAAAGTTCATTCCTAGCTTTATAAGAAGAAAATCCCATCGTCTCCGGTGGGTCAAGTTCACTTATTTTCTAATAACCACTTGTGTTCCGCTATGTTTTCCCATCTTCTTCTTCACCCATGATGTATCGTTTTTACATAGTATTTTTATTATGATTTTTATATTATAATCTCTCCTGTTTTGAGCATATTTTAACTGAATTAGACTTAAACCTTGTGTTTGTTCGGAATCTTCACCTTTATTTTGTTTTAACATATTTCAGGAAAAACGACCAAATTTTGATGAATTTTTGAATGATGTGAATGTATGAACGTGATGGAACCCTTTCTTGAGGGGGGCGAAAAACCCTAATATGCGCATCTAGAATTTTTGGCATAGCGGAAACTAGGGTTTCTAGAATCGCATGTATGATATATGATCAACTTCTATAACTTGTATGGATCAAAACGAAAACATACCATAGCCATTGCAAGGATGGCGACTTGGAAGCAAAGATGCGAGTGCTTCTTCTCCAAAGGCACCGCACACAAGATGAGAGATAGCTCCTTCTTGAATCTCCTTGTGCTAGCAAGGATCTCCAAGTAATCCTTTTGTGTGGAGGAGAAGAGATGGATTTCCTTGGCAACCGAATTTTCTTCCTTGGCGTGAAGACCACCCAAGACGAGAGCAAGAGAGGATGCGAGTCGGCGTGAGCAAGAGCGGATGCACCTTACATTCGAAAACGTTGAAGAGATCAACAAGGAAAAACGGCTTTCCAAAAATAGAAAGCACTAAGTCCTCCTTCAATGCCCACGTTACCATGCCCCATCGAACTTCTCTCAAAATGAACCATACGTTCACATAAGTGAACCGGTTCATTTTAATTTGGTTTAATTGCATTTGGTTCAAAGACCAAATCAAACCAAACCCAAACCAAGACATGGTCTAGATCACCTATGAACCAGATGGTTCAAGATCTAACCATTCATCTCTTGATGCTCTTGATCTCATCGATCTAGCATCAGATCTCTCGATCGAAGTTTACCGATCTAAAGCCCTAATCAATCAAACATGATCAGACCAGATCTCACTTACAATCAGAGTTTAAATTCCTTTAAACTGAACCAAAACAATTCAGTCCACACGATCTGACATAAGTAAGCCATATCATCAAATTGTGCGACCCTAAGGGTTTCCTTCAAATGTCGGTAACGATAACTCACGTTATCACGATCAGTGAGGGGTATCTAGCAACACATCACTGTCTCCCGATATAAAGGAAAGAGTCTTCCAAGACTACACCCAAACCATAGCACAAGTGTGAATTCAACTCACTAGGCATACATGTTTCCTTTGCCACTGGATGTTCTTATTGGACAAGTGTGTCAAGCCTGTAAATCCAATACGATGAGAATGATTAGATCAGATGAACATAGTCATCTGGGTATGGCCATACACTTTCTCAATCATCTCATCCAGGGGGGGCCCCATTAGAACATCACACTCCAAACTAGGAGACGGCAATCCTATATCTATCACTAGTGCCCTAACATGACTCATGCTCATTATCCAAGATAATCTATAACCATTATATTTCAAATGATATTGAACTACCTCAAAACAATGCCAATCATCATTTAGAAACACAAGTGATCTCAAGTCAAAGGAAATATGCCACTTGTTTGCATACAAGGATTATTCACATTGTGACAAGCAATTGAACATCCTATGTAGGGTCTGTCCAGTACATCCAATGTACCCATGAGTCTACATCTTATTCCATGCTCAAAGCATCCTATAAGATTAGAACACATATTAGTCTCAATCATATCAAGGCTGTCTCATGTTCACCAAGATATCTCGACTAAGTACTTAACTGCATGTCAGCCAAGCTGAACAGCATTGAGACATTATTCAGAAGTATACATATTGCAGCAGATAATGTAACAACTTGAATAACAACCATTGCCTTTATAAACATAAAGTTTATACATGATACTGATACAATCCCAAGGCCTCAAACATTAGCCTTAAGGGCATACCCCAACAATCTCCCACTTGCACTTAATCTAATGGTTGAGAAATCTCAAACCCATATTATTACAGTGCTTCTCATGCTTCTGCTGTGCTAGAGGCTTTGTAAGCGGGTCAGTCAGATTGTCATTTGTATGAACCTTGCAGACTTTGATCTCGCCACGATCAATGATCTCCCGGATCAAGTGAAACCGTCTCTGTATGTGCTTGGACTTCTGGTGCGACCGTGGTTCCTTTGCCTGTGCTATTGGTCCAGTGTTATCACAGAAGATAACCAATGGATCTGCACTCGAAGGAACAACACCAAGTTCCTGAACGAACTTACGAATCCACACTGCCTCCTTAGATGCTTCTGAGGCTGCAACATACTCGGCTTCTGTTGTGGAATCAGCAACAATAGATTGTTTGAAACTTTTCCACACCACTGCACCTCCATTCAAGCTAAAAACATAGCCTGATTGCGATCGGAAATCATCCTGGTCAGATTGGAACGAAGCGTCAGTATATCCTTCAATACTGAGTTCATCCAGACCACCATACACCAAGAACATATCTTTGGTCCTCCGCAGATATTTCAAAATGTTCTTGACTGCAATCCAGTGCGCCTGACCTGGATTACTTTGGAACCGACTGGTCACGCTTAACCCGTAAGCGACGTCTGGGCGAGTACATAACATCGCATACATAATGGACCCAATAGCCGAAGCATAAGGCGTATTGTCCATTTCAACTTTCTCAGTCTGTGTTTGTGGACACTGACTCTTTGAAAGATTCAGACCATGTCTGACTGGAAGATATCCTCTTTTAGAATTTTCTAAATGGAATCTCTCCAGGACTTTATCGATGTAAGTACTCTGGCACAGCCCGAGAAGCCTCTTAGATCTATCTCTGTAGATCTTCACACCTAATACATAGGCTGCTTCTCCTAAATCTTTCATCTGGAAACATTTTCTTAACCATGCCTTAACCGCATGCAGTTCAGGAATATCGTTTCCAATGATTAAGATATCATCGACGTAGAGGACTAGGAAAGTGATTACGCTCCCACTAAACCTCTTATATACACACGGGTCATCTTCATTCTTGATGAAACCAAACTCACAGATTGATTCATCAAAACGAATATTCCAGCTTCTTGATGCTTGCTTAAGTCCATAAATGGACTTCCTTAACTTGCATATTTTATGACGATCTGATGGATTAGTGAAACCTTCAGGTTGTGTCATATACACATCCTCATCCAGTTTTCCATTAAGGAAAGCAGTCTTCACATCCATCTGCCAGATCTCATAATCATAATATGCTGCTATCGCGAGAATAATCCGAATAGACTTAAACATAGCTACAGGAGAGAAAGTTTCATCATAATCTATCCCATAGATTTGTTTGAAACCTTTCGCAACTAGCCTGCCTTTATAGGTAACCACGTTACCATCCATGTCAATCTTCTTCTTGAAGATCCATTTACAGCCTATAGGGATTACTCCCGGATGTTGGGGTATGCCCTTAAGGCTAATGTTTGAGGCCTTGGGATTGTATCAGTATCATGTAATAAACTCTTATGTTTATAAAGGCATGGTTGTTATTCAGTTTGTTACCTTGTCTGCTGTAATAAGTGTACTTCTGAATAATGTCTCAAAGCTGTTCAGCTGGGCTAACATGCTGTAAAGTCCTTAGTCGAAATATCTTGGTGAACATGAGACAACCTTGATATGATTGAGACTAATATGTGTTCTAATCTTATAGGATGCTTCGAGCATGGAATAAGATGTAGACTCATGGGTACATTGGATGTACTGGACAGACCCTACTAGGATATTCAATTGTTTGTCACAATGTGAATAATCCTTGTTTGCATCAAGTGGCACATGTCCTCTGACTTGAGATCACTTGTGTTTCTAAATGATGATTGTCATTGTTTTGAGGTTGTTCAATATCATTTGAAACATAATGGTTATAGACTATCTTGGATAATGATCATGAGTCAGGTTAGGGCACTAGTGATAGATACAGGATTGCCGTCTCCTTGTTTAAGGAGTGTGATGTTCTAAAGGGGCCCCCCTTGAATGAGATGATTGAGAAAGTGTATGGCCATACCCAGGTGACAGTGTTCATCTGATCTAATCATGCTCGTAATATTGGAGTTACAAGCTTGAATTGCTTGTCCAATAAGAACATCCAGTGGCAAAGGATATATGCATGCCTTGTGAAGTTGATTCACACTTGTGCTATGGTTTGGGTGTAGTCTTGGAAGACTCTTTCCTTTATATCGGGAGACAGTGATGTGTTGCTAGATACCCCTCACTGATCGTGATAACGAAAGTTATCGTTACCGACATTTAAAGGAAACCCTCAGGGTCGCACAATTTGATGATATGGCTTACTTGAGTCAGATCGTGTGGACTGAATTATTTGGGTTCAGTTTAAAGGGATTATAAGCTCTGATTATAAGTGAGATCTGGTCTAATCATGTTTGATTGATTAGGGCTTGAGATCGGTAAGCTTTGATCGAGAGAGTTGATGCTAGATCGGTGAGATCAGAAGCATCAGGAGATCAACGGTTGGATCTGGAGCCTTAGGGTTTAACGGTGATCTAAACCAATGTTTGGGTTAATTGATCTTTGAACCAAAATTGAAATGCATTCGATTTGCTTGAACCGGTTCACATGTGTGAACGCTTGGTTCATTGGTTGAAAGCGTTTTCTTTGATCGGTTATGAGATCATGGCGCATGATTTCCATTTATGGAAAGTCATGAAGGCCTCAACGCCTTAACGCCCAAAATGCCACTACACCTCAACGTCAAGGCGTTCGCTTGGAAGTGAACGAACATACTCTCGTGGATTGAGGTAGTTGACGAAGAGGAGGTCTCGGAGAAGGCACCAAGCGATCTCATCCCTTCCATACGTCAAGGACACCTTGGGCACTTGCTAGCACAAGGAACGCCAAAGGAAGTAGGCGGCATCTTCTTGTGTGCGTCAACTTTGGAGAAGGTTCATTTGCGCCTTTGCTTCCAAGGCTCCATCAAACCGATGGCTATGGTATGAGATCTTCTTTCGATCTTTACAACGTCTTAAGGTTGATCATATGAACATATATTCATGCGATCTTGATAAAACCCTAATTCCGCTGCCAAAAGAATTTACATGCGCCCCCTTTAGGGTTTGATCTGCTTGCGCTCCCCCTCGAAGGGGACCCTACAATTGGTATCAGAGCCACGGTTCTGTATATGCTCATTTGATTGCCTTTATGTGATCCTTGTTTGCGTTTGCTATGCTTAGATCTAATCACATGCCGCAAAACTACATGCTAGTTTTATTTAGATGTATGCGCATGTTTGTTGGCGCTTGTTTTGACAAATCAAAATATCATGTGCGCGCCTCATCTAGACCTAAGGCCCTACATTAAACCCTTAGATGGGTTGATGGGGTTGAAAGCATCTTCTAGGTTGGATCAAAATAGTCTGATCAGACCATCTGATAGCCTAGATGGGTTGACCAGATAGCACCTGTGCGCAAGCATGAGGTGGCTATAGGTCGACTACATCAAGGGCGTGTAGCGAGGTCTGGTTGAGACGGCTACTGAACACACATGAGTTAGGCCCGGGGTCACACCTGCTTGCCGACACTCATGAGGGTTGTTCAGCCCTTTGCGCATGCATGGTTGACCATTAGGTCAACTCAAGTCAGTTAGGACTTGGTGCATGCAAGGGCAGTCGATCTGACTAGATGGATGAGTGGATCCCTATCAATGAACCATTGTAAGGTTGTAAGGGCACATAAGAAAATTAAAATTGATGCCAATGGGGTTTTCGAAAATTTTATTTTCTTTTGGATCACATGTTGATTGTAGGCATATGTTTGTTTATTTAATCTTATGTGGGCTGCCCGTGTTAATGTGTGCTGTGCTGGGGCCTGCGTGCCTGGTTAATTGTAAATTTAATATTATTGTGATCTGCGCATCACTTTTATTTAATTTATAATGTGTAATTGACCTGCGAGTCAATCATGTCTAGATAGATTAAATTGTAAGTTTAATCAGACATTAGCACAAAGCACAGTTGGCAAAGGCGCATGCAGCAGTGGCTTGACCAGGTGGGAGGTCCAGGGTTCGACTCTGGGACTAGGCGCATTTTCCCTGGTGGGCGCACCTCAGCTGCAAATGGCGCTTAGGCCCTGGTTTGGGCCAGATGAGCAGCAAAAGCCCCATGAAGAAAAGCAAGTGAAGACTTAAGTTAATTAAGGTCTTACTTAGGCTATGGGCTTTTACCACATAAGATCCATGCTTTCTTTTATTGTTTAAATAAGTAGAACAGCATGATTTATTTATCTTCTGCTATCACCATAGGAATTGCATGATAGTGAAGAAGATAAAAGACCGTTAAAATCCAACGCTAAAATATCAAGCTCGTATGCCTTCTGACGCGAAACCTCACTGTTCTGATTATCGTTGGAGCCGTGTTGTACCCACTCAGTGGGCACGTCCATCTATCTTCAGACGGTGTGTGATTTCACCTGCGTGTTACAGAGAAGGGATTTATCGCTTCTCGTTGCTCAGCATAGCACGTGGTGGTCTAGGGAGTAGGTTGGGTCAGCTTGACCATGTAGGCTACATATGTGGCGCATATGGTAGCACATGGAGGCAGCCATCTGAGGGATCAGAGACTGTGTTGTACCAACTCAGTTGGCACAGTCTGCTGGATTGCCCAGATGAAGGGGAATCGCACGGGTTGGCGATTGGCTGGGATAGCCTACCAGAGATTAGTGCTTGTACTCTCTGTGCAACTTATCTCGCCTGAGCGGGACGCGGAGACCAAGTATGAAATCTGGATCCCATCTCACTAAAAGAGTTCTACTCTTTCGGGCTGTTTTGCTGGATTTTTTAGCCAGATAAAATAGTGAGAAAAAGAATCATTCTTAAGTCCTGATTGATTCTTAACATTGATACTGACCTTGCTGTTCTTGCATTGTTGTAGATACCTGCAGCAACGAACACCATGAGCTTCAATGTGCGATCCCTACTGGAAAGGGAGAAGTTTGCTGGGCCAAACTTCTCAGACTGGTTCGGACACCTTAAGATCGTTCTTAAGGCTGAGAGGAAACTGTATGTCCTCGAGACGGCTGTGCCGCCTCAACCCGCTGCGAACGCCGCAAGGGCGGTTCGCGATGCCTATGAAAAGCACGTCAATGATAGCATTGATGTCGCTTGCCTGATGCTAGTGTCTATGACGCCACCGCTGCAGCGTCAGCATGAGGATATGTCGGCTATAGAAATTATAGCGAACCTCAAGATGCTGTATGCTGCACAGGCGAGGACAGAACGCTATAATCTGACAAAGCTTTTCTTTCAGAGCAAACTGGCTGAAGGGAGCCCAGTGGGAGCTCACGTGCTCAAGATGATTGGGCACAAGGAGGCTCTAGAAAAACTGGGGCATACCATCAACCAAGAGCTTGCTGTAGATATTATTCTGTAGTCTCTCCTGCCCTCTTTCGATGCGTTCATTATTAACTTTAATATGAACAAAATCGATTGTACTCCGGCAGAGCTGCTGAATATGCTCTTGACTACTGAGGAGACTCTGAAGGGAAAGCCTTCAACCTCTGTCTTAATGGTTCCTTCTAGGAACAAGAAGAAGGGGAAGAAGGGCAAAGCCCCTGTCAAGAATTACAGCAAGGCTCTGAAACAGAAGGTAAAGCGGTCGAAGGACAACATATGTTTCCACTGTGGCCAGCTGGGTCACTGGAAAAAGGACTGTAAAGCGCTCCAAGGAGACAAGAGGGGAAGCATCGCTTCTGGCTCAGGTATATACGTGACGGAAGTCATGGTTTCATCTTCTTCTATTTCATGGGTGTTGGACACTGCATGTGGAGTTCACATTTGTTCAAATGTACAGGAACTCAAGAGAAGAAGACAGGTGGGACAGCATGAGGTGGACCTACTTGTTGGAAACGGGGCACGGGTTGCTGCTGTTGCTGTAGGGGATTATTACATCTCATTACCATCTGGCATTGTATTAGAATTAAACAATTGTTACTTTGTACCCAGTATTACCAAAAATATTATCTCTATTCCTGCTCTTGTTAGGAAAGGGTTTTCCTTTGAATGCAAGATTTCAAAGTGTTATCTTACTCTTGATAATATTGTTTATGCTACTGGTTCAATTAACAATGGGTTATTCATGTTGGACATGGAATTTTCTATACAAAACATTGATAATAAGAAAGCCAAGTATGCTGATGACAGCACCTTGCTATGGCATAGTCGTTTAGGCCATATTAACAAGAAGCGCATTAAGCGGTTGCATGATCATGGACTGCTGGGATCATTCTCCTGTGAGGAGATTGATACATGCAAAGCTTGTTTAATGGGTAAAATGACGAAGGCTCCTTTTCCCAACAAAGGTCAAAGGGCTTAGGGTTTACTTGACCTTATACACAGTGATGTGTGTGGGCCATTTAGTAAACATGCTAGAGGTGGCTATCAGTACTTCATTACCTTTACTGATGATTTCAGTAGATATGGGTATGTCTATCTTATGAGACATAAAAGTGAATCTTTTGACAAGTTCAAAGAGTTCAAGAATGAAGTACAGAATCAGTTAGGCCGAAATATCAAGGCACTTCGTTCTGATCGAGGTGGAGAATACCTAAGTCGAGAATTTACTGACTATCTGAAGGAGTGTGGGATTATCTCACAGCTCACTCCACCAGGAACACCCCAATGGAATGGTGTATCCGAGAGGAGAAATAGAACGTTACTTGATATGGTTCGTTCTATGATGAGTCAGGCTACTCTTCCATATTCCTTTTGGGGATTTGCACTGGAAACAGCTGCAAAGGTACTAAACCGAGTGCCATCCAAGGCCGTTTCAAAGACGCCATATGAGTTATGGTATGGGAAACAGCCAAGCTTGACATTTATTAAGATCTGGGGTTGCGAGGCTTATGTCAAAAAGCTCGCCTCTGGGAAACTAGAGAGCAGATCTGACAAATGTATCTTTGTCGGTTACCCTAAGGAAACTAAGGGTTATTATTTCTTCGATCCCAAAGAGAACAAGGTATTTGTTGCTCGGACGGCCATATTTCTTGAGAAGGAGTTTCTTCTGCAAGAGGCCAGTGGGAGAGAAATAAAGCTGGATGAGAATCCAGAGGAAGGACAAAGTAGTCAAGCACAGTTGGATGTGCCTGAGCCGGTAGAACAGGTTATTGAACAATCTGAGGCTCAGATATCACGGGAACCGCGTAGATCGGGAAGGATCCGTCGACAGCCTGAGCGCTATGACGGAGTCTACATCATTGATAATGATGAACCCCTCACTTATGCGGATGCGGTCAGTGGACCGGAGTCAGCTAGATGGCTTGAAGCTATGCGAGCCGAGATGGACTCCATGTCAGATAACCAGGTCTGGGATTTGGTTGATCCGCCTCCGGGAGTAATCCCTATAGGCTGTAAATGGATCTTCAAGAAGAAGATTGACATGGATGGTAACGTGGTTACCTATAAAGGCAGGCTAGTTGCGAAAGGTTTCAAACAAATCTACGGGATAGATTATGATGAAACTTTCTCACCTGTAGCCATGTTTAAGTCTATTCGGATTCTTTTCGCGATAGCAGCATATTACGATTATGAGATCTGGCAGATGGATGTGAAGACGGCTTTCCTGAATGGAAATCTGGATGAGGATGTGTATATGACACAACCTGAAGGTTTCACTAATCCATCAGATCGTCATAAAATATGCAAATTAAAGAAGTCCATTTATGGACTTAAACAAGCATCGAGAAGCTGGAATATTCATTTTGATGAATCAATCTCTGAGTTTGGTTTCATCAAGAACGAAGATGACCCGTGTGTATATAAGAGGTTTAGTGGGAGCGTGATTACTTTCCTAGTCCTCTACGTCGATGACATCTTGATCATTGGAAATGATATTCCTGAACTGCATGCTGTTAAAGCATGGTTGGGAAAATGTTTTCAGATGAAAGATCTTGGAGAAGCAGCCTATGTATTAGGTGTGAAGATCTACAGGGATAGATCTAAGGGGCTTCTCGGGCTGTGCCAGAGTACTTACATCGATAAAGTCCTGGAAAGATTCCATTTAGAGAATTCTAAAAGGGGGTATCTTCCAGTTAGACATGGTCTGAATCTTTCGAAGAGTCAGTGTCCACAAACACAGACTGAGAAAGATGAAATGGACAATACGCCTTATGCTTCGGCTATTGGGTCCATTATGTATGCGATGTTGTGTACTCGCCCAGACATTGCTTACGGGTTAAGCGTAACCAGTCGGTTCCAAAGTAATCCAGGTCAGGCACACTGGATTGCAGTCAAGAACATTTTAAAATATCTGCGGAGGACCAAAGATATGTTCTTGATATATGGTGGTCAGGAAGAACTCAGTATTGAAGGATATACTGACGCTTCGTTCCAGTCGGACCAGGATGATTTCCGATCGCAATCAGGCTATGTTTTTAGCTTGAATGGTGGAGCAGTGGTGTGGAAAAGTTTCAAACAGTCTACTGTTGCTGATTCCACAACAGAAGCCGAGTATGTTGCAGCCTCGGAAGCATCCAAGGAGGCAGTGTGGATTCGTAAGTTCGTTCAGGAACTTGGTGTCGTTCCTTCGAGTGCAGATCCTTTGGTTATCTTCTGTGATAACACTGGAGCAATCGCACAAGCAAAGGAACCACGGTCGCACCAGAAGTCCAAGCACATACAAAGACGGTTTCACTTGATCCGGGAGATCATTGATCGTGGCGAGATCAAAATCTGCAAGGTACATACAGATGACAATCTGGCTGACCCGCTTACCAAGCCTCTGGCGCAGCAGAAGCATGAGAAGCACTGTAATAATATGGGTTTGAGATTTCTCAACCATTAGATTAAGTGCAAGTGGGAGATTGTTGGGGTATGCCCTTAAGGCTAATGTTTGAGGCCTTGGGATTGTATCAGTATCATGTAATAAACTCTTATGTTTATAAAGGCATGGTTGTTATTCAGTTTGTTACCTTGTCTGCTGTAATAAGTGTACTTCTGAATAATGTCTCAAAGCTGTTCAGCTGGGCTAACATGCTGTAAAGTCCTTAGTCGAAATATCTTGGTGAACATGAGACAACCTTGATATGATTGAGACTAATATGTGTTCTAATCTTATAGGATGCTTCGAGCATGGAATAAGATGTAGACTCATGGGTACATTGGATGTACTGGACAGACCCTACTAGGATATTCAATTGTTTGTCACAATGTGAATAATCCTTGTTTGCATCAAGTGGCACATGTCCTCTGACTTGAGATCACTTGTGTTTCTAAATGATGATTGTCATTGTTTTGAGGTTGTTCAATATCATTTGAAACATAATGGTTATAGACTATCTTGGATAATGATCATGAGTCAGGTTAGGGCACTAGTGATAGATACAGGATTGCCGTCTCCTTGTTTAAGGAGTGTGATGTTCTAAAGGGGCCCCCCTTGAATGAGATGATTGAGAAAGTGTATGGCCATACCCAGGTGACAGTGTTCATCTGATCTAATCATGCTCGTAATATTGGAGTTACAAGCTTGACTTGCTTGTCCAATAAGAACATCCAGTGGCAAAGGATATATGCATGCCTTGTGAAGTTGATTCACACTTGTGCTATGGTTTGGGTGTAGTCTTGGAAGACTCTTTCCTTTATATCGGGAGACAGTGATGTGTTGCTAGATACCCCTCACTGATCGTGATAACGAAAGTTATCGTTACCGACATTTAAAGGAAACCCTCAGGGTCACACAATTTGATGATATGGCTTACTTGAGTCAGATCGTGTGGACTGAATTATTTGGGTTCAGTTTAAAGGGATTATAAGCTCTGATTATAAGTGAGATCTGGTCTAATCATGTTTGATTGATTAGGGCTTGAGATCGGTAAGCTTTGATCGAGAGAGTTGATGCTAGATCGGTGAGATCAGAAGCATCAGGAGATCAACGGTTGGATCTGGAGCCTTAGGGTTTAACGGTGATCTAAACCAATGTTTGGGTTAATTGATCTTTGAACCAAAATTGAAATGCATTCGATTTGCTTGAACCGGTTCACATGTGTGAACGCTTGGTTCATTGGTTGAAAGCGTTTTCTTTGATCGGTTATGAGATCATGGCGCATGATTTCCATTTATGGAAAGTCATGAAGGCCTCAACGCCTTAACGCCCAAAACGCCTCTACACCTCAACGTCAAGGCGTTCGCTTGGAAGTGAACGAACATACTCTCGTGGATTGAGGTAGTTGACGAAGAGGAGGTCTCGGAGAAGGCACCAAGCGATCTCATCCCTTCCATACGTTAAGGACACCTTGGGCACTTGCTAGCACAAGGAACGCCAAAGGAAGTAGGCGGCATCTTCTTGTGTGCGTCAACTTTGGAGAAGGTTCATTTGCGCCTTTGCTTCCAAGGCTCCATCAAACCGATGGCTATGGTATGAGATCTTCTTTCGATCTTTACAACGTCTTAAGTTTGATCATATGAACATATATTCATGCGATCTTGATAAAACCCTAATTCCGCTGCCAAAAGAATTTACATGCGCCCCCTTTAGGGTTTGATCTGCTTGCGCTCCCCCTCGATGGGGACCCTACACCGGAGGCGGATCAACCAAATCCCAGACTTGGTTATCTGACATGGAGTCCATCTCGGCTCGCATAGCTTCAAGCCATCTCGCTGATTCCGGTCCACTGACCGCATCCGCATAAGTGAGGGGTTCATCATCAATGATGTAGACTCCGTCATAGCGCTCAGGCTGTCGACGGATCCTTCCCGATCTTCGCGGTTCCCGTGATATCTGAGTCTCAGGTTGTTCAGTAACCTGATCTACTGGCTCAGGCTCATCCAACTGTGCTTGACTACTTTGTCCTTCTTCTGGATTCTCATCCAGCTTTATTTCTCTCCCACTGGCCTCTTACAGAAGAAATTCCTTCTCAAGAAAAATAGCCGTCCGAGCAACAAACACCTTGTTCTCTTTGGGATCGTAGAAATAATAATCCTTAGTTTCCTTAGGGTAACCGACAAAGATACATTTCTCAGATCTGCTCTCTAGTTTCCCAGATGCGAGCTTTTTGACATAAGCCTCGCAACCCCAGATCTTGATAAACGTCAAGCTTGGCTGTTTCCCATACCATAATTCATATGGCGTCTTTGAAACTGCCTTGGATGGCACTCGGTTTAGTACCTTTGCAGCTGTTTCCAGTGCAAATCCCCAAAAGGAGTAAGGCAGAGTAGCCTGACTCATCATAGAACGAACCATATCCAGTAAGGTTCTGTTCCTCCTCTCGGACACACCATTCCATTGCGGTGTTCCTGGCGGAGTGAGCTGTGAGATAATCCCACACTCCTTCAGATAGTCAGTAAACTCTCGACTCAAGTATTCACCACCTCGATCTGAACGAAGTGCCTTGATATTTCAGCCTAGCAGATTCTGTACTTCATTCTTGAACTCTTTGAACTTGTCAAAAGATTCACTTTTATGTCTCATTAGATAGACATACCCATATCTACTGAAATCATCAGTAAAGGTAATGAAGTATAGATAGCCACCTCTGGCATGTTTACTAAAAGGGCCACACACATCACTGTGTATAAGGTCAAGTAAACCTGAAGCCCTTTGACCTTTCTTAGGAAAAGGAGACTTCGTCATTTTACCCATTAAACAAGCTTTGCATGTATCAATCTCCTCATAGGAGAATGATCCCAGCAGTCCATGATCATGCAACCGCTTAATGCGCTTCTTGTTAATATGGCCTAAACGACTATGCCATAGCAAGGTGCTGTTATCAGCATACTTAGCTTTCTTGTTATCAATTTGTTGTATACAACATTCCATGTCCAACATGAATAACCCATTGTTAATCGACCCAGTAGCATAAACAATATTATCAAAAGAAATAATACACTTTGAAATATTGCATTCAAAGGAAAACCCTTTCCTGACAAGAGCAGGAATAGAGATAATATTTTTCGTTATGCTTGGTACAAAATAACAATTGTCCAGTTCCAATACTAGCCCAGATGGTAATGAGATGTAATAAACGCCTACAGCAACAGCAGCAACCCGTGCCCCGTTTCCAACTCGTAGGTCCACCTCATGCTGTCCCACCTGTCTTCTTCTCTTGAGTTCCTGTACATTTGAACAAATGTGAACTCCACATGCAGTGTCCAACACCCATGATATGGAAGAAGAAACCATGACTGCAGTCACGTAAATACCTGAGCCAGAAGCAAAACTTCCCTTCTTGTCTCCTTGGAGCGCTTTACAGTCCTTTTTCCAGTGACCCAGCTGGCCACAATGGAAACATCTGTATTCCTTCGACCACTTAACCTTTTGTTTCAGAGCCTTGCTGTAGCTCTTAACAGGGGCTTTGCCCTTCTTCCCTTTCTTCTTGTTCCTAGAAGGAACCATTAAGATAGAGGATACAGGCTTTCCCTTTAGAGTCAACTCTGTAGTCAAGAGCATATTCAGTAACTCTGCCGGCGTACAGTCGATCTTGTTCATATTAAAGTTAATGATGAACGGATCGAAAGAGGTCGGGAGAGACTGCAATATGATGTCTACAGCAAGCTCCTGATTGATGGTATGTCCTAGTTTCTCTAGAGCCTCCTTGTACCCAATCATCTTGAGTATGTGAGCTCCCACTGGACTTCCTTCAGCCAGTTTGCTCTGAAAGAAAAGCTTAGTCAAATTGTAGCGTTCAGTCCTAGCCTGTGCAGCATACAGCAGCTTGAGGTTTGCTATAATTTGTATAGCAGATAGATCCTCATGCTGACGCTGCAGCTCTGGCGTCATAGACGCAAGCATCAGGCAAGCGACATCAATGCTATCATTGACATGCTTCTCATAGGCATCCCGAACCGCCCTTGCGGCGTTCGCAGCGGGTTGAGGCGGTATAGCCATCTCGAGGACATACAGCTTCCTCTCTGCCTTAAGAACAATCTTAAGGTGTCCGTACCAGTCTGAGAAGTTTGGTCCAGCAAACTTCTCCCTTTCTAGTAGGGATCGCACATTGAAATTTGTGGTGTTCGTTGCTGCAGTAATCTACAACAATGCAAGAACAGCAAGGTCAGTATCAATGTGAGAATCAATTCAGGACTTAAGAATTATTCTTTTCTCACTATTTTATCTGGCTGAAAAATCCAGCAAAACAGCCCGAAAGAGTAAAACTCTTTTAGTGAGATGGGATCCAGATTTCATACTTGGTCTCCGCGTCCCGCTCAGGCGAGATAAGATGCACAGAGAGTACAAGCACTAATCTCTGGTAGGCAATCCCTGCCAATCGCCAACCCGTGCGATTCCCCTTCATCTGGGCAATCCAGCAGACTGTGCCAACTGAGTTTGTAACATCCCACATTCTTAACCCCAAACAAATGGCACAATTCACAAATGATACAGGATGTTTCATATAAGATCGATCATATGCTAGGTAAAATCGAGTTCAAGAAAACACGATCTGAAAAATTTCCATAAATCCATACACACAAATTCACAAAACTCAAATCTCATAAGGGTACCTGCCACCACGCAATCCTTGCACTAGACATATGCAAGGCAATAGTTATATCAAAACCGATTCAAATTCATAAAATCCATAAAGGTACCTGCCACCAGGCAATACTTGCACTAGACATATGCAAGTTACAGGGTATATCAAAACCGATTGCACAGAATATACAACAAGCCGAAATTCAAAACAAAATCACAAAATCGATTTTATAAACTCATACCAAACACCGAAACCAGGCTGAAGCCCGCGGTGACACAAAAATCAAACTCATAAGACTGCCATAACTGGCAACATACTTCACATAGTTCACATAGTCTCATGATTCACATAGTTCATATAGTTTATGTTAAGGCCACAACCGGCCCCAAGAATTAAGCATAAAAATTCTTAAAACAGCAAACAGCATAATTATCCACGCCAATGCACTCAAGACATGCGCCCCTGCTCTATGCCTGAAAATAGTGAGGGGTGAGCTACACAGCCCAGTGAGTGGATAGTCTAAATCGACCATCCATAACATACATTCAAAAATATAGGCAGATTATTTTTAAAAATATTTAACAGAACATTATGTCAACATATAACAAAATAAAGAAACAGAAGTCATATAGACAGTTAAATGTACACACTAGCATATTACAAATTCAGGTTCTAGAGTTTTACTCTAACCCAATTAAACACATATATTCTAAACCAACTAAACACACCATACTTAATTAACCTAGTTGTCCAGCATATTCAGTAGTGACCAATATGGTCTAACCCGGCTTGGCCAAAGCACTGGGAGCTGCAAAATCTCGTGCAACACATAAACATGGATAGTGAGTAGAATCAAGAGGTGGCCCCCGCTAGGTCACGACGTGGCACTTTGCTCTCTCACCCCATAACACATCGATGGATTGTGTGTAGATTCAAGAGGTGGCCCCCGTCAGGTCATGACGTGGCACTTTGATCTACGACACCCAACATCACAAAATGAGAGTGATGACATCAAGAGGTGGCCCCTATCTGATCAAGACATGGCACTTTGCGTCTTATATCACCCCATCACATAAAAGAGTAATGACATCAAGAGGTGGCCCCTGTCTGATCAAGACATGGCACTTTGCGTCTTATATCACCCCATCACATAAAAGAGTAATGACATCAAGAGGTGGCCCCTGTCCGACCAAGACATGGCACTTTGCGTCAAAACCCGTTCTCCCAAAAGGTTCCTACTGGACAACAGACATATCTTATTTCATATTTCACAAAGGTGGACTCCTAAGTGTCAACTAGACTCTAGGATAGTCATCACAAAAATCATATCGGGCAGGCTGAACATCAACCCCCATCACAAAAATCATAATAGGCAGGCCGAACATCAGCCCCCTCACATATCAAATACAGGGCTGAAATTCAAACCCTTCACATATCACATAAGGACTATCCTATGAGTACACTGTTACACTTAGCCATAGTCCTAACCAACACATAACACATAATATTCAAAATTCTCATAATCACATAATTTTCAAAAATCTCATAACCACATAATGTTCACAATTTACATAACAACATAATATTCCAAAAATCACATAAACACCTAATATTTAAAAATCACATAATTACATAATATTAACAATCATATAATGTAGTGTGGTCCTTAGGTTTCATGCTGATTAGTTCAGTCAAACCTTACTAGGTTATCATCCAAATTTCTCAAACAATTTCTCAATAATGCAGTTAACAAGCATCCATAAAAATTAACATAAAACTAAAACATGTAGTCATACAAACTATCCATAAAATTAACAAAAATTAAAACATGTATTCATACCAACTATTTTACAAATCTCTACATATAAACCACGGTTAACATAACATACTATCTATTAAATTTTACACCTTGAATTAACATGAATTTCATGCTCAAACCATTGGTCTAAAACTTCCGAATTTCCATAATTTAATACCTTAAATTTCATATTACCAACTTTCGGATTTCATAAAGAAAATCATCAAAATTTCGGTTTTCATGCATATTATCAAGAATTTGGTCTTCATAAATAATATCAAGATTTCGGATTATCATGAATAATTATCAAAGATTCGGTTCACATGAAGAAACATCTTGAATTTGGTTTACATGAAAAATACATCTTGAGTTTCGGTTTTAACATGATAAAAATTCCAATAATTCAATTGTATCAAGTCACAAACACAACCAAACTAATAGATCAAATAAGACATTCCACTCACCTCTTAACCGAGAACACAAGGTGAAAAACTCTCCAAAATAATTCGTCTAAGGCTTGAAGTTCTACCAAGAATCGCCACCAAAGGAAGGAAACACCTCCAACACCAAAGACTCCAAGAGAGAAGGAAGATATTTCACCTCTAAGCCTCCAAGAATCGCCTAAGTTCTTCAAGAAGTCGCCAAGTTCTTCAAGCCGTCGCCCAAGGTTTCTTTCAAGCCAAAAAAATCGCCAACACTCTACCCTAACCGAAATTACCTACTTAAATTTCGGTTTTTAACTCTTAACCCATTAACCCATTAATTCAATTCGGGTTTAATCCATTTAATTAATAATTTGAATTTTAAAACCCAATTAGTTTAAACCCATTAATTCAACCATTAACTTAACGAAAATCCAATAAGGTCTAATTAACATCCAATAAGGGTTTAATTAACCAATAGGGTCTAATTAATTAACTTACAAGCTCTAATTAATTAACTTACAATTACAACCCATAAATCCTAATTAATTTATCATGAACAGCCAATAATAATTTATCATAAATTAACAGCCAATAATCAAACAAATAATCCCTAATTAATTTGCAATAAATTAACAACCAAAAATCTCTAGTTAAATAACTATTAACAACCAATACATAGAAAAATATCACAGTTAATAATTTTATTTAATTCAAAAATAATGCTTACCAGGACTTAAGATCCTTGGATCTTACATCCCTCCCTCCTTATAAAGCTTTAGTCCTCTAAAGCTCAGCATCCATATCATCAAAGAGGTAAGCATAAAATTTCCTCATATCAGCTTCAGTCTCCCAAGTCGCCTCCTCAACAGCCTGATTTCCCCAGATAACCTTTACCAAAGGTATAGTCTTGTTTCTCAGGACTTTATCTTTTCTATCCACAATCCGGAGAGGTCTTTCCTCAAAAGTCAAATCACTCTGAATCTGAAGAGGTTCCAACTCCAACACATGAGATGGATCAGGATGATATTTCCTCAAAGTAGAGACATGGAATACATTATGCACATGATCCATAGCAGGAGGTAAAGCCAATCGGTAAGCCACTGGACCAACTCTCTCAATAATATCAAAAGGGCCTACAAACCTAGGGCTCAACTTGCCCTTTTTGCCAAACCTCATAACACCCTTAGTAGGTGACACCTTCAAGAACACATGATCCCCTACCATAAACTCCAAGGAACGACGACGGTCATCAGCATAACTCTTCTGTCTGTCCCGAGCAATTTTCAGTTTATCCCGGATCTCTCTGACCTTATCAGTAGTCTCCTGTACTGCATCAGATCTCAAAATCATTCTGTCACCAGTTTCCTCCCAACACAAGGGAGTCCTACACCTTCTCCCATACAAAGCCTCATAAGGAGCCATCTGAATACTGGAGTGGAAGCTATTATTATAAGTAAACTCTATCAAAGATAGATCCCGGTTCCACTCAGAACTCCAATCAACCACATAGGCTCTCAACAGATCTTCTAGAGTTTGTATAGTACGCTCCGTCTGGCCATCAGACTGAGGATGATATGCTGTACTAAAACTCAACTTAGTACCCAACCTTCCTGTAAGCTCTTCCAAAATCTGGACAGAAATCGAGAGTCCCTGTCAGACACGATATCAACAGGCACTCCATGCAGTCTGACTATCTCATCAATATATAATCTAGCCAGTCTCTCTAGAGAATAAGTCATCTTAATCGGAAGAAAATGGGCTGATTTAGTGAGTCTATCAACAATCACCCAAATAGCATCATGACCCAATCTGGTTCTGGGCAAACCACATACAAAATCCATACTGATACATTCCCACTTCCACTCAGGAATAGGAAGAGGCTGCAACAAACCACCAGGCTTCTGGTGTTCAGCCTTCACAGTCTGACAGGTTAAACACCTAGAGACAAAATCAAACACTTCTTTCTTCATACCCGGCCACCAAAAACTTTTCTTGAGGTCCTGATACATCTTAGTCACACCAGGATGTAGAGAATATTTGGAGTTATGGCTGTCCTCCAATATTTCTTTCCTCAAGCTTGGTTCCTCAGGGACACATACCCTTCCACGAAACCGAAGAATACCATCATCAGACAGGCTAAAATCCTGAACTGCGCCGTCAACCAGACTAACCCTGATCTGAACTAATCTCGGATCCACAGACTGCTGATCTCTGATCTTCTGCAACAAAGCAGACTGTACTCTGAGAAAAGCCACATAACCCGACTGAACTCTAGGAGTAACACTGATCCTGAGATCGCTGAACTCCTGCAGTAACCGCCACTCACTGACTCGTAAAGCAGCTACTGAAGTAACTGGTGTTGGAGTATGCCCTTAAGGCTAATGTTTGAGGCCTTGGGATTGTATGAGTATCATGTAATAAACTCTTATGTTTATAAAGGCATGGTTATTATTCAGGTTGTTACCTTGTCTGCAATAATAAGTGTACTACTGAATAATATCTCAAAGCTGTTCAGCTAGGCTGACAGGCTCTATGTCCTTAGTCGAGATATCTTGGTGAACATGAGACAGCCTTGATATGATTGAGACTAATATGTGTGCTAATCTTATAGGATGCTTCGAGCATGGAATAAGATGTAGAATCATGGGTACATTGGATGTACTGGACAGACCCTTCTAGGATATTCAATTGTTTGTCACAATGTGAATAATCCTTGATAGCAGCAAGTGGCACATGTCCTTCGACTTGAGATCACTTGTGTTTCTAAATGATGAATGTCATTATTTTGAGGTAGTTCAATATCATTTGAAAGATAATGATTATAGACTATCTTGGATAATGATCATGAGTCAGGTTAGGACACTAGTGATAGATATAGGATTGCCGTCTCCTTGTTCAAGGAGTGTGATGTTCTAAAGGGCCCCCCTATATGAGATGATTGAGATAGTGTATGGCCATACCCAGATGACTATGAGCATCTGATCTAATCATGCTCATCATATTGGAGTTACAGGCTTGACATGCTTGTCCAATAAGAACATCCAGTGGCAAAGGAAACATGCATGCCTCGTGAGTTTGATTCACACTTATGCTGTGGTTTGGGTGTAGTCTTGGAAGACTCTTTCCTTTATATCGGGAGACAGTGATGTGTTGCTAGATACCCCTCACTGATCGTGATAACGTAAGTTATCGTTACCGACATTTAAAGGAAACCCTCAGGGTCGCACAATTTGATGATATGGCTTACTTGAGTCAGATCGTGTGGACTGAATTGTTTCGGTTCAGTTTAAAGGAGTTTAAACTCTGATTGTAAGTGAGATCCAGTCTGATCATGTTTGATTGATTAGGGCTTGAGATCGGTAAGCTTCGATCGAGAGTATTGATGCAAGATCGGTGAGATCAAGAGCATCATGAGATGAACGGTTAGATTGGAAACCTTAGGGTTTGGTTGATCTAGACCGATTGGCTTGGTTTGGTCTTTGAACCAAATTGGTTTGGACCAATTTGGATTGAACCGGTTCACATGGGTGAACCCATGGTTCGATCCATAAAGCGTTTTGGGCGGTTTGCTAGAAGTGAGAACGCATGGCTTAATGGATTTTCCATTTTTGGAAAGTCATTGAGCGCATGTCTCCTTGAAACGCAAAAACGGCTTGAAGGCTCATTGAACTCTTGTCTCCTTGCTCTTGCTCGACGAGACTTGAGAGAATTTGGGTGTGGACGACAAGAGAAGGACCGGCCAACCAAAGGAAGTGATCATCTCTTCTCTTTACTCGATCAAGGACAACTCTTGGAACCTTGCTAGCACAAGGAGCACCAAGGAAGTGAGCGCATCCTCATCTTGTGTGCTCATCTTGTGGAGGAGACCCCTATTCGATCTCTTCTTCCAAGCCGACCTCCAACTCTATGGCTATGGTATAGATCTAACTCATTCAAGTTGATCATATGCTCATGCTAAAATCGTTGAAAACACATGCTTCCGCTTGCAAAGTTATGCGCCATCCCCCTTTAGTGTTTTCGCCCCCCCTCTTGAAAGGGGTTTCACATGCTTGCGCTCCCCCTTGAAGGGGACCCTACAACTAGATGTCTGCTCAGAGCATCCGCCACCACATTGGCCTTTCCAGCCTGATACTGAATGGAGAAGTCATAGTCTTTGATCAACTCCATCCATCTTCTCTGTCTCATGTTCAAGTCCTTCTGAGTGAAGATATACTTGAGACTCTGGTGATCAGTGAACAGATCAAACTCCTGACCCAACAAATAGTGACGCCATATCTTCAAAGCAAAGACTACGGCCGCCAACTCTAAATCATGAGTAGGGTAGTTCAATTCATACTCCTTCAGTTGTCTCGAAGCATAGGCTACTACAGAACCCTTCTGCATCAAGACACAACCCAACCCTTTGCCAGAAGCATCTGTATAAACAGTAAACCTTTCCCCATCACTAGGTATAATGAGGATCGGTGTACTAGTCAATCTCCTTTTCAGCTCTTGAAAACTCTCTTCACACTTATCATCCCAAATAAACTTGGCCTCCTTTCTGGTCAATTTAGTTAGAGGACCCGCCAGCTTGAAGAATCCCTCAACAAATCGCCGGTAGTAACCTGCCAAACCCAGAAAACTCCTGATCTCAGTAGCACTAGTCGGTCTTCCCCAATTAAGAATGGCTTGCACTTTAACTGGATCCACAGACACCCCCTGACCAGAAATCACATGCCCAAGGAAACTAATCTTTTCCAGCCAGAATTCACACTTACTAGCCTTGGCATATAATCGGTTCTTCCTCAAGATCTCCAATACTCTGCGCAAATCACTGACATGATCTGAGGTAGTCTGAGAGTACACCAATATATCATCTATAAAGACCACCACACAAGAGTCAAGCAACTCATGGAATACCCTGTTCATCAAATCCATGAAGACAGCAGGTGCATTCGTCAGTCCAAAAGGCATAACTAAAAATTCGAAATGCCCATACCTGGTCCTGAAAGCAGTCTTAAATATATCCTCATCCTTGACCCTAAGCTGATAATACCCTGATCTCAGATCAATCTTAGAGAACACTATCGCTCCCTGTAATTGATCAAATAGATCATCAATTCTGGGAAGAGGATACTTATTCTTGATAGTCACTTGGTTAAGCTGCCTGTAGTCTATACACATCCTCAGGGTTCCATCTTTTTTCTTCACAAATAACACTGGCGCTCCCCAAGGAGAAGCACTAGGCCGAATATATCCTTTCTCTAACAATTCCTCCAGTTGTTTCTTAAGCTCGGCCAACTCTGAAGTAGCCATACGATAAGGAGCTCTGGAGATAGGTGCCGTACCTGGCGCCAACTCAATGCCAAACTCCACTTCTCTAATTGGTGGCAAGCCTGAAAATTCTTCAGAGAACACATCAGGAAATTCTTTCACCACTGCCATCTGAGTCAAATCAGAAGTAGAATCATCCTGCACCTTAACATGCGCAAGATAACCCTTGCATCCACTAGCCAGTAATTTCCTGGCCTGCAGGAAAGATATCACATGCGGTCCTTGGTCTGACACTAGACCTCTCACAAACAGTCGATTCCCATCTAACAAATTCAAAGTGATTACTTTCTCAAAGCAATCCACAGAGGCATGATGGGAAGACAACCAATCCATTCCTAAGATGATATCATAATCTTGCATGTCTAAGAGGATTAGATCTACCAGAAACTCATAACCCTCTACATGTACTACACAGTCAGCACAAACAGTATCTGTAGATAACGATTTTCCTAAGGGAGTACTCACAAACACAGCATAATTCATCACCTTAGGTAACACAGGTAAACATGCAGCAAACTTAACAGATACAAAAGATAAATTTGCACCAGGGTCAAATAATATGCGGGCTAACTGATCAAATACGAATAAAGTACCTTCCACGACGGATCGGGAAGCTCGTGTATCCTTCTCAGCCACAGCATACACTCTAGTCTGGACTGTAGGCTTATCTGCGCCTCTAGGTTGCATCTCAGGTTCTCTGCAGTCCTTAGCCATGTGCCCTGGTTTCTTACACCTGAAGCATACACCATTCTTCCTATGGCAGTCTTTCACTAGATGTCCCTTGAGCCCACAATGACTACAAGTGATACCGTTTCTTGCATCCCTGGCATCCCTGAACTGCTGCGGTGCATCCCTGGACTGCTGCGGTGCCTTGTAGGAGTAAGGCTTATACCTGCTCTTCTTATAATCTTTATGCCTAGGGTACTTCTTACCCTTGCCGCCACTGCCATGCTGAGGAACCGCCGCCTCAGCTGCCGGAACTACTGTCACGGCAACATGAGAACTCCTCTCAGATATATACCTCTCAATGGTGCGCGCTCGCCCAACAGTTTCAACATAGGTCTCCAAGTGTTGAGCACCAACCTGCTCTCTAATGTCCCATCTGAGACCTCTGAGAAACTTAGTAGCTCTCCTCTTTTCAGTGTTTATCAGGTGAGGAGCATACTTTCCCAATTTCGTGAACTGTAATTCATACTGGTCCACGGTCATATCACCCTGCTCCAGGTGAATAAACGCCACTTCTCGGTCCTCCACCAAACTATCTGGGAAGTACTTCTCGTTAAATCGAGACAAGAAGTAAGGCCAATCTACAGTCTCATGTCTTTCTTCGGCGAGTCTCACTACGCCCTTCCACCACTCATCTGCGTCAGCACGCATCATATAGGTGGCCAGACATAACTTATCCTCATCTGAGCAGCGCATGACTTGGAAAATCTTTTCCAAGCACAACTGCCAGTTCTCTGCATTACTGGATTCTGAACCCCCATAAAAAGAACTAGGACCCAGTTTCTGGAATTCACTCACAACCACAGTAAGGAAATCAAACATAAACCTATCAGATGTCTAGCAATACACAAACATGTTTTTCCCCGAACTAAGTGTTAGCTAGCCAACTCCTCTGATACCATTCTGTAACATCCCACATTCTTAACCCCAAACAAATGGCACAATTCACAAATGATACAGGATGTTTCATATAAGATCGATCATATGCTAGGTAAAACCGAGTTCAAGAAAACACGATCTGAAAAATTTCCATAAATCCATACACACAAATTCACAAAACTCAAATCTCATAAGGGTACCTGCCACCACGCAATCCTTGCACTAGACATATGCAAGGCAATAGTTATATCAAAACCGATTCAAATTCATAAAATCCATAAAGGTACCTGCCACCAGGCAATACTTGCACTAGACATATGCAAGTTACAGGGTATATCAAAACCGATTGCACAGAATATACAACAAGCCGAAATTCAAAACAAAATCACAAAATCGATTTTATAAACTCATACCAAACACCGAAACCAGGCTGAAGCCCGCGGTGACACAAAAATCAAACTCATAAGACTGCCATAACTGGCAACATACTTCACATAGTTCACATAGTCTCATGATTCACATAGTTCATATAGTTTATGTTAAGGCCACAACCGGCCCCAAGAATTAAGCATAAAAATTCTTAAAACAGCAAACAGCATAATTATCCACGCCAATGCACTCAAGACATGCGCCCCTGCTCTATGCCTGAAAATAGTGAGGGGTGAGCTACACAGCCCAGTGAGTGGATAGTCTAAATCGACCATCCATAACATACATTCAAAAATATAGGCAGATTATTTTTAAAAATATTTAACAGAACATTATGTCAACATATAACAAAATAAAGAAACAGAAGTCATATAGACAGTTAAATGTACACACTAGCATATTACAAATTCAGGTTCTAGAGTTTTACTCTAACCCAATTAAACACATATATTCTAAACCAACTAAACACACCATACTTAATTAACCTAGTTGTCCAGCATATTCAGTAGTGACCAATATGGTCTAACCCGGCTTGGCCAAAGCACTGGGAGCTGCAAAATCTCGTGCAACACATAAACATGGATAGTGAGTAGAATCAAGAGGTGGCCCCCGCCAGGTCACGACGTGGCACTTTGCTCTCTCACCCCATAACACATCGATGGATTGTGTGTAGATTCAAGAGGTGGCCCCCGTCAGGTCATGACGTGGCACTTTGCTCTACGACACCCAACATCACAAAATGAGAGTGATGACATCAAGAGGTGGCCCCTGTCTGATCAAGACATGGCACTTTGCGTCTTATATCACCCCATCACATAAAAGAGTAATGACATCAAGAGGTGGCCCCTGTCTGATCAAGACATGGCACTTTGCGTCTTATATCACCCCATCACATAAAAGAGTAATGACATCAAGAGGTGGCCCCTGTCCGACCAAGACATGGCACTTTGCGTCAAAACCCGTTCTCCCAAAAGGTTCCTACTGGACAACAGACATATCTTATTTCATATTTCACAAAGGTGGACTCCTAAGTGTCAACTAGACTCTAGGATAGTCATCACAAAAATCATATCGGGCAGGCTGAACATCAACCCCCATCACAAAAATCATAATAGGCAGGCCGAACATCAGCCCCCTCACATATCAAATACAGGGCTGAAATTCAAACCCTTCACATATCACATAAGGACTATCCTATGAGTACACTGTTACACTTAGCCATAGTCCTAACCAACACATAACACATAATATTCAAAATTCTCATAATCACATAATTTTCAAAAATCTCATAACCACATAATGTTCACAATTTACATAACAACATAATATTCCAAAAATCACATAAACACCTAATATTTAAAAATCACATAATTACATAATATTAACAATCATATAATGTAGTGTGGTCCTTAGGTTTCATGCTGATTAGTTCAGTCAAACCTTACTAGGTTATCATCCAAATTTCTCAAACAATTTCTCAATAATGCAGTTAACAAGCATCCATAAAAATTAACATAAAACTAAAACATGTAGTCATACAAACTATCCATAAAATTAACAAAAATTAAAACATGTATTCATACCAACTATTTTACAAATCTCTACATATAAACCACGGTTAACATAACATACTATCTATTAAATTTTACACCTTGAATTAACATGAATTTCATGCTCAAACCATTGGTCTAAAACTTCCGAATTTCCATAATTTAATACCTTAAATTTCATATTACCAACTTTCGGATTTCATAAAGAAAATCATCAAAATTTCGGTTTTCATGCATATTATCAAGAATTTGGTCTTCATAAATAATATCAAGATTTCGGATTATCATGAATAATTATCAAAGATTCGGTTCACATGAAGAAACATCTTGAATTTGGTTTACATGAAAAATACATCTTGAGTTTCGGTTTTAACATGATAAAAATTCCAATAATTCAATTGTATCAAGTCACAAACACAACCAAACTAATAGATCAAATAAGACATTCCACTCACCTCTTAACCGAGAACACAAGGTGAAAAACTCTCCAAAATAATTCGTCTAAGGCTTGAAGTTCTACCAAGAATCGCCACCAAAGGAAGGAAACACCTCCAACACCAAAGACTCCAAGAGAGAAGGAAGATATTTCACCTCTAAGCCTCCAAGAATCGCCTAAGTTCTTCAAGAAGTCGCCAAGTTCTTCAAGCCGTCGCCCAAGGTTTCTTTCAAGCCAAAAAAATCGCCAACACTCTACCCTAACCGAAATTACCTACTTAAATTTCGGTTTTTAACTCTTAACCCATTAACCCATTAATTCAATTCGGGTTTAATCCATTTAATTAATAATTTGAATTTTAAAACCCAATTAGTTTAAACCCATTAATTCAACCATTAACTTAACGAAAATCCAATAAGGTCTAATTAACATCCAATAAGGGTTTAATTAACCAATAGGGTCTAATTAATTAACTTACAAGCTCTAATTAATTAACTTACAATTACAACCCATAAATCCTAATTAATTTATCATGAACAGCCAATAATAATTTATCATAAATTAACAGCCAATAATCAAACAAATAATCCCTAATTAATTTGTAATAAATTAACAACCAAAAATCTCTAGTTAAATAACTATTAACAACCAATACATAGAAAAATATCACAGTCAATAATTTTATTTAATTCAAAAATAATGCTTACCAGGACTTAAGATCCTTGGATCTTACAGAGTTGGTACAACACAGTCTCTGATCCCACAGATGGCTGCCTCCATATAGCTACCATATGCGCCACATATGTAGCCTACATGGTCAAGCTGACCCGACCTACTCCCTGGACCACCACGTGCTATACTGAGCAACGAGAAGCGATAAATCCCTTCCCTGTAACACGCAGGTGTAATCACACACCGTCTGAAGATAGATGGGCGTGCCCACTGAGTGGGTACAACACGGCCCCAACGATAGTCAGAACAGTGAGGTTTCGCGCCAGAAGGCTTACGAGCTTGATATTTTAGCGTTGGATTTTAACGGTCTTTTATCTTCTTAACTATCATGCAAACCCTATGGTGATAGCAGAAGATTAAATCATGCAATTCTAATTATATAAACAATAAATAGAAAGCATGCTGATCTTATGTGGTAAAAGCCCATTAAGCCTAGGTAAGACCTTAATTTAACTTAAGTCTTCACTTGAGCTGTTGATGGGTCTTTTGCATCTCATCTGGCCCAAGCGCCCACTGCAGCTCAGGTACGCCCACCGGGTAAATGCGCCTGTCCCAGAGTCGAACCCTGGACCTCCCACTGGTGAAGCCACTACTGCATGCGCCTCTACCAAGTGTGCTCTGTGCTCTTGTCTGATTAAAATACAATTTAATCTATCTAGACAAGATTGACACGCAGGTCAATTACACAATAAATTAATTAAAATGTGATGCGCAGATCACAATTATAATAATTTACAGTTTAATCCAGGCACGCAGGCCCCAGCACAGCACACATTAAATTTGGGCAGCCCACATAAGATTAAATAAACACACATCATGGTATACAATCATCATGTGATCCAACAATAAGAAAATAAAATTTTCGAAAACCCATTGGCATCAATTTTATTTTCCTTATGTGCCCTACTACCTTACAACGGTACATTAATAGGGATCCACTCATCATGTCTAGTCCGATCCACTGCCTTTGCATGCACCAAATCCTAACTGACTTGAGTTGACCTAATGGTCAACCATGCATGCGCAAAGGGCTGAACAACCTTCATGAGTTCTGGCAAGCGGGTGTAACCCCGGGCCTAACTCAAGAGCGTTCACTTGTTGTCTCAACCAGACATCGCTACACGCCTGTCTGCAGTCGACCTATAGCCACCTCGTGCTTGCGCACAGGTGCCATCTGGTCGACCCATCTAGGCTGTCAGATGGTCTGATCAGACTGTTGGGTCCAGACAAAACTGATGATTTCAACCCTATCAACCCGTCTAAGGGTTTAAAGTAGGCGCAGATATAGATCTAGGTTAGGCGCGCAAGTTAACAAGTTTGACAAAAACATCTATAACAAGCGCCTACAAATGATCATACATGAACATGTAACATGCGCCAACATCAATAACTAGCATGTTAATTTTTCACATGTTGATAAGCATTAGATCTATGCAAAAGGCGCAAACATGGATCACAAAAGCAATCATATGAACATACATAAAAACCCATGCTCTGATACCAATTGATGGAACCCTTTCTTGAGGGGGGCGAAAAACCCTAATATGCGCATCTAGAATTTTTGGCATAGCGGAAACTAGGGTTTCTAGAATCGCATGTATGATATATGATCAACTTCTATAACTTGTATGGATCAAAACGAAAACATACCATAGCCATTGCAAGGATGGCGACTTGGAAGCAAAGATGCGAGTGCTTCTTCTCCAAAGGCACCGCACACAAGATGAGAGATAGCTCCTTCTTAAATCTCCTTGTGCTAGCAAGGATCTCCAAGTAATCCTTTTGTGTGGAGGAGAAGAGATGGATTTCCTTGGCAACCGAATTTTCTTCCTTGGCGTGAAGACCACCCAAGACGAGAGCAAGAGAGGATGCGAGTCGGCGTGAGCAAGAGCGGATGCACCTTACGTTCGAAAACGTTGAAGAGATCAACAAGGAAAAACGGCTTTCCAAAAATAGAAAGCACTAAGTCCTCCTTCAATGCCCACATTACCATTCCCCATCGAACTTCTCTCAAAATGAACCATACGTTCACATAAGTGAACCGGTTCATTTTAATTTGGTTTAATTGCATTTGGTTCAAAGACCAAATCAAACCAAACCCAAACCAAGACATGGTCTAGATCACCTATGAACCAGATGGTTCAAGATCTAACCATTCATCTCTTGATGCTCTTGATCTCATCGATCTAGCATCAGATCTCTCGATCGAAGTTTACCGATCTAAAGCCCTAATCAATCAAACATGATCAGACCAGATCTCACTTACAATCAGAGTTTAAATTCCTTTAAACTGAACCAAAACAATTCAGTCCACACGATCTGACATAAATAAGCCATATCATCAAATTGTGCAACCCTAAGGGTTTCCTTCAAATGTCGGTAACGATAACTCACGTTTTCATGATCAGTGAGGGGTATCTAGCAACACATCACTATCTCCCGATATAAAGGAAAGAGTCTTCCAAGACTACACCCAAACCATAGCACAAGTGTGAATTCAACTCACTAGGCATACATGTTTCCTTTGCCACTGGATGTTCTTATTGGACAAGTGTGTCAAGCCTGTAAATCCAATACGATGAGAATGATTAGATCAGATGAACATAGTCATCTGGGTATGGCCATACACTTTCTCAATCAACTCATCCAGGGGGGGCCCCATTAGAACATCACACTCCAAACTAGGAGACGGCAATCCTATATCTATCACTAGTGCCCTAACATGACTCATGCTCATTATCCAAGATAATCTATAACCATTATATTTCAAATGATATTGAACTACCTCAAAACAATGCCAATCATCATTTAGAAACACAAGTGATCTCAAGTCAAAGGAAATATGCCACTTGTTTGCATACAAGGATTATTCACATTGTGATAAGCAATTGAACATCCTATGTAGGGTCTGTCCAGTACATCCAATGTACCCATGAGTCTACATCTTATTCCATGCTCAAAGCATCCTATAAGATTAGAACACATATTAGTCTCAATCATATCAAGGCTGTCTCATGTTCACCATATCTCGACTAAGGACTTAACTGCATGTCAGCCAAGCTGAACAGCATTGAGACATTATTCAGAAGTATACATATTGCAGCAGATAATGTAACAACTTGAATAACAACCATTGCCTTTATAAACATAAAGTTTATACATGATACTGATACAATCCCAAGGCCTCAAACATTAGCCTTAAGGGCATACCCCAACAGAACGAAATCTAGTCATCAAGGGGAAATTACCTGTCAATTTTTAAGCAAATCAGAGTTTAACACAAAATCACGACACTGCCGTAATTATCATCACGACCGTGGTTTTATTGGAATTTACAGAAAGAATCACGGCACTGCCGTGATTATTTTCCCGACCGTGATTTCTTGGAGATTTTACGCAGAGAGAATTATGGCACTGCCGTAATTATTATCATGGCTGTGGTTTTATTGGAATTTACAAAAAGAATCACGACACTACCATGATTATTTTCACGACTATGATTTCTTGGAGATTTTACACAGAGAGAATTACAGTACTATCGTAATAATTATCATAGCCGTAATTATTCTAGGTAAATACAAAGAACAAATTATGGCACTACCATGATAATTATCAAGGCCGTAATTCTAACAGCCAGATTCGAGCTTGACTTGAATTTTCCCTCGATTTGATTTTAGTTCACTCCAGATTTTGGGGAAAACCTATTCTAAGTATGGAGAAGTATATAAAGAAGCTTTGGAGCAATTATCAGGACTTTTTGGCATGGATTTATCACGAATTTTAATCAACCTAGAAAGACGCCGCTGCAATAGGGTTCCTCACTAGGAAGCAACCAGACCATCTCCAGCGACCAGTTTTTCTGGGAAGGTGCGCTTCGTGGAGGAGAAGACACAGATAAAGTTTTAGGTCAAAAGGAGCTCGACTGGGGGAGAAATCAGCGAAATCCTGGATGCGGCTACTGTTCATCGACATATCCAAATTTGTTCTTCATAGAAATCACGAGCTGTGAAATTTTTCACACCCCTGTGAAGTCAGTAAACTAATATTTTTAATCATTTTTGAATTCTAATTTTTCTGAGATGATTTATTATTGTATTAGTTCTACCATGGTAGCGTAAAAACTTTTTGGGATAGAGGGAGTAATCTCCCTTAATATCTGAAATGACTAGATAATCATTATTTGTCAAGTTATTATTTGAATTATAATTTTACTTTTGTGACTATTGTCTTTAAACTTTCTAGTTTTGAAATATTAGCATATCACAGAGTTTGTAATATGGACCGAGAGGTGATTTACAAACTCGGAACTCTTAAATTGTGTTTTTTAGAACTTAGGCTATGAGAATAGATTTGTTCTAAAAACCCTAATTTTTGAAGCATATTACATGTTTCAGACATGATAATAAGAACCGAGAGGTAAATTTGATTGTTGGAACTCCTAAAGTAAAACCTGTAAAATTAAGATACGAGAGTATCCAATTTTACTCGAGATTTTGACTTGGAAATTAAATTTATGAGAATAGGTTTGATTTTTGGTCAGATTTACTTTTATTAAATATTGAATAGTAAGTCACGAGAGTGAAGACTTGTTCAATGTATATTGTTCGTCCGAGAGGAGGCAATTTTGTTACAAGTAAATTTTTATCTTTATCATGATAAGATTAACTGTTAAAAACTTATTTATGTATAGTCATAGAAATTAAGGAGGATGAAACTTTAGTCCCATAGCTCTCTCTGAAATTTACAACAGATTTCAATTGTTTGCTTTCGTCCTATTTCATCACATATCATCTGCTTAGCTAGTGAGAACTCAATTATTTGGTGCTTAACACATTGGTCCCTATGGGTTTGATATCTTTTATTACTTTGACATATCCATGCACTTGTGGACACATTAAGTTAAAACATTCTCTATCTAAAATGTATGGAATTATGGGTGTGAAATAAATTAGAAGACCATCGTAAATGTTTTTCTTTTATAAAATAAAATTACAAGTGTGAAATATTTGACACTTCTACAATGAAATCTTTTGTAGAGAATCATCTAAAAATTATGGGTGAAAATATAATTATTGGTAGTGCGGGGAAATATTCTGGCTGATAATATTACAAAATTATGACTGCAATAATAATTACAGCCCTGCAAAAATGTTTATGTAAACATCAAAAATCACTATTTCGTTATAAAAAATTTCAAACTCACGGACAAGAAGGAAAAAGATAAATTAGTATATATATATATATATATGTGTGTGTGTGTGTGTGTGTGTGTGTGTGTGTGTGTGTGTAAAAATTATTAAATAAAATAGAAAAGCTAAATTAAGAGTGCTTGGGTTGCCTCCCAAGAAGCGCTAATTTTGAATTCATTAGCTTGACCATTCTTCACTCAAATATGGTCGAAGCTCTTTAAGTTGCAATTTCATCCTTTCTTTGTTCTATTCCTCTTTGTAATAATGTTTTAACCCCTGACCATTGACCTTGAATTCCTTGCCTTTTCACTCCATATGTCCACAGCTCCATAAGGATAAGTTTTTTCGTACCTAAAAAGGACCGAACCTTCGAGACTTAAGTTTACTAGGAAAAAGTTGTAATCTTGAATTAAATAAAAGAACAAAGTGACCTAGTAAAAATTTCTTTCTAAGAATATGCCGATCATGCCACCTTTTTGTTCTCTATTTATAAATCTTTACGTTTTTGTAAGCGGAGAGTCTAATCTCGTCTAGCTCGTTCAATTGTAATCTTCGTTTTTCCCTTGCGCTCTTCAAGTCAAAATTTAATGCCTTGATCGCCTAGAATGCCTTATGCTCAAGCTCAATAGGTAGATGATATGATTTACCATAAATTAACTGAAAAGGAGACATACCTATCGGTGTTTTGTAAGCAGTTCTGTATGCCTAGGGTGCAACATCAAGTTTTTGGTGCCGTTGCTGGGGACCTTAGTTTTGTTAATATCAAAATAGTTGATAGCATTGCTAGACTAAGTTTTATTTAACTTTGGCTTAACTTTGTTATCTCTTTTTGCAGGTTGTGCTTTTTCACACCCCTATGAAAATTTTCACAAGGCTGTGATTTATGAGTTGGGAAATCTTTTTGTTGTTTTTTCGAGATTCTGAGTTTATTTGATTCTTTTACTTGTTTATGTGCCGGACCCTTAGATTAGGACCACTAATTCCATTAGATCCTAAAATTGAAAAAACTTTTAGATTGCACAGGAAACTCAGATTTGAAGAGAAAAGGGAGAAGGAACCAACCATGGAGAAAAGAAGATCGCTTAGGGATTATGTAGCACCAAATCCATAGGGAATACAGTCTAGTATAGCTAGGCCGGTGATTGAGGCTAATAACTTTAAAATTAAACTGGCCATGCTATCAATGATACAGCAGAATCAGTTTGGAAGATAACCACTTGGGGATCCTAATCAGCATCTCTCTCTTTTTCTTGAATATTGTGACACCATTAAGATTAATGGTGTATCTAATGATGCCTTAAAACTGAGATTGTTTCCTTTTTTCCTCAGGGACAAAGCACGCGCCTGGCTACAATCCTAGCCAACTGGAACATTCACCACATGGGATCAAGTTTCAAATGCTTTATTGTCTAAGTACTTCCCACCAAGTAAGATGATCCAGTTGAGAAACCAGATCAGTTTTGCACAAAGGGATGGCGAGTCACTAAGTGAAGTATGAGAGAGCTTTAATGAATTACAGTGGAAGTGTCATCACCTTGGTGTTGGGGGTATGCCCTTAAGGCTAATGTTTGAGGCCTTGGGATTGTAACAGTATCATGTATAAACTTTTATGTTTATAAAGGCATGGTTGTTATTCAGTTTGTTACCTTGTCTGCTGTAATAAGTGTACTTCTGAATAATGTCTCAAAGCTGTTCAGCTAGGCTGACATGAAGTAAAGTCCTTAGTCGAGATATCTTGGTGAACATGAGACAACCTTGATATGATTGAGACTAATATGTGTTCTAATCTTATAGGATGCTTCGAGCATGGAATAAGATGTAGACTCATGGGTACATTGGATGTACTGGACAGACCCTACTAGGATATTCAATTGCTTGTCACAATGTGAATATTCCTTGATTGCGACAAGTGGCACATTTCCTCTGACTTGAGATCACTTGTGTTTTCTAAATGATGATTGTCATTGTTTTGAGGTAGTTCAATATCATTTGAAACATAATGGTTATAGACTATCTTGGATGGTGAGCTTGAGTCAGGTTAGGGCACTAGTGATAGACATAGGATTGCCGTCTCCTTGTTTAAGGAGTGTGATGTTCTAAAGGGGCCCCCTGGATGAGATGATTGAGAATAGTGTATGGCCATACCCAGATGACTATGTTCATCTGATCTAATCATGCTCATCATATTGGAGTTACAAGCTTGACACGCTTGTCCAATAAGAACATCCAGTGGCAAAGGAAATATGCATGCCTTGTGAGTTGATTCACACTTGTGCTGTGGTTTGGGTGTAGTCTTGGAAGACTCTTTTCTTTATATCGGGAGACAGTGATGTGTTGCTAGATACCCCTCACTGATCGTGATAACGTGAGTTATCGTTACTGACATTTAAAGGAAACCCTCAGAGTCGCACAATTTGATGATATGGCTTACTTAAGTCAGATCGTGTGGACTGAATTGTTCAGGTTCAGTTTAAAGGGATTTAATCTCTGATTGTAAGTGAGATCTGGTCTGATCATGTTTGATTGATTAGGGCTTAAGATCGGTAAGCTTCGATTGAGAGAATGGATGCTGGATCGGTGAGATCAAGAGCATCAGGAGATCAACGGTTAGATCTGGAGCCTTAGGGTTTAATTTGGTCTAGACCATGTTGCTTGGCTTATTTGGTCTTTGAACCAGACCAACATGAACCGGCTCATAAATGAGCGCATGGTTCAAAAGTGAAGTGGTTTTGCGAATGGGTAAACCCATGATCGCATGAAGAGAAGTGGCATGCTATTTTTAGATAGCACTTCTCTTACGTGACCACATCTCACGTTCACGCCTCTCCTCTCTTCGTTCGTCGCCTTGTCTCTTGCTCTTGACGAGAGAACATTCGGGTGGTGAAAAGTTTTTGACGAGAAGAGGAGAAAAATCGCCAAGCCAAGACATCTCTTCCCTTCCACTCGACAAGGACATCTTTGGGCCTTGCTAGCACAAGGATCGCAAGGAGGAGTAGGCGACATCAATTGTGTGCGTCACCTCTGGAGAAGATCCAGTTTGGTCTTTGCTTCCAAGGCGCCATCTAGAAATGGCTATGGTATGATCCTTCTCTATATGCAATTGGGTCATTTTTGTTAATCATACAGCATGCAAGATCTAGAAACCCCCTTTCCGCTGCCTTCATTCCCATATGCGCCTATGAGATAGGGTTTCGCCCCCTTGTGGGGACCTTTCACTTGGCTTAGAAAAATGGGTTTTAATTAATACTTTTTATAATGGTCTTCTTTATAGTACTCGTCTCACTGTTGATGATGTAGGTGGAGCTCTTATGAATAAGAGCATTGATGATGCTTACACATTGATTGAAGAGATGTCTCTGAACCATAACCAGTGGATCACAGAAAGAGGAGTGCAGTATCGTCCTCCACATGGTAAGCATGAAAATGATGCATGGTGTGCCCTTCCAGAAAAGGTAGACTCTTTGGTTCATAAATTTGATCATTTTCATATGCAAACTACTATGGCTTCATCATATGTTATTTGTGATATATGTGGTAATTAAGGGCATTATTCTGAAGAGTGTAAGGTTATTGCTATACAAGGTATTCAACAAATGAATATTGTAGGGGGTTACAATCAAGGTAGAAATAATGACCCCTACTCTAGTACATATAACCCTGGATGGAGAAATCATCCAAATTTATCCTAGAAAAATAACAATAATATGGGGGACAAGTAGAGAACAAAGGATATCAATAAAGGCAACTAAATCAAAATCAGAATCAGCCCCAAAAATCTAGTTTAGAATCCATGCTTGAAAAATTCATGTGAAATCAAAGTAAGGAATTTGAAGAACTTAGAAGGGAGATGAAACAGCAAAGGGATACTATTAATCAAGTTACTTCTAAGGTAGAATCTCTATCTGCACACAATAGGATTCTAGAGACCCAAATAGCACATCAAGCTAGCACATCTTATAGAGCCCTAGGGAAGTTGCCTGCTAAACCTAAACTAAACCATAGGGAACATTGTAATGCTATAACTACCTAGAGAGGAAAACAGTTAGATAAACCAAAGGGTAGATTAGAGAATGATAATGATGAGGAGCCTGACATTGAACCTAGTTGTGAGCTAGACTTAGAGACACCACCTGCACATGTGCAGCTCCACCCTAGTTCGCTAGCTCATGGAGGAGATGATCCTTCACAAGGTTGTGAAGAGCCATGCAACCCTGATGTTCCTAGACTTAGCTCACCTGCTCCATATAGACCTCCTATACCGTTTCCCCAGAGATTTGTTCAAGGTAAGTTAGATAAACAGTTTGGGAAATTTTTAGATGTCTTGAAAAAGCTTTATATAAATATTCCATTTGTTGATGCTTTGTCTCAAATGCCCACTTATGCAAAATTTTTGAAAGAGATACTGTCTAACAAAAGAAAAATAGAGAACTATGGCATTGTGGCATTGACTGAAGGGTGTAGTGCTATTATTCAAAATAAATTGTCACCGAAATTAAAGGATCCAGATAGCTTCTCTATACCTTGCTTAATTGGAGAGATGGCTTTTGACCGAGCTTTATGTGATATTGGAGCAGTGTGAGTCTAATGCCTTTATCTATTTGTAGAAAACAAGACATGGGAGAACCAAAGCCGACTTCTATTTCCCTATTGTGAAATAAATGTTGGTTCATTATGATAAAGATAGTTTTGATGGTTCTCCCAACTTTGATTTTGAGTACTAGGGCATGAGTTAAAGCATGAAGGAATCCCAAATTGACATTCAGTATAATCATGCCCATGATAACCACAAATATCACAAATAATATATTTCAACTTAGAATATTGCATTCTTAAATATTCAGTATGTTGAGTAAAAGAATTTACCATTGCTGCAAGTGATTCTGATGCATTCGTGCCATATTCTCTTGTCATTATCGGTGGCACATACCTCTGATTTGACCATTGACATTGCCTAAACATCATATTTGCAATAAAACCCAGAAATACAAAATGTAAAACAGGAATTGTAGAAGAAAGCATAAAATATATATATTCTAGTGATTTCCTAAGTTCTCCTATTCATACAACGTGTTAATCCAAGAAGAGAAAAAAAATAAAATATACTAACTATAAAGAAAAAGAATACGAAAAATTAACAAAAAAATTAAAAAATAAATAAAATAAAATAAATTAAAAATAAAAAAATATCTAGTCTATAAATCTCACAACTAAATCAATATTGACTGGTCGAATCCCTAGCAATGGCGCCAAAAACTTGAGACGATCCACAAGTGCACGAATTTATCGAAGTAATAAAAAGATTATCGTTCCCAACGAGGATCTGGCAGTCAAGTACCGATTACACGGTCGATCTATATCTAGACAAATCAAAATTGTGGTTTTTCGTTTCGAAACTTCTAAGTACGATAAAAAGAAACAGACAAAGTGTTTTGGGTAAAAATCAATTTGGATAAATTTAGGATTCGGTGTTTCACCATTCTAATGAATATGAATTTAATAAAAATAAATCTATGAACAGAAAATTATAGTTTTGAAAGGGATTTTTCCTAAGGTATAGATTACCTCCTCTGATGGGGGGCAAGACCAGCTCCGAGGAGGTCTACTAGGGTTTGAAGGAATCCTCTCTAGTATGGGTTTTCTTCCTAGGGTCCTGCTTCCTTGCATGGCATCGCATCATGATAGATTAGAAGCATAGCACTTTCCTTATTTGCAAAACTACAATTTGCTTTGTTAGAGTAAATGTTTTACTTTCAATAAAATGCCATGTAGTTCCCAGTGCATGTAGGGTAGGAGTTTTGTTTGGGGCAACTAACCCTGCAGGTGAAGAAGCAGCTCAAGACAACTCAGAAATTTCAGCTCACCACTCACTCACCTACTGAGCTCCAAAGAAGGAAAATCAGCCTCAACATAGTTCAACTAACACCACTTGAAGACTTGAGTTAAAGGGGCTTCATAATTCTCCAACTCCCTTGCCAAATCAAGCCTTGGGCGCCCATATCACAAAGAAATCAGCCACAACATCAAGATCCAATCAAGATCCACAAATCTCTCCATAACTCAAGGAATCTTCATGTTGGCGCTCAACTCAAGAGGAAAGAATTCAAACATGGAAGCCTTCATGACAACCGTCCACCCTCATCTTCACAATTGCGCAAGCCTTGGTGCCAAAGACAAATTTGAATACTTGCCTTGAGGGAGCCAGCCAAAGATGGACTCTTACCTTAAAGAAGCCAACCAAAGATGGAAAGCCAACCCAATTACTTGTGTGCCCATCCCATGTAACCGTTGGTGCTTAATTGCTGAAATCCTTTTCTATCTTTGCTTTTGCGCCTAAGGGAGAAAAGACTCATGTAACCCTTAGATGTTTTGCCTACTTATTGTAGCTTTCATGGCACCTCTCGCAACTTACTTGAATAATTGTCGATTAGTTTCCTAGCAAATCAACTCTTGGTGCTTGTGTCACCAAGTTTTCTCTTCTCCTCTATTCGCATCCATCTTCTCCTCACCATCTCCTCACCTAACCGAGACCATCTTCCTCTCCCAAGTTACAAACCGAGAGCACCTCTCTTCAACAAGCAAATGATGGCGACATCCCTTGAAGCCGAGACTCTCCATGAAGGTAACTTGAGGCCAAGAATTCCCTTGGAGAAGGGCTGCGCTTAATTTAAGTTTCCTAATCTTTGCACAAGTTTCTCATTGTCTTTCCTCAAGAACCGATTCTACACCTAGTTTGATTCTTGTAGGAAGGAAGGCATTGGATTAGAAGGCCCTTTGGGGCGCAAGCACCTTGTTGGGGTATGCCCTTAAGGCTAATGTTTGAGGCCTTGGGATTGTATCAGTATCATGTAATAAACTCTTATGTTTATAAAGGCATGGTTGTTATTCAGTTTGTTACATTGTCTGCTGCAATAATTGTACTTCTGAATAATGTCTCAAAGCTGTTCAGCTGGGCTGACATGCAGTTTTGTCCTTAGTCGAGATATCTTGGTGAACATGAGACAGCCTTGATATGGTTAAGACTAATATGTGTTCTAATCTTATAGGATGCTTCGAGCATGGAATAAGATGTAGACTCATGGGTACATTGGATGTACTGGACAGACCCTACTAGGATATTCAATTGCTTGTCACAATGTGAATAATCCTTGAATGCGACAAGTGGCACATTTCCTCTGACTTGAGATCGCTTGTGTTTTCTAAATGATGATTGTCATTGTTTTGAGGTAGTTCAATATCATTTGAAACATAATGATTATAGACTATCTTGGATGGTGAGCTTGAATCAGGTTAGGGCACTAGTGATAGATATAGGATTGCCGTCTCCTTGTTTAAGGAGTGTGATGTTCTAAAGGGGCCCCCTGAATGAGATGATTGAGAATAGTGTATGGCCATACCCAGATGACTATGTTCATCTGATCTAATCATGCTTATCATATTGGAGCTACAAGCTTGACACGCTTGTCCAATAAGAACATCCAGTGGCAAAGGAAAGATGCATGACTTGTGAGTTGGATTCACACTTGTGCTGTGGTTTGGGTGTAGTCTTGGAAGACTCTTTTCTTTATATCGGGAGATAGTGATGTGTTGCTAGATACCCCTCACTGATCGTGATAACGTGAGTTATCGTTACCGACATTTAAAGGAAACCCTTAGGGTCGCACAATTTGATGATATGGCTTACTTAAGTCAGATTGTGTGGGCTGAATTGTTTGGGTTCAGTTTAAAGGGATTTAATCTCTGATTGTAAGTGAGATCTGGTCTGATCATGTTGTAAGATCCAAGGATCTTAAGTCCTGGTAAGCATTATTTTGATTTAAATGATTGACTATGATAATTTTATGTATTGGTTGTCAAATTATAGTTAATTAACTAGAGAATTTGGTTGTTAATTTATTGTAAATAAATTAGAGATTGTTTATTTGATTGTTGGCTGATTTATGATAAATTATTATTGGTTGTTCATGATAAATTAATGAGGATTTAAGGTTGTAAATTGTAAGTTAATTAATTAGACCTTATTGGTTAATTAATTAAATCCTTATTGGATATTAATTAAATCCTTATTGGATTTGTGTTTAAGTGAAATAATTAATTGGATATTAGATTTAAAATTCAAATAATTAGTTAAATGGATTAAGTCTTAATCGGATTAACTAATTGGATTTTAAAATTCGAATTTGGTTAGTTAAATGGGTTAAACCTATTTGAATTAATGGGTTAATGGGTTTAAAATTTTAAAATCCAAAGTTTAAGTGGGAATTGCGCTTAGGGTGAGATTATTGACGATTTTGGCTTGAAGAAAAACCTTGGGCGACGGCTAGGAAGAAGAAGGCGATTTTTGGTGTTCTTGGAAATTTTGAGGTGATTTCTTCATCTTCTTCCCTTGGCGATTTTCCTTGAGGAGAAGAAACTTCTTTAGTGAGTTCTTGGTGACCCTTGGGCGGCTTAAAGGCTTTAGGCGATTTTCTTTTGTGGAGAATTTTCGGTTGAAGAGGTGAGTGGTGTGTCTTTTTGATTTCTAGTAATTTGATTGTATTAATTGATGTGTTAGATTGATTGGGAAATTTTAACATGCTAAAAACCGAATTTAAGCTATTTTTTATGAAAACCGAAACTTGATATTAGTCTTGATAATTGTAGATAACATGTTTATATGAGAATTGAATCTTGATATTTCTCCATGAAAATATAGTTTAGGGTATTTTTATGAAAAACCGAATTTAAGGCATGTCTCCATGAAAACCGAATTTAGGGGATTTATTGTATGGAGTTTTAGTAGCATTAAATCATTGAATTTTTGGTATGATTTTGGTAATATTAAATCAGTGATTTATTAGCATGAAATTCATGTTAATCAAGCGTGAATTAAATAGATAGTATGTATGAAAACCGAAATTTTGATAATATGAATGAAAACCGAATTGTTTGTGTGAAAACCGAATTTTTGATGTGTGTAGTTACATGGGTAAATTGTGAAAACCGAATAGGGATATATGTTTTAGTTTTATGTAATTTTTATGAATGTTTGTTAAATGCAATGTTATGTTATAAAATCCCTGTTTAGTTAATTAAGATCATGTATTCATGTTTGAGAACATTGGGTGTTAAATTAGCAAAATTACACTGAACTGACCAGCCTGAAATTTAAGGACTACACAATATTCGGTGATATTCGAATATAAAGCATTATGTGTTATGTTATATGATTTTGAACAATATGTGTGATTATGTGCATTTTGAACAATATGTGTGATTATGTGATTTTGAACAATATGTGTTATGTAATGGGTTTTGTGAAATTGGAAAATTAGGGGTTATGTGAATTTGGAAAAATTAGGTGGTTATGTGATGGTTAGGACCAAGGCTAGGTGTAACTATGAACTCAAGGGGATAGTCCTTGTGTGATATGTTAAGGGTTTGAATTTCAGCCCTGTATTGTGATATGTGAGGAGGTTGATGTTCAGCCTGCCTATTATGATTATTGTGATGGGGGTTGAGGTTCAGCCTGCCCGATATGATTCTTGTGATGACTATCCTAGAGTCTAGTTGACACTTAGGAGTCCACCTTTGTGAAACATGTCCACCTTTGTGAAATATGAAATAAGATATGTCTGTTGTCCAGTAGGAACCTTTTGGGAGAACGGGTTTTGACGCAAAGTGCCATGTCTTGGTCAGACAGGGGGCCACCTCTTGATGTCATTACTCTTTTTGTGTTGTTGGGTGTGTAGAGCAAAGTGCCACGCCGTGACCCGGCGGGGGCCACCTCTTGAATCTACTCACAATCCATCGATGTGTTTATGGGGTGATAGAGCAAAGTGCCACGTCGTGACCTGACGGGGGCCACCTCTTGATTCTACTCACTGTCCATATTTATATGTTGCACGAGATTTTGCATTTATATGTTGCACGAGATTTTGCATTTATATGTTGCACGAGATTTTGCATTTATGTGTTGCACGAGATTTTGCAGCTCCCAGTGCTTTGGCCAAGCCGGGTTAGACCATATTGGTCACTACTGAATATGCTGGACAACTAGGTTAAATATGTGTTGGTATGTTTAGTTGGGTTAGAATATGTGTGTTCGGTTGGTTTAGAGTATAACTCTAGAACCTGAGATTATTATATGCTAGTGTGTACATTTGACTGCTTATGTGACTTTTGCATTGAATTGTTGTTATATGTTGACATGATATCCTGTTAAAGATTTTTAAAAATAATTTGCCTATGTTTTTGAGTGTATGTTCTGGATGGTCAATTAGACTATCCACTCACTGGGCTGTGTAGCTCACCCCTCACTATTTTCAGGTGTAGAGCAGGGGCGCAGTTAGCATTATATGGATGCTGTGAATTATGCTTAATGTGTTTATGCTTATGATGCCGCTTGTGGCTAAACCCTACGAGTTATATGAACTTTGTGAGTCATGTGAATTGTGTGAATTTGTGTTGCCAGACTGTGGCAGTTAAATGATTTTGATTTTTGTGTCACCGCGGGCTTCAGCCTGGTTTCGGTGTTTGGTATGAGTTTATAAAATCGATTTTGTGGATTTGTTTTGAAATTGAAGTTGATGTGTATTTTTGCAATCGGTTTTGATACAACTGTAACTTGCATATGTCTAGTGCAAGTATTGCCTGGTGGCAGGTACCTTTATGGATTTTATGAATTTGAATCGGTTTTGATATAACTGTAACTTGCATATGTCTAGTGCAAGTATTGCGTGGTGGCAGGTACCCTTATGAGATTTACGAGATTCGAGTTTTTTTGAATTTGTGTGTATGGATTTATAGAAATTTTTCAGAACGTGTTTTTCTTGAACTCGGTTTTACCTAGCATATGATCGATCTTATATGAAACATCCTGTATTTATTTGTGAATTGTGCCATTTGTTTGGGGTTAAGAATGTGGGATGTTACAGAATGGTATCAGAGGAGTTGGCTAGCTAAAACTTAGTTTGGGGGGAAAACATGTTTGTGTATTGCTAGACACCTAATAGGTTTATGATTGTTTTCCTGACTATGATATGTGTGTGACTATGATATGTGTGTGTAGGAATTTAAGATGGTGCGAACCAGAGGTAATGCTAGTGATGAGGGCGAGCAGACCCCGAACTTCACTAGAACTATTGAGGCCTTGACTGGCATGGTACAGCAACAAGGTGCCATGATTGAGAGGCAAGCTCTGATGCTGCAGCAGCAACAGACTCAGCATCAAGAGGCGCAGCAGCAGCTTTTGCAGCAGCTGACTCAGGAGAGACCCCAGACTACTACTCGGGCAGTGGGGAATGACTCTCAGGAGGGCGCTCACAGGCGCTATGCTTCACTTGTGAGTGAATTCCAGAAACTGGGTCCGAGCTCTTTTTATGGGGGCTCAGAATCCAGTAATGCCAAAAATTGGCAGCTGTGCTTGGAAAAGATTTTCCAAGTTATGCGTTGCTCGGACGAAGATAAGTTATGTTTGACCACCTACATGATGCGGGCTGATGCAGATGAGTGGTGGAAAGGTGTGGTGAGACTTGCCGAAGAAAGACATGAGACTGTAGATTGGCCTTACTTCTTGTCTCGATTCAACGAGAAGTACTTCCCAGATAGCTTGGTTGAGGACCGAGAGGTGGAATTTATTCACCTGGAGCAAGGTGATATGATAGTGGACCAGTATGAGCTGCAGTTCACTAAGCTGGGAAAGTATGCTCCTCACCTGATAAACACTGAAAAGAGGAGAGCTACTAAGTTTCTCAGAGGTCTCAGATGGGACATTAGAGAGCAGGTTGGTGCTCAGCATTTGGGGACCTATGTTGAGACTGTTGGGCGAGCACGCACCGTTGAGAGGTACATAGCTGAGAGGAGTTCTCATGTTGCCGTGACAGTGGTTCCTGCAGCTGAGGCGGTGGTTCCTCAGTATGGCAGTGGCGGCAAGGGTAAGCAGTACCCTAGACATAAAGATTATAAGAAGAGCAGGTATAAGCCTTACTCTTACAAGGCACCGCAGCAGTCCAGGGATGCACCGCAACAGTTCAGGAATGTCAGAGATGTAAGGAACAGTGTCACAGAGGATCGGACTTGCAATTATTGTGGACTCAAGGGACATCTAGTGAAAGACTGTCATAGGAAGAATGGTATGTGCTTCAAATGTAAGAAACCCGGGCACATGGCCAGGGACTGCAAAGAGCCTGAGATGCAGCCTAGAGGCGCGGATAAGCCTACAGTCCAGACTAGAGTGTATGCTGTGGCTGAGAAGGATACACGAGCTTCCCGATCTGTTGTGGAAGGTACATTATTTGTATTTGATCAGTTAGCTCGCATTCTATATGACCCTGGTGCAAATTTGTCTTTTGTCTCTGTTAAGTTTGCTGCATGTTTACCTGTTATACCTAAGATGCTAGATTATGCTGTGTCGGTTAGTACTCCTTTAGGAAAGTCATTGTCTACCGACACTGTATGTGCTGATTGTGTAGTGCATGTAGAGGGTTATGAGTTTCTAGTAGATTTAATTCTCTTAGACATGCAAGATTATGATGTCATCTTGGGAATGGACTGGTTGTCTTCGCATCATGCCTCGGTGGATTGCTTTGAGAAAGTGATCACTTTGAATATGCTTGATGGGAATCGGATCTTTGTGAGAGGTCTAGTGTCAGACCAAGGACCACATGTGATATCTTTCCTGCAGGCCAGGAAATTACTTGCTAATGGGTGCAAGGGTTATCTTGCGCATGTTAAGGTGCAGGATGATTCTACTTCTGACCTGACTCAGATGGAGGTGGTGAAAGAATTTCCTGATGTGTTCTCTGAGGAATTTTCAGGCTTACCACCAATTAGAGAAGTGGAGTTTGGTATTGAGTTGGCGCCAGGTACGGCACCTATCTCCAGAGCTCCTTATCGTATGGCTACTTCAGAGTTGGCCGAGCTTAAGAAACAACTGGAGGAATTGCTTGAGAAAGGGTATATTCGGCCTAGTGCTTCACCTTGGGGAGCGCCAGTGTTGTTTGTGAAGAAGAAAGATGGAACCCTGAGGATGTGTATAGACTACAGGCAGTTGAACCAAGTGACCATTAAGAATAAGTATCCTCTTCCCAGAATTGATGATCTATTTGATCAATTACAGGGAGCTACAGTGTTCTCTAAGATTGATCTGAGATCAGGGTATTATCAGCTTAGGGTCAAGGATGAGGATATATTTAAGACTGCTTTCAGGACCAGGTATGGGCATTTCGAATTTTTAGTTATGCCTTTTGGACTGACGAATGCACCTGCTGTCTTCATGGATTTGATGAACAGGGTATTCCATGAGTTGCTTGACTCTTGTGTGGTGGTCTTTATAGACGATATATTGGTGTATTCTTGGACTACTTCAGATCATATCAGTGACTTGCGCAGAGTGCTGGAGGTTCTGAGGAAGAACCGGTTATATGCCAAGGCTAGTAAGTGTGAGTTCTGGCTAGAGAAGATCAGTTTTCTGGGACATGTGATTTCTGGTCAGGGTGTGTCTGTGGATCCAGTTAAAGTGCAAGCTATCCTTGATTGGGGAAGACCGACTAGTGCTACTGAGATCAGGAGTTTCCTGGGTTTAGCAGGTTACTACCGGAGATTTGTTGAGGGATTCTCCAAGTTGGCGGGTCCTTTAACTAAATTAACCAGAAAGGAGGCCAAGTTTATTTGGGATGACAAGTGTGAAGAGAGCTTCCAAGAGCTGAAGAGAAGGTTGACTAGTACACCGATCCTCATTATACCTAGTGATGGGGAAAGGTTTACTGTTTATACAGATGCTTCTGGCAAAGGACTGGGTTGTGTCTTGATGCAGAATGGTTCTGTGGTAGCCTATGCTTCGAGACAACTGAAAGAGTATGAATTAAACTACCATACTCATGATTTAGAGTTGGCGGCCGTAGTCTTTGCTTTGAAGATATGGCGTCATTATTTGTTGGGTCAGGAATTTGATCTATTCACTGATCACCAGAGTCTCAAGTATATCTTCACTCAGAAAGAGTTGAACATGAGACAGAGGAGATGGATGGAGTTGATCAAAGATTATGATTTCTCTATTCAGTATCAGGCTGGAAAGGCCAATGTAGTAGCGGATGCACTGAGCAGACATCCAGTTACTTCAGTAGCTGCTTTACGGGTTAGTGAGTGGCGGTTACTGCAGGAGTTCAGCGATCTCAGGATCAGCGTTTCTCCTAGAGTTCAGACTGGTTATGTGGCTTTTCTCAGAGTACAGTCTGCTTTGTTGCGGAGGATCAGAGATCAGCAGTCTGCGGATCCGAGAATAGTTCAGATCAGGGATAGTCTGGTTGATGGCGCAGTTCAGGATTTTAGCCTGTCTGATGATGGTATTCTTCGGTTTCGTGGAAGGGTATGTGTCCCTGAGGAACCGAGCTTGAGGAAAGAAATATTGGAAGATAGCCATAACTCCAAATATTCTCTACATCCTGGCGTGACTAAGATGTATCAGGACCTCAAGAAAAGTTTTTGGTGGCCGGGTATGAAGAAAGAAGTGCTTGATTTTGTTTCTAGGTGTTTGACCTGTCAGACTATAAAGGCCGAACACCAGAAGCCTGGGGGTTTGTTGCAGTCTCTTCCTATTCCTGAGTGGAAGTGGGAATGCATCAGTATGGATTTTGTGTGTGGTTTGCCCAGAACTAGATTGGGTCATGATGCTATTTGGGTGATTGTTGATAGACTTACTAAATCAGCCCATTTTCTTCCGATTAAAATGACTTATTCTTTAGAGAGACTGGCCAGATTGTACATTGATGAGATAGTCAGACTACATGGAGTGCCAGCTGATATTGTGTCTGATAGGGATTCTCGATTTCTGTCCAGATTTTGGAGGAGTTTGCAGGAGGGTTTGGGTACTAAGTTGCGTTTTAGTACAGCATACCATCCTCAGTCTGATGGCCAAACAGAGCGTACTATACAGACTCTAGAAGATTTGTTGAGAGCCTATGTGGTTGATTGGAGTTCTGAGTGGAACCGGGATCTATCTTTGATAGAGTTCACTTATAATAATAGTTTCCACTCCAGTATTCAGATGGCTCCTTATGAGGCTTTGTATGGGAGAAGGTGTAGGACTCCCTTGTGTTGGGAGGAAACTGGTGACAGGATGATTTTGAGATCTGATGCAGTTCAGGAGACTACTGATAAGGTCAGAGAGATCCAGGATAAGCTGAAAATTGCTCGGGACAGACAGAAGAGTTATGCTGATGACCGTCGTCGTTCTTTGGAGTTTATGGTAGGAGACCATGTGTTCTTGAAGGTGTCGCCTACTAAGGGTGTTATGAGATTTGGCAAAAAGGGCAAGTTGAGCCCTAGGTTTGTAGGCCCTTTTGATATTATTGAGAGAGTTGGTCCAGTGGCTTACCGATTAGCTTTACCTCCTGCTATGGATCATGTGCATAATGTGTTCCATATTTCTGCTTTGAGGAAATATCATCCTGATCCATCTCATGTGTTGGAGTTGGAACCTCTTCAGATTCAGAGTGATTTGACTTTTGAGGAAAGACCTCTCCGGATTGTGGATAGAAAGGATAAAGTTCTGAGGAACAAGACTATACCTTTGGTAAAGGTTATCTGGGGAAATCAGTCAGTTGAAGAAGCGACATGGGAGACTGAAGCTGATATGAGGAAAAATTATGCTTACCTCTTTGATGATATGGATGCTGAGCTTTAGAGGACTAAAGCTTTATAAGGAGGGAGGAATGTAAGATCCAAGGATCTTAAGTCCTGGTAAGCATTATTTTGATTTAAATGATTGACTATGATAATTTTATGTATTGGTTGTCAAATTATAGTTAATTAACTAGAGAATTTGGTTGTTAATTTATTGTAAATAAATTAGAGATTGTTTATTTGATTGTTGGCTGATTTATGATAAATTATTATTGGTTGTTCATGATAAATTAATGAGGATTTAAGGTTGTAAATTGTAAGTTAATTAATTAGACCTTATTGGTTAATTAATTAAATCCTTATTGGATATTAATTAAATCCTTATTGGATTTGTGTTTAAGTGAAATAATTAATTGGATATTAGATTTAAAATTCAAATAATTAGTTAAATGGATTAAGTCTTAATCGGATTAACTAATTGGATTTTAAAATTCGAATTTGGTTAGTTAAATGGGTTAAACCTATTTGAATTAATGGGTTAATGGGTTTAAAATTTTAAAATCCAAAGTTTAAGTGGGAATTGCGCTTAGGGTGAGATTATTGACGATTTTGGCTTGAAGAAAAACCTTGGGCGACGGCTAGGAAGAAGAAGGCGATTTTTGGTGTTCTTGGAAATTTTGAGGTGATTTCTTCATCTTCTTCCCTTGGCGATTTTCCTTGAGGAGAAGAAACTTCTTTAGTGAGTTCTTGGTGACCCTTGGGCGGCTTAAAGGCTTTAGGCGATTTTCTTTTGTGGAGAATTTTCGGTTGAAGAGGTGAGTGGTGTGTCTTTTTGATTTCTAGTAATTTGATTGTATTAATTGATGTGTTAGATTGATTGGGAAATTTTAACATGCTAAAAACCGAATTTAAGCTATTTTTTTATGAAAACCGAAACTTGATATTAGTCTTGATAATTGTAGATAACATGTTTATATGAGAATTGAATCTTGATATTTCTCCATGAAAATATAGTTTAGGGTATTTTTATGAAAAACCGAATTTAAGGCATGTCTCCATGAAAACCGAATTTAGGGGATTTATTGTATGGAGTTTTAGTAGCATTAAATCATTGAATTTTTGGTATGATTTTGGTAATATTAAATCAGTGATTTATTAGCATGAAATTCATGTTAATCAAGCGTGAATTAAATAGATAGTATGTATGAAAACCGAAATTTTGATAATATGAATGAAAACCGAATTGTTTGTGTGAAAACCGAATTTTTGATGTGTGTAGTTACATGGGTAAATTGTGAAAACCGAATAGGGATATATGTTTTAGTTTTATGTAATTTTTATGAATGTTTGTTAAATGCAATGTTATGTTATAAAATCCCTGTTTAGTTAATTAAGATCATGTATTCATGTTTGAGAACATTGGGTGTTAAATTAGCAAAATTACACTGAACTGACCAGCCTGAAATTAAGGACTACACAATATTCGGTGATATTCGAATATAAAGCATTATGTGTTATGTTATATGATTTTGAACAATATGTGTGATTATGTGCATTTTGAACAATATGTGTGATTATGTGATTTTGAACAATATGTGTTATGTAATGGGTTTTGTGAAATTGGAAAATTAGGGGTTATGTGAATTTGGAAAAATTAGGTGGTTATGTGATGGTTAGGACCAAGGCTAGGTGTAACTATGAACTCAAGGGGATAGTCCTTGTGTGATATGTTAAGGGTTTGAATTTCAGCCCTGTATTGTGATATGTGAGGAGGTTGATGTTCAGCCTGCCTATTATGATTATTGTGATGGGGGTTGAGGTTCAGCCTGCCCGATATGATTCTTGTGATGACTATCCTAGAGTCTAGTTGACACTTAGGAGTCCACCTTTGTGAAACATGTCCACCTTTGTGAAATATGAAATAAGATATGTCTGTTGTCCAGTAGGAACCTTTTGGGAGAACGGGTTTTGACGCAAAGTGCCATGTCTTGGTCAGACAGGGGGCCACCTCTTGATGTCATTACTCTTTTTGTGTTGTTGGGTGTGTAGAGCAAAGTGCCACGCCGTGACCCGGCGGGGGCCACCTCTTGAATCTACTCACAATCCATCGATGTGTTTATGGGGTGATAGAGCAAAGTGCCACGTCGTGACCTGACGGGGGCCACCTCTTGATTCTACTCACTGTCCATATTTATATGTTGCACGAGATTTTGCATTTATATGTTGCACGAGATTTTGCATTTATATGTTGCACGAGATTTTGCATTTATGTGTTGCACGAGATTTTGCAGCTCCCAGTGCTTTGGCCAAGCCGGGTTAGACCATATTGGTCACTACTGAATATGCTGGACAACTAGGTTAAATATGTGTTGGTATGTTTAGTTGGGTTAGAATATGTGTGTTCGGTTGGTTTAGAGTATAACTCTAGAACCTGAGATTATTATATGCTAGTGTGTACATTTGACTGCTTATGTGACTTTTGCATTGAATTGTTGTTATATGTTGACATGATATCCTGTTAAAGATTTTTAAAAATAATTTGCCTATGTTTTTGAGTGTATGTTCTGGATGGTCAATTAGACTATCCACTCACTGGGCTGTGTAGCTCACCCCTCACTATTTTCAGGTGTAGAGCAGGGGCGCAGTTAGCATTATATGGATGCTGTGAATTATGCTTAATGTGTTTATGCTTATGATGCCGCTTGTGGCTAAACCCTACGAGTTATATGAACTTTGTGAGTCATGTGAATTGTGTGAATTTGTGTTGCCAGACTGTGGCAGTTAAATGATTTTGATTTTTGTGTCACCGCGGGCTTCAGCCTGGTTTCGGTGTTTGGTATGAGTTTATAAAATCGATTTTGTGGATTTGTTTTGAAATTGAAGTTGATGTGTATTTTTGCAATCGGTTTTGATACAACTGTAACTTGCATATGTCTAGTGCAAGTATTGCCTGGTGGCAGGTACCTTTATGGATTTTATGAATTTGAATCGGTTTTGATATAACTGTAACTTGCATATGTCTAGTGCAAGTATTGCGTGGTGGCAGGTACCCTTATGAGATTTACGAGATTCGAGTTTTTTTGAATTTGTGTGTATGAATTTATAGAAATTTTTCAGAACGTGTTTTTCTTGAACTCGGTTTTACCTAGCATATGATCGATCTTATATGAAACATCCTGTATTTATTTGTGAATTGTGCCATTTGTTTGGGGTTAAGAATGTGGGATGTTACACATGTTTGATTGATTAGGGCTTGAGATCGGTAAGCTTTGATCGAGAGATTGGATGCTAGATCGGTGAGATCAGGAGCATCAAGAGATCGATGGTCAGATCTGTTGGGGTATGCCCTTAAGGCTAATGTTTGAGGCCTTGGGTTTGTATCAGTATCATGTAATAAACTCTTGTGTTTATAAAGGCATGGTTATTATTCAGGTTGTTACCTTCTCTGCTGCAATTAGTGTACTTCTGAATAATGTCTCAAAGCTGTTCAGCTGGGCTGACATGCTATAAAGTCCTTAGTCGAGATATCTTGGTGAACATGAGACAGCCTTGATATGATTGAGACTAATATGTATTCTAATCTTATAGGATGCTTCGAGCATGGAATAAGATGTAGACTCATGGGTACATTGGATGTACTGGACAGACCCTAGTAGGATATTCAATTGCTTGTCACAATGTGAATAATCCTTGATTGCATCAAGTGGCACATGTCCTCTGACTTGAGATCACTTGTGTTTCTAAATGATGAATGTCATTGTTTTGAGGTAGTTTAATATCATTTGAAAGATAATGATTATAGACTGTCTTGGATAATGATCATGAGCCAGGTTAGGGCACTAGTGATAGATATAGGATTGCCGTCTCCTTGTTGAAGGAGTGTGATGTTCTAAAGGGCCCCCCCCCTTATGAGATGATTGAGAAAGTGTATGGCCATACCCTGGTGACTATGTTCATCAGATCTAATCATGCTCATCATATTGGAGCTACAGGCTTGACACGCTTGTCCAATAAGAACATCCAGTGGCAAAGGAAACATGTATGCCTAGTGAAGTGGATTCACACTTGTGCTGTGGTTTGGGTGTAGTCTTGGAAGACTCTTTCCTTTATATCGGGAGACAGTGATGTGTTGCTAGATACCCCTCACTGATCGTGATAACGTTAGTTATCGTTACCGACATCTAAAGGAAACCCTTAGGGTCGCACAATTTGATGATATGGCTTACTTAAGTCTGATCGTGTGGACTGAATTGTTTCGGTTCAGTTTAAAGGGATTTAAACTCTGATTGTAAGTGAGATCTGGTCTGATCATGTGTGATTGATTAGGACTTGAGATCGGTAAGCTTCGATCGAGAGTAGTGATGCTAGATCGGTGAGATCAGAAGCGTCAAGAGATCAACGGTTAGATCTTGAACCATTTTGGTTCAGAGAGATCTAGACCATGGCTTGGGCTGGTTTCATGTGGTCTTTGAACCAAATTGGTTTGGACCAATTTGGATTGAACCGGTTCACATGGGTGAACGCATGGTTCGATCCATAAGGCGTTTTGGGCGGTTTGCTTGGAGTGGGAGCGCATGGCTTCATGACTTTCCATAATTGGAAGTCATGTAACGCCATCTCCTAAGCGAAACGCCTAACGCTTCTCCTCTTGCTCTAATCGCATCTCCACTTTGGTATGGGAGAGTGTTGACGACAAAGGAAGAGGAGGGAGGCTCGGCCAAGCTTTTTCTCATCACCTTCATGCGACAAGCACAACTTGGAGGTCTTTGCTAGCACAAAGAACACCAAGAAGTAGCCATCTTCATCCTCTTGTGTGCGTCCTCTTTGGAGAAGGAGCACTTGCGCCTTTGCTTCCAAGGCGCCATCGAAACTATGGCATTGGTATGATCCTTTGTAGATTTTATCAAGCTTCATGTTAGTTGATCATATATCATGCAGCCGATCCCTTGAAACCCTTGCTTCCGCTTAAAAATCAAAGATGCGCCATCCATAGGGTTTCACCCCCTTGCGCTCCCCCTTGAAGGGGACTCTTCAATTGGTATCAGAGCTGGAATTATGCATGCTAATATGATTGCTATGTTTGCTCTTGTGATCCATGCTTGCGCAAGTGATTAGATCTAATTGTTTCATCATGCGAAAAATAGGATATAATACACTTATGTTGGCGCATGTTGTTTGTTCATGCTTGCGGCATGACTTGATGGTGGCGCTAGGTTTATGTTATAGTTTTATCAAACCTTCTCTTGCGCGCCTATGATTAGATCTAAGTTGCGCCTACTGTAAACCCTTAGACGGGTTGATGGGGTTGAAGTCATCCCCTAGATTAGATCAAACTAGTCTGATCAGACCATCTGACAGCCTAGATGGGTCGACCAGATGGCACCTGTGCGCAAGCACGAGGTGGCTATAGGTCGACTGCATCACAGGCGTGTAGCGAGGTCTGGTTGAGACAACCAGTGAACACTCTTGAGTTAGGCCCGGGGTCACACCCGCTTGCCAGAACTCTTGAAGGTTGTTCAGCCCTTGGCGCATGCATGGTTGACCATTAGGTCAACTCGAGTCAGTTAGGACTTGGTGCATGCAAGGGCATGGATCTAACTAGATGGATGAGTGGATCCCTATCAATGGACCGTTGTAAGGTTGTAGGGCACATAAGAAAATTAAAATTGATGCCAATGGGGTTTTCAAAATTTTATTTTCTTTTAATTGGATCACATGTTGATTGATGCCTATGCTTGTTTATTTATTCTTATGTGGGTGCCCAAATTAATGTGTGCTGTGCTGGGGCCTGCGTGCCTGGAATTAAACCTGTAAATTAATATTATTGTGATCTGCGAATCACTTTTTAATTAATTTATTGTATAATTGACCTGCGAGTCAAACTTGTCTAGATAGATCAAAATGTATTTTGATTAGACAAGAGCACAAAGGCACACATCCCAAGGGGCATTCAGCTGGTGGCGCACCTGAGGTGCTCTTGGCGCAAGGGCCCTGGGTTGGACCAGATGAGATGCTAAAGACCCAAGAAGAGCAAGTGAAGACTTAAGTATCTTAAGGTCTTACTTAGGCTATGGGCTTTTACCACATAAGATGCATGCTTTCTTTTATTGTTTAAATAAGTAGAACAGCATGATTTATTTATCTTCTGCTATCACCATAGGAATTGCATGATAGTGAAGAAGATAAAAGACCGTTAAAATCCAAACGCTAAAATATCAAGCTCGTAAGCCTTCTGACGCGAAACCTCACTGTTCTGACTATCGTTGGAGCCGTGTTGTACCCACTCAGTGGGCACGTCCATCTATCTTCAGACGGTGCTGGATTACACCTGCGTGTTACAGAGAAGGGATTTATCGCTTCTCGTTGCTCAGCATAGCACGTGGTGGTCCAGGGAGTAGGTCGGGTCAGCTTGACCATGTAGGCTACATATGTGGCGCATATGGTAGCACATGGAGGCAGCCATCTGTGGGGTCAGAGATTGTGTTGAACCAACTCAGTTGGCACAGTCTGCTGGATTGCCCAGATGAAGGGGAATCGCACGGGTTGGCGATTGGCTGGGACAGCCTACCAGAAATTAGTGCTTGTACTCTCTGTGCATCTTATCTCGCCTGAGCGGGACGCGGAGACCAAGTATGAAATCTGGATCCCATCTCACTAAAAGAGTTCTACTCTTTCGGGCTGTTTTGCTGGATTTTTCAGCCAGATAAAATAGTGAGAAAAAGAATCTTTCTTAAGTCCTGGATTGATTCTAAACATTGATACTGACCTTGCTGTTCTTGCATTGTTGTAGATTCCTGCAGCAACGAACACCATGAGCTTCAATGTGCGATCCCTACTGGAAAGGGAGAAGTTTGCTGGGCCAAACTTCTCAGACTGGTTCGGACACCTTAAGATCGTTCTTAAGGCAGAGAGGAAACTGTATGTCCTCGAGACGGCTGTGCCGCCTCAACCCGCTGCGAACGCCGTAAGGGCGGTTCGTGATGCCTATGAAAAGCACGTCAATGATAGCATTGATGTCGCTTGCCTGATGCTAGCGTCTATGACGCCACCGCTGCAGCGTCAGCATGAGGATATGTCGGCTATAGAGATTATAGCGAACCTCAAGATGCTGTATGCTGCACAGGCGAGGACAGAACGCTATAATCTGACAAAGCATTTCTTTCAGAGCAAACTGGCTGAAGGGAGCCCAGTGGGAGCTCACGTGCTCAAGATGATTGGGCATAAAGAGGCTCTGGAGAAACTGGGGCATACCATCAACCAGGAGCTTGCTGTAGATATTATTCTGCAGTCTCTCCCGCCTTCTTTCGATGCGTTCATTATTAATTTTAATATGAACAAAATCGATTGTACTCCGGCAGAGCTGCTGAATATGCTCTTGACTACTGAGGAAACTCTGAAGGGAAAGCCTTCAACCTCTGTCTTAATGGTTCCTTCCAGGAACAAGAAGAAGGGGAAGAAGGGCAAAGCCCCTGTCAAGAACTACAGTAAGGCGCTGAAACAAAAGGTGAAGCAGTCGAAGGACAACAGGTGTTTCCACTGTGGCCAGCTGGGTCACTGGAAAAAGGACTGTAAAGCGCTCCAAGGAGACAAGAGGGGAAGCATTGCTTCTGGCTCAGGTATATTTGTGACTGAGGTCATGATATCATCTTCTTCTGTTTCATGGGTGTTGGACACTACATGTGGAGTTCACATTTGTTCAAATGTACAGGAACTCAAGAGAAGAAGGCAGGTGGGACAGCATGAGGTAGAACTACGCGTTGGAAACGGGGCACGGGTTGCTGCTGTTGCTGTAGGAGACTATTTCATTTCTTTATCATCTGGCATTGTATTGGAATTAAACAATTGTTACTTTGTTCCCAGTATCACTAAAAATATTATCTCCATTCCTGCTCTTGTCAGGAAAGGGTTTTCCTTTGAATGCAAGATTTCAAAGTGTAATCTTACTCTTGATAATATTGTCTATGCTACTGGTTCAATTAACAATGGGTTATTCATGTTGGACATGGAATATTCTATACAAAACATTGATAATAAGAAAGCCAAGTATGCTGATGACAGCACCTTGTTATGGCATAGTCGTTTAGGCCATATTAACAAGAAGCGCATTAAGCGGTTGCATGATCATGGACTGCTGGGATCATTCTCCTTTGAGGAGATTGATACATGCAAAGCTTGTTTAATGGGTAAAATGACGAAGTCACCTTTTCCTAACAAAGGTCAAAGGGCTTCAGGTTTACTTGACCTTATACACAGTGATGTGTGTGGGCCGTTTAGTAAACATGAAGAGTCCCCTTCAAGGGGGAGCGCAGGCAGATAAAACCCCTTTCTAGAGGGGGGCGAACCCTAGAGCATGCGGAAAATGTACTCTTCTAGGGTTTCAATAAAATCGTTTGCATGAACACATATATATGATCAACTTTGTATGTATTGCAAAGATCAAGTTTGAGATCTTTTACCATAGCCATGATAAAGGGTGTCGGCTTGGAAGCAAGAGGGCAAGTAAGCACTCCTCCAAAGAAAACACACACTAGATGAGAGATGGCTACCCTTTAGGATCTTCCTTGTGCTAGCAAGAGATCTCCCCAAAGTTCCTTGTCGTGTGTTGATGATGAGATGTGCTTGGCCGAGAGCTACCTTGTCCAAGTCCCTCTCTTCGTCGAATGAAGGAGACAAGAGAGTAATTGGCAAATTGCGTTGAGGTTTCTTTTTCATTCAAGTGATGGCGTTACACTTCCAAATATGGAAGGTTATCAAGCCATGCGACCACTTGAAGAAAAACCGCCCAAGATGCCTTTAAACCTTGAACCATACGTTCACCCATGTGAACCGGTTCAAGCCAATTAGGTTCAATTCAATTCGGTTCAAAAACCCAAATTAAACCAGCCCAAGCCATGGTCTAGATCTCTATGAACCAAACGGTTCAAGATCTAACCGTTCATCTCTTGATGCTCTTGATCTCTTCGATCTAGCATCCATACTCTCGATCGAAGCTTACCGATCTGAAGCCCTAATCAATCAAACATGATCAGACCAGATCTCACTTACAATCAGAGTCTAATCTCCTTTTAACTGAACTAAAACAATTCAGTCCACACGATCTGACTTAAGTAAGCCATATCATCAAATTGTGCGACCCTAAGGGTTTCCTTTAAATGTCGGTAACGATAACTCACGTTATCACAATCAGTGAGGGGTATCTAGCAACACATCACTATCTCCCGATATAAAGGAAAGAGTCTTCCAAGACTACACCCAAACCACAGCACAAGTGTGAATCATTTCACAAGGCATACATGTTTCCTTTGCCACTGGATATTCTTATTGGACAAGTGTGTCAAACTTGTAGCTCCAATATGATGAGCATGATTAGATCAGATGAACATAGTCATCTGGGTATGGCCATACACTTTCTCAATCATCTCATATAAGGGGGGCCCCTTTAGAACACCACACTCCTTCCACAAGGAGACGGCAATCCTTTATCTATCACTAGTATCCGAACCTGACTCATGATCATTATCCAAGATAGTCTATAACCATTATCTTTCAAATGATATTGAACTACCTCAAAATAATGACATTCATTATTTAGAAACACAAGTGATCTCAAGTCAAAGGACATGTGCCACTTGATGCAAACAAGGATTATTCACATTGTGACAAGCAATGGAATATCCCAGTAGGGTCTGTCCAGTACATCCAATGTACCCATGAGTCTACATCTTATTCCATGCTCAAAGCATCCTATAAGATTAGAACACATATTAGTCTCAATCATATCAAGGCTGTCTCATGTTCACCAAGATATTTCGACTAAGGACATATAGCCTGTCAGCCTAGCTGAACAGCTTTGAGACATTATTCAGAAGTACACTTATTACAGCAGACAAGGTAACAACCTGAATAATAACCATGCCTTTATAAACACAAAAGTTTATTACATGATACTGCTACAATCCCAAAGGCCTCAAACATTAGCCTTAAGGGCATACCCCAACAATCTCCCACTTGCACTTAATCTAATGGTTGAGAAATCTCAAACCCATATTATTACAGTGCTTCTCATGCTTCTGCTGCGCCAGAGGCTTGGTAAGCGGGTCTGCTAGATTGTCATCTGTATGAACCTTGCATATTTTGATCTCGCCTCGATCAATGATCTCCCGGATCAAGTGAAACCGTCTCTGTATGTGCTTGGACTTCTGGTGCGACCGTGGTTCCTTTACTTGTGCGATTGCTCCAGTGTTATCACAGAAGATAACCAAAGGATCTGCACTCGAAGGAACGACACCAAGTTCTCTCACGAACTTACGAATCCACACTGCCTCCTTGGATGCTTCCGAGGCTGCAACATACTCGGCTTCTGTTGTGGAATCAGCAACAGTTGACTGTTTGAAACTTTTCCACACCACTGCTCCACCATTCAAGCTAAAAACATAGCCTGATTGCGATCGGAAATCATCCTGGTCCGACTGGAACGAAGCGTCAGTATATCCTTCAATACTGAGTTCTTCCTGACCACCATATATCAAGAACATATCTTTGGTCCTCCGTAGATATTTTAAAATGTTCTTGACCGCAATCCAGTGCGCCACACCTGGATTACTTTGGAATCGACTGGTCACGCTTAACCCGTAAGCGACGTCAGGGCGAGTACACAACATCGCATACATAATGGACCCAATAGCCGAAGCATAAGGCGTATTGTCCATTTCATCTTTCTCAGTCTGTGTTTGTGGACACTGACTCTTCGAAAGATTCAGACCATGTCTGACTGGAAGATATCCACGTTTAGAATTCTCTAAATGGAATCTTTCCAGGACTTTATCGATGTAAGTACTCTGGCACAGCCCGAGAAGCCTCTTAGATCTATCTCTGTAGATCTTCACACCTAGTACATAGGCTGCTTCTCCTAGATCTTTCATCTGGAAACATTTTCCTAACCATGCTTTAACAGCATGCAGTTCAGGAATATCATTTCCAATGATCAAGATATCATCGACGTAGAGGACTAGGAAAGTAATCACGCTCCCACTAAACCTCTTATATACACACGGGTCATCTTCGTTCTTGATGAAACCAAACTCAGAGATTGATTCATCAAAATGAATATTCCAGCTTCTAGATGCTTGTTTAAGTCCATAAATGGACTTCTTTATCTTGCATATTTTATGACGATCTGATGGATTCGTGAAACCTTCAGGTTGTGTCATATACACATCCTCATCCAGATTTCCATTAAGGAAAGCTGTTTTCACATCCATCTGCCAGATCTCATAATCGTAATATGCAGCTATCGCGAAAAGAATCCGAATAGACTTGAACATGGCTACAGGTGAGAAAGTTTCATCATAATCTATCCCGTAGATTTGTTTGAAACCTTTCGCAACTAGCCTGCCTTTATAGGTAACCACGTTACCATCCATGTCAATCTTCTTCTTGAAGATCCATTTACAGCCTATAGGGATTACTCCCGGAGGCGGATCAACCAAATCCCAGACTTGGTTATCTGACATGGAGTCCATCTCGGCTCGCATAGCTTCAAGCCATCTTGCTGACTCCGGTCCACTGACCGCATCCGCATAAGTGAGGGGTTCATCATTATCAATGATGTAGACTCCGTCATAGCGCTCAGGCTGTCGACGGATCCTTCCCGATCTTCGCGGTTCCCGTGATATCTGAGCCTCAGGTTGTTCATTAACCTGATTTACCGGCTCAGGCTCATCCAACTGTGCTTGACTACTTTGTCCTTCCTCTGGATTCTCATCCAGCCTTATTTCTCTCCCACTGGCCTCTTGCAGAAGAAACTCCTTCTCAAGAAATATGGCCGTCCGAGCAACAAATACTTTGTTCTTTTTGGGATCGTAGAAATAATAACCCTTAGTTTCCTTAGGGTAACCGACAAATATACATTTCTCAGATCTGCTCTCCAGTTTCCCAGAGGCGAGCTTTTTGACATAAGCCTCGCAACCCCAGATCCTGATAAATGTCAAGCTTGGCTGTTTCCCATACCATAACTCATATAGCGTCTTAGAAACTGCCTTGGATGGCACTCGGTTTAGTACCTTTGCAGCTGTTTCCAGTGCAAAACCCCAAAAGGAGTATGGAAGAGTAGCCTGACTCATCATAGAACGAACCATATCAAGTAACGTTCTATTTCTCCTCTCGGACACACCATTCCATTGCGGTGTTCCTGGCGGAGTGAGCTGTGAGATAATCCCACACTCCTTTAGATAGTCAGTAAACGCATGACTTAGGTATTCTCCACCTCGATCAGAACGAAGTGCCTTGATATTTCGGCCTAACTGATTTTGTACTTCATTTTTGAACTCTTTGAACTTGTCAAAAGATTCACTTTTATGTCTCATCAGATAGACATACCCATACCTACTGAAATCATCAGTAAAGGTAATGAAGTACTGATAGCCACCTCTGGCATGTTTACTAAATGGCCCACACACATCACTGTGTATGAGGTCAAGTAAACCTGAAGCCCTTTGACCTTTATTTGGAAAAGGTGACTTCGTCATTTTACCCATCAAACAAGCTTTGCATGTATCAATCTCCTCAAAGGAGAATGATCCCAGCAGTCCATGATCATGCAACCGCTTAATGCGTTTCTCGTTTATATGGCCTAAACGACTATGCCATAGCAAGGTGCTGTCATCAGCATTCTTGGCTTTCTTATTATCAATGTTATGTATAGAACTTTCCATGTCCAACATGTATAACCCATTGTTAATTGAACCAGTAGCATAAACAATATTACCATAAGATAAAACACACTTTGAAATATTGCATTCAAAGGCAAATCCTTTCCTGACAAGAGCAGGAATGGAGATAATATTTTTAGTTATACTGGGAACAAAATAACAACTGTTTAGTTCCAATACAAGTCCAGATGGTAAAGAAATGAAATAGTCTCCTACAGCAACAGCAGCAACCCGTGCCCCGTTTCCAACGCGTAGGTCTACCTCATGCTGTCCCACCTGTCTTCTTCTCTTGAGTTCCTGTACATTTGAACAAATGTGAACTCCACATGCAGTGTCCAACACCCATGAAATAGAAGAAGATGAAACCATGACTTCCATCACGTATATACCTGAGCCAGAAGCGATGCTTCCCCTCTTATCTCCTTGGAGCGCTTTACAGTCCTTTTTCCAGTGACCCAGCTGGTCACAGTGGAAACACCTGTTGTCCTTCGACCGCTTCACCTTCTGTTTCAGAGCCTTACTGTAGTTCTTGACAGGGGCCTTGCCCTTCTTCCCCTTCTTCTTGTTCCTAGAAGGAACCAGTAAGACAGAGGTTGAAGGCTTTCCCTTCAGAGTTTCCTCAGTAGTCAAGAGCATATTCAGCAGCTCTGCCGGAGTACAATCGATTTTGTTCATATTAAAGTTAATAATGAACGCATCGAAAGAGGGCGGGAGAGACTGCAGAATTATGTCTACAGCAAGCTCCTGGTTAATGGTATGCCCCAGTTTCTCTAGAGCCTCCTTGTGCCCAATCATCTTGAGCACGTGAGCTCCAACTAGGCTCCCTTCAGCCAGTTTGCTCTGAAAGAAGAGCTTCGTCAGATTATAGCGTTCTGTCCTCGCCTGTGCAGCATACAGCATCTTGAGGTTCGCTATAATCTCTATAGCCGACATATCCTCATGCTGACGCTGCAGCGGTGGAGTCATAGACGGTAGCATCAGGCAAGCGACATCAATGCTATCATTGACATGCTTTTCATAGGCTTCACGAACCGCCCTTGCGGCGTTCGCAGCGGGTTGAGGCGGCACTGCCGTCTCGAGGACATACAGTTTCCTCTCTGCCTTAAGAACGATCTTAAGGTGTCCGAACCAGTCAGAGAAGTTCGGCCCAGCAAACTTCTCCCTTTCCAGTAGGGATCTCACATTGAAGCTCATGGTGTTCGTTGCTGCAGGAATCTACAACAATGCAAGAACAGCAAGGTCAGTATCAATGTTCAGAATCAATCCAGGACTTAAGAAAGATTCTTTTTCTCACTATTTTGTCTGACTGAAAAATCCAGTAAACAGTCCGAAAGAGTAACACTCTTTTAGTGAGATGGGATCCAGATTTCATACTTGGTCTCCGCGTCCCGCTCAGGCGAGATAAGATGCACAGAGATGACAAGCATTAATTTCTAGTAGGCTGTCCCAGCCAATCGCCAACCCGTGTGATTCCCCTTCATCTGGGCAATCCAGCAGACTGTGCCAACTGAGTTGGTACAACACAGTCTCTGATCCCACAGATGGCTGCCTCCATGCGCTACCATATGCGCCACATATGTAGCCTACATGGTCAAGCTGACCCGACCTACTCCCTGGACCACCACGTGCTATGCTGAGCAACGAGAAGCGATAAATCCCTTCTCTGTAACACGCAGGTGAAATCCCGCACCGTCTGAAGATAGATGGACGTGCCCACTGAGTGGGTACAACACGGCTCCAACGATAATCAGAACAGTGAGGTTTCGCGTCAGAAGGCTTACGAGCTTGATATGTTAGCGTTGGATTTTAACGGTCCTTTTATCTTCTTCACTATCATGCAATTCCTATGGTGATAGCAGAAGATAAACTCATGCAGTTCTAATTATATAAGCAATAAAAAGAAAGCATGGATCTTATGTGGTAAAAGCCCAAAGCCTAAGTAAGACCTTAAGATACTTAAGTCTTCACTTGCTCTTCTTGGGACTTTTGCATCTCATCTGGTCCAACCCAGGGCCCTAGCGCCAAGAGCACCTCAGGTGCGCCACCAGCTGAATGCCCCTCTAGGATGTGTGCCTTTGTGCTCTTGTCTAATCAAATACAATTTGATCTATCTAGACAAGTTTGACTCACAGGTCAATTATACAATCAATGAATTAAAAAGTGATTCGCAGATCACAAAATAATAATTTACCAGGCTCGCAGGCCCCAGCACAGCACACAATAAAAGGGCAACCCACATAAGATGAAATAAACAAGCATCATGGCATCATTCAATCAACATGTGATCCATTACAAAGAAAATAAAATTTTTGAAAACCCCATTGGCATCAATTTTAATTTTCTTATAAGCCCTACAACCTTACAATGGTCCATTGATAGGGATCCACTCATCCAACTAGTCAGATCCTCTGCCCTTGCATGCACCAAGTCCTAACTGACTCGAGTTGACCTAATGGTCAACCATGCATGCGCCAAGGGCTGAACAACCCTCATGAGTTCTGGCAAGCGGGTGTGACCCCGGGCCTAACTCATGTGTGTTCACTGAGTTGTCTCAACCAGACCTCGCTACACGCCTAAGATGCAATCGACCTATGGCCACCTCGTGCTTGCGCACAGGTGCCATCTGGTCGATCCATCTAGGCTGTCAGATGGTCTGATCAGACTAGTGGATCTAACTTAGAGGTGACTTCAACCCCATCAACCCATCTAAGGGTTTATAGTAGGCGCCACTTAGATCTAGTGAGGCGCGCAAGATGTAATGAATTTTACAAAGACATTCAACAAGCGCCATCAAGAAACATGCGCCAAGAATCATACAAGTAATAACATGTAGTTTCGCATGTTGACATTAGATCTATCCATTAGCGCAAACATGTGATATCAATCATGCGCCAACATCTAATGACTAGCATGTATTCATGGTGATGATAGATCTACAACAATGGCGCAAACATGGATCACTAAAGCAATCATAAGATTCATGCATAACCCCGCTCTGATACCAATTGAAGAGTCCCCTTCAAGGGGGAGCGCAGGCAGATAAAACCCCTTTCTAGAGGGGGGCGAACCCTAGAGCATGCGGAAAATGTACTCTTCTAGGGTTTCAATAAAATCGTTTGCATGAACACATATATATGATCAACTTTGTATGTATTGCAAAGATCAAGTTTGAGATCTTTTACCATAGCCATGATAAAGGGTGTCGGCTTGGAAGCAAGAGGGCAAGTAAGCACTCCTCCAAAGAAAACACACACTAGATGAGAGATGGCTACCCTTTAGGATCTTCCTTGTGCTAGCAAGAGATCTCCCCAAAGTTCCTTGTCGTGTGTTGATGATGAGATGTGCTTGGCCGAGAGCTACCTTGTCCAAGTCCCTCTCTTCGTCGAATGAAGGAGACAAGAGAGTAATTGGCAAATTGCGTTGAGGTTTCTTTTTCATTCAAGTGATGGCGTTACACTTCCAAATATGGAAGGTTATCAAGCCATGCGACCACTTGAAGAAAAACCGCCCAAGATGCCTTTAAACCTTGAACCATACGTTCACCCATGTGAACCGGTTCAAGCCAATTAGGTTCAATTCAATTCGGTTCAAAAACCCAAATTAAACCAGCCCAAGCCATGGTCTAGATCTCTATGAACCAAACGGTTCAAGATCTAACCATTCATCTCTTGATGCTCTTGATCTCTTCGATCTAGCATCCATACTCTCGATCGAAGCTTACCGATCTGAAGCCCTAATCAATCAAACATGATCAGACCAGATCTCACTTACAATCAGAGTCTAATCTCCTTTTAACTGAACTAAAACAATTCAGTCCACACGATCTGACTTAAGTAAGCCATATCATCAAATTGTGCGACCCTAAGGGTTTCCTTTAAATGTCGGTAACGATAACTCACGTTATCACAATCAGTGAGGGGTATCTAGCAACACATCACTGTCTCCCGATATAAAGGAAAGAGTCTTCCAAGACTACACCCAAACCACAGCACAAGTGTGAATCATTTCACAAGGCATACATATTTCCTTTGCCACTGGATGTTCTTATTGGACAAGTGTGTCAAACTTGTAGCTCCAATATGATGAGCATGATTAGATCAGATGAACATAGTCATCTGGGTATGGCCATACACTTTCTCAATCATCTCATATAAGGGGGGCCCCTTTAGAACACCACACTCCTTCCACAAGGAGACGGCAATCCTTTATCTATCACTAGTATTCGAACCTGACTCATGATCATTATACAAGATAGTCTATAACCATTATCTTTCAAATGATATTGAACTACCTCAAAATAATGACATTCATCATTTAGAAACACAAGTGATCTCAAGTCAAAGGACATGTGCCACTTGATGCAAACAAGGATTATTCACATTGTGACAAGCAATGTAATATCCCAGTAGGGTCTGTCCAGTACATCCAATGTACCCATGAGTCTACATCTTATTCCATGCTCGAAGCATCCTATAAGATTAGAACACATATTAGTCTCAATCATATCAAGGCTGTCTCATGTTCACCAAGATATCTCGACTAAGGACATATAGCCTGTCAGCCTAGCTGAACAGCATTGAGATATTATTCAGAAGTACACTTATTACAGCAGACAAGGTAACAACCTGAATAATAACCATGCCTTTATAAACACAAAAGTTTATTACATGATACTGCTACAATCCCAAAGGCCTCAAACATTAGCCTTAAGGGCATACCCCAACAAAACATGCCAGAGGTGGCTATCAGTACTTCATTACCTTTACTGATGATTTCAGTAGGTATGGGTATGTCTATTTAATGAGACATAAAAGTGAATCTTTTGACAAGTTCAAAGAGTTCAAAAATGAAGTACAAAATCAGCTAGGCCGAAATATCAAGGCACTTCGTTCTGATCGAGGTGGAGAATACTTGAGTCATACGTTTACTGACTATCTGAAGGAGTGTGGGATTATCTCACAGCTCACTCCGCCAGGAACACCGCAATGGAATGGTGTGTCCGAGAGGAGAAATAGAACGTTACTTGATATGGTTCGTTCTATGATGAGTCAGGCTACTCTTCCATACTCCTTTTGGGGATTTGCACTGGAAACAGCTGCAAAGGTACTAAACCGAGTGCCATCCAAGGTAGTTTCTAAGACTCCATACGAGTTATGGTATGGGAAACAGCCGAGCTTGACATTTATCAGGATCTGGGGTTGCGAGGCTTATGTCAAAAAGCTCGCCTCTGGGAAACTAGAGAGCAGATCTGAGAAATGCATCTTTGTCGGTTATGTTGGTTTATATGCCCTAGGACCTAGTTTTGGTCCACTTATGTACTACTTGACTTTGATATTTATATATATCATTCTGGCATTGTCATTATCAATGTTTGTTTACATCTGCGCACATGTACTGACATGATAATGTCCCTGGAGATAGATTGGATCTGTGCTCAAACTATTGTCCCCAGTCGATGTACCTTAGTGGATATGGGACAGCTATGGTACTTGTGAGATTGGTATGTGAGCTGGTTAGGTACGTGGTGCTAACGCAGACACATGGGTATATCATTGGAGGATATACTGGAAAGACCCGCTGTGAGGCTATGACTTGGTGTCATAAGTTATCCTCACAAGTGACAGGAGATGCATTGATCCCTTGACTTGAGGTCATTGATCATTCTATATGGTTAGCGATTTGCTTTGATACAACCTAACACCTCGCCATAGTTGGGAGGTCATAACGGTTGTCATTGAGCATATCACGACCCATATGAGAAGGTCAATGGACAGACATAGGATTTGCCCCTTCCTTAGGGAAGTGTGATATCCATGGAGCTCCTCTATGGTTCTATGACTGAGAGTGTATGGCCATACCCAGGTAAGAACCTGTTTTAGTCATAGCCATGTGATTGGGTGAAAACAAGTGGTGACACACTTGTCCAATCGGATATCAGTCCGGCAAAGAGACTGTAATGCATCTGTACCTAGTTGCGATGATGGGGATGTCGATGTCGATATCCATTCCAATGACCTGGGTAGCAGCGATGCACTGCTAGGTGCCACTCACTACTTGTGGTGACCTTTGGTCAGCACTGCCAGTGTCAGAAGAACCTACAGGGTCGCACACCTTGATACTTGAGTTCTCGTATTGATCGAGAAGCCTTATGATCAAGTTATTGGATAACTCGGATCTAATTGGGAGATTTCATCAGCGCCAATAGGCCTGATGAGATGGAAGAATGTTATTGGAGCCAAACTTCATTTTTGGCAGGTTGACCCGTATTTGACCATGGTTGGTCACACTTTGATTAGGGTTGCATTGGATTGGATCCAAATGCTTAATCAACCCATAGGATGAAGTTTGGGCTAGCTCATTATCCAATGAAGCCCAATAATAAGCTCTCATGAAGAGAAGAGAGGCTAAAAGGGTATAATGGGGAGAAACCCAACCCCATTGGCGCCTAAGGGGCATAATGGGGTTAGGGTGGCAAAATTGCTTCATTAAGGAAGCAATTTGCGCCTAGCCCTTCTCCCTTGATGGTATGAATGCCTTTAAGACATGTCTTGGGCTGATATGGTACTTGGGAAATTATGGAAAGGTTGAATGAAGTTTATGGTAAAGTCTTGGAGACTTTCCTTGCATTAAACCTCCTCATCCTAGCCCTACACTTGTCATGATCCTAGCCCTTGCCCTAATCTCCTCTTGCCCTATATATGTGACCCTAGCCGCCCCCTCTATTATGATTCATCCTTGGAGGCGTGAACATAAGAAGGGAGCGAGAGCAAGGAGCATTGGCGCAATCTCTTCCTCTTCCATCAAGTGGCCGCAAGCTTCTCCTTCCTTACCTCTTGGCGCATCTTTCTCTCTTGGTGGCGCAAGGTGGTTGGAGCATCTCCCTAAGGCTTGGATCTTCTTCCCGAGGCTAGCACCGGGCGTGGAAGAAGAGGACTCGAGGCATCCGTGTGTGTGAGACTGCAGAGGGCGCACACTTGGGCGCCTATCACGACATCGACCTCATATTGCTCTGAGGTATTTTCTAACTCATCGTGTCGACCCCCTTGCATGCGATCTTCACTGGTTTTTGGGACCGGCCTGTTTCGGGGACATTCTTCCGCTGTGCAATGTATGTATGTGTCTCTGAAAAATTGTAAAATGTCCCCGGGGTTTCCCAACAGTGGTATCAGAGGGACTTGCAAGACTCGAACGATGTTTTATGCTTTTCTTTCATGCTCACATGCCATATCTCTATTTTCGAAAATAGCATGATGCATGGCAAACGATTTTTTCTAAGTAGGAAAAAATTAGGGTTTCTTGTTTCTATCATCCTCTCAATCTCTTTTGGATTTTTGGACTATTTTTCTTGTCTGATTTAAAGATCAAAGGCGCACGTAGTTTTGTCAAGTAGGACGGGCATTGTGTCTTCGGACTAGCCAAGTCTCTTGATCTGACAAAATTGCCAGCCGAAAGGATCTCTGAAATCACCTTGAAAAATAAATCGCAATTAACCAAAAGATTTGTGAGAAGAAGAGGAGAAAAAGAGACTAGTTTTAATGAAAAAGTAAAATTTCAGATTTTATGTTTTTCATGAGCATGTAGAATTGCATGAGTAAATACCTTGATTGTGCATAATGTTGTGATCATTAGTCAAGCCCCCCTTTGCATGCCTGTGATGTTTCCTCGTGAGGCCTGCGTGCCGCTTTTCTTTTTGCTTTTAAGAAGACTAGGGTAGCGCATGTACTTGGAGCTTGGCGCATACATGGAGTTGGCGCACCTTGGATGGTGGCGCAACAAGCATCAAGGAAAAGGCGCAACCTTGCTTGATGGCACAAGTTAGGCATGGCCGAACCCTTGGGTTTGAGAGCTAGCTAACTTGGCATCTTTCATTGTGGCGCATTCTCCTTGGAGGAAGACCATGGCATTGGCCGAACCTTTGAGGTCTACCCTTAAGGTTTGAGAGCTAAGCCATGAAGGAAGGACCTTGGAGCCAACCATGAAGACCAAGATAGAGGGCGGCTAGGATAGGTCTTTCTTAGGGGCTTGAGTCCTATGTCAAGAGTTGAACCTCCTTTGGCATGGGTTGATTCAATGTCTTGAAAGGGCTTTGATCACATCATCTTTTACTGCTTTCCTTATCTGCTAAAAGCATGCTTGTGATGTTTTATCATTATGTTATCACTATAGGATTGCATGCCTGTATTGTTAGACATAAGATAAAACTGATGAGACCTTAAAAACCCTCATAAAATATCAAGTCTAGAAGCCTTCTAACGCGTAGCCCTCACTAAGCTATCGATCAGTGGAGTTGTGAACTGGTTCCCACCCTCGTGGGACACACCCACTTATCTTTAGAAAGTGTGTGGTGACAATGGTTTCCCCAGTCCAGTTTTAACCTGGGCGTGCCTTCGCAAGGAAACTCATTGGCCCTGGGCATAAACGGTTAGGAATGGACTTGACTAGAAATTCACATGTACTGGGCACATAGTGAAAGTCTAGAGGCATCGTTGAGAGGTTAGGGTTTCATGATTCAGCCCTCGCTGGACATGAAATGCCCAAGACTGTCTCAACAAGGGGAGTTGCTTGGAGCAACCGGCCGGCGCGCCCACCTTAGGAAACATGGGTTACTTTGTGCATCTCATCCCACCCTCATGGGACGCAAAGCCTCATGTGAAATAAGGATCCCATCTCACTAGGAAGTCTTAAACTTCCCGATTGACTTTGTGGGTTGTCAATTCGAATTTAAAATAGTGGGAGCAGTAATCATTTAAAACAAGTCCAGTTTAAATGATTCGAAGTAGTACTAATATGTTTTTCTTGGGTGTTGTAGAACAATGGCTACGAACACTGGCGGATTATCACTGCGATCACTCCTTGATAAGGATAAGTTAGTTGGAACTAACTTTATGGACTGGCATCGGAACTTGAGGATAGTCCTCAAGCTCGAGAAGAAGCTGTATGTCCTTGAACAGGCTCTTCCTGCGGCTCCTGCGCCTAATGCCCGAACGGCAGATAGAGATGCTTATAGAAAGCATCAGGATGACTCTTTGGAGGTTGCATGTCTTATGCTAGCCAGCATGGCACCTGAACTGCAGGTGCAATATGAGGAGCAGAGCGCTTTTTAGATGATCACTCATCTGAAACAGATGTTCGAGGCTCAGGCTAGAACTGAAAGATTTGACACCGCCAAAGCAGTCTTTCGGTGTAAGTTGTCTGAGGGTGCACCAGTGAGACCCCATGTTCTCAAACTCATTGGGAATGTGGATCATCTCAGGAGACTGGGTCATGCCATAGACAACGAGCTGGTTGTGGATCTTATTCTGCATTCCCTGCCCCCTAGCTTCAGTCCGTTTATTATTAACTTCAACATGAACCGGATTGAGTGCACACGGGAGGAATTGATGAATATGCTCCAAACAGCCGAGCGTGAAATGGGTAAGACCAAACCAAATTCTGTTCTTTTGGTCCCAGCGACCAAGAAGATAAAGAAGAAGGGTAAGGCACGTGCTAAGGGCAGTGCCAAAGGTCCTACCAAGGCACTGAAGAAAAAGGCAAAGAAGTCAAAGGACCAGAGGTGTTTTCACTGTGGCGAGCAGGGTCACTGGAGAAGGGACTGCAAGCAGCTTCAGAATGAGGAGAAGAAGGGCTTGGCCTTAACTTCTAGCTCAGGTATTTATGTTACAGAAGTCAATCTTTCTACTTCTATGTCATGGGTATTGGATACCGCATGTGGAGCTCATATTTGTACAAATATGCAGGGGCTCAAGAAAAGTAGATCGGTGCGACTTGGAGAGATTGACCTACGCGTTGGAAATGGGGCACAGGTTGCTGCCGTTGCTGTAGGAGTCTTGACTCTCTCCTTACCGTCTGGACTTCTATTAGAACTAGATAATTGCTTTTGTGTACCTTCACTTACTAAGAACATTGTATCCATTCCTTGCTTAGCAAAGAAGGGATTTAAGTTTGAAATAAATAAGAACTCATGTTCTTTTTCATTTGCAAATATGTTCTATGGGAAGGGTACTTTGTGCAATGGTCTGTATATCTTGGATATGGAAAGTTCTATCTGTAACATAAGTAATAAAAGGACCAAACTGAGTGGTTCAGTTGGTGCTTTCCTATGGCACTGTCGATTAGCCCATATAAACAAAAATCGCATCCAACAACTCCATGCAAATGGATTGTTAGATTCAAGTTCCTTGGAGGAATTTGATACCTGTGAACCTTGTTTATTAGGGAAAATGACAAAGGCACCCTTCACCAAGATTGGTGAGAGGGTAGGAGGTTTATTGGATCTCATACATACTGATGTGTGTGGGCCTTTCAATAAACAAGCCAGAGGAGGGTACAACTACTTCATTACCTTCACTGATGACTTCAGTAGGTATGGATATGTCTACCTAATGAGACATAAATCTGAGTCCTTTGAGAAATTCAAAGAGTTCAAGAATGAAGTAGAGAACCAGCTTGGAAGATCCATTAAAGCTCTTCGATCTGATCGAGGTGGAGAATACCTGAGTGGAGAGTTCTTTGACTATCTGAGAGAGTCTAGGATCATATCCCAACTCACTCCTCCTGGAACACCTCAATGGAATGGTGTGTCTGAAAGGAGAAATCGAACTTTATTGGATATGGTTCGATCTATGATGAGTCATGCAACTCTACCTCCCTCATTCTGGGGGCATGCACTTGAGACAGCTTCTCTGATACTGAATAATGTTCCATCTAAGAGTGTCTCCAAAATACCGTACGAAGTATGGAGTGGGAGACGCCCTAATCTCACGTTTATCAGGATCTGGGGATGTGAGGCTTATGTCAAACGTCAGGATTCTAGCAAGCTAGAACCTAGATCTGATAAGTGTGTATTTGTGGGGTATCCTAAGGAAACTAAAGGATACTACTTCTATGTCCCAACCGAGAACAAAGTTTTTGTTGCTCGGGGTGCTATCTTTCTAGAGAAAGAATTTCTTATGAAAGAAGTTAGTGGGAGGGAGTTTGACTTGGATGAGGTCCAAGTGCAACCACAAGACAAAGAGATGGAATCTGAGCCATCTGCACCGGTTGTTATACAACCTGAGGCTCAGACACAGGTCCCACGTAGGTCTGGGAGGATTCGTCATGCACCTGAGAGGTATGGGTCACTGCCGACTCAACACGATGGAATTTTCATCATTGAGGATGAACCCAGAACCTATGATGAGGCGGTCAGTGGACCGGACTCCGAGAGATGGCTTGACGCCATGCGATCCGAGATGGATTCCATGTCGGCTAACCAAGTCTGGGATTTGGTTGAGCTGCTTGATGGGGTAAAACCCATAGGGTGTAAATGGGTCTTCAAGAAGAAGACAGACATGGATGGCAATATAGTTACCTATAAGGGTAGACTAGTGGCTAAAGGTTTTAAACAAGTCCACGGGGTGGACTATGATGAAACCTTCTCGCCAGTTGCCATGATCAAGTCCATTCGGATTCTTCTTGCTATAGCTGCATATCATGACTATGAGATATGGCAGATGGATGTGAAGACAGCGTTCCTTAACGGGAAGCTGACTGAGGATGTGTACATGACACAACCTGATGGTTTCATCCATCCTGCAGAGGCTAGTAAGGTCTGCAGGCTAAAGAGATCCATTTATGGATTAAAGCAAGCATCTCGAAGTTGGAATCTTCGATTTGATGAAGCTGTGAGAGATTATGGCTTTATCAAAAGCGAAGATGACGCCTGTGTATATAGAAAATTCAGTGGGAGCTTAGTGATTTTTCTGGTCTTGTATGTCGATGACATACTGCTCATCGGAAACGACATCCCTAGTCTTCAAGCTGTGAAGACATGGTTGGGAAAGTGTTTTGAGATGAAAGACTTAGGGGAGGCCGCCTATATTCTAGGCGTGAGGATCTACCGAGATAGATCCAAGAGGCTCCTAGCCCTTAGTCAGAGTATCTACATTGATAAGGTCCTGGAGAGGTTTAACTTGGAGCAATCCAAGAAAGGATACCTTCCAGTAAGACATGGCCTTACTCTCTCAAAGAGCCAGTGTCCTACAACACAGGCTGAGAGGGATGACATGAGTCGAATTCCTTATGCTTCGGCAGTAGGATCGATCATGTATGCAATGTTGTGTACTAGACCAGACGTGGCATATGCTGTAAGCATAACCAGCCGATACCAATCCAATCCAGGTCTGCAGCACTGGGTGGCTGTAAAGAACATCCTAAAGTATCTGAGGAGAACTAAGGATTTGTTCTTGGTCTATGGGGGACAGGAAGAGCTCAGTATGCAGGGCTATACTGATGCATCATTCCAGTCTGACCCTGACGACTTTAGATCGCAGGCCGGCTATGTGTTCAAGATAAATGGAGGCGCTGTATGCTGGAAGAGCTTCAAGCAATCCACCATAGCAGATTCTACAACCGAGGCAGAGTATGTGGCCGCTTCTGAGGCAGCCAAGGAAGCCGTTTGGATAAGGAAGTTCATATCTGATCTTCAGGTGGTTCCTAGTGCAGTGGATCCCATTGAACTCTATTGTGACAACAATGGAGCAATTGCACAAGCCAAGGAACCACGGTCTCATCAAAGATCCAAACACATACTCAGAAGATTTCACCTGATCAGAGAGATCATTGAAAGAGGTGATGTCAAGATTAGCAGAGTTGACACAGAAAACAATCTGGCAGACCCATTGACCAAGGCTTTGGCGCAGCAGAAGCATGATGGTCACGCTAGAGATATGGGGTTAAGATTTCTCAACCTCTAGGTCTTAGTGCAAGTGGGAGATTGTTGGTGTATATGCCCTAGGACCTAGTTTTGGTCCACTTATGTACTACTTGACTTTGATATTTATATATATCATTCTGGCATTGTCATTATCAATGTTTGTTTACATCTGCGCACATGTACTGACATGATAATGTCCCTGGAGATAGATTGGATCTGTGCTCAAACTATTGTCCCCAGTCGATGTACCTTAGTGGATATGGGACAGCTATGGTACTTGTGAGACTGGTATGTGAGCTGGTTAGGTACGTGGTGCTAACGCAGACACATGGGTATATCATTGGAGGATATACTGGAAAGACCCGCTGTGAGGCTATGACTTGGTGTCATAAGTTATCCTCACAAGTGACAGGAGATGCATTGATCCCTTGACTTGAGGTCATTGATCATTCTATATGGTTAGCGATTTGCTTTGATACAACCTAACACCTCGCCATAGTTGGGAGGTCATAACGGTTGTCATTGAGCATATCACGACCCATATGAGAAGGTCAATGGACAGACATAGGATTTGCCCCTTCCTTAGGGAAGTGTGATATCCATGGAGCTCCTCTATGGTTCTATGACTGAGAGTGTATAGCCATACCCAGGTAAGAACCTGTTTTAGTCATAGCCATGTGATTGGGTGAAAACAAGTGGTGACACACTTGTCCAATCGGATATCAGTCCGGCAAAGAGACTGTAATGCATCTGTACCTAGTTGCGATGATGGGGATGTCGATGTCGATATCCATTCCAATGACCTGGGTAGCAGCGATGCACTGCTAGGTGCCACTCACTACTTGTGGTGACCTTTGGTCAGCACTGCCAGTGTCAGAAGAACCTACAGGGTCGCACACCTTGATACTTGAGTTCTCGTATTGATCGAGAAGCCTTATGATCAAGTTATTGGATAACTCGGATCTAATTGGGAGATTTCATCAGCGCCAATAGGCCTGATGAGATGGAAGAATGTTATTGGAGCCAAACTTCATTTTTGGCAGGTTGACCCGTATTTGACCATGGTTGGTCACACTTTGATTAGGGTTGCATTGGATTGGATCCAAATGCTTAATCAACCCATAGGATGAAGTTTGGGCTAGCTCATTATCCAATGAAGCCCAATAATAAGCTCTCATGAAGAGAAGAGAGGCTAAAAGGGTATAATGGGGAGAAACCCAACCCCATTGGCGCCTAAGGGGCATAATGGGGTTAGGGTGGCAAAATTGCTTCATTAAGGAAGCAATTTGCGCCTAGCCCTTCTCCCTTGATGGTATGAATGCCTTTAAGACATGTCTTGGGCTGATATGGTACTTGGGAAATTATGGAAAGGTTGAATGAAGTTTATGGTAAAGTCTTGGAGACTTTCCTTGCATTAAACCTCCTCATCCTAGCCCTACACTTGTCATGATCCTAGCCCTTGCCCTAATCTCCTCTTGCCCTATATATGTGACCCTAGCCGCCCCCTCTATTATGATTCATCCTTGGAGGCGTGAACATAAGAAGGGAGCGAGAGCAAGGAGCATTGGCGCAATCTCTTCCTCTTCCATCAAGTGGCCGCAAGCTTCTCCTTCCTTACCTCTTGGCGCATCTTTCTCTCTTGGTGGCGCAAGGTGGTTGGAGCATCTCCCTAAGGCTTGGATCTTCTTCCCGAGGCTAGCACCGGGCGTGGAAGAAGAGGACTCGAGGCATCCGTGTGTGTGAGACTGCAGAGGGCGCACACTTGGGCGCCTATCACGACATCGACCTCATATTGCTCTGAGGTATTTTCTAACTCATCGTGTCGACCCCCTTGCATGCGATCTTCACTGGTTTTTGGGACCGGCCTGTTTCGGGGACATTCTTCCGCTGTGCAATGTATGTATGTGTCTCTGAAAAATTGTAAAATGTCCCCGGGGTTTCCCAACAGGTTACCCTAAGGAAACTAAGGGTTATTATTTCTATGATCCCAAAGAGAACAAAGTATTTGTTGCTCGGACGGCAATATTTCTTGAGAAGGAGTTTCTTCTGCAAGAAGCCAGTGGGAGAGAAATAAAGCTGGATGAGAATCCAGAGGATGGACAAAGTAGTCAAGCACAGTTGGATGTGCCTGAGCCGGTAGAACAGGTTATTGAACAACCTGAGGCTCAAATATCACGGGAACCGCGTAGATCGGGAAGGATCCGTCGACAGCCTGAGCGCTATGACGGAGTCTACATCATTGATAATGATGAACCCCTCACTTATGCGGATGCGTTCAGTGGACCGGAGTCAGCTAGATGGCTTGAAGCTATGCGAGCCGAGATGGACTCCATGTCAGATAACCAAGTCTGGGATTTGGTTGATCCGCCTCCGGGAGTAATCCCTATAGGCTGTAAATGGATCTTCAAGAAGAAGATTGACATGGATGGTAACATAGTTACCTATAAAGGCAGGCTAGTTGCGAAAGGTTTCAAACAAATCTACGGGATAGATTATGATGAAACTTTCTCTCCTGTAGCCATGTTTAAGTCTATTCGGATTCTTTTCGCGATAGCTGCATATTACGATTATGAGATCTGGCAGATGGATGTGAAGACAGCTTTCCTTAATGGAAATCTGGATGAGGATGTGTATATGACACAACCTGAAGGTTTCACTAATCCATCAGATCGTCATAAAATATGCAAGTTAAAGAAGTCCATATATGGACTTAAACAAGCATCTAGAAGCTGGAATATTCGTTTTGATGAATCAATCTCTGAGTTTGGTTTCATCAAGAACGAGGATGACCCGTGTGTATATAAGAGGTTTAGTGGGAGCGTGATTACATTCCTAGTCCTCTACATCGATGACATCTTGATCATTGGAAATGATATTCCTGAAATGCATGCGGTTAAGGCATGGCTAAGGAAATGTTTCCAGATGAAAGATCTAGGAGAAGCAGCCTATGTATTAGGTGTGAAGATCTACATGGATAGATCTAAGAGGCTTCTCGGGCTGTGCCAGAGTACTTACATCGATAAAGTCCTGGAGAGATTCCATTTAGAGAATTCTAAAAGAGGATATCTTCCAGTCAGACATGGTCTGAATCTTTCGAAGAGTCAGTGTCCACAAACACAGACTGAGAAAGATGAAATGGACAATACGCCTTATGCTTCGGCTATTGGGTCCATTATGTATGCGATGTTGTGTACTCGCCCAGACGTCGCTTACGGGTTAAGCGTAACTAGTCGTTTCCAAAGTAATCCAGGACAGGCACACTGGATTGCAGTCAAGAACATCTTAAAATATCTGCGGAGGACCAAAGATATGTTCTTGATATATGGTGGTCAGGAAGAACTCAGTATAGAAGGATATACTGACGCTTCGTTCTAGTCGGACCAGGATGATTTCCGATCGCAATCAGGCTATGTTTTTAGCTTGAATGGTGGAGCAGTGGTGTGGAAGAGTTTCAAACAGTCAACTGTTGCTGATTCCACAACAGAAGCCGAGTATGTTGCAGCCTCGGAAGCATCCAAGGAGGCAGTGTGGATTCGTAAGTTCATGAGAGAACTTGGTGTCGTTCCTTCGAGTGCAGATCCTTTGGTTATCTTCTGTGATAACACTGGAGCAATCGCACAAGCAAAGGAACCACGGTCGCACCAGAAGTCCAAGCACATACAGAGACGGTTTCACTTGATCCGGGAGATCATTGATCGTGGCGAGATCAAAATATGCAAGGTTCATACAGATGACAATCTAGCTGACCCGCTTACCAAGCCTCTGGCGCAGCAGAAGCATGAGAAGCACTGTAATAATATGGGTTTGAGATTTCTCAACCATTAGATTAAGTGCAAGTGGGAGATTGTTGGGGTATGCCCTTAAGGCTAATGTTTGAGGCCTTGGGTTTGTATCAGTATCATGTAATAAACTCTTGTGTTTATAAAGGCATGGTTATTATTCAGGTTGTTACCTTCTCTGCTGCAATTAGTGTACTTCTGAATAATGTCTCAAAGCTGTTCAGCTGGGCTGACATGCTATAAAGTCCTTAGTCGAGATATCTTGGTGAACATGAGACAGCCTTGATATGATTGAGACTAATATGTATTCTAATCTTATAGGATGCTTCGAGCATGGAATAAGATGTAGACTCATGGGTACATTGGATGTACTGGACAGACCCTAGTAGGATATTCAATTGCTTGTCACAATGTGAATAATCCTTGATTGCATCAAGTGGCACATGTCCTCTGACTTGAGATCACTTGTGTTTCTAAATGATGAATGTCATTGTTTTGAGGTAGTTTAATATCATTTGAAAGATAATGATTATAGACTGTCTTGGATAATGATCATGAGTCAGGTTAGGGCACTAGTGATAGATATAGGATTGCCGTCTCCTTGTTGAAGGAGTGTGATGTTCTAAAGGGCCCTCCCTTATGAGATGATTGAGAAAGTGTATGGCCATACCCTGGTGACTATGTTCATCAGATCTAATCATGCTCATCATATTGGAGCTACAGGCTTGACACGCTTGTCCAATAAGAACATCTAGTGGCAAAGGAAACATGTATGCCTAGTGAAGTGGATTCACACTTGTGCTGTGGTTTGGGTGTAGTCTTGGAAGACTCTTTCCTTTATATCGGGAGACAGTGATGTGTTGCTAGATACCCCTCACTGATCGTGATAACGTTAGTTATCGTTACTGACATCTAAAGGAAACCCTTAGGGTCGCACAATTTGATGATATGGCTTACTTAAGTCTGATCGTGTGGACTGAATTGTTTCGGTTCAGTTTAAAGGGATTTAAACTCTGATTGTAAGTGAGATCTGGTCTGATCATGTGTGATTGATTAGGACTTGAGATCGGTAAGCTTCGATCGAGAGTAGTGATGCTAGATCGGTGAGATCAGAAGCGTCAAGAGATCAACGGTTAGATCTTGAACCATTTTGGTTCAGAGAGATCTAGACCATGGCTTGGGCTGGTTTCATGTGGTCTTTGAACCAAATTGGTTTGGACCAATTTGGATTGAACCGGTTCACATGGGTGAACGCATGGTTCGATCCATAAGGCGTTTTGGGTGGTTTGCTTGGAGTGGGAGCGCATGGCTTCATGACTTTCCATAATTGGAAGTCATGTAACGCCATCTCCTAAGCGAAACGCCTAACGCTTCTCCTCTTGCTCTAATCGCATCTCCACTTTGGTATGGGAGAGTGTTGACGACAAAGGAAGAGGAGGGAGGCTCGGCCAAGCTTTTTCTCATCACCTTCATGCGACAAGCACACCTTGGAGGTCTTTGCTAGCACAAAGAACACCAAGAAGTAGCCATCTTCATCCTCTTGTGTGCGTCCTCTTTGGAGAAGGAGCACTTGCGCCTTTGCTTCCAAGGCGCCATCGAAACTATGGCATTGGTATGATCCTTTGTAGATTTTATCAAGCTTCATGTTAGTTGATCATATATCATGCAGCCGATCCCTTGAAACCCTTGCTTCCGCTTAAAAATCAAAGATGCGCCATCCATAGGGTTTCACCCCCTTGCGCTCCCCCTTGAAGGGGACTCTTCAAGATCAAGAGCCTTAGGGTTTAATGTGATCTGGACTAATGGCTTGGGTCGATTGGTCTATGAACCAGACCAAATTGAACCAGCTCATTGAGTGAGCGTGTGGTTCAAATTGAGAGGAGTTTGCGCATGGGGTAAACTCATGATCGCAAGTGAGTGAGTGGCTTTCTATTTTTAGAAAGCATGATCACATACGTGACCACTACTCACGTTCACGCCTAAGGCGCCCTCATCTCTCGTTTCTCCTCACTCTCGTCACCAACTTGGGCATTCAGCACTCGCACTCTCATGTGGTGAAGAAGTTGACGAAAAAGAGAAGGAAGAGTTCGGCCAAAGAAAAGTGATCTTTCCCTTCCATTCAACAATGGCTTCTTGGAACCTTGCTAGCACAAGGAGCACCAAGGAAGAGTAGGCGACACCAATTGTGTGCGTCACCTTTGGAGAAGGAGCACTTGCGCCTTTCCTTTCAAGACACCATCTAAGCGATGGCAATGGTGAGAATCGTTTTAAGTTGAACATATTATATGCATAGATCCTTGAAACCCCTTCCGCTGCATCAAAATTGTCATATGCGCCTCCTATAGGGTTTCGCCCCCTTGTCTTTAGGGGACCTTACAATTGGTATCAGAGCAGTTACATGCATATTTATATGTTTGCTTTCTTTGTGTGATCCTATGCATTGATCTATATGTTACATGCGCATGCGGTGATAGGCGAAATTTACATGCTGGTTAGAGCTATTTTTATTTCTCCTAGGCGCATGTTTTCATGTTGGCGCATATGTTTGTTTTCTCAAACTTCTTATGACATGCGCGACTCATTATAGATCTAATGCCCTGCATTAAACCCTTAGACGGGTTATTAGGGTTGAAGTCATCCCCTAGGTTAGATCCAGACAGTCTGATCAGACCATCTGACAGCCTTGATGGGTCGACCAGATAGCATCTGTGCGCAAGCACGAGATGGCTATAGGTCGACTACAGACAGGCGTGTAGCGATGTCTGATTGAGACAACCTATGAACGCACATGAGTTAGGCCCGGGGTCACACCCGCTTGCCAGACCTCATTGTGGTCGTTCAGCCCTTGGCGCATGCATGGTTGACCTTTGGTCGACTCAAGTCAGTTAGGACTTGGTGCATGCAAGGGTAGTGGATCTGACTAGGTTGGATGAGTGGATCCCTAGTAATGGACCGTTGTAAGGTTGTAAGGCAAATAAGGAAATTAAAATTGATACCTATGGGGTTTTTTCAAAAATTTAATTTTCTTGATTGGATCACATGTTGGTTGATGCCTATGCTTGTTTATTTATTCTTATGTGGGCTGCCCATGTTAAATGTGTGCTGTGCTGGGGCCTGCGTGCCTGGACTTTAAAGTTGTAAATTAATTATTGTGATCTGCGTATCACATTGTATTTAATTTATAAAATGTAATTGACCTGCGTGTCAATCTTGTCTAGATAGATTAATTTGTAAATTAATCAGACAAGAGCACAGAGCACACTTGGCAGAGGCGCATGCAGCAGTGGCTTGACCAGGTGGGAGGTCCAGGGTTCGACTCTGGGACAGGCGCATTTTCCCTGGTGGGCGCACCTCAGCTGCAAATGGCGCTTGGGCCCTGGGTTAGGCCAGATGAGCAGCAAAAGACCCATGAAGAAAAGCAAGTGAAGACTTAAGTTAATTAAGGCCTTACTTAGGCTATGGGCTTTTACCACATAAGATTCATGCTTTCTTTTATTGTTTAAATAAGTAGAACAGCATGATTTATTTATCTTCTGCTATCACCATAGGAATTGCATGATAGTGAAGAAGATAAAAGACCGTTAAAATCCAACGCTAAAATATCAAGCTCGTTAGCCTTCTGACGCGAAACCTCACTGTTCTGATTATCGTTGGAGCCGTGTTGTACCCACTCAGTGGGCACGTCCATCTATCTTCAGACGGTGCGGGATTACACCTGCGTGTTACAGAGAAGGGATTTATCGCTTCTCGTTGCTCAGCATAGCACGTGGTGGTCCAGGGAGTAGGTCGGGTCAGCTTGACCATGTTGGCTACATATGTGGCGCATATGGTAGCGCATGGAGGCAGCCATCTGTGGGGTCAGAGATTGTGTTGTACCAACTCAGTTGGCACAGTCTGCTGGATTGCCCAGATGAAGGGGAATCGCACGGGTTGGCGATTGGCAGGCAGCCTACCAGAGATTAGTGCTTGTACTCTCTGTGCATCTTATCTCGCCTGAGCGGGACGTGGAGACCAAGTATGAAATCTGGATCCCATCTCACTAAAAGAGTCCTACTCTTTCGGGCTGTTTTGCTGGATTTTTCAGCCAGATAAAATAGTGAGAAAAAGAATCTTTCTTAAGTCCTGATTGATTCTTAACATTGATACTGACCTTGCTGTTCTTGCATTGTTGTAGATCCCTGCAGCAACGAACACCATGAGCTTCAATGTGCGATCCCTACTGGAAAGGGAGAAGTTTGCTGGGCCGAACTTCTCAGACTGGTTTGGACATCTTAAGATTGTTCTTAAGGCAGAGAGGAAACTGTATGTCCTCGAGACAGCGATACCGCCTCAGCCCGCTCCGAACGCCGCAAGGGCGGTTCGGGAAGCTTATGAAAAGCACGTCAATGATAGCATTGATGTCGCTTGCCTGATGCTAGCGTCTATGACGCCACCGCTGCAGCGTTAGCATGAGGATATGTCTGCTATAGACATGATAGCAAACCTCAAGATGCTGTATGCTGCACAGGCGAGGACAGAACGCTATAATCTGACAAAGCTGTTCTTTCAGAGCAAACTGGCTGAAGGGAGCCCAGTGGGAGCTCACGTGCTCAAGATGATTGGGCACAAGGAGGCTCTAGAGAAACTGGGGCATACCATCAACCAGGAGCTTGCTGTAGACATTATTCTGCAGTCTCTTCCGCCTTCTTTCGATGCGTTCATCATTAACTTTAATATGAACAAAATCGATTGTACTCCGGCAGAGCTACTGAATATGCTCTTGACTACTGAGGAAACTCTGAAGGGAAAGCCTTCAACCTCTGTCTTAATTGTTCCTTCTAGGAACAACAAGAAGAAGGGGAAGAAGGGCAAGACCCCAGTCAAGAGTTACAGCAAGGCTCTGAAGCAAAAAGTTAAGCGGTCAAAGGAATACAGGTGTTTCCATTGTGGCCAGCTAGGTCACTGGAAAAAGGACTGTAAAGCGCTCCAAGGAGACAAGAGGGGAAGCATCGCTTCTGGCTCAGGTATTTACGTGACTGAAGTCATGTTTTCATCTTCTTCTATTTCATGGGTGTTGGACACTGCATGTGGAGTTCACATTTGTTCAAATGTACAGGAACTCAAGAGAAGAAGGCAGGTGGGACAGCATGAGGTGGACCTACGAGTTGGAAATGGGGCACGGGTTGCTGCTGTTGCTGTAGGAGACTATTTCATCTCTTTGCCATCTGGGCTTGTATTAGAACTAAACAGTTGTTATTTTGTTCCCAGCATTACTAAGAATATTATCTCCATTCCTGCTCTTGTCAGGAAGGGATTTTCCTTTGAATGCAATATTTCAAAGTGTGTTTTATCTTTTGATAATATTGTTTATGCCACTGGTTCAATTAACAATGGGTTATTCATGTTGGACATGGAAAGTTCTATACAGCAGATTGATATTAAGAAAGCCAAGTATGCTGATGACAGCACCTTGCTATGGCATAGTCGTTTAGGCCATATTAACGAGAAACGCATTAAGCGGTTGCATGATCATGGACTGCTGGGATCATTCTCCTGTGAGGAGATTGATACATGCAAGGCTTGTTTAATGGGTAAAATGACGAAGTCACCTTTTCCTAACAAAGGTCAAAGGGCTTCAGGTTTACTTGACCTTATACACAGTGATGTGTGTGGGCCATTTAGTAAACATGCCAGAGGTGGCTATCAGTACTTCATTACCTTTACTGATGATTTCAGTAGGTATGGGTATGTCTATTTGATGAGACATAAAAGTGAATCTTTTGACAAGTTCAAAGAGTTCAAGAATGAAGTACAGAATCAGCTAGGCCGAAGTATCAAGGCACTTCGTTCTGATCGAGGTGGAGAATACCTAAGTCGAGAATTTACTGACTATCTTAAGGAGTGTGGGATTATCTCACAGCTCACTCCGCCAGGAACACCGCAATGGAATGGTGTGTCCGAGAGGAGAAATAGAACGTTACTTGATATGGTTCGTTCTATGATGAGTCAGGCTACTCTTCCATATTCCTTTTGGGGTCTTGCACTGGAAACAGCTGCAAAGGTACTAAACCGAGTGCCATCCAAGGCAGTTTCAAAGACGCCATATGAATTATGGTATGGGAAACAGCCGAGCTTGACATTTATCAGGATCTGGGGCTGCGAGGCTTATGTCAAAAAGCTCGCCTCTGGGAAACTAGAGAGCAGATCTGAGAAATGTATCTTTGTCGGTTACCCTAAGGAAACTAAGGGTTATTATTTCTTCGATCCCAAAGAGAACAAGGTATTTGTTGCTCGGACGGCCATATTTCTTGAGAAGGAGTTTCTTCTGCAAGAGGCCAGTGGGAGAGAAATGATGCTGGATGAGAATCCAGAGGAAGGACAAAGTAGTCAAGCACAGTTGGATGAGCCTGAGCCGGTGGATCAGGTTATTGAACAACCTGAGGCTCAGATATCACGGGAACCGCGAAGATCGGGAAGGATCCGTCGACAGCCTGAGCGTTATGACGGAGTCTACATCATTGAGCATGATGAACCCCTCACTTATGCGGATGCGGTCAGTGGACCGGAGTCAGCGAGATGGCTTGAAGCTATGCGAGCCGAGATGGACTCCATGTCAGATAACCAAGTCTGGGATTTGGTAGATCCGCCTCCGGGAGTTATCCCTATAGGCTGTAAATGGATCTTCAAGAAGAAGATTGACATGGATGGTAACGTGGTTACCTATAAAGGCAGGCTAGTTGCGAAAGGTTTCAAACAAATCTACGGGATAGATTATGACGAAACTTTCTCACCTGTAGCTATGTTTAAGTCTATTCGGATTCTTTTCGCGATAGCAGCATATTATGATTATGAGATTTGGCAAATGGATGTGAAGACAGCTTTCCTGAATGGAAATCTGGATGAGGATGTGTATATGACACAACCAGAAGGTTTCACTAATCCATCAGATCGTCATAAGATATGCAAGTTAAAGAAGTCTATTTATGGACTTAAACAAGCATCGAGAAGCTGGAATATTCGTTTTGATGAATCAATCTCTGAGTTTGGTTTCATCAAGAACGAGGATGACCCGTGTGTATATAAGAGGTTTAGTGGGAGCGTAATTACTTTCCTAGTCCTCTACGTCGATGATATCTTGATCATTGGAAATGACATTCCTGAAATGCAAGCCGTAAAGGCATGGTTAAGGAAATGTTTCCAGATGAAAGATCTAGGAGAAGCAGCCTATGTGTTAGGTGTGAAGATCTACAGGGATAGATCTAAGAGGCTTCTCGGGCTGTGCCAGAGTACTTACATCGATAAAGTCCTGGAGAGATTTCATTTAGAGAATTCTAAAAGAGGATATCTTCCAGTCAGACATGGTCTGAATATTTCGAAGAGTCAGTGTCCACAAACACAGACTGAGAAAGATGAAATGGACAATACGCCTTATGCTTCGGCTATTGGGTCCATTATGTATGCGATGTTGTGTACTCGCCCAGACGTCGCTTACGGGTTAAGCGTGACCAGTCGGTTCCAAAGTAATCCAGGTATGGCGCACTGGATTGCGGTCAAGAACATCTTAAAATATCTGCGGAGGACCAAAGATATGTTCTTGATATATGGTGGTCAGGAAGAACTCAGTATTGAAGGATATGCTGACGCTTCATTCCAGTCTGACCAGGATGATTTCCGATCGCAATCAGGCTATGTTTTTAGCTTGAATGGTGGAGCAGTGGTGTGGAAGAGTTTCAAACAGTCAACTGTTGCTGATTCCACAACAGAAGCCGAGTATGTTGCAGCCTCGGAAGCATCCAAGGAGGCAGTTTGGATTCATAAGTTCGTGAGAGAACTTGGTGTTGTTCCTTCGAGTGCAGATCCTTTGGTTATCTTCTGTGATAACACTGGAGCAATCGCACAAGCAAAGGAACCACGGTCGCACCAGAAGTCCAAGCATATACAGAGACGGTTTCATTTGATCCGGGAGATCATTGATCGTGGCGAGATCAAAGTCTGCAAGGTACATACAGATGACAATCTGGCAGACCCGCTTACTAAGCCTCTGGCGCAGCAGAAGCATGAGAAGCACTGTAATAATATGGGTTTGAGATTTCTCAACCATTAGATTAAGTGCAAGTGGGAGATTGTTAGGGTATGCCCTTAAGGCTAATGTTTGAGGCCTTGGGATTGTATCAGTATCATGTAATAAACTCTTATGTTTATAAAGGCATGGTTGTTATTCAGTTTGTTACATTGTCTGCTGCAATAATTGTACTTCTGAATAATGTCTCAAAGCTGTTCAGCTGGGCTGACATGCAGTTTTGTCCTTAGTCGAGATATCTTGGTGAACATGAGACAGCCTTGATATGGTTAAGACTAATATGTGTTCTAATCTTATAGGATGCTTCGAGCATGGAATAAGATGTAGACTCATGGGTACATTGGATGTACTGGACAGACCCTACTAGGATATTCAATTGCTTGTCACAATGTGAATAATCCTTGAATGCGACAAGTGGCACATTTCCTCTGACTTGAGATCGCTTGTGTTTTCTAAATGATGATTGTCATTGTTTTGAGGTAGTTCAATATCATTTGAAACATAATGATTATAGACTATCTTGGATGGTGAGCTTGAATCAGGTTAGGGCACTAGTGATAGATATAGGATTGCCGTCTCCTTGTTTAAGGAGTGTGATGTTCTAAAGGGGCCCCCTGAATGAGATGATTGAGAATAGTGTATGGCCATACCCAGATGACTATGTTCATCTGATCTAATCATGCTTATCATATTGGAGCTACAAGCTTGACACGCTTGTCCAATAAGAACATCCAGTGGCAAAGGAAAGATGCATGCCTTGTGAGTTGGATTCACACTTGTGTTGTGGTTTGGGTGTAGTCTTGGAAGACTCTTTTCTTTATATCGGGAGACAGTGATGTGTTGCTAGATACCCCTCACTGATCATGATAACGTGAGTTATCGTTACTGACATTTAAAGGAAACCCTTAGGGTCGCACAATTTGATGATATGGCTTACTTAAGTCAGATCGTGTGGGCTGAATTGTGTGGGTTCAGTTTAAATGGATTTAATCTCTGATTGTAAGTGAGATCTGGTCTGATCATGTTTGATTGATTAGGGCTTGAGATCGGTAAGCTTTGATCGAGAGATTGGATGCTAGATCGGTGAGATCAGGAGCATCAAGAGATCGACGGTCAGATCAAGAGCCTTAGGGTTTAATGTGATCTGGACTAATGGCTTGGGTCGATTGGTCTATGAACCAGACCAAATTGAACCAGCTCATTGAGTGAGCGTGTGGTTCAAATTGAGAGGAGTTTGCGCATGGGGTAAACTCATGATCGCAAGTGAGTGAGTGGCTTTCTATTTTTAGAAAGCATGATCACATACGTGACCACTACTCACGTTCACGCCTAAGGCGCCCTCATCTCTCGTTTCTCCTCACTCTCATCGCCAACTTGGGCATTCAGCACTCGCACTCTCGTGTGGTGAAGAAGTTGACGAAAAAGAGAAGGAAGAGTTCGGCCAAAGAAAAGTGATCTTTCCCTTCCATTCGACAACGGCTTCTTGGAACCTTGCTAGCACAAGGAGCACCAAGGAAGAGTAGGCGACACCAATTGTGTGCGTCACCTTTGGAGAAGGAGCACTTGCGCCTTTCCTTTCAAGACACCATCTAAGCGATGGCAATGGTGAGAATCGTTTTAAGTTGAACATATTATATGCATAGATCCTTGAAACCCCTTCCGCTGCATCAAAATTGTCATATGCGCCTCCTATAGGGTTTCGCCCCCTTGTCTTTAGGGGACCTTACACACCTCTCTTCTACCCTCTAATAGTTTAGTCCTCGGATTTGTCTAGGAAAGAGAATTTGGATGCTTAACCTCCCTCTTGCACCTTTAAGTTGTAAAGTCTAATTATTCTCTTTTAACAACTCTCCCATGCCTGTGTGGGTTGCTGTATTGCCTGTGTGTAACCGACACCTTCCATCAAAGTTGGACCAGTGAAGAACAGGAAGGCGAACCCTTCTATTCTCAAGACTCGTCATAGATCAGACCATGTCCAACAAGGTTCGATTTCTCCTTTCAGACACACCATTCCATTGAGGTGTTCTTGAAGGAGTGAGTTGGGATACGATCCCACACTCTCTAAGATCGCATGCGAGAGAGTCGACACGATGAGTTAGAGAATATCTCAAAGCAAGACGAGGCCGATGTCGTGATAGGCGCCCAAGCGTGCACCCTCTGCAGTCTCACACACACTGATGCCTCGAGTCCTCTTCTTCCACGCCCTGTGCTAGCCTCGGGAAGAAGATCCAAGCCTTTTGTCCACCTTCTTCAAGCTTTGCGCTACCTCCAAGGTATATGCGCCAATGGAAGAAGTGGTAGGAGATGAAGCCGCCAACCTTCTTGCTTCTCTTGCGCCAAGGAAGGATGAAGATGATGAAGACACCAAGGATTTCCCTCACATGCGCCAAGAGGAGAAGGGATGCTTGCGGCTTGGAGAGGAAGAGATGCGCCTATGCCTCTTTGCCCACGCCTCTTGATGTGTTCACGCCTCCAAGGAAGAGAACATCAAGAGAGGGGCGGCTAGGGCCTCATATATAGGGCAAGAGGCGCTTAGGGTTAGGGCTAGGCACAATTTGCTTCCATAATGAAGCAAATTAGCCCACAACATCCCATTATACCCCTTAGGCGCCTATGAGGATAATTTCTCCCCATTATACCCTTTTAGGCTATTACCTCTTCATGACAACTTATTTAGCAACCCCAACTTAGCAATGGGTCTAGCCCAAGGTCCATCACGCATATTAACCAAGTTATTGGATCCAATCCAACTTAACCCAAGGTCAAATGAGGCTAACCATGGTTACATTGCCAAAGATGGAAGTTAGCTCCAATAAGTTTCTTCCATCTCATTAGGCCCATTGGCGCTGATGAAATCTCCCAAATAGATCCGAGTTATCCAATAACTCGATCATAAGACTTCCCGATCAATACGAGAACTCGAGTATCAGGGTGTGCGACCCTGTAGGTTCCTCTGACGCTAGCAGTGCTGACATAAGGTCACCACCAGCAGTGAGTGGCACGTAGCAGTGCATCGCTGCTACACAGGTCATTGGAATGGATATCGACATCGACATCTCCATCATCGCAACTAGGTACAGATGCATTCCAGTCTCTTTGCCGAACTGATATCCGATTGGACAAGTGTGTCACCACTTATTTTTATCCAATCTCATGGTTATGACTAAATCAGGTCTCACCTGGTTATGGCCATACACTTTCAATCATAGAACCATAGAGGAGCTCCATGGATATCATGCTTCCTTTAGGAAGGGGCAAATCCTATGTCTGTCTATTGACCTTCTCTTATGGGTCGTGACATGCTCAATGACAACCGTTATTACCCCCCAACTACAGCGAGGTGTTAGGTTGTATCAAAGCATTTCTCTAACCATATAGAATGGCCAATGACCTCAAGTCAAGGGATCAATGCATCTCCTATCACTTGTGAGGATAACTTGTGACACCAAGTCATTGCCTCACAGTGGGTCGGTCCAGTATATCCACCACTAATATACCCATATGCCTGCGTTAGCACCTCGTGCCTAACCAGCCCATATACCAGTCTCACAAGTACCAGAGCTGTCCCATATCCACTCAGGTACATCGACTGGAGACAATCATTTGAGCACAGATCCAATCTGTCTCCAGGGACATTATCATATAAGTACATAATCTCAGATGTAAGCAAATATAGATAATGACACTGCCAGAATGATATATATAAAATATCAATGACAAGTAGAACAATATTGGACCAAAACTAAGTCCTAGGACATATACACTAATAATCTCCCACTTGCACTAACACCTAGAGGTTGAGGAACCTCAACCCCATATCTCTAGTGTGACCATCATGCTTCTACTGCGCCAAAGCCTTGGTCAATGGGTCTGCCAGATTGTTCTCTGTGTCAACTCTACTAATCTTGACATCACCTCTGTCAATGATCTCTCTGATCAGGTGAAATCTCCTGAGTATGTGTTTGGATCTTTGATGAGACCATGGTTCCTTGGGTTGTGCAATTGCTCCATTATTGTCACAGTAGAGCTCAATGGTTTCCACTGCACTAGGAACCACCTGAAGTTCTGAAAGGAACTTCCTTATCCATACGGCTTCTTTGGCTGCCTCAGAAGCGGCTACATACTCAGCCTTGGTTGTAGAATTAGCAATGGTGGATCGCTTGAAGCTCTTCCAGCATAGAGCGCCTCCATTCATCTTAAACACATAGCCGGCCTGCGATCTGTAGTCGTTAGGGTCAAACTGGAAAGAAACATCAGTGTAGCCCTGCATACTTTGCTCTTCCTGTCCCCCATAGACTAGGAACAAATTCTTAGTTCTTCTCAGATACTTTAGGATGTTCTTTACAACCACCCAGTGCTGTAAATCAGGATTGGATTGGTATCATCTAGTTATGCTCACAGCATAAGCCACATCTGGTCTAGTACACAACATTGCATACATGATCGATCCCACTGCCGAAGCATAAGGCACTCGACTCATGTCATCCCTCTCAGCTTGTGTGGTGGGACATTGGCTCTTTGAGAGAGTAAGTCCATGTCTCACTGGAAGGTACCCTTTCTTGGATTGCTCCAAGCTAAACCTCTCCAGGACCTTATCAATGTAAGTACTTTGACTAAGGGCTAGGAGCCTCTTGGATCTATCCCTGTAGATCCTCATGCCTAGGATATAGGCGGCCTCCCCTAAGTCCTTCATCTCAAAACACTTCCCTAACCATGTCTTCATAGCTTGAAGACTAGGGATCTCATTCCCGATGAGTAGTATGTCATCGACATACAAGACTAGAAAAGTCACAAAGCTCCCACTGAATTTTCTATATACACAGGCGTCATCTTCGCTTTTGATAAAACCATAATCTCTCACAGCTTCATCGAATCGAAGATTCCAACTTTGAGATACGTGCATTAATCCATAAATGGATTTCTTTGGCCTGCAGACCTTACTGGCTTCTGTAGGATGGATGAAGCCATCAGGTTGTGTCATATACACATCCTCAGTCAGCTTCCCATTAAGGAACGCTGTCTTTACATCCATTTGACATATCTCATAGTCATGACATGTAGCTATAGCAAGCAGAATCCGAATGGATTTGATCATGGCAACTGGCGAGAAGGTTTCATCATAGTCCACCCCGTGGATTTGTTTGAAACCCTTAGCCACTAGTCTACCTTTATAGGTAACTACGTTGCCATCCATGTCTGTCTTCCTCTTGAAGACCCATTTACACCCTATGGGTTTCACCCCATCAGGTAGCTCAACCAAATCCCAGACTTGGTTAGTTGACATGGAATCCATCTCGGATCGCATGGCGTCAAGCCATCTCTCGGAGTCTGGTCCACTGACCGCCTCATCATAAGTCTTGGGTTCATCCTCCATGATGAATATCCCGTCGTGTTGGGTCGGCAGCGACCTATACCTCTTAGGTACACGATGAATCCTCCCAGACCTACGTGTGGCCTGTGTCTGAGCCTCAGGTTGCCCATCAACCGGTGCAGGTGGCTCAGGTTCCATCTCTACATTTTGTGGTTGCTCTTGGACCTCATCCAAGTCACACTTCCTCCCACTAACTTCTTTCATGAGAAACTCTTTCTCTAGAAAGACAGCATTTCGAGCAACAAATACTTTTTTCTCAGTGGGATTATAGAAGTAGTAACCCTTAGTTTCCTTAGGGTACCCCACAAATATACATTTATCAGATCTAGGTTCTAGCTTGCTAGAATCCTGACGCTTGACATAAGCCACACATCCCCAGATCTTGATAAAAGATAAATTAGGGTGTCTCCCACTATATACCTCATATGGTGTTTTGGAGACACTTTTAGATAGAACGTTATTCAGTATTAGAGAAGCTGTACTAAGCGCATGTCCCCAGAATGAGGGAGGTAGAGTTGCATGACTCATCTGTAGGGAAACCCCGGGGACATTTTACAATTTTCAGAGTTATGGACATACATTTTTAGCAGCGGAAGAATGTCCCCGAAATAGGCCAGTCCCAAAAACCCAGTGAAGATCGCAAGCAAGGGAGTCGACACGATGAGTTAGGAAATACCTTAAGAGCAATGTAGAGCGATGCCGATGTAGGCGCCCAAGTGTGCGCCCTCTGCAGTCTCACACACACGGATCTCTTGAGTTCTCTTCCCCCACGCCCGGTGCTAGCCTCGGAAAGAAGATCCAAGCCTTAGTTCTCTTCTTGAATGCTTGCGCCACCTCCAAGGTAGAAGCGCCAATTGAAGAAGAAGAGAGGAGAAGGGAGAATGCCGCCAAGCCTTTCCTTCTCTTGCGCCAAGGAGGAAGAAGGGAAGAAACTCGCGGTTATGGAAGAAGATGCACCCTTGTCCCAAGCCTTTCGCCCCTCCTCTTGTGTTCACGCCTTCAAGGATTGATTACACACAAGAGGGGGCGACTAGGGTCATATTTATAGGGCAAGAGGCGGTTAGGGTAACGGCTAGGATCATGACAAGTGTAGGGCTAGGATGAGGAGGTTTGAGATAAGGAAAGTCTCCAAGACATTTCCATAATTCTCATTCAACCTTACCTTTTGTTCCCACGCCTTTCCTTGTGCACCAAGGCCTTGCCTTGCGTCTCAAGCAATGCCATAGAGGCATGCATTCCATCCTAGGAAGAGAGGGGGAGGTGCCCTTTACTTCCATAATGAAGCAAAGGCGCCAACATGACCCCATTATGCCCCTAGGCGCCTAATGGTTCATGTTTCTCCCCATTATACCCTTTTAGCCTCTCATCTCTTCATGAGAACTTGTTATTGGGCCTCATTGGATAATGAGCTAGCCCAAACATCATTGCATAGGTTGATTAAGCACTTGGATCCAATCCAATGCAACCCTAATCAAAATGTGACCAACCATGGTCAAATACGGGTCAACCTGCCAAAAATGAAGTTTGGCTCCAATAACATTCTTCCATCTCATCAGGCCCATTGGTGCTGATGAAATCTCCCAATTAGATCCGAGTTATCCAATAACTCGATCATAAGGCTTCCCGATCAATATGAGAACTCAAGTATCAAGGTGTGCGATCCTGTAGGTTCTTCTGACGCTGGTAGTGCTGACCAGAGGTCATCACAAGCAGTGAGTGGCACCTAGCAGTGCATCGCTACTACCCAGGTCATTGGAATGGATATCGACATCGACATCCCCATCATCGCAACTAGGTACAGATGCATTACAGTCTCTTTGCCGAACTGATATCCGATTGGACAAGTGTGTCACCACTTGTTTTCATCCAATCACATGGCTATGACTAAAATAGGTTCTCACCTGGGTATGGCCATACACTCTCAGTCATAGAACCATAAAGGAGCTCCATGGATATCGTACTTCCTTAGGGAAGGGGCAAATCCTATGTCTGTCCATTGATCTTCTCATATGGGTCGTGACATGCTCAATAACAACCGTTATGACCTCCCAGCTACGGCAAGGTGTTAGGTTGTATCAAAGCAAGTCCCTAATCATATAGAATGATCAATGATCTCAAGTCAAGGGATCAATGCATCTCCTGTCACTTATGAGGATAACTCATGACACCAAGTCATAGCCTCATAGCGGGTCTATCCAGTATATCCCCAATGATATACCCATGTGTCTGCGTTAGCACCACGTGCCTAACCAGCCCACATACCAGTCTCACAAGTACCATAGCTGTCCCATATCCACTAAGGTACATCGACTGGGGATTATAATTCGAGCACAGATCCAATCTGTCTCCAGGGACATTATCATGTAAGTACACAATCGCAGGTGTAGTCAAACAATGATAACGACAATGCCAGAATGATATATAAATATCAGTGTCAAGTAGTACATAAGTTGAACAAAACTAGGTCCTAGAGCATATTCACCAACAATCTCCCACTTGCACTAAGACCTAGAAGTTGAGGAATCTCAACCCCATATCTCTAGCGTGACCATCATGCTTCTGCTGTGCCAAAGCCTTGGTCAATGGGTCTACTAGATTGTTCTCTGTGTCTAATCTGCTAATCTTGACATCACCTCTGTCAATGATCTCTCTAATCAGGTGAAATCTTCTGAGTATGTGTTTGGATCTTTGATGAGACCGTGGTTCCTTGGCTTGTGCAATTGCTCCATTGTTGTCACAGTAGAGTTCAATGGGATCCATTGCACTAGGTACCACTTGAAGATCACATAAGAACTTCCTTATCCAAACAGCTTCCTTGGCTACCTCAGAAGCAGCCACATACTCAGCTTCGGTTGTAGAATCTGCTATGGTGGATTGCTTGAAGCTCTTCCAACATACAGCGCCTCCATTTTGTTGGTGTATATGCCCTGCAGACCAATGTATGGACATGGTCAGGCATTGTTATGAAAGTACTTTGATAGAATTATTAAAGGCATGGTCGTTATTATGCAGACTTCTCTACCTGCGTAGATGTATTGAGTTGCATATATAATGTCCCAGGAGTATGGATTGGATCCATTCTCACAAGCTATCCCCAGTCAAGGTACCTTAGCAGATATGGGACAGCTTTGGTACATGTGAGACTGGTGTATGGGCTGGTTAGGTGCAGGGCACAGTAACGCAGACATACAGGTGCATTGGATGCACTGGAGTGATCTGACTTGTCTAGTCAACGAGTCAATCTCACATGCAAGAGGTTTGCATTGATCCTTAGACTTGAGGTATTCATGTCTAGACTTGATGAAGGGTATGCTTTAATACAGTCTTACGTCTCTCCGTAATTGGGAGATCAAAACGACTGTCATTGGGCATGTCATAAGTCACGTAGAGACATGGATGACCAATAGTAGGATTTGCCCCTTCCTTCCGAGGAAGCATGATATCCACCTCGGGGCGCCCCACCTTATTGGTGCATGACAGGAATGTGTGGCCACACTTGTTGAGTCATGACCAATGCATTGGATAATAAACTTGAGACTAATCCAATGGCAGGATATCAGCTTAGGCAAAGGGATCTGTAATGCAATGGGAATCCTCGTTGCTTGTTAGGAGTTGTTGCCATAATGACTTAAGTCCTATGACATGGGTAGTAGTGATGTGTTGCTAGATACCCCTCACTACTTATGATGTTTACATCATTGCCATCGTCATATGGATCCTACGGGGTCACACGCAATAGACTCTTGACGTTGCTTTAATCAGAAGCCTTTGGATCAAGTTATTGGATAACTTGGATCCATTTGGAAGATTTCATCAGCGCCAATGGGCCTGATGAGTTGGAAGAAAGTTATTGGAGCCAAACTTCATTTTTGGCAGGTTGACCCGAAATTGACCTAGATTGTTCACATTCACATTAGGGTTGCATTGGATTGGATCCAATGGCTTAATCAACCCATGCCATGAAGTTTGGGCTAGCTCATTATCCAATGAGGCCCAATAATTAGTTGTCATGAAGAAGTATAAGCAAATAAGGGTATAATGGGGAAGAATTATACCCCATTGGCGCCAAGGGCATAATGGGGTGAAGTGGGCGCATGTTGCTTCATAAGGAAGCATTAGGCGCCTCCCCCTTTGCTCCTTGGATGGAATACTTGCCTCTAAGGCAAGTCTTGGGGCTGATATGGCTTGAGAACTTTTATGGGAAGTTCTTGGGCGCATATGGGTAGTAGGGTGAGGAATATGGTAATGTCTTGGAGACTTACCTTGCCCCAAACCCTAATTTCTCCCAAGAAACCGCCCTAGCCGAATTCTTCATGGAAGTTGCGCCTAGCCCTACTTCCTTGGATGGAATTAGTGCATACAAGGTATGCTTTGGGCTAATATGGCCATTGGGAAAATTAGGAAAGGTTGAATGAGATTTATAGTAAAGTCTTGGAGACTTTCCTTACCTCAAGACTCCTTTATCCTAGCCGCCCACTTGGCATGATCCCATCCATTGCTCTAGCCGCCCCTTGTCCTATTAATAGGACCCTTGACGCCCTCTCTTGTGGTTGTTGGTTCGATTCTTTGGAGGTGTGAACATACATAGAGAGGTGTGAGCAAGGGCAAAGGGCGACAACATCAAGGTGGTGCAACCTTCTTCCTCCTTGTAGCCGCAAGCCTTCTTCTCCTTCTTCACCTCTTGGCGCAACTTGGAGAAGGGCTTGGTGGCGACATCTCTTGGAGAGAATTGGAAGTTTAAGGTGGCGACAACTTGAGGGCTTGGAGCTCTCCTTCTTCCATCAAAGGCGCAAGCAAGTTCTTCTTGTTCTTCTTCTCATCTTCTTGGCGCAAGGATTCTTTGAGCTTGGTGGCGTCTTCTTGCCACAAGCCCTCATCGTCCCTTGGCCATAGGCGCACCTTGGAGGTGGCGCAAGCAAAGAAGAAGAAGGAAGTACTTGGCGCATCATCTTCCTCCTCATCTCTTCTTGGCGCTTCTACCTTGGAGGTGGCGCAAGTTTTGAAGAGAGTGATAAGGCTTGATTCTCTTCCCGAGGCTAGCACCAAGCGTGGAAGGGAGCAACGATCAAGGAGTCGACGCGTGGATACTTGTAGAGGACGAACACTTGGGCGTCTTCAACTTGGCACCTTCATCCTAACAAGCAATAAAGGTACTAACCCTAACACATCCTTGTGTTCTCTCCCTCGCATGGATCCTTGGGACTGGAATGTGTTTCGGGTGTAATGCTTCTTCCGCTGCGTCCTGGGACTGCAAAAATTTTAAATTACACCCGGCATTCCCTAACACTAGCTTGGAAGCTTGGTGATGGACTTGCGGCTGAAGGAAGGACACTAGCTTTCGGCTTCTGGCATGGGCTGATTTGCTTCAGGGACTCGCAACCCTTGGATGCACGATAACATGTCACATGGCTCGTGACAAGTTATATGTATGAAAAGGGCTATGACCATATTTACCAAACTAGCATGCCTGTGATGGTTTATTATTTTGTCCATAGCATGCCTGTGATGTTTTTCCTTTGCTGCCATAACCATAGGAAAACTGCATGCTAGAAAAGAATAAAAACATGCAAAAACTCTCAATACAATATCAAGTCGATAGCCTTCTAACGCGTAGCCCTCATCAAACTATCGATCCGTGGTGTTGTGAACTGTTTCCCACCCTCGTGGGACACACCCACTTATCTTTAGAAGGTGTGTGGTGACAATGATTTCCCCAGTCCAGTTTTAACCTGGGCGTGCCTTCGCAAGGAAATTCGTTGGCCTTGGGCATAACGGTTAGGACCAGACTTGACTAGTTTTTCATATGTCACAGACATGATGAATCACTAGAGGCAGCTGTTGAGAGGATAGGGTTCTGTGTTGTATCCAGCCCTCGCTGGACACAGGGCGCCTAGTCTGTCTTAACTAAGAGGAATTGTGCGCGGCACAATTGGCTGGCATGCCTACCTAAGGAAGCATGGGACTCTCTGTGCATCTCAACTCACCCTCGTGAGTCGCGGAGACCTCGTGTGAAATTAGGATCCTACTCATGTATTTCCAAGTTGAGTTTTGAGAGTTATCAACTTGTTAAGGAAATAGTGGGAGTATAGCATTTAATTTAAAGTCCTTGTTAAATGCTTTATCATAGTACTTATTTTGCTTGTTTGCTTATTGTAGATGATTCCATCTCCTGAACCTAGATTGAAACTTCTTAAAAATAAACTGGATGGAACAAATTGGACAATATGGTTCAGACTTTTGTCCAAACTTCTAGAACATGAGAATATGGTCTATCTTCTTGAAAGACCTCCAACCCAGCCCTGTATATATTTTTGTACAGAGTGGGAGTGGAATGTCTATCTTGAACATTGTGTGGATAGTGAACATTACACTGCTCTTATTTTGAGATGCTTGACCCCTGAGGTCCAGGTTGAGTGTGATGAGATGGGGATTTATGATATGATCATACATCTTCGACGTCTCTTCACACCGGGCACTTCAAATAGTAATCAAGAGAGTGTTGTTGGATCTTCTGGGTGTTTGCTTGAATCCAAGAATGACTATGGTTCCGTATCTTCGAAGCTAAAACTTCGGAAGACTGGGAATGCATGGAAATTTCAGGATGGATTAAGGCCCAGGAAGAGCATGGCACAAAAGAAGGGATGTTATCCATCTGCTTTAGGTATTGTGTTGCTGAGGTCTTTATGTCTACTTCTTATTCATGGGTACTGGGTACCGCATGAGGAGCTTACATATGTTTTTCATATGCAGGGGCTCAAAAGAAGTAGGACAATAAGGCTTGATGGGATCGACTTTCGAGTCAGGGACGGAGCATTGGATGCTGCTGTTGATGTCATCTCACTACCTTCAAAGACTTCAACTAGAACTTTGCTATTATGTACTAGCTTTTGTATTAGAACATTATGTCCATTATTTTGAATGGATTTTCAGTTTGAAATAAATTGGTATTTCCTTAAATCTGGAATGTTCTATAGTAGTGGTACAATTGATGATAGCTTGTAGTTCTGTATGTAACACTGGATAGATCAAGTCCAATGATTCAATCAATACCATCTCTTTGCATTGTCTCTTGGGCCATAAGACATAAGTCACATCCAAAAGTCCATAGACTATTGGGATTATTATCCTTTCAGGGTTATGATATATGTGAGCCTTGTCTAATGGACAAGATGGCAGATGCTACCTTCATTTAGGAAGGAGAGAGAGGTTAGATGTTTGTTGGATCTAGTGCACAGCAATGTGTGTAGACCCATGGAGACAAGCACTAAGTGGTATACTTCATTAAGTTGGGATATGTCATATCCAACACGTAACTTTGGAGAAATCCAAGAAGTTAAGAAATGAAGTATAGAATCGAATTGGAGAATCTATTAAAACCCTTTGATTGGATCAAAGTAGGAAGTGAAGAATTTGATGACTATCTTGAGGAGTGTGGGGCTGTCTCACAGCTTACTTGGAACACCACAACTGTGTGGTGAAATTCAAAGAAAGAAAAGGGAACACATTGGAAGTGGTTCCACCTTTGAATAGTCATGCAAATTTACTTCCTTTAGAGGCCATGCAAGCAACTGTTCTGACACTCCATAGTGTGTGTTTGTGGGGCACTAAGAGTGCTACTTTTATCCCGATGAGAACAAAAATATTTGTTGCTCAAACTGCTGTCCTTCTTGAGGAGATGTCCTTTTGAAAGAAGCTAGTGGGAGTAGATTTGATTAGGACAAGGTCCAAAAATCAACCACAACACAGTTAGACACAAATGGAGAGTAGAATCACACATGCAGGTTGAAGGTCAACCTGAGGTTCAAGTAACACAGGAACCACATAAGTCTGGATCGATTCGATATGCTAGGCATGACGAATTTTTCAAGGATGAACCTAAAGACTTATGAGGAAATGGAAGCGGTCAGTGGACTAGATTCCAAGAAATGGCTAAGCGCCATAAGAACCGTAATGGACTACATGTCTGCTAATCAAGTGTGGGACTTGATTGAGCCGCCAAAGGGGTAACACCCAGAGGCTATATATGGATCTTCTTAGAAGATAGACATGGAAAGTAACATTGTTACCTACAATGACAAGCTAGTGAATGAAATTTCAGATAAGTCCACTGGGTGGATAGTGATGAAATTTTTCACCGATAGCTTTGTTTGAGTCCATTAGGTATCTACTTGTTATAATTACATGTTCTGTTATAGCGTGTTGTTATGAAAATTGCTTTTCTTAATGGACGTCTGGAAGAGGATGTCTAGATGGAAATAGCCAAAATGTTTTCATACAATCGCCATAAAGATATGTATGGTATTATACAAGTATCCTGTGTTTACAAGAAGACCAGTGGAAGCATCATAATGTTTCTTGTTCTAGATGATTGATGATATTTTCCTCACATGGAATGACATCTCAGCTCCTCACATGGTGAAGAAAAGGCTTGAGATGTATTTCGAGAAGAATGATCTAGGGAATGATGCCTACATCCTAGGCATGAGGATCTATAGACGGAGATCTAAGAAAGTCATTGCCCTTTAGTCAATCTACGTTCATCCAAGAGATTCTGGAGAGGTTCATGTTGGATCATTCCAAAGGATGATACCTTCCAGAGAGACATGGTCTGATTCTCTGCATGATGCAATGTCTTTTGACACAGCAGGAGAGAGACAACATGATTCTATAGTCCTAATACATTGGGTATAGGATAGATCATGTTTTGTGCAACTAGCACAAGACTATGTGTGGCGAATGCTTGGAGCATGGCCAGTAAGTTTCAATCAGATCCTAGTGTTCAAACACTGGATAACTGTGAAAGCAATCCTTCGTACTTGGGAAGTATAAAGGATTGAATTTTAGTCTGTGATAGACAGGAAGAACTTTGTGTACTGGGTACACTGACACTTCGTTCCGGTCTAATGACTATCGATCACAGTCAGGATTTGCTTTTTGCCTTGATGTGGTGTTGTTGGCTGAAAGAGCTTTATGCAAACTGCAGTGGCAAATTCTACAATAAGGCTGAGTACATTGCAGCTTCTTGTGGCAGCAAAGGAAGCAGCTTCATTCATTTGAACTTGATTTAGTCCCTGGTGCTTGATGGTCCAGTATAGTTCTTACTGGGGCCGTAAGCATGTGTAAAGGAACTTAGCACTCAAGTATGTACTACAGCGATATCATCTGATCTTAGGGATCATGGATAAAGATGATGATTCAAACTAGTTAAAATAAACACAGATAGCAATCTGGAAAAACCCACTGACGTAGCCTCTAGCGCAGCGGAAGCTAAATAAGTCATACTAGAGACATAGGAACTGATTAAACATCAGTTGCCCTTGGTCTTAGTGCAAGTGGGAGATTGTTGGTGTATATGCCCTGCAGACCAATGTATGGACATGGTCAGGCATTGTTATGAAAGTACTTTGATAGAATTATTAAAGGCATGGTCGTTATTATGCAGACTTCTCTACCTGCGTAGATGTATTGAGTTGCATATATAATGTCCCAGGAGTATGGATTGGATCCATTCTCACAAGCTATCCCCAGTCAAGGTACCTTAGCAGATATGGGACAGCTTTGGTACATGTGAGACTGGTGTATGGGCTGGTTAGGTGCAGGGCACAGTAACGCAGACATACAGGTGCATTGGATGCACTGGAGTGATCTGACTTGTCTAGTCAACGAGTCAATCTCACATGCAAGAGGTTTGCATTGATCCTTAGACTTGAGGTATTCATGTCTAGACTTGATGAAGGGTATGCTTTAATACAGTCTTACGTCTCTCCGTAATTGGGAGATCAAAACGACTGTCATTGGGCATGTCATAAGTCACGTAGAGACATGGATGACCAATAGTAGGATTTGCCCCTTCCTTCCGAGGAAGCATGATATCCACCTCGGGGCGCCCCACCTTATTGGTGCATGACAGGAATGTGTGGCCACACTTGTTGAGTCATGACCAATGCATTGGATAATAAACTTGAGACTAATCCAATGGCAGGATATCAGCTTAGGCAAAGGGATCTGTAATGCAATGGGAATCCTCGTTGCTTGTTAGGAGTTGTTGCCATAATGACTTAAGTCCTATGACATGGGTAGTAGTGATGTGTTGCTAGATACCCCTCACTACTTATGATGTTTACATCATTGCCATCGTCATATGGATCCTACGGGGTCACACGCAATAGACTCTTGACGTTGCTTTAATCAGAAGCCTTTGGATCAAGTTATTGGATAACTTGGATCCATTTGGAAGATTTCATCAGCGCCAATGGGCCTGATGAGTTGGAAGAAAGTTATTGGAGCCAAACTTCATTTTTGGCAGGTTGACCCGAAATTGACCTAGATTGTTCACATTCACATTAGGGTTGCATTGGATTGGATCCAATGGCTTAATCAACCCATGCCATGAAGTTTGGGCTAGCTCATTATCCAATGAGGCCCAATAATTAGTTGTCATGAAGAAGTATAAGCAAATAAGGGTATAATGGGGAAGAATTATACCCCATTGGCGCCAAGGGCATAATGGGGTGAAGTGGGCGCATGTTGCTTCATAAGGAAGCATTAGGCGCCTCCCCCTTTGCTCCTTGGATGGAATACTTGCCTCTAAGGCAAGTCTTGGGGCTGATATGGCTTGAGAACTTTTATGGGAAGTTCTTGGGCGCATATGGGTAGTAGGGTGAGGAATATGGTAATGTCTTGGAGACTTACCTTGCCCCAAACCCTAATTTCTCCCAAGAAACCGCCCTAGCCGAATTCTTCATGGAAGTTGCGCCTAGCCCTACTTCCTTGGATGGAATTAGTGCATACAAGGTATGCTTTGGGCTGATATGGCCATTGGGAAAATTAGGAAAGGTTGAATGAGATTTATAGTAAAGTCTTGGAGACTTTCCTTACCTCAAGACTCCTTTATCCTAGCCGCCCACTTGGCATGATCCCATCCATTGCTCTAGCCGCCCCTTGTCCTATTAATAGGACCCTTGACGCCCTCTCTTGTGGTTGTTGGTTCGATTCTTTGGAGGTGTGAACATACATAGAGAGGTGTGAGCAAGGGCAAAGGGCGACAACATCAAGGTGGTGCAACCTTCTTCCTCCTTGTAGCCGCAAGCCTTCTTCTCCTTCTTCACCTCTTGGCGCAACTTGGAGAAGGGCTTGGTGGCGACATCTCTTGGAGAGAATTGGAAGTTTAAGGTGGCGACAACTTGAGGGCTTGGAGCTCTCCTTCTTCCATCAAAGGCGCAAGCAAGTTCTTCTTGTTCTTCTTCTCATCTTCTTGGCGCAAGGATTCTTTGAGCTTGGTGGCGTCTTCTTGCCACAAGCCCTCATCGTCCCTTGGCCATAGGCGCACCTTGGAGGTGGCGCAAGCAAAGAAGAAGAAGGAAGTACTTGGCGCATCATCTTCCTCCTCATCTCTTCTTGGCGCTTCTACCTTGGAGGTGGCGCAAGTTTTGAAGAGAGTGATAAGGCTTGATTCTCTTCCCGAGGCTAGCACCAAGCGTGGAAGGGAGCAACGATCAAGGAGTCGACGCGTGGATACTTGTAGAGGACGAACACTTGGGCGTCTTCAACTTGGCACCTTCATCCTAACAAGCAATAAAGGTACTAACCCTAACACATCCTTGTGTTCTCTCCCTCGCATGGATCCTTGGGACTAGAATGTGTTTCGGGTGTAATGCTTCTTCCGCTGCGTCCTGGGACTGCAAAAATTTTAAATTACACCCGGCATTCCCTAACACATTTATCTTGAACACATAGCCGGCCTGCGATCTAAAGTCGTCAGGGTCAGACTGGAACGATGCGTTAGTATAGCCCTGCATACTGAGCTCTTCCTGTCCCCCATAGACCAAGAACAAATCCTTAGTTCTTCTCAGATACTTTAGGATGTTCTTTACAGCCACCCAGTGCTGTAGACCTGGATTGGATTGGTATTGGCTGGTTATGCTCACAGCATATGCCACATCTGGTCTAGTACATAACATTGCATACATGATCGATCCTACTGCCGAAGCATAAGGAATTCGACTCATGTCATCCCTCTCAGCCTGTGTTGTAGGACACTGGCTCTTTGAGAGAGTAAGGCCATGTCTCACTGGAAGGTATCCTTTCTTGGATTGCTCCATGTAGAACCTCTCCAGTACCTTATCAATGTAAGTACTTTGACTAAGGGCCAAGAGCCTCTTGGATCTATCCCGGTAGATCCTCACGCCTAGAATATAGGCAGCCTCCCCTAAGTCTTTCATCTCGAAACACTTCCCCAACCATGTCTTCACAGCTTGAAGACTAGGGATGTCGTTTCCGATGAGCAGTATGTCATCAACATACAAGACCAGAAAAATCACCAAGCTCCCACTGAATTTTCTGTATACACAGGCGTCATCTTCGCTTTTGATAAAGCCATAATCTCTCACGGCTTCATCAAATCGAAGATTCCAACTTCGAGATGCTTGTTTTAATCCATAAATGGACCTCTTTAGCCTGCAGACCTTATTAGCCTCTGCAGGATGGATGAAGCCATCAGGTTGTGTCATATACACATCCTCAGTCAGCTTCCCGTTAAGGAACGCTGTTTTCACATCCATCTGCCATATCTCATAGTCATGATATGCAGCTATAGCAAGCAGAATCCGAATGGATTTAATCATGGCAACTGGCGAGAAGGTTTCATCATAGTCCACCCCGTGGACTTGTTTAAATCCTTTAGCCACTAGTCTACCCTTATAGGTAACTATTTTGCCATCCATGTCTGTCTTCTTCTTGAAGACCCATTTACACCCTATGGGTTTTACCCCATCAGGTAGCTCAACCAAATCCTAGACTTGGTTAGCCGACATGGAATCCATCTCAGATCTCATGGCGTCAAGCTATTTCTCGGAGTCCGGTCCACTGACCGCCTCATCATAGGTTCTAGGTTCATCCTCAATGATGAAGATCCCATCGTGTTGGGTCGGTAGCGACCTATACCTTTCAAGTGCACGACGAATTTTCCCAGACCTATGCGGGACCTGTGTCTGAGCCTCAGGTTGCCTAGCAACCGGTGCAGGTAGCTCAGATTCCATCTCTTTGTCTTGTGCTTGCACTTGGACCTCATCCAAGTCAAACTTCCTCCCACTAACTTCTTTCATAAGAAATTCTTTCTCTAGAAAGACAACACCCCGAGCAACAAAATCTTTGTTCTCGGTTGGGACATAGAAGTAGTATCCTTTAGTTTCCTTAGGATACCCCACAAACACACACTTATCAGATCTAGGTTCTAGCTTGCTAGAATCTTGACTTTTGACATAAGCCTCACATCCCCAGATCCTAATAAATGTGAGATTAGGGCGTCTCCCACTCCATATCTCGTATGGTATTTTGGAGACACTCTTAGATGGAACATTATTCAGTATCAGAGAAGCTGTTTCTAGTGCATGCCCCCAGAATGATGAAGGTAGAGTTGCATGACTCATCATGGATCGAACCATATCCAATAAAGTTTGATTTCTCCTTTCAGACACACCATTCCATTGAGGTGTTCCAGGAGGAGTGAGTTGGGATATGATCCCACACTCTCTCAGATAGTCAAAGAACTCTCCGCTCAGGTATTCTCCACCTCGATCTGATCGAAGAGCTTTAATGGATCTTCCAAGCTGGTTCTTTACTTCATTCTTGAACTCCTTGAATTTCTCAAAGGATTTAGATTTATGTCTCATTAAGTGGACATAACCATACCTACTGAAGTCATCAGTGAAGGTAATGAAGTAGTTGTACCCTCCTCTGGCTTGTTTATTGAAGGGTCCACACACATCAGTATGTATGAGATCCAATAAACCTTCTGCCCTCTCACCAATCTTGGTGAAGGGCGCCTTTGTCATTTTCCCTAATAAACAGGGTTCACAAGTATCAAATTCCTCCAAGGAACTTGAATCTAACAATCCATTTGCATGGAGTTGTTGGATGCGATTCTTGTTTATATGGGCTAATCGACAGTGCCATAGGAAAGCACCAACTGAACCACTCAGTTTGGTCCTTTTATTGCTTATGTTACAAATAGAACTTTCCATATCCAAGATATACAGACCATTGCATAAAGTACCCTTCCCATAGAACATATTTGCAAATGAAAAAGAACAGGAGTTCTTATTTATTTCAAATTTAAATCCTTTCCTTGCCAAGCAAGGAATGGATACAATGTTCTTTGTTAGCGAAGGTACACAAAAGCAATTGTCTAGTTCTAATTGAAGTCCAGAAGGCAAGGAGAGAGTCAAAATGCCTACAGCAACAGCAGCAACCTGTGCCCCGTTTCCAACGCGTAGGTCAATCTCTCCAAGCCGCACCGATCTTCTTTTCTTGAGCCCCTGCATATTTGTACAAATATGAGCTCCACATGCGGTATCCAATACCCATGACATAGAAGTAGAAAGGTTGACTTCTGTAACATAAATACCTGAGCTAGAAGTTAAGGCCAAGCCTTTCTTCTCCTGATTCTGAAGCTGCCTGCAGTCCCTTCTCCAGTGGCCCTGCTCGCCACAGTGAAAACACCTCTGTTCCTTTGACTTCTTCACCCTTTTCTTCAGTGCTTTGGTAGGACCTCTGGCACTGCTCTTAGCACGTGCCTTACCCTTCTTCTTTATCTTCTTGGTCGCAGGGACCAAAAGAACAGAATTGGGTTTGGTCTTACCCTTCTCTCGCTCGGCTGTTTGGAGCATATTCATCAATTCCTCTCGTGTGCATTCAATCCGGTTCATGTTGAAGTTAATGATAAACGGACTGAAGCTAGGGGGCACGGAATGAAGAATAAGATCCACAACCAGCTCATTGTCTATGGTGTGTCCCAGTCTTCTGAGATGATCCACATTCCCAATGAGTTTGAGAACATGGGGTCTCACTGGTGCACCTTCAGACAACTTGCACCGAAAGACTGCTTTGGCGGTGTCAAATCTCTCAGTTCTAGCCTGAGCCTCGAACATCTGTTTCAGACGAGTAATCATCTAAAAAGCGTTCTGCTCCTCATATTGCACCTGCAGTTTAGGTGCCATACTGGCTAGCATAAGACATGCAACCTCCAAAGAGTCATCCTGATGCTTTCTATAAGCATCTCTGTCTGCCGTTCGGGCATTAGGCGGAGGAGCCGCAGGAAGAGGCTGTTCAAGGACATACAGCTTCTTCTCGAGCTTGAGGACTATCCTCAAGTTCCGATGCCAGTCCATAGAGTTAGTTCCAACTAACTTATCCTTATCAAGGAGTGATCGCAGTGATAATCCGCCAGTGTTCGTAGCCATTGTTCTACAACACCCAAGAAACAGCAGATTAGTACTACTTCGAATCATTTAAACTAGACTTGTTTTAAATGATTTCTGCTCTCACTATTTTAAATTCGCATTGACAACCCACAAAGTCAATCGGAAAGTTTAAAAACTTCCTAGTGAGATGGGATCCTTATTTCACATGAGGCTTTGCGCCCCACGAGGGTGGGATGAGATGCACAAAGTAACCCATGCTTCCTAAGGTGGGCGTGCCTGTAAGATCCAGAAATTTATTAGCAGGTAAGAAAATAAAATTTTGTTTATCTAGCATTTTTTTTTGTGGAAGTTTTTCAGTGAGAGAAGGTATCGATTTATGTATTTTCCCTGCAATGTAAAAATATGTGTCACGGAGAGGATTCGAACCTGCGACTTAAGGCGTAGAATGTGTGCTGCACGCCACTAGGCTAGTGGTGTCTATCTATTAGAAAAGGGTAAGAGCCCTTGATAAGGGTGAAGTGGAGAATAACTTATACTAAAGGGTTATTGGATCTTCCACTTATGTTTAAACTATTGGGTTTGGATCTTTGGAGGCTTAGTGGGTAGAAAACTAAAATTTTGAGGGATCCATGTTCTTACCCACGTTTTCCCTCATTTCCCTCTTTGCTCACGATTTTTCTCCCTTGGGTGAAGGTGGCGGCTTGCCTTCTTCTCCCTTCTCCTCTTCTTGTGGCCGGCGGCGAGTGGTGGTGGAGGCGGCTTCCGGCGATCTTCCGGCGACGTGAGTGGCGTGAGGGGAGGCGTGGGGGCGTGTGGCTTGGAAGAACCGAAATTAAGGTGAGTGGATCTTCTCTTCCACCTAGTTCATGTATATTGGGATTGTTGCTTGATTTAGAGAAGATTAATGCTTAGAAATATGACATGAACTCTTGATTTCAAATTTGTATATGTTTCCTTGTTTTTCCCCAAATTTCAATTTCCCTAGTTTGTATGAAAATTAGGGCTTTTCATCTCTAAGACTTCTAATCATCAATTAGACTTTGATTAATCATGTATGTGGCTTTAGATTTTTTTTCAATTGCATGAAGATTAGGGCTTAATTGAGAATTTCGCCCCTTCTTCATGAAATTACGCCCAAATGTAAGGGTAAGAATTGGGGCAAACCAGATTTTTATGAAATTAGGTATATAAGGACTCTACCGTTTTTTTTGGGGAATTTTTGGAAATAAAAGTTTCTGTTGACTGAAATTGACCTAGGGGTAATTCGGTAAATTTGCTAGTTAAATTGGGGGAAAACTTGAAATTTCGAATCTAAGGATCATGAGGGACGTAATGACTATTTTTACGATATTTTTGGATAAGTTTTCCTATATGACTTAAACTTTGAACTAGGGGCATTTCTGTCTTTTGTTATAAGAACTAGGAGAAAACTATGAATCTGTGATATCCTGTATTTATGTTATCTGCGGATGAAATTTGGTGAATTTTCTGTATTAGTATGTATTTTTGGTTGAATGGTGTATGTAGAAAGTAGTGATGTGAAATATTGATTGATAACCTTGGATGATAACTTAGAAAAGGTTAAACCATGTTTGCATGAAATCTAAGGACCTTTCCTGAACTTGATTGATGTGATGTCCGAGACAATGTTCGTGTTGTATGCGTTCGATAAGGGTCCTAGACTTGGGTGGACTGAACCTAAGGGTTAACTAGAGCACTCAGTGAATAGTCATTCTGATTTGGGGTTGGAGAATCCACCCATCCTATTCTGCTTTGTTTCCGGTAATGGAGGGACTGTTCTAGAGTCTAGTGACCAGGTTAGAAGTTCAGGGTTCCGGTTTGTGTTAAGGGTATTTTGTCCAAGTGATAAACCTTATGAGAGTTGGGTGTTTGAAACAAAGTGCCACGTCTTGGTCAGACGGGGGCCACCTCTTGAATTCATTCACCTTCCGTTCTGATCTGTTCCTATTTCCGTTCCCGGTTGTGGGGGTGTTGTGTTCCCGATAAAGGGGGTGCAGTTGAGTGTCGTAGAGCAAAGTGCCACGTCGTGACCTGGCGGGGGCCACCTCTTGAATCTACGCCTCACCAATGTTCGTTGCAGGTTACTCTGCAGGTTACTCTCAGTGCCTTGACGAAGGCCGGGTTGGACCCTCAGGGTCAATTCTGAAATCACTGGACAATAGTTGTGTGATTCTAGTCTGTTAGCCGGATAGGCTGTTTGGTGATCTTGTTGCCCGGGGTTGTGGGTGTATTGTTTTCTGATCATGATTGTGATTTATGGTTATCGGTTTTATTATGTATCATACTTTGACATCTTCCGTTAAAAGTTTTGAAAAGATATCTGCATCTATTTTTTGATTGTATATTAGTGGATGGTCGAACGAGACTATCTACTCACTGAACCGTGTAGCTCATTCCACAATATTTCCAGATGCAGGGCAGGAGCCTACAGCCTGTGCGGATGTTTAGTTTTCTAACTTGATATTTTGGGGCCTGCGAGCCTGTGCTATTTGTGGGCCGGATGTGGCCAAGGTTTTTATGATTTTGTTCATGGACATGTTAGCCGGATGTGGCTGGTATGCTGATTTTCGATTTCTGTGATATTGTTGCCGGGTTGGCATTTGGTTTTGATACGACTGTTAAACCGAGGGCTTAAGCCTGTTTTCGGTGAATTCTGTATTATCCTGTGTTATTCGATTATCGTGGTTTATTAGTTGTGATAAGGCTTGAGAACTTTTGATTTCAAAATGGTGTGTTTCAGTTTGTGGTCAGCATGTTGACCCACATTGTAATATTATGATACATGTACAGGAATTTCCTTAGTTTTTCTGGGGACATGCTGCCGAAATTTTTCCGAATCGGTTTCTGTAAGCTATTATTCCCTAGCATCTATATTGTTGTTTGTGTGTGACGTTCCCTATCTTCCGCGGTTTCTGTTCGATGTTTGGGGTTTATTCTGAGGGGGCGTTACAGAATGGTATCAGAGGAATGAGCTAGCGAATAATAGCTGTATTGGGGGTGGAAAACCTTGCTTGTGTATTGCTAGACAGCTAGGAACCTTGTTTGAGAACTGACTTGATTGTAACTTTGATCTATGTGTATTGAAGGAGCCAGTATGGTGCGCCCCAGGTTGAGTGCTAGTACTGGCAGCAGTGATCAGACTGCTGAATTCCTGCGGGCTATGGAGTCTTTGACTGGTATGGTGCAGCAACAGAACGCACTAATCCAGCAACAGGCTCAGATGCTGCAGCAGCAGCAGACCCAGCACCAGGAGGTGCAGCAGCAGCTGTTACAGTAGAATCGCGAACAGCAACGCGAGTTCAGAGAGCAGTTGCAGCTTCTATCTCAGACACAGATACCGACGCAGGGGCGGGGGTCTGAGTCTGGCTCGGGCTCGGGGGTTAGCTTGCCGGAGGACACCCATAAGCGCTATGCCTTGCTTGTGGGTGAATTCCAGCGGTTGGGCCCTAGCTCTTTTTATGGGAGTCCAGATTACAGGACGGCAGAGGACTGGCTTTTGGGCTTGGAGAAGATCTTTCAAGTGATGCGATGTTCAGATGAGGACAGATTATGTTTGGCCACTTATATGATGCGTGGTGACGCAGATGTGTGGTGGAAGAGTGAGCAGAGACTCGCGGTGGACAGATCCGAACCGGTGACGTGGCAATACTTCTTGTCCCGGTTCAATGAGAAATTCTTTCCCACCAGCCTGGTTGAGGATAGGGAGGTGGAGTTTATCCACTAGGAACAAGGAGACATGACGGTGGATCAATATGACTTGATGTACTCAAAGCTTGGGAAGTATGCCCCACACTTGATAAATACTGAGGATAGACGAGCTAAGAAATTTATCAGGGGTCTCAGAAGGGATATCAGACAGAAGGTAGGATTGCAGCACTTGGAGACTTATGCTGAGATGCTGGATCGTGCCTGCACCGCAGAGAAGTACATCCTGGAGGAGCAGGCCGAGACAGCCCTAGTTGTAGCCCCTACAGCTGAGGCACCGGTTCCCCAGCAGACTGGTGGAGGCAGTAGGAAATACCATAAGGGGAAGGACCAGAAGAAAGGCCGATACAGACCTCACCAGGGGAAAGGAATTCAGAGACCGCAGCAGGCATCTCAGCCACAGCAGCGGGGTACTGATGGCCGGGTAGAGGACAGAGTCTGCTACCATTGTGGGGCCAAGGGTCACCTGAAGGCGGACTGCCACAAGAAGTCCGGGGCGTGCTTCAAGTGCGGAAAAGTGGGGCACAGGATCAGAGATTGCACGGCGCCTGAGCCACAGATCCGGGGTACCGATAGACCAGCTGTCCAGGCCAGAGTCTATGCCATAGCAGAGAAGGACACTCGAGCTTCCTGATCCGTCGTGGAAGGTACCTTACTTGTATTTGATCAGTTAGCTCGTATTTTGTTTGATCCGGGGTCCAATTTGTCCTTTGTGTCTGCTAACTTTGCTTCTAGACTACCTGTCTCACCTAGAGTACTAGGTTACACAGTTTCAGTATGTACACCCCTGGGGGATAATTTATCCACTGACATAGTCTACCCTGACTGTGTTATTCACGTAGAGCAGTACCAGTTTATAGTTGATTTGATACTGCTAGGCATGCAGGATTATGATTTGATCCTAGGCATGGATTGGCTATCTTCTCACCACGCTACAATGGATTGCTTTGAGAAGATTATTACTCTGCACCTGCATGATGGGAGTCATCTGCTGGTAAGGGGCCTTGTGTTTGATCAAGGGCCACATATGATATCATTTGTGCATGCCAGCAGGTTGCTAGCCAGTGGGTGCAAATGATACCTTGCACATGTTAAAGTGCAAGAAGACTCAGCTCCAGACTTAGCTCAGATGGAGGTAGTCTGTGAGTTTCTTGATGTATTCTCAGATGAGTTTTCAGGTTTGCCTCCCCACAGGGATGTGGAATTTGGTATTGAGCTGGTGCCTGGTACAGCTCCAATATCAAAGGCTCCTTATCGTATGGCCACCTCAGAGTTAGCTGAGTTGAAGAAGCACTTAGAGGAACTGCTTGAAAAGGGGTATATTAGACCGAGTGCTTCACCCTGGGGAGCACCAGTCTTGTTTGTAAAGAAGGACGGAACACTGAGGATGTGTATAGATTACCGCCAGCTGAATCAGGTGACTGTAAAGAATAAGTATCCCCTTCCGAGGATAGATGATCTGTTCGATCAGTTGCAGGGTGCCACTGTATTCTCCAAGATCGATTTGAGGTCAGGATACTATCAGCTCAGGGTCAGGGATGAGGATATCCTGAAGACTGCTTTCAGAACCAGGTATGGACACTACGAGTTTGTAGTTATGCCTTTTGGACTGACCAATGCACCTGCTGTTTTTTATGGATCTGATGAACAGGGTGTTTCACGAGCTGTTAGACACTTGTGTGGTGGTATTTATAGATGATATACTGGTATACTCCCGTACTTATTAGGATCACGCTAGGGACTTGCGCAGGGTACTAGCAATTCTAAGGAAGCACCAGTTGTATGCTAAGGCCAGCAAGTGCGAGTTTTGGTTGGATCAGATCAGCTTTCTGGGGCATGTGATATCGGGTCAGGGCGTGTCTGTGGATCCAGTGAAGGTACAGGCTATCCTGAACTGGGGAAGACCAACTAGTGCCACAGAGATCCGGAGCTTTCTGGGATTAGCAGGATATTACAGGAGGTTTGTGGAGGGGTTCTCCAAGTTGGCGGGTCCCTTAACCAAGCTGACTAGGAAAGAGGCTAAGTTTGTTTGGGGCGAGAAGTGTGAGGAAAGCTTCCAGGAGCTAAAAAGGAGATTGACCAGTACACCCATCCTTATCATTCCTACTGATGGGGAGAGGTTTACTGTTTATACTGATGCCTCAGGCAAAGGACTGGGCTGCGTCCTGATGCAGAAAGGGGCCGTGGTAGCTTATGCTTCGCGGCAACTGAAGGAGTATGAGTTAAACTATCCCACACACGATTTGGAGTTGGCGGCAGTGGTTTTTGCACTGAAGATATGGCGCCACTATCTATTGGGACAGGAGTTTGACTTATTTACTGATCATCAGAGTCTCAAGTACATTTTCACTCATAAGGAGTTGAATATGAGGCAGAGAAGGTGGATGGAGCTGATAAAGGATTTTGATTTCTCTATTCAGTATCAGGCCGGGAAAGCCAATGTGGTAGCTGATGCATTGAGCAGACACCCAGTTACTTCGGTAGCAGCACTAAGAGTCAGTGAGTGGCAGTTACTACAGGAGTTCCGAGAGCTCAGGGTTGAGGTGTCTCCCAGAGTCCAGTCTGGATATGTGGCTTTTCTCCGGGTTCAGTCTGCTTTACTACAGAGGATCAGGGATCAGCAGCTAGTAGATCCGAGTCTAGTTCAGATCAGAGAGAGGTTGGCTGCCGGGCCAATGGAGGATTTCGGCTTATCAGGTGATAGTATTCTGCGGTTCCGTGGAAGGGTGTGTGTCCCTAAGGAACCTAGTCTGAGGAGAGAGATCTTGGAGGAGGGTCATAACTCCAAGTATTCCTTGCATCCCGGAGTCACAAAAATGTATCAGGATTTGAAGAAAGATTTCTGGTGGCCGGGCATGAAGAAGGAGGTCGCGGTGTTCGTATCTCGGTGTTTGACCTGTCAGACTGTGAAGGCCGAACACCAGAGGCCTGGGGGATTATTGCAGCAGCTCCCTATCCCGCAGTGGAAGTGGGAGTGCATTAGTATGGATTTTGTCTGTGGGTTGCCTCGGACGAGGAGAGGGCATGATGCGGTTTGGGTCATCGTAGACAGGCTCACGAAGGCTGCACACTTTTTGCCTATTCGGATGACTTATCCACTCGATCGGCTGGCTAAGCTGTACATCGATGAGATAGTCAGATTACACGGAGTGCCTGTGGATATTGTATCAGACCGTGATTCCAGATTCCTTTCCAACTTCTGGAAGAGCTTGCATGAGGGTCTTGGCACTAAGTTGAGTTTTAGTACCGCCTACCATCCGCAGTCAGATGGTCAGTCAGAGCGTACTATACAGACTTTGGAGGATTTACTGAGGGCTTATGTTGTAGATTGGAGCTCTGAGTGGGACAGAGATTTATCCCTGATAGAGTTCACCTACAATAATAGCTTTCACTCTAGTATTCAGATGGCTCCTTACGAGGCTCTGTATGGCAGGAAGTGCAGGTCACCTCTGAGTTGGGAGGAATCGGGGGACTGGATGATTCTGCGATCAGAGGCGGTGTAGGAGGCTACAGATAGAGTCAGAGTTATCCAGGAAAAACTGAAGGTTGCTCGGGACAGGCAGAAGAGTTATGCAGATAATCGCCGTCGTCCCATAGAGTTTATGGTGGGGGATCATGTGTTTCTGAAGGTCTCACCAACCAAGGGTGTCATGCGGTTTGGCAAGAAGGGAAAGCTGAGCCCGAGGTTTGTTGGACCTTACGATATTATAGAGAGGGTTGGTCCTGTAGCTTACAGACTAGCTTTGCCACCATCTCTGGAGCATCTTCATAACGTATTTCATGTGTCAGTTCTGAGGAAATACTATGCAGATCCATCACATGTGCTTGATTCTGCTCCCCTGCAGGTCCAGAGTGATCTGACCTTTGTAGAGAGACCACTGAGGATTGTGGATAGGAAAGACAAAGTCCTAAGGAACAAGGCAATACCGCTGGTAAAAGTTATCTGGGGGAAACAGTCAGTCGAAGAAGCTACTTGGGAGACAGAGTCAGATATGAGAAGAGAGTTCCCTCAGCTGTTCGATGATTTGGGTGGTGAGCTTTAGAGGACTAAAGCTTTTTAAGGGGCAAGGAATGTAAGATCCGGAAATTTATTAGCAGGTAAGAAAATAAAATTTTGTTTATCTAGCATTTTTTTTTGTGGAAGTTTTTCAGTGAGAGAAGGTATCGATTTATGTATTTTCCCTGCAATGTAAAAATATGTGTCGCGGAGAGGATTCGAACCTGCGACTTAAGGCGTAGAATGTGTGCTGCACGCCACTAGGCTAGTGGTGTCTATCTATTAGAAAAGGGTAAGAGCCCTTGATAAGGGTGAAGTGGAGAATAACTTATACTAAAGTGTTATTGGATCTTCCACTTATGTTTAAGCTATTGGGTTTGGATCTTTGGAGGCTTAGTGGGTAGAAAACTAAAATTTTGAGGGATCCATGTTCTCACCCACGTTTTCCCTCATTTCCCTCTTTGCTCACGATTTTTCTCCCTTGGGTGAAGGTGGCGGCTTGCCTTCTTCTCCCTTCTCCTCTTCTTGTGGCCGGCGGCGAGTGGTGGTGGAGGCGGCTTCCGGCGATCTTCCGGCGACGTGAGTGGCGTGAGGGGAGGCGTGGGGGCGTGTGGCTTGGAAGAACCAAAATTAAGGTGAGTGGATCTTCTCTTCCACCTAGTTCATGTATATTGGGATTGTTGCTTGATTTAGAGAAGATTAATGCTTAGAAATATGACATGAACTCTTGATTTCAAATTTGTATATGTTTCCTTGTTTTTCCCCAAATTTCGAAACCCTAGTTTGTATGAAAATTAGGGCTTTTCATCTCTAAGACTTCTAATCATCAATTAGACTTTGATTAATCATGTATGTGGCTTTAGATTTTTTTTCAATTGCATGAAGATTAGGGCTTAATTGAGAATTTCGCCCCTTCTTCATGAAATTACGCCCAAATGTAAGGGTAAGAATTGGGGCAAACCAGATTTTTATGAAATTAGGTATATGAGGACTCTACCGTTCTTTTTGGGGAATTTTTGGAAATAAAAGTTTCTGTTGACTGAAATTGACCTAGGGGTAATTCGGTAAATTTGCTAGTTAAATTTGGGGGAAAACTTGAAATTTCGAATCTAAGGATCATGAGGGACGTAATGACTATTTTTACGAAATTTTTGGATAAGTTTTCCTGCATGACTTAAACTTTGAACTAGGGGCATTTCTGTCTTTTGTTATAAGAACTAGGAGAAAACTATGAATCTGTGATATCCTGTATTTATGTTATCTGCGGATGAAATTTGGTGAATTTTCTGTATTAGTATGTATTTTTGGTTGAATGGTGTATGTAGAAAGTAGTGATGTGAAATATTGATTGATAACCTTGGATGATAACTTAGAAAAGGTTAAACCATGTTTGCATGAAATCTAAGGACCTTTCCTGAACTTGATTGATGTGATGTCCGAGACAATGTTCGTGTTGTATGCGTTCGATAAGGGTCCTATACTTGGGTGGACTGAACCTAAGGGTTAACTAGAGCACTCAGTGAACAGTCATTCTGATTTGGGGTTGGAGAATCCACCCATCCTATTCTGCTTTGTTTCCGGTAATGGAGGGACTGTTCTAGAGTCTAGTGACCAGGTTAGAGGTTGAGGGTTCCGGTTTGTGTTAAGGGTATTTTGTCCAAGTGATAAACCTTATGAGAGTTGGGTGTTTGAAGCAAAGTGCCACGTCTTGGTCAGACGGGGGCCACCTCTTGAATTCATTCACCTTCCGTTCTGATCTGTTCCTGTTTCCGTTCCCGGTTGTGGGGGTGTTGTGTTCCCGGTAAAGGGGGTGCAGTTGAGTGTCGTAGAGCAAAGTGCCACGTCGTGACTTGGCGGGGGCCACCTCTTGAATCTACGCCTCACCAATGTTCGTTGCAGGTTACTCTGCAGGTTACTCTCAGTGCCTTGACGAAGGCCGGGTTGGACCCTCGGGGTCAATTCTGAAATCACTAGACAATAGTTGTGTGATTCTAGTCTGTTAGCCAGATAGGCTGTTTGGTGATCTTGTTGCCCGGGGTTGTGGGTGTATTGTTTTCTGATCATGATTGTGATTTATGGTTATCGGTTTTATTATGTATCATACTTTGACATCTTCCGTTAAAAGTTTTGAAAAGATATCTGCATCTATTTTTTGATTGTATATTAGTGTAACATCCCACATTCTTAACCCCAAACAAATGGCACAATTCATGAAGAATACATGATGTTTCATATAAGATCGATTCATATGCTAGGTAAAACCGAGTTCAAGAAAACACGATCTGAAAATTTCCACAAACCCATACATAAATATCCACAAAACACAAATCTCATAAATTACATAAGGGTACCTGCCACCACGCAATCCTTGCACTAGACATATGCAAGGCAACAGTTATATCAAATCCGATGACATAAATACAATTCGATTCGAAATTCAAAGCAAAGCCACAAAGTCGATTTTTATAAACTTATACCAAACACCGAAACCAGGCTGAAGCCCGCGGTGACACAAAATCAAACTCAGTTAACTGCCACAATCTGGCAACACAAATTCACATAGTTCACATGGTTCACATCACATGGTTCACATAGTTCATATAAATCATATGGTTTAGCCACAACCGGCCCCAGAAAATTTTAGCATAAAAGTTCTTAAGCAGCAAACATAATATCCACGCCAATATTACTCATGAAATGCGCCCCTGCTCTATGCCTGAAAATAATGAGGGGTGAGCTACACAGCCCAGTGAGTGGATAGTCTAAATCGACCATCCATAACATACACTCAAAAATATAGGCAGATTATTTTTAAAAATCTTTAACAAGAATATTATGTCAACATATAACAAAATAAAGAAACAGAAATCATATAAACAGTCAGATGTACACACTAGCATATAACAAACTCATGTTCACAAACTCAGGTTCTAGAGTTTTACTCTAACCCAATTAAACACATATATTTTAAACCAACTAAACACACCATACTTAATTAACCTAGTTGTCCAGCATATTCAGTAGTGACCAATATGGTCTAACCCGGCTTGGCCAAAGCACTGGGAGCTGCAAAATCTCGTGCAACACATAAACATGGATAGTGAGTAGAATCAAGAGGTGGCCCCCGTCAGGTCACGACGTGGCACTTTGCTCCCTCACCCCATAACACATCAGAGTGATGACATCAAGAGGTGGCCCCTGTCTGATCAAGACATGGCACTTTGCGTCTTATATCACCCCGTCACATAAAGAGTAATGACATCAAGAGGTGGCCCCTGTCTGATCAAGACATGGCACTTTGCGTCTTATATTACCCCATCACATAAAAGAGTAGTGACATCAAGAGGTGGCCCCTGTCTGACCAAGACATGGCACTTTGCGTCAAAACCCGTTCTCCCAAAAGGTTCCTACTGGACAACAGACACATCTTATTTCATATTTCACATAGGTGAACATATTTCACAAAGGTGGACTCCTAAGTGTCAACTAGACTCTAGGATAGTCATCACAAAAATCATATCGGGCAGGCTGAACATCAACCCCCATCACAATAATCATAATAGGCAGGCTGAACATCAACCTCCTCACATATCACAATACAGGGCTGAAATTCAAACCCTTAACATAACACATAAGGACTATCCCCTTGAGTTCATAGTTACACCTAGCCTTAGTCCTAACCATCACATAATCACATAATTTTCCAATTTCACATAACCCATAATTTTTCAAAATTCACAAGATCACACATATTGTTCAGAATTCACATGATCACACATATTGTTCAGAATTCACATGATCACACATATTGTTCAGAATTCACATAACATAACACATAATGTTTTATATTCGAATATCACCGAATATTGTGTAGTCCTTAAATTTCAGGCTGGTCAGTTCAGTGAAATTTTGCTAAATTATCACCCAATGTTCTCAAACATGATTACATGATCTTAATTAAATAAACATGAGTTTTACAACATAACATTATTGGCAATTTATCAAGCATCCATAAAATTCGACATATAACATTTATCATGCGCCCCAAAAATCAACATAAAATTAAAGCATAATTGCTTTACAAATCACACATGTAACCCACTGTTTCAAACCTAATATCAATTTAAAAATACACCTTAATTAACACCTTAGTTAACAAGAATTTCATACTCAAGATCAATGATTTAATGCTTCCTAAACTCCACACAATAATTACCCTAAATTCGGTTTTCATGGAGATATGCCTTAAATTCGGTTTTCATGGAAAATACCCTAAACTAACTTTTCATGGAGAAATATCAAGATTCAATTCACATGTAAACATGTTAACCACAATATCAAGATTAATATCAAATTTCGGTTTTCATAAATGAATGGCTCAAATTCGGTTTTTAGCATGATAAAACTTTCCAATCAATCTAACTCATTAATTAATACAACCAAATTGCTAGGAATCGAAAAGACACACCACTCACCTCTTAAACCGAAAATTCTCCACAAAAGAAATCGTCTAAAGCTTTTAAGTCGCCCAAAAATCTTCAAGAACTCGCCAAAGGAATTTCTTCTCTTCAAGGAAAAATCGCCAAGGGAAGAAGATGAAGAAAATCACCTCAAAACTCTTCAAGAATCGCCACTTCTTCTCAAGCCGTCGCCCACAATTTTCCTCAAGCCAAAATCGCAAAAAACTCTTACCCTAAGCGCAATTCCCACTTAAACTTTGGATTTTAAAATTTTAAACCCATTAACCCATTAATTCAAATAGGTTTAACCCATTTAACTAACTAAATTCGAATTTTAAAATCCAATTAGTTAATCCGATTAGGACTTAATTCATTTAACTAATAATTTGAATTTTAAATCTAATATCCAATTAATTATTTCACTTAAACACAAATCCAATAAGGATTTAATTAATATCCAATAAGAATTTAATTAATTAACCAATAAGGTCTAATTAATTAACCAATAAGTTCTAATTAATTAACTTACAATTTACAACCATAAATCCTAATTAATTTATCATGAACGACCAATAACAATTTATCATAAATCAGCCAACAATCAAATAAATAATCTCTAATTTATTTACAATAAATTAACAACCAAAATCTCTAGTTAATTAACTATAATTTGACAACCAATACATAAAATTATCATAGTCAATAATTTTATTTAAATCAAAATAATGCTTACCAGAACTTAAGATCCTTGGATCTTACAATTAGTGGATGGTCGAACGAGACTATCTACTCACTGAGCCGTGTAGCTCATTCCACAATATTTCCAGATGCAGGGCAGGAGCCTACAGCCTATGCGGATGTTTAGTTTTCTAACTTGATATTTTGGGGCCTGCGAGCCTGTGCTATTTGTGGGCCGGATGTGGCCAAGGTTTTTATGATTTTGTTCATGGACATGTTAGCCGGATGTGGCTGGTATGCTGATTTTCGATTTCTGTGATATTGTTGCCGGGTTGGCATTTGGTTTTGATACGACTGTTAAACCGAGGGCTTAAGCCTATTTTCGGTGAATTCTGTATTATCCTGTGTTATTCGATTATCGTGGTTTATTAGTTGTGATAAGGCTTGAGAACTTTTGATTTCAAAATGGTGTGTTTCAGTTTGTGGTCAGCATGTTGACCCACATTGTAATATTATGATACATGTACAGGAATTTCCTTAGTTTTTCTGGGGACATGCTGCCGAAATTTTTCCGAATCGGTTTCTGTAAGCCATTATTCCCTAGCATCTGTATTGTTGTTTGTGTGTGACGTTCCCTATCTTCCGCGGTTTCTGTTCGATGTTTGGGGTTTATTCTGAGGGGGCGTTACAGCGCCGGCCGGTTGCTCCAAGCAACTCCCCTTGTCGAGACAGTCTGGGCATTTCATGTCCAGCGAGGGCTGGATACAACATGAAACCTTTACCTCTCAACGATGCCTCTAGACTTTCACCATGTGCCCAGCACATGTGAACTTCTAGTCAAGTCCATTGCTAACCGTTATGCCCAGGGCCAACGAGTTTCCTTGCGAAGGCACGCCCAGGTTAAAACTGGACTGGGGAAACCATTGCCACCACGCACTTTCTAAAGATAAGTGGATGTGTCCCACGAGGGTGGGAAACAATTCACAACTCCACTGATTGATAGCTTAGTGAGGGCTACGCGTTAGAAGGCTACCAGACTTGATATTTTAATTAAGGGTTTTTTTTTGTTTAAGGTCTCATCATCTCAGTTTTATCTTATGTCTATCATTACAGGCATGCAATCCTATGGTGATAACATAATGATAAAACATTTTAGGCATGCTTCTGTAGATAATAATAAAAGCAGTAAAGGATGATGTGATCATATCCTATACAAGACATTGAACCAATCCATGCCATGAAATAGGTTCAACTCTTGTCCTAGAACTCAAGCCCTAAAAACTAGACCTAGCCTAGCCGACCTCTAGCTTGAACTTCAAGGTTGGCTCCAAGGTCCTTCTCTCATGGTTTAGCTCTCAAACCGTAGAGGAATACTTTCGAAGTTCCCCATAGGTTCGGCCAATGCCATGGTCTTCCTCCAAGGAAGGTGCGCCACCATGCAAGGGGCCAAGACCTTTTGCGCCACCAAGCAACCAAGCACCAGCTTGCATGCGCCATCTTGCATGCTTGCGCCATCAAGCAAGATGCGAGCATCAAGGTCCAAGAAGGATGCGCCTAGCCCTTAATCTTCCTCTTAATTTTTACAAAAATAATGAAAACGATGGCACGCAGGCCGCACAAGGATACATCTCAGGCATGCAAAGGGGGGGGGCTTGACTAATGATCACAACATTATGCACAATCAAGGTATTTACTCATGCAATTCTATATGCTCATGAAAAACATAAAATCTGAAATTTTACTTTTTCATAAAATCAGTTTCTTTTTCTCATCTTCTTCTCACAAGTCTTTTGGTTTATTGCGATTTATTTTTCATGATGATTTCAGAGATCCTTTCGGCTGGCAATTTTGTCAAATCAAGAGACTTGGCCAGTCCGAAGACACAATGCCCGTCCTACTTGACAAAATCACGTGCGCCTTTGATCTTTAAATCAAACAAGAAAAATAGTCCAAAAATTCCAAAAGAGATTGAGAGGATGATAGAAACAAGAAACCCTAATTTTTCTACTTTTAGAAAAATCGATTGCCATGCATCATGCTATTTACGAAAATAGAGATATGGCATGTGAGCATGGAAGAAAAACATAAAACATCGTTCGAGTCTTGCAAGTCGCTCTGATACCACTGTTGGGAAACCCCGGGGACATTTTACAATTTTCAGAGTTATGGACATACATTTTTAGCAGCGGAAGAATGTCCCCGAAACAGGCCAGTCCCAAAAACCCAGTGAAGATCGCAAGCAAGGGAGTCGACACGATGAGTTAGGAAATACCTTAAGAGCAATGTAGAGCGATGCCGATGTAGGCGCCCAAGTGTGCGCCCTCTGCAGTCTCACACACACGGATCTCTTGAGTTCTCTTCTCCCACGCCTGGTGCTAGCCTCGGGAAGAAGATCCAAGCCTTATTTCTCTTCTTGAATGCTTGCGCCACCTCCAAGGTAGAAGCGCCAATTGAAGAAGAAGAGAGGAGAAGGGAGAATGCCGCCAAGCCTTTCCTTCTCTTGTGCCAAGGAGGAAGAAGGGAAGAAACTCGCGGTTATGGAAGAAGATGCACCCTTGTCCCAAGCCTTTCGCCCCTCCTCTTGTGTTCACGCCTTCAAGGATTGATTACACACAAGAGGGGGCGACTAGGGTCATATTTATAGGGCAAGAGGCGGTTAGGGTAACGGCTAGGATCATGACAAGTGTAGGGCTAGGATGAGGAGGTTTGAGATAAGGAAAGTCTCCAAGACATTTCCATAATTCTCATTCAACCTTACCTTTTGTTCCCACGCCTTTCCTTGTGCGCCAAGGCCTTGCCTTGCGTCTCAAGCAATGCCATAGAGGCATGCATTCCATCCTAGGAAGAGAGGGGGAGGCGCCCTTTACTTCCATAATGAAGCAAAGGTGCCAACATGACCCCATTATGCCCCTAGGCACCTAATGGTTCATGTTTCTCCCCATTATACCCTTTTAGCCTCTCATCTCTTCATGAGAACTTGTTATTGGGCCTCATTGGATAATGAGCTAGCCCAAACATCATTGCATAGGTTGATTAAGCACTTGGATCCAATCCAATGCAACCCTAATCCAAATGTGACCAACCATGGTCAAATACGGGTCAACCTGCCAAAAATGAAGTTTGGCTCCAATAACATTCTTCCATCTCATCAGGCCCATTGGCGCTGATGAAATCTCCCAATTAGATCCGAGTTATCTAATAACTCGATCATAAGGCTTCCCGATCAATACGAGAACTCAAGTATCAAGGTGTGCGACCCTGTAGGTTCTTCTGACGCTGGCAGTGCTGACCAGAGGTCATCACAAGCAGTGAGTGGCACCTAGCAGTGCATCGCTACTACCCAGGTCATTGGAATGGATATCGACATCGACATCCCCATCATCGCAACTAGGTACAGATGCATTACAGTCTCTTTGCCGAACTGATATCCGATTGGACAAGTGTGTCACCACTTGTTTTCATCCAATCACATGGCTATGACTAAAACAGGTTCTCACCTGGGTATGGCCATACACTCTCAGTCATAGAACCATAAAGGAGCTCCATGGATATCATACTTCCTTAGGGAAGGGGCAAATCCTATGTCTGTCCATTGATCTTCTCATATGGGTCGTGACATGCTCAATAACAACCGTTATGACCTCCCAGCTACGGCAAGGTGTTAGGTTGTATCAAAGCAAGTCCCTAATCATATAGAATGATCAATGACCTCAAGTCAAGGGATCAATGCATCTCCTGTCACTTATGAGGATAACTCATGACACCAAGTCATAGCCTCATAGCGGGTCTATCCAGTATATCCCCAATGATATACCCATGTGTCTGCATTAGCACCACGTGCCTAACCAGCCCACATACCAGTCTCACAAGTACGATAGCTGTCCCATATCCACTAAGGTATATCGACTGGGGATTATAATTCGAGCACAAATCTAATCTGTCTCCAGGGACATTATCATGTAAGTACACAATCGCAGGTGTAGTCAAACAATGATAACGACAATGCCAGAATGATATATAAATATCAGTGTCAAGTAGTACATAAGTTGACCAAAACTAGGTCCTAGGGCATATACACCAACATCATCATACATCGAACCATGTCCAACTGATGTAGGGACATGTGCTCAATCAAATGAACTCAAGCTATTTGACCCAGGATGACTCAAGCCGTGCCGATTTTGACTATTGCCTACGTTCTAACTTGCAGGACATTTTGGAACATTTTAATATTTTAGTAGGCTTACATTTCAGCACTTTGAACTTGTTTAATTTCTGTTTTGAAGTTGTTGAATTCTGCATTGTAATGTTGTTGTAAACGCTCTTTATCTTCAGCTCTTGATGTTTAGTAATTAGGTGTAGCCTAGGATTTACTTTGAAGACTTTGTTTTTGTTTTAGTGAATGTAATAGGTTGTTCTAGCCTAGGTCTTATGCACACATGTATTGCACATGCAAGCTCCTAGATCACCAACGATATTATGACCTTGGCATGGTTCAACCATCATCAACCCAACATCCAGCTCAAGTCAGCCCCAACTCAAATCAGCCCAGCATCCAGCCCAATCAACACCAGCCCAACACAAGTCAACCCCAGCTCAAGCCTGCCAACACTCAGTTCACACTCAGCTTGTCCCAACATCCAGCACAAGACACCCTTTTAGCCCAGCCGACACAAGACATACACATCTACTCCAACGGCTACAAAGATCACATCAGCCTCCGCATCATCACAAAGCTTCAGCAAACAGCCTTACCCATCAATAGGATTGTCAGCCAGGAATGCCAAGGGTCACTAGAATGTAACGTTGGGAACCTTAGATTTTAAGCTTGCGCATGTCTCACTTTCACACTTTAGTCTTGAAAATCTTTGAATCTGAAAACCTTGTGTTTGTGTTTGTGAGTTGAGCTTGCTCCTCATTGGGTTGAGCTTGCTCCCCATTGGTTACCGTTGCCTCCAATCACCCCATCATTCCTGCTGCCGATCTTCCACGGTCATCCACCTCCACGAGTTACTGTTCCAATGCCGAGTCCACGCTTCAGCAAACCATTCCTCGGGTTGAAGATCCTTGCCTGGGAAGGTTCAGAACGGGTTCAGCCCCCTTCCCTTAAGGGGGCCCTAGGTGCATTCCTCCCAAATCCATACTTTAATCTTGCAATCGTACGTTTACCTTGAGTGTTAGAGCTACATACCTAAGGTGATCTAGGGCATAGGAATTCGGTCCTTCATCACCAACAAAGTTTGATTTCTCCTCTCAAACACACCATTCCATTGGGGTGTTCCAGGAGGAGTGAGTTGGGATAAAATCCCACACTCTCTCAAATAGTCAAGAAACTCACCATTCAGGTACTCTCCACCACGATCTGATCAAAGAGCCTTAATGGATCTACCAAGTTGGTTCTCTACTTCATGTCTAAACTCTTTGAATTTCTCAAACGATTCAGACTTATGTCTCATTAGGTAGACATAACCATATCTACTGAAATCATCAGTAAATATGATGAAGTAGTTGTGGCCTCCTCTGGCTTGCTTATTGAATGGCCCATACACATCGCTATGTATGAGATCCAACAAACCTCATGCCCTTTCACCAATCTTGGTGAAAGGTGCCTTTGTCATTTTCCCTAATAAACAAGGCTCACATGTATCAAATTCCTCCAAGGAACTTGAATCTAACAACCCATTTGCATGGAGTTGTTGAATGCAGATTTCGTTTATATGGGCTAATCGACAATGTCATAGGAAAGCACCAACTGAACCACTCAGTTCGGTCCTTTTATTATTTATGTTACAAATAGAGTTATCCATGTCTAACACATATAGAACAAGAGTTGATGCTTAGTAAGCGAAGGAATGGATACAATGGATACAAATAGAGTTATCCATGTCTAACATATTTGCAAATGAAAAAGAACAAGAGTTCTTGTTTATTTTAAACTTAAATCCCTTCTTTGCCAAGCAAGGAATGGATACAATGTTCTTAGTAAGCGAAGGTACATAATAGCAATTATCTAACTCTAATAGAAGTTCAGAAGGCAGGGAAGAGTCGAAACTCCTACAGCAACAGTAGCAACCTGTGGCCCGTTTCCAACCCGTAGGTCAATCTCTCCAGGCCGCACCGATCTACTTTTCTTGAGCCCCTGCATATTTGTACAAATATGAGCTCCACATGCGGTATCCAATACCCATGACATAGAAGTAGATAGGTTGCCTTCTGTAACATAAATACCTGATCTAGAAGCAAAGGCCAAGCCTTTCTTCTCCTCATTTTGAAGTCGCACCATGTCCTTCAACGTGTGAGGTGGCCCTCCACATGAATAGCACTTATTGTTCCTAATCCATTCCATCTTTAATTTCAGTTCCTTGGTCAAGCCTTTCGGCTCAACACACTAGATGTCAACTTTAGGAGGATTGAGCCTAACCAATTCATTAAAGAGCTATCTTAGATTAGTAATAATCTTAGAGGCACTCTTCAATTCATATTGCCCTTGAAGCTCGGGCGACATGTTGGTTAGCATCAATTGTGCAACCTCTAAAGTATCAGCCTAATGCTTATCATAAGCATCCTTCTCGCCACTGAGGCCGAGCATGGAAGTGGTTTAGGAATGGGTTGCTCAAGGACATAGAGCTTTCTCTCGAGCTTGAGCACAATTCTCAAGTTCATATACCAATCCAGTAAGTTGGATCCAACCAACTTATCCTTTTCAAGGATAGATCGTAGTGACCATCCACTATTGTTCGTTGCCATTGTTCTACAACAGTCAAGAAACAGCAGATTAGTACTACTTCAAATCATTTAAACTGGACTTGTTTTAAATAATTATGGCTCCCACTATTTTAATCGAATTGACAACCCACAAAGTTAATCGGGAAGTTTTAAGACTTCCTAGTGAGATGAGATCCTTATTCCACATGAGGCTTCGCGTCCCACAAGGGTGGGATGAGATGCACAAAGTAACTCATGCTTCCTAAGGTGGGCACACCGGCCGATTGCTCCAAGCAATTCCCCTTATTGAGATAGTCTAGGCATTTCATGTCCAGCGAGGGCTGCATACAGCATGAAACCCTAACCTCTCAATGATGCCTATAGACTTTCATCATGTGCCCAGCACATATCGAATTCTAGTCAAGTCCATTCCTAACCATTATGCCCAGGGCCAACGAGTTTCCTTGCGAACACGCGTCCAGGCTAAAACTGGACTGGGAAACCATTGCCACCTCGCACTTTCTAAAGATAAGTGGGTGTGTCCCACGAGGGTGGGAAACAGTTCACAACACCACTGATCGATAGCTTAGTGAGGGCTACGCGTTAGAAGACTGCTAGACTTGATATTTGTTTGTGAGGGTTTTTGAGGTCTCATCAGTTCTATCTTATGTCTAACATTACAGGCATGAAATCCTATAGTGTAAACATAACGATAAAACATGCATGCTTTAGCAGATATCAAAAGAAATAAAAGAATGATGTGATCATAGTCAATTCAAGACATCGAACCAACCCATGCCGAAAGGAGGTTCAACTCTTGACCTAGGACTCAAGCCCCAAAGACAAGACCTAACCTAGCCGACCTCTAGCTCTATCTTCAAGGTTGGCTCCAAGGTCCTCCTCTCATGGTTTAGCACTCAAACCCTAGGGGTACACCTCTAGCCAATGCCATGGTCTTCCTCCAAGGGTGATGCGCCACCATGTAAGGGCCAATAGACATAGCACACAAGCCCTAAGGCTCGGCCAAGTCAAACTTGCGCCACTCACCATGCGCCATCAATGAAGGGTGCTTCTTGCGCCACTAGGCAAGGTGCCCAAACAAGCATGCATGCGCCATTCTTCAAGTGATATGCGCCACCCTAATCTTCATCTTAGTTAAAAGCAAAAAGAAAAGCGGCACACAGGCCTCACAAGAATACATCACAGGCATGCAAAGGGGCTTGACTCATGATCACAACATTATGCACAAGTAAGGTATCTACACATGCAATTCTACTTGCTCATGAAAAACATAAAATATAAAATTTTACTTTTTCATAAAACCAATCTCTTTTCCTCATCTTCTTATCACAAATCTTTTGGTTATTTGCGATTAAACTTTCATGATGATTTCAAAGATCCTTTCGGCTGGCAATTTTGTCAAATCAAGAGACCCAGCCAGTCCGAAGACACAATGCCTGTCCTACTTGACAAAACCACATGTGCCTTTGATCCTTAAATTATACAAGAAAAATAACCCAAAAGTCCAAAAGAGATTGAAAAGATGATAGAAACAAGAAACCCTAATTTTTCCTACTTAGAAAAATCGTTCGTCATGTGATCATGCAATTTGCGAAAATTGAGATATGTCATGTGAGCATGGAAAAGCATGAAATTACATCGTTCGAGTCTCGCAAGTCGCTTTGATATGACTGTTGGGAAACCCAGGGGATATTTTACAATTTTCAGAGGTAGAGATTACACAAAAACCATTGCGCAGTGGAACTAATATCCCCAAAATAGGCCGGTCCCAAAAACCCAGTGAAGATCACATGCGAGAGAGTCGACACAATGAGTTAGAGAATACCTCAAAGCAAGACGAGGCCGATGTCGTGATAGGCGCCCAAGCGTGCGCCCTCTACAGTCTCACACACATGGATGCCTCGAGTCCTCTTCTTCCACGCCCGGTGCTAGCTTCGGGAAGAAGATCCAAGCCTTTTGTCCACCTTCTTCAAGCTTTGCGCTACCTCCAAGGTATATGTGCCAATGGAAGAAGTGGTAGGATATGAAGCCGCCAACCTTCTTGCTTCTCTTGCGCCAAGGAAGGAGGAAGATGATGAAGACACCAAGGATTTGCCTCACATGCGCCAAGAGGAGAAGAGAAGGGATACTTGCAGCTTGGAGAGGAAGAGATGCGCCCATGCCTCTTTGCTCACACCTCTTGATGTGTTCACGCCTCCAAGGAAGAGAACATCAAGAGAGGGGCGGCTAGGGCCTCATATATTGGGCAACAGGCGCTTAGGGTTAGGGCTAGGTGCAATTTGCTTCCATAATGAAGCAAATTAGCCCACGACATCCCATTATACCCCTTAGGCACCTATGGGGATAATTTCTCCCCATTGTACCCTTTTAGGCTATTTCCTCTTCATGGCAACTTATTTAGCAAGCCCAACTTAGCATTGGGCCTAGCCCAAGGTCCATCATGCATATTAACCAAGTTATTGGATCCAATCCAACTTAACCCAAGGTCAAATGAGGCTAACCATGGTTACATTGCCAAAGATGGAAGTTCGCTCCAATAAGTTTCTTCCATCTCATTAGGCCCATCGGCACTGATGAAATCTCTCAAATAGATCCAAGTTATCCAATAACTCGATCATAAGACTTACCGATAAATACAAGAACTCGAGTATCAAGGTGTGCGATCCTGTAGGTTCCTCTGACACTTGAAGTGCTGACCTAAGGTCACCACAAGCAGTGAGTGGCACCTAGTAGTGCATCGCTGCTACCCAGGTCATTGGAATGGATATCGACATCGACATCCCCATCATCGCAACTAGGTACAGATGCATTCCTGTAAGATCCAAGGATCTTAAGTCCTGGTAAGTATTATTTTGATTTAAATAAAATCATTGACTGTGAATATTACGTTAAGCAGTATTGGATGTTAATTAACTAGCTTATTGGATGTTAATTAACTGGCTTATTGATTGTTAATTTGTAATTAATTAAATAGACCTTATTGGATGTTAAGTTAATCCTTATTGGATTTTTGTTTAAGTGAATGGTTAAATTGTTAGTTAATGGTTAAATTAATTAGTTATTGGGTTTGCACTTAAATTAGATGGATTTGAATTAATTAGTTAGCGGGTTAAAAATTTTAAAAAAAAAAAAACCCAAATTTTAAGTGGGTAATTGGGGTTAGGGAAGGAAAGTTGGCGATTTTTGGCTTGAGGAAAACCTTGGACGACAGCTAGGGTAAGAGTTGGCGATTCTTGGAGGCTTGGAGACGATCTTCTTCTTCCTCTTCTTTTTGGCCGGCGTCTTTGGTGTTTGGAGGCGTTTCTTTTCCATTGTTGGCGTCTTTCTAGGATCACTTCAAGGCTTTAGACGAAAATTTTGGAGAGATCTTCATCTTGGTATTCTCGGTTGAGGTGAGTGGAGTGTCTTATTAGATCTATCAATTTGGTTGTGTTTGTGTTACATGATACATTTGATTTCTTGGAAACTTTACCATGTTGAAAACCGAAATCTTGATATTACTTATGAAAACCGAAATCTTGATATTACTTATGAAAACCGAAATCTTGATATGCTTATGAAAACCGAAATCTTGATATTACTTATGAAAACCGAAATCTTGATATTACTTATGAAAACCGAAAATTTGATATTTCTTACATGGAATTTAAGTAGCTTGCATGAATCTCTTATTAATTATGGTTTTAAATTTTAAGTAGATATTCTTGAAATTCTTGTTAACTAAGGTTTAAGATTTAGGTAGATAATATGTTGTAGAAACCGTGGGTTACATGTAGTAATTTGTAAAGTAGTTGTAAGAATACATGTTTTAATTTTATGTTGATTTTATGGATGCTTGTTAAATGCAATCCATGAATGTTTCTTTTTGTGTGTAGGATGTTATATATTTTTGGTTATATATTGGCCATGTATCTTTGTTTGAGAAATTTGGGTGATAACATAGCAAGGTTGGCCATGTATCTTTGTTTGAGAAATTTGGGTGATAACATAGCAAGGTTAGACTGAACTAATCAGCATGAAACCTAAGGACTACACTACTATGTGATTATGTGATTTTTGAATATTATGTGATTATGTGATTTTTGAATATTATGTGGTTATGTGATTTTCGAATATTATGTGGTTATGTGATTTTCGAATATTATGTGTTGTGGTCATGGAATGGTTAGGAATAAGGCTAAGTGTAACTGTGTACTCAAGGGGATAGTCTATATGTGATATGTTAAGGGTTGGAGATTTCAGCCCTGTATTGTGATATGTGAGGGGGTTGTTGTTCAGCCTGTCTGATGTGATTATTGTGATAAAAATGACTATCCTAGAGTTTAGTTGACACTTAGGAGTCCACTTTTGTGAAATAAGATATAAGATGTGTCTGGTGTTGTCCAGTTAAGGAACCCTTTGGGAGAACGAGTGATATAAGACGCAAAGTGCCATGTCTTGGTCGGACAGGGGCCACCTCTTGATGTCATCACTCTTAGACGCTTAGATTTTTGTGATTATGGGGTGGTGTAGATCAAGGTATCACATCTTGACCGGGTGGGGATTACCTCTTGAGTCTGCACACTGTCCATGTATATATGTTGCATGTGATTTGCAGGCTTCTCCCAGTGCTTAGGCCAAAGCCGGGTTGGACCATAATGGTCACTATTGATTATGCTGGACAACTAGGTCAATTAAGTCATTAGTTGGTTTAGAGTATAGCTCTAGAACCCTGGTTACTCTTTGGTGACAATGATGTCTTAGCAGTTTACACCTGATTGTTTTATATGAGTTCTGCCCTTTAATTTTGTTATATGTTGACATGATATTCTGTTAAATGTTTTTAAAATAATCTGCATGTATTTTTGAGTGTATGTTATGGATGGTCGTTTGAGACTATCCACTCACTGGGCTGTGTAGCTCACTCCCTCACTATTTTCAGGTGTAGAGCAGGGGCGCATTTCTTGAGTTAGCGTTGATATGGATATTATGCTGGTTAATGTATAAGACTTTTGTGCTTAATTAACTGGGGCCGGTTGTGGCCGAATTATGTGAACTTGTGTTGCCGGTTGTGGCAGTTTTAAGTTTTGATTTTTGTGTCACCGCGGGCTTTGGCCTGGTTTCGGTGTTTGGTATTATTCATGTTAGTTTCATGAGTTTATAGAATCGATTTTGTGGCTTTGCTTTGAATTTCGAGTCGACTTATGTTTTTGCAATCGGATTTGATATAAATGTGAACTTGCATATGTCTAGTGCAAGGATTGCGTGGTGGCAGGTACATTTATGTGTTTCGTGGGGTTTCTATGTATGGATTCTCGAAAATTTTCAGATCGGGTTTTCTTGAACTTGGTTTTACCTAGCATGTGAATCGATCTTGAATGATAACATCCTGTTTCTCTATGACTTGTGTTGCTTGTTTGGGGTTAAGATAACGGGATGTGACAGAATGGTATCAGAGGAGTTGGTTAGCTAAAACTTAGTTCGGGGGAAAACATGTTTGTGTATTGCTAGACACCTGATAGGTTTATGTTTGCTTTCCTTACTATGGAATGTGTGTGATGTGTGTGTAGGAATTTAAGATGGTGCGATCCAGAGGAAATGCTAGCAGTGAGGGTGAGCAGACCTCGGATCTCACGAGAGCCATTGCGACTCTGACAGGCATGGTACAGCAACAGGGTGCCATGATAGAGAGGCAAGCTCAGATGCTGCAGCAGCAACAGACTCAACATCAAGAAGCGCAGCAGCAGCTCTTGCAGCAATTGACTCAGGAGAGATCCCAGACTACTACGCGAGGAGTGGGGACTGACTCTCAGGAGGACACTCACAGGCGCTATGCCTCACTTGTGAGTGAATTCCAGAAACTGGGTCCTAGCTCTTTTTATGGGGGCTCAGAATCAAGTACTGCAGAGAACTGGCAGTTGGTCTTGGAAAAGATTTTCCAAGTCATGCGTTGCTCGGATGAGGACAAGCTGTGTCTGGCCACCTATATGATGCGTGGTGACGCAGATGAGTGGTGGAAGGGCGTGGTGAGGTTAGCTGCAGAAAGACATGAAGCAGTAGATTGGCCCTACTTCTTGTCTCAATTTAACGAGAAGTATTTCCCTGATAGCTTGGTAGAGGACCGAGAGGTGGAATTTATTCACCTGGAGCAGGGTGATATGACTGTGGACCAGTATGAGTTGCAGTTCACTAAATTGGGAAAGTATGCCCCTCACCTGATAAACACTGAAAAGAGGAGGGCTACCAAGTTTCTCAGAGGTCTCAGATGGGACATTCGAGAGCAGGTTGGTGCTCAGCACTTGGAGACTTATAGTGAGACTGTTGGGCGAGCACGTACCATCGAGAGATACATATCTGAGAGGAGTTCTAGTGTGGCCGTGACGGTGGTTCCTGCAGCTGAGGCGGCGGCTCCTCAGTATGGTAATGGCGGCAAGGGTAAGAAGTACCCTAGGCATTGTTGGGGTATGCCCTTAAGGCTAATGTTTGAGGCCTTTGGGATTGCAATAAGTATCATGTAATAAACTCTTGTGTTTATAAAGGCATGGTTATTATTCAGGTTGTTACCTTGTCTGCTGTAATAAGTGTACTTCTGAATAATGTCTCAAAGCTGTTCAGCTAGGCTGACAGGCTATATGTCCTTAGTCGAGATATCTTGGTGAACCTGAGACAGCCTTGATATGATTGAGACTAATATGTGTGCTAATCTTATAGGATGCTTCGAGCATGGAATAAGATGTAGACTCATGGGTACATTGGATGTACTGGACAGACCCTACTGGGATATTCCATTGCTTGTCACAATGTGAATGATCCTTGTAAGCAGCAAGTGGCACATGTCCTTTGACTTGAGATCACTTGTGTTTCTAAATGATGATTGTCATTGTTTTGAGGTAGTTCAATATCATTTGAAACATAATGATTATAGACTATCTTGGATGGTGAGCTTGAGTCAGGTTAGGGCACTTGTGATAGATAAAGGATTGCCGTCTCCTTGTTTAAGGAGTGTGATGTTCTAAAGGGCCCCCCTATATGAGATGATTGAGATAGTGTATGGCCATACCCAGATGACTGTGTTCATCTGATCTAATCATGCTCATCGTATTGGAGTTACAGGCTTGACATGCTTGTCCAATAAGAACATCCAGTGGCAAAGGAAACATGCATGCCTCGTGAGTTTGATTCACACTTGTGCTATGGTTTGGGTGTAGTCTTGGAAGACTCTTTCCTTTATATCGGGAGACAGTGATGTGTTGCTAGATACCCCTCACTGATCGTGATAACGAAAGTTATCGTTACCGACATTTAAAGGAAACCCTTAGGGTCGCACAATTTGGTGATATGGCTTGCTTAAGTCAGATCGTGTGGACTGAATTGTTTCGGTTCAGTTTAAAGGGATTTAATCTCTGATTGTAAGTGAGATCTGGTCTGATCATGTTTGATTGATTAGGGCTTTAGATCGGTAAGCTTCGATCGAGAGAGATGATGCTAGATCGATGCGATCAGAAGCGTCAGATGATGAATGGTCAGATCTTGGACTTTGGGGTCTAATTTGATCTAGACTTAATGCTTGGGCTGATTTGGTTTCGCTATTGAACCAAGGGTATTGAACCGGCTCATGGGTTGAGCGCATGGTTCAAGAGGGAGAAGGAGTTGCGTTTGGTTCATGGAGACATGAACGCATGAACGCACACTCTTAATGGTTGCCATTTTTGGAAAGTTCCAAAATGAAAACGCATATGCGTTCATGGCTTGAAGTCTCCCTAATGTTTTTCGGTTACACCTCTCTCTTGTTGCTTGGTGGAAACGATTTTTGCTCTCGAGCAAGTGAGGGTGTTGACGAGAAGAGGAGGAACCGGCCAAGCAAGAGGAAGTCTTCATCTCTTCCCCACACTCGATCATTGACATCTTGGCACTTTTGCTAGCACAAGAGGTGCGCAAGTTGGGAGTCTTCATCGCCTTTGTGTGTGAACTTTTGGAGGAGATCAAAGTTTCTCTCTTCTTCCAAGCCGACCTCCAATCTATGGCTATGGTATAGATCTAAACTCATAGCTTCAAGTTGATCATATGGTTGTCATATACGATCTTTTAGAAACCCTCTTTCCATCATGCATGCTAGATGCGCATGTTTAGGGTTTCACCCCCTTAATCAGGGTTTCTTTCAGGCATAAGGACTACAAGAAGAGCAGGTATAAGCCTTACTCTTACAAGGCACCGCAGCAGTCCAGGGATGCACCGCAGCAGTTCAGGGATACCAGGGATGTAAAGAACAGTATCACAGAGGACCGGAATTGTCATTATTGTGGGCTCAAGGGACATCTAATGAAAGACTGTTATAAGAAGAATGGTGTTTGCTTCAGGTGTAAGAAACCTGGGCACATGGTCAAGGACTGTAAGATCCAAGGATCTTAAGTCCTGGTAAGCATTATTTTGATTTAGTCTAAAATTATTGACTGTGATATTTTTATGTATTGGTTGTTAATAGTTATTTAATTAGAGATTATTTGTTTGATTATTGGCTGTTAATTTATGATAAATTATTATTAGTTGTTCATGATAAATTAATTAGGATTTATGGGTTGTAAGTTGTTAGTTAATTAATTAGACCTTATTGGATATTAATTAAATCCTTATTGGATTTGCGCTTAAGTGAATTAATTAATTGGATGTTAATTTAAATTCATATTGGATTTTCACTTAAACCATGGGTTATTGGGTTATTGGATATTAGATTTAAAATTCGAAATTATTAGTTAAATGGGTTAAACCCTTTTGGAATTAATTGGTTAATGGGTTTAAAATTTAAAAACCCAAAGTTTAAGTAGTAATTTCGGCTAGGGTAGAGGTTTTGGCGATTTTTGGCTTGAAGAAAAACCTTGGGCGACGGCTAGGAGGAAGAAGGCGATTTTGGTGTTATTGAAGAGTTCTTGAAGCGATTTTGGTGATTTCTCCATCTCTTCCCCTTTGGCGAATTTTCCTTGGTGTTTGGTGGCGATTCTTGGTAGAACTTCAAGCCTTAGACGAATTGTTTTTGGAGAATTTTCACCTTGTGTTCTCGGTTAAGAGGTGAGTGGGGTGTTTAATCGATTTCTATCTATTTGTTTGTGTTAATTGATGTGTTAGATGATATATTTGCTTGTTGGAAATCTTACCATGCTAAAACCGAAATTCAAGACTTTACCATGATGAAAACCGAATTTTGTAAAGTTGATTATATCATGAAAACCGAATTTTGTAAAGTTGATTATATCATGAAAACCGAATTTTTCAAAGGTGATTATATGATGATTATTTAACCGAAAATTTGTATGAAATTTAAGGTATTTTTGTAGGAATTTTGGTAGCATTAAATCATTGAATTTTGAGTATGAAATTCTTGTTAATTATAGTTAAACCGAAATCAATTTTGGGTAACATTAAATCAATGATTTTTGTAGCATGTATGAAAACCGAAACCTTGTTAATTGTAGTTAAACCGAAATCTTGATAATATGTATGGAAGCCGAATTTGATGTTTTTAGTTAACATATATGTGGTAGTTGTTTGAGAAATTGTTTGAAAATTTTAAGTTGATTTTATAGTATATGGTTATATACTTAGGACTATGTTGAGAAATTGTTTGAGAAATTTGAGTGATAACATAGCAAGTTTTGACTGAACTAATTAGCATGAAATCTAAGGACTACACTATTTGAATATGAAATATTATGTGATATGTTATGAGATTTTTGGAATAATATGTGTTATGTGATAGGTGATGTGAATTTGGAATAATATGTGTTATGTAATGGGTTATGTGAATTTGGAATATTATGTGGTTATGTGACTTATGAAAATTATGTAATTATGGGAATTTTGAATATTATGTGTTATGTGTTGGTTAGGACTATGGCTAAGTGTAACCGGGTACTCATTGGATAGTCTTTATGTGATATGTTAAGGGTTTGAATTCCAGCCCTGTATTTGATATGTGAGGAGGTTGATGTTCAGCCTGCCTATTATGATTATTGTGATGGGGGTTGATGTTCAGCCTGCCCGATATGATTTTTGTGATGACTATCCTAGAGTCTAGTTGACACTTAGGAGTCCACCTTTGTGAAATATGAATTAAGATATGTCTGTTGTCCAGTAGGAACCTTTTGGGAGAACGGGTTTTGACGGAAAGTGCCATGTCTTGGTCGGACAGGGGCCACCTCTTGATGTCATTACTCTTTTATGTCATGGGGTGATATAAGACGCAAAGTGCCATGTCTTGATCAGACAGGGGCCACCTCTTGATGTCATCACTCTCATTTTGTGATATGGGGTGTCGTAGAGCAAAGTGCCACGTCATGACCTGGCGGGGGCCACCTCTTGAATCTACACACAAGCCATCGATGTGTTTATGGGGTGTTTTAGAGCAAAGTGCCACGTCGTGACCTGGCGGGGGCCACCTCTTGATTCTACTCACTGTCCATGTTTATGTGTTGCACGAGATTTTGCAGCTCCCAGTGCTTTGGCCAAGCCGGGTTAGACCATATTGGTCACTACTGATTATGCTGGACAACTAGGTTAATTAAGTATGGTGTGGTTAATTGGTTTAGAATATATGTGTTTAATTGGTTTAGAGTAAAACTCTAGAACCCGAGTTTGTTATATGCTAGTGTGTACATCTGACTGTCTATATGACTTTTGTTTCTTTATTTTGTTATATGTTGACATAATGTTCCTGTTAAAGATTTTTAAAATAATCTGCCTATATTTTTGAATGTATGTTCTGGATGGTCGGTTTAGACTATCCACTCACTGGGCTGTGTAGCTCACCCCTCATTATTTTCAGGCATAGAGCAGGGGCGCATTTCTTGAGTGCATTGGCGTGGATAATTATGCTATTTGCTGTTTTAAGAACTTTTGTGCTTAATTCTTGGGGGCCGGTTGTGGCCTTAACATGAATTATATGAACTATGTGAACCATGTGAATTATGTGAATTGTGTTGCCGGCTATGGCAGTCTTATGAGTTTGATTTTTGTGTCACCGCGGGCTTCAGCCTGGTTTCGGTGTTTGGTATGAGTTTATAAAATCGACTTTGTGGCTTTGTTTTGAATTTCGAATCGAATTGTATTTATGCCATCGGATTTGATATAACTGTTGCCTTGCATATGTCTAGTGCAAGGATTGCGTGGTGGCAGGTACCCTTATGTGATTTATGAGATTTGTGTTTTGTGAATTATGTGATTTATGAGATTTGTGTTTTGTGAATTTGTATGTATGGATTTATGGAAATTTTCAGATCGTGTTTTTCTTGAACTCGGTTTTACCTAGCATATGAATCGATCTTATATGAAACATCCTGTATCATTTGTGAATTGTGCCATTTGTTTGGGGTTAAGATAACGGGATGTTACAGAATGGTATCAGAGGAGTTGGCTAGCTAAAACTTAGTTTGGGGGAAAACATGTTTGTGTATTGCTAGACACCTGTTAGGTTTATGATTGTTTTCCTGACTATGATATGTGTGTGTAGGCATTTAAGATGGTGCGAACCAGAGGAAATGCTAGTGATGAGGGCGAGCAGACCCCGAATCTCACGAGAACTATTGAGGCTCTAACTGGCATGGTACAGCAACAAGGTGCCATGATAGAGAGGCAAGCTTAGATGCTGCAGCAGCAACAGACTCAGCATCAAGAGGCGCAACAGCAGCTCTTGCAGCAGCAGACTCAAGAGAGACCTCAGACTACTACTCGGGCAGTGGGGGATGACTCTCAGGAGGGCGCTCACAGGCGCTATGCTTCACTTGTGAGTGAATTCCAGAAACTGGGTCCTAGCTCATTTTATGGAGGCTCAGAATCCAGTACTGCCGAGAACTGGCAGTTGTGCTTGGAAAAGATTTTCCAAGTTATGCGTTGCTCGGACGAAGACAAGTTATGTCTGACCACCTATATGATGCGTGCTGATGCAGATGAGTGGTGGAAGGGCGTGGTGAGACTTGCCGAAGAAAGACATGAGACTGTAGATTGGCCTTACTTCTTGTCTCGATTTAACGAGAAGTACTTCCCAGATAGTTTGGTGGAGGACCGAGAAGTGGCGTTTATTCACCTGGAGCAGGGTGATATGACTGTGGACCAGTATGAATTACAGTTCACGAAATTGGGAAAGTATGCTCCTCACCTGATAAACACTGAAAAGAGGAGAGCTACTAAGTTTCTCAGAGGTCTCAGATGGGACATTAGAGAGCAGGTTGGTGCTCAGCATTTGGAGACCTATGTTGAGACTGTTGGGCGAGCACGCACCATTGAGAGATACATAGCTGAGAGGAGTTCTCATGTTGCTGTGGCAGTGGTTCCTGCAGCTGAGGCGGCGGTTCCTCAGTATGGCAGTGGCGGCAAGGGTAAGAAGTACCCTAAACATAAGGACTACAAAAAGAGCAGGTATAAGCCTTACTCCTACAAGGCACCGCAGCATTCCGGGGATGCACCGCAGTAGTTCAGGGATGCCAGGGATGTAAGAAACGGTATCACTTGTAGTTATTGTGGGCTCAAGGGACACCTAGTGAAAGACTGTCATAAGAAGAATGGCGTGTGCTTCAGGTGTAAGAAACCAGGGCACATGGTCAGAGACTGCAAAGAGCCTGAGATACAGCCTAGAGGCGCAGATAAGCCTACAGTCCAGACACGAGTTTATGCTGTGGCTGAGAAGGATACACGAGCTTCCCAATCCGTTGTGGAAGGTACTTTATTTGTATTTGATAAGTTAGCTCGCATTCTATTTGATCCTGGTGCAAATCTGTCTTTTGTATCTGTTAGATTTGCTGCATGTTTACCTGTTGTACCTAAGATGCTAGATTATGTTGTGTCTGTCAGTACTCCCTTAGGAAAATCATTATCTACAGACACTGTGTGTGCTGACTGTATGGTACATGTAGAGGGTTATGAGTTTCTAGTGGATCTAATCCTCTTAGACATGCAAGACTATGATGTCATTCTAGGTATGGATTGGTTGTCTTCACATCATGCCTCTGTGGATTGCTTTGAGAAAGTAATCACTTTAAATCTGCTAGATGGGAATCGGCTTTTTGTGAGAGGTCTAGTGTCAGACCAAGGACCGCATGTGATATCTTTCCTGCAGGCCAGGAAATTACTGGCTAGTGGATGCAAGGGTTATCTTGCGCATGTTAAGGTGCAGGATGATTCTACTTCTGATTTGACTCAGATGGCGGTGGTGAAAGAATTTCCTGATGTGTTCTCTGAAGAATTTTCAGGCTTGCCACCGATTAGAGAAGTAGAGTTTGGCATTGAGTTGGCGCCAGGTACGGCACCTATCTCCAGAGCTCCTTATCGCATGGCTACTTCAGAGCTGGCCGAGCTTAAGAAACAACTGGAGGAATTGCTAGAGAAAGGGTATATCCGGCCTAGTGCTTCTCCCTGGGGAGCGCCAGTGCTATTTGTGAAGAAGAAAGATGGAACCCTGAGGATGTGTATAGACTACAGGCAATTGAACCAAGTGACTATCAAGAATAAGTATCCTCTTCCCAGAATTGATGATCTATTTGATCAATTACAGGGAGCTACAGTGTTCTCTAAGATTGATCTGAGATCAGGGTATTATCAGCTTAGGGTCAAGGATGAGGATATATTTAAGACTGCTTTCAGGACCAGGTATGGGCATTTCGAATTTTTAGTTATGCCTTTTGGACTAACGAATGCACCTGCTGTTTTCATGGATTTGATGAACAGGGTATTCCATGAATTGCTTGACTCTTGTGTGGTAGTCTTCATAGACGATATTTTGGTATACTCACGGACTACTTCAGATCATGTCAGTGACTTGCGCAGAGTGCTGGAGGTTCTGAGGAAGAACCGGTTATATGCCAAGGCTAGTAAGTGTGAGTTTTGGCTAGAAAAGATCAGTTTCCTTGGGCATGTGATTTCTGGTCAGGGGGTGTCTGTGGATCCAGTTAAAGTGCAAGCCATCCTTAATTGGGGAAGACCGACTAGTGCTACTGAGATCAGGAGTTTTCTGGGTTTGGCAGGTTACTACCGGCGATTTGTTGAGGGATTCTCCAAGCTGGCGGGTCCTTTAACTAAATTAACCAGAAAGGAGGCTAAGTTTATTTGGGATGACAAGTGTGAAGAGAGCTTCCAAGAGCTGAAGAGAAGGTTGACTAGTACACCGATCCTCATTATTCCTAGTGATGGGGAAAGGTTTACTGTATATACGGATGCTTCAGGCAAAGGGTTGGGTTGTGTCTTGATGCAGAAGGGTTCTGTAGTAGCCTATGCTTCGAGACAACTGAAGGAGTATGAATTGAACTACCCTACTCATGACTTAGAGTTGGCGGCCGTAGTCTTTGCTTTGAAGATATGGCGTCACTATTTGCTGGGTCAGGAGTTCGATCTGTTCACTGATCACCAGAGTCTCAAGTATATCTTCACTCAGAAGGAGTTGAACATGAGACAGAGAAGATGGATGGAGTTGATCAAAGATTATGACTTCTCTATTCAGTATCAGGCTGGAAAGGCCAATGTAGTGGCGGATGCACTGAGCAGACATCCAGTTACTTCAGTAGCTGCTTTACGAGTCAGTGAGTGGCGGTTACTGAAGGAGTTCAGCGATCTCAGGATCAGTGTTTCTCCTAAAGTTCAGTCTGGTTATGTGGCATTTCTCAGAGTACAGTCTGCTTTGTTGCAGAAGATCAGAGATCAGCAGTCTGTGGATCCGAGATTAGGTCAGATCAGGGATAGTCTGGTTGATGGCGCAGTTCAGGATTTTAGCCTGTCTGATGATGGTATTCTTCGGTTTCGTGGAAGGGTATGTGTCCCTGAGGAACCGAGCTTGAGGAAAGAAATATTGGAGGACAGCCATAACTCCAAATATTCTCTACATCCTGGCGTGACTAAGATGTATCAAGACCTCAAGAAAAGTTTTTGGTGGCCGGGTATGAAGAAAGAAGTATCTGATTTTGTCTCTAGGTGTTTAACCTGTCAGACTGTAAAGGCTGAACACCAGAAGCCTGGTGGTTTGTTGCAGCCCCTTCCTATTCCTGAGTGGAAGTGGGAATGCATCAGTATGGATTTTGTATGTGGTTTGCCCAGAACCAGATTGGGTCATGATGCTATTTGGGTGATTGTTGATAGACTCACTAAATCAGCCCATTTTCTCCCGATTAAGATGACTTATTCGTTAGAGAGGCTGGCTAGATTGTACATTGATGAGATAGTCAGACTGCATGGAGTTCCTGTTGATATTGTGTCTGATAGGGACTCTCGGTTTTTGTCCAGATTTTGGAAGAGTTTACAGGAGGGTTTGGGTACTAAGTTGAGTTTTAGTACAGCATACCATCCTCAGTCTGATGGCCAGACGGAGCGTACTATACAGACTCTAGAAGATTTGTTGAGAGCCTATGTGGTCGATTGGAGTTCTGAGTGGAACCGGGATCTATCTTTGATAGAGTTTACTTATAATAATAGCTTCCACTCCAGTATTCAGATGGCTCCTTATGAGGCTTTGTATGGGAGAAGGTGTAGGACTCCCTTGTGTTGGGAGGAAACTGGTGACAGAATGATTTTGAGATCTGATGCAGTACAGGAGACTACTGATAAGGTCAGAGAGATCCGGGATAAACTGAAAATTGCTCGGGACAGACAGAAGAGTTATGCTGACGACCGTCGTCGTTCCTTGGAGTTTATGGTAGGGGATCATGTGTTCTTGAAGGTGTCACCTACTAAGGGTGTAATGAGGTTTGGCAAAAAGGGTAAGTTGAGCCCTAGGTTTGTAGGCCCTTTTGACATTATTGAGAGAATTGGTCCAGTGGCTTACCGGTTAGCTTTACCTCCTGTTTTGGATCATGTGCATAATGTATTCCATGTCTCTGCTTTGAGGAAATATCATCCTGATCCATCTCATGTGTTGGAGTTGGAACCTCTTCAGATTCAGAGTGACTTGACATTTGAGGAAAGACCTCTTCGGATTGTGGATAGAAAGGATAAAGTTCTGAGGAACAAGACTATACCTTTGGTAAAGGTTATCTGGGGAAATCAGTCAGTTGAGGAGGCGACATGGGAGACTGAAGCTGATATGAGGAAATTTTATGCTTACCTCTTTGATGATATGGATGCTGAGCTTTAGAGGACTAAAGCTTTATAAGGAGGGAGGGATGTAAGATCCAAGGATCTTAAGTCCTGGTAAGCATTATTTTGATTTAGTCTAAAATTATTGACTGTGATATTTTTATGTATTGGTTGTTAATAGTTATTTAATTAGAGATTATTTGTTTGATTATTGGCTGTTAATTTATGATAAATTATTATTAGTTGTTCATGATAAATTAATTAGGATTTATGGGTTGTAAGTTGTTAGTTAATTAATTAGACCTTATTGGATATTAATTAAATCCTTATTGGATTTGCGCTTAAGTGAATTAATTAATTGGATGTTAATTTAAATTCATATTGGATTTTCACTTAAACCATGGGTTATTGGGTTATTGGATATTAGATTTAAAATTCGAAATTATTAGTTAAATGGGTTAAACCCTTTTGGAATTAATTGGTTAATGGGTTTAAAATTTAAAAACCCAAAGTTTAAGTAGTAATTTCGGCTAGGGTAGAGGTTTTGGCGATTTTTGGCTTGAAGAAAAACCTTGGGCGACGGCTAGGAGGAAGAAGGCGATTTTGGTGTTATTGAAGAGTTCTTGAAGCGATTTTGGTGATTTCTCCATCTCTTCCCCTTTGGCGAATTTTCCTTGGTGTTTGGTGGCGATTCTTGGTAGAACTTCAAGCCTTAGACGAATTGTTTTTGGAGAATTTTCACCTTGTGTTCTCGGTTAAGAGGTGAGTGGGGTGTTTAATCGATTTCTATCTATTTGTTTGTGTTAATTGATGTGTTAGATGATATATTTGCTTGTTGGAAATCTTACCATGCTAAAACCGAAATTCAAGACTTTACCATGATGAAAACCGAATTTTGTAAAGTTGATTATATCATGAAAACCGAATTTTGTAAAGTTGATTATATCATGAAAACCGAATTTTTCAAAGGTGATTATATGATGATTATTTAACCGAAAATTTGTATGAAATTTAAGGTATTTTTGTAGGAATTTTGGTAGCATTAAATCATTGAATTTTGAGTATGAAATTCTTGTTAATTATAGTTAAACCGAAATCAATTTTGGGTAACATTAAATCAATGATTTTTGTAGCATGTATGAAAACCGAAACCTTGTTAATTGTAGTTAAACCGAAATCTTGATAATATGTATGGAAGCCGAATTTGATGTTTTTAGTTAACTTATATGTGGTAGTTGTTTGAGAAATTGTTTGAGAAATTGTTTGAAAATTTTAAGTTGATTTTATAGTATATGGTTATATACTTAGGACTATGTTGAGAAATTGTTTGAGAAATTTGAGTGATAACATAGCAAGTTTTGACTGAACTAATTAGCATGAAATCTAAGGACTACACTATTTGAATATGAAATATTATGTGATATGTTATGAGATTTTTGGAATAATATGTGTTATGTGATAGGTGATGTGAATTTGGAATAATATGTGTTATGTAACGGGTTATGTGAATTTGGAATATTATGTGGTTATGTGACTTATGAAAATTATGTAATTATGGGAATTTTGAATATTATGTGTTATGTGTTGGTTAGGACTATGGCTAAGTGTAACCGGGTACTCATTGGATAGTCTTTATGTGATATGTTAAGGGTTTGAATTCCAGCCCTGTATTTGATATGTGAGGAGGTTGATGTTCAGCCTGCCTATTATGATTATTGTGATGGGGGTTGATGTTCAGCCTGCCCGATATGATTTTTGTGATGACTATCCTAGAGTCTAGTTGACACTTAGGAGTCCACCTTTGTGAAATATGAATTAAGATATGTCTGTTGTCCAGTAGGAACCTTTTGGGAGAACGGGTTTTGACGCAAAGTGCCATGTCTTGGTCGGACAGGGGCCACCTCTTGATGTCATTACTCTTTTATGTCATGGGGTGATATAAGACGCAAAGTGCCATGTCTTGATCAGACAGGGGCCACCTCTTGATGTCATCACTCTCATTTTGTGATATGGGGTGTCGTAGAGCAAAGTGCCACGTCATGACCTGGCGGGGGCCACCTCTTGAATCTACACACAAGCCATCGATGTGTTTATGGGGTGTTTTAGAGCAAAGTGCCACGTCGTGACCTGGCGGGGGCCACCTCTTGATTCTACTCACTGTCTATGTTTATGTGTTGCACGAGATTTTGCAGCTCCCAGTGCTTTGGCCAAGCCGAGTTAGACCATATTGGTCACTACTGATTATGCTGGACAACTAGGTTAATTAAGTATGGTGTGGTTAATTGGCTTAGAATATATGTGTTTAATTGGTTTAGAGTAAAACTCTAGAACCCGAGTTTGTTATATGCTAGTGTGTACATCTGACTGTCTATATGACTTCTGTTTCTTTATTTTGTTATATGTTGACATAATGTTCCTATTAAAGATTTTTAAAATAATCTGCCTATATTTTTGAATGTATGTTCTGGATGGTCGGTTTAGACTATCCACTCACTGGGCTGTGTAGCTCACCCCTCATTATTTTCAGGCATAGAGCAGGGGCGCATTTCTTGAGTGCATTGGCGTGGATAATTATGCTATTTGCTGTTTTAAGAACTTTTGTGCTTAATTCTTGGGGGCCGGTTGTGGCCTTAACATGAATTATATGAACTATGTGAACCATGTGAATTATGTGAATTGTGTTGCCGGCTATGGCAGACTTATGAGTTTGATTTTTGTGTCACCGCGGGCTTCAGCCTGGTTTCGGTGTTTGGTATGAGTTTATAAAATCGACTTTGTGGCTTTGTTTTGAATTTCGAATCGAATTGTATTTATGCCATCGGATTTGATATAACTGTTGCCTTGCATATGTCTAGTGCAAGGATTGCGTGGTGGCAGGTACCCTTATGTGATTTATGAGATTTGTGTTTTGTGAATTATGTGATTTATGAGATTTGTGTTTTGTGAATTTGTATGTATGGATTTATGGAAATTTTCAGATCGTGTTTTTCTTGAACTCGGTTTTACCTAGCATATGAATCGATCTTATATGAAACATCCTGTATCATTTGTGAATTGTGCCATTTGTTTGGGGTTAAGATAACGGGATGTTACAAGGACTGCAAAGAACCTGAGATGCTGCAGAGAGGCGCAGATAAGCCTACAGTCCAAACTCGAGTTTATGCCGTGGCTGAGAAGGATACACGAGCTTCCCGATCCGTCGTGGAAGGTACCTTATTTGTATTTGATCAGTTAGCTCGCATCTTATTTGACCCTGGTGCAAATTTATCTTTTGTATCTGTTAGATTTGCTGCATGTTTACCTGTATTGCCTAAGGTGATGGATTATGTTGTGTCTGTGAGTACTCCCTTAGGAAAATCATTATCTACAGATACTGTTTGTGCTGATTGTGTAGTGCATGTAGAGGGTTATGAGTTTCTTGTAGATCTAATCCTCTTAGACATGCAAGACTATGATGTCATCCTAGGTATGGATTGGTTCTCTTCACATCATGCCACTGTGGATTGCTTTGAGAAAGTAATCACCTTGAATCTGCTAGATGGGAATCGGATTTTTGTGAGAGGTCTAGTGTCAGACCAAGGACCGCATGTGATATCTTTCCTGCAGGCCAGGAAGTTACTTGCTAGTGGGTGCAAGGGTTATCTTGCGCATGTTAAGGTGCAGGATGATTCTACTCCTGATTTGACTCAGATGGCGGTGGTGAAAGAGTTTCCTGATGTGTTCTCTGAAGAATTTTCAAGCTTGCCACCAATTCGAGAGGTAGAGTTTGGCATTGAGTTGGTGCCAGGTACTGCACCTATCTCCAGAGCTCCTTACCGCATGGCTACCTCAGAGTTGGCTGAACTTAAGAAGCAACTGGAGGAATTGCTGGAAAAAGGCTACATCCGGCCTAGTGCTTCTCCCTGGGGAGCACCAGTGCTGTTCGTAAAGAAGAAGGATGGAACCCTGAGGATGTGTATAGACTACAGGCAACTGAACTAAGTGACTATCAAGAATAAGTATCCTCTCCCCAGAATTGATGATCTATTTGATCAATTACAGGGAGCTACAGTGTTCTCTAATATTGATTTGAGATCAGGGTATTACCAGCTTAGGGTAAAGGATGAGGATATATTTAAGACTGCTTTCAGGACCAGGTATGGGCATTTTGAATTTCTAGTTATGCCTTTTGGACTGACGAATGCACCTACTGTCTTCATGGATTTGATGAACAGGGTATTTAATGAATTACTTGATTCATGTGTGGTAGTCTTCATAGATGATATCTTGGTGTACTCTCGGACTACTTCGGATCATGTCAGTGACTTGCGCAGAGTGCTGGAAATCCTGAGGAAGAACCGATTATATGCCAAGGCCAGTAAGTGTGAGTTTTGGCTAGAAAAGATCAGCTTCCTTGGGCATGTGATTTCTGGTCAGGGGGTGTCTGTGGATCCGGTTAAAGTGCAAGCCATCCTCAATTGGGGAAGACCGACTAGTGCTACTGAGATCAGAAGTTTCCTGGGTTTAGCAGGTTACTACCGGAGGTTTGTTGAGGGATTCTCCAAGCTGGCGGGTCCTTTAACTAAATTGACCAGAAAGGAGGCCAAGTTTAATTGGGATGACAAGTGTGAAGAGAGCTTTCAGGAACTGAAGAGGAGGTTGACTAGTACACCGATCCTCATTATTCCTAGTGATGGGGAAAGGTTTACTGTCTATACGGATGCTTCGGGCAAAGGGTTGGGTTGTGTCTTGATGCAGAAGGGTTCTGTGGTAGCCTATGCTTCGAGACAACTGAAGGAGTATGAGTTGAACTACCCTACTCATGACTTAGAGTTGGCGGCCGTAGTCTTTGCTCTGAAGATATGGCGTCACTATTTGTTGGGTCAAGAGTTTGATCTGTTCACTGATCACCAGAGTCTCAAGTACATCTTCACTCAGAAGGAGTTGAACATGAGACAAAGAAGATGGATGGAGTTGATCAAAGACTATGACTTCTCTATTCAGTATCAGGCTGGAAAGGCCAATGTAGTGGCTGATGCACTGAGCAGACATCCAGTAACTTCAGTAGCAGCACTACGGGTCAGTGAGTGGCAGTTACTACAGGAGTTCAGCGATCTCAGGATCAGTGTTTCTCCTAGAGTTCAGTCGGGTTATGTGGCTTTCCTCAGAGTACAGTCTGCTTTGTTGCAGAAAATCAGAGATCAGCAGTCAGTGGATCCGAAATTAGTTCAGATCAGGGATAGTTTGGTTGCGGGTACAGCTCAGGATTTTAGCTTGTCTGATGATGGTGTTCTTCGGTTTCGTGGAAGGGTGTGTGTCCCTGAGGAACCGAGCTTGAGGAAAAAAATATTGGAGGATAGCCATAATTCCAAATATTCTCTACATCCTGGCGTGACTAAGATGTATCAGGACCTCAAGAAAAGCTTTTGGTGGCCGGGTATGAAGAAAGAGGTAATTGATTTTGTCTCTAGGTGTTTAACCTGTCAGACGGTAAAGGCTGAACACCAGAAACCTGGTGGTTTGTTGCAGCCCCTTCCTATTCCTGAGTGGAAGTGGGAATGCATCAGTATGGACTTTGTGTGTGGTTTGCCCAGAACCAAATTGGGTCATGATGCCATTTGGGTGATTGTTGATAGACTCACTAAATCAGCCCATTTTCTTCCGATCAAGATGACTTATCCTTTAGAGAGACTGGCTAGATTGTACATTGATGAGATAGTCAGGCTGCATGGAGTGCCTGTTGATATTGTGTCTGATAGGGACTCTCGGTTTCTGTCCAGATTTTGGAAGAGCTTACAGGAGGGTTTGGGTACTAAGTTGAATTTTAGTACAGCATACCATCCTCAGTCTGATGGCCAGACGGAGCGTACTATCCAGACTCTAGAAGACTTATTGAGAGCTTATGTGGTTGATTGGAGTTCTGAGTGGAATCGGGATCTATCTTTGATAGAGTTCACTTATAATAATAGTTTCCACTCCAGTATTCAGATGGCTCCTTATGAGGCTTTGTATGGGAGAAGGTGTAGGACTCCCTTGTGTTGGGAGGAAACTGGTGACAGAATGATTTTGAGATCTGATGCAGTTCAGGAGACTACTGATAAGGTCAGAGAGATACAGAATAAACTGAAGATTTCTCGGGACAGACAGAAGAGTTATGCTGATGACCGTCGTCGTCCCTTGGAGTTTATGGTAGGGGATCATGTTTTCTTAAAGGTGTCACCTACTAAGGGTGTTATGAGGTTTGGCAAAAAGGGCAAGTTGAGCCCTAGGTTTGTAGGCCCTTTTGACATTATTGAGAGAGTTGGTCCAGTGGCTTACAGGTTAGCTTTACCTCCTGCTATGGATCATGTGCATAATGTGTTCCATGTTTCTGCCTTGAGGAAATATCATCCTGATCCATCTCATGTATTGGAATTGGAACCTCTTCAGATTCAGAGTGATTTGACCTTTGAAGAAAGACCTCTCCGGATTGTTGATAGAAAGGATAAGGTTCTGAGGAATAAGTCTATACCTTTGGTAAAGGTTATCTGGGGAAATCAGTCGGTTGAGGAGGCGACTTGGGAGACTGAAGCTGATATGAGGAAGTTTTATGCTTATCTTTTTGATGATATGAATGCTGAGCTTTAGAGGACTAAAGCTTTATAAGGAGGGAGGGATGTAAGATCCAAGGATCTTAAGTCCTGGTAAGTATTATTTTGATTTAAATAAAATCATTGACTGTGAATATTACGTTAAGCAGTATTGGATGTTAATTAACTAGCTTATTGGATGTTAATTTGCAGGAGTCCCCTTCAAAGGGGGGAGCGCAAGCGGATAAAACCCCTTTCAAGAGGGGGGCGCAAAACCCTAATACATGCGCATAGAACACTATTGCATGGGCGGAAATTAGGGCATCAAGAATCGGTTGCATGATATATACGATCAACTATGAAAAACCGATTGCAAATATCAAGAAGAATCATACCATCGCCATTCGTTGGATGGTGTGTTGGAATCAAAGACCGAAAGGGATCTTCTCCCTAGTCGACGCACACACGATGAGGAATGGCTTCTCCTTGTCGTCTTTGTGCTAGCAAAGCTTCAAGGGTCCTTTGCGCGTGGAGGAGATGAGATCCTTTGGGCTTGGCGAAGAAGAACTTCCTCTACACTCGTCGAGAGCTTTGTCACACGAGAAGAGAGAAAAATCGTCCAAAAAAGATGAGAGGCGATTGAGCGAACGTTGTAATCAACGTGGAGGCGTTGCTATCTGTAAGATCCAAGGATCTTAAGTTCTGGTAAGCATTATTTTGATTTAAATAAAATTATTGACTATGATAATTTTATGTATTGGTTGTCAAATTATAGTTAATTAACTAGAGATTTTGGTTGTTAATTTATTGTAAATAAATTAGAGATTATTTATTTGATTGTTGGCTGATTTATGATAAATTGTTATTGGTCGTTCATGATAAATTAATTAGGATTTATGGTTGTAAATTGTAAGTTAATTAATTAGAACTTATTGGTTAATTAATTAGACCTTATTAGTTAATTAATTAAATTCTTATTGGATATTAATTAAATCCTTATTGGATTTGTGTTTAAGTGAAATAATTAATTGGATATTAGATTTAAAATTCAAATTATTAGTTAAATGAATTAAGTCCTAATCGGATTAACTAATTGGATTTTAAAATTCGAATTTAGTTAGTTAAATGGGTTAAACCTATTTGAATTAATGGGTTAATGGGTTTAAAATTTTAAAATCCAAAGTTTAAGTGGGAATTGCGCTTAGGGTAAGAGTTTTTGGCGATTTTGGCTTGAGGAAAATTGTGGGCGACGGCTTGAGAAGAAGTGGCGATTCTTGAAGAGTTTTGAGGTGATTTTCTTCATCTTCTTCCCTTGGCGATTTTTCCTTGAAGAGAAGAAATTCCTTTGGCGAGTTCTTGAAGATTTTTGGGCGACTTAAAAGCTTTAGACGATTTCTTTTGTGGAGAATTTTCGGTTTAAGAGGTGAGTGGTGTGTCTTTTCGATTCCTAGCAATTTGGTTGTATTAATTAATGAGTTAGATTGATTGGAAAGTTTTATCATGCTAAAAACCGAATTTGAGCCATTCATTTATGAAAACCGAAATTTGATATTAATCTTGATATTGTGGTTAACATGTTTACATGTGAATTGAATCTTGATATTTCTCCATGAAAAGTTAGTTTAGGGTATTTTCCATGAAAACCGAATTTAAGGCATATCTCCATGAAAACCGAATTTAGGGTAATTATTGTGTGGAGTTTAGGAAGCATTAAATCATTGATCTTGAGTATGAAATTCTTGTTAACTAAGGTGTTAATTAAGGTGTATTTTTAAATTGATATTAGGTTTGAAACAGTGGGTTACATGTGTGATTTGTAAAGCAATTATGCTTAAATTTTATGTTGATTTTTGGGGCGCATGATAAATGTTATATGTCGAATTTTATGGATGCTTGATAAATTGCCAATAATGTTATGTTGTAAAACTCATGTTTATTTAATTAAGATCATGTAATCATGTTTGAGAACATTGGGTGATAATTTACCAAAATTTCACTGAACTGACCAGCCTGAAATTTAAGGACTACACAATATTCGGTGATATTCGAATATAAAACATTATGTGTTATGTTATGTGAAATTCTGAACAATATGTGTGATCATGTGAATTCTGAACAATATGTGTGATCATGTGAATTCTGAACAATATGTGTGATCTTGTGAATTTTGAAAAATTATGGGTTATGTGAAATTGGAAAATTATGTGATTATGTGATGGTTAGGACTAAGGCTAGGTGTAACTATGAACTCAAGGGGATAGTCCTTATGTGTTATGTTAAGGGTTTGAATTTCAGCCCTGTATTGTGATATGTGAGGAGGTTGATGTTCAGCCTGCCTATTATGATTATTGTGATGGGGGTTGATGTTCAGCCTGCCCGATATGATTTTTGTGATGACTATCCTAGAGTCTAGTTGACACTTAGGAGTCCACCTTTGTGAAATATGTTCACCTATGTGAAATATAAAATAAGATGTGTCTGTTGTCCAGTAGGAACCTTTTGGGAGAACGGGTTTTGACGCAAAGTGCCATGTCTTGGTCAGACAGGGGCCACCTCTTGATGTCACTACTCTTTTATGTGATGGGGTAATATAAGACGCAAAGTGCCATGTCTTGATCAGACAGGGGCCACCTCTTGATGTCATTACTCTTTATGTGACGGGGTGATATAAGACGCAAAGTGCCATGTCTTGATCAGACAGGGGCCACCTCTTGATGTCATCACTCTGATGTGTTATGGGGTGAGGGAGCAAAGTGCCACGTCGTGACCTGACGGGGGCCACCTCTTGATTCTACTCACTATCCATGTTTATGTGTTGCACGAGATTTTGCAGCTCCCAGTGCTTTGGCCAAGCCGGGTTAGACCATATTGGTCACTACTGAATATGCTAGACAACTAGGTTGCTTATGTGTTGGTGTGTTTAGTGGTTTAGAGTATAACTCTAGAACCTGAGTTTGTGAACCTAAGTTGTTATGTGTTTAGTTGGTTTAAAATATATGTGTTTAATTGGGTTAGAGTAAAACTCTAAAACCTGAGTTTGTGAACATGAGTTTGTTATATGCTAGTGTGTACATCTGACTGTCTATATGATTTCTGTTTCTTTATTTTGTTATATGTTGACATAATGTTCTTGTTAAAGATTTTTAAAATAATCTGCCTATATTTTTGAGTGTATGTTATGGATGGTCGATTTAGACTATCCACTCACTAGGCTGTGTAGCTCACCCCTCATTATTTTCAGGTATAGAGCAGGGGCGCAGTTAGCATGATATTGATGTTGAGATTTATGCTTATAATGTCGGTTGTGGCCCTATGTTTATGCTTAATTAATTTGAGGCCGGCTGTGGCCGAATATGAATTTTATGAACTATGTGAACCATGTGATGTGAACCATGTGAACTATGTGAATTTGTATTGCCTGATTGTGGCAATTAAATGAGTTTGATTTTTGTGTCACCGCGGGCTTCAGCCTGGTTTCGGTGTTTGGTATGGGTTTATAAAATCGATTTTGTGATTTTGTTTTGAATTTCGGCTTGTTGTATATTCCGTGCAATCGGTTTTGATATACCCTGTAACTTGCATATGTCTAGTGCAAGTATTGCCTGGTGGCAGGTACCTTTATGGATTTTATGAATTTTGAATCGGTTTTGATATAACTGTTGCCTTGCATATGTCTAGTGCAAGGATTGCATGGTGGCAGGTACCCTTATGAGATTTGAGTTTTGTGAATTTGTGTGTATGGATTTATGAAATTTTTCAGATCGTGTTTTCTTGAACTCGGTTTTACCTAGCATATGATCGATCTTATATGAAACATCCTGTATCATTTGTGAATTGTGCCATTTGTTTGGGGTTAAGAATGTGGGATGTTTCACTATCCAAAAATAGCAACCCATTACTCTCAACGGTTATGCGTTCACATGAAGTGAACCGTAACTCCTTCACCCCATTCGAATCTTTGAACCAAGCGCTCACAAGATGAGCCGGTTCAAATGACTTTGGTCCAAGACCAAATCAGCCCAAGCAATGGTCGATCTTATTGAACCTCAAGGCTCAAGATCACCGTTGATCTCAAGATGCTCCTGATCTCACCGATCTAGCATCAAATCTCTCGATCGAAGCTTACCGATCTCAAGCCCTAATCAATCAAACATGATCAGACCAGATCTCACTTACAATCAGAGTTTAAAACCCCTTTAAACTGAACCTAAACAATTCAGTCCACACGATCTGACTTAAGTAAGCCATATCATCAAATTGTGCGACCCTAAGGGTTTCCTATACCTGTCGGTAACGATAACTCACGTTATCACGATCAGTGAGGGGTATCTAGCAACACATCACTGTCTCCCGATAGAAAGGAAAGAGTCTTCCAAGACTTCACCCAAACCACAGCACAAGTGTGACTCTAACTCACAAGGCATGCATCTTTCCTTTGCCACTGGATGTTCTTATTGGACAAGCGTGTCAAGCTTGTAGCTCCAATATGATAAGCATGATTAGATCAGATGAACACAGTCACCTGGGTATGGCCATACACTTTCTCAATCATCTCATCCAGGGGGCCCCTGTAGAACATCACACTCCTTAAACAAGGAGATGGCAATCCTATGTCTATCACTAGTGCCCTAACCTGATTCAAGCTCACCATCCAAGATAGTCTATAATCATTGTCTTTCAAATGATATTGAACTACCTCAAAACAATGACAATCATCATTTAGAAACACAAGTGATCTCAAGTCAGAGGAAATGTGCCACTTGTTGCAATCAAGGAATATTCACATTGTGACAAACAACTGAATATCCTAGTAGGGTCTGTCCAGTACATCCAATGTACCCATGAGTCTACACCTTATTCCATGCTCGAAGCATCCTATAAGATTAGAACACATATTAGTCTCAATCATATCAAGGCTGTCTCATGTTCACCAAGATATCTCGACTAAGGACATAAAGCTTGTCAGCCTAGCTGAACAGCTTTGAGACATTATTCAGAAGTACACTTATTACAGCAGACAAGGTAACAAACTGAATAACAACCATGCCTTTATAAACAGAAGAGTTTATTACATGATACTGTTACAATCCCAAGGCCTCAAACATTAGCCTAAGGGCATACCCCAACAATCTCCCACTTGCACTTAATCTAATGGTTGAGAAATCTCAAACCCATATTATTACAGTGCTTCTCATGCTTCTGCTGCGCCAGAGGCTTGGTAAGCGGGTCTGCCAGATTGTCATCTGTATGAACCTTGCATATTTTGATCTCGCCACGTTCAATGATCTCCCGGATCAAATGAAACCGTCTCTGTATGTGCTTGGACTTCTGGTGCGACCGTGGTTCCTTTGCTTGTGCGATTGCTCCAGTGTTATCACAGAAGATAACCAAAGGATCTGCACTCGAAGGAACGACACCAAGTTCCCGTAAGAACTTACGAATCCAGACTGCCTCCTTGGATGCTTCCGAGGCTGCAACATACTCGGCTTCTGTTGTGGAATCAGCAACAGTTGACTGTTTGAAACTCTTCCACACCACTGCTCCACCATTCAAGCTAAAAACATAGCCTGATTGCGATCGGAAATCATCCTGGTCCGACTGGAATGAAGCATCAGTATATCCTTCAATACTGAGTTCTTCCTGACCACCATATATCAAGAACATATCTTTGGTCCTCCGCAGATATTTTAAAATGTTCTTGACTGCAATCCAGTGCGCCATACCTGGATTACTTTGGAACCGACTGGTCACGCTTAACCCGTAAGCGACGTCTGGGCGAGTACACAACATCGCATACATAATGGATCCAATAGCCGAAGCATAAGGCGTATTGTCCATTTCATCTTTCTCAGTCTGTGTTTGCGGACACTGACTCTTCGAAAGATTCAGACCATGTCTGACTGGAAGATATCCTCGTTTAGAATTCTCTAAATGAAATCTCTCCAGGACTTTATCGATGTAAGTACTCTGGCACAACCCGAGAAGCCTCTTAGATCTATCCCTGTAGATCTTCACACCTAATACATAGGCTGCTTCTCCTAGATCTTTCATCTGGAAACATTTCCTTAGCCATGCCTTAACCGCATGCATTTCAGGAATGTCATTTCCAATGATCAAGATATCATCGACGTAGAGGACTAGGAATGTAATTACGCTCCCACTAAACCTCTTATATACACACGGGTCATCCTCGTTCTTGATGAAACCAAATTCAGTAACTGATTCATCAAAACGAATATTCTAGCTTCTTGATGCTTGTTTAAGTCCATAAATAGACTTCTTTAACTTGCATATTTTATGATGATCTGATGGATTAGTGAAACCCTCAGGTTGTGTCATATACACATCCTCGTCCAGATTTCCATTAAGGAAAGCTGTCTTCACATCCATCTGCCAGATCTCATAATCATAATATGCAGCTATCGCGAAAAGAATCCGAATAGACTTAAACATGGCCACAGGTGAGAAAGTTTCATCATAATCTATCCCGTAGATTTGTTTGAAACCTTTCGCAACTAGCCTGCCTTTATAGGTAACCACGTTACCATCCATGTCAATCTTCTTCTTGAAGATCCATTTACAGCCTATAGGGATTACTCCCGGAGGCGGATCAACCAAATCCCAGACTTGGTTATCTGACATGGAGTCCATCTCGGCTCGCATAGCTTCAAGCCATCTAGCTGACTCCGGTCCACTGACCGCATCCGCATAAGTGAGGGGTTCATCATTATCAATGATGTAGACTCTGTCATAGCGCTCAGGCTGTCGACGGATCCTTCCTGATCTTCGCGGTTCCCGTGATATCTGAGCCTCAGGTTGTTCAGTAACCTGATCTACCGGCTCAGGCTCATCCAACTGTGCTTGACTACTTTGCCCTTCCTCTGGATTCTCATCCAGCTTTATTTCTCTCCCACTGGCCTCTTGCAGAAGAAACTCCTTCTCAAGAAATATGGTCGTCCGAGCAACAAATACTTTGTTCTCCTTGGGATCGTAGAAATAATAACCCTTAGTTTCCTTAGGGTAACCGACAAAGATGTATTTCTCAGATCTGCTCTCCAGTTTCCCAGAGGCGAGCTTTTTGACATAAGCCTCGCAACCCCAGATCCTGATAAATGTCAAACTTGGCTGTTTCCCATACCATAACTCATATGGCGTCTTTGAAACTGCCTTGGATGGCACTCGGTTTAGTACCTTTACAGCTGTTTCCAGTGCAAAACCCCAAAAGGAGTATGGAAGAGTAGCCTGACTCATCATAGAACGAACCATATCAAGTAACGTTCTATTTCTCCACTCGGACACACCATTCCATTGTGGTGTTCCTGGCGGAGTGAGCTGTGAGATAATCCCACACTCTTTCAGATAGTCAGTAAACGCATGACTTAGGTATTCTCCACCTCGATCTGAGCGAAGTGTCTTGATATTTCGGCCTAGCTGATTTTGTACTTCATTCTTGAACTCTTTGAACTTGTCAAAAGATTCACTTTTATGTCTCATCAGATAGACATAACCATACCTACTGAAATCATCAGTAAAGGTAATGAAGTACTGATAGCCACCTCTGGCATGTTTACTAAATGGCCCACACACATCACTGTGTATAAGGTCAAGTAAACCTGAAGCCCTTTGACCTTTGTGAGGAAAAGGTGACTTCGTCATTTTACCCATTAAACAAGCCTTGCATGTATCAATCTCCTTATAGGAGAATGATCCCAGCAGTCCATGATCATGCAACCGCTTAATGCGTTTCTCGTTTATATGGCCTAAACGACTGTGCCATAGCAAGGTGCTGTCATCAGCATACTTGGCTTTCTTATTATCAATATTTTGTATAGAACATTCCATGTCCAACATGAACAACCCATTGTTAATTGAACCAGTAGCATACACAATATTATCTAGAGAAAGTACACACTTTGAAATCTTGCATTCAAAGGAAAAACCCTTCCTGACAAGAGCAGGAATGGAGATAATATTCTTGGTAATACTGGGTACAAAATAACAATTGTTTAATTCTAATACAATGCCAGATGGTAAAGAAATGAAATAGTCTCCTACAGCAACAGCAGCAACCCGTGCCCCGTTTCCAACGCGTAGGTCTACCTCATGCTGTCCCACCTGTCTTCTTCTCCTGAGTTCCTGTACATTTGAACAAATGTGAACTCCACATGCAGTGTCCAACACCCATGAAATAGAAGAAGATGAAACCATGACTTCCGTCACGTAAATACCTGAGCCAGAAGCGATGCTTCCCCTCTTGTCTCCTTGGAGCGCTTTACAGTCCTTTTTCCAGTGACCCAGCTGGCCACAGTGGAAACACCTGTATTCCTTGGACCGCTTAACCTTTTGCTTCAGAGCCTTGTTGTAGTTCTTGACAGGGGCCTTGCCCTTCTTCCCCTTCTTCTTGTTCCTTGAAGGAACCATTAAGACAGAGGTCGAAGGCTTACCCTTCAGAGTTTCCTCAGTAGTCAAGAGCATATTCAGCAGCTCTGCCGGAGTACAATCGATTTTGTTCATATTAAAGTTAATGATGAACGCATCGAAAGAGGGCGGAAGAGACTGCAGAATAATGTCTACAGCAAGCTCCTGGTTAATGGTATGCCCCAGTTTCTCCAGAGCCTCCTTGTGCCCAATCATCTTGAGCACGTGAGCTCCCACTGGGCTCCCTTCAGCCAGTTTGCTCTGAAAGAACAGCTTCGTCAGATTATAGCGTTCTGTCCTCGCCTGTGCAGCATATAGCATCTTGAGGTTCGCTATAATTTCTATAGCCGACATATCCTCATGCTGACGCTGCAGCGGTGGCGTCATAGACGCTAGCATCAGGCAAGCGACATCAATGCTATCATTGACGTGCTTTTCATAGGCATCCCGAACCGCCCTTGCGGCGTTCGGAGCGGGTTGCGGCGGTATCGCCGTCTCGAGGACATACAGTTTCCTCTCTGCCTTAAGAACGATCTTAAGGTGTCCAAACCAGTCAGAGAAGTTCGGCCCAGCAAACTTCTCCCTTTCCAGTAGGGATCGCACATTGAAGCTCTTGGTGTTCGTTGCTGCAGGAATCTACAACAATGCAAGAACAACAAGGTCAGTATCAATGTCAAGAATCAATTAGGACTTAAGAAAGATTCTTTTTCTCACTATTTTATCTGGCTGAAAAATCCAGCAAAACAGCCCGAAAGAGTAGAACTCTTTTAGTGAGATGGGATCCAGATTTCATACTTGGTCTCCGCGTCCCGCTCAGGCGAGATAAGATGCACAGAGAGTACAAGCACTAATTTCTGGTAGGCTGTCCCAGCCAATCGCCAACCCGTGCGATTCCCCTTCATCTGGGCAATCCAGCCGATTGTGCCAACTGAGTTGGTACAACACAATCTCTGACCCCACAGATGGCTGCCTCCATGTGCTACCATATGCGCCACATATGTAGCCTACATGGTCAAGCTGACCCGACCTACTCCCTGGACCACCACGTGCTATGCTGAGCAACGAGAAGGGATAAATCCCTACTCTGTAACACGCAGGTGTAATCACACACCGTCTGAAGATAGATGGACGTGCCCACTGAGTGGGTACAACACGGCTCCAACGATAGTCAGAACAGTGAGGTTTCGCGTCAGAAGGCTTACGAGCTTGATATTTTAGCGTTGGATTTTAACGGTCTTTTATCTTCCTCACTATCATGCAATCCTATGGTGATAGCAGAAGATAAATTAAAACATGCTGTTCTACTTATAAAGCAATAAAAGAAAGCATGAATCTTATGTGGTAAAAGCCCATAGCCTAAGTAAGACCTTAACCTAACTTAAGTCTTGACTTGCTTTTCATCATGGGGCTTTTTGCTGCTCATCTGGCCCAAACCAGGGCCCAAGCGCCATCTGCAGATCTGGTGTGCCCACCAGGAATATGCGCCAGGTCCTAGGGTCGAACCCTAGACCTCCCACCTGGTCAAGCCACTTGCTGCAAGCGCCTCTGCCAAGTGTGCTCAGTGCTCTTGTCTGATTAATTTACAAATTAATCTATCTAGACAAGATTGACTCGCAGGTCAATTACATTTTATAAATTAAGTACAAGGTGATTCGCAGATCACAATTAAAATTAATTTACAAAATCATTACGAGGCACGCAGGCCCCAGCACAGCACACATTTAACTTGGGCAGCCCACATAAGATGAAATAAACATACATATGCATCAATCATCATGTGATCCATTCATGAAATTAAATTTCGAAAAACCCCATGGGTATGAATTTTAATTTCCTTATAGGCCCTACAACCTTACAACGGTCCATTACTAGGGATCCACTCATCCAACCTAGTCAGATCCATTGCCCTTGCATGCACCAAGTCCTAACTGACTTGAGTTGACCCAGTGGTCAAACATGCATGCGGCAGGGCTGAACGACCACTATGAGATCTGGCAAACGGGTGTGACCCCGGGCCTAACTCATGTGCGTTCATAAAGTGTCTCCATCAGACATCGCTACACGCCTTTGATGCAGTCGACCTAGAGCCACCTATAGCTTACGCACAGGTGCTCTCTGGTCGACCCATCTAGGCTGTCAGATAGTCTGATCAGACCAGTTGGATCTAACTTAGAGGACGACTTCAACCCTAATAACCCGTCTAAGGGTTTACTGCAGGCGCCATTTAGATCTAATGGTAAGCGCGCAAGTCATTTTATTTTTTTTTTGTAAGATAAACATCAAACACAACTTATAGAAACGCTACCCATACATGCGCCAACAACAATACATAACTAGTAAAGTTTCGCATGTAGTCTAGATCTAGTAACATGGCGCATACAAGGATCACAAATCACAGCAAACATATTTATCATGCATAAAAGCCTGCTTTGATACCAATTGCAGGAGTCCCCTTCAAAGGGGGGAGCGCAAGCGGATAAAACCCCTTTCAAGAGGGGGGCGCAAAACCCTAATACATGCGCATAGAACACTATTGCATGGGCGGAAATTAGGGCATCAAGAATCGGTTGCATGATATATACGATCAACTATGAAAAACCGATTGCAAATATCAAGAAGAATCATACCATCGCCATTCGTTGGATGGTGTGTTGGAATCAAAGACCGAAAGGGATCTTCTCCCTAGTCGACGCACACACGATGAGGAATGGCTTCTCCTTGTCGTCTTTGTGCTAGCAAAGCTTCAAGGGTCCTTTGCGCGTGGAGGAGATGAGATCCTTTGGGCTTGGCGAAGAAGAACTTCCTCTACACTCGTCGAGAGCTTTGTCACACGAGAAGAGAGAAAAATCGTCCAAAAAAGATGAGAGGCGATTGAGCGAACGTTGTAATCAACGTGGAGGCGTTGCTATCCAAAAATAGCAACCCATTACTCTCAACGGTTATGCGTTCACATGAAGTGAACCGTAACTCCTTCACCCCATTCGAATCTTTGAACCAAGCGCTCACAAGATGAGCCGGTTCAAATGACTTTGGTCCAAGACCAAATCAGCCCAAGCAATGGTCGATCTTATTGAACCTCAAGGCTCAAGATCACCGTTGATCTCAAGATGCTCCTGATCTCACCGATCTAGCATCAAATCTCTCGATCGAAGCTTACCGATCTCAAGCCCTAATCAATCAAACATGATCAGACCAGATCTCACTTACAATCAGAGTTTAAAACCCCTTTAAACTGAACCTAAACAATTCAGTCCACACGATCTGACTTAAGTAAGCCATATCATCAAATTGTGCGACCCTAACGGTTTCCTATACCTGTCAGTAACGATAACTCACGTTATCACGATCAGTGAGGGGTATCTAGCAACACATCACTGTCTCCCGATAGAAAGGAAAGAGTCTTCCAAGACTTCACCCAAACCACAGCACAAGTGTGACTCTAACTCACAAGGCATGCATCTTTCCTTTGCCACTGGATGTTCTTATTGGACAAGCGTGTCAAGCTTGTAGCTCCAATATGATAAGCATGATTAGATCAGATGAACACAGTCACCTGGGTATGGCCATACACTTTCTCAATCATCTCATCCAGGGGGCCCCTGTAGAACATCACACTCCTTAAACAAGGAGATGGCAATCCTATGTCTATCACTAGTGCCCTAACCTGATTCAAGCTCACCATCCAAGATAGTCTATAATCATTGTCTTTCAAATGATATTGAACTACCTCAAAACAATGACAATCATCATTTAGAAACACAAGTGATCTCAAGTCAGAGGAAATGTGCCACTTGTTGCAATCAAGGAATATTCACATTGTGACAAACAACTGAATATCCTAGTAGGGTCTGTCCAGTACATCCAATGTACCCATGAGTCTACACCTTATTCTATGCTCGAAGCATCCTATAAGATTAGAACACATATTAGTCTCAATCATATCAAGGCTGTCTCATGTTCACCAAGATATCTCGACTAAGGACATAAAGCTTGTCAGCCTAGCTGAACAGCTTTGAGACATTATTCAGAAGTACACTTATTACAGCAGACAAGGTAACAAACTGAATAACAACCATGCCTTTATAAATAGAAGAGTTTATTACATGATACTGTTACAATCCCAAGGCCTCAAACATTAGCCTAAGGGCATACCCCAACATAATTAACTGGCTTATTGATTGTTAATTTGTAATTAATTAAATAGACCTTATTGGATGTTAAGTTAATCCTTATTGGATTTTCGTTTAAGTGAATGGTTAAATTGTTAGTTAATGGTTAAATTAATTAGTTATTGGGTTTGCACTTAAATTAGATGGATTTGAATTAATTAGTTAGCGGGTTAAAAATTTAAAAAAAAAAAAAACCCAAATTTTAAGTGGGTAATTGGGGTTAGGGAAGGAAAGTTGGCGATTTTTGGCTTGAGGAAAACCTTGGACGACGGCTAGGGTAAGAGTTGGCGATTCTTGGAGGCTTGGAGACGATCTTCTTCTTCCTCTTCTTTTTGGCCGGCGTCTTTGGTGTTTGGAGGCATTTCTTTTCCATTGTTGGCGTCTTTCTAGGATCACTTCAAGGCTTTAGACGAAAATTTTGGAGAGATCTTCATCTTGGTATTCTCGGTTGAGGTGAGTGGAGTGTCTTATTAGATCTATCAATTTGGTTGTGTTTGTGTTACATGATACATTTGATTTCTTGGAAACTTTACCATGTTGAAAACCGAAATCTTGATATTACTTATGAAAACCGAAATCTTGATATTACTTATGAAAACCGAAATCTTGATATTCTTATGAAAACCGAAATCTTGATATTACTTATGAAAACCGAAATCTTGATATTACTTATGAAAACCGAAATTTTGATATTTCTTACATGGAATTTAAGTAGCTTGCATGAATCTCTTATTAATTATGGTTTTAAATTTTAAGTAGATATTCTTGAAATTCTTGTTAACTAAGGTTTAAGATTTAGGTAGATAATATGTTGTAGAAACCGTGGGTTACATGTAGTAATTTGTAAAGTAGTTGTAAGAATACATGTTTTAATTTTATGTTGATTTTATGGATGCTTGTTAAATGCAATCCATGAATGTTTCTTTTTGTGTGTAGCATGTTATATATTTTTGGTTATATATTGGCCATGTATCTTTGTTTGAGAAATTTGGGTGATAACATAGCAAGGTTGGCCATGTATCTTTGTTTGAGAAATTTGGGTGATAACATAGCAAGGTTAGACTGAACTAATCAGCATGAAACCTAAGGACTACACTACTATGTGATTATGTGATTTTTGAATATTATGTGATTATGTGATTTTTGAATATTATGTGGTTATGTGATTTTCGAATATTATGTGGTTATGTGATTTTCGAATATTATGTGTTGTGGTCATGGAATGGTTAGGACTAAGGCTAAGTGTAACTGTGTACTCAAGGGGATAGTCTATATGTGATATGTTAAGGGTTGGAGATTTCAGCCCTGTATTGTGATATGTGAGGGGGTTGTTGTTCAGCCTGCCTGATGTGATTATTGTGATAAAAATGACTATCCTAGAGTTTAGTTGACACTTAGGAGTCCACTTTTGTGAAATAAGATATAAGATGTGTCTGGTGTTGTCCAGTTAAGGAACCCTTTGGGAGAACGAGTGATATAAGACGCAAAGTGCCATGTCTTGGTCGGACAGGGGCCACCTCTTGATGTCATCACTCTTAGACGCTTAGATTTTTGTGATTATGGGGTGGTGTAGATCAAGGTATCACATCTTGACGGTGGGGATTACCTCTTGAGTCTACACACTGTCCATGTATATATGTTGCATGTGATTTGCAGGCTTCTCCCAGTGCTTAGGCCAAAGCCGGGTTGGACCATAATGGTCACTATTGATTATGCTGGACAACTAGGTCAATTAAGTCATTAGTTGGTTTAGAGTATAGCTCTAGAACCCTGGTTACTCTTTGGTGACAATGATGTCTTAGCAGTTTACACCTGATTGTTTTATATGAGTTCTGCCCTTTAATTTTGTTATATGTTGACATGATATTCTGTTAAATGTTTTTAAAATAATCTGCATGTATTTTTGAGTGTATGTTATGGATGGTCGTTTGAGACTATCCACTCACTAGGCTGTGTAGCTCACTCCCTCACTATTTTCAGGTGTAGAGCAGGGGCGCATTTCTTGAGTTAGCGTTGATATGGATATTATGCTGGTTAATGTATAAGACTTTTGTGCTTAATTAACTAGGGCCGGTTGTGGCCGAATTATGTGAACTTGTGTTGCCGGTTGTGGCAGTTTTAAGTTTTGATTTTTGTGTCACCGCGGGCTTTGGCCTGGTTTCGGTGTTTGGTATTATTCATGTTAGTTTCATGAGTTTATAGAATCGATTTTGTGGCTTTGCTTTGAATTTCGAGTCGACTTATGTTTTTGCAATCGGATTTGATATAAATGTGAACTTGCATATGTCTAGTGCAAGGATTGCGTGGTGGCAGGTACATTTATGTGTTTCGTGGGGTTTCTATGTATGGATTCTCGAAAATTTTCAGATCGGGTTTTCTTGAACTTGGTTTTACCTAGCATGTGAATCGATCTTGTATGATAACATCCTGTTTCTCTATGACTTGTGTTGCTTGTTTGGGGTTAAGATAACGGGATGTGACAATTCTAGTCTCTTTGCCGAACTAATATCCGATTGGACAAGTGTGTTGAAAGTTCCTAGCAAGGGGGCGAAACCCTAAAGCATGCGCATATAAAAACTTGCATGGGCGGAATCTAGGGTTTCCTAGGATCGCATGTATGAACATAGATCAACTTAAAGATTGTATAGATCAAGAAGGGGATCATACCATTGCCATTGCTTGGATGGCGACTTGGAAGAAGAGGGCGAGCGGCTCTCCTCCAAAGGTGATGCACACAAGGTGAAGATGACTACTCCCTTGGCGTCTTTGTGCTAGCAAAGCTCCAAGGTCTCCTGATCGCGTGAAGGAGATTGAGATGATCTCTAGGCTTTGTCAAGTCCTCTCCTTGGCGTCAAGACTCAACACATGAGAGAGAGAGGCGTCGAGAGGAAGAAGCGAAAAGAGATGCACCCACGAACGAATGTGGAGGCGTTCACGCTATTTTGGAAAACATAACTTCCAAAAATAGCAAGCCACTAACATCATGCGTTCATGCGTTCACTCCAAGTGAACGATCGCATTTTTCTTCTCCCTTGAACCAAGCGCTCATTTGATGAACCTGGTTCAATTGAATTTGGTTCAAGGACCAAATCAAACCAAGCCTTGGTCTAGATCAAATTAAACCATAAGGCTCAAGATCTAACCATTCATCTCTTGATGCTCTTGATCTCACCGATCTAGCATCAATTCTCTCGATCGAAGCTTACCGATCTCAAGCCCTAATCAATCAAACATGATCAGACCAGATCTCACTTACAATCAGAGTTTAAACTCCTTTAAACTGAACCAAAACAATTCAGTCCACATGATCTGACTTAAGTAAGCCATATCATCAAATTGTGCGACCCTAAGGGTTTCCTTTAAATGTCGGTAACGATAACTTACGTTATCACGATCAGTGAGGGGTATCTAGCAACACATCACTGTCTCCCGATATAAAGGAAAGAGTCTTCCAAGACTACACCCAAACCACAGCACAAGTGTGAACCCAAGTCACTTGACATATGTGTTTCCTTTGCCACTGGACGTTCTTATTGGACAAGCGTGTCAAGCCTGTAATTCCAATATGATGAGAATGATTAGATCAGATGAACATAGTCATCTAGGTATGGCCATACACTTTCTCAACCATCTCATCCAGGGGGCCCCTATAGAACATCACACTCCAATCAAGGAGACGGCAATCCTATATCTATGACTAGTGCCCTAACATGACTCATGCTCATTATCCAAGATAGTCTATAACCATTATGTTTCAAATGATATTGAACTACCTCAAAACAATGCCAATCATCATTTAGAAACACAAGTGATCTCAAGTCAGAGGAAATATGCCACTTGTTTGCATATAAGGATTATTCATATTGTGACAAGCAATTGAATATCCTAAGTAGGGTCTGTCCAGTACATCCAATGTACCCATGAGTCTACATCTTATTCCATGCTCGAAGCATCCTATAAGATTAGAACACATATTAGTCTCAATCATATCAAGGCTGTCTCATGTTGTAAGAGACCCCTTTCAAGAGGGGGGCGAAACCCAGCATGGCGCATATAAGGGAATATAGCAGCGGAAGGGGGTTTCAAGAATCGCAAAGCATGTATAAGATGATCAACTTTGAAAGCTTAAACAAATAGGATGTGATTCATACCATGGCCATCGATTGGATGGCGCCTTGGAAGCAAAGACCAAAGAAGATCTTCTCCAAATCGTCACACACAAGATGAAGATGCGCTTCTTCTTGTCGTCCCTTGTGCTAGCAAGGATCGTCCAAGTATCCTTGATCGAATGGAAAGGGAAAGAGAAAAATTTCTTGCTTGGCAAAAACTCTCCCAATGTCGTCCACTTCTTCTTCACGAGAGAATGCCCCAAGAGCAAAGTCAAGCGACGACAATAGAGCGAGAGGGAGGCGTGAAGAGAGACCACAAGAATCGTGGTCACGTAAGTGACATGCTTTCTAAAAATAGAAAGCCACTCTTCCATATGCGATCATGGGTTTACCCCAATCGCAAACCTCTCTTAAATTGAACCACACGCTCAACCAACGAGCTGGTTCATTTCGGTTTGGTCCAAGACCAATTAACCCAAGCAATATGGTCTAGATCTCAATTAAACCCTAAGGCTCCAGATCTAACCGTTCATCTCCTGATGCTCCTGATCTCACCGATCGAGAATCCATTCTCTCGATCGAAGCTTACCGATCTCAAGCCCTAATCAATCAAACATGATCAGACCAGATCTCACTTACAATCAGAGATTAAATCCCTTTAAACTGAACCCAAACAATTCAGTCCACACGATCTGACTTAAGTAAGCCATATCATCAAATTGTGTGACCCTGAGGGTTTCCTCTAAATGTCGGTAACGATAATTCTCATTATCACGATCAGTGAGGGGTATCTAGCAACACATCACTGTCTCCCGATATAAAGGAAAGAGTCTTCCAAGACTACACCCAAAATACAGCACAAGTGTGAATCCAATTCACAAGGCATGCAAATTTCCTTTGCCACTGGATGTTCTTATTGGACAAGCCTGTCAAGCTTGTAACTCCAATATGATGAGCATGATTAGATCAGATGAACACAGTCATCTGGGTATGGCCATACACTCTCTCAATCATCTCATCCAGGGGGCCCCTTTAGAACATCACACTCCTTAAACAAGGAGACGGCAATCCTATGTCTATCACTAGTGCCCTAACCTGATTCAAGCTCACCATCCAAGATAGTCTATAATCATTATGTTTCAAATGATATTGAACTATCTCAAAACAATGACAATCATCATTTAGAAAACACAAGTGATCTCAAGTCAGAGGAAATGTGCCACTTGTCACATTCAAGGAATATTCACATTGTGACAAACAATTGAACATCCTAGTAGGGTTTGTCCAGTACATCCCATGTACCCATGAGTCTACATCTTATTCCATGCTCGAAGCATCCTATAAGATCAGAACACATATTAGTCTCAAACATATCAAGGCTGTCTCATGTTCACCAAGATATCTCGACTAAGGACTTATAGCATGTCAGCCTAGCTGAACAGCTTTGAGACATTATTCAGAAGAACATATATTGCAGCAGACAATGTAGCTAACTGAATAACAACCATGCCTTTATAAACATAACAGTTTATTACATGATACAGATACATTCCCATGGCCTCAAACATTAGCCTTAAGGGCATACCCCAATAATCTCCCACTTGCACTTAATCTAATGGTTGAGAAATCTCAAAACCATATTATTACAGTGCTTCTCATGCTTCTGCTGCGCCAGAGGCTTGGTAAGCGGGTCTGCCAGATTGTCATCTGTATGTACCTTGCAGATTTTGATCTCGCCACGATCTATGATCTCCCTGATCAAATGAAACCGTCTCTGTATGTGCTTGGACTTCTGGTGCGACCGTGGTTCCTTTGCTTGTGCGATTGCTCCAGTGTTATCACAGAAGATAACCAAAGGATCTGCACTCGAAGGAACGACACCAAGTTCTCTCACGAACTTACGAATCCACACTGCCTCCTTGGATGCTTCCGAGGCTGCAACATACTCGGCTTCTGTTGTGGAATCAGCAACAGTTGACTGTTTGAAACTCTTCCACACCACTGCACCTCCATTCAAGCTAAAAACATAGCCTGATTGCGATCGGAAATCATCCTGGTCCGACTGGAACGAAGCGTCAGTATATCCCTCTATACTGAGTTCTTCCTGACCACCATATATCAAGAACATATCTTTGGTCCTCCGCAGATATTTTAAAATGTTCTTGACTGCAATCCAGTGCGCCATACCTGGATTACCTTGGAAACGACTGGTCACGCTTAACCCGTAAGCAACGTCTGGGCGAGTACACAACATCGCATACATAATGGATCCAATAGCCGAAGCATAAGGCGTATTGTCCATTTCATCTTTCTCAGTCTGTGTTTGTGGACACTGACTCTTCGAAAGATTCAGACCATGTCTGACTGGAAGATATCCTCGTTTAGAATTCTCTAAATGAAATCTCTCCAGGACTTTATCGATGTAAGTACTCTGGCACAGCCCGAGAAGCCTCTTAGATCTATCCCTGTAGATCTTCACACCTAACACATAGGCTGCTTCTCCTAAATCTTTCATCTGGAAACATTTCCTCAGCCATGCTTTCACAGCATGCATTTCAGGAATGTCATTTCCAATGATCAAGATGTCATCGACGTAGAGGACTAGAAAAGTAATCACGCTCCCACTAAACCTCTTATATACACACGGGTCATCCTCGTTCTTGATGAAACCAAATTCACTGATTGATTCATCAAAACGAATATTCCAGCTTCTAGATGCTTGCTTAAGTCCATAAATGGACTTCTTTAACTTGCATATCTTATGACGATCTGCTGGATTAGTGAAACCTTCTGGTTGTGTCATGTACACATCCTCATCCAGATTTCCATTAAGGAAAGCTGTTTTCACATCCATCTGCCAGATCTCATAATCATAGTATGCAGCTATCGCGAAAAGAATCCGAATAGACTTAAACATGGCTACAGGTGAGAAAGTTTCATCATAATCTATCCCGTAGATTTGTTTGAAACCTTTCGCAACTAGCCTGCCTTTATAGGTAACCACGTTACCATCCATGTCAATCTTCTTCTTGAAGATCCATTTACAGCCTATAGGGATTACTCCCGGAGGCGGATCAACCAAATCCCAAACTTGGTTATCTGACATGGAGTCCATCTCGGCGCGCATAGCTTCAAGCCATCTCGCTGACTCCGGTCCACTGACCGCATCCGCATAAGTGAGGGGTTCATCATTATCAATGATGTAGACTCCGTCATAGCGCTCAGGCTGTCGACGAATCCTTCCCGATCTTCGCGGTTCCCGTGATATTTGAGCCTCAGGTTGTTCAATATCCTGATCTACCGGCTCAGGCTCATCCAACTGTGCTTGACTACTTTGTCCTTCCTCTGGATTCTCATCCAGCATTATTTCTCTCCCACTGGCCTCTTGCAGAAGAAACTCCTTCTCAAGAAATATGGCCGTCCGAGCAACAAAAACCTTGTTCTCCTTGGGATCGAAGAAATAATAACCCTTAGTTTCCTTAGGGTAACCGACAAAGATACATTTGTCAAATCTGCTCTCTAGTTTCCCAGAGGCGAGCTTTTTAACATAAGCCTCGCAGCCCCAGATCCTGATAAATGTCAAGCTCGGCTGTTTCCCATACCATAACTCATATGGAGTCTTAGAAACTGCCTTGGATGGCACTCGGTTTAGTACCTTTGCAGCTGTTTCCAGTGCAAAACCCCAAAAGGAGTAAGGTAGATTAGCCTGACTCATCATAGAACGAACCATGTCAAGTAACGTTCTATTTCTCCTTTCGGACACACCATTCCATTGCGGTGTTCCTGGCGGAGTGAGCTGTGAGATAATCCCACACTCCTTTAGATAGTCAGTAAACGTATGACTTAGGTATTCTCCACCTCGATCTGAGCGAAGTGCCTTGATATTTCGGCCTAGCTGATTTTGTACTTCATTTTTGAACTCTTTGAACTTGTCAAAAGATTCACTCTTATGTCTCATCAGATAGACATAGCCATACCTACTTAAATCATCAGTAAAGGTAATGAAGTACTGATAGCCACCTCTGGCATGTTTACTAAATGGCCCACACACATCACTGTGTATAAGGTCAAGTAAACCTGAAGCCCTTTGACCTTTATGAGGAAAAGGTGACTTCGTCATTTTACCCATCAAACAAGCTTTGCATGTATCAATCTCCTTATAGGAGAATGATCCCAGCAGTCCATGATCATGCAACCGCTTAATGCGTTTCTCGTTAATATGGCCTAAACGACTATGCCATAGCAAGGTGCTGTCATCAGCATACTTGGCTTTCTTAATATCAATTTGCTGTATTGAACATTCCATGTCCAACATGAATAATCCATTGTTAATTGAACCAGTTGCATAAACAATATTATCTAAAGATAAAACACACTTTGAAATATTGCATTCAAAGGAAAATCCCTTCCTGACAAGAGCAGGAATGGAGATAATATTTTTAGTAATACTGGGAACAAAGTAACAATTGTCTAGTTCCAATACAATGCCAGATGGTAAAGAAATGAAGTAGTCTCCTACAGCAACAGCAGCAACCCGTGCTCCGTTTCCAACGCGTAGGTCCACCTCATGCTGTCCCACCTGCCTTCTTCTCTTGAGTTCCTGTACATTTGAACAAATGTGAACTCCACATGCAGTGTCCAACACCCATGATATAGAAGAAGAAAACATGACCTCAGTCACGAATATACCTGAGCCAGAAGCGAAGCTTCCCCTCTTATCTCCTTGGAGCGCTTTACAGTCCTTCTTCCAGTGACCCAGCTGGCCACAGTGGAAACACCTGTATTCCTTGGACCGCTTGACCTTTTGCTTCAAAGCCTTGCTGTAGCTTTTGACCGGGGCCTTGCCCTTCTTCCCCTTCTTCTTGTTCCTCAAAGGAACCATTAAGACAGAGGTCGAAGGCTTACCCTTCAGAGTCTCCTCAGTGGTCAAGAGCATATTCAGCAGCTCTGCCGGAGTACAATCGATTTTGTTCATATTAAAATTAATAATGAACGCGTCGAATGAAGGCGGGAGAGACTGCAGAATAATGTCCACAGCAAGCTCCTGGTTGATGGTGTGCCCCAGTTTCTCCAGAGCTTCCTTGTGCCCAATCATCTTGAGCACGTGAGCTCCCACTGGGCTCCCTTCAGCCAGTTTGCTCTGAAAGAAGAGCTTCGTCAAATTGTAGCGCTCTGTCCTCGCCTGTGCAGCATACAGCATCTTGAGGTTCGCTATAATCTCTATAGCCGACATATCCTCATGCTGACGCTGCAGCGGTGGCGTCATAGACGCTAGCATCAGGCAAGCGACATCAATGCTATCATTGACGTGCTTTTCGTAGGCTTCCCGAACCGCCCTTGCGGCGTTCGGAGCGGGCTGCGGCGGTATCGCCGTCTCGAGGACATACAGTTTCCTCTCTGCCTTAAGAACAATCTTAAGGTGTCCAAACCAGTCAGAGAAGTTCGGCCCAGCAAACTTCTCCCTTTCCAGTAGGGATCGCACATTGAAGTTCATGGTGTTCGTTGCTGCAGGTATCTACAACAATGCAAGAACAGCAAGGTCAGTATCAATGTATAAGAATCAATCAGGACTTAAGAAAGATTCTTTTTCTCACTATTTTATCAGGCTTGAAAAATCCAACAAAACAGCCCGAAAGAGTAGAACTCTTTAAGTGAGATGGGATCCAGATTTCATACTTGGTCTCCGCGTCCCGCTCAGGCGAGATAAGATGCACAGAGAGTACAAGCACTAATCTCTGGTGGGCTATCCCAGCCGATCGCCAACCCGTGCGATTCCCCTTCATCTGGGCAATCCAGCAGACTGTGCCAACTGAGTTGGTACAACACAGTCTCTGACCCCACAGATGGCTGCCTCCATGTGCTACCATATGCGCCACATATGTAGCCTACACGGTCAAGCTGACCCGACCTACTCCCTGGACCACCATGTGTTATGCTGAGCAACGAGAAGGGATAAATCCCTACTCTGTAACACACAGGTGTAATCCCGCACCGTCTGAAGATAGATGGACGTGCCCACTGAGTGGGTACAACACGGCTCCAACGATAATCAGAACAGTGAGGTTTCGCGTCAGAAGGCTTACGAGCTTGATATTTTAGCGTTGGATTTTAACGGTCTTTTATCTTCTTCACTATCATGCAATTCCTATGGTGATAGCAGAAGATAAACTTAATCATGCAATTCTAATATTTAAACAATAAATAAAAGAAAGCATGAATCTTATGTGGTAAAAGCCCATAGCCCTAGTGAGACCTTAACCTAACTTAAGTCTTCACTTGCTCTTCATGGGTCTTTTGCTGCTCATCTGGCCCAAACCAGGGCCCAAGCGCCAATTGCAGCACAGGCGCGCCCACCAGGGAAAATGCGCCAGGTCCTAGGGTCGAACCCTAGACCTCCCACCTGGTCTAGCCACAAGCTGCATGCGCCTCTGCCAAGTGTGCTCTGTGCTCTTGTCTAATTAAATTACAAATTTAACTATCTAGACAAGATTGACACGCAGGTCAATTACATTTTATAAATTAAAGCAATGTGATGCGCAGATCACAATAATTAATTTACAATTTTAAATCCCAAGCACGCAGGCCCCAGCACAGCACACAATTAATATGAGCAGCCCACATAAGACTAAATAGACAAACATATGCATCCAATCAGCAATCATGTGATCCATTACATAAATTAAAATTTTCGAAAACCCCATGGGATCAATTTTAATTTCCTTATTCGCCCTTACTACCTTACAACGGTCCATTACTAGGGATCCACTCATCCAACCTAGTCAGATCCACTGCCCTTGCATGCACCAAGTCCTAACTGACTTGAGTCGACCATAAGGTCAACTATGCATGCGCCAGGGCTGAACAACCACAATGAGGTCTGGCAAGCGGGTGTGACCCCGGGCCTAACTCATGTGTGTTCATTAGTTGTCTCAATCAGACATCGCTACACACCTGTCTGCAGTCGACCTATAGCCACCATAGGCTTGCGCCAAGGTGCTAATTGGTCGACCCATTCAGGCTGTCAGATGGTCTGATCAGACTGTTGGATCTAACCTAGGGGATGACTTCAACCCTAGTAACCCGTCTAAGGGTTTACAGCAAGGACTTAGATCTAGTGTTAATCGCGCAAGTGTTCAAGTTTTGTACAAACCAACTAAGATGCGCCAACATACAACATACATGCGCAAATGAAACAAAAACAAGTTTCGGCATGATATAATTTAACATGTGAATTTACGCATGTTATAGATCTAAGCACATATCGGCATTCATGGATCACAACACCAAAGCAATCATATAAACATGCGTTTAACTTGGCCTCTGATACCAATTGTAAGAGACCCCTTTCAAGAGGGGGGCGAAACCCAGCATGGCGCATATAAGGGAATATAGCAGCGGAAGGGGGTTTCAAGAATCGCAAAGCATGTATAAGATGATCAACTTTGAAAGCTTAAACAAATAGGATGTGATTCATACCATGGCCATCGATTGGATGGCGCCTTGGAAGCAAAGACCAAAGAAGATCTTCTCCAAATCGTCACACACAAGATGAAGATGCGCTTCTTCTTGTCGTCCCTTGTGCTAGCAAGGATCGTCCAAGTATCCTTGATCGAATGGAAAGGGAAAGAGAAAAATTTCTTGCTTGGCGAAAACTCTCCCAATGTCGTCCACTTCTTCTTCACGAGAGAATGCCCCAAGAGCAAAGTCAAGCGACGACAATAGAGCGAGAGGGAGGCGTGAAGAGAGACCACAAGAATCGTGGTCACGTAAGTGACATGCTTTCTAAAAATAGAAAGCCACTCTTCCATATGCGATCATGGGTTTACCCCAATCGCAAACCTCTCTTAAATTGAACCACACGCTCAACCAACGAGCTGGTTCATTTCGGTTTGGTCCAAGACCAATTAACCCAAGCAATATGGTCTAGATCTCAATTAAACCCTAAGGCTCCAGATCTAACCGTTCATCTCCTGATGCTCCTGATCTCACCGATCGAGCATCCATTCTCTCGATCGAAGCTTACCGATCTCAAGCCCTCATCAATCAAACATGATCAGACCAGATCTCACTTACAATCAGAGATTAAATCCCTTTAAACTGAACCCAAACAATTCAGTCCACACGATCTGACTTAAGTAAGCCATATCATCAAATTGTGTGACCCTGAGGGTTTCCTCTAAATGTCGGTAACGATAATTCTCATTATCACGATCAGTGAGGGGTATCTATCAACACATCACTGTCTCCCGATATAAAGGAAAGAGTCTTCCAAGACTACACCCAAAATACAGCACAAGTGTGAATCCAATTCACAAGGCATGCAAATTTCCTTTGCCACTGGATGTTCTTATTGGACAAGCCTGTCAAGCTTGTAACTCCAATATGATGAGCATGATTAGATCAGATGAACACAGTCATCTGGGTATGGCCATACACTCTCTCAATCATCTCATCCAGGGGGCCCCTTTAGAACATCACACTCCTTAAACAAGGAGACGGCAATCCTATGTCTATCACTAGTGCCCTAACCTGATTCAAGCTCACCATCCAAGATAGTCTATAATCATTATGTTTCAAATGATATTGAACTATCTCAAAACAATGACAATCATCATTTAGAAAACACAAGTGATCTCAAGTCAGAGGAAATGTGCCACTTGTCACATTCAAGGAATATTCACATTGTGACAAACAATTGAACATCCTAGTAGGGTCTGTCCAGTACATCCCATGTACCCATGAGTCTACATCTTATTCCATGCTCGAAGCATCCTATAAGATCAGAACACATATTAGTCTCAAACATATCAAGGCTGTCTCATGTTCACCAAGATATCTCGACTAAGGACTTATAGCATGTCAGCCTAGCTGAACAGCTTTGAGACATTATTCAGAAGAACATATATTGCAGCAGACAATGTAGCTAACTGAATAACAACCATGCCTTTATAAACATAACAGTTTATTACATGATACAGATACATTCCCATGGCCTCAAACAATAGCCTTAAGGGCATACCCCAACACATGTTCACCAAGATATCTCGACTAAGGACAAAACTGCATGTCACCCAAGCTGAACAGCATTGAGACATTATTCAGAAGTATACATATTGCAGCAGATGATGTAACAACCTGAATAACAACCATTGCCTTTATAAACATAGAGTTTATACATGATACTGAAATAATCCCAAGGCCTCAAACATTAGCCTTAAGGGCATACCCCAACAATCTCCCACTTGCACTTAATCTAATGGTTGAGAACTCTCAAACCCATATTATTACAGTGCTTCTCATGCTTCTGCTGCGCTAGAGGCTTTGTAAGCGGGTCAGCTAGATTGTCATCTGTATGAACCTTGCAGATTTTGATCTCGCCACGATCAATGATCTCCCGGATCAAATGAAACCTTCTCTGTATGTGCTTGGACTTCTGGTGCGACCGTGATTCCTTTGCTTGTGCTATTGCTCCAGTGTTATCACAGAAGATAACCAAAGGATCTGCACTCGAAGGAACAACACCAAGTTCCTCAACGAACTTACGAATCCACACTGCCTCCTTGGATGCTTCTGAGGCTGCAACATACTCGGCTTCTGTTGTGGAATCAGCAACAATTGACTGTTTGAAAGTTTTCCACACCACTGCTCCTCCATTCAAGCTAAAAACATAGCCTGATTGCGATCGGAAATCATCCTGGTCAGATTGGAACGAAGCGTCAGTATATCCTTCAATACTGAGTTCTTCCTGACCTCCATATATCAAGAACATATCTTTGGTCCTCCGAAGATATTTCAAAATGTTCTTGACCGCAATCCAGTGTGCCTTCCCTGGATTACTTTGGAATCGACTGGTCACGCTTAACCCGTAAGCAACGTCTGGGCGAGTACACAACATCGCATACATAATGGACCCAATAGCCGAAGCATAAGGCGTATTGTCCATTTCATCTTTCTTAGTCTGTGTTTGTGGACACTGACTCTTTGAAAGATTTAGACCATGTCTGACTGGAAGATATCCTCTTTTAGAATTTTCTAAATGGAATCTCTCCAGGACTTTATCGATGTAAGTACTCTGGCACTAAACCTCTTATATACACACGGGTCATCTTCATTCTTGATGAAACCAAATTCACAGATTGATTCATCAAAACGAATATTCCAGCTTCTTGATGCTTGTTTAAGTCCATAAATGGACTTCTTTAATTTGCATATTTTATGACGATCTGATGGATTAGTGAAACCTTCAGGTTGTGTCATATACACATCCTCTTCTAGTTTTCCATTAAGGAAAGCAGTCTTCACGTCCATTTGCCAGATCTCATAATCATAATATGCCGCTATCGCGAGAATAATCCGAATAGACTTGAACATGGCTACAGGAGAGAAAGTTTCATCATAATCTATCCCGTAGATTTGTTTGAAACCTTTCGCAACTAGCCTGCCTTTATTGGTAACCACGTTACCATCCATGTCAATCTTCTTCTTGAAGATCCACTTACAGCCTATAGGGATTACTCCCGGAGGCGGATCAACCAAATCCCAAACTTGGTTATCTGACATGGAGTCCATCTCGGCTCGCATAGCTTCAAGCCATCTCGCTGATTCCGGTCCACTGACCGCATCCGCATAAGTGAGGGGTTCATCATCAATGATGTAGACTCCGTCATAGCGCTCAGGCTGTCGACGGATCCTTCCCGATCTTCGCGGTTCCCGTGATATCTGAGCCTCAGGTTGCTCAGTAACCTGATCTACTGGCTCAGGCTCATCCAACTGTGCTTGACTACTTTGTCCTTCTTTTGGATTCTCATCCAGCTTTATTTCTCTCCCACTGGCTTCTTGCAGAAGAAATTCCTTCTCAAGAAAAATAGCCGTCCGAGCAACAAATACTTTGTTCTCTTTGGGATCGTAGAAATAATAACCCTTTGTTTCCTTAGGGTAACCGACAAAGATACATTTTTCAGATCTGCTCTCTAGTTTCCCAGAGGCGAGCTTTTTGACATAAGCCTCGCAACCCCAGATCTTAATAAATGTCAAGCTCGGCTGTTTCCCATACCATAACTCATATGGAGTCTTTGAAACGGCCTTGGATGGCACTCGGTTTAGTACCTTTGCAGCTGTTTCCAGTGCAAATCCCCAAAAGGAGTAAGGTAGAGTAGCCTGACTCATCATAGAACGAACCATATCTAGTAAGGTTCTATTTCTCCTCTCGGACACACCATTCCATTGCGGTGTTACTGGCGGAGTGAGCTGTGAGATAATCCCACACTCCTTCAGATAGTCAGTAAACTCATGACTCAAGTATTCTCCACCTCGATCTGAACGAAGTGCCTTGATATTTCGGCCCAGCTGATTCTGTACTTCATTTTTGAACTCTTTGAACTTGTCAAAAGATTCACTCTTATGTCTCATTAGATAGACATAACCATATCTACTGAAATCATCAGTAAAGGTAATGAAGTATGAATAGCCACCTCTAGCATGTTTACTAAATGGCCCACACACATCAGTGTGAATGAGGTCAAGTAAACCTGAAGCCCTTTGACCTTTGTTAGAAAAAGGAGACTTCGTCATTTTACCCAATAAACAAGCTTTGCATGTATCAAGCTCCTCACAGGAGAATGATCCCAGCAGTCCATGGTCATGCAACCGCTTAATGCGCTTCTTGTTAATATGGCCTAAACGACTATGCCATAGCAAGGTGCTGTCATCAGCATACTTGGCTTTCTTAATATCAATCTGTTGTATTGAACATTCCATGTCCAACATGAATAACCCATTGTTAATTGACCCAGTAGCATAAACAATATTATCAAAAGAAATATAACACTTTGAAATCTTGCATTCAAAGGAAAACCCTTTCCTGACAAGAGCAGGAATAGAGATAATATTCTTAGTTATGCTCGGTACAAAATAACAATTGTCCAGTTCTAATACAAGACCAGATGGTAAAGAGATGTGATAAACTCCTACAGCAACAGCAGCAACCCGTGCCCCGTTTCCTACTCGTAGGTCCACCTCATGCTGTCCCACCTGTCTTCTTCTCTTGAGTTCCTGTACATTTGAACAAATGTGAACTCCACATGCAGTGTCCAACACCCATGAAATAGAAGAAGATAACATGACTTCAGTCACGTAAATACCTGAGCCAGAAGCGAAAGGGTTGCTTCCCTTCTTCTCTCCTTGGAGCGCTTTACAGTCCTTTTTCCAGTGACCTAGCTGGCCACAATGGAAACATCTGTATTCCTTTGACCGCTTTACCTTTTGTTTCAGAGCCTTGTTGTAGCTCTTGATAGGGGCCTTGCCCTTCTTCCCCTTCTTCTTGTTCCTAGAAGGAACCATCAGGACAGAGGATGAAGGCGTTCCCTTCTCATGAGACTGAGTCTGCTCTGTAGTCAAGAGCATGTTCAGTAACTCTGCCGGGGTACAGTCGATCTTGTTCATATTAAAATTAATAATGAATGGATCGAAAGAGGCCGGGAGAGACTGCAAGATGATATCTACAACAAGCTCCTGATTGATGGTGTGCCCCAGTTTCTCTAGAGCCTCCTTGTACCCAATCATCTTGAGTACGTGAGCTCCCACTGGACTCCCTTCAGTCAGTTTGCTCTGAAAGAAAAGTTTAGTCAAGTTATAGCATTCAGTCCTTGCCTGTGCTGCATACAGCATCTTGAGGTTTGCTATAATTTCTATAGCAGATAAATCCTCATGCTGACGCTGAAGCTCTGGCGTCATAGACGCTAGCATAAGGCAAGCGACATCAATGCTATCATTGACATGCGTTTCATAAGCTTCCAGAACCGCCCTTGCGGCGTTCGCAGCGGGTTGAGGCGGTATTGCCGTCTCGAGGACATACAGTTTCCTCTCAGCCTTAAGAACAATCTTAAGGTGTCCGTACCAGTCTGAGAAGTTTGGCCCAGCAAACTTCTCCCTTTACAGTAGGGATCGCACATTGAACGCTGTGGTGTTCGTTGCTGCAGTAATCTACAACATTGCAAGAACAGCAAGGTCAATATCAATGTTAGAATCAATTCAGGACTTAAGAATGATTCTTTTCTCACTATTTTATCTGACTGAAAAATCTAGTAAAACAGTCCGAAAGAGTAAAACTCTTTTAGTGAGATGGGATCCAGATTTCATACTTGGTCTCCGCGTCCCGCTCAGGAGAGATAAGATGCACAGAGAGTACAAGCACTAATCTCTGGTAGGCAATCCTTGCCAATCGCCAACCCGTGCGATTCCCCTTCATCTGGGCAATCCAGCAGACTGTGCCAACTGAGTTGGTACAACACAGTCTCTGATCCCACAGAAGGCTGCCTCCATATAGCTACCATATGCTCAATATGTAGCCTACATGGTCAAGCTGACCCGACCTACTCCCTGGACCACCACGTGCTATGCTGAGCAACGAGAAGCGATAAATCCCTTCTCTGTAACACGCAGGTGTAATCACACACCGTCTGAAGATAGATGGGCGTGCCCACTGAGTGGGTACAACACGACCCCAACGATAGTCAGAACAGTGAGGTTTCGCGTCAGAAGGCTATCGTGCTTGATATTTAACGTTGGATTTTAACGGTCCTTTTATCTTCTTACTATCATTCAAATCCTATGGTGATAACAGAAGAACAAATCATGCAATTATTAAATTACTTAAACAGTAAATTAAAAGCATGATGATCTTATGTGGTAAAAGCCCATTAAGCCTAAGTAAGACCTTAATTAACTTAAGTCTTCACTTGAGCTCTTCATGGGTCTTTAGCATTTCCTCTGGCCCAACCCGGGGCCAAGCACCCACTGCAGCTCAGATGCGCCCACCAGGTAAAATGCGCCTGTCCTAGAGTCGAACCCTAGACCTCCCACTGGTGAAGCCACTTGCTGCATGCGCCTCTGCCATGTGTGCTCTGTGCTCATGTCTGATTAAATTACAATTTAATCTATCTAGACATGATTGACACGCAGGTCAATTACACTTTATAAATTAATTAAAATGTGATGCGCAGATCACAATAATAATTTACAATATAATCCAGGCACGCAGGCCCCAGCACAGCACACATTAAATTTTAGGCAGCCCACATAAGATTAAATAAACACTCATCATGTTATACAAACATCATGTGATCCAATCAAGAAAATAAAATTTTTTGAAAAACCCATTGGCTTCAATTTTATTTCCTTATGTGCCCTACTACCTTACAACGGTCCATTAATAGGGATCCACTCATCAGACCTAGTCAGACCCACTGCCCTTGCATGCATCAAGTCATAACCGACTTGAGTCGACCTCATGGTCAACAATGCATGCGTGAAGGGCTGAACGTCCCTCATGATTTCTGGCAAGCGGGTGTGACCCCGGGCCTTAATCATGAGCGTTCACTGGTTGTCTAAATCAGACATCGCTACACGCCTTTCTGCAGTCGACCAATAGCCACCTCATGCTTGCGCATAGGTGCCATCTGGTCGACCCATCTAGGCTGTCAGATAGTCTGATCAGACTGTTGGGTCTAGACTGGACGATGACTTCAACCCTAATAACCCGTCTAAGTTTTAAAGTAGGCGCTTAGATCTAATGGATGCGCGCAAGTAATGTTTTGAGAAAAAAACTACAACAAGCGCCAACTATATACATGCGCCAATGTAAAGCATACATCATATTTTCGCATGATCTGTTAGATCTACTAATAAGTGCAAACAAGGATCACATATAAGCAATCATATGAATCATACAAGGAACCATGCTCTGATACCAATTGAAAGTTCCTAGCAAGGGGGCGAAACCCTAAAGCATGCGCATATAAAAACTTGCATGGGCGGAATCTAGGGTTTCCTAGGATCGCATGTATGAACATAGATCAACTTAAAGATTGTATAGATCAAGAAGGGGATCATACCATTGCCATTGCTTGGATGGCGACTTGGAAGAAGAGGGCGAGCGGCTCTCCTCCAAAGGTGATGCACACAAGGTGAAGATGACTACTCCCTTGGTGTCTTTGTGCTAGCAAAGCTCCAAGGTCTCCTGATCGCGTGAAGGAGATTGAGATGATCTCTAGGCTTTGTCAAGTCCTCTCCTTGGCGTCAAGACTCAACACATGAGAGAGAGAGGCGTCGAGAGGAAGAGGCGAAAAGAGATGCACCCACGAACGAATGTGGAGGCGTTCACGCTATTTTGGAAAACATAACTTCCAAAAATAGCAAGCCACTAACATTATGCGTTCATGCGTTCACTCCAAGTGAAAGATCGCATTTTTCTTCTCCCTTGAACCAAGCGCTCATTTGATGAACCTGGTTCAATTGAATTTGGTTCAAGGACCAAATCAAACCAAGCCTTGGTCTAGATCAAATTAAACCATATGGCTCAAGATCTAACCATTCATCTCTTGATGCTCTTGATCTCACCGATCTAGCATCAATTCTCTCGATCGAAGCTTACTGATCTCAAGCCCTAATCAATCAAACATGATCAGACCAGATCTCACTTACAATCAGAGTTTAAACTCCTTTAAACTGAACCAAAATAATTCAGTCCACACGATCTGACTTAAGTAAGCCATATCATCAAATTGTGCGACCCTAAGGGTTTCCTTTAAATGTCGGTAACGATAACTTACGTTATCACGATCAGTGAGGGGTATCTAGCAACACATCACTGTCTCCCGATATAAAGGAAAGAGTCTTCCAAGACTACACCCAAACCACAGCACAAGTGTGAACCCAAGTCACTTGACATATGTGTTTCCTTTGCCACTGGATGTTCTTATTGGACAAGCGTGTCAAGCCTGTAATTCCAATATGATGAGAATGATTAGATCAGATGAACATAGTCATCTGGGTATGGCCATACACTTTCTCAACCATCTCATCCAGGGGGCCCCTATAGAACATCACACTCCAATCAAGGAGACGGCAATCCTATATCTATCACTAGTGCCCTAACATGACTCATGCTCATTATCCAAGATAGTCTATAACCATTATGTTTCAAATGATATTGAACTACCTCAAAACAATGCCAATCATCATTTAGAAACACAAGTGATCTCAAGTCAGAGGAAATATGCCACTTGTTTGCATATAAGGATTATTCATATTGTGACAAGCAATTGAATATCCTAAGTAGGGTCTGTCCAGTGCATCCAATGTACCCATGAGTCTACATCTTATTCCATGCTCGAAGCATCCTATAAGATTAGAACACATATTAGTCTCAATCATATCAAGGCTGTCTCATGTGCACCAAGATATCTCGACTAAGGACAAAACTGCATGTCAGCCAAGCTGAACAGCATTGAGACATTATTCAGAAGCATACATATTGCAGCAGATGATGTAACAACCTGAATAACAACCATTGCCTTTATAAACATAGAGTTTATACATGATACTGAAATAATCCCAAGGCCTCAAACATTAGCCTTAAGGGCATACCCCAACATGTGTCACCACTTGTTTTTATCCAATCTCATGGTTATGACTAAATCAGGCCTCATGGGTATGGCCATACACTCTCAGTCATAGAACCATAGAGGAGCTCCATGGATATCATGCTTCCTTTAGGAAGGGATGTCTGTCTATTGACCTTCTCCTGTGGGTCGTGACATGCTCAATGACAACCGTTATTACCCTCCAACTACAGCGAATTGTTAGGTTGTATCAAAGCATGTCCCTAACCATATAGAATGGCTAATGACCTCAAGTCAAGGGATCAATGCATCTCCTATCACTTGTGAGGATAACTCGTGACACCAAGTCATTGCCTCACAGCGGGTCGGTCTAGTATATCCACCACTAGTATACCCATATGTCTGCATTAGCACCTCGTGCCTAACCAGCCCATATACCAGTCTCATAAGTACCAGATTTGTCCCATATCCACTCAGGTACATCGACTGGGGACAATCATTTGAGCACAGATCCAATCTGTCTCCAGGGACATTATCATATAAGTACATAATCGCATATGTAAGCAAATATAGATAATGACAATGCCATAATGATATATATAAAATATCAACGTCAAGTAGTACAATAATGGACCAAAACTAGGTCCTAGGGCATATACACCAACATGCAGTCCCTCCTCTAGTGACCCTGCTCGCCACAGTGGAAGCACTTCCGTTCCATTAACTTCCTGGCCTTTTTCTTCAGTGCTCTGGTATGACCTTTGGCACTACCCTTAGCACAAGCCTTACCCTTCTTCTTCATCTTATTGGTCGCAGGGACTAAAAGAACATAATTGGGTTTGGTTTTACCCATCTCGTGCTCGGTCGTTTGGAGCATATTCAATAGTTCCTCCCTAGTGCACTGAATCCGGTTCATGTTTAAATTAATGATAAACATACTAAAGCTAGGGGGCAGGGACTGCAGAATAAGATCTACAACTAGCTCATTATCTATAGTGTGTCCCAGTCTCTTGAGATGATCCACATGCACCCTCAGATAACTTGCACTGAAAGAATGCTTTAGCAGTGTCATATCTCTCATTCCTAGCCAGAGCCTCAAACATCTATGTCAAATGAGTAATCATCTGAAAAGTGTTCTGCTCCTTATACTGCACCTGAAGCTCAGGTACCACAGTGGCTAGCATGAGACATGCTACTTCCAAAGACTCATCCTGATGCTTTCTAAAAGCATCCCTATCTGCCACTCGGGCATTAGGCACAGGAGCCACAGGAAAAGGCTTTTCAAGGAAATATAGCTTCTTCTCGAGCTTGAGGGCTAACCTTATGCTCCGATGCCAGTCCATAAAGTTGGATACAACCAACTTATCCTTCTCAAGAAGGGATTGCAGTGACAATTCGCTATTGTTCGTTGCCATTGATCTACAACAACCAAAAATAGCAGATTAGTACTACTTCAAGTCATTTAAACTAAACTTGCTTTAAATGACTATGGCTCCTACTATTTTAATCGAATTGACAACCCACAAAATCAATCGGGAAATCCATGATTTCCTAGTGAGATGGGATCCTTATTCCACATGAGGCTTCGCGTCCCACAAGGGTGGGATGAGATGCTGATGACTCCAAATTTCATAGTATTATTCACACTTATTTACTAGTCTTTTGAGTCATAATCTTGCTCTATTGCTTTATTTTTACACCTTATATGCCAAATACTTCGGAACCTACACCTTTTTTGTTTTTGATCAATTTCATACAAAAATGTATCATTATCACCAGTTCTCAAACACTTTCAATTCATCACGGGGAGTTCTAATCATCAAGGGGAGTTTACACATCAAATTTCAAGTTAAAACAAGCCTTCTAGCAAAAATACGGCACTATCGTAATTTTGGGACAAATTTTCACGGTACCGTAATTTTAGCAAACTCAACTAGAAGTTTTAGCAAAAATACGGCACTGCCGTAAATATTTCCACGGTACCGTAATTTCCGATGATTTCATGTTGGTGTATATGCCTTGAAGACCAATGTATGGACATGGTCAGGCATTGTTTGAATGTACTTTGATAGAACTATTACTCTTTATATAGGCATGGTCGTTATTATGCAGACTTCTCTACCTGCGTTGATGTATTGAGTTGCATGTATAATGTCCCAGGAGTTTGGATTGGATCCATTCTCATAAGCTATCCCCAGACAAGGTACCTTAGCAGATATGGGATAGCTTTGGTACATGTGAGACTGGTGTATGGGCTGGTTAAGTGCGGGGCACAGTAACGCAGACATACAGGTGCATTGGATGCACTAGAGTGATCCACCGTGAGGATTGACTTGTCTAGTCAACAAGTCAATCTCACATGGAAGAGGTTTGCATTGATCCTTAGACTTGAGGTATTCATGTCTAGATTTGATGATGGGTATGCTTTGATACAGTCTTACGTCTCTCCGTAATTAGGAGACCAAAACGACTGTCATTGGGCATGTCATAAGTCACGTAGAGACATGGATGACCAATAGTAGGATTTTCCCATTCCTTATTGGAAGCATGATATCCACTCGGGGCACCCCACCTTATTGGTGCATGACAGGAATGTGTGGCCACACTTGTTGAGTCATGACCAATGCATTGAATTGATAAACTTGAGACTAATCCAATGGCAGGATATCAGTTTAGGCAAAGGGATCTATAATGCAATGGGAATCCTCGTTGCTTGTTAGGAGTTGTTGCCATAATGACTTAAGTCCTATGACATGGGTAGTAGTGATGTGTTGCTAGATACCCCTAACTACTTATGATGTTTACATCATTGCCATCGTCATATGGATCCTACGGGGTCACACGCAATAGACTCTTGACGTTGCTTTAATCAGAAGCCTTATGATCAAGTTATTGGATAACTTGGATCAATTTGGAAGATTTCATCAGCGCTAATGGGCCTGATGAGTTGGAAGAAAGTTATTGGAGCCAAACTTCAATTTTGGCAGGTTGACCCAAAATTGACCTTAAATTGGTCATATTTGGATTAGGGTTGCATTGGATTAGATCCAATGGCTTAATCAACCCATGCCATGAAGTTTGGGCTAGCTCATTATCCGATGAGGCCCAATAATATGCTGTCATGAAGAGATTAGAGGCTAAAAGGGCATAATGGGGAGAAATCTCACCCCATTGGCGCCTAGGGGCATAATGGGGTGAGGGAGGTGCCTTTGCTTCATTATGGAAGTAAAGGGCACCTAGCCCTTCTTCCTAGGATGGAATGCATGCCTTTAAGGAATCTCTTCGGCTGATATGGCTATAGGGCAAATAAGGATAGGTTGAATGAGGTTTATGGAAAAGTCTTGGAGACTTTCCTTGCCACAAACCCCCTTCATCCTAGCCGCCCACTTGGCATGATCTTGGCCCTCCCTAAACTGCCTCTTGCCCTTATAAATAAGACCCTAGTCGCCCCCTCTAAAATGGTTAACTCCTTGGAGGGATGAAGACACATAGAGAGGCGTGAGCAAGGGCAAAGGGTGACAACTTGAAGGTGGCGCAACCCTTCTTCCTCCTTGAAGCCGCAAGCCTTCTTCTCCTTCTTCACCTCTTGACATAACTTGGAGAAGGGCTTGGTGGCGACATCTCTTGGAGAGAATTGGAAGCTTAGGGTGGCAACAACTTGAGAGCTTGGAGCTCTCCTTCTTCATCAAGGAGCGCAATCTCCTTCTTCCTTGGAGCTGAAAGTTCTTCCTCTTCCTCTCTTCTTTGGCGCAAGGATTCTTTGTGCTTGGTGGCGTCTTCTTGCCACAAGCCCTCATCGTTCTTTGGCCATAGGCGCACCTTGGAGGTGGTGCAAGCAAAGAAGAAGAGGGAAGTCATTGGCGGCATCTTCCCTATCCATTCCTTGCTTGGCAAAGAAAGGATTTAAATTTGAAATAAATAAGAACTCCTGTTCTTTTTCATTTGCAAATATGTTCTATGGGAAGGGTACTTTATGCAATGGTCTATATATATTAGATATGGAAAGTTCTATTTGTAACATAAGCAATAAGAGGACCAAACTGAGTGGTTCAGTTGGTGCTTTCCTATGGCACTGCCGATTAGCCCATATAAACAAGAATCGCATCCAACAACTCCATGCAAATGGATTGTTAGATTCGAGTTCCTTGGAGGAATTTGATACTTGTGAACCTTGTTTATTAGGGAAAATGACAAAGGCGCCCTTCACCAAGATTGGTGAGAGGGCAGAAGGTTTATTGGATCTCATACATACTGATGTGTGTGGGCCCTTCAATAAACAAGCCAGAGGAGGGTACAACTACTTCATTACCTTCACTGATGACTTCAGTAGGTATGGCTATGTCTACTTAATGAGACATAAATCTGAATCCTTTGAGAAATTCAAGGAGTTCAAGAATGAAGTAGAGAACCAGCTTGGAAGATCCATTAAAGCTCTTCGATCAGATCGAGGTGGAGAATACCAGAGTGGTGAGTTCTTTGACTATCTGAGAGAGTGTGGGATCATATCCCAACTCACTCCTACTGGAACACCTCAATGGAATGGTGTGTCTGAAAGGAGAAATCGAACTTTATTGGATATGGTTCGGTCCATGATGAGTCATGCAACTCTACCTTCATCATTCTGGGGGCATGCACTAGAAACAGCTTCTTTGATACTGAATAATGTTCCATCTAAGAGTGTCTCCAAAATACCATACGAGATGTGGAGTGGGAGATGCCCTAATCTCGCGTTTATCAGGATCTGGGGATGTGAGGCTTATGTCAAATGTCAGGATTCTAGCAAGCTAGAACCTAGATCTGATAAGTGTGTATTTGTGGGGTATCCTAAGGAAACTAAAGGATACTACTTCTATGTCCCAACCGAGAACAAAGTTTTTGTTGCTCGGGGTTCTGTCTTTCTAGAGAAAGAATTTCTTATGAAAGAAGTTAGTGGGAGGAAGTTTGACTTGGGTGAGGTCCAAGTGCAAGCACAAGACAAAGAGATGGAATCTAAGCCACCTGCACCGGTTGCTAGGCAACCTGAGGCTCAGACACAGGTCCCGCGTAGGTCTGGGAGAATTCGTCGTGCACCTGAAAGGTATGGGTCGCTACCGACCCAACACGATGGGATCTTCATCATTGAGGATGAACCTAGAACCTATGATGAGGCGGTCAGTGGACCAGACTCCGAGAAATGGCTTGACGCCATGCGATCTGAGATGGATTCCATGTCGGCTAACCAAGTCTGGGATTTGGTTGAGCTGCCTAATGGGGTAAAACCCATAGGGTGTAAATGGGTCTTCAAGAGGAAGATAGACATGGATGGCAATATAGTTACCTACAAGGGTAGACTAGTGGCTAAAGGATTTAAACAAGTCCATGGGGTGGACTATGATGAAACCTTCTCGCCAGTTGCCATGATTAAATCCATTCGGATTCTGCTTGCTATAGCTGCATATCATGATTATGAGATATGGCAGATGGATGTGAAGACAGCATTCCTTAACGGGAAGCTAACTAAGGATGTGTATATGACACAACCTGATGGCTTCATCCATCCTGCAGAGGCTAATAAGGTCTGCAGGTTAAAGAGGTCCATTTATGGATTAAAGCAAGCATCTCGAAGTTGGAATCTTAGATTTGACGAAGTCGTGAGAGATTATGGGTTTATCAAAAGCGAAGATGATGCTTGTGTATACAGAAAATTCAGTGGGAGCTTGGTGATTTTTCTGGTCTTGTATGACGATGACATACTGCTCATCGGAAACGACATCCCTAGTCTTCAAGCTGTGAAGACATGGTTGGGGAAGTGTTTCGAGATGAAAGACTTAGGGGAGGCCGCCTATATTCTAGGCGTGAGGATCTACCGGGTGTAAGATCCAAGGATCTTAAGTTCTGGTAAGCATTATTTTGATTTAAATAAAATTATTGACTATGATAATTTTATGTATTGGTTGTCAAATTATAGTTAATTAACTAGAAATTTTGGTTGTTAATTTATTGTAAATAAATTAGAGATTATTTATTTGATTGTTGGCTGATTTATGATAAATTATTATTGGTCGTTCATGATAAATTAATTAGGATTTATGGTTGTAAATTGTAAGTTAATTAATTAGAACTTATTGGTTAATTAATTAGACCTTATTGGTTAATTAATTAAATTCTTATTGGATATTAATAAATCCTTATTGGATTTGTGTTTAAGTGAAATAATTAATTGGATATTAGATTTAAAATTCAAATTATTAGTTAAATGAATTAAGTCCTAATCGGATTAACTAATTGGATTTTAAAATTCGAATTTAGTTAGTTAAATGGGTTAAACCTATTTGAATTAATGGGTTAATGGGTTTAAAATTTTAAAATCCAAAGTTTAAGTGGGAATTGCGCTTAGGGTAAGAGTTTTTGGCGATTTTGGCTTGAGGAAAATTGTGGGCGACGGCTTGAGAAGAAGTGGCGATTCTTGAAGAGTTTTGAGGTGATTTTCTTCATCTTCTTCCCTTGGCGATTTTTCCTTGAAGAGAAGAAATTCCTTTGGCGAGTTCTTGAAGATTTTTTGGGCGACTTAAAAGCTTTAGACGATTTCTTTTGTGGAGAATTTTCGGTTTAAGAGGTGAGTGGTGTGTCTTTTCGATTCCTAGCAATTTGGTTGTATTAATTAATGAGTTAGATTGATTGGAAAGTTTTATCATGCTAAAAACCGAATTTGAGCCATTCATTTATGAAAACCGAAATTTGATATTAATCTTGATATTGTGGTTAACATGTTTACATGTGAATTGAATCTTGATATTTCTCCATGAAAAGTTAGTTTAGGGTATTTTCCATGAAAACCGAATTTAAGGCATATCTCCATGAAAACCGAATTTAGGGTAATTATTGTGTGGAGTTTAGGAAGCATTAAATCATTGATCTTGAGTATGAAATTCTTGTTAACTAAGGTGTTAATTAAGGTGTATTTTTAAATTGATATTAGGTTTGAAACAGTGGGTTACATGTGTGATTTGTAAAGCAATTATGCTTAAATTTTATGTTGATTTTTGGGGCGCATGATAAATGTTATATGTCGAATTTTATGGATGCTTGATAAATTGCCAATAATGTTATGTTGTAAAACTCATGTTTATTTAATTAAGATCATGTAATCATGTTTGAGAACATTGGGTGATAATTTAGCAAAATTTCACTGAACTGACCAGCCTGAAATTTAAGGACTACACAATATTCGGTGATATTCGAATATAAAACATTATGTGTTATGTTATGTGAAATTCTGAACAATATGTGTGATCATGTGAATTCTGAACAATATGTGTGATCTTGTGAATTTTGAAAAATTATGGGTTATGTGAAATTGGAAAATTATGTGATTATGTGATGGTTAGGACTAAGGCTAGGTGTAACTATGAACTCAAGGGGATAGTCCTTATGTGTTATGTTAAGGGTTTGAATTTCAGCCCTGTATTGTGATATGTGAGGAGGTTGATGTTCAGCCTGCCTATTATGATTATTGTGATGGGGGTTGATGTTCAGCCTGCCCGATATGATTTTTGTGATGACTATCCTAGAGTCTAGTTGACACTTAGGAGTCCACCTTTGTGAAATATGTTCACCTATGTGAAATATAAAATAAGATGTGTCTGTTGTCCAGTAGGAACCTTTTGGGAGAACGGGTTTTGACGCAAAGTGCCATGTCTTGGTCAGACAGGGGCCACCTCTTGATGTCACTACTCTTTTATGTGATGGGGTAATATAAGACGCAAAGTGCCATGTCTTGATCAGACAGGGGCCACCTCTTGATGTCATTACTCTTTATGTGACGGGGTGATATAAGACGCAAAGTGCCATGTCTTGATCAGACAGGGGCCACCTCTTGATGTCATCACTCTGATGTGTTATGGGGTGAGGGAGCAAAGTGCCACGTCGTGACCTGACGGGGGCCACCTCTTGATTCTACTCACTATCCATGTTTATGTGTTGCACGAGATTTTGCAGCTCCCAGTGCTTTGGCCAAGCCGGGTTAGACCATATTGGTCACTACTGAATATGCTGGACAACTAGGTTAATTAAGTATGGTGTGTTTAGTTGGTTTAAAATATATGTGTTTAATTGGGTTAGAGTAAAACTCTAGAACCTGAGTTTGTGAACATGAGTTTGTTATATGCTAGTGTGTACATCTGACTGTTTATATGATTTCTGTTTCTTTATTTTGTTATATGTTGACATAATATTCTTGTTAAAGATTTTTAAAAATAATCTGCCTATATTTTTGAGTGTATGTTATGGATGGTCGATTTAGACTATCCACTCACTGGGCTGTGTAGCTCACCCCTCATTATTTTCAGGCATAGAGCAGGGGCGCATTTCATGAGTAACATTGGCGTGGATATTATGTTTGCTGCTTATGAACTTTTATGCTAAAATTTTCTGGGGCCGGTTGTGGCTAAACCATATGATTTATATGAACTATGTGAACCATGTGATGTGAACCATGTGAACTATGTGAATTTGTGTTGCCAGATTGTGGCAGTTAACTGAGTTTGATTTTGTGTCACCGCGGGCTTCAGCCTGGTTTCGGTGTTTGGTGTCAGTTTATAAAAATCGATTTTTGTGGATTTGTTTTGAAATTGAAGTTGATGTGTATTTTTGCAATCGGTTTTGACACAACTGTAACTTGCATATGTCTAGTGCAAGTATTGCCTGGTGGCAGGTACCTTTATGGATTTTATGAATTTTAATCGGTTTTGATATAACTGTTGCCTTGCATATGTCTAGTGCAAGGATTGCGTGGTGGCAGGTACCCTTACGAGATTTATGAGATTTGAGTTTTGTGAATTTGTGTGTATGGATTTATGGAAATTTTTCAGATCGTGTTTTCTTGAACTCGGTTTTACCTAGCATATGATCGATCTTATATGAAACATCCTGTATCATTTGTGAATTGTGCCATTTGTTTGGGGTTAAGAATGTGGGATGTTACACCGGGATAGATCCAAGAGGCTTCTGGCCCTTAGTCAGACTACTTACATTGATAAGGTACTGGAGAGATTCTACATGGAGCTATCCAAGAAAGGATACCTTCCAGTGAGACATGGCCTTACTCTCTCAAAGAGCCAGTGTCCTACAACACAGGCTGAGAGGGATGACATGAGTCGAATTCCTTATGCTTCGGCAGTAGGATCGATCATGTATGCAATGTTATGTACTAGACCAGATGTGGCATATGCTGTGAGCATAACCAGCCGATACCAATTCAATCCAGGTCTGCAGCACTGGGTGGCTGTAAAGAACATCCTAAAGTATCTGAAAAGAACTAAGGATCTGTTCTTGGTCTATGGGGGACAGGAAGAGCTCAGTATGCAGGGCTATACTGATGCATCGTTCCAGTCTGACCCCGACGACTTTAGATCGCTGGCCGGCTATGTGTTCAAGATAAATGGAGGCGCTGTATGCTGGAAGAGCTTCAAGCAATCCACCATAGCAGATTCTACAACCGAAGCTGAGTATGTGGCTGTTGGGGTATGCCCTTAAGGCTAATGTTTGAGGCCTTGGGATTATATCAGTATCATGTATAAACTTCATGTTTATAAAGGCAATGGTTGTTATTCAGGTTGTTACATTATCTGCTACAATATGTATACTTCTGAATAATGTCTCAATGATGTTCAGCTAGGCTGACATGCAGTATAGTCCTTAGTTGAGATATCTTGGTGAACATGAGACAACCTTGATATGATTGAGACTAATATGTGTTCTAATCTTATAGGATGCTTCGAGCATGGAATAAGATGTAGACTCATGGGTACATTGGATGTACTGGACAGACCCTACTAGGATGTTCAATTGCTTGTCACAATGTGAATAATCCTTGTATGCGAACAAGTGGCATACTTCCTCTAACTTGAGATCACTTGTGTTTCTAAATGATGATTGGCATTGTTTTGAGGTAGTTCGATATCATTTGAAACATAATGGTTATAGACTATCTTGGATGGTGAGCATGAGTCATGTTAGGGCGCTGGTGATAGACATAGGATTGCCATCTCCTAGTTTGGAGTGTGATGTTCTAAAGGGGCCCCCTGGATGAGATGATTGAGAAAGTGTATGGCCATACCCAGATGACTATGTTCATCTGATCTAATCATGCTCATCATATTGGAGCTACAGGCTTGACACGCTTGTCCAATAAGAACATCCAGTGACAAAGGAAACTTGTATGCCTAGTGAAATGGATTCACACTTGTGCTGTGGTTTGGGTGTAGTCTTGGAAGACTCTTTCCTTTATATCGGGAGACAGTGATGTGTTGCTAGATACCCCTCACTGATCGTGATAACGTAAGTTATCGTTACCGACATTTAAAGGAAACCCTTAGGGTCGCACAATTTGATGATATGGCTTACTTAAGTCAGATCGTGTGGACTGAATTGTTTTGGTTCAGTTTAAAGGGATTTAATCTCTGATTGTAAGTGAGATCTGGTCTGATCATGTTTGATTGATTAGGGCTTGAGATCGGTAAGCTTCGATCGAGAGAATTGATGCTAGATCGCTGAGATCAGGAGCATCAAGAGATGAACGGTTGGATCTTGAACCTTTAGGGTTTATTGTGATCTGGACCAGATGCTTGGGTTTATTTGGTCTTTGAACCAAACCAAAATGAACCGGCTCATTATGTGAGCGCATGGTTCAAAGGGAAGAGGAAAATGCGATTGGGGTAAACCCATGGTCGCATGAAGAGGTGGCTTGCTATTTTTAGAAGCCATGATCTCAAGTTGAGATCACGCCTCACATTTGAGGGATTTTGCCTCTATTCTCGCCTCTCCTCTTCTCTCGTCGCCACTTGCTCTCTCGCGTGGTGAAGAAGGCTCACGCCAAGGAGGAGAAAAGTGATACGCCAAGCAGGAATTGATCTCATCCCCTTCCATTCGATCAGGACTCTTGGAGATCTTTGCTAGCACATGGAACGCCAAGGAGGAAGCGATCTCATTTGTGTGCGTCTACTTTGGAGGAGAGCGGCATCATTCTCTGCTTCCAAGTCGCCATCCAAGAAATGGCATTGGTAAGAATTTTTGCATTCTATACAAGTTGATCATATGTCATATTAGCGATCCTAGGAAACCCTAGATTCCGCCTTGCATAGATTGATATCTGCATGCATAGGGTTTCGCCCCCCCCCCCCCTTGGGGACTTTCAATTGGTATCAGAGCATTGGTTGATGTATGAATCATATGATTGCTTTGTGATCCATGTTTACGTTGATGCATAGATCTAAGGTTTATTACATGCGAATGTTCATGATAGTTTTCTCATCAAGCGAAAATACTAGATGAATGTATTTTACTTGTGGCGCATGTATTTAGTATGCTTATGTAGGCGCATGTTGTAGTTTTTCTTCAAAACTTGTTAACTTGCACGCCTCACTTAGATCTATAAGCGCCTACTGTAAAACCTTAGATGGGTTATTAGGGTTGAAGTCATCGTCCAGTCCAGACCCAACAAGTCTGATCAGACCATCTGACAGCCTAGATGGGTCGACCAGATGGCACCTGTGCGCAAGCACGAGGTGGCTATAGGTCGACTGCATACAGGCGTGTAGCGATGTCTGGTTGAGACAACCAGTGAACGCGCATGAGTTGGGCTCGGGGTCACACCCGCTTGCCTGAACTCATGAGGTGTTGGGGTATGCCCTTAAGCCTAATGTTTGAGGCCTTGGGAATGTATCAGTATCATGTAATAAACTGTTATGTTTATAAAGGCATGGTTATTATTCAGTTAGCTACATTGTCTGCTGCAATATATGTTCTTCTGAATAATGTCTCAAAGCTGTTCAGCTAGGCTGACAGGCTATAATGTCCTTAGTCGATGTATCTTGGTGAACATGAGACAGCCTTGATATGGTTAAGACTAATATGTGTTCTAGTCTTATAGGATGCTTCGAGCATGGAATAAGATGTAGACTCATGGGTACATTGGATGTACTGGACAGACCCTACTAGGATGTTCAATTGTTTGTCGCAATGTGAATAATCTTTGAATATGACAAGTGGCACATTTCCTCTGACTTGAGATCACTTGTGTTTTCTAAATGATGATTGTCATTGTTTTGAGGTAGTTCAATATCATTTGAAACACAATGGTTATAGACTATCTTGGATAATGAGCTTGAGTCATGTTAGGGCACTAGTGATAGACATAGGATTGCCGTCTCCTTGTTTAAGGAGTGTGATGTTCTAAAGGGGCCCCCTGGATGAGATGATTGAGAAAAGTGTATGGCCATACCCAGGTGACTGTGTTCATCTGATCTAATCATGCTCATCATATTGGAGCTACAAGCTTGACACGCTTGTCCAATAAGAACATCCAGTGGCAAAGGAAACATGTATGCCTAGTGATGTGGATTCACACTTGTGCTGTGTTTTGGGTGTAGTCTTGGAAGACTCTTTCCTTTATATCGGGAGACAGTGATGTGTTGCTAGATACCCCTCACTGATCGTGATAACGTGAGTTATCGTTACCGACATTTAAAGGAAACCCTCAGGGTCGCACAATTTGATGATATGGCTTACTTAAGTCAGATCGAGTGGACTGAATTGTTCGGGTTCAGTTTAAAGGGATTTAATCTCTGATTGTGAGTGAGATCTGGTCTGATCATGTTTGATTGATTAGGGCTTGAGATCGGTAAGCTTCGATTGAGAGATTGGATGCTAGATCGATGAGATCAGGAGCATCAAGAGATGAACGGTCAGATCTGGAGCCTTAGGGTTTATTTGAGATCTGGACTTGATTGCTTGGTATAATTGGTCTCTGGACCAAACCAATTTGAACCTGCTCGTTTAATGAGCGCATGGTTCAAGGGGGGAGGAGTTGGCGACATGTTCACTTGGCGTGAACGTTGGAGCGAAGTGTGGTGCCTATTTTTAGTAACCACGATCTCCACTTGGAGATGTTGTTCACGACCGAATAGAGTGCTCTCTATTCTCGCCTCTCGCCCATATTCCTCTTGACGCTTTCGTGTGTGGCGACACCTTGAAGGTAGAGGAGGATTCGGCCAAGAGAAGGACATCTCATCTTTCCCTTTCACTCGACAAGGACCTCTTGGAACCTTGCTAGCACAAGGAGCACCAAGGGAGGAAGCAACATCATCTTGTGTGTGACGATTTGGAGGAGAGCTCTCTTGTTCTCTTGCTTCCAAGGCGCCTTCCATTATATGGCTTCGGTATGAGTTCATTTCATGCTTTAAAGTTGATCATAATACATGCTATGCGATTATGAAAGCCCTAGATTCCGCTAGAATGTTATTGCGCCTCCTATTAGGGTTTTCGTCCCCCTTGTGTAGGGGACCTTCAATTGGTATCAGAGGAGGTTTTCATGCATTTTTTATGATTGCTTGAAAATGATTGTGATCCATGTTTTGCGCAAATTCATAGATCTATAGTTACATGCTTTATGTTGGCGAAAATGCATGCTAGTAATAGATATGATTTTCTCCTTGGCGCATGTTAAGTTGGCGCATATATTATGTTGTAGTTTTTCTTAAAACTTAAACACTTGCGCGTATACCACTAGATCTAAGGCCTTACATTAAATCCTTAGACGGGTTATTAGGGTTGAAGTCACCCCCTAGGTTAGATCCAAAAGTCTGATCAGACCATCTGACAGCCTTGACGGGTTGACCAGGTAGCACCTGTGCGCAAGCACGTGGTGGCTACAGGTCGACTGCAGACAGGCGTGTAGCGATGTCTGATTGAGACAACTAGTGAACACACATGAGTTAGGCCCGGGGTCACACCCGCTTGCCAGACCTCATTGTGGTTGTTCAGCCCTGGCGCATGCATTGTTGACCTTATGGTCGACTCAAGTCAGTTAGGACTTGGTGCATGCAAGGGCAATGGATCTGACTAGGATGGATGAGTGGATCCCTAGTAATGGACCGTTGTAAGGTTGTAGGGCAAATAAGGAAATTAAAATTGATGCCTATGGGTTTTCGAAATTTAAATTTTCTTGAGTGGATCACATGTTGATTGATGCCATATGTTTGTCTATTTACTCTTATGTGGGCTGCCCGTTTTTAATGTGTGCTGTGCTGGGGCCTGCGTGCCTGGGAATTAATTGTAAATTAATTTTTATTTTTGTGATCTGCGAATCACAGTTTAATTAATTTATAATGTGTAATTGACCTGCGTGTCAATCTTGTCTAGATAGTTAAATTTGTAATTTAATTAGACAAGAGCACAGAGCACACTTGGCAGAGGCGCTTGCAGCAGTGGCTGGACCAGGTGGGAGGTCTAGGGTTCGACCCTAGGACCTGGCGCAAATTCCTGGTGGGCGCACCAGAGCTGCAGATGGCGCTTGGGCCCAGGTTTGGGCCAGATGAGCAGCAAAAGCCCTATGAAGAAAAGCAAGTCAAGACTTAAGTTAAATTAAGGTCTTACTAGGGCTATGGGCTTTTACCACATAAGATTCATGCTCTCTTTTATTATTGTTTAAATATTAGAATTGCATGATTAGTTTATCTTCTGCTATCACCATAGGAATTGCATGATAGTGAAGAAGATAAAAAGACCGTTAAAATCCAACGCTAAAATATCAAGCTCGTAAGCCTTCTGACGCGAAACCTCACTGTTCTGACTATCGTTGGAGCCGTGTTGTACCCACTCAGTGGGCACGTCCATCTATCTTCAGACGGTGCGGGATTACACCTGTGTGTTACAGAGTAGGGATTTATCCCTTCTCGTTGCTCAGCATAGCACATGGTGGTCCAGGGAGTAGGTCGGGTCAGCTTGACCATGTAGGCTACATATGTGGCGCATATGGTAGCACATGGAGGCAGCCATCTGTGGGATCAGAGACTGTGTTGTACCAACTCAGTTGGCACAGTCTGCTGGATTGCCCAGATGAAGGGGAATCGCACGGGTTGGCGATCGGCAGGGACTGCCTACCGGAGATTAGTGCTTGTACTCTCTGTGCATCTTATCTCGCCTGAGCGGGACGCGGAGACCAAGTATGAAATCCGGATCCCATCTCACTAAAAGAGTATCTACTCTTTCGGACTGTTTAATGGATTTTTCAGTCAGATAAAATAGTGAGAAAAAGAATCTTTCTTAAGTCCTGATTGATTCTTAACATTGATACTGACCTTGCTGTTCTTGCATTGTTGTAGATACCTGCAGCAACGAACACCATGAACTTCAATGTGCGATCCCTACTGGAAAGTGAGAAGTTTGCTGGGCCGAACTTCTCTGACTGGTTCGGACACCTTAAGATCGTTCTTAAGGCAGAGAGAAAACTGTATGTCCTCGAGACGGCAATACCGCCTCAGCCCGCTCCGAACGCCGCAAGGGCGGTTCGGGAAGCCTATGAAAAGCACGTCAATGATAGCATTGATGTCGCTTGCCTGATGCTAGCGTCTATGACGCCACCGCTGCAGCGTCAGCATGAGGATATGTCTGCTATAGACATGATAGCGAACCTCAAGATGCTGTATGCTGCACAGGCGAGGACAGAGCGCTATAATCTGACAAAGCTTTTCTTTCAGAGCAAACTGGCTGAAGGGAGCCCAGTGGGAGCTCACGTGCTCAAGATGATTGGGCACAAGGAGGCTCTAGAGAAACTGGGGCATACCATCAACCAGGAGCTTGCTGTGGATATTATTCTGCAGTCTCTCCCGCCTTCATTCGACGCGTTCATTATTAACTTTAATATGAACAAAATCGATTGTACTCCGGCAGAGCTGCTGAATATGCTCTTGACTACTGAGGAAACTCTGAAGGGAAAGCCTTCGACCTCTGTCTTAATGGTTCCTTCCAGGAACAAGAAGAAGGGGAAGAAGGGCAAGACCCCTGTCAAGAGCTACAGCAAGGCTCTGAAGCAGAAGGTGAAGCGGTCTAAGGAATACAGGTGTTTCCACTGTGGCCAGCTGGGTCACTGGAAAAAGGACTGTAAAGCGCTCCAAGGAGATAAGAGGGGAAGCATCGCTTCTGGCTCAGGTATATTCGTGACTGAGGTCATGTTTTCTTCTTCTATATCATGGGTGTTGGACACTGCATGTGGAGTTCACATTTGTTCAAATGTGCAGGAACTCAAGAGAAGAAGGCAGGTGGGACAGCATGAAGTGGACCTACGAGTTGGAAACGGGGCACGGGTTGCTGCTGTTGCTGTAGGAGACTATTTCATTTCTTTACCATCTGGACTTGTATTGGAACTAAACAGTTGTTATTTTGTTCCCAGTATTACTAAAAATATTATCTCCATTCCTGCTCTTGTCAGGAAGGGTTTTTCCTTTGAATGCAATATTTCAAAGTGTGTTTTATCTTATGATAATATTGTTTATGCAACTGGTTCAATTAGCAATGGGTTATACATGTTGGACATGGAATGTTCTATACAGAAAATTGATATTAAGAAAGCCAAGAATGCTGATGACAGCACCTTGCTATGGCATAGTCGTTTAGGCCATATTAACGAGAAACGCATTAAGCGGTTGCATGATCATGGACTGCTGGGATCATTCTCCTACAAGGAGATTGATACATGCAAAGCTTGTTTAATGGGCAAAATGACGAAGTCACCTTTTCTTAACAAAGGACAAAGGGCTTCAGGTTTACTTGACCTTATACACAGTGATGTGTGTGGGCCATTTAGTAAACATGCCAGAGGTGGCTATCAGTACTTCATTACCTTTACTGATGATTTCAGTAGATATGGGTATGTCTTTTTAATGAGACATAAAAGTGAATCTTTTGACAAGTTCAAAGAGTTCAAGAATGAAGTACAAAATCAGCTAGGCCGAAATATCAAGGCACTTCGCTCAGATCGAGGTGGAGAATACCTAAGTCATACGTTTACTGACTATCTGAAGGAGTGTGGGATTATCTCACAGCTCACTCCGCCAGGAACACCGCAATGGAATGGTGTGTCCGAGAGGAGAAATAGAACGTTACTTGATATGGTTCGTTCTATGATGAGTCAGGCTACTCTTCCATACTCCTTTTGGGGTTTTGCACTGGAAACAGCTGCAAAGGTACTAAACCGAGTGCCATCCAAGGCCGTTTCAAAAACTCCATATGAGTTATGGTATGGGAAACAGCCAAGCTTGACATTTATCAGGATCTGGGGCTGCGAGGCTTATGTCAAAAAGCTCGCCTCTGGGAAACTAGAGAGCAGATCTGACAAATGCATCTTTGTCGGTTACCCTAAGGAAACTAAGGGTTATTATTTCTACGATCCCAAAGAGAACAAGGTTTTTGTTGCTCGGACGGCCATATTTCTTGAGAAGGAGTTTCTTCTGCAAGAGGCCAGTGGGAGAGAAATAAAAATGGATGAGAATCCAGAGGAAGGACAAAGTACTCAAGCAGAATTGGATGAGCCTGAGCCAGAAGATCAGGTTATTGAACAACCTGAGGCTCAGATATCACGGGAACCGCGAAGATCGGGAAGGATTCGTCGACAGCCTGAGCGCTATGACGGAGTCTACATCATTGATCATGATGAACCCCTCACTTATGCGGATGCGGTCAGTGGACCGGAATCAGCTAGATGGCTTGAAGCTATGCGAGCCGAGATGGACTCCATGTCAGATAACCAAGTTTGGGATTTGGTTGATCCGCCTCCGGGAGTTATCCCTATAGGCTGTAAGTGGATCTTCAAGAAGAAGATTGACATGGATGGTAACGTGGTTACCTATAAAGGCAGGCTAGTTGCGAAAGGTTTCAAACAAATCTACGGGATAGATTATGATGAAACTTTCTCACCTGTAGCCATGTTTAAGTCTATTCGGATTCTTTTCGCGATAGCTGCATATTATGATTATGAGATCTGGCAGATGGATGTGAAAACAGCTTTCCTTAATGGAAATCTGGATGAGGATGTGTATATGACACAACCTGAGGGTTTCACTAATCCATCAGATCGTCATAAGATATGCAAGTTAAAGAAGTCCATTTATGGACTTAAGCAAGCATCAAGAAGCTGGAATATTCGTTTTGATGAATCAGTCACGGAATTTGGTTTCATCAAGAACGAGGATGACCCGTGTGTATATAAGAGGTTTAGTGGGAGCGTAATTACTTTCCTAGTCCTCTACGTCAATGATATCTTGATCATTGGAAATGACATTCCTGAAATGCATGCTGTGAAGGCATGGTTAAGGAAATGTTTCCAGATGAAAGATTTAGGAGAAGCAGCCTATGTATTAGGTGTGAAGATCTACAGAGATAGATCTAAGAGGCTTCTCGGGCTGTGCCAGAGTACTTACATCGATAAAGTCCTGGAAAGATTTCATTTAGAGAATTCTAAACGAGGATATCTTCCAGTCAGACATGGTCTGAGTCTTTCGAAGAGTCAGTGTCCACAAACACAGACTAAGAAAGATGAAATGGACAATACGCCTTATGCTTCGGCTATTGGATCCATTATGTATGCGATGTTGTGTACTCGCCCAGACGTTGCTTACGGGTTAAGCGTGACCAGTCGTTTCCAAAGTAATCCAGGTCAGGCACACTGGATTGCAGTCAAGAACATTTGAAAATATCTGCGGAGGACCAAAGATATGTTCTTGATATATGGTGGTCAGGAAGAACTCAGTATTGAAGGATATACTGACGCTTCGTTCCAGTCTGACCAGGATGATTTCCGATCGCAATCAGGCTATGTTTTTAGCTTGAATGGAGGAGCAGTGGTGTGGAAGAGTTTCAAACAGTCAACTGTTGCTGATTCCACAACAGAAGCTGAGTATGTTGCAGCCTCGGAAGCATCCAAGGAGGCAGTGTGGATTCGTAAGTTTGTGAGAGAACTTGGTGTTGTTCCTTCGAGTGCAGATCCTTTGGTTATCTTCTGTGATAACACTGGAGCAATCGCACAAGCAAAGGAACCACGGTCGCACCAGAAGTCCAAGCACATACAGAGACGGTTTCATTTGATCAGGGAGATCATAGATCGTGGCGAGATCAAAATCTGCAAGGTTCATACAGATGATAATCTGGCAGACCCGCTTACCAAGCCTCTGGCGCAGCAGAAGCATGAGAAGCACTGTAATAATATGGGTTTGAGATTTCTCAACCATTAGATTAAGTGCAAGTGGGAGATTGTTGGGGTATGCCCTTAAGCCTAATGTTTGAGGCCTTGGGAATGTATCAGTATCATGTAATAAACTGTTATGTTTATAAAGGCATGGTTATTATTCAGTTAGCTACATTGTCTGCTGCAATATATGTTCTTCTGAATAATGTCTCAAAGCTGTTCAGCTAGGCTGACAGGCTATAATGTCCTTAGTCGATGTATCTTGGTGAACATGAGACAGCCTTGATATGGTTAAGACTAATATGTGTTCTAGTCTTATAGGATGCTTCGAGCATGGAATAAGATGTAGACTCATGGGTACATTGGATGTACTGGACAGACCCTACTAGGATGTTCAATTGTTTGTCGCAATGTGAATAATCTTTGAATATGACAAGTGGCACATTTCCTCTGACTTGAGATCACTTGTGTTTTCTAAATGATGATTGTCATTGTTTTGAGGTAGTTCAATATCATTTGAAACACAATGGTTATAGACTATCTTGGATAATGAGCTTGAGTCATGTTAGGGCACTAGTGATAGACATAGGATTGCCGTCTCCTTGTTTAAGGAGTGTGATGTTCTAAAGGGGCCCCCTGGATGAGATGATTGAGAAAAGTGTATGGCCATACCCAGGTGACTGTGTTCATCTGATCTAATCATGCTCATCATATTGGAGCTACAAGCTTGACACGCTTGTCCAATAAGAACATCCAGTGGCAAAGGAAACATGTATGCCTAGTGATGTGGATTCACACCTGTGCTGTGTTTTGGGTGTAGTCTTGGAAGACTCTTTCCTTTATATCGGGAGACAGTGATGTGTTGCTAGATACCCCTCACTGATCGTGATAACGTGAGTTATCGTTACCGACATTTAAAGGAAACCCTCAGGGTCGCACAATTTGATGATATGGCTTACTTAAGTCAGATCGAGTGGACTGAATTGTTCGGGTTCAGTTTAAAGGGATTTAATCTCTGATTGTGAGTGAGATCTGGTCTGATCATGTTTGATTGATTAGGGCTTGAGATCGGTAAGCTTCGATTGAGAGATTGGATGCTAGATCGATGAGATCAGGAGCATCAAGAGATGAACGGTCAGATCTGGAGCCTTAGGGTTTATTTGAGATCTGGACTTGATTGCTTGGCTTAATTGGTCTCTGGACCAAACCAATTTGAACCGGCTCGTTTAATGAGCGCATGGTTCAAGGGGAGAGGAGTTGGCGACATGTTCACTTGGCGTGAACGTTGGAGCGAAGTGTGGTGGCTATTTTTAGTAACCACGATCTCCACTTGGAGATGTTGTTCACGACCGAATAGAGTGCTCTCTATTCTCGTCTCTCGCCCATATTCCTCTTGACGCTTTCGTGTGTGGCGACACCTTGAAGGTAGAGGAGGATTCGGCCAAGAGAAGGACATCTCATCTTTCCCTTTCACTCGACAAGGACCTCTTGGAACCTTGCTAGCACAAGGTGCACCAAGGGAGGAAGCAACATCATCTTGTGTGTGACGATTTGGAGGAGAGCTCTCTTGTTCTCTTGCTTCCAAGGCGCCTTCCATTATATGGCTTCGGTATGAGTTCATTTCATGCTTTAAAGTTGATCATAATACATGCTATGCGATTATGAAAGCCCTAGATTCCGCTAGAATGTTATTGCGCCTCCTATTAGGGTTTTCGTCCCCCTTGTGTAGGGGACCTTCATGAGGGTCGTTCAGCCCAATTGCATGCATTGTTGACCACTGGGTCGACTCAAGTCAGTTAGGACTTGGTGCATGCGAGGGCAGTGGGTCTGACTAGATATGATGAGTGGATCCCTATTAATGGACCGTTGTAAGGTAGTAGGGCACATAAGGAAAATAAAATTAATGCCAATGGGTTTTTGAAAATTTTATTTTCTTATTATTGGATCACATGTTGAATGTATACCATGTTTGGTATCTATTTAATCTTATGTGGGCTGCCCAATTTAATGTGTGCTGTGCTGGGGCCTGCGTGCCTGGATTAAACAGTAAATTATTATAATTGTGATCTGCGCATCACATTTTATTTAATTTATAAAGTGTAATTGACCTGCGTGTCAATCATGTCTAGATAGATTGAATTGTAATTTTAATCAGACATGAGCACAGAGCACACTTGGCAGAGGCGCATGCAGCAAGTGGCTTCACCAGTGGGAGGTCCAGGGTTCGACTCTGGGACAGGTGCATTTACCTGGTGGGCGCACCTGAGCTGCAGTGGGCGCTTGGGCCCTGGGTTGGGCCAGATGAGATGCAAAAGACCCATCAAGAGCTCAAGTGAAGACTTAAGTTAAATTAAGGTCTTACCTAGGCTTAATGGGCTTTTACCACATAAGATCAGCATGCTTTCTATTTATTGTTTATATAATTAGAATTGCATGATTTAATCTTCTGCTATCACCATAGGGTTTGCATGATAGTTAAGAAGATAAAAGACCGTTAAAATCCAATGCTAAAATATCAAGCTCGTAAGCCTTCTGGCGTGAAACCTCACTGTTCTGACTATCGTTGGGGCCGTGTTGTACCCACTCAGTGGGCACGCCCATCTATCTTCAGACGGTGTGTGATTACACCTGCGTGTTACAGGGAAGGGATTTTATCGCTTCTCGTTGCTCAGCATAGCACGTGGTGGTCCAGGGAGTAGGTCGGGTCAGCTTGACCATGTAGGCTACATATGTGGCGCATATGATAGCTATATGGAGGTAGCCATCTGTGGGATCAGAGACTGTGTTGTACCAACTCAGTTGGCACAGTCTGCTGGATTGCCCGGATGAAGGGGAATCGCACGGGTTGGCGATTGGCAGGGATTGCCTACCAGAGATTAGTGCTTGTACTCTCTGTGCATCTTATCTCGCCTGAGCAGGACGCGGAGACCAAGTATGAAATCTGGATCCCATCTCACTAAAAGAGTTTTACTCTTTCGGGCTGTTTTGCTGGATTTTTCAGCCAGATAAAATAGTGAGAAAAGAAGCATTACGAAAAATATTATCTCTATTCCTGCTCTTGTCAGGAAAGGGTTTTCCTTTGAATGCAATATTTCAAAGTGTATTATTTCTTTTGATAATATTGTTTATGCTACTGGGTCGATTAACAATGGATTATTCATGTTGGACATGGAATGTTCTATACAACAAATTGATATTAAGAAAGCCAAGTATGATGATAGCACCTTGCTATGGCATAGTCGTTTAGGCCATATTAACAAGAAGCGCATTAAGCGGTTGCATGATCATGGACTGCTGGGATCATTCTCCTATGAGGAGATTGATACATGTAAAGCTTGTTTAATGGGTAAAATGACGAAGTCTTCTTTTCCTAAGAAAGGTCAAAGGGCTTCAGGTTTACTTGACCTTATACACAGTGATGTGTGTGGGCCATTCAGTAAACATGCCAGAGGTGGCTATCTATACTTCATTACCTTTACTGATGATTTCAGTAGATATGGGTATGTCTATCTAATGAGACAAAAAAGTGAATCTTTTGACAAGTTCAAAGAGTTCAAGAATGAAGTACAGAATCAGCTAGGCCGAAATATCAAGGCACTTCGTTCAGATCGAGGTGGTGAATACTTGAGTGGAGAGTTTACTGACTATCTGAAGGAGTGTGGGATTATCTCACAGCTCACTCCGCCAGGAACACCGCAATGGAATGGTGTGTGCGAAAGGAGGAACAGAACCTTACTGGATATGGTTCGTTCTATGATGAGTCAGGCTACTCTACCTTACTCCTTTTGGGGATTTGCACTGGAAACAGCTGCAAAGGTACTAAACCGAGTGCCATCCAAGGCAGTTTCAAAGACGCCATATGAGTTATGGTATGGGAAACAGCCGAGCTTGACATTTATCAAGATCTGGGGTTGCGAGGCTTATGTCAAAAAGCTCGCCTCTGGGAAACTAGAGAGCAGATCTGAGAAATGCATCTTTGTCGGTTACCCTAAGGAAACTAAGGGTTATTATTTCTTCGATCCCAAAGAGAACAAGGTGTTTGTTGCTCGGACAGCTATTTTTCTTGAGAAGGAATTTCTTCTGCAAGAGGCCAGTGGGAGAGAAATAAAGCTGGATGAGAATCCAGAAGAAGGACAAAGTAGTCAAGCACAGTTGGATGAGCCTGAGCCAGTAGATCAGGTTACTGAACAACCTGAGGCTCAGATATCACGGGAACCGCGAAGATCGGGAAGGATCCGTCGACAGCCTGAGCGCTATGACGGAGTCTACATCATTGATGATGAACCCCTCACTTATGCGGATGCGGTCAGTGGACCGGAATCAGCGAGATGGCTTGAAGCTATGCGAGCCGAGATGGACTCCATGTCAGATAACCAAGTCTGGGATTTGGTTGATCCGCCTCCGGGAGTAATCCCTATAGGCTGTAAATGGATCTTCAAGAAGAAGATTGACATGGATGGTAACGTGGTTACCTATAAAGGCAGGCTAGTTGCGAAAGGTTTCAAACAAATCTACGGGATAGATTATGATGAAACTTTCTCTCTTGTAGCTATGTTCAAGTCTATTCGGATTATTCTCGCGATAGCAGCATATTATGATTATGAGATCTGGCAGATGGATGTGAAGACTGCTTTCCTTAATGGAAAACTGGATGAGGATGTGTATATGACACAACCTGAAGGTTTCACCAATCCATCAGATCGTCATAAAATATGCAAGTTAAAGAAGTCCATTTATGGACTTAAGCAAGCATCAAGAAGCTGGAATATTCGTTTTGATGAATCAATCTGTGAGTTTGGTTTCATCAAGAATGAAGATGACCCGTGTGTATATAAGAGGTTTAGTGGGAGCGTAATTACTTTCCTAGTCCTCTACGTCGATGATATCTTAATCATTGGAAACGATATTCCTGAACTGCATGCGGTTAAAGCATGGTTAAGAAAATGTTTCCAGATGAAAGATTTAGGAGAAGCAGCCTATGTATTAGGTGTGAAGATCTACAGAGATAGATCTAAGAGGCTTCTCGGGCTGTGCCAGAGTACTTACATCGATAAAGTCCTGGAGCGATTTCATTTAGAAAATTCTAAAAGAGGATATCTTCTAGTCAGACATGGTCTGAATCTTTCGAAGAGTCAGTGTCCACAAACACAGACTGAGAAAGATGAAATGGACAATACGCCTTATGCTTCGGCTATTGGATCCATTATGTATGCGATGTTGTGTACTCGCCCAGACGTCGCTTACGGGTTAAGCGTGACCAGTCGGTTCCAAAGTAATCCAGGTCAGGCGCACTGGATTGCAGTCAAGAACATTTTGAAATATCTTCGGAGGACCAAAGATATGTTCTTGGTGTATGGTGGTTAGGAAGAACTCAGTATTGAAGGATATACTGACGCTTCGTTCCAATCTGACCAGGATGATTTCCGATCGCAATCAGGCTATGTTTTTAGCTTGAATGGAGGAGCAGTGGTGTGGAAAAGTTTCAAACAATCTATTGTTGTTGATTCCACAACTGAAGCCGAGTATGTTGCAGCCTCAGAAGCATCTAAGGAGGCAGTGTGGATTCGTAAGTTCATTCAGGAACTTGGTGTTGTTCCTTCGAGTGCAGATCCTTTGGTTATCTTCTGTGATAACACTGGAGCCATAGCACAGGCAAAGGAACCACGGTCGCACCAGAAGTCCGAGCACATACAGAGACGGTTTCACTTGATCTGGGAGAACATTGATCGTGGCGAGATCAAAGTCTGCAAGGTTCATACAGACGACAATCTGGCTGACCCGCTTACAAAGCCTCTAGCGCAGCAGAAGCATGAGAAGCACTATAATAATATGGGTTTGAGATTTCTCAACCATTAGATTAAGTGCAAGTGGGAGATTGTTGGGGTATGCCCTTAAGGCTAATGTTTGAGGCCTTGGGATTATATCAGTATCATGTATAAACTTCATGTTTATAAAGGCAATGGTTGTTATTCAGGTTGTTACATTATCTGCTGCAATATGTATACTTCTGAATAATGTCTCAATGATGTTCAGCTAGGCTGACATGCAGTATAGTCCTTAGTCGAGATATCTTGGTGAACATGAGACAACCTTGATATGATTGAGACTAATATGTGTTCTAATCTTATAGGATGCTTCAAGCATGGAATAAGATGTAGACTCATGGGTACATTGGATGTACTGGATAGACCCTACTAGGATGTTCAATTGCTTGTCACAATGTGAATAATCCTTATATGCGAACAAGTGGCATACTTCCTCTGACTTGAGATCACTTGTGTTTCTAAATGATGATTGGCATTGTTTTGAGGTAGTTCGATATCATTTGAAACATAATGGTTATAGACTATCTTGGATGGTGAGCATGAGTCATGTTAGGGCGCTGGTGATAGACATAGGATTGCCATCTCCTAGTTTGGAGTGTGATGTTCTAAAGGGGCCCCCTGGATGAGATGATTGAGAAAGTGTATGGCCATACCCAGATGACTATGTTCATCTGATCTAATCATGCTCATCATATTGGAGCTACAGGCTTGACACGCTTGTCCAATAAGAACACCCAGTGACAAAGGAAACTTGTATGCCTAGTGAAATGGATTCACACTTGTGCTGTGGTTTGGGTGTAGTCTTGGAAGACTCTTTCCTTTATATCGGGAGACAGTGATGTGTTGCTAGATACCCCTCACTGATCGTGATAACGTAAGTTATCGTTACCGACATTTAAAGGAAACCCTTAGGGTCGCACAATTTGATGATATGGCTTACTTAAGTCAGATCGTGTGGACTGAATTGTTTTGGTTCAGTTTAAAGGGATTTAATCTCTGATTGTAAGTGAGATCTGGTCTGATCATGTTTGATTGATTATTGCTTGAGATCGGTAAGCTTCGATCGAGAGAATTGATGCTAGATCGCTGAGATCAGGAGCATCAAGAGATGAACGGTTGGATCTTGAACCTTTAGGGTTTATTGTGATCTGGACCAGATGCTTGGGTTTATTTGGTCTTTGAACCAAACCAAAATGAACCGGCTCATTATGTGAGCGCATGGTTCAAAGGGAAGAGGAAAATGCGATTGGGGTAAACCCATGGTCGCATGAAGAGGTGGCTTGCTATTTTTAGAAGCCATGATCTCAAGTTGAGATCACGCCTCACGTTTGAGGGATTTTGCCTCTATTCTCGTCTCTCCTCTTCTCTCGTCGCCACTTGCTCTCTCGCGTGGTGAAGAAGGCTCACACCAAGGAGGAGAAAAGTGATACGCCAAGCAGGAATTGATCTCATCCCCTTCCATTCGATCAGGACTCTTGGAGATCTTTGCTAGCACAAGGAACGCCAAGGAGGAAGCGATCTCATTTGTGTGCGTCTACTTTGGAGGAGAGCGGCATCACTCTCTGCTTCCAAGTCGCCATCCAAGAAATGGCATTGGTAAGAATTTTTGCATTCTATACAAGTTGATCATATGTCATATTAGCGATCCTAGGAAACCCTAGATTCCGCCTTGCATAGATTTATATCTGCATGCATAGGGTTTCGCCCCCCCCCCCCTTGGGGACTTTCAGTGGCTGCTTCTGAGGCAGCCAAGGAAGCTGTTTGGATAAGGAAGTTCTTATGTGATCTTCAAGTGGTGCCTAGTGCAATGGATCCCATTGAACTCTACTGTGACAACAATGGAGCAATTGCACAAGCCAAGGAACCACGGTCGCATCAAAGATCCAAACACATACTCAGAAGATTTCACCTGATCAGAGAGATCATTGACAGAGGTGATGTCAAGATTAGTATAGTAGACACAGAGAATAATCTGGCAGACCCATTGACCAAGGCTTTGGCGCAGCAGAAGCATGATGGTCACGCTAGAGATATGGGGTTAAGATTCCTCAACTTCTAGGTCTTAGTGCAAGTGGGAGATTGTTGGTGTATATGCCCTAGGACCTAGTTTTGGTCAACTTATGTACTATTTGACATTGATATTTATATATCATTCTGGTATTGTCGTTATCATTGTTTGTCTACACCTGCGATTGTGTACTTACATAATAATGTCCCTGGAGACAGATTGGATCTGTGCTCAAATAATTGTCCCTAGTCGATGTACCTGAGTGGATATGGGACAGCTCTGGTACTTGAGAGACTGGTATGTGGGCTGGTTAGGCACGTGGTGCTAACACAGACACATGGGTATATCATAGGAAGATATACTGGATGGACCCGCTATGAGGTTATGACTTGGTGTCATGAGTTATCCTCATAAGTGACAGGAGATGCATTGATCCCTTGACTTGAGGTCATTGATCATTCTATATTGTTAGGGACTTGCTTTGATACAACCTAACACCTTACCGTAGCTGGGAGGTCATAACAGTTGTTATTGAGCATGTCACAACCCATATGAGAAGATCAATGGACAGACATAGGATTTGCCCCTTCCCTAGGGAAGTATGATATCCATGGAACTCCTTTATGGTTCTATGACTGAGAGTGTATGGCCATACCCAGGTGAGAACCTGTTTTAGTCATAGCCATGAGATTGGATGAAAGCAAGTGGTGACACACTTGTCCAATCGGATATCAGTTCGGCAAAGAGACTGTAATGCATCTGTACCTAGTTGCGATGATGGGGATGTCGATGTCGATATCCATTCCAATGACCTGGGTAGCAGCGATGCACTGCTAGGTGCCACTCACTGCTTGTGATGACCTCTGGTCACTACTGCCAGCGTCAGAGGAACCTACAGTGTCGCACACCTTGATACTTGAGTTCTCGTATTGATCGGGAAGCCTTATAATCGAGTTATTGGATAACTCGGATCTAATTGGGAGATTTCATCTGCGCCAATGGGCCTGATGAGATGGAAGAATGTTATTGGAGCCAAACTTCATTTTTGGCAGGTTGACCCGTATTTGACCATGGTTGGTCACATTTGGATTAGGGTTGCATTGGATTGGATCCAAGTGCTTAATCAACCCATGTAATGAAGTTTGGGCTAGCTCATTATCCAATGAGGTCCAATAACAAGTTCTCATGAAGAGATGAGAGGCTAAAAGGGTATAATGGGGAGAAACATGAACCATTAAGCGCCTAGGGCCATAATGGGGTCATGTTGGCGCCTTTGCTTCTTTATGGAAGTAAAGGGCGCCTCCCCTCTCTTCCTAGGATGGAATGCATGCCTCTATGGCATTGCTTGGGGCGCAAGGCAAGGCCTTGGCGCATAAGGAAAGGCGTGGGGCACAATAAGGAATGGTTGAATGAGAATTATGGAAATGTCTTGGAGACTTTCCTTGTCTTAAAGCTCCTCATCCTAACCCTACACTTGTCATGATCCTAGCCCTTACCCTAACTGCCTCTTGCCCTATAAATGTGACCCTAGTCGCCCCCTCTTGTGGATGATCAATCCTCAAAGGCGTGAACACATCAAGAGGGCGAGAACAAGGGGCATTGGTGCAACCATCCTCTTCCATCAAACCCTAGCCGCAAGCTTCTTCCCTTCTTCCTCCTTTGGCGCAAGAGAAGTAAAGGCTTGGCGGCATTCTCCCTTCTCCCCTCTTCTTCATCAATTGGCACTTCTACCTTGGAGGTGGCGCGAGCATTGAAGAAGACAACTAAGGCTTGGATTTTCTTCCCGAGGCTAGCACCGGGCGTGGAAGAAAAGAACTCAAGAGATCCGTGTGTGTGAGACTGCAGAGGGCGCACACTTGGGCGCCTGCATCGGCATTGCTCTTCATTGCTCTTAAGGTATTTCCTAACTCATCGTGTCGACTCCCTTGCTTGCGATCTTCACTGGGTTTTTGGGACCGGCCTGTTTCGGGGACATTCTTCCGCTGCGTAAAATGTATGTCCATGACTCTGAAAATTGTAAAATGTCCCCGGGGTTTCCCAACAGAAAGAGCATTATGCAAACCATAGTGGCAAAATTCTACAAATAAGGCTGAGTACAATGCAGTTTCTTGTGGCAGCCAAGGAAGCAGCTTCATTCATTTGAACTTGATTTAGTTCCTGGTGCTTGATGGTCCAGTATAGTTCTTACTTGGGCCATAGCATAAGTGAAGGAACTTAATGCTCAAGTATGTACTGCAGCATATCATCTGATCTTAGAGATCATGGATAAGGATGATGATCAAATTTGTTAAAATAAACACATATAGCAATCTGGAAAAACCCACCCGCATAGCCTCTGGCGCAGCGGAAGCTAAATGGGTCATACTAGAGACATTGGAACTGACTAAACATCAGTTGCCCTTGGTCTTAGTGCAAGTGGGAGATTGTTGGTGTATATGCCCTGAAGACCAATGTATGGACATGGTCAGGCATTGTTTGAATGTACTTTGATAGAACTATTACTCTTTATATAGGCATGGTCATTATTATGCAGACTTCTCTACCTGCGTTGATGTATTGAGTTGCATGTATAATGTCCCAGGAGTTTGGATTGGATCCATTCTCATAAGCTATCCCCAGACAAGGTACCTTAGCAGATATGAGACAGCTTTGGTACATGTGAGACTGGTGTATCGGCTGGTTAAGTGCGGGGCACAGTAACGCAGACATACAGTTGCATTGGATGCACTGGAGTGATCCACCATGAGGATTGACTTGTCTAGTCAACAAGTCAATCTCACATGCAAGAGGTTTGCATTGATCCTTAGACTTGAGGTATTCATGTCTAGATTTGATGATAGGTATGATTTCATACAGTCTTACGTCTCTCCGTAATTGGGAGACCAAAACGACTGTCATTGGGCATGTCATAAGTCACGTAGAGATATGGATGACCAATAGTAGGATTTGCCCCTTCCTTATTGGAAGCATGATATCCACTCGGGGCGCCCCACCTTATTGGTGCATGACAGGAAAGTGTGGTCACAGTTGTTGAGTCATGACCAATGCATTGGATTGATAAACTTGAGACTAATCCAATGGCAGGATATCAGTTTAGGCAAAGGGATCTATAATGCAATGGGAATCCTCGTTGCTTGTTAGGAGTTGTTGCCATAATGACTTAAGTCCTATGACATGGGTAGTAGTGATGTGTTGCTAGATACCCCTCACTACTTATGATGTTTACATCATTGCCATCGTCATATGGATCCTACGGGGTCACACGCAATAGACTCTTGACGTTGCTTTAATCAGAAGCCTTATGATCAAGTTATTGGATAACTTGGATCAATTTGGAAGATTTCATTAGCGCCAATGGGCTTGATGAGTTGGAAGAAAGTTATTGGAGCCAAACTTCAATTTTGGCAGGTTGACCCGAAATTGACCATAAATTGGTCACATTTGGATTAGGGTTGCATTGGATTAGATGCAATGGCTTAATCAACCCATGCCATGAAGTTTGGGCTAGCTCATTATCCGATGAGGCCCAATAATAAGCTGTCATGAAGAGATTAGAGGCTAAAAGGGCATAATGGGGAGAAATCTCACCCCATTGGCACCTAGGGGCATAATGGGGTGAGGGAGGCGCCTTTGCTTCATTATGGAAGTAAAGGGCGCCTAGCCCTACTTCCTAGGATGGAATGCATGCCTTTAAGGAATCTCTTCGGCTGATATGGCTATAGGGAAAATAAGGATAGGTTGAATGAGGTTTATGGAAAAGTCTTGGAGACGTTCCTTGCCACAAACCTCCTTCATCCTAGCCGCCCACTTGGCATGATCTTGGCCCTCCCTAAACCGCCTCTTGCCCTTATAAATAAGACCCTAGTCGCCCCCTCTAAAAAGGTTAACTCCTTGGAGGCGTGAAGACACATAGAGAGGCGTGAGCAAGGGCAAAGGGTGACAACTTGAAGGTGGCGCAACCCTTCTTCCTCCTTGAAGCCGCAAGCCTTCTTCTCCTTCTTCACCTCTTGACATAACTTGGAGAAGGGCTTGGTGGCGACATCTCTTGGAGAGAATTGGAAGCTTAGGTTGGCGACAACTTGAGTGCTTGGAGCTCTCCTTCTTCATCAAGGAGCGCAATCTCCTTCTTCCTTGGAGCCGAAAGTTCTTCCTCTTCCTCTCTTCTTTGGCGCAAGGATTCTTTGTGCTTGGTGGCGTCTTCTTGCCACAAGCCCTCATCGTTCCTTGGCCATAGGCGCACCTTGGAGGTGGCGCAAGCAAAGAAGAAGAGGGAAGTCATTGGCGGCATCTTCCCTATCACATAACTTGGAGAAGGGCTTGGTGGCGACATCTCTTGGAGAGAATTGGAAGCTTAGGTTGGTGACAACTTGAGAGCTTGGAGCTCTCCTTCTTCATCAAGGAGCGCAATCTCCTTCTTCCTTGGAGCCGAAAGTTCTTCCTCTTCCTCTCTTCTTTGGTGCAAGGATTCTTTGTGCTTGGTGGCATCTTCTTGCCACAAGCCCTCATCGTTCCTTGGCCATAGGCGCACCTTGGAGGTGGCGCAAGCAAAGAAGAAGAGGGAAGTCATTGGCGGCATCTTCCCTATCCCGTCCTTGGCGCAAGTTCTCTTGAAGGTGGCGCAAGTGAGGTGAAGGCTTGATTCTCTTCCCGAGGCTAGCACAAAGTGTGGAAGGGAGCAACGATCAAGGAGTCGACGCGCGGATACTTGTAGAGGGCGAGCACTCGATCGTCTTCAACATGGCTTCGGCAACTAGACAAGCAAAAGAGGTACATCTCTAACACATCCTTGTGTCTTCTCTCTCGCATGGATCCTTGGAACCTGAATATGTTTCGGGTGTAATGATTCTTCCGCTGCGTCCTGGGACTGCAAAATTTTAAATTACACCCGGTATTCCCTAACATTTCACACAAACTTTCAGAGTCATTCGAGAGAAATACGGCACTACCGTAATTTTGAGACAAATTTCCACGGTACTGTAATTTAAGACAATTTCGACCATAGGACTTAGGCAAAAATACGGCACTGTCGTAAAGATTTCGACGGTATCGTAATTTTTGCCCAGAATTCAAAGAAGAAATTATGGCACTGTCATAATTATTTCATGGTACCGTAATTTTGCACCCAGATTTCCGATTTTTTGCCAAAACCTTAAAAACATGATTTCTCAAGATTTAGGGCACCAATTGAAAATCCGAAAAAAGAGGAAGACTCAAGATAAGTAGGCGAAGTTTTGCAAAGCAAAAGGAATAATTTTTGAAAGGAAGCTTCGCTTGAGGAAGAAGAACACACCACAGAAGTATCAGAGCGATAGGAGATCGATCGAGGGAGAAATCATCAAATCGCGGTCCTGGCACTATTCATCGTGACTTCAAGGCAAATTACGGGTTGTAATTTAGATTACATCCCTATTTTGTAACTTTTTCTCCTTCTTTCGATTTCTAATCATTCTAAAATCAAGTTTTGCTATAATTCTTCCATCATGCTAGCTTAAACCTTCATATGGGACATGGGGGTGTAATCCCCTTAATTTCTTAATGTCTAGACTTTGATTATTTATGTCATGATAATTTTGTTATGATAATTCTGCTTATGTGATGACTTTCCTTTAATTCTCCTTAGTTTTATAAATATCAGCATGTTTTAGAGTTTTGCAAAATAGACTGAGATGTTGATTGTAAAATTTGGAACCCTAAAAATCATTGAGTTTGGAACTTATCGTAAGAGATTAGGTTTGTTCTTTGAATTATGATTTTTAGTAATTTATTGCCATGTTGATTTTCTGATTCTTTGGATTGAGTTAATGTTTTAGGTTTGATTCAAAATTGTAAGAGATTAAATTTTTTATCACCGGAGAACCTTAAGTAGAACTTGTGATGAGTTTTAGGATGCACGTGAGTGATCCTTGAGTTTCCACATTAGATGATTAACTTAGAATTTGGATACACGAGAGTGATCCTTGAGTTCTTTGTTGATGGTTTACTTATTTTCAGCGTTGGATAGATTTTGCACGAGAGTGAGGATTGGTCCTTTGTATGATTATCTGCGCGAGAGCGAGATGATCCTTTTATGAAGTAAACTAAATATTTATCATGATAAAATTTGACTGACAATCTTTATTTCCTTCTAGTCATTAGAATTAAGGTGGATGAACCCCTAGTCCCAGTTTTCTTCTCTTATATTTTTCCGTGCATTTTCCGATCGCTTGCATCATTATTCGACTTGTTTAGCTAGTGAAAACTTGATTCGTCGGTACTTAACAACAAGGTCTCTGTGGTTCGATATCTTAAATATTTCTTCGAGTAGCCGTGCACTTGCAGACTACAACAAGTTTTTGGCGCCGTTGCTGGGGACCTTGGTTTTGTTAATATTGATATAATTGATAGTATTGCTAGTCTAAGCCTTTTGTTTTTGTTCTTAGTATTTTCTGTGATAGATTCTAGTTTTCTTTTATTTTCAAAAAAATCTGAACTTTTCTCACTTTCTACTTGTTTATGCGCAGGAATCTTAGGTCAGGACCATTAGTTCCTTTTGAACCTGAAATTAATAACTCTTAGATTGCGCAGGAAATTGAGATTTGTAGAGGAGAGAGAAGAAGAGTCCATCATGGAGGAGAGAAGAACACTTGGAGACTATGCAGCCCCGAGTACACTGGGAATTTGTTGTAGCATTACTAGGCCTGCAAATTATGCAAACAACTTTGAGATTAAACCAGCTTTCCTGTCAATGATCCAATAGAACCAGTTTGGAGGATCTCCTCTGGAAGATCCAAATCAACACTTATCTCTTTTTCTTAAATTTTGTGATACCATAAAAATTACTGGTGTATCTAATGATGCTCTTAGACTGAGACTGTTTCCTTTTTCTCTCAGGGATAGAGCAAAAGCTTGGCTACATTCACAACCAACTAGGACATTCACTACTTGGGAGCAATTGTCAAAGGTTTTCTTGCTGAAATACTTTCCACCCAGTAAGATGATCCAGTTGAGGAATCAAATCACAAGCTTTGCATAGAGGGATAGCGAATCACTTAGTGAAGCATGGGAGCGCTTTAATGAGTTACAATGGAAGTGCCCTCACCATGGATTAGAAGATTGGGTTTTAATTCAAACTTTCTATAATGCTTTACTTTACAACACTCGCTTAACTATTGATGCTTCTATAGGAGAAGCACTGATAAAGAAGACTATTGAAGATGCCTATGCGTTGATTGAAGAGATGGCGCTAAATTACAACCAATGGACTACTGAGAGAGGAGTGTTGTATCGTCCTCCTCATGATAAGAATGATGGTAATGGCTGGCGTTCTCTAGCAGAGAAGGTATAATCTTTGTGTAATGATTTTGATTCTTTTTAGGTGCAAACTGCTGCTGTTTCTTCTGTTATGTGTGATGTTTGTGGAAACCATGGGCACTATGCTGAAGAATGTAAAGTTATTGTTGATCAGGGTAGTGAGCAAATTAATGCAGTAGGGGGTTATTATCAAGGTAGAAATAATGACCCCTACTCTAATACCTATAACCCTGGTTGGAGAAACCACCCTAACTTGTCCTGGAGAAGTAACAATCATGTTAGTGGACATAATGAAAATAGAGGGTACCAACAAAGTCAACAAAATCAGAGTCAACCAAAAAAATCTAGTTTAGAGGATATGTTTGAGAAGTTCATGAGTACTCAGATGAGCAAAAATGATGAGCTTTCAGAGAGCATTAAGCAAATCAATTCTAAGTTAGATGGTGTTGTTGCTCACAATAAGATTTTAGAGACACAGATAGCACAACAAGCAAGCACTTCTTACAGACCCCTAGGGAAATTACCTGCCAAACCTGAACCAAACCCTAGGGAGTACTGTAATGCTATCATAACTAGGAGTGGAAAATAGTTAGGGGACCCTAGGGGACCATTAGATGATGATGAGGAAGAGCCTAATGTTAGACCTAGCGGGGAACCAGTTTTGGAATCACAACCTGCACATGTGCAGTCCCATCTTAGCTCACCACCTTCCAAGGAGGATGAGCCTTCACAGAATGGTGATTTGCCTTGTGAAGTTAAGATTCCTAGACCTAGTTCACCACCACTTTATAGGCCACCTATTCCTTTTCCCCAAAGGATTGTGCAAGCTAAGTTGGATAGTGTTGTATCCCAAGTTGATTGGCGTGTACCTTGGACTAATCCTCGGCGACGACGCCAAAAACTTGTTGTATGTCCGCAAGTGCACGAATACTCGAAATAACAAAAATATCAAACCACAGAGACCTTGTTGTCAAGTACTGAATAATCGATTTATCGCTAGCTAGACAATCGAAAAATAGTGAATCAAACTATCGAAAAGAACACGGAGAAAATATCAGAGAAGAAACCGGGACTAGGGGTTCATCTACTTTAATTTATAATGGTTAGATTAAGATAAGTGTCTGTCAATCTAATTTTATCATGATAAAGGTATAGTTTACCTCATAAATAAATTGTCTCACTCTCGCGCAAACAATCGTACAAAGAACCGATCTTCACTCTCATGCAAGATCTATTCAATGCTGAAAATTAGTAAACCATCAACTAAGAACTCAAGGATCACTTTCGTGCATCCGAATTCTAAGTTGATAACCTCAAGTGGAAACTCAAAGATCACTCTCGTACATCTGAGTTACGACACAAGTTTTACTCAAGGTTCTCTGACGATCAGAAATTTAATCTCTTACAATTTCTAACCAAGTCTAAATTATTAACTCAATCCAAAGAATCGTAAAATCAACAAGGCATTAAAATTCTTTAAAAATTAGAATTCGAAGAACAACCTAATCTCTTGCGATAGTTCCAAACTCGATAATTCCTAGGGTTCCAAATTTCACAATCAACTTCTCAGTCTATTTTGCAAAATTCTAAAACATGCTAATATTAAGAAACAAAGGAGAATTAAAGAACAATTAATCACAAAAGTAAAATTACCACAATAAAATCAGTTTGACAAAATTAGGATTTTCTAGTCATTAAGAAACAAAGAGATTACACCCCCATGTCCCAAATAAAGATTAAGCTAGCATGATGAAGATAATACAACTAAACATGTTTCAGTATGATAAGAAATCGAAATAAGGAGAGAAGAGTTACAAAAGAGGGCTGTAATGTAATTACAGCCCATAATTTTGCCCTAAACAACACTGTCAACGCTGTTTCATTGATTTCTCCTCCGTTCAAAATCCTTTTGCTCTAAAACTTCATATGTATGTTCTCCTTCACCAGGCGAAGCCCTCTACCAAATTTTGTGGCCGGAGATGGTCTGTAGGCCGAGAACCGACGAATCCTAGTGCGGCCCTTCTACTCTCCAATTCGCCGTGGATCGGTGGTAAAATTTCCTCCCTTACTTCGAAAACCCTCCCCTAGTTATTCTGAGTCCCCCCTCTTTAATTGTGAGTGCACAGCCCTTTCAAATATCTCAATTTGGTGCCCTAAATCTCGAGAAATCACGAAATCAATTTTCTGGCGGAAGAATCGGGCGTCTGGGCAGGAAATACAGTTCCGTAATTGGAAATACGGTACCGTAATTGGAATTACGGTAGTACCGTAATTATCCACTGAACTCGCTGTATGAAGTCTGACCAAATTACGGCACCGTGAAGGATTTTATGGTAGTGCCGTAATTTTCCACTGAAGCCTCTGAAGTCTCGGGTCCAAATTAGCCTGAAATTATGGTACCGTAATGAAAATTATGGTAGTGCTGTAATTCTCAAAAAATTTCCCAGATGAAGCTGCCGTGAAAATCATTGCGGTAGTGCCTTAATCCAAATTTGCGGCCGTTAAAATACTTACGACACTACCGTAATTTTGCCAGAAAGTTCGTTTTGGCTTCAAATTTGATGTGTACTCTCCTCTTGATGTTAGGATCATGCCCATGTGTTGGATTTGCTTGAAAAATATTGAAAACGTTGCCTTTTTGCCTAAAAACGATCAATATCCAAAAAGGGTGTAGATTCCGAAATATTTGATAAAAAAGTCATAAAATAAGCAAAGAAGCATGAATATGACTCAAAAACTTGATGGAATAAGCATGAAATTCACTATGAAATTTGGAGTCATCAAATACATAAGACTCAAACTTTGCTTATCCTCAAGCAAATAAAGTAAATCAATACTGAGTATTGAAAAATAAACTTTCACATGACGAATAAATTTCTAAAATATAATAATCCATAGAAAATTTTATTAATCCCACACAAAATTTCCAAGTAAATACATCGTCTTCTGAAATTAATCTTTAAGACTAAAAAACTCAATCAAATAAAATTTCGCAATATGCATAGTAATAGAATTTCAATCTCATGAATTAATCTTGTTTTTAAGATTTTCATCTAATATGTTTTTGTTTACAGGAATAGGATCTCCAAATATTTTTCCACTCAAATTTCTCTCTCTCTCCTTTTTTTTTTCATTTGTCTTTGACATTCTCTAAATCGATTACCACCCTTTTTTCGGTGATGAATTTAGAGTATGTTGGTCATATAACCACACATAATAGAACTCATGTCTCATAAGTAGAAAGAATTTTCTTGAGACAGAGGAGTCAATGTCAAAGGAACTCTCTCTTGGCATGCATTCACATAGATACACACTTTTTTATTGAAACTTCAACTCTTGTCTTAGGTACCATTGTAAACACAATGCCAATAAGAGGAGTTAATTTATTTTTTTTGTGGACTTCATGTTAGGTCCCCTTCAAGGGGGAGCGCAAGCGGATAAAGCCCCTTTCTAGAGGGGGGCGCAAATGCAATTTTAGGGGTGTCACCCTCATGATCGCATGTAGATCATATGGTTAACTTATGTATAAGCAAAAGGATCTTTAAAGGGATCATACCAATGCCATGAAGTTGGATGTCGGCTTGGAAGAAGAGAGCAACTTTGATCTCCTCCAAAAGTTCACACACAAGGTGAAGATCTCTTACTTCCTTGGCGTCACTTGTGCTAGTAAGGCACCCAAGGTTCCTTGTCGAATGGAAGGAGATGATGAAAGCTTTCTTGGCCGATCCTTCTTCTCGTCAACCTCTACCACCCGAGAGTTCGAGTGTCGTCGAGAGCCAAAGGGGAGATGAGCGTTTTTCCAAGCTTGTGATCGAATGTGGAGACATTCATCACTATGGCAAAACCGAAATGCCATAAATGGTAAGTCTTCAACACATGCGTTATGCGTTCACATGAAGTGAACCAAACGCATATCTCATCTCACAAATGAACCAAGCGCTCACATATGAGCCGATTCAATGTAGTTGGTCCAATGACCAAACCAAATCAGCCCAAGTATTGGTCCAGACCAAAATAAACCCTAAGGTTCAAGATCTGACCGTTCATCCTTTGATGCTCTTGATCTCCCAGATCTAGCATCCACACTCTCGATCAAAGCTTACCGATCTCAAGCCCTAATCAATCAAACATGATCAGACTGGATCTCACTTACAATCAGAGTTTAATCTCCTTTAAACTGAATCAAAACAATCCAGTCCACCCGATCTGACTCAAGTAAGTCATATCACCAAATTGTGCGACCCTAAGGGTTTCCTTTAAATGTCGGTAACGATAACTCACGTCATCACAATCAGTGAGGGGTATCTAGCAACACATCACTGTCTCCCGATATAAAGGAAATGATGTAGGGGGGAAGCGTGGAGTAAAACTACTGATGCAAAATTCAGTTATTTATTATTATTATTTTTTTTTTTTGAATTTTCAGAAAATAGCATATTCATGAAAGCAACTAGAATTCCAAGAGTTCAGAAAATTATTATTTAGCTAATAATGCTATGTATCATTGGCCGATCTATTGAGTCTGGGTTCACGTGGACTACTCCAAATGATGGAACAAAATGTATACTTAGTAGTAACGTCAAGGTTCTGGACTTTTGCTCCACCGATTGCTTAAAGCACCTGCACGAAAAATACTAATCAGATTAATTTCAAAACAGATGCAGGAATGTATCAAATATCAAAAGTTCCAAGGTGTCTTAGGAAGATCTGATGAATCTGGATTCATCGAACTACTCCATCGGGTAGAACAAGATTCGGGCTTGCTGTTAGCACCAAAGATTGGAGGTGGAGGCTTGTCAGAGTGCTTCAAAATCCTGCGTCAAGAAGGCTAGACAGATTAATACGGACAGCACACAGGAGACTCAAGTAGGCTGCAGGGGAGAAATCTGGAACAGGGGATGTTGCGCGGGAGCGGAGGAGGACTCGCCGGCGTTCGTCCGGTGGTGCATGATCGCCGGACCTGTTACGAAGGGGAGTCACTCTGATGATGGCGAAGATGTGTTCGGAGTTAGCGGGTGGATGGTGGCTGATTGGAGGAGAATCGTGCGGAAGAGTCGTGCTGGGCGGGAGCTCGGCGGAAACAGGGGATGGCGTGAGTGGCAGGGGCGGTCGCCGTTCGCCGGATGGTGGACGAAATCTAAAACTGCTACAACTGGAAGCTCGTATGAAGGAGGCGAGGACATGGCCGGAGTTTGGGGTCGATTGGCCGCCTGTCGGAGGAGCACGATGCGGAAGGGCGGAACTAGGTCGCGAGCAGGGCGGAAACAGGGGATGGCGTCGGAGTTTCGATTCCGGCCATCGGTGAGGTGGATGGGCAGATCCCGGCGGGTGATGCTTCTTAAAGGAAAGGAGGAGTGGTGGCCAAAGTCTCGTGGAGATCCGGCCGGTGGATCGTCGGCGGCGAGCTTTCGAAGTTTCGGAACTGGGTGTGGTTGTCGTATGCGGGTGTTTGCAGCGAAGTAGAGAGTTTGAGGGAGAAGAGGAGATTAGAGGGAAACGAGAAGAAAACTTGGTGACACAAGCACCTAGAGAAGGGGGGAGGAAGACATCCGATAGAGGAAGAAAACTATTTCCATCAATTCATTCAAAAACTCTGTCCATTACAAGCATGGATGCGTGATACATATAGAGAAGATGGGAGAGACGTTGGGGTGAACGTTGAAGCTTCTATCCTTGGCTGCAGGGAGAGACGTTGTGGGAATACGTTGGAGGAGCTTCCTTTCTTGGCTGAAGATGAACGTTGGCTGCAAGCGTGCGTTGGAGAGCTTCCATCTTTGCAGCGCTGTAGATGAACGTTGGCTGCAAGCGTGCGTTGGAGAGCTTCCATCTTTGCAGCGCTGTAGATGAGCGTTGGCTGCAGATGTGGGTTGGGCCGAACATTCTTAGAAGGCCTTGGCGTGGATGCAGATTGTTGGTGATGAAGAACTCTTCTTTGATGAGCGAAAACATGAGGATGACTGTTGGATGAGCTTCTTGATTGGCTGATTTAAAGCGCATTTGGATATTGCTGGATTGGCTTGAAAATATGCGGCAGCTTCTGGGCTTGAACGTCTTCACCATTATTTGTCGAAAGTAGTTCTTCTATTATTGAGCTAGCTTTATTAATTGAGCTTGCTAGCTTTATTCGCGAGACTCCGAGCTTTCGTAGGTCGCCTACGGTAACCTTAGGCTCCACTTGTATCTTCTTGGCCGGTGGTCCCTGCCCCCATCATTTCTCCCCGGGTGAAAATAATTCTTCCCCGAAGAATTGTTCTTGTGTAGGTTGAGAATTTCTTGAGAGGCAAGAGCTAGTTGTTCCTCCAGGATCTGAATCTTCAAAATGTTGTTAGCATCACAACATCCTGTCTTGTTGTTCCTTGTCCACGATCTAAGCTGCATATCAAGGGTACCTGCATTGAATTTCCTTTCTCGGCCGTACTCATTAGTAAGTTTGTCATAGAAAATCATAGGACTTATGAAAGAACAAGGAATGATGAAATCAACGTGCTCAACATCATTAAGTGTAAAGAGCAAATCATGTTTGGGTTTATTATGTTCTTTTGATCCTAATGGTGGCTTAATAGTGTGAGTAGAAGGACCTAAAAGACAGGATTCAAGCATCATAGGGTCCTGGTAGAGATTTTCTAAGTCTAGGGTTTGACCTAAAGGTTGAGGATTAGGATCTAGGTCAAGCTCAAAAGGTTCTAACTTAGGTTCAAGACATGGTTCAAGAAGACCTATGGGTTTGGGTTCAGCTTTAGGCTCTCTAATAGTAGTGCTAAGATCAAGTTGAGAACCTATGGGTATGGGCCCTAAGATTGAAGGTAGAAGTTTTGGCCCTAAAATTGAAGGTGAAGGTACTGGTTCTACTGGAAGGTTTGGTTCTTTATGTCTTACTTCTTCAAGTTCACTAGTTTCATCAAGACATGAGTTAGGTTCTAAAGTAGGCTCCAAAGTTTGTTCAAGTTCTAAAGGGGTCTCTAAAGGTGACTTAGGGTTAGGTTGACTATCAGATAAGTCAACTAAAGGTTCCCTAGTATTGGATTTACACTCATCTAGGGGTATGTTCAGAATGGTTGTAGGTAGGTCAAGTTTCCTCCTATGTGTTGCTTTAAGATTCTGCTCTACCTCAGTAGCTATTTTGAAAGCTTCTTCTAAAGTGTGTATGGGGTAGTAGGTTAGACCTTTCCAAATATCAAATCTAAGACCATTCTTAAACCTATTAAGCATAACCCTAGGAGTTTCTCTAATTCTACTCCTATAGCGGAGATCATTAAACTCGAATATATATTCAGGCACTGTCATATTTTTCTGTGTAAGGCTAATAAATTGTTCACAAAAAGTTTTATGGAGAAATGGAGAATCATATTTTTCTTCTAGTTTATAAAGCATCTCATCCCATTTTTCAATAGGGGGGCGTCTAAACATTTCTAGGTTTCTTTCTACACTGGTCCAGTATAATTTAGCTGTGCCTTCTAGGAGACATCGGGTGAACCTAACTTTGCAATGTTCGGGCATGGCAGTTGAATAAAAATAATGCTCAAGTTTTGTTATCCAATCACTAAAATCCATAGGGTTAAGAAAACCACTAAAGGTAGGGGGTTGGAGTCTAGTAGCCATGGGATGTTTTGAAAACATAATATAATCCTTTGAAAATAGAGCTCCTTAAGATGTCAAAAATGATTTCAGCTAGTATGAAAAATTTATCTCAGAATAACAAACTAGCATGCAAACAATAAGCACATAATAATTTTTTTTTTCTTTATCAAATAGCAAAAGTATGCAAACTAAATGATATGAACAATGAAACATGAAACTAGAATGCAAAACTAAATATAAAGAAACATGAAGGATTTTTTTTTTTTTTTTTCAAATGCAAGTAATTAGCAAAACATGCAAAGCAATAGGCAATAAAATATGAAACCAAGAACTAACAACAATTTTTTTTTTTTTTTTTAATGCAAAGAACAAAGCAAGGATCGTGTAGGCAGACAAGAGTTGCCAACGAACCCGCTCTGATACCAAACTGATGTAGGGGGGAAGCGTGGAGTAAAACTACTGATGCAAAATTCAGTTATTTATTATTATTATTTTTTTTTTTTGAATTTTCAGAAAATAGCATATTCATGAAAGCAACTAGAATTCCAAGAGTTCAGAAAATTATTATTTAGCTAATAATGCTATGTATCATTGGCCGATCTATTGAGTCTGGGTTCACGTGGACTACTCCAAATGATGGAACAAAATGTATACTTAGTAGTAACGTCAAGGTTCTGGACTTTTGCTCCACCGATTGCTTAAAGCACCTGCACGAAAAATACTAATCAGATTAATTTCAAAACAGATGCAGGAATGTATCAAATATCAAAAGTTCCAAGGTGTCTTAGGAAGATCTGATGAATCTGGATTCATCGAACTACTCCATCGGGTAGAACAAGATTCGGGCTTGCTGTTAGCACCAAAGATTGGAGGTGGAGGCTTGTCAGAGTGCTTCAAAATCCTGCGTCAAGAAGGCTAGACAGATTAATACGGACAGCACACAGGAGACTCAAGTAGGCTGCAGGGGAGAAATCTGGAACAGGGGATGTTGCGCGGGAGCGGAGGAGGACTCGCCGGCGTTCGTCCGGTGGTGCATGATCGCCGGACCTGTTACGAAGGGGAGTCACTCTGATGATGGCGAAGATGTGTCCGGAGTTAGCGGGTGGATGGTGGCTGATCGGAGGAGAATCGTGCGGAAGAGTCGTGCTGGGCGGGAGCTCGGCGGAAACAGGGGATGGCGTGAGTGGCAGGGGCGGTCGCCGTTCGCCGGATGGTGGACGAAATCTAAAACTGCTACAACTGGAAGCTCGTATGAAGGAGGCGAGGACGTGGCCGGAGTTTGGGGTCGATTGGCCGCCTGTCGGAGGAGCACGATGCGGAAGGGCGGAACTAGGTCGCGAGTAGGGCGGAAACAGGGGATGGCGTCGGAGTTTCGATTCCGGCCATCGGTGAGGTGGATGGGCAGATCCCGGCGGGTGATGCTTCTTAAAGGAAAGGAGGAGTGGTGGCCGAAGTCTCGTGGAGATCCGGCCGGTGGATCGTCGGCGGCGAGCTTTCGAAGTTTCGGAACTGGGTGTGGTTGTCGTATGCGGGTGTTTGCAGCGAAGTAGAGAGTTTGAGGGAGAAGAGGAGATTAGAGGGAAACGAGAAGAAAACTTGGTGACACAAGCACCTAGAGAAGGGGGGAGGAAGACATCCGATAGAGGAAGAAAACTATTTCCATCAATTCATTCAAAAACTCTGTCCATTACAAGCATGGATGCGTGATACATATAGAGAAGATGGGAGAGACGTTGGGGTGAACGTTGAAGCTTCTATCCTTGGCTGCAGGGAGAGACGTTGAGGGAATACGTTGGAGGAGCTTCCTTTCTTGGCTGAAGATGAACGTTGGCTGCAAGCGTGCGTTGGAGAGCTTCCATCTTTGCAGCGCTGTAGATGAACGTTGGCTGCAAGCGTGCGTTGGAGAGCTTCCATCTTTGCAGCGCTGTAGATGAGCGTTGGCTGCAGATGTGGGTTGGGCCGAACATTCTTAGAAGGCCTTGGCGTGGATGCAGATTGTTGGTGATGAAGAACTCTTCTTTGATGAGCGAAAACATGAGGATGACTGTTGGATGAGCTTCTTGATTGGCTGATTTAAAGCGCATTTGGATATTGCTGGATTGGCTTGAAAATATGCGGCAGCTTCTGGGCTTGAACGTCTTCACCATTATTTGTCGAAAGTAGTTCTTCTATTATTGAGCTAGCTTTATTAATTGAGCTTGCTAGCTTTATTCGCGAGACTCCGAGCTTTCGTAGGTCGCCTACGGTAACCTTAGGCTCCACTTGTATCTTCTTGGCCGGTGGTCCCTGCCCCCATCAGGAAAGAGTCTTCCAAGACTACACCCAAACCACAGCACAAGTGTGAATCCACTTCACAAGGCATACATGTTTCCTTTGCCACTGGATGTTCTTATTGGACAAGCATGTCAAGCCTGTAACTCCAATACAATGAGCATGATTAGATCAGATGAACATAGTCATCTGGGTATGGCCATACACTATCTCAATCATCTCATACAGGGGGGCCCCTTTAGAACATCACACTCCTTGAACAAGGAGACGGCAATCCTTTATCTATCACTAGTGTCCTAACCTGACTCATGATCATTATCCAAGATAGTCTATAATCATTATGTTTCAAATGATATTGAACTACCTCAAAATAATGACATTCATCATTTAGAAACACAAGTGATCTCAAGTCAGAGGACATGTGCCACTTGTTGCATTCAAGGATTATTCACATTGTGACAAACAATTGAATATCCTAGTAGGGTCTGTCCAGTACATCCAATGTACCCATGAGTCTACATCTTATTTCATGCTCGAAGCATCCTATAAGATTAGCACACATATTAGTCTCAATCATATCAAGGCTGTCTCATGTTCACCAAGATATCTCGACTAAGGACATATGCATGTCAGCCTAGCTGAACAGCTTTGAGACATTATTCAGAAGTACACTTATTACAGCAGACAAGGTAGCAACCTGAATAATAACCATGCCTTTATAAACATAAGAGTTTATTACATGATACTTATACAATCCCAAGGCCTCAAACATTAGCCTTAAGGGCATACCCCAACAATCTCCCACTTGCACTTAATCTAATGGTTGAGAAACCTCAAACCCATATTATTACAGTGCTTCTCATGCTTCTGCTGCGCCAGAGGCTTGGTAAGCGGGTCAGCCAGATTGTCATCTGTATGAACTTTGCAGATTTTGATCTCGCCTCGATCAATGATCTCCCGGATCAAGTGAAACCGTCTCTGTATGTGCTTGGACTTCTGGTGCGACCGTGGTTCCTTTGCTTGTGCGATTGCTCCAGTGTTATCACAGAAGATAACCAAAGGATCTGCACTCGAAGGAACGACACCAAGTTCTTTCACGAACTTACGAATCCACACTGCCTCCTTGGATGCTTCCGAGGCTGCAACATACTCGGCTTCTGTTGTGGAATCAGCAACAGTTGACTGTTTGAAACTCTTCCACACCACTGCTCCACCATTCAAGCTAAATACATAGCCTGATTGCGATCGGAAATCATCCTGGTCCGACTGGAACGAAGCGTCAGTATATCCTTCTATACTGAGTTCTTCCTGACCACCATATATCAAGAACATATCTTTGGTCCTCCGCAGATATTTTAAAATGTTCTTGACCGCAATCCAGTGCGCCATACCTGGATTACTTTGGAACCGACTGGTCACGCTTAACCCGTAAGCGACGTCTGGGCGAGTACACAACATCGCATACATAATGGACCCAATAGCCGAAGCATAAGGCGTATTGCCCATTTCATCTTTCTCAGTCTGTGTTTGTGGACACTGACTCTTCGAAAAGATTCAGACCATGTCTGATTGGAAGATATCCTCGTTTAGAATTCTCTAAATGAAATCTCTCCAGGACTTTATCGATGTAAGTACTCTGGCACAGCCCGAGAAGCCTCTTAGATCTATCCCTGTAGATCTTCACACCTAATACATAGGCTGCTTCTCCTAGATCTTTCATCTGGAAACATTTCCTTAACCATGCTTTAACAGCATGCAGTTCAGGAATATCATTTCCAATGATCAAGATGTCATCGACGTAGAGGATTAGGAATGTAATTACGCTCCCACTAAACCTCTTATATACACACGGGTCATCTTCGTTCTTGATGAAACCAAACTCAGAGATTGATTCATCAAAACGAATATTCCAGCTTCTAGATGCTTGTTTAAGTCCATAAATGGACTTCTTTAACTTGCATATTTTATGACGATCTGATGGATTAGTGAAACCCTCAGGTTGTGTCATATACACATCCTCATCCAGATTTCCATTAAGGAAAGCTGTCTTCACATCCATCTGCCAGATCTCATAATCATAATATGCAGCTATCGTGAAAAGAATCCGAATAGACTTAAACATGGCTACAGGTGAGAAAGTTTCATCATAATCTATCCCGTAGATTTGTTTGAAACCTTTCGCAACCAGCCTGCCTTTATAGGTAACCACGTTACCATCCATGTCAACCTTCTTCTTGAAGATCCATTTACAGCCTATAGGGATTACTCCCGGAGGCGGATCAACCAAATCCCAGACTTGGTTATCTGACATGGAGTCCATCTCGGCTCGCATAGCTTCAAGCCATCTAGCTGACTCCGGTCCACTGACCGCATCCGCATATGTGAGGGGTTCATCATTATCAATGATGTAGACTCCGTCATAGCGCTCAGGCTGTCGACGGATCCTTCCCGATCTTCGCGGTTCCCGTGATATTTGAGCCTCAGGTTGTTCGACAACCTGTTCTACCGGCTCAGGCACATCCAACTGTGCTTGACTACTTTGTCCTTCTTCTGGAATCTCATCCAGCTTTATTTCTCTCCCACTGGCCTCTTGCAGAAGAAACTCCTTCTCAAGAAATATGGCCGTCCGAGCAACAAATACTTTGTTCTCTTTGGGATCGTAGAAATAATAACCCTTAGTTTCCTTAGGGTAACCGACAAATATACATTTCTCAGATCTGCTCTCCAGCTTCCCAGAGGCGAGCTTTTTGACATAAGCCTCGCAACCCCAGATCCTGATAAATGTCAAGCTTGGCTGTTTCCTATACCATAACTCATATGGTGTCTTAGAAACTGCCTTGGATGGCACTCGGTTTAGTACCTTTGCAGCTGTTTCCAGTGCAAAACCCCAAAAGGAATACGGTAGAGTAGCCTGACTCATCATAGAACGAACCATATCAAGTAACATTCTATTTCTCCTCTCGGACACACCATTCCATTGCGGTGTTCCTGGCGGAGTGAGCTGTGAGATAATCCCACACTCCTTCAGATAGTCAGTAAACGCATGACTTAGGTATTCACCACCTCGATCAGAACGAAGTGCCTTGATATTTCGGCCTAGCTGATTCTGTACTTCATTTTTGAACTCTTTGAACTTGTCAAAAGATTCACTCTTATGTCTCATCAAATAGACATATCCATACCTACTGAAATCATCAGTAAAGGTAATGAAGTAATGATAGCCACCTCTGGCATGTTTACTAAAAGGCCCACACACATCACTGTGTATAAGGTCAAGTAAACCTGAAGCCCTTTGACCTTTGTTAGTGTAACGCCCTTGAATTTCTGAATTATGATTTAAGGTTAGAAATTCAGTTTATGTATTTTTATCGGATAAAATTTTGGGATTTTTGCCTAATTGTAGGACTTTTTCCCTACAGGGCAAAAATAATTATTTTTGTTGGGGCTTCGAACCCTCAACCTTGACTATTTGCTCCTGGAATTCTTCCACCATGGTGGCGCATATTTCTGTGTTATTGGAGTAGCGCATGGTGGTTAAGCCCAGGTAAGCCCATTGAAACCGATTTTCACTTAAGTTAACTGGGTTATTGGATCTTGGATCCGTTTGGAGTGGGAGAAAAAGAGAAATATCGTGAGAGCTCCTCTCCCTCACGATTTTTGTTGTTTTCTTGCCCTAGCCGCCTGTGGTTGTCGCCCCTTACTGTGTTTGGCGCCTCCTGCAAATTTCTGACGCTGGTGGTGGCAGACTGGTGGTGGACGAACTTTCTGGAGACCCCTGATCCCCTGTTTTGGCGTTTTCTCTGTGGGCGATTTTTCTAGTGAGTAATTCGATCCTAAGGAGTCTAATCCGAATTAAAATTCGTTATTTGCCATGATTATTCGTATGGGGTTGAATTCAAATAATTATAGGGTTTTAAAATCCTGTTCTGCTGAAATCTGCATTCGTTAATCTGACCTTTGTGTACTATAACCCCAATATCTCATGGCCTATAGATCCAAATCGCACGAGATAAATTTTGTATGAAACTAGATATGTTTGGCTTTAATTTGAATATGATATCGACCATATCCGAGCGGTATTCGTATTTCAATCTGTATTGCAATCCAGCTGTACAAAATCAGTTTTCTGAAATTCTGGATTTCGACCTTTATGTGTTCGAACCATCATATCTCCCTAGGTATAGCTCTAAATCTTGTCAAATCAGTTTTATTAGACCGTAGGCTCGAAGAGCTTTATTTTGACTCCCATAACGCCTATTTTCGATTAGTTATTGGATCTGAAATAAATGTCGCAAGTCTGATATATGAATCTGTTTTCTTGAAATCTGAAATTCTGACCTTCCTATGTTCGAACCCTTATATCTTCCTGTCTAAAATTCGAAATCTTGTGAAACCAGTTTTATTGGAAACTAGATTCAGAGAGCTTCATTTTGAATACAATATTGACTAGCTTTGGTTCGAAATTGGACTAAAAATATATTTTGCAAACTGACAATATAAATCTGCTATGTTTTGGTTAGACGAATATTCCTTTGTGAGAAAAATTTACATTGTATGGTTTAACCTCTTAAATTGTGGTCTGTAGTTCTTCTAAAATTTATTTGTTTGATGAGAAATTTTAGAGAAAACAAAATTAGGGATTTAACTAAGAACTTAGGAATTTTCGAAAATATAGTTCGAGCCAATTTTGGGGCTTTGGTCAATTTTCTTCACGAGCGTGTAATTAAAATTATCTGTAGTGGGGGACTGAAATTATTTACATGAAATTTGTGCGTTCCGTTAAGGTTCTGAAAGTGGCGCCCCTTACAGTAATTTTATAGCTCACGGTTTTAGAAATTTTGAGGAGATTATTTCATGAATAATTTCTGTTCTGTGTTTAAATGTTTGTTATATGAATAATTTCTGTTCTGTATTTAATTGTTTGTTATGTAGATATTTCCTGTTCTGTTTATATGTTGTGAAGTTTCTGAAAACCTTGAATGTGTTAAAACATTTGTGAGAACATAGAATGGTTTGACATGAATTAAGGTTAGTTGTAAGGAATTCACTCATATAAATTCTGTTCTGTGTTTAAGGACTGGATATTGGGGTGTGTCATTTTCTGGTTTGTTAGACTTTGGGCATAATGTAAGAATTAAGTAGTGGTTGATCCTACTTCTCCGTTTCAGTATAATCTGTTCTGTAAAATTATGCCCTAGTGTAGCACTCTTCCGTGTCCTTACCCTCCTTCTGTGGCGCTGTAATGGTGCTGATAGTCTACTACGACCCTTGAGACACTATTTCTGTTCCGTTATAGGTATTGGAGGCCAGAGTGCCACGTCCTAACAAGACGGGGGCCACCCACTGATACCTCCTCTACCATTCAGTTCTGGGTTTTGGAGGCCAGAGTGCCACGTCCTAACAAGACGGGGGCCACCCACTGATACCTCCTCTACCATTCAGTTCTGGGTTTTGGAGGCCAGAGTGCCACGTCCTAACAAGACGGGGGCCACCCACTGATACCTCCTCTACCATTCAGTTCTGGGTTTTGGAGGCCAGAGTGCCACGTCCTAACAAGACGGGGGCCACCCACTGATACCTCCTCTACCATTCTGTTCTGGGTATTGGAGACCAGAGTGCCACGTCCTGACAAGACGGGGGCCACCCACTGATATCTCCTCTACCATTCTGTTTCTGATATGCATGCATTGTCTCGTCCTCGGCAGAGGTGGGGTCAGACCTTCTGTGGTCATCAGGCCTTCTGTGGCCTTTCTGTTTCCGATGTAGACTATCCGTTTGGAGTCTGAAAATTCTGATTTTCTGTCTGTCAGTTCTGATTTCTGTAGTTCTGTTTCGATCTGTATTTAGATGTATTAGGCGGTGTGGTTAGTTGGTATGGGTTGGTATATTCATATCCTACCTGTTTGATGCCTATTGTTACAAGTATCTGTATTTGATTGTGTTTGTTTCTGATATGAGCATGCATGTTAAGTTGATTTATCTTATCTGTTAAATAAAAAGAATTTCAACTTAAGTATGATATTTTTGATGTGTACTATGGATGACTTTTAGTGTCTTTTACTCACTGAGCTTTTTAGCTCACCTCCGTTGTTTAAATGTTTTCAGGTGAGACATCAAGACAGTAATTGCTACAGCTAATATGACGCTAATGTTTGATGTCATTTCTAAGAATAGTCTTCTAAAGATTTATCAGGCCTGCGTGCCTAATTTATTATGACCTATATGACATGTTTTATCTCCTGAGGGCTTATGCCTGTTTTCAGGATATTATATTATAGTTGTTTCGTTTAAATTATTGGATACAAGTCTTGGATTCTTTTATTGAATTGGTTCTTATTTTGAAATGTCCGATTTGAGATGTGTAACCGAATTTGTGTTGTTTATTTTAGTATCTGAATAATCAGTTCTGTATATTTCTGAAATTCCACATATGTGTAGTGTGGACGTTTGTTGTTGTTACAAGATATGTGTGTCTGTGCAGCAGTAGTTTAGAATACTTGCTGCCGGATTTTTTCTGGATTTCCGGATTTCTATTTCCTAGTAATCGATCCTATTCAGTTCTGTGCGGTTTTCTGTTCCGTAGTAATGTCCTTCGATGCCGCTTTCTTCTTGTGTTTTAATGGAAGAGTAAAAAATTTTTGAAACCCCGTATTTTACTTGTATGCGTGTGGGGTGTGATTCTGAGGGATGTTACAGATGGTATCAGAGCAATATTACTAGCAATTAGAAACTCCGGGGAAGGAAAACTCTGTTTGTGTATTGCTAGAAACCAAGATAGGATCTGATCCGTGATTGAATATTGGTTGTTATTCTACCGTGTTATGTGATGCAGGTACAAAAAAAAAATGGTGCGACCAAGATCTAGCAGTAGCAACGGTGATCAACAGTCTGATCTGAGGCAGGCCATGGAGGCTATGACTGCTATGATGCAACAACAAAACGCATTCATCCAGCAGCAAACTCAGATGATGCAGCAGCAGTAGGCGCAGCACATGGAGGTTCAGCAACAGTTATTGCAGCGGCTGTCGCAGACACAGTCTCAGTCACAGGCACAACCGGCTGGTTCTTCTCTGGGTGATGGCGCACATCAACGATATGCTCGGTTGGTTCGAGAGTTTCAGCACCTGAACCCAACTGCATTTTATGGTAGTCCGGGGCCCAGAGCAGCTGAGGATTGGCTTTTAACACTGGAAAAGATTTTCCAGGTTTTGCGCTGTGATGATGCAGACAAGCTATGTTTGTCTGTCTTCATGTTGCGTGGAGATGCCGAAGATTGGTGGAAGGGAGTTGTCAGACTGGCGGCAACTGAATCCAGAGTTGTTGATTGGCAGTACTTCATGATGAAGTTCAATGCTAAGTTTTTCCCCTCTAGCTTATCTGAGGAGCGCGAGGTGGAGTTTATTCGTCTTGAGCAGGGCGACCTGACGGTGGATCAGTATGAAGCCACATTTGCTCGGTTGTCGGGGTATGCTCCTCACTTAGTCAACACCGAGGAAAGAAGAGCCAAGAAGTTTCAGCGGGGTTTGAGCAAAGATATTAGGACAAGGGTAGCTATGCTACACTTGGAATCTTATGCTGAAGTGGTAGACAGGGCTCGCACTGCTGAGAGGTGCATTGCTGAGATGGCTGCAGATACTATTCCAGTCACTGCACCCGCCCCTACTTCTGTGACTTACGCACCCACTCTGGGTGGTAAGGATAAGAAGAATTTCAAGAATAAGAAGAAAGATGATAAGGGCAGATACAAACCTTATCAGAAGCCAGCCAGCACAGTTTCTCAGAACGGCAAGAAGTGTCTCCACTGTGGGAGCACTAAACATCAGGATAATGAGTGCTACAGGAAGACTGGCGCTTGCTTCAGATGTGGTAAGGTGGGACATATGATTAAGGACTGTCCTATGCCGGATGCTAAAGGACAGGGTGAGAAGCCTACTGTGCAGACTCGCGTGTATGCCATCGCGGAGAGGGATGCTTCGGCTTCGAAGTCCGTGGTGGAAGGTACACTTTATGTGTTTAGTTATTTGGCACGCATTCTTTTTGATCCTGGTGCCAATTTATCTTTTGTGTCTGCATGTTTTGCACCATGTCTGCCTGTGTTGCCTAGGATACTTGATTTCTGTATTTCTGTTCATACACCTATGGGTGAGGCTGTATCTACAGATATAGCATATCCTGACTATTTGATTAAGGTTGAAGGATATGATTTACCTATTGATTTGATTAGTCTTCCTATGAAAGACTATGACATCATTCTGGGCATGGATTGGCTGTCTGCCTATCATGCTACTTTAGATTGTTTTGAAAAGTTAATTACTCTGCATCTAAGTGATGGACAGCAATTGGTTATCCAAGGCCGGATTTCAGAACAGGAGCCTTTGGTGATATCTCATCTGCAGGCCAGGAAGCTTTTAGCCTAGGGCTGCAAGGGGTATCTGGCGCATGTCAAGGTGCAGACTGAGCCTGATTTGGATCTGGCTAAAATTCCTGTGGTAAGAGAGTTTACTGACGTCTTCTCTGATGATTTATCTGGGTTACCACCCAGCAGAGAAGTTGAGTTTGGTATCGAGTTGTTGCCAGGCACGGCACCGATATCTAAAGCTCCTTACAGGATGGCAACTTCAGAACTGACAGAGCTGAAAAAGCAACTGGAAGAATTATTAGAGAAGGGGTATATTCGACCCAGTGTTTCTCCATGGGGAGCACCTGTGTTATTTGTGAAGAAGAAGGATGGTACTTTGCGCATGTGCATCGATTACCGTCAACTCAATCAAGTGACTGTTAGGAATAAGTACCCATTACCCCGTATTGATGATCTCTTTGATCAGTTGCAGGGTGCTACTGTATTCTCTAAAATTGACCTGAGGTCTGGCTATCATCAGTTGAGAGTTCAGGAGGAGGATGTACCTAAAACTGCATTCAGGACCAGGTATGGGCACTATGAGTTTCTTGTTATGCCTTTTGGACTGACAAATGCCCCTGCAGTGTTTATGGATCAAATGAACAGAGTATTTCATGAACTTCTGGACAAATGTGTGGTCGTCTTCATAGATGATATTCTGATCTACTCCAAGAATGCGCAAGATCACACTCAGGATTTGCGCAAGGTGCTGGAGATTCTGCGGCTGAAGCAGCTGTATGCTAAGGCCAGCAAATGTGAGTTCTGGTTACATCAGATTGGCTTTCTGGGACACATTATTTCTGACCAGGGTGTGTCTGTGGATCCAGTGAAGGTGGAGGCCATTCTTCACTGGGGAAGACCAACTACAGCGACTGAGGTCAGAAGTTTTCTGGGCTTAGCTGGATACTACCGCCGTTTTGTGGAGGGTTTTTCCAAGTTGGCTGGTCCTCTGACTAAGCTAACTAGGAAGAATTTGAAGTTTGAGTGGTCTGATAATTGTGAATCTAGCTTTCAGGAACTGAAAAGGAGACTGACCAGTGCTCCTATCCTCATCATTCCCTGTGATGGAGAGAAGTTCACTGTATACACTGATGCCTCTGGTAAGGGTCTGGGTGCTGTACTGATGCAGCAAGGAAAGGTAGTTGCTTATGCTTCAAGGCAACTCAAAGACTATGAGGTAAACTACCCCACTCATGATCTAGAGTTGGCAGCTGTAGTTTTTGCCTTGAAGATCTGGAGGCACTATCTATTTGGACAGAACAGTGCTAAGGTCTGATGCTGTTCAGGAAGCCACTGAGAAGATTAGAGAAATTCAGAGAAAGATGAAGATTGCTCAGGATAGGCAGAAGAGTTATGCTGATGTGAGACGGCGTCCTCTTGAGTTTTTGGTGGGAGAGCATGTTTTCCTAAAGGTCTCACCTATGAAAGGGGTGATGAGATTTGGGAAGAGGGGAAAATTGAGTCCCAGGTACATTGGTCCCTTTGATATCATTGAGAGGGTTGGACCTGTGGCATACCGACTTGCTCTGCCCCCATCACTGGAACACCTCCATAATGTGTTCCATGTTTCTGCACTCAGAAAATATTGTTCCGATCCTTCTCATGTTCTGGAGTTAGAACCTCTTCAGCTTGAAGAGAACATGACTTTTGTGGTGAAACCTCTCAGAATTGAAGATAGAAAAGAGAAAGTGCTGAGAAATAAGGTTATTCCACTTGTGAAAGTCGTCTGGGGAAATCAGTCTGTTGAAGAAGCCTCTTGGGAGGTTGAAGCAGAGATGAGAAAGGAGCATCCTCACCTGTTCAGTGACGGGCTTGGTCAGCTTTAGAGGACTAAAGCTCTATAAGGGGGGGAGGATGTAACGCCCTTGAATTTCTGAATTATGATTTAAGGTTAGAAATTCAGTTTATGTATTTTTATCGGTTAAAATTTTGGGATTTTTGCCTAATTGTAGGACTTTTTCCCTACAGGGCAAAAATAATTATTTTTGTTGGGGCTTCGAACCCTCAACCTTGACTATTTGCTCCTGGAATTCTTCCACCATGGTGGCGCATATTTCTGTGTTATTGGAGTAGCGCATGGTGGTTAAGCCCAGGTAAGCCCATTGAAACCGATTTTCACTTAAGTTAACTGGGTTATTGGATCTTGGATCCGTTTGGAGTGGGAGAAAAAGAGAAATATCGTGAGAGCTCCTCTCCCTCACGATTTTTGTTGTTTTCTTGCCCTAGCCGCCTGTGGTTGTCGCCCCTTACTGTGTTTGGCGCCTCCTGCAAATTTCTGACGCTGGTGGTGGCAGACTGGTGGTGGACGAACTTTCTGGAGACCCCTGATCCCCTGTTTTGGCGTTTTCTCTGTGGGCGATTTTTCTGGTGAGTAATTCGATCCTAAGGAGTCTAATCCGAATTAAAATTCGTTATTTGCCATGATTATTCGTATGGGGTTGAATTCAAATAATTATAGGGTTTTAAAATCCTGTTCTGCTGAAATCTGCATTCGTTAATCTGACCTTTGTGTACTATAACCCCAATATCTCATGGCCTATAGATCCAAATCGCACGAGATAAATTTTGTATGAAACTAGATATGTTTGGCTTTAATTTGAATATGATATCGACCATATCCGAGCGGTATTCGTATTTCAATCTGTATTACAATCCAGCTGTACAAAATCAGTTTTCTGAAATTCTGGATTTCGACCTTTATGTGTTCGAACCATCATATCTCCCTAGGTATAGCTCGAAATCTTGTCAAATCAGTTTTATTAGACCGTAGGCTCGAAGAGCTTTATTTTTACTCCCATAACGCCTATTTTCGATTAGTTATTGGATCTGAAATAAATGTCGCAATTCTGATATATGAATCTGTTTTCTTGAAATCTGAAATTCTGACCTTCCTATGTTCGAACCCTTATATCTTCCTGTCTAAAATTCGAAATCTTGTGAAACCAGTTTTATTAGAAACTAGATTCAGAGAGCTTCATTTTGAATACAATATTGACTAGCTTTGGTTCGAAATTGGACTAAAAATATATTTTTCAAACTGACAATATAAATCTGCTATGTTTTGGTTAGACGAATATTCCTTTGTGAGAAAAATTTACATTGTATGGTTTAACCTCTTAAATTGTGGTCTGTAGTTCTTCTAAAATTTATTTGTTTGATGAGAAATTTTAGAGAAAACAAAATTGGGGATTTAACTAAGAACTTAGGAATTTTCGAAAATATAGTTCGAGCCAATTTTGGGGCTTTGGTCAATTTTCTTCACGAGCGTGTAATTAAAATTATCTGTAGTGGGGGACTGAAATTATTTACATGAAATTTGTGCGTTCCGTTAAGGTTCTGAAAGTGGCGCCCCTTACGTAATTTTATAGCTCACGGTTTTAGAAATTTTGAGGAGATTATTTCATGAATAATTTCTGTTCTGTGTTTAAATGTTTGTTATATGAATAATTTCTGTTCTGTATTTAATTGTTTGTTATGTGGATATTTCCTGTTCTGTTTATATGTTGTGAAGTTTCTGAAAACCTTGAATGTGTTAAAACATTTGTGAGAACATAGAATGGTTTGACATGAATTAAGGTTAGTTGTAAGGAATTCACTCATATAAATTCTGTTCTGTGTTTAAGGACTGGATATTGGGGTGTGTCATTTTCTGGTTTGTTAGACTTTGGGCATAATGTAAGAATTAAGTAGTGGTTGATCCTACTTCTCCGTTTCAGTATAATCTGTTCTGTAAAATTATGCCCTAGTGTAGCACTCTTCCGTGTCCTTACCCTCCTTCTGTGGCGCTGTAATGGTGCTGATAGTCTACTACGACCCTTGAGACACTATTTCTGTTCCGTTATAGGTATTGGAGGCCAGAGTGCCACGTCCTAACAAGACGGGGGCCACCCACTGATACCTCCTCTACCATTCAGTTCTGGGTTTTGGAGGCCAGAGTGCCACGTCCTAACAAGACGGGGGCCACCCACTGATACCTCCTCTACCATTCAGTTCTGGGTTTTGGAGGCCAGAGTGCCACGTCCTAACAAGACGGGGGCCACCCACTGATACCTCCTCTACCATTCTGTTCTGGGTATTGGAGACCAGAGTGCCACGTCCTGACAAGACGGGGGCCACCCACTGATATCTCCTCTACCATTCTGTTTCTGATATGCATGCATTGTCTCGTCCTCGGCAGAGGTGGGGTCAGACCTTCTGTGGTCATCAGGCCTTCTGTGGCCTTTCTGTTTCCGATGTAGACTATCCGTTTGGAGTCTGAAAATTCTGATTTTCTGTCTGTCAGTTCTGATTTCTGTAGTTCTGTTTCGATCTGTATTTAGATGTATTAGGCGGTGTGGTTAGTTGGTATGGGTTGGTATATTCATATCCTACCTGTTTGATGCCTATTGTTACAAGTATCTGTATTTGATTGTGTTTGTTTCTGATATGAGCATGCATGTTAAGTTGATTTATCTTATCTGTTAAATAAAAAGAATTTCAACTTAAGTATGATATTTTTGATGTGTACTATGGATGACTTTTAGTGTCTTTTACTCACTGAGCTTTTTAGCTCACCTCCGTTGTTTAAATGTTTTCAGGTGAGACATCAAGACAGTAATTGCTACAGCTAATATGACGCTAATGTTTGATGTCATTTCTAAGAATAGTCTTCTAAAGATTTATCAGGCCTGCGTGCCTAATTTATTATGACCTATATGACATGTTTTATCTCCTGAGGGCTTATGCCTGTTTTCAGGATATTATATTATAGTTGTTTCGTTTAAATTATTGGATACAAGTCTTGGATTCTTTTATTGAATTGGTTCTTATTTTGAAATGTCCGATTTGAGATGTGTAACCGAATTTGTGTTGTTTATTTTAGTATCTGAATAATCAGTTCTGTATATTTCTGAAATTCCACATATGTGTAGTGTGGACGTTTGTTGTTGTTACAAGATATGTGTGTCTGTGCAGCAGTAGTTTAGAATACTTGCTGCCGGATTTTTTCTGGATTTCCGGATTTCTATTTCCTAGTAATCGATCCTATTCAGTTCTGTGCGGTTTTCTGTTCCGTAGTAATGTCCTTCGATGCCGCTTTCTTCTTGTGTTTTAATGGAAGAGTAAAAAATTTTTGAAACCCCGTATTTTACTTGTATGCGTGTGGGGTGTGATTCTGAGGGATGTTACAGTTAGGAAAAGGTGACTTCGTCATTTTACCCATTAAACAAGCTTTGCATGTATCAATCTCCTCATAGGAGAATGATCCCAGCAGTCCATGATCATGCAACCGCTTAATGCGCTTCTCGTTAATATGGCCTAAACGACTATGCCATAGCAAGGTGCTGTCATCAGCATACTTGGCTTTCTTATTATCAATGTTTTGTATAGAATATTCCATGTCCAACATGAATAACCCATTGTTAATTGAATCAGTTGCATACACAATATTATCATAAGATAAAACACACTTTGAAATCTTGCATTCAAAGGCAAATCCTTTCCTGACAAGAGCAGGAATAGAGATAATATTCTTGGTAATACTGGGTACAAAATAACAATTGTTTAATTCTAATACAATGCCAGATGGTAAAGAAATGAAATAGTCTCCTACAGCAACAGCAGCAACCCGTGCCCCGTTTCCAACTCGTAGGTCTACCTCATGCTGTCCCACCTGCCTTCTTCTCTTGAGTTCCTGTACATTTGAACAAATGTGAACTCCACATGCAGTGTCCAACACCCATGATATAGTAGAAGAAGATAACATGACCTCAGTCACATATATACCTGAGCCAGAAGCGATGCTTCCCCTCTTATCTCCTTGGAGCGCTTTACAGTCCTTTTTCCAGTGACCCAGCTGGCCACAGTGGAAACACCTGTTGTCCTTCGACCGCTTCACCTTCTGTTTCAGCGCCTTACTGTAGTTCTTGACAGGGGCCTTGCCCTTCTTCCCCTTCTTCTTGTTCCTTGAAGGAACCATTAAGACAGAGGTTGAAGGCTTTCCCTTCAGAGTTTCCTCAGTAGTCAAGAGCATATTCAACAGCTCTGCCGGAGTACAATCGATTTTGTTCATATTAAAGTTAATGATGAACGCATCGAAAGAAGGCGGAAGAGACTGTAGAATGATGTCTACAGCAAGCTCCTGGTTAATGGTATGCCCCAGTTTCTCCAGAGCCTCCTTGTGCCCAATCATCTTGAGCACGTGAGCTCCCACTGGGCTCCCTTCAGCCAGTTTGCTCTGAAAGAAGAGCTTCGTCAGATTATAGCGTTCTTTCCTCGCCTATGCAGCATACAGCATCTTGAGGTTCGCTATGATCTCTATAGCCGACATATCCTCATGCTGACGCTGCAGCGGTGGCGTCATAGACGCTAGCATCAGGCAAGCGACATCAATGCTATCATTGACGTGCTTTTCATAGGCATCCCGAACCGCCCTTGCGGCGTTCGCAGCGGGTTGAGGCGGCACAGCCGTCTCGAGGACATACAGTTTCCTCTCTGCCTTAAGAACGATCTTAAGGTGTCCGAACCAGTCTGAGAAGTTTGGCCCAGCAAACTTCTCCCTTTCCAGTAGGGATCGCACATTGAAGCTCATGGTGTTCGTTGCTGCAGGTATCTACAACAATGCAAGAACAGCAAGGTCAGTATCAATGTTAAGAATCAATTAGGACTTAAGAATGATTCCTTTTTCTCACTATTTTAGCTGACTGTAAAATCCATGAAACAGTCCGAAAGAGTAATACTCTTTTAGTGAGATGGGATCCAGATTTCACACTTGGTCTCCGCGTCCCGCTCAGGCGAGATAAGATGCACAGAGATGACAAGCACTAATTTCTGGTAGGCTGTCCCAGCCAATCGCCAACCCGTGCGATTCCCCTTCATCTGGGCAATCCAGCAGACTGTGCCAAGCTGACCATATGCGCCACATATGTAGCCTACATGGTCAAGCTGACCCGACCTACTCCCTGGACCACCACGTGCTATGCTGAGCAACGAGAAGCGATAAATCCCTTCTCTGTAACACGCAGGTGTAATCCAGCACCATCTGAAGATAGATGGACGTGCCCACTGAGTGGGTACAACACGGCTCCAACGATAATCAGAATAGTGAGGTTTCGCGTCAGAAGGCTTACGAGCTTGATATGTTAGCGTTTGGATTTTAACAGTCTTTTATCTTCTTACTATCAGGCAAATCCTATGGCTATAGCAGAAGATAACTAAACATGCAATTCTAATTATAAGCAATAAGTAGAAAGCATGCAGATCTTATGTGGTAAAAGCCCATAGCCTAAGTAAGACCTTAAATTATCTTAAGTCTTCACTTGAGCTTCTTGGGACATTTGCATCTCATCTGGTCCAACCCAGGGCCCTAGCTCCAAGAGCACCTCAGGTGCGCCACCAGCTGAATGTCCCTCTGGGATGTGTGCCTTTGTGCTCTTGTCTAATCAAATACAATTTGATCTATCTAGACAAGTTTGACTCGCAGGTCAATTATACAATAGATTAATTAAAAATGTGATTCGCAGATCACAAATTAATTTACAAGTTTAATTCCAGGCACGCAGGCCCCAGCACAGCACACATTTAACATGGGCAGCCCACATAAGAATAAATAGACAAGCATCATGGCATCAATCAACATGTGATCCTAAAACAAGAAAATAAAATTTTGAAAACCCCATTGGCATCAATTTTAATTTTCTTATGTGTTCTACAACCTTACAATGGTCCATTGATAGGGATCCACTCATCCTTCTGGTCAGATCCTCTGCCCTTGCATGCACCGAGTCCTAACTGACCCGAGTTGACCTAATGGTCAACCATGCATGCGCCAAGGGCTGAACAACCCTCATGAGTTCTGGCAAGCGGGTGTGACCCCGGGCCTAACTCATGTGTGTTCACTGGTTGTCTCAACCAGACCTCGCTACACGCCTAAGATGCAATCGACCTATGGCCACCTCATGCTTGCGCACAGGTGCCATCTGGTCGATCCATCTAGGCTGTCAGATGGTCTGATCAGACTATTGGATCTACCCTAGAGGTGACTTCAACCCCATCAACCCATCTAAGGGTTTATAGTAGACGCCTTTAGATCTAAATGGAGCGCGCAAGATGTTACAAGTTTTAGGTAAAAACCAACTACAACATGCGCAACAACAAAGTAAGAAGCTTTCATCTACATTAGCATGCGCAACTAGATATATGGTAACAAGCGCAAACATGATGAAACTTCAAGATAGATCTATAACATGCGTTGACATACTCGGATCACAAACAAGCAACATGAAGCAATCATATGAATCTACATGAATCCCAACCTCTGATACCAATTGTTAGGTCCCCTTCAAGGGGGAGCGCAAGCGGATAAAGCCCCTTTCTAGAGGGGGGCGCAAATGCAATTTTAGGGGTGTCACCCTCATGATCGCATGTAGATCATATGGTTAACTTATGTATAAGCAAAAGGATCTTTAAAGGGATCATACCAACGCCATGAAGTTGGATGTCGGCTTGGAAGAAGAGAGCAACTTTGATCTCCTCCAAAAGTTCACACACAAGGTGAAGATCTCTTACTTCCTTGGCGTCACTTGTGCTAGCAAGGCACCCAAGGTTCCTTGTCGAATGGAAGGAGATGATGAAAGCTTTCTTGGCCGATCCTTCTTCTCGTCAACCTCTACCACCCGAGAGTTCGAGTGTCGTCGAGAGCCAAAGGGGAGATGAGCGTTTTTCCAAGCTTGTGATCGAATGTGGAGACATTCATCACTATGGCAAAACCGAAATGCCATAAATGGTAAGTCTTCAACACATGCGTTATGCGTTCACATGAAGTGAACCAAACGCATATCTCATCTCACAAATGAACCAAGCGCTCACATATGAGCCGGTTCAATGTAGTTGGTCCAATGACCAAACCAAATCAGCCCAAGTATTGGTCCAGACCAAAATAAACCCTAAGGTTCAAGATCTGACCGTTCATCCTTTGATGCTCTTGATCTCCCAGATCTAGCATCCACACTCTCGATCAAAGCTTACCGATCTCAAGCCCTAATCAATCAAACATGATCAGACTGGATCTCACTTACAATCAGAGTTTAATCTCCTTTAAACTGAATCAAAACAATCCAGTCCACCCGATCTGACTCAAGTAAGTCATATCACCAAATTGTGCGACCATAAGGGTTTCCTTTAAATGTCGGTAACGATAACTCACGTCATCACAATCAGTGAGGGGTATCTAGCAACACATCACTGTCTCCCGATATAAAGGAAAGAGTCTTCCAAGACTATACCCAAACCACAGCACAAGTGTGAATCCACTTCACAAGGCATACATGTTTCCTTTGCCACTGGATGTTCTTATTGGACAAGCATGTCAAGCCTGTAACTCCAATACAATGAGCATGATTAGATCAGATGAACATAGTCATCTGGGTATGGCCATACACTATCTCAATCATCTCATACAGGGGGGCCCCTTTAGAACATCACACTCCTTGAACAAGGAGACGGCAATCCTTTATCTATCACTAGTGTCCTAACCTGACTCATGATCATTATCCAAGATAGTCTATAATCATTATGTTTCAAATGATATTGAACTACCTCAAAATAATGACATTCATCATTTAGAAACACAAGTGATCTCAAGTCAGAGGACATGTGCCACTTGTTGCATTCAAGGATTATTCACATTGTGACAAACAATTGAATATCCTAGTAGGGTCTGTCCAGTACATCCAATGTACCCATGAGTCTACATCTTATTTCATGCTCGAAGCATCCTATAAGATTAGCACACATATTAGTCTCAATCATATCAAGGCTGTCTCATGTTCACCAAGATATCTCGACTAAGGACATATGCATGTCAGCCTAGCTGAACAGCTTTGAGACATTATTCAGAAGTACACTTATTACAGCAGACAAGGTAGCAACCTGAATAATAACCATGCCTTTATAAACATAAGAGTTTATTACATGATACTTATACAATCCCAAGGCCTCAAACATTAGCCTTAAGGGCATACCCCAACACTTCAACCCATGTCTTTAGGTTTCACTGTCAATTTTGCACAGTGCTAAGTAGGGGAGTCATTCTTTTTCATGGATTTGGATTTCTTTTTCCCAACAAATAACATAAAAGATTATAAAGATCATCTAGGTTAATCAATTGATATCAACTCAAAAACATATGCATATTCTTTTTCATGGATTTGGATTTGGATTTATTCAAAAGAATCATTTTACTTCAAGATTGCATTCATTAAACAGTGCATTTACCTAGAATTTCATGCATCAATTAATGAAAAAAATTCCAACAAATAGATTATATCAGAGAAATAAATTCAGCATATTAAATCTATTTCCAACTTTCAGAAATTGATATGCATGAAAGCTCCTAAAAATTTTGGCATGGTATCTGCTATATTTTTCAAAAAAAAAAAAATCCTTACTACACATCATTGCAAAATTCATCCACATCATTCAAACCAAGAAGCATCATATCACTTACTACATGCAAACAAGTCATAAAATATCCCAATATTAGCATCACATTTTCAAATACAATCACATCGAAATAAAATCCAAACATCATCATCATAATATATCAATACAACCAAATCAAAATATCTATCAATAAAATCAAAAGGCGAGGATCCGTGGCATGCAGGCACAAGAAGCATGACAACATCATCCTTCCCTATAAGAGAATAAAACTATCATGTATCAAATAAAGCACAAATAAAGAAAGGTAGGGTGGGAGATGCTCACAAAGCCTACTAATGATCAGAATTTGTAGCCTCATCATCGCCCTCTGCTGGTGCGGTGGTATCTGTTGGGGTATGCCCTTAAGCCTAATGTTTGAGGCCTTGGGAATGTATCAGTATCATGTAATAAACTCTTATGTTTATAAAGGCATGGTTGTTATTCAGGTTGTTACCTTGTCTGCTGTAATAAGTGTACTTCTGAATAATGTCTCAAAGCTGTTCAGCTAGGCTGACATGCAGTAAAGTCCTTAGTCGAGATATCTTGGTGAACATGAGACAGCCTTGATATGATTGAGACTAATATGTGTTCTAATCTTATAGGATGCTTCGAGCATGGAATAAGATGTAGACTCATGGGTACATTGGATGTACTGGACAGACCCTACTAGGATATTCAATTGTTTGTCACAATGTGAATATTCCTTGATTGCGACAAGTGGCACATTTCCTCTGACTTGAGATCACTTGTGTTTCTAAATGATGATTGTCATTGTTTTGAGGTAGTTGAATATCATTTGAAACATAATGATTATAGACTATCTTGGATAATGAACTTGAGTCAGGTTAGGGCACTAGTGATAGACAAAGGATTGCCGTCTCCTTGTTTAAGGAGTGTGATGTTCTTAAGGGGCCCCCTGGATGAGATGATTGAGAAAGTGTATGGCCATACCCAGGTGACAGTGATCATCTGATCTAATCATGCTCATCATATTGGAGTTACAAGCTTGACACGCTTGTCCAATAAGAACATCCAGTGGCAAAGGACATATGTATGCCTAGTGAAGTTGATTCACACTTGTGCTGTTTTTGGGTGTAGTCTTGGAAGACTCTTTCCTTTATATCGGGAGACAGTGATGTGTTGCTAGATACCCCTCACTGATCGTGATAACGTGAGTTATCGTTACCGACATTTAAAGGAAACCCTTAGGGTTGCACAATTTGATGATATGGCTTACTTAAGTCAGATCGTGTGGACTGAATTGTTTGAGTTCAGTTTAAAGGGATTTAATCTCTGATTGTAAGTGAGATCTGGTCTGATCATGTTTGATTGATTGGGGCTTGAGATCGGTAAGCTTCGATTGAGAGATTGGATGCTAGATCGATGAGATCAAGAGCATCAAGAGATCAACGGTTAGATCTGGAGCCTTAGGGTTTAATTTAGATCTAGACTGGATTGGTTGGCTTGGTTCTTAAACCGAACCAAAATTGAACCGGCTCATTAAAGAGCGCTTGGTTCAAATAGAGAACAATTTGCGATTGGGAAAGGTTCATGGTCGCATGAAGAAGTGGCTTACTATTTTTAGAAGCCATGTTCACACGTCTCATGTCGCCACTTGCGCTCTCCTATTCTTGCTCTCGCCCCTTCCTCTCGTCACAAGTATTCTCGTGTGGTGAAGGCGGACGAGGAATAGAAGAAGTTTTTCGCCAAGCAGGTCATCTCATCTCCCTTCACGGATTGGGACTCTTGGAGAGCTTTGCTAGCACAAAGATCGACAAGGAGAAAGTCTTTCTCATCTTGTGTGCGTCATCTCTGGAGGAAAGCCATTTCGCTTTCTGCTTCCAAGACGCCATCTAGAAATGGCATCGGTATGATTTCTTTCTTGCATACAAAAGATTTAATGTTGATTATATAAGATGCATTCGATCCCTAGAAACCCCTTCCGCTGAATTCCATATGCGCCTATTAGGGTTTCACCGCCCCTCTTGGGGACTTACAATTGGTATCAGAGCCTAGGTTCTATGCATCTTTTTATGATTGCTTAACCTTTTGTGATCCTTGTATGCGATTATATGCTTAGATCTAACCTACATGCGAAAGTTACATGTTAAGTTTGCATATTTGAATCTTGATGAATGTTTTCTTGGCGCATGTTGTTGGCGCATGCTTTATGTTTTCTTCAAAACTACTTGACATGCGCGACACACTCTAGATCTAAGGCCTTGCAGTAAACCCTTAGACGGGTTATTAGGGTTGAAGTCACCCCCTAGGTTGGATCCAAAAGTCTGATCAGACCATCTGACAGCCTTGATGGGTTGACCAGGTAGCACCTGTGCGCAAGCACGTGGTGGCTACAGGTCGACTGCAGACAGGCGTGTAGCGATGTCTGATTGAGACAACCGATGAACGCACATGAGTTAGGCCCGGGGTCACACCCGCTTGCCAGACCTCATTGTGGTCGTTCAGCCCTGGCGCATGCATAGTTGACCCTATGGTCGACTCAAGTCAGTTAGGACTTGGTGCATGCAAGGGCACTGGATCTGACTAGGTTGGATGAGTGGATCCCTAGTAATGGACCGTTGTAAGGTTGTAGGGCACATAAGCAAAATAAAATTGAAGCCCATGGGGTTTTTCGAAAATTTTATTTTAATGATTGGATCACATGTTAATCGATGCCATGTGTATGTTTATTTAATCTTATGTGGGCTGCCCAAGTTTAATGTGTGCTGTGTTGGGGCCTGCGTGCCTGGTTAATTTTGTAAATTAATTTTATATTGTGATCTGCGCATCACATTGGTTTAATTTATAAAATGTAATTGACCTGCGTGTCAATCTTGTCTAGATAGTTAAATTTGTAATTTAATTAGACAAGAGCACAGAGCACACTTGGCAGAGGCGCATGCAGCAAGTGGCTTGACCAGGTGGGAGGTCTAGGGTTCGACCCTAGGACCTGGCGCATATTCCTGGTGGGCGCACCAGACCTGCAGATGGCGCTTGGGCCCTGGTTTGGGCCAGATGAGCAGCAAAAGCCCCATGAAGAAAAGCAAGTGAAGACTTAAGTTAATTAAGGTCTTACTAGGGCTATGGGCTTTTACCACATAAGATTCATGCTTTCTTTTATTTATTGTTTAAATATTAGAATTGCATGATTAGTTTATCTTCTGCTATCACCATAGGAATTGCATGATAGTGAAGAAGATAAAAGACCGTTAAAATCCAACGCTAAAATATCAAGCTCGTAAGCCTTCTGACGCGAAACCTCACTGTTCTGATTATCGTTGGAGCCGTGTTGTACCCACTCAGTGGGCACGTCCATCTATCTTCAGACGGTGTGGGATTACACCTGTGTGTTATAGAGTAGGGATTTATCCCTTCTCGTTGCTCAGCATAGCACATGGTGGTCCAGGGAGTAGGTCGGGTCAGCTTGACCATGTAGGCTACATATGTGGCGCATATGGTAGCACATGGAGGCAGCCATCTGTGGGATCAGAGACTGTGTTGTACCAACTCAGTTGGCACAGTCTGCTGGATTGCCCAGATGAAGGGGAATCGCACGGGTTGGCGATCGGCAGGGACTGCCTACCCGAGATTAGTGCTTGTACTCTCTGTGCATCTTATCTCGCCTGAGCGGGACGCGGAGACCAAGTATGAAATTCGGATCCTATCTCACTAAAAGAGTGTCTACTCTTTCGGACTGTTTAATGGATTTTTTAGTCAGATAAAATAGTGAGAAAAAGAATCTTTCTTAAGTCCTGATTGATTCTTAACATTGATACTGACCTTGCTGTTCTTGCATTGTTGTAGATACCTGCAGCAACGAACACCATGAACTTCAATGTGCGATCCCTACTGGAAAGGGAGAAGTTTGCTGGGCCGAACTTCTCTGACTGGTTTGGACACCTTAAGATTATTCTTAAGGCAGAGAGGAAACTGTATGTCCTCGAGACGGCAATACCGCCTCAGCCCGCTCCGAACGCCGCAAGGGCGGTTCGGGAAGCCTATGAAAAGCACGTCAATGATAGCATTGATGTCGCTTGCCTGATGTTAGCGTCTATGACGCCACCGCTGCAGCGTCAGCATGAGGATATGTCTGCTATAGACATGATAGCAAACCTCAAGATGCTGTATGCTGCACAGGCGAGGACTGAACGCTATAATTTGACGAAGCTCTTCTTTCAGAGCAAACTGGCTGAAGGGAGCCCAGTAGGAGCTCACGTGCTCAAGATGATTGGGCACAAGGAAGCTCTAGAGAAACTGGGGCATACCATCAACCAGGAGCTTGCTGTGGATATTATTCTGCAGTCTCTCCCGCCTTCATTCGACGCGTTCATTATTAATTTTAATATGAACAAAATCGATTGTACTCCGGCAGAGCTACTGAATATGCTCCTCACTACTGAGGAGACTCTGAAGGGAAAGCCTTCGACCTCTGTCTTAATGGTTCCTTCCAGGAACAAGAAGAAGGGGAAGAAGGGCAAAGCCCCTGTCAAGAGCTACAGCAAGGCTCTGAAGCAGAAGGTGAAGCGGTCCAAGGAATACAGGTGTTTCCATTGTGGCCAGCTAGGTCACTGGAAAAAGGACTGTAAAGCGCTCCAAGGAGATAAGAGGGGAAGCTTCGCTTCTGGCTCAGGTATTTATGTGACTGAGGTCATGTTTTCTTCTTCTATATCATGGGTGTTGGACACTGCATGTGGAGTTCACATTTGTTCAAATGTGCAGGAACTCAAGAGAAGAAGACAGGTGGGACAGCATGAGGTGGACCTACGCGTTGGAAACGGGGCACGGGTTGCTGCTGTTGCTGTAGGAGACTATTTCATTTCTTTACCATCTGGAATTGTATTGGAACTAGACAATTGTTACTTTGTTCCCAGCATTACTAAGAATATTATCTCCATTCCTGCTCTTGTCAGGAAAGGATTTTCCTTTGAATGCAATATTTCAAAGTGTGTTTTATCGTATGATAATATTGTTTATGCAACTGGTTCAATTAACAATGGGTTATACATGTTGGACATGGAATGTTCTATACAGAAAATTGATATTAAGAAAGCCAAGAATGCTGATGACAGCACCTTGCTATGGCATAGTCGTTTAGGCCATATTAACAAGAAACGCATTAAGCGGTTGCATGATCATGGACTGCTGGGATCATTCTCCTATGAGGAGATTGATACATGCAAGGCTTGTTTAATGGGTAAAATGACGAAGTCACCTTTTCTTCACAAAGGTCAAAGGGCTTCAGGTTTACTTGACCTTATACACAGTGATGTGTGTGGGCCATTTAGTAAACATGCCAGAGGTGGCTATCAGTACTTCATTACCTTTACTGATGATTTCAGTAGATATGGGTATGTCTATTTAATGAGACATAAAAGTGAATCTTTTGACAAGTTCAAAGAGTTCAAGAATGAAGTACAAAATCAGCTAGGCCGAAATATCAAGGCACTTCGCTCAGATCGAGGTGGAGAATACCTAAGTCATGAGTTTACTGACTATTTAAAGGAGTGTGGGATTATCTCACAGCTCACTCCGCCAGGAACACCGCAATGGAATGGTGTGTCCGAGAGGAGAAATAGAACGTTACTTGATATGGTTCGTTCTATGATGAGTCAGGCTACTCTTCCATATTCCTTTTGGGGTTTTGCACTGGAAACAGCTGCAAAAGTACTAAACCGAGTGCCATCCAAGGCCGTTTCTAAGACCCCATATGAATTATGGTATGGGAAACAGCCGAGCTTGACATTTATCAGGATCTGGGGCTGCGAGGCTTATGTCAAAAAGCTCGCCTCTGGGAAACTAGAGAGCAGATCTGACAAATGTATCTTTGTCGGTTACCCTAAGGAAACTAAGGGTTATTATTTCTTCGATCCCAAAGAGAACAAGGTATTTGTTGCTCGGACGGCCATATTTCTTGAGAAGGAGTTTCTTCTGCAAGAGGCCAGTGGGAGAGAAATAAAGCTGGATGAGAATCCAGAGGAAGGACAAAGTGATCAAGCACAGTTGGATGAGCCTGAGCCGGTAGATCAGGATATTGAACAACCTGAGGCTCAAATATCACGGGAACCGCGAAGATCGGGAAGGATTCGTCGACAGCCTGAGCGCTATGACGGAGTCTACATCATTGATAATGATGAACCCCTCACTTATGCGGATGCGGTCAGTGGACCGGAGTCAGCGAGATGGCTTGAAGCTATGCGCGCCGAGATGGACTCCATGTCAGATAACCAAGTCTGGGATTTGGTTGATCCGCCTCCGGGAGTAATCCCTATAGGCTGTAAATGGATCTTCAAGAAGAAGATTGACATGGATGGTAATGTAGTTACCTATAAAGGCAGGCTAGTTGCGAAAGGTTTCAAACAAATCTACGGGATAGATTATGATGAAACTTTCTCACCTGTAGCTATGTTTAAGTCTATTCGGATTCTTTTCGCGATAGCTGCATATTATGATTATGAGATTTGGCAAATGGATGTGAAAACAGCTTTCCTGAATGGAAATCTAGATGAGGATGTGTACATGACACAACCAGAAGGTTTCACTGATCCATCAGATCGTCATAAGATATGCAAGTTAAAGAAGTCTATTTATGGACTTAAGCAGGCATCAAGAAGCTGGAACATTCGTTTTGATGAATCAGTCACTAAATTTGGTTTCATCAAGAACGAGGATGACCCGTGTGTATATAAGAGGTTTAGTGGGAGCGTGATTACTTTCCTAGTCCTCTACGTCGATGACATCTTGATCATTGGAAATGACATTCCTGAAATGCATGCTGTTAAAGCATGGTTAAAGAAATGTTTCCAGATGAAAGATCTAGGAGAAGCAGCCTATGTGTTAGGTGTGAAGATCTACAGGGATAGATCTAAGAGGCTTCTCGGGTTGTGCCAGAGTACTTACATCGATAAAGTCCTGGAGAGATTTCATTTAGAGAATTCTAAACGAGGATATCTTCCAGTCAGACATGGTCTGAATCTTTCGAAGAGTCAGTGTCCACAAACACAGACTGAGAAAGATGAAATGGACAATACGCCTTATGCTTCGGCTATTGGATCCATTATGTATGCGATGTTGTGTACTCGCCCAGACGTTGCTTACGGGTTAAGCGTGACCAGTCGGTTCCAAAGTAATCCAGGTCAGGCACACTGGATTGCAGTCAAGAACATCTTAAAATATCTGCGGAGGACCAAAGATATGTTCTTGATATATGGTGGTCAGGAAGAACTCAGTATTGAAGGATATACTGACGCTTCATTCCAGTCTGACCAGGATGATTTCCGATCGCAATCAGGCTATGTTTTTAGCTTGAATGGAGGAGCAGTGGTGTGGAAGAGTTTCAAACAGTCAACTGTTGCTGATTCCACAACAGAAGCCGAGTATGTTGCAGCCTCGGAAGCATCCAAGGAGGCAGTGTGGATTCGTAAGTTCGTGAGAGAACTTGGTGTTGTTCCTTCGAGTGCAGATCCTTTGGTTATCTTCTGTGATAACACTGGAGCAATCGCACAAGCAAAGGAACCACGGTCGCACCAGAAGTCCAAGCACATACAGAGACGGTTTCATTTGATCAGGGAGATCATAGATCGTGGCGAGATCAAAATATGCAAGGTTCATACAGATGACAATCTGGCAGACCCGCTTACCAAGCCTCTGGCGCAGCAGAAGCTTGAGAAGCACTGTAATAACATGGGTTTGAGATTTCTCAACCATTAGATTAAGTGCAAGTGGGAGATTGTTGGGGTATGCCCTTAAGCCTAATGTTTGAGGCCTTGGGAATGTATCAGTATCATGTAATAAACTCTTATGTTTATAAAGGCATGGTTGTTATTCAGGTTGTTACCTTGTCTGCTGTAATAAGTGTACTTCTGAATAATGTCTCAAAGCTGTTCAGCTAGGCTGACATGCAGTAAAGTCCTTAGTCGAGATATCTTGGTGAACATGAGACAGCCTTGATATGATTGAGACTAATATGTGTTCTAATCTTATAGGATGCTTCGAGCATGGAATAAGATGTAGACTCATGGGTACATTGGATGTACTGGACAGACCCTACTAGGATATTCAATTGTTTGTCACAATGTGAATATTCCTTGATTGCGACAAGTGGCACATTTCCTCTGACTTGAGATCACTTGTGTTTCTAAATGATGATTGTCATTGTTTTGAGGTAGTTCAATATCATTTGAAACATAATGATTATAGACTATCTTGGATAATGAACTTGAGTCAGGTTAGGGCACTAGTGATAGACAAAGGATTGCCGTCTCCTTGTTTAAGGAGTGTGATGTTCTTAAGGGGCCCCCTGGATGAGATGATTGAGAAAGTGTATGGCCATACCCAGGTGACAGTGATCATCTGATCTAATCATGCTCATCATATTGGAGTTACAAGCTTGACACGCTTGTCCAATAAGAACATCCAGTGGCAAAGGACATATGTATGCCTAGTGAAGTTGATTCACACTTGTGCTGTTTTTGGGTGTAGTCTTGGAAGACTCTTTCCTTTATATCGGGAGACAGTGATGTGTTGCTAGATACCCCTCACTGATCGTGATAACGTGAGTTATCGTTACCGACATTTAAAGGAAACCCTTAGGGTCGCACAATTTGATGATATGGCTTACTTAAGTCAGATCGTGTGGACTGAATTGTTTGAGTTCAGTTTAAAGGGATTTAATCTCTGATTGTAAGTGAGATCTGGTCTGATCATGTTTGATTGATTGGGGCTTGAGATCGGTAAGCTTCGATTGAGAGATTGGATGCTAGATCGATGAGATCAAGAGCATCAAGAGATCAACGGTTAGATCTGGAGCCTTAGGGTTTAATTTAGATCTAGACTGGATTGGTTGGCTTGGTTCTTAAACCGAACCAAAATTGAACCGGCTCATTAAAGAGCGCTTGGTTCAAATAGAGAACAACTTGCGATTGGGAAAGGTTCATGGTCGCATGAAGAAGTGGCTTACTATTTTTAGAAGCCATGTTCACACGTCTCATGTCGCCACTTGCGCTCTCCTATTCTTGCTCTCGCCCCTTCCTCTCGTCACAAGTATTCTCGTGTGGTGAAGGCGGACGAGGAATAGAAGAAGTTTTTCGCCAAGCAGGTCATCTCATCTCCCTTCACGGATTGGGACTCTTGGAGAGCTTTGCTAGCACAAAGATCGACAAGGAGAAAGTCTTTCTCATCTTGTGTGCGTCATCTCTGGAGGAAAGCCATTTCGCTTTCTGCTTCCAAGACGCCATCTAGAAATGGCATCGGTATGATTTCTTTCTTGCATACAAAAGATTTAATGTTGATTATATAAGATGCATTCGATCCCTAGAAACCCCTTCCGCTGAATTCCATATGCGCCTATTAGGGTTTCACCGCCCCTCTTGGGGACTTACAGTATCCATGGGATCATCACCTCTGCTGCTCCCTCCTGCGCCACCTTGCCGCGGAATATGAAGGTAGTCCTTAATCTCCTCCATGTCATCGTGAATATGGATCACGTAATTGAAAACTCACCCCAAAATAGAAGTAATCCGATGAACATCAGCCTGAAGGGAATGAAATCCTGGATCGAGATGACTCTGCCATCCACTCTGAGCAGGGGCAGCTCGTCAAGAAGAGGATCCTGGGGCATGGTGGGGTGACGGCCATGAAGCTCTGGGAGGTGAAGACTCCTCACCCAAATCATAAGGATCATCACCGCCCCAAGCAGCGGGTGGTGGTGGAATAGAAGTCTCTGGTGCTGAAGTGGCATAAGAAGCTGCGTTGGGTGAGAGCTTCCAATTCTCTATATTATGCACTGAAGTCTTTCCCGGATTCGGCAAAGGTAAGGTGGGAAGACCGGGCTGAAACACTAAACAGTAGGTATCGCTATTGATGACACCAAAATTCATAGTATATTTTGTGTCATATCATGTGTCTTTTTGTGTCATAATTATGCTCTTTTGCTTGTTTTTAAGCCTTAATTGTCAAATATTGCAGAATCTACACCACTTCTTGTTTTTGATCATTTTCAAGTTAAAAGTGCCATATTTTGATGGATTTTGGAAGATTTGAGCATACCAATGGATTTCAGACGTCGAAACGAAGCTACCCCTCAAATTTCAAGTCAAAACAAGCCAAATTGCAAAAATACGGCACTGCCGTATTTTTGAGAGAAATTGTCACGGTACCGTATTTCGCAGGGAATGTTTTAGGTGAAATACGGCACTACCATATGAAGCTACACGCCACCGTATTTTCCAGTGATTTCAACCAGAAAAGTTTGACAAAAATACGGCATTGCCGTATGAAATCGCATGGCACCGTATTTTGTGAAAAAGTTGAACAGAAAGTTTTAGCAAGAATACAGCACTGCCATATATTTAAGAGAAATTGTCACGGTACCATATTTTCTATCTAGAACTTAGAGAAGGAAAATACGGCATTGCCGTAATCCAAATACGATACCGTATTTTTAAACCAGATTCATGATTTTTTCGGGCTGATTCTTGCGTGGGCCATAACTTTTGATCCAGAAGTCCAAATTGAGATCCGAAAGAAGTGGCAAACTCATCCTTAAGAGGAGAAGATGGACGAAGTGGAAAGGGGAACATTTATCGAGATTGAGAGAGAAATCGCCAGAACGGCAGTTAGGGTTTGTCCTCACGCCGATAGGCATAGAGGACATCTCAGGCTATGATTTTCCCTCAGAAGCTTCGCCAGGAGGAGAGCAGGATATCTCAGAAGTTTTAGATCGAAAGGAGATCGATCAGAAGAGAAATCGACGAAATCGGTGGTGATAGCACTGTTCATCGAGTTCTGCTGCAATTACGGAGCTGTAATTTCGATTACATCACCGTGTCCTGTAACTTCTTCCCTTCTTCTTCGATTTCTGACTTTTGAAACTATGATTTATTATAATCTTTCCTCCATGCAAGCTTAATCTTTTTATGGGACATGGGGTGCAATCCCCTTAGTATGTTAATGACTAGAAAACATTGATTTTTGTCAAGTTTAATTTTAATATGATAATTTTACTTTTGTGATTGATTGTTCTTTAATTCTCTTTAGTTTTATAAATATCAGCATGTTTTAGAGTTTTGCGAAATAGACCGAGAGGTTGATCGTTTGAAATTCGGAACCCTAGGAATCGTTGAGTTTGGAACTATCGTAAGAGATTAGGTAGTTCTTCGAATTCTGATTTTTAGTGATTTTATTGTCATGTTGAATTTCTAATACTTTGGATTGAGTTAATGTGTAGACTTGATTTGATCTTGCACGAGAGTGAGGATCGAGTCGTCGGAAAACCATAAGTAAAACCTGTGTTGAGTTTCAGGATGCATGAGAGCGATCCTTGAGATTCCACTTGAGATGATTGACTTAGAATTCGGATGCACAAGAGTGATCCTTGAGTTCTTTGTTCAATGATTCACTTATCTTTAGCATTGAGAATAGATCTTGCACGAGAGTGAGGATCGGTTATCTGCATGATTGTCTGCACGAGAGTGAGACAATACCTTTATGAAGTGAATTATGTCTTTATCATAATAGAATTAAACTGACAACCTTTATTTCCTTCTAGTCATTAGAATTAAGGTGGATGAAACCCTAGTCCTAGTTTCTCTCTGATTATCTTTTTCGTATGTTCTCCATCATTGCTTTTTATCATATTCGGTTTGCTTAGCTAGTGAGAATACAACTATTTGGTACTTAACAATAAAGTCTCTGTGGTTTGATATTTATATTACTTTGAAGTATCCGTGCACTTGCAGACACAACAAGTTTTTGGCGCCGTTGCCGGGGACCTTAGTTTTGTTTATATTAAAATAGTTGTTAGTATTGCTAGACTAAGTTTTATTTGTTTTAGATTTAACTTTATTTTTTTTGTTTTTGCAGGTTTTGGATTTTCACAGTTGTGACAAAGCTGTGATTTCTAAAATTTGTGAATTTGCTTGTGTTTTTATATTTTTCTAATTTTTATATATTTTGAAAAAAAATAGTTCTTATTGATTGGTGTTGGATTATCTTTCTGTTATTGATAGATTTGAAAATATGTCTTTTTATCACAACTCCTAGGCAACTGAAAGAGGTAAGGTGTACATGCCACAAAATGATTCACGATGCACTCTTGCAGATATATCAAAATTACACTCCTATTTTGTTACATGTAATATTTGTAAATCATCTGATCACTATACTTCTGATTGCAAAGTTTTAATTCCTCCAAATTCTAATTCTTCATGGTATCAAGATGATCATTATGAATCTAGTTGGGAAAATCAAACTCCTTTTTATGGTGATTGCTCAAACAATAATTATGAACCATGCTTTGAGAAAACTGAAAAATCTAGTTTAGAGGGCATGTTTGAGAAATTCATGAGTTCACAATTGAAGCAAGATGTGATTGAGACCCTCAAACAAATAAATTCTAAGTTGGATGACATGGTTGTTGGGGTATGCCCTTAAGGCTAATGTTTGAGGCCTCGGGATTGTATCAGTATCATGTATAAACTTCATGTTTATAAAGGCAATGGTTGTTATTCATGTTGTTGCATTATCTGATGTCATATGTATACTTCTGAATAATGTCTCAATGCTGTTCAGCTTGGCTGACATGCAGTTAAGTCCTTAGTCGAGATATCTTGGTGAACATGAGACAGCCTTGATATGATTGAGACTAATATGTGTTCTAATCTTATAGGATGCTTCGAGCATGGAATAAGATGTAGACTCATAGGTACATTGGATGTACTGGACAGACCCTACTAGGATGTTCAATTGCTTGTCACAATGTGAATAATCCTTGTATGCAAACAAGTGGCATACTTCCTCTGACTTGAGATCACTTGTGTTTCTAAATGATGATTGTCATTGTTTTGAGGTAGTTCAATATCATTTGAAACATAATGGTTATAGACTATCTTGGATAATGATCATGAGTCAGGTTAGGACACTAGTGATAGATAAAGGATTGCCGTCTCCTAGTTTGGAGTGTGATGTTCTAAAGGGGCCCCCTGGATGAGATGATTGAGAAAGTGTATGGCCATACCCAGATGACTATGTTCATCTGATCTAATCATCCTCATCATATTGGAGTTACAAGCTTGACACGCATGTCCAATAAGAACATCCAGTGGCAAAGGAAACATGTATGTCTAGTGAAGTGGATTCACACTTGTGCTATGGTTTGGGTGTAGTCTTGGAAGACTCTTTCCTTTATATCGGGAGACAGTGATGTGTTGCTAGATACCCCTCACTGATCGTGATAACGTAAGTTATCGTTACCGACATTTAAAGGAAACCCTTAGGGTCGCACAATTTAATGATATGGCTTACTTAAGTCAGATCGTGTGGACTGAATTGTTTTGGTTCAGTTTAAGGGATTTAAACTCTGATTGTAAGTGAGATCTGGTCTGATCATGTTTGATTGATTAGGGCTTGAGATCGGTAAGCTTCGATCGAGAGAATTGATGCTAGATTGGTCAGATCAGGGGCATCAAGAGATGAACGGTCAGATCTTGAATCTTAGGGTTTAAGGTGATCTGGACCAAGGCTTGGCTTGATTTGGTCCTTGAACCAAATCCAAATTGAACCGGCTCATGTATGAGCGCATGGTTCAATTTAGAGGGATGAGCGTTCGGTTCACTTGGAGTGAACGCATAATGCATGTATTGAAGCATTTGCTATTTTTGGAAATTCGGTTTTCCAAAGTGGAAAACGCCTCCACGTTCGAGTGCAACGCTTCTCTATTCTCGTCTCTCGCCCCTTGCTCTCAAAGACTCACTCTTGCGTGGTGAAGGTTGACGACAAGAGAGGATTCGGCCAAGAAGTGTAGATCTCATCCCTTCCATTCGATAAGGGCACTTGGAGAACCTTGCTAGCACAAGGAACACAAGGAGTAGTCATCATCCTCTTGTGTGCGTCACCTTTGGAGGAGAGCCCTTTCGCCATCTTCTTCCAAGACGCCATTCGAATCAATGGCTATGGTATGATCTTCTTCTTGATCTATTCAATCATTTGACAGTTTATCATATGGCATGTAAAAGATAATAAGAAACCCTTGCTTCCTTGCTAATTTTATATGCGCCTCCTATTAGGGTTTCGTCCCCCCTTAGATTTAGGGGGCTTTCAATTGGTATCAGAGCATTGGTTTATATATGTTCATATGATTGCTGAAGGTGATCCATGTATGCGTTTATGCATAGATCTAAGTTTTCTCATCATGCGAAACTACTAGTTGAATATATTTTATGTTGGCGCATGTTTGATGCTTACATAGTTGCGCATGTTGAATGTTGTAGTTTTTCTTAAAAAAACTTAATCACTTGCGCGCCTCACTTAGATCTAAGCGCTTGCTATAAACCCTTAGACGGGTTAGTAGGGTTGAAGTCATCACCTAGTTAAGATCCAAACAGTCTGATCAGACCATCTGACAGCCTAGATGGGTCGACCAGATGGCATCTGTGCGCAAGCACAAGGTGGCTATAGGTCGACTGCAGACAGGCGTGTAGCGATGTCTGGTTGAGACAACCAGTGAACGCGTATGAGTTAGGCCCGGGGTCACACCCGCTTGCTAGAACTCATGAGGGTTGTTCAGCCCAGCGCATGCATGGTTGACCATTAGGTCGACTCAAGTCAGTTAGGACTTGGTGCATGCAAGGGCAGTGGATAAGACTAGGTCTGATGAGTGGATCCCTAGTAATGGACCGTTGTAAGGTAGTAAGGCACATAAGAAAATTAAAATTGATGCCAATGGGTTTTCAAAAATTTTATTTTCTTATTTGGATCACATGTTTGTTGGATGCCATGATGCTTGTTTATTTAATCTTATGTGGGCTGCCTAATTAATGTGTGCTGTGCTGGGGCCTGCGTGCCTGGAATTAAAATTGTAAACTAATTTTTATTGTGATCTGCGCATCACATGTTATTTAATTTATAAAGTGTAATTGACCTGCGAGTCAATCTTGTCTAGATAGATTAAATTGTAATTTTATCAGACAAGAGCACAGAGCACACATGGCAGAGGCGCATGCAGCTTGAGGCTTAACCAGGTGGGAGGTCCAGGGTTCGACTCTGGGACAGGCGCATTTACCTGATGGGCGCACCTGAGCTGCAGTGGGCGCTCGGGCCCTGGGTTGGGCCAGATGAGAAGGCAAAAGACCCATGAAGAGCTCAAGTGAAGACTTAAGTTAAATTAAGGTCTTACTTAGGTTTAATGGGCTTTTACCACATAAGATCAGCATGCTTTCTACTTATTGTTTATATAATTAGAACTGCATGATTTAATCTTCTGCTATCGCCATAGGTTATGCATGATAGTTAAGAAGATAAAAGACCGTTAAAATCCAACGCTAAAATATCAAGCACGTAAGCCTTCTGACGCGAAACCTCACTGTTCTGACTATCGTTGGGGCCGTGTTGTACCCACTCAGTGGGCACGCCCATCTATCTTCAGACGGTGTGTGATTACACCTGCGTGTTACAGAGAAGGGATTTATCGCTTCTCGTTGCTCAGCATAGCACGTGGTGGTCCAGGGAGTAGGTCAGGTCAGCTTGACCATGTAGGCTACATACTGAGCATATGTGAGCTATAAGGAGGCAGCCATCTGTGGGATCAGAGACTGTGTTGTACTAACTCAGTTGGCACAGTCTGCTGGATTGCCCAGATGAAGGGGAATCGCACGGGTTGGCGATTGGCAGGCATTGCCTACCAGAAATTAGTGCTTGTACTCTCTGTGCATCTTATCTCGCCTGAGCGGGACGCGGAGACCAAGTATGAAATCTGGATCCCATCTCACTAAAAGAGCGTTACTTTTTCGGACTGTTTAATGGATTTTTCAGTCAGATAAAATAGTGAGAAAAGAATCTTTCTTAAGTCCTGGATTGATTCTAAACATTGATATTGACCTTGCTGTTCTTGCATTGTTGTAGATTACTACGGCAACGAACACCACGAATTTCAATGTGCGATCCCTACTGGAAAGAGAGAAGTTTGCTGGGCCAAACTTCTCAGACTGGTACGGACACCTTAAGATTGTTCTTAAGGCAGAGAGGAAGCTGTATGTCCTCGAGACGGCTATACCGCCTCAACCCGCTGCGAACGCCGCAAGGGCGGTTCGCGATGCCTATGAAAAGCATGTCAATGATAGCATTGATGTCACTTGCCTGATGCTTGCGTCTATCACGCCAGAGCTGCAGCGTCAGCATGAGGATCTATCTGCTATACAAATTATAGCAAACCTCAAGCTGTTGTATGCTGCACAGGCTAGGACTGAACGCTACAATGTGACTAAACTGTTCTTTCAGAGCAAACTGGCTGAAGGGAGTCTAGTGGGAGCTCACGTACTCAAGATGATTGGGTACAAGGAGGCTCTAGAGAAACTGGGACATACCATCAATCAGGAGCTTGCTGTAGACATCATATTGCAGTCTCTCCCGACCTCTTTCGATCCGTTCATCATTAACTTTAATATGAACAAGATCGACTGTACCCCGGCAGAGTTACTGAACATGCTCTTTACTACAGAGTTGACTCTAAAGGGAAAGCCTTCAACCTCTCTCTTGATGGTTCCTTCAAGGAACAAGAAGAAAGGGAAGAAGGGCAAAGCCCCTGTCAAGAGCTACAGCAAGGCTCTGAAACAAAAGGTTAAGCGGTCGAAGGAATACAGATGTTTCCACTGTGGCCAGCTGGGTCACTAGAAAAAGGACTGTAAAGCGCTCCAAGGAGACAAGAAGGGAAGCAATCCTTTTGCTTCTGGCTCTGGTATTTTCGTGACTGAAGTCATGGTTTCTTCTTCTATATCATGGGTGTTGGACACTGCATGTGGAGTTCACATTTGTTCAAATGTACAGGAACTCAAGAGAAGAAGACAGGTGGGACAGCATGAGGTGGACCTACGAGTTGGAAACGGAGCACGGGTTGCTGCTGTTGCTGTAGGAGAATATCACATCTCATTACCATCTGGACTTGTATTAGAATTGAACAATTGTTATTTTGTACCTAGCATAACGAAAAATATTATCTCTATTCCTGCTCTTGTCAGGAAAGGGTTTTCCATTGAATGCAATATTTCAAAGTGTGTTATTTCTTATGATAATATTGTTTATGCTACAGGATCAATTAACAATGGGTTATTCATGTTGGACATGGAATATTCTATACAAAATATTGATAATAAGAAAGCCAAGTATGCTGATGACAGCACCTTGCTATGGCATAGTCGTTTAGGCCATATTAACGAGAAACGCATTAAGCGGTTGCATGATCATGGACTGCTGGGATCATTCTCCTATGAGGAGCTTGATACATGCAAAGCTTGTTTAATGGGTAAAATGACGAAGGCTCCTTTTCCTAACAAAGGTCAAAGGGCTTCAGGTTTACTTGACCTCATTCACAATGATGTGTGTGGGCCATTTAGTAAACATGCCAGAGGTGGCTATTCATACTTCATTACCTTTACTGATGATTTCAGTAGATACGGGTATGTCTATCTAATGAGACATAAGAGTGAATCTTTTGACAAGTTCAAAGAGTTCAAAAATGAAGTGCAAAATCAGCTAGGCCAAAATATCAAGGCACTTCGCTCAGATCGAGGTGGAGAATACCTAAGTCGAGAGTTTACTGACTATCTGAAGCAGTGTGGGATTGTCTCACAGCTTACTCCGCCAGGAACACCGCAATGGAATGGTGTGTCCGAGAGGAGGAACAGAACCTTATTGGATATGGTTCGTTCAATGATGAGTCAGGCTACTCTACCTTACTCCTTTTGGGAATTTGCACTGGAAACAGCTGCAAAGGTACTAAACCGAGTGCCATCCAAGGCAGTTTCAAAGACTCCATATGAGTTATGGTATGGGAAACAGCCGAGCTTGACATTTATTAAGATCTGGGGTTGCGAGGCTTATGTCAAAAAGCTCGCCTCTGGGAAACTAGAGAGCAGATCTGAGAAATGCATCTTTGTCGGTTACCCTAAGGAAACTAAGGGTTATTATTTCTACGACCCCAAAGAGAACAAAGTATTTGTTGCTCGGACGGCTATTTTTCTTGAGAAGGAATTTCTTCTGCAAGAGGCCAGTGGGAGAGAAATAAAGCTGGATGAGAATCCAGAGGAAGGACAAAGTAGTCAAGCACAGTTGGATGAGCATGAGCCAGTAGAACAGGTTATTGAACAACCTGAGGCTCAGATATCACGGGAACCGCAAAGATCGGGAAGGATCCGTCGACAGCCTGAGCTCTATGACGGAGTCTACATCATTGATCGTGATGAACCCCACACTTATGCGGATGAGGTCAGTGGACCGGAATCAGCGAGATGGCTTGAAGCTATGCGAGCCGAGATGGACTCCATGTCAGATAACCAAGTCTGGGATTTGGTTGATCCGCCTCCGGGAGTAATCCCTATAGGCTGTAAATGGATCTTCAAGAAGAAGATAGACATGGATGGTAACGTGGTTACCTATAAAGGCAGGCTAGTTGCGAAAGGTTTCAAACAAATCTACGGGATAGATTATGATGAAACTTTCTCTCCTGTAGCCATGTTCAAGTCTATTCGGATCATTCTCGCAATAGCAGCATATTATGATTATGAGATCTGGCAGATGGATGTGAAGACCGCTTTCCTTAATGGAAATCTGGATCAGGATGTGTATATGACACAACCTGAAGGTTTCACTAATCCATCAGATCGTCATAAAATATGCAAGTTAAAGAAGTCCATTTATGGACTTAAGCAAGCATCAAGAAGCTGGAACATTCGTTTTGATGAATCAATCTGTGAATTTGGTTTCACCAAGAATGAAGATGACCCATGTGTATATAAGAGGTTTAGTGGGAGCGTAATTACATTCCTAGTCCTCTACGTCGATGATATCTTAATCATTGGAAACGATATTCCTGAACTACATGCGGTTAAGGCATGGTTAAGAAAATGTTTCCAGATGAAAGATCTAGGAGAAGCAGCCTATGTATTAGGTGTGAAGATCTACAGAGATAGATCTAAGAGGCTTCTCGGGCTGTGCCAGAGTACTTACATCGATAAAGTCCTGGAGAGATTCCATTTAGAGAATTCTAAAAGAGGATATCTTCCAGTCAGACATGGTCTGAATCTTTCGAAGAGTCAGTGTCCGCAAACACAGACTGAGAAAGATGAAATGGACAATACGCCTTATGCTTCGGCTATTGGGTCCATTATGTATGCGATGTTGTGTACTCGCCCAGACGTCGCTTACGGGTTAAGCGTGACCAGTCGATTCCAAAGTAATCCAGGTCAGGCGCACTGGATTGCAGTCAAGAACATTTTGAAATATCTTCGGAGGACCAAAGATATGTTCTTGGTGTATGGTGGTCAGGAAGAACTCAGTATTGAAGGATATACTGACGCTTCGTTCCAATCTGACCAGGATGATTTCCGATCGCAATCAGGCTATGTTTTTAGCTTGAATGGAGGAGCAGTGGTGTGGAAAAGTTTCAAACAATCTATTGTTGCTGATTCCACAACAGAAGCCGAGTATGTTGCAGCCTCAAAAGCATCTAAGGAGGCAGTGTGGATTCGTAAGTTCGTTCAGGAACTTGGTGTTGTTCCTTCGAGTGCAGATCCTTTGGTTATCTTCTGTGATAACACTGGAGCAATCGCACAAGCAAAGGAACCACGGTCGCACCAGAAGTCCAAGCACATACAGAGACGGTTTCACTTGATCCGGGAGATCATTGATCGAGGCGAGATCAAAATCTGCAAGGTTCATACAGATGACAATCTGGCTGACCCGCTTACAAAGCCTCTGGCGCAGCAGAAGCATGAGAAGCACTGTAATAATATGGGTTTGAGATATCTCAACCATTAGATTAAGTGCAAGTGGGAGATTCTTGGGGTATGCCCTTAAGGCTAATGTTTGAGGCCTCGGGATTGTATCAGTATCATGTATAAACTTCATGTTTATAAAGGCAATGGTTGTTATTCATGTTGTTGCATTATCTGCTGTCATATGTATACTTCTGAATAATGTCTCAATGCTGTTCAGCTTGGCTGACATGCAGTTAAGTCCTTAGTCGAGATATCTTGGTGAACATGAGACAGCCTTGATATGATTGAGACTAATATGTGTTCTAATCTTATAGGATGCTTCGAGCATGGAATAAGATGTAGACTCATAGGTACATTGGATGTACTGGACAGACCCTACTAGAATGTTCAATTGCTTGTCACAATGTGAATAATCCTTGTATGCAAACAAGTGGCATACTTCCTCTGACTTGAGATCACTTGTGTTTCTAAATGATGATTGTCATTGTTTTGAGGTAGTTCAATATCATTTAAAACATAATGGTTATAGACTATCTTGGATAATGATCATGAGTCAGGTTAGGACACTAGTGATAGATAAAGGATTACCGTCTCCTAGTTTGGAGTGTGATGTTCTAAAGGGGCCCCCTGGATGAGATGATTGAGAAAGTGTATGGCCATACCCAGATGACTATGTTCATCTGATCTAATCATCCTCATCATATTGGAGTTACAAGCTTGACACGCATGTCCAATAAGAACATCCAGTGGCAAAGGAAACATGTATGTCTAGTGAAGTGGATTCACACTTGTGCTATGGTTTGGGTGTAGTCATGGAAGACTCTTTCCTTTATATCGGGAGACAGTGATGTGTTGCTAGATACCCCTCACTGATCGTGATAACGTAAGTTATCGTTACCGACATTTAAAGGAAACCCTTAGTGTTGCACAATTTGATGATATGGCTTACTTAAGTCAGATCGTGTGGACTGAATTGTTTTGGTTCAGTTTAAGGGATTTAAACTCTGATTGTAAGTGAGATCTGGTCTGATCATGTTTGATTGATTAGGGCTTGAGATCGGTAAGCTTCTATCGAGAGAATTGATGCTAGATTGGTCAGATTGTTGGGGTATGCCCTTAAGGCTAATGTTTGAGGCCTTGGGATTGTATCAGTATCATGTAATAAACTCTTGTGTTTATAAAGGCATGGTTATTATTCAGGTTGTTACCTTGTCTGCTGTAATAAGTGTACTACTGAATAATGTCTCAAAGCTGTTCAGCTAGGCTGACATGCTAAAAGTCCTTAGTCGATATATCTTGGTGAACATGAGACAGCCTTGATATGATTGAGACTAATATGTGTTCTAATCTTATAGGATGCTTCGAGCATGGAATAAGATGTAGACTCATGGGTACATTGGATGTACTGGACAGACCCTTCTAGGACATTCAATTGCTTGTCACAATGTGAATGATCCTTGATTGCAACAAGTGGCACATGTCCTCTGACTTGAGATCACTTGTGTTTCTAAATGATGATTGTCATTGTTTTGAGGTAGTTCAATATCATTTGAAACATAATGATCATAGACTATCTTGGATAATGATCTTGAGTCATGTTAGGGCACTCGTGATAGATACAGGATTGTCGTCTCCTTTTTCAAGGAGTGAGATGTTCTAATGGGGCCCCCCCTTTAGATGAGATGATTGAGAAAGTGTATGGCCATACCCAGGTGACTATGTTCATCTGATCTAATCATGCTCAACGTATTGGAGTCACAGGCTTGACACGCTTGTCCAATAAGAACATCCAGTGGCAAAGGATACATGCATGCCTTGTGAAGTGGATTCACACTTGTGCTATGGTTTGGGTGTAGTCTTGGAAGACTCTTTCCTTTATATCGGGAGACAGTGATGTGTTGCTAGATACCCCTCACTGATCGTGATAATGTAAGTTATTGTTACCGACATTTAAAGGAAACCCTTAGGGTCGCACAATTTGATGGTATGGCTTACTTAAGTCAGATCGTGTGGACTGGATTGTTTTGATTCAGTTTAAAGGAGTTTAAACTCTGATTGTAAGTGAGATCCAGTCTAATCATGTTTGATTGATTAGGGCTTGCGATCGGTAAGCTTCGATCAAGAGGATTGATGCTAGATCGGTGAGATCAAGAGCATCATGAGATGAACGGTTAGATTGGAAACCTTAGGGTTTAGTTGATCTAGACCGATTGGCTTGGGCTGGCTTGGTTTGGCCTTTGGACCGAACACATTTACTTTGAACCGGTTCAAGAGCTTGAACGTATGGTTCATTGTTTTGGCGTTTTGATCGATTTAGTGATCATGAACGCATGGCTTAAATGGATTTTCCAATTTTGGAAAGTCATTTAGCGCATGTTCCCTTGAACGCCAAATGACTTGAACGCTCCATTCAACTCTCGTCTCCTTGCTCTTGCTTGACGAGATTTTGGCGTGGAGAAGGCGAGGTCTTGGTGGAGGTTCGGCAAGCCTAGACATCATCTCTCATTTCCTTACCATACGAGAGGGACCCTTGAAGGACCTTGCTAGCACAAGGATCTCCAAGGAGCAAGCACATCATCTTGTGTGCGTCAACTAGGGAGAAGATCCCTTTCGATCTTTCTCTTCCAAGTCGCCATCTTCCTCATTGCTTTGGTATGGATCTAAACTTCATCAAGTTGATCATATTATCTTGCTAAGATCCATGAAAAACCCTTGCTTCCGCTTGCAATTTTTATGCGCCACCCTTAAGGGTTTTTCGCCCCCCTCTTGAAAGGGGTTTCATCTGCTTGCGCTCCCCCTTGAAGGGGACTCTTCAATTGGTATCAGAGCATGCGGTTCAAGCATGTAATATGATTGCTTGGTATATTTTGTGATCCTTGGTTGCGCATCTACATGTATGCTTAGATCTTGTTGACATGCGAAACTTACATGTTATTTCTTCATGAGAAAGTAAGATGTTTACCTTATGTTGGCGCATGTTGTTTGTTCATCTTGTCGCATGTCTTGTGTTGGCGCTTAGTTCATGTTATTTTATCAAAAACCTAACATGCGCGCCTATGACTAGATCTAAGTGGCGCCTACTATAAACCCTTAGATGGGTTGATGGGGTTGAAGTCACCTCTAGGTTAGATCCAATAGTCTGATCAGACCATCTGACAGCCGAGATGGATCGACCAGATGGCACCTGTGCGCAAGCACGAGGTGGCTATAGGTCGATTGCATCTTAGGCGTGTAGCGAGGTCTGGTTGAGACAACCATTGAACACACATGAGTTAGGCCCGGGGTCACACCCGCTTGCCAGACCTCATGAGGGTTGTTCAGCCCTTGGCGCATGCATGGTTGACCATTAGGTCAACTCGAGTCAGTTAGGACTTGGTGCATGCAAGGGGCAGAGGATTTGACTAGATGAATGAGTGGATCCCTATCAATGGACCATTGTAAGGTTGTAGGGCACATAAGAAAATTAAAATTGATGCCAATGGGGTTTTCAAAATTTATTTTTCTTTTAATTGGATCACATGTTGTTTGATGCCTATGCTTGTTTATTTAGTCTTATGTGGGCTGCCCATGTTAAATGTGTGCTGTGCTGGGGCCTGCGTGCCTGGAATTAAACCTGTAAATTAATATTATTGTGATCTGCGAATCACTTTTTAATTAATTTATTGTATAATTGACCTGCGAGTCAAACTTGTCTAGATAGATCAAATTGTATTTTGATTAGACAAGAGCACAAAGGCACACATCCCAGAAGGGCATTCAGCTGGTGGCGCACCTGAGGTGCTCTTGGCGCAAGGGCCCTGGGTTGGACCAGATGAGATGCTAAAGACCCAAGAAGAGGAAGTGAAGACTTAAGTTAATTAAGGTCTTACTTAGGCTATGGGCTTTTACCACATAAGATGCATGCTTTCTTTTATTGTTTAAATAAGTAGAACAGCATGATTTATTTATCTTCTGCTATAGCCATAGGATTTGCCTGATAGTAAGAAGATAAAAGACCGTTAAAATCCAAACGCTAAAATATCAAGCACGTAATGCCTTCTGACGCGAAACCTCACTGTTCTGACTATCGTTGGAGCCGTGTTGTACCCACTCAGTGGGCACGTCCATCTATCTTCAGACGGTGCGGGATTACACCTGCGTGTTACAGAGTAGGATTTATCCCTTCTCGTTGCTCAGCATAGCACATGGTGGTCCAGGGAGTAGGTCGGGTCAGCTTGACCATGTAGGCTGCATATGTGGCACATATGGCAGCACATGGAGGCAGCCATCTGTGGGATCAGAGACTGTGTTGTACCAACTCAGTTGGCACAGTCTGCTGGATTGCCCAGATGAAGGGGAATCACACGGGTTGGCGATTGGCAAGGACTGCCTACCAGAAATTAGTGCTTGTACTCTCTGTGCATCTTATCTCGCCTGAGCGGGACGCGGAGACCAAGTATGAAATCTGGATCCCATCTCACTAAAAGAGTGTTACTCTTTCGGACTGTTTTATGGATTTTTCAGCCAGATAAAATAGTGAGAAAAAGAATCTTTCTTAAGTCCTGGATTGATTCTAGACATTGATACTGACCTTGCTGTTCTTGCATTGTTGTAGATTCCTGCAGCAACGAACACCATGAGCTTCAATGTGCGATCCCTACTGGAAAGGGAGAAGTTTGCTGGGCCGAACTTCTCTAACTGGTTCGGACACCTTAAGATCGTTCTTAAGGCAGAGAGGAAACTGTATGTCCTCGAGACGGCTGTGCCGCCTCAACCCGCTGCGAACGCCGCAAGGGCGGTTCGTGATGCCTATGAAAAGCACGTCAATGATAGCATTGATGTCGCTTGCCTGATGCTAGCGTCTATGATGCCACCGCTGCAGCGTCAGCATGAGGATATGTCGGCTATAGAGATTATAGCGAACCTCAAGATGCTGTATGCTGCACAGGCGAGGACAGAACGCTATAATCTGACAAAGCTTTTCTTTCAGAGCAAACTGGCTGAAGGGAGCCCAGTGGGAGCTCACGTGCTCAAGATGATTGGGCACAAGGAGGCTCTGGAGAAACTGGGGCATACCATCAATCAGGAGCTTGCTGTAGACATTATTCTGCAGTCTCTCCCGCCCTCTTTCGATGCGTTCATTATTAATTTTAATATGAACAAAATCGATTGTACTCCGGCAGAGCTGCTGAATATGCTCTTGACTACTGAGGAAACTTTGAAGGGAAAGCCTTCAACCTCTGTCTTAATGGTTCCTTCTAGGAACAAGAAGAAGGGGAAGAAGGGCAAAGCCCCTGTCAAGAACTATAGCAAGGCTCTGAAACAGAAGGTAAAGCGGTCCAAGGACAACAGGTGTTTCCACTGTGGCCAGCTGGGTCACTGGAAAAAGGACTGTAAAGCGCTCCAAGGAGATAAGAGGGGAAGCATCGCTTCTGGCTCAGGTATATTTGTGACTGAGGTCATGATATCATCTTCTTCTGTTTCATGGGTGTTGGACACTGCATGTGGAGTTCACATTTGTTCAAATGTACAGGAACTCAAGAGAAGAAGGCAGGTGGGACAGCATGAGGTAGACCTACGCGTTGGAAACGGGGCACGGGTTGCTGCTGTTGCTGTAGGAGACTATTTCATTTCTTTACCATCTGGCATTGTATTGGAATTAAACAATTGTTATTTTGTACCGAGTATCACCAAAAATATTATCTCTATTCCTGCTCTTGTCAGGAAAGGATTTGCCTTTGAATGCAATATTTCAAAGTGTGTTTTATCTTATGATAATATTGTTTATGCTACTGGTTCAATTAACAATGGGTTATTCATGTTGGACATGGAAAATTCTATACAAAACATTGATAATAAGAAAGCCAAGTATGCTGATGACAGTACCTTGTTATGGCATAGTCGTTTAGGCCATATTAACAAGAAGCGCATTAAGTGGTTGCATGATCATGGACTGCTGGGATCATTCTCCTATGAGGAGATTGATACATGCAAAACTTGTTTAATGGGTAAAATGACGAAGTCATCTTTTCCTAACAAAGGTCAAAGGGCTTCAGGTTTACTTGACCTGATACACAGTGATGTGTGTGGGCCGTTTAGTAAACATGCCAGAGGTGGCTATCAGTACTTCATTACCTTTACTGATGATTTCAGTAGGTATGGGTATGTCTATTTAATGAGACATAAAAGTGAATCTTTTGACAAGTTCAAAGAGTTCAGAAATGAAGTACAAAATCAGCTAGGCCGAAATATCAAGGCACTTCGTTCTCATCGAGGTGGAGAATACCTGAGTCATGCATTTACTGACTATCTAAAGGAGTGTGGGATTATCTCACAGCTCACTCCGCCAGGAACACCGCAATGGAATGGTGTGTCCGAGAGGAGAAATAGAACGTTACTTGATATGGTTCGTTCTATGATGAGTCAAGCTACTCTTCCTTACTCCTTTTGGGGTTTTGCACTGGAAACAGCTGCAAAGGTACTAAACCGAGTGCCATCCAAGGCAGTTTCAAAGACGCCATATCAGTTATGGTATGGGAAACAGCCGAGCTTGACATTTATCAGGATCTGGGGTTGCGAGGCTTATGTCAAAAAGCTCGCCTCTGGGAAACTGGAGAGCAGATCTGAGAAATGCATCTTTGTCGGTTACCCTAAGGAAACTAAGGGTTATTATTTCTACGATCCCAAAGAGAACAAAGTATTTGTTGCTCGGACGGCCATATTTCTTGAGAAGGAGTTTCTTCTGCAAGAAGCTAGTGGGAGAGAAATAAAGCTGGATGAGAATCCGGAGGAAGGACAAAGTAGTCAAGCACAGTTGGATGAGCCTGAGCCAGTTGAACAGGTTATTGAACAACCTGAGGCTCAAATATCACGGGAACCGCGAAGATCGGGAAGGATCCGTCGACAGCCTGAGCGCTATGACGGAGTCTACATCATTGATAATGATGAACCCCTCACTTATGCGGATGCGGTCAGTGGACCGGAGTCAGCTAGATGGCTTGAAGCTATGCGAGCCGAGATGGACTCCATGTCAGATAACCAAGTCTGGGATTTGGTTGATCCGCCTCCGGGAGTAATCCCTATAGGCTGCAAATGGATCTTCAAGAAGAAGATTGACATGGATGGTAACGTGGTTACCTATAAAGGCAGGCTAGTTGCGAAAGGTTTCAAACAAATCTACGGGATAGATTATGATGAAACTTTCTCACCTGTAGCCATGTTTAAGTCTATTCGGATTCTTTTCGCGATAGCAGCATATTATGATTATGAGATCTGGCAGATGGATGTGAAGACAGCTTTCCTTAATGGAAATCTGGATGAGGATGTGTATATGACACAACCTGAAGGTTTCACTAATCCATCAGATCCTCATAAAATATGCAAGTTAAAGAAGTCCATTTATGGACTGAAACAAGCATCTAGAAGCTGGAATATTCATTTTGATGAATCAATCTCTGAGTTTGGTTTCATCAAGAACGAAGATGACCCGTGTGTATATAAGAGGTTTAGTGGGAGCGTGATTACTTTCCTAGTCCTCTACGTCGATGATATCTTAATCATTGGAAACGATATTCCTGAACTGCATGCTGTTAAAGCATGGTTAGGATAATGTTTCCAGATGAAAGATCTAGGAGAAGCAGCCTATGTATTAGGTGTGAAGATCTACAGGGATAGATCTAAGAGGCTTCTCGGGCTGTGCCAGAGTACTTACATCGATAAAGTCCTCGAGAGATTTCATTTAGAGAATTCTAAAAGAGGATATCTTCCAGTCAGACATGGTCTGAATCTTTCGAAGAGTCAGTGTCCACAAACACAGACTGAGAAAGATGAAATGGACAATACGCCTTATGCTTCGGCTATTGGATCCATTATGTATGCGATGTTGTGTACTCGCCCAGACATCGCTTACGGGTTAAGTGTGACCAGTCAATTCCAAAGTAATCCAGGTCAGGCACACTGGATTGCAGTCAAGAACATTTTAAAATATCTGCGGAGGACCAAAGATATGTTCTCGATATATGGTGGTCAGGAAGAACTCAGTATAGAGGGATATACTGACGCTTCGTTCCAGTCGGACCAGGATGATTTCCGATCGCAATCAGGCTATGTTTTTAGCTTGAATGGTGGAGCAGTGGTGTGGAAGAGTTTCAAACAGTCAACTGTTGCTGATTCCACAACAGAAGCCGAGTATGTTGCAGCCTCGGAAGCATCCAAGGAGGCAGTGTGGATTCGTAAGTTCGTGAGAGAACTTGGTGTTGTTCCTTCAAGTGTCGATCCTTTGGTTATCTTCTGTGATAACACTGGAGCCATCGCACAAGCAAAGGAACCACGGTCGCACCAGAAGTCCAAGCACATACAGAGACGGTTTCACTTGATCCGGGAGATCATTGATCGTGGCGAGATCAAAATTTGCAAGGTTCATACAGATGACAATCTGGCTGACCCGCTTACCAAGCCTCTGGCGCAGCAGAAGCATGAGAAGCACTGTAATAATATGGGTTTGAGATTTCTCAACCATTAGATTAAGTGCAAGTGGGAGATTGTTGGGGTATGCCCTTAAGGCTAATGTTTGAGGCCTTGGGATTGTATCAGTATCATGTAATAAACTCTTGTGTTTATAAAGGCATGGTTATTATTCAGGTTGTTACCTTGTCTGCTGTAATAAGTGTACTACTGAATAATGTCTCAAAGCTGTTCAGCTAGGCTGACATGCTAAAAGTCCTTAGTCGATATATCTTGGTGAACATGAGACAGCCTTGATATGATTGAGACTAATATGTGTTCTAATCTTATAGGATGCTTCGAGCATGGAATAAGATGTAGACTCATGGGTACATTGGATGTACTGGACAGACCCTTCTAGGACATTCAATTGCTTGTCACAATGTGAATGATCCTTGATTGCAACAAGTGGCACATGTCCTCTGACTTGAGATCACTTGTGTTTCTAAATGATGATTGTCATTGTTTTGAGGTAGTTCAATATCATTTGAAACATAATGATCATAGACTATCTTGGATAATGATCTTGAGTCATGTTAGGGCACTCGTGATAGATACAGGATTGCCGTCTCCTTTTTCAAGGAGTGAGATGTTCTAATGGGGCCCCCCCTTTAGATGAGATGATTGAGAAAGTGTATGGCCATACCCAGGTGACTATGTTCATCTGATCTAATCATGCTCAACGTATTGGAGTCACAGGCTTGACACGCTTGTCCAATAAGAACATCCAGTGGCAAAGGATACATGCATGCCTTGTGAAGTGGATTCACACTTGTGCTATGGTTTGGGTGTAGTCTTGGAAGACTCTTTCCTTTATATCGGGAGACAGTGATGTGTTGCTAGATACCCCTCACTGATCGTTATAATGTAAGTTATTGTTACCGACATTTAAAGGAAACCCTTAGGGTCGCACAATTTGATGATATGGCTTACTTAAGTCAGATCGTGTGGACTGGATTGTTTTGATTCAGTTTAAAGGAGTTTAAACTCTGATTGTAAGTGAGATCCAGTCTAATCATGTTTGATTGATTAGGGCTTGCGATCGGTAAGCTTCGATCGTGAGGATTGATGCTAGATCGGTGAGATCAAGAGCATCATGAGATGAACGGTTAGATTGGAAACCTTAGGGTTTAGTTGATCTAGACCGATTGGCTTGGGCTGGCTTGGTTTGGCCTTTGGACCGAACACATTTACTTTGAACCGGTTCAAGAGCTTGAACGTATGGTTCATTGTTTTGGCGTTTTGATCGATTTAGTGATCATGAACGCATGGCTTAAATGGATTTTCCAATTTTGGAAAGTCATTTAGCGCATGTTCCCTTGAACGCCAAATGACTTGAACGCTCCATTCAACTCTCGTCTCCTTGCTCTTGCTTGACGAGATTTTGGCGTGGAGAAGGCGAGGTCTTGGTGGAGGTTCGGCAAGCCTAGACATCATCTCTCATTTCCTTACCATACGAGAGGGACCCTTGAAGGACCTTGCTAGCACAAGGATCTCCAAGGAGCAAGCACATCATCTTGTGTGCGTCAACTAGGGAGAAGATCCCTTTCGATCTTTCTCTTCCAAGTCGCCATCTTCCTCATGGCTTTGGTATGGATCTAAACTTCATCAAGTTGATCATATTATCTTGCTAAGATCCATGAAAAACCCTTGCTTCCGCTTGCAATTTTTATGCGCCACCCTTAAGGGTTTTTCGCCCCCCTCTTGAAAGGGGTTTCATCTGCTTGCGCTCCCCCTTGAAGGGGACTCTTCACAGATCAGGGGCATCAAGAGATGAACGGTCAGATCTTGAATCTTAGGGTTTAAGGTGATCTGGACCAAGGCTTGGCTTGATTTGGTCCTTGAACCAAATCCAAATTGAACCGGCTCATGTATGAGCGCATGGTTCAATTTAGAGGGATGAGCGTTCGGTTCACTTGGAGTGAACACATAACGCATGTATTGAAGCATTTGCTATTTTTGGAAATTCGGTTTTCCAAAGTGGAAAACGCCTCCACGTTCGAGTGCAACGCTTCTCTATTCTCGTCTCTCGCCCCTTGCTCTCAAAGACTCACTCTTGCGTGGTGAAGGTTGACGACAAGAGAGGATTCGGCCAAGAAGTGTAGATCTCATCCCTTCCATTCGATAAGGGCACTTGGAGAACCTTGCTAGCACAAGGAACACAAGGAGTAGTCATCATCCTCTTGTGTGCGTCACCTTTGGAGGAGAGCCCTTTCACCATCTTCTTCCAAGACGCCATTCGAATCAATGGCTATGGTATGATCTTCTTCTTGATCTATTCAATCATTTGACAGTTGATCATATGGCATGTAAAAGATAATAAGAAACCCTTGCTTCCTTGCGAATTTTATATGCGCCTCCTATTAGGGTTTTGTCCCCCCTTAGATTTAGGGGGCTTTCAATGGTTGCACACAATGAAATTTTAGAAACTCAATTAGCACAACAAGCATGTTTAGTTGAGTTGGATTTGTAAGCTGAAAAGATTGATTTAGAAAATTCCCCCACTGATTATGATTGTTTTGAGATTGAGCCTTATGTGGACATTAATGAATCTCACTCTGATTTTGATAATTCTGAAAAATATTCCTTTGATAATGTATTATTGGAAAAAGTTGAGGAAATTGAAATTGGAAAACCCACTTTTGATGAAATTGATGCTTTTGATGATATATCATTTATGGTTAAATCTGATGAGTTTGAAAATTGTGATATTCATGTACCTCAATTTGATTTTGATGATATTGTTGAAATTAATGATAAATCTTTTGTGGCTAACTCTGGTTCTATTAATTCTTTTTCTAACATTGATAAATCTCATGATTCATCATATGATTCTGATTTTAACTCTTCTGATGATGAATTATTTGTGGGGAGGCATGAGGAAATTGATTTTAAAGAGTCTCATTTGATTTTGTTGATAATTTTGATATTGAAAAATTGTTTGATGATGAACATGAGAAATTGAAAAAGATTTGAAAAATACAAACACTAATGAATCTCACTATGATGTTTTGCCCATATCTTTTGTTGAATATTTTGATGAATTTGAAAAATTATGCTTTTTTGAGGAATCTAATGAAAGACATAAACATTATTATGATGATCCAATGCTTGATTATTGTGATCAAAGTCCTACTTCTATTGCTATTGAAAATATTAATATGAAGAAAGGACTTATGATTTTGCTTTTTGATAAACATAGGAAGATCATAGAGATTTCTTTGAGTGGATTTGAAAATTTTGATTTTAAATTCTGCATGTTTAAGAAAGCCACATCAATCATAAATTGTGTGAAATTTTGGATATTTGGATTAGTGGCTAAACTTTTGGGAAAAAGGAAATGCAAAAAATTATATGCTTTATATTTTGGAACTGATTCACCTGCTTCACCATGAGATTTGATTTTTGGTCAAGCTATGGACCTAAAATTAGCGCTTCTTGGGAGGCAACCCAAGTCCTCTTACTTAGTTTAATTTTTGTTATTTTTAGAATTTTTTTTCTTTTCTTTTTTGCAGGGAAAAATAAAATTTTGAAAAAAAAAGGCACGGCCGTAGTCTGCTTTTAGGCTGCACTACATTCCTTGGACACCTGCGGCTTCTTCTCCAGATTTGCAGCACCTCTAGCCACCACTGCATCTACCTCTGACATCACTGTCTCCAGCCGTTGACACTGGATCATACCACGAGCAGATTATTATTTCTTTTGCTGCCTCTTATTCCATGATATTATTTATTTTTTCAGCAGTTCTTTATTATTGACTCTGATTTTTTTATGCAGTACTATCTTTTGCACCGGCCGACGATCTCATGTCCAGGATTGTAGTCTTTAGCAAGCCACTAGAGATTACTCACTTTACTGTCGGCATCACCATCATCGTTAGCAGCTCTTCAGCTAGCATCTATTTCACCCTCTGCATCTCAGCTGCATCAGCTCTTTTCACCAGCACTCTTCTGGACCATCGATGATATCTCTTATTATTCTTTGAGAAAATTATTTTTATTATTATTATTTTTAGAGACTATTTTTTTTTGAACTGAGCCTTATGTACCTTAAATTTTGCAAATAAAATTTTCAAAAGGCACACCTTTGGACCTTACGGCATTTGCCCCGACACTAATTTTGATCTGAGCCTTATGTATTTTTGATCAGAACTTGCTATATAGTTTTGTGAGTATTGTTTACACTCTCTTGTATTCATGATTATTTCATATGGTTGCAACTTTGATTTGTTATCACTTTACACCCTTTGCATTGTTTGAGCCTTATGTGATTATTGAAAGTCCCCTAGAACAAGGGGGGTGAAACCCTATAGGAGGCACAACAAAAACCTCTAGCGGAATCTAGGATTTCTAACAAGATCGCATAGCATGTAACATGTTCAACTTTCATTAGAAAGGGATTCTTACCATTGCCATCGCTTAGATGGTGTCTTGGAAGGAAAGGCGCAAGTGCTCCTTCTCCAAAGGTGACGCACACAATTGGTGTCGCCTACTCTTCTTTGGTGCTCCTTGTGCTAGCAAGGTTCCAAGAAGTCGTTGTCGAATGGAAGGGAAAGATCACCTTGCTTGGCCGAACACTTCCTCCTTTTTCGTCTACACTTCTCCACACGAGAGTGCAAGTGCCGAATACTCAAGTTGGCGACGAGAGAGGAGGAGAAGCGAGGGAGTAGAGCGCCTTAGGCGTGAACGTGAGTAGTGGTCACGTATGTGATCATGCTTTCTAAAAATAGAAAGCCACTTACTCACATGCGATCATGGGTTTACCCCTATCGCAAACTCCTCTCAATTTGAACCACACGCTCACTCAATGAGCTGGTTCAATTTGGTTTGGTTTAATAACCAAATAAACCAAGCAATCAGTCCAGACCACAATAAACCCTAAGGCTCTTGATCTGACCGTCGATCTCTTGATGCTGCTGATCTCACTGATCTAGCATCCATTCTCTCGATCGAAGCTTACCGATCTCAAGCCCTAATCAATCAAACATGATCAGACCAGATCTCACTTACAATCAGAGATTAAATCCCTTTAAACTGAACCTGAACAATTCAGTCCACACGATCTGACTTAAGTAAGCCATATCATCAAATTGTGCGACCCTGAGGGTTTCCTTTAAATGTCGGTAACGATAACTCACGTTATCACGATCAGTGAGGGGTATCTAGCAACACATCACTGTCTCCCGATATAAAGAAAAGAGTCTTCCAAGACTACACCCAAACCACAGCACAAGTGTGAATCCAACTCACAAGGCATGCATGTTTCCTTTGCCACTGGATGTTCTTATTGGACAAGCGTGTCAAGCTTGTAACTCCAATATGATGAGCATGATTAGATCAGATGAACATAGTCACCTGGGTATGGCCATACACTATTCTCAATCATCTCATCCAGGGGGCCCCTTTAGAACATCACACTCCAATTAAGGAGACGGCAATCCTATGTCTATCACTAGTGCCCTAACCTGACTCAAGCTCACCATCCAAGAGAGTCTATAATCATTATGTTTCAAATGATATTGAACTACCTCAAAACAATGACAATCATCATTTAGAAAACACAAGTGATCTCAAGTCAGAGGAAATGTGCCACTTGTCGCAATCAAGGATTATTCACATTGTGACAAGCAATTGAATATCCTAGTAGGGTCTGTCCAGTACATCCAATGTACCCATGAGTCTACATCTTATTCCATGCTCGAAGCATCCTATAAGATTAGAACACATATTAGTCTCAATCATATCAAGGCTGTCTCATGTTCACCAAGATATCTCGACTAAGGACTTTATAGCATGTCAGCCCAGCTGAACAGCTTTGAGACATTATTCAGAAGTACAATTATTGCACCAGACAATGTAACAAACTGAATAACAACCATGCCTTTATAAACATAAAAGTTTATTACATGATACTGATACATTCCCAAGGCCTCAAACATTAGCCTTAAGGGCATACCCCAACAATCTCCCACTTGCACTTAATCTAATGGTTGAGAAATCTCAAACCCATATTATTACAGTGCTTCTCATGCTTCTGCTGTGCCAGAGGCTTAGTAAGCGGGTCTGCCAGATTGTCATCTGTATGAACCTTGCAGACTTTGATCTCGCCACGATCTATGATCTCCCTGATCAAATGAAACCGTCTCTGTATGTGCTTGGACCGTGGTTCCTTTGCTTGTGCGATTGCTCCAGTGTTATCACAGAAGATAACCAAAGGATCTGCACTCGAAGGAACAACACCAAGTTCTCTCACGAACTTACGAATCCACACTGCCTCCTTGGATGCTTCCGAGGCTGCAACATACTCGGCTTCTGTTGTGGAATCAGTAACAGTTGACTGTTTGAAACTCTTCCACACCACTGCTCCTCCATTCAAGCTAAAAACATAGCCTGATTGCGATCGGAAATCATCCTGGTCAGACTGGAACGAAGCGTCAGTATATCCTTCAATACTGAGTTCTTCCTGACCACCATATATCAAGAACATATCTTTGGTCCTCCGCAGATATTTTAAAATGTTCTTGACTGCAATCCAGTGTGCCTGACCTGGATTACTTTGGAACCGACTGGTCACGCTTAACCCGTAAGCGACGTCTGGGCGAGTACACAACATCGCATACATAATGGACCCAATAGCCAAAGCATAAGGCGTATTGTCCATTTCATCTTTCTCAGTCTGTGTTTGTGGACACTGACTCTTCGAAAGATTCAGACCATGTCTGACTGGAAGATATCCTCTTTTAGAATTCTCTAAATGAAATCTCTCCAGGACTTTATCGATGTAAGTACTCTGGCACAGCCCGAGAAGCCTCTTAGATCTATCCCTGTAGATCTTCACACCTAATACATAGGCTGCTTCTCCTAGATCTTTCATCTGGAAACACTTCCTTAACCATGCCTTAACCGCATGCATTTCAGGAATATCGTTTTCAATGATCAAGATATCATCGACGTAGAGGACTAGAAAAGTAATCACGCTCCCACTAAACCTCTTATATACACACGGGTCATCCTCGTTCTTGATGAAACCAAACTCAGAGATTGATTCATCAAAACGAATATTCCAGCTTCTCGATGCTTGTTTAAGTCCATAAATAGACTTCTTTAACTTGCATATTTTATGACGATCTGATGGATTAGTGAAACCTTCTGGTTGTGTCATATACACATCCTCATCCAGATTTCCATTCAGGAAAGCTGTCTTCACATCCATTTGCCAGATCTCATAATCATAATATGCAGCTATCGCGAAAAGAATCCGAATAGACTTAAACATAGCTACAGGTGAGAAAGTTTCATCATAATCTATCCCGTAGATTTGTTTGAAACCTTTCGCAACTAGCCTGCCTTTATAGGTAACCACGTTACCATCCATGTCAATCTTCTTCTTGAAGATCCATTTACAGCCTATAGGGATAACTCCCGGAGGCGGATCAACCAAATCCCAGACTTGGTTATCTGACATGGAGTCCATCTCGGCACGCATAGCTTCAAGCCATCTCGCTGACTCCGGTCCACTGACCGCATCCGCATAAGTGAGGGGTTCATCATTATCAATGATGTAGACTCCATCATAGCGCTCAGGCTGTCGACGGATCCTTCCCGATCTTCGCGGTTCCCGTGATATCTGAGCCTCAGGTTGTTCAGTAACCTGATCCACCGGCTCAGGCTCATCCAACTGTGCTTGGCTACTTTGTTCTTCCTCTGGATTCTCATCCAGCTTTATTTCTCTCCCACTGGCCTCTTGCAGAAGAAACTCCTTCTCAATAAATATGGCCGTCCGAGGAACAAATACCTTGTTCTCTTTGGGATCGTAGAAATAATAACCCTTAGTTTCCTTAGGGTAACCGACAAAGATACATTTGTCAGATCTGCTCTCTAGTTTCCCAGAGGCGAGCTTTTTGACATAAGCCTCGCAGCCCCAGATCCTGATAAATGTCAAGCTCGGCTGTTTCCCATACCATAACTCATATGGCGTCTTAGAAACTGCCTTGGATGGCACTCGGTTTAGTACCTTTGCAGCTGTCTCCAGTGCAAATCCCCAAAAGGAATATGGAAGAGTAGCCTGACTCATCATAGAACGAACCATATCAAGTAACGTTCTATTTCTCCTCTCAGACACACCATTCCATTGTGGTGTTCCTGGCGGAGTGAGCTGTGAGATAATCCCACACTCCTTCAGATAGTCAGTAAACGCATGACTTAGGTATTCTCCACCTCGATCAGAACGAAGTGCCTTGATACTTCGGCCTAGCTGATTCTGTACTTCATTCTTGAACTCTTTGAACTTGTCAAAAGATTCACTTTTATGTCTCATTAAATAGACATACCCATATCTACTGAAATCATTAGTAAAAGTAATGAAGTACTGATAGCCACCTCTGGCATGTTTACTAAATGGCCCACACACATCACTGTGTATAAGGTCAAGTAAACCTGAAGCCCTTTGACCTTTGTTAGGAAAAGGTGACTTCGTCATTTTACCCATTAAACAAGCCTTGCATGTATCAATCTCCTCACAGGAGAATGATCCCAACAGTCCATGATCATGCAACCGCTTAATGCGTTTCTTGTTAATGTGGCCTAAACGACTATGCCATAGCAAGGTGCTGTCATCAGCATACTTGGCTTTCTTAATATCAATATTTTGTATAGAACATTCCATGTCCAACATGAATAACCCATTGTTAATTGAACCAGTAGCATAAACAATATTATCAAAAGTTAAAACACACTTTGAAATATTGCATTCAAAGGAAAATCCCTTCCTGACAAGAGCAGGAATGGAGATAATATTCTTAGTAATGCTGGGAACAAAATAACAACTGTTTAGTTCTAATACAAGCCCAGATGGCAAAGAGATGAAATAGTCTCCTACAGCAACAGCAACAACCCATGCCCAGTTTCCAACTCGTAGGTCCACCTCATGCTGTCCCACCTGTCTTCTTCTCTTGAGTTCCTGTACATTTGAACAAATGTGAACTCCACATGCAGTGTCCAACACCCATGATATAGAAGAAGATGAAACCATGACTTCCGTCACGTATATACCTGAGCCAGAAGCGATGCTTCCCCTCTTATCTCCTTGGAGCGCTTTAGAGTCCTTTTTCCAGTGACCCAGCTGGCCACAGTGGAAACATCTGTATTCCTTTGACCGCTTGAATTTTTGCTTCAGAGCCTTGCTGTAACTCTTGACAGGGGCCTTGCCCTTCTTCCCCTTCTTCTTGTTGTTCCTTGAAGGAACCATTAAGACAGAGGTTGAAGGCTTTCCCTTCAGAGTTTCCTCATTAGTCAAGAGCATATTCAGCAGCTCTGCCGGAGTACAATCGATTTTGTTCATATTAAAGTTAATGATGAACGCATCGAAAGAGGGCGGGAGAGACTGCAGAATAATGTCTACAGCAAGCTCCTGGTTGATGGTATGCCCCAGTTTCTCTAGAGCCTCCTTGTGCCCAATCATCTTGAGCACGTGAGCTCCCACTGGGCTCCCTTCAGCCAGTTTGCTCTGAAAGAACAGCTTTGTCAGATTATAGCGTTCTGTCCTCGCCTGTGCAGCATACAGCATCTTGAGGTTTGCTATCATGTCTATAGTAGACATATCCTCATGCTGACGCTGCAGCGGTGGCGTCATAGACGCTAGCATCAGGCAAGCGACATCAATGCTATCATTGACGTGCTTTTCATAAGCTTCCCGAACCGCCCTTGCGGTGTTCGGAGCGGGCTGAGGCGGTATCGCCGTCTCGAGGACATACAGTTTCCTCTCTGCCTTAAGAACAATCTTAAGGTGTCCGAACCAGTCTGAGAAGTTTGGCCCAGCAAACTTCTCCCTTTCCAGTAGGGATCGCACATTGAAGCTCATGGTGTTCGTTGCTGCAGGTATCTACAACAATGCAAGAACAGCAAGGTCAGTATCAATGTAAAGAATCAATTCAGGACTTAAGAATGATTCTTTTTCTCACTATTTTATCTGGCTGAAAAATCCAGCAAAACAGCCCGAAAGAGTAGAACTCTTTTAGTGAGATGGGATCCAGATTTCATACTTGGTCTCCGCGTCCCGCTCAGGCGAGATAAGATGCATAGAGAGTACAAGCACTAATTTCTGGTAGGCTGTCCCAGCCAATCGCCAACCCGTGCGATTCCCCTTCATCTGGGCAATCCAGCAGACTGTGCCAACTGAGTTGGTACAACACAATCTCTGACCCCACAGATGGCTGCCTCCATGCGCTACCATATGCGCCACATATGTAGCCTACATGGTCAAGCTGACCCGACCTACTCCCTGGACCACCACGTGCTATGCTGAGCAACGAGTAAATCCCTTCTCTGTAACACGCAGGTGTAATCCCGCACCGTCTGAAGATAGATGGATGTGCCCACTGAGTGGGTACAACACGGCTCCAACGATAATCAGAACAGTGAGGTTTCGCGTCAGAAGGCATACGAGCTTGATATTTTAGCGTTGGATTTTAACGGTCTTTTATCTTCTTCACTATCATGCAATTCCTATGGTGATAGTAGAAGATAAATAAATCATGCTGTTCTACTTATTTAAACAATAAAAGAAAGCATGGATCTTATGTGGTAAAAGCCCATAGCCTAAGTAAGACCTTAATTAACTTAAGTCTTCACTTGCTTTTCTTCATGGGTCTTTTGCTGCTCATCTGGCCCAACCCAGGGCCCAAGCGCCCACTGCAGCTCAGGTGCGCCCACCAGGTAAAATGCGCCTGTCCTAGAGTCAAACCCTAGACCTCCCACTGGTGAAGCCACTTGCTGCATGCGCCTCTGCCAAGTGTGCTCTGTGCTCTTGTCTGATTAATTTACAAATTAATCTATCTAGACAAGATTGACACGCAGGTCAATTACACTTTATAAATTAAATACAATGTGATACGCAGATCACAATAATTAATTTACAACTTTAAATTCCAGGCACGCAGGCCCCAGCACAGCACACATTTAACATGGGCAGCCCACATAAGAATTAAATAAACAAACATAGGCATCAAGCAACATGTGATCCAATAATGAAAATTAAATTTCGAAAACCCCATAGGCATCAATTTTAATTTCCTTATTTGCCCTACAACCTTACAACGGTCCATTACTAGGGATCCACTCATCCAACCTAGTCAGATCCACTGCCCTTGCATACACCAAGTCCTAACTGACTTGAGTCGACCAAAAGGTCAACCATGCATGCGCCAGGGCCGAACAACCCTCATGAGATCTGGCAAGCGGGTGTGACCCCGGGCCTAACTCATGTGTGTTCGCTAGTCGTCTCAATCAGACATCACTACACGCCTATCTGCAGTCGACCTATAGCCACCAGGTGCTATCGCACAGGTGCTATCTGGTCAACCCATCAAGGCTGTCAGATGGTCTGATCAGACTGTCTGGATCTAACCTAGGGGATGACTTCAACCCTAATAACCCGTCTAAGGGTTTAATGCAGGGCCTTAGATCTATAATGAGTCGCGCAAGTATAAGAAGTTTTGAGAAAACATACATATGCGCCAACAAGAAAACATGCGCCTAGGAGAAATAAAAACATCTCTAACAAGCATGTAAAATTCGCCTATCTCAACTAGCGCATGTAACATATAGATCATTGCATAGGATCACATAGAAAGCAAACATATTAGCATGCAATAACTTGGCTCTGATACCAATTGAAAGTCCCATAGAACAAGGGGGGTGAAACCCTATAGGAGGCACAACAAAAACCTCTAGCGGAATCTAGGATTTCTAACAAGATTGCATAGCATGTAACATGTTCAACTTTCATTAGAAAGGGATTCTTACCATTGCCATCGCTTAGATGGTGTCTTGGAAGGAAAGGCGCAAGTGCTCCTTCTCCAAAGGTGACGCACACAATTGGTGTCGCCTACTCTTCTTTGGTGCTCCTTGTGCTAGCAAGTTTCCAAGAAGTCGTTGTCGAATGGAAGGGAAAGATCACCTTGCTTGGCCGAACACTTCCTCCTTTTCCGTCTACACTTCTCCACACGAGAGTGCAAGTGCCGAATACTCAAGTTGGCGACGAGAGAGGAGGAGAAGCGAGGGAGTAGAGCGCCTTAGGCGTGAATGTGAGTAGTGGTCACGTATGTGATCATGCTTTCTAAAAATAGAAAGCCACTTACTCACATGCGATCATGGGTTTACCCCTATCGCAAACTCCTCTCAATTTGAACCACACGCTCACTCAATGAGCTGGTTCAATTTGGTTTGGTTTAATAACCAAATAAACCAAGCAATCAGTCCAGACCACAATAAACCCTAAGGCTCTTGATCTGACCGTCGATCTCTTGATGCTGCTGATCTCACTGATCTAGCATCCATTCTCTCGATCGAAGCTTACCGATCTCAAGCCCTAATCAATCAAACATGATCAGACCAGATCTCACTTACAATCAGAGATTAAATCCCTTTAAACTGAACCTGAACAATTCAGTCCACACGATCTGACTTAAGTAAGCCATATCATCAAATTGTGCGACCCTAAGGGTTTCCTTTAAATGTCGGTAATGATAACTCACGTTATCACGATCAGTGAGGGGTATCTAGCAACACATCACTGTCTCCCGATATAAAGAAAAGAGTCTTCCAAGACTACACCCAAACCACAGCACAAGTGTGAATCCAACTCACAAGGCATGCATGTTTCCTTTGCCACTGGATGTTCTTATTGGACAAGCGTGTCAAGCTTGTAACTCCAATATGATGAGCATGATTAGATCAGATGAACATAGTCACCTGGGTATGGCCATACACTATTCTCAATCATCTCATCCAGGGGGCCCCTTTAGAACATCACACTCCAATTAAGGAGACGGCAATCCTATGTCTATCACTAGTGCCCTAACCTGACTCAAGCTCACCATCCAAGATAGTCTATAATCATTATGTTTCAAATGATATTGAACTACCTCAAAACAATGACAATCATCATTTAGAAAACACAAGTGATCTCAAGTCAGAGGAAATGTGCCACTTGTCGCAATCAAGGATTATTCACATTGTGACAAGCAATTGAATATCCTAGTAGGGTCTGTCCAGTACATCCAATGTACCCATGAGTCTACATCTTATTCCATGCTCAAAGCATCCTATAAGATTAGAACACATATTAGTCTCAATCATATCAAGGCTGTCTCATGTTCACCAAGATATCTCGACTAAGGACTTTATAGCCTGTCAGCCCAGCTGAACAGCTTTGAGACATTATTCAGAAGTACAATTATTGCAGCAGACAATGTAACAAACTGAATAACAACCATGCCTTTATAAACATAAAAGTTTATTACATGATACTGATACATTCCCAAGGCCTCAAACATTAGCCTTAAGGGCATACCCCAACAATTATATGGACCAATCATGTTACACTTTTGACTATGATTATATGAGTTTTCATGCTTCACACCTTTTGCATTGAATTAGAGATTTTTTTAGGAAATGATAAGATTGAAAAGTTGATGATATGTTTTTCTTAGATGGGTAGATTTTTCTATAATGATGAATATTCATGCATGCCTATGAATGGAAATATTACTATTATGCTGAATTTATTTCTTCAATATATATCTACTTGTTGAAATCATTCATTGATTGATGCATATGGGTTTTGGGTAGGTATGTTGTTTGATGAATGCAATCTAAAAGTGAAACAACTTTCTTGAATAAAATGAGCATATGAGTGTAATTTTTAATTGATGTCAATTGATTAGCCTAGTTGATGTTTGGTCTATTTTACTATTTGTTGGGAAGGAAGAATCCATGATCCACAAAAAATGTGAGAGACTCCCCTACTTGGCACTGTGTAAAATTGACAGTGGTACCTAAGACATGGGTTGAAGTCTATAAAAAAGAGAGAGAGAGAGAGAGAAAAAAAAAGGAAAAGACTCCTCTACTTGGCACTATGTAAAATTGACAATGGTACCGAAGATAAGAGTTGAAGTCTAAAATAAAAAGTGTATATCTATGTGGGTACATACTTTCTATTCAAAAATAATAAAAAAAAGAGGAGAGATTTTGTGTGGAAAAAGATCTTAGAGACTTTATTCCTATAAACAAAGGTATGATAGATTTAAACTAAAACAAAGGTGAACTCATGAGATTGAGATTCTTTTTATTATACAACTTGCGAAATTTTATTTCATCAAAGCTGTGAATCTTGAACATTAAATTCATTGGATGATGTATTTATCTAAAATTTTGTGCAAAAAGTTGATGGAATATTTCATGAGTGATTATATTTTAGAAATTTATTTTTCATAAAAGAGCATATTTTCCATACTTAGCATCGTTCTTTATTTTATTTGTTTGAGGACAAGCAAAGTTTGAGCCTTATGTGTTTGATGACACCAAAATTCATAGTATATTTTGTGTCATATCATGTGTCTTTTTGTGTCATAATTATGCTCTTTTGCTTGTTTTTATGCCTTAATTATCAAATATTGCAAAATCTACACCACTTCTTATTTTTGATCATTTTTAGGTTAAAAGTGCCATATTTTGATGGATTTTGGAAGATTTGAGCACACCAATGGATTCGAGACGTCGAAACGAAGCTACCCTTCAAATTTCAAGTCAAAACAAGCCAAATTGCAAAAATACGGCACTACGTATTTTTGAGCCAAACTCTCACGGTACCATATTTCGCAGGGGATGTTTTAGGTGAAAGATGGCACTGCCGTATGAAACTACATGCCACCGTATTTTTCAGCGATTTCAACCAGAAAAGTTTGACAAAAATACGGCACTGCTGTATGAAATCGCATGGCACCGTATTTTGTGACAAAGTTGAACAGAAAGTTTTAGCAAGAATATGGCACTGCCGTATATTTGAGAGAAATTGTCATGGTACTGTATTTTCTGCCTAGAACTTACAGAAGGAAAATACGACACTGCCGTAATCCGAATACGGTACCGTATTTTTAAACCAGATTCGTGACTTTTTCAGGCTGATTCTTGCGCGGGCCATAACTTTTGATCCAGAAGTCCAAATTGAGGTATGAAAGAAGTGGAGAACTCGTCTTTAAGAGGAGAAGACGCTAGAAGTTGAAGGGGGAACGTTTATCAAGAATTGAGAGAGAAATCACCAGAATAGTAGTTAGGGTTTGTCCTTGCGCTGATAGGCGTAGAGGACATCTCAGGTCATGATTTTCACTCATAAGCTTCGCCTAGAGGAGAGGAGGATATCCCAGAAGTTTCAGATCGAAAGGAGATCGATCAAAAGAGAAATCAATGAAATTGGTGGTGACAGCACTGTTCATCGAGTTCTACTGCAATTACGGTGTTGTAATTTCGATTACAGCACCGTGTTCTGTAACTTCTTCCCTTCTTCTTCGATTTCTGACTTTTGAAACTATGATTTATTGTAATCTTTCCCCCATGCAAGCTTAATCTTTTTATGGGACATGGGGTGTAATCCCCTTAGTTTGTTAATGACTAGAAAACATTGATTTTTGTCAAGCTTAATTTTAATATGATAATTTTACTTTTGTGATTGATTGTTCTTTAATTCTCTTTATTTTTATAAATATCAGCATGTTTTAGAGTTTTGCGAAATAGACCGAGAGGTTGATCGTTGAAATTCGGAACCCTAGGAATTGTTGAGTTTGGAACTATCGTAAGAGATTAGGTAGTTCTTCGAATTCTGATTTTTAGTGATTTTATTGCCATGTTGAATTTATAATACTTTGGATTGAGTTAATGTGTAGACTTGATTTGATCTTGCACGAGAGTGAGGATCGAGTCGTCGGAAAACCATAAGTAAAACCTGTGTTGAGTTTCAGGATGCACGAGAGTGATCCTTTAGATTGCACTTGAGATGATTGACTTATAATTCGGATGCACGAGAGTGATCCTTGAGTTCTTTGTTCAATAATTCACTTATCTTTAGCATTGAGAATAGATCTTGCACGAGAGTACGGATCGGTTATCTGCATGATTGTCTGCACGAGAGTGAGACAATACCTTTATGAAGTGAATTAGGTCTTTATCATAATAGAATTAAAATAACAACCTTTATTTCCTTCTAGTCATTAGAATTAAGGTGGATGAAACCCTAGTCCCAGTTTCTCTCTGATTATCTTTTTCGTGTGTTCTCCATCATTGCTTTTTATCATATTCGGTTTGCTTAGCTAGTGAGAATACAACTATTTGGTACTTAACAATAAGCTCTATGTGGTTCGATATTTTTATTCCTTCGAAGTATCCGTGCACTTGCGGACACAACAACTATCTCTGATGATCATCTTCATCGCAATACAAGACTCAATATCCAATCGTGTGTTGCCTCTGGCAACCTCAATACCATACGGCTCAATGCCTAGAAAGAGGGCAATAGGAGTGAAAAATCCTCCTATCACTATAGTGCCCTTCTTTGCCTTAGCTACTTTCTCTAAGTGTTTCATAAAAAAGAATGCAATATCAACGAAGTAGCCATGTAACATGCCCCAAAGAAAGAAAAGCTCGGTGTGGCGAACCATACCATCGTTGTCTCCTTGCCCGAAGACAGTGTGCGCAAGAACCCTATAAACGTATCGAATGCAGGGGTTTGAAATTCTAGAAGCTCTAGTAGAGGTGGGGGAGAATCTGGTCTTATATGTAATCTGGCTCCAAAACACGTTCTCTATAAAACCAATAGGAGCCTCATTGCTCCCATCACCTGGTAAGTGGAATATGTGTCTGACTTCCCTCAAAGTGAGCATCTTCTCTTAATTGGCCATCGTAAACTTGATTTCCCCTTTGGCTGGCCCGTGGTTGTATTCATCATAGTCAAATTCAAAGCTGCTCAGTACCTCAAGAACAAGTGGGAGGTACGTTTGTGGATCCATAGAGAAAAATCCCTTTGTAGATATCTACTCAAATATCCACATCACATCATCCTTGAGTCCTAAGAGCTCCAATGCTCTCATATGAGCGTATTTTGTCTTCACAATGCATCTGGTCAAAAGTTGGTTGTATCGTTCTTCCTGTGCCTCATCTCTAAAAATAATGCCGTAGGGGTTCGGTGTTGGCGGTGGAGTAGAGGACTTGGCTGGCCTCTTACCAGCCCTCTTGATAGCCATCCTTTTGATTCTTTGAGCCATAACAGAATGCAAACAAATATGTGTATACAAGAACTTGAACTGAAAAATCATAAGCTGAAAGTAATCGTTACCAAGCACTGTGAATAGTGCAGTCACATGGAAGAACAGGGATGAAAAAATCGAGCTTGATCTGGATTTCTAGGCTGGTTTCGAGCTACAAATCGCCTTGAGGAAGCTTCCTCTACCTCTGGAGAAGATCTGAGAAGCAGATGCAAGTTGAATCTGTTGGGGTATGCCCTTAAGGCTAATGTTTGAGGCCTTGGGATTGTATAAGTGTCATGTAATAAACTCTTAAGTTTATAAAGGCATGGTTATTATTCAGTTTGTTACCTTGTCTGCTGTAATGAGAGTACTTCTGAATAATGTCTCAAAGCTGTTCAGCTAGGCTGACAGGCTATAAGTCCTTAGTCGAGATGAAAGACTTAGGGGGATCATACCATTGCCATTGCTTGGATGGCGACTTGGAAGAAGAGGGCGAGCGGCTCTCCTCCAAAGGTGACGCACACAAGGTGAAGATGACTACTCCCTTGGTGTCTTTGTGCTAGCAAAGCTCCAAGGTCTCCTGATCGCGTGAAGGAGATTGAGATGATCTCTAGGCTTTGTCAAGTCCTCTCCTTGGCGTCAAGACTCAACACATGAGAGAGAGAGGCGTCGAGAGGAAGAGGCGAAAAGAGATGCACCCACGAACGAATGTGGAGGCGTTCACGCTATTTTGGAAAACATAACTTCCAAAAATAGCAAGCCACTAACATCATGCGTTCATGCGTTCACTCCAAGTGAAAGATCGCATTTTTCTTCTCCCTTGAACCAAGCGCTCATTTGATGAACCTAGTTCAATTGAATTTGGTTCAAGGACCAAATCAAACCAAGCCTTGGTCTAGATCAAATTAAACCATAAGGCTCAAGATCTAACCATTCATCTCTTGATGCTCTTGATCTCACCGATCTAGCATCAATTCTCTCGATCGAAGCTTACTAATCTCAAGCCCTAATCAATCAAACATGATCAGACCAGATCTCACTTACAATCAGAGTTTAAACTCCTTTAAACTGAACCAAAACAATTCAGTCCACACGATCTGACTTAAGTAAGCCATATCATCAAATTGTGCGACCCTAAGGGTTTCCTTTAAATGTCGGTAACGATAACTTACGTTATCACGATTAGTGAGGGGTATCTAGCAACACATCACTGTCTCCCGATATAAAGGAAAGAGTCTTCCAAGACTACACCCAAACCACAGCACAAGTGTGAACCCAAGTCACTTGACATATGTGTTTCCTTTGCCACTGGATGTTCTTATTGGACAAGCGTGTCAAGCCTGTAATTCCAATATGATGAGAATGATTAGATCAGATGAACATAGTCATCTGGGTATGGCCATACACTTTCTCAACCATCTCATCCAGGGGGCCCCTATAGAACATCACACTCCAATCAAGGAGACGGCAATCCTATATCTATCACTAGTGCCCTAACATGACTCATGCTCATTATCCAAGATAGTCTATAACCATTATGTTTCAAATGATATTGAACTACCTCAAAACAATGCCAATCATCATTTAGAAACACAAGTGATCTCAAGTCAGAGGAAATATGCCACTTGTTTGCATATAAGGATTATTCATATTGTGACAAGCAATTGAATATCCTAAGTAGGGTCTGTCCAGTACATCCAATGTACCCATGAGTCTACATCTTATTCCATGCTCGAAGCATCCTATAAGATTAGAACACATATTAGTCTCAATCATATCAAGGCTGTCTCATGTTCACCAAGATATCTCGACTAAGGACAAAACTGCATGTCAGCCAAGCTGAACAACATTGAGACATTATTCAGAAGCATACATATTGCAGCAGATGATGTAACAACCTGAATAACAACCATTGCCTTTATAAACATAGAGTTTATACATGATACTGAAATAATCCCAAGGCCTCAAACATTAGCCTTAAGGGCATACCCCAACATGTGTCACCACTTGTTTTTATCCAATCTCATGGTTATGACTAAATCAGGCCTCATGGGTATGGCCATACACTCTCAGTCATAGAACCATAGAGGAGCTCCATGGATATCATGCTTCCTTTAGGAAGGGATGTCTGTCTATTGACCTTCTCCTGTGGGTCGTGACATGCTCAATGACAACCGTTATTACCCTCCAACTACAGCGAATTGTTAGGTTGTATCAAAGCATGTCCCTAACCATATAGAATGGCTAATGACCTCAAGTCAAGGGATCAATGCATCTCCTATCACTTGTGAGGATAACTCGTGACACCAAGTCATTGCCTCACAGCGGGTCGGTCTAGTATATCCACCACTAGTATACCCATATGTCTGCATTAGCACCTCGTGCCTAACCAGCCCATATACCAGTCTCATAAGTACCAGATTTGTCCCATATCCACTCAGGTACATCGACTGGGGACAATCATTTGAGCACAGATCCAATCTGTCTCCAGGGACATTATCATATAAGTACATAATCGCATATGTAAGCAAATATAGATAATGACAATGCCATAATGATATATATAAAATATCAACGTCAAGTAGTACAATAATGGACCAAAACTAGGTCCTAGGGCATATACACCAACATGCAGTCCCTCCTCTAGTGACCCTGCTCGCCACAGTGGAAGCACTTCCGTTCCATTAACTTCCTGGCCTTTTTCTTCAGTGCTCTGGTATGACCTTTGGCACTACCCTTAGCACAAGCCTTACCCTTCTTCTTCATCTTATTGGTCGCAGGGACTAAAAGAACATAATTGGGTTTGGTTTTACCCATCTCGTGCTCGGTCGTTTGGAGCATATTCAATAGTTCCTCCCTAGTGCACTGAATCCGGTTCATGTTTAAATTAATGATAAACATACTAAAGCTAGGGGGCAGGGACTGCAGAATAAGATCTACAACTAGCTCATTATCTATAGTGTGTCCCAGTCTCTTGAGATGATCCACATGCACCCTCAGATAACTTGCACTGAAAGAATGCTTTAGCAGTGTCATATCTCTCATTCCTAGCCAGAGCCTCAAACATCTATGTCAAATGAGTAATCATCTGAAAAATGTTCTGCTCCTTATACTGCACCTGAAGCTCAGGTACCACAGTGGCTAGCATGAGACATGCTACTTCCAAAGACTCATCCTGATGCTTTCTAAAAGCATCCCTATCTGCCACTCGGGCATTAGGCACAGGAGCCACAGGAAAAGGCTTTTCAAGGAAATATAGCTTCTTCTCGAGCTTGAGGGCTAACCTTATGCTCCGATGCCAGTCCATGAAGTTGGATACAACCAACTTATCCTTCTCAAGAAGGGATTGCAGTGACAATTCGCTATTGTTCGTTGCCATTGATCTACAACAACCAAAAATAGCAGATTAGTACTACTTCAAGTCATTTAAACTAAACTTGCTTTAAATGACTATGGCTCCCACTATTTTAATCGAATTGACAACCCACAAAATCAATCGGGAAATCCATGATTTCCTAGTGAGATGGGATCCTTATTCCACATGAGGCTTCGCGTCCCACAAGGGTGGGATGAGATGCTGATGACTCCAAATTTCATAGTATTATTCACACTTATTTACTAGTCTTTTGAGTCATAATCTTGCTCTATTGCTTTATTTTTACACCTTATATGCCAAATACTTCGGAACCTACACCTTTTTTGTTTTTGATCAATTTCATACAAAAATGTATCATTATCACCAGTTCTCAAACACTTTCAATTCATCACGGGGAGTTCTAATCATCAAGGGGAGTTTACACATCAAATTTCAAGTTAAAACAAGCCTTCTAGCAAAAATACGGCACTATCGTAATTTTGGGACAAATTTTCACGGTACCGTAATTTTAGCAAACTCAACTAGAAGTTTTAGCAAAAATACGGCACTGCCGTAAATATTTCCACGGTACCGTAATTTCCGATGATTTCATGTTGGTGTATATGCCTTGAAGACCAATGTATGGACATGGTCAGGCATTGTTTGAATGTACTTTGATAGAACTATTACTCTTTATATAGGCATGGTCGTTATTATGCAGACTTCTCTACCTGCGTTGATGTATTGAGTTGCATGTATAATGTCCCAGGAGTTTGGATTGGATCCATTCTCATAAGCTATCCCCAGACAAGGTACCTTAGCAGATATGGGACAGCTTTGGTACATGTGAGACTGGTGTATGGGCTGGTTAAGTGCGGGGCACAGTAACGCAGACATACAGGTGCATTGGATGCACTAGAGTGATCCACCGTGAGGATTGACTTGTCTAGTCAACAAGTCAATCTCACATGGAAGAGGTTTGCATTGATCCTTAGACTTGAGGTATTCATGTCTAGATTTGATGATGGGTATGCTTTGATACAGTCTTACGTCTCTCCGTAATTAGGAGACCAAAACGACTGTCATTGGGCATGTCATAAGTCACGTAGAGACATGGATGACCAATAGTAGGATTTTCCCATTCCTTATTGGAAGCATGATATCCACTCGGGGCACCCCACCTTATTGGTGCATGACAGGAATGTGTGGCCACACTTGTTGAGTCATGACCAATGCATTGGATTGATAAACTTGAGACTAATCCAATGGCAGGATATCAGTTTAGGCAAAGGGATCTATAATGCAATGGGAATCCTCGTTGCTTGTTAGGAGTTGTTGCCATAATGACTTAAGTCCTATGACATGGGTAGTAGTGATGTGTTGCTAGATACCCCTAACTACTTATGATGTTTACATCATTGCCATCGTCATATGGATCCTACGGGGTCACACGCAATAGACTCTTGACGTTGCTTTAATCAGAAGCCTTATGATCAAGTTATTGGATAACTTGGATCAATTTGGAAGATTTCATCAGCGCTAATGGGCCTGATGAGTTGGAAGAAAGTTATTGGAGCCAAACTTCAATTTTGGCAGGTTGACCCAAAATTGACCTTAAATTGGTCATATTTGGATTAGGGTTGCATTGGATTAGATCCAATGGCTTAATCAACCCATGCCATGAAGTTTGGGCTAGCTCATTATCCGATGAGGCCCAATAATATGCTGTCATGAAGAGATTAGAGGCTAAAAGGGCATAATGGGGAGAAATCTCACCCCATTGGCGCCTAGGGGCATAATGGGGTGAGGGAGGTGCCTTTGCTTCATTATGGAAGTAAAGGGCACCTAGCCCTTCTTCCTAGGATGGAATGCATGCCTTTAAGGAATCTCTTCGGCTGATATGGCTATAGGGCAAATAAGGATAGGTTGAATGAGGTTTATGGAAAAGTCTTGGAGACTTTCCTTGCCACAAACCCCCTTCATCCTAGCCGCCCACTTGGCATGATCTTGGCCCTCCCTAAACTGCCTCTTGCCCTTATAAATAAGACCCTAGTCGCCCCCTCTAAAAAGGTTAACTCCTTGGAGGGATGAAGACACATAGAGAGGCGTGAGCAAGGGCAAAGGGTGACAACTTGAAGGTGGCGCAACCCTTCTTCCTCCTTGAAGCCGCAAGCCTTCTTCTCCTTCTTCACCTCTTGACATAACTTGGAGAAGGGCTTGGTGGCGACATCTCTTGGAGAGAATTGGAAGCTTAGGGTGGCAACAACTTGAGAGCTTGGAGCTCTCCTTCTTCATCAAGGAGCGCAATCTCCTTCTTCCTTGGAGCTGAAAGTTCTTCCTCTTCCTCTCTTCTTTGGCGCAAGGATTCTTTGTGCTTGGTGGCGTCTTCTTGCCACAAGCCCTCATCGTTCTTTGGCCATAGGCGCACCTTGGAGGTGGTGCAAGCAAAGAAGAAGAGGGAAGTCATTGGCGGCATCTTCCCTATCCATTCCTTGCTTGGCAAAGAAAGGATTTAAATTTGAAATAAATAAGAACTCCTGTTCTTTTTCATTTGCAAATATGTTCTATGGGAAGGGTACTTTATGCAATGGTCTATATATATTAGATATGGAAAGTTCTATTTGTAACATAAGCAATAAGAGGACCAAACTGAGTGGTTCAGTTGGTGCTTTCCTATGGCACTGCCGATTAGCCCATATAAACAAGAATCGCATCCAACAACTCCATGCAAATGGATTGTTAGATTCGAGTTCCTTGGAGGAATTTGATACTTGTGAACCTTGTTTATTAGGGAAAATGACAAAGGCGCCCTTCACCAAGATTGGTGAGAGGGCAGAAGGTTTATTGGATCTCATACATATTGATGTGTGTGGGCCCTTCAATAAACAAGCCAGAGGAGGGTACAACTACTTCATTACCTTCACTGATGACTTCAGTAGGTATGGCTATGTCTACTTAATGAGACATAAATCTGAATCCTTTGAGAAATTCAAGGAGTTCAAGAATGAAGTAGAGAACCAGCTTGGAAGATCCATTAAAGCTCTTCGATCAGATCGAGGTGGAGAATACCAGAGTGGTGAGTTCTTTGACTATCTGAGAGAGTGTGGGATCATATCCCAACTCACTCCTACTGGAACACCTCAATGGAATGGTGTGTCTGAAAGGAGAAATCGAACTTTATTGGATATGGTTCGGTCCATGATGAGTCATGCAACTCTACCTTCATCATTCTGGGGGCATGCACTAGAAACAGCTTCTTTGATACTGAATAATGTTCCATCTAAGAGTGTCTCCAAAATACCATACGAGATGTGGAGTGGGAGATGCCCTAATCTCGCGTTTATCAGGATCTGGGGATGTGAGGCTTATATCAAATGTCAGGATTCTAGCAAGCTAGAACCTAGATCTGATAAGTGTGTATTTGTGGGGTATCCTAAGGAAACTAAAGGATACTACTTCTATGTCCCAACCGAGAACAAAGTTTTTGTTGCTCGGGGTGCTGTCTTTCTAGAGAAAGAATTTCTTATGAAAGAAGTTAGTGGGAGGAAGTTTGACTTGGGTGAGGTCCAAGTGCAAGCACAAGACAAAGAGATGGAATCTAAGCCACCTGCACCGGTTGCTAGGCAACCTGAGGCTCAGACACAGGTCCCGCGTAGGTCTGGGAGAATTCGTCGTGCACCTGAAAGGTATGGGTCGCTACCGACCCAACACGATGGGATCTTCATCATTGAGGATGAACCTAGAACCTATGATGAGGCGGTCAGTGGACCAGACTCCGAGAAATGGCTTGACGCCATGCGATCTGAGATGGATTCCATGTCGGCTAACCAAGTCTGGGATTTGGTTGAGCTGCCTAATGGGGTAAAACCCATAGGGTGTAAATGGGTCTTCAAGAGGAAGATAGACTTGGATGGCAATAAAGTTACCTACAAGGGTAGACTAGTGGCTAAAGGATTTAAACAAGTCCATGGGGTGGACTATGATGAAACCTTCTCGCCAGTTGCCATGATTAAATCCATTCGGATTCTGCTTGCTATAGCTGCATATCATGATTATGAGATATGGCAGATGGATGTGAAGACAGCATTCCTTAACGGGAAGCTAACTAAGGATGTGTATATGACACAACCTGATGGCTTCATCCATCCTGCAGAGGCTAATAAGGTCTGCAGGTTAAAGAGGTCCATTTATGGATTAAAGCAAGCATCTCGAAGTTGGAATCTTAGATTTGACGAAGTCGTGAGAGATTATGGGTTTATCAAAAGCGAAGATGATGCTTGTGTATACAGAAAATTCAGTGGGAGCTTGGTGATTTTTCTGGTCTTGTATGACGATGACATACTACTCATCGGAAATGACATCCCTAGTCTTCAAGCTGTGAAGACATGGTTGGGGAAGTGTTTCGAGATGAAAGACTTAGGGGAGGCCGCCTATATTCTAGGCGTGAGGATCTACCGGGATAGATCCAAGAGGCTTCTGGCCCTTAGTCAGACTACTTACATTGATAAGGTACTGGAGAGATTCTACATGGAGCTATCCAAGAAAGGATACCTTCCAGTGAGACATGGCCTTACTCTCTCAAAGAGCCAGTGTCCTACAACACAGGCTGAGAGGGATGACATGAGTCGAATTCCTTATGCTTCGGCAGTAGGATCGATCATGTATGCAATGTTATGTACTAGACCAGATGTGGCATATGCTGTGAGCATAACCAGCCGATACCAATTCAATCCAGGTCTGCAGCACTGGGTGGCTGTAAAGAACATCCTAAAGTATCTGAAAAGAACTAAGGATCTGTTCTTGGTCTATGGGGGACAGGAAGAGCTCAGTATGCAGGGCTATACTGATGCATCGTTCCAGTCTGACCCCGACGACTTTAGATCGCAGGCCGGCTATGTGTTCAAGATAAATGGAGGCGCTGTATGCTGGAAGAGCTTCAAGCAATCCACCATAGCAGATTCTACAACCGAAGCTGAGTATGTGGCTGTTGGGGTATGCCCTTAAGGCTAATGTTTGAGGACTTGGGATTATATCAGTATCATGTATAAACTTCATGTTTATAAAGGCAATGGTTGTTATTCAGGTTGTTACATTATCTGCTACAATATGTATACTTCTGAATAATGTCTCAATGATGTTCAGCTAGGCTGACATGCAGTATAGTCCTTAGTCGAGATATCTTGGTGAACATGAGACAACCTTGATATGATTGAGACTAATATGTGTTCTAATCTTATAGGATGCTTCGAGCATGGAATAAGATGTAGACTCATGGGTACATTGGATGTACTGGACAGACCCTACTAGGATGTTCAATTGCTTGTCACAATGTGAATAATCCTTGTATGCGAACAAGTGGCATACTTCCTCTAACTTGAGATCACTTGTGTTTCTAAATGATGATTGGCATTGTTTTGAGGTAGTTCGATATCATTTGAAACATAATGGTTATAGACTATCTTGGATGGTGAGCATGAGTCATGTTAGGGCGCTGGTGATAGACATAGGATTGCCATCTCCTAGTTTGGAGTGTGATGTTCTAAAGGGGCCCCCTGGATGAGATGATTGAGAAAGTGTATGGCCATACCCAGATGACTATGTTCATCTGATCTAATCATGCTCATCATATTGGAGCTACAGGCTTGACACGTTTGTCCAATAAGAACATCCAGTGACAAAGGAAACTTGTATGCCTAGTGAAATGGATTCACACTTGTGCTGTGGTTTGGGTGTAGTCTTGGAAGACTCTTTCCTTTATATCGGGAGACAGTGATGTGTTGCTAGATACCCCTCACTGATCGTGATAACGTAAGTTATCGTTACCGACATTTAAAGGAAACCCTTAGGGTCGCATAATTTGATGATATGGCTTACTTAAGTCAGATCGTGTGGACTGAATTGTTTTGGTTCAGTTTAAAGGGATTTAATCTCTGATTGTAAGTGAGATCTGGTCTGATCATGTTTGATTGATTAGGGCTTGAGATCGGTAAGCTTCGATCGAGAGAATTGATGCTAGATCGCTGAGATCAGGAGCATCAAGAGATGAACGGTTGGATCTTGAACCTTTAGGGTTTATTGTGATCTGGACCAGATGCTTGGGTTTATTTGGTCTTTGAACCAAACCAAAATGAACCGGCTCATTATGTGAGCGCATGGTTCAAAGGGAAGAGGAAAATGCGATTGGGGTAAACCCATGGTCGCATGAAGAGGTGGCTTGCTATTTTTAGAAGCCATGATCTCAAGTTGAGATCACGCCTCACATTTGAGGGATTTTGCCTCTATTCTCGCCTCTCCTCTTCTCTCGTCGTCACTTGCTCTCTCGCGTGGTGAAGAAGGCTCACGCCAAGGAGGAGAAAAGTGATACGCCAAGCAGAAATTGATCTCATCCCCTTCCATTCGATCAGGACTCTTGGAGATCTTTGCTAGCACATGGAACGCCAAGGAGGAAGCGATCTCATTTGTGTGCGTCTACTTTGGAGGAGAGCGGCATCATTCTCTGCTTCCAAGTCGCCATCCAAGAAATGGCATTGGTAAGAATTTTTGCATTCTATACAAGTTGATCATATGTCATATTAGCGATCCTAGGAAACCCTAGATTCCGCCTTGCATAGATTGATATCTGCATGCATAGGGTTTCGCCCCCCCCCCCTTGGGGACTTTCAATTGGTATCAGAGCATTGGTTGATGTATGAATCATATGATTGCTTTGTGATCCATGTTTACGTTGATGCATAGATCTAAGGTTTATTACATGCGAATGTTCATGATAGTTTTCTCATCAAGCGAAAATACTAGATGAATGTATTTTACTTGTGGCGCATGTATTTAGTATGCTTATGTAGGCGCATGTTGTAGTTTTTCTTCAAAACTTGTTAACTTGCGCGCCTCACTTAGATCTATAAGCGCCTACTGTAAAACCTTAGACGGGTTATTAGGGTTGAAGTCATCGTCCAGTCCAGACCCAACAAGTCTGATCAGACCATCTGACAGCCTAGATGGGTCGACCAGATGGCACCTGTGCACAAGCACGAGGTGGCTATAGGTCGACTGCATACAGGCGTGTAGCGATGTCTGGTTGAGACAACCAGTGAACGCGCATGAGTTGGGCTCGGGGTCACACCCGCTTGCCTGAACTCATGAGGTGTTGGGGTATGCCCTTAAGCCTAATGTTTGAGGCCTTGGGAATGTATCAGTATCATGTAATAAACTGTTATGTTTATAAAGGCATGGTTATTATTCAGTTAGCTACATTGTCTGCTGCAATATATGTTCTTCTGAATAATGTCTCAAAGCTGTTCAGCTAGGCTGACAGGCTATAATGTCCTTAGTCGATGTATCTTGGTGAACATGAGACAGCCTTGATATGGTTAAGACTAATATGTGTTCTAGTCTTATAGGATGCTTCGAGCATGGAATAAGATGTAGACTGATGGGTACATTGGATGTACTGGACAGACCCTACTAGGATGTTCAATTGTTTGTCGCAATGTGAATAATCTTTGAATATGACAAGTGGCACATTTCCTCTGACTTGAGATCACTTGTGTTTTCTAAATGATGATTGTCATTGTTTTGAGGTAGTTCAATATCATTTGAAACACAATGGTTATAGACTATCTTGGATAATGAGCTTGAGTCATGTTAGGGCACTAGTGATAGACATAGGATTGCCGTCTCCTTGTTTAAGGAGTGTGATGTTCTAAAGGGGCCCCCTGGATGAGATGATTGAGAAAAGTGTATGGCTATACCCAGGTGACTGTGTTCATCTGATCTAATCATGCTCATCATATTGGAGCTACAAGCTTGACACGCTTGTCCAATAAGAACATCCAGTGGCAAAGGAAACATGTATGCCTAGTGATGTGGATTCACACTTGTGCTGTGTTTTGGGTGTAGTCTTGGAAGACTCTTTCCTTTATATCGGGAGACAGTGATGTGTTGCTAGATACCCCTCACTGATCGTGATAACGTGAGTTATCGTTACCGACATTTAAAGGAAACCCTCAGGGTCGCACAATTTGATGATATGGCTTACTTAAGTCAGATCGAGTGGACTGAATTGTTCGGGTTCAGTTTAAAGGGATTTAATCTCTGATTGTGAGTGAGATCTGGTCTGATCATGTTTGATTGATTAGGGCTTGAGATCGGTAAGCTTCGATTGAGAGATTGGATGCTAGATCGATGAGATCAGGAGCATCAAGAGATGAACGGTCAGATCTGGAGCCTTAGGGTTTATTTGAGATCTGGACTTGATTGCTTGGTATAATTGGTCTCTGGACCAAACCAATTTGAACCTGCTCGTTTAATGAGCGCATGGTTCAAGGGGAGAGGAGTTGGCGACATGTTCACTTGGCGTGAACATTGGAGCGAAGTGTGGTGGCTATTTTTAGTAACCACGATCTCCACTTGGAGATGTTGTTCACGACCGAATAGAGTGCTCTCTATTCTCGCCTCTCGCCCATATTCCTCTTGACGCTTTCGTGTGTGGCGACACCTTGAAGGTAGAGGAGGATTCGGCCAAGAGAAGGACATCTCATCTTTCCCTTTCACTCGACAAGGACCTCTTGGAACCTTGCTAGCACAAGGAGCACCAAGGGAGGAAGCAACATCATCTTGTGTGTGACGATTTGGAGGAGAGCTCTCTTGTTCTCTTGCTTCCAAGGCGCCTTCCATTATATGGCTTCGGTATGAGTTCATTTCATGCTTTAAAGTTGATCATAATACATGCTATGCGATTATGAAAGCCCTAGATTCCGCTAGAATGTTATTGCGCCTCCTATTAAGGTTTTCGTCCCCCTTGTGTAGGGGACCTTCAATTGGTATCAGAGGAGGTTTTCATGCATGTTTTATGATTGCTTGAAAATGATTGTGATCCATGTTTTGCGCAAATTCATAGATCTATAGTTACATGCTTTATGTTGGCGAAAATGCATGCTAGTAATAGATATGATTTTCTCCTTGGCGCATGTTAAGTTGGCGCATATATTATGTTGTAGTTTTTCTTAAAACTTAAACACTTGCGCGTATACCACTAGATCTAAGGCCTTACATTAAATCCTTAGACGGGTTATTAGGGTTGAAGTCACCCCCTAGGTTAGATCCAAAAGTCTGATCAGACCATCTGACAGCCTTGACGGGTTGACCAGGTAGCACCTGTGCGCAAGCACGTGGTGGCTACAGGTCGACTGCAGACAGGCGTGTAGCGATGTCTGATTGAGACAACTAGTGAACACACATGAGTTAGGCCCGGGGTCACACCCGCTTGCCAGACCTCATTGTGGTTGTTCAGCCCTGGCGCATGCATTGTTGACCTTATGGTCGACTCAAGTCAGTTAGGACTTGGTGCATGCAAGGGCAATGGATCTGACTAGGATGGATGAGTGGATCCCTAGTAATGGACCGTTGTAAGGTTGTAGGGCAAATAAGGAAATTAAAATTGATGCCTATGGGTTTTCGAAATTTAAATTTTCTTGAGTGGATCACATGTTGATTGATGCCATATGTTTGTCTATTTACTCTTATGTGGGCTGCCCGTTTTTAATGTGTGCTGTGCTGGGGCCTGCGTGCCTGGGAATTAATTGTAAATTAATTTTTATTTTTGTGATCTGCGAATCACAGTTTAATTAATTTATAATGTGTAATTGACCTGCGTGTCAATCTTGTCTAGATAGTTAAATTTGTAATTTAATTAGACAAGAGCACAGAGCACACTTGGCAGAGGCGCTTGCAGCAGTGGCTGGACCAGGTGGGAGGTCTAGGGTTCGACCCTAGGACCTGGCGCAAATTCCTGGTGGGCGCACCAGAGCTGCAGATGGCGCTTGGGCCCAGGTTTGGGCCAGATGAGCAGCAAAAGCCCTATGAAGAAAAGCAAGTCAAGACTTAAGTTAAATTAAGGTCTTACTAGGGCTATGGGCTTTTACCACATAAGATTCATGCTCTCTTTTATTATTGTTTAAATATTAGAATTGCATGATTAGTTTATCTTCTGCTATCACCATAGGAATTGCATGATAGTGAAGAAGATAAAAAGACCGTTAAAATCCAACGCTAAAATATCAAGCTCGTAAGCCTTCTGACGCGAAACCTCACTGTTCTGACTATCGTTGGAGCCGTGTTGTACCCACTCAGTGGGCACGTCCATCTATCTTCAGACGGTGCGGGATTACACCTGTGTGTTACAGAGTAGGGATTTATCCCTTCTCGTTGCTCAGCATAGCACATGGTGGTCCAGGGAGTAGGTCGGGTCAGCTTGACCATGTAGGCTACATATGTGGCGCATATGGTAGCACATGGAGGCAGCCATCTGTGGGATCAGAGACTGTGTTGTACCAACTCAGTTGGCACAGTCTGCTGGATTGCCTAGATGAAGGGGAATCGCACGGGTTGGCGATCGGCAGGGACTGCCTACCGGAGATTAGTGCTTGTACTCTCTGTGCATCTTATCTCGCCTGAGCGGGACGCGGAGACCAAGTATGAAATCCGGATCCCATCTCACTAAAAGAGTATCTACTCTTTCGGACTGTTTAATGGATTTTTCAGTCAGATAAAATAGTGAGAAAAAGAATCTTTCTTAAGTCCTGATTGATTCTTAACATTGATACTGACCTTGCTGTTCTTGCATTGTTGTAGATACCTGCAGCAACGAACACCATGAACTTCAATGTGCGATCCCTACTGGAAAGGGAGAAGTTTGCTGGGCCGAACTTCTCTGACTGGTTCGGACACCTTAAGATCGTTCTTAAGGCAGAGAGGAAACTGTATGTCCTCGAGACGGCAATACCGCCTCAGCCCGCTCCGAACGCCGCAAGGGCGGTTCGGGAAGCCTATGAAAAGCACGTCAATGATAGCATTGATGTCGCTTGCCTGACGCTAGCGTCTATGACGCCACCGCTGCAGCGTCAGCATGAGGATATGTCTGCTATAGACATGATAGCGAACCTCAAGATGTTGTATGCTGCACAGGCGAGGACAGAGCGCTATAATCTGACAAAGCTTTTCTTTCAGAGCAAACTGGCTGAAGGGAGCCCAGTGGGAGCTCACGTGCTCAAGATGATTGGGCACAAGGAGGCTCTAGAGAAACTGGGGCATACCATCAACCAGGAGCTTGCTGTGGATATTATTCTGCAGTCTCTCCCGCCTTCATTCGACGCGTTCATTATTAACTTTAATATGAACAAAATCGATTGTACTCCGGCAGAGCTGCTGAATATGCTCTTGACTACTGAGGAAACTCTGAAGGGAAAGCCTTCGACCTCTGTCTTAATGGTTCCTTCCAGGAACAAGAAGAAGGGGAAGAAGGGCAAGACCCCTGTCAAGAGCTACAGCAAGGCTCTGAAGCAGAAGGTGAAGCGGTCTAAGGAATACAGGTGTTTCCACTGTGGCCAGCTGGGTCACTGGAAAAAGGACTGTAAAGCGCTCCAAGGAGATAAGAGGGGAAGCATCGCTTCTGGCTCAGGTATATTCGTGACTGAGGTCATGTTTTCTTCTTCTATATCATGGGTGTTGGACACTGCATGTGGAGTTCACATTTGTTCAAATGTGCAGGAACTCAAGAGAAGAAGGCAGGTGGGACAGCATGAAGTGGACCTACGAGTTGGAAACGGGGCACGGGTTGCTGCTGTTGCTGTAGGAGACTATTTCATTTCTTTACCATCTGGACTTGTATTGGAACTAAACAGTTGTTATTTTGTTCCCAGTATTACTAAAAATATTATCTCCATTCCTGCTCTTGTCAGGAAGGGTTTTTCCTTTGAATGCAATATTTCAAAGTGTGTTTTATCTTATGATAATATTGTTTATGCAACTAGTTCAATTAGCAATGGGTTATACATGTTGGACATGGAATGTTCTATACAGAAAATTGATATTAAGAAAGCCAAGAATGCTGATGACAGCACCTTGCTATGGCATAGTCATTTAGGCCATATTAACGAGAAACGCATTAAGCGGTTGCATGATCATGGACTGCTGGGATCATTCTCCTACAAGGAGATTGATACATGCAAAGCTTGTTTATTGGGCAAAATGACGAAGTCACCTTTTCTTAACAAAGGACAAAGGGCTTCAGGTTTACTTGACCTTATACACAATGATGTGTGTGGGCCATTTAGTAAACATGCCAGAGGTGGCTATCAGTACTTCATTACCTTTACTGATGATTTCAGTAGATATGGGTATGTCTTTTTAATGAGACATAAAAGTGAATCTTTTGACAAGTTCAAAGAGTTCAAGAATGAAGTACAAAATCAGCTAGGCCGAAATATCAAGGCACTTCGCTCAGATCGAGGTGGAGAATACCTAAGTCATACATTTACTGACTATCTGAAGGAGTGTGGGATTATCTCACAGCTCACTCCGCCAGGAACACCGCAATGGAATGGTGTGTCCGAGAGGAGAAATAGAACGTTACTTGATATGGTTCGTTCTATGATGAGTCAGGCTACTCTTCCATACTCCTTTTGGGGTTTTGCACTGGAAACAGCTGCAAAGGTACTAAACCGAGTGCCATCCAAGGCCGTTTCAAAAACTCCATATGAGTTATGGTATGGGAAACAGCCAAGCTTGACATTTATCAGGATCTGGGGCTGCGAGGCTTATGTCAAAAAGCTCGCCTCTGGGAAACTAGAGAGCAGATATGACAAATGCATCTTTGTCGGTTACCCTAAGGAAACTAAGGGTTATTATTTCTACGATCCCAAAGAGAACAAGGTTTTTGTTGCTCGGACGGCCATATTTCTTGAGAAGGAGTTTCTTCTGCAAGAGGCCAGTGGGAGAGAAATAAAAATGGATGAGAATCCAGAGGAAGGACAAAGTACTCAAGCAGAATTGGATGAGCCTGAGCCAGAAGATCAGGTTATTGAACAACCTGAGGCTCAGATATCACGGGAACCGTGAAGATCGGGAAGGATTCGTCGACAGCCTGAGCGCTATGACGGAGTCTACATCATTGATCATGATGAACCCCTCACTTATGCGGATGCGGTCAGTGGACCGGAATCAGCTAGATGGCTTGAAGCTATGCGAGCCGAGATGGACTCCATGTCAGATAACCAAGTTTGGGATTTGGTTGATCCGCCTCCGGGAGTTATCCCTATAGGCTGTAAGTGGATCTTCAAGAAGAAGATTGACATGGATGGTAACGTGGTTACCTATAAAGGCAGGCTAGTTGCGAAAGGTTTCAAACAAATCTACGGGATAGATTATGATGAAACTTTCTCACCTGTAGCCATGTTTAAGTCTATTCGGATTCTTTTCGCGATAGCTGCATATTATGATTATGAGATCTGGCAGATGGATGTGAAAACAGCTTTCCTTAATGGAAATCTGGATGAGGATGTGTATATGACACAACCTGAGGGTTTCACTAATCCATCAGATCGTCATAAGATATGCAAGTTAAAGAAGTCCATTTATGGACTTAAGCAAGCATCAAGAAGCTGGAATATTCGTTTTGATGAATCAGTCACGGAATTTGGTTTCATCAAGAACGAGGATGACCCGTGTGTATATAAGAGGTTTAGTGGGAGCGTAATTACTTTCCTAGTCCTCTACGTCGATGATATCTTGATCATTGGAAATGACATTCCTGAAATGCATGCTGTGAAGGCATGGTTAAGGAAATGTTTCCAGATGAAAGATTTAGGAGAAGCAGCCTATGTATTAGGTGTGAAGATCTACAGAGATAGATCTAAGAGGCTTCTCGGGCTGTGCCAGAGTACTTACATCGATAAAGTCCTGGAAAGATTTCATTTAGAGAATTCTAAACGAGGATATCTTCCAGTCAGACATGGTCTGAGTCTTTCGAAGAGTCAGTGTCCACAAACACAGACTGAGAAAGATGAAATGGACAATACGCCTTATGCTTCGGCTATTGGATCCATTATGTATGCGATGTTGTGTACTCGCCCAGACGTTGCTTACGGTTTAAGCGTGACCAGTCGTTTCCAAAGTAATCCAGGTCAGGCACACTGGATTGCAGTCAAGAACATTTGAAAATATCTGCGGAGGACCAAAGATATGTTCTTGATATATGGTGGTCAGGAAGAACTCAGTATTGAAGGATATACTGACGCTTCGTTCCAGTCTGACCAGGATGATTTTCGATCGCAATCAGGCTATGTTTTTAGCTTGAATGGAGGAGCAGTGGTGTGGAAGAGTTTCAAACAGTCAACTGTTGCTGATTCCACAACAGAAGCCGAGTATGTTGCAGCCTCGGAAGCATCCAAGGAGGCAGTGTGGATTCGTAAGTTTGTGAGAGAACTTGGTGTTGTTCCTTCGAGTGCAGATCCTTTGGTTATCTTCTGTGATAACACTGGAGCAATCGCACAAGCAAAGGAACCACGGTCGCACCAGAAGTCCAAGCACATACAGAGACGGTTTCATTTGATCAGGGAGATCATAGATCGTGGCGAGATCAAAATCTGCAAGGTTCATACAGATGATAATCTGGCAGACCCGCTTACCAAGCCTCTGGCGCAGCAGAAGCATGAGAAGCACTGTAATAATATGGGTTTGAGATTTCTCAACCATTAGATTAAGTGCAAGTGGGAGATTGTTGGGGTATGCCCTTAAGCCTAATGTTTGAGGCCTTGGGAATGTATCAGTTGTTGGGGTATGCCCTTAAGGCTAATGTTTGAGGCCTGTGGGAATGTATCTGTATCATGTAATAAACTCTTAAGTTTATAAAGGCATGGTTGTTATTCAGTTAGCTACATTGTCTGCTGCAATATATGTTCTTCTGAATAATGTCTCAAAGCTGTTCAGCTGGGCTGACAAGCTATTATGTCCTTAGTCGATATATCTTGGTGAACATGAGACAGCCTTGATATGGTTAAGACTAATATGTGTTCTAATCTTATAGGATGCTTCGAGCATGGAATAAGATGTAGACTCATGGGTACATTGGATGTACTGGACAGACCCTACGAGGATGTTCAATTGTTTGTCACAATGTGAATATTCCTTGGATATGACAAGTGGCACATTTCCTCTGACTTGAGATCACTTGTGTTTTCTAAATGATGATTGTCATTGTTTTGAGGTAGTTCAATATCATTTGAAACATAATGATTATAGACTATCTTGGATGGTGAGCTTGAGTCAGGTTAGAGCACTAGTGATAGACATAGGATTGCCGTCTCCTTATTGAAGGAGTGTGATGTTCTAAAGGGGCCCCCTGGATGAGATGATTGAGAGAGTGTATGGCCATACCCAGGTGACAGTGTTCATCTGATCTAATCATGCTCATCATATTGGAGCTACAAGCTTGACAGGCTTGTCCAATAAGAACATCCAGTGGCAAAGGAAATATGTATGCTTTGTGAATTGATTCACACTTGTGCTGTTTTTGGGTGAAGTCTTGGAAGACTCTTTCCTTTATATCGGGAGACAGTGATGTGTTGCTAGATACCCCTCACTGGTCGTGATAACGTGAGTTATCGTTACCGACATTTAAAGGAAACCCTCAGGGTCGCACAATTTGATGATATGGCTTACTTAAGTCAGATCGTGTGGACTGAATTGTTTGGGTTCAGTTTAATGGGATTAAATCTCTAATTGTGAGTGAGATCTGGTCTGATCATGTTTGATTGATTAGGGCTTGAGATCGGTAAGCTTCGATCGAGAGAATGAATGCTAGATCAGTCAGATCAGAAGCATTGAGAGATTGATGGTCAGATTGAGAGCCTTAGGGTTTATTTTGATCTGTACTTATTTCTTGGTTTATTTGGTTAGCGGACCAAATCGCTTTGAACCAGCTCTTGAATGAGCGCATGGTTCAATGCTGATGTGGCATTTGCGATTGGGGTGAATCCTAAGATCGCACGTAGAGATGTGGCATGCTATTTTTGGATAGCACCTCTCGAACGTTGCCATGATCTCACGTCGCTCCTCTTTGGTCTCTTCACGCCTTTCTCGCCTCTTGGGGTTGGCTTGGAAGTGGCATTCTCGTGTGGAGAAAGTCCAAGGCGACAAGAGAAAAACGCCAAGAAGAAATCTCTCCTTTCCCTTTGCAATCGATCAAAGACACTCTTGGAGCCTTGCTAGCACAAGGAGCACCAAGATAGTAAGCGCTTCCTCATCTTGTGTGCGCGTCCTAAGGAGGAGATCTTCGTTGCTCTCTTAGATCCAAGGCGTCATCTTCAAATGGCATTGGTATGAATCGCATCTTTCATTCAATCATAGTTTTAAGTTGATCATTCAATCATACATGCGATCCTTAACCCTACTTCCGCTCATGCAAAGTTTTAAAGTGCATGGTATTAGGGTTTGCGCTCCCCCTAGAAGGGGACCCCCCCATGTTATGGGGTACTTTCATTTGGTATCAGAGCCTGCGTTATGATGTATGTTTGTTATGATTGCTTCTTTGTGATCCATGTTTGCGCATCCTATGAATAGATCTAATAACATGCGGTAAACTACATGCTAGCTTAAGGTCTTTGATGTATGTTTATGTGTTACGCATGTATGATGCCTTGGCGCTTGCTTTAGAGTTTTTATCAAAAACTTATATCTCTTGCGCGTATCACCTTAGATCTAAGCCGCCTACTGTAAACCCTTAGACGGGTTATTAGGGTTGAAGTCACCCCCTAGGTTAGATCTAGAATGTCTGATCAGATCATCTGACAACCTGAATGGGTCGATCAGATAGCACCTTGGCGCAAGCCTATGGTGGCTATGGGTCGACTGCAGACAGGTGTGTAGCGATGTCTGATTGTGACGATTAATGAACGCACCTGAGTTAGGCCCGGGGTCACGCCCGTTTGCCAGACCTCAGTGTGGTTGTTCAGCCCTGGCGCATGCATAGTTGACCTTATGGTCGACGCAAGTCAGTTAGGACTTGGTGCATGCAAGGGCAGTGGATCTGACTAGGTTGGATGAGTGGATCCCTAGTAATGGACCGTTGTAAGGTTGTAGGGGAAATAAGGAAAAATTAAAATTGATCCTATGGGGTTTTCGAAAATTTTAATTTTTATGGATCACGTGGTTCTTGATTGATGCATATGTTTGTCTATTTAGTCTTATGTGGCTGCCCATATTAATTGTGTGCTGTGCTGGGGCCTGCGTGCCTGTATTAAAATTGTAAATTAATTATTGTGATCTGCGCATCACTGTGTTTTAATTTATAAATGTAAGTGACCTGCGTGTCACTCTTGTCTAGATAGTTAAATTTGTAATTTAATTAGACAAGAGCACAGTGCACACTTGGCAGAGGCGCATGCAGCAAGTGGCTGGACCAGGTGGGAGGTCTAGGGTTCGACCCTAGGACCAGGCGCATTTTCCCTGGTGGGCGCACCTGTGCTGTAATTGGCGCTTGGGCCCAGGTTTGGGCCAGATGAGCAGCAAAAGACCCATGAAGAGCAAATGAAGACTTAAGTTAGGTTAAGGTCTTCTAGGGCTATGGGCTTTTACCACATAAGATACATGCTTTCTTTTATTGCTTAATATTAGAATTGCATGATTAAATTATCTTCTGCTATCACCATAGGAATTGCATGATAGGCAAGAAGATAAAAGACCGTTAAAATCCAACGCTTAAATATCAAGCTCGTAAGCCTTCTGACGCGAAACCTCACTGTTCTGATTATCGTTGGAGCCGTGTTGTACCCACTCAGTGGGCACGTCCATCTATCTTCAGACGGTGCGGGATTACACCTGCGTGTTACAGAGTAGGGATTTATCCCTTCTCGTTGCTCAGCATAGCACGTGGTGGTCCAGGGAGTAGGTCGGGTCAGCTTGACCATGTAGGCTACATATGTGGCGCATATGGTAGCACATGGAGGCAGCCATCTGTGGGGTCAGAGATTGTGTTGTACCAACTCAGTTGGCACAGTCTGCTGGACTGCCCGGATGAAGGGGAATCGCACGGGTTGGCGATCGGCAGGGACTGCCTACCAGAAACTAGTGCTTGTACTCTCTGTGCATCTTATCTCGCCTGAGCGGGACGCGGAGACCAAGTATGAAATCTGGATCCCATCTCACTAAAAGAGTTCTACTCTTTCGGGCTGTTTTGCTGGATTTTTCACGCCTGATAAAATAGTGAGAAAAAGAATCTTTCTTAAGTCCTGATTGATTCTTATACATTGATACTGACCTTGCTGTTCTTGCATTGTTGTAGATACCTGCAGCAACGAACACCATGAACTTCAATGTGCGATCCCTACTGGAAAGGGAGAAGTTTGCTGGGCCGAACTTCTCTGACTGGTTTGGACACCTTAAGATTGTTCTTAAGGCAGAGAGGAAACTGTATGTCCTCGAGACGGCGATACCGCCGCAGCCCGCTCCGAACGCCGCAAGGGCGGTTCGGGAAGCCTATGAAAAGCACGTCAATGATAGCATTGATGTCGCTTGCCTGATGCTAGCGTCTATGACGCCACCGCTGCAGCGTCAGCATGAGGACATGTCGGCTATAGACATGATCACAAACCTCAAGATGCTGTATGCTGCACAGGCAAGGACTGAGCGCTACAATTTGACAAAGCTCTTCTTTCAGAGCAAACTGGCTGAAGGGAGCCCAGTGGGAGCTCACGTGCTCAAGATGATTGGGCACAAGGAGGCTCTAGAGAAACTGGGGCATACCATCAACCAGGAGCTTGCTGTGGATATTATTCTGCAGTCTCTCCCGCCTTCATTCGACGCGTTCATTATTAATTTTAATATGAGCAAAATCGATTGTACTCCGGCAGAGCTGCTGAATATGCTCTTGACCACTGAGGAAACTCTGAAGGGTAAGCCTTCAACCTCTGTCTTGATGGTTCCTTCCAGGAACAAGAAGAAGGGGAAGAAGGGCAAGGCCACTGTCAAGAGCTACAGCAAGGCTCTGAAGCAAAAGGTGAAGCGGTCCAAGGAATACAGGTGTTTCCACTGTGGCCAGCTGGGTCACTGGAAAAAGGACTGTAAAGCGCTCCAAGGAGATAAGAGGGGAAGCTTTGCTTCTGGCTCAGGTATATTCGTGACTGAGGTCATGTTTTCTTCTTCTATATCATGGGTGTTGGACACTGCATGTGGAGTTCACATTTGTTCAAATGTACAGGAACTCAAGAGAAGAAGGCAGGTGGGACAGCATGAGGTGGACCTACGAGTTGGAAACGGGGCACGGGTTGCTGCTGTTGCTGTAGGAGACTACTTTATTTCTTTACCATCTGGACTTGTATTGGAACTAAACAGTTGTTACTTTGTTCCCAGTATAACTAAAAATATTATCTCCATTCCTGCTCTTGTCAGGAAGGGATTTTCCTTTGAATGCAATATTTCAAAGTGTGTTTTGTCATATGATAATATTGTTTATGCAACTGGTTCAATTAATAATGGGTTATTCATGTTGGACATGGAAAGTTCTATACAAAATGTTGATATTAAGAAAGCCAAGTTTGCTGATGACAGCACCTTGCTATGGCATAGTCGTTTGGGCCATATTAACGAGAAACGCATTAAGCGGTTGCATGATAATGGACTGCTGGGATCTTTCTCCTACAAGGGGAGATCCCACGGTCGCACCAGAAGTCCAAGCACATACAGAGACGGTTTCATTTGATCAGGGAGATCATAGATCGTGGCGAGATCAAAATCTGCAAGGTTCATACAGATGATAATCTGGCAGACCCGCTTACCAAGCCTCTGGCGCAGCAGAAGCATGAGAAGCACTGTAATAATATGGGTTTGAGATTTCTCAACCATTAGATTAAGTGCAAGTGGGAGATTGTTGGGGTATGCCCTTAAGCCTAATGTTTGAGGCCTTGGGAATGTATCAGTATCATGTAATAAACTGTTATGTTTATAAAGGCATGGTTATTATTCAGTTAGCTACATTGTCTGCTGCAATATATGTTCTTCTGAATAATGTCTCAAAGCTGTTCAGCTAGGCTGACAGGCTATAATGTCCTTAGTCGATGTATCTTGGTGAACATGAGACAGCCTTGATATGGTTAAGACTAATATGTGTTCTAGTCTTATAGGATGCTTCGAGCATGGAATAAGATGTAGACTCATGGGTACATTGGATGTACTGGACAGACCCTACTAGGATGTTCAATTGTTTGTCGCAATGTGAATAATCTTTGAATATGACAAGTGGCACATTTCCTCTGACTTGAGATCACTTGTGTTTTCTAAATGATGATTGTCATTGTTTTGAGGTAGTTCAATATCATTTGAAACACAATGGTTATAGACTATCTTGGATAATGAGCTTGAGTCATGTTAGGGCACTAGTGATAGACATAGGATTGCCGTCTCCTTGTTTAAGGAGTGTGATGTTCTAAAGGGGCCCCCTGGATGAGATGATTGAGAAAAGTGTATGGCCATACCCAGGTGACTGTGTTCATCTGATCTAATCATGCTCATCATATTGGAGCTACAAGCTTGACACGCTTGTCCAATAAGAACATCCAGTGGCAAAGGAAACATGTATGCCTAGTGATGTGGATTCACACTTGTGCTGTGTTTTGGGTGTAGTCTTGGAAGACTCTTTCCTTTATATCGGGAGACAGTGATGTGTTGCTAGATACCCCTCACTGATCGTGATAACGTGAGTTATCGTTACCGACATTTAAAGGAAACCCTCAGGGTCGCACAATTTGATGATATGGCTTACTTAAGTCAGATCGAGTGGACTGAATTGTTCGGGTTCAGTTTAAAGGGATTTAATCTCTGATTGTGAGTGAGATCTAGTCTGATCATGTTTGATTGATTAGGGCTTGAGATCGGTAAGCTTCGATTGAGAGATTGGATGCTAGATCGATGAGATCAGGAGCATCAAGAGATGAACGGTCAGATCTGGAGCCTTAGGGTTTATTTGAGATCTGGACTTGATTGCTTGGCTTAATTGGTCTCTGGACCAAACCAATTTGAACCGGCTCGTTTAATGAGCGCATGGTTCAAGGGGAGAGGAGTTGGCGACATGTTCACTTGGCGTGAACGTTGGAGCGAAGTGTGGTGGCTATTTTTAGTAACCACGATCTCCACTTGGAGATGTTGTTCACGACCGAATAGAGTGCTCTCTATTCTCGCCTCTCGCCCATATTCCTCTTGACGCTTTCGTGTGTGGCGACACCTTGAAGGTAGAGGAGGATTCGGCCAAGAGAAGGACATCTCATCTTTCCCTTTCACTCGACAAGGACCTCTTGGAACCTTGCTAGCACAAGGAGCACCAAGGGAGGAAGCAACATCATCTTGTGTGTGACGATTTGGAGGAGAGCTCTCTTGTTCTCTTGCTTCCAAGGCGCCTTCCATTATATGGCTTCGGTATGAGTTCATTTCATGCTTTAAAGTTGATCATAATACATGCTATGCGATTATGAAAGCCCTAGATTCCGCTAGAATGTTATTGCGCCTCCTATTAGGGTTTTCGTCCCCCTTGTGTAGGGGACCTTCATGAGGGTCGTTCAGCCCAATTGCATGCATTGTTGACCACTGGGTCGACTCAAGTCAGTTAGGACTTGGTGCATGCGAGGGCAGTGGGTCTGACTAGATATGATGAGTGGATCCCTATTAATGGACCGTTGTAAGGTAGTAGGGCACATAAGGAAAATAAAATTAATGCCAATGGGTTTTTGAAAATTTTATTTTCTTATTATTGGATCACATGTTGAATGTATACCATGTTTGGTATCTATTTAATCTTATGTGGGCTGCCCAATTTAATGTGTGCTGTGCTGGGGCCTGCGTGCCTGGATTAAACTGTAAATTATTATAATTGTGATCTGCGCATCACATTTTATTTAATTTATAAAGTGTAATTGACCTGCGTGTCAATCATGTCTAGATAGATTGAATTGTAATTTTAATCAGACATGAGCACAGAGCACACTTGGCAGAGGCGCATGCAGCAAGTGGCTTCACCAGTGGGAGGTACAGGGTTCGACTCTGGGACAGGTGCATTTACCTGGTGGGCGCACCTGAGCTGCAGTGGGCGCTTGGGCCCTGGGTTGGGCCAGATGAGATGCAAAAGACCCATCAAGAGCTCAAGTGAAGACTTAAGTTAAATTAAGGTCTTACCTAGGCTTAATGGGCTTTTACCACATAAGATCAGCATGCTTTCTATTTATTGTTTATATAATTAGAATTGCATGATTTAATCTTCTGCTATCACCATAGGGTTTGCATGATAGTTAAGAAGATAAAAGACCGTTAAAATCCAATGCTAAAATATCAAGCTCGTAAGCCTTCTGGCGTGAAACCTCACTGTTCTGACTATCGTTGGGGCCGTGTTGTACCCACTCAGTGGGCACGCCCATCTATCTTCAGACGGTGTGTGATTACACCTGCGTGTTACAGGGAAGGGATTTTATCGCTTCTCGTTGCTCAGCATAGCACGTGGTGGTCCAGGGAGTAGGTCGGGTCAGCTTGACCATGTAGGCTACATATGTGGCACATATGATAGCTATATGGAGGTAGCCATCTGTGGGATCAGAGACTGTGTTGTACCAACTCAGTTGGCACAGTCTGCTGGATTGCCCGGATGAAGGGGAATCGCACGGGTTGGCGATTGGCAGGGATTGCCTACCAGAGATTAGTGCTTGTACTCTCTGTGCATCTTATCTCGCCTGAGCGGGACGCAGAGACCAAGTATGAAATCTGGATCCCATCTCACTAAAAGAGTTTTACTCTTTCGGGCTGTTTTGCTGGATTTTTCAGCCAGATAAAATAGTGAGAAAAGAATCATTCTTAAGTCCTGAATTGATTCTCACATTGATACTGACCTTGCTGTTCTTGCATTGTTGTAGATTACTGCAGCAATGAACACCACGAATTTCAATGTGCGATCCCTACTGGAAAGGGAGAAGTTTGCTGGACCAAACTTCTCAGACTGGTACAGACACCTTAAGATTATTCTTAAGGCTGAGAGGAAGCTGTATGTCCTCGAGACGGCTATACCGCCTCAACCCGCTGCGAACGCCGCAAGGGCGGTTCGGGATGCCTATGAGAAGCATGTTAATGATAGCATTGATGTCGCTTGCCTGATGCTTGCGTCTATGATGCCAGAGTTGCAGCGTCAGCATGAGGATCTATCTGCTATACAAATTATAGCAAACCTCAAGCTGTTGTATGCTGCACAGGCTAGGACTGAACGCTACAATTTGACTAAGCTTTTCTTTTAGAGCAAACTGGCTGAAGGGAGTCCAGTGGGAGCTCACGTACTCAAGATGATTGGGTACAAGGAGGCTCTTGAGAAACTGGGACATACCATCAATCAGGAGCTTGCTGTAGACATTATCCTGCAGTCTCTTCCGGCTACTTTTGATCCATTCATCATTAATTTTAATATGAACAAGATCGACTGTACCCCGGCAGAGTTGCTGAATATGCTCTTGACTACAGAGTTGACTCTAAAGGGAAAGCCTTCATCCACTGTCTTGATGGTTCCTTCTAGGAACAAGAAGAAAGGGAAGAAGGGCAAAGCCCCTGTCAAGAACTACAACAAGGCTCTGAAACAAAAGGTTAAGCGGTCGAAGGAATACAGATGTTTCCACTGTGGCCAGCTGGGTCACTGGAAAAAAGGACTGTAAAGCGCTCCAAGGAGACAAGAAGGGAAGTTTCGCTTCTGGCTCAGGTATTTTTGTGACTGATGTCATGGTTTCTTCTTCCATATCATGGGTGTTGGACACTGCATGTGGAGTTCACATTTGTTCAAATGTACAGGAACTCAAGAGAAGAAGACAGGTGGGACAGCATGAGGTGGACCTACGAGTTGGAAACGGGGCACGGGTTGCTGCTGTTGCTGTAGGCGTTTATTACATCTCTTTACCATCTGGACTTGTATTGGAACTGGACAATTGTTACTTTGTACCAAGCATTACGAAAAATATTATCTCTATTCCTGCTCTTGTCAGGAAAGGGTTTTCCTTTGAATGCAATATTTCAAAGTGTATTATTTCTTTTGATAATATTGTTTATGCTACTGGGTCGATTAACAATGGATTATTCATGTTGGACATGGAATGTTCTATACAACAAATTGATATTAAGAAAGCCAAGTATGATGATAGCACCTTGCTATGGCATAGTCGTTTAGGCCATATTAACAAGAAGCGCATTAAGCGGTTGCATGATCATGGACTGCTGGGATCATTCTCCTATGAGGAGATTGATACATGTAAAGCTTGTATAATGGGTAAAATGACGAAGTCTTCTTTTCCTAAGAAAGGTCAAAGGGCTTCAGGTTTACTTGACCTTATACACAGTGATGTGTGTGGGCCTTTCAGTAAACATGCCAGAGGTGGCTATCTATACTTCATTACCTTTACTGATGATTTCAGTAGATATGGGTATGTCTATCTAATGAGACATAAAAGTGAATCTTTTGACAAGTTCAAAGAGTTCAAGAATGAAGTACAGAATCAGCTAGGCCGAAATATCAAGGCACTTCGTTCAGATCGAGGTGGTGAATACTTGAGTGGAGAGTTTACTGACTATCTGAAGGAGTGTGGGATTATCTCACAGCTCACTCCGCCAGGAACACCGCAATGGAATGGTGTGTGCGAAAGGAGGAACAGAACCTTACTGGATATGGTTCGTTCTATGATGAGTCAGGCTACTCTACCTTACTCCTTTTGGGGATTTGCACTGGAAACAGCTGCAAAGGTACTAAACCGAGTGCCATCCAAGGCAGTTTCAAAGACGCCATATGAGTTATGGTATGGGAAACAGCCGAGCTTGACATTTATCAAGATCTGGGGTTGCGAGGCTTATGTCAAAAAGCTCGCCTCTGGGAAACTAGAGAGCAGATCTGAGAAATGCATCTTTGTCGGTTACCCTAAGGAAACTAAGGGTTATTATTTCTTCGATCCCAAAGAGAACAAGGTGTTTGTTGCTCGGACAGCTATTTTTCTTGAGAAGGAATTTCTTCTGCAAGAGGCCAGTGGGAGAGAAATAAAGCTGGATGAGAATCCAGAAGAAGGACAAAGTAGTCAAGCACAGTTGGATGAGCCTGAGCCAGTAGATCAGGTTACTGAACAACCTGAGGCTCAGATATCACGGGAACCGCGAAGATCGGGAAGGATCCGTCGACAGCCTGAGCGCTATGACGGAGTCTACATCATTGATGATGAACCCCTCACTTATGCAGATGCGGTCAGTGGACCGGAATCAGCGAGATGGCTTGAAGCTATGCGAGCCGAGATGGACTCCATGTCAGATAACCAAGTCTGGGATTTGGTTGATCCGCCTCCGGGAGTAATCCCTATAGGCTGTAAATGGATCTTCAAGAAGAAGATTGACATGGATGGTAACGTGGTTACCTATAAAGGCAAGCTAATTGCGAAAGGTTTCAAACAAATCTACGGGATAGATTATGATGAAACTTTCTCTCCTGTAGCTATGTTCAAGTCTATTCGGATTATTCTCGCGATAGCAGCATATTATGATTATGAGATCTGGCAGATGGATGTGAAGACTGCTTTCCTTAATGGAAAACTAGATGAGGATGTGTATATGACACAACCTGAAGGTTTCACCAATCCATCAGATCGTCATAAAATATGCAAGTTAAAGAAGTCCATTTATGGACTTAAGCAAGCATCAAGAAGCTGGAATATTCGTTTTGATGAATCAATCTGTGAGTTTGGTTTCATCAAGAATGAAGATGACCCGTGTGTATATAAGAGGTTTAGTGGGAGCGTAATTACTTTCCTAGTCCTCTACGTCGATGATATCTTAATCATTGGAAACGATATTCCTGAACTGCATGCGGTTAAAGCATGGTTAAGAAAATGTTTCCAGATGAAAGATTTAGGAGAAGCAGCCTATGTATTAGGTGTGAAGATCTACAGAGATAGATCTAAGAGGCTTCTCGGGCTGTGCCAGAGTACTTACATCGATAAAGTCCTGGAGAGATTTCATTTAGAAAATTCTAAAAGAGGATATCTTCTAGTCAGACATGGTCTGAATCTTTCGAAGAGTCAGTGTCCACAAACACAGACTGAGAAAGATGAAATGGACAATACGCCTTATGCTTCGGCTATTGGATCCATTATGTATGCGATGTTGTGTACTCGCCCAGACGTCGCTTACGGGTTAAGCGTGACCAGTCGGTTCCAAAGTAATCCAGGTCAGGCGCACTGGATTGCAGTCAAGAACATTTTGAAATATCTTCGGAGGACCAAAGATATGTTCTTGGTGTATGGTGGTTAGGAAGAACTCAGTATTGAAGGATATACTGACGCTTCGTTCCAATCTGACCAGGATGATTTCCGATCGCAATCAGGCTATGTTTTTAGCTTGAATGGAGGAGCAGTGGTGTGGAAAAGTTTCAAACAATCTATTGTTGTTGATTCCACAACTGAAGCCGAGTATGTTGCAGCCTCAGAAGCATCTAAGGAGGCAGTGTGGATTCGTAAGTTCATTCAGGAACTTGGTGTTGTTCCTTCGAGTGCAGATCCTTTGGTTATCTTCTGTGATAACACTGGAGCCATAGCACAGGCAAAGGAACCACGGTCGCACCAGAAGTCCGAGCACATACAGAGACGGTTTCACTTGATCTGGGAGAACATTGATCGTGGCGAGATCAAAGTCTGCAAGGTTCATACAGACGACAATCTGGCTGACCCGCTTACAAAGCCTCTGGCGCAGCAGAAGCATGAGAAGCACTATAATAATATGGGTTTGAGATTTCTCAACCATTAGATTAAGTGCAAGTGGGAGATTGTTGGGGTATGCCCTTAAGGCTAATGTTTGAGGCCTTGGGATTATATCAGTATCATGTATAAACTTCATGTTTATAAAGGCAATGGTTGTTATTCAGGTTGTTACATTATCTGCTGCAATATGTATACTTCTGAATAATGTCTCAATGATGTTCAGCTAGGCTGACATGCAGTATAGTCCTTAGTCGAGATATCTTGGTGAACATGAGACAACCTTGATATGATTGAGACTAATATGTGTTCTAATCTTATAGGATGCTTCAAGCATGGAATAAGATGTAGACTCATGGGTACATTGGATGTACTGGACAGACCCTACTAGGATGTTCAATTGCTTGTCACAATGTGAATAATCCTTATATGCGAACAAGTGGCATACTTCCTCTGACTTGAGATCACTTGTGTTTCTAAATGATGATTGGCATTGTTTTGAGGTAGTTCGATATCATTTGAAACATAATGGTTATAGACTATCTTGGATGGTGAGCATGAGTCATGTTAGGGCGCTGGTGATAGACATAGGATTGCCATCTCCTAGTTTGGAGTGTGATGTTCTAAAGGGGCCCCCTGGATGAGATGATTGAGAAAGTGTATGGCCATACCCAGATGACTATGTTCATCTGATCTAATCATGCTCATCATATTGGAGCTACAGGCTTGACACGCTTGTCCAATAAGAACACCCAGTGACAAAGGAAACTTGTATGCCTAGTGAAATGGATTCACACTTGTGCTGTGGTTTGGGTGTAGTCTTGGAAGACTCTTTCCTTTATATCGGGAGACAGTGATGTGTTGCTAGATACCCCTCACTGATCGTGATAACGTAAGTTATCGTTACCGACATTTAAAGGAAACCCTTAGGGTCGCACAATTTGATGATATGGCTTACTTAAGTCAGATCGTGTGGACTGAATTGTTTTGGTTCAGTTTAAAGGGATTTAATCTCTGATTGTAAGTGAGATCTGGTCTGATCATGTTTGATTGATTAGGGCTTGAGATCGGTAAGCTTCGATCGAGAGAATTGATGCTAGATCGCTGAGATCAGGAGCATCAAGAGATGAACGGTTGGATCTTGAACCTTTAGGGTTTATTGTGATCTGGACCAGATGCTTGGGTTTATTTGGTCTTTGAACCAAACCAAAATGAACCGGCTCATTATGTGAGCGCATGGTTCAAAGGGAAGAGGAAAATGCGATTGGGGTAAACCCATGGTCGCATGAAGAGGTGGCTTGCTATTTTTAGAAGCCATGATCTCAAGTTGAGATCACGCCTCACGTTTGAGGGATTTTGCCTCTATTCTCGTCTCTCCTCTTCTCTCGTCGCCACTTGCTCTCTCGCGTGGTGAAGAAGGCTCACACCAAGGAGGAGAAAAGTGATACGCCAAGCAGGAATTGATCTCATCCCCTTCCATTCGATCAGGACTCTTGGAGATCTTTGCTAGCACAAGGAACGCCAAGGAGGAAGCGATCTCATTTGTGTGCGTCTACTTTGGAGGAGAGCGGCATCACTCTCTGCTTCCAAGTCGCCATCCAAGAAATGGCATTGGTAAGAATTTTTGCATTCTATACAAGTTGATCATATGTCATATTAGCGATCCTAGGAAACCCTAGATTCCGCCTTGCATAGATTTATATCTGCATGCATAGGGTTTCGCCCCCCCCCCCCCCTTGGGGACTTTCAGTGGCTGCTTCTGAGGCAGCCAAGGAAGCTGTTTGGATAAGGAAGTTCTTATGTGATCTTCAAGTGGTGCCTAGTGCAATGGATCCCATTGAACTCTATTGTGACAACAATGGAGCAATTGCACAAGCCAAGGAACCACGGTCGCATCAAAGATCCAAACACATACTCAGAAGATTTCACCTGATCAGAGAGATCATTGACAGAGGTGATGTCAAGATTAGTATAGTAGACACAGAGAATAATCTGGCAGACCCATTGACCAAGGCTTTGGCGCAGCAGAAGCATGATGGTCACGCTAGAGATATGGGGTTAAGATTCCTCAACTTCTAGGTCTTAGTGCAAGTGGGAGATTGTTGGTGTATATGCCCTAGGACCTAGTTTTGGTCAACTTATGTACTATTTGACATTGATATTTATATATCATTCTGGTATTGTCGTTATCATTGTTTGTCTACACCTGCGATTGTGTACTTACATAATAATGTCCCTGGAGACAGATTGGATCTGTGCTCAAATAATTGTCCCTAGTCGATGTACCTGAGTGGATATGGGACAGCTCTGGTACTTGAGAGACTGGTATGTGGGCTGGTTAGGCACGTGGTGCTAACACAGACACATGGGTATATCATAGGAAGATATACTGGATGGACCCGCTATGAGGTTATGACTTGGTGTCATGAGTTATCCTCATAAGTGACAGGAGATGCATTGATCCCTTGACTTGAGGTCATTGATCATTCTATATTGTTAGGGACTTGCTTTGATACAACCTAACACCTTACCGTAGCTGGGAGGTCATAACAGTTGTTATTGAGCATGTCACAACCCATATGAGAAGATCAATGGACAGACATAGGATTTGCCCCTTCCCTAGGGAAGTATGATATCCATGGAACCCCTTTATGGTTCTATGACTGAGAGTGTATGGCCATACCCAGGTGAGAACCTGTTTTAGTCATAGCCATGAGATTGGATGAAAGCAAGTGGTGACACACTTGTCCAATCGGATATCAGTTCGGCAAAGAGACTGTAATGCATCTGTACCTAGTTGCGATGATGGGGATGTCGATGTCGATATCCATTCCAATGACCTGGGTAGCAGCGATGCACTGCTAGGTGCCACTCACTGCTTGTGATGACCTCTGGTCACTACTGCCAGCGTCAGAGGAACCTACAGTGTCGCACACCTTGATACTTGAGTTCTCGTATTGATCGGGAAGCCTTATAATCGAGTTATTGGATAACTCGGATCTAATTGGGAGATTTCATCTGCGCCAATGGGCCTGATGAGATGGAAGAATGTTATTGGAGCCAAACTTCATTTTTGGCAGGTTGACCCGTATTTGACCATGGTTGGTCACATTTGGATTAGGGTTGCATTGGATTGGATCCAAGTGCTTAATCAACCCATGTAATAAAGTTTGGGCTAGCTCATTATCCAATGAGGTCCAATAACAAGTTCTCATGAAGAGATGAGAGGCTAAAAGGGTATAATGGGGAGAAACATGAACCATTAAGCGCCTAGGGCCATAATGGGGTCATGTTGGCGCCTTTGCTTCTTTATGGAAGTAAAGGGCGCCTCCCCTCTCTTCCTAGGATGGAATGCATGCCTCTATGGTATTGCTTGGGGCGCAAGGCAAGGCCTTGGCGCATAAGGAAAGGCGTGGGGCACAATAAGGAATGGTTGAATGAGAATTATGGAAATGTCTTGGAGACTTTCCTTGTCTTAAAGCTCCTCATCCTAACCCTACACTTGTCATGATCCTAGCCCTTACCCTAACTGCCTCTTGCCCTATAAATGTGACCCTAGTCGCCCCCTCTTGTGGATGATCAATCCTCAAAGGCGTGAACACATCAAGAGGGCGAGAACAAGGGGCATTGGTGCAACCATCCTCTTCCATCAAACCCTAGCCGCAAGCTTCTTCCCTTCTTCCTCCTTTGGCGCAAGAGAAGTAAAGGCTTGGCGGCATTCTCCCTTCTCCCCTCTTCTTCATCAATTGGCACTTCTACCTTGGAGGTGGCGCGAGCATTGAAGAAGAGAACTAAGGCTTGGATTTTCTTCCCGAGGCTAGCACCGGGCGTGGAAGAAAAGAACTCAAGAGATCCGTGTGTGTGAGACTGCAGAGGGCGCACACTTGGGCGCCTGCATCGGCATTGCTCTTCATTGCTCTTAAGGTATTTCCTAACTCATCGTGTCGACTCCCTTGCTTGCGATCTTCACTGGGTTTTTGGGACCGGCCTGTTTCGGGGACATTCTTCCGCTGCGTAAAATGTATGTCCATGACTCTGAAAATTGTAAAATGTCCCCGGGGTTTCCCAACAGAAAGAGCATTATGCAAACCATAGTGGCAAAATTCTACAAATAAGGCTGAGTACAATGCAGTTTCTTGTGGCAGCCAAGGAAGCAGCTTCATTCATTTGAACTTGATTTAGTTCCTGGTGCTTGATGGTCCAGTATAGTTCTTACTTGGGCCATAGCATAAGTGAAGGAACTTAATGCTCAAGTATGTACTGCAGCATATCATCTGATCTTAGAGATCATGGATAAGGATGATGATCAAATTTGTTAAAATAAACACATATAGCAATCTGGAAAAACCCACCCGCATAGCCTCTGGCGCAGCGGAAGCTAAATGGGTCATACTAGAGACATTGGAACTGACTAAACATCAGTTGCCCTTGGTCTTAGTGCAAGTGGGAGATTGTTGGTGTATATGCCCTGAAGACCAATGTATGGACATGGTCAGGCATTGTTTGAATGTACTTTGATAGAACTATTACTCTTTATATAGGCATGGTCATTATTATGCAGACTTCTCTACCTGCGTTGATGTATTGAGTTGCATGTATAATGTCCCAGGAGTTTGGATTGGATCCATTCTCATAAGCTATCCCCAGACAAGGTACCTTAGCAGATATGAGACAGCTTTGGTACATGTGAGACTGGTGTATCGGCTGGTTAAGTGCGGGGCACAGTAACGCAGACATACAGTTGCATTGGATGCACTGGAGTGATCCACCATGAGGATTGACTTGTCTAGTCAACAAGTCAATCTCACATGCAAGAGGTTTGCATTGATCCTTAGACTTGAGGTATTCATGTCTAGATTTGATGATAGGTATGATTTGATACAGTCTTACGTCTCTCCGTAATTAGGAGACCAAAACGACTGTCATTGGGCATGTCATAAGTCACGTAGAGATATGGATGACCAATAGTAGGATTTGCCCCTTCCTTATTGGAAGCATGATATCCACTCGGGGCGCCCCACCTTATTGGTGCATGACAGGAAAGTGTGGTCACAGTTGTTGAGTCATGACCAATGCATTGGATTGATAAACTTGAGACTAATCCAATGGCAGGATATCAGTTTAGGCAAAGGGATCTATAATGCAATGGGAATCCTCGTTGCTTGTTAGGAGTTGTTGCCATAATGACTTAAGTCCTATGACATGGGTAGTAGTGATGTGTTGCTAGATACCCCTCACTACTTATGATGTTTACATCATTGCCATCGTCATATGGATCCTACGGGGTCACACGCAATAGACTCTTGACGTTGCTTTAATCAGAAGCCTTATGATCAAGTTATTGGATAACTTGGATCAATTTGGAAGATTTCATTAGCGCCAATGGGCTTGATGAGTTGGAAGAAAGTTATTGGAGCCAAACTTCAATTTTGGCAGGTTGACCCGAAATTGACCATAAATTGGTCACATTTGGATTAGGGTTGCATTGGATTAGATGCAATGGCTTAATCAACCCATGCCATGAAGTTTGGGCTAGCTCATTATCCGATGAGGCCCAATAATAAGCTGTCATGAAGAGATTAGTGGCTAAAAGGGCATAATGGGGAGAAATCTCACCCCATTGGCACCTAGGGGCATAATGGGGTGAGGGAGGCGCCTTTGCTTCATTATGGAAGTAAAGGGCGCCTAGCCCTACTTCCTAGGATGGAATGCATGCCTTTAAGGAATCTCTTCGGCTGATATGGCTATAGGGAAAATAAGGATAGGTTGAATGAGGTTTATGGAAAAGTCTTGGAGATGTTCCTTGCCACAAACCTCCTTCATCCTAGCCGCCCACTTGGCATGATCTTGGCCCTCCCTAAACCGCCTCTTGCCCTTATAAATAAGACCCTAGTCGCCCCCTCTAAAAAGGTTAACTCCTTGGAGGCGTGAAGACACATAGAGAGGCGTGAGCAAGGGCAAAGGGTGACAACTTGAAGGTGGCGCAACCCTTCTTCCTCCTTGAAGCCGCAAGCCTTCTTCTCCTTCTTCACCTCTTGACATAACTTGGAGAAGGGCTTGGTGGCGACATCTCTTGGAGAGAATTGGAAGCTTAGGTTGGCGACAACTTGAGTGCTTGGAGCTCTCCTTCTTCATCAAGGAGCGCAATCTCCTTCTTCCTTGGAGCCGAAAGTTCTTCCTCTTCCTCTCTTCTTTGGCGCAAGGATTCTTTGTGCTTGGTGGCGTCTTCTTGCCACAAGCCCTCATCGTTCCTTGGCCATAGGCGCACCTTGGAGGTGGCGCAAGCAAAGAAGAAGAGGGAAGTCATTGGCGGCATCTTCCCTATCACATAACTTGGAGAAGGGCTTGGTGGCGACATCTCTTGGAGAGAATTGGAAGCTTAGGTTGGTGACAACTTGAGAGCTTGGAGCTCTCCTTCTTCATCAAGGAGCGCAATCTCCTTCTTCCTTGGAGCCGAAAGTTCTTCCTCTTCCTCTCTTCTTTGGTGCAAGGATTCTTTGTGCTTGGTGGCGTCTTCTTGCCACAAGCCCTCATCGTTCCTTGGCCATAGGCGCACCTTGGAGGTGGCGCAAGCAAAGAAGAAGAGGGAAGTCATTGGCGGCATCTTCCCTATCCCGTCCTTGGCGCAAGTTCTCTTGAAGGTGGCGCAAGTGAGGTGAAGGCTTGATTCTCTTCCCGAGGCTAGCACCAAGTGTGGAAGGGAGCAACGATCAAGGAGTCGACGCGCGGATACTTGTAGAGGGCGAGCACTCGATCGTCTTCAACATGGCTTCGGCAACTAGACAAGCAAAAGAGGTACATCTCTAACACATCCTTGTGTCTTCTCTCTCGCATGGATCCTTGGAACCTGAATATGTTTCGGGTGTAATGATTCTTCCGCTGCGTCCTGGGACTGCAAAATTTTAAATTACACCCGGTATTCCCTAACATTTCACACAAACTTTCAGAGTCATCCGAGAGAAATACGGCACTACCGTAATTTTGAGACAAATTTCCACGGTACTGTAATTTAAGACAATTTCGACCATAGGACTTAGGCAAAAATACGGCACTGTCGTAAAGATTTCGACGGTATCGTAATTTTTGCCCAGAATTCAAAGAAGAAATTATGGCACTGTCATAATTATTTCATGGTACCGTAATTTTGCACCCAGATTTCCGATTTTTTGCCAAAACCTTAAAAACATGATTTCTCAAGATTTAGGGTACCAATTGAAAATCCGAAAAAAGAGGAAGACTCAAGATAAGTAGGCGAAGATTTGCAAAGCAAAAGGAATAATTTTTGAAAGGAAGCTTCGCTTGAGGAAGAAGAACACACCACAGAAGTATCAAAGCGATAGGAGATCGATCGAGGGAGAAATCATCAAATCGCGGTCCTGGCACTATTCATCGCGACTTCAAGGCAAATTACGGGTTGTAATTTAGATTACATCCCTATTTTGTAACTTTTTCTCCTTCTTTCGATTTCTAATCATTCTAAAATCAAGTTTTGCTATAATTCTTCCATCATGCTAGCTTAAACCTTCATATGGGACATGGGGGTGTAATCCCCTTAATTTCTTAATGTCTAGACTTTGATTATTTATGTCATGATAATTTTGTTATGATAATTCTGCTTATGTGATGACTTTCCTTTAATTCTCCTTAGTTTTATAAATATCAGCATGTTTTAGAGTTTTGCAAAATAGACTGAGATGTTGATTGTAAAATTTGGAACCCTAAAAATCATTGAGTTTGGAACTTATCGTAAGAGATTAGGTTTGTTCTTTGAATTATGATTTTTAGTAATTTATTGCCATGTTGATTTTCTGATTCTTTGGATTGAGTTAATGTTTTAGGTTTGATTCAAAATTGTAAGAGATTAAATTTTTTATCACCGGAGAACCTTAAGTAGAACTTGTGATGAGTTTTAGGATGCACGTGAGTGATCCTTGAGTTTCCACATTAGATGATTAACTTAGAATTTGGATACACGAGAGTGATCCTTGAGTTCTTTGTTGATGGTTTACTTATTTTCAGCGTTGGATAGATTTTGCACGAGAGTGAGGATTGGTCCTTTGTATGATTATCTGCGCGAGAGCAAGATGATCCTTTTATGAAGTAAACTAAATATTTATCATGATAAAATTTGACTGACAATCTTTATTTCCTTCTAGTCATTAGAATTAAGGTGGATGAACCCCTAGTCCCAGTTTTCTTCTCTTATATTTTTCCGTGCATTTTCCGATCGCTTGCATCATTATTCGACTTGTTTAGCTAGTGAAAACTTGATTCGTCGGTACTTAACAACAAGGTCTCTGTGGTTCGATATCTTAAATATTTCTTCGAGTAGCCGTGCACTTGCAGACTACAACAAGTTTTTGGCGCCGTTGCTGGGGACCTTGGTTTTGTTAATATTGATATAATTGATAGTATTGCTAGTCTAAGCCTTTTGTTTTTGTTCTTAGTATTTTCTGTGATAGATTCTAGTTTTCTTTTATTTTCAAAAAAATCTGAACTTTTCTCACTTTCTACTTGTTTATGCGCAGGAATCTTAGGTCAGGACCATTAGTTCCTTTTGAACCTGAAATTAATAACTCTTAGATTGCGCAGGAAATTGAGATTTGTAGAGGAGAGAGAAGAAGAGTCCATCATGGAGGAGAGAAGAACACTTGGAGACTATGCAGCCCCGAGTACACAGGGAATTTGTTGTAGCATTACTAGGCCTGCAAATTATGCAAACAACTTTGAGATTAAACCAGCTTTCCCGTCAATGATCCAATAGAACCAGTTTGGAGGATCTCCTCTGGAAGATCCAAATCAACACTTATCTCTTTTTCTTAAATTTTGTGATACCATAAAAATTACTGGTGTATCTAATGATGCTCTTAGACTGAGACTGTTTCCTTTTTCTCTCAGGGACAGAGCAAAAGCTTGGCTACATTCACAACCAACTAGGACATTCACTACTTGGGAGCAATTGTCAAAGGTTTTCTTGCTGAAATACTTTCCACCCAGTAAGATGATCCAGTTGAGGAATCAAATCACAAGCTTTGCATAGAGGGATAGCGAATCACTTAGTGAAGCATGGGAGCGCTTTAATGAGTTACAATGGAAGTGCCCTCACCATGGATTAGAAGATTGGGTTTTAATTCAAACTTTCTATAATGCTTTACTTTACAACACTCGCTTAACTATTGATGCTGCTATAGGAGAAGCACTGATAAAGAAGACTATTGAAGATGCCTATGCGTTGATTGAAGAGATGGCGCTAAATTACAACCAATGGACTACTGAGAGAGGAGTGTTGTATCGTCCTCCTCATGATAAGAATGATGGTAATGGCTGGCGTTCTCTAGCAGAGAAGGTATAATCTTTGTGTAATGATTTTGATTCTTTTTAGGTGCAAACTGCTGCTGTTTCTTCTGTTATGTGTGATGTTTGTGGAAACCATGGGCACTATGCTGAAGAATGTAAAGTTATTGTTGATCAGGGTAGTGAGCAAATTAATGCAGTAGGGGGTTATTATCAAGGTAGAAATAATGACCCCTACTCTAATACCTATAACCCTGGTTGGAGAAACCACCCTAACTTGTCCTGGAGAAGTAACAATCATGTTAGTGGACATAATGAAAATAGAGGGTACCAACAAAGTCAACAAAATCAGAGTCAACCAAAAAAATCTAGTTTAGAGGATATGTTTGAGAAGTTCATGAGTACTCAGATGAGCAAAAATGATGAGCTTTCAGAGAGCATTAAGCAAATCAATTCTAAGTTAGATGGTGTTGTTGCTCACAATAAGATTTTAGAGACACAGATAGCACAACAAGCAAGCACTTCTTACAGACCCCTAGGGAAATTACCTGCCAAACCTGAACCAAACCCTAGGGAGTACTGTAATGCTATCATAACTAGGAGTGGAAAATAGTTAGGGGACCCTAGGGGACCATTAGATGATGATGAGGAAGAGCCTAATGTTAGACCTAGCGGGGAACCAGTTTTGGAATCACAACCTGCACATGTGCAGTCCCATCTTAGCTCACCACCTTCCAAGGAGGATGAGCCTTCACAGAATGGTGATTTGCCTTGTGAAGTTAAGATTCCTAGACCTAGTTCACCACCACTTTATAGGCCACCTATTCCTTTTCCCCAAAGGATTGTGCAAGCTAAGTTGGATAGTGTTGTATCCCAAGTTGATTGGCGTGTACCTTGGACTAATCCTCGGCGACGACGCCAAAAACTTGTTGTATGTCCGCAAGTGCACGAATACTCGAAATAACAAAAATATCAAACCACAGAGACCTTGTTGTCAAGTACTGAATAATCGATTTATCGCTAGCTAGACAATCGAAAAATAGTGAATCAAACTATCGAAAAGAACACGGAGAAAATATCAGAGAAGAAACCGGGACTAGGGGTTCATCTACTTTAATTTATAATGGTTAGATTAAGATAAGTGTCTGTCAATCTAATTTTATCATCATAAAGGTATAGTTTACCTCATAAATAAATTGTCTCACTCTCGCGCAAACAATCGTACAAAGAACCGATCTTCACTCTCATGCAAGATCTATTCAATGCTGAAAATTAGTAAACCATCAACTAAGAACTCAAGGATCACTTTCGTGCATCCGAATTCTAAGTTGATAACCTCAAGTGGAAACTCAAAGATCACTCTCGTACATCTGAGTTACGACACAAGTTTTACTCAAGGTTCTCTGACGATCAGAAATTTAATCTCTTACAATTTCTAACCAAGTCTAAATTATTAACTCAATCCAAAGAATCATAAAATCAACAAGGCATTAAAATTCTTTAAAAATTAGAATTCGAAGAACAACCTAATCTCTTGCGATAGTTCCAAACTCGATAATTCCTAGGGTTCCAAATTTCACAATCAACTTCTCAGTCTATTTTGCAAAATTCTAAAACATGCTGATATTAAGAAACAAAGGAGAATTAAAGAACAATTAATCACAAAAGTAAAATTACCACAATAAAATCAGTTTGACAAAATTAGGATTTTCTAGTCATTAAGAAACAAAGAGATTACACCCCCATGTCCCAAATAAAGATTAAGCTAGCATGATGAAGATAATACAACTAAACATGTTTCAGTATGATAAGAAATCGAAATAAGGAGAGAAGAGTTACAAAAGAGGGCTGTAATGTAATTACAGCCCATAATTTTGCCCTAAACAACACTGTCAACGCTGTTTCATTGATTTCTCCTCCGTTCAAAATCCTTTTGCTCTAAAACTTCATATGTATGTTCTCCTTCACCAGGCGAAGCCCTCTACCAAATTTTGTGGCCGGAGATGGTCTGTAGGCCGAGAACCGACGAATCCTAGTGCGGCCCTTCTACTCTCCAATTCGCCGTGGATCGGTGGTAAAATTTCCTCCCTTACTTCGAAAACCCTCCCCTAGTTATTCTGAGTCCCCCCTCTTTAATTGTGAGTGCACAGCCCTTTCAAATATCTCAATTTGGTGCCCTAAATCTCGAGAAATCACGAAATCAATTTTCTGGCGGAAGAATCGGGCGTCTGGGCAGGAAATACAGTTCCGTAATTGGAAATACGGTACCGTAATTGGAATTACGGTAGTACCGTAATTATCCACTGAACTCGCTGTATGAAGTCTGACCAAATTATGGCACCGTGAAGGATTTTATGGTAGTGCCGTAATTTTCCACTGAAGCCTCTGAAGTCTCGGGTCAAAATTAGCCTGAAATTACGGTACCGTAATGAAAATTATGGTAGTGCTGTAATTCTCAAAAAATTTCCCAGATGAAGCTGCCGTGAAAATCATTGCGGTAGTGCCTTAATCCAAATTTGCGGCCGTTAAAATACTTACGACACTACCGTAATTTTGCCAGAAAGTTCGTTTTGGCTTCAAATTTGATGTGTACTCTCCTCTTGATGTTAGGATCATGCCCATGTGTTGGATTTGCTTGAAAAATATTGAAAACGTTGCCTTTTTGCCTAAAAACGATCAATATCCAAAAAGGGTGTAGATTCCGAAATATTTGATAAAAAAGTCATAAAATAAGCAAAGAAGCATGAATATGACTCAAAAACTTGATGGAATAAGCATGAAATTCACTATGAAATTTGGAGTCATCAAATACATAAGACTCAAACTTTGCTTATCCTCAAGCAAATAAAGTAAATCAATACTGAGTATTGAAAAATAAACTTTCACATGACGAATAAATTTCTAAAATATAATAATCCATAGAAAATTTTATTAATCCCACACAAAATTTCCAAGTAAATACATCGTCTTCTGAAATTAATCTTTAAGACTAAAAAACTCAATCAAATAAAATTTCGCAATATGCATAGTAATAGAATTTCAATCTCATGAATTAATCTTGTTTTTAAGATTTTCATCTAATATGTTTTTGTTTACAGGAATAGGATCTCCAAATATTTTTCCACTCAAATTTCTCTCTCTCTCCTTTTTTTTTTCATTTGTCTTTGACATTCTCTAAATCGATTACCACCCTTTTTTCGGTGATGAATTTAGAGTATGTTGGTCACATAACCACACATAATAGAACTCATGTCTCATAAGTAGAAAGAATTTTCTTGAGACAGAGGAGTCAATGTCAAAGGAACTCTCTCTTGGCATGCATTCACATAGATACACACTTTTTTATTGAAACTTCAACTCTTGTCTTAGGTACCATTGTAAACACAATGCCAATAAGAGGAGTTAATTTATTTTTTTTGTGGACTTCATGTTAGGTCCCCTTCAAGGGGGAGCGCAAGCGGATAAAGCCCCTTTCTAGAGGGGGGCGCAAATGCAATTTTAGGGGTGTCACCCTCATGATCGCATGTAGATCATATGGTTAACTTATGTATAAGCAAAAGGATCTTTAAAGGGATCATACCAATGCCATGAAGTTGGATGTCGGCTTGGAAGAAGAGAGCAACTTTGATCTCCTCCAAAAGTTCACACACAAGGTGAAGATCTCTTACTTCCTTGGCGTCACTTGTGCTAGTAAGGCACCCAAGGTTCCTTGTCGAATGGAAGGAGATGATGAAAGCTTTCTTGGCCGATCCTTCTTCTCGTCAACCTCTACCACCCGAGAGTTCGAGTGTCGTCGAGAGCTAAAGGGGAGATGAGCATTTTTCCAAGCTTGTGATCGAATGTGGAGACATTCATCACTATGGCAAAACCGAAATGCCATAAATGGTAAGTCTTCAACACATGCGTTATGCGTTCACATGAAGTGAACCAAACGCATATCTCATCTCACAAATGAACCAAGCGCTCACATATGAGCCGGTTCAATGTAGTTGGTCCAATGACCAAACCAAATCAGCCCAAGTATTGGTCCAGACCAAAATAAACCCTAAGGTTCAAGATCTGACCGTTCATCCTTTGATGCTCTTGATCTCCCAGATCTAGCATCCACACTCTCGATCAAAGCTTACCGATCTCAAGCCCTAATCAATCAAACATGATCAGACTGGATCTCACTTACAATCAGAGTTTAATCTCCTTTAAACTGAATCAAAACAATCCAGTCCACCCGATCTGACTCAAGTAAGTCATATCACCAAATTGTGCGACCCTAAGGGTTTCCTTTAAATGTCGGTAACGATAACTCACGTCATCACAATCAGTGAGGGGTATCTAGCAACACATCACTGTCTCCCGATATAAAGGAAAGAGTCTTCCAAGACTACACCCAAACCACAGCACAAGTGTGAATCCACTTCACAAGGCATACATGTTTCCTTTGCCACTGGATGTTCTTATTGGACAAGCATGTCAAGCCTGTAACTCCAATACAATGAGCATGATTAGATCAGATGAACATAGTCATCTGGGTATGGCCATACACTATCTCAATCATCTCATACAGGGGGGCCCCTTTAGAACATCACACTCCTTGAACAAGGAGACGGCAATCCTTTATCTATCACTAGTGTCCTAACCTGACTCATGATCATTATCCAAGATAGTCTATAATCATTATGTTTCAAATGATATTGAACTACCTCAAAATAATGACATTCATCATTTAGAAACACAAGTGATCTCAAGTCAGAGGACATGTGCCACTTGTTGCATTCAAGGATTATTCACATTGTGACAAACAATTGAATATCCTAGTAGGGTCTGTCCAGTACATCCAATGTACCCATGAGTCTACATCTTATTTCATGCTCGAAGCATCCTATAAGATTAGCACACATATTAGTCTCAATCATATCAAGGCTGTCTCATGTTCACCAAGATATCTCAACTAAGGACATATGCATGTCAGCCTAGCTGAACAGCTTTGAGACATTATTCAGAAGTACACTTATTACAGCAGACAAGGTAGCAACCTGAATAATAACCATGCCTTTATAAACATAAGAGTTTATTACATGATACTTATACAATCCCAAGGCCTCAAACATTAGCCTTAAGGGCATACCCCAACAATCTCCCACTTGCACTTAATCTAATGGTTGAGAAACCTCAAACCCATATTATTACAGTGCTTCTCATGCTTCTGCTGCGCCAGAGGCTTGGTAAGCGGGTCAGCCAGATTGTCATCTGTATGAACTTTGCAAATTTTGATCTCGCCTCGATCAATGATCTCCCGGATCAAGTGAAACCGTCTCTGTATGTGCTTGGACTTCTGGTGCGACCGTGGTTCCTTTGCTTGTGCGATTGCTCCAGTGTTATCACAGAAGATAACCAAAGGATCTGCACTCGAAGGAACGACACCAAGTTCTTTCACGAACTTACGAATCCACACTGCCTCCTTGGATGCTTCCGAGGCTGCAACATACTCGGCTTCTGTTGTGGAATCAGCAACAGTTGACTGTTTGAAACTCTTCCACACCACTGCTCCACCATTCAAGCTAAATACATAGCCTGATTGCGATCGGAAATCATCCTGGTCCGACTGGAATGAAGCGTCAGTATATCCTTCTATACTGAGTTCTTCCTGACCACCATATATCAAGAACATATCTTTGGTCCTCCGCAGATATTTTAAAATGTTCTTGATCGCAATCCAGTGCGCCATACCTGGATTACTTTGGAACCGACTGGTCACGCTTAACCCGTAAGCGACGTCTGGGCGAGTACACAACATCGCATACATAATGGACCCAATAGCCGAAGCATAAGGCGTATTGTCCATTTCATCTTTCTCAGTCTGTGTTTGTGGACACTGACTCTTCGAAAAGATTCAGACCATGTCTGACTGGAAGATATCCTCGTTTAGAATTCTCTAAATGAAATCTCTCCAGGACTTTATCGATGTAAGTACTCTGGCACAGCCCGAGAAGCCTCTTAGATCTATCCCTGTAGATCTTCACACCTAATACATAGGCTGCTTCTCCTAGATCTTTCATCTGGAAACATTTCCTTAACCATGCTTTAACAGCATGCAGTTCAGGAATATCATTTCCAATGATCAAGATGTCATCGACGTAGAGGATTAGGAATGTAATTACGCTCCCACTAAACCTCTTATATACACACGGGTCATCTTCGTTCTTGATGAAACCAAACTCAGAGATTGATTCATCAAAACGAATATTCCAGCTTCTAGATGCTTGTTTAAGTCCATAAATGGACTTCTTTAACTTGCATATTTTATGACGATCTGATGGATTAGTGAAACCCTCAGGTTGTGTCATATACACATCCTCATCCAGATTTCCATTATGGAAAGCTGTCTTCACATCCATCTGCCAGATCTCATAATCATAATATGCAGCTATCGCGAAAAGAATCCGAATAGACTTAAACATGGCTACAGGTGAGAAAGTTTCATCATAATCTATCCCGTAGATTTGTTTGAAACCTTTCGCAACCAGCCTGCCTTTATAGGTAACCACGTTACCATCCATGTCAACCTTCTTCTTGAAGATCCATTTACAGCCTATAGGGATTACTCCCGGAGGCGGATCAACCAAATCCCAGACTTGGTTATCTGACATGGAGTCCATCTCGGCTCGCATAGCTTCAAGCCATCTAGCTGACTCCGGTCCACTGACCGCATCCGCATATGTGAGGGGTTCATCATTATCAATGATGTAGACTCCGTCATAGTGCTCAGGCTGTCGACGGATCCTTCCCGATCTTCGCGGTTCCCGTGATATTTGAGCCTCAGGTTGTTCGACAACCTGTTCTACCGGCTCAGGCACATCCAACTATGCTTGACTACTTTGTCCTTCTTCTGGAATCTCATCCAGCTTTATTTCTCTCCCACTGGCCTCTTGCAGAAGAAACTCCTTCTCAAGAAATATGGCCGTCCGAGCAACAAATACTTTGTTCTCTTTGGGATCGTAGAAATAATAACCCTTAGTTTCCTTAGGGTAACCGACAAATATACATTTCTCAGATCTGCTCTCCAGCTTCCCAGAGGCGAGCTTTTTGACATAAGCCTCGCAACCCCAGATCCTGATAAATGTCAAGCTTGGCTGTTTCCTATACCATAACTCATATGGTGTCTTAGAAACTGCCTTGGATGGCACTCGGTTTAGTACCTATGCAGCTGTTTCCAGTGCAAAACCCCAAAAGGAATACGGTAGAGTAGCCTGACTCATCATAGAACGAACCATATCAAGTAACGTTCTATTTCTCCTCTCGGACACACCATTCCATTGCGGTGTTCCTGGCGGAGTGAGCTGTGAGATAATCCCACACTCCTTCAGATAGTCAGTAAGCGCATGACTTAGGTATTCACCACCTCAATCAGAACGAAGTGCCTTGATATTTCGGCCTAGCTGATTCTGTACTTCATTTTTGAACTCTTTGAACTTGTCAAAAGATTCACTCTTATGTCTCATCAAATAGACATATCCATACCTACTGAAATCATCAGTAAAGGTAATGAAGTAATGATAGCCACCTCTGTCATGTTTACTAAAAGGCCCACACACATCACTGTGTATAAGGTCAAGTAAACCTGAAGCCCTTTGACCTTTGTTAGGAAAAGGTGACTTCGTCATTTTACCCATTAAACAAGCTTTGCATGTATCAATCTCCTCATAGGAGAATGATCCCAGCAGTCCATGATCATGCAACCGCTTAATGCGCTTCTCGTTAATATGGCCTAAACGACTATGCCATAGCAAGGTGCTGTCATCAGCATACTTGGCTTTCTTATTATCAATGTTTTGTATAGAATATTCCATGTCCAACATGAATAACCCATTGTTAATTGAACCAGTTGCATACACAATATTATCATAAGATAAAACACACTTTGAAATCTTGCATTCAAAGGCAAATCCTTTCCTGACAAGAGCAGGAATAGAGATAATATTCTTGGTAATACTGGGTACAAAATAACAATTGTTTAATTCTAATACAATGCCAGATGGTAAAGAAATGAAATAGTCTCCTACAGCAACAGCAGCAACCCGTGCCCCGTTTCCAACTCGTAGGTCTACCTCATGCTGTCCCACCTGCCTTCTTCTCTTGAGTTCCTGTACATTTGAACAAATGTGAACTCCACATGCAGTGTCCAACACCCATGATATAGTAGAAGAAGATAACATGACCTCAGTCACATATATACCTGAGCCAGAAGCGATGCTTCCCCTCTTATCTCCTTGGAGCGCTTTACAGTCCTTTTTCCAGTGACCCAGCTGGCCACAGTGGAAACACTGTTGTCCTTCGACCGCTTCACCTTCTGTTTCAGCGCCTTACTGTAGTTCTTGACAGGGGCCTTGCCCTTCTTCCCCTTCTTCTTGTTCCTTGAAGGAACCATTAAGACAGAGGTTGAAGGCTTTCCCTTCAGAGTTTCCTCAGTAGTCAAGAGCATATTCAACAGCTCTGCCGGAGTACAATCGATTTTGTTCATATTAAAGTTAATGATGAACGCATCGAAAGAAGGCGGAAGAGACTGTAGAATGATGTCTACAGCAAGCTCCTGGTTAATGGTATGCCCCAGTTTCTCCAGAGCCTCCTTGTGCCCAATCATCTTGAGCACGTGAGCTCCCACTGGGCTCCCTTCAGCCAGTTTGCTCTGAAAGAAGAGCTTCGTCAGATTATAGCGTTCTTTCCTCGCCTATGCAGCATACAGCATCTTGAGGTTCGCTATGATCTCTATAGCCGACATATCCTCATGCTGACGCTGCAGCGGTGGCGTCATAGACGCTAGCATCAGGCAAGCGACATCAATGCTATCATTGACGTGCTTTTCATAGGCATCCCGAACCGCCCTTGCGGCGTTCGCAGCGGGTTGAGGCGGCACAGCCGTCTCGAGGACATACAGTTTCCTCTCTGCCTTAAGAATGATCTTAAGGTGTCCGAACCAGTCTGAGAAGTTTGGCCCAGCAAACTTCTCCCTTTCCAGTAGGGATCGCACATTGAAGCTCATGGTGTTCGTTGCTGCAGGTATCTACAACAATGCAAGAACAGCAAGGTCAGTATCAATGTTAAGAATCAATCAGGACTTAAGAATGATTCCTTTTTCTCACTATTTTAGCTGACTGTAAAATCCATGAAACAGTCCGAAAGAGTAATACTCTTTTAGTGAGATGGGATCCAGATTTCACACTTGGTCTCCGCGTCCCGCTCAGGCGAGATAAGATGCACAGAGATGACAAGCACTAATTTCTGGTAGGCTGTCCCAGCCAATCGCCAACCCGTGCGATTCCCCTTCATCTGGGCAATCCAGCAGACTGTGCCAAGCTGACCATATGCGCCACATATGTAGCCTACATGGTCAAGCTGACCCGACCTACTCCCTGGACCACCACGTGCTATGCTGAGCAACGAGAAGCGATAAATCCCTTCTCTGTAACACGCAGGTGTAATCCAGCACCATCTGAAGATAGATGGACGTGCCCACTGAGTGGGTACAACACGGCTCCAACGATAATCAGAATAGTGAGGTTTCGCGTCAGAAGGCTTACGAGCTTGATATGTTAGCGTTTGGATTTTAACGGTCTTTTATCTTCTTACTATCAGGCAAATCCTATGGCTATAGCAGAAGATAACTAAACATGCAATTCTAATTATAAGCAATAAGTAGAAAGCATGCAGATCTTATGTGGTAAAAGCCCATAGCCTAAGTAAGACCTTAAATTATCTTAAGTCTTCACTTGAGCTTCTTGGGACATTTGCATATCATCTGGTCCAACCCAGGGCCCTAGCTCCAAGAGCACCTCAGGTGCGCCACCAGCTGAATGTCCCTCTGGGATGTGTGCCTTTGTGCTCTTGTCTAATCAAATACAATTTGATCTATCTAGACAAGTTTGACTCGCAGGTCAATTATACAATAGATTAATTAAAAATGTGATTCGCAGATCACAAATTAATTTACAAGTTTAATTCCAGGCACGCAGGCCCCAGCACAGCACACATTTAACATGGGCAGCCCACATAAGAATAAATAGACAAGCATCATGGCATCAATCAACATGTGATCCTAAAACAAGAAAATAAAATTTTGAAAACCCCATTGGCATCAATTTTAATTTTCTTATGTGTTCTACAACCTTACAATGGTCCATTGATAGGGATCCACTCATCCTTCTGGTCAGATCCTCTGCCCTTGCATGCACCGAGTCCTAACTGACCCGAGTTGACCTAATGGTCAACCATGCATGCGCCAAGGGCTGAACAACCCTCATGAGTTCTGGCAAGCGGGTGTGACCCCGGGCCTAACTCATGTGTGTTCACTGGTTGTCTCAACCAGACCTCGCTACACGCCTAAGATGCAATCGACCTATGGCCACCTCATGCTTGCGCACAGGTGCCATCTGGTCGATCCATCTAGGCTGTCAGATGGTCTGATCAGACTATTGGATCTACCCTAGAGGTGACTTCAACCCCATCAACCCATCTAAGGGTTTATAGTAGACGCCTTTAGATCTAAATGGAGCGCGCAAGATGTTACAAGTTTTAGGTAAAAACCAACTACAACATGCGCAACAACAAAGTAAGAAGCTTTCATCTACATTAGCATGCGCAACTAGATATATGGTAACAAGCGCAAACATGATGAAACTTCAAGATAGATCTATAACATGCGTTGACATACTCGGATCACAAACAAGCAACATGAAGCAATCATATGAATCTACATGAATCCCAACCTCTGATACCAATTGTTAGGTCCCCTTCAAGGGGGAGCGCAAGCGGATAAAGCCCCTTTCTAGAGGGGGGCGCAAATGCAATTTTAGGGGTGTCACCCTCATGATCGCATGTAGATCATATGGTTAACTTATGTATAAGCAAAAGGATCTTTAAAGGGATCATACCAACGCCATGAAGTTGGATGTCGGCTTGGAAGAAGAGAGCAACTTTGATCTCCTCCAAAAGTTCACACACAAGGTGAAGATCTCTTACTTCCTTGGCGTCACTTGTGCTAGCAAGGCACCCAAGGTTCCTTGTCGAATGGAAGGAGATGATGAAAGCTTTCTTGGCCGATCCTTCTTCTCGTCAACCTCTACCACCCGAGAGTTCGAGTGTCGTCGAGAGCCAAAGGGGAGATGAGCGTTTTTCCAAGCTTGTGATCGAATGTGGAGACATTCATCACTATGGCAAAACCGAAATGCCATAAATGGTAAGTCTTCAACACATGCGTTATGCGTTCACATGAAGTGAACCAAACGCATATCTCATCTCACAAATGAACCAAGCGCTCACATATGAGCCGGTTCAATGTAGTTGGTCCAATGACCAAACCAAATCAGCCCAAGTATTGGTCCAGACCAAAATAAACCCTAAGGTTCAAGATCTGACCGTTCATCCTTTGATGCTCTTGATCTCCCAGATCTAGCATCCACACTCTCGATCAAAGCTTACCGATCTCAAGCCCTAATCAATCAAACATGATCAGACTGGATCTCACTTACAATCAGAGTTTAATCTCCTTTAAACTGAATCAAAACAATCCAGTCCACCCGATCTGACTCAAGTAAGTCATATCACCAAATTGTGCGACCCTAAGGGTTTCCTTTAAATGTCGGTAACGATAACTCACGTCATCACAATCAGTGAGGGGTATCTAGCAACACATCACTGTCTCCCGATATAAAGGAAAGAGTCTTCCAAGACTACACCCAAACCACAGCACAAGTGTGAATCCACTTCACAAGGCATACATGTTTCCTTTGCCACTGGATGTTCTTATTGGACAAGCATGTCAAGCCTGTAACTCCAATACAATGAGCATGATTAGATCAGATGAACATAGTCATCTGGGTATGGCCATACACTATCTCAATCATCTCATACAGGGGGGCCCCTTTAGAACATCACACTCCTTGAACAAGGAGACGGCAATCCTTTATCTATCACTAGTGTCCTAACCTGACTCATGATCATTATCCAAGATAGTCTATAATCATTATGTTTCAAATGATATTGAACTACCTCAAAATAATGACATTCATCATTTAGAAACACAAGTGATCTCAAGTCAGAGGACATGTGCCACTTGTTGCATTCAAGGATTATTCACATTGTGACAAACAATTGAATATCCTAGTAGGGTCTGTCCAGTACATCCAATGTACCCATGAGTCTACATCTTATTTCATGCTCGAAGCATCCTATAAGATTAGCACACATATTAGTCTCAATCATATCAAGGCTGTCTCATGTTCACCAAGATATCTCGACTAAGGACATATGCATGTCAGCCTAGCTGAACAACTTTGAGACATTATTCAGAAGTACACTTATTACAGCAGACAAGGTAGCAACCTGAATAATAACCATGCCTTTATAAACATAAGAGTTTATTACATGATACTTATACAATCCCAAGGCCTCAAACATTAGCCTTAAGGGCATACCCCAACACTTCAACCCATGTCTTTAGGTTTCACTGTCAATTTTGCACAGTGCTAAGTAGGGGAGTCATTCTTTTTCATGGATTTGGATTTCTTTTTCCCAACAAATAACATAAAAGATTATAAAGATCATCTAGATTAATCAATTGATATCAACTCAAAAACATATGCATATTCTTTTTCATGGATTTGGATTTGGATTTATTCAAAAGAATCATTTTACTTCAAGATTGCATTCATTAAACAGTGCATTTACCTAGAATTTCATGCATCAATTAATGAAAAAAATTCCAACAAATAGATTATATCAGAGAAATAAATTCAGCATATTAAATCTATTTCCAACTTTCAGAAATTGATATGCATGAAAGCTCCTAAAAATTTTGGCATGGTATCTGCTATATTTTTCAAAAAAAAAAAAATCCTTACTACACATCATTGCAAAATTCATCCACATCATTCAAACCAAGAAGCATCATATCACTTACTACATGCAAACAAGTCATAAAATCTCCCAATATTAGCATCACATTTTCAAATACAATCACATCGAAATAAAATCCAAACATCATCATCATAATATATCAATACAACCAAATCAAAATATCTATCAATAAAATCAAAAGGCGAGGATCCGTGGCATGCAGGCACAAGAAGCATGACAACATCATCCTTCCCTATAAGAGAATAAAACTATCATGTATCAAATAAAGCACAAATAAAGAAAGGTAGGGTGGGAGATGCTCACAAAGCCTACTAATGATCAGAATTTGTAGCCTCATCATCGCCCTCTGCTGGTGCGGTGGTATCTGTTGGGGTATGCCCTTAAGCCTAATGTTTGAGGCCTTGGGAATGTATCAGTATCATGTAATAAACTCTTATGTTTATAAAGGCATGGTTGTTATTCAGGTTGTTACCTTGTCTGCTGTAATAAGTGTACTTCTGAATAATGTCTCAAAGCTGTTCAGCTAGGCTGACATGCAGTAAAGTCCTTAGTCGAGATATCTTGGTGAACATGAGACAGCCTTGATATGATTGAGACTAATATGTGTTCTAATCTTATAGGATGCTTCGAGCATGGAATAAGATGTAGACTCATGGGTACATTGGATGTACTGGACAGACCCTACTAGGATATTCAATTGTTTGTCACAATGTGAATATTCCTTGATTGCGACAAGTGGCACATTTCCTCTGACTTGAGATCACTTGTGTTTCTAAATGATGATTGTCATTGTTTTGAGGTAGTTCAATATCATTTGAAACATAATGATTATAGACTATCTTGGATAATGAACTTGAGTCAGGTTAGGGCACTAGTGATAGACAAAGGATTGCCGTCTCCTTGTTTAAGGAGTGTGATGTTCTTAAGGGGCCCCCTGGATGAGATGATTGAGAAAGTGTATGGCCATACCCAGGTGACAGTGATCATCTGATCTAATCATGCTCATCATATTGGAGTTACAAGCTTGACACGCTTGTCCAATAAGAACATCCAGTGGCAAAGGACATATGTATGCCTAGTGAAGTTGATTCACACTTGTGCTGTTTTTGGGTGTAGTCTTGGAAGACTCTTTCCTTTATATCGGGAGACAGTGATGTGTTGCTAGATACCCCTCACTGATCGTGATAACGTGAGTTATCGTTACCGACATTTAAAGGAAACCCTTAGGGTTGCACAATTTGATGATATGGCTTACTTAAGTCAGATCGTGTGGACTGAATTGTTTGAGTTCAGTTTAAAGGGATTTAATCTCTGATTGTAAGTGAGATCTGGTCTGATCATGTTTGATTGATTGGGGCTTGAGATCGGTAAGCTTCGATTGAGAGATTGGATGCTAGATCGATGAGATCAAGAGCATCAAGAGATCAATGGTTAGATCTGGAGCCTTAGGGTTTAATTTAGATCTAGACTGGATTGGTTGGCTTGGTTCTTAAACCGAACCAAAATTGAACCGGCTCATTAAAGAGCGCTTGGTTCAAATAGAGAACAATTTGCGATTGGGAAAGGTTCATGGTCGCATGAAGAAGTGGCTTACTATTTTTAGAAGCCATGTTCACACGTCTCATGTCGCCACTTGCGCTCTCCTATTCTTGCTCTCGCCCCTTCCTCTCGTCACAAGTATTCTCGTGTGGTGAAGGCGGACGAGGAATAGAAGAAGTTTTTCGCCAAGCAGGTCATCTCATCTCCCTTCACGGATTGGGACTCTTGGAGAGCTTTGCTAGCACAAAGATCGACAAGGAGAAAGTCTTTCTCATCTTGTGTGCGTCATCTCTGGAGGAAAGCCATTTCGCTTTCTGCTTCCAAGACGCCATCTAGAAATGGCATCGGTATGATTTCTTTCTTGCATACAAAAGATTTAATGTTGATTATATAAGATGCATTCGATCCCTAGAAACCCCTTCCGCTGAATTCCATATGCGCCTATTAGGGTTTCACCGCCCCTCTTGGGGACTTACAATTGGTATCAGAGCCTAGGTTCTATGCATCTTTTTATGATTGCTTAACCTTTTGTGATCCTTGTATGCGATTATATGCTTAGATCTAACCTACATGCGAAAGTTACATGTTAAGTTTGCATATTCGAATCTTGATGAATGTTTTCTTGGCGCATGTTGTTGGCGCATGCTTTATGTTTTCTTCAAAACTACTTGACATGCGCGACACACTCTAGATCTAAGGCCTTGCAGTAAACCCTTAGACGGGTTATTAGGGTTGAAGTCACCCCCTAGGTTGGATCCAAAAGTCTGATCAGACCATCTGACAGCCTTGATGGGTTGACCAGGTAGCACCTGTGCGCAAGCACGTGGTGGCTACAGGTCGACTGCAGACAGGCGTGTAGCGATGTCTGATTGAGACAACCGATGAACGCACATGAGTTAGGCCCGGGGTCACACCCGCTTGCCAGACCTCATTGTGGTCGTTCAGCCCTGGCGCATGCATAGTTGACCCTATGGTCGACTCAAGTCAGTTAGGACTTGGTGCATGCAAGGGCACTGGATCTGACTAGGTTGGATGAGTGGATCCCTAGTAATGGACCGTTGTAAGGTTGTAGGGCACATAAGCAAAATAAAATTGAAGCCCATGGGGTTTTTCGAAAATTTTATTTTAATGATTGGATCACATGTTAATCGATGCCATGTGTATGTTTATTTAATCTTATGTGGGCTGCCCAAGTTTAATGTGTGCTGTGTTGGGGCCTGTGTGCCTGGTTAATTTTGTAAATTAATTTTATATTGTGATCTGCGCATCACATTGGTTTAATTTATAAAATGTAATTGACCTGCGTGTCAATCTTGTCTAGATAGTTAAATTTGTAATTTAATTAGACAAGAGCACAGAGCACACTTGGCAGAGGCGCATGCAGCAAGTGGCTTGACCAGGTGGGAGGACTAGGGTTCGACCCTAGGACCTGGCGCATATTCCTGGTGGGCGCACCAGACCTGCAGATGGCGCTTGGGCCCTGGTTTGGGCCAGATGAACAGCAAAAGCCCCATGAAGAAAAGCAAGTGAAGACTTAAGTTAATTAAGGTCTTACTAGGGCTATGGGCTTTTACCACATAAGATTCATGCTTTCTTTTATTTATTGTTTAAATATTAGAATTGCATGATTAGTTTATCTTCTGCTATCACCATAGGAATTGCATGATAGTGAAGAAGATAAAAGACCGTTAAAATCCAACGCTAAAATATCAAGCTCGTAAGCCTTCTGACGCGAAACCTCACTGTTCTGATTATCGTTGGAGCCGTGTTGTACCCACTCAGTGGGCACGTCCATCTATCTTCAGACGGTGTGGGATTACACCTGTGTGTTACAGAGTAGGGATTTATCCCTTCTCGTTGCTCAGCATAGCACATGGTGGTCCAGGGAGTAGGTCGGGTCAGCTTGACCATGTAGGCTACATATGTGGCGCATATGGTAGCACATGGAGGCAGCCATCTGTGGGATCAGAGACTGTGTTGTACCAACTCAGTTGGCACAGTCTGCTGGATTGCCCAGATGAAGGGGAATCGCACGGGTTGGCGATCAGCAGGGACTGCCTACCGGAGATTAGTGCTTGTACTCTCTGTGCATCTTATCTCGCCTGAGCGGGACGCGGAGACCAAGTATGAAATCCGGATCCTATCTCACTAAAAGAGTGTCTACTCTTTCGGACTGTTTAATGGATTTTTTAGTCAGATAAAATAGTGAGAAAAAGAATCTTTCTTAAGTCCTGATTGATTCTTAACATTGATACTGACCTTGCTGTTCTTGCATTGTTGTAGATACCTGCAGCAACGAACACCATGAACTTCAATGTGCGATCCCTACTGGAAAGGGAGAAGTTTGCTGGGCCGAACTTCTCTGACTGGTTTGGACACCTTAAGATTATTCTTAAGGCAGAGAGGAAACTGTATGTCCTCGAGACGGCAATACCGCCTCAGCCCGCTCCGAACGCCGCAAGGGCGGTTCGGGAAGCCTATGAAAAGCACGTCAATGATAGCATTGATGTCGCTTGCCTGATGTTAGCGTCTATGACGCCACCGCTGCAGCGTCAGCATGAGGATATGTCTGCTATAGACATGATAGCAAACCTCAAGATGTTGTATGCTGCACAGGCGAGGACTGAACGCTATAATTTGACGAAGCTCTTCTTTCAGAGCAAACTGGCTGAAGGGAGCCCAGTAGGAGCTCACGTGCTCAAGATGATTGGGCACAAGGAAGCTCTAGAGAAACTGGGGCATACCATCAACCAGGAGCTTGCTGTGGATATTATTCTGCAGTCTCTCCCGCCTTCATTCGACGCGTTCATTATTAATTTTAATATGAACAAAATCGATTGTACTCCGGCAGAGCTGCTGAATATGCTCCTCACTGCTGAGGAGACTCTGAAGGGAAAGCCTTCGACCTCTGTCTTAATGGTTCCTTCCAGGAACAAGAAGAAGGGGAAGAAGGGCAAAGCCCCTGTCAAGAGCTACAGCAAGGCTCTGAAGCAGAAGGTGAAGCGGTCCAAGGAATACAGGTGTTTCCATTGTGGCCAGCTAGGTCACTGGAAAAAGGACTGTAAAGCGCTCCAAGGAGATAAGAGGGGAAGCTTCGCTTCTGGCTCAGGTATTTATGTGACTGAGGTCATGTTTTCTTCTTCTATATCATGGGTGTTGGACACTGCATGTGGAGTTCACATTTGTTCAAATGTGCAGGAACTCAAGAGAAGAAGACAGGTGGGACAGCATGAGGTGGACCTACGCGTTGGAAACGGGGCACGGGTTGCTGCTGTTGCTGTAGGAGACTATTTCATTTCTTTACCATCTGGAATTGTATTGGAACTAGACAATTGTTACTTTGTTCCCAGCATTACTAAGAATATTATCTCCATTCCTGCTCTTGTCAGGAAAGGATTTTCCTTTGAATGCAATATTTCAAAGTGTGTTTTATCTTATGATAATATTGTTTATGCAACTGGTTCAATTAACAATGGGTTATACATGTTGGACATGGAATGTTCTATACAGAAAATTGATATTAAGAAAGCCAAGAATGCTGATGACAGCACCTTGCTATGGCATAGTCGTTTAGGCCATATTGACGAGAAACGCATTAAGCGGTTGCATGATCATGGACTGCTGGGATCATTCTCCTATGAGGAGATTGATACATGCAAGGCTTGTTTAATGGGTAAAATGACGAAGTCACCTTTTCTTCACAAAGGTCAAAGGGCTTCAGGTTTACTTGACCTTATACACAGTGATGTGTGTGGGCCATTTAGTAAACATACCAGAGGTGGCTATCAGTACTTCATTACCTTTACTGATGATTTCAGTAGATATGGGTATGTCTATTTAATGAGACATAAAAGTGAATCTTTTGACAAGTTCAAAGAGTTCAAGAATGAAGTACAAAATCAGCTAGGCCGAAATATCAAGGCACTTCGCTCAGATCGAGGTGGAGAATACCTAAGTCATGCGTTTACTGACTATTTAAAGGAGTGTGGGATTATCTCACAGCTCACTCCGCCAGGAACACCGCAATGGAATGGTGTGTCCGAGAGGAGAAATAGAACGTTACTTGATATGGTTCGTTCTATGATGAGTCAGGCTACTCTTCCATATTCCTTTTGGGGTTTTGCACTGGAAACAGCTGCAAAAGTACTAAACCGAGTGCCATCCAAGGCCGTTTCTAAGACCCCATATGAATTATGGTATGGGAAACAGCCGAGCTTGACATTTATCAGGATCTGGGGCTGCGAGGCTTATGTCAAAAAGCTCGCCTCTGGGAAACTAGAGAGCAGATCTGACAAATGTATCTTTGTCGGTTACCCTAAGGAAACTAAGGGTTATTATTTCTTCGATCCCAAAGAGAACAAGGTATTTGTTGCTCGGACGGCCATATTTCTTGAGAAGGAGTTTCTTCTGCAAGAGGCCAGTGGGAGAGAAATAAAGCTGGATGAGAATCCAGAGGAAGGACAAAGTGATCAAGCACAGTTGGATGAGCCTGAGCCGGTAGATCAGGATATTGAACAACCTGAGGCTCAAATATCACGGGAACCGCGAAGATCGGGAAGGATTCGTCGACAGCCTGAGCGCTATGACGGAGTCTACATCATTGATAATGATGAACCCCTCACTTATGCGGATGCGGTCAGTGGACCGGAGTCAGCGAGATGGCTTGAAGCTATGCGCGCCGAGATGGACTCCATGTCAGATAACCAAGTCTGGGATTTGGTTGATCCGCCTCCGGGAGTAATCCCTATAGGCTGTAAATGGATCTTCAAGAAGAAGATTGACATGGATGGTAACGTAGTTACCTATAAAGGCAGGCTAGTTGCGAAAGGTTTCAAACAAATCTACAGGATAGATTATGATGAAACTTTCTCACCTGTAGCTATGTTTAAGTCTATTCGGATTCTTTTCGCGATAGCTGCATATTATGATTATGAGATTTGGCAAATGGATGTGAAAACAGCTTTCCTGAATGGAAATCTAGATGAGGATGTGTACATGACACAACCAGAAGGTTTCACTGATCCATCAGATCGTCATAAGATATGCAAGTTAAAGAAGTCTATTTATGGACTTAAGCAGGCATCAAGAAGCTGGAACATTCGTTTTGATGAATCAGTCACTAAATTTGGTTTCATCAAGAACGAGGATGACCCGTGTGTATATAAGAGGTTTAGTGGGAGCGTGATTACTTTCCTAGTCCTCTACGTCGTTGACATCTTGATCATTGGAAATGACATTCCTGAAATGCATGCTGTTAAAGCATGGTTAAAGAAATGTTTCCAGATGAAAGATCTAGGAGAAGCAGCCTATGTGTTAGGTGTGAAGATCTACAGGGATAGATCTAAGAGGCTTCTCGAGTTGTGCCAGAGTACTTACATCGATAAAGTCCTGGAGAGATTTCATTTAGAGAATTCTAAACGAGGATATCTTCCAGTCAGACATGGTCTGAATCTTTCGAAGAGTCAGTGTCCACAAACACAGACTGAGAAAGATGAAATGGACAATACGCCTTATGCTTCGGCTATTGGATCCATTATGTATGCGATGTTGTGTACTCGCCCAGACGTTGCTTACGGGTTAAGCGTGACCAGTCGGTTCCAAAGTAATCCAGGTCAGGCACACTGGATTGCAGTCAAGAACATCTTAAAATATCTGCGGAGGACCAAAGATATGTTCTTGATATATGGTGGTCAGGAAGAACTCAGTATTGAAGGATATACTGACGCTTCGTTCCAGTCTGACCAGGATGATTTCCGATCGCAATCAGGCTATGTTTTTAGCTTGAATGGAGGAGCAGTGGTGTGGAAGAGTTTCAAACAGTCAACTGTTGCTGATTCCACAACAGAAGCCGAGTATGTTGTAGCCTCGGAAGCATCCAAGGAGGCAGTGTGGATTCGTAAGTTCGTGAGAGAACTTGGTGTTGTTCCTTCGAGTGCAGATCCTTTGGTTATCTTCTGTGATAACACTGGAGCAATCGCACAAGCAAAGGAACCACGGTCGCACCAGAAGTCCAAGCACATACAGAGACGGTTTCATTTGATCAGGGAGATCATAGATCGTGGCGAGATCAAAATATGCAAGGTTCATACAGATGACAATCTGGCAGACCCGCTTACCAAGCCTCTGGCTCAGCAGAAGCATGAGAAGCACTGTAATAACATGGGTTTGAGATTTCTCAACCATTAGATTAAGTGCAAGTGGGAGATTGTTGGGGTATGCCCTTAAGCCTAATGTTTGAGGCCTTGGGAATGTATCAGTATCATGTAATAAACTCTTATGTTTATAAAGGCATGGTTGTTATTCAGGTTGTTACCTTGTCTGCTGTAATAAGTGTACTTCTGAATAATGTCTCAAAGCTGTTCAGCTAGGCTGACATGCAGTAAAGTCCTTAGTCGAGATATCTTGGTGAACATGAGACAGCCTTGATATGATTGAGACTAATATGTGTTCTAATCTTATAGGATGCTTCGAGCATGGAATAAGATGTAGACTCATGGGTACATTGGATGTACTGGACAGACCCTACTAGGATATTCAATTGTTTGTCACAATGTGAATATTCCTTGATTGCGACAAGTGGCACATTTCCTCTGACTTGAGATCACTTGTGTTTCTAAATGATGATTGTCATTGTTTTGAGGTAGTTCAATATCATTTGAAACATAATGATTATAGACTATCTTGGATAATGAACTTGAGTCAGGTTAGGGCACTAGTGATAGACAAAGGATTGCCGTCTCCTTGTTTAAGGAGTGTGATGTTCTTAAGGGGCCCCCTGGATGAGATGATTGAGAAAGTGTATGGCCATACCCAGGTGACAGTGATCATCTGATCTAATCATGCTCATCATATTGGAGTTACAAGCTTGACACGCTTGTCCAATAAGAACATCCAGTGGCAAAGGACATATGTATGCCTAGTGAAGTTGATTCACACTTGTGCTATTTTTGGGTGTAGTCTTGGAAGACTCTTTCCTTTATATCGGGAGACAGTGATGTGTTGCTAGATACCCCTCACTGATCGTGATAATGTGAGTTATCGTTACCGACATTTAAAGGAAACCCTTAGGGTCGCACAATTTGATGATATGGCTTACTTAAGTCAGATCGTGTGGACTGAATTGTTTGAGTTCAGTTTAAAGGGATTTAATCTCTGATTGTAAGTGAGATCTGGTCTGATCATGTTTGATTGATTGGGGCTTGAGATCGGTAAGCTTCGATTGAGAGATTGGATGCTAGATCGATGAGATCAAGAGCATCAAGAGATCAATGGTTAGATCTGGAGCCTTAGGGTTTAATTTAGATCTAGACTGGATTGGTTGGCTTGGTTCTTAAACCGAACCAAAATTGAACCGGCTCATTAAAGAGCGCTTGGTTCAAATAGAGAACAATTTGCGATTGGGAAAGGTTCATGGTCGCATGAAGAAGTGGCTTACTATTTTTAGAAGCCATGTTCACACGTCTCATGTCGCCACTTGCGCTCTCCTATTCTTGCTCTCGCCCCTTCCTCTCGTCACAAGTATTCTCGTGTGGTGAAGGCGGACGAGGAATAGAAGAAGTTTTTCGCCAAGCAGGTCATCTCATCTCCCTTCACGGATTGGGACTCTTGGAGAGCTTTGCTAGCACAAAGATCGACAAGGAGAAAGTCTTTCTCATCTTGTGTGCGTCATCTCTGGAGGAAAGCCATTTCGCTTTCTGCTTCCAAGACGCCATCTAGAAATGGCATCGGTATGATTTCTTTCTTGCATACAAAAGATTTAATGTTGATTATATAAGATGCATTCGATCCCTAGAAACCCCTTCCGCTGAATTCCATATGCGCCTATTAGGGTTTCACCGCCCCTCTTGGGGACTTACAGTATCCATGGGATCATCACCTCTGCTGCTCCCTCCTGCGCCACCTTGCCGCGGAATATGAAGGTAGTCCTTAATCTCCTCCATGTCATCGTGAATATGGATCACGTAATTGAAAACTCACCCCAAAATAGAAGTAATCCGATGAACATCAGCCTGAAGGGAATGAAATCCTGGATCGAGATGACTCTGCCATCCACTCTGAGCAGGGGCAGCTCGTCAAGAAGAGGATCCTGGGGCATGGTGGGGTGACGGCCATGAAGCTCTGGGAGGTGAAGACTCCTCACCCAAATCATAAGGATCATCACCGCCCCAAGCAGCGGGTGGTGGTGGAATAGAAGTCTCTGGTGCTGAAGTGGCATAAGAAGCTGCGTTGGGTGAGAGCTTCCAATTCTCTAGATTATGCACTGAAGTCTTTCCCGGATTCGGCAAAGGTAAGGTGGGAAGACCGGGCTGAAACACTAAACAGTAGGTATCGCTATTGATGACACCAAAATTCATAGTATATTTTGTGTCATATCATGTGTCTTTTTGTGTCATAATTATGCTCTTTTGCTTGTTTTTAAGCCTTAATTGTCAAATATTGCAGAATCTACACCACTTCTTGTTTTTGATCATTTTCAAGTTAAAAGTGCCATATTTTGATGGATTTTGGAAGATTTGAGCACACCAATGGATTTCAGACGTCGAAACGAAGCTACCCCTCAAATTTCAAGTCAAAACAAGCCAAATTGCAAAAATACGGCACTGCCGTATTTTTGAGAGAAATTGTCACGGTACCGTATTTCGCAGGGAATGTTTTAGGTGAAATACGGCACTACCATATGAAGCTACACGCCACCGTATTTTCCAGTGATTTCAACCAGAAAAGTTTGACAAAAATACGGCATTGCCGTATGAAATCGCATGGCACCGTATTTTGTGAAAAAGTTGAACAGAAAGTTTTAGCAAGAATACGGCACTGCCATATATTTAAGAGAAATTGTCACGGTACCATATTTTCTATCTAGAACTTAGAGAACGAAAATACGGCATTGCCGTAATCCAAATACGATACCGTATTTTTAAACCAGATTCATGATTTTTTCGGGCTGATTCTTGCGTGGGCCATAACTTTTGATCCAGAAGTCCAAATTGAGATCCGAAAGAAGTGGCAAACTCATCCTTAAGAGGAGAAGATGGACGAAGTGGAAAGGGGAACATTTATCGAGATTGAGAGAGAAATCGCCAGAACGGCAGTTAGGGTTTGTCCTCACGCCGATAGGCATAGAGGACATCTCAGGCTATGATTTTCCCTCAGAAGCTTCGCCAGGAGGAGAGCAGGATATCTCAGAAGTTTTAGATCGAAAGGAGATCGATCAGAAGAGAAATCGATGAAATCGGTGGTGATAGCACTGTTCATCGAGTTCTGCTGCAATTACGGAGCTGTAATTTCGATTACATCACCGTGTCCTGTAACTTCTTCCCTTCTTCTTCGATTTCTGACTTTTGAAACTATGATTTATTATAATCTTTCCTCCATGCAAGCTTAATCTTTTTATGGGACATGGGGTGCAATCCCCTTAGTATGTTAATGACTAGAAAACATTGATTTTTGTCAAGTTTAATTTTAATATGATAATTTTACTTTTGTGATTGATTGTTCTTTAATTCTCTTTAGTTTTATAAATATCAGCATGTTTTAGAGTTTTGCGAAATAGACCGAGAGGTTGATCGTTTGAAATTCGGAACCCTAGGAATCGTTGAGTTTGGAACTATCGTAAGAGATTAGGTAGTTCTTCGAATTCTGATTTTTAGTGATTTTATTGTCATGTTGAATTTCTAATACTTTGGATTGAGTTAATGTGTAGACTTGATTTGATCTTGCACGAGAGTGAGGATCGAGTCGTCGGAAAACCATAAGTAAAACCTGTGTTGAGTTTCAGGATGCATGACAGCGATCCTTGAGATTCCACTTGAGATGATTGACTTAGAATTCGGATGCACAAGAGTGATCCTTGAGTTCTTTGTTCAATGATTCACTTATCTTTAGCATTGAGAATAGATCTTGCACGAGAGTGAGGATCGGTTATCTGCATGATTGTCTGCACGAGAGTGAGACAATACCTTTATGAAGTGAATTATGTCTTTATCATAATAGAATTAAACTGACAACCTTTATTTCCTTCTAGTCATTAGAATTAAGGTGGATGAAACCCTAGTCCTAGTTTCTCTCTGATTATCTTTTTCGTATGTTCTCCATCATTGCTTTTTATCATATTCGGTTTGCTTAGCTAGTGAGAATACAACTATTTGGTACTTAACAATAAAGTCTCTGTGGTTTGATATTTATATTACTTTGAAGTATCCGTGCACTTGCAGACACAACAAGTTTTTGGCGCCGTTGCCGGGGACCTTAGTTTTGTTTATATTAAAATAGTTGTTAGTATTGCTAGACTAAGTTTTATTTGTTTTAGATTTAACTTTATTTTTTTTGTTTTTGCAGGTTTTGGATTTTCACAGTTGTGACAAAGCTGTGATTTCTAAAATTTGTGAATTTGCTTGTGTTTTTATATTTTTCTAATTTTTATATATTTTGAAAAAAAATAGTTCTTATTGATTGGTGTTGGATTATCTTTCTGTTATTGATAGATTTGAAAATATGTCTTTTTATCACAACTCCTAGGCAACTGAAAGAGGTAAGGTGTACATGCCACAAAATGATTCACGATGCACTCTTGCAGATATATCAAAATTACACTCCTATTTTGTTACATGTAATATTTGTAAATCATCTGATCACTATACTTCTGATTGCAAAGTTTTAATTCCTCCAAATTCTAATTCTTCATGGTATCAAGATGATCATTATGAATCTAGTTGGGAAAATCAAACTCCTTTTTATGGTGATTGCTCAAACAATAATTATGAACCATGCTTTGAGAAAACTGAAAAATCTAGTTTAGAGGGCATGTTTGAGAAATTCATGAGTTCACAATTGAAGCAAGATGTGATTGAGACCCTCAAACAAATAAATTCTAAGTTGGATGACATGGTTGTTGGGGTATGCCCTTAAGGCTAATGTTTGAGGCCTCGGGATTGTATCAGTATCATGTATAAACTTCATGTTTATAAAGGCAATGGTTGTTATTCATGTTGTTGCATTATCTGATGTCATATGTATACTTCTGAATAATGTCTTAATGCTGTTCAGCTTGGCTGACATGCAGTTAAGTCCTTAGTCGAGATATCTTGGTGAACATGAGACAGCCTTGATATGATTGAGACTAATATGTGTTCTAATCTTATAGGATGCTTCGAGCATGGAATAAGATGTAGACTCATAGGTACATTGGATGTACTGGACAGACCCTACTAGGATGTTCAATTGCTTGTCACAATGTGAATAATCCTTGTATGCAAACAAGTGGCATACTTCCTCTGACTTGAGATCACTTGTGTTTATAAATGATGATTGTCATTGTTTTGAGGTAGTTCAATATCATTTGAAACATAATGGTTATAGACTATCTTGGATAATGATCATGAGTCAGGTTAGGACACTAGTGATAGATAAAGGATTGCCGTCTCCTAGTTTGGAGTGTGATGTTCTAAAGGGGCCCCCTGGATGAGATGATTGAGAAAGTGTATGGCCATACCCAGATGACTATGTTCATCTGATCTAATCATCCTCATCATATTGGAGTTACAAGCTTGACACGCATGTCCAATAAGAACATCCAGTGGCAAAGGAAACATGTATGTCTAGTGAAGTGGATTCACACTTGTGCTATGGTTTGGGTGTAGTCTTGGAAGACTCTTTCCTTTATATCGGGAGACAGTGATGTGTTGCTAGATACCCCTCACTGATCGTGATAACGTAAGTTATCGTTACCGACATTTAAAGGAAACCCTTAGGGTCGCACAATTTGATGATATGGCTTACTTAAGTCAGATCGTGTGGACTGAATTGTTTTGGTTCAGTTTAAGGGATTTAAACTCTGATTGTAAGTGAGATCTGGTCTGATCATGTTTGATTGATTAGGGCTTGAGATCGGTAAGCTTCGATCGAGAGAATTGATGCTAGATTGGTCAGATCAGGGGCATCAAGAGATGAACGGTCAGATCTTGAATCTTAGGGTTTAAGGTGATCTGGACCAAGGCTTGGCTTGATTTGGTCCTTGAACCAAATCCAAATTGAACCGGCTCATGTATGAGCGCATGGTTCAATTTAGAGGGATGAGCGTTCGGTTCACTTGGAGTGAACGCATAATGCATGTATTGAAGCATTTGCTATTTTTGGAAATTCGGTTTTCCAAAGTGGAAAACGCCTCCACGTTCGAGTGCAACGCTTCTCTATTCTCGTCTCTCGCCCCTTGCTCTCAAAGACTCACTCTTGCGTGGTGAAGGTTGACGACAAGAGAGGATTCGGCCAAGAAGTGTAGATCTCATCCCTTCCATTCGATAAGGGCACTTGGAGAACCTTGCTAGCACAAGGAACACAAGGAGTAGTCATCATCCTCTTGTGTGCGTCACCTTTGGAGGAGAGCCCTTTCGCCATCTTCTTCCAAGACGCCATTCGAATCAATGGCTATGGTATGATCTTCTTCTTGATCTATTCAATCATTTGACAGTTTATCATATGGCATGTAAAAGATAATAAGAAACCCTTGCTTCCTTGCTAATTTTATATGCGCCTCCTATTAGGGTTTCGTCCCCCCTTAGATTTAGGGGGCTTTCAATTGGTATCAGAGCATTGGTTTATATATGTTCATATGATTGCTGAAGGTGATCCATGTATGCGTTTATGCATAGATCTAAGTTTTCTCATCATGCGAAACTACTAGTTGAATATATTTTATGTTGGCGCATGTTTGATGCTTACATAGTTGCGCATGTTGAATGTTGTAGTTTTTCTTAAAAAAACTTAATCACTTGCGCGCCTCACTTAGATCTAAGCGCTTGCTATAAACCCTTAGACGGGTTAGTAGGGTTGAAGTCATCACCTAGTTAAGATCCAAACAGTCTGATCAGACCATCTGACAGCCTAGATGGGTCGACCAGATGGCATCTGTGCGCAAGCACAAGGTGGCTATAGGTCGACTGCAGACAGGCGTGTAGCGATGTCTGGTTGAGACAACCAGTGAACGCGTATGAGTTAGGCCCGGGGTCACACCCGCTTGCTAGAACTCATGAGGGTTGTTCAGCCCAGCGCATGCATGGTTGACCATTAGGTCGACTCAAGTCAGTTAGGACTTGGTGCATGCAAGGGCAGTGGATAAGACTAGGTCTGATGAGTGGATCCCTAGTAATGGACCGTTGTAAGGTAGTAAGGCACATAAGAAAATTAAAATTGATGCCAATGGGTTTTCAAAAATTTTATTTTCTTATTTGGATCACATGTTTGTTGGATGCCATGATGCTTATTTATTTAATCTTATGTGGGCTGCCTAATTAATGTGTGCTGTGCTGGGGCCTGCGTGCCTGGAATTAAAATTGTAAACTAATTTTTATTGTGATCTGCGCATCACATGTTATTTAATTTATAAAGTGTAATTGACCTGCGAGTCAATCTTGTCTAGATAGATTAAATTGTAATTTTATCAGACAAGAGCACAGAGCACACATGGCAGAGGCGCATGCAGCTTGAGGCTTAACCAGGTGGGAGGTCCAGGGTTAGACTCTGGGACAGGCGCATTTACCTGATGGGCGCACCTGAGCTGCAGTGGGCGCTCGGGCCCTGGGTTGGGCCAGATGAGAAGGCAAAAGACCCATGAAGAGCTCAAGTGAAGACTTAAGTTAAATTAAGGTCTTACTTAGGTTTAATGGGCTTTTACCACATAAGATCAGCATGCTTTCTACTTATTGTTTATATAATTAGAACTGCATGATTTAATCTTCTGCTATCGCCATAGGTTATGCATGATAGTTAAGAAGATAAAAGACCGTTAAAATCCAACGCTAAAATATCAAGCACGTAAGCCTTCTGACGCGAAACCTCACTGTTCTGACTATCATTGGGGCCGTGTTGTACCCACTCAGTGGGCACGCCCATCTATCTTCAGACGGTGTGTGATTACACCTGCGTGTTACAGAGAAGGGATTTATCGCTTCTCGTTGCTCAGCATAGCACGTGGTGGTCCAGGGAGTAGGTCAGGTCAGCTTGACCATGTAGGCTACATACTGAGCATATGTGAGCTATAAGGAGGCAGCCATCTGTGGGATCAGAGACTGTGTTGTACTAACTCAGTTGGCACAGTCTGCTGGATTGCCCAGATGAAGGGGAATCGCACGGGTTGGCGATTGGCAGGCATTGCCTACCAGAAATTAGTGCTTGTACTCTCTGTGCATCTTATCTCGCCTGAGAGGGACGCAGAGACCAAGTATGAAATCTGGATCCCATCTCACTAAAAGAGCGTTACTCTTTCGGACTGTTTAATGGATTTTTCAGTCAGATAAAATAGTGAGAAAAGAATCTTTCTTAAGTCCTGGATTGATTCTAAACATTGATATTGACCTTGCTGTTCTTGCATTGTTGTAGATTACTACGGCAACGAACACCACGAATTTCAATGTGCGATCCCTACTGGAAAGAGAGAAGTTTGCTGGGCCAAACTTCTCAGACTGGTACGGACACCTTAAGATTGTTCTTAAGGCAGAGAGGAAGCTGTATGTCCTCGAGACGGCTATACCGCCTCAACCCGCTGCGAACGCCGCAAGGGCGGTTCGCGATGCCTATGAAAAGCATGTCAATGATAGCATTGATGTCACTTGCCTGATGCTTGCGTCTATCACGCCAGAGCTGCAGCGTCAGCATGAGGATCTATCTGCTATACAAATTATAGCAAACCTCAAGCTGCTGTATGCTGCACAGGCTAGGACTGAACGCTACAATGTGACTAAACTGTTCTTTCAGAGCAAACTGGCTGAAGGGAGTCTAGTGGGAGCTCACGTACTCAAGATGATTGGGTACAAGGAGGCTCTAGAGAAACTGGGACATACCATCAATCAGGAGCTTGCTGTAGACATCATATTGCAGTCTCTCCCGACCTCTTTCGATCCGTTCATCATTAACTTTAATATGAACAAGATCGACTGTACCCCGGCAGAGTTACTGAACATGCTCTTTACTACAGAGTTGACTCTAAAGGGAAAGCCTTCAACCTCTCTCTTGATGGTTCCTTCAAGGAACAAGAAGAAAGGGAAGAAGGGCAAAGCCCCTGTCAAGAGCTACAGCAAGGCTCTGAAACAAAAGGTTAAGCGGTCGAAGGAATACAGATGTTTCCACTGTGGCCAGCTGGGTCACTAGAAAAAGGACTGTAAAGCGCTCCAAGGAGACAAGAAGGGAAGCAATCCTTTTGCTTCTGGCTCTGGTATTTTCGTGACTGAAGTCATGGTTTCTTCTTCTATATCATGGGTGTTGGACACTACATGTGGAGTTCACATTTGTTCAAATGTACAGGAACTCAAGAGAAGAAGACAGGTGGGACAGCATGAGGTGGACCTACGAGTTGGAAACGGAGCACGGGTTGCTGCTGTTGCTGTAGGAGAATATCACATCTCATTACCATCTGGACTTGTATTAGAATTGAACAATTGTTATTTTGTACCTAGCATAACGAAAAATATTATCTCTATTCCTGCTCTTGTCAGGAAAGGGTTTTCCATTGAATGCAATATTTCAAAGTGTGTTATTTCTTATGATAATATTGTTTATGCTACAGGATCAATTAACAATGGGTTATTCATGTTGGACATGGAATATTCTATACAAAATATTGATAATAAGAAAGCCAAGTATGCTGATGACAGCACCTTGCTATGGCATAGTCGTTTAGGCCATATTAACGAGAAACGCATTAAGCGGTTGCATGATCATGGACTGCTGGGATCATTCTCCTATGAGGAGCTTGATACATGCAAAGCTTGTTTAATGGGTAAAATGACGAAGGCTCCTTTTCCTAACAAAGGTCAAAGGGCTTCAGGTTTACTTGACCTCATTCACAATGATGTGTGTGGGCCATTTAGTAAACATGCCAGAGGTGGCTATTCATACTTCATTACCTTTACTGATGATTTCAGTAGATACGGGTATGTCTATCCAATGAGACATAAGAGTGAATCTTTTGACAAGTTCAAAGAGTTCAAAAATGAAGTGCAAAATCAGCTAGGCCGAAATATCAAGGCACTTCGCTCAGATCGAGGTGGAGAATACCTAAGTCGAGAGTTTACTGACTATCTGAAGCAGTGTGGGATTGTCTCACAGCTTACTCCGCCAGGAACACCGCAATGGAATGGTGTGTCCGAGAGGAGGAACAGAACCTTATTGGATATGGTTCGTTCAATGATGAGTCAGGCTACTCTACCTTACTCCTTTTGGGGATTTGCACTAGAAACAGCTGCAAAGGTACTAAACCGAGTGCCATCCAAGGCAGTTTCAAAGACTCCATATGAGTTATGGTATGGGAAACAGCCGAGCTTGACATTTATTAAGATCTGGGGTTGCGAGGCTTATGTCAAAAAGCTCGCCTCTGGGAAACTAGAGAGCAGATCTGAGAAATGCATCTTTGTCGGTTACCCTAAGGAAACTAAGGGTTATTATTTCTACGACCCCAAAGAGAACAAAGTATTTGTTGCTCGGACGGCTATTTTTCTTGAGAAGGAATTTCTTCTGCAAGAGGCCAGTGGGAGAGAAATAAAGCTGGATGAGAATCCAGAGGAAGGACAAAGTAGTCAAGCACAGTTGGATGAGCATGAGCCAGTAGAACAGGTTATTGAACAACCTGAGGCTCAGATATCACGGGAACCGCAAAGATCGGGAAGGATCCGTCGACAGCCTGAGCTCTATGACGGAGTCTACATCATTGATCGTGATGAACCCCACACTTATGCGGATGAGGTCAGTGGACCGGAATCAGCGAGATGGCTTGAAGCTATGCGAGCCGAGATGGACTCCATGTCAGATAACCAAGTCTGGGATTTGGTTGATCCGCCTCCGGGAGTAATCCCTATAGGCTGTAAATGGATCTTCAAGAAGAAGATAGACATGGATGGTAACGTGGTTACCTATAAAGGCAGGCTAGTTGCGAAAGGTTTCAAACAAATCTACGGGATAGATTATGATGAAACTTTCTCTCCTGTAGCCATGTTCAAGTCTATTCGGATCATTCTCGCAATAGCAGCATATTATGATTATGAGATCTGGCAGATGGATGTGAAGACCGCTTTCCTTAATGGAAATCTGGATCAGGATGTGTATATGACACAACCTGAAGGTTTCACTAATCCATCAGATCGTCATAAAATATGCAAGTTAAAGAAGTCCATTTATGGACTTAAGCAAGCATCAAGAAGCTGGAACATTCGTTTTGATGAATCAATCTGTGAATTTGGTTTCATCAAGAATGAAGATGACCCATGTGTATATAAGAGGTTTAGTGGGAGCGTAATTACATTCCTAGTCCTCTACGTCGATGATATCTTAATCATTGGAAACGATATTCCTGAACTACATGCGGTTAAGGCATGGTTAAGAAAATGTTTCCAGATGAAAGATCTAGGAGAAGCAGCCTATGTATTAGGTGTGAAGATCTACAGAGATAGATCTAAGAGGCTTCTCGGGCTGTGCCAGAGTACTTACATCGATAAAGTCCTGGAGAGATTCCATTTAGAGAATTCTAAAAGAGGATATCTTCCAGTCAGACATGGTCTGAATCTTTCGAAGAGTCAGTGTCCGCAAACACAGACTGAGAAAGATGAAATGGACAATACGCCTTATGCTTCGGCTATTGGGTCCATTATGTATGCGATGTTGTGTACTCGCCCAGACGTCGCTTACGGGTTAAGCGTGACCAGTCGATTCCAATGTAATCCAGGTCAGGCGCACTGGATTGCAGTCAAGAACATTTTGAAATATCTTCGGAGGACCAAAGATATGTTCTTGGTGTATGGTGGTCAGGAAGAACTCAGTATTGAAGGATATACTGACGCTTCGTTCCAATCTGACCAGGATGATTTCCGATCGCAATCAGGCTATGTTTTTAGCTTGAATGGGGGAGCAGTGGTGTGGAAAAGTTTCAAACAATCTATTGTTGCTGATTCCACAACAGAAGCCGAGTATGTTGCAGCCTCAGAAGCATCTAAGGAGGCAGTGTGGATTCGTAAGTTCGTTCAGGAACTTGGTGTTGTTCCTTCGAGTGCAGATCCTTTGGTTATCTTCTGTGATAACACTGGAGCAATCGCACAAGCAAAGGAACTACGGTCGCACCAGAAGTCCAAGCACATACAGAGACGGTTTCACTTGATCCGGGAGATCATTGATCGAGGCGAGATCAAAATCTGCAAGGTTCATACAGATGACAATCTGGCTGACCCGCTTACAAAGCCTCTGGCGCAGCAGAAGCATGAGAAGCACTGTAATAATATGGGTTTGAGATATCTCAACCATTAGATTAAGTGCAAGTGGGAGATTGTTGGGGTATGCCCTTAAGGCTAATGTTTGAGGCCTCGGGATTGTATCAGTATCATGTATAAACTTCATGTTTATAAAGGCAATGGTTGTTATTCATGTTGTTGCATTATCTGCTGTCATATGTATACTTCTGAATAATGTCTCAATGCTGTTCAGCTTGGCTGACATGCAGTTAAGTCCTTAGTCGAGATATCTTGGTGAACATGAGACAGCCTTGATATGATTGAGACTAATATGTGTTCTAATCTTATAGGATGCTTCGAGCATGGAATAAGATGTAGACTCATAGGTACATTGGATGTACTGGACAGACCCTACTAGAATGTTCAATTGCTTGTCACAATGTGAATAATCCTTGTATGCAAACAAGTGGCATACTTCCTCTGACTTGAGATCACTTGTGTTTCTAAATGATGATTGTCATTGTTTTGAGGTAGTTCAATATCATTTGAAACATAATGGTTATAGACTATCTTGGATAATGATCATGAGTCAGGTTAGGACCCTAGTGATAGATAAAGGATTGCCGTCTCCTAGTTTGGAGTGTGATGTTCTAAAGGGGCCCCCTGGATGAGATGATTGAGAAAGTGTATGGCCATACCCAGATGACTATGTTCATCTGATCTAATCATCCTCATCATATTGGAGTTACAAGCTTGACACGCATGTCCAATAAGAACATCCAGTGGCAAAGGAAACATGTATGTCTAGTGAAGTGGATTCACACTTGTGCTATGGTTTGGGTGTAGTCATGGAAGACTCTTTCCTTTATATCGGGAGACAGTGATGTGTTGCTAGATACCCCTCACTGATCGTGATAACGTAAGTTATCGTTACCGACATTTAAAGGAAACCCTTAGTGTTGCACAATTTGATGATATGGCTTACTTAAGTCAGATCGTGTGGACTGAATTGTTTTGGTTCAGTTTAAGGGATTTAAACTCTGATTGTAAGTGAGATCTGGTCTGATCATGTTTGATTGATTAGGGCTTGAGATCGGTAAGCTTCTATCGAGAGAATTGATGCTAGATTGGTCAGATTGTTGGGGTATGCCCTTAAGGCTAATGTTTGAGGCCTTGGGATTGTATCAGTATCATGTAATAAACTCTTGTGTTTATAAAGGCATGGTTATTATTCAGGTTGTTACCTTGTCTGCTGTAATAAGTGTACTACTGAATAATGTCTCAAAGCTGTTCAGCTAGGCTGACATGCTAAAAGTCCTTAGTCGATATATCTTGGTGAACATGAGACAGCCTTGATATGATTGAGACTAATATGTGTTCTAATCTTATAGGATGCTTCGAGCATGGAATAAGATGTAGACTCATGGGTACATTGGATGTACTGGATAGACCCTTCTAGGACATTCAATTGCTTGTCACAATGTGAATGATCCTTGATTGCAACAAGTGGCACATGTCCTCTGACTTGAGATCACTTGTGTTTCTAAATGATGATTGTCATTGTTTTGAGGTAGTTCAATATCATTTGAAACATAATGATCATAGACTATCTTGGATAATGATCTTGAGTCATGTTAGGGCACTCGTGATAGATACAGGATTGTCGTCTCCTTTTTCAAGCAGTGAGATGTTCTAATGGGGCCCCCCCTTTAGATGAGATGATTGAGAAAGTGTATGGCCATACCCAGGTGACTATGTTCATCTGATCTAATCATGCTCAACGTATTGGAGTCACAGGCTTGACACGCTTGTCCAATAAGAACATCCAGTGGCAAAGGATACATGCATGCCTTGTGAAGTGGATTCACACTTGTGCTATGGTTTGGGTGTAGTCTTGGAAGACTCTTTCCTTTATATCGGGAGACAGTGATGTGTTGCTAGATACCCCTCACTGATCGTGATAATGTAAGTTATTGTTACCGACATTTAAAGGAAACCCTTAGGGTCGCACAATTTGATGGTATGGCTTACTTAAGTCAGATCGTGTGGACTGGATTGTTTTGATTCAGTTTAAAGGAGTTTAAACTCTGATTGTAAGTGAGATCCAGTCTAATCATGTTTGATTGATTAGGGCTTGCGATCGGTAAGCTTCGATCGAGAGGATTGATGCTAGATCGGTGAGATCAAGAGCATCATGAGATGAACGGTTAGATTGGAAACCTTAGGGTTTAGTTGATCTAGACCGATTGGCTTGGGCTGGCTTGGTTTGGCCTTTGGACCGAACACATTTACTTTGAACCGGTTCAAGAGCTTGAACGTATGGTTCATTGTTTTGGCGTTTTGATCGATTTAGTGATCATGAACGCATGGCTTAAATGGATTTTCCAATTTTGGAAAGTCATTTAGCGCATGTTCCCTTGAATGCCAAATGACTTGAACGCTCCATTCAACTCTCGTCTCCTTGCTCTTGCTTGACGAGATTTTGGCGTGGAGAAGGCGAGGTCTTGGTGGAGGTTCGGCAAGCCTAGACATCATCTCTCATTTCCTTACCATACGAGAGGGACCCTTGAAGGACCTTGCTAGCACAAGGATCTCCAAGGAGCAAGCACATCATCTTGTGTGCGTCAACTAGGGAGAAGATCCCTTTCGATCTTTCTCTTCCAAGTCGCCATCTTCCTCATGGCTTTGGTATGGATCTAAACTTCATCAAGTTGATCATATTATCTTGCTAAGATCCATGAAAAACCCTTGCTTCCGCTTGCAATTTTTATGCGCCACCCTTAAGGGTTTTTCGCCCCCCTCTTGAAAGGGGTTTCATCTGCTTGCGCTCCCCCTTGAAGGGGACTCTTCAATTGGTATCAGAGCATGCGGTTCAAGCATGTAATATGATTGCTTGGTATATTTTGTGATCCTTGGTTGCGCATCTACATGTATGCTTAGATCTTGTTGACATGCGAAACTTACATGTTATTTCTTCATGCGAAAGTAAGATGTTTACCTTATGTTGGCGCATGTTGTTTGTTCATCTTGTCGCATGTCTTGTGTTGGCGCTTAGTTCATGTTATTTTATCAAAAACCTAACATGCGCGCCTATGACTAGATCTAAGTGGCGCCTACTATAAACCCTTAGATGGGTTGATGGGGTTGAAGTCACCTCTAGGTTAGATCCAATAGTCTGATCAGACCATCTGACAGCCGAGATGGATCGACCAGATGGCACCTGTGCGCAAGCACGAGGTGGCTATAGGTCGATTGCATCTTAGGCGTGTAGCGAGGTCTAGTTGAGACAACCATTGAACACACATGAGTTAGGCCCGGGGTCACACCCGCTTGCCAGACCTCATGAGGGTTGTTCAGCCCTTGGCGCATGCATGGTTGACCATTAGGTCAACTCGAGTCAGTTAGGACTTGGTGCATGCAAGGGGCAGAGGATCTGACTAGATGAATGAGTGGATCCCTATCAATGGACCATTGTAAGGTTGTAGGGCACATAAGAAAATTAAAATTGATGCCAATGGGGTTTTCAAAATTTATTTTTCTTTTAATTGGATCACATGTTGTTTGATGCCTATGCTTGTTTATTTAGTCTTATGTGGGCTGCCCATGTTAAATGTGTGCTGTGCTGGGGCCTGCGTGCCTGGAATTAAACCTGTAAATTAATATTATTGTGATCTGCGAATCACTTTTTAATTAATTTATTGTATAATTGACCTGCGAGTCAAACTTGTCTAGATAGATCAAATTGTATTTTGATTAGACAAGAGCACAAAGGCACACATCCCAGAAGGGCATTCAGCTGGTGGCGCACCTGAGGTGCTCTTGGCGCAAGGGCCCTGGGTTGGACCAGATGAGATGCTAAAGACCCAAGAAGAGGAAGTGAAGACTTAAGTTAATTAAGGTCTTACTTAGGCTATGGGCTTTTACCACATAAGATGCATGCTTTCTTTTATTGTTTAAATAAGTAGAACAGCATGATTTATTTATCTTCTGCTATAGCCATAGGATTTGCCTGATAGTAAGAAGATAAAAGACCGTTAAAATCCAAACGCTAAAATATCAAGCACGTAATGCCTTCTGACGCGAAACCTCACTGTTCTGACTATCGTTGGAGCCGTGTTGTACCCACTCAGTGGGCACGTCCATCTATCTTCAGACGGTGCGGGATTACACCTGCGTGTTACAGAGTAGGGATTTATCCCTTCTCGTTGCTCAGCATAGCACATGGTGGTCCAGGGAGTAGGTCGGGTCAGCTTGAGCATGTAGGCTGCATATGTGGCGCATATGGCAGCACATGGAGGCAGCCATCTGTGGGATCAGAGACTGTGTTGTACCAACTCAGTTGGCACAGTCTGCTGGATTGCCCAGATGAAGGGGAATCACACGGGTTGGCGATTGGCAAGGACTGCCTACCAGAAATTAGTGCTTGTACTCTCTGTGCATCTTATCTCGCCTGAGCGGGACGCGGAGACCAAGTATGAAATCTGGATCCCATCTCACTAAAAGAGTGTTACTCTTTCGGACTGTTTTATGGATTTTTCAGCCAGATAAAATAGTGAGAAAAAGAATCTTTCTTAAGTCCTGGATTGATTCTAGACATTGATACTGACCTTGCTGTTCTTGCATTGTTGTAGATTCCTGCAGCAACGAACACCATGAGCTTCAATGTGCGATCCCTACTGGAAAGGGAGAAGTTTGCTGGGCCGAACTTCTCTGACTGGTTCGGACACCTTAAGATCGTTCTTAAGGCAGAGAGGAAACTGTATGTCCTCGAGACGGCTGTGCCGCCTCAACCCGCTGCGAACGCCGCAAGGGCGGTTCGTGATGCCTATGAAAAGCACGTCAATGATAGCATTGATGTCGCTTGCCTGATGCTAGCGTCTATGACGCCACCGCTGCAGCGTCAGCATGAGGATATGTCGGCTATAGAGATTATAGCGAACCTCAAGATGCTGTATGCTGCACAGGCGAGGACAGAACGCTATAATCTGACAAAGCTTTTCTTTCAGAGCAAACTGGCTGAAGGGAGCCCAGTGGGAGCTCACGTGCTCAAGATGATTGGGCACAAGGAGGCTCTGGAGAAACTAGGGCATACCATCAATCAGGAGCTTGCTGTAGACATTATTCTGCAGTCTCTCCCGCCCTCTTTCGATGCGTTCATTATTAATTTTAATATGAACAAAATCGATTGTACTCCGGCAGAGCTGCTGAATATGCTCTTGACTACTGAGGAAACTTTGAAGGGAAAGCCTTCAACCTCTGTCTTAATGGTTCCTTCTAGGAACAAGAAGAAGGGGAAGAAGGGCAAAGCCCCTGTCAAGAACTATAGCAAGGCTCTGAAACAGAAGGTAAAGCGGTCCAAGGACAACAGGTGTTTCCACTGTGGCCAGCTGGGTCACTGGAAAAAGGACTGTAAAGCGCTCCAAGGAGATAAGAGGGGAAGCATCGCTTCTGGCTCAGGTATATTTGTGACTGAGGTCATGATATCATCTTCTTCTGTTTCATGGGTGTTGGACACTGCATGTGGAGTTCACATTTGTTCAAATGTACAGGAACTCAAGAGAAGAAGGCAGGTGGGACAGCATGAGGTAGACCTACGCGTTGGAAACGGGGCACGGGTTGCTGCTGTTGCTGTAGGAGACTATTTCATTTCTTTACCATCTGGCATTGTATTGGAATTAAACAATTGTTATTTTGTACCGAGTATCACCAAAAATATTATCTCTATTCCTGCTCTTGTCAGGAAAGGATTTGCCTTTGAATGCAATATTTCAAAGTGTGTTTTATCTTATGATAATATTGTTTATGCTACTGGTTCAATTAACAATGGGTTATTCATGTTGGACATGGAAAATTCTATACAAAACATTGATAATAAGAAAGCCAAGTATGCTGATGACAGCACCTTGTTATGGCATAGTCGTTTAGGCCATATTAACAAGAAGCGCATTAAGTGGTTGCATGATCATGGACTGCTGGGATCATTCTCCTATGAGGAGATTGATACATGCAAAACTTGTTTAATGGGTAAAATGACGAAGTCATCTTTTCCTAACAAAGGTCAAAGGGCTTCAGGTTTACTTGACCTGATACACAGTGATGTGTGTGGGCCATTTAGTAAACATGCCAGAGGTGGCTATCAGTACTTCATTACCTTTACTGATGATTTCAGTAGGTATGGGTATGTCTATTCAATGAGACATAAAAGTGAATCTTTTGACAAGTTCAAAGAGTTCAGAAATGAAGTACAAAATCAGCTAGGCCGAAATATCAAGGCACTTCGTTCTGATCGAGGTGGAGAATACCTGAGTCATGCATTTACTGACTATCTAAAGGAGTGTGGGATTATCTCACAGCTCACTCCGCCAGGAACACCGCAATGGAATGGTGTGTCCGTGAGGAGAAATAGAACGTTACTTGATATGGTTCGTTCTATGATGAGTCAGGCTACTCTTCCTTACTCCTTTTGGGGTTTTGCACTGGAAACAGCTGCAAAGGTACTAAACCGAGTGCCATCCAAGGCAGTTTCAAAGACGCCATATCAGTTATGGTATGGGAAACAGCCGAGCTTGACATTTATCAGGATCTGGGGTTGCGAGGCTTATGTCAAAAAGCTCGCCTCTGGGAAACTGGAGAGCAGATCTGAGAAATGCATCTTTGTCGGTTACCCTAAGGAAACTAAGGGTTATTATTTCTACGATCCCAAAGAGAACAAAGTATTTGTTGCTCCGACGGCCATATTTCTTGAGAAGGAGTTTCTTCTGCAAGAAGCTAGTGGGAGAGAAATAAAGCTGGATGAGAATCCGGAGGAAGGACAAAGTAGTCAAGCACAGTTGGATGAGCCTGAGCCGGTTGAACAGGTTATTGAACAACCTGAGGCTCAAATATCACGGGAACCGCGAAGATCGGGAAGGATCCGTCGACAGCCTGAGCGCTATGACGGAGTCTACATCATTGATAATGATGAACCCCTCACTTATGCGGATGCGGTCAGTGGACCGGAGTCAGCTAGATGGCTTGAAGCTATGCGAGCCGAGATGGACTCCATGTCAGATAACCAAGTCTGGGATTTGGTTGATCCGCCTCCGGGAGTAATCCCTATAGGCTGCAAATGGATCTTCAAGAAGAAGATTGACATGGATGGTAACGTGGTTACCTATAAAGGCAGGCTAGTTGCGAAAGGTTTCAAACAAATCTACGGGATAGATTATGATGAAACTTTCTCACCTGTAGCCATGTTTAAGTCTATTCGGATTCTTTTCGCGATAGCAGCATATTATGATTATGAGATCTGGCAGATGGATGTGAAGACAGCTTTCCTTAATGGAAATCTGGATGAGGATGTGTATATGACACAACCTGAAGGTTTCACTAATCCATCAGATCCTCATAAAATATGCAAGTTAAAGAAGTCCATTTATGGACTGAAACAAGCATCTAGAAGCTGGAATATTCGTTTTGATGAATCAATCTCTGAGTTTGGTTTCATCAAGAACGAAGATGACCCGTGTGTATATAAGAGGTTTAGTGGGAGCGTGATTACTTTCCTAGTCCTCTACGTCGATGATATCTTAATCATTGGAAACGATATTCCTGAACTGCATGCTGTTAAAGCATGGTTAGGATAATGTTTCCAGATGAAAGATCTAGGAGAAGCAGCCTATGTATTAGGTGTGAAGATCTACAGGGATAGATCTAAGAGGCTTCTCGGGCTGTGCCAGAGTACTTACATCGATAAAGTCCTGGAGAGATTTCATTTAGAGAATTCTAAAAGAGGATATCTTCCAGTCAGACATGGTCTGAATCTTTCGAAGAGTCAGTGTCCACAAACACAGACTGAGAAAGATGAAATGGACAATACGCCTTATGCTTCGGCTATTGGATCCATTATGTATGCGATGTTGTGTACTCGCCCAGACGTCGCTTACGGGTTAAGCGTGACCAGTCGATTCCAAAGTAATCCAGGTCAGGCACACTGGATTGCAGTCAAGAACATTTTAAAATATCTGCGGAGGACCAAAGATATGTTCTCGATATATGGTGGTCAGGAAGAACTCAGTATAGAGGGATATACTGACGCTTCGTTCCAGTCGAACCAGGATGATTTCCGATCGCAATCAGGCTATGTTTTTAGCTTGAATGGTGGAGCAGTGGTGTGGAAGAGTTTCAAACAGTCAACTGTTGCTGATTCCACAACAGAAGCCGAGTATGTTGCAGCCTCGGAAGCATCCAAGGAGGCAATGTGGATTCGTAAGTTCGTGAGAGAACTTGGTGTTGTTCCTTCAAGTGTCGATCCTTTGGTTATCTTCTGTGATAACACTGGAGCCATCGCACAAGCAAAGGAACCACGGTCGCACCAGAAGTCCAAGCACATACAGAGACGGTTTCACTTGATCCGGGAGATCATTGATCGTGGCGAGATCAAAATTTGCAAGGTTCATACAGATGACAATCTGGCTGACCCGCTTACCAAGCCTCTGGCGCAGCAGAAGCATGAGAAGCACTGTAATAATATGGGTTTGAGATTTCTCAACCATTAGATTAAGTGCAAGTGGGAGATTGTTGGGGTATGCCCTTAAGGCTAATGTTTGAGGCCTTGGGATTGTATCAGTATCATGTAATAAACTCTTGTGTTTATAAAGGCATGGTTATTATTCAGGTTGTTACCTTGTCTGCTGTAATAAGTGTACTACTGAATAATGTCTCAAAGCTGTTCAGCTAGGCTGACATGCTAAAAGTCCTTAGTCGATATATCTTGGTGAACATGAGACAGCCTTGATATGATTGAGACTAATATGTGTTCTAATCTTATAGGATGCTTCGAGCATGGAATAAGATGTAGACTCATGGGTACATTGGATGTACTGGACAGACCCTTCTAGGACATTCAATTGCTTGTCACAATGTGAATGATCCTTGATTGCAACAAGTGGCACATGTCCTCTGACTTGAGATCACTTGTGTTTCTAAATGATGATTGTCATTGTTTTGAGGTAGTTCAATATCATTTGAAACATAATGATCATAGACTATCTTGGATAATGATCTTGAGTCATGTTAGGGCACTCGTGATAGATACAGGATTGCCGTCTCCTTTTTCAAGGAGTGAGATGTTCTAATGGGGCCCCCCCTTTAGATGAGATGATTGAGAAAGTGTATGGCCATACCCAGGTGACTATGTTCATCTGATCTAATCATGCTCAACGTATTGGAGTCACAGGCTTGACACGCTTGTCCAATAAGAACATCCAGTGGCAAAGGATACATGCATGCCTTGTGAAGTGGATTCACACTTGTGCTATGGTTTGGGTGTAGTCTTGGAAGACTCTTTCCTTTATATCGGGAGACAGTGATGTGTTGCTAGATACCCCTCACTGATCGTTATAATGTAAGTTATTGTTACCGACATTTAAAGGAAACCCTTAGGGTCGCACAATTTGATGATATGGCTTACTTAAGTCAGATCGTGTGGACTGGATTATTTTGATTCAGTTTAAAGGAGTTTAAACTCTGATTGTAAGTGAGATCCAGTCTAATCATGTTTGATTGATTAGGGCTTGCGATCGGTAAGCTTCGATCGAGAGGATTGATGCTAGATCGGTGAGATCAAGAGCATCATGAGATGAACGGTTAGATTGGAAACCTTAGGGTTTAGTTGATCTAGACCGATTGGCTTGGGCTGGCTTGGTTTGGCCTTTGGACCGAACACATTTACTTTGAACCGGTTCAAGAGCTTGAACGTATGGTTCATTGTTTTGGCGTTTTGATCGATTTAGTGATCATGAACGCATGGCTTAAATGGATTTTCCAATTTTGGAAAGTCATTTAGCGCATGTTCCCTTGAACGCCAAATGACTTGAACGCTCCATTCAACTCTCGTCTCCTTGCTCTTGCTTGACGAGATTTTGGCGTGGAGAAGGCGAGGTCTTGGTGGAGGTTCGGCAAGCCTAGACATCATCTCTCATTTCCTTACCATACGAGAGGGACCCTTGAAGGACCTTGCTAGCACAAGGATCTCCAAGGAGCAAGCACATCATCTTGTGTGCGTCAACTAGGGAGAAGATCCCTTTCGATCTTTCTCTTCCAAGTCGCCATCTTCCTCATGGCTTTGGTATGGATCTAAACTTCATCAAGTTGATCATATTATCTTGCTAAGATCCATGAAAAACCCTTGCTTCCGCTTGCAATTTTTATGCGCCACCCTTAAGGGTTTTTCGCCCCCCTCTTGAAAGGGGTTTCATCTGCTTGCGCTCCCCCTTGAAGGGGACTCTTCACAGATCAGGGGCATCAAGAGATGAACGGTCAGATCTTGAATCTTAGGGTTTAAGGTGATCTGGACCAAGGCTTGGCTTGATTTGGTCCTTGAACCAAATCCAAATTGAACCGGCTCATGTATGAGCGCATGGTTCAATTTAGAGGGATGAGCGTTCGGTTCACTTGGAGTGAACACATAACGCATGTATTGAAGCATTTGCTATTTTTGGAAATTCGATTTTCCAAAGTGGAAAACGCCTCCACGTTCGAGTGCAACGCTTCTCTATTCTCGTCTCTCGCCCCTTGCTCTCAAAGACTCACTCTTGCGTGGTGAAGGTTGACGACAAGAGAGGATTCGGCCAAGAAGTGTAGATCTCATCCCTTCCATTCGATAAGGGCACTTGGAGAACCTTGCTAGCACAAGGAACACAAGGAGTAGTCATCATCCTCTTGTGTGCGTCACCTTTGGAGGAGAGCCCTTTCACCATCTTCTTCCAAGACGCCATTCGAATCAATGGCTATGGTATGATCTTCTTCTTGATCTATTCAATCATTTGACAGTTGATCATATGGCATGTAAAAGATAATAAGAAACCCTTGCTTCCTTGCGAATTTTATATGCGCCTCCTATTAGGGTTTTGTCCCCCCTTAGATTTAGGGGGCTTTCAATGGTTGCACACAATGAAATTTTAGAAACTCAATTAGCACAACAAGCATGTTTAGTTGAGTTGGATTTGTAAGCTGAAAAGATTGATTTAGAAAATTCCCCCACTGATTATGATTGTTTTGAGATTGAGCCTTATGTGGACATTAATGAATCTCACTCTGATTTTGATAATTCTGAAAAATATTCCTTTGATAATGTATTATTGGAAAAAGTTGAGGAAATTGAAATTGGAAAACCCACTTTTGATGAAATTGATGCTTTTGATGATATATCATTTATGGTTAAATCTGATGAGTTTGAAAATTGTGATATTCATGTACCTCAATTTGATTTTGATGATATTGTTGAAATTAATGATAAATCTTTTGTGGCTAACTCTGGTTCTATTAATTCTTTTTCTAACATTGATAAATCTCATGATTCATCATATGATTCTGATTTTAACTCTTCTGATGATGAATTATTTGTGGGGAGGCATGAGGAAATTGATTTTAAAGAGTCTCATTTGATTTTGTTGATAATTTTGATATTGAAAAATTGTTTGATGATGAACATGAGAAATTGAAAAAGATTTGAAAAATACAAACACTGATGAATCTCACTATGATGTTTTGCCCATATCTTTTGTTGAATATTTTGATGAATTTGAAAAATTATGCTTTTTTGAGGAATCTAATGAAAGACATAAACATTATTATGATGATCCAATGCTTGATTATTGTGATCAAAGTCCTACTTCTATTGCTATTGAAAATATTAATATGAAGAAAGGACTTATGATTTTGCTTTTTGATAAACATAGGAAGATCATAGAGATTACTTTGAGTGGATTTGAAAATTTTGATTTTAAATTCTGCATGTTTAAGAAAGCCACATCAATCATAAATTGTGTGAAATTTTGGATATTTGGATTAGTGGCTAAACTTTTGGGAAAAAGGAAATGCAAAAAATTATATGCTTTATATTTTGGAACTGATTCACCTGCTTCACCATGAGATTTGATTTTTGGTCAAGCTATGGACCTAAAATTAGCGCTTCTTGGGAGGCAACCCAAGTCCTCTTACTTAGTTTAATTTTTGTTATTTTTAGAATTTTTTTTCTTTTCTTTTTTGCAGGGAAAAATAAAATTTTGAAAAAAAAAAGGCACGGCCGTAGTCTGCTTTTAGGCTGCACTACATTCCTTGGACACCTGCGGCTTCTTCTCCAGATTTGCAGCACCTCTAGCCACCACTGCATCTACCTCTGACATCACTGTCTCCAGCCGTTGACACTGGATCATACCACGAGCAGATTATTATTTCTTTTGCTGCCTCTTATTCCATGATATTATTTATTTTTTCAGCAGTTCTTTATTATTGACTCTGATTTTTTTATGCAGTACTATCTTTTGCACCGGCCGACGATCTCATGTCCAGGATTGTAGTCTCTAGCAAGCCACTAGAGATTACTCACTTTACTGTCGGCATCACCATCATCGTTAGCAGCTCTTCAGCTAGCATCTATTTCACCCTCTGCATCTCAGCTGCATCAGCTCTTTTCACCAGCACTCTTCTGGACCATCGATGATATCTCTTATTATTCTTTGAGAAAATTATTTTTATTATTATTATTTTTAGAGACTATTTTTTTTTGAACTGAGCCTTATGTACCTTAAATTTTGCAAATAAAATTTTCAAAAGGCACACCTTTGGACCTTACGGCATTTGCCCCGACACTAATTTTGATCTGAGCCTTATGTATTTTTGATCAGAACTTGCTATATAGTTTTGTGAGTATTGTTTACACTCTCTTGTATTCATGATTATTTCATATGGTTGCAACTTTGATTTGTTATCACTTTACACCCTTTGCATTGTTTGAGCCTTATGTGATTATTGAAAGTCCCCTAGAACAAGGGGGGTGAAACCCTATAGGAGGCACAACAAAAACCTCTAGCGGAATCTAGGATTTCTAACAAGATCGCATAGCATGTAACATGTTCAACTTTCATTAGAAAGGGATTCTTACCATTGCCATCGCTTAGATGGTGTCTTGGAAGGAAAGGCGCAAGTGCTCCTTCTCCAAAGGTGACGCACACAATTGGTGTCGCCTACTCTTCTTTGGTGCTCCTTGTGCTAGCAAGGTTCCAAGAAGTCGTTGTCGAATGGAAGGGAAAGATCACCTTGCTTGGCCGAACACTTCCTCCTTTTCCGTCTACACTTCTCCACACGAGAGTGCAAGTGCCGAATACTCAAGTTGGCGACGAGAGAGGAGGAGAAGCGAGGGAGTAGAGCGCCTTAGGCGTGAACGTGAGTAGTGGTCACGTATGTGATCATGCTTTCTAAAAATAGAAAGCCACTTACTCACATGCGATCATGGGTTTACCCCTATCGCAAACTCCTCTCAATTTGAACCACACGCTCACTCAATGAGCTGGTTCAATTTGGTTTGGTTTAATAACCAAATAAACCAAGCAATCAGTCCAGACCACAATAAACCCTAAGGCTCTTGATCTGACCGTCGATCTCTTGATGCTGCTGATCTCACTGATCTAGCATCCATTCTCTCGATCGAAGCTTACCGATCTCAAGCCCTAATCAATCAAACATGATCAGACCAGATCTCACTTACAATCAGAGATTAAATCCCTTTAAACTGAACCTGAACAATTCAGTCCACACGATCTGACTTAAGTAAGCCATATCATCAAATTGTGCGACCCTGAGGGTTTCCTTTAAATGTCGGTAATGATAACTCACGTTATCACGATCAGTGAGGGGTATCTAGCAACACATCACTGTCTCCCGATATAAAGAAAAGAGTCTTCCAAGACTACACCCAAACCACAGCACAAGTGTGAATCCAACTCACAAGGCATGCATGTTTCCTTTGCCACTGGATGTTCTTATTGGACAAGCGTGTCAAGCTTGTAACTCTAATATGATGAGCATGATTAGATCAGATGAACATAGTCACCTGGGTATGGCCATACACTATTCTCAATCATCTCATCCAGGGGGCCCCTTTAGAACATCACACTCCAATTAAGGAGACGGCAATCCTATGTCTATCACTAGTGCCCTAACCTGACTCAAGCTTACCATCCAAGAGAGTCTATAATCATTATGTTTCAAATGATATTGAACTACCTCAAAACAATGACAATCATCATTTAGAAAACACAAGTGATCTCAAGTCAGAGGAAATGTGCCACTTGTCGCAATCAAGGATTATTCACATTGTGACAAGCAATTGAATATCCTAGTAGGGTCTGTCCAGTACATCCAATGTACCCATGAGTCTACATCTTATTCCATGCTCGAAGCATCCTATAAGATTAGAACACATATTAGTCTCAATCATATCAAGGCTGTCTCATGTTCACCAAGATATCTCGACTAAGGACTTTATAGCATGTCAGCCCAGCTGAACAGCTTTGAGACATTATTCAGAAGTTCAATTATTGCACCAGACAATGTAACAAACTGAATAACAACCATGCCTTTATAAACATAAAAGTTTATTACATGATACTGATACATTCCCAAGGCCTCAAACATTAGCCTTAAGGGCATACCCCAACAATCTCCCACTTGCACTTAATCTAATGGTTGAGAAATCTCAAACCCATATTATTACAGTGCTTCTCATGCTTCTGCTGCGCCAGAGGCTTAGTAAGCGGGTCTGCCAGATTGTCATCTGTATGAACCTTGCAGACTTTGATCTCGCCACGATCTATGATCTCCCTGATCAAATGAAACCGTCTCTGTATGTGCTTGGACCGTGGTTCCTTTGCTTGTGCGATTGCTCCAGTGTTATCACAGAAGATAACCAAAGGATCTGCACTCGAAGGAACAACACCAAGTTCTCTCACGAACTTACGAATCCACACTGCCTCCTTGGATGCTTCCGAGGCTGCAACATACTCGGCTTCTGTTGTGGAATCAGCAACAGTTGACTGTTTGAAACTATTCCACACCACTGCTCCTCCATTCAAGCTAAAAACATAGCCTGATTGCGATCGGAAATCATCCTGGTCAGACTGGAACGAAGCGTAAGTATATCCTTCAATACTGAGTTCTTCCTGACCACCATATATCAAGAACATATCTTTGGTCCTCCGCAGATATTTTAAAATGTTCTTGACTGCAATCCAGTGTGCCTGACCTGGATTACTTTGGAACCGACTGGTCACGCTTAACCCGTAAGCGACGTCTGGGCGAGTACACAACATCGCATACATAATGGACCCAATAGCCAAAGCATAAGGCGTATTGTCCATTTCATCTTTCTCAGTCTGTGTTTGTGGACACTGACTCTTCGAAAGATTCAGACCATGTCTGACTGGAAGATATCCTCTTTTAGAATTCTCTAAATGAAATCTCTCCAGGACTTTATCGATGTAAGTACTCTGGCACAGCCCGAGAAGCCTCTTAGATCTATCCCTGTAGATCTTCACACCTAATACATAGGCTGCTTCTCCTAGATCTTTCATCTGGAAACACTTCCTTAACCATGCCTTAACCGCATGCATTTCAGGAATATCGTTTCCAATGATCAAGATATCATCGACGTAGAGGACTAGAAAAGTAATCACGCTCCCACTAAACCTCTTATATACACACGGGTCATCCTCGTTCTTGATGAAACCAAACTCAGAGATTGATTCATCAAAACGAATATTCCAGCTTCTCGATGCTTGTTTAAGTCCATAAATAGACTTCTTTAACTTGCATATTTTATGACGATCTGATGGATTAGTGAAACCTTCTGGTTGTGTCATATACACATCCTCATCCAGATTTCCATTCAGGAAAGCTGTCTTCACATCCATTTGCCAGATCTCATAATCATAATATGCAGCTATCGCGAAAAGAATCCGAATAGACTTAAACATAGCTACAGGTGAGAAAGTTTCATCATAATCTATCCCGTAGATTTGTTTGAAACCTTTCGCAACTAGCCTGCCTTTATAGGTAACCACGTTACCATCCATGTCAATCTTCTTCTTGAAGATCCATTTACAGCCTATAGGGATAACTCCCGGAGGCGGATCAACCAAATCCCAGACTTGGTTATCTGACATGGAGTCCATCTCGGCACGCATAGCTTCAAGCCATCTCGCTGACTCCGGTCCACTGACCGCATCCGCATAAGTGAGGGGTTCATCATTATCAATGATGTAGACTCCGTCATAGCGCTCAGGCTGTCGACGGATCCTTCCCGATCTTCGCGGTTCCCGTGATATCTGAGCCTCAGGTTGTTCAGTAACCTGATCCACCGGCTCAGGCTCATCCAACTGTGCTTGGCTACTTTGTTCTTCCTCTGGATTCTCATCCAGCTTTATTTCTCTCCCACTGGCCTCTTGCAGAAGAAACTCCTTCTCAATAAATATGGCCGTCCGAGCAACAAATACCTTGTTCTCTTTGGGATCATAGAAATAATAACCCTTAGTTTCCTTAGGGTAACCGACAAAGATACATTTGTCAGATCTGCTCTCTAGTTTCCCAGAGGCGAGCTTTTTGACATAAGCCTCGCAGCCCCAGATCCTGATAAATGTCAAGCTCGGCTGTTTCCCATACCATAACTCATATGGCGTCTTAGAAACTGCCTTGGATGGCACTCGGTTTAGTACCTTTGCAGCTGTCTCCAGTGCAAATCCCCAAAAGGAATATGGAAGAGTAGCCTGACTCATCATAGAACGAACCATATCAAGTAACGTTCTATTTCTCCTCTCGGACACACCATTCCATTGCGGTGTTCCTGGCGGAGTGAGCTGTGAGATAATCCCACACTCCTTCAGATAGTCAGTAAACGCATGACTTAGGTATTCTCCACCTCGATCAGAACGAAGTGCCTTGATACTTCGGCCTAGCTGATTCTGTACTTCATTCTTGAACTCTTTGAACTTGTCAAAAGATTCACTTTTATGTCTCATTAAATAGACATACCCATATCTACTGAAATCATTAGTAAAGGTAATGAAGTACTGATAGCCACCTCTGGCATGTTTACTAAATGGCCCACACACATCACTGTGTATAAGGTCAAGTAAACCTGAAGCCCTTTGACCTTTGTTAGGAAAAGGTGACTTCGTCATTTTACCCATTAAACAAGCCTTGCATGTATCAATCTCCTCACAGGAGAATGATCCCAACAGTCCATGATCATGCAACCGCTTAATGCGTTTCTTGTTAATGTGGCCTAAACGACTATGCCATAGCAAGGTGCTGTCATCAGCATACTTGGCTTTCTTAATATCAATATTTTGTATAGAACATTCCATGTCCAACATGAATAACCCATTGTTAATTGAACCAGTAGCATAAACAATATTATCAAAAGTTAAAACACACTTTGAAATATTGCATTCAAAGGAAAATCCCTTCCTGACAAGAGCAGGAATGGAGATAATATTCTTAGTAATGCTGGGAACAAAATAACAACTGTTTAGTTCTAATACAAGCCCAGATGGCAAAGAGATGAAATAGTCTCCTACAGCAACAGCAACAACCCGTGCCCAGTTTCCAACTCGTAGGTCCACCTCATGCTGTCCCACCTGTCTTCTTCTCTTGAGTTCCTGTACATTTGAACAAATGTGAACTCCACATGCAGTGTCCAACACCCATGATATAGAAGAAGATGAAACCATGACTTCCGTCACGTATATACCTGAGCCAGAAGCGATGCTTCCCCTCTTATCTCCTTGGAGCGCTTTAGAGTCCTTTTTCCAGTGACCCAGCTGGCCACAGTGGAAACATCTGTATTCCTTTGACCGCTTGAATTTTTGCTTCAGAGCCTTGCTGTAACTCTTGACAGGGGCCTTGCCCTTCTTCCCCTTCTTCTTGTTGTTCCTTGAAGGAACCATTAAGACAGAGGTTGAAGGCTTTCCCTTCAGAGTTTCCTCATTAGTCAAGAGCATATTCAGCAGCTCTGCCGGAGTACAATCGATTTTGTTCATATTAAAGTTAATGATGAACGCATCGAAAGAGGGCGGGAGAGACTGCAGAATAATGTCTACAGCAAGCTCCTGGTTGATGGTATGCCCCAGTTTCTCTAGAGCCTCCTTGTGCCCAATCATCTTGAGCACGTGAGCTCCCACTGGGCTCCCTTCAGCCAGTTTGCTCTGAAAGAACAGCTTTGTCAGATTATAGCGTTCTGTCCTCGCCTGTGCAGCATACAGCATCTTGAGGTTTGCTATCATGTCTATAGTAGACATATCCTCATGCTGACGCTGCAGCGGTGGCGTCATAGACGCTAGCATCAGGCAAGCGACATCAATGCTATCATTGACGTGCTTTTCATAAGCTTCCCGAACCGCCCTTGCGGCGTTCGGAGCGGGCTGAGGCGGTATCGCCGTCTCGAGGACATACAGTTTCCTCTCTGCCTTAAGAACAATCTTAAGGTGTCCGAACCAGTCTGAGAAGTTTGGCCCAGCAAACTTCTCCCTTTCCAGTAGGAATCGCACATTGAAGCTCATGGTGTTCGTTGCTGCAGGTATCTACAACAATGCAAGAACAGCAAGGTCAGTATCAATGTAAAGAATCAATTCAGGACTTAAGAATGATTCTTTTTCTCACTATTTTATCTGGCTGAAAAATCCAGCAAAACAGCCCGAAAGAGTAGAACTCTTTTAGTGAGATGGGATCCAGATTTCATACTTGGTCTCCGCGTCCCGCTCAGGCGAGATAAGATGCATAGAGAGTACAAGCACTAATTTCTGGTAGGCTGTCCCAGCCAATCGCCAACCCGTGCGATTCCCCTTCATCTGGGCAATCCAGCAGACTGTGCCAACTGAGTTGGTACAACACAATCTCTGACCCCACAGATGGCTGCCTCCATGCGCTACCATATGCGCCACATATGTAGCCTACATGGTCAAGCTGACCCGACCTACTCCCTGGACCACCACGTGCTATGCTGAGCAACGAGAAGCGATAAATCCCTTCTCTGTAACACGCAGGTGTAATCCCGCACCGTCTGAAGATAGATGGATGTGCCCACTGAGTGGGTACAACACGGCTCCAACGATAATCAGAACAGTGAGGTTTCGCGTCAGAAGGCATACGAGCTTGATATTTTAGCGTTGGATTTTAACGGTCTTTTATCTTCTTCACTATCATGCAATTCCTATGGTGATAGCAGAAGATAAATAAATCATGCTGTTCTACTTATTTAAACAATAAAAGAAAGCATGGATCTTATGTGGTAAAAGCCCATAGCCTAAGTAAGACCTTAATTAACTTAAGTCTTCACTTGCTTTTCTTCATGGGTCTTTTGCTGCTCATCTGGCCCAACCCAGGGCCCAAGCGCCCACTGCAGCTCAGGTGCGCCCACCAGGTAAAATGCACCTGTCCTAGAGTCAAACCCTAGACCTCCCACTGGTGAAGCCACTTGCTGCATGCGCCTCTGCCAAGTGTGCTCTGTGCTCTTGTCTAATTAATTTACAAATTAATCTATCTAGACAAGATTGACACGCAGGTCAATTACACTTTATAAATTAAATACAATGTGATACGCAGATCACAATAATTAATTTACAACTTTAAATTCCAGGCACGCAGGCCCCAGCACAGCACACATTTAACATGGGCAGCCCACATAAGAATTAAATAAACAAACATAGGCATCAAGCAACATGTGATCCAATAATGAAAATTAAATTTCGAAAACCCCATAGGCATCAATTTTAATTTCCTTATTTGCCCTACAACCTTACAACGGTCCATTACTAGGGATCCACTCATCCAACCTAGTCAGATCCACTGCCCTTGCATACACCAAGTCCTAACTGACTTGAGTCGACCAAAAGGTCAACCATGCATGCGCCAGGGCCGAACAACCCTCATGAGATCTGGCAAGCGGGTGTGACCCCGGGCCTAACTCATGTGTGTTCGCTAGTCGTCTCAATCAGACATCACTACACGCCTATCTGCAGTCGACCTATAGCCACCAGGTGCTATCGCATAGGTGCTATCTGGTCAACCCATCAAGGCTGTCAGATGGTCTGATCAGACTGTCTGGATCTAACCTAGGGGATGACTTCAACCCTAACAACCCGTCTAAGGGTTTAATGCAGGGCCTTAGATCTATAATGAGTCGCGCAAGTATAAGAAGTTTTGAGAAAACATACATATGCGCCAACAAGAAAACATGCGCCTAGGAGAAATAAAAACATCTCTAACAAGCATGTAAAATTCGCCTATCTCAACTAGCGCATGTAACATATAGATCATTGCATAGGATCACATAGAAAGCAAACATATTAGCATGCAATAACTTGGCTCTGATACCAATTGAAAGTCCCATAGAACAAGGGGGGTGAAACCCTATAGGAGGCACAACAAAAACCTCTAGCGGAATCTAGGATTTCTAACAAGATCGCATAGCATGTAACATGTTCAACTTTCATTAGAAAGGGATTCTTACCATTGCCATCGCTTAGATGGTGTCTTGGAAGGAAAGGCGCAAGTGCTCCTTCTCCAAAGGTGACGCACACAATTGGTGTCGCCTACTCTTCTTTGGTGCTCCTTGTGCTAGCAAGTTTCCAAGAAGTCGTTGTCGAATGGAAGGGAAAGATCACCTTGCTTGGCCGAACACTTCCTCCTTTTCCGTCTACACTTCTCCACACGAGAGTGCAAGTGCCGAATACTCAAGTTGGCGACGAGAGAGGAGGAGAAGCGAGGGAGTAGAGCGCCTTAGGCGTGAACGTGAGTAGTGGTCACGTATGTGATCATGCTTTCTAAAAATAGAAAGCCACTTACTCACATGCGATCATGGGTTTATCCCTATCGCAAACTCCTCTCAATTTGAACCACACGCTCACTCAATGAGCTGGTTCAATTTGGTTTGGTTTAATAACCAAATAAACCAAGCAATCAGTCCAGACCACAATAAACCCTAAGGCTCTTGATCTGACCGTCGATCTCTTGATGCTGCTGATCTCACTGATCTAGCATCCATTCTCTCGATCGAAGCTTACCGATCTCAAGCCCTAATCAATCAAACATGATCAGACCAGATCTCACTTACAATCAGAGATTAAATCCCTTTAAACTGAACCTGAACAATTCAGTCCACACGATCTGACTTAAGTAAGCCATATCATCAAATTGTGCGACCCTAAGGGTTTCCTTTAAATGTCGGTAACGATAACTCACGTTATCACGATCAGTGAGGGGTATCTAGCAACACATCACTGTCTCCCGATATAAAGAAAAGAGTCTTCCAAGACTACACCCAAACCACAGCACAAGTGTGAATCCAACTCACAAGGCATGCATGTTTCCTTTGCCACTGGATGTTCTTATTGGACAAGCGTGTCAAGCTTGTAACTCCAATATGATGAGCATGATTAGATCAGATGAACATAGTCACCTGGGTATGGCCATACACTATTCTCAATCATCTCATCCAGGGGGCCCCTTTAGAACATCACACTCCAATTAAGGAGACGGCAATCCTATGTCTATCACTAGTGCCCTAACCTGACTCAAGCTCACCATCCAAGATAGTCTATAATCATTATGTTTCAAATGATATTGAACTACCTCAAAACAATGACAATCATCATTTAGAAAACACAAGTGATCTCAAGTCAGAGGAAATGTGCCACTTGTCGCAATCAAGGATTATTCACATTGTGACAAGCAATTGAATATCCTAGTAGGGTCTGTCCAGTACATCCAATGTACCCATGAGTCTACATCTTATTCCATGCTCGAAGCATCCTATAAGATTAGAACACATATTAGTCTCAATCATATCAAGGCTGTCTCATGTTCACCAAGATATCTCGACTAAGGACTTTATAGCATGTCAGCCCAGCTGAACAGCTTTGAGACATTATTCAGAAGTACAATTATTGCAGCAGACAATGTAACAAACTGAATAACAACCATGCCTTTATAAACATAAAAGTTTATTACATGATACTGATACATTCCCAAGGCCTCAAACATTAGCCTTAAGGGCATACCCCAACAATTATATGGACCAATCATGTTACACTTTTGACTATGATTATATGAGTTTTCATGCTTCACACCTTTTGCATTGAATTAGAGATTTTTTTAGGAAATGATAAGATTGAAAAGTTGATGATATGTTTTTCTTAGATGGGTAGATTTTTCTATAATGATGAATATTCATGCATGCCTATGAATGGAAATATTACTATTATGCTGAATTTATTTCTTCAATATATATCTACTTGTTGAAATCATTCATTGATTGATGCATATGGGTTTTGGGTAGGTATGTTGTTTGATGAATGCAATCTAAAAGTGAAACAACTTTCTTGAATAAAATGAGCATATGAGTGTAATTTTTAATTGATGTCAATTGATTAGCCTAGTTGATGTTTGGTCTATTTTACTATTTGTTGGGAAGGAAGAATCCATGATCCACAAAAAATGTGAGAGACTCCCCTACTTGGCACTGTGTAAAATTGACAGTGGTACCTAAGACATGGGTTGAAGTCTATAAAAAAGAGAGAGAGAGAGAGAAAAAAAAAAAGGAAAAGACTCCTCTACTTGGCACTATGTAAAATTGACAATGGTACCGAAGATAAGAGTTGAAGTCTAAAATAAAAAGTGTATATCTATGTGGGTACATACTTTCTATTCAAAAATAATAAAAAAAAAGAGGAGAGATTTTGTGTGGAAAAAGATCTTGGAGACTTTATTCCTATAAACAAAGGTATGATAGATTTAAACTAAAACAAAGGTGAACTCATGAGATTGAGATTCTTTTTATTATACAAGTTGCGAAATTTTATTTCATCAAAGCTGTGAATCTTGAACATTAAATTCATTGGATGATGTATTTATCTAAAATTTTGTGCAAAAAGTTGATGGAATATTTCATGAGTGATTATATTTTAGAAATTTATTTTTCATAAAAGAGCATATTTTCCATACTTAGCATCGTTCTTTATTTTATTTGTTTGAGGACAAGCAAAGTTTGAGCCTTATGTGTTTGATGACACCAAAATTCATAGTATATTTTGTGTCATATCATGTGTCTTTTTGTGTCATAATTATGCTCTTTTGCTTGTTTTTATGCCTTAATTATCAAATATTGCAAAATCTACACCACTTCTTATTTTTGATCATTTTTAGGTTAAAAGTGCCATATTTTGATGGATTTTAGAAGATTTGAGCACACCAATGGATTCGAGACGTCGAAACGAAGCTACCCTTCAAATTTCAAGTCAAAACAAGCCAAATTACAAAAATACGGCACTACGTATTTTTGAGCCAAACTCTCACGGTACCATATTTCGCAGGGGATGTTTTAGGTGAAAGATGGCACTGCCGTATGAAACTACATGCCACCGTATTTTTCAGCGATTTCAACCAGAAAAGTTTGACAAAAATACGGCACTGCTGTATGAAATCGCATGGCACCGTATTTTGTGACAAAGTTGAACAGAAAGTTTTAGCAAGAATATGGCACTGCCGTATATTTGAGAGAAATTGTCATGGTACTGTATTTTCTGCCTAGAACTTACAGAAGGAAAATACGACACTGCCGTAATCCGAATACGGTACCGTATTTTTAAACCAGATTCGTGACTTTTTCGGGCTGATTCTTGCGCGGGCCATAACTTTTGATCCAGAACTCCAAATTGAGATATGAAAGAAGTGGAGAACTCGTCTTTAAGAGGAGAAGACGCTAGAAGTTGAAGGGGGAACGTTTATCAAGAATTGAGAGAGAAATCACCAGAATAGTAGTTAGGGTTTGTCCTTGCGCCGATAGGCGTAGAGGACATCTCAGGTCATGATTTTCACTCATAAGCTTCGCCTAGAGGAGAGGAGGATATCCCAGAAGTTTCAGATCGAAAGGAGATCGATCAAAAGAGAAATCAATGAAATTGGTGGTGACAGCACTGTTCATCGAGTTCTACTGCAATTACGGTGTTGTAATTTCGATTACAGCACCGTGTTCTGTAACTTCTTCCCTTCTTCTTCGATTTCTGACTTTTGAAACTATGATTTATTGTAATCTTTCCCCCATGCAAGCTTAATCTTTTTATGGGACATGGGGTGTAATCCCCTTAGTTTGTTAATGACTAGAAAACATTGATTTTTGTCAAGCTTAATTTTAATATGATAATTTTACTTTTGTGATTGATTGTTCTTTAATTCTCTTTATTTTTATAAATATCAGCATGTTTTAGAGTTTTGCGAAATAGACCGAGAGGTTGATCGTTGAAATTCGGAACCCTAGGAATTGTTGAGTTTGGAACTATCGTAAGAGATTAGGTAGTTCTTCGAATTCTGATTTTTAGTGATTTTATTGCCATGTTGAATTTATAATACTTTGGATTGAGTTAATGTGTAGACTTGATTTGATCTTGCACGAGAGTGAGGATCGAGTCGTCGAAAAACCATAAGTAAAACCTGTGTTGAGTTTCAGGATGCACGAGAGTGATCCTTTAGATTGCACTTGAGATGATTGACTTATAATTCGGATGCACGAGAGTGATCCTTGAGTTCTTTGTTCAATAATTCACTTATCTTTAGCATTGAGAATAGATCTTGCACGAGAGTACGGATCGGTTATCTGCATGATTGTCTGCACGAGAGTGAGACAATACCTTTATGAAGTGAATTAGGTCTTTATCATAATAGAATTAAAATAACAACCTTTATTTCCTTCTAGTCATTAGAATTAAGGTGGATGAAACCCTAGTCCCAGTTTCTCTCTGATTATCTTTTTCGTGTGTTCTCCATCATTGCTTTTTATCATATTCGGTTTGCTTAGCTAGTGAGAATACAACTATTTGGTACTTAACAATAAGCTCTATGTGGTTCGATATTTTTATTCCTTCGAAGTATCCGTGCACTTGCGGACACAACAACTATCTCTGATGATCATCTTCATCGCAATACAAGACTCAATATCCAATCGTGTGTTGCCTCTGGCAACCTCAATACCATACGGCTCAATGCCTAGAAAGAGGGCAATAGGAGTGAAAAATCCTCCTATCACTATAGTGCCCTTCTTTGCCTTAGCTACTTTCTCTAAGTGTTTCATAAAAAAGAATGCAATATCAACGAAGTAGCCATGTAACATGCCCCAAAGAAAGAAAAGCTCGGTGTGGCGAACCATACCATCGTTGTCTCCTTGCCCGAAGACAGTGTGCGCAAGAACCCTATAAACGTATCGAATGCAGGGGTTTGAAATTCTAGAAGCTCTAGTAGAGGTGGGGGAGAATCTGGTCTTATATGTAATCTGGCTCCAAAACACGTTCTCTATAAAACCAATAGGAGCCTCATTGCTCCCATCACCTGGTAAGTGGAATATGTGTCTGACTTCCCTCAAAGTGAGCATCTTCTCTTAATTGGCCATCGTAAACTTGATTTCCCCTTTGGCTGGCCCGTGGTTGTATTCATCATAGTCAAATTCAAAGCTGCTCAGTACCTCAAGAACAAGTGGGAGGTACGTTTGTGGATCCATAGAGAAAAATCCCTTTGTAGATATCTACTCAAATATCCACATTGTTGGAACCCCTTTCGAGAGGGGGGCGAAACCCAGCATGGTGCAAAACAAATTTCAAGCAGCGGATAGGGTCTCTAAGAATCGCATGCACCTTATATAATCAACTTAAAGAAAAACCGATTGCATAAGAGATGATTCGATCCATACCATTGCCATTTCTAGATGGCACCTTGGAAGTAAAGATCAAACGAGATCTTCTCCTTGTCGTCACACACAAGATGATGTCGCTATCTCTCTTGGTGCTCCTTGTGCTAGCAAGGTTCCAAGAGGTCCTTTGACGAGTGAAGGGAAAATGAGATGTCAATCTCTCTTGGCCGAATCCTCCTCAATCCGTCAAGCGTCGCCGCACTCACACAAGAATGTCGAGAGGAATATGGGCGAGAGGAATATGGGGAAGTGGCGAAAATAGAGCATACTCTATTCGGACGAGAGCCCCCTCAAGTGGAGATCATGGTTACTAAAAATAGTAACCACTCCTCACCACAACGTTCACGCCAAGTGAACTTGTCGCCTACTCCTCTCCCTATGAACCAAGCGCTCATTTAGTGAGCCGGTTCACTTTGGTTCGGTTTAAGAACCAATCAAGCCAATGATCTAGTCTAGATCTTAAATAAACCCTAAGGTTCACGATCTAACCGTCGATCTCAACGATGCCCCTGATCTGACCGATCTGGCATGCATTCTCTCGATCAAAGCTTACCGATCTCAAGCCCTAATCAATCAAACATGATCAGACCAGATCTCACTTACAATCAGAGATTAAATCCCTTTAAACTGAACCCAAATAATTCAGTCCACACGATCTGACTTAAGTAAGCCATATCATCAAATTGTGCGACCCAAAGGGTTTCCTTTAAATGTCGGTAACGACAACTTACGTTATCACGATCAGTGAGAGGTATCTAGCAACACATCACTGTCTCCCGATATAAAGAAAAGAGTCTTCCAAGACTACACCCAAAAACAGCACAAGTGTGAATCAAATCACAAGGCATGCATTTTTCCTTTGCCACTGGATGTTCTTATTGGACAAGCCTGTCAAGCTTGTAATTCCAATATGATGAGCATGATTAGATCAGATGATCATAGTCACCTGGGTATGGCCATACACTCTCTCAATCATCTCATCCAGGGGGCCCCTTTAGAACATCACACTCCTTAAACAAGGAGACGGCAATCCTATGTCTATCACTAGTGCCCTAACCTGACTCAAGCTCATTATCCAAGATAGTCTATAATCATTATGTTTCAAACGATATTGAACTATCTCAAAACAATGACAATCATCATTTAGAAAACACAAGTGATCTCAAGTCAGAGGAAATGTGCCACTTGTCATAATCAAGGAATATTCACATTGTGACAAACAATTGAACATCCTAGTAGGGTCTGTCCAGTACATCCCATGTACCCATGAGTCTACATCTTATTCCATGCTCGAAGCATCCTATAAGATTAGAACACATATTAGTCTTAACAATATCAAGGCTGTCTCATGTTCACCAAGATACATCGACTAAGGACTTAATAGCATGTCAGCCCAGCTGAACAGCTTTGAGACATTATTCAGAAGAACATATATTGCAGCAGACAATGTAGCTAACTGAATAACAACCATGCCTTTATAAACATAAGAGTTTATTACATGATACAGATACATTCCCATAGGCCTCAAACATTAGCCTTAAGGGCATACCCCAACAATCTCCCACTTGCACTTAATCTAATGGTTGAGAAATCTCAAACCCATATTATTACAGTGCTTCTCATGCTTCTGCTGCGCCAGAGGCTTGGTAAGCGGGTCTGCCAGATTGTCATCTGTATGAACCTTGCAGACTTTGATCTCGCCTCGATCTATGATCTCCCTGATCAAATGAAACCGTCTCTGTATGTGCTTGGACTTCTGGTGCGACCGTGGTTCCTTTGCTTGTGCGATTGCTCCAGTGTTATCACAAAAGATAACCAAAGGATCTGCACTCGAAGGAATGACACCAAGTTCTCTCACGAACTTACGAATCCATACTGCCTCCTTGGATGCTTCCGAGGCTGCAACATACTCGGCTTCTGTTGTGGAATCAGCAACAGTTGACTGTTTGAAACTCTTCCACACCACTGCACCTCCATTCAAGCTAAAAACATAGCCTGATTGCGATCGGAAATCATCCTGGTCAGACTGGAACGAAGCGTCAGTATATCCTTCAATACTGAGTTCTTCCTGACCACCATATATCAAGAACATATCTTTGGTCCTCCGCAGATATTTTAAAATGTTCTTGACTGCAATCCAGTGCGCCACACCTGGATTACTCTGGTAACGACTGGTTACGCTTAACCCGTAAGCAACGTCTGGGCGAGTACACAACATCGCATACATAATGGATCCAATAGCCGAAGCATAAGGCGTATTGTCCATTTCATCTTTCTCCGTCTGTGTTTGTGGACACTGACTCTTCGAAAGATTCAGACCATGTCTGACTGGAAGATATCCACGTTTAGAATTCTCTAAATGAAATCTCTCCAGGACCTTATCGATGTAAGTACTTTGGCACAGCCCGAGAAGCCTCTTAGATCTATCCCTGTAGATCTTCACACCTAACACATAGGCTGCTTCTCCTAAATCTTTCATCTGGAAACATTTCCTTAGCCATGCCTTAACAGCATGCATTTCAGGAATGTCGTTTCCAATGATCAAGATGTCATCGACGTAGAGGACTAGGAAAGTAATCACGCTCCCACTAAACCTCTTATATACACACGGGTCATCCTCGTTCTTGATGAAACCAAATTCAATGACTGATTCATCAAAACGAATGTTCCAGCTTCTTGATGCTTGTTTAAGTCCATAAATAGACTTCTTTAACTTGCATATCTTATGACGATCTGCTGGATTAGTGAAACCTTCTGGTTGTGTCATATACACATCCTCATCCAGATTTCCATTAAGGAAAGCTGTTTTCACATCCATCTGCCAAATCTCATAATCATAATATGCAGCTATCGCGAAAAGAATCCGAATAGACTTAAACATAGCTACAGGTGAGAAAGTTTCATCATAATCTATCCCGTAGATTTGTTTGAAACCTTTCGCAACTAGCCTGCTTTTATAGGTAACCACGTTACCATCCATGTCAATCTTCTTCTTGAAGATCCATTTACAGCCTATAGGGATAATTCCCGGAGGCGGATCAACCAAATCCCAAACTTGGTTATCTGACATGGAGTCCATCTCGGCGCGCATAGCTTCAAGCCATCTCGCTGACTCCGGTCCACTGACCGCATCCGCATAAGTGAGGGGTTCATCATTGTCAATGATGTAGACTCCGTCATAGCGCTCAGGCTGTCGACGGATCCTACCCGATCTTCGCGGTTCCCGTGATATCTGAGCCTCAGGTTGTTCAATAACCTGTTCTACCGGCTCAGGCTCATCCAACTCTGCTTGACTACTTTGTCCTTCGTCTGGATTCTCATCCAGCTTTATTTCTCTCCCACTGGCCTCTTGCAGAAGAAATTCCTTCTCAAGAAATATGGCCGTCCGAGCAACAAAAACCTTGTTCTCCTTGGGATCGAAGAAATAATAACCCTTAGTTTCCTTAGGGTAACCGACAAAGATACAGTTGTCAGATCTACTCTCTAGTTTCCCAGAGGCGAGCTTCTTTACATAAGCTTCGCAACCCCAGATCCTGATAAATGTCAAGCTTGGCTGTTTCCCATACCATAACTCATATGGCGTCTTTGAAACTGCCTTGGATGGCACTCGGTTTAGTACCTTTGCAGCTGTTTCCAGTGCAAAACCCCAAAAGGAGTAGGGTAGAGTAGCCTGACTCATCATAGAACGAACCATATCAAGTAGCGTTCTATTTCTCCTCTCGGACACACCATTCCATTGCGGTGTTCCAGGCGGAGTGAGCTGTGAGATAATCCCACACTCCTTTAGATAGTCAGTAAATGCATGACTTAGGTATTCACCACCTCGATCTGAGCGAAGTGCCTTGATATTACGGCCTAGCTGATTCTGTACTTCATTTTTGAACTCTTTGAACTTGTCAAAAGATTCACTCTTATGTCTCATCAGATAGACATACCCGTATCTACTGAAATCATCAGTAAAGGTAATGAAGTACTGATATCCACCTCTGGCATGTTTACTAAAAGGCCCACACACATCACTGTGTATAAGGTCAAGTAAACCTGAAGCCCTTTGACCTTTGTGAGGAAAAGGTGACTTCGTCATTTTACCCATTAAACAAGCTTTGCATGTATCAATCTCCTTGTAGGAGAATGATCCCAGCAGTCCATTTTCATGCAACCGCTTAATGCGTTTCTCGTTTATATGGCCTAAACGACTATGCCATAGCAAGGTGCTGTCATCAGCATACTTGGCTTTCTTAATATCAATTTGTTGTATCGAACATTCCATGTCCAACATGTATAACCCATTATTAATTGAACCAGTTGCATAAACAATATTATCAAAAGACAAAATACACTTTGAAATATTGCATTCAAAGGAAAATCCCTTCCTAACAAGAGCAGGAATGGAGATAATATTTTTAGTTATACTGGGAACAAAGTAACAACTGTTTAGTTCCAATACAAGTCCAGATGGTAAAGAAATAAAGTAGTCTCCTACAGCAACAGCAGCAACCCGTGCCCCGTTTCCAACTCGTAGGTCCACCTCATGCTGTCCCACCTGCCTTCTTCTCTTGAGTTCCTGTACATTTGAACAAATGTGAACTCCACATGCAGTGTCCAACACCCATGATACAGAAGAAGAAAACATGACCTCAGTCACGAATATACCTGAGCCAGAAGCAAAGCTTCCCCTCTTATCTCCTTGGAGCGCTTTACAGTCCTTTTTCCAGTGACCCAGCTGGCCACAGTGGAAACACCTGTATTCCTTAGACCGCTTCACCTTCTGCTTCAGAGCCTTGCTGTAATTCTTGACCGGGGCCTTGCCCTTCTTCCCCTTCTTCTTGTTCCTAGAAGGAACCATCAAGACAGAGGTTGAAGGCTTACCCTTCAGAGTCTCCTCAGTGGTCAAGAGCATATTCAGCAGCTCTGCCGGAGTACAATCGATTTTGTTCATATTAAAATTAATAATGAACGCGTCGAATGAAGGCGGGAGAGACTGCAGAATAATGTCCACAGCAAGCTCCTGGTTAATGGTATGCCCCAGTTTCTCTAGAGCCTCCTTGTGCCCAATCATCTTGAGCACGTGAGCTCCCACTGGGCTCCCTTCAGCCAGTTTGCTCTGAAAGAAGAGCTTTGTCAAATTATAGCGTTCAGTCCTCGCCTGTGCAGCATACAGCATCTTGAGGTTCGCTATCATCTCTATAGCCGACATATCCTCATGCTGACGCTGCAGCGGTGGCGTCATAGACGCTAGCATCAGGCAAGCGACATCAATGCTATCATTGACGTGCTTTTCATAGGCTTCCCGAACCGCCCTTGCGGCGTTCGGAGCGGGCTGCGGCGGTATCGCCGTCTCGAGGACATACAGTTTCCTCTCTGCCTTAAGAACGATCTTAAGGTGTCCAAACCAGTCAGAGAAGTTCGGCCCAGCAAACTTCTCCCTTTCCAGTAGGGATCGCACATTGAAGTTCATGGTGTTCGTTGCTGCAGGTATCTACAACAATGCAAGAACAGCAAGGTCAGTATCAATGTATAAGAATCAATCAGGACTTAAGAAAGATTCTTTTTCTCACTATTTTATCAGGCGTGAAAAATCCAGCAAAACAGCCCGAAAGAGTAAAACTCTTTTAGTGAGATGGGATCCAGATTTCATACTTGGTCTCCGCGTCCCGCTCAGGCGAGATAAGATGCACAGAGAGTACAAGCACTAGTTTCTGGTAGGCAGTCCCTGCCGATCGCCAACCCGTGCGATTCCCCTTCATCTGGGCAGTCCAGCAGACTGTGCCAACTGAGTTGGTACAACACAATCTCTGACCCCACAGATGGCTGCCTCCATGTGCTACCATATGCGCCACATATGTAGCCAACACGGTCAAGCTGACCCGACCTACTCCCTGGACCACCACGTGCTATGCTGAGCAACGAGAAGGGATAAATCCCTACTCTGTAACACGCAGGTGTAATCCCGCACCGTCTGAAGATAGATGGACGTGCCCACTGAGTGGGTACAACACGGCTCCAACGATAATCAGAACAGTGAGGTTTCGCGTCAGAAGGCTTACGAGCTTGATATTTAAGCGTTGGATTTTAACGGTCTTTTATCTTCTTGCCTATCATGGAATTCCTATGGTGATAGCAGAAGATAATTTAATCATGCAATTCTAATATTAAGCAATAAAAGAAAGCATGTATCTTATGTGGTAAAAGCCCATAGCCCTAGAAGACCTTAACCTAACTTAAGTCTTCATTTGCTCTTCATGGGTCTTTTGCTGCATATCTGGCCCAAACCTGGGCCCAAGCGCCAATTACAGCACAGGTGCGCCCACCAGGGAAAATGCGCCTGGTCCTAGGGTCGAACCCTATAGACCTCCCACCTGGTCAAGCCACTGCTGCATGCGCCAATGCCAAGTGTGCTCTGTGCTCTTGTCTAATTAAATTACAAATTTAACTATCTAGACAAGAGTGACACGCAGGTCACTTACATTTATAAATTAAAACACAGTGATGCGCAGATCACAATAATTAATTTACAATTTTAAAACAGGCACGCAGGCCCCAGCACAGCACAGATTTAACATGGGCAGCCCACATAAGACAAAATAGACAGACACATGCATCCATTCAGCAATCAAGTGATCCATTATAAAAATTAAAATTTTCGAAAACCCCTTGGGATTAATTTTAATTTTTCCTTATTTGCCCTACAACCTTACAACGGTACATTACTAGGGATCCACTCATCCAACCTAGTCAGATCCACTGCCCTTGCATGCACCAAGTCCTAACTGACTTGAGTCGACCATGAGGTCAACCATGCATGCGCCAGGGCTGAACAACCACAATGAGGTCTGGCAAGCGGGTGTGACCCCGGGCCTAACTCATGTGTGTTCATAGGTTGTCTCAATCAGACATCGCTACACACCTGTCTGCAGTCGACCTATAGCCACCATAGGCTTGCGCCAAGGTGCTAACAGGTCGACCCATTCAGGCTGTCAGATGGTCTGATCAGACTGTTGGATCTAACTCAGGGGGTGACTTCAACCCTAATAACCCGTCTAAGGGTTTATAGTAGAGCCTTAGATCTAGAGTGACTCGCGCATGTCAATTAGGGTTTTAAGAAAAACACAAAGCATGCGCCAAGAACAACATGCGCCAATGAAAACATACTTCAAGTTTTGCATGTACAAAAACTTAAAGAAAAATCGCATGTTAACTAGATCTAAGCATGTACACGCAAACATGGATCACATAAGCTTAAGCAATCATACAAAGATGCATAGAAAACCTGCTCTGATACCAGTTGTTGGAACCCCTTTCGAGAGGGGGGCGAAACCCAGCATGGTGCAAAACAAATTTCAAGCAGCGGATAGGGTCTCTAAGAATCGCATGCACCTTATATAATCAACTTAAAGAAAAACCGATTGCATAAGAGATGATTCGATCCATACCATTGCCATTTCTAGATGGCACCTTGGAAGTAAAGATCAAACGAGATCTTCTCCTTGTCGTCACACACAAGATGATGTCGCTATCTCTCTTGGTGCTCCTTGTGCTAGCAAGGTTCCAAGAGGTCCTTTGACGAGTGAAGGGAAAATGAGATGTCAATCTCTCTTGGCCGAATCCTCCTCAATCCGTCAAGCGTCGCCGCACTCACACAAGAATGTCGAGAGGAATATGGGCGAGAGGAATATGGGGAAGTGGCGAAAATAGAGCATACTCTATTCGGACGAGAGCCCCCTCAAGTGGAGATCATGGTTACTAAAAATAGTAACCACTCCTCACCACAACGTTCACGCCAAGTGAACTTGTCGCCTACTCCTCTCCCTATGAACCAAGCGCTCATTTAGTGAGCCGGTTCACTTTGGTTCGGTTTAAGAACCAATCAAGCCAATGATCTAGTCTAGATCTTAAATAAACCCTAAGGTTCACGATCTAACCGTCGATCTCAACGATGCCCCTGATCTGACCGATCTGGCATGCATTCTCTCGATCAAAGCTTACCGATCTCAAGCCCTAATCAATCAAACATGATCAGACCAGATCTCACTTACAATCAGAGATTAAATCCCTTTAAACTGAACCCAAATAATTCAGTCCACACGATCTGACTTAAGTAAGCCATATCATCAAATTGTGCGACCCAAAGGGTTTCCTTTAAATGTCGGTAACGACAACTTACGTTATCACGATCAGTGAGAGGTATCTAGCAACACATCACTGTCTCCCGATATAAAGAAAAGAGTCTTCCAAGACTACACCCAAAAACAGCACAAGTGTGAATCAAATCACAAGGCATGCATTTTTCCTTTGCCACTGGATGTTCTTATTGGACAAGCCTGTCAAGCTTGTAATTCCAATATGATGAGCATGATTAGATCAGATGATCATAGTCACCTGGGTATGGCCATACACTCTCTCAATCATCTCATCCAGGGGGCCCCTTTAGAACATCACACTCCTTAAACAAGGAGACGGCAATCCTATGTCTATCACTAGTGCCCTAACCTGACTCAAGCTCATTATCCAAGATAGTCTATAATCATTATGTTTCAAACGATATTGAACTATCTCAAAACAATGACAATCATCATTTAGAAAACACAAGTGATCTCAAGTCAGAGGAAATGTGCCACTTGTCATAATCAAGGAATATTCACATTGTGACAAACAATTGAACATCCTAGTAGGGTCTGTCCAGTACATCCCATGTACCCATGAGTCTACATCTTATTCCATGCTCGAAGCATCCTATAAGATTAGAACACATATTAGTCTTAACAATATCAAGGCTGTCTCATGTTCACCAAGATACATCGACTAAGGACTTAATAGCATGTCAGCCCAGCTGAACAGCTTTGAGACATTATTCAGAAGAACATATATTGCAGCAGACAATGTAGCTAACTGAATAACAACCATGCCTTTATAAACATAAGAGTTTATTACATGATACAGATACATTCCCATAGGCCTCAAACATTAGCCTTAAGGGCATACCCCAACACACATCACATCATCCTTGAGTCCTAAGAGCTCCAATGCTCTCATATGAGCGTATTTTGTCTTCACAATGCATCTGGTCAAAAGTTGGTTGTATCGTTCTTCCTGTGCCTCATCTCTAAAAATAATGCCGTAGGGGTTCGGTGTTGGCGGTGGAGTAGAGGACTTGGCTGGCCTCTTACCAGCCCTCTTGATAGCCATCCTTTTGATTCTTTGAGCCATAATAGAATGCAAACAAATATGTGTATACAAGAACTTGAACTGAAAAATAATAAGCTGAAAGTAATCGTTACCAAGCACTGTGAATAGTGCAGTCACATGGAAGAACAGGGATGAAAAAATCGAGCTTGATCTGGATTTCTAGGCTGGTTTCGAGCTACAAATCGCCTTGAGGAAGCTTCCTCTACCTCTGGAGAAGATCTGAGAAGCAGATGCAAGTTGAATCTGTTGGGGTATGCCCTTAAGGCTAATGTTTGAGGCCTTGGGATTGTATAAGTGTCATGTAATAAACTCTTAAGTTTATAAAGGCATGGTTTGTTGGGGTATGCCCTTAAGGCTAATGTTTGAGGCCTTGGGATTGTATAAGTATCATGTTATAAACTCTTATGTTTATAAAAGGCATGGTTGTTATTCAGGTTGTTACCTTGTCTGCTGTAATAAGTGTACTTCTGAATAATGTCTCAAAGCTGTTCAGCTAGGCTGACAGGCTATATGTCCTTAGTCGAGATATCTTGGTGAACATGAGACAGCCTTGATATGATTGAGACTAATATAAGTGCTAATCTTATAGGATGCTTCGAGCATGGAATAAGATGTAGACTCATGGGTACATTGAATGTACTGGACAGACCCTACTGGGATATTCCATTGCTTGTCACAATGTGAATGATCCTTGTAAGCAGCAAGTGGCACATGTCCTCTGACTTGAGATCACTTGTGTTTCTAAATGATGATTGTCATTGTCTTGAGGTAGTTCAATATCATTTGAAATATAATGATTATAGACTATTTTGGATGGTGAGCTTGAATCAGGTTAGGGCACTAGTGATAGACATAGGATTGCCGTCTCCTTGTTTAAGGAGTGTGGTGTTCTAAGGGCCCCCCTATATGAGATGATTGAGATAGTGTATGGCCATACCCAGATGACTATGTGCATCTGATCTAATCATGCTCATCGTATTGGAGTTACAAGCTTGACCCGCTTGTCCAATAAGAACATCCAGTGGCAAAGGACACATGTATGCCTTGTGAATTGAGTCACACTTGTGCTATGGTTTGGGAGTAGTCTTGGAAGACTCTTTCCTTTATATCGGGAGACAGTGATGTGTTGCTAGATACCCCTCACTGATCGTGATAACGTAAGTTATCGTTACCGACATTTAGAGGAAACCCTCAGGGTCGCACAATTTGATGATATGGCTTACTTGAGTCAGATCGTATGGACTGGATTCTTTGAGTTCAGATTAAAGGGATTTAATCTCTGATTGTAAGTGAGATCTGGTCTGATCATGTTTGATTGATTAGGACTTGAGATCGGTAAGCTTCGATCGAGAGAGGTGATGCTAGATCGGAGAGATCAAGGGCATCAGATGATGAATGGTTAGATCATGAGCCTTGGGGGTTCAATTTGGTCTAGACCAAGTGGCTAGAGCTATTTCGGTTTGGTTTGTTGAACCAAAGCCGATTTGACATTTTGGCTTGAACCGGTTCACAATGGTGAACGCATGGTTCAATCCTAAAATGCGTTTGGGTTGAATTGAGCGCATGGACTTGATGAGCTTCCATTTATGGAAAGTCATCAAGGGCCGGTTTCACTCACTTCAATGCCAAAAACGCATATGCGTTTGCTCTCTTCTCTTCAACGCATTCGACTTTGGTTGTGTGGTGATTGACGAGGAGAAGGAGAGGTTGAGCAAGAGGAGCGCTCGGCCAAGAGGTTCATCATCCCCTTCCATTCGACACTTGAAGGCTTGGATGTCTTGCTAGCACAAGAGACCGCAAGGAGTAAGCATCTTCATCTTGTGTGTGAACTTGTGGAGGAGATCTACTTTGTTCTCTTTATCCAAGCCGACTTCCAAGCATATGGCGTTGGTATGATTTTTCATCTCAATCTATTCAATCGATTATAGTTGAACATATGGCATGCAAATGATCTTGAACCCTTGCTTCCGCTTGCATATTTTACATTAGCGCCATGCTTAGGGTTTTGCCCCCTTATGATTAGGGGTTCCTTCATGGTTATTATTCAGTTTGTTACCTTGTCTGCTGTAATGAGAGTACTTCTGAATAATGTCTCAAAGCTGTTCAGCTAGGCTGACAGGCTATAAGTCCTTAGTCGAGATATCTTGGTGAACATGAGACAGCCTTGATATGATTGAGACTAATATGTGTGCTAATCTTATAGGATGCTTCGAGCATGGAATAAGATGAAGACTCATGGGTGCATTGGATGTACTGGACAGACCCTACTAGGATATTCAATTGCTTGTCACAATGTGAATGATCCTTGTAAGCAACAAGTGGCACATGTCCTTTGACTTGAGATCACTTGTGTTTCTAAATGATGAATGTCATTATTTTGAGGTAGTTCAATATCATTTGAAAGATAATGATTATAGACTATCTTGGATAATGATCATGAGTCAGGTTAGGACACTAGTGATAGATATAGGATTGCCGTCTCCTTGTTCAAGGAGTGTGATGTTCTAAAGGGCCCCCCTATATGAGATGATTGAGATAGTGTATGGCCATACCCAGATGACTATGTTCATCTGATCTAGTCATGCTCATCGTATTGGAGTTACAAGCTTGACCCGCTTGTCCAATAAGAACATCCAGTGGCAAAGGACACTTGTATGCCTAGTGAAACTGAATCACACTTGTGCTATGGGTTGGGTGTAGTCTTGGAAGACTCTTTCCTTTATATCGGGAGACAGTGATGTGTTGCTAGATACCCCTCACTGATCGTGATAACGTAAGTTATCGTTACCGACATTTAAAGGAAACCCTCAGGGTCACACAATTTGGTGATATGGCTTTCTTTAAGTCAGATCGTGTGGACTGAATTATTTGGGTTCAGTTTAAAGGGATTTAAACTCTGATTGTAAGTGAGATCTAGCCTGATCATGTTTGATTGATTAGGGCTTGAGATCGGTAAGCTTCGATCGAGAGAGCAGATGCTAGATCGGTGAGATCAGGAGCATCGAGAGATGAACGGTTAGATCTGAAACCTTAGGGGTTAATATGATTTAGACCAAGTGGCTTGGGTTAATTGGTCTTTGAACCAAACCTAATTGAACCAGTTCACTAGGGTGAACTCATGGTTCAATTTAAGAGATGTTTTCGGTTGGTTCACTTAGGGTGAACGCAAGGAATTAAGGGGGCTTTAATGAAGGGGGTTACACATTAAATGGTAACCGTTTCTTTCATTTGATGAGCTCTCTCTCCCTTTCGGTTTGGATTCGAGAGTGAGAGTTTTTGGCTTGCACTCACGACGAGGAGAAGGGGAGGACGAAAACAAGAACTCTCGGCCCTAGCATCATCTTATCATCCTACCACTCGAGAAGGACAACTTGGCATTTTGCTAGCACAAAAGTTGCGCAAGTTGGAAGCCTTCATCACTTAGTGTGTGTCTTCTAAGGAGAAGATCCCTTTCGATCTTTCTTCTTCCAAGCCGCCATCCATCCATGGCATTGGTAAGATCATAACTTGATCTAAAGTTCAATTAAGTTGATCATATAGCTATACCATTTGCGATCTTATGAAACCCTAAAAGTCTATGCTTCCGCTATCAAAGTTTTGAATGCGCCCCCCTCTCGAAAGGGGTTCTTACCTTAGGGTTTTCTCGCTCCCCCTTGAAGGGGATTCCTGCAATTGGTATCAGAGCATGTTTGGTTTCGGTATGATGCTTATGATTGCTTAATGTATTGTGTTCCATGTTAGATCTAAGTTTTCTCATCATGCGAAAGTGCTAGTTGTATGTAGTTTATTGTGGCGCATGTATGAGGTTAACATATGTTGGCGCATGTTTGTTGCTTACATAGTTGCGCTTATTGCATGTTATAGTTTTTCTTAAAAACTCAATGAACTTGCGCGCATACTTAGATCTAAGCCCTTGCTATAAACCCTTAGATGGGTTGATAGGGTTGAAAGCTTCATCTAGAATGGATCAAACTAGTCTGATCAGACCATCTGACAGCCTAGATGGGTTGACCAGATAGCACCTGTGCGCAAGCATGAGGTGGCTATAGGTTGGCTGCATCAAAGGTGTGTAGCGAGGTCTGGTTGAGACAACCAATGAACACTCTTGAGTTAGGCCCGGGGTCACACCCGCTTGCCAAAACTCTTGAAGGTGGTTCAGCCCTTGGCGCATGCATGGTTGACCATTAGGTCAATTCGGGTCAGTTAGGACTCGGTGCATGCAAGGGCACAGGATCTAACTAGATGGATGAGTGGATCCCTATCAATGGACCATTGTAAGGTTGTAGGGCACATAAGGAAATTAATATTGATGCCTATGGGGTTTTCAAAAATTTAATTTCTTGATTGCATCACATGATGATTGATGCCATGATGCTTGTCTATTTATTCTTATGTGGGCTGCCCATGTTAAATGTGTGCTGTGCTGGGGCCTGCGAGCCTGGAATCAAACTTGTAAATTATTTTGTGATCTGCGAATCACATTTGTACTTAATTTATAATGTATAATTGACCTGCGTGTAAGTACCCCTTAAGATAAGGGGGGTCCCCTTCTAGGGGGAGCATAACCCTAAAGCATATGGCGCATAAAATTTCTTCTTGCGGAACTAGGGTTATAGGATCGATATGCATGCTAAAAGATCAACTTGATAATAAGAAAACAATCATACCATCGCCATGGGAAGATGTTTCCTTGGAAGCAAAGATCAAAGTAGATCTTCTCCTTGTCGTCACACACAAGATGATGTCGCTATCTCTCTTGGTGCCCCTTGTGCTAGCAAGGTTCCAAGAGGTCCTTGTCGAGTGAAGGGAAAATGAGATCTCTTTCTTCTTGGCCGAATCCTCCTCAACCTTCAAAGCGTCGCCCCACTCACACGAGAGACGAGAGGAATATGGGCGAGAGGAATATCTCCGAGCGAAAATAGAGTATATTCTATTTTGATGAGCGCACTCTCCAAATGGAGATCATGGTTACTAAAAATAGTAACCACTCCTCACCACAACGTTCACGCCAAGTGAACTTGTCGCCTACTCCTCTCCCTATGAACCATGCGCTCATTTAGTGAGCCGGTTCACTTTGGTTCGGTTTAAGAACCAATCAAGCCAATGATCTAGTCTAGATCTTAAATAAACCCTAAGGTTCACGATCTAACCGTCGATCTCAACGATGCCCCTGATCTGACCGATCTGGCATACATTCTCTCGATCGAAGCTTACCGATCTCAAGCCCTAATCAATCAAACATGATCAGACCAGATCTCACTCACAATCAGAGATTAGATCCCTTTAAACTGAACCCAAACAATTCAGTCCACACGATCTGACTTAAGTAAGCCATATCATCAAATTGTGCGACCCTAAGGGTTTCCTTTAAATGTCGGTAACGATAACTCACGTTATCACGATCAGTGAGGGGTATCTAGCAACACATCACTGTCTCCCGATAGAAAGGAAAGAGTCTTCCAAGACTACACCCAAACCATAGCACAAGTGTGACTCAAATCACTAGGCATGCATATTTCCTTTGCCACTGGATGTTCTTATTGGACAAACCTGTCAAGCTCGTAATTCCAATATGATGAGCATGATTAGAACAGATGAACACAGTCACCTGGGTATGGCCATACACTTTCTCAATCATCTCATCCAGGGGGCCCCTTTAGAACATCACACTCCTTAAACAAGGAGACGGCAATCCTATGTCTATCACTAGTGCTCTAACCTGACTCAAGCTCACCATCCAAGATAGTCTATAATCATTATGTTTCAAATGATATTGAACTATCTCAAAACAATGACAATCATCATTTAGAAAACACAAGTGATCTCAAGTCAGAGGAAATGTGCCACTTGTCATATCCAAGGAATATTCACATTGTGACAAACAATTGAACATCCTAGTAGGGTCTGTCCAGTACATCCCATGTACCCATGAGTCTACATCTTATTCCATGCTCGAAGCATCCTATAAGATTAGAACACATATTAGTCTTAACCATATCAAGGCTGTCTCATGTTCACCAAGATATATCGACTAAGGACATAATAGCTTGTCAGCCCAGCTGAACAGCTTTGAGACATTATTCAGAAGAACATATATTGCAGCAGACAATGTAGCTAACTGAATAACAACCATGCCTTTATAAACATAACAGTTTATTACATGATACAGATACATTCCCACAGGCCTCAAACATTAGCCTTAAGGGCATACCCCAACACTGCGAGTCAAACTTGTCTAGATAGATCAAATTGTATTTGATTAGACAAGAGCACAAAGGCACACATCCAAAAGGGGGCATTCAGCTGGTGGCGCACCTGAGGTGCTCTTGGCGCTAGGGGCCTGGGTTGGACCAGATGAGATGCAAATGAGCTCAAGTGAAGACTTAAGTAAAATTAAGGTCTTACTAGGGTTCATGGGCTTTTACCACATAAGATCATGCTTTCTATTTATTGCTTAAATAATTAGAATTGCATGTGTTTATCTTCTGCTATCACCATAGGACTTGTATGATAGTGAAGAAGATAAAAGACCGTTAAAATCCAACGCTAATATATCAAGCACGTAATGCCTTCTGACGCGAAACCTCACTGTTCTGACTATCGTTGGAGCCGTGTTGAACCCACTCAGTGGGCACGTCCATCTATCTTCAGACGGTGCGGGATTACACCTGCGTGTTACAGAGTAGGGATTTATCCCTTCTCGTTGCTCAGCATAGCACGTGGTGGTCCAGGGAGTAGGTCAGGTCAGCTTGACCATGTAGGCTACATATGTGGCGCATATGGTAGCACATGGAGGCAGCCATCTGAGGGATCAGAGACTGTGTTGTACCAACTCAGTTGGCACAGTCTGCTGGATTGCCCAGATGAAGGGGAATCGCACGGGTTGGCGATTGGCTGGGACAGCCTACCAGAAATTAGTGCTTGTCCTCTCTGTGCATCTTATCTCGCCTGAGCGGGACGCGGAGACCAAGTATGAAATCTGGATCCCATCTCACTAAAAGAGTGTTACTCTTTCGGACTGTTTACTGGATTTTTCAGTCAGATAAAATAGTGAGAAAAGAATCTTTCTTAAGTCCTGGAATGATTCTGAACATTGATACTGACCTTGCTGTTCTTGCTTGTTGTAGATTCCTGCAGCAACGAACACCATGAGCTTCAATGTGCGATCCCTACTGGAAAGGGAGAAGTTTGCTGGGCCAAACTTCTCTGACTGGTTTGGACACCTTAAGATCGTTCTTAAGGCAGAGAGGAAACTGTATGTCCTCGAGACGGCGATACCGCCGCAGCCCGCTCCGAACGCCGCAAGGGCGGTTCGGGATGCCTATGAAAAGCACGTCAATGATAGCATTGATGTCGCTTGCCTGATGCTAGCGTCTATGACGCCACCACTGCAGCGTCAGCATGAGGATATGTTGGCTATAGAGATTATAGCGAACCTCAAGATGCTGTATGCTGCACAGGCGAGGACAGAATGCTATAATCTGACAAAGCTCTTCTTTCAGAGCAAACTGGCTGAGGGGAGCCCAGTGGGAGCTCACGTGCTCAAGATGATTGGGCACAAGGAGGCTCTGGAGAAACTGGGGCATACCGTCAACCAGGAGCTTGCTGTTGATATTATTCTGCAGTCTCTCCCGCCCTCTTTCGATGCGTTCATCATTAATTTTAATATGAACAAAATCGATTGCACGCCGGCAGAGCTGCTGAATATGCTCTTGACAACTGAGGAAACTCTGAAGGGAAAGCCTTCAACCTCTGTCTTAATGGTTCCTTCAAGGAACAAGAAGAAGGGGAAGAAGGGCAAGGCCCCTGTCAAGAACTACAGCAAGGCACTAAAACAGAAGGTGAAGCGGTCGAAGGACAACAGGTGTTTCCACTGTGGCCAGCTGGGTCACTGGAAAAAGGACTGTAAAGCGCTCCAAGGAGATAAGAGGGGAAGCATCGCTTCTGGCTCAGGTATATATGTGACTGAGGTCATGTTATCTTCTTCTTCTATTTCATGGGTGTTGGACACTGCATGTGGAGTTCACATTTGTTCAAATGTACAGGAACTCAAGAGAAGAAGACAGGTGGGACAGCATGAGGTAGACCTACGCGTTGGAAACGGGGCACGGGTTGCTGCTGTTGCTGTAGGAGACTATTTCATTTCTTTACCATCTGGCATTGTATTAGAATTAAACAATTGTTATTTGGTACCCAGTATTACCAAGAATATTATCTCTATTCCTGCTCTTGTCAGGAAAGGATTTGCCTTTGAATGCAAGATTTCAAAGTGTGTTTTATCTTATGATAATATTGTGTATGCAACTGGTTCAATCAACAATGGGTTATTCATGTTGGACATGGAATATTCTATACAAAACATTGATAATAAGAAAGCCAAGTATGCTGATGACAGCACCTTGCTATGGCATAGTCGTTTAGGCCATATAAACGAGAAGCGCATTAAGCGGTTGCATGATCATGGACTGCTGGGATCATTCTCCTATAAGGAGATTGATACATGCAAAGCTTGTTTAATGGGTAAAATGACGAAGTCACCTTTTTCTAAGAAAGGTCAAAGGGCTTCAGGTTTACTTGACCTTATACACAGTGATGTGTGTGGGCCATTTAGTAAACATGCCAGAGGTGGCTATCAGTACTTCATTACCTTTACTGATGATTTCAGTAGGTATGGGTATGTCTATTTAATGAGACATAAAAGTGAATCTTTTGACAAGTTCAAAGAGTTCAAGAATGAAGTACAAAATCAGTTAGGCCGAAATATCAAGGCACTTCGTTCTGATCGAGGTGGAGAATACCTAAGTCATGCGTTTACTGACTATCTGAAAGAGTGTGGGATTATCTCACAGCTCACTCCGCCAGGAACACCGCAATGGAATGGTGTGTCCGAGAGGAGAAATAGAACGTTACTTGATATGGTTCGTTCTATGATGAGTCAAGCTACACTTCCATACTCCTTTTGGGGTTTTGCACTGGAAACAGCTGCAAAGGTACTAAACCGAGTGCCATCCAAGGCAGTTTCTAAAACGCCATACGAGTTATGGTATGGGAAACAGCCTAGCTTGACATTTATCAGGATCTGGGGTTGCGAGGCTTATGTCAAAAAGCTCGCCTCTGGGAAACTAGAGAGCAGATCTGACAAATGTATCTTTGTCGGTTACCCTAAGGAAACTAAGGGTTATTATTTCTACGATCCCAAAGAGAACAAGGTTTTTGTTGCTCGGACGGCCATATTTCTTGAGAAGGAATTTCTTCTGCAAGAGGCCAGTGGGAGAGAAATAAAGCTGGATGAGATTCCAGAGGAAGGACAAAGTAGTCAAGCTCAGTTGGATGAGCCTGAGCCAGTGGATCAGGTTATTGAACAACCTGAGGCTCAGATATCACGGGAACCGCGAAGATCGGGAAGGATCCGTCGACAGCCTGAGCGCTATGACGGAGTCTACATCATTGATAATGATGAACCCCTCACCTATGCGGATGCGGTCAGTGGACCGGAGTCAGCTAGATGGCTTGATGCTATGCGAGCCGAGATGGACTCCATGTCAGATAACCAAGTCTGGGATTTGGTTGATCCGCCTCCGGGAGTAATCCCTATAGGCTGTAAATGGATCTTCAAGAAGAAGATTGACATGGATGGTAACGTGGTTACCTATAAAGGCAGGCTAGTTGCGAAAGGTTTCAAACAAATCTACGGGATAGATTATGATGAAACTTTCTCACCTGTAGCCATGTTTAAGTCTATTCGGATTCTTTTCGCGATAGCTGCATATTATGATTATGAGATCTGGCAGATGGATGTGAAGACAGCTTTCCTTAATGGAAATCTGGATGAGGATGTGTATATGACACAACCTGAGGGTTTCACTAATCCAGCAGATCGTCATAAAATATGCAAGTTAAAGAAATCCATTTATGGATTGAAACAAGCATCTAGAAGCTGGAATATTCGTTTTGATGAATCAATCTCTGAGTTTGGTTTCATCAAGAACGAGGATGACCCGTGTGTATATAAGAGGTTTAGTGGGAGCGTAATTACATTCCTAATCCTCTACGTCGATGATATCTTGATCATTGGAAATGATATTCCTGAACTGCATGCTGTTAAAGCATGGTTAGGAAAATGTTTCCAGATGAAAGATCTAGGAGAAGCAGCCTATGTGTTAGGTGTGAAGATCTACCGGGATAGATCTAAGAGGCTTCTCGGGCTGTGCCAGAGTACTTACATCGATAAGGTCCTGGAGAGATTCCATTTAGAGAATTCTAAACGTGGATATCTTCCAGTCAGACATGGTCTGAATCTTTCGAAGAGTCAGTGTCCACAAACACAGACTGAGAAAGATGAAATGGACAATACGCCTTATGCTTCGGCTATTGGGTCCATTATGTATGCGATGTTGTGTACTCGCCCAGACGTCGCTTACGGGTTAAGCGTGACCAGTCGATTCCAAAGTAATCCAGGTATGGCGCACTGGATTGCAGTCAAGAACATTATAAAATATCTGCGGAGGACCAAAGATATGTTCTTGATATATGGTGGTCAGGAAGAACTCAGTATAGAGGGATATACTGACGCTTCGTTCCAGACGGACCAGGATGATTTCCGATCGCAATCAGGCTATGTTTTTAGCTTGAATGGAGGTGCTGTGGTGTGGAAGAGTTTCAAACAGTCAACTGTTGCTGATTCCACAACAGAAGCCGAGTATGTTGCAGCCTCGGAAGCATCCAAGGAGGCAGTGTGGATTCGTAAGTTCGTGAGAGAACTTGGTGTTGTTCCTTCGAGTGCAGATCCTTTGGTTATCTTCTGTGATAACACTGGAGCCATCGCACAAGCAAAGGAACCACGGTCGCACCAGAAGTCCAAGCACATACAGAGACGGTTTCACTTGATCCGGGAGATCATTGATCGAGGCGAGATCAAAATATGCAAGGTTCATACAGATGACAATCTGACAGACCCGCTTACCAAGCCTCTGGCGCAGCAGAAGCATGAGAAGCACTGTAATAATATGGGTTTGAGATTTCTCAACCATTAGATTAAGTGCAAGTGGGAGATTGTTGGGGTATGCCCTTAAGGCTAATGTTTGAGGCCTTGGGATTGTATAAGTGTCATGTAATAAACTCTTAAGTTTATAAAGGCATGGTTATTATTCAGTTTGTTACCTTGTCTGTTGTAATGAGAGTACTTCTGAATAATGTCTCAAAGCTGTTCAGCTAGGCTGACAGGCTATAAGTCCTTAGTCGAGATATCTTGGTGAACATGAGACAGCCTTGATATGATTGAGACTAATATGTGTGCTAATCTTATAGGATGCTTCGAGCATGGAATAAGATGAAGACTCATGGGTGCATTGGATGTACTGGACAGACCCTACTAGGATATTCAATTGCTTGTCACAATGTGAATGATCCTTGTAAGCAACAAGTGGCACATGTCCTTTGACTTGAGATCACTTGTGTTTCTAAATGATGAATGTCATTATTTTGAGGTAGTTCAATATCATTTGAAAGATAATGATTATAGACTATCTTGGATAATGATCATGAGTCAGGTTAGGACACTAGTGATAGATATAGGATTGCCGTCTCCTTGTTCAAGGAGTGTGATGTTCTAAAGGGCCCCCCTATATGAGATGATTGAGATAGTGTATGGCCATACCCAGATGACTATGTTCATCTGATCTAGTCATGCTCATCGTATTGGAGTTACAAGCTTGACCCGCTTGTCCAATAAGAACATCCAGTGGCAAAGGACACTTGTATGCCTAGTGAAACTGAATCACACTTGTGCTATGGGTTGGGTGTAGTCTTGGAAGACTCTTTCCTTTATATCGGGAGACAGTGATGTGTTGCTAGATACCCCTCACTGATCGTGATAACGTAAGTTATCGTTACCGACATTTAAAGGAAACCCTCAGGGTCACACAATTTGGTGATATGGCTTTCTTTAAGTCAGATCGTGTGGACTGAATTATTTGGGTTCAGTTTAAAGGGATTTAAACTCTGATTGTAAGTGAGATCTAGCCTGATCATGTTTGATTGATTAGGGCTTGAGATCGGTAAGCTTCGATCGAGAGAGCAGATGCTAGATCGGTGAGATCAGGAGCATCGAGAGATGAACGGTTAGATCTGAAACCTTAGGGGTTAATATGATTTAGACCAAGTGGCTTGGGTTAATTGGTCTTTGAACCAAACCTAATTGAACCGGTTCACTAGGGTGAACGCATGGTTCAATTTAAGAGATGTTTTCGGTTGGTTCACTTAGGGTGAACGCAAGGAATTAAGGGGGCTTTAATGAAGGGGGTTACACATTAAATGGTAACCGTTTCTTTCATTTGATGAGCTCTCTCTCCCTTTCGGTTTGGATTCGAGAGTGAGAGTTTTTGGCTTGCACTCACGACGAGGAGAAGGGGAGGACGAAAACAAGAACTCTCGGCCCTAGCATCATCTTATCATCCTACCACTCGAGAAGGACAACTTGGCATTTTGCTAGCACAAAAGTTGCGCAAGTTGGAAGCCTTCATCACTTAGTGTGTGTCTTCTAAGGAGAAGATCCCTTTCGATCTTTCTTCTTCCAAGCCACCATCCATCCATGGCATTGGTAAGATCATAACTTGATCTAAAGTTCAATTAAGTTGATCATATAGCTATACCATTTGCGATCTTATGAAACCCTAAAAGTCTATGCTTCCGCTATCAAAGTTTTGAATGCGCCCCCCTCTCGAAAGGGGTTCTTACCTTAGGGTTTTCTCGCTCCCCCTTGAAGGGGATTCCTGCAGAATCAATGCTCAAACAAGAAGAAATCGAAAAGGGCGAACAGTCGGTGGATGAACTGCAGTAGAGCTTGCTCGAGCTCAAAAATCGCAAGATCTAGGTAAAAAATTGGTTTGAAATCGAGGTGAATCGATCAGGAAATGTTTAACGAGGGTTCTGGAAGTGATTTCGCAAAGAACGGGGTTGGATCGAGCGAGAAATCACAAAAATACCTAACTCGGCGCTGAGAAACCCTAAATACGACACATAAAAGTGTGGGGCCGGCGGAATTACGGCACCGTAATGTGATTACGGTAGTGCCGTAATTTGCACTCGAACTCGTGTAAGATCCAAGGATCTTAAGTTCTGGTAAGCATTATTTTGATTTAAATAAAATTATTGACTATGATAATTTTATGTATTGGTTGTCAAATTATAGTTAATTAACTAGAAATTTTGGTTGTTAATTTATTGTAAATAAATTAGAGATTATTTATTTGATTGTTGGCTGATTTATGATAAATTATTATTGGTCGTTCATGATAAATTAATTAGGATTTATGGTTGTAAATTGTAAGTTAATTAATTAGAACTTATTGGTTAATTAATTAGACCTTATTGGTTAATTAATTAAATTCTTATTGGATATTAATTAAATCCTTATTGGATTTGTGTTTAAGTGAAATAATTAATTGGATATTAGATTTAAAATTCAAATTATTAGTTAAATGAATTAAGTCCTAATCGGATTAACTAATTGGATTTTAAAATTCGAATTTAGTTAGTTAAATGGGTTAAACCTATTTGAATTAATGGGTTAATGGGTTTAAAATTTTAAAATCCAAAGTTTAAGTGGGAATTGCGCTTAGGGTAAGAGTTTTTGGCGATTTTGGCTTGAGGAAAATTGTGGGCGACGGCTTGAGAAGAAGTGGCGATTCTTGAAGAGTTTTGAGGTGATTTTCTTCATCTTCTTCCCTTGGCGATTTTTCCTTGAAGAGAAGAAATTCCTTTGGCGAGTTCTTGAAGATTTTTGGGCGACTTAAAAGCTTTAGACGATTTCTTTTGTGGAGAATTTTCGGTTTAAGAGGTGAGTGGTGTGTCTTTTCGATTCCTAGCAATTTGGTTGTATTAATTAATGAGTTAGATTGATTGGAAAGTTTTATCATGCTAAAAACCGAATTTGAGCCATTCATTTATGAAAACCGAAATTTGATATTAATCTTGATATTGTGGTTAACATGTTTACATGTGAATTGAATCTTGATATTTCTCCATGAAAAGTTAGTTTAGGGTATTTTCCATGAAAACCGAATTTAAGGCATATCTCCATGAAAACCGAATTTAGGGTAATTATTGTGTGGAGTTTAGGAAGCATTAAATCATTGATCTTGAGTATGAAATTCTTGTTAACTAAGGTGTTAATTAAGGTGTATTTTTAAATTGATATTAGGTTTGAAACAGTGGGTTACATGTGTGATTTGTAAAGCAATTATGCTTTAATTTTATGTTGATTTTTGGGGCGCATGATAAATGTTATATGTCGAATTTTATGGATGCTTGATAAATTGCCAATAATGTTATGTTGTAAAACTCATGTTTATTTAATTAAGATCATGTAATCATGTTTGAGAACATTGGGTGATAATTTAGCAAAATTTCACTGAACTGACCAGCCTGAAATTTAAGGACTACACAATATTCGGTGATATTCGAATATAAAACATTATGTGTTATGTTATGTGAAATTCTGAACAATATGTGTGATCATGTGAATTCTGAACAATATGTGTGATCTTGTGAATTTTGAAAAATTATGGGTTATGTGAAATTGGAAAATTATGTGATTATGTGATGGTTAGGACTAAGGCTAGGTGTAACTATGAACTCAAGGGGATAGTCCTTATGTGTTATGTTAAGGGTTTGAATTTCAGCCCTGTATTGTGATATGTGAGGAGGTTGATGTTCAGCCTGCCTATTATGATTATTGTGATGGGGGTTGATGTTCAGCCTGCCCGATATGATTTTTGTGATGACTATCCTAGAGTCTAGTTGACACTTAGGAGTCCACCTTTGTGAAATATGTTCACCTATGTGAAATATGAAGTAAGATGTGTCTGTTGTCCAGTAGGAACCTTTTAGGAGAACGGGTTTTGACGCAAAGTGCCATGTCTTGGTCAGACAGGGGCCACCTCTTGATGTCACTACTCTTTTATGTGATGGGGTAATATAAGACGCAAAGTGCCATGTCTTGATCAGACAGGGGCCACCTCTTGATGTCATTACTCTTTATGTGACGGGGTGATATAAGACGCAAAGTGCCATGTCTTGATCAGACAGGGGCCACCTCTTGATGTCATCACTCTGATGTGTTATGGGGTGAGGGAGCAAAGTGCCACGTCGTGACCTGACGGGGGCCACCTCTTGATTCTACTCACTATCCATGTTTATGTGTTGCACGAGATTTTGCAGCTCCCAGTGCTTTGGCCAAGCCGGGTTAGACCATATTGGTCACTACTGAATATGCTGGACAACTAGGTTAATTAAGTATGGTGTGTTTAGTTGGTTTAAAATATATGTGTTTAATTAGGTTAGAGTAAAACTCTAGAACCTGAGTTTGTGAACATGAGTTTGTTATATGCTAGTGTGTACATCTGACTGTTTATATGATTTCTGTTTCTTTATTTTGTTATATGTTGACATAATATTCTTGTTAAAGATTTTTAAAAATAATCTGCCTATATTTTTGAGTGTATGTTATGGATGGTCGATTTAGACTATCCACTCACTGGGCTGTGTAGCTCACCCCTCATTATTTTCAGGCATAGAGCAGGGGCGCATTTCATGAGTAACATTGGCGTGGATATTATGTTTGCTGCTTAAGAACTTTTATGCTAAAATTTTCTGGGGGCCGGTTGTGGCTAAACCATATGATTTATATGAACTATGTGAACCATGTGATGTGAACCATGTGCACTATGTGAATTTGTGTTGCCAGATTGTGATAGTTTAACTGAGTTTGATTTTGTGTCACCGCGGGCTTCAGCCTGGTTTCGGTGTTTGGTGTCAGTTTATAAAAATCGATTTTTGTGGATTTGTTTTGAAATTGAAGTTGATGTGTATTTTTGCAATCGGTTTTGATACAACTGTAACTTGCATATGTCTAGTGCAAGTATTGCCTGGTGGCAGGTACCTTTATGGATTTTATGAATTTTAATCGGTTTTGATATAACTGTTGCCTTGCATATGTCTAGTGCAAGGATTGCGTGGTGGCAGGTACCCTTACGAGATTTATGAGATTTGAGTTTTGTGAATTTGTGTGTATGGATTTATGGAAATTTTTCAGATCGTGTTTTCTTGAACTCGGTTTTACCTAGCATATGATCGATCTTATATGAAACATCCTGTATCATTTGTGAATTGTGCCATTTGTTTGGGGTTAAGAATGTGGGATGTTACAACTCGTGACAAGTAAAAACTTCAAAATTATGGTACCATGACAAACAATACGACACTACCGTAATTTGCACAAAAAATATGAATGTTACTGTACAAAAAAGACTCGAAAATATGGCAGCGTGAAAAACATTGCGGCGGTACCGTATAGTGATTATGGTACCATAATAAACATTACGGCACTACCATAATTTACAAAAAAAAACTCAAAACTCTCTGTTGAAAAATCGGTCAAAAATACGATACCGTAAATAAATTTCGGTGCTATCGTAATTCACGAAAATTTTTGGAATTCGCCGTTTAACTTAAAAATTCAGCATGGATCTTCCTACAAAGAGAAAAATAAAAGTTAGTAAGCAAATAACTAAGATAAAAGTAAAAAACAAGAACAAAAAGAAGACAAAAACAAAAGAGTGCTTGGGTTGCCTCCCAAGAAGCGCTAATTTTCGGTCATTAACTTGACCGTTCAACACTCAGATTTGATCGTGATTGTGTCTTTAGTCGCCATCCTGATTTTTCTATGTCTCGGCTCAGACCTAAAAATAGTGTCCAAATTTACTTATGAACCTTTTTCCTTTCTCAAGTAATTTAGATTTTCCTTTCCTCTTTCGTCTCTTCCTCTTCTTCTTCGCTGCTCTTTCCTGAAATTCTTTATTAGCACTCTTAGAAAATGTATCAGTTTCAAAATCAGGAGGTTCATCAAATAAACTATGCATGTCACAAACAACCTCATCATCAATTATTTCTATGCTACAACATGTCCCTGAGTGTGATGCCTTTTTTAAAGAATCAATCAAATCAAATTCAATTATATCACCACAAATATCAAAAGCCAATTTTCCTTTTCTAACATCAATTAATGCACCAGATGAAGCTAAAAAAGGCCTACCAAGAATAATTGAATTTTTAGAATTTTCTTCCATCTCTAGAACTACAAAGTCTGCAGGTATGAAAAACTTACCAATTTGTACAGGAACATTCTCTAATATACCAACCAGATACTTAACTGATGAATCAGCAAGTTGCAAAGAAATTGAGGTTGGTTTGAGCTCTCCAATATCCAATTTCCTGTAAAGAGAATAAGGTATTAGACTAACACTTGCACCAAGATCACATAAGGCTCGGTCAAAAGCCATATCTCCAATAGAACAAGGTATAGAGAAACTACCTGGATCCTTTAGTTTAGGTGGCAACTTATTCTGAATAAGAGAACTACATTCCTCTGTAAGTGCCACAGTACCATAATCCTCAATCTTTCTCCTGTTAGACATAATTTCTTTCAAAAATTTTGCATAAGATGACATTTGAGATAAAGCTTCAGTAAAAGGTATGTTAATGTAAAGCTTTTTAAGAACATCTAAAAATTGCCCAAATTGTTTATCTAGTTTTGCTTGAACAATCCTCTGGGAAAGGGAATAGGTGGCTAATAGCCCGAAAGGGAACACAACAAATTTGGCACGCGTGTACCTTGGACTAATCCTTGGTAACGGCACCAAAAACTTGTTGTTAAACCGCAAGTGCATGGGTATACGAACTAATAAAAAAAAGTATCGAATCCACAGGGACCTATGTTGTCGAATACTAAATAGTTGATTTCTTACTAACTAGGCAAAACGAGATCGTGAGAATAGCAAATAGTAACTAAAAGCGGGATTATCAGAGAGAAAAGCTAGGACTAGGGTTTCGTTCACTTAAACTTTTATGACTAGACATGAATAAGGATTTCGTTGATTCAATTTCATCATGAAGAAGATATTATCAAAGGATGAACTCAAGGATCACTTTCGTGCATCCGAGCTCTAGAATCTCTAGTGGAGTCTCAAGGATCACTTTCGTGCATCCGAGTCTCGCAACTTGTTTTGCTCAAGGACCTCCAACGTTCCGATCTATGCTTTCGCACAAGATCTCCACGTTTGACAAATAGACTCGATTTGTGGATTCATGTTATAATCATGCCAATTATTTTACTAGAAAAGATCAAGATGGATCTAACCTAAGGAAGGGATCCTAACATGCAATTCTAGGGTTCCAAATTCTCAAGCAATTACCTTTCAGTCTCAAGTGAAAATTCTAAGAACATAATTAATAATATGAACTTAAAGAGAGTCTAAGCAAAATTATCACATGAGCAAAATCATCATACTAAAATCAAACTCAACGAAATATTGAAAAAGAAGTTGTCTAATCATAAAAAGTCAAGTGAACTACTCCCCCATGTCCCAAGAGTAGTTTAAGCTAGCATGGTGAAGGAAATACAATATTCCATAATTTTAGAAAATTAAAAATCAACAAAAAGAAGAGTTTTTAGAAAATACGGCACGCCTGTGAAGTATTTCACAGCCGTATTTTACAAAGGAAGGTGTGAATAGTTGTGGCGATCCTTCTTCCTCTGATTTCTCCTCCAATTTGTCTCCTTTCGATCTAAAACTTCTGGCACATTGTCTCCTTCACCAGGCGATGCTTCGGTAGAAAAATCACAGCCGGAGGTTGTCTAGATCGAGCGTGGCGGCGAAACCCTCGGCGACGGCGTGGATCAAGATTTCTCCCTCGACAGTGTACGAAATTTAGGGCTTTTGGTCTCTCTCTAATCCTCCCATGCAAAGCTCTCCTTTTTCTTCTTACAGCATCGAATATAAACTTCTGGATCGTCCGCAATCATCTCCGCAAGAATCGGGTGTGGACATTGACCTGGGCGTCGCGTTCAAAACGGGTTTTACGGTAGTGTAATTGTTTACGGCTGGTGCCGTAAAATCTCTTGAGTCTTCTGTGCCGATGTCGTCTCGAAAAATACGGCGCATAAAATAGTTTACGGCCAGTGCCGTAAAATCTCTTGAACTCTCTGGTCGGATTCGTCGGGGAAATACGGCTCGTGTAATTCTTTACGGCAGGTGCCGTAATTTCATATGAAGTTACTGTTCTGGCGCAATCCGAAATACGGTACCATAATATTGCTTACGGCCGGTACCGTAAAATCGGGAAATCTTTATGTTCAAAAATCTTCACAAATTACGGCAGTGTTCGGATTTTACGGTACCATTTTGAATTACGGTACCGTAAAATAGATTACGGCACTACTGTAATTTGCTGGCTTGCTCCGATTTGCGTGAAATTTCTTGGGTGATCTCCTCTTCTGGATGAGAACTCTTCCATGTATTTGATTTTGCTTGAAAACAAATAAAATAGTTCCTTTTTGCATGAAAAACATGAAAAACTAAAATAGAAGTAGACTTTGCAATATTTGATGGATTTAGCTTAAAAACAAGTAGAAAGATCCTCGATTTAGCATGAAAAGGTATCTAAAATGATGCAAAATATACTACATATTTCAGTGTCATCAAACACATAAGGCTCAAACCTTGCTTGTCCTCAAGCAAAAAATCAAAATTTGATTAAAAGAATAACCTTTTCATGCTCAATAAATTTCTAAAATACAACTTGTCAATGAAAAATTCTATTAATTAATTTACAAAATTTCAAGTAAACATATCATCCTCAGAACTCAATTTTCTAGATTTACAACTCAATCAAATAAAACTTCGCAACTTGTACAATAGATAGAATTTTCAATCTCATGATTTCACCCGGTATCAATTTAAATCTATCATGCTTTTGTTTACAGGAATTAGGTCTCCAAGATCTTTTTCCACACATAATTTTTTTTTTGTTTCTTTTTTCATTGTCTTTGCATAGACGGCATGTATCCACATAGACACATACTTTTTATTTTTGACTTCAACTCTTTCTTCGGTACCACTGTCAATTTTACACAGTGCCAAGTAGAGGGGTCTTATTCTTTTCACCACTCATTAATTTTCATGCATAGACTTCAACCCATGTCTTAGGTACCTCTATCAATTTAACATAGTGCCAAGTAGGGGAGTCTCTCACTATTTTTTTATGCATCTCGGATTCTTATTTCCCAACAATTAGCAAAAATAGACTAAACCTCAACTAGGTTGATCAATTGATCTAAATTGATAAATCATACTAATATACTCATTTTATTCAAAAGAGAAGTTTCACTTTTAAATTTCATTCTTCAAATAATATATCTCCCCAAAATTTTATGCATCAATCAATGTCATATCTCAATAGACAAATATGTATTGAAGAAATAAATTTGACATGATGGAGTTATGTTTTCAATCATGAATTTGAGATCATCAATCATTCAAGTCATCAACAGTATAAATTAAGAGTGAACTCATCATCACCATCAATTATCACAATATCATATCAACAAAAATATATCATCATGTATATCATATCAAACATCAGAATATCAAAATATCATATAACCTCATCGAATTAGTAAAGATCAATATAATCATCATCATACAACCATATCGAAATAAGAATAATAGGCATGTTAAACAGAATGCAGTGGCGGCAATCATGGAAGCACCATCCTTCCCTTCATCATATAAAACAACAGTGAGATAAAGAAAATCATAGTACAGCAAAAAGGTAAGGGAAGATAATACTCACAAAGCCTCTACTCATCATCGTCAGATCGCGTAGCCTCTGAGTCTCTCACAGTAGTCTCCTCAGGATCAAAGTATGGGGTTCCTCCCTGATCACCATGATAGCCATAGTCTCTGTGATAAGCATAACCAAAACGGTCATAGAGGAAGTTACCCATGTCTTCCATATGGTTGCATATGTTGGGGTATGCCCTTAAGGCTAATGTTTGAGGCCTTGGGTTGTTATCAGTATCATGTATAAACTCTATGTTTATAAAGGCAATGGTTGTTATTTAGGTTGTTACATTATCTGCTGCAATATGTATACTTCTGAATAATGTCTCAATGGTGTTTAGCTTGGCTGACATGCAGTATTGTCCTTAGTCGAGATATCTTGGTGAACATGAGACAGCCTTGATATGATTGAGACTAATATGTGTTCTAATCTTATAGGATGCTTCGAGCATGGAATAACATGTAGACTCATGGGTACATTGGATGTACTGGACAGACCCTACTTAGGATATTCGATTGCTTGTCACAATGTGAATAATCCTTGTATGCAAACAAGTGGCATATTTCCTCTGACTTGAGATCACTTGTGTTTCTAAATGATGATTGGCATTATCTTGAGGTAGTTCAATATCATTTGAAACATAATGGTTATAGACTATCTTGGATAATGAGCATGAGTCATGTTAGGGCACTAGTGATAGATATAGGATTGCCGTCTCCTTGTTTGGAGTGTGATGTTCTGAAGGGGCCCCCTGGATGAGATGGTTGAGAAAGTGTATGGCCATACCCAGGTGACTATGTTCATCTGATCTAACCACTCTCATCATATTGGAATTACAGGCTTGACACGCTTGTCCAATAAGAACATCCAGTGGCAAAGGAAACACATATGTCAAGTGACTTGGGTTCACACTTGTGCTGTGGTTTGGGTGTAGTCTTGGAAGACTCTTTCCTTTATATCGGGAGACAGTGATGTGTTGCTAGATACCCCTCACTGATCGTGATAACGTAAGTTATCGTTACCGACATTTAAAGGAAACCCTTAGGGTCGCACAATTTGATGATATGGCTTACTTAAGTCAGATCGTGTGGACTGAATTGTTTTGGTTCAGTTTAAAGGGATTTGAACTCTGATTATAAGTGAGATCTGGTCTGATCATGTTTGATTGATTAGGGCTTGAGATCGGTAAGCTTCGATCGAGAGAATTGATGCTTGATCGGTGAGATCAAGAGCATCAAGAGATGAATGGTTAGATCTTGAACCTTATGGTTTAATTTGATCTAGACCAATGCTTGGTTTGATTTGGTCTTTGAACCAAATGTAATTGAACCGGCTCATCAAGTGAGCGCATGGTTCAAAGGGGAGAACATTGCGATTTGTTCACTAAGCGTGAACACTTGAACGTGTGAGGATTTACCATTTTTGGAAGTCATGCTTTCCAAAATAGGTAGCACGCCTCACGTTCGAGGGATCGCCCCTATTCTCGCCCCTCTTTCTCTCTTGCTCTCGTGTGACTCGTAATAACGAGTGTGGAGAGAGTTATTCGGCCAAGGAGAGAACTTATCTCGTAATCTCATTCCCTTCAGCGATCAGGAGACTTGGAGATCCTTACTAGCATAAGGAACAACAAGGAGGAAGCGATCTATCACCTTGTGTGCGGTGCCTTTAGAGAAGAAGCACACGCTTCTTTTGATTCCAAGTCGCCATCCAAGAAATGGCTTTAGTATGATCCCCTTCTCGATCTATACATGTTATTAAAGTTGATCATATATTCATCCATGCGATCCTAGGAAACCCTAATTTCCTCTTGTTGCAAGTTCTGATATGCGCCTATTAGGGTTTCGCCTCCCCTTAGAAACTTACAGCATAGCCTCTCCATATCTCTTTTCTGAAAAGGATCCCCTGAGGGTTCTAGGGTTGTGATGGTTCAGCAGGGGCTTTCCCCTTCCCCCTTGGTGCAATCGATTTTGTTCTTGGTGCCATGGACTCAAGCGTGAAATCCTTTACGGCAGTACCGTAATTTCGTCGCAGATTTCTGTTCGTAAGCAGACTGAAATACAGTACCGTAAAATGCTTTACGGTACTGCCGTATTTTGCTCCAAATCACGAAAAACCTACAAAAATAAAATAAAAATTAGTCCTAAGAAAAAATTAAGTTAAAGAAAATAAAAATAAGGGTTAGTAAGCTTGAGTTGCCTCCCAAGAAGTGCCAATTTAAAGGTCATTAGCTTGACCCTTTAACACTAGGGTTTGATCGTGAATTTCTGGATCTCAACTCTGATCTTCCAACATAAGGCTCGATCTTGAAACAGTATCCAAATCTGCTCAGAATTCTTTCTATTTTCTCAATCATCCTAGAGCCTTCTCTTCTTCTCTTCCTCTTTAGCTTTTTCTTCTTCTGCAATTTCTCATCAATACCCTCAAAAAGATTATTAGATTCATTATTTGGGGTTTCATCAAACAAACTTGAAACATTATAAATTTCTTCATTAAATATTTCAACACTACAACAAGATCCTGAGTATGAAAGTTTGTTTGTTGAATCATTAAGACTAAATTCGATCTTGTTATCACATATATCAAAGGTAATTTTTCCTGATTCCACATCAATTTTTGCTTTAGCTGTGGCCAATAGTGGTCTACCCAGAATGATAGGATTTCTACAATTTTCCTCCATGTCCAATATTACAAAATCTGCAGGTATGAGAAACTCACCTATCTTTATTGGAATATTCTCTAACATACCTATAGGATACTTCACTGATGAGTCTGCGAGCTGCAAAGATATTGATGTAGGCTTTAGCTCTCCCAAATTCAGTTTTCTATAAGTAGAAAAAGGCATTAAACTTACACTCGCACCTAAGTCACAAAAGGCTCGGCCAAAAGATAGGGTGCCAATTGAACAGGGTACAGAAAAGCTACCTGGATCCTTCAATTTACGTGGCAATTTATTCTGTATGACCGCACTACAATCTTCTATTAGTGTAACCATGCAAGTACCATAATCATCCAATTTTCTTTTACTAGACAATATCTCTTTTAAAAACTTGGCATAAGATGGCATTTCAATAATAGCTTCAAGAATTGGAACATTAATATAAAGCTTTTTAAAAACTTCAAGAAACTTGCCAAACTTTTTGTCTAGTTTATGTTGAACTAACCTTTGAGGAAAAGGTTTAGGTGTTTGGTAAGGATTAGGTAAATCAGATTTAGGATTATCTTTCTCACATGATTCCTCCCCTTTTGGTTCATCACCCTTTTGAGGTGATAAACAAATTTGGGGTTTCTCATGTGAAGAAGATTCTCCTATCTCCAATTCCCTTTTATTATCATTAAGCTTTTCTTCAGTGTTTTCAAACCTCCCTCTAGGTTCTCCTAGTTGTTTCCCACTTCTAGTCATGATGGCATTACAGTGCTCCCTAGGGTTTATCTCAGGTTTTGCAGGCAATTTCCCAGGGGGTCTATAAGGAACAATAGCATGCTGTGCAATTTTGTTTTCAAGAATTTTGTTGTGGGCTTCTACTCTATCTAGTCTAGAGTTGATTTGATGAAAATTTTTCTTAAATTCCTCATTTTGCTTGTTTTGATTTGACATGTATTCTTTTATATCAGACATGAACTGATTTTGGTTGGCCAAAAGTTTTTCAAGTATGGATCCCTCATTAGAATTTTGATTTAGGTTTTGGTTCAGATTTTGCTTTTGGAATCCTTTGTTTTCATTGTCCCCCCCCTACATTGTTATTGTTTTTCCATGAAAGGTTGGAGTGATTTCTCCATCCAGGGTTGTATGTATTAGAATAGGGATCATTAGGTCTACTTTGGTTGTAATTCCCTATGGCGTTCACATGCCCATTACCCTGATCGACAATTCTATAATATTCAGCAGTATGACCATCATTACCACAGTTTTCACAAGTGATAGCAGAAACAGAAGCAGTTTGCATGGAATTTAACTGACTACACAAAAATTTTACCTTCTCTTCTAAGGAGCGTATTTCATCACTTCAACTCTTATCTTGAGAAGGCTTGTACAGCACTTCCCTTTCGGTAGTCCATTGATTATGGTTTTCTGACATCTCCTCTAGCAATCTGAAGGCTTCATCTGGTGTTTTGCTCATAAGAGCTCCTCCTGCAGCGGCATCCACAATCATTTTAGTCTGATCAGATAATGTAATATAAAAAGTTTGCATTAAAGTTTGAAGTTCTAATCCATGGTGAGGACACTTCCACTGCAGTTCATTGAATCTCTCCCAGGCTTCACTGAGCGTCTCCCCAATTTTTTGTTGAAAGTTTGTAATTTGGTTTCTCAGCTCTAGTGTCTTCCTTGGTGGAAAGTATTTGTTCAAGAAGGAATTTGACAGTTGATTCCAAGTGGTGAAGGTACCGGCTGGGTGTGAATTAAGCCATGTCTTTGCCCGGTCCCTAAGAGAAAAAGGAAAAAGTCTTAGTCTAAATGCATCGTTAGAAACACCATTGATCTTGATAGTATCGCATAAGTCAAGAAATAAGGCCAAGTGTTGGTTGGGATCCTCCAGTGGAGATCCTCCAAACTGATCTTGTTGAAACATTGCAATGAGTTGAGGTTTAATCTCGAAATTGTTGGCCTCAATTGCTGGCCTAGCAATACTAGAACGAATTTCATGATGATTAGGGGCTGCATAGTCCCTAAGTGTTCTCTGATGGTTCTGATTGTCTCCCATCTCTAAAATCTCTTCTTGTAACTCTAGTTGGGATTGTTCTTGCAGTTCTTCTTGTGATGATTCTTCTAACCTCAACTTTCTATGCGCTCTTAATATCTTATTGATTTCAAGATCCAAAGGTACAAGTGGTCCTGACCTAAGGCTCCTGCTCATGCAAAGTAAACAGATCAAGTGATTTCAAGAAACAGAAAATAATTAGTAAATAATAATAAAAAAAAATAGTAAATAAAAACCTAATCTAGCAATAATCTCAATGAATCTAATATCGACAAAACTAAGGTCCCTAGCAACAGCGCCAAAAACTTGATAGCCCGAAACGGAACACAACAAATCTGGCACGCGTGTACCTTGGACTAATCCTTGGTAACGGCACCAAAAACTTGTTGTTAAACTGCAAGTGCACGGGTATACGAAGTAATAAAAAAAGTATCGAATCCACAGGGATCTACGTTGTCGAATACTAAATAGTTGATTTCGTACTAACTAGGCAAAACGAGATCATGAGAATAGCAATCCGTAATTAAAAGCGGGATTATCAGAGAGAAAAGCTGGGACTAGGGTTTCGTTCACTTAAACTTTTATGACTAGACATGAATAAGGATTTCGTTGATTCAATTTCATCATGAAGAAGATATTATCAAAGGATGAACTCAATGATCACTTTCGTGCATCCGAGTTCTAGAATCTCTAGTGGAGTCTCAAGGATCACTTTCGTGCATTCGAGTCTCGCAACTAGTTTTGCTCAAGGACCTCCAATGTTCCGATCTTTGCTTTCACACAAGATCTCCATGTTGGTGTATATGCCCTGTAGACCAATGTATGGACATGATCAGGCATTATTTGAATGTACTTTGATAGAATTATTATTCTATATAGAGGCATGGTCGTTATTATGTAGACTTCTCTACCTGCGTTGATGTATTGAGTTGCATATATAATGTTCCAGGAGTTTGGATTGGATCCATTCCCATAAGCTATCCCTAGACAAGGTACCATAGCAGATATGGAACAGCTTTGGTACATGTGAGACTGGTGTATGGGCTGGTTAGGTGCGGGGCACAGTAACGCAGACATACAGGTGCATTGGATGCACTGGAGTGATACACCGTGAGGATTGACTTGTCTAGTCAACAAGTCAATCTCACATGCAAGAGGTTTGCATTGATCCTTAGACTTGAGGTATTCATGTCTAGATTTGATGATGGGTATGCTTTGATACAGTCTTATGTCTCTCCGTAATTGGGAGACCAAAACGACTATCATTGGGCATATCATAAGTCAAGTAGAGACATGGATGACCAATAGTAGGATTTGCCCCTTCCTTATTGGAAGCATGATATCCACTCGGGGCGCCCCACCTTATTGGTGCATGACTGGAATGTATGGCCACACTTGTTGAGTTATGACCAATGCATTGGATTGATAAACTTGAGACTAATCCAATGGCAGGATATCAGTTTAGGCAAAGGGATCTATTGTTGGGGTATGCCCTTAAGGCTAATTTTTGAGGCCTTGGGATTGTATCAATATCATGTAATAAACTCTTATGTTTATAAAGGCATGGTTGTTATTCAGTTTGTTATATTATCTGCTGCAATAAGTGTACTTCTGAATAATGTCTCAAAGCTGTTCAGCTGGGCTGACATGCTGTAAAGTCCTTAGTCGAGATATCTTGGTGAACATGAGACAGCCTTGATATGATTGAGACTAATATGTGCTCTAATCTTATAGGATGCTTCGAGCATGGAATAAGATGTAGACTCATGGGTACATTGGATGTACTGGACAGACCCTACTAGGATATTCAATTGGTTGTCACAATATGAATAATCCTTGAATGTAACAAGTGGCACATTTCCTCTGACTTGAGATCACTTGTGTTTTCTAAATGATGATTGTCATTGTTTTGAGGTAGTTCAATATCATTTGAAACATAATGATTATAGACTATCTTGGATGGTGAGCTTGAATCAGGTTAGGGCACTAGTGATAGATATAGGATTGCCGTCTCCTTAATTGGAGTGTAATGTTCTAAAGGGGCCCCCTGGATGAGATGATTGAGAAAGTGTATGGCCATACCCAGGTGACTGTGTTCATCTGTTTTAATCATGCTCATCATATTGGAACTACAAGCTTGACACGCTTGTCCAATAAGTGTAACATCCCACATTCTGAACCTCAAGCTAGTAACACAATCACAAAAGTAATAGGATGTTTCATATAAGATCGATCAAATGCTAGGTAAAACCGAGTCCAAGAAAAACACGATCTGAAAATTTTCAAAACTCCAAACACATAAAATCTTCGAATCACAAATCTCATAAATCACATAAAGGTACCTGCCACCACGCAATACGTGCACTAGACATATGCACGTTACAGTTGTATCAAAACCGATTGCAAAAATACATGTCAACTTCAATTTCAAAACAAATCCACAAAATCGATTTTATAAACTAATACCAAACACCGAAACCAGGCCGAAGCCCGCGGTGACACAAAAATCCAACTCAGTTGATTGCCACCATCTGGCAACACAAATTCACATAGTTCACATTGTTCACATCACATGGTTCACATAGTTCATATAAATCATAAGTTTTAGCCACAACCGGCATCATAATCATAAACACATTAAGCATAATTCACAGCATCCATATAATGCTAACTGCGCCCCTGCTCTACACCTGAAAATAGTGAGGGGTGAGCTACACAGCCCAGTGAGTGGATAGTCTAATTGACCATCCATAACATACTCTCAAAAACATATGCAGATTATTTTAAAAATCTTTAACAGGATATCATATCAACACATAATAACAAATTCGATGCAAAAGTCATATAAGCAGCCAAAAATATACACACCAACATATAATAACCTCAGGTTCTAGAGTTATACTCTAAACCAACCGAACACACATATTCTAAACCAACTAAACACACCATACTTAATTAACCTAGTTGTCCAGCATATTCACAAAGTGACCAATATGGTCTAACCCGGCTTGGCCAAAGCACTGGGAGCTGCAAAATCTCGTGCAACACATAAACATGGACAGTGAATAGAATCAGGAGGTGGCCCCCGTCAGGTCACGACGTGGCACGCTGGTCTATCACGCCATAACATAAAACGAGAATGATGACATCAAGAGGTGGCCCCTGTCTGATCAGGACATGGCACTTTGCGTCTTATATCATTCCCAACACATATAAGAGTAATGACATCAAGAGGTGGCCCCTGTCTGATCAAGACATGGCACTTTGCGTCTTATATTACCCCATCACATAAAAGAGTAGTGACATCAAGAGGTGGCCCCTGTCTGACCAAGACATGGCACTTTGCGTCAAAACCCGTTCTCCCAAAAGGTTCCTACTGGACAACAGACACATCTTATTTCATATTTCACAAGGGTGGACATATTTCACAAAGGTCACATAAACGGACTCCTAAGTGTCAACTAGACTCTAGGATAGTCATCACAAAAATCACATCGGGCAGGCTGAGCATCAACCCCCATCACAATAATCATAATAGGCAGGCTGATCATCAACCCCCTCACATATCACAATACAGGGCTGAAATTCAGACCCTTAACATATCACATAAGGACTATCCCCTTGAGTTCATAGTTACACCTAGCCTTAGTCCTAACCATCACATGATCATCACAGATAATATTCGAAAACCCCATATCAACATAATTTTCGAAATTCACATAATCACATAATATTCATATTTCACATAATCACATAATGATCAACATAAAATTCCGAAGGTCACATAAACACTTAACATTTAACAATCACCTAATTACATAATATTAACAATCATATAATATGGTGTGGTCAACATAAAATTCCAAAGGTCACATAAACACTTAACATTTAACAATCACCTAATTACATAATATTAACAATCATATAATATGGTGTGGTCCTTAGATTTCATGCAGATTAGTTCAATCAAAACTTACTATGTTATCACCCAAATTTTCCAAACAATTTCTCAACATTGCATAAATACATAACCATATATATATCATGTATCAAGCATCCATAAAATCAACTTAAAATTTAAATCATGTGTTCTTATAATTTACTTTACAAATTACCACAATTATCACCAATTACCACATGTAAACATGTTAACTAAAATCATCAAATTTACAATTAACAAGGTTTCGGCTACAACAATCATTGGTTTAATATTACTAAAATTCTTTATAAAATACCTAATTAACAAGAAATTCATGCTCAATGTTCAATGATTTAATACTACCAAAATACCTTAAATTTCATACAAATTTCGGTTAGACAAACACCAAGATTAATTCGGTTTTTTTACAACAATTTACATGATATATACCTTCTTGCAATTTTCGGTTTTTCACATGAAGAACAACTAATGCCTTAAATTCAATTTTCATCATATAATTACCTTTGTCAAAATTCGGTTTTCATCATATAATCATCTTTACAAAAATTCGGTTTTCATCATAGTGAAATCTTGAATTTCGGTTTTAGCATGATAATGTTTCCAACAAACAAATGTCTCATCTAATACATCAATTAACACAAACAAATAGATAGCAATCAATTAGACACTCCACTCACCTCTTAAATCGAAAATTCTCCACAAAAGAAATCGTCCAAAGCTTTTGAAGTCACCCAAAGGATCTCCAAGAAATTGCCAAGAAAGTTTCACCTCAAGGAAAATTCGTCAAGGGGAAGAAGATGAAGGAAGAACACCAAAAATCGCCTCCAAGCTTTCCAAGAGTCGCCAAGTTCTTCCAAGCCGCCACCTTAATTTTCTCAAGACTCCAAAATCGCCAATAATCTCACCCTAGTCGAATTTACCACTTAAACTTTGGGTTTCTAAATTTTAAACCCTTTAACCCATTAATTCCAATAGGTTTAACCCACTTAACTAATAATTTCGAATTTTCAAACCCAATTAGCTAATTCGAATTTTTATTCCAATATCCCATAGTTAACCAATTAATTTAATTAACTTATCCAATAACCAATCACTTAACCGAAAATCCAATAAGAATTTAAGTTAACATCCAATAAGGATTAAATTAATTAACCAATAAGGTCTAATTAATTAACTCACAATTTACAACCATAATTCCTAATTAATTTATCATGAACAACCCATAATAAATTATCATAATTTAACAGCCAACAATCAAATAAATAATTTCTAATTAATTAACTATCAACAACCAATACATAGAAAATATCATAATCGATAATTTTATTTAAATCAATAATTTATCATATTTTATCATAGAAAATAATGCTTACCAGAACTTAAGATCCTTGGATCTTACATTCCTCCCTCCTTATAAAGCTTTAGTCCTCTAAAGCTCAGCATCCATATCATCAAAGAGGTAAGCATAATTTTTCCTCATATCAGCTTCAGTCTCCCAAGTCGCTTCTTCAACTGATTGATTTCCCCAGATAACCTTTACCAAAGGTATAGTCTTGTTCCTCAGAACTTTATCCTTCCTATCCACAATCCGGAGAGGTCTTTCCTCAAAAGTCAAGTCACTCTGAATCTGAAGAGGTTCCAACTCCAACACATGAGATGGATCAGGATGATATTTCCTCAAAGCAGAGACATGGAATACATTATGTACATGGTCCATAGCAGGAGGTAAAGCTAAACGGTAAGCCACTGGACCAACTCTCTCAATAATATCAAAAGGTCCTACAAACCTAGGGCTCAACTTGCCCTTTTTGCCAAACCTCATAACACCCTTAGTAGGCGACACCTTCAAGAACACATGGTCTCCTACCATAAACTCCAAAGGACGACGACGATCATCAGCATAACTCTTCTGTCTGTCCCGAGCAATTTTCAGTTTATCCTGAATCTCTCTGACCTTATCAGTAGTCTCCTGTACTGCATCAGATCTCAAAATCATCCTGTCGCCAGTTTCCTCCCAACACAAGGGAGTCCTGCACCTTCTTCCATACAAAGCCTCATAAGGAGCCATCTGAATACTGGAGTGGAAACTATTATTATAAGTGAACTCTATCAAAGATAGGTCCCGGTTCCACTCAGAACTCCAATCGACCACATAGGCTCTCAACAAATCTTCTAGAGTCTGTATAGTACGCTCCGTCTGGCCATCAGACTGAGGATGGTATGCGGTACTAAAACTCAACTTAGTACCCAAACCCTCCTGTAAACTCCTCCAAAATCTGGACAAAAATCGAGAATCCCTATCAGACACAATATCAACTGGCACTCCATGCAGTCTGACTATCTCATCAATGTACAATCTGGCCAGTCTCTCTAAAGAATAAGTCATTTTAATCGGAAGAAAATGGGCTGATTTAGTGAGTCTATCAACAATCACCCAAATAGCATCATGACCCGATCTGGTTCTTGGCAAACCACACACAAAATCCATACTGATGCATTCCCACTTCCACTCAGGAATAGGAAGAGGTTGCAACAAACCACCAGGCTTCTGATGTTCAGCCTTTATAGTCTGACAGGTCAAACACCTAGAGACAAAATCAGTTACTTCTTTCTTCATGCCCGGCCACCAAAAATTTTTCTTGAGGTCCTGATACATCTTAGTCACGCCAGGATGTAGAGAATATTTGGAGTTATGGCTGTCCTCCAATATTTCTTTCCTCAAGCTCGGTTCCTCAGGGACACATACCCTTCCACGAAACCGAAGAATACCATCATCAGACAGGCTAAAATCCTAAACTGCGCCATCAACCAGACTATCCCTGATCTGAACTAATTTCGGATCTACAGACTGCTGATCTCTGATCTTCTGCCACAAAGCAGACTGTACTCTGAGAAAAGCCACATAACCAGTCTGAACTCTAGGAGAAACACTGATCCTGAGATCTCTGAACTCCTGCAGTAACTGCCACTCACTGACCCGCAGTGCAGCTACCGAAGTAACTAGATGTCTGCTCAGTGCATCCGCTACTACATTGGCCTTTCCAGCCTGATACTGGATAGAGAAGTTATAATCTTTGATCAACTCCATCCATCTCCTCTGTCTCATGTTCAACTCCTTCTGAGTGAAGATATATTTGAGACTCTGGTGATCAGTGAACAGATCAAACTCCTGACCCAACAAATAGTGACGCCATATCTTCAAAGCAAAGACTACTGCCGCCAACTCTAAATCATGAGTAGGGTAGTTCAATTCATACTCCTTCAGTTGTCTCGAAGCATAGGCTACCACAGAACCCTTCTGCATCAAGACGCAACCTAACCCTTTACCTGACGCATCTGTATATACAGTAAACCTTTCCCCATCACTAGGAATAATGAGGATCGGTGTACTAGTCAACCTTCTCTTCAGCTCCTGGAAGCTCTCTTCACACTTGTCATCCCAAATAAACTTGGCTTCCTTTCTGGTCAATTTAGTTAAAGGACCCGCCAGCTTGGAGAATCCCTCAACAAACCTCCGGTAATAACCTGCCAAACCCAGAAAACTCCTGATCTCAGTAGCGCTAGTCGGTCTTCCCCAATCAAGAATGGCTTGCACTTTAACTGGATCCACAGACACCCCCTGACCAGAAATCACGTGTCCCAGAAAACTGATCTTCTCTAGCCAAAATTCACACTTACTAGCCTTGGCATATAACCGGTTCTTCCTCAGAACCTCTAGTACTCTTCGCAAGTCACTGACATGATCTGAAGTAGTCCGAGAGTACACCAATATATCGTCTATAAAGACCACCACACAAGAGTCAAGCAACTCATAGAATACCCTGTTCATCAAATCCATGAAGACGGCAGGTGCATTCGTCAGTCCAAAAGGCATAACCAGAAATTCAAAATGCCCATACCTGGTCCTGAATGCAGTCTTAAATATATCCTCATCCTTGACTCTAAGCTGATAATACCCTGATCTCAGATCAATCTTAGAGAACACTGTAGCTCCCTGTAATTGATCAAATAGATCATCAATTCTGGGAAGAGGATAGTTATTCTTGATGGTCACTTGGTTCAACTGCCTGTAGTCTATACACATCCTCAGGGTTCCATCTTTCTTCTTCACAAATAGCACTGGCACTCCCCAAGGTGAAGCACTAGGCCGAATGTACCCTTTCTCTAACAATTCCTCCAGTTGTTTCTTAAGCTCGGCCAACTCTGAAGTAGCCATACGATAAGGAGCTCTGGAGATAGGTGCCGTACCTGGCGCCAACTCAATGCCAAATTCCACTTCTCTAACTGGTGGCAAACCTGAAAATTCCTCAGAGAACACATCAGGAAATTCTTTCACCACCGCCATCTGAGTCAGATCAGAAGTAGAATCATCCTGCACCTTAACATGTGCAAGATAACCCTTGCAACCACTGGCAAGTAACTTCCTGGCCTGCAGGAAAGATATCACATGTGGTCCTTGGTCTGACACTAGACCTCTCACAAAAAAAACCGATTCCCATCAAACATATTCAAAGTGATTACTTTCTCAAAGCAATCCACCGAGGCATGATGCGAAGACAACCAGTCCATTCCTAAGATGACATCATAATCTTGCATGTCTAAGAGAATTAAGTCTACCAGAAACTCATAACCCTCTACATGCACTACACAATCAGCACATACAGTGTCTGTAGACAATGACTTTCCTAAAGGAGTACTGACAGACACAGCATAATCTAGCATCTTAGGTACAACAGGTAAACATGCAGCAAACTTAACAGAGACAAAAGACAAATTTGCACCAGGGTCAAATAGAATGCGAGCTAACTGATCAAATACAAATAATGTACCTTCCACAACGGATCGGGATGCTCGTGTATCCTTCTCAGCCACAGCATACACTCTGGTCTGGACTGTAGGCTTATCTGTGCCTCTAGGCTGCATCTCAGGCTCTTTGCAGTCCTTGGCCATGTGCCCGGGTTTCTTACACCTGAAGCATACACCATTCTTCCTATGGCAGTCTTTCACTAGATGTCCTTTGAGCCCACAATGACTACAAGTGATAACGTTTCTTGCATCCCTGGCATCCCTAAACTGCTGCGGTGCATCCCTGGACTGCTGCGGTGCCTTGTAGGAGTAAGGCTTATACCTGCTCGTCTTATAATCTTTATGCCTAGGGTACTTCTTACCCTTGCCGCCACTGCCATACTGAGGAACCGCCGCCTCAGCTGCAGGAACTACAGTCACCGTAGCATGAGAACTCCTCTCAGATATATACCTCTCTATAGTGCGTGCTCGCCCAACTGTCTCGACATAGGTCTCCAAGTGCTGAGCACCAACCTGCTCTCGAATATCCCATCTGAGACCTCTCAGAAACTTGGTAGCTCTCCTCTTTTCAGTGTTTATCAGGTGAGGAGCATACTTTCCCAATTTCGTGAACTGTAGCTCATACTGGTCCACTGTCATATCACCCTGCTCCAGGTGAATAAATGCCACCTCTCGGTCCTCTACCAAGCTATCTGGAAAATACTTCTCATTAAATTGAGATAGGAAGTAAGGCCAATCCACTGTTTCCTGCCTTTCCGCTGCTAGTCTCACAACTCCTTTCCACCACTCATCTGCGTCGCCACGCATCATATAGGTGGACAAACATAGCTTATCCTCATCTGAGCAGCGCATAACTTGGAAAATCTTTTCCAAGACCAACTGCCAGTTCTCAGCAGTACTGGATTCTGAGCCCCCATAAAATGAGCTAGGACCCAGTTTCTGAAATTCACTCACTAACGAGGCATAACGCCTGTGAGCGCCCTCCTGAGAGTCATCCCCCACTGCCCGAGTAGTAGTCTGGGGTCTCTCTTGAGTCAGCTGCTGCAAAAGCTGATGTTGTCTAGCATATCATAGTCATAGTCACACACATATCATAGTCAGGAAAACAATCATAAACCTATTAGGTGTCTAGCAATACACAAACATGTTTTCCCCCAAACTAAGTTTTAGCTAGCCAACTCCTCTGATACCATTCTGTAACATCCCACATTCTGAACCTCAAGCTAGTAACACAATCACAAAAGTAATAGGATGTTTCATATAAGATCGATCAAATGCTAGGTAAAACCGAGTCCAAGAAAAACACGATCTGAAAATTTTCAAAACTCCAAACACATAAAATCTTCGAATCACAAATCTCATAAATCACATAAAGGTACCTGCCACCACGCAATACGTGCACTAGACATATGCACGTTACAGTTGTATCAAAACCGATTGCAAAAATACACGTCAACTTCAATTTCAAAACAAATCCACAAAATCGATTTTATAAACTAATACCAAACACCGAAACCAGGCCGAAGCCCGCGGTGACACAAAAATCCAACTCAGTTGATTGCCACCATCTGGCAACACAAATTCACATAGTTCACATTGTTCACATCACATGGTTCACATAGTTCATATAAATCATAAGTTTTAGCCACAACCGGCATCATAATCATAAACACATTAAGCATAATTCACAGCATCCATATAATGCTAACTGCGCCCCTGCTCTACACCTGAAAATAGTGAGGGGTGAGCTACACAGCCCAGTGAGTGGATAGTCTAATTGACCATCCATAACATACTCTCAAAAACATATGCAGATTATTTTAAAAATCTTTAACAGGATATCATATCAACACATAATAACAAATTCGATGCAAAAGTCATATAAGCAGCCAAAAATATACACACCAACATATAATAACCTCAGGTTCTAGAGTTATACTCTAAACCAACCGAACACACATATTCTAAACCAACTAAACACACCATACTTAATTAACCTAGTTGTCCAGCATATTCACAAAGTGACCAATATGGTCTAACCCGGCTTGGCCAAAGCACTGGGAGCTGCAAAATCTCGTGCAACACATAAACATGGACAGTGAATAGAATCAGGAGGTGGCCCCCGTCAGGTCACGACGTGGCACGCTGGTCTATCACGCCATAACATAAAACGAGAATGATGACATCAAGAGGTGGCCCCTGTCTGATCAGGACATGGCACTTTGCGTCTTATATCATTCCCAACACATATAAGAGTAATGACATCAAGAGGTGGCCCCTGTCTGATCAAGACATGGCACTTTGCGTCTTATATTACCCCATCACATAAAAGAGTAGTGACATCAAGAGGTGGCCCCTGTCTGACCAAGACATGGCACTTTGCGTCAAAACCCGTTCTCCCAAAAGGTTCCTACTGGACAACAGACACATCTTATTTCATATTTCACAAGGGTGGACATATTTCACAAAGGTCACATAAACGGACTCCTAAGTGTCAACTAGACTCTAGGATAGTCATCACAAAAATCACATCGGGCAGGCTGAGCATCAACCCCCATCACAATAATCATAATAGGCAGGCTGATCATCAACCCCCTCACATATCACAATACAGGGCTGAAATTCAGACCCTTAACATATCACATAAGGACTATCCCCTTGAGTTCATAGTTACACCTAGCCTTAGTCCTAACCATCACATGATCATCACAGATAATATTCGAAAACCCCATATCAACATAATTTTCAAAATTCACATAATCACATAATATTCATATTTCACATAATCACATAATGATCAACATAAAATTCCGAAGGTCACATAAACACTTAACATTTAACAATCACCTAATTACATAATATTAACAATCATATAATATGGTGTGGTCAACATAAAATTCCAAAGGTCACATAAACACTTAACATTTAACAATCACCTAATTACATAATATTAACAATCATATAATATGGTGTGGTCCTTAGATTTCATGCAGATTAGTTCAATCAAAACTTACTATGTTATCACCCAAATTTTCCAAACAATTTCTCAACATTGCATAAATACATAACCATATATATATCATGTATCAAGCATCCATAAAATCAACTTAAAATTTAAATCATGTGTTCTTATAATTTACTTTACAAATTACCACAATTATCACCAATTACCACATGTAAACATGTTAACTAAAATCATCAAATTTACAATTAACAAGGTTTCGGCTACAACAATCATTGGTTTAATATTACTAAAATTCTTTATAAAATACCTAATTAACAAGAAATTCATGCTCAATGTTCAATGATTTAATACTACCAAAATACCTTAAATTTCATACAAATTTCGGTTAGACAAACACCAAGATTAATTCGGTTTTTTTACAACAATTTACATGATATATACCTTCTTGCAATTTTCGGTTTTTCACATGAAGAACAACTAATGCCTTAAATTCAATTTTCATCATATAATTACCTTTGTCAAAATTCGGTTTTCATCATATAATCATCTTTACAAAAATTCGGTTTTCATCATAGTGAAATCTTGAATTTCGGTTTTAGCATGATAATGTTTCCAACAAACAAATGTCTCATCTAATACATCAATTAACACAAACAAATAGATAGCAATCAATTAGACACTCCACTCACCTCTTAAATCGAAAATTCTCCACAAAAGAAATCGTCCAAAGCTTTTGAAGTCACCCAAAGGATCTCCAAGAAATCGCCAAGAAAGTTTCACCTCAAGGAAAATTCGTCAAGGGGAAGAAGATGAAGGAAGAACACCAAAAATCGCCTCCAAGCTTTCCAAGAGTCGCCAAGTTCTTCCAAGCCGCCACCTTAATTTTCTCAAGACTCCAAAATCGCCAATAATCTCACCCTAGTCGAATTTACCACTTAAACTTTGGGTTTCTAAATTTTAAACCCTTTAACCCATTAATTCCAATAGGTTTAACCCACTTAACTAATAATTTCGAATTTTCAAACCCAATTAGCTAATTCGAATTTTTATTCCAATATCCCATAGTTAACCAATTAATTTAATTAACTTATCCAATAACCAATCACTTAACCGAAAATCCAATAAGAATTTAAGTTAACATCCAATAAGGATTAAATTAATTAACCAATAAGGTCTAATTAATTAACTCACAATTTACAACCATAATTCCTAATTAATTTATCATGAACAACCCATAATAAATTATCATAATTTAACAGCCAACAATCAAATAAATAATTTCTAATTAATTAACTATCAACAACCAATACATAGAAAATATCATAATCGATAATTTTATTTAAATCAATAATTTATCATATTTTATCATAGAAAATAATGCTTACCAGAACTTAAGATCCTTGGATCTTACAATAAGAACATCCAGTGGCAAAGGAAATATGCATGCCTTGTGAGTTGGATTCACACTTGTGCTGTGATTTGGGTGTAGTCTTGGAAGACTCTTTCCTTTATATCGGGAGACAGTGATGTGTTGCTAGATACCCCTCACTGATCGTGATAACGTAAGTTATCGTTACCGACATTTAAAGGAAACCCTTAGGGTCGCACAATTTGATGATATGGCTTACTTAAGTCAGATCGTGTGGACTGAATTATTTGGGTTCAGTTTAAAGGGATTTAATCTCTGATTGTGAGTGAGATCTGGTCTAATCATGTTTGATTGATTAGGGCTTGAGATCGGTAAGCTTCGATCGAGAGAATGGATGCTAGATCAGTGAGATCAGGAGCATCAAGAGATCAACGGTCAGATCAAGAGCCTTAGGGTTTAATGTGATCTGGACTAATTGCTTGGGTTAATTGGTCTATGAACCAGACCTAGTTGAACCGGCTCATGATATGAGCGCTTGGTTCAAAGAGGGGAGAGGAAAATGCGATTAGTTCATGAGCGCATGAACACATGATCGCATGAAAGAGTAAGGTTGGCTATTTTTAGCAACCACGCCTCCATGTTTTGGGTAGAGCGCATCTCTTGTCGTCTCACTCCTTTTCCCATCGCCTCCTCTCGTGGAAGTTCTTTTTCACGCTTTGGAGAGTCGAGGACTGGGCAAACAAGACGTTCTTCTTCCCTTCTCACACGAACAAAGACACCAAGGAACTTTGCTAGCACAAGGTGTACCGAAGGGAGTAAGCGCATAGATCTTCTTGTGTGCGAATCGTTTGGAGGAAAGCGACTTCACTTTCTTCTTCCTAGACGCCATCCAACAAATGGCATTGGTATGGTTCTATCTCTTGTATACAATCGATTTAAGTTGATTATATTACATGCATTGAAAAGATCCCAAGAAACCCCCTTTCCGCTGCTTAAAATATAACATGCGCCTATCTAGGGTTTCGCCCCCTTGTCTAAGGGAACCTTCAATTGGTATCAGAGCCGGTTGTTTGCATGTTTCTATGATTGCTTAAGACTTTGTGATCCATATATGCGAAAGTATGAGTATGCTTAGATCTATAACATGCGCATATTAGATGTTTCATGCGAAAAATATTTCATGTTACATTTTTATGTTGGCGCATGTTCTTGGCGCTTGTTTCATTGTGTTTTCAAAACAAAACTTGGGCGACTCTCATTAGATCTAAGAGGCGCCTGCTTTAAACCCTTAGACGGGTTATTAGGGTTGAAGTCATCCCCTAGGTTAGATCCAAACAGTCTGATCAGACTATCTGACAGCCTTGATGGGTCGACCAGATAGCATCTGTGCGCAAGCACGAGATGGCTATAGGTCGACTGCAGACAGGCGTGTAGCGATGTCTGATTGAGACGACTAGTGAACACACATGAGTTAGGCCCGGGGTCACACCCGCTTGCCAGAACTCATGAGGGTTGTTCAGCCCTGGCGCATGCATGGTTGACCATTAGGTCGACTCAAGTCAGTTACGACTTGGTGCATGCAAGGGCAATGGATCTGACTAGGTTTGATGAGTGGATCCCTTGTAATGGACCGTCGTAAGGCAGCAGGGCAAATAAGGAAATTAAAATTGATGCCAATGGGTTTTTTCAAAAATTTATTTTCTTATTGGATCACATGCTGATTAGATGCCATATGTATGTTTATTTAATCTTATGTGGGCTGCCCGTTTAATGTGTGCTGTGCTGGGGCCTGCGTGCCTGGAATTTTATTGTAAATTAATTATTATTTTTGTGATCTGCGAATCACAGTTTAATTAATTTATAAAATGTAAATGACTTGCGAGTCAATCTTGTCTAGATAGATTAATTTGTAAATTAGTCAGACAAGAGCACAGAGCACACTTGGCAGAGGCGCATGCAGCAGTGGCTAGACCAGGTGGGAGGTCCAGGGTTCGACTCTGGGACCAGGCGCATTTACCTTGTGGGCGCACCTGAGCTGCAGTGGGCGCTTGGGCCCTGGTTTGGGCCAAATGAGCAGCAAAAGACCCATCAAGAAAAGCAAGTGAAGACTTAAGTTTATTTAAGGTCTAACTTAGGCTCAATGGGCTTTTACCACATAAGATCAGCATGCTTTCTATTTATTGCTTTTATAATTAGAATTGCATGAGTTTATCTTCTGCTATCACCATAGGAATTGCATGATAGTTAAGAAGATAAAAGACCGGTAAAATCCAACGCTAAAATATCAAGCTCGTAAGCCTTCTGACGCGAAACCTCACTGTTCTGACTATCGTTGGAGCCGTGTTGTACCCACTCAGTGGGCACGTCCATCTATCTTCAGACGGTGCCGGATTACACCTGCGTGTTACAGAGAAGGGATTTATCGCTTCTCGTTGCTCAGCATAGCACGTGGTGGTCCAGGGAGTAGGTCGGGTCAGCTTGACCATGTAGGCTACATATGTGGCGCATATGGTAGCACATGGAGGCAGCCATCTATGGGGTCAGAGATTGTGTTGTACCAACTCAGTTGGCACAGTCTGCTGGATTGCCCAGATGAAGGGGAATCGCACGGGTTGGCGATTGGCAGGGATTGCCTACCAGAGATTAGTGCTTGTACTCTCTGTGCATCTTATCTCGCCTGAGCGGGACGCGGAGACCAAGTATGAAATCTGGATCCCATCTCACTAAAAGAGTTCTACTCTTTCGGGCTGTTTTGCTGGATTTTTCAGCCAGATAAAATAGTGAGAAAAAGAATCATTCTTAAGTCCTGATTGATTCTTAACATTGATACTGACCTTGCTGTTCTTGCATTGTTGTAGATACCTGCAGCAACGAACACCATGAGCTTCAATGTGCGATCCCTACTGGAAAGGGAGAAGTTTGCTGGGCCGAACTTCTCAGACTGGTACGGACACCTTAAGATTGTTCTTAAGGCAGAGAGGAAACTGTATGTCCTCTAGACGGCTATACCGCCTCAACCCGCTCCGAACGCCGCAAGGGCGGTTCGGGAAGCTTATGAAAAGCACGTCAATGATAGCATTGATGTCGCTTGCCTGATGCTAGCGTCTATGACGCCACCGCTGCAGCGTCAGCATGAGGATATGTCGGCTATAGAGATTATAGCGAACCTCAAGATGCTGTATGCTGCACAGGCGAGGACAGAACGCTATAATCTGACAAAGCTTTTCTTTCAGAGCAAACTGGCTGAAGGGAGCCCAGTGGGAGCTCACGTGCTCAAGATGATTGGGCACAAGGAGGCTCTAGAGAAACTGGGGCATACCATCAATCAGGAGCTTGCTGTAGACATTATTCTGCAGTCTCTCCCGCCCTCTTTCGATGCGTTCATCATTAACTTTAATATGAACAAAATCGACTGTACTCCGGCAGAGCTGCTGAATATGCTCTTGACTACTGAGGAGACTCTGAAGGGAAAACCTTCGACCTCTGTCTTAATGGTTCCTTCTAGGAACAAGAAGAAGGGGAAGAAGGGCAAGGCCCCCGTCAAGAGTTACAGCAAGGCTCTGAAGCAAAAAGTTAAGCGGTCAAAGGAATACAGATGTTTCCACGGTGGCTAGCTGGGTCACTGGAAAAAGGACTGTAAAGCGCTCCAAGGAGACAAGAAGGGAAGCATCGCTTCTGGCTCAGGTATTTATGTGACGGAAGTCATGATATCCTCTTCTTCTATTTCATGGGTGTTGGACACTGCATGTGGAGTTCACATTTGTTCAAATGTACAAGAACTCAAGAGAAGAAGGCAGGTGGGACAGCATGAGGTGGACCTACGAGTTGGAAACGGGGCACGGGTTGCTGCTGTTGCTGTTGGAGACTATTTCATCTCTTTGCCATCTGGGCTTGTATTAGAACTGAACAATTGTTACTTTGTTCCCAGCATTACTAAAAATATTATCTCCATTCCTGCTCTTGTCAGGAAGGGGTTTTCCTTTGAATGCAATATTTCAAAGTGTGTTATTTCTTTAGATAATATTGTTTATGCTACTGGTTCAATTAACAATGGGTTATTCATGTTGGACATGGAATGTTCTATACAAAACATTGATAATAAGAAAGCCAAGTATGCTGATGACAGCACCTTGCTATGGCATAGTCGTTTAGGCCATATTAACAAGAAGCGCATTAAGCGGTTGCATGATTATGGACTGCTGGGATCATTCTCCTATGAGGAGATTGATACATGCAAGGCTTGTTTAATGGGTAAAATGATGAAGTCACCTTTTCCTAACATAGGTCAAAGGGCTTCAGGTTTACTTGACCTTATACACAGTGATGTGTGTGGGCCATTTAGTAAACATGCCAGAGGTGGCTATCTGTACTTCATAACCTTTACTGATGATTTCAGTAGATATGGGTATGTCTATCTTATGAGACACAAAAGTGAATCTTTTGACAAGTTCAAAGAGTTCAAGAATGAAGTACAGAATCAGCTTGGCCGAAATATCAAGGCACTTCGTTCTGATCGAGGTGGAGAATACTTGAGTCATGCGTTTACTGACTATCTGAAGGAGTGTGGGATTATCTCACAGCTCACTCCGCCAGGAACACCGCAATGGAATGGTGTGTCCGAGAGGAGAAATAGAACGTTACTTGATATGGTTCGTTCTATGATGAGTCAGGCTACTCTTCCATATTCCTTTTGGGGATTTGCACTGGAAACAGCTGCAAAGGTACTAAACCGAGTGCCATCCAAGGCAGTTTCTAAGACGCCATATGAGTTATGGTATGGGAAACAGCCGAGCTTGACATTTATCAGGATCTGGGGCTGCGAGGCTTATGTCAAAAAGCTCGCCTCTGGGAAACTAGAGAGCAGATCTGACAAATGTATCTTTGTCGGTTACCCTAAGGAAACTAAGGGTTATTATTTCTACGATCCCAAAGAGAACAAGGTATTTGTTGCTCGGACGGCCATATTTCTTGAGAAGGAGTTTCTTCTGCAAGAGGCCAGTGGGAGAGAAATAAAGCTGGATGAGAATCCAGAGGAAGGACAAAGTAGTCAAGCACAGTTGGATGAGCCTGAGCCAGTGGATCAGGTTACTGAACAACCTGAGGCTCAGATATCACGGGAACCGCGAAGATCGGGAAGGATCCGTCGACAGCCTGAGCGCTATGACGGAGTCTACATCATTGATAATGATGAACCCCTCACTTATGCGGATGCGGTCAGTGGACCGGAGTCAGCGAGATGGCTTGAAGCTATGCGAGCCGAGATGGACTCCATGTCAGATAACCAAGTCTGGGATTTGGTTGATCTGCCTCCGGGAGTAATCCCTATAGGCTGCAAATGGATCTTCAAGAAGAAGATTGACATGGATGGTAACGTGGTTACCTATAAAGGCAGGCTAGTTGCGAAAGGTTTCAAACAAATCTACGGGATAGATTATGATGAAACTTTCTCACCTGTAGCCATGTTTAAGTCTATTCGGATTCTTTTCGCGATAGCAGCATATTACGATTATGAGATCTGGCAAATGGATGTGAAGACAGCTTTCCTTAATGGAAATCTGGAAGAGGATGTGTATATGACACAACCTGAAGGTTTCACTAATCCATCAGATCGTCATAAAATATGCAAATTAAAGAAGTCTATTTATGGACTTAAACAAGCATCGAGAAGCTGGAATATTCGTTTTGATGAATCAGTCAGTGAATTTGGTTTCATCAAGAACGAGGATGACCCGTGTGTATATAAGAGGTTTAGTGGGAGCGTGATTACTTTCCTAGTCCTCTACGTCGATGACATCTTGATCATTGGAAATGACATTCCTGAAATGCATGCGGTTAAGGCATGGTTAAGGAAATGTTTCCAGATGAAAGATTTAGGAGAAGCAGCCTATGTATTAGGTGTGAAGATCTACAGGGATAGATCTAAGAGGCTTCTCGGGCTGTGCCAGAGTACTTACATCGATAATGTCCTGGAAAGATTTCATTTAGAGAATTCTAAAAGAGGATATCTTCCAGTCAACATGGTCTGAATCTTTCGAAGAGTCAGTGTCCACAAACACAGACTGAGAAAGATGAAATGGACAATACGCCTTATGCTTCGGCTATTGGGTCCATTATGTATGCGATGTTGTGTACTCGCCCAGACGTCGCTTACGGGTTAAGCGTGACCAGTCGGTTCCAAAGTAATCCAGGTTTGGCGTACTGGATTGCAGTCAAGAACATTTTAAAATATCTGCGGAGGACCAAAGATATGTTCTTGATATATGGTGGTCAGGAAGAACTCAGTATTGAAGGATATACTGACGCTTCATTCCAGTCTGACCAGGATGATTTCCGATCGCAATCAGGCTATGTTTTTAGCTTGAATGGAGGAGCGGTGGTGTGGAAGAGTTTTAAACAGTCAACTGTTGCTGATTCCACAACAGAAGCCGAGTATGTTGCAGCCTCGGAAGCATCCAAGGAGGCAGTGTGGATTCGTAAGTTCGTGAGAGAACTTGGTGTTGTTCCTTCGAGTGCAGATCCTTTGGTTATCTTTTGTGATAACACTGGAGCAATCGCACAAGCAAAGGAACCACGGTCGCACCAGAAGTCCAAGCACATACAGAGACGGTTTCATTTGATCCGGGAGATCATTGATCGTGGCGAGATCAAAGTCTGCAAGGTTCATACAGATGACAATCTGGCAGACCCGCTTACTAAGCCTCTGGCGCAGCAGAAGCATGAGAAGCACTGTAATAATATGGGTTTGAGATTTCTCAACCATTAGATTAAGTGCAAGTGGGAGATTGTTGGGGTATGCCCTTAAGGCTAATGTTTGAGGCCTTGGGATTGTATCAGTATCATGTAATAAACTCTTATGTTTATAAAGGCATGGTTGTTATTCAGTTTGTTATATTATCTGCTGCAATAAGTGTACTTCTGAATAATGTCTCAAAGCTGTTCAGCTGGGCTGACATGCTGTAAAGTCCTTAGTCGAGATATCTTGGTGAACATGAGATAGCCTTGATATGATTGAGACTAATATGTGCTCTAATCTTATAGGATGCTTCGAGCATGGAATAAGATGTAGACTCATGGGTACATTGGATGTACTGGACAGACCCTACTAGGATATTCAATTGGTTGTCACAATATGAATAATCCTTGAATGTAACAAGTGGCACATTTCCTCTGACTTGAGATCACTTGTGTTTTCTAAATGATGATTGTCATTGTTTTGAGGTAGTTCAATATCATTTGAAACATAATGATTATAGACTATCTTGGATGGTGAGCTTGAATCAGGTTAGGGCACTAGTGATAGATATAGGATTGCCGTCTCCTTAATTGGAGTGTGATGTTCTAAAGGGGCCCCCTGGATGAGATGATTGAGAAAGTGTATGGCCATACCCAGGTGACTGTGTTCATCTGTTTTAATCATGCTCATCATATTGGAACTACAAGCTTGACACGCTTGTCCAATAAGAACATCCAGTGGCAAAGGAAATATGCATGCCTTGTGAGTTGGATTCACACTTGTGCTGTGATTTGGGTGTAGTCTTGGAAGATTCTTTCCTTTATATCGGGAGACAGTGATGTGTTGCTAGATACCCCTCACTGATCGTGATAACGTAAGTTATCGTTACCGACATTTAAAGGAAACCCTTAGGGTCGCACAATTTGATGATATGGCTTACTTAAGTCAGATCGTGTGGACTGAATTATTTGGGTTCAGTTTAAAGGGATTTAATCTCTGATTGTGAGTGAGATCTGGTCTAATCATGTTTGATTGATTAGGGCTTGAGATCGGTAAGCTTCGATCGAGAGAATGGATGCTAGATCAGTGAGATCAGGAGCATCAAGAGATCAACGGTCAGATCAAGAGCCTTAGGGTTTAATGTGATCTGGACTAATTGCTTGGGTTAATTGGTCTATGAACCAGACCTAGTTGAACCGGCTCATGATATGAGCGCTTGGTTCAAAGAGGGGAGAGGAAAATGCGATTGGTTCATGAGCGCATGAACACATGATCGCATGAAAGAGTAAGGTTGGCTATTTTTAGCAACCACGCCTCCATGTTTTGGGTAGAGCGCATCTCTTGTCGCCTCACTCCTTTTCCCGTCGTCTCCTCTCGTGGAAGTTCCTTTTCACGCTTTGGAGAGTCGAGGACTGGGCAAGCAAGACGTTCTTCTTCCCTTCTCACACGAACAAAGACACCAAGGAACTTTGCTAGCACAAGGTGTACCGAAGGGAGTAAGCGCATAGATCTTCTTGTGTGCGAACCGTTTGGAGGAAAGCGACTTCACTTTCTTCTTCCTAGGCGCCATCCAACAAATGGCATTGGTATGGTTCTATCTCTTGTATACAATCGATTTAAGTTGATTATATTACATGCATTGAAAAGATCCCAAGAAACCCCCTTTCCGCTGCTTAAAATATAACATGCGCCTATCTAGGGTTTCGCCCCCTTGTCTAAGGGAACCTTCATCTATAATGCAATGGGAATCCTCGTTGCTTGTTAGGAGTTGTTTCCATAATGACTTAAGTCCCATGACATGGGTAGTAGTGATGTGTTGCTAGATACCCCTTACTACTTATGATGTTTACATCATTGCCATCGTCATATGGATCCTACGGGGTCACACGCAATAGACTCTTGAAGTTGCTTTAATCAGAAGCCTTATGATCAAGTTATTGGATAACTTGGATCAATTTGGAAGATTTCATCAGCGCCAATGGGCCTGATGAGTTGGAAGAAAGTTATTGGAGCCAAACTTCGTTTTTGGCAGGTTGACCCAAAATTGACCTAGATTGGTCACATTTGGATTAGAGTTGCATTGGATTGGTTACAATGGCTTAATCAACGTATGCAATGAAGTTTGGGCTAACTCATTATCCAATGAGGCCTAATAATAAGTTGTCATGAAGAGATTAGAGGCTAAAAGGGTATAATGGGGAAGTGTTTCACCCCATTGGCGCCAAGGGCATAATGGGGTGAAGTGGGCGCATGTTGCTTCATAAGGAAGCATTAGGCGCCTCCCCCTTCATCCTTTAATGGTATCTTGCCTCTATGGCAAGTGTTGGGGCTGATATGGCTTGATGGCTCTTTTGGAAAGAGCTTGGGCGCATATGGATAGTAGGGTAAGGTTTATGGTAAGATTTTGAAGACTTACCTTACCTACAAACCCTAATTCCCCTCAAACCCTTGCTTAGCCGAATGACTCTTGCATGTTGCGCCTAGCCCTTCTCCTTGGATGGAAAGAATGCCTCTAAGGCATGTCTTGGGCTGATATGGATATTAGACAAATAAGGATAGGTTGAATGAGGTTTACGGCAAAGCCTTGGAGACTTTCCTTACCACAAACCCCTCTCATCCTAGCCGCCCACTTGGCATGATCTTGGCCCTCCCTAAACCGCCTCTTGGCTTATAAAAGGGACCCTAGCTTTCCCCTCTCAATGGTTCGAATGCTTGGAGACGTGAACACACATAGAGGGGCGAGAACAAGGGCAAAGGGCGACAACATCAAGGTGGCGGAACCCTTCTTCCTACTAGTGGCCGCAAGTCTTCTCCTTCCTCTCCTCTTGGCGTGACTTGGAGAAGGACTTGGTGGTGCCACTTCCTCTTACTCTTCCTAAGGGCCGAAACTCTTCTTTTACCTCTTCTCTTGCAGTGAAGAGGATAAGGAGTTGGCGGCATCTTCCTTGCACTTGGCGCATGATCCTTGGAGGTGGCGCAAAAGAAGTGAAGGAACCCTAAGGCTTGATTCTCTTCCCGAGGCTAGCACCAAGCGTGGAAGGGAGCAACGATCAAGGAGTCGACGCGTGGATACTTGTGGAGGGCGAACACTTGGGCGCCTTAAACATGGCTTCGGCAACTAGACAAGCAAAAGAGGTACATCTCTAACACATCCTTGTGTCTTCTCTAACGCATGGATCCTTGGAACCGGAATATGTTTCGGGTGTAATGATTCTTCCGCTGCGTCCTGGGACTACAAAATTTTTAAATTACACCCGGTATTCCCTAACAGTGGTATCAAAGCTACTTGCAAGAAAGACAAGGTGTACGTTTGCTTGTGTGAAAAATATTTAGAAAATTTTTCTTCTATCCATGCGCGTTTCACGTAGAAAGCGTTTTCATCCAAACCTCTCTTCTCATCTTTGTGGCCGAAATTTGGATTTTGTTTATGATTGATTTAAGACCAAAGGAGCACGTAGTTTTGTCAAGTAGGACGGGCATTGTGTCTTCGGACTGGCCGGGTCTCTTGATCTGACAAAACTGCCAGCCGATAGGGTCTATGAAATCATCATGGAACTTGATCTAAATTTTGGCATAAATTTAGTTAAGAGAGTCCTTTGGATGATGTTGGCGCATAAGGTGCTAAAATTTGATTATTCCGGTTTTTCAAATTTTATATATGCGCCACTTGTCTCTTCCATGGGTTGATATGGTCATAGCGAGTGCCCTCCTGTGTTGTGATGTGGAAGCATGTTTCCACCTGTGATGAATGCTTGTAAAATCTTTCTACCACCTGCGTGTGGTTCTCCCCCCTTCTTGATGTAAAATTTTCATCTTTCCTTATAATAGATGTAGAATTGTTAACATAAGATAGGTTAAGGTTCATCAAAGACAACAAGGTGTCTTCTTCAACCGATATCAGGGTGGCGCCAGCTTTGGAAGCGTGGTGATGGATTTGCGGTTGAAGGAAGGGATGCTTGCTTTCGGCTTCTGGCATGGGCTGATCTGCTAAAGGGACTCGCAACCCTTGGATGCATGATAACATGCCACATGGCTCGTGACAAGTTATATGTATGAAAAGGGCTATGACCATATCGACCAAACTAGCATGCCTGTGATGGTTTATTATTTTGTCCATAGCATGCCTGTGATGTTTTTCCTTTGCTGCCATAACCATAGGAAGATTGCATGCTAGAAAAGAATAAAACAAACATGCAAAAACTCTCAATACAATATCAAGTCGATAGACTTCTAACGCGTAGCCCTCATCAAACTATCGATCGGTGGTGTTGTGAACTGTCTCCCACCCTCGTGGGAAACACCCACTTATCTTTAGAAGGTGTGTGGTGACAATGATTTCCCCAGTCCAGTTTTAACCTGGGCGTGCCTTCGTAAGGAAATTCGTTGGCCTTGGGCATAACGGTTAGGACCAGACTTGACTAGTTTTCATATGTCACTGACATGATAAATCACTAGAGGCAACTATTGAGAGGATAGAGTTCTGTGTTGTATCCAGCCCTCGTTGGACACAGGGCCCCTAGTCTGTCTTAACTAAGAGGAGTTGTGCACGGCACAATTGGCTGGCATGCCTACCTAAGGAAGCATGGGATTCTCTGTGCATCCCAACTCACCCTCGTGAGTCGCGGAGACCTCATGTGAAATTAGGATCCTACTCACTTATTTCCATATTGAGTTTGAGAGTTCTCAACTTGTTTTAGAAGTAGTGGGAGCATAGCATTTAAATTTAAAGTCCTTGTTAAATGCTTTATCATAGTACTTATTTTACGTATTTGCTTATTGTAGATGGCATCTCCTGATCTAAGATTGAAACTTTATAAAAATAAGTTGGATGGGACAAACTGGACAAATTGGTTCAAGATTTTGTCCAAGATACTGGAACAAGAGAATAAGGTGCATCTTCTTGAAAGACCTCCATCCTAGCCCAGTGTGTATTTCACTAATGAGTGGGAGTGGAACGTCTATCTTGAACATTGTGAAGATAACGAACAGTACACTGCTCTGGTCTTAGAGTGCATGACCCCAGAGGTCAAGGTTGAATGTGATGAGATGGGGATTTATGATCTTATCATACATCTCAAAGGTCTCTTAACGCCATGCTCTATAGACAATGATCAGAAGAGTTCTGTTGGATCTTCAGAGTGTATGCCTAAATCTGAGAATGACCATGGTTCTGTATCTTCGAAGCTAATACTTCGGAAGATTGGGAATGCATGGGCATTTTGTAGAGGATTAATGGCCAAGAAGAGCATGGCAAAGAAGAAGGGATGTGATCCATCCACTTTAGGTATTGTGTTACTGAGGTCTTTATGTCTACTTCTTATTCATGGGTACTGGGTACCGCATGTGAGACTCACATATGTTCTACATGTGCAGGAGCTCAGAAGAAGTAGGACGATTAGGCTTGGTGGGATGGACTCTCAGGTCAAGGACGGAGCATTGGATTCTGCTGTTGATATCATCTCACTGCCTTGAAGACTTTATCTAGAACTTTGCTATTATGTATTAGCTTATGTATTAGAACATCATTCCTTTTGGAAAGGACTTCAGTTTGAAATAATAAATAATATTTTTCTTTAATCTGAGATGTTCTATTGAAGTGATACAGTTGATAATAGTTTGTGGTTCTATATGTAACACAAGATTAGATCCAATGATTCAATAAACACACTCTTATGGCATTGTCTCTTGAACCATAGAACAATGGTCACATCCAAAGGTCCATGGACTATTGGGATCATTATCCTTTCAGGATTATGATACATGTGAGCCTAGTTCAAAGGAACAATGTGACAGATGCTGCCTTCACCATAAAGGGTGGAAGGACTATTGGCTTGCTGGATCTATTACACAGCAATGTATGTGGACCCATGTAAACAAGCACTAAGAGGTGTTATATGCTTCATCAGGTGTGGGTATGCCTTATCCAACCTAAGAACTTTGGAGAAATCCAAGAAGTTCACAAATGAAGTATTGAGTCAAATTGGAAGACCTATTATTAAAACACTTTGATTGGATCAAGGTGATTAGTAGAAAATTTGATGACTGTCCTAAGAAGTGTGGAGTTATCTCACAGCTTACTTAGTACACCACTGTGTGGTGAATTTCAAAGAAAGAATGAGGTTCTATCTTTGAATAGTCATGCAAATATACTACTATGATGCCATGCAAACAGATGTACTGCCACTCCATAAGAAAGTGTCTAAGTTAGCTTTTGAGTTGCGAACTGCAAATATCCCATTTCTTCAATGGAATTGGGAATGTAATATGCAGTGATTCAAAAGTATGTGTTTGTGGTGCACTGTAGAGTGCTAATTCTATCCCAAAGAGAACAAAATATTTGTTGCTCAAACTGCTGTCTCTCTTGAGAAAGTATTTCTTTTAAAAGAAGCTAGTGGGAGTAGATTTGATTGGGACAAGGTCCAGAATCAACCACAATATAATTAGACACAGATGGAGAGCAAAATCTCACATACAGGTTGAAAGTCAACCTGAGGTTCAAGTAACACAGGAACCACATAAGTCTGGATCAATTCGATATGCTGGGCATAACGAATTTTTCATCAAGGATGAACCTAAGACTTATGAGGAAATGGAAGCGGTCGGTGGACCAGATTCCAAGAAATGGCTAAGGGCCATGAGAACCATAATGGACTCCATGTCTGCTAATCAAGTCTGGGACTTGGATGAGCTGCCAAAGGGGTAATTCCCACAGGCTGTAAATAAATCTTCTAGGAAGATAGACATGGAAGGTAACATTGTTACCTTGAAAGGCAAGCTAGTGAACAGAAATTTTAGGCAAATCCACTGGGTGGACAATGATGAAATTTTTCACCAATAGCTGAGTTTTAAGTCCATTAGGGATCTGCATGTTATATTTGCATGATCAGTTATGGCGTGTTGTTATGAAAACTACCTTTCTTGCATGGACGTCTGAAAAGATATCTATAAGTAAATAGCCAGAAGGTTATCATATCAAGGCCATAAAGATATGCATGGTGTTATGCAAGCATGTTTAAAAGAGCCTGTGTTTATAAGAAGATCAGTGGGAGCACCTTAATGGTATTTCTTATTCTAGAAGATTGATGATATTCTCCTCACATGGAATGATATCTTAGCTCTTCACATGGTGAAGAAAAAGGCTTGAGATGTATTTCGAGAAGAATGATCCAGGGAATGATGCCTACATCCTAGGCATGAGGATCTATAGATAGAGATCCAAAAAAGTCATTGCCTTTTAGTCAATCTATGTTCATCCAAGAGTTTCTGGAGAGGTTTATATTGGATAATTCTAAATATTGATACCTTCCAAAGAGATATGGTCTGACTCTCATGAGGATGTTGTGACCTATGACACAGCTGGAGAGTAATAACATGGGTCTAAAATTTTGATACATGGTGTATAGGATGGATCATGTTTTGAGTAATATACACAAGACCATTTGTGGCAAATGCTTGGAGCATAGCCAGTAAGTTTCAATCAGATCCTAATGTTTGACACTGGATAGCTGTGAAAGCAATCCTTATATATACTTGGGAAGTATAAAGGATTAAAGTCTAGTCTATGATAGATAGGAAGAATTTAGTGTACAAGGGTACACTGATACTTCGTTCCAGTCTTATGACCACAGGCAGGATTTGCGCTTTGCCTTGTTGTGGTGTTGTGTGCTGAAAGAGCATTATGCAAACCATAGTGGCAAAATTCTACAAATATGGCTGAGTACATTGCAGCTTCTTGTGGCAGCCAAGGAAGCAGCTTCATTCATTTGAACTTGATTTAGTTCCTGGTGCTTGATGGTCCAATATAGTTCTTACTGGGGCCATAGCATAAGTGAAGGAACTTAGTGCTCAAGTATGTACTGCAGCATATCATCTGATCTTAGAGATCATGGATAAGGATGATGATCAAATTTGTTAAAATAAACACAGATAGCAATATGGAAAAACCCACTGACATAGCCTCTGGCGCAGCGGAAGCTAAATGGGTCATACTAGAGACATTGGAACTGACTAAACATCAGTTATCCTTGATCTTAGTGCAAGTGGGAGATTGTTGGTGTATATGCCCTGCAGACCAATGTATGGACATGATTAGGCATTGTTTGAATGTACTTTGATAGAATTATTATTCTATATAGAGGCATGGTTGTTATTATGCAGACTTCTCTACCTGCGTTGATGTATTGAGTTGCATATATAATGTTCCAGGAGTTTGGATTGGATCCATTCCCATAAGATATCCCTAGACAGGGTACCATAGCAGATATGGAATAGCTTTGGTACATGTGAGACTGGTGTATGGGCTGGTTAGGTGCGGGGCACAGTAACGCAGACATACAGGTGCATTGGATGCACTGGAGTGATCCACCGTGAGGATTGACTTGTCTAGTCAACAAGTCAATCTCACATGCAAGAGGTTTGCATTGATCCTTAGACTTGAGGTATTAATGTCTAGATTTGATGATGGGTATGCTTTGATACAGTCTTACGTCTCTCCGTAATTGGGAGACCAAAACGACTATCATTGGGCATATCATAAGTCACGTAGAGACATGGATGACCAATAGTAGGATTTGCCCCTTCCTTATTGGAAGCATGATATCCACTCGGGGCGCCCCACCTTATTGGTGCATGACAGGAATGTGTGGCCACACTTGTTGAGTCATGACCAATGCATTAGATTGATAAACTTGAGACTAATCCAATGGCAGGATATCAGTTTAGGCAAAGGGATCTATAATGCAATGGGAATCCTTGTTGCTTGTTAGAAGTTGTTGCCATAATGACTTAAGTCCTATGACATGGGTAGTAGTGATGTGTTGCTAGCTACCCCTTACTACTTATGATGTTTACATCATTGCCATCGTCTTATGGATCCTACGGGGTCACACGCAATAGACTCTTGACGTTACTTTAATCAGAAGCCTTATGATCAAGTTATTGGATAACTTGGATCAATTTGGAAGATTTCATCAGCGCCAATGGGCCTGATGAGTTGGAAGAAAGTTATTGGAGCCAAACTTCATTTTTGGCAGGTTGACCCGAAATTGACCTAGATTGGTCACATTTGGATTAGGGTTGCATTGGATTGGATCCAGTGGCTTAATCAACCCATGCAATGAAGTTTGGGCTAACTCATTATCCAATGAGTCCCAATAATAAGTTGTCATGAAGAGATTAGAGGCTAAAAGGGTATAATGGGGAAGAGTTTCACCCCATTGGCGCCAAGGGCATAATGGGGTGAAGTGGGCGCATGTTGCTTCATAAGGAAGCATTAGGCGCCTCCCCCTTCATCCTTTAATGGTATCTTGCCTCTATGGCAAGTGTTGGGGCTGATATGGCTTGATGGCTCTTTTGGAAAGAGCTTGGGTGAATATGGATAGTAGGGTAAGGTTTATGGTAAGATCTTGGAGACTTACCTTACCTCCAAACCCTAATTCCCCTCAAACCCTTGCTTAGCCGAATGACTCTTGCATGTTGCGCCTAGCCCTTCTCCTTGGATGGAAAGAATGCCTCTAAGGCATGTCTTGGGGTGATATGGATATTAGACAAATAAGGATAGGTTGAATGAGGTTTATGGCAAAGTCTTGGAGACTTTCCTTACCACAAACCCCTCTCATCCTAGCCGCCCACTTGGCATGATCTTGGCCCTCCCTAAACTGCCTCTTGGCTTATAAAAGGGACCCTAGCTGCCCCCTCTCAATGGTTCGAATGCTTGGAGACGTGAACACACATAGAGGGGCGAGAACAAGGGCAAAGGGCGACAACATCAAGGTGGCGCAACCCTTCTTCCTACTAGTGGCCGCAAGTCTTGATGGAGGTGGGATCACTCACAAATAAGGGTACATGCAAACAACGCTTTAAGAAAATATTTTTTTTGTATTTTTTTTTTTAAAACCCGAATTTACTTCTAACGGAGTTGGAAAATATATTTTGTATTTTATAAATAGAGAAAACGACACTAAGTTACTTAAGACTACTAAAGAAAGAGCACTTTAAACTACGAATTGAAAGACTAGTAGGAATACTCACAGTGCGATCCTTGAGAATAGAAGGATCGTATCATCCCGGTCTTCAACGGTCCTACTCTGATGGAAGGTATTGCATCATTACAAGCAAACACAGACAAACGAGATCCGTACACACCACGGATTCATATTACAAATTAAAACTAAGGGGGAGGTTAAGCCTCACAAGTTCCCTTAACACTTTAACTAAAGAGAGAGAGAGGGGGAAGAAGAAAAGCCATGCGCTTAGGGAAGAATCCTTCAAGTTCTTGCGCCACCTTCAAACAAAATTCAGATTAGTGTAGAACCAAGCTCTAAAGATTTAAAGAAGGTGAAGGGGAAAGAACTTAGCCGAAGAGGTCTTCTTGATGCAAGTCTCCTTGTTGGCCGAAAGTGTTGAAGTTTCAAGAGACTCTTGAGGCTTTGCCGAGACTAAGGTTGGAGATCCTTCTTTAGGGCTCGCCAAAGATGTATAAGAGATCCTTCAAGGAGTTGGAGGCGTTGAGGACTTGAGAAGAAGGGGGAGAAGGGAAAGGGCTCGGCCCTTTAGAGGATAGGGGAAGGTAGAAGATTCTTTAGGCGACACAAGCACCAATGCTAACACAAGGTTTTTTTCATCTAGGCAACTAATAGACAAAGAGAAGGGAGGTTACAATTTATAGGCTCAACAAGCCATGGGCAAGGGTGACAATTCACCCTCGGCGCAAATCACAACATTATGGAGGAAATTAATGCTCAATTAAAACATTTCTATCCTCAATTTTGAATTTCAAATTCTTTCTTTCTTGTAGCCGAATTCTCTTGGGCTCCTTCCTTCTTTGCTTGGATGAGATGGCGCTTCTTGCATTGGACACATTTGAATTCGAAAACCTTCCTTCAAGATGCATGGGCGGCTAAGAGGTTTCCAAAGGTGATTCCACAAATTGGGGATCTAGATGGTGATCCCTTGATTTGTGGATCTTGATTGATCCTTGATGGCTAGGCGCATTGAAGACTCTTCAATTGGTAAGTGTGGGCTGGTTCTTCAATTCGAATTAATCCTCATATTATGTGGTGCCTTGGGTTGATTTGGAAGGTGGAGTTGCATTTAATGTAAGCCCCTTGAAGTCTCTAGTTAAGTGTTGAAGCGCTTCCTTCCATATTTGGAGCTCTACTTGAGTAGCTTAGCTTGAGCTTCCTAGCTTCCCTTGAGCTGGGCTATAACCTGCCCAATTATTGACACAAAGACCAGTAGACTATTCTAGGAGGTAATGTATGACCAAATAAGGAAACTACACAGTGCACTAGAGCTTTATTCAAGGCAAATAAGGAAAGTGCAAATAAGGAAAGAGAGGTGACCTAGGAGGAAAAGCCATATCTGATGGGCTTCCTCCTAGCCCTTCCAGACCTTCTTGGGGCAGGGTTGGCCTCTCCATCAAGTCTTCTCCTTCCTCTCCTCTTGGCGTGACTTGGAGAAGGACTTGGTGGTGCCACTTCCTCTTACTCTTCCTAAGGGCCGAAACTCTTCTTCTCCCTCTTCTCTTGGAGTGAAGAGGATAAGGAGTTGGCGGCATCTTCCTTACACTTGGCGCATGATCCTTGGAGGTGGCACAAAAGAAGTGAAGGAACCCTAAGGCTTGATTCTCTTCCCGAGGCTAGCACCAAGCGTGGAAGGGAGGAACGATCAAGGAGTCGACACGTGGATACTTGTGGAGGGCGAACACCTGGGCGCCTTCAACATGGCTTCGGCAACTAGACAAGCAAAAGAGGTACATCTTTAACACATCCTTGTGTCTTCTCTCTCGCATGGATCCTTGGAACCGGAATATGTTTCGGGTGTAATGATTCTTCCGCTGCATCCTGGGACTGCAAAATTTTTAAATTACACCCGGTATTCCCTAACACTCCACGTTTGACAAATAGACTTGATCTATGGATTCATGTTATAATCATGACAATTATTTTACTAGAAAAGATCAAGATGGATCTAACCTAAGGAAGGGATCCTAACATGCAATTCTAGGGTTCCAAATTCTCAAGCAATTACCTTTCAGTCTAAAGCGAAAATTCTAAGAACATAATTAATAATATGAACTTAAAGAGAGTCTAAGCACAATTATCACATGAGCAAAATCATCATGCTAAAATCAAACTCAACGAAATATTGAAAAAGAAGTTATCAAATCATTAAAAGTCAAGTGAACTACTCCCTCATGTCCTAAGAGTAGTTTAAGCTAGCATGGTGAAGGAAATACAATATTCCATAATTTCATAAAATCGAAAAACAACAAAAAGAAGAGTTTTTAGAAAATACGGCACGGCTGTGAAATACTTCACAGCCGTATTTTACAAAGGAAGGCGTGAATAGTGGTGGCGATCCTTCTTCCTCTGATTTCTCCTCCAATTTGTCTCCTTTCGATCTGAAACTTCTGGCACGTTGTCTACTTCACCAGGCGATGCTTCGGTAGAAAAATCACGGCTGGAGGTTGTCTGGATCGAGTGCGGCGGCGAAACCCTCGGCGACGGCGTGGATCAAGATTTCTCCCTCGACGGTGTACGAAATTTAGGGCTTTTGGTCTCTCTCTAATCCTCTCGTCCAAAGCTCTCCTTTTGCTTCTTACGGCATCGAATATAAACTTCTGGATCATCCACAATCATCTCCGGAAGAATCGGGTGTGGACATTGACCTGGGCGTTGCGTTCAAAATGGGTTTTACGGTAGTGTAATTGTTTACGGCTGGTGCCGTAAAATCTCTTGAGTCTTCTGTGCCGATGTGGTCTCAGAAAATACGGCCCGTAAAATAGTTTATGGCCAGTACCGTAAAATCTCTTGAACTCTCTGGTCGGATTCGTCGGGGAAATACGGCTCGTGTAATTCTTTACGGCAAGTGCCGTAATTTCAGATGAAGTTTCTGTTCTGGCGCAATCCGAAATACGGTACCGTAATATAGCTTACGGCCGGGTACCGTAAAATTGGGAAATTTTCTGTTAAAAAATCTTCACAAATTACGGCAGTGTTCGGATTTTACGGTACCATTTGGAATTACGTTACCGTAAAATAGATTACGGCACTACCGTAATTTGCTGGCTTGCTCCGATTTACGTGAAATTTCTTAGGTGATCTCCTCTTGAGGATGAGAACTCTTCCATGTATTTGATTTTGCTTAAAAATGCCTAAAATAGTGCCTTTTTGCCTGAAAAACATGAAAAACCAAAATAGAAGTAGACTTTGCAATATTTGATGGATTTAGCATAAAAACAAGTAGAAAGATCCTCGATTTGGCATGAAAAGGTATCTAAAATGATGAAAAATATACTACATATTTCGGTGTCATCAGTGGCCTATAGGGTGGTGGTGAACTAGGTTTAGAATCATCAACCTTACATGGCAAATCACCTTTAGGTTCATCACCCTTGTGAGGTGAAAAACAAGTTTGGGACTGCTCATGTGCAGGTTGTGATTCCAGCATAGGTTCACTTCTAGTCTTAATGGTAGGCTCTGCCTTATCATGATCTAGAGATCCCCTTGGATCATCCAATTATTTTCCACTTCTAGTTATGACAGCATTACATTGCTCCCTAGGGTTTGGTTCAGGTTTGGCAGGTAACTTTCCTGGGGGTCTGTATGAATTACTAGCCTACTATGCAATTTGTGATTCTAGCATTTTATTGTGAGTGACAATACCATCTATTCTAGAATTGATCTATTTCAGACTCTCATTCACATCATCATTCTGTTTTTTCTGGAACCCCATAAATTGAGTAAACATCTCTTATAAGCTGGGTTTTTGGGGTTGACTCTGGTTTTGTGTTCTTTGTTGAAACCCCCTATGTTCATTCTGCTCACTAGCATGATTATTGCTTTCGAAGGACAGATTAGGGTGGTTCCTCCATCCAGGGTTGTAGGTATTAGAGTAGGGGTCATTAGACCTACATTGATTGTAACCCCCCAAAGCATTAACTTGTTCCTCACCCCCATCAATAATTATTTTGCACTCTTCAACATTATCCCCATTATTCTCACAAATCTCACAAGTAAGAGAAGAAGAAACATCATGAGTTTGCATTTTAAATGTATCAAAACAATTGCACAAAGATTCAACTTTTTCAGGTAGAGTGCGAAAATTATTACCATCATTCTTACCTTGAGTAGGTCGATATATCACTCCTCTTTCTCTATAATTTTGATCATTATTCAAAGTCCTCTCTTCAATCAGTTGATAGGCTTCCTCCAATGTCTTGCTCATGAAAGCTCCTCCTGTAGTAGCATCAACTGTGAGGCGTGTATTACTGAGGAATTACCTTTATAAAATGTTTCAATTAAAACCCATCTCTCTAAGCCATGGTGAGGACACTTCCTTTGCAATTCATTGTACTGCTCCCATGCTTCGCTAAGAGATTATCCTTCCTTCTGAGCAAATCCCGTGATCTAGTTTCTTAAATTAGTCATCTTACTGGGAGGGATGTATTTCATCAGAAAAGCATTAGACACTGCTCCCAAGTTGTGAACGTTCCAGAAGGTTGAGAGTGTAGCCAATCACGTGCTCGGTTCCTGAGAGAAAAAGGAAATAATCACAATTTTAGTGCATCATCAGAAACTCCATTAATTTTAATTGTATCACACAATTCATGAAAAAGAGAAAGATGAATATTAGGATTCTCAAGTGGAGATCCTCCAAACATATTTTATTGAAGCATAGATAGGAATGCTGGTTTGATCTCGAAATTGTTCGCACCAATGGCCGATCTGGTGACACTAGAGTGAACTCCTTGTGGATTAGGGGCAGCATAGTCATGCAAAGATCTTCTCTCGGCCATGATAACTTCTTCTTCTTGTACTTCTGCAAATCTAAGCTTCCTGCACAATATGAGAGTTTTGTTAATTTCAGGGTCTAGAGGAACTAGAGGTCCTGATCTTAAATTTCTGCGCATACACAAGTAAACAGGTCAAATATTTCAAAATATGCAGAATAATAAAAAAAATAGAATTAATCTAAACTTCAAAAATAGGAAAACAAAAATACCCAAAACAGTAAACAAAAATAAAAACATAAGACCTAGTCTATAAGTACTCTCAATATCTTCAATATTGACAAGACCAAGATCCTCGAGAACAGCGCCAAAAACTTGTTGTATCCCAAGTTGTTTGGCATGTACCTTGGACTAATCCTCGGTGACGACGCCAAAAACTTGTTGTATGTTCGCAAGTGCATGGATACTCGAAGTAATAAAAATATCGAACCACAGAGACCTTGTTGCCAAGTACTGAATAATCAATTTCTTGCTAGTCAGACAATCAAAAAATAGTGAATCAAACTATCAGAAAGAACACGGAGAAAATATTAGAGAAGAAATCAGGACTAGGGGTTCATCTACTTTAATTTCTAATGGTTAGATTAAAATAAGTGTCTGTCAATCTAATTTTATCATGATAAAGGTATAGTTTACCTCATAAATAAATTGTCTCGCTCTTGCGCAAACAATCGTACAAAGAACCGATCTTCACTCTCGTGCAAGATCTATTCAATGCTGAAAATAAGTAAACCATCAACTAAGAACTCAAGGATCACTCTCGTACATCCGAATTCTAAGTTGATAACCTCAAGTGGAAACTCAAATATCACTCTCGTGCATCCGAGTCTCAACACAAGTTTTACTCAAGGTTCTCTGACGACAAGAAATTTAATCTCTTACAATTTCTAATCAAGTCTAAAATATTAACTCAATCCAAAGAATCATAAAATCAACAAGGCATTAAAATTCTCTAAAAATTAGAATTCGAATAACAACCTAATCTCTTACGATAGTTCCAAACTCGATAATTCCTAGGGTTCTGAATTTCACAATCAACTTCTCAGTCTATTTTGCAAAATTCTAAAACATGCTGATATTAAGAAACAAAGGAGAATTAAAGCACATTCAATCACAAAAGTAAAATTATCACAATAAAATCAGTTTGACAAAATTAGGATTTTCTAGTCATTAAGAAACAAAGAGATTACACCCCTATGTCCCAAATAAAGATTAAGCTAGCATGATGAAGATAAAACAACTAAACATGTTTCAGTATGATAAGAAATCGAAATAAGGAGAGAAGACTTACAAAATAGGGCTGTAATGAAATTACAGCCCGTAATGTTGCCCTAAATAGCGCTGTCATTGCTGTTTCACTGATTTCCCCTCTGTGCGGTATCCTTTCGCTCTGAAACTTCAGATGTATGTTCTCCTTCACCAGGCGAAGCTTTCTGTCAAATTTCGTGGCCGGAGATGGTCTGTAGGCTGAGAATCGATGAACCCTAGCGTGGCCCTTCTCCTCTCCAATTCGCCATGGATCGGTGGTAAAATTTCCTCCCTTGCTTCGAAAACCCTCCCCTAGTTATTCTGAGTCCCCCCTCTATAATTGTGAGTGCACCGCCCTTTTACAGATGTCAATTTGGTGTCGTAAATCTCAAGAAATCGGAAAATCAATTTTCTGGCGGAAGAATCGGGTGTATGGGCAGGAATTACGGTAGCGTATTGGAATTACGGTAGTACCGTAATTATCCACTGAACTCGCTGTATGAAGTCTGACCAAATTACGGCACTGTGAAGGATTTTACGGTAGTGCCGTAATTTTCCTCTATAGCCTCTGAAGTCTCGGGTCAAAATTAGCCTGAAATTACGGTACCGTAATGAAAATTACGGTAGTGCTGTAATTCTCAAAAAATTTCCCAGATGAAGCTACCGTGAAAATCATTACGGTAGTGCCTTAATCCAAAATTACGGCAGTAAAAATACTTATGGCATTACTGTAATTTTGCCATAAAGTTCATTTTGGCTTGATATTTGATGTGTAGTGTCCTCTTGATGTTAGGATCACGCCCATGTGATGGTTTTGCTTGAAAACCATTGAAAACATCGCCTTTTTGCCAGCAAATGATCAAAATCCAAAAGGGGTGTAGATTCTGAAATATTTGATAAAAAAAGGCATAAAATAAGCAAAGAAGCATGAATATGACTCAAAAACTTGATGGAATAAGCATGAAATTCACTATGAAATTTGGAGTCATTAGATAGGCAGTTTGGGAAATTTTTGGAAGTGTTGAAAAAGTTATATATTAATATTCCATTTACTGATGCCTTATCTCAAATGCCTACATATGCAAAATTTTTGAAAGAAATTTTATCCAACAAAAGAAAAATAGAGGACTATGGTACTGTGGCACTAACTGAAGAATGCAGTGCTCTTATTGAAAACAAGTTGCCACCGAAATTAAAGGATCTAGGTAGTTTCTCTATCCCTTGTTTAATTGGGAGTGTTGCTTTTGATCGAACCTTATGTGATTTGGGAGCTAGTGTGAGTCTGATGCCCTTATCAGTGTGCAAGAAACTTGATATGGGAGCTCCTAAGCCGACTTCAATATCTTTGCAGCTCGTCGATCACTCAGTGAAATATCCTGTAGATATTATTGAGGATGTTCCTATCCAAGTTGGTAAGTATTCTGTACCTACAAATTTTGTGGTTCTTGAGATGGAGGAAAGTTCAAAAAATCCTATTATTCTTGGTAGACCATTTTTAGCCATAGTTGGTGCAATAATTGATGTTGGAAAAGGAAAACTCACTTTTGACATTTGTGATAATACAATTGAATCTGATTTAACTGATTCCTTGCAAAAAGTATCACACTCAGGATCGTGTTGTAGCATTGATATAATTGATGATTTTGTTAGTGATGTGCATAATTTATTTGATGTTCCTTCTGATTTTGAAACTGACATATCATCTGAGTGTGTGAATAAAGAATTTCAGGAGAAAGCAGCAAAGAAGAATAAGAGATGAAGGAGAAAAGGAAGATCAAAACTGCTTGAGAAAGGAAAAAGGTTCTTGAGTAAGATTAGACACTGTTTCATGAATGAGCCTTATGTTCCTAGAAACCATGAACAAAACATTGAGAGATCAACATAGCAACTGAAGAAATCACGATCAAATCCGAGTGCAGAACGGTCAAGTTAATGACCTTTAAATTAGCGCTTCTTGGGAGGCAACTCAAGCACTTTTACTTTAGCCTATTTTCTTTTACTTTGTTTTTGTTTTTATTTTTACTTAGAACTAATTTTTCTTTTCTTCGCGTAGGTGAAAACAAGTTTTGTCACAAATTACGGTAGTACCGTAATTCCTTTTATGGTACCATAATTCTATAAAAAAAAGAGAACGCTGATGGTTCGAACCAGAGGACACAGAGGATGATTGGGTCTAACACGGATCAATAAAACTCTGTGAGTATCTTTTTCCTACTCATTTGCATTCCATCTTCTACATTTTTCTGATAATCCATGTGTTCAAATAGAAGATAAATCCTTCAAACTTCTTGTGTCCTACTACTTCTGATATTCGAGTTGTTTTCATTACTACATGCTTTCGATATGGTTGCATTGAGATTTTATTGATACTTGTTTGACGATAGTTCCATATGGTTGTATTGATATTCGGGTGGTACATGATACTTGAGTTGATATTATTTCAATATGGTTGTATTTGAAACTTGAGATTGATGCACTAGAATGTTTAGCATAATATATGATTTGGTATTTATGATTTTTATTGTGATTTGATATGATATGATATATGCCTGTGTGCTTTGTTTGATCAAGAAAATACTACCGTTATCAAGCCAAAATTTTCTCGGTGATAGATTACTATTTATAACCATACTTGAGGGTTGCAAATAGACCTGAAATGCTGAGTTTATTTCTTTGATATGATCTATCTATTGAAATCTTCCATTAATTAGTGCATGAAATTTTGGGTGAATATATTGTTTGATGAATGAGATTTGAGAGTAAAGTAATTCTCTTGAATAAAATGAGCATACGTTGTGTGATTTTTAGATTGATATCGATTGGATAAACCTAGTAAATCATTAAAGACGATCTTGTTATTTGTTAGGAAGAAAGAACCCAAAATCCAAAAAAAAATGAAAGAAAGAAAAATGAGTCCCCTATTTGGCACTACGAAAATTTGGCACTGCGAAAATTTGGCAGTGGTACCTAAAGTTATGGGTTGATGTCTAAAAAGAATAACTCCTCTTTTTGGCATTGTATTTGCAATGGTACCTAAGATAAGAATTGAAGTTCAATAAAAAGTATGTATCTATGTGGGTGCATGCCAAGAGAGAGATTCTTAGACATTAATTCCGCTATCTCAAGAAGAATTCTTTCTACTTAAAGAGATATGAGTTCTATTATGTTCGTTATGTGACCAATATATTCTAAATATGTCATGAGAAGAAAGGTGATATTCATTTTAGAAAATGTCAAATATGCATAAAAAAAAAACGAGAAAAATTTGAGTGGAAAAAAATTTTGTGATTCCTATTCCTATAAACAAAGACATCATGGACTCAAAACTTAAACTATGTGAACTCATGAGATTGAAAGTCTGTTTATACACATTGCAAAATTTTATTTGATTGAATTATGGATCTTAAAGATTGAATTCGGAGGACAATATATTTACTTGAAATTTTGAGTATTTATTTGATGAGAATTTTTCATATGTAATTGTATCTTAGAAATTTATTCATCATCTCAACGTTTATTTTCATAATCAGTATTGTTTTCTTTATTTGCTTGAGGACAAGCAAAGTTTGAACCTTATGTGTTTGATGACTCCAAATTTCATAGTATTTTTCACACTTATTTACTAGTCTTTTGAGTCATAATCTTGCTCTTTAGCTTTATTTTTACACCTTATTTGCCAAATACTTCATAATCTACACCTTTCTTTGTTTTTGATCAATTTTAGGCAAAAAGGTATCATTATCACCAGTTTTCAAGCACTTTCAATGCATGAATGAGTTCTAATCATCAAGGGGAGTTTACACATCAAATTTCAAGTTAAAACAAGCCTTCTAGCAAAAATATGGCACTACCGTAATTTTGGGACAAATTTCCACGATACCGTAATTTCAGCTAACCCAACCAGAAGTTTTAGCAAAAATACGGCACTACCGTAAATATTTCCACGGTACCGTAATTTCCGACAATTTCACACAGAAACTTTCAGAGTCATCCGAGAGAAATACGGCACTACCGTAATTTTGAGACAAATTTCCACAGTACCGTAATTTCAGACAATTTCGACCAAAGGACTTAGGCAAAAATACGGCACTGTCGTAAAGATTTCCACAGTACCATAATTTTTGCCAAGAATTCACAGAAGAAATTACGGCGCTGCCGTAATTATTTCACGGTACCGTAACTTTGCACCTAGATTTCTGATTTTTTCGCCAAAACCATAAAAACACAATTTCTCGAGATTTGGGGCATCAATTGAATATTCGAAAAAAAATGGAAAACTCAGAATAAGTAGGTGAAGATTTGCGAAGCAAAAGGAATAATTTTTATCATGTATTCACGGAGAATTTTAGGGAATCGCCACCGCGCTAGGGTTCGTCGCCGTTCGTCGCACAGACCATCTTCGGCCACGATATTTGAAAGGAAGCTTCGCCTGAGGAAGAAGAACACACCACAGAAGTTTCAGAGTTGTAGGAGATCGATCAAGGGAGAAATCAGCAAAAACGCGGTCATGGCACTATTCATCACGACTTCAAGGCAAATTACAGGTTGTAATTTAGATTAAAACCCTATTTTGTAACTTTTACTCCTCCTTTTGATTTCTAATCATTCTAAAACCATGTTTTGCTGTAATTCTTCCATCATGCTAGCTTAAACCTTCATATGGGACATGGGGGTGTAATCCCCTTAATTTCTTAATGACTAGACTTTGATTATTTTTGCCATGATAATTTTGTTATGATAATTCTGCTTATGTGATGACTTTCCTTTAATTCTCCTTAGCTTTATAAATATCAGCATGTTTTAGAGTTTTGTGAAATTTGGAACCCTAAAAATCATTGAGTTTGGAATTTATCGTAAGAGATTAGGTTGTTCTTTGAATTCTGATTTTTAGTAATTTATTGCCATGTTGATTTTTTGATTCTTTGGATTGAGTTAATGTGTTAGGTTTGATTCGAAATTGTAAGAGATTAAATTTCTGATCACCGGAGAACCTTAAGTAGAACTTGTGGTGAGTATCAGGTTGCACGAGAGTGATCCGTGAGTTTCCACACGAGATGATTAACTTAGAATTCGGATGCACGAGAGTGATCCTTGAGTTCTTTGTTGATGGTTTAATTATTTTCAGCATTGGATAGATCTTGCACGAGAGTGAGGATTGGTCCTTTGTATGATTATCTACGCGGGAGCGAGATGATAATTTTATGAAGTAAACTAAATTTTTATCATGATAAAATTTGACTGACAATCTTTATTTCCTTCTAGTCATTAGAATTAAGGTGGATGAACTCCTAGTTCCAGTTTTCTTCTCTGATATTTTTTCGTGCATTTTCCGATCATTTGCATCATTATTCGACTTGTTTAGCAAGTGAAAACTCGATTCGTCGGTACTTAACAACAAGGTCTCTGTGGTTCGATATCTTAAATATTACTTCGAGTATCCGTACACTTGCGGACTACAACAAGTTTTTGGCGCCGTTGCTAGGGACCTTGGTTTTGTTAATATTGATATAATTGATAGCATTGCTATACTAAGCCTTTTGTTTTGGTTCTTAGTATTTTCTGTGATAGATTATAGTTTTCTTTTATTTTCTAAAAAATCTGAACTTTTATGACTTCCTACTTGTTTAGGCGTAGGAATCTTAGGTTAGGACCATTAGTTCCTTTTGAACCTGAAATTAATAAAACTCTTAGATTGCACAAGAAATTGAGGTTTGCAGAGGAGAGAGAATAAGAGTCCATCATGGTAGAGAGAAGAACACTTGGAGACTATGCAGCCCCGAGTACACAGGGAATTCGTTCTAGCATTACTAGGCCTGCAAATGATGCAAACAACTTTGAGATTAAACCAGCTTTCTTGTCAATGATCCAACAGAACCAGTTTGGAGGATCTCCTCTAGAAGATCCAAATCAACACTTATCTCTCTTTCTTGAATTTTGTGATACCATAAAAATTAATAGTGTATTTGAGGATACTCATGCAATTCTATATGCTCATGAAAAACATAAAATCTAAAATTTTTAGTTTCTTATAGAACATGTCTTTCTTCCTTTCCCTCTTATCACAAATCCTCGGTTCTAGGTTTCTATTAGGAGTCTATGAGAGGCATACTGGTTGCCCTCCTTGCAATCCTTAACCTGCTGAGATTAGGGCAATCACCCAGTCCATGCCCCGCATAATCTCAACAAGTCTCTCATGATGGGTCTATCCCACCATGAGAGGAGAATTATCCCTTCCACATATGGGTCTATCCCAGTCATGTGAAGAGAGCAAAGAACTAAAAGAAATTGAATAGAGGTAAGGAAGCAAAGAGCTACAATTTTTCTACTTAGAAAAATCATGTGCCACATACATAAGATATACGAATATTACTACATGGTATGTGAGCATAGAAAAGCATGAAAAACATTGTTCGAGGCTCGCAAGTCGCTCTGATACCACTATTGGGAAACCTCGGGATATTAACAATTTTTTATCAAACAAAACATACACATAGCAGAAGCATATCCCCGAAACGGGCCAGTCCCAAAAACCCAATGGATCGCTCATGCGAGGGGGTTGACACAATGTAGTTAGAAAGTACCTAGAACAAAAGGAGGCTGATGTTGAGGTAGGCACCCAAGCGTGTGCCCTCTGCACTCTCATACACATGGATGCCTCGAGTCCTTTTCTTCCATCCCCAGTGCTAGCCTCGGGAAGACGATCCAAGCCTTTGGGATGATCTCCACTTCATTTGTGCCACCCAAAGGAGAGGATGCACCAAGAGGAAGATGGATGAAGGGAAACCGCCAAGTATCAATGCTCCTTGCACTAAGAGGAAAGGAGGAAGATCACTTGCGGCTAGGGTGAGGAAGAGATGCGCCATTTGCTATTGCTCATGCCCTTTAGTTTGCTCATGTTTATCCATACCCTATGGCTCTCACATATATTCACATATTTTGAGATAAGGGGGGCGGCAAGGCAATGGTGTAGGCACGACTCTCATGAAGCATATGGCTAGGGCTAGGGTTTGGAGGAATTGGGGATAGGGTTAAGGAAACTCTCCAAGAGCTTTCCATCAACTCCTTCTTATCATCCACATACGCCAAGGACATACCAAAGATGTCCTCCAAGCCATATCAGCCCCAACACTTGCCACAGAGGCAAGCATACCATCCAAGGATCAATGGGGGAGGCGCCAATTGCTTCCATATGAAGCAAATTGCTCCACCCACACCCCATTATGCCCTTAGGCACCAATGGGGTTGGGTTTCTCTCCATTATACCCTTTTAGCCTATTATCTCTTCATGACAACTTGTTATTGGGCCTTATTGGGTAATGAGCTAGCCCAAACTTCATTGCATAAGTTGATTAAGCTATTGGATCCAATCTAATGCAGCCCCAACTCAAATGTGACCAACCATGGTTAATTTCAGGTCAACCTGCCAAAAATGAAGTTTGTCTCCAATAACTCTCCTTCATCTCATCAGGTCCATTGGCACTAATGAAATCTCCCAAATAGATCTGAGTTATCTAATAACTCGATCATAAGGCTTCTCGATCAATACGAGAACTCGAGTATCAGGGTGTGCGACCTTGTAGGTTCCTCTGATGTTGGTAGTGCTGACCTAAGGTCACCACAAGCAGTGAGTGGCACCTAGCAGTGCATCGCTGCTACCCAAGTCATCAGAATGGATATCGACATCAACATCTCCATCATCGCAACTAGGTACAGATGCATTACAGTCTTTTTGCCAAACTGATATCCGATTGGACAAGTGTGTGACAACTTGTTTTTACCCAATATCATGGTTATGACTAAATCAGGTTCTCACCTAGGTATGACCATACACTTTCAGTCATAGAACCATAGGGGGGCCCATGGATATCATTCTTCCCTCAGGAAGGGGCAAATACTCTATTTGTACATTGACCATCTCATATGGGTCATTGTATGCTCAATTATTGGTGTATATGCCCTTAGGACTAGATGCTGGTCTATTCTATGAACTATTTGACATTGATATTTTATATATATCATTCTAGCATTGCTATTATTATGTTTTGTTTACATCTGCGATTGTGTACTTATATAATAATATCCCTAGAGATAGATTATGTATGTGCTCGAACTCTATCTCTCAGTCAAGTACCTGAGTTGATATAGGGATAGCTCTAGTACATGTGAGACTGGTATATGGGTTAGTTAGGCACAAGGTGCTAAAGCATATATGTGGGTATATCAGTGCAAGATATACTGGATCGACCCGCTGTGAGGCTCTAACTTGGTGTCATAAGTTAACCTCACAAGTGACAGGAGATGCATTGATCCTTTAACTTGAGGTCATTGACTCTTCCATATGGTTAGAGACATACATTGATACAACCTAACACTTCACCGAAGTTGGGAGGTCATAACGATTTGTCATTGAGTTTGTCACGACCCATATGAGAAGATTAATGGACAGATATAGGATTTGCCACTTCCTAAGGGAAGCTTGATATCCATGGGGCCCCCCTATGGTTCTATGACTGAAAGTGTAAGGCCATACCCAGGTGAAAACTTGATTTAGTCATGACCATGCGATTGGGTGAAAGCAAGTGGTGACACACTTGTCCAATGAGATATCAGTTTGGCAAAAGGATTGTAATGCATTTGTACCTTGTTGCGATGATGAGGATGTCAATGTCGATATCCATTTCGAAGACTTGGGTAACAGTGATGCACTGCTAGGTGCCACTCACAGATTGTGATAACCTACGTTCATCACTGCCAACGTCAGAGGAACCTACAGGGTCGCACACCTTGATGCTCGAGTTTTCGTATTGATCGAATAGCCTTAGGATCGAGTTATTTCATAACTCAGATCTATTTGAGAGATTTCATCAGTGCCAACGGGCCTGATGAGATAGAAGAAACTTATTGGATATAAACTTCATTTTTGGCATATTGACCAAAACTTACCATGGTTAGCCTCATTTGACGTTGGGTTAAGTTGGATTGGATCTAATGACTCGGTTAACATGCATAATGAAGTTTGGGCTAGGTCCATTACCCAATGGGGATTTCTAATAAGTTGTTATGAAGAGTTAAATGGGCTTAAAGGGAAGAAACAAAGAGGTAGGCGCATATTGAATCCTAGTTATACTAGGATTGGCGCCTATGCCTTAATTGAAGTATTTCATGTGATTATTTAAATTCGAAATTGAATTAATTATTTGAGATTTTGGTGGAGATAAAATAGTGACTGATTATTTAAATTAATTAGTGTCCTAACTGGAATAGGACTTGATTAATTAATTTCCTAAAATCATGTTCTAATCTCATAATCCTTCTCCTTTAGTCAAATCGCCTATAACTCCTATAAAAGAGACCCTAGCCCACCTCTCCATAAACACACAATTCTCTTGGAGGCATGCAGAACAAGGAGGGGAGCAAGATAGGAGATCTTCTTCCATCAAGGCCGCAAGCACTTTCCTCCACCTTCCATTGGTGCAAGTGAAGCAAGGCTTGGCGGCACCCTTCTCTTCTTCTTCCTCTTGGCCCTTCCTCTTCCTTGTGGGTGGTGCAAGAGATCTTGGATGACTCTCCCTCGGCATGGATCCTCTTCTCGAGGGTAACACTAGGCATGGAAGAAGAAAACTCAATCAACGGTTGTATGCGAGACTGCAGAGGGCGAACACTTGGGCGCCTACATCAACATCTCCAACAATCGCTTTAACGTATTATCTCTTACCATGTCGATCCCCTCGCAAGCATCGATCCTTTGGGTTTTTGGGACTAGTCTATTTCGGGGATTTCCTTCCGCTTGCATCTCTGGGGTTTCCAAACAGTGGTATTAGGGGGACTTACGAGACTCAAACGGTGTTTATTGCTTTCTTGAGTGCTCACATGTCATATGTATTATTCTTTAAAATTGCATGTGACTCATAGTTTTTCTAAAAGTAATAAAAATTATTGGTTTCACACTCCTATCCTCTATTCTATTTCTTTTAGATTTTTGGATTTTTGGATTATTTTTCTGATTGATTTAAGATCATAGGCGCATGTAGTTTTGTTAAGTAGGACGGGCATTGTGTCCTCTGGACTGGCCGGGTCTCTTGATCTGACAAAATTGCCAGCCAATTTGGTCTATAAAATCTTAGTGAAAACTTAATCTCAAAAATAACCAAAAGATTTGTGATAAGAAGATGAGGAAAAGAAATATGTTTTGATGAAAAATTAAAATTCAGATTTTATGTTTTTCATGAGCATATAGAATAGCATGAGATAGGTATCTTGTTTGTGCCTTGTATTACGGTCATAGTAAAGCCCCTTGCATGCCTGTGATGTAGTTGTGTAAGGCCAGCGTGCTGCTCTTTCTTTTGTTTCATAAATTTGAAGATTAAGGATAGTGGCGGCATTGGCGCATCCACCTTGCTTGGAGCAACTTGAAGGTGGCGGCATTAAAGAGGGTTTGGCCGAACCTCATGGAGTGCTTATAGGTTTTCCTATAGGCGCTTCTAGGATTTGAGAGCTATACCTTGGATTGGAGGACCTTTAAGCCAAACATGGACAAAGTTCTTAGTGGTGGCTAGGTTAGGTCTAGTCCTTGGGGCTTGTCACCTAGGTCAAGCATTGAACCCTATTGGCATGTATTGGTTCAATATGTTGATTAGGCTATGACCACATCACTTATTTACTGCTTTCCATATCTGCTAAAGCATGCATGTGTTGATTTATCATGTTGTTATCACCATAGGATTGAATGCCTGTAATGTTAGACAAAAGATAAAACTAAGAGGATGAGACCTCAAAAACCCTCAAATAAAATATCAAGTTTGAAATAAGCCGTCTAACCCGTAGCTCTCATCAAGCTATCGATCAGTGGTGTTGTGCACTATTTCCCACCCTCGTGGGGCTCACCCACTTATCTTTAAAAGGTGCATGGTGACAATGGTTTCCCCAATCCAGTTTTTAACCTGGACGTGCCTTCGCAAGGAAACACGTTGGCCCTGGGCATAACGGTTAGGAGTAGACTTGACTAGTTTTTCACAGGTGGTGGCCATATAGTGGAACTCTAGAGACATCGTTGAGAGGTTAGGGTTTCATGCTGTATCCAGCTCTCGCTGGACATGAAATGCCTAGACTGTCTCAATAAGGGGATTTGCCAAGTGTAATCAGCCGACGTGCCCACCTTAAGAAGCATGGGTTACTTTGTGCATCTCATCCCACCCTTGTGGGACGCGAAGCCTCGTGTGAAATAAGGATCCCATCACACTGGGAAATCACAAATTTCTCAATTGACTTTGTGGGTTGTCAGTTCAATTAAAATTGTTGGAACCATGATCATTTAATGCAAGCCCATATTAAATGATTCAAAGTAGTACTAATATGCTTTTTCTTGATTGTTGTGATATAATGGCAACAAACAATAGCAGATGATCACTGTGATCTATCCTGGAAAGGAACAAGTTGGTTGAAACCAACTTATTAGACTGGTATCTCAACATGAAGTTTGTTCTCAAGCATGAGAAGAAGCTATTTGTCCTTGAGCAGCCTATTCCTAAATCCCTTCCATGCTCAGCCTCAGCGGACGAGACTAATGCTTTTCATAAGCATCAAAAGGATACATCTTAGGTTATTAATCTGATGCCAGCCAATATGTCCCCTGAATTGCGAAGGCGATATGAGGAGAAAAGTGCCTCTGAGATCATAAGTGATCTAAAGCAGCTTTTCGATGAAGCGGTTAGTACTCGTACCTCTAAGGCAGTCCATGAATGCAACAGTAAGCCAAAGGGTTTGACTAAGTCCATTGAAAATAAAGTTGGAAAGGATAAGGAAAGATAGGTGCTATAATTGTGAAAGTTCCACTTTTAAAGGGACTTAGTAAAACTTCAAAATGAGGTGAAGAGAAGCAGGGCTTCATCTTCTAGCTCAGGCATTTATGTTACTGAAGTCAACCTTTCTACTTCTATGTCATGGGTATTGGATACTGCATGCGGAGCACATATTTCTACAAATATGTAGGGGTTCAAGAAAAGTAGATCGGTGCGGCCTTGAGAGATTGACTTACGAGTTGGAAACGGAGCATAGGTTGCTGCTGTTGCTGTAGGAATTTTGACGCTCTCCCTGCATTCTGGACTTCGGTTAGAGTTAGATAATTGCTATTATGTACCTTCTCTTACCAAAAACATTGTATCCATTCCTTGTTTGGCAAGAAAGGTTTAAGTTTGAAATAAAGGAGAACTCTTATTCTTTTTTCGTTTGCAAACATGTTTTATGGGAAGGGTAATTTATGCAATGGATTATATGTCTTGGACATGGATAACACTATATGTAACATAAATAATAAAAAGAACAAACTGAGTGGTTCAGTTGGTGCATACCTTTGGCATTGTAGATTAGCCCATATAAAGAAAAAATCGCATTCAACAACTCCATGCAAATGGATTGTTAGATTCAACCTCCTTGGAGGAGTTTGATACATGTGAATCTTGTTTGTTTGGTAAAATGACAAAAGTGCTTTTTACCATGATAGGTGAGAGGGCAGGAGGTTTATTGCATCTGATATATAGTGATGTGTGTGAGCCATTCAGTAAACTAGCCAGAGGAGTGTACAACTACTTCATCACATTTAATGATGACTTCAGCAGATATGGTTATGTTTATTTGATGAGACATAAATCAGAATCCTTTAATAAATTTAAGGAGTTCAGACATGAAGTAGAGAATCAGCTTGGTAGATCTATTAAAACTCTTCAATAAAATTGAGGTGGAGAGTACCTGAGTGTGGGATCCTATCCCAACTCACCCCTCCTGGAACACCCCATTGGAATGGTGTGTCTGAGAGGAGGAATCGAACTTTTTTGGACATGATTTGATTTATGATGAGTCATGCAGCTCTACCACCCTCATTCTAGGGACATGCACTTGAAATAGCTTCTCTCAAATTGAATAATGTTCCATATAAGAGTGTCTCCAAGATTCCATGCGAGGTATGGAGTGGAAGACGCCTGAATCTCTCTTATATCAAAATCTAGGGGTGTGAGGCCTTTGTCAAATGTCAGGATTCTAGTAAGCTAGAACTCAGATCTGATAAATGCGTGTTTGTGGGGTATCCTAAGGAAACTAAAGAATACTACTTCTATATTCCTAGCGAGAACAAAATCTTTGTTGCTCGGGGTGCTGTCTTTCTAGAGAAAGAATTTCTCATAAAATAAGTTAGTAGGAGGAAGTTTGACTTGGACGATGTCCATGTACAACCACAAGATATAGAGATGGAACCTGAGCCACCTGCGTCGATTGATGTCCTTGAGGCTCAGACACAGGCCCCATGTAGGTCTGGGAAGATTCATCGTGCACCTGAGAGGTATGGGTCGCTACTGACTCAACACAACAGGATCTTCATCATAGAGGAAGAACCCAGAACCTATTATGAGGCGGTCACTGGACCGAACTCCGAGAAATGGCTTGAGGCCATGAGATCTGAGATGGATTCCATGTCGGCTAACCAAGTCTAGGATTTGGTTGAGCTACCAAATGGGATAAAACCCATAGGGTCTAAATGGGTCTTCAAAAGGAAGACAGACATGGATGGCAATATAGTTACCTATAAGGGTAGACTTCTGGATAAAGGATTCAAACAAGTCCATAGGGTGGACTAAGATAAAACTTTCTCGCTAGTAGCCATGATTAAATCCATCTGAACCTTGCTCGCTATAGCTGCATATCATGATTATGAGATATGACAGATGGATGTTAAGACAGCATACCTTAACGGGTAGCTCACAAAGGATGCGTATATGACACAGCCTAATGGCTTCATCCATCCTGCAGAGGCCAACAAGGTATGCAGGCTAAAAAGATCCATTTATGGATTAAAGTACGCATCTCAAAGTTAGAATATTCGGTTTGATGAAGCTGTGAGAGATTATGGCTTTATCAAAAGTGAAGATGATGCCTGTGTATAGAAAATTCTGTGAGAGCTTGGTGACTTTTCTAGTCTAGTATGGTTGGGAAACCCCGGGGATATTTTACAATTTTTCATAGAAATTACATTTTCACAACAGAAGAATATCCCCAAAACAGTCTGGTCCCAAAAACCCAGTGAAGATCGTCATGCGAGGGGGTCGACACGATGTGATAGTAAGTACCTTTAAGCAATGAGAGGCCGATGTCGAGGTAGGTGCACAAGTGTTCGCCCTCTGTCGTCTCGCACACACGGATTCCTCGAGCTCTCTTCTTCCACGCCCGGTGCTAGCCTCGGGAAGAAGATCCAAGCCTTTGTTCACCTTCTTCTATTCTTGCGCCACCTCAAGGAAGATGTGCCAATGGAAGAGGAGTAGGAGGAGATGATGCCGCCAACCTCAAGCCCTTCTTGCACCAAGAGAATAAGGAGAAGAGGTAGAAGATTGCTTGCGGCAATGGTGATAGAAGAAGAAGATTGCGCCAACTCCTTGAAGCCCTCACCCTTGTGCCTTGCTCTCGCCACCTCAATTGCTTACGCCAATTGATTCCCTATGTTAGGGCTCTCGCATATACACATGTATATATAGAGAGGCAAGAGGGGGGTGGCAATAAAATGGTGTGGGCAAAATTCATAATGAAGGGGCGGCTAGGGTAAAGGGGAGGGAGTAATTAGGGTTTGAGGTAAGGAAAGTCTCCTAGACTTTTCCATATACCTCTTCCCCTTTTTCCATATGCGTCAAGGACCTTCCTAAGAAGTCCTTCAAGACATATCAGCCCCTAGACTTGCCTAAGAGGCAAGCTTACCATCAAGGAACAAAGGGGGAGGCACCCTTTACTTCATAATGAAGCAAAATCACCCACTCCACCCCATTTTGCCCCTAGGCGCCAATGGGGTGGAGATTTCTCCCCATTACACCCTTTAGCCCAATAATTCTTCATGACAACTTGTTATTGGGCCTCATTGGATAATGAGCTAGCCCAAACTTCATTACATAGGTTGATTAAGCAATTGGATCCAATCCAATGCAACCCTAATCCAAATTTGTCCATCCATGGTCAAATATGGGTCAACCTGCCAAAAATGAAGTTTGGCTCCAATAACTCTCTTCCATCTCATCAGGCCCATTGGCACTGATGAAATCTCCCAAATGGATCCGAGCCATCCAATAACTCTATCATAAGGCTTCCCAATCAATACGAGAACTCGAGTATCAAGGTGTGCGACCCTATTGGTTCCTCTAACGTTGGCAGTGCTAACCTAATGTCACCACAAGAAGTGCATCGCTGCTACCTAAGTCATCGGAATAGATATCGACATCGTCATCTCCATCATTGCAACTAGGTACAGATACAATACAGTCCCTTTGCCAAACTGATATCCGATTGGACAAGTGTGTCATCACTTGTTTTCACCTAATCACATGGTTATGACTAAATTAGGTTCTCACCTGGGTATGGCCATACACTTTCAGTCATAGAACCATAGATGAGCTCCATGGATATCAAGCTTCCCTCAGAAAGGGGCAAATCCTCTGTCTGTCCATTGACCTTCTCATATGGGTCATGACATGCTAAATGACAACCGTTATTACCTCCCAACTACAGTGAGGTGTTAGGCTATATCAAAGCATGTCCCCAACCATATAGAATAGTCAATGACCTCAAGTCAAGGGATCAATGCATCTCAGGTCACTTATGAGGATAACTTATGACACCAAGTTATAGCCTCACAGCAGGTCGGTCCAGTATATAAACCACTGATATACCCATATGTCTGTGTTAGCACCTCGTGTAAGGGTCCCCTTCAAGGGGGAGCGAGAAACCCTAAGGTGAGTACCCCTTTCGAGAGGGGGGCGCAAGTGACCTTTCTTTGTTTTCGCAGCGGAATTAGGGTTTCACATTTGATCGCATGCTATACATTTATATGATCAACTTAAACATCAAGTGAAAGATGCATTACCATGGCCATGAGAAGGAGGCGGCTTGGAAGCAAAGACCAAGAGAGATCTTCTCCACAAGTGACGCACACAAGAAGAGAGATGGCTTCTTCTTGTTGATCTTTGTGCTAGCAAAGATCTTCAAGTGTCCTTGCCGAATGGAAGGGATGGGAGACGAGATCTTGCTTGGGCGAGAGCTCCACACGTTCGTCCACCTCTTCTCCACGCGCGTATTGCAAGAAGCCAAGCGAAGTGAAGTCAAGTGGTGAACGGCTTGGCGTTAGGCGTTTTGAAGAAGAGGCCATGATGACTTACCATAAATGGAAGCATGCACTCATAAACGACCAAAACGCCATCACCCTTTCGAACCATGCGTTCACATAAGTGAACCGGTTCTCTTTTGGTTCAATTGCATTTGGTTCAACAAACCAAACCAAATAAGCCCAAGCCCCTTGGTCTAGATCATATCAAACCCTTAGGTTCAAGATCTAACCGTTCATCTCCTGATGCTCCTGATCTCACCAATCTAGCATCACCTCTCTCGATCGAAGCTTACCGATCTCAAGCCCTAATCAATCAAACATGATCAGACCAGATCTCACTTACAATCAGAGATTAAATCCCTTTAAACTGAACCCAAACAATTCAGTCCACACGATCTGACTGAAGTAAGCCATATCATCAAATTGTGCGACCCTGAGGGTTTCCTTTGAATGTCGGTAACGATAACTTTCGTTATCACGATCAGTGAGGGGTATCTAGCAACACATCACTGTCTCCCGATATAAAGGAAAGAGTCTTCCAAGACTACTCCCAAAACACAGCACAAGGGTGAATGCACTTCACTAGGCATACATGTTTCCTTTGCCACTGGATGTTCTTATTGGACAAGCGTGTCAAGCCTGTGTCTCCAATATGATGAGCATGATTAGATCAGATGAACATTGTCACCTGGGTATGGCCATACACTTTCTCAATCATCTCATTCAGGGGGGCCCCTTTAGAACACCACACTCCTTGAACAAGGAGACGGCAATCCTTTATCTATCACTAGTGTCCTAACCTGACTCATGATCATTATCCAAGATAGTCTATAATCATTATGTTTCAAATGATATTGAACTACCTCAAAACAATGACAATCATCATCTAGAAACACAAGTGATCTCAAGTCAGAGGACATGTGCCACTTGATGCAAACAAGGATTATTCACATTGTGACAAGCAATTGAATATCCTAGTAGGGTCTGTCCAGTACATCCAATGTACCCATGAGTCTACATCTTATTCCATGCTCGAAGCATCCTATAAGATTAGAACACATATTAGTCTCAATCATATCAAGGCTGTCTCATGTTCACCAAGATATCTTGACTAAGGACATATGCATGTCAGCCTAGCTGAACAGCTTTGAGACATTATTCAGAAGCACAGTTATTGCAGCAGACAATGTAACAAACTAAATAATAACCATTGCCTTTATAAACATAAGAGTTTATTACATGATACTTTTACAATCCCAAGGCCTCAAACATTAGCCTTAAGGGCATACCCTAACAATCTCCCACTTGCACTTAATCTAATGGTTGAGAAATCTCAAACCCATATTATTACAGTGCTTCTCATGCTTCTGCTGTGCCAGAGGCTTGGTAAGCGGGTCAGCCAGATTGTCGTCTGTATGAACCTTGCAAATTTTGATCTCGCCACGATCAATGATCTCCCGGATCAAGTGAAACCGTCTCTGTATGTGCTTGGACTTCTGGTGCGACCGTGGTTACTTTGCTTGTGCGATTGCTCCAGTGTTATCACAGAAGATAACCAAAGGATCTACACTCGAAGGAACAACACCAAGTTCTCTCACGAACTTACGAATCCACACTGCCTCCTTGGATGCTTCCGAGGCTGCAACATACTCGGCTTCTGTTGTGGAATCAGCAACAGTAGACTGTTTGAAACTTTTCCACACCACTGCTCCACCATTCAAGCTAAAAACATAGCCTGATTGCGATCGGAAATCATCCTGGTCCGACTGGAACGAAGCGTCAGTATATCCTTCTATACTGAGTTCTTCCTGACCACCATATATCAAGAACATATCTTTGGTCCTCCGCAGATATTTTAAAATGTTCTTGACTGCAATCCAGTGCGCCAAACCTGGATTACTTTGGAACCGACTGGTCACGCTTAACCCGTAAGCGACGTCAGGGCGAGTACACAACATCGCATACATTATGGACCCAATAGCCGAAGCATAAGGCGTATTGTCCATTTCATCTTTCTCAGTCTGTGTTTGTGGACACTGACTCTTCGAAAGATTCAGACCATGTCTGACTAGAAGATATCCTCGTTTAGAATTCTCTAAATGAAATCTCTCCCGGACTTTATCGATGTAAGTACTCTGGCACAGCCCGAGAAGCCTCTTAGATCTATCCCTGTAGATCTTCACACCTAATACATAGGCTGCTTCTCCTAGATCTTTCATCTGAAAACATTTTCCTAACCATGCTTTAACAGCATGCAGTTCAGGAATATCGTTTCCAATGATCAAGATATCATCGACGTAGAGGACTAGGAAAGTAATCACGCTCCCACTAAACCTCTTATATACACACGGGTCATCCTCGTTCTTGATGAAGCCAAACTCAGAGATTGATTCATCAAAACGAATATTCCAGCTTCTAGATGCTTGTTTAAGTCCATAAATGGACTTCTTTAACTTGCATATTTTATGACGATCTGATGGATTAGTGAAACCTTCAGGTTGTGTCATATACACATCCTCATCCAGTTTTCCATTAAGGAAAGCCGTCTTCACATCCATCTGCCAGATCTCATAATCGTAATATGCAGCTATCGCGAAAAGAATCCGAATAGACTTAAACATGGCCACAGGTGAGAAAGTTTCATCATAATCTATCCCGTAGATTTGTTTGAAACCTTTCGCAACAAGCCTGCCTTTATAGGTAACCACGTTACCATCCATGTCAATCTTCTTCTTGAAGATCCATTTACAGCCTATAGGGATTACTCCCGAAGGCGGATCAACCAAATCCCAGACTTGGTTATCTGACATGGAGTCCATCTCGGCTCGCATAGCTTCAAGCCATCTAGCTGACTCCGGTCCACTTACCGCATCCGCATAAGTCAGGGGTTCATCATTATCAATGATGTAGACTCCGTCATAGCGCTCAGGCTGACGACGGATCCTTCCCGATCTTCGCGGTTCCCGTGATATCTGAGCCTCAGGTTGTTCAGTGACCTGTTCTACCGGCTCAGGCTCATCCAACTGTGCTTGACTACTTTGTCCTTCCTCTGGATTCTCATCCAGCTTTATTTCTCTCCCACTGGCCTCTTGCAGAAGAAACTCCTTCTCAAGAAATATGGCCGTTCGAGCAACAAATACCTTGTTCTCTTTGGGATCGTAGAAATAATAACCCTTAGTTTCCTTAGGGTAACCGACAAAGATGCATTTCTCAGATCTGCTCTCCAGTTTCCCAGAGGCGAGCTTTTTGACATAAGCCTCGCAACCCCAGATCCTGATAAATGTCAAGCTCGGCTGTTTCCCATACCATAACTCATATGGCATCTTTGAAACTGCCTTGGATGGCACTCGGTTTAGTACCTTTGCAGCTGTTTCCAGTGCAAATCCCCAAAAAGAGTATGGAAGAGTAGCCTGACTCATCATAGAACGAACCATATCAAGTAACGTTCTATTTCTCCTCTCGGACACACCATTCCATTGCGGTGTTCCTGGCGGAGTGAGCTGTGAGATAATCCCACACTCCTTCAGATAGTCAGTAAACGCATGACTCAGGTATTCTCCACCTCGATCAGAACGAAGTGCCTTGATATTTCGGCCTAGCTGATTTTGTACTTCATTTTTGAACTCTTTGAACTTGTCAAAAGATTCACTTTTATGTCTCATCAAATAGACATAACCATACCTACTGAAATCATCAGTAAAGGTAATGAAGTACTGATAGCCACCTCTGGCATGTTTACTAAATGGCCCACACACATCACTGTGTATAAGGTCAAGTAAACCTGAAGCCCTTTGACCTTTGTTAAGAAAAGGAGACTTCGTCATTTTACCCAATAAACAAGCTTTGCATGTATCAATCTCCTCATAGGAGAATGATCCCAGCAGTCCATGATCATGCAACCGCTTAATGCGCTTCTTGTTAATATGGCCTAAACGACTATGCCATAACAAGGTGCTATCATCAGCATGCTTGGCTTTCTTATTATCAATGTTTTGTATAGAATATTCCATGTCCAACATGAATAACCCATTGTTAATTGAACCAGTCGCATAAACAATATTATCAAGAGTAAGATAACACTTTGAAGTCTTGCATTCAAAGGAAAACCCTTTCCTGACAAGAGCAGGAATAGAGATAATATTTTTGGTAATACTGGGTACAAAATAACAATTGTTTAATTCTAATACAATGCCAGATGGTAATGAGATGTAATAATCCCCTACAGCAACAGCGGCAACCCGTGCCCCGTTTCCAACGCGTAGGTCCACCTCATGCTGTCCCACCTGCCTTCTTCTCTTAAGTTCCTGCACATTTGAACAAATGTGAACTCCACATGCAGTGTCCAACACCCATGAAATAGAAGAAGAAGATAACATGACCTCAGTCACATATATACCTGAGCCAGAAGCGATGCTTCCCCTCTTATCTCCTTGGAGCGCTTTACAGTCCTTTTTCCAGTGACCCAGCTGGCCACAGTGGAAACATCTGTTGTCCTTCGACCGCTTAACCTTTTGTTTCAGAGCCTTGTTGTAGTTCTTGACTGGGGCTTTGCCCTTCTTCCCCTTCTTCTTGTTCCTGGAAGGAACCATTAAGACAGAGGTTGAAGGCTTTCCCTTCAGAGTCTCCTCAGTAGTCAAGAGCATATTCAGCAGCTCTGCCGGAGTACAATCGATTTTGTTCATATTAAAGTTAATAATGAACGCATCGAAAGAGGGCGGGAGAGACTGCAGAATAATGTCTACCGCAAGCTCCTGGTTGATGGTATGCCCCAGTTTCTCTAGAGCCTCCTTGTGCCCAATCATCTTGAGCACGTGAGCTCCCACTGGGCTTCCTTCAGCCAGTTTGCTCTGAAAGAAAAGCTTTGTCAGATTATAGCGTTTTGTCCTCGCCTGTGCAGCATACAGCATCTTGAGGTTCGCTATAATCTCTATAGCCGACATATCCTCATGCTGACGCTGCAGCGGTGGCGTCATAGACGCTAGCATCAGGCAAGTGACATCAATGCTATCATTGACGTGCTTTTCATAGGCATCACGAACCGCCCTTGCGGCGTTCGCAGCGGGTTGAGGCGGCACAGCCATCTCGAGGACATACAGTTTCCTTTCTGCCTTAAGAACGATCTTAAGGTGTCCGAACCAGTCTGAGAAGTTTGGCCCAGCAAACTTCTCCCTTTCCAGTAGGGATCGCACATTGAAGCTCATGGTGTTCGTTGCTGCAGGAATCTACAACAATGCAAGAACAGCAAGGTCAGTATCAATGTTTAGAATCAATCCAGGACTTAAGAAAGATTCTTTTTCTCACTATTTTATCTGGCTGAAAAATCCAGCAAAACAGCCCGAAAGAGTAGAACTCTTTTAGTGAGATGGGATCCAGATTTCATACTTGGTCTCCGCGTCCCGCTCAGGCGAGATAAGATGCACAGAGATGACAAGTACTAATTTCTGGTAGGCTGTCCCAGCCAATCGCCAACCCGTGCGATTCCCCTTCACCTGGGCAATCCAGCAGACTGTGCCAACTGAGTTGGTACAACACAGTCTCTGATCCCTCAGATGGCTGCCTCCATGCGCTACCATATGCGCCACATATGTAGCCTACATGGTCAAGCTGACCCGACCTACTCCCTGGACCACCACGTGCTATGCTGAGCAACGAGAAGCGATAAATCCCTTCTCTGTAACACGCAGGTGAAATCCCGCACTGTCTGAAGATAGATGGACGTGCCCACTGAGTGGGTACAACACGGCTCCAACGATAGTCAGAACAGTGAGGTTTCGCGTCAGAAGGCATTACGTGCTTGATATTTTAGCGTTTGGATTTTAACGGTCTTTTATCTTCTTACTATCAGGCAAATCCTATGGCTATAGCAGAAGATAAATAACTCATGCAATTCTAATTATTAAACAATAAAAGAAAGCATGGATCTTATGTGGTAAAAGCCCATAGCCTAAGTAAGACCTTAATTAACTTAAGTCTTCACTTGCTTTTCTTGGGTCTTTTGCATCTCATCTGGTCCAACCCAGGGCCTTAGCGCTCAATGCAGCTCAGGTGCGCCCACCAGCTGAATGCGCCTCTGCGATGTGTGCTTTTGTGCTCTTGTCTAATCAAAATACATTTTGATCTATCTAGACAAGCTTGACTCGCAGGTCAATTATACAATAAATTAATTAAAAATGTGATTCGCAGATCACAAAACAAATTAATTTACAAGTTTAATTCCAGGCACGCAGGCCCCAGCACAGCACACATTTAACATGGGCAGCCCACAAAGAATAAATAAACAAGCATCATGGCATCATTCAATCAACATGTGATCCATTACAAAGAAAATAAAATTTTGAAAACCCATTGGCATCAATTTTAATTTTCTTATGTGCCCTACAACCTTACAACGGTCCATTGATAGGGATCCACTCATCAATCTAGTTAGATCCATGCCCTTGCATGCACCAAGTCCTAACTGACTCGAGTTGACCTAATGGTCAACCATGCATGCGCCAAGGGCTGAACAACCAACATGAGTTCTGGCAAGCGGGTGTGACCCCGGGCCTAACTCATGTGTGTTCAGTGGTTGTCTCAACCAGACCTCGCTACACGCCTGTGATGCAATCGACCTATAGCCACCTCGTGCTTGCGCACAGGTGCCATCTGGTCGATCCATCTAGGCTGTCAGATGGTCTGATCAGACTATGTGGATCTAACCTAGAGGGTGACTTCAACCCCATCAACCCGTCTAAGGGTTTATAGTAAGTGCATATAGATCTAAATGTTTGCGCGCAAGTAGATATAAGTTTTGATGAAATACCATTCAACATACTTAACATGCGCCAACAAGAACATGCGTAAACATGAACATCACACATGCGCCAAAACACCTAAAACCTAGCATGTGGTTGCGCATGTGAAATAGATCTATACTAACAAGGATCACAAAACAAACCAAGCAATCATATGAACATATATTAACCGCTCTGATACCAATTGGAAGGGTCCCCTTCAAGGGGGAGCGAGAAACCCTAAGGTGAGTACCCCTTTCGAGAGGGGGGCGCAAGTGACCTTTCTTTGTTTTCGCAGCGAAATTAGGGTTTCACATTTGATCGCATGCTATACATTCATATGATCAACTTAAACATCAAGTGAAAGATGCATTACCATGGCCATGAGAAGGAGGCGGCTTGGAAGCAAAGACCAAGAGAGATCTTCTCCACAAGTGACGCACACAAGAAGAGAGATGGCTTCTTCTTGTTGATCTTTGTGCTAGCAAAGGTCTTCAAGTGTCCTTGCCGAATGGAAGGGATGGGAGACGAGATCTTGCTTGGGCGAGAGCTCCACACGTTCGTCCACCTCTTCTCCACGCGCGTATTGCAAGAAGCCAAGCGAAGTGAAGTCAAGTGGTGAACGGCTTGGCGTTAGGCGTTTTGAAGAAGAGGCCATGATGACTTACCATAAATGGAAGCATGCACTCATAAACGACCAAAATGCCATCACCCTTTCGAACCATGCGTTCACATAAGTGAACCGGTTCTCTTTTGGTTCAATTGCATTTGGTTCAACAAACCAAACCAAATAAGCCCAAGCCCCTTGGTCTAGATCATATCAAACCCTTAGGTTCAAGATCTAACCGTTCATCTCCAGATGCTCCTGATCTCACCGATCTAGCATCACCTCTCTCGATCGAAGCTTACCGATCTCAAGCCCTAATCAATCAAACATGATCAGACCAGATCTCACTTACAATCAGAGATTAAATCCCTTTAAACTGAACCCAAACAATTCAGTCCACACGATCTGACTCAAGTAAGCCATATCATCAAATTGTGAGACCCTGAGGGTTTCCTTTGAATGTCGGTAACGATAACTTTCGTTATCACGATCAGTGAGGGGTATCTAGCAACACATCACTGTCTCCCGATATTAAGGAAAGAGTCTTCCAAGACTACTCCCAAAACACAGCACAAGGGTGAATGCACTTCACTAGGCATACATGTTTCCTTTGCCACTGGATGTTCTTATTGGACAAGCGTATCAAGCCTGTGTCTCCAATATGATGAGTATGATTAGATCAGATGAACATTGTCACCTGGGTATGGCCATACACTTTCTCAATCATCTCATTTAGGGGGGCCCCTTTAGAACACCACACTCCTTGAACAAGGAGACGGCAATCCTTTATCTATCACTAGTGTCCTAACCTGACTCATGATCATTATCCAAGATAGTCTATAATCATTATGTTTCAAATGATATTGAACTACCTCAAAACAATGACAATCATCATCTAGAAACACAAGTGATCTCAAGTCAGAGGACATGTGCCACTTGATGCAAACAAGGATTATTCACATTGTGACAAGCAATTGAATATCCTAGTAGGGTCTGTCCAGTACATCCAATGTACCCATGAGTCTACATCTTATTCCATGCTCGAAGCATCCTATAAGATTAGAACACATATTAGTCTCAATCATATCAAGGCTGTCTCATGTTCACCAAGATATCTTGACTAAGGACATATGCATGTCAGCCTAGCTGAACAGCTTTGAGACATTATTCAGAAGCATAGTTATTGCAGCAGACAATGTAACAAACTGAATAATAACCATTGCCTTTATAAACATAAGAGTTTATTACATGATACTTTTACAATCCCAAGGCCTCAAACATTAGCCTTAAGGGCATACCCTAACACCTCGTGCCTAACCAACACAGATACTAGTCTCACAAGCACCATAGCTGTCCCATATCCACTAAGGTACATCGACTGGGACAAGAGTTTGAGCACAGATCCAATCTGTCTCCAGCAACATTATCATGTAAGTACACGATCGTAGATGTTGACAAACAATGATAACGACAATGCCAGAATGATACATAAATATCAGAGTGAAGTAGTACAAGGATGGACCAAAACTAGGTCTCATGATAAGATTAGTTTGACGACCTTTTATTTATGTCTAGTCATTGAAATTAAGGTGGAAGAAACCCTAGTCCCAGTTTATCTGTCTGATTATTTTCCCGTGTGTTTATCGATTATTCACTTGCACCATATTCGATTTGCTTAGCTAGTAAGAAAACAATTATTTGGTACTTAACAATAAGGTGTCTGTGGGATCGACACTTTTCTTTATTACTTCGAGTATCCGTGCACTTGCGGACACTACAAGTTTAGGGACAACAAGTTTTTGGAGCCATGTCAGGGAGTGACAATAGCCTTGTACGCCAACACTTAGGTTTTGGCCGCGACACTTGAAATAATTCTACCTACTTGTATTTATAAGTGTGTCCTTTCGGATCATAACACAAATCTAGAGCACCTGTGGCTGTGAAATTCATACTAAAGCTTCACCTAGAGGAGGAGACAACGTACCAGAAGTTTCAGAACGAAAGGAGATCAATTGGAGGAGAAATAAAAGAAAAAGGAGGTGCCACTACTATTTATCGGCCTCCTTTGCAAATTATGGTTGTGTTTAATTTCACGGCCGTGGTGTATTTTCCTAAAACTTCTTTTCCTTTGATTTTTGATCTTCTGAAACAATGAAATATTGTATTTTCTTCACCATGCTAGCTTAAACACTCTTTGGGACATGGGGGAGTAATTCCCTTTGATTTTCTTAATGACTAGATACTTTTTGCTCTCATCATGATTATTCTACTTTGATAATTTTACCTATGCGATTATTGCTCTAAGATTCTCCTTAGTTTACTTTTCGTCATCATAATTTAGAGTTTTCGCAATAAGGACCGAAAGGTGATTTGCTTGAGAACTTGGAGCCCTAAAATTGATTAATAGGAACTCACCGTAAGAATTTAGGTTAAGTTCTTAGTTCTTTATTTTAGTAGTTTAAATTGCCATGATGATAATTATCAACCTAGGATTGAGTTATTGTGTCAAACGTGGAGATCTTGCACGAAAGTGAGGATCGGAACGTTGGAGAACCATAGGTAGAACTTGTGTTGAGACTCGGATGCACGAAAGTGATCCTTGAGTTTCCACTCGAGGCGATCAACTTAGAACTCGGATGCACGAAAGTGATCCTCGAGTTCTTTGTTTGATGATTTACTTATCATTAGCTTAGGATAAATCTTGCGCGAAAGCGAGGATTGGTCTCTGCATGGTTATCTGCATGAAAGTGAGTTAATCTCTTTCCAAAGTAAATTATGCCTTTTTCATAATAGAACTTGATTGATGAATATCCTTATATGTCTAGTCATGAAAATTAAAGTGAATGAAACCCTAGTCCCAGCTTCTCTCTGATAGTATTTTCCCATGTGTTTTCGATCTTTATTCTACTTTTATTTGATTGCCTAGATAAGAAGAAATCAATTATTTGGTACTTGACAACATAGGTCTCTGTGGGTTCGATATATTTCTTTATTACTTCGAGTATCTGTGCACATGCGGAGATAATAACAAGTGTGGTAACTCAACAAGTTTTTAGAGCCGTATCAGGGGGTGACAAGTCCCTGTGCGCCATACAATAAGTTTTGGCTGTGACTTCAGAAATAAGTTTTGTTTACCTACTTGTTGGGATACAACAATCTTCAGCCCTGCAAATAAAATACAAATATTTGAAAGTACTTGTTTTCTTATAAGTGTGGACGGTTTGTATTTTGAAAACATGATAAGAAAACATCAATCCAGATGTATAAGCTGTAGATGAGAGAGTACCAAGAGACATGCAATCCTTAGATGGGTACTCTATGGGAAAAGTAGTTTCACCAAGTAGTTCCCATGAAATTGTCCAATAATAAGTGGTAAATAAAGCAGATCCAAAGATGAATTCAATATCAGGCCGCACACAAGGACTCAACTCAACGAAGAAATTTTGGGGAATGATTGCATCATCAAGGTACCTATCTTCATAACGCAATGGCATTTTTGGCATATGGATTGAGTTAATGACAATGGTATCATGGGACCAACCAAAAGGGAAATATGGTGGCATAGATATGTTGGGGTATTCTGTTTTGCAATGGAATCCAGCCCCTAGTAATTTCCTTAGGTTCATGCAAAAGGGATTCGTGCTTGCAGGGTAGTGGGACAAGAGTTTAGTTCCAAACACAAAGCCAATGTTGTGGTGATCGCTAGGTCTTGGAGAATTTAGGTCTATATTAATGATGTTTAAGGAACCTAGTGAAGTGAGGGCTGAATAACCTAGGCAAATAAGGTTGATGACATTGGATCTCTTTAGGAGAGAGTGCAAAGTCAAAATTCCATTTTGGTAGAGGTGTGTAGGGATTAATGGGCAGTCTCTAGATCTAGTAGGGAATTCACCTAAGAAGGGACTTATTGTAAGAGGTGGTCTGCATAAGAATGGGCTAAGACATGGTGCTATGACTATTAATGGATCAAACTTTTCTTCATGAATTTCTATGATTATATCTTTGCCAAAGTGTGAGGTTTCTCTTTAATTACCGCTAAAGCTAATGGTGTGATGTCCTCTATCTCCTTAAGCTTAGGGACGGGTTGGGGTGGTTCTAAGAGTGTTGGCAGTTGAGGTTCAGAATTTAATTCCAAGATTGATGTTTATTCAGGTTTCGGGTTTGGGTCCAAGAGTGAGGACAACTTAGAAGGATTTAGAGGGGGTTGTTGACAAATGTTACTCATGGTGCAAGATAGATTTTGAATTGGTACTATCTCATTTTCCATTTCTTGTGGATCATCATGACTCACTTCCTCAAGTTAAGTGGCTTTATCAAGGCACGGTTTAGATTCTAAGGCAGTCTCTATAGTTTGTTATTTAAGTTTTAGCATTGGTTGTAATTCTTCAATTTGTTTTCCCCATTTGTTAGAGATTCGATCAGGTAATGGCATAGGTAGACTAGGCTCTATGGTTTCTTCAGGAAAGTTGTCTATCTTAGGGGTTTGAAGTCTAGGGTGGTCAAATCCTCTTCGATAGGTCCTCTTAAGATTTTGTTCTATCTCTCTAGCTACTTGAAAAGCCTCTTCTATTGTGCGTATGGGGTAGTAGGTGAGACCTTTTCTAATCTCATAGCTAAGACCATCCATAAACCGATTAAGCATGACCCTAGGAGCTTCTCTACACCTATGGTGCAGGGCCTTGAACTTTAATATGTATTCAGCTATAGTCATGTCCTATTGTATAAGAATTTGTTCATTGAGAGATGAAGGATCATACATTTCTTTTATCATGCCATCCCATCTCTTGATGGGTGATCTATTGTCTCTTTCTTGGGTTTTGAGTCTAGGGGCCATGGATTTTTACTAAATTTCAAAATCAATGTAAATAGTAGCCTATGATATAACTAGTTTCGAAACAAGCAATGTAAGGCTGATCTAATTGTTAAAGCAACGACCAAGATTTGGGACTTCTGTAATTGCTAGTAATGAATAGTAAATTCTTGTAGCATGATAATGAACAAGGAATGCTTGTAACAATCATTGATACCCAGCACAACCAATGTATTGAGATAGGTAATTGATGCAGGTATGTTATGTCACACCCCTAGAAATAATCATGCAAATATTAATAATGTCTCGGTTTAACATAATACGATTTCCCAAGATCAAAACAATCAAATCAAATTAAATAACACCTATTGACAATTTTAATACCTTTCTAGAGGAGTAACAACATCACGTAACAAATTCCACCAACCTCATCCAACCAACAAAGATTTATTAAATATCTAACTTTCATTATACTTCTAGTTTACAATGTCACGGAGTGATACCTTAACAAAATTGCTCAAATTCAATACAACACAAAACATATTTACATGAGCATATCAACTTGGCATCACACTAAAACAAGCTTAATACATAAACAATTCTATTAACACCTCCTTCTTTGCCCCAAGGAAAGCAACCATAGATTAACCTATATGATATATAAGGTCAAAAGAGTGAGTTATGAAACTCAGCAAGAACTACATTGCCCATACACAAGAATACATGTTTTTATTACTCATTTCATAATGTGCAAAGGAAGTATCATACAAATCAATAATAACGTCCTAAATATATTATCACAAGGATGATATCAATGATATATGAATACCAAAAGCATCATGGGAACAAATCACAATGTCACTAACTCATGTTTCTATAAGGTATTGGAACAAATGATAATATCAAAACTCAAGGGTGTTTAAAGTAGCATAGAAACACAGAATCATATCACAACTGATGACTCTAAATTTCATAGTTTTTTTCATACTTATTAACTAGTCTATTGGAGTCATATTTGTGCTCTTTGCTTGTTTTTAAGCCTTATTTGTCAAATATTGCAGAATCTACACCATTTCTTATTTTTGTTCATTTTCAAGTAAAAAGTGCCATATTTTGATGGATTTTGAAAGATCTACATGCACCAATGGATTCCAGATGTCGAGACGAAGTTACCCATCAATTTTCATGCAAATCGGAGTAAGTATGAAAATTAAACCCCTAGGTGTAATAAAAATTACACTATCATAATTTCTTCTCCAGAATACACAAAAGAAAATTACGGCAGTGCCGTAATAAATTTTACACTACCATAATTTCTGCCAAAAAATACACAGAAGAAATTACGGCACTGCCGTAATAATTTTCACGGTACCGTAATTTTCAGCCCAGTTGCCCGATTCTTCTACTAGAAACTTAAAAAGACGATTTCTCGAGATTTAGGGCACCAATTGAAGATCCGTAAAAAGGGGAATGATCAAGATAAAGAGGAGAAGGATCTCGAAGTGAAAAAACATGATTTTTATTAGGGATTCACAACGAATTTCAAAGATTCACCGCTGCCCTAGGGTTCGTCAGTTCTCATCGTACAGACCACCTCCAACCACAAAATTGGAAAGGAAGCTTCGCCTGAGGAAGGAGAATACACCACAGAAGTTTCAGAGTGAAAGGAGATCGATCGAGGGAGAAATCAACAAAAACAAGGGTGCCACCACTATTCATTGTGTCCAGAAGCAAAATTACGGGCTATAATTTTCATTACATCCCTGTTTTGTAACTTTTACTCTTCTCTTTCAATTTCTAATCACTCTAAATGATATTTTATTGTTATATTTCTAATCATGCTAGCTTAAACCTTCTTTTGGGACATGGGGGAGTAATCCGCTAAATTTCTTAATGACTAGATTAATTTTACTTTCATCGTGATAATTTTACTGTGATAATTCTACTTATGTGATGATTGTCCTTAATTCTCCATAGATTCATATTTATCAGCATAATTTAGAGTTTTAACATTATGGACCGAAAAGTGATTTGTGAAAACTTGGAACCCTAAAATTGAACGTTAGGAACTCATCATAAGAAATTAGGTATGTTCTTATTTCTTGATTTTAGAAGTATATTGTCATGCTGATAATCTGAACTTAGGATTGAGTTATTGAAATAAACATGATGATACTGTGAGACATCAAGTATTGGATCGCTAGAGAACCTTAAGTAGAGCATGTGAAAATTATTGTATGAAAATATATAGTTTTCACTTGAGATGATTGACTTAGAATTCGGATGCATAAAAGTGATCCTTGAGTTCTTTGTCAATGATTTACTTATATCTAACTTTGAATAAATCCTGCATGAGAGTGAGGATTTGTTCTTTGTAAATTGTTTGAGCGAGAGCGAGATGATTTCTTTATGAAGAAAATTATGTCTTTATCATAATAAAATTTGATTGACGAACATCTATTCATATCTAGTCATGGAAATTAAGGCGGATGAAACCCGAGTCTCAGTTTCTCTCTCTGATATTTTTGTGTAGCTTCCGATACTTTGCTTTCACATTTTCGATTACCTAGCTAGTAAGAAATTGATTATTTGGTACTTGGCAAACGAGGTCTCTATGGTTCGATATCTTAATTATTACTTCGAGAATCCGTGCAATTGCGAACTACAACAACAACCTCATGAGTATCAAAGTAGCACATAAACAAAAGGAGATATCACAACCTCATGAGTATCAAAGTAGCACATAAACAAAAGGAGATATCACAACCTCATGAGTATAAATGGACCATAGATTAGTGGGAACACATCACATCATAGTCTTCCACGTCTGGAAGCATGACCTACTCACGTTTGAGTAAGCCCACACACACATAAGCTGGCAAAGGGCTCGCCATGGCCCAACCAAATATGGAGGGACTCTAGAGGTGGCTCCCATGGACTCAAGAGGTGGCCCCCATTATTTCTAATGTGACACTTTGCTCCATGTAGCACTTAGTTCCACATCCATAGCCATAATTCCAATAAATGGAATCGCATCATTTTCCCATTATAAGATGTAAGGGCCAAAGAATAATGAGATAATAACAAAATCAAAGTAACACAATGGCATTGCTGCCTTCATACAATTGCCCTTACAACATAATCATGGGTATAAAGTTTCAAAGGTGCATATCAAAGTCTTTAGGATCCTTTGATCAAATGTCAAGTACAATGGTAGTAGCATGAATCAAATAATAAACTCAAATAAATATATGAGATGATCATTAACATGGAGTGGAGCACAAGGATCAGGACACTTTGTACTATATTAGTCATATTAGTCAAAACACTAAGAGCATAACATATCAAACATGACCAGTAAATGCATTCAAATGAATCAATGGGACATACGATGAGTAACCATACAAAATAGGTATCATTGGAATAGTATTTGAATCTAGTTTCTAGAAAATCTAATTTCGTACAATTTGGAAAAGTATATAGAAAGTTATAGTAGATCAAGTGACGAAAGGTTAGACTGCCCAATTCTAGATTGACAGAATCAATAAGCTGAAAGTTACTATATGTTTTACAATTTAGATAGTCTCAAATATATGCAATGTATGACTCATTGGAAATATATTCGAGTCTTCTTTTGGTTAGAACAAATATCATTCAAAACCAATCTGCAGATCAAAAGCTACAAGAAAAATACTACAAGAAGGTCAGCCTTATATTCTAGAAAACATGTACTGAATCATCCTATCTGTTTGATACTGTTATTGGCGTTTACACTATACAATATATGATGTGTTGGAAAGCCATTCAAGTTAGCTTTTACCGAAAGTAAATTTCATTTAAAAATAGTTTGTATAGACAGAGTTACATTACCAAAACCATGAAGAGGTTAGATATACATGAATCACAATACCATAATCACTTATTTGACACATTCTACACGATTATGATAATTTCTTCCGAAAATTCATTTGATTTGAGTGTTAGAATCTTCTTCAGGTTAATAAATCACAAACTCAATTTTCTTTCCAATTTATAATACTTTTGAAAACTCAAATATAGGGCAAACGGTAGAAACTTGCCTTATGGTAAAAATTCAGCTTTTACTCCACTTCTTCTCCAATTTACCACCTTCAATCCACTCTTCTCCAAGCCAAACGCAAGCTTCTATGACAATTACAATTTTTTCCTACATTTACCTCAGTTTTACACCAATAGTAATCCTCTAGCATGAGGTGTCATCACCTTGTCACTCAAGCAAGCTTGAGGTGGCTTGAAGGCAAGCATGAGGTGTTTTTTTTTCCTTTCATTTCACTTGTATTCTTTCTTCTTCTCTTAATTTTATACATCACCAAAACTTACTCAAGTTCCCTACTAATATAATGTCTTCTATTCCATAGTTAAAATTATCATTTTGCCCTTTTCTATTAACATAATTTCCCATGATTCCTAGTGCGGGTATTAGCTAGAGGTTGTTGGTGTATATGCCCTAGGACTTAGTATTGGTCCATTATTGTACTACTTGACTTTGATATTTATATATCATTTAGGAATTGTCATTATCTATGTTTGTCTATATCTGCGATTGTGTACTTACATGATAATATCCCTGGAGACAGATTGGATCTGTGCTCAAATGATTGTCCCCAGTCAATGTACCTGAGTGGATATGGGACAGCTTTGGTACTTGTGAGACTGACATATGGGCTGGTTAGGCACAAGGTGCTAACGCAGACATATGGGTATATCAGTGGTGGATATACTGGATAGACCCGCTGTGAGGCAATGACTTGGTGTCATGAGTTATCCGCACAAGTGACAGGAGATGCATTAATCCTTTGACTTGAGGTCATTGACCATTCTATATGATTAGGGACTTGCTTTGATACAACCTAACAACTTGATACGCACCACAAGTGCACGGTGTTATCGAAGTAAAACAAAAGATATCGATCCCACAGGGATCAAGGTGAGTACTAGAAAGTCTAATTTTTCGGAATCCAAGCTAATCGAATCGTGGTTTTTAGAACTTTAAAAACTAAAATTAAGCGAAATCGTAAGCAAGAAATCAAACAACTAGGCAGGGAAAATATATGAGAGAGAATATCAGGGCAAAGGTTTCCACCACTCTGACGATCTTATATGCGCTATGAAATAAATAACGGTTATTTGGACTTACAGGTATGCATAAGGAATCTACCCTATTGTACGAAGGTGCCCTCTTTCGAGTGAACACCTCGGTGTTTGCCTAGAACGTATCCTACTTTCGCGGTGGACCGTTTTTGACAAACCCAATGGGTTCCGTGGTAGATTATGGATCCTCGAGCAAAGGGCAAGCACTTTCGCGTCAAGCCTTCACAAGATTCACATAGAGGTTCGGTCGTTACGGTCCTACTCTCGTTATGAACTGTAACCACTATAGCATGATAATACTTGGCCAGAGTACAAATCAAGAAATAAGTGCATCAAGTGAAATATGCTAAAGATATGATCTAAGTAACAAAGTTAATACAAGAGTTGCATATAAAGATCGTCAGAGGGCTTTAACCTAGCCCTGAAAATAGGTTTACGCTACAACCATCGTCACAACGCTCAAAATTCTCTCTTTAATCATAGGAAAATCACTGGAAAAGGTTTCTAAGAGGGAAGAAACGATAAACCGAACGGAATAACCAAGTATTGTTGAGTTTTGACGCTCGAATCTCCGAAAATCGCCCCAAAGTCGCCTGTTTGCTGTCTACTTCTGCCCTAGCCGCTTCGTCACCTGATTGCTCGATGATTAGGTCACGGAAATTGGGCTTTTATATTCCATCTGTTCGTCTTTGAGTCAACTTTTTGAAAAATCCTCACCTGCTGAATTTGGAGTTGAATTGGATCGGGAATCAGTGAAAGACCGAGTGGAGGTCGTGCTGTTCCGACGCCTTCACGGGTGAACCCCGCGGGGTTCACCAGGTGGTGAAGTGCTCGGAGCTCTTTTGTTGCGAAATAATCACAGGTGGACCCCGTGAAATTCTCGGCGTACTTCTGTGCAGGTATCTTCAGATGAGATCATGGGTGAACCCCATGGGGTTCACCTGCCAGTGAAGTCTGCGGTAGCTTTCAGAAATCTCGACATCATCTGTGAACCCCGCCGGGTTCACCAGGCAATGACATGCGCATTGAAATCCTTCCTTTGGCAAGATCACGGGTGAACCCCGTTGGGTTCACCTGGTCGTGAAGTCCAGAGAAGGCTCCGATTGAGCCCAAATTTAACGGGCAGCTTCGTCTTCTCATAAGGAATCACACCATGCTTTTAGATTCTTCAAAAAGTTTTCAAAATTGGGTGATTTTACCTGAAATTCAATAAGACAGATGAAAAGTGAAGATTCTGATGTTTTTAACTAAATAAGTCTTAAAGGAGTGTGAAATCATTAAAATAGGCCTAAATTCATCATGGAATAATAGTAAAAATCACTACTAAAATGCTAGGTATCAAATACTCCTCGACTTAAATGTTTGCTTGTCCTCAAGCAATAAAATAAGTTGAAATACATGTTTGGTATAAGAATAATCTTTTGTGTTGAAGTTTGCACCCAAGTTTAGAAAAATACTTTTTAGCAATCCAAGATCTAATTAGAAGAAATCAACTGGAATGAGTGTTTTAAGCATTCACCAGTTTGGTCCCACAGTTTATAGATATCAAATGATTCAGAAAGCAGTAAATATGAGATTCAATCAAGCAAACACAACACTCATTTCATTCTTATCCTTCCAATTCATAATATTGGGTTAACTCAAATGTCTCATTCAGGATATAAGATACTGATTATTGCACTAGACTTCAACTCATATCCTTAGGTACCATTGCCAATTTTTCGCAATGCCAAGTAGAGGAGTCTTTTTATTGAATTTTCAATTCTCATTTCTTATATTTCAACTCATGTCCTTCGTTACCACTGCCAATTTTTCGCAGTGCCAAGTAGAGGAATCTAAGAGTGAGAATATTTTTTTTTTAAGTGCTAAGTATCAGAGATCAACATATCCTTGCATTTTAACAGATGTAGTGTTTCCCCAATACTAGAACAAAATTCAAAGTTTTAAAAGAGGATATTAGTTACATGGTATGAATCGACATGTAAATTGCAAGCCACAATCAATTGAATAATCATGAAGATGTTTGACCCACTTAATGAACTATCTAAAATCAATCCACTTAGAAAATTTCTAATTCATAGGACATATGGACATGACTATTGAGTAAATTTCTAACAGGTACTTCATTCAACATGTCTCGATAAATTCTAGCCAAACATGCATCTAACTTTAAGAATTTTGTTAGGCTATCATCAGACAAGACTAAAATGACAAGTCAATAAAATTTTCCATCACAGAATATGCAATATAATCCTTCAAAACAATTACATGCAAGCTTATAAATTCATACATCATTTAACATAAAAAGCATAGCATCAAAGTGGAGAGCAAGTGGCTCAAATATATCTCATACACTACAGAGAGTGGGGCTTGAAGATGTGGACCAGGCCCACGAATAGTGGCATATATGATACAATGCCAATATCAAAATATCCATCATAGAGTAGCATAACAAATCCATAGAATGAAAACAGAAAGTCAGGACAACTACAACCAAACAGCCAAGAAGAAGCTGGAGTCAAGACAGCTCACCCGCTCTTAGATTTTTGCATAGTCCTCTATGCAACATCATATACGTGAGAGGAGACAGATGGCGCTGTCGATTCAAGATGGAGCTAGCGCCTCTGCATCCCAAAATAGAGCTACATCAGTGTAAATCAAGATCAAGATTTCCTAAGATAAATTGGATGAGTAAGAGAGTGAAGCATTCAACGATGATAAACTAAAAACTAAATGACAACTAAAGTAACAGAAAGAAAATGAAAACAACGAGAAAACTTGGGTTGCCTCCCAAGAGCACTAGTTTTAGGTCAATAGCTCGACCATAGAAATATCAAGTTATCGCATTAGTGGGGTCAAAAAGGGCGAGAACTTTCCCTTGTTTGACCCGTTCATCTTCAAAATAATGTTTAAGGCGGTGCCCATTGACTATAAAACTTCCAGTGTGCTCGGCCCATATCGTGATTGCGCCATAAGGCTGAACGTGTTGAACTGTGAATGGTCCAGACCATCTCGTGCGGAGCTTCCCTAGGAAGAGGCGAAGTCTCGAATTGAAAAGCAGCACTTTATCCCCTTCATGGAACTCTTTCTTGAGTATGTTCTTGTCATGCCAATGCTTGATACGAGCTTTGTAAATCTTGGCGTTTTCATAAGCGTAGAGGCGCATCTCATCCAGTTCATCTAGTTGCAGTCTTCTCCTATCGCCGGCGCTTTTAAAATCATAGTTGATTTGCTTGATAGCCCAGTGTACCCTGTGCTCAAGTTCAACAAGTAAGTGGCAGGATTTTCCATAAATAAGTTGGAAAGGAGACATACCTAGGGGTGTCTTAAATGCAGTCCTGTAAGCCCATAGAGCATCGGGCAACTTCAATGCCCAATCTTTTCGTGATCGAGATACAGTTTTTTCTAAAATCTGCTTAATTTCTCTGTTGGAGACTTCTACCTGGCCACTCGTCTGAGGGTGATACGGGGTGGCAATCCTGTGCTTTACTCCATACTTCGTCAATAATACTCCAAACTTTTGCGCAATGAAGTGGGACCCTCCATCACTTATCAATATGCGTGGGACTCCAAACCAGGGGAAGATTACTCGCTTCATGAACTTCATGACCTCCCTGGAGTCATTGCTGGCTTTGGCAGATGCCTCGACCCACTTTGACACATAGTCAACTGCAACAATGATGTATCTCTTGCCGCATAAGGATGGGAAGGGTCCCATAAAGTCTATACCCCATACATCAAAAATCTCCACTTCCAGCATGTCGTTCAGGGGTAATTCGTTCCTTCTCGAGATGTTCCCAGTTCGCTGGCAACTGTCACAAGTTGAAACAAATTGTTTAGCATCATGAAACAAAGTGGGCCAGTACAGACCTGATTGTAGGACTTTGAATGCTGTTTTTGAAGCTGCGGCGTGCCCTCCATAGGGTGATGCATGGCAATGAGCTAACACGTCATGTATTTCTCCCTGTGGCAAACACCATCTATACATCCCATTGGCGCATCTTCTGTACAAGAACGGCTCATCCCAATAGTATGACTTCGCATCATGCAGGAACCTCTTCTTCTTCTGAAAGGAAAGGTCGGGGGGTGGGGGGGGGGGAATATGTTAGAGACTATATAATTAACAAAATCTGCATACCATGGCACTTGTTGTTCGAGCAAAGCATATAAGTGTCCTTCGGGAAATGCGTCATTAATCTTCAGCTCATGGTCAGTCTTTGTGTCAACATCTCTCTTCAGCCTGGAGAGGTGGTCGGCTACAAGATTTTCACTCCCTTTCTTACCTCTTATCATAACGTCAAATTCCTGCAGGAGGAGGATCCATCAGATTAACCTAGGCTTGGCATCCTTCTTGTTGATCAGATATTTGATGGCTGCATGGTCAGTAAAAACAATCACTTTTGAGTTAACTAAATATGAAAGGGATTTGCCAAAAGCGAAAACGATTGCTAGCAGCTCTTTCTCAGTAGTAGCTTAATTTATCTAGGCATCGCCGAGCATTCGACTGGCATAATATATGGCATGAAGCTTCGTGTCTCTCCTCTGTCCTAACACCGCCCCCACTGCCTGGTCACTGGCATCGCACATTAGTTCAAAAGGGAGGGACCAGTCTGGAGGTTGAATTATTGGGGCGGTAGTTAATGCCCCTTTGAGCTTCACGAAGGCTTCCTCGCAATCCCTGTTAAAGCAAAAGATGGAGTCCTTAGCAAGCAGGTTGGTTAACGGGTGAGATATTTTAGAGAAGTCTTTAATAAAGCGTCGGTAGAATCCAGCGTGTCCAAGAAAGCTCCTAATCCCTTTTACTGATGTAGGTGGCTTGAGGTTCTCAATAACTTCAATTTTTGCTCTGTCCACCTCTATTCCTCGTTCTGAGACTAGATGACCAAGGACGATGCCTTCTTTCACCATAAAGTGGCACTTCTCCCAATTCAGTACCAGATTCGCCTCCTCACATCTCTGCAAGACCTTAGACAAATTAGATAAACAGTGACGAAAGGATGAACCATACACAGAAAAATCATCCATAAATATATCCATAAAATCTTCGTTAAAATCAGAGAATATGGCGATCATTACTCGTTGGAATGTTGCAGGAGCATTGCAGAGGCCAAACGGCATCCTCCTATATGCGTATGTGCCATAGGGACATGTAAAGGTGGTTCGCTCCTGATCGTCTGGGTGGATGGGGATTTGGAAGAAACCTGAAAATCCATCCAAAAAACAAAAGTAAGAATTATGGGCTAATCTATCAAGCATCTGATCGATGAAAGGAAGAGGAAAATGGTCTTTTCTTGTTACAGAGTTCAACTTCCTATAGTCAATGCACATCCTATGCCCTGTGACCGTGCGTGTTGTTATCAGCTCATCTGTATCTGTCTTGATTACCGTGACGCCCCCCTTTTTAGGTACTACGTGTACCGGACTTACCCAAGAACTGTCTGAGATTGGGTAGATCACGCCGGCATCTAACAAGAGCATGTTCAGTAACTCTGCCGGCGTACAGTCGATCTTGTTCATATTAAAATTAATGATGAACGGATCAAAAGAAGCCGGGAGAGACTGCAGGATGATGTCTACAACAAGCTCCTGATTGATGGTGTGTCCCTGTTTCTCTAGAGCCTCTTTGTACCCAATCATCTTGAGTACGTGAGCTCCCACTGGACTCCCTTCAGTTAGTTTGCTCTGAAAGAAAAGTTTCGTCAAGTTATAGCGTTCAGTCCTTGCCTGTGCAGCATACAGCATCTTGAGATTTGCTATAATTTCAATAGCAGATAAATCTTCATGCTGACGCTGAAGCTCTGGCGTCATAGACGCAAGCATAAGGCAAGCGACATCAATGCTATCATTGGCATGCTTCTCATAAGCTTCCCGAACCGCCCTTGCGGCGTTCGCAGCGGGTTGAGGCGGTATAGCCGTCTCGAGGACATACAGTTTCCTCTCAGCCTTAAGAACAATCTTAAGGTGTCCATACCAGTCTGAGAAGTTTGGCCCAGCAAACTTCTCCCTTTCCAGTAAGGATCGCACATTGAACGCTGTGGTGTTCGTTGCTGCAGTAATCTACAACATTGCAAGAACAGCAAGGTCAGTATCAATGTTAGAATCAATTCAGGACTTAAGAATGATTCTTTTCTCACTATTTTATCTGGCTGAAAAATCCAGCAAAACAGCCCGAAAGAGTAAAACTCTTTTAGTGAGATGGGATCCAGATTTCATACTTGGTCTCCGCGTCCCGCTCAGGCGAGATAAGATGCACAGAGAGTACAAGCACTAATCTCTGGTAGGCAATCCCTGCCAATCGCCAACCCGTGCGATTCCCCTTCATCTGGGCAATCCAGCAAACTGTGCCAACTGAGTTGGTACAACACAGTCTCTGATCCCACAGATGGCTGCCTCCATATAGCTACCATATGCTCAATATGTAGCCTACATGGTCAAGCTGACCCGACCTACTCCCTGGACCACCACGTGCTATGCTGAGCAACGAGAAGCGATAAATCCCTTCTCTGTAACACGCAGGTGTAATCACACACCGTCTGAAGATAGATGGGCGTGCCCACTGAGTGGGTACAACACGGCCCCAACGATAGTCAGAACAATGAGGTTTCGCGTTAGAAGGCTATCGTGCTTGATATTTAACGTTGGATTTTAACGGTCCTTTTATCTTCTTACTATCATGCAAATCCTATGGTGATAGCAGAAGAATAGATCATGCAATTATTAAATTACTTAAACAGTAAATTAAAAGCATGATGATCTTATGTGGTAAAAGCCCATTAAGCCTAAGTAAGACCTTAATTAACTTAAGTATTCCCTTGAGCTCTTCATGGGTCTTTAGCATTTCATCTGGCCCAACCCGGGCCCAAGCGCCTTTTGTAGCTGAGATGCGCCCACCAGGTAAAATGCGCCTGTCCTAGAGTCGAACCCTAGACCTCCCACTGGTGAAGCCACTTGCTGCATGCGCCTCTGCCATGTGTGCTCTGTGCTCATGTCTGATTAAATTACAATTTAATCTATCTAGACATGATTGACTCGCAGGTCAATTACACTTTATAAATTAATTAAAAATGTGATGCGCAGATCACAATAATAATTTACAAATAATAATCCAGGCATGCAGGCCCCAGCATAGCACACATTAAATTTGGGCAGCCCACATAAGATTAAATAGACAATCATTCATGTTATACAAACTTCATGTGATCCAATCAAGAAAATAAAATTTTCGAAAAACCCATTGGCTTCATTTTATTTCCTTATGTGCCCTACTACCTTACAACGGTCCATTAATAGGGATCCACTCATCAGACCTAGTCAGACCCCCTGCCCTTGCATGCACCAAGTCAAAACCGACTTGAGTCGACCTCATGGTCAACAATGCATGCGTTAAGGGCTGAACGTCCCTCATGAGTTCTGGCGAGCGGGTGTGACCCCGGGCCTTAATCATGAGCATTCACTGGTTGTCTCAATCAGACATTGCTACACGCCTTTCTGCAGTCGACCAATAGCCACCTCATGCTTGCGCATAGGTGCCATCTGGTTGACCCATCTAGGCTGTCAGATGGTCTGATCAGACTGTTGGGTCTAGACTGGACGATGACTTCAACCCTAATAACCCGTCTAAGTTTTAAAGTAGGCGCTTAGATCTAAATGGATGCGCGCAAGTTGTTATATGTTTTTGATAAAAATAACATTCATCAAGCGCCAACAATAAACATCATACATGCGCTAAATATACAACATACATCTATTTTCGCAAACTAGCATGTAGTATCGCATGATGATATCCTTAGATCTATTCATAAGCGCAAACAAGGATCACAACAAGCAATCATATGATTCATACATGAATTCGGCTCTGATACCAATTGAAAGTCCCTTGGAAGGGGGCGAAACCCTAATCATGCAGATATAAAATTTTCTCAAGGCGGAATCTAGGGTTTCCTAGGATCGCATGGATGAATATATGATCAACTTTAATCACATGTATAGATCGAGAAGGGGATCATACCATTGCCATTTCTTGGATGGCGACTTGGAAGAAGAGGGCGAGCGGCTCTCCTCCAAAGGTGATGCACACAAGGTGAAGATGACTACTCCCTTGGCGTCTTTGTGCTAGCAAAGCTTCAAGGTTTCCCTTCGTGAAGGAGATGAGAGATGTCTCTTGGTTTTGTTCTCTTCTCCTTTGCGTGAAGTCTCACCACACGACACAAGAGAGGTCGAGAGAGGAGAAGATGGCGACGAGAGAAGCGTTGCTCTTCGAAACGTGGAGGCGTTCCACATTTTGGAAAAACCGATTTCCAAAAATAGCAAATGCTTCAAGGTATGCGATCATGCATTCACTCCAAGTGAACCGACCGCAAACTTTTTCTCTCCCATTGAACCATGCGTTCATATGATGAACTGGTTCAATTGGATTTGGTTCAAAGACCAAATCAAACCAAGCCTTGGTCTAGATCAAATTAAACCACAAGGCTCAAGATCTAACCATTCATCTCTTGATGCTCTTGATCTCACCGATCTAGCATCAATTCTCTCGATCGAAGCTTACCGATCTCAAGCCCTAATCAATCAAACATGATCAGACCAGATCTCACTTACAATCAGAGTTTAAACTCCTTTAAACTGAACCAAAACAATTCAGTCCACACGATCTAACATAAGTAAGCCATATCATCAAATTGTGCAACCCTAAGGGTTTCCTTTAAATGTCGGTAACGATAACTTACATTATCACAATCAGTGAGGGGTATCTAGCAACACATCACTGTCTCCCGATATAAAGGAAAGAGTCTTCCAAGACTACACCCAAACCACAGCACAAGTGTGAACCCAAGTCACTTGACATATGTGTTTCCTTTGCCACTGGATGTTCTTATTGGACAAGCGTGTCAAGCCTGTAATTCCAATATGATGAGAATGATTAGATCAGATGAACATAGTCATCTGGGTATGGCCATACACTTTCTCAACCATCTCATCCAGGGGGCCCCTACAGAACATCACACTCCAAACAAGGAGACAGCAATCCTATATCTATTGTTGGGGTATGCCCTTAAGGCTAATGTTTGAGGCCTTGGGATTGTATCAGTATCATGTATAAACTTCATGTTTATAAAGGCAATGGTTGTTATTCAGGTTGTTACATTATCTGCTGCAATATGTATACTTCTGAATAATGTCTCAATGCTGTTCAGCTTGGCTGACATGCAGTTTTGTCCTTAGTCGAGATATCTTGGTGAACATGAGACAGCATTGATATGATTGAGACTAATATGTGTTCTAATCTTATAGGATGCTTCGAGCATGGAATAAGATGTAGACTCATGGGTACATTGGATGTACTGGACAGACCCTACTAGGTTATTCAATTGCTTGTCACAATGTGAATAATCCTTGTATGCAAACAAGTGGCATATTTCCTCTGACTTGAGATCACTTGTGTTTCTAAATGATGATTGGCATTGTTTTGAGGTAGTTCAATATCATTTGAAACATAATGGTTATAGATAATCTTGGATAATGAGCATGAGTCATGTTAGGGCACTAGTGATAAATATAGGATTGCCGTCTCCTAGTTTGGAGTGTGATGTTCTAATGGGGCCCCTCCTGGATGAGATGATTGAGAAAGTGTATGGCCATACCCAGGTGACTATGTTCATCTGATCTAATCATTCTCATCATATTGGATCTACAGGCTTGACACGCTTGTCCAATAAGAACATCCAGTGGCAAAGGAAACTTGTATGCCTAGTGAAATGGATTCACACTTGTGCTGTGGTTTGGGTGTAGTCTTGGAAGACTCTTTCCTTTATATCGGGAGACAGTGATGTGTTGCTAGATACCCCTCACTGATCGTGATAACGTAAGTTATCGTTACCGACATTTAAAGGAAACCCTTAGGGTCGCACAATTTGATGATATGGCTTACTTAAGTCAGATCGTGTGGACTGAATTGTTTTGGTTCAGTTTAAAGGGATTTAATATCTGATTGTAAGTGAGATCTGGTCTGATCATGTTTGATTGATTAGGGCTTGAGATCGGTAAGCTTCGATCGAGAGAATTGATGCTAGATTGGTGAGATCAAGAGCATCAAGAGATGAACGGTTGGATCTTGAACCTGTAGGGTTTATTGTGATCTGGACCAGATGCTTGGGTTTATTTGGTCTTTGAACCAAACCAAAATGAACCGGCTCATTATGTGAGCGCATGGTTCAATGGGAAGAGGAAAATGCGATTGGGGTAAACCCATGGTCGCATGAAGAGGTGGTTTGCTATTTTTAGAAGCCATGATCTCAAGTTGAGACCACGCCTCACGTTTGAGGGATTTGCCTCTATTCTCGCCTCTCCTCTCCTTTCGTCAAGGGCTTACTTTCTCGTGTGGTGAAGAAAAAGCTCACGCCAAGCAAGAATCGATCTCATCCCCCTTTCACACGAAAAGGACACTTGGAGAACCTTGCTAGCACAAGGAACGCCAAGGAGGAAGCGATCTCATTTGTGTGCGTCTACTTTGGAGGAGAGCGGCATCACTCTCTGCTTCCAAGTCGCCATCCAAGAAATGGCATTGGTAAGAATCTTTGCATTCTATACAAGTTGATCATATGTCATATTAGCGATCCTAGGAAACCCTAGATTCCGCCTTGCATAGATTTATATCTGCATGCATAGGGTTTCGCCCCCCCTCTGGGGACTTTCAATTGGTATCAGAGCGTAAGTTGATGTATGAATCATATGATTGCTTTGTGATCCATGTTTACGCTGATGCATAGATCTAAGGTTTATTACATGCGAATGTTCATGATAGTTTTCTCATCATGCGAAAATACTAGATGAATGTATTTTACTTGTGGCGCATGTATGAGGTTTACTTATGTAGGCGCATGTTGTAGTTTTTCTTCAAAAACTTGTTAACTTGCGCGCCTCACTTAGATCTTTAAGCGCCTATAGTAAAACCTTAGACGGGTTATTAGGGTTGAAGTCATCGTCCAGACCAGACCCAACAAGTCTGATCAGACCATCTGACAGCCTAGATGGGTCGACCAGATGGCACCTGTGCGCAAGCACGAGGTGGCTATAGGTCGACTGCATACAGGCGTGTAGCGATGTCTGGTTGAGACAACCAGTGAACGCGCATGAGTTGGGCTCGGGGTCACACCCGCTTGCCTGAACTCATGAGGGTCGTTCAGCCCAATTGCATGCATTGTTGACCACTGGGTCAACTCAAGTCAGTTAGGACTTGGTGCATGCAAGGGCAGTGGGTCTGCCTAGATCTGATGAGTGGATCCCTATTAATGGACCATTGTAAGGTAGTAGGGCACATAAGGAAAATAAAATTAATGCCAATGGGTTTTTGAAAATTTTATTTTCTTATTATTGGTTCACATGTTGATTGTATACCATGTTTGGTGTCTATTTAATCTTATGTGGGCTGCCCAATTTAATGTTTGGTGTCTATCAAGCTCGTAAGCCTTCTAGCGCGAAACCTCACTGTTCTGACTATCGTTGGGGCCGTGTTGTACCCACTCAGTGGGCACGCCCATCTATCTTCAGACGGTGTGTGATTACACCTGCGTGTTACAGGGAAGGGATTTATCGCTTCTCGTTGCTCAGCATAGCACGTGGTGGTCCAGGGAGTAGGTCGGGTCAGCTTGACCATGTAGGCTACATATGTGGAGCATATGGTAGCTATATGGTGGCAGCCATCTGTGGGATCAGAGACTGTGTTGTACCAACTCAGTTGGCACAGTCTGCTGGATTGCCCAGATGAAGGGGAATCGCACGGGTTGGCGATTGGCAGGGATTGCCTACCAGAGACTAGTGCTTGTACTCTCTGTGCATCTTATCTCGCCTGAGCGGGACGCGGAGACCAAGTATGAAATCTGGATCCCATCTCACTAAAAGAGTTTAACTCTTTCGGGCTGTTTTGCTGGATTTTTCAGCCAGATAAAATAGTGAGAAAAGAATCTTTCTTAAGTCCTGGATTGATTCTAAACATTGATACTGACCTTGCTGTTCTTGCATTGTTGTAGATTTCTGCAGCAACGAACACTACGAATTTCAATGTGCGATCCCTACTGGAAAGGGAGAAGTTTGCTGGACCAAACTTCTCAGACTGGTACGGACACCTTAAGATTGTTCTTAAGGCTGAGAGGAAGCTGTATGTCCTCGAGACGGCTATACCGCCTCAACCCACTGCGAACGCCACAAGGGCGGTTCGGGATGCCTATGAGAAGCATGTCAATGATAGCATTGATGTCGCCTGCTTGATGCTTGCGTCTATGATGCCAGAGTTGCAGCGTCAGCATGAGGATCTATCTGCTATACAAATTATAGCAAACCTCAAGCTGCTGTATGCTGCACAGGCTAGGACTGAACGCTACAATTTGACTAAGCTTTTCATTCAGAGCAAACTGGCTGAAGGAAGTCCAGTGGGAGCTCACGTGCTCAAGATGATTGGGTACAAGGAGGCTCTAGAGAAACTGGGACATACCATCAATCAGGAGCTTGCTGTAGACATTATCCTGCAGTCTCTTCCGGCTACTTTTGATCCGTTCATCATTAATTTTAATATGAACAAGATTGACTATACCCCGGCAGAGTTGCTGAATATGCTCTTGACTACAGAGTTGACTCTAAAGGGAAAGCCTTCATCCACTATCTTGATGGTTCCTTTAAGGAACAAGAAGAAAGGGAAGAAGGGCAAAGCCCCTGTTAAGAGCTACAGCAAGGCTCTGAAACAAAAGGTTAAGCGGTCGAAGGAATACAGATGTTTCCATTGTGGCCAGCTGGGTCACTGGAAAAAGGACTGTAAAGCGCTCCAAGGAGACAAGAAGGGAAGTTTCACTTCTGGCTCAGGTATTTTTGTGACTGAGGTCATGGTTTCTTCTTCTATTTCATGGGTGTTAGACACTGCATGTGGAGTTCACATTTGTTCAAATGTACAGGAACTCAAGAGAAGAAGACAGGTGGGACAGTATGAGGTGGACCTACGAGTTGGAAATGGGGCACGGGTTGCTGCTGTTGCTGTAGGAATTTATTACATCTCATTACCATCTGGGCTTGTATTGGAACTGGACAATTGTTACTTTGTACCAAGCATAACGAAAAATATTATCTCTATTCCTGCTCTTGTCAGGAAAGGGTTTTCCTTTGAATGCAATATTTCAAAGTGTGTTATTTCATATGATAATATTGTTTATGCTACTGGGTCAATTAACAATGGATTATTCATGTTGGACATGGAATGTTCTATACAGCAAATTGATATTAAGAAAGCCAAGTATGATGATGATAGCACCTTGCTATGGCATAGTCGTTTAGGCCATATTAACAAGAAGCGCATTAAGCGGTTGCATGATCATGGACTGCTGGGATCATTCTCCTATGAGGAGATTGATACATGCAAAGCTTGTTTAATGGGTAAAATGACGAAGTCTCCTTTTCTAAGAAAGGTCAAAGGGCTTCAGGTTTACTTGACCTTCTACACAGTGATGTGTGTGGGCCTTTTAGTAAACATGCCAGAGGTGGCTATCTATACTTCATTACCTTTACTGATGATTTCAGTAGATATGGGTATGTCTATCTAATGAGACATAAAAGTGAATCTTTTGACAAGTTCAAAGAGTTCAAGAATGAAGTACAGAATCAGCTAGGCCGAAATATCAAGGCACTTCGTTCAGATTGAGGTGGTGAATACTTGAGTCATGAGTTTACTGACTATCTGAAGGAGTGTGGGATTATCTCACAGCTCACTCCGCCAGGAACACCGCAATGGAATGGTGTGTCCGAAAGGAGGAACAGAACCTTACTGGATATGGTTCGTTCTATGATGAGTTAGGCTACTCTACCTTACTCCTTTTGGGGATTTGCACTGGAAACAGCTGCAAAGGTACTAAACCGAGTGCCATCCAAGGCAGTTTCAAAGACGCCATATGAGTTATGGTATGGGAAACAGCCAAGCTTGACATTTATCAAGATCTGGGGTTGCGAGGCTTATGTCAAAAAGCTCGCCTCTGGGAAACTAGAGAGCAAATCTGAGAAATGTATTTTTGTCGGTTACCCTAAGGAAACTAAGGGTTATTATTTCTACGATCCCAAAGAGAACAAAGTTTTTGTTGCTCGGACGGCTATTTTTCTTGAGAAGGAATTTCTTCTGCAAGAAGCCAGTGGAAGAGAAATAAAGCTGGATGAGAATCCAAAAGAAGGACAAAGTAGTCAAGCACAGTTGGATGAGCCTGAACCAGTAGATCAGGTTACTGAACAACCTGAGGCTCAGATATCACGGGAACCGCGAAGATCGGGAAGGATCCGTCGACAGCCTGAGCGCTATGACGGAATCTACATCATTGATGATGAACCCCTCACTTATGCGGATGCGGTCAGTGGACCGGAATCAGCGAGATGGCTTGAAGCTATGCGAGCCGAAATGGACTCCATGTCAGATAACCAAGTCTGGGATTTGGTTGATCCGCCTCCGGCAGTAATCCCTATAGGCTGTAAATGGATCTTCAAAAAGAAGATTGACATGGATGGTAACGTGGTTACCTATAAAGGCAGGCTAGTTGCGAAAGGTTTCAAACAAATCTACGGGATAGATTATGATGAAACTTTCTCTCCTGTAGCTATGTTCAAGTCTATACGGATTATTCTTGCGATAGCAGCATATTATGATTATGAGATCTAGCAAATGGATGTGAAGACTGCTTTCCTTAATGGAAAACTAGAAGAGGATGTGTATATGACACAACCTGAAGGTTTCACTAATCCATCAGATCGTCATAAAATATGCAAGTTAAAGAAGTCCATTTATGGACTTAAGCAAGCATCAAGAAGCTGGAATATTCGTTTTGATGAATCAATCTGTGAGTTTGGTTTCATCAAGAATGAAGATGACCCGTGTGTATATAAGAGGTTTAGTGGGAGCGTAATTACTTTCCTAGTCCTCTACGTCGATGATATCTTAATCATTGGAAACGATATTCCTGAACTGCATGCTGTCAAAGCATGGTTAAGAAAATGTTTCCAGATGAAAGATTTAGGAGAAGCAGCCTATGTATTAGGTGTGAAGATCTACAGAGATAGATCTAAGAGGCTTCTCGGGCTGTGCCAGAGTACTTACATCGATAAAGTCCTGGAGAGATTTCATTTAGAAAATTATAAAAGAGGATATCTTCCAGTCAGACATGGTCTGAATCTTTCAAAGAGTCAGTGTCCACAAACACAGACTGAGAAAGATGAAATGGACAATACGCCTTATGCTTCGGCTATTGGATCCATTATGTATGCGATGTTATGTACTCGCCCAGACGTCGCTTACGGGTTAAGCGTGACTAGTCGGTTCCAAAGTAATCCAGGTCAGGCGCACTGGATTGCAGTCAAGAACATTTTGAAATATCTGCGGAGGACCAAAGATATGTTCTTGGTGTATGGTGGTCAGGAAGAACTCAGTATTGAAGGATATACTGACGCTTCGTTCCAATCTGACCAGGATGATTTCCGATCGCAATCAGGCTATGTTTTTAGCTTGAATGGAGGTGCAGTGGTGTGGAAAAGTTTCAAACAATCAAATGTTGCTGATGCCACAATAGAAGCCGAGTATGTTGCAGCCTCAGAAGCATCTAAGGAGGTAGTGTGGATTCGTAAGTTCATTCAGGCACTTGGTGTTGTTCCTTCGAGTGCAGATCCATTGGTTATCTTCTGTGATAACACTGGAGCAATAGCACAGGCAAAGGAACCACGGTCGCACCAGAAGTCCAAGCACATACAGAGACGGTTTCACTTGATCCGGGAGATCATTGATCATGGCGAGATCAAAGTCTGCAAGGTTCATACAGATGACAATCTGGCTGACCCGCTTACTAAGCCTCTGGCGCAGCAGAAGCATGAGAAGCACTGTAATAATATGGGTTTGAGATTTCTCAACCATTAGATTAAGTGCAAGTGGGAGATTGTTGGGGTATGCCCTTAAGGCTAATGTTTGAGGCCTTGGGATTGTATCAGTATCATGTATAAACTTCATGTTTATAAAGGCAATGGTTGTTATTCAGGTTGTTACATTATCTGCTGCAATATGTATACTTCTGAATAATGTCTCAATGCTGTTCAGCTTGGCTGACATGCAGTTTTGTCCTTAGTCGAGATATCTTGGTGAACATGAGACAGCCTTGATATGATTGAGACTAATATGTGTTCTAATCTTATAGGATGCTTCGAGCATGGAATAAGATGTAGACTCATGGGTACATTGGATGTACTGGACAGACCCTACTAGGTTATTCAATTGCTTGTCACAATGTGAATAATCCTTGTATGCAAACAAGTGGCATATTTCCTCTGACTTGAGATCACTTGTGTTTCTAAATGATGATTGGCATTGTTTTGAGGTAGTTCAATATCATTTGAAACATAATGGTTATAGATTATCTTGGATAATGAGCATGAGTCATGTTAGGGCACTAGTGATAGATATAGGATTGCCGTCTCCTAGTTTGGAGTGTGATGTTCTAATGGGGCCCCTCCTGGATGAGATGATTGAGAAAGTGTATGGCCATACCCAGGTGACTATGTTCATCTGATCTAATCATTCTCATCATATTGGATCTACAGGCTTGACACGCTTGTCCAATAAGAACATCCAGTGGCAAAGGAAACTTGTATGCCTAGTGAAATGGATTCACACTTGTGCTGTGGTTTGGGTGTAGTCTTGGAAGACTCTTTCCTTTATATCGGGAGACAGTGATGTGTTGCTAGATACCCCTCACTGATCGTGATAACGTAAGTTATCGTTACCGACATTTAAAGGAAACCCTTAGGGTCGCACAATTTGATGATATGGCTTACTTAAGTCAGATCGTGTGGACTGAATTGTTTTGGTTCAGTTTAAAGGGATTTAATATCTGATTGTAAGTGAGATCTGGTCTGATCATGTTTGATTGATTAGGGCTTGAGATCGGTAAGCTTCGATCGAGAGAATTGATGCTAGATTGGTGATATCAAGAGCATCAAGAGATGAACGGTTGGATCTTGAACCTTTAGGGTTTATTGTGATCTGGACCAGATGTTTGGGTTTATTTGGTCTTTGAACCAAACCAAAATGAACCGGCTCATTATGTGAGCGCATGGTTCAATGGGAAGAGGAAAATGCGATTGGGGTAAACCCATGGTCGCATGAAGAGGTGGTTTGTTATTTTTAGAAGCCATGATCTCAAGTTGAGACCACGCCTCACGTTTGAGGGATTTGCCTCTATTCTCGCCTCTCCTCTCCTCTCGTCAAGGGCTTACTTTCTCGTGTGGTGAAGAAAAAGCTCACGCCAAGCAAGAATCGATCTCATCCCCCTTTCACACGAAAAGGACACTTGGAGAACCTTGCTAGCACAAGGAACGCCAAGGAGGAAGCGATCTCATTTGTGTGCGTCTACTTTGGAGGAGAGCGGCATCACTCTCTGCTTCCAAGTCGCCATCCAAGAAATGGCATTGGTAAGAATCTTTGCATTCTATACAAGTTGATCATATGTCATATTAGCGATCCTATGAAACCCTAGATTCCGCCTTGCATAGATTTATATCTGCGTGCATAGGGTTTCGCCCCCCCCTGGGGACTTTCAATTGGTATCAGAGCATTGGTTGATGTATGAATCATATGATTGCTTTGTGATCCATGTTTACGTTGATGCATAGATCTAAGGTTTATTACATGCGAATGTTGATGATAGTTTTCTCATCAAGCGAAAATACTAGATGAATGTATTTTACTTGTGGCGCATGTATTTAGTATGCTTATGTAGGCGCATGTTGTAGTTTTTCTTCAAAACTTGTTAACTTGCGCGCCTCACTTAGTGCCCTAACATGACTCATGTTCATTATCCAAGATAGTCTATAACCATTATGTTTCAAATGATATTGAACTACCTCAAAACAATGCCAATCATCATTTAGAAACACAAGTGATCTCAAGTCAGAGGAAATATGCCACTTGTTTGCATATAAGGATTATTCACATTGTGACAAGCAATCGAATATCCTAAGTAGGGTCTGTCCAGTACATCCAATGTACCCATGAGTCTACATCTTATTCCATGCTCGAAGCATCCTATAAGATTAGAACACATATTAGTCTCAATCATATCAAGGCTGTCTCATGTTCACCAAGACATCTCGACTAAGGACAATACTGCATGTCAGCCAAGCTGAACAGCATTGAGACATTATTCAGAAGTATACATATTGCAACATATGATGTAACAACCTGAATAACAACCATTGCCTTTATAAACATAGAGTTTATACATGATACTGATATAATCCCAAGGCCTCAAACATTAGCCTTAAGGGCATACCCCAACATTATCAAGCTCGGCGCTAACTATTACAGGGTAAGTAAAGTTTTCACCTAGGAACTCGTATCTTAAGTTGTTGGGTAAAGTTTTGTGCTCCACCTTCTTTTGTCCCCCTCCTTCAAGTTTTTCTTTTTGTTCTGCCTTTAATTCCTGGTTTGCATCAAGTAGGGCGACATAATTCTCAACCTCCCCTTTACTGTCTTCACTAGCGGCGCCGGTAAGGGCGAGCTCCAGTGGGTCTCCATCTTTCATGGCAGGCTCGGCTTCCTGGATTATCTTTTCAACTACATCCACGCTGTGACATGTATCTGCAAGAGAAGGTTTTTTAAGAGAATTAGACAAGTCAAATTGAATAACATTGCCATCGATGTTTAAATCTAGTTTCCCGTTTTTAACATCGATGACAACACCAGCCGTGGCAAGAAAAGGCCTTCCTAAGATAATAGGAAGCCTGTCATCCTCATCAATGTCTAGTACAACAAAGTCAGCAGGGATAAAATAATCCCCAACTTTAATGGGAACATCCTGTAAGTTGCCCACAAGACTCGTAACTAATCTATCAGCCAACTGTAGTGAAATGTTGGTCGGCTTCAAGTCACCTAAATCCAGCTTTTTACACAAAGACAGTGGTATGATGCTGACACTCGCCCCTAAATCGCATAGTGCTTGCTAAAAGGTCATCTCGCCTATCTGGCACGGTATGAAAAAGCTGCCAGGGTCTTTGAGTTTTTGTGGAAGCTTGTTCTGCAAAATTGCACTGCACTCTTCAGTAAGTGCCACACTGCCTTCATCTTTTAGCTTCCGTTTATTTGAGAGGATGTCCTTTAGGAATTTCGCGTATGTTGGCATCTGCGAAAGGGCATCAACAAAGGGAATGTTAATATATAATTTTTTCAATATTTCAAAAAACTTACTGAATTGCTTGTCTAGCTTGGCTTTGACAAGTCTCTGAGGGAAAGGTAACGGCGGCTTGTAGGCTGGCGGCCCAACATAGGGTGGCTCTTCCTCTGTTCTTTCAGGTTCTGCCGGTATTGTATCTGTGTGTTGCTCCTCAGGGTTCAGTGTCTCATCATCCCTTGTTTCATTTGTCGGCATTAGTGGATCTTCGAGTTGCTTTCCGCTCCGAGTGGAGATTGCATTGCAATGCTCCCTCGGGTTAACTTCTGGCTGTGATGGAAGCTTCCCTGGCGCTCTTGCTGACGAGCTGGCCTATTGCGCAAGCTGGCTCTCCAACATCTTGTTGTGCGTCTCCAAGGAATCCATCCTGGTCATCATCAATTTCATCATGTCAGTTAACCCTTTGATGACACCAAAATATGTAGAATATTTTGTATCATTTTAGATATCTTTTCATGCTAAATTGAAGATATTTTGCTTGTTTTCATGCTTAATTCATCGAATATTGCAAAGTCTACTCCTATTTTGGTTTTTCATGATTTTCAGTCAAAAAGGCACTATTTTGGGCGTTTTCAAGCAAAATCAAACACATGGAAGAATTACCATAATCAAGAGGAAGATACATAAGAAATTTCATGCAAATCGAGGCCAGGAACCAAAATACGGTAGTACCGTAAAGGATTTTACAGTACCGTATTTTGAGGCTACCGTATTATCAAGAACACGGCCGTATTTTGGAGCTTTTCCAAACAGAAAGATTTTGTGATTTTACGGCACTGCCGTAAAGAATTACACTGCCATATTTTGGAGCGTCTTCAGAACAGAAACCTTTGCTGAAATTACGGCACTGCCGTAAACTTCTACACGGGCCGTATTTTCCAGACATATTCCGACTAGAAAGTTCAACCGAAATTACGGCACTGCCGTAAACCAAATTACGGGCCGTATTTTCCAGCGTTTCTAGAACATAACACTCAAGCTATTTTATGGCAGTGCCGTGAGATATTACACTGCCGTAATTCCCAGTCAAAAGCGCGATTTTAACGAGTCCGAATCTTGCGTGAGCCATAACTTTTGATCCAAAGGTCCAAATTGAAATTGGAAAGTTGCTACGAACTCGTCTTTAAGAGGGGAAGGCGTACAAAGTGGAAGAAATAACTTTTATCAGATTTCAGGGAGAAATCACCAGATAGGCGGCTAGGGTTTGTTCTCGCGCCGAGAGGTGTGGAGGGCACCTTAGACCGTGATTTTCACGCAGAAGCTTCGCCTGGAGGAGAGGAAGACACCACAGAAGTTTTAGAGCATTTGGAGTCTGATCAGAAGAGAAATCAACAAAATAGCGGTGACAGCGCTGTTCTTCACGAAATTACAGGTGTAATTTACATTACACCCGTGTTGTAATGTTGTTTTCTTCTTTCCTTTCATTTTCTGATCGTTCTAAGACCATGATTTATTGTATCTCTTTCTCTATGCAAGCTTAATACTCTTTTGGGACATGGGGTGTAATCCCCTTGAATTTTAATGATTAGATAATTCTTCTCTTTCGTCATAATAATCTTCGTTGTGATAATTCTACTTTTGTGATGAATTGTCTTTAATTTTACATAGATATATGTTATTATCCATGCTTTAGAGTTTTCGCAATGAGACTGAAAGGTGATTTGCTTGAGAACTTGGAACCCTAGAATTGCATGTTGAGATCCCTTCCTTAGGTTAGATCCAATTTGATCTGTTCTAGTAGATTTATTGCCATGTTTGATAATATCGATTAAGGATTTAATTAATGTTAAAAACGTTGATAGTTATTGCGCGAAAGTGAGTAACGATCCTTTGGAAAGCCTTAAGTAGAACTTGTGTTGAGTTTCGGATGCATGAAAGTGATCTTTGAATTCTCTGATTGATGATTTACTTATCTTTAGCCTGGGATAAATCTTGCGCGAAAGTGAGGATTTATCTCTGCATGGTTATCTGAACGAAAGTGAGATAATCCTTTTATGAAGTAAATTAGGTCTTTATTTTAGCAAGATTTGATTGACAAACCTTTTATATATCTAATCATTGAAGTTATGGTGGATGAAACCCTAGTCCCAATTCATCTCTCTGATTATCTTTTGTGTTATTTCCATTATTGCTTTGCATCATATTTAGTTTACTTAGCTAGTAAGAATACGATTATTCGGTACTTAATAATAAGGTCCCTGTGGATTCGATACTTTTCTTTATTACTTCGATAGTTCCGTGCACTTGCAGAAACCTAACAAGTTTTTGGCGCCGTTGTTTTGGATTAGTCCAAGGTACACGCCAAACGATTTTAGGGTTATCAAGTTTTTGGCACCGTTGCCGGGGATTAGTCCTAGGTAAAACGGCAAACAACTTTAGGGCTATCAAGTTTTTGGCGCCGTTGCCAGGGACCTTAGTTTTGCTAATATGAAAATAATTGTTAGTATTGCTAGACTAAGTTTTATTTGTTTTAGATTTAACTTTGTTTTTTTGTTTTTGCAGGTTTTGGATTTTCACAGTTGTGACAGAACTGTGATATCTGAAGATTTGTAAATTTGCATGTGTTTTATATTTTCTATTTTTTTTATTCTGAAAAAAAAATTAATTGATTTGTGTTGGATTGTCTTTTTGTTGTTGATATATTTTAAAACATGTCTTTTAATCACAACTCCTGGGCAACTGAAAGAGGTGAGGTATACATGCCACAAGGTGAATCTCTTGTAGATCAATTTAACTCTTATATGCAATCTTGTTCTTCTGAATATTGTGTTATTTTTGGATATCCTGATCATTGTTCCTCTGATTGCCCATTTTTAAAACCAAATTTATCATAGCAAGAATGGCTAAGTACCAACTTATCTTAGGGTTATATATATATATATATATGATCAAAGTCAGACCGTAATTGTTTCTGTGCTCCTCTTCCTAGAAATTACGACCGTGATAATTATCACGTGCAGGCCGTAATTTCCAAACAAACCCCAATTTGCATGAAATTTGATGGGCAGCTTTGTCATGACGTATAGAATTCGTCCATGTTCTTCGATTCTTCAAAATCCATCAAAATATGGTTATTTTCCCCTAAAATGCAACAATAATGAAAACGGGTGAAGATTTCGAACAAACAAGAGAATTGAAGTCAAAATAAGTAAAAATATGATAAAAATAAGAGAGATTATGTATAAAAAGTATAGTAAAGATACTATATAAATTCAAGACATCAGTGCCCACGACTAAAATCTATAAATACAGGGGCTAGGGGGCGCTTACTTGTGTGCTTTCTCATTGTGAACCCTATACTCTTAGGATCTCTTCTTCCCCTCACAAAACCTAGCCGCTAAGCTTAGTGTCACTGCCATGCTTAGTGCTGCCGCCAATCAAAGCTTGTCGGCCCCTTCCCTTGTGCTAATAAGGCTTCTTCTCCTTTGGTGGTGCAAGGAAGCTTGAAGGCTTCCTTCTTCATCCTTGGCGCATCTTGTGGAAGAAGACTCAACCATCACCTTCGGCGCAACTTCAAGAAAGTTTGCGCAAGCAAGGTGTATTCTCCAAGACATGGATTTCTTCTCCCGAAGCTAGCATGAGCATGGAGAAAGAGGGATCTCAAGGAGTCCGTGTGTGCACAAGTGTAGAGGACATGTCATTTGCGCATCTACAACATCATCTACAAATCCTAAATTGATTTGAGGCAATTTTTCTTTCACATCTGGTGTGATCTTATAAGTTAGTCTTTATTGAATTAGAAATCTCATTACAAGCTTGCTTCCACTGTGTTTTCTAAATTTTTAAAATAGCCTGGGGATTCCCAATAGTGGTGACCTCCTCCACATTGGCACATACTCCCAGGCAACTCAACGTTGACATCTGGTGGCACTGCAACTCCTTCCTGGCATCACATGCTCTTCCCAAAGCTAGGTGACGTCAAGCAGCAACGATTGATGGTAGCTTCATTCTCTCACAATAAGCGTCTTCGACAGCTAGGGTTCCGCTCTATGGCAGGTCCGACTAGAAGAGGTGGTGGCTAGGGTTATAAGACAACTGTCTACATCCGACAAGGGGAGATCAACTGGCGGCATTGGACTCGTGCGGACACAAAGCAATGAGCAAGCATACTCGCATGAAGACGAGCGAGTGATGGACTCACTTGAGATGGAAGTAGTGTGCATTGCATGTGAGCCTACACTGTTCTTCGACTTTAGTCATGCACGTGTTGAGCACATGAGGCTGATTTGGGTGTGATACCTGTTGATCGATTGAACGTGCATGAAGGCTTCTTCGACGGTCCGAGGCACAAGGAGCGAGTCATGCTACAAGGGTAACATCTAAACCTCCTTGGGTTTTGAACATAACTGTCATACCTGAATCATCATTTGAGTTCTTTTGGGCTTTCTACTCGACCAACCTCTTTCGTTTAGTGTATGAACCCATTTAGGGCTGGTTGATAATTTCTATTATTATTCGGCCTAGCCCTTCGAAGGCTCGACCTTGCTTGCTCTTTTGTATAGGTGCTATTAGTTGTCCGTTGGCCCAATTTGGGTATTATCACGAGTGAGAAGTGCTTGCTAAAAGATATTGGTGGTGTGATTTCTATGAGCATACTTGTAGGGGTGGTGAATCACCGAACCCCTCCTGGGCACGAAAAATTATGACTCTTGGTGCTTCCGCTTAAGTGTCCCTAACTGGACGCTTCACTCTAGATTAGGGCTTAGGTGCTTCCAAAGAAGTCATGTCGGTCATGGTGTAAGGTTTATAGTTCAAAGAAATATTACCCGTGACACTAAGCCACTCTCTCTAGAGGAAAGTAGTCCCTTGAAGCAAAAGAAGGAAGACCAACAATATGATAAAGGTATAATAACAAAAACTGAAGATGCATGAGTGATGGGGCAAGTAAAATGATACATGCATGAATAATTATATTATAAACTAAAACTCTAAACTATATCTATAAACTGTAAACTATAACTACAATTTTAAACTATAAACTAAATTGCAATTGTAACCATATTTGTAACTATAAATCGTATATAGTATTAAAAGTAATTATTTTAACATAAAACAAGCATGAATATAGATATGAATACACTAACAACCGGGCCTATGGGTTGTCACCCCAATATGCACCCCCAAGGTGGTGAACACACGCTCCACTATGAAAACAAGTTGCAACTAGGATAAATTGTTCCCCTCAGGGATAAAAATAAAATAAATTTGAGCCAAGATGTCGTCACCTCAAATGCATCATAGGGTGGTGAACCATACACAACATGTAGTGAACACATGCAATACCATGTGTCACAAGCCCCATGTATAATATATCTAGGAACCAATCTGTTCAGAATGTGGATAGCTAATCCCTTTAGTGATAAATTGTGTATGCTCAATCATAGTAATATGTAAGTATAACAAAATTGTGCATCAAGATTAATATAACTTCCATGTTGGATGTAGGGGTGAGCAAATGGTATTAATTTGCCGATTACCGATTTTAACAATTTTTTTTATTATCGTTACCGTTTAGAAAATTATTGATCGATAATTTAACAATTTTACCAATTGGTAAATTAGTAAAAATAGGTAAATTATCGATTTTGCTATTGTTATATATTTTTAATATATATAATATTTGTCAAAAACATTATAAATTGATTAAAATTTATCAAGATATTATTACTTCATTCAATCAATTATTTTTCTAAAAGAAGTGATGCTTAGGGCCTATTTGGCCCCGCTTTTAAGTTGATTTTAAATAGCTTTTATGCAAAAAGCAGTTAAAAAATTGTTTGGTAATGAAAAGCAGAAGTTAGGAAAACTATAATTTGATGCTTTTGCAGCTTCTACTTCTCAAAAAAAGTAATTCACAGTACAACATTGTATTTAATACTTTAAATAATTTAAAATAAATATTTATTGATTATTTTAAATTTCGATAGCACTTAAAAGGCTATTAACCAAACATCTTATAAATTTTGACAATGCAGCACTGTACAACACATCACAGTTTAACACAGTTATAAAACTATTAATAGTAGGGCCAAACTGGCCCTTAGTTTTCCACACTATCTTTATAAGAAACAATTATGTACTATAGCTTGTTTTTATTTGTTGCAAATCACAATATGACATTTCACTACTAGAGCCTAGAGGCAAAGATTGAAAGACTTGAGGCAAATTTAGCTGCAAAAGATTGAGAACTAGCTACTTTAGTGTTTTCCTTTATTTAATTTGTTCAAGCAAAGTGTAGAAGCTGAGACCAAAATATTCAAATTGACTAGGGGATGTTTCAACATTCAACACATCCGAATACCAAAGTATTTCAAAAGTATATCACAACAATAAAATATTTTAACAATCAGCACATCCAAAATAGTTCAACACATCCTAAATACATCAATACATCACTACATCCAAAATATTTCAAATTTTCAACATATCCAAATCTCAATGGCCAAATTAGTTCACAAAATCACCAGCATACCTCCATAAGCTCCAAAATTCCACTACTTCTAAATTCCTCTATTCCTTTCTTGTCATCTTGATGTGTTTCCAATTTCCATATACAACAAAGAAAAAATGAGTTAATCTTTGATAATCATAAAAGTCATACAAATATAAAATTACCAAAAACATAAAAACATATTAGATATTAAGAATGCAAATAAATCGTTAACTTTTACCACATATGAGCTATCAATAAATTCAACACCAACTCACTAACTCTCCCATTGCTATTGTTGAATATTCTAAAAATTGTCAAAATCTATTAGTCATAAAATATGAGTTTGCCAAAAGATGAAAAGATTAATAAATAATTAAAAAAAAACATTATACCTCCTTCAAATTTCTCAACATCTTCAATGGTTTTTTCAACCTTAATTGGTAATGATGATATTCTTAACCAATCTTGGGCACACAAGAGGGCTTCTACTAATTTTGGAGATAAAGAACTCCTAAATGGATCCAAATCCTGGCCCCCGGTACTAAATGCTGATTCTAAAGCAACAGTAGAATAGGCACAGCACGTTCATCTCTAGCCATTTGTGAAAGCATAGGAAATCGAGGGTTGTTTATCTTCATCTACATTAATAGCTTCAACTTGAGCATTTTCACTTGCTTGCACTTCTTTTTGGGGACCATACAACCTCTTATAGTCATTAAGCGTTTCATACATTGCAACTTTCACTCCAATAGCCATAGCTACACCCTTGTCATGCTCATAAAGGTTGCAAAGCTCAGTTTCAGGATATGTAAATTTATGGCGAGGATCAAATATAGCACCAATGTAAATTAAATTATTTGTTTTTGATGTATCACCATAGTACTTATCAAATTTCTTTCGCATTGCATGAGCCATCATTTGTAAATCAAAATATTTGCTTCTTTGTAACTTAGTCAATAATTTGTCAAGAATCGTAATTCCATCAATGAAAATATTAGAAGTCATATACAAATTGCTAGAAACTTTGATTGTGAGCTCAAAAAATTCTTCAAAAATTTAATTGCCCTCCTAGCATCATCCCAATCTCTCCCACTAGGCAAACCATCAGTCCCATCGAGGGGTGTTCAAAAAAACCATTCGAACCATCGAACCACGGTTAACCGAACCAAGCCAAACTAGTTTTCTAGTTAATTGAATCCAACAGTTCCTTAACTGGTTAGTTTTTCTACCCTTTGACTGGTTACCGATTCGGTAATGGTTGAGGGCTTGGCTGAACCTCTAGTTAACCAACCGAACCGGTATATAATATATTTTAGAATAAAATATTTTTATATATAAAAATAAATATTTTGTATCAAAATAATTATATTTATATAATTAATCAAACCGATTAACCGTTCAAAATCATTGATTAACCGATGGTTAACCGAAAATTAGTAGTTAACCAAAAATTTTTATTTATTTATTTTAAATTAGTTTATAATTTAATAATTTTATTTTATGTATAAAAAAATACGGTTAACAGAAACCAACGGTTAACCAAATAAAAAAATTGGTTAACTAAAACACTAGTTAACCAGTTTGATCGATTAAGGACCGGTTTGTGGTTTTCCCGAACCGATAAGTCTGGTTCAGTTCAAAAAATCGGTTAACCGAACCATGAACACCCCTAGTCCCATTGTCCATCATTTGATCATATGAAAAATTAGAATCTACCACTTCGTATCTTTCAAATACTCTATGAAATTTTTGAGTAGCATCAAGTATCAGATAAGTGCAATTCCATCTAGTGCTAACGTCTAAGCACAATAAACTCTTAGATTATATTTTTCTCAATTTCAATATATTCTTTGAATTTATTTAATCTAGATGGTGACTACTTGATATAACGAATAGGTTGTCAAATTTTAGAAACATATGTGCCTATCTCTTTCAAACCATCATTGACAATAAGGTTAATTATATGTGCAGTACACCTCATGTGAATATATTTTTCATTTGAAATGCAAGAACCCCAATTGATAATTTTCTCTCTCTAATAGTTAATGACAACATTGTTGCTATAAGCATTATCAACTGCTATGTAAAAGACCTTGTTAATACCCCAATAAAGAAGACACATTTTGATAGCCAATCCACTATGATCATCAATAGGGCAAAAGTTCAATTATTTTTTTGTGTAGTCTCCACTCAACATCAATATAATGGGTGATGACACCATAATATATAGTATATTTTGTATCATTTTAGATACCTTTTCATGCTAAATTGAGGATCTTTTACTTGTTTTTATGCTGAATCCTTCAAATATTGCAAAGTCTACTTCTATTTTGGTTTTCATGATTTTCAGGCAAAAAAGGCATCATTTTAGGGTGTTTTCGAGCAAAATCAAATACATAGAAGAATTCTCAACATCAAGAAGTGCTAACACAAGAAATTTCACGCAAATCGAGGCTGAGGACCAAAATACGGCAGAGCCATATTTATAATACGGTACCATATTTTTCGCGGCTACCGTATTATCGAGAGCACGGCCGTATTTTGGTGATTTTCCAAATAGAGAACTTCCCGGATTTTACGGCACCACCGTAAAGAATTACACGGCCGTATTTTGGTGCACTTTCGGAACAGAGACCATTGCTGAAATTACGGCACTGCCGTAAACTATTTCACGGGCCGTATTTTCCAGACGTTTCCGACCAGAGAGTTCAGCTGATTTTACGGCAGTGCCGTGAACCATATTACGGTGTCGTATTTCCCAGCACTTTCGGAACAGAATGCTCATTCGATTTTACGGCAGGGCCGTGAACTATTACACTGCCGTATTTCTGTTTTTGAATGCGACTCCCAGGTCAATTTCGACGCCTGATTTTTGCGGAGACGATTGCGAGTGATCCAGACCCTTAAATTCGATGCTGTAAGAAGCAATCGAGGAGGAACCAATGAGAGGAGGAGGACAACACAAAAAGCCCTAATTTTCATCCACTCGAGAGAGAGAAATCATAATTCATACTGTCGCCTAGGGTTACGCCATCGCGACGAATCCAGACCATCTCAGACAGCGAAATTCATACTGAAGCTTCACCCGGAGGAGGAGACCACTTACCAGAAGTTTTAGAACGAAAGGAGGTCAATTGGAAGAGAAATCAAAGAAAGAAGAGGCGCCGACACTGTTCATCATTTCAACTTGCAAAATATGGCTGTGAAATATTTCATAGCCGTGCTGTATTTTCTAAACTCTTCTCTTCCTTTGATTTTTGACTCTCTAAAACCATGGAATATTGTAACTTCTTCACCATGCTAGCTTAAACTCCTCTTGGGACATGGGGGTGTTATTCTCTTGATATTTCAAAGACTAGATAACTTTTCTCACATCAATATATCTTTGCTATGGTTATTTTACTCAAGTGATTTATGCGTTCAATTATTTTTAGCATCATGCATTAACATGTTTTAGAGTTTTATGCTATGGACTGAGAAGATGATATCTTAGAACTTGGAACCCTAGAATTTATTGTAAGAGCTCATCGCAAGAGATTGGTTGTGTTCTTACCCATAGATTTTAGAAGCTTATTTCTTGTTAATGTTATGACCTAGAATTTATTGTTGTTTCAGACATGATAACATGCTAGAGATAGATGTTAGATTGTTAGAAAGCCTTGAGTAAAACCTGTGAAACTAAGGTGCGAGAGTGCTTAGTTTTGCGATGAGCTAGGGGGCGCTTACTTGTGTGCTTTCTCATTGTGAACCCTATACTCTTAGGATCTCTTCTTCCCCTCACAAAACCTAGCCGCTAAGCTTAGTGTCACTGCCATGCTTAGTGCTGCCGCCAATCAAAGCTTGTCGGCCCCTTCCCTTGTGCTAATAAGGCTTCTTCTCCTTTGGTGGTGCAAGGAAGCTTGAAGGCTTCCTTCTTCATCCTTGGCGCATCTTGTGGAAGAAGACTCAACCATCACCTTCGGCGCAACTTCAAGAAAGTTTGCGCAAGCAAGGTGTATTCTCCAAGACATGGATTTCTTCTCCCGAAGCTAGCATGAGCATGGAGAAAGAGGGATCTCAAGGAGTCCGTGTGTGCACAAGTGTAGAGGACATGTCATTTGCGCATCTACAACATCATCTACAAATCCTAAATTGATTTGAGGCAATTTTTCTTTCACATCTGGTGTGATCTTATAAGTTAGTCTTTATTGAATTAGAAATCTCATTACAAGCTTGCTTCCACTGTGTTTTCTAAATTTTTAAAATAGCCTGGGGATTCCCAATAGTGGTGACCTCCTCCACATTGGCACATACTCCCAGGCAACTCAACGTTGACATCTGGTGGCACTGCAACTCCTTCCTGGCATCACATGCTCTTCCCAAAGCTAGGTGACGTCAAGCAGCAACGATTGATGGTAGCTTCATTCTCTCACAATAAGCGTCTTCGACAGCTAGGGTTCCGCTCTATGGCAGGTCCGACTAGAAGAGGTGGTGGCTAGGGTTATAAGACAACTGTCTACATCCGACAAGGGGAGATCAACTGGCGGCATTGGACTCGTGCGGACACAAAGCAATGAGCAAGCATACTCGCATGAAGACGAGCGAGTGATGGACTCACTTGAGATGGAAGTAGTGTGCATTGCATGTGAGCCTACACTGTTCTTCGACTTTAGTCATGCACGTGTTGAGCACATGAGGCTGATTTGGGTGTGATACCTGTTGATCGATTGAACGTGCATGAAGGCTTCTTCGACGGTCCGAGGCACAAGGAGCGAGTCATGCTACAAGGGTAACATCTAAACCTCCTTGGGTTTTGAACATAACTGTCATACCTGAATCATCATTTGAGTTCTTTTGGGCTTTCTACTCGACCAACCTCTTTCGTTTAGTGTATGAACCCATTTAGGGCTGGTTGATAATTTCTATTATTATTCGGCCTAGCCCTTCGAAGGCTCGACCTTGCTTGCTCTTTTGTATAGGTGCTATTAGTTGTCCGTTGGCCCAATTTGGGTTTTATCACAAGTGAGAAGTGCTTGCTAAAAGATATTGGTGGTGTGATTTCTATGAGCATACTTGTAGGGGTGGTGAATCACCGAACCCCTCCTGGGCACGAAAAATTATGACTCTTGGTGCTTCCGCTTAAGTGTCCCTAACTGGACGCTTCACTCTAGATTAGGGCTTAGGTGCTTCCAAAGAAGTCATGTCGGTCATGGTGTAAGGTTTATAGTTCAAAGAAATATTACCCGTGACACTAAGCCACTCTCTCTAGAGGAAAGTAGTCCCTTGAAGCAAAAGAAGGAAGACCAACAATATGATAAAGGTATAATAACAAAAACTGAAGATGCATGAGTGATGGGGCAAGTAAAATGATACATGCATGAATAATTATATTATAAACTAAAACTCTAAACTATATCTATAAACTGTAAACTATAACTACAATTTTAAACTATAAACTAAATTGCAATTGTAACCATATTTGTAACTATAAATCGTATATAGTATTAAAAGTAATTATTTTAACATAAAACAAGCATGAATATAGATATGAATACACTAACAACCGGGCCTATGGGTTGTCACCCCAATATGCACCCCCAAGGTGGTGAACACACGCTCCACTATGAAAACAAGTTGCAACTAGGATAAATTGTTCCCCTCAGGGATAAAAATAAAATAAATTTGAGCCAAGATGTCGTCACCTCAAATGCATCATAGGGTGGTGAACCATACACAACATGTAGTGAACACATGCAATACCATGTGTCACAAGCCCCATGTATAATATATCTAGGAACCAATCTGTTCAGAATGTGGATAGCTAATCCCTTTAGTGATAAATTGTGTATGCTCAATCATAGTAATATGTAAGTATAACAAAATTGTGCATCAAGATTAATATAACTTCCATGTTGGATGTAGGGGTGAGCAAATGGTATTAATTTGCCGATTACCGATTTTAACAATTTTTTTTATTATCGTTACCGTTTAGAAAATTATTGATCGATAATTTAACAATTTTACCAATTGGTAAATTAGTAAAAATAGGTAAATTATCGATTTTGCTATTGTTATATATTTTTAATATATATAATATTTGTCAAAAACATTATAAATTGATTAAAATTTATCAAGATATTATTACTTCATTCAATCAATTATTTTTCTAAAAGAAGTGATGCTTAGGGCCTATTTGGCCCCGCTTTTAAGTTGATTTTAAATAGCTTTTATGCAAAAAGCAGTTAAAAAATTGTTTGGTAATGAAAAGCAGAAGTTAGGAAAACTATAATTTGATGCTTTTGCAGCTTCTACTTCTCAAAAAAAGTAATTCACAGTACAACATTGTATTTAATACTTTAAATAATTTAAAATAAATATTTATTGATTATTTTAAATTTCGATAGCACTTAAAAGGCTATTAACCAAACATCTTATAAATTTTGACAATGCAGCACTGTACAACACATCACAGTTTAACACAGTTATAAAACTATTAATAGTAGGGCCAAACTGGCCCTTAGTTTTCCACACTATCTTTATAAGAAACAATTATGTACTATAGCTTGTTTTTATTTGTTGCAAATCACAATATGACATTTCACTACTAGAGCCTAGAGGCAAAGATTGAAAGACTTGAGGCAAATTTAGCTGCAAAAGATTGAGAACTAGCTACTTTAGTGTTTTCCTTTATTTAATTTGTTCAAGCAAAGTGTAGAAGCTGAGACCAAAATATTCAAATTGACTAGGGGATGTTTCAACATTCAACACATCCGAATACCAAAGTATTTCAAAAGTATATCACAACAATAAAATATTTTAACAATCAGCACATCCAAAATAGTTCAACACATCCTAAATACATCAATACATCACTACATCCAAAATATTTCAAATTTTCAACATATCCAAATCTCAATGGCCAAATTAGTTCACAAAATCACCAGCATACCTCCATAAGCTCCAAAATTCCACTACTTCTAAATTCCTCTATTCCTTTCTTGTCATCTTGATGTGTTTCCAATTTCCATATACAACAAAGAAAAAATGAGTTAATCTTTGATAATCATAAAAGTCATACAAATATAAAATTACCAAAAACATAAAAACATATTAGATATTAAGAATGCAAATAAATCGTTAACTTTTACCACATATGAGCTATCAATAAATTCAACACCAACTCACTAACTCTCCCATTGCTATTGTTGAATATTCTAAAAATTGTCAAAATCTATTAGTCATAAAATATGAGTTTGCCAAAAGATGAAAAGATTAATAAATAATAAAAAAAAACATTATACCTCCTTCAAATTTCTCAACATCTTCAATGGTTTTTTCAACCTTAATTGGTAATGATGATATTCTTAACCAATCTTGGGCACACAAGAGGGCTTCTACTAATTTTGGAGATAAAGAACTCCTAAATGGATCCAAATCCTGGCCCCCGGTACTAAATGCTGATTCTAAAGCAACAGTAGAATAGGCACAGCACGTTCATCTCTAGCCATTTGTGAAAGCATAGGAAATCGAGGGTTGTTTATCTTCATCTACATTAATAGCTTCAACTTGAGCATTTTCACTTGCTTGCACTTCTTTTTGGGGACCATACAACCTCTTATAGTCATTAAGCGTTTCATACATTGCAACTTTCACTCCAATAGCCATAGCTACACCCTTGTCATGCTCATAAAGGTTGCAAAGCTCAGTTTCAGGATATGTAAATTTATGGCGAGGATCAAATATAGCACCAATGTAAATTAAATTATTTGTTTTTGATGTATCACCATAGTACTTATCAAATTTCTTTCGCATTGCATGAGCCATCATTTGTAAATCAAAATATTTGCTTCTTTGTAACTTAGTCAATAATTTGTCAAGAATCGTAATTCCATCAATGAAAATATTAGAAGTCATATACAAATTGCTAGAAACTTTGATTGTGAGCTCAAAAAATTCTTCAAAAATTTAATTGCCCTCCTAGCATCATCCCAATCTCTCCCACTAGGCAAACCATCAGTCCCATCGAGGGGTGTTCAAAAAAACCATTCGAACCATCGAACCACGGTTAACCGAACCAAGCCAAACTAGTTTTCTAGTTAATTGAATCCAACAGTTCCTTAACTGGTTAGTTTTTCTACCCTTTGACTGGTTACCGATTCGGTAATGGTTGAGGGCTTGGCTGAACCTCTAGTTAACCAACCGAACCGGTATATAATATATTTTAGAATAAAATATTTTTATATATAAAAATAAATATTTTGTATCAAAATAATTATATTTATATAATTAATCAAACCGATTAACCGTTCAAAATCATTGATTAACCGATGGTTAACCGAAAATTAGTAGTTAACCAAAAAATTTTATTTATTTATTTTAAATTAGTTTATAATTTAATAATTTTATTTTATGTATAAAAAAATACGGTTAACAGAAACCAACGGTTAACCAAATAAAAAAATTGGTTAACTAAAACACTAGTTAACCAGTTTGATCGATTAAGGACCGGTTTGTGGTTTTCCCGAACCGATAAGTCTGGTTCAGTTCAAAAAATCGGTTAACCGAACCATGAACACCCCTAGTCCCATTGTCCATCATTTGATCATATGAAAAATTAGAATCTACCACTTCGTATCTTTCAAATACTCTATGAAATTTTTGAGTAGCATCAAGTATCAGATAAGTGCAATTCCATCTAGTGCTAACGTCTAAGCACAATAAACTCTTAGATTATATTTTTCTCAATTTCAATATATTCTTTGAATTTATTTAATCTAGATGGTGACTACTTGATATAACGAATAGGTTGTCAAATTTTAGAAACATATGTGCCTATCTCTTTCAAACCATCATTGACAATAAGGTTAATTATATGTGCAGTACACCTCATGTGAATATATTTTTCATTTGAAATGCAAGAACCCCAATTGATAATTTTCTCTCTCTAATAGTTAATGACAACATTGTTGCTATAAGCATTATCAACTGCTATGTAAAAGACCTTGTTAATACCCCAATAAAGAAGACACATTTTGATAGCCAATCCACTATGATCATCAATAGGGCAAAAGTTCAATTATTTTTTTGTGTAGTCTCCACTCAACATCAATATAATGGGTGATGACACCATAATATATAGTATATTTTGTATCATTTTAGATACCTTTTCATGCTAAATTGAGGATCTTTTACTTGTTTTTATGCTGAATCCTTCAAATATTGCAAAGTCTACTTCTATTTTGGTTTTCATGATTTTCAGGCAAAAAAGGCATCATTTTAGGGTGTTTTCGAGCAAAATCAAATACATAGAAGAATTCTCAACATCAAGAAGTGCTAACACAAGAAATTTCACGCAAATCGAGGCTGAGGACCAAAATACGGCAGAGCCATATTTATAATACGGTACCATATTTTTCGCGGCTACCGTATTATCGAGAGCACGGCCGTATTTTGGTGATTTTCCAAATAGAGAACTTCCCGGATTTTACGGCACCACCGTAAAGAATTACACGGCCGTATTTTGGTGCACTTTCGGAACAGAGACCATTGCTGAAATTACGGCACTGCCATAAACTATTTCACGGGCCGTATTTTCCAGACGTTTCCGACCAGAGAGTTCAGCTGATTTTACGGCAGTGCCGTGAACCATATTACGGTGTCGTATTTCCCAGCACTTTCGGAACAGAATGCTCATTCGATTTTACGGCAGGGCCGTGAACTATTACACTGCCGTATTTCTGTTTTTGAATGCGACTCCCAGGTCAATTTCGACGCCTGATTTTTGCGGAGACGATTGCGAGTGATCCAGACCCTTAAATTCGATGCTGTAAGAAGCAATCGAGGAGGAACCAATGAGAGGAGGAGGACAACACAAAAAGCCCTAATTTTCATCCACTCGAGAGAGAGAAATCATAATTCATACTGTCGCCTAGGGTTACGCCATCGCGACGAATCCAGACCATCTCAGACAGCGAAATTCATACTGAAGCTTCACCCGGAGGAGGAGACCACTTACCAGAAGTTTTAGAACGAAAGGAGGTCAATTGGAAGAGAAATCAAAGAAAGAAGAGGCGCCGACACTGTTCATCATTTCAACTTGCAAAATATGGCTGTGAAATATTTCATAGCCGTGCTGTATTTTCTAAACTCTTCTCTTCCTTTGATTTTTGACTCTCTAAAACCATGGAATATTGTAACTTCTTCACCATGCTAGCTTAAACTCCTCTTGGGACATGGGGGTGTTATTCTCTTGATATTTCAAAGACTAGATAACTTTTCTCACATCAATATATCTTTGCTATGGTTATTTTACTCAAGTGATTTATGCGTTCAATTATTTTTAGCATCATGCATTAACATGTTTTAGAGTTTTATGCTATGGACTGAGAAGATGATATCATAGAACTTGGAACCCTAGAATTTATTGTAAGAGCTCATCGCAAGAGATTGGTTGTGTTCTTACCCATAGATTTTAGAATGCACGAGAGTGATTCTTTATCTCTTTAGCCAAAATTCATTTATATTTAGCATTAAATTGATATTGCACGAGAGTGAGGATCGTTCTTTGTAAACTAACTACACGAGAGTGAGTTATTTTGTTTATCAAGTGAATTATATCTTAACCGTAACAAAAATAAATTGATGAATCTTTAATCATATTTAGTCATGAATTTTAAGACGAATGAACCCCTAGTCCCGATTCTCTCATTCTGATTTACTTCGATTATAGTTCGATTGCTATTTACACAATCCTCGATTTGCTTAGCTAGTGAAAACTCAATTAGTCAGTACTTAACAGCGAAGTCCCTGTGGTTCGATATCTTAAATATTACTTTGAGTATTCGTGCACTTGCGGACACAACAAGTTTTTGGCGCCGTTGCTGGGGACTTCGGTTTTGTTGATATTGATATAGTTGTTATTATCACTAGACTAAGTTTTGGATTTTTTTGTTTTTTGTTTTTTTTACTACTTTCTGTGATAGATTCTGATTTTCTTTTAAGCACTACAATTTCTGAACTTTTCTAACTTTCTACCTGTTTATGCGCAGAAATCTTAGGTCAGGACCATTAGTTCCCTTTGATCCTGAAATTAATAAAACATATAGACTGCGCAGGAAGTTGAGATTTGCCGAAGTAAGAGAGGAAGAATCCATCATGGCAGAGAAGAGAACGCTTAGAGAATATGCAGCTCTAAATACACAGGGAATTCGTTCCAACATCACTAGGCCTGCTATAGATGCAAACAACTTTGAGATCAAACCAGCGTTCTTATCGATGATCCAATAGAATCAGTTTGGAGGATCTCCTTTGGAAGATCCAACCAACACTTATCCCTTTTTCTTGAGTTTTGTGACACCATAAAGATTAATGGTGTATCTAACGATGCCCTTAGACTAAGAATATTTCCTTTTTCTCTCAGGGACAGAGCAAAGGCTTGGCTTCATGCACATCCGACTAGGATGTTCACTACTTGGGAGCGGTTGTCAAACGCCTTCTTGCAGAAGTATTTTCCTCCCAGTAAGATGATCCAGTTGAGGAACCAAATCACAGGCTTTGCTCAGAGAGATGGTGAAACAATGAGTGAAGCATGGGAACACTTCAATGAGCTTCAACGGAAGTGCCCCCACCATGGAGTAGAAGACTGGGTTTTAATTCAAACTTTCTATAATGGTTTGCTTTACAACACACGCTTAACTGTTGATGCTGCTGCAGGAGGAGCATTGATGAACAAGACTGTTGATGCAGCCCATGCCCTAATTGAGGAGATGACGGTAAATCACAACCAATGGGCTTTGGAGAGAGGAGTGCTTTATCGGCCTTCTCAGGGTAAGAATGATGGTGATGGTTGGCGTTCTCTTGTAGAGAAGGTAGATTCATTATGCAACTGTTTTGATTCTTTCCAAATGCAAACCGCTGCTGTATCTTCTGTTGTTTGTGAAGTTTGTGGGAACAATGGGCACTATGCTGAGGAGTGCAAGGTTATTGTTGTCCAGGAGAGTGAGCAAGTTAATGCAGTAGGGGGTTACAACCAAGGTAGATCCAATGACCCTTACTCCAATACCTACAATCCTGGCTGGCGGAACCATCCTAACCTGTCTTGGAAGAGTGACAATTAAACCAGTGGGCAAAATGAGAATAGAGGGTATAATCAGAGACAGTCAAACCAGAGCCAACCCCAAAAATCTAGTTTAGAAGAGATATTTGAGAAATTCATGGGTAAGCAGATGAGCTAAAATGATGAGATTACAGAAACCCTTAAGCAGATAAATTCTAGGTTGGATGGTGTTGTTGCTCATAATAAGATGTTAGAAACTCATATAGCACAATAGGCTAATACACCTTATAGACCCCCAGGGAAGTTACCTGCAAAACCTGAACCATCCCCCAGGGAACATTGTAACGCCATCACAACTAGGAGTGGGAGACAATTGGAAGATCCAAGGGGACCATTAGATGATGAAGAGGTTGAGCCTGATGTCATACCTAGTGAGGAACCAGTTTTGGAACCACAGCCCACACAAGGGCAGTCCCTTCCTGATTCTTCTCCTTCTAAGGAGAAGGAGTCTTCACAGAGAAGTGACTTAACTTGTGAAGTTGAGGAACCTAGACCTAGTTCACCACAACCATATAGGACACCTATCCCTTTTCCCAAGAGGATTGTGCAAGCTAAGCTAGATAGGCAGTTTGGGAAATTTTTGGAAGTGTTGAAAAGGTTATATATTAATATTCTTTTTACAGATGCATTATCCCAAATGCCTACTTATGCAAAATTTTTAAAAGAAATTTTATCTAACAAAAGAAAAATTGAGGACTACGGTACTGTGGCGCTAACTGAAGAAAGTAGTGCTTTTATTCAAAACAAGTTGCCACCGAAATTAAAGGATCTAGGTAGTTTCCTTATTCCTTGTTCAATTCGGAATGTTGCTTTCGATCGAGCCTTATCAGACTTGGGAGCTAGTGTGAGTCTGATGCCTTTGTCTATGTGCAGGAAACTGGATATCGGAGCTCCCAAGCCAACTACAATTTCTTTGCAGCTCGCCGATCGATCAGTAAAACATCCAGTAGGTATTCTAGGGGATGTTCCTATACAAGTTGGTAAGTACTTCATACCTGCTGACTTTGTGGTACTTGAAATGGAAGAGGATGCCAAGATTCCTATTATTTTGGGTAGACCGTTCTTAGCCACTACTGGAGCCCTTATTGATGTAAGGAACGGTAAACTTACTTTGAGAATTAGCAACGATAAGATTGAGTTTGATTTAAACAATTCATTGAAAAAACTAGCATATGCTAGCTCTTGTTTCACTATTCATGCTATTGATGATACAGTTTATGATGTTAGTTGTCTGTGTGATGACTCTTCTGTTGATATTTCTTTTTCTGATTCTTTTTCTGACTCTTTTTCTGATTCCTTGGAAAATTCTTGTGAAAAAGTTGATAATTCTGGTTTTGAGAATGATTTTGATGATGAAAAACATAATATTTTAGATTGTCCTACTTTTGATGATGAAAGTGAAAAAATTCCTAAAATTGAGTTGAAAGTTTTACCTGATAACCTTAGATATGAATTTCTTGGTCCTAACTCCGCCTACCCTGCGATTGTGGATGCTAAATTAGATGCCAGGGAAACCGATCTGCTCTTAATGGAGTTGAGTGTTCATAGAAAGGTAATTGGGTACACCATTGATGAGTTGAAGGGGTTTAATCCTTCTTTTTGTATGCACCGGATTCACATGGAGGATGAGCACAAGCCACATGTAGATTTCAGAGGAGACTCATCCCGCCTATGAAGGAAGTGGTGAAGAAGTAAGTACTAAAATTGCTTGATGCAGGTATTATCTACCCTATCTCAGATAGTAAGTGGGTAAGTCCTATACACTGTGTTCCAAAAAAGGGAGGTGTCACTGTAATGAAAAATAAGAATAATGAGTTGATACCTATTAGAACAGTCACTAGTTGGCGTATGTGTATTGATTACAAAAATTAAATGCTGCCACTAGGAAGGATCATTTTCCCTTGCCTTTCATTGATCAAATGGTTGAGAGACTTGCTAAACACTCTTACTTTTGTTTTCTCGATGGGTATTCTGGATTTTTTCGGATTCCTATTCATCCTGATGATCAGGATAAGACAACTTTTATATGTCCATATGGTACTTTTGCTTATAGAAGAATGCCCTTTGGTTTATGCAATGCACCTGCTACTTTTCAGAGGTGCATGATGGCAATTTTTTCTGAATTTATTGAAGACTTCATGGATGTATTTATGGATGATTTCTCTGTCTACGATTTTTCTTTCGATGATTGCTAAGTGATGACACCGAAATATGTAGTATATTTTGCATCATTTTAGATACCTTTTCATGCTAAATGGAGGATCTTTCTACTTGTTTTTATGCTAAATCCATCAAATATTGCAAAGTCTACTTCTATTTTGGTTTTTCATGTTTTTTTTGGCAAAAAGGCACTATTTTAGGCATTTTCAAGCAAAATCAAATACATGGAAGAGTTCTCATCATCAAGAGGAGATCACACAAGAAATTTCACGTAAATCGGAGCAAGCCAGCAAATTACGGTAGTGCCGTAATCTATTTTACGGTACCGTAATTCCACATGGTACCGTAAAATCCTAACACTGCCGTAATTTGTGAAGATTTCCGAACAGAAAGATTTTCTGATTTTACGGTACCGGACGTAAGCAATGTTACGGTACCGTATTTCGGATTGCGTTAGAACAGAAACCTTAGCCGATTTTACGTCACTGCCGTAAACCAGTTTACGGGCCGTATTTTCCAAACAACTTTAGAACAGAAAGTTGCCCTGAAATTACGGCACTGGCCATAAACCAGTTTATGGGACGTATTTTCCGAGACGACATCGGCACAGAAGACTCAAGAGATTTTACGGCACCAGCCGTAAACAATTACACTGCCGTAAAATCGGTTTTGAATGCGACACCGAGGTCAATGTCCACGCCCGATCCTTACGGAGATGATTGAGGACAATCCAGAAGTTTATATTCGATGCCGTAAGAAGAAAAAGGGGAGCTTTGGACGAGAGGATTACGGAGAGACCAAAGGCCCCAATTTTCATCGACCGTCGAGGGAGAAATCACGATCCACGCTGCCGCCGAGGGTTTCGCCGCCGCGCTCGAACCAGATGACCTCTGGCCGCGATTTTTCTACCGAAGCATCGCCTAGTGAAGGAGACAATGTGCCAGAAGTGTCAGATCGAAAAGAAACAAATTGGAGGAGAAATCAAGGGAAGAAGGATCGCCACCACCGTTCACGCCTTCTTTTGTAAAATACGGCTGTGAAATACTTTGCAGCCATGCCGTATTTTCTAAAAACTCTTCCTTTTGTTGATTTTCGTTTTTCTGAAATTATGGAATATTGTATTTCCTTTGCCATGCTAGCTAAAACTACTCTTGGGACATGGGGGAGTAGTTCACTTGACTTTTAATGATTAGATAACTTCTTTTTCAATATTTCGTTGAGTTTGATTTTAGCATGATGATTTTGCTCCTGTGATAATTGTGTTTAGACTCTCTTTAAGTTCATATTATTAATTATGTTCTTAGAATTTTCGCTTGAGAGTGAAAGGTATTTGCTTGAGAATTTGGAACCCTATAATTGCATGTTAGGATCCTTTCCTTAGGTTAGATCCATCTTGATCTTTTATAGTAAAATAATTGCCATGATTATAACATGAATCTATAGATCGAGTCTATTTGTCAAACGTGGAGATCTTGTGTGAAAGCAAAGATCGGAATGTTGGAGGTCCTTGACCAAAACTAGTTGCGAGACTCGGATGCACGAAAGTGATCCTTGAGACTCCACTAGAGATTCTAGAGCGCGGATGCACGAAAGTGATCCTTGAGTTCATCCTTTGATAATATCTTCTTCATGATGAAATTGAATCAATGAAATCCTTATTCATGTCTAGTCATAAAAGTTTAAGTGAACGAAACCCTAGTCCTAGCTTTTCTCTCTGATAATCCCGCTTTTAGTTACCGATTGCTATTCTCATGATCTTGACTTGCCAAGATAGTAAGAAATCAACTATTTAGTATTCGATAACGTAGGTCCCTGTGGATTCGATACTTTTTTTATTACTTCATATAACCGTGCACTTGCGGTTTAACAACAAGTTTTTGGTGCCGTTACCAAGGATTAGTCCAAGGTACACGCGTGCCAGATTTGTTGTGTTCCCTTTCGGGCTATCAAGTTTTTTGCGCCGTTGCCGGGGACCTTAGTTTTGTCGATATTAAAGACGTTGAGATTATTGCTAGATTAGGTTTTTATTTACTTTTTTTTTATTTACTGATAATTTTTTGTTTCTTGATATCACTTGATCTATCTACTTTGCATGCACAGGAGCCTTAGGTCAGGACCACTTGTACCATTGGATCCTGAAATCAATAAGACATTAAGAGCGCATAAAAAGTTGAGGTTAGAAGAATCATCACAAGAAGAACTGCAAGAACAATCCCAACCAGAGATACAAGAAGAAATATTCGAGATGGGAGACTATCAGAACCATTAGAGAACACTTAGGGACTATGCAGCCCCTAATCATCATGAAATTCATTCTAGTATTGCTAGGTCAGCAATTGAGGCCAACAATTTCGAGATTAAGCCTGGACTCATTGCAATGTTTCAACAAGAGCAATTTGGAGGATCTCCACTAGAGGATCCCAACCAACACTTGGCCTTATTTCTTGACCTATGCGATACTGTTAAGATGAATGGTGTTTCTAACAACGCATTTAGACTAAGACTTTTTCCTTTTTCTCTCAGGGACCAGGCAAAGACATGGCTTAATTCACACCCAGCCGGTACCTTCATCACTTGGAACCAACTGTCAAATTCCTTCTTGAACAAATACTTTCCCCCAAGGAAGACACTTGAATTGAAGAACCAAATTACAAACTTTCAACAAAGAAGTGGGGAGTCGCTCAGTGAAGCCTGGGAGAGATTTAATGAACTGCAACGGAAGTGTCCTCACCATGGATTAGAACTTCAAACTTTAATGCAAACTTTTTATATTACATTATCTGTTCAGACTAAAATGATTGTGGATACCACTACAGGAGGAGCTCTTATGAGCAAAACACTAGATGAAGCCTTCAGACTGCTAGAGGAGATGGCAGAAAACCATAATCAATGGACTACCGAAAGAGGAGTACTTTACAAGCCTTCTCAAGGTAAGGGTGAAAGTGAAGGATTGCGATCCTTAGAAGAGAAGGTAAACTTTTTGTGCAATAAGCTAAATTCCATGCAAACTGCTTCTGTTTCTGCTGTTACTTGTGAAAATTGTGGCAATGATGATCATACTGCTGAATATTGTAGAGTTGTTGATTAGGGTAGTGAGCATGTAAATGTCATAGGGAATTATAATCAAAGTAGACCTAATGATCCCTATTCTAATACATATAACCCTGGATGGAGGAATCACCCAAACCTTTCATGGAAAAACAATAACAATGTAGGGGGGAACACTGAAAACAAAGGATTCCAAAGGCAAAATCCCAACCAAAATCTAAATCAAAACAATGATCAATTCTCTGAGATAAAATCCATGTTTGAAAAAATAATAACCAGTCAAAATCAGTTTGAGGTAAAACATGATAGAAAAATTAAAGAGTTTATGTCTGATCAAAAACAAATCCTGTCAAATCAAAATAGACAAATTGAGGAGTTTAAGCAAAGTGTACATCAAATTAACTCTAGACTGGATAGAGTAGAAGCCCACAATAATATTCTTGAAAACCAAATTGTACAACATGCTAGTGTACCTTACAGACCCCCAGGAAAATTGCCTGCAAAACCTGAGATAAACCCTCGGGAGCACTGTAATGCCATCATGACTAGAAGTGGGAAACAACTAGGAGAACCTAGAGGAAGGTTTGAAAACACTGAAAAAGGCTTGTTGATAATGAAAAAGAATTAGAGTTAGGGGAATCTTCTTCACATAAGAAACCCCAAACTTGTTCATCACCTCAAAAGGGTGATGAACCAAAAGGGGAGGAATCATGTGAGAAAGACAATCCTAACCCTAATTTGCCTTCTCCTTACCAAACACCTATACCTTTTCCTCAAAGGTTAGTTCAACATAAACTAGACAAAAAGTTTGGCAAATTTCTTGAAATCCTGAAAAAGCTTTATGTTAACATTCCTTTTACTGAAGCTATTACTGAGATGCCATCTTATGCCAAATTTTTAAAAGATATTTTGTCTAGTAAAAGAAAATTGGATGATTATGGCACATGCACTGTTACTTTAACTGAAGATTGTAGTGCAATCATACAGAACAAACTGCCACCTAAACTGAAAGATCCAGGTAGTTTTTCTATACCTTGTTCGATTGGCACCCTATCTTTTGACCGAGCCTTATGTGACCTCGGTGCAAGTATGAGTCTAATGCCTCTTTCTACTTACAGGAAACTAAATCTTGGAGAGCTAAAGCATACATCCATATCCTTACAGCTCGCGGACTCATCGGTGAAGTATCCTGTAGGTATATTAGAAAATGTTCCTATACAGATAGGTAAATTTTTCATACCTGCAGATTTTGTAGTGTTAGACATGGAGGTAAATTCTATAAATCCTATCATTCTTGGAAGACCACTTTTGGCCACAGCTAAGGCTAACATTGATGTGAACCAAGGAAAGATTACTTTTGACATATGCGATAACAAGATTGAATTTAGTCTTAATGATTCAACAAACAAATTTTCATACTCAGGATCTTGTTGTAGTGTTGAAATATTTAATGATGAAATTTATGACATTTCAAGTTTGTTTGATGAAACCCCAAATAATGAATCTAACAATCTTTTTGAGGGTATTGATGAGAAATTGCAGAAGAAGAAAAAGCCAAAGAGGAAGAGAAGAAGAGAATGCTCTAGGATGATTGAGAAAATAGAAAGAATTCTGAGCAGATTTGGATACTGTTTCAAGATCGAGCCTTATGTTGTAAGATCAGAGTTGAGATCCAGAAATTCATGATCAAACCCGAGTGTTAAAGGGTCAAGCAAATGACCTTTAAATTAGCGCTTCTTGGGAGGCAACCCAAGCTTTCTAACCCTTATTTTTGTTTTCTTTAACTCAATTTTTGCTTAGGACTAATTTTTATTTTATTTTTGTAGGTTTTTCGTGATTTGGAGCAAAATATGGCAGTACCGTAATGCATTTTACGGTACCGTATTTCAGTCTACTTACGAACAGAAAGCTGCGACGAAATTACGGTATGTCCGAAAAGGATTTCACGGTACCGTATTTCTGATCCAAAATCAACCTGAGAGTTCTTTCGTTTTTACGGCACTACCGTAAGGTAGTTTACGTGCCGTATTTTTTTTTGAAATTTTAGCTTTTCTTTTTCAAAAAAAAAAAAATCGTTACTATTTGAATATTACGGTGGTACTGTAAAGCATTTTACGGTACCGTATTTTTGATGTCATTCCGAACAGAACGTTGCCGAGATTTTACGGTGGTACCGTAAACTTCTTTACGGTACGGTAATTCCGCGTCATTTTTGAACAGAAGGTTTTCAATATATTACGGCACCTACCGTAAACAATTTTACAGTGCCGTAATCCGGAATCTGTTTCGAACAGAGAGCTTTGTCGATTTCACGGTACTTGCCGTAAAGGATCACACTGCAGTAAAATGCTTTCTAACATGCGAGTCTGTACCATACTTAGGGTTTCGACTAGACTATTTTTAGGGTTTTTACCCTCGATCTCCCTCGTTTCCGAGCCATTCTTTGATTTTCGATCATCTCCAACATCCTCAAGACACCAGTGACCACTTCTGTTCAACTTTCACCATCGATTAGGTACTCGATTCTCTGATTTTTACCCTTTGATGAATTTTCGCAAGTTTTTGCCCCTTTCTCTCATTCTCGCTCGATTCTTAACCGTTTCAAATGATTTTTGTTTCTATACACTTGATAGAGGATAGGCTTTCGATTTCTTGCTGTTAGAAAAGAATTTGGTTAGATTTCGTGACCAATTTGAGCTAAAACACGATAAACGCATTTGAAGTTACTGTTCACTCATACTTCGGTTGATTTTTGGAGTTTGAGCTGAGTTTTGAGTTGATTTTCACCTTCTACTTGCTTAATTAGTGATGAAGAACCTATGATTCATACATGCCATATCGGAATGAAGTTTAGATTGCATGCCCTGTTTTTTATGTCTTAGAACACATGGATAGGTTGCAATTGAACAGCATTATTGTTTGCTGCCATTAAAATGTGAATTTGCAGCTTGATTGCCAACATGCCAAGAACAAAGTCCATTTGCCAAAGAGAACCAGAGAAAAGAAAGGAAAGGGGAAAGCCCCTAGTAGATCATCTCAATCCCAAAATCCATATGGGATCACATTTAGGAATGAGATGCAAGAAGCAAGATATAACAAACTGCTGGAAAGGAGAATTGTAAACACAAAATATGCTGATCAAAGAACTCTTGAAGCCTTAGGGCTTTATGAGGATGTTCTTTGGATGTTTGAGAGGATAGAAGCCAAGCAATTTTTCCAAATATATCCACCAACATTCTTGCCACTTGTTTTAGAGTTTTTGAGCAGTTTGATTGTGGAATTAAAGGAACACTCCCATGGCCCAGCTGATGGAAAGATTACTTTCAGATTGGCAAATGAAGAGAGAGAGCTTACACTGCAGGAAGTAAGAGACATATTTGGGTTGAGCATAGGAGGATATACTGAAATACCCTTAGGATTTATGGAGAACATCTTCTGGAACCAGATTACAAATGAAAATCATTATTATGCTATGTCTGCCAGAGCCTTGAAGATCATAAACCCTACGTCAAATATGCTCATCGGGTTCTAGCACACACGGTATTTGGGGGAGGAGACAGTGACGACATGGTCCGTCAGCATGAGCTGTATTTTCTATGGGGAATGCTCAATGGATTTGCTGTGGATGTCGCTTACTTCACGGTTAAGCATATGGATAAGGTTGCCAGGGCTACTAGAGGATCAGTGGTAATAGGAGGCTTAGTTACTCCTATAGCCATGCATCTTGGGATTGAGCCCTTTGACACAGAAATGGCATGAGGGAATCCAAGACTTGACATGGAGTCTTGCATCGCGATGAAGATGATTGTCAGGGAAGGAGATACATTTTGTTTGGTCCTTGGACCGAATATCCGCCCTCTACCTTTACCACATGTTCAGAAGACCACAGTCAGGGACAGAGCCAATTGGAAGTTGTCACCCAGCGCAGCAGCAGTAGCTTTTTCCCCGCCACTTGATTCAGCACCACCACCACCCACCTAGGGTGAACGGGGTGATCCATTTGGGATGGAATCACTACCTCGTAATTCTACAGAGGCTGCAGGCACTTCATCACAGAGACCGACAGGTGACTTTGCTAGCCACCATGATCCTGGTTTTCAGGCGATGATAGCACAGATGTATAACCAAGAGCGCCGCCAGGAAAGGATGGAGGAGACCTTAGGTTACATCCACAGAGATATGGAGAGGCTATGCAACCATATGGAAGACTTGGGTAACTTCCTCTATGACCATTTTGGTTATGCTGATCACAGGGACTATGGCTATCATGGTGATCAGGGAGGAACACAATATTATGATCCCATGGAGGCTGCTGCGAGAGACTCAGAGGCTACGCAAGCTGATGATGATGAGTAGAGGCTTTGTGAGTATTATCTTCCCTTACCTTTTTGCTGCACTATGATTTTCTTTATCTCACTGTTGTTTCATATGATGAAGGGAAGGATGATGCTTCCATGACTGCCACCACTGCATATTGTTATTCTCATTCGATATGGTTGTATGATGATATTTTGATGATTGATATTCGATATGGTTGTATTATGATGATGATATTGATTTTTACTGTTTTGATGGGATTGTATGATGATTTGATATTCTGATATTTGATATGATATACATGATGATATATTTTGATGATTTGATATTGTAATAATGATGATGAGTTCACTCTTGATTCATACTGTTGATAACTTGAATGATTAATGATCTCAAATTCATGATTAAAGATATAGCCCTATCATGTCAAATTTATTTCTTCAATACATATTTGTCTATCGAGATATGACATTGATTGATGCATAAAATTTTGGGGAGATATATTATTTGAAGAATGAAATTTAAAAGTGAAACTTCTCTTTTCAATAAAATGAGTATATTAGTATGATTTGTGAATTTAGATCAATTGATCAACCTAGTTGTGGTTTAGTCTATTTTTGCTATTTGTTGGGAAATAAGTATTGGGGTATGCCCTTAAGGCTAATGTTTGAGGCCTTGGGATTATATCAGTATCATGTATGAACTTCATGTTTATAAAGACAATGGTTGTTATTCAGGTTGTTACATTATCTGCTGCAATATGTATACTTCTGAATAATGTCTCAATGATGTTCAGCTAGGCTGACATGCAGTATAGTCCTTAGTCGAGATATCTTGGTGAACATGAGACAACCTTGATATGATTGAGACTAATATGTGTTCTTATCTTATAGGATGCTTCGAGCATAGAATAAGATGTAGACTCATGGGTACATTGGATGTACTGGACAAACCCTACTAGGATGTTCAATTGCTTGTCACAATGTGAATACTCCTTGTATGCGAACAAGTGGCATACTTCCTCTGACTTGAGATCACTTGTGTTTCTAAATGATGATTGGCATTGTTTTGAGGTAGTTCGATATCATTTGAAACATAATGGTTATAGACTATCTTGGATGGTGAGCATGAGTCATGTTAGGGCGCTGGTGATAGACATAGGATTGCCATCTCCTAGTTTGGAGTGTGATGTTCTAAAGGGGCCCCCTGGATGAGATGATTGAGAAAGTGTATGGCCATACCCAGATGACTATGTTCATCTAATCTAATCATGCTCATCATATTGGAGCTACAGGCTTGACACGCTTGTCCAATAAGAACATCCAGTGGCAAAGGAAACTTGTATGCCTAGTGAAATGGATTCACACTTGTGCTGTGGTTTGGGTGTAGTCTTGGAAGACTCTTTCCTTTATATCGGGAGACAGTGATGTGTTGCTAGATACCCCTCACTGATCGTGATAACGTAAGTTATCGTTACCAACATTTAAAGGAAACCCTTAGGGTCGCACAATTTGATGATATGGCTTACTTAAGTCAGATCGTGTGGACTGAATTATTTTGGTTCAGTTTAAAGGGATTTAATCTCTGATTGTAAGTGAGATCTGGTCGGATCATGTTTGATTGATTAGGGCTTGAGATCGGTAAGCTTCGATCGAGAGAATTGATGCTAGATCGCTGAGATCAGGAGCATCAAGAGATGAACGGTTGGATCTTGAACCTTTAGGGTTTATTGTGATCTGGACCAGATGCTTGGGTTTATTTGGTCTTTGAACCAAACCAAAATGAACCGGCTCATTATGTGAGCGCATGGTTCAAAGGGAAGAGGAAAATGCGATTGGGGTAAACCCATGGTCGCATGAAGAGGTGGCTTGCTATTTTTAGAAGCCATGATCACAAGTTGAGACCACGCCTCACGTTTGAGGGATTTTGCCTCTATTCTTGCCTCTCCTCTTCTCTCGTCGCCACTTGCTCTCTCGTGTGGTGAAGAAGGCTCACGCCAAGGAGGAGAAAAGTGATACGCCAAGCAGGAATTGATCTCATCCCCTTCCATTCGATCAGGACTCTTGGAGATCTTTGCTAGCACAAGGAACGCCAAGGAGGAAGCGATCTCATTTGTGTGCGTCTACTTTAGAGGAGAGCGGCATCACTCTCTGCTTCCAAGTCACCATCCAAGAAATGGCATTGGTAAGAATTTTTGCATTCTATACAAGTTGATCATATGTCATATTAGCGATCCTAGGAAACCCTAGATTCCGCCTTGCATAGATTTATATCTGCGTGCATAGGGTTTCGCCCCCCCCTGGGGACTTTCAATTGGTATCAGAGCATTGGTTGATGTATGAATCATATGATTGCTTTGTGATCCATGTTTACGTTGATGCATAGATCTAAGGTTTATTACATGCGAATGTTGATGATAGTTTTCTCATCAAGCGAAAATACTAGATGAATGTATTTTACTTGTGGCGCATGTATTTAGTATGCTTATGTAGGCGCATGTTGTAGTTTTTCTTCAAAACTTGTTAACTTGCGCGCCTCACTTAGATCTATAAGCGCCTACTGTAAAACCTTAGATGGGTTATTAGGGTTGAAGTCATCGTCCAGTCCAGACCCAACAAGTCTGATCAGACCATCTGACAGCCTAGATGGGTCGACCAGATGGCACCTATGCGCAAGCACGAGGTGGCTATAGGTCGACTGCATACAGGCGTGTAGCGATGTCTGGTTGAGACAACCAGTGAATGCGCATGAGTTGGGCTCGGGGTCACACCCGCTTGCCTGAACTCATGAGGGTCGTTCAGCCCAATTGCATGCATTGTTGACCACTGGATCGACTCAAGTCAGTTAGGACTTGGTGCATGCAAGGGCAGTGGGTCTGACTAGATATGATGAGTGGATCCCTATTAATGGACCGTTGTAAGGTAGTAGGGCACATAAGGAAAATAAAATTAATGCCAATGGGTTTTTGAAAATTTTATTTTCTTATTATTGGATCACATGTTGAATGTATACCATATTTGGTGTCTATTTAATCTTATGTGGGCTGCCCAATTTAATGTGTGCTATGCTGGGGCCTGCGTGCCTGGATTAAACTGTAAATTATTATAATTGTGATCTGCGCATCACATTTTATTTAATTTATAAAGTGTAATTGACCTGCGTGTCAATCATGTCTAGATAGATTGAATTGTAATTTTAATCAGACATGAGCACAGAGCACACATGGCAGAGGCGCATGCAGCAGTGGCTTGACCAGGTGGGAGGTCCAAGGTTCGACTCTGGGACAGGTGCATTTACCTGGTGGGCGCACCTGAGCTGCAGTGGGCGCTTGGGCCCTGGGTTGGGCCAGATGAGATGCAAAAGACCCATCAAGAGCTCAAGTGAAGACTTAAGTTAAATTAAGGTCTTACCTAGGCTTAATGGGCTTTTACCACATAAGATCAGCATGCTTTCTATTTATTGTTTATATAATTAGAATTGCATGATTTAATCTTCTGCTATCACCATAGGGTTTGCATGATAGTTAAGAAGATAAAAGACCGTTAAAATCCAATGCTAAAATATCAAGCTCGTAAGCCTTCTGGCGCGAAACCTCACTGTTCTGACTATCGTTGGGGCCGTGTTGTACCCACTCAGTGGGCACACCCATCTATCTTCAGACGGTGTGTGATTACACCTGCGTGTTACAGGGAAGGGATTTATTGCTTCTCGTTGCTCAGCATAGCACGTGGTGGTCCAGGGAGTAGGTCGGGTCAGCTTGACCATGTAGGCTACATATGTGGCGCATATGGTAGCTATATGGAGGCAGCCATCTGTGGGATCAGAGACTGTGTTGTACCAACTCAGTTGGCACAGTCTGCTGGATTGCCCGGATGAAGGGGAATCGCACGGGTTGGCGATTGGCAGGGATTGCCTACCAGAGATTAGTGCTTGTACTCTCTGTGCATCTTATCTCGCCTGAGCGGGACGCGGAGACCAAGTATGAAATCTGGATCCCATCTCACTAAAAGAGTTTTACTCTTTCGGGCTGTTTTGCTGGATTTTTCAGCCAGATAAAATAGTGAGAAAAGAATCATTCTTAAGTCCTGAATTGATTCTCACATTGATACTGACCTTGCTGTTCTTGCATTGTTGTAGATTACTGCAGCAACGAACACCACGAATTTCAATGTGCGATCCCTACTGGAAAGGGAGAAGTTTGCTGGACCAAACTTCTCAGACTGGTACGGACACCTTAAGATTGTTCTTAAGGCTGAGAGGAAGTTGTATGTCCTCGAGACGACTATACCGCCTCAACCCGCTGCGAACGCCGCAAGGGCGGTTCGGGATGCCTATGAGAAGCATGTCAATGATAGCATTGATGTCGCTTGCCTGATGCTTGCGTCTATGACGCCAGAGTTGCAGCGTCAGCATGAGGATCTATCTGCTATACAAATTATAGCAAACCTCAAGCTGCTGTATGCTGCACAGGCTAGGACTGAACGCTATAATTTGACTAAGCTTTTCTTGTTGGAGTATGCCCTTAAGGCTAATGTTTGAGGCCTTGGGATTGTAACAGTATCATGTAATAAACTCTTAAGTTTATAAAGGCATGGTTGTTATTCAGATTGTTACCTTGTCTGCTGTAATAAGTGTACTTCTGATTAATGTCTCAAAGCTGTTCAGCTAGGGTGACATGCAGTAATGTCCTTAGTCGAGATATCTTGGTGAACTTGAGACAGCCCTGATATGATTGAGACTAATATGAGTTCTAATCTTGTAGGATGCTTCGAGCATGGAATAAGATGTAGACTCATGGGTACATTGGATGTACTGGACAGACCCTACTAGGATATTCGGTTGCTTGTCACAATGTGAATAATCCTTGTATGCTACAAGTGGCACATGTCCTTTGACTTGAGATCACTTGTGTTTCTAAATGATGAATGTCATTATTTTGAGGTAGTTCAATATCATCTGAAATATAATGATTATAGACTATCTTGGATGATGATCAAGAGTCAGGTTATGACACTAGTGATAGATACAGGATTGCCGTCTCCTTGTTTAAGGAGTGTGATGTTCTAGGGCCCCCCTATATGAGATGATTGAGAAAGTGTATGGCCATACCCAGATGACAGTGATCATCTGATCTAATCATGCTCATCGTATTGGAGTTACAGGCTTGACGTGCTTGTCCAATAAGAACATCCAGTGGCAAAGGAAACATGTATGCCTTGTGAAGAAGATTCACACTTGTGCTGTGATTTGGGAGTAGTCTTGGAAGACTCTTTCCTTTATATCGGGAGACAGTGATGTGTTGCTAGATACCCCTCACTGATCGTGATAACGTAAGTTGTCGTTACCGACATTTAAAGGAAACCCTTAGGGTCGCACAATTTGGTGATATGGCTTACTTGAGTCAGATCGTGTGGACTGGATTGTTTTGATTCAGTTTAAAGGAGTTTAAACTCTGATTGTAAGTGAGATCCAGTCTGATCATGTTTGATTGATTAGGGCTTGAGATCGGTAAGCTTCGATCGAGAGTGTGGATGCTAGATCGATGAGATCAAGGGCATCACAAGATGAACGGTCAGATTTTGAACCTTAGGGTTTATTTTGGTCTGGACCAATTCTTGGGCTGATTTGGTTTGGTCTTGTTTTGATTTGGTCATTGAACCAAAGTCAATTGAACCGGTTCCTTTTGGTGAACGCATGGTTCAATGTGTTGGGCGTTTTGTGTAGTTCACTAAGTGTGAACGTATGGAGTGAAGACTTACCTTATTGGGAAGCCTCAACGCCAAAACGCCTTGAGACCAAGGAAAACGTCGAGATCCTTCAAGGCTTCTTGCATGCGAAGAGAGCTTGGGAGTGTATCTCATCGCCGAGAGCAAGAAGGATTTTCGAAAAGCCAAGAAGACACCAAACTCTCCTTCATTCGATCAAGGACCTTTGAAGCCCTTTGCTAGCACAAAGGACGACAAGGAGTAGGCCAACTTCATCTTATGTGTGGCACACTTTGGAGGAGAACCCTATCGTTTTCTTGCTTCCAAGCCGAGTCCAATCTAATGGCCATGGTATGATTCTTGCTTCATGATTGCAATCATTTCGTTTTAGTTGATCATACATTATGCATGCCAATCCCTTGAAACCCTTGCTTCCGCTTAAAACCAAAGATGCGCCATCCATAGGGTTTCGCCCCCCTCTTGAAAGGGGTTTTATCCGCTTGCGCTCCCCCTTGAAGGGGACCCAACAATTGGTATCAAAGCGGGTTAATATGCATGTTGTTATGATTGCTTAAGCTTTTGTGATCCTTGTTTGCAATGATATGCTTAGATCTAACCGACATGCGAGAGTTACATGTTAAGTTTGCATATCCGAAACTTGATGTATGTCTCCTTGGCGCATGCTTAAGTTTCCATGCAAGTTGTTCTTGTTGCGCATGTGTTGGCGCTTGTGTAGTTTTTCTTACAAAACAAAAGGAACTTGCGCGCCTATCTAGATCTAAGGCCCTACTATAAACCCTTAGATGGGTTGATGGGGTTGAAGTCACCTCTAGGTTAGATCCAATAGTCTGATCAGACCATCTGACAGCCTAGATGGATCGACCAGATGGCACCTGTGCGCAAGCACGAGGTGGCCATAGGTCGATTGCATCTCAGGCGTGTAGCGAGGTCTGGTTGAGACAACTAGTGAACACACATGAGTTAGGCCCGGGGTCACACCCGCTTGCCAGAACTTATGAGGGTTGTTCAGCCCTTGGCGCATGCATGGTTGACCATTAGGTCAACTCGAGTCAGTTAGGACTTGGTGCATGCAAGGGCACTGGATCTGACTAGTTGGATGAGTGGATCCCTATCAATGGACCATTGTAAGGTTGTAGGGCACATAAGGAAATTAAAATTGATACCATGGGGTTTTCAAAATTTAATTTCATGAATGGATCACATGTTGATTTGATACTATATGCTTGTTTATTTAATCTTATGTGGGTTGCCCTAATGTGTGCTGTGCTGGGGCCTGCGTGCCTGGTTAATTATAAGTTAATATTATTTTGTGATCTGCGAATCACATTTGTAATTAATTTATTGTATATTTGACCTGCGAGTCAAACTTGTCTAGGTAGATCAAAATGTATTTTGATTAGACAAGAGCACAAAGGCACACATCCAAGAGGGGCTTTCAGCTGGTGGCGCACCTAAGGTGCTCTTGGCGCTAGGGCCCTGGGTAGGACCAGATGAGATGCAAAAGGAGCTCAAGTGAAGACTTAAGTAAAATTAAGGTCTTACTTAGGGTTCATGGGCTTTTACCACATAAGATCAGCATGCTTTCTATTTATTGCTTTTATAATTAGAAATGCATGAGTTTATCTTCTGCTATCACCATAGGACTTGCATGATAGTCGAGAAGATAAAAGACCGGTAAAATCCAACGCTAAAATATCAAGCTCGTAAGCCTTCTGACGCGAAACCTCACCGTTCTGACTATCGTTGGAGCCGTGTTGTACCCACTTAGTGGGCACGTCCATCTATCTTCAGACGGTGCGGGATTACACCTGCGTGTTACAGAGAAGGGATTTATCGCTTCTCGTTGCTCAGCATAGCACGTGGTGGTCCAGGGAGTAGGTCGGGTCAGCTTGACCATGTAGGCTACATATGTGGCGCATATGGTAGCACATGGAGGCAGCCATCTGTGGGATCAGAAACTGTGTTGTACCAACTCAGTTGGCACAGTCTGCTGGATTGCCCAGATGAAGGGGAATCGCACGGGTTGGCGATTGGCTGGGACAGCCTACCAGAAATTAGTGCTTGTCATCTCTGTGCATCTTATCTCGCCTGAGCGGGACGCGGAGACCAAGTATGAAATCTGGATCCCATCTCACTAAAAGAGTATTACTCTTTCGGACTGTTTTATGGATTTTACAGTCAGCTAAAATAGTGAGAAAAAGGAATCATTCTTAAGTCCTGATTGATTCTTAACATTGATACTGACCTTGCTGTTCTTGCATTGTTGTAGATTCCTGCTGCAACGAACACCATGAGCTTCAATGTGCGATCCCTACTGGAAAGGGAGAAGTTTGCTGGGCCGAACTTCTCTGACTGGTTCGGACACCTTAAGATCGTTCTTAAGGCAGAGAGGAAACTATATGTCCTCGAGACGGCTGTGCCGCCTCAACCCGCTGCGAACGCCACCGCTGCGAACGCCTCAACCCGCTGCCTATGAAAAGCACGTCAATGATAGCATTGATGTCGCTTGCCTGATGCTAGCGTCTATGATGCCACCGCTGCAGCGTCAGCATGAGGATATGTCGGCTATAGAGATCATAGCGAACCTCAAGATGCTGTATGCTGCACAGGCGAGGACAGAACGCTATAATCTGACGAAGCTCTTCTTTCAGAGCAAACTGGCTGAAGGGAGCCCAGTGGGAGCTCACGTGCTCAAGATGATTGGGCACAAGGAGGCTCTGGAGAAACTGGGGCATACCATTAACCAGGAGCTTGCTGTAGACATAATTCTGCAGTCTCTTCCGCCTTCTTTCGATGCGTTCATCATTAACTTTAATATGAACAAAATCGATTGTACACCGGCAGAGCTGTTGAATATGCTCTTGACTACTGAGGAAACTCTGAAGGGAAAGCCTTCAACCTCTGTCTTGATGGTTCCTTCAAGGAACAAGAAGAAGGGGAAGAAGGGCAAGGCCCCTGTCAAGAACTACAGTAAGGCTCTGAAACAGAAGGTAAAGCGGTCCAAGGACAACAGGTGTTTCCACTGTGGCCAGCTGGGTCACTGGAAAAAGGACTGTAAAGCGCTCCAAGGAGATAAGAGGGGAAGCATCGCTTCTGGCTCAGGTATTTACGTGACGGAAGTCATGGTTTCATCTTCTTCTATATCATGGGTGTTGGACACTGCATGTGGAGTTCACATTTATTCAAATGTACAGGAACTCAAGAGAAGAAGGCAGGTGGGACAGCATGTGGTAGACCTACGCGTTGGAAACGGGGCACGGGTTGCTGCTGTTGCTGTAGGAGACTATTTCATTTCTTTACCATCTGGCATTGTATTAGAATTAAACAATTGTTATTTTGTACCCAGTATTACCAAGAATATTATCTCCATTCCTGCTCTTGTCAGGAAGGGTTTTTCCTTTGAATGCAAGATTTCAAAGTGTATACTTTCTCTAGATAATATTGTGTATGCTACTGGTTCCATTAACAATGGGTTATTCATGTTGGACATGGAATGTTCTATACAAAACATTGATAATAAGAAAGCCAAGTATGCTGATGACAGCACCTTGCTATGGCATAGTCGTTTAGGCCATATTAACGAGAAGCGCATTAAGCGGTTGCATGATCATGGACTGCTGGGATCATTCTCCTATGAGGAGATTGATACATGCAAAGCTTGTTTAATGGGTAAAATGACGAAGTCACCTTTTCCTAATAAAGGTCAAAGGGCTTCAGGTTTACTTGACCTTATACACAGTGATGTGTGTGGGCCATTTAGTAAACATGCCAGAGGTGGCTATCAGTACTTTATTACCTTTACTGATGATTTCAGTAGGTATGGGTATGTCTATTTAATGAGACATAAAAGTGAATCTTTTGACAAGTTCAAAGAGTTCAAAAATGAAGTACAAAATCAGTTAGGCCGAAATATCAAGGCAATTCGTTCTGATCGAGGTGGTGAATACCTAAGTCATGCATTTACTGACTATCTGAAGGAGTGTGGGATTATCTCACAGCTCACTCCGCCAGGAACACCGCAATGGAATGGTGTGTCCGAGAGGAGAAATAGAACGTTACTTGATATGGTTCGTTCTATGATGAGTCAGGCTACTCTACCTTACTCCTTTTGGGGTTTTGCACTGGAAACAGCTGCAAAGGTACTAAACCGAGTGCCATCCAAGGCAGTTTCTAAGACGCCATATGAGTTATGGTATGGGAAACAGCCAAGCTTGACTTTTATCAGGATCTGGGGTTGCGAGGCTTATGTCAAAAAGCTCGCCTCTGGGAAACTGGAGAGCAGATCTGAGAAATGTATATTTGTCGGTTACCCTAAGGAAACTAAGGGTTATTATTTCTACGATCCCAAAGAGAACAAAGTATTTGTTGCTCGGACGGCCATATTTCTTGAGAAGGAGTTTCTTCTGCAAGAGGCCAGTGGGAGAGAAATAAAGCTGGATGAGAATCCAGAGGAAGGACAAAGTAGTCAAGCACAGTTGGATGAGCCTGAGCCGGTAGATCAGGTTATTGAACAACCTGAGGCTCAAATATCACGGGAACCGCGAAGATCGGGAAGGATCCGTCGTCAGCCTGAGCGCTATGACGGAGTCTACATCATTGATAATGATGAACCCCTTACTTATGCGGATGCGGTCAGTGGACCGGAGTCAGGTAGATGGCTTGATGCTATGCGAGCCGAGATGGACTCCATGTCTGATAACCAAGTCTGGGATTTGGTTGATCCGCCTCCGGGAGTAATCCCTATAGGCTGTAAATGGATCTTCAAGAAGAAGATTGACATGGATGGTAACGTGGTTACCTATAAAGGCAAGCTAGTTGCGAAAGGTTTCAAACAAATCTACGGGATAGATTATGATGAAACTTTCTCACCTGTAGCCATGTTTAAGTCTATTCGGATTCTTTTCACGATAGCTGCATATTACGATTATGAGATCTGGCAGATGGATGTGAAGACAGCTTTCCTTAATGGAAATCTGGACGAGGATGTGTATATGACACAACCTGAGGGTTTCACTAATCCATCAGATCGTCATAAAATATGCAAATTAAAGAAGTCCATTTATGGACTGAAACAAGCATCTAGAAGCTGGAATATTCGTTTTGATGAATCAATCTCTAAGTTTGGTTTCATCAAGAACGAAGATGACCCGTGTGTATATAAGAGGTTTAGTGGGAGCGTGATTACTTTCCTAGTCCTCTACGTCGATGATATCTTAATCATTGGAAATGATATTCCTGAACTGCATGCTGTTAAAGCATGGTTAGGAAAATGTTTCCAGATGAAAGATCTAGGAGAAGCAGCCTATGTGTTAGGTGTGAAGATCTACAGGGATAGATCTAAGAGGCTTCTCGGGCTGTGCCAGAGTACTTACATCGATAAAGTCCTGGAGAGATTCCATTTAGAGAATTCTAAAAGAGGATATCTTCCAGTCAGACATGGTCTGAATCTTTCGAAGAGTCAGTGTCCACAAACACAGACTGAGAAAGATGAAATGGACAATACGCCTTATGCTTCGGCTATTGGGTCCATTATGTATGCGATGTTGTGTACTCGCCCAGACGTCGCTTACGGGTTAAGCGTGACCAGTCGGTTCCAAAGTAATCCAGGTATGGCGCACTGGATTGCGGTCAAGAACATTTTAAAATATCTGCGGAGGACCAAAGATATGTTCTTGATATATGGTGGTCAGGAAGAACTCAGTATTGAAGGATATACTGACACTTCGTTCCAGTCGGACCAGGATGATTTCCGATCGCAATCAGGCTATGTTTTTAGCTTGAATGGTGGAGCAGTGGTGTGGAAAAGTTTCAAACAGTCAACTGTTGCTGATTCCACAACAGAAGCCGAGTATGTTGCAGCCTCGGAAGCATCCAAGGAGGCAGTGTGGATTCGTAAGTTCGTGAGCGAACTTGGTGTTGTTCCTTCGAGTGCAGATCCTTTGGTTATCTTCTGTGATAACACTGGAGCCATCGCACAAGCAAAGGAACCACGGTCGCACCAGAAGTCCAAGCACATACAGAGACGGTTTCACTTGATCCGGGAGATCATTGATCGAGGCGAGATCAAAATCTGCAAGGTTCATACAGATGACAATCTAGCAGACCCGCTTACCAAGCCTCTGGCGCAGCAGAAGCATGAGAAGCACTGTAATAATATGGGTTTGAGGTTTCTCAACCATTAGATTAAGTGCAAGTGGGAGATTGTTGGAGTATGCCCTTAAGGCTAATGTTTGAGGCCTTGGGATTGTAACAGTATCATGTAATAAACTCTTAAGTTTATAAAGGCATGGTTGTTATTCAGATTGTTACCTTGTCTGCTGTAATAAGTGTACTTCTGATTAATGTCTCAAAGCTGTTCAGCTAGGGTGACATGCAGTAATGTCCTTAGTCGAGATATCTTGGTGAACTTGAGACAGCCCTGATATGATTGAGACTAATATGAGTTCTAATCTTGTAGGATGCTTCGAGCATGGAATAAGATGTAGACTCATGGGTACATTGGATGTACTGGACAGACCCTACTAGGATATTCGGTTGCTTGTCACAATGTGAATAATCCTTGTATGCTACAAGTGGCACATGTCCTTTGACTTGAGATCACTTGTGTTTCTAAATGATGAATGTCATTATTTTGAGGTAGTTCAATATCATCTGAAATATAATGATTATAGACTATCTTGGATGATGATCAAGAGTCAGGTTAGGACACTAGTGATAGATACAGGATTGCCGTCTCCTTGTTTAAGGAGTGTGATGTTCTAGGGCCCCCCTATATGAGATGATTGAGAAAGTGTATGGCCATACCCAGATGACAGTGATCATCTGATCTAATCATGCTCATCGTTTTGGAGTTACAGGCTTGACGTGCTTGTCCAATAAGAACATCCAGTGGCAAAGGAAACATGTATGCCTTGTGAAGAAGATTCACACTTGTGCTGTGATTTGGGAGTAGTCTTGGAAGACTCTTTCCTTTATATCGGGAGACAGTGATGTGTTGCTAGATACCCCTCACTGATCGTGATAACGTAAGTTGTCGTTACCGACATTTAAAGGAAACCCTTAGGGTCGCACAATTTGGTGATATGGCTTACTTGAGTCAGATCGTGTGGACTGGATTGTTTTGATTCAGTTTAAGAGAGTTTAAACTCTGATTGTAAGTGAGATCCAGTCTGATCATGTTTGATTGATTAGGGCTTGAGATCGGTAAGCTTCGATCGAGAGTGTGGATGCTAGATCGATGAGATCAAGGGCATCACAAGATGAACGATCAGATTTTGAACCTTAGGGTTTATTTTGGTCTGGACCAATTCTTGGGCTGATTTGGTTTGGTCTTGTTTTGATTTGGTCATTGAACCAAAGTCAATTGAACCGGTTCCTTTTGGTGAACGCATGGTTCAATGTGTTGGGCGTTTTGTGTAGTTCACTAAGTGTGAACGTATGGAGTGAAGACTTACCTTATTGGGAAGCCTCAACGCCAAAACGCCTTGAGACCAAGGAAAACGTCGAGATCCTTCAAGGCTTCTTGCATGCGAAGAGAGCTTGGGAGTGTATCTCATCGCCGAGAGCAAGAAGGATTTTCGAAAAGCCAAGAAGACACCAAACTCTCCTTCATTCGATCAAGGACCTTTGAAGCCCTTTGCTAGCACAAAGGACGACAAGGAGTAGGCCAACTTCATCTTGTGTGTGGCACACTTTGGAGGAGAACCCTATCGTTTTCTTGCTTCCAAGCCGAGTCCAATCTAATGGCCATGGTATGATTCTTGCTTCATGATTGCAATCATTTCGTTTTAGTTGATCATACATTATGCATGCCGATCCCTTGAAACCCTTGCTTCCGCTTAAAACCAAAGATGCGCCATCCATAGGGTTTCGCCCCCCTCTTGAAAGGGGTTTTATCCGCTTGCGCTCCCCCTTGAAGGGGACCCAACATTTCTTTCAGAGCAAACTGGCTAAAGGGAGTCCAGTGGGAGCTCACGTACTCAAGATGATTGGGTACAAGGAGGCTCTTGAGAAACTGGGACATACCATCAATCAGGAGCTTGCTGTAGACATTATCCTGCAGTCTCTTCCGGCTACTTTTGATCCGTTCATCATTAATTTTAATATGAACAAGATCGACTGTACCCCGGCAGAGTTGCTGAATATGCTCTTGACTACAGAGTTGACTCTAAAGGGAAAGCCTTAATCCACTGTCTTGATGGTTCCTTCTAGGAACAAGAAGAAAGGGAAGAAGGGCAAAGCCCCTGTCAAGAACTACAACAAGGCTCTGAAACAAAAGGTTAAGCGGTCGAAGGAATACAGATGTTTCCACTGTGGCCAGCTGGGTCACTGGAAAAAGGACTGTAAAGCGCTCCAAGGAGACAAGAAGGGAAGTTTCGCTTCTGGCTCAGGTATTTTTGTGACTGAGGTCATGGTTTCTTCTTCTATATCATGGGTGTTGGACACTGCATGTGGAGTTCACATTTGTTCAAATGTACAGGAACTCAAGAGAAGAAGACAGGTGGGGCAGCATGAGGTGGACCTACGAGTTGGAAACGGGGCACGGGTTGCTGCTGTTGCTGTAGGCGTTTATTACATCTCTTTACCATCTGGACTTGTATTGGAACTGGACAATTGTTACTTTGTACCAAGCATTACGAAAAATATTATCTCTATTCCTGCTCTTGTCAGGAAAGGGTTTTCCTTTGAATGCAATATTTCAAAGTGTATTATTTCTTTTGATAATATTGTTTATGCTACAGGGTCGATTAACAATGGATTATTCATGTTGGACATGGAATGTTCTATACAACAAATTGATATTAAGAAAGCCAAGTATGATGATAATAGCACCTTGCTATGGCATAGTCGTTTAGGCCATATTAACAAGAAGCGCATTAAGCGGTTGCATGATCATGGACTGCTGGGATCATTCTCCTATGAGGAGATTGATACATGTAAAGCTTGTTTAATGGGTAAAATGACGAAGTCTTTCCTAAGAAAGGTCAAAGGGCTTCAGGTTTACTTGACCTTATACACAGTGATGTGTGTGGGCCTTTCAGTAAACATGCCAGAGGTGGCTATCTATACTTCATTACCTTTACTGATGATTTCAGTAGATATGGGTATGTGTAAGATCCAAGGATCTTAAGTCCTAGTAAGTATTATTTTTGATTTAAATAAAATCATTGACTGTGGATATTACGTTAAGCAGTATTGGATGTTAATTAACTAGCTTATTGGATGTTAATTAACTGGCTTATTGATTGTTAATTTGTAATTAATTGATTAGAGTTTATTGGTTGTTAATTTATAATTAATTAATTAGAAATTTATTGGTTGTTAATTTGTAATTAATTAAATAGACCTTATTGGATGTTAAGTTAAATCCTTATTGGATTTTCGTTTAAGTGAATGGTTAAATTGTTAGTTAATGGTTAAATTAATTAGTTATTGGGTTTACACTTAAATTAGATGGATTTTGAGTTTAAAATTCGAATTAATTAGTTAGTGGGTTAAACCCTATTTGAATTAATTGGTTAGCGGGTTTAAAATTTAAAAACCGAAAATTCAAGTTGGTAATTTCGACTAGGGTAGGAGAATTGGCGTTTTTGGCTTGGAAGAAACCTTAGGGCGACGGCTTGAAGGCTTGGGCGATTCTTGGAGGCTTGGAGGCGAAATTCCTTTCTTCCTCTTCCTTTCTTCCCTTGGCCGGCGTCTTTGGTGTTGGTGGTGTTTCTCTTCCATTGTTGGCGATATTTGGTGGCGTCTTTCAAGGCCTTAGACGAGTTTGGAAGAGAGATTCTTCATCTTGGTGTTCACGGTTGAGGTGAGTGGATTTTCTCCTTCACCTAGTTCATGAATTTTGGATGTATTGTTTGTTTTAGAGAAGTTTGATGCCTAGAAACATGACATGAACCTTGATTGCAAGTTGTATACATTTTCTTTGCTTTTCCCTAAAAATTCGAAACCCTAGGTTGCATGACAATTAGGGCTTTACATTTTTAAGGCTTCTAATCATCAATTAGACCTTGTTTAAGCATGTATGTAGCTTTAGTTTTTCAATTGCATGAAGTTTAGGGTTTGAATGAGAATTTCGACCCTTCTTCTCGAAATTACGCCCAAATTCATGGGTAAAAATTGGGGAAAACTTGATATTCATGAAATTAGGTATATGAGGACTCTACTGTATTTTTTTGGGAATTTTTAGAAATAAAAGTTTCTGTTGACTGAAGTTGACCTAGGGGTAATTCGGTAAATTTCCTAGTTAAAATTGGGGAAAACTTGAAATTACGAATCTAGGGATCATTAGGGACGTAATGAATATTTTTACGAAATTTTTGGATAACTTTTCTTGTATGACTTAAACTTTGAACTAGGGGTATTTCTGTCTTTTGTTATCAGAACTAGTAGAAAACTATGAATATGTGATATTCTGCATTTATGTTAATTGTGAACGAAATTTAGTGAATTTTCTGTATTATTATGTATTTTTAATTGAATGGTGTATGCAGAAAGTAATGACATGAAATATTGATTGATAACTTTGGGTGATAACATAGCAAGGTTAGACTGAACTAATCAGCATGAAACCTAAGGACTACACTACTATGTGATTATGTGATTTTTGAATAATTACGTGATTATGTGATTTTTATTATGTGATTATGTGATTTTTTAATATTATGTGGTTATGTGAATTATGAATATTATGTGTTGTGATCATGGAATGGTTAGGACTAAGGCTAAGTGTAACTGTGTACTCAAGGGGATAGTCTATATGTGATATGTTAAGGGTTTGAATTTCAGCCCTGTATTGTGATATGTGGGGGGGTTGTTGTTCAGCCTGCCTGATTTGATTATTGTGATAAAAGAGGGGGTTGTTGTTCAACCTGCCTATTGTGATTATTGTGATGACTATCCTAGAGTCTAGTTGACACTTAGGAGTCCACCGTTGTGAAATAAGATATAAGATGTGTCTGTTGTTGAAGAGTCCCCTTCAAGGGGGAGCGCAGGCAGATAAAACCCCTTTCTAGAGGGGGGCGAACCCTAGAGCATGCGAAAAATGTACTCTTCTAGGGTTTCAATAAAATCGTTTGCATGAACACATATATATGATCAACTTTATATGTATTGCAAAGATCAAGTTTGAGATCTTTTACCATAGCCATGATAAAGGGTGTCGGCTTGGAAGCAAGAGGGCAAGTAAGCACTCCTCCAAAGAAAACACACACTAGATGAGAGATGGCTACCCTTTAGGATCTTCCTTGTGCTAGCAAGAGATCTCCCCAAAGTTCCTTGTCGTGTGTTGATGATGAGATGTGCTTGGCCGAGAGCTACTTTGTCCAAGTCCCTCTCTTCGTCGAATGAAGGAGACAAGAGAGTAATTGGCAAATTGCGTTGAGGTTTCTTTTTTCATTCAAGTGATGGCGTTACACTTCCAAATATGGAAGGTTATCAAGCCATGCGACCACTTGAAGAAAAACCGCCCAAGATGCCTTTAAACCTTAAACCGCCCAAGATGCAGCATACAGCATCTTGAGGTTCGCTATAATCTCTATAGCCGACATATCCTCATGCTGACGCTGCAGCGGTGGCGTCATAGACGCTAGCATCAGGCAAGCGACATCAATGCTATCATTGACATGCTTTTCATAGGCTTCACGAACCGCCCTTGCGGCGTTCGCAGCGGGTTGAGGCGGCACTGCCGTCTCGAGGACATACAGTTTCCTCTCTGCCTTAAGAACGATCTTAAGGTGTCCGAACCAGTCAGAGAAGTTCGGCCCAGCAAACTTCTCCCTTTCCAGTAGGGATCGCACATTGAAGCTCATGGTGTTCGTTGCTGCAGGAATCTACAACAATGCAAGAACAGCAAGGTCAGTATCAATGTTCAGAATCAATCCAGGACTTAAGAAAGATTCTTTTTCTCACTATTTTGTTTGACTGAAAAATCCAGTAAACAGTCCGAAAGAGTAACACTCTTTTAGTGAGATGGGATTCAGATTTCATACTTGGTCTCCGCATCCCGCTCAGGCGAGATAAGATGCACAGAGATGACAAGCATTAATTTCTAGTAGGCTGTCCCAGCCAATCGCCAACCCGTGCGATTCCCCTTCATCTGGGCAATCCAGCAGACTGTGCCAACTGAGTTGGTACAACACAGTCTCTGATCCCACAGATGGCTGCCTCCATGCGCTACCATATGCGCCACATATGTAGCCTACATGGTCAAGCTGACCCGACCTACTCCCTGGACCACCACGTGCTATGCTGAGCAACGAGAAGCGATAAATCCCTTCTCTGTAACACGCAGGTGAAATCCCGCACCGTCTGAAGATAGATGGACGTGCCCACTGAGTGGGTACAACACGGCTCCAACGATAATCAGAACAGTGAGGTTTCGCGTCAGAAGGCTTACGAGCTTGATATGTTAGCGTTGGATTTTAACGGTCCTTTTATCTTCTTCACTATCATGCAATTCCTATGGTGATAGCAGAAGATAAACTCATGCAGTTCTAATTATATAAGCAATAAAAAGAAAGCATGGATCTTATGTGGTAAAAACCCAAAGCCTAAGTAAGACCTTAAGATACTTAAGTCTTCACTTGCTCTTCTTGGGACTTTTGCATCTCATCTGGTCCAACCCAGGGCCCTAGCGCCAAGAGCACCTCAGGTGCGCCACCAGCTGAATGCCCCTCTAGGATGTGTGCCTTTGTGCTCTTGTCTAATCAAATACAATTTGATCTATCTAGACAAGTTTGACTCACAGGTCAATTATACAATCAATGAATTAAAAAGTGATTCGCAGATCACAAAATAATAATTTACCAGGCTCGCAGGCCCCAGCACAGCACACAATAAAAGGGCAACCCACATAAGATGAAATAAACAAGCATCATGGCATCATTCAATCAACATGTGATCCATTACAAAGAAAATAAAATTTTTAAAAACCCCATTGGCATCAATTTTAATTTTCTTATAAGCCCTACAACCTTACAATGGTCCATTGATAGGGATCCACTCATCCAACTAGTCAGATCTTCTGCCCTTGCATGCAACAAGTCCTAACTGACTCGAGTTGACCTAATGGTCAACCATGCATGCGCCAAGGGCTGAACAACCCTCATGAGTTCTGGCAAGCGGGTGTGACCCCGGGCCTAACTCATGTGTGTTCACTGAGTTGTCTCAACCAGACCTCGCTACACGCCTAAGATGCAATCGACCTATGGCCACCTCGTGCTTGCGCACAGGTGCCATCTGGTCGATCCATCTAGGCTGTCAGATGGTCTGATCAGACTAGTGGATCTAACTTAGAGGTGACTTCAACCCCATCAACCCATCTAAGGGTTTATAGTAGGCGCCACTTAGATCTAGTGAGGCGCGCAAGATGTAATGAATTTTACAAAGACATTCAACAAGCGCCATCAAGAAACATGCGCCAAGAATCATACAAGTAATAACATGTAGTTTCGCATGTTGACATTAGATCTATCCATTAGCGCAAACATGTGATATCAATCATGCGCCAACATCTAATGACTAGCATGTATTCATGGTGATGATAGACCTACAACAATGGCGCAAACATGGATCACTAAAGCAATCATAAGATTCATGCATAACCCGCTCTGATACCAATTGAAGAGTCCCCTTCAAGGGGGAGCGCAGGCAGATAAAACCCCTTTCTAGAGGGGGGCGAACCCTAGAGCATGCGGAAAATGTACTCTTCTAGGGTTTCAATAAAATCGTTTGCATGAACACATATATATGATCAACTTTATATGTATTGCAAAGATCAAGTTTGAGATCTTTTACCATAGCCATGATAAAGGGTGTCGGCTTGGAAGCAAGAGGGCAAGTAAGCACTCCTCCAAAGAAAACACACACTAGATGAGAGATGGCTACCCTTTAGGATCTTCCTTGTGCTAGCAAGAGATCTCCCCAAAGTTCCTTGTCGTGTGTTGATGATGAGATGTGCTTGGCCGAGAGCTACTTTGTCCAAGTCCCTCTCTTCGTCGAATGAAGGAGACAAGAGAGTAATTGGCAAATTGCGTTGAGGTTTCTTTTTTCATTCAAGTGATGGCGTTACACATCCAAATATGGAAGGTTATCAAGCCATGCGACCACTTGAAGAAAAACCGCCCAAGATGCCTTTAAACCTTGAACCATACGTTCACCCATGTGAACCGGTTCAAGCCAATTAGGTTCAATTCAATTCGGTTCAAAAACCCAAATTAAACCAGCCCAAGCCATGGTCTAGATCTCTATGAACCAAACGGTTCAAGATCTAACCGTTCATCTCTTGATGCTCTTGATCTCTTCGATCTAGCATCCATACTCTCGATCGAAGCTTACCGATCTGAAGCCCTAATCAATCAAACATGATCAGACCAGATCTCACTTACAATCAGAGTCTAATCTCCTTTTAACTGAACTAAAACAATTCAGTCCACACGATCTGACTTAAGTAAGCCATATCATCAAATTGTGCGACCCTAAGGATTTCCTTTAAATGTCGGTAACGATAACTCACGTTATCACAATCAGTGAGGGGTATCTAGCAACACATCACTGTCTCCCGATATAAAGGAAAGAGTCTTCCAAGACTACACCCAAACCACAGCACAAGTGTGAATCATTTCACAAGGCATACATGTTTCCTTTGCCACTGGATGTTCTTATTGGACAAGTGTGTCAAACTTGTAGCTCCAATATGATGAGCATGATTAGATCAGATGAACATAGTCATCTGGGTATGGCCATACACTTTCTCAATCATCTCATATAAGGGGGGCCCCTTTAGAACACCACACTCCTTCCACAAGGAGACGGCAATCCTTTATCTATCACTAGTATCCGAACCTGACTCATGATCATTATCCAAGATAGTCTATAACCATTATCTTTCAAATGATATTGAACTACCTCAAAATAATGACATTCATCATTTAGAAACACAAGTGATCTCAAGTCAAAGGACATGTGCCACTTGATGCAAACAAGGATTATTCACATTGTGACAAGCAATGGAATATCCCAGTAGGGTCTGTCCAGTACATCCAATGTACCCATGAGTCTACATCTTATTCCATGCTCGAAGCATCCTATAAGATTAGAACACATATTAGTCTCAATCATATCAAGGCTGTCTCATGTTCACCAAGATATCTCGACTAAGGACATATAGCCTGTCAGCCTAGCTGAACAGCTTTGAGACATTATTCAGAAGTACACTTATTACAGCAGACAAGGTAACAACCTGAATAATAACCATGCCTTTATAAACACAAAAGTTTATTACATGATACTGCTACAATCCCAAAGGCCTCAAACATTAGCCTTAAGGGCATACCCCAATAGTTGTCTAGTAGGAACCTTTTGGGAGAACGGGTTTTGACGCAAAGTGCCATGTCTTGGTCGGACAGGGGCCACCTCTTGATGTCATCACTCTTTTTGTGATATGGGGTGTCGTAGAGCAAAGTGCCACGTCGTGACCCGGCGGGGGCCACCTCTTGAATCTACACACTATCCATCGATGTGTTATGGGGTGTTTTAGAGCAAAGTGTCACGTCGTGACCTGGCGGGGGCCACCTCTTGATTCTACTCACTGTCCATGTTTATATGTTGCATGAAATTTTGCAGTCTCCCAGTGCTTAGGCCAAAGCCGGGTTAGACCATAATGGTCACTACTGAATATGCTGGACAACTAGGTTAATTAAGTGTTGGTGTGTACATCTGAGTTGGTTTAGAGTATAACTCTAGAACCTGAGTTTGTTATATGTTGGTGCGTACATCTGACTGTTTATATGACTTCTGTTTTCTTTATGTTGTTATATGTTGACATAATGTTCCTGTTAAAGATTTTTAAAATAATCTGTCTATATTTTTGAGTGTATGTTATGGATGGTCGATTTAGACTATCCACTCACTGGGCTGTGTAGCTCACCCCTCACTATTTTCAGGCATAGAGCAGGGGCGCATTTCTTAAGTTAGCATTGGCATGGATATCGCTAGTTTGCTGTTTAAGAACTTTGGTGCTTAATTATTTGGGGCCGGTTGTGGCCGAACTATATGAATGATATGAGCTATGTGAACCATGTGAACCATGTGAACTATGTGAACTTGTGATGTCAGATTGTGACTGTTAAATGAGTTTGATTTTTGTGTCACCGCGGGCGTTCAGCCTGGTTTCGGTGTTTGGTATGAGTTTATAAAAATTGATTTTGTGATTTTGTTTTGAAATTCGGTTTGTGGTGTATACTTTGTAATCGGTTTTGATATACCTGTAACTTGCATATGTCTAGTGCAAGTATTGCCTGGTGGCAGGTACCTTTATGGATTTTATGGATTTGATACGGATTTGATATAACTGTTGCCTTGCATATGTCTAGTGCAAGGAATGCGTGGTGGCAGGTACCTTTATGAAATTGTGTTTTTGTGGAGATTTATATGTATGGATTTTCGAAATTTTCAGATCGGGTTTCCTGAACAGGGTTTTACCTAGCATATGTATCGATCTTGTATGATAACATCCTGTTTCTTTCATGATTTGTGTTGCTTGTTTGGGGTTAAGATAACGGGATGTTACAGAATGGTATCAGAGGAGTTGGCTAGCTAAAACTTAGTTCGGGGGGAAAACATGTTTGTGTATTGCTAGACACCGGATAGGTTTATGTTTGTTTTCCTGACTATGGCCTGTGTGTGTAGGAATTTAAGATGGTGCGAACCAGAGGAAATGCTAGTGGCGAGGATGAGCAGCCTTCGAACCTCACGAGAACTATTGAGGCTCTGACTGGCATGGTACAGCAACAAGGTGCCATGATAGAGAGGCAAGCTCAGATGCTGCAGCAGCAACAGACTCAGCATCAAGAGGCACAACAGCAGCTTTTGCAGCAGTTGACTCAAGAGAGACCCCAGACTACTACTCGAGCGGTGGGGGATGACTCTCAGGAGGGCGCTCACAGGCGCTATGCCTCACTTGTGAGTGAATTCCAGAAACTGGGTCCCAGCTCTTTTTATGGGGGCTCATAATCCAGTACTGCCGAGAACTGGCAGTTGGTCTTGGAAAAGATTTTCCAAGTTATGCGGTGCTTGGACGAAGACAAGCTGTGTCTGGCCACCTATATGATGCGTGCTGACGCAGATGAGTGGTGGAAGGGCGTGGTGAGACTTGCCGAAGAAAGACATGAGACTGTAGATTGGCCTTACTTCTTGTCTCGATTTAACGAGAAGTACTTCCCAGATAGTTTGGTGGAGGACCGAGAGGTGGCATTTATTCACCTGGAGCAGGGTGATATGACAGTGGACCAGTATGAATTGCAGTTCACTAAGTTGGGAAAGTATGCCCCTCACCTGATAAACACTGAAAAGAGGAGGGCTACTAAGTTTCTCAGAGGTCTCAGATGGGACATTAGAGAGCAGGTTGGTGCTCAGCACTTGGAGACCTATGTTGAGACTGTTGGGCGAGCACGCACCATTGAGAGATACATAGCTGAGAGGAGTTCTCATGTTGCCGTGACAGTGGTTCCTGCAGCTGAGGCGGCGGTTCCTCAGTATGGTAGTGGCGGCAAGGGTAAGAAGTACCCTAAACATAAGGACTACAAGAAGAGCAGGTATAAGCCTTACTCTTACAAGGCACCGCAGCAGTCCAGGGATGCACCGCAGCAGTTCAGGGATGTCAGAGATGTAAAGAACAGTATCACAGAGGATAGGACTTGTAATTATTGTGGGATCAAGGGACATCTGGTGAAGGATTGTTATAAGAAGAATGGTGTATGCTTCAGATGTAAGAAACCAGGGCACATGGTCAAAGACTGCAAAGAGCCTGAGATACAGAATAGAGGCGCAGAGAAGCCTACAGTCCAGACACGAGTTTATGCTGTGGCTGAGAAGGATACACGAGCTTCCTGATCCGTCGTGGAAGGTACCTTATTTGTATTTGATCAGTTAGCTCGTATCTTATTTGATCCTGGTGCAAATCTGCCTTTTGTATCTGTTAGATTTGCTGCATGTTTACCTATTGTACCTAAGATGCTAGATTATGTTGTGTCTGTGAGTACTCCCTTAGGAACATCATTATCTACAGATACTGTTTGTGCTAATTGTGTAGTGCATGTAGAGGGTTATGAGTTTCTGGTAGATCTAATCCTCTTAGACATGCAAGATTATGATATCATCCTAGGTATGGATTGGTTATCCTCACATCATGCTACTGTGGACTGCTTTGAGAAAGTAATCACTTTAAATCTGCTAGATGGGAGTAGGATTTTTGTGAGAGGTCTAGTGTCGGACCAAGGACCGCATGTAATATCTTTTCTGCAGGCCAGAAAGTTACTTGCTAGTGGGTGTAAGGGTTACCTTGCACATGTTAAGGTGCAGGATGATTCTACTTCTGATTTGACTCAGATGGCGGTGGTGAAAGAGTTTCCTGATGTGTTCTCTGAGGAATTTTCAGGCTTGCCACCGATTAGAGAAGTAGAGTTTGGCATTGAGTTGGCGCCAGGTACGGCACCTATCTCAAGAGCTCCTTATCGCATGGCTACCTCAGAGCTGGCTGAGCTTAAGAAACAACTGGAGGAATTGCTAGAGAAAGGGTACATTCGGCCTAGTGCTTCTCCCTGGGGAGCGCCAGTGCTGTTTGTAAAGAAGAAAGATGGAACCCTGAGGATGTGTATAGACTACAGGCAGCTTAACCAAGTGACTATCAAGAATAAGTATCCTCTTCCCAGAATTGATGATCTATTTGATCAATTACAGGGAGCGACAGTGTTCTCTAAGATTGATCTGAGATCAGGGTATTATCAGCTTAGGGTCAAGGATGAGGATATATTTAAGACTGCTTTCAGGACCAGGTATGGGCATTTCGAATTTTTAGTTATGCCTTTTGGACTGACGAATGCACCTGCTGTCTTCATGGATTTGATGAACAGGGTATTCCATGAATTGCTTGACTCTTGTGTGGTAGTCTTTATAGACGATATTTTGGTATACTCATGGACTACTTCAAATCATGTCAGTGACTTGCGCAGAGTGCTGGAGGTTCTGAGGAAGAACCGGTTATATGCCAAGGCTAGTAAGTGTGAGTTCTGGCTAGAGAAGATCAGTTTCCTTGGGCATGTGATTTCTGGTCAAGGGGTGTCTGTGGATCCAGTTAAAGTGCAAGCCATCCTTGATTGGGGAAGACCGACTAGTGCTACTGAGATCAGAAGTTTCCTGGGTTTAGCAGGTTACTACCGGAGATTTGTTGAGGGATTCTCCAAGTTGGCGGGTCCTTTAACTAAATTGACCAGAAAGGAGGCCAAGTTTATTTGGGATGATAAGTGTGAAGAGAGCTTTCAAGAGCTGAAAAGGAGGTTGACTAGTACACCGATCCTCATTATTCCTAGTGATGGGGAAAGGTTTACTGTTTATACGGATGCTTCAGGCAAGGGGTTGGGTTGTGTCTTGATGCAGAAGGGTTCTGTAGTAGCCTATGCTTCGAGACAGCTGAAGGAGTATGAATTGAACTACCCTACTCATGATTTAGAGTTGGCGGCCGTAGTCTTTGCTTTGAAGATATGGCGCCACTATTTGTTGGGTCAGGAGTTTGATCTGTTCACTGATCACCAGAGTCTCAAGTATATCTTCACTCAGAAGGAGTTGAACATGAGACAGAGAAGATGGATGGAGTTGTTCAAAGACTATGACTTCTCTATTCAGTATCAGGCTGGAAAGGCCAATGTAGTGGCGGATGCACTGAGCAGACATCCAGTTACTTCAGTAGCTGCTTTACGAGTCAGTGAGTGGCGGTTACTGCAGGAGTTCAGCGATCTCAGGATCAGTGTTTCTCCTAGAGTTCAGTCGGGTTATGTGGCCTTTCTCAGAGTACAGTCTGCTTTGTTGCAGAAGATCAGAGATCAGCAGTCTGTGGATCCGAGATTAGTTCAGATCAGGGATAGTTTGGTTGATGGAGCAGTTCAGGATTTTAGCCTGTCTGATGATGGTATTCTTCGGTTTCGTGGAAGGGTATGTGTCCCTGAGGAACCGAGCTTGAGGAAAGAAATATTGGAGGACAGCCATAACTCCAAATATTCTCTACATCCTGGCGTGACTAAGATGTATCAGGACCTCAAGAAGAGTTTTTGGTGGCCGGGCATGAAGAAAGAGGTATATGATTTTGTCTCTAGGTGTTTAACCTGTCAGACTGTAAAGGCTGAACACCAGAAGCCTGGTGGTTTGTTGCAGCCCCTTCCTATTCCTGAGTGGAAGTGGGAATGCATCAGTATGGATTTTGTATGTGGTTTGCCCAGAACCAGATTGGGTCATGATGCTATTTGGGTGATTGTTGATAGACTCACTAAATCAGCCCATTTTCTCCCGATCAAGATGACTTATTCTTTAGAGAGGCTGGCTAGATTGTATATTGATGAGATAGTCAGACTGCATGGAGTGCCTGTTGATATTGTGTCTGATAGGGACTCTCGGTTTTTGTCCAGATTTTGGAAGAGCTTACAGGAGGGTTTGGGTACTAAGTTGAGTTTTAGTACAGCATACCATCCTCAGTCTGATGGCCAGACGGAGCGTACTATACAGACTCTAGAAGACTTGTTGAGAGCTTATGTGGTTGATTGGAGTTCTGAGTGGAATCGGGATCTATCTTTGATAGAGTTCACTTATAATAATAGCTTCCACTCCAGTATTCAGATGGCTCCTTATGAGGCTTTGTATGGGAGAAGGTGTAGGACTCCCTTGTGTTGGGAGGAAACTGGTGACAGAATGATTTTGAGATCTGATGCAGTACAGGAGACTACTGATAAGGTCAGAGAGATTCAGGATAAATTGAAGATTGCTCGGGACAGACAGAAGAGTTATGCTGATGACCGTCGTCGTTCCCTGGAGTTTATGGTAGGGGATCATGTTTTCTTAAAGGTGTCACCTACTAAGGGTGTTATGAGGTTTGGCAAAAAGGGCAAGTTGAGCCCTAGGTTTGTAGGACCTTTTGACATTATTGAGAGAATTGGTCCAGTGGCTTACCGGTTAGCTTTACCTCCTGCTATGGATCATGTGCATAATGTGTTCCATGTTTCTGTTTTGAGGAAATATCATCCTGATCCATCTCATGTATTGGAATTGGAACCTCTTCAGATTCAGAGTGATTTGACTTTTGAGGAAAGACCTCTCCGGATTGTGGATAGAAAGGATAAAGTTCTGAGGAACAAGATTATACCTTTGGTAAAGGTTATCTGGGGAAATCAGTCGGTTGAGGAGGCAACTTGGGAGACTGAAGCTGATATGAGGAAGTTTTATGCTTATCTTTTTGATGATATGAATGCTGAGCTTTAGAGGACTAAAGCTTTATAAGGAGGGAGGGATGTAAGATCCAAGGATCTTAAGTCCTGGTAAGTATTATTTTTGATTTAAATAAAATCATTGACTGTGGATATTACGTTAAGCAGTATTGGATGTTAATTAACTAGCTTATTGGATGTTAATTAACTGGCTTATTGATTGTTAATTTGTAATTAATTGATTAGAGTTTATTGGTTGTTAATTTATAATTAATTAATTAGAAATTTATTGGTTGTTAATTTGTAATTAATTAAATAGACCTTATTGGATGTTAAGTTAAATCCTTATTGGATTTTCGTTTAAGTGAATGGTTAAATTGTTAGTTAATGGTTAAATTAATTAGTTATTGGGTTTACACTTAAATTAGATGGATTTTGAGTTTAAAATTCGAATTAATTAGTTAGTGGGTTAAACCCTATTTGAATTAATTGGTTAGCGGGTTTAAAATTTAAAAACCGAAAATTCAAGTTGGTAATTTCGACTAGGGTAGGAGAATTGGCGTTTTTGGCTTGGAAGAAACCTTAGGGTGACGGCTTGAAGGCTTGGGCGATTCTTGGTGGCTTGGAGGCGAAATTCCTTTCTTCCTCTTCCTTTCTTCCCTTGGCCGGCGTCTTTGGTGTTGGTGGTGTTTCTCTTCCATTGTTGGCGATATTTGGTGGCGTCTTTCAAGGCCTTAGACGAGTTTGTAAGAGAGATTCTTCATCTTGGTGTTCACGGTTGAGGTGAGTGGATTTTCTCCTTCACCTAGTTCATGAATTTTGGATGTATTGTTTGTTTTAGAGAAGTTTGATGCCTAGAAACATGACATGAACCTTGATTGCAAGTTGTATACGTTTTCTTTGCTTTTCCCTAAAAATTCGAAACCCTAGGTTGCATGACAATTAGGGCTTTACATTTTTAAGGCTTCTAATCATCAATTAGACCTTGTTTAAGCATGTATGTAGCTTTAGTTTTTCAATTGCATGAAGTTTAGGGTTTGAATGAGAATTTCGACCCTTCTTCTCGAAATTACGCCCAAATGCATGGGTAAAAATTGGGGAAAACTAGATATTCATGAAATTAGGTATATGAGGACTCTACTGTATTTTTTTGGGAATTTTTAGAAATAAAAGTTTCTGTTGACTGAAGTTGACCTAGGGGTAATTCGGTAAATTTCCTAGTTAAAATTGGGGAAAACTTGAAATTACGAATCTAGGGATCATGAGGGACGTAATGAATATTTTTACGAAATTTTTGGATAACTTTTCTTGTATGACTTAAACTTTGAACTAGGGGTATTTCTGTCTTTTGTTATCAGAACTAGTAGAAAACTATGAATATGTGATATTCTGCATTTATGTTAATTGTGAACGAAATTTAGTGAATTTTCTGTATTATTATGTATTTTTAATTGAATGGTGTATGCAGAAAGTAATGACATGAAATATTGATTGATAACTTTGGGTGATAACATAGCAAGGTTAGACTGAACTAATCAGCATGAAACCTAAGGACTACACTACTATGTTATTATGTGATTTTTGAATAATTACGTGATTATGTGATTTTTATTATGTGATTATGTGATTTTTTAATATTATGTGGTTATGTGAATTATGAATATTATGTGTTGTGATCATGGAATGGTTAGGACTAAGGCTAAGTGTAACTGTGTACTCAAGGGGATAGTCTATATGTGATATGTTAAGGGTTTGAATTTCAGCCCTGTATTGTGATATGTGGGGGGGTTGTTGTTCAGCCTGCCTGATGTGATTATTGTGATAAAAGAGGGGGTTGTTGTTCAGCCTGCCTATTGTGATTATTGTGATGACTATCCTAGAGTCTAGTTGACACTTAGGAGTCCACCGTTGTGAAATAAGATATAAGATGTGTCTGTTGTCCAGTAGGAACCTTTTGGGAGAACGGGTTTTGACGCAAAGTGCCATGTCTTGGTCGGACAGGGGCCACCTCTTGATGTCATCACTCTTTTTGTGATATGGGGTGTCATAGAGCAAAGTGCCACGTCGTGACCCGGCGGGGGCCACCTCTTGAATCTACACACTATCCATCGATGTGTTATGGGGTGTTTTAGAGCAAAGTGCCACGTCGTGACCTGGCGGGGGCCACCTCTTGATTCTACTCACTGTCCATGTTTATATGTTGCATGAAATTTTGCAATCTCCCAGTGCTTAGGCCAAAGCCGGGTTAGACCATAATGGTCACTACTGAATATGCTAGACAACTAGGTTAATTAAGTGTTGGTGTGTACATCTGAGTTGGTTTAGAGTATAACTCTAGAACCTGAGTTTGTTATATGTTGGTGCGTACATCTGACTGTTTATATGACTTCTGTTTTCTTTATGTTGTTATATGTTGACATAATGTTCCTGTTAAAGATTTTTAAAATAATCTGTCAATATTTTTGAGTGTATGTTATGGATGGTCGATTTAGACTATCCACTCACTGGGCTGTGTAGCTCACCCCTCACTATTTTCAGGCATAGAGCAGGGGCGCATTTCTTAAGTTAGCATTGGCATGGATATCGCTAGTTTGCTGTTTAAGAACTTTGGTGCTTAATTATTTGGGGCCGGTTGTGGCCGAACTATATGAATGATATGAGCTATGTGAACCATGTGAACCATGTGAACTATGTGAACTTGTGATGTCAGATTGTGACTGTTAAATGAGTTTGATTTTTGTGTCACCGCGGGCGTTCAGCCTGGTTTCGGTGTTTGGTATGAGTTTATAAAAATCGATTTTGTGATTTTGTTTTGAAATTCGGTTTGTGGTGTATACTTTGTAATCGGTTTTGATATACCTGTAACTTGCATATGTCTAGTGCAAGTATTGCCTGGTGGCAGGTACCTTTATGGATTTTATGGATTTGATACGGATTTGATATAACTGTTGCCTTGCATATGTCTAGTGCAAGGAATGCGTGGTGGCAGGTACCTTTATGAAATTGTGTTTTTGTGGAGATTTATATGTATGGATTTTCGAAATTTTCAGATCGGGTTTCCTGAACAGGGTTTTACCTAGCATATGTATCGATCTTGTATGATAACATCCTGTTTCTTTCATGATTTGTGTTGCTTGTTTGGGGTTAAGATAACGGGATGTTACAGTATGTCTATCTAATGAGACATAAAAGTGAATCTTTTGACAAGTTCAAAGAGTTCAAGAATGAAGTACAGAATCAGCTAGGCCGAAATATCAAGGCACTTCGTTCAGATCGAGGTGGTGAATACTTGAGTCGAGAGTTTACTAACTATCTGAAGGAGTGTGGGATTATCTCACAGCTCACTCCGCCAGGAACACCGCAATGGAATGGTGTGTCCGAAAGGAGGAACAGAACCTTACTGGATATGGTTCATTCTATGATGAGTCAGGCTACTCTACCTTACTCCTTTTGGGGATTTGCACTCGAAACAGCTGCAAAGGTACTAAACCGAGTGCCATCCAAGGCAGTTTCAAAGACGCCATATGAGTTATGGTATGGGAAACAGCCGAGCTTGACATTTATCAAGATCTGGGGTTACGAGGCTTATGTCAAAAAGCTCGCCTCTGGGAAACTAGAGAGCAGATCTGAGAAATACATCTTTGTCGGTTACCCTAAGGAAACTAAGGGTTATTATTTCTTCGATCCCAAAGAGAACAAGGTGTTTGTTGCTCGGACGGCTATTTTTCTTGAGAAGGAATTTCTTCTGCAAGAGGCCAGTGGGAGAGAAATAAAGCTGGATGAGAATCCAGAAGAAGGACAAAGTAGTCAAGCACAGTTGGATGAGCCTGAGCCAGTAGATCAGGTTACTGAACAACCTGAGGCTCAGATATCACGGGAACCGCGAAGATCGGGAAGGATCCGTCGACAGCCTGAGCGCTATGACGGAGTCTACATCATTGATGATGAACCCCTCACTTATGCGGATGCGGTCAGTGGACCGGAATCAGTGAGATGGCTTGAAGCTATGCGAGCCGAGATGGACTCCATGTCAGATAACCAAGTCTGGGATTTGGTTGATCCGCCTCCGGGAGTAATCCCTATAGGCTGTAAATGGATCTTCAAGAAGAAGATTGACATGGATGGTAACGTGGTTACCTATAAAGGCAGGCTAGTTGCGAAAGGTTTCAAACAAATCTACGGGATAGATTATGATGAAACTTTCTCTCCTGTAGCTCTGTTCAAGTCTATTCGGATTATTCTCGCGATAGCAGCATATTATGATTATGAGATCTGGCAGATGGATGTGAAGACTGCTTTCCTTAATGGAAAACTGGATGAGGATGTGTATATGACACAACCTGAAGGTTTCACCAATCCATCAGATCGTCATAAAATATGCAAGTTAAAGAAGTCCATTTATGGACTTAAGCAAGCATCAAGAATCTGGAATATTCGTTTTGATGAATCAATCTGTGAGTTTGGTTTCATCAAGAATGAAGATGACCCGTGTGTATATAAGAGGTTTAGTGGGAGCGTAATTACTTTCCTAGTCCTCTACGTTGATGATATCTTAATCATTGGAAACGATATTCCTGAACTGCATGCGGTTAAAGCATGGTTAAGAAAATGTTTCCAGATGAAAGATTTAGGAGAAGCAGCCTATGTATTAGGTGTGAAGATCTACAGAGATAGATCTAAGAGGCTTCTCGGGCTGTGCCAGAGTACTTACATCGATAAAGTCCTGGAGAGATTTCATTTAGAAAATTCTAAAAGAGGATATCTTCCAGTCAGACATGGTCTGAATCTTTCGAAGAGTCAGTGTCCACAAACACAGACTGAGAAAGATGAAATGGACAATACGCCTTATGCTTCGGCTATTGGATCCATTATGTATGCGATGTTGTGTACTCGCCCAGACGTCGCTTACGGGTTAAGCGTGACCAGTCGGTTCCAAAGTAATCCAGGTCAGGCGCACTGGATTGCAGTCAAGAACATTTTGAAATATCTTCGGAGGACCAAAGATATGTTCTTGGTGTATGGTGGTCAGGAAGAACTCAGTATTGAAGGATATACTGACGCTTCGTTCCAATCTGACCAGGATGATTTCCGATCGCAATCAGGCTATGTTTTTAGCTTGAATGGAGGAGCAGTGGTGTGGAAAAGTTTCAAACAATCTATTGTTGCTGATTCCACAACAGAAGCCGAGTATGTTGCAGCCTCAGAAGCATCTAAGGAGGCAGTGTGGATTCGTAAGTTCATTCAGGAACTTGGTGTTGTTCCTTCGAGTGCAGATCCGTTGGTTATCTTCTGTGATAACACTGGAGCCATAGCACAGGCAAAGGAACCACGGTCGCACCAGAAGTCCAAGCACATACAGAGACGGTTTCACTTGATCCGGGAGATCATTGATCGTGGCGAGATCAAAGTCTGCAAGGTTCATACAGACGACAATCTGGCTGACCCGCTTACAAAGCCTCTGGCACAGCAGAAGCATGAGAAGCACTGTAATAATATGGGTTTGAGATTTCTCAACCATTAGATTAAGTGCAAGTGGGAGATTGTTGGGGTATGCCCTTAAGGCTAATGTTTGAGGCCTTGGGATTATATCAGTATCATGTATAAACTTCATGTTTATAAAGGCAATGGTTGTTATTCAGGTTGTTACATTATCTGCTGCAATATGTATACTTCTGAATAATGTCTCAATGATGTTCAGCTAGGCTGACATGCAGTATAGTCCTTAGTCGAGATATCTTGGTGAACATGAGACAACCTTGATATGATTGAGACTAATATGTGTTCTAATCTTATAGGATGCTTCGAGCATGGAATAAGATGTAGACTCATGGGTACATTGGATGTACTGGACAGACCCTACTAGGATGTTCAATTGCTTGTCACAATGTGAATAATCCTTGTATGCGAACAAGTGGCATACTTCCTCTGACTTGAGATCACTTGTGTTTCTAAATGATGATTGGCATTGTTTTGAGGTAGTTCGATATCATTTGAAACATAATGGTTATAGACTATCTTGGATGGTGAGCATGAGTCATATTAGGGCGCTGGTGATAGACATAGGATTGCCATCTCCTAGTTTGGAGTGTGATGTTCTAAAGGGGCCCCCTGGATGAGATGATTGAGAAAGTGTATGGCCATACCCAGATGACTATGTTCATCTGATCTAATCATGCTCATCATATTGGAGCTACAGGCTTGACACGCTTGTCCAATAAGAACATCCAGTGGCAAAGGAAACTTGTATGCCTAGTGAAATGGATTCACACTTGTGCTGTGGTATGGGTGTAGTCTTGGAAGACTCTTTCCTTTATATCGGGAGACAGTGATGTGTTGCTAGATACCCCTCACTGATCGTGATAACGTAAGTTATCGTTACCGACATTTAAAGGAAACCCTTAGGGTCGCACAATTTGATGATATGGCTTACTTAAGTCAGATCGTGTGGACTGAATTATTTTGGTTCAGTTTAAAGGGATTTAATCTCTGATTGTAAGTGAGATCTGGTCTGATCATGTTTGATTGATTAGGGCTTGAGATCGGTAAGCTTCGATCGAGAGAATTGATGCTAGATCGCTGAGATCAGGAGCATCAAGAGATGAACGGTTGGATCTTGAACCTTTAGGGTTTATTGTGATCTGGACCAGATGCTTGGGTTTATTTGGTCTTTGAACCAAACCAAAATGAACCGGCTCATTATGTGAGCGCATGGTTCAAAGGGAAGAGGGAAATGCGATTGGGGTAAACCCATGGTCGCATGAAGAGGTGGCTTGCTATTTTTAGAAGCCATGATCTCAAGTTGAGACCACGCCTCACGTTTGAGGGATTTTGCCTCTATTCTCGCCTCTCCTCTTCTCTCGTCGCCACTTGCTCTCTCGTGTGGTGAAGAAGGCTCACGCCAAGGAGGAGAAAAGTGATACGCCATGCAGGAATTGATCTCATCCCCTTCCATTCGATCAGGACTCTTGGAGATCTTTGCTAGCACAAGGAACGCCAAGGATGAAGCGATCTCATTTGTGTGCGTCTACTTTGGAGGAGAGCGGCATCACTCTCTGCTTCCAAGTCGCCATCCAAGAAATGGCATTGGTAAGAATTTTTGCATTCTATACAAGTTGATCATATGTCATATTAGCGATCCTAGGAAACCCTAGATTCCGCCTTGCATAGATTTATATCTGCATGCATAGGGTTTCGCCCCCCCCCCCTGGGGACTTTCAATAAGAATCCAAGATCCATAAAAAAAATAGTGAGAGACTCCCCTACTTGGCACTATGTAAAATTGATAGAGGTACCTAACACATGGGTTGAAGTCTATGCATGAAAAATAATGAGTGATGAAAAGAATAAGACTCCTCTACTTGGCACTGTAAAATTGAAAGTGGTACCGAAGAAAGAGTTGAAGTCGAAAATAAAAAGTATGTGTCTATGTGGATACATGCCATCTATGCAAAGACAATGAAAATGCATGAAAAAGAAAAAAAAAATTATGTGTGGAAAAAGATCTTGGAGACCTAATCCCTGTAAACAAAAGCATGATAGATTTATATTGATACTGGGTGAAATCATGAGATTGAAAATTCTATCTATTATACAAGTTGCAAAGTTTTATTTGATTGAGTTGTGAATCTAGAAAATTGAGTTCTGAGGATGATATGTTAACTTGAAATTTTGTAAATCAATTAATAGAATTTTTCATTGACAAGTTGTATTTTAGAAATTTATTGAGCATGAGTAGGTTATTCTTTCAAACAAATTTTGATTTCAAATTTTGATTTTTGCTTGAGAACAAGCAAGGTTTGAGCCTTATGTGTTTGATGACACCGAAATATGTAGTATATTTTGCATCATTTTAGATACCTTTTCATGCTAAATAGATGATCTTTACACTTGTTTTTATGCTAAATCCATCAAATATTGCAAAGTCTACTTCTATTTTGGTTTTTCATGTTTTTCAGGCAAAAAGGCACTATTTTAGGCATTTTCAAGCAAAATCAAATACATGGAAGAGTTCTCATCATCAAGAGGAGATCACCCAAGAAATTTCACGCAAATCAGAGCAAGCCAGCAAATTACGGTAGTGCCGTAATCTATTTTACGGTACCGTAATTCCAAATGGTACTGTAAAATCCGAACACTGCCGTAATTTGTGAAGATTTCCGAACAGAAAGATTTCCCGATTTTACGGTACCGGACGTAAGTAATATTACGGTACCGTATTTTGGATTGCGTCAGAACAGAAACCTTAGCCGATTTTACGGCACTACCGTAAACCAGTTTACGGGCCGTATTTTCCAGACGTCTTCAAAACAGAAAGTTGCCCTGAAAGTACGGCACTAGCTGTTAACCAGTTTACGGGCCGTATTTTCCAAGACGACATCGGCACAGAAGACTCAAGAGATTTTACGGCACCAGCCGTAAATAATTACACGACCGTAAAATCGATTTTGAACGCGACGCCCAGGTCAATGTCCACGCCCGATCCTTGCGGAGATGATTGCTGATGATCCAGAAGTTTATATTCGATGCCGTAAGAAGCAAAAGGGGAGCTTTGGACAAGAGGATTACGGAGAGACCAAAGGCCCCAATTTTGATCGATCGTCGAGGGAGAAATCGCGATCCACGCCGCCGCCGAGGGTTTCGCCGCCGCGCTCGATCCAGATGACCTCCGGCCGTGATTTTTCTACCGAAGTATCGCCTGGTGAAGGAGACAACGTGCCGGAAGTTTCAGATGAAAAGAGACAAATTGGAGGAGAAATCAAGGGAAGAAGGATCGCCACCACTGTTCACGCCTTCTTTTGTAAAATACGGCTGTGAAATACTTCATAGCCGTGCCATATTTTCTAAAAACTCTTCCTTTTATTGATTTTTGATTTTCTAAAATTATGGAATATTGTATTTCCTTCGCCATGCTAGCTTAAACTACTCTTGGGACATGGGGGAGTGGTTCACTTGACTTTTAATGATTAGATAACTTCTTTTTCAATATTTCGTTGAATTTGATTTTAGCATGATGATTTTGCTCATGTGATAATTGTGTTTAGACTCTCTTTAAGTTCATATTATTAATTATGTTCTTAGAATTTTCACTTGAGACTGAAAGGTAATTGCTTGAGAATTTGGAACCCTAGAATTGCATGTTAGGATCCCTTCCTTAGGTTAGATCCATCTTGATCTTTTCTAGTAAAATAATTACCATGATTATAACATGAATCTATAGATCGAGTCTATTTGTCAAACGTGGAGATCTTGTGCGAAAGCAAAGATCGGAACATTGGAGGTCCTTGAGCAAAACTAGTTGAGAGACTCGGATGCAGGAAAGTGATCCTTGAGACTCCACTAGAGATTCTAGAGCTTGGATGCACGAAAGTGATCCTTGAGTTCATCCTTTGATAATATCTTCTTCATTATGAAATTGAATCAACGAAATCCTTATTCATGTCTAGTAATAAAAGTTTAAGTGAACGAAACCCTAGTCCCAGCTTTTTTCTCTGATAATCCCGCTTTTAGTTACCGATTGCTATTCTCATGATCTCGACTTGCCTAGATAGTAAGTAATCAACTATTTAGTATTCGACAGCGTAGGTCCCTGTGGATTCGATACTTTTTTTATTACTTCGTATACCCGTGCACTTGCGGTTTAACAATAAGTTTTTGGTGCCGTTACCAAGGATTAGTCCAATGTACACGCGTGCCAGATTTGTAGTGTTCCCTTTCGGGCTATCACCTAGCTAATCTCTCTAGAGTTCTACAGAGATGTGAAGAGACTAACCTTGTCTTCAATTGGGAAAAGTGTCACTTTATGGTTAGACAGGGGATAGTTTTGGGTCATCTTGTTTCAGAGAGAGGGATTGAAGTGGACAAAGCCAAAATAGAAGTGATTGAGAAGTTGGCACCGCCCACCACTATCAAGGAGATCAAGAGCTTTTTGGGACATGCAGGGTTTTTACAGGAGGTTCATCAGGGACTTCTCTAAACTTGCTAAACCCCTGACTGATTTACTTTGTAAAGATGCAAAATTCTGCTTTGATGAGAAATGTCTGGCTGCTTTTTAGGAACTGAAGAAAGCCTTGACATCAGCACCTATTATGCAACCACCTGACTGGGAGTTACCCTTCGAGCTTATGTGTGATGCCAGTGATTTTGCAGTGGCATCAGTTCTAGGCTAAAGAAAGGAAAAGAAGCCTTATGTGATCTCTCTTGGGAAACCCCGGGGACATTTTACAATTTTCAGAGTTATGGACATACATTTTTCGCAGTGGAAGAATGTCCCCGAAACAGGCCAGTCCCAAAAACCCAGTGAAGATCGCAAGCAAGGGAGTCGAAACGATGAGTTAGGAAATACCTTAAGAGCAATATGGAGCGATGCCGATGTAGGCGTCCAAGTGTGCGCCCTCTGCAGTCTCGCACACACGGATCTCTTGAGTTCTCTTCTTCCACGCCCGGTGCTAGCCTCGGGAAGAAGATCCAAGCCTTAGGGAGATGTTTTACTTCTCTTGCGCCACTCAGAGAAAAGATGCGCCAAGTGAAGAGGGAAAACCGCCCAAGCCGCCAAGCCCTAGATCTCCTTGCGCCAAGAGGAAAGGAGGAAGAGGGTTGCGGTTATGGAAGATGCGCCCTTGCTCCAAGCACTCGCCCCTCTCCTTGTGTTCACGCCTTCAAGGATTAATTACTAACAAGAGGGGGCGACTAGGGTCATATTTATAGGGCAAGAGGCGGTTAGGGTAATGGCTAGGATCATGACAAGTGTAGGGCTAGGATGAGGAGGTTTGAGATAAGGAAAGTCTCCAAGACATTTCCATAATTCTCATTCAACCTTACCTTTTGTTCCCACGCCTTTCCTTGTGCGCCAAGGCCTTGCCTTGCGCCTCAAGCAATGCCATAGAGGCAAGCATTCCATCCTAGGAAGAGAGGGGGAGGCGCCCTTTACTTCCATAATGAAGCAAAGGCGCCAACATGACCCCATTATGCCCCTAGGCGCCTAATGGTTCATGTTTCTCCCCATTATACCCTTTTAGCCTCTCATCTCTTCATGAGAACTTGTTATTGGGCCTCATTGGATAATTAGCTAGCCCAAACATCATTGCATAGGTTGATTAAGCACTTGGATCCAATCCAATGCAACCCTAATCCAAATGTGACCAACCATGGTCAAATACGGGTCAACCTGCCAAAAATGAAGTTTGGCTCCAATAACATTTTTCCATCTCATCAGGCCCATTGGCGCTGATGAAATCTCCCAATTAGATCCGAGTTATCCAATAACTCGATCATAAGGCTTCCCGATCAATACGAGAACTCAAGTATCAAGGTGTGCGGCGACCCTGTAGGTTCCTCTGACGCTGGCAGTGCTGACCAAAGGTCATCACAAGGAGTGAGTGGCACCTAGCAGTGCATCGCTGCTACCCAGGTCGTTGGAATGGATATCGATATCGACATCCCCATCATCGCAACTAGGTACAGATGCATTACAGTCTCTTTGCCGTACTGATATCCGATTAGACAAGTGTGTCACCACTTGTTTTCATCCAATCACATGGCTATGACTAAAACAGGTTCTCACCTGGGTATGGCCATACACTCTCAGTCATAGAACCATAAAGGAGCTCCATGGATATCATACTTCCTTAGGGAAGGGGCAAATTCTATGTCTGTCCATTGATCTTCTCATATGGGTCGTGACATGCTCAATAACAACTGTTATGACCTCCCAGCTACGGCAAGGTGTTAGGTTGTATCAAAGCAAGTCCCTAACCATATAGAATGATCAATGACCTCAAGTCAAGGGATCAATGCATCTCCTGTCACTTATGAGGATAACTCATGACACCAAGTCATAGCCTCATAGCGGGTCTATCCAGTATATCCCCAATGATATACCCATGTGTCTGCGTTAGCACCACGTGCCTAACCAGCCCACATACCAGTCTCACAAGTACCATAGCTGTCCCATATCCACTAAGGTACATCGACTGGGGATTATAATTCGAGCACAGATCCAATCTGTCTCCAGGGACATTATCATGTAAGTACACAATCGCAGGTGTAGTCAAACAAAGATAATGACAATGCCAGAATGATATATAAATATCAGTGTCAAGTAGTATATAAGTTGACCAAAACTAGGTCCTAGGGCATATACACCAACAATCTCCCACTTGTACTAAGACCTAGAAGTTGAGGAATCTCAACCCCATATCTCTAGCGTGACCATCATGCTTCTGCTATGCCAAAGCCTTGGTCAATGGGTCTGCCAGATTGTTCTCTGTGTCTACTCTGCTAATCTTGACATCACCTCTGTCAATGATCTCTCTGATCAGGTGAAATCTTCTGAGTATGTGTTTGGATCTTTGATGAGACCGTGGCTCCTTGGCTTGTGCAATTGCTCCATTGTTGTCACAGTAGAGTTCAATGGGATTCATTGCACTAGGTACCACTTGAAGATCACATAAGAACTTCCTTATCCAAACAGCTTCCTTGGCTGCCTCAGAAGCAGCCACATACTCAGCTTCGGTTGTAGAATCTGCTATGGTGGATTGCTTGAAGCTCTTCCAACATACAGCGCCTCCATTTATCTTGAACACATAGCCGGCCTGCGATCTAAAGTCGTCAGGGTCAGACTGGAACGATGCGTCAGTATAGCCCTGCATACTGAGCTCTTCCTGTCCCCCATAGACCAAGAACAAATCCTTAGTTCTTCTTAGATACTTTAGGATGTTCTTTACAGCCACCCAGTGCTGTAGACCTGGATTGGATTGGTATCGGCTGGTTATGCTCACAGCATATGCCACATCTGGTCTAGTACATAACATTGCATACATGATCGATCCTACTGCCGAAGCATAAGGAATTCGACTCATGTCATCCCTCTCAGCCTGTGTTGTAGGACACTGGCTCTTTGAGAGAGTAAGGCTATGTCTCACTGGAAGGTATCCTTGAAAGTCCCCTTAAAGGGGGCGAAACCCTAAAGTAGCGCATATAAAATTTTGGGCAGCGGAAATAAGGGTTTCTAGATGATCGGTTGCATGCATGTCATATGATCAACTATTAAAACTTGTATACATTGATAAGAGTCATGCCATCGCCATTGCTTGGATGGTGCCTTGGAAGAAGAGAGCGAAAGGGATCTCCTCCAGAAGATGCGCACACAAGAAGAAGATCGCCAACTCCTTGTTGATCCTTGTGCTAGCAAAGACCTTCAAGTCTCCTGATCGAATGGAAGGGAAGAAGAGATGTCTTGCTTGGCCGAGACCTCCTTGTCGTCAACTCCTTCAACACACGAGAATTGAGAGAGCATAGAGAGGAAGAGGCGACAATAGGCGTGAGAGGAGCGAACGTGAGGCGTGACCATGTTTTGGAAACATGGTTTCCCAAAATAGAAAAACCCCCTCAACGTGTGATGCGTTCACTCCTTGTGAACCATCGCATTTTTCTCTTCCCATTGAACCATGCGCTCATATGATGAGCCGGTTCATTTTGGTTTGGTTCAAAGACCAATTAACCCAAGCATTTGGTCTAGATCACAATTAAACCCTAAGGCTCCAGATCTAACCGTTCATCTCCTGATGCTCCTGATCTCACCGATCTAGCATCAATTCTCTCGATCGAAGCTTACCGATCTCAAGCCCTAATCAATCAAACATGATCAGACCAGATCTCACTTACAATCAGAGATTAAATCCCTTTAAACTGAACCCAAACAATTCAGTCCACACGATCTGACTTAAGTAAGCCATATCATCAAATTGTGCGACCCTAAGGGTTTCCTTTAAACGTCGGTAACGATAACTTACGTTATCACGATCAGTGAGGGGTATCTAGCAACACATCACTGTCTCCCGATATAAAGGAAAGAGTCTTCCAAGACTACACCCAAACCACAGCACAAGTGTGAATCCATTTCACTAGACATACATGTTTCCTTTGCCACTGGATGTTCTTATTGGACAAGCGTGTCAAGCCTGTAACTCCAATATGATGAGAATGATTAGATCAGATGAACATAGTCATCTGGGTATGGCCATACACTTTCTCAATCATCTCATCCAGGGGGCCCCTTTAGAACATCACACTCCAATGAAGGAGATGGCAATCCTATGTCTATCACTAGCGCCCTAACATGACTCATGCTCACCATCCAAGATAGTCTATAACCATTATGTTTCAAATGATATCGAACTATCTCAAAATAATGCCAATCATCATTTAGAAACACAAGTGATCTCAAGTCAGAGGAAGTATGCCACTTGTTCGCATACAAGGATTATTCACATTGTGACAAGCAATTGAACATCCTATGTAGGGTCTGTCCAGTACATCCAATGTACCCATGAGTCTACATCTTATTCCATGCTCAAAGCATCCTATAAGATTAGAACACATATTAGTCTCAATCATATCAAGGTTGTCTCATGTTCACCAAGATATTTCGACTAAGGACTACACTGCATGTCAGACTAGCTGAACATCATTGAGACATTATTCAGAAGTATACACATTGCAGCAGATAATGTAACAACCTGAATAACAACCATTGCCTTTATAAACATAGAGTTTATACATGATACTGATATAATCCCAAGGCCTCAAACATTAGCCTTAAAGGCATACCCCAACAATCCTTTCTTGGATTGCTCCATGTAGAACCTCTCTAGTACCTTTCTTGACTACTTTGTCCTTCTTCTGGATTCTCATCCAGCTTTATTTCTCTCCCACTGGCCTCTTGCAGAAGAAATTCCTTCTCAAGAAAAATAGCCGTCCGAGCAACAAACACCTTGTTCTCTTTGGGATCGTAGAAATAATACCCCTTAGTTTCCTTAGAGTAACCGACAAAGATACATTTCTCAGATCTACTCTCTAGTTTCCCAGATGCGAGCTTTTTGACATAAGCCTCGCAACCCCAGATCTTGATAAACGTCAAGCTTGGCTGTTCCCATACCATAACTCATATGGTGTCTTTGAAACTGCCTTGGATGGCACTCGGTTTAGTACCTTTGCAGCTGTTTCCAGTGCAAATCCCCAAAAGGAGTAAGATAGAGTAGCCTGACTCATCATAGAACGAACCATATCCAGTAAGGTTCTGTTCCTCCTCTCGGACACACCATTCCATTGCGGTGTTCCTGGCGGAGTGAGCTGTGAGATAATCCCACACTCATTCAGATAATCAGTAAACTCTCGACTCAAGTATTCACCACCTCGATCTGAACGAAGTGCCTTGATATTTCGGCCTAGCTGATTCTGTACTTCATTCTTGAACTCTTTGAACTTGTCAAAAGATTCACTTTTATGTCTCATTAAATAGACATACCCATATCTACTAAAATCATCAGTAAAGGTAATGAAGTATAGATAGCCACCTCTGGCATGTTTACTGAAAGGTCCACACACATCACTGTGTATAAGGTCAAGTAAACCTGAAGCCCTTTGACCTTTCTTAGGAAAAGGAGACTTCGTCATTTTACCCATTAAACAAGCTTTGCATGTATCAATCTCCTCATAGGAGAATGATCCCAGCAGTCCATGATCATGCAACCGCTTAATGCGCTTCTTGTTAATATGGCCTAAACGACTATGCCATAGCAAGGTGCTGTTATCAGCATACTTAGCTTTCTTGTTATCAATTTGATGTATAGAACATTCCATGTCCAACATGAATAACTCATTGTTAATCGACCCAGTAGCATAAACAATATTATCAAAAGAAATAATACACTTTGAAATATTGCATTCAAAGGAAAACCCTTTCCTGACAAGAGCAGGAATAGAGATAATATTTTTCGCTATGCTTGGTACAAAATAACAATTGTCCAGTTCCAATACAAGTCCAGATGGTAATGAGATGTAATAAACGCCTACAGCAACAGCAGCAACCCGTGCCCCGTTTCCAACTCGTAGGTCCACCTCATGCTGTCCCACCTGTCTTCTTCTCTTGAGTTCCTATACATTTGAACAAATGTGAACTCCACATGCAGTGTCCAACACCCATGATATGGAAGAAGAAACCATGACTTCAGTCACGTAAATACCTGAGCCAGAAGCAAAACTTCCCTTCTTGTCTCCTTGGACCGCTTTATAGTCCTTTTTCCAGTGACCCAACTGGCCACAGTGGAAACATCTGTATTCCTTCGACCGCTTAACCTGTTGTTTCAGAGCCTTGCTGTAGCTCTTAACAGGGGCTTTGCCTTTCTTCCCTTTCTTCTTGTTCCTAGAAGGAACCATTAAGACAGAGGATACAGGCTTTCCCTTTAGAGTCAACTCTGTAGTCAAGAGCATATTCAGTAACTCTGCCGGCGTACAGTCGATCTTGTTCATATTAAAGTTAATGATGAACGGATCGAAAGAGGTCGGGAGAGACTGCAATATGATGTCTACAGCAAGCTCCTGATTGATGGTATGTCCCAGTTTCTCTAGAGCCTCCTTGTACCCAATCATCTTGAGTACGTGAGCTCCCACTGGACTTCCTTCAGCTAGTTTGCTCTGAAAGAAAAGCTTAGTCAAATTGTAGCGTTCAGTCCTAGCCTGTGCAGCATACAGCAGCTTGAGGTTTGCTATAATTTGTATAGCAGATAGATCCTCATGCTGACGCTGCAGCTCTGGCGTCATAGACGCAAGCATCAGGCAAGCGACATCAATGCTATCATTGACATGCTTCTCATAGGCATCCCGAACCGCCCTTGCGGCGTTCGCAGCGGGTTGAGGCGGTATAGCCGTCACGAGGACATACAGCTTCCTCTCTGCCTTAAGAACAATCTTAAGGTGTCCGTACCAGTCTGAGAAGTTTGGTCCAGCAAACTTCTCCCTTTCCAGTAGGGATCGCACATTGAAATTCGTGGTGTTCGTTGCTGCAGTAATCTACAACAATGCAAGAACAGCAAGGTCAGTATCAATGTGAGAATCAATTCAGGACTTAAGAATGATTCTTTTCTCACTATTTTATCTGGCTGAAAAATCCAGCAAAACAGCCCGAAAGAGTAAAACTCTTTTAGTGAGATGGGATCCAGATTTCATACTTGGTCTCCGCGTCCCGCTCAGGCGAGATAAGATGCACAGAGAGTACAAGCACTAATCTCTGGTAGGCAATCCCTGCCAATCGCCAAACCGTGCGATTCCCCTTCATCCGGGCAATCCAGCAGACTGTGCCAACTGAGTTGGTACAACACAGTCTCTGATCCCACAGATGGCTGCCTCCATATAGCTACCATATGCGCCACATATGTAGCCTACATGGTCAAGCTGACCCGACCTACTCCCTGGACCACCACGTGCTATGCTGAGCAACGAGAAGCGATAAATCCCTTCCCTGTAACACGCAGGTGTAATCACACACCGTCTGAAGATAGATGGGCGTGCCCACTGAGTGGGTACAACACGGCCCCAACGATAGTCAGAACAGTGAGGTTTCGCGCCAGAAGGCTTACGAGCTTGATATTTTAGCGTTGGATTTTAACGGTCTTTTATCTTCTTAACTATCATGTGAACCCTATGGTGATAGCAGAAGATTAAATCATGCAATTCTAATTATATAAACAATAAATAGAAAGCATGCTGATCTTATGTGGTAAAAGCCCATTAAGCCTAGGTAAGACCTTAATTTTAACTTAAGTCTTCACTTGAGCTCTTCATGGGTCTTTTGCATCTCATCTGGCCCCAAACCAGGGCCCAAGCGCCCACTGCAGCTCAGGTGTGCCCACCAGGTAAATGCGCCTGTCCCAGAGTCGAACCCTGGATCTCCCACCTGGTCAAGCCACTGCTGCATGCGCCTCTGCCAAGTGTGCTCTGTTCTCTTGTCTGATTAAAATACAATTTAATCTATCTAGACAAGATTGACACGCAAGTCAATTACACAATAAATTAATTAAAATGTGATGCGCAGATCACAATTGTAATAATTTACAGTTTAATCCAGGCACGTAGGCCCCAGCACAGCACACATTAAAATAGGCAGCCCACATAAGATTAAATAGACAATCATCATGGTATACAATCAACATGTGATCCAACAATAAGAAAATAAAGTTTTCGAAAACCCATAGGCATCAATTTTATTTTCCTTATGTGCCCTACTACCTTACAACGGTTCATTAATAGGGATTCACTCATCAGACCTAGTCAGACCCACTGCCCTTGCATGCACCAAGTCCTAACTGACTTGAGTTGACCCAGTGGCCAACAATGCATGCGTTGGGCTGAACGAGCCTCATGAGTTCTGGCAAGCGGGTGTGAGCCCGGGCCTGACTCAAGAGCGTTCACTGGTTGTCTCAACCAGACATCGCTACACGCCTGTCTGCAGTCAACCTATAGCCACCTTGTGCTTGCGCACAGATGCCATCTGGTCGACCCTTCTAGGCTGTCAGATAGTCTGATCAGACTGGTTGGATCTAGACTCGACTATGATTTCAACCCTAATAACCCATCTAAGGTTTTACAGTAGGCGGCTATAGATCTAAGTGAGGCGCGCAAGTTAACAAGTTTTGAAGAAAAACTACAACATGCGCCAACTAGAAAACATGTTCATCAAGTTTTCGCATGTAGTTTAGATCTAAGCATACAAGCGCAAACATGGATCACAAAAGCCTCAATTATAACTTGGCTCTGATACCAATTGAAAGTCCCCTTAAAGGAGGCGAAACCCTAAAGTGGCGCATATAAAATTTTGGGCAGCGGAAATAAGGGTTTCTAGATGATCGGTTGCATGCATGTCATATGATCAACTATTAAAACTTGTATACATTGATAAGAGTCATACCATCGCCATTGCTTGGATGGTGCCTTGGAAGAAGAGAGCGAAAGGGATCTCCTCCAGAAGATGCGCACACAAGAAGAAGATCGCCTACTCCTTGTTGATCCTTGTGCTAGCAAAGACCTTCAAGTCTCCTGATCGAATGGAAGGGAAGAAGAGATGTCTTGCTTGGCCGAGACCTCCTTGTCGTCAACTCCTTCAACACACGAGAATTGAGAGAGCATAGAGAGGAAGAGGCGACAATAGGTGTGAGAGGAGCGAACGTGAGGCGTGACCATGTTTTGGAAACATGGTTTCCCAAAATAGAAAAACCCCCTCAACATGTGATGCGTTCACTCCTTGTGAACCATCGCATTTTTCTCTTCCCATTGAACCATGCGCTCATATGATGAGCCGGTTCATTTTGGTTTGGTTCAAAGACCAATTAACCCAAGCATTTGGTCTAGATCACAATTAAACCCTAAGGCTCCAGATCTAACCGTTCATCTCCTGATGCTCCTGATCTCACCGATCTAGCATCAATTCTCTCGATCGAAGCTTACCGATCTCAAGCCCTAATCAATCAAACATGATCAGACCAGATCTCACTTACAATCAGAGATTAAATCCCTTTAAACTGAACCCAAACAATTCAGTCCACACGATCTGACTTAAGTAAGCCATATCATCAAATTGTGCGACCCTAAGGGTTTCCTTTAAACGTCGGTAACGATAACTTACGTTATCACGATCAGTGAGGGGTATCTAGCAACACATCACTGTCTCCCGATATAAAGGAAAGAGTCTTCCAAGACTACACCCAAACCACAGCACAAGTGTGAATCCATTTCATTAGACATACATGTTTCCTTTGCCACTGGATGTTCTTATTGGACAAGCGTGTCAAGCCTGTAACTCCAATATGATGAGAATGATTAGATCAGATGAACATAGTCATCTGGGTATGGCCATACACTTTCTCAATCATCTCATCCAGGGGGCCCCTTTAGAACATCACACTCCAATGAAGGAGATGGCAATCCTATGTCTATCACTAGCGCCCTAACATGACTCATGCTCACCATCCAAGATAGTCTATAACCATTATGTTTCAAATGATATCGAACTATCTCAAAACAATGCCAATCATCATTTAGAAACACAAGTGATCTCAAGTCAGAGGAAGTATGCCACTTGTTCGCATACAAGGAATATTCACATTGTGACAAGCAATTGAACATCCTATGTAGGGTCTGTCCAGTACATCCAATGTACCTATGAGTCTACATCTTATTCCATGCTCTAAGCATCCTATAAGATTAGAACACATATTAGTCTCAATCATATCAAGGTTGTCTCATGTTCACCAAGATATTTCGACTAAGGACTACACTGCATGTCAGACTAGCTGAACATCATTGAGACATTATTCAGAAGTATACACATTGCAGCAGATAATGTAACAACCTGAATAACAACCATTGCCTTTATAAACATAGAGTTTATACATGATACTGATATAATCCCAAGGCCTCAAACATTAGCCTTAAGGGCATACCCCAACAATCCTTTCTTGGATTGCTCCATGTAGAACCTCTCCAGTACCTTATCAATGTAAGTACTTTGACTAAGGGACAAGAGTCTCTTGGATCTATCTGTTGGGGTATGCCCTTAAGGCTAATGTTTGAGGCCTGTGGGAATGTATCTGTATCATGTAATAAACTCTTAAGTTTATAAAGGCATGGTTGTTATTCAGTTAGCTACATTGTCTGCTGCAATATATGTTCTTCTGAATAATGTCTCAAAGCTGTTCAGCTGGGCTGACATGCTATTATGTCCTTGGTCGATGTATCTTGGTGAACATGAGACAGCCTTGATATGGTTAAGACTAATATGTGTTCTAATCTTATAGGATGCTTCGAGCATGGAATAAGATGTAGACTCATGGGTACATGGGATGTACTGGACAGACCCTACTAGGATGTTCAATTGTTTGTCACAATGTGAATATTCCTTGATTGCGACAAGTGGCACATTTCCTCTGACTTGAGATCACTTGTGTTTTCTAAATGATGATTGTCATTGTTTTGAGGTAGTTCAATATCATTTGAAACATAATGATTATAGACTATCTTGGATGGTGAGCTTGAGTCAGGTTAGGACACTAGTGATAGACATAGGATTGCCGTCTCCTTGTTTAAGGAGTGTGATGTTCTATAAGGGCCCCCCTGGATGAGATGATTGAGAGAGTGTATGGCCATACCCAGGTGACAGTGTTCATCTGATCTAATCATGCTCATCATATTGGAGTTACAAGCTTGACAGGCTTGTCCAATAAGAACATCAAGTGGCAAAGGAAGTATGCATGCCTAGTGAATTGGATTCACACTTGTGCTGTGGTTTGGGTGAAGTCTTGGAAGACTCTTTCCTTTATATCGGGAGACAGTGATGTGTTGCTAGATACCCCTCACTGATCGTGATAACGTGAGTTATCGTTACCGACATTTAAAGGAAACCCTTAGGGTCGCACAATTTGATGATATGGCTTCTTTAAGTCAGATCGTGTGGACTGAATTGTTTAGTTCAGTTTAAAGGGGTGTTAAACTCTGATTGAGAGTGAGATCTGGTCTGATCATGTTTGATTGATTAGGGCTTTAGATCGGTAAGCTTCGATCGAGAGTTATGATGCTAGATCAGTGAGATCTAGAGCATCGAGAGATCAACGGTGATCTTGAACCTTGTGGTTCAATAAGATCGACCATTGCTTGGGCCGATTTGGTCTTGAACCAAAGTCACTTGAACCGGCTCATGTTATGAGCGCTTGGTTCAAAAGGTTCGAATGGGAGAAGAGGGTTGCGGTTCACTTCATGTGAACGCATAACCGAAGTGAGTAATGGGTTACTATTTTTGGATAGCAACGCCCACGTTGATTACAACGTGTTTACTCCCTTGTCGATCATCAACTTCGGACGACATCTCCTCCCTTCTCGTGTGACAAAAGTCTTGACGAGTGTAGAGGAACTTCTTCTTCGCCAAGCCCAAGGATCTCATCTCCTCCATGCGCAAAGGACCCTTGAAGCTTTGCTAGCACAAAGACGACAAGGAGAGGCCATTCTTCATCGTGTGTGCGTCGACTAGGGAGAAGACCCCTTTCGGTTTTTGCTTCCAACACTTCATCCATAGATGGCGATGGTATGAATCTTATTGGCATTTTGCAATCGATTTTTCATAGTTGATCATATATCATGCTAATGATCCCTAAAACCCTTATTTCCGCTGCGTTGAAACACATGCGCCCATTAGGGTTTTTCGCTCCCCATTGAAGGGGACCCCTGCACTATCCCGGTAGATCCTCACGCCTAGAATATAGGCGGCCTCCCCTAAGTCTTTCATCTCGAAACACTTCCCCAACCATGTCTTCACAGGTTGAAGACTAGGGATGTCATTTCCGATGAGCAGTATGTCATCAACATACAAGACCAGAAAAATCACCATGCTCCCACTGAATTTTCTGTATACACAGGCGTCATCTTCTCTTTTGATAAAGCCATAATCTCTCACGGCCTCATCAAATCGAAGATTCCAACTTCGAGATGCTTGCTTTAATCCATAAATGGACCTCTTTAGCCTGCAGACCTTATTAGCCTCTGCAGGATGGATGAAGCCATCAGGTTGTGTCATATACACATCCTCAGTCAGCTTCCCGTTAAGGAACGCTGTTTTCACATCCATCTGCCATATCTCATAGTCATGATATGCAGCCATAGCAAGTAGAATCCGAATGGATTTAATCATGGCAACTGGCGAGAAGGTTTCATCATAGTCCACCCCGTGGACTTGTTTAAATCCTTTAGCCACTAGTCTACCCTTATAGGTAACTATATTGCCATCCATGTCTATCTTCCTCTTGAAGACCCATTTACACCCTATGGGTTTTACCCCATCAGGCAGCTCAACCAAATCCCAGACTTGGTTAGCCGACATGGAATCCATCTCGGATCGCATGGCGTCAAGCCATCTCTCGGAGTCCGATCCACTGACCGCTCATCATAGGTTCTGGGTTCATCCTCAATGATGAAGATCCCATCGTGTTGGGTCGGTAGTGACCCATACCTTTCAGGTGCACGACGAATTCTCCCAGACGTATGCGGGACCTGTGTCTGAGCCTCAGGTTGCCTAGCAACCGGTGTAGGTGGCTCAGATTCCATCTCTTTGTCTTGTGCTTGCACTTGGACTTCATCCAAGTCAAACTTCCTCCCACTAACTTCTTTCATAAGAAATTCTTTCTCTAGAAAGACAGCACCCCGAGCAACAAAAACTTTGTTCTCGGTTGGGACATAAAAGTAGTATCCTTTAGTTTCCTTAGGATACCCCACAAACACACACTTATCAGATCTAGGTTCTAGCTTGCTAGAATCTTGACGTTTGACATAAGCCTCACATCCCCAGATCCTGATAAACTTGAGATTAGGGCGTCTTCCACTCCATACCTCGTATGGTATTTTGGAGACACTCTTAGATGGAACATTATTCAATATTAGAGAAGCTGTTTCTAGTGCATGCCCCCAGAATGATGAAGGTAGAGTTGCATGACTCATCATGGATCGAACCATATCCAATAAAGTTCGATTACTCCTTTTAGACACACCATTCCATTGAGGTGTTCGAGGAGGAGTGAGTTGGGATATGATCCCACACTCTCTCAGATAGTCAAAGAACTCACCACTCAGGTATTCTCCACCTCGATCTGATCGAAGAGCTTTAATGGATCTTCCAAGCTGGTTCTCTACTTCATTCTTGAACTCCTTGAATTTCTCAAAGGATTCAGATTTATGTCTCATTAAGTAGACATAACCATACCTACTGAAGTCATCAGTGAAGGTAATGAAGTAGTTGTACCCTCCTCTGGCTTGTTTATTGAAGGGCCCACACACATCAGTATGTATGAGATCCAATAAACCTTCTGCCCTCTCACCAATCTTGGTGAAGGGCGCCTTTGTCATCTTCCCTAATAAACAAGGTTCACAAGTATCAAATTCCTCCAAGGAACTTGAATCTAACAATCCATTTGCATAGAGTTGTTGGATGCGATTCTTGTTTATATGGGCTAATCGACAGTGCCATAGGAAAGCACCAACTGAACCACTCAGTTTGGTCCTTTTATTGCTTATTTTACAAACAGAACTTTCCATATCCAAGATATACAGACCATTGCATAAAGTACCCTTCCCATAGAACATATTTGCAAATGAAAAAGAACAAGAGTTCTTATTTATTTCAAATTTAAATCCTTTCCTTGCCAAGCAAGGAATGGATACAATGTTCTTTGTTAGCGAAGGTACACAAAAGCAATTGTCTAGTTCTAATTGAAGTCCAGAAGGCAAGGAGAGAGTCAAAACGCCTACAGCAACAGCAGCAACCTGTGCCCTGTTTCCAACGCGTAGGTCAATCTCTCCAAGCTGCACCGATCTACTTTTCTTGAGCCCCTGCATGTTTGTAGAAAGGTTGACTTCTGTAACAAATATGAGCTCCACATGCGGTATCCAATACCCATGACATAGAAGTAGAAAGGTTGACTTCTGTAACATAAATACCTGAGCTAGAAGTTAAGGCCAAGCCTTTCTTCTCCTCATTCTGAAGTTGCCTGCAGTCCCTTCTCCAGTGGCCCTGCTCGCCACAGTGGAAACACCTTTGTTCCTTTGACTTCTTCGCCCTTTTCTTCAGTGCTTTGGTAGGACCTCTGGCACTGCTCTTAGCACGTGCCTTACCCTTCTTCTTTATCTTCTTGGTCGCAGGGACCAAAAGAACAGAATTGAGTTTGGTCTTACCCATCTCTCGCTCGGCTGTTTGGAGCATATTCATCAATTCCTCCCGTGTGCACTCAATCCGGTTCATGTTGAAGTTGATGATAAACGGACTGAAGCTAGGGGGCAGGGAATGAAGAATAAGATCCACAACCAGCTCGTTGTCTATGGTGTGTCCCAGTCTCCTGAGATGATCCACATTCCCAATGAGTTTGAGAACATGGGGTCTCACTGGTGCACCTTCAGACAACTTGCACCGAAAGACTGCTTTGGCGGTGTCAAATCTCTCAGTTCTAGCCTGAGCCTCGAACATCTGTTTCAGACGAGTAATCATCTGAAAAGCGTTCTGCTCCTCATATTGCACCTGCAGTTCAGGTGCCATACTGGATAGCATAAGACATGCAACCTCCAAAGAGTCATCCTGATGCTTTCTATAAGCATCTCTGTCTGCCGTTCGGGCATTAGGCGGAGGAGCCGCAGGAAGAGGCTGTTCAAGGACATACAGCTTCTTCTCGAGCTTGAGGACTATCCTCAAATTCCGATGCCAGTCCATAAAGTTAGTTCCAACTAACTTATCCTTATCAAGGAGTGATCGCAGTGATAATCTGCCAGTGTTCATAGCCATTGTTCTACAACACCCAAGAAGAACAGATTAGTACTACTTCGAATCATTTAAACTGGACTTGTTTTAAATGACCATGGCTCCCACTATTTTATATTCGAATTGACAACCCACAAAGTCAATCGGGAAGTTTAAAACTTCCTAGTGAGATGGGATCCTTATTTCACATGAGGCTTTGCGTCCCACGAGGGTGGGATGAGATGCACAAAGTAACCCATGTTTCCTAAGGTGAGCGCGCCGGCCGGTTGCTCCAAGCAACTCCCCTTGTTGAGACAGTCTGGGCATTTCATGTCCAGCGAGGGCTGGATACAACATGAAACCTTTACCTCTCAACGATGCCTCTAGACTTTCACCATGTCCCCAGCACATGTGAACTTCTAGCCAAGTCCATTCCTAACCGTTATGCCCAGGGCCAACGAGTTTCCTTGCGAAGGCACGCCCAGGTTAAAACTAGACTGGGGAAACCATTGCCACCACGCACTTTCTAAAGATAAGTGGGTGTGTCCCACGAGGGTGGGAAACAATTCACAACTCCACTGATCGATAGCTTAGTGAGGGCTACGCGTTAGAAGGCTACCAGACTTGATATTTTAATTGAGGGTTTTTTGTTTAAGGTCTCATCATCTCAGTTTTATCTTATGTCTATCATTACAGGCATGCAATCCTATAGTGATAACATAACGGTAAAACATTTCAGGCATGCTTCTACAGATAATAATAAAAGCAGTAAAGGATGATGTGATCATATCCCATACAAGACATTGAACCAATCCATGCCATGAAATAGGTTCAACTCTTGTCCTAGAACTCAAGCCCCAAAAACTAGACCTAACCTAGCCAACCTCTAGCTTGAACTTCAAGGTTGGCTCCAAGGTCCTTCTCTCATGGTTTAGCTCTCAAACCCTAGAGGTACACTTTAAAAGTTCCCCATAGGTTCGGTTAATGCCATGGTCTTCCTCCAAGGAAGGTGCGCCACCATGCAAGGGGCCAAGATTTCTTGCGCCACCAAGCAACCAAGCACCAGCTTGCATGCATCACCTTGCATGCTTGCGCCATCAAGCAAGATGCGAGCATCAAGGTCCAAGAAGGATGCGCCTAGCCCTTAATATTCCTCTTAATAATAAAAAGATGGCACGCAGGCCGCATAAGGATACATCACAGGCATGCAAGAGGGGCTTGACTCATGATCACAACATTATGCACAATCAAGGTATTTACTCATGCAATTCTACATGCTCATGAAAAACATAAAATCTGAAATTTTACTTTTTCATAAAACTAGTTTCTTTTTCTCATCTTCTTCTCCCAAGTCTTTTGGTTTATTGCGATTTATTTTTCATGATGATTTCAGAGATCCTTTCGGCTGGCAATTTTGTCAGATCAAGAGACTTGGCCAGTCCGAAGACACAATGCCCGTCCTACTTGACAAAATTACGTGCGCCTTTGATCTTTAAATCAAACAAGAAAAATAGTCTAAAAATTCCAAAAGAGATTGAGCGGATGATAGAAACAAGAAACCCTAATTTTTCTACTTTTAGAAAAATCGATTGCCATGCATCATGCTATTTACGAAAATAGAGATATGGCATGTGAGCATGGAAGAAAAGCATAAAACATCGTTCGAGTCTTGCAAGTCCCTCTGATACCACTGTTGGGAAACCCCGGGGACATTTTACAATTTTCAGAGTTATGGACATACATTTTTCGCAGCGGAAGAATGTCCCCGAAACAGGCCAGTCCCAAAAACCCAGTGAAGATCGCAAGCAAGGGAGTCGACACGATGAGTTAGGAAATACCTTAAGAGCAATATGGAGCGATGCCGATGTAGGCGTCCAAGTGTGCGCCCTCTGCAGTCTCGCACACATGGATCTCTTGAGTTCTCTTCTTCCACGCCCGGTGCTAGCCTCAGGAAGAAGATCCACACCCGGTGTTTTACTTCTCTTGCGCCACTCAGAGAGAAGATGCGCCAGGTGAAGAGGGAAAACCGCCCAAGCCGCCAAGCCCTAGATCTCCTTGCGCCAAGAGGAAAGGAGGAAGAGGGTTGCGGTTATGGAAGATGCGCCCTTGCTCCAAGCACTCGCCCCTCTCCTTGTGTTCACGCCTTCAAGGATTAATTACTAACAAGAGGGGGCGACTAGGGTCATATTTATAGGGCAAGAGGCGGTTAGGGTAATGGCTAGGATCATGACAAGTGTAGGGCTAGGATGAGGAGGTTTGAGATAAGGAAAGTCTCCAAGACATTTCCATAATTCTCATTCAACCATACCTTTTGTTCCCATGCCTTTCCTTGTGCGCCAAGGCCTTGCCTTGCGCCTCAAGCAATGCCATAGAGGCATGCATTCCATCCTAGGAAGAGAGGAGGAGGCGCCCTTTACTTCCATAATGAAGCAAAGGTGCCAACATGACCCCATTATGCCCCTAGGCGCCTAATGGTTCATGTTTCTCCCCATTATACCCTTTTAGCCTCTCATCTCTTCATGAGAACTTGTTATTGGGCCTCATTGGATAATGAGCTAGCCCAAACATCATTGCATAGGTTGATTAAGCACTTGGATCCAATCCAATGCAACCCTAATCCAAATGTGACCAACCATGGTCAAATACGGGTCAACCTGCCAAAAATGAAGTTTGGCTCCAATAACATTCTTCCATCTCATCAGGCCCATTGGCGCTGATGAAATCTCCCAATTAGATCCAAGTTATCCAATAACTCGATCATAAGCCTTCCCGATCAATACGAGAACTCAAGTATCAAGGTGTGCGACCCTGTAGGTTCCTCTTACGCTGGCAGTGCTGACCAAAGGTCATCACAAGCAGTGAGTGGCACCTAGCAGTGCATCGCTGCTACCCAGGTCGTTGGAATGGATATCGACATTGACATCCCCATCATTGCAACTAGGTACAGATGCATTACAGTCTCTTTGCCGTACTGATATCCGATTTGACAAGTGTGTCACCACTTGTTTTCATCCAATCACATGGCTATGACTAAAACAGGTTCTCACCTGGGTATGGCCATACACTCTCAGTCATAGAACCATAAAGGAGCTCCATGGATATCTTACTTCCTTAGGGAAGGGGCAAATCCTATGTCTGTCCATTGATCTTCTCATATGGGTCGTGACATGCTCAATAACAACCATTATGACCTCCCAGCTACGGCAAGGTGTTAGGTTGTATCAAAGCAAGTCCCTAACCATATAGAATGATCAATGACCTCAAGTCAAGGGATCAATGCATCTCCTGTCACTTATGAGGATAACTCATGACACCAAGTCATAGCCTCATAGCGGGTCTATCCAGTATATCCCCAATGATATACCAATGTGTCTGCGTTAGCATCACGTGCCTAACCAGCCCACATACCAGTCTCACAAGTACCATAGCTGTCCCATATCCACTAAGGTACATCGACTAGGGATTATAATTCGAGCACAGATCCAATCTGTCTCCAGGGACATTATCATGTAAGTACACAATCGCAGGTGTAGTCAAACAATGATAATGACAATGCCAGAATGATATATAAATATCAGTGTCAAGTAGTACATAAGTTGACCAAAACTAGGTCCTAGGGCATATACACCAACAAACTCTTATGTCAGTAAAGCTTTAGATAAAACACATAGGAATTACACCACTACTGAGAAGGAGTTATTGGCTATAGTTTTTGCATTTAACAAATTCAGATCTTACTTGATAAATTCAAAAGTTGTAGTATATACTAATCATGTTGCAGTTAAATATTTGATGCAGAAGAAGGACAGTAAGCCATGGTTGTTGAGATGGATTTTGCTTCTGCAAGAATTTGATCTGGAAATCAAAGATAACAAAGGAACTGAGAATTTAGTTGCAGACTACCTTTCAAGGATGATTGTAGATGATACAAAAGGTGATACTAATGATCCTTTCATGAGGAACAACTGATGAGGATTGAACAAATTAAGGCCCCTTGGTATGCAGATATTGTAAATTATCTAGTTGCTAATATATTTCCTATTGATTTGAGTTACCAAGGCAAGAAAATATTTTTAGCAGATGTTAAACACTATTTTTGGGATGAGCCTTATGTGTTCAAAAGATGTGCAGATGGAATATTTAGGCGATGTATCCCCGAAAAAGAAATGAAAGACATATTATCGCAGTTTCATGGATCATCATATGGAGGACATGCTAGTACTGAGAAGACAGTTTTCAAGGTACTACAATATGGATTTTATTGGCCCACATAATTTAAGGATGCAAGGAATTTTATAATGTCCTGTGATAATTATCAAAGGATGGGGAACATAAATAGAAGGAATGAGATGCCATTGTCCACCATACTTGAAGTTGAAATTTTTGATGTTTGGGGTATTGATTTCATGGGACCTTTTCCATCATCTGGAGGGAATAATTATATACTTGTGGCGGTAGATTGTGTTTCCAAGTGGGTAGAAGCCATTGCTTCTCCCACTAATGATTCTAGGGTTGTGGTGAAACTGTTTAAAAGCGTTATCTTCCCACGCTTTGGAGTACCACGAGTTGTGATTAGTGATGGAGGATCCCACTTTATTGAACAAAAATATTCAGCCTTACTTAGAAAATATGGGGTAAATCATAGAGTTGCAACACCTTACCATCCCCAAACAAGTGGACAAGTGGAGATATCTGTTAGAGAAATTAAAGGGATATTGGAAAAGACAGTGTCAAGAACAAGGAAAGACTGGGCGCTCAAGCTCGTTGATGCACTTTGAGCATACCGGACTGCTTTCAAAACACCAATAGGTATGTGACCATTTCAATTGGTTTATGGCAAATCATGTCACCTTCCTGTACAACTCGAGCATAAAGGATTATGGGCAATCAGAGCATTAAATTTTGACTTGAAGAGTGCAAGTGAAAAGAGGAAATTGCTATTGAGTGAACTTGATGAAATTAGACTCTCTACTTATGAAAATGCAAAGATCTACAAGGAGAGAACCAAGAGATGGCATGATCAACACGTACTCAGAAAAGAATTTCAACCAGGTGACTTCGTTCTCTTATTTAATTATAGATTGAGGCTTTTTCCTGGTAAACTTAAGTCTCGATGATCTGGGCCTTTTCAAATGAAGAAGACTTATCCGTACGGAGCCGTCGACATATGGAGTGAAGAGAAAGGAGTATTCAAAGTTAATGGACAGAGATTGAAACACTACTATCACGGAAATCAGATTGAAGAAGGGGAGAATTATCTACTTGATGAAATACAAGCGGATCCAAGAGTAAAAGGGTCAAGCTAAGGACCGTTAAAATTAGCACTTCTTGGGAGGCAACCCAAGCTTTCTAACCTCTATTTGTTTCAATTTTTGCTTAGGACTAATTTTTCTTTTATTTTTGTAGGAAAATCATGATTTGATGCAAAATACGGTACTACCGTAAAGTCTTGTTACTATTTTCGGTACACTTTCCACCAGAGGGTTGTGACGAAATTACGACACTACCGTAAACACTTACACGGTACCGTATTTTATTGCACAAATCAACCAGAGAGTCTCCTTGTTTTTACGGCACCGTCATAAGTTAGTGTACGGTAGCGTATTTTATACACAAAAAAAATGTTGGGTTTAGTTTCTTTTATTTTAGTTTATTTTTTCTTTTGTTTTTGGAAATAATAAATAAATAAATAAATATTTTCGCTCCTTGATTTTTATGGCAGTACCATAACGGATTACACGGTACTGTATTTCTGAGTCATTTTTGAACAGAACACTGCCGAGATTTTACGACAGTACCGTAAACTGCTTTACGGTACCGTATTTCTGATCCAGCTTTAACCCGGGAGCAGTTGTAATTACACTGCCGAGAAATTACACTGCCGTATTTTGTTTTCTGACACGCAAACTCTGTACCGTATTTAGGGTTTTGACTGAACCATTTTTAGGGTTTTACCCTCGTTCTCACTCGTTTTTGAGCCATTCTTAGATTTTCGATCATCTCCGACCACCTAGGGACGCCGGCGACCTTTCCCATTCAGCTTTCATCGTCAATTAGAGGATAGGCTATCGATCCTTTGCTGTTTGGAAGAATTTAAACCGATTTCCATCACCGATTTGAACTAAAGTACGCTGAACTTACTCAAAGTTACTGTTCATTGACATTTACTCTGTTTTCTTGAGTTTAAGTCTGAGTTCTCAGTTGATTTTCGTTTCTAATGAACTTGATTAACATTTCTGATGATGTTGAGAGTATGATACAATGTCATATATTTGCTGTATTTGCATTAAATTAAAAATTGCATCTTGAGTTTATACTCATGGCACCAAGAACAAAGTCAATTTGTGCAAGAAGAAAGGGGAAAGCCCTTGCTGAATCATCTCAACCACAGAACCCCCATGGGATAATATTCAGAAATGAAATGCAAGAATCCAGATACAACAAAGTTTTAGAAAGAAAAATCATCAACACTAAGTATGCTGATCGAAGAACATTGGAAGCCTTGGGGCTTTATGAGGACGTGCTTTGGATGTTTGAGAGGATCAAGGCTAAGCAGTTCTTCTATATGACTCCACACACTTATCTACCACTTGTTCTGGAATTCTTGAGCCGCTTGATAATTGACTTAAAGGAATTTTCAAATGGACCTGCAGAAGGGGAAATCACTTTTAAATTAGCCAATGAGGAGAGGAAGCTTACATTGCAAGAAGTAAGAGATATCTTTGAGTTGAGTAGAGGAGGATATACTGAGATGCCTCTTGGATTCATGCAAGGCATTTTCTGTAACCAAATTATAGATGAGAGTCATTTCTATGTCGTTTCTGCTAGAGCTAGCAAGATCAAGAACCCTTGTATTAAGTATGCCCACAGGGCTCTAGCTCACACTGTGTTTGGAAGAGGAGATAGCGACGGCATGGTCTGTCAACATGAACTCTGTTTTCTTTGGGGGATGCTCAATGGATTTGTGGTGTAGCGCCACGCTACGTGATGGGGAGAGCTCCTAGACCGACTCTAGGAGGACATGCGAATGATCCAGAAACTCGCGATCAAACACGCGGATTCAAAGACATCAGATATGTATTAGAGCAACAGATGGCAAAATAGATAACCAAGGCATTCAATTACGAAAATAGCACTCAAATGAAACTACTAACCATTAGAAACGAAGAATATGAGGTATTGAGACAAGGCCAAGGATCGTACACCTTGCCTCCAACCACACTCTACTTCCACACGCTTCGCGGAGTCGAGGCACCGACCACTACTCCAGAGTTACAAGACCTCTCGCAGCCCCTTCCGGACTTGTAAGCTTGTAAACAGACTAAACACTAGGCCCTATCTCCCTTTTATAAGCTAAGGGAGGGCAAACCCACACCACTCACATGAGGGGTTGTTGTAACAAATATTCTAACTACTACACTGAAAAAGCTGAGAAAAGGGATACATTTGACTGGAAATATTCCAGCAACCAAGTGTGTTTGAAAAGCTTCAGGTCGCTTTAAATTTGAGCCGTCCATTTGAGTTTTCGTGATATCTTCTTATCTGGACGTCTGATCGGAGATTTGAGCGCATGGATGGATAGATCTGGTTCGGATTAGTGGGGATCGACACCTGGATCATCTTGAAACTCGTCCGATTGGAGCAGATCTAGCCGAAACAATACCAGCCGTTGATTTACTTGAAGCTGATCTGACCGCTGGATGGATGCTGAGTGATCTGGGCCGTTGGCTTTCTCCCTTCTCTTCATTTCGCTCGAGGGCGGCGAACAAGGGTACGCCGCCGGTCGATGATCGGCGCTCAATAGCCAGCGATAGTCCGGCTGGAGATGTGTGTGGCGATTTCGGGTGGCAGGGAAGCTTCCGACGTTCGATCGTGGCGCGCTGGCCAGGGAATAGGGCGGACGGCGGCAGAAACTGGAAATCGGAGAAGCTTTCAATTCCGGTGATCCACCGACTGGATGGCCAATTGTTTCCGGCTGTGAGTTTGCGGCGACGAGAAGAGCCTGTGGCAGGAATTTGGCGTTGATCGGAGCTACGGATGGGCGGAGTGAAGAACGATGTCGCCGGGCATGGTGGAGCTCATTTCCGGCAATCCGACCGTCGGACGGCCAGATACTTAGGACTAGGAGTTTGCACAGATGAGGAGACACTGTAGCCGGAGTCTGGTGATGATCGGAGCCCTGGATGACGCCTCCAAGATCCACGAGTGAGGTTCTTGTTGGGAAACCCTGGGGACATTTTACAATTTTTCAGAGTTATAAGCATACATACATACATTGCACAGTGGAAGAATGTCCCCGAAACAGGTCGGTCCCAAAAACCTAGTGAAGATCGCAAGCAAGAGAGTCGACACGATGAGTTAGGAAATACCTTAAGAGCGGTTTGGAGTGATGCCGATACAGACGCCCAAGTGTGCGCCCTCTGCAGTCTCACACACACGGATCTCTTGAGTCCTCTTCTTCCACACCCGTGTGCAGGTTAACCTTGTGAATAAGCATCATACCAGATCATTATAGCAGCGGAAAAACAAGGTTACCAAGAGGATCGCATGTAGAAGATATGATCAACCTTATAAAACAAACTTGCATAAAACAAGCGTGAGGGTGTTACCATGGCCATGAGAGGCGACTTGGAAGATGAAAGGGCGAGCGGCTCTTCTCCAAAGAAGTCGCACACAAGAAGACGATGGCTACTTCCTTGTACACTTTGTGCTAGCAAAGCCACTCGGAGTCCTTGATCGTGTGAAGAGATGTTTTCTTCCTTTTGCTGGCCGAACTCCCTCTCTTGGCGTGAGGACAACCAAAGACGAGAGCTTGAGGAGCAAGAGGCGAGAGAGACGTAGAGGCGTTCTCACGTTCAAAAACGTGGGGGGGTTTTCCAACAAGGAAAACGGCTTCTAAAGATAGTAAGCATTAACTCCTCATTTTACTCCCCTTGAAGCCTTCAACCGAAACTCCTCTCCCCTTTGAACCATACGTTCACATAAGTGAACCGGTTCAATTCCATTTGGTTCAAGGACCAAATCGAACCAGCCATGGTCTAGATCTCTTTGAACCTCATGGTTCAAGATCTAACCACACATCTCAATGAACCTCTTGATCTCTACGATCAAACATCAATTCTCCCGATCGAAGCTTACCGACCACATGCCCTAATCAATCAAACATGATCAGACTAGATCTCACTTCCAATCAGAGATTAAATTGCTTCAAACTGAACCAGAACAATTCAGTCCACACGATCTGACATAAGTAAGCCATATCATCAAATTGTGCGACCCTAAGGGTTTCCTTCAATGTCGGTAACGATAACTTACATTATCACAACCAGAGAGGGGTATCTAGCAACACATCACTGTCTCCCGATATGAAGGAAAGAGTCTTCCAAGAATACTCCCAAACCATAGCACAAGTGTGAATCCAATTCACTCAGTATACATGTTCCCTTTGCCACTGGACGCTCTCATTGGACAAACCTGTCAAGCTTGTAATTCCAACATGATGAGAATGGTTAGATCATATGAACATAGTCATCTGGGTATGGCCATACACTTTCTCAACCATCTCATCCAGGGGGCCCCTTTAGAACATCACTCTTCAACTAGGAGAGGCAATCCTATATCTATCACTAGTGTCCTAACATGATTCATGCCCACTATCCAAGATAATCTGTAACCATTATCTTTTAAATGATATTGAACTATCTCAATATAATGTCAATCATCACTTAGAAATACAAGTGATCTCAAGTCAGAGGGAATATACCACTTGCTTGCTTATAAGGATTTATTCACATTGTGACAAACAATTGAATATCCTAAGTAGGGTCTGTCTAGTACATCCCATGCACCTATGTGTCTAAATCTTATTCCATACTCAAAGCATCCTATAAGATTAGAACACATATTAGTCTCAATCATACCAAGGCTGTCTCATGTTCACCATGATATCTCGACTAAGGACAACACTGAATGTCAACAAAGCTGAACATCATTGAGACATTACTCAGATGTATACATATAATAGCAGATAATGCAACAATCTGAATAACAACAATTGCCTTTATAAACATATACAGTTTATACATGATACTGATAACATCCCAAGGCCTCAAACATTAGCCTTAAGTGCATACCCCAACACGGTGCTAGGCTCGGGAAGAAGATCCAAGCCTTAGGGAGATGCTCCAATCACCTTGCGCCACCACCAAGGAGGGATGCGCCAAAGAGGATGAAGAGGAGAGGAAACCGTCAAGAGCTTTCTTCACTTGCGCCAAGAAGAAGAAAGGAAGAAGACTTGCGACCACTTGATGGAAGAGGAAGAGGTTGCGCCACCTTTGTTCCTTGCTCTCGCCCCTCTTGATGTGTTCACGCCTCCAAGGATGAATAATCTCAAGAGGGGGCGGCTAGGGTCACATATATAGGGCAAGAGGCGGTTAGGGCAAGGGCTAGGATCATGACAAGTGTAGGGCTAGGATGAAGAGGTTTGATGCAAGGAAAGTCTCCAAGACTTTACCATAAATCTCATTCAACCTATCCATAATTGCCTAAGCACCATATCAGCCCAAGACATGCCTTAAATGCATACATACCATCAATGGGAGATGGCTAGGCGCATATTACTTCTTAATGAAGCAATTTTTGCCACCCAAACCCCATTATGCCCCTTAGGCGCCAATGGGGTTGGGTCTCTCCCCATTATACCCTTTTAGCCTATTTCCTCTTCATGACAACTTGTTATTGGGCCTCATTGGATAATGAGCTAGCCCAAACTTCATCACATGGGTTGATTAAGCATTTGGATCCAATCCAATGCAACCCTAATCCAAATGTGACCAACCATGGTCAAATACGGGTCAACCTGCCAAAAATGAAGTTTGGCTCCAATAACATTCTTCCATCTCATCAGGCCCATTGGCGCTGATGAAATCTCCCAATTAGATCCGAGTTATCCAATAACTCGATCATAAGGCTTCCCAATCAATACGAGAACTTAAGTATCAAGGTGTGCGACCCTGTAGGTTCCTTCTGATGCCGGCAGTGCTGACTAAAGGTCACCACAAGCAGTGAGTGGCACCTAGTAGTGCATCGCTGCTACCCAGGTCATTGGAATGGATATCGACATCGACATCCCCATCATCGCAACTAGGTACAGATGCATTACAGTCTCTTTGCCGAACTGATATCCGATTGGACAAGTGTGTCACCACTTGTTTTCACCCAATCACATGGCTATGACTAAAACAGGTTCTCACCTGGGTATGGCCATACACTCTCAGTCATAGAACCATAGAGGAGCTCCATGGATATCATACTTCCCTAAGGAAGGGGCAAATCCTATGTCTGTCCATTGACCTTCTCATATGGGTCGTGACATGCTTAATGACAACCGTTATGGCCTCCCAACTACGGCGAGGTGTTAGGTTGTATCAAAGCAAATCCCTAACCATACAGAATGGCCAATGACATCAAGTCAAGGGATCAATGCATCTCCTATTACATGTGAGGATAACTCATGACACCAAGTCATAGCCTCACAGCGGGTCTATCCAGTATATCCTCCAATGATATACCCGTGTGTCTGCGTTAGCACCACGTGCCTAACTAGCCCACATACCTGTCTCACAAGTACCATAGCTATCTCATATCCACTAAGGTACATCGACTGGGGACTATAGTTCGAGCACAGATCCAATCTGTCTCCAGGGACATTATCATGTTAGTACATATGCGCAGATGTAAACAAACATAGATAACGACAATGCCAGAATGATATAAATATCAAAGTCAAGTAGTACATAAGTAGACCAAAACTAGGTCCTAGGGCATATACACCAACAATCTCCCACTTGCACTAAGACCTAGAGGTTGAGAAATCTCAACCCCATATCTCTAGCGTGACCATCATGCTTCTGCTACGCCAAAGCCTTGGTCAATGGGTCTACTAGATTGTTCTTTGTGTCAACTCTGCTAATCTTGACATCACCTCTATCAAATGATCTCTCTGATCAGGTGAAATCTTCTGAGTATGTATTTGGATCTTTGATGAGACCGTGGTTCCTTGGCTTGTGCAATTGCTCCATTGTTGTCACAGTAGAGTTCAATGGGATCCATTGCACTAGGGATCACCTGAAGATCACATAAGAACTTCCTTATCCAAACGGCTTCCTTGGCTGCCTCAGAAGCGGCCACATACTCTGCCTCGGTTGTAGAATCTGCTATGGTTGATTGCTTGAAGCTCTTCCAGCATACAGCGCCTCCATTTATCTTGAACACATAGCCGGCCTGAGATCTAAAGTCGTCAGGGTCAGACTGGAACGATGCATCAGTATAGCCCTGCATACTGAGCTCTTCCTATCCCCCATAGACCAAGAACAAATCCTTAGTTCTTCTCAGATACTTTAGGATGTTCTTTACAGCCACCCAGTGCTGCAGACCTGGATTGGATTGGTATCAGCTGGTTATGCTTACAGCATATGCCACATATGGTCTAGTACACAACATTGCATACATGATCGATCCTACTGCCGAAGCATAAGGAATTCGACTCATGTCATCCCTCTCAGCCTGTGTTGTAGGACACTGGCTCTTTGAGAGAGTAAGGCCATGTCTTACTGGAAGGTATCCTTTCTTGGATTGCTCCAAGTTGAATCTCTCCAGGACCTTATCAACGTAGGTACTCTGACTAAGGGCCAGGAACCTCTTGGATCTATCCCGGTAGATCCTTACGCCTAGAATATAGGCGGCCTCCCCTAAGTCTTTCATCTCGAAACACTTCCCCAACCATGCCTTCACAGCTTCAAGACTAGGGATGTCGTTTGCGATGAGCAGTATGTCATCGACATACAAGACCAGAAAAATCACCAAGCTCCCACTGAATTTTCTGTATACACAGGCGTCATCTTCGCTTTTCATAAAGCCATAATCTCTCACGGCTTCATCAAATCGAAGATTCCAACTTCGAGATACTTGCTTTAATCCATAAATGGATCTCTTTAGCCTGCAGACCTTATTAGCCTCTGTAGGATGGATGAAGCCATCAGGTTGTGACATATACACATCCTCTGTCAGCTTCCCGTTAAGGAACGCTGTCTTCGCATCCATCTGCCATATCTCATAGTCATGATATGCAGCTATAGCAAGCAGAATCCGAATGGATTTGATCATGGCAACTGGCGAGAAGGTTTCATCATAGTCCACCCCGTGGACTTGTTTAAATCCTTTAGCCACTAGTCTACCCTTATAGGTAACTATATTGCCATCCATGTCTGTCTTCCTCTTGAAGACCCATTTACACCCTATGGGTTTTACCCCATAAGGTAGCACAACCAAATCCAAGACTTGGTTAGCCGTCATGGAATCCATCTCGAATCGCATGGCGTCAAGCCATCTCTCGGAGTCCGGGCCACTGACCGCCTCATCATAGGTTCTGGGTTCATCCTCAATGATGAAGATCCCATCGTGTTGGGTCGGCAGTGACCCGTACCTTTCAGGTGCACGACGAATTCTCCCAGACCTACGCGGGACCTGTGTCTGAGCCTCAGGTTGGCTAGCAACCGGTGCAGGTGGCTCAGATTCCATCTCTTTGTCTTATGCTTGCACTTGGACCTCATCCAAGTCAAACTTTATCCCACTAACTTCTTTCATGAGAAATTCTTTCTCTAAAAAGATAGCACCCCGAGCAACAAAAATTTTGTTCTCGGTTGGGACATAGAAGTAGTATCCTTTAGTTTCCTTAGGATACCCCACAAACACGCATTTATCAGATCTAGGTTCTAGCTTGCTAGAATCCTGACGTTTGACATAAGCCTCACATCCCCAGATCTTGATAAAAGTGAGATTAGGGCGTCTCCCACTCCACATCTCGTATGGTATTTTGGAGACACTCTTAGATGGAACGTTATTCAGTATTAGAGAAGCTGTCTCTAGTGCATGCCCCCAGAATGAGGGAGGTAGAGTTGCATGACTCATCATAGATCGAACCATGTCCAATAAAGTTCGATTTCTCCTTTCAGACACACCATTCCATTGAGGTGTTCCAAGAGGAGTGAGTTGGGATATGACCCCAGATTCTCTCAAATAGTTAAAGAACTCACCACTCAGGTACTCTCCACCTCGATCTGATCGAAGAGCTTTAATGGATCTTCTAAGCTGGTTCTCTACTTCATTCTTGAACTCCTTGAATTTCTCAAATGACTCAGATTTATGTCTCATTAAGTAGACATAGCCATACCTACTGAAGTCATCAGTGAAGGTAATGAAGTAGTTGTACCCTCCTCTGGCTTGTTTATTGAAAGGCCCACACACATCAGTATGTATGAGATCTAATAAACCTCCTGCCCTCTCACCAATCTTGGTGAAGGGCACCTTTGTCATTTCCCTAATAAACAAGGTTCACAAGTATCAAATTCCTCCAAGGAACTTGAATCTAACAATCCATTTGCATGGAGTTGTTGGATGCGATTCTTGTTTATATGGGCTAATCGACAGTGCCATAGGAAAGCACCAACTGAACCACTCAGTTTGGTCCTTTTATTACTTATGTTACAAATAGAACTTTCCATATCCAATATATATAGACCATTGCACAAAGTACCCTTCCCATAGAACATATTTGCAAATGAAAAAGAACAAGAGTTCTTATTTATTTCAAACTTAAATCCCTTCTTTGCTAAGCAAGGAATGGATACAATGTTCTTAGTAAGTGAAGGTATACAAAAGCAATTATCTAGTTCTAATTGAAGTCCAGAAGGCAAGGAGAGAGTCAAAACGCCTACAGCAATAGTAGCAACCTGTGCCCCATTTCCAACGCGTAGGTCAATCTCTCCAGGCCGCACCTATCTACTTTTCTTGAGCCCCGGCATATTTGTACAAATATGAGCCCCACATGCGGTATCCAATACCCATGACATAGAAGTAGAAAGATTGACTTCTGTAACATAGATACCTGAGCTAGAAGTTAAGGCCAAGCCTTTCTTCTCCTCATTATGAAGCTATTTGCAGTCCCTTCTCCAGTGACCCTGCTCGCCACAGTGAAAACACCTCTGGTCCTTTGACTTCTTCACCTTTTTCTTCAGTGCCTTGGTAGGACCTCTGGCACTACTCTTAGCACGTGCCTTACCCTTCTTCTTTATCTTCTTGGTCGCAGGGACCAAAAGAACAGAATTGGGTTTGGTCTTACCCATCTCACGCTTGGCTGTTTGGAGCATATTCATTAATTCCTCCCGTGTGCACTCAATCTGGTTCATGTTGAAATTAATAATAAACGGACTGAAGCTAGGGGGCAGGGAATGCAGAATAAGATCCACGACCAGCTCGTTGTCTATGGCAAGTCCCAGTCTCTTGAGATGATCCACATTCCCAATGAGCTTGAGAACATGGGGTCTCACTAGTGCACCCTCAAACAACTTACACCGAAAGACTGCTTTGGCAGTGTCAAATCTCTCAATTCTAGACTGAGCCTCGAACATCTATTTCAGATGAGTGATCATCTGAAAAGCGTTCTGCTCCTCATATTGCACCTGCAGTTCAGGTGCCATGCTAGCTAGCATAAGACATGCAACCTCCAAAGAGTCATCCTGATGCTTTCTATAAGCATCTCTGCCTGCCGCTCGGGCATTAGGCGGAGGAGCCGCAGGAAGAGCCTGTTCAACGACATACAACTTCTTCTCGAGCTTGAGGACTATCCTCAAGTTCCGATGCCAGTCAATAAAGTTAGTTCCAACCAACTTATCCTTATCAAGGAGTGATCGCAGTGATAATCCGCCAGTGTTCGTAGCCATTGTTCTACAACACCCAAGAAAAACAGATTAGTACTACTTCGAATCATTTAAACTGGACTTGTTTTAAATGATTAGTGCTCCCACTATTTTAAATTCGAATTGACAACCGCCAAAGTCAATCGGGAAGTTTAAGACTTCCTAGTGAGATGGGATCCTTATTTCACATAAGGCTTCGCGTCCCACGAGGGTTGGATGAGATGCACAAAGTTACCCATGTTTCCTAAGGTGGGCGCGCCGGCCGGTTGCTCCAAGCAACTCCCCTTGTTGAGATAGTCTGGGCATTTTATGTCCAGCGAGGGCTGGATACAACATGAAATCCTAACCCCTCAACGATGCCTCTAGACTTTCACCATGTGCCCAGTACATGTGAACTTCTAGTCAAGTCCATTCCTAACCGTTATGCCCAGGGCCAACGAGTTTCCTTGCGAAGGCACACCCAGGTTCAAACTGGACTGGGGAAACCATTGTCACCACACACTTTCTAAAGATAAGCGGGTGTGTCCCACGAGGGTGGGAAACAGTTCACAACTCCACTGATCGATAGCTTAGTGAGGGCTACGCATTAGAAGGCTACTAGACTTGATATTTTATTATGAGGGTTTTTGAGGTCTCATCAATTTTATCTTATGTCTAGCAATACAGGCATTCAATCCTATAGTGACAACACGAATATAAAACATTACAAGCATGCTTTTAGCAGATAAGGAAAGCAGTAAAAGATGATGTGATCAAAGCCCTTTCAAGACATTGAACCAACCCATGCCAAAAGGAGGTTCAACTCTTGACATAGGACTCAAGCCCCTAAAATAGACCTATCCTAGCCGCCCTCTATCTTGGTCTTCAAGGTTGGCTCCAAGGTCCTTCTCACATGGTTTAGCTCTCAAACCTTAAGGGTAGACCCCAAGGGTTCGGCCAATGCCATGGTCTTCCTCCAATGAGGATGCGCCACAATGCAAGAAGCTAAGTTAGCTAGCTCTTCCTTTGATGCTTGTTGCGCCACCATCCAAGGTGCGCAAGCTCCAAGTACATGCGCCACCCTAATCTTCTTTTTAGTTAAAAGCAAAAAGAAAAGCGGCACGCAGGCCTCACAAGGATACATCACAGGCATGCAAAGGGGGGTTTGACTAATGATCACAACATCATGCACAATCAAGGTATTTACTCATGCAATTCTACATGCTCATGAAAAACATAAAATCTGAAATTTTACTTTTTTATAAAACTAGTCTCTTTTTCTCATCTTCTTCTCACAAATCTTTTGGTTAATTGCGATTTATTTTTCATGATGATTTCAGAGATCCTTTCGGCTGGCAATTTTGTCAGATCAAGAGACTTGGCCAGTCCGAAGACACAATGCCCGTCCTACTTGACAAAATTACGTGCGCCTTTGATCTTTAAATCAGACAAGAAAAATAGTCCAAAAATCCAAAAGAGATTGAGAGGATGATAGAAACAAGAAACCCTAATTTTTCCTACTTAGAAAAAATCGTTTGCCATGCATCATGCTATTGACAAAAATAGAGATATGGCATGTGAGCATGAAAGAAAAGCGTAAAACATCGTTCGAGTCTTGCAAGTCGCTCTGATACCACTGTTGGGAAACCCCGGAGACATTTTACAATTTTTCAGAGTTATAAGCATACATACATACATTGCACAGCGGAAGAATGTCCCCGAAACAGGCCGGACCCAAAAACCCAATGAAGATCGCAAGCAAGAGAGTCGACACGATGAGTTAGGGAATACCTTAAGAGCGGTTTGGAGTGATGCCGATACAGACGCCCAAATGTGCGCCCTCTGCAGTCTCACACACACGGATCTCTTGAGCCCTCTTCTTCCACACCCGGTGCTAGCCTCGGTAAGAAGATCCAAGCCTTAGGGAGATGCTCCAATCACCTTGCGCCACCACCAAGGAGGGATGCGCCAAAGAGGATGAAGAGGAGAGGAAACCGTCAAGAGCTTTCTTCACTTGCGCCAAGAAGAAGAAAGGAAGAAGACTTGCGGCCACTTGATGGAAGAGGAAGAGGTTGCGCCACCTTTGTTCCTTGCTCTCGCCCCTCTTGATGTGTTCACGCCTCCAAGGATGAATAATCTCAAGAGGGGGCGGCTAGGGTCACATATATAGGGCAAGAGGTGGTTAGGGCAAGGGCTAGGATCATGACAAGTATAGGGCTAGGATGAAGAGGTTTGATGCAAGGAAAGTCTCAAAGACTTTACCATAAATCTCATTCAACCTATCCATAATTGCCTAAGCACCATATCAGCCCAAGACATGCCTTAAAGGCATACATACCATCAATGGGAGAGGGCTAGGCGCATATTACTTCTTAATGAAGCAATTTTTGCCACCCAAACCCCATTATGCCCCTTAGGCGCCAATGGGGTTGGGTCTCTCCCCATTATACCCTTTTAGCCTATTTCCTCTTCATGACAACTTGTTATTGGGCCTCATTGGATAATGAGCTATCCCAAACTTCATCACATGGGTTGATTAAGCATTTGGATCCAATCCAATGCAACCCTAATCCAAATGTGGCCAACCATGGTCAAATACGGGTCAACCTGCCAAAAATGAAGTTTGGCTCCAATAACATTCTTCCATCTCATCAGGCCATTGGCGCTGATGAAATCTCCCAATTAGTTCCGAGTTATCCAATAACTCGATCATAAGGCTTCCCGATCAATATGAGAACTTAAGTATCAAGGTGTGCGACCCTGTAGGTTCCTTCTGACGCCGGCAGTGCTGACTAAAGGTCACCACAAGTAGTGAGTGGCACCTAGCAGTGCATCGCTGCTACCCAGGTCATTGGAATGGATATCGACATCGACATCCCCATCATCGCAACTAGGTACAGATGCATTACAGTCTCTTTGCCGAACTGATATCCAATTGGACAAGTGTGTCACCACTTGTTTTCACCCAATCACATGGCTATGACTAAAACAGGTTCTCACCTGGGTATGGCCATACACTCTCAATCATAGAACCATAGAGGAGCTCCATGGATATCATACTTCCCTAAGGAAGGGGCAAATCCTATGTCTGTCCATTGATCTTCTCATATGGGTCGTGACATGCTTAATGACAACTGTTTTGACCTCCCAACTACGGCGTGTTAGGTTGTATCAAAGCAAATCCCTAACCATATAGAATGGCCAATGACATCAAGTCAAGGGATCAATGCATCTCCTATTACTTGTGAGGATAACTCATGACACCAAGTCATAGCCTCACAGCGGGTCTATCCAGTATATCCTCCAATGATATACCCATGTGTCTGTGTTAGCACCACGTGCCTAACCAGTCCACACACCAGTCTCACAAGTACCATAGCTGTCCCATATCCACTAAGGTACATCGACTGGGGACTATAGTTCGAGCACAGATCCAATCTGTCTCCAGGGACATTATCATGTTAGTACATATGCGCTGATGTAAACAAACATATATAATGACAATGCTAGAATGATATAAATATCAAAGTCAAGTAGTACATAAGTGGACCAAAACTAGGTCCTAGGGCATATACACCAACAGTTCTGGTCGCCTGGTCCCCCGAGGAACAATCTGTGCAGAATTGATCTTGTGACCTAGAACGCAGCTGCAGAAGCCATGGGGTGAGGTTTCTATCACTGGGTGATGTAGGGGTAATTCACAAAGCATGCAAACAACGATTTTCGAAAAAATAGTGTTTTGTATTTTTATAAAGTAGAGAAAACCGAATTTAAACTAACGAAGTTTGAAAGTAGTGTTTTTGTAGTTTTAATAAGAAATCCGAATTAACTACTTGCAAGAAAGAAGATAGAGCTACACTACTTGCTTCAAAGTAAATGACAATAATTGTAAAGAAGACTTACAGTGCGGCCCTTGAGAATAGAAGGACCGTCCTTCCCGTTCTTCACCGGTCCTACTCTGATGGAAGGTGCAGGTTACACACAGGGCAATCAGCAATCCCACACAGGCGTGGGTGAATTATAAAGCAGATTAAAATAACTACACAATCAAATGTCAAGAGGGAGGCTAGTCCTCCAAATTCTCTTGCTAACACAAATATTGGACTAACTAAGAGGGGGGAAAGAAAAAGAAGAGGGATGCGCCAAGTCCTTTCCTTGCGCCAACTCCTACAATTGCAAGGGAAGTGTAGTAAGATGCTCTTAAGTTGTATGAAGAAAGAACACAAGAGGTTAGAACACTTAACTTATAGAGTCGCCTTGAAGAGATCAAAGATTTCTTCCATGTTCTATGCGCCACTTGAGTTGTTGTGTTCTTGCTTTGATGTTGAAGCTCTCGGCTTGACTTGGATGAAGTGATGATGAGGAGAAGGGGAAGGGAGTCTCGGCTCTTGGAGAAGGAAAGGGGAAGATGAGGGGGCTTTGGGCGACACAAGCACCCTAAGGAGAAGAGGTGGGCGACACAAGCACCTTGCTTTGGCTAGGAAACTAGTCAACAATTTATTTCAACAATGCTTCATGCACATGATGCGATGGGGACATATTTATAGGTGGCTAAGGGATGAGGGCAAGGTGGTCATTGGCCCCTTGCGCCCCTTACAAACTTGGATGAAATTCGAAAATGGTGGCAAGTCATTAAATGGCTGATCTTGTTGCTTCCTTTGGATGTCTTGAAATGGTGAGTCTTTGAATTTTGAATTGATTATCTTCCTTGGAGATGTGGGCGCATATGAGGAGGGAATTTGAATTCGAAATCCTTCCTTGTTGTCTTGGGCGGCAATGAGAAGAAGGAAATAATCCTTCCCCTAATTGTGGATCTAGATGGTGTAATTCCTTGATTGGTGGATCTAGATGGAGCGCCTCCTTGATTGGTGGATCTAGATGGGGCGCCTCCTTGATTGGTGGATCTTGATGAGCTTTTGCTTCCATTTGTTGCTTGAGGGTGGCGCAAATGAATCCATAGGTTGATATCTTCTTCAATTGGAAAGGGCCTTGGAGTGGGGCTTTGAAGTGGAGTTGAGTTGGAAGTCCCCTTTGAGCTAGTTTGAAGTGAGCCTTCCAAAATGGGAATTAGCTCCATGGAGTAGAGTGAGCTAGCTAGCTTGTATCCCTTGAGCCATCTTTAAATGTGTCCAACTACATGCACTAACCTACCATGATATTACAATGCACAACCTACCAACAACATTCATAAAAATAAACTACATGGTAGACTTTTGGGTGGAACTAACCTATCATGCTATGCAATGCAAATAAGGAAAGTACTAAAAAGGAAAGTGGACTCTATGTGAAGCCATACCTGATGGGCTTCCTCCGAGCCCTAGTGGATCTTCTAGGAGCTGTGTTAGGCCCTCCATCACTGGGCCGCCCGTGGAATATTCTGTGAAGTCGGAGTCTGAGCAGTAAAGCTGGGTTTGCTGTGTTGCTCCTGCATCAGCTTCCGCTGCGTGCTCTAAGGAATTCTCCTCAGGAGAATTAAGTTGACGTGTCGGTCCTTGGGGACTCAAAGTTGCCTCACATTTCGGTGGCCTAAAATCCACAATGGTCTCCATTTCACACCTACAGTTGCTCAAATAGATCCGACGCGAAAAGTTGACATGCACATAAACACAAGGGAAAACAAATACAAAAGACTGAATTGGACGATGTGGGAGACAAGTTGAAGGCATACGCAAACCAACAAAAGGTTTATCACGCTCGGGCGGGGGTCGACCAATGTAACCATCTTTGAGGATGGTTGCGTAGTCGTGGGGGACATGTGGGGTATGCGAGGAGGCAAAACGAAAGGGAATGTGCAGGAACCTACTATTAATGAAAGGTGGACTCCCAACCAATGATTCGAATGAACCAACAAAGTTGTCCTCATGCCGTGCGATTAAACATGATGGGACAACAAACTCAATGGAAGGGGTGAGGGACCGAATCATGTCGGTGGACTCATGGGGTGGGTTCATGGCGATATCTGGGGGCGTGTCCTTAGCCTCCACAACTAAAGGCTCCACTTGGGACAGATCTTCCTCAACCGTAGGCTCAACTAGGGATTCAACAACCATGGGTGAGGATTCGATCAAGGGGGTAATGACCAGCTCCTCCACACGTCCTAGCTCGGGCTGAGGAAGCGCGTGGGGACAAGTGCAAGCTTTCCATTGATCAAAAGCCGCTTGACATAGTTGCTGGAGGTCATTAACTCGTTGCGCAAAGGAATCGGTATAATCAACACTAGGTGGAGGTTCCATCAAGGCAGGGATCACTGGATCCTCCTCAACCCCCAACTCGAGCGGAAGAAGACCGTGGGCTACGAAGCGAGCCTCGAGGCGCTAGAATTCTGCCTCTACCTAGGGCACTGACACTATCCACAAGTGCACGGAAATGTCGAAGTAATACAAAAGATATCGATCCCACAGGGAGCAAGGTGAGTACTAGAAAATCTAACTTTTTGGAATCTAAGCTAATCGAATCGTGGTTTTTTTTTTTAGCAACTAAGTGAACTAAAACTAAGCAGAATAATAAACAAGAAATCAAACAACTACGGCAAGAAAAATATATGAGAGAGAATATCAGGGCTGTGGTTTCCACCACTCTGACGATTCTATTTGCGCTAAGAGATAAATACCGGTTATAAGGATTTACATATATGCATAAGGAATCTACCCTAGGGTACAAGATGTCCTCTTTCGAGTGTATACCCCGGTATTTACCTAGAACGTCTCCTACTTTCATGGTGGACCATTTTCGACAAACCCACTAAGCTCCGTGGCAGATTATGAACCCTCGAGCAAAGAACACGCACTTTCGCGTCGCGTCTTCATAAGATTCACATAGAGGTTCGGTCATTACGGTCGAACTTTCGTTATGGACTGTAACAACTATGACATGACGATACTTGGCCAAAGTGTAGATCAAGATATTAATACTTCTAGTGAAATATGCTCAAAATATGATCCAAAGACAATATTAAAACAAGAGTTGCAAACAGAATTTGTCAGAGGGCCTCAACCTAGCCCTGATACAAAGTTTACGCTACAACCATCGTTGAATCGCTAAAAATCCTCTCTTTAAACATAGGAAAATTACATAAAAAGGTTTCTAGGAGGGAGGAGAAGATAAACCGAACAAAATAACCCAAGATTGCAAGGTTCCGATGATCAAATCTTCAAAAATCCGCTCGAAGTCACCGAATCGCCGTGTTCTTCCACCCTAGCCGCTTCATCGCCTGATTGCTCCCTTCTTAGGTCACGAAATTTGGGGCTTTTATATCTTTTTTGTTCGTCTTCGAGTTAGCTTTCCAAAAAGTCCTCACTTGCTAAATTTGGACTTGAATCGGGTTCAAAATCGAGGGAAAACTGAGAGGGTGTCGAGTTTATATGTCCGCTTCACGGGTGAACCCCATGGGGTTCACCAGGTGGTGAAGTCTTCGGCACATATTTGCTGTGAAATAGTCATGGGTGAACCCAGTAGGGTTCACCTGCTAGTGAAGTCCTCGGCAATTTCCTGCGCATAAATCTCTAGGTAGAATTACGGGTGAACCCCACGGGGTTCACCTGGCCGTGATGTGTGTGGCAATTCTCAGACATCTTCACTTCATCGGTGAACCCCGCCGGGTTCACCAAGCCGTAATGCGCACGTATAATTCATCCTTCGGTGAGATCACGGGTGAACCCCACAGGGTTCACCCGGCCGTGAAGTCCAGAAAAGGCTCCGATTGAGCCCAAATTTTACGGGTAGCTTCGTCTTCTCATAAGAAATCACCCCATGCTCTTAGATTCTTCAAAAAGATCTCAAAATTGGGTGATTTTACCTGAAATTCAATAAGACAGACAAAAAGTGAAGATTCTGAAGTTTTTTAACTAAATAAGCCTTAAAGGAGTATAAAAACATTCAAATAGGCCTAAATTCATCATGGAATAATAGTAAAAATCACAACTAAAGTGCATGGTGTCAAATACTCCTCGACTTAAATCTTTGCTTGTCCTCAAGCAATAAAATAAGTTGAAATACATGCTTGGTACACAAATAATCTTTTGTGTTGAAGTTCGCACCCGGGTTTGGAAAAATACTTTTTAGAAATCCAAGATCTAATCAGAAGAAATTAACTAAAAAGAATGTCTTAAGCATTCACCAGTTTGGTCCCACAGTTTCTAGATGTCAATCAATTCAGAAAACAGTAAACATGGGATTCAATCAAGCATACACAACACTCACTTCATTCCTATCCATCCAATTCGTAATGTTGGGGTTAGCTCAAATGTTTTATTCAGGATACAAAACTCTGATCTTTGCATTAGACTTCAACTCATATCCTTAGGTACCATTGCCAATTTTTCGCAATGCCAAGTAGAGGAGTCTTTTTATTTCAAATCACATTTCATAGATTTCTACTCATGTCCTTTGGAACCACTGCCCATTTTTCACAGTGCCAAGTAGAGGAATCTAAGTGTGATGATTTATTTATTTATTTTTTTTAGTGAAGTTAACACATCCTTTCTTTTAACAAATGAAGTGTTACCCCAATAATAGAAAGGAATTCAAAGTTTGAAAAGAGATTATGCACCATAATATGAATCGAATGTAAATTGCAAACCAAAATCAATTAAAGAATCATGAAAATGTTTGGCCCACTATATGAACATCATAAAATCAATCCGTTTAGGAAATTTCTAATTCAAAGAACATATGGACATGACTATTGAGTAAATTTCTAACAAGTACTACATTCAACATGTCTCAATAAATTCTGACCAATCATGCATTTAACTTTAAGAATTTTGCAAGGCTATCATTAGACAAGACTAGCATGAAAAGTCAATAAAAGTTTTCATCACAAGATATGCAATATAAGCCTTAAAAATGATCATCATGAAAGCGCATAGATCCACACATCATTCAACATGCAAAGAGAGTTATAGCATAGCACTAGAATGGAAAACAGGTGGTCCAAATATCTATTATACACTGCAAAAAGTGTGGGGCCTGAAGATGTGGACCAGGCCGACGAATAGTGGCATATATGATACAATGCCAATATCAAAATATCCATCATAGAGTAGCAGAACAAAGCCATAAAGAAGAATAGAAAGTCACAACAACTACAACCAAACAACCAAGAAGAAGCTGGAGTCAAGACAGCTCACCCGCTCTAGAATATTGCATAGTCCTCTTTGCAATGTCGTATATGCGAGAGGAGAAGGTGGCGGTGTCGAGTCTGGATGGAGCTAGCGCCTCCTGCGCGAATGAGAGCCGGAAGCTCGAGAGCTCTTGCCCTTACCCCGAGAAGTATGACCTGGCGCTTCCTCCTCATCTGAAGAGATTGGTATTTTCCTTGTGTTTTCTTCATTAAGCAGGGCGAATCGGTCATCCATGATTGAGCCCAACATCTTGTGTTGCCACTGCATTTCAGCCTCATTAGCTTCCCATCGGGAAGCTTGCTCCTGATGTATAGAAGAGATGGAGGTATCCATCTGATCGATGAGCTCGCGCTGCTGAAGCTGCTCCTCCATTATCTCTTGAAGAACACGCATCATGGAATCTGAGGAAGAGCCGCCACCAAAGAAAAACGAGCCGGGTGCTGGCTGTGCAGTATCAACTAGGTCGGGCTGAGGATCTTCGATTGGCTTGATGCGCCAGTTCGCTCGAACGCGCACAGTTGTGCGCTCAGGATTTGGCAATGGTAAACAGAACTGGCTATCCTTGAACGTCATATAATAAGAGTCACCTCGGCGGACAATGAGTTTCATGGAGACGCATGACTCAATCTCGAGCCGGTTGTTTCCATGAGCTTCGGGTGTACCGTAGGGAATGACTCCCAAGGCAACAGCCAGCGGCGTGATAAGGCCTCCGATGATGATCGCGCCCTTGCGGCAGTGCGTGATATGTTGGGGTATGCCTTTAAGGCTAATGTTTGAGGCCTTGGGATTCTTTCAGTATCATGTATAAACTCTTATGTTTATAAAGGCAATGGTTGTTATTCAGTTTGTTACATTGTCTGCTGCAATAAGTGTGCTTCTGAATAATGTCTCAATGTTGTTCAGCTTGGCTGACATGCTGTAATGTCCTTAGTCGAGATATCTTGGTGAACATGAGACAGCCTTGATATGATTGAGACTAATATGTGTTCTAATCTTATAGGATGCTTCGAGCATGGAATAAGATGTAGACTCATGGGTACATTGGATGTACTGGACAGACCCTACTAGGATATTCAATTGCTTGTCACAATGTGAATAATCCTTGTTTGCAACAAGTGGCACATGTCCTCTGACTTGAGATCACTTGTGTTTCTAAATGATGATTGTCATTGTTTTGAGGTAGTTCAATATCATTTGAAACATAATGGTTATAGACTATCTTGGATAATGATCATGAGTCAGGTTAGGACACTAGTGATAGATATAGGATTGCCGTCTCCTTGATTGGAGTGTGATGTTCTAAAGGGGCCCCCTTGAATGAGATGATTGAGAAAGTGTATGGCCATACCCAGATGACTATGTTCATCTGATCTAATCATTCTCATCATATTGGAGTTACAGGCTTGACACGTTTGTCCAATAAGAACATCCAGTGGCAAAGGAAACATGTATGCCTTGTGAAGTGGATTCACACTTGTGCTGTGGTTTGGGTGTAGTCTTGGAAGACTCTTTCCTTTATATCGGGAGACAGTGATGTGTTGCTAGATACCCCTCACTGATCGTGATAACGTGAGTTGTCGTTACCGACATTTAAAGGAAACCCTTAGGGTCGCACAATTTGATGATATGGCTTACTTAAGTCAGATCGTGTGGACTGAATTATTTTGGTTCAGTTTAAAGGGATTTAATCTCTGATTGTAAGTGAGATCTGGTCTGATCATGTTTGATTGATTAGGGCTTAAGATCGGTAAGCTTTGATTGAGAGAATGGATGCTAGATCGGTGAGATCAAGAGCATCAAGAGATGAACGGTTAGATCTTGAACCTTTAGGGTTTATTGTGATCTAGACCAAATGGCTTGGGTTAATTGGTCTTTGAACCAAACCAAATTGAACCAGCTCATCAAGTGAGCGCATGGTTCATGGGAGAAGAGATTTGCGATTTGTTCATGAGCGCATTTCATGATGAGAAGTGGTTTTGCTATTTTTAGATAGCATGTCACTTACGTGACCACATCTCACGTCGCCTCTCTTCACGCCTCCCTCTCGCCCTCTTGTCGCCTGTTGGTTTTTGGTTCTTGACACATTCGTGTGGTAGAGTTTCTTGACGACAAGGGAGAGGTCTCGCCAAGCAAGAAAAATCTTCTCTTCCCTTTCATATGACAAAGACCTTTGAAGAACCTTGCTAGCACAAGGATCAACAAAGAGTAGGCGGCATCACCTTGTGTGCGTCACTTTTGGAGAAGATCCCTTTCGATCCTTGCTTCCAAGGCACCATCCAAAGGATGGCGATGGTATGATCCTTCTTATGTTTGCAATCGGGGTTTTTGTAGTTGATCATATCTCATGCAATCGATCCCTAGAAATCCATTCCGCTGCTTTAAAACCTCCATATGCGCCAGTAGGGTTTCACCCCCCCTTGTTGAGGGGACTTTCAACTGGTATCAGAGCCAGGTTCTTATGCATGTTAATATGATTGCTATGTTTGATTTGTGATCCATGTTTGCGCCATATTGCTAGATCTATAGGTTACATGCGAAAACTTACATGTTGTATATTAATCTTGGCGCATGTATGAAGGTAGCGCTTCTTTCATATTGTTGTTGATGTTTTTCACAAAACTTAATGACTTGCGCGCTTACCATTAGATCTAAGTGGCGCCTACTTTAAACCCTTAGACGGGTTATTAGGGTTGAAGTCACAGTCCAGTCAAGATCCAACCAGTCTGATCAGACTATCTGACAGCCTAGATGGGTCGACCAGATGGCACCTGTGCGCAAGCACGAGGTGGCTATAGGTCGACTGCGGACAGGCGTGTAGCGATGTCTGGTTGAGACAACCTGTGAACGCACATGGTTTAGGCCCGGGGTCACACCCGCATGCCAGAACTCATGAGGTCGTTCAGCCCTTGGCGCATGCATGATTGACCATTTGGTCGACTCAAGTCAGTTAGGACTTGGTGCATGCAAGGGCAGTGGATCTGACTAGGTCTGATGAGTGGATCCCTAATAATGGACCGTTGTAAGGTAGTAGGGCACATAAGGAAAAATAAAATGATGCCAATGCGGTTTTTCAAAATTTTATTTTCTTATTGGATCACATGTTGATTGTAAGCATATGCTTGTTTATTTAATCTTATGTGGGCTGCCCGTGTTAATGTGTGCTGTGCTGGGGCCTGCGAGCCTGGATTAATTATAAATTATTATTTTGTGATCTGCGCATCACATTTTAATTAATTTATTGTGTAATTGACCTGCGTGTCAATCTTGTCTAGATAGATTAAATTGTAATTTTAATCAGACAAGAGCACAGAGCACACATGGCATTGGCGCATGCAGCAGTGGCTTGACCAGGTGGGAGGTCTAGGGTTCGACCCTAGGACAGGCGTATTTCCCTGGTGGGCGCACCTGAGCTGCAAAGGGCGCTAGGGCCCTGGGTTGGGCCAGATGAGATGCAAAAGACCCATGAAGAGCTCAAGTGAAGACTTAAGTTAAAATTAAGGTCTTACTTAGGGTTAATGGGCTTTTACCACATAAGATCAGCATGCTTTCTACTTATCGTTTTTATAATTAGAATTGCATGATTTAATCTTCTGCTATCGCCATAGGGTTTGCATGATAGTTAAGAAGATAAAAGACCGTTAAAATCCAACGCTATAATATCAAGCACGTAAGCCTTCTGACGCGAAACCTCACTGTTCTGACTATCGTTGGGGCCGTGTTGTACCCACTCAGTGGGCACGCCCATCTATCTTCAGACGGTGTGTGATTACACCTGCGTGTTACAGGGAAGGGATTTATTGCTTCTCGTTGCTCAGCATAGCACGTGGTGGTCCAGGGAGTAGGTCAGGTCAGCTTGGCCATGTAGGCTATATATGGGGCATATGTTAGCTATATGGAGGCAGCCATCTGTGGGATCAGAGACTGTGTTGTACCAACTCAGTTGGCACAGTCTGCTGGATTGCCCAGATGAAGGGGAATCGCACGGGTTGGCGATTGGCAGGGACTGCCTACCAGAAATTAGTGCTTGTACTCTCTGTGCATCTTATCTCGCCTGAGCGGGACGCGGAGACCAAGTATGAAATCTGGATCCCATCTCACTAAAAGAGTCTTACTCTTCCGGACTGTTTTAATGGATTTTTCAGTCAGATAAAATAGTGAGAAAAGAATCTTTCTTAAAGTCCTGGATTGATTATAAACATTGATACTGACCTTGCTGTTCTTGCATTGTTGTAGATTCCTGCAGCAACGAACACCATGAGCTTCAATGTGCGATCCCTACTGGAAAGGGAGAAGTTTGCTGGGCCAAACTTCTCAGACTGGTACGGACACCTTAAGATTGTTCTTAAGGCTGAGAGGAAATTGTATGTCCTCGAGACGGCTATACCGCCTCAACCCGCTCCGAACGCCGCAAGGGCGGTTCGGGATGCCTATGAAAAGCATGTCAATGATAGCATTGATGTTGCTTGCCTGATGCTAGCATCTATGACGCCACAGCTGCAGCGTCAGCATGAGGATATGTCTGCTATAGAAATTATAGCAAACCTCAAGATGCTATATGCTGCACAGGCGAGGACTGAACGCTATAATTTGACCAAGCTTTTGTTTCAGAGCAAACTGGCTGAAGGGAGTCTAGTGGGAGCTCACGTGCTCAAGATGATTGGGCACAAAGAGGCTCTAGAGAAACTGGGGCATACCATCAATTAGGAGCTTGCTGTAGACATTATTCTGCAGTCTCTCCCGGCCTCTTTCGATCCGTTCATTATTAATTTTAATATGAATAAGATCGACTATACTCCGGCAGAGTTGCTGAATATGCTCTTGACTACGGAGGAGACTCTAAAGGGAAAGCCTTGAACCTCTGTCTTGATGTTCCCTTCCAGGAACAAGAAGAAGGGGAAGAAGGGCAAAGCCCCAGTCAAGAACTACAACAAGGCTCTGAAACAAAAGGTCAAGCGGTCGAAGGAATACAGATGTTTCCATTGTGGCCAGCTGGGTCACTGGAAAAAGCACTGTAAAGCGCTCCAAGGAGATAAGAAGGGAAGCATCGCTTCTGGCTCAGGTATTTTTGTGACTGAAGTCATGATATCTTCTTCTTCTATTTCATGGGTGTTGGACACTGCATGTGGAGTTCACATTTGTTCAAATGTACAGGAACTCAAGAGAAGAAGACAGGTGGGATAGCATGAGGTGCACCTACGAGTTGGAAACGGGGCACGGGTTGCTGCTGTTGCTGTAGGAGTTTATTACATCTCATTACCATCTGGACTTGTATTGGAACTAGACAATTGTTACTTTGTACCAAGCATTACGAAAAATATTATCTCTATTCCTGCTCTTGTCAGGAAAGGGTTTTCCTTTGAATGCAAGACTTCAAAGTGTTATCTTTCTCTTGATAATATTGTTTATGCTACTGGGTCAATTAACAATGGGTTATTCATGTTGGACATGGAATGTTCTATACAAAATATTGATAATAAGAAAGCCAAGTATGCTGATGACAGCACCTTGCTATGGCATAGTCGTTTAGGCCATATTAACAAGAAACGCATTAAGCGGTTGCATGATCATGGACTGCTGGGATCATTCTCCTATGAGGAGATTGATACATGCAAAGCTTGTTTATTGGGCAAAATGACGAAGTCTCCTTTTCCTCATAAAGGTCAAAGGGCTTCAGGTTTACTTGACCTTATACACAGTGATGTGTGTGGGCCATTTAGTAAACATGCCAGAGGTGGCTATTCATACTTCATTACCTTTACTGATGATTTCAGTAGATATGGTTATGTCTATCTGATGAGACATAAGAGTGAATCTTTTGACAAGTTCAAAGAGTTCAAAAATGAAGTACAGAATCAGCTAGGCCGAAATATCAAGGCACTTCGCTCAGATCGAGGTGGTGAATACCTAAGTCGAGAGTTTACTGACTATCTGAAGGAGTGTGGGATTATCTCACAGCTCACTCCACCAGGAACACCGCAATGGAATGGTGTGTCCGAGAGGAGGAACAGAACCTTACTGGATATGGTTCGTTCTATGATGAGTTAGGCTACTCTACCTTACTCCTTTTGGTGATTTGCACTGGAAACAGCTGCAAAGGTACTAAACCGAGTGCCATCCAAGGCAGTTTCAAAGACTCCATATGAGTTATGGTATGGGAAACAGCCGAGCTTGACATTTATTAAGATCTGGGGTTGCGAGGCTTATGTCAAAAAGCTCGCCTCTGGGAAACTGGAGAGCAGATCTGACAAATGCATCTTTGTCGGTTACCCTAAGGAAACTAAGGGTTATTATTTCTACGATCCCAAAGAGAACAAAGTATTTGTTGCTCGGACGGCTATTTTTCTTGAGAAGGAGTTTCTTCTGCAAGAAGCCAGTGGGAGAGAAATAAAGTTGGATGAGAATCTAGAGGAAGGACAAAGTAGTCAAGCACAGTTGGATGAGCCTGAGCCAGTAGAACAGGTTATTGAACAACCTAAGGCTCAGATATCACGGGAACCGCGTAGATCGGGAAGGATCCGTCGACAGCCTGAGCGCTATGACGTAGTCTACATCATTGATAATGATGAACCCCTTACTTATGCGGATGCGGTCAGTGGACCGGAGTCAGCTAGGTGGCTTGAAGCTATGCGAGCCGAGATGGACTCCATGTCAGATAACCAAGTTTGGGATTTGGTTGATCCGCCTCCGGGAGTAATCCCTATAGGCTGTAAATGGATCTTCAAGAAGAAGATTGACATGGATGGTAACGTGGTTACCTATAAAGGCAGGCTAGTTGCGAAAGGTTTCAAACAAATCTACGGGATAGATTATGATGAAACTTTCTCTCCTGTAGCCATGTTCAAGTCAATTCGGATTATTCTTGCGATAGCAGCATATTACGATTATGAGATCTGGCAAATGGATGTGAAGACCGCTTTCCTTAATGGAAAACTGGATGAGGATGTGTATATGACACAACCTGAAGGTTTCACTAATCCATCAGATCGTCATAAAATATGCAAGTTAAAGAAGTCCATTTATGGACTTAAGCAAGCATCTAGAAGCTGGAATATTCGTTTTGATGAATCAATATGTGAATTTGGTTTCATCAAGAATGAAGATGACCCGTGTGTATATAAGAGGTTTAGTGGGAGCGTAATTACTTTCCTAGTCCTCTACGTCGATGATATCTTAATCATTGGAAACGATATTTCTGAACTGCATGCTGTTAAAGCATGGTTAAGAAAATGTTTCCAGATGAAAGATCTAGGAGAAGCAGCCTATGTGTTAGGTGTGAAGATCTACAGAGATAGATCTAAGAGGCTTCTCGGGCTGTGCCAAAGTACCTACATCGATAAAGTCCTGGAGAGATTTCATTTAGAGAATTCTAAAAGAGGATATCTTCCAGTCAGACATGGTCTGAATCTTTCAAAGAGTCAGTGTCCACAAACACAGACTGAGAAAGATGAAATGGACAATACGCCTTATGCTTCGGCTATTGGATCCATTATGTATGCGATGTTGTGTACTCGCCCAGACGTCGCTTACGGGTTAAGCGTGACCAGTCGATTCCAAAGTAATCCAGGTCAGGCGCACTGGATTGCGGTCAAGAACATTTTGAAATATCTTCGAAGGACCAAAGATATGTTCTTGATATATGGAGGTCAGGAAGAACTCAGTATTGAAGGATATACTGACGCTTCGTTCCAATCTGACCAGGATGATTTCCGATCACAATCAGGCTATGTTTTTAGCTTGAATGGAGGAGCAGTGGTGTGGAAAAGTTTCAAACAGTCTATCGTTGCTGATTCCACAACAGAAGCCGAGTATGTTGCAGCCTCGGAAGCATCCAAGGAGGCAGTGTGGATTCGTAAGTTTGTTCAAGAACTTGGTGTTGTTCCTTCGAGTGCAGATCCATTGGTTATCTTCTGTGATAACACTGGAGCAATCGCACAAGCAAAGGAACCACGGTCGCACCAGAAGTCCAAGCACATACAGAGACGGTTTCACTTGATCCGGGAGATCATAGATCGTGGTGAGATCAAAATCTGCAAGGTTCATACAGATGACAATCTGGCTGACCCACTTACCAAGCCTCTGGCGCAGTAGAAGCATGAGAAGCACTGTAATAATATGGGTTTGAGATTTCTCAACCATTAGATTAAGTGCAAGTGGGAGATTGTTGGGGTATGCCCTTAAGGCTAATGTTTGAGGCCTTGGGATTCTTTTAGTATCATGTATAAACTCTTATATTTATAAAGGCAATGGTTGTTATTCAGTTTGTTACATTGTCTGCTACAATAAGTGTGCTTTTGAATAATGTCTCAATGCTGTTCAGCTTGGCTGACATGCTGTAATGTCCTTAGTCGAGATATCTTGGTGAACATGAGACAGCCTTGATATGATTGAGACTAATATGTGTTCTAATCTTATAGGATGCTTCAAGCATGGAATAAGATGTAGACTCATGGGTACATTGGATGTACTGGATAGACCCTACTAGGATATTCAATTGCTTGTCACAATGTGAATAATCCTTGTTTGCAACAAGTGGCACATGTCCTCTGACTTGAGATCACTTGTGTTTCTAAATGATGATTGTCATTGTTTTGAGGTAGTTCAATATCATTTGAAACATAATGGTTATAGACTATCTTGGATAATGATCATGAGTCAGGTTAGGACACTAGTGATAGATATAGGATTACCGTCTCCTTGATTGGAGTGTGATGTTCTAAAGGGGCCCCCTTGAATGAGATGATTGAGAAAGTGTATGGCCATACCCAGATGACTATGTTCATCTGATCTAATCATTCTCATCATATTGGAGTTACAGGCTTGACACGCTTGTCCAATAAGAACATCCAGTGGCAAAGGAAACATGTATGCCTTGTGAAGTGGATTCACACTTGTGCTGTGGTTTGGGTGTAGTCTTGGAAGACTCTTTCCTTTATATCGGGAGACAGTGATGTGTTGCTAGATACCCCTCACTGATCGTGATAACGTGAGTTGTCGTTACCGACATTTAAAGGAAACCCTTAGGGTCGCACAATTTGATGATATGGCTTACTTAAGTCAGATCGTGTGGACTGAATTGTTTTGGTTCAGTTTAAAGGGATTTAATCTCTGATTGTAAGTGAGATCTGGTTTGATCATGTTTGATTGATTAGGGCTTAAGATCGGTAAGCTTTGATTGAGAGAATGGATGCTAGATCGGTGAGATCAAGAGCATCAAGAGATGAACGGTTAGATCTTGAACCTTTAGGGTTTATTGTGATCTAGACCAAATGGCTTGGGTTAATTGGTCTTTGAACCAAACCAAATTGAACCAGCTCATCAAGTGAGCGCATGGTTCATGGGAGAAGAGATTTGCGATTTGTTCATGAGCGCATTTCATGATGAGAAGTGGTTTTGCTATTTTTAGATAGCATGTCACTTACGTGACCACATCTCACGTTGCCTCTCTTCACGCCTCCCTCTCTCCCTCTTGTCGCCTGTTGGTTTTTGGTTCTTGACACATTCGTGTGGTAGAGTTTCTTGACGACAAGGGAGAGGTGTCGCCAAGCAAGAAAAATCTTCTCTTCCCTTTCATACGACAAAGACCTTTGAAGAACCTTGCTAGCACAAGGATCAACAAAGAGTAGGCGGCATCACCTTGTGTGCATCACTTTTGGAGAAGATCCCTTTCGATCTTTGCTTCCAAGGCACCATCCAAAGGATGGCGATGGTATGATCCTTCTTATGTTTGCAATCGGGGTTTTTGTAGTTGATCATATCTCATGCAATCGATCCCTAGAAATCCATTCCGCTGCTTTAAAACCTCCATATGCGCCAGTAGGGTTTCGCCCCCCCTTGTTGAGGGGACTTTCATGATACGGCTGAACTGCTTTGCTAAATAGAATCCTGAATCGACTCAGAAAGAATGCAGCATGCACCATAAGTAAAATAGCTCAGACTGTCATACCATGCCATTGCTCTCCCCACGTCCGAAGATGGTATGGGCGAGCACTCTATGGACATATCTGATAGTCGGGTTGCAAATGCTCGAGGCCCTGGCCACTCTGGCAGAATAAAAGTGCTCATTTGTGATCGACGTCCAAAAAGCTTGCTCATTGAATTCCACCAGGACATTTTGCGTGCAAAGTTCCGGAAAGCCATAGATTTGGCGGAGATCAGCAAGAGATAGACTATGCTCGATGTTTCCCATCCGGAAGGTCAAGCACCCAGGATCTTCGTCGACCATTGCGGCGGCTTTAACGTCTAAAGAGCTGAGGAACTCTAGCGTGACTCTTATGTTTGTGGGCAAGGCAAGCCGGAGAAACTGCTCCCACCCAATGTCAGAGTACATCAACTCCACGTCGTCCATGAGTCCTAGAATGATAAATGTATTTCTATCCAGGTAGCGGGTATTGACTATATGGCGGTGAAGGAGCTGTTTGGAGTTCTGTTGGTGTTCTGCGTACCTGAAAACAATGCCGAAATCATTCGTCGGAGATGTATAAGCCTGAGGTTGCCGAGTAGTCGAGCGTGACGGATTTCTGGAAGAGGATGGCTACGCCGGCTGGCTAACAGGAGTCGTTTACGGTGGCTGAGATGATCCATGAGGAACGAAGTCATCGTCGTCAGTAGAAGATTCAGACACAGGTTATTGATCACGTCGACAGAAGGCAAGAACCTTACGCCTTGGTGCCATTAGATTCGAATGCCGGCAATGATGGAGAAAACCAGAAAACCACCGGAGAAGATTTCGCCCGAGCACACAAATAGTAACCGATCGAGGAGGTAAAAACAAAAGGTTTGGCGGATATGGAAAAACTAGAAGATTAACAGCGGAAATCAGAGCAAAGCTGCGCGAACCTCTCCAGAGTTGCAGATCGCGAAGAGGGGAGATCCGTTAAAGCTGCGAAGGCGAGAGATCTTTAGGTGAAAGGTGATCTGGAGTAGAGAGGTCGGCGGCGGCGTGAAGTCGCACGAACCCCTAACTGAGATTTAGGGCTAACACGGGCAGTGCTCCATTAGAAAGCTGGATCATGTCGTTATCTTTGTGTAGAAAGCTGGATCTGGGATAATTGAAGTCAACGAATATTTCTCTGCAGTTGGCTGACATATCAGTTAGGAGTCCCGTTGGCATTTTAGAGGATGTACCCATTAAAGTGGGGGATTATTTTGTTCCTGCAGGCTTTGTTGTATTAGACATCGATGAGGATGACAGACTTCCTATTATTTTAGGAAGGCCTTGTTGGTGTATATGCCCTAAAGACCAATGTATGGACATGGTCAGGCATTGTTTGAATGTACTTTGATAGAACTATTACTCTTTATATAGGCATGGTCGTTATTATGCAGACTTCTCTACCTGCGTTGATGTATTGAGTTGCATAAATAATGTCCCAGGAGTTTGGATTGGATCCATTCTCATAAGCTATCCCCAGACAAGGTACCTTAGCAGATATGGGACAGCTTCAGTACATGTGAGACTGGTGTATGGGCTGGTTAGGTGCGGGGCACAGTAACGCAGACATACTGAAGGGAACCCCTTTCAGGAGGGGGGCGAAACCCTAGTTGGCGCAAACTCGATAGGCAGCGGATTCAAGAATCGAAAACATGCAATATATGATCAACCTTTAAAACATGAAAGAAGGAGATGCGATTCATACCAATGCCATTTAAAGATGGCGCCTTGGAAGATAGAAAGCAACGAAGATTTCCTCCTTAGGACGCGCACACAAGATGAGGATGCGCTTACTCCCTACGGAATATCTTGTGCTAGCAAGATTCCTAGGTGTCTTTGATCGCGTGAGAAGGGAAGAAGATCGCCTTTCCTTGCTTGATTCTCGAGTCTCCAAGACGTGAAAGAGAAGTCTCTTACGAGAGAGAGCGACGAGAGTTAGAGGTTGAGGCAACAAGAGATGCGCTCCATGTAAACATGGGGGGCGTGGTTGCTAAAAATAGCCAACCTCTCTTACATGCGATCATGTGTTCATGCCCTCATGAACCAATCGCATTTTCCTCATTACTTTGAACCAAGCGCTCACATCTAGAGCCGGTTCAATTCGGTCTGGTCTATAAACCAAATAACCCAAGCAATTAGTCCAGATTGCATTAAAAACCCTAAGGTGCTTGATCTGACCGTCGATCTCTTGATGCTTCTGATCTGACCGATCTAGCATCTGTTCTCTCGATCGAAGCTTACCGATCCCAAGCCCTAATCAATCAAACATGATCAGACCAGATCTCACTTACAATCAGAGATTAAATCCCTTTAAACTGAACCCGAACAATTCAGTCCACACGATCTGACTTAAGTAAGCCATATCATCAAATTGTGCGACCCTGAGGGTTTCCTTTAAGCGTCGGTAACGATAACTCACGTTATCACGACCAGTGAGAGGTATCTAGCAACACATCACTGTCTCCCGATATAAAGGAAAGAGTCTTCCAAGACTACACCCAAAAACAGCACAAGTGTGAATCAATTCACAAGGCATGCATATTTCCTTTGCCACTGGATGTTCTTATTGGACAAGCCTGTCAAGCTCGTAACTCCAATATGATGAGCATGATTAGATCAGATGAACACTGTCACCTGGGTATGGCCATACACTTTTCTCAATCATCTCATCCAGGGGGCCCCTTTAGAACATCACACTCCTTAAACAAGGAGACGGCAATCCTTTGTCTATCACTAATGCTCTAACCTGACTCAAGCTCACCATCCAAGATAGTCTATAATCATTATGTTTCAAACGATATTGAACTATCTCAAAACAATGACAATCATCATTTAGAAAACACAAGTGATCTCAAGTCAGAGGAAATGTGCCACTTGTCATAATCAAGAAATATTCACATTGTGACAAACAATTGAACATCCTAGTAGGGTCTGTCCAGTACATCCCATGTACCCATGAGTCTACATCTTATTCCATGCTCGAAGCATCCTATAAGATTAGAACACATATTAGTCTTAACCATATCAAGGCTGTCTCATGTTCACCAAGATACATCGACTAAGGACTTAATAGCATGTCAGCTCAGCTGAACAGCTTTGAGACATTATTCAGAAGAACATATATTGCAGCAGACAATGTAGCTAACTGAATAACAACCATGCCTTTATAAACATAAGAGTTTATTACATGATACTGATACATTCCCACAGGCCTCAAACATTAGCCTTAAGGGCATACCCCAACACATACAGGTGCATTGGATGCACTGGAGTGATCCACCGTGAGGATTGACTTGTCTAGTCAACAAGTCAATCTCACATGCAAGAGGTTTGCATTGATCCTTAGACTTGAGGTATTCATGTCTAGACTTGATGAAGGGTATGCTTTAATACAGTCTTACGTCTCTCCGTAATTGGGAGATCAAAACGACTGTCATTGGGCATGTCATAAGTCACGTAGAGACATGGATGACCAATAGTAGGATTTGCCCCTTCCTTCCGAGGAAGCATGATATCCACCTCGGGGCGCCCCACCTTATTGGTGCATGACAGGAAAGTGTGGCCACACTTGTTGAGTCATGACCAATGCATTGGATAATAAACTTGAGACTAATCCAATGGCAGGATATCAGCTTAGGCAAAGGGATCTGTAATGCAATGGGAATCCTCGTTGCTTGTTAGGAGTTGTTGCCATAATGACTTAAGTCCTATGACATGGGTAGTAGTGATGTGTTGCTAGATACCCCTCACTACTTATGATGTTTACATCATTGCCATCGTCATATGGATCCTACGGGGTCACACGCAATAGACTCTTGACGTTGCTTTAATCAGAAGCCTTAGGATCAAGTTATTGGATAACTTGGATCCATTTGGAAGATTTCATCAGCGCCAATGGGCCTGATGAGTTGGAAGAAAGTTATTGGAGCCAAACTTCATTTTTGGCAGGTTGACCCAAAATTGACCTAGATTGGTCACATTTGGATTAGGGTTGCATTGGATTAGATCCAATGGCTTAATCAACCCATGCCATGAAGTTTGGGCTAGCTCATTATCCAATGAGGCCCAATAATTAGTTGTCATGAAGAGGAATTAGCTTAAAAGGGTATAATGGGGAGAAATCTCACCCCATTGGCGCCTAGGGGCATAATGGGGTGAGGGAGGCGCCTTTGCTTCATTATGGAAGTAAAGGGCGCCTAGCCCTTCTTCCTTGGAAGGAATACTTGCCTCTAAGGTAAGTCTTGGGGCTGATATGGCTTGATGGCTCTTTTGGAAAGAGCTTGGGCGCATATGGATAGTAGGGTAAGGTATATGGTAATGTCTTGGAGACTTACCTTACCTAAAACCCTAGTTTCTCCCAAAATTCTTACCCTAGCCGAAACTCCTCATGCTTGTTGCACCTTGCCCTTCCCTTGGATGGAATGCATGCATCTAAGGCATGTCTTGGGCTGATATGGCCATTGGGCAAATTAGGATAGGTTGAATGAGGTTTATGGTAAAGTCTTGGAGACTTTCCTTACCTCAAGACCCCTTTATCCTAGCCGCCCACTTGGCATGATCTTAGCCATTGCCTTATCGCCTCTTGTCCTATTTATAGGACCCATTACCGCCCCTTCCATGGTTGGACTTTAAGGAGGCGTGAACACACATAGAAGGGAGAGAGAGCAAAGCAAAGGGCGACAACAAGGTGGTGCAAACTTCTTCCTTGGAGCCGCAAGTTCTTCCTCTTCCTTTCTTCTTGGCGCAAGGATTCTTTGTGCTTGGTGGCATCTTCTTGTCACAAGCCCTCATCGTCCCTTGGCCATAGGCGCACCTTGGAGGTGGCGCAAGCAAAGAAGAAGAGGGAAGTCCTTGGCGGCATCATCTTCCCTATCCCCTCCTTGGCGCAACTTCTCTTGAAGGTGGCGCAAGTGGAAGTGAAGGCTTGATTCTCCTCCCGAGGCTAGCACCGAGCGTGGAAGGGAGCAACGATCAAGGAGTCGACGCGTGGATACTTGTAGAGGGCGAAAACTTGGGCGCCTTCAACATGGCTTCGACATCTAAACAAGCAATAAAGGTACTAACCCTAACACATCCTTGTGTTCTCTCACTCGCAAGGATCCTTGGGAAAGGAATGTGTTTCGGGTGTAATACTTCTTCCGCTGCGTCCTGGGACTGCAAAATTTTAAAATTACACCCGGCATTCACTAACAGTGGTATCAGAGGAACTTGCGAGAAACACAAGGTGTACGTTTGCTTGTGTGAAAAATTTTTGGAAAATTTTTCTTCTATCCATGCGCGTTTCACTTAGAAAGCGTTTTTCATCCAATCTTCTCTTCTCAACTTTATGGCCGAAACTTGAATCTTGTTTATGCTTGATTTAAGACCAAAGGCGCACGTAGGTTTTGTCAAGTAGGACGGGCATTGTGTCTTCGGACTGGCCGGGTCTCTTGATCTGACAAAACTGCCAGCCGATAGGGTCTATGAAATCATCATGGAACTTGATCTAAATTTTGGCATAAAAATGGTTAAGAGAGTGCTTTGGATGATGTTGGCGCATAAGGTGCTAAAATTTGACTTTTTCGGATTTTCAAATTTTACATGCGCCACTTGATTGGGTTGATATGGTCATAGCGAGTGCCCTCCTGTGTTGTGATGTGGAAGCATGTTTCCACTTGTGATGAATGCTTGTAAAAATCTTTTTCCACCTGCGTGTGGTTCTCTCCCTATCTTGTTGTAAAAGAATTTTTCATCTTGTTTAGAATAGATGTAGAGTTATATGATAGGTTAAGGCTTCATCTTGACAACAAGGAGTCTTCTTCAATCGGAGTCAGAAGTGGCGCCAGCTTTGGAAGCATGGTGATGGACTTGCGGCTGAAGGGAGGACACATGCTTTCGGCTTCTGGCATGGGCCGATCTGCTTTAGGGACTCGCAACCCTTGGATGCACAATAACATGTCACATGGCTCGTGACAAGTTATGTGTATGAAAAGGGCTATGACCATATCGACCAAAAATAGCATGCCTGTGATGGTTTATTATTTTGTCCATAGCATGCCTGTGATGTTTTTCCTTGCTGCCATAACCATAGGAAAGATGCATGCTAGAAAAGAATAAAACGAACATGCAAAACTCTCATTAAAATATCAAGTCAATAGCCTTCTAACGTGTAGCCCTCATCAAACTATCGATCGGTGATGTTGTGAACTGTTTCCCACCCTCGTGGGACACACTCACTTATCTTTAGGAGGTGTGTGGTGACAATGATTTCCCCAGTCCAGTTTTAACCTGGGCGTGCCTTCGCAAGGAAATTCGTTGGCCCTGGGCATAACGGTTAGGACCAGACTTGACTAGTTTTTCATATGTCACTGACATGATGAATCACTAGAGGCAGCTGTTGAGAGGATAGGGTTCTATGTTGTATCCAGCCCTCGCTGAACACAGGGCGCCTAGTCTGTCTTAACTAAGAGGAATTGTGCGTGGCACAATTGGCTGGCATGCCTACCTAAGGAAGCATGGGACTCTCTGTGCATCTCAACTCACCCTCGTGAGTCGCGGAGACCTCATGTGAAATTAGGATCCTACTCACTCATTTCTATGTTGAGTTTGAGAGTCCTCAACTTGTTTTGGAAATAGTGGGAGCATAGCATTTAATTTAAAGTCCTTATTAAATGCTTTATCATAGTACTTATTTTACTTATTTGCTTATTGTAGAAGGCATCTCCTGATCTAAGATTGAAACTTTATAAACATAAACTGGATGGGACAAATTGGACAAAATGGTTCAAGACTTTGTCCAAGATACTGGAACAAGAACATAAGGTGCATCTTCTTGAAAGACCTCCATCCCAGCCCAGTGTGTATTTCACTAATGACTGGGAGTGGAATGTCTATCTTGAACATTGTGAAGATAAACGAACAGTACACTGCTCTTGTCTTAGAGTGCATGACCCCGGAGGTCAAGGTTGAATGTGATGAGATGGGGATCTATGATCTAATCATACATCTCAAAGGTCTCTTCACACCATGCTCTATAGACAATGATCAGGAGAGTTCTGTTGGATCTTCAGAATGTGTGCCTGAATCTGAGAAAGACCATGGTTCTGTATCTTCGAAGCTAATACTTTGGAAGACTGGGAATGCATGGGTATTTCGAAGAGGATTGATGGCCAAGAAGAGCATGGCAAAGAGGAAGGGATGTAATCCATCCGCTTCAGGTATTGTGTTTCCGAGGTCTTTTGTCTACTTCTTATTCATGGGTACTGGGTACCGTATGTGAGGCTCACATATGTTTTACATGTGCAGGAGCTCAAAAGAAGTAGGACGAAGAGGCTTGATGGGATCGACTCTCAGATCAGGGACGGAGCATTGGATGCTGCTGTTGATATCATCTCACTGCCTTGAAGACTTTATATAGAACTTTGCTATTATTGTATCAGCTTATGTATTAGAACATCATTCCTTTTGGAAAGGACTTCAGTTTGAAATAATAAATAATATTTTTCTTTAATCTGAGATGTTCTATTGAAGTGATATAATTGACAATAGTTTGTGGTTCTATATGTAACACAAGATCAGATCTAATGATTCAATAAACTTCCTCTTATAGCATTGTCTCTTGAACCATAGAACAATGGTCACATCCGAAAGTCCATAGACTATTGGGATCATTGTCCTTTCAGGATTATGATACATGTGAGCCTAGTTCAAAGGAACAATATGACAGATGCTGCTTTCACCAAAAGGGTGGAAAGGAGTAGTGACTTGTTGGATCTATTACACAGCGATGTAAGTGGACCCATGCAAGCAAGCACTAAGAGGAGTTATATATACTTCATTGAGTGTGGGTATGCCTCACGCAACCCAAGAACTTTGGAAAATTCCAAGAAGTTCACAAATGAAGTATTGAGTCAAATTGAAGGATCTATTAAAGCACCTTGATTGGATCAAGATGATTAGTGGAGAATTTGATGACCTTCCTAAGAAGTGTGGAGTGATCTCACAGCTTTCTTAGTACACCACTGTGTGGTAAATTTCAAAGAAAGAAAAGGAACACATTGGATGTGAAAGAGACCCCTTTCAAGAGGGGGGCGAAACCCAGCATGGCGCATATAAGGGAATATAGCAGCGGAAGGGGGTTTCAAGAATCGCAAAGCATGTATAAGATGATCAACTTTGAAAGCTTAAATAAATAGGATGTGATTCATACCATGGCCATCGATTGGATGGCGCCTTGGAAGCAAAGACCAAAGAAGATCTTCTCCAAATCGTCACACACAAGATGAAGATGCGCTTCTTCTTGTCGTCCCTTGTGCTAGCAAGGATCGTCCAAGTATCCTTGATCGAATGGAAAGGGAAGGAGAAAAATTTCTTGCTTGGCGAAAACCTCTCCCAATGTCGTCCACTTCTTCTTCACGAGAGAATGCCCCAAGAGCAAAGTCAAGCGACGACAATAGAGCGAGAGGGAGGCGTGAAGAGAGACCACAAGAGTCGTGGTCACGTAAGTGACATGCTTTCTAAAAATAGAAAGCCACTCTTCCATATGCGATCATGGGTTTACCCCAATCGCAAACCTCTCTTAAATTGAACCACACGCTCAACCAATGAGCTGGTTCATTTCGGTTTGGTCCAAGACCAATTAACCCAAGCAATATGGTCTAGATCTCAATTAAACCCTAAGGCTCCAGATCTAACCGTTCATCTCCTGATGCTCCTGATCTCACCGATCGAGCATCCATTCTCTCGATCGAAGCTTACCGATCTCAAGCCCTAATCAATCAAACATGATCAGACCAGATCTCACTTACAATCAGAGATTAAATCCCTTTAAACTGAACCCAAACAATTCAGTCCACACGATCTGACTTAAGTAAGCCATATCATCAAATTGTGTGACCCTGAGGGTTTCCTCTAAATGTCGGTAACGATAATTCTCATTATCACGATCAGTGAGGGGTATCTAGCAACACATCACTGTCTCCCGATATAAAGGAAAGAGTCTTCCAAGACTACACCCAAAATACAGCACAAGTGTGAATCCAATTCACAAGGCATGCAAATTTCCTTTGCCACTGGATGTTCTTATTGGACAAGCCTGTCAAGCTTGTAACTCCAATATGATGAGCATGATTAGATCAGATGAACACAGTCATCTGGGTATGGCCATACACTCTCTCAATCATCTCATCCAGGGGGCCCCTTTAGAACATCACACTCCTTAAACAAGGAGACGGCAATCCTATGTCTATCACTAGTGCCCTAACCTGATTCAAGCTCACCATCCAAGATAGTCTATAATCATTATGTTTCAAATGATATTGAACTATCTCAAAACAATGACAATCATCATTTAGAAAACACAAGTGATCTCAAGTCAGAGGAAATGTGCCACTTGTCACATTCAAGGAATATTCACATTGTGACAAACAATTGAACATCCTAGTAGGGTCTGTCCAGTACATCCCATGTACCCATGAGTCTACATCTTATTCCATGCTCGAAGCATCCTATAAGATCAGAACACATATTAGTCTCAAACATATCAAGGCTGTCTCATGTTCACCAAGATATCTCGACTAAGGACTTATAGCATGTCAGCCTAGCTGAACAGCTTTGAGACATTATTCAGAAGAACATATATTGCAGCAGACAATGTAGCTAACTGAATAACAACCATGCCTTTATAAACATAACAGTTTATTACATGATACAGATACATTCCCATGGCCTCAAACATTAGCCTTAAGGGCATACCCCAACAATCTCCCACTTGCACTTAATCTAATGGTTGAGAAATCTCAAACCCATATTATTACAGTGCTTCTCATGCTTCTGCTGCGCCAGAGGCTTGGTAAGCGGGTCTGCCAGATTGTCATCTGTATGAACCTTGCAGATTTTGATCTCGCCACGATCTATGATCTCCCTGATCAAATGAAACCGTCTCTGTATGTGCTTGGACTTCTGGTGCGACCGTGGTTCCTTTGCTTGTGCGATTGCTCCAGTGTTATCACAGAAGATAACCAAAGGATCTGCACTCGAAGGAACGACACCAAGTTCTCTCACGAACTTACGAATCCACACTGCCTCCTTGGATGCTTCCGAGGCTGCAACATACTCGGCTTCTGTTGTGGAATCAGCAACAGTTGACTGTTTGAAACTCTTCCACACCACTGCACCTCCATTCAAGCTAAAAACATAGCCTGATTGCGATCGGAAATCATCCTGGTCCGACTGGAACGAAGCGTCAGTATATCCCTCTATACTGAGTTCTTCCTGACCACCATATATCAAGAACATATCTTTGGTCCTCCGCAGATATTTTAAAATGTTCTTGACTGCAATCCAGTGCGCCATACCTGGATTACCTTGGAAACGACTAGTCACGCTTAACCCGTAAGCAACGTCTGGGCGAGTACACAACATCGCATACATAATGGATCCAATAGCCGAAGCATAAGGCGTATTGTCCATTTCATCTTTCTCAGTCTATGTTTGTGGACACTGACTCTTCGAAAGATTCAGACCATGTCTGACTGGAAGATATCCTCGTTTAGAATTCTCTAAATGAAATCTCTCCAGGACTTTATCGATGTAAGTACTCTGGCACAGCCCGAGAAGCCTCTTAGATCTATCCCTGTAGATCTTCACACCTAACACATAGGCTGCTTCTCCTAAATCTTTCATCTGGAAACATTTCCTCAGCCATGCTTTCACAGCATGCATTTCAGGAATGTCATTTCCAATGATCAAGATGTCATCGACGTAGAGGACTAGAAAAGTAATCACGCTCCCACTAAACCTCTTATATACACACGGGTCATCCTCGTTCTTGATGAAACCAAATTCACTGATTGATTCATCAAAACAAATATTCCAGCTTCTAGATGCTTGCTTAAGTCCATAAATGGACTTCTTTAACTTGCATATCTTATGACGATCTGCTGGATTAGTGAAACCTTCTGGTTGTGTCATGTACACATCCTCATCCAGATTTCCATTAAGGAAAGCTGTTTTCACATCCATCTGCCAGATCTCATAATCATAGTATGCAGCTATCGCGAAAAGAATCCGAATAGACTTAAACATGGCTACAGGTGAGAAAGTTTCATCATAATCTATCCCGTAGATTTGTTTGAAACCTTTCGCAACTAGCCTGCCTTTATAGGTAATCACGTTACCATCCATGTCAATCTTCTTCTTGAAGATCCATTTACAGCCTATAGGGATTACTCCCGGAGGCGGATCAACCAAATCCCAAACTTGGTTATCTGACATGGAGTCCATCTCGGCGCGCATAGCTTCAAGCCATCTCGCTGACTCCGGTCCACTGACCGCATCCGCATAAGTAAGGGGTTCATCATTATCAATGATGTAGACTCCGTCATAGCGCTCAGGCTGTCGACGAATCCTTCCCGATCTTCGCGGTTCCCGTGATATTTGAGCCTCAGGTTGTTCAATAACCTGTTCTACCGGCTCAGGCTCATCCAACTGTGCTTGACTACTTTGTCCTTCCTCTGGATTCTCATCCAGCATTATTTCTCTCCCACTGGCCTCTTGCAGAAGAAACTCCTTCTCAAGAAATATGGCCGTCCGAGCAACAAAAACCTTGTTCTCCTTGGGATCGAAGAAATAATAACCCTTAGTTTCCTTAGGGTAACCGACAAAGATACATTTGTCAGATCTGCTCTCTAGTTTCCCAGAGGCGAGCTTTTTAACATAAGCCTCGCAGCCCCAGATCCTGATAAATGTCAAGCTCGGCTGTTTCCCATACCATAACTCATATGGAGTCTTAGAAACTGCCTTGGATGGCACTCGGTTTAGTACCTTTGCAGCTGTTTCCAGTGCAAAACCCCAAAAGGAGTAAGGTAGATTAGCCTGACTCATCATAGAACGAACCATGTCAAGTAACGTTCTATTTCTCCTTTCGGACACACCATTCCATTGCGGTGTTCCTGGCGGAGTGAGCTGTGAGATAATCCCACACTCTTTCAGATAGTCAGTAAACGTATGACTTAGGTATTCTCCACCTCGATCTGAGCGAAGTGCCTTGATATTTCGGCCTAGCTGATTTTGTACTTCATTTTTGAACTATTTGAACTTGTCAAAAGATTCACTCTTATGTCTCATCAGATAGACATAGCCATACCTACTGAAATCATCAGTAAAGGTAATGAAGTACTGATAGCCACCTCTGGCATGTTTACTAAATGGCCCACACACATCACTGTGTATAAGGTCAAGTAAACCTGAAGCCCTTTGACCTTTATGAGGAAAAGGTGACTTCGTCATTTTACCCATCAAACAAGCTTTGCATGTATCAATCTCCTTATAGGAGAATGATCCCAGCAGTCCATGATCATGCAACCGCTTAATGCGTTTCTCGTTAATATGGCCTAAACGACTATGCCATAGCAAGGTGCTGTCATCAGCATACTTGGCTTTCTTAATATCAATTTGCTGTATTGAACATTCCATGTCCAACATGAATAATCCATTGTTAATTGAACCAGTTGCATAAACAATATTATCTAAAGATAAAACACACTTTGAAATATTGCATTCAAAGGAAAATCCCTTCCTGACAAGAGCAGGAATGGAGATAATATTTTTAGTAATACTGGGAACAAAGTAACAATTGTCTAGTTCCAATACAATGCCAGATGGTAAAGAAATGAAGTAGTCTCCTACAGCAACAGCAGCAACCCGTGCTCCGTTTCCAACGCGTAGGTCCACCTCATGCTGTCCCACCTGCCTTCTTCTCTTGAGTTCCTGTACATTTGAACAAATGTGAACTCCACATGCAGTGTCCAACACCCATGATATAGAAGAAGAAAACATGACCTCAGTCACGAATATACCTGAGCCAGAAGCGAAGCTTCCCCTCTTATCTCCTTGGAGCGCTTTACAGTCCTTCTTCCAGTGACCCAGCTGGCCACAGTGGAAACACCTGTATTCCTTGGACCGCTTGACCTTTTGCTTCAAAGCCTTGCTGTAGCTTTTGACCGGGGCCTTGCCCTTCTTCCCCTTCTTCTTGTTCCTTGAAGGAACCATTAAGACAGAGGTCGAAGGCTTACCCTTCAGAGTCTCCTCAGTGGTCAAGAGCATATTCAGCAGCTCTGCCGGAGTACAATCGATTTTGTTCATATTAAAATTAATAATGAACGCGTCGAATGAAGGCGGGAGAGACTGCAGAATAATGTCCACAGCAAGCTCCTGGTTGATGGTGTGCCCCAGTTTCTCCAGAGCTTCCTTGTGCCCAATCATCTTGAGCACGTGAGCTCCCACTGGGCTCCCTTCAGCCAGTTTGCTCTGAAAGAAGAGCTTCGTCAAATTGTAGCGCTCTGTCCTCGCCTGTGCAGCATACAGCATCTTGAGGTTCGCTATAATCTGTATAGCCGACATATCCTCATGCTGACGTTGCAGCGGTGGCGTCATAGACGCTAGCATCAGGCAAGCGACATCAATGCTATCATTGACGTGCTTTTCGTAGGCTTCCCGAACCGCCCTTGCGGCGTTCGGAGCGGGCTGCGGCGGTATCGCCGTCTCGAGGACATACAGTTTCCTCTCTGCCTTAAGAACAATCTTAAGGTGTCCAAACCAGTCAGAGAAGTTCGGCCCAGCAAACTTCTCCCTTTCCAGTAGGGATCGCACATTGAAGTTCATGGTGTTCGTTGCTGCAGGTATCTACAACAATGCAAGAACAGCAAGGTCAGTATCAATGTATAAGAATCAATCAGGACTTAAGAAAGATTCTTTTTCTCACTATTTTATCAGGCTTGAAAAATCCAACAAAACAGCCCGAAAGAGTAGAACTCTTTAAGTGAGATGGGATCCAGATTTCATACTTGGTCTCCGCGTCCCGCTCAGGCGAGATAAGATGCACAGAGAGTACAAGCACTAATCTCTGGTGGGCTATCCCAGCCGATCGCCAACCCGTGCGATTCCCCTTCATCTGGGCAATCCAGCAGACTGTGCCAACTGAGTTGGTACAACACAGTCTCTGACCCCACAGATGGCTGCCTCCATGTGCTACCATATGCGCCACATATGTAGGCTACACGGTCAAGCTGACCCGACCTACTCCCTGGACCACCATGTGTTATGCTGAGCAACGAGAAGGGATAAATCCCTACTCTGTAACACACAGGTGTAATCCCGCACCCTCTGAAGATAGATGGACGTGCCCACTGAGTGGGTACAACACGGCTCCAACGATAATCAGAACAGTGAGGTTTCGCGTCAGAAGGCTACCTAACTTAAGTCTTCACTTGCTTTTGATGGGTCTTTTGCTGCTCATCTGGCCCAACCCAGGGCCCAAGCGCCCACTGCAGCTCAGGTGCGCCCACCAGGGAAAATGCGCCAGGTCCTAGGGTCGAACCCTAGACCTCCCACCTGGTCTAGCCACAAGCTGCAAGCGCCTCTGCCAAGTGTGCTCTGTGCTCTTGTCTAATTAAATTACAAATTTAACTATCTAGACAAGATTGACACGCAGGTCAATTACATTTTATAAATTAAAGCAATGTGATGCGCAGATCACAATAATTAATTTATAATTTTTTTAAATCCCAGGCACGCAGGCCCCAGCACAGCACACAATTAATATGAGCAGCCCACATAAGACTAAATAGACAAACATATGCATCCAATCAGCAATCATGTGATCCATCACAAAAATTAAAATTTTTGAAAACCCCATGGGATCAATTTTAATTTCCTTATTCGCCCTTACTACCTTACAACGGTCCATTACTAGGGATCCACTCATCCAACCTAGTCAGATCCACTGCCCTTGCATGCACCAAGTCCTAACTGACTTGAGTCGACCATAAGGTCAACTATGCATGCGCCAGGGCTGACCAACCACAATGAGGTCTGGCAAGCGGGTGTGACCCCGGGCCTAACTCATGTGTGTTCATTAGTTGTCTCAATCAGACATCGCTACACACCTGTCTGCAGTCGACCTATAGCCACCATAGGCTTGCGCCAAGGTGCTAATTGGTCGACCCATTCAGGCTGTCAGATGGTCTGATCAGACTGTTGGATCTAACCTAGGGGATGACTTCAACCCTAGTAACCCGTCTAAGGGTTTACAGCAAGGTCTTAGATCTAGTGTTAGTCGCGCAAGTGTTCAAGTTTTGTAAAAACCAACTAAGATGCGCCAACATACAACATACATGCGCAAATGAAACAAAAACAAGTTTCGGCATGATATAATTTAACATGTGAATTTACGCATGTTATAGATCTAAGCACATATCGGCATTCATGGATCACAACACCAAAGCAATCATATAAACATGCGTTTAACCATGCTCTGATACCAATTGAAAGAGACCCCTTTCAAGAGGGGGGCGAAACCCAGCATGGCGCATATAAGGGAATATAGCAGCGGAAGGGGGTTTCAAGAATCGCAAAGCATGTATAAGATGATCAACTTTGAAAGCTTAAATAAATAGGATGTGATTCATACCATGGCCATCGATTGGATGGCGCCTTGGAAGCAAAGACCAAAGAAGATCTTCTCCAAATCGTCACACACAAGATGAAGATGCGCTTCTTCTTGTCGTCCCTTGTGCTAGCAAGGATCGTCCAAGTATCCTTGATCGAATGGAAAGGGAAGGAGAAAAATTTCTTGCTTGGCGAAAACCTCTCCCAATGTCGTCCACTTCTTCTTCACGAGAGAATGCCCCAAGAGCAAAGTCAAGCGACGACAATAGAGCGAGAGGGAGGCGTGAAGAGAGACCACAAGAGTCGTGGTCACGTAAGTGACATGCTTTCTAAAAATAGAAAGCCACTCTTCCATATGCGATCATGGGTTTACCCCAATCGCAAACCTCTCTTAAATTGAACCACACGCTCAACCAATGAGCTGGTTCATTTCGGTTTGGTCCAAGACCAATTAACCCAAGCAATATGGTCTAGATCTCAATTAAACCCTAAGGCTCCAGATCTAACCGTTCATCTCCTGATGCTCCTGATCTCACCGATCGAGCATCCATTCTCTCGATCGAAGCTTACCGATCTCAAGCCCTAATCAATCAAACATGATCAGACCAGATCTCACTTACAATCAGAGATTAAATCCCTTTAAACTGAACCCAAACAATTCAGTCCACACGATCTGACTTAAGTAAGCCATATCATCAAATTGTGTGACCCTGAGGGTTTCCTCTAAATGTCGGTAACAATAATTCTCATTATCACGATCAGTGAGGGGTATCTAGCAACACATCACTGTCTCCCGATATAAAGGAAAGAGTCTTCCAAGACTACACCCAAAATACAGCACAAGTGTGAATCCAATTCACAAGGCATGCAAATTTCCTTTGCCACTGGATGTTCTTATTGGACAAGCCTGTCAAGCTTGTAACTCCAATATGATGAGCATGATTAGATCAGATGAACACAGTCATCTGGGTATGGCCATACACTCTCTCAATCATCTCATCCAGGGGGCCCCTTTAGAACATCACACTCCTTAAACAAGGAGACGGCAATCCTATGTCTATCACTAGTGCCCTAACCTGATTCAAGCTCACCATCCAAGATAGTCTATAATCATTATGTTTCAAATGATATTGAACTATCTCAAAACAATGACAATCATCATTTAGAAAACACAAGTGATCTCAAGTCAGAGGAAATGTGCCACTTGTCACATTCAAGGAATATTCACATTGTGACAAACAATTGAACATCCTAGTAGGGTCTGTCCAGTACATCCCATGTACCCATGAGTCTACATCTTATTCCATGCTCGAAGCATCCTATAAGATCAGAACACATATTAGTCTCAAACATATCAAGGCTGTCTCATGTTCACCAAGATATCTCGACTAAGGACTTATAGCATGTCAGCCTAGCTGAACAGCTTTGAGACATTATTCAGAAGAACATATATTGTAGCAGACAATGTAGCTAACTGAATAACAACCATGCCTTTATAAACATAACAGTTTATTACATGATACAGATACATTCCCATGGCCTCAAACATTAGCCTTAAGGGCATACCCCAACAGGATGTGGTTCCAACTTTGAGTAAGTCATGCAAATATACTACTATGTTGCCATGCAAACAGATGTACTGCTACTCCATAAGAAAATGTCTAAGTTAGCTTTTGAGTTAAGAACTGCAAATATCCCATTTCTTCAATGGAATTGGAAATGTAATGTGTAGTTATTCAAAAAGTATGTGTTTGTGGTGCACTATAGAGTGCTAATTCTATCCCAAGGAGAACAAAATATTTGTTGCTCAAATTGCTATCTCTCTTGAGAAAGTATTTCTCTTGGAAGAAGCCAGTGGGAGTAGATCTGATTTGGACAAGGTCCAGAATCAACCACAATATAATTAGACACAGATGGAGAGCAAAATCTCACATACAGGTTGAAAGTCAACCTGAGGTTCAAGTAACACAGGAATAACATAAGTCTGGATCGATTCGATATGCTGGGCATGACGAATTTCTCATCAAGCATGAACCTAAGACTTATGAGGAAATGGAAGCGGTCGGTGGACCAGATTCCAAGAAATGGCTAAGGGCCATGAGAACCATAATGGACTCCATGTCTGCTAATCAAGTCTGGGACTTGGATAAGCTGCCATAAGGGGTAATTCCCACAGGCTATAATAAATCTTCTAGGAAGATAGACATGGAAGGTAACATTGTTACCTTAAAAGACAAGCTAGTGAACAATAATTTCAGACAAATCCACTGGGTGGATAATAATGAAATTTTCACCAATAGCTGAGCTTTAAGTCCATTAGGGATCTGCTTGTTGTAATTGCATGATCAATTATGGCATCTTGTTATGATAACTGCTTTTCTTGCAAGGACATCTGAAAAGATGTCTATAAGGAAATAGCCAGAAGGTTTTCATATCAAGTCCATATAGATATGCATGATGTTATGCAAGCATGGTTGAAAAAGCCTGTGTTTACAAGAAGATCAGTGGGAGCACCTTATTAATAATATTTCTTGTCTAGATGATTGATGATATTCTCCTCACGAGGAATAACATCTCAGCTCTTCACATGGTGAAGAAAAGGTTTGATATGTATTTCGAGAAGAATGATCTAGGGAATGATGCCTACATCCTAGGCATGAGGATCTATAGAGATCCAAGAAAGTCATTGCCCTTTAGTCAATCTATGTTCATCCAAGAGTTTCTGGAGAGGATTATATTGGATGATTCCAAATACTGATACCTTCCAGGAAGATATGGTCTAAGTCTCTCAAAGATGTTGTAGCCTATGGCACAGCTGGAGAGTATTAACATGGGTCCAAAGTCCCGATACATTGTATGTAGGATGGATCATGTTTTGAAGACCATTTCTGGCAAATGCTTGGAGCATAGCCAGCAAGTTTCAATCATATCTTAGTGTTTAACACTAGATAGCTGTGAAAGCAATCCTTATACATATACTTGGGAAGTATAAAGGATTGGAGTCTAGTCTATAATAGACAGGAAAGAATTTTGTGTACTGGGGTACACTGACACTTCGTTCCAGTCTAGTGACTATTGATCACAGCCAGGATTTGCGCTTTGCCTTGTTATGGTGATTGTATGCTGAAAGAGCATTATGCAAACCACAGTGGCAAAATTCTACAAATAAGGCTGAGTACATTGCAGCTCTTTGTGGCAGCCAAGGAGGCAGCTTCATTCATTTGAACTTGATCTAGTTCATAGTGCTTGATGGTCCAGTATAGTTCTTACTGGGACCATAGCATGAGAGAAGGAACTTAATGCTCAAGTATGTGAAAGTCCCCTAAACAAAGGGGGCGAAACCCTATAGGAGGCGCATATGAAAATTTTGACGCAGCGGAAAGGGTTTCAAGGATCTATGCATATAATATGTTCAACTTGCAATGAAAAACGATTCTCACCATTGCCATCGCTTAGATGGTGTCTTGGAAGGAAAGGCGCAAGTGCTCCTTCTCCAAAGGTGACGCACACAATTGGTGTCGCCTACTCTTCCTTGGTGCTCCTTGTGCTAGCAAGGTTCCAAGAAGTCGTTGTCGAATGGAAGGGAAAGATCACTTTGCTTGGCCGAACTCTTCCTTCTCTTTTCATCTACACTCCTCCACACGAGAGTGCAAGTGCCAAATGCCCAAGTTGGCGACGAGAGTGAGGAGAAACCGAGAGATGAGGGCGCCTTAGGCGTGAACGTGAGTAGTGGTCACGTATGTGATCATGCTTTCTAAAAATAGAAAGCCACTCACTCACATGCGATCATGGGTTTACCCCATGCGCAAACTCCTCTCAATTTGAACCACACGCTCACTCAATGAGCTGGTTCAATTTGGTCTGGTTCATAGACCAATCGACCCAAGCCATTAGTCCAGATCACATTAAACCCTAAGGCTCTTGATCTGACCGTCGATCTCTTGATGCTGCTGATCTCACTGATCTAGCATCCAATCTCTCGATCGAAGCTTACCGATCTCAAGCTCTAATCAATCAAACATGATCAGACCAGATCTCACTTACAATCAGAGATTAAATCCCTTTAAACTGAACCTGAATAATTCAGTCCACACGATCTGACTTAAGTAAGCCATATCATCAAATTGTGCGACCCTGAGGGTTTCCTTTAAATGTCGGTAACGATAACTCACGTTATCACGATCAGTGAGGGGTATCTAGCAACACATCACTGTCTCCTGATATAAAGAAAAGAGTCTTCCAAGACTACACCCAAACCACAGCACAAGTGTGAATCCAACTCACAAGGCATGCATGTTTCCTTTGCCACTGGATGTTCTTATTGGACAAGCGTGTCAAGCTTGTAACTCCAATATGATGAGCATGATTAGATCAGATGAACATAGTCACCTGGGTATGGCCATACACTATTCTCAATCATCTCATCCAGGGGGCCCCTTTAGAACATCACACTCCTTAAACAAGGAGACGGCAATCCTTTGTCTATCACTAGTGCCCTAACCTGACTCAAGCTCACCATCCAAGATAGTCTATAATCATTATGTTTCAAATGATATTGAACTATCTCAAAACAATGACAATCATCATTTAGAAACACAAGTGATCTCAAGTCAGAGGAAATGTGCCACTTGTCGCATTCAAGGATTATTCACATTGTGACAAGCAATTGAATATCCTAGTAGGGTCTGTCCAGTACATCCAATGTACCCATGAGTCTACATCTTATTCCATGCTCGAAGCATCCTATAAGATTAGAACACATATTAGTCTCAATCATATCAAGGCTGTCTCATGTTCACCAAGATATCTCGACTAAGGACTTTATAGCATGTTAGCCCAGCTAAACAGCTTTGAGACATTATTCAGAAGTACAATTATTGCAACAGACAATGTAACAAACTGAATAACAACCATGCCTTTATAAACATAAGAGTTTATTACATGATACTGATACAATCCCAAGGCCTCAAACATTAGCCTTAAGGGCATACCCCAACAGTATGTACTGCAGCATATCATCTGATCTTAGAGATCATGGATAAGGATGATGATCAAATTTGTTAAAATAAACACAGATAGCAAACTGAAAAAACCCACTGATCTAGCCTCTGGCGCAGCGGAAGCTAAATGGGTCATACTAGAGACATTGGAACTGACTAAACATCAGTTATCCTTGGTCTAAGTGCAAGTGGGAGATTGTTGGTGTATATGCCCTAAAGACCAATGTATGGACATGGTCAGGCATTGTTTGAATGTACTTTGATAGAACTATTACTCTTTATATAGGCATGGTCGTTATTATGCAGACTTCTCTACCTGCGTTGATGTATACAGTTGCATAAATAATGTCCCAGGAGTTTGGATTGGATCCATTCTCATAAGCTATCCCCAGACAAGGTACCTTAGCAGATATGGGACAGCTTCGGTACATGTGAGACTGGTGTATGGGCTGGTTAGGTGCGGGGCACAGTAACGCAGACATACAGGTGCATTGGATGCACTGGAGTGATCCACCGTGAGGATTGACTTGTCTAGTCAACAAGTCAATCTCACATGCAAGAGGTTTGCATTGATCCTTAGACTTGAGGTATTCATGTCTAGACTTGATGAAGGGTATGCTTTAATACAGTCTTACGTCTCTCCGTAATTGGGAGATCAAAACGACTGTCATTGGGCATGTCATAAGTCACGTAGAGACATGGATGACCAATAGTAGGATTTGCCCCTTCCTTCCGAGGAAGCATGATATCCACCTCGGGGCGCCCCACCTTATTGGTGCATGACAGGAAAGTGTGGCCACACTTGTTGAGTCATGACCAATGCATTGGATAATAAACTTGAGACTAATCCAATGGCAGGATATCAGCTTAGGCAAAGGGATCTGTAATGCAATGGGAATCCTCGTTGCTTGTTAGGAGTTGTTGCCATAATGACTTAAGTCCTATGACATGGGTAGTAGTGATGTGTTGCTAGATACCCCTCACTACTTATGATGGTTACATCATTGCCATCGTCATATGGATCCTACGGGGTCACACGCAATAGACTCTTGACGTTGCTTTAATCAGAAGCCTTAGGATCAAGTTATTGGATAACTTGGATCCATTTGGAAGATTTCATCAGCGCCAATGGGCCTGATGAGTTGGAAGAAAGTTATTGGAGCCAAACTTCATTTTTGGCAGGTTGACCCAAAATTGACCTAGATTGGTCACATTTGGATTAGGGTTGCATTGGATTAGATCCAATGGCTTAATCAACCCATGCCATGAAGTTTGGGCTAGCTCATTATCCAATGAGGCCCAATAATTAGTTGTCATGAAGAGGAATTAGCTTAAAAGGGTATAATGGGGAGAAATCTCACCCCATTGGCGCCTAGGGGCATAATGGGGTGAGGGAGGCGCCTTTGCTTCATTATGGAAGTAAAGGGCGCCTAGCCCTTCTTCCTTGGAAGGAATACTTGCCTCTAAGGTAAGTCTTGGGGCTGATATGGCTTGATGGCTCTTTTGGAAAGAGCTTGGGCGCATATGGATAGTAGGGTAAGGTATATGGTAATGTCTTGGAGACTTACCTTACCTAAAACCCTAGTTTCTCCCAAAATTCTTACCCTAGCCGAAACTCCTCATGCTTGTTGCGCCTTGCCCTTCCCTTGGATGGAATGCATGCATCTAAGGCATGTCTTGGGCTGATATGGCCATTGGGCAAATTAGGATAGGTTGAATGAGGTTTATGGTAAAGTCTTGGAGACTTTCCTTACCTCAAGACCCCTTTATCCTAGCCACCCACTTGGCATGATCTTAGCCATTGCCTTACCGCCTCTTGTCCTATTTATAGGACCCCTTACCGCCCCTTCCATGGTTGGACTTTAAGGAGGCATGAACACACATAGAAGGGAGAGAGAGCAAAGCAAAGGGCGACAACAAGGTGGTGCAAACTTCTTCCTTGGAGCTGCAAGTTCTTCCTCTTCCTTTCTTCTTGGCGCAAGGATTCTTTGTGCTTGGTGGCGTCTTCTTGTCACAAGCCCTCATCGTCCCTTGGCCATAGGCGCACCTTGGAGGTGGCGCAAGCAAAGAAGAAGAGGGAAGTCCTTGGCGGCATCATCTTCCCTATCCCCTCCTTGGCGCAACTTCTCTTGAAGGTGGCGCAAGTGGAAGTGAAGGCTTGATTCTCCTCCCGAGGCTAGCACCGAGCATGGAAGGGAGCAACGATCAAGGAGTCGACGCGTGGATACTTGTAGAGGGCGAACACTTGGGCGCCTTCAACATGGCTTCGACATCTAAACAAGCAATAAAGGTACTAACCCTAACACATCCTTGTGTTCTCTCACTCGCAAGGATCCTTGGGAAAGGAATGTGTTTCGGGTGTAATACTTCTTCCGCTGCGTCCTGGGACTGCAAAATTTTAAAATTACACCCGGCATTCCCTAACAGGCCTTTTCTTGCTACAGCTGGAGTTGTTATCGATGTTAAAAATGGGCAACTGGATTTAAACATCGGTGGCAATGTTATTCAATTTGACCTGTCTAATTCTCTTAAAAAACCTTCTTTTGCAGGTGCATGTTACAGTGTGAATTTAGCTGAGTGCATTGGAAATTTTGTAGCAAATAGACATAGCCTCAAGCGCCGATTTGGGGGTGGACTTGCTAAAAAAAGGGGAGTTCTTTACCCCTTTGATCCTCCCTGATTTGATTTTCTGATAACACTATGGTCGAGCTATTGACCAAAAACAAGTGCTCTTGGGAGGCAACCTAAGTTTTTCTTATTGCTTTCGTTTGCTTTCTGCTGCATTTGTTGTCTTTAGCCTCTTTTTACTTTACCATCGTAGAAAACCCTTCTCTCTTGTTTGTCTAATTGGTTATAGGAGATCTTGATGTTGGAGTACACTGATAAAGCTTTATTTTTGAGATGTAGTTGCACTAAGAGAAGAGGAGGATTTTTCTGGATTTTTACCAAGGCTCGGTGCACTTCATGGCTTGGTGAACCCGGCAAAGTTCACCTGTGAAGTACACTTTGCATCTTGACGAGCAACTTTAAAAAAAAGATATTTTTATCAAATTGGGGCGGGACCAGCAATTTTGAGATATACACATTATTCTGGATTTTCTGTGACAAAAACTTGGACTTCACGACCAGGTGAACCCGGTGGGGTTCACCCGTGAAGACATCCTAATCAAAGAGGGACAATCTCGCCGCGCACTACATGGATAGGTGAACCCGGTTGGGTTCACCCGTGTTTCTAATGGAGCACTGCCCGTGTTAGCCCTAAATCTCAGTTAGGGGTTCGCGCGACTTCACGCCGCCACCGACCTCTCTACTCCAGATCACCTTTCACCCGAAGATCTCTCGCCTCCGCAGCTTTAACGGATCTCCCCTCTTCGCGATCTGCAACTCTGGAGAGGTTCGCGCAGCTTTGCTCTGATTTTCGCTGTTAATCTTCCAGTTTTTCCATATCCTCCGAACCTTTTGTTTTTGCCTCCTCGATCGGTTACTATTTGTGTGCTCGGGTGAAATCATCTCCGGTGGTTTTCTGGTTTTCTCCATCATTGCCGGCATTCGAATCTAATGGCATCAAGGCGTAAGGTTCTTGCCTTCTGTTGACGTGATCAACAACCTGTGTCTGAATCTTCTAATGACGACGATGACTTCGTTCCTCACGGATCATCTCAGCCAGCGCAAACGACTCCTGTTAGCCAGCCGGCGCAGCCATCCTCTTCCAGAAATCCATCATGCTCGACTACTCGGCAACCTCAGGCCTATACATCTCCGCCGAATGATTTCGGCATTGTTTTCAGGAACGCAGAACACCAACAAAACTTCGAATAGCTCCTTCACCGCCAGATACTCAATACCCGCTACTTGGATAGAAACACACTTATCATTCTAGGACTCATGGACAACGTGGAGTTGATGTACTCTAACATTGGGTGGGAGCAGTTTCTCCAGCTTGCCTCGCCCACATACATCGGAGTCACGCTAGAGTTCCTCAGCTCTTTAGACGTCAAAGCCACTGCAATGGTCGACGAAGATCCTGGGCGCTTGACCTTCCGGATGGGAAACATCGAGCATAGTCTATCTCTTGCTGATCTCCGCCATATCTACGGCTTTCCGGAAGCTTGCACGCGCAATGTCCCGGTGGAATTCAATGAGCAAGCTTTTTGGGCATCGATCACATATGAGCACTTTTATTCTACCAGAGTTGCCAGGGCCTCAAGCATTTGCAACCCGACTATCAGATACGTCCATAGAGTGCTCGCCCATACCATCTTCGGACGTGGGGAGAGCGATGGCATGGTACGATAGTCTGAGCTATTTTACTTATGGTGAAAGCTGCATTCTTTCTGAGTCGATTCAGGATTCTATTTAGCAAAGCAGTGCATCCGTATCGCGCACTGCCGCAAGAGTGCGATCGTCATTGGTGGCCTTATCACGCCGCTGGCTATTGCCTTGGGAGTCATTCCCTACGGTACACCCGAAGCTCATGGAAACAACTGGCTCGAGATTGAGTCGTGCGTCTCCATGAAACTCATTGTCCGCCGAGGTGACTCTTATTGTATGACGTTCAAGGATAGCCAGTTCTGTTTACCATTGCCAAATCCTAAGCGCACAACTGTGCGCATTCGAGCAAACTCGCGCATCAAGCCAACCGATGATCCTCAGCCCGACCCTATTGATACTGCACCGCCAGGACCCGACTCGTTTTTCTATGGTGGCGGCTCTTCCTTAGATTCCATGATGCGTGTTCTTCAAGAGATAAGGGAGGAGCAACTTTAGCAGCGAAAGCTCATCGATCAGATGGATACCTCCATCTCTTCTATACGCCAGGAGCAAGCATCCCGATGGGAAGCTAATGAGGCTGGGATGCAGTGGCAACACATGATGTTGGGTTCAATCTGGGAGAAATTATGTATCGTGGATGACCGGTTCCCTTGCTTAATGAAGAAAACACAATGAACATACCAATCTCTTCAGTTGAGGAGGAAGCGCCAGGTCATACTTCTCGCGGTAAGGGCAAGAGCTCTCGAGCTTCCGGCTCTCACTCGTGCAGGAGGCGCAAGCTCCATCCAGACTCGACACCGCCACCTTCTCCTCTCGCATATACGACATTGCATAGAGGACTATGCAATATTCTAGAGCGGGTGAGCTGTCATGACTCCAGCTTCTTCTTGGTTGTTTGGTTGTAGCTATTGTGACTTTCTATCCTTCTTTATGGCTTTGTTCTGCTACTCTATGATGGATATTTTGATATTGGCATTGTATCATATATGCCACTATTCATGGACCTGGTCCACATCTTCAGGCCCCACACTTTTTGCAGTGTATAACAGATATTTGGACCACCTGTTTTCCATTCTTGTGCTATGCTATAACTCTATTTGCATGTTGAATGATGTGTGGATCTATGCGCTTTCATGATGATCATTTTTAAGGCTTATATTGCATATCTTGTGATGAAAACTTTTATTGACTTTTCATGCTAGTCTTGTCTGATGATAGCCTTCCAAAATTCTTAAAGTTAAATGCATGATTGGTCAGAATTTATCGAGACATGTTGAATGTAGTACTTGTTAGAAATTTACTCAATAGTCATGTACATATGTTCTTTGAATTAGAAATTTTCTAAACGGATTGATTTTATGATGTTCATATGGTGGGCCAAACATTTTCATGATTCCTCAATTGATTTTGGTTTGCAATTTACATTCGATTCATATTATGATGCATAATCTCTTTTCAAACTTTGAATTCCTTTTTATTATTGGGGAAACACTTCATTTGTTAAAAGAAAGGATGTGTTAATTTCACTAAAAAAAAAATCATTACACTTAGATTCCTCTACTTGGTACTAATATCAACCGTTGCTCCCTGGCAATGGCGCCAAAAACTTGACACTATCCGAAAGTGCACGGAAATGTCAAAGTTGTTGGTGTATATGCCCTAGGACCTAGTTTTGGTCCATCTTTGTACTACTTGACTCTGATATTCATATATCTTTCTGGCATTGTCGTTATCATTGTTTGAATACACCTGCGATTGTGTACTTACATAATAATGTCCCTGGAGACAGATTGGATCTGTGCTCAAATGATTGTCCCCAGTCGATGTACCTGAGTGGATATGGGACAGCTTTGGTACTTGTGAGACTGGTATGTGGGCTGGTTAGGCATGTGGTGCTAACGCAGACACATGGGTATATCATTGGAGGATATACTGGACCGACCCGCTGTGAGGCTATGACTTGGTGTCATGAGTTATCCTCACAAGTGACAGGAGATGCATTGATCCCTTGACTTGAGGTCATTGATCATTCTATATGCTTAGGGACTTGCTTTGATACAACCTAACACCTCGCCGTAGTTGGGAGGTAATAACGGTTGTCATTGAGCATGTCACGACCCATATGAGAAGGTCAATGGACAGACAAAGGATTTGCCCCTTCCTTAGGGAAGTATGATATCCATGGAGCTCCTCTATGGTTCTATGACTGAGAGTGTATGGCCATACCCAGGTGAGAACCTATTTTAGTCATAGCCATGTGATTGGGTGAAAACAAGTGGTGACACACTTGTCCAATCGGATATCAGTTCGGCAAAGAGACTGTAATGCATCTGTACCTTGTTGCAATGATGGGGATGTCAATGTCGATATCCATTCGAATGACTTGGGTAGCAGAGATGTACTGCTAGGTGCCACTCACTGCTTGTGGTCAGCACTGCCAACGTCAGAGGGACCTACAGGGTCGCACACCTAGATACTCGAGTTCTCGTATTGATCGGGAAGTCTTATGATCGAGTTATTGGATAACTCGGATCTAATTGGGAGATTTCATCAATGCCAATGGGCCTAATGAGATGGAAGAATGTTATTGGAGCCAAACTTCATTTCTGGCAGGTTGACCCGTATTTGACCATGATTGGTCACATTTGGATTAGGGTTGCATTGGATTGGATCCAAGTGCTTAATCAACCCATGTAATGAAGTTTGGGCTAGCTCATTATCCAATGAGGCCCAATAACAAGTTCTCATGAAGTGAGAAAAGGCTAAAATGGTATAATGGGGACAAAACTTCTCCCTTAGGCGCCTATGGGCATAATGGGGAGAAGTGGCGCAATTTGCTTCATTAGGAAGCTTTAGGCGCCTTGCCCCTCTACCTTGGATGGTATGCTTGCTTCTATGGCAAGTCTTGGGGCTGATATGGCTTGGTAGACTTCTTTGGAAGGTCTCATGCACATATGGATAATTAGGAGAGTTTTATGGTAAAGTCTTGGAGACTTTCCTTACCTCAAAACCTAATTACTCCCTCCCCTTTACCCTAGCCGCCTCCTCCTTTGAGAATTGCGCCCACACCCTATTATTGCTGCCCCCTCTTGCCTCTCTATATATACATGGGTATATGCGAGAGCAAAAGTCGATTTTGGCATGAGCAAGAATTAGAAGGGCAAAGAGGGAGGCTTTGGCGAAAGTCTTCTCTTCCATCTTCATCCTAACCGCACGTCTCTTCTATCCTTCTTCTCTTGGAGCAATGAGGGATAGGACTTGGTGTCTTCACCCTCTTGCCTCTTATCTTGGCGCATCTTCTCTAGGAGTTGGCGCAAGTAGGATGAGGAGTTGAAGACATGGCGGCAACATCTCCATCTTTCTTCTTCATTGGCGCTTCTACTTTGGAAGTGGCGCAAAGGTTGAAGAAAGTGCACTAAGGCTTGGATCTTCTTCCCAAGGCTAGCACTAGATGTGGAAGAAGAGGACTCGAGGCATCCGTGTGTGTGAGACTGCAGAGGGCGCACGATTGGGCGCCTATCACGATATCGACCTCATCTTGCTCTAAGGTATTTCCTAACTCATCGTGTCGACTCTCTTGCTTGCGATCTTCACTGGGTTTTTGGGACCGGCCTATTTCGGGGACATTCTTCCGCTGTGTAATGTATGTTTGTATGTTTATAATTCTGAAAATTGTAAAATGTCCCCGGGGTTTCCCAACAGTGGTATCAGAGCGACTTGCAAGACTCAAACGATGTTTTATGCTTTTCTTTCATGCTCACATGCAAGACTCGAACAATGTATATTTCCTAAAAGTAGAAAAATTAGGGTTTCTTGTTTCTATCATCCTCTCATTCTCTTTTGGATTTTTGGACTATTTTTTTTGTCTGATTTAAAGATCAAAGGCGCACGTAATTTTGTCAAGTAGGACGGGCATTGTGTCTTCCGACTGGCCAAGTCTCTTGATTTGACAAAATTGCCAGCCGAAAGGATCTCTGCAAATCATCATTAAAAATAAATCGCAATTAACCAAATGATTTGTGAGAAGAATATGAGAAAAAGAGACAAGTTTTATGAAAAAGTAAAATTTCAGATTTTATGTTTTTCATGAGCATGTAGAATTGCATGAGTAAATACCTTGATTGTGCATAATGTTGTGATCATGAGTCAAGCCCGTTTTTGCATGCCTGTGATGTATCCTTGTGCGGCCTGCATGCCATCCTTTTCATTATTTTTGTAAAAATTAAGATGAAGATTAAGGGCTAGGCGCATCCTTTTTGGACCTTGATGCTCGCATCTTGCTTGATGGCACATGCAAGGTGGCGCATGCAAGTTGGTGCTTGGTTGCTTGGTGGCGCAAGAAAGCTTGGCCAAACCTCTTTTGGTTTGAGAGCTAGCTATCTTGGCCCCTTGCATGGTAGCGCACCTTCCTTGGAGGAAGACCATGGCATTGGCCGAACCTATGGGGAACTTTTAAAGTGTACCTCTAGGGTTTGAGAGCTTAACCATGAGAGAAGGACCTTGGAGCCAACCTTGAAGTTCAAGCTAGAGGTCGGCTAGGCTAGGTCTAGTTTTTGGGGCTTGAGTTCTAGGACAAGAGTTGAACCTCTTTCATGGCATGGGTTGGTTCAATGTCTTGAATAGGATATGATCACATCATTCTTTACTGCTTTTATTATTACCTGTGGAAGCATGCCTGTAATGTTTTATCGTTATGTTATCACCATAGGATTGCATGCCTATAATGATAGACATAAGATAAAACTAAGATGATGAGACCTTAAACAAAAACCCTCAATTAAAATATCAAGTCTATTAGCCTTCTAACGCGTAGCCCTGACTAAGCTATCGATCAGTGGAGTTGTGAATTGTTTCCCACCCTCGTGGGACACACCCACTTATCTTTAGAAAGTGTGTGGTGACAATGGTTTCCCCAGTCCAGTTTTAACCTGGGCATGCCTTCGCAAGGAAACTCGTTGGCCCTGGACATAACGGTTAGGAATGGACTTGACTAGATTTTCATGTATGCTAGGCACATGATGAAACTATAAAGGCATCGTTGAGAGGTTAGGGTTTCATGCTGTATCTAGCCCTCGCTGGACATGAAATGCCTGGACTGTCTCAATAAGGGGAATTGCTTGGAGCAATCGGCCGGCGCGCCCACCTTAGGAAACATGGGTCACTTTGTGCATCTCATCCCACCCTCGTGGGACGCAAAGCCCTGTGTGGAATGAGGATATCATCTCACTAGGAAATCTTGGATTTCTCGATTGACTTTGTGGGTTGTCAATTCAATTAAAAATAGTGGGAGTCATGGTCATTTAAAACAAGTCCAGTTTAAATGACTCGAAGTAGTACTAATCTGCTGTTTCTTGGTTGTTGTAGAACAATGGCTATGAACAATAGCAGTTGGTCACTGCGATCTACCCTGGAAAGGGATATGTTGGTTGGATCCAACTTACTAGATTGGTATATGAACTTGAGAATCGTGCTCAAGCTCGAAAGGAAGCTTCATGTCCTTGAGCGTCCTTTTCCTGAGCCACTTCCATGCTCGGCCTCAGCGGCTGAGAGGGATGCTTATGATAAGCATCAGGTTGATACTTTGGAGGTTGCTAACCAACATGTCACCTGAATTTAGAGGCTGATATGAATCAAAGAGTGCCTCTGAGATTATTTTTAATCTAAGGCAGCTCTTTGATGAATTGGTTGAGCTCAATCCTCCTAAAGTTGATATTCAATGTGTTGAGCCGAAAGGCTTGACCAAGGAACTGAAATTAAAGATGGATATGATCAGGAATAATAGGTGCTATTCATGTGGAGAGCCACCTCACATGTTGAAGGACATGTTGCAACTTCAGAATGAGGAGAAAAAAGGCAATGCCTTGTCTTCATGCTCAGGTATTTATGTTACCGAAGTCAACCTCTCTACTCCTATGACATGGGTATTGGATACCGCATGTGGAGCTCATATTTGTACAAATATGAAAAGGCTCAGAAAGGGTAGATCGGTAAGGCCTAGAGAAATTGACCTACGGATAGGTAACAGGGCACAAGTTGCTGCTGTTGCTGTAGGAGTTTCTCTCCCTGCATTCTGGACTTCAGTTAATGCTAGACAATTGCTATTATGTACCTTCCCTTGTCAAAACATTGTATCCACTCCTTGCTTGGCAAAGAAAGGATTCAAGTTTGAAATAAAAGAGAACTTATGTTCTTTTTCTTTTGCAAACATGTTTTATGGGAAGGGTACTTTATGCAATGGTCCGCATGTCTTGGACATGGATAGCTCTATTTGTAACATAAATAATAAAAGGACCAAACTGAGTGGTTCAGTTGGTGCTTTCCTACGGCATTGTCGATTAGCCCATATAAACAAGAATCACATTCGACAACTCCGTGCAAATGTGTTGTTAGATTCGAGTTCCTTGGAGGAACTTGATACATGTGAGACTTGTTTATTAGGGAAAAAGACAAAGGCACCCTTCACCAAGACTGGTGAGAGGGCAGGAGGTTTGTTAGATCTCATACATACTGATGTGTGTGGGCCTTTCAATAAACAAGCCAGAGGAGGGTGCAACTACTTCATCACGTTTACTGATGACTTCAGTAGATATGGTTATGTCTATCTGATGAGACATAAGTCTGAATCCTTTGAGAAATTTAAGGAGTTTAGACATGAAGTAGAGAACCAGCTTGGTAGATCCATTAAGGCTCTTCGATCAAAACGTGTGGAGAGTACCTGAGCGGTGAGTTCTTTGACTATCTGAGAGAGTGTGGGATCATATCCCAACTCACTCCTCCTGGAACACCTCAATGGAATGGTGTGTCTGAAAGGAAAAATCGAACTTTGTTGGACATAGTTCGATCTATGATGAGTCATGCAACTCTACCTCCCTCATTCTGGGGACATGCACTTAAGACAGCTTCTCTAATACTGAATAATGTTCCATCTAAGAGTGTCTCAAAGATTCCATACGAGGTATGGAGTGGGAGACGCCCTAATCTCACTTTTATTAGGATCTGGGGATGTAAGGCTTATGTCAAACGTCAGGATTCTAGCAAGCTAGAACCTAGATCTGATAAGTGTATGTTTGTGGGGTACCCTAAGGAGACTAAGGGTTACTACTTCTATGTTCCCACCGAGAACAAAGTTTTTGTTGCTCGGGGTGTTGTCTTTCTAAAGAAAGAATTTCTCATGAAAGAAGTTAGTGGGAGGAAGTTTGACTTGGATGAGGACCAAGTGCAACCACAAGACAAAGAGATGGAATCTGAGCCACCTGCACCGGTTGCTGTACAACCTGAGGCTCAGACACAGGTCCCACGTAGGTCTGGGAGGATTCGTCGTGCACCTGAGAGGTATGGGTCGCTGCCGACCCAACACGACGGGATCTTCATCATTAAGGATGAACCCAGAACCTATGATGAGGCGGTCAGTGGACTGGACTCCAAGAGGTGGCTTGACGCCATGCGATCCGAGATGGATTCCATGTCGGCTAACCAATTCTGGGATTTGGTTGAGCTACCTGATGGGGTAAAACCCATAGGGTGTAGATGGGTCTTCAAGAGGAAGACAGACATGGATGGCAATATAGTTACCTATAAGGGTAGACTAGTGGCTAAAGGATTTAAACAAGTCCACGGGGTGGACTATGATGAAACCTTCTCGCCAGTTGCCATGATCAAATCCATTCGGATTCTGCTTGCTATAGCTGCATATCATGACTATGAGATATGGCAGATGGATGTGAGAACAGCGTTCCTTAACGGGAAGCTGACTGAGGATGTGTATATGTCACAACCTGATGGCTTCATCTATCCTACAGAGGCTAGTAAGGTCTGCAAGCTAAAGAAATCCATTTATGGATTAAAGCAAGCATCTCGAAGTTGAAATCTTCGGTTTGATGAAGCTGTGAGAGATTATGGCTTTATCAAAAGTGAAGATGACGCCTGTGTATGCAGAAAATTCAGTGGGAGCTTGGTGATGTTTCTGGTCATGTATGTCGATGACATACTGCTCATCGGAAATGACATCCCTAGTCTTCAAGCTATGAAGACATGGTTAGGGAAGTGTTTCGAGATGAAAGACTTAGGGGAGGCCGCCTATATTCTAGGCGTAAGGATCTACCGGGATAGATCCAAGAGGCTCCTGGCCCTTAGTCAGAGTACCTACATTGATAAGGTCCTAGAGAGGTTCAACTTGGAGCAATCCAAGAAAGGATACCTTCCAGTAAGACATGGCCTTACTCTCTCAAAGAGCCAGCGTCCTACAACACGGGCTGAGAGGGATGACATGAGTCGAATTCCTTATGCTTCGGCAGTAGGATTGATCATATATGCAATGTTGTGTACTAGACCAGATGTGGCATATGCTGTAAGCATAACCAGCCGATACCAATCCAATCCAGGTCTGCAGCACTGGGTGGCTGTAAAGAATATCCTTGAGTATCCTGAAAAGGACTAAGGATTTATTCTATATGGTCTACGGGGGACAGGAAGAGCTCAGTGTGCGGGGCTTCACTGATGAGTCGTTCCAGTCTGATCCTGACGACTTCAGATCGCAGACCAGCTATTTGTTTAAGATGGTTGGAGGTGCTGTATGCTGGAAGAGCTTCAAGCAATCCACCATAGCTAATTCTACAACCGAAGCTGAGTATGTGGTTGCTTCTGAGGCAGCCAATGAAGCCATTTGGATCAGGAAGTTCTTTTCTGAACTTCAGGTGGTTCCAAGTGCAATGGATCCCATTGAGCTCTACTATGACAACAATGGGAACTTGATGCGGACAGAGACCACAGGCCACGAAGGCACAAGTGGAGTCTACGAGTACCCTAGTCAAAGGTCAGGAGATTCGCGAATAAGCTAGCAAGCTCAATCAATAAAGCTAGCTCAATAATACATAAGAGGCCCAAGACAAGCCCACTTATCAGCAACAATTCGCCACAAAGAAGCCCAAGATTATTCCATTCGATCAGCCTGCAACAAATCAAGATGCGCCAACTCCAAATCAGCACCATCTCATCCAACGCTCATGCTCACGCCAAGCAATGGAAGCAACCCTGTGATGGAAAGCTTGCAACGTCACAAACCAACAATGGAAAACTTCTCAACGTCTCTATGCTACCAAACATGGAAGTAGGAACGTCTCCTTCGCTCAGCCAAGATGGAAGCTTCAACGTCTCTGTCGCCTACAACATTTCAGCAACATCGCTCCTTCTCCTATATGTATCAATGCTTAAACCTTGTAAACGCAGATAGATTTGTTGAATGGAAATGGTTTTGCTTCCTCAATCGGATGTCTCCGATCTTCTTCTCCTCTGAGGCGCTTGTGTCGCCTATCCTTCCCCTCACCTCCTTCTAGGGCTGAGCCCCTTCCTCCTCTCTTCCCCTCTACCTCTAATTCTCCTTCTCTGTTCGCTGTAATCATCCGCAACTTCAGCCCAGATTTCGAAACTTTGCGACTTCGCCGCCGACGATCCACCGCCCGGATCTCCACGAGACTTTGGCCACCACTCCCTCTCCCCAAGACGAAGCCACAGCCACCGGCATCCATCCATCCGACTCTCCGATCACCGGAATTGAAACTTCCTTTCGATCCCCTGTTCTCGCCCTGATTCCGCCCTCAGATCCGCCTTTCATCGTCGATCTCCTCCGTCCGGCCATCTTTCATCTCCAAACTCCGGCCACATCCTCTCGTCAACCACAGCATCCTCCAGTAGTAGCAGGTTCCGAGTTCGTGCACCACCGGTTGTCCGGCGACGAACTCTGCTCCATCGCGCAACGTCCCCTGTTTCCGCCAGTCCTCCGCCCCAGCTCCACCTTTCCTCGTCGCCCTCCTCCGACCGGCCACCATTCGACCTCAAACTCCGGCCACGATGTCCCCACAACCATACCAACCTCCAGTTGTAGCAGGTCCGGTGAACAACCACCACCCGACGAACGGCGGCCACCTCTACTCCACACTCGCGTCTCCCTTGTTCTGCTGAACAGCGCGTCTCCACCTCCGCGTCCCCGCCTCCGCCTGCGTTGCCACCCTCGCCTCGCCCCACCACCAGCCGTCAGTGTTCCGACGATACCGACGCCGCCTCGTCTCCTCCTTGGTTCCAAATCCTCCGACGAACAATCCACGCTCGAGCGTCAATGAACGACGCAAACCTTGCTTTCCCTGTTTCTGATCTCCATGAATTTCCTGCTTCAATTTTCTGTTCGCTAATCTGAATATGTTTGTTTGCGCAGGTATTTTTAGCAATCGACGCCACCAAAATCTTGATCTTTGGCGTCACGAGGAAGAACTCACTTTGCTCTACGAGAGGGACGAGTTGATCCAACTGAAGCTACAATGGATCAGTCCGAAAGACATGACAACTCCTCGTAAATAAGATTTTGTAGCACTAAAATCTATTTGCTATTTCCTAACTGTTTTCTGAATTTTGCACTCTATTTTAAAAATACAAAAAAAATAATAATAATAATAATAATCGGACTTTAATTAGTATCATATTTCGTGTCTTCACCCTGCATCAGCAATCGACGCCACCAAAATCTTGATCTTTGGCGTCACGGGGAAGAACTCACTTTGCTCTACGAGAGGGACGAGTTGATCCAACTGAAGCTACAATGGATCAGTCCGAAAGACATGACAACTCCTCGTAAATAAGATTTTGTAGCACTAAAATCTATTTGCTATTTCCTAACTGTTTTCTGAATTTTGCACTCTATTTTAAAAATACAAAAAAAAAAAATAATAATAATAATCGGACTTTAATTAGTATCATATTTCGTGTCTTCACCCTGCATCAGAACTGCACATACTAAGGAACCACGGTCTCATCAATGGTCCAAACACATGCTCAGGAGATTTCACCTAATCAGAGAGATCATACACAGAGGTGATGTCAAGATTAGCAGAATTGACACAGAGAGCAATCTAGCAGACCCACTGACCAAGGCTTTGGCGCAACAGAAGCATGATGGTCGTACTAGAGATATGGGGTTGAGGTTGCTCAACCTCTAGGTCTTAGTGCAAGTGGGAGATTGTTGGTGTATATGCCCTAGGACCTAGTTTTGGTCCATCTTTGTACTATTTAACTCTGATATTCATATATCTTTCTGGCATTGTCGTTATCATTGTTTGTCTACACCTGCGATTGTGTACTTACATAATAATGTCCCTAGAGACAGATTGGATCTGTGCTCAAATGATTGTCCCCAGTCGATGTGAAAGAAACCCTTATTAAGGGGGTGAAACCCTAAACATGCGCATCTAGCATGCATGACGGAAAGAGGGTTTCTAAAAGATCGTATATGACAACCATATGATCAACTTGAAGCTATGAGTTTAGATCTATACCATAGCCATAGATTGGAGGTCGGCTTGGAAGAAGAGAGCAACTTTGATCTCCTCCAAAAGTTCACACACAAAGGCGATGAAGACTCCCAACTTGCGCACCTCTTGTGCTAGCAAAAGTGCCAAGATGTCAATGATCGAGTGTAGGGAAGAGATGAAGACTTTCTTTTGCTTGGCCGGTTCCTCCTCTTCTCGTCAACACCCTCACTTGCTCGAGAGCAAAAATCGTTTCCACCAAGCAACAAGAGAGAGGTGTAACCGAAAAACATTAGGGAGACTTCAAGCCATGAACGCATATGCGTTTTCATTTTGGAACTTTCCAAAAATGGCAACCATTAAGAGTATGCGTTCATGCGTTCATGTCTCCATGAACCAAACGCAACTCCTTCTCCCTCTTAAACCATGCGCTCAACCCATGAGCCGGTTCAATACCCTTGGTTCAATAGCGAAACCAAATCAGCCCAAGCATTAAGTCTAGATCAAATTAGACCCCAAAGTCCAAGATCTGACCATTCATCATCTGACGCTTCTGATCGCATCGATCTAGCATCATCTCTCTCGATCGAAGCTTACCGATCTAAAGCCCTAATCAATCAAACATGATCAGACCAGATCTCACTTACAATCAGAGATTAAATCCCTTTAAACTGAACCGAAACAATTCAGTCCACACGATCTGACTTAAGCAAGCCATATCACCAAATTGTGCGACCCTAAGGGTTTCCTTTAAATGTCGGTAACGATAACTTTCGTTATCACGATCAGTGAGGGGTAGCTAGCAACACATCACTGTCTCCCGATATAAAGGAAAGAGTCTTCCAAGACTACACCCAAACCATAGCACAAGTGTGAATCAAACTCACGAGGCATGCATGTTTCCTTTGCCACTGGATGTTCTTATTGGACAAGCATGTCAAGCCTGTAACTCCAATACGATGAGCATGATTAGATCAGATGAACACAGTCATCTGGGTATGGCCATACACTATCTCAATCATCTCATATAGGGGGGCCCTTTAGAACATCACACTCCTTGAACAAGGAGACGGCAATCCTTTATCTATCACAAGTGCCCTAACCTGACTCAAGCTCACCATCCAAGATAGTCTATAATCATTATGTTTCAAATGATATTGAACTACCTCAAAACAATGACAATCATCATTTAGAAACACAAGTGATCTCAAGTCAAAGGACATGTGCCACTTGCTGCTTACAAGGATCATTCACATTGTGACAAGCAATGGAATATCCCAGTAGGGTCTGTCCAGTACATCCAATGTACCCATGAGTCTACATCTTATTCCATGCTCGAAGCATCCTATAAGATTAGCACACATATTAGTCTCAATCATATCAAGGCTGTCTCATGTTCACCAAGATATCTCGACTAAGGACATATAGCCTGTCAGCCTAGCTGAACAGCTTTGAGACATTATTCAGAAGTACACTTATTATAGCAGACAAGGTAACAACCTGAATAATAACCATGCCTTTATAAACACAAGAGTTTATTACATGATACTTATTACAATCCCAAAGGCCTCAAACATTAGCCTTAAGGGCATACCCCAACAATCTCCCACTTGCACTTAATCTAATGGTTGAGAAATCTCAAACCCATATTATTACAGTGCTGCTCATGCTTCTGCTGCGCCAGAGGCTTGGTAAGCGGGTCTGCCAGATTGTCATCTGTATGAACCTTGCATATTTTGATCTCGCCTCGATCAATGATCTCCCGGATCAAGTGAAACCGTCTCTGTATGTGCTTGGACTTCTGGTGCGACCGTGGTTCCTTTGCTTGTGCGATTGCTCCAGTGTTATCACAGAAGATAACCAAAGGATCAGCACTCGAAGGAACGACACCAAGTTCTCTCACGAACTTACGAATCCACACTGCCTCCTTGGATGCTTCCGAGGCTGCAACATACTCGGCTTCTGTTGTGGAATCAGCAATAGTTGACTGTTTCAAACTCTTCCACACCACTGCTCCACCATTCAAGCTAAAAACATAGCCTGATTGCGATCGGAAATCATCCTGGTCCGACTGGAACGAAGCGTCAGTATATCCCTCTATACTGAGTTCTTCCTGACCACCATATATCAAGAACATATCTTTGGTCCTCCGCAGATATTTTATAATGTTCTTGACTGCAATCCAGTGCGCCAAACCTGGATTACTTTGGAATCGACTGGTCACGCTTAACCCGTAAGCGACGTCTGGGCGAGTACATAACATCGCATACATGATGGACCCAATAGCCGAAGCATAAGGCGTATTGTCCATTTCATCTTTCTCAGTCTGTGTTTGTGGACACTGACTCTTCGAAAGATTCAGACCATGTCTGACTGGAAGATATCCACGTTTAGAATTCTCTAAATGGAATCTCTCCAGGACCTTATCGATGTAAGTACTCTGGCACAGCCCGAGAAGCCTCTTAGATCTATCCCGGTAGATCTTCACACCTAACACATAGGCTGCTTCTCCTAGATCTTTCATCTGGAAACATTTTCTTAACCATGCTTTAACAGCATGCAGTTCAGGAATATCATTTCCAATGATTAAGATATCATCGACGTAGAGGATTAGGAATGTAATTACGCTCCCACTAAACCTCTTATAAACACACGGGTCATCTTCGTTCTTGATGAAACCAAACTCAGAGATTGATTCATCAAAACGAATATTCCAGCTCCTAGATGCTTGTTTCAATCCATAAATGGATTTCTTTAACTTGCATATTTTATGACGATCTGCTGGATTAGTGAAACCCTCAGGTTGTGTCATATACACATCCTCATCCAGATTTCCATTAAGGAAAGCTGTCTTCACATCCATCTGCCAGATCTCATAATCATAATATGCAGCTATCGCGAAAAGAATCCGAATAGACTTGAACATAGCTACAGGTGAGAAAGTTTCATCATAATCTATCCCGTAGATTTGTTTGAAACCTTTCGCAACTAGCCTGCCTTTATAGGTAACCACGTTACCATCCATGTCAATCTTCTTCTTGAAGATCCATTTACAGCCTATAGGGATTACTCCCGGAGGCGGATCAACCAAATCCCAGACTTGGTTATCTGACATGGAGTCCATCTCGGCTCGCATAGCATCAAGCCATCTAGCTGACTCCGGTCCACTGACCGCATCCGCATAAGTTAGGGGTTCATCATTATCAATGATGTAGACTCCGTCATAGTGCTCAGGCTGTCGACGGATCCTTCCCGATCTTCGCGGTTCTCGTGTTATCTGAGCCTCAGGTTGTTCAATAACCTGATCTACCGGCTCAGGCTCATCCAACTGTGCTTGACTACTTTGTCCTTCCTCTGGATTTTCATCCAGCTTTATTTCTCTCCCACTGGCCTCTTGCAGAAGAAACTCCTTCTCAAGGAATATGGCCGTCCGAGCAACAAAAACTTTGTTCTCCTTGGGATCGTAGAAATAATAACCCTTAGTTTCCTTAGGGTAACCGACAAAGATGCATTTGTCAGATCTGCTCTCTAGTTTCCCAGAGGCGAGCTTTTTGACATAAGCCTCGCAACCCCAGATCCTGATAAATGTCAAGCTTGGCTGTTTCCCATACCATAATTCATATGGCGTCATTGAAACTGCCTTAGATGGCACTCGGTTTAGTACCTTTGCAGCTGTTTCCAGTGCAAAACCCCAAAAGGAGTATGGAAGAGTGGCCTGACTCATCATAGAACGAACCATATCAAGTAACGTTCTATTTCTCCTCTCGGACACACCATTCCATTGCGGTGTTCCTGGCGGAGTGAGCTGTGAGATAATCCCACACTCCTTCAGATAGTCAGTAAATGCATGACTTAGGTATTCTCCACCTCGATCTGAGCGAAGTGCCTTGATATTTCGGCCTAGCTGATTTTGTACTTCATTCTTGAACTCTTTGAACTTGTCAAAAGATTCACTTTTATGTCTCATCAGATAGACATACCCATACCTACTGAAATCATCAGTAAAGGTAATGAAGTACTGATAGCCACCTCTGGCATGTTTACTAAATGGCCCACACACATCACTGTGTATAAGGTCAAGTAAACCTGAAGCCCTTTGACCTTTCTTAGAAAAAGGTGACTTCGTCATTTTACCCATTAAACAAGCTTTGCATGTATCAATCTCCTTATAGGAGAATGATCCCAGCAGTCCATGATCATGCAACCGCTTAATGCGCTTCTCGTTTATATGGCCTAAACGACTATGCCATAGCAAGGTGCTGTCATCAGCATACTTGGCTTTCTTATTATCAATGTTTTGTATAGAATATTCCATGTCCAACATGAATAACCCATTGTTGATTGAACCAGTTGCATACACAATATTATCATAAGATAAAACACACTTTGAAATTTTGCATTCAAAGGCAAATCCTTTCCTGACAAGAGCAGGAATAGAGATAATATTCTTCGTGATACTTGGTACAAAATAACAATTGTTTAATTCCAATACAATGCCAGATGGTAAAGAAATGAAATAGTCTCCTACAGCAACAGCAGCAACCCGTGCCCCGTTTCCAACTCGTAGGTCTACCTCATGCTGTCCCACCTGTCTTCTTCTCTTGAGTTCCTGTACATTTGAACAAATGTGAACTCCACATGCAGTGTCCAACACCCATGAAATAGAAGAAGAAGATAACATGACCTCAGTCACATATATACCTGAGCCAGAAGCGATGCTTCCCCTCTTATCTCCTTGGAGCGCTTTACAGTCCTTTTTCCAGTGACCCAGCTGGCCACAATGGAAACACCTGTTATCCTTCGACCGCTTCACCTTCTGTTTCAGAGCCTTGCTATAATTCTTGACAGGGGCCTTGCCCTTCTTCCCCTTCTTCTTGTTCCTAGAAGGAACCATCAAGACAGAGGTTGAAGGCTTACCCTTCAGAGTTTCCTCAGTTGTCAAGAGCATATTCAGCAGCTCTGCCGGTGTACAATCGATTTTGTTCATATTAAAGTTAATAATGAACGCATCGAAAGAGGGCGGGAGAGACTGCAGAATAATATCAACAGCAAGCTCCTGGTTGACGGTATGCCCCAGTTTCTCCAGAGCCTCCTTGTGCCCAATCATCTTGAGCACGTGAGCTCCCACTGGGCTCCCCTCAGCCAGTTTGCTCTGAAAGAAGAGCTTTGTCAGATTATAGCGTTCTGTCCTCGCCTGTGCAGCATACAGCATCTTGAGGTTCGCTATAATCTCTATAGCCGACATATCCTCATGCTGACGCTGCAGCGGTGGCGTCATAGACGCAAGCATCAGGCAAGCGACATCAATGCTATCATTGACGTGCTTTTCATAGGCATCCCGAACCGCCCTTGCGGCGTTCGGAGCGGGCTGCGGCGGTATCGCCGTCTCGAGGACATACAGTTTCCTCTCTGCCTTAAGAACGATCTTAAGGTGTCCGAACCAGTCAGAGAAGTTCGGCCCAGCAAACTTCTCCCTTTCCAGTAGGGATCGCACATTGAAGCTCATGGTGTTCGTTGCTGCAGTTATCTACAACAATGCAAGAACAGCAAGGTTAGTATCAATGTTCAGAATCAATCCAGGACTTAAGAAAGATTCTTTTCTCACTATTTTGTCTGACTGAAAAATCCAGTAAACAGTCCGAAAGAGTAACACTCTTTTAGTGAGATGGGATCCAGATTTCATACTTGGTCTCCGCGTCCCGCTCAGGCGAGATAAGATGCACAGAGATGACAAGCACTAATTTCTGGTAGGCTGTCCCAGCCAATCGCCAACCCGTGTGATTCCCCTTCATCTGGGCAATCCAGCAGACTGTGCCAACTGAGTTGGTACAACACAGTCTCTGATCCCACAGATGGCTGCCTCCATGTGCTACCATATGCGCCACATATGTAGCCTACATGGTCAAGCTGACCTGACCTACTCCCTGGACCACCACGTGCTATGCTGAGCAACGAGAAGGGATAAATCCCTACTCTGTAACACGCAGGTGTAATCCTGCACCGTCTGAAGATAGATGGACGTGCCCACTGAGTGGGTTCAACACGGCTCCAACGATAGTCAGAACAGTGAGGTTTCGGGTCAGAAGGCATTACGTGCTTGATATATTAGCGTTGGATTTTAACGGTCTTTTATCTTCTTACTATCAGGCATATCCTATGGCTATAGCAGAAGATAAACACATGCAATTCTAATTATATAAGCAATAAATAGAAAGCATGATCTTATGTGGTAAAAGCCCATGAACCCTAGAAAGACCTTAATTTTACTTAAGTCTTCACTTGAGCTCTTTTGCATCTCATCTGGTCCAACCCAGGGCCCTAGCGCCAAGAGCACCTCAGGTGCGCCACCAGGTGAATGCCCCTCAAGGATGTGTGCCTTTATGCTCTTGTCTAATCAAAAACATTTTGATCTATCTAGACAAGCTTTGACTCGCAGGTCAATTATACAATAAATTAATAAAAAATGTGATTCGCAGATCACAATAATATTAACTTGTAATTTACCAGGCACGCAGGCCCCAGCACAGCACACATTAGGGCAACCCACATAAGATTAAATAAACAAGCATATGGTATCAAAACAACATGTGATCCATTCATGAAATTAAATTTTGAAAAACCCCATGGTATCAATTTTAATTTCCTTATGTGCTCTACAACCTTACAATGGTCCATTGATAGGGATCCACTCATCCATCTAGTCAGATCCTCTGCCCTTGCATGCACCGAGTCCTAACTGACCCGTGTTGACCTAATGGTCAACCATGCATGCGCCAAGGGCTGAACCACCCTCATGAGTTTTGGCAAGCGGGTGTGACCCCGGGCCTAACTCATGTGTGTTCAGTAGTTGTCTCAAACAGACCTCGCTACACGCCCTGGATGCAGTCGACCTATAGCCACCTCGTGCTTGCGCACAGGTGCTATCTGGTCAACCCATCTAGGCTGTCAGATGGTCTGATCAGACTAGTTGGATCTAACCTAGAAGATGCTTTCAACCCCATCAACCCATCTAAGGATTTATAGTAGGGGCACCTTAGATCTAAGTAGGCGCGCAAGATGTAAGTTTTATAAAACATCTAGAACATGCGCAAACAAACAAAACAACATGCTTCACTTGAGAACATAAGATATATCTCATATCTAGCATATTGAAAACCCTTAGATCTAAGGGGGGTCCCCTTCAAGGGGGAGCGCAAACTTTAGGGGGTCCCCTTCAAGGGGGAGCGCAAACTTCATGTAACCATGATACAAGCGCAAACATAGCCAATGTAAACCATGCATCATGAAAACAAAGCATCAAGTAAGCGCAACATGTATGGATCACAAACACTTCAAAGCAATCATATAGATCATATCGAAAGCCTAGCTCTGATACCAATTGAAAGAAACCCTTATTAAGGGGGTGAAACCCTAAACATGCGCATCTAGCATGCATGACGGAAAGAGGGTTTCTAAAAGATCGTATATGACAACCATATGATCAACTTGAAGCTATGAGTTTAGATCTATACCATAGCCATAGATTGGAGGTCGGCTTGGAAGAAGAGAGCAACTTTGATCTCCTCCAAAAGTTCACACACAAAGGCGATGAAGACTCCCAACTTGCGCACCTCTTGTGCTAGCAAAAGTGCCAAGATGTCAATGATCGAGTGTAGGGAAGAGATGAAGACTTTCTTTTGCTTGGCCGGTTCCTCCTCTTCTCGTCAACACCCTCACTTGCTCGAGAGCAAAAATCGTTTCCACCAAGCAACAAGAGAGAGGTGTAACCGAAAAACATTAGGGAGACTTCAAGCCATGAACGCATATGCGTTTTCATTTTGGAACTTTCCAAAAATGGCAACCATTAAGAGTATGCGTTCATGCGTTCATGTCTCCATGAACCAAACGCAACTCCTTCTCCCTCTTGAACCATGCGCTCAACCCATGAGCCGGTTCAATACCCTTGGTTCAATAGCGAAACCAAATCAGTCCAAGCATTAAGTCTAGATCAAATTAGACCCCAAAGTCCAAGATCTGACCATTCATCATCTGACGCTTCTGATCGCATCGATCTAGCATCATCTCTCTCGATCGAAGCTTACCGATCTAAAGCCCTAATCAATCAAACATGATCAGACCAGATCTCACTTACAATCAGAGATTAAATCCCTTTAAACTGAACCGAAACAATTCAGTCCACACGATCTGACTTAAGCAAGCCATATCACCAAATTGTGCGACCCTAAGGGTTTCCTTTAAATGTCGGTAACGATAACTTTCGTTATCACGATCAGTGAGGGGTATCTAGCAACACATCACTGTCTCCCGATATAAAGGAAAGAGTCTTCCAAGACTACACCCAAACCATAGCACAAGTGTGAATCAAACTCACGAGGCATGCATGTTTCCTTTGCCACTGGATGTTCTTATTGGACAAGCATGTCAAGCCTGTAACTCCAATACGATGAGCATGATTAGATCAGATGAACACAGTCATCTGGGTATGGCCATACACTATCTCAATCATCTCATATAGGGGGGCCCTTTAGAACATCACACTCCTTGAACAAGGAGACGGCAATCCTTTATCTATCACAAGTGCCCTAACCTGACTCAAGCTCACCATCCAAGATAGTCTATAATCATTATGTTTCAAATGATATTGAACTACCTCAAAACAATGACAATCATCATTTAGAAACATAAGTGATCTCAAGTCAAAGGACATGTGCCACTTGCTGCTTACAAGGATCATTCACATTGTGACAAGCAATGGAATATCCTAGTAGGGTCTGTCCAGTACATCCAATGTACCCATGAGTCTACATCTTATTCCATGCTCGAAGCATCCTATAAGATTAGCACACATATTAGTCTCAATCATATCAAGGCTGTCTCATGTTCACCAAGATATCTCGACTAAGGACATATAGCCTGTCAGCCTAGCTGAACAGCTTTGAGACATTATTCAGAAGTACACTTATTATAGCAGACAAGGTAACAACCTGAATAATAACCATGCCTTTATAAACACAAGAGTTTATTACATGATACTTATTACAATCCCAAAGGCCTCAAACATTAGCCTTAAGGGCATACCCCAACACGATGTACCTGAGTGGATATGGGATAGCTCTGGTACTTGTGAGACTGGTATGTGGGCTGGTTAGGCACGTGGTGCTAATGCAGACACATAGGTATATCATTGGAGGATATACTGGACCGACCCGCTGTGAGGCTATGACTTGGTGTCATGAGTTATCCTCACAAGTGACAGGAGATGCATTGATCCCTTGACTTGAGGTCATTGATCATTCTATATGGTTAGGGACTTGCTTTGATACAACCTAACACCTCGCCGTAGTTGGGAGGTAATAACGGTTGTCATTGAGCATGTCACGACCCATATGAGAAGGTCAATGGACAAACAAAGGATTTGCCCCTTCCTTAGGGAAGTATGATATCCATGGAGCTCCTCTATGGTTCTATGACTGAGAGTGTATGGCCATACCCAGGTGAAAACCTGTTTTAGTCATAGCCATGTGATTGGGTGAAAACAAGTGGTGACACAATTGTCCAATCGGATATCAGTTCGGTAAAGAGACTGTAATGCATCTGTACCTTGTTGCAATGATGGGGATGTCGATGTCGATATCCATTCCGATGACTTGGGTAGCAGCGATGCACTGCTAGGTGCCACTCACTGCTTGTGGTCAGCACTGCCAACGTCAGAGGGACCTACAGGGTCGCACACCTTGATACTCGAGTTCTCGTATTGATCGGGAAGCCTTATGATCGAGTTATTGGATAACGCGAATCTAATTGGGAGATTTCATCAGCGCCAATGGGACTAATGAGATGAAAGAATGTTATTGGAGCTAAACTTCATTTCTGGCAGGTTGACCCGTATTTGACCATGATTGGCCACATTTGGATTAGGATTGCATTGGATTGGATCCAAGTGCCTAATCAACCCATGTAATGAAGTTTGGGCTAGCTCATTATCCAATGAGGCCCAATAACAAGTTTTCATGAAGTGAGAAAAGGCTAAAAGGGTATAATGGGGACAAAACTTCTCCCTTAGGCGCCTATGGGCATAATGGGGAGAAGTGGCGCAATTTGCTTCATTAGGAAGCTTTAGGCGCCTTGCCACTCTACCTTGGATGGTATGCTTGCTTCTATGGCAAGTCTTGGGGCTGATATGGCTTGGTAGACTTCTTTTGAAGGTCTCATGCGCATATGGATAATTAGGAGAGGTTTATGGTAAAGTCTAGGAGACTTTCCTTACCTCAAACCCTAATTACTCCCTCCCCTTTACCCTAGCCGCCTCCTCCTTTGAGAATTGGGCCCACACCCTATTATTGCTGCCCCCTCTTGCCTCTCTATATATACATGGGTATATGCAGAGCAAAAGTTGATTTTGGCATGAGCAAGAATTAGAAGGGCAAAGAGGGAGGCTTTGGTGAAAGTCTTCTCTTCCATCTTCATCCTAACCGCAAGTCTCTTCTATCCTTCTTCTCTTGGAGCAATGAGGGATAGGACTTGGTGTCTTCACCCTCTTGCCTCTTATCCTGGCGCATCTTCTCTAGGAGTTGGCGCAAGTAAGGATGAGGAGTTGAAGACATGGCAGCAACATCTCCATCTTTCTTCTTCATTGGCACTTCTACTTTGGAAGTGGCGCAAAGATTGAAGAAAGTGCACTAAGGCATGGATCTTCTTCCCGAGGCTAGCACCGGACGTGGAAGAAGAGGACTCGAGGCATCCGTGTGTGTGAGACTGCAGAGGGCGCACGCTTGGGCGCCTATCACGACATCGACCTCATCTTGCTCTAAGGTATTTCCTAACTCATCGTGTCGACTCTCTTGCTTGCGATCTTCACTGGGTTTTTGGGACCGACCTGTTTCGGGGACATTCTTCCGCTGTGCAATGTATGTTTGTATGTTTATAATTCTGAAAATTGTAGAATGTCCCCGGGGTTTCCCAAAAGAAGTAATACAAAAGATATCGATCCCACAGGGAGCAAGATGAGTACTAGAAAATCTAACTTTTTGGAATCCAAGCTAATCGAATCGTGGTTTTTTTTTAGCAACTAAGTGAACTAAAACTAAGCAGAATAATAAACAAGAAATCAAACAACTACGGTAGGAAAAATATATGAGAGAGAATATCAGGGCTGTGGTTCCCACCACTCTGACGATTCTATTTGCGCTAAGAGATAAATACCGGTTATAAGGATTTACAGATATGCATAAGGAATCTACCCTAGGGTACAAGATATCCTCTTTCGAGTGTACACCCCGGTATTTGCCTAGAACGTCTCCTACTTTCGTGGTGGACCATTTTCGACAAACCCACTGAGCTCCGTGGCATATTATGAACCCTCGAGCAAAGAACACGCACTTTCGCGTCGCGTCTTCACAAGATTCACATAGAGGTTCGGTCGTTACGGTCGAACTTTCGTTATGGACCATAACAACTATGACATGATGATACTTGGCCAAAGTATAGATCAAGATATTAATACTTCTAGTGAAATATGCTCAGAATATGATCCAAAGAACAAGATTAAAACAAGAGTTGCAAATAGAATTCGTCAGAGGGCCTCAACCTAGCCCTGATACAAAGTTTACACTACAACCATCATTGAATCGCTAAAAATCCCCTCTTTAAACATTGGAAAATTACAGGAAAAGGTTTCTAGGAGGGAGGAGAAGATAAACCGAATGAAATAACCCAGGATTGCAAGGTTCCGATGATCAAATCTTCCAAAATCCGCTCGTAGTCGCCGAATCACCGTGTTCTTCCACCCAAGCCACTTCGTCACCCGATTGCTCCCTTCTTAGGTCACAAAATTTGGGGCTTTTATATCCTTTTCGTTCATCTTCGAGTTAGCTTTCCAAAAAGTCATCACTTGCTAAATTTGGACTTGAATCGACTTCAAAATTGGGGGAAAACCGAGAGGGTGTCGAGTTGATCCGTCCGCTTCACGGGTGAACCCGACGGGGTTCACCAGGTGGTGAAGTCTTTGGCACATATTTCCTGTGAAATAGTCACGAGTGAACCCAGTGGGGTTCACCTGCTAGTGAAGTCCTCAGCGATTTCCTGCGCATAAATCTCTAGGTAGAATTACGGGTGAACCCCACAGGGTTCACCTGGCCGTGATGTGTGCGGCAATTCTCAGACATCTTCACTTCATCGGTTAACCCCGCCGGGTTCACTAGGCCATAATGCGTGCACAGAATTCATCATTCGGTGAGATCATGGGTGAACCCCACGGGGTTCACCTAGCCGTGAAGTCCAGAAAAGGCTCTGATTGAGCCCAAATTTTACGGGTAGCTTCGTCTTCTCATAAGGAATCACCCCATGCTCTTAGATTCTTCAAAAAGACCTCAAAATTAGGTGATTTTACCTGAAATTCAATAAGACAGATGAAAAGTGAAGATTCTGATTTTTTTAACTAAATAAGCCTTAAAGGAGTATAAAAACATTCAAATAGGCATAAATTCATCATAGAATAATAGTAAAAATCACTACTAAAATGCATGGTGTTAAGCTCTGTTTCATCAAGAATGTCTACTAGTAACTCTTGGCTGTCCGGACGCATGGACAATTGGCCATCGGGCTCAATAATAGTATACTGATCTTCCAAATCCTCGAGAAGACATACACACACATACAACCGGTCCTTGATGGTTCGTGGACTCCAAGAAGAAGAATACAACATTCTCAACAAAATACGAAAAACTGACAAAATCCAGGATGTCGATAATAAGAATTCCTGACGAACTTCCTCTGATACCAAATTGGTGTAGCGCCATGCTACGGGATGGGGATAGCTCGTAGACCGACTCTAGGAGGACATGCGAATGATTCGGAAACTCACGATCAAACACGCGGATTCAAAGGCATCGGATACGTATTAGAGCAACGGATGGCAAAATAGATAACTAAGGCATTCAATTACGAAAATAGCACTCAAATGAAACTACTAACCATTACAAACGAAGAAGACGAGGTATTGAGACGAGGCCAAGGATCGTACACCTTGCCTCCAACCTCACTCTACTTCCACACGCTTCGCGGAGTCGAGGCACCGACCACTACTCCGGAGTTACAAGACCCCTCGCAGCCCCTTCCGGACTTGTAAGCTTGTAAACTGACTAAATGCTAGGCCCTATCTCCCTTTTATATGTTAAGGGAGGGCAAACCCACACCACTCACATGAGGGGTGGTTGTAACAAATATTCTAACTACTACACTGAAAAAGCTGAGAAAAGGGATGCATTTGACTGGAAATATTCCAGCAATCAAGTGTGTTTGAAAAGCTTTAGGTCGCTTTAAATGTGAGTCATCCATTTGAGCTTTCATGATATCTTCTGATCTGGACGTCTGATCGGAGATCTGAGGGCATGGATGGATAGATCTAGTTCGTTTTAGTGGGGAGCGACACCCGGATCATCTTGAAACTCGTCCGATTGGAGCAGATCTAGACGAAATAATACCAGCTGTTGATTTACTTGAAGCTGATCTGACCGCTGGATGGATGCTGAGTGATCTGGGCCGTTGGCTTGCTCCCTTCTCTTCGTTTCGCTCGAGGGTGGTGAACAAGGGTACGCCGCCGGTCGATGATCGGCGCTCAATAGCCAGCGATAGTCCGGCTGGAGATGTGTGTGGCGATTTCGGGCAACAGGGAAGGTTCCGACGTCCGATCGTGGCGCGCCGGCCAGGGAATAGGGCGGACGGCGGTGAAAACTAGAAATCAGAGAAGCTTCCGATTTCGGTGATCCACCGGCTGAATGGCCGATTGTTTCCGGCTATGAGTTCGCGGCGACGAGGAGAGCATATGGCAGGAATTTGGCGTTGATCAGAGTTGCGGATGGGCGGAGTGGGTAACGATGTCGCCGGGCATGGTGGAGCTCGTTTCCAGCGATCCGACCATCGGACGGCCGGATACTTTGGACTAGGAGTTTGCTCAGATGAGGAGACACTGTAGCCGTAGTCTGGTGATGATCGGAGCCCTGGATGACGCCTCCAAGATCCACGAGTGAGGTTCTGGTCACCTGGTCCCCCGAGGAACAATCTGTGCAGAATTGAGCTTGTGACCTGGAACACAGTTGCAGAAGCCACGAGGCGAGGTTTCTGTCATTGGGCCGCCCATGGAACATTCTGTGAAGTCAGAGTCTGAGCAGTAAAGCTAGGTTTGCTGTGTTGCTCCTGCATCAATTTGCCGTTGATGTGGCTTTCTTCATGATAAAACACATGGACAAGGTTGCCAGAGCGAGCAGAGGATATGTGGTGATAGGAGGCTTGGTCACTCCTATAGCTAGATATTTTGGGATAGAGCCCTATGGAATTGAGTCGGCAAAAGGGAATGCAAGACTAGACATTGAGTCTTGCATAGCAATGAAGATGATTATTAGAGAAGGTGACATTGTTTGTTTGGTCATTGGACCAAATATCCCTCCTCTACCCTTACCTCACATCGAGAAGACCACGATCAGAGAAAGAGCCAACTGGAAGTTATCTCCTAGTGCGGCTGAGGCATCTTTTACTCCACCGCTAGATATAGTTCCCCCGCCACCCACCTGGGGTGGAAGGAGTGATCCCTATTGAAAGTTTCTAAGGGGGGGGCGAAACCCTAATAGGCGCATATCAGAACTTGCAATAAGAGGAAATTAGGGTTTCTAAGATCGCATGGATGAATATATGATCAACTTTATTAACATGTATAGATCGAAAAGGGGATCATACCAATGCCATTTCTTGGATGGCGACTTGGAATCAAAAAGAAGCGTGTGCTTCTTCTCCAAAGGTGCCGCACACAAGATGAGAAATGGCTTTCTCCTTGTCGTTCCTTGTGCTAGCAAGGATCTCCAAGTCTCCTGATCGCTTGAAGGGAAGATGAGATGATCTCTTGGCTAGGCCGAATCCTCCTTGAGCGTCAAGACTCACCACACGAGAGGAAGAGAGGCGACAAGAGCAAGATGCGAGCGAGAATAGGGGCGATCCCTCGAACGTGAGGCGTGCTACCTATTTTGGAAAGCATGACTTCCAAAAATTGTAAACCCTCAATGTGTTCAAGCGTTCACGCCAAGTGAACAAGTCGCAACATTCTCCTCTTTGAACCAAGCGCTCACTTGATGAACCGGTTCAATCTCATTTGGTTTAAAGACCAAACCAAACCAAGCATTGGTCTAGATCATATTAAACCATAAGGCTCAAGATCTAACCATTCATCTCTTGATGCTCTTGATCTCATCGATCTAGCATCAATTCTCTCGATCGAAGCTTACTGATCTCAAGCCCTAATCAATCAAACATGATCAGACCAGATCTCACTTACAATCAGAGTTTAAATCCCTTTAAACTGAACCAAAACAATTCAGTCCACACGATCTGACATAAGTAAGCCATATCATCAAATTGTGCGACCCTAAGGGTTTCCTTTAAATGTCGGTAACGATAACTTACGTTATCATGAACAGAGAGGGGTATCTAGCAACACATCATTGTCTCCCGATATAAAGGAAAGAGTCTTCCAAGACTACACCCAAACCACAGCACAAGTGTGAACCCAAGTCACTTGACATATGTGTTTCCTTTGCCACTGGATGTTCTTATTGGACAAGCGTGTCAAGCCTGTAATTCCAATATGATGAGAATGATTAGATCAGATGAACATAGTCATCTGGGTATGGCCATACACTTTCTCAATCATCTCATCCAGGGGGCCCCTTCAGAACATCACACTCCAAACAAGGAGACGGCAATCCTATATCTATCACTAGTGCCCTAACATGACTCATGCTCATTATCCAAGATAGTCTATAACCATTATGTTTCAAATGATATTGAACTACCTCAAAACAATGCCAATCATCATTTAGAAACACAAGTGATCTCAAGTCAGAGGAAGTATGCCACTTGTTTGCATACAAGGATTATTCACATTGTGATAAGCAATCGAATATCCTAAGTAGGGTCAGTCCAGTATTGGGGTATGCCCTTAAGGCTAATGTTTGAGGCCTTGGGATTCTTTCAGTATCATGTATAAACTCTTATGATTATAAAGGCAATGGTTGTTATTCAGTTTGTTACATTGTCTGCTGCAATAAGTGTGCTTCTGAATAATGTCTCAATGCTGTTCAGCTTGGCTGACATGCTGTAATGTCCTTAGTCGAGATATCTTGGTGAACATGAGACAGCCTTGATATGATTGAGACTAATATGTGTTCTAATCTTGTAGGATGCTTCGAGCATGGAATAAGATGTAGACTCATGGGTACATTGGATGTACTAGACAGACCCTACTAGGATATTCAATTGCTTGTCACAATGTGAATAATCCTTGTTTGCAATAAGTGGCACATGTCCTCTGACTTGAGATCACTTGTGTTTCTAAATGATGATTGTCATTGTTTTGAGGTAGTTCAATATCATTTGAAACATAATGGTTATAGACTATCTTGGATAATGATCATGAGTCAGGTTAGGACACTAGTGATAGATATAGGATTGCCGTCTCCTTGATTGGAGTGTGATGTTCTAAAGGGGCCCCCCTGGATGAGATGATTGAGAAAGTGTATGGCCATACCCAGGTGACTATGTTCATCTGATCTAATCATGCTCATCATATTGGAGTCACAGGCTTGACACGCTTGTCCAATAAGAACATCTAGTGGCAAAGGAAACATGTATGCCTAGTGAAGTGGATTCACACTTATGCTATGGTTTGGGTGTAGTCTTGGAAGACTCTTTCCTTTATATCGGGAGACAGTGATGTGTTGCTAGATACCCCTCACTGATCGTGATAACGTAAGTTATCGTTACCGACATTTAAAGGAAACCCTCAGGGTCGCACAATTTGATGATATGGCTTACTCATGTCAGATCGTGTGGACTGAATTGTTTTGGTTCAGTTTAAAGGAATTTAAACTCTGATTGTAAGTGAGATCTGGTCTGATCATGTTTGATTGATTAGGACTTGAGATCGGTAAACTTCGATCGAGAGTATTGATGCTAGATCGGTGAGATCAAGAGCATCGAGAGATCAACGGTTAGATCTTGAACCTTTAGGTTCAATGAGATCTAGACCATGGCTTGGGCTGATTTGATTTGGTTTTTGAACCAAATTCAATTGAACCGGCTCATCATGTGAGCGCTTGGTTCAAAGGTTCAAAGAGTGAAAAAGAAGTTGCGTTCGGTTCACTTGGAGTGAACGCATAACGCTAGAGAAATAAAGGGTTGCTATTTTTGGAAATTTTTTGGCAACGCCTCCACGTTCATGAGGAACGTTTTTCTCTTGTCGCCTCTCTTCACTTCTTGACGCCTCTCTCTCTTGTGTGGCTTCTCTCGACGAGTGTAGAGGAAGGCTTTCGAAAAACCAAGAGATCTCATCTCCTCCACACAAAGGACCCTTGAAGCCTTGCTAGCACAAGAAGCAACAAGGAGTAGGCCATCACATCTTGTGTGCGGTGCCTTTGGAGAAGAAGCGCTTGCATCTTTCTCTTCCAAGTTGCCATCCAAGTCATGGCAATGGTATGATTCCTTCATCATCTTTACAAAGATTTAAAGTTGATCATATGAATATATCACATGCGATCCTAAGACACCCTAATTCCGCCCATGCAATTTTAAGTTGCGCATGCTTAGGGTTTCGCCCCCCTATTTTATAGGGACCTTTCATCCAGTACATCCAATGTACCCATGAGTCTACATCTTATACCATGCTCGAAGCATCCTATAAGATTAGAACACATATTAGTCTCAATCATATCAAGGCTGTCTTATGTTCACCAAGATATCTCGACTAAGGACAATACTGCATGTCAGCCAAGCTAAACACCATTGAGACATTATTCAGAAGTATACATATTGCAGCAGATAATGTAACAACCTGAATAACAACCATTGCCTTTATAAACATAGAGCTTATACATGATACTGATAACAACCCAAGGCCTCAAACATTAGCCTTAAGGGCATACCCCAACACCTATGGGATGGAGTCACCTCTTCATGATTCTTCGCAGCCCGCTAGTACTTCCTCACATGGGACGAGGGGTGGTTTTGCTAGCCATCACGATCCAGGTTTATAGGTGCTCACAACACAGATGTACAACAAAGAACGCCGCCTGGATGGGATGCAAGAGACTCTGGGATACATCCACAGGGATATGGAGAGATTGTGTAATCATATGGAAGACATGGGCAACTTCCTTTATGACCGTTTTGGTTATGCAGATCATAGAGACTATGGATATGAAGGTGATCAAGTAGGGATGCCATACTATGATCCCATGGAGACTGCTGCAAGGGACTCTGAGGACACACGATCAGATGGCGATGAGAAGATGCTTTGTGAGTATTATCAACCTTTATTTCTTTGCTATGCTATATTTTTCTATATCTTATTGTTGTTTCATATGATGAAGGGAAGGATGATGCTCTACGACCGCCCCCACTGCTATTCTTGACATGCTTATATTTTCGATGTGGTTGTACAATAATAATGATTACACTGATGATTACTTTTCGATATGGTTGTACCATGCGATGATGATATTATTTTTCTTGACATTGTTGGTTGCATGTGATTTACTTTGCTTGTTGCTTCTATCTTGAAAATTTTTCATTGATGATGATGATAAGTATTTTCTTGATGATTTGATTGATGATAAATGAACTCAAATTCATGATTGAAGATATAACCCTATCATGTTAAATTTATTTCTTTAATACATATTTGTCTATTGAAATATGACGTTGATTGATGCATAAGATTTTAGGTAGATGTATTATTTGAAGAATAAAATCTAAAGGTGAAACTAGTCCTTTAAATAAGATGAGCATATAAGTATGATTTGTGAATTGATGTCAATTGATCAACCTAGTAGATGTTTAGTCTATTTTTGCTATTTGCTGGGAAATAAGAATCCATGATCCATTCTTTTATTGGTAATCCAAATCCAATGATAGCTGAAAAGTGTCTTATGCAAATACAAAAGATATTTGATGTGTTCCATTGTTCAGATATACAAAAAGTTTCTTATGTCTAATTTATGTTAGAAGGAGAAGCTAAGAACTAGTGGAAAATGATTAAGAGAGTAGTAGAAACCAAAAAAGAAACAATAACTTGGGAAGTCTTTCTAAACATATTTCATGAGAAGTATTTTCAAGAATATGTGAGAGCTAAAAAAGAAATTGAATTTACAAACTCGATACAAGGAAAACTTTCAATTGCATAGTATCATGCAAAATTTTCTGAACTGTCCATATTTACTCCACATCTAGTTGAAAATGAAGTTATGAGGGTAAAGAGGTTTGAAATGGGGTTAAGACCAAGCTAAAATTTCAGCCTTAAAGCTTAGAACATATGATTAATGTTGGGAAACCCTGGGGATATTTTATAATTTTTTATACAAACAATAGAAACACAGCGGAAGCATATCCCCGAAATAGGCCGGTCCCAAAAAAACCCAATGGATCATTTTGCGAGAGGGTCGACACGATGTAGTACAAAAGTACCTAGAGCAAGAACGAAGCGATGTCTATGTATAAGTAGGTGCCCAAGTGTTCGCCCTCTGCAGTCTCACACACACAGATGCCTCGAGTCCTCTTCTTCCACACTCGGTGCTAGCTTCGGGAAGAAGATCCAAGTCTTTGTATGTCTCCTACACCACTTGCGCCACCTTCAAAGGAAGAAGCGCCAAGAGCAAGGAGAAGAAGATGATGCTGCCAAGGTCTTCCTTCACATGTGCCAAGAGGAGGAAGGGAAGAAGACATTTGTGGCTATGGATGGAAGAGGATGCGCCAATTGATGCTTGCTCTCACCCTTTGAAGTTACTCATGCCAACTTTTCTTGTTGCTCTCGCATATGTTAGTTATATCGCAACAAGGGGCGACAAGAGAATACATATAGGTGCCACACATGAAGAATAATTTGGCTAGGGTAAAGGGAAGTGTGTGGCCAGGGTTTGTAAGGTGGCAATTAGGGTTAGGGTTATGGCAAGACTCCAAGCCCTTTCCATAATCCGCTTCTAATCGCCAAAGACCTTCCAAACGAGTCCATCATGCCTTATGTGCCCCAACCCTTGCCATAGAGGCAAGGTTACCGTCCAAGCTAGAAAGGGGAGTCGCCAATTGCTTCCTAATGAAGCATTAGGTGCCTACTCCTCCCCATTATGCCCCTAGGCGCCAATGGGAGGAGTTTTCTCCCCATTATACCCTTTTGCCTCTTTATCGCTTCATGACAACTTGTTATTGGGCCTCATTGGGTAATGAGCTAGCCCAAACTTCATTACATCAGCTGATTAAGCCATTGGATCCAATCTAACGCAACCCTAACTCAAATGTGACCAACCATGGTCAATTTTGGGTCAACCTGCCAAAAATGAAGTTTGGCTCCAATAAGTCTCTTTCATCTCATCAGGCTCATTGGCGCTGATGAAATCTCCCAAATAGATCCGAGCTATCCAATAACTCGATCATAAGGCTTTCCGATCAATACGAGAACTTGAGTATCAAGGTGTGTGACCTTATAGGTTCCTCTGATGTTGACAGTGATTACCTAAGTTCATCACAAGCAGTGAGTGGCACCTAGCAGTGCATTGCTGCTATCCAAGTCATCAGAATGGATATCGACATCATTATCCCCTTCATCGCAACTAGGTACATATGCATTACAGTCTCTTTACCAAACTGACATCCGATTGGACAAGTGTGTCACCACTTGTTTTTACCCAATCTCATGGTTATGACTAAATCAAGTTCTCACCTGGGTATGGCCATACACTTTTAGTCATAGAACCATAGAGGAGTTCCATGGATATCAAGCTTCCCTCAGGAAGGGGCAAATCCTCTGTCTGTCCATTGACCTTCTCATATGGGTTATGACATACTCAATGACAACTGTTATGACCACCCATGGATATCATGCTTCCCTCAGGAAGGGGCAAATCCTCTATCTATACATTGACTTTCTCATATGGGTCATGACATACTCAATGACAACTGTTATGACCTCCCAGCTATGGTGAGGTGTTAGGTTGTATCAAAGCATGTCCCTAACCATACAGAAGAGTCAATGACCTCAAGTCAAGGGATCAATGCATCTCTTGTTACTTGTTAGATTAACTCAGGACACCAAATCATTACCTCATAGCGGGTCGGTCCAGTATATCCACCACTAATATACCCATATGTCTGCGTTAGCAACTCGTGCCTAACCAACCCATATACCAGTTTCGCAAGTACCATAGTTGTCCCATATCCACTAGGGTACATTGACTAGGGACAAGAGTTTGAGCACGGCCCCTATTTGTCTCCAGGTACATTATCATGTAAGAATATAATCGCATATGTAAACTAAACATGAAAACGACAATGCCAGAATGATATATATATAAGAAATATGAATGTCAAGTAGTAAAAAAGATGGACCAAAACTAGGTCTTAGGGCATAAACACTAACAATTAAGTTGTTGAACAAGCTGCCATAGTTGAGATGGATATGGAGGAGATGCAAGAGCTGAGAAACGAAGGAGAGAAGAATAGACCTACTTCCCAAGAGGAAAAGAGAGAGTTTGGTGTTGAAGCTGATAATGAGAGAGCAAAGTTGCAAAGAACTGAAAAGAAGAGACAATCAGATAAATATCCATCATGTGGTAAGTGTGGAGGGAAACATAATACCAAGTAGTGTTATAAGACAACAGGAGCTTTTTTTTACTTGTGAAAAATTTGGACATCAAGTGAGAGATTGCCTCGATAACAAAAGAAAAGCACTAATGCCTCAAACAGGAAAGCAAAATAAATATATATTTCTAGGGGTGTGACACACTACACTTGAAAGTCAGAGAGTCACCCATTATAGTGAGGACATAGTAGAGGCTCTAGATCTAGTTGAGGTTGAGGCTGTGGACATGCAATTCTTGCATGTACTCACTGTGAGCGTGTTAGTGTTTATGCTTCTTGCATGTACTCACTATGAGCGTGTTAGTGTTTATGCCCTAGGACCAGTTGTTCCTACATATTTGTACTACTCCACATTGATATATTATATCTATTTTTGCTCTGTCATTATTATGCATATGATTACAGCTGCATCTTTGTACATTTGCATGATAATGTCCCTAGAGATAGATTTGATCTGGTCTCGAACTTATATCCCCAGTCAAGTACCTTAGTGGATAAGCGATAGCTTTGAAACATGTGAGACTGGTATATGCACTAGTTAGGCATGTGATGCTAATATAGGCATATAGGTATATTACTCGTGGATATACTGGATCGACCCATTGTGAGGATCTAACTTGGGTGTTATAAGTTAACCTCACATGCGACAGAGCTGCATTGATCCTTATACTCGAGGTCATTGATACTTCTATGGTTATGGACATATTTTTATACAACCTAATGTCTCACTATAGTTAGGAGGTTATAACGGTTATCATTGGGTATGTCACAACCTATATGAGAAGTTCAACTGATATATAGAGGATTTACCCCTTCTTGAGGGAAGCTTGATGTCCATGGGCCCTATATGAATGCATAACTGAAAGTGTATATCCATACCTAGGTGATAACTTGATTTAGTCATGACCATGAGATTGGGTTTATAACAAAGTGTGATATACTTTATCCAATCTAGATATCAGTTTGGCAAAGGGACTGTAATGTATGGATATTTTATTGCAGTATAGGGGATGTCAATGCAGACAGCCACTCTAATGACTTCGGTAGTAGTGATACATTACTAGGTGTTTCTCAATGCTTGTGATGATATGAAATTCGTCACTACTAATGTCAGAGGAACCTAAAGGTTCGCATACCTTGATACTCAAGTTCTTATATTAATCGAGTAGCCTTATGATCGAGTTATTCTATAACTCGAATCTAGTTGGGAGATTTTATCAGCACGGATTTGCATGATAAGATAGAGGGAACATATTGGGGCTATACTTCATTTTTGTTAAGTTGACCTCAGATTAACCTTGGATAACCCCATTTGACATGATCAAGTGAATGAGGTGGCATCAACTTGGATTTGGTAGCTTAATCAACTTGATTCATGAGATCTAGCATGGTCCATTGCATTAGGTGTCTACATTAATATAATTATATTCATATTATGAGGGCAACTTAAGTGATGGGACCCACCAATAAGTGATAGAGTTGAGGGCTTTAGTGAAAAGGGTATAATGGGAAAGAAATATATGCCTTCGCATCTAAGGGCATAATGGGCATGGATTTGGTTCCTTGGCGCATATGGCAAGGCTTTGAAGGTTATGGATTGGCTTGGACACTTATAGCATGGCCTTGGATCATATGGCTGGTGCTTACAAAGTTTCCTTGTTCCATAATGCATAACACCCTAGCCGCTCACCTCTTTCCCTTTACCCTAGTTGCTAAAACTTTCACCGTTGTGCCTTTTTATGTTAATGTTGCCACCCCTTCTTGTTATGATTCATTGAATTAACTAGAACATTGGTGTGGGCATCTTCTTGGTGCAAGAACCCTCCTAGAGCCGCAAGCCTTCAATCCCTTTTCACTCACCTCTTCTCTTGGCGCAAGTTGTGGAGTTGCTTGGCATTGTCATCCCTCTTCCTTGGCACTTCCCCTTGTGGTGGTGCAAGTGAAGGGATAACCTATCTTAAGGCATGGATTTTCTTCCTGAGGCTAGCACTAGAAGTAGAGGAAGAGGACTTGAGGGATTTGTGTGTGCGAGACTGTAGAGGGTGCATGCTTGGGCGCCTATACATCATCATTGCCTATCATGCTTCAAAGTTATCTCTCTCACCTCATCATGTCGATCCCCTAGCATGCTCACTCTTTTGGGTTTCTGGGACTAGCCTATTTCAGGGAATCGCTTCCGCTATATGTAATAAATTTTTAAAAATTCCCCGTGGCTTCCCAATAAGGGGTATTAGAGCTACTTGCGAGTCTCGAGCGATGTACTTGCTTTCTTGTTTGCTCATATGCTGTGAAAATTTTTTAGAAATTTCTTTATGGCACATTTTTCTTGCTTAGAAAAAATGTAGATCCGTCTATACTAGATCTTTTCTTTCGATTTTGTATTTTTGGACTTTTCCTTGCGATTCAAGTATAGACCTTGTTCGTGAGACCCTTGAAAATAATACGAGGTATGAACTGGGTGATTACCCTAATTTTCATGTGGTTTATGGGCTTTTAAGGGGGTGCATGCATGCTGTCCACTTTGGGACAACTATTTGGAGTCACTTAGAAAGTGCCCAAGAGAGGTCTAAATTCATGGAAATTGACAGGTGAGTGATTGTGGTTGATGGACATGTTTTAATGAAAACTAAAACTGAACTTCTTTGGTCTTTCATGAGCATATAGAAAGCATGATTAGGAGATATCTTGATTGTGCATTGTGATTTGGTCTTAGTCAAACCCCTTGCATGCCTGTGATGTATTTGTGCAAAGCCTATGTGCCACTTCTTTTTCTTTGTTTTGTAATTATGCATCAAAGATTTGGGAAGAACATCACATGGTAACACATCTTTTCTCCTTGGCGCAAGCATGGTGGCCCTCATGTCTTGGTGGCACAAGCAAGGGCTTGGCCAAATCCTTTAGGGGCGCACCTAGGGTTCCCTAGGTAGTGCTTCTAGGGTTTGAGAGCTAACCTTTGGCATGGAGGACATTGGAACCACGCATGGACATGGAACAGGTCGTAGCTAGGTTAGGTCTTTTGGGGGCTTATTACCTCGGTCAAGCATTGAACATCATGTGGGATGTGATGGTTCAATGTGTTGATTAGGCTATGACTATATAACTTGTTTTTACTGCTTTTCATATCTGCTCAAGCATGTCTGGATTTGTTTTATCTACTTGTTATCACTACAAGATTGTAGGCCTGTAATGTTAGACAAAAGATAAAACTAAGTGGAAGAGACTACAAAAACCCTCACAAACAATATCAAGTCTGTGATAGCCTTCTGACTCGTAGCCCTCATCAAACAATCAATCAGTGGTATAGTGCACTATTTTTCACCCTCGTGGTACACACCACTTATCTTTAGAAAGCATGTGGTGGCAATGGTTTCTCCAGTGTAGATAAAAACCTGGGTGTGCCTTCGCATGGAAACATATTGGCCCGGGGCATAATGGTTTGGTCAGACTTGACTAGTTTCTTTATATGTGATTGGAACACATAATGAAATTCTAGAGGCAGTTTTGAGAAGTTATGGCTTTGTGCTGTATCCAGCCCTCGCTAGACACAAAGTGCCTATACTGTCTCAACAAGGGGAGTTGCCATGTGCATTCAACTGGTATGCACACCTTAAGAAGTATGAGTCACTTTGTGGATCTTATCCCACCCTCATAGGAAGCAAAACATCATATGAAATAAGGATCCCATCTCACTAGGAAGTCTCTGTCATTTCCCAAATTGGTTTTGTGGGTTATCAATTTGATTAATATAGTATGAACCATGATTATTTAATGCAAGTCCAGATTAAATGATTTGATAGTAGTACTAAATCTGCTTAACTTATTGTTGTAGATCAAATGGTTACGAACAATAGTAGATGCTCACTGCGATATATTCTCGGAAAGAATAAGTTTGTTGGAACCAACTTGGTGGACTAATATTGGAACTTGGGGACTGTCTTCAAGCTCGAGAAGAAGTTGTATGTCCTTGAGTAACCCATTCCTAAACTCCTTTTGTGCTTAGCCTTAGTGGCTGAGAGGGATGTTTTTCCCAACCATCAAAAGGATACTTCAAAGATTGTTTGTTTCTTGCTAGCCAACATGTCGCCTGAGTTGTAAAGGCAACATGAAGGGAAGAGTACTTTTGAGACAATTAATAATCTGAAGCAACTCTTCAAGGAAATGACTAGTCATGACACCTCTAAAGCAGTCCTTCAATGAAAAGGTGAGCCTAAGGGCTTGACCAAAGCATTGAAAATAAAGTCGAAAAGTATGAGGAAAAATAGGTGCTTTCATTGTGGCGAGCAAGGTGATGACTCAAAAAGTCATAGTGAATTTTATATACCTATGTCATCTCTTTTAGTCATTTTTATGCACTTTTGCTTGTTTTTTAATTAAAATTGATTATTTCATTCGGAATCTACACATTCTCTTGTTTTTCAATTTTTTCAGTAAAATATGCTTATTTTCATAGATTTTTGGGCTAAATAGATCAAGGATAATGCGGGAGAAAATTTAGAGCTCAAGGGGCAATTTTGAAAGAAACTTATCATCACACTCTTGTGACAAAATGAGATATTGGCATCACACCCTTGTGATCATAACAATTTGGGGGAAATCATTGATGAAGCTGAGTCTTTCGGCTCCAATTTAAACTTTATTTTTTGAGTCTAAATTGCACAATCAATGGCCCGATCGACTAAATTCGAAGAAGAGAATAAATTATAACGAGAAGGAGAGGATCTACTCATGGTATCGTGCACTCTCATAGAGAAATGAGGGAGAAAACCTAGCAGCGGTGGCTGCTAGGTTTTGGGGTTGCATATAGCCTTGCCTTCCCAACCTCCTCTAGCCATGAAATTTGGAGGGAAGTTGCGTGTAAGGGAATAGAAGACACATGAAAAATTTTGTATTGAAAAGAGCAAAAATGGGGGAGAAATCATAAGAGGCATAACTAGGATTTGTTCTCTCGTCGAGAGGCATAGAGGGCATCTCCGGTGATGAAACTTGGCGGAAAGTTTTGCCTAAAGGAGGAGAGGACACATGCAAAATTTAGAGCGAAAGAATAACAGAATGGAGAGAAATCAGTGAAGGAAGCGACGAATTACTGTAGCAAAATGAAGCAGAGAAAGCAGATTCTACCCCTTGTTGTATCCCAACAAGTAGCTAGAAAGAAACTTATCTCTGGCATTGCCGCCAAAAACTTGTTGTGTCCGCAAGTGCACGGATACTCGAAGTAATAAAAAATATCGATCCCACTGAGACCTTGTTTGTCAAGTACTGAATAATCGATTTCTTACTATATAGGCAATCGAAGCTATGCAAGTAAACCAATGAAAACTTTAACAAAAATACCAAAGAGAGAAACTGGGACTAGGGTTTCATCGATTTTAATTTCTATGACTAGATATGAATAGTAATTCGTCAGTTTAATTTTATCATGATAAAGATACAATTTACTTCATAAAAGGATTATCTCACTTTCGTGCAGACAATCATGCAGGGACTGATCCTCGCTTTTCCGCAAGATCTATCCCAAGCTAAAAATAAGTAAATCATCCATCGAAGAAATCAAGGATCACTTTCGTGCACCCGAATTCTAAGTGGATCATCTTGAGTGGAATCTCACGGATCACTTTCGTGCATCCGAGTCTCAACACAAGTTCTGCTTATGGTTCTCCAACATTCCGATCCTTACTTTCACACAAGATCTTCACGTTTGATAAATTGACTCAATCTTGGATTCATATTATTAAACATGTCAATTATTCTTCTAAAATCAAGAAGCAAGAACTTACCTAATTTCTTACAGTAAGTTCCTAACATTCAATTCTAGGGTTTCAAGTTCTCAAGCAAGTCACCTTTTCGTCCTTATTGCAAAAACTCTAAAACATGATTAATAACATGTATCTATGGAGAATCAATGAACAATGATCACAAAAGTAGAATTATCATGCTAAAATTATACATGACGAAGTAATGAAAAGTTTATCTAGTCATTAAGAAATCAAAGGGAATTACTCGCCCATGTCCCACAAAAGGTTTAAGCTAGCATGGAGAAAAGATTACAATAAACCATAGTTTCTAGTGATCAAAAATAAAGAAGAAAGGGGAATAACGAATAACCACACGGCTGTAATGAAAATTACAACCATAATAATCGTATAAATAGTGCTGGCGCTGGCTTCTTCGTCGATTTCTCCTCCGATCGAGATCCTTTCACGTTGAAACTTATAGGGTATGTTCTCATGCTCCAGGCGAAGCTTCCCTTCAAATTTCATGGCTGTACACTTTCCGACGGAGAACCCTTAAGCGATGGCGTGAAACTCGATTTCTCCTTTGTTAGTGGATGAAAATTAGGGCTTTTGGTGTCTCCCCCTTCATCTCGTCGAAAAGCCTCTTTTTACATCTTATAGCTTTGGATTTAATGGCCTGGATTGTGCGTAATCGATCCCGCAAAAATCGGATTTAAATTTGACCGTGGAAATCGCGTCTCCAGGTTGTAATTACGACCGTAAAAATGCTTATGGCACTGCCATAATTTCAGTCGAGTTATCTGATCGAAACTGTCTGGCAATTACGGCACCGTAAAATATGTTACGGTAGTGCCGTAATTTCAGCCAAATTTTCTGGTCGAAAGTGCTCCAAATTACGACCCATGAAAATCGTTATGCTAGTGCCGTAGTTTCCAAGAATCTTTTTGCATGAAAAATTCCCAAATTACGGTAGTGCTCTGATATTACGATAGCCGTCAAAATACGGTACCATAATATAGATTATGGCCCTGCCATAATTTGGTCTAAAGCTCCAATCTTCATGAAATTTGACATGTTATCTCCTCTTGATGGTGGAAATTTATTCATGCATCTGTATTGCTTGAAAACGCCTGAAAATCGTGCCTATTTGCCTGAAAATCATCAAAAACCAAAAAAAGTATAGATTCCGTAGTAATTGATAAAAAAGGCATAAAAATAAGCAAAGGTTCATGAATTTGACACAAAAAGATATATGAAATGACATGAAATTTACTATAAATTTCAGTGTCATCAAACACATAAGGATCAAACTTTGCTTATCCTCAAGCAAAAATCAAAAATTGATCATAGGAAAAAAATTTCTCATGAAGAATAAATTTCTAAAATACAATCACTAATGAAAAATCCACCAATTGATTCATAAAATTTTAAATAGACATATCATCCTTTGAATTCAATCCTCAAGATCCACAACTTAATCAAATAAAACTTCGCAACTCGTATAAAAAGTAGAATTTCAATCTTATGAATTCATCTAATCTTCAGTTCAAATCTATCATGCTTTTGTTGTTGGGGTATGCCCTTAAGGCTAATGTTTGAGGCCTGTGGGAATGTATTTGTATCATGTAATAAACTGTTATGTTTATAAAGGCATGGTTGTTATTCAGTTAGCTACATTGTCTGCTGCAATATATGTTCTTCTGAATAATGTCTCAAAGCTGTTCAGCTCGGCTGACATGCTATTATGTCCTTAGTCGATATATCTTGGTGAACATGAGACAGCCTTGATATGATTAAGACTAATATGTGTTCTAATCTTATAGGATGCTTCGAGCATGGAATAAGATGTAGACTCATGGGTACATTGGATGTACTGGACAGACCCTACTAGGATGTTCAATTGTTTGTCACAATGTGAATATTCCTTGATTAAGACAAGTGGCACATTTCCTCTGACTTGAGATCACTTGTGTTTTCTGAATGATGATTGTCATTGTTTTGAGATGGTTCAATATCATTTGAAACATAATGATTATAGACTATCTTGGATGGTGAGCTTGAGTCAGGTTAGAGCACTAGTGATAGACATAGGATTGCCGTCTCCTTGTTTAAGGAGTGTGATGTTCTAAAGGGGCCCCCTGGATGAGATGATTGAGAAAGTGTATGGCCATACCCAGGTGACAGTGTTCATCTGTTCTAATCATGCTCATCATATTGGAGTTACGAGCTTGACAGGCTTGTCCAATAAGAACATCCAGTGGCAAAGGAAATATGTATGCTTTGTGAAATGATTCACACTTGTGCTGTGGTTTGGGTGTAGTCTTGGAAGACTCTTTCCTTTCCATCGGGAGACAGTGATGTGTTGCTAGATACCCCTCACTGATCGTGATAATGAGAATTATCGTTACCGACATTTAAAGGAAACCCTCAGGGTCGCACAATTTGATGATATGGCTTACTTAAGTCAGATCGTGTGGACTGAATTGTTTCGGTTCAGTTTAAAGGGATTTAATCTCTGATTGTGAGTGAGATCTGGTCTGATCATGTTTGATTGATTAGGGCTTAAGATCGGTAAGCTTCGATCGAGAGAATAGATGCCAGATCGGTCAGATCAGGGGCATCGAGGAGATCGACGGTTAGATCGGGAACCTTAGGGTTTATTTAAGATCTAGACTAGATCATTGGCTTGATTGGTTCTTAAACCGAACCAAAGTGAACCGGCTCACTTGATGAGCGCATGGTTCAAGGGGAGAGGAGTTGGCGACAAGTTCACTTGGCGTGAACGTTGGGGTGAGGAGTGGTTACTATTTTTAGTAACCATGATCTCCACTTGGAGAGAGCGCTCATCCAAAATAGGATATACCCTATTTTCGCCAACACAATTATTGCTCTCGCCCATATTCCTCTCGACTCTCGTGAGTGTGGCGACGCTTGAAGGATTGAGGAGGATTCGGCCAAGAGAAAAGATCTCCATCCCTTTCTCATTCGATCAAGGATTCTTTGAAGCCTTGCTAGCACAAGGAGCGACAAAGAGTTTGCCATCATCCTCTTGTGTGCGGGACTTTGGAGAAGTGGCACTTGCGACTTTAGCTTCCAAGGCAACACCTACTCCATGGCGATGGTATGATCGTTTTGCATCATCTTTGATAATCTTATATCGAGTTGATCTTTTAACATGCAAGTCGATTCTATAACCCTAGTTTCCGCAAGTATAAATTTTATGCGCCATCACTTTAGGGTTTTTTGCTCCCCCTAGAAGGGGACCCCCCTTAGGCTAAAGGGGTTACTTCAATTGGTATCAGAGCCAAGTTACTGTATGTTATCTTGATTGCTTGATGCTTTACGTGATCCATGATTGTGCTAGTTCATTTGATCTAATGTTTATTCATGACATGCGTAACTACATGCTAGAACATTTGTTGCAAGTTGACGCATGTATAAATAGTATGCGCTTCTAGTAGTTTTGTTTTCTTTAAAACTTAACACTTGCGCGTATATCATTAGATCAAGGCCTTGCATTAAACCCTTAGACGGGTTATTAGGGTTGAAGTCACCCCTAGTTTAGATCCAACAGTCTGATCAGACTATCTGACAGCCTGAATGGGTCGACCAGATAGCACCTTGGCGCAAGCCTATGGTGGCTATAGGTCGACTGCAGACAGGTGTGTAGCGATGTCTGATTGAGACGATTAATGAACGCACCTGAGTTAGGCCCGGGGTCACGCCCGCTTGCCAGACCTCAGTGTGGTCGTTCAGCCCTAACTACATGCATGGTTGACCTTATGGTCGACTCAAGTCAGTTAGGACTTGGTGCATGTAAGGGCAGTGGATCTGACTAGGTTGGATGAGTGGATCCCTAGTAATGGACCGTTGTAAGGTTGTAGGGCAAATAAGGAAAATTAAAATTGATCCCATGGGGTTTTCGAAAATTTTAATTTTTATGATGGATCACATGGTTGTTGATTGATGCATATGTTTGTCTATTTAGTCTTATGTGGGCTGCCCATATTAATTGTGTGCTGTGCTGGGGCCTGCGTGCCTGGATTTAAAAATTGTAAATTAATTATTGTGATCTGCGTATCACATTGTTTTAATTTATAAAATGTAAGTGACCTGCGTGTCACTCTTGTCTAGATAGTTAAATTTGTAATTTAATTTGACAAGAGCACAGTGCACACTTGGCAGAGGCGCATGCAGCAAGTGGCTGGACCAGGTGGGAGGTCTAGGGTTCGACCCTAGGACCTGGCGCATATTCCTGGTGGGCGCACCTGTGCTGCAGATGGCGCTTGGGCCCAGGTTTGGGCCAGATGAGCAGCAAAAGATCCATGAAGAGCAAATGAAGACTTAAGTTAGGTTAAGGTCTTCTAGGGCTATGGGCTTTTACCACATAAGATACATGCTTTCTTTTATTGTATAATATTAGAATTGCATGTTTAAGTTTATCTTCTGCTATCACCATAGAAATTGTATGATAGTGAAGAAGATTAAAGACCGTTAAAATCCAACGCTAAAATATCAAGCTCGTAAGCCTTCTGACGCGAAACCTCACTGTTCTGATTATCGTTGGAGCCGTGTTGTACCCACTCAGTGGGCACGTCCATCTATCTTCAGACGGTGCGGGATTACACCTGCGTGTTACAGAGTAGGGATTTATCCCTTCTCGTTGCTCAGCATAGCACGTGGTGGTCCAGGGAGTAGGTCGGGTCAGCTTGACCGTGTAGGCTACATATGTGGCGCATATGGTAGCACATGGAGGCAGCCATCTGAGGGATCAGAGACTGTGTTGTACCAACTCAGTTGGCGCAGTCTGCTGGATTGCCCAGATGAAGGGGAATCGCCCGGGTTGGCGATTGGCTGGGATGCCTACCAGAAACTAGTGCTTGTACTCTCTGTGCATCTTATCTCGCCTGAGCGGGACGCGGAGACCAAGTATGAAATCTGGATCCCATCTCACTAAAAGAGTTCTACTCTTTCGGGCTGTTTTGCTGGATTTTTCACGCCTGATAAAATAGTGAGAAAAAGAATCTTTCTTAAGTCCTGATCGATTCTTATACATTGATACTGACCTTGCTGTTCTTGCATTGTTGTAGATACCTGCAGCAACGAACACCATGAACTTCAATGTGCGATCCCTACTGGAAAGAGAGAAGTTTGCTGGGCCGAACTTCTCTGACTGGTTTGGACACCTTAAGATCGTTCTTAAGGCAGAGAGGAAACTGTATGTCCTCGAGACGGCGATACCGCCGCAGCCCGCTCCGAACGCCGCAAGGGCGGTTCGGGAAGCCTATGAAAAGCACGTCAATGATAGCATTGATGTCGCTTGCCTGATGCTAGCGTCTATGACGCCACCGCTGCAGCGTCAGCATGAGGATATGTCAGCTATACAGATTATAGCAAACCTCAAGATGCTGTATGCTGCACAGGCGAGGACTGAACGCTATAATTTGACTAAGCTCTTCTTTCAGAGCAAACTGGCTAAAGGGAGCCCAGTGGGAGCTCACGTGCTCAAGATGATTGGGCACAAGGAGACTCTGGAGAAACTGGGGCACACCATCAACCAGGAGCTTGCTGTGGACATTATTCTGCAGTCTCTCCCGCCATCATTCGACGCGTTCATTATTAATTTTAATATGAACAAAATCGATTGTACTCCGGCAGAGCTGCTGAATATGCTCTTGACCACTGAGGAGACTCTGAAGGGTAAGCCTTCGACCTCTGTCTTGATGGTTCCTTCAAGGAACAAGAAGAAGGGGAAGAAGGGCAAGGCCCCGGTCAAGAATTACAGCAAGGCTCTGAAGCAGAAGGTGAAGCGGTCCAAGGAATACAGGTGTTTCCACTGTGGCCAGCTGGGTCACTGGAAAAAGGACTGTAAAGCGCTCCAAGGAGATAAGAGGGGAAGCTTTGCTTCTGGCTCAGGTATATTTGTCACTGAGGTCATGTTATCTTCTTCTATATCATGGGTGTTGGACACTGCATGTGGAGTTCACATTTGTTCAAATGTACAGGAACTCAAGAGAAGAAGACAGGTGGGACAGCATGAGGTGGACCTACGAGTTGGAAACGGGGCACGGGTTGCTGCTGTTGCTGTAGGAGACTATTTCATTTCTTTACCATCTGGACTTGTATTGGAACTAGACAATTGTTACTTTGTTCCCAGTATAACTAAAAATATTATCTCCATTCCTGCTCTTGTCAGGAAGGGATTTTCCTTTGAATGCAATATTTCAAAGTGTATTTTGTCTTTTGATAATATTGTTTATGCAACTGGTTCAATTAACAATGGGTTATACATGTTGGACATGGAATGTTCGATACAGCAAATTGATATTAAGAAAGCCAAGTATGCTGATGACAGCACCTTGCTATGGCATAGTCGTTTAGGCCATATTAACGAGAAACGCATTAAGCGGTTGCATGATCATGGACTGCTGGGATCATTCTCCTATAAGGAGATTGATACATGCAAAGCTTGTTTGATGGGTAAAATGACGAAGTCACCTTTTCCTCACAAAGGTCAAAGGGCTTCAGGTTTACTTGACCTTATACACAGTGATGTGTGTGGGCCATTTGGTAAACATGCCAGAGGTGGCTATCAGTACTTCATTACCTTTACTGATGATTTCAGTAGGTATGGGTATGTCTATCTGATGAGACATAAGAGTGAATCTTTTGACAAGTTCAAAGAGTTCAAGAATGAAGTACAAAATCAGCTAGGCCGAAATATCAAGGCACTTCGCTCAGATCGAGGTGGTGAATACCTAAGTCATACGTTTACTGACTATCTAAAGGAGTGTGGGATTATCTCACAGCTCACTCCGCCAGGAACACCGCAATGGAATGGTGTGTCCGAGAGGAGAAATAGAACGTTACTTGATATGGTTCGTTCTATGATGAGTCAGGCTACTCTTCCATACTCCTTTTGGGGTTTTGTGCTGGAAACAGCAGCAAAGGTACTAAACCGAGTGCCATCCAAAGCAGTTTCTAAAACTCCATATGAGTTATGGTATGGGAAACAGCCAAGCTTGACATTTATCAGGATCTGGGGCTGCGAGGCTTATGTCAAAAAGCTCGCCTCTGGGAAACTAGAGAGCAGATTTGACAAATGTATCTTTGTTGGTTACCCTAAGGAAACTAAGGGTTATTATTTCTACGATCCCAAAGAGAACAAGGTTTTTGTTGCTCGGACGGCCATATTTCTTGAGAAGGAGTTTCTTCTGCAAGAGGCCAGTGGGAGAGAAATAATGCTGGATGAGAATCCAGAGGAAGGACAAAGTGATCAAGCACAGTTGGATGAGCCTGAGCCGGTAGAACAGGTTATTGAACAACCTGAGGCTCAGATATCACGGGAACCGCGAAGATCGGGAAGGATCCGTCGACAGCCTGAGCGCTATGACGGAGTCTACATCATTGAAAATGATGAACCCCTCACTTATGCGGATGCGGTCAGTGGACCGGAGTCAGCGAGATGGCTTGAGGCTATGCGCGCCGAGATGGACTCCATGTCAGATAACCAAGTTTGGGATTTGGTTGATCCGCCTTCGGGAGTTATCCCTATAGGCTGTAAATGGATCTTCAAGAAGAAGATTGACATGGATGGTAACGTGGTTACCTATAAAGGCAGGCTAGTTGCGAAAGGTTTCAAACAAATCTACGGGATAGATTATGATGAAACTTTCTCACCTGTAGCCATGTTTAAGTCTATTCGGATTCTTTTCGCGATAGCTGCATATTATAATTATGAGATTTGGCAGATGGATGTGAAAACAGCTTTCCTTAATGGAAATCTGGATGAGGATGTGTATATGACACAACCTGAGGGTTTCACTAATCCATCAGATCGTCATAAGATATGCAAGTTAAAGAAGTCCATTTATGGACTTAAGCAAGCATCTAGAAGCTGGAATATTCGTTTTGATGAATCAGTCACTGAATTTGGTTTCATCAAGAACGAGGATGACCCGTGTGTATATAAGAGGTTTAGTGGGAGCGTGATTACTTTCCTAGTCCTCTACGTCGATGACATCTTGATCATTGGAAATGACATTCCTGAAATGCATGCTGTTAAAGCATGGCTGAGGAAGTGTTTCCAGATGAAAGATCTAGGAGAAGCAGCCTATGTGTTAGGTGTGAAGATCTACAGGGATAGATCTAAGAGGCTTCTCGGGCTGTGCCAGAGTACTTACATCGATAAGGTCCTGGAGAGATTTCATTTAGAGAATTCTAAACGAGGATATCTTCCAGTCAGACATGGTCTGAGTCTTTCGAAGAGTCAGTGTCCACAAACACAGACTGAGAAAGATGAAATGGACAATACGCCTTATGCTTCGGCTATTGGTTCCATTATGTATGCGATGTTGTGTACTCGCCCAGACGTCGCTTACGGGTTAAGCGTAACCAGTCGTTTCCAAAGTAATCCAGGTATGGCGCACTGGATTGCAGTCAAGAACATTTTAAAATATCTGCGGAGGACCAAAGATATGTTCTTGATATATGGTGGTCAGGAAGAACTCAGTATTGAAGGATATACTGACGCTTCGTTCCAGTCGGACCAGGATGATTTCCGATCGCAATCAGGCTATGTTTTTAGCTTGAATGGAGGTGCAGTGGTGTGGAAGAGTTTCAAACAGTCAACTGTTGCTGATTCCACAACAGAAGCCGAGTATGTTGCAGCCTCGGAAGCATCCAAGGAGGCAGTCTGGATTCGTAAGTTCGTGAGAGAACTTGGTGTTGTTCCTTCGAGTGTCGATCCTTTGGTTATCTTCTGTGATAACACTGGAGCAATCGCACAAGCAAAGGAACCACGGTCGCACCAGAAGTCCAAGCACATACAGAGACGGTTTCATTTGATCAGGGAGATCATAGATCGTGGCGAGATCAAAGTATGCAAGGTTCATACAGATGACAATCTGGCAGACCCGCTTACCAAGCCTCTGGCGCAGCAGAAGCATGAGAAGCACTGTAATAATATGGGTTTGAGATTTCTCAACCATTAGATTAAGTGCAAGTGGGAGATTGTTGGGGTATGCCCTTAAGGCTAATGTTTGAGGCCTGTGGGAATGTATTTGTATCATGTAATAAACTGTTATGTTTATAAAGGCATGGTTGTTATTCAGTTAGCTACATTGTCTGCTGCAATATATGTTCTTCTGAATAATGTCTCAAAGCTGTTCAGCTCGGCTGACATGCTATTATGTCCTTAGTCGATATATCTTGGTGAACATGAGACAGCCTTGATATGATTAAGACTAATATGTGTTCTAATCTTATAGGATGCTTCGAGCATGGAATAAGATGTAGACTCATGGGTACATTGGATGTACTGGACAGACCCTACTAGGATGTTCAATTGTTTGTCACAATGTGAATATTCCTTGATTAAGACAAGTGGCACATTTCCTCTGACTTGAGATCACTTGTGTTTTCTGAATGATGATTGTCATTGTTTTGAGATGGTTCAATATCATTTGAAACATAATGATTATAGACTATCTTGGATGGTGAGCTTGAGTCAGGTTAGAGCACTAGTGATAGACATAGGATTGCCGTCTCCTTGTTTAAGGAGTGTGATGTTCTAAAGGGGCCCCCTGGATGAGATGATTGAGAAAGTGTATGGCCATACCCAGGTGACAGTGTTCATCTGTTCTAATCATGCTCATCATATTGGAGTTACGAGCTTGACAGGCTTGTCCAATAAGAACATCCAGTGGCAAAGGAAATATGTATGCTTTGTGAAATGATTCACACTTGTGCTGTGGTTTGGGTGTAGTCTTGGAAGACTCTTTCCTTTCCATCGGGAGACAGTGATGTGTTGCTAGATACCCCTCACTGATCGTGATAATGAGAATTATCGTTACCGACATTTAAAGGAAACCCTCAGGGTCGCACAATTTGATGATATGGCTTACTTAAGTCAGATCGTGTGGACTGAATTGTTTCGGTTCAGTTTAAAGGGATTTAATCTCTGATTGTGAGTGAGATCTGGTCTGATCATGTTTGATTGATTAGGGCTTAAGATCGGTAAGCTTCGATCGAGAGAATAGATGCCAGATCGGTCAGATCAGGGGCATCGAGGAGATCGACGGTTAGATCGGGAACCTTAGGGTTTATTTAAGATCTAGACTAGATCATTGGCTTGATTGGTTCTTAAACCGAACCAAAGTGAACCGGCTCACTTGATGAGCGCATGGTTCAAGGGGAGAGGAGTTGGCGACAAGTTCACTTGGCGTGAACGTTGGGGTGAGGAGTGGTTACTATTTTTAGTAACCATGATCTCCACTTGGAGAGAGCGCTCATCCAAAATAGGATATACCCTATTTTCGCCAACACAATTATTGCTCTCGCCCATATTCCTCTCGACTCTCGTGAGTGTGGCGACGCTTGAAGGATTGAGGAGGATTCGGCCAAGAGAAAAGATCTCCATCCCTTTCTCATTCGATCAAGGATTCTTTGAAGCCTTGCTAGCACAAGGAGCGACAAAGAGTTTGCCATCATCCTCTTGTGTGCGGGACTTTGGAGAAGTGGCACTTGCGACTTTAGCTTCCAAGGCAACACCTACTCCATGGCGATGGTATGATCGTTTTGCATCATCTTTGATAATCTTATATCGAGTTGATCTTTTAACATGCAAGTCGATTCTATAACCCTAGTTTCCGCAAGTATAAATTTTATGCGCCATCACTTTAGGGTTTTTTGCTCCCCCTAGAAGGGGACCCCCCTTAGGCTAAAGGGGTTACTTCATTTGTTTATAGGAATAGGATATCCAAAAATCTTTTTCCACTCAAAATTTTCTTTTATTCATTTTTTTTATTCCTTTTTTTGTGTTTTTGATGGCATGTACCCACATAGATACACACTTTTTTTTTGGACTTCAACTCTTGTCTTAGGTACCACTGTCAATTTTATATAGTGCCAAGTAGAGGAGTCATTTTCTTTTTCTTTCTCTCTAATTTTTTTTTTCTTTTTAGACTTCAACCCATATCTGCGGTACCACTGTCAATTTTACACAGTGCCAAGTAGGGGAGTCACTCACTATTTTTGGATATTAGATTCTTTCTTCCCAACAAATAGCAAATAGACTAAACATCAATTAGATTAATCAATTGACATCCATTCAAAATTTATACTCATATGCTAATTTTATTCAAAAACTTGATTCACTTTTAAATTAAATTCCTCAAAATAATATATCTACCTAAAATATCATTCATCAATCAATGAAAAAATTTCAAACGGAGATATATATTAGATAAATAAATTCGAGATGATAGATCTAGTCCTAATCACAAGCATAAGTTCATTCACCATCAATAGAATCATACAAGTCATCAACAATAAATTCCCCAAAAATATAGACCAGGCCATAAATCAATCATATCAACATAGAAATATATTCATCAGTCATGAAAGTAACACAATGTTATATCAACAAGCATGCATCTCGACAGGGTGCTCAAAATATCAAAATATCATCACACAACCATATCAAAACAACCATCAATATCAAAATGTGATAATACAACCTCATCAAATGAACAGAAATCAATATCATCATCATACAACCACATTGAAATAGTCATCAAAACATATAGCAGTAGTAGACACAACAAGTTTGTAGAGTTATCCCTCCTATAAACAAATGAAATATTAGTAAGATAAGGAAAATACAATGCAAAGAAATAAGGAAAAGGGATACTCACAAAACTCTACTCATCATCTGATCTAATCTCCTCGGTGTCCTCCTCTACCGCATCCATAGGATCAAAGGGCTGCTCTCTCTGGTGCCCGCTATGGTCTCCACCTCTCCTCGAGTCCTAGAATCTAAAATAATCATATAAGAAATTCCCTATCTCTTCCATATAGTTGCTGAGATGTTCCACATCGTAGTGAAGGTGATGCATCGAGTCTTTCATTTGCTGATGACACCCAAATTCATAGTATATTTTGTGTCATTTCATATGTCTTTTTGTGTCGTATTTATGCTCCTTTGACTATTTTTATGCCTTTTTTTTATCAAATATTGCAAAATCTACTTCTATTTTGGTTTTTGATGATTTTTAGGTAAAAAGGCACGATTTTCAAGCATTTTCAAGAAAAATCAAATACATAGAAGAATTACCATCATCAGGAAGAAATTACTGAGAAAATTATGACACCCCCATTATGGATATTACGGTACCGTAATTTGATTGCACTCGCAGATCAAAATAACGGTACTGCCGTAATCCCCGAGAGGTGCCGTAATTCAAAGTTTTACAGACCAGAGATTTCTTGACGATTACAGCACTACCGTAACATTCTTTACGGGCCATAATATAGGTGTAATTCTAGGCAGAGACTTGATGAAGTTTACGGTACTGCTGTAATGGAATTTACGGTACCGTAATTCGGGATGGTTTTCCACCCGAAAGATTACTGACATTACGGCACTGCCGTAAAGAATTTCACAGTACCATAATTCCGGAAGATTTTCACCTGAGAGTTCGTTGACCAAATTACGGCACTGCTATAATTTAAATTACGGCCGTAATTTTAACCTAGACACGCGAGTTTTTCGGGTCCGATTCTTGCGCATACCATATCTTGAGATCCAGACATCCAAATCGAGATACGAAAGATGCTGCAGACTCATCTCGATGAATAGAAGATAAAGGGACCAAAAGCACTAATTTTTATGATCTATCGGGGGAGCAATCAACAGAGAGGTGCTTAGGGTTTGGCTTCACGCCGAGAGGCGTGGAGGCCATCTCAGGCCGTGATTTTTACACAGAAGCTTCACCTGGAGGAGGAGAGGATACCCCAGAAGTTTCAAAGTGAAATTACAGCCATGTTGTAACGTTATTTCTCATTTCTCTTAGTTTTATGATCACTCTGAGACTATGATTCATTGTATTTCTTCTTCCATGCTTGCTTAATCATCTTTTGGGACATAGGGTGTAATCCCTTTGATTTTTAATGACTAGATGACTTTTATTTCGTCAAGATAGTTTTATCATGATAATTCTGCTTTTGTGATGACTTGTCTTTAATTCTCCATAGTTCATATTATCATGCATGTTTTAGAATTTTGCAAAATAGACTGAAAGGTTGATTGTGAAATTCGGAACCCTAGAAATCAGTGAGTTTGGAACTCATCGTAAGAAATTAGGTTTGTTTTTTGAATTCTGATTTTTAGTGATCTTATTGCCATGTTTAATAATTTGAATCTAGGATGAATTATTGTGTTAGACTTGATTTGATCTTGCACAAAAGTGAAGATCGAGTCGTTGGAGAACCATAAGTGGAACTTGTGTTGAAATTCGGATGCACAAAAGTGATCATTGAGATTCCACTTGAGATGATCAACTTAGAATTCGGATGCACGAAAGTGATCCTTGAATTCTTTGTTTGATGATTTACTTATCTATAGCATTGAGATAGATCTTGCGCGAAAGCGAGGATTGGTCCCTGCATGATTGTCTACACGAAAGTGAGATGAACCTTTTATGAAGTAAATTATGTCTTTATCGTAATGAAATTATTCTGACGACCTTTTCTTCATATCTCGTCATTAAAATTAAAGTGGATAAAACCCTAGTCCCAGTTTCTCTCTGATTTACTTTACACTCTTTCTGTTGATTATTTGCATCATAATCGATTTCTTAGCTAGTAAAAAGACAACTACTTGGTACTTAACACATAGGTCTCTATGGGTTCGATACATAAAAATATTACTTCGAGTATCCGTGCACTTGCGGACACAACGAGTTTAAGACAACAAGTCTTTGGTGAGCCAATAGAAAATAGATTAGCCAGAGATAAGTTGCACCTACTTGTTGGAATACAACATTTGCCCTACGGTGTCCATCATCCTCTCCATACGATGTCCCTGACGATATATCTCAGCGGAGAGTGCCTGGAATCCGGGGTCAAAAGCACTAGACCATCCTCTAGTAGGTCTATGGGAAGAATCAGCAGTTGGGGGAGTAGGATCAACAGGCCGGTGAGATGGTGACTCCATACCATAAGGATCATCTTTTCCACCCCAAGTGGGTGGTGGTGGAACTGCACTCAACGGTGGTGTAAAGGATGCCTCGGCAATACTCGGTGGAAGCTTCCAATTCACTCTTTATTTCATAGTGGTCTTCTCTCCATGGGGTAATGGTAGAGTAGGGGCATTTGGTCCAAGGACCAAACAAAAGACATCCCCTTCTCTAACTATCATTTTCATTGCCACGTAAGACTCAAGATCAAGCCTTGCATTCCCCCTTGCCACTTCTATCCCATATTGTTCAACATTCAGATGTAGGGCTATAGGAGTAATCAGCCCTCCTATTACAATGGCACCCCTCTTTGCCCTAGCCACTTTATCCATGTGTTTCATCAGAAAGAAAGCAACATCTACTACTGCTCCATTAAGCATCCCCCAAAGAAGGTAGAGCTTAGACTGTCTTACCATGCCATCATTGTCTCCCCTACCAAAGACAGTGTGGGCAAGAACTCTATGAACATATTTTATACACGGATTCGCGATCTTTGAAGCTCTAGTAGAAATAGTAGAAAAATGAGTCTCATGGGTTATCTGGTTCCAGAATACATTCTCAATGAACCCAATTGGTATTTGGGTATACCCTACAAAACCCAAGTGAAAGATAGATCTGACTTCTCTTAAGGTTCGCTTCCTCTCAACATTAGCCAATCTGAATGTGATATCTCCTTCAGCAAGTCCATCAGAAAACTCTCTTAGATCTACATTCAAGCTACTAAAAAATTCCAAAGTGGCAAATAAGTGTATGGTGTCATCGCGAAAAATCTTCTAGCCCTGATTTGCTCAAACATCCAAGATACATACATCCTCATAAGAACCAAGTGCCTCTAAAGTACTTCTATCAGCATATTTGGTATTGACAAACTTTCTTTCAACCAATTCATTGTACCTCGACTCTTGAATTTCATCCCTAAAAATAATGCCATAGGGATTTGGTGGTGTAGAAGATGTGGCTAGTCCTTTTTCTCTCTTCTTTGAAACTACTTGTTTGATCTTGGGTGCCATGAGTGAACTAAAGCTGCAACATGAATTTGAAGACAATATAGCAAATATGGAACTCAAATAATACTTCCAATCATGAACATGAATACTCATTAAGCATCATAGAAGCAAAAATCGATTGAATCTAAGCGTAAAATCAAGATTTCAGCTAGAGATGAAAAGGGGCGAAATGTGAACATTGAAATTTCAGCAAATCTAGCTTCTTTGAACTCAAACTACTCACAGATATTGGTCAAAAACTCTAGAAACGGACAAGAACTGGTCGCCTATCATCTAAGAAGTAAATGGCAGCAAGAATCCCAGAAAATGACTAAGAATCGAAGACAAACGACAAAAGGGGTGAAATATGTGTAAAAACTCACCAAAATCGAGAAATCAGGCGAAAGAGTACTAGATCTGCGATAAAAACCGGAAAGGAAGGGTCGCCGGCAAGCTCTAACGGTCGGGGAAGGTCTGGAGTTGAAGGTAGGTGCGAAAACGAGTGAGAATACCTAAAACATGACCCAGAAAACCCTAAAAAATGGCACAGGAATCGCGGCTAAAAATAGAATTATGACCGTAAAATCCATTACGGCAGTGTCGTATTATAGTGATATTGAAAAACATGGGCCGCAAAACGAATACGGTAGTACCATAATTTCGTCCTAACTCTTGGGTCCAAAAAATGTCCCTAATTACGGTACCGTGAAAAGCTTACGGTACCGCCGTTATATTCAAAAAACTCTCAGGACAAAAATCAGTAGCAATTACGTTACCACAAAAATGGTTACAGCAGTGCCGCATTATGGTCGATATTCTCTGATGAGAAAACAGTCAAAATTACGGTGCCGTGAAATTGAAAACGGTAGTGCCGTAAATATTAAATTTTTTTTGAAGGAAAATAAAATAAAATAAAAAAAATCAACAAAAAATATAGCACTGTGGAATTCGTTACGGTAGTGCCATAAAAGCAATGAAACTCTCGAGAAGATTTTGTACACAAAATATGGTACTATGAAAATACTTACAACAGTACCGTTATTGATGGAACCCTTTCAGGAGGGGAGCGCAAAACCTATTGTGAGAAGAACCCCTTTCATGAGGGGGGCGCAAGTCATATGTTTCTTTCTCATAGCAGCGGAATTAGGGTTTCCACATAAGATCGCATTCTATACTTTCATATAATCAACTTGAATAACAAGTGAGAGATTCATTACCATGGCCATGGGAAGGTGCGGCTTGGAAGAAGAAAGATCGAAGGGATCTTCTCCAAAGAAATCACACACAAGGGATGAAAGCTTCCTCCTTGCGCAACTCTTGTGCTAGCAAGATTGCCAAGCTTTTCCAACCGTGTGTAGGAGATTAGATGAAAAGGGCTTCCTTCTTTTCGAGAGCTCTTCTTCCTTGGCGCAAGAACGATGCCTTCCACACGAGCAAGCCGTTCCAAAAACACGTCCAAGAAGCAAAAACCGAAAAACATTAGAGAGACATCAAGCCATGAACGCATATGCGTTATGCTTTTGGAACTTTCCAAAATTGGCAACGATTAAGAGTTGGCGTTCACGTTCCCATGAACCAAACGCAACCTCTTCTCCCTCTTGAACCAAGCGCTCAACCCATGAGCCGGTTCAATATCCTTGGTTCAATAGCGAAACCAAATCAGCCCATAAATTAAGTCTAGATCAAATTAGACCCCAAGGTCCTAGATCTGACCATTCATCATCTGACGCTTCTGATCGCATCGATCTAGCATCATCTCTCTCGATCGAAGCTTACCGATCTAAAGCTCTAATCAATCAAACATGATCAGACCAGATCTCACTTACAATCAGAGATTAAATCTCTTTAAACTGAACCAAAACAATTCAGTCCACACGATCTGACTTAAGGAAGCCATATCACCAAATTGTGCGACCCTGAGGGTTTCCTTTAAATGTCGGTAACGATAACTTACGTTATCACGATCAGTGAGGGGTATCTAGCAACACATCACTGTCTCCCGATATAAAGGAAAGAGTCTTCCAAGACTACTCCCAAACCATAGCACAAGTGTGACTCAATTCACAAGGCATACATGTGTCCTTTGCCACTGGATGTTCTTATTGGACAAGCGGGTCAAGCTTGTAACTCCAATACGATGAGCATGATTAGATCAGATGCACATAGTCATCTGGGTATGGCCATACACTATCTCAATCATCTCATATAGGGGGGCCCTTAGAACACTACACTCCTTAAACAAGGAGACGGCAATCCTATGTCTATCACTAGTGCCCTAACCTGATTCAAGCTCACCATCCAAGATAGTCTATAATCATTATGTTTCAAATGATATTGAACTACCTCAAGACAATGACAATCATCATTCAGAAACACAAGTGATCTCAAGTCAGAGGACATGTGCCACTTGCTGCTTACAAGGATCATTCACATTGTGACAAGCAATGGAATATCCCAGTAGGGTCTGTCCAGTACATCCAATGTACCCATGAGTCTACGTCTTATTCCATGCTCGAAGCATCCTATAAGATTAGCACTCATATTAGTCTCAATCATATCAAGGCTGTCTCATGTTCACCAAGATATCTCGACTAAGGACATATAGCCTGTCAGCCTAGCTGAACAGCTTTGAGACAGTATTCAGAAGTACACTTATTACAGCAGACAAGGTAACAACCTGAATAATAACCATGCCTTTATAAACTTAAGAGTTTATTACATGATACTAATACAATCCCAAGGCCTCAAACATTAGCCTTAAGGGCATACCCCAACAATCTCCCACTTGCACTTAATCTAATGGTTGAGAAATCTCAAACCCATATTATTACAGTGCTTCACATGCTTCTGCTGCGCCAGAGGCTTGGTAAGTGGGTCTGCCAGATTGTCATCTGTATGAACCTTGCATATTTTGATCTCGCCTCGATCAATGATCTCCCGGATCAAGTGAAACCGTCTCTGTATGTGCTTGGACTTCTGGTGCGACCGCGGTTCCTTTGCTTGTGCGATGGCTCCAGTGTTATCACAGAAGATAACCAAAGGATCTGCACTCGAAGGAACGACACCAAGTTCTCTCACGAACTTACGAATCCACACTGCCTCCTTAGATGCTTCCGAGGCTGCAACATACTCGGCTTCTGTTGTGGAATCAGCAACAGTTGACTGTTTGAAACTCTTCCACACCACTGCTCCACCATTCAAGCTAAAAACATAGCCTGATTGCGATCGGAAATCATCCTGGTCCGACTGGAACGAAGCGTCAGTATATCCCTCTATACTGAGTTCTTCCTGACCACCATATATCAAGAACATATCTTTGGTCCTCCGCAGATATTTTAAAATGTTCTTGACCGCAATCCAGTGCGCCAAACCTGGATTACTTTGGAATCGACTGGTCACGCTTAACCCGTAAGCGACGTCTGGGCGAGTACACAACATCGCATACATAATGGACCCAATAGCCGAAGCATAAGGCGTATTGTCCATTTCATCTTTCTCAGTCTGTGTTTGTGGACACTGACTCTTCGTAAGATTCAGACCATGTCTGACTGGAAGATATCCACGTTTAGAATTCTCTAAATGGAATCTCTCCAGGACCTTATCGATGTAAGTACTCTGGCACAGCCCGAGAAGCCTTTTAGATCTATCCCTGTAGATCTTCACACCTAGTACATAGGCTGCTTCTCCTAAATCTTTCATCTGGAAACATTTTCCTAACCATGCCTTAACAGCATGCAATTCAGGAATATCATTTCCAATGATTAAGATATCATCGACGTAGAGGATTAGGAATGTAATTACGCTCCCACTAAACCTCTTATATACACACGGGTCATCTTCGTTCTTGATGAAACCAAACTCAGAGATTGATTCATCAAAACGAATATTCCAGCTTCTTGATGCTTGTTTAAGTCCATATATGGACTTCTTTAACTTGCATATTTTATGACGATCTGCTGGATTGTTGAAACCTTCCGGTTGTGTCATATACACATCCTCATCCAGATTTCCATTAAGGAAAGCTGTTTTCACATCCATCTGCCAGATCTCATAATCGTAATATGCAGCTATCGCGAAAAGAATCCGAATAGACTTAAACATGGCTACAGGAGAGAAAGTTTCATCATAATCTATCCCGTAGATTTGTTTGAAACCTTTCGCAACTAGCCTGCCTTTATAGGTAACCACGTTACCATCCATGTCAATCTTCTTCTTGAAGATCCATTTACAGCCTATAGGGATTACTCCCGGAGGCGGATCAACCAAATCCCAGACTTGGTTATCTGACATGGAGTCCATCTCGGCTCGCATAGCATCAAGCCATCTAGCTGACTCCGGTCCACTGACCGCATCCGCATAAGTTAGGGGTTCATCATTATCAATGATGTAGACTCCGTCATAGCGCTCAGGCTGTCGACGGATCCTACCCGATCTTCGCGGTTCCCGTGATATCTGAGCCTCAGGTTGTTCAGTAACCTGATCTACTGGCTCAGGCACATCCAACTCTGCCTGACTACTTTGTCCTTCCTCTGGAATCTCATCCAGCTTTATTTCTCTCCCACTGGCCTCTTGCAGAAGAAACTCCTTCTCAAGAAATATGGCCGTCCGAGCAACAAATATCTTGTTCTCTTTGGGATCGTAGAAATAATAACCCTTAGTTTCCTTAGGGTAACCGACAAAGATACATTTATCAGATCTGCTCTCTAGTTTCCCAGAGGCGAGCTTTTTGACATAAGCCTCGCAACCCCAGATCCTGATAAACGTCAAGCTAGGCTGTTTCCCGTACCATAACTCATATGGCGTCTTTGAAACTGCCTTGGATGGCACTCGGTTTAGTACCTTTGCAGCTGTTTCCAGTGCAAAACCCCAAAAGGAGTATGGAAGAGTAGCCTGACTCATCATAGAACGAACCATATCAAGTAACGTTCTATTTCTCCTCTCGGACACACCATTCCATTGCGGTGTTCCTGGCGGAGTGAGCTGTGAGATAATCCCACACTCTTTCAGATAGTCAGTAAATGCATGACTTAGGTATTCACCACCTCGATCAGAACGAAGTGCCTTGATATTTCTGCCTAACTGATTTTGTACTTCATTTTTGAACTCTTTGAACTTGTCAAAAGATTCACTTTTATGTCTCATCAAATAGACATACCCATACCTACTGAAATCATCAGTAAAGGTAATGAAGTACTGATAGCCACCTCTGGCATGTTTACTAAATGGCCCACACACATCACTGTGTATAAGGTCAAGTAAACCTGAAGTCCTCTGACCTTTGTGAGGAAAAGGAGACTTCGTCATTTTACCCATCAAACAAGCTTTGCATGTATCAATCTCCTCATAGGAGAATGATCCCAGCAGTCCATGTTCATGCAACCGCTTAATGCGCTTCTCGTTTATATGGCCTAAACGACTATGCCATAGCAAGGTGCTATCATCAGCATACTTGGCTTTCTTATTATCAATGTTTTGTATAGAATATTCCATGTCCAACATGAATAACCCATTGTTAATTGAACCAGTGGCATACACAATATTATCATAAGTCAAAATACACTTTGAAATCTTGCATTCAAAGGCAAATCCTTTCCTGACAAGAGCAGGAATAGAGATAATATTCTTGGTAATACTGGGTACAAAATAACAATTGTTTAATTCTAATACAATGCCAGATGGTAAAGTAATGAAATAGTCTCCTACAGCAACCGCAGCAACCCGTGCCCCGTTTCCAACGCGTAGGTCTACCTCATGCTGTCCCACCTGCCTTCTTCTCTTGAGTTCCTGTACATTTGAACAAATGTGAACTCCACATGCAGTGTCCAACACCCATGATATAGAAGAAGATGAAACCATGACTTCCGTCACGTATATACCTGAGCCAGAAGCGATGCTTCCCCTCTTATCTCCTTGGAGCGCTTTACAGTCCTTTTTCCAGTGACCCAGCTGGCCACAGTGGAAACACCTGTTGTCCTTCGACCGCTTCACCTTCTGTTTCAGGGCCTTGCTGTAATTCTTGACAGGGGCCTTGCCCTTCTTCCCCTTCTTCTTGTTCCTAAAAGGAACCATTAAGACAGAGGTTGAAGGCTTGCCCTTCAGAGTTTCCTCAGTAGTCAAGAGCATATTCAGCAGCTCTGCCGGCGTACAATCGATTTTGTTCATATTAAAGTTAATGATGAACGCATCGAAAGAAGGCGGAAGAGACTGCAGAATAATATCTACAGCAAGCTCCTGGTTGACGGTATGCCCCAGTTTCTCCAGAGCCTCCTTGTGCCCAATCATCTTGAGCACGTGAGCTCCCACTGGGCTCCCCTCAGCCAGTTTGCTCTGAAAGAAGAGCTTTGTCAGATTATAGCGTTCTGTCCTCGCCTGTGCAGCATACAGCATCTTGAGGTTCGCTATAATTTCTATAGCCGACATATCCTCATGCTGACGCTGCAGCGGTGGCGTCATAGACGCTAGCATCAGGCAAGCGACATCAATGCTATCATTGACGTGCTTTTCATAGGCATCCCGAACCGCCCTTGCGGCGTTCGGAGCGGGCTGCGGCGGTATCGCCGTCTCGAGGACATACAGTTTCCTCTCTGCCTTAAGAACGATCTTAAGGTGTCCGAACCAGTCAGAGAAGTTCGGCCCAGCAAACTTCTCCCTTTCCAGTAGGGATCGCACATTGAAGCTCATGGTGTTCGTTGCTGCAGGAATCTACAACAAGCAAGAACAGCAAGGTTAGTATCAATGTTTCAGAATCAATCCAGGACTTTAAGAAAGATTCTTTTCTCACTATTTTGTCTGACTGAAAAATCCAGTAAACAGTCCGAAAGAGTAACACTCTTTTAGTGAGATGGGATCCAGATTTCATACTTGGTCTCCGCGTCCCGCTCAGGCGAGATAAGATGCACAGAGATGACAAGCACTAGTTTCTGGTAGGCTCTCCCAGCCAATCGCCAACCCGTGCGATTCCCCTTCATCTTGGCAATCCAGCAGACTGTGCCAACTGAGTTGGTACAACACAGTCTCTGATCCCAGAGATGGCTGCCTCCATGTGCTACCATATGCGCCACATATGTAGTCTACATGGTCAAGCTGACCTGACCTACTCCCTGGACCACCACGTGCTATGCTGAGCAACGAGAGGGGATAAATCCCAACTCTGTAACACGCAGGTGAAATCCAGCACCGTCTGAAGATAGATGGACGTGCCCACTGAGTGGGTTCAACACGGCTCCAACGATAGTCAGAAAGGTGAGGTTTCGCGTCAGAAGGCTTACGAGCTTGATATGTTAGCGTTGGATTTTAACGGTCTTTTATCTTCTTACTATCAGGCATGTCCTATGGCTATAGCAGAAGATAAACATAAATATGCAATTCTAATTATTAGCAATAAGTAGAAAGCATGATCTTATGTGGTAAAAGCCCATGAACCCTAGTAAGACCTTAATATTACTTAAGTCTTCACTTGAGCTTCATTGCATCTCATCTGGTCCAACCCAGTGCCCTAGCGCCAAGAGCACCACAGGTGCACCACCAGGTGAATGCCCCTCTTGGATGTGTGCCTTTGTTCTTGTCTAATCAAAGTACATTTGATCTATCTAGACAAGATTGACTCGCAGGTCAACAACATATTATAAATTAAGTACAATGTGATTCGCAGATCACAAATTAATTTACAATTTTTTTTAAGTCCAGGCACGCAGGCCCCAGCACAGCACACAATTGGGCAACCCACATAAGACTAAATAGACAAGCATATGGTTCAATCAACATGTGATCCAATCATCTTGAAATTAAAAGTTTTGAAAACCCCATGGCATCAATTTTAATTTCCTTATGAGCCCTACAACCTTACAATGGTGCATTGATGGGGATCCACTCATCCATCTAGTTAGATCCTTTGCCCTTGCATGCACCGAGTCCTAACTGACCCGAGTTGACCTAATGGTCAACCATGCATGCGCCAAGGGCTGAACTACCCCCATGAGTTTTGGCAAGCGGGTGTGACCCCGGGCCTAACTCAAGTGTGTTCAGTAGTGTCTCAACCAGACCTCGCTACACGCCCTAGATGCAGTCAACCTATAGCCACCTTGTGCTTGCGCATAGGTGCTATCAGGTTAACCCATCTGAGCTGTCAGATGGTCTGATCAGACTAATGGATCTAACCTAGAGGTGACTTCAGCCCCATCAACCCATCTAAGGGTTTATAGTAGATGCATATAGATCTAAATGTTTGCGCGCAAGTAGGTATAAGATTTGATGAAATATCATTCAACCATTCAACATACTTATCATGCGCCAACACAACAACATGCGCAACTCATGAAGAAACATACATCTTGCGCAACTCATGAAGAAACATACATCTAAGTTCTAAACTAGCATGTAGGTTTCGGCATGTGAGCAATCACCTTTAGATCTATTCACCAACATATTCATGGATCAAACATGATGATCTACTCATTAGAACCGCAAGCAATCATATGAAAAAGTATAGATTGGCTTTGATACCAATTGATGGAACCCTTTCAGGAGGGGAGCGCAAAACCTATTGTGAGAAGAACCCCTTTCATGAGGGGGGCGCAAGTCATATGTTTCTTTCTCATAGCAGCGGAATTAGGGTTTCCACATAAGAGAGATTCATTACCATGGCCATGGGAAGGTGCGGCTTGGAAGAAGAAAGATCGAAGGGATCTTCTCCAAAGAAATCACACACAAGGGATGAAAGCTTCCTCCTTGCGCAACTCTTGTGCTAGCAAGATTGCCAAGCTTTTCCAACCGTGTGTAGGAGATTAGATGAAAAGGGCTTCCTTCTTTTCGAGAGCTCTTCTTCCTTGGCGCAAGAACGATGCCTTCCACACGAGCAAGCCGTTCCAAAAACACGTCCAAGAAGCAAAAACCGAAAAACATTAGAGAGACATCAAGCCATGAACGCATATGCGTTATGCTTTTGGAACTTTCCAAAATTGGCAACGATTAAGAGTTGGCGTTCACGTTCCCATGAACCAAACGCAACCTCTTCTCCCTCTTGAACCAAGCGCTCAACCCATGAGCCGGTTCAATATCCTTGGTTCAATAGCGAAACCAAATCAGCCCATAAATTAAGTCTAGATCAAATTAGACCCCAAGGTCCTAGATCTGACCATTCATCATCTGACGCTTCTGATCGCATCGATCTAGCATCATCTCTCTCGATCGAAGCTTACCGATCTAAAGCTCTAATCAATCAAACATGATCAGACCAGATCTCACTTACAATCAGAGATTAAATCTCTTTAAACTGAACCAAAACAATTCAGTCCACACGATCTGACTTAAGGAAGCCATATCACCAAATTGTGCGACCCTGAGGGTTTCCTTTAAATGTCGGTAACGATAACTTACGTTATCACGATCAGTGAGGGGTATCTAGCAACACATCACTGTCTCCCGATATAAAGGAAAGAGTCTTCCAAGACTACTCCCAAACCATAGCACAAGTGTGACTCAATTCACAAGGCATACATGTGTCCTTTGCCACTGGATGTTCTTATTGGACAAGCGGGTCAAGCTTGTAACTCCAATACGATGAGCATGATTAGATCAGATGCACATAGTCATCTGGGTATGGCCATACACTATCTCAATCATCTCATATAGGGGGGCCCTTAGAACACTACACTCCTTAAACAAGGAGACGGCAATCCTATGTCTATCACTAGTGCCCTAACCTGATTCAAGCTCACCATCCAAGATAGTCTATAATCATTATGTTTCAAATGATATTGAACTACCTCAAGACAATGACAATCATCATTCAGAAACACAAGTGATCTCAAGTCAGAGGACATGTGCCACTTGCTGCTTACAAGGATCATTCACATTGTGACAAGCAATGGAATATCCCAGTAGGGTCTGTCCAGTACATCCAATGTACCCATGAGTCTACGTCTTATTCCATGCTCGAAGCATCCTATAAGATTAGCACTCATATTAGTCTCAATCATATCAAGGCTGTCTCATGTTCACCAAGATATCTCGACTAAGGACATATAGCCTGTCAGCCTAGCTGAACAGCTTTGAGACAGTATTCAGAAGTACACTTATTACAGCAGACAAGGTAACAACCTGAATAATAACCATGCCTTTATAAACTTAAGAGTTTATTACATGATACTAATACAATCCCAAGGCCTCAAACATTAGCCTTAAGGGCATACCCCAACAGTTATCTCGTCAAAACTTTCTGTCCGAAATTGACAAGAATTACGGTACCGTAATGTGCATTACGGTAGTGCCGTAATTTGCGCCAAAACTTGCTTACCTACAAAAAAGCAATGAAAAGTTCTAAGTGAAAACTAAGGAAAAAGTAAATAAAATAATGCAAACTAAAGTTAGAAAGCTTGGGTTGCCTCCCAAGAAGTGCTAATTTAAAGGTCTTTAGCTTCACCCTTTTTCACTCATATTTGATTCGGATTCCTTTAATTTCCATTCTGATTTTGCTTTGATTTGAGCATCTCCTTCAATCACATAAGGCTCAGTCCTGAAATAGTGTCCAAATTTACTCAAGATCTTCTTTCCTTTATCAATCAATCTAGAGCCTCTTCTTCTTCTTCTCTTTTTCTTCTTCTTTTCAGAATTTTGATGTCCTTTCTCCTGCAATTCTCGATCAATATCCTCAAAAAAAAATTGTCAGTTCTAAAATTAGAGGATTCATCAAATAAATTACAAACATCATAAACAACATCATCAACCATGTTAACACTACAACACGATCCAGAATATGAAAGTTAATTCAAAGAATCAGCAAGATCAAATTCAATTATTTTTTCACAAATATCAAAAGTGAATTTTCCTTTTTTAACATCTATATGTGCACTTGCTATAGCCAAAAAGGGTCTACCAAGAATTATGGGATTTTTATGATTTTCTTCCTTATCAAGGACTACAAAATCAGCAGGTATGAAAAATTCACCTACCTTGATTGGAACATTCTCTAAAATACCAATAGGTTACTTTACCGAGCTATCAGCGACCTATAAAAATATGGATGTTGGTTTAAGCTCTCCAATGTCTAGGTTCCTGCAAATAGATAAAGGCATTAGGCTTACACTGGCTCATAAATCACATAAGGTTCGATCAAAAGCCATGTTTCCAATAGAACAAGGTACAGAGAAACTACCTAGATCCTTTAGTTTTAGTGGCAATTTATTTTGAATGAAAGCACCACAATCCTCAGTTAAAGCCACAGTACAGGTACCATAGTCCTCAATTTTTCTTTTGTTAGACAAGATCTCTTTCAAGAATTTTGCATATGTTGGCATTTGAGATATAGCTTCAGTAAAAGGAATATTAATGTAAAGCTTTTTCAACACTTTAAGAAATTTGTCAAATTGTTTATCTAGTTTTGCTTGCACTAACCTTTGTGGAAAGGGTATAGGTGGCTTATAAGGTGGAGGTGAATTAGGTTTAGAATCATCTTTCTCACATGGTACATCCCCTTTTGGTTCAGCACCTTTTTGAGGTGGCAAACTAGTTTGGGTTTGCTAATGTCCAGAAAATTTTTCTAACTCTAATTCATAATCATGATCATCATTAGGCTCTTTTTCATTGTTTACAACTTTCCCTTTGGGTTCCTCTAATTGTCTCCCACTTCTTGTGATGATAGCATTACAGTACTCCTTGGGGTTTAATGCAGGTTTAGTAGGTAATTTTCCAGGGGGCCTGTAAGAACTACCAGCCTGTTGTGCTATTTGCTTTTCCAAGATTTTGTTGTGGGCTGCTAATGATCCCACTTGAGAAGCAAGTTGACTAACCATTCCCTTAAGATCGTCAATTTCTTTGCTTTGGTTTTGCATGAATTTTTCTAGCATGGACTCAATATTTGAATTCTGATTTTGATTTAGCTTTTGTTGGTATCCTCTATTTTCAGTTTGTATTCCTACGTTGTTATTGTTTTTCCAAGACAGGTTGGGGTGATTTCTCCATCCAGGGTTGTAGGTACCAGAATATGGATCATTGTTTCTACTTTGATTATAGTTCCCTAGTGCATTAACATGTTCACTGTCCTGACTAGCAATGACTTTACAATCTTCAGAGACAAGACCATTGTTACCACATATATCATAAATAATAGATGAAGAAATAATAGCAGTTTGCATCTTAAAGGAATCAAATCTGTTACATAAAGAGTCTACCTTTTCAACCAAGGTGCGCCAGCCATCACTTTCATTCTTACCTTGAGAAGGTTTATAAAGCACTCCTCTCTCTGAAGTCCATTGGTTATGATTCAAAGCCATCTCTCCAAGCAATTTGAAAGCATCATCAATGGTTTTGCTCATCAGAGCTCCTCCTATAGCAGCATCAACAGTTAGTCTGGTATTATAAAGCAAACCATTGTAAAAAGTATGAATTAAAACCTAGTTTTCAATGCCATGGTGAGGACACTTCCGTTGTAAATCATTGAATCATTCCCATGCCTCACTAAAAGATTCACCATCCCTCTGTGCAAAGCTTGAAATCTGATTTCTCATTTGGATGGTCTTGCTTGGTGGGAAATATTTCAAAAGAATGCATTTGACAGTTGCTCCCATGTAGTGAAGATACCGGTAGGTTGTGCTTGAAGCCAAGATCGTGCTCGGTCCTTAAGAGAAAAAGGAAACAATCTTAATTTTAGTGCATCGTTAGAAACTCCATTAATCTTAATTGTATCACAAAGTTCAAGAAACAAAGAAAGGTGTTGGTTAGGATCTTCAAGAGGAGATCCTCCAAACTGGTTCTGTTGAACCATTGATAAGAAAGCAGACTTTATTTCAAAATTGTTAGCCTCTATCACTGTTCTAGCAATGCTAGAATGAATCTCTCGTGGATTAGGGGCTGCATAGTCCCTAAGTGATCTTTGTTCTGCCATGGTCACTTCTACAATTTCTTCCTATTGACTTTCCTCAAATCTCAACTTCCTGCACAGTCTAAGAGTTTTATTTATCTCATGATCAAAAGGTACAAGAGGTCTTGATCTAACATTCCTGTGCATGCAAAGTAGATAGATCAAATGATTTCAAGAGAAAAGAAAATAAACAGAAAAATAGAACAAAAAATAAAAAATAAAAACAAGTCCAGCAATACTCTCAATATCTTCAATATTGACAAAAACCAAGGTCCCCGGCAACGGCGCCAAAAACTTGTTGTATCACAACAAGTAGCTAGACAAAAATTTATCTCTAGCGTTGCCACCAAAAACTTGTTGTGTCGAAAAACTTGTTGTGTCCACAAGTGCACAGATACTCGAAGTAATTAAAAATATCGATCCCATAGAGACCTTGTTCGTCAAGTATCGAACAATCGATTTCTTACTATCTAGGCAATCGAAGCTATGCAAGTAAACTAATGAAAACTTTAACGAAAATACCAAAGAGAGAAACTAGGACTAGGGTTTCATCCACTTTAATTTCTATGACTAGATATGAATAGTAATTCGTCAATTTAATTTTATCATGATAAAGATACAATTTACTTCATAAAAGGATTATATCACTTTCGTGCAAACAATCATGCAGGGACCGATCCTCGCTTTCACACAAGATTTATCCCAAGCTGAAAATAAGTAAATCATCCATCGAATAACTCAAGGATCACTTTCGTGCATCCAAATTCTAAGTGGATCATCTCGAGTGGAATCTCATGGATCTGTTTCATGCATCCGAGTCTCAACATAAGTTTTACTTGTGGTTCTCCAACGTTCCGATACTGACTTTCGCACAAAATCTTCACGTTTGATAAATTGACTCAATCCTATATTCATATTATTAAACATGGCAATTATTTTTCTAAAATCAAGAAGCAAGAAATAACCTAATTTCTTACAGTAAGTTCCTAACATTCAATTCTAGGGTTCCAAGTTCTCAAGCAAGTCACCTTTCGGTCTTTATTGTGATAACTCTAAAACATGATTAATAACATGTATCTATGGAGAATCAAAGAACAATTATCACAAAAGTAGAATTATCATGCTAAAATTATACGTGACGTAGTAATGAAAAGTTTATCTAGTCATTAAGAAATCAAAGGGAATTACTCCCCCATGTCCCACAAAAGGTTTAAGCTAGCATGGAGAAAAGATTACAATAAACCATACTTTCTAGCGATCAAAAATCAAAAAGAAAGGGGAAGAACGAATAACCACACGACTGTACTGAAAATTACAGCCATAATAATCGTATGAATACTGCTGGCGCTGGGTTCTTCGTCGATTTCTCCTCCGATCGAGATCCTTTCACGTTGAAACTTTTGGGGTATGTTCTCTTGCTCCAGGCGAAGCTTCCCTTCAAATTTCATGGCTGGAGATGCATTGTACGCTTCCCGGCAGTGAACCCTAAGGCAGCGGTGTGAAACTCAATTTCTCCTTTGTTAGTGGATGAAAATTAGGCCTTTTGGTGTCTCCCCCTTCGTCTCGTTGAAAAGCCTCTTTTTGCTTCTTACAGCTTTGGATTTAATGGCCTGGATAATCTGCAATCGATCCCACAAAAATTGAACTCAAATTTGACCGTGGAAATCGTGTCTCCAGGTTGTAATTACGGCCATAAAAATGCTTACGGCATTGCCGTAATTTCAGTCGAGTTCTCTGATCGAAACTGTCTGGCAATTACAGCACCATAAAATATGTTATGGCAGTGCTGTAATTTCAGCCAAAATTTCTGGTTGGAAAGCGCTCTAAATTATGGCCCGTGAAAATCGTTATGGTAGTGACGTAATTTCCGAAAATCTTTCTGGTTGAAAAATTCCCAAATTATGGCAGTGCTCTGATATTATGGTTGCCATCAAAATACGGTACCGTAATATAGATTACGGCCCTATCGTAATTTGGTCTAAAGCTCCAATCTTCATAAAATTTGACATGTTATCTCCTCTTGATGGTGGGAATTCTTTCATGCATCTAAATTTCTTGAAAACGCCTGAAAATCGTGCCTTGTTGCCTGAAAATTATCAAAACCCAAAAAGAGTATAGATTCCACAGTAATTGATAAAAAAGGCATAAAAATATGCAAAGGTTCATGAATTTGACACAAAACGATATATGAAATGGCATGAAATTTACTATAAATTTCAATGTCATCACCCCTCTTAAGCACAGGGTTGTGATGATTTGAACTACAACCATTACACCCTTGTGATGGTAGTGAAGTTGAGCTGAAATTTTTATTTTATTTTTATTTCATGTCCCTAATCCACAATCACTATTTCTTATGAACTATTGCTATGAAATCATGTATTTGGTAGCGTAAACTTTTCTTTAGGATTAAGGGAGTAACCTATTGATTATTTGATGATTTAATTGATTTTTAACATTGTCATTTGTTTAAGTAATGTTAATTCAATTAAAGTGATTTATTGCACTTGTAATTATCGAGATTTAGATTATTGCATGTCTTACGGGTTGTAACAAGGACCGAGAGGTGACTTATAATCCTAGATCCCTTTAAATAGACCTATAGAATTAGACTACCAGAGTAGCTAAATCTTAGCAACCTAGTTATTGAAGTTAATACTACATGTGATAAATCTAATTTATATAATTACATTATTTCAGACAAAATAGTTGCACTGAGTAGTGAATTACCCTTTAGATGAACCTGTGATTTAAGCTATGAGAGTACGTTAATATCACTTGATAGTAGAACCTGTGATTTAAGCCACGAGAGTTAGCCTTAATTTATTAGCAACTAAAATAAATTGTGATGGAGTTTAATTACTAAAATAGTATGTCACAAGAGTGAAGGTTGGTTTAGTACAAGTTGGGCATCCGAGAGGAGGCAACTCTATCATTGGGTAGTTTCTCTTTAACATAACACAAACAATCAACATAAATATTTATTGCATTTTTGCCATCAAAATCATTGTGGTGAAACCTTGTCTCGAGTTTTCTCTTTCTAAATTTTATTTGATCATTAGTTCTTGTTTACTTAATTCTTATTTCATAATATATCATTTGTTTAGCTAGTGAGAAAATGATTATTTGGTACTTAGAATATAGGTCTTTGTGGTTTGATATCTATTTTATTACTTTAACGTATTCGTGCACTTGTGGCACATCATAGAGCCATTAGAGGAAGGACTGCATACATTCAGAATGAGGTGAAGAGAAGCAATACTTCATCTTTTGGCTTAGATATTTATGTTATTGAAGTCACCCTCTCTACTTCTTTGTCATGGGTAGTAGATACTGCATGTGGAGCTCATATTTGTACAAATATGCAGGGGCTCAAAAGAAGTAGAGCAGTGCAACCTATAGAGATAGACCTACGCATTGGAAATAGGGCATAGGTTGTTGTCTTTGCTGTGGGAGATCTGACTCTCTCCCTAACTTCTAGACTTATGTTAGAGCTAGAGAATTGTTATTATGTACCTTTCATTATAAAAATATTATATCCATTCCTGCCTTGGTCAGGAATTGATTTAAATATGGAATAAAAGAGGACACTTGTTATTTTTCATTTGCAAATGAGTTTTATGGGAAGGGCACTTTATGCAATGGCCTATATGTCTTTGACAAGATAGCTCTATTTGTAACATAAATGACAAAAGAATTAAACTGAGTGGTTCAGTTAGTACATACCTGTGGCATTATCGATTGACTCATATAAACAAGAATCGCATTCAATAACTTCATGCGAATGGTTTATTAGATTCAACCTCCTTTGAGGAGTTTGATACTTGCGATCCTTGTTTATTAGGGAAGATGACAAAAGTGCCCTTTGCCAAGTTAGGTGAGAGGATAGGAGGCTTATTGGATCTCATACATATGTATGTGGACTATTCAGTAATTAGGCCAAAAGAGAATACCACTACTTCATCACATTTACTATTCACTTCAGTAGATATGGTTTTGTCTACTTGATGAGACATAAGTTTGAATCATTTGAGAAATTTAAGGAGTTCGGACATGAAGTAGAGAACCAACTTGGTAAATCTATCAAAAGTATTTGATTAGATCAAGGTAGAGAGTACTATCTAAGAGAGTGTGGGATTCTAAACTAGCTCACTCCTCCTGTAACACCTTAGTGGAATGGTGTGTCTGAGAGGAGGAATTGAGCTTTACTCGACATGGTTCAATGTATGATAAGTCATGGAATTCTACGTCACTACCTTCGGGTCACTCGATCATGTATGCGATGTTGTATACTAGAGCATACGTGACTTATGCTATGAGCATAACTATCCAATACCAATCCAATCCATGTGCTCAGCACTAGATAGCAGTAAAGATCATCCTTAAGTATCTAAGAATAACTAAGGATTTGTTCATGGTGATGTGGGAGCATCTCTGACAGAGTCAAAGATACTTTTGGGGCCGACCCACTGCCCCTAGAAAACAATTGGGAAGACTCCCCAAGTTGGGACGAAGCTACGCCAGAAATTTCAGTCCAGAAAGCCATCTACCGCCTTGAAAATGACAAGCCCGTGACGGTTGACACGACTGTGATGGGCTCGCTCCATAAACGCAACGCAGGCACGGCCCCCTTCACACCCGTTCCCTCAGCCGTGCCTAGCTCGGTGACACCCGGCCGACCTGAACACGGCCAGGTCGTGACACAGTCGAGTGGAGACGCGAATGCAGACATGGCCTTCGACACAGCCGTGACACCCGCCATGACGACTTCGGCGAAAATCAGCCCCAACAAACACGCCCCTGACAAGAAACACGGCCAGTCCGTGAACAACTCTGTGGATTTTGGCCTCTGCGATCATGCCCATGACAAGACGCACGACCAGGCCGTGAACGACTGTACAGACTCCAAACCACCCATTCACGCCCGTGAACACAAGCATAGCCAGGCCGTAAACGCCTCGATTGTGAAGATGGTTCCATTTGTGCATGAAGTTCGACGTTCACAACATTCCTCGCAGCCCCTTGATCATTATGTGGGCATCGTGAGCCCTTCCTCGACTTCAGTGGACTCCATTCAACTAGCTCCCATGGTGCCTCTTGTTGGGGTATGCCCTTAAGGCTAATGTTTGTGGCCTTGGGATTCTATCAGTATCATGTATAAACTCTAAGTTTATAAAGGCAATGGTTGTTATTCAGTTTGTTACATTGTCTGCTGCAATAAATGTACTTCTGAATAATGTCTCAATGCTGTTCAGCTAGGCTGACATGCTATATGTCCTTAGTCGAGATATCTTGGTGAACATGAGACAGCCTTGATATGATTGAGACTAATATGTGTTCTAATCTTATAGGATGCTTCGAGCATGGAATAAGATGTAGACTCATGGGTACATTGGATGTACTGGACAGACCCTACTAGGATATTCAATTGCTTGTCACAATGTGAATAATCCTTGTTTGCAACAAGTGGCACATGCCCTCTGACTTGAGATCACTTGTGTTTCTAAATGATGATTGTCATTGTTTTGAGGTAGTTCAATATCATTTGAAACATAATGGTTATAGACTATCTTGGATAATGATCATGAGTCAGGTTAGGACACTAGTGATAGATATAGGATTGCCGTCTCCTTGATTGGAGTGTGATGTTCTAAAGGGGCCCCCCTGGATGAGATGATTGAGAAAGTGTATGGCCATACCCTTATGACTATGTTCATCTGATCTAATCATGCTCATCATATTGGAGTTACAGGCTTGACACGCTTGTCCAATAAGAACATCCAGTGGCAAAGGAAACATGTATGCCTAGTGAAGTGGATTCACACTTGTGCTGTGGTTTGGGTGTAGTCTTGGAAGACTCTTTCCTTTATATCGGGAGACAGTGATGTGTTGCTAGATACCTCTCACTGATCGTGATAACGTAAGTTACCGTTACCGACATTTAAAGAAAACCCTCAGGGTCGCACAATTTGATGATATGGCTTACTTAAGTCAGATCGTGTGGACTGAATTGTTTTGGTTCCGTTTAAAGGGATTTAGACTCTGATTGTAAGTGAGATCTGGTCTGATCATGTTTGATTGATTAGGGCTTAAGATCGGTAAGCTTCGATCGAGAGAATTGATGCTAGATCGGTGAGATCAAGAGCATCAAGAGATGAACGGTTAGATCTTGAACCATTTGGTTCAATAAGATCTAGACCATGGCTTGGGCTGGTTTGATTTGGTTTATGAACCAAATTCAATTGGAACGATTTGGCATGAACCGGTTCACATGGGTGAACGCTTGGTTCAATGCTTGTAGGCGTTTTGGTTGGTTTGTGGGCGCATGGCTTCATGTCTTCTATTTTTGGAATGTCATAACTAGCCACTCCCCTCAACGCCAAATAACGTCTCAACGTTCGCCTCTTCTCATCCCAACGCTTCTCTTTCGGTGTAGAGAGTTTTTTTTGACGAAAGGAGGAGGAAGTTGAGCCTTGCCAAGTTTGATCTCTCATCATCCTCACACGACAAGGACCCTTTGAAGCGCTTTGCTAGCACAAAGGATTCAAAGGAGCAAGCCATCTTCGTTTGTTGTGTGCGTCACCTTTGGAGAAGGAGCATTTGCGTCTTTGCTTCCAAGGCACCATCCAATCGATGGCATTGGTATGATCTCCTTCTTGATCTAATCAATCTATACAAGTTGATCATATGAGCATATATGCGATTTTGTTGTTGAAACCCTAGCAAATTATCATGTGCCCCCTTAGGGTTTCGGCCCCCTTTGCTTTAGGGGTTTTACAATTGGTATCAGAGCTAGGATCTTATATGATTCATATGATTGCTTATTCTGATCCATGTTTGCGCTTATGAATTGATCTATGCTTTATCACATGCGAAAGTTCATGATAGGTTTCTCATCATGCGAAAATACTTGATGAATGTATTTTACTTGTGGCGCATGTATGAGGTTTTCTTGTTGTCGCATGTATGATGTTTGGCGCTTGTTGTTGTAGTTTTTGCTGCTCAAAACTTGTTAACTTGCGCGCCTCATTAGATCTAAGATGCGCCTACTGTAAACCCTTAGACGGGTTGATGGGGTTGAAGTCATCCTCTAGGTAGGATCCAACCAGTCTGATCAGACCATCTGACAGCCTGGATGGGTCGACCAGATGGCACCTGTGCGCAAGCACGAGGTGGCTATAGGTCGACTGCAGACAGGCGTGTAGCGAGGTCTGGTTGAGACAACCAGTGAACGCACATGAGTTAGGCCCGGGGTCATACCCGCTTGCCAGAACTCATGAGGTCGTTCAGCCCTTGGCGCATGCATGGTTGACCATTTGGTCGATTCAAGTCAGTTAGGACTTGGTGCATGCAAGGGCAGTGGATCTGACTAGACATGATGAGTGGATCCCTATTAATGGACCGTTGTAAGGTAGTAGGGCACATAAGAAAAATAAAATTGATGCCAAGGGGTTTTCAAAAATTTTATTTTGTTATTGGATCACATGATGAATGAATACCATGATGTATGTCTATTTCATCTTATGTGGGTTGCCCTTTGCCCTTCCTGGTCGACGGATCCTTCCCGATCTTCGCGGTTCCCGTGATATCCGAGCCTCAGGTTGTTCAATAACCTGTTCTACTGGCTCATGCTCATCCAACTGTGCTTGACTACTTTGTCCTTCCTCTGGATTCTCATCCAGCTTTATTTCTCTCCCACTGGCCTCTTGCAGAAGAAACTCCTTCTCAAGAAAAATGGCCGTCCGAGCAACAAATACCTTGTTCTCTTTGGGATCGTAGAAATAATAACCCTTAGTTTCCTTAGGGTATCCGACAAAGATGCATTTCTCAGATCTGCTCTCTAGTTTCCCAGAAGCGAGCTTTTTGACATAAGCCTCGCAACCCCAGATCTTGATAAAGGTCAAGCTAGGCTGTTTCCCATACCATAACTCATATGGAGTCTTAGAAACTGCCTTGGATGGCACTCGGTTTAGTACCTTTGCAGCTGTTTCCAGTGCAAATCCCCAAAAGGAGTAAGGTAGAGTAGCCCGACTCATCATCGAACGAACCATATCCAGTAAGGTTCTGTCTCCTCTCGGACACACCATTCCACTGCGGTGTTCCTGGCGGAGTGAGCTGTGAGATAATCCCACACTCCTTGAGATAGTCAGTAAACTCTCGACTTAGGTATTCTCCACCTCGATCAGAACGAAGTGCCTTGATATTACGGCCTAGCTGATTCTGTACTTCATTTTTGAACTCTTTGAACTTGTCAAAAGATTCACTCTTATGTCTCATTAGATAGACATACCCATATCTACTGAAATCATCAGTAAAGGTAATGAAGTACGAATAGCCACCTCTGGCATGTTTACTAAATGGCCCACACACATCACTGTGTATCAGGTCAAGTAAACCTGAAGCCCTTTGACCTTTATTAGGAAAAGGTGACTTCGTCATTTTACCCATTAAACAAGCTTTGCATGTATCAATCTCCTCATAGGAGAATGATCCCAGCAGTCCATGATCATGCAACCGCTTAATGCGTTTCTTGTTAATATGGCCTAAACGACTATGCCATAACAAGGTGCTGTCATCAGCATACTTGGCTTTCTTATTATCAATGTTTTGTATAGAACATTCCATGTCCAACATGAATAACCCGTTGTTAATTGATCCAGTAGCATAAACAATATTATCACAAGATAGAACACACTTTGAAATATTGCATTCAAAGGAAAATCCTTTCCTGACAAGAGCAGGAATAGAGATAATATTTTTTCGTAATACTCGGAACAAAATAACAATTGTCCAGTTCTAATACAAGTCCAGATGGTAATGAGATGTAATAAACCCCTACAGCAACAGCAGCAACCCGTGCCCCGTTTCCTACTCGTAGGTCCACCTCATGCTGTCCCACCTGTCTTCTTCTCTTGAGTTCCTGTACATTTGAACAAATGTGAACTCCACATGCAGTGTCCAACACCCATGAAATAGAAGAAGAGGATATCATGACTTCAGTCACAAATATACCTGAGCCAGAAGCGATGCTTCCCTTCTTTTCTCCTTGGAGCGCTTTACAGTCCTTTTTCTAGTGACCCAGCTGGCCACAGTGGAAACATCTGTATTCCTTCGACCGCTTAACCTTCTGTTTCAGAGCCTTGTTGTAATTCTTGACAGGGGCTTTGCCCTTCTTCCCCTTCTTCTTGTTCCTGGAAGGGAACATCAAGACAGAGGTTGAAGGCTTTCCCTTCAGAGTCTCCTCCGTAGTCAAGAGCATATTCAGCAACTCTGCCGGAGTACAGTCAATCTTATTCATATTAAAGTTAATAATGAACGGATCGAAGGAGGCCGGGAGAGACTGCAGAATAATGTCTACAGCAAGCTCCTGATTGATGGTATGCCCCAGTTTTTCTAGAGCCTCTTTGTGCCCAATCATCTTGAGCACATGAGCTCCCACTGGACTCCCTTCAGCCAGTTTGCTCTGAAAGAAAAGCTTGGTCAAATTATAGCGTTCAGTCCTCGCCTGTGCAGCATATAGCATCTTGAGGTTTGCTATCATTTCCATAGCAGACATATCCTCATGCTGACACTGCAGCTGTGGCGTCATAGACGCTAGCATCAGGCAAGCGACATCAATGCTATCATTGACATGCTTTTCATAGGCATCCCGAACCGCCCTTGCGGCGTTCGGAGCGGGTTGAGGCGGCACAGCCGTCTTGAGGACATACAGTTTCCTCTCTGCCTTAAGAACAATCTTAAGGTGTCCGTACCAGTCTGAGAAGTTTGGCCCAGCAAACTTCTCCCTTTCTAGTAGGGATCGCACATTGAAGCTCATGGTGTTCGTTGCTGCAGGAATCTACAACAATGCAAGAACAGCAAGGTCAGTATCAATGTTTAGAATCAATCCCGGACTTAAGAAAGATTCTTTTCTCACTATTTTATCTGACTGAAAAATCCATTAAAACAGTCCGAAAGAGTTATCACTCTTTTAGTGAGATGGGATCCAGATTTCATACTTGGTCTCCGCGTCCCGCTCAGGCGAGATAAGATGCACAGAGAGTACAAGCACTAATTTCTGGTAGGCAGTCCTTGCCAATCGCCAACCCGTGCGATTCCCCTTCATCTGGGCAATCCAGCAGACTGTGCCAACTGAGTTGGTACAACACAGTCTCTGATCCCACAGATGGCTGCCTCCATATAGCTACCATATGCACCACATATGTAGCCTACATGGTCAAGCTAACCCGACCTACTCCCTGGACCACCACGTGCTATGCTGAGCAACGAGAAGCGATAAATCCCTTCTCTATAACACGCAGGTGAAATCACACACCGTCTGAAGATAGATGGACGTGCCCACTGAGTGGGTACAACACGGCTCCAACGATAGTCAGAACAGTGAGGTTTCGCGTCAGAAGGCTATCGAGCTTGATATTTTAGCGTTGGATTTTAACGGTCTTTTATCTTCTTAACTATCATGCAAACCCTATGGTGATAGCAGAAGATAAATAAATCATGCAAGTCTAATTATTTAAACAATAAAAGAAAGCATGATGATCTTATGTGGTAAACGCCCATTAAGCCTAAGTAAGACCTTAAGGTATCTTAAGTCTTCACATGCTTCTTGGGTCTACTGCCTCTCATCTGGCCCAGACCAGGGCCCAAGCGCCCTCTGCAGCTCAGGTGCGCCCACCAGGTAAATGCGCCTGTCCTAGGGTCGAACCCTAGACCTCCCACCTGGTCAAGCCACTGCTGCATGCGCCAATGCCATGTGTGCTCTGTGCCCTTGTCTGATTAAATTACAATGTAATCTATCTAGACAAGATTGACTCGCAGGTCAATAACATTTTATAAATCAATTAAAAAGTGATTCGCAGATCACAATAAAAATTAATTTACAAGTTTAAACCAGGCTCGCAGGCCCCAGCACAGCACACATTAAAAGGGCAACCCACATAAGATGAAATAAACATATATCATGGCATCCAATCATCATGTGATCCATTAACAAGAAAATAAAATGTTTGAAAACCCATTGGCATCAATTTTAATTTTCTTATGTGCCCTACAACCTTACAACGGTCCATTGATAGGGATCCACTCATCATGTCTAGGCAGATCCACTGCCCTTGCATGCACCAAGTCCTAACTGACTTGAGTTGACCTAATGGTCAACCATGCATGCGCCAAGGGCTGAACAACCCTCATGAGTTCTGGCAAGCGGGTGTGACCCCGGGCCAAACTCATGTGCGTTCACTGGTTGTCTCAACCAGACCTCGCTACACGCCCTTGATGCAGTCGACCTATAGCCACCTCATGCTTGCGCATAGGTGCCATCTGGTCGACCCATCTAGGCTGTCAGATGGTCTGATCAGACTATTTGGATCCTACCTAGAGGATGACTTCAACCCCATCAACCCGTCTAAGGGTTTATAGTAGACGCATTAGATCTAAAGTAGGGGCGCGCAAGTTAAGTTTTGAAAAACATCTAACATGCGCAACAATACATCATACATGCGCAAAGGAGTAAACAAAAACATACATCATGTATTTTCATTACTCTACATGTAGATGCGCAAGATGCTTCCTACTAGATCTACTTATCAAACACAAACAAGGATCACAAATATCATCAAGCAATCATATGATTCTACAAGAACCAGCGCTCTGATACCAATTGAAGAGTCCCCTTCAAGGGGGAGCGAAACCCTACTTGGCGCAAATTAATTCTTTTGGCAGCGGAAATTAGGGTTTCAAAGATAAGATCGCATGTAGTTCATATGATCAACTTGTAACAATGGAATAGATCATAAGGGATCATACCAACGCCATTGGATTGGATGGTGTCTTGGAAGCAAAGACGCAATTGCTTCTTCTCCGAAGATGACGCACACAACGAATGAAGATGGCTTCTCCTTGTCGTCTTTATGCTAGCAAAGCTTCAAGGGGTCCTTTGTGTGGAGGAAGATGGAGATGCGAGAGTGATGTTCACCTTGGCCGAAATCTTCTCAACTCTCTCGTGAAGACAAGCCACACACGAGAGCGCAAAAATGAGAGAGGCAAGCGTTGAAGCGTTTTTGGCGTTGAAGGGAACATTCGCTAATGACTTTCCAAAAATAGGAAAGACACGAAGCCATGCGCCCATGATGTCAAAACCGATCAAAAACGCCTCAAGCATTGAACCATGCGTTCACTCTCTTGAACCGGTTCAATGCAATTGCATTTGGTCCAAAGACTAAATCAAACCAGCCCAAGCCATTTGGTCTAGATCATCTTAAACCCTAAGGCTCCAGATCTAACCGTTCATCTCCTGATGCTCTTGATCTTACTGATCCAGCATCAATTCTCTCGATCGAAGCTTACCGATCTCAAGCCCCAATCAATCAAACATGATCAGACCAGATCTCACTTACAATCAGAGTTTAAACTCCTTCAAACTGAACCTAAACAATTCAGTCCACACGATCTGACTTAAGTAAGCCATATCATCGAATTGTGCGACCCTAAGGGTTTCCTTTAAATGTCGGTAACGATAACTTACGTTATCACGATCAGTGAGGGGTATCTAGCAACACATCACTGTCTCCCGATATAAAGGAAAGAGTCTTCCAAAACTACACCCAAACCACAGCACAAGTGTGAATCCACTTCACGAGGCATACAAATTTCCTTTGCCACTGGATGTTCTTATTGGACAAGCGAGTCAAGCCTGTAACTCCAATATGATGAGCATGATTAGATCAGATGAACATAGTCACCTGGGTATGGACATACACTTTCTCAATCATCTCATCCAGGGGGGCCCCCAGTAGAACATCACACTCCTTAAACAAGGAGACGGCAATCCTATATCTATCACTAGTGCCCTAAGCTGACTCATGATCATTATCCAAGATAGTCTATAACCATTATGTTTCAAATGATATTGAACTACCTCAAAACAATGACAATCATCATTTAGAAACACAAGTGATCTCAAGTCAGAGGACATGTGCCACTTGTTGCAATCAAGGATTATTCACATTGTGACAAGCAATTGAATATCCTAGTAGGGTCTGTCCAGTACATCCAATGTACCCATGAGTCTACATCTTATTCCATGCTCGAAGCATCCTATAATATTAGAACACATATTAGTCTCAATCATATCAAGGCTGTCTCATGTTCACCAAGATATCTCGACTAAGGACTTTATAGCATGTCAGCCTAGCTGAACAGCATTGAGACATCATTCAGAAGTACACTTGTTGCAGCAGACAATGTAACAACCTGAATAACAACCATTGCCTTTATAAACATAAGAGTTTATACATCATACTGATACAATCCCAAGGCCTCAAACATTAGCCTTAAGGGCATACCCCAACAGACAGCCTGAGCGCTGACGGAGTCTACATCATTGATCATGATGAACCCCTTACTTATGCGGATGCGGTCAGTGAACCGGAGTCAGCGAGATGGCTTGAAGCTATGCGCGCCGAGATGGACTCCATGTCAGATAACCAAGTCTGGGATTTGGTTGATCCGCCTCCGGAGTAATCCCTATAGGCTGTAAATGGATCTTCAAGAAGAAGATTGACATGGATGGTAACGTGGTTACCTATAAAGGTAGGCTAGTTGCAAAAGGTTTCAAACAAATCTACGGGATAGATTATGATGAAACTTTCTCTCCTGTAGCCATGTTCAAGTCTATTCGGATTATTCTTGCGATAGCAGCATATTACGATTATGAGATCTGGCAAATGGATGTGAAGACCGCTTTCCTTAATGGAAAACTGGATGAGGATGTGTATATGACACAACCTAAAGGTTTCACTAATCCATCAGATCGTCATAAAATATGCAAGTTAAAGAAGTCCATTTATGGACTTAAACAAGCATCTAGAAGCTGGAATATTCGTTTTGATGAATCAATCTGTGAATTTGGTTTCATCAAGAATGAAGATGACCCGTGTGTATATAAGAGGTTTAGTGGGAGCGTGATTACTTTCCTAGTCCTCTACGTCGATGATATCTTAATCATTGGAAACGATATTCCTGAACTTCATGCTGTTAAAGCATGGTTAAGAAAATGTTTCCAGATGAAAGATCTAGGAGAAGCAGCTTATGTATTAGGTGTGAAGATCTACAGAGATAGATCTAAGAGGCTTCTCGGGCTGTGCCAGAGTACTTACATCGATAAAGTCCTGGAGAGATTCCATTTAGAGAATTCTAAAAGAGGATATCTTCCAGTCAGACATGGTCTGAATCTTTCAAAGAGTCAGTGTCCACAAACACAGACTGAGAAAGATGAAATGGACAATATGCCTTATGCTTTGGCTATTGGGTCCATTATGTATGCGATGTTATGTACTCGCCCAGACGTCGCTTACGGGTTAAGCATGACCAGTCGATTCCAAGGTAATCCAGGTCAGGCGCACTGGATTGCGGTCAAGAACATTTTGAAATATCTTCGGAGGACCAAAGATATGTTCTTGATATATGGAGGTCAGGAAGAACTCAGTATTGAAGGATATACTGACGCTTTGTTCCAATCTGACCAGGATGATTTTCGATCGCAATCAGGCTATGTTTTTAGCTTGAATGGTGGAGCAGTGGTGTGGAAAAGTTTCAAACAGTCTATTGTTGCTGATTCCACAACAGAAGCCGAGTATGTTGCAGCCTCGGAAGCATCCAAGGAGGCAGTGTGGATTCGCAACTTCGTTCAGGAACTTGGTGTTGTTCCTTCGAGTGCAGATCCTTTGGTTATCTTCTGTGATAACACTGGAGCAATCGCACAAGCAAAGGAACCACGGTCGCACCAGAAGTCCAAGCACATACAGAGACGGTTTCACTTGATCCGGGAGATCATTGATCGTGGTGAGATCAAAATCTGCAAGGTTCATACAGATGACAATCTGGCTGACCCGCTTACCAAGCCTCTGGAGCAGCAGAAGCATGAGAAGCACTGTAATAATATGGGTTTGAGATTTCTCAACCATTAGATTAAGTGCAAGTGGGAGATTGTTGGGGTATGCCCTTAAGGCTAATGTTTGAGGCCTTGGGATTCTATCAGTATCATGTATAAACTCTAAGTTTATAAAGGCAATGGTTGTTATTCAGTTTGTTACATTGTCTGCTGCAATAAATGTACTTCTGAATAATGTCTCAATGCTGTTCAGCTAGGCTGACATGCTATATGTCCTTAGTCGAGATATCTTGGTGAACATGAGACAGCCTTGATATGATTGAGACTAATATGTGTTCTAATCTTATAGGATGCTTCGAGCATGGAATAAGATGTAGACTCATGGGTACATTGGATGTACTGGACAGACCCTACTAGGATATTCAATTGCTTGTCACAATGTGAATAATCCTTGTTTGCAACAAGTGGCACATGTCCTCTGACTTGAGATCACTTGTGTTTCTAAATGATGATTGTCATTGTTTTGAGGTAGTTCAATATCATTTGAAACATAATGGTTATAGACTATCTTGGATAATGATCATGAGTCAGGTTAGGACACTAGTGATAGATATAGGATTGCCGTCTCCTTGATTGGAGTGTGATGTTCTAAAGGGGCCCCCCTGGATGAGATGATTGAGAAAGTGTATGGCCATACCCAGATGACTATGTTCATCTGATCTAATCATGCTCATCATATTGGAGTTACAGGCTTGACACGCTTGTCCAATAAGAACATCCAGTGGCAAAGGAAACATGTATGCCTAGTGAAGTGGATTCACACTTGTGCTGTGGTTTGGGTGTAGTCTTGGAAGACTCTTTCCTTTATATCGGGAGACAGTGATGTGTTGCTAGATACCTCTCACTGATCGTGATATCGTAAGTTACCGTTACCGACATTTAAAGGAAACCCTCAGGGTCGCACAATTTGATGATATGGCTTACTTAAGTCAGATCGTGTGGACTGAATTGTTTTGGTTCAGTTTAAAGGGATTTAGACTCTGATTGTAAGTGAGATCTGGTCTGATCATGTTTGATTGATTAGGGCTTAAGATCGGTAAGCTTCGATCGAGAGAATTGATGCTAGATCGGTGAGATCAAGAGCATCAAGAGATGAACGGTTAGATCTTGAACCATTTGGTTCAATAAGATCTAGACCATGGCTTGGGCTGGTTTGATTTGGTTTATGAACCAAATTCAATTGGAACGATTTGGCATGAACCGGTTCACATGGGTGAACGCTTGGTTCAATGCTTGTAGGCGTTTTGGTTGGTTTGTGGGCGCATGGCTTCATGTCTTCTATTTTTGGAATGTCATAACTAGCCACTCCCCTCAACGCCAAATAACGTCTCAACGTTCGCCTCTTCTCATCCCAACGCTTCTCTTTCGGTGTAGAGAGTTTTTTTTGACGAAAGGAGGAGGAAGTTGAGCCTTGCCAAGTTTGATCTCTCATCATCCTCACACGACAAGGACCCTTTGAAGTGCTTTGCTAGCACAAAGGATTCAAAGGAGCAAGCCATCTTCGTTTGTTGTGTGCGTCACCTTTGGAGAAGGAGCATTTGCGTCTTTGCTTCCAAGGCACCATCCAATCGATGGCATTGGTATGATCTCCTTCTTGATCTAATCAATCTATACAAGTTGATCATATGAGCATATATGCGATTTTGTTGTTGAAACCCTAGCAAATTATCATGCGCCCCCTTAGGGTTTCGGCCCCCTTTGCTTTAGGGGTTTTACACCTCTTCCCCGAGGGCCACCTCAATAGCCACCGACGGATCGCTAAAACAACCGAGTCCTCAACTCGGCCCAAGAGACAGCCACCAACATCCAGAACCAGCCCACGATCAGTAAGTTCTGCTGCTTCATGGTGGCTTGTTTCGAAATGGTCTAGCGCCCCGACTCCAGCCCGGACAACGGCCCAGCCCACCAAGATATGCGCCCCACGTGCGCAATTCCCCTGCTGAGTTTGTTAGCTACCTTTTCAGTTTGTTAGTAGTTGTTAGAGGGCATCTTGACCCTCTTTTAGTTTGTTAGGAGGGTGGTTGGCTTCTCCAACTCCCTCATGTGTTCCTCATGTGACCACTTCCCCTCTTGTTCTATAAAAGAGGGTTGAAGGGTTTGTGTCTCTTTAGCTTTGTTGTACTAGTTGCCTTTCCCTGCATAAAGGCCTAGGTCCAGTAAACTCCGAGGAACCATCTAGAGTTCCCTCGCCTCCCGTGTAACTCTTGTGCAATTTTCTGCTTTCAATCAAAACACCCGAAGAAGCCGTTGCGGGCTTCGGGTCCTTTGCATTTTCAATTCCGTGTGGTGTCTTGGGCGACCGATGCCTTCCCCGTAGCGTCGTAAAGGTTCTGCGCGTGCGCATGCAAGTAAAAGTTGGGTGTGCTAGAAAGGTGAGTATTTTCCTTTAGTAATCGAGCCGTGGTTCTCCTCGCGCTGAGTACTGCTCAAGTGAATAAATTCGGTTTTTCATCGAACTTTCCCGGATTTCAATCGTACGCACGCTTTCTCATTCCCACGTCTTAATACCCTCTCCCGTTTTTCGCATCATGGTCGTCCCCTTCTTAGAGTACTGACCTAAGGACTCCCCTCCCATTCCTCTGCTACGTCAATTTTGGTATCAGAGCAGGTTGAAGCTAACTCTTGTCAAGCATCGCCAATCTCTTCTCTACATCTCATTCGGCTTCTGCGGCTTTCATTTCAGCATACATACGCATTTCCTGCATCATGACCACTAGATCAGGAGCCTCTTACCAGCAACCCACTAGGGTAGAGTCGGTTGAGTCGTTGTCCACGCGTCTAGAAGCGATGGAAGCCATGTTTCAGAGTCTTATGGCGTCGGTCCATCACTTGACGGACCATGTTATGGAACTCCGTGCTAAGCCCAGCGAGGCCCAGCCCTCTGCTAGTGTTCCCCCACTGTTGGCCCTGTTGCGCAAGCGCACTAACAAGTCCCCCCCCCCTTTCGGTGAGGAGTCCGAGTTGGCTAAGGACGCTCCTCCCCCACAACGCCCTGTTTTGATTAGTTGCGAGGACGATGAGGTCCGCCGGCTCATGTGCATTGATCCGCCGATCTTCAATGGTAGTCTTGACCCCCACACCTTCCTAGATTGGGCGGCTGCTGTTGATAACTACTTCGAGTGGAGAGCCATGTTCGATCACCTTAAGGTCAACTACATGCGTCTTTTACTAACCGGCCCTGCTCGGTTGTATTGGACCAACGTAGAGCGTCAACTCTTCGATCGGCATCTTCCCCCCATCACTCGGTGGGAGGAGATGTGTTATAGGCTTAAGGAGAAGTATGTGCCCTCTACCTATAGACAGTAGCTCCTCGATTCCTATTGCGCAATAACCCAAGGCTCCAACTCCATCGATGAGCACCACACTTGCTTCGACGAGCTCGGCATTAGGTGAAACCTTAAGGAGGACCCGGCCTTTACCCTGTCTCGCTTCAAGCGCGGCCTCCGCCACGAGATCCGTCACATGCTACCCTCCCACGGACTTGACTCAGTAATCTTGAACCTTCACCATGCTTGAGACATCGAGCAGGACTTGCGTTCCGCGCACACTCGTGCGGAGTTGGGTCCCCCACGTCGTGTTGCCTATGCGCCACCGGCGCCAGCCCCACCTCCTCGTGTCGATGCGCCCCCGTGTTCGAACCACACAGGCCCCCATGAACCCCCGCATGATGCTCCCCGTGATGCACCACCCCCTCACCTAACCTGGGATGAGAAGGGAAAGGCGCCTGTCTCGGCTATTCCGCTCGGCCCTTGCCGTCATTGCGACCAAGCGGGCCACTTCAACCAGGACTACCCTCGTCGTTCCTTGCACATCGCAGCCACCCCACGTGACCCTCACCCACTCCCTGTCGCACCTCCGGGGCCTCCATTGGCCCAAGTGATCAGCCCACAATGCTACTCCAATGAGGAGTCAAGCCCGCGTCCCACCATGACCATAGTCCGCTGCACCCTCGTCCACACCCCTCCCCCGTCCGAGGACTAGAAGCGCACAAGTATCTTCTACACTTATATTAAGTGTAATGGACACTCGTGTAAGATTGTTATCAACGGAGGCAGCAGCCTCAACGTCATGTCACGGATGGTAGTCACCCGCTTCGGCCTCACCCTCGTGCCGTACCCACGACCCTACTCGATCGCATGGGTCGATGTGTCTAGCCTCCCCATTACACACCGATGTCAGGTCCCCATCTACTTCGGCGATTACACTGAGAGGGTTTGGTGCGACGTCACCTCCATAGATGTCGCCCATGTCCTCCTTGGTCACCCGTGGCTCTATGACCGCGTTGTTATCCACTATGGTTGCTCCAACAACCGAGTCCTCAACTCGGCCCAAGAGACTGCCACCAACGTCCAGAACCAGCCCACAATCAGTAAGTTCTGCTCCTTCTTGGTGGCTTATTCCAAAATGGTCTAATGCCCCGACTCCGGCCCGGACAACGGCCTAGCCTACCAAGACACGCGCCCCACTTGTGCGATTCCCCTGCTGAGTTTGTTAGCTGCCTTTTTAGTTTGTTAGTAGTTGTTAGAGGGCATCTTGATGCTCTTTTAGTTTGTTAGGAGGGTGGTTGGCTTCTCCAACTCCCTCATGTGTTCCTCATGTAACCCCTTCCCCTCTTGTTCTATAAAAGAGGGTTGAAGGGTTTGTGTCTTTTTAGCTTTGTTGTAGTAGTTGCCTTTCCCTGTGGAAAGGACTAGGTCTAGCAAACTCTAAGGAGCCATCTAGAGTTCCCTCACCTTGCATGTAACTCTTGTGCTATTTACTGCTCTCAATCAAAACACCCGAAGAACCCGCTGTGGGCTTCGGGTCCTTTGCATTTTCAATTCCGTGTGGTGTCTTGGGCTAGTGTCGCCTTTCCCGTAGCGTCGTAAAGGTTCTGCGCACGTGTGCATGCAAGGAAAAGTTGGGTGTGCTAGAAAGGTGAGTATTTTCCTTTAGTAATCGAGCCGTGGTTCTCCTCGCGCTGAGTATTGCTAAAGTGAATCAGTTCGGTTTTTCATCAAACTTTCCCGGATTTCAATCGTACGCATGCTTTCTCATTCCCTCGTCTCAAGACCCTCTCCCATTTTTCGCATCATGGTCGTCCCCTCCTTAGAGTACTAAACTAAGGACTTCCCTCCCATTCCTCCACTGCGTCAATCTCCATAAAGTTCTCCACTCTTATATTTTTGAACTTTGTGAATTTTGGAAGTTTCCCTAATTATCTTGTTAATTACTTTCATGTCTTAGAATAGGATTAGCCTAGGGTTTTATTTACTTTAAGCATGTTTATTTTCTTAGATGATGTAGTAGGATGTCTTAGCCTAGGATATTTTATCACTTGTAATACGCATACAAGGCACCCAAGATCCATCGACATCTCTAAAGCACGTCAAAGTCAACAAGTTAGCATCAAGCTTCGAAGGGCAGGTCAAGTCAACTCTAGTCAACATGCAACACTACTATGCAACCTACAACATCAAGCTTCAGCCAACACCCAATTTCAATCTCCAACCAAGTCCAGCAAGTCTCAGTCAGCAATTGAGAGGTCTAGTCAAAGCCTACATGGTTCTATTCGCAAGTCAGCCTGGAAACACAATCAACATTAGGGTTCAGCTGATCAACATTACTCATGCAACTGAGCCAACTCAATCTTCTCCATACATCCAATCCGATCTTCAGCATTCTCCACTATAGCCAATCGAATTGAAGCAAACAGCCTAACTTACATGCGCCAGGCAATCTCCAGCATGCGTTAGAGAAATCTGCACAGAAATCTCTGCCGATCATAGCTGGCCAATCAGCTCCAATGATTTCTCCATGAACCTGCAATGTCCAACCTGCAGCAATGCTCGACACGCAAAGAAGAAGTGCAAGGGACTAATTCATCTCCACCACCCATTTTGAAGAGGAGGATTGATAGCCATCAGAAATGTTGAGTGATTATGTGAACGTTGTGGGAAACGGGGTTTAAAGACCATATATTTTGACACATTGCACTCAGTCAACCACTTTTGAAAAATCTAAAACTTGTGTTAGTGTTGCTTGTGTGTGAGAGTTGTGCTTCCTCCCCTATTGTTCTTGCATCTCCCTTACTCGTTGATCCTTCATCCCTCCTCCCCCACCGAACTATTTTCTTGCTGCTTGCTGAAGCTCACGTAAAGCCATCACAATCTGTTGGAGCTGTAAGGATATTGGAAGCATAGAATCCAAACCTCCTCAAGGTCAACTCAGCTGAAGCTTATTGCCATAAGGAACTAGAAGGGGTTTCGGCCCCCTTCCTTCAAGGGGAGCTCTAGTGTCCTCTATCCTCACTATTCATCTTGTAGCAAACTGCATGCGAGAACCTCATCATCACTTAAAAACATGCCTTTTCTTTAAACTAATATGCATAAGATGAGCTACATACCAAAGGAGATTTAGGGTTAAAATCTATTTTACATCAGTGGTATCAGAGCATACCTTAGGTGCTCATTTGTGTTTTTGAGATTTTTGATTATATTTCTCTCTCACCTCTGTTGGAAATCTCTAGAATTTCTAATTCTGAACCTACTGTTTTCTACTCCCATCTCTAACTATTGCTGAGTTCTTGAATTTGTTTATGTTTAGTTCTACACACTATTTTTTTCCGCTGAAAGGTATCGTCACCTATTTGACTTTCTGAACTTGTTTGCTAAATCTCTGTTTACTATCACTTAACGTTCCAGTTTTCCCCATTAAAACTGAGATTTTTGGTTTCCTACTCAAGGGTTTCTGAGTTATGAATTTATTTCAGAGTGCATCTATTGCTGAACATTGGCCTGAATCTCACATCAATCTGTTTGTTGTTCTGAATTTGTTTTAGTTGAGTTTCCTCCGCATTATGTTCTCTGAATTTTTGGCTGTATTTTGCTTGTCGCTGAGTAGAACCTATTGTGGAATTGCTAAACACGTATCAGATTTCCCAGTTGGTCTCGCTTCCTTGTTGATTTCCGAAATATGACTGCTGACTCTGGATTTGATTTGAACTGCCAAATAATTGACCACTTTGCTGCATCCTGTATTTGCTCTTGCTGAGATTTTGTTGTGCCAAGCTGTGTTTGAACTTCTACTTTGAATACGCTGGATTTCTGCCTACAAGCTTCTGAGTTTACTAACCTTGCTCCTAGGAAATACTGTATTCTTTGAACCGAGAAAATGATTAACAATTTGCTGTACTCATTGTTGCCTTTGTCTAAACTCGTATGCTGGGATTTTCTACTACTGTAGCTTACCGAAATTCTGGTTGTGTCCTCTTTCGTAGTCTCAAAGTGGATCTTATCTTGCTGATTTTCCGTCAAACACCTCTGAATTACTGTTTTTGTTGCCGAGAAAACTTTAACAACTTGCTACCTCTTGTTGGTGTATATGCCCTATGACCTAATATTGGTCCATTATTGTACTACTTAACATTGATATTTATATATCATTATGGCATTGTCGTTATCATCATTTGTTTACATATGCGAATGTGTACTTATGTGATAATGTCCCTGGAGACAGATTGAATTTGTGCTCAAACATTTTGTCCCCAGTCAAGTACCTTAGTAGATATGGGACAACTATGGTACATGAGAGACTGGTATATGGGCTGGTTAGGTACAAAACGCTAACGCAGACATATGAGTATATTAGTGGTAGATATACTGGATCGACCTGCTATGAGGCAATGACTTGGCGTCATGAGTTATCCTCACAAGTGACAGGAGATGTGTTGATCCCTAGACTTGAGGTCATTAACTCTTCTATTTGGTTAGGGACATGCTTTGATACAACCTAACATTTTGCCGTAGTTGGGAGGTCATAACGATTGTCATTGAGTATGTCACGACACATATGAGAAGATCAATTGATAGCTAGAAGATTTGCCCCTTCCTGAGGGAAGCTTGATATCCACAGGGCCCCTTATGGTTCTATGATTGAAAGTGTATGGCCATACCTGCAGGTGAACCTTGCGAATAAGCATCATACCAGATCATTATAGCAGCGAAAAAACAAGGTTACCAAGAGGATCGCATGTAGAAGATATGATCAACCTTATAAAACAAACTTGCATAAAACAAGCGTGAGGGTGTTACCATGGCCATGAGAGGCGACTTGGAAGATGAAAGGGCGAGCGGCTCTTCTCCAAAGAAGTCGCACACAAGAAGACGATGGCTACTTCCTTGTACACTTTGTGCTAGCAAAGCCACTCGGAGTCCTTGATCGTGTGAAGAGATGTTTTCTTCCTTTTGCTGGCCGAACTCCCTCTCTTGGCGTGAGGACAACCAAAGACGAGAGCTTGAGGAGCAAGAGGCGAGAGAGACGTAGAGGCGTTCTCACGTTCGAAAACGTGGGGGGGTTTTCCAACAAGGAAAACGACTTCTAAAGATAGTAAGCATTAACTCCTCATTTTACTCCCCTTGAAGCCTTCAACCGAAACTCCTCTCCCCTTTGAACCATACGTTCACATAAGTGAACCGGTTCAATTCCATTTGGTTCAAGGACCAAATCGAACTAGCCATGGTCTAGATCTCTTTGAACCTCATGGTTCAAGATCTAACCACACATCTCAATGAACCTCTTGATCTCTACGATCAAACATCAATTCTCCCGATCGAAGCTTACCGACCACATGCCCTAATCAATCAAACATGATCAGACTAGATCTCACATCCAATCAGAGATTAAATTGCTTCAAACTGAACCAGAACAATTCAGTCCACACGATCTGACATAAGTAAGCCATATCATCAAATTGTGCGACCCTAAGGGTTTCCTTCAATGTCGGTAACGATAACTTACATTATCACAACCAGAGAGGGGTATCTAGCAACACATCACTGTCTCCCGATATGAAGGAAAGAGTCTTCCAAGACTACTCCCAAACCATAGCACAAGTGTGAATCCAATTCACTCAGTATACATGTTCCCTTTGCCACTGGACGTTCTCATTGGACAAGCCTGTCAAGCTTGTAATTCTAACATGATGAGAATGGTTAGATCAGATGAACATAGTCATCTGGGTATGGCCATACACTTTCTCAACCATCTCATCCAGGGGGCCCCTTTAGAACATCACTCTCCAACTTGGAGAGGCAATCCTATATCTATCACTAGTGTCCTAACATGATTCATGCCCACTATCCAAGATAATCTGTAACCATTATCTTTCAAATGATATTGAACTATCTCAATATAATGTCAATCATCACTTAGAAATACAAGTGATCTCAAGTCAGAGGGAATATACCACTTGCTTGCTTATAAGGATTTATTCACATTGTGACAAACAATTGAATATCCTAAGTAGGGTCTGTCCAGTACATCCCATGCACCTATGTGTTTAAATCTTATTCCATACTCGAAGCATCCTATAAGATTAGAACACATATTAGTCTCAATCATACCAAGGCTGTCTCATGTTCACCATGATATCTCGACTAAGGACAACACTGAATGTCAACAAAGCTGAACATCATTGAGACATTACTCAGAGGTATACATATAACAGCAGATAATGCAACAATCTGAATAACAACAATTGCCTTTATAAACATATACAGTTTATACATGATACTGATAACATCCCAAGGCCTCAAACATTAGCCTTAAGGGCATCCCCAACAATCTCCCACTTGCACTTAAACTAATGGTTGAGAAATCTCAAACCCATATTATTACAGTGCTTTTCATGCTTCTGCTGCGCCAGAGGCTTTGTAAGCGGGTCAGCTAGATTGTCATCTATATGTACCTTGCAGATCTTGATCTCTCCTCGATCTATGATCTCACGAATCAAATGAAACCTTCTCTGTATGTGCTTGGACTTCTGGTGTAACCATGGTTCCTTTGCTTGTGCAATCGCTCCAGTGTTATCACAGAAGATAACCAATGGATCTGCACTCGAAGGAACAACACCAACTTCCTGAACGAACTTACGAATCCATACTGCCTCCTTAGATGCTTCTGAGGCTGCAACATACTCGGCTTCTGTTGTTGAATCAGCAACAGTTGATTGTTTGAAACTCTTCCACACCACTGCTCCGCCATTCAAGCTAAAAACATAGCCTGACTGCGATCGGAAATCATCTTGGTCAGATTGGAATGAAGCGTCAGTATATCCTTCAATACTGAGTTCTTCCTGACCTCCATATATCAAGAACATATCTTTGGTTCTCCGAAGATATTTCAAAATGTTCTTAACTGCAATCTAGTGTGCCTTCTCTGGATTACTTTGGAACCGACTGGTCACGCTTAACCCGTAAGCGACGTCTGGGCGAGTACATAACATCGCATATATGATGGACCCAATAGCCGAAGCATAAGGCGTATTGTCCATCTCATCTTTCTCAGACTGTGTTTTAGGACACTGGCTCTTTGAAAGATTCAGACCATGTCTGACTGGAAGATATCCTCTTTTAGAATTTTCTAAATGGAATCTCTCCAGGACCTTATCGATGTAAGTACTCTGGCATAGCCCGAGAAGCCTATTAGATCTATCTCTGTAGATCTCCACACCTAATACATAGGCTGCTTCTCCCAAATCTTTCATCTGGAAACATTTTCTTAACCATGCTTTGACTGCATGCAGTTCAGGAATATCGTTTCCAATGATTAAGATATCATCGACGTAGAGGACTAGGAAAGTAATCACGCTCCCACTAAACCTTTTATATACACACGGGTCTTCTTCATTTTTGATGAAACCAAATTAACAAACTGATTCATCAAAACGAATATTCCAGCTTCTCGATGCTTGTTTTAGTCCATAAATGGACTTCTTTAATTTGCATATTTTATGACGTTCTGATGGATTGATGAAACCTTCAGGCTGTGTCATATACACATCCTCTTCCAGTTTTCCATTAAGGAAAGCGGTCTTCACATCCATTTGCCAGATCTCATAATCATATTATGCAGCTATCGCGAGAATAATCCGAATGGACTTGAACATGGCTACAGGAGAGAAAGTTTCATCATAATCTATCCCGTAGATTTGTTTGAAACCTTTCGCAACTAGCCTGCCCTTATAGGTAACTACGTTACCATCCATGTCTTTCTTCTTTTTGAAGATCCACTTACAGCCTATAGGGATTACTCCCTGAGGCTGATCAACCAAATCCCAGACCTGGTTTTCCGACATGGAGTCCATCTCGGTTCGCATAGCTTCAAGCCATCTAGCTGACTCCGGTCCACTGACCGCATCCGCATAAGTGAGGGGTTCATCATTGACGATGTAGACTCCATCATAGCGCTCAGGCTGACGACGGATCCTTCCCGATCTACGCGGTTCCCGTGATATCTGAGCATCTGGTTGAACATCAACCTGATCTATTGGCTCAGGCTCATCCAACTATGCTTGACTACTTTGTCCCACTTCTGGAACCTCATCCAGCTTTATTTCTCTCCTACTGGCCTCTTGCAGAAGAAATTCCTTCTCAAGAAAAATAGCCGTTCGAGCAACAAATACTTTATTCTCTTTGGGATAGTAGAAATAATAACCCTTAGTTTCTTTAGGGTAACCGACAAAGATACATTTATCTGATGTGCTCTCCAGTTTCCCAGAGGCGAGCTTTTTGACATAAGCCTCGCAACCCCAGATTTTGATAAATGTCAAGCTCGGCTGTTTCCCATACCACAACTCATATGGTGTCTTTGAAACGGCCTTGGATGGCACTCGGTTTAGCACCTTTGCAGCTGTTTCCAGTGCAAATCCCCAAAAGGAGTAAGGTAGAGTAGCCTGACTCATCATTGAACGAACCATATCCAATAGGGTTCTATTTCTCCTCTCGGACACACCATTCCATTGCGGTGTTCCTGGCGGAGTGAGCTGTGATATAATCCCACACTCCTTCAGATAGTCAGTAAACTCACGACTCAAGTATTCCCCACCTCGATCTGAACGAAGTGCCTTGATATTTCGGCCTAACTGATTTTGTACTTCATTTTTGAACTCTTTGAACTTGTCAAAAGATTCACTCTTATGTCTCATTAAATAGACATAACCATACCTACTGAAATCATCAGTAAAAGTAATGAAGTATAAATAGCCACCTCTGGCATGTTTACTAAAAGGCCCACACACATCACTGTGAATAAGGTCAAGTAAACCTGAAGCCCTTTGACCTTTATTAGAAAAAGGAGTCTTCGTCATTTTACCCATTAAACAAGCTTTGCATGTATCAAGCTCCTCACAGGAGAATGATCCCAGCAGTCCATGATCATGCAACCGCTTAATGCGCTTCTTGTTAATATGGCCTAAACGACTATGCCATAACAAGGTGCTATCATCAGCATATTTGGCTTTCTTGTTATCAATTTGTTGTACAGAACATTCCATGTCCAACATGAATAACCCATTGTTAATCGACCCGGTAGCATAAACAATATTATCAAACGAAATACAACACTTTAAAGTTTTGCATTCAAAAGAAAAACCTTTCCTGACAAGAGCAGGAATAGAGATAATATTCTTAGTTATGCTCGGTATGAAATAACAATTGTCAAGTTCTAATACAAAACCAGATGGTAAAGAGATGTGATATTCTCCTACAGCAACAGCAGCAACCCGTGCCCCGTTTCCAACTCGTAGGTCCACCTCATGCTGTCCCACCTGTCTTCTTCTCTTGAGTTCCTGCACATTTGAACAAATGTGAACTCCACATGCAGTGTCCAACACCCATGAAATAGAAGAAGCTATCATGACTTCAGTCACGTAAATTCCTGAGCCAGAAGTGAAAGGCTTGCTTCCCTTCTTCTCTCCTTGGAGGGCTCTATAGTCCTTCTTCTAGTGACCCAGCTGGCCACAATGGAAGCATCTGTTGTCCTTTGACCGCTTCATCTTTTGTTTCAAAACCTTGTTGTAGCTCTTGATAGGGGTTTTGCCCTTCTTCCCTTTCTTTTTATTCCTTGAAGGAACCATCAAGACAGAGGATGAAGGCTTTCCCTTCTCAAGAGTCTGCTCTGTGGTGCAGAGCATGTTCAGTAACTCTGCCGGAGTACAGTCGATCTTGTTCATATTAAAATTAATGATGAATGGATCGAAAGAGGCCGGGAGAGACTGTAGGATAATGTCTACAACAAGTTCCTGATTGATGGTGTGTCCCAGTTTCTCTAGAGCCTCCTTGTACCCAATCATCTTGAGTACGTGAGCTCCCACTGGACTGCCTTCAGTCAGTTTGCTATGAAAGAAAAGTTTCGTCAAGTTATAGCGTTCTGTCCTTGCCTGTGCAGCATATAGCATCTTGAGATTTGCTATAATATCAATAGCAGACAAATCCTCATGCTGACGCTGGAGCTCTGGCATCATTGACGCAAGCATAAGGCAAGTGACATCAGTACTATCACTGACGTGCTTCTCATAAGCATCCCGAACCGCCCTTGCGGCGTTCGCAGTAGGTTGAGCCGGTATTGCCGACTCAAGGACATACAGCTTCCTCTCAGCCTTAAGCACAATCTTAAGCTGTCTGTACCAGTCTGAGAAGTTTGGCCCAGCAAACTTCTCCTTTTCCAATATGGATCGCAAATTGAGCCCTGTGGTGTTCGTTGCTGCAGGAATCTACAACATTGCAAGAACAACAAGGTCAATATCCATGTTAGAATCAATCCAGGACTTAAGAGTGATTCTTTTCTCACTATTTTATCTGACTGAAAAATCCAATAAAACAGCCCGAAAGAGTGAAACTCTTTTAGTGAGATGGGATCCAGATTTCATACTTGATCTCCGCGTCCCGCTCAGGCGAGATAAGATGCACAGAGAGTTCAAGCACTAATCACTGGTAGGCTATCCATGCCAATCGCCAACCCGTGCGATTCCCCTTCATCTAGGCAATCCAGAAGACTGCGCCAACTGAGTTGGTACAACACAGTTTCTGATTCCTAAGATGGCTGCCTCCATATAGCTATCATATGCTCAATATGTAGCCCATATGGTCAAGCTGACCTGACCTACTCCCTGGACCACCACGTGCTATGCTGAGCAACGAGAAGGGATAAATCCCTACTCTGTAGCATGTAGGTGTAATCACACACCGTCTGAAGATAGCTGGGCGTGCCCACTGAGTGGGTACAACACGGCCCCAACGATAGTCAGAACAGTGAGGTTTCGCATCAGAAGGCTTTCGAGCTTGATATTTCGTTGGATTTTAACGGTCCATTTTATCTTCTTACTATCATGCAAGATCTATGGTGATAGCAGAAGAATAAATATGCTTGTGCTAAAACAATAAGTAGAAAGTACAATTATCTTATGTGGTAAACGCCCATAAAAGCCTAAGTAAAACCCTAGTTTGACATGAGTCTTCACTTGAGCTCTTTATGGGTCTTTTATACTTCATTTGGCCCAACCCGGGCCCAAATGCCATCTGCAGTCCAAATGCGCTCCAAGCAGTGTGCGCCTGTACTAGAGTCGAACTCTAGACCTCCCACCTAGTGAAGCCACTGATTGCAAGCGCCTCTGCCATGTGTGCTCTGTGCTCATGTCTAATCAAATTACATTTTAATCTATCTAGACATGGTTTGACTCGCAGGTCAATATACATTTTTCATAAATTAAAGTGTGATTCGCAGATCACAGTAAAATTTATTTAAATTCCAGGCACGCAGGCCCCAGCACAGCACACCAAAATTAAGGGCAGCCCACATAAGATTAAATAAACATTCATTGAACATGTTAAACATGCATCCATGTGATCCAAACAGAAAATAAAATTTTGAAATACCCATGGCATCAATTTTATTTCCTTATGTGCCCTACTACCTTACAACGGTCCATTAACAGGCATCCACTCATCAGACCAAGTCAGACCCACTGCCCTTGCATGCACCCAGTCATAACTGACTTGCGTCGACCTGATGGTCAACTATGCATGCCTTAAGGGCTGAACGTCCCACATGATTTCTGGCAAGCGGGTATGACCCCGGGCCTAAATCATGATCGTTCACTAGGCGCCTCAATCAGACATCGCTACACACCCTTCTGCAGTCGACCTATAGCCACCTGTATTGCTTGCGCACAGGTGCTATCTGGCCGACCCATCTAGGCTGTCAGATGGTCTGATTAGGCTGTTGGGTCCAGACTTTGACTAATGACTTCAACCCTATTAACCCGTCTAAGAGTTTAAAGCAGGTGCTTAGATAGATCTAAATGAGGGGGCGCGCATGAAGTAAGTTTTTGTTTGAAAAACATCTATGAAACATGCGCAAACGTTAAACAACATGGATACATGCGCAAACACAATATGTAATCTTTTCATCAAGTAAGCGCATGTGAACATGTAGAAGATCTATCCCATAAATCAAACATGGATCACATCAAGGCAATCATATGCAACAAGTCAAAATAAACCTGATGCTTTGATACCAATTGCAGGTGAACCTTGCGAATAAGCATCATACCAGATCATTATAGCAGCGGAAAAACAAGGTTACCAAGAGGATCGCATGTAGAAGATATGATCAACCTTATAAAACAAACTTGCATAAAACAAGCGTGAGGGTGTTACCATGGCCATGAGAGGCGACTTGGAAGATGAAAGGGCGAGCGGCTCTTCTCCAAAGAAGTCGCACACAAGAAGACGATGGCTACTTCCTTGTACACTTTGTGCTAGCAAAGCCACTCGGAGTCCTTGATCGTGTGAAGAGATGTTTTCTTCCTTTTGCTGGCCAAACTCCCTCTCTTGGCGTGAGGACAACCAAAGATGAGAGCTTGAGGAGCAAGAGGCGAGAGAGACGTAGAGGCGTTCTCACGTTCGAAAACGTGGGGGGGTTTTCCAACAAGGAAAACGGCTTCTAAAGATAGTAAGCATTAACTCCTCATTTTACTCCCCTTGAAGCCTTCAACTGAAACTCCTCTCCCCTTTGAACCATACGTTCACATAAGTGAACCGGTTCAATTCCATTTGGTTCAAGGACCAAATCGAACCAGCCATGGTCTAGATCTCTTTGAACCTCATGGTTCAAGATCTAACCACACATCTCAATGAACCTCTTGATCTCTACGATCAAACATCAATTCTCCCAATCGAAGCTTACCGACCACATGCCCTAATCAATTAAACATGATCAGACTAGATCTCACTTCCAATCAGAGATTAAATTGCTTCAAACTGAACCAGAACAATTCAGTCCACACGATCTGACATAAGTAAGCCATATCATCAAATTGTGCGACCCTAAGGGTTTCCTTCAATGTCGGTAACGATAACTTACATTATCACAACCAGAGAGGGGTATCTAGCAACACATCACTGTCTCCCGATATGAAGGAAAGAGTCTTCCAAGACTACTCCCAAACCATAGCACAAGTGTGAATCCAATTCACTCAGTATACATGTTCCCTTTGCCACTGGACGTTCTCATTGGACAAGCCTGTCAAGCTTGTAATTCCAACATGATGAGAATGGTTAGATCAGATGAACATAGTCATCTGGGTATGGCCATACACTTTCTCAACCATCTCATCCAGGGGGCCCCTTTAGAACATCACTCTCCAACTAGGAGAGACAATCCTATATCTATCACTAGTGTCCTAACATGATTCATGCCCGCTATCCAAGATAATCTGTAACCATTATCTTTCAAATGATATTGAACTATCTCAATATAATGTCAATCATCACTTAGAAATACAAGTGATCTCAAGTCAGAGGGAATATACCACTTGCTTGCTTATAAGGATTTATTCACATTGTGACAAACAATTGAATATCCTAAGTAGGGTCTGTCCAGTACATCTCATGCACCTATGTGTTTAAATCTTATTCCATACTCGAAGCATCCTATAAGATTAGAACACATATTAGTCTCAATCATACCAAGGCTGTCTCATGTTCACCATGATATCTCGACTAAGGACAACACTGAATGTCAGCAAAGCTGAACATCATTGAGACATTACTCAGAGGTATACATATAACAGCAGATAATGCAATAATCTGAATAACAACAATTGCCTTTATAAACATATACAGTTTATACATGATACTAATAACATCCCAAGGCCTCAAACATTAGCCTTAAGGGCATACCCCAACAATACCCAGGTGAGAACCTGATTTAGTCAGAACCATGTGATTGGGTTAAAACAAGTGGTGACACACTTGTCCAATCGGATATCAGTTTGACAACAGGACTATAATAAATCAGTGACTAGTTGTGATGATGGGGATGTTGATGTCAATATCCATTCCGATGACTTGGGTAGCAGCGATGCACTGGTAGGTGTCACTCACTGCTTGTGGTGACCATATGTGATGGAGGGACCGACCTTGCCCCTAGAAGATCTAGTAGGACCAGGAGGAAGCCCATTAGATATGGCTTTTCCTCCTAGGTCACCCCTTCTTTCCTTATTTGCACTTTCCATATTTGCAATTTGCTTTGGTAAGAATAAGCTTTTGTCCTAGTGCACCTTGTAGTTTCCTTATTAGGTCATGCATTGCCTTCTAGAATAGTCTACTAGTTTTTGTGTCAATAATTGGGCAGGTTAAAGCCCAGCTCAAGAGGATGCTAAAGAAGCTCAAGCTAAGCTAATCAAGTGGAGCTCCAATTATGGAAAGAAGCACTTCAACACTTAACTAGGGACTTCAAGTTGAAGGAGCTTATATTGAATGTAGCTCCACCTTCCAAATCAGCCCAAGGTGCCACCTTTGGAGGAGAATTCGAATGCAAGGAACCAGCCCACAACTTGCCAATTTAAGAGTCTTCAATGCGCCTATCAATCAAGAATCAATCAAGATCCACAAAACTTGGAATCACATTTAGATCCCCAATTTGTGGAGCCTCCCTTGGAAATCTCTAGCCGCCCAAAGCCTTTTGAAGGGAGGAATTTCAAATTCAAAATGATCCACTCATGAAGCCGAAATCTCATCCAAGCAAAGAAGGTAGGAGCTCAAAGATTTCGTCCAACACAAAGAGCTCCAAACGGTTACAAATGCAAATTCAAATTGCTAAAAGGAAATGTTTTAATTGAGCATTAATTTTCTTCCATATCTTTGTGATTGCGCCTAGGGTGAAATGTCACCCTTGCCCATGGCTTGTTGAGCCTATAAGTTGTAACCTCTTCTCCTTTGTCAATTAGTTGCCTAGATAAAAAAAATTGAGTTTGCAATGGTGCTTGTGTCGCCTATGAGCTTCTACCTCTCCCTCCTCTAAAGGGCCGAGCCCTTTCCCTTCCTCTCTTCTCCTTTCTCCTCTATTCCACTTACAACCGACCCTTGAAGGCTTCCTCAACATCTCTTGTGCACATCTAAAGCAAGTTCAACCTCTAGCCCACGTCAAAGGACAAGAGGTGATCATTAAGACTCCTTCAACTCTCGGCTACATGAAGAACTCCACCTTTGAAGGCAACCAACGGCTAAGTTCTTTCACCCTTCCTTCTCTTTATGTTTTGAACTCGTCCCTACACTAATATGGTTGTTTGATGAAGGTTGGCGCAAGGTTTGGAGAACACCAATTGGCGCATATCTCTTCTTTTCCTCCCCTCCTCTAAAATAGATAGTCTAAAGCTTGTTTAGCAAGAGAATTTGGGAGCCTATCTCCCCTCTTGACCATATCATTGTTGGACACTTAAATTTTAATTAAAAACTCACCCACGCATGTGTGGGCCTTGGATGCTTTGCATGTGTGTAAGCTCATATGGCCCTACTTCGTTGCCATCAACCAATGGACCGTTGAAGAACGGGAAGGTGACCCCTTCTATTCTCAAGGGGTCCAAGGTGAGCATTTATTTCAAGTCATTTCCTTCTTGAAAGTAGTTTAAAGTAATCTAGTTTCGGTTTTCTTACTACAAAATATCAAAAAAATATTTTCCAACTTCGTTATAGTACTCCAGAGTTTTATTACAAAATACAAAAAAATATTTTCTGAAAGCGTTGTTTGAATGCACCTTTGTATTGTGTTTGCCCCCTCCATCAATAGGGCAGCACTACCAATGTCAAAGGAACCTATAAGGTCGCACACCTTCATGCTCGAGTTTTCGTATTGATTGGATAGCCTTTGGATCGAGTTATTGGCTAATTCCGACCTATTTGGGAGATTCATTAGCACCAATGGGCCGAATGAGATAGAAGAAACTTATTAAGACCAACTTCCATTTTTGGCATATTGACCAAATTAACCATGGTTAACCTCGTTTGACCTTGGGTTAAATTGGATTGGATCCAATGGGTTGATCAACATGTGTAATGGACCTTGGGCTAGGCCCATTATATAGTTGGGCTTATTGATAAGTTAATTGGTCTTAAGGAGAAGAAAAGGTAAGCGCATATTTAACCTAGTTAGACTAGGGTTAGTGCCTATGCCTTAATTAACATCATGTGATTAATTAAAGTTGATTTTGAATTAATCATTTGAGATAAAATAGGGGCTAATTAATTAATTAATTAGAGTCATATTTTTGTGGAGATTTAATAGGGCTGATTTTATTTAAATTAATTAGAGTCCTAATTGGATTAGGATTTAATTAATTAATTCCTAAAATCATGCACTCCTAATTCTTCTCCAAGCCACACATGATCTCTATAAAAGAGACCCTAGCCCGCCCCTCTCATGGCACTAATTCCACTTGGAGGCGTGGAGACAAGTGGAGGGGCGAAAGCTTGGGGTTCTTAGAGATTTTCTCCTCTTCTTCCATCAAGACGAAAGAGATCTTCTTCCTCTTCTTCCCTTGGCGCTTCCCCACCTTGGTGATTGGCGCAAGTGTTCAAGAGGAACTCTCTTGGTGTGGATCTTCTTCCCGAGGCTAGCACCGAGCATGGAAGAAGAAGACTCGAAGCATCCATGTGTGTGAGACTACAGAGGGCGCACACTTGGGCGCCTACATCGACATCATCTCAAATTGCTTCAAGGTACCTTCTCATCTCATCGTGTCGATTCCCTCGCATGACGATCTTCACTGGGTTTTTGGGACTGGCCTGTTTCTGGGTTATTCTTCCGCTGTGCTTTCTATGAAAATTTTTTAAAATATCCCTCGGTTTCCCAACAGTGGTATCAGAGCGACTTGTGAGCCGCGAACTATGTTTTTCATGCTTTTCTATGCTCACATGCCATATCTAATTTTCGCAAATTGCATATGCCATGCTCACGATTTTTCTAAGTAGGAAAAATTGTAGGTCTATGCTCACATGTGATATCCATGTTTTCATCATACTATTTGTAAAGATCAGCAAGTAACTCTTATTTTCTTTGATAGCTAATAGAATCACATTATATAAATGACAAACATATTTCAAAGTATGCATCCATAAAATTGAAAGCGAGGAAGTTGTATTGAGTGTATGAGAAAAAAAAAATATAAAGTTGGTAACTAAGATTATATAGATTGTATACACCTCTGTTAGGAAACCCCGGGGATATTTTACAATTTTCAGAGTCATAACAACACATACACATTGCACAGCGGAAGAATATCCCCGAAATAGGCCAGTCCCAAAAACCCAGTGCGGATCGTCAAGCGAGGGAGTCGACACGATGAGATAGAAAATACCTTAAAGCAAGACGAAGCCGATGTCGAGATAGGTGCCCAAGTGTGCGCCCACTACAGTCTCACACACACGAATGCCTCGAGCTCTCTTCTTCCATGCCCGATGCTAGCCTCGGGAAGAAGATCCACGCCTTGGGAGAGTCCTCTAAACACCTTGCGCCACTACCAAGGAGGGATGTGCCAAGGAGAATGAAGAGGAGAGGAAACCGCAAGCCTTCTTATTCCTTTGCGCCAAAGAAAGGAAGGAGGAGGAAGAAGAAGCTTGCTTGTGCCCTTTGATGGAAGAAGAGAAGCTCCAAGACTCCAAGCCGTCGCCCCTCAAAATCACCACGTCTCCAAGAGAATTAGCACCAAGAGGGGGCGGCAAGGTAGTTCTTATATAGCATTAAGAGGCGGTTAGAGGAGATGGCAAGTGTGGGCGATTAGGGCTTAATTTAGGGAAATTATCCAATCAAATTATTTGATCAAATCCCTAGTACCACATGCGCATAAGCCTTTCCTAAGCAAGCTCATGCCATATGCGCCTACATCAGCCCATATGAGGCAATAGATTCATGCATGCACAATGACAAGGTCAAGCCATCATGAATCCTTGCCTAAATTGGCTTGAGCGAAAATCCTACTTGAATTAGGATTCTAATTAAGTAAATAATCAGCCCCACTTGCTTAAATTATATCTCAATTAATATCTTATGTGATTAGATCAGATTCTAAATCAAATCAATCACAAGAAGATACCTAATTAAGAAGCATGCGCCACTCCTAATCCAATTAGGAGTCTTCATGCGCCAATTTGATAATGTTCTTCCCATTATACCCTTTAAGCATCTTAGCTCTTCATTACAACTTATTAGCAAGCCCAACTGAGCAATAGACCTAGCCCAAAGTCCATTATGCATGTTAACCAATCTATTGGATCCAATCCAATTTAACCCATGGTCAAATGAGGCTAACCATGGTTAATTTGGTCAATATGCCAAAAAAGGAAGTTGGCCCCAATAAGTTTCTTCCATCTCATCAGGCCCATTGGCGCTGATGAAATCTCCCAAATAGATCCGAGTTATCCAATAACTCGATCAATACAAAAACTTGAGTATCAAGGTGTGTGACCCTGTAGGTTCATCTAACGTTGGCAGTGCTGACCTAAAGTCACCACAAGTAGTGAGTGACACCTAGCAGTGCGTCGCTGCTACCCAAGTCATCGGAATGGATATCGACATCGACATCTCCATCATCGCAATTAGGTACAGATGCATTACAGTCTCTTTGCCGAACTGATATCCGATTGGACCAAGTGTGTCACCACTTGTTTTAATCCAATCTCATGGCTATGACTAAATCAGGTGCTCACCTGGGTATGGCCATTCACTTTCAGTCATAGAATCATAGACTAGCTCCATGGATATCAAGCTTCCCTCAGGAAGGGGCAAATCCTCTGTCTGTCTATTGACCGTTATGACCTCCCAACTACAGCGAGTTGTGATACCTTGCATTTTAGTAGTGATTTTTACTATTATTCCATGATGAATTTAGGCCTATTTTAATGATTTCACACTCCTTTAAGACTTATTTAGTTAAAAACTTCAGAATCTTCACTTTTCGTCTGTCTTATTGAATTTCAAGTAAAATCACCCAATTTTGAAGCCTTTTTGAAGAATCTAAAAGTATGGGGTGATTCCTTATGAGAAGACGAAGCTGCTCATTAAATTTGGGCTCAATCGGAGCCTTCTCTGGACTTCCCGGCCAAGTGAACCCCACGGGGTTCACCCATGATCTTGCCAAAGGAAGGATTTCAGCGCGCATTGTGATATCCATGATTTATATATCACTAGGACGAGTATCAAGTAATGATAGATAAATACCCATATCACACTATACATATGAACTAGTTGTGTAAATGAAGTTTGATGGTTAATCTATCTTTGTGGTTGGTTGATGATTAATGATTTGATTACATGAATTGTCATTCACCTAGGCCTATGTTTACGAAGTTGTTCTCATATTTTATTTTGGTTTAAGTTCGGATCTTGGGAATTTCGTGCTAACAGAACAGATAATAAGTATTATTCCTAGGGGTGTGACATGCATGTCACTGCCGGGTGAACCCGGCGGGGTTCACCGATGATGTCGAGATTTCTGAAAGCCACCGCACACTTCACTAGCAGGTGAACCCCATGAGGTTCACCCGTGATCTCATCTGAAGATATATACACAGAAGTACGCCGAGAATTTCACTGGTAGGGGTTCACCTGTGATTATTTCGCAACAAAATAGCTCCGAGCATTTCACCACCTGGTGAACCCCGTGGGGTTCACCCGTGAAGGCGTCGGAATAGCACGACCTCTACTCGGTCTTTCGCTGATTCCCGGTCTGATTCAACTCCAAATTTAGCAAGTGAGGATTTTTCGGAAAGCTGACTCGAAGACGAATATATGGAATATAAAAGCCCCAATTTCTGTGACCTAATCATCGAGCAATCAGGCGACGAAGCGGCTAGGGCGGAAGTCGACAGTGAACAGGCGACTTTGGGGCGATTTTTGAAGATTCGAGCGTCAGAACTCAACAATACTTGGTTATTCCATTTGGTTTATCGTCTCTTCCCTCTTAGAAACCTTTTCCAGTGATTTTCCTATGATTAAAGAGAGAATTTTGAGTGTTGTGACGATGGTTGTAGCGTAAACCTATTTTCAGGGCTAGGTTAAAGCCCTCTGACGATCTTTATATGCAACTCTTGTATTAACTTTGTTATTTAGATCATATCTTTAGCATATTTTACTTGATGCACTTATTTCTTGATTTGTACTCTGGCCAAGTATTATCATGCTATAGTGGTTACGGTTCATAATGAGAGTAGGACCGTAACGACCGAACCTCTATGTGAATCTTGTGAAGGCTTGACGCAAAAGTGCTTGCCCTTCGCTCGAGGATCCATAATCTACCACGGAACCCATTGGGTTTGTCGAAAATGCTCCACCGCGAAAGTAGGAGACGTTCTAGGGAAACACCGGGGTGTTCACTCGAAAGAGGGCACCTTCGTACAATAGGGTAGATGAAGGGAACCCCTTTCAAGAGGGGGGCGAAACCCTAGTTGGCGCAAACTCGATAGGCAGCGGATTCAAGAATCGAAAACATGCAATATATGATCAACCTTTAAAACATGAAAGAAGGAGATGCGATTCATACCAATGCCATTTAAAGATGGCGCCTTGGAAGATAGAAAGCAACGAAGATTTCCTCCTTAGGACGCGCACACAAGATGAGGATGCGCTTACTCTCTACGGAATATCTTGTGCTAGCAAGATTCCTAGGTGTCTTTGATCGCGTGAGAAGGGAAGAAGATCGCCTTTCCTTGCTTGATTCTCGAGTCTCCAAGACGTGAAAGAGAAGTCTCTTACCAGAGAGAGCGACGAGAGTTAGAGGTTGAGGCAACAAGAGATGCGCTCCATGTAAACATGGGGGGCGTGGTTGCTAAAAATAGCCAACCTCTCTTACATGCGATCATGTGTTCATGCCCTCATGAACCAATCGCATTTTCCTCATTACTTTGAACCAAGCGCTCACATCTAGAGCCGGTTCAAATCGGTCTGGTCTATAAACCAAATAACCCAAGCAATTAGTCCAGATCACATTAAAAACCCTAAGGTGCTTGATCTGACCGTCGATCTCTTGATGCTTCTGATCTGACCGATCTAGCATCCATTCTCTCGATCGAAGCTTACCGATCTCAAGCCCTAATCAATCAAACATGATCAGACCAGATCTCACTTACAATCAGAGATTAAATCCCTTTAAACTGAACCCGAACAATTCAGTCCACACGATCTGACTTAAATAAGCCATATCATCAAATTGTGCGACCCTGAGGGTTTCCTTTAAGCGTCGGTAACGATAACTCACATTATCACGACCAGTGAGAGGTATCTAGCAACACATCACTGTCTCCCGATATAAAGGAAAGAGTCTTCCAAGACTACACCCAAAAACAGCACAAGTGTGAATCAATTCACAAGGCATGCATATTTCCTTTGCCACTGGATGTTCTTATTGGACAAGCCTGTCAAGCTCGTAACTCCAATATGATGAGCATGATTAGATCAGATGAACACTGTCACCTGGGTATGGCCATACACTTTTCTCAATCATCTCATCCAGGGGGCCCCTTTAGAACATCACACTCCTTAAACAAGGAGACGGCAATCCTTTGTCTATCACTAATGCTCTAACCTGACTCAAGCTCACCATCCAAGATAGTCTATAATCATTATGTTTCAAACGATATTGAACTATCTCAAAACAATGACAATCATCATTTAGAAAACACAAGTGATCTCAAGTCAGAGGAAATGTGCCACTTGTCATAATCAAGGAATATTCACATTGTGACAAACAATTGAACATCCTAGTAGGGTCTGTCCAGTACATCCCATGTACCCATGAGTCTACATCTTATTCCATGCTCGAAGCATCCTATAAGATTAGAACACATATTAGTCTTAACCATATCAAGGCTGTCTCATGTTCACCAAGATACATCGACTAAGGACTTAATAGCATGTCAGCCCAGCTGAACAGCTTTGAGACATTATTCAGAAGAACATATATTGCAGCAGACAATGTAGCTAACTGAATAACAACCATGCCTTTATAAACATAAGAGTTTATTACATGATACTGATACATTCCCACAGGCCTCAAACATTAGCCTTAAGGGCATACCCCAACAATCTCCCACTTGCACTTAATCTAATGGTTGAGAAATCTCAAACCCATATTATTACAGTGCTTCTCATGCTTCTGCTGCGCCAGAGGCTTGGTAAGCGGGTCTGCCAGATTGTCATCTGTATGTACCTTGCAGATTTTGATCTCGCCACGATCAATGATCTCCCGGATCAAGTGAAACCGTCTCTGTATGTGCTTGGACTTCTGGTGCGACCGTGGTTCCTTTGCTTGTGCGATTGCTCCAGTGTTATCACAAAAGATAACCAAAGGATCTGCACTCGAAGGAATGACACCAAGTTCTCTCACGAACTTACGAATCCACACTGCCTCCTTGGATGCTTCCGAGGCTGCAACATACTCGGCTTCTGTTGTAGAATCAGCAACAGTTGACTGTTTGAAACTTTTCCACACCACTGCACCTCCATTCAAGCTAAAAACATAGCCTGATTGCGATCGGAAATCATCCTGGTCAGACTGGAACGAAGCGTCAGTATATCCTTCAATACTGAGTTCTTCCTGACCACCATATATCAAGAACATATCTTTGGTCCTCCGCAGATATTTTAAGATGTTCTTGACTGCAATCCAGTGCGCCACACCTGGATTACTTTGGAAACGACTGGTTACGCTTAACCCGTAAGCAACGTCTGGGCGAGTACACAACATCGCATACATAATGGAACCAATAGCCGAAGCATAAGGCGTATTGTCCATTTCATCTTTCTCAGTCTGTGTTTGTGGACACTGACTCTTCGAAAGATTCAGACCATGTCTGACTGGAAGATATCCTCGTTTAGAATTCTCTAAATGAAATCTCTCCAGGACCTTTTCGATGTAAGTACTCTGGCACAGCCCGAGAAGCCTCTTAGATCTATCCCTGTAGATCTTCACACCTAACACATAGGCTGCTTCTCCTAGATCTTTCATCTGGAAACATTTCCTTAGCCATGCTTTAACAGCATGCATTTCAGGAATATCATTTCCAATGATCAAGATGTCATCGACGTAGAGGACTAGGAAAGTAATCACGCTCCCACTAAACCTCTTATATACACACGGGTCATCTTCGTTCTTGATGAAACCAAATTCAGTGACTGATTCATCAAAACGAATATTCCAGCTTCTTGATGCTTGTTTAAGTCCATAAATAGACTTCTTTAACTTGCATATCTTATGACGATCTGCTGGATTAGTGAAACCTTCTGGTTGTGTCATATACACATCCTCATCCAGATTTCCATTAAGGAAAGCTGTTTTCACATCCATCTGCCAAATCTCATAATCATAATATGCAGCTATCGCGAAAAGAATCCGAATAGACTTAAACATGGCTACAGGTGAGAAAGTTTCATCATAATCTATCCCGTAGATTTGTTTGAAACCTTTCGCAACTAGCCTGCCTTTATAGGTAACCACGTTACCATCCATGTCAATCTTCTTCTTGAAGATCCATTTACAGCCTATAGGGATAACTCCCGGAGGCGGATCAACCAAATCCCAGACTTGGTTATCTGACATGGAGTCCATCTCGGCGCGCATAGCTTCAAGCCATCTCGCTGACTCCGGTCCACTGACCGCATCCGCATAAGTGAGGGGTTCATCATTGTTAATGATGTAGACTCCGTCATAGCGCTCAGGCTGTCGACGGATCCTACCCGATCTTCGCGGTTCCCGTGATATCTGAGCCTCAGGTTGTTCAATAACCTGTTCTACCGGCTCAGGCTCATCCAACTCTGCTTGAGCACTTTGTCCTTCCTCTGGATTCTCATCCAGTTTTATTTCTCTCCCACTGGCCTCTTGCAGAAGAAACTCCTTCTCAAGAAATATGGCCGTCCGAGCAACAAAAACCTTGTTCTCCTTGGGATCGAAGAAATAATAACCCTTAGTTTCCTTAGGGTAACCGACAAAGATACATTTGTCAGATCTGCTCTCTAGTTTCCCAGAGGCGAGCTTCTTTACATAAGCTTCGCAACCCCAGATCCTGATAAATGTCAAGCTTGGCTGTTTCCCATACCATAACTCATATGGCGTCTTGGAAACTGCCTTGGATGGCACTCGGTTTAGTACCTTTGCAGCTGTTTCCAGTGCAAAACCCCAAAAGGAGTAGGGTAGAGTAGCCTGACTCATCATAGAACGAACCATATCAAGTAGCGTTCTATTTCTCCTCTCGGACACACCATTCTATTGCGGTGTTCCTGGTGGAGTGAGCTGTGAGATAATCCCACACTCCTTTAGATAGTCAGTAAATGCATGACTTAGGTATTCACCACCTCGATCTGAGCGAAGTGCCTTGATATTACGGCCTAGCTGATTCTGTACTTCATTTTTGAACTCTTTGAACTTGTCAAAAGATTCACTTTTATGTCTCATCAGATAGACATAACCATATCTACTGAAATCATCAGTAAAGGTAATGAAGTACTGATAGCCACCTCTGGCATGTTTACTAAATGGCCCACACACATCACTGTGTATAAGGTCAAGTAAACCTGAAGCCCTTTGACCTTTGTGAGGAAAAGGTGACTTCGTCATTTTACCCATCAAACAAGCCTTGCATGTATCAATCTCCTCATAGGAGAATGATCCCAGCAGTCCATGATCATGCAACCGCTTAATGCGTTTCTCGTCAATATGGCCTAAACGACTATGCCATAGCAAGGTGCTGTCATCAGCATACTTGGCTTTCTTAATATCAATTTCCTGTATTGAACATTCCATGTCCAACATGAATAACCCACTGTTAATTGAACCAGTTGCATAAACAATATTATCATAAGACAAAATACACTTTGAAATATTGCATTCAAAGGAAAACCCCTTCCTGACAAGAGCAGGAATGGAGATAATATTTTTAGTTATACTGGGAACAAAGTAACAACTGTTTAGTTCCAATACAAGTCCAGATGGTAAAGAAATAAAGTAGTCTCCTACAGCAACAGCAGCAACCCGTGCCCCGTTTCCAACTCGTAGGTCCACCTCATGCTGTCCCACCTGCCTTCTTCTCTTGAGTTCCTGTACATTTGAACAAATGTGAACTCCACATGCAGTGTCCAACACCCATGATACAGAAGAAGAAAACATGACCTCAGTCACGAATATACCTGAGCCAGAAGCAAAGCTTCCCCTCTTATCTCCTTGGAGCGCTTTACAGTCCTTTTTCCAGTGACCCAGCTGGCCACAGTGGAAACACCTGTATTCCTTAGACCGCTTGACCTTCTGCTTCAGAGCCTTGCTGTAACTCTTGACAGGGGCCTTGCCCTTCTTCCCCTTCTTCTTGTTCCTAGAAGGAACCATCAAGACAGAGGTTGAAGGCTTACCCTTCAGAGTCTCCTCAGTGGTCAAGAGCATATTCAGCAGCTCTGCCGGAGTACAATCGATTTTGTTCATATTAAAATTAATAATGAACGCGTCGAATGAAGGCGGGAGAGACTGCAGAATAATGTCCACAGCAAGCTCCTAGTTGATGGTATGCCCCAGTTTCTCTAGAGCCTCCTTGTGCCCAATCATCTTGAGCACGTGAGCTCCCACTGGGCTCCCTTCAGCCAGTTTGCTCTGAAAGAAGAGCTTTGTCAAATTATAGCGTTCAGTCCTCGCCTGTGCAGCATACAGCATCTTGAGGTTCGCTATCATGTCTATAGCAGACATATCCTCATGCTGACGCTGCAGCGGTGGCGTCATAGACGCTAGCATCAGGCAAGCGACATCAATGCTATCATTGACGTGCTTTTCATAGGCTTCCCGAACCGCCCTTGCGGCGTTCGGAGCGGGCTGCGGCGGTATCGCCGTCTCGAGGACATACAGTTTCCTCTCTGCCTTAAGAACGATCTTAAGGTGTCCAAACCAGTCAGAGAAGTTCGGCCCACCAAACTTCTCCCTTTCCAGTAGGGTTCGCACATTGAAGTTCATGGTGTTCGTTGCTGCAGGTATCTACAACAATACAAGAACAGCAAGGTCAGTATCAATGTATAAGAATCAATCAGGACTTAAGAAAGATTCTTTTTCTCACTATTTTATCAGGCGTGAAAAATCCAGCAAACAGCCCGAAAGAGTAGAACTCTTTTAGTGAGATGGGATCCAGATTTCATACTTGGTCTCCGCGTCCCGCTCGGGCGAGATAAGATGCACAGAGAGTACAAGCACTAGTTTCTGGTAGGCAGTCACTGCCGATCGCCAACCCGTGCGATTCCCCTTCATCTGGGCAGTCCAGCAGACTGTGCCAACTGAGTTGGTACAACACAATCTCTGACTCCACAGATGGCTGCCTCCATGTGCTACCATATGCGCCACATATGTAGTCTACACGGTCAAGCTGACCCGACCTACTCCCTGGACCACCATGTGCTATGCTGAGCAACGAGAAGGGATAAATCCCTACTCTGTAACACACAGGTGTAATCCCGCACCGTCTGAAGATAGATGGACGTGCCCACTGAGTGGGTACAACACGGCTCCAACGATAATCAGAACAGTGAGGTTTCGCGTCAGAAGGCTTACGAGCTTGATATTTAAGCGTTGGATTTTAACGGTCTTTTATCTTCTTGCCTATCATGCAATTCCTATGGTGATAGCAGAAGATAATTTAATCATGCAATTCTAATATTAAGCAATAAAAGAAAGCATGAATCTTATGTGGTAAAAGCCCATAGCCCTAGTGAGACCTTAACCTAACTTAAGTCTTCACTTGCTCTTCATGGGTCTTTAGCTGCTCATCTGGCCCAAACCTGGGCCCAAGCGCCATCTGCAGCACAGGTGCGCCCACCAGGAATATGCGCCAGGTCCTAGGGTCGAACCCTAGACCTCCCACCTGGTCCAGCCACTTGCTGCATGCGCCTCTGCCAAGTGTGCACTGTGCTCTTGTCTAATTAAATTACAAATTTAACTATCTAGACAAGAGTGACACGCAGGTCACTTACATTTATAAATTAAAACACAGTGATGCGCAGATCACAATAATTAATTTACAATTTTTTTAATTCAGGCACGCAGGCCCCAGCACAGCACACAAATAATATGAGCAGCCCACATAAGACTAAATAAACAAGCATATGCATCAATCAATAACCATGTGATCCATAAAAATTAAAATTTTCGAAAACCCCATAGGATCAATTTTAATTTTCCTTATTTGCCCTACAACCTTACAACGGTCCATTACTAGGGATCCACTCATCCAACCTAGTCAGATCCACTGCCCTTGCATGCACCAAGTCCTAACTGACTTGCGTCGACCATAAGGTCAACTATGCATGCGCCAGGGCTGAACGACCACACTGAGGTGTGGCAAGCGGGCGTGACCCCGGGCCTAACTCAGGTGCGTTCAGTAGTCGTCTCAATCAGACATCGCTACACACCTGTCTGCAGTCGACCTATAGCCACCATAGGCTTGCGCCAAGGTGCTATCTGGTCGACCCATTCAGGCTGTCAGATGATCTGATCAGACATGTTTGGATCTAACTTAGGGGTTGACTTCAACCCTAATAACCCGTCTAAGGGTTTTAATGCAGGCGCATCTTAGATCTACAATGAGTCGCGCAAATGATATAATTTTTGAGAAAAAACTACTACATGCGCCAACATACATGCGCAAGTAAAACATGAAATAAGTTTCAGCATGAAACATGTTATCATGATGAATTTCGCATGGTGAAGATCTAGAATACTTGGAACACATAATCAAAGCAATCATATAAATTTGCATGTAAACCTTGCGCTCTGATACCAATTGAAGGGAACCCCTTTCAAGAGGGGGGCGAAACCCTAGTTGGCGCAAACTCGATAGGCAGCGGATTCAAGAATCGAAAACATGCAATATATGATCAACCTTTAAAACATGAAAGAAGGAGATGCGATTCATACCAATGCCATTTAAAGATGGCGCCTTGGAAGATAGAAAGCAACGAAGATTTCCTCCTTAGGACACGCACACAAGATGAGGATGCGCTTACTCTCTACGGAATATCTTGTGCTAGCAAGATTCCTAGGTGTCTTTGATCGCGTGAGAAGGGAAGAAGATCGCCTTTCCTTGCTTGATTCTCGAGTCTCCAAGACGTGAAAGAGAAGTCTCTTACCAGAGAGAGCGACGAGAGTTAGAGGTTGAGGCAACAAGAGATGCGCTCCATGTAAACATGGGGGGCGTGGTTGCTAAAAATAGCCAACCTCTCTTACATGCGATCATGTGTTCATGCCCTCATGAACCAATCGCATTTTCCTCATTACTTTGAACCAAGCGCTCACATCTAGAGCCGGTTCAAATCGGTCTGGTCTATAAACCAAATAACCCAAGCAATTAGTCCAGATCACATTAAAAACCCTAAGGTGCTTGATCTGACCGTCGATCTCTTGATGCTTCTGATCTGACCGATCTAGCATCCGTTCTCTCGATCGAAGCTTACCGATCTCAAGCCCTAATCAATCAAACATGATCAGACCAGATCTCACTTACAATCAGAGATTAAATCCCTTTAAACTGAACCCGAACAATTCAGTCCACACGATCTGACTTAAATAAGCCATATCATCAAATTGTGCGACCCTGAGGGTTTCCTTTAAGCGTCGGTAATGATAACTCACATTATCACGACCAGTGAGAGGTATCTAGCAACACATCACTGTCTCCCGATATAAAGGAAAGAGTCTTCCAAGACTACACCCAAAAACAGCACAAGTGTGAATCAATTCACAAGGCATGCATATTTCCTTTGCCACTGGATGTTCTTATTGGACAAGCCTGTCAAGCTCGTAACTCCAATATGATGAGCATGATTAGATCAGATGAACACTGTCACCTGGGTATGGCCATACACTTTTCTCAATCATCTCATCCAGGGGGCCCCTTTAGAACATCACACTCCTTAAACAAGGAGACGGCAATCCTTTGTCTATCACTAATGCTCTAACCTGACTCAAGCTCACCATCCAAGATAGTCTATAATCATTATGTTTCAAACGATATTGAACTATCTCAAAACAATGACAATCATCATTTAGAAAACACAAGTGATCTCAAGTCAGAGGAAATGTGCCACTTGTCATAATCAAGGAATATTCACATTGTGACAAACAATTGAACATCCTAGTAGGGTCTGTCCAGTACATCCCATGTACCCATGAGTCTACATCTTATTCCATGCTCGAAGCATCCTATAAGATTAGAACACATATTAGTCTTAACCATATCAAGGCTGTCTCATGTTCACCAAGATACATCGACTAAGGACTTAATAGCATGTCAGCCCAGCTGAACAGCTTTGAGACATTATTCAGAAGAACATATATTGCAGCAGACAATGTAGCTAACTGAATAACAACCATGCCTTTATAAACATAAGAGTTTATTACATGATACTGATACATTCCCACAGGCCTCAAACATTAGCCTTAAGGGCATACCCCAACAGTAGATTCCTTATGCATAGGGCTGTTCAAAAAAACCGAAAAACTGAACCGAACCGGAAAACCGACCGAACCGAACCGAACGGGCGGTTAACCGAATGAATCGGTTCGGTTCAGGATCGGTTTTTTTTAGTACAATGGTTCGGTTCGGTTCGGTTACAGTTCGGAGAAAAAAATTTGACCGGTTAACCGAACCGACCGGTATATATATTTATATCTCAAAATTATATTTAGATTGTTTATCTAGTGCAATGGTTAAAGGTTATTTTGTGAGTTAGTAGGTCATGAGTTCGAAACTCATTCACTACAACTTAAAAATTAATTATTTTACATATATAATTACCATATAATAATATTTAATAATTAAAATCAATTTAAAAATTAATCTTTTAAAATATTTAATTATTAAATAATAATATTTAATAGTCAAAGTTAATTTTTTAAAATAAATTTTAATAAATAAATTATTATCGGTTAACCGTGGTTAACCGAACCGGTTAACCGTTTGACTGGTTAACCGTTTGACCGGTTAACCGGTCGAACGGTTCGGGAACGGTTCGTGCTTTTTCCCTTTCATTCGGTTCGGTTAACCGGTTGACTATGGTCAACGGTTCGGTTAACCGACCATGAACAGCCCTACTTATGCAGACCTGTAAATCCAAATAACCGTTATTTATTTCATAGTGTATATAAGATCGTCAGAGTGGTGGAAACCTTTGCCCTGATATTCTCTCTTATATATTTTCCCTGCCTAGTTGTTTGATTTCTTGCTTACGATTTTGCTTAATTTTAGTTTTTAATGTTCTAAAAACCACGATTCGATTAGCTTAGATTTTAAAAAATTAGACTTTCTAGTACTCACCTTGCTCCCTATGGTATCAATATCTTTTGTATTACTTCGATAACACCGTGCACTTGTGGTGCGTATCAAGTTTTTGGCGCCGTTGTCCGGGAGCAACGGTTGATATTAGTACACTTTTGAGTTTTTGGGAGATGAAGCTTAGTTAGTTTTTCTTTTTCTTTCTTTATTCTGATTTACACTGCCTCCTGCTCTTTACTTGCTTCAAACTTCATTTTTGGATCTGACAAACTTTTATGCAAAGAAGTTCCAGGGTAGGAGCACTCTTCGAAGTTGATCTTGAGATAGAACGGACCTTCAGACAAAGAAGGAAGCTTCCGCAAATCCAGAAAAAGGAGAATCGGGAACAGATGGAACATCTTCACAACAACATGGAAAACGAACCAGCACCTCCAACTCTGAACCACAATAATGCCAGAACACTGCAAGACTATGCAGCACCTTTAACACATGGGTTTCAATTAGGAATAGTTAGGCCTGATGTCGAGGCCAATAATTTTAAAATTAAACCTGCATTACCTTCCATGATACAACAGAATCAATTCGGTGGTTCTCCTCTTGAGGACCCAAATATGCACTTGTCTATATTTTTGAAATATTGCGATATGTTAAAGATTAATGGAGCTACTTCTGATGCTATCAGGTTGCGCCTGTTTCCCTTCTCCTTAAGGGACAGAGCGAGGGCATGGCTCTACACGATCCCCTCAGCTTCAATACGGACATGGGATGAACTGTCTCAAGCTTTCCTCTTGAGGTACTTCACTCCTTCGAAGACAATCCACCTTAGAAACCAGATAACAAGCTTCATGCAGAAGGATGGAGAGTCTTTGTACGAAGCCTGGGAAAGATTTAAAGAGCTTCAAAGATTATGTCCGCACCATGGGATTGAGACTTGGGTCCTAGTACACACGTTCTACATGGGATTGCAATACAATACTAGACTCACAGTTGATGCAGCTGCTCGAGGATCAGGCTTTATGAGCAAAGTACCTGAAGATGCTATAAGCCTCCTGGAGGACATGGCACTGAACTATCATCAATGGAATCTAGAGCGAGGTACATCTTCGAGGAGAGCAGGTAAGTTCGATCTTGATTCCTTAACTGCCCTGACTGCAAAGGTAGACAATCTGACTCAGAAATTTGATTCATGGTCTGCTAATTCTTTGGACACTAATTCATTATCTTGTGAGTTGTGTGGTGTTGCAGGACACACAGCTACTGAATGTCGAGTGGGAGATGGACAAGTGGTCCCAAGTCAGCCATAACAGCTTAATGCAATAGGAAATATGAATTCCATGAACAACCCTTATTCCAACTATTACAACCTCGGCTGGTGCAACCACCCTAACTTCTTCTACCGGACCATGCAGCCACTTCAACCAGGGCAAGCGCCACAACAAGCACAACCTCAACATGAGAGCTTCAGGCCGCCACCACAAGAGAATTTTAGTCAGCCACCTGGGTTCCAACAGAGGAATTACAACCCTCCACCTCAGCAAGGAAATTACAATCCTCCTCAAAGACCAGCCCAAGACTCTCAGCTGAGTAAGCAATTAGAAAGGTGATGACACCAAAATATGTAGTATATTTTGTATCATTTTAGATATCTTTTCATGCAAAATTGAATATCTTTTGCTTACTTTCATGCTAAATTCATCGAATAATGCAAAGTCTACTCTTATTTTGGTTTTTCATGATTTTCAAGCAAAAAGGAACTATTTTGGGCGTTTTCAAGCAAAATCAAACACATGGAAGAATTACCATCATCAATGTTGGGAAACCCCGGGGACATTTTACATTTTCAGAGCCATAGACATACATATTACGCAGCGAAAGAATGTCCCCGAAACAGGCTAGTCCCAAAAACCCAGTGAAGATCTCTTACGAGGGGGTCGACACGATGTGATAGTAAGTACCTTTAAGCAATTAGAAGCCGATGTCGATGAAGGCGCCCAAGTGTTCGCCCTCTGCAGTCTCACACACACGGATTCCTCAAGTTTTCTTCTTCCTCGCCCGGTGCTAGCCTCGGGAAGAATATCCATGCCTTAGGAGAGTCCTCCATGCAATTTGCGCCATCACCAAGATGTGATGCGCCAAGGAGATGGAAGGAGAAGGGAACGCCGCAAGCCTTCTTGTTCCTTTGTGCCAAGGAAAGGAAGAGGAGAAAGATGAAGCATGCTTACGCCCTTGATGGAAGAAGAAGAGCTCTAAGCTCTCCAAGCCGTCGCCCTCTTGTGCTTCACGCCTCCAAGGAATTAGCATCAAGAAGAGAGGGGACGGCAAGGGCTTATTTATAAGAGCAATAGGCGGTTAGGGGAGAAAGACAAGTGTTGACAATTAGGGCATGATTCTAGGAGATTATTTAATCAAGTATACTGATTAAATCTCCACTCCCATATGCGCTTAAGACTTGCCAAAGCAAGTATCAGCCATATGCGCCCATATCATGCCATATGAGGCATCAATCCCATCTATGCGCCTAGACCTAGTCAAGGCAATATAATGGATTGCCTAATGTGGCTTGGGCGCAAGTCCTAATCCAATTAGGACTCTAATTATGTTAATAATTAGCCCACAATTTTCGAACACAATCCAATCAGTTATCTTGGGTGATTTAATCACCTAGGAGATACCAAACAAGGCATAGGCGCAAATTCTAGTCCAACTAGAATCCCATATGCGCCTATCCTATTAATTCATCCCCATTATACCCTTCAAGCCTCATAGTCCTTTAATACAAATTATTAGCAAGCCCAACTAAACAATGGGCCAAGCCCAAAGTCCATTATGCATGTTAACCATGCTATTGGATCCAATCCAATTTAACCCATGGTCAAATGAGGTTAACCATGGTTAATTTGATCAATATGCCAAAAATGGAAGTTGGCTCCAATAAGTTTCTTCCATCTCATCAGGCCCATTGGCGCTGATGAAATCTCCCAAATAGATCCGAGTTATCCAATAACTCGATCTAAAGGCTACCCGATCAATATGAAAACTCGAGTATCAAGGTGTGCGACCCTATAGGTTCCTCTAACGCTGGCAATGCTAACCAAAGGTCATCACAAGCAGTGAGTGGCACCTAGCAGTGCATCGCTGCTACCCAGGTCATTGGAATGGATGTCGACATCGACATCCCCATCATCGTAACTAGGTACAGATGCATTACAGTCTCTTTGCCGAACTGATATCCGATTGGACAAGTGTGTCACCACTTGTTTTCATCCAATCACATGGCTATGACTAAAACAGGTTCTCACCTAGGTATGGCCATACACTCTCAGTCATAGAACCATAAGGAGCTCCATGGATATCATACTTCCCTAAGGAAGAGGCAAATCCTATGTCTGTCCATTGACCTTTTCATATGGGTCGTGACATGCTCAATGACAACCGTTATGACCTCCCAACTACGGCGAGGTGTTAGGTTGCATCAAAGCAAGTCCCTAACCATATAGAATGGTCAATGACCTCAAGTCAAGGGATCAATGCATCTCCAGTCACTTGTGAGGATAACTCATGACACCAAGTAATAGCCTCACAGCGGGTCTATCCAGTATATCCTTCAATGATATACCCATGTGTCTGCGTTAGCACCACGTGCCTAAGCAGCCCACATACCAGTCTCACTACTACCAGAGCTGTCCCATATCCACTCAGGTACATCGACTGGGGACAATTATTTGAGCACAGATCCAATCTGTCTCCAGGGACATTATCATGTAAGTACACAATCGCAGGTGTAGACAAACAATGATAACGACAATGCCAGAAAGATATATGAATATCAGAGTCAAGTAGTACAAAGATGGACCAAAACTAGGTCGTAGGGCATATACACCAACAATCTCCCACTTGCACTAAGACCTAGAGGTTGAGCAACCTCAACCCCATATCTCTAGTACGACCATCATGCTTCTACTGCGCCAAAGCCTTGGTCAGTGGGTCTGCTAGATTGCTCTCTGTGTCAATTCTGCTAATCTTGACATCACCTCGATCAATGATCTCTCTGATCAGGTGAAATCTCCTGAGCATGTGTTTGGACCTTTGATAAGACCGTGGTTCCTTAATATGTGCAGCTCCCATTATTGTCATAGTAGAGCTCAATTGGATCCATTGCACTTGGAACCACCTGAAGTTCAGAAAAGAACTTCCTAATCCAAACGGCTTCATTGGCTGCCTTAGAAGCAACCACATACTCAGCTTCGGTTGTAGAATTAGCTATGGTGGATTGCTTGAAGCTCTTCCAGCATACAGCACCTCCAACCATCATAAACAAATAGCTGGTCTGCGATTTGAAGTCGTCAGGATCAGACTGGAACGACTCATCAGTGAAGCCCTGCACACAGAGTTCTTCCTGTCCCCCGTAGACTTTATAGAATAAATCCTTAGTCCCTTTCAGGATACTCAAGGATATTCTTTACAGCCACCTAGTGCTGCAGACTTGGGTTGGATTGGTATCGGCTGGTTATGCTTATAGCATAAGCCACATCTGGTCTAGTACACAACATTGCATACATGATTGATCCCACTGCCGAAGCATAGAGAATTCGACTCATGTTATCCCTCTCAGCCTGTGTTGTAAGACACTGGCTCTTTGAGAGAGTAAGGTCATCTCTCACTGGAAGGTATCCTTTCTTGGATTGCTCCAAGTTGAACCTCTCCAGGAGCTTATTAATGTGGGTACTATGACTAAGGGCCAAGAGCCTCTTGGATCTATCCCGGTAGATCCTCATGCCTAGAATGTAGGCGGCCTCCCCTAAGTCCTTCATCTTCAAACACTTCCCTAACCATGTCTTCACAGCTTGAAGACTAGGGATGTCATTTTCGATGAGCAGTATGTCATCAACATACAAGACCAGAAAAATTACCAAGCTCCCACTGAATTTTTGTATACACAGGCGTCATCGTCGCTTTTGATAAAGCTATAATCTCTCACGGCCTCATCAAATCGAAGATTCCAACTTCGAGATGCTTGCTTTAATCCATAAATGGACCTCTTTAGCCTGCAGACCTTATTAGCCTCTGCAGGATGGATGAAGCCATCAGGTTGTGATATATACACATCCTTAGTTAGCTTACCGTTAAGGAACGCTGTCTTCACATCCATCTGCCATATCTCATGATATGTAGCTATAGCTTGCAGAATCCGAATGGATTTAATCATGGCAACTGGCGAGAAGGTTTCATCATAGTCCACCCCGTGGACTTGTTTAAATCCTTTAGCCACTAGTCTACCCTTATAGGTAACTATTTTGCCATCCATGTCTGTCTTCCTTTTGAAGATCCATTTACACCCTATGGGTTTTACCCCATCAGGCAGCTCAACCAAATCCCAGACTTGGTTAGCCGACATGGAATCCATCTCGGATCGCATGGCGTCAAGCCATCTCTCGGAGTCCGGTCCACTGACCGCCTCATCATAGGTTCTGGGTTCATCCTTAATGATGAAGATCCCATCGTGTTGGGTCGGCAGCGACCCATACCTCTCAGGCGCACGACGAATCCTCCCAGACTTACATGGGGCCTGTGTCTGAGCCTCAGGTTGCCTAGCAACCGGTGCAGGTGGCTCAGATTCCATCTCGTTGTCTTATGGTTGCACTTGGTTCTCATCCAAGTCAAACTTCCTCCCACTAACTTCTTTCATGAGAAATTCTTTCTCTAGAAAGACAGTACCCCGAGTAACAAAAACTTTGCTCTCGGTGGGAACATAGAAGTAATAACCCTTAGTCTCCTTAGGGTACCCCACAAACATACACTTATCAGATCTAGGTTCTAGCTTCCTAGAATCCTGACGTTTGACATAAGCCTTACATCCCCAGAATCTGATAAAAGTGAGATTAGGGCGTCTCCCACTCCATACCTCGTATGGAATCTTTGAGACACTCTTAGATGGAACATTATTCAGTATTAGAGAAGCTGTCTCATGTGCATGTCCCCAGAATGAGGGAGGTAGAGTTGCATGACTCATCATAGATCGAACCATGTCCAATAAAGTTTGATTTCTCCTTTCAGACACACCATTCCATTGAGGTGTTCCAGGAGGAGTGAGTTGGGATATGACCCCACACTCTCTCAGATAGTCAAAGAACTCATCGCTCAAGTACTCTCCACCACGATCTGATCGAAGAGCCTTAATGGATCTACAAAGTTGGTTCTCTACTTCATGTCTAAACTCCTTAAATTTCTCGAAGGATTCAGACTTATGTCTCATCAGATAGACATAACCATATCTACTGAAGTCATCAGTAAACGTGATGAAGTAGCTGTACCCTCCTCTGGCTTGTTTATTGAAAGGCCCACACACATCAGTATGTATGAGATCTAATAAACCTCCTGCCCTTTCACCAGTCTTGGTGAAGGGCGCCTTTGTCATTTTCCCTAATAAACAAGTCTCACATGTATCAAGTTCCTCCAAGGAACTCGAATCTAACGACCCATTTGCATGGAGTTATCGAATGCGATTCTTGTTTATATGGGCTAATCGACAATGCCATAGGAAAGCACCAACTGAACCACTCAGTTTGATCCTTTTATGTTACAAATAGAGCTAACCATGTCCAAGACATGCGGACCATTGCACAAAGTACCCTTCCCATAAAACATGTTTGCAAAAGAACATAAGTTCTCTTTTATTTCAAACCTAAATCCTTTCTTTGCCAAGCAAGGAGTGGATACAATGTTTTGGTAAGGGAAGGTACATAATAGCAATTGTCTAGCTTTAACTGATGTCCTAAAGGCAGGGAGAGAAACTCCTACAGCAACAGCAGCAACTTGTGCACTGTTACCTATCCGTAGGTCAATCTCTCTAGGCCTTACCGATCTACCCTTTCTGTGCCTTTGCATATTTGTACAAATATGAGCTACACATGCGGTATCCAATACCCATGTCATAGGAGTAGAGAGGTTAACTTCGGTAACATAGATACCTAAGCATGAAGACAAGGCCTTGCCTTTCTTCTCCTCATTCTAAAGTTGCAACATGTCCTTTCAACATGTGAGGTGGCCCTCCACATGAATAGCACCTATTATTCCTGATCATATCCATCTTTAATTCCAGTTCCTTGGTCAAGCCTTTCGGCTCAACACACTGAATATCAACTTTAGGAGGGTTGAGCTCAACCAATTCATCAAAGAGCTGCCTTAGATAATCTCAGAGGCACTCTTCGGTTCATATCACCCTCTAAATTCAGGTGACATGTTGGTTAGCAACCTCCAAAGTATCAAACTGATGCTTATCATAAGCATCCCTCTTAGCCGCTGAGGCCAAGCATGGAAGTGGCTCAGAAATTGGCTTCTCAAGGACATATAGCTTCCTCTTGAGCTTAGCACAATTCTCAAGTTCATATACCAATCCTTTAAGTTGGATCCAACCAACTTATCCCTTTCCAGGGGAGATCGCAGTGACCAACTACTATTGTTCACAGCCATTGTTCTACAACAACCAAGAAACAGCAGATTAGTACTACTTCGAGTCATTTAAACTGGACTTGTTTTAAATGACCATGGCTCCCACTATTTTTAATCGAATTGACAACCCACAAAGTCAATCAAGAAATCCAAGATTTCTTAGTGAGATGAGATCCTCATTCCACACAGGGCTTTGCGTCCCACGAGGGTGGGATGAGATGCACAAAGTGACCCATGTTTCCTAAGGTGGGCGCGCCGGCCGATTGCTCCAAGCAATTCCCCTTATTGAGACATGCAGGAATCCCCTTCAAGGGGGAGCGAGAAAACCCTAAGGTAAGAACCCCTTTCGAGAGGGGGGCGCATTCAAAACTTTGATAGCGGAAGCATAGACTTTTAGGGTTTCATAAGATCGCAAATGGTATAGCTATATGATCAACTTAATTGAACTTTAGATCAAGTTATGATCTTACCAATGCCATGGATGGATGGCGGCTTGGAAGAAGAAAGATCGAAAGGGATCTTCTCCTTAGAAGACACACACTAAGTGATGAAGGCTTCCAACTTGCGCAACTTTTGTGCTAGCAAAATGCCAAGTTGTCCTTCTCGAGTGGTAGGATGATAAGATGATGCTAGGGCCGAGAGTTCTTGTTTTTGTCCTCCCCTTCTCCTCGTCGTGAGTGCAAGCCAAAAACTCTCACTCTCGAATCCAAACCGAAAGGGAGATAAGAGAGAGCTCATCAAATGAAAGAAACGGTTACCATTTAATGTGTAACCCCCTTCATTAAAGCCCCCTTAATTCCTTGCGTTCACCCTAAGTGAACCAACCGAAAACATCTCTTAAATTGAACCATGCGTTCACCCTAGTGAACCGGTTCAATTAGGTTTGGTTCAAAGACCAATTAACCCAAGCCACTTGGTCTAAATCATATTAACCCCTAAGGTTTCAGATCTAACCATTCATCTCTCGATGCTCCTGATCTCACCGATCTAGCATCTGCTCTCTCGATCGAAGCTTACCGATCTCAAGCCCTAATCAATCAAACATGATCAGGCTAGATCTCACTTACAATCAGAGTTTAAATCCCTTTAAACTGAACCCAAATAATTCAGTCCACACGATCTGACTTAAAGAAAGCCATATCACCAAATTGTGTGACCCTGAGGGTTTCCTTTAAATGTCGGTAACGATAACTTACGTTATCACGATCAGTGAGGGGTATCTAGCAACACATCACTGTCTCCCGATATAAAGGAAAGAGTCTTCCAAGACTACACCCAACCCATAGCACAAGTGTGATTCAGTTTCACTAGGCATACAAGTGTCCTTTGCCACTGGATGTTCTTATTGGACAAGCGGGTCAAGCTTGTAACTCCAATACGATGAGCATGACTAGATCAGATGAACATAGTCATCTGGGTATGGCCATACACTATCTCAATCATCTCATATAGGGGGGCCCTTTAGAACATCACACTCCTTGAACAAGGAGACGGCAATCCTATATCTATCACTAGTGTCCTAACCTGACTCATGATCATTATCCAAGATAGTCTATAATCATTATCTTTCAAATGATATTGAACTACCTCAAAATAATGACATTCATCATTTAGAAACACAAGTGATCTCAAGTCAAAGGACATGTGCCACTTGTTGCTTACAAGGATCATTCACATTGTGACAAGCAATTGAATATCCTAGTAGGGTCTGTCCAGTACATCCAATGCACCCATGAGTCTTCATCTTATTCCATGCTCGAAGCATCCTATAAGATTAGCACACATATTAGTCTCAATCATATCAAGGCTGTCTCATGTTCACCAAGATATCTCGACTAAGGACTTATAGCCTGTCAGCCTAGCTGAACAGCTTTGAGACATTATTCAGAAGTACTCTCATTACAGCAGACAAGGTAACAAACTGAATAATAACCATGCCTTTATAAACTTAAGAGTTTATTACATGACACTTATACAATCCCAAGGCCTCAAACATTAGCCTTAAGGGCATACCCCAACAAGACAGTCCAGGCATATCATGTCCAGCGAGGGCTGGATACAACATGAAACCCTTACCTCTCAACGATGCCTCTAGACTTTCACCATGTGCCCAGCACATGTGAACTTCTAGTCAAGTCCATCCTAACCGTTATGCCCAGGGCCAACGAGTTTCCTTGCGAAGGCACGCCCAGGTTAAAACTGGACTGGGGAAACCATTGCCACCACGCACTTTCTAAAGATAAGTGGGTGTGTCCCACGAGGGTGGGAAACAATTCACAACTCCACTGATCGATAGCTTAGTGAGGGCTACGCGTTAGAAGGCTACTAGACTTGATATTTTAATTGAGGGTTTTTGTTTAAGGTCTCATCATCTCAGTTTTATCTTATGTCTATCATTACAGGCATGCAATCCTATGGTGATAACATAACAATAAAACATCACAGGCATGCTTTAGCTAAAGAAAGCAATAAAAGGATGATGTGATCATTTCCCATTCAAGACATTGAACCAATCCATGCCAAAAAGGGCGTCCAACTCTTGACCTAGGATTCAAGCCCCAAGATGGGACCTAGCCTAGCCGACCTCTAGCTCTATCTTCAAAGTTGGCTCCAAGGTCCTTTTCTCATGGTTTAGCTCTCAAACCCTAGGGGTACACCCACAAGGTTCGGCCAATGCCATGGTCTTCTTCCAAGGAAGGTGCACCATCCAGCAAGCCACAAGAGGAATAGCACACAAGCACAAGGCTCGGTCAATCCCTAACTTGCACCCCTATGCAAAGATGTGCCACCTTTGATGCTTGTTGCACCATCAGGCAAGGATGCGCAACCAAGCAAGCATGCACCTTGCTCCAAGTAGATGCGCCACCCTAATCTTCTTCTTAGTTAAAAAGCAAAAAGAAAAGCGGCACGCAGGCCTCACAAGGATACATCACAGGCATGCTAAGGGGCTTGACATATGACCACAACATCATGCACAATCAAGTACTTACTCATGCAATTCTACATGCTCATGAAAAATATAAAATCTGAAATTTTACTTTTTCATAAAACATGTCTCTCTTCCTTCCCTTCATATCACAAATCTTTGATTCTAAGTTTCTCTCAGGAGTCTACAAGAGGCATACCGGTTGCCCTGCTTGCAATCCCTAACTTGTTAGGATAAGGGCAATCACCCAGTCCATGCCCTATCCCAACGAGTCTCTCAAGATAGGTCTATCCTATTATGAGAGGAGAAATTTTCTCTTCCACGTATGGGTCTATCTGAAAGTCCCCTTCAAGGGGGAGCGCAAAGGGGATGAAACCCTAACGAAGGGGGCGCATGAAATTTTATAGGATTTCATGTAGATCGTTTGCATGAATACGTATATGATCAACTTTTAAGGATGAGAAGTATTTCATACTGAAGCCATGTGTTGGATGGCGTCTTGGAAGAGAGAGAGCAAAAGAGATCTCCTCCAAAGAAGACACACACCAAATGATGAAGGCTTCCTTCTTGCGCACCTCTTGTGCTAGCAAAAGTGCCAAGATGGTCTTGTTCGAATGGTAGGGATGATGAGATGATGCTTGGCCGAGAGTTCTCCCCTTGTCATCAACACCTTCACCACACGAAAAATCGCAAGCCACGTCAAAGACAAGAGAGCAAAAACATTTAGGCGATATCAAGAGTGGCGTTACATGACTTCCCAAAATGGAAAGTCATGAAGCCATTCGCCAACGCCAAAACGCTTTCCTTCATGAACCATGCGTTCACATAGTGAACCGGTTCATTCTTTGGTTCAATTCGATTTGGTTCAAAGACCAAAATCAAACCAAGCCAAGCCAAGACATGGTCTAGACCTTCTATGAACCAAATGGCTCATGATCTAACCGTTCATCTCCTGATGCTCCTGATCTCACCGATCTAGCATCCATTCTCTCGATCAAAGCTTACCGATCTCAAGCCCTAATCAATCAAACATGATCAGACCAGATCTCACTTATAATCAGAGATTAAATCCCTTCAAACTGAATCCAAACAATTCAGTCCACACGATCTGACTTAAAGAAGCCATATCATCAAATTGTGCGACCCTAAGGGTTTCCTTTAAATGTCGGTAACGATAACTTGCGTTATCACGATCAGTGAGGGGTATCTAGTAACACATCACTGTCTCCCGATATAAAGGAAAGAGTCTTCCAAGACTACTCCCAAACCATAGCACAAGGGTGAATGCACTTCACTAGGCATACATATATCCTTTGCCACTGGATGTTCTTATTGGACAAGCGTGTCAAGCCTGTGACTCCAATATGATGAGCATGATTAGATCAGATGATCATAGTCATCTGGGTATGGCCATACACTTTCTCAATCATCTCATATAGGGGGGCCCCTTTTAGAACATCACACTCCTTAAACAAGGAGACGGCAATCCTTTATCTATCACTAGTGCCCTAACCTGACTCATGATCATTATCCAAGATAGTCTATGATCATTATGTTTCAAATGATATTGAACTACCTCAAAACAATGACAATCATCATTTAGAAACACAAGTGATCTCAAGTCAGAGGACATGTGCCACTTGTAGCATACAAGGAATATTCACATCGTGACAAGCAATTGAATATCCTAATAGGGTCTATCCAGTACATCTAATGTACCCATGAGTCTACATCTTATTCCATGCTCAAAGCATCCTATAAGATCAGAACACATATTAGTCTCAATCATATCAAGGCTGTCTCATGTTCACCAAGATATCTCGACTAAGGACTTTATAGCATGTCAGCCTAGCTGAACAGCTTTGAGACATTATTCAGTAGTACACTTATTACAGCAGACAAGGTAACAATCTGAATAATAACCATGCCTTTATAAACAGAAGAGTTTACTACATGATACTGATACAATCCCAAAGGCCTCAAACATTAGCCTTAAGGGCATACCCCAACACTATCCCATCACATGAAGAGAGCAAAGAACCACAAGAAGTTAATTAGAAGTAAGAAACAAGAGACCTACAATTTTTCTACTTAAAGAAAAACCATGCGCCAACATCTATGCAATATGCAAAAATGTAGATATGGCATGTGAGCATGAAAAGCATGAAAGAACATCGTTCGAGGCTCGCAAGTAGCTCTGATACCACTGTTGGGAAACCCCGGGGACATTTTACATTTTCAGAGCCATAGACATACATATTACGCAGCGGAAGAATGTCCCCGAAACAGGCTAGTCCCAAAAACCCAGAGAAGATCTCTTGCGAGGGGGTCGACACGATGTGATAGTAAGTACCTTTAAGTAATTAGAAGCCGATGTCGATGAAGGCGCCCAAGTGTTCGCCCTCTGCAGTCTCGCACACACGGATTCCTCAAGTTTTCTTCTTCCTCGCCCGGTGCTAGCCTCGGGAAGAAGATCCATGCCTTAGGTGAGTCCTCCATGCAATTTGCGCCATCACCAAGATGTGATGCGCCAAGGAGATGGAAGGAGAAGGGAACGCCGCAAGCCTTCTTGTTCCTTTGCGCCAAGGAAAGGAAGAGGAGAAAGATGAAGCATGCTTGCGCCCTTGATGGAAGAAGAAGAGCTCTAAGCTCTCCAAGCCGTCGCCCTCTTGTGCTTCACGCCTCCAAGGAATTAGCATCAAGAAGAGAGGGGGCGGCAAGGGCTTATTTATAAGAGCAATAGGCGGTTAGGGGAGAAAGGCAAGTGTTGACAATTAGGGCATGATTCTAGGAGATTATTTAATCAAGTATACTGATTAAATCTCCACTCCCATATGCGCTTAAGACTTGCCAAAGCAAGTATCAGCCATATGCGCCCATATCATGCCATATGAGGCATCAATCCCATCTATGCGCCTAGACCTAGTCAAGGCAATATAATGGATTGCCTAATGTGGCTTGGGCGCAAGTCCTAATCCAATTAGGACCCTAATTATGTTAATAATTAGCCCACAATTGTCAAACACAATCCAATCAATTATCTTGGGTGATTTAATCACCTAGGAGATACCAAACAAGGCATAGGCGCAAATTCTAGTCCAACTAGAATCCCATATGCGCCTATCCTATTAATTCATCCCCATTATACCCTTCAAGCCTCATAGTCCTTTAATACAACTTATTAGCAAGCCCAACTAAACAATGGGCCAAGCCCAAAGTCCATTATGCATGTTAACCAAGCTATTGGATCTAATCCAATTTAACCCATGGTCAAATGAGGTTAACCATGGTTAATTTGATCAATATGCCAAAAATGGAAGTTGGCTCCAATAAGTTTCTTCCATCTCATCAGGCCCATTGGCGCTGATGAAATCTCCCAAATAGATCTGAGTTATCCAATAACTCGATCTTAAAGCTACCTGATCAATATGAAAACTCGAGTATCAAGGTGTGCGACCCTGTAGGTTCCTCTAACGCTGGCAGTGCTAACCAAAGGTCATCACAAGCAGTGAGTGGCACCTAGCAGTGCATCGCTGCTACCCAGGTCATTGGAATGGATGTTGACATCGACATCCCCATCATCGCAACTAGGTACAGATGCATTACAGTCTCTTTGCCGAACTGATATCCGATTGGACAAGTGTGTCACCACTTGTTTTCATCCAATCACATGGCTATGACTAAAACAGGTTCTCACCTGGGTATGGCCATACACTCTCAGTCATAGAACCATAAGGAGCTCCATGGATATCATACTTCCCTAAGGAAGGGGCAAATCCTATGTCTGTCCATTGACCTTTTCATATGGGTCGTGACATGCTCAATGACAACCGTTATGACCTCCCAACTACGGCGAGGTGTTAGGTTGCATCAAAGCAAGTCCCTAACCATATAAAATGGTCAATGACCTCAAGTCAAGGGATCAATGCATCTCCTGTCACTTGTGAGGATAACTCATGACACCAAGTCATAGCCTCACAGCGGGTCTATCCAGTATATCCTTCAATGATATACCTATGTGTTTGCGTTAGCACCACGTGCCTAACCAGCCCACATACCAGTCTCACTACTACCAGAGCTGTCCCATATCCACTCAGGTACATCGACTAGGGACAATTATTTGAGCACAGATCCAATCTGTCTCCAGGGACATTATCATGTAAGTACACAATCGCAGGTGTTGACAAACAATGATAACGACAATGCCAGAAAGATACATGAATATCAGAGTAAAGTAGTACAAAGATGGACCAAAACTAGGTCCTAGGGCATATACACCAACAATCAAGAGGAAGATACACAAGAAATTTCACGTAAATCGAAGCTAGGAACCAAAATATGGTAGTACCGTAAAGGATTTTACGGTACCGTATTTTGAGGCTATCGTATTATCAAGAACACAGCCGTATTTTGGAGCTTTTCCAAACAGAAAGATTTTGTAATTTTATGGCACTGCCGTGAAGAATTACACTACCGTATTTTGGAGCATCTTCAGAACAGAAACCTTTGCTGAAATTACGGCACTGCCGTAAACTTCTACACGGGCCGTATTTTCCAGACATATTCCGACCAAAAAGTTCAACCAAAATTACGGCACTGCCATAAACCAAATTATGGGCCGTATTTTCCAGCGTTTCCAGAACAAAACACTCAAGCTATTTTACGGCAGTGCCGTGAGATATTACACTGCCGTAATTCCCAGTCAAAAACGTGATTTTTACGAGTCCGAATATTGCGTGAGCCATAACTTTTGATCCAGAGGTCCAAATTGAAATCCGAAGATGTTCAACTCATCTTTAAGAGGAGAAGGCGTACAAAGTGGAAGGGGAGGAACTTTTATCCAGTATCGAGGGAGAAATCGCCTGAGAGGCGGCTAGGGTTTGACCTCACACCGAAAGGTGTAGAGGGCACCTCAGGCCGTGATTTTCACTCAGATCCTTCGCCTGGAGGAGAGAAAGACGCCACAGAAGTTTCAGAGCGTTTGGAGTCCGATCTGAGGAGGAATCAACAAAATAGCGGTGACAGTGCTGTTCATCACGAAATTACGGGTGTAATTTACATTACACCCGTGTTGTAACGTTGTTTTTTTTCTCCTTCTCTGATTTCTAATTGTTCTAAACTATGATTCATTGTATTGTTTCCTCCATGCAAGCTTAACACTCTTTTGGGACATGGGGTGTAATCCCCTTGATTCTTAATGATTAGATAACTCTTCTATTTTCGTCATGATAATTTTTGCTATGATAATTTTACTTTTGTGATGGATTGTGCATAGACTCTCTATAAGTCCATGTTACTAATTATGTTTTTAGAGTTTTCACAATGAGACTGAAAGGTGATTTGCTTGAGAACTTGGAACCCTATTATTGCTTGTTAGGATCCCTTCCTTAGGTTAGATCTAATTTGATCTGTTCTAGTAAATTAATTGCCATGATTATAACATGAATCTATAGATCGAGTCTATTTGTCAAACATGGAGATCTTGTGCGAAAGCAAGGATCGGAACGTTGGAGATCCATGAGTAAAACTAGTGTAGAGACTCGGATGCACGAAAGTGATCCTTGAGACTCCACTAGAGATTATCAACCTAGAATTCGGATGCACGAAAGTGATCTTTGAATTCTCTGATTGATGATTTACTTATCTTTAGCCTGGGATAAATCTTGCGCGAAAGTGAGGATTTATCTCTGCGTGGTTATCTGCACGAAAGTGAGATAATCCTTTTATGAAGTAAATTAGGTCTTTATTTTAGCAAGATTTGATTGACGAACCCTTTATATATCTAATCATTGAAGTTAAGGTGGATGAAACCGCAGTCCCATGTATCTCTCTTTGATTATCTCTTATTTTGCGCGCTTTCCTATTGTTTACTCACATCATACTCGATTGCTTAGCTAGTGAGAATACAACTATTTGTTACTTAACACGTAGGTCTCTGTGGATCGATATTTTTATTACATTGATAATTCCGTGCACTTGCGGAATCCTATCAAGTTTTTGCCGCCGTTGCCAGGGATTAGTCCTAGGTAAAAGGCCAAACAACTTTAGGGCTATCAAGTTTTTGGCGTTTTACCTAGGACTAATCCCCGGCAACGGCACCAAAAACTTGATAGCCCTAAAATCGTTTGGCGTGTACCTTTGACTACTCCAAAACAACGGCGCCAAAAACTTGTTAGGTTTCCGCAAGTGCACAGAACTATCGAAGTAATAAAGAAAAGTATCGAATCCACAAGGACTTTATTATTAAGTACCGAATAATCGTATTCTTACTAGCTAAGTAAACTAAATATGATGCAAAGCAATAATGGAAATAACACAAAAGATAATCAGAGAGATGAATTAGGACTAGGGTTTCATCCACCTTAACTTCAATGATTAGCTATATAAAAGGTTTGTCAATCAAATCTTGCTAAAATAAAGACCTAATTTACTTCATAAAAGGATTATCTCACTTTCGTGCAGATAACCATGCAGAGATAAATCCTCACTTTCGCGCAAGATTTATCCCAGGCTAAAGATAATTAAATCATCAATCAGAGAATTCAAAGATCACTTTCGTGCATCCGAATTCTAGATTGATAGTCTCAAGTGGAATCTGAAGGATCACTTTCGTGCATCCGAAACTCAACACAAGTTCTACTTAAGGCTTTCCAATGGATCGTTACTCACTTTCGTGCAATAACTATCAACGTTTATAACATTAATTAAATCCTAAATCGATATTATCAAACATGGCAATAAATCTACTAGAACAGATCAAATTGGATCTAACCTAAGGAAGGGATCTCAACATGCAATTCTAAGGTTCCAAGTTCACAGGCAAATCACCTTTCAGTCTCATTGTGAAAACTTTAAAGCATGGATAATAACATAGATCTATGGAAAATTAAAGACAATTCATAGTAGAATTATCACAACGAAGATTATTATGACGAAAGAGAAGAATTATCTAATCATTAAAATTCAAGGGGATTACACCCCATGTCCCAAAAGAGTATTAAGCTTGCATGGAGAAAGAGATACAATAAATCATGGTCTTAGAACGATCAGAAAATGAAAGGAAAGAAGAAAACAACGTTACAACACGGGTGTAATGTAAATTACACCCGTAATTTCGTGATGAACAGCGTCGTCACCGCTGTTTTGTTGATTTCTCTTCTGATCGGATTCCAAACGATCTGAAACTTCTGTGGTGTCTTCCTCTCCTCCAGGCAAAGCTTCTGCGTGAAAATCACGGCCTGAGGTGCCCTCCACGCCTCTCGGCACGAGAACAAACCCTAGCCACCTCTCTGGCGATTTCTCCCTCAAATCTGGATAAAAGTTCTTTTTTCCACTTCATACGCCTTCCCCTCTTAAAGACAAGTCCTCAAAAACTTTCTGATTTCAATTTGGACCACTGGATCAAAAGTTTTGGCTCACGCAAGATTCGGACTCGTAAAAATCATGCTTTTGACTGGGAATTACGGCAGTGTAATATCTCACGGCATTGCCGTAAAATAGCTTGAGTGTTCTGTTCTGGAAACACTGAAAAATACGGCCCGTAATTTGGTTTACAGTAGTGCCGTAATTTCGGTTGAACTTTCTGGTCAGAATATGTCTGGAAAATACGACCCGTGTAGAAGTTTACGGCAGTGCCGTAATTTCAGCAAAGGTTTCTATTCTGAAGACGCTCCAAAATATGGCAGTGTAATTCTTTACGGCAGTGTAATTCTTTTACGCTCCAAAATACAGCCGTGTTCTTGATAATACGGTAGCCTCAAAATACAGTACCGTAAAATCCTTTACGGTACTACCGTATTTTGGTTCCTGGCCTCGATTTGCATGAAATTTCTTGTGTATCTTCCTCTTGATGATGGTAATTCTTCCATGTGTTTGATTTTGCTTGAAAACACCCAAAATAGTGCCTTTTTGCCTGAAAATCATGAAAAACCAAAATAGGAGTAGACTTTGCAATATTCGATGAATTTAGCATGAAAACAAGCAAAAGATCTTCAATTTAGCATGAAAAGATATCTAAAATGATACAAAATATACTACATATTTTGGTGTCATCAAACACATAAGGCTCAAACTTTGTTTATCCTCAAGCAAAAATCAAATTTTGAAGTCTAAATTTGATCACAAGAATAACCTTTTCAGGCTCAATAAATTTGTAAAATACAATCATCAATGAAAAATTCCATCAATTGTTTCACAAAACTTCAAGTAAACATATCATCCTTAGAACTTAACCCTTTAGATCTACAATTCAATCAAATAAAACTTTGCAACTTGTATAATAAATAGAATTTTCAATCTCATCATTTCACCCAGTTTTCAGTTCAAATCTATCAGGCTTTTGTTTACAGGAATTAGGTTTCCAAGATCTTTTTCCACACATGATTTTTTTTTTATGATTTTTTTTTATTTTGTTTGTTTTTGTGAAGATGACATGTACCCACTTAGATACACACTTTTTATTTTTGACTTCAACTCTTGTCTTCGGTACCACTGTCAATTTTACACAGTGCCAAGTAGAGGAGTCTTATTATTTTTCACTCTCATTATTTTTCATGCATAGACTTCAACCCATGTCTTTGGTACCACTATCAATTTTACATAGTGCCAAGTAGGGGAGTCTCTCACTATTTTTATGGATCTTGGATTCTTCCTTCCCAACAAATAGCAAAATAGACTAAACATCTACTAGGTTGATCAATTGATATCAATTCACAAATCATACTCATATGCTCATTTTATTTAAAGGAGTAGTTTCCCCTTTAGATCTTATTCATCAAATAACACATCTACCCAAAATTTCATGCATCAACCAATGTCAAATTTCAAAAATAGATATGCATTGAAGAAATAAATCTAACATGATAGGATTTTTCTCTAATCACAAGTATAAATACTCACATCATCAAGGAAGACATTTTATCAATAAATCATGCCATCATATAGTAGAAAGTGGATCATATGCTTTCATCAATTTTAACAACACATTTGAATAATATCATCATCAAAACAATGAGTTCCATATATCCATAAAATCATTTTTCAAGAGAAAACCAATGAGTAGTATAAATATGATAGAGTCAAAGATGCACTATAAGGAATAGTCATTAATAAGAGAGTGCAAGTGATACTCACAAAACCATATAGATCATGCTCAATCATTGTCAGGCCAATGCAGCTGGGTCCAAAGATGTGCCTTTTAAAAATTTTCTGCAAAATTTAAGGTACATAAGGCTAACATAAGGCTCAGATCAAAAACAGTCTTAAAAATAATGATAAAAATAATTTTCTCAAAGAAAGAATCAGAGATATCATCGAGGGTCTAGAAGAGTGCTGGTGGAACAAATGCTAGCTGAAAAGCTGCTAACAATGATGGTGATGGTGCCGACATAAGGGTGAGTAATCTCTAGTGGCCTGCGAGAGAATACAGTTCTGGAGGTGAGATCGTCGGGCTATGGAAGATAATACTGCACATAAAAAATCAGAGTCAGTAATGAAGAGTCTACTGCATAAATAAATAATATCATGGAATAAGAGGCAGTATAATAAGTAAGAATCTGCTGATGGAATAAACTAGTGTCGACGGCTGGAAACAGTGATGTCAGAGGCAGATGCAGTGGTAGCTTGTGCTGGATGCAAATCTGGAGAAGAAGCTATAACAGGTAGAAAGCAGTTTTTGAATTTTTTATGAAAAGTAACCATACCCAAGAATAAGATTTAATGATCCAAACAGAAAACAGACAAAACCATGAAGTAAAATAAAACTTGATCTTTCCAGGTATGTGAAAAATAAAGGATCATAATCTTTCAGGAATTTAGAGTATCAGCAGAAAGAAGGCTACTCAGATTACAAAATGAAAAACTACACAGAATCTAATCAGAATAAAAAAGTTGCTATGTGTTTCAGAAAGTTCCATGGATTCTAAAATTCAGCAAAAATATCCAAATAATAGACAAAGATCAGTGCTTCCATGTCGTGCCAAAAATCAAAAATTTCGTAACCCAATTTCTTAAAATCAATGTGAGAAGACACCTACTCAATAACTGGAAGTAGTTTACAAATACGGTACCATAATATGCTTTATGGCAGTGCCGTAATTTGCAAAGAACTCTCAGGTAAGAAATAATCAGGAAATACGGTACCGTGGAATTATTTACGGTACTACCGTAAAAATCAAAAATTTTTGGATCGAAAGCAGTCGAAATTACGGCACGTGAAGTAAAAAATAGTCAGGAAATATGGTACCGTAAAAGAAATACGGTACCGCCGTAAAATATAGAAAACTCTCGGGAGAAGAAATCAACACAGATTACAGGCGTAAAATAGATTACGGCAGTGCCGTATTTTGCGCAAAATTTGATTTTCCTGCAAAAATAAAAGCAAAATTAATTCTAAAAATAAACTAAAATAAAAGAAACTAAACTAAGACAAAAGTGCTTGGGTTGCCTCCCAAGAAGCGCTAATTTTTAGGTCCATAGCTTGACCAAACATCAATATCATGGTGAATCAGGTGAATTAGTTCCAAAGTATAAAGCATATAATTTTCTGCATTTTCTTTTTCCCAACAGTTTAGCCATAAATCCAGATATCCAAAATTTCACATAAATCATGATTAATGTGGCTTTCTCAAATTTGCATAAATTAAAATTCTTAGATCCACTCAAAGTAATCTTTATGATCTTCCTATGCTTATCAGAAAGTAAAATCATAAGTCCTTTCTTCAAATTAATATTTTCAATGGCAATAACAAAAGGACCTAGATTAAAAGATTCAAGTATTGGATCATCAAAATAATGTCTATGTCTTCCATTAGATTCCTCGATAAAGCACAAATTTTCAAATAGATCAAAATTTTTAACAATAACTTTGGGCAAAACATCAAGGTGAGATTCATTCAAATCCTTTTCAAGTTCCTCATGTTTGTCATCAAATAATCTATCAATATCAAAATTATCAACAAAATCAAGATGAGACTCTATAAAATTGATTTTCTCATGCTTCCCCACAAAAAATTCATTATCAGAAGAGTCAAAATCAGAATCATATGAAAAAGAATTAATAGAATCAGAGTTGACCACAAGAGATTTATCATTAATTTCAAAAATATCACCAAAATCAATGTGGGGCTCATAAATGTCTATAATTTTTGAACCTTCATCATGCTCATCAGATTTAACCATAAACAAGATATTATCAAAATCATAATTATCATCAAAAGAAGGTTCTTCAATTTCAATTTTCTCAATCTTTTCCTCAAATAAATTAGCAGATGAATCAGTTCTACAATCTTCAAAATCAGAGTGAAATTCAATAATATTCACATAAGGCTCAATCTCAAAACAATCATGATCACAAGGGGAATTTTCTAATTCAAGTTTTTCAGTATCAAATTCAAATTGAGGTTCAGAAACATGATCAGAGCAATCATCATATAAAGAAGTTCGGTTTTCCCATCTAGAATACAATACCACCCTCATTCTGGGGTCATGCACTTGAGACAGCTTCTCTCATACTGAATAACGTTTCATCTAAGAGTGTCTCCAAGATTCCATACAAGGTATGGAGTGGGAGACGCCTTAGCCTCTCTTTTATTAAGATCTGGGGATGTGAGTCATATGTCAAACGTCAGGAATCTAGCAAGCTAGAACCCAGATCTGATAAATGTGTGTTTGTGGAGTATCCTAAGGAAACTAAAGGATACTACTTCTATGTCCCTACTGAGAATAATGTCTTTGCTGCTCGGGGAGCTGTCTTTATAGAGAAAGAATTTCTTATATAAGAATTTAGTGGGAGGAAATTTGACTTTGACGAGGCCCAAGTGCAACCACAAGTCATAGAGATGGAACTTGAGCCACCTGCACCAGTTGCTAGGCAACCAGAGGCTCAGACACTGGTCCCACATTGGTCTGGGAGAATTCATCATGCACCTGAGAGGTATGGGTCGCTGCCAACCCAACACGATGTGATCTTCATTATTGAGGATGAGCCCGGGACCTATGATGAGACGGTCACTGCACCGGACTCAAAGAGATGGCTTGAGGCCATGAGATCCGAGATGGATTCCATGTCAGCTAACCAAGTTTGGGATTTAGTCAGCTGCCTGATGGGATAAAACCCATAGGCTATAAATGAGTCTTCAAAAGGAAGACTGACATTGATAGCAACTTAGTTACCTATAAGGGTAGACTAGTGGCTAAAGGATTCAGACAAGTCCCCAGAGTGGACTATGATGAAACCTTCTTGCCAGTTACCATGAACAAATCCATTGGGATTCTGCTTGCTATAGCTATATATCATGATTATGAGATATGACAGATGGATGTTAAAACAACATTCCTTAACGGGAAGTTAACAGAGGATGTGTACATGTCAGAACCTAATAGTTTCAGCCATCTTGCAGACGCCAGAAAGGTCTACGGGCTAAAGAAATCTATTTATGGATTAAAGCAAGCATCTCGAAGTTGAAATCTTCTATTTGATGTAGCTGTGAGACATTATGGCTTTATCAAAAATGAAGATAATGCCTGTGTGTATAGAAAATTTAGTGGGAGCTTGGTGACTTTTCTGGTCTTGTTTGTTGATGACATACTACTCATCGGAAATGACATCCCTAGTCTTCAGTCTGTGAAGACATGGTTAGGTAAGTGTTTCGAGATGGACTTAGGGGAGGCTGCCTATATCCTAGGCATGATGATCTACTAGGATAGATCCAAGAGGCTCCTGGCCCTTAGTCAAAGTACCTACATTGATAAGGTCCTAGAGAGGTTCAACTTGGAGCAATCCGAGAAGGGATACCTTCCAGTAAGACATGACCTTACTCTCTCAAAGAGCTAGTGTCCCACCGCACAGGCTGAGAGGGATGACATGAGTCGAGTGCCCTATGCTTTGGTAGTAGGTTCAATCATGTATGCAATATTGTGTACTAGACCAGATGTGGCTTATGTTGTGAGCATAACCAGCCAATACCAATCCAATCTAGGTTTGTAGCACTAGGAGGCTATAAAGAACATCCTGATGTATCTAAGATGAACTAAGGATTTGTTCTTGGTCTATGAGGGACAGTGATGAAGGACAGAGTTTTGCCCTATAATCCCCTTAGGTATGTGGCTCTCCAATGAAACAGTAAAATGAGGCTTCTAGCGACAATGTAACATAGCATGCAGTGTATAATGGATTGAGAGTGGAAGGATGGCACCTGAGGCCCTCATTTTAGGGAAGGGGATCAAGCCCCTCTTCTATTGTCCAGTAAATGGGAACTATTGTCCTCGCAACTGGCTTGGATGGAAGTCCAGCTCCTTCTGCTCCACACAACCACAAGCTTCAGCGACTTTTAGCTCCACAAGTAACAAGGCTCGGCAAACAGCAACCCAACAAGGAAATGAGAGTGAAGGGCCTCCCAGCTCACCTTCAAGGAGACAAGGAAGAGGGGCCAAAGGCTCACCCTCGAGCACACACAAGGGGCCTTCCGGCACACCGTCAAACAAGTAGCATCCACTACTCAAAGGTTTGTTTTCTTTTCCAAATTCATTAAAACTTGTGCAAGTGAAAATTTACATGGGCTTTAAACCCTCACACCCCAACGTTACATTCGCAGATGACCCTTGGTATTCCCTTGTTGTAGACGTCAACTTTTCCATGGTCTGATTAGTGGTCTTCAACGGCACTATTGGCTGAGCTGGAACATCCACTCGCATGATTGCTTGTAGAAATGGTTTTGCTGTGTCACTAGCCGTTGGTGACTAGCTGAGGATACTTGTCTCGGACTGATTAGATTGGACGGTTGAACTTGAATGGGATCATGTTGCTGTCAAACTTGATTTGGACTTTGTTGCTGTTGGTGACTTGGGTTCGTTCTTACTGTTTGAGCTGGTTGCAGGTTGAGGTTGAAGTTGGTTGAACTCATGCTGCAGGTTGGTTTGGTTGAATTGACCATGTTGAATGTGCCGAGACTCCCTTGCAATGTGACATGTAGAATGGGGTGATCCTGGTGCCATGTAAGTGCATTACAGGTGATGTAAATCCAAGTCTAAAACAACCTAATACATCAACTACAAATTAAAATAAAGACTTGAAAATAAATCTTAGGCTACATTCTAACTACAACATACAACATCAAACAGAAATGTAAAGCTTACAAAATTGTTCTACAAACTAGTCTTATAACAAACAAGACTAGGTAGAACCGAATATGTAATTAACAAGTTTAAGTGCTGAAAAGTAAACATGCTTAACATTGAAATGTTCCAAAATGTCCTGCGAGGTACAATGCAGGTAAAACCCAAATTGGCACGGTTGGAGTCATCCTGGATCATACAGCTCATGTCCATCAGTTTGAGCCCATGCCCCTGCATCAGACAGAAAGAGCTTAGTGTTCAAGGCTACACTGATGCGTCATTCCAGTCTGACCCTGATGACTTCAAATCGTAGGCAGGCTATGTGTTTATGATGAATGGAGGCATTGTTTGCTGGAAAAGCTTCAAGCAGTCCACCATAGCTAATTCTACAAGTGAGGCTGAGTGTGTCGCCGCTTCTGAGGTAGCCAAAGAAGTCGTTTGGATAAGGAAGTTCATTTCTGATCTTCAGGTGGTTCTATCTACTGTGGATCCCATTGAGCTATATTGTGACAATGATGAGGCTATTGCATAAGCAAAGGAACTACGGTCTCATTAAAGGTCCAAACATACACTCAGGAGATTTCACCTGATTAGAGAGATCATTTACCTAGGTGATGTCAAGATTAGTAGAGTTAAAAAAGAGAACAATCTAGCAGGCCCACTGACCAAGGCTTGGTGCAGTAGAAGCATGATGGTCATACGAGGGATATGGTGTTGAGGTTGCTCAACCTCCAGGTCTAAGTGCAAGTGGGAGATTGTTGATGTTTATGCCCTAAGACCTACTTTTGGTCTATCTTTTGTACTACTTGACATTGATATTTCTTATATATATCATTATGGCATTGTCGTTATCATGCTTAGTTTACATCTGTGATTATATTCCTACATGATAATTTCCTTGGAGACAGATTGGATCTGTGCTCAAACTCGTATCCCCAGTCAATGTACCTTAGTGGATATGGGATAGCTCTAATACTTGTGAGACTGGTATATGGGCTGGTTAGGCATGAGGTGCTAACACAGGCAAATGGGTATATCAATGGTAGATATACTGGACCGGCCCACTATGAGGCAATGACTTGGTGTCATGAGTTATCCTCACAAGGGACAGGAGATGCATTGATCCCCAAACTTGAGGTCATTGACTCTTCTTTATGGTTAGGAACATGCTTTTATATAACCTAACACCTCACCGTGAAGAGTCCCCTTCAAGGGGGAGCGAAACCCTACTTGGCGCAAATTAATTCTTTTGGCAGCGGAAATTAGGGTTTCAAAGATAAGATCGCATGTAGTTCATATGATCAACTTGTAACAATGGAATAGATCATAAGGGATCATACCAACGCCATTGGATTGGATGGTGTCTTGGAAGCAAAGACGCAATTGCTTCTTCTCCGAAGATGACGCACACAACGAATGAAGATGGCTTCTCCTTGTCGTCTTTGTTCTAGCAAAGCTTCAAGGGGTCCTTTGTGTGGAGGAAGATGGAGATGCGAGAGTGATGTTCACCTTGGCCGAAATCTTCTCAACTCTCTCGTGAAGACAAGCCACACACGAGAGCGCAAAATGAGAGAGGCAAGCGTTGAAGCGTTTTTGGCGTTGAAGGGAACATGCGCTAATGACTTTCCAAAAATAGGAAAGACACGAAGTCATGCGCCCATGATGTCAAAACCGATCAAAAACGCCTCAAGCATTGAACCATGCGTTCACTCTCTTGAACCGGTTCAATGCAATTGCATTTGGTCCAAAGACCAAATCAAACCAGCCCAAGCCATTTGGTCTAGATCATCTTAAACCCTAAGGCTCCAGATCTAACCGTTCATCTCCTGATGCTCTTGATCTCACTGATCCAGCATCAATTCTCTCGATCGAAGCTTACCGATCTCAAGCCCCAATCAATCAAACATGATCAGACCAGATCTCACTTACAATCAGAGTTTAAACTCCTTCAAACTGAACCTAAACAATTCAGTCCACACGATCTGACTTAAGTAAGCCATATCATCGAATTGTGCGACCCTAAGGGTTTCCTTTAAATGTCGGTAACGATAACTTACGTTATCACGATCAGTGAGGGGTATCTAGCAACACATCACTGTCTCCCGATATAAAGGAAAGAGTCTTCCAAGACTACACCCAAACCACAGCACAAGTGTGAATCCACTTCACGAGGCATACAAATTTCCTTTGCCACTAGATGTTCTTATTGGACAAGCGAGTCAAGCCTGTAACTCCAATACGACGAGCATGATTAGATCAGATGAACATAGTCACCTGGGTATGGCCATACACTTTCTCAATCATCTCATCCAGGGGGGCCCCCAGTAGAACATCACACTCCTTAAACAAGGAGACGGCAATCCTATATCTATCACTAGTGCCCTAAGCTGACTCATGATCATTATCCAAGATAGTCTATAACCATTATGTTTCAAATGATATTGAACTACCTCAAAACAATGACAATCATCATTTAGAAACACAAGTGATCTCAAGTCAGAGGATATGTGCCACTTGTTGCATTCAAGGATTATTCACATTGTGACAAGCAATTGAATATCCTAGTAGGGTCTGTCCAGTACATCCAATGTACCCATGAGTCTACATCTTATTCCATGCTCGAAGCATCCTATAAGATTAGAACACATATTAGTCTCAATCATATCAAGGCTGTCTCATGTTCACCAAGATATCTCGACTAAGGACTTTATAGCATGTCAGCCTAGCTGAACAGCATTGAGACATCATTCAGAAGTACACTTGTTGCAGCAGACAATGTAACAACCTGAATAACAACCATTGCCTTTATAAACATAAGAGTTTATACATGATACTGATACAATCCCAAGGCCTCAAACATTAGCCTTAAGGGCATACCCCAACACACCGCAGTTGGGAGGTCATAACGGTTGTCATTGAGCATGCAAAGACCCATACGAGAAGGTCAATGTATAAATAGAGGATTTGCCCCTTCCTGAGGGAAGCATGATATCCATAGGGCACCCCTATGGTTCTATGATTGAAAGTGTATGGTCATACCCAGGTGAGAACCTGATTTAGTCGTAACCATGAGATTGGGTAAAAATAATGGTGACATACTTGTCCAATCCGATATCAGTTTGACAAAGAGACTCTAATGCATCTGTACCGAGTTGCGATGATGGGGATGTCGATGTCAATATCCATTCCGATGACTTGGCTAGCAGCGATGTACTGGTAGGTGACCTTAGGTTAGCACTGCCAATGTCTGAGGAACCTATAGGGTCGCACACTTTGATACTCGAGTTCTCGGATCGATCGAGAAGCCTTATGATCGTGTTATTGGATAACTCTGATCTATTTGGGAGATTTCATTAGTGCTAATGAGCCTGATGAGATGGAAGAGAGTTATTGGTGCTAAACTTCATTTTTGGCAGGTTGACACGAAATTGACAATGGTTGGTCACATTTGAGTTAGGGTTGCATTGGATTGGATCCAATGGCTTAATCAACTTATGTAATAAAGTTTGCGCCAGCTCATTACCCAATGAGACCCAATAACAAGTTGTTATGAAGAGACAATGGGCTAAAAGTGTATAATGGGGTGAACCCAACCCCATTAGCTCATTACCCCATGAGACCCAATTGGCGTCCCCGCCCCACCTTTGATCCTTGGATGGCATGCTTGCCTCTATGGCAAGTCTTGGGGCTGATATGGCTTGGAGGACATCTTTGGTATGTCCTTGGCGCATATGGATGATAGGAAAGGGTTTATGGAAAGCTCTTGGAGAGTTTCCTTAACCCTAACCCTAATTGCTCCAAACCCTAACCCTAGTCGTATGCTTCATGAGAGTTGCACCTACACCATTGCCTTGCCACCCCCCTTATCTTTGTATATGTGAATATATGTGAGAGCCATAGGAAATTGATTAATGTGAGCAAACTAAAGGGTGTGAGCAATAGCAATTGGCGCATCTCTTCCTCACCCTAGCCGCATGTGATCTTCCTCCTTTCCTCTTGGCGCAACGAGCATTGATACTTGGCGGCTTCCCTTCCTCCATCTTCCTCTTAGCACATCCTCTCCTTTTGATGGCGCAAGTGAAGTGGAGATCATCACAAAGGCTTGGATCTTCTTCCCGAGGCTAGCACCGGGTGTAGAATAAGAAGACTCGAGGCATCCGTGTGTGTGAGACTGTAGTGGGCGCACGCTTGGGCGCCTACCTCACCATCGGCCTCCTTTTGTTCTAGGTACTTTCTAACTACATTCTGTCGACCCCCTCGCAAGAGCGATCCATTGGGTTTTTGGGATTCGCCCGTTTCAGGGATATGCTTCCGCTGTGTGTATGTTTTGTTTGATAAAAATTTGTAAATATTCCTGGGGTTTCCCAACAAGTTATTGGCCACCACAATTGGATGTGGGTCGGAACGAGGCTCGGTCATTCAACCTGGGGATGGTGATGACTCTAAATTTCATAGCATTTTCTTGCTTATTCCATCATCTTTTTGAGTCATATTCATGCTCCTTTGCTTATTTTATGCCTTTTTATCAAATATTTCAGAATCTACACTTTTCTTAGTTTTTGATCAATTTTAGGTAAAAAGGCATCGTTTTGATTGGTTTTCAAGCAAATACAACACATGGGCAGATTCTTATCATCAAGAGGAGACTATACATCAAATTTCAAGTCAAACCAAATTTTCTGGAGAAATTATGGTAGTGCTGTAATGATTTTTATGGCCATAATCAGCAATTATGGCACTACCATAATGATTTTGATGGCGGCTTAATTCTAGAATTTTTTTTGGCAAATTACGGTAGTGCCGTAAAATTATTCACGGTACCATAATTTTGGTCCAATTTCTTACAGAGACTTCAGAGATTCCTGAGGTAATTACGGCACTACCGTAATATACCTTATGGTGCAGTAATTCGGAACAGATTCCATACAGAAGATTTCTCAGCAATTACGGTACTACGTAATTTCCATCACGGTGCCGTAATTTTCACCCAGATGCCCGATTCTTCTGCTAGAAACTTAAATTCGTGATTTCTCAGGCTTTAGGGCACCAATTGAAGATATGAAAAAAGGGGAAGACTCAAAATAAGGAGGAGAACATTTTCAAAAGGGGGGGGGGGACAATTTGAGAGAATCGCTACCGCTCTAGGGTTCGTTGATTCTCAGCCTACAAACCACCTCTGGCCAAAGAATTTGAAAGGAAGCTTCGCCTGAAGGAGGAGAACACACGCTAGAAGTTTCAGAGTGAGAGGAATCCGATCGATGGAGAAATCAATGAAACAGTGAGCGCCGCCACTGTTCATCGCGTCCAGTGCATGTTACGGTGCTGTAATTTCATTACAGCACCTTGTTTTGTAATTTTTCTTTCCTTTTCGATTTTTGAGCCTCTAAAATTATGGTTTATTGTAATCCTTTAATGATGCTAGCTTAATTTTCTTATGGTACATGGGGTGTTATCCCCTTAACTTCTTAACAACTAGACATTGTTAATTTCATCAAGATGATTTTGTTATGATAATTCTACTTATATGATGATTGCTTATAATTCTCCTTAGTCTCATATTTTCAGCATGTTTTAGAATTTTGTAAAATAGACTAAGAAGTTGATTGCAAAATTTGGAACCCTATAATCATTGAGTTTAGAACTTATCGTAAGAGATTAGGTATTGTTCTTAATTCTGATTTTTAGTAGTTTTATTGCCATGTTGATTTTCTGATCTTTGGATTGAGTTATTATGTTAGACTTGATTTGATATTGTAATAGATTAAATATCTGATCGTCAGAGAACCTTAAGTAGAACCTGAGAAATTATGAGATGATAATACATAGTTTCTCTTGAGATGTTTGACTTAGAATTCGGATGCACGAGAGTGATCCTTGAGTTCTTTGTTAATAATTTACTTATCTTCAGCATTGAATAGATCCTGCACGAGAGTAAGGATTGGTTCTTTGTATAATTATCTATGTGAGAGCGAGATAATTCCTTTATGAAGTAAATTAAATCTTTATCATAATGAAATTTGATTGACTATACTATATTTCCTTCTAGTCATTAAAATTAAGGTGGATGAACCCCTAGTCCCAGTTTTCTTCCCTGATATTTTTCCGTGCACTTTTCAATTGTTTGCATCGTCATATTCGGATTGCCTAGCTAGTGAGAAATCAATTATTTGGTACTTGGCAAACAAGGCCTTTGTGGTTCAATATCTTAAATATTACTTCGAGTATTCGTGTACTTGCAGACTACAACAACTTTTTGGTGTCATTGCCGGGGACCTTGGTTTTTGTCAATATTGAAAATATTGGAAATATTACTAGACTAGGTTTTATTTATTTTCTGTTCTAGAGAAATCATGGCCATGATAGGAATCATGGCTGATGCATCTACAAGTCCACAGATTTATCAAAGTAAAAAAAATAAAGATCGTTCCCAACGAGGATCTGGCGGTCAAGTACTGATTATACGACTTGTTTAAATCTAGATGAATCAAATTGTGTTTTTTGTGTGAGCTCCTAAGTACGAAAAGCAATATAGGTGAAGATCTGGGAAAAATCAGGTTTTAGAAGGTTGGGACTCGGGGTTTCACCACACTAATAATTATGAACTCAATAAAGATAATTTCTAAAACAAAAAATTATAGTCATGAAAGGGGTTTTTCCTAAAGTACAGATTACCTCCTCCCAAGTGTAATCGGGCACTTAGTTACACTAATTCCCTACTCTGATGACAATTAATGTAACTAAGCCTGTTAAGTTCTATAAAAAACAATGGTAATCCTTCAAACGAATCCAGACTACTCCCATGATTGGATTCGTGGGTTTGAATACAATAGTTTCAAAGTTGCGATTCACCTCTCGGTCCTTCTCGCAACATCTTAAATGCAATTATACTTGGCCAGAGTAGATTACGAAATAAACTCAATTCTATTCAAAACAATGCTATAATAATCATTCTTAAAGAATAAATATACAAGTTTTAAATCATAATTGCCAGCGGGCGACATCCCTAATCCCGAAAAAGAGTTTAAGCATTCACGTTTGAAGAAAACAGCATGTATATCGATGATCTCAACACATTATCTCAAAATCAATGCAAAAAGATACTAGGATAGTAATAAGAACTCTTCCCCTCAATCTAGAGATCATGAAGAAGCGTCCAAATCCCTCCTTTGCGTGATCAAAATACCCTGGACTTAAAGTTTTGCTTGTCCTCAAGCAATATTTGGATGTATATAGAGAATATAAAAATAAGGGTTTCTCAACTGTTTTTGCCCCTAATAACATCCTTACTCCACAATTTAAGCAATCAATTTTTCAAAACTTAAGTAATTTAGAAAAATCATAATAGAGATAAATTCCCAAGAGGTTACAATCCAAGAAAGATAAAATTCACAAATCATGTTATAGTATTCATTCTTCACACACTAAATACCATATACTTTCAAATAAATAAATCTATCTTACTCAATGGACAAAAATTTATTTCAAGAATTTTGGTGATGTTATGTTGGTGTACATGCCCTGAGACCTAGTCGTGGTCTATTTCAACAATGGACAAAAATTTATTTCAAGTATCCCAACAAGTAGGTGAAACTTATCTCTAGCTAATCTATTTTCTATTGGCACACCAAAGACTTGTTGTCCTAAAGTTATTGTGTCTGCAAGTGCACGGATTCTCGAAGTAATATTTTTATGTATCAATCCCACAGAGACCTATGTGTTAAGTACCAAGTAGTTGTGTTTTTACTAGCTAAGCAATCGATTATAATGCAAATAATCAACGGAAAGAGTGTAAAGTAAATCAGAGAGAAACTGGGACTAGAGTTTCATCCACTTTAATTTTCATGACTAGATATTTAGAAAAGGTCGTCAGAATAATTTCATTACGATAAAGACATAATTTACATCATAAAAGGATCATCTCACTTTCGTGCAGACAATCATGTAGGGACCAATCCTCTCATTTGCGCAAGATCTATCCCAACGCTGTAGATAAGTAAATCATCAAACAAAGAATTCAAGGATCACTTTCATGCATCCGAATTCTAAGTTGATCATCTCAAGTGGAATCTCAAGGATCACTTTCGTGCATCCGAGTCCCAACACAAGTTCTGCTTATGGTTTTCCAATGACTCGATCCTCCCTTTCGTGCAAGATCAAATCAATTCTAACACAATAATTCATCCTAGATTCAAATTATTAAACATGGCAATAAGATCAATAAAAATTAGAATTTAAAGAACAAACCTAATTTCTTACGATGAGTTCCAAACTCAATGATTTCTAGGGTTCCGAATTTCACAATCAACCTTTCAGTCTATTTTACAAAATTCTAAAACATGCATGATAATATGAATTATGGAGAATTAAAGACAAGTCATCACAAAAGCAGAATTATCATGATAAAACTATCTTGATGAAATAAAAGTCATCTAGACATTAAAAATCAAAGGGATTACACCCTATGTCCCAAAAGATGTTTAAGCAAGCATGAAAGAAGAAATACAATGAATCATAGTCTCAGAGTGATCAGAAATCGAAGAGAAAGGAGAAATAACGTTACAACACGGTTGTAATAGAAATTGCAACAATAATTTTCGTCGAAAACTCGCTATGAACAATGCCCAAGCCCTTCTTTCATTGATTCCTCCTCCAATTGATCTCCTTTTGCTCTGAAACTTTTGAGATATCCTCTCCTCCTCTAGGCGAATCTTCTGTGTAAAATTCACAGCCTGAGGTGGCCTCAACGCCTCTCGGTGTGAAGCCAAACCCTAAGCACCTCTCTATTGATTGATCCCTCAATTCCCCATAAAAATTGGGAATTTTGGTCCCTTTATCTTCTCCTCATTGAGACGAGTCCGCAGCATCTTACGGATCTTGATTTGGATGTATGGATCTCAAGATATGGTCCTCACAAGAATCGGGCCCGAAAAACTCGCGTGTCCAGGAAAAAATTACTGCCGTGTTTTATTTTACGGCAGTGCCGTATTTTGGTTCTTTGTGTTTTGGGTCAAAATTATGGCCCATAAAATGTATCATGGCAATGCCATAAAATCAACTGAACTCTCTGGTCAGAATTGTTTGGAAATTATGACCTGTGAAATGGCTTACGGCAGTGCCGTAATTTTAGTGAATATCTCTAGTTTGAAAGCGCTCCAAAAATACGGCACCATGTAATTGTTTACGGCAGTGCCCTAAAATTGATGACACCAAAATATATAGTATATTTTGCATCATTTTGGATATCTTTTCATGCTAAAATTGAGGATCTTTTACTTGTTTTCATACTAAATTCATCGAATATTGCAAAGTATGCTTCTATTTTAGTTTTTCATGATTTTCAGGTAAAAAGATACTATTTCAAGAAGTTTTCAAGCAAAATCAAACACATAGAAGAGTTCCCATCATCAAGAGGAGATCACCCAAGAAATTTCATGCAAAATGGAGGAAGTCTGCAAATTACGGCAGTGTCGTAATCCATTTTACGGTACTGTAATTTCAGACAGTACCGTAAAATCCGAGCACTGCCGTATTTTGAGAAGTTTACGAACAGAAAGATTTTTGGATTTTATGGCACGTGCCGTAAGTAATATTACAGTACTGTATTTCGGAGAGCTTCAAAATAGAAACTTCACCCGATTTTACGGCACTACCGTAAGGGATTTCACGGGCCGTATTTTCCAGTCACTTCTGAACAGAGAGTTCAGCCGATTTTATGGCACCGGCCATAAACCACATTATGGTACCATAATTCCAAGATGATATCAGATCAGAAACCTCGACCGATTTTACGGTACCGCCAAAAGATATTACACGGCCGTAATTTCCAGTCAAATTCGCGATTCTTCCGATCCGAAACTTGCGAAGGCCATAACTTTTGATCCAGAGCTCCAAATTTAGATCCAAAAGTTGCTGCGGCTTCGACTTTAAGAGGGGAAGGCGTAAGAAGTAGAGAGAGAAACGTTTATCCAGTATCGAGGGAGAAATCACCAGAGAGGTGGCTAGGGTTTGGCCTCATGCCGTGAGGCGTAGAGTGCACCTCAGGTCGTGATTTTCATGCAGAAGCTTCGCCTAGAGGAGAAGAAGACACCACAGAGGTTTCAGAGCATTTGGACTCCGATCGGAGGAGGAATCAACGAAACAGCGGTGACAGCGCTGTTCATCAAAGCAAATTATGGCAGTAAAGGATTTTACAGCCCTTTTGTAATGTTGTTTCTCCTTTCTTTTTGTTTTCTGATCACTCTAAGACTATGATTTATTGTATCTCTTTCTCCATGCAAGCTTAATACTCTTTTGGGACATGGGGTGTAATCCCCTTGATTTTTAATGATTAGATAATCTTCTTTTTCGTCATGATAACTTTGCCATGATAATTTTACTCATGTGATAATTGTGCTTAGACTCTCTATAAGTCCATGTTACTAATTATGTTTTTAGAGTTTTCGCAATGAGACTGAAAGGTGATTTGCTTGAGAACTTCGAACCCTAGAATTGCATGTTAGGATCCCTTCTTTAGGTTAGATCTAATTTGATCTGTTCTAGTAAATTAATTGCCATGATTATAAAATGAATCTATAGATCGAGTCTATTTGTGAAACGTGGAGATCTTGTGCGAAAGCAAGGATCGGAACGTTGGAGATCCATGAGTAAAACTAGTGTAGAGACTCGGATGCACGAAAGTGATCCTTGAGACTTCACTAGAGATTATCAACCTAGAATTTGGATGCATGAAAGTGAACTTTGAATTCTCTGATTGATGATTTACTTATCTTCAGCCTGGGATAAATCTTGCGCGAAAGTGAGGATTTATCTCTGCGTGGTTATCTTCATGAAAGTGAGATAATCCTTTTATGAAGTAAATTAGGTCTTTATTTTAGCAAGATTTGATTGACGAACCTTTTATATATCTAATCATTGAAGTTAAGGTGGATGAAACCCTAGTCCCATGTACCTCTCTTTGATTATCTCTTATTTTGCGCGCTTTCGTATTATTTACTCGCATCATACTCGATTGCTTAGCTAGTGAGAATACAAGTATTTGGTACTTAACACGTAGGTCTCTGTGGATCGATATTTTTATTACTTCGATAATTCCGTGCACTTGCGGAATCCTATCAAGTTTTTGGCGCCGTTGCCGAGGACCTTAGTTTTTGTTAATATCAAAATAGTTATTAGTATTGCTAGACTAAGTATTTTTGTTTTAGATTTAACTTTGTTTTTTCTTTTTGCAGGTTTTGGATTTTCACAATTGTGACAGAACTGTGATATCTGAAGATTTGTGAATTTGCTTGTGTTTTAGATTTTCTATTTTTTTCTATATTCTGAAAAATATAAAAAAATTGATTGATTGTTGTTGGATTATCTTTCTGTTCTTGATAGATTTGAAAACATGTCTTTTAATCACAACTCCTGGGCAACTGAAACAGGTGAGGTATACATGCCACAAGGTAAATCTCTTGTAGATCAATTTAACTCTTATATGCAATCTTGTTCTTCCGATTACTGTGTTTTTTGTGGATATCCTGATCATTGTTCCTCTGATTGCCCATTTTTAAAACCAAATTTATCATGGCAAGAACAAGATCGATTGTATTCTAGATGGGAAAACCGAACTTCTTTATATGATGATTGCTCTGATCATGTTTCTGAACCACAATTTGAATTTGATACTGAAAAACTTGAATTAGAAAATTCCCCCTATGATCATGATTGTTTTGAGATTGAGCCTTATGTGAATATTATTGAATCTCACTCTGATTTTGATGATTGTAGAACTGATTCATCTGCTAATTTATTTGAGGAAAAGATTGAGAAAATTGAAATTGAAGAACCTTCTTTTGATGATAATTCTGATTTTGATAATATCTTGTTTATGGTTAAATTTGATGAGCATGATGAAGGTTCAAAAACTATAGACATTGATGAGCCCCACTTTGATTTTGGTGATATTTTTGATATTGATAGATTATTTGATGACAAACATGAGGAACTTGAAAAGGATTTGAATGAATCTCACCTTGATGTTTTGCCCAAAGCTATTGTTAAAAATTTTGATATATTTGAAAATTTGTGCTTTATCGAGGAATCTAATGAAAGACATAGACATTATTTTGATGATCCAATACTTGAATCTTTTAATCTAGGTCCTTTTGTTATTTCCATTGAAAATATTAATTTGAAGAAAGGACTTATGATTTTACTTTTTGATAAGCATAGGAAGATCATAAAGATTACTTTGAGTGGATCTGAGAATTTTAATTTCTGCAAATTTGAGAAAGCCACATTAATCATGATTTATGTGAAATTCTGGATATCTGGATTTGTGGCTAAACTGTTTGGAAAAAGGAAATGCAGAAAATTATATGCTTTATATTTTGGAACCGATTCACCTGCTTCACCATGATATTGATTTTGTTGGGTCCCCTTCAAGGGGGAGCGCAAGCGGATAAAACCCCTTTCAAGAGGGAGGCGCAAAGGGTGAAACCCTAAAGGGGGCGGCGCATGTGCTAGTTTAAGGGGTGTCACCCTTAAGACCGCATGTAGATCATATGGTTAACTTATGTATAAGCGAAAGGATCTTTAAAGGGATCATACCAATGCCATGAAGTTGGATGTCGGCTTGGAAGAAGAGAGCAACTTTGGTCTCCTCCAAAAGTTCACACACAAGGTGAAGATCTCTTACTTGCTTGGCGTCACTTGTGCTAGCAAGGCACCCAAGCTTCCTTGTCGAATGGAAGGAGATGATGAAGTCTCTCTTGGCCGATGCTTCTCCTCGTCAACATACACCACCCAAGGATGTGTGTCTCGTCAAGAGCAAAGAGGGAGATGAGCGTTAGCAAAACCTTGTGATCGAAATGTGTCAACATTCATCACATTTGCCAAACCGACATGCCAAAATTGGCAAGTCTTCAAAGCATGCGTTATGCGTTCACATGAAGTGAACCAAACGCTTAGCTCTCCTCTCAAATGAACCAAGCGCTCACATATGAGCCGGTTCAATTTAATTGGTCCAATGACCAAACCAAATCAGCCCAAGAATCGGTTCAGACCAAATTAAACCCTAAGGTTCAAAATCTGACCGTTCATCTTTTGATGCTCTTGATCTCTTCGATCCAGCATCCACACTCCCGATCGAAGCTTACCGATCTCAAGCCCTAATCAATCAAACATGATCAGACTGGATCTCACTTACAATCAGAGTTTAATCTCCTTTAAACTGAATCAAAACAATCCAGTCCACCCGATCTGACTCAAGTAAGTCATATCACCAAATTGTGCGACCCTAAGGGTTTCCTTTAAATGTCGGTAACGACAACCCACGTTATCACGATCAGTGAGGGGTATCTAGCAACACATCACTGTCTCCCGATATAAAGGAAAGAGTCTTCCAAGACTACACCCAAACCACAGCACAAGTGTGAATCCACTTCACAAGGCATACATGTTTCCTTTGCCACTGGATGTTCTTATTGGACAAGCATGTCAAGCCTGTAACTCCAATACGATGAGCATGATTAGATCAGATGAACATAGTCATCTGGGTATGGCCATACACTATCTCAATCATCTCATACAGGGGGGCCCTTTAGAACATCACACTCCTTGAACAAGGAGACGGCAATCCTTTATCTATCACTAGTGTCCTAACCTGACTCATGCTCATTATCCAAGATAGTCTATAATCACTATGTTTCAAATGATATTGAACTACCTCAAAATAATGACATTCATCATTTAGAAACACAAGTGATCTCAAGTCAAAGGACATGTGCCACTTGGTGCTTACAAGGATTATTCACATTGTGACAAGCAATTGAATATCCTAGTAGGGTCTGTCCAGTACATCCAATGTACCCATGAGTCTACATCTTATTCCATGCTCGAAGCATCCTATAAGATTAGCACACATATTAGTCTCAATCATATCAAGGCTGTCTCATGTTCACCAAGATATCTCGACTAAGGACATATGCATGTCAGCCTAGCTGAACAGCTTTGAGACATTATTCAGAAGTACACTTATTACAGCAGACAAGGTAACAACCTGAATAATAACCATGCCTTTATAAACACAAGAGTTTATTACATGATACTTATACAATCCCAAGGCCTCAAACATTAGCCTTAAGGGCATACCCCAACAATCTCCCACTTGCACTTAATCTAATGGTTGAGAAATCTCAAACCCATATTGTTACAGTGCTTCTCATGCTTCTGCTGCGCCAGAGGCTTGGTAAGCGGGTCTGCCAGATTGTCATCTGTATGTACCTTGCAAATTTTGATCTCGCCTCGATCAATGATCTCCCGGATCAAGTGAAACCGTCTCTGTATGTGCTTGGACTTCTGGTGCGACCGTGGTTCCTTTGCTTGTGCGATTGCTCCAGTGTTATCACAGAAGATAACCAAAGGATCTGCACTCGAAGGAACGACACCAAGTTCTCTCACGAACTTACGAATCCACACTGCCTCCTTGGATGCTTCCGAGGCTGCAACATACTCGGCTTCTGTTGTGGAATCAGCAACAGTAGACTGTTTGAAACTCTTCCACACTACAGCACCTCCATTCAAGCTAAAAACATAGCCTGATTGCGATCGGAAATCATCCTGGTCCGACTGGAACGAAGCGTTAGTATATCCCTCTATACTGAGTTCTTCCTGACCACCATATATCAAGAACATATCTTTGGTCCTCCGCAGAAATTTTAAAATGTTCTTGACTGCAATCTAGTGCGCCACACCTGGATTACTTTGGAATCGACTGGTCACGCTTAACCCGTAAGCGACGTCTGGGCGAGTACACAACATCGCATACATAATGGACCCAATAGCCGAAGCATAAGGCGTATTGTCCATTTCATCTTTCTCAGTCTGTGTTTGTGGACACTGACTCTTCGAAAGATTCAGACCATGTCTGACTGGAAGATATCCACGTTTAGAATTCTCTAAATGGAATCTCTCCAGGACTTTATCGATGTAAGTACTCTGGCACAGCCCGAGAAGCCTCTTAGATCTATCCCGGTAGATCTTCACACCCAACACATAGGCTGCTTCTCCTAGATCTTTCATCTGGAAACATTTTCCTAACCATGCTTTAACAGCATGCAGTTCAGGAATATCATTTCCAATGATCAAGATATCATCGACGTAGAGGACTAGGAAAGTAATCACGCTCCCACTAAACCTCTTATATACTCACGGGTCATCCTCGTTCTTGATGAAACCAAACTCAGAGATTGATTCATCAAAACGAATGTTCCAGCTTCTAGATGCTTGTTTAAGTCCATAAATGGACTTCTTTAACTTGCATATTTTATGACGATCTGATGGATTCGTGAAACCTTCCAGTTGTGTCATATACACATCCTCATCCAGATTTCCATTAAGGAAAGCTGTCTTCACATCCATCTGCCAGATCTCATAATCGTAATATGCAGCTATCGCGAAAAGAATCCGAATAGACTTAAACATGGCTACAGGTGAGAAAGTTTCATCATAATCTATCCCGTAGATTTCTTTGAAACCTTTCGCAACTAGCCTGCCTTTATAGGTAACTACGTTACCATCCATGTCAATCTTCTTCTTGAAGATCCATTTACAGCCTATAGGGATTACTCCCGGAGGCGGATCAACCAAATCCCAGACTTGGTTATCTGACATGGAGTCCATCTCGGCTCGCATAGCATTAAGCCATCTAGCTGACTCCGGTCCACTGACCGCATCCGCATAAGTGAGGGGTTCATCATTATCAATGATGTAGACTCCGTCATAGCGCTCAGGCTGTCGACGGATCCTTCCCGATCTACGCGGTTCCCGTGATATTTGAGCCTCAGGTTGTGTAGTAACCCGATCTACCGGCTCAGGCACATCCAACTGTGTTTGACTACTTTGTCCTTCCTCTGGAATCTCATCCAGCTTTATTTCTCTCCCACTGGCCTCTTGCAGAAGAAATTCCTTCTCAAGAAATATGGCCGTCCGAGCAACAAAAACTTTGTTCTCTTTGGGATCGTAGAAATAATAACCCTTAGTTTCCTTAGGGTAACCGACAAAGATACATTTCTCAGATCTGCTCTCCAGTTTCCCAGAGGCGAGCTTTTTGACATAAGCCTCGCAACCCCAGATCCTGATAAATGTCAAGCTCGGCTGTTTCCCATACCATAACTCATATGGCGTCTTTGAAACTGCCTTGGATGGCACTCGGTTTAGTACATTTGCAGCTGTTTCCAGTGCAAAACCCCAAAAGGAGTATGGAAGAGTAGCCTGACTCATCATAGAACGAACCATATCAAGCAACGTTCTATTTCTCCTCTCGGACACACCATTCCATTGCGGTGTTCCTGGCGGAGTGAGCTGTGAGATAATCCCACACTCTTTTAGATAGTCAGTAAACGCATGACTTTGGTATTCACCACCTCGATCAGAACGAAGTGCCTTGATATTTCGGCCTAGCTGATTCTGTACTTCATTTTTGAACTCTTTGAACTTGTCAAAAGATTCACTCTTATGTCTCATAAGATAGACATAACCTTACCTACTGAAATCATCAGTAAAGGTAATGAAGTACTGATAGCCACCTCTGGCATGTTTACTAAATGGCCCACACACATCACTGTGTATAAGGTTAAGTAAACCTGAAGCCCTTTGACCTTTATTAGAAAAAGGTGACTTCGTCATTTTACCCATCAAACAAGCTTTGCATGTATCAATCTCTTCATAGGAGAATGATCCCAGCAGTCCATGATCATGCAACCGCTTAATGCGCTTCTCGTTAATATGGCCTAAACGACTATGCCATAGCAAGGTGCTGTCATCAGCATACTTGGCTTTCTTATTATCAATGTTTTGTATAGAATTTTCCATGTCCAACATGAACAACCCATTGTTAATTGAACCAGTTGCATACACAATATTATCATAAGATAAAACACACTTTGAAATATTGCATTCAAAGGCAAATCCTTTCCTGACAAGAGCAGGAATAGAGATAATATTCTTAGTAATACTGGGTACAAAATAACAATTGTTTAATTCCAATACAATGCCAGATGGTAAAGAAATGAAATAGTCTCCTACAGCAACAGCAGCAACCCGTGCCCCGTTTCCAACGCGTAGGTCTACCTCATGCTGTCCCACCTGCCTTCTTCTCTTGAGTTCCTGTACATTTGAACAAATGTGAACTCCACATGCAGTGTCCAACACCCATGAAATGGTAGAAGAAGATAACATGACCTCAGTCACATATATACCTGAGCCAGAAGCGATGCTTCCCCTCTTATCTCCTTGGAGCGCTTTACAGTCCTTTTTCCAGTGACCCAGCTGGCCACAGTGGAAACACCTGTTGTCCTTCGACCGCTTGACCTTCTGTTTCAGAGCCTTGCTGTAATTCTTGACAGGGGCCTTGCCCTTCTTCCCCTTCTTCTTGTTCCTTGAAGGAACCATCAAGACAGAGGTTGAAGGCTTTCCCTTCAGAGTTTCCTCAATTGTCAAGAGCATATTCAGCAGCTCTGCCGGCGTACAATCGATTTTGTTCATATTAAAGATAATAATGAACGCATCGAAAGAGGGCGGGAGAGACTGCAGAATAATATCCACAGCAAGCTCCTGGTTGATGGTATGCCCCAGTTTCTCCAGAGCCTCCTTGTGCCCAATCATCTTGAGCACGTGAGCTCCCACTGGGCTCCCTTCAGCCAGTTTGCTCTGAAAGAACAGCTTCGTCAGATTATAGCGTTCTGTCCTCGCCTGTGCAGCATACAGCATCTTGAGGTTCGCTATAATCTCTATAGCCGACAAATCCTCATGCTGACGCTGCAGCGGTGGCGTCATAGACGCTAGCATCAGGCAAGCGACATCAATGCTATCATTGACGTGCTTTTCATAGGCTTCCCGAACCGCCCTGGCGGCGTTCGGAGCGGGCTGCGGCGGTATCGCCGTCTCGAGGACATACAGTTTCCTCTCTGCCTTAAGAACGATCTTAAGGTGTCCGAACCAGTCAGAGAAGTTCGGCCCAGCAAACTTCTCCCTTTCCAGTAGGGATCGCACATTGAAGCTCATGGTGTTCGTTGCTGCAGGAATCTACAACAAGCAAGAACAGCAAGGTCAGTATCAATGTTAAGAATCAATCCAGGACTTAAGAAAGATTCTTTTCTCACTATTTTGTCTGACTGAAAAATCCAGTAAACAGTCCGAAAGAGTAACACTCTTTTAGTGAGATGGGATCCAGATTTCATACTTGGTCTCCGCGTCCCGCTCAGGCGAGATAAGATGCACAGAGATGACAAGCACTAATTTCTGGTAGGCTGTCCTAGCCAATCGCCAACCCGTGCGATTCCCCTTCATCTGGGCAATCCAGCAGACTGTGCCAACTGAGTTGGTACAACACAATCTCTGACCCCGCAGATGGCTGCCTCCATGTGCTACCATATGCGCCACATATGTAGCTTACATGGTCAAGCTGACCCGACCTACTCCCTGGACCACCACGTGCTATGCTGAGCAACGAGAAGCGATAAATCCCTTCTCTGTAACACGCAGGTGTAATCCAGCATCGTCTGAAGATAGATGGACGTGCCCACTGAGTGGGTACAACACGGCTCCAACGATAATCAGAACAGTGAGGTTTCGCGTCAGAAGGCTTACGAGCTTGATATTTTAGCGTTGGATTTTAACGGTCTTTTATCTTCTTCACTATCATGCAATTCCTATGGTGATAGCAGAAGATAAACTCATGCAGTTCTAATTATAACCAATAAAAAGAAAGCATGGATCTTATGTGGTAAAAGCCCAAAGCCTAAGTAAGACCTTAAGATACTTAAGTCTTCACTTGCTCTTCTTGGGACTTTTGCATCTCATCTGGTCCAACCCAGGGCCCTAGCGCCAAGAGCACCTCAGGTGCGCCACCAGGTGAATGCCCCTCTGGGATGTGTGCCTTTGTGCTCTTGTCTAATCAAATACAATTTGATCTATCTAGACAAGTTTGACTCGCAGGTCAATTATACAATAAATTAATTAAAAATGTGATTCGCAGATCACAAATTAATTTACAAGTTTAATTCCAGGCTCGCAGGCCCCAGCACAGCACACATTTAACATGGGCAGCCCACATAAGAATAAATAGACAAGCATCATGGCATCAATCATCATGTGATCCTTTTACAAGAAAATAAAATTTTGAAAACCCCATTGGCATCAATTTTAATTTTCTTATGAGCCCTACAACCTTACAATGGTCCATTGATAGGGATCCACTCATCCATCTGGTCAGATCCTCTGCCCTTGCATGCACCGAGTCCTAACTGACCCGAGTTGACCTAATGGTCAACCATGCATGCGCCAAGGGCTGAACAACCCTCATGAGTTCTGGCAAGCGGGTGTGACCCCGGGCCTAACTCATGTGTGTTCGCTGGTTGTCTCAACCAGACCTCGCTACACGCCTAAGATGCAATCGACCTATGGCCACCTCATGCTTGCGCACAGGTGCCATCTGGTCGATCCATCTAGGCTGTCAGATGGTCTGATCAGACTGTTGGATCTAACCAAGAGGTGACTTCAACCCCATCAACCCATCTAAGGGTTTATAGTAGGCGCCATTAGATCTAAATGGAGCGCGCAAGATGTAACAAGTTTTAGGTAAAAACAACTACAACATGCGCAACAACAATGTAAGAAGCTTTCATCTACATTAACATGCGCAACTAGATACATGGCAACAAGCGCAAACATGATGAAACTTCAAGATAGATCTATCACATGCGTTGGCATATTAGGATCACAAACAAGCAACATGAAGCAATCATATGAATCTACAAGAACCCTATGCTCTGATACCAATTGTTGGGTCCCCTTCAAGGGGGAGCGCAAGCGGATAAAACCCCTTTCAAGAGGGAGGCGCAAAGGGTGAAACCCTAAAGGGGGCGGCGCATGTGCTAGTTTAAGGGGTGTCACCCTTAAGACCGCATGTAGATCATATGGTTAACTTATGTATAAGCGAAAGGATCTTTAAAGGGATCATACCAATGCCATGAAGTTGGATGTCGGCTTGGAAGAAGAGAGCAACTTTGGTCTCCTCCAAAAGTTCACACACAAGGTGAAGATCTCTTACTTGCTTGGCGTCACTTGTGCTAGCAAGGCACCCAAGCTTCCTTGTCGAATGGAAGGAGATGATGAAGTCTCTCTTGGCCGATGCTTCTCCTCATCAACATACACCACCCAAGGATGTGTGTCTCATCAAGAGCAAAGAGGGAGATGAGCGTTAGCAAAACCTTGTGATCGAAATGTGTCAACATTCATCACATTTGCCAAACCGACATGCCAAAATTGGCAAGTCTTCAAAGCATGCGTTATGCGTTCACATGAAGTGAACCAAACGCTTAGCTCTCCTCTCAAATGAACCAAGCGCTCACATATGAGCCGGTTCAATTTAATTGGTCCAATGACCAAACCAAATCAGCCCAAGAATCGGTTCAGACCAAATTAAACCCTAAGGTTCAAAATCTGACCGTTCATCTTTTGATGCTCTTGATCTCTTCGATCCAGCATCCACACTCCCGATCGAAGCTTACCGATCTCAAGCCCTAATCAATCAAACATGATCAGACTGGATCTCACTTACAATCAGAGTTTAATCTCCTTTAAACTGAATCAAAACAATCCAGTCCACCCGATCTGACTCAAGTAAGTTATATCACCAAATTGTGCGACCCTAAGGGTTTCCTTTAAATGTCGGTAACGACAACTCACGTTATCACGATCAGTGAGGGGTATCTAGCAACACATCACTGTCTCCCGATATAAAGGAAAGAGTCTTCCAAGACTACACCCAAACCACAGCAGAAGTGTGAATCCACTTCACAAGGCATACATGTTTCCTTTGCCACTGGATGTTCTTATTGGACAAGCATGTCAAGCCTGTAACTCCAATACGATGAGCATGATTAGATCAGATGAACATAGTCATCTGGGTATGGCCATACACTATCTCAATCATCTCATACAGGGGGGCCCTTTAGAACATCACACTCCTTGAACAAGGAGACGGCAATCCTTTATCTATTGTTGGGGTATGCCCTTAAGGCTAATGTTTGAGGCCTGTGGGAATGTATCTGTATCATGTAATAAACTGTTATGTTTATAAAGGCATGGTTATTATTCAGTTGTTTACATTGTCTGCTGCAATATATGTTCTTCTGAATAATGTCTCAAAGCTGTTCAGCTGGGCTGACATGCTGTTATGTCCTTAGTCGATATATCTTGGTGAACATGAGACAGCCTTGATATGGTTAAGACTAATATGTGTTCTAATCTTATAGGATGCTTCGAGCATGGAATAAGATGTAGACTCATGGGTACATTGGATGTGCTGGACAGACCCTACTAGGTTATTCAATTGTTTGTCACAATGTGAATAATCCTTGAATATGACAAGTGGCACATTTCCTCTGACTTGAGATCACTTGTGTTTTCTAAATGATGATTGTCATTGTTTTGAGATAGTTCAATATCATTTGAAACATAATGATTATAGACTATCTTGGATGGTGAGCTTGAATCAGGTTAGGGCACTAGTGATAGACATAGGATTGCCGTCTCCTTGTTCAAGGAGTGTGATGTTCTAAAGGGGCCCCCTGGATGAGATGATTGAGAAAAGTGTATGGCCATACCCAGGTGACAGTGTTCATCTGATCTAATCATGCTCATCATATTGGAGCTACAAGCTTGACACGCTTGTCCAATAAGAACATCCAGTGGCAAAGGAAATATGCATGCCTTGTGAATTGATTCACACTTGTGCTATGGTTTGGGTGTAGTCTTGGAAGACTCTTTCCTTTATATCGGGAGACAGTGATGTGTTGCTAGATACCCCTCACTGATCGTGATAATGTGAATTATCGTTACCGACATTTAAAGGAAACCCTCATGGTCGCACAATTTGATGATATGGCTTACTTCAGTCAGATCGTGTGGACTGAATTGTTTGGGTTCAGTTTAAAGGGATTTAATCTCTGATTGTAAGTGAGATCTAGTCTGATCATGTTTGATTGATTAGGGCTTGAGATCGGTAAGCTTCGATCGAGAGAATGATTGCTAGATCGGGCAGATCAGAAGCATCAAGAGATTAACAGTCAGATCTGGAGCCTTAGGGTTTATTTGAGATCTAGACTAGATCATTGGCTTGATTGGTTCTTAAACCGAACCAATGTGAACCGGCTCATGAAATGAGCGCATGGTTCAAGGCTTGGCGACTTGTTCACTTGGCGTGAACATTGGAGCGAGTGGTGTGGCTATTTTTAGTAACCACGATCTCCACTTGGAGATAACGCTCACGTTCGAATAGCTCTTGCTATTCTCGCCTCTCAAGCGACCTCTCTCTCGACACTCGTTGTGTGTGGCGATGCTTGGAAGATAGAGGAGGTTTTTGGCCAAAAGAGATCAACACATCTCCATCCCTTTTCACTCGATCAGGGACTCCAAGGAACCTTGCTAGCACAAGGAGCACCAAGGGTAGGCGCATTGATCATCTTGTGTGTGAAACTTAGGAGAAGGCTCGCTTGCGTCTTTCCTTCCAAAGCTTCATCAAACCGATGGCAATGGTATGAGTTTATCTTCATCTATTCAAATATTCGAAAGCTAGTTATATGACATATATAGATCCTTTGAAATCCTAATATCCCATGCAAAATTTTGTTGCGCCACCATTAGGGTTTCTACCCCTTAGTTAGGGGTTCCCTTCAATTGGTATCAGAGCTAGGGTTATATGTTCATATGATTGCTTTGATTGTGAATCCATATATGCTTAGATCTTATATGTGCGAAACTAGTTTATGCTTTTCTTTTTGCGCATCTATGTTGGCGCATGTTGTAGCTTAAGTTTTCTCAAAAGGAAATATCACATGCGCGCTTAACATTAGATCTAAGGCCCTGCTATAAACCCTTAGACGGGTTATTAGGGTTGAAATCACCCCCTAGGTCAGATCCAATCAGTCTGATCAGACTATCTGACAGCCTTGATGGGTCGACTGGATAGCACCTTGGCGCAAGCTTGAGGTGGCTACAGGTCGACTGCAGACAGGCGTGTAGCGATGTCTGATTGAGACGACCCATGAACGCACCTGAGTTAGGCCCGGGGTCACACCCGCTTGCCAGACCTCAGTGTGGTTGTTCAGCCCTGGCGCATGCATGGTTGACCTTATGGTCGACTCAAGTCAGTTAGGACTTGGTGCATGCAAGGGCAGAGGATCTGACTAGGTTGGTTGAGTGGATCCCTAGTAATGGACCGTTGTAAGGTTGTAGGGCAAATAAGGAAAAATTAAAATTGATCCCATGGGGTTTTTCGAAAAATTTTAATTTTTTTTATGATGGATCACATGATTGCTGATTGGATGCATATGTTTGTCTATTTAGTCTTATGTGGGCTGCCCATATTAATTGTGTGCTGTGCTGGGGCCTGCGTGCCTGGGATTTAAAATTGTTGTAAATTAATTATTGTGATCTGCGCATCACATTGCTTTAATTTATAAAATGTTATTGACCTGCGTGTCAATCTTGTCTAGATAGTTAAATTTGTAATTTAATTAGACAAGAGCACAGAGCACACTTGGCAGAGGCGCATGCAGCAGTGGCTTGACCAGGTGGGAGGTCTAGGGTTCGACCCTAGGACCTGGCGCATTTTCCTGGTGGGCGCACCAGAGCTGCAATTGGCGCTTGGGCCCTGGTATGGGCCAGATGAGCAGCAAAAGACCCATGAAGACCAAGTGAAGACTTAAACTAGGTTAAGGTCTTCTAGGGCTATGGGCTTTTACCACATAAGAACCATGCTTTCTTTTATTGCTTATATAAGTAGAACAGCATGTTTTAATTTATCTTCTGCTATCACCATAGGAATTGTATGATAGTGAAGAAGATAAAAGACCGTTAAAATCCAACGCTAAAATATCAAGCTCGTAAGCCTTCTGACGCGAAACCTCACTGTTCTGATTATCGTTGGAGCCGTGTTGTACCCACTCAGTGGGCACGTCCATCTATCTTCAGACGGTGTGGGATTACACCTGTGTGTTACAGAGTAGGGATTTATCCCTTCTCGTTGCTCAGCATAGCACATGGTGGTCCAGGGAGTAGGTCGGGTCAGCTTGACCGTGTAGGCTACATATGTGGCGCATATGGTAGCACATGGAGGCAGCCATCTGTGGGGTCAGAGACTGTGTTGTACCAACTCAGTTGGCACAGTCTACTGGACTGCCCAGATGAAGGGGAATCGCACGGGTTGGCGATTGGCAGGGACTGCCTACCGGAGATTAGTGCTTGTACTCTCTGTGTATCTTATCTCGCCTGAGCGGGACGCGGAGACCAAGTATGAAATCCGGATCCCATCTCACTAAAAGAGTGTCTACTCTTTCGGACTGTTTAATGGATTTTTCAGTCAGATAAAATAGTGAGAAAAAGAATCTTTCTTAAGTCCTGATCGATTATTATACATTGATACTGACCTTGCTGTTCTTGCATTGTTGTAGATACCTGCAGCAACGAACACCATGAACTTCAATGTGCGATCCCTACTGGAAAGGGGGAAGTTTGCTGGGCCGAACTTCTCTGACTGGTTTGGACACCTTAAGATCGTTCTTAAGGCAGAGAGGAAACTGTATGTCCTCGAGACGGCGATACCGCCGCAGCCCGCTCCGAACGCCGCAAGGGCGGTTCGGGAAGCCTATGAAAAGCACGTCAATGATAGCATTGATGTCGCTTGCCTGATGCTAGCGTCTATGACGCCACCGCTGCAGCGTCAGCATGAGGATATGTCTGCTATAGACATGATAGCAAACCTCAAGATGCTGTATGCTGCACAGGCGAGGACAGAGCGCTACAATTTGACGAAGCTCTTCTTTCAGAGCAAACTGGCTGAAGGGAGCCCAGTGGGAGCTCACGTGCTCAAGATGATTGGGCACAAGGAGGCTCTAGAGAAACTGGGGCATACCATCAACCAGGAGCTTGCTGTGGATATTATTCTACAGTCTCTCCCGCCTTCATTCGACGCGTTCATTATTAACTTTAATATGAACAAAATCGATTGTACTCCGGCAGAGCTGCTGAATATGCTCCTCACTACTGAGGAGACTCTGAAGGGAAAGCCTTCGACCTCTGTCTTAATGGTTCCTTCCAGGAACAAGAAGAAGGGGAAGAAGGGCAAGGCCCCTGTCAAGAATTACAGCAAGGCTCTGAAGCAGAAGGTGAAGCGGTCTAAGGAATACAGGTGTTTCCACTGTGGCCAGCTGGGTCACTGGAAAAAGGACTGTAAAGCGCTCCAAGGAGATAAGAGGGGAAGCTTCGCTTCTGGCTCAGGTATATTCGTGACTGAGGTCATGTTTTCTTCTTCTATATCATGGGTGTTGGACACTGCATGTGGAGTTCACATTTGTTCAAATGTACAGGAACTCAAGAGAAGAAGGCAGGTGGGATAGCATGAGGTGGACCTACGAGTTGGAAACGGGGCACGGGTTGCTGCTGTTGCTGTAGGAGACTACTTCATTCCTTTACCATCTGGACTTGTATTGGAACTAAACAGTTGTTATTTTGTTCCCAGTATTACTAAAAATATTATCTCCATTCCTGCTCTTGTCAGGAAGGGATTTTCCTTTGAATGCAATATTTCAAAGTGTGTTTTATCTTATGATAATATTGTTTATGCAACTGGTTCAATTAGCAATGGGTTATTCATGTTGGACATGGAGCGTTCTATACAAAATATTGATATTAAGAAAGCCAAGTATGCTGATGACAGCACCTTGCTATGGCATAGTCGTTTAGGACATATTAACAAGAAGCGCATTAAGCGGTTGCATGATAATGGACTGCTGGGATCATTCTCCTATGAGGAGATTGATACATGCAAAGCTTGTTTGATGGGTAAAATGACGAAGTCACCTTTTCCTCACAAAGGTCAAAGGGCTTCAGGTTTACTTGACCTTATACACAGTGATGTGTGTGGGCCATTTAGTAAACATGCCAGAGGTGGCTATCAGTACTTCATTACCTTTACTGATGATTTCAGTAGGTATGGGTATGTCTATCTGATGAGACATAAGAGTGAATCTTTTGACAAGTTCAAAGAGTTCAAGAATGAAGTACAGAATCAGCTAGGCCGAAATATCAAGGCACTTCGCTCAGATCGAGGTGGTGAATACCTAAGTCATGCGTTTACTGACTATCTAAAGGAGTGTGGGATTATCTCACAGCTCACTCCGCCAGGAACACCGCAATGGAATGGTGTGTCCGAAAGGAGAAATAGAACGTTACTTGATATGGTTCGTTCTATGATGAGTCAGGCTACTCTTCCATACTCCTTTTGGGGTTTTGCACTGGAAACAGCTGCAAAGATACTAAACCGAGTGCCATCCAAGGCAGTTTCAAAGACGCCATATGAGTTATGGTATGGGAAACAGCCAAGCTTGACATTTATCAGGATCTGGGGCTGCGAGGCTTATGTCAAAAAGCTCGCCTCTGGGAAACTAGAGAGCAGATCTGACAAATGTATCTTTGTCGGTTACCCTAAGGAAACTAAGGGTTATTATTTCTACGACCCCAAAGAGAACAAGGTTTTTGTTGCTCGGACGGCCATATTTCTTGAGAAGGAGTTTCTTCTGCAAGAGGCCAGTGGGAGAGAAATAAAACTGGATGAGAATCCAGAGGAAGGACAAAGTGCTCAAGCACAGTTGGATGAGCCTGAGCCGGTAGAACAGGTTATTGAACAACCTGAGGCTCAGATATCACGGGAACCGCGAAGATCGGGAAGGATTCGTCGACAGCCTGAGCGCTATGACGGAGTCTACATCATTGATCATGATGAACCCCTCACTTATGCGGATGCGGTCAGTGGACCGGAGTCAGCGAGATGGCTTGAAGCTATGCGCGCCGAGATGGACTCCATGTCAGATAACCAAGTTTGGGATTTGGTTGATCCGCCTCCGGGAGTTATCCCTATAGGCTGTAAGTGGATCTTCAAGAAGAAGATTGACATGGATGGTAACGTGGTTACCTATAAAGGCAGGCTAGTTGCGAAAGGTTTCAAACAAATCTACGGGATAGATTATGATGAAACTTTCTCACCTGTAGCTATGTTTAAGTCTATTCGGATTCTTTTCGCGATAGCTGCATATTATGATTATGAGATCTGGCAGATGGATGTGAAAACAGCTTTCCTTAATGGAAATCTGGATGAGGATGTGTACATGACACAACCAGAAGGTTTCACTAATCCATCAGATCGTCATAAGATATGCAAGTTAAAGAAGTCTATTTATGGACTTAAGCAAGCATCTAGAAGCTGGAATATTCGTTTTGATGAATCAATCAGTGAATTTGGTTTCATCAAGAACGAGGATGACCCGTGTGTATATAAGAGGTTTAGTGGGAGCGTGATAACTTTCCTAGTCCTCTACGTCGATGATATCTTGATCATTGGAAATGACATTCCTGAAATGCATGCTGTGAAGGCATGGCTGAGGAAATGTTTCCAGATGAAAGATTTAGGAGAAGCAGCCTATGTGTTAGGTGTGAAGATCTACAGGGATAGATCGAAGAGGCTTCTCGGGCTGTGCCAGAGTACTTACATCGATAAAGTCCTGGAGAGATTTCATTTAGAGAATTCTAAACGAGGATATCTTCCAGTCAGACATGGTCTGAATCTTTCGAAGAGTCAGTGTCCACAAACACAGACTGAGAAAGATGAAATGGACAATACGCCTTATGCTTCGGCTATTGGATCCATTATGTATGCGATGTTGTGTACTCGCCCAGACGTTGCTTACGGGTTAAGCGTGACCAGTCGTTTCCAAAGTAATCCAGGTGTGGCGCACTGGATTGCAGTCAAGAACATTTTAAAATATCTGCGGAGAACCAAAGATATGTTCTTGATATATGGTGGTCAGGAAGAACTCAGTATAGAGGGATATACTGACGCTTCGTTCCAGTCAGACCAGGATGATTTCCGATCGCAATCAGGCTATGTTTTTAGCTTGAATGGAGGTGCAGTGGTGTGGAAGAGTTTCAAACAGTCAACTGTTGCTGATTCCACAACAGAAGCCGAGTATGTTGCAGCCTCGGAAGCATCCAAGGAGGCAGTGTGGATTCGTAAGTTCGTGAGAGAACTTGGTGTCGTTCCTTCGAGTGCAGATCCTTTGGTTATCTTCTGTGATAACACTGGAGCAATCGCACAAGCAAAGGAACCACGGTCGCACCAGAAGTCCAAGCACATACAGAGACGGTTTCATTTGATCAGGGAGATCATAGATCGTGGCGAGATCAAAATCTGCAAGGTTCATACAGATGACAATCTGGCAGACCCGCTTACCAAGCCTCTGGCGCAGCAGAAGCATGAGAAGCACTGTAATAATATGGGTTTGAGATTTCTCAACCATTAGATTAAGTGCAAGTGGGAGATTGTTGGGGTATGCCCTTAAGGCTAATGTTTGAGGCCTGTGGGAATGTATCTGTATCATGTAATAAACTATTATGTTTATAAAGGCATGGTTATTATTCAGTTGTTTACATTGTCTGCTGCAATATATGTTCTTCTGAATAATGTCTCAAAGCTGTTCAGCTGGGCTGACATGCTGTTATGTCCTTAGTCGATATATCTTGGTGAACATGAGACAGCCTTGATATGGTTAAGACTAATATGTGTTCTAATCTTATAGGATGCTTCGAGCATGGAATAAGATGTAGACTCATGGGTACATTGGATGTGCTGGACAGACCCTACTAGGTTATTCAATTGTTTGTCACAATGTGAATAATCCTTGAATATGACAAGTGGCACATTTCCTCTGACTTGAGATCACTTGTGTTTTCTAAATGATGATTGTCATTGTTTTGAGATAGTTCAATATCATTTGAAATATAATGATTATAGACTATCTTGGATGGTGAGCTTGAATCAGGTTAGGGCACTAGTGATAGACATAGGATTGCCGTCTCCTTGTTCAAGGAGTGTGATGTTCTAAAGGGGCCCCCTGGATGAGATGATTGAGAAAAGTGTATGGCCATACCCAGGTGACAGTGTTCATCTGATCTAATCATGCTCATCATATTGGAGCTACAAGCTTGACACGCTTGTCCAATAAGAACATCCAGTGGCAAAGGAAATATGCATGCCTTGTGAATTGATTCACACTTGTGCTATGGTTTGGGTGTAGTCTTGGAAGACTCTTTCCTTTATATCGGGAGACAGTGATGTGTTGCTAGATACCCCTCACTGATCGTGATAATGTGAATTATCGTTACCGACATTTAAAGGAAACCCTCAGGATCGCACAATTTGATGATATGGCTTACTTCAGTCAGATCGTGTGGACTGAATTGTTTGGGTTCAGTTTAAAGGGATTTAATCTCTGATTGTAAGTGAGATCTAGTCTGATCATGTTTGATTGATTAGGGCTTGAGATCGGTAAGCTTCGATCGAGAGAATGATTGCTAGATCGGGCAGATCAGAAGCATCAAGAGATTAACAGTCAGATCTGGAGCCTTAGGGTTTATTTGAGATCTAGACTAGATCATTGGCTTGATTGGTTCTTAAACCGAACCAATGTGAACCGGCTCATGAAATGAGCGCATGGTTCAAGGCTTGGCGACTTGTTCACTTGGCGTGAACATTGGAGCGAGTGGTGTGGCTATTTTTAGTAACCACGATCTCCACTTGGAGATAACGCTCACGTTCGAATAGCTCTTGCTATTCTCGCCTCTCAAGCGACCTCTCTCTCGACACTCGTTGTGTGTGGCGACGCTTGGAAGATAGAGGAGGTTTTTGGCCAAAAGAGATCAACACATCTCCATCCCTTTTCACTCGATCAAGGACTCCAAGGAACCTTGCTAGCACAAGGAGCACCAAGGGTAGGCGCATTGATCATCTTGTGTGTGAAACTTAGGAGAAGGCTCGCTTGCGTCTTTCCTTCCAAAGCTTCATCAAACCGATGGCAATGGTATGAGTTTATCTTCATCTATTCAAATATTCGAAAGCTAGTTATATGACATATATAGATCCTTTGAAATCCTAATATCCCATGCAAAATTTTGTTGCGCCACCATTAGGTTTTCTACCCCTTAGTTAGGGGTTCCCTTCATCTATCACTAGTGTCCTAACCTGACTCATGCTCATTATCCAAGATAGTCTATAATCACTATGTTTCAAATGATATTGAACTACCTCAAAATAATGACATTCATCATTTAGAAACACAAGTGATCTCAAGTCAAAGGACATGTGCCACTTGGTGCTTACAAGGATTATTCACATTGTGACAAGCAATTGAATATCCTAGTAGGGTCTGTCCAGTACATCCAATGTACCCATGAGTCTACATCTTATTCCATGCTCGAAGCATCCTATAAGATTAGCACACATATTAGTCTCAATCATATCAAGGCTGTCTCATGTTCACCAAGATATCTCGACTAAGGACATATGCATGTCAGCCTAGCTGAACAGCTTTGAGACATTATTCAGAAGTACACTTATTACAGCAGACAAGGTAACAACCTGAATAATAACCATGCCTTTATAAACACAAGAGTTTATTACATGATACTTATACAATCCCAAGGCCTCAAACATTAGCCTTAAGGGCATACCCCAACAGATTTTTGGTCAAGCTATGGACCTAAAAATTAGTGCTTCTTGGGAGGCAACCCAAGCACTTTTGTCTTTGTTTAGTTTCTTTTATTTTTCAGGGAAAATCAAATTTTGTGCCAAATACGGCACTGCCATAATCTATTTTACGCCCGTAATCTGTGTTGATTTCTTCTCCCGAGAGTTTTCTGTATTTTACGGCGGTACCGTATTTCTTTTACGGTACCATATTTCCTGACCGTTTTTTACTTCACGTGCCGTAATTTCGACTGCTTTCGATCCAAAAATTTTTGATTTTTACAGCAGTGCCGTAAACAATTCCACAGTACCGTATTTCCTGATTATTTCTTACCCGTGAGTTCTTTGCAAAACATGGCACTGCCGTAAAGAATATTACGGTACCGTATTTCAAAACTGCTTTCTGCTTATTGAGTAGGTGTTTTCTCGCTGCGATTTTAAGAAACTGGGTTAAGAAAAATTTTAATCTTTGGGTGACATGGAAGTACTCATCTTTGTCTATTATTTGGATATTTTTGCTGAATTTTAAAGTCCATGGATTGTCCTAGAACACATAGCAACTTTTTGATTCTGATTAGATTTTGTGCATTTTTTCATTTGAACTCAAACTAGGTGAAATCATGAGATTGAAAATTCTATTTATTATATAATTTGCAAAGTTTTATTTGATTGAACTGTAGATCTAGAGGGTTGAGTTCTAAGAATGATATATTTACTTGAAGTTTTATAAAGCAATTGATGGAATTTTTCATTGATGGGTTGTATTTTAGAAATATATTGAGCATGAAAAGGATTATTCTTTTAATCAAGTTTTGATTTTTGCTTGAGGACAAGCAAAGTTTGAGCCTTATGTATTTTGATGACACCAAAATATATAGTATATTTTACATCATTTTGGATATCTTTTCATGCTAAAATTAAGGATCTTTTACTCGTTTTCATGCTAAATTCATCGAATATTGCAAAGTATGCTTCTGTTTTGGTTTTTCATGATTTTCAGGTAAAAAGGTACTATTTCAAAGAGTTTTCAAGCAAAATCAAACACAGAAGAGTTCCCATCATCAAGAGGAGATCACCCAAGAAATTTCACGTAAAACGAAGCAAGTATGCAAATTACGGCAGTGCCGTAATCCATTTTACGGTACCGTAATTTCATACAGTACCGTAAAATTCGAGCACTGCCGTATTTTGAGAAGTTTCCGAATAGAAAGATTTTTGGATTTTACAACACGTGCCGTAAGTAATATTACGGTACCGTATTTCAGAGAGCTTCAGAACAGAAACTTCACCCGATTTTACGGCACTACCGTAATGGATTTCACGGGCCGTATTTTCCAGTCACTTCCGAATAGAGAGTTCAGCCAATTTTATGGCACCGGCCGTAAACCACATTACGGTACCATAATTCCAAGATGATATCAGATCAGAAACCTCGACCGATTTTACGGTACCGCCGTAAGATACTGCACAGCCGTAATTTCCAGTCAAATTCGCGATTCTTCCGCTCCGAAACTTGCAAAGGCCATAACTTTTGATCCAGAGCTCCAAATTTAGATCCGAAAGTTGATGTGGCTTCGTCTTTAAGAGGGGAAGGCGTACAAAGTGGAGAGATTAACGTTTATCTACTATCGAGGGAGAAATCGCCAGAGAGACGGCTAGGGTTTGGCCTCGCGCCGTGAGGCATAGAGGGTACCTCCAGCTGTGATTTTCACGCAGAAGCTTCGCCTGTAGGAGAGGAAGACACCACAGAAGTTTTAGAGCGTTTGGAGTCCGATCAGAGGAGGAATCAACGAAACAGCTGTGATAGCACTGTTCATCAAAGCAAATTACGGCTATAAAGGATTTTACAGCCGTGTTGTAACGTTGTTTCTCCTTTCTTTTTGTTTTCTGATCACTCTAAGACTATGATTTATTTCATCTCTTTCTCCATGCAAGCTTAATACTCTTTTGGGACATGGGGTGTAATCCCCTTGATTTTTAATGATTAGATAATCTTCTTTTTCGTCATGATAACTTTGCCATGATAATTTTACTCATGTGATAAATTGTGCTTAGACTCTCTATAAGTCCATGTTACTAATTATGTTTTTAAAGTTTTCGCAATGAGACTGAAAGGTGATTAGCTTGAGAACTTGGAACCCTAGAATTGCATGTTAGGATCCCTTCTTTAGGTTAGATCTAATTTGATCTGTTCTAGTAAATTAATTGTCATGATTATAACATGAATCTATAGATCAAGTCTATTTGTCAAACGTGGAGATCTTGTGCGAAAGCAAGAATCGGAACGTTGGAGATCCATGAGTAAAACTAGTGTAGAGACTCGGATGCACGAAAGTGATCCTTGAGACTCCACTAGAGATTATCAACCTAGAATTCGGATGCACGAAAGTGATCTTTGAATTCTCTGATTGATGATTTACTTATCTTTAGCCTGAGATAAATCTTGCACGAAAGTGAGGATTTATCTCTGCGTGGTTATCTGCACGAAAGTGAGATAATCCTTTTATGAAGTAAATTAGGTCTTTATTTTAGCAAGATTTAATTGATGAACCTTTTATATATTTAATCATTGAAGTTAAGGTGGATGAAACCCTAGTCTCATGTATCTCTCATTGATTATCTCTTATTTTGCGCGCTTTCCTATTGTTTACTCGCATCATACTCGATTGCTTAGCTAGTGAGAATACAACTATTTGGTATTTAACACGTAGGTCTCTGTGGATCAATATTTTTACTACTTCGATAATTCCATGCACTTGCGGAATCCTATCAAAAATCAGGAAAATTCTCTGGTGAAAAACTCCCCAAATTATGGCAGTGCTCTGATATTACAGTAGCATACGAAAATACGATACTGTAAAATAGGCAAAGTGGTTTGAATTTGACACGAAAAGATATATAAAATGGCATGAAATTTACTATAAATTTTGGTGTCATCAAACACATAATGCTCAAACTTTGCTTGTCCTCAAGCAAAAATCAAAAATTGATTAAAAGATAAACATTTTCATGCTCAATAAATTTCTAAAATACAATCATAAATTAAAAATTCCATCAATTGTGTCACAAAACTTCAAATAAAGATATCATTTTTAGAACTCAACCTTCTAAATCTACGTCTCAATCAAATAAAACTCCACAATTTGTATAATAAATAGAGTTTTCAATCTCATCATTTCACCCAATTTTCAGTTCAAATCTATCATACTTTTGTTTACAAAAATTAGGTTTCTAAGATCTTTTTCCACACATATTTTTTTATTCATTTATTTTTTCTTTTTATGTATTTTGTTGTTTTTGCACAGATGGCATGTACCCACTCAGATAAACACTTTTTATTTTGACTCCGACTCTTATCTTCAGTACCACTATCAATTTTGCATAGTGCCAAGTAGAGGAGTCTTATTCTTTTTCTCTCTCATTATCTTTTGGACATAGACTTCAACTCATGTCTTAGGTACCACTATCAATTTTATATAGTGTCAAGTAGGGGAGTCTCTCACTATTTTTATGGATCTTGGATTCTTCCTTCCCAACAAATAGCAAAATAGACTAAACATCTACTAGGTTGATCAATTGATATCAATTCAGAAATCATACTCATATGCTCATTTTATTTAAAGGAGTAGTTTCACCTTTAGATCTTATTCCTCAAATTACACATCTACCCAAAATTTCACGCATCAACCAATGTCAAATTTCAAAAGATAGATATGCATTGAAGAAATAAATCTAACATGATAGGTTTCTTTCTAATCATGAATACAGGTTTATTCATCATCAAGGAAGATATTTATCAATGAAAATCTTTTAAAAATAGAATCACACCACAAGATAGTAGAAAGTGGATCATGAACAATCATATCATCATACAACCATATCAAAGAAATATCAGTGAGTGATACATCTAAAGCAAATCAAAGATGCAACCATATGAAATAATCATGAATACAAGAGAGTGCAAACGATACTCACAAAACTATATAGCTAGCTCTGACCAAAAATAGTGTCGGGGTAGATGCTGCTAGGTCCATAGATGTGCCTTTTGAAAATTTTTCATGCACAATTTAAGATACATAAGGCTTAGTCTAAAAATAGTCTAAAAAAAATAATTTTCTCAAGGGAGAATCAGACATATCATCGATGGTCCAGAATAGTCCTGGTGGAAAGAGCTAATGCATGCGAGAAGCAGAGGTGGAATATAGGCTGGCTGAAAAGCTACTGGCAATGGTGGTGATGGTGCCAACAGTAGAGTGAGTAATATCTAGTGGCCTACTAGAGACTACAGTCCTGGAGGTGAGATCATTGGCCGGTGGGTGCCAGAAATAATGCTGCATAGATAAAAAAAAATCAGTCACTAATGAAGAGTCTGCTGCATAAGTAAATCAAATCAATGGAAATAGAGGCAGTAGAAGAAGTAAAAGTCTGCTGATGGTATAATCCAGTGTTGACGGCTGGAAACAATGATGTTAGAGGCAGATGCAGTGGTGGCTAGAGGTGGAAGATAGTTGCTCTTGAAGATTTCTGGATCTGGAGGCAAAAGAAGCTATAACATATAGAAAGGAAGTAGAGCAGCCAATGAATTTTTTTTTATGAAAAGTAGTCATACCCAAAAATAAGATTTAATGATCCTAAAAGAAACTGGACATAACCATGTAATAGAATAAAACTTGTTCTTTCCTGATGTATGGAAATGAAAGGATCAAAATCTTTCAGGAATTTAGGGTATCAACAGAAAGAAGGCTAATCAGATTACAAAACTGCACATAAGTTAATCAAAATCAAAAAGTTTCCATGCTTCCTAGAATTATTAGAAAATATTTTCATGAAAATAACTATTCCTCAAGATAGAATGAAACATGAACTTCATATTCCATGCGAAAAATCAGGGTTTCAACTCATTGAAGCATCTTAAAAACTTGCAGTAAAAGTGCTAATCAGATTTGTCAAGAGAAAACTGTTGCAGAAATTAATTAGAATCGAAAAGAATCTATGTGCTTTAGGACGATCTATCGACTTTAAAATTTAGCAAAAATATCTAAATAATAGTAAAAGATGAGTACTTCGTGATGGTGCCAAAGATCAAAAATTTTTCCAATCGAGTTTTTTAAAATCGCAGCGAGAAAACACCTACTCAAATAAACATAATACAAAGTGGAAATTACAAGCGTAAAAAAAATTACGGTAGTGCCGTAGTTTTCACAAAACTCTCGAGTAAGAAAAACTGAAAATTACGGTACTGTAAAAAACATTACGATAGTGCCGTAAAATACAAAAAACTCTTGGGATAAAATCGGACGAACATTACGGCACCGTAAAGTAGATTACGGCAATGCCATATATTGCACAAAATTTTATTTTCCTTGCAAAAAGAAAAAAAATTAATTCTAAAAATAAATTAAAATAAAAGAAAATAAGCTAAGTGGTAATGCTTGGGTTGCCTCCCAAGAAGCGCTAATTTTAGGTCATTAGCTTGACCAAAAATCAAATATCAAGGTGAAACAGGTGAATCAGTACCAAAGTAAATAGCATATAATTTTTTGCATTTCCTTTGTCTAAAAAGCTTAGCCACTAATCCAAATATCTATAATTTCATAAAAATCAAGATTGACATGGCTTTCTCAAATATGCAGAAATCAAATCAATACTTTCAACTCCACTAAATGGATATTCAATAATCTTCCTAAATTTATCAAAAAGAAAAATCATAAGTCCTTTCTTCATATTTATATTTTCAATTGCAATAGGACTTTGATTAAAAGATTCAAGTATTGGATAATCAAAATAATTTTTATGTCTCAAATTAGGTTCCTCAATAAAACATAATTTTTCAAATAAATTAGAAGATTGAACAATAGATATGGGCAAAGCATCAGAGTGAGATTCAACAATGTTTGTAATTTTCAAATCATTTTCAAGTTCCTCATGTTCGTCATCAAATAATTTATCAATTTCAAAATTATCAACAAAATCAGAGTAAGATCTTTCTAAATTAGTCCCCTCATATCCTTCATCAGAATTAACCACAAATAACATATCATCAAAAGAATCAATTTCATCGAAAGAGGGTTTTTCAATTTTAACTTCCTCAAATTTTTCCACAAATACATTATCAAAGGAATCAATTTCACAATTATCAAAATCAGAGTGAGATTCATTAATGTTCACAAAAGGCTCAATCTCAAAACAATCATAATCAGAGGCAGAATTTTCTAAATCAACTTTTTCAGTATCCAAATCAAACTCAAATAAGTAAGCTTGTTGTGCTAACTGGGTCTCTAGAATTTCAGAATTAGCAGTTAAAGATTCTACTTGAGAAGCAAGCTGACTAATTATTCTCTTAAGATCCTCAATTTTCACACTTTGATTTATCATGATTTGGTTTTGATTTTATATGAATTTTTCAAGCATGGAATTTAACCAAGATTTTTTTGTATCCTCAAAGTATGGTTCAGAAACAAGATTTGCAGGAGTTAAAAATTGACAATCAGAAGCATAATGATTAGAACATTTACAAATATTGCATCTAATAGAAGAATAAGAATGTAATTTCAATTTATCTGCAAGATTGCACAGTGAATCTTCATACCTTCTTTGTGGCATGTATATCTCACCTCTTTTAGTTGCCCATGAGTTGTAATTAAGAGACATCTTTAAATCTATCAAGAACAGAAAGATTATCCAACACCAATCAATCAAATTTGTTTTTTATTTTTTTATTTTATTTTTTAGCATAAATATAAAAAATAGAAAACACAAGCAAATTCATAAATTTAAGAAGTCACAGTTCTGTCACAACTGTGAAAATCCAAAACCTGTAAAAATAGGAAATAAAGTTAAATCTAAAATAAATAAACTAAGTCTAGCAATACTAACAACTATTTTGATATTAATAAAACTAAGGTCCCCGGCAATGGCGCCAAAAACTTGTTGTATCCCTACAAGTAGGTGCAACTTATCTCTGGCTAATCTATTTTCTATTGGCGCACCAAAGACTTGTTGTCATAAACTTGTTGTGTCCACAAGTGCATGGATACTCGAAGTAATATTTTTATGTATCGAACCCACAAAGACCTATGTGTTAAGTACCAAGTAGTTGTGATTTTACTAGCTAAGGAATCGATTATGATGCAAATAATCAACGGAAAGAGTGTAAAGTTAATCAGAGAGAAACTGGGACTAGTGTTTGATCCACTTTAATTTTAATGACTAGATATGAAGAAAAAGTCATCAGAATAATTTCATTACGATAAAGATATAATTTACTTCATAAAAGGATCATCTCACTTTCGTGCAGACAATCATGCAGGGACCAATCCTCGCTTTCGTGCAAGATCTATCCAATGTTGTAGATAAGTAAATCATCAAACAAAGAATTCAAGGATCACTTTCGTGCATCCTAATTCTAAGTTGATCATCTGAAGTGGAATCTCAAGGATCACTTTCGTGAATCCAAGTCTCAACACAAGTTCTACTTATGGTTCTCCAACGACTCGATCCTCACTTTCGTGCAAGATCAAATTAAGTTTAACACAATAATTCATCCTAGATTCAAATTATTAAACATGGCAATAAGATCACTAAAAATCAGAATTCAAAGAACAAACCTAATTTCTTACGATGAGTTCCAAACTCAATGATTTCTAGGGTTCCGAATTTCACAATCAACCTTTCAGTCTATTTTGCAAAATTCTAAAACATGCATGATAATATAAACTATGGAGAATTAAAGACAAGTCATCACAAAAGCAGAATTATCATGATAAAAGTCATCTAGCCATTAAAAATCAAAGGGATTACACCCTATGTCCCAAAAGATGTTTAAGCAATCATGGAAGAAGAAATACAATGAATCATAGTCTTAGAGTGATCAGAAAACCAAGAGAAATGAGAAATAACGTTACAACATGGCTGTAATAGAAATTACAGCCATAATTTGCTTCAAAAACTCACTGTGAATAGTGCCTGAGCTCCTCTTTTGTTGGTTCCTCCTCCAATTTATATCCTTTTGCTCTAAAAATTCTGGGGTATCCTATCCTCCTCTAGGCAAAGCTACTATATAAAAATCATGGCCTGAGTTGGCCTCCACACCTCTCAGCGTGAAGCCAAACCCTAAGCACCTCTATGTTGATTGCTCCCTCGATTCCTCATAAATATTGGTGCTTTCAGTCTGTTTATCTTCTCCTCATTGAGACGAGTCCGCAGCATCTTTCGGATCTCGATTTGGATGTCTGGATCTCAAGATGTGGTCTGCGCAAGAATCGGGCCCGAAAAACTCACGTGTCCAGGAAAAAATTACGGCAGTGTTTTATTTTACGGCAGTGCCGTATTTTGGTTCTGTGTGTTCTGGATCAAAATTATGGCCCATAAAATGAATTACAGCAGTGCTGTAAAATCAACTGAACTCTCTGGTCGGAATTGTCTGGAAATTACAGCCCGTGAAATGGCTTACAGTAGTGCCGTAATTTCAGTGAATATCTCTGATTTGAAAGCGCTCCAAAATACGGCACCGTGTAATTGTTTACGGCAGTTCCATAAAATTATGAAAATTCTCTGGTGAAAAACCCCCTAAATTACGGTAGTGCTCTGATATTACAGTAGCGTATGAAAATACGGTACCGTAATATAGATTACGGCTCTGCCGTATTTTGGTTCGTGGCTCCATTTTGCTTGATATTTATCATGTATCTTCTTCTTGATGATAGGAATTCTTCTATGTGTTTGATTTTGCTCGAAAACGCCTTAAAATCATGCATTTTTACCTGAAAATCATGAAAAACCAAAATAGAAGTAGATTTTGTAATATTTGATAAAAAAGGAATAAAAATAGGCAAAGTGGTAAGAATTTGACATGAAAAAGATATATAAAATGGCATGAAATGTACTATAAATTTCGGTGTCATCATTATCATGGTTTGTTTACTTCTACGATTGTGTACTTACATGATAATGTCCCTAGAGATAGATTGGATCTGTGTTCAAACTTTTGTCCCCAATTGAGTACCTTTGTGGATATGGGACAGCTATGGTACATGAGAGACTGGTATATTGGCTGATTAGGCACTAAGTGCTAACGTAGACGTATGGGTATATCAATGGTACATGTACTAGAACGATCCACTGTGAGGCAATGACTTGGTGTCATGAGTTACCCTCATAGGTGATAGGAGATGTATTGATCCCTAGACTTGAGGTCATTGACTCTTCTATGTGGTTAGCGACATACTTTGATACAACCTAACACCTCGCCATAGTTGGGAGGTTATAACGGTTGTCATTGAGAGTGTCACGGCCCATATGAGAAGATCAATCGATAGATAGAGGATTTGCCCCTTCCTAAGGGAAGCTTGATATCCACAGGATCTCTTATGTTTCTATGACTGAAAGTGTATGGCCATACCCAAGTGAGAACCTGATTTAGTCATGACCATGTGATTGGGTTAAAACAATTGGTGACACACTTGTGTAATCAATGCATTAATGCCAAGTTGCAATGATTGAGATGTCGATGTCGATATCCATTCCGATGACTTGGGTAGTAGCAATGCACTACTAGGTGCCACTCACTGCTTGTGGTGACCTTAGGTCAGCACTGCTAACGTCAAAGGAACCTACAGGGTCGCACACCTTGATGTTCAAGTTTTCGTATTCATTGAATAGCCTTTGGATTGAGTTATTAGATAATTCGGATCTATTTGCAAAATTTCATCAGCGCCAATGGGCCTAATGAAATGGAAGAAACTTACTAGGACCAACTTCCATTTTTTGCATATTGACCAAATTAACCATGGTTAACCTTGGGTTAAATTGGATTGGATCCAAGGTGATGGAGGCAGGGATCACAGGCCAAGAAGCTACAAGTGGAGTCTACGAGTACCCTAGTCAAAGACCTGGAGGGTCACAAATAAGCTAGCAAGTTAACTCATAATGCTAGCCCAACAATTGGAAAATAACTAGTTCAACAAAGTCAAAGTGATGGTCAAGACATCCAAGCTCAATAAGTTGCCGCAATCAATTCCAAAATCGTGACATTCATCCACACGCCAAAGAAGCATGCAATAACGTTCATCTTCAATTCTAGGCAATCAATGTTTATCGCTAACAGTGCAAAGAAGGAAACTCCAACGTTACCTTCGCCCAGCCAAAGAAAGGAAACTCCAACGTATCCAACCACCATCGCTCAGCACAAAGCTTCTTCAACGTCTCTACAGCAATCATGGAAAAATTCAACGTTGTTTGCAGCTGAACAAAGAAGGAAAGCATGCAACGGCTCTCTCCACTTTACCTATTTGTATTCCCCTACAACATTGTAATCGATAGATCGATTGGATGAATTTGAGTAGTGAAATAGTTTTCTAGTAATCTTCCTCTTCCATCGGATGTTCTCCTTCTTCTTCTCCTTCTAGGGCCGAGCCCTCTTCCTCTCTTCCCCTCTCCTCCATTCTCATCCTCCTCCAGAAATCAATCCAGTCACAGTTCCAGTTTCCAGATTTTTTCAGAATTTTCCGAGTTCGCCGCCGATGATCCACCGGCCGGATCTCCACGAGACTTCGGCCACCACTTCCCCTCCCCAAGACGAAGCCACAGCCACCGGCATCCATCCATCCGACTCTCCGATCACCGGAATCGAAATTCCAACCAAGATCCCCTGTTCTCGCCCGTATTCCTACCTAGTTCCGGTTTTCTTCATCGCCCTCCGTCGACCAGCCACCGTTCGACCCGACACTCTGGCCACTTCGACATCTCTATCACAGCAACCTCCAGTAGTAGCAGGTTTGGATTCGGTCCATCACCGGACGTCCGGCGAAGCCCCCTGTTCCGCTCGCGCGCATCCCCTGTTCTGCTAAACAAGCGCGTCTCCGCCTTTCACCATCTTCCTCCTCCGACCGGCCACCATCCGTCACCAAACTCCGGCCACCTCTTTGCCATCATCACAGTGACTCCCAGACGTAGCAGTTCCGGCGATCGTGCACCGCAGTTCGAACGCCGACGATTCCTGCTCCGATCCCGCGTTCCCCTGTTCGGTTGAACATCCGCCTCTCCGCTTCCGCCTGTACTCCGACGCCGTCCTCGCCTCCTCCGCCACCTCCCGTTGGTGCTCCGACGTCTTCAACATCACTCCGTCTCGACTCTACGCCGCCGACAGACCATCCAAGTCCCAGCGCCGTTGATCAGCGCTTACCTCCATCCCTTTGTTTTCCAGACTCCCTTATCTCCTGTTTATCTGTCTGCTTTAAAACTTAACTGATTCAGCTTCTTCTTGCAGGTATTCAACGTGCTTGGACGTTACAGAACACCTGATCTCTGATGTGATCATGAAGAACAGGTTTCACTCTGTAGATTAGATAACTTGGCTCCATTAAAGAATCACCAGACCAACCCCGGAGGCATAGGAACTTTTGATAATCGATTAATTCCTGCACTTGTTTTTCAAATCTAATCTGATTAGTATTATTTGTGCAGGAACTTTAAGAATCTGATGCACTACAAATCTTTAACTTTGGCATGATTAGGAAGCTCTCATATTGTTCTTTCATTTGGACCAGATGATGCGAGCCCAAATTCAACAGATCAACTTAGGAATGATACAGTTCCTGCACTGATTTATTGTCTGATCTGACTAACTATTTAGTTGTAGATATCTTACTCGCATGAAAGATCCAGAGTCCCAAATTTTGATTGATTCATAAGAACTAATTTAGTTCTTCAATGTGGTTCATTTAGTTTGAATATTGGATAATTGGAACCCATTATTTGACAAGGCTACTTCTCGTAACTTATTATTTCTATAGTCCTGGAATTCTGGTTGCCTTATGAAGTTTTGATGAATAAATAAATTGATTTCAAATTAGTTGAATTGTCACACGCTCCCGTCCTACATCACAAGGGGTTGATTAACATGTATAATGGACCTTGGGCTAGGCCCATTATGTAGTTGGGCTTACTGATAAGTTAAATGGGCTTAAGGAGTGTTGTGTCCGCAAGTGCACGGATACTCACCGTAATAAAAAAATATCGAACCACAGAGACCTACGTGTTAAGTTCCAAATAGTTGTTTTCTCACTGGCTAAGCAAATCGAATATGATGCTAGTAAACGATAGGAAGAGCGTACAGATAATCAAGGAGAAAACTGGGACTAGGGTTTCATCCGGCTTAACTTCCATGACTAGATATGAATAGATGTTCATCAATCAAATTTAATCATGATAAAGATATAATTTACTTCATAAAGAAATTATCTCGCTTTCACGCAGACAATTTACAAAGAAGCAATCCTCACTTTCATGCAGGATTTATTCAATGCTGAAGATAAGTAAATCATTGATAAAGAACTCAAGGATCATTTTCATGCATCCGAATTCTAAATCAATAATCTCAAGTGAAAACTACATACTTTCATACTATAATTTTCACAAGCTCTACTTTAGGTTCTCCAACAATCCGATACTTGATTTCTCACAATATCATCATGTTTGTTTCAATAACTCAATCCTAGGTTCATATTATCAACATGACGATATACTTCTAAAATCTAGAAATAAGAAGAAACCTAATTTCTTACGATGAGTTCCTAACATTCAATTCTAGGGTTCCAAGTTTTAGCAAATCACCTTTCGATCCATATCACAGAAACTCTAAAACATGTAGATAATATGGTCCCAAGTGCAAGAATACTCGAAGTAATAAAAAGATATCGAAACACAAAGACCTACGTGTTAAGTACAAAATAGTTATTTTCTCACTAGCTAAGCAAATCGAATATGATGCTAGTAAACGATAGGAAGAGCGTACAGATAATCAGAGAGAAAACTGGGACTAGGGTTTCATCCACCTTAACTTCCATGACTAGATATGAATAGATGTTCGTTAATCAAATTTTATCATGATAAAGATATAATTTACTTTATAAAGAAATCATCTCACTTTCACGCATACAATTTACAAAGAACCAATCCTCACTTTTATGCAGGAGTTTTTAATGCTGAAGATAAGTAAACCATTGATAAAGAACTCAAGGATCACTTTCATGCATCCGAATTCTAAATCAATCATCTCAAGTGAAAACTACATACTTTCATACTATAATTTTCACAAGCTCTACTTAAGGTTCTCCAACAATCCGATTCTTGAGTTCTCACAGTATCATCATATTTGTTTCAATAACTCAATCCTAGGTTCAGATTATCAACATGGCGATATACTTCTAAAATCGAGAAATAATTTCTTACGATGAGTTCCTAATGTTCAATTCTAGAGTTCCAAGTTTTAGCAAATCACCTTTCAGTCCATATTGTAGAAACTCTAAAACATGCAGATAATATGAATATATGGAGAATTAAAGGTAATCGTCACAAAAGTAGAATTATCACAGTAAAATTATCATGACGAACGTAAAAAATAATCTAGTCATTAAGAAATTAAGGGGAATTACACCCCCATGTCCCAAAAGATGTTTAAGCTAGCATGCAAGAAGAATTAAAATAAACCATAATTTCAAAGGATCAGAAATTGAAGAGAAAGAGAAGTTCAACTTTACATTACGGCTGTAATTTCCATTACAGCCGTAATTGTCCTCCAGAAAACGTAGTGAACAGTGCTGGCGCCCATTTTTTTGTTGATTTCTCCTCCGATCGATCGCCTTTCGCTCTGAAACTTTTGCAGTATCCTCTCCTCCTCCAGGCGAAGCTTCCTTGTGAAAATCGCAGCCGGAGATGGCCTCTATGCCTCTCGGCATGAGGCCGTGCCCTAGAAACACCCTTTTTGATTTATCCCTTGATTCTTCACAAAATTCGATCTTTCTTATCCTCAAATCCTCTCCTCGATTTGTAGAACACTCCCCTTTTTATGATTTTTCAATTGGTGCCCTGGATCTTCAGATATCGCATCGCAAAAATCAAGCTTTTGAGTGGCTACGGAAGACTCGTTCAAATTCATAATTACGGCTGTAATTTTGGTTACGGCAGGGCCGTAATTTGGTTATGTGAATTCTGGGCTGAAAATTCGGTACCGTGAAAAATATTACGGCACTGTTGTAATTTCTTCTATGTAATTATGGGCAAAGATATGATACCAAAATTTTCATTACGGCAGGGGTGTAATATGGGCTGAAAATTACAGCCTATAATAAATATTACACCCGGGGTGTAATTTTTGAACTTTCTCTGATTTGCATGAAAATTGATGGGTGGCTTCGTCTCGATGTCTATAATTCATTCGTGTGCTCAAATCTTTCAAAATCCATCAAAATATGGCACTTTTTATATGAAAATCATAAAAAACAAGAAATGGTTTAGATTCCACGATATTTGACAAATAAGACTTAAAAACAAGCAAAAGAGCATGAATATGACATAAAAAGACCAATGAAATGACACAAAATATACTATGAATTTTTGTGTCATCAAATACATAAGGCTCAAACTTTGCTTGTCCTCAAGCAAATGAATAGAATAAAGAACAATGCTAAGTATGGAAAATATACTCTTTTATGAAGAATAAATTTCTAAAATATAATCACTCATGAAATATTCCACCAACTGTTACACAAAATTTCAGATAAATATACTGTCCTCCGAATTTAATCTTTAAGATTCACAACTTTGTCAAATTAAATTTCGCAACTCGCATAATAAATAGAATCTCAGTCTTATGAATTCACCTAAGTTTCAGTTTAAATCTATCATACATTTGTTTACAGGAATAGGATATCCAAAATCTTTTTCTAGTCAACATCTCTCTTTTTTTTTTATGGTATGTACCCACATAGTTACACACTTTTTATTTGGACTTCAACTCTTATATTCGGTACCACTGTCAATTTTACACAGTGCCAAGTAGAGGAGTCATTTTATTTTTCTCTCTCTTTTTTTTATAGACTTCAACTCATATCTTCGGTACCACTGCCAATTTTACACAGTGCCAAGTAGGGGAGTCTCTCTCTCTTTTTGGATCTTGGAATCTTTCTTTCCATCAAATAGTAAATAGAGTAAACATCAACTAGGTTAATCAATTGATATAAATTCAAAAATTACACTCATATGCTCATTTTATTCAAGAAAGATGTTTCACTCTTAGGTTGCATTCATCAAACAACATAACTACCCAAAACCTTATGCATCAATCAATGAAGCATTTGAACAAGTAGATATATATTGAAGAAATAAATTCAGCATAATAGGTATACCTCCATTCATAAGCATCGACATGCATAAACATTCATCATAGAAAAATCCACCCTTCTTATCACATAGATTCAAGTCATAAAAAAGTTTAAACATAAAAAATGTCAATGTCAATGCAAAAGGTGTGAAGCATCAAACTCATACAATCATATCAAATAAGATCACTAGAAAGTGGAAACAATACTCACAAAACTATATAGCAATCTCAATCATCGTCAAGCTAGATGCAGCTGGGTCTAAAGATGTGCCTTCTGAAAATTTCTTTGCATAATTTTTAAATACATAAGGCTCAAATCAAAAAACAGTATCCAACTTTAACAAAAAAAAATAGTAATCAGAGATATCATCAGTGGTCCAAAGAGGGTGCCGATGGAAAGAGCTGAGGCAGGCGAGAAGTAGAGGTGGAACAGATGCTAGATGAAGAGCTGCTAGCAATGATGGTGCCGATAGTAGAGTGATGATGAGTAGTCTCCAGTGTCCTGCTGGAGACTACAGTCCTGGAGGCAAAGTCGTCAGCTGGAGGGGGCGAGAAATAATGCTGCATAGAAAAAAAATCAAGTGACTAATGAAGATTCTGCTGCAAAAAATTAAATAAATAAAATCAATAGAAACAGAGGCAGCAAAAGAAGTAAGAGGCTGCTGGTGGTGCTTAGGATGAAGGCTGGTGTTGGATAGAGGTGGAAGATAGTTGCTCTTGAAGATTTCTGGATCTGGAGACAAAAGAAGCAATAACAGGTTGAAAGCCAACAGAGCAGCCACTTATTCATTTACGAAAAGTAGCCATGCCAAAGAATAAGATCTAATTATCCATAAAGAAAATAGACAGAACCATGTAGTAGAATAAAACTTGTTCTTTCCAGGCATATGAAAATTAAAGGATCAGTATCTTTTAGGAATTTAGGGTATCAGCAGAAAGAAGGCTAATCAGATTACTCAATTAAAACTGCACAGAAATTAATCAGTTACCAAAAGTTATCATGCTTCCTAGAATGATTCAAAAATATTTTCATGAAAACAACTAATCCTCGAGATAGAATGAAACATGTACTCTGTATTTCATGTGAAAGATCAGGGTTACAACTCATTAAGGCATCTTAAATACATGCAGCAAAAACACTAATCAGATTAGTTAAAAAACTGCAACAGAAGTTAATCAATTACAAAAAGATGCTATGTATTATAGGATGATCCACGGACTTTAAAATTCAATAAAAATATCCGCATGATAGTAAAAGATGAGTAGTTCATGTTTGTGCCAAAGATCAAAAAATTCTCCGCTCCAGTTTCTTAAAATCACTGCGAGAAAACACCTAATAAGATAAGCAGAATGCAAAAATTTTTAAATTACGAGTGTAAAAATCATTACAGTAGTGCCGTAATATACACAAAATTCTCGGGTCAGAAATATACTAGAATTACGCACTGTAAAAAAAAATTATTGCACTACCGTATTTTTCACAAAAATCTTGAAACTCTCAGATCAAAAATCACTAAAATATACGGCATGTGAAAATTATTACAGCCTTGCCGTAAAAGCCATAAAACTTTCTGTACAAAAATTGCCCCAAATTACAGTACCATAAAATTTCTTATGGTAGTGCCGTAAAACGCTCAAAAGTTTTTGGACGAAAAACAACCTAAATTACGGCCCGTAATTTGCATTACGGCAATGCCATATTTTCCGCAAAATTCAATTTTCCCTGCAAAAAGAAAAGAAAAAATAGTTCTAAAAATAAACTAAAATAAAAGAAACTAAACTTAAGTAAGAGTGCTAGGGTTGCCTCCCAAGAAGGGCAATTTTTAGGTCTATAGTTTGACCAAAACTCAAATATCATGACGAAGTAGGAGGATCAGTACCATAGTAAATAGCATACAATTTTCTGCATTTCCGTTGTCCTAAAAGTTTAGCCACTAATCCAAACATCTAAAATTTCATATAAATCACAATTGACGTGGCTTTCTCAAATATGCAGAAATCAAAATGTTCAATTCTACTCCAAGAATATTCAATAATCTTCCTATATTTTTCAGTAAGCAAAATCATTAGTCCTTTCTTCAAAATTATATCTTCAATTGCAATAGGACTTCGATCAAAAGCTAAAAGTATTGGATCATCAAAATAATCTTTCTGTCTCACATTAGGTTCCTCAATAAAGCATAATTTTTCAAATAAATTAGAAGATTAAATAGTAGATATGGGCAAAACATCAGAGTGAGATTCATTAGTGTTTGTATTTGTAATATTCAAATCCTTTTCAGGTTCCTCATGTCCAACATCAAATAATTTATCAATTTCAAAGTTACCAACAAAATCAGGGTGAGATTTTTCTAAATCAGTTCCCTCATATCCTTCATCAGATTTAACGACAAATAAAATTTCATCAAAAGAATTAATTTCATAACTATCACTAGAATCAAAAGGGGATTTTTTAGAATCAAATTCCTCAAACTTTTCCACAAACAAATTATCAAATGAATCAATTTTACAATTATCAAAATCCGAGTGAGATTCATTAATGTTCACAAAAGAATCAATTTCAAAACAATCAAAATCGGAAGGGGAATTTTCTAAATCAATTTTTTCAGTTTCCAAATCAAAACTCAAGTAAACAATCTTGTTGTGCTATCCAGGTTTCTAAAATTTTCTTATGAGATGTTAAAGATCCCACTTAAGAAGCAAGCTGACTAACTATCCCCTTAAGATCTTCAATTTCCTAACTTCGATTTGTCATGACTTGAATTTGATTTGTCATGGAGTTTTCAAGCATAGATTTTAACCTAGATTCTTCAGTATCCTCAAAGTATGGTTCAGAAACATGATTTGAGCAATCCTCATAAAAAGAAGTATGATTATCCCATCTAGAATTATATTGATCATCTTCGTACCATGGTGAATTGGGATTTTGAGGAATTAAAAATTGGTGAACAGAAGTATAATGATCAAAACATCTACAAATATCACATCTAATAGAATAATAAGATGTCCTAATAGGGTGCATACAAGAGTCTAATTTTAATTTATCTGCAAGAGTATCATCATCATACTTACCTTGTGGCATGTATACCTCACCTCTTTCAGTTGCCCACAAGTTGTGATTAAAAGACAAATATTCAAATCTATCAAGAACAGAAAGATTATCCAACACCAATCAATCAAAAATAATTTTTTTTTTCAGAATATATAAAAAAAGAAAATATTAAACACAAGCAAATTAAAAAAGAAATTCAGAACTCACAGTTCAGTCACAACTTGTGAAAATCTAAAACCTGCAAAAACTAAAAACAAAGTTAAATCTAAAACAAATAAAACTTAGTCTAGCAATACTAACAAACTATTCTAATATTAACAAAACTAAGGTCCCCGACAACGGCGCCAAAAACTTGTTGTGTCCGCAAGTGCACGGATACTCGAAGTAATAAAAAGAAATCGAACCACAGAGACCTACGTGTTAAGTATCAAATAGTTATTTTCTCACTAGCTAAGCAAATCGAATATGATGCTAGTAAACGATAGGAAGAGTGTATAGATAATCAGAGAGAAAACTAGGTCTAGGATTTCATCCACCTTAACTTCCATGACTAGATATGAATAGATGTTCGTCATTCAAATTTTATCATGATAAAGATATAATTTTCTTCATAAATAAATCATCTCACTTTCACGCAGACAATTTACAAAGAACCAATCCTCACTTTCATGCAGGATTTATTAAATGCTAAATATAAGTAAACCATTGATGAAGAACTCAAGGATCACTTTCATGCATCTGAATTCTAAATCAATCATCTCAAGTGAAAACTACATACTTTCATACTATAATTTTCACAAGCTCTACTTAAGGTTCTCCAATAATCCGATACTTGATTTCTCACAGTATCATCATGTTTGTTTCAATAACTCAATCCTAGGTTCAGATTATGAACATGGTGATATACTTCTAAAATCGATAAATATTTTCTTACGATGAGTTCCTAACGTTCAATTCTAGGGTTCCAAGTTTTAGCAAATCACCTTTCGGTCCATTTTGCAGAAAATCTAAAACATGCAAAATATATGAATATATGGATAATTAAAGGCAATCATCACAAAAGTAGAATTATCATAGTAAAATTATCATGACGAAAGTAAAAAATAATCTAGTCATTAAGAAATTAAGGGGAATTACACCTCAATGTCCCAAAAGATGTTTAAGCTAGCATGGAAGAAGAATTACAATAAACCATAATTTCAAAGGATCAGAAATTGAAGAGTAAGAGAAGTTCAACTTTACAGCACGGTTGTAATAGAATTTACAGCCGTAATTTTCCTCCAGAAAATGCAGTGAATAGTGCCAGTGCCCGTTCTTTCGTTGATTTCTCCTCCGATTGAACTCCTTTCGCTCTGAAACTTCTGGGGTATCGTCTGCTCCTCCAGGCAAAGCTTCCGTATGAAAATCGTGGCCTGTGATGGCCTCTACACTACTTGGTGCGAGGTCGTGCCCTAGAAACGCGCTTTCTTATTTCTGCCTCGATTCTTCACGAAATTCAATCATTCTTGTCCTCAAATCCTCTCATCGATTTATAGAACACCTCCCTTTTTACGGTTTTTCAATTGGTGCCCTAGATCTTCAGATATTGTGTCACAAAAATTATACTTTTGAGCAACTGCAGAAGACTCATTCAAATTAATAATTACGACCATAATTTTGGTTACGACAAGGCCATAATTTGGTTTTGTCAATTCTGGGCCGAAAATACAGTACCGTGAAAAATATTACGATACTATCGTAATTTCTTCTGTGTAGTTCTGGGCAAAAATACGGTACCGAAATTGTCATTATGGCAGGGGTGTAATCTGGGCAGAAAATTACAGCCCATAATAAATATTACACCCGGGGTGTAATTTTCAAACTTGTTCTGATTTGCATGAAAATTGAATGGCGGCTTCGTCTCGACATCTGGAATTCATTCGTGCACTCAAATCTTTCAAAATCCATCAAAAATATGGTACTTTTTATGAGAAAATCATTAAAAACAAGAAATGGTGTAGATTCCATAATAATTGACAAATAAGGCTTAAAAACAAGCAAAAGAGCATGAATATGACACAAAAAGATCAATGAAATGACACAAAATATACTATGAATTTTGGTGTTATCAAGGAGAAGAAAAAGTAGGCGCATATTGAATCCTAGTTAGACTAGGATTGGCGCCTATGCTTTAATTAATGAATTTCATCTGATTAATTAAAATTGATTTTGAATTAATTATTAGAGATAAAATAGCGGCTGATTATTTGATTTGATTAGAGTCATATTTTAGTGGAGATAAAATAGGGGCTGATTATTTAATTTAATTAGAGTCCTAATTGGATAATGACTTGAATAATTAAATTCCTAAAATCATGCTCTAATCTCCTAATTCTTCTCCTTTCCTCAAGCCGCCCTTGATCCCTATACAAGAGACCATAGCCCACCCCTCTTGATGTACAAAAACACTCTTAGAGGCGTGGAGAACAAGGAGGGGTGCAACTTAAGAGGTCTCTTGTTGATCTTCCATCAAGGCCAAAGTCATCTTTGTCCCTCTCCTTCCTTGGCGCATAGGAGAAAGAAGACTTGCGGCATCTTCCTGCTCTTCCTCCCTTGGCGGCACTTCTCCTTGGTAGTTGGCGCAAGCAATCAAGAGGCACTCCCCTGGCGTGGAAGAAGAAGGCTCGAAGCATCCGTGTGTGTGAGACTATAGAGGGTGCACACTTGGGCACCTACATCGGCATCACTCCAAATTGCTATAAGGTACTTTATCCACTCATCGTGTCGACTCCCTTGCATGACGATCTTCGCTGGGTTTTTGGGACTAGCCTATTTCAGGGATAAGATTCCGCTGTGTTTTGTAATCTGTAATGCCAAAAATTTTTAATATATCCCTGGGGTTTCCTAACAGTGGTATCAGAGCGACTTGCGAGCCTCGAATGATGCTTCTATGCTTTTCTCTATGCTCACATGCCATATTTCAATTTTCGCAAATTGCATATGCCAAGCTCACTGTTTTTCTAAGTACGAAAAATTGTAAGTCTTTGCTTCTTATATTCTATTCGATTTGTTTTGGGTTATGGAATGATTATTTTTCTTTATTGATTTAAGATCAAAGGCGCACGTAGTTTTGTCAAGTATGACGGGCATTGTGTCTTCGGACTGGCCGGGTCTCTTGATCTGAGAAAATTGCCAGCTGATAGGATCTATAAAATCATCATCAAACATATTCTCAAATAATCAAAAGATTTGTGATAAGTTGATGAGGAAGAAAGACATGTTTTATAAGAAACTAAAATTTCATATTTTAGGTTTTTCATGTGCATGTAGAATTGCATGAGTTAGTATCATGTATGCGCATTATGATGTGATCATTAGTCAAGCCCTTTCGCATGCCTGTGTTGTATTTCCTGTGTGGCCTACTGACGGAGTCATGGAAGCCTCTGAGTGTGACCCAACACCCGCAAAAGGCCCTGGGGAAGCCTCTACAGAGCCCAGGTAGACCTCCACAAATTTTTAGCGCGAACAGAAGCTGTTGCCAATTTTCAGGGCAAAATTATGTCCCGTAATACAAATTATGGCACTACCATAATTTGCCCAAGACACCCCGAAGCTACTGCTATATTTCAGGGTGAAATTACGGCACGTAATAAAAATTACGGCACTACCGTAATTTGCCCGGAATGTCCGAAACCCTCTACCAGATATTCAGCCACAATTACGGGCCATGAAAAACATTACACCCCTGACATTACGACCCATAATATACATCACGGCCCTGCCGTAAAAGCTGCTGAGTGCAATTAAGTTTCTGCCTAGATTGAGACCGGAATTATGGGCCATAAAAAGGATTACGGCACTGCCATAATTTCCCCAGAATTGCAGAAGGACGCTGAAGTTATTACCCAGATTGAGACCAAAATTAGGGCCCATAATAAATATTATGGCCCAACTGTAAATTCCCCATAAATGTTAAAAAGCTCTATTCAGTGCGTAGTTCGACGCTCGCAGCGTTCCTTGCGTCCTCCAGACCAATATGTGGGGATGCTCAGTCCATCTACTGCCATCGTGGAGTCCGTCCAGCCCGTTCCTATGACCACTCTACCTGAAGGACCTTTGCCAGAAGCCACCACTGACCGCTATCAGAATTGGGTCCTCAACACGGCCCAGCAGACCGCCAACAGCATTCATAATCAACCTAAATCAGTAGGTTTTGCTGCTTCATGGCAGCCTGCTCCGAGATGGTGTAGTGTTCGAGTTTGGCCCGAACAACGGCCCGCGACAGAGGCCCATGCGCCAGCTTGCCCTGGAAGCTATGCCCCAAGCCTTGAGATTCTCTGCAAAAATTAGTTAGCATATTGCTTTAGTTTGTTAGGAGGGTATCTTGACCCTCTTTTAGGAGGTTAGGAGTTTGTTGGCTTCTCCAACAACTCTCATGTGCTTGTCATGTGCTGCTCCCTCCCTCTTGATCTACAAAAGAGGGCTGAGGGCTCCTTCATTTTTCAGTTTTTGCTGTAGTAGATGATTTCCCTCACGCGAGAGCCTAGGTCTAGTGTAACTCCAGCGTCTTCGCTGTCTTTTACTTGCTTTCAATCAAAACACCCGGAGAACCCTGCCAGGCTCTCGGTCCTTTCCAAACTTCCTGCGATTTCATTTCCTGGTTGTGTTGGGACGAGCAGAGTTCCCCTCTCACAACATCGTGAAGGAGTTGTTCGCGCGTGCTTGCTTGCTTGAAAAGTTGGCCCCTCGATTCAAGTAAGTAGTTTCCGTCCATAGTTCGATCCGTGGTTGTCGACTCGCTGGGGATTGCTCAAGTAAACTTCCACCGCAATTTCATCGGTTTTCACCGGACTTTCTGAACCACACATGCTTTTTGCTTCCCTCACCTCCTAACCCTCTCACAATTTCAGCATCATGGTTTCCACCCCTTTTGAGTACTGAGCTAAGGATCAACCCTCCCATAGTTCCGCTGCGTCAAATTTGGTATAGAGGCTGGTTGGAGCTAACTCTTATCTAGCTCTGCTGGTCTCTCCACTGCATTCCATACCAGCTTTATCAGCTTTATTTCAGCGTACATTCAACATACACTCAACATGACTACTAGATCAGGAGCCCCTTGTTGTGATCCGAAAGGACACACTTATAAATACATGTAGGTAGACTTATTTAAGGTGTCGCGGCCAAAACCTAAGTGTTGGCACATAGGGCTATTGTCACTCCCTGACACAACTCCAAAAACTTGTTGTCCCTAAACTTGTAGTGTCCGCAAGTGCACAGATACTCGAAGTAATAAAGAAAAATATCGATCCCACTGACACCTTATTGTTAAGTACCGAATAGTTGTGTTTTTACTAGCTAAGTAATCGAATAATAGCAAAGCAATGATGGAAAACACACGAAATCAGATAATCAGAGAGAAACATTGGGACTAGGGTTTCATCCTCCTTAATTCTAATGACTAGATTTAAATAAAAGGTTGCCAGACTAATTTTATCATGATAAAGACTTAATTTACTTCATAAAGGGATCATCTCACTTTCGTGCAGACAATCATGCAGGGATCAATCCTCGCTTTCGCGCAAGATCTATCCCAATGCTAAAGATAAGTAAATCATCAATCAAAGAACTCGAGATCACTTTCGTGCATCTGAATTCTAAGTTGATTGTCTCGAGTGGAATCTTAAGGATCACTTTCGTGCATCCAAGATTCAACACAAGTTCTACTTATGGTTTTCCAACGACTCGATCCTCACTTTCGTGCAAGATCAAATCAAGTCTAAAACAATAACTCAATCCTAGATTCAAATTATCATCATGGCAATAAGATCACTAAAATCAAATAATTAAGAACAAACCTAAAAGAGTTCCTTACATGGAATTCTAGGGTTCTAAGTTCTCAAGCAAGTCACCTATCGGTCCTTATTGCGAGAACTCTAAAACAAGAATAATAACATCAATCTATGGAGAATCAAAGTACAATTATTCACATAAGTAAAATTATCATCATAAAATAATTCTGACGAAGGAAAAAGGTTATCTAATCATTAAGAAATCAAAGGGATTACACCCCATGTCCCAAATATGTTTAAGCTTGCATGGAAGAATAAATACAACAAGCCATTGTTCAGAACGATCAGAAAACAAAAAGGAGGGAGAAATAACGTTACAACACGGCTGTAATAGAAATTATAGTCGTAATTATGCAAGTGAATAGTGTCGGCGCCGCTCTTTCATAGATTTCTCCTCCAATTGAACTTCTCTTGCTTTGAAACTTATGGGGTGTCGTCCTCTCCTCCAAGCGAAGCTTTTTTTTTAAAATCGCAACCTGAGGCGTCCTCTATGCCTCTCGGTGCGAGGCTAAACCCTAAGCGCCTCTCTATCGATTGCTCCCTCGATACTGGATAAATATTCCTCCTTCCACTTCGTGTGTCTTATCCTCTTAAAGGCAAGTCTGTAGCATCTTTTGGATCTCAATTTGGAGGTCTGGATCAAAATATATGGTCCGCGCAAGATTCAGACCCGTAAAAATAGCATTTTTGAGTGAAATTATGGTACCGCAATGAATATTACAGCAGTGCCGTAATTTTAGCTCTTTGAAGTATTTGTCAAGATTACGGCCCATAAAAATGTTTACAGCCGTGCCATATTTGCTTCTGTATCTTTCTGGACCAAAATACAGCCCGTAACGATCATTACAGCAGTGCCGTAATCTCTAAAATCTCTCGGGTGGAAAATCATCTGGAATTACGGCACCGTAAAGATGGTTACGGCGGTGCCGTAATCTCACGAAATTCCCTGGTCGAAATCTTCCCAAATTACGGCACCTCTTAGGGATTATGGCTGTACCGTAATTCTGAGATGTAATTACGGTACCGTAAAATCCATTACGGGGGTGCCGTAATTTGCTCTGAAGCTCTAATTCTTCTGAAATTTGACGTGTGATCTCCTTTTGATGTTGTGAATTCAATTATGCATCTGGTTTGCTCGAAATCGACAGAAAAACATGCCTTTTTGCCTGAAAATCATAAAAAATATGAAAGAGTGTAGATTCCGCAAATATTGATAAAAAAGGCATAAAATAAGCAAAGTCTATGAATATGACACAAAAATGCCAATGAAATGGCACAGAATTTACTATAAATTTCGGTGTCATCAAACACATAAGGCTCAAACTTTGCTTGTCCTCAAGCAAAAACCAAGAAAATTCAAAAATTGATCATAGGCATAGACTTTCTCATGAAGAATAAATTTCTAGAATACAATCACCAATGAAAAATCTCACCAAGTGCTTCATAAAAATTCAAATAAACACATCACTTTTTGAATTCAATTCTCGAGATCCACAACTTAATCAAATAAAATTTCGCAATGTGTACAATAAGTAGAATATCAATCTCAAGATTTTATCCAGTTTCAATGCATAACTATCAACTTTTGTTTACAGGAATAGGATTTCCAAGATCTTTTTCCACTCACAATTTTTTTATTCCCTTTTTTGTTTCTATTTTTGTATAGTCCACATTCTCTAATTCGATTACTACCTTTTTTTGGGTGACGAAGTTAGAGTACACTGATCACATAATCAATGTAATAGAACTCATATCTTTTTAGTAGGAAGATTTTTACCAAATATAGCATAGTTAATGTGGATCGATCCCTCTCATGACATGCACCCACATAGGCACATGCTTTTTCTATTTCTCTTTTCTCTCTTTCCTTTTTTTTTTCTATTTCAACCCATGTCCTTCGATACCACTGTCAATTTTACACAGTGCCAAGTAGGGGAGTCCTCACTTTATTTGGATCAAGGAATCTTTCTTCCCAACAAATAGCAAATAGCATGAATATCAGCTAAATTGATCAATCAACTTCAATTCAAAAATCATACTCATATGCTAGTTTTATTCAAAGAAATAGCTTCACTTTTTAACTAAATTCATCAAATAATACATCTACCCAAAATCTCATTCATCAATCAATGAAAAATTTCAAAAGAAGATATGTATTGGAGAAATAAATTCAACATAATAGGTATTGTCCTAATCTCATGCATGGATTCATTTATCATCAAGAAAGTTCTACACTTCTATTAAAATTTTCAAACATCAATAATGTCAAAATTAAAAATGTGTGAAACATCAAACTCATACAATCAAAAGACGAAAAGTGATAGATCCGTATAATCACATAAGGCTCAAACAATGTAATGGATGTAAAGTGATGGATCTAAGAGAAGAAAAGTGTAGATAATCATATCAAATCGAATAATCACAAGAAAGGGCAACCAATAATCACAAAACTATATGGCAAGCTCTGACCGAAAATACATAAGGCTTAGAGAAAAAATAGTGTCGGGGTAGATGCTGCAAAGTCCAAAGGTGTGCCTTTTGAAAATTTTACGTGTAGAATTTAAGATACATAAGGCTCAGTCTAAAAATAGTCCCTAACAAAAATAATGATAAAAATAATTTTCTCAAAGAAGAATCAGGGATATCATCGATAGTCCAGAAAAGTGCTGGTGGAAAGAGCTGATGCAGCTGAGAAGCAAAAGTAGAACAGAGGCTAGCTGAAGAGCTCCTAGCAATGATGATGATGGTGCCGACAGTACAGTGAGTAATCTCTAGAGGCCTGCTAGAGACTACAGTCCTTGAGGTGAGATCGTCGGCCGGTGGGTGCTAGAAATAATGCTGCATAGATAAAAAAAATAGTCACTAATGAAGAGTCTGCTGCATAAATAAATCAAATCAATGGAATAAGAGGCAGTAGAAGAAGTAAGAATCTGCATATGGTATAATCCAGTGTCGACGGCTGGAAATAGTGATGTCAGAGGTAGATGCAGTGGTAGCTAGAGGTGGAAGACAGTTGCTCTTGAAGATTTCTAGATCTGGAGGCAAAAGAGGCAATAACAAGTAGAAAGCAAACCAATCAGTTTTTGAATTTTTTATGAAAAGTAGCTATACCTAAGAATAAAATATAATGATCCAAATAGAAAATGGACAGAACCAAGTTGTAGAATAAGATATGTTATTTTCAGACGTATAAAAATTAAAGGATCAAAATCTGTCAAGAATTTAGGGTATCAACAGAAAGAAGGCTACTCAGATTACAAAACTGCAAAAACTGCACAAAAGTTCATCAGATTCAAAAAGTTGCCATGTGTCCTAAAATGATCAGAAAATAAAATCATGAAAAAAAATAATCCACATGATAGAATGACACATGTTCTTCATATTCCATGCGAAAAATCAGGTTTTCAAGTCATCGAAACATCTTAAAAAAGTGGCAGCAAAAGTGCTAATCAGATTAGTCAGAAAAAACTACTGTAGAAATTAATCAGAAAAAATATCCATGGACTTTAGAATGATCCTTGGACTTTAAAATTCAGAAAAAATATCCAGATGATAGACAAAGATGAGTACTTCGTGATGGTGCCAAAGATAAAAAATTTTGCCAACCCGGTTTCTTAAAATCGCTGCGAGAAAACACCTAGTCAGATTAGAAGCCTGCATAGTTGAAATTACGGGCATAGTGTTCTCTACGGCAGTGCCGTAATGTATAAAAAATATCGGGTCAGAAATATACAAAAAATACGGTACCGTAAAAACCAATACGGTACTGCCGTAATAGACTAAAACTCTCATGATGAACTCAGATCAAGATTATGGCACTGTAAAGAAGATTACGAAAATGCCGTATTATTCACAAAATTTTATTTTCCCTGCAAAACGAAAAGAAAAATTAATTCTAAAAATAAACTAAAATAAAAGAAACTAAGCTAAGTAAAAATGCTTGGGTTGCCTCCCAAGAAGCGCTAATTTTAGGTCCATAGATTGACCAAAGATAAAAAATCATGGTGAAGCAGGTGAATCAGTACCAAAGTAAAGAGCAAACAATTTTCTGCATTTCCTTTGCCCAAAAATTTTAGCCACTAATCCAAAAATCTAGAATTGCATATAAATCACAATCAAAGTGGCTTTCTTAAATATGCAGAAATCAAGATATTCAAAATTTTCAACTCTACTAAAAGGATATTCAATAATCTTCCTAAATTTGTTAGTAAGCAAAATCATAAGTCCTTTCTTCAAATTTATGTCTTCAATTACAATAGGACTTCGAACAAAAGATGCAAGTGTTGGATCATCAAAATAATTTTTATTTCTCAAATTTGGTTCCTCAATAAAACTCAATTTTTTAAATAGATTAGAAGAGTGAACAATAGATATGGGCAAAGCACTATCATGGTGAGATTCATCAATTTTTGCAACATTCAAATCTTTTTCAAGTTCATCATGCCCACAATCAAATAATTCATCAATTTCAAAATTTTCAACAAAAGTAGACTAAGATTTTTCTAAATTAGTCCCCTCATATGTTTCATCAGAATTAACCACAAATGATATATTATCAAAAGAATTAATTTCATCAAAAGAGGGTTTTTCAATTTTTATTTCCACAAACTTTTCCACAATTAAATTATCAAAGGAATCAATTTCACAATTATCAAAATCAGAGTGAGATGCATTAATGTTCACATAACGCTCAATCTCAAAACAATCATAATCAGAGGGGGAGTTTTCTAAATCAAGTTTTTTAGTTTCCAAATCAAACTCAAATAAACAATCTTGTTGTGCTATCTGGGTTTCTAGCATTTCATTGTGTGCAACTATGTCATCCAACTTAGAATTGATTTGTTTGATGGTCTCATTCAAGTCATCACTCTATTTTGCCTGGGTACTCATGAACTTTTCAAAAATTATCTCTAAGCTAGATTCTCCAGTATCCTCAAAGTATGGTTCAGAAACATGATTTGAACAATTATCATAAAAAGAAGTTTTGTTTTCCCAACTAGAATACAATTGATTAGATTCCTTCCATGATAAATTGGGATTTAAAAATTGGCAATCAGAGGTATAATGATCAAAATATCCACAAATATCACATCTAATAGAAGAAGAAGATTTCTTAACAGAGTGCATAAAAGAATTAAACGTATCCTCAAGTGTGCTCAATGAATTTTTTTCATACTTACCTTGTGGCATGTATACCTCACCTCTTTGAGTTGCCCAAGAGTTGTAATTAAAAGACATCTCTTCAAATCTATCAAGAATAGAAAGATTATCCAACACCAAAATATCAAATTATTTTTTTGAGAATATATAACAAAAATAGAAAAATCTAAAACACAAGTAAATTCATAAATTTCAGAAATTCTCAGTTCTGTCACAACTGTGAAAATCCAAAACCTGCTAAAAGAAAAAAAAACAAAGTTAAATCTAAAATAAATAAAACTTAGTGTAGAAAAACTAACAACTATTTTGATATTAACAAAACTAAGGTCCCCGGCAACGGCGCCAAAAACTTGTTGTGATCCGAAAGGACACACTTATAAATTCAAGTAGGTAGACTTATTTTAGGTGTTGCGGCCAAAACCTAAGTGTTGGGGTACAGGGCTATTGTCACTCCCTGACACGGCTCCAAAAACTTGTTGTTTCTAAACTTGTAGTGTCCGCAAGTACACGGATACTCGAAGTAATAAAGAAAAGTATCGATCCCATAGAGACCTTATTGTTAAGTACCAAATAATTGCTTTCTTACTAGCTAAGCAACCGAATAATAGCAAAGCAATGATGGAAAACGCACGAAATCAGATAATCAGAGAGAAACATTGGGACTAGGGTTTCATCCTCCTTAATTCTTAAGACTAGATTTAAATAAAAGGTCGTCAGACAAATTTTATCATGATAAAGACTTAATTTACTTCTTAAAGGGATCATCTCACTTTCGTGCAGACAATCATGCAGGGATCAATCCTCGCTTTCGCGCAAGATCTATCCCAACGCTAAAGATAAGTAAATCATCAATCAAAGAACTCGAGATCACTTTCATGCATCCGAATTCTAAGTTGATTGTCTCGAGTGGAATCTTAAGGATCACTTTCGTGCATCCAAGACTCAACACAAGTTCTACTTATGGTTTTCCGATGACTCGATCCTCACTTTCGTGCAAGATCAAATCAAGTCTAAAACAATAACTCAACCCTATATTCAAATTATCATCATGGCAATAAAATCACTAAAATCAAATAATTAAGAACTAACCTAAGAGAGTTCCTAACATGCAATTATAGGGTTCCAAGTTCTCAAGCAAGTCACCTTTCAGTCCTTATTGCGAGAACTCTAAAACATGAATAATAACATCAATCTATGGAGAATTAAAGTACAATTATTCACATAAGTAAAATTATCGTCATAAAACAATTCTGACGAAGGTAAAAGGTTATCTAATCATTAAGAAATCAAAGGGATTACACCCTATGTCCCAAATATGTTTAAGCTTGCATGGAAGAATAAATATAACAAGCCATTGTTCAGAATGATCAGAAAATGAAAGGAAGGGAGAAATAACATTACAACACGGCTGTAATAGAAATTACAACCGTAATTATGCGAGTGAATAGTGCCGGCACCGCTTTTTCATTGATTTCTCCTCCAATCGAACTTCTCTTGCTCTGAAACTTCTAGGATGTCGTCCTACCCTCCAGGCGAAGATTCTGTGTGAAAATCGTGGCCTGAGGTGTCCTCTACTCCTCTCGGCATCAGGCTGAACCCTAAGCGCCTCTCTACCATTTGCTCCCTCGATACTGGATAAAAATTCCTCCTTCCACTTCTTGTTTCTTCTCCTCTTAATGGCGAGTCTGTATCATCTTTCGGATCTCAATTTGGGCCTCTAGATCAAAAGATATGGTCCGCGCAATATTCGGACCCGTAAAAATTGCGTTTTTGAATGAAATTACGGTACCGTAATGAATATTATGGCAGTGCCATAATTTTGGCTCTGTGAAGTATTTGTCAAGGCCATGCCATATTTGCTTTTGTATGTTTCTAGATCAAAATACGGCCCGTAAAGATCATTACGGCAGTGCCGTAATCTCTGAAATCTCTCGGGTGGAAAATCATCTGGAATTACGGCACCGTAAAGATGGTTATGGCGGTGCCGTTATCTCACGAAATTCTCTGGTCAAATCTTCCCAAATTACGGCACCTCTTAGGGATTACGGCTGTACTGTAATTCTGAGGTGTAATTATGGTACCGTAAAATCCATTACGGGGGTGCCGTAATTTGCTTTGAAGCTCTAATTCTTCTGAAATTTGACGTGTGATCTCCTCTTGATGTTGTGAATTCAATTATGCATTTGGTTTGCTCGAAATCGACTGAAAAATATGCCTTTTTCCTGAAAATCATCAAAAACATAAAAGAGTGTGGATTCCGCAAATATTGATAAAAAAGGCATAAAAATAAGCAAAGTCTATGAATATGACACAATAATACCAATGAAATGGCACAGAATTTACTATAAATTGCTTGTACAATAAGTAGAATATCAATCTTAAGATTTCATCTAGTTTCAATTCATAACTATCAACTTTTGTTTACAAGAATAGGATTTCCAAGATCTTTTTTCACTCACAATTTTTTTTATTCCCTTTTTTGTTTCTATTTTTGTATAGTCCACATTCTCTAATTCGATTACTACCTTTTTTCTGGTGACGAAGTTAAAGTACATTGAGCACATAATCATTGTAATAGAACTCATATCTTTTTGGTAGAAAGATTTTTACCAAAGATAGCGGAGTTAATGTGGATCGATCCCTCTCAAGACATGCACCCACATAGACACTTGCTTTTTCTTTTTCTCTTTTCTCTCTTTCCCTTTTTTTTTTCTACTTCAACCCATGTCCTTCGGTACCACTGTCAACTTTACACAGTGCCTAGTAGGGGAGTCCTCACTTTATTTGGATCAAGGAATCTTTCTTCCCAACAAATAGCAAATAGCATGAATATCAGCTAAATTGATCAATCAACTTCAATTCAAAAATCATACTCATACTATTACGATGTGTTCATAACATTCAATTCTAGGGTTTCAAGTTTTCACAAATCACCTTCCAGTCCATATTGTAAAAACTCTAAAACATGCAGATAATATGAAACTATGGAGAAATAAAGAGCAATCGTCACATAAGCAGAATTATCAAAACAAGAATATCATGACGAAATAAGGATTATCTAGCCATATAAAATCAAGGGGATTACAACCCCATGTCCCAAAAGATGTCTAAGCTAGCATGGTAGAAGAATTACAATAAACCATAGTTTAGATTGATAAAAAATCGAAAAGAAGGGGAAATCAACTAACAGCATGGCTGTAATGAAAATTACAGCCATAATTTTGCATGTGAATAGTGCAGGCACCCGCAATTCCTTTGATTTCTCCTCCGATCGACCTCCTTTCACTCTGAAACTTCTGGGGTATCATCTCCTCCTCCAGGCGAAGCTTCCTTAAGAAAATCATGGGCTGAGATGGCCTCTACGCCTCTCGGCGTGAAGCCGTTCCCTAAGGATGCCTTCCTTGATTTCTCTCTAGATAGTGGATAAAAATTAGGGCTTTTGCTATCCCTATCTTCTCCTTGTTGAGACGAGTTTATAGCTTCTTTCGGATCTCAAATTGGTGGTCTATAACTCGAGAAATCATCTTCGCAAGCAATCTGCGGAAGAATCGGGCAACGCGGCATTCCTGGGTCAAAATTACGGTACCATAATTTTCATTACGGCAGTGCCATAATTTCTTTCTGTATATTTCTGGGTGGAAATTATGGTAGTATAATATTTATTACAGCACTGCCATAATTTTGCTTGTGTTTTCTGGTGTAGAAATTACGGTAGTGTAATAAAAATTACACCTGGTAATTTCCAAACTTGCTCAGATTTGCATGAAAATTGTCGGGCGGCTTCATCTCGACATCTGGAATCTAGTGGTGCGCTCAGATCTTTCAAAATCCATCAAAATATGACACTTTTTACCTACAAATTATGAAAAATATAAAATGGTGTAGATTCCGTAATATTTGACAAATAATGCTTAAAAACAAGCAAAATAGCATAAATATGACAGAAAAAGACCAATAAAATGACATAAGATATACTATGAACACATAAGGCTCAAACTTTGCTTGTCCTCAAGCATATAAATAGAATAAAGAACAATGCTAAGTATGAAAAATATGCTCTTTTATGAAAAATAAATTTTTAAAATATAATCTCTCATGAATTATTCCACCAACTATTACACAAAATTTCAAATAAATACATCGTCCACAGGGATTAATCTTTAAGATTCACAACTTTGATTAAATAAAATTTTGCAACTCGCATAATAAAAAGATATCGTCAATGGTCCGAAGATGATGCCAGTTGAAAGAGCTGATGCAGGCGAGAAGCAGAGGTGAAACAGATGCTAGCCGAAGAGCTGCTAGCAATGAAGATGATAGTGCCGACAGTAGAGTGATGATGAGTAGTCTCTAGTGGCCTGCTAGAGCCTACAGTCCTAGAGGCAAAGTCATCGGCTGGTGGTTGCTAGAGATAGTGCTTCACAGATAAAAAAAAATCAGAGTCACTAAATGAAAATTCTACTGCAAAAATAAAATCAATAGAAATAGATGCAATAGAAGAAGTAAGAGGCTGCTAGTGGTGCTCGAAAATTTTTTCTGATGGACAGTGATGTACTGGATTGCCGGCTAGGAGATCTGAAGATGACGAGTGTTGAAGAAGTGGCACTGGCTGGTAATCTGAGGCACTGTGAATCTAGAGAAGAAGCTGCAGGTGTCCAAGGAAAGCAGAGTAGCCTACTGATTCAGTTACGAAAAGTAGCTATACCAAAGAATAAGATTTAATGATCCATAAAGAAAATGGACAGAACCATATAGTAGAATAAAACTTGTTCTTTCCGGGCGTATGAAAATTAAAGGATCAATATATGTCAGGAATTTAGGGTATTAACAGAAAGAGGGCTAATTAGATTACAAAATAAAAAACTATTGCATAAGTTAATAAGTTACCAAAAGTTGTCATACTTCCTAAAATGTTCATAAAATATTTTAATGAAAATAACTAATCCACGAGATAGAACGAAACATGTTCTTCCACTTTGAAGTGAAAGATCAGGGTTTCAACTCATTAAGGCATCTTAAAAATCTGTAGCAAAAGAGCTAATCAGATTAGTGAAAAAAAACTACTGCAGAAATTAATCAAGTACCAAAAGATGCTATGTGTTATAGGATGATCCATGGATTTTAAAATTCAAGAAAAATATCCAAATAATAGACAAAGATGAGTACTTCCCAATTGCGTCAAAGATAAAAAATTTTACCACCCCAGTTTCTTAAAATCACTACGAGAAAACTGTTGGGGTATGCCCTTAAGACTAATGTTTGAGGTCTTGGGATTGTAACAGTATCATGTAATAAACTGTTATGTTTATAAAGGCATGGTTGTTATTTAGTAAGCTACATTGTCTGCTGCAATATATGTTTTTCTGAATAATGTCTCAAAGCTGTTCAGCTAGGCTGACATGCAGTTATGTCCTTAGTCGAGATATCTTGGTGAACATGAGACAGCCTTGATATGGTTAAGACTAATATGTGTTCTAATCTTATAGGATGCTTCGAGCATGGAATAAGATGTAGACTCATGGGTACATTGGATGTACTGGACAGACCCTACTTGGATATTCAATTGCTTGTCACAATGTGAATAATCCTTGAATGCGACAAGTGGCACATTTCCTCTGATTTGAGATCACTTGTGTTTTCTAAATGATGATTGTCATTATTTTGAGATAGTTCAATATCATTTGAAATATAATGATTATAGACTATCTTGGATGGTGAGCTTGAGTCAGGTTAGGGCACTAGTGATAGACATAGGATTGCCGTCTCCTTAATTGGAGTGTGATGTTCTAAAGGGGCCCCCTGGATGAGATGATTGAGAAAGTGTATGGCCATACCCAGATGACTATGTTCATCTGATCTAATCATGCTCATCATATTGGAGTTACAAGCTTGACTTGCTTGTCCAATAAGAACATCCAGTGGTAAAGGAAATTTGTATGCTTTGTGAATTGATTCACACTTGTGCTGTTTTTGGGTGTAGTCTTGGAAGACTCTTTCCTTTATATCGGGAGACAGTGATGTGTTGCTAGATACCCCTCACTGATCGTGATAACGTAAGTTATCGTTACCGACATTTAAAGGAAACCCTTAGGGTCGCACAATTTGATGATATGGCTTTCTTAAGTCAGATCGTGTGGACTGAATTATTCGGGTTCAATTTAAAGGGATTTAATCTCTGATTGTAAGTGAGATCTGGTCTGATCATGTTTGATTGATTAGGGCTTGAGATCGGTAAGCTTCGATTGAGAGAATGAATGCTAGATCGGTCAGATCAGGAGCATTGAGAGATTGACGGTCAGATCAAGAGCCTTAGGGTTTATTTTGATCTGGACTTATTTCTTGGTTTATTTGGTTAGTGGACCAAATCGGTTTGAACCAGCTCATGGATGAGCGCATGGTTCAAAGGTGATGTGGCATCTGCGATTGGGGTAAACCCAAGATCGCATGTGGAGAAGTGGGATGCTATTTTTGGATAGCACTTCTCAAACGTGGCCATGATCTCACGTCGCCCCTCTCTTGCCTCTTCACGCCTTTGACGCCTCCTTGGGTTGTCTTCGAGTGGCATTCTCATGTAGAGGAAGTCTAAGGCGACAAGAGGAAAAACGCCAAGAAGAAAAGCTCTCCTTTCCTTTGCATTCGATCAAGACGCCTTGGACGATCCTTGCTAGCACAAGGGATGACAAGAAGAAGCACATCTTCATCTTGTGTGTGACGATTTGGAGGAGATCTTCGTTGTTCTCTTACTTCCAAGGCGCCATCTTGAAATGGCCATGGTATGAATCGAATCACTTCTTTACAATCGGTTTTGTTAAGTTGATCATATAATGCATGCTCATTGATCCTATGAAACCCTTTATCCGCTGCCCCCTTTCTTGTTTGCGCCACCATAGGGTTTTCGCCCCCTTTGGGGAACCATCAATTGGTATCAGAGCATGGTTAACGCATGTTTTTGTATGATTGCTTAAGCCATTTTGTGATCCATGCTTGCGAAAATGCTTAGATCTTCAATACATGCATAAATACATGTTTAGTTGTCATAAGCGAAACTTGTATTTGTTTTTCTTGCGCATGTATGTTGGCGCTTGATGTAGTTTTTCTCAAACAAATATCATTTGCGCGACTCATTGTAGATCTAAGATGCGCCTGCATTAAACCCTTAGACGGGTTATTAGGGTTGAAGTTATCCCCTAGGTTAGATCCAGACAGTCTGATCAGACCATCTGACAGCCTAGATGGGTCGACCAGATAGCACCTTGGCGCATGCTAAAGGTGGCTATAGGTCGACTGCATCACGGGCGTGTAGCGATGTCTGATTGAGACAACCTGTGGACGCACATGAGTTAGGCCCGGGCTCACACCCGCTTGCCAGACCTCATTGTGGTTGTTCAGCCCTTGGCGCATGCATGGTTGACCCTTTTGGTCGACTCAAGTCAGTTAGGACTTGGTGCATGTAAGGGCAGTGGATCTGACTAGGTTGGATGAGTGGATCCCTAGTAATAGACCGTTGTAAGGTTGTAGGGCATATAAGCAAAATAAAATTGATGCCCATGGGGTTTTTCGAAAATTTTATTTTAATGACTGGATCACATGATGATTGATGCCATGTGTTTGTCTATTTATTCTTATGTGGGCTGCCCATGTTAAATCTGTGCTGTGCTGGGGCCTGCGTGCCTGTATTAATATGTAAATTAATTATTGTGATCTGCGCATCACATTGCTTTTAATTTATAAAATGTAATTGACCTGCGTGTCAATCTTGTCTAGATAGTTAAATTTGTAATTTAATTAGACAAGAGCACAGAGCACACTTGGCAGAGGCTTGACCAGGTGGGAGGTCTAGGGTTCGACCCTAGGACCTGGCGCATATTCCTGGTGGGCGCACCAGAGCTGCAGATGGCGCTTGGGCCCAGTTTTGGGCCAGATGAGCAGCGAAAGCCCCATGAAGAAAAGCAAGTGAAGACTTAAGTTTCTTAAGGTCTTACTTAGGCTATGGGCTTTTACCACATAAGATCCATGCTTTCTTTTATTGCCTAAATATTAGAATTGCATGATTAGTTTATCTTCTGCTATCACCATAGGAATTGCATGATAGTGAAGAAGATAAAAGACCGTTAAAATCCAACGCTAAAATTTCAAGCTCGTAAGCCTTCTGACGCGAAACCTCACTGTTCTGACTATCGTTGGAGCCGTGTTGTACCCACTCAGTGGGCACGTCCATCTATCTTCAGACGGTGCGGGATTACACCTGCGTGTTACAGAGTGGGGATTTATCCCTTCTCGTTGCTCAGCATAGCATGTGGTGGTCCAGGGAGTAGGTCGGGTCAGCTTGACCGTGTAGACTACATATGTGGCGCATATGGTAGCACATGGGGGCAGCCATCTGTGGGGTCAGAGATTGTGTTGTACCAACTCAGTTGGCACAGTCTGCTGGATTGCCCAGATGAAGGGGAATCGCACGGGTTGGCGATTGGCTGGGACAGCCTACCAGAGATTAGTGCTTGTACTCTCTGTGTATCTTATCTCGCCTGAGCGGGACGCGGAGACCAAGTATGAAATCTGGATCCCATCTCACTAAAAGAGTTCTACTCTTTCGGGCTGTTTTGCTGGATTTTTCAGCCAGATAAAATAGTGAGAAAAAGAATCTTTCTTAAGTCCTGATTGATTCTTAACATTGATACTGACCTTGCTGTTCTTGCATTGTTGTAGATACCTGCAGCAACGAACACCATGAACTTCAATGTGCGATCCCTACTGGAAAGGGAGAAGTTTGCTGGGCCGAACTTCTCTGACTGGTTTGGACACCTTAAGATTGTTCTTAAGGCAGAGAGGAAACTGTATGTCCTCGAGACGGCGATACCGCCTCAGCCCGCTCCGAACGCCGCAAGGGCGGTTCGGGAAGCCTATGAAAAGCACGTCAATGATAGCATTGATGTCGCTTGCCTGATGCTAGCGTCTATGACGCCACCACTGCAGCGTCAGCATGAGGATATGTCGGCTATAGAGATTATAGCGAACCTCAAGATGCTGTATGCTGCACAGGCGAGGACTGAACGCTATAATTTGACGAAGCTGTTCTTTCAGAGCAAACTGGCTGAAGGGAGCCCAGTGGGAGCTCACGTGCTCAAGATGATTGGGCACAAGGAGGCTCTAGAGAAACTGGGGCATACCATCAATCAGGAGCTTGCTGTGGACATTATTCTGCAGTCTCTCCCGCCTTCATTCGACGCGTTCATTATTAACTTTAATATGAACAAAATCGATTGTACTCCGGCAGAGCTGCTGAATATGCTCTTGACTACTGAGGAGACTCTGAAGGGTAAGCCTTCGACCTCTGTCTTAATGGTTCCTTCTAGGAACAAGAAGAAGGGGAAGAAGGGCAAGACCCCTGTCAAGAGCTACAGCAAGGCTCTGAAGCAGAAGGTTAAGCGGTCCAAGGAATACAGGTGTTTCCACTGTGGCCAGCTGGGTCACTGGAAAAAGGACTGTAAAGCGCTCCAAGGAGATAAGAGGGGAAGCTTCGCTTCTGGCTCAGGTATTTACGTGACTGAGGTCATGTTTTCTTCTTCTATATCATGGGTGTTGGACACTGCATGTGGAGTTCACATTTGTTCAAATGTACAGGAACTCAAGAGAAGAAGACAGGTGGGACAGCATGAGGTAGACCTACGCGTTGGAAACGGGGCACGGGTTGCTGCTGTTGCTGTAGGAGACTATTTCATTTCTTTACTATCTGGACTTGTATTAGAACTAAACAGTTGTTACTTTGTTCCCAGTATTACTAAAAATATTATCTATATTCCTGCTCTTGTCAGGAAGGGATTTTCCTTTGAATGCAATATTTCAAAGTGTGTTTTATCTTATGATAATATTGTTTATGCAACTGGTTCAATTAACAATGGGTTATACATGTTGGACATGGAATGTTCTATACAGAAAATTGATATTAAGAAAGCCAAGAATGCTGATGACAGCACCTTGCTATGGCATAGTCGTTTACGCCATATTAACGAGAAACGCATTAAGCGGTTGCATGATTATGGACTGCTGGGATCATTCGCCTATAAGGAGATTGATACATGCAAAGCTTGTTTGATGGGCAAAATGACGAAGTCACCTTTTCTTCACAAAGGTCAAAGGGCTTCAGGTTTACTTGACCTTATACACAGTGATGTGTGTGGGCCATTTAGTAAACATGCCAGAGGTGGCTATCAGTACTTCATCACCTTTATTGATGATTTCAGTAGATATGGGTATGTCTTTTTAATGAGACACAAGAGTGAATCCTTTGACAAGTTCAAAGAGTTCAAGAATGAAGTACAAAATCAGCTAGGCCGAAATATCAAGGCACTTCGTTCTGATCGAGGTGGAGAATACCTAAGTCATGCATTTACTGACTATCTGAAGGAGTGTGGGATCATCTCACAGCTCACTCCACCAGGAACACCGCAATGGAATGGTGTGTCCGAGAGGAGAAATAGAACGTTACTTGATATGGTTCGTTCTATGATGAGTCAGGCTAATCTACCTTATTCCTTTTGGGGTTTTGCACTGGAAACAGCTGCAAAAGTACTATATCGAGTGCCATCCAAGGCCGTTTCAAAGACGCCATATAAATTATGGTATGGGAAACAGCCAAGCTTGACGTTTATCAGGATCTAGGGCTGCGAGGCTTATGTCAAAAAGCTCGCCTCTGGGAAACTAGAGAGCAGATCTGACAAATGCATCTTTGTCGGTTACCCTAAGGAAACTAAGGGTTATTATTTCTACGATCCCAAAGAGAACAAGGTTTTTGTTGCTCGGACGGCCATATTTCTTGAGAAGGAGTTTCTTCTGCAAGAGGCCAGTGGGAGAGAAATAAAACTGGATGAGAATCCAGAGGCAGGACAAAGTGCTCAAGCAGAGTTGGATGAGCCTGAGCCGGTAGAACAGGTTATTGAACAACCTGAGGCTCAGACATCACGGGAACCGCGAAGATCGGGAAGGATTCGTCGTCAGCCTGAGCGCTATGACGGAGTCTACATCATTGATAATGATGAACCCCTCACTTATGCGGATGCGGTCAGTGGACCGGAGTCAGCGAGATGGCTTGAAGCTATGCGCGCCGAGATGGACAACATGTCAGATAACCAAGTTTGGGATTTGGTTGATCCGCCTCCGGGAGTTATCCCAATAGGCTGTAAATGGATCTTCAAGAAGAAGATTGACATGGATGGTAACGTGGTTACCTATAAAGGCAGGCTAGTTGCGAAAGGTTTCAAACAAATCTACGGGATAGATTATGATGAAACTTTCTCACCTATAGCCATGTTTAAGTCTATTCGGATTCTTTTCGCGATAGCAGCATATTATGATTATGAGATCTGGCAAATGGATGTGAAAACAGCTTTCCTGAATGGAAATCTGGATGAGGATGTGTACATGACACAACCTGAGGGTTTCACTGATCCATCAGATCGTCATAAGATATGCAAATTAAAGAAGTCCATTTATGGACTTAAGCAAGCATCAAGAAGCTGGAATATTCGTTTTGATGAATCAGTCACTGAATTTGGTTTCATCAAGAACGAGGATAACCCGTGTGTATATAAGAGGTTTAGTGGGAGCGTGATTACTTTCCTAGTCCTCTACGTCGATGATATCTTGATCATTGGAAACGACATTCCTGAAATGCATGCGGTTAAGGCATGGTTAAGGAAATGTTTCCAGATGAAAGATTTAGGAGAAGCAGCCTATGTATTAGGTGTGAAGATCTACAGGGATAGATCTAAGAGGCTTCTCGGGCTGTGCCAGAGTACTTACATCGATAAAGTCCTGGAGAGATTTCATTTAGAGAATTCTAAAAGAGGATATCTTCCAGTCAGACATGGTCTGAATCTTTCGAAGAGTCAGTGTCCACAAACACAGACTGAGAAAGATGAAATGGACAATACGCCTTATGCTTCGGCTATTGGATCCATTATGTATGCGATGTTGTGTACTCGCCCAGACGTCGCTTACGGGTTAAGCGTGACCAGTCGTTTCCAAAGTAATCCAGGACAGGCACACTGGATTGCAGTCAAGAACATCTTAAAATATCTTCGGAGAACCAAAGATATGTTCTTGATATATGGTGGTCAGGAAGAACTCAGTATTGAAGGATATACTGACGCTTCGTTCCAGTCTGACCAGGACGATTTCCGATCGCAATCAGGCTATGTTTTTAGCTTGAATGGAGGAGCAGTGGTGTGGAAGAGTTTCAAACAGTCAATCGTTGCTGATTCCACAACAGAAGCCGAGTATGTTGCAGCCTCGGAAGCATCCAAGGAGGCAGTCTGGATTCGAAAGTTCGTGAGAGAACTTGGTGTTGTTCCTTCGAGTGCAGATCCTTTGGTTATCTTCTGTGATAACACTGGAGCAATCGCACAAGCAAAGGAACCACGGTCGCACCAGAAGTCCAAGCACATACAGAGACGGTTTCATTTGATCAGGGAGATCATAGATCGTGGCGAGATCAAAGTCTGCAAGGTTCATACAGATGACAATCTGGCAGACCCGCTTACTAAGCCTCTGGCGCAGCAGAAGCATGAAAAGCACTGTAATAATATGGGTTTGAGATTTCTCAACCATTAGATTAAGTGCAAGTGGGAGATTGTTGGGGTATGCCCTTAAGACTAATGTTTGAGGTCTTGGGATTGTAACAGTATCATGTAATAAACTGTTATGTTTATAAAGGCATGGTTGTTATTCAGTAAGCTACATTGTCTGCTGCAATATATGTTCTTCTGAATAATGTCTCAAAGCTGTTCAGCTAGGCTGACATGCAGTTATGTCCTTAGTCGAGATATCTTGGTGAACATGAGACAGTCTTGATATGGTTAAGACTAATATGTGTTCTAATCTTATAGGATGCTTCGAGCATGGAATAAGATGTAGACTCATGGGTACATTGGATGTACTGGACAGACCCTACTTGGATATTCAATTGCTTGTCACAATCTGAATAATCCTTGAATGCGACAAGTGGCACATTTCCTCTGACTTGAGATCACTTGTGTTTTCTAAATGATGATTGTCATTATTTTGAGATAGTTCAATATCATTTGAAATATAATGATTATAGACTATCTTGGATGGTGAGCTTGAGTCAGGTTAGGGCACTAGTGATAGACATAGGATTGCCGTCTCCTTAATTGGAGTGTGATGTTCTAAAGGGGCCCCCTGGATGAGATGATTGAGAAAGTGTATGGCCATACCCAGATGACTATGTTCATCTGATCTAATCATGCTCATCATATTGGAGTTACAAGCTTGACTTGCTTGTCCAATAAGAACATCCAGTGGTAAAGGAAATTTGTATGCTTTGTGAATTGATTCACACTTGTGCTGTTTTTGGGTGTTGTCTTGGAAGACTCTTTCCTTTATATCGGGAGACAGTGATGTGTTGCTAGATACCCCTCACTGATCGTGATAACGTAAGTTATCGTTACCGACATTTAAAGGAAACCCTTAGGGTCGCACAATTTGATGATATGGCTTTCTTAAGTCAGATCGTGTGGACTGAATTATTCGGGTTCAGTTTAAAGGGATTTAATCTCTGATTGTAAGTGAGATCTGGTCTGATCATGTTTGATTGATTAGGGCTTGAGATCGGTAAGCTTCGATTGAGAGAATGAATGCTAGATCGGTCAGATCAGGAGCATTGAGAGATTGACGGTCAGATCAAGAGCCTTAGGGTTTATTTTGATCTGGACTTATTTCTTGGTTTATTTGGTTAGTGGACCAAATCGGTTTGAACCAGCTCATGGATGAGCGCATGGTTCAAAGGTGATGTGGCATCTGCGATTGGGGTAAACCCAAGATCGCATGTGGAGAAGTGGGATGCTATTTTTGGATAGCACTTCTCAAACGTGGCCATGATCTCACGTCGCCCCTCTCTTGCCTCTTCACGCCTTTGACGCCTCCTTGGGTTGTCTTCGAGTGGCATTCTCGTGTAGAGGAAGTCTAAGGTGACAAGAGGAAAAACGCCAAGAAGAAAAGCTCTCCTTTCCTTTGCATTCGATCAAGACGCCTTGGACGATCCTTGCTAGCACAAGGGATGACAAGAAGAAGCACATCTTCATCTTGTGTGTGACGATTTGGAGGAGATCTTCGTTGTTCTCTTACTTCCAAGGCGCCATCTTGAAATGGCCATGGTATGAATCGAATCACTTCTTTACAATCGGTTTTGTTAAGTTGATCATATAATGCATGCTCATTGATCCTATGAAACCCTTTATCCGCTGCCCCCTTTCTTGTTTGCGCCACCATAGGGTTTTCGCCCCCTTTGGGGAACCATCAATTGGTATCAGAGCATGGTTAACGCATGTTTTTGTATGATTGCTTAAGCCATTTTGTGATCCATGCTTGCGAAAATTCTTAGATCTTCAATACATGCATAAATACATGTTTAGTTGTCATAAGCGAAACTTGTATTTGTTTTTCTTGCGCATGTATGTTGGCGCTTGATGTAGTTTTTCTCAAACAAATATCATTTGCGCGACTCATTGTAGATCTAAGATGCGCCTGCATTAAACCCTTAGACGGGTTATTAGGGTTGAAGTTATCCCCTAGGTTAGATCCAGACAGTCTGATCAGACCATCTGACAGCCTAGATGGGTCGACCAGATAGCACCTTGGCGCATGCTAAAGGTGGCTATAGGTCGACTGCATCACGGGCGTGTAGCGATGTCTGATTGAGACAACCTGTGGACGCACATGAGTTAGGCCCGGGCTCACACCCGCTTGCCAGACCTCATTGTGGTTGTTCAGCCCTTGGCGCATGCATGGTTGACCCTTTTGGTCGACTCAAGTCAGTTAGGACTTGGTGCATGTAAGGGCAGTGGATCTGACTAGGTTGGATGAGTGGATCCCTAGTAATGGACCGTTGTAAGGTTGTAGGGCATATAAGCAAAATAAAATTGATGCCCATGGGGTTTTTCGAAAATTTTATTTTAATGACTGGATCACATGATGATTGATGCCATGTGTTTGTCTATTTATTCTTATGTGGGCTGCCCATGTTAAATCTGTGCTGTGCTGGGGCCTGCGTGCCTGTATTAATATGTAAATTAATTATTGTGATCTGCGCATCACATTGCTTTTAATTTATAAAATGTAATTGACCTGCGTGTCAATCTTGTCTAGATAGTTAAATTTGTAATTTAATTAGACAAGAGCACAGAGCACACTTGGCAGAGGCGCATGCAGCAGAGGCTTGACCAGGTGGGAGGTCTAGGGTTCGACCCTAGGACCTAGCGCATATTCCTGGTGGGCGCACCAGAGCTGCAGATGGCGCTTGGGCCCAGTTTTGGGCCAGATGAGCAGCGAAAGCCCCATGAAGAAAAGCAAGTGAAGACTTAAGTTTCTTAAGGTCTTACTTAGGCTATGGGCTTTTACCACATAAGATCCATGCTTTCTTTTATTGCCTAAATATTAGAATTGCATGATTAGTTTATCTTCTGCTATCACCATAGGAATTGCATGATAGTGAAGAAGATAAAAGACCGTTAAAATCCAACGCTAAAATTTCAAGCTCGTAAGCCTTCTGACGCGAAACCTCACTGTTCTGACTATCGTTGGAGCCGTGTTGTACCCACTCAGTGGGCACGTCCATCTATCTTCAGACGGTGCGGGATTACACCTGCGTGTTACAGAGTGGGGATTTATCCCTTCTCGTTGCTCAGCATAGCACGTGGTGGTCCAGGGAGTAGGTCGGGTCAGCTTGACCGTGTAGGCTACATATGTGGCGCATATGGTAGCACATGGGGGCAGCCATCTGTGGGGTCAGAGATTGTGTTGTACCAACTCAGTTGGCACAGTCTGCTGGATTGCCCAGATGAAGGGGAATCGCACGGGTTGGCGATTGGCTGGGACAGCCTACCAGAGATTAGTGCTTGTACTCTCTGTGTATCTTATCTCGCCTGAGCGGGACTCGGAGACCAAGTATGAAATCTGGATCCCATCTCACTAAAAGAGTTCTACTCTTTCGGGCTGTTTTGCTGGATTTTTCAGCCAGATAAAATAGTGAGAAAAAGAATATTTCTTAAGTCCTGATTGATTCTTAACATTGATACTGACCTTGCTGTTCTTGCATTGTTGTAGATACCTGCAGCAACGAACACCATGAACTTCAATGTGCGATCCCTACTGGAAAGGGAGAAGTTTGCTGGGCCGAACTTCTCTGACTGGTTTGGACACCTTAAGATTGTTCTTAAGGCAGAGAGGAAACTGTATGTCCTCGAGACGGCGATACCGCCTCAGCCCGCTCCGAACGCCGCAAGGGCGGTTCGGGAAGCCTATGAAAAGCACGTCAATGATAGCATTGATGTCGCTTGCCTGATGCTAGCGTCTATGACGCCACCGCTGCAGCGTCAGCATGAGGATATGTCGGCTATAGAGATTATAGCGAACCTCAAGATGCTGTATGCTGCACAGGCGAGGACTGAACGCTATAATTTGACGAAGCTGTTCTTTCAGAGCAAACTGGCTGAAGGGAGCCCAGTGGGAGCTCACGTGCTCAAGATGATTGGGCACAAGGAGGCTCTAGAGAAACTGGGGCATACCATCAATCAGGAGCTTGCTGTGGACATTATTCTGCAGTCTCTCCCGCCTTCATTCGACGTGTTCATTATTAACTTTAATATGAACAAAATCGATTGTACTCCGGCAGAGCTGCTGAATATGCTCTTGACTACTGAGGAGACTCTGAAGGGTAAGCCTTCGACCTCTGTCTTAATGGTTCCTTCTAGGAACAAGAAGAAGGGGAAGAAGGGCAAGACCCCTGTCAAGAGCTACAGCAAGGCTCTGAAGCAGAAGGTTAAGCGGTCCAAGGAATACAGGTGTTTCCACTGTGGCCAGCTGGGTCACTGGAAAAAGGACTGTAAAGCGCTCCAAGGAGATAAGAGGGGAAGCTTCGCTTCTGGCTCAGGTATTTACGTGACTGAGGTCATGTTTTCTTCTTCTATATCATGGGTGTTGGACACTGGATGTGGAGTTCACATTTGTTCAAATGTACAGGAACTCAAGAGAAGAAGACAGGTGGGACAGCATGAGGTAGACCTACGCGTTGGAAACGGGGCACGGGTTGCTGCTGTTGCTGTAGGAGACTATTTCATTTCTTTACCATCTGGACTTGTATTAGAACTAAACAGTTGTTACTTTGTTCCCAGTATTACTAAAAATATTATCTCTATTCCTGCTCTTGTCAGGAAGGGATTTTCCTTTGAATGCAATATTTCAAAGTGTGTTTTATCTTATGATAATATTGTTTATGCAACTGGTTCAATTAACAATGGGTTATACATGTTGGACATGGAATGTTCTATACAGAAAATTGATATTAAGAAAGCCAAGAATGCTGATGACAGCACCTTGCTATGGCATAGTCGTTTAGGCCATATTAACGAGAAACACATTAAGCGGTTACATGATTATGGACTGCTGGGATCATTCGCCTATAAGGAGATTGATACATGCAAAGCTTGTTTGATGGGCAAAATGACGAAGTCACCTTTTCTTCACAAAGGTCAAAGGGCTTCAGGTTTACTTGACCTTATACACAGTGATGTGTGTGGGCCATTTAGTAAACATGCCAGAGGTGGCTATTAGTACTTCATCACCTTTACTGATGATTTCAGTAGATATGGGTATGTCTTTTTAATGAGACACAAGAGTGAATCCTTTGACAAGTTCAAAGAGTTCAAGAATGAAGTACAAAATCAGCTAGGCCGAAATATCAAGGCACTTCGTTCTGATCGAGGTGGAGAATACCTAAGTCATGCATTTACTGACTATCTGAAGGAGTGTGGGATCATCTCACAGCTCACTCCACCAGGAACACCGCAATGGAATGGTATGTCCGAGAGGAGAAATAGAACGTTACTTGATATGGTTCGTTCTATGATGAGTCAGGCTAATCTACCTTACTCCTTTTGGGGTTTTGCACTGGAAACAGCTGCAAAAGTACTAAACCGAGTGCCATCCAAGGCCGTTTCAAAGACGCCATATGAATTATGGTATGGGAAACAGCCAAGCTTGACGTTTATCAGGATCTGGGGCTGCGAGGCTTATGTCAAAAAGCTCGCCTCTGGGAAACTAGAGAGCAGATCTGACAAATGCATCTTTGTCGGTTACCCTAAGGAAACTAAGGGTTATTATTTCTACGATCCCAAAGAGAACAAGGTTTTTGTTGCTCGGACGGCCATATTTCTTGAGAAGGAGTTTCTTCTGCAAGAGGCCAGTGGGAGAGAAATAAAACTGGATGAGAATCCAGAGGTAGGACAAAGTGCTCAAGCAGAGTTGGATGAGCCTGAGCCGGTAGAACAGGTTATTGAACAACCTGAGGCTCAGACATCACGGGAACCGCGAAGATCGGGAAGGATTCGTCGTCAGCCTGAGGGCTATGACGGAGTCTACATCATTGATAATGATGAACCCCTCACTTATGCGGATGCGGTCAGTGGACCGGAGTCAGCGAGATGGCTTGAAGCTATGCGCGCCGAGATGGACTCCATGTCAGATAACCAAGTTTGGGATTTGGTTGATCCGCCTCTGGGAGTTATCCCAATAGGCTGTAAATGGATCTTCAAGAAGAAGATTGACATGGATGGTAACGTGGTTACCTATAAAGGCAGGCTAGTTGTGAAAGGTTTCAAACAAATCTACGGGATAGATTATGATGAAACTTTCTCACCTGTAGCCATGTTTAAGTCTATTCGGATTCTTTTCGCGATAGCAGCATATTATGATTATGAGATCTGGCAAATGGATGTGAAAACAGCTTTCCTGAATGGAAATCTGGATGAGGATGTGTACATGACACAACCTGAGGGTTTCACTGATCCATCAGATCGTCATAAGATATGCAAATTAAAGAAGTCCATTTATGGACTTAAGCAAGCATCAAGAAGCTGGAATATTCGTTTTGATGAATCAGTCACTGAATTTGGTTTCATCAAGAACGAGGATGACCCGTGTGTATATAAGAGGTTTAGTGGGAGCGTGATTACTTTCCTAGTCCTCTACGTCGATGATATCTTGATCATTGGAAACGACATTCCTGAAATGCACGCGGTTAAGGCATGGTTAAGGAAATGTTTCCAGATGAAAGATTTAGGAGAAGCAGCCTATGTATTAGGTGTGAAGATCTACAGGGATAGATCTAAGAGGCTTCTCGGGCTGTGCCAGAGTACTTACATCGATAAAGTCCTGGAGAGATTTCATTTAGAGAATTCTAAAAGAGGATATCTTCCAGTCAGACATGGTCTGAATCTTTCGAAGAGTCAGTGTCCACAAACACAGACTGAGAAAGATGAAATGGACAATACGCCTTATGCTTCGGCTATTGGATCCATTATGTATGCGATGTTGTGTACTCGCCCAGACGTCGCTTACGGGTTAAGCGTGACCAGTCGTTTCCAAAGTAATCCAGGACAGGCACTCTGGATTGCAGTGAAGAACATCTTAAAATATCTTCGGAGAACCAAAGATATGTTCTTGATATATGGTGGTCAGGAAGAACTCAGTATTGAAGGATATACTGACGCTTCGTTCCAGTCTGACCAGGACGATTTCCGATCGCAATCAGGCTATGTTTTTAGCTTGAATGGAGGAACAGTGGTGTGGAAGAGTTTCAAACAGTCAATCGTTGCTGATTCCACAATAGAAGCCGAGTATGTTGCAGCCTCGGAAGCATCCAAGGAGGCAGTCTGGATTCGTAAGTTCGTGAGAGAACTTGGTGTTGTTCCTTCGAGTGCAGATCCTTTGGTTATCTTCTGTGATAACACTGGAGCAATCGCACAAGCAAAGGAACCACGGTCGCACCAGAAGTCCAAGCACATACAAAGACGGTTTCATTTGATCAGGGAGATCATAGATCGTGGCGAGATCAAAGTCTGCAAGGTTCATACAGATGACAATCTGGCAGACCCGCTTACTAAGCCTCTGGCGCAGCAGAAGCATGAAAAGCACTGTAATAATATGGGTTTGAGATTTCTCAACCATTAGATTAAGTGCAAGTGGGAGATTGTTGGGGTATGCCCTTAAGACTAATGTTTGAGGTCTTGGGATTGTAACAGTATCATGTAATAAACTGTTATGTTTATAAAGGCATGGTTGTTATTCAGTAAGCTACATTGTCTGCTGCAATATATGTTCTTCTGAATAATGTCTCAAAGCTGTTCAGCTAGGCTGACATGCAGTTATGTCCTTAGTCGAGATATCTTGGTGAACATGAGACAGCCTTGATATGGTTAAGACTAATATGTGTTCTAATCTTATAGGATGCTTCGAGCATGGAATAAGATGTAGACTCTGTTGGGGTATGCCCTTAAGGCTAATGTTTGAGGCCTTTGGGATTGTATAAGTATCATGTAATAAACTTTTGTGTTTATAAAGGCATGGTTATTATTCAGGTTGTTACCTTGTCTGCTGTAATAAGTGTACTACTGAATAATGTCTCAAAGCTGTTCAGCTTGGCTGACATGCTCTATGTCCTTAGTCGAGATATCTTGGTGAACATGAGACAGCCTTGATATGATTGAGACTAATATGAGTGCTAATCTTATAGGATGCTTCGAGCATGGAATAAGATGTAGACTCATGGGTACATTGGATGTACTGGACAGACCCTACTAGGATATTCCATTGCTTGTCACAATGTGAATATTCCTTGTAAGCACTAAGTGGCACATGTCCTCTGACTTGAGATCATTTGTGTTTCTAAATGATGATTGTCATTGTCTTGAGGTAGTTCAATATCATTTGAAACATAATGATTATAGACTATCTTGGATGGTGAGCTTGAATCATGTTAGGGCACTAGTGATAGACATAGGATTGCCGTCTCCTTGTTTAAGGAGTGTGATGTTCTAAAGGGCCCCCCTTATATGAGATGATTGAGAAAGTGTATGGCCATACCCAGATGACTATGTTGATCTGATCTAATCATGCTCATTGTATTGGAGTAACAAGCTTGACTCGCTTGTCCAATAAGAACATCCAGTGGCAAAGGATGCTTGTATGCCTTGTGATGTTGATTCACCTTGTGCTGTGATTTGGGTGTAGTCTTGGAAGACTCTTTCCTTTATATCGGGAGACAGTGATGTGTTGCTAGATACCCCTCACTGATTGTGATAACGAGAGTTATCGTTACCGACATTTAAAGGAAACCCTTAGGGTCGCACAATTTGGTGATATGGCTTACTTGAGTCAGATCGTGTGGACTGGATTGTTTTGATTCAGTTTAAAGGAGTTTAAACTCTGATTGTAAGTGAGATCCAGTCTGATCATGTTTGATTGATTAGGGCTTGAGATCGGTAAGCTTCGATCGAGAGTGTGGATGCTAGATCGGTGAGATCAAGAGCATCATGAGATGTACGGTTAGATCTTGAATCTTCATGGTTCATAGAGATTTAGACCATGGCTTGGGTTGGTTCTTTTGGTCTTTGGACCAATTGGAATTGAACCGAATTCAATTGATCCGGTTCACATTTGTGTTCGATTGGTTCAATTGAATTGGCGTTGGGGATAAGTTCACAAGACATGAACGCATGTCTTGATGACTTTCCTTAATGGGAAGTCTTGAAAACGCCTAACGCCAAATAACGCAAAAGCTTAATGTTCCTTGTGTCTTTCGAAGCTCTCTCTCGTGGGTGGTGTGTGGACGATCTTGGAGAAGAGCTCTCGGCGACAAGGAAGAACATCTCATCTCCTCAACACCAAAGGGCACCTTGGCAATTGTTGCTAGCACATCAAGTTGCGCAAGAAGTAAGCCTTCATCCTTTGTGTGTGTCTTCTTTGGAGGAGAGCCCTCTTCGGCCTCTAGCTTCCAAGCCGCCACCCTTACATGGCTATGGTAAAAGTTCTCAAACTTGATCTTTGGTTAATTATAAAGTTGATCATTTACATGAGTTCATGCAAACGATTTTATTGAAACTCTAGAAGAATACATTTCCGCATGTTCTAGGGTTTGCCCCCCTCTTGAAAGGGGTTTTTCATGCTTGCGCTCCCCCTTGAAGGGGACCCTTCAGACTCATGGGTACATTGGATGTACTGGACAGACCCTACTTGGATATTCAATTGCTTGTCACAATGTGAATAATCCTTGAATGCGACAAGTGGCACATTTCCTCTGACTTGAGATCACTTGTGTTTTCTAAATGATGATTGTCATTATTTTGAGATAGTTCAACATCATTTGAAATATAATGATTATAGACTATCTTGGATGGTGAGCTTGAGTCAGGTTAGGGCACTAGTGATAGACATAGGATTGCCGTCTCCTTAATTGGAGTGTGATGTTCTAAAGGGGCCCCCTGGATGAGATGATTGAGAAAGTGTATGGCCATACCCAGATGACTATGTTCATCTGATCTAATCATGCTCATCATATTGGAGTTACAAGCTTGACTTGCTTGTCCAATAAGAACATCCAGTGGTAAAGGAAATTTGTATGCTTTGTGAATTGATTCACACTTGTGCTGTTTTTGGGTGTAGTCTTGGAAGACTCTTTCCTTTATATCGGGAGACAGTGATGTGTTGCTAGATACCCCTCACTGATCGTGATAACGTAAGTTATCGTTACCGACATTTAAAGGAAACCCTTAGGGTCGCACAATTTGATGATATGGCTTTCTTAAGTCAGATCGTGTGGACTGAATTATTCGGGTTCAATTTAAAGGGATTTAATCTCTGATTGTAAGTGAGATCTGGTCTGATCATGTTTGATTGATTAGGGCTTGAGATCGGTAAGCTTCGATTGAGAGAATGAATGCTAGATCGGTCAGATCAGGAGCATTGAGAGATTGACGGTCAGATATTGAGCCTTAGGGTTTATTTTGATCTGGACTTATTTCTTGGTTTATTTGGTTAGTGGACCAAATCGGTTTGAACCAGCTCATGGATGAGCGCATGGTTCAAAGGTGATGTGGCATCTGCGATTGGGGTAAACCCAAGATCGCATGTGGAGAAGTGGGATGCTATTTTTGGATAGCACTTCTCAAACGTGGCCATGATCTCACGTCGCCCCTCTCTTGCCTCTTCACGCCTTTGACGCCTCCTTGGGTTGTCTTCGAGTGGCATTCTCGTGTAGAGGAAGTCTAAGGCGACAAGAGGAAAAACGCCAAGAAGAAAAGCTCTCCTTTCCTTTGCATTCGATCAAGACGCCTTGGACGATCCTTGCTAGCACAAGGGACGACAAGAAGAAGCACATCTTCATCTTGTGTGTGACGATTTGGAGGAGATCTTCGTTGTTCTCTTACTTCCAAGGCGCCATCTTGAAATGGCCATGGTATGAATCGAATCACTTCTTTACAATTGGTTTTGTTAAGTTGATCATATAATGCATGCTCATTGATCCTATGAAACCCTTTATCCGCTGCCCCCTTTCTTGTTTGCGCCACCATAGGGTTTTCGCCCCCTTTGGGGAACCATCAAAAACACCTATTCAAATAAGCAGAATGAAGATTTAAAATTACGGGAGTAAAAATCTTTACGGCAGTGCCATAATGTACACAAAATTCTCGAGTCAGAAATATGATGGAATTACGGCACCATAAAAATGGTTACGACACTGCCATGTTTTTCACAAAAATCTCAAAACTCGCGGATAAAAAATCACTCAAAAATACGGCATGTGAAAATTATTACGGCAGTGCCGTATTTTGCGTAAAGTTCAATTTTCCCTACAAAAAGAGAAGAAAAATTAACTCTGAAAATAAACTAAAATAAAAGTAACTATGCAAAGTAAGAGTGCTTGGGTTGGCTCCCAAGAAGCACTAATTTTTAGGTCACTAGCTTGACCAAAACTCAGTTATCATGGCGAAGCATGTGGATCGGTACCATAGTAAATAGCTTACAAATTTCTGCATTTCCGTTGTCCTGAAAGTTTAGCCACTAATCCAAACATCCAAAATTTCATATAAATAATGATCGACATGACTTTCTCAAATACACAGAAATCAAAATCAAAATTTTCAATTCCACTCAAAGGATATTCAATGATCTTCCTGTATTTGTCAGTAAGCAAAATCATTAGTCCTTTCTTCAAAATTATATCTTCAATTACAATAAGGGTAGGACTTCCATCAAAAGATTCAATTATTGGATCCTCAAAATAGTTTTTCTATCTCACATTAGATTCCTCAATAAAACATAATTTTTCAAATAAATCAGAAGGTTGATCACTAGATATGGGCAAAACATCAGAGTCAAAATCATCAATATTCACAATTATTAAATCTTTTTCAAGTTCCTCATGTCCTTCATCAAATAATTTATCAATTTCAAAATTACCATCAAAATCAAAATGAGACCTTTCAAAATTAATTTCCTCATACCTTTCATCAGATAATTTATCAAAATAATCAATTTGAGAATCACCAAAATCAGAGTGAGATTCATCAATATTTGCAAAACAATCAATTTCAGAATTAATAGAATCAGATCTAACAATTCATCATCAAAATTATTACTAGAATTAGAGGGGGACTTCTGTAAATAAATTTCATCTTGGCTTTCCACAAACAATTCATCATCAAAAGAATCAATTTCAGAGTCATCTGTAATTTTCAAATCTCTTTCAATTCCATCAGATTTAACCACAAACAATTTATCATCAAAACAATCTATTTCATAATTATCAGAATGAGAGTGAGATTTTCCAAAATCAATTTCAGAATCACGAAAATCAATTTCCTCACTTTTTTAATCAAATTCAGGTAAACTACCATGTGCTATCTGTTGGGGTATGCCCTTAAGCCTAATGTTTGAGGCCTTGGGAATGTATCAGTATCATGTAATAAACTCTTATGTTTATAAAGGCATGGTTGTTATTCAGGTTGTTACCTTGTCTGCTGTAATAAGTGTACTTCTGAATAATGTCTCAAAGCTGTTCAGCTAGGCTGACATGCAGTAAAGTCCTTAGTCGAGATATCTTGGTGAACATAAGACAGCCTTGATATGATTGAGACTAATATGTGTTCTAATCTTATAGGATGCTTCGAGCATGGAATAAGATGTAGACTCATGGGTACATTGGATGTACTGGACAGACCCTACTAGGATATTCAATTGTTTGTCACAATGTGAATATTCCTTGATTGCGACAAGTGGCACATTTCCTCTGACTTGAGATCACTTGTGTTTCTAAATGATGATTGTCATTGTTTTGAGGTAGTTCAATATCATTTGAAACATAATGATTATAGACTATCTTGGATAATGAACTTGAGTCAGGTTAGGGCACTAGTGATAGACAAAGGATTGCCGTCTCCTTGTTTAAGGAGTGTGATGTTCTTAAGGGGCCCCCTGGATGAGATGATTGAGAAAGTGTATGGCCATACCCAGGTGACAGTGATCATCTGATCTAATCATGCTCATCATATTGTAGTTACAAGCTTGACACGCTTGTCCAATAAGAACATCCAGTGGCAAAGGACAAATGTATGCCTAGTGAAGTTGATTCACACTTGTGCTGTTTTTGGGTGTAGTCTTGGAAGACTCTTTCCTTTATATCGGGAGACAGTGATGTGTTGCTAGATACCCCTCACTGATCGTGATAACGTGAGTTATCGTTACCGACATTTAAAGGAAACCCTTAGGGTCGCACAATTTGATGATATGGCTTACTTAAGTCAGATCGTGTGGACTGAATTGTTTGAGTTCAGTTTAAAGGGATTTAATCTCTGATTGTAAGTGAGATCTGGTCTGATCATGTTTGATTGATTGGGGCTTGAGATCGGTAAGCTTCGATTGAGAGATTGGATGCTAGATCGATGAGATCAAGAGCATCAAGAGATCAACGGTTAGATCTGGAGCCTTAGGGTTTAATTTAGATCTAGACTGGATTGCTTGGCTTGGTTCTTAAACCGAACCAAAATTGAACCGGCTCATTAAAGAGCGCTTGGTTCAAATAGAGAACAATTTGCGATTGGGAAATGTTCATGGTCGCATGAAGAAGTGGCTTACTATTTTTAGAAGCCATGTTCACACGTCTCATGTCGCCACTTGCGCTCTCCTATTCTTGCTCTCGCCCCTTCCTCTCGTCACAAGTATTCTCGTGTGGTGAAGGCGGACGAGGAGTAGAAGAAGTTTTTCGCCAAGCAGGTCATCTCATCTCCCTTCACGGATTGGGACTCTTGGAGAGCTTTGCTAGCACAAAGATCGACAAGGAGAAAGTCTTTCTCATCTTGTGTGCGTCATCTCTGGAGGAAAGCCATTTCGCTTTCTGCTTCCAAGACGCCATCTAGAAATGGCATCGGTATGATTTCTTTCTTGCATACAAAAGATTTAATGTTGATTATATAAGATGCATTCGATCCCTAGAAACCCCTTCCGCTGAATTCCATATGCGCCTATTAGGGTTTCACCGCCCCTCTTGGGGACTTTCAATTGGTATCAGAGCCTAGGTTCTATGCATCTTTTTATGATTGCTTAACCTTTTGTGATCCTTGTATGCGATTATATGCTTAGATCTAACCTACATGCGAAAGTTACATGTTAAGTTTGCATATTCGAATCTTGATGAATGTTTTCTTGGCGCATGTTGTTGGCGCATGCTTTATGTTTTCTTCAAAACTACTTGACATGCGCGACACACTCTAGATCTAAGGCCTTGCAGTAAACCCTTAGACGGGTTATTAGGGTTGAAGTCACCCCCTAGGTTGGATCCAAAAGTCTGATCAGACCATCTGACAGCCTTGATGGGTTGACCAGGTAGCACCTGTGCGCAAGCACGTGGTGGCTACAGGTCGACTGCAGACAGGCGTGTAGCGATGTCTGATTGAGACAACCGATGAACGCACATGAGTTAGGCCCGGGGTCACACCCGCTTGCCAGACCTCATTGTGGTCGTTCAGCCCTGGCGCATGCATAGTTGACCCTATGGTCGACTCAAGTCAGTTAGGACTTGGTGCATGCAAGGGCAGTGGATCTGACTAGGTTGGATGAGTGGATCCCTAGTAATGGACCGTTGTAAGGTTGTAGGGCACATAAGCAAAATAAAATTGAAGCCCATGGGGTTTTTCGAAAAATTTTATTTTAATGATTGGATCACATGTTAATCGATGCCATGTGTATGTTTATTTAATCTTATGTGGGCTGCCCAAGTTTAATGTGTGCTGTGCTGGGGCCTGCGTGCCTGGTTAATTTTGTAAATTAATTTTATATTGTGATCTGCGCATCACATTGGTTTAATTTATAAAATATAATTGACCTGCGTGTCAATCTTGTCTAGATAGTTAAATTTGTAATTTAATTAGACAAGAGCACAGAGCACACTTGGCAGAGGCGCTTGTAGCAGTGGCTTGACCAGGTGGGAGGTCCAGGGTTCGACTCTGGGACAGGCGCATTTACCTGGTGGGCGCACTTGAGCTGCAGTTGGCGCTTGGGCCCTGGTTTGGGCCAGATGAGCAGCAAAAGCCCCATGAAGAAAAGCAAGTGAAGACTTAAGTTAATTAAGGTCTTACTTAGGTTATGGGCTTTTACCACATAAGATTCATGCTTTCTTTTATTTATTGTTTAAATATTAGAATTGCATGATTAGTTTATCTTCTGCTATCACCATAGGAATTGCATGATAGTGAAGAAGATAAAAGACCGTTAAAATCCAACGCTAAAATATCAAGGTCGTAAGCCTTCTGACGCGAAACCTCACTGTTCTGATTATCGTTGGAGCCGTGTTGTACCCACTCAGTGGGCACGTCCATCTATCTTCAGACGGTGTGGGATTACACCTGTGTGTTACAGAGTAGGGATTTATCCCTTCTCGTTGCTCAGCATAGCACATGGTGGTCCAGGGAGTAGGTCGGGTCAGCTTGACCATGTAGGCTACATATGTGGCGCATATGGTAGCACATGGGGGCAGCCATCTGTGGGGTCAGAGATTGTGTTGTACCAACTTAGTTGGCACAGTCTGCTGGACTGCCCAGATGAAGGGGAATCGCACGGGTTGGCGATTGGCTTGGACAGCCTACCAGAGATTAGTGCTTGTACTCTCTGTGCATCTTATCTCGCCTGAGCGGGACGCGGAGACCAAGTATGAAATCCGGATCCTATCTCACTAAAAGAGTGTCTACTCTTTCGGACTGTTTAATGGATTTTTCAGTCAGATAAAATAGTGAGAAAAAGAATCTTTCTTAAGTCCTGATTGATTCTTAACATTGATACTGACCTTGCTGTTCTTGCATTGTTGTAGATACCTGCAGCAACGAACACCATGAACTTCAATGTGCGATCCCTACTGGAAAGGGAGAAGTTTGCTGGGCCGAACTTCTCTGACTAGTTTGGACACCTTAAGATTATTCTTAAGGCAGAGAGGAAACTGTATGTCCTCGAGACGGCAATACCGCCTCAGCCCGCTCCGAACGCCGCAAGGGCGGTTCGGGAAGCCTATGAAAAGCACGTCAATGATAGCATTGATGTCGCTTGCCTGATGTTAGCGTCTATGACGCCACCGCTGCAGCGTCAGCATGAGGATATGTCTGCTATAGACATGATAGCAAACCTCAAGATGCTGTATGCGGCACAGGCGAGGACTGAACGCTATAATTTGACGAAGCTCTTCTTTCAGAGCAAACTGGCTGAAGGGAGCCCAGTAGGAGCTCACGTGCTCAAGATGATTGGGCACAAGGAAGCTCTAGAGAAACTGGGGCATACCATCAACCAGGAGCTTGCTGTGGATATTATTCTGCAGTCTCTCCCGCCTTCATTCGACGCGTTCATTATTAATTTTAATATGAACAAAATCGATTGTACTCCGGCAGAGCTGCTGAATATGCTCCTCACTACTGAGGAGACTCTGAAGGGAAAGCCTTCGACCTCTGTCTTAATGGTTCCTTCCAGGAACAAGAAGAAGGGGAAGAAGGGCAAAGCCCCTGTCAAGAGCTACAGCAAGGCTCTGAAGCAGAAGGTGAAGCGGTCCAAGGAATACAGGTGTTTCCATTGTGGCCAGCTAGGTCACTGGAAAAAGGACTGTAAAGCGCTCCAAGGAGATAAGAGGGGAAGCTTCGCTTCTGGCTCAGGTATTTATGTGACTGAGGTCATGTTTTCTTCTTCTATATCATGGGTGTTGGACACTGCATGTGGAGTTCACATTTGTTCAAATGTGCAGGAACTCAAGAGAAGAAGACAGGTGGGACAGCATGAGGTGGACCTACGCGTTGGAAACGGGGCACGGGTTGCTGCTGTTGCTGTAGGAGACTATTTCATTTCTTTACCATCTGGAATTGTATTGGAACTAGACAATTGTTACTTTGTTCCCAGCATTACTAAGAATATTATCTCCATTCCTGCTCTTGTCAGGAAAGGATTTTCCTTTGAATGCAATATTTCAAAGTGTGTTTTATCTTATGATAATATTGTTTATGCAACTGGTTCAATTAACAATGGGTTATACATGTTGGACATGGAATGTTCTATACAGAAAATTGATATTAAGAAAGCCAAGTATGCTGATGACAGCACCTTGCTATGGCATAGTCGTTTAGGCCATATTAACGAGAAACGCATTAAGCGGTTGCATGATCATGGACTGCTGGGATCATTCTCCTATGAGGAGATTGATACATGCAAGGCTTGTTTAATGGGTAAAATGACGAAGTCACCTTTTCTTCACAAAGGTCAAAGGGCTTCAGGTTTACTTGACCTTATACACAGTGATGTGTGTGGGCCATTTAGTAAACATGCCAGAGGTGGCTATCAGTACTTCATTACCTTTACTGATGATTTCAGTAGATATGGCTATGTCTATCTGATGAGACATAAGAGTGAATCTTTTGACAAGTTCAAAGAGTTCAAGAATGAAGTACAAAATCAGCTAGGCCGAAATATCAAGGCACTTCGCTCAGATCGAGGTGGAGAATACTTGAGTCATACGTTTACTGACTATCTGAAGGAGTGTGGGATTATCTCACAGCTCACTCCGCCAGGAACACCGCAATGGAATGGTGTGTCCGAGAGGAGAAATAGAACGTTACTTGATATGGTTCGTTCTATGATGAGTCAGGCTACTCTTCCATATTCCTTTTGGGGTTTTGCACTGGAAACAGCTGCAAAAGTACTAAATCGAGTGCCATCCAAGGCCGTTTCTAAGACCCCATATGAATTATGGTATGGGAAACAGCCGAGCTTGACATTTATCAGGATCTGGGGCTGCGAGGCTTATGTCAAAAAGCTCGCCTCTGGGAAACTAGAGAGCAGATCTGACAAATGTATCTTTGTTGGTTACCCTAAGGAAACTAAGGGTTATTATTTCTTCGATCCCAAAGAGAACAAGGTATTTGTTGCTCGGACGGCCATATTTCTTGAGAAGGAGTTTCTTCTGCAAGAGGCCAGTGGGAGAGAAATAAAGCTGGATGAGAATCCAGAGGAAGGACAAAGTGATCAAGCACAGTTGGATGAGCCTGAGCCGGTAGATCAGGATATTGAACAACCTGAGGCTCAAATATCACGGGAACCGCGAAGATCGGGAAGGATTCGTCGACAGCCTGAGCGCTATGACGGAGTCTACATCATTGATAATGATGAACCCCTCACTTATGCGGATGCGGTCAGTGGACCGGAGTCAGCGAGATGGCTTGAAGCTATGCGCGCCGAGATGGACTCCATGTCAGATAACCAAGTCTGGGATTTGGTTGATCCGCCTCCGGGAGTAATCCCTATAGGCTGTAAATGGATCTTCAAGAAGAAGATTGACATGGATGGTAACGTAATTACCTATAAAGGCAGGCTAGTTGCGAAAGGTTTCAAACAAATCTACGGGATAGATTATGATGAAACTTTCTCACCTGTAGCTATGTTTAAGTCTATTCGGATTCTTTTCGCGATAGCTGCATATTATGATTATGAGATTTGGCAAATGGATGTGAAAACAGCTTTCCTGAATGGAAATCTAGATGAGGATGTGTACATGACACAACCAGAAGGTTTCACTGATCCATCAGATCGTCATAAGATATGCAAGTTAAAGAAGTCTATTTATGGACTTAAGCAGGCATCAAGAAGCTGGAACATTCGTTTTAATGAATCAGTCACTGAATTTGGTTTCATCAAGAACGAGGATGACCCGTGTGTATATAAGAGGTTTAGTGGGAGCGTGATTACTTTCCTAGTCCTCTACGTCGATGACATCTTGATCATTGGAAACGACATTCCTGAAATGCATGCTGTTAAAGCATGGTTAAAGAAAATGTTTCCAGATGAAAGATCTAGGAGAAGCAGCCTATGTGTTAGGTGTGAAGATCTACAGGGATAGATCTAAGAGGCTTCTCGGGTTGTGCCAGAGTACTTACATCGATAAAGTCCTGGAGAGATTTCATTTAGAGAATTCTAAACGAGGATATCTTCCAGTCAGACATGGTCTGAATCTTTCGAAGAGTCAGTGTCCACAAACACAGACTGAGAAAGATGAAATGGACAATACGCCTTATGCTTCGGCTATTGGATCCATTATGTATGCGATGTTGTGTACTCGCCCAGACGTTGCTTACGGGTTAAGCATGACCAGTCGGTTCCAAAGTAATCCAGGTCAGGCACACTGGATTGCAGTCAAGAACATCTTAAAATATCTGCGGAGGACCAAAGATATGTTCTTGATATATGGTGGTCAGGAAGAACTCAGTATTGAAGGATATACTGACGCTTCGTTCCAGTCTGACCAGGATGATTTCCGATCGCAATCAGGCTATGTTTTTAGCTTGAATGGAGGAGCAGTGGTGTGGAAGAGTTTCAAACAGTCAACTGTTGCTGATTCCACAACAGAAGCCGAGCATGTTGCAGCCTCGGAAGCATCCAAGGAGGCAGTGTGGATTCGTAAGTTCGTGAGAGAACTTGGTGTTGTTCCTTCGAGTGCAGATCCTTTGGTTATCTTCTGTGATAACACTGGGGCAATCGCACAAGCAAAGGAACCACGGTCGCACCAGAAGTCCAAGCACATACAGAGACGGTTTCATTTGATCAGGGAGATCATAGATCGTGGCGAGATCAAAATATGCAAGGTTCATACAGATGACAATCTGGCAGACCCGCTTACCAAGCCTCTGGCGCAGCAGAAGCATGAGAAGCACTGTAATAACATGGGTTTGAGATTTCTCAACCATTAGATTAAGTGCAAGTGGGAGATTGTTGGGGTATGCCCTTAAGCCTAATGTTTGAGGCCTTGGGAATGTATCAGTATCATGTAATAAACTCTTATGTTTATAAAGGCATGGTTGTTATTCAGGTTGTTACCTTGTCTGCTGTAATAAGTGTACTTCTGAATAATGTCTCAAAGCTGTTCAGCTAGGCTGACATGCAGTAAAGTCCTTAGTCGAGATATCTTGGTGAACATGAGACAGCCTTGATATGATTGAGACTAATATGTGTTCTAATCTTATAGGATGCTTCGAGCATGGAATAAGATGTAGACTCATGGGTACATTGGATGTACTGGACAGACCCTACTAGGATATTCAATTGTTTGTCACAATGTGAATATTCCTTGATTGCGACAAGTGGCACATTTCCTCTGACTTGAGATCACTTGTGTTTCTAAATGATGATTGTCATTGTTTTGAGGTAGTTCAATATCATTTGAAACGTAATGATTATAGACTATCTTGGATAATGAACTTGAGTCAGGTTAGGGCACTAGTGATAGACAAAGGATTGCCGTCTCCTTGTTTAAGGAGTGTGATGTTCTTAAGGGGCCCCCTGGATGAGATGATTGAGAAAGTGTATGGCTATACCCAGGTGACAGTGATCATCTGATCTAATCATGCTCATCATATTGGAGTTACAAGCTTGACACGCTTGTCCAATAAGAACATCCAGTGGCAAAGGACAAATGTATGCCTAGTGAAGTTGATTCACACTTGTGCTGTTTTTGGGTGTAGTCTTGGAAGACTCTTTCCTTTATATCGGGAGACAGTGATGTGTTGCTAGATTCCCCTCACTGATCGTGATAACGTGAGTTATCGTTACCGACATTTAAAGGAAACCCTTAGGGTCGCACAATTTGATGATATGGCTTACTTAAGTCAGATCGTGTGGACTGAATTGTTTGAGTTCAGTTTAAAGGGATTTAATCTCTGATTGTAAGTGAGATCTGGTCTGATCATGTTTGATTGATTGGGGCTTGAGATCGGTAAGCTTCGATTGAGAGATTGGATGCTAGATCGATGAGATCAAGAGCATCAAGAGATCAACGGTTAGATCTGGAGCCTTAGGGTTTAATTTAGATCTAGACTGGATTGCTTGGCTTGGTTCTTAAACCGAACCAAAATTGAACCGGCTCATTAAAGAGCGCTTGGTTCAAATAGAGAACAATTTGCGATTGGGAAATGTTCATGGTCGCATGAAGAAGTGGCTTACTATTTTTAGAAGCCATGTTCACACGTCTCATGTCGCCACTTGCGCTCTCCTATTCTTGCTCTCGCCCCTTCCTCTCGTCACAAGTATTCTCGTGTGGTGAAGGCGGACGAGGAGTAGAAGAAGTTTTTCGCCAAGCAGGTCATCTCATCTCCCTTCACGGATTGGGACTCTTGGAGAGCTTTGCTAGCACAAAGATCGACAAGGAGAAAGTCTTTCTCATCTTGTGTGCGTCATCTCTGGAGGAAAGCCATTTCGCTTTCTGCTTCCAAGACGCCATCTAGAAATGACATCGGTATGATTTCTTTCTTGCATACAAAAGATTTAATGTTGATTATATAAGATGCATTCGATCCCTAGAAACCCCTTCCGCTGAATTCCATATGCGCCTATTAGGGTTTCACCGCCCCTCTTGGGGACTTTCACTATCTGGGTTTTTAACATTTCTGTATGAGCACGCATGTTATCCGTCTTAGAATTGATTTGTTTATGGGTCTCATGTGCCTCCTCACTTTGTTTCATAAACTTTTCAAATATTATCTCTAAGCTAGATTTTTTAGTATCCTCAAAGTATGGTTCTGAAATATTGTTTGAGCAATCCTCATGAAAAGAAATTTGATTTTTCCCATCTAGAATAATACTGATCATCTTGATACCATGGTGAATTGGGATTTTGAGAAATTAAAATTTGGCAATCAGAAGTATAATAATCAAAACATCCACAAATATCACATCGAATAGAAGAATAAGATGTCCTAATAGGGTGCATATAAGAGTCTAACTTATCTTCAAGAGTGCACAATAAATCATTTTCATACTTACCTTGTGGCATGTATACCTCACCTCTTTTAGTTGCCCATGAGTTATGATTAAAAGTCATATATTTAAATCAAAGCTTTCTACACAACTAAAAATAAAAAATTTATTATCTCAGAATTCACAGGAAATAAAATCTATCGAGATTTAAGAGTCCTGTGTATAAACAAATAAAATAATCGTGTAAACTCAGAATTTTCAGAATTGAAACAGAAAGATTATCTAAGACCAATCAATCAATATATTTTTTTTAAAATTTTCTCATAATAAAAACACAAGCAAATTCAAAATTTTCAGATATCACAGTTCTGTTCCAACTGTGAAAATCCAAAACCTGCAAAAACAAAAAAAAAAGTTAAATCTAAAATAAATAAAACTTAGTCTAGCAATACTAACAACTATTTTGATATTAACAAAACTAAGGTCCCCGGCAACAATGCCAAAAACTTGTTGTGTCCGCAAGAGCATGGATACTTCGAAGTAATAAAAGATATCGAACCATAGAGACCTACGTGTTAAGTACCAAATAGTTTTCTCACTAGCTAAGCAAATCGAATATGATGCAAGTAAACGATAGGAAAGTGCACGAAATATCTAAGAGAGAAACTGGGACTAGGGTTTCATCCACCTTAATTTCCAGACTAGATATAAATATGTGTTCGTTAGTCTAATCTTATTATCATAAAGACATAATTTACTTTATAAAGAAATCATCTCACTCTCGCGTAGACAATTTGCAAAGAACTAATCCTTACTCTCATGCAAGATTTATTCAATGTTAGAAATAAGTAAATCATTGGCAAAGAACTCAAGGATCACTCCCGTGCATCCGAATTCTAAGTCAATCATCTGAAGTGAAAACTGCATATTTTCATACTATAATTTTCACAGGTTCTACTTATGGTTTTCCAACGATCCGATACTTGATCTCTCACAGTATCATCATATTTATTTCAATAACTCAATCCTAAGTTCAGATTACCAACATGGCAATATACTTCTAAAATCGAGAAATAAGAACAAACCTAATTTCTTACGATGAGTTCCTAACATCCAATTTTAGGGTTCCAAGTTTTCACAATTCACCTTTTAGTCCATATTGTAAGGACTCTAAAACATGCAGATAATATGAAACTATCATGAATTAAAGAGCAATTGTCCCATAAGCATAATTATCAAAACAAGAATATCATGACGAAATAATGATAATGTAGCTACATAAAATCAAGGGGATTACACCCCCATGTCCCAAAAGATGTCTAAATTGGCATGGTAGAAGAATTATAATAAACCATAGTTTACATTGATGAAAAATTGAAAAGAAGGGGAAAATCAACTAACAGCACGGCTGTAATGAAAATTACAACCGTAATTTTGTGTGTGAACAGTGCAGGCGCCCGCAATTCCTTTGATTTCTCTACCGATCGACCTCCTTTCGCTCTAAAACTTCTGGGGTTTCCTCTCCTGCTCCAGGTGAAGCTTCCTTGGGAAAATCGCGGGTTGAGATGGCCTCTATGCCTCTGGACGTGAGGTCATGCCCTAAGGACGCCCTCCTTGATTTCTCTCTGGATTGTGGATAAAAATTATGGCTTTTGCTCTCCCTACCTTCTCCTCATTGAGACGAGTTTATAGCTTCTTTCATATCTCAAATTGGTGGTCTATAATTCAAGAAATCGTCTTCGCAAGAAAAACGCGGAAGAATCGGGCAACGCGGCATTCATGGGTCGAAATTATGGTACCATAATTTTCATTACGGTAGTGCCATAATTTATTTTTGTATATTTTTGGGTGGAAATTACGGTAGTGTAATATTTATTACGGCACTGCCGTAATTTTGCTTATGTGCTTTTTGGGGTAGAAATTACGGTAGTGTAATAAAAATTACCCCCGGGGGTGTAATTTCTAAACTTGCTCCAATTTGCATGAAAATTGATAAGCTGCTTCGTCTCGACATCTGGAATCCATTGGTGAACTCAGATCTTTCAAAATCCATCAAAATATGACACTTTTTACCTGAAATGATGAAAAATAAGAAATGGTGTAGATTCCGCAATATTTGACAAATAAGGCATAAAAACATACAAAAGAGTAAAAATATGATAAAAAGCACAATAAAATGACACAAAATATACTATAAATTTTTTTGTCAACAGTGTACTCTCTCATGGTCCGTGAGGTTGCCTGTGATCCTCCCTCTCCGGCACTGGCCGTGCCCGAGGAAGTCGCAGCCCCCTTGACCGAGTTTTCAGACATCTCCCCCGTCGACCTTCTGACCGGCCTCCCTCTAGATTGTGACATCTAGCATGTTATCGATCTTATGCCTGGGGGATCTTTGCCCAGCTTGGCTCAGCACCGCCTCAACTCGACTGAGCACACAGAGCTCAAGAGGCAAGTCGATGACCTCCTTGCCAAAGGCTTCATCCGTGAGAGCCTTAGCCCTTGCGCTGTCCTAGCCCTCCTTTCCCCTAAGAAGGATGGTTCCTGGTGGTTGTGCATTGATTGCTGTTCAATCAACCGCATAACCATCAAGTACCGGTTTCCCATCCCATGGTTGGACGACATGCTCGATCTCATTTCTGGGTCATGTTGGTTTAGCAAACTTGACCTTCGGAGCGGATACCACCAAGTTCACATGCGTGAACGGGTCGAGTGGAAGACGGCCTTCAGGACAAAGGACGGCCTCTACGAATGGCTTGTGATGCCCTTCGGCCTCACCAATGCCCCATCCACCTTCATGCGTCTTATGAGTCAGGTTCTCCGATTTTGCATGGGGAAATTCCTGATCGTCTACTTTGATGACATCCTCATCTACAGCCGCTCCCATGACCAATACCTCGAGCATCTTCGCTTGACGTTTGATATCCTGCGCCAGGAGTGCTTGTTCCTCAATGCGAAGAAGTGTGCCATTCTGACTGCTCAGGTTCAGTTCCTAGGTTTTATTGTCTCTGAATAAGGCCTCATGGTCGACCCTAGCAAGATCGAGGCCATTCGCCAATGGCCTGAACCTGAATCCATTACCGAGGTCTATAGTTTTCTCAGCCTCGCAGCCTTCTATCGCTGTTTCATCAAAGGGTTCAGCACCATCGCTGCCCCTATGACTGCATGCACTAAGCATGAAGAGTTTGCTTGGACCCCTATGGCCAGACGTGCATTCTTGACCCTTAAGGACTGTTGGGGTATGCCCTTAAGGCTAATGTTTGAGGCCTTGGGATTCTTTCAGTATCATGTATAAACTCTTATGTTTATAAAGGCAATGGTTGTTATTCAGTTTGTTACATTGTCTGCTGCAATAAGTGTACTTCTGAATAATGTCTCAATGCTGTTCAGCTAGGCTGACATGCTCTATGTCCTTAGTCGAGATATCTTGGTGAACATGAGACAGCCTTGATATGATTGAGACTAATATGTGTTCTAATCTTATAGGATGCTTCGAGCATGGAATAAGATGTAGACTCATGGGTACATTGGATGTACTAGACAGACCCTACTAGGATATTCCATTGCTTGTCACAATGTGAATAATCCTTGTTTGCAACAAGTGGCACATGTCCTCTGACTTGAGATCACTTGTGTTTCTAAATGATGATTGTCATTGTTTTGAGGTAGTTCAATATCATTTGAAACATAATGGTTATAGACTATCTTGGATAATGATCATGAGTCAGGTTAGGGCACTAGTGATAGATATAGGATTGCCGTCTCCTTGATTGGAGTGTGATGTTCTAAAGGGGCCCCCTCGAATGAGATGATTGAGAAAGTGTATGGCCATACCCAGGTGACTATGTTCATTTGATCTAATCATGCTCATCATATTGGAGCTACAGGCTTGACACGCTTGTCCAATAAGAACATCCAGTGGCAAAGGAATCATGTATGCCTCGTGAAGTGGATTCACACTTGTGCTGTGGTTTGGGTGTAGTCTTGGAAGACTCTTTCCTTTATATCGGGAGACAGTGATGTGTTGCTAGATACCCCTCACTGATCGTGATAACGTAAGTTATCGTTACCGACATTTAAAGGAAACCCTTAGGGTCGCACAATTTGATGATATGGCTTACTCATGTCAGATCGTGTGGACTGAATTATTTTGGTTCAGTTTAAAGGGATTTAAACTCTGATTGTAAGTGAGATCTGGTTTGATCATGTTTGATTGATTAGGACTTGAGATCGGTAAGCTTCGATCGAGAGAGATGATTCTAGATCGGTGAGATCAGGAACATTAAGAGATGAACGGTCAGATCTGGAACCTTAGGGTTTAATTTGATCTGGACTAAAGGCTTGGCTTGATTGGTTTTTGAACCAAACCAATATGAACCGGCTCATACGTGAGCGCATGGTTCAAAGGGGAGAAGAATGTGCGTTCGGTTCACTTGGGTGAACGCATCAACGCATGAAGTGAAGGCTTGCTATTTTTGGAAGTGGCGGTTTCCAAAATAGCCTCTCAACGCCTCACGTTCACTTCTCTTCGCTAAAATTGGTCTCCCATTCCTCTTGACGCATACACTCTCGTGTGATTGAAGGGGTTGACGACAAGGAGCTCTCGGCCAAGAAAGAAAACATCTCCTCTTCCCTTCCATTCGACAAGGAGACTTGAAGATCTTTGCTAGCACAAGGATCAACAAGGAGGCGCCATCTATCTTCTTGTGTGCGGTACCTTCGGAGGAGAGCCCTTTTGCGATCTTCTTCCAAAGCTCCATCAAAGCGATGGCCATGGTATGAATCTTTTCTGATCTATACTAGTTCATGAAAGTTGATCATATGACATGCAAAAGATCATGAGAAACCCTTGCTTCCGCTCGAATTTTTGTTATGCGCCTATCTAGGGTTTCGCTTCCCCTTGAAGGGGACCCTTACAATTGGTATCAGAGCATGCGGTTATTGCTTGTTCATATGATTGCTTGATCTTCATGTTTGATCCATGAATGCGCTTATGAATAGATCTAGAGTTAACATGCGAAAATACATGCTTGTATGTTTTTACTCATGTTGGCGCATGTTGTATGTTGGCGCTTGTTAATGTTGTTTTTACCAAAACATATATATCTTGCGCGCTCCATCTAGATTTATAAGCGCCTGCTGTAAACCCTTAGACGGGTTAGTAGTGTTGGGGTATGCCCTTAAGCCTAATGTTTGAGGCCTTGGGATTGTAACAGTATCATGTAATAAACTCTTGTGTTTATAAAGGCATGGTTATTATTCAGTTTGTTACCTTGTCTGCTGCAATAAGTATACTTCTGAATAATGTCTCAAAGCTATTCAGCTGGGCTGACATGCTATTATGTCCTTAGTCGATGTATCTTGGTGAACATGAGACAGCCTTGATATGGTTAAGACTAATATGTGTTCTAATCTTATAGGATGCTTCGAGCATGGAATAAGATGTAGACTCATGGGTACATTGGATGTACCGGACAGACCCTACTAGGATATTCAGTTGCTTGTCACAATGTGAATAATCCTTGATTGTAACAAGTGGCACATTTCCTCTGACTTGAGATCACTTGTGTTTTCTAAATGATGATTGTCATTGTTTTGAGGTAGTTCAATATCATTTGAAACATAATGATTATAGACTATCTTGGATGGTGAGCTTGAGTCATGTTAGGGCACTAGTGATAGACATAGGATTGCCGTCTCCTTGTTTAAGGAGTGCGATGTTCTAAAGGGCCCCCTGGATGAGATGATTGAGAAAGTGTATGGCCATACCCGGGTGACTGTGATCATCTGATCTAATCATGCTCATCATATTGGAATTACAAGCTTGACACGCTTGTCCAATAAGAACATCCAGTGGCAAAGGAAATATGTATGCTTAGTGAAGTTGATTCACGCTTGTGCTGTATTTTGGGTGTAGTCTTGGAAGACTCTTTCCTTTATATCGGGAGATAGTGATGTGTTGCTAGATACCCCTCACTGATCGTGATGACGTGAGTTATCGTTACCGACATTTAAAGGAAACCCTCAGGGTCGCACAATTTGATGATATGGCTTACTTAAGTCAGATCGTGTGGACTGAATTGTTTAAGTTCAGTTTAAAGGGATTTGATCTCTGATTGTAAGTGAGATCTGGTCTGATCATGTTTGATTGATTAGGGCTTGAGATCGGTAAGCTTCGATCGAGAGAATAGATGCTAGATCGGTGAGATCAGAAGCATCAAGAGATCAACGGTTAGATCTGGAGCCTTAGGGTTTATTTGAGATCTAGACTTGATTGCTTGGCTTGGTTGGTTCTTAAACCGAACCAAATTGAACCAGCTCATGAAATGAGCGCATGGTTCAAGGCGTGGCGACATGTTCACTTGGCGTGAACATTGGAGCGATGAGTGGTTGCTATTTTTAGTAACCATGATCTCCACTTGGAGATGGCTCACGTTCGAATAGAGGGTTCTCTATTCTCGTCACTCAAACTCATTCCTCTTGACACTTTTTGGTGTGCGGCGACAACTTGAAGCATAGAGGAAGATTCGGCCAAGAGAGATCGACATCTCCATCCCTTTCCTTTCGATCAAAGACATCTTGGACGATCCTTGCTAGCACAAGGGACGACAAGAAGCAAGCCGTCGCTCATCTTGTGTGTGACGATTTGGAGGAGACCTTCGTTGTTCTCTTGCTTCCAAGGCGCCATCTTGAAATGGCTATGGTATGAATCGCATCTTCTCTATTCATGTTTCGAAAGTTGATCATATAATGCATGCTCTTCGACCCTTGAATCCGCTGCCTATCATGTTGCGCCACTTTAGGGTTTCGCACCCCTCATGAAAGGGGTTCCCTACAATTGGTATCAGAGCAGGTTACATGCGTAATTATATGATTGCTTTGATTTTGTGTTCCATGAATGTTTAGATCTATATCATGCGTAATTTTATCATGTTAATATGTTTCATGTAGAAACCTATTTTATGTTTCATTTGCGCATGTATGTTGGCATGTTGGCGCATCTTTGTTTTCTCAAAAATGGATCACATGCGCGACTAACATTAGATCTAAGGCCCTGCTGTAAACCCTTAGACGGGTTATTAGGGTTGAAATCATCCCCTAGGTTAGATCCAACAGTCTGATCAGACTATCTGACAGCCTTGTGTTGGGGTATGCCCTTAAGGCTAATGTTTGAGGCCTTTGGGATTGTATAAGTATCATGTAATAAACTTTTGTGTTTATAAAGGCATGGTTATTATTCAGGTTGTTACCTTGTCTGCTGTAATAAGTGTACTACTGAATAATGTCTCAAAGCTGTTCAGCTTGGCTGACATGCTCTATGTCCTTAGTCGAGATATCTTGGTGAACATGAGACAGCCTTGATATGATTGAGACTAATATGAGTGCTAATCTTATAGGATGCTTCGAGCATGGAATAAGATGTAGACTCATGGGTACATTGGATGTACTGGACAGACCCTACTAGGATATTCCATTGCTTGTCACAATGTGAATATTCCTTGTAAGCACTAAGTGGCACATGTCCTCTGACTTGAGATCATTTGTGTTTCTAAATGATGATTGTCATTGTCTTGAGGTAGTTCAATATCATTTGAAACATAATGATTATAGACTATCTTGGATGGTGAGCTTGAATCATGTTAGGGCACTAGTGATAGACATAGGATTGCCGTCTCCTTGTTTAAGGAGTGTGATGTTCTAAAGGGCCCCCCTTATATGAGATGATTGAGAAAGTGTATGGCCATACCCAGATGACTATGTTGATCTGATCTAATCATGCTCATTGTATTGGAGTAACAAGCTTGACTCGCTTGTCCAATAAGAACATCCAGTGGCAAAGGATGCTTGTATGCCTTGTGATGTTGATTCACCTTGTGCTGTGATTTGGGTGTAGTCTTGGAAGACTCTTTCCTTTATATCGGGAGACAGTGATGTGTTGCTAGATACCCCTCACTGATTGTGATAACGAGAGTTATCGTTACCGACATTTAAAGGAAACCCTTAGGGTCGCACAATTTGGTGATATGGCTTACTTGAGTCAGATCGTGTGGACTGGATTGTTTTGATTCAGTTTAAAGGAGTTTAAACTCTGATTGTAAGTGAGATCCAGTCTGATCATGTTTGATTGATTAGGGCTTGAGATCGGTAAGCTTCGATCGAGAGTGTGGATGCTAGATCGGTGAGATCAAGAGCATCATGAGATGTTCGGTTAGATCTTGAATCTTCATGGTTCATAGAGATTTAGACCATGGCTTGGGTTGGTTCTTTTGGTCTTTGGACCAATTGGAATTGAACCGAATTCAATTGATCCGGTTCACATTTGTGTTCGATTGGTTCAATTGAATTGGCGTTGGGGATAAGTTCACAAGACATGAACGCATGTCTTGATGACTTTCCTTAATGGGAAGTCTTGAAAACGCCTAACGCCAAATAACGCAAAAGCTTAATGTTCCTTGTGTCTTTCGAAGCTCTCTCTCGTGGGTGGTGTGTGGACGATCTTGGAGAAGAGCTCTCGGCGACAAGGAAGAACATCTCATCTCCTCAACACCAAAGGGCACCTTGGCAATTGTTGCTAGCACATCAAGTTGCGCAAGAAGTAAGCCTTCATCCTTTGTGTGTGTCTTCTTTGGAGGAGAGCCCTCTTCGGCCTCTAGCTTCCAAGCCGCCACCCTTACATGGCTATGGTAAAAGATCTCAAACTTGATCTTTGGTTAATTATAAAGTTGATCATTTACATGAGTTCATGCAAACGATTTTATTGAAACTCTAGAAGAATACATTTCCGCATGTTCTAGGGTTTGCCCCCCTCTTGAAAGGGGTTTTTCATGCTTGCGCTCCCCCTTGAAGGGGACCCTTCACCTTGATGGGTCGACCAGATAGCATCTGTGCGCAAGCATCAGATGGCTATAGGTCGACTGCAGACAGGCGTGTAGTGATGTCTGATTGAGACAACCTATGAACGCACATGAGTTAGGCCCGGGGTCACACCCGCTTGCCAGACCTCATTGTGGTCGTTCAGCCCTTGGCGCATGCATTGTTGACCTTTTGGTCGACTCAAGTCAGTTAGGACTTGGTGCATGTAAGGGCACAGGATCTGACTAGGTTCGATGAGTGGATCCCTAGTAATGGACCGTTGTAAGGTAGTAAGGCTAATAAGGAAAAATAAAATTAATCTCAATGGGGTTTTTCAAAAATTTTATTTTTCATGATTGGATCACATGATGTATGATGCCATATGTATGTTTATTTAGTCTTATGTGGGCTGCCCATGTTTAATGTGTGCTGTGCTGGGGCCTGCGTGCCTGGAATTATTTTGTAAATTATTTTAAATTGTGATCTGCGTATCACCTTCTATTTAATTTATAAAATGTAATTGACCTGCGAGTCAATCTTGTCTAGATAGATTAATTTGTAAATTAATCAGACAAGAGCACAGAGCACACTTGGCAGAGGCGCATGCAGCAGTGGCTTGACCAGGTGGGAGGTCCAGGGTTCGACTCTGGGACCAGGCGCATTTTCCCTGGTAGGCGCACCTGAGCTGCAGATGGCGCTTGGGCCCTGGTTTGGGCCAAATGAGCAGCTAAAGACCCATGAAGAAAAACAAGTGAAGACTTAAGTTAATTAAGGTCTTACTTAGGTTTCATGGGCGTTTACCACATAAGATCCATGCTTTCTTTTATTGTTTAAATATTAGAATTGCATGATTAGTTTATCTTCTGCTATCACCATAGGAATTGCATGATAGTCAAGAAGATAAAAGACCATTAAAATCCAACGCTAAATATCAAGCTCGTAAGCCTTCTGACGCGAAACCTCACTGTTCTGACTATCGTTGGAGCCGTGTTGTACCCACTCAGTGGGCACGTCCATCTATCTTCAGACGGTGCGGGATTACACCTGCGTGTTACAGAGAAGGGATTTATCACTTCTCGTTGCTCAGCATAGCACGTGGTGGTCCAGGGAGTAGGTCGGGTCAGCTTGACCATGTAGGCTACATATGTGGCGCATATGGTAGCACATGGAGGCAGCCATCTGTGGGGTCAGAGACTGTGTTGTACCAACTCAGTTGGCACAGTCTGCTAGATTGCCCAGATGAAGGGGAATCGCACGGGTTGGCGATCGGCAGGGACTGCCTACCAGAAATTAGTGCTTGTACTCTCTGTGCACCTTATCTCGCTTGAGCGGGACGCGGAGACCAAGTATGAAATATGGATCCCATCTCACTAAAAGAGTGTTTACTCTTTCGGACTGTTTAATGGATTTTTTAGTCAGATAAAATAGTGAGAAAAAGAATCTTTCTTAAGTCCTGATTGATTCTTAACATTGATACTGACCTTGCTGTTCTTGCAATGTTGTAGATACCTGCAGCAACGAACACCATGAACTTCAATGTGCGATCCCTACTGGAAAGGGAGAAGTTTGCTGGGCCAAACTTCTCAGACTGGTTTGGACACCTTAAGATTGTTCTTAAGGCAGAGAGGAAACTGTATGTCCTCGAGACGGCTATACCGCCTCAGCCCGCTCCGAACGCCGCAAGGGCGGTTCGGGAAGCCTATGAAAAGCATGTCAATGATAGCATTGATGTCGCTTGCCTGATGCTAGCGTCTATGACGCCACCGCTACAGCGTCAGCATGAGGATATGTCGGCTATAGAAATTATAGCGAACCTCAAGATGCTGTATGCTGCACAGGCGAGGACTGAACGCTATAATTTGATGAAGCTCTTCTTTCAGAGCAAACTGGCTGAAGGGAGCCCAGTGGGAGCTCACGTGCTCAAGATGATTGGGCACAAGGAAGCTCTAGAGAAACTGGGGCATACCATCAATCAGGAGCTCGCTGTAGATATTATTCTGCAGTCTCTCCCGCCTTCATTCGACGCGTTCATTATTAACTTTAATATGAACAAAATCGATTGTACTCCGGCAGAGCTGCTGAATATGCTCTTGACTACTGAGGAAACTCTGAAGGGAAAGCCTTCGACCACTGTCTTAATGGTTCCTTCTAGGAACAAGAAGAAAGGGAAGAAGGGCAAGGCCCCTGTCAAGAGCTACAGCAAGGCTCTGAAGCAGAAGGTTAAGCGGTCCAAGGAATACAGGTGTTTCCACTGTGGCCAGCTGGGTCACTGGAAAAAGGACTGTAAAGCGCTCCAAGGAGACAAGAGGGGAAGCATTGCTTCTGGCTCAGGTATTTACGTGACGGAAGTCATGGTTTCATCTTCTTCTATATCATGGGTGTTGGACACTGCATGTGGAGTTCACATTTGTTCAAATGTACAGGAACTCAAGAGAAGAAGACAGGTGGGACAGCATGAGGTGGACCTACGAGTTGGAAACGGGGCACGGGTTGCTGCTGTTGCTGTAGGAGACTATTTCATCTCTTTGCCATCTGGAATTGTATTAGAATTAAACAGTTGTTACTTTGTTCCCAGTATTACTAAAAATATTATCTCCATTCCTGCTCTTGTCAGGAAGGGTTTTTCCTTTGAATGCAATATTTCAAAGTGTGTTTTATCTTTAGATAATATTGTTTATGCAACTGGTTCAATTAACAATGGATTATACATGTTGGACATGGAAAGTTCTATACAAAATGTTGATATTAAGAAAGCCAAGAATGCTGATGACAGCACCTTGCAATGGCATAGTCGTTTAGGCCATATTAACAAGAAGCGCATTAAGCGGTTGCATGATAATGGACTGCTGGGATCATTCTCCTATGAGGAGATTGATACATGCAAGGCTTGTTTAATGGGTAAAATGACGAAGTCACCTTTTCCTAACAAAGGCCAAAGGGCTTCAGGTTTACTTGACCTTATACACAGTGATGTGTGTGGGCCATTTAATAAACATGCCAGAGGTGGCTATCAGTACTTCATTACCTTTACTGATGATTTCAGTAGATATGGGTATGTCTATTTAATGAGACATAAAAGTGAATCTTTTGACAAGTTCAAAGAGTTCAAGAATGAAGTACAGAATCAGCTAGGCCGAAATATCAAGGCACTTCGTTCTGATCGAGGTGGGGAATACCTAAGTCGAGAATTTACTGACTATCTGAAGGAGTGTGGGATTATCTCACAGCTCACTCCGCCAGGAACACCGCAATGGAATGGTGTGTCCGAGAGGAGAAATAGAACTCTACTTGATATGGTTAGTTCTATGATGAGTCAGGCTACTCTTCCTTACTCCTTTTCGGGATTTGCACTGGAGACAGCTGCAAAGGTACTAAACCGAGTGCCATCCAAGGCAGTTTCTAAGACTCCATATGAGTTATGGTATGGGAAACAGCCGAGCTTGACATTTATCAGGATCTGGGGCTGCGAGGCTTATGTCAAAAAGCTCGCCTCTGGGAAACTAGAGAGCAGATCTGACAAATGCATCTTTGTCGGTTACCCTAAGGAAACTAAGGGTTATTATTTCTACGATCCCAAAGAGAACAAGGTATTTGTTGCTCGGACAGCCATATTTCTTGAGAAGGAGTTTCTTCTGCAAGAGGCCAGTGGGAGAGAAATAAATCTGGATGAGAACCTAGAGGAAGGACAAAGTGCTCAAGCGCAGTTGGATGAGCCTGAGCTGGTAGAACAGGTTATTGAACAACCTGAGGCTCAGATATCACGGGAACCGCAAAGATCGGGAAGGATTCGTCGTCAGCCTGAGCGCTATGACGGAGTCTACATCATTGATAATGATGAACCCCTCACTTATGCGGATGCGGTCAGTGGACCGGAGTCAGCAAGATGGCTTGAAGCTATGCGCGCCGAGATGGACTCCATATCAGATAACCAAGTCTGGGATTTGGTTGATCCGCCTCCGGGAGTTATCCCTATAGGCTGTAAATGGATCTTCAAGAAGAAGATTGACATGGATGGTAACGTGGTTACCTATAAAGGCAGGCTAGTTGCGAAAGGTTTCAAACAAATCTACGAGATAGATTATGATGAAACTTTCTCACCTGTAGCTATGTTTAAGTCTATTCGGATTCTTTTTGCGATAGCAGCATATTATGATTATGAGATCTGGCAAATGGATGTGAAAACAGCTTTCCTTAATGGAAATCTGGATGAGGATGTGTATATGACACAACCTGAAGGTTTCACTAATCCATCAGATCGTCATAAAATATGCAAGTTAAAGAAGTCTATTTATGGACTTAAACAAGCATCTAGAAGCTGGAATATTCGTTTTGATGAATCAGTCACTGAATTTGGTTTCATCAAGAACGAGGATGACCCGTGTGTATATAAGAGGTTTAGTGGGAGCGTGATTACCTTCCTGGTCCTCTACGTCGATGACATCTTGATCATTGGAAATGACATTCCTAAAATGCATGCGGTTAAGGCATGGTTAAGGAAATGTTTCCAGATGAAAGATTTAGGAGAAGCAGCCTATGTATTAGGTGTGAAGATCTACAGGGATAGATCTAAGAGGCTTCTCGGGTTGTGCCAGAGTACTTACATCGATAAAGTCCTGGAGAGATTTCATTTAGAGAATTCTAAACGAGGATATCTTCCAGTCAGACATGGTCTGAATCTTTCGAAGAGTCAGTATCCACAAACACAGACTGAGAAGGATGAAATGGACAATATGCCTTATGCTTCGGCTATTGGGTCCATTATGTATGCGATGTTGTGTACTCGCCCAGACGTTGCTTACGGGTTAAGCGTGACCAGTCGGTTCCAAAGTAATCCGGGAGTGGCACACTGGATTGCAGTCAAGAACATCTTAAAATATCTGCGGAGGACCAAAGATATGTTCTTGGTATATGGTGGTCAGGAAGAACTCAGTATTGAGGGATATACTGACGCTTCGTTCCAATCTGACCAGGATGATTTCCGATCGCAATCAGGCTATGTTTTTAGCTTGAATGGAGGAGCAGTGGTGTGGAAAAGTTTCAAACAGTCAACTGTTGCTGATTCCACAACAGAAGCCGAGTATGTTGCAGCCTCGGAAGCATCTAAGGAGGCAGTGTGGATTCGTAAGTTCGTGAGAGAACTTGGTGTTGTTCCTTCGAGTGCAGATCCTTTGGTTATCTTCTGTGATAACACTGGAGCTATCGCACAGGCAAAGGAACCACGGTTGCACCAGAAGTCCAAGCACATACAGAGACGGTTTCATTTGATCAGGGAGATCATAGATCGTGGCGAGATCAAAATCTGCAAGGTTCATACAGATGACAATCTAGCAGACCCGCTTACAATGCCTCTGGCGCAGCAGAAGCATGAGAAGCACTGTAATAATATGGGTTTGAGATTTCTCAACCATTAGATTAAGTGCAAGTGGGAGATTGTTGGGGTATGCCCTTAAGCCTAATGTTTGAGGCCTTGGGATTGTAACAGTATCATGTAATAAACTCTTGTGTTTATAAAGGCATGGTTATTATTCAGTTTGTTACCTTGTCTGCTGCAATAAGTATACTTCTGAATAATGTCTCAAAGCTGTTCAGCTGGGCTGACATGCTATTATGTCCTTAGTCGATGTATCTTGGTGAACATGAGACAGCCTTGATATGGTTAAGACTAATATGTGTTCTAATCTTATAGGATGCTTCGAGCATGGAATAAGATGTAGACTCATGGGTACATTGGATGTACCGGACAGACCCTACTAGGATATTCAGTTGCTTGTCACAATGTGAATAATCCTTGATTGTAACAAGTGGCACATTTCCTCTGACTTGAGATCACTTGTGTTTTCTAAATGATGATTGTCATTGTTTTGAGGTAGTTCAATATCATTTGAAACATAATGATTATAGACTATCTTGGATGGTGAGCTTGAGTCATGTTAGGGCACTAGTGATAGACATAGGATTGCCGTCTCCTTGTTTAAGGAGTGCGATGTTCTAAAGGGCCCCCTGGATGAGATGATTGAGAAAGTTTATGGCCATACCCGGGTGACTGTGATCATCTGATCTAATCATGCTCATGTTGGGGTATGCCCTTAAGGCTAATGTTTGAGGCCTATGGGAATGTATCTGTATCATGTAATAAACTCTTATGTTTATAAAGGCATGGTTGTTATTCAGTTAGCTACATTGTCTGCTGCAATATATGTTCTTCTGAATAATGTCTCAAAGCTGTTCAGCTGGGCTGACATGCTATTAAGTCCTTAGTCGATGTATCTTGGTGAACATGAGACAGCCTTGATATTGTTAAGACTAATATGTGTTCTAATCTTATAGGATGCTTCGAGCATGGAATAAGATGTAGACTCATGGGTACATGGGATGTACTGGACAGACCCTACTAGGATGTTCAATTGTTTGTCACAATGTGAATATTCCTTGATTATGACAAGTGGCACATTTCCTCTGACTTGAGATCACTTGTGTTTTCTAAATGATGATTGTCATTGTTTTGAGATAGTTCAATATCGTTTGAAACATAATGATTATAGACTATCTTGGATGATGAGCTTGAGTCAGGTTAGGGCACTAGTGATAGACATAGGATTGCCGTCTCCTTGTTTAAGGAGTGTGATGTTCTAAAGGGGCCCCCTGGATGAGATGATTGAGAGAGTGTATGGCCATACCCAGGTGACTATGATCATCTGATCTAATCATGCTCATCATATTGGAATTACAAGCTTGACAGGCTTGTCCAATAAGAACATCCAGTGGCAAAGGAAAAATGCATGCCTTGTGATTTGATTCACACTTGTGCTGTTTTTGGGTGTAGTCTTGGAAGACTCTTTTCTTTATATCGGGAGACAGTGATGTGTTGCTAGATACCTCTCACTGATCGTGATAACGTAAGTTGTCGTTACCGACATTTAAAGGAAACCCTTTGGGTCGCACAATTTGATGATATGGCTTACTTAAGTCAGATCGTGTGGACTGAATTATTTGGGTTCAGTTTAAAGGGATTTAATCTCTGATTGTAAGTGAGATCTGGTCTGATCATGTTTGATTGATTAGGGCTTGAGATCGGTAAGCTTTGATCGAGAGAATGCATGCCAGATCGGTCAGATCAGGGGCATCGTTGAGATCGACGGTTAGATCGTGAACCTTAGGGTTTATTTAAGATCTAGACTAGATCATTGGCTTGATTGGTTCTTAAACCGAACCAAAGTGAACCGGCTCACTAAATGAGCGCTTGGTTCATAGGGAGAGGAGTAGGCGACAAGTTCACTTGGCGTGAACGTTGTGGTGAGGAGTGGTTACTATTTTTAGTAACCATGATCTCCACTTGAGGGGGCTCTCGTCCGAATAGAGTATGCTCTATTTTCGCCACTTCCCCATATTCCTCTCGCCCATATTCCTCTCGACATTCTTGTGTGAGTGCGGCGACGCTTGACGGATTGAGGAGGATTCGGCCAAGAGAGATTGACATCTCATTTTCCCTTCACTCGTCAAAGGACCTCTTGGAACCTTGCTAGCACAAGGAGCACCAAGAGAGATAGCGACATCATCTTGTGTGTGACGACAAGGAGAAGATCTCGTTTGATCTTTACTTCCAAGGTGCCATCTAGAAATGGCAATGGTATGGATCGAATCATCTCTTATGCAATCGGTTTTTCTTTAAGTTGATTATATAAGGTGCATGCGATTCTTAGAGACCCTATCCGCTGCTTGAAATTTGTTTTGCACCATGCTGGGTTTCGCCCCCCTCTCGAAAGGGGTTCCAACAACTGGTATCAGAGCAGGTTTTCTATGCATCTTTGTATGATTGCTTAAGCTTATGTGATCCATGTTTGCGTGTACATGCTTAGATCTAGTTAACATGCGATTTTTCTTTAAGTTTTTGTACATGCGAAACTTGAAGTATGTTTTCATTGGCGCATGTTGTTCTTGGCGCATGCTTTGTGTTTTTCTTAAAACCCTAATTGACATGCGCGAGTCACTCTAGATCTAAGGCTCTACTATAAACCCTTAGACGGGTTATTAGGGTTGAAGTCACCCCCTGAGTTAGATCCAACAGTCTGATCAGACCATCTGACAGCCTGAATGGGTTGACCTGTTAGCACCTTGGCGCAAGCCTATGGTGGCTATAGGTCGACTGCAGACAGGTGTGTAGCGATGTCTGATTGAGACAACCTATGAACACACATGAGTTAGGCCCGGGGTCACACCCGCTTGCCAGACCTCATTGTGGTTGTTCAGCCCTGGCGCATGCATGGTTGACCTCATGGTCGACTCAAGTCAGTTAGGACTTGGTGCATGCAAGGGCAGTGGATCTGACTAGGTTGGATGAGTGGATCCCTAGTAATGTACCGTTGTAAGGTTGTAGGGCAAATAAGGAAAAATTAAAATTAATCCCAAGGGGTTTTCGAAAATTTTAATTTTTATAATGGATCACTTGATTGCTGAATGGATGCATGTGTCTGTCTATTTTGTCTTATGTGGGCTGCCCATGTTAAATCTGTGCTGTGCTGGGGCCTGCGTGCCTGTTTTAAAATTGTAAATTAATTATTGTGATCTGCGCATCACTGTGTTTTAATTTATAAATGTAAGTGACCTGCGTGTCACTCTTGTCTAGATAGTTAAATTTGTAATTTAATTAGACAAGAGCATAGAGCACACTTGGCAGAGGCGCATGCAGCAAGTGGCAGGACCAGATGGGAGGTCTAGGGTTCGACCCTAGGACCAGGCGCATTTTCCCTGGTGGGCGCACCTGTGCTGTAATTGGCGCTTGGGCCCAGGTTTGGGCCAGATGTGCAGCAAATGAAGACTTAAGTTAGGTTAAGGTTTTCTAGGGCTATGGGCTTTTACCACATAAGATACATGCTTTCTTTTATTGCTTAATATTAGAATTGCATGATTAAATTATCTTCTGCTATCACCATAGGAATTGCATGATAGGCAAGAAGATAAAAGACCGTTAAAATCCAACGCTTAAATATCAAGCTCGTAAGCCTTCTGACGCGAAACCTCACTGTTCTGATTATCGTTGGAGCCGTGTTGTACCCACTCACTGGGCACGTCCATCTATCTTCAGACGGTGCGGGATTACACCTGCGTGTTACAGAGTAGGGATTTATCCCTTCTCGTTGCTCAGCATAGCACGTGGTGGTCCAGGGAGTAGGTCGGGTCAGCTTGACCGTGTTGGCTACATATGTGGCGCATATGGTAGCACATGGAGGCAGCCATCTGTGGGGTCAGAGATTGTGTTGTACCAACTCAGTTGGCACAGTCTGCTGGACTGCCCAGATGAAGGGGAATCGCACGGGTTGGCGATCGGCAGGGACTGCCTACCAGAAACTAGTGCTTGTACTCTCTGTGCATCTTATCTCGCCTGAGCGGGACGCGGAGACCAAGTATGAAATCTGGATCCCATCTCACTAAAAGAGTTTTACTCTTTCGGGCTGTTTTGCTGGATTTTTCACGCCTGATAAAATAGTGAGAAAAAGAATCTTTCTTAAGTCCTGATTGATTCTTATACATTGATACTGACCTTGCTGTTCTTGCATTGTTGTAGATACCTGCAGCAACGAACACCATGAACTTCAATGTGCGATCCCTACTGGAAAGGGAGAAGTTTGCTGGGCCGAACTTCTCTGACTGGTTTGGACACCTTAAGATCGTTCTTAAGGCAGAGAGGAAACTGTATGTCCTCGAGACGGCGATACCGCCGCAGCCCGCTCCGAACGCCGCAAGGGCGGTTCGGGAAGCCTATGAAAGCACGTCAATGATAGCATTGATGTCGCTTGCCTGATGCTAGCGTCTATGACGCCACCGCTGCAGCGTCAGCATGAGGATATGTCGGCTATAGAGATGATAGCGAACCTCAAGATGCTGTATGCTGCACAGGCGAGGACTGAACGCTATAATTTGACAAAGCTCTTCTTTCAGAGCAAACTGGCTGAAGGGAGCCCAGTGGGAGCTCACGTGCTCAAGATGATTGGGCACAAGGAGGCTCTAGAGAAACTGGGGCATACCATTAACCAGGAGCTTGCTGTGGACATTATTCTGCAGTCTCTCCCGCCTTCATTCGACGCGTTCATTATTAATTTTAATATGAACAAAATCGATTGTACTCCGGCAGAGCTGCTGAATATGCTCTTGACCACTGAGGAGACTCTGAAGGGTAAGCCTTCAACCTCTGTCTTGATGGTTCCTTCTAGGAACAAGAAGAAGGGGAAGAAGGGCAAGGCCCCGGTCAAGAATTACAGCAAGGCTCTGAAGCAGAAGGTGAAGCGGTCTAAGGAATACAGGTGTTTCCACTGTGGCCAGCTGGGTCACTGGAAAAAGGACTGTAAAGCGCTCCAAGGAGATAAGAGGGGAAGCTTTGCTTCTGGCTCAGGTATATTCGTGACTGAGGTCATGTTTTCTTCTTCTGTATCATGGGTGTTGGACACTGCATGTGGAGTTCACATTTGTTCAAATGTACAGGAACTCAAGAGAAGAAGGCAGGTGGGACAGCATGAGGTGGACCTACGAGTTGGAAACGGGGCACGGGTTGCTGCTGTTGCTGTAGGAGACTACTTTATTTCTTTACCATCTGGACTTGTATTGGAACTAAACAGTTGTTACTTTGTTCCCAGTATAACTAAAAATATTATCTCCATTCCTGCTCTTGTTAGGAAGGGATTTTCCTTTGAATGCAATATTTCAAAGTGTATTTTGTCTTTTGATAATATTGTTTATGCAACTGGTTCAATTAATAATGGGTTATACATGTTGGACATGGAATGTTCGATACAACAAATTGATATTAAGAAAGCCAAGTATGCTGATGACAGCACCTTGCTATGGCATAGTCGTTTAGGCCATATAAACGAGAAACGCATTAAGCGGTTGCATGAAAATGGACTGCTGGGATCATTCTCCTACAAGGAGATTGATACATGCAAAGCTTGTTTAATGGGTAAAATGACGAAGTCACCTTTTCCTCACAAAGGTCAAAGGGCTTCAGGTTTACTTGACCTTATACACAGTGATGTGTGTGGGCCTTTTAGTAAACATGCCAGAGGTGGATATCAGTACTTCATTACCTTTACTGATGATTTCAGTAGATACGGGTATGTCTATCTGATGAGACATAAGAGTGAATCTTTTGACAAGTTCAAAGAGTTCAAAAATGAAGTACAGAATCAGCTAGGCCGTAATATCAAGGCACTTCGCTCAGATCGAGGTGGTGAATACCTAAGTCATGCATTTACTGACTATCTAAAGGAGTGTGGGATTATCTCACAGCTCACTCCGCCTGGAACACCGCAATGGAATGGTATGTCCGAGAGGAGAAATAGAACGCTACTTGATATGGTTCGTTCTATGATGAGTCAGGCTACTCTACCCTACTCCTTTTGGGGTTTTGCACTGGAAACAGCTGCAAAGGTACTAAACCGAGTGCCATCCAAGGCAGTTTCAAAGACGCCATATGAGTTATGGTATGGGAAACAGCCAAGCTTGACATTTGTCAGGATCTGGGGTTGCGAAGCTTATGTAAAGAAGCTCGCCTCTGGGAAACTAGAGAGTAGATCTGATAAATGTATCTTTGTCGGTTACCCTAAGGAAACTAAGGGTTATTATTTCTTCGATCCCAAGGAGAACATGGTTTTTGTTGCTCGGACGGCCATATTTCTTGAGAAGGAATTTCTTCTGCAAGAGGCCAGTGGGAGAGAAATAAAGCTAGATGAGAATCCAGACGAAGGACAAAGTAGTCAAGCAGAGTTGGATGAGCCTGAGCCGGTAGAACAGGTTATTGAACAACCTGAGGCTCAGATATCACGGGAACCGCGAAGATCGGGTAGGATCCGTCGACAGCCTGAGCGCTATGACGGAGTCTACATCATTGACAATGATGAACCCCTCACTTATGCGGATGCGGTCAGTGGACCGGAGTCAGCGAGATGGCTTGAAGCTATGCGCGCCGAGATGGACTCCATGTCAGATAACCAAGTTTGGGATTTGGTTGATCCGCCTCCGGGAATTATCCCTATAGGCTGTAAATGGATCTTCAAGAAGAAGATTGACATGGATGGTAACGTGGTTACCTATAAAAGCAGGCTAGTTGCGAAAGGTTTCAAACAAATCTACGGGATAGATTATGACTATCTTGGATGGTGAGCTTGAGTCATGTTAGGGCACTAGTGATAGACATAGGATTGCCGTCTCCTTGTTTAAGGAGTGCGATGTTCTAAAGGGCCCCCTGGATGAGATGATTGAGAAAGTTTATGGCCATACCCGGGTGACTGTGATCATCTGATCTAATCATGCTCATGTTGGGGTATGCCCTTAAGGCTAATGTTTGAGGCCTATGGGAATGTATCTGTATCATGTAATAAACTCTTATGTTTATAAAGGCATGGTTGTTATTCAGTTAGCTACATTGTCTGCTGCAATATATGTTCTTCTGAATAATGTCTCAAAGCTGTTCAGCTGGGCTGACATGCTATTAAGTCCTTAGTCGATGTATCTTGGTGAACATGAGACAGCCTTGATATTGTTAAGACTAATATGTGTTCTAATCTTATAGGATGCTTCGAGCATGGAATAAGATGTAGACTCATGGGTACATGGGATGTACTGGACAGACCCTACTAGGATGTTCAATTGTTTGTCACAATGTGAATATTCCTTGATTATGACAAGTGGCACATTTCCTCTGACTTGAGATCACTTGTGTTTTCTAAATGATGATTGTCATTGTTTTGAGATAGTTCAATATCGTTTGAAACATAATGATTATAGACTATCTTGGATGATGAGCTTGAGTCAGGTTAGGGCACTAGTGATAGACATAGGATTGCCGTCTCCTTGTTTAAGGAGTGTGATGTTCTAAAGGGGCCCCCTGGATGAGATGATTGAGAGAGTGTATGGCCATACCCAGGTGACTATGATCATCTGATCTAATCATGCTCATCATATTGGAATTACAAGCTTGACAGGCTTGTCCAATAAGAACATCCAGTGGCAAAGGAAAAATGCATGCCTTGTGATTTGATTCACACTTGTGCTGTTTTTGGGTGTAGTCTTGGAAGACTCTTTTCTTTATATCGGGAGACAGTGATGTGTTGCTAGATACCTCTCACTGATCGTGATAACGTAAGTTGTCGTTACCGACATTTAAAGGAAACCCTTTGGGTCGCACAATTTGATGATATGGCTTACTTAAGTCAGATCGTGTGGACTGAATTATTTGGGTTCAGTTTAAAGGGATTTAATCTCTGATTGTAAGTGAGATCTGGTCTGATCATGTTTGATTGATTAGGGCTTGAGATCGGTAAGCTTTGATCGAGAGAATGCATGCCAGATCGGTCAGATCAGGGGCATCGTTGAGATCGACGGTTAGATCGTGAACCTTAGGGTTTATTTAAGATCTAGACTAGATCATTGGCTTGATTGGTTCTTAAACCGAACCAAAGTGAACCGGCTCACTAAATGAGCGCTTGGTTCATAGGGAGAGGAGTAGGCGACAAGTTCACTTGGCGTGAACGTTGTGGTGAGGAGTGGTTACTATTTTTAGTAACCATGATCTCCACTTGAGGGGGCTCTCGTCCGAATAGAGTATGCTCTATTTTCGCCACTTCCCCATATTCCTCTCGCCCATATTCCTCTCGACATTCTTGTGTGAGTGCGGCGACGCTTGACGGATTGAGGAGGATTCGGCCAAGAGAGATTGACATCTCATTTTCCCTTCACTCGTCAAAGGACCTCTTGGAACCTTGCTAGCACAAGGAGCACCAAGAGAGATAGCGACATCATCTTGTGTGTGACGACAAGGAGAAGATCTCGTTTGATCTTTACTTCCAAGGTGCCATCTAGAAATGGCAATGGTATGGATCGAATCATCTCTTATGCAATCGGTTTTTCTTTAAGTTGATTATATAAGGTGCATGCGATTCTTAGAGACCCTATCCGCTGCTTGAAATTTGTTTTGCACCATGCTGGGTTTCGCCCCCCTCTCGAAAGGGGTTCCAACAGCTCATCATATTGGAATTACAAGCTTGACACGCTTGTCCAATAAGAACATCCAGTGGCAAAGGAAATATGTATGCTTAGTGAAGTTGATTCACGCTTGTGCTGTATTTTGGGTGTAGTCTTGGAAGACTCTTTCCTTTATATCGGGAGACAGTGATGTGTTGCTAGATACCCCTCACTGATCGTGATGACGTGAGTTATCGTTACCGACATTTAAAGGAAACCCTCAGGGTCGCACAATTTGATGATATGGCTTACTTAAGTCAGATCGTGTGGACTGAATTGTTTAAGTTCAGTTTAAAGGGATTTGATCTCTGATTGTAAGTGAGATCTGGTCTGATCATGTTTGATTGATTAGGGCTTGAGATCGGTAAGCTTCGATCGAGAGAATAGATGCTAGATCGGTGAGATCAGAAGCATCAAGAGATCAACGGTTAGATCTGGAGCCTTAGGGTTTATTTGAGATCTAGACTTGATTGCTTGGCTTGATTGGTTCTTAAACCGAACCAAATTGAACCAGCTCATGAAATGAGCGCATGGTTCAAGGCGTGGCGACATGTTCACTTGGCGTGAACATTGGAGCGATGAGTGGTTGCTATTTTTAGTAACCATGATCTCCACTTGGAGATGGCTCACGTTCGAATAGAGGGTTCTCTATTCTCGTCACTCAAACTCATTCCTCTTGACACTTTTTGGTGTGCGGCGACAACTTGAAGCATAGAGGAAGATTCGGCCAAGAGAGATCGACATCTCCATCCCTTTCCTTTCGATCAAAGACATCTTGGACGATCCTTGCTAGCACAAGGGACGACAAGAAGCAAGCCGTCGCTCATCTTGTGTGTGACGATTTGGAGGAGACCTTCGTTGTTCTCTTGCTTCCAAGGCGCCATCTTGAAATGGCTATGGTATGAATCGCATCTTCTCTATTCATGTTTCGAAAGTTGATCATATAATGCATGCTCTTCGACCCTTGAATCCGCTGCCTATCATGTTGCGCCACTTTAGGGTTTCGCACCCCTCATGAAAGGGGTTCCCTACAAGTAGGGTTGAAGTCACAGTCGAGTCTAGATCCAAATAGTCTGATCAGACCATCTGACAGCCTAGATGGGTCGACCAGATAGCACCTGTGCGCAAGCACGAGGTGGCTATGGGTCGACTGCAGACAGGCGTGTAGCGAGGTCTGGTTGAGACGACCAGTGAGCACTCACGAGTTAGGCCCGGGGTCACACCCGCTTGCCAGAACTCATGAGGGTTGTTCATCCCTTGGCGCATGCATGGTTGACCATTGGGTCGGCTCAAGTCAGTTAGGACTTGGTGCATGCAAGGGCAGTGGATCTGACTAGACATGATGAGTGGATCCCTATTATTGGACCGTTGTAAGGTAGTAGGGCACATAAGACAAATAAAATTGATTCCAATGGGATTTTGAAAAATTTTATTTGGTTGATGGATCACATGTTGAAAAGATGCCATGATGCTTGTTTATTTCATCTTATGTGGGTTGCCCAATTAATGTGTGCTGTGCTGGGGCCTGCGTGCCTGGATTAAATTGTAAATTAATATTTATTGTGATCTGCGCATCACATGTCATTTAATTTATAAAGTGTAATTGACCTGCGAGTCAATCTTGTCTAGATAGATTAAATTGTATTTTAATCAGACAAGAGCACAGAGCACACTTGGCAGAGGCGCATGCAGTAGAGGCTCGACCAGGTGGGAGGTCTAGGGTTCGACCCTATGATAGGCGCCATTTACCTGGTGGGCGCACCTGAGCTGCACTGGGCGCTATGGCCCTGGGCTGCGCCAGATGAGAGGCAAAAGACCCAAGAAGAGCGCAAGTGAAGACTTAAGTTAACTTAGGGTCTTACCTAGGCTTAATGGGCTTTTACCACATAAGATCATCATGCTTTCTTTTATTGTTTAAATAAGTAGAATTGCATGAGTTATTTATCTTCTGCTATCGCCATAGGGTTTGCATGATAGTTAAGAAGATAAAAGACCGTTAAAATCCAACGCTAAAATATCAAGCTCGATAGCCTTCTGACGCGAAACCTCACTGTTCTGACTATCGTTGGAGCCGTGTTGTACCCACTCAGTGGGCACATCCATCTATCTTCAGACGGTGTGTGATTTCACCTGCGTGTTACAGAGAAGGGATTTATCACTTCTCGTTGCTCAGCATAGCACGTGGTGGTCCAGGGAGTAGGTCGGGTCAGCTTGACCATATAGGCTACATACTGAGCATATGTGAGCTATATGGAGGCAGCCATCTGTTGTTGGGGTATGCCCTTAAAGGCTAATGTTTGAGGCCTTGGGATTGTATCAGTATCATGTATAAACTCTTATGTTTATAAAGGCAATGGTTGTTATTCAGTATGTTACGTTGTCTGCTGCAATAAGTATACTTCTAAATAATGTCTCAATGCTGTTCAGCTAGGCTGATATGCTGTAATGTCCTTAGTCGAGATATCTTGGTGAACATGAGACAGCCTTGATATGATTGAGACTAATATGTGTTCTAATCTTATAGGATGTTTCGAGCATGGAATAAGATGTAGACTCATGGGTACATTGGATGTACTGGACAGACCCTACTAGGATATTCAATTGCTTGTCACAATGTGAATAATCCTTGTTTGCATCAAGTGGCACATGTCCTCTGACTTGAGATCACTTGTGTTTCTAAATGATGATTGTCATTGTTTTGAGGGAGTTCAATATCATTTGAAACATAATGATTATAGACTATCTTGGATAATGATCATGAGTCAGGTTAGGACACTAGTGATAGATATAGGATTGCCGTCTTCTTGTTTAAGGAGTGTGATGTTCTAAAGGGGCCCCCTAAATGAGATGATTGAGAAAGTGTATGGCCATACCCAGGTGACTATGTTCATCTGATTTAATCATGCTCATCATATTGGAGCTACAGGCTTGACACGCTTGTCCAATAAGAACATCTAGTGGCAAAGGAAACATGTATGCCTAGTGAAGTGGATTCACACTTGTGCTGTGGTTTGGGTGTAGTCTTGGAAGACTCTTTCCTTTATATCGGGAGACAGTGATGTGTTGCTAGATACCCCTCACTGATCGTGATAACGTAAGTTATCGTTACCGACATTTAAAGGAAACCCTTAGGGTCGCACAATTCGATGATATGGCTTGCTTAAGTCAGATCGTGTGGACTGAATTGTTTAGGTTCAGTTTAAAGGAGTTTAAACTCTGATTGTAAGTGAGATCTGGTCTGATCATGTTTGATTGATTAGGGCTTGAGATCGGTAAGCTTCGATCGAGAGGATTGATGCTGGATCAGTGAGATCAAGAGCATCAAAGAGATGAACGGTTAGATCTGAAACCTTAGGGTTTACTATGGTCTAGACCAAATGGCTTGAGCTATTTTGATTTGGTATATGAACCAAATTCGATTGGGACGTTTTGGCTTGAACCGGTTCACAAAGGTGAACGCTTGGTTCAATGCTAGTAAGCGTTTTTGGGTTGGCATGAGCGTATGGCTTAATGATGTTCCATTTATGGAAAGTCATCAATGCCGATTCCTCTCAACGCCAAAACGCAAATACGTTCCCCTCTTCTCTTGTGGCTTGCTTGCACTCTCGTGTGGGAAGGATTGACGAGAAGAAGGGAAGGTTTTTCGTCCGAGGAGAAGCTTGTTCTCGCATCTCAAACTTCCTCCACGCAAAGGACCCCTTGAAGCTTTGCTAGCACAAAGACGACAAGGAGAAGCCATTCCTCATCTTGTGTGCTTCATCTTTGGAGAAGATCTCTTTCCATCTTTTCTTCCAAGACACCATCCAAATAGATGGCTTTGGTATGATCTTCTTTCGATCTCCACATTCCTTAAGGTTGATCATATGAACATATATTACATGCGATCTCATGTTGAAACCCCTTGGAAATTACATGCGCCCCCCTTTAGGGTTTCAACCCCTTGCGCTCCCCCTTGAAGGGGACTCTTCAATTGGTATCAGAGCGAGGTTCTATGTATGTTCATTTGATTGCCTACATGTGATCCATGTTTGCGTTTGCTAAGCTTAGATCTAATAACATGCCGAATAACTACATGCTAGTTTAAGAACTTAAATGTATGTTTAGTTGTGGATGGCGCATGTTTGTTGGTGCTTCTTACATGTTGTTTTTGACAAAACAAAAGATTATGCGCGCCTCATCTAGATCTAAGGCCCTACTTTAAACCCTTAGATGGGTTGATGGGGTTGAAGTCATCTTCTAGGAAGGATCCAAATAGTCTGATCAGACCATCTGACAGCCTAGATGGGTTGACCAGATAGCACCTATGCGCAAGCACGAGGTGGCTATAGGTCGACTGCATCAAGGGCGTGTAGCGAGGTCTGGTTGAGACGGCTACTGAACACACATGAGTTAGGCCTGTTGGGTCCCCTTCAAGGGGGAGCGAAACCCTAAGCATGCGCAAATCAAAGTACTTGCATGGGCGGAATTAGGGTTTCTATAGGATCGCATGTTCTATATAATCAACTTTGTTTTAATTGAAAGATCATGAGAAGATCTCACCATAGCCATGGGTGGATGGAGCCTTGGAAGCAAAGAGTCGAATGCTTCTTCTCCAAAGGTGACGCACACAACAATGAAGATGGCTTGCTCCTTTGAATCCTTTGTGCTAGCAAAGCTCTTCAAAGGGTCCTTGATCGTTGGAAAAGAAAGATGAGATGATATCTCCCTTGGCCGAAAGCTCTCTTCTTCCTCTTCGTCTAGGCCCTTAGCCACACACGAGAGAGCTCCAAAGATTAGAGCCGTTGAGGCAAGCATATGCGTTTTGGCGTTACAAGACTTCCATAAAAGGAAGGTCATGAAGCCATGCGTTCATGGCTTTGAACTAATCCAAAACGCAAACTTAATTGAACCATGCGTTCACATATGTGAACCGGTTCAATTGAAGTTGGTCCAATTTCAATTGGTCCAAAGACCAAATCGAACCAAGCCAAGCCATGGTCTAGATCTCCCTTGAACCAAATGGTTCAAGATCTAACCGATCATCTCTTGATGCTCTTGATCTCACCGATCTAGCATCCACACTCTCGATCGAAGCTTACCGATCTCAAGCCCTAATCAATCAAACATGATCAGACCAGATCTCACTTACAATCAGAGGTTAAATCCCTTTCAACTGAACCAAAACAATTCAGTCCACACGATCTGACTTAAGTAAGCCATTTCATCAAATTGTGCGACCCTGAGGGTTTCCTTTAAATGTCGGTAACGATAACTTACGTTATCACGATCAGTGAGAGGTATCTAGCAACACATCACTGTCTCCCGATATAAAGGAAAGAGTCTTCCAAGACTACACCCAAACCACAGCACAAGTGTGAATCAACTTCACAAGGCATGCATGTATCCTTTGCCACTGGATGTTCTTATTGGACAAGCGGGTCAAGCTTGTAACTCCAATATGATGAGCATGATTAGATCAGATGAATATAGTCACCTGGGTATGGCCATACACTTTCTCAATCATCTCATCTAGGGGGGCCCCTATAGAACATCACACTCCTTGAACAAGGACACGGCAATCCTATATCTATCACTAGTGTCCCAACCTGACTCATGATCATTATCCAAGATAGTCTATAACCATTATCTTTCAAATGATATTGAACTACCTCAAAACAATGACAATCATCATTTAGAAACACAAGTGATCTCAAGTCAGAGGACATGTGCCACTTAGTGCAAACAAGGATTATTCACATTGTGACAAGCAATTGAATATCCTAGTAGGGTCTGTCCAGTACATCCAATGTACCCATGAGTCTACATCTTATTTCATGCTCGGAGCATCCTATAAGATTAGAACACATATTAGTCTCAATCATATCAAGGCTGTCTCATGTTCACCAAGATATCTCGACTAAGGATATATAGCATGTCAGCCTAGCTGAACAGCTTTGAGACATTATTCAGAAGTACACTTATTACAGCAGACAAGGTAACAAAACTGAATAACAACCATTGCCTTTATAAACAAAAGTGTTTATACATGATACTGTTACAATCCCAAGGCCTCAAACATTAGCCTTAAGGGCATACTCCAACAAGGCCCGGGGTCACACCCGCTTGCCGAAACTCATGAGGGTTGTTCAGCCCTTTGCGCATGCATGGTTGACCATTAGGTCAACTCAAGTCAGTTAGGACTTGGTGCATGCAAGGGCAGTGGATCTGACTAGATGAATGAGTGGATCCCTATCAATGGACCATTGTAAGGTTGTAAGGGCACATAAGAAAATTAAAATGATGCCAATGGGTTTTCAAAATTTTATTTTCTTGTTTGATGGATCACATGTTGTGTGGATGCCATGTGCTTGTTTATTTATTCTTATGTGGGCTACCCGTGTTTATGTGTGCTGTGCTGGGGCCTGCGAGCCTGGCTTAAATTGTAAATTATATATTTGTGATCTGCGCATCACATTTTAATTAATTTATTGTATAATTGACCTGCGTGTCAAACTTGTCTAGATAGATTAAAATGTACTTTTAATCTGACAAGAGCTCAAAGCACACATAACAAGGCGCAAGTAGCTGGTGGGCGCACCAAAGCTGCAGAGGGCGCTTGGGCCCTGGTCTGGGCCAGATGAGAGGCAAAAGACCCAAGAAGCAAGTGAAGACTTAAGATAACTTAAGGTCTTACTTAGGGTTAATGGGCTTTTACCACATAAGATCAGCATGCTTTCTACTTACCGTTTATAATTAGAATTGCATGATTTATTTATCTTCTGCTATCACCATAGGGTTTGCATGATAGTTAAGAAGATAAAAGACCGTTAAAATCCAACGCTAAAATATCAAGCTCGTAAGCCTTCTGACGCGAAACCTCACTGTTCTGACTATCGTTGGAGCCGTGTTGTACCCACTCAGTGGGCACGTCCATCTATCTTCAGACGGTGTGCGATTTCACCTGCGTGTTACAGAGAAGGGATTTATCGCTTCTCGTTGCTCAGCATAGCATGTGGTGGTCCAGGGAGTAGGTCAGGTCAGCTTGACCATGTAGGCTACATATGTGGAGCATATGGTAGCACATGGAGGCAGCCATCTGCGGGATCAGAGACTGTGTTGTACCAACTCAGTTGGCACAGTCGGCTGGATTGCCCAGATGAAGGGGAATCGCACGGGTTGACGATTGGCAGGGACTGCCTACCAGAAATTAGTGCTTGTACTCTCTGTGCATCTTATCTCGCCTGAGCGGGACGCGGAGACCAAGTGTGAAATTTGGATCCCATCTCACTAAAAGAGTGTTACTCTTTCGGACTGTTTAATGGATTTTTCAGTCAGATAAAATAGTGAGAAAAGAATCCTTCTTAAGTCCTGGATTGATTCTAAACATTGATACTGACCTTGCTGTTCTTGCATTGTTGTAGATTCCTGCAGCAACGAACACCATGAGCTTCAATGTGCGATCCCTACTGGAAAGGGAGAAGTTTGCTGGGCCAAACTTCTCAGACTGGTTCGGACACCTTAAGATCGTTCTTAAGGCTGAGAGGAAACTGTATGTCCTCGAGACGGCTATACCGCCTCAACCCGCTGCGAACGCCGCAAGGGCGGTTCGCGATGCCTATGAAAAGCATGTCAATGATAGCATTGATGTTGCTTGCCTGATGCTAGCGTCTATGATGCCACCGCTGCAGCGTCAGCATGAGGATATGTCTGCTATAAAAATTATAGAAAACCTCAAGATGCTGTATGCTGCACAGGCGAGGACTGAACGCTATAATCTGACCAAGCTTTTCTTTCAGAGCAAACTGACTGAAGGGAGTCCAGTGGGAGCTCATGTGCTCAAGATGATTGGGCACAAGGAGGCTCTAGAAAAACTGGGGCATACCATCAATCAAGAGGTTGCTGTCGACATTATTCTGCAGTCTCTCCCGGCCTCCTTCGATGTGTTCATTATTAATTTTAATATGAACAAGATCGACTGTACTCCGGCAGAGTTGCTGAATATGCTCTTGACTACGGAGGAGACTCTGAAGGGAAAGCCTTCAACCTCTGTCTTGATGTTCCCTTCCAGGAACAAGAAGAAGGGGAAGAAGGGGAAGGCCCCTGTCAAGAACTACAGCAAGGCTTTGAAACAAAAGGTGAAGCGGTCGAAGGACAACAGATGTTTCCACTGTGGCCAGGTGGGTCACTGGAAAAAGGACTGTAAAGCGCTCCAAGGAGACAAGAAGGGAAGCATCGCTTCTGGCTCAGGTATATTTGTGACTGAAGTCATGATATCCTCTTCTTCTATTTCATGGGTGTTGGACACTGCATGTGGAGTTCACATTTGTTCAAATGTACATGAACTCAAGAGAAGAAGACAGGTGGGACAGCATGAGGTGAACCTACGAGTTGGAAATGGGGCACGGGTTGCTGCTGTTGCTGTAGGGGATTATTACATCTCATTACCATCTGGCATTGTATTAGAATTAAACAATTGTTACTTTGTACCCAGCATTACCAAAAATATTATCTCTATTCCTGCTCTTGTCAGGAAAGGGTTTTCCTTTGAATGCAAGATTTCAAAGTGTTATCTTACTCTTGATAATATTGTTTATGCTACTGGTTCAATTAACAATGGGTTATTCATGTTGGACATGGAATATTCTATACAAAACATTGATAATAAGAAAGCCAAGTATGCTGATGACAGCACCTTGCTATGGCATAGTCGTTTAGGCCATATTAACAAGAAGCGCATTAAGCGGTTGCATGATCATGGACTGCTGGGATCTTTCTCCTGTGAGGAGATTGATACATGCAAAGCTTGTTTAATGGGTAAAATGACGAAGGCTCCTTTTTCTCACCAAGGTCAAAGGGCTTCACGTTTACTTGACCTTATACACAGTGATGTGTGTGGGCCATTTAGTAAACATGCCAGAGGTGGCTATTCATACTTCATTACCTTTACTGATGATTTCAGTAGATATGGGTATGTCTATTTAATGAGACATAAGAGTGAATCTTTTGACAAGTTCAAAGAGTTCAAGAATGAAGTACAGAATCAGCTAGGCCGAAATATCAAGGCACTTCGTTCAGATCGAGGTGGTGAATACCTAAGTCGAGAGTTTACTGACTATCTGAAGGAGTGTGGGATTATCTCACAGCTCACTCCGCCAGGAACACCGCAATGGAATGGTGTGTCCGAGAGGAGGAACAGAACCTTACTAGATATGGTTCGTTCTATGATGAGTCAGGCTACTCTACCTTACTCCTTTTGGGGATTTGCACTGGAAACAGCTGCAAAGGTACTAAACCGAGTGCCATCCAAGGCAGTTTCTAAGACGCCATATGAGTTATGGTATGGGAAACAGCCGAGCTTGACATTTATTAAGATCTGGGGTTGCGAGGCTTATGTCAAAAAGCTCGCCTCTGGGAAACTAGAGAGCAGATCTGAGAAATGTATCTTTGTCGGTTACACTAAGGAAACTAAGGGTTATTATTTCAATGATCCCAAGGAGAACAAGGTATTTGTTGCTCGGACGGCAATTTTTCTTGAGAAGGAGTTTCTTCTGCAAGAAGCCAGTGGGGGAGAAATAAAGCTGGATGAGAATCCAGAGGAAGGACAAAGTAGTCAAGAAGAGTTGGATGAGCCTGAGCCGGTAGAACAGGTTACTGAACAACCTGAGGCTCAGATATCACGGGAACCGCGTAGATCGGGAAGGATCCGTCGACAGCCTGAGCGCTATGACGGAGTCTACATCATTGATAATGATGAACCCCTCACTTATGCGGATGCGGTCAGTGGACCGGACTCAGCTAGATGGCTTGAAGCTATGCGAGCCGAGATGGACTCCATGTCAGATAACCAAGTCTGGGATTTGGTTGATCCGCCTCCGGGAGTAATCCCTATAGGCTGTAAGTGGATCTTCAAGAAGAAGATTGACATGGATGGTAACGTGGTTACCTATAAAGGCAGGCTAGTTGCGAAAGGTTTCAAACAAATCTACGGGATAGATTATGATGAAACTTTCTCTCCTGTAGCCATGTTCAAGTCTATTCGGATTCTTTTCGCGATAGCAGCATATTATGATTATGAGATCTGGCAGATGGATGTGAAGACCGCTTTCCTTAATGGAAAACTGGATGAGGATGTGTATATGACACAACCTGAAGGTTTCACTATTCCATCAGATCGTCATAAAATATGCAAGTTAAAGAAGTCCATTTATGGACTTAAGCAAGCATCAAGAAGCTGGAATATTCGTTTTGATGAATCAATCTATGAGTTTGGTTTCATCAAGAACGAAGATGACCCGTGTGTATATAAGAGGTTTAGTGGGAGCGTGATTACTTTCCTAGTCCTCTACGTCGATGATATCTTAATCATTGGAAACGATATTCCTGAACTGCATGCTGTTAAAGCATGGTTAGGAAAATGTTTCCAGATGAAAGATTTAGGAGAAGCAGCCTATGTATTAGGTGTGAAGATCTACAGGGATAGATCTAAGAGTCTTCTCGGGCTGTGCCAGAGTACTTACATCGATAAAGTCCTGGAGAGATTCCATTTAGAGAATTCTAAAAGAGGATATCTTCCAGTCAGACATGGTCTGAATCTTTCGAAGAGTCAGTGTCCACAAACACAGACTGAGAAAGATGAAATGGACAATACGCCTTATGCTTCGGCTATTGGATCCATTATGTATGCGATGTTGTGTACTCGCCCAGACGTCGCTTACGGGTTAAGCGTGACCAGTCGGTTCCAAAGTAATCCAGGTCTGGCACACTGGATTGCAGTCAAGAACATTTTGAAATATCTGCGGAGGACCAAAGATATGTTCTTGATATATGGTGGTCAGGAAGAACTCAGTATTGAAGGATATACTGACGCTTCGTTCCAGTCGGACCAGGATGATTTCCGATCGCAATCAGGCTATGTTTTTAGCTTGAATGGTGGAGCAGTGGTGTGGAAAAGTTTCAAACAGTCTATTGTTGCTGATTCCACAACAGAAGCCGAGTATGTTGCAGCCTCGGAAGCATCCAAGGAGGCAGTGTGGATTCGTAAGTTCATTCAGGAACTTGGTGTCGTTCCTTCGAGTGCAGATCCTTTGGTTATCTTCTGTGATAACACTGGAGCAATAGCACAAGAAAAGGAACCACGGTCGCACCAGAAGTCCAAGTACATACAGAGACGGTTTCACTTGATCCGGGAGATCATTGATCGTGGCGAGATCAAAATCTGCAAGGTTCATACAGATGACAATCTGGCTGACCCGCTTACCAAGCCTCTGGAGCAGCAGAAGCATGAGAAGCACTGTAATAATATGGGTTTGAGATTTCTCAACCATTAGATTAAGTGCAAGTGGGATATTGTTGGGGTATGCCCTTAAAGGCTAATGTTTGAGGCCTTGGGATTGTATCAGTATCATGTATAAACTCTTATGTTTATAAAGGCAATGGTTGTTGTTCAGTATGTTACGTTGTCTGCTGCAATAAGTATACTTCTGAATAATGTCTCAATGCTGTTCAGCTAGGCTGATATGCTGTAATGTCCTTAGTCGAGATATCTTGGTGAACATGAGACAGCCTTGATATGATTGAGACTAATATGTGTTCTAATCTTATAGGATGCTTCGAGCATGGAATAAGATGTAGACTCATGGGTACATTGGATGTACTGGACAGACCCTACTAGGATATTCAATTGCTTGTCACAATGTGAATAATCCTTGTTTGCATCAAGTGGCACATGTCCTCTGACTTGAGATCACTTGTGTTTCTAAATGATGATTGTCATTGTTTTGAGGGAGTTCAATATCATTTGAAACATAATGATTATAGACTATCTTGGATAATGATCATGAGTCAGGTTAGGACACTAGTGATAGATATAGGATTGCCGTCTTCTTGTTTAAGGAGTGTGATGTTCTAAAGGGGCCCCCCTAAATGAGATGATTGAGAAAGTGTATGGCCATACCCAGGTGACTATGTTCATCTGATCTAATCATGCTCATCATATTGGAGCTACAGGCTTGACACGCTTGTCCAATAAGAACATCCAGTGGCAAAGGAAACATGTATGCCTAGTGAAGTGGATTCACACTTGTGCTGTGGTTTGGGTGTAGTCTTGGAAGACTCTTTCCTTTATATCGGGAGACAGTGATGTGTTGCTAGATACCCCTCACTGATCATGATAACGTAAGTTATCGTTACCGACATTTAAAGGAAACCCTTAGGGTCGCACAATTCGATGATATGGCTTGCTTAAGTCAGATCGTGTGGACTGAATTGTTTAGGTTCAGTTTAAAGGAGTTTAAACTCTGATTGTAAGTGAGATCTGGTCTGATCATGTTTGATTGATTAGGGCTTGAGATCGGTAAGCTTCGATCGAGAGGATTGATGCTGGATCAGTGAGATCAAGAGCATCAAAGAGATGAACGGTTAGATCTGAAACCTTAGGGTTTACTATGGTCTAGACCAAATGGCTTGAGCTATTTTGATTTGGTATATGAACCAAATTCGATTGGGACGTTTTGGCTTGAACCGGTTCACAAAGGTGAACGCTTGGTTCAATGCTAGTAAGCGTTTTTGGGTTGGCATGAGCGTATGGCTTAATGATGTTCCATTTATGGAAAGTCATCAATGCCGATTCCTCTCAATGCCAAAACGCAAATACGTTCCCCTCTTCTCTTGTGGCTTGCTTGCACTCTCGTGTGGGAAGGATTGACGAGAAGAAGGGAAGGTTTTTCGTCCAAGGAGAAGCTTGTTCTCACATCTCAAACTTCCTCCACGCAAAGGACCCCTTGAAGCTTTGCTAGCAGAAAGACGACAAGGAGAAGCCATTCCTCATCTTGTGTGCTTCATCTTTGGAGAAGATCTCTTTCGATCTTTGCTTCCAAGACACCATCCAAATAGATGGCTTTGGTATGATCTTCTTTCGATCTCCACATTCCTTAAGGTTGATCATATGAACATATATTACATGCGATCTCATGTTGAAACCCCTTGGAAATTACATGCGCCCCCCTTTAGGGTTTCAACCCCTTGCGCTCCCCCTTGAAGGGGACTCTTCATCTGTGGGATCAGAGACTGTGTTGTACCAACTCAGTTGGCACAGTCGGCTGGATTGCCCAGATGAAGGGGAATCGCACGGGTTGGCGATTGGCAGGGACTGCCTACCAGAAATTAGTGCTTGTACTCTCTGTGCATCTTATCTCGCCTGAGCGGGACGCGGAGACCAAGTATGAAATCTGGATCCCATCTCACTAAAAGAGTTTTACTCTTTCGGGCTATTTTGCTGGATTTTTCAGCCAGATAAAATAGTGAGAAAAGAATCTTTCTTAAGTCCTGGATTGATTCTAAACATTGATACTGACCTTGCTGTTCTTGCATTGTTGTAGATTCCTGCAGCAACGAACACCATGAGCTTCAATGTGCGATCCCTACTAGAAAGGGAGAAGTTTGCTGGGCCAAACTTCTCAGACTAGTACGGACACCTTAAGATCGTTCTTAAGGCTGAGAGGAAACTGTATGTCCTCGAGACGGCTATACCGCCTCAACCCGCTCCGAACGCCGCAAGGGCGGTTCGGGAAGCCTATGAAAAGCATGTCAATGATAGCATTGATGTCGCTTGCCTGATGCTAGCGTCTATGACGCCACAGCTGCAGCGTCAGCATGAGGATATGTCTGCTATAGAAATGATAGCAAACCTCAAGATGCTATATGCTGCACAGGCGAGGACTGAGCGCTATAATTTGACCAAGCTTTTCTTTCAGAGCAAACTGGCTGAAGGGAGTCCAGTGGGAGCTCATGAGCTCAAGATGATTGGGCACAAAGAGGCTCTAGAGAAACTGGGGCATACCATCAATCAGGAGCTTGCTGTAGACATTATTCTGCAGTCTCTCCCGGCCTCTTTCGATCCGTTCATTATTAATTTTAATATGAACAAGATTGATTGTACTCCGGCAGAGTTGCTGAATATGCTCTTGACTACAGAGGAGACTCTAAAGGGAAAGCCTTCAACCTCTGTCTTGATGTTTCCGTCAAGGAACAAGAAGAAGGGGAAGAAGGGCAAAGCCCCTGTCAAGAATTACAACAAGGCTCTGAAACAAAAGGTTAAGCGGTCGAAGGAATACAGATGTTTCCATTGTGGCCAGCTGGGTCACTGGAAAAAGGACTGTAAAGCACTCCAAGGAGACAAGAAGGGAAGCATCGCTTCTGGCTCAGGTATTTTCGTGACTGAAGTCATGATATCCTCTTCTTCTATTTCATGGGTGTTGGACACTGCATGTGGAGTTCACATTTGTTCAAATGTACAGGAACTCAAGAGAAGAAGACAGGTGGGACAGCATGAGGTGGACCTACGAGTTGGAAACGGGGCATGGGTTGCTGCTGTTGCTGTAGGAGAATATTACATCTCATTACCATCTGGACTTGTATTGGAACTAAACAATTGTTATTTTGTACCTAGCATTACCAAGAATATTATCTCTGTTCCTGCTCTTGTCAGGAAAGGATTTTCCTTTGAATGCAATATTTCAAAGTGTGTTCTTTCTTTAGATAATATTGTTTATGCTACTGGATCAATTAACAATGGGTTATTCATGTTGGACATGGAATGTTCTATACAAAACATTGATAATAAGAAAGCCAAGTATGCTGATGACAGCACCATGCTATGGCATAGTCATTTAGGCCATATTAACAAGAAGCGCATTAAGCGGTTGCATGATCATGGACTGCTGGGATCATTCTACTATGAGGAGATTGATACATGCAAAGCTTGTTTATTGGGCAAAATGACGAAGTCTCCTTTTCCTCATAAAGGTCAAAGGGCTTCAGGTTTACTTGACCTTATACACAGTGATGTGTGTGGGCCATTTAGTAAACATGCCAGAGGTGGCTATTCATACTTCATTACCTTTATTGATGATTTCAGTAGATATGGTTATGTCTATCTGATGAGACATAAGAGTGAATCTTTTGACAAGTTCAAAGAGTTCAAAAATGAAGTACAGAATCAGCTAGGCCAAAATATCAAGGCACTTCGCTCAGATCGAGGTGGTGAATACCTAAGTCGAGAGTTTACTGACTATCTGAAGGAGTGTGGGATTATCTCACAGCTCACTCCGCCAGGAACACCGCAATGGAATGGTGTATCCGAGAGGAGGAACAGAACCTTACTGGATATAGTTCGTTCTATGATGAGTCAGGCTACTCTACCTTACTCCTTTTGGGGATTTGCACTGGAAACAGCTGCAAAAGTACTAAACCGAGTGCCATCCAAGGCAGTTTCAAAGACTCCATATGAGTTATGGTATGGGAAACAGCCGAGCTTGACATTTATTAAGATCTGGGGTTGCGAGGCTTATGTCAAAAAGCTCGCCTCTGGGAAACTAGAGAGCAGATCTGAGAAATGCATCTTTGTCGGTTACCCTAAGGAAACTAAGGGTTATTATTTCTACGATCCCAAAGAGAACAAGGTATTTGTTGCTCGGACGGCTATTTTTCTTGAGAAGGAATTTCTTCTACAAGAGGCCAGTGGGAGAGAAATAAAGCTGGATGAGAATCCAGAAGAAGGACAAAGTAGTCAAGCACAGTCGGATGAGCCTGAGCTAGTAGAACAGGTTATTGAACAACCTGAGGCTCAGATATCACGGGAACCGCGAAGATCGGGAAGGATCCGTCGACAGCCTAAGCGCTATGACGGAGTCTACATCATTGATAATGATGAACCCCTTACTTATGCGGATGCGGTCAGTGGACCGGAGTCAGCTAGATGGCTTGAAGCTATGCGAGCCGAGATGGACTCCATGTCAGATAACCAAGTCTGGGATTTGGTTGATCCGCCTCCGGGAGTAATCCCTATAGGCTGTAAATGGATCTTCAAGAAGAAGATTGACATGGATGGTAACGTGGTTACCTATAAAGGCAGGCTAGTTGCGAAAGGTTTCAAACAAATCTACGGGATAGATTATGATGAAACTTTCTCTCCTGTAGCCATGTTCAAGTCAATTCGGATTATTCTTGCGATAGCAGCATATTACGATTATGAGATCTGGCAAATGGATGTGAAGACCGCTTTCCTTAATGGAAAACTGGATGAGGATGTGTATATGACACAACCTGAAGGTTTCACTAATCCATCAGATCGTCATAAAATATGAAAGTTAAAGAAGTCCATTTATGGACTTAAACAAGCATCAAGAAGCTGGAATATTCGTTTTGATGAATCAATTAGTGAGTTTGGTTTCATCAAGAATGATGATGACCCGTGTGTATATAAGAGGTTTAGTGGGAGCGTAATTACTTTCCTAGTCCTCTACGTCGATGATATCTTAATCATTGGAAACGATATTCCTGAACTGCATGCTGTTAAGGCATGGTTAAGAAAATATTTCCAGATGAAAGATCTAGGAGAAGCAGCCTATGTATTAGGTGTGAAGATCTACAAGGATAGATCTAAGAGGCTTCTCGGGCTGTGCCAGAGTACTTACATCGATAAAGTCCTGGAGAGATTTCATTTAGAGAATTCTAAAAGAGGATATCTTCCAGTCAGACATGGTCTGAATCTTTCAAAGAGTCAGTGTCCACAAACACAGACTGAGAAAGATGAAATGGACAATACGCCTTATGCTTCGGCTATTGGGTCCATTATGTATGCGATGTTGTGTACTCGCCTAGACGTCGCTTACGGGTTAAGCGTGACCAGTCGATTCCAAAGTAATCCAGGTCAGGCGCACTGGATTGCAGTCAAGAACATTTTGAAATATCTTCGGAGGACCAAAGATATGTTCTTGATTTATGGAGGTCAGGAAGAACTCAGTATAGAAGGATATACTAACGCTTCATTCCAATCGGACCAGGATGATTTCCGATCGCAATCAGGCTATGTTTTTAGCTTGAATGGTGGAGCAGTGGTGTGGAAAAGTTTCAAATAGTCTATCGTTGCTGATTCCACAACAGAAGCCGAGTATGTTGCAGCCTCAGAAGCATCTAAGGAGGCAGTATGGATTCGTAAGTTCGTTCAGGAACTTGGTGTTGTTCCATCGTGTGCAGATCCTTTGGTTATCTTCTGTGATAACACTGGAGCAATCGCACAAGCAGAGGAACCACGGTCGCACCAGAAGTCCAAGCACATACAGAGATGGTTTCACTTGATCCGGGAGATCATTGATCATGGTGAGATCAAAATCTGCAAGGTTCATACAGATGACAATCTGGCTGACCCGCTTACCAAGCCTCTGGCGCAGCAGAAGCATGAGAAGCACTGTAATAATATGGGTTTGAGATTTCTCAACCATTAGATTAAGTGCAAGTGGGAGATTGTTGGGGTATGCCCTTAAGGCTAATGTTTGAGGCCTTGGGATTCTTTCAGTATCATGTATAAACTCTTATGTTTATAAAGGCAATGGTTGTTATTCAGTTTGTTACATTGTCTGCTGCAATAAGTGTACTTCTGAATAATGTCTCAATGCTGTTCAGCTAGGCTGACATGCTCTATGTCCTTAGTCGAGATATCTTGGTGAACATGAGACAGCCTTGATATGATTGAGACTAATATGTGTTCTAATCTTATGGGATGCTTCGAGCATGGAATAAGATGTAGACTCATGGGTACATTGGATGTACTGGACAGACCCTACTAGGATATTCCATTGCTTGTCACAATGTGAATAATCCTTGTTTGCAACAAGTGGCACATGTCCTCTGACTTGAGATCACTTGTGTTTCTAAATGATGATTGTCATTGTTTTGAGGTAGTTCAATATCATTTGAAACATAATGGTTATAGACTATCTTGGATAATGATCATGAGTCAGGTTAGGGCACTAGTGATAGATATAGGATTGCCGTCTCCTTGATTGGAGTGTGATGTTCTAAAGGGGCCCCCTCGAATGAGATGATTGAGAAAGTGTATGGCCATACCCAGGTGACTATGTTCATCTGATCTAATCATGCTCATCATATTGGAGCTACAGGCTTGACACGCTTGTCCAATAAGAACATCCAGTGGCAAAGGAATCATGTATGCCTCGTGAAGTGGATTCACACTTGTGCTGTGGTTTGGGTGTAGTCTTGGAAGACTCTTTCCTTTATATCAGGAGACAGTGATGTGTTGCTAGATACCCCTCACTTATCGTGATAACGTAAGTTATCGTTACCGACATTTAAAGGAAACCCTTAGGGTCGCACAATTTGATGATATGGCTTACTCATGTCAGATCGTGTGGACTGAATTGTTTTGGTTCAGTTTAAAGGGATTTAAACTCTGATTGTAAGTGAGATCTGGTCTGATCATGTTTGATTGATTAGGACTTGAGATCGGTAAGCTTCGATCGAGGGAGATGATTCTAGATCGGTGAGATCAGGAACATTAAGAGATGAACGGTCAGATCTGGAACCTTAGGGTTTAATTTGATCTGGACTAAAGGCTTGGCTTGATTGGTTTTTGAACCAAACCAATATGAACCGGCTCATACGTGAGCGCATGGTTCAAAGGGGAGAAGAATGTGCGTTCGGTTCACTTGGGTGAACGCATCAACGCATGAAGTGAAGGCTTGCTATTTTTGGAAGTGGCGGTTTCCAAAATAGCCTCTCAACGCCTCACGTTCACTTCTCTTTGCTAAAATTGGTCGCCCATTCCTCTTGACGCATACACTCTCGTGTGATTGAAGGGGTTGACGACAAGGAGCTCTCAGCCAAGAAAGAAAACATCTCCTCTTCCCTTCCATTCGACAAGGAGACTTGAAGATCTTTGCTAGCACAAGGATCAACAAGGAGGCGCCATCTATCTTCTTGTGTGCAGTACCTTCGGAGGAGAGCCCTTTTGCGATCTTCTTCCAAAGCTCCATCAAAGCGATGGCCATGGTATGAATCTTTTCTGATCTATACTAGTTCATGAAAGTTGATCATATGACATGCAAAAGATCATGAGAAACCCTTGCTTCCGCTCGAATTTTTGTTATGCGCCTATCTAGGGTTTCGCTTCCCCTTGAAGGGGACCCTTACAAGGACATAATGACCTCCGCCCCTATCCTTCGACTTCCTGACTTTTCTAAGGTTTTTGAGGTCGCTTGCGATACTCCAGCGATACTCCATGTATGACAAGGAGTTTTACGCTATTGTCCAATCACTTAGATAGCGGTGCCACTACGTCCTCCATACGAAGTTTATTCTCTACAGCGACCATCTGGCCCTCTCGTTCCTCAACGCCCAGAAGAAGCTCCCCCCTCGCCATGCAAAATGGGTCGAGTTCCTTCAACAGTATACTTTCGTGGCCGATGATCGCCTTAGACCACATCCGCGATGAGTATGTAGACTACCCTGATTTCGGCCTGTTTATGCAAGCCTTCTTGCCTCCGACCCTCCGGACCTCCCCTATCGCCTGCACGATGGCTACCTCTCCTTCGGTAACCGTTTGTGCATCCCCAGCTCTTCCCTGCAAGAGCACCTCGTCACTGAACTTCACTCCGGCGGGGCCACCAGGCACCACAGCCACGATAAGACCCTCGCTTTGGCCGAAGATCATTTCTTCTGGCCCTCTCTTCGTAAGGATGTTGGTAGGGTTGTCCGCCACTGTGGCACGTGTCAACGTACTAAGCCACGTCCACCCAACACTGGTTTGTATATTCCCCTTTCGGTCCCTTAGGGTCCCTGGCTCGAGATTAGCATGGACTTCATCCTTGGTTTGCCACGCACAGCTTCACGCCACGACTCTGTCTTTGTTGTCGTGGACCGCTTTTCTAAGAAGGCACATTTCGTGCCTTGTTCCAAAACAGCCGATGCCTCACACATCGCATGCCTTTTTGTTCGAGAGATCGTGTGCTTACATGGCCTCCCCCTCACCATAGTATTTGACCGCGACACTCGCTTCACGGGACACTTTTGGAAGTCTCTTTTGGCCCTCCTAGTCACTACCCTTAGGTATTCGTCCGCGTACCACTTGCAGACCGACGGCTAAATGGAGGTGGTTAATCGAAGTTTGGGTAACCTTCTGTGCTGCTTAGCCGGTGAGTTCCCACGGCATTGGGCTGACCACTTGCCCATTGCTGAGTTCATGTATAACAACGCCTTTAATCGGGCTACTGGATTGAGTCCCTTTCAAGTTTTGCTCAAGCACCAGCCTCGGAAACCCATTGACATGAATAACGTCCCCGCCCCTCCTTCTCTCCATGAGTCTACATATGCATTCACGTCTCATCTCTCGGGTTTGCATTATGAGATTTGTCATCATATTTATTTGAGCAACACCCAATATGCTATTGCGGCCAACGAGCATCGTAGGCCACAACATTTTGAAGTTGGTGAGCTAGTCATGGTGCACCTCGACCCTAAGTGAGTGAGTTCGAGGGCCCACTAGAAACTGCAAGCACACTACGATGGGCCCTACACAGTTCTACGGCGAGTTAGTTCGAACGCCTACGTCCTCGTCCTTCCGGAGGATTCACTTATCAGCCTGGTCTTCAATGTTGCTGACTTCCTACCCTACCATGCGCCATTGCCCGCCGGTGCCCCTTCTCCTGCCATGGCCCAGCCTTGTTCTCCAGAGGAGAATTCTTCCCACCCCGGGGGAACTGACGGAGTCATGGAAGCATCTGGGTGTGACCCAACACTAGCAAAATGCCCTAGGGAAGCCTCTACAGGGCCCCAGGAAGACCCCCACAAATTTTTAACCCCAACAGAAGCTGCTGCCAATTTTCAGGGCGAAATTACGGCCCGTAATACAAATTAAGGTACTACCATAATTTGCCCAGGACACCCCAAAGCTACTGCTAGATTTCAGGGCAAAATTATGGCCCATAATAAAAATTACAGCACTACCGTAATTTGCCTGGAATGTCCGAAACCCTCTGCCAGATTTTTAGCCACAATTACAGGCCATGAAAGACATTACACCCCCGACATTACGGCCTGTAATATACATCATGGCCTTGCCGTAAAACAAGCTGGGTGCTCTGAGGTTTCTGCCCAGATTGAGACTAGAATTACGGGCTGTAAAAAGGATTACGGCACTACCGTAATTTCCCCATAATTACAGAAGAAGGACGCTGAAGTTTATGCCCAGATTGAGACCAAAATTATGGCCCATAATAAATATTATGACCCTACCGTAATTTCCCCATAAATGCAAAAAATCTCCGTTCAATGCGTAGTTCAGCACTCGTAGCGTTCCTCGTGTCCTCCGAACCGATATGTGGCGATTCTCAGTCCATCTACTACCTCTGTGGAGTCCATCTAGCCCGTTCCCATGGCCACTCTACCTCAAGGACCTCTGCTAGAAGCCACCACTGACCGCTATCACATTCGGGTCCTCAACATGGCCTAGGAGACTGCCAACAACATTCAGAATCAACCCACATCAGTATGTTTTGCTACTTCATGGCAGCCTGCTCCGAGATGGTGTAGCGTTTGAGTTTGGCCCGAACAACGGCCTGCAACGGAGGCCCATGCGCCAGCTTGCCCTGGAAGCTAGGCGCCAGCCCTTGAGATTCGCTGTAGAAATTAGTTAGCATCTTGCTTTAGTTTGTTAGGAGGGTATCTTGACCCTCTTTTAGGAGGTTGGGAGTTTGTTGGCTTCTCTAACAACTCCCATGTGCTTGTCATGTGCTACTCCCTCCCTCTTGATCTATAAAAGAGGGCTAAGGGCTCCTTCCTTTTTCAGTTTTTGCTGTAGTAGATGCTCTCCCCCATGCGAGAGCCTAGGTCCAGTGTAACTCTAGCGTTTTCCTTGTCTTTTAATTGCTTTCAATCAAAACACCAAGAGAACCCTGCCGGGCTCCAGGTCCTTTCCAAACTTCCTATGATTTCATTTACTGGTTGTGTTGGGATGAGCGGAGTTCCCCTCTCGCAGCATCGTGAAGGACTTGTGCATGCGTGCTTGCTTGCTTGAAAAGTTGGCCCCTCGATTCAGGTCAGTAGTTTCCGTTCGTAGTTCGATCCATGGTTGTCGACTCGCTTGGTTTTGCTCAAGTAAACTACCACCGCGATTTAATCTGTTTTCACTGGACTTCCTGAACCGCGCACGTTTTTCGCTTCCCTTGTCTCCTGACCCTCTCAAGATTTCAGCATCATGGTTTCCACCCCCTTAGAGTACTGAGCTAAGGATCAACCCTCCCATAGTTCCGCCGCGTCTCCTGTGTGCCGCCTTTCTTTTTCCTTTTGTTTTGTAAAAGAAGAAGATTAAGGGCGCATGGAGGAGTCACCATGGCATTGGCCAAACTATGGAATGTGCTTCTAGGGTTTCCCTAAAAGTACCTCTAGGGTTTGAGAAATAAACCATGGTGTGGTGGACCTTGGAGCTAACCTTGAAGATCAAGATAGAGGTCAGCTAGGCTAGGTCTATTTTAGGGGCTTGTGTCCTAGGTCAAGAGTTGAACCCCTATGGCATGGGTTGCTTCAATGAATGGGCTATGATCACGTCATCCTTTTATTGCTTTCCTTATCTGCTTTGCATGCCTGTAATGTTTTATCTTGATGTTATCACTATAGGATTGCATGCCTGTAATGTTAGACATAAGATAAAAAACTAAGAGGATGAGACCTAAAAACCATCAAATCAAATTTTCAAGTATAGTAGCCTTCTAACGCGTAGCCCTCATCAAACTATTGATCAGTGGTGTTGTGCACTGTTTCCCACTCTCGTGGGACATACCCAATAAAGTGAAGACATTCAAGCTCAAGATGTTCAAGCTCACTAAAGAAGAAGTTGCTGCATCTCATAAATCAAGACTTGCATGTGCACCAACTAGTCCAACCACATCCATGCCAAGCTTCAAACAAACCATAGTAATCAGCTAGCTGCAAATATGTCAATTATAGATCTCAACAAGCGCCAGTCAACGTCCATCGTGAATGTTGCAATCAAGGATACTTCAACGCTCACCCACGCGTCTCACAAGGAAGCTGCAATGTCTATCTTTTGCAATCATAGAAGGAAATAGCAATGTCTCTTGTCGCCTACAACGTCTCTCCACGCTCAAGCCTATATGCAACTCTCGCACGCAACATTGTAATGATCATCGTTTGTTGAAGTCGAATTTGATGAAGTAGTTTTAGTATTCTTCCTCTTCTATCGGATGCTCTCCTTCCTCTTCTCCCTCTAGGGACGAGCCCTCCTCCTTCTCTCTTCTCTACCATCCTCTACTCCCTCCAAAGTCCCATGTCAACTACAACCATCTGCAAGTTTCAGCGACACAGAATTTCAAAACTTTGCAACCTCACTATCGATGATCCACCGGTCGGATCTCCACAAGATTTTGACCACAACTCCTTCCCCTGACCAACCTTTAGGCGCCGGCATATGCCAATCCACCCCTCTGGTCATCGGAATCGAACACTCGCTCCAATCCCCTGTTTTGCGTAGCCTTCCGCCGTAGTTCCGCCCTTCAACGCCGTCCTCCTCCGACCGGCCACCATCTGCCCCGAAACTCCAACTACCTCTTCTCCATCATCACAACAACCTCCAATCATAGCAAGTTTGGATTTGGTGCATCACCGAACGAACGGTGAAGAACCCTGCTCCACTAGCGCAACTTCCCCTGTTCCAGCCGAACAGTTGCTTCCTCGCCTCCGTCCATTTTCCAACGCTATCCTCGCCTCCTCCGCCACCTCCCATCGGTGTTCCGATGACATTAATGCCTCTTCGTCCTTCCCTTGACTCCAATGCCGTCGGCGAACGATCACTGCCCCCGCATGGTTGATCGGCGCCATCTTTGATCCCTCTGTTTCCAGACTTCCTGTTTACGTTGCCTGTTTGCTCTTTATATTAATCTGATTATGCTTATTTCCGCACGTACCTTAAGCAATCGGCACAATAGAAATCTTGAACTTTGGCAAGCGTACAAAGCATGCATCTTGTTCTATCATTAGGACAAGTCGAGCCAAACCTAGATTGACCAAATCAACCTACAAGACACCTCAACTTTTCATAACTGGTTAAACTCCTGCAACTATTTTATGTACTAATCTGATTAGTTCTCCTTGTGCAGGTAATTTTTGAAATTGGAAAAACAAAAGCCCAAATCTTTAACACGGATTGGATGCACTAATCTTGCACTAACACCTGGTTAAGTTAGTTTCAATAAAGAATCAATGGCGCATCCTGGGAGGCATAGCAAAATGTCAAGATTGATAAAATTCTATACTGCTTGCTTATCTGACTAGCTATATTGTTGCAAATATTATGCATGTCTGACAGTTCTTCACACTCTGAATTTTATATGGTTAAAAAGAGCTAGTTTTGTTCTACATGCTGGTTTAATCGGTTCGAAATTTTGATGTATGGATTTTTCTTCAAGGCATAGCTATTTCTCGTAACTGATTATCTTTATTGCCCTGGATTTATGGCTGCTTTCATGAATATGATGTTTTTTTTCTAAAAAATACAAAAATAAATAATTGAATTTTTTTAGTTGCATTTTCACACGCCTCCGTCCTACATCAGCTTGGTATCAGAGCGGGCAAGTGGTCAACTCTGGTCTACCCACACGATCCTTTGCTTTACTCATTGCATAGAAAAAAAAATTTACATGCTTTCATGTTTCTTGTATTTAGTTTGCATGTTAGTTAAGTAATGTGCTGTTTATTTCTTTAAAAAAAACAACAACAAATCATTCTTAGTTATTTGCTTTGTGATTCATGCTTAGTTGTTTGCATATTATTTGGTAGTTGCAGTTTGTTTGCATTTTTTTTAAAAAAAAAAAAACACTTGCTTACACCCTAGTTGCACCCCAAACTTTACAGCATGCGTTAGTTCCATCAATGGGATTTAATGCCAAAAAGAGAACTTATAATTGATAGGGGTTATAAGGTAATCACCCATTGGCCTAGTTGCTTCACAGCATACACCTTGTGCAATGGCTACAATAGTACAACTGTTACTGATCATCAAGTCAAGTTTAATGTTATATCTATTGATGCAATTGAGCAATTTGGCCATACCATGCAGAAACATGTTAACCCTTATGTTTAGTTGACTTTCAATGTTTAGTTCCCATCCAGTTAGACAATATCAAAATTGCAATTTGGTGTGATGTGATGAGTATATATGGTTTTAACATTTTATTAGGGGAAGAATTTATGCATTATTTTCAAGGATATTATTTTAGCAAACCTTTGTGTTATAGTTTTATTCAAAATGGTTTGCAACACATAATCTACCCTAGGGACAAAGAACCAATATATGTTAAACCCATTACTCCTGTTGGGGTATGCCCTTAAGGCTAATGTTTGAGGCCTTGGGATGTTATCAGTATCATGTATAAACTGTATATGTTTATAAAGGCAATTGTTGTTATTCAGATTGTTGCATTATCTGCTGTTATATGTATACCTCTGAGTAATGTCTCAATGATGTTCAGCTTTGCTGACATTCAGTGTTGTCCTTAGTCGAGATATCATGGTGAACATGAGACAGCCTTGGTATGATTGAGACTAATATGTGTTCTAATCTCATAGGATGCTTCGAGTATGGAATAAGATTTAGACACATAGGTGCATGGGATGTACTGGACAAACCCTACTTAGGATATTCAATTGTTTGTCACAATGTGAATAAATCCTTATAAGCAAGCAAGTGGTATATTCCCTCTGACTTGAGATCACTTGTATTTCTAAGTGTTGATTGACATTATATTGAGATAGTTCAATATCATTTGAAAGATAATGGTTACAGATTATCTTGGATAGTGGGCATGAATCATGTTAGGACACTAGTGATAGATATAGGATTGCCTCTCCTAGTTGGAGAGTGATGTTCTAAAGGGGCTCCCTGGATGAGATGGTTGAGAAAGTGTATGGCCATACCCAGATGACTATGTTCATCTGATCTAACCATTCTCATCATGTTGGAATTACAAGCTTGACAGGCTTGTCCAATGAGAACGTCCAGTGGCAAAGGGAACATGTATACTGAGTGAATTGGATTCACACTTGTGCTGTGGTTTGGGAGTAGTCTTGGAAGACTCTTTCCTTCATATCGGGAGACAGTGATGTGTTGCTAGATACCCCTCTCTGGTTGTGATAATGTAAGTTATCGTTACCGACATTGAAGGAAACCCTTAGGGTCGCACAATTTGATGTTATGTCTTACTTATGTCAGATCGTGTGGACTGAATTGTTCTGGTTCAGTTTGAAGCAATTTAATCTCTGATTGGAAGTGATATCTAGTCTGATCATGTTTGATTGATTAGGGCATGTGGTCGGTAAGCTTCGATCGGGAGAATTGATGTTTGATCGTAGAGATCAAGAGGTTCATTGAGATGTGTGGTTAGATCTTGAACCATGAGGTTCAAAGAGATCTAGACCATGGCTGGTTCGATTTGGTCCTTGAACCAAATGGAATTGAACCGGTTCACTTATGTGAACGTATGGTTCAAAGGGGAGAGGAGTTTCGGTTGAAGGCTTCAAGGGGAGTAAAATGAGGAGTTAATGCTTACTATCTTTAGAAGCCGTTTTCCTTGTTGGAAAACCCCCCCACGTTTTCGAACGTGAGAACGCCTCTACGTCTCTCTCGCCTCTTGCTCCTCAAGCTCTCGTCTTTGGTTGTCCTCACGCCAAGAGAGGGAGTTCGGCCAGCAAAAGGAAGAAAACATCTCTTCACACGATCAAGGACTCCGAGTGGCTTTGCTAGCACAAAGTGTACAAGGAAGTAGCCATCGTCTTCTTGTGTGCGACTTCTTTGGAGAAGAGCCGCTCGCCCTTTCATCTTCCAAGTCGCCTCTCATGGCCATGGTAACACCCTCATGCTTGTTTTATGCAAGTTTGTTTTATAAGGTTGATCATATCTTGTACATGCGATCCTCTTGGTAACCTTGTTTTTCCGCTGCTATAATGATCTGGTATGATGCTTATTCGCAAGGTTAACCTGCAATTGGTATCAGAGCATCAGGTTTATTTTGACTTGTTGAATATGATTGCCTTGATGTGATCCATGTTTGATTTATAGGATAGATCTTCTACATGTTCACATACGCTTACTTGATGAAAAGATTACATATTGTGTTTGCGCATGTATCCATGTTGTTTAACGTTTGCGCATGTTTCATAGATGTTTTTCAAACAAAAACTTACTTCATGCGCTCCCCCTCATTTAGATCTATCTAAGCGCTTGCTTTAAACTCTTAGACGTGTTAATAGGGTTGAAGTCATTAGTCAAAGTCTGGACCCAACAGCCTAATCAGACCATCTGACAGCCTAGATGGGTCGGCCAGATAGCACCTGTGCGCAAGCAATACAGGTGGCTATAGGTCGACTACAGAAGGGCGTGTAGTGATGTCTGATTGAGGCACCTAGTGAACGATCATGATTTAGGCCCGGGGTCATACCCGCTTGCCAGAAATCATGTGGGACGTTCAGCCCTTAAGGCATGCATAGTTGAGCATCAGGTCGACGCAAGTCAGTTATGACTGGGTGCATGCAAGGGCAGTGGGTCTGACTTGGTCTGATGAGTGGATGCCTGTTAATGGACCGTTGTAAGGTAGTAGGGCACATAAGGAAATAAAATTGATGCCATGGGTATTTCAAAATTTTATTTTCTGTTTGGATCACATGGATGCATGTTTAACATGTTCAATGAATGTTTATTTAATCTTATGTGGGCTGCCCTTAATTTTGGTGTGCTGTGCTGGGGCCTGCGTGCCTGGAATTTAAATAAATTTTTACTGTGATCTGCGAATAACACTTTAATTTATGAAAAATGTATATTGACCTGCGAGTCAAACCATATCTAGATAGATTAAAATGTAATTTGATTAGACATGAGCACAGAGCACACATGGCAGAGGCGCTTGCAGTCAGTGGCTTCACCAGGTGGGAGGTCTAGAGTTCGACTCTAGTACAGGCGCACACTACCTGGAGCGTATTTGGACTGCAGATGGCATTTGGGCCCGCGCTGGGCCAAATGAAGTATAAAAGACCCATAAAGAGCTCAAGTGAAGACTCATGTGAAACTAGGGTTTTACTTAGGCTTTTATGGGCGTTTACCACATAAGATAATTGTGCTTTCTACTTATTGTTTTAGCACAAGCATATTTATTCTTCTGCTATCACCATAGATCTTGCATGATAGTAAGAAGATAAAATGGACCGTTAAAATCCAACGAAATATCAAGCTCGAAAGCCTTCTGATGCGAAACCTCACTGTTCTGACTATCGTTGGGGCCGTGTTGTACCCACTCAGTGGGCACGCCCAGCTATCTTCAGACGGTGTGTGATTACACCTACATGCTACAGAGTAGGGATTTATCCCTTCTCGTTGCTCAGCATAGCACGTGGTGGTCCAGGGAGTAGGTCAGGTCAGCTTGACCATATGGGCTACATATTGAGCATATGATAGCTATATGGAGGCAGCCATCTTAGGAATCAGAAACTATGTTGTACCAACTCAGTTGGCGCAGTCTTCTGGATTGCCTAGATGAAGGGGAATCGCACGGGTTGGCGATTGGCATGGATAGCCTACCAGTGATTAGTGCTTGAACTCTCTGTGCATCTTATCTCGCCTGAGCGGGACACGGAGATCAAGTATGAAATCTGGATCCCATCTCACTAAAAGAGTTTCACTCTTTCGGGCTGTTTTATTGGATTTTTCAGTCAGATAAAATAGTGAGAAAAGAATCACTCTTAAGTCCTGGATTGATTCTAACATGGATACTGACCTTGTTGTTCTTGCAATGTTGTAGATTCCTGCAGCAACGAACACCACAGGGCTCAATCTGCGATCCATATTGGAAAAGGAGAAGTTTGCTGGGCCAAACTTCTCAGACTGGTACAGACAGCTTAAGATTGTGCTTAAGGCTGAGAGGAAGCTGTATGTCCTTGAGTCGGCAATACCGGCTCAACCTGCTGCGAACGCTGCAAGGGCGGTTCGGGATGCTTATGAGAAGCACGTCAGTGATAGTACTGATGTCGCTTGCCTTATGCTTGCGTCAATGACGCCATAGCTCCAGCGTCAGCATGAGGATTTGTCTGCTATTGATATTATAGCAAATCTCAAGATGCTATATGCTGCACAGGCAAGGACAGAAAGCTATAACTTGACGAAACTTTTCTTTCATAGCAAACTGACTGAAGGCAGTCCAGTGGGAGCTCACGTACTCAAGATGATTGGGTACAAGGAGGCTCTAGAGAAACTGGGACACACCATCAATCAGGAACTTGTTGTAGACATTATCCTGCAGTCTCTCCCGGCCTCTTTCGATCCGTTCATCATTAATTTTAATATGAACAAGATCGACAGTACTCCGGCAGAGTTACTGAACATGCTCTGCACCACAGAGCAGACTCTTGAGAAGGGAAAGCCTTCATCCTCTGTCTTGATGGTTCCTTCAAGGAATAAAAAGAAGGGGAAGAAGGGCAAAACCCCTATCAAGAGCTACAACAAGGCTTTGAAACAAAAGATGAAGCGGTCAAAGGACAACAGATGCTTCCATTGTGGCCAGCTGGGTCACTGGAAGAAGGACTGTAGAGCGCTCCAAGGAGAGAAGAAGGGAAGCAAGCCTTTCACTTCTGGCTCAAGTATTTACGTGACTGAAGTCATGGTAGCTTCTTCTATTTCATGGGTGTTGGACACTGCATGTGGAGTTCACATTTGTTCAAATGTGCAGGAACTCAAGAGAAGAAGACAGGTGGGACAGCATGAGGTGGACCTACGAGTTGGAAACAGGGCACGGGTTGCTGCTGTTGCTGTAGGAGAATATCACATCTCTTTACCATCTGGTTTTGTATTAGAATTTGACAATTGTTATTTCGTACCGAGCATAACTAAGAATATTATCTCTATTCCTGCTCTTGTCAGGAAAGGTTTTTCTTTTGAATGCAAAACTTTAAAGTGTTGTATTTCGTTTGATAATATTGTTTATGTTGGGGTATGCCCTTAAGGCTAATGTTTGAGGCCTTGGGATTATATCAGTATCATGTATAAACTCAATGTTTATAAAGGCAATGGTTGTTATTCAGGTTGTTGCATTATCTGCTGCCATATGTATACTTCTGAATAATGTCTCAATGCTGTTCAGCTTGGCTAACATGCAGTATTGTCCTTAGTCGAGATATCTTGGTGAACATGAGACAGCCTTGATATGATTGAGACTAATATGTGTTCTAATCTTATAGGATGCTTCGAGCATGGAATAAGATGTAGACTCATGGGTACATTGGATGTACTGGACAGACCCTACTTAGGATATTCAATTGCTTGTCACAATGTGAATAATCCTTATATGCAAGCAAGTGGCATATTTCCTCTGACTTGAGATCACTTGTGTTTCTAAATGAGGATTGGCATTGTCTTGAGGTAGTTCAATATCATTTGAAACATAATGGTTATAGACTATCTTGGATAATGAACATGAGTCATGTTAGGGCGCTAGTGATAGATATAGGATTGCCTTCTCCTTGATTGGAGTGTGATGTTCTAAAGGGGTCCCCTAGGTGAGATGATTGAGAAAGTGTATGGCCATACCCAGATGACTATGTTCATTTGATCTAATCACTCTCATCATATTGGAGTTACAGGCTTGACACGCTTGTCCAACGAGAACATCCAGTGGCAAAGGAAACATGTATGCCTAGTGAATTGAATTCACACTTGTGCTATGGTTTGGGTGTAGTCTTGGAAGACTCTTTCCTTTATATCGGGAGACAGTGATGTGTTGCTAGATACCCCTCTCTGTTCGTGATAACGTAAGTTATCGTTACCGACATTTAAAGGAAACCCTTAGGGTCGCACAATTTGATGATATGGCTTACTTATGTCAGATCGTGTGGACTGAATTGTTTTGGTTCAGTTTAAAGGAGTTTAAACTCTGATTGGAAGTGAGATCTGGTCTGATCATGTTTGATTGATTAGGGCTTGAGATCGGTAAGCTTCGATCGGGAGAATTGATGCTTGATCGATGAGATCAAGAGCATCAAGAGATGAATGGTTAGATCTTGAACTTCTTGGTTTTATATGATCTAGACCCAGGCTTGGCTTAATTTGGTCTTTGAACCAAATGTAATTGAACCGGCTCATCATAGTGAGCGCATGGTTCAATGGGAGAGGAAAATGCGATGGTTCACTTGGAGTGAACGCATCACACGTTGAGGGCTTACTATTTTTGGAAGTCATGCTTTCCAAAATAGTTCACGCCTCTACGTTCGTGGGGTTGGCGTTATTCTCATCTCTGGCCTCTTCCTCTCGTCGCCTCCTCTCTCGTGTGGTGAGGTTTCATGCCAAGGAGAGTTCGGACAAGAAAAGACATCATCTCTAATCACCTTCACGCGATCAGGAGACCTTGGATCTTTGCTATCACAAGGAACGCCAAGGAGAAGCCATCAATCACCTTGTGTGCGGTTCCTTTGGAGAAGAAGCACATGCTTCTTTGCTTCCAAGTCGCCATCCAAGAAATGGCATTGGTATGATCTCTCTTTTGATCTATACAAGTTTTACAAGTTGATCATATATTCATGCTAATCGATCCTTAGAAACCCTAGCTTCCGCTATGCAAAATTTTAATCTGCGCATATTAGGGTTTCGCCCCACTTTCAATTGGTATCAGAGCATGGTTTTGTATGTTCATATGATTGCTTGTAATGTGATCCTTGTTAGTGTTTACATTGATCTAAATTCATCATCATGGCGAAACTACATGTTAAACATTAGATGTTTGTTTTCTGATGTTGGCGCATGTATGATGTTTATTGTTGGCGCATGTTAAATGTTATTTTATCAAAACTTATAACAACTTGCGCGCATCCACTTAGATCTATAAGCGCCTACTTTGTAAAACCTTAGACGGGTTATTAGGGTTGAAGTCGTCGTCTAGTCTAGACCCTACAGTCTAATCAGACCATCTGACAGCCTAGACGGGTCGACCAGATGGCACCTATGCGCAAGCATGACGTGGCTATAGGTCGACCGCAGAAAGGCGTGTAGCGATGTCTGATTGAGACAACCAATGAACGCTCATGATTAAGGCCCGGGGTCACACCCGCTTGCCAGAAATCATGAGGGACGTTCAGCCCTTAAAGCATGCATTGTTGACCACTAGGTCGACTCAAGTCGGTTATGACTTGGTGCATGCAAGGGCAGTGGGTCTGACTGGGTCTGATGAGTGGATCCCTATTAATGGACCGTTGTAAGGTAGTAGGGCACATAAGGAAATAATACAAACATCATGTGATCCAATCAAGAAAATGAAGATGACCCATGTGTATATAAGAGGTTTAGTGGGAGCGTGATTACTTTCCTAGTCCTCTACGTCGATGATATCTTGATCATTGGAAACGATATTCCTGAACTGCATGCCGTCAAGGCATGGTTAAGAAAATGTTTCCAGATGAAAGATTTAGGAGAAGCAGCCTATGTATTAGGTGTGAAGATCTACAGAGATAGATCTAAGAGGCTTCTCGGGCTGTGCCAGAGTACTTACATCGATAAAGTCCTGGAGAGATTCCATTTAGAAAATTCTAAAAGAGGATATCTTCCAGTCAGACATGGTCTGAATCTTTCAAAGAGTCAGTGTCCACAAACACAGACTGAGAAAGATGAAATGGACAATACGCCTTATGCTTCGGCTATTGGGTCCATTATGTATGCAATGTTATGTACTCGCCCAGACGTCGCTTACGGGTTAAGCGTGACCAGTCGATTCCAAAGTAATCCAGGAAAGGCACACTGGATTGCAGTCAAGAACATTTTGAAATATCTTCGGAGGACCAAAGATATGTTCTTGATTTATGGAGGTCAGGAAGAACTCAGTATTGAAGGATATACTGACGCTTCGTTCCAATCTGACCAGGATGATTTCCGATCGCAATCAGGCTATGTTTTTAGCTTGAATGGAGGAGCAGTGGTGTGGAAAAGTTTCAAACAATCAATTGTTGCTGATTCCACAATAGAAGCCGAGTATGTTGCAGCCTCGGAAGCATCCAAGGAGGCAGTGTGGATTCGTAAGTTCGTTCAGGAACTTGGTGTTATTCCTTCGAGTGCAGATCCTTTGGTTATCTTCTGTGATAACACTGGAGCAATAGCACAAGCAAAGGAACCACGGTCGCACCAGAAGTCCAAGCACATACAGAGAAGGTTTCACTTGATCCGGGAGATCATTGATCGAGGAGAGATCAAGATCTGCAAGGTTCATACAGATGACAATCTAGCTGACCCGCTTACTAAGCCTCTGGCGCAACAGAAGCATGAGAAGCACTGTAATAATATGGGTTTGAGATTTCTCAACCATTAGATTAAGTGCAAGTGGGAGATTGTTGGGGTATGCCCTTAAGGCTAATGTTTGAGGCCTTGGGATTATATCAGTATCATGTATAAACTCAATGTTTATAAAGGCAATGGTTGTTATTCAGGTTGTTGCATTATCTGCTGCCATATATATACTTCTGAATAATGTCTCAATGCTGTTCAGCTTGGCTGACATGCAGTATTGTCCTTAGTGGAGATATCTTGGTGAATATGAGACAGCCTTGATATGATTGAGACTAATATGTGTTCTAATCTTATAGGATGCTTCGAGCATGGAATAAGATGTAGACTCATGGGTACATTGGATGTACTGGACAGACCCTACTTAGGATATTCAATTGCTTGTCACAATGTGAATAATCCTTATATGCAAGCAAGTGGCATATTTCCTCTGACTTGAGATCACTTGTGTTTCTAAATGAGGATTGGCATTGTCTTGAGGTAGTTCAATATCATTTGAAACATAATGGTTATAGACTATCTTGGATAATGATCATGAGTCAGGTTAGGACACTAGTGATAGATATAGGATTGCCGTCTCCTTGTTTAAGGAGTGTGATGTTCTAAAGGGGCCCCCCTGGATGAGATGATTGAGAAAGTGTATGGCCATACCCAGATGACTATGTTCATCTGATCTAATCACTCTCATCATATTGGAGTTACAGGCTTGACACGCTTGTCCAACGAGAACATCCAGTGGCAAAGAAAACTTGTATGCCTAGTGAATTGAATTCACACTTGTGCTATGGTTTGGGTGTAGTCTTGGAAGACTCTTTCCTTTATATCGGGAGACAGTGATGTGTTGCTAGATACCTCTCTCTGTTCGTGATAACGTAAGTTATCGTTACCGACATTTAAAGGAAACCCTTAGGGTCGCACAATTTGATGATATGGCTTACTTATGTCAGATCGTGTGGACTGAATTGTTTTGGTTCAGTTTAAAGTTGTTTAAACTCTGATTGGAAGTGAGATCTGGTCTGATCATGTTTGATTGATTAGGGCTTGAGATCGGTAAGCTGCGATCGGGAGAATTGATGCTTGATCGATGAGATCAAGAGCATCAAGAGATGAATGGTTAGATCTTGAACCTTTTGGTTTTATATGATCTAGACCAAGGCTTGGCTTAATTTGGTCTTTGAACCAAATATAATTGAACCGGCTCATCATAGTGAGCGCATGGTTCAATGGGAGAGGAAAATGCGATGGTTCACTTGGAGTGAACGCATCACACGTTGAGGGCTTACTATTTTTGGAAGTCATGCTTTCCAAAATAGTTCACGCCTCTACGTTCGTGGGGTTGGCGTTATTCTCGTCTCTGGCCTCTTCCTCTCGTCGCCTCCTCTCTCGTGTGGTGAGGTTTCACGCCAAGGAGAGTTCGGACAAGAAAAGACATCATCTCTAATCACCTTCACGCGATCAGGAGACCTTGGATCTTTGCTAGCACAAGGAACGCCAAGGAGAAGCCATCAATCACCTTGTGTGCGGTTCCTTTGGAGAAGAAGCACACGCTTCTTTGCTTCCAAGTCGCCATCCAAGAAATGGCATTGGTATGATCTCTCTTTTGATCTATACAAGTTTTACAAGTTGATCATATATTCATGCTAATCGATCCTTAGAAACCCTAGCTTCCGCTATGCAAAATTTTAATCTGCGCATATTAGGGTTTCGCCCCACTTTCAGTTTATGCTACCGGGTCGATTAACAATGGGTTATTCATGTTGGACATGGAATGTTCTGTACAACAAATTGATAACAAGAAAGCCAAATATGCTGATGATAGCACCTTGTTATGGCATAGTCGTTTAGGCCATATTAACAAGAAGCGCATTAAGCTGTTGCATGATCATGGACTGCTGGGATCATTCTCCTGTGAGGAGCTTGATACATGCAAAGCTTGTTTAATGGGTAAAATGACGAAGACTCCTTTTTCTAATAAAGGTCAAAGGGCTTCAGGTTTACTTGACCTTATTCACAGTGATGTGTGTGGGCCTTTTAGTAAACATGCCAGAGGTGGCTATTTATACTTCATTACTTTTACTGATGATTTCAGTAGGTATGGTTATGTCTATTTAATGAGACATAAGAGTGAATCTTTTGACAAGTTCAAAGAGTTCAAAACTGAAGTACAAAATCAGTTAGGCCGAAATATCAAGGCACTTCGTTCAGATCGAGGTGGGGAATACTTGAGTCGTGAGTTTACTGACTATCTGAAGGAGTGTGGGATTATCTCACAGCTCACTCCGCCAGGAACACCGCAATGGAATGGTGTGTCCGAGAGGAGAAATAGAACCCTATTGGATATGGTTCGTTCAATGATGAGTCATGCTACTCTACCTTACTCCTTTTGGGGATTTGCACTGGAAACAGCTGCAAAGGTGCTAAACCGAGTGCCATCCAAGGCCGTTTCAAAGACACCATATGAGTTGTAGTATGGGAAACAGCCAAGCTTGACATTTATCAAAATCTGGGGTTGCGAGGCTTATGTCAAAAAGCTCGCCTCTGGGAAATTGGAGAGCAGATCAGATAAATGTATCTTTATCGGTTACCCTAAAGAAACTAAGGGTTATTATTTCTACTATCCCAAAGAGAACAAAGTATTTGTTGCTCGAACGGCTATTTTTCTTGAGAAGGAATTTCTTCTGCAAGAGGCCAGTGGGAGAGAAATAAAGCTGGATGAGGTTCCAGAAGTGGGACAAAGTAGTCAAGCACAGTTGGATGAGCCTGAGCCAATAGATTAGGTTGATGTTCAACCAAATGCTCAGATATCACGGGAACCGCGTAGATCGGGAAGGATCCGTCGTCAGCCTGAGCGCTATGACGGAGTCTACATCGTCAATGATGAACCCCTCACTTATGCGGATGCGGTCAGTGGACCGGAGTCAGCTAGATGGCTTGAAGCTATGCGAACCGAGATGGACTCCATGTCGGAAAACCAGGTCTGGGATTTGGTTGATCCATCTTCGGGAGTAATCCCTATAGGCTGTAAGTGGATCTTCGAAAAGAAGAAAGACATGGATGGTAACGTAGTTACCTATAAGGGCAGGCTAGATGCGAAAGGTTTCAAACAAATCTACGGGATAGATTATGAAGAAACTTTCTCTCCTGTAGCCATGTTCAAGTCCATTCGGATTATTCTCGCGATAGCTGCATATTATGATTATGAGATCTGGCAAATGGATGTGAAGACCGCTTTCCTTAATGAAAAACTGGAAGAGGACGTGTATATGACACAGCCTGAAGGTTTCATCAATCCATCAGAACGTCATAAAATATGCAAATTAAAGAAGTCCATTTATGGACTAAAACAAGCATCGAGAAGCTGGAATATTCGTTTTGATGAATCAATTTGTGAATTTGGTTTCATCAAAAATGAAGATGACCCGTGTGTATATAAAAGGTTTAGTGGGAGCGTGATTACTTTCCTAGTCCTCTACGTCGATGATATCTTAATCATTGGAAACGATATTCCTGAACTGCATGCAATCAAAGCATGGTTAAGAAAATGTTTCCAGATGAAAGATTTGGGAGAAGCAGCCTATGTATTAGGTGTGGAGATCTACAGAGATAGATCTAATAGGCTTCTCGGGCTATGCCAGAGTACTTACATCGATAAGGTCCTGGAGAGATTCTATTTAGAAAATTCTAAAAGAGGATATCTTCCAGTCAGACATGGTCTGAATCTTTCAAAGAGCCAGTGTCCTGAAACACAGACTGAGAAAGATGAGATGGACAATACGCCTTATGCTTCGGCTATTGGGTCCATCATGTATGCGATGTTATGTACTCGCCCAGACGTCACTTACGGGTTAAGCGTGACCAGTCGGTTCCAAAGTAATCCAGGGAAAGCACACTGGATTGCAGTTAAGAACATTTTGAAATATCTTCGGAGAACAAAAGATATGTTCTTGATATATGGAGGTCAGGAAGAACTCAGTATTGAAGGATATACTGACGCTTCATTCCAATCTGACCAAGATGATTTCCGATCGCAATCAGGCTATGTTTTTAGCTTGAATGGCGGAGCAGTGGTGTGGAAGAGTTTCAAACAATCAATTGTTGCGGATTCCACAATAGAAGCCGAGTATGTTGCAGCCTCAGAAGCATCTAAGGAGGCAGTATGGATTCGTAAGTTCGTTCAGGAACTTGGTGTTGTTCCTTCGAGTGCAGATCCATTGGTTATCTTCTGTGATAACACTGGAGCGATTGCACAAGCAAAGGAACCACGGTCACACCAGAAGTCCAAGCACATACAGAGAAGGTTTCATTTGATCCGTGAGATCATAGATCGAGGAGAGATCAAGATCTGCAAGGTACATACAGATGACAATCTAGCTGACCCGCTTACAAAGCCTCTGGCGCAGCAGAAGCATGAAAAGCACTGTAATAATATGGGTTTGAGATTTCTCAACCATTAGTTTAAGTGCAAGTGGGAGATTGTTGGGGTATGCCCTTAAGGCTAATGTTTGAGGCCTTGGGATGTTATCAGTATCATGTATAAACTGTATATGTTTATAAAGGCAATTGTTGTTATTCAGATTGTTGCATTATCTGCTGTTATATGTATACCTCTGAGTAATGTCTCAATGATGTTCAGCTTTGCTGACATTCAGTGTTGCCCTTAGTCGAGATATCATGGTGAAAATGAGACAGCCTTGGTATTATTGAGACTAATATGTGTTCTAATCTTATTGGATGCTTCGAGTATGGAATAAGATTTAGACACATAGGTGCATGGGATGTACTGGACAGACCCTACTTAGGATATTCAATTGTTTGTCACAATGTGAATAAATCCTTATAAGCAAGCAAGTGGTATATTCCCTCTGACTTGAGATCACTTGTATTTCTAAGTGATGATTGACATTATATTGAGATAGTTCAATATCATTTGAAAGATAATGGTTACAGATTATCTTGGATAGTGGGCATGAATCATGTTAGGACACTAGTGATAGATATAGGATTGCCTCTCCTAGTTGAAGAGTGATGTTCTAAAGGGGCCCCCTGGATGAGATGGTTGAGAAAGTGTATGGCCATACCCAGATGACTATGTTCATCTGATCTAACCATTCTCATCATGTTGGAATTACAAGCTTGACAGGCTTGTCCAATGAGAACGTCTAGTGGCAAAGGGAACATGTATACTGAGTGAATTGGATTCACACTTGTGCTGTGGTTTGGGAGTAGTCTTCGAAGACTCTTTCCTTCATATCGGGAGACAGTGATGTGTTGCTAGATACCCCTCTCTGGTTGTGATAATGTAAGTTATCGTTACCGACATTGAAGGAAACCCTTAGGGTCGCACAATTTGATGATATGGCTTACTTATGTCAGATCGTGTGGACTGAATTGTTCTGGTTCAGTTTGAAGCAATTTAATCTCTGATTGGAAGTGAGATCTAGTCTGATCATGTTTGATTGATTAGGGCATGTGGTCGGTAAGCTTCGATCGGGAGAATTGATGTTTGATCGTAGAGATCAAGAGGTTCATTGAGATGTGTGGTTAGATCTTGAACCATGAGGTTCAAAGAGATCTAGACCATGGCTGGTTCGATTTGGTCCTTGAACCAAATGGAATTGAACCGGTTCACTTATGTGAACGTATGGTTCAAAGGGGAGAGGAGTTTCGGTTGAAGGCTTCAAGGGGAGTAAAATGAGGAGTTAATGCTTACTATCTTTAGAAGCCGTTTTCCTTGTTGGAAAACCCCCCCACGTTTTCGAACGTGAGAACGCCTCTACGTCTCTCTCGCCTCTTGCTCCTCAAGCTCTCGTCTTTGGTTGTCCTCACGCCAAGAGAGGGAGTTCGGCCAGCAAAAGGAAGAAAACATCTCTTCACACGATCAAGGACTCCGAGTGGCTTTGCTAGCACAAAGTGTACAAGGAAGTAGCCATCGTCTTCTTGTGTGCGACTTCTTTGGAGAAGAGCCGCTCGCCCTTTCATCTTCCAAGTTGCCTCTCATGGCCATGGTAACACCCTCACGCTTGTTTTATGCAAGTTTGTTTTATAAGGTTGATCATATCTTCTACATGCGATCCTCTTGGTAACCTTGTTTTTCCGCTGCTATAATGATCTGGTATGATGCTTATTCGCAAGGTTAACCTGCAACTCCTGTTGACATGTCGCCTAAACAAACTAGTGGATTCCAACAAAGGCTAAAGCTTAAAGAACAAACCTTAGAGCCTACCATAGAAATTAAAACAAGCCCAAATGAGACATGTGAAACTCAAGAGGCAAACCATGAGGTAGAACCCGTACTTCTACATTCGATTTTATGGCCCATACCAACAGGTCCTGAACTTGAGACTAGCATTCTAGCTAAAGAACCCATTGTTAGGGAATGCCGGGTGTAATTTAAAATTTTGCAGTCCCAGGACGCAGCGGAAGAAGCATTACACCCGAAACACATTCCAGTCCCAAGGATCCATGCGAGAGAGAAGACACAAGGATGTGTTAGAGATGTACCTCTTTTGCTTTTCTAGACGTCGAAGCCATGTTGAAGGCGCCCAAGTGTTCGCCCTCTACAAGTATCCATGCGTCGACTCCTTGATCGTTGCTCTCTTCCACGCTTGGTGCTAGCCTCGGGAAGAGAATCAAGCCTTAGGGTATCTTTACTTCTCTTACGCCACCTCCAAGATGAAAGCGCCAAGAGGAGATGAGGAGGAAGATGATGCCGCCAAGTTGCTTCCTTTCTTCTTCTTTGCTTGCGCCACCTTCAAGCAAGGTGCGCCTATGGCCAAGGAAGGGAGAGAGCTTGTGGCAAGGAGATGCCACCAAGCACTAAGAGTCCTTGCGCCAAGAAGAGAGGGAGAGGAAGAAATTGCGGCTCCAAGGAAGAAGTTTGCGCCAAGCTTTGATGTTGTCGCCCTTTGCCCTTGCTTTCGCCCCTCTATGTGTGTTCACATCTCCAAGAATTCATCATATAGAGAGGGCGACAATGGGTCCTATAAATAGGACTAGAGGCGGTTTGAGCAAGGGCTAAGATCATGCCAAGTGTATGGCCAGGATGAGGTGTCTTGAAGTAAGGAAAGTCTCCAAGACTATACCATAAACCTCATTCAACCTTTCCATAAAAGTCTAAACAATATATCAGCCCAAGACATGCCTCAAATGCATTCTTACCATCAAATGCTAAGTGGCTAGGCGCAACATGCATGAGGAGTTTCGGCTAGGGTAAGGGTTTTGGGAGAAACTAGGGTTTGAGGTAAGGTAAGTCTCCAAGACATTACCATATACCTCTTCCCTATGTCCATATGCGCCTAGGAACTTCCCATAAAAGTTCTCAAGCCATATCAGCCCCAAGACTTACCTTAGAGGCAAGTATTCCATCCAACGAAGAAGGGCTAGGCGCCCTTTACTTCCATAATGAAGCAAAGGCGCCTCCCTCACCCCATTATGCCCCTAGGCGCCAATGGGGTGAGAATTCTCCCCATTATACCCTTTTAAGCCAATTCCTCTTCATGACAACTAATTATTGGTCCTCATTGGATAATGAGCTAGCCCAAACTTCATGGCGTGGGTTGATTAAGCCATTGGATCTAATCCAATGCAACCCTAATCCAAATGTGACTAATCTAGGTCAATTTCGGGTCAACCTGCCAAAAATGAAGTTTGGCTCCAATAACTTTCTTCCGACTCATCAGGCCCATTGGCGCTGATGAAATCTTCCAAATTGATCCAAGTTATCCAATAACTTGATCCTAAGGCTTCTGATTAAAGCAACGTCAAGAGTCTATTGCGTGTGACCCCGTAGGATCCATATGACGATGGTAATGATGTAAACATCATAAATAGTGAGGGGTATCTAGCAACACATCACTACTACCCATGTCATAGGACTTAAGTCATTATGGCAACAACTCCTAACAAACAACGAGGATTCCTATTGCATTACAGATCCCTTTGCCTAAGCTGATATCCTGCCATTGGATTAGTCTCAAGTTTATTATCCAATGCATTGGTCATGACTCAACAAGTGTGGCCACACTCTCCTGTCATGCACCAATAAGGTGGGGTGCCCCGAGTGGATATCATGCTTCCAATAAGGAAGGGGCAAATCCTACTATTGGTCATTCATGTCTCTATATGACTTATGACATGCCCAATGACAGTCGTTTTTATCTCCCAATTACGGAGAGACGTAAGACTGTATTAAAGCATACCCATCATCAAATCTAGACATGAATACCTCAAGTCTAAGGATCAATGCAAACCTCTTGTATGTGAGATTGACTTGTTGACTAGACAAGTCAATCCTCACGGTGGATCACTCCAGTGCATCCAATGCACCTGTATGTCTGCGTTACTGTGCCCCGCACCTAACCAGCCCATACACCAGTCTCACATGTACCAAAGCTATCCCATATCTGCTAAGGTACCTTGTCTGGGGATAGCTTATGAGAATGGATCCAATCCAAACTCCTGGGACATTATTTATGCAACTCAATACATCAACACAGGTAGAGAAGTCTTGCATAATAACGACCATGCCTATACAAAGAGTAATAGTTCTATCAAAGTATATTCAAACAATGCCTGACCATGTCCATACATTGGTCTTTAGGGCATATACACCAACAATCTCCCACTTGCACTAAGACCAAGGACAACTGGTGTTTAGCCAGTTCCAATGTCTCTAGTATGACCTATTTAGCTTCCGCTGCGCTAGAGGCTAGGTCAGTGGGTTTTTCCAGATTGCTATCTGTGTTTATTTTAACAAATTTGATCATCATCCTTATTCATGATCTCTAAGTTCAGATGATATGCTGTAGTACATACTTGAGCATTAAGTTCCTTTTCTTATGCTATGGCCCCAGTAATAACTATACTGGACCATCAAGCACTATGAACTAGATCAAGTTCAAATGAATGAAGCTGCATCCTTGGCTGAAACAAGGAGCTGCAATGTACTCAGCCTTATTTGTAGAATCTTGCCACTTTGGTTTGCTTAATGTTCTTTCACCATACAACACCATAACAAGGCAAAGCGCAAATCCTGGCTGTGATCAATAGTCACTAGACTGGAATGAAGTGTCAGTGTACCCCTGTACACAAAATTCTTTCTTGTCTATCATAGACTAGACTCCAATCCTTTATACTTCCCAAGTATATATACAAGGATTGCTTTCACAGCTATCTAGTGTTAAACACTAAGTTCTGATTGAAACTTGCTGGCTATGCTCCAAGCATTTGCCACAAATGGTCTTGAGTATATTATTCAAAACATGATCCATCCTACACACCATGTATCAGGACTTTAGACCCATGTTATTACTCTCCAGCTGTGTCACAGGACACAACATCCTTGAGAGAGTCAGACCATATCTTCCTGGAAGGTATCAATATCTGGAATCATCCAATATAAACCTTTCCAGAAACTCTTGGATGAACATAGATTGACTAAAGGGCAATGACTTTCTTGGATCTCTATCTATAGATCCTCATGCCTAAGATGTTGGCATCATTCCCTAGATCATTCTTCTTGAAATACATATCAAACCTTTTCTTCACCATGTGAAGAGTTGAGATGTCATTCCATGTGAGGAGAATGTCATCAATCATCTAGAACAAGAAATACTATTAAGGTGCTCCCACTGATCTTCTTGTAAACACAGACTATTTCAAACATGCTTGCATAACACCATGCATATCTTTATGGCCTTGATATGAAAACCTTTTCTAGCTATTTCCTTATAGAAATCTTTTCAGATGTCCATGCAAGAAAAGCAGCTATCATAACAACATGCCATAATTGATCATGCAATTATAACAAGCAGTTCCCTAATGGACTTAAAGCTTAGCTATTGGTGAAAATTTCATCATTATCCACCCACTGGATTTGCCTGAAATTATTGTTCACTAGCTTGCCTTTTAAGGTAACAATGTTACCTTCCATGTCTATCTTCCTAGAAGATTAATTTATAGCCTGTGGGAATTACCCCTTTGGCAGCTTATCCAAGTCCTATACTTGATTAGCAGACATGGAGTCCATTATGGTTTTCATGGCCTTTAGCCATTTCTTGGAATCTGGTCCACCGACCGCTTCCATTTCCTCATAAGTATTAGGTTCATGCTTGATGAAAAATTCGTCATGCCCAGCATATCGAATCGATCCAGACTTATGTGGTTCCTGTGTTACTTGAACCTCAGGTTGACTTTCAACCTGTATGTGAGATTTTGCTCTACATCTGTGTCTAATTATATTGTGGTTGATTCTGGACCTTGTCCAAATCAAATCTACTCCCACTAGCTTCTTTCAAAAGAAATACTTTCTCAAGAGAGACAGCAGTTTGAGCAACAAATATTTTGTTCTCCTTGGGATAGAATTAACACTCTACAGTGTACCACAAACACATACTTTTGAATCACTGCACATTACATTCCCAATTCCATTGAAGAAATGGGATATTTGCAGTTCTCAACTCAAAAGCTAATTTAGACATTTTTCTTATGGAGTGGCAGTACATCTGTTTGCATGGCATCATAGTAGTATATTTGCATGACTATTCAAAGATGGAATCCACATCCAATGTGTTCCTTTTTCTTTCTTTGAAATTCACCACACAGTGGTGTACTAAGAAAGCTGTGAGATAACTCCACACTTCTTAGGACAGTCATCAAATTCTCCACTAATCACCTTGATCCAATCAAAGTGCTTTAATAGATCCTTCAATTTGACTCAATACTTCATCTGTGAAGTTCTTGGGTTGCGTAAGGCATACCCACACCTAATGAAGTATATAACTCCTCTTAGTGCTTGTTTATATGGGTCCACTTACATTGCTGTGTAATAGATCCAACAAGCCACTATTCCTTCCACCCTTTACGGTGAATGCAGCATCTGTCACATTGTTCCTTTGAACTAGGCTCACATGTATCATAATCCTAAAAGGACAATGATCCCAATAGCCCATGGACCTTTGGATGTGACCATTGTTCTATGGTTCAAGAGACAATGCTATAAGAGGAATTTTATTGAATCATTAGATCTGAGCTTGTGTTACATATAGAACCACAAACTATTGTCAATTGTATCACTTCAATAGAACATCTCAGATTAAAGAACAATATTAATTATTATTTTAAACTGAAGTCCTTTCCAAAAGGAATGATGTTCTAATACATAAGCTGATACAATAACAGCAAAGTTCTATATAAAGTCTTCAAGGCAGTGAGATGATATCAACAGCAGCATCCAATGCTCTGTCCCTGACCCGAGAGTCGATCCCATCAAGCCTCTTCGTCCTACTTCTTTTGAGCTCCTGCACATGTAAAACATATGTGAGCCTCACATACGGTACCCAGTACCCATGAATAAGAAGTAGACAAAAGACCTCGGTAACACAATACCTGAAGCGGATGGATTACATCCCTTCCTCTTTGCCATGCTCTTCTTGGCCATCAATCCTCTTCGAAATACCCATGCATTCCCAGTCTTCCGAAGTATTAGCTTTGAAGATACAGAACCATGGTCTTTCTCAGATTCAGGCACACATTCTGAAGATCCAACAGAACTCTCCTGATCATTGTCTATAGAGCATGGTGTGAAGAGACCTTTGAGATGTATGATTAGATCATAGATCCCCATCTCATCACATTCAACCTTGACCTCTGGGGTCATGCACTCTAAGACAAGAGCAATGTACTGTTCGTTATCTTCACAATGTTCAAGATAGACATTCCACTCCCAGTCATGCACCAATAAGGTGGGGCGCCCCGAGTGGATATCATGCTTCCAATAAGGAAGGGGCAAATCCTACTATTGGTCATTCATGTCTCTACATGACTTATGACATGCCCAATGACAGTCGTTTTGATCTCCCAATTACGGAGAGACGTAAGACTGTATTAAAGCACACCCATCATCAAATCTCGACATGAATACCTCAAGTCTAAGGATCAATGCAAACCTCTTGTATGTGAGATTGACTTGTTGACTAGACAAGTCAATCCTCACGGTGGATCACTCCAGTGCATCCAATGCACCTGTATGTCTGCGTTACTGTGCCCCGCACCTAACCAGCCCATACACCAGTCTCACATGTACCAAAGCTGTCCCATATCTGCTAAGGTACCTTGTCTGGGGATAGCTTATGAGAATGGATCCAATCCAAACTCCTGGGACATTATTTATGCAACTCAATACATCAACACAGGTAGAGAAGTCTTGCATAATAACGACCATGCCTATATAAAGAGTAATAGTTCTATCAAAGTACATTCAAACAATGCCTGACCATGTCCATACATTGGTCTTTAGGGCATATACACCAACACCCATAGTTGACTTGTCTGAGAGTCAAACTACTCCTAAGTTGCCTATAGAGATTGTTGTAGACATGTCTCAGCTTAAGAGTGAAATAGAACCATCACAATTACCTTCAATTCTAGGGCCCATACCCACAGGTTCCCAAACCCAAAATTGCCCTACTAGTAGAGAACCTAAAACTGAACCCAAAGCCATAGGTCCTCTTGAACGATATTTTGAACGTAAGTTAGAGCCTTTTGAGCTTGACCTGGACCCTAAATGTCAACCCTTAGGAACACCCATAAGCTTACAAAGTTTATCTCAGCACCCTATGATCCTTGAATCTTGTCTTTTACATCCTTCTAGCCATACCCTTAAGCCACCATTAGTATCAATAAAACATAATGAACTCAATCATGCTTTGCACTATGCTCTTATTCAAATTGAGTATATTGATTTCATCATTCCTTGTTCTTTTCTAAGTCCTATGATTTTCTATGACAAACTTACTAATGAGTATGGCCGAGAAGGGGAATTTTCTACATGGCTCCCTGACTTGCAGCTTGGACTATGGATATTGACTGTTGAACTCCTCCACCTACGCAAGGACAATTCTTCGGGGAAGAATTTTTTCCACCTAGGGAGAACTGATGGAGGCAGGGATCATAGGCCAAGAAGCTACAAGTGTACTCTACGAGTACCCTAGTCAAAGGCCTGGAGGGTCACGAATAAGCTAGCATGCTCAATGACAAACTAGCACAATAATTGGAAAAGAACTATTTCAACGACCCAATAAAGTGAAGACATTCAAGCCCAAGACGTTCAAGCTCACTAAAGAAGAAGTTGCTGCATCTCATAAATCAAGACTTGCATGTGCACCAACCAGTCTAGCCACATCCACGCGAAGCTTCAACCAAACCATAGTAATCGGCCAGCTGCAAATTTGCCAATTACAGATCTCAACAAGAGCCAGTCAACGTCCCTCGTGAACGTTGCAATCAAGGATGCTTCAACGCTCACCCACGCATCTCACAAGGAAGCTGCAACATCTATCTTTTGCAATCATAGAAGGAAATAGCAACGTCTCTCCACGCTCAAGCCTATATGTAACTCTCTCACGCAACATTGCAATGATCATTGTTTGTTGAAATCAAATTTGATGAAGTAGTTTTAGAATTCTTCCTCTTCTATTGGATGCTCTCCTTCCTCTTCTCCCTCTAGGGCTGAGCCCTCCTCTTTCTCTCTTCTCTACCATCCTCTACTCCCTCCAAAGTTCCCTGTCAACTACAACCATCCGCAAGTTTCAGCGACTAAGAATTTCAATACTTTGCAACCTCGCCGTCGATGATCCACCGGTCGGATCTCCACAAGATTGTGACCACAACTCCTTCTTCCCCTGACGAACCTTCAGGCGCCGGCATCTACCAATCCACCCCTCCGATTGTCGGAATCGAACACTCACTCTAATCCCCTGTTTTACGCAACCTTCCACCCTAGTTCCGCCCTTCAACGCCGTCCTCCTCCGACCGGCCACCGTCTGCCCCAAAACTCCAACCACCTTTTCTCCATCATCATAGCAACCTCCAATCATAGCAGGTTTGGATTTGGTGCATTACTAGACGAACGGCGAAGCACCCTGCTCCACTCGCGCAACTTCCCCTGTTCTGGCCAAACAGTTGCTTCCTCGCCTTTGTCCGTGTTCAGACGCTATCCTCACCTCCTCCGTCACCTCCCATCGGTGCTCCGATGACATTAACACCCCTTCGTCCTTCCCTTGACTCCAACGTCGCAGGCGAACGATCACTGCCCCCGCATGGTTGATCGGCGCCATCTTTGATCCCTTTGTTTCCAGACTTCCTGTTTACATTGCCTGTTTGGTCTTTATATTATTCTGATTACGCTTACTTCCATAGGTACCTTAAGCAATTGGCACAATAGAAATCTTGAACTTTGGCAAGCGTACAAAGCATACATCTTGTTCTATCATTTGGACAAGTCGAGCCAAACACAGATTGACCAAATCAACCTACGATACACCTCAACTTTTCATAACTGGTTAAACTCCTACAACTGTTTTATGAAATCGGAAAAACAAAATCCTTAATCTTTAGCACAGATTGGATGCACTAATCTTGCACTAACACCTGGTTAAGTTGGTTTCACTAAATAGTCAATGACGCATCCTAGGAGGCATAGCAAAATGTCAAGACTGATAAAATTCTATACTGCTTGCTTATCTGACTAGCTATATTGTTGCAACTAGTATACATGCCTGACAGTTCTTCACACTCTGAATTTTTTACAGTTAAAAAGAGCTAGTTTTGTTCTACATGCTGGTTTGATCGGTTCAAATTTTTGATGTATGGATTTTTCTCCAAGGCATAGCAATTTCTTGTAACTGATTATCTTTATTGCCCTGGAATTCTGGTTGCTTTCATGAATATGATGTTTTTTTCTGAAAAATACAAAAATAAATAATTGAATTTTTTAATTGCATTTTCACACGCCTCCGTCCTACATCACGTTGGGTGTAAATAGGTATTCAAAATGAAAACTAACTTGGATGGCAACATAGTTACCTATAAGGATATACTTGTGGCTAAATGATTCAAACAAATCCACGAGATGGACTACGATGAAACCTTCTCGCTAGTTGCCATGATCAAATCCATTCGGATTCTTCTTACTATAGCTACATATCATGATTATGAAATATGGCAGATGGATGTTAAGACAGTGTTCCTTAATGGGAAGCTGACTGAGGATGTGTACATGACACAACCCGATGGCTTCATCCATCCTGCAGATGCCAATAAGGTCTGCAGGCTAAAGAGATCCATTTATGGATTAAAGCAAGCATCTCAAAGTTGGAATCTTCGATTTGATGAAGCTGTGAGAGACTATGGCTTTATCAAAAGTGAAGATGACACCTGTGTATATAGAAAATTCAATGGGAGCTTGGTGACTTTTCTGGTCTTGTATGTCGATGACATACAACTAATCGGAAATGACATCCCTAGTCTTCAATCTGTGAAGACATGGTTGGAGAAGTGTTTCAAGGTAAAAGACTTAGGGGAGACTGCCTATATTCTAGGCGTGAGGATCTACCCAGATAGATCCAATAAGCTCCTGGCCCTTAGTCAAAGTACCTACATTGATAAGGTCCTAGAGAGGTTTAACTTGGAGCAATCCAAGAAAGGATATCTTCCAGTGAGACATGGCCTTACTCTCTCTAAGAGCTAGTGTCCCACCACACAGGCTGAGAGAGATGACATGAGTCGAGTGCCCTATGCTTCGGCAGTAGGCTCGATCATGTATGCAATGTTGTGTACTAGACCAGAAGTGGCTTATGCTGTAAGCATAACCAGCCGATACCAATCTAATCCAGGTCTGCAGCACTGGGTGACTGTAATGAACATCCTAAAGTATTTGAGAAGAACTAAGGATCTATTCTTAGTCTATGGGGGACTAGAAGAGCTTAGTGTTAAGGGCTACACTGATGCATCATTCCAGTCAGACCCTGACGACTTTAGATCGCAGGCTGGCTATGTGTTCAAATTGAATGGAGGAGCTATTTGCTAGAAGAGCTTCAAGAAATCTACCATAGCAGATTCTACAATCGAGGCTGAGTATGTCACTACTTCTGAGGCAGCCAAAGAAGCTATTTGGATATGGAAGTTCATATATGATCTTGAAGTGGTTTCAACTACTGTGGTTCCCATTGAGATCTATTGTGATAACAATGGAGCCATTACACCGGCAAAGGAATCATGGTCTCATCAAAGGTCCAAATACATACTCAGGAGATTTCACCAGATCAGAGAGATCATAGATCGGGATGATGTCAAGATTAGCATAATTAACAAGAGAACAATCTAGTAGACCCATTAACCAAGGCTTTGGCGCAGCAGAAGCATGATGGTCATGCCAGGGATATGGGTTTGAGGTTCCTAAACCTCTTGGTCTAAGTGCAAGTGGGAGATTGCTGGTGAATATGCCCTGAGACCTATTTGTGGTCTATCTTTGTACTACTTGACATTGATATTTATAGATATGTCATTCTGGCATTGTTGTTATCATCATTTGTTTACATCTGCGATTGTGTGTACTTACATGATAATGTCCCTGGAGACAGATTGAAAATGTGCTCAAACTTTTATCCCCAGTCGAGTACCTTAGATGTATGGGACAGCTATGGTACATAAGAGACTGGCATATGGGCTGGTTAGGAACAAAGTGCTAACGCAGATATATGGGTAAATCAATGGTAGATGTATGATAACACCAAAATATGTAGTATATTTTGCTTCATTTTGGGTACCTTTTCATTCCAAATTGAGGATCTTTTACTTGCTTTTATGTTGAATCCATTAAATATTGCAAAGTCTACTTCTATTTTAGTTTTTTTCATGTTTTTCAGGCAAAAGGCACTATTTAAGGCATTTTCAAGCTAAATCAAATACATGGAAGAGTTACCATCATCAAGAGGAGATCACCCAAGAAATTTTACGCAAAACAGAGTAACTCAGCAAATTACGGCAATGCCGTAATCCATTTTACGGTACTGTAATTTCAGATAGTACCGTAAAATTTGAGCCCTGCCATATTTTGAAGAATTTCCAAACATAAAGTTTTCTAGATTTTATGGCACTGCCGTAAACCAATTTACGGTACTGTATTTCAAAGCGCTTTAGAACAAAGACTTTGCCTGATTTTACGGTACCACCGTAAAGGATTACACGGTACCGTATTTTCCGGACGATTTCAAATAGAGAGTTCATCCGATTTTATGGCACTACCGTAAACTAGATTATGGTGCCGTATTCCCCAAATGATATCAAAACAGAAGACTTGACCGATTTTACGGCAGTGCTGTGAACTATTACACTGCCGTAATTCTTGTTTTGAAAGCGACACCCAGGTCAATTTCCATGCCCAATTTTTGCGGAGATGATTGCGGATGATCCAGGGCTTCATATTCGATGCTGTAAGAAGCAACAAGGGAGTTTTGGATGAGAGGAGCACGCACAGACGAAAAGCCCCAATTTTGATCCACTGTCGAGAGAGAAATCGTCATCCACGCCGCCGCCTAGGGTTTCGCCACCGTGCCTGATCCAGACAATCTCCGGCCATGATTTTCATACTGAAGCTTCATCGTAAGGAGGAGACAACGTGCCAGAAGTTCTAGACAGAGAGGAGATCGATTGAAGGAGAAATCAAGGAAAGAAGAGGCGCTAACACTGTTCATCGCCTCAAATTGGAAATTACGGCTGTGAAATACTTCACAGTCGTGCTGTATTTTCTTAATTCTTCTTCTCCTTTGATTTTTGATCTTCTGAAACCATGGAATTCTGTAACTCCTTTACCATGATAGCTTAAACTACTCTTGGGACATGGGGGATTAGTTCACTTAATTTCCAATGACTAGATAACTATTTTTTTTATATATTTCGTTGCGTTTAATGTTAACATGATGATTTTGCTCATGTGATAATTGTGCTTAGACTCTCTATAAGTCCATGTTATTAATTATGTTCTTAGAATTTTCACTATTGACTGAAAGGTAATTGCTTGAGAATTTGGAACCCTAGAATTGCATGTTAGGAACCCTTCCTTAGGTTTGATCCAACTTGATCTGTTCTAGTATAATTATTGCCATGATTATAACATGAATCTATAGATCGAATCTATTTGTCAAACATGGAGATCTTGCACGAAAGTGAGGATTGGAACGTTGGAGATCTATGAGTAAAACTAGTGTCGAGGCTCGGATGCACGAAAGTGATCCTTGAGTTTCCGCTAGAGATTATCAACCTAGAATTCGGATGCATGAAAGTGATCCTTGAGTTCATAGATTGATAATTTACTTATCTTCAACGTTGGGACAAATCTTGCGCGAAAGCGAAGATAAATCCCTGCGTGATTGTTTGCATGAGAGTGAAAAAATCCTTTTATTAGGTAAATTGTATCTTCTTCATGATAAAATTAAACTGCCGAAATCCTTATTCATATCTAGTCTTAAAAGTTAATTGAACGATACCCTAGTCCCAGCTTTCTCTTCGATAGTTCTCTTTCGTGTGTTTGCGATATTTGCTTGACTTTCATTTGATTGCCTAGATAGTAAAAAATCAATTATTCAGTACTTGACAACATAGGTCCATGTGGATTCGATACTTTCTTTATTATTTCGTGTACCCATGCACTTGCGGGATAACAACAATTTTTTAGCACCATTACCGGGGATTAGTCCAAAGTATGCGCGTGCCAAACTTGTAGTGTTACCTTACTGTACATCAAGTTTTTGGCGCAGTTGCTGGGGACCTTAGTTTTGTCAATATTGAAGATAATGAGATTATTGCTAGACTAGGTTTTTACTGTTTTTTATTTTGTTTTTGTTATTTTCTATTTTTCTTGAAATCACTTGATCGATCTACTTTGCATGCGCAGGAGTCTTAGATCAGGACCACTTGTACCATTGGATCCTAAAATCAATAGAACACTGAGAGTGTGCAGGAAGTTGAGATTAGAAGAAGAGCTGCAAGAGACATCCCCACCAGAGTTACAAGAAGAAATATTAGAGATGAGAGACAATCAGAATAATCAGAGAACACTTAGGGATTATGCAGCCCCTAATCCCCAAAAAATTCATTCAAGCATTGCTAGACCAGCAATAGAGGCTAACAACTTTGAGATCAAGCCTACTTTTATTTCAATGTTTCAACAAAATCAATTTGGAGGATCTCCACTGGAGGATCCCAACCAACACTTGGCCTCATTTCTTGAATTATGCGATACTATTAAATTTAATGGTGTTTCTAACGATGCATTGAGATTAAGACTTTTTCCTTTTTCTCTTAGGGATCGGGCAAAGACATGGCTTAATTCACAACCAGCCGGTACCTTCACCACTTGGAATCAATTGTCAAATACTTTCTTGAACAAATACTTTCCTACAAGCAAGACATTGCAGGTGAGGAATCAAATTACAAACTTTCAACAAAGAAGTGGGGAGTCGCTCAGTGAGGCCTAGGAGAGATTCAATGAACTACAGCGGAAGTGTCCTCACCATGGCATTGAAGATTGGAGTTTACTGCAAATTTTTTATTATACATTATCTGATCATACTAAAATGATTGTGGATGCTGCTGCAGGAGGAACTATTATGAGCAAAACCCAAGATGTTACCTTCAGACTGCTAGAGGAGATGGCATTGAATCACAATCAATGGACTGCTGAGAGAAGAGTACTACACAAGCCTTCTAAAGGTAAGGGTGAAAGTGAAGGATGGCAATCCTTAGCAGAGAAGGTAGACTTTTTGTGCAGTAAGTTTAATTCCATGCAACCTGCTTCTGTTTCTGCTATCACTTGTGAAATTTGTAGCAATGATGGTCATACTGCTGAATATTGTAGAATAATTGTTGATCAGGGGAATGAGCACGTGAATGCCATAGGGAATTATAATCAAAGTAGACCTAATGATCCCTATTCTAGTACATATAACCCTGGATGGAGAAATCACCCCCAACCTTTCATGGAAAAACAATAACAATGTAGGGGGGAACACTGAAAATAAAGGATATGAAAGACCAAATCAGAACTTTAATCAAAATCAAAATCCAAATCAGAATTCAAATATAGAATCCATGTTTGAAAAACTTATGGCTAGTCAAAATCAATTTATGTCTGATAAAAAACAAACCATGTCAAACCAAAATAGAAAAATTGAAGAGTTTATGTCTAAGTAAGACCAACTCATGTCAAATCAAAATAGACAAATTGAAGAGTTTAAGGAAAGTTTTCATCAAATCAACTCTAGACTGGAAAGAGTAGAAGCCCACATCAAAATTCTTGAAAACCAGATTGCACAACATGCTAGTGCACCTTACAGACCCCCTGGGAAATTGCCTACAAAACCTGAGATAAACCCTAGGGAGCACTATAATGCCATCATGACTAGAAGTGGGAAACAACTAGGAGAACCTAGAGGGAGGTTTGAAAACACTGAAAAAGGGCTTGATGATAATGAAAGGGGATTAGAGTTAGGAGAATCTTCTTCACATGAGAAACCCCAAACTTGTTTACCACCTCAAAAGGGTGATGAACCAAAAGGGGAGGAATCATGTGAGAAAGACAATCCTAAACCTAATTTGCCTGCTCCTTACCAGCCACCAATACCTTTTCCTCAAAGGTTAGTTCAACATAAACTAGACAAAAAGTTTGGTAAATTTCTTGAAATCCTGCAAAAGCTTTATGTTAATATTCCTTTTACTGAAGCTATTACTGAAATGACATCTTATGCCAAGTTTTTAAAGGAGATTTTGTCTAGTAAAAGAAAATTGGATGATTATGGCACATGTACTGTTACTTTAACTGAAGATTGTACTGCTATCATACAGAACAAACTACCACCTAAACTGAAAGATCTAGATAGTTTTTCTATACCTTGTTCAATAGGCACTATGGCTTTTAACCGAGCCTTATGTGACCTAGGTGCTAGTGTGAGTCTAATGCCTCTTTCTACTTATAGGAAAGTAAATCTTGGAGAGCTAAAGCATACATCCATATCCTTACAGCTCACCGATTCGTCGGTGAAGTATCCTGTAGGTATATTAGAGAATGTTCCTGTACAAATTGGTAAGTTTTTCATTCCTGCAGATTTTGTAGTGTTAGACATGGAGGAAAATTCTAGAAATCCTATAATTCTTGGAAGACCACTTTTGGCCACTGCTAAGGCTAACATTGATCTGAAAGAAGGAAAGATTACTTTTGATATATGTGACAACAATATTGAATTTAATCTTAATGATTCATTGAACAAACTTTCATACTCAGGATCTTGTTGTAGTGTCGAGATATTTAATGATTAAATTTATGATGTTTCAAGTATGTTTGATGAAACCCCAAATAATAAATCTGACAATCTTTCTGAGAGTATTGTTGAGAAATTGTAGAAGAAAAAGATAAGGAGGAAGAGAAGAAGAGAAAGCTCTAGACTGATTGGCAAAATAGAAGGGATTCTGAGCAAATTTGGATACTGTTTCAAGATTGAGCCTTTTATTGAAAAATCAGGAGGGAAATTCAGGAGTTCATGATCAAACCCGACTGATAAAGGGTCAAGCTAATGACCTTTAAATTAGCGCTTCTTGGGAGGCAACCCAAGCTTTATAACCTCTATTTTGTTTTCTTTAACTTAATTTTAGCTTAATACTAATTTTTTCTTTTATTTTTGTAGGTAAATTGTGATTTGCTGCAAATTACGGCACTACCATAAAGTATTTTACCGTACCGTATTTCCAGTCCTCTTTCGATCAGAAAGTTGTCTCAAAATTACGGTACCGCCGTAAGATATATTACGGTACCATATTTTGTATCCGAAATCAACCAGAGAGTTCTTTCATTTTTACGGCACAACCGTAAGTTGTTTTACGTGCCGTATTTTCTGGAATTTATTTTTTGTTTTCCATCAAAAAAAATAAATAAAAAATTAAAACAAAATTTTTTTTTTGTTGCTTGATTTTTACGGCAGGTACCGTAAGCTCCTTTACGGTACCGTATTTTCGTGTCATTTTTTATCAGAAGACTGCCGAGATTTTACGGCGGTACCGTAAGACATTTTACGGTACCGTATTCTGCATCCAGTTTCAAACAGAAAGTAGTCGAGATATTACGGCAGTGCTGTAAGAAATAACACTGTCGTAATCAGTTTTCTAGCGCGCGAGCCCTGTGCCGTATTTAGGGTTTCGACCGATCCATTTTTAGGGTTTTTACCCTCTATCTCACTTGTTTTCGAGCCATCCTTGGATTTCCGACCATCTCCGACCTTCAGTGGACGCCAACGACCACTTCTGTTCAGTTTTCATCGTCGAGCAGCTTATTGACAAGAAGTTAAAGAATTGGACTGTATTATTGTTTTGCTGAAGAAAACTTCAGTTCAGTCCAAAGAGGCAACCCAAGCTTTCTAACCTCTTTCTTCATTTGACTTGAATTGGACTGTATTATTGTTTTGTTGCCATTAAATTGTAAGTTTGCAGATTATTGACAAGCATGCCAAGAACAAAGTCAATTTGTCAAAGAGAAACAGGGAGTCGAAAAGAAAAAGGGAAAGCCCCTGCAAGGTCGTCTCAACCACGAAACCCATATGGAATCATATTTAGGAATGAGATGCAGGAGGCTAAATACAACAAGCTGTTGGAAAGAAAAATCATAAACACAAAGTATGCTGATCAGAGAACTCTTGAAGCCTTGGGGCTTTATGATGATGTACTTTGGATGTTTGAGAGAATCCAAGCCAAGCAGTTCTTCCAGATGACTCCGCACACCTATTTTCCACTTGTCTTGGAGTTATTGAGTAGTTTGATAATTGAATTGAAAGAGTACTCTCATGGCCCTACAGAGGGAGAAATCAGTTTCAGATTAGCAAATGAAGAAAGAAAACTTACCTTGCAAGAAGTTAGAGACATCTTTGGACTGAGCATAGGAGGGTACACTGAGATACCCCTAGGATTCATGGAGAACATATTTTGGAACCAGATCACAAATGAGAACCACTTCTATGTTGTGTCTGCCGGAGCCTCAAAAATCATGAACCCTTGTATCAAGTATGCTCATCGGGTTCTGGCACACACAGTATTTGGGAGAGGGGACAGTGATGGCATGGTCCGTCAACACGAGCTGTGCTCTCTGGGGCATGCTCAATGGATTCGTAGTGGATGTTGCTTATTTCTAGGTTAAGCATATAGACAAGGTAGCCAAGGCAACTAGAGGGTCTGTGGTGATTGGAAGTTTGATTACTCCTATAGATAGACATTGTGGGATTGAGCCCTATGTAGTTGAGTTGGCAAGGGGGAATGCAAGGCTCGACATCGAGTCTTGCATAGAAATGAAGATGATCGTTAGAGAGGGTTATACCTTCTGTTTGGTCCTTGGACCAGATGCCCCTACTCTTCCTATACCGCATGTCCAGATAACCACTGTCAGAGAAAGAGCCAACTGGAAGTTATCTCCTAGTGCAGCTGAAGCGGCTTTTACTCCACCACTGACCACCGTTCCACCACCACCCACCTGGGGTGGAAGGGGTGATCCATATGGGATGGAGTCACCACCACATGATTCTGCACATGCAGCCGGTCCTTCTTCACAGAGCACCAGAGGAGGTTTTGCTAGCCACCATGATCCAGGTTTCCAGGTGCTCATAGCACAAATGTATAATCAAGAACGCTGCCAGGAGAGGATGGAAGAGACTCTAGGGCACATCCAGATGGATATGGAGAGGTTATGTAATCATATGGAAGACATGGGTAACTTCCTCTTTGACCGTTTTGGTTATGCAGATCATAGAAATTATGGATACGAGGGTGATCAAGGAGGAACACCATATTATGATCCCATGGAGGGTGCTATTAGAGATTCAGAGGCTACACGGTCAGATGGCGATGAGTAGTTACTTTGTGAGTACTGTTTTCCTTTACTTCTTTACCATACTGTGTTTTCCCATATATATCTCATTGATTTTTCATATGATGAAGGGAGGGATGACGCTTCATGATCGCCACCACTGATTTTCGATTACTTGGTTTTGAATATGGTTGTATCTTGATGATGATACTGATTTCTGATTTTCAATATGGTTGTATGATGAATATTGATGTTCTGATTCACTTTTAGATATGGTTGTACTACATTATGATGATATTAATTCTAGTTGACATGATGTGATGATGAAAATATTTTGATATATGATCATGTTTTGGCATGTGTTGATAAATTTTTTATGATGAATGAACTCATATGTTGATGATTTTTGATGATTAATGAACTCAAATTCTTGATTAGAGTTATAGCCTCGTCATGTTAAATTTATTTCTTCAATACATATTTGTCTATTGAAATACGACATTAGTTGATGCATAAAATTTTGGGTAGATGTATTGTTTGAAGAATAAAATCTAAAAGTGAAACTTTTCTTTCGAATAAAATGAGTATATGAGTATGATTTATGAATTGAGATCGATTGATCAACATAGTAGATGTTTAGTCTATTCTTGTTATTTGTTGGGAAATAAGAATCCAAGATCCACAAAAATAACGAGGACTCCCCTACTTGGCACTGTGGGGAAGCACAGTGGTACCGAAGGTCATGGGTTGAAGTAATAAATAGAAAAAGTATGTATCTATGTGGGTACATGCCATGAGAGAAATCATTTCACATAAACTCCGCTGTCCTTAGTAAATTCTTTCCAAATTAGAGGATATGAGTTCTATTGCATTGATTATGTGATCCATGCACTCTAATCTCGTCACCATAAAAAAGGTGGTAATCGAGTTAGAGAATGTGAATGATGCCAAAAGGAATGACAAAGTATGTATCTATGTGGGTACATGCCAAAAAAAAATGATATGAGTGGAAAAAGATCTTGGAGACCTAATTCCTGTAAACAAAAGCATGGTAGATTTGAACTGAAAATTGGGTGAAATCATGAGATGGAAAATTCTATTTATTATACATGTTGCGAAGTTTTATTTGATTGAATTATGGATCTAGAGGGTCGAGTTCTAAAGATGATATATTTATTTGAAATTTTGTAAATCAATTGATAGAGTTTTTCATTGATGAGTTGTATTTTTAGAAATTTATTGAGCATGAAAAGGCTATTCTTTTAATCAAATTTTGATTTCAAAATTTTGATTTTTGCTCGAGGACAAGCAAAGTATGAGCCTTATGTGTTTGATGACACCAAAACAGGTCGTATATTTTGCTTCATTTTAGGTACCTTTTCATGCGAAATTGAGGATCTTTTACTTGCTTTTATGTTGAATCCATTAAATATTGCAAAGTCTACTTCTATTTTGGTTTTTCATATTTTTCAGGCAAAAAGGCACTATATAAGCCGTTTTCAAGCGAAATCAAATACATGGAAGAGTTACCATTATCAAGAGGAGATCACCCAAGAAATTTCACGCAAAACAGAGTAACTCAGCAAATTACGGCAGTGCCGTAATCCATTTTACGGTACCGTAATTTCAGACAGTACCGTAAAATCTGAGCCCTACCGTATTTTGAAGAATTTTCAAATAGAAAGTTTTTCAGATTTTACGGCACTGCCGTAAACCAATTTACGGTACCGTATTTCAAAGCGCTTTAGAACAAAGACTTTGCTTGATTTTACGACACCACCGTAAATGATTACACGGTACCATATTTTTCAGACAATTTCGAACAGAGAGTTCATCCGATTTTATGGCACTACCGTAAACTAGATTACGGTGCCGTATTCCCCAGATGACATTAGAACAGAAGACTCGACCGATTTTACGGCAGTGCCGTGAACTATTACAGTACCGTAATTCTTGTTTTGAACGCGACGCCCAGGTCAATTTCCACGCCCGATTCTTTCGGATGATCTAGGGCTTCATATTCGACGCTGTAAGAAGCAACAAGGGAGTTTTAGACGAGAGGAGCACGCACAGACGGAAAGCCCAATTTTGATCCACTATTGAGAGAGAAATCTCATCCACGCCGCCGCCTAGGGTTTCGCCACCGTGCCCGATCCAGACAATCTCCTACCGTGATTTTTATCCTGAAGCTTCATCGGAAGGAGGAGACGACATGCCAGAAGTTACAGACAGAGAGGAGATCAATTGAAGGAGAAATCAAGGAAAGAAGAGGCGCCGACACTGTTCATCGCCTCAAATTCGAAATTACGGCTGTGAAATACTTCACAGCCGTGCTGTATTTTCTTAACTCTTCTTTTCCTTTGATTTTTGATCTTCTGAAACCATGGAATTCTGTAACTCCTTTACCATGATAGCGTAAACTACTCTTGTGACATGGGGGAGTAGTTCACTTAATTTCCAATGACTAGATAACTATTTTTTTTATATATTTCATTGTGTTTAATCTTAGCATGATGATTTTGCTCAAGTGATAATTGTGCTTAGAATCTCTATAAGTCCATGTTATTAATTATCTTCTTAGAATTTTCACTATTGACTGAAAGGTAATTGCTTGAGAATTTGGAACCCTAGAATTGCATGTTAGGAACCTTTCCTTAGGTTTGATCCAACTTGATCTGTTCTAGTAGAATTATTGCCATGATTATAACATGAATCTATAGATCGAATCTATTTGTCAAACGTGGAGATCTTGCACGAAAGTGAGGATTGGAACGTTGGAGATCCATGAGTAAAACTAGTGTCGAGGCTCGGATGCACAAAAGTGATCCTTGATTTTCCGCTAGAGATTACCAACCTAGAATTCGGATGCATGAAAGTGATCCTTGAGTTCATAGATTGATAATTTACTTATCATCAACGTTGGGACAAATCTTGCACGAAAGCAAAGATAAATCCCTGCGTGATTGTTTGCACGAGAGTGAAACAATCCTTTTATTAGGTAAATTGTATCTTCTTCATGATAAAATTAAACTGACGAAATCCTTATTCATATCTAGTCATAAAATTTAAGTGAATGAAATCCTAGTCCCAGCTTTCTCTCCGATAGTTTTCTTTCGTGTGTTTGTGATATTTGCTTGACTTTCATTTGATTGCCTAGATAGTGAAAAATCAATTATTCAGTACTTGACAACATAGGTCCCTGTGGATTCGATACTTTCTTTATTACTTCGTGTACCTATGCACTTGCGCGATAACAACAAGTTTTTGGCGCCGTTACCAGGGATTAGTCCAAAGTATACGCGTGCCAAACTTGTAGTGTTACCTTACGGTACATCAATGTACTGGAACAACTCACCGTGAGACAATGACTTGGTGTCATGAGTTACCCTCACAAGTGATAGGATATGTATTGATCCCTATACTTGAGGTCAATGATTCTTCTATGTGGATAGCGACATACTTTGATACAACCTAACACCTCGCCGTAGTTGGGAGGTTATAATGGTTGTCATTGAGAATGTCACAACCCATATGAGAAGATCAATTGACAGATAGAGGATTTGCCCCTTCCTGAGGGAAGCATGATATCCACATGGCCTCTTATGGTTCTATGACTGAAAGTATATGGCCATACCCAGGTGAGAACCTAATTTAGTCATGACCATGTGATTGGTTAAAACAAGTGGTGACACACTTATCCAATCGGATATCAGTTTGGCAAAGAGACTATAATGCATCTGTGCCTAGTTGCGATGATAGGGATGTCGATGTCGATATCCATTCCGATGACTTGGGTAGCAGCGATGCACTGCTAAGTACCACTCACTGCTTGTGGTGACCTTAGGTCTGCACTGCCAATGTCAAAGGAACCTACAAGGTTGTACACCTTGATGCTCAAGTTTTCGTATTGATCGGATAGCCTTTGGATCGAGTTATTGGATAATTCGGATCTATTTGGGAGATTTCATCAGTGCCAATGGGCCTGATTAGATGGAGAAAACTTATTAGGGTCAACTTCCATTTTTGGCATATTGACCAAATTAACCATGGTTAACCTAGTTTGACCTTGGGTTAAATTGGATTGGATCCAATGGGTTGATTAACATGCATAATGGACCTTGGGTTAGGCCCATTATATAGTTGGGCTTACTGATAAGTTAAATGGGCTTAAGGAGATGAAAAGGGAGGCACATATTAAATCCTAGTTAGACTAGGATTGGCTCATATGCTTTAATTAATGAATTTCATCTGATTAATTAAAATCGATTTTGAATTAATCATTTGAGATAAAATAGGGGCTGATTATTTGATTTGATTAGAGTCCTATTTTAGTGGAGATAAAATAGGGGCTGATTATTTAATTTAATTACAGTCCTAATTGGATTAGGACTTTAATAATTAAATTCCTAAAATCATGCTCTAATCTCCTAATTCTTCTCCTTTACTCAAGCTGCCCATGACCCCTATAAAAGAGACCATAGCCCACCCCTCTTGATGTACAAAAACTCTCTTAGAGGCATGGAGAACAAGGAGGGGCGCTGTTGTGTCCGCAAGTGCACGGATCCTCGAAGTAATAAAATAGATATCGAACCACAGAGACCTTTTTGCTAAGTACTAAATAATTGATTTCTCGCTAGCTAGGCAATCAGAAAATAGTGAATCAAACTATCGAAAAGAACACGGAGAAAATATCAGAGAAGGGATCGGGACTAGGGGTTCATCAACTTTATTTTCTAATGGCTAGATTAAGATAAGTGTCTGTCAATCCAATTTTATCATGATAAAGGTATAGTTTACCTCATAAATAAATTATTTCGCTCTCGCGCAAATAGTCGTACAAAGAACCGATCTTCACTCTCGTGCAAGACCTATTCAATGCTAAAAATAGGTAAACCATCAACTAAGAACTCAAGGATCACTCTCGTGCATCCGAATTCTAAAATTGACAACCTCAAGTAGAAACTCAAGATCACTCTCGTGCATCAAAGTCACAACACAAGTTTTACTCAAGGTTCTCTAACGACTCGATACTCAATCTCTTATAGCATCAAATCAAGTCTAAAATATTAACTCAATTCAAAGAATCATAAAATCAACAAGGCATTAAATTTCTCTAAGAATTAGAATTCGAAGAACAACCTAATCTCTTACGATAATTCCAAACTCGATAATTCCTAGGGTTCCAAAATTCAAGCAATCAACTTCTCAGTCTATTTTGCAAAATTCTAAAACATGTTGATATTTATTAAACTAAGGAGAATTAAAGAGCAATTAATCACAAAAGTAAAATTATCACAATAAAATTAGTTTGACAAAATTAGGGTTTTCTAGTCATTAAGAAACAAAGAGATTACACCCCCCATGTCCCAAAGAAAGATTAAGCTAGCATGATGAAGGAATAAAAACAAAATATAACATGTTTCTGTATGAATAGGAATCGAAAAGAAGATGAGAAGAGTTACAAAATAGTGCTGTAATGAAATTGCCTATAACAGTGCTGTCACCGCTGTTCTATTGATTTCTCCTCCAATCGGAATCCTTTTGCTTTGAAACTTTAGATGCATGTTCTCCTTCACCAGGCGAAGCTCTCTGTCAAATTGCGCGGCCGGAGGTAGTCTGTAGGCTGAGAACCGATGAACCCTAGCAATTCCACCCATCTATCGATTGCTCCCTCGATACTGGATAAAAATTCCTCCTTTCACTTTGTGTGTCTTCTCCTCCTAAAGACGAGTTTGCAGCATCCTTCAGATCTCAATTTAGAAGTCTGGATCAAAAGATATGGTCTGTACAATTTTCGGGTCCATAAAAATCGCGTTTTTGAATGGAAATTACGGCCATAAAATATTTTACGGCAGTGCCGTATTTTGGTTCTGTGAACCCTGTGTCAAAATTACGGCCCGTAAAATGCTTCTCAACTATGCCATAAAATCGGATGAGTTCTCTGGTCTGAATCGCCTGGGAAATACAACACGTGGAATGGTTTACGGCGGTGCCGTAATTTTAGCAAGTGTCTCTGTTCTGAAGTGATCCAAATTACGACAGTGTAATGCTTTACGGCGGTGTCGTAAAATCAAGACAATTCTCTGATTTTAAAATCCACTAAAATATGGCAGGTGCTCCGATATTACGGTATTGTACCATAATATATATTACGGCACTGCCATATTTTGGTCTTTTGCTTTGATTTGCATGAAATTTTTTATGTGGACTCCTCTTGATGATGGTAACTCTTCCATGTATTTGATTTTGCTCGAAAATGCCTCAAAATAGTGCCTTTTTACCTGAAATTGATCAAAAACCAAAGATGGTGTAGATTCCGAAGCGTTTGGTAAAAAAAGTATAAGAACAAAGCAAAAGAGTAAGATTATGGTTCAAAAGACTACCAAATAAGTATGTAAAACACTAAGAAATTTAGAGTCATCAAACCCATAAGGCTCAAACTTTGCTTGTCCTCAAGCAAATAAAGAAATCAATACCAAAAAAATAAATTTTCACATAATGAAGAAATTTCTAAAATATAATCATCCATAGAAAATTTCATTAATCCCACACAAAATTTTCAAGTAAATACATCATCTTTTGAAATAAATCTTTAAGACTCAAAAGTTCAATTGAATAAAATTTCGCAATATGCATAGTAATAGAATTTCAACCTCACGAATTAATCTTGTTTTTGAGATTTTCATCCAATATGTTTTTGCTTATAGGAATAGGATTTCCAAATCTTTTTCCACTCATTTTTTTTATTTGTCCTTGACATTCTCTAAATCGATTACCACCCTTTTCTAATGAGGAATTTAGAGTATGTTGGTCAAATAACCACACATAATAGAACTTATATCTCATAGGTAGAAAGAATTTTCTTGAGACAGAGGAGTCAATGTCAAAGGAACTCTCTCTTGGCATGCATCTACATAGATACACACTTTTGCAATGAACTTCAACTCTTGTCTTAGGTACCATTGTGAACACAATGCCAAGAAGAGGAGTTATTCTTTTTCTTTTTGTGGACTTCAACCCATGTCTTTAGGTCCCACTATTAATTTTATACAGTGCCAAGTAGGGGAGTCATTCTTTCTCATGGATTTGGATTTCTTTTTCCCAACAAATAAAATAAAAGATTATAAAGATTAACTAGATTAATCACTTGATATCAACTCAATAACATGTGCAAATATGCTCATTTTATTCAAAAGAATTATTTCACTTCAAGATTGCATTTACTAAACAATGCATTTGCCTAGAATTTCATGCATCAATTAATGAAAAATTTCCAACAAACAGATTATATTAGAGAAATATATTCAACATATAAAATCTATTTCCAATTTCCAGAAATTGATATGCATGATAATAGATTAAAAATTTTGGCATGGTGTTTGTAGTATTTTCAGAAAAATCCTTCTACACATCATCATCATATTATGCCAACACAACTAAATCGAAATATCTATCAATAAAATCAAAAGGCGAGGATCCGTGGCATGTGAGCACAAGAAGTTTGAACTGTTCATCTTCCATTTGAACACATGGATTATCAGAAAAATACAAAGGATGGAATGCAAATGAGTAAGAAGAAAATACTCACAGAGGTCTATTAGTCTGTGTCAGACCCAATCATCCTTTGTGTCTTCGGGTTCAAACCACCAAAGTTTTTTTTTTTAATTTTCACCTACAAAAAGAAAAGAAAAATTAGTGCTAAGTAAAAAAACAACAAAAACAAAAAAAAATAGAGTAAAAGTGCTTGGGTTGCCTCGGAAGAAGCACTAATTTTCGGTCATTAGCTTGACCGTTCAACATTCAGATTGGATCGTGTTTGTGTGTTTGGTCGCCATCCTGATTTCTCTATGTCTCGTTCAGGGTTCTCAAGAACATAAGGCTCAGACTTAAAACAGTGTCCAAATTTACTTATGAGCTTTTTTCCTTTCTCAAGCAACATTCATTTTCCTCTCCTCCTTCGTCTCATCCTCTTCTTCTTCGCTACTCTTTCCTGAGATTCTTTATTAGCACACTCAGAAGATGTATCAGTTTCAAAATGAGAAGGTTCATCAAATAAACTATGCATGTCACAAACAACATGATCATTAATTGTTTCTATGCTACAACATGTCCCTGAGTGTGATGCCTTTTTTAAAGAATCAGTCAAATCAAATTCAATTATATCACCACATATATCAAAAGTCAATTTTCCCTTTCTTACATCAATGAGTGCTCCAGATATAGCCAAGAAAGGTCAACCAAGTATAATAGGGTTTTTTCAAACTTTCTTCCATCTCTAAAACTATAAAATCAGCAGGTATGAAAAACTTACCAATTTGTACAGAAATATTTTCTAATATACCAACCGGATGCTTTATTGATGAGTCAGCGAGTTGCAAAGTCATTGAGGTTGGTTTGAGCTCTCCAACATCCAGTTTCCTATAAAGAGAATAAGGTATTAGACTAACACTTGCACCGAGGTCACATAAGGCTCGGTCAAAAGCCATATCTCCAATAGAACAAGGTATAGAAAAACTACCTAGATCCTTTAGCTTAGGTGGCAATTTATTCTATATGATAGCACTACATTCCTCAGTAAGTGCTATAGTACCATGATCATCAATCTTTCTCTTATTAGACAAAATCTCTCTCAAAAATTTTGCATAAGTTGGCATTTGAGTCAAAACTTCAGTAAATGGAACATTAATATAAAGTTTTTTAAGAACATCAAGAAACATGCTAAATTGTTTGTCAAGTTTAGCTTGCACCAACCTCTGAGGAAAGGGTACAGGTGGCCTATAGGGTGTTGATGAACTAGGTTTAGAATCATTAACCTTACATGGCAATTCACCTTTAGGTTTGTCACCCTTGTGAGGTGACAAACTATTTTGGGACTGCTCATGTGCAGGTTGTGATTCCAGCACAGGTTCACTGCTAGTTTCAAGTCTTGGTTCGACCTTATCATCATCATCGAGAGATTCCTGAGGATCTTCCAGTTGTTTCCCACTCCTAGTTATGATAGCATTGCAATATTCCCTAGGGTTAGGTTCAGGTTTGGCAGGTAATTTTTCTAGGGGGTCTAGATGAAGTGCTAGCTTGCTGGGCAATTTGTGTTTCTAGCATTTTGCTGTGGGCAACAATATCATCTAGTCTAGCATTAATCTGTCTAAAATTCTCGTTGGCATCATCATTCTGTTTTTTCTGAAAACCCATAAATTGTGTAAACATCTCTTCTAGAGTGGGTTTCTGGGGTTGGTCCTAGGTTTGAGATCTTTGTTGGAATCCCATATTTTCATTCTGCCTATTATCATGATTATTGCTCCTCCATGAAAGGTTAGGGTGGTTCCTCCATCTAGGATTATAGGTATTAGAGTAGGGGTCATTAGATCTACTTTGATTGTAATCCCCCACTGCATTCATTTGTTCCTCACTCCTATCAACAACAATCTTACACTCTTCAGCACAGTGCCCATGATTTCCACAAATTTGACATGTAACAAAGGAAACAACATGAGTTTCCATTTGAAACGTATCAAAATGATTGCACAGAGAATCTACCTTATCAGCCAATGTGCGTCAGCTATCATTATCAATCTTACCATGTGGAGGGCAATAAAGAACTCCTCTCTCAGTAGTCCACTGGTTATGATTTAGTGCCATTTCCTGAATCAATGTATAGGCTTCTTCCATGGTCTTGTTCATCAGGGCTCCACCTATAGCAGCATCAACAGTAAGTCGGGTGTTATAAAGAAGACCATAATAAAAAGTCTTAATCAAAACCTATTTCTCTAAGCCATGGTGAGAACACTTCCATTGCAAGTCATTAAATCGCTCCCATGCTTCACTCAAAGACTCTCCATCCGTTTTTGCAAAATTTGTAATTTAATTTCTCAGTTGGATGGTCTTGCTAGGCAGGAAGATTTCATCAGAAATGCGTTAGAAAGCTGATCCCAAGTAGTGAACGTCCCTGATGGCTGTGAATGAAGCCAATCGCGTGCTCGGTTCCTAAGGGAAAAAGGAAACAATCTCAATTTTAGTGCATCATCAGAAACACCATTAATTTTGATTGTATCACATAATTCAAGAAAAAGAGATAGATGGATATTAGTGCAGGAATCCCCTTCAAGGGGGAGCGAGAAAACCCTAAGGTAAGAACCCCTTTCGAGAGGGGGGCGCATTCAAAACTTTGATAGCGGAAGCATAGACTTTTAGGGTTTCATAAGATCGCAAATGGTATAGCTATATAATCAACTTAATTGAACTTTAGATGAAGTTATGATCTTACCAATGCCATGGATGGATGGCGGCTTGGAAGAAGAAAGATCGAAAGGGATCTTCTCCTTAGAAGACACACACTAAGTGATGAAGGCTTCCAACTTGCGCAACTTTTGTGCTAGCAAAATGCCAAGTTGTCCTTCTCGAGTGGTAGGATGATAAGATGATGCTAGGGCCGAGAGTTCTTGTTTTCGTCCTCCCCTTCTCCTCGTCGTGAGTGCAAGCCAAAAACTCTCACTCTCGAATCCAAACCGAAAGGGAGAGAGAGCTCATCAAATGAAAGAAACGGTTACCATTTAATGTGTAACCCCCTTCATTAAAGCCCCCTTAATTCCTTGCGTTCACCCTAAGTGAACCAACCGAAAACATCTCTTAAATTGAACCATGCGTTCACCCTAGTGAACCGGTTCAATTAGGTTTGGTTCAAAGACCAATTAACCCAAGCCACTTGGTCTAAATCATATTAACCCCTAAGGTTTCAGATCTAACCGATCATCTCTCGATGCTCCTGATCTCACCGATCTAGCATCTGCTCTCTCGATCGAAGCTTACCGATCTCAAGCCCTAATCAATCAAACATGATCAGGCTAGATCTCACTTACAATCAGAGTTTAAATCCCTTTAAACTGAACCCAAATAATTCAGTCCACACGATCTGACTTAAAGAAAGCCATATCACCAAATTGTGTGACCCTGAGGGTTTCCTTTAAATGTCGGTAACGATAACTTACGTTATCACGATCAGTGAGGGGTATCTAGCAACACATCACTGTCTCCCGATATAAAGGAAAGAGTCTTCCAAGACTACACCCAACCCATAGCACAAGTGTGATTCAGTTTCACTAGGCATACAAGTGTCCTTTGCCACTGGATGTTCTTATTGGACAAGCGGGTCAAGCTTGTAACTCCAATACGATGAGCATGACTAGATCAGATGAACATAGTCATCTGGGTATGGCCATACACTATCTCAATCATCTCATATAGGGGGGCCCTTTAGAACATCACACTCCTTGAACAAGGAGACGGCAATCCTATATCTATCACTAGTGTCCTAACCTGACTCATGATCATTATCCAAGATAGTCTATAATCATTATCTTTCAAATGATATTGAACTACCTCAAAATAATGACATTCATCATTTAGAAACACAAGTGATCTCAAGTCAAAGGACATGTGCCACTTGTTGCTTTCAAGGATCATTCACATTGTGACAAGCAATTGAATATCCTAGTAGGGTCTGTCCAGTACATCCAATGCACCCATGAGTCTTCATCTTATTCCATGCTCGAAGCATCCTATAAGATTAGCACACATATTAGTCTCAATCATATCAAGGCTGTCTCATGTTCACCAAGATATCTCGACTAAGGACTTATAGCCTGTCAGCCTAGCTGAACAGCTTTGAGACATTATTCAGAAGTACTCTCATTACAGCAGACAAGGTAACAAACTGAATAATAACCATGCCTTTATAAACTTAAGAGTTTATTACATGACACTTATACAATCCCAAGGCCTCAAACATTAGCCTTAAGGGCATACCCCAACAATTAGGATCTTCAAGAGGTGCTCCTCCATATTGGTTTTGTTGAATCTTAGATAGGAACGCTGGTTTGATTTTGAAATTGTTCGCATCAATGGCCGGCCTGGTGACACTAGAGTGAATTCCCTGTGAATTAGGGGCAGCATAGTCACGCAAAGATATTCTCTCGTTATTCGCCATATCCAAAATATCTTCTTGTATCTCCTATGATGTTTCTTGTAAATCTTCTTCCAGTCTTAACTTTCTGCGCACTCTAAGGGTTTTGTTAATTTCAAGATCCAATGGAACAAACGGTCCTGACCTAAGACTCCTGCACATGAAAAGTAGGTAGATTAAGTGATTTCAAGAAAAACAAAAAATAAACAGTAAGTAAATAAATAACAAAAAATAGTAAATAAAAACCTCGTCTAGAAATACTCTCAATATCTTCAATATTAACAAAAAAAAGGTCCCCGGCAATGGCGCCAAAAACTTGTTGTGTCCGCAAGTGCATGGATACTCGAAGTAATAAAATAGATATCGAACCACAGAGACCTTATTGCTAAGTACTGAATAATTGATTTCTCGCTAGCTAGGCAATCGGAAAATAGTGAATCAAACTATCGAAAAGAACACGGAGAAAATATCAGGGAAGGGATCGGGACTAGGGGTTCATCAACTTTATTTTCTAATGGCTAAATTAAGATAAGTGTCTGTCAATCCAATTTTATCATGATAAAGGTATAGTTTACCTCATAAATATATTGTTTCGCTCTCGCGCAAACAGTCGTACAAAGAACCGATCTTCACTCTCGTGCAAGACCTATTCAATGCTTAAAATAGGTAAACCATCAACTAAGAACTCAAGGATCACTCTCATGCATCCAAATTCTAAATTTGACAACCTCAAGTGGAAACTCAAGATCACTCTCGTGCATCAGAGTCACAACACAAGTTTTACTCAAGGTTCTCTAACGACTCGATACTCAATCTCTTGCAGCATCAAATCAAGTCTAAAATATTAACTCAATTCAAAGAATCATAAAATCAACAAGGCATTAAATTTCTCTAAGAATTAGTATTCGAAGAACAACCTAATCTCTTACGATAATTCCAAACTCGATAATTCCTAGGGTTCTGAAATTCAAGCAATCAACTTCTCAGTCTATTTTGTAAAATTCTAAAACATGTTGATATTTATAAAACTAAGGAGAATTAAAGAGCAATTAATCACAAAAGTAAAATTATCATAATAAAATTAGTTTGACAAAATTAGGGTTTTCTAGTCATTAAGAAACAAAGAGATTACACCCCCATGTCCCAAAGAAAGATTAAGCTACCTTGAGGAAGGAATAACAACAAAACATAACATGTTTATGTATGAATAGGAATCGAAAAGTAGATGAGAGGAGTTACAAAATAGTACTGTAATGAAATTACAGCACCGTAATTGCCTGGAACAGCGCTGTCACCACTTTTTCATTGATTTCTCCTCCAATCGGAATGCTTTTGTTTTGAAACTTCAGATGCACGTTCTCCTTCACCAGGCGAAGCTCTCTGTGAAATTTCGTGGCTGGTGGTGGTCTGTAGGCTGAGAACCGATGAACCCTAGTAATTCCGCCCGTCTATCGATTGCTCCCTCAATACTGGATAAATATTCCTCCTTTCACTTTGTGTGCCTTCTCCTCCTAAAAACGAGTCTGTAGCATCCTTCGGATCTCAATTTGGAGGTCTGATTCAAAAGATATGGTCCGCGCAAGTTTCGGGTCCGTAAAAATCATGTTTTTGAATGGAAATTACGGCCATAAAATATTTTACGGCAGTGCCGTATTTTGGTTCTGTGAACCCTGTGTCAAAATTATGGCCCGTAAAATGCTTCTCAACTGTGCCGTAAAATCAGACGAGTTCTCTGGTCTGAATCGCCTGGGAAATACAGCACGTGGAATGGTTTACGGCAGTGCCGTAATTTCAGCAAGTGTCTCTGTTCTAAAGCTGATGTAGGGGGGAAGCATGCAATTTGGTCTAGCATGAAAAATAAATTTGAGATAAAAAAAAGCTAGCATGCAAGATTAACTATGGGGTTTTCAAAAAAAATATGTTTTTGGTATTTTAGTGTAAAATTCGAAATTTTGCATGCAAGTAACTACAAGTTCTAAACATGGATTCTAACATGATAAAACAAAACTACACTACACATGTGATCTAATAATCTAAGGCTAAGCATGCAATCCTATAACTAAACTATTTTGACTAGGAATTGAAAAACTAGGAGATATACTTACAGAGTGACTCTTGAGAATAGAAGAGTCGTATCGTCCCGGTCTTCAACGGTCCTACTCTGATGGAAGGAGTTGCATCATTACAAAAACACCAACACAGCAAACTCACACATGCGTGAGCATCAAATAAAATTTAAAGTCCAAGTCCTTTACAATGAAGAAATCAAAAGGGGAGGTTAAGCCTCCAAGTTCCTCTTGCCTAAGAAATAATAAGACTATTCTAAAGAGGGGAAGAGGAAAGCTTGCATCAACATGAGTTCATGGTGGCCATGTGGTCCTTCAAATCCTTGCGCCATCTTCCTAGAAAACAAAGAACAAGGTGTAGTAAGATGCACAAACAAACAAGGTGTTATGAAAGAAGCACTATCATCAGAAGACTATAATACTTAGCTTGCTTTTCTTTGGAGGCCGAGAGTCACAAGAAGTCCTTTTGAAGTGGTTGCGCCACTAAGGTTTTAAGATGATGGAGGTGCGCCACAAGAGATTGGAGGAGATGGAGAGGTGCCAAAATGGATGATGAAGTCCTTTGAAGAGGAGATGCGCCACTTGTTGAGAGGAGTGTTTCTTGCACCACAAGTTGATGGAAGATCTTTGAAGAAGAGGTTAGCGAAGGGAACCTTGGCCCTTGGGGAGGAAGTGGAGATTGGTGACACAAGCACCTCAGAGGAGAAGGGGAAAGGGGAGGGTGACACAAGCACCCAAGGTTGCTAGGCAACTAATCGACATTTCATTATCAAATTATTCTCCAAGTTCCATGCGATTACAAGGGTTTGTAGACATTTTCCTCAACGTTACAAAAGAGCAAATTAAGAAAGAAATTATAGTCTTCAATGCTTTGTCGAGGCAACGGCTCCTTTGATTGTGATTTGGCTTTAAAACTTCCCATATTTGAGTGTGAAAGCCAATTTGCTTGCTTGCTTGTCAATGCTTGGTCGAATTCTTTTTGAAACATTCCCTTCTTTGGCTTGGACGAATATAGAATTCTCTTGGTGGCTTTGGGTGCATGCTTCCTTACTTGGGCGCCAAGAAAGGTGACAATACTTCCTTCTTTGGCCATGGATGATTTTCTCTTGATATGTGATCGGTTTGAATGTTGTGCTTGGACGAATTTCTTTTGAATTCTTCCCTTAAGTGGCTTCATGAGGTGGCAAGGCTTCCTTGCTTGTCTTGGGAAAATTTGGAGAGGATTGATAGAATGGTTGGCTTGTTTCCTTCCATGGTGTGAACAAAAATCCCATTAATTGCCTTCCTTGATTTTAGGGATTGGGATGTTGATTTTTCTTCTTTCATGGGCGCATATTACTTGAGGTGGCTGAAATAATCCATGATTGATGAGGCATACGAATTTGGAAAGGTGAGATGAACTCCTTTCATCTCAAGTCTTCACTTTGAGTGAGGCTTTGAAGTGACCTTCCATATTTGGAGCTAGCTTTGTTGAGTGAGCTTTGAGCTAGCCTTGAGCTTGTCCACATGACTTGTAAATGCTTATTACACTACTCCTACTAGGATGCAACATTATGACATGCACTAATTCTAGTATGATGCAACATAATTTCCATAAAAGAAAAATACAAAACAAAGTATAAAATTTACCAAATGTAGCTACATGATGCATGCAATGCAAAGGTGCCTTAGGGTACCCATAAACTAGGGTAGCCTTAAGCTCCATTTATATTTTCTTGGGTCATGGTCTCTACCCCCATCAATTCTCCCCGGGTGAAAAAACTTCTTCTCCGAAGAATTGTCTTTGCACGGGTTGAAATGTTTAGAGGTGTTCCATGTAAAATGTTCCTTGGGTAACCAAACTTCTTCACCATTGGAGTGGGTGAACAAGCCTTGGTTCACAAGGTTGGCCATATGCTCATGCACACAAAACATGTCTAAAATTTGGATGGGGTCTTCCACATTATAAGGTGTAGGGTTCCCGTACAGAAGTGGCATAGTTGAAAAAAATGAGTAAGCATGCATATGCAGGTAAGAGCAAGAGTAAGCATTACAACCATTGAGTCTTTGTGCTTCTATTTCTTGTGTTATATCAGGTATTCCTACAGTGAATTCCCTTTCTCGGTCATCAGAATTAGTACACTTGTGGTAAGGGATTTGAGTGTCTAAGTATGCAGGAATAACAAAGTCTATGTGCTCAATAATAATCAAAGCAATGTAGTTTTTAGCATGCTCAAGTTGGGTTGGTCCTAAGGGTGGTTTGAAGGTATGGGTAGAGGGACCTAAGAGACAAGATTCTATGATCATTGGGTCTTGGGGAAGAACTTCTAAGTCTAGAGGATGTCCTAAGGGATGTGGCTTAGGATCTAAGTCAAGTTCAAATGGTTCTAAGTCTTCCTTAGTGGTGGGGGATCCTAACTCATGTGATTTGAGATCTAAGGATGAAGGATCCTCTATGTATAAGGGTTGGGTTTCTAGTGGTGGGTCTAGGCCTAAGTTGGATGGTTCAGTGCTAGAGGCCTTAAAAGTGTTCAAAGGAGGGTTTAGGCAAGTTGTTTGGTCTACCTTAGTCTTAAGGTGTTCTTTGGGTAAGGACTTAGACAAATCATCCATGGTGAATGGTCCAAACTTAAGTTGAGTTAAGCCTAAAATGTGATGGTCCTCTATTTGAAGGTGTTGGTTCTCTAAGGTGTCTAAAGGCTCATCTAAACTTTCATTAGAGTCAAGTGGCATGGAACTTAAGGGTTCACTGCCTATGGAAGGGTCCTCTAGAGTTTGCCCTATGTCATGAAGGGTAGGCTCACATGGTTCAAGTGTTTGATCTAGACATGGGAGCTCCTTAGGTTGAGGCAAACTAATCTTGTTGGTCACTAAGGGTAGGGTAGTTTCCACTAAGTCTAGTCTCATATCATTGGGTTCATGTTCTTCCTTAGGCGGTGCAAGTTTACCTAGATCAAAGGTGCCTAAGGGTGGGAGACATTTACTTTGATCTAAGGTTGAATCAAAAATTGTCCCTATGGTTTGATTTGTTGCTTCTCCTAGGGATTGGTTACACTCTATGGGTTCAAATGAGGATGGGGTCAAATTGGGATCTAGTGAGATAGTAGGTTGACTAATTAGTTCTAGAGTGTTTGGTGGAGGTCCTAAACAAGAGTTATGGTCACTAAGTGGGGTTGAAGGCTTATCTACCTTAGGGGACTTAAGTTTGGGTTTTATGAGTCTAAACTTTCGCCCTTGGTGTTCTAGGAAATAAGTATCTTCTTTCCAACGATAGTAGCCATTTACTTGATCATGCCAAGGTTGTCCTAAATGAATTTGGCACTCACCCAAAGGTAGGATATCACACCATACTTCTATTAGGATAGGACCTAATCTAATGGGTACAAGGCAACTACGATTTACTAAGGTTCGGGTACCATCATCCCAACTAATGGTGTAGGGGTATAGGATGGGCTTGTTGGCTAGATTGAACCTTTCAACAACTTGGGGAATAACAAAGTTAAATCCAACAAACTCATCTATGGTTACTTTGCATAACTTACCACCAATTATAGTGTAGGTATGGAAAGAGTTAGAATTATAGGTGATACTATATGATGGGAGTCTATCCAAATATCGGTTGTGGCATCTATCTAGAGTTTGGCTCATGTCTTTCATGTTGTTGTGCATGGTTTCGAGTTTATTGCTTAAGGTCTTAATTTGGTCATGAATCATGAGTGTTTGTTCCTGAGTGAGACTAGTGGCCATTTTGCAAAAAACTTGATAATTGAAAATATGGATCCTAAAGGTTAAAAATATAATAATTTGGATGAAAAACCCTTTGGATACAACACACAAGCAAAATAGGTAGGCTCTTAAGATCGTCCTAAAATTAGAAAATAGATTTTGGTCTAAAATCTAATCTAGGGCTCGCTCTGATACCAAACTGATGTAGGGGGGAAGCATGCAATTTGGACTAGCATGAAAAATAAATTTGAGATAAAAAAAAAGCTAGCATGCAAGATTAACTATGGGGTTTTCAAAAAAAATATGTTTTTGGTATTTTAGTGTAAAATCCAAAATTTTGCATGCAAGTAACTACAAGTTCTAAACATGGATTCTAACATGATAAAATAAAACTACACTACACATGTGATCTAATAATCTAAGGCTAAGCATGCAATCCTATAACTAAACTATTTTGACTAGGAATTGAAAAACTAGGAGATATACTTACAGAGTGACTCTTGAGAATAGAAGAGTCGTATCGTCCCAGTCTTCAACGGTCCTACTCTGATGGAAGGAGTTGCATCATTACAAAAACACCAACACAGCAAACTCACACATGCGTGACCATCAAATAAAATTTAAAGTCCAAGTCCTTTACTATGAAGAAATCAAAAGGGGAGGTTAAGCCTCCAAGTTCCTCTTGCCTAAACAATAATAAGACTATTCTAAAGAGGGGAAGAGGAAAGCTTGCATCAACATGAGTTCATGGTGGCCATGTGGTCCTTCAAATCCTTGCGCCATCTTCCTAGAAAACAAAGAACAAGGTGTAGTAAGATGCACAAACAAACAAGGTGTTATGAAAGAAGCACTATCATCAGAAGACTATAATACTTAGCTTGCTTTTCTTTGGAGGCCGAGAGTCACAAGAAGTACTTTTGAAGTGGTTGCGCCACTAAGGTTTTAAGATGATGGAGGTGCGCCACAAGAGATTGGAGGAGATGGAGAGGTGCCAAAGTGGATGATGAAGTCCTTTGAAGAGGATTTGCGCCACTTGTTGAGAGGAGTGTTTCTTGCACCACAAGTTGATGGAAGATCTTTGAAGAAGAGGTTAGCAAAGGGAACCTTGGCCCTTGGGGAGGAAGTGGAGATAGGTGACACAAGGACCTCAGAGGAGAAGGGGAAAGGGGAGGGCGACACAAGCACCCGAGGTTGCTAGGCAACTAATCGACATTTCATTATCAAATTATTCTCCAAGTTCCATGCGATTACAAGGGTTTGTAGACATTTTCCTCAACGTTACAAAAGAGCAAATTAAGAAAGAAATTATAGTCTTCAATGCTTTGTCGAGGCAACGGCTCCTTTGATTGTGATTTGGCTTTAAAACTTCCCATATTTGAGTGTGAAAGCCAATTTGCTTGCTTGCTTGTCAATGCTTGGTCGAATTCTTTTTGAAACATTCCCTTCTTTGGCTTGGATGAATATAGAATTCTCTTGGTGGCTTTGGGCGCACGCTTCCTTACTTGGGCGCCAAGAAAGGTGACAATACTTCCTTCTTTGGCCATGGATGATTTTCTCTTGATATGTGATCGGCTTGAATGTTGTGCTTGGACGAATTTCTTTTGAATTCTTCCCTTAAGTGGCTTCATGAGGTGGCAAGGCTTCCATGCTTGTCTTGGGCGAATTTGGAGAGGATTGATAGAATGGTTGGCTTGTTTCCTTCCATGGTGTGAACAAAAATCCCATTAATTGCCTTCCTTGATTTTAGGGATTGGTATCTTGATTTTTCTTCTTTCATGGGCGCATATTACTTGAGGTGGCTGAAATAATCCATGATTGATGAGGCATACGAATTTGGAAAGGTGAGATGAACTCCTTTCATATCAAGTCTTCACTTTGAGTGAGGCTTTGAAGTGACCTTCCATATTTGGAGCTGGCTTTGTTGAGTGAGCTTTGAGCTAGCCTTGAGCTTGTCCACATGACCTGTAAATGCTTATTACACTATGTTAGGGAATGCCGGGTGTAATTTAAAATTTTTGCAGTCCCAGGACGCAGCGGAAGAAACATTACACCCAAAACACATTCCAGTTCCAAGGATCCATGCGAGAGAGAAGACACAAGGATGTGTTAGAGATGTACCTCTTTTGCTTGTCTAGATGTCGAAGCCATGTTGAAGGCGCCCAAGTGTTTGCCCTCTACAAGTATCCACGCGTCGACTCCTTGATCATTGCTCCCTTCCACGCTTGGTGCTAGCCTCGGGGAGAGAATCAAGCCTTAGGGTTCCTTCACTCCTCTTGCGCCACCTCCAAGGTTCATGCGCCAAGTGCAAGGAAGATGCCGCCAACTCCTTATCCTCTTCACTCCAAGAGAAGAGGGAGAATATGAGTTTCGGCCTTGAGGAAGATTAGGGTTTAATTGCGCCACCAAGTCCTTCTCCAAGTCACGCCAAGAGGAAAGGAAGGAGAAGACTTGCGGTCGCTTGTTGAAAGAAGGGCTGCGCCACTCTGATGTTGTCGCCCTTTGCCCTTGCTTTCGCCCCTCTATGTTTGTTCACGTCTCCAAGCGTTCATCAACTAGAGAGGGCGACAATGGGTCCTATAAATAGGACTAGAGGCGGTTTGAGCAAGGGCTAGGATCATGCCAAGTGTATGGCTAGGATGAGGTGTCTTGAGGCAAGGAAAGTCTCAAAGACTTTACCATAAACCTCATTCAACCTATCCATAAAAGTCCAAGCACTATATCAGCCCAAGACATGCCCCAAATGCATTCTTACCATCAAAGGCTAAGTGGCTAGGCGCAACATGCATGAAGAATTCGGCTAGGGTGGTGTTTTGGGAGAAACTAGGGTTTGAGGTAAGGTAAGTCTCCAAGACATTACCATATACCTCTTCCCTATGTCCATATGCGGTTAGGAACTTCCCATAAAAGTTCTCAAGCCATATCAGCCCCAAGACTTGCCTTAGAGGCAAGCATTCCATCCAAGGAAGAAGGGCTAGGCGCCCTTTACTTCCACAATGAAGCAAAGGCGCCTCCCTCACCCCATTATGCCCCTAGGCGCCAATGGGGTGAGATTTCTCCCCATTATACCCTTTTAAGCCAATTCCTCTTCATGACAACTAATTATTGGGCCTCATTGGATAATGAGCTAGCCCAAACTTCATGGCATGGGTTGATTAAGCCATTGGATCTAATCCAATGCAACCCTAATTCAAATGTGACCAATCTAGGTCAATTTCGGGTCAACCTGCCAAAATTGAAGTTTGGCTCCAATAACTTTCTTCCAACTCATCAGGCCCATTGGCGCTGATGAAATCTTCCAAATGGATCCATGTTATCCAATAACTTGATCCTAAGGCTTCTGAATAAAGCAAAGTCAAGAGTCTATTGCGTGTGACCCCGTAGGATCCATATGACGATGGCAATGATGTAAACATCATAAGTAGTGAGGGGTATCTGGCAACACATCACTACTACCCATGTCATAGGACTTAAGTCATTATGACAATAACTCCTAACAAGCAACAAGGATTCCCATTGCATTACAGATCCCTTTGCCTAAGCTGATATCCTGCCATTGGATTAGTCTCAAGTTTATTATCCAATGCATTGGTCATGCCTCAACAAGTGTGGCCACACTTTCCTGTCATGCACCAATAAGGTGGGGCGCCCCGAGTGGATATCATGCTTCCAATAAGGAAGGGGAAAATCCTACTATTGGTCATCCATGTCTCTACATGACTTATGACATGCCAAATGACAGTCGTTTTGATCTCCCAATTACGGAGAGACGTAAGATTGTATTAAAGCATACCCATCATCAAATCTAGACATGAATACCTCAAGTCTAAGGATCAATGCAAACCTCTTGCATGTGAGATTGACTTGTTGACTAGACAAGTCAATCCTCATGGTGGATCACTCCAGTGCATCCAATGCACCTGTATGTCTGCGTTACTGTGCCCCGCACATAACCAGCCCATACACCAGTCTCACATGTACCAAAGCTGTCCCATATCCGTTAAGGTACCTTGTCTGGGGATAGCTTATGAGAACGGATCGAATCCAAACTCCTGGGACATTATTTATGCAACTCAATACATCAACGCAGGTAGAGAAGTCTGCATAATAACGACCATGCCTATATAAAGAGTAATAGTTCTATCAAAGTACATTCAAACAATGCCTGACTATGTCCATACATTGGTCTTTAGGGCATATACACCAACACACTACTCCTACTAGGATGCAACATTATGACATGCACAATTCTAGTATGATGCAACATAATTTCCATAAAAGAAAAATACAAAACAAAGTATAAAATTTACCAAATGTAGCTACATGATGCATGCAATGCAAAGGTGCCTTAGGGTACCCATAAACTAGGGTAGCCTTAAGCTCCATTTATATTTTCTTGGGTCATGGTCTCTACCCCCATCAGAAGCGATCCAAATTACGGCAGTGTAATGCTTTACGGCAGTGCCGTAAAATCAAGAGAATTCTCTGATTTGAAAATCCACCAAAATACAGCAGGTGCTCTGATATTACGGTATTGTACCATAATACGGTACCATAATATATATTATGGCGCTGCCGTATTTTGGTCTTTTGCTCTGATTTACGTGAAATTTGTCATGTGGACTCCTCTTGATGATGGTAACTCTTTCATGTATTTGATTTTGCTCGAAAATGCCTCAAAATAGTGCCTTTTTACCTGAAATTGATCAAAAACCAAAGATGGTGTAGATTCTGAAGCATTTGGTAAAAAAAAGTATAAAAACAAAGCAAAAGAGTAAGATTATGGTTCAAAAGACTACCAAATAAGTATGAAAAATACTATAAAATTTAGAGTCATCAGGCGCAACTTAGGTGGTCTCTTGTTGATCTTCCATCAAGGCCGAAGTCATCTTCCTCCCTCTCCTTCCTTGGCGCATAGGAGAAAGAAGACTTGCGGCATCTTCCTCCTCTTCTTCCCATGGCGCCACTTCTCCTTGGTGGTTGGCACAAGCATTCAAGAGGCACTCCCCTAGTGTGGATCTTCTTCCCGAGGCTAGCACCGGGCATGGAAGAAGAAGGCTCAAAGCATCCGTGTGTGTGAGACTATAGAGGGTGCACACTTGGGCACCTACATCGGCATCACTCCAAATCGCTATAAGGTACTTTGTCCACTCATCGTGTTGACTCCCTCACATGACAATCTTCGCTGGGTTTTTGGGACTAGCTTTTTTCGGGGATATTATTTCGTTGCGTTTTGTAATCTGTAATGCCAAAAATTTTTAATATATCCCCGAGGTTTCCCAACATGTTAAAGGTAAGAAATTTTTAGAGCAATTTGGTTGTTAAATGGTTATGTGCCATTAACTGTTAGCATCATAATATTGTTTAAAGTATGTCACAGAGCAGTATAATTTAACTCAGTCTTAATCATAAGCTTAGTGGAGTTGTCCACTTAACCTACAGCTTTCTCACTTTTATTTTTTTATTATTATTCATTTCTGGAGAAAGCCGATTAGTGGCATGGTATTTAAATCATTATCGATACTTGATCGCAACAGACTTAAAGTATACCAACTCGTGGTATAATATAACTCATAATCTTAGATCGCTCAACCAGAGGAGTTGGAGCAAATCTGAGTTTCAAGAAATATCACCAATTTTCTATTCATAAAAATTCCCATTAAGTAAAAATAGATAAATTAAATTTCAAGTATCAAGATACTATGCACATGTCGTATGAACATATAACAATTCACATATGTATTTTTATCAATACCAGAAGTGAATTTAGTCAATGATGCGTTGCAGTTACATCATATTTTTGCCTATATTTTATATGATATTTTCAGCTTATTTTATGATTTTATACTAATTTTTAGTGTTTTTGCTTTACTTTGTATAGAATCTTCACCTTTTTTAGTTTTTATGAAAATATAGGTAAAATGGCATAAAAATGATGAATTTCAAGAGTTTTGAGGCTATAGCATGGTTCCCAAGGAAATTACAAGGTCGCACAACAAATTTGGAGTGAAACAGAGCCTAGATGCAATATTCACGGTTGCAGCCGTGAATCTTCCGTAGGCTGTGAATATTACTGAAAATGATGGATTTTAAGAGTTTTGATATTATGGGATGATTCGTGATGAAAAGACGAGGTTGTATATCAAATTTGAGCCAAATCGAAGGTCAAACAGAGGTCAAACGCAACTTTTATGGCCGTGGCCGTAAATATATTATGGGCTGTGAATCTGGTTGTGCAAAAATAGAAACTTTCACACCCCTAGCCATAAACTTATTATGGGCCATGAAAACGTCCGCCTGTCATGTTTTCTCACTCGATTTGACTTCAAATTGAACCAGAATTGAACCAAACTTTGCAGAAACCTTCCTAGATGGGTTCTATACTGATCAAACTATTAAAGGAAGGGTTTTGGAGGGTTTTTGGGAGGCTTCTACCCACGAAAATGAATGGCGGCGGTGGCGACGTTGAAAATCAATTATAGGGCAGAATTTGATCAGGAAAGCCGTGCAAAGGAAGAATTGGATAATTCATCTTTGTCTCCACATCACGGGGAAGCCTTTCTAGTATCTTGTCTAGCGATTTCATGTAATCTTCTAGGGTTTTCATGAAATTTGTTGGTGTATATGCCCTAGGACCTAGTTTTAGTCCACTTATGTACTACTTGACTTTGATATTTATATCATTCTGGCATTATCGTTATCTATGTTTGTTTACATCTGCGCATATGTACTAACATGATAATGTCCCTGAAGACAGATTGGATCTGTGCTCGAACTATAGTCCCCAGTCGATGTACCTTAGTGGATATGGGATAGCTATGGTACTTGTGAGACTGGTTTTTGGGTTGGTTAGGCACGTGGTGCTAACGCAGACACATGGGTATATCATTGGAGGATATACTGGATAGACCCGCTGTGAGGATATGACTTGGTGTCATGAGTTATCCTCACAAGTAATAGGAGATGCCTTGATCCCTTGACTTGATGTCATTGGCCATTCTATATGGTTAGGGATTTGCTTTGATACAACATAACACCTCGCCGTAGTTGGGAGGTCATAACGGTTGTCATTGAGCATGTCATGACCCATATGAGAAGGTCAATGGACAGACATAGGATTTGCCCTTCCTTAGGGAAGTATGATATCCATAGAGCTCCTCTATGGTTCTATGACTGAGAGTGTATGGCCATACCCAGGTGAGAACCTGTTTTAGTCATAGCTATGTGATTGGGTGAAAACAAGTGGTGACACACTTGTCCAATCAGATATCAGTTTGGCAAAGAGACTGTAATGCATCTGTACCTAGTTGCGATGATGGGGATGTCGATGTCGATATCCATTCCAATGACCTGGGTAGTAGCGATGCACTGCTAGGTGCCACTCACTACTTGTGGTGACCTTTGGTCAGTACTGCCAGCGTTAGAGGAACCTACAGGGTCGCACACCTTGATACTTGAGTTCTTGTATTGATCGGGAAGCCTTATGATCGAGTTATTGGATAACTCAGATCTAATTGGGAGATTTCATCAGCGCCAATGGGCTTGATGAGATGGAAGAATGTTATTGGAGCCAAACTTCATTTTTGGCAAGTTGACCCGTATTTGACCATGGTTGGTCACATTTGGATTAGGGTTGCATTGGATTGGATCCAAATGCTTAATCAACCCATGTGATGAAGTTTGGGCTAGCTGATTATCCAATGAGGCCCAATAACAAGTTCTCATGAAGAGATGAGAGGCTAAAAGGGTATAATGGGGAGAAACATGAACCATTAAGCGCCTAGGGGCATAATGGGGTCATGTTGGCGCCTTTGCTTCATTACGGAAGTAAAGGGCGCCTCCCCTCTCTTCCTTGGATGGAATGCATGCCTCTATGGCATGTCTTGGGCTGATATGGTGCTTGGGCAATTATGGATAGGTTGAATGAAGATGAGGAAAAGAGACTAGTTTTCTAAAAAAGTAAAATTTCAGATTTTATGTTTTTCATGAGCATGTAGAATTGCATGAGTAAATACCTTGATTGTGCATAATGTTGTGATCATGAGTCAAGCCCTTTCTGCATGCCTGTGATGTTCTCTTGTGCGGCCTGCGTGCCATCTTTTTCTTTATTTTTGTAAAATTTCAAGATGAAGATTAAGGGCGGGCGCATCCTTTTTGTATCTTGGCGCAAGCATGCTTGGTGACACATCTTGGATGGTGGCGCAACAAGCACTCTTGCTTGGCTTGTTGGAGCATGGGGCGCAAGATGCATTGGCCGAACCTTTGGGTTTGTGAGCTATACATCTTGTGCTTGCATAGTGGCGCATCTTGCTTAAAGGAGGACCTTGGAGCCAACCTTGAAGTTCAAGCTAGAGGTCGGCTAGGCTAGGTCTAATTTTAAGGGGCTTGAGTTCTAGGTCAAGAGTTGAACCTCCTTCATGGCATGGGTTGGTTCAATGTCTTGAATAGAGTATGATCACATCATTCTTTAATGCTTTCATTATCTGCTAAAGCATGCCTGCAATGTTTTATCTTCATGTTGTCACTATAGGATTGCATGCCTGTATTGCTAGACATAACATAAAATTGATGAGACCACAAAAACCCTCACAATAAAATATCAAGTCTAGTAGCCTTCTAACGCGTAGCCCTCACTAAGCTATAGATCAGTGGAGTTGTGAACTGTTTCCCACCCTCGTGGGACACACCTGCTTATCTTTAGAAAGTGTGTGGTGACAATCGTTTCCCCAGTCCAGTTTTAACCTGGGCGTGCCTTCGCAAGGAAACTCGTTGGCCCTGGGCATAACGGTTAGGAATGGACTTGACTAGAAGTTCACATGTGCGAGGCACATGGTGAAAGTCTAGAGGCATCGTTGAGAGGTTAGGGTTTCATGTTGTATGCAGCCCTCGCTGGACATGAAATGCCCAGACTGTCTCAACAAGGGGAGTTGCTTGGAGCAACCAGCCGGCGCTCCCACCTTAGGAAACATGGGTTACTTTGTGCATCTCATCCCACCCTCATGGAACGCGAAGCCTCATGTGAAATAAGGATCACATCTCACTAGGAAGTCTTAAACTTCCTGATTAACTTTGTGGGTTGTCAATTCGAATTTAAAATAGTGGGAGCAGTAATTATTTAAAACAAGTCCAGTTTAAATTATTCGGAGTAGTACTAATCTGTTTTTCTTGGGTGTTGTAGAACAATGGCTACGAACACTGGCGGATTATCACTACGATCACTCCTTGATAAGGATAAGTTGGTTGGAACCAACTTTATGGACTGGCATCGGAACTTGAGGATAGTCCTCAAGCTCGAGAAGAAGCTATATGTCGTTGAACAGGCTCTTCCTATGGCTCCTCCGCCTAATGCGCGAGCGGCAGACAAAGATGCTTATAGAAAGCATCAGGATGACTCTTTGGAGGTTGCATGTCTTATGCTAGCCAGCATGGCACCTGAACTGCAGGTGCAATATGAGGAGCAAAACGCTTTTCAAATGATCACTCATCTGAAACAGATGTTCGAGGCTCAGGCTAGAACTGAGAGATTTGACACCGCCAAACCAGTCTTTCGGTGTAAGTTGTCCGAGGGTGCACCAGTGAGACCCCATGTTCTCAAACTCATTGGGAATGTGGATCATCTCAGGAGACTGGGACATGCCATAGACAATGAGCTGGTTGTGGATCTTATTCTGCATTCCCTGCCCCCTAGCATCAGTCCGTTTATTATAAATTTCAACATGAACCGGATTGAGTGCACTCGGGAGGAATTGCTTAATATGCTCCAAACAGCTGAGCATGAGATTGGTAAGACCAAACCCAATTCTGTTCTTTTAGTCCCTGCGACCAAGAAAATAAATAAGAAGGGTAAGGCACGTGCTAAGGGCAGTGCTAGAGGTCCAACCAAGGCACTGAAGGAAAAGGCGAAGAAGTCAAAGGACCAGAGGTGTTTCCACTGTTGCGAGCAGGGTCACTGGAGAAGGGACTGCAAGCAGCTTCAGAATGAGGAGAATAAAGGCTTGGCCTTAACTTCTAGCTTAGGTATTTATGTTACAGAAGTCAATCTTTCTACTTCTATGTCATGGGTATTGGATACCGCATGTGGGGCTCATATTTGTACAAATATGTAGGGGCTCAAGAAAAGTAGATCGGTGCGACCTAGAGAGATTGACATACGCGTTGGAAACGGGGCACAGGTTGCTGCTGTTGATGTAGGCGTTTTGACTCTCTCCCTGCCTTCTAGACTTCAATTAGAACTAGATAATTGCTATCATGTACCTTCACTTACTAAGAACATTGTATCCATTCCTTGCTTAGCAAAGAATGGATTTAAGTTTGAAATAAATAAGAACTCTTGTTCTTTTTCATTTGCAAAAATGTTCTATAGGAAAGGTACTTTATGCAATGGTCTATATATCTTGGATATGGAAAGTTCTATTTGTAACATAAGTAATAAAAGGACCAAACTGAGTGGTTCAGTTGGTGCTTTCCTATGGCACTATCGATTAGCCCATATAAATAAGAATCACATCCAACAACTCGATGCGAATGGGTTGTTAGATTCAAGTTCCTTGGGGGAATTTGATACTTGTGAGCCTTGTTTATTAGGGAAAATGACAAAGGCGCCCTTCACCAAGGTTGGTGAGAGGGCAGGAGGTTTATTGGATCTCATACATACTGATGTGTGTCGGCCCTTCAATAAACAAGCCAGAGGAGGGTACAACTACTTCATTAGCTTTACTGATGACTTCAGTAGGTACGGTTATGTCTACTTGATGAGACATAAATCAGAATCCTTTCAGAAATTCAAGGAGTTCAAGAATGAAGTAGAGAACCAGCTTGAAAGATCCATTAAAGATCTTCGATCAGATCGTGGTGGACAGTACCTGAGCGGTGACTTCTTTGACTATCTGAGAGAGTGTGGGATCATATCCCAACTCACTCCTCCTAGAACACCTCAATGGAATGGTGTGTCTGAAAGGAGAAATTGAACTTTATTGGACATGGTTCGATCTATGATGAGTCATGCAACTCTACCTCCCTCATTCTAGGGGCATGCACTAGAGACAGCTTCTCTAATACTGAATAACGTTCCATCTAAGAGTGTCTCCAAAATACCATACGAAGTGTGGAGTAGGAGACGCCCTAATCTCAGTTTTATCAAGATCTGGGGATGTGAGGCTTATGTCAAACGTCAGGATTCTAGCAAGCTAGAACCTAGATCTGATAAATGTTGGGAAACCCCGGGGACATTTTACATTTTCAGAGCCATAGACATACATATTACGCAGCGGAAGAATGTCCCTGAAACAGGCTAGTCCCAAAAAACCCAGTGAAGATCTCTTGCGAGGGGGTCGACACGATGTGATAGTAAGTACCTTTAAGCAATTAGAAGCCGATGTCGATGAAGGCGCCCAAGTGTTCGCACTCTGCAGTCTCGCACACACGGATTCCTCAAGTTTTCTTCTTCCTCGCCCGGTGCTAGCCTCGGGAAGAAGTGTAACGCCCTCGAGTTTCTGAATTACGATTTAAGGTTAGAAATTCTGTTTCTGTATTTTTATCTGTTAAAGTTTTTGGATTTTTGCCTAATTGTAGGACTTTTTCCTGCAGGGCAAAAATAATTATTTTGGTTGGGGCTTCGAACCCTCAACCTTAACTCTTTGCTCCTGGAATTCTTCCACCATGATGGCGCATATTTCTGTGTTATTGGAGTGGCGCATGGTGGTTAAGCCCAGGTGAGCCCTTAAAACCGATTTTCACTTAAGTTAACTGGGTTATTGGATCTTGGATCCGTTTGGAGTGGGAGAAAAAGAGAAATATCGTGAGAGCTCCTCTCCCTCACGATTTTTGTTGTTTTCTTGCCCTAGCCGCCTGTGGTTGTCGCCCCTTACTGTGTTTGGCGCCTCCTGCAAATTTCTGACGCTGGTGGTGGCAGACTGGTGGTGGACGAAGTTCCTGGAGATCCCTGACCCTCTGTTGTGGCGTTTTTTTTTTGTGGGCCATTTTCAGTGAGTAATTCGATCCTAAGGAGTCTAATCCTATTTGCAATAATTATCTGTATGAACCAAAAATCTGCAAGTAGATCCTGTGTTTTTCTATTCTATAGGTCGGATCTGAATATGCATGATGATTCAGAAATTTTGTCTTGCTGAAAATTGTAGTCGCCAATCTGACCTTACTGTGCTTTAACCTCAATATCTCATGATCTATAGATCCAAATCACACGAAACAAATTTTGTGTGAAACTAGATTCGCTCAGCTTTGATTCTTATGTAATATCGACCACATCTGAACTATATTCGTGTTGCAATCGGCATTGTTATATAACTTACGAAATCTGTTTTCTGAAAATCTAGAATCTTGACCCTTTTGTGTTCGAACTCTCGTATCTCCCTAGGTATAGCTCGAAATCCTGTGAAACCAGTTTTATTAGACCGTAGGCTTGAAGAGCTTCATTTTGACTCCCATAACGCCTATTTTCGATTAGTTATTGGATCTGAAATATATGTCGTAATTCTGATATATGAATCTGTTTTCTTGAAATCTGAAATTCTGACCCACCTATGTTCGAACCCTTATATCTTCCTGCCTACAATTCAAAATTTTGCGAAACCAGTTTTATTGGAAACTAGATTCAGAGAGCTTCATTTTGAATATAATATTGACTAGCTTTGGTTCGAAATTGGACCAAAAATATATGTTGCAATCTGACAATATAAATCTGCTATGTTTTGGTTAGACGAATATTCCATTGTGAGAAAAATTTAGCCTGTATGGTTTAATCTCTTAAATTGTGGTCTGTAGTTCTTCTAAAATTTATTTGCTTGATGAGAAATTTTAGAGAAAACAAAATTAGGGATTTAACTAAGAACTTAGGAATTTTCGAAAATCATGGTTCGAGCCAATTTTGGGGCTTTTGTCAATTTTCTTCACGAACGTGTAATTAAAATTATCTGTAGTGGTGGACTGAAATTATTTACATGAAATTTGTACGTTCTGTTAAGGTTCTGAAACTGGCGCCCCTTACAGTAATTTTATAGCTCACGGTTTTAGGAATTTTGAGGAAATTATTTCATGAATAGTTTCTATTCTATGTTTAATTGTTTGTTATGTGAATATTTTCTGTTCTATTTATATGTTGTGAATTTTCTGAAAACTTTGAATGTGTTATAACCTTTGTGAGAACATAGACTGGTCTGACATGAATTAAGGATAGTTGCATGAAATCTAAGGAATTCACTCATATATTACTTCTGGTTGATGGTAAAAATTATGAAGTGTGTTCAGCTTTGATTTTCTGCAAATTGTAATTTGTTAAGGACTGGATATTGGGGTGTGTCATTTTCTGGTTTGTCAGACTTTGGGCATGATGTAAGAATTAAGTAGTGGTTGGTCCTACTCCTCCGTTTCAGTATAATCTGTTCTGTAAAATTATGCCCTAGTGTAGCACTCTTCTGTGTTCTTACCCTCCTTCTGTGGCGCTGTAATGGTGCTGATAGTCTACTACGACCCTTGAGACACTATTTCTGTTCCGTTATAGGTATTGGAGGCCAGAGTGCCACGTCCTGACAAGACGGGGGCCACCCACTGATACCTCCTCTACCATTCTGTTCTGGGTATTGGAGACCAGAGTGCCACGTCCTGACAAGACGGGGGCCACCCACTGATACCTCCTCTACCATTCTGTTCTGGGTATTGGAGACCAGAGTGCCACGTCCTGACAAGACGGGGGCCACCCACTGATACCTCCTCTACCATTCTGTTCTGGGTATTGGAGACCAGAGTGCCACGTCCTGACAAGACGGGGGCCACCCACTGATACCTCCTCTACCATTCTGTTCTAGGTTTTGGAGGCCAGAGTGCCACGTCCTGACAAGACGGGGGCCACCCACTGATACCTCCTCTACCATTCTGTTTCTGATATGCATGCATGTCTCGTCCTCGGCAGAGGTGGGGTCAGACCTTCTGTGGTCATCAGGCCTTCTGTGGCCTTTCTGTTTCCGATGTAGACTATCCGTTTGGATTCTGAAAATTCTGATTTTCTGTCTGTCAGTTCTGATTTCTGTAGTTCTGTTTCGATCTGTATTATAGATGTGTTAGGCAGTGTGTTTAGTAGGGAGGGGTTGGTATACTTATATCCTACTTCATGCTTGATGCCTAATGTTATAAGTATCTGTATTTGATTATGTTTTGTTTCTGATATGAGTGTGCATGTTAAGTTGATTTATCTTATCTGTTACAAAAATGTATTTCAACTTATGCATGATATTTTTGATGTGTACTATGGATGGCTTTTAGTGTCTTTTACTCACTGAGCTTTTTAGCTCACCCCCGTTGTTTAAATATTTTCAGGTGAGACATTGGGACAGTGATCGCTACAGCTAATTCACGAATTTACTATGATGCTAATGTTTTATTTAATTTCTAAGAGTTGTCTTCTAAAAAAATCTGTCAGGCCTGCGTGCCTAACTTAATTATATGATACGTTTTATCTCCTGAGGGCTTATGCCTGTTTTCAGGATATTATATTATAGTTGTCTCGTTTTAATTGTTAGATACGAGTTTTGGATTCGTGAGATTTGAAATTATTCTTATTCTGAAATGTCCGATTTGAGAGTTATTGTTCTTATTCCGCAATATATCTGAATTTGTGTTTTCCACATATGTGTAGTGTGGACATCTGTTTTATTCCAGGATATGCGTGTCTGTGCAGCAGTAAATTATTATACTTGCTGTCGGATTTTCTGGATTTCCGGATTTCTATTTCCTAGTAAATCGATCCTATTCAGTTCTGTGCGATTTTCAGTTCCGTAGTAATGTCCTTCGATGCCGCTTTCTTCTTGTGTTTTAATGGAAGAGTAAAAATTTTTGAAACCCCGTATTTTACTTGTATGCGTGTGGGGTGTGATTCTGAGGGATGTTACAGATGGTATTAGAGCAATATTACTAGCAATTAGAAACTCCGGGGAAGGAAAACTTTGTTTGTGTATTGCTAGAAACCAAGTTAGGATCTGATTTGTGATTGAATATTGGTTGTTATTCTACTGTGTTATGTGATGCAGGTAAAAATGGTGCGACCAAGAGCTAGCAGTAGCAACGGTGATCAACAGTCTGACCTGAGGCAGACCATGGAGGCTATGACTGCTATGATGCAACAACAAAACGCATTCATCTAGCAGCAAACTCAGATGATGCAGCAGCAGGCGCAGCACATGGAGGTTCAGCAACAGTTATTGCAGCGACTGTCGCAGACACAGTCTCAGTCACTGGCACAACCGGCTGGTTCTTCTCTGGGTGATGGCGCACATCAACGATATGCTCGGTTGGTTCGAGAGTTTCAGCACCTGAACCCAACTGCATTTTATGGTAGTCCGGGGCCCAGAGCAGCTGAGGATTGGCTTTTAACACTGGAAAAGATTTTCCAGGTTTTGCGCTGTGATGATGCAGACAAGCTATGTTTGTCTGTCTTCATGTTGCGTGGAGATGCCGAAGAGTGGTAGACAGGGCTCGCACTGCTGAGAGGTGCATTGCTGAGATGGCTATTGATACTATTTCAGTCCCTGGATCTGCCCCTACTTCTGTGACTTACGCACCCACTCTGGGTGGTAAGGATAAGAAGAATTTCAAGAAAGAGAAGAAAGACAATAAGGGAGATACCAACCTTATCAGAAGCCAGTCAGCACAGTTTCTCAGAATGGCAGGAAGTGTCTCTACTGCGGGAGCACTAAACATCAGGATAATGAGTGCTACAGGAAGACTGGCGCTTGCTTCAGATGTGGTAAGGTGGGACATATGATTAAGGACTGTCCTATGCCGGATGCTAGAGGACAGGGTGAGAAGCCTACGGTGCAGACTCGCGTGTATGCCATCGCGGAGAGGGATGCTTCGGCTTCGAAGTCCATGGTGGAAGGTACACTTTATGTGTTTAGTTATTTGGCACGCATTCTTTTTGATCCTGGTGCCAATTTATCTTTTGTGTCTGCATGTTTTGCACCATGTCTGCCTATGTTGCCTAGGATACTTGATTTCTGTATTTCTGTTCATACACCTATGGGTGAGGCCGTATCTACAGATATAGCATATCCTGACTGTTTGATTAAGGTTGAAGGATATGATTTACCTATTGATTTGATTAGTCTTCCTATGAAAGACTATGACATCATTCTGGGCATGGATTGGCTGTCTGCCTATCATGCTACTTTAGATTGTTTTGAAAAGTTAATTACTCTGCATCTAAGTGATGGACAGCAACTGGTTATCCAAGGCCGGATTTCAGAACAGGAGCCTTTGGTGATATCTCATCTGCAGGCCAGGAAGCTTTTAGCCCAGGGCTGCAAGGGGTATCTGGCGCATGTCAAGGTGCAGACTGAGTATGATTTGGATCTGGCTAAAATTCCTGTGGTAAGAGAGTTTGCTGACGTCTTCTCTGATGATTTATCTGGGTTACCACCCAGCAGAGAAGTTGAGTTTGGTATCGAGTTGTTGCCAGGCACGGCACCGATATCTAAAGCTCCTTACAGGATGGCAACTTCAGAACTGACGGAGCTGAAGAAGCAACTGGAAGAACTATTAGAGAAGGGGTATATTCAACCCAGTGTTTCTCCATGGGGAGCACCTGTGTTATTTGTGAAGAAGAAGGATGGTACTTTGCGCATGTGCATCGATTATCGTCAACTCAATCAAGTGACTGTTAGGAATAAGTACCCATTACCCCGTATTGATGATCTCTTTGATCAGTTGCAGGGTGCTACTGTATTCTCTAAAATTGACCTGAGATCTGGCTATCATCAGCTGAGAGTTCAGGAGGTGGTTGTACCTAAAACTGCATTCAGGACCAGGTATGGGCACTATGAGTTTCTTGTTATGCCCTTTGGATTGACAAATGCCCCTGCGGTGTTTATGGATCTGATGAACAGGATATTTCATGAGCTTCTGGACAAATGTGTGGTCGTCTTCATTGATGATATTCTGATCTACTCCAAGAATGCGCAAGATCACTCTCAGGATTTGCGCAAGGTGCTGGAGATTCTGCGGCTAAAGCAGCTGTATGCTAAGGCCAGCAAATGTGAGTTCTGGCTATGTCAGATTGGCTTTCTGGGGCACATTATTTCTGGCCAGGGTGTGTCTGTGGATCCAGTGAAGGTGGAGGCCATTCTTCACTGGGGAAGACCAACTACAGCGACTGAGGTCAGAAGTTTTCTGGGCTTAGCTGGATACTACCGCCGCTTTGTGGAGGGTTTTTCCAAGCTGGCTGGTCCTCTGACTAAGCTAACTAGAAAGAATTTGAAGTTTGAGTGGTCTGATAATTGTGAGTCTAGTTTTCAGGAACTGAAAAGGAGACTGACCAGTGCTCCTATCCTCATCGTTCCCTGTGATGGAGAAAAGTTCACTGTGTACACTGATGCCTATGGTAAGGGTCTGGGTGCTGTACTGATGCAGCAAGGAAAGGTAGTTGCTTATGCTTCAAGGCAACTCAAAGACTACGAGGTAAACTACCCCACTCATGATCTGGAGTTGGCAGCTGTAGTTTTTGCCTTGAAAATCTGGAGGCACTATCTGTTTGGACAGACATTTGAATTGTTTACAGATCACCAGAGCTTGAAGTATATCTTCACTCAGAAAGAGCTGAATATGAGACAGAGGCGATGGCTTGAATTGATAAAGGATTATGACTTCACCATCCAATATCAGTCTGGTAAAGCCAATGTGGTGGCTGATGCTCTTAGTCGGTATCCTGTGACTCAGATAGCTACACTGCGAGTCCAGGAGTGGCGACTATTGCAGGAGTTCAGTGACATGCATCTGAGTGTGACTCCGGGTGAGAGAGGCGGTCTTCTAGCTTCTCTCAGGGTTCAGTCAGAGTTACTGCAGAGACTGAGATCAGGGCAGCAGTCAGATCCGGATATTTTACGGTGGAAAGAGAGGTCTGAGCAAGACTGGGTTGAGAATTTCAGTATGTCGGATGATGGTCTCCTCAGATTCCGTGGAAGGGTCTGTGTTCCTGAGGACCCTGAGTTGAGAAATGAAATTCTTAAGGAAAGTCATTGCACTAAGTATACCGTTCATCCTGGTAGTACCAAGATGTATCAGGATCTGAAAAAGACTTTCTGGTGGCATGGTATGAAGAAGGATGTGCATTTGTTTGTGTCCAGATGTTTGACTTGCCAAACCGTGAAGGCTGAGCATCAGAGGCCGGGCGGTTTGATGCAGTCTCTCCCTATTCCTCAGTGGAAGTGGGAGCATATCAGTATGGACTTTGTGTGTGGACTGCCCAATACTAGAAGGAATCATGATGCCGTATGGGTGATTGTGGACAGACTCACGAAGTCAGCTCACTTCTTACCGATCAAAATGACTTACAGTTTGGATCGGTTAGCAAAACTGTACATCGATGAGATTGTCAGATTGCATGGAGTTCCCTTGGACATTATCTCTGACCGTGATCCTCGATTTCTGTCCAGGTTTTGGAAGAAATTACAGGAAGATTTGGGAACTAATCTGAGTTTCAGCACTGCATATCATCCTCAATCTGATGGTCAGACAGAGAGAACTATTCAGACACTTGAGGATCTTCTGAGATCTTATGTGGTTGACTGGTCTGTTGAGTGGGATCTGGACTTATCACTGATAGAGTTCACCTACAACAATAGCTTTCACTCTAGCATACAGATGGCTCCGTATGAGGCCCTATATGGGAGGAAATGCAGAACACCTATATGCTGGGAGGAAACTGGGGACAGAATAGTGCTAAGGTCTGATGCTGTTCAGGAAGCCACTGAGAAGATTAGAGAAATTCAGAGAAAGATGAAGATTTCTCAAGTTAGACAGAAGAGTTATGCTGATGTGAGGCGGCGTCCTCTTGAGTTTTTGGTGGGAGAGCATGTTTTCCTAAAGGTCTCACCTATGAAAGGGGTGATGAGATTTGGGAAGGGGGGAAAATTGAGTCCCAGGTACATTGGTCCCTTTGATATCATTGAGAGGGTTGGACCTGTGGCATACCGACTTGCTCTGCCCCCATCACTGGAACACCTCCATAATGTGTTCCATGTATCTGCACTCAGAAAATATTGTTCTGATCCTTCTCATGTTCTAGAGTTGGAACCTCTTCAGCTTGAAGAGAACATGACTTTTGTGGTGAAACCTCTCAGAATTGAAGATAGAAAAGAGAAAGTGCTGAGAAATAAGGTTATTTCACTTGTGAAAATCATCTGGGGAAATCAGTCTGTTGAAGAAGCCTCTTGGGAGGTTGAAGCAGATATGAGAAAGGAGCATCCTCACCTGTTCAGTGACGGGCTTGGTCAGCTTTAGAGGACTAAAGCTCTATAAGGGGGGGAGGATGTAACGCCCTCGAGTTTCTGAATTACGATTTAAGGTTAGAAATTCTGTTTCTGTATTTTTATTTGTTAAAGTTTTGGGATTTTTGCCTAATTGTAGGACTTTTTCCTACAGGGCAAAAATAATTATTTTGGTTGGGGCTTCGAACCCTCAACCTTAACTCTTTGCTCCTGGAATTCTTCCACCATGGTGGCGCATATTTCTGTGTTATTGGAGTGGCGCATGGTGGTTAAGCCCAGGTGAGCCCTTAAAACCGATTTTCACTTAAGTTAACTGGGTTATTGGATCTTGGATCCGTTTGGAGTGGGAGAAAAAGAGAAATATCGTGAGAGCTCCTCTCCCTCACGATTTTTGTTGTTTTCTTGCCCTAGCCGCCTGTGGTTGTCGCCCCTTACTGTGTTTGGCGCCTCCTGCAAATTTCTGACGCTGGTGGTGGCAGATTGGTGGTGGACGAAGTTCCTGGAGATCCCTGACCCTCTGTTGTGGCGTTTTTTTTTGTGGGCGATTTTCAGTGAGTAATTCGATCCTAAGGAGTCTAATCCTATTTGCAATAATTATCTGTATGAACCAAAAATCTGCAAGTAGATCCTGTGTTTTTCTATTCTATAGGTCGGATCTGAATATGCATGATGATTCAGAAATTTTGTCTTGCTGAAAATTGTAGTCGCCAATCTGACCTTACTGTGCTTTAACCTCAATATCTCATGATCTATAGATCCAAATCACACGAAACAAATTTTTTATGAAACTAGATTCGCTCAGCTTTGATTCTTATGTAATATCGACCACATCTGAACTATATTCGTGTTGCAATCGGCATTGTTATATAACTTACGAAATCTGTTTTCTGAAAATCTAGAATCTTGACCCTTTTGTGTTCGAACTCTCGTATCTCCCTAGGTATAGCTCGAAATCCTGTGAAACCAGTTTTATTAGACCGTAGGCTTGAAGAGCTTCATTTTGACTCCCATAACGCCTATTTTCGATTAGTTATTGGATCTGAAATATATGTCGTAATTCTGATATATGAATCTGTTTTCTTGAAATCTGAAATTCTGACCCACCTAGGTTCGAACCCTTATATCTTCCTGCCTACAATTCAAAATTTTTCGAAACCAGTTTTATTGGAAACTAGATTCAGAGAGCTTCATTTTGAATATAATATTGACTAGCTTTGGTTCGAAATTGGACCAAAAATATATGTTGCAATCTGACAATATAAATCTGCTATGTTTTGGTTAGACGAATATTCCATTGTGAGAAAAATTTAGCCTGTATGGTTTAATCTCTTAAATTGTGGTCTGTAGTTCTTCTAAAATTTATTTGCTTGATGAGAAATTTTAGAGAAAACAAAATTAGGGATTTAACTAAGAACTTAGGAATTTTCGAAAATCATGGTTCGAGCCAATTTTGGGGCTTTTGTCAATTTTCTTCACGAACGTGTAATTAAAATTATCTGTAGTGGTGGACTGAAATTATTTACATGAAATTTGTACGTTCTGTTAAGGTTCTGAAACTGGCGCCCCTTACAGTAATTTTATAGCTCACAGTTTTAGGAATTTTGAGGAAATTATTTCATGAATAGTTTCTGTTCTATGTTTAATTGTTTGTTATGTGAATATTTTCTGTTCTGTTTATATGTTGTGAATTTTCTAAAAACTTTGAATGTGTTATAACCTTTGTGAGAACATAGACTGGTCTGACATGAATTAAGGATAGTTGCATGAAATCTAAGGAATTCACTCATATATTACTTCTGGTTGATGGTAAAAATTATGAAGTGTGTTCAGCTTTGATTTTCTGCAAATTGTAATTTGTTAAGGACTGGATATTGGGGTGTGTCATTTTCTGGTTTGTCAGACTTTGGGCATGATGTAAGAATTAAGTAGTGGTTGGTCCTACTCCTCCGTTTCAGTATAATCTGTTCTGTAAAATTATGCCCTAGTGTAGCACTCTTCTGTGTTCTTACCCTCCTTCTGTGGCGCTGTAATGGTGCTGATAGTCTACTACGACCCTTGAGACACTATTTCTGTTCCGTTATAGGTATTGGAGGCCAGAGTGCCACGTCCTGACAAGACGGGGGCCACCCACTGATACCTCCTCTACCATTCTGTTCTGGGTATTGGAGACCAGAGTGCCATGTCCTGACAAGACGGGGGCCACCCACTGATACCTCCTCTACCATTCTGTTCTGGGTATTGGAGACCAGAGTGCCACGTCCTGACAAGACGGGGGCCACCCACTGATACCTCCTCTACCATTCTGTTCTAGGTTTTGGAGGCCAGAGTGCCACGTCCTGACAAGACGGGGGCCACCCACTGATACCTCCTCTACCATTCTGTTTCTGATATGCATGCATGTCTCGTCCTCGGCAGAGGTGGGGTCAGACCTTCTGTGGTCATCAGGCCTTCTGTGGCCTTTCTGTTTCCGATGTAGACTATCCGTTTGGATTCTGAAAATTCTGATTTTCTGTCTGTCAGTTCTGATTTCTGTAGTTCTGTTTCGATCTGTATTATAGATGTGTTAGGCAGTGTGTTTAGTAGGGAGGGGTTGGTATACTTATATCCTACTTCATGCTTGATGCCTAATGTTATAAGTATCTGTATTTGATTATGTTTTGTTTCTGATATGAGTGTGCATGTTAAGTTGATTTATCTTATCTGTTACAAAAATGTATTTCAACTTATGCATGATATTTTTGATGTGTACTATGGATAGCTTTTAGTGTCTTTTACTCACTGAGCTTTTTAGCTCACCCCCGTTGTTTAAATATTTTCAGGTGAGACATTGGGACAGTGATCGCTACAGCTAATTCACGAATTTACTATGATGCTAATGTTTTATTTAATTTCTAAGAGTTGTCTTCTAAAAAAATCTGTCAGGCCTGCGTGCCTAACTTAATTATATGATACGTTTTATCTCCTGAGGGCTTATGCCTGTTTTCAGGATATTATATTATAGTTGTCTCGTTTTAATTGTTAGATACGAGTTTTGGATTCGTGAGATTTGAAATTATTCTTATTCTGAAATGTCCGATTTGAGAGTTATTGTTCTTATTCCGCAATATATCTGAATTTGTGTTTTCCACATATGTGTAGTGTGGACATCTGTTTTATTCCAGGATATGCGTGTCTGTGCAGCAGTAAATTATTATACTTGCTGTCGGATTTTCTGGATTTCCGGATTTCTATTTCCTAGTAAATCGATCCTATTCAGTTCTGTGCGGTTTTCAGTTCCGTAGTAATGTCCTTCGATGCCGCTTTCTTCTTGTGTTTTAATGGAAGAGTAAAAATTTTTGAAACCCCGTATTTTACTTGTATGCGTGTGGGGTGTGATTCTGAGGGATGTTACAAGAAGATCCATGCCTTAGGAGAGTCCTCCATGCAATTTGCGCCATCACCAAGATGTGATGCGCCAAGGAGATGGAAGGAGAAGGGAACGCCGCAAGCCTTCTTGTTCCTTTGCGCCAAGGAAAGGAAGAGGAGAAAGATGAAGCATGCTTGCGCCCTTGATAGAAGAAGAAGAGCTCTAAGCTCTCCAAGCCGTCGCCCTCTTGTGCTTCACGCCTCCAAGGAATTAGCATCAAGAAGAGAGGGGGCGGCAAGGGCTTATTTATAAGAGCAAGAGGCGGTTAGGGGAGAAAGGCAAGTGTTGACAATTAGGGCATGATTCTAGGAGATTATTTAATCAAGTATACTGATTAAATCTCCACTCCCATATGCGCTTAAGACTTGCCAAAGCAAGTATCAGCCATATGCGCCCATATCATGCCATATGAGGCATCAATCCCATCTATGCGCCTAGACCTAGTCAAGGCAATATAATGGACTGCCTAATGTGGCTTGGGCGCAAGTCCTAATCCAATTAGGACTCTAATTATGTTAATAATTAGCCCACAATTGTCAAACACAATCCAATCAATTATCTTGGGTGATTTAATCACCTAGGAGATACCAAACAAGGCATAGGCGTAAATTCTAGTCCAACTAGAATCCCATATGCGCCTATCCTATTAATTCATCCCCATTATACCCTTCAAGCCTCATAGTCCTTTAATACAACTTATTAGCAAGCCCAACTAAACAATGGGCCAAGCCCAAAGTCCATTATGCATGTTAACCAAGCTATTGGATCCAATCCAATTTAACCCATGGTCAAATGAGGTTAACCATGGTTAATTTGATCAATATGCCAAAAATGGAAGTTGGCTCCAATAAGTTTCTTCCATCTCATCAGGCCCATTGGCGCTGATGAAATCTCCCAAATAGATCCGAGTTATCCAATAACTCGATCTAAAGGCTACCCGATCAATATGAAAACTCGAGTATCAAGGTGTGCGACCCTATAGGTTCCTCTAACGCTGGCAGTGCTAACCAAAGGTCATCACAAGCAGTGAGTGGCACTTAGCACTGCATCGTTGCTACCCAGGTCATTGGAATGGATGTCGACGTCGACATCCCCATCATCGCAACTAGGTACAGATGCATTACAGTCTCTTTGCCGAACTGATATCCGATTGGACAAGTGTGTCACCACTTGTTTTCATCCAATCACATGGCTATGACTAAAATAGGTTCTCACCTGGGTATGGCCATACACTCTCAGTCATAGAACCATAAGGAGCTCCATGGATATCATACTTCCCTAAGGAAGGGGCAAATCCTATGTCTGTCCATTGACCTTCTCATATGGGTCGTGACATGCTCAATGACAACCGTTATGACCTCCCAACTACGGCGAGGTGTTAGGATGCATCAAAGCAAGTCCCTAACCATATAGAATGGTCAATGACCTAAAGTCAAGGGATCAATGCATCTCCTGTCACTTGTGAGGATAACTCATGACACCAAGTCATAGCCTCACAGCGGGTCTATCCAGTATTTCCTTCAATGATATACCCATGTGTCTGCGTTAGCACCACGTGCCTAACCAGCCCACATACCAGTCTCACTACTACTAGAGCTGTCCCATATCCACTCAGGTACATCGACTAGGGACAATTATTTGAGCACAGATCCAATCTGTCTCTAGGGACATTATCATGTAAGTACACAATCGCAGGTGTAGACAAACAATGATAACGACAATGCCAGAAAGATATATGAATATCAGAGTCAAGTAGTACAAAGATGGACCAAAACTAGGTCCTAGGGCATATACACCAACAATCTCCCACTTGCACTAAGACCTAGAGGTTGAGCAACCTCAACCCCATATCTCTAGTACGACCATCATGCTTCTGCTGCGCCAAAGCCTTGGTCAGTGGGTCTGCTAGATTGCTCTCTGTGTCAATTCTGCTAATCTTGACATCACCTCGATCAATGATCTCTCTGATCAGGTGAAATCTCCTGAGCATGTGTTTGGACCTTTGATAAGACCGTGGTTCCTTTATATGTGTACTCCCATTGTTGTCATAGTAGAGCTCAATGGGATCCATTGCACTTGGAACCACCTGAAGTTCAGAAAAGAACTTCCTAATCCAAACGGCTTCATTGGCTGCCTCAGAAGCAACCACATACTCAGCTTCGGTTGTAGAATTAGCTATGGTGGATTGCTTGAAGCTCTTCCAGCATACTGCACCTCCAACCATCATAAACAAATAGCTGGTCTGCGATTTGAAGTCGTCAGGATCAGACTGGAACGACTCATCAGTGAAGCCCTGCACACTGAGTTCTTCCTATCCTCGTAGACTTTATATAATAAATCCTTAGTCCCTTTCAGGATACTCAAGGATATTCTTTATAGCCACCCAGTGCTGCAAACCTGGATTGGATTGGTATCGGCTGGTTATGCTTATAGCATAAGCCACATCTGGTCTAGTACACAACATTGCATACATGATTGATCCCACTGCCGAAGCATAGAGAATTCGACTCATGTTATCCCTCTCAGCCTGTGTTGTAGGACACTGGCTCTTTGAGAGAGTAAGGTCATCTCTCACTGGAAGGTATCCTTTCTTGGATTGCTCCAAGTTGAACCTCTCCAGGACCTTATTAATGTGGGTACTATGACTAAGGGCCAAGAGCCTCTTGGATCTATCCCGGTAGATCCTCATGCCTAAAATGTAGGCGGCCTCCCCTAAGTCCTTCATCTTCAAACACTTCCCTAACCATGTCTTCACAGCTTGAAGACAAGGGATGTCGTTTTCGATGAGCAGTATGTCATCAACATACAAGACCAGAAAAATTACCAAGCTCCCACTGAATTTTTGTATACACAGGCATCATCTTCGCTTTTGATAAAGCTATAATCTCTTACGGCCTCATCAAATCGAAGATTCCAACTTCGAAATGCTTGCTTTAATCCATAAATGGACCTCTTTAGCCTGCAGACCTTATTAGCCTCTACAGGATGGATGAAGCCATCAGGTTGTGACATATACACATCCTCAGTCAGCTTCCCGTTAAGGAACGCTGTCTTCACATCCATCTGCCATATCTCATGATATGTAGCTATAGCAAGCAGAATCCGAATGGATTTAATCATGGCAACTGGCGAGAAGGTTTCATCATAGTCCACCCCGTGGACTTGTTTAAATCCTTTAGCCACTAGTCTACCCTTATAGGTAACTATTTTGCCATCCATGTCTGTCTTCCTTTTGAAGATCCATTTACACCCTATGGGTTTTACCCCATCAGGCAGCTCAACCAAATCCCAGACTTGGTTAGCCGACATGGAATCCATCTCGGATCGCATGGCGTCAAGCCATCTCTCGAAGTCCGGTCCACTGACCGCCTCATCATAGGTTCTGGGTTCATCCTTAATGATGAAGATCCCATCGTGTTGGGTCGGCAGCGACCCATACCTCTCAGGTGCACGACGAATCCTCCCAGATTTACATGGGGCCTGTGTCTGAGCCTCAGGTTGCCTAGCAACTGGTGCAGGCGGCTCAGATTCCATCTCGTTGTCTTGTGGTTGCACTTGGTTCTCATCCAAGTCAAACTTCCTCCCACTAACTTCTTTCATGAGAAATTATTTCTCTAGAAAGACAGTACCCCGAGTAACAAAAACTTTGCTCTCGGTGGGAACATAGAAGTAGTAACCCTTAGTCTCCTTAGGGTACCCCACAAACATACACTTATCAGATCTAGGTTCTAGCTTGCTAGAATCCTGACGTTTGACATAAGCCTTACATCCCCAGAATCTGATAAAAGTGAGATTAGGGCGTCTCCCACTCCATACCTCGTATGGAATCTTTGAGACACTCTTAGATGGAACATTATTCAGTATTAGAGAAGCTGTCTCATGTGCATGTCCCCAGAATGAGGGAGGTAGAGTTGCATGACTCATCATGGATCGAACCATGTCCAACAAAGTTTGATTTCTCCTTTCAGACACACCATTCCATTGAGGTGTTCTAGGAGGAGTGAGTTGGGATATGATCCCACACTCTCTCAGATAGTCAAAGAAGTCACCGCTCAGGTACTGTCCACCACGATCTGATCGAAGATCTTTAATGGATCTTTCAAGCTGGTTCTCTACTTCATTCTTGAACTCCTTGAATTTCTGAAAGGATTCTAATTTATGTCTCATCAAGTAGACATAACCGTACCTACTGAAGTCATTAGTAAACGTGATGAAGTAGCTGTACCCTCCTCTGGCTTGTTTATTGAAAGGCCCACACACATCAGTATGTATGAGATCTAATAAACCTCCTGCCCTCTCACCAGTTTTTGGTGAAGGGCGCCTTTGTCATTTTTCCCTAATAAACAAGTCTCACATGTATCAAGTTCCTCCAAGGAACTCGAATCTAACAACCCATTTGCATGGAGTTGTCGAACGCGATTCTTGTTTATATGGGCTAATCGACAATGCCGTAGGAAAGCACCAACTGAACCACTCAGTTTGATCCTTTTATGTTACAAATAGAGCTAACCATGTCCAAGACATGCGGACCATTGCACAAAGTACCCTTCCCATAAAACATGTTTGCAAAAGAACATAAGTTCTCTTTTATTTCAAACCTAAATCCTTTCTTTGCCAAGCAAGGAGTGGATACAATGTTTTGGTAAGGGAAGGTACATAATAGCAATTGTCTAGCTTTAACTGAAGTCCTAAAGGCAGGGAGAGAAACTCCTACAGCAACAGCAGCAACTTGTGCACTGTTACCTATCCGTAGGTTAATCTCTCTAGGCCTTACCGATCTACCCTTTATGAGCCTTTGCATATTTGTACAAATATGAGCTTCACATGCGGTATCCAATACCCATGTCATAGGAGTAGAGAGGTTGACTTCGGTAACATAGATACCTGAGCATGAAGACAAGGCCTTGCCTTTCTTCTCCTCATTCTAAAGTTGCAACATGTCCTTTCAACATGTGAGGTGGCCCTCCACATGAATAGCACCTATTATTCCTGATCATATCCATCTTTAATTCCAGTTCCTTGGTCAAGCCTTTCGGCTCAACACACTGAATATCAACTTTAGGAGGGTTGAGCTCAACCCATTCATCAAAGAGCTGCCTTAGATAATCTCAGAGGCACTCTTTGGTTCATATCACCCTCTAAATTCAGGTGACATGTTGGTTAGCAACCTCCAAAGTATCAAACTGATGCTTATCATAAGCATCCCTCTTAGCCGCTGAGGCCAAGCAAGGAAGTGGCTCAGAAATTGGCTTCTCAAGGACATATAGCTTCCTCTTGAGCTTGAGCACAATTCTCAAGTTCATATACCAATCCTTTAAGTTGGATCCAACCAACTTATCCCTTTCCAGGGGAGATCGCAGTGACCAACTACTATTGTTCACAGCCATTGTTCTACAACAACCAAGAAACAGTAGATTAGTACTACTTCGAGTCATTTAAACTGGACTTGTTTTAAATGACCATAGCTCCCACTATTTTTAATCGAATTGACAACCCACAAAGTCAATCGAGAAATCCAAGATTTCTTAGTGAGATGAGATCCTCATTCCACACAGAGCTTTGCGTCCCACGAGGGTGGGATGAGATGCACAAAGTGACCCATGTTTCCTAAGGTGGGCGCGCCGGCCGATTGCTCCAAGCAATTCCCCTTATTGAGACAGTCCAGGCATTTCATGTCCAGCGAGGGCTGGATACAACATGAAACCCTTACCTCTCAACGATGCCTCTAGACTTTCACCATGTGCCCAGCACATGTGAACTTCTAGTCAAGTCCATCCTAACCGTTATGCCCAGGGCCAACGAGTTCCCTTGCGAAGGCACGCCTAGGTTAAAACTGGACTGGGGAAACCATTGCCACCACGCACTTTCTAAAGATAAGTGGGTGTGTCCCACGAGGGTGGGAAACAATTCACAACTCCACTGATCGATAGCTTAGTGAGGGCTACGCGTTAGAAAGCTACTAGACTTGATATTTTAATTGAGGGTTTTTGTTTAAGGTCTCATCATCTCAGTTTTATCTTATGTCTATCATTATAGGCATGCAATCCTATGGTGATAACATAACAATAAAACATCACAGGCATGCTTTAGCTTTTGTAAAGAAAGCAATAAAAGGATGATGTGATCATTTCCCATTCAAGACATTGAACCAATCCATGCCAAAAAGGGCGTCCAACTCTTGACCTAGGATTCAAGCCCCAAGACGAGACCTAGCCTAGCCGACCTCTAGCTCTATCTTCAAAGTTGGCTCCAAGGTCCTTTTCTCATGGTTTAGCTCTCAAACCCTAGGGGTACACCCACAAGGTTCGGCCAATGCCATGGTCTTCTTCCAAGGAAGGTGCACCATCCAGCAAGCCACAAGAGGAATAGCACACAAGCACAAGGCTTGGTCAATCCCTAACTTGCGCCCCTATGCAAGGATGTGCCACCTTTGAAGCTTGTTGCGCCATCAGGCAAGGATGCGCAACCAAGCAAGCATTCACCTTGCTCCAAGTAGATGCGCCACCCTAATCTTCTTCTTAGTTAAAAGCAAAGAGAAAAGTGGCACGCAGGCCTCACAAGGATACATCACAGGCATGCTAAGGGGCTTGACATATGACCACAACATCATGCACAATCAAGTACTTACTCATGCAATTCTACATGCTCATGAAAAACATAAAATCTGAAATTTTACTTTTTCATAAAACATGTCTCTCTTCCTTCCCTTCATATCACAAATCTTTGATTCTAAATTTCTCTCAGGAGTCTACAAGAGGCATACCGGTTGCCCTGCTTGCAATCCCTAACTTGTTAGGATAAGGGCAATCACCCAGTCCATGCCATATCCCAACGAGTCTCTCAAGATAGGTCTATCCTATTATGAGAGGAGAAATTTTCTCTTCCACGTATGGGTCTATCCCATCACATGAAGAGAGCAAAGAACCACAAGAAGTTAATTAGAAGTAAGAAACAAGAGACCTACAGTTTTTCTACTTAAAGAAAAACCATGCGCCAACATCTATGCAATATGCGAAAATGTAGATATGGCATGTGAGCATGAAAAGCATGAAAGAACATCGTTCGAGGCTCGCAAGTGCTCTGATACCACTGTTGGGAAACCCCGGGGACATTTTACATTTTCAGAGCCATAGACATACATATTACGCAGCGGAAGAATGTCCCCGAAACAGGCTAGTCCCAAAAAACCCAGTAAAGATCTCTTGCGAGGGGGTCGACACGATGTGATGATGTAGGGGTAATTCACAAAGCATGCAAACAACGATTTTCAAAAATAGTATTTTGTATTTTTATAAAGTAGAGAAAACCGACTTTAAACTAACGGAGTTTGAAAGTAGTGTTTTTGTATTTTTTTTAATAAGAAATCCGAATTAACTACTTGCAAGAAAGAAGATAAAGCTACACTACTTGCTTCAAAGTAAATGACAATAATTGTAAAGAAGACTTACAGTGCGGCCCTTGAGAATAGAAGGACCGTCCTTCCCGTTCTTCACCGGTCCTACTCTGATGGAAGGTGCAGGTTACACACAGGGCAATCAGCAATCCCACACAGGCGTGGGTGAGTTATAAAGCAGATTAAATTACTACACAATCAAATGTCAAGAGGGAGGCTAGTCCTCCAAATTCTCTTGCTAACACAAATATTGGACTAACTAAGAGGGGGGGAAAGAAAGAGAAGAGGGATGCGCCAACTTCTTTCCTTGCGCCAAGTCCTACAAATCCAAAGGAATGTGTAGTAAGATGTTCTTAAGATGTAAAGTAAGAAAACACAAGAAGATGGAGCACTTAACTTAGAGATGCGCTTGGAGGGAGACCAAGGATGCTTCCATGTTTTTAGACGCCATCTTGAGTTCTTGTACTTTGCCTTGATGATGGAGACTTTGAAGATGGAAGATGCTCTCAGCCTTGTTTGATGAAGGGATGGCGATGGAGAAGGGAAGGGGAGGCTCGGCTCTTGATGGAAGAAAGGGGGAAGATGGAGAGACTTGGGCGACACAAGCACCCAAAGGAGGAGAAGTAGGCGACACAAGCACCTTTCTTTGGCTAGGAAACTAGTCAACAATTTATTTCAACAATGCTTAATGCACATGATGCGATGGGGACATATTTATAGGTGGCTAAGGGATGAGGGCAAGGTGGTCATTGGCCCCTTGCGCCCTTTACAAACTTGGATGAAATTCGAAAATGGTGGCAAGTCATTAAATGCCTGATCTTGTTGCTTCCTTTGGTTGTCTTGAAATGGTGAGTCTTTGAATTTTGAATTGATTATCTTCCTTGGAGATGTGGGCGCATATGAGGAGGGAATTTGAATTCGAAATCCTTCCTTGTTGTCTTGGGCGGCAATGAGAAGAAGGAAGTAATCCTTACCCTAATTGTGGATCTAGATGGTGTAATTCCTTGATTGGTGGATCTAGATGGAGCGCCTCCTTGATTGGTGGATCTAGATGGAGCGCCTCCTTGATTGGTGGATCTTGATGAGCTTTTGCTTCCATTTGTTGCTAGAGGGTGATGTGGGGAGGCGACATGACCCACGGAAATACAAATGGAGTTTAAGGCTACCCTAGCTAGGGCACCTAAATTTCCATCTCTATGTGGGGAGGCGACATGACCCACGGAAATACAAATGGAGTTTAAGGCTACCCTAGCTAGGGCACCTAAATTTCCATCTCTTGCATTGCATGCATCTTTAAGTTAGATTTTCATTCCTTGCATTGCATGCATCCTTTAAGTTATTTCCATCTCTTGCTTTGCATGCATCTTTAAGTTAGATTTTCATTCCTTGCATTGCATGCATCCTTTAAGTTAGACCTCCTAGCATAACTTGCATCATATGGTAGGTTAGATCCACCCTCCAATTACACCATGTAGTTACATGCCTAGGATCCGCCACTTATGTATAGTAGGTTAGTGCATGAAATTGATGTAATAGTATAGGTCAACTCCATTTTTGGGATGCAAGTCAAAATCAGGTCAAGACAACTCCAAGAGATGCCATGGGCCATCAGCCCAACTCATGAGGAAATCAGCCCACTCCAACCTAATGGAGCAACACCACAAGTACCTCAACTTCCACCATCCTAGTTGGCAGCCATGTGGAGTTTGCCTTCATCTCCAACCAAGACAAGAAGCAGCCTGCACAAAGTCCTACTTCAGCCCATCATGCGCCAGCCACCAAAGTCAAGAGGCAGCTGCACAATGTCCCATCTCAGTCCACCATGCGCCAGCCACCAAGGTCAAGGAGCAGCTGAACTATGTCAGCCCTTGCAGCAACTTCAGTCCCTTCAAGTGCCAGCCGCCCATACCAAGCTGCAGCCTGCACAATACCAGCCTTTTGCAGCCTCTTCAGTCCATCATCACCTCAGTGTTTGAACCTGCCATCCTGAAGAAAACTTCAAGCTAAACCTCAAAGCAATCTGCCCATTTGAGGAAAGGAATCAGCCCATTGAGTTGTCTACATCCTGCTGACTTTTGTGACTTGTCTTTGCGCTTAGAGAAGGGAGACAACCGTTGGAAGCCTCCTATATGTTGTAACCTCTTGTAAACCTCAAGTTAGCGTTGAATGAAATTTCAAAATTTCTGAAGTTAGTCTTCAAAAGGTGTGTGTCACCTGCCCCTTCCCCACTTCCATCCATTGCCGAGAGTTCCTTTCCCCCCCCCCCTCTTGCTCTTCAACCATCCTCCACCATTTGCGCTTGTCATGAAGATTGGAGCTCACGCCACTTCCTCCCTTTAGCCTTGGAGAGTTCTCAACCAAGAAGAGGTGCAGGACACAACCGAGACTCAAGAAGGTGTCAACCACCATGTCAAGAGCAAACATCCACCCGAGTTAGCTAAGTTCCTCCCTTCTTCTTTGTTGTTGTTTGTCTTGATGTTCTTGAGCATCCATCTACACTTATATACATCTATTCCATGAAGGTTGCGCAAGGCTCAGAAGATATGCAAGGCGTCATTTCCCCCCCCCCCCTCCCCTCTAATAGCTAGTCTCTAGATTGTTAGCAAGGGAACTTGGAGAACTAGTCTCCCCCTTGGTTGTGATTGTAAAAGGCCTCTTAATCTTTGTCACTACTCACCCACGCATGTGTGGGAATGCTGCAATGCCATGTGTGTAAGCTCATAGGGCCCTACTTCGTGAGATTCCACCATTGGACCGGTGAAGAACGGGAAGGTCACCCTTTCTATTCTCAAAGGGTGCAAGGTGAGTTCCTCCCTTAGAGTAGCTCTATTATTTATGGTAGAATCGCATGCTTAGGTCTATTTGATGTTGTAGAACCGCATGCTAAGCTTTGTCAATTTCATCTTATCTAGAAGTGCATGCTAGGATTCACTTGATAATAGTTTCGGTTTTCTCTACTATATACCATAATCAAACTAATTTCAAACTACGTTAGCTTAAGGGGTTTATGAAGCTATACTTAATTATCAAAATGTTTTCGAAGCGCGTTGTTTGAATGTTGCATGCTTGGTGACCCCATCATCTTGGTATCAAAGCTTAGGCTCTTAGAGTAGGATTTTATAAGACCAAAACTTTATTTTCCTACTACTAAGGCGATTTTTGGACCTAGGTGCTTGAAAGAATTTGATTAGCTATATCTTATCACCTTAGGGTCTATTTTCAAAAACCTTACTCATTTCGAAAATGACTACTAGATTCCATCCCCTAAGAGGCAATAGACAACCCATCAAGAGATGGGATGACATGATAAAAGAAATATATGACCCTACATCCCTCAATGAAAAATTGCTTACCCAAGAGAACATGAATGTAGCTGAATATATACTAAAGTTCAAAACCCTCTACCATAGTACTAGAGAAGCTCCTAGGGTTATGCTTAACCGGAGGTCTCACCTACTACCCCATATACACAATAGAAGATGCTTTTCAAATAGCTAGTGAGGTAGAGCAAAATCTTAAGAGATTTTATAAAAGGAAAATTGACCATCCAAGACCCAAAGCCCCTAAGGTAGTCAATCAAACCATGGAGCTCAATCAAGCCTTAGAACCAAAGCTACCCTCCCAAAGCCAATCTCAAATCAAGTCTAGGGAACCCATTGAAGACTTACCTCCATGCCAAATCATGTTGTCCATAAAACCCAAACAAGAACTCAACCAACTTAAGGAAAACTCTCTTGACATCCACATAGGTCATACTAAGTCCACACCTTTAAGAACAATCTCACCTAAGCCTATGGAAGAACTTGAACCCAATCATATTAGGCTGGACTTAGTGGAAGCTATCCTACCCTTAGTGACCTATGAGACTAGTTTGCCTCACCCTTTAGGGCTCCCATGTTTAGATCAAGTGCTTGAACCATGTGAACCTACTCTTCATGACATAGGGAAAACTTTAGAGAACTCTTCAATAGGTTGTGAACACTTAGGTTCCAAGCCACTTGACCTTAGTGAAAGTTTAGATGAGCCTCTAGACACTTTAGAAATCAAACACCTTCAATTAGAGGACCATCACACTTTAGGCTTGACTCAACCTAAGTTTGAACCTTTCTCTATGGATGATCTGCCTAAGTATCTTACTCAACCATATTTAGAGATTAAGGTAGACATACCATCTTGTCTAGGCCCTTCTTTGACCACTTCTAAGCCATCTAGCACTAAACTTTACAACTTAGGCCTAAACCCACCCCTAGAACCAAAACTTTTAGAAATAGAGGATCCTTCACCTTTTGATATCAACCAACATGAGTTAAGATCCCTTACTTTGCCTAAGATGGAACCCATGCTAGATCTTTTTATCATTGACCAAGATCCTAAGTCCCAAACATTAGGAGAACCTCAACTTCAAGGCCTAGAAGACTTGACCTTTGACCCAATGACCCATGAAGCATATCTCTTAGGCATTGCCACCCACACTCCTAAGCCACATTTAGGACCAATTGAACATGGGCTTATAACCCAAGACTCTAGGGATGACCCTACTCAAGTTGACCCCATAGGGACTGACCTATATCAACCTTCTCCGTATGACATGGTAGAGCTCCCCCAGTTTAGCCTTGAGGATCTTACTCCAGATATGGGAGAGCCATTTCTTTTTTCCTTAGGAAGTCCAATCCTAGAGGCGCCCCTCACCCTTCTTGAGTTAGACATTAGCTCACCTGAATATGAAGTAGAATATACTTTAGATCCTCTTGAGTTTCCCATGCTAGGATATGATTTAGAACCTAACTTGTCTGAGTTGGCAACATCACCCATCTCTCCTTTAGACCTTGAGTCTGGCCTTAGTACTCCAGGGTTAAAGAAAATTCAATTGAATAATGATTTGCTTTCCCTCCCAGAACTTGAACACTTTGATTTTGTTATACCTGAATCTTTTAGTAGGCCTGTATACCACAAACATACTAATGAATATGGCCGAGAAAGGACATTCTGTGTAGGAGACCCTGAATTTAAGGAGCATGAAGATTGGGATGAAGAGATTGATTGCTGTGATGCTGTTGACACTGATTTTTGGACCCCCATCACTTTTGGTGTGGATGACTTCATATTGCATAAGCATCATTCCACCCCATACTATGACCCCACTTGTGAGCATATGATTGAGTCCATCCTTGAGGACCAAACCCATTTCACCCGTGATAAGGTAGAGTTACTCTACTTAGTTGGATATGACCATGGTGAAGAGGGTTGGCTCCCCGAGGAAGAACTCACCCTTACTACCTCAAAGCTCCTCATGGATAAGGACAATTCTTCGGAGAAGAATTTTTCTCACCCGGGGAGAGCTGATGTGGGGAGGCGACATGACCCACGGAAATACAAATGGAGTTTAAGGCTACCCTAGCTAGGGCACCTAAATTTCCATCTCTTGCATTGCATGCATCTTTAAGTTAGATTTTCATTCCTTGCATTGCATGCATCCTTTAAGTTATTTCCATCTCTTGCATTGCATGCATCTTTAAGTTAGATTTTCATTCCTTGCATTGCATGCATCCTTTAAGTTAGACCTCCTAGCATAACTTGCATCATATGGTAGGTTAGATCCACCCTCCAATTACACCATGTAGTTACATGCCTAGGATCCGCCACTTATGTATAGTAGGTTAGTGCATGAAATTGATGTAATAGTATAGGTCAACTCCATTTTTGGGATGCAAGTCAAAATCAGGTCAAGACAACTCCAAGAGATGCCATGGGCCATCAGCCCAACTCATGAGGAAATCAGCCCACTCCAACCTAATGGAGCAACACCACAAGTACCTCAACTTCCACCATCCTAGTTGGCAGCCATGTGGAGTTTGCCTTCATCTCCAACCAAGACAAGAAGCAGCCTGCACAAAGTCCTACTTCAGCCCATCATGCGCCAGCCACCAAAGTCAAGAGGCAGCTGCACAATGTCCCATCTCAGTCCACCATGCGCCAGCCACCAAGGTCAAGGAGCAGCTGAACTATGTCAGCCCTTGCAGCAACTTCAGTCCCTTCAAGTGCCAGCCGCCCATACCAAGCTGCAGCCTGCACAATACCAGCCTTTTGCAGCCTCTTCAGTCCATCATCACCTCAGCGTTTGAACCTGCCATCCTGAAGAAAACTTCAAGCTAAACCTCAAAGCAATCTGCCCATTTGAGGAAAGGAATCAGCCCATTGAGTTGTCTACATCCTGCTGACTTTTGTGACTTGTCTTTGCGCTTAGAGAAGGGAGACAACCATTGGAAGCCTCCTATATGTTGTAACCTCTTGTAAACCTCAAGTTAGTGTTGAATGAAATTTCAAAATTTCTGAAGTTAGTCTTCAAAAGGTGTGTGTCACCTGCCCCTTCCCCACTTCCATCCATTGCCGAGAGTTCCTTTCCCCCCCCCCCCCTCTTGCTCTTCAACCATCCTCCACCATTTGCGCTTGTCATGAAGATTGGAGCTCACGCCACTTCCTCCCTTTAGCCTTGGAGAGTTCTCAACCAAGAAGAGGTGCAGGACACAACCGAGACTCAAGAAGGTGTCAACCACCATGTCAAGAGCAAACATCCACCCGAGTTAGCTAAGTTCCTCCCTTCTTCTTTGTTGTTGTTTGTCTTGATGTTCTTGAGCATCCATCTACACTTATATACATCTATTCCATGAAGGTTGCGCAAGGCTCAGAAGATATGCAAGGCGTCATTTCCCCCCCCCCCCCCCCTCTCCCCTCTAATAGCTAGTCTCTAGATTGTTAGCAAGGGAACTTGGAGAACTAGTCTCCCCCTTGGTTGTGATTGTAAAAGGCCTCTTAATCTTTGTCACTACTCACCCACGCATGTGTGGGAATGCTGCAATGCCATGTGTGTAAGCTCATAGGGCCCTACTTCGTGAGATTCTACCATTGGACCGGTGAAGAACGGGAAGGTCACCCTTTCTATTCTCAAAGGGTGCAAGGTGAGTTCCTCCCTTAGAGTAGCTCTATTATTTATGGTAGAATCGCATGCTTAGGTCTATTTGATGTTGTAGAACCGCATGCTAAGCTTTGTCAATTTCATCTTATCTAGAAGTGCATGCTAGGATTCACTTGATAATAGTTTCGGTTTTCTCTACTATATACCATAATCAAACTAATTTCAAACTACGTTAGCTTAAGGGGTTTATGAAGCTATACTTAATTATCAAAATGTTTTCAAAGCGCGTTGTTTGAATGTTGCATGCTTGGTGACCCCATCAGAGGGTGGCGCAAATGAATCCATGGGTTGATATCTTCTTCAATTGGAAAGGGCCTTGGAGTGGGGCTTTGAAGTGGAGTTGAGTTGGAAGTCCCCTTTGAGCTAGTTTGAAGTGAGCCTTCCAAAATGGGAATTAGCTCCATGGAGTAGAGTGAGCTAGCTAGCTTGTATCCCTTGAGCCATCTTTAAATGTGTCCAACTACATGCACTATCCTACCATGATATTACAATGCACAACCTACCAACAACATTCATAAAAATAAACTACATGGTAGACTTTTGGGTGGAACTAACCTATCATGCCATGCAATGCAAATATGGAAAGTACTGAAAAGGAAAGTGGACTCTAAGTGAAGCCATACCTGATGGGCTTCCTCCGAGCCCTAGTGGATCTTCTAGGAGCTGTGTTAGGCCCTCCATCAATTCTCCCCGGGTTGGAAAAATTCTCCTCAGGAGAATTATCCTTGAATCCTTGGAGCAAATCTGGAGCAGCCAGGGCTAGCTCTGCCTCGGGGAGCCATGCCTCCTCACCGTTAGAGAACTTAACGCGGTAAAACAGTTGTACCTCGTCAGGGGTGAGTCGGGTCTGGTCCTCAAGGATATCCACTATCTCTGGATCGAAGGGGGCCTCTGGTTCTTTGAGTGAGAGAGGCTCCTTGTATGCCGTGAGATCCTCCACGTTAACAGTGGTGGGGATCCCCAAATCTGGAGGCAGATCAAGCACGTATGCGTTGTTGTTGATCTTGCTCACGATGGTGAAGGGTCCCAAACCCTTTGCATCCAGCTTGCGTCCGTGTCCTTGGATACGCTCCTCGCGGACTCGCAAAATCACCTGATCGCCTACATTGAATAACCTTTCTCGGCGTTTCTTGTTAGCAGCTTCGCAATATGAAACAGTAGAGTCTAGAATCTTGCTAAGAATCTCATGGTGTAATTGCGAAATATTGAAAGCATAATCACGAGCTGATAAGGAAGGTTTTAAATTCTTGGGTAAGGCAATCAGATCAATGGGTTTCTTAGGCTGATACCCTAAGTTTGCCTGAAAAGGGGAGAGACCTGTAGTCCTATTGACAACACTATTGTAGGAGAACTCGGCGGTGGGCAAGAGTTTGTCCCAGGTGCCGGGGTGTTCACCTACAAGGCTTCTAAGGATGTTCCCTAGTGATCGGTTGACCACTTCAGTCTGACCATCCGTCTGGGGATGATAGGCTGTAGAGAATTTCAGTTTGGTGCCTAGTAAGGTCCACAAGGTCTTCCAGAAATAACTGACAAATCGGGTGTCCCTATCAGAAACTATGGTAAGGGGGGTACCATGTAGCCTAACAACTTCTTTAAAGAATAACTTGGCTATGTGAGAGGCGTCAGAAGTTTTATAGCAAGGGATGAAATGGGCCATCTTAGTGAATCTATCTACTACTACAAAGATGGAGTCATGCTTGCTAGATGTTCTGGGCAGCCCTAAGATAAAGTCCATGCTCAAGTCTTGCCATGGGGCTTGGGGAATGGGTAGCGGGGTGTAGAGTCCAGCACTATGCTTATGGGTCTTAGTTACCTGGCATGTCCTACAGTGGCTAACCACCTTAGCAACATCCCTGTTGAGGTTCGGCCAATAAAACCTCTCCTCAACCAAGGTTTGGGTTTTATCCCGACCATGGTGACCTGCAGACCCTCCTCCGTGCAATTCCCAAATAAGGAATTCTCGAATTGAGGTCTTAGGGACACAAAGTATAGGTCCAAGAAATAAGAACCCATCCCTAAGGGTGTACAAAGGATGACTTAGGGGGTCAACACTAAGTTCAGCATGTATAGAAGCAAAATCAGGACAATCAAGATATGCAGTTTTCATATTTTTAAAGCCAGTAACTTGAACATGTAAAGTTTGCATAAGTAAAGTAACCCTACTTAAAGCATCAGCTACTTTGTTTTCCTTTCCTGATTTGTGTTTTAGGACAAAGGTGTACTGCTGGATATACTCTACCCATTTGGCATGCCTAAAGTTCAACTTCTTTTGAGCACTAAGGTATGATAAGGCTTGGTGGTCACTATTAAGGATAAACTCATTATGAATCAAGTAGTGCCTCCAATATCTAAGAGATTGAACTACAGCATAAAATTCCTTGTCATAAGTTGAATATTTCTGTTTTGCTTCATTGAGTTTTTCACTGAAAAAGGCAACAGGGTGACCTTCTTGACTGAGGGTCCCTCCTATGCCAATCCCAGAGGCATCACAGTCAACCTCGAAGACTTTGCTGAAGTCAGGGAGTCTGAGGACTGGGGCTGTGGTCATCCTTACTTTGAGTTCACTAAAGGCTCGGCTAGCAGGTTTAGTCCAAGTAAAATCACCTAGTTTCAAGCAACTAGTGATAGGGGCAACAATAGTACTGAAGTTTCTAATAAACCTTCGGTAGAAGGTAGCTAAGCCATGGAAGCTCCTAACTTCAGTTAGAGTTTTGGGTTCTGGCCAGTCTAGAATAGCTTGGACCTTAGATGGGTCAGCTTGAAGGCCCTGCTCAGACACTATGAACCCTAGAAAGACAACACTGCTAGAGAGGAAAGAACATTTCTTTAAGTTAACATAAAGCTTCTCTTTCCTAAGTAGTTCAAGGGTTCTCCTGAGATGATCAACGTGAGCTTCCTTAGTTTTGCTAAAAATTAAGATATCATCGAAATAAACAACTAGGAATCTACCTATGTAAGGTTTCAGGACCTGTGTCATAAGCCTCATAAAAGTAGAAGGGGCGTTAGTTAAGCCAAAGGGCATCACTAACCACTCATATAAACCATCTTTCGTTTTGAAAGCGGTTTTCCATTCATCTCCTTCTCTAACTCTGACTTGGTGGTATCCACTCCTAAGATCAAGTTTTGTGAACCATCTAGACCCAACTAGCATGTCTAACATATCATCCAGCCTAGGAATAGGGAATCTGTATTTCACAGTTATCTTATTGATGGCACGGCAGTCTATGCACATGCGCCAGCTGCCATCCTTCTTGGGGGTCAAGAGGGCTGGAATAGCACATGGACTAAGACTTTCCCTAATATAACCCTTGGCTAAGAGATCATCTACCTGTCTCTTAAGTTCAGTGTGCTCAGTAGGGTTCATCCTATAATGAGGGAGGTTGTGTAAAGTGGATCCAGGGACAAGATCTATAACATGCTGGATATCCCTAAGTGGAGGTAGACCATTGGGTAAGTCTTTTGGGATAAGTTCATTATAGTCTTCTAGGATGCTTTCTACCTCAGGAGGGGTTTTGGTTTCAGTTTCAGGTGTGGTTTCCTTAATGATAAGGGTATAGAGAGGTTGGTCTTCTAAGCATTCCTTAGCAAAGGTTTGGGGTTGGATAAGTTGGATGGTTGGCTTTGGTTGTTTGGGTTCTTCTATCTTACCTTTGCTAGTGGAGGCTCTAAGTTCCTTAGGTAAGGATGGCTTAAGCCTAATTTTCTGTCCATTGTGATTGAAGACATAAGTGTTTGTCCTACCGTAGTGGACAACATCCATGTCAAAAATCCAAGGACGGCCTAGGAGAATCTGGGCGACATCCATTGTGATGACGTCACACCATATTGATCCTTGGTAGGCACCAAATATGAGTGGGACAAGGCACCTATGGGAGACAGGAACGCTAGTCTGGTTGACCCAGGAAATACTATAAGGCTTAGGGTGAGGTTCTGCCTTAAGGTTGAGTTTAGTGACTGCTACTTGAGAGACGGCATTCAAACTGCTCCCTCCATCAATTACTACTTTGCACATGTGACCATGGCATTTTGAGTAAGTGTGGAAGATGCTGGTTCTTCGCCAGTCTTCAGTAGGGGTGGGGTTGATCAGGGTGCACCTGACTACTCCCAGAGTGTTGAGGAAAAAATCCTCTTCACTACCACAGTCATTAATCTCAATATTACAGCAGTTAGGGTCTTGATCTAAGTTTTCCTCAGTTTCTACCTCTGGTTCTACATGTTCCTCAGTCATAACCATTATCTTTTTAGGACAGTTCCTTATGAGGTGACCTGGTTGTTTACAGTTATGGCAGACAACAGTGGTTTGGATTGGCTTTGGTTTAGGGGTTGAGGAGTTAGGGTGTGAACTGCTAGGAGAGGGCCTATAGTTGGTTTAGAGGTCAGAGCTTCCTTTCTAATCTTAAGTTGTTGTTGAACTTCAAGGGCTCTTTGGTAAGCTTCCTCTATGGTATCTATTTGGTAAAAGGCAAGTCCTCTCTTAATTTCTGGTTTGAGACCATTCTTGAACCTACTCAGGGTAAACATTGGGGTTTCATCCATTTCACTCCTCAATAACAGTTCATCAAACTCTACCATATATTCTTCTACGGTTGAGTTTCCTTGGGTAAGGCCACTAGTTTGGTCTAAAAGCTTACTATGAAAGTTCAGGGGAACATACTTTTCTCTCAGTCTAGTGTTCATCTCTTCCCATCTTGTAATGGGGGGTTGTCTAGACCTTTGTAAGCTTCTTTCTACATTACTCCAATAGAGTCTAGCAGAACCTTCAAGCAGGCATTTGGTGAACCTAACCTTAGAGTGCTCGGGCATCATACTCCATTCGAAGTATTGCTCAAGTTTGGTTGCCCAGTCTAGGTAAACTCTAGGATCAAGGGATCCATTAAAAGTGGGCGGGTTAAGTTTCACAACATGGGCATAGTCATCCCTAGGTCGAGGGTTGTGATGATTTTGGACAGGGTGTCCTTCCCAATCAAAGTCTTGGGGAGTGTTCCTAGGGTTGTTCCTTGGGGTTTGCTGCCTTTGCACAGGTTCCCTAGAGTGATGTTCACTTGGGGGTTGGCTATGAGATCTAGTCCTATTAGACTCTTCTATCTCTTGCACCTTATCATTGAGTTGGTGTAGATTTGTGTCCACATCGTCTATCCTATGGTTTAAGGCTGCAATCATTTCAGCTAAGGTTTCCAAAGTTATGGGTTGGGAGCTTTGAGCCTTAGATCTAGTCTGCATGTTTGATTTTGAAAAAGAGGATTTTTATAGAGAAAATAATAATAGAGCTAGTAGCCAATTATGAAAAATCCTTTGTCTCAATCAAGCTAGTTCCAAAAATCACCTAGAAGTTAGAAAAATAAGTTTGAAGGCTTGAAATTTCTAATCTAGGAGCCTAAGCTCTGATACCAAGATGATGTAGGGGTAATTCACAAAGCATGCAAACAACGATTTTCAAAAATAGTATTTTGTATTTTTATAAAGTAGAGAAAACCGACTTTAAACTAACGGAGTTTGAAAGTAGTGTTTTTGTATTTTTTTAATAAGAAATTCGAATTAACTACTTGCAAGAAAGAAGATAAAGCTACACTACTTGCTTCAAAGTAAATGACAATAATTGTAAAGAAGACTTACAGTGCGGCCCTTGAGAATAGAAGGACCGTCCTTCCCGTTCTTCACCGGTCCTACTCTGATGGAAGGTGCAGGTTACACACAGGGCAATCAGCAATCCCACACAGGCGTGGGTGAGTTATAAAGCAGATTAAATTACTACACAATCAAATGTCAAGAGGGAGGCTAGTCCTCCAAATTCTCTTGCTAACACAAATATTGGACTAACTAAGAGGGGGGGAAAGAAAGAGAAGAGGGATGCGCCAACTTCTTTCCTTGCGCCAAGTCCTACAAATCCAAAGGAATGTGTAGTAAGATGTTCTTAAGATGTAAAGTAAGAAAACACAAGAAGATGGAGCACTTAACTTAGAGATGCGCTTGGAGGGAGACCAAGGATGCTTCCATGTTTTTAGATGCCATCTTGAGTTCTTGTACTTTGCCTTGATGATGGAGACTTTGAAGATGGAAGATGCTCTCAGCCTTGTTTGATGAAGGGATGGCGATGGAGAAGGGAAGGGGAGGCTCGGCTCTTGATGGAAGAAAGGGGGAAGATGGAGAGACTTGGGCGACACAAGCACCCAAAGGAGGAGAAGTAGGCGACACAAGCACCTAGGCGACACAAGCACCTTTCTTTGGCTAGGAAACTAGTCAACAATTTATTTCAACAATGCTTAATGCACATGATGCGATGGGGACATATTTATAGGTGGCTAAGGGATGAGGGCAAGGTGGTCATTGGCCCCTTGCGCCCCTTACAAACTTGGATGAAATTCGAAAATGGTGGCAAGTCATTAAATGGCTGATCTTGTTGCTTCCTTTGGTTGTCTTGAAATGGTGAGTCTTTGAATTTTGAATTAATTATCTTCCTTGGAGATGTGGGCGCATATGAGGAGGGAATTTGAATTCGAAATCCTTCCTTGTTGTCTTGGGCGGCAATGAGAAGAAGGAAGTAATCCTTCCCCTAATTGTGGATCTAGATGGTGTAATTCCTTGATTGGTGGATCTAGATGGAGCGCCTCCTTGATTGGTGGATCTAGATGGAGCGCCTCCTTGATTGGTGGATCTTGATGAGCTTTTGCTTCCATTTGTTGCTAGAGGGTGGCGCAAATGAATCCATGGGTTGATATCTTCTTCAATTGGAAAGGGCCTTGGAGTGGGGCTTTGAAGTGGAGTTGAGTTGGAAGTCCCCATTGAGCTAGTTTGAAGTGAGCCTTCCAAAATGGGAATTAGCTCCATGGAGTAGAGTGAGCTAGCTAGCTTGTATCCCTTGAGCCATCTTTAAATGTGTCCAACTACATGCACTATCCTACCATGATATTACAATGCACAACCTACCAACAACATTCATAAAAATAAACTACATGGTAGACTTTTGGGTGGAACTAACCTATCATGCCATGCAATGCAAATATGGAAAGTACTGAAAAGGAAAGTGGACTCTAAGTGAAGCCATACCTGATGGGCTTCCTCCGAGCCCTAGTGGATCTTCTAGGAGCTGTGTTAGGCCCTCCATCATGTGATAGTAAGTACCTTTAAGCAATTAGAAGCCAATGTCGATGAAGGCGCCCAAGTGTTCGCCCTCTGCAGTCTCGCACACACGGATTCCTCAAGTTTTCTTCTTCCTCGCCCGGTGCTAGCCTCGGGAAGAAGATCCATGCCTTAGGAGAGTCCTCCATGCAATTTGCGCCATCACCAAGATGTGATGCGCCAAGGAGATGGAAGGAGAAGGGAACGCCGCAAGCCTTCTTGTTCCTTTGCGCCATGGAAAGGAAGAGGAGAAAGATGAAGCATGCTTGCGCCCTTGATGGAAGAAGAAGAGCTCTAAGCTCTCCAAGCCGTCGCCCTCTTGTGCTTCACGCCCTCTTGACTCTCTCCCTGCCTTCTAGACTTCAATCAGAACTAGATAATTGCTATCATGTACCTTCACTTACTAAGAACATTGTATCCATTCCTTGCTTAGCAAAGAAGGGATTTAAGTTTGAAATAAATAAGAACTCTTGTTCTTTTTCATTTTAAAAAATGTTCTATAGGAAGGGTACTTTATGCAATGGTCTATATATCTTGGATATGGAAAGTTCTATTTGTAACATAAGTAATAAAAGGACCAAATTGAGTGGTTCAGTTGGTGCTTTCCTATGGCACTATCGATTAGCCCATATAAATAAGAATCGCATCCAACAACTCCATACGAATGGGTTGTTAGATTCAAGTTCCTTGGAGGAATTTGATACTTGTGAGCCTTGTTTATTAGGAAAAATGACAAAGGCGCCCTTCACCAAGGTTGGTGAGAGGGCAGGAGGTTTATTGGATCTCATACATACTGATGTGTGTGGGCCCTTCAATAAACAAGCCAGAGGAGGGTACAACTACTTCATTACCTTTACTGATGACTTCAGTAGGTATGGTTATGTCTACTTGATGAGACATAAATCTGAATCCTTTCAGAAATTCAAGGAGTTCAAGAATGAAGTAGAGAACCAGCTTGAAAGATCCATTAAAGATCTTCGATCAGATCGTGGTGGAGAGTACCTGAGCGGTGACTTCTTTGACTGAGAGAATGTGGGATCATATCCCAACTCACTCCTCCTGGAACACCTCAATGGAATGGTGTGTCTGAAAGGAGAAATTGAACTTTATTGGACATGGTTCGATCTATGATGAGTCATGCAACTCTACCTCTCTCATTCTAGGGGCATGCACTAGAGACAGCTTCTCTAATACTGAATAACGTTCCATCTAAGAGTGTCTCCAAAATACCATATGAAGTGTGGAGTGGGAGACGCCCTAATCTCAGTTTTATCAAGATCTGGGGATGTGAGGCTTATGTCAAACGTCAGGATTCTAGCAAGCTAGAACCTAGATCTGATAAATGCGTGTTTGTGGGGTATCCTAAGGAAACTAAAGGATACTACTTCTATGTCCCAACCGAGAACAAAGTTTTTGTTGCTCGGGGTGCTATCTTTCTAGAGAAATAATTTCTCATGAAAGAAGTTAGTGGGAGGAAGTTTGACTTGGATGAGGTCCAAGTGCAACCGCAAGACAAAGAGATGGAATCTGAGCCACCTGCACCGGTTGCTAGCCAACCTGAGACTCAGACACAGGCCCCACGTAGGTCTGGGAGGATTCATCGTGCACCTGAGAGGTACGGGTCGCTGCCGACCCAACACGATGGTATCTTCATCATTGAGGATGAACCCAGAACCTATGATGAGGCGGTCAGTGGACCGAACTCCGAGAGATGGCTTGATGCCATGCGATCCGAGATGGATTCCATGTCGGCTAACCAAGTCTGGGATTTGGTTGAGCAGCCTGATGGGGTAAAACCCATAGGGTGTAAATGGGTCTTCAAGAGGAAGACAGACATGGATGGCAATATAGTTACCTATAAGGGTAGACTAGTGGCTAAAGGATTTAAACAAGTCCACAGGGTGGACTATGATGAAACCTTCTCGCCAGTTGCCATGATCAAATCCATTCGGATTCTGCTTGCTATAGCTGCATATCATGACTATGAGATATGACAGATGGATGTGAAGACAACGTTCCTTAATGGGAAGCTGATTGAGGATGTGTATATGGCACAACCTGATGGCTTCATCCATCCTACAGAGGCCAATAAGGTCTGCAGGCTAAAGAGATCCATTTATGGATTAAAGCAAGTATCTCGAAGTCGGAATCTTCGATTTGATGAAGCCGTGAGAGATTATGGCTTTATCAAAAGCGAAGATGACACCTGTGTATACAGAAAATTCAGTGGGAGCTTGGTGACTTTTCTAGTCTTGTATGTCGATGACATACTGCTCATCGGAAACGACATCCCTAGTCTTCAAGCTGTGAAGACATGGTTGGGGAAGTGTTTCGAGATGAAAGACTTAGGGGTGGCCGCCTATATTCTAGGCGTAAGGATCTACCGGGATAGATCCAAGAGGCTCCTGGCCCTTAGTCAGAGTACCTACATTGAAAAGGTCCTGGAGAGGTTCAACTTGGAGCAATCCAAGAAAGGATACCTTCCAGTAAGACATGGCCTTACTCTCTGAAAGAGCCAGTGTCCTACAACACAGGCTGAGAGGGATGACATGAGTCGAATTCCTTATGCTTCGGCAGTAGGATCGATTATGTATGCAATGTTGTGTACTGGACCAGATGTGGCATATGCTGTGAGATTCCTCAACTTCTAGGTCTTAGTGCAAGTGGGAGATTGTTGGCGTATATGCCCTAGGACCTAGTTTTAGTCCACTTATGTACTACTTGACTTTGATATTTATATCATTCTGGCATTATCGTTATCTATGTTTGTTTACATCTGCGCATATATACTAACATGATAATGTCCCTGGAGACAGATTGGATCTGTGCTCAAACTATAGTCCTCAGTTGATGTACCTTAGTGGATATGAGACAGCTATGGTGTTGGTGTATATGCCCTAGGACCTAGTTTTGGTCCACTTATGTACTACTTGACTTTGATATTTATATATATCATTCTGGCATTGTCATTATCAATGTTTGTTTACATCTGCGCACATGTACTGACATGATAATGTCCCTGGAGATAGATTGGATCTGTGCTCAAACTATTGTCCCCAGTCGATGTACCTTAGTGGATATGGGACAGCTATGGTACTTGTGAGACTGGTATGTGAGCTGGTTAGGTACGTGGTGCTAACGCAGACACATGGGTATATCATTGGAGGATATACTGGAAAGACCCGCTGTGAGGCTATGACTTGGTGTCATAAGTTATCCTCACAAGTGACAGGAGATGCATTGATCCCTTGACTTGAGGTCATTGATCATTCTATATGGTTAGGGACTTGCTTTGATACAACCTAACACCTCGCCGTAGTTGGGAGGTGTAAGCATAACCAGCCGATACCAATCCAATCCAGGTCTGCAGCACTGGGTGACTGTAAAGAACATCCTAAAGTATCTGAGGAGAACTAAGGATTTGTTCTTGGTCTATGGGGGACAGGAAGAGCTCAGTATGCAGGGCTATACTGATGCATCATTCCAGTCTGACCCTGACGACTTTAGATCGCAGGCCGGCTATGTGTTCAAGATAAATGGAGGCGCTGTATGCTAGAAGAGCTTCAAGCAATCCACCATAGCAGATTCTACAACCGAGGCAGAGTATGTGGCCGCTTCTGAGGCAGCCAAGGAAGCCGTTTGGATAAGGAAGTTCATATCTGATCTTCAGGTGGTTCCTAGTGCAGTGGATCCCATTGAACTCTATTGTGAAAACAATGGAGCAATTGCACAAGCCAAGGAACCACGGTCTCATCAAAGATCCAAACACATACTCAGAAGATTTCACCTGATCAGAGAGATCATTGAAAGAGGTGATGTCAAGATTAGCAGAGTTGACACAGAAAACAATCTGGCAGACCCATTGACCAAGGCTTTGGCGCAGCAGAAGCATGATGGTCACGCTAGAGATATGGGGTTAAGATTTCTCAACCTCTAGGTCTTAGTGCAAGTGGGAGATTGTTGGTGTATATGCCCTAGGACCTAGTTTTGGTCCACTTATGTACTACTTGACTTTGATATTTATATATATCATTCTGGCATTGTCATTATCAATGTTTGTTTACATCTGCGCACATGTACTGACATGATAATGTCCCTGGAGATAGATTGGATCTGTGCTCAAACTATTATCCCCAGTCGATGTACCTTAGTGGATATGGGACAGCTATGGTACTTGTGAGACTGGTATGTGAGCTGGTTAGGTACGTGGTGCTAACGAAGACACATGGGTATATCATTGGAGGATATACTGGAAAGACCCGCTGTGAGGCTATGACTTGGTGTCATAAGTTATCCTCACAAGTGACAGGAGATGCATTGATCCCTTGACTTGAGGTCATTGATCATTCTATATGGTTAGGGACTTGCTTTGATACAACCTAACACCTCGCCGTAGTTGGGAGGTCATAACGGTTGTCATTGAGCATGTCACGACCCATATGAGAAGGTCAATGGATAGACATAGGATTTGCCCCTTCCTTAGGGAAGTATGATATCCATGGAGCTCCTCTATGGTTCTATGACTGAGAGTGTATGGCCATACCCAGGTAAGAACCTGTTTTAGTCATAGCCATGTGATTGGGTGAAAACAAGTGGTGACACACTTGTCCAATCGGATATCAGTCCGGCAAAGAGACTGTAATGCATCTGTACCTAGTTGCGATGATGGGGATGTCGATGTCGATATCCATTCCAATGACCTGGGTAGCAGCGATGCACTGCTAGGTGCCACTCACTGCTTGTGGTGACCTTTGGTCAGCACTGCCAGCGTCAGAAGAACCTACAGGGTCACACACCTTGATACTTGAGTTCTCGTATTGATCGAGAAGCCTTATGATCAAGTTATTGGATAACTCGAATCTAATTGGGAGATTTCATCAGCACCAATGGGCCTGATGAGATGGAAGAATGTTATTGGAGCCAAACTTCATTTTTGGCAGGTTGACCCGTATTTGACCATGGTTGGTGACACTTGGATTAGGGTTGCATTGGATTGGATCCAAATGCTTAATCAACCCATAGGATGAAGTTTGGGCTAGGTCATTATCCAATGAAGCCCAATAACAAGTTCTCATGAAGAGAAGAGAGGATAAAAGGGTATAATGGGGAGAAACCCAACCCCATTGGCGCCTAAGGGGCATAATGGGGTTAGGGTGGCAAAATTGCTTCATTAAGGAAGCAATTTGCGCCTAGCCCTTCTCCCTTGATGGTATGAATGCCTTTAAGGCATGTCTTGGGCTGATATGGTACTTGGGCAATTATGGAAAGGTTGAATGAAGTTTATGGTAAAGTCTTGGAGACTTTCCTTGCATCAAACCTCCTCATCCTAGCCCTACACTTGTCATGATCCTAGCCCTTGCCCTAATCGCCTCTTGCCCTATATATGTGACCCGAGCCGCCCTCTCTTATTATGATTCATCCTTGGAGGCGTGAACATAAGAAGGGAGCGAGAGCAAGGAGCATTGGCGCAATCTCTTCCTCTTCCATCAAGTGGCCGCAAGCTTCTCCTTCCTTACCACTTGGCGCATCTTTCTCTCTTGGTGGCGCAAGGTGGTTGGAGCATCTCCCTAAGGCTTGGATCTTCTTCCCGAGGCTAGCACCGGGCGTGGAAGAAGAGGACTCGAGGCATCCGTGTGTGTGAGACTGCAGAGGGCGCACAGTTGGACGCCTATCACGACATCGACCTCATCTTGCTCTGAGGTATTTTCTAACTCATCGTGTCGACCCCCTTGCATGCGATCTTCACTGGGTTTTTGGGATGGACCTGTTTCGGGGACATTCTTCCGCTGTGCAATGTATGTATGTGTCTCTGAAAAATTGTAAAATGTCCCCGGGGTTTCCCAACAGTGGTATCAGAGGGACTTGCAAGACTCGAACGATGTTTTATGCTTTTTTTCATGCTCACATGCCATATCTCTATTTTCGAAAATAGCATGATGCATGGCAAATGATTTTTTCTAAGTAGGAAAAAATTAGGGTTTCTTGTTTCTATCATCCTCTCAATCTCTTTTGGATTTTTGGACTATTTTTCTTGTCTGATTTAAAGATCAAAGGCGCACGTAGTTTTGTCAAGTAGGACGGGCATTGTGTCTTCGGACTGGCCAAGTCTCTTGATCTGACAAAATTGCCAGCCGAAAGGATCTCTGAAATCACCTTGAAAAATAAATCGCAATTAACCAAAAGATTTGTGAGAAGAAGAGGAGAAAAAGAGACTAGTTTTAATGAAAAAGTAAAATTTCAGATTTTATGTTTTTCATGAGCATGTAGAATTGCATGAGTAAATACCTTGATTGTGCATAATGTTGTGATCATTAGTCAAGCCCCCCTTTGCATGCCTGTGATGTTTCCTCGTGAGGCCTGCGTGCCGCTTTTCTTTTTGCTTTTAAGAAGACTAGGGTAGCGCATGTACTTGGAGCTTGGCGCATGCATGGAGTTGGCGCACCTTGGATGGTGGCGCAACAAGCATCAAGGAAAAGGCGCAACCTTGCTTGATGACACAAGTTAGGCATGGCCGAACCCTTGGGTTTGAGAGCTAGCTAACTTGGCATCTTTCATTGTGGCGCATTCTCCTTGGAGGAAGACCATGGCATTGGCCGAACCTTTGAGGTCTACCCTTAAGGTTTGAGAGCTAAGCCATGAAGAAAGGACCTTGGAGCCCACCTTGAAGACCAAGATAGAGGGCGACTAGGATAGGTCTATCTTAGGGGCTTGAGTCCTATGTCAAGAGTTGAACCTCCTTTTGGCATGGGTTGGTTCAATGTCTTGAAAGGGCTTTGATCACATCATCTTTTACTGCTTTCCTTATCTGCTAAAAGCATGCCTGTGATGTTTTATCATTATGTTATCACTATAGGATTGCATGCCTGTATTGTTAGACATAAGATAAAACTGATGAGACCTTAAAAACCCTCATAAAATATCAAGTCTAGAAGCCTTCTAACGCTTAGCCCTCACTAAGCTATCGATCAGTGGAGTTGTGAACTGGTTCCCACCCTCGTGGGACACACCCACTTATCTTTAGAAAGTGTGTGGTGACAATGGTTTCCCCAGTCCAGTTTCAACCTGGGCGTGCCTTCGCAAGGAAACTCATTGGCCCTGGGCATAAACGGTTAGGAATGGACTTGACTAGAAATTCACATGTACTGGGCACATGATGAAAGTCTAGAGGCATCGTTGAGAGGTTAGGGTTTCATGATTCAGCCCTCGCTGGACATGAAATGCCCAAGACTGTCTCAACAAGGGGAGTTGCTTGGAGCAACCGGCCGGCGCGCCCACCTTAGGAAACATGGGTTACTTTGTGCATCTCATCCCACCCTCGTGGGATGCAAAGCCTCATGTGAAATAAGGATCCCATCTCACTAGGAAGTCTTAAACTTCCCGATTGACTTTGTGGGTTGTCAATTCGAATTTAAAATAGTGGGAGCAGTAATCATTTAAAAAAGTCCAGTTTAAATGATTCGAAGTAGTACTAATCTGTTTTTCTTGGGTGTTGTAGAACAATGGCTACGAACACTGGCGGATTATCACTGCGATCACTCCTTGATAAGGATAAGTTAGTTGGAACTAACTTTATCGACTGGCATCGGAACTTGAGGATAGTCCTCAAGCTCGAGAAGAAGCTGTATGTCCTTGAACAGGCTCTTCCTGCGGCTCCTGCGCCTAATGCCCGAACGGCAGATAGAGATGCTTATAGAAAGCATCAGGATGACTCTTTGGAGGTTGCATGTCTTATGCTAGCCAGCATGGCACCTGAACTGCAGGTGCAATATGAGGAGCAGAACGCTTTTCAGATGATCACTCATCTGAAACAGATGTTCAAGGCTCAGGCTAGAACTGAAAGATTTGACACCGCCAAAGCAGTCTTTCGGTGTAAGTTGTCTAAGGGTGCACCAGTGAGACCCCATGTTCTCAAACTCATTGGGAATGTGGATCATCTCAGGAGACTGGGTCATGCCATAGACAACGAGCTGGTTGTGGATCTTATTCTGCATTCCCTACCCCCTAGCTTCAGTCCGTTTATTATTAACTTCAACATGAACCGGATTGAGTGCACACGGGAGGAATTGATGAATATGCTCCAAACAGCCGAGCGTGAAATGGGTACGACCAAACCAAATTCTGTTCTTTTGGTCCCAGCGACCAAGAAGATAAAGAAGAAGGGTAAGGCATGTGCTAAGGGCAGTGCCAAAGGTCCTACCAAGGCACTGAAGAAAAAGGCAAAGAAGTCAAAGGACCAGAGGTGTTTTCACTGTGGCGAGCAGGGTCACTGGAGAAGGGACTGCAAGCAGCTTCAGAATGAGGAGAAGAAGGGCTTGGCCTTAACTTCTAGCTCAGGTATTTATGTTACAGAAGTCAATCTTTCTACTTCTATGTCATGGGTATTGGATACCGCATGTGGAGCTCATATTTGTACAAATATGCAGGGGCTCAAGAAAAGTAGATCGGTGCGACCTGGAGAGATTGACCTACGCGTTGGAAATGGGGCACAGGTTGCTGCCGTTGCTGTAGGCGTCTTGACTCTCTCCTTACCGTCTGGACTTCTATTAGAACTAGATAATTGCTTTTGTGTACCTTCACTTACTAAGAACATTGTATCCATTCCTTGCTTAGTAAAGAAGGGATTTAAGTTTGAAATAAATAAGAACTCATGTTCTTTTTCATTTGCAAATATGTTCTATGGGAAGGGTACTTTGTGCAATGGTCTATATATCTTGGATATGGAAAGTTCTATCTGTAACATAAGTAATAAAAGGACCAAACTGAGTGGTTCAGTTGGTGCTTTCCTATGGCACTGTCGATTAGCCCATATAAACAAAAATCGCATCCAACAACTCCATGCAAATGGATTGTTAGATTCAAGTTCCTTGGAGGAATTTGATACCTGTGAACCTTGTTTATTAGGGAAAATGACAAAGGCACCCTTCACCAAGATTGGTGAGAGGGCGGGAGGTTTATTGGATCTCATACATACTGATGTGTGTGGGCCTTTCAATAAACAAGCCAGAGGAGGGTACAACTACTTCATTACCTTCACTGATGACTTCAGTAGGTATGGATATGTCTACCTAATGAGACATAAATCTGAGTCCTTTGAGAAATTCAAAGAGTTCAAGAATGAAGTAGAGAACCAGCTTGGAAGATCCATTAAAGCTCTTCGATCTGATCGAGGTGGAGAATACCTAAGTGGAGAGTTCTTTGACTATCTGAGAGAGTCTGGGATCATATCCCAACTCACTCCTCCTGGAACACCTCAATGGAATGGTGTGTCTGAAAGGAGAAATCGAACTTTATTGGATATGGTTCGATCTATGATGAGTCATGCAACTCTACCTCCCTCATTCTGGGGGCATGCACTTGAGACATCTTCTCTGATACTGAATAATGTTCCATCTAAGAGTATCTCCAAAATACCATACGAGGTATGGAGTGGGAGACGCCCTAATCTCACGTTTATCAAGATCTGGGGATGTGAGGCTTATGTCAAACGTCAGGATTCTAGCAAGCTAGAACCTAGATCTGATAAGTGTGTATTTGTGGGGTATCCTAAGGAAACTAAAGGATACTACTTCTATGTCCCAACCGAGAACAAAGTTTTTGTTGCTCGAGGTGCTGTCTTTCTAGAGAAAGAATTTCTTATGAAAGAAGTAAGTGGGAGGGAGTTTGACTTGGATGAGGTCCAAGTGCAACCACAAGACAAAGAGATGGAATCTGAGCCATCTGCACCGGTTGTTATACAACCTGAGGCTCAGACACAGGTCCCACGTAGGTCTGGGAGGATTCGTCGTGCACCTGAGAGGTACAGGTCGCTGCCGACTCAACACGATGGAATTTTCATCATTGAGGATGAACCCAGAACCTATGATGAGGCGGTCAGTGGACCGGACTCCGAGAGATGGCTTGACGCCATGCGATCCGAGATGGATTCCATGTCGGCTAACCAAGTCTGGGATTTGGTTGAGCTGCCTGATGGGGTAAAACCCATAGGGTGTAAATGGGTCTTCAAGAAGAAGACAGACATGGATGGCAATATAGTTACCTATAAGGGTAGACTAGTGGCTAAAGGTTTTAAACAAGTCCACGGGGTGGACTATGATGAAACCTTCTCGCCAGTTGCCATGATCAAGTCCATTCGGATTCTGCTTGCTATAGCTGCATATCATGACTATGAGATATGGCAGATGGATGTGAAGACAGCGTTCCTTAACGGGAAGCTGACTGAGGATGTGTACATGACACAACCTGATGGTTTCATCCATCCTGCAGAGGCTAATAAGGTCTGCAGGCTAAAGAGATCCATTTATGGATTAAAGCAAGCATCTCGAAGTTGGAATCTTCGATTTGATGAAGCTGTGAGAGATTATGGCTTTATCAAAAGCGAAGATGACGACTGTGTATATAGAAAATTCAGTGGGAGCTTGGTGATTTTTTTGGTCTTGTATGTCGATGACATACTGCTCATCGGAAACGACTTCCCTAGTCTTCAAGCTGTGAAGACATGGTTGGGGAAGTGTTTTGAGATGAAAGACTTAGGGGAGGCCGCCTATATTCTAGGCATGAGGATCTACCGAGAAAGATCCAAGAGGCTCCTGGCCCTTAGTCAGAGTACCTACATTGATAAGGTCCTTGAGAGGTTTAACTTGGAGCAATCCAAGAAAGGATACCTTCCAGTAAGACATGGCCTTACTCTCTCAAAGAGCCAGTGTCCTACAACACAGGCTGAGAGGGATAACATGAGTCGAATTCCTTATGCTTCGGCAGTAGGATCGATCATGTATGCAATGTTGTGTACTAGACCAGACGTGGCATATGCTGTAAGCATAACCAGCCGATACCAATCCAATCCAGGTCTGCAGCACTGGGTGACTGTAAAGAACATCCTAAAGTATCTGAGGAGAACTAAGGATTTGTTCTTGGTCTATGGGGGACAGGAAGAGCTCAGTATGCAGGGCTATACTGATGCATCATTCCAGTCTGACCCTGACGACTTTAGATCGCAGGCCGGCTATGTGTTCAAGATAAATGGAGGCGCTGTATGCTGGAAGAGCTTCAAGCAATCCACCATAGCAGATTCTACAACCGAGGCAGAGTATGTGGCCGCTTCTGAGGCAGCCAAGGAAGCCGTTTGGATAAGGAAGTTCATATCTGATCTTCAGGTGGTTCCTAGTGCAGTGGATCCCATTGAACTCTATTGTGACAACAATGGAGCAATTGCACAAGCCAAGGAACCACGGTCTCATCAAAGATCCAAACACATACTCAGAAGATTTCACCTGATCAGAGAGATCATTGAAAGAGGTGATGTCAAGATTAGCAGAGTTGACACAGAAAACAATCTGGCAGACCCATTGACCAAGGCTTTGGCGCAGCAGAAGCATGATGGTCACGCTAGAGATATGGGGTTAAGATTTCTCAACCTCTAGGTCTTAGTGCAAGTGGGAGATTGTTGGTGTATATGCCCTAGGACCTAGTTTTGGTCCACTTATGTACTACTTGACTTTGATATTTATATATATCATTCTGGCATTGTCATTATCAATGTTTGTTTACATCTGCGCACATGTACTGACATGATAATGTCCCTGGAGATAGATTGGATCTGTGCTCAAACTATTGTCCCCAGTCGATGTACCTTAGTGGATATGGGACAGCTATGGTACTTGTGAGACTGGTATGTGAGCTGGTTAGGTACGTGGTGCTAACGCAGACACATGGGTATATCATTGGAGGATATACTGGAAAGACCCGCTGTGAGGCTATGACTTGGTGTCATAAGTTATCCTCACAAGTGACAGGAGATGCATTGATCCCTTGACTTGAGGTCATTGATCATTCTATATGGTTAGGGACTTGCTTTGATACAACCTAAAACCTCGCCGTAGTTGGGAGGTCATAACGGTTGTCATTGAGCATGTCACGACCCATATGAGAAGGTCAATGGACAGACATAGGATTTGCCCCTTCCTTAGGGAAGTATGATATCCATGGAGCTCCTCTATGGTTCTATGACTGAGAGTGTATGGCCATACCCAGGTAAGAACCTGTTTTAGTCATAGCCATGTGATTGGCTGAAAACAAGTGGTGACACACTTGTCCAATCGGATATCAGTCCGGCAAAGAGACTGTAATGCATCTGTACCTAGTTGCGATGAAGGGGATGTCGATGTCGATATCCATTCCAATGACCTGGGTAGCAGCGATGCACTCCTAGGTGCCACTCACTGCTTGTGGTGACCTTTGGTCAGCACTGCCAGCGTCAGAAGAAACTACAGGGTCGCACACCTTGATACTTGAGTTCTCGTATTGATCGAGAAGCCTTATTTATTGGATAACTCGAATCTAATTGGGAGATTTCATCAGCACCAATGGGCCTGATGAGATGGAAGAATGTTATTGGAGCCAAACTTCATTTTTGGCAGGTTGACCCGTATTTGACCATGGTTTGTCACACTTGGATTAGGGTTGCATTGGATTGGATCCAAATGCTTAATCAACCCATAGGATGAAGTTTGGGCTAGGTCATTATCCAATGAAGCCCAATAACAAGTTCTCATGAAGAGAAGAGAGGATAAAAGGGTATAATGGGGAGAAACCCAACCCCATTGGCGCCTAAGGGGCATAATGGGGTTAGGGTGGCAAAATTGCTTCATTAAGGAAGCAATTTGCGCCTAGCCCTTCTCCCTTGATGGTATGAATGCCTTTAAGGCATGTCTTGGGCTGATATGGTACTTGGGCAATTATGGAAAGGTTGAATGAAGTTTATGGTAAAGTCTTGGAGACTTTCCTTGCATCAAACCTCCTCATCCTAGCCCTACACTTGTCATGATCCTAGCCCTTGCCCTAATCGCCTCTTGCCCTATATATGTGACCCTAGCCGCCCTCTCTTATTATGATTCATCCTTGGAGGCGTGAACATAAGAAGGGAGCGAGAGAAAGGAGCATTGGCGCAATCTCTTCCTCTTCCATCAAGTGGCCGCAAGCTTCTCCTTCCTTACCACTTGGCGCATCTTTCTCTCTTGGTGGCGCAAGGTGGTTGGAGCATCTCCCTAAGGCTTGGATCTTCTTCCCGAGGCTAGCACCGGGCGTGGAAGAAGAGGACTCGAGGCATCCGTGAGTGTGAGACTGCAGAGGGCGCACAGTTGGGTGCCTATCACGACATCGACCTCATCTTGCTCTGAGGTATTTTCTAACTCATCGTGTCGACCCCCTTGCATGCGATCTTCACTGGGTTTTTGGGACGGACCTGTTTCGGGGACATTCTTCCGTTGTGCAATGTATGTATGTGTCTCTGAAAAATTGTAAAATGTCCCCGGGGTTTCCCAACATATGGTACTTGTAAGACTGGTATGTGGGCTGGTTAGGCACGTGGTGCTAACACAGACACATGGGTATATCATTGGAGGATATACTGGATAGACCCGCTGTGAGGCTATGACTTGGTGTCATGAGTTATCCTCACAAGTAAGAGGAGATGCATAGATCCCTTGACTTGATGTCATTGACCATTCTATATGGTTAGGGATTTGCTTTGATACAACCTAAAACTTTGCCGTAGTTGGGAGGTCATAATGGTTGTCATTGAGCATGTCACGACCCATATGAGAAGGTCAATGGACAGACATAGGATTTGCCCCTTCCTTAGGGAAGTATGATATCCATGGAGCTCCTCTATGGTTCTATGACTGAGAGTGTATGGCCATACCCAGGTGAGAACCTGTTTTAGTCATAGCCATGTGATTGGGTGAAAACAAGTGGTGACACACTTGTCCAATCGGATATCAGTTCGACAAAGAGACTGTAATGCATCTGTACCTAGTTGCGATGATGGGGATGTCGATGTCGATATCTACTCCAATGACCTGGGTAGCAGCGATGCACTACTAGGTGCCACTCACTGCTTGTGGTGACCTTTGGTCAGCACTGCCAATGTCAGAGGAACCTACAGGGTCGCACACCTTGATACTTGAGTTCTCGTATTGATCGGGAAGCCTTATGATCGAGTTATTGGATAACTAGGATCTAATTGGGAGATTTCATCAGCGCCAATGGGCCTGATGAGATGGAAGAATGTTATTAGAGCCAAACTTCATTTTTGGCAGGTTGACCCGTATTTGACCATGGTTGCTCACATTTGGATTAGGGTTGCATTGGATTGGATCCAAATGCTTAATCAACCCATGTGATGAAGTTTGGGCTAGCTCATTATCCAATGAGGCCAATAACAAGTTCTCATGAAGAGATGAGAGGCTAAAAGGGTATAATGGGGAGAAACATGAACCATTAAGCGCCTAGGGGCATAATGGGGTCATGTTGGCGCCTTTGCTTCATTATGGAAGTAAAGGGCGCCTCCTCTCTCTTCCTTGGATGGAATGCATGCCTCTATGGCATGTCTTGGGCTGATATGGTGCTTGGGCAATTATGGATAGGTTGAATGAAGTTTATGGTAAAGTCTTGGAGACTTTCCTTGCATCAAACCTCCTCATCCTAGCCCTACACTTGTCATGATCCTAGCCCTTGCCCTAACCGCCTCTTGCCCTATATATGTGACCCTAGCCACCCCCTCTTGCATGTATTCTTCTTTGGAGGCGTGACAACAAGAAGAGGGGCGAGAGCTAGGAGCAAGGGTGCAACTTCTTCTTCCTTCTTCCATAGCCGCAAGCTTCTCCCTCCTTTCCTCTTGGCGCAAGGAGCTTTGGTGCTTGGCGGCTTGGCTTAGTTCCTCTTTCTCTTGGCGCATCCTTTCCTCTTGGTGGTGCAAGTGAAGTGGAGCATCTCCCTAAGGCTTGGATCTTCTTCCCGAGGCTAGCACTAGGCGTGGAAGAAGAGGACTCAAGAGATCCGTGTGTGTGAGACTGCAGAGGGCGCACACTTGGGCACCTACATCGGCATCACTCCAAACTGCTCTTAAGGTATTTCCTAACTCATCGTGTCGACTCTCTTGCTTGCGATCTTCACTGGGTTTTTGGGACCGGCCTATTTCGGGGACATTCTTCCGTTGTGCAATGTATGTATGTATGTCTATAACTCTGAAAAATTGTAAAATGTCCCCGGGGTTTCCCAACAAAATTTTCATCAATGAACATCTTGTTTTCTTTGAACATGAACGTGTAAACTCTTTTTCTAGATTTGGGAAGTAGCCCGTTGATGATTTATGGATTAAATTTATTGTTTTACATCTTTATCATGAATTTTATATAATTGATTTGAATAGAATTGTGTTATTCCATAATTTACTCTAATCAAGTGAGTTTACGTCTTAGACGTTGCGAGAAAAACTGAGAAGTGAATCGCAATGTCAAAACTATTCTATTCAAACCTTCGAATCCGATCACGGGAGTAGTTCGGATTCGTTTGAAGGAGTTACATGGTTTTTCATAGGACTTAATGAGTCTAGTTGATGTAGGACAGGTGGGTCTAAAACATTCAAACAACGAGTTTTGAAATCCAATTTTGATAATATGTAGATAAAAACTGATGTTAACTAACGAGATTTGAAAACTAATTTTTTTGTATTTTATAATAGTAAAGAAAACCCGAGATTACAACTACTAAAAGCTGTAAATGCAAGAATTAAACTTGCTGGAAGTAAACTTACAGAGCAATCCTTGTGAATAGAAGGACTGTACATCCTGATCTTCACCGATCCAACTCTGATGGAAGGTGTAGGGTGGAGCTTACAAGCAATCATAGAAAGATCTGTGCAAGTCACGGATTTTAATACAGAAGAAAGATTAAGGGGTGAGGTTAAACCTCAAAAATTCCTTTGCTAATCCTAAGTTATCTAGGGAGAGAGGGGGAGGAGAGGAGGAGGGGTGCGCCCCTCCTAGATCCACACCAAGCGCAAGCTGCAGGATAGATAACCAAGCATTAGTGTAGAGAAGAGTTCTCAAAACAAAGTGAATAGATTAAGGGGAGAGACTTAGCCGCATAGGATGAAGACTCCTTGTTGCTGAGAGGAAGAGGTGTTCTTCTTCTTGCTCCAAACCGAGGATGAAGGAGAGATTTCCTTGTAGTTGCGCACATGAAAGGGAGGAGACCTTCTCAGGGTTTCGGTGGAGGAGTTGAGAAGGAGAAAAGAAAAGGGCTCGGCTCCTTGAAGAATACCACACTAAAGACTATGCTAATATTAATCTAAAAGAAAGACAAGTTCTTATTTCATCCAAAAGTTGAAAATACATGCGAGAGAGGCTACACTTATAGGCGAGGGAGAGAGCTAGGGCAGGATAGTCAAATGCTCCCTTGCGCTCCTTACAAAAATAGAGAGAAATTCAAAAATTGAAAGACAATGGGCTGGCGGAAATTGTCTTGAAAGACTTCCTTCTTTGATGGTCCCCAATTGGCAATGTTTTAATGGCATTGGGCTGGCATTGAGCTATCTTTGCTGGTGCTCTTGATGTGGGCGAAAGGCTGGTTTTTTTGCTTCTTGCTTGTGCATCAAGTAGTCCTTTGAATTTTGAAAAGTTTCCATAAGAGTTTGGGCGGCAAGATAATGATGGAAACTTGAACTAATTTCTTCCTTTGATTGTGGATCTTGATTGCTAACCGAATCCTTGCTTGCTTGGGCTTGACGCATATCTTGAATGGATAGAGGCTGAGGTGGCTGATAATCACAAGGAAGAGGCACCCAAGCCAATGAGGAAGTTGAGTTGTCAAATGAACTCATCAAGGCTTGGGTTGAACTTGGAGTTGAAGTCTCCTTTCCTTCTTGGGCTGAGCTTGAGTTGAGTAGAACTTAAGCTGACCATGGGTGATGCTTAAGCTGATTCCTAGCTTGATTACCTGCCAAATATGTGTCCTAATGCATGTATGCACTACCCTACTATGATGCAAGAGTACATAAAGTTTCATGACTTACAATGCACAACCTACTACAATTGGACTTGCCATAAATGACTACATGATGCATGGGTTTATTGAAAAATAAACTACCCAAAATGCAATGCAAGAGAGGGGACTCTAAGGGAACCCATATCGAAGAGGTTTCCTGTGAGCCCGAGCATATGTCCTCATAGCAGGGCTACTGCCTCCATCAGCTCTCCCCGGGTTGAAAGAATTCTCCTCTAGAGAATTATCCTTGTACCCTTGGAGTAACTTAGGGGCGACTATAGCTAGCTCTGACTCAGGGAGCCACACTTCCTCACCATTAATGAGTCTAACTCAGTAAAACATTTGTACCTCATCAGCGGTGAGTTGTTGTATCCCAACAAGTAGGTAAACAAAACTTATTTTTTAAGTCGAGGCCAAAACTTATTGTATGGCGCACAGGGACTTGTCACCGCCTGATACGGCTCCAAAAACTTATTGAGTTATGGTGTGGGGTGGAGACACGTGTTGTGCAAACCAGAACAAAGAGTATTTTTTACCAGAATTCAATGCTATAGAAATATATCATTTAAGAAAGGTAGCTATGTAGATTCCAAAGATCCAAAATTTGAACTGATTAGGCCAAGATGTAGAGAAAAACTAGTTCTTTTCAACAGCATAGGAATTAGAGTGTGAAGAACTATCAGACAATAAGAACATGTGCGATAGAATGCCTAATCAGATTAGCAAATCAAAATAGCATAGAAATTGTTTCAGTCTTCAAAATTTGTTAGGTCTACTAGGTTGATCTGGTGATTCTTCCATGGAACCAGGTGGTACCACAAGTGGGATGTAACATGCTCTTCCCAAATCGTTTCAGAGTTCAGGGTTCCAGCACGTCCAAGTATTTTAGATACCTGCACAAAGAAGGTTAAACATATTAGTTTTAAAGAAGAACAGAAGAACCGTGGACACGGGAGTCTGAAAACAGGGGACGTCGCGCGATGGAGCAGAGTTCGTCGGCGGACAACCGGTGGTGCACGAACTCGGAACCTGCTGCTGCTGGAGGATGGTGTGGCTGACGAGAGGACGTGGCCGGAGCTTGGAGATGAAAGATGGCCGGACGGGGAAGATCAACGATGAAAGGCGGATCTGAGGCGGAAGCTGGGCGGAAACAGGGGAAAACGAGCGTGGAGCAGAGTTGATAGGCGGTCGTCCGGTGGTGCACGATCGCCGGACCTGCTACAGTTGGGGATCCTTGTGATGCTGGACAAGGCGTGGCCGGAGTTTGGGGTCGAACGGGGGCTTGTCGGAGGAGATCGACGGCTATCAGTGGAGAAGGGCGGAAACAGGGCGTGAGCGGAGGCGTCACCGGAAATCTCCCGATTCCGGCGATCCAGACGTCGGATGGGGCGATCCCTCCGGTTGTGGGTTCGACCTGAAAGGGAGGATGCGTGGCTGGAGTTTGAGGACGATCCGTCGGTTGGATCGTCGCTGGCGGCGAGGCGAACGGAGAGTCCAAAGCTGGACTCGGCTGGAAACTGGGTGTGGAATGCGACAGCGGCGGAAGCTTGTTTAAGCGTGGCAGAGGTGGAAGATGGATGTCGTAGAGGTTCCAAGTCCATGGAAGGTTAGAGAAGAAGATAGTGAAAGAGTTCCAAATCCATGGAACCTTCAGCTATCAAAGGAAGAAGGGAAGAAACATCCGATAGAAACGAAAACCATTTCCATTCATTGTTAAAATCTTGTCTTTTTTTTCGCTTACATGTGAGAGATTACATTTTATAGAGCAGGAGGAAAAGGTTAGCTGAAAAGTTTTTGTGACCGTTGGTTGTAATGCTCAAGGAAGTCTCCAACGTCTCCTTCTCATTTTGGTAAGTCACAGCCATCCTTTACATCATTGAGAGCTGCTTCAGCTTGTTTGGCTTGTCCTTCACGTAAGCGTTGCAGCCAAGTCTTCTCAATCTCCCTTATTTCTCTATTTGAGTTGACAGCACATCATCTTTGGACTTGAATAAGCTTGAACTAGCTTGAGCTTAGGAGATTTGACCGTAGTCATGGGACCTCATATTGTCATGGCAAAATAAGATGGATTAGTGCCTCTATAAACATAATTGTTGACTAAGTCTATGAATAATCAAGATTTACAATAATTATGCAAAAATTGACTAAGTCAAAATTAGATCAAATATCATGTGATATGCTCCTACATCAAGTTACCACACTTGTTGTTATTTCCGCAAGTGCATGGATACTTGGAGTAATAAAGAAAGATATCGAACCCACAGAGACCTATGTTGTAAAGTACCAAATAATTGATTTCTTCCTATTTAGGCAATCGAATAAAGGTAGAGTAAAGATCGAAAACACACGGGAAAATACTATAAGGGAGAAGCTGGGACTAGGGTTTCATTCACTTTAATTTTCATGACTAGATATATAAGGATATTCATCAATCAAATTTTATCATGATAAAGGCACAATTTACTTTGTAAAGAGATTAACTCACTTTCATGCAGATAACCATGCAGAGACCAAATTACAGCAGGGCCGTAATTTATATTACGGTACCGTAATTTCACCAGCTACCGTAATATCAGAGCACTGCCATAATTTGGGAATTTTTCGTGCAGAAAGTTTTTAAAAAATTATGGCACTGCCGTAAATAATTTCACAGGCCGTAATTTAAATCTACTTTTCACCCAAAATATTTCCAGAGTTCACGGCATGGCCGTAATCATTTCCGTGGTGCCGTATTTTGGTGCGTTTTCTGACCCGAGAGATTTGGGGAAAATATCGTACCGCCGTAAGTCATTTTATGGTACCATAATTCGGGTCGAATCCTATACAGAAAAACTTAAAGAAAATACAGCAGTGCCGTAATAAAAACCACAGCCGTAATTCTATTCTGAACATGCGATTTTCATAGACTTTTTGAAGCCCAATTTTTGCGCAATCGATTGCGGATGATCCAGGGCATAATTGGAAGATCTGTAAGAGGCAAAAGGGGAGCCATCGATGAGAGGAGGGGAAGGACACCGAAAGCCCTAATTTTCATCCACCGACGAGGGAGAAATCGAGTTTTACGTCACCGCCTTAGGTTTCGCCACCGGGAAGTGTACAACGCATTAAAGGCACGCCGCTGGCACTATTCATGCGTGGAAATTACAGCTGTAATTTCCATTACAGCCGTGTGGTTATTTGTTTTTCCCCTCTTTCTTTGATTTCTTGCACTTTGATACTATGGATTATTGTAATCTTTCATCCATGCTAACTTAAACCTTTTACGGGACATGGGGGAGTAATTCCCTTTGATTTCTTAATGACTTGATAACTTTTTTTTTTCATTACTTCGTCACGTATAATTTTAGCATGATAATTCCACTTATGTGAAAATTGCTCTTTAACTCTCCATAGATTCATGTTATTAATCATATTTTAGAGTTTTCACGATAGACCGAAAGGTGACTTGCTTGAGAACTTGGAACTCTAGAATTGCATGATAGAAACTTATTGTAAGATAAATTAGGTTGGTTCTTATTTCTTGATTTTAGATAAATAATTGCCATGTTTAATAATTTGAAACTAGGATTGAGTTAATTTATCAAATGTGAAGATCTTGTGTGAAAGTGAGGATCGGAACGTTGGAAAACCATAAGTAGAACTTGTGTTGAGACTCGGATGCACGAAAGTGATCCTTGAGTTCTTTGGTTGATAATTTACTTATTATCAACTTGGGATAGATCTTGCGCGAAAGCGAAGATCGGTCCCTGCATGAAAGTGATATGATCCTTTTATGAAGTAAAATATGTCTTTGTCAAGATAAAATTAAATTGACGAATTACTATTCATATCTAGTCATAGAAATTAAAGAGGATGAAACCTTAGTCCCAGTCTCTCTCTCTAATATTTTTGTTAGCTTTCATTAGTTCACTTGCATAGTTTCATTTGCCTGGATAGTAAGAACTCAATTGTTCAGTACTTGGCAATGAGGTCTCTGTGGTTTGATATCTTTCTTTATTACTTCGAGTATCCGTGCAATTGCAGACACAATAAGTTTTGGCGCCATTGCCGGGGACCTTGGTTTTATCAATATTGAAGATATTAAAATAATTGCTAGACTAGGTTTTGTTTATTTCCTCTTTATGTTCTATCTTATTGTTCTCTTCTATTTACTTGAGTTATTTGACCTATCTGCTTTAGACTGCATAAGAAATTTAGATCTGATGGCAAATCAAAAATCACTTAGGGACTATGCAGCCCCTAAACCACAGGAGATACACTTTAGCATCACCAGACTAGCTATTGATGCTGATAATTTTGAAATTAATCCTGCTTTCTTGTCCATGATCCAGCAGAATCAGTTTGGAGGATCACCAATTGAAGATCCCTACCAACATTTATATCTTTTTCTTAAACTTTGTGATACCATTAAAATTAATGGAGTTTCTGATGATGCACCACTTGGGAGCAATTGTCCAACGCCTTGGCTACATTCTCCACCTACCGGTACCTTCACCACATGGGAGCAATTGTCCAATGCCTTCTTGATGAAGTACTTTCCACCCGGCAAAACCATCTAGTTGAGAAACCAAATTACAAGCTTTGCACAGCAGGATGGCGAGACTTTTGGTGAGGCATGGGAGCGATTCAATGAATTACAACAGAAGTATCCTCACCATAGTCTTGAAGATTGGATTTTATAATGGCTTACTTTATAATACCCATCTGATTGTTGATGCTACTGCAGGAGGAACCCTCATGAGCAAAACAATCAAAGATGCTTCTACCCTGCTTGAGGAGATGGCCCTGAATCGAAACTAGTGGGCTCCGGAAGAAGGAATGATATTGTCATCAACATGGTAAGAATGAGAATGAGGAACGGCGAACCTTAACTGAAGAGGTAAATTCTTTTAGTGTAGGACCCATGCTTGAAAAGTTTATGACAAACCAAAATAAAGAGATTGAGAATCTTAAGCGATTAGTTAATCATCTTACCTCTCAAATAGGATCTTTAGCTTCTTATAATAAAACTCTAGGAGATCAAATACCTGCTGAACCTGAATTAGAGCATAAGGAACACTGTGATGCTATCACTACTAGGAGTGGAAGACAATTTTATGAACCTAAAGTTAGAGTTGTGAACAATGAAAAAGAGCCTAATGATGATCATGATGATGAATTAGAGTTAAAAAAATATTCTAAGCATGAGCAATCGCAAGCAAGTTTGCCACCTCACCAAGGTGATGAGCCATGTCAGAATGATGTTTCTAAACCTAGTTCTACTACACCACATAGGCCACCCATACTCTTCACCCAGAGACACATGCAGGCAAAATTAGACAAACAGTTTGGGAGATTTCTTGATGTTTTGAAAAAGTTTTACATTAATATTCTATTTACTGAAGCTTTATCTCAAATGCCCACATATGCTAAATTTTTGAAAGAAATTTTATCTAATAAGAGAAAAATAGAGGACTATGGTACTGTGGCTATTACTGAAGAATGTAGTGCTATTATCCAAAACAAGTTTCCACCGAAATTAAAAGATCCAGGTAATTTATCTATACCTTATTTTATTGGGGGCATGGCTTTTGACCGAGCCTTATGTGATTTAGGTGCTAGTGTGAGTCTAATGCCATTGTCTATTTGTAGGAAATTGGAGATGGGAGAGCTTAAACCGACTTCTATATCTTTGCAGCTCGCCGATCGTTCAGTTAAATACCCTGTGGGAATTCTTGAAGATGTCCCTATCCAAGTAGGTAAATATTTCATCCCAACATATTTTGTAATTCTTGAGATGGAAGAAGATGCAAGAATCCCCATCATACATGGTAGACCGTTCTTAGCCACAGCAGGAGCACTTATTGATGTAAAGAACAGAAGCTTACACTTAACATTGGGGATGAAAGAATTGAGTATGACTTGAATGAAGCTATAAAAAACCCTTCAAATGCGGGATCTTGCTGTAGTGTACATGCTTTAGATGACATTGTCTATGATCTTAATGATTTATTTGTTGAAACCTCTGAAATTGATTCTGAGTTAGATTCCGCTCGTGAAGTTAAGGTAGAGAACAGTTATGAAATTGATGAATTATTAGATTGCAGTGCTTGGGATTTGCCTTTTGAGCTCATGTGTGATGCCAGTGATTATGCAATAGGAGCAGTTTTGGGACAGAGAAAGGAAAAAAAACCTTATGTTATTCATTATGCTAGTAGGACTTTGGATGCGACACAGAGAAATTACACCACTACTAGAAATTACACCACTATTGAGAAGGAACTTTTAGCCATAGTGTTTGCCTTTGATAAGTTTAGATCATACTTGATTAATTCCAAAGTGGTGGTGTATACTAATCATTGATGACACCAAAATTTATAATAAATTTCGTGTCATTTCATTGGTATTTTTGTGTCAAATTTATGCTCATTTGCTCATTTACATGCCTTTTTAATCAAATATTGCAAAATCTACTTCTATTTCGGTTTTTCATGATTTTCAAGCAAAAAGGCATGTTTTTTGGCATTTTCAAGCAAATCCAAATACATAGAAGAATTCCCATCATCTAGAGGAGATCACTTGATAAATTTTACGCAAATCGGAGGAACAAACCAAAATACGGTAGTGTCGTATTTTATATTACGGTACCGTATTTTCATACCGTAATATCAGAGCGCTGCCGTAAATTGGTGGAATTTTCGACCAGAAGGTTTAATGAAAAATACGGCACTACCGTAAAACTTAACATTGCCATATTTTGAAGCGCATTCAGAACAGAGATTATTCTTGATTTTACGACACTACCGTAAACTTTGACACGGGCCATATTTTCTAGACGATTTCGACTAGAGAGTTCAACCGATTTTACAGTAATGCCGTGAACCATTATACGGTGTCGCATTTGCCAGACAATTCAGATCAGAGAACGCGAGTGATTTTACGGCACTGCCGTGAAATATTACACTACCATATTTTCATTTTTCAACACGAATCAACAGTCAATTTTGAAGCCCGATTTTTGCGGAGAAGATTGCGGACGATCCAGACTTTTAAATTTGATGCCGTCAGAAGAAGAAGGGGAGCCTCCGAGGAGGAGAACACGCCAAGGGTGAAAGCCCTAATTTTCATCAACTGTACAGGGAGAAATCGAGTTACATGCCGCCGCCTAGGGTTCCGCCGCCATGACAAATCCAGAGCATCTCCGGCCATGAAATTCATACTGAAGCTTCGCCTGGAGGAGAAGACAACGTACTAGAAGTTTCAGAATGAAAGGAGATCAATTGGAGCAGAAATCAAAGAAGAAGGAGGCGCCGCTACTGTTCATCGCCCTCCTTTGCAAATTACGGCTGTGTTTAGTTTCACAGCCGTGGTGTATTTTCCTAAAACTTCTTTTTTTTTTGATAATTTTACCTATGCGATTATTGCACTAAGATTCTCCTTAGTTTACTTTTTGTCATCATAATTTAGAGTTTTCGCAATAAGCACCGAAATGTGATTTGCTTGAGAACTTGGAACACTAAAATTGATTAATGGGAACTCACCGTAAGAAATTAGGTTAAGTTCTTATTTCTTTATTTTAGTAGTTTAAATTGCCATGATGATAATTATGAACCTAGGATTGAGTTATTGTGTCAAACATTGAGATCTTGCACGAAAGTGAGGATCGGAACGTTGGAGAACCATAGGTAGAACTTGTGTTGAGACTCGAATGCACGAAAGTGATCCTTCAGTTTCCACTTGAGGCAATCAACTTAGAACTCGGATGCACGAAAGTGATCCTCGAGTTCTTTGTTTCATGATTTACTTATCATTAGCTTGGGATAAATCTTGCACAAAAGCGAGGATTGGTCTCTGCATGGTTATCTGCACGAAAGTGAGTTAATCTCTTTAAAAAGTAAATTATGCCTTTATCATAATAGAATTTGATTGATGAATATCCTTATATATCTAGTCATGAAAATTAAAGTGAATGAAACCCTAGTCCCAGTTTCTCTCTGATAGTATTTTCCTGTGTGTTTTCGATCTTTACTTTGATTTTATTCGATTGCCTAGATAGGAAGAAATAAATTATTTGGTACTTGACAGCATAGGTCCCTATGGATTCGATACTTTCTTTATTACTTCAAGTATCCGTGCACTTGCGGACACTACAAGTTTAGGGACAACAAGTTTTTGGAGCCATGTCAGGGAGTGACAAAAGTCCCTATACGCCAACACTAAGGTTTTGGCCGCGACACCAGAAATAAGTCTACCTACTTGTATTCATAAGTGTGTCCTTTCGGATCACAACATGTTTTAAATAAAAAAAAGTTTTATTTGATTGATTGGTGTTGGATTATCTTTCTGTTCTTTATAGATTTGAAGATATGTCTTATAACTCTTGGGCAACTAAAAGAAGTGAAGTATACATGCCATATAAAGATGATTCATCATGCACTCTTCAAGATAAGTTAGATTTTATCTCTCGTCAAATAGATACTTTAAATATGGATCCTGTTAAGACATCTTATTCTTCTATTAGTTGTGATATTTGTGGATGTTTTGATCATTATACTTCTGATTGCCAATTTTTAAATTCTCCAAATTCAAATTCACCATGTTCTCAAGATAATCAACATTACTCTAGATGGGAAAATCAAACTTCTTTTTTATGAGGATTGCTCAAATCATGTTTCTGAACCATATTTTGAGGATACTGAAGAATCTATATTAGAATCTATGCTTGAGAAATTCATGACAAATCAAAACCAGATAATGACAAATCAAAATAAGGAAACTGAGGATCTTAAGGAAATAATTAGTTAGCTTGCTTCTCAAGTAGAATCCTTAACTGCTAATATTGAAATGTTGGAAACCCAGTTTGCACAACAAGCCTATTTATTTGAGTTTGAAACTAAAGAAATTGATTTAGAAAATTCCCCCTCTGATTATGATTGCTTTGAGATTGAGCCTTATGTGAACATTAATGAATCTCACAATGATTTTGATAATTGTGAAATTGATTCCTTTGATAATGTATTTGTGGAAAAGTTTGAGGAAATTGAAATTGAAAAACCCTCTTTTGATGAAATTGATTCTTTTGATGATATATTATTTATGGTTATTTTTGATAAAGGACATGAGGGGACTGATTTAGAAAACTCTTACTCTGATTTTGTTGATAACTTTGAAATTGATAAATTATTTGATTGTGAGCAAGAGGAATTTGAAAAATACAAACATTGATGAATCTCACAATGATGATGTTTTGCCCATATCTAATGTTCACTCTTTTGATTTATTTGAAAAATGATGCTTTATTGAGGAATCTAATGTAAGAGAGAAAAATTATTTTGATGATCCAATGCTTATATCTTTTGATCAAAGTCCTATGACAATTGAAGATTTAAATTTGAAGAAAGGACTTATGATTTTGCTCTCTGATAAATTTAGGAAGATCATTGAATATCCTTTGATTGAAGTTGAAAATATTGATTTCGATTTCCGCATATTTAAGAAAGCCATATTGATTGTGATTTATTTAAAATTTTGGATATTTGAATTAGTGGCTAAGCTTCTTGGACAGCGGAAAAGAAAGAAATTACATGTTATTTACTTTGGAACTGATTTGCCTGCTTCACCATGATTTTTGGGTTTTGGTCAAGCTAATGACCTAAAACTTAGCGCTTCTTGGGAGGCAACCCAAGCATTACCACTTAGCTTAGTTTCTTTTATTTTAGTTTATTTTTAGAATTAATTTATCTTTTCTTTTTGTATGGAAAATCAAATTTTGTGCAAAATACGACACTGCTGTAATCTACTTTACGGTGCCATAATCTTGATCTTTTTTCTTTTACGGTACTACCGTAATGCATTTTACGGTATCGTGTTTTTAGTCTGTTTTTGAACAGAAAATTTTATGGATTTTACGGCACTAGCGTAACATTTTTCATGTACAGTATTTTTGGGTATTTTTGTTCTGAGACTTTTGCAAACATTACGGCACTGCCGTAAGGGATATTACGCGCGTAATTTCAACTTTGCATTATGTTTATCTGAGTAGATGTCTCCTCACTGCGATTTTAAGAAACTGGGTTGGGAAAAATTTTGATCTTTGGCACCATCACGAAGTACTCATCTTTGTCTATCATCTGGATATTTTTGCTGAATTTTAAAGTTCATGGATCATTCTAAAACACATAGCATCTTTTCGATTCTGATTAATTTCTGCAGTAGTTTTCCTTTGACTAATATGATCAGCGTTTTTGCTGCAAGTTTTTAAGATGCTTTAATCACTTGAAACCCTGATTTTTTGCCTGGATTATGAAGTTCATGTTTCATTCTATCTTGAGAATTAGTTGTTTTCATGAAAATATTTTGTGACAATTTTAAAACACATAGCATCTTTTTGATTCTGATTAACTTCTGTGCAGTTTTTAGTTTTGTAATCTGATTAGCCTTCATTCTATTGATACCCTAAATTCCTAACAGATTTTGATCCTTTGATTTTTATACATCTGAAAAGAACAAATCTTATTCCACAACTTGGTTTTGTCTATTTTCTTTTTGGATCAATAAATTTTATTCTTAGGCATAGCAACTTTTCGAAAAAAAAAAAAATCAATACATACTCTGATTCTGTTCACTTCCGCTAGCATCTCTGTTTTTGCAAGATTTCTTCCAGCACCTATGAAAGCTTACGTTATCAACCACTGTGCGCGGCAACATCTCCTTCCACAGTTATCTCTGCCACCGTTTGCAACCTTCCAGCCGGCACTTTCATCTCCATCCGCAACAGGCGACGATCACCAGACCAGATGACGATTCAGAGGCTGCGACAACAGCATCCACAAAATCTTCTCTAGCGTCTCATCCGCCTTGATCGCCCGCTTGTGAAGACACGTTGCCGCAAAGCTCTGCCTAATCAACATCTCATCCGCTAGCACTGCTTGCCTTCCAAAGTCTTCGTGAGAGCCTTCTTCTTCATATCTCCCATCAGCAGCAGAAGAACCTTTAGCTGGCAGCATCTCAATTTCTGCCAAATCTAGGTGACATGTTTTCATCCAGGCAACTTGTTCCAGCCAATGTCGACTTCAAAAATTTCTCCAAGCCGCCGGCCTACCTTCCAAGCCATCAGCCTCTGTTTTGGCAGATTTCTCTTCCATCGGACAACAGAACTAGTCTCCATGAAGCTTCCGATAACGACTCTACCAACAGCTGCTTCTGTATTCAGTAGCTCCTCTGTTTCCTAAGCAGCTTCTATCTCTGCCTCGACACCAGCAGGCCTCTGATTCCAGGTAGCAATTTCAACTTCGGTGGGCAACATCTTTAGTTAGTCGATCGCCTTCTTCCAGACGCCGACTCCACCAGCGACGCCTCCTAGTCAGTCTTCCACCTCTAGCTACCACTACATATATCTCTGACATCACTATTTCCAGCCGTCGACATTGGATTATACCATAAGTAGACTCTTACTTCTTCTATTGCCTTTATTTCCATTTATTTGATTTATTTATGCAGCAGATTCTTCATTAGTGACTGATTTTTTTATCTATGCAACACTATTTCTCGCACCCACCTGCCGACGATCTCACTTCTAGGACTGTATTCTCTAGCAGGCCACTAGAGATTACTCACTTTACTGTCGGCACCACCATCATTGCTAGCAGCTCTTCAGATAGCCTCTATTATACCTATGCTCCTCCACCGGCATCTACTTTGCATCAGTTTTTTCCACCAGCACCTTCTTCGGACCTTCAACGATATCTTTGGTTTTCCTTTGAGAAAAATATTTCCTATCAATTTTTTAGTTAGATACTATTTTTAGTCTGAGCCTTATGTGGCTAAAAAAATATGTGCAGGTAAAATTTTTTTAGAAGGTTCATCTTTGAGGAAGATCCAGCCGCACCTACCCTGACGCTACAGATTGAGCTTGCTACATAGCTTTGTGAGTATTGTTTGCACTTTTTTGCGATTTGATTACTTGATTATCTACACTTTTCTTCACCTAAAAATTTCTATCGCTTTACATCCTTTGCATTGTTTGAGCCTTATGTGGTTTCTTGAGTCTATCATGTTATACTTTTGACCATGATTGTATGAGTTTGACGCTTCACACCTTTTGCATTGGTATTGACATTCTTGATACTTAAAGAAAATTTTTATGACTTGAATCCATGTGATAAGAAATGTGTGGATTTTTCTATGATGATGCATATCAATACCTATGAATGGAAATATACCTCTTATGCTGAATTTATTTCTTCAATATATATCTACTTGTTGAAATTCTTCATTGATTGATGCATGAGGTTTTGGGTAGGTATGTTGTTTGATGAATGCAATCTAAGAGTGAAGCATCTTTCTTGAATAAAATGAGCATATAAGTGTAATTTTTGAATTGATGTAAATTGAATAACCTAGTTGATGTTTAGTTTATCTTACTATTTGTTGGGAAGAAAGAATCCAAGATCCACATAAATAGTGAGAGACTCCCCTACTTGGTACTATGCAAAATTGACAGTGGTACATAAGAGATGGGTTGAAGTCTATAAAAAAAAGAGAGATGAAAAATAATAATGACTCCTCGACTTGGCACTGTATAAAATTGACAGTGGTACTGAAGACAAGAGTTGAAGTCTAAAATAAAAATTATGTATGTATGTGGGTATATGCTATCTGTACAAAAAAAAAAAAAAGAGGAGTAAGAAAAGAGAGATTCTGTGTGGAAAAAGATCTAGGAGACTTATTCCTGTAAACAACAGTATGATAGATTTAAACTGAAACTTAGGTGAATTCATGAGATTGAGATTCTGTTTATTGTGCGAGTTGCGAAGTTTTATTTGATCAATCATGCAGCTGTGAGATACTTAATGTAGAAAAAGGATAGTAAACCACACTTACTCAGATGCATTTTACTCTTGCAGGAGTTTAATTTGGAAATTAAAGACAAAAAGGGATCAGAAAACTTTGTTGCAGATCATCTTTCAAGGATAATGGTGAATACTAAAAAGAATGATGTGATCAATGATTACTTCCCTAAGGAACAACTCTTGATCATTGAACCAATCAGATCCCCTTGGTATGCTGACATCGTGAATTACCTTGTAGCTAATGTTTTTCCTCCTGATTTGTATTACCAAAAAAGGAAGAGATTCTTGGCTGAGGTAAAGCACTATTTTTGGGATGAGCCTTAGAAGATGTGCAGATGGCATTTTTAGAAGATGTGTACCGGAGGAGGAAATCACAGATATATTGTTTCAATGTCATGGATCCTCTTATGGTGGTCATGCTGGTACTGAAAAAACTGCTTTCAAGTTGTTACAATAAGGATTTTACTGGCCTTCAATTTGTAAAGATGCTAGAAACTTTGTTTCATCTTGTGATAGGTGTAACATCCCGTTATCTTAACCCCAAACAAGCAACACAATTCATGAAAGAAACAGGATGTTATCATATAAGATTGATACATATGCTAGGTAAAACCCCGTTCAGGAAACCCGATCTGAAAATTTCGAAAATCCATACATATAAATCTCCAGGTAAACACAATTTCATAAAGGTACCTGCCACCACGCATTCCTTGCACTAGACATATGCAAGGCAATAGTTATATCAAATCCGTATCAAATCCATAAAATCCATAAAGGTACCTGCCACCAGGCATTACTTGCACTAGACATATGCAAGTTACAGGTATATCAAAACCGATTACAAAGAATACACCACAAACCGAATTTCAAAACAAAATCACAAAATCGATTTTTTATAAACTCATACCAAACACCGAAACCAGGCTGAAGCCCGCGGTGACACAAAAATCAAACTCATTTAACAGCCACAATCTGACATCACAAGTTCACATAGTTCACATGGTTCACATAGTTCATATCATTCATATAGTTCGGCCACAACCGGCCCCAAATAATTAAGCGCAAAAGTTCTTAAACAGCAAACTAGCGATATCCATGCCAATGCTAACTCAAGAAATGCGCCCCTGCTCTATGCCTGAAAATAGTGAGGGGTGAGCTACACAGCCCAGTGAGTGGATAGTCTAAATCGACCATCCATAACATACACTCAAAAATATAGACAGATTATTTTTGAAATCTTTAACAGGAACATTATGTTAACGTATAACAACATAAAGAAAACAGAAGTCATATAAACAATCAGATGTACACACCAACATATAACAAACTCAGTTTCTAGAGTTATACTCTAAACCAACTCAGATGTACACACCAACACTTAATTAACCTAGTTGTCCAGCATATTCAGTAGTGACCATTATGGTCTAACCCGGCTTTGGCCTAAGCACTGGGAGACTGCAAAATTTCATGCAACATATAAACATGGACAGTGAGTAGAATCAAGAGGTGGCCCCCGCCAGGTCACGACGTGGCACTTTGCTCTAAAACACCCCATAACACATCGATGGATAGTGTGTAGATTCAAGAGGTGGCCCCCGCCGGGTCACGACGTGGCACTTTGCTCTACGACACCCCATATCACAAAAAGAGTGATGACATCAAGAGGTGGCCCCTGTCCGACCAAGACATGGCACTTTGCGTCAAAACCCGTTCTCCCAAAAGGTTCCTACTGGACAACAGACACATCTTATATCTTATTTCACAACGGTGGACTTCTAAGTGTCAACTAGACTCTAGGATAGTCATCACAATAATCATATCGGGCAGGCTGAACATCAACCCCCATCACAATAATCATAACAGGTAGGCTGAACATCAACCCCCTCAAATATCACAATATAGGGCTGAAATCTCAAACCCTTAACATATTACACATACTATCCCCTTGAGTACACCGTCACACTTAGCCTTAGTCCTACCCATCACATAACACATAATAACCAAAAATCACATAACCACATACTCTTCAAAAATCACATAATTACATAATACTCAAAAATCACATGATCACATAATATTCAAAAATTCATATAACCACAAAATATTCAAAATCACATAATGTAGTGTAGTCCTTAGGTTTCATGCTGATAGTTCAGTGTAGCCTTGCTAAGTTATCACCCAATTTCTCAAACAAAGTTACATAGCCATAAATATATAACCATAAAACATGCTACACTCATAAAGAAACATAAAATTAAAACAAGCATCCATAAAATCAACATAAAATGTAAAACATGTATTCTTATAAACTACTTTACAAATTACCACATGTAAACATGTTAACTACAAATATCAAGAATTCGGTTTTCATAAACAATTATCAAAATTTCGGTTTTCATGCATATTATCAATATTTCGGTTTTTAGGTTTTCATGGTAAATACCCTAAATTCGGTTTTCATGAAGAACAAGGAATATCTTAAATTCGGTTTTCAAGATAAATATACCTTTGCAACTTTCGGTTTATAACAAGATGAAGTCTTGAGTTTTCGGTTTTAGCATGGTAAAAATTCCAACAAGCAAATGTATCATCTAACACTAACAAATAGATAGAAATCGAATAGACACCCCACTCACCTCTTAACCGTGAACACTAAGGTGAAAAACTCTCCAAAAATTTTCGTCTAAGGCTTGAAGTTCCACCAAGAATCGCCGCCAATGGAAGGAAACAACTCCAACACCAAAGACTCCGGCCAAGAGAGAAGGAAGATGAAGAAGAAGATCGCCCAAGGCTTCAAGAATCGCCAACTCTTCAAGCCGTCGCCCAAAGTTTTCCTCCAAGCCAAACAAAACGCCAAAACCTCTACCCTAGCCGAAAATTACCACTTAAACTTTGGGTTTTTAAATTTTAAACCCATTAACCAATTAATACCAAAAGGGTTTAATCCATCTAACTAATAATTTCGAATTTTAAAACCCAATTAGCGCCAACCCAATAACCCATGGTTTAAGTGAACATCCAATAAGAATTTAAATTAACATCCATTTAATGAATTCACTTAAACGCAAATCCAATAAGGATTTAATTAATATCCAATAAGCTAGTTAATTAACCAACAAGGTCTAATTAATTAACCAATAAACTCTAATTAATTAACTGAAAATTAACAACCAAAATCTCTAGTTAATTAACTATAAATCAACAACCAATACATAGCAAAATATCACAGTCAATAATTTTATTTAAATCATGAACAAAATATCACAGACAATGAGTTTATTTAAATCAAAAATAATGCTTACCAGGACTTAAGATCCTTGGATCTTACATCCCTCCCTCCTTATAAAGCTTTAGTCCTCTAAAGCTCAAATCATATCATCAAAGAGATAAGCATAAAACTTCCTCATATCAGCTTCAGTCTCCCAAGTCGCCTCCTCAACCGACTGATTTCCCCAGATAACCGTTACCAAAGGTATAGTCTTGTTCCTCAGAACTTTATCCTTTCTATCCACAATCCGGAGAGGTCTTTCCTCAAAAGTCAAATCACTCTGAATCTGAAGAGGTTCTAGCTCTAACACATGAGATGGATCAGGATGATATTTCCTCAAAACAGAAACATGGAACACATTATGCACATGATCCATAGAAGGAGGTAAAGCTAACCGGTAAGCCACTGGACCAATTCTCTCAATAATGTCAAAAGGGCCTACAAACCTAGGGCTCAACTTGCCCTTTTTGCCAAACCTCATAACACCCTTAGTAGGCGATACCTTTAAGAAAACATGATCCCCTACCATAAACTCCAGGGAACGACGACGGTCGTCAGCATAACTCTTCTGTCTGTCCCGAGCAATCTTCAGTTTATTCTGTATCTCTCTGACCTTATCAGTAGTCTCCTGAACTGCATCAGATCTCAAAATCAATCTATCGCCAGTCTCCTCCCAACACAAGGGAGTCCTGCACCTTCTTCCATACAAAGCCTCATATGGAGCCATCTGAATACTTGAGTGGAAACTATTATTATAAGTGAACTCTATCAAAGATAGATCCCGGTTCCACTCAGAACTCCAATCAACCACATAGGCTCTCAACAAATCTTCTAGAGTCTGTATAGTACGCTCCGTCTGGCCATCAGACTGAGGATGGTATGCTGTACTAAAACTCAACTTAGTACCCAAACCCTCCTGTAAACTCTTCCAAAATCTGGACAAAAACCGAGAGTCCCTATCAGACACAATATCAACCGGCACTCCATGCAGTCTGACTATCTCATCAATGTATAATCTAGCCAGCCTCTCTAAGGATAAGTCATCTTGATCGGAAGAAAATGGGCTGATTTAGTGAGTCTATCAATGATCACCCAAATAGCATCATGACCCAATCTGGTTCTGGGCAAACCACACACAAAATCCATACTGATGCATTCCCACTTCCACTCAGGAATAGGAAGAGGCTGCAACAAACCACCAGGCTTCTGGTGTTCAGCCTTTACAGTCTGACAAGTTAAACACTTAGAGACAAAATCGATTACCTCTTTCTTCATACCCGGCCACCAAAAATTTTTCTTGAGGTCCTGATACATCTTAGTCACACCAGGATGTAGAGAATATTTGGAGTTATGGCTATCCTCCAATATTTCTTTCCTCAAACTCGGTTCCTCAGGGACACATACCCTTCCACGAAACCGAAGAATACCATCATCAGACAGGCTAAAATCCTGAACTGCGCCATCAACCAAACTATCCCTGATCTGAACTAATCTCGGATCCACAGACTGCTGATCTCTGATCTTCTGCAACAAAGCAGACTGTACTCTGAGAAAAGCCACATAACCCGACTGAACTATAGGAGAAACACTGATCCTGAGATCGCTGAACTCCTGCAGTAACCGCCACTCACTGACTCGTAAAGCAGCTACTGAAGTAACTGGATGTCTGCTCAGTGCATCAGCCACCACATTGGCCTTTCCAGCATGATACTGAATGGAGAAGTCATAGTCTTTGATCAACTCCATCCATCTTCTCTGTCTCATGTTCAACTCCTTCTGAGTGAAGATGTACTTGAGACTCTGGTGATCAGTGAACAGATCAAACTCTTGACCCAACAAATAGTGACGCCATATCTTCAGAGCAAAGACTACGGCCGCCAACTCTAAATCATGAGTAGGGTAGTTCAATTCATACTCCTTCAGTTGTCTCGAAGCATAGGCTACTACAGAACCCTTCTGCATCAAGACACAACCCAACCCCTTGCCTGAAGCATCTGTATAGACAGTAAACCTTTCCCCATCACTAGGAATAATGAGGATCGGTGTACTAGTCAACCTCCTCTTCAGCTCCTGAAAGCTCTCTTCACACTTGTCATCCCAAATAAACTTAGCCTCCTTTCTGGTTAATTTAGTTAAAGGACCCGCCAGCTTGGAGAATCCCTCAACAAATCTCCGGTAGTAACCTGCTAAACCCAAGAAACTTCTGATCTCAGTAGCGCTTGTCGGTCTTCCCCAATTAAGGATGGCTTGCACTTTAACCGGATCTACAGACACCCCCTGACCAGAAATCACATGTCCCAAGAAGCTGATCTTCTCTAGCCAGAACTCACACTTACTAGCCTTGGCAAATAATCGGTTCTTCCTCAGAACCTCCAGCACTCTGCGCAAGTCACTGACATGATCTGAAGTAGTCCGTGAGTATACCAAAATATCGTCTATAAAGACTACCACACAAGAGTCAAGCAAATCATGGAATACCCTGTTCATCAAATCCATGAAGACAGCAGGTGCATTCGTCAGTCCAAAAGGCATAACTAAAAATTCAAAATGCCCATACCTGGTCCTGAAAGCAGTCTTAAATATATCCTCATCCTTGACCCTAAGCTGATAATACCCTGATCTCAGATCAATCTTAGAGAACACTGTAGCTCCCTGTAATTGATCAAATAGATCATCAATTCTGGGAAGAGGATACTTATTCTTGATAGTCACTTGGTTCAATTGCCTGTAGTCTATACACATCCTCAGGGTTCCATCTTTCTTCTTTACAAACAGCACTGGCGCTCCCCAGGGAGAAGCACTAGGCCGGATATACCCTTTCTCTAGCAATTCCTCCAGTTGTTTCTTAAGCTCGGCCAACTCTGAGGTAGCCATGCGATAAGGAGCTCTGGAGATAGGTGCCGTACCTGGCGCCAACTCAATGCCAAACTCCACTTCTCTAATTGGTGGCAAGCCTGAAAATTCTTCAGAGAACACATCAGGAAATTCTTTCACCACCGCCATCTGAGTCAAATCAGAAGTAGAATCATCCTGCACCTTAACATGCGCAAGATAACCCTTGCATCCACTAGCAAGTAACTTCCTGGCCTGCAGGAAAGATATTACATGCGGTCCTTGGTCTGACACTAGACCTCTCACAAAAATCCTACTCCCATCTAGCAGATCTAAAGTGATTACTTTCTCAAAGCAATCCACAGTAGCATGATGTGCAGACAACCAATCCATTCCCAAGATGACATCATAGTCTTGCATGTCTAAGAGGATTAGATCTACCAGAAACTCATAACCCTCTACATGCACTACACAATTAGCACAAACAGTATCTGTAGATAATGATGTTCCTAAGGGAGTACTCACAGACACAGCATAATTCAGCACCTTAGGTAACACAGGTAAACATGCAGCAAACTTAACAGATACAAAAGACAAATTTGCACCAGGATCAAATAGAATGCGAGCTAACTGATCGAATACGAATAAGGTACCTTCCACGACGGATCGGGAAGCTCGTGTATCCTTCTCAGCCACAGCATAAACTCGTGTCTGGACTGTAGGCTTATCTGCGCCTCTCTGCTGCATCTCAGGTTCTTTACAGTCCTTGACCATGTGTCCAGGTTTCTTACACCTGAAACATACACCATTCCTCTTATGGCAGTCTTTCACTAGATGTCCCTTGAGCCCACAATAATTACAAGTCTGGTCCTCTGTGATACTGTTTCTTACATCCCTGGCATCCCTGAACTGCTGCGGTGCATCCCTGGACTGCTGCGGTGCCTTGTAGAAGTAAGGCTTATACCTGCTCTTCTTGTAATCCTTATGCTTGGGGTACTTCTTACCCTTGCCGCCACTACCATACTGAGGAACCGCCGCCTCAGCTGCAGGAACCACTGTCACGGCAACATGAGAACTCCTCTCAGCTATGTATCTCTCAATGGTGCGTGCTCGCCCAACAGTCTCAACATAGGTCTCCAAGTGTTGAGCACCAACCTGCTCTCTAATGTCCCATCTGAGACCTCTGAGAAACTTGGTAGCTCTCCTCTTTTCAGTGTTTATCAGGTGAGGAGCATACTTTCCCAACTTAGTGAACTGCAACTCATACTGGTCCACTGTCATATCACCCTGCTCCAGGTGAATAAATGCCACCTCTCGGTCCTCCACCAAACTATCTGGAAAGTACTTCTCGTTAAATCGAGACAAGAAGTAAGGCCAATCTACAGTCTCATGTCTTTCTTCGGCAAGTCTCACCACGCCTTTCCACCACTCATCTGCGTCCCCACGCATCATATAGGTGGTCAGACATAACTTATCCTCATCTGAGCAGCGCATGACTTGGAAAATCTTTTCCAAGCACAACTGCCAGTTCTCAGCAGTACTGGATTCTGAGCCCCCATAAAAAGAACTAGGACCCAGTTTCTGGAATTCACTCACAAGTGAGGCATAGCGCTTGTGACACACACATACCATAGTAAGGAAAACAAACATAAACCTATCAGGTGTCTAGCAATACACAAACATGTTTTCCCCCGAACTAAGTTTTAGCTAGCCAACTCCTCTGATACCATTCTGTAACATCCCGTTATCTTAACCCCAAACAAGCAACACAATTCATGAAAGAAACAGGATGTTATCATTCAAGATCGATACATATGCTAGGTAAAACCCCGTTCAGGAAACCCGATCTGAAAATTTCGAAAATCCATACATATAAATCTCCAGGTAAACACAATTTCATAAAGGTACCTGCCACCACGCATTCCTTGCACTAGACATATGCAAGGCAACAGTTATATCAAATCCGTATCAAATCCATAAAATCCATAAAGGTACCTGCCACCAGGCATTACTTGCACTAGACATATGCAAGTTACAGGTATATCAAAACCGATTACAAAGAATACACCACAAACCGAATTTCAAAACAAAATCACAAAATCGATTTTTTATAAACTCATACCAAACACCGAAACCAGGCTGAAGCCCGCGGTGACACAAAAATCAAACTCATTTAACAGCCACAATCTGACATCACAAGTTCACATAGTTCACATGGTTCACATAGCTCATATCATTCATATAGTTCGGCCACAACCGGCCCCAAATAATTAAGCGCAAAAGTTCTTAAACAGCAAACTAGCGATATCCATGCCAATGCTAACTCAAGAAATGCGCCCCTGCTCTATGCCTGAAAATAGTGAGGGGTGAGCTACACAGCCCAGTGAGTGGATAGTCTAAATCGACCATCCATAACATACACTCAAAAATATAGACAGATTATTTTTGAAATCTTTAACAGGAACATTATGTTAACGTATAACAACATAAAGAAAACAGAAGTCATATAAACAATCAGATGTACACACCAACATATAACAAACTCAGTTTCTAGAGTTATACTCTAAACCAACTCAGATGTACACACCAACACTTAATTAACCTAGTTGTCCAGCATATTCAGTAGTGACCATTATGGTCTAACCCGGCTTTGGCCTAAGCACTGGGAGACTGCAAAATTTCATGCAACATATAAACATGGACAGTGAGTAGAATCAAGAGGTGGCCCCCGCCAGGTCACGATGTGGCACTTTGCTCTAAAACACCCCATAACACATTGATGGATAGTGTGTAGATTCAAGAGGTGGCCCCCGCCGGGTCACGACGTGGCACTTTGCTCTACGACACCTCATATCACAAAAAGAGTGATGACATCAAGAGGTGGCCCCTGTCCGACCAAGACATGGCACTTTGCGTCAAAACCCGTTCTCCCAAAAGGTTCCTACTGGACAACAGACACATCTTATATCTTATTTCACAACGGTGGACTTCTAAGTGTCAACTAGACTCTAGGATAGTCATCACAATAATCATATCGGGCATGCTGAACATCAACCCCCATCACAATAATCATAACAGGTAGGCTGAACATCAACCCCCTCACATATCACAATACAGGGCTGAAATCTCAAACCCTTAACATATTACACATACTATCCCCTTGAGTACACCGTCACACTTAGCCTTAGTCCTACCCATCACATAACACATAATAACCGAAAATCACATAACCACATACTCTTCAAAAATCACATAATTACATAATACTCAAAAATCACATGATCACATAATATTCAAAAATTCATATAACCACAAAATATTCAAAATCACATAATGTAGTGTAGTCATTAGGTTTCATGCTGATAGTTCAGTGTAGCCTTGCTAAGTTATCACCCAATTTCTCAAACAAAGTTACATAGCCATAAATATATAACCATAAAACATGCTACACTCATAAAGAAACATAAAATTAAAACAAGCATCCATAAAATCAACATAAAATGTAAAACATGTATTCTTATAAACTACTTTACAAATTACCACATGTAAACATGTTAACTACAAATATCAAGAATTCGGTTTTCATAAACAATTATCAAAATTTCGGTTTTCATGCATATTATCAATATTTCGGTTTTTAGGTTTTCATGGTAAATACCCTAAATTCGGTTTTCATGAAGAACAAGGAATATCTTAAATTCGGTTTTCAAGATAAATATACCTTTGCAACTTTCGGTTTATAACAAGATGAAGTCTTGAGTTTTCGGTTTTAGCATGGTAAAAATTCCAACAAGCAAATGTATCATCTAACACATCATCTAACACTAACAAATAGATAGAAATCAAATAGACACCCCACTCACCTCTTAACCGTGAACACTAAGGTGAAAAACTCTCCAAAAATTTTCGTCTAAGGCTTGAAGTTCCACCAAGAATCGCCGCCAATGGAAGGAAACAACTCCAACACCAAAGACTCCGGCCAAGAGAGAAGGAAGATGAAGAAGAAGATCGCCCAAGGCTTCAAGAATCGCCAACTCTTCAAGCCGTCGCCCAAAGTTTTCCTCCAAGCCAAACAAAACGCCAAAACCTCTACCCTAGCCGAAAATTACCACTTAAACTTTGGGTTTTTAAATTTTAAACCCATTAACCAATTAATTCCAAAAGGGTTTAATCCATCTAACTAATAATTTCAAATTTTAAAACCCAATTAGCGCCAACCCAATAACCCATGGTTTAAGTGAACATCCAATAAGAATTTAAATTAACATCCATTTAATGAATTCACTTAAATGCAAATCCAATAAGGATTTAATTAATATCCAATAAGCTAGTTAATTAACCAACAAGGTCTAATTAATTAACCAATAAACTCTAATTAATTAACTGAAAATTAACAACCAAAATCTCTAGTTAATTAACTATAAATCAACAACCAATACATAGCAAAATATCACAGTCAATAATTTTATTTAAATCATGATCAAAATATCACAGACAATGAGTTTATTTAAATCAAAAATAATGCTTACCAGGACTTAAGATCCTTGGTGTTGGGGTATGCCCTTAAGGCTAATGTTTGAGGCCTTGGTATTGTATAAGTATCATGTAATAAACTCTTGTGTTTATAAAGGCATGGTTATTATTCAGGTTGTTACCTTGTCTGCTGTAATAAGTGTACTTCTGAATAATGTCTCAAAGCTGTTCAGCTAGGCTGACATGCATATGTCCTTAGTCAAGATATCTTGGTGAACATGAGACAGCCTTGATATGATTGAGACTAATATGTGTGCTAATCTTATAGGATGCTTCGAGCATGGAATAAGATGTAGACTCATGGGTACATTGGATGTACTGGACAGACCCTACTAGGATATTCAATTGCTTGTCACAATGTGAATAATCCTTGTAAGCACCAAGTGGCACATGTCCTTTGACTTGAGATCACTTGTGTTTCTAAATGATGAATGTCATTATTTTGAGGTAGTTCAATATCATTTGAAACATAGTGATTATAGACTATCTTGGATAATGAGCATGAGTCAGGTTAGGACACTAGTGATAGATAAAGGATTGCCGTCTCCTTGTTCAAGGAGTGTGATGTTCTAAAGGGCCCCCCTGTATGAGATGATTGAGATAGTGTATGGCCATACCCAGATGACTATGTTCATCTGATCTAATCATGCTCATCGTATTGGAGTTACAGGCTTGACATGCTTGTCCAATAAGAACATCCAGTGGCAAAGGAAACATGTATGCCTTGTGAAGTGGATTCACACTTGTGCTGTGGTTTGGGTGTAGTCTTGGAAGACTCTTTCCTTTATATCGGGAGACAGTGATGTGTTGCTAGATACCCCTCACTGATCGTGATAACGTGAGTTGTCGTTACCGACATTTAAAGGAAACCCTTAGGGTCGCACAATTTGGTGATATGACTTACTTGAGTCAGATCGGGTGGACTGGATTGTTTTGATTCAGTTTAAAGGAGATTAAACTCTGATTGTAAGTGAGATCCAGTCTGATCATGTTTGATTGATTAGGGCTTGAGATCGGTAAGCTTCGATCGGGAGTGTGGATGCTGGATCGAAGAGATCAAGAGCATCAAAAGATGAACGGTCAGATTTTGAACCTTAGGGTTTAATTTGGTCTGAACCGATTCTTGGGCTGATTTGGTTTGGTCATTGGACCAATTAAATTGAACCGGCTCATATGTGAGCACTTGGTTCATTTGAGAGGAGAGCTAAGCGTTTGGTTCACTTCATGTGAACGCATAACGCATGCTTTGAAGACTTGCCAATTTTGGCATGTCGGTTTGGCAAATGTGATGAATGTTGACACATTTCGATCACAAGGTTTTGCTAACGCTCATCTCCCTCTTTGCTCTTGACGAGACACACATCCTTGGGTGGTGTATGTTGACGAGGAGAAGCATCGGCCAAGAGAGACTTCATCATCTCCTTCCATTCGACAAGGAAGCTTGGGTGCCTTGCTAGCACAAGTGACGCCAAGCAAGTAAGAGATCTTCACCTTGTGTGTGAACTTTTGGAGGAGACCAAAGTTGCTCTCTTCTTCCAAGCCGACATCCAACTTCATGGCATTGGTATGATCCCTTTAAAGATCCTTTCGCTTATACATAAGTTAACCATATGATCTACATGCGGTCTTAAGGGTGACACCCCTTAAACTAGCACATGCGCCGCCCCCCTTTAGGGTTTCACCCTTTGCGCCTCCCTCTTGAAAGGGGTTTTATCCGCTTGCGGTCCCCCTTGAAGGGGACCCAACACTTGGATCTTACAATAGGTGTCAGAAGACATGAGATGCCACTGTCCAATATTCTTGAGATTGAGATATTTGATGTTTGGCCGATTGACTTCATGGGACCTTTTCCATCATCTGGAGGTAACAAAAACATTCTTGTGGCAGTTGATTATGTTTCAAAGTGGGTTGAGGCTCTTGCTTCTCCTACTAATGATTCCATAGTTATTGTTAAACTGTTCAAAAAGGTTATCTTTCCAAGGTTTGGGACACCCCGAGTAGTGATTAGTGATAGAGGTTCACATTTCATAGAGCATAAGTTCTCAACCTTGCTTAGAAAGTATGGAGTAAATCATAGAGTTGCAACACCTTATCATCCCCAAACCAGTGCACAAGTTGAGATATCAAACAGAGAAATAAAAGGGGTTTTAGAAAAGACAGTGTCATGCACCAGGAAAGATTGGGCATTCAAACTTGATGATGCGTTGTGGGCCTATTGGACTGCTTTTAAAACACCAATAGGTATGTCTCCCTTTCAATTAGTTTATGGCAAATCTTGTCATCTGGTTGTAGAGCCTGAACATAAGGCGTTCTGGGCAAACAAAGCGCTCAATTTTGACTTAAAGAGCGCGGGTGAAAAACGGAGGTTATAGTTGAACGATCTAGATGAGATTAGACTCTCTGCATATGAAAAGGCAAAAAGTTACAAGGAGAGAACTAAAAGATGGCAAGATCGACATATTTTTAGAAGGGAATTCCAACTAGGTGACTTTGTTCTTTTATTTAATTCTAGATTGAGGCTTTTTCCTGGAAAACTTAAATCTCGATGGTCTGAGTCTTTTCAGGTGAAGAAAACTTATCCCTACGAAGCTGTGGACATATGGAGTAAGGGAACAGGATATTTTAAAGTTAATGGTCAAAGGTTGAAACATTATTATCAAGAGGAGCAGATTGAAGAAAAGGAAAAGTTTTACCATGATGAACCACGATCAAATCTGAGTGCAGAACGGTCAAGCTAAAGACCTTTAAATTAGCACTTCTTGGGAGGCAACCCAAGCACTCTATCTTCAGTTTATTCTTATTTACTTTTTTGTATTTTTACTTCTACATTTAGAACTAATTTTTCTTCTCTTTTCATAGGAAGAATCAAATTTGGCGTAACAACATATGTGTTTCCACTAGTTCCTACACCAACTTAGCTACCCTAGAGACACGAAAGAGATTGGATCAGATGCTGATAAGCAAAACATTGTGAGTATTCATTTTTCTTTGAAATTCATCTTCCCCATCGATGTTTCGTCTTCCAAACTTCCTGTGTCCACTGCTTTCCGATTATCATGTCATGATTCTATGGATAAAATGATTTTCTTGAAGACGAATGAATTTATGCTTGTGATTAGATCTAGACCTATCATGTCAAATTTATTTCTCTAATATAGATCTACTTTTGAAATTTTTCATTGATTGGTGAATAAGATTTTAGGTGGATATATTATTTGAAGAATTTGATTTTAAAGTGAATGTACTTATTAAATAAAATTAGCATATGAGTGTAATTTTGAATCGATGTCAATTGATTAATCTAGTTGATGTTTAGTCTATCTTGCTATTTGTTGGGAAGAGAAAATCCAAGATCCAAAAAAGAGTGAGAGACTCCCCTACTTGGCACTGTGCAAAATTGACAGTAGTACCGAAGATATGGGTTGAAGTCTGAAAAGAAAAAAAAAATTAGACAAAAAGAAAAAAGAAAATGACTCCTCTAATTGGCGCTGTGTGAAATTGACAGTGGTGCCAAAATTAAGAGTTGAAGTCCAAATAAAAAGTGTATATCTATGTGGGTATATACCATCAAAAACACAAAAAGGAATAAAAAGAAAAATGAAGAAAAGAAAAATTTTAGTGGAAAAAGATTTTTGAATATCCTATTCCTGTAAACGAAAGCATGATAGATTTGAACTGAAACTTGGGTGAATTCATGAGACTGAAATTCTGCTTTCTATACAAGTTGCAAACTTTTATTCGAACAAGTTGTGGATCTTGATAATTGAATTCAAAGGATGATATGTCTATTTAAAATTTTATGAATAAATTGGTGGATTTTTCATTAGTGATTGTATTCTAGAAATTTATTCTTGATGAGAAATTTTTTTCCTATGATCAATTTTGATTTTTGCTTGAGGACAAGCAAAGTTTGCGCCTTATGTGTTTGATGACACTAAAATTTCTAGTAAATTTTAAGCCATTTCATATATCTTTTTGTGTTAAATTCATGAACCTTTGCTTATTTTTATGCCTTTTTTATCAATTACTGCGAAATCTACACTCTTTTTGGTTTTTGATCATTTTTAGGCAAAAAGGCACGATTTTCAGGCATTTTCAAGCAATCCAGATGCATGAATGAATTCCCACCATCAAGAGGAGATAACATGTCAAATTTCATGAAGATTGGAGCTTTAGACCAAATTATGGCAGGGCCATTATTTATATTATGGTACCGTAATTTCACCGGCTACCGTAATATCACAGCACTGCCGTAATTTGGGAATTTTTCATCCAAAAAGTTTTTAGAAAATTATAGCACTACCGTAAATAATTTCATGGGCCGTAATTTCAATTTACTTTTCACCTGAAAGATTTCTAGAGTTCATGGCATGGCCGTAATCATTTCCACGGTGCCGTATTTAGGTGCGTTTTCTGACCCGAGAGATTTGGGGAAAATACGGTACTGCCGTAAGTCATTTTATGGTACCGTAAGTCGGGTCGAATCTTGTACCGAAAAACTTAAAGAAAATACGGCAGTGTCGTAATAAAAACCACGGTCGTAATTCTATTCTAAACACGTGATTTTCATGGACTTTTTGAAGACCGATTTTTGCACGATCGATTGTAGACAATCTAGGGCATAATTAAAAGATCCGTAAGAAGCAAAAGGGGATCTATCGATGAGACGAGGGGAAGGACATTGAAAGCCCTAATTTTCATCCACCGACGAGAGAGAAATCGAGTTTCACATTGCCGCCTTTGGTTTCACCGCCGAGATGTGTACAGTGCATCTCAAACAATCAAATTTGAGGGGAAGCTTTGTCTGGAGGAGGAGAACATAGCCTAGAAGTTCCAGAGTGAAAGTAGATCGATCGGAGGAGAAATCGACAAAGGCACGCCGCTGGCACTATTCACGTGTGGAAATTACGGCCGTAATTTCCATTACAGCCGTGTGGTTATTTATTTTTTTCCCTCTTTCTTTGATTTCTCACACTTTGATACTATGGATTATTGTAATCTTTCATGCATGCTAACTTAAACCTTTTATGGGACATGGGGGAGTAATTCCCTTTGATTTCTTAATGACTAGATAACTTTTTTTGTTTCATTACTTCATCACGAATAATTTTAGCATGATAATTCTACTTATGTGAAAATTGCTCTTTTACTCTCTATAGATTCATGCTATTAATCATGTTTTAGATTTTTCACGATAGACCGAAAGGTGACTTGCTTGAGAACTTGGAACTCTAGAATTGCATGATAGGAACTTACTATAAGAAATTAGGTTTGTTCATATTTCTTGATTTTAGATGAATAATTGTCATGTTTAATAATTTGAATATAGGATTGAGTTAATTTATCAAACTGAAGATCTTGTGTGAAAGTGAGGATCGGAACTTTGTAAAACCACAAGTAGAACTTGTGTTGAGACTCGGATGCACGAAAGTGATCCTTGAGTTCTTTGGTTGATGATTTACTTATTATCAGCTTGGGATAGATCTTGCGCGAAAGCGAAGATCGGTCCCTGCATGAAAGTGAGATTATCCTTTTATGAAGTAAATTATGTCTTTATTAGGATAAAATTAAATTGACAAATTACTATTCATATCTAGTCATAGAAATTAAAGAGGATGAAACCCTAGTCCCAGTTTCTCTCTCCGATATTTATGTTAGCTTTCATTAGTTCACTTGCATAGTTTCGATTGCCTAGATAGTAAGAACTCAATTATTCAGTACTTGACAACGAGGTCTCTGTGTTTCAATATCTTTCTTTATTACTTAGAGTGTCCGTGCAGTTGCGGACACAACACTACATCCATGTCATATAGCCATGGTCTACCTAGATGGACTTGAGCGACGTCCATAGTAATGACGTCACACCAAATTTGCCCTTCATAGGTACCAAACTGTAAGGGAACTAGACTCCTATGGGTTACAGGCACACTTGACTAGTTGACCCAAGAGATGTTATAAGGGGTTGGGTGAGTTTCTATCTTAAGTTTGAACTTGGTAACGACAGAGTGGGAGACAGCGTTGAGACTACTACCCCCATCTATCACTAATTTGCACATGTTCCCATTGCATTTCGTGTAAGTATGGAAGATACTAGTTCTTCGCCAATCATCAGTGGGTGAGGGTTTGATTAACGTACACCTAACAACTCCTAAGGTGTTTTAGGTAGGCTCCTCACTGCTATCATATTCATTGTCTGGTAGGATTTGGCACTCAGAATCAAGGTCATTAATGTCTTCAAGTCTAGGGGTTTGGGTTTCCTCACCTATGTACAAGACCCTTTTAGGACAGTCTTTCATATAGTGTCCCAATTTTTGGCAAGCATGGCATTTGACCCTAGATGGTTCTAGGTGACTAGAGGGTTTGGGTTTAGGAGTGCTAGAGCTTTGGGAGTTGGTTGGTGTAGGACTTGGTCTAGGGGCACTAAACTCTTTCCTAAAGGCAGCCTTAAGTTCTTGCTCTGTCTCCTTGGCTCTAAGTTGGGCAACCTCTATGGAGTCTATTTAGTAGTAGGGAAGGCCCTTTATAATCTTAGATTGGAGACTGTTCTTATACATGCTAAGGGTGAATAGGGGATTTTCTCTTGGGTTTCCCCTAAGGAGGAATTCCTCAAAACTAGCAGTGCATTGGTCAACAGTCATGGATCCTTGGGCTAAGCTAGAGGCTTCGTCAAACAACTTACTCTGAAAATATGAGGAGACATATTTCAGTTTAAGTTGCTGGCACATTTCTATCCAAGTGTCTATGGAAGGTAGGTTGGATCTCTCTAAGTTGTTTTCTACATTGGTCTAATAAAACCTAGCATTTCCCTCAAGAAGGCACTTTGCAAGCCGGACATTGCTATGCTCTGGGATCATGCTCCACTCGAAGTACTATTCAAGCTTAGTTGTCCAATCTAAGAAGTCTCGGGGATCTAAGGAGCCATTGAAGGTTGGGGGATTGAGTTTGATGGCGCGGTGCACATCATCCTCCCTAAATCTGGGTTGAGGGGGAGTTTGAGTAGGTTGATGGGTTCCTACATGGTTTGGATTGGAATATCCATTCCATGTTGGATGAGGATGGGTTCCTACATGGTTTGGATTGGGATATCCATTCCACATAGGTTGGGTTCCTGCATGGGTTGGGGTCTGATGCCCATTCCAAGGTTGTTGGGTTTCCACATGATGAGGGCTAGGTGGTGGTTCACTAGTGTGACTTGAAGGACTACCCCTAGAATGAAACTCATTGGTAAGTTGGGCGAGGGATTGGTTGAGGGCTCCTATTTGTTCAGCCATAAGGTTAAATTGATTTGAGTCTTTGAGTGATGACTCCTACTTGGTCAGTCAGAAGGTCAATCTTGTCATTCAAGGCAATATTTTCCATTGTGGGGTCTTGCTCTTGCTGTTGAGTTTTAGACCGGGTTTGCATGGTGGTTTTGAAAGATATAAGTTTATAAAATAGGGCCAAAATGATAGGTAAAATTAGCAGTATGTTATGGATCCAAATTCTTTAAAACACCTAGTTCCAAAGACCGCATAGAAGTAGAAAAAAAAGTTTTTGAGGCTTAAAAATCTAGTTTAAGAGCCTAAGCTATGATACCAAGTTGATGTAGGAACAGGGGGGGCTAAAACATTCAAACAACGAGTTTTGAAATCCGGTTTTGATAATCTGTAGATAAAAACCGATGTTAACTAACGGGATTTGAAAACTAAATTTTTTGTATTTTATAAAAGTAAAGAAAACCCGAGATTACAACTACTGAAAGCAGTAAATGCAGGAATTAAACTTGCTGGAAGTAAACTTACAGAGTAGTCCTTGAGAATAGAAGGACTATACGTCCCGATCTTCACTGGTCCAACTCTGATGGAAGGTGTAGGGTGGAGCTTAGAAGCAATCACAGAAAGATCTGTACGAGTCACAGATTTTAATACAGAAGAAAGATCAAGGGGTGAGGTTTAGCCTCACAAATTCCCTTGCTAATCCTAAGTTATCAAGGGAAAGAGGGGGAGGAGAGGAGGAGGGGTGCGCCCCTCCTAGATCCACACCAGGCGCAAGCTGCAAGTTAGATAACCAAGGATTAGTGTAGAGAAGAGTTCTCAAAACAAAGTGATGAGATTATGGGAAGAGACTTAGCTGAATAGGATGAAGACTCCATGTTGCCGAGAGGAAGAGGTGTTCTTCTTCTTGCTCCAAACCGAGAATGAAGGAGAGATCTCCTTGTAGTTGCGCACGTGAAAGGGAGGAGACCATCTAAGGGTTTCGGTGGAGGAGTTGAGAAGGAGAAAAGAAAAGGGCTCGGCTCCTTGAAGAATACCACAATAAAGACTGCTAATATTAATCTAAAAGAAAGACAAGTTCTTATTTCATCCAAAAGTTGAGAATACATTCAAGAGAGGCTACACTTATAGGCGAGGGGGAGAGCTAGGGCAGGATGGTAAAATGCTCCCTTGCGCTCCTTACAAAAATAGAGAGAAATTTGAAAACTGAAAGACAATGGGCTGGCGCAAATTGTCTTGAAAGACTTCCTTCTTTGATGGTCCCCAATTGGCAATGTTTTAATGGCATTGGGCTGGCATTGAGCTATGCTGGTGCTCTTGATGTGGGCGAAAGGCTGGCTTTTTGCTTCTTGCTTGTGCATCAAGCAGTCATTTGAATTTTGAAAAGCTTCCATAAGAGTTTGGGCAGCAAGATAATGATGGAAACATGAACTAATTGCTTCCTTTGATTGTGGATCTTGATTGCTGACTGAATCCTTGCTTGCTTAGGCTTGGTGCATATCTTGAATGGATAGAGGCTGAGGTGGCTGATAATCACAAGGAAGCGACGCCCAAGCAAATGAGGAAGTTGATTTGTCAAGTGAACTTATCAAGGTATGGGTTGAACTTGGAGTTGAAGTTGTTGGTGTATATGCCCTAGGACCTACTTTTGGTCCATCTTTGTACTACTTGACTTTGATATTTATATATATCATTCTGGCATTGTCATTATCAATGTTTGTTTACATCTGCGCACATGTACTGACATGATAATGTCCCTGGAGATAGATTGGATCTGTGCTCAAACTATTGTCCCCAGTCGATGTACCTTAGTGGATATGGGACAGCTATGGTACTTGTGAGACTGGTATGTGAGCTGGTTAGGTACGTGGTGCTAACGCAGACACATGGGTATATCATTGGAGGATATACTGGAAAGACCCGCTGTGAGGCTATGACTTGGTGTCATAAGTTATCCTCACAAGTGACAGGAGATGCATTAATCCCTTGACTTGAGGTCATTGATCATTCTATATGGTTAGGGACTTGCTTTGATACAACCTAACACCTCGCCGTAGTTGGGAGGTCATAACGGTTGTCATTGAGCATGTCACGACCCATATGAGAAGGTCAATGGACAGACATAGGATTTGCCCCTTCCTTAGGGAAGTATGATATCCATGGAGCTCCTCTATGGTTCTATGACTGAGAGTGTATGGCCATACCCAGGTAAGAACCTGTTTTAGTCATAGCCATGTGATTGGGTGAAAACAAGTGGTGACACACTTGTCCAATCGGATATCAGTCCGGCAAAGAGACTGTAATGCATCTGTACCTAGTTGCGATGATGGGGATGTCGATGTCGATATCCATTCCGATGACTTGGGTAGTAGTGATGCACTGCTAGGTGCCACTCACTGCTTGTGGTGACATTTGGTCAGCACTGCCAACGTCAGAGGGACCTACAGGGTCGCACACCTTGATATTCGAGTTCTTGTATTGATCGGGAAGCCTTATGATCGAGTTATTGGATAACTCGGATCTATTTGGGAGATTTCATCAGCGCCAATGGGCCTAATGAGATGGAAGAATGTTATTGGAGCCAAACTTCATTTTTGGCAGGTTGACCCGTATTTGACCATGGTTGGCCACATTTGAATTAGGGTTGCATTGGATTGGATCCAAGTGCTTAATCAACCCATGTAATGAAGTTTGGGCTAGCTCGTTATCCAATGAGGCCCGATAACAAGTTCTCATGAAGTGAGAAAAGGTTAAAAGGGTATAATGGGGACAAAACTTCTCCCCTAGGCGCCTATGGGCATAATGGGGAGAAGTGGCGCAATTTGCTTCATTAGGAAGCTTTAGGCGCCTTGCCCCTCTACCTTGGATGGTATGCTTGCTTCTATGGCAAGTCTTGGGGCTGATATGGCTTGATAGACTTCTTTGGAAGGTCTCATGCGCATATGGATAATTAGGAGAGGTTTATGGTAAAGTCTTGGAGACTTTCCTTACCTCAAACCCTAATTACTCTCTCCCCTTTACCCTAGCCGCCTACTCCTTTGAGAATTGCGCCCACACCCTATTATTGCTGCCCCCTCTTGCCTCTCTATATATACATGGGTATATGCGTGAGCAAGGGATTGATTTTTGGCGTGAGCAAGAATTAGAAGGGTAAAGAGGGAGGCTTTGGCAAAAGTCTTCTCTTCCATCTTCATCCTAGTCACAAGTCTCTTCTATCCTTCTTCTCTTGGAGCAAGGACGGATAGGACTTGGTGTCTTCACCCTCTTGCCTCTTATCTTGGCGCACCTTCTCTAGGAGTTGGCGCAAGTAAGTATGAGGAATTGAAGACATGGCGGCAACATCTCCATCTTTCTTCTTCATTGGCGCTTCTACTTTAGAAGTGGCGCAAGGGTTGAAGAAAGTGCACGAAGGCTTGGATCTTCTTCCCGAGGCTAGCACCGGGCGTGGAAGAAGAGGACTCGAGGCATCCGTGTGTGTGAGACTGCAGAGGGCGCGCGCTTGGGTGCCTATCACAACATCGACCTCATCTTGCTCTGAGGTATTTTCTAACTCATCGTGTCGACCCCCTTGCATGCGATCTTCACTGGGTTTTTGGGACGGACCTGTTTCGGGGACATTCTTCCGCTGTGCAATGTATGTATGTGTCTCCGAAAAATTGTAAAATGTCCCCGGGGTTTCCCAACAGTGGTATCAGAGGGACTTGCAAGACTCGAACGATGTTTTATGCTTTTCTTTCATGCTCACATGCCATATCTCTATTTTCGAAAAATAGCATAATGCATGGCAAACGATTTTTCTAAGTAGGAGAAATTAGGGTTTCTTGTTTCTATCATCCTCTCAATCTCTTTTGGAATTTTGGACTATTTTTCTTGTCTGATTTAAAGATCAAAGGCGCACGTAGTTTTGTCAAGTAGGACGGGCATTGTGTCTTCGGACTGGCCAAGTCTCTTGATCTGACAAAATTGCCAGCCGAAAGGATCTCTGAAATCATCTTGAAAAATAAATCGCAATTAACCAAAAGAATTGTGAGAAGAAGATGAGAAAAAGAGACTGGTTTTAATGAAAAAGTAAAATTTTAGATTTTATGTTTTTCATGAGCATGTAGAATTGCATGAGTAAATACCTTGATTGTGCATGATGTTGTGGTCGTATGTCAAGCCCCCTAGCATGCCTGTGATGTATCCTTGTGAGGCCTGCGTGCCGCTTTTCTTTTTGCTTTTAACTAAGAAGAAGATTAGGGTGGCGCATCTACTTGGAGCAAGGTGCATGCTTGCTTGGTTGCGCATCCTTGCCTGATGGCGCAACAAGCTTCAAAGGTGGCACATCCTTGCATGGGGGCGCAAGTTAGGGTTTGGCCGAGCCTTGTGCTTGTGTGCTATCCCTCTTGTGGCTTGCTAGATGGTGCACCTTCTTTGGAGGAAGACCATGGCATTGGCCGAACCTTGTGGGTGTACCCCTAGGGTTTGAGAGCTAAACCATGGGAAAATGACCTTGGAGCCAACCTTGAAGATATAGCTAGAGGTCGGCTAGGCTAGGTCTAATTTTGGGGCTTGAATCCTAGGTCAAGAGTTGAACCCCTTTTTGGCATGGATTGGTTCAATGTCTTGAATGGGCTATGATCACATCATCCTTTTATTGCTTTCTTTACAAAAGCTAAAGCATGCCTGTGATGTTTTATCGTTATGTTATCACCATAGGATTGCATGCCTGTAATGATAGACATAAGATAAAACTGAGATGATGAGACCTTAAACAAAAACCCTCAATTAAAATATCAAGTCTAGTAGCCTTCTAACGCGTAGCCCTCACTAAGCTATCGATCAGTGGAGTTGTGAACTGTTTCCCACCCTCGTGGGACACACCCACTTATCTTTAGAAAGTGCGTGGTGGCAATGGTTTCCCCAGTCCAGTTTTAACCTGGGCGTGCCTTCGCAAGGAAACTCGTTGGCCCTGGGCATAACAGTTAGGGATGGACTTGACTAGAAGTTCACATGTGCTGGGCACATGGTGAAAGTCTAGAGGCATCGTTGAGAGGTAAGGGTTTCATGTTGTATCCAGCCCTCGCTGGACATGAAATGCCTGGACTGTCTCAATAAGGGGAATTGCTTGGAGCAATCGGCCGGCGCGCCCACCTTAGGAAACATGGGTCACTTTGTGCATCTCATCCCACCCTCGTGGGACGCGAAGCCCTGTGTGGAATGAGGATCTCATCTCACTAGGAAATCTTGGATTTCTCGATTGACTTTGTGGGTTGTCAATTCGATTAAAAATAGTGGGAGCCATGGTCATTTAAAAGGCAAGTCCAGTTTAAATGACTCGAAGTAGTACTAATCTGCTGTTTCTTGGTTGTTGTAGAACAATGGCTATTAACAATAGCAGTTGGTCACTGCGATCTACCCTGGATAAGTTGGTTGGATCCAACTTACTGGATTGGTATATGAACTTGAGAATAGTGCTCAAGCTCGAGAGGAAGCTTTATGTTCTTGAGCGTCTTATTCCTGAGCCACTTCCATGCTCGGCCTCAGCGGCAGAGAGGGATGCTTATGATAAGCATCAGGTTGATACTTTGGAGGTTGCTAACCAACATGTCACTTGAATTTAAAGGGTGATATGAATCGAAGAGTGCCTCTGAAATTATTTTAATCTAAGGCAGCTCTTCGATGAATTGGTTGAGCTCAATCCTGCTAAAGTTGATATTCAGTGTGTTGAGCCGAAAGGCTTGACCAAGGAACTGAAATTAAAGATGGATATGATCAGGAATAATAGGTGCTATTCATGTGGAGGGCTACCTCACATGTTGAAGGACATGTTGCAACTTCAGAATGAGGAGAAGAAAGGCAAGGCCTTGTCTTCATGCTCAGGTATTTATGTTACCGAAGTCAACCTTTCTACTCCTATGACATGGGTATTGGATACCGCATGTGGAGTACAAATATGCAAAGGCTCAGAAAGGATAGATCGGTAAGGCCTAGAGAGATTGACCTACGGATAGGTAACAGGGCACAAGTTGCTGCTGTTGCTGTAGGAGTTTTTCTCCCTGCCTTCTGGACTTCAGTTAAAGCTAGACAATTGCTATTATGTACCTTCCCTTACCAAAACATTGAATCCACTCCTTGCTTGGCAAAGAAAGGATTTAGGTTTGAAATAAAAGAGAACTTATGTTCTTTTTCTTTTGCAAACATGTTTTATGGGAAGGGTACTTTGTGCAATAGTCCGCATGTCTTGGACATGGTTAGCTCTATTTGTAACATAAATATTAAAAGGACCAAACTGAGTGGTTCAGTTGGTGCTTTCCTACGGCATTGTCGATTAGCCCATATAAACAAGAATCGCATTCGACAACTCCATGCAAATGGGTTGCTAGATTCGAGTTCCTTGGAGGAACTTGATACATGTGAGACTTGTTTATTAGGGAAAATGACAAAGACACCCTTCACCAAGATTGGTGAGAGGGCAGGAGGTTTGTTGGATCTCATACATAGTGATGTGTGTGGGCTATTCAATAAACAAGCCAAAGGAGGGTATAACTACTTCATCACATTTACTGATGACTTCAGTAGATATGGTTATGTCTACATGATGAGACATGAAGTAGAGAACCAGCTTGGTAGATCCTTTAAGAATCTTCGATCAGATCGTGATGGAGAGCACCTGAGCAGTGTATTCTTTGACTATCTGAGTAAGTGTGGGATCCTATCCCAACTCACTCCTCCTAGAGCACCTCGGTAGAATGGTGTATCTGAAAGGAGAAATCGAACCTTGTTGGACATAGTTCGGTCTATGATGAGTCATGCAACTCTAACTCCCTCATTCTGGGGACATGCACTTGAAAAAGCTTCTCTAATACTGAATAATGTTCCATCTAAGAGTGTCTCAAAGATTTCATACGAGGTACGGAATGGGAGACGCCCTAATCTCACTTTTATCAGGATCTAGGGATGTGAGGCTTATGTCAAACGTCAGGATTCTAGCAAGCTAGAACCTAGATCTGATAAGTGTATGTTTGTAGGGTACCCTAAGGAGACTAAGGGTTACTACTTCTATATTCCCACCGAGAACAAAGTTTTTGTTGCTCGGGGTGCGGTCTTTCTAGAGAAAGAATTTCTCATGAAAGAAGTTAGTGGGAGGAAGTTTGACTTGGACAAGGTCCAAGTGCAACCACAAGACATAGAGATGGGAACCTGAGCCACCTGCACCGGTTGCTAGGCAGCCTGAGGCTCAGACACAGGCCCCATGTAGGTCTGGGAGGTTTCGTCGTACACCTGAGAGGTATGGATCGCTGCCGACCCAACACGACGGGATCTTCATCATGGAGGATGAACCCAGGACTTATGATGAGGCGGTCAGTGGACCAGACTCCGAGAGATGGCTTGAGGCCATGCAATCCGAGATGGATTCCATGTCGGCTAACCAAGTCTGGGATTTGGTTGAGCTGCCTGATGGGGTAAAACCCATAGGGTGTAAATGGGTCTTCAAGAGGAAGATAGACATGGATAGCAAAATAGTTACCTATAAGGGTAGACTAGTGGCTAAAGGATTTAAACAAGTCCACGGGGTGGACTATGATGAAACCTTCTCGCCAGTTGCCATGATCAAATCCATTCGGATTCTGCTTGCTATAGCTACATGTCATGAGATATGACAGATGGATGTGAAGACAGCGTTCCTTAACAGGAAGCTAACTAAGGATGTGTATATGACACAACCTAATGACTTCATCCATCCTGCAGATACTAGTAAAGTCTGCAGGCTAAAGAAATCCATTTACGGATTAAAGCAAGCATCTCGAAGTTAGAATCTTCAGTTTGATGAAGCTGTGAGAGATTATAGCTTTATCAAAAGCGAAGATGACGCCTGTGTATACAGAAAATTCAGTGGGAGCTTGGTGACTTTTCTGGTCATGTATGTCGATGACATACTGCTCATCCGAAACAACATCCCTAGTCTTCAAGCTGTGAAGACATGGTTAGGGGAGTGTTTCGAGATGAAGGACTTAGGGGAGGCCGCCTATATTCTAGGCGTGAGGATCTACCGGGATAGATCCAAGAGGCTCTTGGCCCTTAGTCAGAGTACCCACATTGATAAGGTCCTGGAGAGGTTCAACTTGGAGCAATCCAAGAAGGGATACCTTCCAGTGAGACATGGCCTTACTCTCTCAAAGAACCAGTGTACCAACACAGAGCCTGAGAGAGATGACATGAGTCGAGTGTCCTATGCTTTGGTGGTGGGATCGATCATGTATGCAATGTTGTGTACTAGACCAGTTGTGGCTTATGTTGTGAGCATAACCAGCCGATACCAATCCAATCCTAGTTTACAGCACTGGGTGGCTGTAAAGAATATCCTTGAGTATCCTGAAAGGGACTAAGGATTTATTCTATAAAGTCTACGGGGGACAGGAAGAACTCAGTGTGCAGGGCTTCACTAATGAGTCGTTCCAGTCTGATCCTGACGACTTCAGATCGCAGACCAGCTATTAGTTTAAGATGGTTGGAGGTGCTGTATGCTGGAAGAGCTTCAAGCAATCCACCATAGCTAATTCTACAACCGAAGCTGAGTATGTGGTTGCTTCTGAGGCAGCCAATGAAGCCGTTTGGATCAGGAAGTTCTTTTCTGAACTTTAGGTGGTTCCAAGTGCAGTGGACCCCATTGAGCTCTACTATGACAACAATGGGAACTACACATAATAAGGAACCACGGTCTCATCAAAGGTCCAAACGCATACTCAAGAGATTTCGCCTGATCAAAGAGATCATTGATCGAGGTGATGTCAAGATTAGCAGAATTGACACAGAGAGCAATCTAGCAGACCCACTGACCAAGGCTTTGGCGCAGCAGAAGCATGATGGTCGTACTAGAGATATGGGGTTGAGGTTGCTCAACCTCTAGGTCTTAGTGCAAGTGGGAGATTGTTGGTGTATATGCCCTAGGACCTACTTTTGGTCCATCTTTGTACTACTTGACTTTGATATTTATATATATCATTCTGGCATTGTCATTATCAATGTTTGTTTACATCTGCGCACATGTACTGACATGATAATGCCCCTGGAGATAGATTGGATCTGTGCTCAAACTATTGTCCCCAGTCGATGTACCTTAGTGGATATGGGACAGCTATGGTACTTGTGAGACTGGTATGTGAGCTGGTTAGGTACGTGGTGCTAACGCAGACACATGGGTATATCATTGGAGGATATACTGGAAAGACCCGCTGTGAGGCTATGACTTGGTGTCATAAGTTATCCTCACAAGTGACAGGAGATGCATTAATCCCTTGACTTGAGGTCATTGATCATTCTATATGGTTAGGGACTTGCTTTGATACAACCTAACACCTCGCCGTAGTTGGGAGGTCATAACGGTTGTCATTGAGCATGTCACGACCCATATGAGAAGGTCAATGGACAGACATAGGATTTGCCCCTTCCTTAGGGAAGTATGATATCCATGGAGCTCCTCTATAGTTCTATGACTGAGAGTGTATGGCCATACCCAGGTAAGAACCTGTTTTAGTCATAGCCATGTGATTGGGTGAAAACAAGTGGTGACACACTTGTCCAATCGGATATCAGTCCGGCAAAGAGACTGTAATGCATCTGTACCTAGTTGCGATGATGGGGATGTCGATGTCGATATCCATTCCGATGACTTGGGTAGTAGTGATGCACTGCTAGGTGCCACTCACTGCTTGTGGTGACATTTGGTCAGCACTGCCAACGTCAGAGGGATCTACAGGGTCGCACACCTTGATACTCGAGTTCTCGTATTGATCGGGAAGCCTTATGATCGAGTTATTGGATAACTCGGATCTATTTGGGAGATTTCATCAGCGCCAATGGGCCTAATGAGATGGAAGAATGTTATTGGAGCCAAACTTCATTTTTGGCAGGTTGACCCGTATTTGACCATGGTTGGCCACATTTGAATTAGGGTTGCATTGGATTGGATCCAAGTGCTTAATCAACCCATGTAATGAAGTTTGGGCTAGCTCGTTATCCAATGAGGCCCGATAACAAGTTCTCATGAAGTGAGAAAAGGTTAAAAGGGTATAATGGGGACAAAACTTCTCCCCTAGGCGCCTATGGGCATAATGCGGAGAAGTGGCGCAATTTGCTTCATTAGGAAGCTTTAGGCGCCTTGCCCCTCTACCTTGGATGGTATGCTTGCTTCTATGGCAAGTCTTGGGGCTGATATGGCTTGATAGACTTCTTTGGAAGGTCTCATGCGCATATGGATAATTAGGAGAGGTTTATGGTAAAGTCTTGGAGACTTTCCTTACCTCAAACCCTAATTACTCTCTCCCCTTTACCCTAGCCGCCTACTCCTTTGAGAATTGCGCCCACACCCTATTATTGCTGCCCCCTCTTGCCTCTCTATATATACATGGGTATATGCGTGAGCAAGGGATTGATTTTTGGCGTGAGCAAGAATTAGAAGGGTAAAGAGGGAGGCTTTGGCAAAAGTCTTCTCTTCCATCTTCATCCTAGTCACAAGTCTCTTCTATCCTTCTTCTCTTGGAGCAAGGACGGATAGGACTTGGTGTCTTCACCCTCTTGCCTCTTATCTTGGCGCACCTTCTCTAGGAGTTGGCGCAAGTAAGGATGAGGAATTGAAGACATGGCGGCAACATCTCCATCTTTCTTCTTCATTGGCGCTTCTACTTTAGAAGTGGCGCAAGGGTTGAAGAAAGTGCACGAAGGCTTGGATCTTCTTCCCGAGGCTAGCACCGGGCGTGGAAGAAGAGGACTCGAGGCATCCGTGTGTGTGAGACTGCAGAGGGCGCACGCTTGGGCGCCTATCACGACATCGACCTCATCTTGCTCTTGCTGGGGTATGCCCTTAAGGCTAATGTTTGAGGCCTTGGGATTGTAACAGTATCATTTGTATAAACTATCATGTTTATAAAAGGCAATGGTTATTATTCAGATTGTTACATCATCTGCTGCAATGTGTGTTCTTCTGAATAATGTCTCAACGCAGTTCAGCTAGGCTGACATGCATATGTCCTTAGTCGAGATATCTTGGTGAACATGAGACAGCCTTGATATGATTGAGACTAATATGTGTTCTAATCTTATAGGATGCTTCGAGCATGGAATAAGATGTAGACTCATGGGTACATTGGATGTACTGGACTGACCCTACTAGGATATTCCATTGCTTGTCACAATGTGAATGATCCTTGTAAGCACCAAGTGGCACATGTCCTCTGACTTGAGATCACTTGTGTTTCTAAATGATGATTGTCATTGTTTTGAGGTAGTTCAATATCATTTGAAAGATAATGATTATAGACTATCTTGGATAATGATCATGAGTCAGGTTAGGGCACTAGTGATAGATATAGGATTGCCGTCTCCTTGTTCAAGGAGTGTGATATTCTAAAAGGGGCCCCCCTATATGAGATGATTGAGAAAGTGTATGGCCATACCCAGATGACTGTGTTCATCTGATCTAATCATGCTCATCGTATTGGAGTTACAGGCTTGACATGCTTGTCCAATAAGAACATCCAGTGGCAAAGGAAACATGTATGCCTTGTGAAGTGGATTCACACTTGTGCTGTGATTTGGGTGTAGTCTTGGAAGACTCTTTCCTTTATATCGGGAGACAGTGATGTGTTGCTAGATACCCCTCACTGATTGTGATAACGTGAGTTATCGTTACCGACATTTAAAGGAAACCCTCAGGGTCGCACAATTTGGTGATATGGCTTACTTGAGTCAGATCGTGTGGACTGGATTGTTTTGATTCAGTTTAAGGGAGTTTAAACTCTGATTGTAAGTGAGATCTGGTCTGATCATGTTTCATTGATTAGGGCTTGAGATCGGTAAGCTTCGATCGAGAGTGTTGATGCTAGATCGGTGAGATCAAGAGCATCATGAGATGTGTGGTTAGATCTTGAACCTTCATGGTTCATATGAGATTTAGACCATGGCTTGGCTTGGTTCAATTTGGTTCTTAAACCAAATGAGATTGGACCGAATTCAATTGAACCGGTTCACATATGTGAACGCATGGTTCGAATTGAATTGGCGTTTTGATTTGGTTCTCAAGACATAAGCGCATGTCTTGATGACTTTCCAAATAGGGAAGTCTTGTAACGCCATAACGCCCAAAAACGCTTGTCTCTCTTGTCTTGTCGCCGTTTTTGCTCTTTGGAGTAAGGGTGTGGTTGACGAGAAAGAAGAGCGTTCGGCCAAGAAGGAGCTATCATCTCATCTGTTAGGGTATGCCCTTAAGGCTAATGTTTGAGGCCTTGGGATTGTATAAGTATCATGTAATAAACTTTTGTGTTTATATAGGCATGGTTATTATTCAGGTTGTTACCTTCTCTGCTGTAATAAGTGTGCTACTGAATAATGTCTCAAAGCTGTTCAGCTTGGCTGACATGCTCTATGTCCTTAGTCGAGATATCTTGGTGAACATGAGACAGCCTTGATATGATTGAGACTAATATGAGTGCTAATCTTATAGGATGCTTCGAGCATGGAATAAGATGTAGACTCATGGGTACATTGGATGTACTGGACAGACCCTACTGGGATATTACATTGCTTGTCACAATGTGAATAATCCTTGTAAGCAGCAAGTGGCACATTTCCTTTGACTTGAGATCACTTGTGTGTCTAAATGATGATTGTCATTGTTTTGAGGTAGTTCAATATCATTTGAAATATAATGATTATAGACTATCTTGGATGGTGAGCATGAGTCAGGTTAGGGCACTAGTGATAGATAAAGGATTGCCGTCTCCTTGTTCAAGGAGTGTGATGTTCTGAAGGGCCCCCTATATGAGATGATTGAGATAGTGTATGGCCATACCCAGATGACTGTGTTCATCTGATCTAATCATGCTCATCGTATTGGAGTTACAGGCTTGACATGCTAGTCCAATAAGAACATCCAGTGGCAAAGGAAACATGCATGCCTTGTGAAATGATTCACACTTGTGCTATGGTTTGGGAGTAGTCTTGGAAGACTCTTTCCTTTATATCGGGAGACAGTGATGTGTTGCTAGATACCCCTCACTGATCGTGATAACGTAAGTTATCGTTACCGACATTTAAAGGAAACCCTTAGGGTCGCACAATTTGATGATATGGCTTACTTAAGTCAGATCGTGTGAACTGAATTCTTTGAGTTCAGTTTAAGGGGTTTTGAACTCTGATCGTATGTGAGATCTGGTCTGATCATGTTTGATTGGTGAAGACCTTAGATCGGTAAGCTACGATCGAGAGAATGGATGCTAGATCGGTGAGATCAAGAGCATCGTGAGATGAACGGTCAGATCTGAAACCCTAGGGTTTGATATGGTCTAGACCACATGGCTTGAGCTATTTCGGTTTGGTTCATGAACCAAAGTCGATTGGAATGTTTTTAGCTTGAACCGGTTCACAATTGTGAACACATGGTTCAATGCTAAAATGCGTTTGGGTTGGCTTGAGCGCATGGCTTGATGAGCTTCCATTTATGGAAAGTCATCAAGGCCGGTTTCACTTCAACGCCTAAACGTATATGCGTTTGCTCTCTTCTCTTCAACGCCTTGGACTTTCGTTGAGGTGTGGTAGACGACGAGAAGGAGAGGTTGGGCAGGAAGAGCTCTCGGCCAAAAAGGAGGTTCATCATCCCTTCCATACGACAAGTGCTTTGAAGAACCTTGCTAGCACAAGGATCTCAAAGAAGTGGCCGTTGATCATCTTGTGTGCGACGACAAGGAGGAGACCTCTTTTGTTCTCTTGACTCCAAGATACGTCTCACACAATGGCTATGGTATGATCTTCCATTCATACTTGCATATCGTTAACATGTTGATCATATGATTCTTCAAACGATCCATGGAAACCCTTGCTTCCGCTATGAAAGGGTGATATGCGCCCCTTTAGGGTTTCACCCTCTTTGCGCTCCCCCTTGAAGGGGACCTATTAGGGATTCGCTCCCTCATGAAAGGGACCAACAATTGGTATCAGAGCAGGAATTGCTTGATTCACATGATTGCTTGTTTGTGATCCTTGTTTGTATGATATGCTTAGATCTAAACTACATGCGAGAGTTACATATTAAGTTTGCATATCCGAAACTTGATGTATGTCTCCTTTGCGCATGTGTTGGCGCTTGCTATGGTTTTCATGCACGTTTCCTTGTTGCGCATGTGTTGGCGCTTGTGTAGTTTTTCTACAAATCAAAAGGACTTGCGCGCCTAACTAGATCTAAAGTGCCGCCTATAATAAACCCTTAGATGGGTTGATGGGGTTGAAATCACCTCTAGTGTAGATCCATTAGTCTGATCAGACCATCTGACAGCCTAGCTGGATCGACCAGATGGCACCTGTGCGCAAGCACGAGGTGGCCATAGGTCGATTGCATCTTAGGCGTGTAGCGAGGTCTGGTTGAGACAACCAGTGAACACACATGGGTTAGGCCCGGGGTCACACCCGCTTGCCAAAACTCCTGGGGTTGTTCAGCCCTTGGCGCATGCATGGTTGACCATTAGGTCAACTCGGGTCAGTTAGGACTCGGTGCATGCAAGGGCACAGGATCTGACCAGATGGATGAGTGGATCCCTATCAATGGACCATTGTAAGGTTATAGGGCACATAAGGAAATTAAAATTGATGCCATGGGGTTTTCAAAATTTTAATTTCATGATTGGATCACATGATAATTGATGCCATGATGCTTGTCTATTTAATCTTATGTGGGTTGCCCTATTGTGCTCTGTGCTGGGGCCTGCGTGCCTGGTTAATTATAAGTTAATATTATTGTGATCTGCGTATCACTTTTTCATTAATTTATTGTATAATTGACCTGCGAGTCAAACCTTGTCTAGATAGATCAAAATGTATTTTGATTAGACAAGAGCATAAAGGCACACATCCAAGAGGGGCATTCATCTGGTGGCTCACCTGAGATGCTTTTGGCGCTAGGGCCCTGGGTTGGACCAGATGAGATGCCAAAGAGCTCAAGTGAAGACTTAAGTAAAGTTAAGGTCTTACTAGGGTTCATGGGCTTTTACCACATAAGAGCATGCTTTCTTTTATTGCTTATATAAGTAGAATTGCATGTGTTTATCTTCTGCTATCACCATAGGACTTGCATGATAGTCAAGAAGATAAAAAGGCCGTTAAAATCCAACGCTAAAATATCAAGCTCGTAAAGCCTTCTGACGCGAAACCTCACCTTTCTGATTATCGTTGGAGCCGTGTTGTACCCACTCAGTGGGCACGTCCATCTATCTTCAGACGGTGCTGGATTTCACCTGCGTGTTACAGAGTAGGGATTTATCCCTTCTCGTTGCTCAGCATAGCACGTGGTGGTCCAGGGAGTAGGTCGGGTCAGCTTGACCATGTAGGCTACATATGTGGCGCATATGGTAGCACATGGAGGCAGCCATCTCTGGGATCAGAGACTGTGTTGTACCAACTCAGTTGGCACAGTCTGCTAGATTGCCAAGATGAAGGGGAATCGCACGGGTTGGCGATTGGCTGGGACAGCCTACCAGAAATTAATGCTTGTCATCTCTGTGCATCTTATCTCGCCTGAGCGGGACGCGGAGACCAAGTATGAAATCTGGATCCCATCTCACTAAAAGAGTGTTACTCTTTCGGACTGTTTACTGGATTTTTCAGTCAGACAAAATAGTGAGAAAAAGAATCTTTCTTAAGTCCTGGATTGATTCTAAACATTGATACTGACCTTGCTGTTCTTGTATTGTTGTAGATTCCTGCAGCAACGAACACCATGAGCTTCAATGTGCGATCCCTACTGGAAAGGGAGAAGTTTGCTGGGCCGAACTTCTCTGACTGGTTCGGACACCTTAAGATCGTTCTTAAGGCAGAGAGGAAACTGTATGTCCTCGAGACGGCGATACCGCCGCAGCCCGCTCCGAACGCCGCAAGGGCGGTTCGGGATGCCTACGAAAAGCACGTCAATGATAGCATTGATGTCGCTTGCCTGATGCTAGCGTCTATGACGCCACCGCTGCAGCGTCAGCATGAGGATATGTCGGCTATAGAAATTATAGCGAACCTCAAGATGCTGTATGCTGCGCAGGCGAGGACAGAACGCTATAATCTGACGAAGCTCTTCTTTCAGAGCAAACTGGCTGAGGGGAGCCCAGTGGGAGCTCACGTGCTCAAGATGATTGGGCACAAGGAGGCTCTAGAGAAACTGGGGCATACCGTCAACCAGGAGCTTGCTGTAGATATTATTCTGCAGTCTCTTCCGCCTTCTTTCGATGCGTTCATCATTAACTTTAATATGAACAAAATCGATTGTACGCCGGCAGAGCTGCTGAATATGCTCTTGACTACTGAGGAAACTTTGAAGGGAAAGCCTTCAACCTCTGTCTTAATGGTTCCTTCCAGGAATAAGAAGAAGGGGAAGAAGGGCAAGGCCCCTGTCAAGAACTACAGTAAGGCGCTGAAACAGAAGGTGAAGCGGTCGAAGGATAACAGGTGTTTCCACTGTGGCCAGCTAGGTCACTGGAAAAAGGACTGTAAAGCGCTCCAAGGAGATAAGAGGGGAAGCATCGCTTCTGGCTCAGGTATATATGTGACTGAGGTCATGTTATCTTCTTCTACCATTTCATGGGTGTTGGACACCGCATGTGGAGTTCACATTTGTTCAAATGTGCAGGAACTCAAGAGAAGAAGGCAGGTGGGACAGCATGAGGTAGACCTACGCGTTGGAAACGGGGCACGGGTTGCTGCTGTTGCTGTAGGAGACTATTTCATTTCTTTACCATCTGGCATTGTATTAGAATTAAACAATTGTTATTTTGTACCCAGTATTACCAAGAATATTATCTCTATTCCTGCTCTTGTCAGGAAAGGATTTGCCTTTGAATGCAAGACTTCAAAGTGTGTTTTATCTTATGATAATATTGTGTATGCAACTGGTTCAATTAACAATGGGTTATTCATGTTGGACATGGAAAGTTCTGTACAAAACATTGATAATAAGAAAGCCAAGTATGCTGATGACAGCACCTTGTTATGGCATAGTCGTTTAGGCCATATAAACGAGAAGCGCATTAAGCGGTTGCATGATCATGGACTGCTGGGATCATTCTCCTATGAGGAGATTGATACATGCAAAGCTTGTTTGATGGGTAAAATGACGAAGTCTCCTTTTCCTAACAAAGGTCAAAGGGCTTCAGGTTTACTTGACCTTATACACAGTGATGTGTGTGGGCCATTTAGTAAACATGCCAGAGGTGGCTATCTGTACTTCATTACCTTTACTGATGATTTCAGTAGGTATGGGTATGTCTATCTAATGAGACATAAAAGTGAATCTTTTGACAAGTTCAAAGAGTTCAAAAATGAAGTACAAAATCAGCTAGGCCGAAATATCAAGGCACTTCGTTCTGATCGAGGTGGTGAATACCTAAGTCAAGAATTTACTGACTATCTAAAGGAGTATGGGATTATCTCACAGCTCACTCCGCCAGGAACACCGCAATGGAATGGTGTGTCCGAGAGGAGAAATAGAACGTTACTTGATATGGTTCGTTCTATGATGAGTCAGGCTACTCTTCCATATTCCTTTTGGGGTTTTGCACTGGAAACAGCTGCAAAGGTACTAAACCGAGTGCCATCCAAGGCAGTTTCAAAGACGCCATATGAGTTATGGTATGGGAAACAGCCTAGCTTGACATTTATCAGGATCTGGGGTTGCGAGGCTTATGTCAAAAAGCTCGCCTCTGGGAAACTGGAGAGCAGATCTGAGAAATGTATCTTTGTCGGTTACCCTAAGGAAACTAAGGGTTATTATTTCTACGATCCCAAAGAGAACAAGGTATTTGTTGCTCGGACGGCCATATTTCTTGAGAAGGAGTTTCTTCTGCAAGAGGCCAGTGGGAGAGAAATAAAGCTGGATGAGAATCCAGAGGAAGGACAAAGTAGTCAAGCGCAGTTGGATGTGCCAGAGCCGGTTATTGAACAACCTGAGGCTCAGATATCACGGGAACCGCGAAGATCGGGAAGGATCCGTCGACAGCCTGAGCGCTATGACGGAATCTACATCATTAACAATGATGAACCCCTTACTTATGCGGATGCGGTCAGTGGACCGGAGTCAGCTAGATGGCTTGAAGCTATGCGAGCCGAGATGGACTCCATGTCAGATAACCAAGTCTGGGATTTGGTTGATCCGCCTCCGGGAGTAATCCCTATAGGCTGTAAATGGATCTTCAAGAAGAAGATTGACATGGATGGTAACGTGGTTACCTATAAAGGCAGGCTAGTTGCGAAAGGTTTCAAACAAATCTACGGGATAGATTATGATGAAACTTTCTCTCCTGTAGCCATGTTTAAGTCTATTCGGATTCTTTTCGCGATAGCTGCATATTACGATTATGAGATCTGGCAGATGGATGTGAAGACAGCTTTCCTTAATGGAAATCTGGATGAGGATGTGTATATGACACAACCTGAGGGTTTCACTAATCCATCAGATCGTCATAAGATATGCAAGTTAAAGAAGTCCATTTATGGACTTAAGCAAGCATCAAGAAGCTGGAATATTCATTTTGATGAATCAATCTCTGAGTTTGGTTTCATCAAGAACGAGGATGACCCGTGTGTATATAAGAGGTTTAGTGGGAGCGTGATTACATTCCTAATCCTCTACGTCGATGATATCTTGATCATTGGAAATGATATTCCTGAACTACATGCGGTTAAAGCATGGTTAGGAAAATGTTTCCAGATGAAAGATCTAGGAGAAGCAGCCTATGTGTTAGGTGTGAAGATCTACCGGGATAGATCTAAGAGGCTTCTCGGGCTATGCCAGAGTACTTACATCGATAAGGTCCTGGAGAGATTCCATTTAGAGAATTCTAAACGTGGATATCTTCCAGTCAGACATGGTCTGAGTCTTTCAAAGAGTCAGTGTCCACAAACACAGACTGAGAAAGATGAAATGGACAATAGGCCTTATGCTTCGGCTATTGGGTCCATTATGTATGCGATGTTGTGTACTCGCCCAGACGTCGCTTACGGGTTAAGCGTGACCAGTCGATTCCAAAGTAATCCAGGTGTGGCGCACTGGATTGCGGTCAAGAACATCTTAAAATATCTGCGGAGGACCAAAGATATGTTCTTGATATATGGTGGTCAGGAAGAACTCAGTATAGAGGGATATACTGACGCTTCGTTCCAGTCGGACCAGGATGATTTCCGATCGCAATCAGGCTATGTTTTTAGCTTGAATGGTGGAGCAGTGGTGTGGAAGAGTTTCAAACAGTCAACTGTTGCTGATTCCACAACAGAAGCCGAGTATGTTGCAGCCTCGGAAGCATCCAAGGAGGCAGTGTGGATTCGTAAGTTCGTGAGAGAACTTGGTGTCGTTCCTTCGAGTGCTGATCCTTTGGTTATCTTCTGTGATAACACTGGAGCCATCGCACAAGCAAAGGAACCACGGTCGCACCAGAAGTCCAAGCACATACAGAGACGGTTTCACTTGATCCGGGAGATCATTGATCGAGGGGAGATCAAAATTTGCAAGGTTCATACAGATGACAATCTGGCAGACCCACTTACCAAGCCTCTGGCGCAGCAGAAGCATGAGAAGCACTGTAATAATATGGGTTTGAGGTTTCTCAACCATTAGATTAAGTGCAAGTGGGAGATTGTTAGGGTATGCCCTTAAGGCTAATGTTTGAGGCCTTGGGATTGTATAAGTATCATGTAATAAACTTTTGTGTTTATATAGGCATGGTTATTATTCAGGTTGTTACCTTGTCTGCTGTAATAAGTGTGCTACTGAATAATGTCTCAAAGCTGTTCAGCTTGGCTGACATGCTCTATGTCCTTAGTCGAGATATCTTGGTGAACATGAGACAGCCTTGATATGATTGAGACTAATATGAGTGCTAATCTTATAGGATGCTTCGAGCATGGAATAAGATGTAGACTCATGGGTACATTGGATGTACTGGACAGACCCTACTGGGATATTACATTGCTTGTCACAATGTGAATAATCCTTGTAAGCAGTAAGTGGCACATTTCCTTTGACTTGAGATCACTTGTGTGTCTAAATGATGATTGTCATTGTTTTGAGGTAGTTCAATATCATTTGAAATATAATGATTATAGACTATCTTGGATGGTGAGCATGAGTCAGGTTAGGGCACTAGTGATAGATAAAGGATTGCCGTCTCCTTGTTCAAGGAGTGTGATGTTCTGAAGGGCCCCCTATATGAGATGATTGAGATAGTGTATGGCCATACCCAGATGACTGTGTTCATCTGATCTAATCATGCTCATCGTATTGGAGTTACAGGCTTGACATGCTAGTCCAATAAGAACATCCAGTGGCAAAGGAAACATGCATGCCTTGTGAAATGATTCACACTTGTGCTATGGTTTGGGAGTAGTCTTGGAAGACTCTTTCCTTTATATCGGGAGACAGTGATGTGTTGCTAGATACCCCTCACTGATCGTGAGACAGTGATGTCTCTTCTATCCTTCTTCTCTTGGAGCAAGGACGGATAGGACTTGGTGTCTTCACCCTCTTGCCTCTTATCTTGGCGCACCTTCTCTAGGAGTTGGCGCAAGTAAGGATGAGGAATTGAAGACATGGCGGCAACATCTCCATCTTTCTTCTTCATTGGCGCTTCTACTTTAGAAGTGGCGCAAGGGTTGAAGAAAGTGCACGAAGGCTTGGATCTTCTTCCCGAGGCTAGCACCGGGCGTGGAAGAAGAGGACTCGAGGCATCCGTGTGTGTGAGACTGCAGAGGGCGCACGCTTGGGCGCCTATCACGACATCGACCTCATCTTGCTCTTGCTGGGGTATGCCCTTAAGGCTAATGTTTGAGGCCTTGGGATTGTAACAGTATCATTTGTATAAACTATCATGTTTATAAAAGGCAATGGTTATTATTCAGATTGTTACATCATCTGCTGCAATGTGTGTTCTTCTGAATAATGTCTCAACACAGTTCAGCTAGGCTGACATGCATATGTCCTTAGTCGAGATATCTTGGTGAACATGAGACAGCCTTGATATGATTGAGACTAATATGTGTTCTAATCTTATAGGATGCTTCGAGCATGGAATAAGATGTAGACTCATGGGTACATTGGATGTACTGGACTGACCCTACTAGGATATTCCATTGCTTGTCACAATGTGAATGATCCTTGTAAGCACCAAGTGGCACATGTCCTCTGACTTGAGATCACTTGTGTTTCTAAATGATGATTGTCATTGTTTTGAGGTAGTTCAATATCATTTGAAAGATAATGATTATAGACTATCTTGGATAATGATCATGAGTCAGGTTAGGGCACTAGTGATAGATATAGGATTGCCGTCTCCTTGTTCAAGGAGTGTGATATTCTAAAAGGGGCCCCCCTATATGAGATGATTGAGAAAGTGTATGGCCATACCCAGATGACTGTGTTCATCTGATCTAATCATGCTCATCGTATTGGAGTTACAGGCTTGACATGCTTGTCCAATAAGAACATCCAGTGGCAAAGGAAACATGTATGCCTTGTGAAGTGGATTCACACTTGTGCTGTGATTTGGGTGTAGTCTTGGAAGACTCTTTCCTTTATATCGGGAGACAGTGATGTGTTGCTAGATACCCCTCACTGATTGTGATAACGTGAGTTATCGTTACCGACATTTAAAGGAAACCCTCAGGGTCGCACAAATTTGTGATATGGCTTACTTGAGTCAGATCGTGTGGACTGGATTGTTTTGATTCAGTTTAAGGGAGTTTAAACTCTGATTGTAAGTGAGATCTGGTCTGATCATGTTTCATTGATTAGGGCTTGAGATCGGTAAGCTTCGATCGAGAGTGTTGATGCTAGATCGGTGAGATCAAGAGCATCATGAGATGTGTGGTTAGATCTTGAACCTTCATGGTTCATATGAGATTTAGACCATGGCTTGGCTTGGTTCAATTTGGTTCTTAAACCAAATGAGATTGGACCGAATTCAATTGAACCGGTTCACATATGTGAACGCATGGTTAGAATTGAATTGGCGTTTTGATTTGGTTCTCAAGACATAAGCGCATGTCTTGATGACTTTCCAAATAGGGAAGTCTTGTAACGCCATAACGCCCAAAAACGCTTGTCTCTCTTGTCTTGTCGCCGTTTTTGCTCTTTGGAGTAAGGGTGTGGTTGACGAGAAAGAAGAGCGTTCGGCCAAGAAGGAGCTATCATCTCATCTGTTAGGGTATGCCCTTAAGGCTAATGTTTGAGGCCTTGGGATTGTATAAGTATCATGTAATAAACTTTTGTGTTTATATAGGCATGGTTATTATTCAGGTTGTTACCTTGTCTGCTGTAATAAGTGTGCTACTGAATAATGTCTCAAAGCTGTTCAGCTTGGCTGACATGCTCTATGTCCTTAGTCGAGATATCTTGGTGAACATGAGACAGCCTTGATATGATTGAGACTAATATGAGTGCTAATCTTATAGGATGCTTCGAGCATGGAATAAGATGTAGACTCATGGGTACATTGGATGTACTGGACAGACCCTACTGGGATATTACATTGCTTGTCACAATGTGAATAATCCTTGTAAGCAGCAAGTGGCACATTTCCTTTGACTTGAGATCACTTGTGTGTCTAAATGATGATTGTCATTGTTTTGAGGTAGTTCAATATCATTTGAAATATAATGATTATAGACTATCTTGGATGGTGAGCATGAGTCAGGTTAGGGCACTAGTGATAGATAAAGGATTGCCGTCTCCTTGTTCAAGGAGTGTGATGTTCTGAAGGGCCCCCTATATGAGATGATTGAGATAGTGTATGGCCATACCCAGATGACTGTGTTCATCTGATCTAATCATGCTCATCGTATTGGAGTTACAGGCTTGACATGCTAGTCCAATAAGAACATCCAGTGGCAAAGGAAACATGCATGCCTTGTGAAATGATTCACACTTGTGCTATGGTTTGGGAGTAGTCTTGGAAGACTCTTTCCTTTATATCGGGAGACAGTGATGTGTTGCTAGATACCCCTCACTGATCGTGATAACGTAAGTTATCGTTACCGACATTTAAAGGAAACCCTTAGGGTCGCACAATTTGATGATATGGCTTACTTAAGTCAGATCGTGTGAACTGAATTCTTTGAGTTCAGTTTAAGGGGTTTTGAACTCTGATCGTATGTGAGATCTGGTCTGATCATGTTTGATTGGTGAAGACCTTAGATCGGTAAGCTACGATCGAGAGAATGGATGCTAGATCGGTGAGATCAAGAGCATCGTGAGATGAACGGTCAGATCTGAAACCCTAGGGTTTGATATGGTCTAGACCACATGGCTTGAGCTATTTCGGTTTGGTTCATGAACCAAAGTCGATTGGAATGTTTTTAGCTTGAACCGGTTCACAATTGTGAACACATGGTTCAATGCTAAAATGCGTTTGGGTTGGCTTGAGCGCATGGCTTGATGAGCTTCCATTTATGGAAAGTCATCAAGGCCGGTTTCACTTCAACGCCTAAACGTATATGCGTTTGCTCTCTTCTCTTCAACGCCTTGGACTTTCGTTGAGGTGTGGTAGACGACGAGAAGGAGAGGTTGGGCAGGAAGAGCTCTCGGCCAAAAAGGAGGTTCATCATCCCTTCCATACGACAAGTGCTTTGAAGAACCTTGCTAGCACAAGGATCTCAAAGAAGTGGCCGTTGATCATCTTGTGTGCGACGACAAGGAGGAGACCTCTTTTGTTCTCTTGACTCCAAGATACGTCTCACACAATGGCTATGGTATGATCTTCCATTCATACTTGCATATCGTTAACATGTTGATCATATGATTCTTCAAACGATCCATGGAAACCCTTGCTTCCGCTATGAAAGGGTGATATGCGCCCCTTTAGGGTTTCACCCTCTTTGCGCTCCCCCTTGAAGGGGACCTATTAGGGATTCGCTCCCTCATGAAAGGGACCAACAATTGGTATCAGAGCAGGAATTGCTTGATTCACATGATTGCTTGTTTGTGATCCTTGTTTGTATGATATGCTTAGATCTAAACTACATGCGAGAGTTACATATTAAGTTTGCATATCCGAAACTTGATGTATGTCTCCTTTGCGCATGTGTTGGCGCTTGCTATGGTTTTCATGCACGTTTCCTTGTTGCGCATGTGTTGGCGCTTGTGTAGTTTTTCTACAAATCAAAAGGACTTGCGCGCCTAACTAGATCTAAAGTGCCGCCTATAATAAACCCTTAGATGGGTTGATGGGGTTGAAATCACCTCTAGTGTAGATCCATTAGTCTGATCAGACCATCTGACAGCCTAGCTGGATCGACCAGATGGCACCTGTGCGCAAGCACGAGGTGGCCATAGGTCGATTGCATCTTAGGCGTGTAGCGAGGTCTGGTTGAGACAACCAGTGAACACACATGGGTTAGGCCCGGGGTCACACCCGCTTGCCAAAACTCCTGGGGTTGTTCAGCCCTTGGCGCATGCATGGTTGACCATTAGGTCAACTCGGGTCAGTTAGGACTCGGTGCATGCAAGGGCACAGGATCTGACCAGATGGATGAGTGGATCCCTATCAATGGACCATTGTAAGGTTATAGGGCACATAAGGAAATTAAAATTGATGCCATGGGGTTTTCAAAATTTTAATTTCATGATTGGATCACATGATAATTGATGCCATGATGCTTGTCTATTTAATCTTATGTGGGTTGCCCTATTGTGTGCTGTGCTGGGGCCTGCGTGCCTGGTTAATTATAAGTTAATATTATTGTGATCTGCGTATCACTTTTTCATTAATTTATTGTATAATTGACCTGCGAGTCAAACCTTGTCTAGATAGATCAAAATGTATTTTGATTAGACAAGAGCATAAAGGCACACATCCAAGAGGGGCATTCATCTGGTGGCGCACCTGAGATGCTTTTGGCGCTAGGGCCCTGGGTTGGACCAGATGAGATGCCAAAGATGCCAAAGAGCACCGAGAGTTGATTTGCTAGGAAACTAATCGACAATTCTTCATTCAAGTAAGTTGCGAGAGGTGCCATGAAGGCTACAATAAGTAGGCAAAGCATCTAGGGGTTACATGAGTCTTTTCTCCCCTAGCTGCAAAAGCAAAGATAGAAAAGGATTTCAGCAATTAAGCACCAACGGTTACATGGGGTGGGCGCACAAGTAATTGGGTTGGCTTTCCATCTTTGGTTGGCTTCTTTAAGGTAAGAGTCCATCTTTGGCCGGCTCCTTCAAGGCAAGTATTCGAATTTGTCTTTGGCACCAAGGCTTGCGCAATTGTGAAGATGAGGGTGGACGGTTGTCAAGAAGGCTTCCATGTTTGAATTCTTTCCTTTTGAGTTGAGCCCCAACAAGAAGATTCCTTGAGTTATGGGGAGATTTGTGGATCTTGATTGGAACTTGATCTTGTGGCCGATTTCTTTGTGATATGGGCGCCCAAGGCTTGATTTGGCAAGGGAGGAGAATTAGGAAGCCCCTTTAACTCAAGTCTTCAAGTGGTGTTAGTTGAACTACGTTGAGGCTAACTTTCCTTCTTTGGAGCTCACTAGGTGAGTGAGTGGTGAGCTAAAATTTCTGAGTTGTCTTGAGCTACTTCTTCACCTGCAGGGTTAGTTGGCCCAAACAAAAATGCTACCCTACATGCACTGGGAACTACATGACATTTTATTGAAAGTAAAACATTTACTCTAACAAAGCAAATTGCAGTTGTGCAAATAAGGAAAGTGCTATGCTTCTAATCTATCATGATGCGATGCAATGCAAGAAAGTAGGACACTAGGAAGAAAACCCTTACCGGAGAGGATTCCTTCGAACCCTAGTAGACCTACTCGGAGCTAGTCTTGGCCCCCCATCATTTCACCCCGTGTAGGAAGAATTCTCCTCTAGAGAATTATCCTTGTACCCTTGGAGTAATTCTGGGTTGGCCTGGACAAGCTCAGCCTCAGGAAGCTACGCCTCCTCACCAGTAGTATATCGAACTCGGTAAAAGGCTTGTACATCATCTCGTGTGAGGCGAGTCTGGTCTTCCAGAAGGGCATCAATGGTTGGCTCGTGGTCATCATCAGGCTCTGGGGTGGGAAGCGGCTCGTGGTAGAGTGTGAGATCCTCCACATTGACAGTGGCTGGGATCCCTAGATCGGGCGGCAGATCTAGAATGTAGGCATTGTTGTTGATCTTGCCTGTAATGGTGAAGGGTCCAATTCCCTTCGCGTCCAGCTTGCGTCCATGTCCTTGGATTCGCTCCTCACGAACTCACATAATTGCCTGATCACCTACAAAAAATGCTCTTTCTCGGCGTGTCTTGTTAGCATCATCACGATAACGATTAACAGAGTCTAACATAGTGGTACACAACTAATGATGAAGCTGTGAAACATGAAACACTAAGTCTCTAGCAGATATAGAAACATGAAAATGCCTAGGTGAAGGGAAAAGGTCAATGAGCTTATTTGGCTGGTACCCTAAGTTGGCTTGAAAGGGGGAAAGACCAGTGGTTCGGTTAGGCACACTGTTATGAGAGAACTAAGCTATGGGCAGCAGTTTGTCCCAGTTGCCAGGGTGCTCTCCAACTAGGCTCCTAAGGATGCTCCCAAGTGATCTGTTGACCACTTCTATCTGACCATCCATCTGGGGATGATAGGAAGTGGAGGATTTTAAGTTTGTGCCTAGGAGTTTCCACGGGGTTCTCCAAAAGTGGCTGACAAACCTAGTATCCCTATCAGACACAATAGGAAGAGGGGTATCATGAAGTTTAACTACTTCCTTAAAGAATAGGTGTTCTATGTAGGAAGCATCAGAAGTTTTCCTGCTGGGCAGGAAATGGGCCATCTTAGTGAACCTATCTACAACCACAAAGATTGAGTCATACTTAGATTGGGTTCTAGGCAAACCTAATATGAAGTCCATACTTATGTCTTGCCACGGGGCTCTAGGAATAGGAAGGGGTGTATACAATCCAAAGTTATGTTTCAGAACCTTAGTGGTTTGATAGGTCTTGCAGTGTCTTACTGTTGGGGTATGCCCTTAAGGCTAATGTTTGAGGCCTTGGGATTATTTCAGTATCATGTATAAACTCTATGTTTATAAAGGCAATGGTTGTTATTCAGGTTGTTACATCATCTGCTGCAATATGTATACTTCTGAATAATGTCTCAATGCTGTTCAGCTTGGCTGACATGCAGTTTTGTCCTTAGTCGAGATATCTTGGTGAACATGAGACAGCCTCGATATGATTGAGACTAATATGTGTTCTAATCTTATAGGATGCTTCGAGCATGGAATAAGATGTAGACTCATGGGTACATTGGATGTACTGGACAGACCCTACTTAGGATATTCAATTGCTTGTCACAATGTGAATAATCCTTATATGCAAACAAGTGGCATATTTCCTCTGACTTGAGATCACTTGTGTTTCTAAATGATGATTGGCATTGTTTTGAGGTAGTTCAATATCATTTGAAACATAATGGTTATAGACTATCTTGGATAGTGATCATGAGTCATGTTAGGGCACTAGTGATAGATATAGGATTGCCGTCTCCTTGATTGGAGTGTGATGTTCTATAGGGGCCCCCTGGATGAGATGATTGAGAAAGTGTATGGCCATACCCAGATGACTATGTTTCATCTGATCTAATCATTCTCATCATATTGGAATTACAGGCTTGACACGCTTGTCCAATAAGAATATCCAGTGGCAAAGGAAACACATATGTCAAGTGACTTGGGTTCACACTTGTGCTGTGGTTTGGGTGTAGTCTTGGAAGACTCTTTCCTTTATATCGGGAGACAGTGATGTGTTGCTAGATACCCCTCACTGATCGTGAAAACGTAAGTTATCGTTACCGACATTTAAAGGAAACCCTTAGGGTCGCACAATTTGATGATATGGCTTACTTAAGTCAGATCGTGTGGACTGAATTGTTTTGGTTCAGTTTAAAGGAGTTTAAACTCTGATTGTAAGTGAGATCTGGTCTGATCATGTTTGATTGATTAGGGCTTGAGATCGGTAAGCTTCGATCGAGAGATTGGATGCTAGATCGGTGAGATCAAGAGCATCAAGAGATGAATGGTCAGATCTTGAGCCTTTTGGTTTAATGTGATCTGGATCAAGGCTTGGCTTAATTTGGTCCTTGAACCAAATGAAATGAACCGGCTCATCAAGTGAGCGCATGGTTCAAGGGGAGAGGAAATTGCGATCGTTCACTTGGTGTGAACACATGATCGCATGTTGTGGCTTGCTATTTTTAGAAGCCATGATCTCAAAATGAGACCACACCTCACGTTCGAATAGGTCTCCCTATTCTCGCCTCTCGCCCCCTTGCTCACGACGACTCACTCTCGTGTGTGAGTGTTGACGACAAGAGAAGGATTCGACCAAGCAAGAAAGATCATCTCTTCTCCCTTCATTCGATCAGGAGATCTTGGATCCTTGCTAGCACAAGGAGCAACAAGAAAGTAGGCGATCTATCACCTTGTGTGCGCACGCTTTGGAGGAGAACCACTTTGTTCTCTGCTTCCAAGACGCCATCCAAGAAATGGCATCGGTATGAATTTTCTTCTGTATACAAGCGTTTGATAAGTTGATCATATGACATGCATGCGATTCTTTTAGAAACCCTTGCTTCCGCCCATGCAAGTTTTATATGCGCATGCTTTAGGGTTTCGCCCCCCCCCCCCCCCCCCTTATTAGGGACTTTCAATTGGTATCAGAGGCAAGTTTTGTGTATGTTCATATGATTGCTTGATCTTCATGTGTGATCCTTATTTGCGCTTAAGAATAGATCTAAATATCATGCGAATATAGATGTATGCTTTACATTGGCGCATGTTGTTGGCGCTTGTTGTTGTGTTTTTGTTAAAACAAAACTAGTCTTGCGCGCCCCTCATTAGATCTAAAGCGCCTGCTTTAAAAACTTAGATGGGTTATTAGGGTTGAAGTCATCAATCGAGTCTAGACCCAACAGTCTGATCAGACCATCTGACAGCCTAGATGGGTCGACCAGATGGCACCTATGCGCAAGCATGAGGTGGCTAAAGGTCGACTGCAGACAGGCGTGTAGCGATGTCTGGTTGAGACAACCAGTGAACGCTCATGATTTAGGCCCGGGGTCACACCCGCTTGCCAGAACTCATGAGGGTCATTCAGCCCTTAATGCATGCATGGTTGACCACTAGGTCGACTCAAGTCGGTTATGACTTGGTGCATGCAAGGGCAGTGGGTCTAACTTGGTCAGATGAGTGGATCCCTATTAATGGACCGTTGTAAGGTAGTAGGGCACATAAGGAAATAAAATGGATGCCAATGGGTTTTTCGAAACTTTTATTTCTTGTTTTTCGATCACATGTTGATTGTATACCATGTTTGATGTTTATTTAATCTTATGTGGGCTGCCCAATTTTAATGTGTGCTGTGCTGGGGCCTGCGTGCCTGGATTTAAGATATTGTAAATTATTATTGTGATCTGCACATCACATTTTAACTAATTTATAAAATGTAATTGACCTGCGAGTCAATCATGTCTAGATAGATTAAATTGTAATTTAATCAGACATGAGCACAGAGCACACTTGGCAGAGGCGCATGCAGCAAGTGGCTTCACCAGTGGGAGGTCTAGGGTTCGACTCTAGGACAGGCGCATTTTACCTGGTGGGCGCACCTGAGCTGTAGTGGGCGCTTGGGCCCGGGTTGGGCCAGAGGAAATGCAAAAGACCCATGAAGAGCTCAAGTGAAGACTTAAGTTTATTAAGGTCTTACTTAGGCTTAATGGGCTTTTACCACATAAGATCATCATGCTTTTAATTTACTGTTTAAGTAATTTAGTAACTGCATGATCTATTCTTCTGCTATCACCATAGGGTTTGAATGATAGTAAGAAGATAAAAGGACCGTTAAAATCCAACGTTAAATATCAAGCACGTAAGCCTTCTGACGCGAAACCTCACTGTTTTGATTATCGTTGGGGCCGTGTTGTACCCACTCAGTGGGCACGGGTTGGCGATTGGCAGGGATTGCCTACCAGAGATTAGTGCTTGTACTCTCTGTGCATCTTATCTCGCCTGAGCGGGACGCGGAGACCAAGTATGAAATCTGGATCCCATCTCACTAAAAGAGTTTCACTCTTTCGGACTGTTTTACTGGATTTTTCAGTCAGATAAAATAGTGAGAAAAGAATCATTCTTAAGTCCTGAATTGATTCTAACATTGATACTGACCTTGCTGTTCTTGCATTGTTGTAGATTACTGCAGCAACGAACACCACAGCGTTCAATGTGCGATCCCTACTGGAAAGGGAGAAGTTTGCTGGGCCAAACTTCTCAGACTGGTACGGACACCTTAAGATTGTTCTTAAGGCTGAGAGGAAACTGTATGTCCTCGAGACGGCTATACCGCCTCAACCCGCTGCGAACGCCGCAAGGGCGGTTCGGGAAGCTTATGAAAAGCATGTCAATGATAGCATTGACGTCGCTTGCCTTATGCTAGCGTCTATGACGCCACAGCTGCAGCGTCAGCATGAGGATTTATCAGCTATAGAAATTATAGCAAACCTCAAGCTGCTGTATGCTGCACAGGCAAGGACTGAACGCTATAATTTGACGAAACTTTTCTTTCAGAGCAAACTGACTGAAGGGAGTCCAGTGGGAGCTCACGTACTCAAGATGATTGGGTACAAGGAGGCTCTAGAGAAACTGGGACACACCATCAATCAAGAGCTTGTTGTAGACTTCATCTTGCAGTCTCTCCCGGCCTCTTTCGATCCGTTCATCATTAATTTTAATATGAACAAGATCGACTGTATGCCTGCAGAGTTACTGAATATGCTCTTGACTACAGAGCAGACTCAGTCTCGTGAGAAGGGAACGCCTTCATCCTCTGTCCTAATGTTTCCTTCTAGGAACAAGAAGAAGGGGAAGAAGGGCAAAGCCCCTGTCAAGAGCTACAACAAGGCACTGAAACAAAAGCTCAAGCGGTCGAAGGAATACAGATGTTTCCATTGTGGCAAGCTAGGTCACTGGAAAAAGGACTGTAAAGCGCTCCAAGGAGATAAGAAGGGAAGCAAGTCTTTCGCTTTAGGCTCAGGTATTTTCGTGACTGAGGTCATGGTTTCTTCTTCTATATCATGGGTGTTGGACACTGCATGTGGAGTTCACATTTGTTCAAATGTACAGGAACTCAAGAGAAGAAGACAGGTGGGACAGCATGAGGTGGACCTACGAGTAGGAAACGGGGCACGGGTTGCTGCTGTTGCTGAAGGAGTTTATCACATCTCTTTACCATCTGGTCTTGTATTAGAACTGGACAATTGTTATTTTGTGCCGAGCATAACTAAGAATATTATCTCTATTCCTGCTCTTGTCAGGAAAGGGTTTTCCTTTGAATGCAAGATTTCAAAGTGTTATATTTCTTTTGATAATATTGTTTATGCTACTGGGTCGATTAACAATGGGTTATTCATGTTGGACATGGAATGTTCTATACAACAAATTGATATTAAGAAAGCCAAGTATGCTGATGACAGCACCTTGCTATGGCATAGTCGTTTAGGCCATATTAACAAGAAGCGCATTAAGCGGTTGCATGACCATGGACTGCTGGGATCATTCTCCTATGAGGAGCTTGATACATGCAAAGCTTGTTTAATGGGTAAAATGGCGAAGTCTCCTTTTTCCAACAAAGGTCAAAGGGCTTCAGGTTTACTTGACCTCATTCACAGTGATGTGTGTGGGCCATTTAGTAAACATGCCAGAGGTGGCTATTCATACTTCATTACCTTTACTGATGATTTCAGTAGGTATGGTTATGTCTATCTAATGAGACATAAGAGTGAATCTTTTGACAAGTTCAAAGAGTTCAAAAATGAAGTACAAAATCAGCTAGGCCGAAATATCAAGGCACATCGTTCAGATCGAGGTGGAGAATACTTGAGTCATGAGTTTACTGACTATCTGTAGGAGTGTGGGATTATCTCACAGCTCACTCCGCCAGGAACACCGCAATGGAATGGTGTGTCCGAGAGGAGAAATAGAACCTTACTAGATATGGTTCGTTCTATGATGAGTCAGGCTACTCTACCTTACTCCTTTTAGGGATTTGCACTGGAAACAGCTGCAAAGGTACTAAACCGAGTGCCATCCAAGGCCGTTTCAAAGACTCCATATGAGTTATGGTATGGGAAACAGCCGAGCTTGACATTTATTAAGATCTGGGGTTGCGAGGCTTATGTCAAAAAGCTCGCCTCTAGGAAACTAGAGAGCAGATCTGAGAAATGTATCTTTGTCGGTTACCCTAAGGAAACTAAGGGTTATTATTTCTACGATCCCAAAGAGAACAAAGTATTTGTTGCTCGGACGGCTATTTTTCTTGAGAAAGAATTTCTTCTACAAGAGGCCAGTGGGAGAGAAATAAAGCTGGATGAGAATCTAGAAGAATGACAAAGTAGTCAAGCACAGTTGGATGAGCTCGAGCCAGTAGATCAGGTTACTGAACAACCTGAGGCTCAGATATCACGGGAACCGCGAAGATCGGGAAGGATCCGTCGACAGCCTGAGCGCTATGACGGAGTCTACATCATTGATGATGAACCCCTCACTTATGCGGATGCGGTCAGTGGACCAGAATCAGCGAGATGGCTTGAAGCTATGCGAGCCGAGATGGACTCCATGTCAGATAACCAAGTTTGGGATTTGGTTGATCCGCCTCCGGGAGTAATCCCTATAAGCTGTAAATGGATCTTCAAGAAGAAGATAGACATGGATGGTAACGTGGTTACCTATAAAGGCAGGCTAGTTGCGAAAGGTTTCAAACAAATCTACGGGATAGATTATGATGAAACTTTCTCTCCTGTAGCCATGTTCAAGTCTATTCGGATTATTCTCGCGATAGCGGCATATTATGATTATGAGATCTGGCAAATGGATGTGAAGACCGCTTTCCTTAATGGAAAACTAGAAGAGGATGTGTATATGACACAACCTGAAGGTTTCACTAATCCATCAGATCGTTATAAAATATGCAAATTAAAGAAGTCCATTTATGGACTTAAACAAGCATCGAGAAGCTGGAATATTCGTTTTGATGAATCAATCTGTGAATTTGGTTTCATCAAGAATGAAGATGACCCGTGTGTATATAAGAGGTTTAGTGGGAGCGTGATTACTTTCCTAGTCCTCTACGTCGATGATATCTTAATCATTGGAAATGATATTCCTGAACTACATGCGGTTAAAGCATGGTTAAGAAAATGTTTCCAGATGAAAGATTTAGGAGAAGCAGCCTATGTATTAGGTGTGAAGATCTACAGAGATAGATCTAAGAGGCTTCTCGGGCTGTGCCAGAGTACTTACATCGATAAAGTCCTGGAGAGATTCCATTTAGAAAATTCTAAAAGAGGATATCTTCCAGTCAGACATGGTCTGAATCTTTCAAAGAGTCAGTGTCCACAAACACAGACTGAGAAAGATGAAATGGACAATACGCCTTATGCTTCGGCTATTGGGTCCATTATGTATGCGATGTTGTGTACTCGCCCAGACGTTGCTTACGGGTTAAGCGTGACCAGTCGATTCCAAAGTAATCCAGGGCAGGCACACTGGATTGCAGTCAAGAACATTTTGAAATATCTTCGGAGGACCAAAGACATGTTCTTGATATATGGAGGTTAGGAAGAACTCAGTATTGAAGGATATACTGACGCTTCATTCCAATCTGACCAGGATGATTTCCGATCGCAATCAGGCTATGTTTTTAGCTTGAATGGAGGAGCAGTGGTGTGGAAAAGTTTCAAACAGTCAATTGTTGCTGATTCCACAACAGAAGCCGAGTATGTTGTAGCCTCAGAAGCATCCAAGGAGGCAGTGTGGATTCGTAAGTTCGTTCAGGAACTTGGTGTTGTTCCTTCGAGTGCAGATCCTTTGGTTATCTTCTGTGATAACACTAGAGCAATAGCACAAGCAAAGGAACCACGGTCGCACTAGAAGTCCAAGCACATACAGAGAAGGTTTCACTTGATCCGGGAGATCATTGATCGTGGCGAGATCAAAGTCTGCAAGGTTCATACAGATGACAATCTAGCTGACCCGCTTACAAAGCCTCTGGCGCAGCAGAAGCATGAGAAGCACTGTAATAATATGGGTTTGAGATTTCTCAACCATTAGATTAAGTGCAAGTGGGAGATTGTTGGGGTATGCCCTTAAGGCTAATGTTTGAGGCCTTGGGATTATTTCAGTATCATGTATAAACTCTATGTTTATAAAGGCAATGGTTGTTATTCAGGTTGTTACATCATCTGCTGTAATATGTATACTTCTGAATAATGTCTCAATGCTGTTCAGCTTGGCTGACATGCAGTTTTGTCCTTAGTCGAGATATCTTGGTGAACATGAGACAACCTTGATATGATTGAGACTAATATGTGTTCTAATCTTATAGGATGCTTCGAGCATGGAATAAGATGTAGACTCATGGGTACATTGGATGTACTGGACAGACCCTACTTAGGATATTCAATTGCTTATCACAATGTGAATAATCCTTATATGCAAACAAGTGGCATATTTCCTCTGACTTGAGATCACTTGTGTTTCTAAATGATGATTGGCATTGTTTTGAGGTAGTTCAATATCATTTGAAACATAATGGTTATAGACTATCTTGGATAGTGATCATGAGTCATGTTAGGGCACTAGTGATAGATATAGGATTGCCGTCTCCTTGATTGGAGTGTGATGTTCTATAGGGGCCCCCTGGATGAGATGATTGAGAAAGTGTATGGCCATACCCAGATGACTATGTTTCATCTGATCTAATCATTCTCATCATATTGGAATTACAGGCTTGACACGCTTGTCCAATAAGAACATCCAGTGGCAAAGGAAACACATATGTCAAGTGACTTGGGTTCACACTTGTGCTGTGGTTTGGGTGTAGTCTTGGAAGACTCTTTCCTTTATATCGGGAGACAGTGATGTGTTGCTAGATACCCCTCACTGATCGTGATAACGTAAGTTATCGTTACCGACATTTAAAGGAAACCCTTAGGGTCGCACAATTTGATGATATGGCTTACTTAAGTCAGATCGTGTGGACTGAATTGTTTTGGTTCAGTTTAAAGGAGTTTAAACTCTGATTGTAAGTGAGATCTGGTCTGATCATGTTTGATTGATTAGGGCTTGAGATCGGTAAGCTTCGATCGAGAGATTGGATGCTAGATCGGTGAGATCAAGAGCATCAAGAGATGAATGGTCAGATCTTGAGCCTTTTGGTTTAATGTGATCTGGATCAAGGCTTGGCTTAATTTGGTCCTTGAACCAAATGAAATGAACCGGCTCATCAAGTGAGCGCATGGTTCAAGGGGAGAGGAAATTGCGATCGTTCACTCGGTGTGAACACATGATCGCATGTTGTGGCTTGCTATTTTTAGAAGCCATGATCTCAAAATGAGACCACGCCTCACGTTCGAATAGGTCTCCCTATTCTCGCCTCTCGCCCCCTTGCTCACGACGACTCATTCTCATGTGTGAGTGTTGACGACAAGAGAAGGATTCGACCAAGCAAGAAAGATCATCTCTTCTCCCTTCATTCGATCAGGAGATCTTGGATCCTTGCTAGCACAAGGAGCAACAAGAAAGTAGGCGATCTATCACCTTGTGTGCGCACGCTTTGGAGGAGAACCACTTTGTTCTCTACTTCCAAGACGCCATCCAAGAAATGGCATCGGTATGAATTTTCTTCTGTATACAAGCATTTGATAAGTTGATCATATGACATGCATGCGATTCTTTTAGAAACCCTTGCTTCCGCCCATGCAAGTTTTATATGCGCATGCTTTAGGGTTTCACCCCCCCCCCCTTATTAGGGACTTTCACTTACTACTTTGGCTACATCCTTATAGAGGTCTGGCCAATAGAACCGTTCCTCCATCAGGGCCAGGGTTTTCTCACGTCCGTGGTGTCCAGCTGACCCCCCCCCCCCTCCATGGATTTCGCAAACTAGGAAGTCTCAGGTAGAAGTCTTGGGCACACAAAGTGTCGGACCAAGAAATAGATACCCATCTCTAAGGGTGTAAAGGTATGACTATAGGCATCTAAACTCAAGTCATGATAGATAGCAGAGAAATCAGGACAATCAAAATAAGCAGTTTCCATGCGTTCAAAGCCAATAAGTTCCACATGCAGTATTTGAATAAGCAAAGTAACTCTACTCAAAACATCAACTACCTTATTCTCAGTTCCAGATTTATGATTAAGCACAAAGGTAAACTGTTGAAGATATTCTACCCATTTAGCATGCCTAAAGTTGAGTTTCTTTTGGGTATCCAGGAAAGATAAGGCTTGGTGTTCACTATGAAGGGTGAACTCAGTGTGGATTAGGTAGTGCCTAAAGTGTCTAAGGGTCTGGACTACAACATAGAACCCTTTGTCAAAAGTCGGGTATTTCTGCCCTGGCTTCATTCAGTTTTTCACTGAAGAAGGCAATTGGGTGACCTTCTTGATTGAGGTTCCCACCTATGCCTATGCGAGAGGCATCATAGTCGACCTCAAAGACTTTGCTGAAGTCTAGGAGCCTAAGAACTGGGGCTGAGGTCATCCTAGACTTGAGTTATTCAAAAGCTTTACTAGCAGACATGGTCCATGTAAAATCACCCTGTTTCATGCAACTGGTGATAGGGGCAACTATGGTACTGAAGTTCTTGATAAACCTATGGTAAAAGGTAGCTAAGCCATGGAAGCTCCTAACTTCAGTAAGACTCCTAGGTTCAGGCCAATCTAGGATAGCTTGGACCTTAGCAGGGTCAGCTTGCAAACCTAACTCAGAGACAATGAACCCTAGGAAGACAACCTTATGAGAGAGAAAAGTGCACTTCTTAAGGTTGATGTATAGCTTCTCAGTCCTAAGTAGGTCAAGGGTCTTCCTTAGATGTTCTAGGTGTTCTTCCTTAGTCTTACTATATATCGGGATGTCATCAAAATAGACTACAAGGAATTTACCTATATAGGGTCTAAGTACTTGGGCTATCAGTCTCATAAAGGTTGAAGGGGTGTTGTTTAGCCCAAAGGGCATGACCAACCACTCATAGAGACCATCCGTTGTTTTGAAGGCGGTCTTCCATTCATCCCCTAACCTTATCCTTACTTGGTGATAACCACTCCTAAGATCAAGTTTGCTAAACCATTTGGATCCTATAAGGAGGTATAGCATATCATGTAGTCTTGGGATAGGGAACCTATATTTTACAGTTATCTTGTTGATAGCCCTGTAGTCAATACACATGCACTAGCTACCATCCTTCTTTGGGGTAAGAAGGGCTGGGAATGCGCAAGGGCTTAGGCTTTCCCTAATATGTCCCTTAGCTAGGAGGTCATGTACCTGTCTCTTAAGTTCCTCATGTTCAGTGGGGCTCATCCTATAATGGGGTAAGTTGGGTAAGGTTGAGCCTGGGACAAGGTCTATATTGTGTTGGATGTCTCTAAGAGGGGGTAAGCCTATGGGTAGTTCCTCTGTGGTTAACTCACTATAGTCTGAGCGGAGTTCCTCTATCTCAGGGGGTGGCTTTTCCTCTTGATCAAGGTTTGGTTCTTTGAAGACTAAGAAGTATATGGGTTGGGTCTCTTGGATTTCCTTAGTGAAAGCTTGGGGTTAGATAAGTTGGATGGTGGGTTTGCTAGACTTGGTTTCTTCTATCTTACCCTTATTGGTTGAGGCTCTAAGCTCCTTGGGTAGGGTAGGTTTCAACCTAATCTTTTGCCCATCTTGGCTGAAGACATAGGTATTGGTCTGACCATAGTGGATCACATCCATGTCATATAGCCAAGGGTGACCTAGAAAGACTTGTACGACATCCATGGTGATGACACCAGATCTGTCCTTGATGGGTGCCGAATTAAAGGGGCACAAGGCATCTATGGGTGACAGGTACACTATTTTGGTTGACCCAGGAGATGCTATAGGGGTTTGGGTGTGGCTCTAGTTTTAACTTAAGTTTGACCACAGCTACATGTGAGACGGTATTCACACTGCTTCCTCCATCGATTACAACTTTGCACATGTGACCATGGCATTTGGTGTAAGTATGGAAGATGCTTGTCCTTCTCCAGTCCTCAGTAGGAACAGGTTTGACTAGATTGCACCTAACTACCCCTAAGGTGTTCTGGGCAAAGTCATCAGTATCAAGATCTTGGTATTCTATGTTTTGAAGGTTGGGATCTTGGTCTAATTCTTCTTCAGGGGTTGCCTCAGGTTCTAAGGGGTCTTCTTATATGATCAGGAACCTTTTGGTGCAGTCTCTAGCTAGGTGTCCAGGCTGCTTACAGTTGTGACAAACAAATCTACTAGATCCTGTAACTTGGTTTGGCTTGGGTTGAGGTTTACTTGGTTCTACAGCTTGAGTTGGCCTAGGCCGAGGTTGGTTTGGGCTAGGGGAATTGGTTTGGGGAGTCCTAATGAAAGGTCTAGTGGGTGTGAACTCCCTTCTAGTTTTGATTTCTTGCTCAACCTCTAGAGGTCTTTGGTAGGCTACCTCTAAGCTATCTATCTGGTAATAGGTTAGACTTCTCTTGATGTCTAGTCTAAGGCCATTTTTAAATCTACTTAGGGTAAGGTTTGGGTCTTCAGTGATCTCACATCTAAGGAGAAACTCTTCTAATCTGGTCATGTACTCGGATACAGTTGAGCTACCTTGGGTATGGCTGCTAAGTTGGTCAAGAAGCTTATTTCGACAGTATGGAGGGACATACTTGAAAGTTCCCTAAAGGGGCGAAACCCTAAAGCATGCGCATATAAAAATTTGCATGGGCGGAATCTAGGGTTTCCTAGGATCGCATGTATGAACATAGATCAACTTAAGAGTTTGTATAGATCAACAGAGAGATCATACCAGTGCCATTTCTTGGATGGCGTCTTGGAAGCAAGAGGGCGATGTGGCTCTCCTCCAAAGGTGACGCACACAAGATGGGTGATCGCCTACTCCTTGTCGATCCTTGTGCTAGCAAGGCTCTCCAAGTCTCCTGATCGCTTGAAGGAGATTGAGATGATCTCTTGGCTTTGTTCTCTTCTCTTTTGCGTGAAGACCTTCCCACACGAGAGAGAGGCGTCGAGAGGAAGAGGCGAGAGGCGAAAAGAGATGCACCCACAAATGTAGAGGCGTGCTCTCTATTTTGGAAACATGACTTCCAAAAATAGCAAGCCACTAACATTATGCGTTCATGCGTTGACTCCAAGTGAACCATCGCATTTTTCTCTCCCCTTTGAACCATGCGCTCACTATGATGAGCTGGTTCAATTACATTTGGTTCAAAGACCAAATTAAACCAAGCATTGGTCTAGATCATATTAAACCATAAGGATCAAGATCTAACCATTCATCTCTTGATGCTCTTGATCTCTCCGATCTAGCATCAATTCTCTCGATCGAAGCTTACCGATCTCAAGCCCTAATCAATCAAACATGATCAGACCAGATCTCACTTACAATCAGAGTTTAAACTCCTTTAAACTGAACCAAAACAATTCAGTCCACACGATCTGACTTAAGTAAGCCATATCATCAAATTGTGCGACCCTAAGGGTTTCCTTTAAATGTCGGTAACAATAACTCACGTTATCACGATCAGTGAGGGGTATCTAGCAACACATCACTGTCTCCCGATATAAAGGAAAGAGTCTTCCAAGACTACACCCAAACCACAGCACAAGTGTGAACTCAAGTCACTTGACATATGTGTTTCCTTTGCCACTGGATGTTCTTATTGGACAAGCGTGTCAAACCTGTAATTCCAATATGATGAGAATGATTAGATCAGATGAAACACAGTCATCTGGGTATGGCCATACACTTTCTCAATCATCTCATCCAGGGGGCCCCTATAGAACATCACACTCCAATCAAGGAGACGGCAATCTTATATCTATCACTAGTGCCCTAACATGACTAATGATCACTATCCAAGATAGTCTATAACTATTATGTTTCAAATGATATTGAACTACCTCAAAACAATGCCAATCATCATTTAGAAACACAAGTGATCGCAAGTCAGAGGAAATATGCCACTTGTTTGCATATAAGGATTATTCACATTGTGACAAGCAATTGAATATCCTAAGTAGGGTCTGTCCAGTACATCCAATGTACCCATGAGTCTACATCTTATTCCATGCTCGAAGCATCCTATAAGATTAGAACACATATTAGTCTCAATCATATCAAGGCTGTCTCATGTTCACCAAGATATCTCGACTAAGGACAAAACTGCATGTCAGCCAAGCTGAACAGCATTGAGACATTATTCAGAAGTATACATATTACAGCAGATGATGTAACAACCTGAATAACAACCATTGCCTTTATAAACATAGAGTTTATACATGATACTGAAATAATCCCAAGGCCTCAAACATTAGCCTTAAGGGCATACCCCAACAATCTCCCACTTGCACTTAATCTAATGGTTGAGAAATCTCAAACCCATATTATTACAGTGCTTCTCATGCTTCTGCTGCGCCAGAGGATTGGTAAGCGGGTCAGCTAGATTGTCATCTGTATGAACCTTGCAGACTTTGATCTCGCCACGATCAATGATCTCCCGGATCAAGTGAAACCTTCTCTGTATGTGCTTGGACTTCTGGTGCGACCGTGGTTCCTTTACTTGTGCTATTGCTCCAGTGTTATCACAGAATATAACCAAAGGATCTGCACTCGAAGGAACAACACCAAGTTCTTGAACGAACGTACGAATCCACACTGCCTCCTTGGATGCTTCTGAGGCTGCAACATACTCAGCTTCTGTTGTGGAATCAGCAATAATTGACTATTTGAAACTTTTCCACACCACTGCTCCTCCATTCAAGCTAAAAACATAGCCTGATTGCGATCGGAAATCATCCTAGTCAGATTGGAACGAAGCGTCAGTATATCCTTCAATACTGAGTTCTTCCTGACCTCCATATATCAAGAACATATCTTTGGTCCTCCGAAGATATTTCAAAATGTTCTTGACCGCAATCCAGTGTGCCTGCCCTGGATTACTTTGGAATCGACTGGTCACGCTTAACCCGTAAGCAACGTCTGGGCGAGTACACAACATCGCATACATAATGGACCCAATAGCCGAAGCATAAGGCGTATTGTCCATTTCATCTTTCTCATTCTGTGTTTGTGGACACTGACTCTTTGAAAGATTCAGACCATGTCTGACTGGAAGATATCCTCTTTTAGAATTTTCTAAATGGAATCTCTTCAGGACTTTATCGATGTAAGTACTCTAGCACAGCCCGAGAAGCCTCTTAGATCTATCTCTGTAGATCTTCACACCTAATACATAGGCTGCTTCTCCTAAATCTTTCATCTGGAAACATTTTCTTAACCATGCTTTAACCGCATGTAGTTCAGGAATATCGTTTCCAATGATTAAGATATCATCGACGTAGAGGACTAGAAAAGTAATCACGCTCCCACTAAACCTCTTATATACACACGGGTCATCTTCATTCTTGATGAAACCAAATTCACAAATTGATTCATCAAAACGAATATTCCAGCTTCTTGATGCTTGTTTAAGTCCATAAATGGACTTCTTTAATTTGCATATTTTATGACGATCTGATGGATTAGTGAAACCTTCAGGTTGTGTCATATACACATCCTCTTCTAGTTTTCCATTAAGGAAAGCGGTCTTCACATCCATCTGCCAGATCTCATAATCATAATATGCCGCTATCGCGAGAATGATCCGAATAGACTTGAACATAGCTACAGGAGAGAAAGTTTCATCATAATCTATCCCGTAGATTTGTTTGAAACCTTTCGCAACTAGCCTGCCTTTATAGGTAACCACGTTACCATCCATGTCCATCTTCTTCTTGAAGATCCACTTACAGCCTATAGGGATTACTCCCGGAGGCGGATCAACCAAATCCCAAACTTGGTTATCTGACATGGAGTCCATCTCGGCTCGCATAGCTTCAAGCCATCTCGCTGATTCCGGTCCACTGACCGCATCCGCATAAGTGAGGGGTTCATCATCAATGATGTAGACTCCGTCATAGCGCTCAGGCTGTCGACGGATCCTTCCCGATCTTCGCGGTTCCCGTGATATCTGAGCCTCAGGTTGTTCAGTAACCTGATCTACTGGCTCAGGCTCATCCAACTGTACTTGACTACTTTGTCCTTCTTCTGGATTCTCATCCAGCTTTATTTCTCTCCCACTGGCTTCTTGCAGAAGAAATTCTTTCTCAAGAAAAATAGCCGTCCGAGCAACAAATACTTTGTTCTCTTTGGGATCGTAGAAATAATAACCCTTAGTTTCCTTAGGGTAACCGACAAAGATACATTTCTCAGATCTGCTCTCTAGTTTCCCAGAGGCGAGCTTTTTGACATAAGCCTCGCAACCCCAGATCTTAATAAATGTTAAGCTCGGCTATTTCCCATACCATAACTCATATGGAGTCTTTGAAGAGCCTTGTTGTAGCTCTTGACAGGGGCTTTGCCCTTCTTCCCCTTCTTCTTGTTCCTTGAAGCAACCATTAGGACAGAGGATGAAGGCGTTCCCTTCTCACGAGACTGAGTTTGCTCAGTAGTCAAGAGCATGTTCAGTAACTCTGCAGGCGTACAGTCGATCTTGTTCATATTAAAATTAATGATGAACGGATCGAAAGAGGCCGGGAGAGACTGCAGGATGATGTCTACAACAAGCTCCTGATTGATGGTGTGTCCCAGTTTCTCTAGAGCTTCCTTCTACCCAATCATCTTGAGTACGTGAGCTCTCACTGGACTCCCTTCAGTCAGTTTGCTCTGAAAGAAAAGTTTCGTCAAATTATAGCATTCAGTCCTTGCCTGTGCAGCATACAGCAACTTGAGGTTTGCTATAATTTCTATAGCTGATAAATCCTCATGCTGACGCTGCAGCTGTGGCGTCATAGACGCTAGCATAAGGCAAGCGACGTCAATGCTATCATTGACATGCTTTTCATAAGCTTCCCGAACCGCCCTTGCGGCGTTTGCAGCGGGTTGAGGTGGTATAGCCGTCTCGAGGACATACAGTTTCCTCTCAACCTTAAGAACAATCTTAAGGTGTCCGTACCAGTTTGAGAAGTTTGGCCCAGCAAACTTCTCCCTTTCTAGTAGGGATCGCACATTGAACGCTGTGGTGTTCGTTGCTGCAGTAATCTACAACAATGCAAGAACAGCAAGGTCAGTATCAATGTTAGAATCAATTCAGGACTTAAGAATGATTCTTTTCTCACTATTTTATCTGGCTGAAAAATCCAGCAAAACAGCCCGAAAGAGTAAAACTCTTTTAGTGAGATGGGATCCAGATTTCATACTTGGTCTCCGCGTCCCACTCAGGCGAGATAAGATGCACAGAGAGTACAAGCACTAATTTCTGGTAGGCAATCCCTGCCAATCGCCAACCCGTGCGATTCCCCTTCATCTGGGCAATCCAGCAGACTGTGCCAACTGAGTTGGTACAACACAGTCTCTGATCCCACAGATGGCTGCCTCCATATGGCTACCATATGCTCAATATGTAGCCTACATGGTCAAGCTGACCCGACCTACTCCCTGGACCACCACGTGCTATGCTGAGCAACGAGAAGCGATAAATCCCTTCTCTGTAACACGTAGGTGTAATCACACACCGTCTGAAGATAGATGGGCGTGCCCACTGAGTGGGTACAACACGGCCCTAACGATAGTCAGAACAGTGAGGTTTCGCGTCAGAAGGCTTACGTGCTTGATATTTAACGTTGGGTTTTAACGGTCCCTTTATCTTCTTACTATCATTCAAACCCTATGGTGATAGCAGAAGAATAGATCATGCAGTTACTAAATTACTTAAACAGTAAATTAAAAGCATGATGATCTTATGTGGTAAAAGCCCATTAAGCCTAAGTAAGACCTTAATAAACTTAAGTCTTCACTTGAGCTCTTCATGAGTCTTTAGCATTGCCTCTGGCCCAACCCGGGCCCAAGCGCCCACTGCAACTCAGGTGCGCCCACCAGGTAAAATGCGCCTGTCCTAGAGTCGAACCCTAGACCTCCCACTGGTGAAGCCACTTGCTGCATGCGCCTCTGCCAAGTGTGCTCTGTGCTCATGTCTGATTAAATTACAATTTAATCTATCTAGACATGATTGACTCGCAGGTCAATTACACTTTATAAATTAATTAAAATGTGATGCGCAGATCACAATAATAATTTACAAATAACACATCCAGGCACGCAGGCCCCAGCACAACACACATTAAATTTAGGCAGCCCACATAAGATTGAATAGACAATCATTCATGTTATACAAACATCATGTGATCCAATCAAGAAAATAAAATTTTTCGAAAAACCCATTGACTTCATTTTATTTCCTTATGTGCCCTACTACCTTACAACGGTCCATTAATAGGGATCCACTCATCAGACCTAGTCAGACCCACTGCCCTTGCATGCACCAAGTCATAACCGACTTGAGTCGACCTCATGGTCAACAATACATGCCTTAAGGGCTGAACGTCCCTCATGAGTTCTGGCAAGCGGGTGTGACCCCAGGCCTTAATCATGAGCGTTCACTGGTTATCTCAATCAGACATCGCTACACGCCTTTCAGCAGTCGACCTATAGCCACCTCATGCTTGCGCATAGGTGCCATCAGGTCGACCCCTTTAGGCTGTCAGATGGTCTGATCAGACTGTCGGGTCTAGACTGGACGATGACTTCAACCCTAATAACCCGTCTAAGCTTTTGAAGTAGGCACCGCTTAGATCTAATGAGGGGCGCGCAAGTAAGTTTTGAGAAAACTACAACAAGCGCCAACTATCATGCATGCGCCAATGTAAAACATACATTAAAGTTTCGCATGCTCTTTTAGATCTACTATTAGGCGCAAACATGGATCACAATAAGCAATCATATGAAACATACAAGGAACCTTGGCTCTGATACCAATTGAAAGTTCCCTAAAGGGGCGAAACCCTAAAGCATGCGCATATAAAAATTTGCATGGGCGGAATCTAGGGTTTCCTAGGATCGCATGTATGAACATAGATCAACTTAAGAGTTTGTATAGATCAACAGAGAGATCATACCAGTGCCATTTCTTGGATGGCGTCTTGGAAGCAAGAGGGCAATGTGGCTCTCCTCCAAAGGTGACGCACACAAGATGGGTGATTGCCTACTCCTTGTCGATCCTTGTGCTAGCAAGGCTCTCCAAGTCTCCTGATCGCTTGAAGGAGATTGAGATGATCTCTTGGCTTTGTTCTCTTCTCTTTTGCGTGAAGACCTTCCCACACGAGGGAGAGGCGTCGAGAGGAAGAGGCGAGAGGCGAAAAGAGATGCACCCACGAATGTAGAGGCGTGCTCTCTATTTTGGAAACATGACTTCCAAAAATAGCAAGCCACTAACATCATGCGTTCATGCGTTCACTCCAAGTGAACCATCGCATTTTTCTCTCCCCTTTGAACCATGCGCTCACTATGATGAGCCGGTTCAATTACATTTGGTTCAAAGACCAAATTAAACCAAGCATTGGTCTAGATCATATTAAACCATAAGGATCAAGATCTAACCATTCATCTCTTAATGCTCTTGATCTCTCCGATCTAGCATCAATTCTCTCGATCGAAGCTTACCGATCTCAAGCCCTAATCAATCAAACATGATCAGACCAGATCTCACTTACAATCAGAGTTTAAACTCCTTTAAACTGAACCAAAACAATTCAGTCCACACGATCTGACTTAAGTAAGCCATATCATCAAATTGTGCGACCCTAAGGGTTTCCTTTAAATGTCGGTAACGATAACTCACGTTATCACGATCAGTGAGGGGTATCTAGCAACACATCACTGTCTCCCGATATAAAGGAAAGAGTCTTCCAAGACTACACCCAAACCACAGCACAAGTGTGAACTCAAGTCACTTGACATATGTGTTTCCTTTGCCACTGGATGTTCTTATTGGACAAGCGTGTCAAGCCTGTAATTCCAATATGATGAGAATGATTAGATCAGATGAAACATAGTCATCTGGGTATGGCCATACACTTTCTCAATCATTTCATCCAGGGGGCCCCTATAGAACATCACACTCCAATCAAGGAGACGGCAATCCTATATCTATCACTAGTGCCCTAACATGACTCATGATCACTATCCAAGATAGTCTATAACCATTATGTTTCAAATGATATTGAACTACCTCAAAACAATGCCAATCATCATTTAGAAACACAAGTGATCTCAAGTCAGAGGAAATATGCCACTTGTTTGCATATAAGGATTATTCACATTGTGACAAGCAATTGAATATCCTAAGTAGGGTCTGTCCAGTACATCCAATGTACCCATGAGTCTACATCTTATTCCATGCTCGAAGCATCCTATAATATTAGAACACATATTAGTCTCAATCATATCAAGGCTGTCTCATGTTCACCAAGATATCTCGACTAAGGACAAAACTGCATGTCAGCCAAGCTGAACAGCATTGAGACATTATTCAGAAGTATACATATTGCAGCAGATGATGTAACAACCTGAATAACAACCATTGCCTTTATAAACATAGAGTTTATACATGATACTGAAATAATCCCAAGGCCTCAAACATTAGCCTTAAGGGCATATCCCAACAATACTTGTCTCTCAACTGAAAGCGCATGTGCTCCCATCTCTCAATAGGATGTTGAAAGTTTCTTTCTACATGGGTCAAATATAACCTAGCGGATCCTTCTATAAGACGTGGCTAGATTCACTTTGTCTTGTTCTGGAATTTGGTTCAACACAAAATATTGCTCTAACTTGGTGATCCAGTCTATGAATTCCCTAGTGTCTAGGGTTCCACTAAAAGTAGGTGGGTTAAGCTTGATAGCACAGTGCACATCAAAGTTCTTAGGGCTTTGGTTGAATGGGGCTTGAGCATGTTGTCCATTCCACTCGGTGTGGGGAGTAACCATAGGATTGGGAGTGGGTTGTTGTGCTATAGGTTCTAAGGGTTCCAAGGTTGCCTCACTAGGAGGTTGACTTGGGGTCTGTTGTTGGGTTTCAAGGGTGTTGAGCCTATTGTTGAAGTCTTCTCTCATGGCAGCCATTTGTTGGGTAAGCCCAGTGTTCATTTCAGCCATTTGCTGTATAAGTTGTCTAATGCTCTCTGCATGATCCATAGGTTGGTTATTCTCTTGTTGGGTTATAGATCTAGTTTGCATGATGCAGTTTTGAAATGAGTATATCTTTTTGAAAATATGATCCCTAGTAGATTATAGAATCAATTGTTTCAAGCAACCTAAACCACAAGAATCGTTCTAGTAGTAGAAAATATGTTTTTGGGCTTAAAAATATACTCTAGAACCCACTCTGATACCAAACTGATGTGGGCTCAAGACACAAGCATGCAACAACGATTATGTTTTTGAATGTTTTGTAATAGATAGATATTAAGAAAATTGAAATTACACTAACGGATTTGAAAATAATCTTGTATTTTAGGTAGAAAACTCGAACTAAATCTACTTGCAGAAAGTAAAGTGCGAAAATAAAATGACTAGAATATTATTAGGATCGATATTTTTATTACTTTGATATTTCTGTCAATTTTTTTTTGAAAATTATCACACCCCTATCGTTAAATATTCTGTTACTGAGAGATAAACATTATTTTCAAAATTACAGGCATCAAAATAATTACGGCACACCATGAAAGTTTCTGTGTTTATAAGGACGAACAGTATTGCAGAATTACGGTCGTAATAATAATTACAACCTCGCCGTAATTGTTGCGTAATTCTCCAAAATGACCATTTCGTCAAATCGCTCTAAGCATTCCTACAAAGCAAAAAAAACAATGATTAATACTAAAAAACATCAAAATAAACAAAAATAAAGAAAATCAAATGAGAAAAACTAAAGTAAGAGTGCTTGTGTTGCCTCCCAAGAAGTGCTATGTTTAATGTTGCTAGCTCAACCAATGATCATTATCATCAAGCTATCGATTGAGGATCTTGAGCTTTTGGTAGATGCCTTCCTCAATAGTCTCAGACACAGTAATGTTTCAAGCGTTGACAATTAACTATGAAATTCCCTGCTCTTTCACACCGAATCTCAATAACTCCATAAGGATAGACTTTAACAACCTTGAAAGGACCCGACCACCTTGTTCTATGTTTTTCAAGAAAGAGCCTCAATCTAGAATTAAAAAGTAAAATGAGGTCACCTTCTCAAAAATCCTTTCTGATGATTTGGCGGTCACACCACTTCTTAGTTTTGTCCTTGTAAATTCACGCGCTTTCATATGCATTCATCCTTATTTCTTCAAGTTCATCAATCTATAATTTCCTTTTCTCCTCAGTGGTTGTCAAATCATAATTTAATATCTTTATCGTCCAATAAGCTTTATGTTCCAATTCAACCAGGAGATGACATGATTTACTATATACAAGCTGATAAGGTGACATGCCAATTGGAGTCTTAAATGCAGTCCGGTATGCCCATAACGTATCATCAAGCTTTATGGACCAATCTCTCCTTGATCGAAAGACAGTTTTTTTCAAGAATCCATTTTAATTCCATGTTATAAACTTCTACCTGGCCACTTGTCTACGGGTGATAAAGAATATATACTTTATGCCGCACCCCATATTTACTCAACAGTGCAGAGAATTTTTGTTCTATAAAGTGGGATCCACCATCACTTATTACCACTCGAGGAACCCCAAACCTCGGAAATATTACCTTTATGAACAGTTTGATGACCACGCGAGAATCATTGGTCGGAGCCGCTATAGCTTCAACCCACTTTGATACATAATCAACCACGACAAGGATGTACTTATTACCACACGAGGTTGGGAAGGGACTCACGTAGTCAATTCCCCACAGGTCAAATATCTCTATCTATAAAATATTACTCAGTGGCATTTCATCACGTCTGGATATGTTTTCTGTCCACTAGCATTCTTTACAGGAAAGAACAAAATTCCAATTATCTTTAAAAAGAGTTGGCCAAAAGAAACCTGATTAAAGCACTTTGAAAGCGATCTTAGACGAACTGGCATATCCTTGATATGCAGAACCATGATAATGAAAAAGTACATCCTTAACCCCTTCCTCTGGCAGACATCTCTTGTATAATCCATCTGCACATCTTTTAAACAGAAAAAGATCCTCCCAGAAATAATGTCTTACCTCTAATTAAAACCTTTTCCTTTCCTAATAATTCAAGTCAGCGGGTAAGATGTCAGACACCAAAAAATTTATAAAGTCAACATACCACAGAGCATCAATCCTTGTAATCACAAAGAGATGCTCATCAGGAAAGGCATCATCAATCTCATGCTTGGCTACTTTCTCTACTCCATCTTCTTGAACTAGGCATGATAGATGGTCAGCAACAGAATTTTCTATGCCCTTCTTATCCTTGATCTCTAAGTCAAACGCTTGTAGTAGAAGGATCCATCGGATCAGCCTTGGTTTCAAATCCTTCCTATTTCTGGGTATATTTCTCTTGCATGTGTTGGGAAACCCCAGGGAAATTTTATAATTTTTCAGAGTTATAGACATACATTTTTCGCAGCGGAAGAATGTCCCCGAAACAGGCCGGTCCCAAAAAGCCAGTGAAGATCGCAAGCAAGGGAGTCGACACGATGAGTTAGTAAATACCTTAGGAGCAATGTGGAGCGATGCCGATGTAGGCGTCCAAGTGTGCGCCCTCTGCAGTCTCGCACACACGGATCTCTTGAGTTCTCTTCTTCCACGCCCGGTGCTAGCCTCGGGAAGAAGATCCAAGCCTTAGGGAGACACTCTAACTCACTTGCGCCACCTAGAGAAAAGATGCGCCAAGTGAGAAGGGAAACTATCCAAGCCGCCAAGCCTTAGATCTCCTTGCGCCAAGAGGAAAGGAGGAAGAGGGTTGCGGTTATTGAAGAAGATGCGCCCTTGCTCCAAGCACTCGCCCCTCTCCTTGTGTTCACTCCTTCAAGGATTGATCATCATCAAGAGGGGGCGACTAGGGTCACATTTATAGGGCAAGAGGCGGTTAGGGTAATGGCTAGGATCATGACAAGTGTAGGGCTAGGATGAGGAGGTTTGAGACAAGGAAAGTCTCCAAGACATTTCCATAATTCTCATTCAACCATTCCTTATTGTGCCCCACGCCCTTCCTTGTGCGCCAAGGCCTTGCCTTGCGCCCCAAGCAATGCCATAGAGGCATGCATTCCATCCTAGGAAGAGAGGGGAGGCGCCCTTTACTTCCATAATGAAGCAAAGGCGCCAACATGACCCCATTATGCCCCTAGGTGGTTAATGGTTCATGTTTCTCCCCATTATACCCTTTTAGCCTCTCATCTCTTCATGAGAACTTGTTATTGGGCCTCATTGGATAATGAGCTAGCCCAAACTTCATTACATGGGTTGATTAAGCACTTGGATCCAATCCAATGAAACCCTAATCCAAATGTGACCAACCATGGTCAAATACGGGTCAACCTGCCAAAAATGAAGTTTGGCTCCAATAACATTCTTCCATCTCATCAGGCCCATTGGCGCTGATGAAATCTCCCAATTAGATCCGAGTTATCCAATAACCCGATCATAAGGCTTCCCGATTAATACGAGAACTCAAGTATCAAGGTGTGCGACCCTGTAGATTCCTCTAACGCTGGCAGTGCTGACCAGAGGTCATCACAAGTAGTGAGTGGCACCTAGCAGTGCATCGGTGCTACCCAGGTCATTGGAATGGCAACTAGGTACAGATGCATTATAGTCTCTTTGCCGTACTGATTTTCGATTGGACAAGTGTGTCACCACTTGTTTTCATCCAATCACATGGCTATGACTAAAACAGGTTCTCACCTGGGTATGGCCATACACTCTCAGTCATAGAACCATAAAGGAGCTCCATGGATATCATACTTCCCTAGGGAAGGGGCAAATCCTATGTCTGTCCATTGATCTTCTCATATGGGTCGTGACATGCTCAATAACAACCGTTATGACCTCCCAGCTATGGCAAGGTGTTAGGTTATATCAAATCAAGTCCCTAACCATATAGAATGATCAATGACCTCAAGTCAAGGGATCAATGCATCTCCTGTCACTTATGAGGATAACTCATGACACCAAGTCATAGCCTCATAGCGGGTCTATCTAGTATATCCTCCAATGATATACCCATGTGTCTGCGTTAGCACCACGTGCCTAACCAGCCCACATACCAGTCTCTCAAGTACCAGAGCTGTCCCATATCCACTGAGGTACATTGACTGGGGATAATTATTTGAGCACAGATCCAATCTGTCTCCAGGGACATTATCATGTAAGTACACAGTCGCAGGTGTAGTCAAACAATGATAACGACAATGCCAGAATGATATATAAATATCAATGTCAAGTAGTACATAAGTTGACCAAAACTAGGTCCTAGGGCATATACACCAACAATCTCCCACTTGCACTAAGACCTAGAAGTTGAGGAATCTCAACCCCATATCTCTAGCGTGACCATCATGCTTCTGCTGCGCCAAAGCCTTGGTCAATGGGTCTGCCAGATTGTTCTCTGTGTCTACTCTGCTAATCTTGACATCACCTCTGTCAATGATCTCTCTGATCAGGTGAAATCTTCTGAGTATGTGTTTGGATCTTTGATGAGACCGTGGTTCCTTGGCTTGTGCAATTGCTCCATTGTTCTCACAGTAGAGTTCAATGGGATCCATTGCACTAGGTACCACTTGAAGATCACATAAGAACTTCCTTATCCAAACAGCTTCCTTGGCTGCCTCAGAAGCAGCCACATACTCAGCTTCGGTTGTAGAATCTGCTATGGTGGATTGCTTGAAGCTCTTCCAACATACAGCGCCTCCATTTATCTTGAACACATAGCCGGCCTGCGATCTAAAGTCGTCAGGGTCAGACTGGAACGATGCGTCAGTATAGCCCTGCATACTGAGCTCTTCCTATCCCCCATAGACCAAGAACAGATCCTTAGTTTTTCTCAGATACTTTAGGATGTTCTTTACAGCCACCCAGTGCTGCAGACCTGGATTGGATTGGTATCGGCTAGTTATGCTCACAGCATATGCCACATCTGGTCTAGTACATAACATTGCATACATGATCGATCCTACTGCCGAAGCATAAGGAATTCGACTCATGTCATCCCTCTCAGCCTGTGTTGTAGGACACTGGCTTTTTGAGAGAGTAAGGTCATGTCTCACTGGAAGGTATCCTTTCTTGGATTGCTCCATGTAGAACCTCTCCAGTACCTTATCAATGTAAGTACTCTGACTAAGGGCCAGAAGCCTCTTGGATCTATCCCGGTAGATCCTCACGCCTAGAATATAGGCGGCCTCCCCTAAGTCTTTCATCTCGAAACATTTCCCTAACCATGTCTTCATAGCTTGAAGACTAGGGATGTCGTTTCCGATTAGCAGTATGTCATCAACATACAAGACCAGAAAAATCACCAAGCTCCCACTGAATTTTCTGTATACACAGGCGTCATCTTCGCTTTTGATGAACCCATAATCTCTCACGGCTTCATGAAATCGAAGATTCCAACTTCGAGATGCTTGCTTTAATCCATAAATGGACCTCTTTAGCCTGCAGACCTTATTAGCCTCTGCAGGATGGATGAAGCCATCAGGTTGTGTCATATATACATCCTCAGTCAGCTTCCCGTTAAGGAACGCTGTCTTCACATCCATCTGCCATATCTCATAATCATGATATACAGCTATAGCAAGAAGAATCCGAATGGATTTAATCATGGCAACTGGCGAGAAGGTTTCATCATAGTCCACCCCGTGGACTTGTTTAAATCCTTTAGCCACTAGTCTACCCTTATAGGTAACTATTTTGCCATCCATGTCTGTCTTCCTTTTGAAGACCCATTTACACCCTATGGGTTTTACCCCATCTGGTAGCTCAACCAAATCCCAGACTTGGTTAGCCGACATGGAATCCATCTCGGATCCCATGGCGTCAAGCCATTTCTCGAAGTCCGGTCCACTGACCGCCTCATCATAGGTTCTAGGTTCATCCTCAATGATGAAGATCCCATCGTGTTGGGTCGGTAGCGACCCATACCTTTCAGGTGCACGACGAATTCTCCCAGACCTATGCGGGACCTGTGTCTGAGCCTCAGGTTGCCTAGCAACCGGTGCAGGTCGCTCAGATTCCATCTCTTTGTCTTCTGCTTGCACTTGGACCTCATCCAAGTCAAACTTCCTCCCACTAACTTCTTTCATAAGAAATTCTTTCTCTAGAAAGACAGCACCCTGAGCAACAAAAACTTTGTTCTCGGTTGGGACATAGAAGTAGTATCCTTTAGTTTCCTTAGGATACCCCACAAACACACACTTATCAGATCTAGGTTCAAGCTTGCTAGAATCCTGACGTTTGACATAAGCCTCACATCCCCAGATCCTGATAAACATGATAATAGGGCGTCTACCACTCCACATCTCGTATGGTATCTTGGAGACACTCTTAGATGGAACATTATTCAGTATCAGAGAAGTTGTTTCTAGTGCATGCCCCCAGAATGATGAAGGTAGAGTTGCATGACTCATCATGGATCGAACCATATCCAATAAAGTTCAATTTCTCCTTTTAGACACACCATTCCATTGAGGTGTTCCAGGAGGAGTGAGTTGGGATATGATCCCACACTCTCTAAGATAGTCAAAGAACTCACCGCTCAGGTATTCTCCACCTCGATCTGATCGAATAGCTTTAATGGATCTCCCAAGCTGGTTCTCTACTTCATTCTTGAACTCCTTGAATTTCTCAAAGGATTCAGATTTATGTCTCATTAAGTAGACATAACCATACCTACTGAAGTCATCAGTGAAGGTAATGAAGTAGTTGTACCCTCCTCTGGCTTGTTTATTGAAGGGCCCACACACATCAGTGTGTATGAGATCCAATAAACCTTCTGCCCTCTCACCAATCTTGGTGAAGGGCGCCTTTGTCATCTTCCCTAATAAACAAGGTTCACAAGTATCAAATTCCTCCAAGGAACTTGAATCTAACAATCCATTTGCATGGAGTTGTTGGATGCGATTCTTGTTTATATGGGCTAATCGACAGTGCCAAAGGAAAGCACCAACTGAACCACTCAGTTTGGTCCTTTTATTGCTTATGTTACAAACAGAACTTTCCATATCCAAGATATACAGACCATTGCATAAAGTACCCTTCCCATAGAACATATTTGCAAATGAAAAAGAACAGGAGTTCTTATTTATTTCAAATTTAAATCCTTTCCTTGCCAAGAAAGGAATGGATACAATGTTCTTTGTTAACGAAGGTACACAAAAGCAATTATCTAGTTCTAATTGAAGTCCAGAAGGCAAGGAGAGAGTCAAAACGCCTACAGCAACAGCAGCAACCTGTGCCCCGTTTCCAACGCGTAGGTCAATCTCTCCAAGCCGCACCAATCTACTTTTCTTGACCCCCTACATATTTGTACAAATATGAGCTCCACATGCGGTATCAAATACCCATGACATAGAAGTAGAAAGATTGACTTATGTAACATAGATACCTGAGCTAGAAGTTAAGGCCAAGCCTTTCTTCTCCTCATTCTGAAGCTGCTTGCAGTCCCTTCTCCAGTGGCCCTGCTCGCCACAGTGAAAACACCTCTGTTCCTTTGACTTCTTCGCCTTTTTCTTCAGTGCTTTGGTAGGACCTCTGGCACTGCTCTTAGCACGTGCCTTACCCTTCTTCTTTATCTTCTTGGTCGCTGGGACCAAAAGAACAGAATTGGGTTTGGTCTTACCCATTTCTCGCTCGGCCGTTTGGAGCATATTCATCAATTCCTCCCGTGTGCACTCAATCCGGTTCATGTTGAAGTTAATGATAAACGGACTGAAGCTAGGGGGCAGGGAATGAAGAATAAGATCCACAACCAGCTCGTTGTCTATGGTGTGTCCCAGTCTCCTGAGATGATCCACATTCCCAATGAGTTTGAGAACATGGGGTCTCACTGGTGCACCTTCAGACAACTTGCACCGAAAGACTGCTTTGGCTGTGTCAAATCTTTCAGTTCTAGCCTGAGCCTCGAACATCTGTTTCAGACGAGTAATCATCTGAAAAGCGTTCTGCTCCTCATATTGCACCTGCAGTTCAGGTGCCATACTGGCTAGCATAAGACATGCAACCTCCAAAGAGTCATCCTGATGCTTTCTATAAGCATCTCTGTCTGCCGTTCGGGCATTAGGCGGAGGAGCCGCAGGAAGAGGCGGTTCAAGGACATACAGCTTCTTCTCGAGCTTGAGGACTATCCTCAAGTTCCGATGCCAGTCCATAAAGTTAGTTCCAACTAACTTATCCTTATCAAGGAGTGATCGCAGTGATAATCCTGAAAGTTCCCTAAAGGGGGCGAAACCCTAATAGGCGCATATCAAAGGTTTTGCATTGAGCGGAAGCTAGGGTTTCTAAAATCGCATGCATGAATATATGATCAACTTAATAACATGTATAGATCGAGAAGGGATCATACCATAGCCATTGCTTGGATGGCGACTTGGAAGCAGAGAACGAAGTAGCTCTCCTCCAAAGCGTGCGCACACAAGATGATTGATCGCCTACTCCTTGTCGATCCTTGTGCTAGCAAGGCTCCAAGGTGTCCTTTTGTGTGGAAGAGAAGAGATGTCTTTTCTTGGCTAACCGGATCTCCTCCTTGGCATGAAGACTCACCACACGAGAGAGAGAGGCGACAAGAGGAAGTTTCGAGCGAGAATAGAGCAATCCTCTCGAACGTGAGGCGTGCTCCCTATTTTGGAAAGCATGACTTCCAAAAATAGTAAACCTTCACACGTTCAAGTGTTCATGCCAAGTGAACAAGTCGCAATGTTCTCCCCTTTGAACCATGCGCTCACTTGATGAGCCGGTTCAATCTCATTTGGTTTAAAGACCAAATCAAACCAAGCATTGGTCTAGATCATATTAAACCATAAGGTTCAAGATCTAACCATTCATCTCTTGATGCTCTTGATCTCACCGATCTAGCATCATTTCTCTCAATCGAAGCTTACCGATCTCAAGCCCTAATCAATCAAACATGATCAGACCAGATCTCACTTACAATCAGAGTTTAAATCCCATTAAACTGAACCAAAACAATTCAGTCCACACGATCTGACTCAAGTAAGCTATATCATCAAATTGTGCGACCCTAAGGGTTTCCTTTAAATGTCGGTAACGATAACTTACGTTATCACGATCAGTGAGGGGTATCTAGCAACACATCACTGTCTCCCGATATAAAGGAAAGAGTCTTCCAAGACTACACCCAAACCACAGCACAAGTGTGAACCCAAGTCACTTGACATATGTGTTTCCTTTGCCACTAGATGTTCTTATTGGACAAGCGTGTCAAGCCTGTAATTCCAATATGATGAGAATGATTAGATCAGATGAACATAGTCATCTGGGTATGGCTATACACTTTCTCAACCATCTCATCCAGGGGGCCCCTATAGAACATCACACTCCAATCAAGGAGACGGCAATCCTATATCTATCACTAGTGCCCTAACATGACTCATGCTCATTATCCAAGATAGTCTATAACCATTATGTTTCAAATGATATTGAACTACCTCAAAACAATGCCAATCATCATTTAGAAACACAAGTGATCTCAAGTCAGAGGAAATATGCCACTTGTTTGCATACAAGGATTATTCACATTGTGACAAGCAATTGAATATCCTAAGTAGGGTCTGTCCAGTACATCCAATGTACCCATGAGTCTACATCTTATTCCATGCTCGAAGCATCCTATATGATTAGAACATATATTAGTTTCAATCATATCAAGGCTGTCTCATGTTCACCAAGATATCTCGACTAAGGACAATACTACATGTCAGCCAAGCTGAACAACATTGAGACATTATCCAGAAGTATACATATTGCAGCAGATAATGTAACAACCTGAATAACAACCATTGCCTTTATAAACATAGAGTTTATACATGATACTGAAATAATCCCAAGGCCTCAAACATTAGCCTTAAGGGCATACCCCAACAATCTCCCACTTGCACTTAATCGAATGGTTGAGAAATCTCAAACCCATATTATTACAGTGCTTCTCATGCTTCTGCTGCATCAGAGGCTTTGTAAGCGGGTCAGCTAGATTGTCATCTGTATGAACCTTGCAGATTTTGATCTCGCCACGATCAATGATCTCCCGGATCAAGTGAAACCTTCTCTGTATGTGCTTGGACTTCTGGTGCGACCGTGGTTCCTTTGCTTGTGCTATTGCTCCAGTGTTATCACAGAAGATAACCAATGGATCTGCACTCGAAGGAACAACACCAAGTTCCTGAACGAACTTACGAATCCACACTGCGTCCTTGGATGCTTCTGAGGCTGCAACATACTAGGCTTCTGTTGTGGAATCAGCAACAATTGATTGTTTGAAACTTTTCCACACCACTGCTGCTCCATTCAAGCTAAAAACATAGCCTGATTGCGATCGGAAATCATCCTGGTCAGATTGGAATGAAGCGTCAGTATATCCTTCAATACTGAGTTCTTCCTGACCTCCATATATCAAGAACATATCTTTGGTCCTCCGAAGATATTTCAAAATGTTCTTGACTGCAATCCAGTGTGCCTTACCTGGATTACATTGGAATCGACTGGTCACGCTTAACCCGTAAGCGACGTCTGGGCGAGTACACAACATCTCATACATAATGGACCCAATAGCCGAAGCATAAGGCGTATTGTCCATTTCATCTTTCTCAGTCTATGTTTGTGGACACTGACTCTTTGAAAGATTCAGACCACGTCTGACTGGAAGATATCCTCTTTTAGAATTTTCTAAATGGAATCTCTCCAGGACTTTATCGATGTAAGTACTCTGGCACAGCCCGAGAAGCCTCTTAGATCTATCTCTGTAGATCTTCACACCTAATACATAGGCTGCTTCTCCTAAATCTTTCATCTGGAAACATTTTCTTAACCATGCCTTAACCGCATGTAGTTCAGGAATATCGTTTCCAATGATTAAGATATCATCGACGTAGAGGACTAGGAAAGTAATCACGCTCCCACTAAACCTCTTATATACACACGAGTCATCTTCATTCTTGATGAAACCAAACTTACAGATTGCTTCATTAAAACGAATATTCTAGCTTCTCGATGCTTGTTTAAGTCCGTAAATGGACTTCTTTAATTTGCATATTTTATGACGATCTGATGGATTAGTGAAACCTTCAGGTTGTGTCATATACACATCCTCTTATAGTTTTGTTAGGTCCCCTTCAAGGGGGAGCGCAAGCGGATAAAGCCCCTTTCTAGAGGGGGGCGCAAATGCAATTTTAGGGGTGTCACCCTCATGATCGCATGTAGATCATATGGTTAACTTATGTATAAGCGAAAGGATCTTTAAAGGGATCATACCAACGCCATGAAGTTGGATGTCGGCTTGGAAGAAGATAGCAACTTTGATCTCCTCCAAAAGTTCACACACAAGGTGAAGATCTCTTACTTCCTTGGCGTCACTTGTGCTAGCAAGGCACCCAAGGTTCCTTGTCGAATGGAAGGAGATGATGAAAGCTTTCTTGGCCGATCCTTCTTCTCGTCAACCTCTACCACCCGAGAGTTCGAGTGTCGTCGAGAGCCAAAGGGGAGATGAGCGTTTTTCCAAACTTGTGATCGAATGTGGAGACATTCATCACTATGGCAAAACCGAAATGCCATAAATGGTAAGTCTTCAACACATGCGTTATGCGTTCACATGAAGTGAACCAAACGCATATCTCATCTCACAAATGAACCAAGCGCTCACATATGAGCCGGTTCAATGTAGTTGGTCCAATGACCAAACCAAATCAGCCCAAGTATTGGTCCAGACCAAAATAAACCCTAAGGTTCAAGATCTGACCGTTCATCCTTTGATGCTCTTGATCTCCCAGATCTAGCATCCACACTCTCGATCAAAGCTTACCGATCTCAAGCCCTAATCAATCAAACATGATCAGACTGGATCTCACTTACAATCAGAGTTTAATCTCCTTTAAACTGAATCAAAACATTCCAGTCCACCCGATCTGACTCAAGTAAGTCATATCACCAAATTGTGCGACCCTAAGGGTTTCCTTTAAATGTCGGTAACGATAACTCACGTCATCACAATCAGTGAGGGGTATCTAGCAACACATCACTGTCTCCCGATATAAAGGAAAGAGTCTTCCAAGACTACACCCAAACCACAGCACAAGTGTGAATCCACTTCACAAGGCATACATGTTTCCTTTGCCACTGGATGTTCTTATTGGACAAGCATGTCAAGCCTGTAACTCCAATACAATGAGCATGATTAGATCAGATGAACATAGTCATCTGGGTATGGTCATACACTATCTCAATCATCTCATACAGGGGGGCCCCTTTAGAACATCACACTCCTTGAACAAGGAGACGGCAATCCTTTATCTATCACTAATGTCCTAACCTGACTCATGATCATTATCCAAGATAGTCTATAATCATTATGTTTCAAATGATATTGAACTACCTCAAAATAATGACATTCATCATTTAGAAACACAAGTGATCTCAAGTCAGAGGACATGTGCCACTTGTTGCATTCAAGGATTATTCACATTGTGACAAACAATTGAATATCCTAGTAGGGTCTGTCCAGTACATCCAATGTACCCATGAGTCTACATCTTATTTCATGCTCGAAGCATCCTATAAGATTAGCACACATATTAGTCTCAATCATATCAAGGCTGTCTCATGTTCACCAAGATATCTCGACTAAGGACATATGCATGTCAGCCTAGCTGAACAGCTTTGAGACATTATTCAGAAGTACACTTATTACAGCAGACAAGGTAGCAACCTGAATAATAACCATGCCTTTATAAACATAAGAGTTTATTACATGATACTTATACAATCCCAAGGCCTCAAACATTAGCCTTAAGGGCATACCCCAACAATCTCCCACTTGCACTTAATCTAATGGTTGAGAAACCTCAAACCCATATTATTACAGTGCTTCTCATGCTTCTGCTGCGCCAGAGGCTTGGTAAGCGGGTCAGCCAGATTGTCATCTGTACGAACTTTGCATATTTTGATCTCGCCTCGATCAATGATCTCCCGGATCAAGTGAAACCGTCTCTGTATGTGCTTGGACTTCTGGTGCGACCGTGGTTCCTTTGCTTGTGCGATTGCTCCAGTGTTATCACAGAAGATAACCAAAGGATCTGCACTTGAAGGAACGACACCAAGTTCTTTCACGAACTTACGAATCCACACTGCCTCCTTGGATGCTTCCGAGGCTGCAACATACTCGGCTTCTGTTGTGGAATCAGCAACAGTTGACTGTTTGAAACTCTTCCACACCACTGCTCCACCATTCAAGCTAAAAACATAGCTTGATTGCGATCGGAAATCATCCTGGTCCGACTGGAACGAAGCGTCAGTATATCCTTCTATACTGAGTTCTTCCTGACCACCATATATCAAGAACATATCTTTGGTCCTCCGCAGATATTTTAAAATGTTCTTGACTGCAATCCAGTGCGCCATACCTGGATTACTTTGGAACCGACTGGTCACGCTTAACCCGTAAGCGACGTCTGGGCGAGTACACAACATCGCATACATAATGGACCCAATAGCCGAAGCATAAGGCGTATTGTCCATTTCATCTTTCTCAGTCTGTGTTTGTGGACACTGACTCTTCGAAAGATTCAGACCATGTCTGACTGGAAGATATCCTCATTTAGAATTCTGTAAATGAAATCTCTTCAGGACTTTATCGATGTAAGTACTCTGGCACAGCCCGAGAAGCCTCTTAGATCTATCCCTGTAGATCTTCACACCTAATACATAGGCTGCTTCTCCTAGATCTTTCATCTGGAAACATTTCCTTAACCATGCTTTAACAGCATGCAGTTCAGGAATATCATTTCCAATGATCAAGATGTCATCGACGTAGAGGATTAGGAATGTAATTACGCTCCCACTAAACCTCTTATATACACACGGGTCATCTTCGTTCTTGATGAAACCAAACTCAGAGATTGATTCATCAAAACGAATATTCCAGCTTCTAGATGCTTGTTTAAGTCCATAAATGGACTTCTTTAACTTGCATATTTTATGACGATCTGATGGATTAGTGAAACCCTCAGGTTGTGTCATATACACATCCTCATCCAGATTTCCATTAAGGAAAGCTGTCTTCACATCCATCTGCCAGATCTCATAATCATAATATGCAGCTATCGCGAAAAGAATCCGAATAGACTTAAACATGGCTACAGGTGAGAAAGTTTCATCATAATCTATCCCGTAGATTTGTTTGAAACCTTTCGCAACCAGCCTGCCTTTATAGGTAACCACGTTACCATCCATGTCAACCTTCTTCTTGAAGATCCATTTACAGCCTATAGGGATTACTCCCAGAGGCGGATCAACCAAATCCCAGACTTGGTTATCTGACATGGAGTCCATCTCGGCTCGCATAGCTTCAAGCCATCTAGCTGACTCCGGTCCACTGACCGCATCCGCATATGTGAGGGGTTCATCATTATCAATGATGTAGACTCCGTCATAGCGCTCAGGCTGTCGACGGATCCTTCCTGATCTTCGCGGTTCCCGTGATATTTGAGCCTCAGGTTGTTCGACAACCTGTTCTACCGGCTCAGGCACATCCAACTGTGCTTGACTACTTTGTCCTTCTTCTGGAATCTCATCCAGCTTTATTTCTCTCCCACTGGCCTCTTGCAGAAGAAACTCCTTCTCAAGAAATATGGCCGTCCGAGCAACAAATACTTTGTTCTCTTTGGGATCGTAGAAATAATAACCCTTAGTTTCCTTAGGGTAACCGACAAATATACATTTCTCAGATCTGCTCTCCAGCTTCCCAGAGGCGAGCTTTTTGACATAAGCCTCGCAACCCCAGATCCTGATAAATGTCAAGCTTGGCTGTTTCCTATACCATAACTCATATGGTGTCTTAGAAACTGCCTTGGATGGCACTCGGTTTAGTACCTTTGCAGCTGTTTCCAGTGCAAAACCCCAAAAGGAATACGGTAGAGTAGCCTGACTCATCATAGAACGAACCATATCAAGTAACGTTCTATTTCTCCTCTCGGACACACCATTCCATTGCGGTGTTCCTGGCGGAGTGAGCTGTGAGATAATCCCACACTCCTTCAGATAGTCAGTAAACGCATGACTTAGGTATTCACCACCTCGATCAGAACGAAGTGCCTTGATATTTCGGCCTAGCTGATTCTGTACTTCATTTTTGAACTCTTTGAACTTGTCAAAAGATTCACTCTTATGTCTCATCAAATAGACATATCCATACCTACTGAAATCATCAGTAAAGGTAATGAAGTAATGATAGCCACCTCTGGCATGTTTACTAAAAGGCCCACACACATCACTGTGTATAAGGTCAAGTAAACCTGAAGCCCTTTGACCTTTGTTAGGAAAAGGTGACTTCGTCATTTTACCCATTAAACAAGCTTTGCATGTATCAATCTCCTCATAGGAGAATGATCCCAGCAGTCCATGATCATGCAACCGCTTAATGCGCTTCTCGTTAATATGGCCTAAACGACTATGCCATAGCAAGGTGCTGTCATCAGCATACTTGGCTTTCTTATTATCAATGTTTTGTATAGAATATTCCATGTCCAACATGAATAACCCATTGTTAATTGAACCAGTTGCATACACAATATTATCATAAGATAAAACACACTTTGAAATCTTGCATTCAAAGGCAAATCCTTTCCTGACAAGAGCAGGAATAGAGATAATATTCTTGGTAATACTGGGTACAAAATAACAATTGTTTAATTCTAATACAATGCCAGATGGTAAAGAAATGAAATAGTCTCCTACAGCAACAGCAGCAACCCGTGCCCCGTTTCCAACTCGTAGGTCTACCTCATGCTGTCCCACCTGCCTTCTTCTCTTGAGTTCCTGTACATTTGAACAAATGTGAACTCCACATGCAGTGTCCAACACCCATGATATAGTAGAAGAAGATAACATGACCTCAGTCACATATATACCTGAGCCAGAAGCGATGCTTCCCCTCTTATCTCCTTGGAGCGCTTTACAGTCCTTTTTCCAGTGACCCAGCTGGCCACAGTGGAAACACCTGTTGTCCTTCGACCGCTTCACCTTCTGTTTCAGCGCCTTACTGTAGTTCTTGACAGGGGCCTTGCCCTTCTTCCCCTTCTTCTTGTTCCTTGAAGGAACCATTAAGACAGAGGTTGAAGGCTTTCCCTTCAGAGTTTCCTCAGTAGTCAAGAGCATATTCAACAGCTCTGCCGGAGTACAATCGATTTTGTTCATATTAAAGTTAATGATGAACGCATCGAAAGAAGGCGGAAGAGACTGTAGAATGATGTCTACAGCAAGCTCCTGGTTAATGGTATGCCCCAGTTTCTCCAGAGCCTCCTTGTGCCCAATCATCTTGAGCACGTGAGCTCCCACTGGGCTCCCTTCAGCCAGTTTGCTCTGAAAGAAGAGCTTCGTCAGATTATAGCGTTCTGTCCTCGCCTGTGCAGCATACAGCATCTTGAGGTTCGCTATGATCTCTATAGCCGACATATCCTCATGCTGACGCTGCAGCGGTGGCGTCATAGACGCTAGCATCAGGCAAGCGACATCAATGCTATCATTGACGTGCTTTTCATAGGCATCCCGAACCGCCCTTGCGGCGTTCGCAGCGGGTTGAGGCGGCACAGCCGTCTCGAGGACATACAGTTTCCTCTCTGCCTTAAGAATGATCTTAAGGTGTCCGAACCAGTCTGAGAAGTTTGGCCCAGCAAACTTCTCCCTTTCCAGTAGGGATCGCACATTGAAGCTCATGGTGTTCGTTGCTGCAGGTATCTACAACAATGCAAGAACAGCAAGGTCAGTATCAATGTTAAGAATCAATCAGGACTTAAGAATGATTCCTTTTTCTCACTATTTTAGCTGACTGTAAAATCCATAAAACAGTCCGAAAGAGTAATACTCTTTTAGTGAGATGGGATCCAGATTTCATACTTGGTCTCCGCGTCCCGCTCAGGCGAGATAAGATGCACAGAGATGACAAGCACTAATTTCTGGTAGGCTGTCCCAGCCAATCGCCAACCCGTGCGATTCCCCTTCATCTGGGCAATCCAGCAGACTGTGCCAACTGAGTTGGTACAACACAGTCTCTGATCCCACAGATGGCTGCCTCCATGTGCTACCATATGCGCCACATATGTAGCCTACATGGTCAAGCTGACCCGACCTACTCCCTGGACCACCACGTGCTATGCTGAGCAACGAGAAGCGATAAATCCCTTCTCTGTAACACGCAGGTGTAATCCAGCACCATCTGAAGATAGATGGACGTGCCCACTGAGTGGGTACAACACGGCTCCAACGATAATCAGAATAGTGAGGTTTCGCGTCAGAAGGCTTACGAGCTTGATATGTTAGCGTTTGGATTTTAACGGTCTTTTATCTTCTTACTATCAGGCAAATCCTATGGCTATAGCAGAAGATAACTAAACATGCAATTCTAATTATAAGCAATAAGTAGAAAGCATGCAGATCTTATGTGGTAAAAGCCCATAGCCTAAGTAAGACCTTAAATTATCTTAAGTCTTCACTTGAGCTTCTTGGGACATTTGCATCTCATCTGGTCCAACCCAGGGCCCTAGCTCCAAGAGCACCTCAGGTGCGCCACCAGCTGAATGCCCCTCTGGGATGTGTGCCTTTGTGCTCTTGTCTAATCAAATACAATTTGATCTATCTAGACAAGTTTGACTCGTAGGTCAATTATACAATAGATTAATTAAAAATGTGATTCGCAGATCACAAATTAATTTACAAGTTTAATTCCAGGCACGCAGGCCCCAGCACAGCACACATTTAACATGGGCAGCCCACATAAGAATAAATAGACAAGCATCATGGCATCAATCAACATGTGATCCTAAAACAAGAAAATAAAATTTTGAAAACCCCATTGGCATCAATTTTAATTTTCTTATGTGTTCTACAACCTTACAATGGTCCATTGATAGGGATCCACTCATCCATCTGGTCAGATCCTCTGCCCTTGCATGCACCAAGTCCTAACTGACCCGAGTTGACCTAATGGTCAACCATGCATGCGCCAAGGGCTGAACAACCCTCATGAGTTCTGGCAAGCGGGTGTGACCCCGGGCCTAACTCATGTGTGTTCACTGGTTGTCTCAACCAGACCTCGCTACACGCCTAAGATGCAATCGACCTATGGCCACCTCATGCTTGCGCACAGGTGCCATCTGGTCGATCCATCTAGGCTGTCAGATGGTCTGATCAGACTATTGGATCTACCCTAGAGGTGACTTCAACCCCATCAACCCATCTAAGGGTTTATAGTAGATGCCATTAGATCTAAATGGAGCGCGCAAGATGTTACAAGTTTTAGGTAAAAACCAACTACAACATGCGCAACAACAAAGTAAGAAGCTTTCATCTACATTAGCATGCGCAACTAGATATATGGTAACAAGCGCAAACATGATGAAACTTCAAGATAGATCTATAACATGCGTTGACATACTCGGATCACAAACAAGCAACATGAAGCAATCATATGAATCTACATGAATCCCAGCTCTGATACCAATTGTTAGGTCCCCTTCAAGGGGGAGCGCAAGCGGATAAAGCCCCTTTCTAGAGGGGGGCGCAAATGCAATTTTAGGGGTGTCACCCTCATGATCGCATGTAGATCATATGGTTAACTTATGTATAAGCGAAAGGATCTTTAAAGGGATCATACCAACGCCATGAAGTTGGATGTCGGCTTGGAAGAAGAGAGCAACTTTGATCTCCTCCAAAAGTTCACACACAAGGTGAAGATCTCTTACTTCCTTGGCGTCACTTGTGCTAGCAAGGCACCCAAGGTTCCTTGTCGAATGGAAGGAGATGATGAAAGCTTTCTTGGCCGATCCTTCTTCTCGTCAACCTCTACCACCCGAGAGTTCGAGTGTCATCGAGAGCCAAAGGGGAGATGAGCATTTTTCCAAACTTGTGATCGAATGTGGAGACATTCATCACTATGGCAAAACCGAAATGCCATAAATGGTAAGTCTTCAACACATGTGTTATGCGTTCACATGAAGTGAACCAAACGCATATCTCATCTCACAAATGAACCAAGCGCTCACATATGAGCCGGTTCAATGTAGTTGGTCCAATGACCAAACCAAATCAGCCCAAGTATTGGTCCAGACCAAAATAAACCCTAAGGTTCAAGATCTGACCGTTCATCCTTTGATGCTCTTGATCTCCCAGATCTAGCATCCACACTCTCGATCAAAGCTTACCGATCTCAAGCCCTAATCAATCAAACATGATCAGACTGGATCTCACTTACAATCAGAGTTTAATCTCCTTTAAACTGAATCAAAACAATCCAGTCCACCCGATCTGACTCAAGTAAGTCATATCACCAAATTGTGCGACCCTAAGGGTTTCCTTTAAATGTCGGTAACGATAACTCACGTCATCACAATCAGTGAGGGGTATCTAGCAACACATCACTGTCTCCCGATATAAAGGAAAGAGTCTTCCAAGACTACACCCAAACCACAGCACAAGTGTGAATCCACTTCACAAGGCATACATGTTTCCTTTGCCACTGGATGTTCTTATTGGACAAGCATGTCAAGCCTGTAACTCCAATACAATGAGCATGATTAGATCAGATGAACATAGTCATCTGGGTATGGCCATACACTATCTCAATCATCTCATACAGGGGGGCCCCTTTAGAACATCACACTCCTTGAACAAGGAGACGGCAATCCTTTATCTATCACTAGTGTCCTAACCTGACTCATGATCATTATCCAAGATAGTCTATAATCATTATGTTTCAAATGATATTGAACTACCTCAAAATAATGACATTCATCATTTAGAAACACAAGTGATCTCAAGTCAGAGGACATGTGCCACTTGTTGCATTCAAGGATTATTCACATTGTGACAAACAATTGAATATCCTAGTAGGGTCTGTCCAGTACATCCAATGTACCCATGAGTCTACATCTTATTTCATGCTCGAAGCATCCTATAAGATTAGCACACATATTAGTCTCAATCATATCAAGGCTGTCTCATGTTCACCAAGATATCTCGACTAAGGACATATGCATGTCAGCCTAGCTGAACAGCTTTGAGACATTATTCAGAAGTACACTTATTACAGCAGACAAGGTAGCAACCTGAATAATAACCATGCCTTTATAAACATAAGAGTTTATTACATGATACTTATACAATCCCAAGGCCTCAAACATTAGCCTTAAGGGCATACCCTAACAAGTTTTCCATTAAGGAAAGCGGTCTTCACATCCATTTGCCAGATCTCATAATCATAATATGCCGCTATCGCGAGAATAATCCGAATAGACTTGAACATGGCTACAGGAGAGAAAGTTTCATCATAATCTATCCCGTAGATTTGTTTGAAACCTTTCGCAACTAGCCTGCCTTTATAGGTAACCACGTTACCATCCATGTCTATCTTCTTCTTGAAGATCCATTTACAGCCTATAGGGATTACTCCCGGAGGCGGATCAACCAAATCCCAAACTTGGTTATCTGACATGGAGTCCATCTCGGCTCGCATAGCTTCAAGCCATCTCGCTGATTCCGGTCCACTGACCGCATCCGCATAAGTGAGGGGTTCATCATCAATGATGAAGACTCCGTCATAGCGCTCAGGCTGTCGACGGATCCTTCCCGATCTTTGCGGTTCCCGTGATATCTGAGCCTCAGGTTGCTCAGTAACCTGATCTACTGGCTCAGGCTCATCCAACTGTGCTTGACTACTTTGTCCTTCTTCTGGATTCTCATCCAGCTGTATTTCTCTCCCACTGGCCTCTTGCAGAAGAAATTCTTTCTCAAGAAAAATAGCCATCCGAGCAACAAATATTTTGTTCTCTTTGGGATCGTGGAAATAATAACCCTTAGTTTCCTTAGGGTAACCGACAAAGATACATTTATCAGATCTGCTCTCCAGTTTCCCAGAGGCGAGCTTTTTGACATAAGCCTCGCAACCCCAGATCTTAATAAATGTCAAGCTCGGCTGTTTCCCATACCATAACTCATATGGAGTCTTTGAAACGGCCTTGGATGGCACTCGGTTTAGTACCTTTGCAGCTGTTTCCAGTGCAAATCCCCAAAAGGCGTAAGGTAGAGTAGCTTGACTCATCATTGAACGAACCATATCCAGTAAGGTTCTATTTCTCCTCTCGGACACACCATTCCATTGCGGTGTTCCTGGCGGAGTGAGCTGTGAGATAATCCCACACTCCTTCAGATAGTCAGTAAACTCATGACTCAAGTATTCTCCACCTCGATCTGAGCGAAGTGCCTTGATATTTCGGCCCAGTTGATTCTGTACTTCATTTTTGAACTCTTTGAACTTGTCAAAAGATTCACTCTTATGTCTCATTAGATAGACATAACCATATCTACTGAAATCATCAGTAAAGGAAATGAAGTATGAATAGCCACCTCTGGCATGTTTACTAAATGGCCCACACACATCACTGTGAATGAGATCAAGTAAACCTGAAGCCCTTTGACCTTTGTTGGAAAAAGGAGACTTCGTCATTTTACCCATTAAACAAGCTTTGCATGTATCAAGCTCCTCATAGGAGAATGATCCCAGTAGTCCATGGTCATGCAACCGCTTAATGCGCTTCTTGTTAATATGGCCTAAACGACTATGCCATAGCAAGGTGCTGTCATCAGCATACTTGGCTTTCTTATTATCAATTTTTTGTACAGAACATTCCATGTCCAACATGAATAACCCATTGTTAATCGACCCAGTAGCATAAACAATATTATCAAAAGAAATATAACACTTTGAAATCTTGCATTCAAAGGAAAACCCTTTCCTGACAAGAGCAGGAATAGAGATAATATTCTTAGTTATGCTCGGTACAAAATAACAATTGTCCAGTTCTAATACTAGACCAGATGGTAAAGAGATGTGATATTCTCCTACAGCAACAGCAGCAACCCGTGCCCCGTTTCCTACTCGTAGGTCCACCTCATGCTGTCCCACCTGTCTTCTTCCCTTGAGTTCCTGTACATTTGAACAAATGTGAACTACACATACAGTGTCCAACACCCATGAAATAGAAGAAGAAACCATGACTTCAGTCACGAAAATACCTGAGCCAGAAGAGAAAGGGTTGCTTCCCTTCTTATCTCCTTGGAGCGCTTTACAGTCCTTTTTCCAGTGACCCAGCTGGCCACAATGGAAACATCTGTATTCCTTTGACCGCTTTACCTTTTGTTTCAGAGCCTTGTTGTAGCTCTTGACAGGGGCTTTGCCCTTCTTCCCCTTCTTCTTGTTCCTGGAAGGAACCATTAGGACAGAGGATGAAGGCGTTCCCTTCTCACGAGACTGAGTCTGCTCTGTAGTCAAGAGCATGTTCAGTAACTCTGCCGGCGTACAGTCGATCTTGTTCATATTAAAATTAATGATGAATGGATCGAAAGAGGCCGGGAGAGACTGCAGGATGATGTCTACAACAAGCTCCTGATTGATGGTGTGTCCCAGTTTCTCTAGAGCCTCCTTGTACCCAATCATCTTGAGTACGTGAGCTTCCACTGGACTCCCTTCAGTCAGTTTGCTCTGAAAGAAAAGTTTAGTCAAGTTATAGCGTTCAGTCCTTGCCTGTGCTGCATACAGCATCTTGAGGTTTGCTATAATTTCTATAGCAGATAAATCCTCATGCTGACGCTGCAGCTGTGGCGTCATAGACGCTAGCATAAGGCAAGCGATATCAATGCTATCATTGACATGCTTCTCATAAGCTTCCCGAACCGCCCTTGCGGCGTTCGCAGCGGGTTGAGGCGGTATAGCCGTCTCGTGGACATACAGTTTCCTCTCAGCCTTAAGAACAATCTTAAGGTGTCCGTACCAGTCTGAGAAGTTTGGCCCAGCAAACTTCTCCCTTTCCAGTAGGGATCGCACATTGAACGCTGTGGTGTTCGTTGCTGCAGTAATCTACAACAATGCAAGAACAGCAAGGTTAGTATCAATGTTAGAATCAATTCAGGACTTAAGAATGATTCTTTTCTCACTATTTTATCTGACTGAAAAATCCAGTAAAACAGTTCGAAAGAGTAAAACTCTTTTAGTGAGATGGGATCCAGATTTCATACTTGGTCTCCGCGTCCCGCTCAGGCGAGATAAGATGCACAGAGAGTACAAGCACTAATCTCTAGTAGGCAATCCCTGCCAATCGCCAACCCGTGCGATTCCCCTTCATCTGGGCAATCCAGCAGACTGTGCCAACTGAGTTGGTACAACACAGTCTCTGATCCCACAGATGGCTGCCTCCATATGGCTACCATATGCTCAATATGTAGCCTACATGGTCAAGCTGACCTGACCTACTCCCTGGACCACCACGTGCTATGCTGAGCAACGAGAAGCGATAAATCCCTTTTCTATAGCACGCAGGTGTAATCACACACCGTCTGAAGATAGATGGGCATGCCCACTGAGTGGGTACAACACGGCCCCAACGATAGTCAGAACAGTGAGGTTTCGCGTCAGAAGGCTTACGTGCTTGATATTTAACGTTGGATTTTAACGGTCCTTTTATCTTCTTACTATCATTCAAATCCTATGGTGATAGCAGAAGAATAGATCATGCAGTTACTAAATTACTTAAACAGTAAATTAAAAGCATGATGATCTTATGTGGTAAAAGCCCATTAAGCCTAAGTAAGACCTTAATTAACTTAAGTCTTCACTTGAGCTCTTCATGGGTCTTTAGCATTTCATCTGGCCCAACTCGGGCCCAAGCGCCCACTGCAGCTCAGATGCGCCCACCAGGTAAAACGCGCCTGTCTTAGAGTCGAACCCTAGACCTCCCACTGGTGAAGCCACTTGCTGCATGCGCCTCTGCCAAGTGTGCTCTGTGCTCATGTCTGATTAAAATTACAATTTAATCTATCTAGACATGATTGACACGCAGGTCAATTACACTTTATAAATTAATTAAAATGTGATGCGCAGATCACAATAATAATTTACAATATACATCCAGGCACGCAGGCCCCAGCACAGCACACATTAATTGGGCAGCCCACATAAGATAAAATAAACATTCATTCATGTTATACAAATAACATGTGATCCAAACAGGAAAATAAAATTTTCGAAAATCCCATTGGCATCAATTTTATTTCCTTATGAGCCCTACTACCTTACAACGGTCCATTAATAGGGATCCACTCATCAGACCTAGTCAGACCCACTGCCCTTGCATGCACCAAGTCATAACCGACTTGAGTCGACCTCATGGTCAACAATGCATGCCTTAAGGGCTGAACGTCCCTCATGAGTTTAGGCAAGCGGGTGTGACCCCGGGCCTTAATCATGAGCGTTCACTGGTTGTCTCAATCAGACATCGCTACACGCCTTTCTGCAGTCGACCAATAGCCACCACATGCTTGCGCATAGGTGCCATCTGGTCGACACATCTAGGCTGTCAGATGGTCTGATCAGACAGTTGGGTCTATACTGGATGATGACTTCAACCCTAATAACCCGTCTAAGTGTTTACAGCAGGCGCTTATAGATCTAGTGGATGCGCGCAAGTAATTTAAGTTTTAAGAAAAACTACAACATGCGCCAACATAAGCGTCATGCAAAAACATGAACAAACATACATGCGCCAACATCTGATGACAAGGATGTAATCTCGCATGTAAACTCTAGATCATAAGCAAACGCAAACAAGGATCATACATTAAGCAATCATATAACATACAGAAACATGCCCTCTGATACCAATTGAAAGTTCCCTAAAGGGGGCGAAACCCTAATAGGCGCATATCAGAGGTTTTGCATTGAGCGGAAGCTAGGGTTTCTAAAATCGCATGCATGAATATATGATCAAATTAATAACATGTATAGATCGAGAAGGGATCATACCATAGCCATTGCTTGGATGGCGACTAGGAAGCAGAGAACGAAGTAGCTCTCCTCCAAAGCGTGCGCACACAAGATGATTGATCGCCTACTCCTTGTCGATCCTTGTGCTAGCAAGGCTCCAAGGTGTCCTTTTGTGTGGAAGAGAAGAGATGTCTTTTCTTGACTAACCGGATCTCCTCCTTGGCGTGAAGACTCACCACACGAGAGAGAGAGGCGACAAGAGGAAGTTTCGAGCGAGAATAGAGCAATCCTCTTGAACGTGAGGCGTGCTCCCTATTTTGGAAAGCATGACTTCCAAAAATAGTAAACCTTCACACGTTCAAGTGTTCACGCCAAGTGAACAAGTCGCAATGTTCTCCCCTTTGAACCATGCGCTCACTTGATGAGCCGGTTCAATCTCATTTGGTTTAAAGACCAAATCAAACCAAGCATTGGTCTAGATCATATCTAACCATAAGGTTCAAGATCTAACCATTCATCTCTTGATGCTCTTGATCTCACCGATCTAGCATCATTTCTCTCGATCGAAGCTTACCGATCTCAAGCCCTAATCAATCAAACATGATCAGACCAGATCTCACTTACAATCAGAGTTTAAATCCCATTAAACTGAACCAAAACAATTCAGTCCACACGATCTGACTCAAGTAAGCTATATCATCAAATTGTGCGACCCTAAGGGTTTCCTTTAAATGTCGGTAACGATAACTTACGTTATCACGATCAGTGAGGGGTATCTAGCAACACATCACTGTCTCCTGATATAAAGGAAAGAGTCTTCCAAGACTACACCCAAACCACAGCACAAGTGTGAACCCAAGTCACTTGACATATGTGTTTCCTTTGCCACTGGATGTTCTTATTGGACAAGCGTGTCAAGCCTGTAATTCCAATATGATGAGAATGATTAGATCAGATGAACATAGTCATCTGGGTATGGCCATACACTTTCTCAACCATCTCATCCAGGGGGCCCCTATAGAACATCACACTCCAATCAAGGAGACGGCAATCCTATATCTATCACTAGTGCCCAATCCTATATCTATCACTAGTGCCCTAACATGACTCATGCTCATTATCCAAGATAGTCTATAACCATTATGTTTCAAATGATATTGAACTACCTCAAAACAATGCCAATCATCATTTAGAAACACAAGTGATCTCAAGTCAGAGGAAATATGCCACTTGTTTGCATACAAGGATTATTCACATTGTGACAAGCAATTGAATATCCTAAGTAGGGTCTGTCCAGTACATCCAATGTACCCATGAGTCTACATCTTATTCCATGCTCGAAGCATCCTATAAGATTAGAACACATATTAGTCTCAATCATATCAAGGCTGTCTCATGTTCACCAAGATATCTCGACTAAGGACAATACTGCATGTCAGCCAAGCTGAACAGCATTGAGACATTATCCAGAAGTATACATATTGCAGCAGATAATGTAACAACATGAATAACAACCATTGCCTTTATAAACATAGAGTTTATACATGATACTGAAATAATCCCAAGGCCTCAAACATTAGCCTTAAGGGCATACCCCAACAAATTTGCCAGTGTTCGTAGCCATTGTTCTACAACACCCAAGAAGAACAGATTAGTACTACTTCGAATCATTTAAACTGGACTTGTTTTAAATGATTTCTGCTCTCACTATTTTAAATTCGCATTGACAACCCACAAAGTCAATCGGGAAGTTTTAAGACTTCCTAGTGTGATGGGATCCTTATTTCACATGAGGCTTCGCGTCCCACGAGGGTGGGATGAGATGCACAAAGTAACCCATGTTTCCTAAGGTGGGCGCGCCGGCCGGTTGCTCCAAGCAACTCCCCTTGTTGAGACAGTCTAGGCATTTCATGTCCAGCGAGGGCTGGATGAAACCTTTACCTCTAAACGATGCCTCTAGACTTTCACCATGTGCCCAACACATGTGAACTTCTAGTCAAGTCCATTCCTAACCGTTATGCCCAGGGCCAACGAGTTTCCTTGCGAAGGCACGCCCAGGTTAAAACTGGACTGGGGAAACCATTGCCACCACGCACTTTCTAAAGATAAGTGGGTGTGTCCCACGAGGGTGGGAAACAATTCACAACTCCACTGATCAATAGCTTAGTGAGGGCTACGCGTTAGAAGGCTACTAGACTTGATATTTTAATTGAGGATTTTGTTTAAGGTCTCATCATCTCAGTTTTATCTTATGTCTATCATTACAGGCATGCAATCCTATAGTGATAACATAACGGTAAAACATTTCAGGCATGCTTCTGCAGATAATAATAAAAGCAGTAAAGGATGATGTGATCATATCCTATACAAGACATTGAACCAATCCATGCCATGAAATAGGTTCAACTCTTGTCCTAGAGCTCAAGCCCCAAAAACTAGACCTAGCCTGGCCGACCTCTAGCTTGAACTTCAAGGTTGGCTCCAAGGTCCTTCTCTCATGGTTTAACTCTCAAACCCTAGAGGTACATTTTAAAAGTTCCCCATAGGTTCGGCCAATGCCATGGTCTTGCGCCACTAAGCAGGTTTGCGCCTCTTGCTTGTTGCATCACCATTCAAGGTATGCATGCGCTAAGCTCCAAGCACATGCGCCACCCTAATCTTCTTCTTAGTCAAAAGCAAAAAGAAAAAGCGGCACGCAGGCCTCACGAGGATACATCGCAGGCATGCAAAGGGGGCTTGATTAATGATCACAACATCATGCACAATCGAGGTATTTACTCATGCAATTCTACATGCTCATGAAAAACATAAAATCTGAAATTTTACTTTTTCATAAAATCAGTTTCTTTTCCTTATCTTCTTCTCACAAGTCTTTTGGTTTATTGCGATTTATTTTTCATGATGATTTTAGAGATCCTTTCGGCTGGCAATTTTGTCAGATCAAGAGACTTGGCCAGTCCGAAGACACAATGCCCGTCCTACTTGACAAAATTACGTGCGCCTTTGATCTTTAAATCAAACAAGAAAAATAGTCCAAAAATCCAAAAGAGATTGAGAGGATGATAGAAACAAGAAACCCTAATTTTTCTACTTTTAGAAAAATCGATTCCCATGCATCATGCTATTTATGAAAATAGAGATATGGCATGTGAGCATGGAAGAAAAGCATAAAAACATCGTTCGAGTCTTGCAAGTCGCTTTGATACCACTGTTGGGAAACCCCGGGGACATTTTACAATTTTTCAGAGTTATAGACATACATTTTTCGCAGCGGAAGAATGTCCCCGAAACAGGCCTGTCCCAAAAACCCAGTGAAGATCGCAAGCAAGGGAGTCGACACGATGAGTTAGTAAATACCTTAGGAGCAATGTGGAGCGATGCCGATGTAGGCGTCCAAGTGTGCGCCCTCTGCAGTCTCGCACACACGGATCTCTTGAGTTCTCTTCTTCCACGCCCGGTGCTAGCCTCGGGAAGAAGATCCAAGCCTTAGGGAGACACTCTAACTCACTTGCGCCACCTAGAGAAAAGATGCGCCAAGTGAGAAGGGAAACTATCCAAGCCGCCAAGCCTTAGATCTCCTTGCGCCAAGAGGAAAGGAGGAAGAGGGTTGCGGTTATGGAAGAAGATGCGCCATTGCTCCAAGCACTCGCCCTCTCCTTGTGTTCACGCCTTCAAGGATTGATCATCATCAAGAGGGGGCGACTAGGGTCACATTTATAGGGCAAGAGGCGGTTAGGGTAATGGCTAGGATCATGACAAGTGTAGGGCTAGGATGAAGAGGTTTGAGACAAGGAAAGTCTCCAAGATATTTCCACAATTCTCATTCAACCATTCCTTATTGTGCCCCACGCCCTTCCTTGTGCGCCAAGGCCTTGCCTTGCGCCCCAAGCAATGCCATAGAGGCATGCATTCCATCCTAGGAAGAGAGGGGAGGCGCCCTTTACTTCCATAATGAAGCAAAGGCGCCAACATGACCCCATTATGCCCTTAGGCGCTTAATGGTTCATGTTTCTCCCCATTATACCCTTTTAGCCTCTCATCTCTTCATGCGAACTTGTTATTGGGCCTCATTGGATAATGAGCTAGCCCAAACTTCATTACATGGGTTGATTAAGCACTTGGATCCAATCCAATGCAACCCTAATCCAAATGTGACCAACCATGGTCAAATACGGGTCAACCTGCCAAAAATGAAGTTTGGCTCCAATAACATTCTTCCATCACATCAGGCCCATTGGCGATGATGAAATCTCCCAATTAGATCCGAGTTATCCAATAACCCGATCATAAGGCTTCCCGATCAATACGAGAACTCAAGTATCAAGGTGTATGACCCTGTAGGTTCCTCTAACGCTGGCAGTGCTGACCAGAGGTCATCACAAGCAGTGAGTGGCACCTAGCAGTGCATCGCTGCTACCCAGGTCATTGGAATGGATATCGACATCGACATCCCCATCATCGCAACTAGGTACAGATGCATTATAGTCTCTTTGCCGTACTGATATCCGATTGGACAAGTGTGTCACCACTTGTTTTCATCCAATCACATGGCTATGACTAAAACAGGTTCTCACCTGGGTATGGCCATACACTCTCAGTCATAGAACCATAAAGGAGCTCCATGGATATCATACTTCCCTAGGGAATGGGCAAATCCTATGTCTGTCCATTGATCTTCTCATATGGGTCGTGACATGCTCAATAACAACCGTTATGACCTCCCAGCTATGGCAAGGTGTTAGGTTGTATCAAATCAAGTCCCTAACCATATAGAATGATCAATGACCTCAAGTCAAGGGATCAATGCATCTCCTGTCACTTATGAGGATAACTCATGACACCAAGTCATAGCCTCATAGCGGGTCTATCCAGTATATCCTCCAATAATATACCCATGTGTCTGCGTTAGCACCACGTGCCTAACTAGCCCACATACCAGTCTCTCAAGTACCAGAGCTGTCCCATATCCACTGAGGTACATTGACTGGGGATAATTATTTGAGCACAGATCCAATCTGTCTCCAGGGACATTATCATGTAAGTACATAGTCGCAGGTGTAGTCAAACAATGATAACGACAATGCCAGAATGATATATAAATATCAATGTCAAGTAGTACATAAGTTGACCAAAACTAGGTCCTAGGGCATATACACCAACAGTATGATCTATGTAAACAATCACCTTAGAGTCAATTAAATAAGATCTAAATTATTTGAGGCAAAAACAATAGCTAGAAACTCCATGTCCATTGTTGAATAATTAATCTACGCGTCATCCAATGTACGACTCACATAATATATGACGTGCAACTTCTTCTCCTTGCATTGCCTATGAACATCACCTATGGCATGGTCACTGGCATCACACATCAGCTCAAAGGGAAGTGACCAATCGGGTGTTTGAATTATCGGTGCTATGGTAAGAGCCTTCTTGAGCTCTAGAAAAGCATCCAAACAATCATAGTCAAACACAAAAGGAACATCTTTACGAAGTAACTGTTGTGTCCGCAAGTGCACAGATACTTCGAAGTAATAAAAGATATCGAAGCACAGAGACCTACGTATTAAGTAGCGAATAGTTATTTTCTCACTAGCTAAGCAAATCGAATATGATGTAAGAAAATGATCGGAAAGTATACGAAGAGTTAGAGAGACAAGCTGGGACTAGGGTTTCATCTATCTTAATTTCTATGACTAGAAGGAAATAAGCACATCGTCAGTCCACTCTTATTATGATAAAGATATAATTTACTTAATAAAGAAATCATCTCTCTTTCGCGCAGACAATTTACAAAGAACAAATCCTCACTTTTGCACAAGATTTATTCAATGCTAAAGATAAGTAAATAATTAACAAAAAGATTTAAGATCACTTTTATGCATCCAATCTTTATGTCAATCATCTCAAGTGAAAACTAAATACTTTCGTACTTTAGATTCACATTTTCTACTTAAGGTTCTCCAACGATCCGATACTTAATTTCTTATAATATCTTCATGTTTATTTCAATAATTCCTACTAGGTCAGGTTATCAACATTGCAATAAACTTGTAAAATCTAGAAACAAGAACAAACATAATTTCTTACGATGAGTTCCTAAATTACGATTCTAGGGTTCCAAGTTTTTGCAAGTCACCTTTCGGTCCATATCACAAAAACCCCAATATATGTTAACAATATGAAACTATAAGAAATTAAAGACAATCGTCACATAAGTAGAATTATCATAACAAAAATTCCCTGACAAATCAAGGATCATTTAGTCATTATGAAATTAAGGGGATTACACCCCCAAGTCCCAAAGAGAATTTTAAACTTTCATGGAGTTAAAAATACAATAAAAATTCATGATAAAAATTAGAATTCAAAAGAGGAAGAATATAAGTTATTGATTTTACACCACCGTAATTTGGGAAAAATTTCGGCTGCTACAGTAATCTACTACAGTGGGATGAACAGTACACTGCTACAGTAAAATCACGAAATACTATTCTGCCCGAAACTTAAGAGCTGAACGTCCCACATGATTTCCGGCAAGCGGGTGTGACCCCGGGCCATAATCATGATCGTTCACTAGGCGCCTCAAACAGACATCGCTACACGCCCTTCTGCAGTCGGCTTATAGCCACCTGTACAGCTTGCGCACAGGTGCTATCCAGCCGCCCATCCAGGCTGTCAGATAGTCTGATTAGGTTGTTGGGTCCATACTTGACTAACGACTTCAAAACTGTTAACCCGTCTAAGTGTTTGAAGTAGGCGCACAGATAGATCTAGTGGAGTCGCGCATGAAGATAATTTTCATTTGAAAAACAACTATGATATATGCGCAAACTATGTATGCAAAGATTCATCTAACATCACATGCGCAAGCTATGTATGTAAACTGTGCATCATGTAGTCGCATGTGAACATAACAAGATCTACCCAATAACTCAAGCATGGATCACAAGAAGGCAACCATATGCATCAAGTCAGAAAACCTGCTCTGATACCACTAAAAGGATACCTAGGTCACAAGTAACTACAATGAAAAATTCATAGCAAAACTAGGAATCCATAGAATCGCATGACATGAGCACATGATCAACCTTGTATAACTTGTATAGAACAAGTTAGAGTATTACCTGTGCCATGATGTGAGAGGCGACTTGGAAGATGAAAGGGGCGAGTGCCTCTTCTCCAAAGATGTCACACACAAGATGAGAAAGACTTTCTTCCTTGTGTTCCTTGTGCTAGCAAAGACACCAAGGAGTCTTGATCGTCTCTTGGAAAGGATGATGTGTGTCCCCTTGGCTGGTCGAACTTCTCTTCCTTGCATGAAGATGATCCACACGAGAGAGCGAAGAGAGGAGGAAGCGAGAGGAGCTTTCGAAACCGTGGATACCCAAAAGGAAAATTCGGCCACCACATATGGTAAGAACCGAACATGTAACTCCCTCCATAACTCCCTTTTAAGCGATTGAAAACTCCTCTTAAATTGAACCATGCGTTCACAAGTGAACCGGTTCAATTTCAATTTGGTTCAAGCACCAAATCAAACCAGTCCTGGTTATAATCTTCTTTGAACCAAATGTCTCAAGATCTAACCACACATCACATTGAACCCCTGATCTTTACGATCAAGCATCAATCCTCCGATCAAAGCTTACCGATCACATGTCCTAATCAATCAAACATGATTAAACTAGATCTCACTTTTAATCAGAGCTTAAATTCCTTTAAACTGAACAACAATAATTCCAGTCCACACGATCTGACATAAGTAAGCCATATCATCAAATTGTGCGACCCTAAGGGTTTCCTTCAATGTCGGTAACGATAACTTACGTTTGTAAGATCCAAGGATCTTAAGTTCTGGTAAGCATTATTTTGATTTAAATAAAATTATTGACTATGATAATTTTATGTATTGGTTGTCAAATTATAGTTAATTAACTAGAAATTTTGGTTGTTAATTTATTGTAAATAAATTAGAGATTATTTATTTGATTGTTGGCTGATTTATGATAAATTATTATTGGTCGTTCATGATAAATTAATTAGGATTTATGGTTGTAAATTGTAAGTTAATTAATTAGAACTTATTGGTTAATTAATTAGACCTTATTGGTTAATTAATTAAATTCTTATTGGATATTAATTAAATCCTTATTGGATTTGTGTTTAAGTGAAATAATTAATTGGATATTAGATTTAAAATTCAAATTATTAGTTAAATGAATTAAGTCCTAATCGGATTAACTAATTGGATTTTAAAATTCGGATTTAGTTAGTTAAATGGGTTAAACCTATTTGAATTAATGGGTTAATGGGTTTAAAATTTTAAAATCCAAAGTTTAAGTGGGAATTGCGCTTAGGGTAAGAGTTTTTGGCGATTTTGGCTTGAGGAAAATTGTGGGCGACGGCTTGAGAAGAAGTGGCGATTCTTGAAGAGTTTTGAGGTGATTTTCTTCATCTTCTTCCCTTGGCGATTTTTCCTTGAAGAGAAGAAATTCCTTTGGCGAGTTCTTGAAGATTTTTGGGCGACTTAAAAGCTTTAGACGATTTCTTTTGTGGAGAATTTTCGGTTTAAGAGGTGAGTGGTGTGTCTTTTCGATTCCTAGCAATTTGGTTGTATTAATTAATGAGTTAGATTGATTGGAAAGTTTTATCATGCTAAAAACCGAATTTGAGCCATTCATTTATGAAAACCGAAATTTGATATTAATCTTGATATTGTGGTTAACATGTTTACATGTGAATTGAATCTTGATATTTCTCCATGAAAAGTTAGTTTAGGGTATTTTCCATGAAAACCGAATTTAAGGCATATCTCCATGAAAACCGAATTTAGGGTAATTATTGTGTGGAGTTTAGGAAGCATTAAATCATTGATCTTGAGTATGAAATTCTTGTTAACTAAGGTGTTAATTAAGGTGTATTTTTAAATTGATATTAGGTTTGAAACAGTGGGTTACATGTGTGATTTGTAAAGCAATTATGCTTTAATTTTATGTTGATTTTTGGGGCGCATGATAAATGTTATATGTCGAATTTTATGGATGCTTGATAAATTGCCAATAATGTTATGTTGTAAAACTCATGTTTATTTAATTAAGATCATGTAATCATGTTTGAGAACATTGGGTGATAATTTAGCAAAATTTCACTGAACTGACCAGCCTGAAATTTAAGGACTACACAATATTCGGTGATATTCGAATATAAAACATTATGTGTTATGTTATGTGAATTCTGAACAATATGTGTGATCATGTGAATTCTGAACAATATGTGTGATCATGTGAATTCTGAACAATATGTGTGATCTTGTGAATTTTGAAAAAATTATGGGTTATGTGAAATTGGAAAATTATGTGATTATGTGATGGTTAGGACTAAGGCTAGGTGTAACTATGAACTCAAGGGGATAGTCCTTATGTGTTATGTTAAGGGTTTGAATTTCAGCCCTGTATTGTGATATGTGAGGAGGTTGATGTTCAGCCTGCCTATTATGATTATTGTGATGGGGGTTGATGTTCAGCCTGCCCGATATGATTTTTGTGATGACTATCCTAGAGTCTAGTTGACACTTAGGAGTCCACCTTTGTGAAATATGTTCACCTATGTGAAATATGAAATAAGATGTGTCTGTTGTCCAGTAGGAACCTTTTGGGAGAACGGGTTTTGACGCAAAGTGCCATGTCTTGGTCAGACAGGGGCCACCTCTTGATGTCACTACTCTTTTATGTGATGGGGTAATATAAGACGCAAAGTGCCATGTCTTGATCAGACAGGGGCCACCTCTTGATGTCATTACTCTTTATGTGACGGGGTGATATAAGACGCAAAGTGCCATGTCTTGATCAGACAGGGGCCACCTCTTGATGTCATCACTCTGATGTGTTATGGGGTGAGGGAGCAAAGTGCCACGTCGTGACCTGACGGGGGCCACCTCTTGATTCTACTCACTATCCATGTTTATGTGTTGCACGAGATTTTGCAGCTCCCAGTGCTTTGGCCAAGCCGGGTTAGACCATATTGGTCACTACTGAATATGCTGGACAACTAGGTTAATTAAGTATGGTGTGTTTAGTTGGTTTAAAATATATGTGTTTAATTGGGTTAGAGTAAAACTCTAGAACCTGAGTTTGTGAACATGAGTTTGTTATATGCTAGTGTGTACATCTGACTGTTTATATGATTTCTGTTTCTTTATTTTGTTATATGTTGACATAATATTCTTGTTAAAGATTTTTAAAAATAATCTGCCTATATTTTTGAGTGTATGTTATGGATGGTCGATTTAGACTATCCACTCACTGGGCTGTGTAGCTCACCCCTCATTATTTTCAGGCATAGAGCAGGGGCGCATTTCATGAGTAACATTGGCGTGGATATTATGTTTGCTGCTTAAGAACTTTTATGCTAAAATTTTCTGGGGCCGGTTGTGGCTAAACCATATGATTTATATGAACTATGTGAACCATGTGATGTGAACCATGTGAACTATGTGAATTTGTGTTGCCAGATTGTGGCAGTTAACTGAGTTTGATTTTGTGTCACCGCGGGCTTCAGCCTGGTTTCGGTGTTTGGTGTCAGTTTATAAAAATCGATTTTTGTGGATTTGTTTTGAAATTGAAGTTGATGTGTATTTTTGCAATCGGTTTTGATACAACTGTAACTTGCATATGTCTAGTGCAAGTATTGCCTAGTGGCAGGTACCTTTATGGATTTTATGAATTTTAATCGGTTTTGATATAACTGTTGCCTTGCATATGTCTAGTGCAAGGATTGCGTGGTGGCAGGTACCCTTACGAGATTTATGAGATTTGAGTTTTGTGAATTTGTGTGTATGGATTTATGGAAATTTTTCAGATCGTGTTTTCTTGAACTCGGTTTTACCCAGCATATGATCGATCTTATATGAAACATCCTGTATCATTTGTGAATTGTGCCATTTGTTTGGGGTTAAGAATGTGGGATGTTACAACGTTATCACGACCAGAGAGAGGTATCTAGCAACACATCACTGTCTTCCAATATGAAGGAAAGAGTCTTCCAAGACTACTCCCAAACCACAGCACAAGTGTGAATCTCATTCACTTGGCATACATGTTTCCCTTTGCCACTGGATGTTCTCGTCGGACAAGCATGTCAAGCCTGTGATTCCAACATGATGAAAATGGTTAGATTAGATGAACATAGTCGTCTGAGTATGGCCATACGCATTCTCAACCATTTCATCCATAGGGCCCCCTTAGAACATCACACTCCAACCAGGAGAGGCAATCCTATATCTATCACAAGTACCCTAACATGACTCATGCCCACTATCCAAGATAATCCTTAATCATTATCTTTCAAATGATTTGGAACTACCTCAAGATAATGCCAATCATCACTTAGAAACACAAGTGATCTCAAGTCAGAGGGAATATGCCACTTGCTTGCATACAAGGATTATTCACATTGTGACAAACAATTGAATATCCCGAGAAGGGTCAGTCCAGTAGATCCAATGCACCTATGTGTCTAAATCTTATTCCATGCTCGAAGCATCCTATAAGATTAGAACACATATTAGTCTCAATCATACCAAGGCTATCTCACGTTCACCAAGATATTTCGACTAAGGACAATACTAAATGTCAGCTAAACTGAACATCATTGAGACATTACTCAGAAGTATACATATAGCAGCAGATTATGTAACAATCTGAATAACAACGAATGCCTTCAAAAACATATATATTGTTTACACATGATACTGAAAATAGCCCAAGGCCTCAAACATTAGCCTTAAGGGCATACCCTAACAATCTCCCACTTGCACTTAAACTAATGGTTGAGGAATCTCAAACCCATATTGTTACAGTGCGTCTCATGCTTCTGCTACGCCAGAGGCTTTGTAAGCGGCTCAGCTAGATTGTCATCTGTATGAACCTTGCAGAGCTTGATGTCTCCTCGATCAATGATCTCACGGATCAGGTGAAACCTTCTCTGTATGTGCTTGGTGAAGGGACCCCTAGACAAGGGGGTCGAAACCCTAATAGGTGGCGCAACAATGTCTCTAGCGGAATCTAGGGCTTCTAATAGATCTTTATATGTCATATAATCAACTTTAGTATGATTGAATAGAAGAAACGAATTCATACCATAGCCATTTCAAGATGGCGCCTTGGAAGCAAAAGTTGCAAGCGCCTCTTCTCCAAAGTCTCGCACACAAGATGAACAATGTGCTTCTTCCTTGGTGCTCCTTGTGCTAGCAAGGTTCCAAGGTTGTCTTGCCGAATGGAAAGGAAAGGAGATGATGATTTCTTCTCTTGGCCGAATCCTCCTCAACGTCAAAGCGTCGCCACACATGAAAAACGTTAAGAGGAATAATACCGAGTGGCGAGAATAGAGAGCACTCTATTCGGTCGTGAACCATCTCCAAGTGGAGATCATGGTTACTAAAAATAGCAACCACGCATCGCCCCAACGTTCACGCCAAGTGAACATGTCGCCACACCTTGAACCATGCGCTCATTTCATGAGCCGGTTCAATTTTGGTTCGGTTTAAGAACCAATCAAGCCAAGCAATCAAGTCTAGATCTCAAATAAACCCTAAGGCTCCAGATCTAACCGTTCATCTCTTGATGCTTCTGATCTGACCAATCTAGCATCCATTCTCTCGATCAAAGCTTACCGATCTCAAGCCCTAATCAATCAAACATGATCAGACTAGATCTCACTCACAATCAGAGATTAAATCCTTTTAAACTGAACCTAACCAATTCAGTCCACTCGATCTGACTTAAGTAAGCCATATCATCAAATTGTGCGACCCTGAGGGTTTCCTTTAAATGTCGGTAACGATAACTCACGTTATCACGATCAGTGAGGGGTATCTAGCAACACATCACCGTCTCCCGATATAAAAGAAATAAGTCTTCCAAGACTACACCCAAAAACAACACAAGTGTGAATCAACTCACAAGGCATGCATACTTCCTTTGCCACTGGATTGTTCTTATTGGACAAGCGTGTCAAGCTTGTAATTCCAATATGATGAGCATGATTAGATCAGATGAACACTGTCATCTGGGTATGGCCATACACTTTCTCAATCATCTCATCCAGGGGGCCCCTTTAGAACATCACACTCCTTAAACAAGGAGACGGCAATCCTATGTCTATCACTAGTGCCCTAACCTGACTCAAGCTCATTATCCAAGATAGTCTATAATCATTATGTTTCAAATGACATTGAACTACCTCAAAACAATGACAATCATCATTTAGAAAACACAAGTGATCTCAAGTCAGAGGAAATGTGCCACTTGTCATATACAAGGAATATTCACATTGTGACAAGCAATTGAATATCCTAGTAGGGTCTGTCCAGCACATCCAATGTACCCATGAGTCTACATCTTATTCCATGCTCGAAGCATCCTATAAGATTAGAACACATATTAGTCTTAACCATATCAAGGCTGTCTCATGTTCACCAAGATACATCGACTAAGGACTTAACTGCATGTCAGCCCAGCTGAACAGCTTTGAGACATTATTCAGAAGAACATATATTGCAGCAGACAATGTAGCTAACTGAATAATAACCATGCCTTTATAAACATAACAGTTTATTACACGATACTGTTACAATCCCAAGGCCTCAAACATTAGGCTTAAGGGCATACCCCAACAATCTCCCACTTGCACTTAATCTAATGGTTGAGAAATCTCAAACCCAAATTATTACAGTGCTTCTCATGCTTCTGCTGCGCCAGAGGCTTAGTAAGCGGGTCTGCTAGATTGTCATCTGTATGAACCTTGCAGACTTTGATCTCGCCACGATCTATGATCTCCCTGATCAAATGAAACCGTCTCTGTATGTGCTTGGACTTCTGGTGCGACCGTGGTTCCTTTGCTTGTGCGATTGCTCCAGTGTTATCACAGAAGATAACCAAAGGATCTGCACTCGAAGGAACAAAACCAAGTTCTCTCACGAACTTACGAATCCACACTGCCTCCTTGGATGCTTCCGAGGCTGCAACATACTCGGCTTCTGTTGTGGAATCAGCAACAGTTGACTGTTTGAAACTCTTCCACACCACTGCTCCTCCATTCAAGCTAAAAACATAGCCTGATTGCGATCGGAAATCATCCTGGTCAGACTGGAACGAAGCGTCAATATATCCTTCTATACTGAGTTCTTCCTGACCACCATATATCAAGAACATATCTTTGGTCCTCCGCAGATATTTTAAGATGTTCTTGACTGCAATCCAGTGTGCCTGACCTGGATTACTTTGGAAACGACTGGTCACGCTTAACCCGTAAGCAACGTCTGGGCGAGTACACAACATCGCATACATAATGGATCCAATAGCCGAAGCATAAGGCGTATTGTCCATTTCATCTTTCTCAGTCTGTGTTTGTGGACACTGACTCTTCGAAAGACTCAGACCATGTCTGACTGGAAGATATCCTCGTTTAGAATTCTCTAAATGAAATCTCTCCAGGACTTTATCGATGTAAGTACTCTGGCACAGCCCGAGAAGCCTCTTAGATCTATCCCTGTAGATCTTCACACCTAATACATAGGCTGCTTCTTCTAGATCTTTCATTTGGAAACATTTCCTTAACCATGCCTTCACAGCATGCATTTCAGGAATGTCATTTCCAATGATCAAGATATCATCGACGTAGAGGACTAGGAAAGTAATTACGCTCCCACTAAACCTCTTATATACACACGGGTCATCTTCGTTCTTGATGAAACCAAATTCAGTGACTGATTCATCAAAACGAATATTCCAGCTTCTCGATGCTTGTTTAAGCCCATAAATAGACTTCTTTAACTTGCATATCTTATGACGATCTGATGGATTAGTGAAACCCTCTGGTTGTGTCATATACACATCCTCATCCAGATTTCCATTAAGGAAAGCTGTCTTCACATCCATTTGCCAAATCTCATAATCGTAATATGCAGCTATCGCGAAAAGAATCCGAATAGACTTGAACATAGCTACAGGTGAGAAAGTTTCATCATAATCTATCCCGTAGATTTGTTTGAAACCTTTCGCAACTAGCCTGCCTTTATAGGTAACTACGTTACCATCCATGTCAATCTTCTTCTTGAAGATCCACTTACAGCCTATAGGGATAACTCCCGGAGGCGGATCAACCAAATCCCAAACTTGGTTATCTGACATGGAGTCCATCTCGGCGCGCATAGCTTCAAGCCATCTCGCTGACTCCGGTCCACTGACCGCATCCGCATAAGTGAGGGGTTCATCATTATCAATGATGTAGACTCCGTCATAGCGCTCAGGCTGTCGACGAATCCTTCCCGATCTTCGCGGTTCCCGTGATATCTGAGCCTCAGGTTGTTCAATAACCTGATCTACTGGCTCAGGCTCATCCAACTGTGCTTGAGCACTTTGTCCTTCCTCTGGATTCTCATCCAGTTTTATTTCTCTCCCACTGGCCTCTTGCAGAAGAAACTCCTTCTCAAGAAAAATGGCCGTCCGAGCAACAAATACCTTGTTCTCTTTGGGATCGTAGAAATAATAACCCTTAGTTTCCTTAGGGTAACCGACAAAGATACATTTGTCAGATCTGCTCTCTAGTTTCCCAGAGGCGAGCTTTTTGACATAAGCCTCGCAGCCCCAGATCCTGATAAATGTCAAGCCTGGCTGTTTCCCATACCATAATTCATATGGCGTCTTTGAAACGGCCTTGGATGGCACTCGGTTTAGTATTTTTGCAGCTGTTTCCAGTGCAAAACCCCAAAAGGAGTATGGAAGAGTAGCCTGACTCATCATAGAACGAACCATATCAAGTAACGTTCTATTTCTCCTCTCGGACACACCATTCCATTGCGGTGTTCCTGGCGGAGTGAGCTGTGAGATAATCCCACACTCCTTCAGATAGTCAGTAAACGTATGACTCAAGTATTCTCCACCTCGATCTGAGCGAAGTGCCTTGATATTTCGGCCTAGCTGATTCTGTACTTCATTCTTGAACTCTTTGAACTTGTCAAAAGATTCACTCTTATGTCTCATCAGATAGACATAGCCATACCTACTGAAATCATCAGTAAAGGTAATGAAGTACTGATAGCCACCTCTGGCATGTTTACTAAATGGCCCACACACATCACTGTGTATAAGGTCAAGTAAACCTGAAGCCCTTTGTCCTTTGTTAGGAAAAGGTGACTTCGTCATTTTGCCCATCAAACAAGCTTTGCATGTATCAATCTCCTTGTAAGAGAATGATCCCAGCAGTCCATGATCATGCAACCGCTTAATGCGTTTCTCGTTAATATGGCCTAAACGACTATGCCATAGCAAGGTGCTGTCATCAGCATTCTTGGCTTTCTTAATATCAATTTTCTGTATAGAACATTCCATGTCCAACATGTATAACCCATTGTTAATTGAACCAGTTGCATAAACAATATTATCATAAGATAAGACACACTTTGAAGTATTGCATTCAAAGGAAAATCCCTTCCTGACAAGAGCAGGAATGGAGATAATATTTTTAGTAATACTGGGAACAAAATAACAATTGTCTAGTTCCAATACAATTCCAGATGGTAAAGAAATGAAATAGTCTCCTACAGCAACAGCAGCAACCCGTGCCCCGTTTCCAACTCGTAGGTCCACCTCATGCTGTCCCACCTGCCTTCTTCTCTTGAGTTCCTGTACATTTGAACAAATGTGAACTCCACATGCAGTGTCCAACACCCATGATATAGAATAAGAAAACATGACCTCAGTCACATAGATACCTGAGCCAGAAGCGAAGCTTCCCCTCTTATCTCCTTGGAGCGCTTTACAGTCCTTTTTCCAGTGACCCAGCTGGCCACAGTGGAAACACCTGTATTCCTTGGACCGCTTCACCTTCTGCTTCAGAGCCTTGCTGTAGCTCTTGACAGGGGCTTTGCCCTTCTTCCCCTTCTTCTTGTTCCTGGAAGGAACCATTAAGACAGAGGTCGAAGGCTTTCCCTTCAGAGTCTCCTCTGTAGTGAGGAGCATATTCAGCAGCTCTGCCGGAGTACAATCGATTTTGTTCATATTAAAGTTAATAATGAACGCGTCGAATGAAGGCGGGAGAGACTGCAGAATAATATCCACAGCAAGCTCCTGGTTGATGGTATGCCCCAGTTTCTCTAGAGCCTCCTTGTGCCCAATCATCTTGAGCACGTGAGCTCCCACTGGGCTCCCTTCAGCCAGTTTGCTCTGAAAGAACAGCTTAGTCAAATTATAGCGTTCTGTCCTCGCCTGTGCAGCATACAGCATCTTGAGGTTCGCTATAATCTCTATAGCCGACATATCCTCATGCTGACGCTGCAGCGGTGGCGTCATAGACGCTAGCATCAGGCAAGCGACATCAATGCTATCATTGACGTGCTTTTCATAGGCTTCCCGAACCGCCCTTGCGGCGTTCGGAGCGGGCTGAGGCGGTATCGCCGTCTCGAGGACATACAGTTTCCTCTCTGCCTTAAGAACAATCTTAAGGTGTCCAAACCAGTCAGAGAAGTTCGGCCCAGCAAACTTCTCCCTTTCCAGTAGGGATCGCACATTGAAGTTCATGGTGTTCGTTGCTGCAGGTATCTACAACAATGCAAGAACAGCAAGGTCAGTATCAATGTTAAGAATCAATCAGGACTTAAGAAAGATTCTTTTTCTCACTATTTTATCTGACTGAAAAATCCATTAAACAGTCCGAAAGAGTAAAACACTCTTTTAGTGAGATGGGATCCAGATTTCATACTTGGTCTCCGCGTCCCGCTCAGGCGAGATAAGATGCACAGAGAGTACAAGCACTAATCTCTGGTAGGCTGTCCCAGCCAATCGCCAACCCGTGCGATTCCCCTTCATCTGGGCAATCCAGCAAACTGTGCCAACTGAGTTGGTACAACACAATTTCTGATCCCACAGATGGCTGCCTCCATGTGCTACCATATGCGCCACATATGTAGCCTACATGGTCAAGCTGACCCGACCTACTCCCTGGACCACCATGTGCTATGCTGAGCAACGAGAAGGGATAAATCCCTACTCTGTAACACACAGGTGTAATCCCACACCGTCTGAAGATAGATGGACGTGCCCACTGAGTGGGTACAACACGGCTCCAACGATAGTTAGAACAGTGAGGTTTCGCGTCAGAAGGCTTACGAGCTTGATATTTTAGCGTTGGATTTTAACGGTCTTTTATCTTCCTTACTATCAAGTAATTCCTATGGTGATAGCAGAAGATAAACTAATCATGCAATTCTAATATTTAAACAATAAATAAAAGAAAGCATGAATCTTATGTGGTAAAAGCCCATAGCCCTAGTAAGACCTTAATTTAACTTAAGTCTTGACTTGCTTTTGCTTCATGGGGCTTTTGCTGCTCATCTGGCCCAAACCAGGGCCCAAGCGCCAACTGCAGTACAGGTGCGCCCACCAGGTAAACGCGCCTGGTCCCAGAGTCGAACCCTAGACCTCCCACCTGGTCTAGCCACTGCTGCATGCGCCTCTGCCAAGTGTGCTCTGTGCTCTTGTCTAATTAAATTACAAATTTAACTATCTAGACAAGATTGACACGCAGGTCAATTACACATTATAAATTAATTAAACTGTGATTCGCAGATCACAAAAATAAAAATTAATTTACAATTAATTCCCAGGCACGCAGGCCCCAGCACAGCACACATTAAGAACGGGCAGCCCACATAAGAATAAATAGACAAACACATGGCATCAATCAACATGTGATCCAGTCATTAAAATAAAATTTTCGAAAAACCCCATGGGCATCAATTTTATTTTGCTTATATGCCCTACAACCTTACAACGGTCCATTACTAGGGATCCACTCATCCAACCTAGTCAGATCCACTGCCCTTACATGCACTAAGTCCTAACTGACTTGAGTCGACCATAAGGTCAACCATGCATGCGCCAGGGCTGAACAACCACAATGAGGTCTGGCAAGCGGGTGTGACCCCGGGCCTAACTCATGTGCGTTCATGGGTTGCCTCAATCAGACATCGCTACACGCCTGTCTGCAGCCGACCTGTAGCCACCACGTGCTTGCGCACAGGTGCTACCTGGTCAACCCATCAAGGCTGTCAGATGGTCTGATCAGACTTTTGGATCCAACCTAGGGGGTGACTTCAACCCTAATAACCCGTCTAAGGGTTTACTGCAAGGCCTTAGATCTAATAATGTCGCGCAAGTGAAATGGTTTTTAAAACATAACATCATGCGCCAACAACATGCGCCAAGGAAACATACATATAGTTTCGGATATGCAAACTTAACATGTAAGTTTTCGCATGGTGAAGATCTAAGCATACAAATGAATACATGGATCACACAGCAATCATATGATCATATAAAACTCGGCTCTGATACCAATTGAAGGGACCCCTAGACAAGGGGGTCGAAACCCTAATAGGTGGCGCAACAATGTCTCTAGCGGAATCTAGGGCTTCTAATAGATCTTTATATGTCATATAATCAACTTTAGTATGATTGAATAGAAGAAACGAATTCATACCATAGCCATTTCAAGATGGCGCCTTGGAAGCAAAAGTTGCAAGCGCCTCTTCTCCAAAGTCTCGCACACAAGATGAACAATGTGCTTCTTCCTTGGTGCTCCTTGTGCTAGCAAGGTTCCAAGGTTGTCTTGCCGAATGGAAAGGAAAGGAGATGATGATTTCTTCTCTTGGCCGAATCCTCCTCAACGTCAAAGCGTCGCCACACACGAAAAACGTTAAGAGGAATAATACCGAGTGGCGAGAATAGAGAGCACTCTATTCGGTCGTGAACCATCTCCAAGTGGAGATCATGGTTACTAAAAATAGCAACCACGCATCGCCCCAACGTTCACGCCAAGTGAACATGTCGCCACACCTTGAACCATGCGCTCATTTCATGAGCCGGTTCAATTTTGGTTCGGTTTAAGAACCAATCAAGCCAAGCAATCAAGTCTAGATCTCAAATAAACCCTAAGGCTCCAGATCTAACCGTTCATCTCTTGATGCTTCTGATCTGACCAATCTAGCATCCATTCTCTCGATCGAAGCTTACCGATCTCAAGCCCTAATCAATCAAACATGATCAGACTAGATCTCACTCACAATCAGAGATTAAATCCTTTTAAACTGAACCTAACCAATTCAGTCCACTCGATCTGACTTAAGTAAGCCATATCATCAAATTGTGCGACCCTGAGGGTTTCCTTTAAATGTCGGTAACGATAACTCACGTTATCACGATCAGTGAGGGGTATCTAGCAACACATCACCGTCTCCCGATATAAAAGAAATAAGTCTTCCAAGACTACACCCAAAAACAACACAAGTGTGAATCAACTCACAAGGCATGCATACTTCCTTTGCCACTGGATTGTTCTTATTGGACAAGCGTGTCAAGCTTGTAATTCCAATATGATGAGCATGATTAGATCAGATGAACACTGTCATCTGGGTATGGCCATATACTTTCTCAATCATCTCATCCAGGGGGCCCCTTTAGAACATCACACTCCTTAAACAAGGAGACGGCAATCCTATGTCTATCACTAGTGCCCTAACCTGACTCAAGCTCATTATCCAAGATAGTCTATAATCATTATGTTTCAAATGACATTGAACTACCTCAAAACAATGACAATCATCATTTAGAAAACACAAGTGATCTCAAGTCAGAGGAAATGTGCCACTTGTCATATACAAGGAATATTCACATTGTGACAAGCAATTGAATATCCTAGTAGGGTCTGTCCAGCACATCCAATGTACCCATGAGTCTACATCTTATTCCATGCTCGAAGCATCCTATAAGATTAGAACACATATTAGTCTTAACCATATCAAGGCTGTCTCATGTTCACCAAGATACATCGACTAAGGACTTAACTGCATGTCAGCCCAGCTGAACAGCTTTGAGACATTATTCAGAAGAACATATATTGCAGCAGACAATGTAGCTAACTGAATAATAACCATGCCTTTATAAACATAACAGTTTATTACACGATACTGTTACAATCCCAAGGCCTCAAACATTAGGCTTAAGGGCATACCCCAACACTTGGACTTCTGGTGTGACCATGGTTCCTTCGCTTGTGCAATCGCTCCAGTGTTGTCACATAAGATAACCAATGGATCTGCACTCGAAGGAACGACACCAAGTTCCTGAACGAACTTACGAATCCATACTGCCTCCTTTGAAGCTTCTGAGGCTACAACATACTCGGCTTCTGTTGTGGAATCAGCAACAGTTGATTGTTTGAAACTTTTCCACACCACTGCTCCTCCATTCAAGCTAAAAACATAGCCTGATTGCGATCGGAAATCGTCTTGGTCAGATTGGAACGAAGCATCAGTATATCCCTCAATACTGAGTTCTCCCTGACCTCCATAAATCAAGAACATATCTTTGGTTCTCCGAAGATATTTTAAAATGTTCTTGACTGCAATCCAGTGTGCCTTCCCTGGATTACCTTGGAACCGACTGGTTATGCTTAACCCGTAAGCGACGTCTGGGCGAGTACACAACATCGCATACATGATGGACCCAATAGCCGAAGCATAAGGCATATTGTCCATCTCATCTTTCTCAGACTGTGTTTGAGGACACTGGCTCTTTGAAAGATTCAGACCATGTCTGACTGGAAGATATCCTCTTTTAGAATTTTCTAAATGGAATCTCTTCAGGACCTTATCGATGTAAGTACTCTAGCATAGCCCGAGAAGCCTATTAGATCTATCTCTATAGATCTCCACACCTAGTATATAGGCTGCTTCTCCCAAATCTTTCATCTGGAAACATTTTCTTAACCATGCCTTGACTGCATGCAGTTCAGGAATACCGTTTCCAATGATTAAAATATCATCGACGTAGAGGACTAGGAAAGTAATCACGCTCCCATTAAACCTTTTATATACACACAGGTCATCTTCATTTTTGATGAAACCAAATTCAGAAACTGATTCATCAAAACGAATATTCCAGCTTCTCGATGCTTGTTTTAGTCCATAAATGGACTTCCTTAATTTGCATATTTTATGACGTTCTGATGGGTTAATGAAACCTTCAGGTTGTGTCATGTACACATCCTCTTCTAATTTTCCATTAAGGAAAGCGGTTTTCACATCCATTTGTTGGGGTATGCCCTTAAGGCTAATGTTTGAGGCCTTGGGATTATTTTAGTATCATGTATAAACTCTATGTTTATAAAGGCAATGGTTGTTATTCAGGTTGTTACATTATCTGCTGCCATATGTATACTTCTGAATAATGTCTCAATGCTGTTCAGCTTGGCTGACATGCAGTATTGTCCTTAGTCGAGATATCTTGGTGAACATGAGACAGCCTTGATATGATTGAGACTAATATGTGTTCTAATCTTATAGGATGCTTCGAGCATGGAATAAGATGTAGACTCATGGGTACATTGGATGTACTGGACTGACCCTAATTAGGATATTCAATTGCTTGTCACAATGTGAATAATCCTTGTATGCGAGCAAGTGGCATATTTCCTCTGACTTGAGATCACTTGTGTTTCTAAATGATGATTGGCATTGTTTTGAGGTAGTTCAATATCATTTGAAACATAATGGTTATAGACTATCTTGGATAATGCGCATGAGTCATGTTAGGGCACTAGTGATAGATATAGGATTGCCGTCTCCTTGTTTGGAGTGTGATGTTCTGAAGGGGCCCCCTGGATGAGATGATTGAGAAAGTGTATGGCCATACCCAGATGACTATGTTCATCTGATCTAATCATTCTCATCATATTGGAATTACAGGCTTGCCACGCTTGTCCAATAAGAACATCCAGTGGCAAAGGAAACACATATGTCAAGTGACTTGGGTTCACACTTGTGCTGTGGTTTGGGTGTAGTCTTGGAAGACTCTTTCCTTTATATCGGGAGACAGTGATGTGTTGCTAGATACCCCTCACTGATCGTGATAACGTAAGTTATCGTTACCGACGTTTAAAGGAAACCCTTAGGGTCGCACAATTTGATGATATGGCTTACTTAAGTCAGATCGTGTGGACTAAATTGTTTTGGTTCAGTTTAAAGGGATTTAAACTCTGATTGTAAGTGAGATCTGGTCTGATCATGTTTGATTGATTAGGGCTTGAGATCGATAAGCTTCGATCGAGAGAATTGATGCTAGATCGATGAGATCAAGAGCATCAAGAGATGAATGGTTAGATCTTGAGCCTTATGGTTTAATTTGATCTAGACCAAGGCTTGATTTGATTTGGTCCTTGAACCAAATTCAATTGAACCAGGTTCATCAAATGAGCACTTGGTTCAAGGGGAGAAGAAAAAATGCGATCGTTCACTTGGAGTGAACGCATGAACGCATGATGTTAAGGGCTTGCTATTTTTGGAAGTCATGCTTTCCAAAATAGATAACGCCTCCACATTCGTTCGTGAGTGCATCTCTTTTCTCCTCTCGCCTCTTCCTCTCGACTTCTCTCTCGAGTAGTGTGGGTTTTACGCCAAGGAGAGGACTTGACAAAGCCTAGAGATCATCTCAATCTCCTTCACGCGATTAGGAGACCTTGGAGCTTTGCTAGCACAAGGAACGCCAAGGAGTAGCCATCTCTCGTCTTGTGTACGATTGCCTTTGGAGAAGAAGCACACGCCTCTTTCCTTCCAAGTCGTCATCCAAAGCAATGGCATTGGTATGATCTCTCACTAGATCTATACAAAATGTTAAGTTGACCATATGTTCATACATGCGATCCTAGGAAACCCTAGATTCTGCCTTGAGAAAATTTTATATCTGCATGATTAGGGTTTCCCCCCCCCCCCCTTAATGGAACTTTCAATTGGTATCAGAGCATAGTTCCTTGTATGATTCATATGATTGCTTATAGTGATCCTTATTTGCACTTAAGAGTAGATCTAAAGGTATAGGTCATCATGCGAAACTAGATGTATGTTTATTACTTGTTGGCGCATGTATGATGTTTGGTGCATTTTGTTGTTTTTGTCAAAAACAAAACTTATCTTGCGCGCATCCATTAGATCTAAGCGCCTGCTTTAAAATCTTAGACGGGTTATTAGGGTTGAAGTCATCGTCCAGTATAGACCCAACAGTCTGATCAGACCATCTGACAGCCTAGATGGGTCGACCAGATGGCACCTATGCGCAAGCATGAGGAGGCTATAGGTCGACTGCAGAAAGGCGTGTAGCGATGTCTGATTGAGACAACCGATGAACGCTCATGATTAAGGCCCGGGGTCACACCCGCTTGCCAGAACTCATGAGGGACGTTCAGCCCTTAACGCATGCATTGTTCACCATGAGGTCGACTCAAGTCGGTTATGACTTGGTGCATGCAAGGGCAGTGGGTCTGACTAGGTCTGATGAGTGGATCCCTATTAATGGACCGTTGTAAGGTAGTAGGGCACATAAGGAAATAAAATTGATACCAATGGGATTTTCGAAAATTTTATTTTCTTGATTGGATCACATGATGTTTGTATAACATGATTGAGTGTTTATTTAATCTTATGTGGGCTGCCCAAAATTTAATGTGTGCTGTGGTGGGGCCTGCGTGCCTGGATTATTATTTGTAAATTATTATTGTGATCTGCGCATCACATTTTAATTAATTTATAATGTGTTATTGACCTGCGAGTCAATCATGTCTAGATAGATTAAATTGTATTTTAATCAGACATGAGCACAGAGCACACATGGCAGAGGCGCATGCAGCAAGTGGCTTCACCAGTGGGAGGTCTAGAGTTCGACTCTAGGACAGGCGCATCTTACCTGGTGGGCGCATCTCAGCTGCACAGGGCGTTTGGGCCCGGGTTGGGCTAGATGAAATGCTAAAGACCCATGAAGAGCTCAAGTGAAGACTTAAGTTAAATTAGGGTCTTACTTAGGCTCAATGGGCTTTTACCACATAAGATAATCATGCTTTCAATTTACTGTTTACTCAGTTGGCACAGTCTGCTGGATTGCCCAGATGAAGGGGAATCGCACAGGTTGGCGATTGGCTGGGATTGCCTACCAGAGATTAGTGCTTGTACTCTCTGTGCATCTTATCTCGCCTGAGCGGGACGCGGAGACCAAGTATGAAATCTGGATCCCATCTCACTAAAAGAGTTTTACTCTTTCGGACTGTTTTATTGGATTTTTTAGTCAGATAAAATAGTGAGAAAAGAATCATTCTTAAGTCCTGAATAGATTCTAACATTGATACTGACCTTGCTGTTCTTGCAATGTTGTAGATTCCTGCAGCAACGAACACCACAAATTTCAATGTGCGATCCCTACTGGAAAGGGAGAAGTTTGCTGGGCCAAACTTCTCAGACTGGTACGGACACCTTAAGATTGTTCTTAAGGCTGAGAGGAAGCTGTATGTCCTCGAGACGGCAATACCGCCTCAACCCGCTGCGAACGCCGCAAGGGCAGTTCGGGAAGCTTATGAGAAGCATGTCAATGATAGCATTGATGTCGCTTGCCTTATGCTTGCGTCTATGACGCCAGAGCTTCCGCGTCAGCATGAGGATTTATCTGCTATAGAAATTATAGCAAACCTCAAGATGCTGTATGCTGCACAGGCAAGGACTGAACGCTATAACTTGACGAAACTTTTCTTTCAGAGCAAACTGACTGAAGGGAGTCCAGTGGGAGCTCACGTACTCAAGATGATTGGGTACAAAGAGGCTCTAGAGAAACTGGGACACACCATCAATCAGGAGCTTGTTGTAGACATCATCCTGCAGTCTCTCCCGGCCTCTTTCGATCCATTCATTATTAATTTTAATATGAACAAAATCGACTGTACGCCGGCGGAGTTACTGAACATGCTCTATACTACAGAGCAGACTCTTGAGAAGGGAAAGCCTTCATCCTCTGTCCTAATGGTTCCTTCCAGGAACAAGAAGAAGGGGAAGAAGGGCAAAGCCCCTATCAAGAGCTACAACAAGGCTCTAAAGCAAAAGGTAAAGCGGTCAAAGGAATACAGATGTTTCCATTGTGGCCAGCTGGGTCACTGGAAAAAGGACTGTAAAGCGCTCCAAGGAGATAAGAAGGGAAGCAAGACTTTCGCTTCTGGCTCAGGTATTTTCGTGACAGAAGTCATGGTTTCTTCTTCTATTTCATGGGTGTTGGACACTGCATGTGGAGTTCACATTTGTTCAAATGTACAGGAACTCAAGAGAAGAAGACAGGTGGGACAGCATGAGGTGGACCTACGAGTTGGAAACGGGGCACGGGTTGCTGCTGTTGCTGTAGGAGTTTATCAGATCTCTTTACCATCTGGTCTTGTATTAGAACTTGACAATTGTTATTTTGTACCGAGCATAACTAAGAATATTATCTCTATTCCTGCTCTTGTCAGGAAAGGGTTTTCCTTTGAATGCAAAATTTCAAAGTGTTATATTTCTTTTGATAATATTGTTTATGCTACTGGGTCAATTAACAATGGGTTATTCATGTTGGACATGGAATGTTCAATACAACAGTTTGATATTAAGAAAGCCAAGTATGCTGATGACAGCACCTTGCTATGGCATAGTCGTTTAGGCCATATTAACAAGAAGCGCATTAAGCGGTTGCATGATCATGGACTGCTGGGATCATTCTCTTGTGAGGAGCTTGATACATGCAAAGCTTGTTTAATGGGTAAAATGACGAAGTCTCCTTTTTCTAATAAAGGTCAAAGGGCTTCAGGTTTACTTGACCTCATTCATAGTGATGTGTGTGGGCCATTTAGTAAACATGCCAGAGGTGGCTATTCATACTTCATTACCTTTACTGATGATTTCAGTAGGTATGGTTATGTCTATCTAATGAGACATAAGAGTGAATCTTTTGACAAGTTCAAAGAGTTCAAAAATGAAGTACAAAATCAGCTAGGCCGAAATATCAAGGCACTTCGCTCAGATCGAGGTGGAGAATACTTGAGTCGAGAGTTTACTGACTATCTGAAGGAGTGTGGGATTATCTCACAGCTCACTCCGCCAGGAACACCGCAATGAAATAGTGTGTCCGAGAGGAGAAATAGAACCTTACTGGATATGGTTCGTTCTATGATGAGTCAGGCTACTCTACCTTACTCCTTTTGGGGATTTGCACTGGAAACAGCTGCAAAGGTACTAAACCGAGTGCCATCCAAGGCAGTTTCAAAGAATCCATATGAGTTATGGTACGGGAAACAACCGAGCTTGACATTTATTAAGATCTGGGGTTGCGAGGCTTATGTCAAAAAGCTCGCCTCTGGGAAACTGGAGAGCAGATCTGATAAATGTATCTTTGTCAGTTACCCTAAGGAAACTAAGGGTTATTATTTCTACGATCCCAAAGAGAACAAAGTATTTGTTGCTCGAACGGCTATTTTTCTTGAGAAGGAATTTCTTCTGCAAGAGGCCAGTGGGAGAGAAATAAAGCTGGATGAGAATCCAGAAGAAGGACAAAGTGGTCAAACTCAGTTGGATGAGCCTGAGCCAATAGAACAGGTTATTGAACAACCTGAGGCTCAGATATCACGAGAACCGCGAAGATAGGGAAGGATCCGTCGACAGCCTGAACGCTATGACGGAGTCTACATCATTGATGATGAACCCCTTACTTATGCGGATGTGGTCAGTGGACCGGAATCAGCGAGATGGCTTGAAGCTATGCGAGCCGAGATGGACTCCATGTCAGATAACCAAGTTTGGGATTTGGTTGATCCGCCTTCGGGAGTAATCCCTATAGGCTGTAAGTGGATCTTCAAGAAGAAGATTGACATGGATGGTAACGTGGTTACCTATAAAGGCAGGCTAGTTGCGAAAGGTTTCAAACAAATCTACGGGATAGATTATGATGAAACTTTCTCTCCTGTAGCTATGTTCAAGTCTATTCGGATTATTCTTGCGATAGCGGCATATTATGATTATGAGATCTGGCAAATGGATGTGAAGACCGCTTTCCTTAATGGAAAACTAGAAGAGGATGTGTATATGACACAACCTGAAGGTTTCATCAATCCATCAGATCGTCATAGAATATGCAAATTAAAGAAGTCCATTTATGGACTTAAACAAGCATCAAGAAGCTGGAATATTCGTTTTGATGAATCAATCTGTGAATTTGGTTTCATCAAGAATGAAGATGACCCGTGTGTATATAAGAGGTTTAGTGGGAGCGTGATTACTTTCCTAGTCCTCTACGTCGATGATATCTTGATCATTGGAAACGATATTCCTGAAATGCATGCGGTTAAGGCATGGTTAAGAAAATGTTTCCAAATGAAAGATTTTGGAGAAGCAGCCTATGTATTAGGTGTGAAGATCTACAGAGATAGATCTAAGAGGCTTCTCGGGCTGTGCCAGAGTACTTACATCGATAAAGTCCTGGAGAGATTCCATTTAGAAAATTCTAAAAGAGGATATCTTCCAGTCAGACATGGTCTGAATCTTTCAAAGAGTGAGTGTCCACAAACACAGACTGAGAAAGAAGAAATGGACAATAAGCCATATGCTTCGGCTATTGGGTCCATTATGTATGCGATGTTGTGTACTCGCCCAGACGTCGCTTATGGGTTAAGCGTGACCAGTCGATTCCAAAGTAATCCAGGGAAGGCACACTGGATTGCGGTCAAGAACATTTTGAAATATCTTCGGAGGACCAAAGATATGTTCTTGATATATGGAGGTCAGGAAGAACTCAGTATTGAAGGATATACTGACGCTTCGTTCCAATCTGACCAGGATGATTTCCGATCGCAATCAGGCTATGTTTTTAGCTTGAATGGAGGAGCAGTGGTGTGGAAAAGTTTCAAACAATCAATTGTTGCTGATTCCACAACAAAAGTTTCAAACAATCAATTGTAGCCTCAGAAGCATCTAAGGAGGCAGTGTGGATTCGTAAGTTCGTTCAGGAACTTGATGTTGTTCCTTCGAGTGCAGATCCTTTGGTTATCTTCTGTGATAACACTGGAGCAATAGCACAGGCAAAGGAACCACGGTCGCACCAGAAGTCCAAGCACATACAGAGAAGGTTTCACTTGATCCGGGAGATCATTGATCGAGGAGAGATCAAGATCTGTAAGGTTCATACAGATGACAATCTAGCTGACCCGCTTACAAAGCCTCTGGCGCAGCAGAAGCATGAGAAGCACTGTAATAATATGGGTTTGAGATTTCTCAACCATTAGATTAAGTGCAAGTGGGAGATTGTTGGGGTATGCCCTTAAGGCTAATGTTTGAGGCCTTGGGATTATTTCAGTATCATGTATAAACTCTATGTTTATAAAGGCAATGGTTGTTATTCAGGTTGTTACATTATCTGCTGCCATATGTATACTTCTGAATAATGTCTCAATGCTGTTCAGCTTGGCTGACATGCAGTATTGTCCTTAGTCGAGATATCTTGGTGAACATGAGACAGCCTTGATATGATTGAGACTAATATGTGTTCTAATCTTATAGGATGCTTCGAGCATGGAATAAGATGTAGACTCATGGGTACATTGGATGTACTGGACTGACCCTAATTAGGATATTCAATTGCTTGTCACAATGTGAATAATCCTTGTATGCGAGCAAGTGGCATATTTCCTCTGACTTGAGATCACTTGTGTTTCTAAATGATGATTGGCATTGTTTTGAGGTAGTTCAATATCATTTGAAACATAATGGTTATAGACTATCTTGGATAATGAGCATGAGTCATGTTAGGGCACTAGTGATAGATATAGGATTGCCGTCTCCTTGTTTGGAGTGTGATGTTCTGAAGGGGCCCCCTGGATGAGATGATTGAGAAAGTGTATGGCCATACCCAGATGACTATGTTCATCTGATCTAATCATTCTCATCATATTAGAATTACAGGCTTGACACGCTTGTCCAATAAGAACATCCAGTGGCAAAGGAAACACATATGTCAAGTGACTTGGGTTCACACTTGTGCTGTGGTTTGGGTGTAGTCTTGGAAGACTCTTTCCTTTATATCGAGAGATAGTGATGTGTTGCTAGATACCCCTCACTGATCGTGATAACGTAAGTTATCATTACCGACGTTTAAAGGAAACCCTTAGGGTCGCACAATTTGATGATATGGCTTACTTAAGTCAGATCGTGTGGACTGAATTGTTTTGGTTCAGTTTAAAGGGATTTAAACTCTGATTGTAAGTGAGATCTGGTCTGATCATGTTTGATTGATTAGGGCTTGAGATCGGTAAGCTTCGATCGAGAGAATTGATGCTAGATCGATGAGATCAAGAGCATCAAGAGATGAATGGTTAGATCTTGAGCCTTATGGTTTAATTTGATCTAGACCAAGGCTTGGTTTGATTTGGTCCTTGAACCAAATTCAATTGAACCAGGTTCATCAAATGAGCACTTGGTTCAAGGGGAGAAGAAAAAATGCGATCGTTCACTTGGAGTGAACGCATGAACGCATGATATTAAGGGCTTGCTATTTTTGGAAGTCATGCTTTCCAAAATAGATAACGCCTCCACATTCGTTCGTGAGTGCATCTCTTTTCTCCTCTCGCCTCTTCCTCTCGACTTCTCTCTCGAGTAGTGTGGGTTTTACGCCAAGGAGAGGACTTGACAAAGCCTAGAGATCATCTCAATCTCCTTCACGCGATTAGGAGACCTTGGAGCTTTGCTAGCACAAGGAACGCCAAGGAGTAGCCATCTCTTGTCTTGTGTGCGATTGCCTTTGGAGAAGAAGCACACGCCTCTTTCCTTTCAAGTCGTCATCCAAAGCAATGGCATTGGTATGATCTCTCACTAGATCTATACAAAATGTTAAGTTGATCATATGTTCATACATGCGATCCTAGGAAACCCTAGATTCTGCCTTGAGAAAATTTTATATCTGCATGATTAGGGTTTCCCCCCCCCCCCCTTAATGGAGCTTTCAATTGGTATCAGAGCATAGTTCCTTGTATGATTCATATGATTGCTTATAGTGATCCTTATTTGCACTTAAGAGTAGATCTAAAGGTATAGGTCATCATGCGAAACTAGATGTATGTTTATTACTTGTTGGCGCATGTATGATGTTTGGTGCATGTTGTTGTTTTTGTCAAAAACAAAACTTATCTTGCGCGCATCCATTAGATTTAAGCGCCTGCTTTAAAATCTTAGACGGGTTATTAGGGTTGAAGTCATCGTCCAGTATAGACCCAACAGTCTGATCAGACCATTCAGTAATTCTGCCGGAGTACAGTCGATTTTGTTCATATTAAAATTAATGATGAACGCATCGAAAGAAGCCGGAAGAGACTGCAAGATAATGTCTACAACAAGTTCTTGATTGATGGTATGACCCAGTTTCTCTAGAGCTTCTTTGTACCCAATCATCTTGAGTACGTGAGCTCCCACTGGACTCCCTTCAGTCAGTTTGCTATGAAAGAAAAGTTTCGTCAAGTTATAGCGTTCTGTCCTTGCCTGTGCAGCATACAGCATTTTCAGATTTGCTATAATATCAATAGCAGACAAATCCTCATGCTGACACTGGAGCTCGGGCGTCATTGACGCAAGCATAAGGCAAGCGACATCAGTACTATCACTGACGTGCTTCTCATAAGCATCTCGAACTGCCCTTGCGGCGTTCGTAGCGGGTTGAGCCGGCATAGCCGTCTCAAGGACGTACAGCTTCCTCTCAGTTTTGAGGACAATCTTCAGCTGTCTGTACCAGTCTGAGAAGTTTGGCCTAGCAAACTTCTCCTTTTCCAATATGGATCGCAAGTTGAGCCCTGTGGTGTTCGTTGCTGCAGGAATCTACAACATAGCAAGAACAACAAGGTCAATATCCATGTTAGAATCATTCCAGGACTTAAGAGTGATTCCTTTCTCACTATTTTATCTGACTGAAAATCCAATAAAACAGCCCGAAAGAGTAAAACTATTTTAGTGAGATGGGATCCAGATTTCATATTTGATCTCCGCGTCCCGCTCAGGCAAGATAAGATGCACAGAGAGTTCAAGCACTAATCACTGGTAGGCAATCCATGCCAATCGCCAACCCGTTCGATTCCCCTTCATCTAGGCAATCCAGAAGACTGTGCCAACTGAGTTGGTACAACACAGTTTCTGATTCCTCAGATGGCTGCCTCCATATAGCTATCATATGCGCAACTTGTAGCCTATATGGTCAAGCTGACCTGACCTACTTCCTGGACCACCACGTGCTATGCTGAGCAAAGAGAAGCGATAAATCCCTTCTCTGTATCATGTAGGTGTAATTGCGCACCGTCTGAAAATAGCTGGGCGTGCCCACTGAGTGGGTACAACACGGCCCCAACGATAGTCAGAACAGTGAGGTTTCGCGTCAGAAGGCAATCGTTAGCTTGATATTTACGTTGGATTTTAACGGTCTTTTATCTTCTTACTATCATGCAAATTCTATAGTGATAGCTGAAGAAAAAAATATGCATGTGCTAATATTACTTAAAACAGTAAATAGAAAGCACAATTATCTTATGTGGTAAACGCCCCCATAAAACTTAAGTAAAACCCTAGTTTAACAAAAATCTTTACTTGAGCTCTTTATGGGACTCTTGTACCTCATCCGGCCCAGCCCGGGCCCAAACGCCATCTACAGCCCAAATGCGCCCACAAGACAGAATGGGCCTGTTCTAGAGTCGACCTCTAGACCACCCACCTAGTGAAGCCAATTGCTGCAAGCGCTTCTGCCAAATGTGCTGTGTGCTCATGTCTGATCAAATTACATTTTAAACTATCTAGACATGGTTTGACACGCAGGTCAATATCCATTCATATAATTTCAAATGTGACTCACAGATCACATCAAATATATTAATTTCCAGGCACGCAGGCCCCAGCACAGCATACAAAATAGGGCAGCCCACATAGGATTAAATAAACACTCAATATACTCAATGCAACATGTTAAACATGTACTACAAGTGATCCAAACAGAAATAAAATTTTAGAAAAACCCATGGCATCACTTTTATTTCCTTATGTGCCCCACTACCTTACAACGGTCCATTAACAGATATCCACTCGTCAGACCAAGTCAGACCCACTGCCCTTGCATGCACCCAGTCATAACTGACTTGCGTCGACCCAATGGTCGACTATGCATGCCTTAAGAGCTGAACGTCCCACATGATTTCCGGCAAGCGGGTGTGACCCCGGGCCATAATCATGATCATTCACTAGGCGCCTCAAACAGACATCGCTACACGCCCCTCTGCAGTCGGCTTATAGCCACCTGTACAGCTTGCGCACAGGTGCTATCCAGCCGCCCATCCAGGCTGTCAGATAGTCTGATTAGGCTGTTGGGTCCATACTTCACTAACGACTTCAAAACTGTTAACCCGTCTAAGTGTTTGAAGTAGGCGCACAGATAGATCTAGTGGAGTCATGCATGAAGATAATTTTCGTTTGAAAAACAACTATGATATATGCGCAAACTATGTATGCAAAGATTCATCTAACATCACATGCGCAAGCTATGTATGTAAACTGTGCATCATGTAGTCACATGTGAACATAAAGAAGATCTACCCAATAACTCAAGCATGGATCACAAGAAGGCAACCATATGCATCAAGTCAGAAAACCTGCTCTGATACCACTAAAAGGATACCTAGGTCACAAGTGACTACAATGAAAAATTCATAGCAAAACTAGGAATCCATAGAATCGCATGACATGAGCACATGATCAACCTTGTATAACTTGTATAGAACAAGTTAGAGTATTACCTGTGCCATGATGTGAGAGGCGACTTGGAAGATGAAAGGGGCGAGTGCCTCTTCTCCAAAGATGTCACACACAAGATGAGAAAGACTTTCTTTCTTGTGTTCCTTGTGCTAGCAAAGACACCAAGGAGTCTTGATCGTCTCTTGGAAAGGATGATGTGTGTCCCCTTGGCTAGTCAAACTTCTCTTCCTTGCGTGAAGATGATCCACACGAGAGAGCGAAGAGAGGAGGAAGCGAGAGGAGCTTTCGAAAACCGTGGATACCCAAAAGGAAAATTCGGCCACCACATATGGTAAGAACCGAACATGTAACTCCCTCCATAACTCCCTTTTAAGCGATTGAAAACTCCTCTTAAATTGAACCATGCGTTCACAAGTGAACCGGTTCAATTTCAATTTGGTTCAAGCACCAAATCAAACCAGTCCTGGTTATAATCTTCTTCGAACCAAATGGCTCAAGATCTAACCACACATCACATTGAACCCCTGATCTTTACGACCAAGCATCAATCCTCCGATCAAAGCTTACCGATCACATGTCCTAATCAATCAAACATGATTAGACTAGATCTCACTTTTAATCAGAGCTTAAATTCCTTTAAACTGAACTAGAATAATTCCAGTCCACACGATCTGACATAAGTAAGCCATATCATCAAATTGTGCGACCCTAAGGGTTTCCTTCAATGTCAGTAACGATAACTTACATTATCACGACCATAGAGAGGTATCTAGCAACACATCACTGTCTTCCAATATGAAGGAAAGAGTCTTCCAAGACTACTCCCAAACCACAGCACAAGTGTGAATCTCATTCACTTGGCATACATGTTTCCCTTTGCCACTGGATGTTCTCGTCGGACAAGCGTGTCAAGCCTGTGATTCCAACATGATGAAAATGGTTAGATCAGATGAACATAGTCATCTGGGTGATGCGGACAGGAACCACAAGCCACGAAGATACAAGTGGAGCCTAAAGGTGCCATAGACAAAGACTCGTGAGGTCGCGAATAAGCTAGCAAGCTCAATCAATAAAGCTAGCTCAATAATTAACCACTTCATAAGAGGCCCAAGACAAAGCCCACTTATCAGCAATAATTCGCCACAAAGAAGCCCAAGACTATTCCATTGGATCAGCCAGCAACAAAGCAAGATGCTCCAACTCCAAATCAGATTCTAGGATTTCATCAAAGCGCACATCAACACAAATCTTGATCACTGCAAAGAAGGAAGGCTCAACGTCTCTCCCTTCATCGCTGCAAATGGAAGCACAACGTCTCTTTGCTGGAGATGGAAAGAACAACGTTCACCTTGAACGTTCGCGTGCAACCTCTCTCAAAGCTTCCCCTATATCTTACACTCATGTATCCTTGTAATCGACAGATTTGTTGAATGGAAATGGTTTTGCTTCCTCAATCGGATGTCTCCGATCTTCTTCTCCTCTGAGGCGCTTGTGTCGCCTATCCTTCCCCTCACCTCCTTCTAGGGCTGAGCCCCTTCCTCCTCTCTTCCCCTCTCCTCCATTCTCTTCTTCCTCACAAGTTCAATCTTCCAGCCGCAACAGTTCTAGATTTTCGGAATTTTCCGAGTTCGCCGCCGACGATCCACCGGCCGGATCTCCACGAGACTTTGGCCACCACTCCCTCTCCCCAAGACAAAGCCACAGCCACCGGCATCCATCCATCCGACTCTCCGATCACCGGAATCGAAACTTCATTTCGATCCCCTGTTCTCGCCCTGATTCCGCCCTTCTCCCGCCTTTCAGCACCGTTCGACTCCAACCAGCCACCGTCCGCCTCCAAACTCCGGCCACCACTTTGCCATAGTCAGAGGGACCTCCCATCGTAACAGGTCCGGCGATCGTCAGCCACCGGACGAACGCCGACCAACTCTGCTCCACGCTCGTTTTCCCCTGTTTCCGCCCAGCTTCCGCCTCAGATCCGCCTTTCACCATCGTCCTCCTCCGACCGGCCACCGTCCGCCCCGAAACTCCTGCCACGTTGTCACCACAACCATACCAACCTCCAGTAGTAGCAGTTTTTGATTTGGTCAACCACTGGCCGGCCGGCAACAAATCCTTCTCCGGTGCGACATCCCCTGCTTCTGCCCTGCCCGCGACCGTGCTCCGCCCTTCCGCATCATGCTCCTCCGACCAGCCACCGCCCATCACCAAACTCCAGCCACCTCTTCGCCATGATCACGGTGACTCCCAGACGTAGCAGTTCCGGCGATCGTGCACCACAGGACGAACGCCGACGATTCCTGATCTGATCCCGCGTCTCCCCTGTTCTGCTGAACAGCGCGTCCCCACCTCCGCCTGCGTTGCCACCCTCGCCTCGCCCCACCACCAGCCGTCGGTGTTCCGACGATACCGACGCCGCCTCGTCTCCTCCTTGCTTCCAAATCCTCCGACGAGCAATCCACGCTCGAGCGTCGATGAACGACGCAAACCTCGCGTTCCCTGTTTCTGATCTCCATGAATTTCCTGCTTCAACTTCCTGTTCGCTAATCTATATATGTTTGTTTGCGCAGGTATTTTAGCAATCGGCGCCACCAAAATCTTGATCTTTGGCGTCACGAGGAAGAACTCACTTTGCTCTACGAGAGGGACGAGTTGATCCAACTAAAGCTACAATGGATCAGTCCGAAAGACATAAAAACTTCTCGTAAATGATATTTTGTAGCACTGAAATCTATTTGCTATTTTCTAGCTATTTTCTGAATTGTGCACTTTATTTTGAAAATTAAAATAATAATAATAATAATAATAATAATCAGACTTTAATTAGTATCAAATTCCGTGTCTCCACCCTACATCACTGGGTATGGCCATACACATTCTCAACCATTTCATCCATAGGGCCCCCTTAGAACATCACACTCCAACCAGGAGAGGCAATCCTATATCTATCACAAGTACCCTAACATGACTCATGCCCACTATCCAAGATAATCCTTAATCATTATCTTTCAAATGATATGGAACTACCTCAAGATAATGCCAATCATCACTTAGAAACACAAGTGATCTCAAGTCAGAGGGAATATGCCACTTGCTTGCATACAAGGATTATTCACATTATGACAAACAATTGAATATCCTGAGAAGGGTCAGTCCAGTACATCCAATGCACCTATGTGTCTAAATCTTATTCCATGCTCGAAGCATCCTATAAGATTAGAACACATATTAGTCTCAATCATACCAAGGCTATCTCACGTTCACCAAGATATCTCGACTAAGGACAATACTGAATGTCAGCTAAACTGAACATCATTGAGACATTACTCAGAAGTATACATATAGCAGCAGATTATGTAACAATCTGAATAACAACAAATGCCTTCAAAAACATATATATTGTTTATACATGATACTGAAAATAGCCCAAGGCCTCAAACATTAGCCTTAAGGGCATACCCTAACAAAAACCAAATTAAATTCTTCACAACGCTGTAACACACGTGATAAATTAAACAGACAAATATCAAAACTAGAACTATAGACAAAAAAATCATCCATAAACACATCCACAATATCCTCAATGAGATCAGAAAAAATAGCCATCATGTAGCATTGGAAAGTAGCGGGTGCATTGCAAAGTCTAAACGACATGCGGCGATAGGCAAAAGTGACATATGGGCACGTGAACGTCATCTTCTCCTGATCTTCGGGATCCAGCACCCTGTTACCGTTCGAGTCAGAATAAGAGTATTATTTTCATTTTTTTTAGCACCGTAATCTCCCCTTTCTTCGGTACCACATGCACCTGGCTCACTCACTAGCTATCAGAGATGTGGTAGATAACTCCAGCATCAAGGACTTTAAGAATCTCATTCTTGACTACCTCCGTCATGTTGGGGTTAAGCCTCCTCTAGTATTCTATTAATGGCTTGGTCCCCTCTTCTAAAATTATCATGTGCATACAAATAGCAGGGTTAATTCCTTTAATATCATCAAGGGTGTAGCCAATCACCTTCTTATGCTGCCAAAGTTCTTCTAAAAGCCTTGCAGTCTGAGATTCATCTAGATTGGCATTAATAATGACAAAAAAGTGTAGTTCTCTCAAAGAAATTAATACCTGAGGTTATGATGAAGGATGGGATTCCTATGTCCTAGATCACCTTAGGTATGTAGCTCTAACAGTATAATGGTAAGCGTGAAATGAGGACAATAGTTTGGAGAGAATGCCCTAGGGCCCCTTATGGGAAGGGGCCGAACCCCTTCTTGGTTTGCAAGTAGTGATCTCCGGTAGGCACGTCTCCAGGGGTTGATGATGAGCCTTCACTGTATTCTAGCTGCAGCCCGAGTGAGGGTTTGGCGAAGATGTTGAAGCCAGCAATGGAACAGTGGCGCGGAGTGGTGATGGCTAATGAAGGTGTTCGACTGTGAAGATGAAGAGGGAAAGGTAATGGTGACATGGAGATGATTGTGGAGTCGGTAACATAGAGGAGCAAGCTCAACCCAAGAGGAGCAAGCTCAACTCTCACAAACGCAAACACAAGGTTTTCAGATTTCAAAATATTCAGACTAAGTGCAAAAGTGTGAGAATTAGAAGCTTTAAACCCTTCAACGTTCACATTTGGGGCAACGCTTGGCATTCCATGGCTGAGGTGGAGGCTGGTTATGAGTGGCATTCTGTTGGCCGTGACTTGAGCTGCAATCTTCTACGTATGCTGAGAGAGAAATGTAACTGTTGGTTGCTAGTAAGTAAGTGGCTGATGTGTTCCTTTATCTTTAGCTGACTTAGGCCCAATGTTCGATATACTCTTGGACTTGGGTCATCTTGGCTTGAGCTGGGGTGTGAATATTGTTGACATGAATTTGATGTTGACTTGCTGAGGTTGACACTGTAGCATTTGACCTTGCTGGAATTGAGCTGGGAATGATCTTGTCGAGATGGGGCTGATGTTGTTGGGCTAGAGCTGAATGTTGACTGTAGTGTTGACTTTGAGAGCTGAATTGTCATTCCGTTGCCAAGTAGTTGAAGGAGGTAGGTGCTTGTAAGTGCCTTACAGGTGCATTCATCCTAGTCTACTAACAACCTAATACATTCACTAAAAGAAAACAAAGACTTGAAAGTAAATCCTAGGCTAAATCCTACCTACACAACAACAACACAAATGCAGGAAATAGAGTAGCGTTTTCAACATACAATGCAGAATTTTAAAACAAGTTCAAAATATCAAATCTAAACAAGTTTCTAAAGCGCCATTAAGTCCTTTGAGGATGCTCCCTACATCAGCTTTCCCGGGGTTGTAGAATTCTCCTCCGGAGAATTAATATTGAGGTTCACCACGTTTAGCTTTTGGTGGCCACCCCAAAGTATAATAATCATCCCTTATTGAGCATCCGGAGGGGGGTTTCTCTTCTTCATCTTTCTGCCTTGACTTTGGTGGCCATCCCTTTGTGTGTATGTTGTTGTCAGCCCTCTGTACCTGTTCATTCCTGCAAGTGGGAGATTTGAAAGTGCTTGTGTTCTCATACATAAAAGCATGTGACTTGAAAACATGGTATTGAAAGGTGATAGCTTTAAATGATAAATATGCATAAGGAATCTTAGGTATTAAGCTTGTTTCTTGTAACACATGATTAGGAATGATTAAATCAATATTAGCTTCATGAAAAACTTTACCATGCAATTTTTCATTTAACGCAAAAGATGATTTCATTTGTAGCATGTGAATAGTCATGGTATTATCAAAGCAAGATTCAAATTTAAATTCATCTTGGTAGAGAGTTAAGCCTTTAGAGGTGTCATGTAATTGTTTCTTAGTTTCGTTCCCTAGAGGTTCTGATAGCTCAGGAATGAGTGGTATGTTTTCCCCATGACTTTCTTTTGTGGGTGGGGGAGTGGGCTCAGGTGTTTCAAACGGTAATGTGTGTTGAGGTTCAGATCTAGGTTCCAAGGTGGATGGTAGTATAATAGGTTCTAGAGGAGGCAGTTGACAATTATTGCTCATGGTGTAGGATGAGTCCATGTTTTGCTCCTGGTGATCTTCTATCTCTTGTGGCTCCATGTCATCCTCACTAGTATAATCTGGGGCATATATAACTTGTTCTATTTTCTCTTCAAGGATTTGAGAAGTCATGGTCAGGGTTTGCTTAGGAGAATCTTTAGGTGGTAAGCATGTATCATCCTTAGGTAATGTATCATGGGATTGAGCTTTAGCTAATGCCCTAACATGTTCAGCTTGTCTCTTTCTATCTAACTTGATCTTATACTCAATGGTTAGAGCTTGTTGGTAGGATTCCTCTAAGGTCTTAATAGGATAAAGCATGATAGCATCTCTTATATTTTCCCTAAGTCCCCTCTCAAACCGATCAAGGGTTTGCTCTGGATCTTCCTCTATGTCACATCTAAAAAGTAGGTCTTCAAATCTTTCCATGTATTTCGCCACATAATCATTTTCTTGTGTCAACCTAGACAATTGATCATTCATGTATTCCCTATAGTGTTGGGTTACATATCTGAAAGGTTCCCACAAGGGGGCGAAACCCTAAATCATAGGCGCATATGAAGAATGAAAGCAACGGAAAGGGGGTTTCTAGATCTTGCATGGTATTATGATTAACAAAACCGATTGTATAGTAGTGATAGAACCATACCATAGCCATTTCTAGATGGCGTCTTGGAAGCTAGAGAACAAGAGAGGTCTCCTCCAAATTGTCGCACACAAGATGAGGTATAGCTTCTTCTTGTCGTCCCTTGTGCTAGCAAGGATCGTCCAAGTATCCTTCTCGTATGGAAGGGATGAGATCTTCTTGGCTTGGCGAAAAACTTCCTTCTCCTTTCGTCAACACCACATGCACTCTCGAATGAGCAAGCGACAAGAGGAAGGAGCGACAATAGGCGTGAGAGAGGAGTAACGTGAGGCGATGTCACGTTTAGGAGTCATGGTTTCTAAAAATAGAAACACTCCCACGTTCATGCACTCATGTGACCATGGGTTTACCCCAAGCGCAAACTTCTCTTCACCCTTGAACCATGCGCTCATTCATGAGCCGGTTCACTTTGGTTCGGTTCAATAACCAAATAAGCCAAGCATTCAGTCCAGACCATAATAAACACTTAGGTTCTTGATCTGACCGTCAATCTCTTGATGCTCCTGATCTGACCAATCTAGCATCCAATCTCTCGATCGAAGCTTACCGATCTGAAGCCCTAATCAATCAAACATGATCAGACCAGATCTCACTCACAATCAGAGATTAAATCCCTTTAAACTGAACTCAAACAATTCAGTCCACACGATCTGACTTAAGTAAGCCATATCATCAAATTGTGCGACCCTGAGGGTTTCCTTTAAATGTCGGTAACGATAACTCACGTCATCACGATCAGTGAGGGGTATCTAGCAACACATCACTGTCTCCCAATATAAAGGAAAGAGTCTTCCAAGACTACACCCAAAAACAACACAAGTGTGAATCAACTCACAAAGCATACATATTTCCTTTGCCACTGGATGTTCTTATTGGACAAGCGTGTCAAGCTTGTAACTCCAATATGATGAGCATGATTAGATCAGATGAACATAGTCACCTGGGTATGGCCATACACTTTCTCAATCATCTCATCCAGGGGGCCCCTTTAGAACATCACACTCCTTAAACAAGGAGACGGCAATCCTATGTCTATCACTAGTGCCCTAACCTGACTCAAGCTCATCATCCAAGATAGTCTATAATCATTATGTTTCAAATGATATTGAACTACCTCAAAACAATGACAATCATCATTTAGGAAACACAAGTGATCTCAAGTCAGAGGAAATGTGCCACTTGTTACATTCAAGGATTATTCACATTGTGACAAACAATTGAATATCCTAGTAGGGTCTGTCCAGTACATCCAATGTACCCATGAGTCTACATCTTATTCCATGCTCGAAGCATCCTATAAGATTAGAACACATATTAGTCTTAACCATATCAAGGCTGTCTCATGTTCACCAAGATATATCGACTAAGGACTTTATTGCCTGTCAGCCTAGCTGAACAGCTTTGAGACATTATTCAGAAGTACACTTATTACAGCAGACAAGGTAACAACCTGAATAACAACCATGCCTATATAAACATAAGAGTTTATTACATGATACTGTTACAATCCCAAGGCCTCAAACATTAGCCTTAAGGGCATACCCCAACAATCTCCCACTTGCACTTAATCTAATGGTTGAGAAATCTCAAACCCATGTTATTATAGTGCTTCTCATGCTTCTGCTGCGCCAGAGGCTTGGTAAGCGGGTCTGCCAGATTGTCATCTGTATGAACCTTGCAGATTTTGATCTCGCCATGATCTATGATCTCCCTGATCAAGTGAAACCGTCTCTGTATGTGCTTGGACTTCTGGTGCGACCGTGGTTCCTTTGCTTGTGCGATTGCTCCAGTGTTATCACAGAAGATAACCAAAGGATCTGCACTCGAAGGAACAACACCAAGTTCTCTCACGAACTTACGAATCCACACTGCCTCCTTGGATGATTCCGAGGCTGCAACATACTCGGCTTCTGTTGTGGAATCAGCAACAGTTGACTGTTTGAAACTCTTCCACACCACTGCTCCTCCATTCAAGCTAAAAACATAGCCTGATTGCGATCGGAAATCATCCTGGTCAGACTGGAACGAAGCATCAGTATATCCTTCAATACTGAGTTCTTCCTGACCACCATATATCAAGAACATATCTTTGGTCCTCCGAAGATATTTTAAGATATTCTTGACTGCAATCCAGTGTGCCTGACCTGGATTACTTTGGAACCGACTGGTCACGCTTAACCCGTAAGCGACGTCTGGGCGAGTACACAACATCGCATACATAATGGAACCAATAGCCGAAGCATAAGGCGTATTGTCCATTTCATCTTTCTCAGTCTGTGTTTGTGGACACTGACTCTTCGAAAGATTCAGACCATGTCTGACTGGAAGATATCCTCGTTTAGAATTCTCTAAATGAAATCTCTCCAGGACTTTATCGATGTAAGTACTCTGGCACAGCCCGAGAAGCTTCTTAGATCTATCCCTGTAGATCTTCACACCTAATATATAGGCTGCTTCTCCTAAATCTTTCATCTGGAAACATTTCCTTAACCATGCCTTAACTGCATGCATTTCAGGAATGTCATTTCCAATGATCAAGATATCATCGACGTAGAGGACTAGGAAAGTAATCACGCTCCCACTAAACCTCTTATATATACACGGGTCATCCTCGTTCTTGATGAAACCAAATTCAGTGACTGATTCATCAAAACGAATGTTCCAGCTTCTTGATGCTTGCTTAAGTCCATAAATAGACTTCTTTAACTTGGATATCTTATGACTGTCCCGCCGGGGCGTGACAGTGATTGTCTCTACTAAAATTTTCTTGGGCTACTTGTTGATCTGAAATGCCTTCGTCTTTGCTGCCTGAGTCTCTTGCTGCATAAATGCTCTCCAGGTTCAGAGAGTTCTCCTCCGGGAAATAAGTGGATGGCATGTCGGTGGCGGAGGAGTCCTCGAGTGGGGCATAGTATGGAAGAAGGTCCGCAATGTTGAAAACAAGGTTGATCCCTATGCTCTTTAGTAGATCTAGGACATAGGCATTGGGGCCGATTTGCTCGCATATGGCCACATGTACCATGCTTGGAGCTTAAAATGTGCCCTACTTGTCACTCTCTCAGGGTGGATGTGCACCCTCACCAAGTCTCCTACACGAACGTGTTTGTGGCCTACGATATTCGTTGACCTTTATTTTATACCTAGTATTGCCCAAAAAGATCCTATGTTGAATTTGCTCATGCAAACTTGTGATATGTTGGGCTAAGCAGTGTAGACTTAGACATATATGACTCAAAGGGAAAGTCATGCAAATCAATGGGTTTGTGAGGTTGTTGGCCTAGAACCAACTGGAAGGGACTCAATCCTGTTGATCGATTGACTGGACTATTATATGTGAATTCAGCAATAGAGAGGATGGTGTCTGATGACACAATTTCATGCAGGATTTTTCTTATATATTAGGCACTAAATTGAGTCATATTTTGTTTACTTTGTTTTATTTTTCACTTAATTTTACTTAAAGCTATGGAATCTATACAAAACTCTATTTTCTTAATTTTTAGGCTTAAAGTCCCTCAAAATGATGGAATTTGAAGCAAACATCGTCACCATTGGATTCAGAGCATCGAAACAAGGCACCATGCAAATTTTCAATAAATTTGGAGGCTGTTTACTTTTCCTCCTGACTTTTTGGAGACCCATTGACCAAAAGTTCACAGCCCATGAATACTTCACGATACCAGGAACTCTGTTTGAACCAGTCAACAACAACAACCAACTTCTTCATCCACCCTAACTTCTTTTGTGTCAAATAGAAGAGCAGACAAAGGAGAATAAGAAGAGAGGCCTAGGGCACGATCTGGGAGCTTTCACACCGATTTTGAAGAAAAATATAAGAAAACACACAATGAATGACTTCCACCTTTCGATTGAGACAATGACTTGGATATGTGACAATCCTTGGCATTCTACTACTCAAATCTAAGGGAAGGAAGAGTAGAAGAAGTTCCTAGTGTTTTCTGTAATTTTCTAAAGGAGATTGAGATGATCTGAGGTGATTTATTTGACTCTGTGCTGAAGACAGTTCAACACCTTCACTGCGGTGAAACTGTGAACGCTTCACCACTGTGAAGATCTGAAGTCATATTTGAGCCTAATTCGAGCAAGCCTCACAAGGGAAGTTCAATAGTTTAGCCTAAATCAATAATTTTTTAAAATTATAAATAAATAGATTAAATAAATTTTTATCATAAGAAATTCATTGGGCTACCCCCTTTGTTTCGAAAATAAGTTTAGCCTATAGCGGCCATGCCAATAAAGTACATGTTCTTTGTACGAAAAATCGATAACAAATATAAATAAATAGATTTTTAACAACTTCTCCTTTGAAAACATCGCAAAAACCACTTTTAGGGTATGTTTAATGGAGCAGATGGAAAGTGGGAGGAGAAGGAAAGTGAGAAGGAAAAGTAGTTTTGATTGTTTAATAGAGTGGATGGAAAACAGAAAGAAAATACTGTAGCAAAAAGTTAATAAACAGTATTGATTTTTGGCACAATGTGTGTTCCGTCCGAATCGGACGGAAAAATTACTGTAACTACTGTAGCTACAGTAATTACTATAGCAATCCGCCGTATTTCCCTTTCTTTTTTTTTTCCTTCTTCAATTCTCTTTCCTCTCATTTTCCATCCTCTCCATTAAACACAGCCTAAAGTGTTGCTATCATCTCCCCGGTGCTATCACGTTCCATTAACAGTACCTTCTTGTTTCTTCCGCTGGCTGCTAGGTTGAGGAAGAAGAAAGTTTCAAATCTCCACCAATTCCTCTCAGACTTTGGGGAAACCTATCACTCGCCTTCACTTCTTCCTTATGATGCGATTTGGGACAAGATCCTCTCATATTCAAGCTCTAAATTGAAATCATAGGTCAAGATTGCTGGCGGGTGAAGAATTGGAAAAAGTGTCCCTAAAATCCTCTCCAATCGCCCCTTTTATGCTCGAACCCTTCTTTCCTTGTTGATTGAAAGTTTTCCCTTTAATCTCCCTTTGAAATCAAGCCAAAATAGGTAAGAAATCATGTAAAAATCAACTTTTGAAGATTTGGTCACGAGTTGCTCTCGGCTGTTCTAGGCTGCGTCATGACCTGTGACAAATATCAAATAGCTTGTGAAAATATTCGTGAAAAATCTAAAATATTCTAAAAATTCTGAAATTTGTTGAATAGCCTAATTTATATATGATGAATCACGTAGTGGTAATAGACCTTTCAAACATCCATCAAAATATGAGCTTTTGAGTCTAAAATTACACAAAAGCAGAAATATTGTAGATTTCATACCAATAAGTAAAAATTAATAAATTTCAGTGTAAAAGTATAAAATATGACTCAAATTTAATAACAAAAGTATAACAAAATAACTAATTTGAGTCATGAGCAAGTAAGTTTGTTAGTGGTCGAGCTATTCTAGAAAAATCTTTTATGAAGCATAGATAAAATCCCGCGTGTCTGAGAAAACTCTAGACCTCCTTTTTAGAGGAAGGTGGAGACATCCTCTCAATAGCTTCTACTATAGACTTGTCAACCTCAATGCCACGCTTCAAGATAAGGTGTCCAAGTACTATTCCATCTCACACCACGAAGTGGCATTTCTTCCAGTTCAAAACGAGGTTGGCATATTCGTATCTCTCTGTAACACCTTAGAAAGATTAGAAAGATAAACATCAAAAGAATTACCGTAAACTGAAAAATCATCCATAAAGACATCCATAATGTTTTCTATATGATCAGAGAATATTGCAATCATGTATCTCTAAAAAGTAGTAGGGGCATTACAAAGCTCGAATGACATCCTTCTGTAAGCAAATGTCCCATATGGACATGTAAAAGTAGTCTTTTCTTAATCCTCTGGAAGAATGGGAATATGGAAAAACCTTGAGAAACTATCAAGAAAACAAAAATAGGAATTCTTGGCCAAGCATTCTAGCCTTTGATCAATGAATGGTAGGGCAAAGTGGTCCTTCCGTGTGGCCGTGTTGAGCTTTTTGTAATCAATGCACATGCGCCATCTTGTCATTGTGCGGGTCGGGATGAGTTCATTGTTTTCGTTCTTGACCATAGTAACTCTGCCTTTCTTTGGCACAACATACACCAAGCTGGCCTATTCATAGAGGTGGCCAACGGGCCGGGCCGGCCCGCGGCCCGCACGGCCCGGCCCGGGCACGGCCCGTTGACCAAGTCAACGGGCCGCGGGCGGCCCGCGACCCGGCTCGGGTCGTGCTCGGCCGAAGGTCCGCGGCCCGCGGGCCGGGCCAGGCACGGCATGGGCCCGTGCCGGGCACGGCCCGCGGGCCGGGTCAGGCACGGCACGGACCCGTGCTCGGCACGGCACGGCTGGAATGGGTGGCAACGTTCGAAAATTTGATTTGGGCATGCGTTTTTACCAAAATAGCCCTATAACGGTTTGAAAAAATTTAAAAGTTAGGGATATAATTGTCTTTATGTTATAAAATTACCATTTTAGCCCCTTTTAATAATTAAAAATAGGGGATAAATATGTAAATTTACACCCAATTCATCCCTATAAATTGACCCCCCAACCCTCTCATTTCTTCACACAAGTTTCCAATTAACTTTGGATTACTTTCTCATTCTCTCTTAATACTTTCCTAATCTCTTTTCTAAGTCTTGAGTTTCAATTAGCCATCAAGATTTCAAAGCTCCCTCAGTCCCTCGGTCTAGTCACGTGGAGAAGATCAAGTAAGTAGTAAATTAATTTACTTTTAGTCTTTTATAATGTAATTGTACTTAAATTTAAATTATTTTAATATAATTTTTTTTCATAATTATGATTAAATTAAGGTTGTTGAAGGCTGAAAGTGAAACCTCAACTTCTTAGTTCTTACTTACTAAGCGATCTTCAAACACGTGATAAGGTAATTTTTTAATGTATAATTTATTATTAGTAAGTATTTAATCTTATTTTTTAAATTTTTTTGGCTAACTTTTAATATTATATGTAGAATTAATGGCGGGATTGAACAATACATGGGATCTTTTGCCATGGGAGATTGAGGCATTCGAGCAAGAGCTAATGGGGACAAGTACTAACCCCGTTATGCCACCCGATCAAGATCAAGATGCCAACCCTCCGCCTTACGACCCAAATCAACAACAGCAAGATCATGTTGAATTTGAGCTTACTAACACTATGCAGGGAGAGGAGGGATGCAGTGCAAACCCTCACGAGTCTACTGTGTCAGGCTCAAGAAAACGCACGAGCGACGTTTGGAAGAGCTTCGATGTGGTGATGATTAACGGCGAAGAAAGAGCCAGCTGCAAAAAGTGCAAAAAAGTCTTGACTTGCAAATCATCGGGTGGAACTGGTCATTTGACTCGCCACATCAGAAGCCATCAAACTCAAATCGATCGTGCACAGGCTACTCTAAATCTTTCCTCTAGTTCTTTTGAAATTTTTAATTATTCTACTGAAGTTCTTAGAAAAGAATTAGCTAAATTTATTGTTTGGGATGAACAACCATTTTCTTTAGCAGAAAATTATAAATTTGAAAAATTTATACATAAATCACTACAACCTAAATATAAAAAAGTAAGTAGACAAACCATGCGTAGGGATGCTATAAAAATTTTTTCTGAATATAAAACTAATCTTTTACAAGTTTTAATTACATTAACTTCTTGTATTTCTTTAACATCTGATATTTGGACCAGTAATCATTCTGATCAGTCATACATGTGTATTACGGCACATTGGATAGATAGTGAATTTTTTTTACAAAAAAGAATTATTGCATTTAAAATTTTTGAATATCCTCATACTGCAAATGCTATAGTTAGACAATTTCATAGCATTTTACATTCATATAATATAATTAATAAAATTTTTTCAATTAGTTTTGATAATGCAAGTAATAATGATAGTGCAATTGATAAATTAAAAAGATTGTTAAATCCAATATTTAATGGTGCTTTTTTTCATATACGATGTGCATGCCATATTCTAAACTTATGTGTTCAAGATGGAATAAGAGAAGTAGATGAACATGTAACTAAATTAAGAAATGCTGTTAGATTTGTTACTTCTTCTACTTCTAGAAATCAAGATTTTAGACAAACATGTAAATCTTATGGTTTGTCATATAAAAAATTTAAACTTGATATTAAAACACGATGGAATTCTACTTATGATATGCTAACAACATGTTTTCCATTTAAGGATCCTCTTACATTATTTTATAATGAAAGAATGCCTGATGGAAACATTGAAGAAAATGATTGGGATAAAGCAAAATTATTACATAATATTTTAGAAATTTTTTATAATGCTAGCACTCATTTATCTGGTGTTTATTATCCTACATCATGTTTAATTTTAGAACATTTAGTTTTAATTAGTGAAATGTTTTCTCAATATAGACATGATGAAAATGTTTTTCAAGTAATTTTTAAAATGGAAACAAAATTTAAAAAATATTGGAAAAATATATCTCCTTTATATTGTTTAGCTTCAATTATGGATCCTAGATTAAAATTAGAAGGTGTTCATATTTTATTAGATGAATATTATAGAAATATGGAACTTGAAGGAGTAGATGAGAAAAAAAATGAAGTTTCTACCTTATTAGATGAAATGTATAATGTTTATAATTTAAAATTTGGACATACAATGAATCCAACATCCTCTCAAACTAATGTATCTACTAGTAGTAAAAATATTACAGGAAGAATACGCTCAATTTTAAATAGAAAAGGAACATCAACAAGTAGATCTAGTAATTTTAATGAATTAACATTTTTTTTAGAAAATAATCATACATCTTTACTCACAGAAGAACAAATAGATAATTTTGATATTTTATCATGGTGGAGATCACAAGGAAAATCATATCCTGTGATTTCTGCCATGGCACGTGATCTACTAACTCCTCCGGTGTCTACTGTAGCATCGGAGTCTTGTTTTAGTACCGGCGGCAGGGTGCTGGACGAGAAGCGAAGCCGAATGAACGAAGAAAGCGTGGAAATGTGTATTTGTCTTAAAGATTGGCTAGATGCTGAAGATCGTCTTCAAGATAAAGGTGGTCATTCAACTTCATCGGATGATGATGAACAAAGTCTTGGAAGTGCAAGCGGAAGCACCAATGGATAAACGTTGTAATAAATAATTATAAAAAAAGTTGTAAAAAAGTTGTAGAAAGAGTTGTAAAAAGAGTTGTAAAAAGAGTTGTAAAAAGAGAACTACGTAGACCTGATTCCTCCTTTGAGTGGGGTACGTAGGCAGCCTGTAATGGGTCCGGTCTAAAATATATAAAAGTTTAACATTTTTTCAAAAATTTGTGTAATATACATTCTCAATTTTTTTTATTTTTTCACATTTTATATATTTTAATTAAGTAATTTACTTATTAAAATTTTTTTTTTTAAATTCGGCCCACGGGCCAAAACCGGGCCGGGCCCAACACGGCCCGCGTGCCTAATTGGGCCCGTTGGGCCGTATTTGACCCACGTGCCGCCGTTAGCCCGCGGGCCGTGCCAGGCCCGCGTGCCGGATCTGGCCCGCGGGCCGGATTCGTGCCCACGGCCCGGCGGAGCCGTGCCGGCGACGGCACGCCTAATCGTGCCGCGTGCCGTGCCGGGCCGAAGGAAATTTCAGCCGTGCCGTGCCCGGCACGGCACGATTACAATCGGGCCGTGCCTGGCACGGCCCGATTTCTGGCGGGCCGAGGCGGGCCAGGGCCCGGGCCGGCCCGGGCACGGCCCATGGCCACCTCTACCTATTCATTGTCAGATATTGGGTTTATGACTACTGCATCAAGTAACTTTAGGATTTCCTTCTTCACCACTTCTTTCATGTTCGAGTTTAGGCGGCCTTGGTACTCCATGGAAGCCCTGCTTCTGCTCTCAAGAAAGATACTGTGCATACAAATACAAGGATTAATACATTTAATATCCTCTAATGAATACATAATTACCTTCTTATGGAGACAGAGTTCATCTAGAAGCTTCTCAGTCTCTCTCTCCTCGTTCTTGATGAAACCAAATTCAGTGACTGATTCATCAAAACGAATGTTCCAGCTTCTTGATGCTTGCTTAAGTCCATAAATAGACTTCTTTAACTTGGATATCTTATGACGATCTGATGGATCAGTGAAACCCTCAGGTTGTGTCATGTACACATCCTCATCCAGATTTCCATTAAGGAAAGCTGTTTTCACATCCATTTGCCAGATCTCATAATCATAATATGCAGCTATCGCGAAAAGAATCCGAATAGACTTAAACATGGCTACAGGTGAGAAAGTTTCATCATAATCTATCCCGTAGATTTGTTTGAAACCTTTCGCAACAAGCCTGCCTTTATAAGTAACTACGTTACCATCCATGTCAATCTTCTTCTTGAAGATCCATTTACAGCCTATAGGGATTACTCCCGGAGGCGGATCAACCAAATCCCAAACTTGGTTATCTGACATGGAGTCCATCTCGGCGCGCATAGCTTCAAGCCATCTCGCTGACTCCGGTCCACTGACCGCATCCGCATAAGTGAGGGGTTCATCATTATCAATGATGTAGACTCCGTCATAGCGCTCAGGCTGTCGACGGATCCTTCCCGATCTTCGCGGTTCCCGTGATATCTGAGCCTCATGTTGTTCAATAACCTGTTCTACCGGCTCAGGCTCATCCAACTCTGCTTGATCACTTTGTCCTTCCTCTGGATTCTCATCCAGCTTTATTTCTCTCCCACTGGCCTCTTGCAGAAGAAACTCCTTCTCAAGAAATATGGCCGTCCGAGCAACAAAAACCTTGTTCTCTTTGGGATCGTAGAAATAATAACCCTTAGTTTCCTTAGGGTAACCGACAAAGATGCATTTGTCAGATCTGCTCTCTAGTTTCCCAGAGGCGAGCTTTTTGACATAAGCCTCGCAGCCCCAGATCCTTATAAACGTCAAGCTTGGCTGTTTCCCATACCATAATTCATATGGCGTTTTTGAAACGGCCTTGGATGGCACTCGGTTTAGTACTTTTGCAGCTGTTTCCAGTGCAAAACCCCAAAAGGAGTAAGATAGAGTAGCCTGACTCATCATAGAATGAACCATATCAAGTAACGTTCTATTTCTCCTCTCGGACACACCATTCCATTGCGGTGTTCCTGGCGGAGTGAGCTGTGAGATAATCCCACACTCCTTTAAATAGTCAGTAAACGCATGACTTAGGTATTCTCCACCTCGATCTGAGCGAAGTGCCTTGATATTTCGGCCTAGCTGATTTTGTACTTCATTCTTGAACTCTTTGAACTTGTCAAAAGATTCACTTTTATGTCTCATTAAATAGACATACCCATATCTACTGAAATCATTAGTAAAGGTAATGAAGTACTGATAGCCACCTCTGGCATGTTTACTAAATGGCCCACACACATCACTGTGTATAAGGTCAAGTAAACCTGAAGCCCTTTGACCTTTGTGAGGAAAAGGTGACTTCGTCATTTTACCCATCAAACAAGCTTTGCATGTATCAATCTCCTTATAGGAGAATGATCCCAGCAGTCCATGATCATGCGACCGCTTAATGCGTTTCTCGTTAATATGGCCTAAACGACTATGCCATAGCAAGGTGCTGTCATCAGCATACTTGGCTTTCTTATTATCAATATTTTGTATAGAACATTCCATGTCCAACGTGTATAACCCATTGTTAATTGAACCAGTTGCATAAACAATATTATCAAAAGATAAAACACACTTTGAAATGTTGCATTCAAAGGAAAATCCCTTCCTGACAAGAGCAGGAATGGAGATAATATTTTTAGTAATACTGGGAACAAAATAACAATTGTCTAGTTCCAATACAATTCCAGATGGTAAAGAAATGAAATAGTCTCCTACAGCAACAGCAGCAACCCGTGCCCCGTTTCCAACGCGTAGGTCTACCTCATGCTGTCCCACCTGTCTTCTTCTCTTGAGTTCCTGTACATTTGAACAAATGTGAACTCCACATGCAGTGTCCAACACCCATGATATAGAAGAAGAAAACATGACCTCAGTCACATAAATACCTGAGCTAGAAGCGAAGCTTCCCCTCTTATCTCCTTGGAGCGCTTTACAGTCCTTTTTCCAGTGACCCAGCTGGCCACAGTGGAAACACCTGTATTCCTTGGACCGCTTCACCTTCTGCTTCAGAGCCTTGCTGTAGCTCTTGACAGGGGCTTTGCCCTTCTTCCCCTTCTTCTTGTTCCTGGAAGGAACCATTAAGACAGAGGTCGAAGGCTTTCCCTTCAGAGTCTCCTCAGTAGTGAGGAGCATATTCAGCAGCTCTGCCGGAGTACAATCGATTTTGTTCATATTAAAATTAATAATGAACGCATCGAAAGAGGGCGGGAGAGACTGCAGAATAATATCTACAGCAAGCTCCTGATTGATGGTATGCCCCAGTTTCTCTAGAGCCTCCTTGTGCCCAATCATCTTGAGCACGTGAGCTCCCACTGGGCTCCCTTCAGCCAGTTTGCTCTGAAAGAACAGCTTTGTCAAATTATAGCGTTCTGTCCTCGCCTGTGCAGCATACAGCATCTTGAGGTTCGCTATAATCTCTATAGCCGACATATCCTCATGCTGACGCTGCAGCGGTGGCGTCATAGACGCTAACATCAGGCAAGCGACATCAATGCTATCATTGACGTGCTTTTCATAGGCTTCCCGAACCGCCCTTGCGGCGTTCGGAGCGGGCTGAGGCGGTATAGCCGTCTCGAGGACATACAGTTTCCTCTCTGCCTTAAGAACAATCTTAAGGTGTCCAAACCAGTCAGAGAAGTTCGGCCCAGCAAACTTCTCCCTTTCCAATAGGGATCGCACATTGAAGTTCATGGTGTTCGTTGCTGCAGGTATCTACAACAATGAAAGAACAGCAAGGTCAGTATCAATGTTAAGAATCAATCAGGACTTAAGAAAGATTCTTTTTCTCACTATTTTATCTGACTGAAAAATCCATTAAACAGTCCGAAAGAGTAAACACTCTTTTAGTGAGATGGGATCCAGATTTCATACTTGGTCTCCGCGTCCCGCTCAGGCGAGATAAGATGCACAGAGAGTACAAGCACTAATCTCTGGTAGGCTGTCCCAGCCAATCGCGAACCCGTGCGATTCCCCTTCATCTGGGCAGTCCAGCAGACTGTGCCAACTGAGTTGGTACAACACAATCTCTGACCCCACAGATGGCTGCCCCCATGTGCTACCATATGCGCCACATATGTAGCCTACATGGTCAAGCTGACCCGACCTACTCCCTGGACCACCACGTGCTATGCTGAGCAACGAGAAGGGATAAATCCCTACTCTGTAACACGCAGGTGTAATCCCGCACCGTCTGAAGATAGATGGACGTGCCCACTGAGTGGGTACAACACGGCTCCAACGATAGTCAGAACAGTGAGGTTTCGCGTCAGAAGGCTTACGAGCTTGATATTTTAGCGTTGGATTTTAACGGTCTTTTATCTTCCTCACTATCATGCAATTCCTATGGTGATAGCAGAAGATAAATTAAAACATGCTGTTCTACTTATATAAGCAATAAAAGAAAGCATGGATCTTATGTGGTAAAAGCCCATAGCCTAAGTAAGACCTTAACCTAACTTAAGTCTTCACTTGCTTTTGCTTCATGGGGCTTTTGCTGCTCATCTGGCCCAAACCAGGGCCCAAGCGCCATTTGCAGCTGAGGTGCGCCCACCAGGTAAACGCGCCTGGTCCCAGAGTCGAACCCTGGACCTCCCACCTGGTCTAGCCACTGCTGCATGCGCCTCTGCCAAGTGTGCTCTGTGCTCTTGTCTAATTAAATTACAAATTTAACTATCTAGACAAGATTGACACGCAGGTCAATTACATTTTATAAATTAAAAGCAATGTGATTCGCAGATCACAATCTAAAATTAATTTACAAAATTAATACAGGCACGCAGGCCCCAGCACAGCACAGAATTAACATGGGCAGCCCACATAAGAATAAATAGACAAACACATGGCATCAATCATCATGTGATCCAGTCATTAAAATAAAATTTTCGAAAAACCCCATGGGCATCAATTTTATTTTGCTTATATGCCCTACAACCTTACAACGGTCCATTACTAGGGATCCACTCATCCAACCTAGTCAGATCCACTGCCCTTACATGCACCAAGTCCTAACTGACTTGAGTCGACCATAAGGTCAACCATGCATGCGCCAGGGCTGAACAACCACAATGAGGTCTGGCAAGCGGGTGTGAGCCCGGGCCTAACTCATGTGCGTTCATAGGTTGTCTCAATCAGACATCGCTACATGCCTGTCTGCAGCCGACCTGTAGCCACCACGTGCTTGCGCACAGGTGCTACCTGGTCAACCCATCAAGGCTGTCAGATGGTCTGATTAGACTTTTGGATCTAACCTAGGGGGTGACTTCAACCCTAATAACCCGTCTAAGGGTTTAATGCAAGGCCTTAGATCTAGTGAGTCGCGCATGTTATAATAGTTTTGATAAAACAACAACAATTAAAATGCGCCAACATACATGCGCCAAGACAAACATACAAGTTTCGATTATGACAACTTAACATGTATTTGCGCATGTAATCAAGATCTAAGCGTTATTCACAAACAAGGATCACAAAAGGGCTTAAGCAATCATAAAACATGCGTTAACCATGCTCTGATACCATTTGAAAGGTTCCCACAAGGGGGCGAAACCCTAAATCATAGGCGCATATGAAGAATGAAAGCAACGGAAAGGGGGTTTCTAGATCTTGCACGGTATTATGATTAACAAAACCGATTGTATAGTAGTGATAGAACCATACCATAGCCATTTCTAGATGGCGTCTTGGAAGCTAGAGAACAAGAGAGGTCTCCTCCAAATTGTCGCACACAAGATGAGGTATAGCTTCTTCTTGTCGTCCCTTGTGCTAGCAAGGATCGTCCAAGTATCCTTCTCGTATGGAAGGGATGAGATCTTCTTGGCTTGGCGAAAAACTTCCTTCTCCTTTCGTCAACACCACATGCACTCTCGAATGAGCAAGCGACGAGAGGAAGGAGCGACAATAGGCGTGAGAGAGGAGTAACGTGAGGCGATGTCACGTTTAGGAGTCATGGTTTCTAAAAATAGAAACACTCCCACGTTCATGCACTCATGCGACCATGGGTTTACCCCAAGCGCAAACTTCTCTTCACCCTTGAACCATGCGCTCATTCATGAGCCGGTTCACTTTGGTTCGGTTCAATAACCAAATAAGCCAAGCATTCAGTCCAGACCATAATAAACACTTAGGTTCTTGATCTGACCGTCAATCTCTTGATGCTCCTGATCTGACCAATCTAGCATCCAATCTCTCGATCGAAGCTTACCGATCTGAAGCCCTAATCAATCAAACATGATCAGACCAGATCTCACTCACAATCAGAGATTAAATCCCTTTAAACAGAACTCAAACAATTCATTCCACACGATCTGACTTAAGTAAGCCATATCATCAAATTGTGCGACCTTGAGGGTTTCCTTTAAATGTCGGTAACGATAACTCACGTCATCACGATCAGTGAGGGGTATCTAGCAACACATCACTGTCTCCCAATATAAAGGAAAGAGTCTTCCAAGACTACACCCAAAAACAACACAAGTGTGAATCAACTCACAAAGCATACATATTTCCTTTGCCACTGGATGTTCTTATTGGACAAGCGTGTCAAGCTTGTAACTCCAATATGATGAGCATGATTAGATCAGATGAACATAGTCACCTGGGTATGGCCATACACTTTCTCAATCATCTCATCCAGGGGGCCCCTTTAGAACATCACACTCCTTAAACAAGGAGACGGCAATCCTATGTCTATCACTAGTGCCCTAACCTGACTCAAGCTCATCATCCAAGATAGTCTATAATCATTATGTTTCAAATGATATTGAACTACCTCAAAACAATGACAATCATCATTTAGGAAACACAAGTGATCTCAAGTCAGAGGAAATGTGCCACTTGTTACATTCAAGGATTATTCACATTGTGACAAACAATTGAATATCCTAGTAGGGTCTGTCCAGTACATCCAATGTACCCATGAGTCTACATCTTATTCCATGCTCGAAGCATCCTATAAGATTAGAACACATATTAGTCTTAACCATATCAAGGCTGTCTCATGTTCACCAAGATATATCGACTAAGGACTTTATTGCCTGTCAGCCTAGCTGAACAGCTTTGAGACATTATTCAGAAGTACACTTATTACAGCAGACAAGGTAACAACCTGAATAACAACCATGCCTATATAAACATAAGAGTTTATTACATGATACTGTTACAATCCCAAGGCCTCAAACATTAGCCTTAAGGGCATACCCCAACAATCTCCCACTTGCACTTAATCTAATGGTTGAGAAATCTCAAACCCATGTTATTATAGTGCTTCTCATGCTTCTGCTGCGCCAGAGGCTTGGTAAGCGGGTCTGCCAGATTGTCATCTGTATGAACCTTGCAGATTTTGATCTCGCCATGATCTATGATCTCCCTGATCAAGTGAAACCGTCTCTGTATGTGCTTGGACTTCTGGTGCGACCGTGGTTCCTTTGCTTGTGCGATTGCTCCAGTGTTATCACAGAAGATAACCAAAGGATCTGCACTCGAAGGAACAACACCAAGTTCTCTCACGAACTTACGAATCCACACTGCCTCCTTGGATGATTCCGAGGCTGCAACATACTCGGCTTCTGTTGTGGAATCAGCAACAGTTGACTGTTTGAAACTCTTCCACACCACTGCTCCTCCATTCAAGCTAAAAACATAGCCTGATTGCGATCAGAAATCATCCTGGTCAGACTGGAACGAAGCATCAGTATATCCTTCAATACTGAGTTCTTCCTGACCACCATATATCAAGAACATATCTTTGGTCCTCCGAAGATATTTTAAGATATTCTTGACTGCAATCCAGTGTGCCTGACCTGGATTACTTTGGAACCGACTGGTCACGCTTAACCCGTAAGCGACGTCTGGGCGAGTACACAACATCGCATACATAATGGAACCAATAGCCGAAGCATAAGGCGTATTGTCCATTTCATCTTTCTCAGTCTGTGTTTGTGGACACTGACTCTTCGAAAGATTCAGACCATGTCTGACTGGAAGATATCCTCGTTTAGAATTCTCTAAATGAAATCTCTCCAGGACTTTATCGATGTAAGTACTCTGGCACAGCCCGAGAAGCTTCTTAGATCTATCCCTGTAGATCTTCACACCTAATATATAGGCTGCTTCTCCTAAATCTTTCATCTGGAAACATTTCCTTAACCATGCCTTAACTGCATGCATTTCAGGAATGTCATTTCCAATGATCAAGATATCATCGACGTAGAGGACTAGGAAAGTAATCACGCTCCCACTAAACCTCTTATATATACACGGGTCATCCTCGTTCTTGATGAAACCAAATTCAGTGACTGATTCATCAAAACGAATGTTCCAGCTTCTTGATGCTTGCTTAAGTCCATAAATAGACTTCTTTAACTTGGATATCTTATGACGATCTGATGGATCAGTGAAACCCTCAGGTTGTGTCATGTACACATCCTCATCCAGATTTCCATTAAGGAAAGCTGTTTTCACATCCATTTGCCAGATCTCATAATCATAATATGCAGCTATCGCGAAAAGAATCCGAATAGACTTAAACATGGCTACAGGTGAGAAAGTTTCATCATAATCTATCCCGTAGATTTGTTTGAAACCTTTCGCAACAAGCCTGCCTTTATAAGTAACTACGTTACCATCCATGTCAATCTTCTTCTTGAAGATCCATTTACAGCCTATAGGGATTACTCCCGGAGGCGGATCAACCAAATCCCAAACTTGGTTATCTGACATGGAGTCCATCTCGGCGCGCATAGCTTCAAGCCATCTCGCTGACTCCGGTCCACTGACCGCATCCGCATAAGTGAGGGGTTCATCATTATCAATGATGTAGACTCCGTCATAGCGCTCAGGCTGTCGACGGATCCTTCCCGATCTTCGCGGTTCCCGTGATATCTGAGCCTCATGTTGTTCAATAACCTGTTCTACCGGCTCAGGCTCATCCAACTCTGCTTGATCACTTTGTCCTTCCTCTGGATTCTCATCCAGCTTTATTTCTCTCCCACTGGCCTCTTGCAGAAGAAACTCCTTCTCAAGAAATATGGCCGTCCGAGCAACAAAAACCTTGTTCTCTTTGGGATCGTAGAAATAATAACCCTTAGTTTCCTTAGGGTAACCGACAAAGATGCATTTGTCAGATCTGCTCTCTAGTTTCCCAGAGGCGAGCTTTTTGACATAAGCCTCGCAGCCCCAGATCCTTATAAACGTCAAGCTTGGCTGTTTCCCATACCATAATTCATATGGCGTTTTTGAAACGGCCTTGGATGGCACTCGGTTTAGTACTTTTGCAGCTGTTTCCAGTGCAAAACCCCAAAAGGAGTAAGATAGAGTAGCCTGACTCATCATAGAATGAACCATATCAAGTAACGTTCTATTTCTCCTCTCGGACACACCATTCCATTGCGGTGTTCCTGGCGGAGTGAGCTGTGAGATAATCCCACACTCCTTTAAATAGTCAGTAAACGCATGACTTAGGTATTCTCCACCTCGATCTGAGCGAAGTGCCTTGATATTTCGGCCTAGCTGATTTTGTACTTCATTCTTGAACTCTTTGAACTTGTCAAAAGATTCACTTTTATGTCTCATTAAATAGACATACCCATATCTACTGAAATCATTAGTAAAGGTAATGAAGTACTGATAGCCACCTCTGGCATGTTTACTAAATGGCCCACACACATCACTGTGTATAAGGTCAAGTAAACCTGAAGCCCTTTGACCTTTGTGAGGAAAAGGTGACTTCGTCATTTTACCCATCAAACAAGCTTTGCATGTATCAATCTCCTTATAGGAGAATGATCCCAGCAGTCCATGATCATGCGACCGCTTAATGCGTTTCTCGTTAATATGGCCTAAACGACTATGCCATAGCAAGGTGCTGTCATCAGCATACTTGGCTTTCTTATTATCAATATTTTGTATAGAACATTCCATGTCCAACGTGTATAACCCATTGTTAATTGAACCAGTTGCATAAACAATATTATCAAAAGATAAAACACACTTTGAAATGTTGCATTCAAAGGAAAATCCCTTCCTGACAAGAGCAGGAATGGAGATAATATTTTTAGTAATACTGGGAACAAAATAACAATTGTCTAGTTCCAATACAATTCCAGATGGTAAAGAAATGAAATAGTCTCCTACAGCAACAGCAGCAACCCGTGCCCCGTTTCCAACGCGTAGGTCTACCTCATGCTGTCCCACCTGTCTTCTTCTCTTGAGTTCCTGTACATTTGAACAAATGTGAACTCCACATGCAGTGTCCAACACCCATGATATAGAAGAAGAAAACATGACCTCAGTCACATAAATACCTGAGCTAGAAGCGAAGCTTCCCCTCTTATCTCCTTGGAGCGCTTTACAGTCCTTTTTCCAGTGACCCAGCTGGCCACAGTGGAAACACCTGTATTCCTTGGACCGCTTCACCTTCTGCTTCAGAGCCTTGCTGTAGCTCTTGACAGGGGCTTTGCCCTTCTTCCCCTTCTTCTTGTTCCTGGAAGGAACCATTAAGACAGAGGTCGAAGGCTTTCCCTTCAGAGTCTCCTCAGTAGTGAGGAGCATATTCAGCAGCTCTGCCGGAGTACAATCGATTTTGTTCATATTAAAATTAATAATGAACGCATCGAAAGAGGGCGGGAGAGACTGCAGAATAATATCTACAGCAAGCTCCTGATTGATGGTATGCCCCAGTTTCTCTAGAGCCTCCTTGTGCCCAATCATCTTGAGCACGTGAGCTCCCACTGGGCTCCCTTCAGCCAGTTTGCTCTGAAAGAACAGCTTTGTCAAATTATAGCGTTCTGTCCTCGCCTGTGCAGCATACAGCATCTTGAGGTTCGCTATAATCTCTATAGCTGACATATCCTCATGCTGACGCTGCAGCGGTGGCGTCATAGACGCTAACATCAGGCAAGCGACATCAATGCTATCATTGACGTGCTTTTCATAGGCTTCCCGAACCGCCCTTGCGGCGTTCGGAGCGGGCTGAGGCGGTATAGCCGTCTCGAGGACATACAGTTTCCTCTCTGCCTTAAGAACAATCTTAAGGTGTCCAAACCAGTCAGAGAAGTTCGGCCCAGCAAACTTCTCCCTTTCCAATAGGGATCGCACATTGAAGTTCATGGTGTTCGTTGCTGCAGGTATCTACAACAATGAAAGAACAGCAAGGTCAGTATCAATGTTAAGAATCAATCAGGACTTAAGAAAGATTCTTTTTCTCACTATTTTATCTGACTGAAAAATCCATTAAACAGTCCGAAAGAGTAAACACTCTTTTAGTGAGATGGGATCCAGATTTCATACTTGGTCTCCGCGTCCCGCTCAGGCGAGATAAGATGCACAGAGAGTACAAGCACTAATCTCTGGTAGGCTATCCCAGCCAATCGCGAACCCGTGCGATTCCCCTTCATCTGGGCAGTCCAGCAGACTGTGCCAACTGAGTTGGTACAACACAATCTCTGACCCCACAGATGGCTGCCCCCATGTGCTACCATATGCGCCACATATGTAGCCTACATGGTCAAGCTGACCCGACCTACTCCCTGGACCACCACGTGCTATGCTGAGCAACGAGAAGGGATAAATCCCTACTCTGTAACACGCAGGTGTAATCCCGCACCGTCTGAAGATAGATGGACGTGCCCACTGAGTGGGTACAACACGGCTCCAACGATAGTCAGAACAGTGAGGTTTCGCGTCAGAAGGCTTACGAGCTTGATATTTTAGCGTTGGATTTTAACGGTCTTTTATCTTCCTCACTATCATGCAATTCCTATGGTGATAGCAGAAGATAAATTAAAACATGCTGTTCTACTTATATAAGCAATAAAAGAAAGCATGGATCTTATGTGGTAAAAGCCCATAGCCTAAGTAAGACCTTAACCTAACTTAAGTCTTCACTTGCTTTTGCTTCATGGGGCTTTTGCTGCTCATCTGGCCCAAACCAGGGCCCAAGCGCCATTTGCAGCTGAGGTGCGCCCACCAGGTAAACGCGCCTGGTCCCAGAGTCGAACCCTGGACCTCCCACCTGGTCTAGCCACTGCTGCATGCGCCTCTGCCAAGTGTGCTCTGTGCTCTTGTCTAATTAAATTACAAATTTAACTATCTAGACAAGATTGACACGCAGGTCAATTACATTTTATAAATTAAAAGCAATGTGATTCGCAGATCACAATCTAAAATTAATTTACAAAATTAATACAGGCACGCAGGCCCCAGCACAGCACAGAATTAACATGGGCAGCCCACATAAGAATAAATAGACAAACACATGGCATCAATCATCATGTGATCCAGTCATTAAAATAAAATTTTCGAAAAACCCCATGGGCATCAATTTTATTTTGCTTATATGCCCTACAACCTTACAACGGTCCATTACTAGGGATCCACTCATCCAACCTAGTCAGATCCACTGCCCTTACATGCACCAAGTCCTAACTGACTTGAGTCGACCATAAGGTCAACCATGCATGCGCCAGGGCTGAACAACCACAATGAGGTCTGGCAAGCGGGTGTGAGCCCGGGCCTAACTCATGTGCGTTCATAGGTTGTCTCAATCAGACATCGCTACATGCCTGTCTGCAGCCGACCTGTAGCCACCACGTGCTTGCGCACAGGTGCTACCTGGTCAACCCATCAAGGCTGTCAGATGGTCTGATTAGACTTTTGGATCTAACCTAGGGGGTGACTTCAACCCTAATAACCCGTCTAAGGGTTTAATGCAAGGCCTTAGATCTAGTGAGTCGCGCATGTTATAATAGTTTTGATAAAACAACAACAATTAAAATGCGCCAACATACATGCGCCAAGACAAACATACAAGTTTCGATTATGACAACTTAACATGTATTTGCGCATGTAATCAAGATCTAAGCGTTATTCACAAACAAGGATCACAAAAGGGCTTAAGCAATCATATAACATGCGTTAACCATGCTCTGATACCATTTGAAAGGTTCCCACAAGGGGGCGAAACCCTAAATCATAGGCGCATATGAAGAATGAAAGCAACGGAAAGGGGGTTTCTAGATCTTGCATGGTATTATGATTAACAAAACCGATTGTATAGTAGTGATAGAACCATACCATAGCCATTTCTAGATGGCGTCTTGGAAGCTAGAGAACAAGAGAGGTCTCCTCCAAATTGTCGCACACAAGATGAGGTATAGCTTCTTCTTGTCGTCCCTTGTGCTAGCAAGGATCGTCCAAGTATCCTTCTCGTATGGAAGGGATGAGATCTTCTTGGCTTGGCGAAAAACTTCCTTCTCCTTTCGTCAACACCACATGCACTCTCGAATGAGCAAGCGACGAGAGGAAGGAGCGACAATAGGCATGAGAGAGGAGTAACGTGAGGCGATGTCACGTTTAGGAGTCATGGTTTCTAAAAATAGAAACACTCCCACGTTCATGCACTCATGCGACCATGGGTTTACCCCAAGCGCAAACTTCTCTTCACCCTTGAACCATGCGCTCATTCATGAGCCGGTTCACTTTGGTTCGGTTCAATAACCAAATAAGCCAAGCATTCAGTCCAGACCATAATAAACACTTAGGTTCTTGATCTGACCGTCAATCTCTTGATGCTCCTGATCTGACCAATCTAGCATCCAATCTCTCGATCGAAGCTTACCGATCTGAAGCCCTAATCAATCAAACATGATCAGACCAGATCTCACTCACAATCAGAGATTAAATCCCTTTAAACTGAACTCAAACAATTCATTCCACACGATCTGACTTAAGTAAGCCATATCATCAAATTGTGCGACCCTGAGGGTTGTCTTTAAATGTCGGTAACGATAACTCACGTCATCACGATCAGTGAGGGGTATCTAGCAACACATCACTGTCTCCCAATATAAAGGAAAGAGTCTTCCAAGACTACACCCAAAAACAACACAAGTGTGAATCAACTCACAAAGCATACATATTTCCTTTGCCACTGGATGTTCTTATTGGACAAGCGTGTCAAGCTTGTAACTCCAATATGATGAGCATGATTAGATCAGATGAACATAGTCACCTGGGTATGGCCATACACTTTCTCAATCATCTCATCCAGGGGGCCCCTTTAGAACATCACACTCCTTAAACAAGGAGACGGCAATCCTATGTCTATCACTAGTGCCCTAACCTGACTCAAGCTCATCATCCAAGATAGTCTATAATCATTATGTTTCAAATGATATTGAACTACCTCAAAACAATGACAATCATCATTTAGGAAACACAAGTGATCTCAAGTCAGAGGAAATGTGCCACTTGTTACATTCAAGGATTATTCACATTGTGACAAACAATTGAATATCCTAGTAGGGTCTGTCCAGTACATCCAATGTACCCATGAGTCTACATCTTATTCCATGCTCGAAGCATCCTATAAGATTAGAACACATATTAGTCTTAACCATATCAAGGCTGTCTCATGTTCACCAAGATATATCGACTAAGGACTTTATTGCCTGTCAGCCTAGCTGAACAGCTTTGAGACATTATTCAGAAGTACACTTATTACAGCAGACAAGGTAACAACCTGAATAACAACCATGCCTATATAAACATAAGAGTTTATTACATGATACTGTTACAATCCCAAGGCCTCAAACATTAGCCTTAAGGGCATACCCCAACAATATCGGTCTCTTAACCACCAACTCATATCTTCCCATTTTGGAATTTTAATTCCATGATCCTCTAACTGAATTCTCCCAGCAATCCAATATGTGAAAGCTCGGCCGCGTAAGAGAGACCGGGCATGATGGACTTTACCATCTTCAGGTATAGTATTTATCTCAAAATATTGTTCAACTAGTTTTAGCCAATCTAGAAACTGATGGGAGTCTAAATTTCCTCCAAAAAGAGGTGGGCTTCTAATGGGTTTGATGTTGGTTTCTCTAGGCTCAGCATCGTAAGTTGGAACATAGTCACGTTCATGATAATAAGATTCACTAAATTGCCATGCCATATTAGTTTTGAAAGACTTTGTTACCATTCAAATCAGTGTCAACAGCAGCATATGATACAACAAGCAGTTTGAATGAGAAATATAATGTTGAGCTAATTAAAATGACGTAATCAAAATTTCAGCATTAGCAGCAAGATTCATCATTCCTATAGCAGTATTCTGAAATGTAGTGTAGGTATAACAATGCAATAGAGGGCTATAAATGTCCAGCACAGCTGTAGTTTGGGGAAAAGATTCTGGAGTTTCAAAATTCAATGTTATGCATGAAGATAGCAGCAAATGTAAAGGCTCAGCAATACAGGTGTAAATCCAGAGGTAAGTGTTGTTATGCAGTAAATTTGGGATTCAGCTTAGTGAGAGGCGTAAATGCAGCAGCAATTTGCAAGAGCAAGATGAAAACAGAATCTAGCAATGTAAGTTGGTATAGAATTTCAACAAAAGCTAAGGGCATAGTCATCGCTGAAGCTCCATATTCAAGAAAGGAACACAACTGTAGACATGACCCAATATTCAGCCTTGCCACTTACCAAGTCTCGGCTGAATTTTGGATCAATAAGGCTAAAGTTCAGCAAAGATTAAAGGCACAGCATGTTAGTATTTATGCCCTGCAGACCAATGTATGGACATGGTCCGGCATTATTTGAATGTACTTTGATATAATTGATATAATCAATTGAGGCATGATCGTTATTATGCAGATTGCTTTACCAGCATTGATGTATTGAATTGCATAATTAATGTCCCATGAGTTTGGTTGGATCCATTCTCATAAGTTATCCCCAGTCAAGGTACCTTAGCAGATATGGGACAGCTTTGGTACATGTGAGACTGGTGTATGGGCTGGTTAGGTGCGGGGCACAGTAACGCAGGCATACAGGTGCATTGGATGCACTGGAGTGACCCACCGTGAGGATTGGCTTGTCTAGTCAACAAGTTAATCTCACATACGAGAGGTTTGCATTGATCCATAGACTTGAGGTATTCATGTCTAGATTTGATGATGGATATGCTTTGATGCAGTCTTACATCTCTCCGTAATTGGGAGACCAAAATGACTATCATTGGGCATGTCAAAAGTCATGTACAGACATGGATGACCAATAGTAGGATTTGCCCCTTCCTTAATTGGAAGTATGATATCCACTTTGGGGCGCCCCACCTCATTGGTGCATGATAGGAATGTATGGCCATACTGCTTGAGTCAAGACCAATAGATTGGATTAATAAATATGAGACTAATCCAATGACAGGATAGCAGTTTAGGCAAAGGGATATATAATGCATGGGAGTCGTCGTTGCTTGTTTAGGAGTTGTTTCCATATGACCTAAGTCCAATGACATGGATAGTAGTGATGTGTTGCTAGATACCTCTCACTACTTATGATGTTCTATCATTGCCATCATCATTTGGATCCTACGGGGTCACACGCAATAGACTCTTGACGTTGTTTTATGATCTAGATATCTTGGAATATATATTTGAGTTCATTATTATTATTAGTCCAAGGAAGATTCATGGTTGAATCTAAGTCCAATTGGGATTCATGGGTTTATAAATATCCTGGTCAAGTCTATACTCTATATGGGAGTTCGACTTGGATTTGGGAATATAAACCATGTTAGTTTCAAATCCTAATTCTATTAGGAATTGGAATCCTAATCTGATTAGGAGTTGGAGTCCTAATCCAATTAGGATTCAAATCCTAATGAGAATTTGGAATTGGATATGGCCCATAGTGCTTGGGCGCAATTCCTAATCCAACTAGGATTCAAATCCTAATAGGGATTGGGATTGAATGAGGCCCATAATGGTTGGGCGCAAATCCTAATCCTAGTAGGAATTTTATTCATGGGCCTAATTAATGTTAAGATCCAAATTCAATTATGGATTGTGGATTAAATTAATTGAGGCAAGATTGGAATCCTAGTAGGAGTAGGATTCATCATTGGCGCATGCATTAATTCCATACATGGAATTAGCGCCAATTCAAACATGATTAAATCCTAATGGAATTAGTTTTCCTAAATTTGGAAACCTTCTTGGACGTGTGGGGCTGATTTATTGGCGTGTAATGCTTGATTAATTCAAGCATGAATTACACCTATAAGTATGGAAAGTCCTAATATGATTAAAACTCAAATATCCCCTCTTAATAAGGCAAGAGGCTAGATTAATTCAAAGCTTCTATATGCGCTAATTAAAAGGGGAGTGGCGGCTGAAATCAAATGCTAATTCCTTGGAGGAATTGAGCCACAAACATAAAACGAAAGAAGAGAAAGGCGGTTTGGGTTCAAGGCTTATAAGAGGAGGGGTAGGCACCCCACTCTTGAGAAAATCTTCTCAAGCCGAGAGCAATAGAACTTCCACTTCGAGTGGCGCAAGTTCTCAAGCCCTGGCCGCCATCTTTCCTTGGAGTTGAGCCACCATCCTTCATCCTCTTCTTTGGTCGAGAGTCTCCTTGGAGGAATCTTGTTGGCGTGAAGTACAAAGGAGGAAGGAGAAGGAGATTCCAAGAGGTGATCTTCTCTTCCCGAGGCTAGCACCAAGCGTGGAAGGGAGCAATGTTGAGAAGGTCGACGCATGGATACTTGTAGAGGACGAACATTTGGGCGTCTTCAACATGGCTTCATCATCTAAACACGCAAGAGAGGTATGATCTCTAACACATCCTTGTGTCTTCTCTCTTGCATGGATCATTGGGAAAGGAATGTGTTTCGAGTGTAATGCTTCTTCCGCTACGTCCTGGGAGTGCAAAATTTTAAATTACACCCTGCATTCCCTAACAATGGTATCAGAGCTACTTGCGAGATACACAAGGTGTACACATGCTTGTTTGAAAAAGCTTTCGGATATTTTTCTTTCATCCATGAGCGTTTCACCTAGATGCCGTTTTTCGTCCGAACCTCTCCCAAGTTAGTGAAATAAACACAGATAGCAATCTGGAAAAACCCATTGACATAGCCTCTGGTGCAGCGGAAGCTAAATGAGTCATACTAGAGACATGGGATTGAATAAATTCAGTTACCCTTGGTCTTAGTGCAAGTGGGAGATTGTTAGTGTTTATTCCCTACAAACCAATACATTAACTTGGTCCGGCATTATTTGAATATACTTTGATAGAATTGATATTCTTAATAAAGGCATGGTCGTTATTATGCATACTGCTTTACTTGCGATGATGTACTGAATTGCATAAATAATGTCCCAGGAGTTTGGTTGGATCCATTCTCAAAGTAATCCCCAGTCAAGGTGCCTTAGCCGATAAGGGACAGCATTGGTGCATGTGAGACTGGTGTATGGGCTGGTTAGGTGCGGGGCACAGTAACACAGACATACAGGTACATTGGATGCACTAGAGTGACCCACCGTGAGGATTGGCTTGTCTAGTTAACAAGTCAATCTCACATGCGAGAGGTTTGCATTGATCCTTAGACTTGAGGTATTCATGTCTAAATTTGATGATGGATATGCTTTGATGCAATCTTAGATCTCACCGTAACTGGGATACCAAAACGACTTTCATTGGGCATGTCATAAGTCATGTACAGACATGGATGACCAATAGTAGGATTTGCCCCTTTCTTAATTGGAAGTATGATATCCACTTTGGGGTGCCCCACCTCATTGGTGCATGACAGGAATGTATGACCATACTGCTTGAGTCATGACCAATAGATTGGATTAATAAATATGAGACTAATCCAATGACAGGATATCAGTTTAGGCAAAGGGATATATAATGCATGAGAGTCCTCGTTGCTTGTTTAGGAGTTGTTGCCATATGACCTAAGTCCAATGACATGGGTAGTAGTGATGTGTTGCTAGATACCTCTCACTACTTATGATGTTCTATCATTGCAATCGTCATTTGGATCCTACGGGGTCACACGCAATAGACTCTTGACGTTGTTTTATGATCTAGATATCTTGGAATATATATTTGAGTTCATTCTGATTATTAGTCCAAGGAAGATTCATGGTTGAATCTAAGTCCAATTGGGATTCATGGGTTTATAAATATCCTGGTCAAGTCTATACTCTATATGGGAGTTCGACTTGGATTTGGGACTATAAATCATGTTAGTTTCAAATCCTAATTCTATTAGGAATTGGAATCCTAATCTAATTAGGAGTTCAACTCCTAATCCAATTAGGATTCAAATCCTAATAAGAATTTGGAATTGGATATGGCCCATAGTGCTTGGGCGCAAATCCTAATCCAACGAGGATTCAAATCCTAATAGGAATTGGGATTGAATGAGGCCCATAATGGTTGGGCGCAAATCCTAATCCTAGTAGGAATTTTATTCATGGGCCTAATTAATGTTAAGATCCAAATTTAATTATGGATTGTGGATTAAATTAATTGAGGCAAGATTGGAATCCTAATAGGAGTAGGATTCATCATTGGCGCACGCATTAATTCCATACATGGAATTAGCGCCAATTCAAACATGATTAAATCCTAATGGAATTAGGTTTCCTAAATTTGGAAACCTTCTTGGACGTGTGGGGCTGATTTATTGGCGTGTAATGCATGATTAATTCAAGCATGAATTACACCTATAAATATGGAAAGTCCTAATATGATTATAACTCAAATATCCCCTCTTAATAGGGCAAGAAGCTAGATTAATTCAAAGCTTCTATATGCGCTAATTAAAAGGGGAGTGGCGGCTGAAATCAACGGCTAATTCCTTGGAGGAATTGAGCCACAAACATAAAAGGAAAGAAGAGAAAGGCGGTTTGGGTTCAAGGCTTATAAGAGGAGGGGTAGGCACCCCTCTCTTGAGAAAATCTTCTCAAGCCGAGAGCAAGAGAACTTCCACTTGGAGTGGTGCAAGTTCTCAAGCCCTAGCTGCCATCTTTCCTTGGAGTGGAGCCACCATCCTTCATCCTCTTCTTTGGCCAAGAGTCTCCTTGGAGGAATCTTGTTGGCGTGAAGTACAAAGGAGGAAGAAGAAGGAGATTCCAAGAGGTGATCTTCTCTTCCCGTGGCTAGCACCAAGCGTGGAAGGGAGCAATGTTGAGAAGGTCGACGCATGGATACTTGTAGAGGACGAACACTTGGGCGTCTTCAACATGGCTTCATCATCTAAACGCGCAAGAGAGGTATGATCTCTAACACATCCTTATGTCTTCTCTCTTGCATGGATCATTGGGAAAGGAATGTGTTTCGGGTGTAATGCTTCTTCCGCTGCGTCCTGGGACTGCAAAATTTTAAATTACACCCGGCATTCCCTAACAATGGTATCAGAGCTACTTGCGAGAAACACAAGGTGTACACATGCTTGTTTGAAAAAGCTTTCAAAAATTTTTCTTTCATCCATGCGCGTTTCACCTAGATGGCGTTTTTCTTCCGAACCTCTCCCAACAATTTTATGGCTGATTTTGGATCTTGTTTCTAATTGATTTAAGATAAAAGGCACACGTAATTTTGTCAAGTAGGACGGGCATTGTGTCTTCGGACTGGCCGGGACTCTTGATCTGACAAAATTGCCAACTGATAGGATCTAGAAATCATGATGAGACTTGATCTTGATTTTGGCATAAAATAGGTTGAGAAAGTGTTTGGATGAAGATGGCGCATAAGGGATTAAAATTTGATAAGGCTCGGTTTTTCAAATTTTATATGCGCCACTTGCCTCTTGTTTGGGTTGATATGGTCATAGTGAGTGCCCTCTTTGTTGTGATGTGGAAGGATGTTTCCACTTGTGATGAATGCTTGTAAATCTTTATGCCACTTGCATGTGGCTCTCCCCTATCTTGTCGTATGAATTATTTTCATGTACTCTCTCATCTCGTTTTTGGAATAGATGTAGAGTAGTTAACATAAGATAGGTTAAGGCTACATCATAACAACTAGTTGTCTTCTTCAACCGGATCTTGGAGGTGCCAACCTTGGAGGCTTGGTAATGGATTGGCGATTGGAGGAAGGTTACATGCTTTCGGCTTTGGCATGGGCTGATTTGCTCGAGGGACTCCAACCCTTGGATACATGATAACATATCACATGGCTTGTGATAAGTTATATGTGAGTAAAGGGCTATGACCATATCGACCATACTAGCATGCCTGTGATGGTTTATTATGTTGTCCATAGCATGCCTGTGATGTGTTTTTTCCTTTTGCTGCCACCATAGGAAAACTTGCATGCTAGAAAAGAATAAAATAAAATACAACTCTCCTTGAAATATCAAGTCGATAGCCTTCTGATGTGTAGCCCTCGTCAAGCCATTGATCGATGGACTATGAACTATTTCTCACCCTTGTGAGACACACCCATCTATCTTTGGAAGGCGTGTGGTGGCAATGGTTTCCCTAGTCCGTTTTAACCGGGCCTTCGCAAGGAAATTCGTTGACCCTGGGCATAACAATCAGGTTATACTTGACTAGTTTTCATATGTCATAGACATGATGAAACACTAAAGGCAGCTGTTGAGAGGATAGGGTTTTGTGCTATATCCAGTCCTCGTTGGACATAGGGCGCCTAGGCTATCTTAACTAAGAGGAATTGTGCTCGGCACAATTGGCTGGCAAGCCTACCTAAGGAAGCATGGGATCACTCTGTGCATCCCAACTCACCCTCGTGAGTCACGGAGACCTCATGTGAAATTAGGATCCTGCTCACTGATTTCCAAGTTGAGTTTGAGAGTTATCAACTTATAAAGGAAATAGTGGGAGCATTGCATTTAATATAAGACCTTGTTAAATGCTCTATCATAGTACTTATTTTGTTTACTTGCTTATTGTAGATAAAGACATCTCCTGATCTCAGATTGAAACTTTATGAACATAAACTGGATGGAACAAATTGGAAAAGATGGTTCAGAATCTTATCCAAAATACTAATGCAAGAGAATAAGATGCATCTTCGTGAAACACCTCCATCCCAGCCCAGTATTTATTTTACTACTGAGTGGGAGTGGAATGTCTATGGTGAACATTGTAAAGATAGTATACAGTAGTACACTGCTCTTGTATTAGTGTGCATGACCCCTAAGGTCCAAGTTGAGTGTGATGAGATGGAGATTTATGATATCATCATACATCTTCGAGGTCTCTTCACACCATGCACTTTAAAAGATCAAGAGAGTTATGTTGGATCTTCAGGATGTTTGCCTAAATCCAAATATGACCATGATTCTGCTTCTTCGAGGTTAAAACTTCGGAAGACTGAGAATGGATGGGTCAAAGTGGATTAAGGCACCAAGAAGATCATGGCACAAAAGAAGGGATGTAATCCATCTGCTTCAGGTATTGTGTTACTGACGTCTTCATGTCTACTTCTTATTCATTGGTACTGGGTACCGCATGTAAAGCTCATATATGTTATTCATATGCAGGGGCTTAGAAGAAGTAGGACTAAGAGGCTTGGTGGGATCGACTTTCTAGTCACGATGGAGCATTAGATGCTGCTAATATCTCACTGCCGAAGACTTTAGACTAGAACTTTTCTATTATGTATAAGCTTTTGTATTAGAACATTATGACCATTGTATTGAATGGATCTTCAGTATGAAATAAATGATATTTCTTTAAATCTGTAATGTTCTATTAAAGTGATACAATTGATAATAGTTTGTAGTTCTGTAAGTAACACTAAATAGATCAAGTACAATGATTCAATCAACACTCTCATAGCATTCTCACTTTGTCCATGAAAACAAGACTATGAACTTTAGTAGGTCATTATCCTTTTGGATTATGATACAAGTGAGTCTTGTTTAATAGACAAAGATGACAGATGCTCCCTTCACCTAAGTAAAGAGAAAGGGTTAGATGCTTGTTGGATCCATTACATAGCAATATGTGTGGGCCCATAGAAACAAGCTTGAGAAGGTGTTGTATACTTCATTAGGTTGGATATGTCTTATCCAACACATAACTTTGGAGAAATCCAAGAAATTTAGAAATGATGTACTGAATCAAAATTGGGGATCTATTGAAACACTTTGATTGAGTCAAAGTGAGTAATGGATGATTTGATCACTGTCCTAAAAGTGTGGGGTCCCCTCACAACTTACACCGCAGTTGTGTGGTGAAATTCAAAGAAAGATGAGGAACACATTGAATGTGGATCCATCTTAGAATAGTCATGCAAAATCAATCTCTCTTAAGGCCATGAATGCAATTATTCTAATACTCCATTAGAATGTATTTGTGAAAATACTGAAGAGTACTACTTCTATCCCAATGAGAACAAAAATAATTGTTGCTCAAATTGCTGTCTTTCTTAAAAGGAAATACCTTTTGAAAGAAGCTAGTGGGACTAGATTCGGACAAGGTCCTAAATCAACCACAATACAATTAGAGACAAATGGAGAATTGCTTCTCACACACAGGTGGAGAGGCAACCTGAGATTCATGTAACATAGGAACCACAAAAGTCTGGATTCGAAATGCTGGGCATGTTGAGTCTATCATCAAGGATGAACCTAAGACTTGTGAGGCAACGGAAGCGGTCAGTGGACCAGATTCCGTGTCATGGTTAAGCACCATGAAAAGACCGAATTGGACACCATGTCAGCTAACCATGTCCGGGACTTGGTTGAGCCGCCAATGGGGTAACACCCATGGGCTATAAAAGGTCTTCCAAGGAAGATAGACATGGAAGGTAACACTATTACCTACAATGACAAGCTAATGGATAAAATTTCTAACAAGACCACCGAGTGGACTCTAATGAAATTTTCTCAAATTGCTTGGTCTGAGTCCATTAGGTTTTTTGCTTGTTATAATTGCATAGCTTATTGTTATGAAAACTGCTTATCTTAAATGGACGTCTGAAAGAGGATGTCTATATATAGGAATAGCCGAAAGGTTTTCATATCAAGGCTATAAAATATGCGTGGTTTTATACAAGCATCGTGAAAAGATCCTATGTTTACAAGAAAATTAGTGGGAGCAACATAGTATTTAATGTTGTACTTGATTGACGGTGTTCTCCTCATATAAAATGACTTCCAAGCTCTTCACGCGGTGAAGATAAGACTTGGGAAGTATTTCGAGAAGAATAATCTAGGGAATGATGCCTACATCCTAGGCATGAGGATCCATAGATAGGGATCCAAGAAAGTCATTGCCCTTTAGTCAATCTACATTCATCCAGGAGATTCTGGAGAGGTTCATATTCGGTAATTCCAAAAGTTGATACCTTCCAGGATGACATATTTGATTCTCTCAAAGATGATATGTCCTAAGACATAGTAGGAGAGAGATAACATGAGTCTATAATCCTAATACATTGGATATAGGATAGATCATGCTTTGTGCAACATGCAGAAGACCATATGTGGCGAATGCTTGGAGCATAGCTAGTAAATTTCAATCAGATCCTAGTGTTCACACTAGATAGCTGTGAGAGCAATCCTTAAATACTTTGGAAGTAGAAAGGATTGAGGTCCAGTCTGTGATAGACAGGATGAATTTTGTGTATAGGGGTACACTGATACTTCGTTCCAGTCTAATGACTATAGTTCACAGCCAGGATTTGCATTTTGCCTTGTTGTGGTGTTGTATGCTGGAAGAGCATTATGCAAACCACTGTGGCAAATTCTACAATTAAGGCTGAGTAGATTGCAGCTTCTTGTGGCAGCCAAGGAAGCAGCTTCATTCATTTGAACTTGATTTAGTCTCTAATGCAAGATGGTGCAGTATAATTCTTACTGGGGCCATAGCATAAGAAGGGACCTAGCACTCAAGTATGTACTGCAGCAATATCATCTGATCATGGAGATCATGGATAAAGATGATGATTCAAGTTAGTGAAATAAACACAGATAGCAATCTGGAAAAACCCATTGACATAGCCTCTGGCGCAGCGGAAGCTAAATGAGTCATACTAGAGACATGGGATTGAATAAATTCAGTTACCCTTGGTCTTAGTGCAAGTGGGAGATTGTTACTGTTTATTCCCTACAGACCAATACATTAACTTGGTCCGGCATTATTTGAATATACTTTGATAGAATGATATTCTTAATAAAGGCATGGTCGTTATTATGCATACTGCTTTACCTGCGATGATGTACTGATTGCATAAATAATGTCCTAGGAGTTTAGTTGGATCCATTCTCAAAGTAATCCCCAGTCAAGGTGCCTTAGACGATAAGGGACAGCATTGGTGCATGTGAGACTGGTGTATGGGCTGGTTAGGTGCGGGGCACAGTAACACAGACATATAGGTGCATTGGAAGCACTGGAGTGACCCACCGTGAGAATTGGCTTGTCTAGTTAACAAGTCAATCTCACATGCGAGAGGTTTGCATTGATCCTTAGACTTGAGGTATTCATGTCTAGATTTGATGATCGATATGCTTTGATGCAGTCTTACATCTCTCCGTAATTGGGAGACGAAAACGACTATCATTGGGCATGTCATAAGTCATGTACAGACATGGATGACCAATAGTAGGATTTGCCCCTTCCTTAATTGGAAGTATGATATCCACTTTGGGGCGCCCCACCTCATTGGTGCATGACAGGAATGTATGGCCATACTGCTTGAGTCATGACCAATAGATTGGATTAATAAATATGAGACTAATCCAATGACAGGATATCAGTTTAGGCAAAGGGATATATAATGCATGGGAGTCCTCATTGCTTGTTTAGGAGTTGTTGCCATATGACCTAAGTCCAATGACATGGGTAGTAGTGATGTGTTGCTAGATACCTCTCACTACTTATGATGTTCTATCATTGCAATCGTCATTTAGATCCTACGGGGTCACACGCAATAGACTCTTGACGTTGTTTTATAATCTAGATATCTTGGAATATATATTTGAGTTCATTCTGATTATTAGTCCAAGGAAGATTCATGGTTGAATCTAAGTCCAATTGGGATTCATGGGTTTATAAATATCCTGGTCAAGTCTACACTCTATGTGGGAGTTCGACTTGGATTTGGGACTATAAACCATGTTAGATTCAAATCCTAATTCTATTAGGAAATGGAATCCTAATCTAATTAGGAGTTCGAGTCCTAATCCAATTAGGATTGAAATCCTAATGAGAATTTGGAATTGGATATGGCCCAAAGTGCTTGGGCGCAAATCCTAATCCAACTAGGATTCAAATCCTAATAGGAATTGGGATTGAATGAGGCCCATAATGGTTGGGCGCAAATCCTAATCCTAGTAGGAATTTTATTCATGGGCCTAATTAATGTTAAGATCCAAATTTAATTATGGATTGTGGATTAAATTAATTGAGGCAAGATTGGAATCCTAGTAGGAGTAGGATTCATCATTGGCGCACGCATTAATTCCATACATGGAATTAGCGCCAATTCAAACATGATTAAATCCTAATGGAATTAGGTTTCCTAAATTTGGAAACCTTCTTGGACGTGTGGGGCTGATTTATTGGCGTGTAATGCTTGATTAATTCATGCATGAATTACACCTATAAATATGGAAAGTCCTAATATGATTATAACTCAAATTTCCCCTCTTAATAGGGCAAGAAGATAGAATAATTCAAAGCTTCTATATGCGCTAATTAAAAGGGGAGTGGTGGCTGAAATCAAAGGCTAATTCCTTGGAGGAATTAAGCCACAAACATAAAAGGAAAGAAGAGAAAGGCAGTTTGGGTTCAAGGCTTATAAGAGGAGTGGTAGGCACCCCTCTCTTGAGAAAATCTTCTCAAGCCGAGAGCAAGAGAACTTCCACTTGGAGTGGCGCAAGTTCTCAAGCCCTAGCCGCCATCTTTCCTTAGAGTGGAGCCACCATCCTTCATCCTCTTCTTTGGCCGAGAGTCTCCTTGGAGGAATCTTGTTGGCGTGAAGTACAAAGGAGGAAGAAGAAGGAGATTCCAAGAGGTGATCTTCTCTTCCCGAGGCTAGCACCAAGTGTGGAAGGGAGCAATGTTGAGAAGGTTGACGCATGGATACTTGCAGAGGACGAACACTTGGGCGTCTTCAACATGGCTTCATCATCTAAACGCGCAAGAGAGGTATGATCTCTAACACATCCTTGTGTCTTCTCTCTTGCATGGATCATTGGGAAAGGAATGTGTTTTGGGTGTAATGCTTCTTCCGCTGCGTCCTGGGACTGCAAAATTTTAAATTACACCCGGCATTCCCTAACAATGGTATCAGAGCTACTTGCGAGAAACACAAGGTGTACACATGCTTGTTTGAAAAAGATTTCAAAAATTTTTCTTTCATCCATGCGCGTTTCACCTAGATGGCATTTTTCTTCCGAACCTCTCCCAAGTTAGTGAAATAAACACAGATAGCAATCTGGAAAAACCCATTGAAATAGCCTCTGGCGCAGCGGAAGCTAAATGAGTCATACTAGAGACATGGGATTGAATAAATTCAGTTACCCTTGGTCTTAGTGCAAGTGCGAGATTGTTAGTGTTTATTCCATGCAGACCAATACATTAACTTGCTCCGGCATTATTTGAATATACTTTGATAGAATTGATATTCTTAATAAAGGCATGGTCGTTATTATGCATACTGCTTTACCTACGATGATGTTTTGAATTGCATAAATAATGTCCCAGGAGTTTGGTTGGATCCATTCTCAAAGTAATCCCCAGTCAAGGTGCCTTAGCCGATAAGGGAGAGCATTAGTGCATGTGAGACTGGTGTATGGGCTGGTTAGGTGCGGGGCACAGTAACACAGACATACAGGTGCATTGGATGCACTGGAGTGACCCACCGTGAGGATTGGCTTGTCTAGTTAACAAGTCAATCTCACATGCAAGAGGTTTGCATTGATCCTTAGACTTGAGGTATTCATGTCTAGATTTGATGATGGATATGCTTTAATGCAGTCTTACATCTCTCCGTAATTGGGAGACCAAAACGACTATCATTGGGCATGTCATAAGTCATGTACAAACATGGATGACCAATAGTAGGATTTGCCCCTACCTTAATTGGAAGTATGATATCCACTTTGGGGCGCCCCACCTCTTTGGTGCATGACAGGAATGTATGGCCATACTACTTGAGTCATTACCAATAGATTGGATTAATAAATATGAGACTAATCGAATGACAGGATATCAGTTTAGGCAAAGGGATATATAATGCATGGGAGTCCTCGTTGCTTGTTTAGGAGTTGTTGCCATATGACCTAAGTCCAATGACATGGGTAGTAGTGATGTGTTGCTAGATACCTCTCACGACTTATGATGTTCTATCATTGCAATTGTCACTCCCCGGCGGAAGCCGGCTATTTCTAGCTCAGGGTTCCCCAGGGAGTAACAATATTGATAGGAACCACAGAACTACAATAATCCAATATCATTTATTTAATAAACAATCCAATCTTAACATCTACAGTTTTATAACACAATATCAAAATACAACTATCCAAATTATCAACTGAATAAAATATAAAAGACAACTATCTCAACTCGGGCTGGTATCTGCTATCTACTCTATCCCTCCCAAAAGCTAACTCTGTACCTTGAAGAGAAACAAAGAGAGTTAGCAAAAATGCTAAGTAGGAATCAACAAACATGGTGAGGGAATCAATTAACAAGATAATTCAATGACTGAAACAACAATATACAAATAATATAAGAATGTCGTGCAAATCATCAAGCTGGCCAACAGATCTCACTTAAGAGCCGCACTCATTTTCAGAGTGTTTCCACTGTTGCTCATGCAATGGAACGACTGTCTGAAACAGTCCGGTGAATGTTGCGTCCAACATCTGACATCCGTAGTATTGTCCCGAGGACAACTGGCGGTGCCCTAACCGGCAGCTCAGATAGTCTGATATAATCAGAACTATAACTCAGATAAACAGGCCACTGGAGAATAAATCATCCAGGTCAGCGGTCAAAATATATCACGACTTTATCATCTCAGATTTATAGCGGTTCCACATACTTATACGTCAATATCTCAGATACAGAATTGTTCAATCAGGTTCATAAGCCAATAAATCAGATATCTCAACATAGTTTCTTTTATCGTGCACACAGAAATAGAATATGACCAAGGAACAAGATAAATGAGGTCAACTGAATTACAGAAACAAATCAAGCAGATGAAGCAATCAGATATCAGTGTCAATCAATTCTATCATATGCATCATATATCAAGTCAAAGGATTAAGTAGCAATTCCTATTATTGACACTGTAAGAAAGGAGTAGGGTATGATTCCTACCTCAATCGCTGTTATTCAGAATCCTTTTGAAAAGTCAATAATTGTTTATCAAACGATGCAAGCCGATTAATGGACCAACCACTCTGAAACATGAATTTGTATATGAACTCTATCAATAAACATTCTAATTTGAAAACCAAAACCACCAACAAGTAGAACATAACCCTAAACCTAGAGAACCACTCTTAGATCATATGAACCGAACCTAAAACCCACTGAACCGGACAGAATTGCACTGAACCGATCAAATTCACCCTGAACCAAGTTAAACCGAGACTTCTAACTTCAATTACACAAAATATAAACCTCATCTAAAGCTATACAGACTACCATAAGATAGGAAATTTAATTACCTTTCTAACGACTACCTGAACCAGCCAGGATTCGACCAAATAGGGGTCGAACCGGTCGAAATTCAAGTACTGACCCAACTAGAATTGAACCGCTTAGACTGGTTCAATTCAATTTAAACGTAGCCGATGGGTTTAATTTCAAATAAACCACACAGAAACTCTAAATCAAACTTGAACCGGTCGTTCGCCCGCGCCGCCCGTCCGCCGCCGCGCAAGGCTGCCGGACTCGCGTCCGCTGCTTGCGCCGGAGAGCTCGCGAGAACGCGTCGAACATCGGATCGACTCCAAATTTCTCCAGAAGATTTATAACAATGAAACTAAGCTCCTCGACGAACTTCGGAGAGATTTCGACGCCCGGTCGAAGCTCTCGAAATAGACGAAAGTATCGACGGTGGCGCCGCCGCCGTCGATACTCAAAACTCAACCAAAGCCCAACAGAACTTCACCAAAGCAGCAGGAAAGAAGGAATACCTCGCTGCGACGATGTATCAAAGCCCAGAACACAGAGATCGCCGTCGATGAAGGCGCTGGATGGCTAGAACATGAGGCGGCGCCGCTCGAACTCCGGCGATGAGTTTGAGCGCGATTTCTCCTTCCTGGCGGCGCTTCGAGGCTTGAAGACAGGTTAGGTTTCGAAACTCCTCAATTCGAACAAAAGCCCTCTAATATAGAGGTAAAACGCGTTCCAGACGGCGATAACGCGGCGGCGACCAAATCGCCGCAAAAATCGGGGAAGACGACGAGTTCGCTCGTCTTCCTGATTTAATTCAAAACTCGGATAATTAAACACCGCAGCGTTTTAATAATAAAATGCGAATTACCCTGATGGTTAGCCGGCGTCGATTCTTTCCGCGCGACGCGGGTTCGATCCCCCGCGAGCGCAAAATCAACTTTTTTTATAAAAATCAAATTTTTAACCTTTTAAAAATTCCAAAAAAATTCTAGAAAAATCATAAAATTCCAAAATAAAATTTCTAAATTTCCAAAATTAAATTTATAACATTAAGGTTATAACAGCAATCGTCATTTGGATCCTACGGGGTCACACGCAATAGACTCTTGACGTTGTTTTATAATCTATATATCTTGGAATATATATTTGAGTTCATTCTGATTATTAGTCCAAGGAAGATTCATGGTTGAATCGAAATCCAATTGGGATTCATGGTTTACAAATATCCTGGTCAAGTCTATACTCTATATGGGAGTTCGACTTGGATTTGGGACTATAAACCATGTTAGATTCAAATCCTAATTCTATTAGGAATTGGAATCCTAATCTAATTAGGAGTTCGAGTCCTAATCCAATTAGGATTCAAATCCAAATGAGAATTTGGAATTGGATATGACCCATAGTGCTTGGGCGCAAATCCTAATCCAACTAGGATTCAAATCCTAATAGGAATTGGGATTGATTGAGGCCCATAATGGTTGGGCGCAAATCCTAATCCTAGTAGGAATTTTATTCATGGGCCTAATTAATGTTAAGATCCAAATTCAATTATGGATTGTGGATTAAATTAATTGAGGCAAGATTGGAATCCTAATAGGAGTAGGATTCATCATTGGCGCATGCATTAATTCCATACATGGAATTAGCGCCAATTCAAACATGATTAAATCCTAATGGAATTAGGTTTCCTAAATTTGGAAACCTTCTTTGACGTGTGGAGCTAATTTATTGGCGTGTAATGCTTGATTAATTCAAGCATGAATTACACCTATAAATATGGAAAGTCCTAATATGATTATAACTCAAATATCCCACCTTAATAGGGCAAGGAGCTAGATTAATTCAAAGCTTCTATATGCGCTAATTAAAAGGGGAGTGGCGGCTGAAATCAAAGGCTAATTCCATGGAGGAATTGAGCCACAAACATAAAAGGAAAGAAGAGAAAGGCGGTTTGGGTTCAAGGCTTATAAGAGGAGGGGTAGGCACCCCTCTCTTGAGAAAATCTTCTCAAGCCGAGAGCAAGAGAACTTCCACTTGGAGTGGCGCAAGTTCTCATGCCCTAGCCGCCATCTTTCCTTGGAGTGGAGCCACCATCCTTCATCCTCTTCTTTGGCCGAGAGTCTCCTTGGAGGAATCTTTTTGGCGTGAAGTACAAAGGAGGAAGAAGAAGGAGATTCCAAGAGGTGATCTTCTCTTCCCGAGGCTAGCCCCAAGCGTGGAAGGGAGCAATGTTGAGAAGGTCGATGCAAGGATACTTGTAGAGGACGAACACTTGGGCGGCTTCAACATGGCTTCATCATCTAAACGCGCAAGAGAGGTATGATCTCTAACACATCCTTGTGTCTTCTCTCTTGCATGGATCATTGGGAAAGGAATGTGTTTCGGGTGTAATGCTTCTTCCGCTGCGTCCTGGGACTGCAAAATTTTAAATTACACCCGGCATTCCCTAACAATGGTATCAGAGCTACTTGCGAGAAACACAAGGTGTACACATGCTTGTTTGAAAAAGCTTTCGAAAATTTTTCTTTCATCCATGAGCGTTTCACCTAGATGGCATTTTTCTTCCGAACCTCTCCCAATAAATTTATGGCTGATTTTGGATCTTGTTTCTAATCGATTTAAGATCAAAGGCGCACGTAATTTTGTCAAGTAGGATGGGCATTGTGTCTTCGGACTAGCCGGGTCTCTTTATTTGACAAAATTGTCAGCTGATAGGATCTAGAAATCATGATGAGACTTGATCTTGATTTTGGCATAAAATAGGTTGAGAAAGTGTTTGGATGAAGATGGCGCATAAGGGTTTAAAATTTGATAAGGCTTGGTTTTTCAAATTTTATATGCGCCACTTTCCTCTTGTTTGGGTTGATATGGTCATAGTGAGTGCCCTCTTTGTTGTGATGTGGAAGGATGTTTCCACTTGTGATGAATGCTTGTAATCTTTATGCCACTTGCATGTGATTCTCCCCTATCTTGTTGTATGAATTATTTTCATGTACTCTCTCATCTTGTTTTTGGAATAGATGTAGAGTAGTTAACATAAGATTGGTTAAGGCTTCATCATAACAACTAGTTGTCTTCTTCAACCGGATCTTGGAGGTGCCAACCTTGGAGGCTTGGTAATGGATTGGCGGTTGGTGCAAGGTTACATGCTTTCGGCTTTGGCATGGGCTGATTTGCTTGAGGGACTCCAACCGTTGGATACATGATAACATATCACATGGCTTGTGATAAGTTATATGTGTGTAAAGGGCTATGACCATATCGACCATACTAGCATGCCTGTGATGGTTTATTATGTTGTCCATAGCATGCCTGTGATGTGTTTTTTCCTTTTGCTGCCACCATAGGAAAACTTGCATGCTAGAAAAGAATAAAATAAAATACAACTCTCCTTGAAATATCAAGTCGATAGCCTTCTGATGTGTAGCCCTCGTCAAGCCATTGATCGATGGACTGTGAACTGTTTCTCACCCTCGTGAGACACACCCATCTATCTTTGGAAGGTGTGTGGTGGCAATGGTTTCCCCAGTCCGTTTTAACCGGGCGTACCTTCGCAAGGAAACTCGTTGACCCTGGGCATAACAATCAGGTTATACTTGACTAGTTTTCATATGTCATAGACATGATGAAACACTAAAGGCAGCTATTGAGCGGATAGGGTTTTGTGCTATTTCCAGCCCTCGTTGGACACAGGGTGCCTAGTCTGTCTTAACTAAGAGGAATTGTGCTTGGCACAATTGGCTGGCAAGCTTACCTAAGGAAGCATGGGATCACTTTGTGCATCCCAACTCACCCTCGTGAGTCGCAGAGACCTCATGTGAAATTAGGATCCTGCTCACTTATTTCCAAGTTGAGTTTGAGAGTTATCAACTTATAAAGGAAATAGTGGGAGCATTGCATTTAATATAAGACCTTGTTAAATGAGTCATACAAGAGACATAGATAGCAATCTGGAAAAACCCATTGACATAGCCTGTGGCGCAGCGGAAGCTAAATGAGTCATACAAGAGACATGGGATTGAATAAATTCAGTTACCCTTGGTCTTAGTGCAAATGGGAGAATGTTAGTGTTCATTCCCTATAGACCAATACATTAACTTGGTCCGGCATTATTTGAATATACTTTGATAGAATTGATATTCTTAATAAAGGCATGGTCGTTATTATGCATATTGCTTTACCTGCGATGATGTACTGAATTGCATAAATAATGTCCCAGGAGTTTGGTTGGATCCATTCTCAAAGTAATCCCCAGTCAAGGTGCCTTAGCCGATAAGGGACAGCATTGGTGCATGTGAGACTGGTGTATGGGCTGGTTAGGTGCGGGGCACAGTAACACAGACATACAGGTGCATTGGATGCACTGGAGTGACCCACCGTGAGGATTGTCTTGTCTAGTTAACAAGTCAATCTCACATGCGAGAGGTTTGCATTGATCCTTAGACTTGAGGTATTCATGTCTAGATTTGATGATGGATATGCTTTGATGCAGTCTTACATCTCTCCGTAATTGGGAGACCAAAACGACTATTATTGGGCATGTCATAAGTCATGTACAGACATGGATGACCAATAGTAGGATTTGCCCCTTCCTTAATTGGAAGTATGATATCCACTTTGGGGCTCCCCACCTCATTGTGTTGGGGTATGCCCTTAAGGCTAATGTTTGAGGCCTTGGGATTGTATAAGTGTCATGTAATAAACTCTTAAGTTTATAAAGGCATGGTTATTATTCAGTTTGTTACCTTGTCTGCTGTAATGAGAGTACTTCTGAATAATGTCTCAAAGCTGTTCAGCTAGGCTGACAGGCTATAAGTCCTTAGTCGAGATATCTTGGTGAACATGAGACAGCCTTGATATGATTGAGACTAATATGTGTGCTAATCTTATAGGATGCTTCGAGCATGGAATAAGATGAAGACTCATGGGTGCATTGGATGTACTGGACAGACCCTACTAGGATATTCAATTGCTTGTCACAATGTGAATGATCCTTGTAAGCAACAAGTGGCACATGTCCTTTGACTTGAGATCACTTGTGTTTCTAAATGATGAATGTCATTATTTTGAGGTAGTTCAATATCATTTGAAAGATAATGATTATAGACTATCTTGGATAATGATCATGAGTCAGGTTAGGACACTAGTGATAGATATAGGATTGCCGTCTCCTTGTTCAAGGAGTGTGATGTTCTAAAGGGCCCCCCTATATGAGATGATTGAGATAGTGTATGGCCATACCCAGATGACTATGTTCATCTGATCTAGTCATGCTCATCGTATTGGAGTTACAAGCTTGACCCGCTTGTCCAATAAGAACATCCAGTGGAAAAGGACACTTGTATGCCTAGTGAAACTGAATCACACTTGTGCTATGGGTTGGGTGTAGTCTTGGAAGACTCTTTCCTTTATATCGGGAGACAGTGATGTGTTGCTAGATACCCCTCACTGATCGTGATAACGTAAGTTATCGTTACCGACATTTAAAGGAAACCCTCAGGGTCACACAATTTGGTGATATGGCTTTCTTTAAGTCAGATCGTGTGGACTGAATTATTTGGGTTCAGTTTAAAGGGATTTAAACTCTGATTGTAAGTGAGATCTAGCCTGATCATGTTTGATTGATTAGGGCTTGAGATCGGTAAGCTTCGATCGAGAGAGCAGATGCTAGATCGGTGAGATCAGGAGCATTGAGAGATGAACGGTTAGATCTGAAACCTTAGGGGTTAATATGATTTAGACCAAGTGGCTTGGGTTAATTGGTCTTTGAACCAAACCTAATTGAACCGGTTCACTAGGGTGAACGCATGGTTCAATTTAAGAGATGTTTTCGGTTGGTTCACTTAGGGTGAACGCAAGGAATTAAGGGGGCTTTAATGAAGGGGGTTACACATTAAATGGTAACCGTTTCTTTCATTTGATGAGCTCTCTCTCCCTTTCGGTTTTGATTCGAGAGTGAGAGTTTTTGGCTTGCACTCACGACGAGGAGAAGGGGAGGATGAAAACAAGAACTCTCGGCCCTAGCATCATCTTATCATCCTACCACTCGAGAAGGACAACTTGGCATTTTGCTAGCACAAAAGTTGCGCAAGTTGGAAGCCTTCATCACTTAGTGTGTGTCTTCTAAGGAGAAGATCCCTTTCGATCTTTCTTCTTCCAAGCCGCCATCCATCCATGGCATTGGTAAGATCATAACTTGATCTAAAGTTCAATTAAGTTGATCATATAGCTATACCATTTGCGATCTTATGAAACCCTAAAAGTCTATGCTTCCGCTATCAAAGTTTTGAATGCGCCCCCCTCTCGAAAGGGGTTCTTACCTTAGGGTTTTCTCGCTCCCCCTTGAAGGGGATTCCTGCACATTGGTGCATGACAGGAATGCATGGTCATACTGCTTGAGTCTTGACCTATAAATTGGTGTTAGGGAATACCGGGTGTAATTGAAAAATTTTGCAGTCCCAGGACGCAGCGGAAGAATCATTACACCCGAAACATATTCCGGTTCCAAGGATCCATGCGAGAGAGAAGACACAAGGATGTGTTAGAGATGTACCTCTTTTGCTTGTCTAGTTGCCGAAGCCATGTTGAAGGCGCCCAGGTGTTCGCCCTCCACAAGTATCCACGCGTCGACTCCTTGATCGTTGCTCCCTTCCACACTTGGTGCTAGCCTCGGGAAGAGAATCAAGCCTTAGGATTCCTTCACTTCTTTTGCGCCACCTCCAAGGATCATGCGCAGAGTGCAAGGAAGATGCCGCCAACTCCTTATCCTCTTCACTCCAAGAGAAGAGGGAGAAGAAGAGTTTCGACCCTTAGGAAGAGTAAGAGGAAGTGGCACCACCAAGTCCTTCTCCAAGTCATGCCAAGAGGAGAGGAAGGAGAAGACTTGCGGCCACTAGTAGGAAGAAGAGTTGCGCCACCTTGATGTTGTCGCCCTTTGCCCTTGTTCTCGCCCCTCTGTGTGTGTTCACGTCTCCAAGCATTCGAACTATTGAGAGGGGGCAGCTAGGGTCCCTTTTATAAGCCAAGAGGCGGTTTAGGGAGGGCCAAGATCATGCCAAGTGGGCGGCTAGGATGAGAGGGGTTTGTGGTAAGGAAAGTCTCCAAGACTTTGCCATAAACCTCATTCAACCTATCCTTATTTGTCTAATATCCATATCACCCCAAGACATGCCTTAGAGGCATTCTTTCCATCCAAGGAGAAGGGCTAGGCGCAACATGCAAGAGTCATTTGGCTAAGCAAGGGTTTGAGGGGAATTAGGGTTTGGAGGTAAGGTAAGTCTCCAAGATCTTACCATAAACCTTACCCTACTATCCATATGCGCCCAAGCTCTTTCCAAAAGAGCCATCAAGCCATATCAGCCCCAACACTTGCCATAGAGGTAAGATACCATTAAAGGATGAAGGGGGAGGCGCCTAATGCTTCCTTATGAAGCAACATGAGCCCACTTCACCCCATTATGCCCTTGGCGCCAATGGGGTGAAACTCTTCCCCATTATACCCTTTTAGCCTCTAATCTCTTCATGACAACTTATTATTGGGCCTCATTGGATAATGAGTTAGCCCAAACTTCATTGCATGGGTTGATTAAGCCATTGGATCCAATCCAATGCAACCCTAATCCAAATATGACCAATCTAGGTCAATTTCGGGTCAACCTGCCAAAAATGAAGTTTGGCTCCAATAACTTTCTTCCAACTCATCAGGGCCATTGGCACTGATGAAATCTTCCAAATTGATCCAAGTTATCCAATAACTTGATCATAAGGCTTCTGATTAAAGCAACGTCAAGAGTCTATTGTGTGTGACCCCATAGGATCCATATGACGATGGCAATGATGTAAACATCATAAGTAGTAAGGGGTATCTAGCAACACATCACTACTACCCATGTCATAGGACTTAAGTCATTATGGCAACAACTCCTAACAAGCAACGAGGATTCCCATTGCATTATAGATCCCTTTGCCTAAACTGATATCCTGCCATTGGATTAGTCTCAAGTTTATCAATCCAATGCATTGGTCATGACTCAACAAGTGTGGCCACACATTCCTGTCATGCACCAATAAGGTGGGGCGCCCCGAGTGGATATCATGCTTCCAATAAGGAAGGGGCAAATCCTACTATTGGTCATCCATGTCTCTACGTGACTTATGATATGCCCAATGACAGTCGTTTTGGTCTCCCAATTACGGAGAGACGTAAGACTGTATCAAAGCATACCCATCATCAAATCTAGACATGAATACCTCAAGTCTAAGGATCAATGCAAACCTCTTGCATGTGAGATTGACTTGTTGACTAGACAAGTCAATCCTCACGGTGGATCACTCTAGTGCATCCAATGCACCTGTATGTCTGCGTTACTGTGCTCCGCACCTAACTAGCCCATACACCAGTCTCACATGTACCAAAGCTGTTCCATATCTGCTATGGTACCTTGTATGGGAATAGCTTATGGGAATGGATCCAATCCAAACTCCTGGAACATTATATATGCAACTCAATACATCAACGCAGGTAGAGAAGTCTGCATAATAACAACCATGCCTCTATATAGAATAATAATTCTATCAAAGTACATTCAAACAATGCCTGATCATGTCCATACATTGGTCTGCAGGGCATATACACCAACAATCTCCCACTTGCACTAAGACCAAGGATAACTGATGTTTAGTCAGTTCCAATGTCTTTAGTATGACCCATTTAGCTTCCGCTGTGCCAGAGGCTATGTCAGTGGGTTTTTCCAGAGTGCTATCTGTGTTTATTTTAACAAATTTGATCATCATCCTTATCCATGATCTCTAAGATCAGATGATATGCTGCAGTACATACTTGAGCACTAAGTTCCTTCACTTATGCTATGGCCCTAGTAAGAACTATATTGGACCATCAAGCACCAGGAACTAAATCAAGTTCAAATGAATGAAGCTGCTTCCTTGGCTGCCACAAGAAGCTGCAATGTACTCAGACTTATTTGTAGAATTTTGCCACTATGGTTTGCATAATGCTCTTTTAGCACACAACACCACAACAAGGCAAAGCGCAAATCCTACCTGTGGTCATAAGACTGGAACGAAGTATCAGTGTACCCTTGTACACAAAATTCTTCCTGTCTATCATATACTAGACTTTAATCCTTTAAACTTCCCAAGTATATATAAGGATTGCTTTCACAGCAATCCAGTGTCAAACATTAGGATTTGATTGAAACTTACTGGCTATGCTCCAAGCATTTGCCACAAATGGTCTTGTGTATATTACTCAAAACATGATCCATCCTATGATGTAGGGGGCAAACACAGGACAAAAGGTGCATGCAAACAATGCTTTGAGAAAATATTTTTTTTTGTATTTTATAATAAAATCCGAGATTTACTCTACCGAGGTTGGAAAATATTTTTGGTATGTTAATAGTAAAGAAAACCGAAACTACAATTACTTTAAACTACTTGCAAGGAAAGAAATGACTTGAAAGTTAAAACTCACCTTGGACCCCTTGAGAATAGAAGGGGTCACCTTCCTGTTCTTCACCGGTCCAATGGATGATGGCAACGAAGTAGGGCCCTATGAGCTTACACACATGCAAACATTCAAGGCCCACACATGCGTGGGTGAGTTTAAACAAAGTTTAATTGTCCAACAATCAAAGAGAAGTCAAGAGGGGAGTTAGGCTCCCAAATTCTCTTGCTAACAAGATTATGGACTATCTAATTTAAAAGGGGGGGGGGGGTGGAAGAAGAGTGTCTTGCGCCAAGAGAACCTCCAAATCCTTGTATCATCCTTCAAGAAACAACAAGGTTAGTGTAGGAATAAGTTCTAGAATTAAAAAGAGGGTGAGGGGAAGGAACTTAGCCAAAGAGGTGTCTTCTTGATGTCATTCTTCATGATGGCCGAGAGTGATGAAGCTTCCAAGGAGCCTTCTAATGCTTGCCGAGATCAAAGTGTGGTGGATCTTCCTTGAAGTCTCGTCAAAGGAAGTGAAAGGACCTTCAAGGCTTTTAGTTGAATGGATGATTAGAGGGGAGAAGGAGAAGAGGGGAAGGGAAGGGCTCGGCCCTTTAGAAGAGGGGAAGAAGAGAGGTATTTGGCGACACAAGCACCATTGCAAACACCATTTTTTTTCACTAGGCAACTACTCGACAAAAGAAAGAGAAATACAACTTATAGGCTGATTAGGGCCAAGGATAAGGGTGACATTTTACCCTTGGCGAAATTACAAAAGAAGTAAGAAAATTCAGCATTGATGTCTTCATTTGATCCTTCCTTTTAGTGGCTGATTTTTGAATTCGACTTCTTATTGTTTTTGGTGGAGTTTTCTTGTGGCCGAAGGTTTCCTTGGTCTCTTTCCTTGTTGGCTTTGATGACAATGCGATTGGGTTCCACAAATTGTGGATCTTGATTGATGGTTGGCGCAATTGGCAAGTGTGGGCTGAATTCTTCCTTGCTTTCGAATCCCTTTTATTGAATCCATTTGAAATTCGAAATCCTTCCTTCAAGAGCTTGGCGGCTAAGAGATTTCCATAGATGTTTCCACAAATTGGGGATCTAGATGGGGATCCCATGATTTGTGGATCTTGATTTGATCTTTGGTATCTTTGGCGCAAATTGGGAAGTGTGGGCTGAATTTGATTCCTTCTCTCATGGTTGGCGCCTTGGCTTCTTTTGGAAGGGATGTTGACTTAATTGCAAGCAACTCCATCTTGAAGTCTTTGGGTTGAAGTAGTTGAAGTGCTCTCTTTCCAAATTGGGAGCTCCACTAGTTGAGTGACTTGAGCTGAGCTCCTAAATGTCTCTTTGAGCTAACCCTAACTTGCCATGTTAGTTGCAAATGCAAGATACTATCCTAGCATGCAAAACTACATGATGCACTAGAAGTAAAATTTATTCAACCAAAGCAAATTGCAAATATGGAAAGTGCAAATAAGGAAGTATGCAAGTAAGGAGAAAATGCAACAAGGGGGCCTAGGAGGGGAAGCCATTTTTGGAGGGCTTCTTCCTAGTCCTATGCAACTTATGTGGGGCAGGGGCTGGTCCTCCATCAATTCTCCCCGGGTGGGAAGAATTCTCCTCCGCAGAATTATCCTTGTACCCTTGGAGTAGATCTGGAGCAACCATGGTGAGCTCTTCCTCGGAGAGCCAACCTTCATCACCGTTGACATACTTGACTAGGTAAGAGAATTGGACCTTGTCAAAGGTGAATTGGGTTCGATCCTCAAGGATAGCCACAATCAAGTGATCATGGGAGGTTGGTTGAGGCTCACTTTCTTGATATGGAATGGGATACCAAGAATCAATCAGTTCAGCAGGGGTAGCTTCAAAACAACTAGTCTTTCCAATGCCTCCTATAGTGGAATACCTTCCCAAACTATGCTTGCTAGTACACTTGGGATAAAGCTTCCCTATGTTACTATGTTGGCTTGGTAAGATAAAATCAATGGGCTCAGTGTTATGCAGGGAATGAAAGTCCCCTTAATCTAGGGGGCCGAAACCCTAAGGGAGGCGCATATAAAAATTCGCATGGGAAGCTAGGGTTTCAAGAGATCTTAATATATCATATGATCAACTTTCGAATGCTAGTATAGAAGAGAAAGATCCATACCATCGCCATCTCTTGGATGGTGTCTTGGAAGCAGAGAGCGAGAGGATCTCCTCCAAAGGATGCGCACACAAGATGAAGAAGCCGCCTACTCCATTGGTGCTCCTTGTGCTAGCAAGGTTCCAAGAGGTGCTTGTCGTATGGAAGGAAAGAGATGTTTTTTCTTCTTGGCCGAATCCTCTCCTAGAGACTTGAAGTCGTCACCACACAAGAGTGTGTCGAGAGAGAAGGGCGAGAGGCGAGAATAGAGCTTCCCTTTTGCGTGAACGTGAGGCGTGGTCACGTTTAGAGAAGTGCTATCTAAAAATAGCAAAGTCTCCAATTCATGCGACCATGAATTTTCCTTAACGCTATTAGCTCTCCCCTTTGAACCATGCGCTCATATGATGAGCCGGTTCAATTTGGTTTAGTTTAATAACCAAATAAACCAAGCAATCAGTCCAGATCACAATAAACCCTAAGGCTCTTGATCTGACCGTCGATCTCTTGATGCTGCTGATCTCACTGATCTAGCATCCATTCTCTCGATCGAAGCTTACCGATCTCAAGCCCTAATCAATCAAACATGATCAGACCAGATCTCACTTACAATCAGAGATTAAATCCCTTTAAACTGAACCTGAACAATTCAGTCCACACGATCTGACTTAAGTAAGCCATATCATCAAATTGTGCGACCCTGAGGGTTTCCTTTAAATGTCGGTAACGATAACTCACGTTATCACGATCAGTGAGGGGTATCTAGCAACACATCACTGTCTCCCGATATAAAGAAAAGAGTCTTCCAAGACTACACCCAAACAACAGCACAAGTGTGAATCCAACTCACAAGGCATGCATGTTTCCTTTGCCACTGGATGTTCTTATTGGACAAGCGTGTCAAGCTTGTAACTCCAATATGATGAGCATGATTAGATCAGATGAACATAGTCACCTGGGTATGGCCATACACTATTCTCAATCATCTCATCCAGGGGGCCCTTTAGAACATCACACTCCTTAAACAAGGAGACGGCAATCCTTTGTCTATCACTAGTGCCCCTAACCTGACTCAAGCTCACCATCCAAGATAGTCTATAATCATTATGTTTCAAATGATATTGAACTACCTCAAAACAATGACAATCATCATTCAGAAACACAAGTGATCTCAAGTCAGAGGAAATGTGCCACTTGTCGCATTCAAGGATTATTCACATTGTGACAAGCAATTGAATAACCTAGTAGGGTCTGTCCAGTACATCCAATGTACCCATGAGTCTACATCTTATTCCATGCTCGAAGCATCCTATAAGATTAGAACACATATTAGTCTCAATCATATCAAGGCTGTCTCATGTTCACCAAGATATCTCGACTAAGGACTTTATAGCATGTCAGCCCAGCTGAACAGCTTTGAGACATTATTCAGAAGTACAATTATTGCAGCAGACAATGTAACAACCTGAATAACAACCATTGCCTTTATAAACAAAAGAGTTTATACATGATACTGATAGAATCCCAAGGCCTCAAACATTAGCCTTAAGGGCATACCCCAACAATCTCCCACTTGCACTTAATCTAATGGTTGAGAAATCTCAAACCCATATTATTACAGTGCTTCTCATGCTTCTGCTGCGCCAGAGGCTTAGTAAGCGGGTCTGCCAGATTGTCATCTGTATGAACCTTGCAGACTTTGATCTCGCCACGATCTATGATTTCCCTGATCAAGTGAAACCGTCTCTGTATATGCTTGGACTTCTGGTGCGACCGTGGTTCCTTTGCTTGTGCGATTGCTCCAGTGTTATCACAGAAGATAACCAAAGGATCTGCACTCGAAGGAACAACACCAAGTTCTCTCACGAACTTACGAATCCATTAGCTCCCATGCTTTCTAAAAATGGTCTTCCTAGAATGACAGGGAACTTAACGTTTTCCTTCATGTTAACAAACATAAAATCAGTAACGATAGAAAATTTATCAATTTTAACTGTTACATTCTCTAATATACCAATTGGTTGCTGATCAAAACCATTAGCAAATTGAACATAAGTCTCAGTAGGTCTAAGTTTTCCACTATCTACTTCCTCAATTAAATATGCAGGTATTAAGCTAATGCTAGCTCCTATGTCGCACAAAGCATTTTCAACTAGAAACTTACCAACTTGGCACGGAAACGAAATATCTCTAGGATCCCTTACCTTTATTATATCAGTGCTCTCACTCAACTGGTTTTCCTTTATATCGGACTTACCGCCTTCAGGTTTTCTCTGATCTATTTTTCTTAACCTCTGGGGAAAAGGAATTGGAGGAACATATGCAGGCGGACCCACATATTTATTTTCTTCCCCTTTCTCCTCACAATATTCTTGATCGAAAGCAATGCTTGCAGATAGATCAATAGGTTCTTCATTGGGCTCTCCAGGTGTCTCATCGTATTCGGTGCTTATTACAGTGACCGCATTAATGTGCTCCCTGGGATTCATCTCAGACTGTCCCGGTAGTCTCCCTGTAGGTCTACTAGCTGTATTGACCTGCTGTCAATCTGGTTTTCCAACATCTTGTTGTGGGTAGTCAGGGCTTGCACACAAGATGTCAGCTGCTTGATCTGGTCAGCAAGGTCGTCGGTTCTCTTCTGTTGTTTCATAACAACTTCCAGCATGGAATCAAAGTTCGACTTAGGGGGCTGCCCACATTGCCTTTGTTGAAAGCCCGGTGGTGGCCTGTTATTTTGCTAAGAATATTGAGAAGAAACTTGCCATTGATTGTCAAGTACCAAATCCGCAAGCGCACGGCTTACCGATGTAGTACTTAAGATATCATTTCCACAGGGATGGATTGTCAAGTACCAAATCTTCCAATCTTTGATAGCTAAGCGATTGAAAATCTTGATTGATGATACAAACTAAGCTAAAAGTGCAATAAAATAAAAGTCCTACAGATATGAGAGAAATCAGGAAATCGGGGTTCACCATGTCTTTCAACTTATAAGCGTAATGAAAAGTACTGCTTAGAAAATCTTTCAAAAACCAAGGACATGTCCCCTTGAGCCGTGCACAACTCAACAACTTAGTCTCCTACTCTTGCGGTGGACAACTACATGATCTACTTATTTAGTCTCCTACTCTCACGGTGGACTAAGCATAAATAGATCGTGTTGAAATAGGGCACGAAGATTCCCCAAGTGGTCTCTACAACTCTCGTTGATTTCAAGTCTTCATGTAATAGAGCACATAGGAATGATCTAGGAGGATCCATTGATTGTGATTCACCTCTCAATTGTTACCAAAATCAACTAAAGTGAAAACCGATCTCGCCAAGAAACGATAAACACGAATGAAATAAACCAAGATCAAATAGCCTCGAAAGATATATCCAAAAGTAATTCTTAACATTAAGACTTATAAATCAAAAAGACGGGCTACGACCAAATCCCGATTGAGGTTTTTACGCTAATACATACATGGTTACAACAGCAACAAGCCTTCCAATTAAAAGTAAGGAAACAAAACAAGGTAAAGATGGGAAAAGAATCAAGACAAACTCCTTTCTCTCCTCCTCAAAGAATCCTTCTTCTCCTTGGAATTACTTGCATTCTTGCGACCAAGCCTTGGGTTCTCGAGCGTAATCCTCCTCTCTTCCCATGGAGCCCTGACTGGGCACTCCCCGGGCCTCTAGGTGCCTCTGGACGCTCCGGGATGCTCCTTGTCCCCCCTGGATGCTCTCCTCTAAAGAGAACTCATCTCTCTTATATATAGACTTCAAGGTGCCTCTTCAAGGTGTCTTTCATTGATGGCTTGTTATCCTCATTCATGAATGTCTTTCATTAAATCCTCATTCATGAATGTGTTTCATTAATTCCTCATTCATGAATGTCTCATTAAATCCTCATTCATGAATGTCTCATTAATGGCGTGTGTTCTCTTGATGGCGTGTCTTGATAGCTGGCAAAAAATGCTGAATGCGGGTAAACTCTAACTCTCGTATGAAGCTAAATTTCTTATCATGAATCCAGATTCAGTCGGGTATGTGATCGTGCATCCGTATAGCTCTAGAAATGAGTGAATTTTCCTGTATTTAACAAATATGACAAGTAGTGAAGATTCTGAAGAAATTCAGTGAATTAAGCTGGAAAGAGGTGTAAAATCATGAAAATATGTCTCGATTCACTAGGAAACATTAGTCAAAAAGACTACTTATATACGAGACATCAAACTTGCCATTGATTATTTTTGTAGGATAGGTTGGGGTGGTTCATCCATCCTGGATTGTAAGTTGAAGAATATGGATCATTCGTGGGCCTCTAATTGAAATTCCCCACAGCATTGGCTTGCTCCTGATTAGACTCCTCTTGTGATGAAGCAATGATTTGGCATTCAGATGAATTGTGTCCTGTTACACCACATACCTCACAAGAGACTGCATTAATTGTACTAGATGGAAAAGACAAAGAATCTATCTTCTGAACCAAAGAATCTACCTTAGTCGCCAGTGATGTCAAGGGATCATTGTGGTACTTACCAAACCCTATGGAAGTAGTGTTCCGCTCACTCGACCAGTGGTTATGGTTCATGGTCATGTCCTCAATAAAGCAGTTGCTTTTTCCAGGTTCTTGCTCATGATCGTCCCTCCAGCCGCAGCGTCCACCATCAATCTAGTGTTAGAATCCAATCCGTTGTAGAAGATGTGGATTAAAACCCATTCCTGAAGTCCGTGGTGCGGGCACATGCGCTGGAGCTCCTTGAAGCGTTCCTAGGCATCATAAAGCGATTCTCCCTCTTGTTGTGCAAAAGATGTGATCCTGTTGCGCAGTTGAACGGTTTTGCTAGGCGGAAAATATTTGTTCAAGAATGCTTTAAATAGCTACTCCCAACTGGTGATAGATCCTGCTGGCATCGAGTACAACCAAGCTCTAATGCGATCCCTGAGAGAAAACGGAAATAGTCTTAGTCTTATCGCATCAGATGAAACTCCGTTAACTTTGACAGTATGGCAGTATTCAAGAAAAATAGCTAAATGATGATTTGGGTCCTAATTTGGGGAACCCACAAATTGATTTTGCTGGACCATCGTCATCAGCGCTGGCTTTACTTCAAAGTTGTTCGCCTCTACGTTAGGTCTAACGATGCTAGAATTGAACCCTTGTATGTTTGGTGCCGCGAAGTCCCTCAAATATTGATTGTTCTAGTTCGCCGCCATCTCTCCTTCTTCAGATATCTTTTTGGTTTCAAATTGCAATCTCCTTCGAAGGCAAAAGGTGTGCTCAATTTCTGGGTCTTCTAGAAACAAAGCACCTGTACGAGAAACTTTGGGCATACAACGTGTAAGTAAGCAATAACAAGAAAAAGAACAATAAAAACTAGTAGTAGAGCAAAGAAGAGAAAAATGCCTAATCTCCAAACTTATTAATTAATCAATATTAACTATCTGTAGTCCCCGGCAACGGTTCCAAAAATTTGATAGCAATCCGCAAGTGCACGAATTTATCGAAGTAATAAAAGATTATCGTTCCCAACGAGGACTATGTAGCTAAGTACTGACTTCTTGATATGTTTGAATTTAGGCGGAATCAATCTTTGGTTGTTCTAACTTCTACACACGACACAAACTCAGAAACATCTTTTAAGAGATTTCTAAAGTATCGGGAATTCATGGGTTTGCCACACTAATAGACATGAATCGTGTAAAAATAACTCAATCAATAAACTTATCTATCCTAAAAGGTACTTTTCTTATTGTACATATTACCTCCTCTCGGAGCGTAATATGGTATTCAATTAGGTCAACTCCCTACTCTCGTGACAGTCAACCTAATTAAACCCCTTGAGTTCTATGAAAAGCAGGTTAATTCCTTTAGACGAATCCAACCTACTCTCATGATTAGATTCGAAGGCTTAATCGAAATAGGTCGGACGTTGCGATTCACCTCTTGGTCCTTCTCGCTTCGTCAAAGACGTAAGATTACTTGGCCAAGGTAATTTACGGGTTACATGCAATTTCAATTAAATCAGGATGACAAATTTATAAGAAAAGAGCAATAATGTAAATTAATCCATGAAAGTCAGTGGGCTACACCCAATAATCCCGAAAAAAGTATCTACTCGCTCATATTGCTAAGGAAATACATGTTTATGATGAACGAGTGAATATCTTCAAAATATTTGCAAAGAAATCACAGAAAGAATAACAAAACCGCCTTCTCCTCATTCTCAAGATGAGGGAGAGCGGATCGATCATTGAATTCATGTGGACTCTCGCTGGACTATGCTCAGAAATCAAGTTGTTACCTCTGTCGCCGCCGCCGCTTGGGCTCGTCCAAATCGTCCCCCCTCTTTTCCTAAAAAAAAAAATCCTTTCTTTTATAGTTGGACTGGTTTAGAATCCATCAATGAATGGTTCTGCGAAGTTTGGCTCAAATCCGGTTTGAATCGGGTGAAAATGAAAGTTCCCTAAAGGGGGCGAAACCCTAATCATGCAGATATAAAACTTTTTGCATGGGCGGAATCTAGGGTTTCCTAGGATCGCATGTATGAACATAGATCAACTTTAATAACAAGTATAGATCAAGTTAAGATCATACCAATGCCATTTCTTGGATGGCGTCTTGGAATAAGAGGGCGAGCGGCTCTCCTCCAAAGGTGGCGCACACAAGGTGAAGATGACTACTCCCTTGGCGTTCCTTGTGCTAGCAAAGCTCCAAGGTCTCCTGATCGCGTGAAGGAGATTGAGATGATCTCTTGGCTTTGTCAAGTCCTCTTCTCCTTGGCGTCAAGACTCACACACGAGAGAAGAGAGGCGACAAGAGGTGAAGAGGTGAGAATAGGGGCGATCCCTCGAACGTGAGGCGTGCTCCCCATTTTCGAAAACCAATTTCCAAAAATAGCAAGCCACAACTTCAACGCAAGAGGCGTTTACCCCAATCGCAACTTCCTCCCTTGACTTGAACCATGCGCTCACACTAAGTGAACCGGTTCAATTACATTTGGTTCAAAGACCAAATTAAACCAAGCATTGGTCTAGATCAAATTAAACCATAAGGCTCAAGATCTAACCATTCATCTCTTGATGCTCTTGATCTCACCGATCTAGCATCAATTCTCTCGATCGAAGCTTACCGATCTCAAGCCCTAATCAATCAAACATGATCAGACCAGATCTCACTTACAATCAGAGTTTAAACTCCTTTAAACTGAACCAAAACAATTCAGTCCACACGATCTGACTTAAGTAAGCCATATCATCAAATTGTGCGACCCTAAGGGTTTCCTTTAAATGTCGGTAACGATAACTTACGTTATCACGATCAGTGAGGGGTATCTAGCAACACATCACTGTCTCCCGATATAAAGGAAAGAGTCTTCCAAGACTACACCCAAACCACAGCACAAGTGTGAACCCAAGTCACTTGACATATGTGTTTCCTTTGCCACTAGATGTTCTTATTGGACAAGCGTGTCAAGCCTGTAATTCCAATATGATGAGAATGATTAGATCAGATGAACATAGTCATCTGGGTATGGCCATACACTTTCTCAATCATCTCATCCAGGGGGCCCCTATAGAACATCACACTCCAATCAAGGAGACGGCAATCCTATATCTATCACTAGTGCCCTAACATGACTCATGCTCACTATCCAAGATAGTCTATAACCATTATGTTTCAAATGATATTGAACTACCTCAAAACAATGCCAATCATCATTTAGAAACACAAGTGATCTCAAGTCAGAGGAAATATGCCACTTGTTTGCATATAAGGATTATTCACATTGTGACAAGCAATTGAATATCCTAAGTAGGGTCTGTCCAGTACATCCAATGTACCCATGAGTCTACATCTTATTCCATGCTTGAAGCATCCTATAAGACTAGAACACATATTAGTCTCAATCATATCAAGGCTGTCTCATGTTCACCAAGATATCTCGACTAAGGACAAAACTGCATGTTAGCCAAGCTGAACAGCATTGAGACATTATTCAGAAGTATACATATTGCAGCAGATGATGTAACAACCTGAATAACAACCATTGCCTTTATAAACATAGAGTTTATACACATGAAACTGATATAATCCCAAGGCCTCAAACATTAGCCTTAAGGGCATACCCCAACAATCTCCCACTTGCACTTAATCTAATGGTTGAGAAATCTCAAACCCAAATTATTACAATGCTTCTCATGCTTCTGCTGCGCCAGAGGCTTTGTAAGCGGGTCAGCTAGATTGTCATCTGTATGAACCTTGCAGACTTTGATCTCGCCACGATCAATGATCTCCCGGATCAAATGAAACCTTCTCTGTATGTGCTTGGACTTCTGGTGCGACCGTGGTTCCTTTGCTTGTGCTATTGCTCCAGTGTTATCACATAAGATAACCAAAGGATCTGCACTCGAAGGAACAACACCAAGTTCCTGAACGAACTTACGAATCCACACTGCCTCCTTGGATGCTTCTAAGGCTGCAACATACTCGGCTTCTGTTGTTGAATCAGCAACAATTGACTGTTTGAAACTTTTCCACACCACTGCTCCTCCATTCAAGCTAAAAACATAGCCTGATTGCGATCGGAAATCATCCTGGTCAGATTGGAACGAAGCGTCAGTATATCCTTCAATACTGAGTTCTTCCTGACCTCCATATATCAAGAACATATCTTTGGTCCTCCGAAGATATTTCAAAATGTTCTTGACTGCAATCCAGTGTGCCTTCCCTGGATTACTTTGGAATCGACTGGTCACGCTTAACCCGTAAGCGACGTCTGGGCGAGTACACAACATCGCATACATAATAGACCCAATAGCCGAAGCATAAGGTGTATTGTCCATTTCATCTTTCTCAGTCTGTGTTTGTGGACACTGACTCTTTGAAAGATTCAGACCATGTCTGACTGGAAGATATCCTCTTTTAGAATTTTCTAAATGGAATCTTTCCAGGACTTTATCGATGTAAGTACTCTGGCACAGCCCGAGAAGCCTCTTTGATCTATCTCTGTAGATCTTCACACCTAATACATAGGCTGCTTCTCCTAAATCTTTCATCTGGAAACATTTTCTTAACCATACCTTGACCGCATGTAGTTCAGGAATATCGTTTCCAATGATTAAGATATCATCGACGTAGAGGACTAGGAAAGTAATCACGCTCCCACTAAACCTCTTATATACACACGGGTCATCTTCATTCTTGATGAAACCAAATTCACAGATTGATTCATCAAAACGAATATCCCAGCTTCTTGATGCTTGTTTAAGTCCATAAATGGACTTCTTTAATTTGCATATTTTATGACGATCTGATGGATTAGTGAAACCTTCAGGTTGTGTCATATACACATCCTCCTCTAATTTTCCATTAAGGAAAGCGGTCTTCACATCCATTTGCCAGATCTCATAATCATAATATGCCGCTATTGCAAGAATAATCCGAATAGACTTGAACATAGCTACAGGAGAGAAAGTTTCATCATAATCTATCCCGTAGATTTGTTTGAAACCTTTCGCAACTAGCCTGCCTTTATAGGTAACCACGTTACCATCCATGTCAATCTTCTTCTTGAAGATCCACTTACAGCCTATAGGTATTACTCCCGGAGGCGGATCATCCAAATCCCAAACTTGGTTATCTGACATGGAGTCCATCTCGGCTCGCATAGCTTCAAGCCATCTCGCTGATTCCGGTCCACTGACCGCATCCGCATAAGTGAGGGGTTCATCATCAATGATGTAGACTCCGTCATAGCGCTCAGGCTGTCGACGGATCCTTCCCGATCTTCGCGGTTCCCGTGATATCTGAGCCTCAGGTTGCTCAGTAACCTGATCTACTGGCTCAGGCTCATCCAACTGTGCTTGACTACTTTGTCCTTCTTCTGGATTCTCATCCAGCTTTATTTCTCTCCCACTGGCTTCTTGCAGAAGAAATTCTTTCTCAAGAAAAATAGCCGTCCGAGCAACAAATACTTTGTTCTCTTTGGGATCGTAGAAATAATAACCCTTTATTTCTTTAGGGTAACCGACAAAGATACATTTCTCAGATCTGCTCTCTAGTTTCCCAGAGGCGAGCTTTTTGACATAAGCCTCGCAACCCCAGATCTTAATAAATGTCAAGCTCGGTTGTTTCCCATACCATAACTCATATGGGGTCTTTGAAACGGCCTTGGATGGAACTCGGTTTAGTACCTTTGCAGCTGTTTCCAGTGCAAATCCCCAAAAGGAGTAAGGTAGAGTAGCCTGACTCATCATAGAACGAACCATATCCAGTAAGGTTCTATTTCTCCTCTCGGACACACCATTCCATTGCGGTGTTCCTGGCGGAGTGAGCTGTGATATAATCCCACACTCATTCAGATAGTCAGTAAACTCATGACTCAAGTATTCTCCACCTTGATCTGAACGAAGTGCCTTGATATTTCGGCCTAGCTGATTTTGTACTTCATTTTTGAACTCTTTGAACTTGTCAAAAGATTCACTCTTATGTCTCATTAGATAGACATAACCATACCTACTGAAATCATCAGTAAAGGTAATGAAGTATGAATAGCCACCTCTGGCATGTTTACTAAATGGCCCACACACATCACTGTGAATGAGGTCAAGTAAACCTGAAGCCCTTTGACCTTTGTTGGAAAAAGGAGACTTCGTCATTTTGCCCATTAAACAAGCTTTGCATGTATCAAGCTCCTCATAGGAGAATGATCCCAGCAGTCCATGGTCATGCAACCGCTTAATGCGCTTCTTGTTAATATGGCCTAAACGACTATGCCATAACAAGGTGCTGTCTTCAGCATACTTGGCTTTCTTAATATCAATCTGCTGTATAGAACATTCCATGTCCAACATGAATAACCCATTGTTAATTGACCCAGTAGCATAAACAATATTATCAAAAGAAATATAACACTTTGAAATCTTGCATTCAAAGGAAAACCCTTTCCTGACAAGAGCAAGAATAGAGATAATATTCTTAGTTATGCTCGGTACAAAATAACAATTGTCCAGTTCTAATACAAGACCAGATGGTAAAGAGATGTGATATTCTCCTACAGCAACAGCAGCAACCCGTGCCCCGTTTCCTACTCGTAGGTCCACCTCATGCTGTCCCACCTGTCTTCTTCTCTTGAGTTCCTGTACATTTGAACAAATGTGAACTCCACATGCAATGTCCAACACCCATGAAATAGAAGAAGAAGATACCATGACTTCAGTCACGAAAATACCTGAGCCAGAAGCGAAAGAGTTGCTTCCCTTCTTATCTCCTTGGAGCGCTTTACAGTCCTTTTTCCAGTGACCCAGCTGGCCACAATGGAAACATCTGTATTCCTTTGACCGCTTGAGCTTTTGTTTCAGAGCCTTGTTGTAGCTCTTGATAGGGGCTTTGCCCTTCTTCCCCTTCTTCTTGTTCCTAGAAGGAAACATTAGGACAGAGGATGAAGGCGTTCCCTTCTCTCGAGACTGAGTCTGCTCTGTAGTCAAGAGCATGTTCAGTAACTCTGCCGGGGTACAGTCGATCTTGTTCATATTAAAATTAATGATGAACGGATCGAAAGAGGCCGGGAGAGACTGCAGGATGATATCTACAACAAGCTCCTGATTGATGGTGTGTCCCAGTTTCTCTAGAGCCTCCTTGTACCCAATCATCTTGAGTACGTGAGCTCCCACTGGACTCCCTTCAGTCAGTTTGCTCTGAAAGAAAAGTTTCGTCAAGTTATAGCGTTCAGTCCTTGCCTGTGCAGCATACAGCATCTTGAGGTTTGCTATAATTTCAATAGCTGATAAATCCTCATGCTGACGCTGCAGCTGTGGCGTCATAGACGCTAGCATAAGGCAAGCGACATCAATGCTATCATTGACATGCTTTTCACAAGCTTCCCGAACCGCCCTTGCGGCGTTCGCAGCGGGTTGAGGCGGTATAGCCGTCTCGAGGACATACAGTTTCCTCTCAGCCTTAAGAACAATCTTAAGGTGTCCGTACCAGTCTGAGAAGTTTGGCCCAGCAAACTTCTCCCTTTCCAGTAGGGATCGCACATTGAACGCTGTGGTGTTCGTTGCTGCAGTAATCTACAACAATGCAAGAACAGCAAGGTCAGTATCAATGTTAGAATCAATTCAGGACTTAAGAATGATTCTTTTCTCACTATTTTATCTGGCTGAAAAATCCAGCAAAACAGCCCGAAAGAGTAACACTCTTTTAGTGAGATGGGATCCAGATTTCATACTTGGTCTCCGCGTCCCGCTCAGGCGAGATAAGATGCACAGAGAGTACAAGCACTAATTTCTGGTAGGCAATCCCTGCCAATCGCCAACCCGTGCGATTCCCCTTCATCTGGGCAATCCAGCAGACTGTGCCAACTGAGTTGGTACAACACAGTCTCTGATCCCACAGATGGCTGCCTCCATATAGCTACCATATGCTCAATATGTAGCCTACATGGTCAAGCTGACCCAACCTACTCCCTGGACCACCACGTGCTATGCTGAGCAACGAGAAGCGATAAATCCCTTCTCTGTAACACGCAGGTGTAATCACACACCGTCTGAAGATAGATGGGCGTGCCCATTGAGTGGGTACAACACGGCCCCAACGATAGTCAGAACAGTGAGGTTTCGCGTCAGAAGGCTATCGTGCTTGATATTTAACGTTGGATTTTAACGGTCCTTTTATCTTCTTACTATCATTCAAATCCTATGGTGATAGCAGAAGAATAAATCATGCAGTTACTAAATTACTTAAACAGTAAATTAAAAGCATGATGATCTTATGTGGTAAAAGCCCATTAAGCCTAAGTAAGACCTTATTTAACTTAAGTCTTCACTTGAGCTCTTCATGGGTCTTTAGCATTTCCTTTGGCCCAACCCGGGCCCAAGCGCCCACTGCAGCTCAGATGCGCCCACCAGGTAAAATGCGCCTGTCCTAGAGTCGAACCCTAGACCTCTCACTGGTGAAGCCACTTGCTGCATGCGCCTCTGCCAAGTGTGCTCTGTGCTCATGTCTGATTAAATTACAATTTAATCTATCTAGACATGATTGACTCGCAGGTCAATTACACTTTATAAATTAATTAAAATGTGATGCGCAGATCACAATAATAATTTACAAATAATAATCCAGGCACGCAGGCCCCAGCACAGCACACATTAAATTTAGGCAGCCCACATAAGATTAAATAGACAATCATTCATGTTATACAAACAACATGTGATCCAATCAAGAAAATAAAATTTTTTCGAAAAACCCATTGGCTTCATTTTATTTCCTTATGTGCCCTACTACCTTACAATGGTCCATTAATAGGGATCCACTCATCAGACCTAGTCAGACCCACTGCCCTTGCATGCACCAAGTCATAACCGACTTGAGTCGACCTCATGGTCAACAATGCATGCCTTAAGGGCTGAACGTCCCTCATGAGTTCTGGCAAGCGGGTGTGACCCCGGGCCTTAATCATGAGCGTTCACTAGTTGTCTCAATCAGACATCGCTACACGCCTTTCTGCAGTCGACCAATAGCCACCTCATGCATGCGCATAGGTGCCATCTGGTCGACCCATCTAGGCTGTCAGATGGTCTGATCAGACTGTCGGGTCTAGACTGGACGATGACTTCAACCCTAATAACCCGTCTAAGCTTTTGAAGTAGGCGCTTAGATCTAATGAGGGGAGCGCAAGTAATGTTTTGAGAAAAACCATTCAACAAGCGCCAATCATCATGCATGCGCCAACAAGTAATAAACTTACATCTATTTTCGCAAACTAGCATGTAGTTTCGCATGATGATAAAATTTAGATCTACTCTTAAGCGCAAACAAGGATCACATATAAGCAATCATATGAATCATACAAGGAACCATTCCTCTGATACCAATTGAAAGTTCCCTAAAGGGGGCGAAACCCTAATCATGCAGATATAAAACTTTTGGCATGGGCGGAATCTAGGGTTTCCTAGGATCGCATGTATGAACATAGATCAACTTTAATAACAAGTATAGATCAAGTTAAGATCATACCAATGCCATTTCTTGGATGGCGTCTTGGAATAAGAGGGCGAGCGGCTCTCCTCCAAAGGTGGCGCACACAAGGTGAAGATGACTACTCCCTTGGCGTTCCTTGTGCTAGCAAAGCTCCAAGGTCTCCTGATCGCGTGAAGGAGATTGAGATGATCTCTTGGCTTTGTCAAGTCCTCTTCTCCTTGGCGTCAAGACTCACACACGAGAGAAGAGAGGCGACAAGAGGTGAAGAGGCGAGAATAGGGGCGATCCCTCGAACGTGAGGCGTGCTCCCCATTTTGGAAAACCAATTTCCAAAAATAGCAAGCCACAACTTCAACGCAAGAGGCGTTTACCCCAATCGCAACTTCCTCCCTTGACTTGAACCATGCGCTCACACTAAGTGAACCGGTTCAATTACATTTGGTTCAAAGACCAAATTAAACCAAGCATTGGTCTAGATCAAATTAAACCATAAGGCTCAAGATCTAACCATTCATCTCTTGATGCTCTTGATCTCACCGATCTAGCATCAATTCTCTCGATCGAAGCTTACCGATCTCAAGCCCTAATCAATCAAACATGATCAGACCAGATCTCACTTACAATCAGAGTTTAAACTCCTTTAAACTGAACCAAAACAATTCAGTCCACACGATCTGACTTAAGTAAGCCATATCATCAAATTGTGCGACCCTAAGGGTTTCCTTTAAATGTCGGTAACGATAACTTACGTTATCACGATCAGTGAGGGGTATCTAGCAACACATCACTGTCTCCCGATATAAAGGAAAGAGTCTTCCAAGACTACACCCAAACCACAGCACAAGTGTGAACCCAAGTCACTTGACATATGTGTTTCCTTTGCCACTGGATGTTCTTATTGGACAAGCGTGTCAAGCCTGTAATTCGAATATGATGAGAATGATTAGATCAGATGAACATAGTCATCTGGGTATGGCCATACACTTTCTCAATCATCTCATCCAGGGGGCCCCTATAGAACATCACACTCCAATCAAGGAGACGGCAATCCTATATCTATCACTAGTGCCCTAACATGACTCATGCTCACTATCCAAGATAGTCTATAACCATTATGTTTCAAATGATATTGATGTTGGGGTATGCCCTTAAGGCTAATGTTTGAGGCCTGTGGGAATGTATCAGTATCATGTAATAAACTCCTATGTTTATAAAGGCATGGTTGTTATTCAGTTAGCTACATTGTCTGCTGCAATATATGTTCTTCTGAATAATGTCTCAAAGCTGTTCAGCTGAGCTGACATGCTATTAAGTCCTTAGTCGATGTATCTTGGTGAACATGAGACAGCCTTGATATGGTTAAGACTAATATGTGTTCTAATCTTATAGGATGCTTCGAGCATGGAATAAGATGTAGACTCATGGGTACATGGGATGTACTGGACAGACCCTACTAGGATGTTCAATTGTTTGTCACAATGTGAATATTCCTTGATTATGACAAGTGGCACATTTCCTCTGACTTGAGATCACTTGTGTTTTCTAAATGATGATTGTCATTGTTTTGAGATAGTTCAATATCGTTTGAAACATAATGATTATAGACTATCTTGGATGGTGAGCTTGAGTCAGGTTAGAGCATTAGTGATAGACAAAGGATTGCCGTCTCCTTGTTTAAGGAGTGTGATGTTCTAAAGGGGCCCCCTGGATGAGATGATTGAGAAAAGTGTATGGCCATACCCAGGTGACAGTGTTCATCTGATCTAATCATGCTCATCATATTGGAGTTACGAGCTTGACAGGCTTGTCCAATAAGAACATCCAGTGGCAAAGGAAATATGCATGCCTTGTGAATTGATTCACACTTGTGCTGTTTTTGGGTGTAGTCTTGGAAGACTCTTTCCTTTATATCGGGAGACAGTGATGTGTTGCTAGATACCTCTCACTGGTCGTGATAACGTGAGTTATCGTTACCGACGCTTAAAGGAAACCCTCAGGGTCGCACAATTTGATGATATGGCTTACTTAAGTCAGATCGTGTGGACTGAATTGTTCGGGTTCAGTTTAAAGGGATTTAATCTCTGATTGTAAGTGAGATCTGGTCTGATCATGTTTGATTGATTAGGGCTTGGGATCGGTAAGCTTCGATCGAGAGAACAGATGCTAGATCGGTCAGATCAGAAGCATCAAGAGATCGACGGTCAGATCAAGCACCTTAGGGTTTTTAATGTGATCTGGACTAATTGCTTGGGTTATTTGGTTTATAGACCAGACCGAATTGAACCGGCTCTAGATGTGAGCGCTTGGTTCAAAGTAATGAGGAAAATGCGATTGGTTCATGAGGGCATGAACACATGATCGCATGTAAGAGAGGTTGGCTATTTTTAGCAACCACGCCCCCCATGTTTACATGGAGCGCATCTCTTGTTGCCAAAACCTCTAATTCTCGTCGCTCTCTCTCGTAAGAGACTTCTCTTTCACGTCTTGGAGACTCGAGAATCAAGCAAGGAAAGGCGATCTTCTTCCCTTCTCACGCGATCAAAGACACCTAGGAATCTTGCTAGCACAAGATATTCCGTAGGGAGTAAGCGCATCCTCATCTTGTGTGCGCGTCCTAAGGAGGAAATCTTCGTTGCTTTCTATCTTCCAAGGCGCCATCTTTAAATGGCATTGGTATGAATCGCATCTCCTTCTTTCATGTTTTAAAGGTTGATCATATATTGCATGTTTTCGATTCTTGAATCCGCTGCCTATCGAGTTTGCGCCAACTAGGGTTTCGCCCCCCTCTTGAAAGGGGTTCCCTTCAAATTGGTATCAGAGCGCAAGGTTTACATGCAAATTTATATGATTGCTTTGATTATGTGTTCCAAGTATTCTAGATCTTCACCATGCGAAATTCATCATGATAACATGTTTCATGCTGAAACTTATTTCATGTTTTACTTGCGCATGTATGTTGGCGCATGTAGTAGTTTTTTCTCAAAAATTATATCATTTGCGCGACTCATTGTAGATCTAAGATGCGCCTGCATTAAAACCCTTAGACGGGTTATTAGGGTTGAAGTCAACCCCTAAGTTAGATCCAAACATGTCTGATCAGATCATCTGACAGCCTGAATGGGTCGACCAGATAGCACCTTGGCGCAAGCCTATGGTGGCTATAGGTCGACTGCAGACAGGTGTGTAGCGATGTCTGATTGAGATGACTACTGAACGCACCTGAGTTAGGCCCGGGGTCACGCCCGCTTGCCACACCTCAGTGTGGTCGTTCAGCCCTGGCGCATGCATAGTTGACCTTATGGTCGACGCAAGTCAGTTAGGACTTGGTGCATGCAAGGGCAGTGGATCTGACTAGGTTGGATGAGTGGATCCCTAGTAATGGACCGTTGTAAGGTTGTAGGGCAAATAAGGAAAATTAAAATTGATCCTATGGGGTTTTCGAAAATTTTAATTTTTATGGATCACATGGTTATTGATTGATGCATATGCTTGTTTATTTAGTCTTATGTGGGCTGCTCATATTATTTGTGTGCTGTGCTGGGGCCTGCGTGCCTGAATTAAAAAAATTGTAAATTAATTATTGTGATCTGCGCATCACTGTGTTTTAATTTATAAATGTAAGTGACCTGCGTGTCACTCTTGTCTAGATAGTTAAATTTGTAATTTAATTAGACAAGAGCACAAAGCACACTTGGCAGAGGCGCTTGCAGCAAGTGGCTGGACCAGGTGGGAGGTCTAGGGTTCGACCCTAGGACCTGGCGCAATTTCCTGGTGGGCGCATCAGAGCTGCTGATGGCGCTTGGGCCCAGGTTTGGGCCAGATGAGCAGCTAAAGACCCATGAAGAGCAAGTGAAGACTTAAGTTAGGTTAAGGTCTCACTAGGGCTATGGGCTTTTACCACATAAGATTCATGCTTTCTTTTATTGCTTAATATTAGAATTGCATGATTAAATTATCTTCTGCTATCACCATAGGAATTGCATGATAGGCAAGAAGATAAAAGACCGTTAAAATCCAACGCTTAAATATCAAGCTCGTAAGCCTTCTGACGCGAAACCTCACTGTTCTGATTATCGTTGGAGCCGTGTTGTACCCACTCAGTGGGCACGTCCATCTATCTTCAGACGGTGCGGGATTACACCTGTGTGTTACAGAGTAGGGATTTATCCCTTCTCGTTGCTCAGCATAGCACATGGTGGTCCAGGGAGTAGGTCGGGTCAGCTTGACCGTGTAGACTACATATGTGGCGCATATGGTAGCACATGGAGGCAGCCATCTGTGGAGTCAGAGATTGTGTTGTACCAACTCAGTTGGCACAGTCTGCTGGACTGCCCAGATGAAGGGGAATCGCACGGGTTGGCGATCGGCAGTGACTGCCTACCAGAAACTAGTGCTTGTACTCTCTGTGCATCTTATCTCGCCTGAGCGGGACGCGGAGACCAAGTATGAAATCTGGATCCCATCTCACTAAAAGAGTTCTACTCTTTCGGGCTGTTTTGCTGGATTTTTCACGCCTGATAAAATAGTGAGAAAAAGAATCTTTCTTAAGTCCTGATTGATTCTTATACATTGATACTGACCTTGCTGTTCTTGTATTGTTGTAGATACCTGCAGCAACGAACACCATGAACTTCAATGTGCGATCCCTACTGGAAAGGGAGAAGTTTGGTGGGCCGAACTTCTCTGACTGGTTTGGACACCTTAAGATCGTTCTTAAGGCAGAGAGGAAACTGTATGTCCTCGACACGGTGATACCGCCGCAGCCCGCTCCGAACGCCGCAAGGGCGGTTCGGGAAGCCTATGAAAAGCACGTCAATGATAGCATTGATGTCGCTTGCCTGATGCTAGCGTCTATGACGCCACCGCTGCAGCGTCAGCATGAGGATATGTCTGCTATAGACATGATAGCGAACCTCAAGATGCTGTATGCTGCACAGGCGAGGACTGAACGCTATAATTTGACAAAGCTCTTCTTTCAGAGCAAACTGGCTGAAGGGAGCCCAGTGGGAGCTCACGTGCTCAAGATGATTGGGCACAAGGAGGCTCTAGAGAAACTGGGGCATACCATCAACCAGGAGCTTGCTGTGGACATTATTCTGCAGTCTCTCCCGCCTTCATTCGACGCGTTCATTATTAATTTTAATATGAACAAAATCGATTGTACTCCGGCAGAGCTGCTGAATATGCTCTTGACCACTGAGGAGACTCTGAAGGGTAAGCCTTCAACCTCTGTCTTGATGGTTCCTTCTAGGAACAAGAAGAAGGGGAAGAAGGGCAAGGCCCCTGTCAAGAGTTACAGCAAGGCTCTGAAGCAGAAGGTCAAGCGGTCTAAGGAATACAGGTGTTTCCACTGTGGCCAGCTGGGTCACTGGAAAAAGGACTGTAAAGCGCTCCAAGGAGATAAGAGGGGAAGCTTTGCTTCTGGCTCAGGTATATTCGTGACTGAGGTCATGTTTTCTTCTTCTGTATCATGGGTGTTGGACACTGCATGTGGAGTTCACATTTGTTCAAATGTACAGGAACTCAAGAGAAGAAGGCAGGTGGGACAGCATGAGGTGGACCTACGAGTTGGAAACGGGGCACGGGTTGCTGCTGTTGCTGTAGGAGACTACTTTATTTCTTTACCATCTGGACTTGTATTGGAACTAAACAGTTGTTACTTTGTTCCCAGTATAACTAAAAATATTATCTCCATTCCTGCTCTTGTCAGGAAGGGGTTTTCCTTTGAATGCAATATTTCAAAGTGTATTTTGTCTTATGATAATATTGTTTATGCAACTGGTTCAATTAACAATGGGTTATTCATGTTGGACATGGAATGTTCAATACAGCAAATTGATATTAAGAAAGCCAAGTATGCTGATGACAGCACCTTGCTATGGCATAGTCGTTTAGGCCATATTAACGAGAAACGCATTAAGCGGTTGCATGAAAATGGACTGCTGGGATCATTCTCCTATAAGGAGATTGATACATGCAAAGCTTGTTTGATGGGTAAAATGACGAAGTCACCTTTTCCTCACAAAGGTCAAAGGGCTTCAGGTTTACTTGACCTTATACACAGTGATGTGTGTGGGCCATTTAGTAAACATGCCAGAGGTGGCTATCAGTACTTCATTACCTTTACTGATGATTTCAGTAGATATGGTTATGTCTATCTGATGAGACATAAAAGTGAATCTTTTGACAAGTTCAAAGAGTTCAAAAATGAAGTACAGAATCAGCTAGGCCGTAATATCAAGGCACTTCGCTCAGATCGAGGTGGTGAATACCTAAGTCATGCATTTACTGACTATCTAAAGGAGTGTGGGATTATCTCACAGCTCACTCCACCAGGAACACCGCAATGGAATGGTGTGTCCGAGAGGAGAAATAGAACGCTACTTGATATGGTTCGTTCTATGATGAGTCAGGCTACTCTACCCTACTCCTTTTGGGGTTTTGCACTGGAAACAGCTGCAAAGGTACTAAACCGAGTGCCATCCAAGGCAGTTTCCAAGACGCCATATGAGTTATGGTATGGGAAACAGCCAAGCTTGACATTTATCAGGATCTGGGGTTGCGAAGCTTATGTAAAGAAGCTCGCCTCTGGGAAACTAGAGAGCAGATCTGACAAATGTATCTTTGTCGGTTACCCTAAGGAAACTAAGGGTTATTATTTCTTCGATCCCAAGGAGAACAAGGTTTTTGTTGCTCGGACGGCCATATTTCTTGAGAAGGAGTTTCTTCTGCAAGAGGCCAGTGGGAGAGAAATAAAACTGGATGAGAATCCAGAGGAAGGACAAAGTGCTCAAGCAGAGTTGGATGAGCCTGAGCCGGTAGAACAGGTTATTGAACAACCTGAGGCTCAGATATCACGGGAACCGCGAAGATCGGGTAGGATCCGTCGACAGCCTGAGCGCTATGATGGAGTCTACATCATTAACAATGATGAACCCCTCACTTATGCGGATGCGGTCAGTGGACCGGAGTCAGCGAGATGGCTTGAAGCTATGCGCGCCGAGATGGACTCCATGTCAGATAACCAAGTCTGGGATTTGGTTGATCCGCCTCCGGGAGTTATCCCTATAGGCTGTAAATGGATCTTCAAGAAGAAGATTGACATGGATGGTAACGTGGTTACCTATAAAGGCAGGCTAGTTGCGAAAGGTTTCAAACAAATCTACGGGATAGATTATGATGAAACTTTCTCACCTGTAGCCATGTTTAAGTCTATTCGGATTCTTTTCGCGATAGCTGCATATTATGATTATGAGATTTGGCAGATGGATGTGAAAACAGCTTTCCTTAATGGAAATCTGGATGAGGATGTGTATATGACACAACCAGAAGGTTTCACTAATCCAGCAGATCGTCATAAGATATGCAAGTTAAAGAAGTCTATTTATGGACTTAAACAAGCATCAAGAAGCTGGAATATTCGTTTTGATGAATCAGTCACTGAATTTGGTTTCATCAAGAACGAAGATGACCCGTGTGTATATAAGAGGTTTAGTGGGAGCGTGATTACTTTCCTAGTCCTCTACGTCGATGACATCTTGATCATTGGAAATGATATTCCTGAAATGCATGCTGTTAAAGCATGGCTAAGGAAATGTTTCCAGATGAAAGATCTAGGAGAAGCAGCCTATGTGTTAGGTGTGAAGATCTACAGGGATAGATCTAAGAGGCTTCTCGGGCTGTGCCAGAGTACTTACATCGAAAAGGTCCTGGAGAGATTTCATTTAGAGAATTCTAAACGAGGATATCTTCCAGTCAGACATGGTCTGAATCTTTCGAAGAGTCAGTGTCCACAAACACAGACTGAGAAAGATGAAATGGACAATACGCCTTATGCTTCGGCTATTGGTTCCATTATGTATGCGATGTTGTGTACTCGCCCAGACGTTGCTTACGGGTTAAGCGTAACCAGTCGTTTCCAAAGTAATCCAGGTGTGGCGCACTGGATTGCAGTCAAAAACATCTTAAAATATCTGCGGAGGACCAAAGATATGTTCTTGATATATGGTGGTCAGGAAGAACTCAGTATTGAAGGATATACTGACGCTTCGTTCCAGTCTGACCAGGATGATTTCCGATCGCAATCAGGCTATGTTTTTAGCTTGAATGGAGGTGCAGTGGTGTGGAAAAGTTTCAAACAGTCAACTGTTGCTGATTCTACAACAGAAGCCGAGTATGTTGCAGCCTCGGAAGCATCCAAGGAGGCAGTGTGGATTCGTAAGTTCGTGAGAGAACTTGGTGTCATTCCTTCGAGTGCAGATCCTTTGGTTATCTTTTGTGATAACACTGGAGCAATCGCACAAGCAAAGGAACCACGGTCGCACCAGAAGTCCAAGCACATACAGAGACGGTTTCATTTGATCCGGGAGATCATTGATCGTGGCGAGATCAAAATCTGCAAGGTACATACAGATGACAATCTGGCAGACCCGCTTACCAAGCCTCTGGCGCAGCAGAAGCATGAGAAGCACTGTAATAATATGGGTTTGAGATTTCTCAACCATTAGATTAAGTGCAAGTGGGAGATTGTTGGGGTATGCCCTTAAGGCTAATGTTTGAGGCCTGTGGGAATGTATCAGTATCATGTAATAAACTCTTATGTTTATAAAGGCATGGTTGTTATTCAGTTAGCTACATTGTCTGCTGCAATATATGTTCTTCTGAATAATGTCTCAAAGCTGTTCAGCTGAGCTGACATGCTATTAAGTCCTTAGTCGATGTATCTTGGTGAACATGAGACAGCCTTGATATGGTTAAGACTAATATGTGTTCTAATCTTATAGGATGCTTCGAGCATGGAATAAGATGTAGACTCATGGGTACATGGGATGTACTGGACAGACCCTACTAGGATGTTCAATTGTTTGTCACAATGTGAATATTCCTTGATTATGACAAGTGGCACATTTCCTCTGACTTGAGATCACTTGTGTTTTCTAAATGATGATTGTCATTGTTTTGAGATAGTTCAATATCGTTTGAAACATAATGATTATAGACTATCTTGGATGGTGAGCTTGAGTCAGGTTAGAGCATTAGTGATAGACAAAGGATTGCCGTCTCCTTGTTTAAGGAGTGTGATGTTCTAAAGGGGCCCCCTGGATGAGATGATTGAGAAAAGTGTATGGCCATACCCAGGTGACAGTGTTCATCTGATCTAATCATGCTCATCATATTGGAGTTACGAGCTTGACAGGCTTGTCCAATAAGAACATCCAGTGGCAAAGGAAATATGCATGCCTTGTGAATTGATTCACACTTGTGCTGTTTTTGGGTGTAGTCTTGGAAGACTCTTTCCTTTATATCGGGAGACAGTGATGTGTTGCTAGATACCTCTCACTGGTCGTGATAACGTGAGTTATCGTTACCGACGCTTAAAGGAAACCCTCAGGGTCGCACAATTTGATGATATGGCTTACTTAAGTCAGATCGTGTGGACTGAATTGTTCGGGTTCAGTTTAAAGGGATTTAATCTCTGATTGTAAGTGAGATCTGGTCTGATCATGTTTGATTGATTAGGGCTTGGGATCGGTAAGCTTCGATCGAGAGAACAGATGCTAGATCGGTCAGATCAGAAGCATCAAGAGATCGACGGTCAGATCAAGCACCTTAGGGTTTTTAATGTGATCTGGACTAATTGCTTGGGTTATTTGGTTTATAGACCAGACCGAATTGAACCGGCTCTAGATGTGAGCGCTTGGTTCAAAGTAATGAGGAAAATGCGATTGGTTCATGAGGGCATGAACACATGATCGCATGTAAGAGAGGTTGGCTATTTTTAGCAACCACGCCCCCCATGTTTACATGGAGCGCATCTCTTGTTGCCAAAACCTCTAATTCTCGTCGCTCTCTCTCGTAAGAGACTTCTCTTTCACGTCTTGGAGACTCGAGAATCAAGCAAGGAAAGGCGATCTTCTTCCCTTCTCACGCGATCAAAGACACCTAGGAATCTTGCTAGCACAAGATATTCCGTAGGGAGTAAGCGCATCCTCATCTTGTGTGCGCGTCCTAAGGAGGAAATCTTCGTTGCTTTCTATCTTCCAAGGCGCCATCTTTAAATGGCATTGGTATGAATCGCATCTCCTTCTTTCATGTTTTAAAGGTTGATCATATATTGCATGTTTTCGATTCTTGAATCCGCTGCCTATCGAGTTTGCGCCAACTAGGGTTTCGCCCCCCTCTTGAAAGGGGTTCCCTTCAATTGAACTACCTCAAAACAATGCCAATCATCATTTAGAAACACAAGTGATCTCAAGTCAGAGGAAATATGCCACTTGTTTGCATATAAGGATTATTCACATTGTGACAAGCAATTGAATATCCTAAGTAGGGTCTGTCCAGTACATCCAATGTACCCATGAGTCTACATCTTATTCCATGCTTGAAGCATCCTATAAGACTAGAACACATATTAGTCTCAATCATATCAAGGCTGTCTCATGTTCACCAAGATATCTCGACTAAGGACAAAACTGCATGTCAGCCAAGCTGAACAGCATTGAGACATTATTCAGAAGTATACATATTGCAGCAGATGATGTAACAACCTGAATAACAACCATTGCCTTTATAAACATAGAGTTTATACACATGAAACTGATATAATCCCAAGGCCTCAAACATTAGCCTTAAGGGCATACCCCAACAGAAAAAATGCGTGAAAAACTCATCGGGCGGAAGGTTTTATGCCCCGTGATGTGTTTACGGCTGAGGACATAAATGTTCCATGTATAATGCTTTCGGTCACAGAAAGTTTCACGGTCCGTGATGGAATTATGACCACACCCGTGAAAGTTTCTGTTCATTCCGACACTTAGCCGATTTTCGCCTTCCGCTCATCACCACGTTCACGGCTGAATCTGCAATTACGGCCAAGGCCGTAAATGTCTCGTTCTTCACCGTTTTCGCCCCAAATTTGCCGTGTAGGCCCGCAATCTCCTCGGGAATCATGCTTTGCCTTCAAACCCCTCAAAATCCTTCATTTTTACTCCATTTTACCTATATTTTCTTTAAAACCAAGAAAAGTGAAGATTTCATGCAAAGTAAAGCAAAAATACTAAAAATAGCACAAAATTATTCAATTAAGCTCAAAATATGATCTAAAATATAGGCAAAAACATGGTGTAAATGCAACGCATCACTCCTCGAGATCTCTTCCATCCATGTCTAGTGCTAGCCTTCAGGAAGAAGATACATGCCATTATCCTTCTTCTCAACTTGCGCTAATCTCAAGAAGATTGCAGTAAGGATACGAGGATGGAGTCTTGCTGCATGGTGTGTGAAGCACTCCCACTTACGCCAATGATGAAGCATCAAGCCCATCCTTTGAGTACTCGCCTACTCAAAGGAGAAACACCTCCTTTGTTTGTCTTCAAGGCATGCGCTAGCCTCCAAGGAGTTGCGCTCATGAAGAACCTATCATCCTCAAGCACCAATCTCTCTAAGAGATGTGCCAAGAAGAAGGAAGAGGGCCTCTAGCCTTCTCTTGCGCCAAGGATAGAAGAATAATGTCACCCCTTGAAGTGGCGATAACTTCTTCCCATGGAGGCACCAAGGCCATGGCTTGAGGGAGAAGAAGATGGGTGGTGGCTAGGGTTCCAAGAAGAAAAACATCTCCACTCATATCCTCCCATATCAACCCCTATATCCATAGAGTTTCAGAGTAGGTCCCACAACGTAAGTCGATGAATAAATTTAATAAATTTATTCCCATTAAATGAATATAAATATTTATTATTGCGCCTAAGCTATGGACCCCTCTAATTACGCTAAAATCAAGTCAATAAGCATCTGAACAAATCCGACACAAATTACTAGACCTAGTCAACCATAGTCAAATGTGGTCACCCAAAGGTGAACCAGGGTCAACTGATCTTAAAGCGTAATCTCACTCCATATGGTCATCTCCAACTCATCAGATGCATCCGTGATGCATCATACTCCAAATATGATCCGAATCAGTCAAATGACTCGATCATAGCCTACTCGATCAATACGAGATCTCGAGCGTCTAGGTGTGCGACCCTGTTAGATGTTTGCAGTGATAACCTCAGGTCATTGCAAGCAATGAGTGGCACCTAACAGTACATCATTGCTACCGAAGTCATTGGAATGGAGTCATCATTGGCATCCCTTAAAGCTGCGACAAAGTATATATACACGTTTATCCTTTTAGCAACCTGATATCTAGATTGAACAAGTGTGTCACACTTGTTTAACCTAATCTAATGGTCATGATTAAATCAGGTTTTCACCTGGGTATGGCTATACACTTTCAGTCATGCATCCATCTATGGGGTGCCCATGGACATCAAGCTTCCAATTAAGGAAGGGGCAAATTCTCTATTGGCTCATTAAACCTCTCATATGGCTTATGGTATATCCAATGACAATCGTTATGACTCTCCTGCTACGGCAGAGCATTAGGTTGTATCAAAGTACATCACTTACAATATCAAGATATCAATAACCTTAAATCAAGGATAAGTGTATCTCTGTCACTATGAGATTTGACTTGTGATATCAAGTTGAATCCTCTTAGTGGGTCGATCCAATATATCTACCTCGATATACCCATATGTCCACGTTAGCAACCCGTGCTCAACTAGCACATATACTAGTCTCACATGTATCATAACTGTCCTTTATTCACAATGATACTTGACTGGGGACAATCTTAGAGACTAAGTAAAATCTATCTCTAGTGATATTATGTATGCAAGTATACATATGACGCAGATGTACCAAATGCACAACAACAACAATGTCAGGATATGTTGAATATCACAAATGAATGTGACACACATCGGACTAGCCATAGGTCATAGGGAATATACACCAACAAGTGTCTCTCCTCGTGGATAGAGCCATATAGGATGATGACCACTATAGAGAAAAGACTCTATCTATCTAGCACTAGCTCTGGGTGGATATTTGGATGTAGGTGGTCGTATAGGTCTTGTCCATTATGTACGCATTGTATTCTCCACCCTCTGCTATCCTCTTTGTCCACCACTAGGTCTGAAGGAGGATTCTAGTCGTTTCGCCATTGCTGAGGAGAAGGACATGCCTAGGTAGGATTGGCGGCAATAGCGGTAGTTGGTGCCCTACTACGTAGGTCTACCCGTCCATCCGCAATCGCTATAGCCTCCTTTAGATTCATTGGAGAATGTTATCTAACCACAAGCACAGCCCATGTGTGCATTCTATCCAATAACCAATATAATATATCCCCATCTGACATATCCAAAATCTCCAACATAAAGGTAGCATAAGCCTTGACATACTCATGAATTGCCCCAATATGTTTGACATACTGCACAACATCACACGCCACCTTGGCCAGGTCTGTAGGCTGTAACTAGATCTTGAGTTACACCTTTAACTCCTCATATGTGATATCTCATCGGACCTCCTATCTTGTAGGAGCCACAAGGGTATGCCACCAATGCTTGGCGCCGCTCATGAGATAAGTGACACAAACCTGCATGTGGTCTCTGTCAGTCATATGAGCTGTTTGGAAACCCTGGGGATTTTAGAATTTTATAAACATAAACAACGGAAGCAATCCCTGAAACAGGCCAGTCCCAAAAACTCAGAAGATCATATCATGCGAGGGAATCGACATGATGAGTAAGAGATGATACCTTAGAGCAATGCAAGGAGCTACGATGTAGGCACCCAAGTGTTCGCCCTCTGCAGTCTCGCACACAGCCGATGCTCGAGTTATCTTCTTCCACGCCCAGTGCCAGCCTCGGGAAGAAGATCCGCGCCTCTGGGAGTCCTCCTCAAGAACTTGCGCTTTTGTCATCTTTTCTAATAAACAAGGCTCACAAGTATCAAACTCCTCCAAGGAGGTTGAATCTAACAATCCATTTGCATAGAGTTGTTGAATGTGATTCTTGTTTATATATGCTAATAGACAATTGCAAAGGTACACACCAACTGAACCACTCATTTTGATCCATTTATGATTTATGTTACAAATAGAGTTATCCATGTCTAAGATATATAAACCATTGCATAAGGTACTCTTCCCATAAAACACATTTGCAAATGAAAAAGAACAAGAGTCCTCTTTTATTTCAAATTTAAATCCTTTCCTTGCCAAACAAGGAATAGATACAATGTTTTCGGTAAGGGAAGGTACATAATAGCAATGATCTAACTCTAACTGAAGTCCGGAAGGCAAGGAAAGCATCAAAAGTCATACGGCAACAACAGCAACCTGTGCCCCATTACTAACACGTAGGTCAATGACATAGAAGTAGAAAGGTTGACTTCGGTAATATAAATACCTAAGCCAGAAGACGAAGCCTTGCTTCTCTTCTCCTCGTTCTGAAGTCGCACTATATTAATCATGTGAGTTGGCGCTCCACATGAATAGCACCTATTATTCCTGACCTTTTCCATCTTTATCTTCAATGTCTTAGTTAAGCCTTTCGGCTCAACACATTGAATGTCTACTTTTAAAGGGTTGAGCCTAACCAATTCATCGAATAGCTGCCCTAGATTAATAATAATCTCATAATGGATAACATAAGGCTTTTTGTCTTTCCTTTGTCCCAAGACTGCTCCAATTGCATAATCACAGGCATCACACATGAGCTCAAAGGGTAATTCCCAATCTGGAGGCTGAATGATAGGTGCAGAAACCAAAGCCTTCTTTAGTTCCTAAAAAGCAGATAAACGATCTTCATCAAATGAAAATTTTACATCTTTACAAAGTAAATTTGTAAGAGGTCTAGCAAGTTTAGAGAAATCCTTGATGAATCGCCGGTAGAATCCTGCATGTCCTAGAAAGCTTCGGACTTCCTTCACTGTGTTGGGTGGTTCCAATTTCTCTATCACTTCAACTTTGGCTTTGTCAACTTCAATTCCTCTTTCTGAAATCAAGTGTCCCAAAACTATCCCTTGCTTAACCATGAAATGACATTTTTCCCAATTAAGCACAAGGTTAGTTTCTTCACACCTCTGCAAAACCCGAGATAAAATAGCCAAACAAACATCAAAAGAGGAACCATATATAGAGAAATCATCCATAAATACATCCATAAAATCTTTAATAAAATCAGAAAAGATAGCCATCATGCATCTTTGAAATGTAGCAGGTGCATTACATAAACCAAATGACATTCTCCTATATGCAAAAGTTCCATACGGGCACGCGAAAGTGGTTTTATCTTGATCATCAGGATGTATAGGAATTTGAAAAAAAAACCTGAATATCCATCTAAAAAGAAAAAGTGAGAATGGTTTGCCAATCTTTCAACCATCTGATCAATGAAGGGTAAAGGGAAGTGGTCTTTCCTAGTGGCAGCATTCCGTTTTCTATAATCTATGCACATGCGCCAACTAGTAACAGTTCTAACAGGAATCAATTCATTATCTTTGTTTTTCATGATAGTCACCCCTCCTTTCTTAGGAACACAATGTACAGGACGTACCCATTTGCTATCAGATATATGATAGATAATACATGCATCAAGTAATTTCAGAACCTCTTTCTTTACAACTTCTTTCATGGAGGGGTTTAGTCTTCTTTGGAAATCTGCATGTGGCCTGTGCTCTTCTTTCATCAAGATCCTGTGCATACAAAAAGAGGGGTTCATTCCTTTCAAGTCATCGATTGAGTACCCAATTACCTTTCTATGAATTCTTAATTCCTTGAGAAGCAAATTTGTCTCCCTTTTTCCTACTGTGCATCAATAATAACAGGGTAAGTAGAATTAGGATCAAGAAATTCATAACGAAGATTATTAGGTAAAGCCTTAAGTTCTATTTTTGGAGCCTTTCCTTCTCCACTCTTTTCATTGTCACGAGTACTGCAATTTGATAGCTCATCAGTCATAGAGTTTATTTTTTCAAGAGCGAAGTCTAAATCACTGTCACAATCATTGGTTTCGACAAATAAATCATTAAGAATATAGACAATGTCATCTATGTCATGTATACTACAACAAGATTCAGAATTTGAAGGGTTATTCATGGCTTCATGCAAGTCATACTCAATTCTTTCATCCCCAATGTTAAGTGAAAGCTTCCTGTTCTTTACATCAATAAGTGCTCCTGCAGTGGCTAAGAATGGTCTACCAAGTATGATGGGGATTTTGCATCTTCTTCCATCTCAAGAACTACAAAATCTGCTGGAATGAAATATTTACCCACTTGGATAGGCACATCTTGAAGAATTCCCACGGGGTATTTCACCGAGCAATCGACGAGTTGCAGAGATATAGAAGTTGGCTTGAGCTCTCCCATGTCCAATCTCCTGCAGACATATAATGGCATTAGGCTCACACTAGCCCCCAAATCACATAAGGCTCAGTCAAAAGTCATACTGCCAATAAAACAAGGGATAGAAAAACTACCTGGATCCTTCAATTTGGGTGGCGTTTTGTTTTGGATAACAGCACTACATTCCTCAGTTAAAGCCACAGTGTCATAGTTCTCTATTTTTCTCTTATTAGACAATATTTCTTTCAAGAATTTAGCATATGTGGGCATTTGAGATAAAGTTTCAATAAATGGAATGTTAATGTAAAGCTTTTTCAAAACATCTAGAAATCTCCCAAATTATTTGTCTAACTTTTCTTGCATTAACCTTTGGGGAAAGGGTATAGATGGCCTATAAGGTGTTGGAGAATAAGGGTTAGAATCCTCTTCCTTACATGACACATCCCACTTTGGTTCATCACCCTTTTGAGGTGGCAAACTAAGTTGGGTTTGCTCATGTTTAGAAAATTTTTCTAATTCTAATTCATCATCATGATCAATGATAGGCTCTTTCTCATTGTTTTCAACTTTCCTTTTAGGTTCTTCTAATTGTTTCCCACTTCTAGTCATGATAGCATTGCAGTATTCATCAGGCATTTGATCTTCTAAAGTTTTATTGCAAATAGCTAAGAATTCTACTTGAGCGGCAAGTTGACTAACCATTCCCTTAAGATCTTCAATTTCTTAGTTTTGATTTTGCATGAGTTGACTTTGATTTGTCATAAACTTGTCAAGAAAAGATTCTATACTAAAAGAATTTACCTTTTTAGTTAGGGGTTGGCATTCCTCGCTTTCATCCTTACCATGATGATGACAATATAGCAATTCTTCTTCAGGGTCCCATTGGTTATGGTTCAAGGACATTTCTTCAAATAGGGTAAAAGCTTCTTCAATGGTTTTGCTCATGAGGGCTCCTCCTGCAGTAGCATCAACGATTAGACGGGTATTATAAAGTAGACCACAATAAAATGTATGAATTAAAACCCAATTTTCAAGGCCATGGTGAGGGCACTTCCGTATTAAATCGTTGAATCACTCTCATGCCTTGCTGATTGATTCTTCATCTTTCTATATAAAGCTCGTGATCTAATTTCTCAATTGGATGGTTTTACTTGGTGGAAAGTACTTCATCAGGAAAGCATTTGACAATTGTTCCCATGTAGTGAACGCACCAGCAGGTCTAGAATGTAGCCAAAATCGCGCTCGGTCCTTGAGAGAAAAAGGAAACAGTCTTAGTTTTAGTGCATCATCAGAAACTCCATAAATTTTAATGGTATCACAATATTCAATAAAAAGATGTAAATGCTGATATGGATCCTCAATTGGAGCTCCTCCAAATTGGTTCTGCTGAATCATGGTCAAGAAGGCAAGATTAATCTCAAAATTATTTGTTTCAATAGTTGGTCTAACAATGTTAAAGTGTATTTCTTGTGGCTTAGGGGCTGCATAGTCCCTCAGTGATCTTCGATCCGCCATTAGAACTGAATTTTCTGTGCACACTAGAGTATATGGATCAAATAACTCAAATAGACATAAAAGAATAGAAAGATGGAGCATAAATAAAACCTAGTCTAGCAATACTCTAAAAATATTCAATATCAACAAAACTAAGGTCCCCGGCAACGGCGCCAAAAACTTGTTGTGATCCGGAAGGACACACTTATGAATACAAGTAGGTAGACTTATTTCAGGTGTCGCGGCCAAAACCTAAGTATTGGCGTACAGGGACTTTTGTCACTCCCTGACACGGCTCCAAAAACTTGTTGTCCCTAAACTTGTAGTGTCCGCAAGTGCACGGATACTCAAAGTAATAAAGAAAGTATTGAATCCACAGGGACCTATTTTGTCAAGTACCAAATAATTGATTTCTTCCTATCTAGGCAATCGAATAAAAGCAAAGTAAAGATCGAAAACACACGGGAAAATACTATCAGAGATAAACTAGGACTAGGGTTTCATTCACTTTAATTTTCACGACTAGATATATAAGGATATTCATCAATCAAATTCTATTATGATAAAGGCATAATTTACTTTGTAAAGAGATTAACTCACTTTCGTGCAGATAACCATGCAGAGACTAATCATCGCTTTCGCACAAGATTTATCCCAAGATAATGATAAGTAAATCATCAAACAAAGAACTTGAGGATCACTTTCGTGCATCCGAGTTCTAAGTTGATCGCCTCGAGTGGAAGCTCAAGGATCACTTTCGTGCATCCGAGTCTCAACACAAGTTCTACCTATGGTTCTCCAACGTTCCGATCCTTACTTTCGTGCAAGATCTCCATGTTTGACACAATAACTCAATCCTAGGTTCATAATTATCATCATGGCAATTTAAACTACTAAAATAAAGAAATAAGAACTTAACCTAATTTCTTACAGTGAGTTCCTATTAATCAATTTTAGGGTTCCAAGTTCTGAAGCAAATCACCTTTCGGTCCTTATTGTGAAAACTCTAAATTATGATGACAAAAATTAAACTAAGGAGAATCTTAGAGCAATAATCGCATAGGTAAAATTATCAAAGTAGAATAATCATGATGAAAGCAAAAAGTATCTAGTCATTAAGAAAATCAAAGGGAAATACTCCCCCATATCCCAAAGAGTGTTTAAGCTAGCATGGTGAAGAAAATACAATATTTCATTGTTTCAGAAGGTCAAAAATCAAAGGAAAAGAAGTTTTAGGAAAATACACCACGGCTGTGAAATTAAACACAGCCGTAATTTGCAAAAGAGGGCGATGAATAGTAGCGGCACATCCTTCTTCTTTGATTTCTCCACCAATTGATCTCCTTTCATTCTGAAACTTCTAGTACGTTGTCTCCTCCTCCAGGCGAAGCTTCAGTATGAATTTCACGGCCGGAGATGCTCTGGATTTGTCGTGGCGGCGGAACCCTAGGCAGCAGCGTGTAACTCTATTTCTCACTGTACAGTTGATGAAAATTGGGGCTTTTGGTGTCTTCGTGATCCTCTCATTGAAAGCTCCCTTCTTCTTCTTACGACATCAAATCTAAAGGTTTGGATCGTCAGCAATCTTCTCTGCAAAAATCGGGCTTCAAAATTGACTGTGGAGTCACGTTCAAAAATGAAAATACGGAGTGTAATATTTCACGGCCGTGCCGTAAAATCGCTCGCGTTCTCTGATCTGAATTGTTTGGCAAATACGGCACCGTATAATGGTTCATGGCACTGCCATAAAATCGGCTGAACTCTCTAGTTGAAATCATCTGGAAAATACGGCCCGTGTCAAAGTTTACGGTAGTGCCGTAAAATCAGGAATTATCTCTGTTCAGAATGCGCTTCAAAATACGGCAGTGTTAAGTTTTACGGCAGTGCCACATTTTTCATTAAACCTTCTAGTCGGAAATTCCACCAATTTACGGCAGTGCTCTGATATTACGGTATCGTACGGAAATACGGTACCATAATATAGAATACGACACTACCATATTTTGGTTGATTGCTCCGATTTGCGTGAAATTTGTCAAGTGATCTCTTCTTGATGATGGTAACTTTTTCATGTCTTTGATTTTTCTTGAAAATGCCTCAAAATAGTGCCTTTTTACCTAAAAATCATGAAAAACCAAAATATAAGTAGATTTTACAATATTTGATAAATTTAGCATAAAAATAAGCAAAGTCTATGAATATGACACAAAAATACCAATGAAATGACACAAAATTTACTATAAATTTTGGTGTCATCACTCCTTCATTCATGATGCGCCGTCATGCTTGTGCCAAGAGGGATAGCACACAAACCCTAGGGTTCGGCCAAGCCCTTACTTGCGCCACCAAGCAAGATGCGCCATCATAGTTGATGTGCCAAGATGCAAGCTCCATGAGGGATGTGCCCGTAATCTTCTTTGTGCATTTATAAAACAAAAAGAAAAAGCGGCACACGGGCCTCACACACAATACATCATAGGCATACAAGGGGCTTGACTATGACCACAACACGATGTACAATCAAGATATCTATCTCTTGCTTTTCTATATGCTCATGAAAACATAAAACTTCAGTTTTAGTTTCTCAGAAAATATGTCTTTAAACCTCAAGTTATCGTCACAAATCTAGGATTTTACGTTTCTCTCAGGAGTCTACAAGTGACGCATGCATGGTCCAAGCACACTTGCTGCCTACCCTTGCAATCCTTATGTTGGGAAACCCCAGGGATATTTTATAATTTTTCAAAGTCATATCAACACAAATACATTGCACAGTGGAATAATATCCCCAAAATAGGCCGGTCCTAAAAACCCAGTGAAGATCGTCAAGCGAGGGAGTCGCCACAATGAGATAGAAAATACCTTTAGCAAAGAGAAGCCGATGTCGAGGAAGGCGCCCAAGTGTTCGTCCTCTGCAGTCTCATACACATGCATTCCTTGAGCTTTCTTCTTCCACGCCCGGTGCTAGCCTCGGGAAGACGATCCACGCCTTAGGAGAGTCCTTCAAACAACTTGTGCCACCACCAAGATGTGATGCCTCAAGGAGATGGAAGGAGGAAGATGCCGCAAGCTTTTCCTTTATTTCTTTGCGCCAAGGACGGGAAGAGAAGAATAGAGCTTCGGCTTTGATGGAAGAAGAGGAAGATAAGTCCTCCAAGAACTCCAAGCTTTCGCCCCTTCACTTGCTTCACGCCTCCAAGGAATTGAACACATGAGAAGGGCGGCTAGGGGTTTCTTTTATAACATTAAGAGGCGGTTTGGGGAGAGGCAATTAGGGCATTAATCTAGGGATTTATTTAATTAAATTGCTTGATTAAATCCCTTAATTTCATGCGCTAATCAGTTGCCTAAAAGAGCAATAGCTTCATGTACCCAAACAATCCCTAATTGGACACAATTCTCATGTATGCGCCAAGACTAGGTCAAGGCAACATGAGAATTTGCCTAATTTGGTTTGGGCGCAAGTCCTAATCCAATTAGGACTCCAATTACATTAATTACCAGCCCCATATGCGCAAATCACATGTAAATCAATATCTCAAGTGATTGTGATCAATTCCTAATTTGAATCAATCACTAAAAGATATTAATCATGCCATAGATGCAACTCCTAATCCAATTAGGAGTCTTCATGCGCCCATGCAATAAACTTCTCCCCATTATACCCTATTAGTCTCTAATTTCTTCATTACAACTTATTAGCAAGCCCAACCAAGCAATGGGCCAAGCCTAAAGTACATTATGCATGTTAACTAAGCTATTGGATCCAATCCAATTTAACCCATGGTCAAATGACGCTAACCATGGTTAATTTGGTCAATATGCCAAAAATGGAAGTTGGCCCCAATAAGTTTCTTCCATCTCATCAGGCCCATTGGCGCTGATGAAATCTCCCAAATAAATCTGAGTTATCCAATAATTCGATCTAAAGGCTAACCGATCAATACGAAAACTCGAGTATCAAGGTGTGCGACCCTGTAGGTTCCTCTGACGTTGGCAGTGCTGACCTAAGGTCACTACAAGCAGTGAGTGGCACATAGCAGTGCATCGCTGCTACCCAAGTCATCGGAATGGATATCGACATCGACATCCCCATCATCGCAACTAGGTATAGATGCATTACAGTCTCTTTGCCGAACTGATATCCGATTGGACAAGTGTGTCACCACTTGTTTTCACCCAATCACATGGTTATGACTAAATCAGATTCTCACCTGGGTATGGCCATACACTTTTAGTCATAGAACCATAGAGGAGCTCCATGGATATCAAGCTTCCCTCAAGAAGGGGAAAATCCTCTGTCTATCCATTGACCTTCTCATATGGGTCGTGACATGCCCAATGACAACCGTTACTACCTCCCAACTACGGCGAGGTGTTAGGTTGTATCAAAGCAAGTCCCTAACCATATAGAATGGTCAATGGCCTCAAGTCAAGGGATCAATGCATCTCTTGTCACTTGTGAGGATAACTCATGACACCAAGTCATAGCCTTATAGCGGGTCTATCTAGTATATCCATCATTGATATTCCTATTGTTGGGGTATGCCCTTAAGGCTAATGTTTGAGGCCTTTGGGATTGTTTCAGTATCATGTATAAACTATGTTTATAAAGGCAATGGTTGTTATTCAGGTTGTTACATTATCTGCTGCTGTTATGTATACTTCTGAATAATGTCTCAATGGTGTTCAGCTTGGCTGACATTAACATTGTCCTTAGTCGAGATATCTTGGTGAACATGAGACAGCCTTGATATGATTGAGACTAATATGTTTCTAATCTTATAGGGTGCTTCGAGCATGGAATAAGATGTAGACTCATAGGTGCATTGAATGTACTGGACAGACCCTACTTAGGATGTTCAATTGTTTGTCACAATGTGAATAATCCTTATATGCAAGCAAGTGGCATATTTCCTCTGACTTGAGATCACTTGTGGTTCTAAATGATGATTGGCATTGTCTTGAGGTAGTTCAATATCATTTGAAATATAATGGTTATAGATTATCTTGGATAATGGGCATGAGTCATGTTAGGGCATTAGTGATAGATATAGGATTGCCTCTCCTTGTTGGAGTGTGATGTTCTATTGGGGCCCCCTGGAAGAGATGGTTGAGAAAGTGTATGGCCATACCCAGATGACTATGTTCATCTGATCTAACCACTCTCATCATGTTGGAGTTACAGGCTTGACACGCTTGTCCAACGAGAACATCCAGTGGCAAAGGAAACATGTATGTCAAGTGAATTGGATTCACACTTGTGCTATGGTTTGGGTGTAGTCTTGGAAGACTCTTTCCTTCATATCGGGAGACAGTGAAGTGTTGCTAGATACCCCTCTCTGATCGTGATAACGTAAGTTATCGTTACCGACGTTGAAGGAAACCCTTAGGGTCGCACAATTTGATGATATGGCTTACTTATGTCAGATCGTGTGGACTGAATTGTTCTAGTTCAGTTTAAAAGAGTTTAAACTCTGATTGGAAGTGAGATCTGGTCTGATCATGTTTGATTGATTAGGGCTTGAGATCGGTAAGCTTCGATCAGGAGAATTGATGCTTGATCGATGAGATCAAGAGCATCAAGAGATGTGTGGTTAGATCTTGAGCCATTTGGTTCATATGAGATCTAGACCATGGCTTGGTTTGATTTGGTCTTTGAACCAAATACAATTGAACTGAATGAAATAGAACCGGTTCACTATGTGAACGCTTGGTTCAAAGGGAGAAGGAAGGTTTCGATGGTTCACTTGGAGTGAACGCATGAGACATTGAGCACTTACTATATCTGGAAGTCGATTTTCCAAATTGGAAAAACGCCTCCACGTTGTAACGCCACTCACCCCATCTTCTCCTCTTGCTCCTCTCGTGGTGAAGCTTCTTCACGCCTTGGAGAAAATTCAGCCAGCGAGTAGAGAAACACATCTTCTCTTGCACGATCAGGGGACTCCTTGGATCTTTGCTAGCACAAAGAGCACAAGGGAGTAAGCCTTCAACGTCTTGTGTGCAACTTCTTTGGAGGAGAGCCGCTCGCCCTCTATCTTCTTCCAAGTCGCCATTCAAGCAATGGCCATGGTAACATCCCCTCTTGTTTCATAGTTGATTATATTATAAGCCATGCGATCTTCATGAAACCAAGTTTCCGCCCATGCGAAAAATTTTAGAAGAGCATGTGACTTAGGTTTCGACACTTTCAATTGGTATCAGAGCCAGAGTTTTGGCTTGATGCATATAATCACTATCTTGATGTGATCCATGGTTGTTTTAAGTTTTTGATAGATCTATAAGAATCGCATGCTTTAGTTCTCATGCAAAAAATGACTACATGTTATGTGTTAGATTTGCATGTATCTTAGGTAGCTTGCGCATGTTATGTGTTTGTTTGCGCTTATCATAGTTTTTTCAATCAAAACATAACATCATGCGCGCCCCTCACATAGATCTATCGGCGCCTACTTTAAATCCTTAGACGGGTTAATAGGTTTGAAGTCGTCAGTCAAGTCTGGACCCAACAGCCTGATCAGACCATCTGACAGCCTAGATGGGTCGGCCAGATAGCACCTATATGCAAGCATATAGGTGGCTATAGGTCGACTGCAGAAGGGCGTGTAGCGATGTATGATTGAGGCGCCAAGTGAACGATCATGATTAAGGCCCGGGGTCACACCCATTTGCCAGAAATCATGTGGGACGTTCAGCCCTTAAGGCATGCATAGTTGACCACATGGTCGACGCAAGTTAGTTATGACTGGGTGCATGCAAGGGCAGTGGGTCTGACTTGGTCTGATGAGTGGATACCTATTAATGGACCGTTGTAAGGTAGTAGGGCACATAAGGAAATAAAATTGATCCCATGGGGTTTTTTCAAACATTTTATTTTCTGTTTGGATCACATGTTTGTATGTTATAACATGCATGGATGTTTATTTAATCTTATGTGGGTTGCCCCTTTTTGTGTGCTGTGCTGGGGCCTGCGTACCTGGAATTAATTAAAAGTAAATTTTATTATGATCTGCGAATCACATTTTAATTTATGATAATGTATATTTGACCTGCGCATCAAATCATGTCTAGATAGATTAAAATGTATTTTAATCAGACATGAGCACAGAGCACACATGGCAGAGGCGCTTGCAGCAAGTGGCTTCACCAGGTGGGAGGTCTAGAGTTCGACTCTAGCACAGGCGCATGCTACCTGATGGGCGCATTTGAGCTGCAGAGGGCGCTTGGGCCCGGTCTGGGCCAGATGAAGTGCAAGAGACCCATAAAGAGATCAAGTGAAGACTTGTGTAAAACTAGGGTTTTTCTTAGGCTTTTATGGGCGTTTACCACATAAGATCATTGTGCTTTCTATTTACTGTTTAAGTAATATTAGCACCTGCATGATTTATCCTTCTGCTATCACCATAAGAATTACATGATAGTAAGAAGATAAAAGGACCGTTAAAATGCAACGTTAAATATCAAGCACGAAAGCCTTCTGACGCGAAACCTCACTGTTCTGACTATCGTTGGGGCCGTGTTGTACCCACTCAGTGGGCACGCCCATCTATCTTCAGACGGTGTGAGATTACACCTCCGTGTTACAGAGAAGGGATTTATCGCTTCTCGTTGCTCAGCATAGCACGTGGTGGTCCAGGGAGTAGGTCGGGTCAGCTTGACCATGTGGGCTACATATTGAGCATATGTTAGCTATATGGAGGCAGCCATCTGTGGAATCAGAGACTGTGTTGTACCAACTCAGTTGGCACAGTCTACTGGATTGCCCAGATGAAGGGGAATCGCACGGGTTGGCGATTGGCATGGATAGCCTACCAGTGATTAGTGCTTGGACTCTCTGTGCATCTTATCTCGCCTGAGCGGGACGCGGAGACCAAGTATGAAATCCGGATCCCATCTCACTAAAAGAGTTTCACTCTTTCGGACTGTTTTATTGGATTTTTTCAGTCAGATAAAATAGTGAGAAAAGAATCACTCTTAAGTCCTGGATTGATTCTAACATGGATACTGACCTTGTTGTTCTTGCAATGTTGTAGATTCCTGCAGCAACGAACACCACAGGGCTCAATTTGCGATCCATACTGGAAAAGGAGAAGTTTGCTGGGCCAAACTTCTCAGACTGGTACAGACAGCTTAAGATTGTTCTTAAGGCTGAGAGGAAACTGTATGTCCTTGAGACGGCAATACCGGCTCAACCCGCTACGAACGTCGCAAGGGCGGTTCGGGATGCTTATGAAAAGCATGTCAGTGATAGCACTGATGTTGCTTGCCTTATGCTTGCGTCTATGACGCCAGAGTTACAGCGTCAGCATGAAGATTTATCTACTATTGAAATTATAGCAAATCTCAAGATGTTGTATGCTGCACAGGCAAGGACTGAACGCTATAACTTGACGAAACTTTTCTTTCAGAGCAAACTGACTGAAGGGAGTCCAGTGGGAGCTCATGTGCTCAAGATGATTGGGTACAAGGAGGCTCTAGAGAAACTGGGACACACCATCAATCAAGAACTTGTTGTAGACATTATCCTGCAGTCTCTCCCAGCTTCTTTCGATCTGTTCATTATTAACTTTAATATGAACAAGATCGACTGTACTCCGGCAGAGTTACTGAACATGCTCTGCACCACAGAGCAGACTCTTGAGAAGGGAAAGCCTTCATCCTCTATCTTGATGGTTCCTTCAAGGAATAAGAAGAAGGGGAAGAAGGGCAAAGCCCCTATCAAGAGCTACAACAAGACTTTGAAACAAAAGATCAAGCGGTCAAAGGACAACAGGTTCTTCCATTGTGGCCAGCTGGGTCACTGGAAGAAGGACTGTAAAGCGCTCCAAGGGGACAAGAAGGGAAGCAAGCCTTTCACTTCTGGCTCAGGTATTTTTGTGACTGAAGTCATGGTAGCTTCTTCTATTTCATGGGTGTTGGACACTGCATGTGGAGTTCACATTTGTTCAAATGTACAGGAACTCAAGAGAAGAAGACAGGTGGGACAGCATGAGGTGGACCTACGAGTTGGAAACGGGGCACGGGTTGCTGCTGTTGCTGTAGGACAATATAACATCTCTTTACCATCTGGTTTTGTATTAGAACTTGACAATTGTTATTTTGTACCGAGCATAACTAAAAATATTATCTCTATTCCTGCTCTTGTCAGGAAAGGATTTTCTTTTGAATGCAAAACTTTAAAGTGTTGTATTTCATTTGATAATATTGTTTATGCTACTGGGTCGATTAATAATGGGTTATACATGTTGGACATGGAATGTTCTGTACAATAAATTGATAATAAGAAAGCCAAGTATGCTGATGATAGCACCTTGCTATGGCATAGTCGTTTAGGCCATATTAACAAGAAGTGCATTAAGCGGTTGCATGACCATGGACTGCTGGGATCATTCTCCTATGAGGAGCTTGATACATGCAAAGCTTGTCTAATGGGTAAAATGACGAAGACTCCTTTTTCTAATAAAGGTCAAAGGGCTTCAGGTTTACTTGACCTTATTCACAGTGATGTGTGTGGGCCATTTAGTAAACATGCTAGAGGTGGCTATACATACTTCATAACTTTTACTGATGATTTCAGTAGATATGGTTATGTCTATCTTATGAGACATAAGAGTGAATCTTTTGACAAGTTCAAAGAATTCAAAAATGAAGTACAGAATCAGCTAGGCCGGAATATCAAGGCACTTCGATCCGATCGAGGTGGAGAATACTTGTGTCGAGAGTTTACTGACTATCTGAAGGAGTGTGGGATTATCTCACAGCTCACTCCACCAGGAACACCGCAATGGAATGGTGTGTCCGAGAGGAGAAATAGAACCTTATTGGATATGGTTCGTTCGATGATGAGTCAGGCTACTCTACCTTACTCCTTTTGGGGATTTGCACTGGAAACAGCTGCAAAGGTGCTAAACCGAGTGCCATCCAAGGCCGTTTCAAAGACTCCATATGAGTTATGGTATGGGAAACAGCCAAGCTTGACATTTATCAAAATCTGGGGTTGCAAGGCTTATGTCAAAAAGCTCGCCTCTGGGAAACTGGAGAGCAGATCAGATAAATGTATCTTTGTCGGTTACCCTAAAGAAACTAAGGGTTATTATTTCTACGATCCCAAAGAGAACAAAATATTTGTTGCTCGAACGGCTATTTTTCTTGAGAAGGAATTTCTTCTGCAAGAAGCCAGTGGGAGAGAAATAGAACTGGATGAAAGTCCAGAAGAGGGACAAAGTAGTCAAGCTCAGTTGGATGAGCCTGAGCGAATAGAACAGGTTGATGTTCAACTTGAGGCTCAGATATCACGGGAACCGCGTAGATCGGGAAGGATCCGTCGTCAGCCTGAACGCTATGACGGAGTCTACATCATTAATGATGAACCCCTCACCTATGCGGATCCGGTCAGTGGACCGGAATCAGCAAGATGGCTTGAAGCTATGCGAGCCGAGATGGACTCCATGTCGGATAACCAAGTCTGGGATTTGGTTGATCCGCCTTCGGGAGTAATCCCTATAGGCTGTAAGTGGATCTTCAAGAAGAAGATTGACATGGATGGTAACGTAGTTACCTATAAGGGCAGGCTAGTTGCGAAAGGTTTCAAACAAATCTATGGGATAGATTATGATGAAACTTTCTCTCCTGTAGCTGTAACATCCCGTTATCTTAACCCCAAACAAACAACATAATTCATAAAAGAAACAGGATGTGTCATACAAGATCGATTCATATGCTAGGTAAAACCAAGTCCAGGAAACCCGATTGGAAAATTTCAAAAATACATACATACGAATCTCCACAAAACACAATTTCATAAAGGTACCTGCCACCACGCATTCCTTGCACTAGACATATGCAAGGCAACAGTTATATCAAATCCGTATCAAAACCATAAAATCCATAAAGGTACCTGCCACCAGACAATACTTGCACTAGACATATGCAAGTTACAGATATATCAAAACCGATTACAAAGAATACACCACAAACCGAAATTCAAAACAAAATCACAAAATCGATTTTATAAACTCATACCAAACACCGAAACCAGGCCAAAGCCCGCGGTGACACAAAAATCAAAATCATTTAACTGCCACAATCCGGCAACACAAATTCATATAGTTTAGCCATAGTCGGCAGCACATGTTCACATAATCCAGATATTAAGGCCACAACCGGCATCATAAGTTCATTAAGCATAAATCACGATATCCATATAATGCTAACTGCGCCCCTGCTCTACACCTGAAAATAATGAGGGGTGAGCTACACAGCCCAGTGAGTGGATAGTCTAAATCGACCATCCATAACATACACTCAAAAATATAGACAGATTAATTTGAAAATCTTTAACAGGAACATTATGTCAACATATAACAACATAAAGAAAACAGAAGTCATATAAACAGTCAGATGTACACACCCACATATAACAAAGTCAGGTTCTAGAGTTATACTCTAAACCAACTAAACACACCAACACTTAATTAACCTAGTTGTCCAGCATATTCAGTAGTGACCATTATGGTCTAACCCGGCTTTGGCCTAAGCACTGGGAGACTGCAAAATTTCATGCCACATATTAACATGGACAGTGAGTAGAATCAAGAGGTGGCCCCCGCCAGGTCACGACGTGGCACTTTGCTCTAAAACACCCCATAACACATCGATGGATTGTGTGTAGATTCAAGAGGTGGCCCCCGTCGGGTCACGACGTGGCACTTTGCTCTACGACACCCCATATCACAAAAAGAGAGTGATGACATCAAGAGGTGGCCCCTGTCCGACCAAGACATGGCACTTTGCGTCAAAACCCGTTCTCCCAAAAGGTTCCTACTGGACAACAGACACATCTTATATCATATATCACAAAGGTGGACTCCTAAGTGTCAACTAGACTCTAGGATAGTCATCACAATAATCATATCGGGCAGGCTGAACATCAACCCCCATCACAATAATCATAGCAGGTAGGCTGAACATCAACCCCCTTCACATATCACAATACAGGGCTGAAAATTCAAACCCTTAACATATCACATATTGACCATCCCCTTGAGTACACAGCTACACTTAGCCTTAGTCCTAACCAACACATGATCACAACAGATAATATTCGAAAATCCCATATCAACATAATTTTCGAAATTCACATAACCACATAATATTCACATATTCAAAGATCACTTAACATTCCAAAAATCACAAATCACATATTATTTAAAAATCACATAACATAGTGTAGTCCTTAAGTTTCAGGCTAGTCAGTTCAGTGTAACCTTGCTATGTTATCACCCAATGTTCTCAAACATGAATACATGGTCTTAGATAAATAAACATGAGTTTTATAATATTATAAGCATTTATCAAGTATCCATAAAATCAATATAAAATTTAAACATAAACTTAAAGCATGTATTCATCAATTTGCTTTACAATTCACACATGTAACCCACGGTTAACATAACATATTATCTACTAAATTTTAAACCTTAGTTAACATGAATTTCATACTCAAGATCAATGATTTAATGCTTTCTAAACTCCATATAAGAAATACCCTAATTTCGGTTTTCATGGAGACATACCCTAAATTCGGTTTTCATGAAAATACCCTAAACTATGTTTTCATGGAGAAATATCAGGATTCAATTCACATGTAAACATGTTAACTACAAATATCAATATTAACATCAAGTTTCGGTTTTCATAAATAAATAGCTTAAATTCGGTTTTTAGCATGGTAAAACTTTCCAATCAATCTAACGCATCAATTAATACAACCAAATTGCTAGAAATCGAAAAGACACACCACTCACCTCTTAACCGTGAACACTAAGGTGAAAAACTCTCCAAAAATTTCGTCTAAGGCTTGAAGTTCCACCAAGAATCGCCGCCAATGGAAGGAAACAACTCCAACACCAAAGACTCCGGCCAAGAGAGAAGGAAGATGAAGAAGAAGATCGCCCAAGGCTTCAAGAATCGCCAACTCTTCAAGCCGTCGCCCAAAGTTTTCCTCCAAGCCAAACAAAACGCCAAAACCTCTACCCTAGCCGAAAATTACCACTTAAACTTTGGGTTTTTAATTCTTTAACCCGCTAACCAACTAATTCAAATAGGGTTTAACCCATTTAACTAATAAATTCGAATTTTTAAAATCCAATTAGTGTAAACCCAATAACCCATGGTTTAAGTGAAAATCCAATAAGAATTTAAACTAACATCCAATTAATTAATTCACTTAAACACAAATCCAATAAGGATTTAATTGACATCCAATAAGGATTAACGTCCAATAACTCCAATTAATTAACAATTAAATAACTTAAATTAACAAGCAATAAACTCTAATTAATTAACTAAAAATTAGCATCCAATAAGCTAGTTAATTAATTAACATTAACATCCAAAAATCTCTAATTTAATTAACTATAATTCATCAACCAAAATCTCTAATTAATTTATCATAAATTAACAATCAATACACAGGAATAATAACACAGTCAATAATTTTATTTAAATCAAAAATAATGCTTACCAGGACTTAAGATCCTTGGATCTTACATCCCTCCCTCCTTATAAAGCTTTAGTCCTCTAAAGCTCAATTCATATCATCAAAGAGATAAGCATAAAATTTCCTCATATCAGCTTCAGTCTCCCATGTCGCTTCTTCAACCGACTGATTTCCCCAGATAACCTTTACCAAAGGTATAGTCTTGTTCCTCAGAACTTTATCCTTTCTATCCACAATCCGGAGAGGTCTTTCCTCAAAAGTCAAATCACTCTGAATCTGAAGAGGTTCCAATTCCAATACATGAGATGGATCAGGATGATATTTCCTCAAAACAGAAACATGGAACACATTATGCACATGATCCATAGCAAGAGGTAAAGCTAACCGGTAAGCCACTGGACCAATTCTCTCAATAATGTCAAAAGGTCCTACAAACCTAGGGCTCAGCTTGCCCTTTCTGCCAAACCTCATAACACCCTTAGTAGGTGATACCTTTAAGAAAACATGATCCCCTACCATAAACTCCAAGGAACGACGACGGTCATCAGCATAACTCTTCTGTCTGTCCCGAGAAATCTTCAGTTTATTCTGTATCTCTCTGACCTTATCAGTAGTCTCCTGTACTGCATCAGATCTCAAAATCAATCTATCACCGGTTTCCTCCCAACACAAGGGAGTCCTACACCTTCTTCCATATAAAGCCTCATAAGGAGCCATCTGAATACTGGAGTGGAAGCTATTATTATAAGTGAACTCTATCAAAGATAGATCCCTGTTCCACTCAGAACTCCAATCAACCACATAGGCTCTCAACAAATCTTCTAGAGTCTGTATAGTACACTCCGTCTGGCCATCAGACTGAGGATGGTATGCTGTACTAAAACTCAACTTAGTACCCAAACCCTCCTGTAAACTCTTCCAAAATCTGGACAAAAACCAAGAGTCCCTATCAGACACAATATCAACAGGAACTCCATGCAGTCTGACTATCTCATCAATGTACAATCTGGCCAGTCTCTCTAAAGAATAAGTCATCTTGATCGGAAGAAAATGGGCTGATTTAGTGAGTCTATCAACGATCACCCAAATAGCATCATGACCCAATCTGGTTCTAGGCAAACCACACACAAAATCCATACTGATGCATTCCCACTTCCACTCAGGAATAGGAAGAGGCTGCAACAAACCACCAGGCTTCTGGTGTTCAGCCTTTACAGTCTGACAGGTTAAACACCTAGAGACAAAATCATATACTTCTTTCTTCATACCCGGCCACCAAAAATTTTTCTTAAGGTCCTGATACATCTTAGTCACACCAGGATGTAGAGAATATTTGGAGTTATGGCTGTCCTCCAATATTTCTTTCCTCAAGCTCGGTTCCTCAGGGACACATACCCTTCCACGAAACCGAAGAATACCATTATCAGACAAGCTAAAGTCCTGAACTGCGCCTGTAACCAAACTATCCCTGATCTGAACTAATTTCGGATCCACAGACTGCTGATCTCTGATCTTCTGCAACAAAGCAGACTGTACTCTGAGAAAAGCCACATAACCCGACTGAACTCTAGGAGAAACACTGATCCTGAGATCGCTGAACTCCTGCAGTAACCGCCACTCACTGACTCGTAAAGCAGCTACTGAAGTAACTGGATGTCTGCTCAGAGCATCCGCCACTACATTGGCCTTTCCAGCCTGATACTGAATAGAGAAGTCATAGTCTTTGATCAACTCCATCCATCTTCTCTGTCTCATGTTCAACTCCTTCTGAGTGAAGATATACTTGAGACTCTGGTGATCAGTGAACAGATCAAACTCCTGACCCAACAAATAGTGACGCCATATCTTCAAAGCAAAGACTACGGCCGCCAACTCTAAATCATGAGTAGGGTAGTTCAATTCATACTCCTTCAGTTGTCTCGAAGCATAGGTTACTACAGAACCCTTCTGCATCAAGACACAACCCAACCCTTTGCCTGAAGCATCCGTATATACAGTAAACCTTTCCCCATCACTAGGAATAATGAGGATTGGTGTACTAGTCAACCTCCTTTTCAGATCTTGAAAGCTCTCTTCACACTTATCATCCCAAATAAACTTGGCCTCCTTTCTGGTCAATTTAGTTAAAGGACCCGCCAGCTTGGAAAATCCCTCAACAAACCTCCGGTAGTAACCTGCTAAACCCAAGAAACTTCTGATCTCAGTAGCACTAGTCGGTCTTCCCCAATCAAGGATAGCTTGCACTTTAACTGGATCCACAGACACCCCCTGACCAGAAATCACATGCCCAAGGAAACTGATCTTTTCTAGCCAAAACTCACACTTACTAGCCTTGGCATATAACCGGTTCTTCCTCAGAATCTCCAGCACTCTGCGCAAGTCACTGACATGATCTGAAGTAGTCCATGAGTATACCAAAATATCATCTATAAAGACTACCACACAAGAGTCAAGCAATTCATGGAATACCCTGTTCATCAAATCCATGAAGACAGCAGGTGCATTCGTCAGTCCAAAAGGCATAACTAAAAATTCGAAATGCCCATACCTGGTCCTGAATGCAGTCTTAAATATATCCTCATCCTTGACCCTAAGCTGATAATACCCTGATCTCAGATCAATCTTAGAGAACACTGTAGCTCCCTGTAATTGATCAAATAGATCATCAATTCTGGGAAGAGGATACTTATTCTTGATAGTCACTTGGTTCAGTTGCCTGTAGTCTATACACATCCTAAGGGTTCCATCCTTCTTCTTTACAAACAGCACTGGCGCTCCCCAGGGAGAAGCACTAGGCCGAATGTACCCTTTCTCTAGCAATTCCTCCAGTTGTTTCTTAAGCTCGGCCAGCTCTGAGGTAGCCATGCGATAAGGAGCTCTAGAGATAGGTGCCGTACCTGGCGCCAACTCAATGCCAAACTCCACTTCTCGAATCGGTGGCAAGCCTGAAAATTCTTCAGAGAACACATCAGGAAATTCTTTCACCACCGCCATCTGAGTCAAATCAGAAGTAGAATCATCTTGCACCTTAACATGCGCAAGATAACCCTTGCATCCACTAGCAAGTAACTTCCTGGCCTGCAGGAAAGATATTACATGCGGTCCTTGGTCTGACACTAGACCTCTCACAAAAATCCGGCTCCCATCAAGCAGATTCAAGGTGATTACTTTCTCAAAGCAATCCACAGTGGCATGATGTGAAGACAACCAATCCATTCCTAGGATGACATCATAGTCTTGCATGTCTAAAAGGATTAGATCTACCAGAAACTCATAACCCTCTACATGCACTACACAATCAGCACAAACAGTGTCTGTAGATAATGACTTTCCTAAGGGAGTACTGACAGACACAACATAATCTAGCATCTTAGGTAACACAGGTAAACATGCAGTAAACTTAACAGATACAAAAGACAAATTTGCACCAGGATCAAATAGAATGCGAGCTAACTGATCGAATACGAATAATGTACCTTCCACGACGGATCGGGAAGCTCGTGTATCCTTCTCAGCCATAGCATAAACTCGTGTCTGGACTGTAGGCTTCTCTGCGCCTCTATTCTGTATCTCAGGCTCTTTGCAGTCCTTGACCATGTGCCCTGGTTTCTTACACCTGAAGCATACACCATTCCTCTTATGACAGTCTTTCACTAGATGTCCCTTGAGCCCACAATAATTACAAGTCCGGTCCTCTGTGATACTGTTTCTTACATCCCTGGCATCCCTGAACTGCTGCGGTACATCCCTGGACTGCTGCGGTGCCTTGTAGGAGTAAGGCTTATACCTGCTCTTTTTGTAGTCCTTATGTTTAGGGTACTTCTTACCCTTGCCGCCACTACCATACTGAGGAACCGCCGCCTCAGCTGCAGGAACCACTGTCACGGCAACATGAGAACTCCTCTCAGCTATGTATCTCTCAATGGTGCGTGCTCGCCCAACAGTCTCAACATAGGTCTCCAAATGCTGAGCACCAACCTGCTCCCGAATGTCCCATCTGAGACCTCTGAGAAACTTAGTAGCTCTTCTCTTTTCAGTGTTTATCAGGTGAGGAGCATACTTTCCCAACTTAGTGAACTGCAATTCATACTGGTCCACTGTCATATCACCCTACTCCAAGTGAATAAATGCCACCTCTCGGTCCTCCACCAAACTATCTGGGAAGTACTTCTCGTTAAATCGAGACAAGAAGTAAGGCCAATCTACAGTCTCATGTCTTTCTTCGGCAAGTCTCACCATGCCCTTCCACCACTCATCTGCGTCACCACGCATCATATAGGTGGTCAGACATAACTTATCCTCATCCGAGCACCGCATGACTTGGAAAATCTTTTCCAAGCACAACTGCCAGTTCTCGGCAGTACTGGATTCTGAGCCCCCATAAAAAGAGCTGGGACCCAGTTTCTGGAATTCACTCACAAGTGAGGCATAGCGCCTGTGAGCGCCCTCCTGAGAGTCATCCCCCACCGCTCGAGTAGTAGTCTGGGGTCTCTCTTGAGTCAACTGCTGCAAAAGCTGCTGTTGTGCCTCTTGATGCTGAGTCTGTTGTTGCTGCAGCATCTGAGCTTGCCTCTCTATCATGGCACCTTGTTGCTGTACCATGCCAGTCAGAGCCTCAATAGTTCTCGAGAGATTCGAAGGCTGCTCATCCTCGCCACTAGCATTTCCTCTGGTTCGCACCATCTTAAATTCCTACACACACATGCCATAGTCAGGAAAACAAACATAAACCTATCAGGTGTCTAGCAATACACAAACATGTTTTCCCCCGAACTAAGTTTTAGCTAGCCAACTGCTCTGATACCATTCTGTAACATCCCGTTATCTTAACCCCAAACAAACAACATAATTCATAAAAGAAACAGGATGTGTCATACAAGATCGATTCATATGCTAGGTAAAACCAAGTCCAGGAAACCCGATTTGAAAATTTCGAAAATACATACATACGAATCTCCACAAAACACAATTTCATAAAGGTACCTGCCACCACGCATTTGAAGTACCCCATAAGATAAGGGGGGGTCCCCTTCTAGGGGGAGCATAACCCTAAAGCATATGGCGCATAAAATTTTCTTCTTGCGGAACTAGGGTTATAGGATCGATATGCATGCTAAAAGATCAACTTGATAATAAGAAAACAATCATACCATCGCCATGGGGAAGATGTTTCCTTGGAAGCAAAGATCAAAGTAGATCTTCTCCTTGTCGTCACACACAAGATGATGTCGCTATCTCTCTTGGTGCCCCTTGTGCTAGCAAGGTTCCAAGAGGTCCTTGTCGAGTGAAGGGAAAATGAGATCTCTTTCTTCTTGGCCGAATCCTCCTCAACCTTCAAAGCGTCACCACACTCACGAGAGAGACGAGAGGAATATGGGCGAGAGGAATATCTCCAAGCGAAAATAGAGTATATTCTATTTTGATGAGCGCACTCTCCAAATGGAGATCATGGTTACTAAAAATAGTAACCACTCCTCACCACAACGTTCACGCCAAGTGAACTTGTCGCCTACTCCTCTCCCTATGAACCAAGCGCTCATTTAGTGAGCCGGTTCACTTTGGTTCGGTTTAAGAACCAATCAAGCCAATGATCTAGTCTAGATCTTAAATAAACCCTAAGGTTCACGATCTAACCGTCGATCTCAACGATGCCCCTGATCTGACCGATCTGGCATACATTCTCTCGATCGAAGCTTACCGATCTCAAGCCCTAATCAATCAAACATGATCAGACCAGATCTCACTCACAATCAGAGATTAAATCCCTTTAAACTGAACCCAAACAATTCAGTCCACACGATCTGACTTAAGTAAGCCATATCATCAAATTGTGCGACCCTAAGGGTTTCCTTTAAATGTCGGTAACGATAACTCACGTTATCACGATCAGTGAGGGGTATCTAGCAACACATCACTGTCTCCCGATAGAAAGGAAAGAGTCTTCCAAGACTACACCCAAACCATAGCACAAGTGTGACTCAAATCACTAGGCATGCATATTTCCTTTGCCACTGGATGTTCTTATTGGACAAGCCTGTCAAGCTCGTAATTCCAATATGATGAGCATGATTAGAACAGATGAACACAGTCACCTGGGTATGGCCATACACTTTCTCAATCATCTCATCCAGGGGGCCCCTTTAGAACATCACACTCCTTAAACAAGGAGACGGCAATCCTATGTCTATCACTAGTGCTCTAACCTGACTCAAGCTCACCATCCAAGATAGTCTATAATCATTATGTTTCAAATGATATTGAACTACCTCAAAACAATGACAATCATCATTTAGAAAACACAAGTGATCTCAAGTCAGAGGAAATGTGCCACTTGTCATATCCAAGGAATATTCACATTGTGACAAACAATTGAACATCCTAGTAGGGTCTGTCCAGTACATCCCATGTACCCATGAGTCAACATCTTATTCCATGCTCGAAGCATCCTATAAGATTAGAACACATATTAGTCTTAACCATATCAAGGCTGTCTCATGTTCACCAAGATATATCGACTAAGGACATAATAGCTTGTCAGCCCAGCTGAACAGCTTTGAGACATTATTCAGAAGAACATATATTGCAGCAGACAATGTAGCTAACTGAATAACAACCATGCCTTTATAAACATAACAGTTTATTACATGATACAGATACATTCCCACAGGCCTCAAACATTAGCCTTAAGGGCATACCCCAACAATCTCCCACTTGCACTTAATCTAATGGTTGAGAAATCTCAAACCCATATTATTACAGTGCTTCTCATGCTTCTGCTGCGCCAGAGGCTTGGTAAGCGGGTCTGCCAGATTGTCATCTGTATGAACCTTGCAGATTTTGATCTCGCCACGATCTATGATCTCCCTGATCAAATGAAACCGTCTCTGTATGTGCTTGGACTTCTGGTGCGACCGTGGTTCCTTTGCTTGTGCGATTGCTCCAGTGTTATCACAAAAGATAACCAAAGGATCTGCACTCGAAGGAACAACACCAAGTTCTCTCACGAACTTACGAATCCACACTGCCTCCTTGGATGCTTCCGAGGCTGCAACATACTCGGCTTCTGTTGTGGAATCAGCAACAGTTGACTGTTTGAAACTTTTCCACACCACTGCACCTCCATTCAAGCTAAAAACATAGCCTGATTGCGATCGGAAATCATCCTGGTCAGACTGGAACGAAGCGTCAGTATATCCTTCAATACTGAGTTCTTCCTGACCACCATATATCAAGAACATATCTTTGGTCCTCCGCAGATATTTTAAAATGTTCTTGACTGCAATCCAGTGCGCCATACCTGGATTACTCTGGTAACGACTGGTCACGCTTAACCCGTAAGCGACGTCTGGGCGAGTACACAACATCGCATACATAATGGATCCAATAGCCGAAGCATAAGGCGTATTGTCCATTTCATCTTTCTCAGTCTGTGTTTGTGGACACTGACTCTTCGAAAGATTCAGACCATGTCTGACTGGAAGATATCCTCGTTTAGAATTCTCTAAATGAAATCTCTCCAGGACCTTATCGATGTAAGTACTCTGGCACAGCCCGAGAAGCCTCTTAGATCTATCCCTGTAGATCTTCACACCTAACACATAGGCTGCTTCTCCTAGATCTTTCATCTGGAAACATTTCCTTAGCCATGCTTTAACAGCATGCATTTCAGGAATATCGTTTCCAATGATCAAGATGTCATCGACGTAGAGGACTAGGAAAGTAATCACGCTCCCACTAAACCTCTTATACACACACGGGTCATCCTCGTTCTTGACGAAACCAAATTCGGTAACTGAGTCATCAAAACGAATATTCCAGCTTCTAGATGCTTGTTTAAGTCCATAAATGGACTTCTTTAACTTGCATATCTTATGACGATCTGCTGGATTAGTGAAACCTTCTGGTTGTGTCATGTACACATCCTCATCCAGATTTCCATTAAGGAAAGCTGTTTTCACATCCATTTGCCAAATCTCATAATCGTAATATGCAGCTATCGCGAAAAGAATCCGAATAGACTTAAACATGGCTACAGGAGAGAAAGTTTCATCATAATCTATCCCGTAGATTTGTTTGAAACCTTTCGCAACTAGCCTGCCTTTATAGGTAACCACGTTACCATCCATGTCAATCTTCTTCTTGAAGATCCACTTACAGCCTATAGGGATAACTCCCGGAGGCGGATCAACCAAATCCCAAACTTGGTTATCTGACATGGAGTCCATCTCGGCGCGCATAGCTTCAAGCCATCTCGCTGACTCCGGTCCACCGACCGCATCCGCATAAGTGAGGGGTTCATCATTGTTAATGATGTAGACTCCGTCATAGCGCTCAGGCTGTCGACGGATCCTACCCGATCTTCGCGGTTCCCGTGATATCTGAGCCTCAGGTTGTTCAATAACCTGTTCTACCGGCTCAGGCTCATCCAACTCTGCTTGAGCACTTTGTCCTTCCTCTGGATTCTCATCCAGTTTTATTTCTCTCCCACTGGCCTCTTGCAGAAGAAACTCCTTCTCAAGAAATATGGCCGTCCGAGCAACAAAAACCTTGTTCTCCTTGGGATCGAAGAAATAATAACCCTTAGTTTCCTTAGGGTAACCGACAAAGATACATTTGTCAGATCTACTCTCTAGTTTCCCAGAGGCGAGCTTTTTGACATAAGCCTCGCTACCCCAGATCCTGATAAATGTCAAGCTTGGCTGTTTCCCATACCATAACTCATATGGCGTCTTGGAAACTGCCTTGGATGGCACTCGGTTTAGTACCTTTGCAGCTGTTTCCAGTGCAAAACCCCAAAAGGAGTAAGGAAGAGTAGCCTGACTCATCATAGAACGAACCATATCAAGTAGCGTTCTATTTCTCCTCTCGGACACACCATTCCATTGCGGTGTTCCTGGTGGAGTGAGCTGTGAGATAATCCCACACTCCTTTAGATAGTCAGTAAATGCATGACTTAGGTATTCACCACCTCGATCTGAGCGAAGTGCCTTGATATTATGGCCTAGCTGATTCTGTACTTCATTTTTGAACTCTTTGAACTTGTCAAAAGATTCACTTTTATGTCTCATCAGATAGACATAACCATATCTACTGAAATCATCAGTAAAGGTAATGAAGTACTGATAGCCACCTCTGGCATGTTTACTAAATGGCCCACACACATCACTGTGTATAAGGTCAAGTAAACCTGAAGCCCTTTGACCTTTGTGAGGAAAAGGTGACTTCGTCATTTTACCCATCAAACAAGCTTTGCATGTATCAATCTCCTTATAGGAGAATGATCCCAGCAGTCCATTTTCATGCAACCGCTTAATGCGTTTCTCGTTAATATGGCCTAAACGACTATGCCATAGCAAGGTGCTGTCATCAGCATACTTGGCTTTCTTAATATCAATTTGCTGTATTGAACATTCCATGTCCAACATGAATAACCCATTGTTAATTGAACCAGTTGCATAAACAATATTATCATAAGACAAAATACACTTTGAAATATTGCATTCAAAGGAAAACCCTTTCCTGACAAGAGCAGGAATGGAGATAATATTTTTAGTTATACTGGGAACAAAGTAACAACTGTTTAGTTCCAATACAAGTCCAGATGGTAAAGAAATAAAGTAGTCTCCTACAGCAACAGCAGCAACCCGTGCCCCGTTTCCAACGCGTAGGTCCACCTCATGCTGTCCCACCTGCCTTCTTCTCTTGAGTTCCTGTACATTTGAACAAATGTGAACTCCACATGCAGTGTCCAACACCCATGATACAGAAGAAGAAAACATGACCTCAGTCACGAATATACCTGAGCCAGAAGCAAAGCTTCCCCTCTTATCTGCTTGGAGCGCTTTACAGTCCTTTTTCCAGTGACCCAGCTGGCCACAGTGGAAACACCTGTATTCCTTAGACCGCTTCACCTTTTGCTTCAGTGCCTTGCTGTAGTTCTTGACCGGGGCCTTGCCCTTCTTCCCCTTCTTTTTGTTCCTGGAAGGAACCATTAAGACAGAGGTCGAAGGCTTACCCTTCAGAGTCTCCTCAGTGGTCAAGAGCATATTCAGCAGCTCTGCCGGAGTACAATCGATTTTGTTCATATTAAAATTAATAATGAACGCGTCGAATGACGGCGGGAGAGACTGCAGAATAATATCCACAGCAAGCTCCTGGTTGATGGTATGCCCCAGTTTCTCTAGAGCCTCCTTGTGCCCAATCATCTTGAGCACGTGAGCTCCCACTGGGCTCCCTTCAGCCAGTTTGCTCTGAAAGAAGAGCTTCGTCAAATTGTAGCGTTCAGTCCTCGCCTGTGCAGCATACAGCATCTTGAGGTTTGCTATAATCTGTATAGCCGACATATCCTCATGCTGACGCTGCAGCGGTGGCGTCATAGACGCTAGCATCAGGCAAGCGACATCAATGCTATCATTGACGTGCTTTTCATAGGCTTCTCGAACCGCCCTTGCGGCGTTCGGAGCGGGCTGCGGCGGTATCGCCGTCTCGAGGACATACAGTTTCCTCTCTGCCTTAAGAACGATCTTAAGGTGTCCAAACCAGTCAGAGAAGTTCGGCCCAGCAAACTTCTCCCTTTCCAGTAGGGATCGCACATTGAAGTTCATGGTGTTCGTTGCTGCAGGTATCTACAACAATGCAAGAACAGCAAGGTCAGTATCAATGTATAAGAATCAATCAGGACTTAAGAAAGATTCTTTTTCTCACTATTTTATCAGGCGTGAAAAATCCAGCAAAACAGCCCGAAAGAGTAGAACTCTTTTAGTGAGATGGGATCCAGATTTCATACTTGGTCTCCGCGTCCCGCTCAGGCAAAATAAGATGCACAGAGAGTACAAGCACTAGTTTCTGGTAGGCAGTCCCTGCCGATCGCCAACCCGTGCGATTCCCCTTCATCCGGGCAGTCCAGCAGACTGTGCCAACTGAGTTGGTACAACACAATCTCTGACCCCACAGATGGCTGCCTCCATGTGCTACCATATGCGCCACATATGTAGCCTACATGGTCAAGCTGACCCGACCTACTCCCTGGACCACCACGTGCTATGCTGAGCAACGAGAAGGGATAAATCCCTACTCTGTAACACGCAGGTGTAATCCCGCACCGTCTGAAGATAGATGGACGTGCCCACTGAGTGGGTACAACACGGCTCCAACGATAATCAGAACAGTGAGGTTTCGCGTCAGAAGGCTTACGAGCTTGATATTTAAGCGTTGGATTTTAACGGTCTTTTATCTTCTTGCCTATCATGCAATTCCTATGGTGATAGCAGAAGATAATTTAATCATGCAATTCTAATATTAAGCAATAAAAGAAAGCATGTATCTTATGTGGTAAAAGCCCATAGCCCTAGAAGACCTTAACCTAACTTAAGTCTTCATTTGCTCTTCATGGGTCTTTAGCTGCTTACCTGGCCCAAACCTGGGCCCAAGCGCCAATTACAGCACAGGTGCGCCCACCAGGGAAAATGCGCCTGGTCCTAGGGTCGAACCCTAAACCTCCCACCTGGTCCAGCCACTTGCTGCATGCGCCTCTGCCAAGTGTGCTCTGTGCTCTTGTCTAATTAAATTACAAATTTAACTATCTAGACAAGAGTGACACGCAGGTCACTTACATTTATAAATTAAAACACAGTGATGCGCAGATCACAATAATTAATTTACAATTGTTTAATACAGGCTCGCAGGCCCCAGCACAGCACACAATTAATATGGGCAGCCCACATAAGACTAAATAACCAAGCATATGCATCAATCAATAACCATGTGATCCAATCATAAAAATTAAAATTTTTGAAAACCCCATGGGATCAATTTTAATTTTTCCTTATTTGCCCTACAACCTTACAACGGTCCATCACTAGGGATCCACTCATCCAACCTAGTCAGATCCACTGCCCTTGCATGCACCAAGTCCTAACTGACTTGAGTCGACCATAGGGTCAACCATGCATGCGCAAGGGCTGAACGACCACACAGAGTTCTGGCAAACGGGCGTGACCCCGGGCCTAACTCAGGTGCGTTCATAAGTCGTCTCAAGCAGACATCGCTACACACCTGTCTGCAGTCGACCTATAGCCACCATAGGCTTGCGCCAAGGTGCTATTTGATCGACCCATTCAGGCTGTCAGATGATCTGATCAGACATTCTGGATCTAACCTAGGGGTTGACTTCAACCCTAATGACCCGTCTAAGGGTTTATAGTAAAGCCTTAGATCTATAATGAGTCGCGCAAGTATTCAAGTTTTGTAAAACAAAAACAAGATGCGCCAACTTACAACATACATGCGCCAATAGATGGAAACATATTTCATACATGAAGTTTCGCAAGATGATAAAACCTATCATGCAACTTTCGCATGTTATATAGATCTAAGCATATGGAATCACAAGGCCAAAGCAATCATAATGAACATGCATTCAACCAATCCTCTGATACCAATTGAAGTACCCCATAAGATAAGGGGGGGTCCCCTTCTAGGGGGAGCATAACCCTAAAGCATATGGCGCATAAAATTTTCTTCTTGTGGAACTAGGGTTATAGGATCGATATGCATGCTAAAAGATCAACTTGATAATAAGAAAACAATCATACCATCGCCATGGGGAAGATGTTTCCTTGGAAGCAAAGATCAAAGTAGATCTTCTCCTTGTCGTCACACACAAGATGATGTCGCTATCTCTCTTGGTGCCCCTTGTGCTAGCAAGGTTCCAAGAGGTCCTTGTCGAGTGAAGGGAAAATGAGATCTCTTTCTTCTTGGCCGAATCCTCCTCAACCTTCAAAGCGTCACCACACTCACGAGAGAGACGAGAGGAATATGGGCGAGAGGAATATCTCCAAGCGAAAATAGAGTATATTCTATTTTGATGAGCGCACTCTCCAAATGGAGATCATGGTTACTAAAAATAGTAACCACTCCTCACCACAACGTTCACGCCAAGTGAACTTGTCGCCTACTCCTCTCCCTATGAACCAAGCGCTCATTTAGTGAGCCGGTTCACTTTGGTTCGGTTTAAGAACCAATCAAGCCAATGATCTAGTCTAGATCTTAAATAAACCCTAAGGTTCACGATCTAACCGTCGATCTCAACGATGCCCCTGATCTGACCGATCTGGCATACATTCTCTCGATCGAAGCTTACCGATCTCAAGCCCTAATCAATCAAACATGATCAGACCAGATCTCACTCACAATCAGAGATTAAATCCCTTTAAACTGAACCCAAACAATTCAGTCCACACGATCTGACTTAAGTAAGCCATATCATCAAATTGTGCGACCCTAAGGGTTTCCTTTAAATGTCGGTAACGATAACTCACGTTATCACGATCAGTGAGGGGTATCTAGCAACACATCACTGTCTCCCGATAGAAAGGAAAGAGTCTTCCAAGACTACACCCAAACCATAGCACAAGTGTGACTCAAATCACTAGGCATGCATATTTCCTTTGCCACTGGATGTTCTTATTGGACAAGCCTGTCAAGCTCGTAATTCCAATATGATGAGCATGATTAGAACAGATGAACACAGTCACCTGGGTATGGCCATACACTTTCTCAATCATCTCATCCAGGGGGCCCCTTTAGAACATCACACTCCTTAAACAAGGAGACGGCAATCCTATGTCTATCACTAGTGCTCTAACCTGACTCAAGCTCACCATCCAAGATAGTCTATAATCATTATGTTTCAAATGATATTGAACTACCTCAAAACAATGACAATCATCATTTAGAAAACACAAGTGATCTCAAGTCAGAGGAAATGTGCCACTTGTCATATCCAAGGAATATTCACATTGTGACAAACAATTGAACATCCTAGTAGGGTCTGTCCAGTACATCCCATGTACCCATGAGTCTACATCTTATTCCATGCTCGAAGCATCCTATAAGATTAGAACACATATTAGTCTTAACCATATCAAGGCTGTCTCATGTTCACCAAGATATATCGACTAAGGACATAATAGCTTGTCAGCCCAGCTGAACAGCTTTGAGACATTATTCAGAAGAACATATATTGCAGCAGACAATGTAGCTAACTGAATAACAACCATGCCTTTATAAACATAACAGTTTATTACATGATACAGATACATTCCCACAGGCCTCAAACATTAGCCTTAAGGGCATACCCCAACAGCATTCCTTGCACTAGACATATGCAAGGCAACAGTTATATCAAACCCGTATCAAAACCATAAAATCCATAAAGGTACCTGCCACCAGACAATACTTGCACTAGACATATGCAAGTTACAGATATATCAAAACCGATTACAAAGAATACACCACAAACCGAAATTCAAAACAAAATCACAAAATCGATTTTATAAACTCATACCAAACACCGAAACCAGGCCAAAGCCCGCGGTGACACAAAAATCAAAATCATTTAACTGCCACAATCCGGCAACACAAATTCATATAGTTTAGCCATAGTCGGCAGCACATGTTCACATAATCCAGATATTAAGGCCACAACCGGCATCATAAGTTCATTAAGCATAAATCACGATATCCATATAATGCTAACTGCGCCCCTGCTCTACACCTGAAAATAATGAGGGGTGAGCTACACAGCCCAGTGAGTGGATAGTCTAAATCGACCATCCATAACATACACTCAAAAATATAGACAGATTAATTTAAAAATCTTTAACAGGAACATTATGTCAACATATAACAACATAAAGAAAACAGAAGTCATATAAACAGTCAGATGTACACACCCACATATAACAAAGTCAGGTTCTAGAGTTATACTCTAAACCAACTAAACACACCAACACTTAATTAACCTAGTTGTCCAGCATATTCAGTAGTGACCATTATGGTCTAACCCGGCTTTGGCCTAAGCACTGGGAGACTGCAAAATTTCATGCCACATATTAACATGGACAGTGAGTAGAATCAAGAGGTGGCCCCCGCCAGGTCACGACGTGGCACTTTGCTCTAAAACACCCCATAACACATCGATGGATTGTGTGTAGATTCAAGAGGTGGCCCCCGCCGGGTCACGACATGGCACTTTGCTCTACGACACCCCATATCACAAAAAGAGAGTGATGACATCAAGAGGTGGCCCCTGTCCGACCAAGACATGGCACTTTGCGTCAAAACCCGTTCTCCCAAAAGGTTCCTACTGGACAACAGACACATCTTATATCATATATCACAAAGGTGGACTCCTAAGTGTCAACTAGACTCTAGGATAGTCATCACAATAATCATATCGGGCAGGCTGAACATCAACCCCCATCACAATAATCATAGCAGGTAGGCTGAACATCAACCCCCTTCACATATCACAATACAGGGCTGAAAATTCAAACCCTTAACATATCACATATTGACCATCCCCTTGAGTACACAGCTACACTTAGCCTTAGTCCTAACCAACACATGATCACAACAGATAATATTCGAAAATCCCATATCAACATAATTTTCAAAATTCACATAACCACATAATATTCACATATTCAAAGATCACTTAACATTCCAAAAATCACAAATCACATATTATTTAAAAATCACATAACATAGTGTAGTCCTTAAGTTTCAGGCTGTAAGATCCAAGGATCTTAAGTCCTGGTAAGCATTATTTGGATTTAAATAAAATCATTAGCTGTGATATTTTATTATGATTTAAATAAAATTATTGGATGCTAATTAACTGGCTTATTGATTGTTAATTTGTAATTATTTGATTTGAGTTTATTTGGTTGTTAATTTATTGTAAATTAATTAGAGATTATTTATTTGATTATTGGCTGTTAATTTATGATGAATTATTATTGGTTGTTCATAATAAATTAATTAGGATTTATGGGTTGTAAATTGTAAGTTAATTAATTACAGTTTGTTGGTTAATTAATTAGACCTTATTGGTTAATTAATTAGACCTTATTGGTTAATTAAATCCTTATTGGATATTAATTAAATCCTTATTGGATTTCGGTTAAGTGATTGGTTATTTGTAAGTTAATTAAATTAATTGGTTAACTATGGGTTATTGGGTTTGAAAATTCGAAATTATGAATTATATGGGTTAAACCCTATTGGAATTAATTGGTTAATGGGTTTAAAATTTAAAAACCCAAAGTTTAAGTGGTAATATCGACTAGGGTGAGATTATTGGCGATTTTTGGAGTCTTGAGAAAAATTAGGGTGGCGGCTTGAAGAAGTGGCGATTATTGAAGAATTTTGAGGCGATTTTTCTCCATCTTCTTCCCTTGGCGAATTTCCCTTGAGGTGAAACTTTCTTGGCGATTTCTTGGAGATCCTTTGGGTGACTTCAAAGGCTTTGGACGATTTTTGTTGGGGAGATTTTTAACCTAAGTTTCAAGGTGAGTGGGTTGTCTTAATTGATTCCTAACAATTGGGTTGTGTTATTGATGCATGAGATTGATTAGAGATTTGCAATGTTAAAAACCGAAAATTCAAGACTTCTTCTTGTGATAACCGAAAGTTATAATGGTATAATTGTCATGGAAACCGAATATTTATATATCCTTATTGTTCGTGAAACCGAATTTAAGATCTTCTTGTATTTTCATGAAAACCGAAATTTTGTAAAAGGTATGTATCTCATGAAAACCGAAAATTGTGGCATGAAATTTAAGGTATTTTTATAGGGATTTTTGGTAGCTTTAGATCATTGAATTTTGAGCATGAAATTCTTGTTAACTAGGTATTTTATAGGGAATTTTGGTAACATTAGATCAATGATTTATAGCATGTATGAAAACCGATACCTTTATAATTGTAGTTAAACCGAAATTTTTATAGTTGTAGTTAACATGTTTACATGTGGTAATTTGTGGTAATTTGTAAAGTGATTTATAAGAATACATGTTTTACAATTTATGTTGATTTTATGGATGCTTTATAAATGCTGTTAACGCTACCTTAGTTATTTCTTTATGTGTGTAACATATTATATGTTTATGGTCATGTATTTTGTTTGAGAAAATTTGGGTGATAACATAGCAAAATTTGATTAAACTAATCAGCATGAAATTTAAGGACTACACTATATTCGGTGATATTCGAATATAAAATATTATGTGTTATGTTATGTGAATTTTGAACAATATGTGTGATTATGTGAATTTGGAAAATTATGGGTTATGTAAATTTGGAAAATTATGTGATTATGTGATGGTTAGGACTAAGGCTAGGTGTAACTATAAACTCAAGGGGATAGTCCTTATGTGTTATGTTAAGGGTTTGAATTTCAGCCCTGTATTGTGATATGTGAGGAGGTTGATGTTCAGCCTGCCTATTATGATTATTGTGATGGGGGTTGATGCCTGCCCGATATGATTTTTGTGATGACTATCCTAGAGTCTAGTTGACACTTAGGAGTCCACCTTTGTGAAATATGTTCACCTATGTGAAATATGAAATAAGATGTGTCTGTTGTCCAGTAGGAACCTTTTGGGAGAACGGGTTTTGACGCAAAGTGCCATGTCTTGGTCGGACAGGGGCCACCTCTTGATGTCATTACTCTTTTATGTGTTGGGGTGATATAAGACGCAAAGTGCCATGTCTTGATCAGACAGGGGCCACCTCTTGATGTCATCACTCGGTTTATGATGTTGGGTGTGTGGAGCAAAGTGCCACGCCGTGACTCGGCGGGGGCCACCTCTTGAATCTACACACAATCCATCGATGTGTTTATGGGGTGTTTTAGAGCAAAGTGCCACGTCGTGACCTGGCGGGGGCCACCTCTTGATTCTACTCACTGTCCATGTTTATGTGTTGCACGAGATTTTGCAGCTCCCAGTGCTTAGGCCAAAGCCGGGTTAGACCATATTGGTCACTACTGAATATGCTGGACAACTAGGTTAATTAAGTATGGTGTGTTTAGTTGGTTTAGAATATATGTGTTTAATTGGGTTAGAGTAAAACTCTAGAACCTGAATTTGTAATATGCTAGTGTGTACATTTAACTGTCTATATGACTTCTGTTTCTTTATTTTGTTATATGTTGACATAATGTTCCTGTTAAAGATTTTAAAAATAATCTGCCTATATTTTTGAATGTATGTTCTGGATGGTCGATTTAGACTATCCACTCACTGGGCTGTGTAGCTCACCCCTCACTATTTTCAGGCATAGAGCAGGGGCGCATGTCTTGAGTGCTTTGGCGTGGATAATTATGCTGTTTGCTGTTTTAAGAATTTTTATGCTTAATTCTTGGGGCCGGTTGTGGCCTTAACATAAATTATATGAACTATGTGAATCATGAGACTATGTGAACTATGTGAATTATGTTGCCGGTTATGGCAGTCTTATGAGTTTGATTTTTGTGTCACCGCGGGCTTCAGCCTGGTTTCGGTGTTTGATATGAGTTTATAAAATCGATTTTGTGATTTTGTTGTGAATTTCGGTTTATGGTGTATTCTTTGTAATCGGTTTTGATATATCTGTAACTTGCATATGTCTAGTGCAAGTATTGCCTGGTGGCAGGTACCTTTTTGGATTTTATGGTTTTGATACGGATTTAATATAGCTGTGGATTTGATATAACTGTTGCCTTGCATATGTCTAGTGCAAGGATTGCGTGGTGGCAGGTACCCTTATGAGATTTATGAGATTTGAGTTTTGTGAATTTGTATGTATGAATTTATGGAAATTTTTCAGATCGTGTTTTCTTGAACTCGGTTTTACCTAGCATATGATCGATCTTATATGAAACATCCTGTATCATTTGTGAATTGTGCCATTTGTTTGGGGTTAAGAATGTGGGATGTTACACAGGCTGGTCAGTTCAGTGTAACCTTGCTATGTTATCACCCAATGTTCTCAAACATGAATACATGGTCTTAGATAAATAAACATGAGTTTTATAATATTATAAGCATTTATCAAGTATCCATAAAATCAATATAAAATTTAAACATAAACTTAAAGCATGTATTCATCAATTTGCTTTACAATTCACACATGTAACCCACGGTTAACATAACATATTATCTACTAAATTTTAAACCTTAGTTAACATGAATTTCATACTCAAGATCAATGATTTAATGCTTTCTAAACTCCATATAAGAAATACCCTAATTTCGGTTTTCATGGAGACATACCCTAAATTCGGTTTTCATGAAAATACCCTAAACTATGTTTTCATGGAGAAATATCAGGATTCAATTCACATGTAAACATGTTAACTACAAATATCAATATTAACATCAAGTTTCGGTTTTCATAAATAAATAGCTTAAATTCGGTTTTTAGCATGGTAAAACTTTCCAATCAATCTAACGCATCAATTAATACAACCAAATTGCTAGAAATCGAAAAGACACACCACTCACCTCTTAACCGTGAACACTAAGGTGAAAAACTCTCCAAAAATTTCGTCTAAGGCTTGAAGTTCCACCAAGAATCGCCGCCAATGGAAGGAAACAACTCCAACACCAAAGACTCCGGCCAAGAGAGAAGGAAGATGAAGAAGAAGATCGCCCAAGGCTTCAAGAATCGCCAACTCTTCAAGCCGTCGCCCAAAGTTTTCCTCCAAGCCAAACAAAACGCCAAAACCTCTACCCTAGCCGAAAATTACCACTTAAACTTTGGGTTTTTAATTCTTTAACCCGCTAACCAACTAATTCAAATAGGGTTTAACCCATTTAACTAATAAATTCGAATTTTTAAAATCCAATTAGTGTAAACCCAATAACCCATGGTTTAAGTGAAAATCCAATAAGAATTTAAACTAACATCCAATTAATTAATTCACTTAAACACAAATCCAATAAGGATTTAATTGACATCCAATAAGGATTAACGTCCAATAACTCCAATTAATTAACAATTAAATAACTTAAATTAACAAGCAATAAACTCTAATTAATTAACTAAAAATTAGCATCCAATAAGCTAGTTAATTAATTAACATTAACATCCAAAAATCTCTAATTTAATTAACTATAATTCATCAACCAAAATCTCTAATTAATTTATCATAAATTAACAATGAATACACAGGAATAATAACACAGTCAATAATTTTATTTAAATCAAAAATAATGCTTACCAGGACTTAAGATCCTTGGATCTTACAGTAGCCATGTTTAAGTCCATTCGAATTATTCTCGCGATAGCAGCATATTATGATTATGAGGTCTGGCAAATGGATGTGAAGACCGCTTTCCTTAATGGAAAACTAGAAGAGGATGTGTATATGACACAGCCTAAAGGTTTCATCAATCCATCAAATCGTCATAAAATATGCAAGTTAAAGAAGTCCATTTATGGACTAAAACAAGCATCTAGAAGCTGGAATATTCGCTTTGATGAATCAGTTTGTGAATTTGGTTTCATCAAAAATGAAGATGACCCGTGTGTATACAAGAGGTTTAGTGGGAGCGTGATTACTTTCCTGGTCCTCTACGTCGATGATATCTTGATCATTGGAAACGATATTCCTGAACTGCATGCGGTCAAAGCATGGTTAAGAAAATGTTTCCAGATGAAAGATTTAGGAGAAGCAGCCTATGTATTAGGTGTGCAGATCTATAGAGATAGATCTAATAGGCTTCTCGGGTTATGCCAGAGTACTTACATCGATAAAGTCCTGGAGAGATTCCATTTAGAAAATTCTAAAAGAGGATATCTTCCAGTCAGACATGGTCTGAATCTTTCTAAGAGCCAGTGTCCTCAAACACAGTCTGAGAAAGATGAAATGGACAATACGCCTTATGCTTCGGCTATTGGATCCATTATGTATGTGATGTTGTGTACTCGCCCAGACGTCGCTTACGGGTTAAGCGTGACCAGTCGATTCCAATGTAATCCAGGGAAGGCACACTGGATTGCAGTCAAGAACATTTTGAAATATCTTCGGAGGACCAAAGATATATTCTTGATTTATGGAGGTCAGGAAGAACTCAGTATTGAAGGATATACTGACGCTTCGTTCCAATCTGACCAGGATGATTTCCGATCACAATCAGGCTATGTTTTTAGCTTGAATGGAGGAGCAGTGGTGTGGAAGAGTTTCAAACAATCAATTGTTGCTGATTCCACAACAGAAGCCGAGTATGTTGCAGCCTCAGAAGCATCAAAGGAGGCAGTGTGGATTTGTAAGTTCGTTCAGGAACTTGGTGTTGTTCCTTCGAGTGCTGATCCATTGGTTATCTTCTGTGATAACACTGGAGCAATAGCACAAGCAAAGGAACCACGGTCACACCAGAAGTCCAAGCACATACAGAGAAGGTTTCATTTGATCCGTGAGATCATAGATCGTGGAGAGATCAAGATCTCCAAGGTTCATACAGATGACAATCTAGCTGACCCGCTTACTAAGCCTCTGGCACAGCAGAAGCATGAGAAGCACTGTAATAATATGGGTTTGAGATTTCTCAACCATTAGATTAAGTGCAAGTGGGAGATTGTTGGGGTATGCCCTTAAGGCTAATGTTTGAGGCCTTTGGGATTGTTTCAGTATCATGTATAAACTATGTTTATAAAGGAAATGGTTGTTATTCAGGTTGTTACATTATCTGCTGCTGTTATGTATACTTCTGAATAATGTCTCAATGGTGTTCAGCTTGGCTGACATTAACATTGTCCTTAGTCGAGATATCTTGGTGAACATGAGACAGCCTTGATATGATTGAGACTAATATGTTTCTAATCTTATAGGGTGCTTCGAGCATGGAATAAGATGTAGACTCATAGGTGCATTGAATGTACTGGACAGACCCTACTTAGGATGTTCAATTGTTTGTCACAATGTGAATAATCCTTATATGCAAGCAAGTGGCATATTTCCTCTGACTTGAGATCACTTGTGGTTCTAAATGATGATTGGCATTGTCTTGAGGTAGTTCAATATCATTTGAAATATAATGGTTATAGATTATCTTGGATAATGGGCATGAGTCATGTTAGGGCATTAGTGATAGATATAGGATTGCCTCTCCTTGTTGGAGTGTGATGTTCTATTGGGGCCCCCTGGATGAGATGGTTGAGAAAGTGTATGGCCATACCCAGATGACTATGTTCATCTGATCTAACCACTCTCATCATGTTGGAGTTACAGGCTTGACACGCTTGTCCTACGAGAACATCCAGTGGCAAAGGAAACATGTATGTCAAGTGAATTGGATTCACACTTGTGCTATGGTTTGGGTGTAGTCTTGGAAGACTCTTTCCTTCATATCGGGAGACAGTGAAGTGTTGCTAGATACCCCTCTCTGATCGTGATAACGTAAGTTATCATTACCGACGTTGAAGGAAACCCTTAGGGTCGCACAATTTGATGATATGGCTTACTTATGTCAGATCGTGTGGACTGAATTGTTCTAGTTCAGTTTAAAAGAGTTTAAACTCTGATTGGAAGTGAGATCTAGTCTGATCATGTTTGATTGATTAGGGCTTGAGATCGGTAAGCTTCGATCGGGAGAATTGATGCTTGATCGATGAGATCAAGAGCATCAAGAGATGTGTGGTTAGATCTTGAGCCATTTGGTTCATATGAGATCTAGACCATGGCTTGGTTTGATTTGGTCTTTGAACCAAATACAATTGAACCGAATGAAATAGAACCGGTTCACTATGTGAACGCTTGGTTCAAAGGGAGAAGGAAGGTTTCGATGGTTCACTTGGAGTGAACGCATGAGACATTGAGCACTTACTATATTTGGAAGTCGGTTTTCCAAATTGGAAAAACGCCTCCACGTTGTAATGCCGCTCACCCCATCTTCTCCTCTTGCTCCTCTCGTGGTGAAGCTTCTTCATGCCTTGGAGAAAATTCAGCCAGCGAGTAGAGAAACACATCTTCTCTTGCACGATCAGGGGACTCCTTGGATCTTTGCTAGCACAAAGAGCACAAGGGAGTAAGCCTTCAACGTCTTGTGTGCAACTTCTTTGGAGGAGAGCCGCTCGCCCTCTATCTTCTTCCAAGTCGCCATTCAAGCAATGGCCATGGTAATATCCCCTCTTGTTTCATAGTTGATTATATTATAAGCCATGCGATCTTCATGAAACCAAGTTTCCGCCCATGCGAAAAATTTTAGAAGAGCATGTGACCTAGGTTTCGACACTTTCACCTATATGTTTGTGTTAGCACCTCGTGCCTAACCAGCCCATATACCAGTCTCACAAGTATCATAGTTGTCCCATATCTACTAAGGTACATTGACTAGGGACAAGAGTTTGAGCATAGATCCAATCTGTCTCCAGGGACATTATCATATAAGTACATGATCACATATATAAGCAAATAATGATAACGATAATGCCAGAATGATATATAAAAATATTATAGTCAAGTAGTACAAATATGGACCAGAACTAGGTCTCAGGGCATAGACACCAACAATCTCCCACTTGCACTAAGACCTAGAAGTTGAGAAATCTCAACCCCATATCTCTAGCGTGACCATCATGCTTCTGCTGCGCCAAAGCCTTGGTCAATGGGTCTACCTAATTATTCTCTGTGTCAACTCTATCAATGATCTCTCTGATCAGGTGAAATCTCCTGAGTATGTGTTTGGACCTTTGATGAGACCATGGTTCCTTGGCTTGTGCAATTGCTCTATTGTTGTCACAGGATAGCTCAATAGGATCCATTGCACTTAGAACCACCTGAAGTTCAGAAATGAACTTCCTGATCCAAATGGCTTCTTTGGCTACCTCAGAAGCGACTACATACTCAGCCACGATTGTAGAATTGGCTATGGTGGATTGCTTGAAGCTCTTCTAGCATACAGCGCCTCCATTCATCTTGAACACATAGCCGACCTACGATCTGAAGTCATCATGGTCAAACTGGAACGACGCATCAGTGTAACCCTGCATACTGAGGTCTTCCTGTCCCCCATAGACAAAGAACAGATCCTTAGTTCTTCTCATATACTTAAGGATGTTCTTTACAGCCACCCAGTGTTGTAAACCTGGATTGGATTGGTATCAGCTGGTAATGCTCACAGCATAAGCCACGTCTGGTCTAGTACACAACATTGCATACATAATCGGTCGCACTGCCGAAGCATAGGGCACTCGACTCATGTCATCCCTCTCAGCCTGTGTGGTGGGACACTGGCTCTTTGAGAGAGTAAGGCCATGTCTCACTGAAAGGTATCCTTTCTTGGATTGCTCCAAGTTGAACCTCTCTAAGACCTTATCAATGTAGGTACTCTGACTAAGGGCCAGGAGCCTCTTGGATCTATCTGGTAGATCCTCACGCCTAGGATATAGGCGTCCTCCCCTAAGTCCTTCATCACGAAATATTTACCTAACCATGTCTTCACAGCTTAAAGACTAGGAATGTCATTTCCGATGAGTAGTATATCATCAACATACAGGACCAGAAAAGTTACCAAGCTCCCACTGAATTTTTTGTATACACAGGCGTCATCTTCGCTTTTGATAAAGCCATAATCTCTCACAGCTTCATCAAACCAAAGATTCCAACTTCGAGATGCTTTCTTTAATCCATAAATGGATTTCTTTAGACTGCAGACCTTGTTGGCTTCTGCAGGATGGATGAAGCCATCAGGTTGTGTCATATACACATCCTCTGTCAGCTTCCCATTGATGAAAACTGTCTTCACATCCATCTGTCATATCTCATAATCATGATATGCAGCTATAGCAAGCAGAATCCGAATGGATTTGATCATGGCAACTGGCGAGAAGGTTTCGTCATAGTCTACCCTGTGGACTTGTTTGAATCCCTTAGCTACTAGTCTACCCTTATAGGTAACTATGTTGCCATCCATGTCAGTCTTCCTCTTGAAGACCCACTTACACCCTATCAGTTTTACCCCATCAGGCTGCTCAACATAATCCCAGACTTGGTTAGATGACATGGAATCCATCTCGGATCGCATGGCCTTAAGCCATCTCTCAGAGTCTAGTCCAATTACCGCCTCATCATAGGTCCTGGGCTCATTCTCAGTGATGAAGTTCCCGTTGTGTTGGGTCGGCAGCGACCCATACCTCTCAGGTGCACGATGAATCCTCCCAGACCTACGTGGGGCCTACGTCTGAGCCTCAGGTTGCCTAGCAACCGGTGTAGGTGGCTCAGGTTCCATCTCTGTGTCTTGTGGTTGCACTTGGACCTTGCCCAAGTCAAACTTCCTCCCACTAACTTCTTTCATGAGAAATTCTTTCTCTAGAAAGACAGCACCCCGAGCAACAAAAACTTTGTTCTCAGTGGGAACATAGAAGTAGTAACCCATAGTTTCCCTAGGGTACCCCCACAAACACGCATTTATCAGATCTAGGTTCTAGCTTGCTAGAATCCTAACATTTGACATAAGCCTCACATCCCTAGATCCTGATAAAAGAGAGGTTAGGGTGTCTCCCACTCCATACCTCGTATGGTATCTTGGAGACACTTTTAGATAGAATGTTATTCAGTATTAGAGAAGCTGTCTCAAGTGCATGCCCCCAGAATGAGGGAGGTATAGTTGCATAACTCATCATAGACCAAACCATGTCCAACAAGGTTCGATTTCTCCTTTCAGACACACCATTCCATTGAGGTGTTCTAGGAGGAGTGAGTTATGATTAGATCCCACACTCTCTTAGATAGTCAAAGAAATCACCGCTCAGGGACTATCCACCATGATCTGATCAAAGAGCCTTAATGGATCTACCAAGCTGGTTCTCTACCTCATGCCTGAACTCCTTAAATTTCTCAAAGGATTTAGACTTATGTCTCATCAAGTAGACATAACCATATCTACTAAAGTCATCAGTAAATGTGATGAAGTAGTTATACCCTCCTCTGACTTATTTATTGAAGGGCCCACACACATCACTATGTATGAGATCCAATAAATCTCCTGCCCTCTCACCAGTCTTGGTGAAGGGCGCTTTTATCATTTCCCCTAATAAACGAGGCTCACATGTATCAAATTCCTCCAATGAACTTGAATCTAACAACCCATTTGCATGGAATTATTGGATGTGATTCTTGTTTATATTGGCTAATTGACAATGCCATAGGAAAGCACCAACTGAACCACTCAGTTTGGTCCTTTTATTATTTATGTTACAAATAGAGCTATCCATGTCCAAGACATATAAACCATTGCATAAAGTACCCTTCCCATAGAACATATTTGCAAATGAAAAAGAACAAAAGTTCTTATTATTTCAAACTTAAATCCCTTCTTTGCCAAGCAAGGAATGGATACAATGTTTTTAGTAAGTGAAGGTACATAATAGCAATTATCTAGCTCTAACTGAAGTCTAGAAGGCAGGGAGAGAGTCAAAACTCCTACAGCAACAGCAGCAACCTGTGCCCCGTTTCCAACCCATAGGTCAATCTCTCCTGGCCGCACCGATCTACTTTTCTTGAGCCCCTGCATATTTGTACAAATATGAGCTCCACATGCGGTATCCAATACCCATGTCATAGAAGTAGAAAGGTTGACTTGAGTAACATAGATACCTGAGCATGAAGACGAAGCCTTGCCTCTCTTCTTCTCATTCTGAAGTTGCACCATGTCCTTTATCATGTGAGGTGGTCCTCCACATGACTAGCACTTGTTATTCCTGACTCTTTCCATCTTTATTTTCAATGACTTAGTTCAGCCTTTCGGCTCAACACATTGAATGTCTACCTTAGGAGGGTTGAGCTCAACCAATTCATCAAAGAGCTGCCGTAGATTAGAAATAATCTCAGAGGCACTCTTAGATTCATATTGCCCTCAAAACTCAAGCAACATGTTGGTTAGCATCAAATTAGCAACCTCCAAAGTATCAGCCTGATGCTTATCAAAAGCATCCTTCTCAGCCGCTGAAGCCGAGCATGGAAGTGGCTCAGGAATAGGCTGCTTAAGGACATAGAGCTTCCTCTCGAGCTTGAGCACAATTTTCAAGTTCATATACCAATCCATCAAGTTGGATTCAACCAACTTGTCCCTTTCCAGGGTAGATCACAGTGACCAACTACTATTGTTCGTAGCCATTGTTCTACAATAACCAAGAAATAGCAGATTAGTACTACTTCGAATCATTTAAACTAGACTTGTTTTAAATGATTATGGCTCCCACTATTTTAGTCGAATTGACAACCCACAAAGTCAATTGGGAAATTTAAGATTTCCTAGTGAGATGAGATCCTTATTCCACATGAGGCTTCACGTCCCACGAGGGTGGGATGAGATGCATAAAGTGACCCATGCTTCTTAAGATGAGCGCGCCGGCCGATTGCTCCAAGTAATTCCCCCTATTGAGACAGTCTAGGCATTTCATGTCTAGCGAGGGCTAGATACAGCATGAAACCCTAACCTCTCAACGTTGCCTCTAGAGTTTCATCATGTGCCCATATGAAAATCTAGTCAAGTCCATTCCTAACCGTTATGCCTAGGGCCAACGAGTTTCCTTGCAAAGACGCGCCCAGGTTAAGACTAGACTGGGGAAACCATTACCACCACGCACTTTCTAAAGATACGTGGGTGTATCCCATGAGGGTGGAAAACAGTTCACAACTCTACTGATCGATAGCTTAGTGAGGGCTAGGCGTTAAAAGGTTATTAGACTTGATATTTTAATTGAGGGTTTTTGTTTAATGTCTCGTCAGTTTTATCTTATGTCTAACAATACAAGCATACAATCCTATAGTGATAACATAATGATAAAACATCACAGGCATGCTTTAGCAGATATTTAAAGTAGTAAAAGAATGTTGTGATCATAACCTATTCAAGACATTGAACCAACCCATGCCTAAAGGAGGTTCAACTCTTGACCTAGGACTCAAGCCCTAAGACCTAGCCTAGCCGACCTCTAGCTTGGTCTTCAAGGTTGGCTTCAAGGTCCTTCTCACCATGGTTTAGCTCTCAAACCTTAGAGGTAGTTATAGGGAAATCCTAGAAGCACACTCCATGGTTCGACCAATGCCATGGGTCTTGATCCAAGCAAGGTGTGCCACCTTGCAAGCCACAACATGTGTAGCACACAAGCCCTAGGGCTCGGCCAAAACATCTTGCACCCCCATGCAAGGATGCGCCACCAATTGATGAAGCTTGTTGCGCCACCATGCAAGGTGCGCAAGCTTCATGCAAGCGCCATGCTCTAAGTAGATGGGCCCCTAATCTTCTTCTTAGTTAAAAGCAAAAAAGAAAAGCGGCACGCAGGCCTCACAAGGATACATCACAGGCATGCAAAGGGGCTTGACTCATGACCACAACATTATGCACAACCAAGGTATTTACTCATGCAATTCTACATGCTCATGAAAAACATAAAATCTAAAATTTTACTTTTTCATAAAACAAGTCTCTTTTCTTCATCTTCTTATCACAAATCTTTTGGTTATTCATGATTAATTTTTTATGATGATTTCATAGATCCTTTCGGCTGGCAATTTTGTCAAATCAAGAGACCCGGCTAGTCCGAAGACACAATGCCCATCCTACTTAACAAAACTACGTGCGCCTGTGATCTTAAATCAACCAGGAGAAATAATCCAAAAATCCAAAAGAGATTGACGAGATGATAGGAACAAGAAACTTTAATTTTTCCTACTTAGAAAAATCATGCGTCATGTGATCATGCAATTTGCAAAAATTGAGATATGGCATGTGAGCATGGAAAAGTATGAAATTACATCGTTCGAGTCTCGCAAGTCGCTCTGATACTACTGTTGGGAAACTCCGAGGATATTTTATAATTTTTCAGAGTCATATCAACACAAATACATTGCACAGCAGAGTAATATCCCCGAAACAGGCCGGTCCCAAAAACCCAGTGAAGATCGTCAAGTGAGGGAGTAGACACGATGAGATAGAAAATACCTTTAGCAATGAGAAGCCGATGTCGAGGAAGGCGCCCAAGTGTTCGCCCTCTAGAGTTTCGCACACACGGATTCCTCGAGCTTTCTTCTTCCATGCCCGGTGCTAGCCTCGGAAAGAAGATCCACGCCTTAGGAGAGTCCTTTAAACAACTTGCACCACCACCAAGATGTGATGCCCCAAGGAGATGGAAGGAGGAAGATGCTGCAAGCTTTTCCTTTATTTCTTTGCGCCAAGGAAGGGAAGAGAAGAATAGAGCTTTGGCTTTGATGGAAGAAGAGGAAGAGAAGTCGTCCAAGAACTCCAAGCTTTCGCCCCTTCACTTACTTCACGCCTCCAAGGAATTGAACACAAGAGAAGGGCGGCTAGTGGTTTCTTTTATAACATTAAGAGGCGGTTTGTAGAGAGGTAATTTGGGCATTAATCTAGGGATTTATTTAATCCAATTGCTTGATTAAATCCCTTAATTTCATGCGCTAATCACTTGCCTTAAAGAGCAATAGCTGCATGTACACAAACAATCCCTAATTGGACACAATTCTCAGGTATGCGACAAGACTAGGTCAAGGCAACATGAGAATTTGCCTAATTTGGTTTGGGCGCAAGTCCTAATCTAATTAGGACTCCAATTACATTAATTACCAGCCCCATTTGCGTAAATCACATGTAAATTAATATCTCAAGTGATTGTAATCAATTCCTAATTTGAATCAATCACTAAAAGATATTAATCATGCCATAAATGCAACTCCTAATCCAATTAGGAGTCTTCATGCGCCCATGCAATAAACTTCTCCCCATTATACCCTTTTAATCTCTAATTTCTTCATTACAACTTATTAGCAAGCCCAACCAAGCAATGGGCCAAGCCTAAAGTCCATTATGCATGTTAACCAAGCTATTGGATCCAATTCAATTTAACCCATGGTCAAATGAGTCTAACCATGGTTAATTTGGTCAATATGCCAAAAATGGAAGTTGGCCCCAATAAGTTTCTTCCATCTCATCAGCCCTATTGGCGTTGATGAAATCTCCCAAATAGATCCGAGTTATCCAATAACTCGATCTAAAGGCTACCCGATCAATACAAAAACTCAAGTATCAAAGTGTGCGACCCTGTAGGTTCCTCTGACGTTGGAAGTGCTGACCTAAGGTCACCACAAGCAGTGAGTGGCACCTAGCAGTGCAACACTGCTACCCAAGTCATCGGAATGGATATCGACATCGACATCCCTATCATCGCAACTAGGTACAGATGCATTACAGTCTCTTTGCCGAACTGATATCCGAATGGACAAGTGTGTCACCACTTGTTTTCACCCAATCACATGGTTATGACTAAATCAGGTTCTCATCTAGGTATGGTCATACACTTTCAGTCATAGAACCATAGAGGAGCTTCATAGATATCAAGCTTCCCTCAGGAACGGGCAAATCCTTTGTTTATCCATTGACTTTCTCATATGGGTCGTGGCATACTCAATGACAACCGTTATTACCTCCCAACTACGGCGAGGTGTTAGGTTGTATCAAAGCAAGTCCCTAACCATATAGAATGGTCAATGATCTCAAGTCAAGGGATCAATGCATCTCCTATCACTTGTGAGGATAACTCATGACACCAAGTCACAGCGGGTCTATCCAGTATATCCATCACTAATATACCCATATGTCTGCATTAGCACCTCATTCCTAACCAGCCCATATACTAGTCTCACAAGTACCATAGTTGTCCCATATCTATAGAGGTACATTGACTGGGGACAAGAGTTTGAGCACAGATCCAATCTATCTCCAGTGACATTATCATATAAGTACATGATCGCAGATGTAAGCAAATATTGATAACGACAATGCCAGAATGATATATAAAAATATCAGAGTTAAGTAGTACAAATATGGACCAGAACTAGGTCTTAGGGCATATACACCAACACCTTAACCAACCAAGATTAGGACAATCACCATGCCCCATAATCTTGAAAAGTCCCACATAGTAGGTCTATCCTACATGCGTGGGGGAAAATTAATTCTCTCACATATGAGTCTATCCCACCATGTGAAGAAAGCGAAAAACTAATAGATGTTAGAAACAATGAGGCCCAATAACAAGTTCTCATGAAGAGATGAGAGGCTAAAAGGGTATAATGGGGAGAAACATGAACCATTAGGCGCCTAGGGGCATAATGGGGTCATGTTGGCGCCTTTGCTTCATTATGGAAGTAAAGGGCGCCTCCCCCTCTCTTCCTAGGATGGAATGCATGCCTCTATGGCATTGCTTGAGGCGCAAGGTGTTGGGGTATGCCCTTAAGGCTAATGTTTGAGGCCTTGGGATTATATCAGTATCATGTATAAACTCTATGTTTATAAAGGCAATGGTTGTTTTTCAGGTTGTTACATCATCTACTGCAATATGTATACTTCTGAATAATGTCTCAATGCTGTTCAGCTTGGCTGACATGCAGTTTTGTCCTTAGTCGAGATATCTTGGTGAACATGAGACAGCCTTGATATGATTGAGACTAATATGTGTTCTAATCTTATAGGATGCTTCGAGCATGGAATAAGATGTAGACTCATGGGTACATTGGATGTACTGGACAGATCCTACTTAGGATATTCAATTGCTTGTCACAATGTGAATAATCCTTATATGCAAACAAGTGGCATATTTCCTCTGACTTGAGATCACTTCTGTTTCTAAATGATGATTGGCATTGTTTTGAGGTAGTTCAATATCATTTGAAACATAATGGTTATAGACTATCTTGGATAATGAGCATGAGTCATGTTAGGGCACTAGTGATAGATATAGGATTGCCGTCTCCTTGTTTGGAGTGTGATGTTCTATAGGGGCCCCCTGGATGAGATGGTTGAGAAAGTGTATGGCCATACCCAGATGACTATGTTCATCTGATCTAACCACTCTCATCATATTGGAATTACAGGCTTGACACGCTTGTCCAATAAGAACATCCAGTGGCAAAGGAAACACATATGTCAAGTGACTTGGGTTCACACTTGTGCTGTGGTTTGGGTGTAGTCTTGGAAGACTCTTTCCTTTATATTGGGAGACAGTGATGTGTTGCTAGATACCCCTCATTGATCGTGATAACGTGAGTTATCGTTACCGACATTTAAAGGAAACCCTTAGGGTCGCATAATTTGATGATATGGCTTACTTAAGTCAGATCGTGTGGACTGAATTGTTTTGGTTCAGTTTAAAGGAGTTTAAACTCTGATTGTAAGTGAGATCTGGTCTGATCATGTTTGATTGATTAGGGCTTGAGATCAGTAAGCTTCGATCGAGAGAATTGATGCTAGATCGGTGAGATCAAGAGCATCAAGAGATGAATGGTTAGATCTTGAGCCTTATGGTTTAATTTGATCTAGACCAATGCTTGGTTTAATTTGGTCTTTGAACCAAATTCAATTGAACCAGGTTCATCAAATGAGCGCTTGGTTCAAGGGAGAAGAAAAATGCGATGGTTCACTTGGAGTGAACGCATGAACGCATGATGTTAGTGGCTTGCTATTTTTGGAAGTTATGTTTTCCAAAATAGCGTGAACGCCTCCACATTCGTTCGTGGGTGCATCTCTTTTCGCCTCTTCCTCTCGACGCCTCTCTCTCGTGTGTGGGAGTCTTCATGCAAAGGAGAAGAGAAGAAAGCCAAGAGACATCTCTCATCTCCTTCACGAAGGGAAACCTTGAAGCTTTGCTAGCACAAAGACGCCAAGGGAGTAGTCATCTTCACCTTGTGTGCGTCACCTTTGGAGGAGAGCCGCTCGCCCTCTTCTTCCAAGTCGCCATCCAAGCAATGGCAATGGTATGATCCCCTTCTTGATCTATACAATCTTTAAGTTGATCTATGTTCATACATGCGATCCTAGGAAACCCTAGATTCCGCCCATGCAATTTTTATATGCGCATGATTAGGGTTTCGCCCCTTTAGGGAACTTTCAATTGGTATCAGAGCCGAATTCATGTTTGAATCATATGATTGCTTGTTGTGATCCTTGTTTGCGCTCATGAATAGATCTAATGGTTATCTTCATGCGAAACTACATGCTTATTTTCGAAATTAGATGTATGTTGGCGCATGTATCTATGTTGGCGCTTGTTGTAGTTTTTCCTCAAAAACATTACTTGTGCGCCCCTCATTAGATCTAAGCGCCTACTTCAAAAGCTTAGACGGGTTATTAGGGTTGAAGTCATCGTCCAGTCTAGATCCAACAGTCTGATCAGACCATCTGACAGCCTAGATGGGTCGACCAGATGGCACCTATGCGCAAGCATGAGGTGGCTATTGGTCGACTGCAGAAAGGCGTGTAGCGATGTCTGATTTAGACAACCAGTGAACGCTCATGATTAAGGCCCGGGGTCATACCCGCTTGCCAGAACTCATGAGGGACGTTCAGCCCTTAACGCATGCATTATTGACCATGACGTCGACTCAAGTCGGTTATGACTTGATGCATGCAAGGGCAGTGGGTCTGACTAGGTCGGATGAGTGGATCCCTATTAATGGACCGTTGTAAGGTAGTAGGGCACATAAGGAAATAAAATGAAGCCAATGGGTTTTTCAAACAATTTTATTTTCTTGATTGGATCACATGATGTTTGTATAATATGATGAGTGTTTATTTAATCTTATGTGGGCTGCCTAAAATTTAATGTGTGCTGTGCTGGGGCCTGCGTGCCTGGATTATTATTGTAAATTATTATTGTGATCTGCGCATCACATTTTAATTAATTTATAAAGTGTTATTGACCTGCGTGTCAATCATGTCTAGATAGATTAAATTGTATTTTAATCAGACATGAGCACAGAGCACACTTGGCAGAGACGCATGCAGCAAGTGGCTTCACCAGTGGGAGGTCTAGAGTTCGACTCTAGGACAGGCGCATTTTACCTGGTGGGCGCATCTGAGCTGTAGTGGGCGCTTGGGCCCGGGTTGGGCCAGATGAAATGCTAAAGACCCAAGAAGAGCTCAAGTGAAGACTTAAGTTAATTAAGGTCTTACTTAGGCTAAATGGGCTTTTACCACATAAGATCTTCATGCTTTCAATTTACTGTTTAAGTAATTTTGTAACTGCATGATTTATTCTTCTGCTATCACCATAGGATTTGTATGATAGTGAGAAGATAAAAGGACCGTTAAAATCCAACGTTAAATATCAAGCACGATAGCCTTCTGACGCGAAACCTCACTGTTCTGACTATCGTTGGGGCCGTGTTGTACCCACTCAGTGGGCACGCCCATCTATCTTCAGACGGTGTGTGATTACACCTGCGTGTTACAGAGAAGGGATTTATCGCTTCTCGTTGCTCAGCATAGCACGTGGTGGTCCAGGGAGTAGGTCGGGTCAGCTTGACCATGTAGGCTACATATTGAGCATATGGTAGCTATATGGAGGCAGCCATTTGTGGGATCAGAGACTGTGTTGTACCAACTCAGTTGGCACAATCTGCTGGATTGCCCAGATGAAGGGGAATCGCACGGGTTGGCGATTGGCAGGGATTGCCTACCAGAAATTAGTGCTTGTACTCTCTGTGCATCTTATCTCGCCTGAGCGGGACGCGGAGACCAAGTATGAAATCTGGATCCCATCTCACTAAAAGAGTTTTACTCTTTCGGACTGTTTTACTGGATTTTTCAGTTAGATAAAATAGTGAGAAAAGAATCATTCTTAAGTCCTGAATTGATTCTAACATTGATACTGACCTTGCTGTTCTTGCATTGTTGTAGATTACTGCAGCAACGAACACCACAGCGTTCAATGTGCGATCCCTACTGGAAAGGGAGAAGTTTGCTGGGCCAAACTTCTCAGACTGGTACGGACACCTTAAGATTGTTCTTAAGGCTGAGAGGAAACTGTATGTCCTCGAGACGGCTATACCGCCTCAACCCGCTGCGAACGCCGCAAGGGCGGTTCGGGAAGCTTATGAAAAAGCATGTCAATGATAGCATTGATGTCGCTTGCCTTATGCTAGCGTCTATGACGCCACAGCTGCAGCGTCAGCATGAGGATTTATCTGCTATAGAAATTATAGCAAACCTCAAGATGCTGTATGCAGCACAGGCAAGGACTGAACGCTATAACTTGACTAAACTTTTCTTTCAGAGCAAACTGACTGAAGGGAGTCCAGTGGGAGCTCACGTACTCAAGATGATTGGGTACAAAGAGGCTCTAGAGAAACTGGGACACACCATCAATCAGGAGCTTGTTGTAGATATCATCTTGCAGTCTCTCCCGGCCTCTTTCGATCCATTCATCATTAATTTTAATATGAACAAGATCGACTGTACGCCGGCAGAGTTACTGAACATGCTCTTGACTACAGAGCAGACTCAGTCTCGTGAGAAGGGAACGCCTTCATCCTCTGTCCTAATGGTTCCTTCTAGGAACAAGAAGAAGGGGAAGAAGGGCAAGGCCCCTGTCAAGAGCTACAACAAGGCTCTGAAACAAAAGGTAAAGCGGTCAAAGGAATACAGATGTTTCCATTGTGGCCAGCTAGGTCACTGGAAAAAGGACTGTAAAGCGCTCCAAGGAGAGAAGAAGGGAAGCAACCCTTTCGCTTCTGGCTCAGGTATTTTCGTGACTAAAGTCATGGTATCTTCTTCTTCTATTTCATGGGTGTTGGACACTGCATGTGGAGTTCACATTTGTTCAAATGTACAGGAACTCAAGAGAAGAAGACAGGTGGGACAGCATGAGGTGGACCTACGAGTTGGAAACGGGGCACGGGTTGCTGCTGTTGCTGTAGGAGTTTATCACATCTCTTTACCATCTAGTCTTGTATTAGAACTGGACAATTGTTATTTTGTGCCGAGCATAACTAAGAATATTATCTCTATTCCTGCTCTTGTCAGGAAAGGGTTTTCCTTTGAATGCAAGATTTCAAAGTGTTATATTTCTTTTGATAATATTGTTTATGCTACTGGGTCAATTAACAATGGGTTATTCATGTTGGACATGGAATGTTCTATACAATAGATTGATATTAAGAAAGCCAAGTATGCTGAAGACAGCACCTTGTTATGGCATAGTCGTTTAGGCCATATTAACAAGAAGCGCATTAAGCGGTTGCATGAACATGGACTGCTGGGATCATTCTCCTATGAGGAGCTTGATACATGCAAAGCTTGTTTAATGGGTAAAATGACGAAGTCTCCTTTTTCTAACAAAGGTCAAAGGGCTTCAGGTTTACTTGACCTCATTCACAGTGATGTGTGTGGGCCATTTAGTAAACATGCCAGAGGTGGCTATTCATACTTCATTACCTTTACTGATGATTTCAGTAGGTATGGTTATGTTAGATCTATCTAATGAGACATAAGAGTGAAGCTTTTGACAAGTTCAAAGAGTTCAAGAATGAAGTACAAAATCAGCTAGGCCGAAATATCAAGGCACTTCGCTCAGATCGAGGTGGAGAATACTTGAGTCAAGAGTTTACTGACTATCTGAAGGAGTGTGGGATTATCTCACAGCTCACTCCGCCAGGAACACCGCAATGGAATGGTGTGTCCGAGAGGAGAAATAGAACCTTACTGGATATGGTTCGTTCTATGATGAGTCAGGCTACTCTACCTTACTCCTTTTGGGGATTTGCACTGGAAACAGCTGCAAAGGTACTAAACCGAGTGCCATCCAAGGCCGTTTCAAAGACTCCATATGAGTTATGGTATGGGAAACAGCCGAGCTTGACATTTATTAAGATCTGGGGTTGCGAGGCTTATGTCAAAAAGCTCGCCTCTGAGAAACTAGAGAGCAGATCTGAGAAATGTATCTTTGTCGGTTACCCTAAGGAAACTAAGGGTTATTATTTCTACGATCCCAAAGAGAACAAAGTATTTGTTGCTCGGACGGCTATTTTTCTTGAGAAGGAATTTCTTCTGCAAGAGGCCAGTGGGAGAGAAATAAAACTGGATGAGAATCCAGAAGAAGGACAAAGTAGTCAAGCACAGTTGGATGAGCCTGAGCCAGTAGATCAGGTTACTGAGCAACTTGAGGCTCAGATATCACGGGAACCGCGAAGATCGGGAAGGATCCGTCGACAGCCTAAGCGCTATGACGGAGTCTACATCATTGATGATGAACCCCTCACTTATGCGGATGCGGTCAGTGGACCGGAATCAGTGAGATGGCTTGAAGCTATGCGAGCCGAGATGGACTCCATGTCAGATAACCAAGTCTGGGATTTGGTTGATCCGCCTCCGGGAATAATCCCTATAGGCTGTAAGTGGATCTTCAAGAAGAAGATTGACATGGATGGTAACGTGGTTACCTATAAAGGCAGGCTAGTTGCGAAAGGTTTCAAACAAATCTACGGGATAGATTATGATGAAACTTTCTCTCCTGTAGCCATGTTCAAGTCTATTCGGATTATTCTTGCGATAGCGGCATATTATGATTATGAGATCTGGCAAATGGATGTGAAGACCGCTTTCCTTAATGGAAAATTAGAGGAGGATGTGTATATGACACAACCTGAAGGTTTCACTAATCCATCAGATCGTCATAAAATATGCAAATTAAAGAAGTCCATTTATGGACTTAAACAAGCCTCAAGAAGCTGGAATATTCGTTTTGATGAATCAATCTGTGAATTTGGTTTCATCAAGAATGAAGATGACCCGTGTGTATATAAGGGGTTTAGTGGGAGCGTGATTACTTTCCTAGTCCTCTACGTCGATGATATCTTGATCATTGGAAACGATATTCCTGAACTACATGCGGTTAAGGCATGGTTAAGAAAATGTTTCCAGATGAAAGATTTAGGAGAAGCAGCCTATGTATTAGGTGTGAAGATCTACAGAGATAGATCAAAGAGGCTTCTCGGGCTGTGCCAGAGTACTTACATCGATAAAGTCCTGGAGAGATTCCATTTAGAAAATTCTAAAAGAGGATATCTTCCAGTCAGACATGGTCTGAATCTTTCAAAGAGTCAGTGTCCACAAACATTGACTGAGAAAGATGAAATGGACAATACGCCTTATGCTTCGGCTATTGGGTCCATTATGTATGCGATGTTGTGTACTCGCCCAGACGTCGCTTACGGGTTAAGCGTGACCAGTCGATTCCAAAGTAATCCAGGGAAGGCACACTGGATTGCGGTCAAGAACATTTTGAAATATCTTCGGAGGACCAAAGATATGTTCTTGATATATGGAGGTCAGGAAGAACTCAATATTGAAGGATATACTGACGCTTCATTCCAATCTGACCAGGATGATTTCCAATCGCAATCAGGCTATGTTTTTAGCTTGAATGGAGCTGCAGTGGTGTGGAAAAGTTTCAAACAGTCAATTGTTGCTGATTCCACAACAGAAGCCGAGTATGTTGCAGCCTCAGAAGCATCCAAGGAGGCAGTGTGGATTCGTAAGTTCGTTCAGGAACTTGCTGTTGTTCCTTCGAGTGCAGATCCTTTGGTTATCTTCTGTGATAACACTGGAGCAATAGCACAAGCAAAGGAACCACGGTCGCACTAGAAGTCCAAGCACATACAGAGAAGATTTCACTTGATCCGGGAGATCATTGATCGTGGCGAGATCAAAATCTGCAAGGTTCATACAGATGACAATCTAGCTGACCCGCTTACAAAGCCTCTGGTGCAGCAGAAGCATGAGAAGCACTGTAATAATATGGGTTTCAGATTTCTCAACCATTAGATTAAGTGCAAGTGGGAGATTGTTGGGGTATGCCCTTAAGGCTAATGTTTGAGGCCTTAGGATTATATCAGTATCATGTATAAACTCTATGTTTATAAAGGCAATGGTTGTTATTCAGGTTGTTACATCATCTGCTGCAATATGTATACTTCTGAATAATGTCTCAATGCTGTTCAGCTTGGCTGACATGCAGTTTTGTCCTTAGTCGAGATATCTTGGTGAACATGAGACAGCCTTGATATGATTGAGACTAATATGTGTTCTAATCTTATAGGATGCTTCGAGCATGGATTAAGATGTAGACTCATGGGTACATTGGATGTACTGGACAGACCCTACTTAGGATATTCAATTGCTTGTCACAATGTGAATAATCCTTATATGCAAACAAGTGGCATATTTCCTCTGACTTGAGATCACTTCTGTTTCTAAATGATGATTGGCATTGTTTTGAGGTAGTTCAATATCATTTGAAACATAATGGTTATAGACTATCTTGGATAATGAGCATGAGTCATGTTAGGGCACTAGTGATAGATATAGGATTGCCGTCTCCTTGTTTGGAGTGTGATGTTCTATAGGGGCCCCCTGGATGAGATGGTTGAGAAAGTGTATGGCCATACCCAGATGACTATGTTCATCTGATCTAACCACTCTCATCATATTGGAATTACAGGCTTGACACGCTTGTCCAATAAGAACATCCAGTGGCAAAGGAAACACATATGTCAAGTGACTTGGGTTCACACTTGTGCTGTGGTTTGGGTGTAGTCTTGGAAGACTCTTTCCTTTATATCGGGAGACAGTGATGTGTTGCTAGATACCCCTCACTGATCGTGATAACGTGAGTTATCGTTACCGACATTTAAAGGAAACCCTTAGGGTCGCACAATTTGATGATATGGCTTACTTAAGTCAGATCGTGTGGACTGAATTGTTTTGGTTCAGTTTAAAGGAGTTTAAACTCTGATTGTAAGTGAGATCTGGTCTGATCATGTTTGATTGATTAGGGCTTGAGATCGGTAAGCTTCGATCGAGAGAATTGATGCTAGATCGGTGAGATCAAGAGCATCAAGAGATGAATGGTTAGATCTTGAGCCTTATGGTTTAATTTGATCTAGACCAATGCTTGGTTTAATTTGGTCTTTGCACCAAATTCAATTGAACCAGGTTCATCAAATGAGCGCTTGGTTCAAGGGAGAAGAAAAATGCGATCGTTCATTTGGAGTGAATGCATGAACGCATGATGTTAGTGGCTTGCTATTTTTGGAAGTTATGTTTTCCAAAATAGCGTGAACGCCTCCACATTCATTCGTGGGTGCATCTCTTTTCGCCTCTTCCTCTCGACGCCTCTCTCTCGTGTGTGGGAGTCTTCACGCAAAGGAGAAGAGAAGAAAGCCAAGAGACATCTCTCATCTCCTTCACGAAGGGAAACCTTGAAGCTTTGCTAGCACAAAGACGCCAAGGGAGTAGTCATCTTCACCTTGTGTGCGTCACCTTTGGAGGAGAGCCGCTCGCCCTCTTCTTCCAAGTCGCCATCCAAGCAATGGCAATGGTATGATCCCCTTCTTGATCTATACAATCTTTAAGTTGATCTATGTTCATACATGCGATCCTAGGAAACCCTAGATTCCGCCCATGCAATTTTTATATGCGCATGATTAGGGTTTCGCCCCCTTTAGGGAACTTTCACAAGGCAAGGCCTTGGCGCACAAGGAAAGGCGTGGGAACAAAAGGTAAGGTTGAATGAGAATTATGAAAATGTCTTGGAGACTTTCCTTATCTCAAACCTCCTCATCCTAGCCCTACACTTGTCATGATCCTAGCCATTACCCTAACCGCCTCTTGCCCTATAAATATGACCCTAGTCGTCCCCTCTTGTGGGTAATTAATCCTTGAAGGCGTGAACACAAGGAGAGGGGCGAGTGCTTGGAGCAAGGGCGCATCTTCCATAACCGCAAACCTCTTCCTCCTTTCCTCTTGGCGCAAGGAGATCTAGGGCTTGGCGGCTTGGGCGGTTTTCCCTATTCACTTGGCGCATCTTTTCTCTAAGTGGCGCAAGAGAAGTAAAACATCTCCCTAAGGCTTGGATCTTCTTCCCGAGGCTAGCACCGGGCGTGGAAGAAGAGAACTCAAGAGATCCGTGTGTGCGAGACTGCAGAGGGCTCACACTTGGACGCCTACATCGGCATCGCTCCATATTGCTCTTAAGGTATTTCCTAACTCATCGTGTCGACTCCCTTGCTTGCGATCTTCACTGGGTTTTTTGGGACTGGCCTATTTCGGGGACATTCTTCTGCTGCGAAAAATGTATGTCCATAACTCTGAAAATTGTAAAATCTCCCTGGGGTTTCCCAATAGTGGTATCAGAGCGACTTGCAAGACTCGAACGATGTTTTATGCTTTTCTTCCATGCTCACATGCCATATCTCTATTTTCGTAAATAGCATGATGCATGGCAATCGATTTTTCTAAAAGTAGAAAAATTAGGGTTTCTTGTTTCTATCATCCTCTCAATCTCTTTTGGAATTTTTGGACTATTTTTCTTGTTTGATTTAAAGATCAAAGGCGCACGTAATTTTGTCAAGTAGGACGGGCATTGTGTCTTCGGACTGGCCAAGTCTCTTGATCTGACAAAATTGCCAGCCGAAAGGATCTCTGAAATCATCATGAAAAATAAATCGCAATAAACCAAAAGGCTTGTGAGAAGAAGATGAGAAAAAGAAACTGGTTTTGTGAAAAAGTAAAATTTCAGATTTTATGTTTTTCATGAGCATGTAGAATTGCATGAGTAAATACCTTGATTGTGCATGATGTTGTGATCATTAGTCAAGCCCCCCCTACATGCCTGCGATGTATCCTTGTGCGGCCTGCGTGCCATCTTTTTCATTATTTTTGTAAAAATTAAGAGGAAGATTAAGGGCTAGGCGTATCCTTCTTGGACCTTGATGCTCGCATCTTGTTTGATGGCGCAAGCATGCAAGGTGGCGCATGCAAGCTGGTGCTTGGTTGCTTGGTGGCGCAAAAGGTCTTGTCCCCTTGCATGGTGGCGCACCTTCCTTGGAGGAAGACCATGGCATTGGCCGAACCTATGGGGAACTTCGAAAGTATTCCTCTGCGGTTTGAGAGCTAAACCATGAGAGAAGGACCTTGGAGCCAACCTTGAAGTTCAAGCTAGAGGTCGGCTAGGCTAGGTCTAGTTTTTGGGGCTTGAGTTCTAGGACAAGAGTTGAACCTATTTCATGGCATGGATTGGTTCAATGTCTTGTATAGGATATGATCACATCATCCTTTACTGCTTTTATTATTATCTGCAGAAGCATGCCTGAAATGTTTTACCGTTATGTTATCACTATAGGATTGCATGCCTGTAATGATAGACATAAGATAAAACTGAGATGATGAGACCTTAAAAACCCTCAATTAAAATATCAAGTCTGGTAGCCTTCTAACGTGTAGCCCTCACTAAGCTATCGATCAGTGGAGTTGTGAATTGTTTTCCACCCTCGTGGGACACACCCACTTATCTTTAGAAAGTGCGTGGTGGCAATAGTTTCCCCAGTCCAGTTTTAACCTGGGCGTGCCTTCGCAAGGAAACTTGTTGGCCCTGGGCATAACGGTTAGGAATGGACTTGACTAGAAGTTCACATGTGCTGGGCACATGGTGAAAGTCTAGAGGCATCGTTGAGAGGTAAAGGTTTCATGTTGTATCCAGCCCTCGCTGGACATGAAATGCCCAGACTGTCTCGACAAGGGGAGTTGCTTGGAGCAACCGGCCGGCGCGCCCACCTTAGGAAACATGGGTTACTTTGTGCATCTCATCCCACCCTCGTGGGACGCAAAGCCTCATGTGAAATAAGGATCCCATCTCACTAGGAAGTTTTAAACTTCCCGATTGACTTTATGGGTTGTCAATTCGAATATAAAATAGTGGGAGCCATGGTCATTTAAAACAAGTCCAGTTTAAATGACTCGAAGTAGTACTAATCTGCTGTTTCTTGGTTGTTGTAGAACAATGGCTGTGAACAATGGCAGATGGTCACTGCGATCTACCCTGGAAAGGGATAAGTTGGTTGGATCCAACTTAAAGGATTGGTGTATGAAATTGAGAATTGTGCTCAAGCTCGAGAGGAAGCTATATGTCCTTGAGAAGCCAATTCCTGAGCCACTTCCATGCTTGGCCTCAGCGGCTGAGAAGGATGCTTATGATAAGCATCAAGCTGATACTTTGGAGGTTGCCCGATTGATGCTAACCAACATGTCGCCCGAGCTTAGAGGGCAATATGAATCTAAGAGTGCCTCTGAAATTATTTATAATCTAAGGCAGCTCTTTGATGCATTGATTGAGCTCAACCCTCCTAAAGTAGACATTCAGTGTGTTGAGCCCAAAGGCTTAACTAATACATTGAAAACAAAGATGGAAAGAGTCAGGAATAATAAGTGCTACTCATGTGGAGGACGACCTCACATGATAAAGGACATAGTACGACTTCAGAATGAGAAGAAGAGAGGCAAGGCTTCGTCTTCATGCTCAGGTATTTATGTTACAGAAGTCAACCTTTCTACTTCTATGTCATGGGTATTGGATACCGTATGTGGAGCTCATATTTGTACAAATATGCAGGGGCTCAAGAAAAGTAGATCGGTGCGGCTTGGAGAGATTGACCTACGCGTTGGAAACGGGGCACAGGTTGCTGCTGTTGCTGTAGGCGTTTTGACTCTCTCCTTGCCTTCTGGACTTCAATTAGAACTGGACAATTGCTTTTGTGTACCTTCACTAACTAAGAACATTGTATCCATTCCTTGCTTGGCAAGGAAAGGATTTAAATTTGAAATAAATAATAACTCCTGTTCTTTTTCATTTGCAAATATGTTTTATGGGAAGGGTACTTTGTGCAATGGTCTATATATCTTGAATATGGAAAGTTCTGTTTGTAACATAAGCAATAAAAGGACCAAACTGAGTGGTTCAGTTGGTGCTTTCCTATGGCACTGCCGATTAGCCCACATAAATAAGAATCGCATCCAACAACTCCATGCAAATGGATTGTTAGATTCAAGTTCCTTGGAGGAATTTGATACTTGTGAACCTTGTTTATTAGGGAAGATGACAAAGGCGCCCTTCACCAAGATTGGTGAGAGGGCAGAAGGTTTATTGGATCTCATACATACTGATGTGTGTGGGCCCTTCAATAAACAAGCCAGAGGAGGGTACAGCTACTTCATTACCTTCACTGATGACTTCAGTAGGTATGGTTATGTCTACTTAATGAGACATAAATCTGAATCCTTTGAGAAATTCAAGGAGTTCAAGAATGAAGTAGAGAACCAGCTTGGAAGATCCATTAAAGCTCTTCGATCAGATCGAGGTGGAGAATACCTGAGTGGTGAGTTCTTTGACTATCTGAGAGAGTGTGGGATCATATCCCAACTCACTCCTCCTGGAACACCTCAATGGAATGGTGTGTCTGAAACGAGAAATCGAACTTTATTGGATATGGTTCGATCCATGATGAGTCATGCAACTCTACCTTCATCATTCTGGGGGCATGCACTAGAAACAGCTTCTCTAATACTGAATAATGTTCCATCTAAGAGTGTCTCCAAAATACCATACGAGGTATGGAGTGGAAGACGCCCTAATCTCACGTTTATCAGGATCTGGGGATGTGAGGCTTATGTCAAACGTCAGGATTCTAGCAAGCTAGAACCTAGATCTGATAAGTGTGTGTTTGTGGGGTATCCTAAGGAAACTAAAGGATACTACTTCTATATCCCAACCGAGAACAAAGTTTTTGTTGCTCAGGGTGCTGTCTTTCTAGAGAAAGAATTTCTTATGAAAGAAGTTAGTGGGAGGAAGTTTGACTTGGATGAGGTCCAAGTGCAAGCACAAGACAAAGAGATGGAATCTGAGCCACCTGCACCGGTTGCTAGGCAACCTGAGGCTCAGACACAGGTCCCGCGTAGGTCTGGGAGAATTCGTCATGCACCTGAAAGGTATGGGTCGCTAACGACCCAACTGAAAGTCCCCTAGAACAAAGGGGGGCGAAACCCTAATAGGAGGCGCAACAAAACTCTAGCGGAATCTAGGGTTTCTAACAGGATCGCATAGCATGTAATATATTCAACTTTCAATGAAAAGTGATTCTTACCATTGCCATCGCTTAGATGGTGTCTTGGAAGGAAAGGCACAAATGCTCCTTCTCCTAAGGGTGACACACACAATTGATGTTGCCTACTCTTCTCTTGGTGCTCCTTGTGCTAGCAAGGCTCCAAGAGGTCCTTGTCGTATGGAAGGGAAGAGAATCCTTTGCTTGGCGATTTCTTCCTTCTCCTTTTTCGTCAACCTCTTCACCACTCTCAAGAGAGCTTGTTGGCGACGAGAGATGAGGAGAGACGAGAGATGAAAGCGTCTTAGGCGTGAACGTGAGGCGTTCCCACGTTTAGAAGTCATGGCTTCTAAATTTAGTAAACCCCAAACGTTCATGCGATCATGGGTTCACCCCATGCGCAAACTCATCTTCTCTTGAACCATGCGCTCACTCAATGAGCCGGTTCAATTTGGTTTAGTTCAAAGACCAATCAACCCAAGCCATTAGTCCAGATCCTATTAAACCCTAAGGCTCTTGATCTGACCGTCGATCTCTTGATGCTGCTGATCTCACTGATCTAGCATCCATTCTCTCGATCGAAGCTTACCGATCTCAAGCCCTAATCAATCAAACATGATCAGACCAGATCTCACTTACAATCAGAGATTAAATCCCTTTAAACTGAACCTGAATAATTCAGTCCACACGATCTGACTTAAGTAAGCCATGTCATCAAATTGTGCGACCCTGAGGGTTTCCTTTAAATGTCGGTAACGATAACTCACGTTATCACGATCAGTGAGGGGTATCTAGCAACACATCACTATCTCCCGATATAAAGGAAAGAGTCTTCCAAGACTACACCCAAACCACAGCACAAGTGTGAATCAACTCACAAGGCATACATGTTTCCTTTGCCACTGGATGTTCTTATTGGACAAGCGTGTCAAGCTTGTAACTCCAATATGATGAGCATGATTAGATCAGATGAACATAGTCACCTGGGTGTGGCCATACTCTTTTCTCAATCATCTCATCCAGGGGGCCCCTTTAGAACATCACACTCCAATTAAGGAGACGGCAATCCTATGTCTATCACTAGTGCCCTAACCTGACTCAAGCTCACCATCCAAGATAGTCTATAATCATTATGTTTCAAATGATATTGAACTACCTCAAAACAATGACAATCATCATTTAGAAACACAAGTGATCTCAAGTCAGAGGACATGTGCCACTTGTTGCAATCAAGGATTATTCACATTGTGACAAGCAATTGAATAACCTAGTAGGGTCTGTCCAGTACATCCAATGTACCCATAAGTCTACATCTTATTCCATGCTCGAAGCATCCTATAAGATTAGAACACATATTAGTCTTAACCATATCAAGGCTGTCTCATGTTCACCAAGATATCTCGACTAAGGACTTTATAGCATGTCAGCCCAGCTGAACAGCTGTGAGACATTATTCAGAAGTACACTTATTGCAGCAGACAATGTAACAAACTGAATAACAACCATGCCTTTATAAACATAAGAGTTTATTACATGATACTGATACATTCCCAAGGCCTCAAACATTAGCCTTAAGGGCATACCCCAACAATCTCCCACTTGCACTTAATCTAATGGTTGAGAAATCTCAAACCCATATTATTACAGTGCTTCTCATGCTCCTGCTGCGCTAGAGGCTTGGTAAGCGGGTCTGCCAGATTGTCATCTGTATGAACCTTGCAGACTTTGATCTCGCCACGATCTATGATCTCCCGGATCAAGTGAAACCGTCTCTGTATGTGCTTGGACTTCTGGTGCGACCGTGGTTCCTTTGCTTGTGCGATTGCTCCAGTGTTATCACAGAAGATAACCAAAGGATCTGCACTCGAAGGAACAACACCAAGTTCTCTCACGAACTTACGAATCCACACTGCCTCCTTGGATGCTTCCGAGGCTGCAACATACTCGGCTTCTGTTGTGGAATCAGCAACAGTTGACTGTTTGAAACTCTTCCACACCACTGCTCCTCCATTCAAGCTAAAAACTTAGCCTGATTGCGATCGGAAATCATCCTGGTCAGACTGGAATGAAGCGTCAGTATATCCTTCAATACTGAGTTCTTCCTGACCACCATATATCAAGAACATATCTTTGGTCCTCCGCAGATATTTTAAAATGTTCTTGACTGCAATCCAGTGTGCCTGACCTGGATTACTTTGGAACCGACTGGTCACGCTTAACCCGTAAGCGACGTCTGGGCGAGTACACAACATCGCATACATAATGGACCCAATAGCCGAAGCATAAGGCGTATTGTCCATTTCATCTTTCTCAGTCTGTGTTTGTGGACACTAACTCTTCAAAAGATTCAGACCATGTCTGACTGGAAGATATCCTCTTTTAGAATTCTCTAAATGAAATCTCTCCAGGACTTTATCGATGTAAGTACTCTGGCATAGCCCGAGAAGCCTCTTATATCTATCCCTGTAGATATTCACACCTAATACATAGGCTGCTTCTCCTAGATCTTTCATCTGGAAACACTTTCTTAACCATGCCTTAACCGCATGCATTTCAGGAATGTCATTTCCAATGATCAAGATATCATCGACGTAGAGGACTAGGAAAATAATCACGCTCCCACTAAACCTCTTATATACACACGGGTCATCCTCGTTCTTGATGAAACCAAACTCAGAGATTGATTCATCAAAACGAATATTCCAGCTTCTTGATGCTTGTTTAAGTCCATAAATAGACTTCTTTAACTTGCATATCTTATGACGATCTGATGGATTAGTGAAACCTTCTGGTTGTGTCATATACACATCCTCATCCAGATTTCCATTAAGGAAAGCTGTCTTCACATCCATCTGCCAGATCTCATAATCATAATATGCAGCTATCGCGAAAAGAATCTGAATAGACTTAAACATGGCTACAGGTGAGAAAGTTTCATCATAATCTATCCCGTAGATTTGTTTGAAACCTTTCGCAACTAGCCTGCCTTTATAGGTAACCACGTTACCATCCATGTCAATCTTCTTCTTGAAGATCCATTTACAGCCTATAGGGATTACTCCCGGAGGCGGATCAACCAAATCCCAGACTTGGTTATCTGACATGGAGTCCATCTCGGCTCGCATAGCTTCAAGCCATCTAGCTGACTCCGGTCCACTGACCGCATCCGCATAAGTGAGGGGTTCATCATTATCAATGATGTAGACTCCGTCATAGCGCTCAGGCTGTCGACGGATCCTTCCCGATCTTCGCGGTTCCCGTGATATCTGAGCCTCAGGTTGTTCAATAACCTGATCCACCGGCTCAGGCTCATCCAAGTGTGCTTGACTACTTTGTCCTTCCTCTGGATTCTCATCCAGCTTTATTTCTCTCCCACTGGCCTCTTGCAGAAGAAACTCCTTCTCAAGAAATATGGCCGTTCGAGCAACAAATACCTTGTTCTCTTTGGGATCGAAGAAATAATAACCCTTAGTTTCCTTAGGGTAACCGACAAAGATACATTTGTCAGATCTGCTCTCTAGTTTCCTAGAGGCGAGCTTTTTGACATAAGCTTCGCAGCCCCAGATCCTGATAAATGTCAAGCTCGGCTGTTTCCCATACCATAACTCATATGGAGTCTTAGAAACTGCCTTGGATGGCACTCGGTTTAGTACCTTTGCAGCTGTCTCCAGTGCAAATCCCCAAAAGGAATATGGAAGAGTAGCCTGACTCATCGTAGAACGAACCATATCAAGTAACGTTCTATTTCTCCTCTCGGACACACCATTCCATTGCGGTGTTCCTGGCGGAGTGAGCTGTGAGATAATCCCACACTCCTTCAGATAGTCAGTAAACGCATAACTCAAGTATTCTCCACCTCGATCAGAACGAAGTGCCTTGATATTTTGGCCTAGCTGATTCTATACTTCATTCTTGAACTCTTTGAACTTGTCAAAAGATTCACTTTTATGTCTCATCAGATAGACATAACCATACCTACTGAAATCATCAGTAAAGGTAATGAAGTACTGATAGCCACCTCTGGCATGTTTACTAAATGGCCCACACACATCACTGTGTATAAGGTCAAGTAAACCTGAAGCCCTTTGACCTTTGTTAGAAAAAGGTGGCTTTGTCATTTTACCCATTAAACAAGCCTTGCATGTATCAATCTCCTCATAGGAGAATGATCCCAGCAGTCCATGATCATGCAACCGCTTAATGCGCTTCTTGTTAATATGGCCTAAACGACTATGCCATAGCAAGGTGCTGTCATCAGCATACTTGGCTTTCTTAATATCAATATTGTGTATAGAACATTCCATGTCCAACATGAATAACCTATTGTTAATTGAACCAGTAGCATAAACAATATTATCAAAAGATAAAACACACTTTGAAATATTGCATTCAAAGGAAAATCCCTTCCTGACAAGAGCAGGAATGGAGATAATATTCTTAGTAATGCTGGGAACAAAGTAACAACTGTTTAGTTCTAATACAAGCCCAGATGGCAAAGAGATGAAATAGTCTCCTACAGCAACAGCAGCAACCCGTGCCCCATTTCCAACTCGTAGGTCCACCTCATGCTGTCCCACCTGTCTTCTTCTCTTGAGTTCCTGAACATTTGAACAAATGTGAACTCCACATGTAGTGTCCAACACCCATGATATAGAAGAAGATGAAACCATGACTTCCGTCACGTATATACCTGAGCCAGAAGCGATGCTTCCCCTCTTATCTCCTTGGAGCGCTTTACAGTCCTTTTTCCAGTGACCCAGCTGGCCACAGTGGAAACATCTGTATTCCTTTGACCGCTTAACTTTTTGCTTCAGAGCCTTGCTGTAACTCTTGACAGGGGCCTTGCCCTTCTTCCCCTTCTTCTTGTTCCTAGAAGGAACCATTAAGACAGAGGTCGAAGGCTTTCCCTTCAGAGTCTCCTCAGTAGTCAAGAGCATATTCAGCAGCTCTGCCGGAGTACAATCGATTTTGTTCATATTAAAGTTAATAATGAACGCATCGAAAGAGGGCGGGAGAGACTGCAGAATAATGTCTACAGCAAGCTCCTGGTTGATGGTATGCCCTAGTTTCTCTAGAGCCTCCTTGTGCCCAATCATCTTGAGCACGTGAGCTCCCACTGGGCTCCCTTCAGCCAGTTTGCTCTGAAAGAACAGCTTTGTCAGATTATAGCGTTCTGTCCTCGCCTGTGCAGCATACAGCATCTTGAGGTTTGCTATCATGTCTATTGCAGACATATCCTCATGCTGACGCTGCAGCGGTGGCGTCATAGACGCTATCATCAGGCAAGCAACATCAATGCTATCATTGACGTGCTTTTCATAAGCTTCCCGAACTGCCCTTGCGGCGTTCGGAGCGGGCTGAGGCGGTATCGCCGTCTCGAGGACATACAGTTTCCTCTCTGCCTTAAGAACAATCTTAAGGTGTCCGAACCAGTCTGAGAAGTTCGGCCCAGCAAACTTCTCTCTTTCCAGTAGGGATCGCACATTGAAGCTCATGGTGTTCGTTGCTGCAGGAATCTACAACAATGCAAGAACAGCAAGGTCAGTATCAATGTAAAGAATCAATTCAGGACTTAAGAATGATTCTTTTTCTCACTATTTTATCTGGCTGAAAAATCCAGCAAAATAGCCCGAAAGAGTAGAACTCTTTTAGTGAGATGGGATCCAGATTTCATACTTGGTCTCCGCGTCCCGCTCAGGCGAGATAAGATGCACAGAGAGTACAAGCACTAATTTCTGGTAGGCAGTCCCTGCCAATCGCCAACCCGTGCGATTCCCCTTCATCTGGGCAATCCAGCAGACTGTGCCAACTGAGTTGGTACAACACAATCTCTGACCCCATAGATGGCTGCCTCCATGTGCTACCATATGCGCCACATATGCAGCCTACATGGTCAAGCTAACCCGACCTACTCCCTGGACCACCAGGTGCTATGCTGAGCAACGAGAAGTGATAAATCCCTTCTCTGTAACACGCAGGTGTAATCCCGCACCGTCTGAAGATAGATGGACGTGCCCACTGAGTGGGTACAACACGGCTCCAACGATAATCAGAACAGTGAGGTTTCGCGTCAGAAGGCATACGAGCTTGATATTTTGGCGTTGGATTTTAACGGTCTTTTATCTTCTTGACTATCATGCAATTCCTATGGTGATAGCAGAAGCTAAATAAATCATGCTATTCTACTTATTTAAACAATAAATGAAAGCATGGATCTTATGTGGTAAAAGCCCATAGCCTAAGTAAGACCTTAATTAACTTAAGTCTTCACTTGCTTTTCTTCATGGGTCTTGTAGCTGCTCATTTGGCCCAAACCAGGGACCAAGCGCCATTTGCAGCTCAGGTGCGCCTACCAGGGAAAATGCGCCTGGTCCCAAAGTCGAACCCTGGACCTCCCACCTGGTCAAGCCACTGCTGCATGCGCCTCTGCCAAGTGTGCTCTGTGCTCTTGTCTGATTAACTTACAAATTAATCTATCTAGACAAGATTGACACGCAGGTCAATTACACTTTATAAATTTAATACAATGTGATACGCAGATCACAATAATTAATTTACAACTTTAAATTCCAGGCACGCAGTGTTGGGGTATGCCCTTAAGGCTAATGTTTGAGGCCTTGGGATTGTATCAGTATCATGTAATAAACTCTTATGTTTATAAAGGCGTGGTTGTTATTCAGTTTGTTACATTGTCTGTTGCAATAATTGTACTTCTGAATAATGTCTCAAAGCTGTTTAGCTGGGCTAACATGCTATAAAGTCCTTAGTCGAGATATCTTGGTGAACATGAGACAGCCTTGATATGATTGAGACTAATATGTGTTCTAATCTTATAGGATGCTTCGAGCATGGAATAAGATGTAGACTCATGGGTACATTGGATGTACTGGACAGGCCCTACTAGGATATTCAATTGCTTGTCACAATGTGAATAATCCTTGAATGTGACAAGTGGCACATTTCCTCTGACTTGAGATCACTTGTGTTTCTAAATGATGATTGTCATTGTTTTGAGATAGTTCAATATCATTTGAAACATAATGATTATAGACTATCTTGGATGGTGAGCTTGAGTCAGGTTAGGGCACTAGTGATAGACAAAGGATTGCCGTCTCCTTGTTTAAGGAGTGTGATGTTCTAAAGGGGCCCCTTGGATGAGATGATTGAGAATAGTGTATGGCCATACCCAGGTGACTATGTTCATCTGATCTAATCATGCTCATCATATTGGAGTTACAAGCTTGACACGCTTGTCCAATAAGAACATCCAGTGGCAAAGGAAACATGCATGCCTTGTGAGTTGGATTCACACTTGTGCTGTGGTTTGGGTGTAGTCTTGGAAGACTCTTTTCTTTATATCGGGAGACAGTGATGTGTTGCTAGATACCCCTCACTGATCGTGATAACGTGAGTTATCGTTACCGACATTTAAAGGAAACCCTCAGGGTCGCACAATTTGATGATATGGCTTACTTAAGTCAGATCGTGTGGACTGAATTATTCAGGTTCAGTTTAAAGGGATTTAATCTCTGATTGTAAGTGAGATCTGGTCTGATCATGTTTGATTGATTAGAGCTTGAGATCGGTAAGCTTCGATCGAGAGATTGGATACTAGATCAGTGAGATCAGCAGCATCAAGAGATCGACGGTCAGATCAAGAGCCTTAGGGTTTAATGTGATCTGGACTAATGGCTTGGGTCGATTGGTCTATGAACCAGACCAAATTGAACCAGCTCATTGAGTGAGCGTGTGGTTCAAATTGAGAGGAGTTTGCGCATGGGGTAAACCCATGATCGCATGTGAGTGAGTGGCTTTCTATTTTTAGAAAGCATGATCACATACGTGACCACTACTCACGTTCACGCCTAAGGCGCCCTCATCTCTCATTTCTCCTCACTCTCGTCGCCAACTTGGGCATTCGGCACTTGCACTCTCGTGTGGAGGAGTGTAGACGAAAAGAGAAGGAAGAGTTCGGCCAAGCAAAGTGATCTTTCCCTTCCATTCGACAACGACTTCTTGGAACCTTGCTAGCACAAGGAGCACCAAGGAAGAGTAGGCGACACCAATTGTGTGCGTCACCTTTGGAGAAGGAGCACTTGCGCCTTTCCTTCCAAGACACCATCTAAGCGATGGCAATGGTGAGAATCGTTTTTCATTGCAAGTTGAACATATTATATGCATAGATCCTTGAAACCCCTTCCGCTGCGTCAAAATTTTCATATGCGCCTCCTATAGGGTTTCGCCCCCCTTGTTTAGGGGACTTTCAATTGGTTTCAGAGCAGTTATTGCATGCTAATATGTTTGCTTTCTTTGTGATCCTATGCATTGATCTATATGTTACATGCTGGTTAGAGATATAATTATTTCTCCTAGGCGCATGTTTTCATGTTGGCGCATATGTATGTTTTCTTAAACTTCTTATGACATGCGCGACTCATTATAGATCTAAGGCCCTGCATTAAACCCTTAGACGGGTTATTAGGGTTGAAGTCATCCCCTAGGTTAGATCCAGACAGTCTGATCAGACCATCTGACAGCCTTGATGGGTTGACCAGATAGCATCTGTGCGCAAGCACGAGATGGCTATAGGTCGACTGCAGACAGGCGTGTAGCGATGTCTGATTGAGACGACTAGCGAACACACATGAGTTAGGCCCGGGGTCACACCCGCTTGCCAGACCTCATGAGGGTTGTTCGGCCCTGGCGCATGCATGGTTGACCTTTGGTCGACTCAAGTCAGTTAGGACTTGGTGCATGCAAGGGCAGTGGATCTGACTAGGTTGGATGAGTGGATCCCTAGTAATGGACCGTTGTAAGGTTGTAAGGCAAATAAGGAAATTAAAATTGATGCCTATGGGGTTTTTTCAAAAAATTTAATTTTCTTGAATGGATCACATGTTGGTTGATGCCTATGTTTGTTTATTTATTCTTATGTGGGCTGCCCATGTTAAATGTGTGCTGTGCTGGGGCCTGCGTGCCTGGAATTTAAAGTTGTAAATTAACTATTGTGATCTGCATATCACATTGTATTTAATTTATAAAATGTAATTGACCTGCGTGTCAATCTTGTCTAGATAGATTAATTTGTAAATTAATCAGACAAGAGCACAGAGCACACTTGGCAGAGGCGCATGCAGCAGTGGCTTGACCAGGTGAGAGGTCCAGGGTTCGACTCTGGGACCAGGCGCATTTTCCCTGGTGGGCGCACCTGAGCTGCAGATGGGCCAGCGGAAAGGGAGAAGTTTGCTGGGCCATGGTGTTGTAGATACCTGCAGCAACGAACACCATGAACTTCAATGTGCGATCCCTACTGGAAAGGGAGAAGTTTGCTGGGACAAACTTCTCAGACTGGTTCGGACACCTTAAGATTGTTCTTAAGGCAGAGAGGAAACTGTATGTCCTCGAGACGGCGATACCGCCTCAGCCCGCTCCGAACGCCGCAAGGGCGGTTCGGGAAGCTTATGAAAAGCATGTCAATGATAGCATTGATGTCGCTTGCCTGATGCTAGCGTCTATGACACCACCGCTGCAGCGTCAGCATGAGGATATGTCTGCTATAGACATGATAGTAAACCTCAAGATGTTGTATGCTGCACAGGCGAGGACAGAACGCTATAATCTGACAAAGCTGTTCTTTCAGAGCAAACTGGCTGAAGGGAGCCCAGTGGGAGCTCACGTGCTCAAGATGATTGGGCACAAGGAGGCTCTAGAGAAACTGGGGCATACCATCAACCAGGAGCTTGCTGTAGACATTATTCTGCAGTCTCTTCCGCCCTCTTTCGATGCGTTCATTATTAACTTTAATATGAACAAAATCGACTGTACTCCGGCAGAGCTGCTGAATATGCTCTTGACTACTGAGGAGACTCTGAAGGGAAAGCCTTTAACCTCTGTCTTAATGGTTCCTTCTAGGAACAACAAGAAGAAGGGGAAGAAGGGCAAGACCCCTGTCAAGAGTTACAGCAAGGCTCTGAAGCAAAAGGTTAAGCGGTCAAAGGAATACAGGTGTTTCCATTGTGGCCAGCTGGGTCACTGGAAAAAGGACTGTAAAGTGCTCCAAGGAGACAAGAGAGGAAGCATCGCTTCTGGCTCAGGTATATACGTGACGGAAGTCATGGTTTCATCTTCTTCTATATCATGGGTGTTGGACACTGCATGTGGAGTTCACATTTGTTCAAATGTACAGGAACTCAAGAGAAGAAGGCAGGTGGGACAGCATGAGGTGGACCTACGAGTTGGAAACGGGGCACGGGTTGCTGCTGTTGCTGTAGGAGACTATTTCATCTCTTTGCCATCTGGGCTTGTATTAGAACTAAACAGTTGTTATTTTGTTCCCAACATTACTAAGAATATTATCTCCATTCCTGCTCTTGTCAGGAAGGGATTTTCCTTTGAATGCAATATTTCAAAGTGTGTTTTATCTCTTGATAATATAGTTTATGCTACTGGTTCAATTAATAATGGGTTATTCATGTTGGACATGGAATGTTCTATACACGCTATTGATATTAAGAAAGCCAAGTATGCTGATGACAGCACCTTGCTATGGCATAGTCGTTTAGGCCATATTAACAAGAAACGCATTAAGCGGTTGCATGATCATGGACTGCTGGGATCATTCTCCTATGAGGAGATTGATACATGCAAAGCTTGTTTAATGGGTAAAATGACGAAGTCACCTTTTTCTAACAAAGGTCAAAGGGCTTCAGGTTTACTTGACCTTATACACAGTGATGTGTGTGGGCCATTTAGTAAACATGCCAGAGGTGGCTATCAGTACTTCATTACCTTTACTGATGATTTCAGTAGGTATGGGTATGTCTATTTGATGAGACATAAAAGTGAATCTTTTGACAAGTTCAAAGAGTTCAAGAATGAAGTACAGAATCAGCTAGGCCGAAGTATCAAGGCACTTCATTCTGATCGAGGTGGAGAATACCTAAGTCGAGAATTTACTGACTATCTGAAGGAGTGTGGGATTATCTCACAGCTCACTCTGCCAGGAACACTGCAATGGAATGGTGTGTCCGAAAGGAGAAATAGAATCCTACTTGATATGGTTCGTTCTATGATGAGTCAGGCTACTCTTCCATATTCCTTTTGGGGTTTTGCACTGGAAATAGCTGCAAAGGTACTAAACCGAGTGCCATCCAAGGAAGTTTCAAAAACTCCATATGAGTTATGGTATGGGAAACAGCCGAGCTTAACATTTATCAGGATCTGGGGCTGCGAGGCTTATGTCAAAAAGCTCGCCTCTGGGAAACTAGAGAGCAGATCTGACAAATGTATCTTTGTCGGTTACCCTAAGGAAACTAAGGGTTATTATTTCTACGATCCCAAAGAGAACAAGGTATTTGTTGCTCGGACGGCCATATTTCTTGAGAAGGAGTTTCTTCTGCAAGAGGCCAGTGGGAGAGAAATAATGCTGGATGAGAATCCAGAGGAAGGACAAAGTAGTCAAGCACAGTTGGATGAGCCTGAGCCGGTGGATCAGGTTAATGAACAACCTGAGGCTCAGATATCACGGGAACCGCGAAGATCGGGAAGGATCCGTCGACAGCCTGAGCGCTATGACGGAGTCTACATCATTGATAATGATGAACCCCTCACTTATGCGGATGCGGTCAGTGGACCGGAGTCAGCGAGATGGCTTGAAGCTATGCGCGCCGAGATGGACTCCATGTCAGATAACCAAGTCTGGGATTTGGTTGATCCGCCTCTGGGAGTTATCCCTATAGGCTGTAAATGGATCTTCAAGAAGAAGATTGACATGGATGGTAACGTGGTTACCTATAAAGGCAGGCTAGTTGCGAAAGGTTTCAAACAAATCTACGGGATAGATTATGATGAAACTTTCTCACCTGTAGCTATGTTTAAGTCTATTCGGATTCTTTTCGCGATAGCAGCATATTATGATTATGAGATTTGGCAAATGGATGTGAAAACAGCTTTCCTGAATGGAAATCTGGATGAGGATGTGTATATGACACAACCAGAAGGTTTCACTAATCCATCAGATCGTCATAAGATATGCAAATTAAAGAAGTCTATTTATGGACTTAAACAAGCATCGAGAAGCTGGAATATTCGTTTTGATGAATCAATCAGTGAATTTGGTTTCATCAAGAACGAGGATGACCCGTGTGTATATAAGAGGTTTAGTGGGAGCGTGATTACTTTCTTAGTCCTCTACGTCGATGATATCTTGATCATTGGAAATGACATTCCTGAAATGCATACGGTTAAGGCATGGTTAAGGAAATGTTTCCAGATGAAAGATCTAGGAGAAGCAGCCTATGTTTTAGGTGTGAAGATCTACAGGGATAGATCTAAGAGGCTTCTCGGGCTGTGCCAGAGTACTTACATCGATAAAGTCCTGGAGAGATTTCATTTAGAGAATTCTAAAAGAGGATATCTTCCAGTCAGACATGGTCTGAATCTTTCGAAGAATCAGTGTCCACAAACACAGACTGAGAAAGATGAAATGGACAATACGCCTTATGCTTCGGCTATTGGGTCCATAATGTATGCGATGTTGTGTACTCGCCCAGACGTCGCTTACGGGTTAAGCGTGACCAGTCAGTTCCAAAGTAATCCAGGTATGGCGCACTGGATTGCAGTCAAGAACATTTTAAAATATCTGCGGAGGACCAAAGATATGTTCCTGATATATGGTGGTCAGGAAGAACTCAGTATTGAAGGATATACTGACGCTTCGTTCCAGTCTGACCAGGATGATTTCTGATCGCAATCAGGCTATGTATTTAGCTTGAATGGAGGAGCAGTGGTGTGGAAGAGTTTCAAACAGTCAACTGTTGCTGATTCCACAACAGAAGCTGAGTATGTTGCAGCCTCGGAAGCATCCAAGGAGGCAGTGTGGATTCGTAAGTTCGTGAGAGAACTTGGTGTTGTTCCTTCGAGTGCAGATCCTTTGGTTATCTTCTGTGATAACACTGGAGCAATCGCACAAGCAAAGGAACCACGGTCGCACCAGAAGTCCAAGCACATACAGAGACGGTTTCATTTGATCCGGGAGATCATAGATCGTGGCGAGATCAAAGTCTGCAAGGTTCATACAGATGACAATCTGGCAGACCCGCTTACCAAGCCTCTGGCGCAGCAGAAGCATGAGAAGCACTGTAATAATATGGGTTTGAGATTTCTCAACCATTAGATTAAGTGCAAGTGGGAGATTGTTGGGGTATGCCCTTAAGGCTAATGTTTGAGGCCTTGGGATTATATCAGTTGTTGGGGTATGCCCTTAAGGCTAATGTTTGAGGCCTTGGGATTGTATCAGTATCATGTAATAAACTCTTGTTTTTATAAAGGCATGGTTATTATTCAGGTTGTTACCTTGTCTGCTGTAATAAGTGTACTACTGAATAATGTCTCAAAGCTGTTCAGCTAGGCTGACATGCTAAAAGTCCTTAGTCGATATATCTTGGTGAACATGAGACAGCCTTGATATGATTGAGACTAATATGTGTTCTAATCTTATAGGATGCTTCGAGCATGGAATAAGATGTAGACTCATGGGTACATTGGATGTACTGGACAGACCCTTCTAGGACATTCAATTGCTTGTCACAATGTGAATGATCCTTGATTGCAACAAGTGGCACATGTCCTCTGACTTGAGATCACTTGTGTTTCTAAATGATGATTGTCATTGTTTTGAGGTAGTTCAATATCATTTGAAACATAATGATCATAGACTATCTTGGATAATGATCTTGAGTCATGTTAGGGCACTCGTGATAGATACAGGATTGCCGTCTCCTTTTTCAAGGAGTGAGATGTTCTAATGGGGCCCCCCCTTTAGATGAGATGATTGAGAAAGTGTATGGCCATACCCAGGTGACTATGTTCATCTGATCTAATCATGCTCAACGTATTGGAGTCACAGGCTTGACACGCTTGTCCAATAAGAACATCCAGTGGCAAAGGATACATGCATGCCTTGTGAAGTGGATTCACACTTGTGCTATGGTTTGGGTGTAGTCTTGGAAGACTCTTTCCTTTATATCGGGAGACAGTGATGTGTTGCTAGATACCCCTCACTGATCGTGATAATGTAAGTTATTGTTACCGACATTTAAAGGAAACCCTTAGGGTCGCACAATTTGATGATATGGCTTACTTAAGTCAGATCGTGTGGACTGGATTGTTTTGATTCAGTTTAAAGGAGTTTAAACTCTGATTGTAAGTGAGATCCAGTCTAATCATGTTTGATTGATTAGGGCTTGCGATCGGTAAGCTTCGATCGAGAGGATTGATGCTAGATCGGTGAGATCAAGAGCATCATGAGATGAACGGTTAGATTGGAAACCTTAGGGTTTAGTTGATCTAGACCGATTGGCTTGGGCTGGCTTGGTTTGGCCTTTGGACCGAACACATTTACTTTGAACCGGTTCAAGAGCTTGAACGTATGGTTCATTGTTTTGGCGTTTTGATCGATTTAGTGATCATGAACGCATGGCTTATTGGATTTTCCAATTTTGGAAAGTCATTTAGCGCATGTTCCCTTGAACGCCAAAGGACTTGAACGCTCCATTCAACTCTCGTCTCCTTGCTCTTGCTTGACGAGACTTTGGCGTGGAGAAGGCGAGGTCTTGGTGGAGGTTCGGCAAGCCTAGACATCATCTCTCATTTCCTTACCATACGAGAGGGACCCTTGAAGGACCTTGCTAGCACAAGGATCTCCAAGGAGCAAGCACATCATCTTGTGTGCGTCAACTAGGGAGAAGATCCCTTTCGATCTTTCTCTTCCAAGTCGCCATCTTCCTCATGGCTTTGGTATGGATCTAAACTTCATCAAGTTGATCATATTATCTTGCTAAGATCCATGAAAAACCCTTGCTTCCGCTTGCAATTTTTATGCGCCACCCTTAAGGGTTTTTCGCCCCCCTCTTGAAAGGGGTTTCATCTGCTTGCGCTCCCCCTTGAAGGTGACTCTTCAATTGGTATCAGAGCATGCGGTTCAAGCATGTAATATGATTGCTTGGTATATTTTGTGATCCTTGGTTGCGCATCTACATGTATGCTTAGATCTTGTTGACATGCGAAACTTACATGTTATTTCTTCATGCGAAAGTAAGATGTTTACCTTATGTTGGCGCATATTGTTTGTTCATCTTGTCGCATGTCTTGTGTTGGCGCTTAGTTCATGTTATTTTATCAAAAACCTAACATGCGCGCCTATGACTAGATCTAAGTGGCGCCTACTATAAACCCTTAGATGGGTTGATGGGGTTGAAGTCACCTCTAGGTTAGATCCAATAGTCTGATCAGACCATCTGACAGTCAAGATGAAGAGTCCCCTAGACAAGGGGGCGAAACCCTAATAGGAGGCGCAACAAAAACTTCTAGCGGAATCTAGGGTTTCTAATAGATCGCATAGCATATAATATGATCAACTTTCAATGAGAAGCGATACTCACCATTGCCATCACTTGGATGGTGTCTTGGAGGCAAAGGCGCAAGCGAACCTTCTCCTAAGTCTCGCACACAAGATGATCAATGCGCTTCTTCCTTGGTGCTCCTTGTGCTAGCAAGGTTCCAAGGTTGTCTTGCCGAATGGAAAGGAAAAGAGAGATCCTTGCTTGGTCGAATGTTTCCTCTTGTCGTCCACTCCTTCACCCACGAGAGTGCAAGAGACGAATGCTCAAGCGGCGTCAAGAGAGCAAGAGACGAGAATAGTATTCTCTTGGCGTGAACGTGAGATGTGGTCACGTTAAGAGATGTGCTATCTAAAAATAGCATCCCATTTCTTCACTTGCGACCATGTATCACCCCAATCACCAATGCCTCTTATCACTTGAACCATGCGCTCAACCAATGAGCTGGTTCAAATCCATTTGGTTCAATAACCAAATAAACCAAGCAATCAGTCCAGACCATAATAAAACCTTAAGGCTCTTAATCTGACCGTCGATCTCTTGATGCTTCTGATCTGACCAATCTAGCATCCATTCTCTCGATCGAAGCTTACCGATCTCAAGCCCTAATCAATCAAACATGATCAGACCAGATCTCACTCACAATCAGAGATTAAATCCCTTTAAACTGAACCCGAACAATTCAGTCCACACGATCTGACTTAAGTAAGCCATATCATCAAATTGTGCGACCCTGAGGGTTTCCTTTAAATGTCGGTAACGATAACTCACGTTTATCACGATCAGTGAGGGGTATCTAGCAACACATCACTGTCTCCCGATATAAAGGAAATAGTCTTCCAAGACTACACCCAAACCATAGCACAAGTGTGAATCCACATCACTAGGCATACATGTTTCCTTTGCCACTGGATGTTCTTATTGGACAAGCGTGTCAAGCTTGTAGCTCCAATATGATGAGCATGATTAGATCAGATGAACACAGTCACCTGGGTATGGCCATACTCTTTTCTCAATCATCTCATCCAGGGGGCCCCTTTAGAACATCACACTCCTAAACAAGGAGACGGCAATCCTATGTCTATCACTAGTGCCCTAACCTGACTCAAGCTCATTATCCAAGATAGTCTATAATCATTATGTTTCAAATGATATTGAACTACCTCAAAACAATGACAATCATCATTTAGAAAACACAAGTGATCTCAAGTCAGAGGAAATGTGCCACTTGTCATATTCAAGGATTATTCACATTGTGACAAACAATTGAATATCCTAGTAGGGTCTGTCCAGTACATCCAATGTACCCATGAGTCTACATCTTATTCCATGCTCGAAGCATCCTATAAGACTAGAACACATATTAGTCTTAACCATATCAAGGCTGTCTCATGTTCACCAAGATACATCGACTAAGGACTTAACTGCATGTCAGCCCAGCTGAACAGCATTGAGACATTATTCAGAAGAACATATATTGCAGCAGACAATGTAGCTAACTGAATAATAACCATGCCTTTATAAACATAAACGTTTATTACACGATACTGTTACAATCCCAAGGCCTCAAACATTAGGCTTAAGGGCATACCCCAACAATCTCCCACTTGCACTTAATCTAATGGTTGAGTACTCTCAAACCCATATTATTATAGTGCTTCTCATGCTTCTGCTGCGCCAGAGGCTTGGTAAGCGGGTCTGCCAGATTGTCATCTGTATGAACCTTGCATATTTTGATCTCGCCACGATCTATGATCTCCCTGATCAAATGAAACCGTCTCTGTATGTGCTTGGACTTCTGGTGCGACCGTGGTTCCTTTGCTTGTGCGATTGCTCCAGTGTTATCACAGATGATAACCAAAGGATCTGCACTCGAAGAAACAACACCAAGTTCTCTCACGAACTTACGAATCCACACTGCCTCCTTGGATGCTTCCGAGGCTGCAACATACTCGGCTTCTGTTGTGGAATCAGCAACAGTTGACTGTTTGAAACTCTTCCACACCACTGCTCCTCCATTCAAGCTAAAAACATAGCCTGATTGCGATCGGAAATCATCCTGGTCTGACTGGAACGAAGCGTCAATATATCCTTCTATACTGAGTTCTTCCTGACCACCATATATCAAGAACATATCTTTGGTCCTCCGCAGATATTTTAAGATGTTCTTGACTGCAATCCAGTGTGCCTGACCTGGATTACTTTGGAAACGACTGGTCACGCTTAACCCGTAAGCAACGTCTGGGCGAGTACACAACATCGCATACATAATGGATCCAATAGCCGAAGCATAAGGCGTATTGTCCATCTCATCTTTCTCAGTCTGTGTTTGTGGACACTGACTCTTCGAAAGACTCAGACCATGTCTGACTGGAAGATATCCTCGTTTAGAATTCTCTAAATGAAATCTTTCCAGGACTTTATCGATGTAAGTACTCTGGCACAGCCCGAGAAGCCTCTTAGATCTATCCCTGTAGATCTTCACACCTAATACATAGGCTGTTTCTCCTAAATCTTTCATCTGGAAACATTTCCTTAACCATGCCTTCACAGCATGCATTTCAGGAATGTCATTTCCAATGATCAAGATATCATCGACGTAGAGGACTAGGAAAGTAATCACGCTCCCACTAAACCTCTTATATACACACGGGTCATCCTCGTTCTTGATGAAACCAAATTCAGTGACTGATTCATCAAAACGAATATTCCAGCTTCTCGATGCTTGCTTGAGTCCATAAATGGACTTCTTTAACTTGCATATCTTATGACGATCTGATGGATTAGTGAAACCCTCAGGTTGTGTCATATACACATCCTCATCCATATTTCCATTAAGGAAAGCTGTTTTCACATCCATCTGCCAAATCTCATAATCGTAATATGCAGCTATCGCGAAAAGAATCCGAATAGACTTGAACATAGCTACAGGTGAGAAAGTTTCATCATAATCTATCCCGTAGATTTGTTTGAAACCTTTCGCAACTAGCCTGCCTTTATAGGTAACCACGTTACCATCCATGTCAATCTTCTTCTTGAAGATCCACTTACAGCCTATAGGGATAACTCCCGGAGGCGGATCAACCAAATCCCAAACTTGGTTATCTGACATGGAGTCCATCTCGGCGCGCATAGCTTCAAGCCATCTCGCTGACTCCGGTCCACTGACCGCATCCGCATAAGTGAGGGGTTCATCATTATCAATGATGTAGACTCCGTCATAGCGCTCAGGCTGTCGACGAATCCTTCCCGATCTTCGCGGTTCCCGTGATATCTGAGCCTCAGGTTGTTCAATAACCTGATCTACTAGCTCAGGCTCATCCAACTGTGCTTGAGCACTTTGTCCTTCCTCTGGATTCTCATCCAGTTTTATTTCTCTCCCACTGGCCTCTTGCAGAAGAAACTCCTTCTCAAGAAAAATGGCCGTCCGAGCAACAAATACCTTGTTCTCTTTGGGATCGTAGAAATAATAACCCTTAGTTTCCTTAGGGTAACCGACAAAGATACATTTGTCAGATCTGCTCTCTAGTTTCCCAGAGGCGAGCTTTTTGACATAAGCCTCGCAGCCCCAGATCCTGATAAATGTCAAGCTCGGCTGTTTCCCATACCATAACTCATATGGAGTTTTTGAAACGGCCTTGGATGGCACTCGGTTCAGTACCTTTGCAGCTGTCTCCAGTGCAAATCCCCAAAAGGAGTAAGGAAGAGTAGCCTGACTCATCATAGAACGAACCATATCAAGTAACGTTCTGTTTCTCCTCTCGGACACACCATTCCATTGCGGTGTTCCTGGCGGAGTGAGCTGTGAGATAATCCCACACTCCTTCAGATAGTCAGTAAACGTATGACTCAAGTATTCTCCACCTCGATCTGAGCGAAGTGCCTTGATATTTCGGCCTAGCTGATTCTGTACTTCATTCTTGAACTCTTTGAACTTGTCAAAAGATTCACTCTTATGTCTCATCAGATAGACATAGCCATACCTACTGAAATCATCAGTAAAGGTAATGAAGTAGTGATAGCCACCTCTGGCATGTTTACTAAATGGCCCACACACATCACTGTGTATAAGGTCAAGTAAACCTGAAGCCCTTTGACCTTTGTTAAGAAAAGGTGACTTCGTCATTTTGCCCATCAAACAAGCTTTGCATGTATCAATCTCCTTGTAAGAGAATGATCCCAGCAGTCCATGATCATGCAACCGCTTAATGCGTTTCTCGTTAATATGGCCTAAACGACTATGCCATAGCAAGGTGCTGTCATCAGCATACTTGGCTTTCTTAATATCAACATTTTGTATAGAACGCTCCATGTCCAACATGAATAATCCATTGCTAATTGAACCAGTTGCATAAACAATATTATCATAAGATAAAACACACTTTGAAATATTGCATTCAAAGGAAAAACCCTTCCTGACAAGAGCAGGAATGGAGATAATATTTTTAGTAATACTGGGAACAAAATAACAACTGTTTAGTTCCAATACAAGTCCAGATGGTAAAGAAATGAAATAGTCTCCTACAGCAACAGCAGCAACCCGTGCCCCGTTTCCAACTCGTAGGTCCACCTCATGCTGTCCCACCTGCCTTCTTCTCTTGAGTTCCTGCACATTTGAACAAATGTGAACTCCACATGCAGTGTCCAACACCCATGATACAGAAGAAGAAAACATGACCTCAGTCACGAATATACCTGAGCCAGAAGCGATGCTTCCCCTCTTATCTCCTTGGAGCGCTTTACAGTCCTTTTTCCAGTGACCCAGCTGGCCACAGTGGAAACACCTGTATTCCTTGGACCGCTTAACCTTCTGCTTCAGAGCCTTGGTGTAACTCTTGACAGGGGTCTTGCCCTTCTTCCCCTTCTTCTTGTTCCTTGAAGGAACCATTAAGACAGAGGTCGAAGGCTTTCCCTTCAGAGTCTCCTCAGTAGTCAAGAGCATATTCAGCAGCTCTGCCGGAGTACAATCGATTTTGTTCATATTAAAGTTAATAATGAACGCGTCGAATGAAGGCGGGAGAGACTGCAGAATAATATCCACAGCAAGCTCCTGGTTGATGGTATGCCCCAGTTTCTCTAGAGCCTCCTTGTGCCCAATCATCTTTAGCACGTGAGCTCCCACTGGGCTCCCTTCAGCCAGTTTGCTCTGAAAGAAGAGCTTCGTCAAATTATAGCGTTCAGTCCTCGCCTGTGCAGCATACAGCATCTTGAGGTTTGCTATCATGTCTATAGCAGACATATCCTCATGCTGACGCTGCAGCGGTGGCGTCATAGACGCTAACATCAGGCAAGCGACATCAATGCTATCATTGACGTGCTTTTCATAGGCTTCCCGAACCGCCCTTGCGGCGTTCGGAGCGGGCTGAGGCGGTATCGCCGTCTCGAGGACATACAGTTTCCTCTCTGCCTTAAGAACGATCTTAAGGTGTCCGAACCAGTCAGAGAAGTTCGGCCCAGCAAACTTCTCCCTTTCCAGTAGAGATCGCACATTGAAGTTCATGGTGTTCGTTGCTGCAGGTATCTACAACAATGCAAGAACAGCAAGGTCAGTATCAATGTTAAGAATCAATCAGGACTTAAGAAAGATTCTTTTTCTCACTATTTTATCTGACTGAAAAATCCATTAAACAGTCCGAAAGAGTAAACACTCTTTTAGTGAGATGGGATCCAGATTTCATACTTGGTCTCCGCGTCCCGCTCAGGCGAGATAATATGCACAGAGAGTACAAGCACTAATCTCTGGTAGGCTGTCCCAGCCAATCGCCAACCCGTGCGATTCCCCTTCATCTGGGCAATCCAGCAGACTGTGCCAACTGAGTTGGTACAACACAGTCTCTGATCCCACAGATGGCTGCCTCCATGTGCTACCATATGCGCCACATATGTAGCCTACATGGTCAAGCTGACCCGACCTACTCCCTGGACCACCATGTGCTATGCTGAGCAACGAGAAGGGATAAATCCCTACTCTGTAACACACAGGTGTAATCCCACACCGTCTGAAGATAGATGGACGTGCCCACTGAGTGGGTACAACACGGCTCCAACGATAATCAGAACAGTGAGGTTTCGCGTCAGAAGGCTTACAAGCTTGATATTTTAGCGTTGGATTTTAACGGTCTTTTTATCTTCTTCACTATCATGCAATTCCTATGGTGATAGCAGAAGATAAACTAATCATGCAATTCTAATATTTAAACAATAAATAAAAGAAAGCATGAATCTTATGTGGTAAAAGCCCATAGCCCTAGTAAGACCTTAATTTAACTTAAGTCTTGACTTGCTTTTCTTCATAGGGCTTTAAGCTGCTCATCTGGCCCAACCAGGGCCCAAGCGCCAATTGCAGCTCAGGTGCGCCCACCAGGGAAAATGCGCCTGGTCCCAGAGTCGAACCCTGGACCTCCCAACCAGGTCCACCTCATGCTATCCCACCTGTCTTCTTCTCTTGAGTTCCTGAACATTTGAACAAATGTGAACTCCACATGTAGTATCCAACACCCATGATATAGAAGAAGATGAAACCATGACTTCCGTCACGTATATACCTGAGCCAGAAGCGATGCTTCCCCTCTTATCTCCTTGGAGCGCTTTACAGTCCTTTTTCCAGTGACCCAGCTGGCCATAGTGGAAACATCTGTATTCCTTTGACCGCTTAACTTTTTGCTTCAGAGCCTTGCTGTAACTCTTGACAGGGGCCTTGCCCTTCTTCCCCTTCTTCTTGTTCCTAGAAGGAACCATTAAGACAGAGGTCGAAGGCTTTCCCTTCAGAGTCTCCTCAGTAGTCAAGAGCATATTCAGCAGCTCTGCCGGAGTACAATCGATTTTGTTCATATTAAAGTTAATAATGAACGCATCGAAAGAGGGCGGGAGAGACTGCAGAATAATGTCTACAGCAAGCTCCTGGTTGATGGTATGCCCTAGTTTCTCTAGAGCCTCCTTGTGCCCAATCATCTTGAGCACGTGAGCTCCCACTGGGCTCCCTTCAGCCAGTTTGCTCTGAAAGAACAGCTTTGTCAGATTATAGCGTTCTGTCCTCGCCTGTGCAGCATACAGCATCTTGAGGTTTGCTATCATGTCTATTGCAGACATATCCTCATGCTGACGCTGCAGCGGTGGCGTCATAGACGCTATCATCAGGCAAGCAACATCAATGCTATCATTGACGTGCTTTTCATAAGCTTCCCGAACTGCCCTTGCGGCGTTCGGAGCGGGCTGAGGCGGTATCGCCGTCTCGAGGACATACAGTTTCCTCTCTGCCTTAAGAACAATCTTAAGGTGTCCGAACCAGTCTGAGAAGTTCGGCCCAGCAAACTTCTCTCTTTCCAGTAGGGATCGCACATTGAAGCTCATGGTGTTCGTTGCTGCAGGAATCTACAACAATGCAAGAACAGCAAGGTCAGTATCAATGTAAAGAATCAATTCAGGACTTAAGAATGATTCTTTTTCTCACTATTTTATCTGGCTGAAAAATCCAGCAAAATAGCCCGAAAGAGTAGAACTCTTTTAGTGAGATGGGATCCAGATTTCATACTTGGTCTCCGCGTCCCGCTCAGGCGAGATAAGATGCACAGAGAGTACAAGCACTAATTTCTGGTAGGCAGTACCTGCCAATCGCCAACCCGTGCGATTCCCCTTCATCTGGGCAATCCAGCAGACTGTGCCAACTGAGTTGGTACAACACAATCTCTGACCCCACAGATGGCTGCCTCCATGTGCTACCATATGCGCCACATATGCAGCCTACATGGTCAAGCTAACCCGACCTACTCCCTGGACCACCAGGTGCTATGCTGAGCAACGAGAAGTGATAAATCCCTTCTCTGTAACACGCAGGTGTAATCCCGCACCGTCTGAAGATAGATGGACGTGCCCACTGAGTGGGTACAACACGGCTCCAACGATAATCAGAACAGTGAGGTTTCGCGTCAGAAGGCATACGAGCTTGATATTTTGGCGTTGGATTTTAACGGTCTTTTATCTTCTTGACTATCATGCAATTCCTATGGTGATAGCAGAAGCTAAATAAATCATGCTATTCTACTTATTTAAACAATAAATGAAAGCATGGATCTTATGTGGTAAAAGCCCATAGCCTAAGTAAGACCTTAATTAACTTAAGTCTTCACTTGCTTTTCTTCATGGGTCTTGTAGCTGCTCATTTGGCCCAAACCAGGGACCAAGCGCCATTTGCAGCTCAGGTGCGCCTACCAGGGAAAATGCGCCTGGTCCCAAAGTCGAACCCTGGACCTCCCACCTGGTCAAGCCACTGCTGCATGCGCCTCTGCCAAGTGTGCTCTGTGCTCTTGTCTGATTAACTTACAAATTAATCTATCTAGACAAGATTGACACGCAGGTCAATTACACTTTATAAATTTAATACAATGTGATACGCAGATCACAATAATTAATTTACAACTTTAAATTCCAGGCACGCAGTGTTGGGGTATGCCCTTAAGGCTAATGTTTGAGGCCTTGGGATTGTATCAGTATCATGTAATAAACTCTTATGTTTATAAAGGCGTGGTTGTTATTCAGTTTGTTACATTGTCTGTTGCAATAATTGTACTTCTGAATAATGTCTCAAAGCTGTTTAGCTGGGCTAACATGCTATAAAGTCCTTAGTCGAGATATCTTGGTGAACATGAGACAGCCTTGATATGATTGAGACTAATATGTGTTCTAATCTTATAGGATGCTTCGAGCATGGAATAAGATGTAGACTCATGGGTACATTGGATGTACTGGACAGGCCCTACTAGGATATTCAATTGCTTGTCACAATGTGAATAATCCTTGAATGTGACAAGTGGCACATTTCCTCTGACTTGAGATCACTTGTGTTTCTAAATGATGATTGTCATTGTTTTGAGATAGTTCAATATCATTTGAAACATAATGATTATAGACTATCTTGGATGGTGAGCTTGAGTCAGGTTAGGGCACTAGTGATAGACAAAGGATTGCCGTCTCCTTGTTTAAGGAGTGTGATGTTCTAAAGGGGCCCCTTGGATGAGATGATTGAGAATAGTGTATGGCCATACCCAGGTGACTATGTTCATCTGATCTAATCATGCTCATCATATTGGAGTTACAAGCTTGACACGCTTGTCCAATAAGAACATCCAGTGGCAAAGGAAACATGCATGCCTTGTGAGTTGGATTCACACTTGTGCTGTGGTTTGGGTGTAGTCTTGGAAGACTCTTTTCTTTATATCGGGAGACAGTGATGTGTTGCTAGATACCCCTCACTGATCGTGATAACGTGAGTTATCGTTACCGACATTTAAAGGAAACCCTCAGGGTCGCACAATTTGATGATATGGCTTACTTAAGTCAGATCGTGTGGACTGAATTATTCAGGTTCAGTTTAAAGGGATTTAATCTCTGATTGTAAGTGAGATCTAGTCTGATCATGTTTGATTGATTAGAGCTTGAGATCGGTAAGCTTCGATCGAGAGATTGGATGCTAGATCAGTGAGATCAGCAGCATCAAGAGATCGACGGTCAGATCAAGAGCCTTAGGGTTTAATGTGATCTGGACTAATGGCTTGGGTCGATTGGTCTATGAACCAGACCAAATTGAACCAGCTCATTGACTGAGCGTGTGGTTCAAATTGAGAGGAGTTTGCGCATGGGGTAAACCCATGATCACATGTGAGTGAGTGGCTTTCTATTTTTAGAAAGCATGATCACATACGTGACCACTACTCACGTTCACGCCTAAGGCGCCCTCATCTCTCGTTTCTCCTCACTCTCGTCGCCAACTTGGGCATTCGGCACTTGCACTCTCGTGTGGAGGAGTGTAGACGAAAAGAGAAGGAAGAGTTCGGCCAAGCAAAGTGATCTTTCCCTTCCATTCGACAACGACTTCTTGGAACCTTGCTAGCACAAGGAGCACCAAGGAAGAGTAGGCGACACCAATTGTGTGCGTCACCTTTGGAGAAGGAGCACTTGCGCCTTTCCTTCCAAGACACCATCTAAGCGATGGCAATGGTGAGAATCGTTTTTCATTGCAAGTTGAACATATTATATGCATAGATCCTTGAAACCCCTTCCGCTGCGTCAAAATTTTCATATGCGCCTCCTATAGGGTTTCGCCCCCCTTGTTTAGGGGACTTTCACGCAGGCCCCAGCACAGCACACATTAAACATGGGCAGCCCACATAAGAATAAATAAACAAACATAGGCATCAATCAACATGTGATCCAATCATGAAAATTAAATTTTGAAAAACCCCATAGGCATCAATTTTAATTTCCTTATTTGCCCTACAACCTTACAACGGTCCATTACTAGGGATCCACTCATCCAACCTAGTCAGATCCACTGCCCTTGCATGCACCAAGTCCTAACTGACTTGAGTCGACCAAAAGGTCAACCATGCATGCGCCAGGGCTGAACAACCCTCATGAGATCTGGCAAGCGGGTGTGACCCCGGGCCTAACTCATGTGTGTTCACTAGTCGTCTCAATCAGACATCGCAACACGCCTGTCTGCAGTCGACCTATAGCCACCAGGTGCTATCGCACAGGTGCTATCTGGTCAACCCATCAAGGCTGTCAGATGATCTGATCAGACTGTCTGGATCTCACCTAGGGGATGACTTCAACCCTAATAACCCGTCTAAGGGTTTAAAGCAGGGCCTTAGATCTATAATGAGTCGCGCATGTATCATAAGTTTTTGAGAAAACATACATATGCGCCAGCAAGAAAACATGCGCCTAGGAGAAAAACATCTCTAACAAGCATGTAAACTTCGCTTATCAAAACTAGCGCATGTAACATATAGATCATTGCATAGGATCACAAAGAAAGCAAACATATTATCATGCAATAACCGGCTTTGATACCAATTGAAAGTCCCCTAGAACAAAGGGGGGCGAAACCCTAATAGGAGGCGCAACAAAACTCTAGCGGAATCTAGGGTTTCTAACAGGATCGCATAGCATGTAATATATTCAACTTTCAATGAAAAGTGATTCTTACCATTGCCATCGCTTAGATGGTGTCTTGGAAGGAAAGGCGCAAATGCTCCTTCTCCTAAGGGTGACACACACAATTGATGTCGCCTACTCTTCTCTTGGTGCTCCTTGTGCTAGCAAGGCTCCAAGAGGTCCTTGTCGTATGGAAGGGAAGAGAATCCTTTGCTTGGCGATTTCTTCCTTCTCCTTTTTCGTCAACCTCTTCACCACTCTCAAGAGAGCTTGTTGGCGACGAGAGATGAGGAGAGACGAGAGATGAAAGCGTCTTAGGCGTGAACGTGAGGCGTTCCCACGTTTAGAAGTCATGGCTTCTAAATTTAGTAAACCCCAAACGTTCATGCGATCATGGGTTCACCCCATGCGCAAACTCATCTTCTCTTGAACCATGCGCTCACTCAATGAGCCGGTTCAATTTGGTTTGGTTCAAAGACCAATCAACCCAAGCCATTAGTCCAGATCCTATTAAACCCTAAGGCTCTTGATCTGACCGTCGATCTCTTGATGCTGCTGATCTCACTGATCTAGCATCCATTCTCTCGATCGAAGCTTACCGATCTCAAGCCCTAATCAATCAAACATGATCAGACCAGATCTCACTTACAATCAGAGATTAAATCCCTTTAAACTGAACCTGAATAATTCAGTCCACACGATCTGACTTAAGTAAGCCATATCATCAAATTGTGCGACCCTGAGGGTTTCCTTTAAATGTCGGTAACGATAACTCACGTTATCACGATCAATGAGGGGTATCTAGCAACACATCACTGTCTCCCGATATAAAGGAAAGAGTCTTCCAAGACTACACCCAAACCACAGCACAAGTGTGAATCAACTCACAAGGCATACATGTTTCCTTTGCCACTGGATGTTCTTATTGGACAAGCGTGTCAAGCTTGTAACTCCAATATGATGAGCATGATTAGATCAGATGAACATAGTCACGTGGGTATGGCCATACTCTTTTCTCAATCTTCTCATCCAGGGGGCCCCTTTAGAACATCACACTCCAATTAAGGAGACGGCAATCCTATGTCTATCACTAGTGCCCTAACCTGACACAAGCTCACCATCCAAGATAGTCTATAATCATTATGTTTCAAATGATATTGAACTACCTCAAAACAATGACAATCATCATTTAGAAACACAAGTGATCTCAAGTCAGAGGACATGTGCCACTTGTTGCAATCAAGGATTATTCACATTGTGACAAGCAATTGAATAACCTAGTAGGGTCTGTCCAGTACATCCAATGTACCCATGAGTCTACATCTTATTCCATGCTCGAAGCATCCTATAAGATTAGAACACATATTAGTCTTAACCATATCAAGGCTGTCTCATGTTCACCAAGATATCTCGACTAAGGACTTTATAGCATGTCAGCCCAGCTGAACAGCTGTGAGACATTATTCAGAAGTACACTTATTGCAGCAGACAATGTAACAAACTGAATAACAACCATGCCTTTATAAACATAAGAGTTTATTACATGATACTGATACATTCCCAAGGCCTCAAACATTAGCCTTAAGGGCATACCCCAACACCAACACGATGGGATCTTCATCATTGAGGATGAACCTAGAACCTATGATGAGGCAGTCAGTGGACCGGACTCCGAGAAATGGCTTGACGCCATGAGATCTGAGATGGATTCCATGTCGGCTAACCAAGTCTGGGATTTGGTTGAGCTGCCTGATGGGGTAAATCCCATAGGGTGTAAATGGGTCTTCAAGAAGAAGACAGACATGGATGGCAAAATAGTTACCTATAAGGGTAGACTAGTGGCTAAAGGATTTAAACAAGTCCACGGGGTGGACTATGATGAAACCTTCTCGCCAGTTGCCATGATTAAATCCATTCGGATTCTGCTTGCTATAGCTGCATATCATGACTATGAGATATGGCAGATGGATGTGAAAACAGCGTTCCTTAACGGGAAGCTGACTGAGGATGTGTATATGACACAACCTGATGGCTTCATCCATCCTGCAGAGGCTAATAAGGTCTGCAGGTTAAAGAGGTCCATTTATGGATTGAAGACAGCAGGTGCATTCGTCAGTCCAAAAGGCATAACTAGAAATTCAAAATGCCCATACCTGGTCCTGAAAGCAGTCTTAAATATATCCTCATCCTTTACCCTAAGCTGGTAATACCCTGATCTCAAATCAATTTTAGAGAACACTGTAGCTCCCTGTAATTGATCAAATAGATCATCAATTCTGGGGAGAGGATACTTATTCTTGATAGTCACTTGGTTCAGTTGCCTGTAGTCTATACACATCCTCAGGGTTCCATCCTTCTTCTTTACGAACAGCACTGGTGCTCCCCAGGGAGAAGCACTAGGCCGGATGTAACCTTTTTCCAGCAATTCCTCCAGTTGCTTCTTAAGCTCGGCCAACTCTGAGGTAGCCATGCGGTAAGGAGCTCTAGAGATAGGTGCAGTACCTGGCACCAACTCAATGCCAAACTCTACCTCTCGAATTGGTGGCAAGCCTGAAAATTCTTCAGAGAACACATCAGGAAACTCTTTCACCACTGCCATCTGAGTCAAATCAGGAGTAGAATCATCCTGCACCTTAACATGCGCAAGATAACCCTTGCACCCACTAGCAAGTAACTTCCTGGCCTGCAGGAAAGATATCACATGCGGTCCTTGGTCTGACACTAGACCTCTCACAAAAATCCGATTCCCATCTAGCAGATTCAAGGTGATTACTTTCTCAAAGCAATCCACAGTGGCATGATGTGAGGATAACCAATCCATACCTAGGATGACATCATAGTCTTGCATGTCTAAGAGGATTAGATCTACAAGAAACTCATAACCCTCTACATGCACTACACAATCAGCACAAACAGTATCTGTAGATAATGATTTTCCTAAGGGAGTACTCACAGACACAACATAATCCATCACCTTAGGCAATACAGGTAAACATGCAGCAAATCTAACAGATACAAAAGATAAATTTGCACCAGGGTCAAATAAGATGCGAGCTAACTGATCAAATACAAATAAGGTACCTTCCACGACGGATCGGGAAGCTCGTGTATCCTTCTCAGCCACGGCATAAACTCGAGTTTGGACTGTAGGCTTATCTGCGCCTCTCTGCTGCATCTCAGGTTCTTTGCAGTCCTTGACCATGTGCCCAGGTTTCTTACACCTGAAGCACACACCATTCTTCTTATAACAGTCCTTCATTAGATGTCCCTTGAGCCCACAATAATGACAATTCCGGTCCTCTGTGATACTGTTCTTTACATCCCTGGTATCCCTGAACTGCTGCGGTGCATCCCTGGACTGCTGCGGTGCCTTGTAAGAGTAAGGCTTATACCTGCTCTTCTTGTAGTCCTTATGCCTAGGGTACTTCTTACCCTTGCCGCCATTACCATACTGAGGAGCCGCCGCCTCAGCTGCAGGAACCACCGTCACGACCACATTAGAACTCCTCTCAGATATGTACCTCTCAATGGTGCGTGCTCGTCCAACAGTCTCAACGTAAGTCTCCAAGTGCTGAGCACCAACCTGCTCCCGAATGTCCCATCTGAGACCTCTGAGAAACTTGGTAGCCCTCCTCTTTTCAGTGTTTATCAGGTGAGGGGCATACTTTCCCAACTTAGTGAACCGTAACTCGTACTGGTCCACAGTCATATCACCCTGCTCCAGATGAATAAATTCCACCTCTCGGTCCTCCACCAAGCTATCGGGGAAGTACTTCTCATTAAATTGAGACAAGAAATAGGTCCAATTTACTGTTTCATGTCTTTCTTCAGCAAGCCTCACCACGCCCTTCCACCACTCATCTGCGTCACCACGCATCATATAGGTGGTCAGACACAGCTTGTCCTCATCCGAGCAACGCATGACTTGGAAAATCTTTTCCAAGACCAACTGCCAGTTCTCTGCAGTACTTGATTCTGAGCCCCCATAAAAAGAGCTAGGACCCAGTTTCTAGAATTCACTCACAAGTGAGGCATAGCGCCTGTGAGTGTCCTCCTGAGAGTCAGTCCCCACTCCTCGCGTAGTAGTCTGGGATCTCTCCTGAGTCAATTGCTGCAAGAGCTGCTGCTGCGCTTCTTGATGCTCAGTCTGTTGCTGCTGCAGCATCTGAGCTTGCCTCTCTATCATGGCACCCTGTTGCTGTACCATGCCTGTCAGAGTCGCAATGGCTCTCGTGAGATCCGAGGTCTGCTCAGTCTTGCCGCTAGCATTTCCTCTGGATCGCACCATCTTAAATTCCTACACACACATACCAAAGTCAGGAATGCAAACATAAACCTATCAGATGTCTAGCAATACACAATCATGTTTTCCCCCGAACTAAGTTTTAGCTAGCCAACTGCTCTGATACCATTCTGTCACATCCCGTTATCTTAACCCCAAACAAGCAACACAAGTCATAGAGAAACAGGATGTTATCATACAAGATCGATTCACATGCTAGGTAAAACCAAGTTCAAGAAAACCCGATCTGAAAATTTTCGAGAATCCATACATAGAAACCCCACGAAACACATAAATATACCTGCCACCACGCAATCCTTGCACTAGACATATGCAAGTTCACATTTATATCAAATCCGATTGCAAAAACATAAGTCGACTCGAAATTCAAAGCAAAGCCACAAAATCGATTCTATAAACTCATGAAACTAACATGAATAATACCAAACACCGAAACCAGGCTAAAGCCCGCGGTGACACAAAAATCAAAACTTAAAACTGCCACAACCGGCAACACAAGTTCACATAATTCGGCCACAACCGGCCCCAGTTAATTAAGCACAAAAGTCTTATACATTAACCAGCATAATATCCATATCAACGCTAACTCAAGAAATGCGCCCCTGCTCTACACCTGAAAATAGTGAGGGAGTGAGCTACACAGCCCAGTGAGTGGATAGTCTCAAACGACCATCCATAACATACACTCAAAAATACATGCAGATTATTTTAAAAACATTTAACAGAATATCATGTCAACATATAACATAATTAAAGGGCAGAACTCATATAAAACAATCAGGTGTAAACTGCTAAGACATCATTGTCACCAAAGAGTAACCAGGGTTCTAGAGCTATACTCTAAACCAACTAATGACTTAATTGACCTAGTTGTCCAGCATAATCAATAGTGACCATTATGGTCCAACCCGGCTTTGGCCTAAGCACTGGGAGAAGCCTGCAAATCACATGCAACATATATACATGGACAGTGTGTAGACTCAAGAGGTAATCCCCACCCGGTCAAGATGTGATACCTTGATCTACACCACCCCATAATCACAAAAATCTAAGCGTCTAAGAGTGATGACATCAAGAGGTGGCCCCTGTCCGACCAAGACATGGCACTTTGCGTCTTATATCACTCGTTCTCCCAAAGGGTTCCTTAACTGGACAACACCAGACACATCTTATATCTTATTTCACAAAAGTGGACTCCTAAGTGTCAACTAAACTCTAGGATAGTCATTTTTATCACAATAATCACATCAGGCAGGCTGAACAACAACCCCCTCACATATCACAATACAGGGCTGAAATCTCCAACCCTTAACATATCACATATAGACTATCCCCTTGAGTACACAGTTACACTTAGCCTTAGTCCTAACCATTCCATGACCACAACACATAATATTCGAAAATCACATAACCACATAATATTCGAAAATCACATAACCACATAATATTCAAAAATCACATAATCACATAATATTCAAAAATCACATAATCACATAGTAGTGTAGTCCTTAGGTTTCATGCTGATTAGTTCAGTCTAACCTTGCTATGTTATCACCCAAATTTCTCAAACAAAGATACATGGCCAACCTTGCTATGTTATCACCCAAATTTCTCAAACAAAGATACATGGCCAATATATAACCAAAAATATATAACATGCTACACACAAAAAGAAACATTCATGGATTGCATTTAACAAGCATCCATAAAATCAACATAAAATTAAAACATGTATTCTTACAACTACTTTACAAATTACTACATGTAACCCACGGTTTCTACAACATATTATCTACCTAAATCTTAAACCTTAGTTAACAAGAATTTCAAGAATATCTACTTAAAATTTAAAACCATAATTAATAAGAGATTCATGCAAGCTACTTAAATTCCATGTAAGAAATATCAAAGTTTCGGTTTTCATAAGTAATATCAAGATTTCGGTTTTCATAAGTAATATCAAGATTTGGGTTTTCATAAGAATATCAAGATTTCGGTTTTCAACATGGTAAAGTTTCCAAGAAATCAAATGTATCATGTAACACAAACACAACCAAATTGCTAGATCTAATAAGACACTCCACTCACCTCAACCGAGAATACCAAGATGAAGATCTCTCCAAAATTTTCGTCTAAAGCCTTGAAGTGATCCTAGAAAGACGCCAACAATGGAAAAGAAATGCCTCCAAACACCAAAGACGCCGGCCAAAAAGAAGAGGAAGAAGAAGATCGTCTCCAAGCCTCCAAGAATCGCCAACTCTTACCCTAGCCGTCGTCCAAGGTTTTCCTCAAGCCAAAAATTGCCAACTTTCCTTCCCTAACCCCAATTACCCACTTAAAATTTGGGTTTTTTTTTTTTTTTTAAATTTTTAACCCGCTAACTAATTAATTCAAATCCATCTAATTTAAGTGCAAACCCAATAACTAATTAATTTAACCATTAACTAACAATTTAACCATTCACTTAAACAAAAATCCAATAAGGATTAACTTAACATCCAATAAGGTCTATTTAATTAATTACAAATTAACAATCAATAAGCCAGTTAATTAACATCCAATAAGCTAGTTAATTAACATCCAATACTGCTTAACGTAATATTCACAGTCAATGATTTTATTTAAATCAAAATAATACTTACCAGGACTTAAGATCCTTGGATCTTACATCCCTCCCTCCTTATAAAGCTTTAGTCCTCTAAAGCTCAGCATTCATATCATCAAAAAGATAAGCATAAAACTTCCTCATATCAGCTTCAGTCTCCCAAGTCGCCTCCTCAACCAACTGATTTCCCCAGATAACCTTTACCAAAGGTATAGACTTATTCCTCAGAACCTTATCCTTTCTATCAACAATCCGGAGAGGTCTTTCTTCAAAGGTCAAATCACTCTGAATCTGAAGAGGTTCCAATTCCAATACATGAGATGGATCAGGATGATATTTCCTCAAGGCAGAAACATGGAACACATTATGCACATGATCCATAGCAGGAGGTAAAGCTAACCTGTAAGCCACTGGACCAACTCTCTCAATAATGTCAAAAGGGCCTACAAACCTAGGGCTCAGCTTGCCCTTTTTGCCAAACCTCATAACACCCTTAGTAGGTGACACCTTTAAGAAAACATGATCCCCTACCATAAACTCCAGGGAACGACGACGGGCATCAGCATAACTCTTCTGCCTGTCTCGAGCAATCTTCAGTTTATCCTGAATCTCTCTGACCTTATCAGTAGTTTCCTGTACTGCATCAGATCTCAAAATCAATCTATCACCAGTCTCCTCCCAACACAAGGGAGTCCTACACCTTCTTCCATACAAAGCCTCATATGGAGCCATCTGAATACTGGAGTGGAAGCTATTATTATAAGTGAACTCTATCAAAGATAGATCCCGATTCCACTCAGAACTCCAATCAACCACATAAGCTCTCAATAAGTCTTCTAGAGTCTGGATAGTACGCTCCGTCTGGCCATCAGACTGAGGATGGTATGCTGTACTAAAATTCAACTTAGTACCCAAACCCTCCTGTAAGCTCTTCCAAAATCTGGACAGAAACCGAGAGTCCCTATCAGACACAATATCAACAGGCACTCCATGCAGCCTGACTATCTCATCAATGTACAATCTAGCCAGTCTCTCTAAAGGATAAGTCATCTTGATCGGAAGAAAATGGGCTGATTTAGTGAGTCTATCAACAATCACCCAAATGGCATCATGACCCAATCTGGTTCTGGGCAAACCACACACAAAGTCCATACTGATGCATTCCCACTTCCACTCAGGAATAGGAAGGGGCTGCAACAAACCACCAGGTTTCTGGTGTTCAGCCTTTACCGTCTGACAGGTTAAACACCTAGAGACAAAATCAATTACCTCTTTCTTCATACCCGGCCACCAAAAGCTTTTCTTGAGGTCCTGATACATCTTAGTCACGCCAGGATGTAGCGAATATTTGGAATTATGGCTATCCTCCAATATTTCTTTCCTCAAGCTTGGTTCCTCAGGCACACACACCCTTCCACAAAACCGAAGAACACCATCATCAGACAAGCTAAAATCCTGAACTGTACCCGCAACCAAACTATCCCTGATCTGAACTAATTTCGGATCCACTGACTACTGATCTCTGATTTTCTGCAACAAAGCAGACTGTACTCTGAGGAAAGCCACATAACCCGACTGAACTTTAGGAGAAACACTGATCCTGAGATCTCTGAACTCCTGTAGTAACTGCCACTCACTGACCCGTAGTGCCGCTACTGAAGTTACTGGATGTCTGCTCAGTGCATCAGCCACTACATTGGCCTTTCCAACCTGATACTGAATAGAGAAGTCATAGTCTTTGATCAACTCCATCCATCTTCTTTGTCTCATGTTCAACTCCTTCTGAGTGAAGATGTACTTGAGACTCTGGTGATCAGTGAACAGATCAAACTCTTGACCCAACAAATAGTGACGCCATATCTTCAGAGCAAAGACTACGGCCGCCAACTCTAAGTCATGAGTAGGGTAGTTCAACTCATACTCCTTCAGTTATCTCGAAGCATAGGCTTCCACAGAACCCTTCTGCATCAAGACACAACCCAACCCTTTGCCCGAAGCATCCGTATAGACAGTAAACCTTTCCCCATCACTAGGAATAATGAGGATCGGTGTACTAGTCAACCTCCTCTTCAGTTCCTGAAAGCTCTCTTCACACTTGTCATCCCAATTAAACTTGGCCTCCTTTCTGGTCAATTTAGTTAAAGGACCCGCCAGCTTGGAGAATCCCTCAACAAATCTCCGGTAGTAACCTGCTAATCCCAGGGAACTTCTGATCTCAGTAGCACTAGTCGGTCTTCCCCAATCAAGGATGGCTTGCACTTTAACTGGATCCATAGACACCCCCTGACCAGAAATCACATGCCCAAGGAAGCTGATCTTTTCTAGCCAAAACTCACACTTACTAGCCTTGGCATATAATCGGTTCTTCCTTAGGATCTCCAGCACTCTGCGCAAGTCACTAACATGATCCGAAGTAGTCCGAGAGTACACCAAGATATCATCTATGAAAACCACCACACAAGAATCAAGCAATTCATGAAATACCCTGTTCATCAAATCCATGAAGACAGCAGGTGCATTCGTCAGTCCAAAAGGCATAACTAGAAATTCAAAATGCCCATACCTGGTCCTGAAAGCAGTCTTAAATATATCCTCATCCTTTACCCTAAGCTGGTAATACCCTGATCTCAAATCAATTTTAGAGAACACTGTAGCTCCCTGTAATTGATCAAATAGATCATCAATTCTGGGGAGAGGATACTTATTCTTGATAGTCACTTGGTTCAGTTGCCTGTAGTCTATACACATCCTCAGGGTTCCATCCTTCTTCTTTACGAACAGCACTGGTGCTCCCCAGGGAGAAGCACTAGGCCGGATGTAACCTTTTTCCAGCAATTCCTCCAGTTGCTTCTTAAGCTCGGCCAACTCTGAGGTAGCCATGCGGTAAGGAGCTCTGGAGATAGGTGCAGTACCTGGCACCAACTCAATGCCAAACTCTACCTCTCGAATTGGTGGCAAGCCTGAAAATTCTTCAGAGAACACATCAGGAAACTCTTTCACCACCGCCATCTGTGATGGAGGCAGGGATCACAGGCCTCGAAGATACAAGTGGAGCCTACGAGTACCCTAATCAAAGGCTCGGAAGCTCTCAAATAAGCTAGCAAGCTCAATCCTAATGCTAGCACAATAATGGGGAAAGAACTACCATCAAATACTTCAAGTGAAGCTCAAGACACTTTCCAAATAACAAGTTGCTGCATACTCCAGTGGTGACATGCATCCACGCCAAAGGAAACAAAGCAAGCAATAACGTTCAAATCAGCCAATTTAGGATCTCCTTACAGCCAAATCAACGCTAGACTTCAACGCTCCAAAGAATAGAAACACCAACGTCTCCAGCCACCTTCGCTCAGCCCACAAGGAAACTCCTCCAACGTCTCTTTGCTGACGAAGAAGGAAATTGCAACGTTCACCCAGCAACGTTCGTTTCCAAGCTTCACCCTATTTGTATCATGTTTACAGCCTTGTTACGAACAGACAAAAGTTGTTGAAATTGAATCGTATGAAGTAGTTTTCTTGTATCTTCTTCTTCTATCGGATGTGCTCCTCCTTCTCCTTCTAGGGCCGAGCCCCTTCCTCCTCTCTTCCCCTCTCCTCCATTCTCTTCTTCCTCACAAGTTCAATCTTCCAGCCGCAACAGTTCCAGATTTTCGGAATTTTCCGAGTTCGCCGCCGACGATCCACCGGCCGGATCTCCACGATACTTCGGCCACCACTCACCCTACCCAAGACGAAGCCACAGCCACCGGCATCCATCCATCCGACTCTCCGATCACCGGAATCGAACTTCCGTTCGAATCCTCTGTTCTCGCCAGCCTTCCGTCCCACTTCCGCCTTTCACCGTCGTCCGCCTCCGACCGGCCACCGTCCGCCCCGAAACTCCGGCCACGTCGTCACCACGACCATACCAACCTCCAGTAGTAGCAGTTTTTGATTTGGTCAACCACTGGCCGGCCGGCAACAAATCCTTCTCCAGCGCGACCTCCCCTGCTTCTGCCCTGCCCGCGACCTAGCTCCGCCCTTCCGCATCATGCTCCTCCGACCAGCGACCGCCCGTCACCAAACTCCGGCCACCTCATCGTCATCATCACAGTGACTCCCAGACGTAGCAGTTCCGGCGATCGTGCACCGCAGGACGAACGCCGACGATTCCTGCTCCGATCCCGCGTTCCCCTGTTCGGTTGAACATCCGCCTCTCCGCTTCCGCCTGTACTCCGACACCGTCCTCGCCTCCTCCGCCACCTCTCGTCGGTGCTCCGACGTCTTCAACATCATTCCATCTCGACTCTACGCCGCCGACAGACGATCCAAGTCCCAGCGCCGTTGATCAGCGCTTACCTCCATCCCTTTGTTTTCCATACTCCCTTATCTCCTGTTTATCTGTCTGCTTTAAAACTTAATTGATTCAGCTTCTTCTTGCAGGTATTCAACGTGCTTGGACGTGACAGAACACCTGATCTCTGATGCGATCATGAAGAACAGGTTTCACTCTGTAGATTAGATAACTTGGCTCCATTAAAGAATCACCAGATCAACCCCGGAGGCATAGGAACTTTTGATAATCGATTAATTCCTGCACTTGTTTTTCAAAACTAATCTGATTAGTATTATTTGTGCAGGAACTTTAAGAATCTGATGCACTACAAATCTTTAACTTTGGCATGATTAGGAAGCTCTCATATTGTTCTTTCATTTGGACCAGATGATGCGAGCCCAAATTTAACAGATCAACTTAGGAATGATACAGTTCCTGCACTGATTTATTGTCTGATCTGATTAACTATTTAGTTGCAGATATCTTACTCGCATAAAAGATCCAGAGTCCCAAATTTTGATTGATTCATAAGAACTAATTTAGTTCTTCAATGTGGTTCATTTAGTTTGAATATTGGATAATTGGAACCCATTATTTGACAGGGCTACTTCTCGTAACTTATTATTTCTATAGTCCTGGAATTCTAGTTGCCTTATGAAGTTTTGATGAACAAATAAATTGATTTCAAATTAGTAGAATTGTCACACGCTTCCGTCCTGCATCAGCTTGGTATCAGAGGGAGTTAAGTGGTAAACTCTTGTTTGTCCACATCGATCCTTAACTTTGCTCTTTGTTTTTAAAGTTCCTATATTTCTGATTTTCTGATCATTGAATTTAATATTCTGATATTTTGTGGGGACAAATCAGCATCTGTGATTTGAAAATTTGTTGCTTTCACTTGTTGAATGGTTGGAACAACAAAGTTAATTGCTGCACCGTCCATGACCGAATTTACAAGTAAACTCTGAACTTCTGTGCTTGATGTTTTAGTGAAACTTTTCGGATTTTAGCAGTGCAGAATTTCATTATTGTGCCAATTCAAACATGGCCACAAATGATGAAAGTTTGTCAAATTCAGTTCAGGACAGCATACTTAATTGCCGCACCTAACTGTGTTTGCAACCAAAATTCTGTAAACCATATTCTACAAGCAATCTGATTTTGATCGCCTTGACATTCTCATTGATTTTCAGCCACTCCAGCAACATAGATCCTTGTAAACCACAGTTTAGGACAGCAAACCAAATTGCTGCATCTTCCCTCACTGTGTTTGCTAAGTTTCTCATCAACGCAGCAAACTACTGCACTTGTTTGCTCAAGTTCTGATCATCCATTCCATAATCTGCACAAAACTGTGTCTTAACTTCTGAATTTTCAGCACCAACAGATTTTGAACATTTCCTCCTTCTTGCTGCACTTAACCTGCATCAAATTGCAACCACTACCTAAATTAGTTTTCAACACCTACATGTGCTGCAGTTTTCTTGAAATTGCCTCTGAGTTACTGCTTTCTACGCTGAATTCTGCACTTTATTTCTGAATTTTTAAAATCTGGTTTTTTCAGCCTTCTGAATTTGAAGTTTTCAACCTGCTTGCTGCACTTAATTTCTGTCAAACTGCAGCTTGGATAACACCAACATATTTTTGTTTACAACATCCATAAGTGCTGCATTGAATATAACTATAAATTCTGCACTTAAATGCTGAATTTTCCAACCTGTTTTCAGCCTAGTTTCTGTTCTTAATCAAATTGCAATCTTCAATGAGCATACTTTCTGCACATCCATATGCTGAAATTGATTGCATGTTAGTTACGTAATTTGCTGTTTATTTGCTAAAAAAAACAAAAAAAAAACAAAAATCATTCTCAACTTGTGCTTTCATGCTTAGTTGTTCTTAATAGTTTTTTTTGCATAAAAAAAAAAAAAAACTATATGCTCTAACGTTTAGTTGCTTTTGCATGTTTGTTAATTTATTTGCTAGAAAAAAAAAAAAACTTCTAAGTGCTTTTATGTTTAGTTGATTATTGTTCTGCATGCTAGTTTGTTTATTCTCAAATATATCTTTTCATACTAGCTGAAATCATTTTCTATCATCTTAGGGAGCTCTATTTTCAAAATATTTTCAAATCATCCCATGGCCACTAGTATCAACCAAGAACGAATGCTCAAATTTTATGACAACTTCAAGTCCATGGAGAACCATCTCAAAACCTGTCACAACTATATAGAAGACATGAGACAAACTCTACACAAGCAATATCTAGAGAAACTTCCAACTTATAGTGTCACCCTTATGAATGATTTTTTCCATACCTACATCAAAATGAAAGATAAGATGTGTAAGGTAGCCATAGATGAGTCCATAGGCTTCAACTTCATAACCCCTAGTGCCATTGATAGATTTGGCCTTACCAGTGAGCCTATCCCAGACCCTTACACCATTAGTAGGGATGATGGAACCAAAACCTTAGTGAACCATATGTGCTTAGTTCCTATTTTGTTAGGTACCCTTCTACTAGAAGTTTGGTGTTATGTCTTACCCTTAGAAGGTACATACCATGTCCACCTAGGAGCACTTTGGTTATATGATGTCAATGGGTATTACCAAAGGCAAGATGATTCATATGTCTTAAGATGCCAAAACCCAAAGATTAAGATCAAGAGGTCCAAACCTAAAACCTCTAAGGTACCTACTCCCTCAAACTCTCAAGAGAATATACCAACCTTAGAGTCTACCATGGGAACAAAAACAAGCTCAGGTAACACATGTGAAACTCAACAGGCAAACCATGAGGTAGAACCCATACCTCAACCTTCAATTTTAGGGCCCATACCCACAGGTCCTCAAGATGAGTCTAGCATTCCAGCTAAGGAACTCATAGTTGACTTGTCTGAGAGTCAAACTACCCCTAAGTTGCCCATAGAGACTGTTGTAGACTTGTCTCAAGTTAAAAGTGAAGTAGAACCTTCTCAATTACCTTCAATTTTAGGGCCCATACCCACAGGTTCCCAAACCCAAATTTGCACTACTATTAGAGAACCTAAAACTGAACCCAAACCCATAGGTCCTCTTGAACCATATTTTGAACCTAAGTTAGAGCCTTTTGAGCTTGACTTGAACCCTAAATGTCAACCCTTAGGAACACCCATAAGCTTAGAAAATTTCTCTCAGGACCCTATGATCCTTGAATCTTGTCTTTTAGGTCCTTCAACCCACACCCTTAAGCCACCATTAGTATCAACAAAACATAATGAACTCAAACATGCTTTGCACTATGCTCTTATTGAAATTGAGTATATTGATTTCATCATTCCTTGTTCTTTTCTAAGTCCTATGATTTTCTATGACAAACTTACTAATGAGTATGGCCGAGAAAGGGAATTTTCTACAGGTGTCCCTGACTTGCAGCTTAGACTATGGATATTGACTGTTGAACTCCCCCACCTACGCAAGGACAATTCTTCGGGGAAGAATTTATTTCACCCGGGGAGAACTGATGGAGGCAGGGATCACAGGCCTCGAAGATACAAGTGGAGCCTACGAGTACCCTAATCAAAGGCTCGGAAGCTCTCAAATAAGCTAGCAAGCTCAATCCTAATGCTAGCACAATAATGGGGAAAGAACTACCATCAAATACTTCAAGTGAAGCTCAAGACACTTTCCAAATAACAAGTTGCTGCATACTCCAGTGGTGACATGCATCCACGCCAAAGGAAACAAAGCAAGCAATAACGTTCAAATCAGCCAATTTAGGATCTCCTTACAGCCAAATCAACGCTAGACTTCAACGCTCCAAAGAATAGAAACACCAACGTCTCCAGCCACCTTCGCTCAGCCCACAAGGAAACTCCTCCAACGTCTCTTTGCTGACGAAGAAGGAAATTGCAACGTTCACCCAGCAACGTTCGTTTCCAAGCTTCACCCTATTTGTATCATGTTTACAGCCTTGTTACGAACAGACAAAAGTTGTTGAAATTGAATCGTATGAAGTAGTTTTCTTGTATCTTCTTCTTCTATCGGATGTGCTCCTCCTTCTCCTTCTAGGGCCGAGCCCCTTCCTCCTCTCTTCCCCTCTCCTCCATTCTCTTCTTCCTCACAAGTTCAATCTTCCAGCCGCAACAGTTCCAGATTTTCGGAATTTTCCGAGTTCGCCGCCGACGATCCACCGGCCGGATCTCCACGATACTTCGGCCACCACTCACCCTACCCAAGACGAAGCCACAGCCACCGGCATCCATCCATCCGACTCTCCGATCACCGGAATCGAACTTCCGTTCGAATCCTCTGTTCTCGCCAGCCTTCCGTCCCACTTCCGCCTTTCACCGTCGTCCGCCTCCGACCGGCCACCGTCCGCCCCGAAACTCCGGCCACGTCGTCACCACGACCATACCAACCTCCAGTAGTAGCAGTTTTTGATTTGGTCAACCACTGGCCGGCCGGCAACAAATCCTTCTCCAGCGCGACCTCCCCTGCTTCTGCCCTGCCCGCGACCTAGCTCCGCCCTTCCGCATCATGCTCCTCCGACCAGCGACCGCCCGTCACCAAACTCCGGCCACCTCATCGTCATCATCACAGTGACTCCCAGACGTAGCAGTTCCGGCGATCGTGCACCGCAGGACGAACGCCGACGATTCCTGCTCCGATCCCGCGTTCCCCTGTTCGGTTGAACATCCGCCTCTCCGCTTCCGCCTGTACTCCGACACCGTCCTCGCCTCCTCCGCCACCTCTCGTCGGTGCTCCGACGTCTTCAACATCATTCCATCTCGACTCTACGCCGCCGACAGACGATCCAAGTCCCAGCGCCGTTGATCAGCGCTTACCTCCATCCCTTTGTTTTCCATACTCCCTTATCTCCTGTTTATCTGTCTGCTTTAAAACTTAATTGATTCAGCTTCTTCTTGCAGGTATTCAACGTGCTTGGACGTGACAGAACACCTGATCTCTGATGCGATCATGAAGAACAGGTTTCACTCTGTAGATTAGATAACTTGGCTCCATTAAAGAATCACCAGATCAACCCCGGAGGCATAGGAACTTTTGATAATCGATTAATTCCTGCACTTGTTTTTCAAAACTAATCTGATTAGTATTATTTGTGCAGGAACTTTAAGAATCTGATGCACTACAAATCTTTAACTTTGGCATGATTAGGAAGCTCTCATATTGTTCTTTCATTTGGACCAGATGATGCGAGCCCAAATTTAACAGATCAACTTAGGAATGATACAGTTCCTGCACTGATTTATTGTCTGATCTGATTAACTATTTAGTTGCAGATATCTTACTCGCATAAAAGATCCAGAGTCCCAAATTTTGATTGATTCATAAGAACTAATTTAGTTCTTCAATGTGGTTCATTTAGTTTGAATATTGGATAATTGGAACCCATTATTTGACAGGGCTACTTCTCGTAACTTATTATTTCTATAGTCCTGGAATTCTAGTTGCCTTATGAAGTTTTGATGAACAAATAAATTGATTTCAAATTAGTAGAATTGTCACACGCTTCCGTCCTGCATCAATCTGAGTCAAATCAGGAGTAGAATCATCCTGCACCTTAACATGCGCAAGATAACCCTTGCACCCACTAGCAAGTAACTTCCTGGCCTGCAGGAAAGATATCACATGCGGTCCTTGGTCTGACACTAGACCTCTCACAAAAATCCGATTCCCATCTAGCAGATTCAAGGTGATTACTTTCTCAAAGCAATCCACAGTGGCATGATGTGAGGATAACCAATCCATACCTAGGATGACATCATAGTCTTGCATGTCTAAGAGGATTAGATCTACAAGAAACTCATAACCCTCTACATGCACTACACAATCAGCACAAACAGTATCTGTAGATAATGATTTTCCTAAGGGAGTACTCACAGACACAACATAATCCATCACCTTAGGCAATACAGGTAAACATGCAGCAAATCTAACAGATACAAAAGATAAATTTGCACCAGGGTCAAATAAGATGCGAGCTAACTGATCAAATACAAATAAGGTACCTTCCATGACGGATCGGGAAGCTCGTGTATCCTTCTCAGCCACGGCATAAACTCGAGTTTGGACTGTAGGCTTATCTGCGCCTCTCTGCTGCATCTCAGGTTCTTTGCAGTCCTTGACCATGTGCCCAGGTTTCTTACACCTGAAGCACACACCATTCTTCTTATAACAGTCCTTCATTAGATGTCCCTTGAGCCCACAATAATGACAATTCCGGTCCTCTGTGATACTGTTCTTTACATCCCTGGTATCCCTGAACTGCTGCGGTGAATCCCTGGACTGCTGCGGTGCCTTGTAAGAGTAAGGCTTATACCTGCTCTTCTTGTAGTCCTTATGCCTAGGGTACTTCTTACCCTTGCCGCCATTACCATACTGAGGAGCCGCCGCCTCAGCTGCAGGAACCACCGTCACGACCACACTAGAACTCCTCTCAGATATGTACCTCTCAATGGTGCGTGCTCGTCCAACAGTCTCAACGTAAGTCTCCAAGTGCTGAGCACCAACCTGCTCCCGAATGTCCCATCTGAGACCTCTGAGAAACTTGGTAGCCCTCCTCTTTTCAGTGTTTATCAGGTGAGGGGCATACTTTCCCAACTTAGTGAACCGTAACTCGTACTGGTCCACAGTCATATCACCCTGCTCCAGATGAATAAATTCCACCTCTCGGTCCTCCACCAAGCTATCGGGGAAGTACTTCTCATTAAATTGAGACAAGAAATAGGTCCAATTTACTGTTTCATGTCTTTCTTCAGCAAGCCTCACCACGCCCTTCCACCACTCATCTGCGTCACCACGCATCATATAGGTGGTCAGACACAGCTTGTCCTCATCCGAGCAACGCATGACTTGGAAAATCTTTTCCAAGACCAACTGCCAGTTCTCTGCAGTACTTGATTCTGAGCCCCCATAAAAAGAGCTAGGACCCAGTTTCTGGAATTCACTCACAAGTGAGGCATAGCGCCTGTGAGTGTCCTCCTGAGAGTCAGTCCCCACTACTCGCGTAGTAGTCTGGGATCTCTCCTGAGTCAATTGCTGCAAGAGCTGCTGCTGCGCTTCTTGATGCTGAGTCTGTTGCTGCTGCAGCATCTGAGCTTGCCTCTCTATCATGGCACCCTGTTGCTGTACCATGCCTGTCAGAGTCGCAATGGCTCTCGTGAGATCCGAGGTCTGCTCAGTCTCGCCGCTAGCATTTCCTCTGGATCGCACCATCTTAAATTCCTACACACACATACCAAAGTCAGGAATGCAAACATAAACCTATCAGATGTCTAGCAATACACAATCATGTTTTCCCCCGAACTAAGTTTTAGCTAGCCAACTGCTCTGATACCATTCTGTCAAATCCCGTTATCTTAACCCCAAACAAGCAACACAAGTCATAGAGAAACAGGATGTTATCATACAAGATCGATTCACATGCTAGGTAAAACCAAGTTCAAGAAAACCCAATCTGAAAATTTTCGAGAATCCATACATAGAAACCCCACGAAACACATAAATGTACCTGCCACCACGCAATCCTTGCACTAGACATATGCAAGTTCACATTTATATCAAATCCGATTGCAAAAACATAAGTCGACTCGAAATTCAAAGCAAAGCCACAAAATCGATTCTATAAACTCATGAAACTAACATGAATAATACCAAACACCGAAACCAGGCCAAAGCCCGCGGTGACACAAAAATCAAAACTTAAAACTGCCACAACCGGCAACACAAGTTCACATAATTCGGCCACAACCGGCCCCAGTTAATTAAGCACAAAAGTCTTATACATTAACCAGCATAATATCCATATCAACGCTAACTCAAGAAATGCGCCCCTGCTCTACACCTGAAAATAGTGAGGGAGTGAGCTACACAGCCCAGTGAGTGGATAGTCTCAAACGACCATCCATAACATACACTCAAAAATACATGCAGATTATTTTAAAAACATTTAACAGAATATCATGTCAACATATAACATAATTAAAGGGCAGAACTCATATAAAACAATCAGGTGTAAACTGCTAAGACATCATTGTCACCAAAGAGTAACCAGGGTTCTAGAGCTATACTCTAAACCAACTAATGACTTAATTGACCTAGTTGTCCAGCATAATCAATAGTGACCATTATGGTCCAACCCGGCTTTGGCCTAAGCACTGGGAGAAGCCTGCAAATCACATGCAACATATATACATGGACAGTGTGTAGACTCAAGAGGTAATCCCCACCCGGTCAAGATGTGATACCTTGATCTACACCACCCCATAATCACAAAAATCTAAGCGTCTAAGAGTGATGACATCAAGAGGTGGCCCCTGTCCGACCAAGACATGGCACTTTGCATCTTATATCACTCGTTCTCCCAAAGGGTTCCTTAACTGGACAACACCAGACACATCTTATATCTTATTTCACAAAAGTGGACTCCTAAGTGTCAACTAAACTCTAGGATAGTCATTTTTATCACAATAATCACATCAGGCAGGCTGAACAACAACCCCCTCACATATCACAATACAGGGCTGAAATCTCCAACCCTTAACATATCACATATAGACTATCCCCTTGAGTACACAGTTACACTTAGCCTTAGTCCTAACCATTCCATGACCACAACACATAATATTCGAAAATCACATAACCACATAATATTCAAAAATCACATAACCACATAATATTCAAAAATCACATAATCACATAATATTCAAAAATCACATAATCACATAGTAGTGTAGTCCTTAGGTTTCATGCTGATTAGTTCAGTCTAACCTTGCTATGTTATCACCCAAATTTCTCAAACAAAGATACATGGCCAACCTTGCTATGTTATCACCCAAATTTCTCAAACAAAGATACATGGCCAATATATAACCAAAAATATATAACATGCTACACACAAAAAGAAACATTCATGGATTGCATTTAACAAGCATCCATAAAATCAACATAAAATTAAAACATGTATTCTTACAACTACTTTACAAATTACTACATGTAACCCACGGTTTCTACAACATATTATCTACCTAAATCTTAAACCTTAGTTAACAAGAATTTCAAGAATATCTACTTAAAATTTAAAACCATAATTAATAAGAGATTCATGCAAGCTACTTAAATTCCATGTAAGAAATATCAAAGTTTCGGTTTTCATAAGTAATATCAAGATTTCGGTTTTCATAAGTAATATCAAGATTTGGGTTTTCATAAGAATATCAAGATTTCGGTTTTCAACATGGTAAAGTTTCCAAGAAATCAAATGTATCATGTAACACAAACACAACCAAATTGCTAGATCTAATAAGACACTCCACTCACCTCAACCGAGAATACCAAGATGAAGATCTCTCCAAAATTTTCGTCTAAAGCCTTGAAGTGATCCTAGAAAGACGCCAACAATGGAAAAGAAACGCCTCCAAACACCAAAGACGCCGGCCAAAAAGAAGAGGAAGAAGAAGATCGTCTCCAAGCCTCCAAGAATCGCCAACTCTTACCCTAGCCGTCGTCCAAGGTTTTCCTCAAGCCAAAAATTGCCAACTTTCCTTCCCTAACCCCAATTACCCACTTAAAATTTGGGTTTTTTTTTTTTTTTTAAATTTTTAACCCGCTAACTAATTAATTCAAATCCATCTAATTTAAGTGCAAACCCAATAACTAATTAATTTAACCATTAACTAACAATTTAACCATTCACTTAAACAAAAATCCAATAAGGATTAACTTAACATCCAATAAGGTCTATTTAATTAATTACAAATTAACAATCAATAAGCCAGTTAATTAACATCCAATAAGCTAGTTAATTAACATCCAATACTGCTTAACGTAATATTCACAGTCAATGATTTTATTTAAATCAAAATAATACTTACCAGGACTTAAGATCCTTGGATCTTACATCCCTCCCTCCTTATAAAGCTTTAGTCCTCTAAAGCTCAGCATTCATATCATCAAAAAGATAAGCATAAAACTTCCTCATATCAGCTTCAGTCTCCCAAGTCGCCTCCTCAACCAACTGATTTCCCCAGATAACCTTTACCAAAGGTATAGACTTATTCCTCAGAACCTTATCCTTTCTATCAACAATCCGGAGAGGTCTTTCTTCAAAGGTCAAATCACTCTGAATCTGAAGAGGTTCCAATTCCAATACATGAGATGGATCAGGATGATATTTCCTCAAGGCAGAAACATGGAACACATTATGCACATGATCCATAGCAGGAGGTAAAGCTAACCTGTAAGCCACTGGACCAACTCTCTCAATAATGTCAAAAGGGCCTACAAACCTAGGGCTCAGCTTGCCCTTTTTGCCAAACCTCATAACACCCTTAGTAGGTGACACCTTTAAGAAAACATGATCCCCTACCATAAACTCCAGGGAACGACGACGGTCATCAGCATAACTCTTCTGCCTGTCCCGAGCAATCTTCAGTTTATCCTGAATCTCTCTGACCTTATCAGTAGTTTCCTGTACTGCATCAGATCTCAAAATCAATCTATCACCAGTCTCCTCCCAACACAAGGGAGTCCTACACCTTCTTCCATACAAAGCCTCATATGGAGCCATCTGAATACTAGAGTGGAAGCTATTATTATAAGTGAACTCTATCAAAGATAGATCCCGATTCCACTCAGAACTCCAATCAACCACATAAGCTCTCAATAAGTCTTCTAGAGTCTGGATAGTACGCTCCGTCTGGCCATCAGACTGAGGATGGTATGCTGTACTAAAATTCAACTTAGTACCCAAATCCTCCTGTAAGCTCTTCCAAAATCTGGACAGAAACCGAGAGTCCCTATCAGACACAATATCAACAGGCACTCCATGCAGCCTGACTATCTCATCAATGTACAATCTAGCCAGTCTCTCTAAAGGATAAGTCATCTTGATCGGAAGAAAATGGGCTGATTTAGTGAGTCTATCAACAATCACCCAAATGGCATCATGACCCAATCCGGTTCTGGGCAAACCACACACAAAGTCCATACTGATGCATTCCCACTTCCACTCAGGAATAGGAAGGGGCTACAACAAACCACCAGGTTTCTGGTGTTCAGCCTTTACCGTCTGACAGGTTAAACACCTAGAGACAAAATCAATTACCTCTTTCTTCATACCCGGCCACCAAAAGCTTTTCTTGAGGTCCTGATACATCTTAGTCACGCCAGGATGTAGCGAATATTTGGAATTATGGCTATCCTCCAATATTTCTTTCCTCAAGCTTGGTTCCTCAGGGACACACACCCTTCCACGAAACCAAAGAACACCATCATCAGACAAGCTAAAATCCTGAACTGTACCCGCAACCAAACTATCCCTGATCTGAACTAATTTCGGATCCACTGACTGCTGATCTCTGATTTTCTGCAACAAAGCAGACTGTACTCTGAGGAAAGCCACATAACCCGACTGAACTTTAGGAGAAACACTGATCCTGAGATCTCTGAACTCCTGTAGTAACTGCCACTCACTGACCCGTAGTGCCGCTACTGAAGTTACTGGATGTCTGCTCAGTGCATCAGCCACTACATTGGCCTTTCCAGCCTGATACTGAATAGAGAAGTCATAGTCTTTGATCAACTCCATCCATCTTCTTTGTCTCATGTTCAACTCCTTCTGAGTGAAGATGTACTTGAGACTCTGGTGATCAGTGAACAGATCAAACTCTTGACCCAACAAATAGTGACGCCATATCTTCAGAGCAAAGACTACGGCCGCCAACTCTAAGTCATGAGTAGGGTAGTTCAACTCATACTCCTTCAGTTATCTCGAAGCATAGGCTACCACAGAACCCTTCTGCATCAAGACACAACCCAACCCTTTGCCCGAAGCATCCGTATAGACAGTAAACCTTTCCCCATCACTAGGAATAATGAGGATCGGTGTACTAGTCAACCTCCTCTTCAGTTCCTGAAAGCTCTCTTCACACTTGTCATCCCAATTAAACTTGGCCTCCTTTCTGGTCAATTTAGTTAAAGGACCCGCCAGCTTGGAGAATCCCTCAACAAATCTCCGGTAGTAACCTGCTAATCCCAGGAAACTTCTGATCTCAGTAGCACTAGTCGGTCTTCCCCAATCAAGGATGGCTTGCACTTTAACTGGATCCACAGACACCCCCTGACCAGAAATCACATGCCCAAGGAAGCTGATCTTTTCTAGCCAAAACTCACACTTACTAGCCTTGGCATATAATCGGTTCTTCCTTAGGATCTCCAGCACTCTGCGCAAGTCACTAACATGATCCGAAGTAGTCCGAGAGTACACCAAGATATCATCTATGAAAACCACCACACAAGAATCGAGCAATTCATGAAATACCCTATTCATCAAATCCATGAAGACAGCAGGTGCATTCGTCAGTCCAAAAGGCATAACTAGAAATTCAAAATGCCCATACCTGGTCCTGAAAGCAGTCTTAAATATATCCTCATCCTTTACCCTAAGCTGGTAATACCCTGATCTCAAATCAATTTTAGAGAACACTGTAGCTCCCTGTAATTGATCAAATAGATCATCAATTCTGGGGAGAGGATACTTATTCTTGATAGTCACTTGGTTCAGTTGCCTGTAGTCTATACACATCCTCAGGGTTCCATCCTTCTTCTTTACGAACAGCACTGGTGCTCCCCAGGGAGAAGCACTAGGCCGGATGTAACCTTTTTCCAGCAATTCCTCCAGTTGCTTCTTAAGCTCGGCCAACTCTGAGGTAGCCATGCGGTAAGGAGCTCTGGAGATAGGTGCAGTACCTGGCACCAACTCAATGCCAAACTCTACCTCTCGAATTGGTGGCAAGCCTGAAAATTCTTCAGAGAACACATCAGGAAACTCTTTCACCACCGCCATCTGAGTCAAATCAGGAGTAGAATCATCCTGCACCTTAACATGCACCTTAACATGCGCAAGATAATCCAAGAAAGGATACCTTCTAGTGAGACATGGCCTTACTCTCTCAAAGAGCCAGTGTCCTACAACACAGGCTGAGAGGGATGACATAAGTCGAATTCCTTATGCTTCGGCAGTAGGATCGATCATGTATGCAATGTTATGTACTAGACCAGATGTGGCATATGCTGTGAGCATAACCAGCCGATACCAATCCAATCCAGGTCTACAGCACTGGGTGGCTGTAAAGAACATCCTAAAGTATCTGAGAAGAACTAAGGATTTGTTCTTGGTCTATGGGGGACAGGAAGAGCTCAGTATGCAGGGCTATACTGACGCATCGTTCCAGTCTGAGCCTGACGACTTTAGATCGCAGGCCGGCTATGTGTTCAAGATAAATGGAGGCGCTGTATGTTGGAAGAGCTTCAAGCAATCCACCATAGCAGATTCTACAACCGAAGCTGAGTATGTGGCTGCTTCTGAGGCAGCCAAGGAAGCTGTTTGGATAAGGAAGTTCTTATGTGATCTTCAAGTGGTACCTAGTGCAATGGATCCCATTGAACTCTATTGTGAGAACAATGGAGCAATTGCACAAGCCAAGGAACCACGGTCTCATCAAAGATCCAAACACATACTCAGAAGATTTCACCTGATCAGAGAGATCATTGACAGAGGTGATGTCAAGATTAGCAGAGTAGACACAGAGAACAATCTGGCAGACCCATTGACCAAGGCTTTGGCGCAGCAGAAGCATGATGGTCACGCTAGAGATATGGGGTTGAGATTCCTCAACTTCTAGGTCTTAGTGCAAGTGGGAGATTGTTGGTGTATATGCCCTAGGACCTAGTTTTGGTCAACTTATGTACTACTTGACACTGATATTTATATATCATTCTGGCATTGTCGTTATCATTGTTTGACTACACCTGCGATTGTGTACTTACATGATAATGTCCCTGGAGACAGATTGGATCTGTGCTCGAATTATAATCCCCAGTCAATGTACCTTAGTGGATATGGGACAGCTATGGTACTTGTGAGACTGGTATGTGGGCTGGTTAGGCACGTGGTGCTAACGCAGACACATGGGTATATCATTGGGGATATACTGGATAGACCGGCTATGAGGCTATGACTTGGTGTCATGAGTTATCCTCATAAGTGACAGGAGATGCATTGATCCCTTGACTTGAGGTCATTGATCATTCTATATGGTTAGGGACTTGCTTTGATACAATCTAACACCTTGCCGTAGCTGGGAGGTCATAACAGTTGTTATTGAGCATGTCACGACCCATATGAGAAGATCAATGGACAGACATAGGATTTGCCCCTTCCCTAAGGAAGTATGATATCCATGGAGCTCCTTTATGGTTCTATGACTGAGAGTGTATGGCCATACCCAGGTGAGAACCTGTTTTAGTCATAGCCATGTGATTGGATGAAAACAAGTGGTGACACACTTGTCCAATCTGATATCAGTACGGCAAAGAGACTGTAATGCATCTGTACCTAGTTGCGATGATGGGGATGTCAATGTCGATATCCATTCCAATGACCTGGGTAGCAGCGATGCACTGCTAGGTGCCACTCACTGCTTGTGATGACCTTTGGTCAGCACTGCCAGCGTCAGAGGAACCTACAGGGTCGCACACCTTGATACTTGAGTTCTCGTATTGATCGGGAAGCCTTATGATCGAGTTATTGGATAACTCGGATCTAATTGGGAGATTTCATCAGCGCCAATGGGCCTGATGAGATGGAAGAATGTTATTGGAGCCAAACTTCATTTTTGGCAGGTTGACCCATATTTGACCATGGTTGGTCACATTTAGATTAGGGTTGCATTGGATTGGATCCAAGTGCTTAATCAACCTATGCAATGATGTTTGGGCTAGCTCATTATCCAATGAGGCCCAATAACAAGTTCTCATGAAGAGATGAGAGGCTAAAAGGGTATAATGGGGAGAAACATGAACCATTAGGCGCCTAGGGGCATAATGGGGTCATGTTGGCGCCTTTGCTTCATTATGGAAGTAAAGGGCGCCTCCCCCTCTCTTCCTAGGATGGAATGCATGCCTCTATGGCATTGCTTGAGGTGCAAGGCAAGGTCTTGGCGCACAAGGAAACGCGTGGGAACAAAAGGTAAGGTTGAATGAGAATTATGGAAATGTCTTGGAGACTTTCCTTATCTCAAACCTCCTCATCCTAGCCCTACACTTGTCATGATCCTAGCCATTACCCTAACCGCCTCTTGCCCTATAAATATGACCCTAGTCGCCCCCTCTTGTGGGTAATTAATCCCTGAAGGCGTGAACACAAGGAGAGGGGCGAGTGCTTGGAGCAAGGGCGCATCTTCCATAACCGCAAGCCTCTTCCTCCTTTCCTCTTGGCGCAAGGAGATCTAGGGCTTGGCGGCTTGGGCGGTTTTCCCTCTTCACTTGGCGCATCTTTTCTCTAAGTGGCGCAAGAGAAGTAAAACATCTCCCTAAGGCTTGGATCTTCTTCCCGAGGCTAGCACCGGGCGTGGAAGAAGAGAACTCAAGAGATCCATGTGTGCGAGACTGCAGAGGGCGCACACTTGGACACTTACATCGGCATCGCTCCATATTGCTCTTAAGGTATTTCTTAACTCATCGTGTCGACTCCCTTGCTTGCGATCTTCACTGGGTTTTTTGGGACTGGCCTGTTTCGGGGACATTCTTCCGCTGCGAAAAATGTATGTCCATAACTCTGAAAATTGTAAAATGTCCCCGGGGTTTCCCAACAGTTGCCTCACATCGGAAAGAGCACACAACACCAAGAAGGAGTCACAGCGATGCCGGATGTCGACACCAAGCTGCCTGGGAGCATCCACCGGTATGGAGGAGGTTGCCGATGCCATGGATGAGCCGCCTGCACGTTTGAAGCTACCACTCCTTTAGATGTTCCAGCCAATGAACCATTCACACGCAGCACGAATGCCACATGCTACACACCTCAATACCATCTGCCACTGCCAAAGGAAGGAGACACTGCATAGCTATTGGGAAACCCCGGGGACATTTTACAATTTTCAGAGTCATGGACATACATTTTACGCAGCGGAAGAATGTCCCCGAAACAGGCTGGTCCCAAAAACCCAGTGAAGATCGCAAGCAAGGGAGTCGACACGATGAGTTAGGAAATACCTTAGGAGCAATATGGAGCGATGCCGATGTAGGCGTCCAAGTGTGCGCCCTCTGCAGTCTCGCACACACGGATCTCTTGAGTTCTCTTCTTCCACGCCCGGTGCTAGCCTCGGGAAGAAGATCCAAGCCTTAGGAAGATGTTTTACTTCTCTTGCATCACCTAGAGAAATAGATGCGCCAAGTGAAGAGGGAAAACTACCTAAGCCGCCAAGCCCTAGATCTCTTTGCGCCAAGAGGAAAGGAGGAAGAGGCTTGCGGTTATGGAAGATGCGCCCTTGCTCCAAGCACTCGCCCCTCTCCTTGTGTTCACGCCTTCAAGGATTGATTATCCACAAGAGGGGGCGATTAGGGTCACATTTATAGGGCAAGAGGCGGATAGGGTAATGGCTAGGATCATGACAAGTGTAGGGCTAGGATGAGGAGGTTTGAGACAAGAAAGTCTCCAAGGCATTTCCATAATTCTCATTCAACCTTTCCTTTTGTTCCCACGCCTTTCCTTGTGCGCCAAGGCCTTGCCTTGCGCCTCAAGCAATGCCATAAAGGCATTCATTCCATCCTAGCAAGAGAGGGGAGGCGCCCTTTACTTCCATAATGAAGCAAAGGCGCCAACATGACCCCATTATGCCCCTAGGCGCCTAATGGTTCATGTTTCTCCCCATTATACCCTTTTAGCCTCTCATCTCTTCATGAGAACTTGTCATTGGGCCTCATTGGATAATGAGCTAGCCCAAACTTCATTACATGGGTTGATTAAGCACTTGGATCCAATCCAATGCAACCCTAATCCAAATGTGACCAACCACGGTCAAATACGGGTCAACCTGCCAAAAATGAAGTTTGGCTCCAATAACATTCTTCCATCTCATCAGGCCCATTGGCGCTGATGAAATCTCCCAATTAGATCTGAGTTATCCAATAACTCGATCATAAGGCTTCCCGATCAATACGAGAACTCAAGTATCAAGGTGTGCGACCCTATAGGTTCCTCTGACGCTGGCAGTAATGGCCAGAGGTCATCACAAGCAGTGAGTGGCACCTAGCAGTGAATCGCTGCTACCCAGGTCGTTGGAATGGATATCGACATCGACATCCCCATCATCGCAACTAGGTACAGATGCATTACAGTCTCTTTGTCGTACTGATATCCGATTGGACAAGTGTGTCACCACTTGTTTTCATCCAATCATATGGCTATGACTAAAACAGGTTCTCACCTGGGTATGGCCATACACTCTCAGTCATAGAACCATATAGGAGCTCCATGGATATCATACTTCCTTAGGGAAGGGGCAAATCTTATGTCTGTCCATTGACCTTCTCATATGGGTCGTGACATGCTCAATGACAACCGTTATGACCTCCCTGAAAGGTCCCCAAAACAGGGGGAAGAAACCCTAATAGGCGCATAACAAGGATCATACATGCGGAAGCTAGGGTTTCATAGAAAATCGATATGCATGTCATATAATCAACTCTTAAGGCTTGTATAGAGCGAAAGGGATTCATACCATTGCCATTGCAAGGATGGCGACTTGGAAGCAAAGATGCGAGTGCTTCTTCTCCAAAGGCACCGCACACAAGATGAGAGAAGCTTTCTTCTTGTCGCTCCTTGTGCTAGCAAGGATCTCTAAGTGTCCTAATCGCTTGAAGGGATGAGATCTCCTTTTTCCTTGGCTTGTCCGAATGCTCTCCAAGGCGTGAAGAAGTCACACACGAGAGCAGGGGCGTCGAGAAGAGGCAAGCGTTTTTGGCGTTGAGAGGAAGTGGCGTTGATGACTTTCCAAAAATAGAATGTCATGAAGCCATGCGCCCATGATCTCAAAACCGACCAAAACGCCTTCAAGCTTTGAACCAAGCGTTCACACATGTGAACCGGTTCAAGCCAATTCGATCCATTTCAATTTGGTTCAAAGACCAAATCAAATCAGCCCAAGCCATGGTCTAGATCTTACTGAACCAAATGGTTCAAGATCTAACCGTTCATCTCTTGATGCTCTTGATCTCACCGATCTAGCATCAATTCTCTCGATCGAAGCTTACCGATCTCAAGCCCTAATCAATCAAACATGATCAGACCAGATCTCACTTACAATCAGAGATTAAATCCCTTTAAACTGAATCAAAATAATTCAGTCCACACGATCTGACTCAAGTAAGCCATATCATCAAATTGTGCGACCCTAAGGGTTTCCTTTAAATGTCGGTAACGATAACTTACGTTATCACGATCAGTGAGGGGTATCTAGCAACACATCACTGTCTCCCGATATAAAGGAAAGAGTCTTCCAAGACTACACCCAAACCACAGCACAAGTGTGAATCCACTTCACTAGGCATACAAGTTTCCTTTGCCACTGGATGTTCTTATTAGACAAGCGTGTCAAGCCTGTGATTCCAATATGATGAGAATGATTAGATCAGATGATCATAGTCATCTGGGTATGGCCATACACTTCCTCAATCATCTCATACAGGGGGCCCCTATAGAACATCACACTCCAATCAAGGAGACGGCAATCCTATATCTATCACTAGCGCCCTAACATGACTCATGCTCATTATCCAAGATAGTCTATAACTATTATGTTTCAAATGATATTGAACTACCTCAAAACAATGCCAATCATCATTTAGAAACACAAGTGATCTCAAGTCAGAGGAAATATGCCACTTGTTTGCATATAAGGATTATTCACATTGTGACAAGCAATTGAATATCCTAAGTAGGGTCTGTCCAGCACATCCAATGTACCCATGAGTCTACATCTTATTCCATGCTCGAAGCATCCTGTAAGATTAGAACACATATTAGTCTCAATCATATCAAGGCTGTCTCATGTTCACCAAGATATCTCGACTAAGGACAAAACTGCATGTCAGCCAAGCTGAACAGCATTGAGACATTATTCAGAAGTATACATATTGCAGCAGATACTGTAACAACCTGAATAACAACCATTGCCTTTATAAACATAAAGTTTATACATGATACTGATATAATCCCAAGGCCTCAAACATTAGCCTTAAGGGCATACCCCAACAATCTCCCACTTGCACTTAATCTAATGGTTGAGAAATCTCAAACCCATATTATTACAGTGCTTCTCATGCTTCTGCTGCGCCAGAGGCTTTGTAAGCGGGTCTGCTAGATTGTCATCTATATGAAACTTGCAGACTTTGATCTCGCCATGATCAATGATCTCCCGGATCAAGTGAAACCTTCTCTGTATGTGCTTGGACTTCTGGTGCGACCGTGGTTCCTTTGCTTGTGCTATTGCTTCAGTGTTATCACAGAAGATAACCAAAGGATCTGCACTCGAAGGAACAACACCAAGTTCCTGAACGAACTTACGAATCCACACTGCCTCCTTGGATGCTTCTGAGGCTGCAACATACTCGGCTTCTGTTGTGGAATCAGCAACAATTGACTGTTTGAAACTTTTCCACACCACAGCACCTCCATTCAAGATAAAAACATAGCCTGATTGCGATCGGAAATCATCCTGGTCAGATTGGAACGAAGCGTCAGTATATCCTTCAATACTAAGTTCTTCCTGACCTCCATAAATCAAGAACATATCTTTGGTCCTCCGAAGATATTTCATAATGTTCTTGACGCAATCCAGTGTGCCTTCCCTGGATTACTTTGGAATCGACTGGTCACGCTTAACCCGTAAGCAACGTCTGGGCGAGTACACAGCATCGCATACATAATGGATCCAATAGCCGAAGCATAAGGCGTATTGTCCATTTCATCTTTCTCAGTCCGTGTTTGTGGACACTGACTCTTTGAAAGATTCAGACCATGTCTGACTGGAAGATATCCTCTTTTACAATTTTCTAAATGAAATCTCTCCAGGACTTTATCGATGTAAGTACTCTGGCACAGCCCAAGAAGCCTCTTAGATCTATCTCTGTAGATCTTCACACCTAATACATAGGCTGCTTCTCCTAAATCTTTCATCTGGAAACATTTTCTTAACCATGCCTTAACCGTATGTAGTTCAGGAATATCGTTTCCAATGATTAAGATATCATCGACGTAGAGGACTAGGAAAGTAATCACGCTCCCACTAAACCTCTTATATACACACGGGTCATCTTCATTCTTGATAAAACCAAATTCACAGATTGATTCATCAAAACGAATATTCCAGCTTCTTGATGCTTGTTTAAGTCCATAAATGGACTTCTTTAATTTGCATATTTTATGACGATCTGATGGATTAGTGAAACCTTCAGGTTGTGTCATATACACATCCTCTTCCAGTTTTCCATTAAGGAAAGCGGTTTTCACATCCATCTGCCAGATCTCATAATCATAATATGCTGCTATCGCGAGAATAATCCGAATAGACTTGAACATAGCTACAGGAGAGAAAGTTTCATCATAATCTATCCCGTAGATTTGTTTGAAACCTTTCGCAACTAGCCTGCCTTTATAGGTAACTACATTACCATCCATGTCTATCTTCTTCTTGAAGATCCACTTACAGCCTATAGGGATTACTCCCGGAGGCGGATCAACCAAATCCCAGACTTGGTTATCTGACATGGAGTCCATCTCGGCTCGCATAGCTTCAAGCTATCTTGCTGATTCCGGTCCACTGACCGCATCCGCATAAGTGAGGGGTTCATCATCAATGATGTAGACTCCGTCATAGCGCTCAGGCTGTCGACGGATCCTTCCTGATCTTCGCGGTTCCCGTGATATCTGAGCCTCAGGTTGTTCAGTAACCTGATCTACTGGCTCAGGCTCATCCAAACGTGCTTGACTACTTTGTCCTTCTACTGGATTCTCATCCAGCTTTATTTCTCTCCCACTGGCTTCTTGCAGAAGAAATTCTTTCTCAAGAAAAATAGCCGTCCGAGCAACAAATACTTTGTTCTCCTTGGGATCGTAGAAATAATAACCCTTTGTTTCCTTAGGGTAACCGACAAAGATACATTTCTCAGATCTGCTCTCCAGTTTCCCAGAGGCGAGCTTTTTGACATAAGCCTCGCAACCCCAGATCTTAATAAATGTCAAGCTCGGCTGTTTCCCATACCATAACTCATATGGAGTCTTTGAAACTGCCTTAGATGGCACTCGGTTTAGTACCTTTGCAGCTGTTTCCAGTGCAAATCCCCAAAAGGAGTAAGGTAGAGTAGCCTGACTCATCATAGAACGAACCATATCCAGTAAGGTTCTATTTCTCCTCTCGGACACACCATTCCATTGCGGTGTTCCTGGCGGAGTGAGCTGTGAGATAATCCCACACTCCTTCAGATAGTCAGTAAACTCATGACTCAAGTATTCTCCACCTCGATCTGAACGAAGTGCCTTGATATTTCGGCCTAGCTGATTTTGTACTTCATTCTTGAACTCTTTGAACTTGTCAAAAGATTCACTCTTATGTCTCATAAGATAGACATAACTGTAAGGTACCCCTTTCATGAGGGGGGGGCGAAAACCCTAATAGGAGGCGCATATAAACTATGATTGCGGAAGCAAGGATTTTTAGGGTTTCATAAGATCGCATGTGGTATAGCCATATGATCAACTTAAAAACGATTGCAAATAAGAATCAAGGAATCGATTCTCACCAAAGCCATTGCTTGGATGGCGTCTAGGAAGAAGAGACTCAAGCGCTTCTCCTCCAAATGGTGCGCACACAAGGTGATGCCCCCTACTCTTTGTTGATCCTTGTGCTAGCAAGGTTCTTCAAAGGTCCTTGTCGTATGAAAGGGAAGAGAAGACTTTCTTGCTTGGCGAGATCTCTCCCTTGTCGTCAAAAGAACTTCCACGAGAGAAGAGGCGACGAGAGGTGAAGAGACGAGAGAGGGCGTTCCACTCTCGAACGTGTAGCGCGTTGCCTTATTTTGGAAAACCAAAAATAGTAACCGCCTAACGTTCATGCGCTCATGCGTTCATGGGTTTATCCCAACGCATTTTGCTCTCTCCCTTGAACCATGCGCTCACTCAATGAGCTGGTTCAATGTCGGTTTGGTTCAAAGACCAATTAACCCAAGCCATATGGTCTAGATCACAATAAACCCTAAAGGTTCAAGATTTAACCGTTCATCTCTTGATGCTCCTGATCTCACCGATCTAGCATCCAATCTCTCGATCGAAGCTTACCGATCTCAAGCCCTAATCAATCAAACATGATCAGACCAGATCTCACTTACAATCAGAGTTTAAATCCCTTTAAACTGAACCCAAACAATTCAGTCCACACGATCTGACTTAAGTAAGCCATATCATCAAATTGTGCGACCCTAAGGGTTTCCTTTAAATGTCGGTAACGATAACTTACATTATCACGATCAGTGAGGGGTATCTAGCAACACATCACTGTCTCCTGATATAAAAGAAAGAGTCTTCCAAGACTACACCCAAACCACAGCACAAGTGTGAATCCACTTCACAAGGCATACATGTTTCCTTTGCCACTGGATGTTCTTATTGGACAAGCGTGTCAAGCCTGTAGCTCCAATATGATGAGCATGATTAGATCAGATGAACATAGTCACCTGGGTATGGCCATACACTTTCTCAATCATCTCATCCAGGGGGGCCCCTTTAGAACATCACACTCCTTAAACAAGGAGACGGCAATCCTATATCTATCACTAGTGTCCTAACCTGACTCATGATCATTATCCAAGATAGTCTATAACCATTATGTTTCAAATGATATTGAACTACCTCAAAACAATGACAATCATCATTTAGAAACACAAGTGATCTCAAGTCAGAGGATATGTGCCACTTGTTGCAAACAAGGATTATTCACATTGTGACAAGCAATTGAATATCCTAGTAGGGTCTGTCCAGTACATCCAATGTACCCATGAGTCTACATCTTATTCCATGCTCGAAGCATCCTATAAGATTAGAACACATATTAGTCTCCATCATATCAAGGCTGTCTCATGTTCACCAAGATATCTCGACTAAGGACATAGAGCATGTCAGCCTAGCTGAACAGCATTGAGACATTATTCAGAAGCACACTTATTGCAGCAGACAATGTAACAAACTGAATAACAACCATTGCCTTTGTAAACTTAAGAGTTTATACATGATACTGAAAGAATCCCAATGCCTCAAACATTAGCCTTAAGGGCATACCCCAATAATCTCCCACTTGCACTTAATCTAATGGTTGAGAAATCTCAAACCCATATTATTACAGTGCTTCTCATGCTTCTGCTGCGCCAGAGGCTTGGTAAGCGGGTCTGCCAGATTGTCATCTATATGAACCTTGCAAACTTTGATCTCGCCACGATCAATGATCTCCCGGATCAAGTGAAACCGTCTCTGTATGTGCTTGGACTTCTGGTGCGACCGTGGTTCCTTTGCTTGTGCGATTGCTCCAGTGTTATCACAGAAGATAACCAAAGGATCTGCACTCGAAGGAACAACACCAAGTTCCTGAACGAACTTACGAATCCACACTGCCTCCTTAGATGCTTCTGAGGCTGCAACATACTCGGCTTCTGTTGTGGAATCAGCAACAATAGACTGTTTGAAACTTTTCCACACCACTGCTCCTCCATTCAAGCTAAAAACATAGCCTGATTGCGATCGGAAATCATCCTGGTCCGATTGGAACGAAGTGTCAGTATATCCTTCTATACTGAGTTCTTCCTGACCACCATATATCAAGAACATATCTTTGGTCCTCCGCAGATATTTTAAAATGTTCTTGACCGTAATCCAGTGTGCCTGACCTGGATTACTTTGGAATCGACTGGTCACGCTTAACCCGTAAGCGACGTCTGGGCGAGTACACAACATCGCATACATAATGGACCCAATAGCCGAAGCATAAGGCGTATTGTCCATTTCATCTTTCTCAGTCTGTGTTTGTGGACACTGACTCTTTGAAAGATTCAGACCATGTCTGACTGGAAGATATCATCTTTTAGAATTCTCTAAATGAAATCTCTCCAGGACTTTATCGATGTAAGTACTCTGGCACAGCCCGAGAAGCCTCTTAGATCTATCCCTATAGATCTTCACACCTAATACATAGGCTGCTTCTCCTAGATCTTTCATCTGGAAACATTTTCTTAACCATGCTTTAACAGCATGCAGTTCAGGAATATCGTTTCCAATGATTAAGATATCATCGACGTAGAGGACTAGGAAAGTAATCACGCTCCCACTAAACCTCTTATATACACACGGGTCATCTTCATTCTTGATGAAACCAAACTCAGAGATTGATTCATCAAAACGAATATTCCAGCTCCTAGATGCTTGTTTAAGTCCATAAATGGACTTCTTTAACTTGCATATTTTATGACGATCTGATGGATTAGTGAAACCTTCAGGTTGTGTCATATACACATCCACATCCAGTTTTCCATTAAGGAAAGCGGTCTTCACATCCATCTGCCATATCTCATAATCGTAATATGCTGCTATCGCGAGAATAATCCGAATAGACTTGAACATGGCTACAGGAGAGAAAGTTTCATCATAATCTATCCCGTAGATTTGTTTGAAACCTTTCGCAACTAGCCTGCCTTTATAGGTAACTACGTTACCATCCATGTCAATCTTCTTCTTGAAGATCCATTTACAGCCTATAGGGATTACTCCCGGAGGCGGATCAACCAAATCCCAGACTTGGTTATCTGACATGGAGTCCATCTCGGCTCGCATAGCTTCAAGCCATCTAGCTGATTCCGGTCCACTGACCGCATCCGCATAAGTAAGGGGTTCATCATTATCAATGATGTAGACTCCGTCATAGCGCTCAGGCTGTCGACGGATCCTTTCCGATCTTCGCGGTTCCCGTGATATCTGAGCCTCAGGTTGTTCACTAACCTGTTCTACTGGCTCATGCACATCCAACTGTGCTTGACTACTTTGTCCTTCCTCTGGATTCTCATCCAGCTTTATTTCTCTCCCACTGGCCTCTTGCAGAAGAAACTCCTTCTCAAGAAAAATGGCCGTCCGAGCAACAAATACCTTGTTCTCTTTGGGATCGTAGAAATAATAACCCTTAGTTTCCTTAGGGTAACCGACAAAGATGCATTTCTCAGATCTGCTCTCTAGTTTCCCAGAGGCGAGCTTTTTGACATAAGCCTCGCAACCCCAGATCTTAATAAATGTCAAGCTAGGCTGTTTCCCATACTATAACTCATATGGAGTCTTTGAAACTGCCTTGGATGGCACTCGGTTTAGTACCTTTGCAGCTGTTTCCAGCGCAAATCCCCAAAAGGAGTAAGGTAGAGTAGCCTGACTCATCATAGAACGAACCATATCCAGTAATGTTCTGTTCCTCCTCTCGGACACAACATTCCACTGCGGTGTTCCTGGCGGAGTGAGCTGTGAGATAATCCCACACTCCTTCAGATAGTCAATAAACTCTCGACTTAGGTATTCTCCACCTCGATCTGAGCGAAGTGCCTTGATATTTTGGCCTAGCTGATTCTGTACTTCATTTTTGAACTCTTTGAACTTGTCAAAAGATTCACTTTTATGTCTCATCAGATAGACATACCCATATCTACTGAAATCATCAGTAAAGGTAATGAAGTATGAATAGCCACCTCTGGCATGTTTACTAAATGGCCCACACACATCACTGTGTATAAGGTCAAGTAAACCTGAAGCCCTTTGACCTTTGTGAGGAAAAGGAGACTTCGTCATTTTACCCATTAAACAAGCTTTGCATGTATCAATCTCCTCATAGGAGAATGATCCCAGCAGTCCATGATCATGCAACCGCTTAATGCGCTTCTTGTTAATATGGCCTAAACGACTATGCCATAGCAAGGTGTTGTCATCAGCATACTTGGCTTTCTTATTATCAATGTTTTGTATAGAACATTCCATGTCCAACATGAATAACCCATTGTTAATTGACCCAGTAGCATAAACAATATTATCAAGAGAAAGATAACACTTTGAAGTCTTGCATTCAAAGGAAAACCCCTTCCTGACAAGAGCAGGAATGGAGATAATATTTTTAGTAATGCTTGGTACAAAATAACAATTGTTTAGTTCTAATACAAGTCCAGATGGTAATGAGATGTAATATTCTCCTACAGCAACAGCAGCAACCCGTGCCCCGTTTCCAACTCGTAGGTCCACCTCATGCTGTCCCACCTGTCTTCTTCTCTTGAGTTCCTGTACATTTGAACAAATGTGAACTCCACATGCAGTGTCCAACACCCATGAAATAGAAGAAGAAGATATCATGACTTCAGTCACAAAAATACCTGAGCCAGAAGCAATGCTTCCCTTCTTGTCTCCTTGGAGCGCTTTACAGTCCTTTTTCCAGTGACCCAGCTGGCCACAATGGAAACACCTGTATTCCTTCGACCGCTTAACCTTTTGTTTCAGAGCCTTGTTGTAATTCTTGACAGGGGCTTTGCCCTTCTTCCCCTTCTTCTTGTTCCTGGAAGGAAACATCAAGACAGAGGTTGAAGGCTTTCCCTTTAGAGTTTCCTCTGTAGTCAAGAGCATATTCAACAACTCTGCCGGTGTATAGTCGATCTTGTTCATATTAAAATTAATAATGAACGGAACGAAAGAGGCCGGGAGAGACTGCAGAATAATGTCTACAGCAAGCTCCTGATTGATGGTATGCCCCAGTTTCTCTAGAGCCTCTTTGTGCCCAATCATCTTGAGCACATGAGCTCCCACTGGACTCCCTTCAGCCAGTTTGCTCTGAAAGAAAAGCTTGGTCAAATTATAGCGCTCAGTCCTCGCCTGTGCAGCATATAGCATCTTGAGGTTTGCTATCATTTCTATAGCAGACATATCCTCATGCTGACGCTACAGCTGTGGCGTCATAGACGCTAGCATCAGGCAAGCGACATCAATGCTATCATTGACATGCTTTTCATAGGCTTCCCGAACCGCCCTTGCGGCGTTCGGAGCGGGTTGAGGCGGTATAGCCGTCTCGAGGACATACAGTTTCCTCTCTGCCTTAAGAACAATCTTAAGGTGTCCGTACCAGTCTGAGAAGTTTGGCCCAACAAACTTCTCCCTTTCCAGTAGGGATCGTACATTGAAGCTCATGGTGTTCGTTGCTGCAGGAATCTACAACAATGCAAGAACAGCAAGGTCAGTATCAATGTATAGAATCAATCCAGGACTTAAGAAAGATTCTTTTCTCACTATTTTATCTGACTGAAAAATCCAATAAAACAGTCCGAAAGAGTAAGACTCTTTTAGTGAGATGGGATCCAGATTTCATACTTGGTCTCCGCGTCCCGCTCAGGCGAGATAAGTTGCACAGAGAGTACAAGCACTAATTTCTGGTAGGCAGTCCCTGCCAATCGCCAACCCGTGCGATTCCCCTTCATCTGGGCAATCCAGCAGACTGTGCCAACTGAGTTGGTACAACACAGTCTCTGATCCCACAGATGGCTGCCTCCATATAGCTAACATATGCCCCATATGTAGCCTACATGGTCAAGCTGATCTGACCTACTCCCTGGACCACCACGTGCTATGCTGAGCAACGAGAAGCGATAAATCCCTTCCCTGTAACACACAGGTGTAATCGCACACCGTCTGAAGATAGATGGGCGTGCCCACTGAGTGGGTACAACACAGCCCCAACGATAGTCAGAACAGTGAGGTTTCGCGTCAGAAGGCTTACGTGCTTGATATTTTAGCGTTGGATTTTAACGGTCTTTTTATCTTCTTAACTATCATGCATAACTTATGGCGGTAGCAGAAGATTAATAAATCATGCAAGTCTAATTATTTAAGCAATAAAAGAAAGCATGATGATCTTATGTGGTAAAAGCCCATTAACCCTAAGTAAGACCTTAATTTAACTTAACTCTTCACTTGAGCTTTCCATGGGTCTTTTGCATCTCATCTGGCCCAACCCAGGGCCCAAGCGCCCACTGCAGCTCAGGTGCGCCCACCAGGTAAATGCGCCTGTCCCAGAGTCGAACCCTGGACCTCCCACCTGGTCAAGCCACTGCTGCATGCGCCTCTGCCATGTGTGCTCTGTGCTCTTGTCTGATTAAATTACAATTTAATCTATCTAGACAAGTTTGACTCGCGGGTCAATTACACTTTATAAATTAAATGAAATATGATGCGCAGATCACAAAAATAATAATTTATAATTAATCCAGGCTCGCAGGCCCCAGCACAGCACACATTAAAAAGGGCAACCCACATAAGATTAAATAAACAAGCAGATGGCATCCAATCAACATGTGATCCAAACCAGGAAATAAAATTGGTTTTGAAAACCCATTGGCATCAATTTTTATTTTCCTTATGTGCCCTACTACCTTACAACGGTCCATTAATAGGGATCCACTCATCCGACCTAGTCAGATCCACTGCCCTTGCATGCACCAAGTCCTAACTGACTTGAGTTGACCCAGTGGCCAACAATGCATGCAGATGGGCTGAACGACCCTCATGAGTCCAGGCAAGCGGGTGTGACCCCGGGCCTAACTCAAGAGCGTTCACTGGTTGTCTTAACCAGACATCGCTACACGCCTGTCTGCAGTCGACCTATAGCCACCTCGTGCTTGCGCACAGGTGCCATCTGGTCGACCCATCTAGGCTGTCAGATGATCTGATCAGACTGTTAGGATCTTACCTAGAGGATGACTTCAACCCTACTAACCCGTCTAAGGGTTTATAGTAAGCGCTTAGATCTAAGTGAGGCGCGCAAGTGATTAAGTTTTTAAGAAAAACTACAACATTTAACATGCGCCAACATGTAAGCATCAAAGATGCGCCAACATAAGTTAACCTCATACATGCGCCAAAATAAACTATATTCAACTAGCATTTTCGCATGAAGAGAAAACTTAGATCAAACATGGATCACAAAACATTAAGCAATCATATGCATCATACCGAAACCATTTCCTCTGATACCAATTGTAAGGTACCCCTTTCATGAGGGGGGGGGGGCGAAAACCCTAATAGGAGGCGCATATAAACTATGATTGCGGAAGCAAGGATTTTTAGGGTTTCATAAGATCGCATGTGGTATAGCCATATGATCAACTTAAAAATGATTGCAAATAAGAATCAAGGAATCGATTCTCACCAAAGCCATTGCTTGGATGGCGTCTAGGAAGAAGAGACTCAAGCGCTTCTCCTCCAAATGGTGCGCACACAAGGTGATGCCGCCTACTCTTTGTTGATCCTTGTGCTAGCAAGGTTCTTCAAAGGTCCTTGTCGTATGAAAGGGAAGAGAAGACTTTCTTGCTTGGCGAGATCTCTCCCTTGTCGTCAAAAGAACTTCCACGAGAGAAGAGGCGACGAGAGGTGAAGAGACGAGAGAGGGCGTTCCACTCTCGAACGTGTAGCGCGTTGCCTTATTTTGGAAAACCAAAAATAGTAACCGCCTAATGTTCATGCGCTCATGCGTTCATGGGTTTATCCCAACGCATTTTGCTCTCTCCCTTGAACCATGCGCTCACTCAATGAGCTGGTTCAATGTCGGTTTGGTTCAAAGACCAATTAACCCAAGCCATATGGTCTAGATCACAATAAACCCTAAAGGTTCAAGATTTAACCGTTCATCTCTTGATGCTCCTGATATCACCGATCTAGCATCCAATCTCTCGATCGAAGCTTACCGATCTCAAGCCCTAATCAATCAAACATGATCAGACCAGATCTCACTTACAATCAGAGTTTAAATCCCTTTAAACTGAACCCAAACAATTCAGTCCACATGATCTGACTTAAGTAAGCCATATCATCAAATTGTGCGACCCTAAGGGTTTCCTTTAAATGTCGGTAACGATAACTTACGTTATCACGATCAGTGAGGGGTATCTAGCAACACATCACTGTCTCCCGATATAAAAGAAAGAGTCTTCCAAGACTACACCCAAACCACAGCACAAGTGTGAATCCACTTCACAAGGCATACATGTTTCCTTTGCCACTGGATGTTCTTATTGGACAAGCGTGTCAAGCCTGTAGCTCCAATATGATGAGCATGATTAGATCAGATGAACATAGTCACCTGGGTATGGCCATACACTTTCTCAATCATCTCATCCAAGGGGGCCCCTTTAGAACATCACACTCCTTAAACAAGGAGACGGCAATCCTATATCTATCACTAGTGTCCTAACCTGACTCATGATCATTATCCAAGATAGTCTATAACCATTATGTTTCAAATGATATTGAACTACCTCAAAACAATGACAATCATCATTTAGAAACACAAGTGATCTCAAGTCAGAGGATATGTGCCACTTGTTGCAAATAAGGATTATTCACATTGTGACAAGCAATTGAATATCCTAGTAGGGTCTGTCCAGTACATCCAATGTACCCATGAGTCTACATCTTATTCCATGCTCGAAGCATCTTATAACTATCATTGACGCAAGCATCAGGCAAGCAACATCAATGCTATCATTGACATGCTTCTCATAAGCATCGCGAACCGCCCTTGTGGCGTTCGGAGCGGGTTGAGGCGGTATAGCCGTCTCGAGGACATACAGTTTCCTCTCAGCCTTAAGAACAATCTTAAGGTGTCCAAACCAGTCCGAGAAGTTTGGCCCAGCAAACTTCTCCCTTTCCAGTAAGGATCGCACATTGAACGCAGTGGTGTTCGTTGCTGCAGTAATCTACAACAATGCAAGAACAGCAAGGTCAGTATCAATGTTAGAATCAATCTAGGACTTAAGAAAGATTCTTTTCTCACTATTTTATCTGGCTGAAAAATCCAGCAAAACAGCCCGAAAGAGTAAAACTCTTTTAGTGAGATGAGATCCAGATTTCATACTTGGTCTCCGCGTCCCGCTCAGGCGAGATAAGATGCACAGAGAGTACAAGCACTAATCTCTGGTAGGCACTCCCTGCCAATCGCCAACCCGTGCGATTCCCCTTCATCTGGGCAATCCAGCAGACTGTGCCAACTGAGTTGGTACAACACAGTCTCTGATCCCACAGATGGCTGCCTCCATATAGCTAACATATGCGCCATATGCAGCCTACATGGTCAAGCTGACCCAACCTACTCCCTGGACCACCACGTGCTATGCTGAGCAACGAGAAGCGATAAATCCCTTCTCTGTAACACGCAGGTGTAATCACACACCGTCTGAAGATAGATGGGCGTGCCCACTGAGTGGGTACAACATGGCCCCAACGATAGTCAGAACAGTGAGGTTTCGCGTCAGAAGGCTATCGTGCTTGATATTTAACGTTGGATTTTAACGGTCCTTTTATCTTCTTAACTATCATGCAAATCCTATGGTGATAGCAGAAGAATAAATCATGCAGTTCTAATTATTTAAACAATAAATGAAAGCATGATGATCTTATGTGGTAAAAGCCCATTAAGCCTAAGTAAGACCTTAATAAACTTAAGTCTTCACTTGAGCTCTTCTTGGGTCTTTTGCATTTCTTCTGGCCCAACCCAGGGCCCAAGCGCCCACTGCAGCTCAAAGGCGCCCACCAGGTAATATGCGCCTGTCCTAGAGTCAAACTCTAGACCTCCCACTGGTGAAGCCACTTGCTGCATGCGCCTCTGCCAAGTGTGCTCTGTGTTCATGTCTGATCAAAATACATTTTAATCTATCTAGACATGATTGACACGCAGGTCAATTACACTTTATAAATTAATTAAAATGTGATGCGCAGATCACAATAAATAATTTACAATATACATCCAGGCACGCAGGCCCCAGCACAGCACACATTAATCGGGCAGCCCACATAAGATTAAATAAACACCAAACATGGTATACAAGCAACATGTGATCCAAAAACAAGAAAATAAAATTTCGAAAAACCCCATGGCATCAATTTTATTTCCTTATGTGCCCTACTACCTTACAACGGTCCATTAATAGGGATCCACTCATCAAACCTAGTCAGACCCACTGCCCTTGCATGCACCAAGTCTTAACTGACTTGAGTCGACCTAATGGTCAACCATGCATGCGCTGGGCTAAACGACCCTCATGAGTTCTGGCAAGCGGGTGTGACCCCGGGCCTAACTCATGAGCGTTCACTGGTTGTCTCAACCAGACATCGCTACACGCCTGTCTGCAGTCGACCTATAGCCACCTCATGCTCGCGCATAGGTGCCATCTGGTCGACCCATCTAGGCTGTCAGATAGTCTGATCAGACTGTTGGGTCTAGACTCGATTGATGACTTCAACCCTAATAACCCGTCTAAGTTTTTAAAGCAGGCGCTTATAGATCTAGATGGAGCACGCAAGAAGTTAAGTTTTGACAAAAACATCTACTTGCGCCAACAATAAACATCATACATGCGCCACAAGTAATGAACATACATCTAGTATTTTCGCATGATGATAACCTTAGATCTTATCATAAGCGCAAACAAGGATCACAAAAGCAATCATATGAACATACAATGAACTTAGCTCTGATACCAATTGAAAGGTCCCCAAAACAGGGGGAAGAAACCCTAATAGGCGCATAACAAGGATCATACATGCGGAAGCTAGGGTTTCATAGAAAATCGATATGCATGTCATATAATCAACTCTTAAGGCTTGTATAGAGCGAAAGGGATTCATACCATTGCCATTGCAAGGATGGCGACTTGGAAGCAAAGATGCGAGTGCTTCTTCTCCAAAGGCACCGCACACAAGATGAGAGAAGCTTTCTTCTTGTCGCTCCTTGTGCTAGCAAGGATCTCTAAGTGTCCTAATCGCTTGAAGGGATGAGATCTCCTTTTTCCTTGGCTTGTCCGAATGCTCTCCAAGGCGTGAAGAAGTCACACACGAGAGCGGGGGCGTCGAGAAGAGGCAAGCGTTTTTGGCGTTGAGAGGAAGTGGCGTTAATGACTTTCCAAAAATAGAATGTCATGAAGCCATGCGCCCATGATCTCAAAACCGACCAAAACGCCTTCAAGCTTTGAACCAAGCGTTCACACATGTGAACCGGTTCAAGCCAATTCGATCCATTTCAATTTGGTTCAAAGACCAAATCAAATCGGCCCAAGCCATGGTCTAGATCTTACTGAACCAAATGGTTCAAGATCTAACCGTTCATCTCTTGATGCTCTTGATCTCACCGATCTAGCATCAATTCTCTCGATCGAAGCTTACCGATCTCAAGCCCTAATCAATCAAACATGATCAGACCAGATCTCACTTACAATCAGAGATTAAATCCCTTTAAACTGAATCAAAACAATTCAGTCCACACGATCTGACTCAAGTAAGCCATATCATCAAATTGTGCGACCCTAAGGGTTTCCTTTAAATGTCGGTAACGATAACTTACGTTATCACGATCAGTGAGGGGTATCTAGCAACACATCACTGTCTCCCGATATAAAGGAAAGAGTCTTCCAAGACTACACCCAAACCACAGCACAAGTGTGAATCCACTTCACTAGGCATACAAGTTTCCTTTGCCACTGGATGTTCTTATTAGACAAGCGTGTCAAGCCTGTGATTCCAATATGATGATAATGATTAGATCAGATGATCATAGTCATCTGGGTATGGCCATACACTTCCTCAATCATCTCATACAGGGGGCCCCTATAGAACATCACACTCCAATCAAGGAGACGGCAATCCTATATCTATCACTAGCGCCCTAACATGACTCATGCTCATTATCCAAGATAGTCTATAACCATTATGTTTCAAATGATATTGAACTACCTCAAAACAATGCCAATCATCATTTAGAAACACAAGTGATCTCAAGTCAGAGGAAATATGCCACTTGTTTGCATATAAGGATTATTCACATTGTGACAAGCAATTGAATATCCTAAGTAGGGTCTGTCCAGCACATCCAATGTACCCATGAGTCTACATCTTATTCCATGCTCGAAGCATCCTGTAAGATTAGAACACATATTAGTCTCAATCATATCAAGGCTGTCTCATGTTCACCAAGATATCTCGACTAAGGACAAAACTGCATGTCAGCCAAGCTGAACAGCATTGAGACATTATTCAGAAGTATACATATTGCAGCAGATACTGTAACAACCTGAATAACAACCATTGCCTTTATAAACATAAAGTTTATACATGATACTGATATAATCCCAAGGCCTCAAACATTAGCCTTAAGGGCATACCCCAACAATCTCCCACTTGCACTTAATCTAATGGTTGAGAAATCTCAAACCCATATTATTACAGTGCTTCTCATGCTTCTGCTACGCCAGAGGCTTTGTAAGCGGGTCTGCTAGATTGTCATCTGTATGAACCTTGCAGACTTTGATCTCGCCACGATCAATGATCTCCCGGATCAAGTGAAACCTTCTCTGTATGTGCTTGGACTTCTGGTGCGACCGTGGTTCCTTTGCTTGTGCTATTGCTCCAGTGTTATCACAGAAGATAACCAAAGGATCTGCACTCGAAGGAACAACACCAAGTTCCTGAACGAACTTACGAATCCACACTGCCTCCTTGGATGCTTCTGAGGCTGCAACATACTCGGCTTCTGTTGTGGAATCAGCAACATACTCGGCCTCAAACATTAGCCTTAAGGGCATACCCCAACACTCCCAACTACGGCGAGGTGTTATGTTGTATCAAAGCAAGTCCCTAACCATATAGAATGGTCAATGACCTCAAGTCAAGGGATCAATGCATCTCCTGTCACTTGTGAGGATAACTCATGACACCAAGTCATAGCCTCACAGTGGGTCTATCCAGTATATCCTCCAATGATATACCCATGTGTCTGCGTTAGCACCACGTGCCTAACCAGCCCACATACCAGTCTCACAAGTACCAGAGCTGTCCCATATCCACTCAGGTACATCGACTAGGGACAATCATTTGAGCACAGATCCAATCTGTCTCCAGGGACATTATCATGTAAGTACACAATCGCAGGTGTAGACAAACAATGATAACGACAATGCCAGAAAGATATATGAATATCAGAGTTAAGTAGTACAAAGATGGACCAAAACTAGGTCCTAGGGCATATACACCAACAATCTCCCACTTGCACTAAGACCTAGAGGTTGAGCAACCTCAACCCCATATCTCTAGTACGACCATCATGCTTCTGCTGCGCCAAAGCCTTGGTCAGTGGGTCGGCTAGATTGCTCTCTGTGTCAACTCTGCTAATCTTGACATCACCTTGATCAATGATCTCTCTGATCAGGCGAAATCTCCTGAGTATGTGTTTGGACCTTTGATGAGACCGTGGTTCCTTAACATGTGCAGTTCCCATTGTTGTCATAGTAGAGCTCAATGTGATCCATTGCACTTGGAACCACCTAAAGTTCAGAAAAGAACTTCCTGATCCAAACGGTTTCATTGGCTGCCTCAGAAGCAACCACATACTCAGCTTCGGTTGTAGAATTAGCTATGGTGGATTGCTTGAAGCTCTTTCAGCATACAGCACCTCCAACCATTTTAAACAAATAGCTGGTCTGCGATCTGAAGTCGTCAGGATCAGACTGGAATGACTCATCAGTGAAGCCCTGCACACTGAGCTCTTCCAATCCCCATAGACCATACAGAATAAATCCTTAGTCCTTTTCAGGAAACTCAAGGATATTCTTTACAGCCACCCAGTGCTGCAAACCTAGATTGGATTGGTATCAGCTGGTTATGCTTACAGCATAACCCACATCTGGTCTAGTACACAGCATTGCATACATGATTTATCCCATTGCCGAAGCATAGGGAATTCGACTCATGTTATCCCTCTCAGCCCGTGTTGTAGGACACTGGCTCTTTGAGAGAGTAAGGCCATCTCTCACTGGAAGGTATCCTTTCTTGGATTGCTCCAAGTTGAACCTCTCCAGGACCTTATCAATGTGGGTACTCTGACTAAGGGCCAAGAGCCTCTTGGATCTATCCCGGTAGATCCTCACGCCTAGAATATAGGCGGCCTCCCCTAAGTCTTTCATCTCGAAACACTTCCCCAACCATGTCTTCACAGCTTGAAGACTAGGGATGTCATTTCCGATGACCAGTATGTCATCGACATACAAGACCAGAAAAATTACCAAGCTCCCACTGAATTTTCTGTATACACAAGCGTCATCTTCACTTTTGATAAACCCATAATCTCTCACGGCTTCGTCAAATCGAAGATTCCAACTTCGAGATGCTTGCTTCAATCCATAAATGGACCTCTTTAACCTGCAGACCTTATTAGCCTCTGCAGGATGGATGAAGCCATCAGGTTGTGTCATATACACATCCTCAGTCAGCTTCCCGTTAAGGAACGCTATCTTCACATCCATCTACCATATCTCATAATCATGATATGCAGCTATAGCAAGCAGAATCCGAATGGATTTAATCATGGCAACTGGCGAGAAGGTTTCATCATAGTCCACCCCGTGGACTTGTTTAAATCCTTTAGCCACTAGTCTACCCTTGTAGGTAACTATATTGCCATCCATGTCTGTCTTCCTCTTGAAGACCCATTTACACCCTATGGGTTTTACCCCATTAGGCAGCTCAACCAAATCCCAGACTTGGTTAGCCGACATGGAATCTATCTCAGATCGCATGGCGTCAAGCCATTTCTCGGAGTCCGGTCCACTGACCGCCTCATCATAGGTTCTAGGTTCATCCTCAATGATGAAGATCCCATCGTGTTGGGTCGGTAGCGACCCATACCTTTCAGGTGCACGACGAATTCTCCCAGACCTACGCGGGACCTGTGTCTGAGCCTCAGGTTGCCTAGCAACCGGTGCAGGTGGCTCAGATTCCATCTCTTTGTCTTGTGCTTGCACTTGGACCTCATCCAAGTCAAACTTCCTCCCACTAACTTCTTTCATAAGAAATTCTTTCTCTAGAAAGATAGCACCCCGAGCAACAAAAACTTTGTTCTCGGTTGGGACATAGAAGTAGTATCCTTTAGTTTCCTTAGGATACCCCATAAATACACACTTATCAGATCTAGGTTCTAGCTTGCTAGAATCCTGACGTTTGACATAAGCCTCACATCCCCAGATCCTGATAAACGCTAGATTAGGGCGTCTCCCACTCCACATCCGTATGGTATTTTGGAGACACTCTTAGATGGAACATTATTCAGTATCAAAGAAGCTGTTTCTAGTGCATGCCCCCAGAATAATGAAGGTAGAGTTGCATGACTCATCATGGATCGAACCATATCCAATAAAGTTCGATTTCTCCTTTCAGACACACCATTCCATTGAGGTGTTCCAGGAGGAGTGAGTTGGGATATGATCCCACACTCTCTCAAATAGTCAAAGAACTCACCACTTAGGTATTCTCCACCTCGATCTGATCGAAGAGCTTTAATGGATCTTCCAAGCTGGTTCTCTACTTCATTCTTGAACTCCTTGAATTTCTCAAAGGATTCAGATTTATGTCTCATTAAGTAGACATAGCCATACCTACTGAAGTCATCAGTGAAGGTAATGAAGTAGTTGTACCCTCCTCTGGCTTGTTTATTGAAGGGCCCACACACATCAGTATGTATGAGATCCAATAAACCTTCTGCCCTCTCACCAATCTTGGTGAAGGGCGCCTTTGTCATTTTCCCTAATAAACAAGGTTCACAAGTATCAAATTCCTCCAAGGAACTCGAATCTAACAATCCATTTGCATGGAGTTGTTGGATGCGATTCTTGTTTATATGGGCTAATCGGCAGTGCCATAGGAAAGCACCAACTGAACCACTCAGTTTGGTCCTCTTATTGCTTATGTTACAAATAGAACTTTCCATATCCAAGATATATAGACCATTGCATAAAGTACCCTTCCCATAGAACATATTTGCAAAAGAACAGGAGTTCTTATTTATTTCAAATTTAAATCCTTTCTTTGCCAAGCAAGGAATGGATACAATGTTCTTTGTTAGCGAAGGTACACAAAAGCAATTATCTAGTTCTAATCGAAGTCCAGAAGGCAAGGAGAGAGTCAAAACGCCTACAGCAACAGCAGCAACATATGCCCCGTTTCCAACGCGTAGGTCAATCTCTCCAAGCCGCACCGATCTACTTTTCTTGAGCCCCTGCATATTTGTACAAATATGAGCTCCACATGCGGTATCCAATACCCATGTCATAGGAGTAGAAAGGTTGACTTTGGTAACATAAATACCTGAGCATGAAGACAAGGCCTTGCCTTTCTTCTCCTCATTCTAAAGTTGCAACATGTCCTTCAACATGTGAGGTGGCCCTCCACATGAATAGCACCTATTATTCTTGATCATATCCATCTTTAATTTCAGTTCCTTGGTCAAGCCTTTCAGCTCAACACACTGAATATCAACTTTAGGAGGATTGAGCTCAACCAATTCATCAAAGAGCTGCCCTAGATTAAAAATAATCTCAGAGGTACTCTTCGATTCATATCACACTCTAAATTCAGGTGACACGTTGGTTAGCAACCTCCAAAGTATCAATCTGATGCTTTATCATAAGCATCCCTCTCAGCCGCTGAGGCCGAGCATGGAAGTGGCTCAGGAAAAGGACGCTCAAGGACACAAAGCTTCCTTTTGAGCTTGAGTACGATTCTCAAGTTCATATACCAATCCAGTAAGTTGGATCCAGCCAACTTATCCCTTTCCAGGGGAGATCGCAGTGACCAACTGCTATTGTTTACAGCCATTGTTCCACAACAACCAAGAAACAACAGATTAGTACTACTTCGAGTCATTTAAACTGGACTTGTTTTAAATGACCATGGCTCCCACTATTTTTAATCGAATTGACAACCCACAAAGTCAATCGAGAAATCCAAGATTTCCTAGTGAGATGAGATCCTCATTCCACACAGGGCTTTGCGTCCCACGAGGGTGGGATGAGATGCACAAAGTGACCCATGTTTCGTAAGGTGGGCTCGCCGGCCGATTGCTCCAAGCAATTCCCCTTATTGAGACAGTCCAGGCATTTCATGTCCAGCGAGGGCTGAATAAAGCATGAAACTCTAACCTCTCAACGATGCCTCTAGAGTTTCATCATGTGCCTAGGACACATGAAAATCTAGTCAAGTCCATTCCTAACCGTTATGCCCAGGGCCAACGAGTTTCCTTGCGAAGGCATGCCCAGGTTAAAACTGGACTGGGGAAACCATTGCCACCACGCACTTTCTAAAGATAAGTGGGTGTGTCCCACGAGGGTGGAAAATAATTCACAACTCCACTGATCGATAGCTTAGTGAGGGCTACGCGTTAGAAGGCTACTAGACTTGATATTTTAATTGAGGGTTTTTGTTTAAGGTCTCATCATCTCAGTTTTATCTTATGTCTATCATTACAGGCATGCAATCCTATGGTGATAACATAACAATAAAACATCACAGGCATGCTTTAGCTTTTGTAAAGAAAGCAATAAAAGGATGATGTGATCATAGCCCATTCAAGACATTGAACCAATTCATGCCAAAAAGGGGTTCAACTCTTGACCTAGGATTCAAGCCCCAAGACGAGACCTAGCCTAGCCGACCTCTAGCTCTATCTTCAAGGTTGGCTCCAAGGTCCTTCTCTCATGGTTTAGCTCTCAAACCCTAGGGGTACACCCACAAGGTTCGGCCAATGCCATGGTCTTCCTCCAAGGAAGGTGCGCCTTCTAGCAAGCCACAAGAGGGATAGCACACAAGCACAAGGCTCGGCCAAACCCTAACTTGCGCCCCCATACAAGGATGTGCCACCTTTGAAGCTTGTTGCGCCATCAGGCAAGGATGCGCAACCAAGCAAGCATGCACCTTGCTCCAAGTAGATGTGCCACCCTAATCTTCTTCTTAGTTAAAAGCAAAAAGAAAAGCGGCACGCAGGCCTCACAAGGATACATCACAGGCATGCTAAGGGGCTTGACATATGACCATAACATCATGCACAATCAAGTACTTACTCATGCAATTCTACATGCTCATGAAAAACATAAAATCTAAAATTTTACTTTTTCATAAAACATGTCTCTCTTCCTTCCCTTCATATCATAAATCTTTGATTCTAAGTTTCTCTCAGGAGTCTACAAGAGGCATACCGGTTGCCCTGCTTGCAATCCCTAACTTGCTAGGATAAGGGCAATCACCCAGTCCATGCCCTATCCCAACAAGTCTCTCAAGATAGGTCTATCCTATTATGAGAGGAGAAATTTTCTCTTCCACGTATGGGTCTATCCCATCACATGAAGAGAGCAAAGAACCACAAGAAGTTAATTAGAAGTAAGAAACAAGAGACCTACAATTTTTCTACTTAAAGAAAAACCATGCGCCAACATCTATGCAATATGTGAAAATGTAGATATGGCATGTGAGCATGAAAAGCATGAAAGAACATCGTTCGAGGCTTGCAAGTCGCTCTGATACCACTATTGGGAAACCCCGGGGACATTTTACAATTTTCAGAGTCATGGACATACATTTTACGCAGCGGAAGAATGTCCCTGAAACAGGCCGGTCCCAAAAACCCAGTGAAGATCGCAAGCAAGGGAGTCGACACGATGAGTTAGGAAATACCTTAGGAGCAATATGGAGCGATGCCGATGTAGGCGTCCAAGTGTGCGCCCTCTGCAGTCTCGCACACACGGATCTCTTGAGTTCTCTTCTTCCACGCCCGGTGCTAGCCTCGGGAAGAAGATCCAAGCCTTAGGAAGATGTTTTACTTCTCTTGCGCCACCTAGAGAAATAGATGCGCCAAGTGAAGAGGGAAAACTACCCAAGCCGCCAAGCCCTAGATCTCTTTGCGCCAAGAGGAAAGGAGGAAGAGGCTTGCGGTTATGGAAGATGCGCCCTTGCTCCAAGCACTCGCCCCTCTCCTTGTGTTCACGCCTTCAAGGATTGATTATCCACAAGAGGGGGCGATTAGGGTCACATTTATAGGGCAAGAGGCGGTTAGGGTAATGGCTAGGATCATGACAAGTGTAGGGCTAGGATGAGGAGGTTTGAGACAAGGAAAGTCTCCAAGACATTTCCATAATTCTCATTCAACCTTTCCTTTTGTTCCCACGCCTTTCCTTGTGCGCCAAGGCCTTGCCTTGCGCCTCAAGCAATGCCATAAAGGCATTCATTCCATCCTAGCAAGAGAGGGGAGGCGCCCTTTACTTCCATAATGAAGCAAAGGCGCCAACATGACCCCATTATGCCCCTAGGTGCCTAATGGTTCATGTTTCTCCCCATTATACCCTTTTAGCCTCTCATCTCTTCATGAGAACTTGTCATTGGGCCTCATTGGATAATGAGCTAGCCCAAACTTCATTACATGGGTTGATTAAGCACTTGGATCCAATCCAATGCAACCCTAATCCAAATGTGACCAACCATGGTCAAATACGGGTCAACCTGCCAAAAATGAAGTTTGGCTCCAATAACATTCTTCCATCTCATCAGGCCCATTGGCGCTGATGAAATCTCCCAATTAGATCCGAGTTATCCAATAACTCGATCATAAGGCTTCCCGATCAATACGAGAACTCAAGTATCAAGGTGTGTGACCCTGTAGGTTCCTCTGACGCTGGCAGTAATGGCCAGAGGTCATCACAAGCAGTGAGTGGCACCTAGCAGTGCATCGCTGCTACCCAGGTCGTTGGAATGGATATCGACATCGACATCCCCATCATCGCAACTAGGTACAGATGCATTACAGTCTCTTTGCCGTACTGATATCCGATTGGACAAGTGTGTCACCACTTGTTTTCATCTAATCATATGGCTATGACTAAAACAGGTTCTCACCTGGGTATGGCCATACACTCTCAGTCATAGAACCATATAGGAGCTCCATGGATATCATACTTTCTTAGGGAAGGGGCAAATCCTTTGTCTGTCCATTGACCTTCTCATATGGGTCGTGACATGCTCAATGACAACCGTTATGACCTCCCAACTACGGCGAGGTGTTATGTTGTATCAAAGCAAGTCCCTAACCATATAGAATGGTCAATGACCTCAAGTCAAGGGATCAATGCATCTCCTGTCACTTGTGAGGATAACTCATGACACCAAGTCATAGCCTCACAGCGGGTCTATCCAGTATATCCTCCAATGATATACCCATGTGTCTGCGTTAGCACCACATGCCTAACCAGCCCACATACCAGTCTCACAAGTACCAGAGCTGTCCCATATCCACTCAGGTACATCGACTAGGGACAATCATTTGAGCACAGATCCAATCTGTCTCTAGGGACATTATCATGTAAGTACACAATCGCAGGTGTAGACAAACAATGATAACGACAATGCCAGAAAGATATATGAATATCAGAGTTAAGTAGTACAAAGATGGACCAAAACTAGGTCCTAGGGCATATACACCAACAATAGCAACCACAACGTGTCAATAGCAACCACAATCTATCTAATAGTGTAAGCTCCTATGATTCATTTTTTTCACTATTTTTCCTAAAGACTAGTACCAAGGAGATAGAAAAAAAAAACTTGAATTAATATAAGACTAACAGCATATTTAGTAGGAAGGAAAGGAGGAGCGAATGAATGGAAAGTTAAAAGGAAAGCTATAAAATCGTGTTTAGTAAGACAGAGAAAAAATGGAAGAAAAATTACCCTATTTTCTTTTCGCCCAAATGAATTTGCCCATGTAATACTTATTTTCACTCTTCTCTTTTTTATGCCCTCTCTCCCTCTCGTGCTTTTCTTGCAACCTTTTTCACCGTTGTTGTTGTCGCCGTCACCATTGTCATCATCTCTATCATCGTTGTCATCATCACCGCCTCTTCACCGTCGCCTCTCACCTCTCATCGTCGCCTCTTCACCGTTGCCACTTTTTTACTATTGTCTTTCATCATGATCGTCGGCGTAAAAATAAGAAAATAGATATGTTTATCAAACTTTCTAACTTTCTTTCCCTCTAAATAAACACAAAGAGAGAAAATCTAATTATTTTCTTCCTTCTTCATTTTTTCTTTTTTTTATTTTTCTTTTATTTTTATTTTTCTTCTTTCCTACTAAACACAACATAAGGATTAATCATCTCAAGAAGGCTAAGTGAGAATTAGAAGATTTTGATGTGGATCACACAATTAGCCTTTCTTTTATATCCTATATAATTTTGATGTTTTTTTACTCATAATGTCACGTTTAAGCATGAAAAATTAGAGGGGCTACTCTATTCATCTACTCTTTTCCACATATGAGGAAGTTATCATAGATCATAGAATATCTTCCTCTGTTAAGGGATCATGACTCCTTGAGATGGGAAATCTTAGAAAAATTAAGAGAGATTAAATCAGGTTGCCTTGAAAGATGATGTGTTTCCTCATAGAAATATTTTGGGTTTAATTTCTGCATATATCCACTAGTCTTCAAAATAATGCTCATATATTCTCATGTTCTATATCTTTATTAAATAATACTATTATGAAATTAACTACTGTCACACCCATAATTCTAGATCTAAAATTTTTCTTAAAAAAAAACCAGAGCCATGCCGAACACCGAAAGGAAAAACCATCCCACGCAGGGGACAAATAGCACCGGGTGCGACCGGCAGACAAGACCACACACATCTCAGCCTAACCCAACAAACAGACAACACCGTATGTAGACGGTGGTGCACATGCACAAACAACGAACACCACCCAGGGTGTCGAGGAAGGGCTAGTCGCACGCAAATGACAGAACACAGACAACAAACACAACTAGGCGATAGGTCACACACGCCGAGAAGAGGGGAGAAGCCGCCTCGCTCAGATGAGCAGGGGAGAATGGTGTAGAAGCGAGGGCACGCAGGGTCGAACACAGAACGTGCACACAACAAACCGTGGAATAAGGCATCGCCGAAAAGCATGACAACATTGGAAAAATGAATAAAAAGCAAAAAAACAAAACTAACGGCAAGTAAGGAGCCAAGAGAAAAAGAATATATTTCGGCAGGACTCGAAGCCACCAACTCCACCACTGCACAACGGATTAATGAAAAACTTATTTGAACTCCTCGACACCGAACCGCTCACCACACGCCACGGTCGTTGCACGAAGTTCGCCGGGGATCACTACCGATCACCAGAGTCAGTCCGAGCAGTGGATACGGCTACGCCGAGCGGAAGAGGGAAACGGGTTGGACTCATTGACGCCGAACCTCCCACATCACACGACCAGTCGTCGAAGTCCACTAGCGATCGCCGATAATCGCAGGAGCGGAGGAGTAGACCTCTCAGCGCTCTCAACCCTCAAAGCTTGTCGAACTCTGTTGCATGAAGTTCGCCAGAGGTCGCCGAACAATTGCCACCGATCGCTGGAACCCAAAGGGGAGTGGAGGTTATCGGAAGATCACCACGGATCATTAGAACCAAGAGGGAGAGGGAGGTTGCCGGACCTTCTTTGCTTCGCCAGAGTCGCCGGACGTCATCAGAGCCCACCGGACCTCGTTGGAGGTGGTCAAGCCACGCTAGAGGCGAGATGGAGGGGAGGATGACATAGGGAGGCGAATCTCCACCGTTCCATTCATCTAGGGAACCTGCCGCCGACGTCCCATGCTGGGAGCCCACTAAACTACTACCCTGTCATCGACGCCGACAACCTTCTAGCCGAGCAGCTCCTCCAGAAATTGCGTTGTTCCAATGCCCCCTCTCGACACGTCTGAATTCTGAGCTCACATCGCTAGACGGAGTTGCTTGCATCCGTGCGCCAGCCGCCGTCCAACCTCCCGAACGGACAAAGCCGCCCATCTAGCCTTCCCCTAAGTGCCCGTCTGCCCTGCTCGCCTGCCAAACAAAGCTTCCCTTCCCCTCCTTTTGCACATCGGCGCGTGCTTCCGGAAGACAAGTCTCCACCGCCCATTGCCAGCAACCAGTGTGCACCACACGATCATCGCCTCGCCGGCCGGCATCGCTGCCTATTGTTGCTCACCATGAGGCAACGCCCACCTACATGCACCGACATCAGCGAGCGTGGCTCCACCGAACAACATTCACTGTTCCTAAACGAGCATGAGCCCTAAGTTAATTTGAGCCAATTTTGACCCAGCCCAATTGAGCGGTCAAAATCAAGCCCCAAATCGATTCTAAATTTGTCACTAATGACTTGAAAAGGGCACTTTGAAAAGGGTTTATAAAAGGCTATAACTCCGCAGCTAACAGGCCCATGAGGCAATTAAAAATAGTTTTAAAAAGATATAAATAAAAAAACAAAGACACCAGTTGATTCAATTAGTAAGAACCTTAACAAAGTCTTGAAATTCAACCTAACCGTGTTACTTTTCCAAAAAATCCAAAACATAAAAAGACAATCAACTCCACGCAAAAACAAGTCAAGAGGCCAACCTTTGAGCTTCTCAAAGGGGACAGAATTGACATTGGGCCGTACTAGCGGAAGGCCTTAACTATGCAGATCTTCGTGCTCAGTGGCTTACCTCAAATTTTGCTGTGATTCAGCAGAATCCTCTCTAGCAACCACAGTACCCAGAACTCAAAACCAAATGATAAAGGATATCTTGCAATTGTATTAGCTCCATAGCGGCACTCTACTGTCAAATTCCAAATGGAAACGAGGATGGACCGATGGAGGTGCAATAATGCAGCTACACATAATTGAACCAATTTAATCATACCATTATAGTTCTTCGTCAACTAGAGCATTCGATCCAACAGACTAAAAAAATGATGTGTGGAAACATCAATGATTCAAATATTTCAGGACTCAGACGCTGACCGACCTATAACATAAATAGTGAACTTCCTTTATTAAGGCTGACAAACCACATAGATATGGTTATGCTACAGATTTGAGGTAGTGGGCATAAACCAAAGTCTGCTTTTGTGGATCGTCTGGAAAGTGGATTATTTTTCTCCACATCATCCGAGCCACGGGCCACCACCAACAAACTCTCTTTCTCGGTAACATATTCATGCCTATACAATTTTAGTCGGAAGAACAAACCGACAATCTAGACTGAAAGATACAAATTAACCTAAATGAGAGGAAGAATTTGCTATGGCAACTAAGAATGCTGGAAAAGCATATATTAACATTCTAGACTGAAGGTATCACAAGTATACCCCTTGATAGTGAAATAGAAAAAGAAAGCTTGATGGAATAGAACAATGAGGAAATGAAAACAAAAGAAATGCTCTCACTACAACCATGCAAAAATAATCACTGCCTTTCCCTAGTATTACTTCAATGTAGCATCACAGAGCTATGGTGGAGAACAATGTACCACCGTCCATTGTGAAACTCATATATATTGGTCACATGGAATGGGCCCAAATCTAGATCAATATAGGCATTCAAGGTGACCCACGCCATATCACCCATAATGCGAGCTCGTACATCCCGTATTTGGATATCAATCCCCTGCCCACCACCTTGGCCCCAATTGAATGCCAATGCCCAACTGTCAATTACAGCATTGTACCTGTAAGCACAGCAAAATTAAATTATCAGCTGTTAACAAATAGGGTTGCAGAGTTTCACGACAGCTTTTTATACGAAAAAAATTACATGATTTTTGTTTACTTGTATATCCTAGTTAATTAAATCACAACAGGTTAGCACTCAGCAGATGTATAACTTGTCTTCTTCCACTCGTCTTTGTTATCTTTTTCAGAATACAGTTCAGTAGTTGCTCAGGCAACTGTCTCTTTCAACATAAGTCAAGCAATTTTTCATAAATAGATAACAGAATATGTTAAGCAATTCAGTGGACTCTAGTTCAAGATTATTTACGTAGGAAAGTAGTTCAAAACAAATATATTTACTGCATGAAGAGTAGAAATATTCAGGAATGCTATTCCCCAAGAAATGTGTTTACAATCAAAAAAATTATAGAAGAGGTTCAATAGAAGCACCTGCAGGTCATTCACAGTCAAAATTTATTTACCTAATGAAGAGTAGAAATATTTAGAAATGGTATTCCCCAAGAAATGTGTTTACAATCAAATATAAAATAGGATTCAGTCAAAATTTATGAAGAACTCGCGCATGAAATTAAACCCTCTGCTTCGTACCATCTTTCAAGGAAATGGATCAATTAAAAGATTTTGATAACACAGAAACAACTAAACGTGATAAGAAACTCCTAGTTCACTATTCAACATTTAATAAAATGAAGGCAAGTCAATAAAAAGAAAGTGGAGACTTTAGAATATGAAAACCTCTATACTTGGAAGAGCAGACTCTTGCACAGGGTGGTTGTGGCCTTTGCGCACATAGGCACGTACAGTAGGGTAAGATGAAGTTTGTAAGGCTAAGAATAACTATAGAAAAAAAAATGCTCAAGTTTCTCTTCCTTGCAAGTCTAAGTTTATTCATAGTTAAAAAAGAAATGAATATATTAATCTTGAAAGAAATATAGGACTATGAATAGTCTAAGATCAGACAGCAAAAACAATTTACAAAGGCAATACGACAGCATTTTTTTCTTTAAACGAGGAACACATAAAGACTGTTGCAGTCAATGTACTTTTAGCGTAACAAAAAGAATACAGTAGAACTGGTTCAAAGCACAAGGTTCCTTTTTATTGAAGGATACTAGTTTGTGGATCATTTTGCTTATTTTGTCCATCATTCGTAGTTGATTAATATTAGTATGTGCTACTTATTCCCATTTATAAGTACAAAAGTAATCGATTGTCTTTCTAATTCTTGATAGCATTAATTAATTAATTAGTAAATAAATATATTAGTGGTATATAATTAATTATTACAGTTATTAATTATTGTAGCAGTTATTAATTGTAGGGTTAGGTCTTTGACTAAGTCTATTTAATATGTAGTAGTTATGTTTTATTAAAGCTTAGTAAACATTGAAATAGGTGGCTCTTGTTATACAAATTAACTATTACCTAGTATTTCTATATCTCTTTTAATCCCAAAAGCAACTTTCTCTCTCTCTTCTCTTGTAATCCCAAGCGAAAGATTCTGTTCAACTGCATAGTGTTGTTCGACCACTTCTTACATTTGACTGCTCCCTCCAACCACCCACACACAGTAGCAACATTGCCAGCTAACACAATCTTGTTTCTCCCCTCCCCTCCAACATCCACCAATACAATAACTATTCCCAACTTGTCGACCACGAACCCCAATCTTGTTTCTCTCGCTATTCAAATCACTCTCTAGCAGCACAACTCTCCATCATCATGCCTTCAAAGATCTACCCGTGACAATAGCAATGTCTCTGTGGTCAATTCCTGTCCCTCGATTGACAAAATATGTTCAACACCACCTCTATTATTCTCACCATCACAAATAACTCATAGATGGACCACACATAGGATTTTCCTGCCACCACTTCACCAGATCTACATAAACTTCGTTAGCTTTGTCCCTTTTCATAGTCATCAACTACACTCCCCCTAATTTCAAGTGCTGAACATCAAACCATAGGACACACATCTCCACACTCCTAGTAATAGCAAAAACAACACTACAATCAACTCTTGCTTTTACATCACCTTCATTACCTTTGTCCCTTTTCATAGTCATCTACTACACTCCCCCTAATTTCAAGTGCTGAACATCAACCATAGGACACACATCTCCACACTCCTAGGAATAGCAAAAACAACAATACAATCAAGTCTTGTTTTTCAATTGACCAGAACACATTCAACACGAAGATAACTACATCTTTCTGTAAAACCTCATTGAGTTAACTTTTCCAACTATCAATGACACAAACCTTTATTATTAGTCAAAACTACCAACCACTCCACTTCCATCGCTACCTTCCGCACCTAAATTCCTTGCTCTATCATTGTTTACTTGGCAGCTCTATAATTGAACCCAATCAACAAAGAAACCCAACCACTAAACTTCAAACTCCTGCTTACCCCTTTCAACTAACTAGGTCATTGGAAATCCAAGATTTGGTAAAAAAAACTCATACATGTCGCTCTACCAAACCTAGTAGCACCATTGACTCTGCATTAGTCACAGTAGAAACAATAACACTATCAAGAACACCTTATTCAAGCTTATCTCTTAATGGCTTTTGTGGCAAAGGGAGCTTCCTCAATAGAGTTCACTAGCCACCCATTCCCTAATTGTTGACTCTTATCTCCTCTATAATCCATCTTCCCAACCACCCACCGTCTACTAATATCATAGGAGTGTCATCTATTGGAAATAACCACAAAAGCACCTGATAGCTTCCTTTTGTCTAAGACCACAAAAAATTGCATCTTCACCTATCACCTACATGTTTATCACCCCCCCCCCCCCCCCCCACCCTTTTGCAACAACTACATTTTCTGCAATAGATGACAACAATAGCAACATCCTTTAAATAATGACCATATTTTGCACATCCAGCTTCCGCTTTAAATTCTTTACCAGCAACAACCTTCTACGTCCCCTTCACAACAGCGCCACCCACACATCATGCAACAACTACTATTAAACTAGCACCCTCATCCTATTAAAAAACAATACATAGGAACCATTCAAAGAGAAACAATATTACATGCTACTCATATTGCTCAATCCTCTAAAAATTATTGTTAATCAATGACATTCAAGTTGCTCAAGCTTAACTCATCTTAATAGAGTTTTCTTTATGGAGGGAATGAATGTGATTAATTATTTAATTAGTAGATATATGTGATATATAATTAGTTAGTATAATAATCAATTATTGACTTTATTAATTATAGGATTAGGGACTGACTAAATCTGTCTAATGTGGTTATTATATTTTATTAAAGCCTATATAAATGCTTATTAAGAGTTATCATAGGTAGCTTTTGATATATGGATTGATTACAACTTAGTATTTTCTATTCTCTCCCTTCTTTCTCCACTCACGTTCTACATCAAATATATTTCTCATCTTGGTACAAAGCAAGTCCTCATAATATAGCTCTCTCCTCAATAGTTACTACTAATATTGCCAGTCAATGGTGGCAATAAGTTAACAAAAGGCACTACTTAAAAGCATTATAATTTACCCTCCTTAGTCTTTGCCTAAGGATCTACGAGCAAATATACTATTTCATGCACTTGCCTTTCCACCCCTTGAGCCTTGATCATCTCCACCTTGATACCACTTTGATATACATATAATCAACACCCCCTACTTGCTTATAATGCAGAACTCCACTTATATTTCCACCTACTTGCTCTAGTTCACTATATCATCCTCTCATCTTTCCTTGAAATAAAGCGACAACAATCAAAGGGCATCAAATTGTAATACCACCATCATGCAGTGCAAATTAGACATAAAATTCTAGCACTAACAAATCCTTATTCTTAGTTGATGTACCAAGCTTTCACTTTAGAAAGATCCAATCACCACCATTGCTTCCCTGGTTTCTTCAACAATCTTAATACTTCCAACCCCTTTACCATCTCCACTTTGATCCACACATAATGTAGCCCACCTACCTACTTGCAATGCAGAACTTCACTTAATACTTCCACCTGCTTGCTCTAGTTCACCATGTTGTCCACTGCTCTTGAAATAAGGTGACAATGGTCAAAAGACAACAAATTGTCATACCACCATCATGCATTGCAAATTAGATTTATAATCCTAGCACTAACCAATCCTTATTCTATCTTAGTTGATGTTGCCAAGATTTCATTTTAGAAAGATCTCATAACCATTGCTTCCTTTGCTTTTTCAACAATCTTAATATATCTAACCCCATAGAACAATTTTTGTGGTTCTCCACATCAAAAAATTGAACCCTCGTCACTTAATCTATATCAACTACCACTATCAAGGTCTTCTCTGATGATTGGATTCGTCTTGCATATTGTCTTCAAGCTCATCACTATTAAAGCATTCAAACTCTACATTTTTTTCATGGTTCAGATGTGCAACACTAGCAACTTTTAGTACATCGATCTCTTCAAGAACTAAGGATCCTTCCTTGTTGCCTTCTCTTCTAAAGTTGATACAGCCTACTGTCTTCTCTTTTAAATCTATAACACCTATATTGTCATTGGCAAGGATTAACATCAACCTCAAAATTGATGTTCTCTTATGCTAATGTCTTTTATGATCCATTGCATCCTCTTCGACTTGAATGTCTTAAGTCTACCTCTATAGCTATCAAACATCTCACCTCTCCAACTTCAGAATCTCACATGGACAACCTTCTTTCAGTGAAACTAATGTCCTTATTTCTTGCTTCCACTATTTCGCCAAAAAGTATTTTCTTAAGTGCTTACAAACCTGTGTTCAATGTGAATAGTATCACAAATTGGTGAAATACTTTCTCTCTTTTTCTCGTACAAAACAAGCAATTTTCTTACTACTTCCATAAACTAACATTGATTCCCTTCTCTAACATGACTGGATAACACTTACTGCATATATAATGATGGCAAAAGTACATCAAAAAATAGTGCATTTTCACTCTCTTTCTACATGCATAGCAAAGTACGAAGTGTGTAGCTTATGATTTTTTTTCCCATATGCAAACAACTAACGCCCTCATCTCATCTTTTAGCAAATGTGAGATTATGTAATGGGTTGAGCATAACAAATTTTAAGCTTCAACTTAAGGGAGAGTATTTAAGTGCACTAGTTGGTCCATAGATTTATCCATGTAGTTTATTATAATTAGTTATATCATTTAGTGTTATTAACCTTGAGGTTTGGGTCATTCAATCCTTAACATCCAGGTAGAATTGGAGCAACCTTTGTGTACCATCAAGTTGCATCAACACTGTGAATATGAAATTACTTAAATTCAAAAATCATAACACAAATATAGGATGGCTAGATATTGTCCATTAGAAAAAAAAACAAAAACTATTGAATCTACAACATAAAAGGTATGAAGCTAAGAATAACACTAAAGAATACTAAGAAAATATGTCACCATAAGCACATTTTCATAAAAGAAGAAATCTAACTTCTTCATGAGTTCTTCTGCCAAAAGAAATATGAAGAATAAGTTCAAGGGAATACCCCGTAAATAGCTCCCCTGATCCATGTATGCATTTTACATAATCCGCATTAAGCCAAAAACTACTCATAGCCGGAAGTGATCTCTCTCTAATGATATTGTATAACTCAGCATTCACATTGATAATGGCTTTTGTGGCTGCATAGTAAGCTTTCCATCCATTTCTTGGATTAATAGTCTCCTGTTCCACTGTGAAGTCCTAAAGCAGAAAGTATTATATAATTGATAGTAAACTATACTTTTGTTTGTTTCCAACACCATACATGTGCAAAAGAAGATGCATAGGTAAACATAAAAATAAAGGAACTACAATTGCATGTCAAAAGAAAAAAAGCAATGTTCTAACGGGATACATAAACACAAATAGGCCAGAAAATTGATTTTTAATGTTGAAAAATTATTGAAATGCATGTATTACTGTTTAGTATAATTGAAGTACAGCAAAGGAAATAAAATAAGACTAATGAAAAATATGCATTGCATAATGATGATATAATAATATAAGTACAAGGCATGTTTTGTTAATTTAGTATCTTACCCAAACTAACTGCTAATAGGTGTTGCCTGTCTAGTCAGTAATGGTTGGCCATTCCAATGGTATAGCCAATAAGTCTACGCTTGAATTTTAAGCATTTGGCAATGTGATTTCAGGCCTTTCTAGTTAATATGCCATTTACCTTATTGGGTTGGCCCATAACAAGAGGATTGGTAAATGAATGGGAACAAAAGAAAGTAAGATCACAAATGATCAATTGGTGTGCCTACAAAAATTCACTAACAATGTCCTTTTCGATAGGTCAATTTTATTGCTCCAAATGAGATATGGAAAATGAATGAACTTACAGGACTTTTCATCCTAAATATAATAACACTATGTGATGGTGAAATGGTTATACAATTTGTACAGGTTACAGCAGGGTCAAGTTAACTATATTCTTGGTTAGAATTAGTTTCAAACAGATTCAACTTATTCCTTTTTGGGCATTATTTCAAATAATAATTGTGTCCAGTCATCACATGTGCCAGTAACTCAAGTATTTAGTTGCCAGGAAGTAAAACAAAGCCAAAACTTACACTATTCTTAAAAGAAGTGACCCTTCTGAAATCGGGATTCATTTCCAGTTACAAGAGTCACAAATAGGTCAATGCCTGAATCTAGTATTAATCAGCATGTACACATCAAATATGTAAAAGAAACGACCATTATCTTTCAACTAGTTTCAGGGAAATACAGTTGAAAAATAAAGAATCAGTTTATCTGAATTTTAAACCTCAAATCCAGTATAGGCATGATATAAGGAAACAAATCAATAGTCAATAAACTTAATGCCTGCCTGTATTCAGCTTACCCTTTTTTTCCCACACTTTTCCACTATGCATCAGCTAATAATGACATTATCATACCAATAACCGTAGGGAGGTACTGTTAAGATTTCAGTACCTGAGGTAAAAATACCAGCTTGAATGACATGTAGACACACTGAATAGTCTAAAATGATTTAGTAATAAATAATGTTGTCCCTAGTCACCCTTGCTACCACTTAGGTTTATTATAATCATCTGTCATATGCATACCTGTCATGGCTTACCAATAACAACTGGCTTGGACTGGTAAACGCTAATAAACCAACCAAGTGTACCAAGCAAAACCAACACATGCATCACTGGCTGCAATGGAGCCTGCTAGAAGGGCTCCATGCATCGCTGGCTGGTCAGAATGGTTTTCTAAATATTGGTCAGAAAAGAAAGATAGACAGATTGGAAGTGTCACAAGTATTGAATGATGCTATTGTCTAGTGGAATACAGATTGGTAAGAATATGGGTAGCAAAAAGAAAATTAAATCATGTAAAGTGATCTATAAAGTATTACAGGATTTAGTATAATAGCCGGATAAGACTGGAGTAGAAAGAGATTATCATGAAAATTTCCATTATCAAGGAATCAGTAGGCATGCATGTTCATGCATCATTTGATGCAGCAAACAAAATGACTAATATTGTATGACCTAAAAATTGTTCGTGTCAGTTGATAATAAGCAAGAGCTTCGTCAACAATTCAGTTAGGCGATTATCCAATGACTATAATATGGCAATTCACACGTGTCCACTTGAACTCAGGTTCACGTACGCAGCTTGATTAGACAAAAGAGAAGGATGGTATTTGTATCAATTATTCTAGAGGAGTCTTATGAAAACTCAACGTTCTGCTTAAATGAGATGGAATTAATTATATGAAGTTCCAATATGAACTTTTATTGTGTTTAGGAAACAATCTTGTGACGGAATTACGGGACCCAGCACCAGAATTCAGAAAAGTGATGGGCCTTGTTCTTGAAATCAGTGCTGACACTAAAATATCTCACTTAGCCATACGCAATGAATAGACTGTTATCAGTTTTCTGCAAGTCTCCGTTATCCTCTTTTCACGTATTTTCTTTCCCCTTCGCTTTTATTGTCTTATCTAGTCAGATTTTGGTACTTGAACCAGTTAAGCATATGGAACGCTAAAAATTTAAGAATTCTCCAATTAGAGAAAATCAACAGAATAGAATCGATCAATTAATCAATCAATCAAAGAAGGCAGAGATGAGGAAATGCACCACTATCCATAGAGAACAATAATAATAGGGTTATACCTTGTGGAACAAGGCTTTCCAAGCGCCGTCATCGTTCGCAGCCCTTCTCATCGCAGAGTTAGTCATGGAGAGGCGACAGAGGCTGGTATAATCGAGGTAACTGAGCGCATGCGTCGTGATCTCAGGCACCAACTGTTCCATCATCGACGCCCCATCCTGCCGCTCCGCCTCGGGGGCCTTTATATCCCCCGATGCCATGTTTATGTCAATGCCACGGGCACCAGTGCTTCCGGCCCCCACGCAGGAGCAACCACAACCGCAGAGCTTATTCCACCTAAGCCTCTGGAAGATCCCCCCAGCGCTCGATCGGAGGGCCCAAAGCGCACAGAGGCAGCACAAGGCGGTGGATCCAGCACCGATCAGCAGAGAGCGGAGGGCGGAGGGGTGAGGTTCGTCCATCCAAAGCACCTCCAGGGCGAGGGCGGCATCAAACCCTAGATTACAACCCGCATCACGAGGGAGATGGAGAACGAGAAAGGGAGGGCTAGATGAGATCGAGACAAGGCAAAAAAACAAATTTAAGGACAAACTGTCGTCAATTCTTAGCAGCCCCTTCGATCACTCCAGGATTTAAGACGGAGCAAAGGAGAAACTTGGAGGCAGGCGATCGAGCGCGCTCGCGGATTCTCAATAACCCAGAAAAGTCCATTTAATTTTCCATTTTTGTGCCAACTTCTAATCCGCGATGCGTTACCACGCCCAATCGAAGCAGCCAGGAGTTGGAACTTAATTAGAGGATCAGCCGTGCGTGGGTGAGCTGACCGGTTGTTATCGACACAATACACGAGAGCAGCAAGCCTGCGACGCAACGCATAAAAGTTGCGCGCGGCATATTTTATCTACCGTGACCTTCATTCTCTATACACGATCGCACGACGAGGACCACCTTAGGAACTGTTGGGATTCGAGTAATCCGCATAAAATTGTTATCAGGAAGTTCCCAATAGGCCAGATCCAACAGTATATACATTCTTAACTTCTTAATTACTTGTTCGTAAGCCACGTATAGCAAAAAAAAATTCAAAAATTTAATTGAGAATTTAAGAAAGTAAGATTATAATAATTTAAGAAAATTCAAAGAAAATTTTGAGTACCAAGGAATTAGAGAGAAAATTCACAAGCGTGAAATATGGTTTATTATTATTATTATTATTATCTATTTTTAGCTATTATAAGAGAGAACTAATACAAATAGTAAATTTGAGGTAACAGGTTTTACTAAATTACAGTGTGTACGGGGATTTACAAATCATTATTAGTCAAATGACTCTCGCACCTTATTTGCGAGCATCCTCCCTCTGTCATCGAAGCCCTCTAGACATCAACCTCGACGTCCTCTACGGCGTCACGGCCACTATTGCGATATTTACTACCTCGCCTCGTCGTCCACCGGCGACTGAAGCTCGCGACAAAGCAGCTATGGAGCTCACCAAAGCCCACGCAGGATCCACCTTTCCCCATGTTCCCCGCATGCTAGAAGTTGAGGCCACCAAGCTACCTTGCTGAATATTGAGGATCCACCCGACCGCCTCCTTGTAGAACACTTGGACACCTCCTAAGTGTGGAACCATAGAAGCCTTCGCTCATCGATGTAACTCTATGGCGAGGATGACATTATAGTCGTCCATCCTCGCCACTTGGATGTGGTATTGTCTCATCCACTCTCCTAACTCCACCGGGACGTTATAGGATAACCCATCATCTGTTGCTCTGTGACGTTGATCGTCTTCACCCCATCCTCCGTAGGTGAAGTATACAAATCCAGTCGTGATGTTATATGCTCCGACACGAATAAATGGGTCGCACCGGTGTCGACCATAGCCTCCACCCTCTATTCCCCAAATACACATTAGAATGTATAGTAGCCTCACTCCTCCTGAGGCTGCCATTGCTATGATCACGCTGATCATCATACATCTGACCACCATCGGATTGTCGTCGTCCAACTCTCACACCATAAATTGCTGAGATTCGCTCCCAATTCAGGCAATCGTGCATCCGGTGAAGTCCCTTGCATAGGAAGTAAGCTAGCATCTTGGGTCTATCCAGCCCCCACTCTACGGGTCGGTTAGTCTCTTGTTCGGTTTGGGGATGTGCTGGCTGGCCTCTGCCTCAGCGGGGAAGGGGTCTACCCCTATCCGGTGCTCTTGTCCTCGTCGGAGAGCCACGCTTCGAGGGCGACTTCGAGGCTTTAGGCAAAATCGACCCCGATGCTCTCGTGTCCACCAAGCCCTCGGCCACTACTGCGGCCTCTTTCCAGTCCTGCGGTGCATACAGTCAGACTTCCACATCGGCACACGACTGAAGATGTTGAAGAAAGGTGTGGTGCCGGTCTGCCTCTAACATGTCTAGAATTTCTAGTATTAGCACTGAATAGGCCTAGACATACTCCTAGATTGGGCTAGCATGCCAGAGCTAATCTGCCACGTCTCTTGCCTGGTCCACCGAATTCCCAAGAAGGAACTATTGACCCTGCTCCTCTTGGAACACATCCCAAGTCCAACTCGCTACCCCTGATGTCGAACCAACTTTGGTCCTCCACCAAAGCTTCACATCGGCAGAGAGATAAGTGGTGCACACTTGCACCCGCTCTTTGTCCGGGACATGGCTAGCAGTAAAGAATTGTTCCATGTCTCATATGAAGTTCTCATGTTCTTTAGACAATCGGATGACTCCAAATGTTTCTGGCTTGAGGATCCGAACCTTAGGCTCAGAAGCCACCTGCTTCATCATCGTCGTTGCCATGGGAGTTCCCCCTTGTGCCTGCGCCAACGCCATGCACAACACAATGATTTTAGCTTGCATATGCTGTTGTGCCACTGCCAGCCCCACCACTTGCTCTTGTAGCATTGCCATCCCCTCCAAGGTTCATTGGAGTGCAGAGATCTGCAGCCGTTGCTGCTTTGTAGTCTACTGCAGATTTTCTAGTTGGAGAATAATAGCATCTTTCCCGTTCTTGGTCAAGCTGAGCACCTCATCTACCCGCACCAACCGATCTCTTTACCGGAACAACTGGCTCTGATACCTTTTTCAAGCCCCGTTTAAAACTTCCCCGTTAAAATTAGCAACTTTCCTTTTTCTTTTCAATGCCACTTAAACTCGTCTCACGCCTATGCTCTCCTGAGCACCGCCTACGTCATCGGAGAAGGAGCTTGCGGCAGGGGAGGGATTGCTCGGGCCCTCTCCCACAACCTCATCAGTGTCCCTCTAAGTGCCGAAAACTATTGCCAAAGGTGGTGAAGGAGATCGGAGGAAGAAGCTGAGGAGATGGCCGAAAAAAGCAGGGGAGACGATAGAGAAGACAATCAGAGAGACATAAGAATCGAGGAAAATTTCTCTACTTTATTTCTCTATAAAGTAGTTATCTAAAACCCCTTTACCTCACTCCCAACATAGAATACAAGCTCGATTCTTCGCTCACTCATTGTCGCTTGCTATTGTTGGGAAAAATCGCGAAATGTGCGGTAGGAGATTGTTGCCTAGAGGGGGAGAAGCTGTTCGCCTCTACAAACATCGAAGATGAGGAATGGAAGCTCGCTACTGCTCACCATTCCTTCCCTCCTCCAATCAAAGCTCGCCGTCCTCTCTTGTGTTCTCCTTCCCTCAACTTTGTTTGCCCACCTGCCTCTTAAAGGAAGGATATAGTTCCTCTAATGGAAAGGGTCGCCACGTCGGCTAGTGCTCGCCCCTTTCTTTCCATCACGAGCGTCCTACCTCCATCGTCGAAGTTGTCTGCCTTCATCTGTGCTAGTGATAGATCTTGTCAATAGCATCGTAGATGATGCAAGAGTTACTCACTTCGTCCATGTCGAGGCCTTCGTTAGTTGTGAGGACAACGCCACATTCGCTCAGCTCATTCATGTCGAAGGAAGTCCCGAAGACGTTGGTCAATGTCGCCAAAGAATCAGCTTGTCTCACGTGCATAAAAGCATCTCCTACTTTGGGCCATCATCCGTGTCAGGGATGATAGATTGGGATGCCGCCCAAGCCCCCATCCCTCTTAGCCCAATCTGAGAGAATTTTAGCCTCACACCTAGCATGGTGCTTGATTGTATTGAATTTGCAAAGAAATGTCACTCCTGTCAAGTTCATGGGGATCTAATTCATAAGCATCTTAATCCTCTTCATCCAATAGTCTCGTCTTGGACCTTCGATATTTGAAAACTAATAAAATTGGACTAGTTCAATCTCCATCTTCTTTGGGTCATTGTTTTATACTTGCAACTACATATTATTTTTTTGAAACGGGCAGAAGCTATCCCCTTAAAGGAGATCAAAACTAACAATGTCATCTACTTCTTTTATGAAAATATATTGAGTTGATTTAGAACTCCCAGAAGGATTAGAAGGATTATATCTGATAATGGGCTTCCTTTTAAAAATTCCTATGTCTACAAATTTGCAAATCAACATAAAAAAGATTGGTGATACTCCTCGATATATAATATAAGGGTGAATGGATTGGCAGAAGCATTTAACAAAACTCTCTTCAAATTGCTTAAGAAGAATGCATCAAAGAACAAAAAAGTTTGGCATAAAAAATTGATAGAAGTGTTATGAGTCTACAAGACTACATATCAAACACCAACTCAATCAACACCTTATTCTTTGGTTTTTGGTGTTGAGGCAGTGCTCCCCCTCAAAATAGAAATATCATCACTAAGAGTTGCTTATTCAGCACAATATGACAATTGAAGAAAATATGCAACTACACCTTGACAAATTGGATACTTTGGATGAGCAAAGATTAAGTGCACAACAAAATTTGGAACTATATCAGGCATAAATGTCTAGGGCTTATGACAAGCTAACATGAAAATGTGTATTCAAAGAAGGGGATCTTGTTCTAGTGCTACGACGACCCATGATAGAAAATAAGATGGCAATAGAAAAATTCAATCCAAACTATGAAGGACCTTATATGATAGAAAAAGCTTATGAATGAGGAACTTACTAATTAATCATGATAGAGAATGTTGATGTAGGAGGGGTTACTAGCATGCTATGATACCAACTGATCGAGGAAGGGGTACTAAGCATGAAAACCCCGTGAGTTTTTGAAAATAGTTTTTTTATATATATAATATAGAAATCAAAAATACACTAAGCTAGACTATGAAAAGAAATAGCAAAGACAAGAAACTAAGCATGCAAATAAATTAAAATTATACTAAACTACAATTAGGAAGGATAAATTACTAGATGCCAAAATTAAGTTAACCATTTTGAAGGTAAATTTATTTTTTGTATTTTATAGGTAAAAGTCACCAAAAACAGAAACTCACCTTGTGCCCCTTGGGAATAGATGGAACAGGCTAACCCGTTCTTCACCGGTCCCATGGTGGATGTCAGGGAAGTAGGGTCATATGAGCATTACATCCACAACATTGCATCAACCCACAAAGGTGTGGGTGAATTAGAAATTAGCTTAAGAGGCTAGTTACAATTAACAAGCCAATGATGAGGTTAAGCCTCCAAGTTCTTATTGGGAAACCCTAAGGATTTTAAAATTTTTACATACATACAGTGGAAGCAAATCCCCGAAACAAGCCAGTCTCAAAAACCCAGAAGATCGGTTCATGCGAGGGGGTCGACACAATGTGAGGAGAAAGATACCTTAGAGTAAAGCAAGGCGATGTCGATGAAGGCACCAAAGCATGCGCTCTCTTCAGTTTCACACACAGCCGATGCTCGAGTTCCCTTCTTCCACACCCAGTGCTAGCCTCGGGAAGAAGATCCTATTGGTGTATATGCCCTTGGACCCATTGTTGATCTATCTTTTGTATTACTTAACTTTGATATCTTATATATATCATTCTAGCATTGTCATTATTATGCTTTGTTTACATCTACATTCTTTGTATACTTGCATGATAATGTCCCTAGAGACAAATTGTATTTGTGTCCAAACTCTATCCCCTGTCAAGTACCTAAGTGGATAAGACACAACTCTGGTACATGTGGGACTGGTATATGGGGTGGTTAACCATATAGTGCTAATGCAGACACATCGTATATCAGTGGTAGATATATTGGATAGACCCATGTTGTAATCCGCAAGTGCACGGATACTCGAAGTAATAAAGAAAGATATCGAACCACATAGACCTTATTGTTAAGTACCAAATAATTGTATTCTCACTAGCTAAGCAATCGATTATACTAGAAGTAAATGATAAAAAGAACACGAAATCAGAGAGAAACTGAGACTAGGGTTTCGTCCACCTTGATTTCAATGTCTATATATGAATAAAAGGTTGTCAGATTAATTTTATCATGATAAAGATATAATTTACTTCATAAAAGGATTATCTCACTTTCGTGCCGACAATCATGCAGGGACCAATCCTCGCTTTTGCGCAAGATCTATCCCAACGCTGAAAATAAGTAAATCATCAAACAAAGAACTCAAGGATCACTTTCGTGCATCCGAGTCTCAACACAGGTTCTACTTATGGTTTTCCAACGTTCCGATCCTTGCTTTCGCACAAGATCTTCCCGTTTGACAAAATAACTCAATCCTAGATTCTTTTTATCAAACATGGCAATTATTATTCTAAAATCAGGAAATAAGAACTAACCCAATTTCTTACAGTGAGTTCCTATTATTCAATTTTAGGGTTCCAAGTTCTCAAGCAAGTCACTTTTCAGTCTATTTGCGAAAACTCTATAATCATGCATGATAATAAGAAAACTATGGAGAATCATATAGCAATCTATCACATAAGTAGAATCATCATAATAAAACTATTCTGATGAAAATAAAAGTTATCTAGTCATAAGAAATCAAAGTGAATTACTCTCCCATGTCCCAAAATATGATTAAGCTAGCATGGAAGAGAAAATACAATCAACCATAGATTCAAAGGATCAAAAATCAAGGGGAAAGGGAAAACAACTTTACAGCACGGCTGTAATAAGAATTACAGCTGTAATTTGCTTGCGTGAACAGTGTCGGCGCTTGAAATTTCGTCTATTTCTCTTCTGATTGGTTTGCTTTTGCTCTGGAACTTTTGGGGTATCATCTCCTCCTCCAAGCGAAGCTTCCCCTCAAATTTCATGGCCGGAGATGCGTTGTATGCTTCCTGGCGATGAAACCCTTGGCGGCGGCGTGGAACTCGATTTCTCTCCGTATGGTGGATGAAAATTAGGGCTTTCGCCCTTGGCGTGTTATCCTCCTCTGAGGCCCCCTTTCTTCTTCTCACGGCTTCAAATTTAAAGGCCTGGATCATCCGCAATCATCTTCGCAAAAATTGGGCTTCAAATTTGATCGTGGAAGTCGTGTTCAAAAATAGAATTACGGCCGTGTTTTATGTTATGGTACTGCCGTAATTTCAGTCGCATTCTATCCAAAATCTTTGGCAATTACGGCACTATAATATAAATTATGGCAGTGCCATAAAATCGTCTGAATTCTCTGGTTGGAATTGTCTAGAAATTACGACCCATGTAAATTCTTACGGTAGTGCCGTAAAATCAGCAAATATCTCTGGTCTGAAGGCGCTTCAAAATACGGCACTGTGATTTTCATTACGGCGGTGCCGTAATTTCTAAAAAATCTTTTGTATGGAAATCACCCAAAATACGGTAGTGCTCCAAAATTACGGTAGTACTAGAAAATATGGTACTGTAATAATAATTACGACACTGCCGTAATTTGGGTTTTGGCTCCGATTTGCGTAAAATTTGTCATGTATTCTCTTCTTGATGATGAGAATTCTTCTATGTATCAGATTTTACTTGAAAATGCTTTAAAATCATGCCTTTTTACCTGGAAATCATTAAAAACCAAAATAGAAGTAGATTTTGTAATATTTTATAAAAAATGCATAAAAATAAGCAAAGGAGCATAAATATGACACAAAAATACCAATGAAATAACACAAAATATACTATGAATTTTGGTGTCATCAACCCACTATGAGGTTCTAACTTGGTGTCATGAGTTAAGCTCACAAGTGATAGGAGATGCATGCATCCCTTGACTTGAGGTCATTGACCCTTCTATGCGGTTTGGGACATACTTTGATACAACCTAACACCTCACTGTAGTTTGGAGGTCATAACGGTTGCAATTGAGCATGTCACACCGTATATGAGAAGATCATTGGACAGATATAGGATTTACCCCTTCTTGAGGGAAGCTTGATATCAACGGGCCCCCTATGGATGCATGACTGAAAGTGTATGGCCATACCCAGGTGAAAGCCTAATTTAGTCATGACCATGAGAGCGGATATAAACAAAGTGGTGACACACTTTGTCCAATCGAATATCAGTTTGGCAAAGGGACAATAATGCAATGGTACCTTATTGCGATGATGGGGATGTCAATGTTGATATCCATTTCGAAGACTTTTGGAAGCAACAATGCACTGTTAGGTGCCACTCACTGCTTGTGATGAGTTTAGCTCATCACTATCAACGTCAGAGGAACCTACAGGGGTTGCACACCTTGATACTCGAGTTCTCGTATTGATCGGATAACCTTTGGATCGAGTTATTTCATAACCTGAATCTATTTGGGAGATTTCATCAGTGCCAATGGGCATGATGAGATGGAAGAAGCTTATTAGAGCAAAAATTTATTTTTGGTAGGTTGACCCAAAATTGACCATAGTTAACCACATTTGACCTTGAGTTACATTGGATTGGATCCAATGGCTTGATCAACATGTATAAGGAAGTTTGGGCTAGACCCATTATCCAATAGGGCTTGCTAATAAGTTGTCATGAAGAGATAAGTGGGTTAAAGGGTATAACGAGGAAGATTAATTGGCATAGGCGCATGAGAACTCCTAGTTGGATTAGGAGTGGCGCCAATAGCTTTGTTTGGTATCTTCCAAGTGATTAAATTCAGATTGGATTTGATTTATGTTGGGAAACCCCGGAGATATTTTATAATTTTTCGGAGATAGACATTACAAAATACATTGCATAGCAGAAGAATATCCCCGAAATAGGCCAGTCCCAAAAACCAGTGAAGATTGTCAAGCGAGGGGGTCGACACGATGTGATAGAAAGTACCTAGAGCAAGAGAGGAGGTTGATGTCGAGGTAGGCGCCCAAGTGTTCGCCCTCTGTAGTCTCACACACACGGATGCCACGAGCTCTCTTCTTCCTCGCCCGGTGCTAGCCTCGGGAAGAAGATCCAAGTATTAGGTCCACCTTCTTCAAGCCTTGCACCACCTCTAAGGATATGCGCCAATGATGAAGAAGATAGGAGAAGAGATGATGCCGCCAAGCCCTTACTTCACTTGTGCCAAAGGAGGTGGAAGAAGGGAAGAAGCTTGCGGCCACTTGATGGAAGAAGGATGTGCCACCCTTGTTGTTCTCGCCCCCTTGCCCTTGCTCACGTCTTCAAGAAGTAGTATCATGAGGGAGGCGACAAGGGGTCTCTTTTATAAGAGCAAGAGGCGGTTTGGCATGGGCTTAGATCATGACAAGTGTGCGGCTAGGATAAGGGGTTGACAATTAGGGTTTGAGGTAAGGAAAATGACAGAGTCATAGACGCACTTGAGGACGACCCAATTCCTCTAGAAGACACTTGAAGAGACTCCCCAGGGCCTGAGGTGGAGACCCAGCAAATTTTGATCCAGAAGGCCATCTACCGCACTCAACACGGCCAGGCCGTGACGGTGGACACGGCCGTGACGAGCCCGCAGACCACCTGCACACCCGTTCCTTTAGCCGTGTCCGACTCTGCCAGACCCAGCAGATCCAGACATGGCCAAGCCGTGATTGAGAGCACGGCTGTGACACGGTCGAAGAGAAACGTGAATGCGAGCACGGCCACCACCACGGCCGTGACACCCGGCGTGACGAGCTCGGCGGAAAGTGGCACACCCCATCACGGCTGTGACAGCAAACACGGTCAAGCCGTGACCAGATCGCCAGAAAACACTACAGATTCTCAGCGCCAAATTACGGCCCGTAATATTCATTATGGCCCCTCCATAATTTGAGACCAACATTCTGTGGATTTTGGACCCGGAATTACGGCCCGTAAATCAGATTACGGCCCTACCTTAATTTCTACCGGTCAACCCCAGCATGGCCAGGGCGTGAAGACAAGCACGCCCGTGACACGGTCCAGCCAGAACGCGAACGCAGACACGCCCCGCGGCACGCCCGTGCCTCCACCCGTGATCAGTTTGCCAGAACTCGAGCCACTCCAGCACGGCCGTGACGGAAAGCACGACAAGGCCGTGACCAGCTCGTCGACAGACGACACCCTGGACACCCCCGTGCCTCCTGCGGTGTTCGACCCAGCGCCACGCCATCACGCTCGTGATGGCAAACATGGCCAGGCCGTGACCGCCTCGAAAATGCGCCTGGGTCCTGTTTTTCAAGAACTTCGGCGCTCGCAACGGTTCTCGAACCCCCCGGACCATTTTGTGGGGGTGGTAAGCCCCTCATCCGCCACAACCTACCCCATCCGCTCCATCAACGAGTCTTCACCCTCATCTTTGGAGTCCATCCAGCGTGTTCCTATGGCAACTCTTCCTCGAGGGCCGCCACAAGAAGCCACCGCCGACCGCTACAACAACCGGGTCCTCAACTCGGCCCAAGAGACCGCCACTAATGTTTAGAATCAGCCCATGATCAGCCGCTTCTACTGCTTCGTGGCTGCGTGCTCAGAAATGGTGTAGTCCACCGATGGCGGTCCATTCGATGGCCCAAGCGTCTCAACTCATGCGCTCCATCCCTTGGCATATTCCCTGCAGAATTAGTTAGCCTGTTACTTTAGTTTGTTTTGAAGGAATATTGACCTTCTTTTAGATAGTTAAGGGGAGATGGCTTATCCAACTACCCTCATGTGTTGTGCATGTGACCCTCATTCCCTCTTGATCTATAAGAGAGGGCTGAGGGCTTGTGTTGTTTTCAGTCCAGTTGTAGTAGTCGCCTTCCCCGCGCAAGGCCTAGGTCCACCAGCTCCGAGGAACTCGTCTAGAGCTTACTCGTTCTTGTATTCTATTCATTTACTGCTTTCTATCAAAACACCCGGAGAACCCTCCTTGGGCTCTAGGTCATTTTCAAACGATCTCGCATTCAGTTCCTGTGCTTCTGATGTTGGGTCTTGGACTTGTGGATTGTCGCCTTCGCAGCATCGTGCAGGTTCTGATCGCACGTGCTTGCTTGAAAAAAAAAAAATGGCTCTACGAGTAAAGGTGAGTAGTTTCCTTAGTAATCGAACCATTGTTTCTCCGCGCATTTGGGTATTGCTCAAGAAACGTCTACTCGTTGTTCTCATCGGTTTTCTTGTGGCTTTCCTGTCCGCACGTGTTTTAACCTCCCTCGTCTCAAGACCCTCTCTCGCTTTCCGCATCATCGTCTAGTTCCCCTAGAGTACGGAAATTAAGGCCCCTACATCCACTGCGTCAGAATGTCTCCAAGACTTTACCATAAACCTCATTCAACCTATCCATATTTGCCCAAGTGTCATATTAGCCCCAAGACATGCCTTAGAGGCAATCATACCATCAAGGGTTGAAGGGCTAGGTGCATAATGCTTCCTAATGAAGCAAAAGGCGCCTTCCTCACCCCATTATGCCCCTAGTTGCCAATGGGGTGAGACTTCTCTACATTATACCCTTTTAGTCCATTACCTCTTCATGACAACTTGTTATTGGGCCTCATTGGGTAATGAGCAAGCCCAAAGTTCATTGCATGGGTTGATTAAGCCATTGGATCCAATCTAATGCAACCATAATCCAAATGTGACCAACCATGGTCAAATACAGGTCAACCTGCCAAAAATGAAGTTTGGCTCCAATAACATTCTTCCATCTCATCAGGCCTATTGGCGCTGATGAAATCTCCTAAATAGATCCGAGTTATCCAATAACTCGATCATAAGGCTTCCCAATCAATATGAGAACTCGAGTATCTTGGTGTGCGATCCTATAGGTTCCGTTGACGTTGGCAGTGCTGACCTAAGGTCACCACAAGCAGTGAGTGGCACCTAGCAGTGCATCACTGCTACCCAAGTCATTGGAATGGATATCAACATTGACATCCCCATCATCACAACTAGGTACAGATGCATTACAGTCCCTTTGCCAAACTGATATCCGATTGGACAAGTGTGTCATCACTTGTATTCACCCAATCACATGGTTATGACTAAATCAGGTTTTCACCTGGGTATGGCCATACACTTTCAGTCATAGAACCATAGTGGAGCTCCATGGATATCAAGCTTCCCTTAGGAAGGGGCAAATCAGCACATATACCAGTCTGACAAGTACCAGAGCTGTCCCATATCCACTCAGGTACATCGACTGTGGACAATCATTTGAGCACAGATCCAATCTATCTCTAGGGACATTATCATGTAAGTGCATAATCACAGATGTAAACAAACAATGATAATGACAATGCTAGAATGATATAAAAGTATCAAAGTCAAGTAGTACATAGGTTGACCAAATATAGGTCTCAGGGCATATACACAAATAATCTCCCACTTGCACTTAGACCTAGAGGTCGAGGATTCTCAACCCCATATCCCTGGCATGACCATCATGCTACTACTGCGCCAAAGCCTTGGTTAGTGGATCTGCTAAATTATTCTCTGTATCTACTCTGCTAATCTTGACTTCACCCCGATCAATGATTTCTCTGATCAAGTGAAATCTCCTGAGTCTGTGTTTGGACCTTTGATGAGACCATGGTTCCTTTGCCTATGCAATGGCTCCATTGTTGTCACAATAGAGCTCAATGGGATCCACAGCAGTTGGATCCACTTGAAGATCAGATATGAACTTCCTTATCCAAACAGCTTCTTTGGCTGCCTCAGAAGCAGCAACATACTCAGCCTCTGTTGTAGAATCAGCTATGGTGGACTACTTGAAGCTGTTCCAGCAAATAGCGCCTCTATTTAATTTGAACACATAGCCGGCCTGCGATCTAAAGTCGTCAGGATCAGACTGGAATGACGCATCAGTGTAGCCCTGAACACTGAGCTCTTCCTGTCTCCCATAGACTAAGAACAGATCCTTAGTTCTTCTTAGATACTTTAGGATGTTCTTTACAGCCACCCAGTGCTGCAGACCTGGATTGGATTGGTATCGACTGGTTATGCTCACAGCATAAGCCATATCTGGTCTAGTACACAACATTGCATACATGATCGATCCCACTGCCGAAGCATGGGGAACTCGACTCATTTCATCCCTCTCAGCCTGTGTGGTAGGACACTGGCTCTTTGAGAGAGTAAGGCCATGTCTTATTGGTAGGTATCCTCTTTTGGATTGCTCCATATAGAACCTTTCCAATACCTTATCAATGTAGGTACTCTAACTAAGGGCGAGGAAACTCTTGGATCTATCCCAATAGATACTCACGCCTAGGATATAGGTGGCCTCCCCTAAGTCCTGTATCCCGAAACACTTCCCCAACCATGTCTTCACAGACTGGAGACTAGGGATGTCATTTCCGATAAGAAGTATGTCATCGATGTTGGGGTATGCCCTTAAGGCTAATGTTTGAGGCCTTGGGATTATTTCAGTATCATGTATAAACTCTATGTTTATAAAGGCAATGGTTGTTATTCAGGTTGTTACATCATCTGCTGCAATATGTATACTTCTGAATAATGTCTCAATGTTGTTCAGCTTGGCTGACATGCAGTTTTGTCCTTAGTCGAGATATCTTGGTGAACATGAGACAGCCTTGATATGATTGAGACTAATATGTGTTCTAATCTTATAGGATGCTTCGAGCATGGAATAAGATGTAGACTCATGGGTACATTGGATGTACTGGACAGACCCTACTTAGGATATTCAATTGCTTGTCACAATGTGAATAATCCTTATATGCAAACAAGTGGCATATTTCCTCTGACTTGAGATCACTTGTGTTTCTAAATGATGATTGGCATTGTTTTGAGGTAGTTCAATATCATTTGAAACATAATGGTTATAGACTATCTTGGATAGTGATCATGAGTCATGTTAGGGCACTAGTGATAGATATAGGATTGCCGTCTCCTTGATTGGAGTGTGATGTTCTATAGGGGCCCCCTGGATGAGATGATTGAGAAAGTGTATGGCCATACCCAGATGACTATGTTTCATCTGATCTAATCATTCTCATCATATTGGAATTACAGGCTTGACACGCTTGTCCAATAAGAACATCCAGTGGCAAAGGAAACACATATGTCAAGTGACTTGGGTTCACACTTGTGCTGTGGTTTGGGTGTAGTCTTGGAAGACTCTTTCCTTTATATCGGGAGACAGTGATGTGTTGCTAGATACCCCTCACTGATCGTGATAACGTGAGTTATCGTTACCGACATTTAAAGGAAACCCTTAGGGTCGCACAATTTGATGATATGGCTTACTTAAGTCAGATCGTGTGGACTGAATTGTTTTGGTTCAGTTTAAAGGAGTTTAAACTCTGATTGTAAGTGAGATCTGGTCTGATCATGTTTGATTGATTAGGGCTTGAGATCGGTAAGCTTCGATCGAGAGAATTGATGCTAGATCGGAGAGATCAAGAGCATCAAGAGATGAATGGTTAGATCTTGATCCTTATGGTTTAATATGATCTAGACCAATGCTTGGTTTAATTTGGTCTTTGAACCAAATGTAATTGAACCGGCTCATCATAGTGAGCGCAAGGTTCAAAGGGAGAGAAAAATGCGATGGTTCACTTGGAGTGAACGCATGAACGCATGATGTTAGTGGCTTGTTATTTTTGGAAGTCATGTTTCCAAAATAGAGAGCACGCCTCTACATTCGTGGGTGCATCTCTTTTCGCCTCTCGCCTCTTCCTCTCGACGCCTCTCTCTCGTGTGGGAAGGTCTTCACGCAAAAGAGAAGATAACAAAGCCAAGAGATCATCTCAATCTCCTTCAAGCGATCAGGAGACTTGGAGAGCCTTGCTAGCACAAGGATCGACAAGGAGTAGGCGATCACCCATCTTGTGTGCGTCACCTTTGGAGGAGAGCCACATCGCCCTCTTGCTTCCAAGACGCCATCCAAGAAATGGCACTGGTATGATCTCTCTGTTGATCTATACAAACTCTTAAGTTGATCTATGTTCATACATGAAATCCTAGGAAACCCTAGATTCCGCCCATGCAAATTTTTTATATGCGCATGCTTTAGGGTTTCGCCCCTTTAGGGAACTTTCAATCGACATACAAGACCAGAAAAGTCATCAAGCTCCCACTGAATTTTCTGTATACACAGGCGTCATCTTCAATTTTGATAAAGCCATAATCTCTCATAGCTTCATCAAACCGAAGATTCCAACTTCGAGATGCTTGCTTTAATCCATAGTTGGATTTGTTTAGCCTGCAGACCTTATTGGCATCTGCAGGATGGATGAAGCCATTGGGTTGTGTCATATACATATCCTCTGTCAGCTTTTCATTAAAGAACGCTGTCTTCACATCCATCTGCCATATCACATAATCATGATATGCAGCTATAGCAAGCAGAATGCGAATGGATTTGATCATGGCAACTAGCGAGAAGGTTTCATCATAGTCCACCCCGTGGATTTGTTTGAATCCTTTAGCCACTAGTCTACCCTTACAGGTAATTATGTTGCCATCCATGTCTGTCTTCCTCTTGAAGACCCATTTACACCCTATGGGTTTTACCCCATCAGGTAGCACAACTAAATCCCAGACTTGGTTAGCTGACATGGAATCCATCTCGGATCGCATGCCCTCATGCCATCTCTCGGAGTCCGGTCCACTGACCGCCTCATCATAGGTTCTAGGTTCATCTTCAATGATGAAGATCCCGTCGTGTTGGGTTGGCAGGGACCCATACCTCTCTGGTGCACAACGAATCCTGCCAGACCTACGTGGGACGTGTGTCTGAGCTCTCGGTTGCCCGGCAACCGGTGCAGACGTGATGTAGGGGGGAAGCGTGTGACAACAAACGACTAAATTTAAATTCAATTATTTATTTTTTGAATTTTCAGAAAACAGCATATTCATGAAAGCAGCTAGAATTCCAGGAGTTCAGAAAATTATTATTTAGCAAATGTGGCAAATGTCATAGAGGGGGTTCCAATCATTCAATATTCAAACTAAATGAACTGCGTTGAAAAACTAAATTAGTTCTTTGCATGCGTATCAAAATGGAGAGTAGACTCCTACTCGAGCATATAGATTTAGTGCAACCAATATAGCTAGTCAGATCGGTAAGTTAAAACTGCACAGAAATATTTCAGATTGCAAATTTTGCAATGCTTGTTAGATTGAACCGTTGAACCCGGGCTCGCGTCAACTATCCCAAATGAAAGTACAAGATGTGTGCTTCATTATCTGACCAAAGTTCAAGATACTTGTTGCACCAATTGCTTAGAGCACCTGCATAAATAACACTATTCAGATTAGTTGTGAAAACGAATGCAGGAGTTAAATCATTCAGCAAACGTTGCTATGTCTTGTAGCGTGTTCTGGTCCATCTGGATTCGTCGGAACTGATTGGAATGATAAAAGATGTCCTGGTCTTTCTATTGGCTCCAAGGATCAGAGCTAGAGGCTTGTCCGATCATGCCAAAAACCTGCGCCAATAAGGATAGTTAGATTATTATGAAAGAGCAAAACAAAAACAACAGCAAGAGGAGAGTCTGGAAACAGGCGAGGATGGTTTGCACTATTCAATGGTGCCGGAGCTAGGGGTTCGTCTACGACTCTGATACAGTAGGTGGTGGTGGTGATGGCGGCGTCGGAGCACTGGCAGAGGCGGAGAGATGACTGTTCAGGCGGAACAGGGAAAACTACAAAGAGAGGCGGCTGTTCGAACAGAACAGGGGAAGTTGGCGAGTCTGGAGCAGGGCTGGTCGGCGATCGTCCGGTGGTGCACGCTCGCCGGACCTGTTACGACTGGGGGTCCATATGTTCATGGAGAAGAGTTGGCCGGAGTTAGGAGACAGGCGGTGGCTGGCCGGAGGAGAACCATGATGAGGAGCAGATCTGGGGCGGAATCTGGCGAAACAGGGGAAAACACGAGCGCCGAGCGGAGTTGGTCGGCGTTCGTCCGGTGGCTGACGATCGCCGGACCTGTTACGATGGGAGGTCCCTCTGACTATGGCAAAGAGGTGGCCGGAGTTTGGTGACGGGAGGTGGCTGGTCGGAGGAGCACGATGCGGAAGGGCAGAGCTAGGTCGCGGCAGGCCAGAAACAGGGGATGTCGCGCTGGAGAAGGATTTGTTGCCGGCCGGCCAGTGGTTGACCAAATCCAAAACTGCTACTACTGGAGGTTGGTATGGTTGTGGTGACGACGTGGCCGGAGTTAAGGGGCATGCGGTGGCCGGTCGGAGGCGGACGACGATGAAAGGCGGAAGTGGGGACGGAAGGCTGGCGAGAACAGGGGATTCGACGGAAGTTCGATTCCGGTGATCGGAGAGTCGGATGGATGGATTCCGGTGTCTGTGGCTTCGTCTTGGGGAGGGGGAGTGGTGGCCGAAGTCTCGTGGAGATCCGGCCGGTGGATCGTCGGCGGCGAGCTTTCGAAGTTTCGAAATTGGGTGTGGTTGTCGTGTGCGGGTGTTTGCAGCGAAGTAGAGAGTTTGAGGGAGAAGAGGAGATTAGAGGGAAAGGAGAAGAAGACTTGGTGACACATGCACCTAGAGAAGGGGGGAGGAAGACATCCGATAGAGGAAGGAAACTATTTCCATCAATTCATTCAAAAATTCTGCTGTTACAAGGATGCAAGCGAGTGATACATATAGGTGAAACTTCGGCAAACATTGCAGGCGGACGTTTGCTAGGTGAACGTTGTAGTTTCCTTGTGGGCTGAGCGAGGGAGACGTTGATGTTTCCTTTGCTGGCTGCATGTGAACGTTGTAGCGTTTCCTTGTTTGTAGCGTGCGTGCGCCAGATGAAGTGCTGAGATGAGCGTTGGCTGAGATTTGTGTGATGAGAATAGTTGCATCTTGATTTTATTGCTGGTTGATCGCATGGAATAGTCTTGGGCATTTTTGTGGCAAATTATTCCTGATAAGTGGGCTTCGCATGGGCCCTTTTGAAGTGGTTATTTATTGAGCTAGCTTTGTTGATTGAGCTTGCTAGCTTATTAGAGGAACCTCCAGGCCTTTGACTAGGGTACTCTTAAACTCCACTTGTACCTTCGTGGCCGGTGGTCTTTGCCCCCATCATTTCTCCCCGGGTGAAAAAAATTCTTCCCCGAAGAATTGTTCTTGTGTAGGTGGAGAAGTTCGGGAGGGGTGGGTGTCAGTTGCTCCTTAAGGGTCCGAAACTTCCAAGTGTTGTTAGCATCACAGCATCCTATCTTGTTGGTCCTTGTCCATGGTCCTAGCTGCATATCAAGGGTACCTGCATTGGATTCCCTTTCTCGGCCATACTCATTAGTAAAGTTGTCATAGAAAATCATAGGATTTAGCAAAGAACAAGGAATGACAAAATCAATATATTCAACTTCAATAAGTGCAGCGTGCAAAGCATGTTTGAGTTCATTGTGTTTTGTTAGTTCCAAGGGTGGCTTAAGGGTATGGGTAGAAGGATCTAAAAGACAAGATTCAAGCATCATAGGGTCCTGGAAGAGATTTTCTAAATCTAGGGGTTGACCTAAGAGGTGAGGATTAGGATCGAGGTCAAGCTCAAATAGTTCTAACTTAGGTTCAAGACATGGTTCATGAAGACCTATGGGTTTGGGTTCAACTGGATTTTTAGGCAAGTCATCTTTAGGTTCACTAGGGGTAGTGCTAAGGTCAAGCTGAGAACCTGTGAGTATGGGCCCTAAAATTGAGGGTAAAAGTTTTGGCCCTAAAATTGAAGGTGAAGGTACTGGTTCTACTGGAAGGTTTGGTTCTTCATGTCTTACTTCTTCAATTTCACTAGTTTCATCAAGACATGAGTTAGGTTCTAAAGTAGGCTCCAAAGTTTGTTAAAGTTCTAAAGGGGTCTCTAAAGGTGACTTAGGGTTAGGTTGACTATCAGATAAGTCAACTAAAGGTTCCCTAGTATTGGATTTACACTCATCTAAGGGTATGTTTAGAATGGTTGTAGGTAGGTCAAGTTTCCTCCTATGTGTTGCTTTAAGATTCTGCTCTACCTCAGTAGCTATTTTGAAAGCTTCTTCTAAAGTGTGTATGGGGTAGTAGGTGAGACCTTTCCAAATATCAAATCTAAGACCATTCATAAACCTATTAAGTATAACCCTAGGAGTTTCTCTAATTCTACTCCTATAGCGGAGATCATTAAAGTTGAATATATATTCAGGCACTGTCATATTTTTTTGTGTGAGGCTAATAAATTGGTCACAAAAAGTTTTATGGAGAAATGGAGAATCATATTTTTCTTCTAGTTTATAAAGCATCTCATCCCATTTTTCAATAGGGGGGCGTCTAAACATTTCTAGGTTTCTTTCTACACTGGTCCAGTATAATTTAGCTGTGCCTTCTAGGAGACTTCGGGTGAACCTAACTTTGCAATGTTCAGGCATGGCAGTTGAATAAAAATAATGCTCAAGTTTTGTTATCCAATCACTAAAATCCTTAGGGTTAAGAGAACCACTAAAGGTAGGGGGTTGGAGTCTAGTGGCCATGGGATGTTTTGAAAACACAATATAATCCTTTGAAAATAGAGCTCCCTAAGATGTCAAAAATGATTTCAGCTAGTACGAAAAATTTATCTCAGAATAAACAAACTAGCATGCAAACAATAAGCACATAATAATTTTTTTTTTTTTATCAAATAGCAAAATATGCAAACTAAATGATATGAACAATGAAACATGAAAGCAATCAATTTTTTTTTTTCAATCAATTTATCAATGAAACATGAAACTAGAATGCAAAACTAAATATAAAGAAACATGAAGGATTTTTTTTTTTTTTTTTTTTGTGCAGAGAGAGAAGCAAGGATCGTGTAGGCAGACAAGAGTTGCCAACGAACCTGCTCTGATACCAAACTGATGTAGGGGGGAAGCGTGTGACAACAAACGACTAAATTTAAATTCAATTATTTATTTTTTGAATTTTCAGAAAACAGCATATTCATGAAAGCAGCTAGAATTCCAGGAGTTCAGAAAATTATTATTTAGCAAATGTGGCAAATGTCATAGAGGGGGTTCCAATCATTCAATATTCAAACTAAATGAACTGCGTTGTAAAACTAAATTAGTTCTTTGCATGCGTATCAAAATGGAGAGTAGACTCCTACTCGAGCATATAGATTTAGTGCAACCAATATAGCTAGTCAGATCGGTAAGTTAAAACTGCACAGAAATATTTCAGATTGCAAATTTTGCAATGCTTGTTAGATTGAACCGTTGAACCCGGGCTCGCGTCAACTATCCCAAATGAAAGTACAAGATGTGTGCTTCATTATCTGACCAAAGTTCAAGATACTTGTTGCACCAATTGCTTAGAGCACCTGCATAAATAACACTATTCAGATTAGTTGTGAAAACGAATGCAGGAGTTAAATCATTCAGCAAACGTTGCTATGTCTTGTAGCGTGTTCTGGTCCATCTGGATTCGTCGGAACTGATTGGAATGATAAAAGATGTCCTGGTCTTTCTATTGGCTCCAAGGATCAGAGCTAGAGGCTTGTCCGATCATGCCAAAAACCTGCGCCAATAAGGATAGTTAGATTATTATGAAAGAGCAAAACAAAAACAACAGCAAGAGGAGAGTCTGGAAACAGGCGAGGATGGTTTGCGCTATTCAATGGTGCCGGAGCTAGGGGTTCGTCTACGACTCTGATATAGTAGGTGGTGGTGGTGATGGCGGCGTCGGAGCACTGGCAGAGGCGGAGAGATGACTGTTCAGGCGGAACAGGGAAAACTACAAAGAGAGGCGGCTGTTCGAACAGAACAGGGGAAGTTGGCGAGTCTGGAGCAGGGCTGGTCGGCGATCGTCCGGTGGTGCACGCTCGCCGGACCTGTTACGACTGGGGGTCCATATGTTCATGGAGAAGAGTTGGCCGGAGTTAGGAGACAGGCGGTGGCTGGCCGGAGGAGAACCATGATGAGGAGCAGATCTGGGGCGGAATCTGGCGAAACAGGGGAAAACACGAGCGCCGAGCGGAGTTGGTCGGCGTTCGTCCGGTGGCTGACGATCGCCGGACCTGTTACGATGGGAGGTCCCTCTGACTATGGCGAAGAGGTGGCCGGAGTTTGGTGACGGGAGGTGGCTGGTCGGAGGAGCACGATGCGGAAGGGCAGAGCTAGGTCGCGGCAGGCCAGAAACAGGGGATGTCGCGCTGGAGAAGGATTTGTTGCCGGCCGGCCAGTGGTTGACCAAATCCAAAACTGCTACTACTGGAGGTTGGTATGGTTGTGGTGACGACGTGGCCGGAGTTAAGGGGCGTGCGGTGGCCGGTCGGAGGCGGACGACGATGAAAGGCGGAAGTGGGGACGGAAGGCTGGCGAGAACAGGGGATTCGACGGAAGTTCGATTCCGGTGATCGGAGAGTCGGATGGATGGATTCCGGTGGCTGTGGCTTCGTCTTGGGGAGGGGGAGTGGTGGCCGAAGTCTCGTGGAGATCCGGCCGGTGGATCGTCGGCGGCGAGCTTTCGAAGTTTCGAAATTGGGTGTGGTTGTCGTGTGCGGGTGTTTGCAGCGAAGTAGAGAGTTTGAGGGAGAAGAGGAGATTAGAGGGAAAGGAGAAGAAGACTTGGTGACACATGCACCTAGAGAAGGGGGGAGGAAGACATCCGATAGAGGAAGGAAACTATTTCCATCAATTCATTCAAAAATTCTGCTGTTACAAGGATGCAAGCGAGTGATACATATAGGTGAAACTTCGGCAAACATTGCAGGCGGACGTTTGCTAGGTGAACGTTGTAGTTTCCTTGTGGGCTGAGCGAGGGAGACGTTGATGTTTCCTTTGCTGGCTGCATGTGAACGTTGTAGCGTTTCCTTGTTTGTAGCGTGCGTGCGCCAGATGAAGTGCTGAGATGAGCGTTGGCTGAGATTTGTGTGATGAGAATAGTTGCATCTTGATTTTATTGCTGGTTGATCGCATGGAATAGTCTTGGGCATTTTTGTGGCAAATTATTCCTGATAAGTGGGCTTCGCATGGGCCCTTTTGAAGTGGTTATTTATTGAGCTAGCTTTGTTGATTGAGCTTGCTAGCTTATTAGAGGAACCTCCAGGCCTTTGACTAGGGTACTCTTAAACTCCACTTGTACCTTCGTGGCCGGTGGTCTTTGCCCCCATCAAGACGGCTCAGGTTCCATCTCTTTGTCTTGTGGTTGCACTTGGACCTCGTCCAAGTCAAACTTGCTCCCACTGACTTATTTTATGAGAAATTCTTTCTCTACAAAGACAGCACCCCAAGCAACAAAAACTTTATTCTCGGTAGAGACATAAAGGTAGTCTCCTTTAGTTTCCTTATGATATCTCACAAACACGCATTTATCAGATCTAATTTCTAGCTTGCTAGAATCCTGACGTTTGACATAAGCCTTACATCCCTAGATCCTGATAAAAGAGAGATTAGGGCATCTCCCACTCCATACCTCGTATGGAATCTTTAAGACACTCTTAGATCGAACGTTATTCAGTATGAGAGAAGCTGTCTCAAGTGCATGACCCCAGAATGAGGGTGGTAGAGTTGCATGACTTATCATGGACCGAACCATGTCCAAGAAAGTTTGATTTCTCCTCTCAGGCACACCATTCCATTGAGGTGTTCCAGGAGGAGTGAGTTGGGATATGATCCCACACTCCATAAGATAGTGAAATAACTCACCGCTCAGGTACTCTCCTCCTCGATCGGATCAAAGAGCTTTGATGGATCTTCCAAGCTGGTTCTCTACTTCATGTCTGAACTCCTTTAATTTCTCAAAGGATTTAGATTTATGTCTCATTAAGTAGACATAACCACACCTACTGAAGTCACCAGTGAAGGTAATGAAGTAGCTGTGTCCTCCTCTGGCTTGTTTATTGAATGACCCACACACATCAGTATGAATGAGATCCAACAAACCTCTTGCCCTCTCACCAGTCTTGGTGAAGGGCGCCTTTGTCATTTTCCCTAATAAACAAGACTCACATGTATCAAATTCCTCCAAGGAACTTGAATCTAACAACCCATTTGCATGGAGTTGTTGAATGCGATTCTTGTTTATATGGGCTAATCGACAATGCCATAGGAAAACACCCACTGAACCACTCAGTTTGGTCCTTTTGCTATTTATGTTATAAATAGAACTATTCATGTCCAAGACATATAAACCATTGCACAACGTACCCTTTCCATAAAACATATTTGCAAATGAAAAAGAACAGGAGTTCTCCTTTATTTCAAATATAAAGCCTTTCCTTGCTAAGCAAGGAATAGATATAATGTTTTTGGTTAATGAAGGTACATAATAGCAATTCTCTAGCTCTAATTGAAGTCTAGAAGGGAGGGAGAGTGTCAAAACTCCTACGACAATAGCAGCAACTTGTGCTCCATTTTCTACTCGTAGGTCAATCTCTCTAGCCCATACCGATCTACTCTTCTTAAGTCCCTGCATATTTATACAAATATGAGCTTCGCATGCGGTATCCAATACCTATAATATAGAAGTAGATAGGTTGACTTCAGTAACTGATGGAGGGCCTAACATAGCTCTTAGAAGATCCACTAGGGCTCGGAGGAAGCCCATCAGGTATGGCTTCACTTAGAGTCCACTTTCCTTTTCAGTACTTTCCTTATTTGCATTGCATGGCATGATAGGTTAGTTCCACCCCAAAGTCTATCATGTAGTTTAATTTTATAAATGTTGTTGGTAGGTTGTGCATTGTAATGTCATGGTAGGTTAGTGCATGTAGTTTGGATACATTAATATTCAGCTCAAGGGATACAAATCAGCTAGCTCACCACACTCCAAGAAGCTAGCTCCCATTTTGGAAGGTTCACTTCAAAGTAGTTCAAAGAGAGACTTCAAACTCAACTCAACATCAAGCTCTACTTCAATCATTCCCTTCCAATTGAAGAGAGGCAACCCCATGGAATCATTTGCGCCATCTACAAGGCTCATCTAGATCCACCAATCAAGGAGGCGCCCATCTAGATCCACAATTAGAGGAGTTGCGCCATCAAGATCCACAATTAGGGGAAGGCTTATTTCCTTCTTCTCATTGCCGCCCAAGACAACAAGGAAGGATTTCAAATTTCAAACTCTCCCTCATATGCGCCAACACCTCCAAGGAAGATAGCCATTTCGAATTCAAAGACTTACCATTTCAGCCATCCAAAGAAGGCAACAAGATCAGCCCACTTAAATGCCTTGTCTCCATTTTCGAATTCTCTCCACTTATGTAAGGGGCGCAAGGGGCCAATGACCACCTTGCCCTCATCTTATCCTCATCCCTAAGCTGCCTATAAATGTGTCCCCATCGCATCATGTGCATAGCATTGTTAAATATATTGTTGAATAGTTTCCTAGCCAAACTATGGGTGCTTGTGTCGCCTAGGGTGCTTGTGTCGCCCACCTCTTCTTCTTTGGGTGCTTGTGTCGCCCAAGTCCCCTCATCTTCCCCCTTCTCCCTTCAAGAGCCGAGCCTCCCCTTCTCCTTCTCCTCGCCCTCCTTTCATCAAAGCAAGGCTGAGAGTCTCCATCTTCAAAGCCATATCATCAAGGAGAACAAGAGCTTAAGTTGGCGCAAAGAACATGGAGGCATCCCTTGATCTGCTTCAAGGCGATTCTCTAAGTTAAGTATTCCATCTTCTTGTGTCTTCTTTTTATACATCTTAAGAACATCTTACTACACATCTCTTGGATTTGTAGGACTTGGCGCAAGGAAGCTTGGCGCATCCCACCCTCTTGATCTCCCCTCTTTAGATAGTCCTTTGTTTTGTTAGCAAGAGAACTTGGAGGATTAGCCTCCCTCTTTACTTTAAAGCATTGTTAAGTTTTAATCTACTTATAACTCACCCACGCCTGTGTGGGGTTGCTGAATGCCCTGTGTGTAACCTGCACCATCCATCAGAGTAGGACCGGTGAAGAACGGGAAGGACGGTCCTTCTATTCTCAAGGGCCGCGAGGTGAGACTCCTTTAAATTATTGTCATTTATTTCCTGCAAGTAGTTAATATTCGGTTTTCCTATTTAAAAATACAAAAACATTATTTTCCAACTTCGTTAGTTTAAATCGGTTTTTTTCTCTAGTTTATGATAATATCAAAAATACTTTTGAAAATCGTTGTTTACATGTTTGTGACCTACCCCTACATCATCTTGGTATCAGAGCTTAGGCTCCTAGATTAGAATTTTTAAGCCTTCAAAACTTAATTTTCTAACTTCTAGGCGATTTTGGAACTAGGTTGTTTGAGACAAAAGGATTTTTCATAATTGGCTATTATATCCTATCTAGTAGACCTATATTTTCTATAAATCTTTTTTTCAAAAAAACCAACCATGCAGACCCGATCTAAGGCTCAAAGCTCCCAACCCATGACCTTGGAAACCTTAGCTGAGATGATTGCATCTTTAACTCAAAGGATGGACAATGTAGACACCAACCTAAATCAACTCCACGATAAGGTGAAAGAAATAGAAGAGTCTAATAGGAGTAGATCTCCTAGTCGCCCTCCTAGTGAACACCACTCTAGAGATCCTTTGGAACCTATGCAAAGGCAACAAACCCCAAGGAACAACCCTAGGAACAATCCTCAAAACTTTGATTGGGAAGGACACCCTGTCCAAAACAATCACAACCCTCGACCTAGGGATGACTACACACATGCTGTGAAACTTAACCCGCCCACTTTTAATGGATCCCTTGATCCCAGAAATTACTTAGACTGGGCAACCAAACTCGAGCAATACTTCGAATGGAGTATGATGCCCGAGCACTCTAAGGTTAGGTTTACCAAATGCCTTCTTGAAGGTTCTGCTAGACTCTATTGGAGCAATGTAGAAAGAAGCCTGCAGAGGTCTAGACAACCCCCCATTACAAGATGGGAAGAGATGAACACTAGACTAAGAGAAAAGTATGTTCCTCTAAACTTTCACCATAAGCTTCTCGACCAAACTAGTGGCCTTACCCAAGGAAACTCAACTGTAGAAGAATACATGGTAGAGTTTGATGAACTTTTGTTAAGAAGTGAGATGGATGAATACCCAATGTTTACCCTGAGTAGGTTCAAAAATGGTCTAAAACCAGAGATTAAGAGAGGACTTGCCTTTTACCAAATAGACACTATAGAAGAAGCTTACCAAAGAGCCCTTGAGGTTCAACATCAACTTAAGATTAGGAAGGAAACTATAACCTCAAAGTCAACCTATAGGCCCTCTCCTAGCAGTTCACACCCCAATTCCTCAACCCCTAAACCCAAGCCAATCCAAACTTCGGTTATCTGCCATAACTGTAAACAACCAGGTCACCTTATAAGGAACTGTCCTAAAAAGGTAATGGTTATGACTGAGGAACATGTAGACCCAGAAGCTGAACCTGAAGAAACCTTAGATCAAGATACTAACTGCTGTAATGTTGAGCTAAATGACTGTGATAGTGAAGAGGATTTTTTTCTCAACACTCTGGGAGTAGTCAGGTGCACCCTGATCAACCCCACCCCTACTGAAGACTGGCGTAGAACCAGCATCTTCCACACTTACTCAAAGTGCCATGGTCACATGTGCAAAGTAGTAATTGATGGAGGAAGCAGTTTGAATGCCGTCTCTCAAGTAGCAGTCACTAAACTCAATCTAAAGGCAGAACCTCACCCTAAGCCTTATAGTATTTTCTGGGTCAACTAGACTAGCGTTCTTGTCTCTCATAGGTGCCTTGTCCCACTCCAATTTGGTGCCTACCAAGGAGCAATATGGTGTGACATCATCACAATGGATGTCGCCCAAATTCTCCTAGGCCGCCCTTGGATTTTTGACATGGATGTTGTCCACTATGATAGGACCAACACTTATGTCTTCAATCACAATGGGCAGAAAATCAGGCTTAAGCCCTCCTTACCTAAGGAACTTAGAGCCTCCACTAGCAAAGGTAAGATAGAGGAACCCAAACAACCAAAGCCAACCATCCAACTTATCCAACCCCAAACCTTTGCTAAGGAATGTTTAGAAGACCAACCTCTCTATACCCTTATCATTAAAGAGGCTACACCTGAGACTGAAACTAAGACCCCTCCTGAGGTAGAGAGCATCCTGGAAGACTATAGTGAGCTTATCCCAGAAGACTTACCCAATGGCCTACCCCCACTTAGGGATATCCAACATGTTATAGACCTTGTCCCTGGGTCCACTTTACCCAACCTTCCTCATTATAGGATGAACCCTACTGAGCACACCGAACTTAAAAGACAGGTAGATGACCTCTTAGCCAAGGGTTACATTAGGGAAAGCCTTAGCCCATGTGCCGTTCCAGCCCTCTTGACCCCCAAGAAGGATGGCAGCTGGCGCATGTGCATAGACTGCCGTGCCATAAACAAGATAACTGTGAAGTATAGGTTCCCTATTCCTAGGTTGGATGATATGTTAGACATGCTAGTTGGGTCTAGATGGTTCACCAAACTTGATCTTAGGAGTGGATACCATCAAGTTAGAGTTAGAGAAGGAGATGAATGGAAAACCGCTTTCAAAACGAAAGATGGTTTATATGAGTGGTTAGTGATGCCCTTTGGCTTAACTAACGCCCCTTCCACTTTTATGAGGCTGATGACACAGGTCCTGAAACCTTATATAGGTCGATTCCTAGTTGTTTATTTTGATGACATCTTAATTTTTAGCAAGACTAAGGAAGCTCATCTAGATCATCTCAGAAGAACCCTTGACCTACTTAGGAAAGAGAAGCTTTACATTAACTTGAAGAAATGTTCTTTCCTCTCTAGCAGTGTTGTCTTTCTAGGGTTCATAGTGTCTGAGCATGGCCTTCAAGCTGACCCATCTAAGGTCCAAGCTATCCTAGATTGGCCAGAACCCAAAACTCTCACTGAAGTTAGGAGCTTCCATGGCTTAGCTACCTTCTACCGAAGGTTTATTAGAAACTTCAGTACTATTGTTGCTCCTATTACTAGCTACTTAAAACTAGGAGATTTTACTTGGACTAAACCTGCTAGCCGAGCCTTTAGTGAACTCAAAGTTAGAATGACCACAGCCCCAGTCCTCAGACTCCCTGACTTCAGCAAAGTCTTTGAGGTTGACTGTGATGCCTCTGGGATTGGCATAGGAGGGACCCTCAGTCAAGAAGGTCACCCTGTTGCCTTTTTCAGTGAAAAACTCAATGAGGCAAAATAGAAGTATTCAACTTATGACAAGGAGTTTTATGCTGTAGTTCAATCTCTTAGATATTGGAGGCATTACCTGATCCATAATGAGTTTATCCTTAATAGTGACCATCAGGCTTTGTCCTACCTTAGTGCTCAAAAGAAATTGAACTTTAGGCATGCCAAGTGGGTAGAGTATATCCAGCAATACACCTTTGTCTTAAAACACAAATCAAGAAAGGAAAACAAAGTAGCTGATGCTTTAAGTAGGGTTACTTTACTCATGCAAAAATTACATGTTCAAGTTACTGGCTTTGAAAATATGAAAACTGCATATATTGATTGTCCTGATTTTGCTTCTATACATGCTGCACTTAGTGTTGACCCCCTAAGTGATCCTTTGTACACCCTTAGGGATGGGTTCTTATTTCTTGGACCTATACTTTGTGTCCCTAAGACCTCAATCCGAGAATTCCTCATTTGGGAATTACAGGGAGGAGGGTCTGCAGGTCACCATGGTCGGGATAAAACCCAAACCTTGGTTGAGGAGAGGTTTTATTGGCCGAACCTCAACAGGGATGTTGCTAAGGTGGTTAGCCACTGTATGACATGCCAGATAACTAAGACCCATAAGCATAGTGCTGGCCTCTACACCTCGCTACCCATTCCTCAAGCTCCATGGCAAGACTTAAGCATGGATTTCATCCTAGGGCTGCCCAGAACATCTAGCAAGCATGACTCCATCTTTGTAGTAGTAGATAGATTCACTAAGATGGCCCATTTCATTCCCTGCTACAAAACCTCTGATGCTTCTCACATAGCCAAATTATTTTTTAAGGAGGTTGTTAGGCTACATGGTACCCCCCTTACCAAGTTTCTGATAGGGATACCCGGTTTTTTAGTTATTTTTGGAAGACTTTGTGGACCTTACTAGGCACCAAACTGAAGTTCTCTATAGCCTATCATCCCCAAACGGATGGTCAGACTGAGGTGGTCAACCGATCACTGGGGAACATCCTTAGGAGCCTTGTAGGTGAACACCCCGGCACTTGGGACAGACTCTTGCCCACCGCCGAGTTCTCCTACAATAGTGTTGTAAATAGGACTACAGGTCTCTCCCCCTTTCAGGCCAACTTAGGGTATCAGCCTAAGAAACCCATTGATCTGATTGCCTTACCCAAAAGTTTAAAACCTTCTTTATCAGCTCGTGATTATGCTTTCAATATTTCACAATTGCACCATGAAATCCTTAGCAAAATTCTAGACTCTACTGTTTCATATTGCGAAGCTGCTAACAAGAAACGCCGAGAAAGGTTATTCAATATAGGTGATCAGGTGATTCTGCGAGTCCGCGAGGAGCGTATCCAAGGACACGGACGCAAGCTGGATGCAAAGGGTTTGGGACCCTTCACCATAGTGGGCAAGATCAACAACAACGCATACGTGCTTGATCTGCCTCCAGAATTGGGGATCCCCACCACTGTTAACGTGGAGGATCTCACAGCCTACAAGGAGCCTCTCTCACTCCAAGAACCAGAGGCCCCCTTCGATCCAGAGATAGTGGATATCCTTGAGGACCAGACTCGACTCACCCCTGACGAGGTACAACTGTTTTACCGCGTTAAGTTTTCTAATGGTGAGGAGGCATGGCTCCCCGAGGCAGAGCTAGCCCTGGCTGCTCCAGATTTGCTCCAAGGATTCAAGGATAATTCTCCTGAGGAGAATTTTTCCAACCCGGGGAGAAATGATGGAGGGCCTAACACAGCTCTTAGAAGATCCACTAGGGCTCGGAGGAAGCCCATCAGGTATGGCTTCACTTAGAGTCCACTTTCCTTTTCAGTACTTTCCTTATTTGCATTGCATGGCATGATAGGTTAGTTCCACCCCAAAGTCTATCATGTAGTTTATTTTTATAAATGTTGATGGTAGGTTGTACATTGTAATGTCATGGTAGGTTAGTGCATGTAGTTTGGATACATTAATATTCAGCTCAAGGGATACAAATCAGCTAGCTCACCACACTCCAAGAAGCTAGCTCCCATTTTGGAAGGTTCACTTCAAAGTAGTTCAAAGAGAGACTTCCAACTCAACTCAACATCAAGCTCCACTTCAATCATTCCCTTCCAATTGAAGAGAGGCCACCCCATGGAATCATTTGCGCCATCTACAAGGCTCATCTAGATCCACCAATCAAGGAGGCGCCCATCTAGATCCACCAATCAAGGAGGCACCCATCTAGATCCACAATTAGAGGAGTTGCGCCATCAAGATCCACAATTAGGGGAAGGCTTATTTCCTTCTTCTCATTGCCGCCCAAGACAACAAGGAAGGATTTCAAATTTCAAACTCTCCCTCATATGCGCCAACACCTCCAAGGAAGATAGCCATTTCGAATTCAAAGACTTACCATTTCAGCCATCCAAAGAAGGCAACAAGATCAGCCCACTTAAATGCCTTATCTCCATTTTCGAATTCTCTCCACTTATGTAAGGGGCGCAAGGGGCCAATGACCACCTTGCCCTCATCTTATCCTCATCCCTAAGCTGCCTATAAATGTGTCCCCATCGCATCATGTGCATAGCATTGTTGAATATATTGTTGAATAGTTTCCTAGCCAAACTATGGGTGCTTGTGTCGCCTAGGGTGCTTGTGTCGCCCACCTCTTCTTCTTTGGGTGCTTGTGTCGCCCAAGTCCCCTCATCTTCCCCCTTCTCCCTTCAAGAGCCGAGCCTCCCTTCTCCTTCTCCTCGCCCTCCTTTCATCAAAGCAAGGCCGAGAGTCTCCATCTTCAAAGCCATATCATCAAGGAGAACAAGAGCTTAAGTTGGCACAAAGAACATGGAGGCATCCCTTGATCTGCTTCAAGGCGATTCTCTAAGTTAAGTATTCCATCTTCTTGTGTCTTCTTTTTATACTTCTTAAGAACATCTTACTACACATCTCTTGGATTTGTAGGACTTGGCGCAAGGAAGCTTGGCGCATCCCACCCTCTTGATCTCCCCTCTTTAGATAGTCCTTTGTTTTGTTAGCAAGAGAACTTGGAGGATTAGCCTCCCTCTTGACTTTAAAGCATTGTTAAGTTTTAATCTACTTATAACTCACCCACGCCTGTGTGGGGTTGCTGAATGCCCTGTGTGTAACCTGCACCTTCCATCAGAGTAGGACCGGTGAAGAACGGGAAGGACGGTCCTTCTATTCTCAAGGGCCGCGAGGTGAGTCTCCTTTAAATTATTGTCATTTATTTCCTGCAAGTAGTTAATATTCGGTTTTCCTATTTAAAAATACAAAAACATTATTTTCCAACTTCGTTAGTTTAAATCGGTTTTTTTCTCTAGTTGATGATAATATCAAAAATACTTTCGAAAATCGTTGTTTACATGTTTGTGACCTACCCCTACATCAGTAACATAAATACCTGAGCATGAAGACGAAGCCTTGCCTCTCTTCTTCTCATTCTGAAGTCGCATTATGTCCTTTATCATGTGAGGTGATCCCCCACATGAGTAGCACTTGTTATTCCTGACTCTTTCCATCTTTATCTTCAATGTCTTAGTTAAGCCTTTGGGCTCAACACATTGAACGTCTACTTTAGGAGGGTTGAGCTCAACCAATTCATCAAAGAGCTACCTTAGATTAGAAATAATCTCATAGGCATTCTTAGATTCATATTGCCCTCTTAATTCGGGCGACATGTTGGTTAGCATTAAATTAGCAACCTCCAAAGTATTAGTCTGATGCTTATAAGTATCCTTCTCAGCTCCTGAGGCCGAGCATGGAAGTGGCTCGTGAATTGGCCGCTCAAGGACATAGAGCTTCCTCTCAAGCTTGAGCACATTTCTCAAGTTCATATACCAATCCAGTAAGTTGGATCCAACCAACTTATCCCTTTTCAGGATAGATCGCAGTGACCATCTGCCATTGTTCATAGCCATTGTTCTACAACAACCAAGAAACAACAGATTAGTACTACTTTCAGATCATTTAATTTGGACTTAGTATTAAATGACCATGGCTCCCACTATTTTAATCGAATTGACAACCCACAAAGTCAATCGGGAAATTTAAGATTTCCTAGTGAGATGGGATTCTTATTCCACATGAGGCTTCGTGTCCCACGAGGGTGGGATGAGATGCACAAAGTAACCCATGCTTCCTAAGGTGGGCACGCCGGCCGATTGCTCGAAGCAATTCCCCTTATTGAGATAGTCTAGGCATTTCATGTCCAGCGAGGGCTGGATACAACATGAAACTCTAACCTCTCAACGATGCCTCTAGAGTTTCATCATGTGCCCAGCACATATGAAAATCTAGTCATGTCCATTCCTAATTGTTATACCCAAGGCCAACGAGTTTCCTTGCGAATGTGCGCCCGGTTAAAATGGACTAGGGAAACCATTGCCACCACACACCTTCTAAAGATAAGTGGGTGTGTCCCATGAGGGTGGAAAATAGTTCACAATACCACTAATCGATAGTTTGATGAGGGCTAAGCATAAGAAGGCTACTAGACTTGATATTTTATTTGAGAGTTTTTGAGGTCTCATCAACTCAGTTTTATCTTATGTCTAACATTACAGGCATGCAATCCTATAGTGATAACATAATGATAAAACATCACAGGCATGCTTTAGTAGATAATGAATGTAGTAAAGGGATGATGTGATCATAGCCCATTCAAGACATTGAACCAACTCATGCTAAAAGGAGGTTCAACTCTTGACCTAGTGATGTGTACTTTACTGTACCACTAACCGCAAGCGTGATGGCTTTGTCGTAGTAGTACTTAAGATGTCGATCCCACAGGGACAGTGATCAAGTACCGAGTGATTGCAAATCAATAGCTAGACAATTCGGTAAATGTTTTTCGGTTTTTATAAAATAAATCAAACTACAACTAAATACAAATGCTAGCCGAATCAAGCAAGTGAAAGTTTTGGATGGAAAACAAGGTTTAGAGACATCAAAACTTTGAGCGCATCTCGTTGATGGATTTTAAACTCAAACAAGATAAAATCATAACAACGCAATTTTAAAAGTGTTTAAGGAAATATCTAATGGTACAGATTACCCTCTTTCGATGGCGTAATCCGATATCAATCTAGATTGGCGTCCTACTTTCGTGGCTAACCAGACCTAGATTGATCCATTGGGTTTAGATATATTATAAAGTTCTTCACACAAATCTGGCCCTAATTATTGACCTCTCAGAGCATGTTCGATAAGACAGATCTAGCGTCGCAATTCACCTTTCAGTCCTTCTTGCGGCGCCCAAGAAAAGTAATTGCGTGATCAAGGCAATACTAGCAGTAAAACAGCACAGATCGAATAAATACAAAATAAAATTGCATTTGATACAAGAAAATAAGTTCGAACAAAAGATACATGCAACGAGATTACATCCTTGTTCCGATTAATAAGATTATGCTATCATAGCATCAATTCAATAAAAATCCCTAAAGGAAAAGAAGAAACTAAAGAGAAGATAGAAGAAAGAGGAAGCAAACTCTCTGCAGAAGCATTATAACATTCCTTCAAGTCTTCTAGAATGATGTACCATTCCTTCCTCCTCCCTTGTAGTCTCCAAGAACTTCCCTTTGCAAAATTCACTAGCCCCCCCTTGAGCCCCAACTAGGCGCTGCATTCTTCACTGAATTTGGCCCATTTTATCATTTTAGAAGTGCCCTTCGATATGCCAACATTAAAGCCCTTTTAATTAGCTACGTTTTGACACCAAGAACGTTCAAAACAGAGTTAGAATGAGAGAGTTATGGTTCTTTTAAGTTTAGGCTGCGCAAATGAGATTATGAGTGTAATGAAGATTATGACCATGGTCGTAATGACACCAAAAACGTCTAAATCGGAGTTGTAACGGAAAAGTTATGATGTTTTTAATGCAGCCCATTAATGCACTTAATGCTCTTAATACCATTACGGGTGTAATGAGATTATGGGCATGCCTGTAATTTCTATAACGAACTCCGTTTCGTCTGAAATTTTGCGTGTGAGTTGACCTTTGACTTGACATGAATTCCGACCATAGTATGATATCAAAGGTCGCCGATGTGAAGATTACGGGTAGGTGAAATTATGGCTATACCCGTAATATCTTCTGTCGAAGTTTTTGTCTTCTGAAAGGCTTCTTTTGAGAAAGTTAAGAGCACGCCTTCAGAATATGATTATGCTTGAATGAAAACGGGCTTCTTGAGAATTCCAATCAGAAATTATGGCCATAATGCATATTATGGCCTCAGCCATAATTCCGGAAATTAGCTCCGTTTGAAGCGAAACTTCTTGTCAAGGTTATTGATTCACTCGGGGGCGTAAATATACTTCCAAATAGCTCCAGAAATGAGTGAATTATCCTAAATTCATCAAACATAACAAGAAGTGAAGCTTCTGAAGAAAATCAATGAAATAAGCTAGAAAGAGATATAAAAACATGAAAATAGGTCTCGATACACAAGTAAATATAGGTCTAAAAGACTATAAAAATATGAGACATCACCTAGGACTCAAGCCCCCAAGACAAGACCTAACCTAGCCAACCTCTATAGTTGATCTTCAAGGTTGGCTCCAAGGTCCTCCAAGGGTGAACTACCTCCTTGCAAGGGCCAAGAAAGCTAGCTCACAAGCCATAAGGCTCGGCCATGCTCTCTTGTGCCACCAAGCAAGCTTGCGCCACCACCTTTGATGCTTGTTGCGCCACCATGCAAGGTGCGCAAGCTTCATGCATGCGCCATGCTCCAAGTAGATGCGCCACCCTAATCTTCTTCTTAGTTAAAAGCAAAAAGAAAAGTGGCGTGCAGGCCTCACAAGGATACATCACAGGCATGTAAAGGGGCTTGATTGACGATCACAACACCATGCACAAACAAGGCACTTATGCAATTCTACATGCTCATGAAAAACATAAAACCTGAAATTTTACTTTTTCATAAAACAAGTCTCCTTTCCTCATCTTCTTCTCACAAATCTTTTGGTTATTTGCGATTAACTTTTCATGATGATTTCATAGATCCTATCGCCTGGCAATTTTATCAGATCAAGAGACTCAGCCAGTCCGAAGACACATTGCCCGTCCTACTTGACAAAACTACGTGCGCCTTTGATCTTAAATCAATCAAGAAAAATAATCCAAAAATCCAAAAGAGATTGAAAAGAGGATAGGAACAAGAAACTATAATTTTTCTTCTTTAAGAAAAACATGCGCCAACATCTATGCAATATGCGAAAAAATAGATATGACATGTGAGCATGGAAAGCATGAAAGAAACATCGTTCGATGCTCGCAAGTCGCTCTGATACCACTGTTGGGAAACCCCGGGATATTTTACAATTTTTCAGAGATAGGCATTACAAAATACATTGCACAGCGGAAGAATATCCCCGAAATAGGCCAGTCCCAAAAACCAATGAAGATCGTCAAGCGAGGGGGTCGACACGATGTGATAGAAAGTACCTAGGGCAAGCGAGGAGGTTGATGTTGAGGTAGGCGCCCAAGTGTTCGTCCTCTATAGTCTCACACACACGGATGCCTCGAGCTCTCTTCTTCCTCGCCCGGTGCTAGCCTCGGGAAGAAGATTCAAGCTTTAGGTCCACCTTCTTCAAGCCTTGCGCCACCTCCAAGGATATGCGCCAATGATGAAGAAGATAGGAGAAGAGATGATGCCGCCAAGCCCTTACTTCACTTGCGCCAAAGGAGGTGGAAGAAGGGAAGAAGCTTGCGGCCACTTGATGGAAGAAGGAAGCGCCACCCTTGTTGTTCTTGCCCCCTTGCCCTTACTAACGTCTTCAACAAGTAGTATCTCGAGGGGGGCGACAAGGGGTCTCTTTTATAAGAGCAAGAGGCGGTTTGGCAGGGGCTTAGATCATGACAAATGTGCGGCTAGGATAAGGGTTTGACAATTAGGGTTTGAGGTAAGGAAAGTCTCCAAGACTTTACCATAAACCTCATTCAACCTATCCATATTTGCCCAAGTGCCATATCAGCCCCAAGACATGCCTTAGAGGCAATCATAGCATCAAGGGTTGAAGGGCTAGGCGCATAATGCTTCCTAATGAAGCAAAAGGCGCCTTCCTCTCCCCATTATGCCCCTAGACGCCAATGGGGTGAGACTTCTCCCCATTATACCCTTTTAGTCCATTACCTCTTCATGACAACTTGTTGTTGGGTCTCATTGGGTAATGAGCAAGACCAAACTTCATTGCATGGGTTGATTAAGCTACTGGATCCAATCCAATGCAACCCTAATCCAAATGTGACCAACCATGGTTAAATACGGGTCAACCTACCAAAAATGAAGTTTGGCTCCAATAACATTCTTCCATCTCATCAAGCCCATTGGCACTAATGAAATCTCCTAAGTAGATCCGAGTTATCCAATAACTCAATTATAAGGCTTCTCAATCAATACGAGAACTCGAGTATCTTGGTGTGCGATCCTGTAGGTTCCTTTGACGTTGGCAGTGCTGACCTAAGGTCACCACAAGCAGTGAGTGGCACCTAGCAGTGCATCGCTGCTACCCAAGTCATTGGAATGGATATCAACATCGGCATCCCCATCATCGCAACTAGGTACAGATGCATTACAGTCCCTTTGCCAAACTGATATCCGATTGGACAAGTGTGTCATCACTTGTATTCACCCAATCACCCAAACTGATATCCGAAGGGAGCAACGTTGAGGAGTCGACGCATGGATACTTGTAGAGGGCGAACACTTGGGCGTCTTCAACATGGTTTCAATATCTCGACAAGCAAAAGAGGTACATCTCTAACACATCCTTGTGTTTTCTCTCTCGCATGGATCCTTTGGACCGGAATATGTTTCGGGTGTAATAATTCTTCCGCTGCGTCCTGGGACTGCAAATTTTAAAATTACACCCGGTATTCCCTAACAGTGGTATCACAGGTACTTGCGAGAAACACAAAGTGTACGTTTGCTTGTGTGAAAAATTTTTGAAAAATTTTTCTTCTATCCATGCGCGTTTCACGTAGAAAGCGTTTTTCATCCAATCTTCTCTTTTCAATTTTATGGCTGAAATTTGATTGTGTTCACGATGGATTTAAGACCAAAGGCGCACGTGGTTTTGTCAAGTCGGACGGGCATTGTGTCTTCGGACTAGCCGGGTCTCTTGATCTGACAATAACTGCCAGCCGATAGGGTTTATGAAATCATCATAGAACTTGATCTAATTTTAGCATAAATTTGGTTAAGAGAGTGCTTTGGATGATGTTGGCGCATAGGGTAATTAAAATTTGATATTGCTCGGCTTTTCAAATTTTATATGCGCCTCTTGCCTCTTGATTGGGTTGATATGGTCATAGCGAGTGTCCTCTTGTGTTGTGATGTGGAAGCATGTTTCCACTTGTGATGAATGCTTGTAAAATCTCTCTCCACCCGCGTGTGGTTCTCCCCCTATCTTGATGTAAAATTTTTCATCTTTTTAGAATAGATGTAGAATTAGAAGATAGGTTAAGGCTTCATCTTGACAACAAGGAGTCTTCTTCAACCGGAGTCAGTAGTGGCGCTAGCTTCGGAAGCGTGGTGATGGACTTGCGGCTGAAGGAAGGACACATGCTTTCAGCTTCTGGCATGGGCTGATCTGCTAAAGGGACTCGGAACCCTTGGATGCACGATAAGATGTCACATGGCTCGTGACAAGTTATGTGTATGAAAAGGGCTATGACCGTATCGACCATAATAGCATGCCTGTGATGGTTTATTATTTTGTCCATAGCATGCCTATGATGTTTTTCCTTTGCTGCCATAACCATAGGAAAACTGCATGCTAGAAAAGAATAAAATTAACATGCAAAACTCTCATTGCAATATCAAATCGATAGCCTTCTAACGCGTAGCCCTCATCAAACTATCGATCGGTGGTGTTGTGAACTGTTTCCCACCCTCGTGGGACACACCCACTTATCTTTAGGAGGTGTGTGGTGGCAATGGTTTCCCCAGTCCATTTTAACCAGGCGTGTCTTCACAAGGAAACTCAGTGACCCTGGGCATAACGGTTAGGATCAGACTTGACTAGTTTTTCATATGTCACTGACATGATGGATCACTAGAGGTAGCTGTTGAGAGGATAGGTTTCTGTGTTGTATCCAGCCCTCGCTAGACACAGAACGCCTAGTCTGTCTTAACTAAGAGGAATTGTGCACGGCACAATTGGCTGGCATGCCTACCTAAAGAAGCATGAGATCACTCTGTGCATCCCAACTCGCCCTCGTGAGTCGCGGAGACCTCATGTGAAATTAGGATCCTACTCACTTATTTCTACGTTGAGTTTGAGAGTTCTCAACTTGTGTTGGAAATAGTGGGAGCATAGCATTTAATTTAAAGTCCTTGTTAAATGCTTTATCATAGTACTTATTTTACTTATTTACTTATTGTAGATGACATCTCCTTATCTAAGATTGAAACTCTATGAAAACAAATTGGATGGGACAAACTGGGCAAAATGGTTCAAGATTTTGTCCAAGATACTAGAACAAGAAAATAAGGTGCATCTTCTTGAAAGACCTCCATCCCGGCCCAGTATTTATTTTACTACTGAGTGGGAGTGGAATGTCTATGGTGAACATTGTAAAGATAGTATATAGTACACTGCTCTTGTATTAGCGTGCATGACCCCTGAGGTCCAAGTTGAGTGTGGTGAGATGGAGATTTATGATATCATCATATATCTTCGAGGTCTCTTCACACCATGCACTTTAAAAGATCAAGAGAGTTCTGTTGGATCTTCAGAATGTGTGCCTGAATCTGAGAATGACCATGGTTCTGTATCTTCAAAGCTAATACTTCGGAAGACTGGGAATGCATGGGTAGTTCAAAGAGGATTGAGGCCCAAGAAGAGCATGGCAAAGAAGAAGGGATGTAAGCCATCCGCTTCAGGTATTGTGTTACTGAGGTCTTTTGTCTACTTCTTATTCATGGGTACTGGGTACCGCATGTGGAGCTTACATATGTTTTTCATATGCAGGAGCTCAAAAGAAGTAGGACGATCAGGCTTGGTGGGATCGACTCTCGGGTCAGGGACAGAGTGTTGGATGCTGCTGTTGATATCATCTCACTACCTTGAAGACTTTATCTAGAACTTTGCTATTATGTATCAGCTTATGTATTAGAACATCATTCCTTTTGGAAAGGATTTCAGTTTGAAATAATAAATGATATATTACTTTAAATCTGAGATGTTCTATTAAAGTGATACAGTTAATAATAGTTCGTGGTTCTATATGTAACACAAGATCAGATCCAATGATTCAATAAACACCCTCTTATAGCATTGTCTCTTAAACCATAGAACAATGGTCACATCCAAAGGTCCATGGACTATTGGGATCATTATCCTTTTAGGATTATGATAAATGTGAGCCTTGTTCAAAGGAACAAAGTAACAGATGCTGCCTTTACCAAAAGGATTGAAGGGCAAGTGGCTTGTTGGATCTATTACACAGCAATGTGTGTGGACCCATGTAAACAAGCACTAAGAGGTGTTGTATACTTCATTAGGTGTGGGTATGCCATATCCAAGAACTTTGGAGAAATCCAAGAAGTTCACAAATGGAGTTTTGAATCAAATTGGTAGATCTATTAAAGCACTTTGATTGGATCAAAGTGATTAGTGGAGAATTTGATGACTGTCCTAAAGAGTGTGGTGTTATCTCACAGCTTACTTGGAACGCCACTGTGTGGTGAATTTCAAAGAAAGAAAGAGGAACACATTGGATGTGGTTCCATCTTTGAATAGTCATGCAAATATACTACTATGACGCCATGCAAACAGATGTACTGTCACTCCATTGGAAAGTGTGCCTAAGATAGCTTTTGAGTTGGGAACTGCAAATATCCCATTTCATCAATAGATATTGGGATTGTAATATGCAGTGATTCAAAAGTATGTGTTTGTGGGGCACTGTAGAGTGCTATTTCTATCCTAAAGAGAACAAAAATATTTGTTGCTCAAACTGCTGTCTCTCTTAAGAAGATATTTCTTTTGAAAGGAGCTGATGAGAGTAGATTTGATTGGGACAAGGTCCAGAATCAACCACAATACAATTAGACACAAATGGAGAGTTGAATCTCACATACAGGTTGAAAGTCAACCTAAAGTTCAAGTAACACAGGAACCACATAAGTCTGGATGGATTCGAAATGCTGGGCATGACAAATTTTTCGTTAAGGATGAACCTAAGACTTATGATGAAATGGAAGCGGTCGATAGACCAGATTCCAAGAAATGGCTAAGCGCCATAAGAACCGTAATGGACTCCATGTCTGCTGATCAGGTCTGGGACTTGGATGAGCCGCCAAAAGGGTAACACCCATAGGCTGTAAATAAATCTTCTAGGAAGATAGACATGGAAGGTAATATTGTTACCTTAAAGGCAAGCTGGTGAATAGAAATTTCAAGCAAATCCACTGGGTGGATAGTGATGAATTTTTTACCAATAGCTGTGTTTGAAGTCCATTAAGGTATGTGCTTGTTATAATGGCATTTTCTATTATGGCATGTTGTTATGAAAAATTATTTTTCTTAATGGACGTCTGTAAGGGTATGTCCATATGGAAATTGCTGAAAGGTTTTCATATCAAGGCCGTAAAGATATGCATGGTCTTATGCAAGCATGAGCCTGTGTTTACAAGAAGATTAGTGGGAGCCTTATAGTATTTCTTGTTCTAGATGATTGATGATATTCTCCTCACATGAAATGACATCCCAGCTCTTCATGACTTGAAGTCAAGGCTTGGGAAGTATTTTGTGAAGAATGATCTAGAGAATGATGCCTACATACTAGGCATGAGGATCTATAGATAAGGATCCAAGAAAGTCATTGCCCTTTAGTCAATCTATGTTCATCCAGGAGTTTCTGGAGAGGTTCATATTGGGTGATTCCAAATGATGATACCTTCCAGGAAGATATGGTCTGACTCTCTGAATGATACTATGTCATCTCAACATAGCTAGAGAGCAGTAACATGAGTCTGTAATCCTAGTACATTGGGTATAGGATAGATCATGCTTGGTGTAATATGCACAAGACCATTTGTGGCAGATGCTTGGAGCATAGCCAGTAAGTTTCAATTAGATCCTAGTGTTTGACACTGGATAGCTGTGAAAGGAATCCTTATATATACTTGGGAAGTATAAAGGATTGAAGTCTAGTCTATAATAGACAGGAAGAATTTTGTGTACAGGGGTACACTGATATTTCGTTCCAGTTTAATGACTATTGTGTTGGGGTATGCCCTTAAGGCTAATGTTTGAGGCCTGTGGGAATGTATTTGTATCATGTAATAAACTGTTATGTTTATAAAGGCATGGTTGTTATTCAGTTAGCTACATTGTCTGCTGCAATATATGTTCTTCTGAATAATGTCTCAAAGCTGTTCAGCTCGGCTGACATGCTATTATGTCCTTAGTCGATATATCTTGGTGAACATGAGACAGCCTTGATATGATTAAGACTAATATGTGTTCTAATCTTATAGGATGCTTCGAGCATGGAATAAGATGTAGACTCATGGGTACATTGGATGTACTGGACAGACCCTACTAGGATGTTCAATTGTTTGTCACAATGTGAATATTCCTTGATTAAGACAAGTGGCACATTTCCTCTGACTTGAGATCACTTGTGTTTTCTGAATGATGATTGTCATTGTTTTGAGATGGTTCAATATCATTTGAAACATAATGATTATAGACTATCTTGGATGGTGAGCTTGAGTCAGGTTAGAGCACTAGTGATAGACATAGGATTGCCGTCTCCTTGTTTAAGGAGTGTGATGTTCTAAAGGGGCCCCCTGGATGAGATGATTGAGAAAGTGTATGGCCATACCCAGGTGACAGTGTTCATCTGTTCTAATCATGCTCATCATATTGGAGTTACGAGCTTGACAGGCTTGTCCAATAAGAACATCCAGTGGCAAAGGAAATATGCATGCCTTGTGAAATGATTCACACTTGTGCTGTGGTTTGGGTGTAGTCTTGGAAGACTCTTTCCTTTCTATCGGGAGACAGTGATGTGTTGCTAGATACCCCTCACTGATCGTGATAATGAGAATTATCGTTACCGACATTTAAAGGAAACCCTCAGGGTCGCACAATTTGATGATATGGCTTACTTAAGTCAGATCGTGTGGACTGAATTGTTTGGGTTCAGTTTAAAGGGATTTAATCTCTGATTGTGAGTGAGATCTGGTCTGATCATGTTTGATTGATTAGGGCTTAAGATCGGTAAGCTTCGATCGAGAGAATAGATGCCAGATCGGTCAGATCAGGGGGCATCGAGGAGATCGACGGTTAGATCGGGAACCTTAGGGTTTATTTAAGATCTAGACTAGATCATTGGCTTGATTGGTTCTTAAACCGAACCAAAGTGAACCGGCTCACTTGATGAGCGCATGGTTCAAGGGGAGAGGAGTTGGCGACAAGTTCACTTGGCGTGAACGTTGGGGTGAGGAGTGGTTACTATTTTTAGTAACCATGATCTCCACTTGGAGAGAGCGCTCATCCAAAATAGGATATACCCTATTTTCGCCAACACAATTATTCCTCTCGCCCATATTCCTCTCGACTCTCGTGAGTGTGGCGACGCTTGAAGATTTGAGGAGGATTCGGCCAAGAGAAAAGATCTCCATCCCTTTCTCATTCGATCAAGGATTCTTTGAAGCCTTGCTAGCACAAGGAGCGACAAAGAGTTTGCCATCATCCTCTTGTGTGCGGGACTTTGGAGAAGTGGCACTTGCGACTTTAGCTTCCAAGGCAACACCTACTCCATGGCGATGGTATGATCGTTTTGCATCATCTTTGATAATCTTATATCGAGTTGATCTTTTAACATGCAAGTCGATTCTATAACCCTAGTTTCCGCAAGTCAAAATTTTATGCGCCATCACTTTAGGGTTTTTGCTCCCCCTAGAAGGGGACCCCCCTTAGGCTAAAGGGGTAACTTCATATTGATCACAGCCAGGATTTGCGCCTTGCCTTGTTGAGGTATTGTGTGCTAGAAGAGCATTATGCAAACCACAATGGCAAAATCTACAATTAAGGCTGAGTACATTGTGGCTTCTTGTGGCAGCCAAGGAAGCAACTTCATTTGAACTTGATTTAGTTCCTGGAGCTTGATGGTCCAGTATAGTTCTTACTAGGGCCATAGCATAAGTAAAGGAACTTAGTACTCAAGTATGTACTGCAGCATATCATCTGATCTTAGAGATCATGGATAAGGATGATGATTAAATTTGTTAAAATAAACAGATAGCAATCTAGAAAAACCCACTAACATAGCCTCTGGCGCAGCGGAAGCTAAATAGGTCATACTAGAGACATTGGAACTGACTATCATCAGTTGCCCTTGGTCTTAGTGCAAGTGGGAGATTGTTGGTGTATATGCCCTGCAGACCAATGTATGGACATGGTCAGGCATTGTTTGAATGTACTTTGATAGAATTATTATAGAGGCATGGTCGTTATTGTGCAGACTTCTCTACTTGCGTTGATGTATTGAGTTGCATAAATAATATCCCAGGAGTTTGGTTGGATCCATTCTCATAAGCTATCCCCAGTCAAGGTACCTTAGCAGATATGGGACAGCTTTGGTACATGTGAGACTGGTGTATGGGCTGGTTAGGTGCGGGGCACAGTAACGCAGACATACAGGTGCATTGGATGCACTGGAGTGATCCACCGTGAGGATTGACTTGTTTAGTCAACACGTTAATCTCACATGCAAGAGGTTTACATTGATCCTTAGACTTGAGGTATTCATGTCTAGATTTGATGATGAGTATGCTTTGATGCAGTCTTACGTCTCTCCGTAATTGGGAGACTAAAACGACTGTAATTGGGCATGTCATAAGTCATGTAGAGACATGGATGACCAATAGTAGGATTTGCCCTTTCCTTCATAGGAAGTATGATATCCACTCTGGGGCGCCCCACCTCATTGGTGCATGACAGGAATGTGTGGCCACACCGATTGAGTCATGACCAATAGATTGGATTAATAAACTTGAGACTAATCCAATGGCAGGATATCAGTTTAGGCAAAGGGATCTATAATGCATAGGAATCCTCATTGCTTGTTAGGGAGTTGTTGCCATATGACTTAGTCCTGTGACATGGGTAGTAGTGATGTGTTGGTAGATACCCCTCACTACTTATGATGATATGTCATCATTGCCATCGTCATTTAGATCCTACGGGGTCACACGCAATAGACTCTTGACGTTGTTTTATGATCTGGAAATCTTGGAATATATTTGAATTCATTATTCTGAGTCCAAGACAAATTCATGGTTGAATCCGAGTCCAATTGGGATTCATAGGTTTATACCGTGTTGGAATCCTAATTCCATTAGGAGTTGGAATCGTAATCTAATTAGGAGTTGGAATCCTAATCCAATTAGGATTCAAATCCTAATAAGAATTTGGAATTGGATAAGGCCCACAAGGGTTGGGCGCAAATCCTAATCCAACTAGGATTCAAATCCCATTAGGAATTGGATTTAGATGAGGCCCATAGTGTTGGGCACAAATCCTAATCCAATTAGGGATTTTATTCATAAGCCTAAATTAGTGAGGAGATTCAAATTCAATTAGGAATTGTGGATCAAATCTAATTAAGGCAAGTTTGAATCCTAATGGGAATTATAATTGGACTTGGCGCATGAGATAATTCCACTTATGGAATTTGCGCCAATGAGGGATAAGAATCCTTGTAGGATTCGGTTTCCTAAATTTGGAAACCCTCTTGGACGTGTGGACTGATTTGTGGGCAAATATGATTTGATTAATTCAAGTCATATATGCAATAATCAAATATGGAAAGTCCTAGAATTCAAGTATCCCCTCTTAATTAGGCAAGATGCTAGATTAATTCAAAGCTTCTATATGCGCTAATTAGAGGGAAGTGGCAGTTGAATTATTAGACTAATTCCTTGGAGGAATTGAGCCATAAACATAGAAGGAAAGTATGGAGGCGGTTAGGGGCAGCATGGTTATAAAAGGAGGGGCATGCGCCCTTCTCTCTTAACGCATCTTCTCAAGCCGAGAGCAAGAGAACTTCCACTTGGAGTGGTGCAAGTTCTCAAGCCCTAGCTGCCATCTTTCCTTAGAGTTGAGCCATCATCCTTCATCCTCTTCTTTGGCTGAAAGATTCCTTGGAGGAAACTTGTTGGCGTGAAGAGCAAAGGAAGGAGCACCACCACCCTTTTCTTCCTCCTCTTTGACCGAGAGTTTCCTTGGAGGATATTTGTAAGCGTGAAGAACAAAGGAGGGAGAGAAAGGAGATTCCAAGAGGTGATCTTCTCTTCTAGAGGCTAGCACCAAGCGTGGAAGGGAGCAACGTTGAGGAGTCGACGCGTGGATACTTGTAGAGGACGAACACTTGGGTGTCTTCAACATGGTTTTAGTATCTCGACAAGCAAAAGAGGTACATCTCTAACACATCCTTGTGTTTTCTCTCTCGCATGGATCCTTGGGACCGGAATATGTTTTGGGTGTAATAATTCTTCCGTTGCGTCCTGGGACTGCAAATTTTAAAATTACACCCGGTATTCCCTAACACCCCCGCACACCCACTCGCGGGCTGAGCAACCCGAACCTTGATCCGACCCGCGTCCTACACCCAAGGCCCATGGCTCCCCTTGTCGCCCAACCCCAGAAGCAGCCCCCTCCCGCCCCACTTGGGTGAAGAAGGGCAAGGCCCCTGTCGTTGGCTCGACCGAGCGAGTCCATTATTATAACTATCTTCAACTGGGCCACTACTCTCAGGACTACCCCAAGAAGTCCGCCTCCACGGACAAAGGTCACACCCGTGTAGCCACTATTACTAGAGAGCGACTTTGAAGCCGAGTGTTACACGACTGGTGAAGAGTTGGGTCACCCCACAGTCGCGGTCGTGAGGTGCACCCTTGTGCAATCCCCGCCCTCCGAGGATTAGAGGCACGAGCATATTCACAACTTACATCAAGTGCAACGGGCACTCATGTAAGATTGTCATTGACGGTGAGAGTAGTCTCAACGTGGTCTCCTAGACCGCGATCTCTCACTTTGGCCTCCTGATAGGTATCCGCAAGTGCACGGATTTATCGAAGTAGTAAAAGATTATCGATCCCACGAGGACTACATAGTTAAATACTGACTTCTTGACTTGTTCAAATTTAGGCAGAATATTTTGGTGGTCTTTCTAAACTTCTACGCACGGACAAACTTGAAAGCAGCTTTTAAGAGGTTCAGTTTCTAAAGGATCGAGATTTCATGGGTTCGGCACACTGACAGTTATGCGTCGGTAAAAAGATAACTAAATCAAAGATTTATCTATCATAAAAGGAACTCTTCCTAAGGTACATATTACCTCCTCTCAGAGCGTAATAAGGTATTTAATTAGATTAACTCCCTACTCTCATGACAGTCAAACTAATTAAACCCATTAAGTTCTATGAAAAGTTGGCTAAATCCTTCAAGTAAATCCGAACTACTCTCGTGATCAGATTTACAGGTTCAATTGAAATAGGTCAGACGTTCCGATTCACCTCTCGATCCATCTCGCAACGCCCAGGACGTAAACTTACTTGGCTAGGGTAAATTACGAGATATATGCAATTTAAACTAAATCACAATGATAAACTCTTATAAAAATAGTAAGAACATAGATCAATGCATAAAAGTCAGTGGGCTATGCCCAATCATCCTAAAATAGGTATCTACTCGCTCATTATATTAAGGAAATACATGAAGTTTATGATGAACAAGTGAAAACTCATGAAAATCCGCAAGAAATCACTAAAAGAACTATAGAACCGCCTTCTCCTCGATCTGGAGATGAGGAATAGTCGATCAATCGTTGCTTTCAAGTGGAATCTCGTCGGAATATGCTTTGAAATTGAGTTGTCGCCTCTATCGCTGCTGCCGCTTGTCTTTGTCCTAAAAAGCCTCCTAAATCCTCGAAAAATCCCTTCTTTTATAGTTGGACCAATTTAGAACTCATCAAGGAACTGTTATGTGAAGTTTGGTTCAAATCCGGTTTGAATCGGGTGAGAAACGCGTGAAAAACTCGTCGGGTGGAAGTTTTTACTGCCCGTGATGCATTTACGGCTGAGGCCGTAAATATTTCTGTGTATAATGCTTTCGGTCACAGAAAGTTTCACGGACCATGATGGATTCACGGCCTTACCCGTGAAAGTTTCTGTTTATTCCGACACTTAGATGATTTTCAACTTCCGTTCATCGTCGTGTTCACGGCCGAATCCATATTTACGGCCAAGGCCGTGAATGTTTCGTTCTTTACCTTTTTGCCCCAAATTTGACGTGCGAGTTCATGATCTCCTCGGGAATCATGCTTTGGCTTCAAAACTCTCGAAATCTTTCATTTCCACGCTGTTTTACCTACATTTTCAATAAAACTAAGAAAAGTGAAGATTCCATGCAAAGTAAGGTAAAAACATCAAAAGTAACACAAAATCATGCAAATAAACCCAAAATATGATCTAAAACATAGGGAAAAACATGGTGTAAATGCAATGCATCAAAAACCCTAGACTTAAAATTTGCTTGTCCTCAAGCAATACCTCGATATGTATAAAGAATGTAAAGATAAGGATTTATCAACTGTTTTTGCCCCTAATAACATCCTTAGTCCACAATTTAAGCAATCAACTTTTCAAACTCAAGTAATTCAAGAAAAATCATAATAAAGATAAATTCTCAAGAGGTTACAATCCAAGAAAGATAAAATTCATAATTCATGTCATAGTATTCATTCTTCACACACTAAATATCAGATACTTACAACTTAATAAATCCATCTTACTCAATAGACAAAAAATTATTTCAAGAATCTTGGTGATGTTAAAGATAAGAGATTTTTAAAGCAATTTGGTCTTTAAACTGTTATATGCTTTTTACTATTAGCATCATAGCATTGTTTAAAGTATACCATAGAGCAGTATAATTTAACTCATAGTCTCAATCATGAAAGTCAGCGGAGTTGTCCACTCAACCTATAACTTTCTCTTTTTCTCCATTTTTTCCCTTTTTTTTTCATTATTAGACTTCAACTCATGTCTTAGGTACCACTGCCAAATGTAGCAGTGCCAAGTAGAGGAGTCTTTTCTCTTTTCTTTTTTTTTCTTTTTTTTTTTGGAGAAAGCCGGTCAGTGGCATGGTACTTAAATCGTCGTCGACACTTGATCGCAACAGATTTAAAGTATACCAACTCGTGGTATAATATAACTCATGACTTTAGATTTCTCAACAAGAGGAGTTGGAGCAAATCTCAGTTTAAATAAATATGACCAATTTTCTATTCATAAAAATTTCCATCAAGCAGAAATAGATAAATTAAACTTCAAGTAACAATATATCATGCACGTGTCGTATGAACTCATAACAATTCACATATGCATTTTTTCAATACTAGAATTGAATTTACTCAATAATTTAAGTCCACATGAAATTTCAAAAATTTCCTAAGTCATCAAATCAATCACTCAAAATGTTTCCTAAGTCTAAAATTAAGGTCAAAACAAATTTGATTATCCTTAACAATCATAAACATTCAAAATACATACCTATAATGCTTTGAAGAAAAAGCAATTGATGACACCGAAATATGTAGTATATTTTGCATCATTTTAGATATCTTTTCATGCTAAATCGAGGATCTTTTTACTTGTTTTTATGTTGAATCCATCAAATATTGTGAAGTCTACTTCTATTTTGGTTTTTCATGTTTTTCAGGTAAAAAGGCACTATTGTAGGCGTTTTCAAGCAAAATCAAATATATGGAAGAGTTCTCATCATCAAGAAGAAGTCACCCAAGAAATTTCACGCAAATCGAGGCAAGGAACCCAAAATACGGCAGTGCCGTAAGGGATTTTACGGTACCATATTTTTCATGGCTACCGTATTATCGAGATCACAGCCGTATTTTAGTGATTTTCCAAACAGAAGGTTTTCGCGAAAATACGGCACCGCCGTAAGGATTTACACGGCCGTATTTTGGGGCACTTTCTGAACAGAGACTTTTGCCAAAATTATGGCACTGCCGTAACCCAGTTTACGGGCCTTATTTTGAAGCATCTTCAGAATAGAAAGTTGCCCTGAAATTACGGCACTGCCGTAAAGAATTACACGGGCCGTATTTCCCCGACGAATCCGACCAGAGAGTTCAGCCGATTTTATGGCACTACCGTAAACAAAATTACGGTGCCGTATTTTCCAGCAATTTCAGAACAGAACGATCGATGGATTTTACGGCAGTACCGTAAGATATTACACTGCCGTATTTCGGTGTTTGAACGCGATTCCCAGGTCAATCTTCACGCCCTATCTTTGCGGAGATTCTTGTGGGTGATCCAGGGTTTTATATTCAAAGCCGTAAGAAGCAAAAAGGGAGCTTTGGAGGAGAGGATTAGCGAGACACCAAAAGCCCCAAACTTGGTTAACTGTCGAGGGAGAATTCGGAGTACATGCCACCGCCAAGGGTTTCGCCACCGCGCTCGAACCAGACGATCTCCGGCCGTGAGTCTTCTACTGAAGCATCACCTGGTGAAGAAGACGACGTGCCAGAAGTTTCAGATCGAAAGGAGACAAATTGGAGGAGAAATCAGAGGAAGAAGGATCGCCACCACTATTCACGCCTTCTTTTGCAAAATACGGCTGTGAAATACCTCACAGCCGTGCCTTATTTTCTAAAAAACTCTTTCTTTTGTTGATTTTTGATTTTCTGAAATTATGGAATATTGTATTTCCTTCACCATGCTAGCTTAAATTACTCTTGGGACATGGGGGAGTAATTCACTTGATTTCCAATGACTAGATGACTATTTTTACTATTTCGTTGAGTTTAATATTACCATGATGATTTTGCTCATGTGATAATTGTGCTTAGACTCTGTATAAGTTCATGTTACTAATTATGTTCTTAGAATTTTCGCTTGAGACCGAAAGGTAATTGCTTGAGAATTTGGAGCCCTAGAATTGCATGTTAGGAACCCTTCCTTAGGTTTGATCTAACTTGATCTGTTCTAGTAAAATTACTGCCATGATTATAACATGAATCTATAGATCGAGTCTATTTGTCAAACGTGGAGATCTTGCACGAAAGTGAGGATCAGAACGTTGGAGATCTATGAGTAAAACTAGTGTCGAGGCTTGGATGCACGAAAGTGATCCTTGAGTTTCTGCTAGAGATTGTCAACCTAGAATTCGGATGCACGAAAGTGATCCTTGAGTTCATAGATTGATAATTTGCTTATCTTCAGCGTTGGGACAAATCTTGCGCGAAAGTGAAGATAAATCCCTGCGTGATTGTTTGCACGAGAGTGAAACAATCTTTTATTAGGTAAATCGTATCTTCATCATGATAAAATTAAACCGACGAAATCCTTATTCATATCTAGTCATAAGAGTTAAGTGAACGAAACCCTAGTCCCAGCTTTCTCTCTGACAGTTTTTTTTTTGTGTGTTTGCGAGATTTGCTTAACTTTCATTTGATTACCTAGATAGCGAAAAATCAATTATTTAGTACTTGACAACGTAGGTCCCTGTGGATTTGGTACTTTCTTTATTACTTCATGTACCCGTGCACTTGCGGGATCACAACAAGTTTTTAGCGCCGTTACCGAGGATTAGTCCAAGGTTCACGCGTGTCATACTTGTAGTGTTACCTTATGGTACAACAAGTTTTTGGCGCCGTTGCCGGGGATTAGTCCAAGGTACACGCGTGTCATACTTGTAGTGTTACCTTATGGTACAACAAGTTTTAGGCACCATTGCCGAGGACCTTAGTTTTTGTCGATATTAAAGACGTTGAGATTATTGCTAGATTAGGTTTTTATTTACTATTTTTTTTACTGCTTATTTTCTGTTTCTTGAAATCACTTGATCTATCTACTTTGCATGCACAGGAGCCTTAGGTCAGGACCACTTGTTCCATTAGATCCTGAAATCAACAAGACATTGAGAGTGCGCAGAAAGTTGAGATTAGAAGAAGAATTGCAAGAGACATTCCAACCAGAGTTAGAAGAAGAAATATTAAAGATGGGAGACAATCAGAACAATCAAAGAACACTTAGGGACTATGCAGCCCCTAACCATCATGAAATTTGTTCTAGTATATCTAGGCCAGCAATAGAAGCCAACAATTTTGAGATTAAGCCTGGTTTCATTGCAATGTTTCAACAAGATCAGTTTGGAGGATCTCCACTGGAGGATCCCAACCAACACTTGGCCTTATTTCTTGAATTATGCGATACTATTAAATTGAATGGTGTTTCTAGCGATGCATTGAGATTAAGACTTTTTCCTTTCTCTCTTAGGGACCGGGTGTAAGATCCAAGGATCTTAAGTCCTGGTAAGCATTATTTTTGATTTAAATAAAATTATTGACTGTGGTATTTTTTCTATGTATTGGTTGTTAATTTATAGTTAGTTAACTAGAGATTTTGGTTGTTAATTTATTTGGTTGTTAATTTATTGTAAATTAATTAGAGCTTAGTGGTTAATTAAATCCTTATTGGATTTTCGTTAAGTGAGTGGTTAAATGGATTAAAACCTATGTGAATTAGCTAATTGGGTTTAAAATTCAAATTTAGTTAGTTAAATGGGTTAAACCCTATTTGAATTAATTGGTTAACGGGTTAAAGAATTAAAAACCGAAAATTCAAATTGGTAATTCGGTTAGGGAAGGGAAATTGGCGATTTTGGCTTGAGGAAATCTTGGGGCGGCTAGGGCAAAGAAGTGGGCGATTTTTGAAGAACTTGGCGATTTCTTGAGGAGCTTGGACGATTCTTGAAGGCTTGGAGGAATTTTCCTTTCTTCCTCTTCCTTTTCCTTAGGCCGGCATCTTTGGTTTGGGTGGCGTTTCTTCCTTCCATTGGTGGCGACGTTGGTGGAGCTTCAAAGGCTTTAGACGATTTTGTTGGGGAGATTTTAACCTAAGTGTTCACGGTTCAAGGTGAGTGGGGTGTCTTATTTGACCTATTAATTTGGTTGTGATTGTATTACATGATGCAATAGAATTCTTGGAAAATTACCATGTTTAAAACCGAAATTTTAATATTAATTATGAAAACCGAAATGATCTTGATAATTGTTATGAAAACCGAAATAATCTTGATAATTGTTATGAAAACCAAAACTTTGATTTAATTATGAAAACCGAAATCTTGATGATTGTTTAACCGAAAATTTGTATGAAATTTAAGGTATTTTTTATAGGGAATTTTGGTAGCATTAAATCATTGAATTTTGAGTATGAAATTCTTGTTAACTAGGTATTTTATAGGGAATTTTGGTAACATTAAATCAATGATTTTTTGTAGCATGAAAATCTTGTTAATTGTAGTTAAACCGAAATCTTGACAATATGTATGAAAACCGAAATCTTGTTAATTGAAGTTAAACTGAAATCTTGATAACATGTTTGGGAACCGAAATCTTTATAATTGTAGTTAACATGTTTACATGTGGTAATTTGTAAGAATACATGTTTTACATTTTATGTTGAGTTTATGGATGCTTGTTTTAATTTTATGGTTCTTTATGAGTGTAGCATGTATCCTTGTTTGAGGAATTGAGTGATAACATAGCAAGGTTAGACTGAACTAATCAGCATGAAACCTAAGGACTACACTACAATGTGATTTTCATGAAGTTTATGTGGTTTTTGAATATTATGTGATTTGTGATTTTTGGAATATTATGTGGTTATGGGAATTTAGAATATTATGTGTTATGTGATGGGTAGGACTAAGGCTAAGTGTGACTGTGTACTCAAGGGGATAGTATGTGTAATATGTTAAGGGTTTGAGATTTCAGCCCTGTATTGTGATATGTGAGGGGGTTGATGTTCAGCCTACCTGTTATGATTATTGTGATGGGGGTTGATGTTCAGCCTGCCCGATATGATTATTGTGATGACTATCCTAGAGTCTAGTTGACACTTAGAAGTCCACCGTTGTGAAATAAGATATAAGATGTGTCTGTTGTCCAGTAGGAACCTTTTGGGAGAACGGGTTTTGACGCAAAGTGCCATGTCTTGGTCGGACAGGGGCCACCTCTTGATGTCATCACTCTTTTTGTGATATGGGGTGTCGTAGAGCAAAGTGCCACGTCGTGACCCGGCGGGGGCCACCTCTTGAATCTACACACTATCCATCGATGTGTTATGGGGTGTTTGTTGGAGTATGCCCTTAAGGCTAATGTTTGAGGCCTTGGGATTGTATAAGTATCATGTAATAAACTCTTATGTTTATAAAGGCATGGTTATTATTCAGGTTGTTACCTTGTCTGCAATAATAAGTGTACTACTGAATAATGTCTCAAAGCTGTTCAGCTAGGCTGACAGGCTCTATGTCCTTAGTCGAGATATCTTGGTGAACATGAGACAGCCTTGATATGGTTGAGACTAATATGTGTGCTAATCTTATAGGATGCTTCGAGCATGGAATAAGATGTAGATTCATGGGTACATTGGATGTACTGGACAGACCCTTCTAGGATATTCAATTGTTTGTCACAATGTGAATAATCCTTGATAGCAGCAAGTGGCACATGTCCTTCGACTTGAGATCACTTGTGTTTCTAAATGATGATTGTCATTGTTTTGAGGTAGTTCAATATCATTTGAAACATAATGATTATAGACTATCTTGGATGATGAGCTTGAGTCAGGTTAGGACACTAGTGATAGATAAAGGATTGCCGTCTCCTTGTTCAAGGAGTGTGATGTTCTAAAGGGCCCCCCTGTATGAGATGATTGTGATAGTGTATGGCCATACCCAGATGACTATGATCATCTGATCTAATCATGCTCATCATATTGGAGTTACAGGCTTGACATGCTTGTCCAATAAGAACATCCAGTGGCAAAGGAAACATGCATGCCTCGTGAGTTTGATTCACACTTATGCTGTGGTTTGGGTGTAGTCTTGGAAGACTCTTTCCTTTATATCGGGAGACAGTGATGTGTTGCTAGATACCCCTCACTGATCGTGATAACGTAAGTTATCGTTACCGACATTTAAAGGAAACCCTCAGGGTCGCACAATTTGATGATATGGCTTACTTGAGTCAGATCGTGTGGACTGAATTGTTTCGGTTCAGTTTAAAGGAGTTTAAACTCTGATTGTAAGTGAGATCCAGTCTGATCATGTTTGATTGATTAGGGCTTGAGATCGGTAAGCTTCGATCGAGAGTATTGATGCAAGATCGGTGAGATCAAGAGCATCATGAGATGAACGGTTAGATTGGAAACCTTAGGGTTTGGTTGATCTAGACCGATTGGCTTGGTTTGGTCTTTGAACCAAATTGGTTTGGACCAATTTGGATTGAACCGGTTCACATGGGTGAACCCATGGTTCGATCCATAAAGCGTTTTGGGCGGTTTGCTAGAAGTGAGAACGCATGGCTTAATGGATTTTCCATTTTTGGAAAGTCATTGAGCGCATGTCTCCTTGAAACGCCAAAACGGCTTGAAGGCTCATTGAACTCTTGTCTCCTTGCTCTTGCTCGACGAGACTCGAGAGAATTGGGGTGTGGACGACAAGAGAAGGACCGGCCAACCAAAGGAAGTGATCATCTCTTCTCTTTACTCGATCAAGGACAACTCTTGGAACCTTGCTAGCACAAGGAGCACCAAGGAAGTGAGCGCATCCTCATCTTGTGTGCGCATCTTGTGGAGGAGACCCCTATTCGATCTCTTCTTCCAAGCCGACCTCCAACTCTATGGCTATGGTATAGATCTAACTCATTCAAGTTGATCATATGCTCATGCTAAAATCGTTGAAAACACATGCTTCCGCTTGCAAAGTTATGCGCCACCCCCCTTTAGTGTTTTCGCCCCCCTCTTGAAAGGGGTTTCACATGCTTGCGCTCCCCCTTGAAGGGGACCCTACAGTGTTTTAGAGCAAAGTGCCACGTCGTGACCTGGCGGGGGCCACCTCTTGATTCTACTCACTGTCCATGTTTATATGTTGCATGAAATTTTGCAGTCTCCCAGTGCTTAGGCCAAAGCCGGGTTAGACCACAATGGTCACTACTGAATATGCTGGACAACTAGGTTAATTAAGTGTTGGTGTGTACATCTGAGTTGGTTTAGAGTATAACTCTAGAAACTGAGTTTGTTATATGTTGGTGTGTACACTGACTGTTTATATGACTTCTGTTTTCTTTATGTTGTTATATGTTGACATAATGTTCCTGTTAAAGATTTTTAAAATAATCTGTCTATATTTTGAGTGTATGTTATGGATGGTCGATTTAGACTATCCACTCACTGGGCTGTGTAGCTCACCCCTCACTATTTTCAGGCATAGAGCAGGGGCGCATTTCTTGAGTTAGCATTGGCATGGATATCGCTAGTTTGCTGTTTAAGAACTTTTGCGCTTAATTATTTGGGGCCGGTTGTGGCCGAACTATATGAATGATATGAGCTATGTGAACCATGTGAACTATGTGAACTTGTGATGTCAGATTGTGGCTGTTAAATGGGTTTGATTTTTGTGTCACCGCGGGCTTCAGCCTGGTTTCGGTGTTTGGTATGAGTTTATAAAAATAGATTTTGTGATTTTGTTTTGAAATTCGGTTTGTGGTGTATTCTTTGTAATCGGTTTTGATATACCTGTAACTTGCATATGTCTAGTGCAAGTATTGCCTGGTGGCAGGTACCTTTATGGATTTTATGGATTTGATACGGATTTGATATAACTGTTGCCTTGCATATGTCTAGTGCAAGGAATGCGTGGTGGCAGGTACCTTTATGAAATTGTGTTTACCTGGAGATTTATATGTATGGATTTTCGAAATTTTCAGATCGGGTTTCCTGAACGGGGTTTTACCTAGCATATGTATCGATCTTGTATGTTAACATCCTGTTTCTTTCATGAATTGTGTTGCTTGTTTGGGGTTAAGATAACGGGATGTTACAGAATGGTATCAGAGGAGTTGGCTAGCTAAAACTTAGTTCGGGGGGAAAACATGTTTGTGTATTGCTAGACACCTGATAGGTTTATGTTTGTTTTCCTGACTATGGTATGTGTGTGTAGGAATTTAAGATGGTGCGAACCAGAGGAAATGCTAGTGGCGAGGATGAGCAGCCTTCGAACCTCACGAGAACTATTGAGGCTCTGACTGGCATGGTACAGCAACAAGGTGCCATGATAGAGAGGCAAGCTCAGATGCTGCAGCAGCAACAGACTCAGCATCAAGAGGCACAACAGCAGCTTTTGCAGCAGTTGACTCAAGAGAGACCCCAGACTACTACTCGGGCGGTGGGGGATGACTCTCAGGAGGGCGCTCACAGGCGCTATGCTTCACTTGTGAGTGAATTCCAGAAACTGGGTCCTAGTTCTTTTTATGGGGGCTCAGAATCCAGTACTGCTGAGAACTGGCAGTTGTGCTTGGAAAAGATTTTCCAAGTCATGCGCTGCTCAGATGAGGATAAGTTATGTCTGACCACCTATATGATGCGTGGGGACGCAGATGAGTGGTGGAAGGGCGTGGTGAGACTTGCCGAAGAAAGACATGAGACTGTAGATTGGCCTTACTTCTTGTCTCGATTTAACGAGAAGTACTTCCCAGATAGTTTGGTGGAGGACCGAGAGGTGGCATTTATTCACCTGGAGCAGGGTGATATGACGGTGGACCAGTATGAGTTGCAGTTCACTAAGTTGGGAAAGTATGCTCCTCACCTGATAAACACTGAAAAGAGGAGAGCTACCAAGTTTCTCAGAGGTCTCAGATGGGACATTAGAGAGCAGGTTGGTGCTCAGCACTTGGAGACCTATGTTGAGACTGTTGGGAGAGCACGCACCATTGAGAGATACATAGCTGAGAGGAGTTCTCATGTTGCCGTGACAGTGGTTCCTGCAGCTGAGGCGGCGGTTCCTCAGTATGGTAGTGGCGGCAAGGGTAAGAAGTACCCTAAACATAAGGACTACAAAAAGAGCAGGTATAAGCCTTACTCCTACAAGGCACCGCAGCAGTCCAGGGATGCACCGCAGCAGTTCAGGGATGCCAGGGATGTAAGAAACAGTATCACAGAGGACCGGACTTATAATTATTGTGGGCTCAAGGGACATCTAGTGAAAGACTGTCATAAGAGGAATGGTGTATGTTTCAGGTGTAAGAAACCTGGACACATGGTCAAGGACTGTAAAGAACCTGAGATGCAGTAGAGAGGCGCAGATAAGCCTATAGTCCAGACTATAGTTTATGCTGTGGCTGAGAAGGATACACGAGCTTCCCGATCCGTCGTGGAAGGTACCTTATTTGTATTTGATCAGTTAGCTCGTATCTTATTTGACCCTGGTGCAAATTTGTCTTTTGTATCTGTTAAGTTTGCTGCATGTTTACCTGTGTTACCTAAGGTGCTGAATTATGCTGTGTCTGTGAGTACTCCCTTAGGAACATCATTATCTACAGATACTGTTTGTGCTAATTGTGTAGTGCATGTAGAGGGTTATGAGTTTCTGGTAGATCTAATCCTCTTAGACATGCAAGATTATGATGTCATCCTAGGTATGGATTGGTTATCCTCACATCATGCTACTGTGGATTGCTTTGAGAAAGTAATCACTTTAAATCTGCTAGATGGGAGTAGGATTTTTGTGAGAGGTCTAGTGTCAGACCAAGGACCGCATGTAATATCTTTCCTGCAGGCCAGGAAGTTACTTGCTAGTGGATGCAAGGGTTATCTTGCGCATGTTAAGGTGCAGGATGATTCTACTTCTGATTTGACTCAGATGGCGGTGGTGAAAGAATTTCCTGATGTGTTCTCTGAAGAATTTTCAGGCTTGCCACCAATTAGAGAAGTGGAGTTTGGCATTGAGTTGGTGCCAGGTACGGCACCTATCTCCAGAGCTCCTTATCGCATGGCTACCTCAGAGCTGGCCGAGCTTAAGAAACAACTGGAGGAATTGCTAGAGAAAGGGTACATTCGGCCTAGTGCTTCTCCCTGGGGAGCGCCAATGCTGTTTGTAAAAGAAGAAAGATGGAACCCTGAGGATGTGTATAGACTACAGGCAGTTGAACCAAGTGACTATCAAGAATAAGTATCCTCTTCCAAGAATTGATGATCTATTTGATCAATTACAGGGAGCTACAATGTTCTCTAAGATTGATCTGAGATCAGGGTATTATCAGCTTAGGGTCAAGGATGAGGATATATTTAAGACTGCTTTCAGGACCAGGTATGGGCATTTTGAATTTTTAGTTATGCCTTTTGGACTGACGAATGCACCTGCTGTCTTCATGGATTTGATGAACAGGGTATTCCATGAATTGCTTGACTCTTGTGTGGTAGTCTTTATAGACGATATTTTGGTATACTCACGGACTACTTCAGATCATGTCAGTGACTTGCGCAGAGTGCTAGAGGTTCTGAGGAAGAACCGATTATTTGCCAAGGCTAGTAAGTGTGAGTTCTGGCTAGAGAAGATCAGCTTCTTGGGACATGTGATTTCTGGTCAGGGGGTGTCTGTAGATCCGGTTAAAGTGCAAGCCATTCTCAATTGGGGAAGACCGACTAGTGCTACTGAGATCAGAAGTTTCTTGGGTTTAGCAGGTTACTACCGGAGATTTGTTGAGGGATTCTCCAAGCTGGCGGGTCCTTTAACTAAATTAACCAGAAAGGAGGCTAAGTTTATTTGGGATGACAAGTGTGAAGAGAGCTTTAAGGAGCTGAAGAGGAGGTTGACTAGTACACCGATCCTCATTATTCCTAGTGATGGGGAAAGGTTTACTGTCTATACAGATGCTTCAGGCAAGGGGTTGGGTTGTGTCTTGATGTAGAAGGGTTCTGTAGTAGCCTATGCTTCGAGACAACTGAAGGAGTATGAATTGAACTACCCTACTCATGATTTAGAGTTGGCGGCCGTAGTCTTTGCTTTGAAGATATGGCGTCACTATTTGTTGGGTCAGGAGTTTGATCTGTTCACTGACCACCAGAGTCTCAAGCACATCTTCACCCAGAAGGAGTTGAACATGAGACAGAGAAGATGGATGGAGTTGATCAAAGACTATGACTTCTCTATTCAGTATCAGGCTGGAAAGGCCAATGTAGTGGCGGATGCTCTGAGCAGACATCCAGTTACTTCAGTAGCTGCTTTACGAGTCAGTGAGTGGCGGTTACTGCAGGAGTTCAGCGATCTCAGGATCAGTGTTTCTCCTAGAGTTCAGTCGGGTTATGTGGCTTTTCTCAGAGTACAGTCTGCTTTGTTGTAGAAGATCAGAGATCAGCAGTCTGTGGATCCAAAATTAGTTCAGATCAGGGATAGTCTGGTTGATGGCGCAGTTTAGGATTTTAGCCTGTCTGATGATGGTATTCTTCGGTTTCGTGGAAGGGTATGTGTCCCTGAGGAACCGAGCTTGAGGAAAGAAATATTGGAGGACAGCCATAACTCCAAATATTCTCTACATCCTGGTGTGACTAAGATGTATCAGGACCTTAAGAAAAATTTTTGGTGGCCGGGTATGAAGAAAGAAGTATCTGATTTTGTCTCTAGGTGTTTAACCTGTCAGACTGTAAAGGCTGAACATCAGAAGCCTGGTGGTTTGTTGCAGCCTCTTCCTATTCCTGAGTGGAAGTGGGAATGCATCAGTATGGATTTTGTGTGTGGTTTGCCTAGAACCAGATTGGGTCATGATGCTATTTGGGTGATCGTTGATAGACTCACTAAATCAGCCCATTTTCTCCCGATCAAGATGACTTATCCTTTAGAGAGGCTGGCTAGATTATACATTGATGAGATAGTCAGACTGCATGGAGTGCCGGTTGATATTGTGTCTGATAGGGACTCTCGGTTTTTGTCCAGATTTTGGAAGAGTTTACAGGAGGGTTTGGGTACTAAGTTGAGTTTTAGTACAGCATACCATCCTCAGTCTGATGGCCAGACGGAGCGTACTATCCAGACTCTAGAAGATTTGTTGAGAGCCTATGTGGTTGATTGGAGTTCTGAGTGGAACCGGGATCTATCTTTGATAGAGTTCACTTATAATAATAGTTTCCACTCAAGTATTCAGATGGCTCCATATGAGGCTTTGTATGGAAGAAGGTGCAGGACTCCCTTGTGTTGGGAGGAGACTGGCGATAGATTGATTTTGAGATCTGATGCAGTTCAGGAGACTACTGATAAGGTCAGAGAGATACAGAATAAACTGAAGATTGCTCGGGACAGACAGAAGAGTTATGCTGACGACCGTCGTCGTTCCCTGGAGTTTATGGTAGGGGATCATGTTTTCTTAAAGGTATCACCTACTAAGGGTGTAATGAGGTTTGGCAGAAAGGGCAAGTTGAGCCCTAGATTTGTAGGCCCTTTTGACATTATTGAGAGAATTGGTCCAGTGGCTTACAGATTAGCTTTACCTCCTGCTATGGATCATGTGCATAATGTGTTCCATGTTTCTACTTTGAGGAAATATCATCCTGATCCATCTCATGTGTTAGAGCTAGAACCTCTTCAGATTCAGAGTGATTTGACTTTTGAGGAAAGACCTCTCCGGATTGTGGATAGAAAGGATAAAGTTCTGAGGAACAAGACTATACCTTTGGTAAAGGTTATCTGGGGAAATCAGTCGGTTGAGGAGGCGACTTGGGAGACTGAAGCTGATATGAGGAAATTTTATGCTTATCTCTTTGATGATATGGATGCTGAGCTTTAGAGGACTAAAGCTTTATAAGGAGGGAGGGATGTAAGATCCAAGGATCTTAAGTCCTGGTAAGCATTATTTTTGATTTAAATAAAATTATTGACTGTGGTATTTTTTCTATGTATTGGTTGTTAATTTATAGTTAGTTAACTAGAGATTTTGGTTGTTAATTTATTTGGTTGTTAATTTATTGTAAATTAATTAGAGCTTAGTGGTTAATTAAATCCTTATTGGATTTTCGTTAAGTGAGTGGTTAAATGGATTAAAACCTATGTGAATTAGCTAATTGGGTTTAAAATTCAAATTTAGTTAGTTAAATGGGTTAAACCCTATTTGAATTAATTGGTTAACAAGTTAAAGAATTAAAAACTGAAAATTCAAATTGGTAATTCGGTTAGGGAAGGGAAATTGGCGATTTTGGCTTGAGGAAATCTTGGGGCGGCTAGGGCAAAGAAGTGGGCGATTTTTGAAGAACTTGGCGATTTCTTGAGGAGCTTGGACGATTCTTGAAGGCTTGGAGGAATTTTCCTTTCTTCCTCTTCCTTTTCCTTAGGCCGGCATCTTTGGTTTGGGTGGCGTTTCTTCCTTCCATTGGTGGCGACGTTGGTGGAGCTTCAAAGGCTTTAGTGAAAGTCCCCAAGAGGGGCGGTGAAACCCTAATAGGCGCATATGGAATTCAGCGGAAGGGGTTTCTAGGGATCGAATGCATCTTATATAATCAACATTAAATATTTTGTATGCAAGAAAGAAATCATACCGATGCCATTTCTAGATGGCGTCTTGGAAGCAGAAAGCGAAATGGCTTTCCTCCAGAGATGACGCACACAAGATGAGAAAGACTTTCTCCTTGTCGATCTTTGTGCTAGCAAAGCTCTCCAAGAGTCCCAATCCGTGAAGGGAGATGAGATGACCTGCTTGGCGAAAAACTTCTTCTACTCCTCGTCCGCCTTCACCACACGAGAATACTTGTGACGAGAGGAAGGGGCGAGAGCAAGAATAGGAGAGCGCAAGTGGCGACATGAGACGTGTGAACATGGCTTCTAAAAATAGTAAGCCACTTCTTCATGCGACCATGAACATTTTCCAATCGCAAATTGTTCTCTATTTGAACCAAGCGCTCTTTAATGAGCCGGTTCAATTTTGGTTCGGTTTAAGAACCAAGCCAAGCAATCCAGTCTAGATCTAAATTAAACCCTAAGGCTCCAGATCTAACCGTTGATCTCTTGATGCTCTTGATCTCATCGATCTAGCATCCAATCTCTCAATCGAAGCTTACCGATCTCAAGCCCCAATCAATCAAACATGATCAGACCAGATCTCACTTACAATCAGAGATTAAATCCCTTTAAACTGAACTCAAACAATTCAGTCCACACGATCTGACTTAAGTAAGCCATATCATCAAATTGTGCGACCCTAAGGGTTTCCTTTAAATGTCGGTAACGATAACTCACGTTATCACGATCAGTGAGGGGTATCTAGCAACACATCACTGTCTACCGATATAAAGGAAAGAGTCTTCCAAGACTACACCCAAAAATAGCACAAGTGTGAATCAACTTCACTAGGCATACATTTGTCCTTTGCCACTGGATGTTCTTATTGGACAAGCGTGTCAAGCTTGTAACTCCAATATGATGAGCATGATTAGATCAGATGATCACTGTCACCTGGGTATGGCCATACACTTTCTCAATCATCTCATCCAGGGGGCCCCTTAAGAACATCACACTCCTTAAACAAGGAGACGGCAATCCTTTGTCTATCACTAGTGCCCTAACCTGACTCAAGTTCATTATCCAAGATAGTCTATAATCATTATGTTTCAAATGATATTGAACTACCTCAAAACAATGACAATCATCATTTAGAAACACAAGTGATCTCAAGTCAGAGGAAATGTGCCACTTGTCGCAATCAAGGAATATTCACATTGTGACAAACAATTGAATATCCTAGTAGGGTCTGTCCAGTACATCCAATGTACCCATGAGTCTACATCTTATTCCATGCTCGAAGCATCCTATAAGATTAGAACACATATTAGTCTCAATCATATCAAGGCTGTCTCATGTTCACCAAGATATCTCGACTAAGGACTTTACTGCATGTCAGCCTAGCTGAACAGCTTTGAGACATTATTCAGAAGTACACTTATTACAGCAGACAAGGTAACAACCTGAATAACAACCATGCCTTTATAAACATAAGAGTTTATTACATGATACTGATACATTCCCAAGGCCTCAAACATTAGGCTTAAGGGCATACCCCAAAAATCTCCCACTTGCACTTAATCTAATGGTTGAGAAATCTCAAACCCATGTTATTACAGTGCTTCTCATGCTTCTGCTGCGCCAGAGGCTTGGTAAGCGGGTCTGCCAGATTGTCATCTGTATGAACCTTGCATATTTTGATCTCGCAACGATCTATGATCTCCCTGATCAAATGAAACCGTCTCTGTATGTGCTTGGACTTCTGGTGCGACCGTGGTTCCTTTGCTTGTGCGATTGCTCCAGTGTTATCACAGAAGATAACCAAAGGATCTGCACTCGAAGGAACAACACCAAGTTCTCTCATGAACTTACGAATCCACACTGCCTCCTTGGATGCTTCCGAGGCTGCAACATACTCGGCTTCTGTTGTGGAATCAGCAACAGTTGACTGTTTGAAACTCTTCCACACCACTGCTCCTCCATTCAAGCTAAAAACATAGCCTGATTGCGATCGGAAATCATCCTGGTCAGACTGGAACGAAGCGTCAGTATATCCTTCAATACTGAGTTCTTCCTGACCACCATATATCAAGAACATATCTTTGGTCCTCCGCAGATATTTTAAGATGTTCTTGACTGCAATCCAATGTGCCTGACCTGGATTACTTTGGAACCGACTGGTCACGCTTAACCCGTAAGCAACGTCTGGGCGAGTACACAACATCGCATACATAATGGATCCAATAGCCGAAGCATAAGGCGTATTGTCCATTTCATCTTTCTCAGTCTGTGTTTGTGGACACTGACTCTTCGAAAGATTCAGACCATGTCTGACTGGAAGATATCCTCGTTTAGAATTCTCTAAATGAAATCTCTCCAGGACTTTATCGATGTAAGTACTCTGGCACAACCCGAGAAGCCTCTTAGATCTATCCCTGTAGATCTTCACACCTAACACATAGGCTGCTTCTCCTAGATCTTTCATCTGGAAACATTTCTTTAACCATGCTTTAACAGCATGCATTTCAGGAATGTCATTTCCAATGATCAAGATGTCATCGACGTAGAGGACTAGGAAAGTAATTACGCTCCCACTAAACCTCTTATATACACACGGGTCATCCTCGTTCTTGATGAAACCAAATTCAGTGACTGATTCATCAAAACGAATGTTCCAGCTTCTTGATGCCTGCTTAAGTCCATAAATAGACTTCTTTAACTTGCATATCTTATGACGATCTGATGGATCAGTGAAACCTTCTGGTTGTGTCATGTACACATCCTCATCCAGATTTCCATTCAGGAAAGCTGTTTTCACATCCATTTGCCAAATCTCATAATCATAATATGCAGCTATCGCGAAAAGAATCCGAATAGACTTAAACATAGCTACAGGTGAGAAAGTTTCATCATAATCTATCCCGTAGATTTGTTTGAAACCTTTCGCAACTAGCCTGCCTTTATAGGTAACTACGTTACCATCCATGTCAATCTTCTTCTTGAAGATCCATTTACAGTCTATAGGGATTACTCCCGGAGGCGGATCAACCAAATCCCAGACTTGGTTATCTGACATGGAGTCCATCTCGGCGCGCATAGCTTCAAGCCATCTCGCTGACTCCGGTCCACTGACCGCATCCGCATAAGTGAGGGGTTCATCATTATCAATGATGTAGACTCCGTCATAGCGCTCAGGCTGTCGACGAATCCTTCCCGATCTTCGCGGTTCCCGTGATATTTGAGCCTCAGGTTGTTCAATATCCTGATCTACCGGCTCAGGCTCATCCAACTGTGCTTGATCACTTTGTCCTTCCTCTGGATTCTCATCCAGCTTTATTTCTCTCCCACTGGCCTCTTGCAGAAGAAACTCCTTCTCAAGAAATATGGCCGTCCGAGCAACAAATACCTTGTTCTCTTTGGGATCGAAGAAATAATAACCCTTAGTTTCCTTAGGGTAACCGACAAAGATACATTTGTCAGATCTGCTCTCTAGTTTCCTAGAGGCGAGCTTTTTGACATAAGCCTCGCAGCCCCAGATCCTGATAAATGTCAAGCTCGGCTGTTTCCCATACCATAATTCATATGGCGTCTTAGAAACGGCCTTGGATGGCACTCGGTTTAGTACCTTTGCAGCTGTTTCCAGTGCAAAACCCCAAAAGGAATATGGAAGAGTAGCCTGACTCATCATAGAACGAACCATATCAAGTAACGTTCTATTTCTCCTCTCGGACACACCATTCCATTGCGGTGTTCCTGGCGGAGTGAGCTGTGAGATAATCCCACATTCCTTTAAATAGTCAGTAAACGCATGACTTAGGTATTCTCCACCTCGATCTGAGCGAAGTGCCTTGATATTTTGGCCTAGCTGATTTTGTACTTCATTCTTGAACTCTTTGAACTTGTCAAAAGATTCACTTTTATGTCTCATTAAATAGACATACCCATATCTACTGAAATCATCAGTAAAGGTAATGAAGTACTGATAGCCACCTCTGGCATGTTTACTAAATGGCCCACACACATCACTGTGTATAAGGTCAAGTAAACCTGAAGCCCTTTGACCTTTGTGAAGAAAAGGTGACTTCGTCATTTTACCCATTAAACAAGCCTTGCATGTATCAATCTCCTTATAGGAGAATGATCCCAGCAGTCCATGATCATGCAACCGCTTAATGCGTTTCTCGTTAATATGGCCTAAACGACTATGCCATAGCAAGGTGCTGTCATCAGCATTCTTGGCTTTCTTAATATCAATTTTCTGTATAGAACATTCCATGTCCAACATGTATAACCCATTGTTAATTGAACCAGTTGCATAAACAATATTATCATAAGATAAAAGACACTTTGAAATATTGCATTCAAAGGAAAAACCCTTCCTGACAAGAGCAGGAATGGAGATAATATTTTTAGTAATACTGGGAACAAAATAACAATTGTCTAGTTCCAATACAATTCCAGATGGTAAAGAAATGAAATAGTCTCCTACAGCAACAGCAGCAACCCGTGCCCCGTTTCCAACGCGTAGGTCCACCTCATGCTGTCCCACCTGTCTTCTTCTCTTGAGTTCCTGCACATTTGAACAAATGTGAACTCCACATGCAGTGTCCAACACCCATGATATAGAAGAAGAAAACATGACCTCAGTCACATAAATACCTGAGCCAGAAGCGAAGCTTCCCCTCTTATCTCCTTGGAGCGCTTTACAGTCCTTTTTCCAGTGACCTAGCTGGCCACAATGGAAACACCTGTATTCCTTGGACCGCTTCACCTTCTGCTTCAGAGCCTTGCTGTAGCTCTTGACAGGGGCTTTGCCCTTCTTCCCCTTCTTCTTGTTCCTGGAAGGAACCATTAAGACAGAGGTCGAAGGCTTTCCCTTCAGAGTCTCCTCAGTAGTGAGGAGCATATTCAGCAGCTCTGCCGGAGTACAATCGATTTTGTTCATATTAAAATTAATAATGAACGCGTCGAATGAAGGCGGGAGAGACTGCAGAATAATATCCACAGCAAGCTCCTGGTTGATGGTATGCCCCAGTTTCTCTAGAGCTTCCTTGTGCCCAATCATCTTGAGCACGTGAGCTCCTACTGGGCTCCCTTCAGCCAGTTTGCTCTGAAAGAAGAGCTTCGTCAAATTATAGCGTTCAGTCCTCGCCTGTGCAGCATACAGCATCTTGAGGTTTGCTATCATGTCTATAGCAGACATATCCTCATGCTGACGCTGCAGCGGTGGCTTCATAGACGCTAACATCAGGCAAGCGACATCAATGCTATCATTGACGTGCTTTTCATAGGCTTCCCGAACCGCCCTTGCGGCGTTCGGAGCGGGCTGAGGCGGTATTGCCGTCTCGAGGACATACAGTTTCCTCTCTGCCTTAAGAATAATCTTAAGGTGTCCAAACCAGTCAGAGAAGTTCGGCCCAGCAAACTTCTCCCTTTCCAGTAGGGATCGCACATTGAAGTTCATGGTGTTCGTTGCTGCAGGTATCTACAACAATGCAAGAACAGCAAGGTCAGTATCAATGTTAAGAATCAATCAGGACTTAAGAAAGATTCTTTTTCTCACTATTTTATCTGACTGAAAAATCCATTAAACAGTCCGAAAGAGTAGACACTCTTTTAGTGAGATAGGATCCGGATTTCATACTTGGTCTCCGCGTCCCGCTCAGGCGAGATAAGATGCACAGAGAGTACAAGCACTAATCTCCGGTAGGCAGTCCCTGCCGATCGCCAACCCGTGCGATTCCCCTTCATCTGGGCAATCCAGCAGACTGTGCCAACTGAGTTGGTACAACACAGTCTCTGATCCCACAGATGGCTGCCCCCATGTGCTACCATATGCGCCACATATGTAGCCTACATGGTCAAGCTGACCCGACCTACTCCCTGGACCACCATGTGCTATGCTGAGCAACGAGAAGGGATAAATCCCTACTCTGTAACACACAGGTGTAATCCCACACCGTCTGAAGATAGATGGACGTGCCCACTGAGTGGGTACAACACGGCTCCAACGATAGTCAGAACAGTGAGGTTTCGCGTCAGAAGGCTTACGAGCTTGATATTTAAGCGTTGGATTTTATCGGTCTATTATCTTCTTCACTATCATGCAATTCCTATGGTGATAGCAGAAGATAAATTAAAACATGCTGTTCTACTTATATAAACAATAAAAGAAAGCATGGATCTTATGTGGTAAAAGCCCATAACCTAAGTAAGACCTTAATTAACTTAAGTCTTCACTTGCTTTTTCTTCATGGGGCTTTTGCTGCTCATCTGGCCCAAACCAGGGCCCAAGCGCCATCTGCAGCTCTGGTGCGCCCACCAGGAATATGCGCCAGGTCCTAGGGTCGAACCCTAGATCTCCCACCTGGTCAAGCCACTTGCTGCATGCGCCTCTGCCAAGTGTGCTCTGTGCTCTTGTCTAATTAAATTACAAATTTAACTATCTAGACTAGATTGACACGCAGGTCAATTACATTTTATAAATTAAACCAATGTGATGCGCAGATCACAATATAAAATTAATTTACAAAATTAACCAGGCACGCAGGCCCCAGCACAGCACACATTAAACTTGGGCAGCCCACATAAGATTAAATAAACATACACATGGCATCGATTAACATGTGATCCAATCATTAAAATAAAATTTTTGAAAAAACCCCATGGGCTTCAATTTTATTTTGCTTATGTGCCCTACAACCTTACAACGGTCCATTACTAGGGATCCACTCATCCAACCTAGTCAGATCCACTGCCCTTGCATGCACCAAGTCCTAACTGACTTGAGTCGACCATAGGGTCAACTATGCATGCGCCAGGGCTGAACGACCACAATGAGGTCTGGCAAGCGGGTGTGACCCCGGGCCTAACTCATGTGCGTTCATCGATTGTCTCAATCAGACATCGCTACACGCCTGTCTGCAGTCGACCTGTAGCCACCACGTGCTTGTGCACAGGTGCTACCTGGTCAACCCATCAAGGCTATCAGATGGTCTGATCAGACTTTTGGATCCAACCTAGGGGGTGACTTCAACCCTAATAACCCATCTAAGGGTTTACTGCAAGGCCTTAGATCTAGAGTGTGTCGCGCATGTCAAGTAGTTTTGAAGAAAACATAAAGCATGCGCCAACAACATGCGCCAAGAAAACATTCATCAAGATTCGAATATGCAAACTTAACATGTAACTTTCGCATGTAGGTTAGATCTAAGCATATAATCGCAAACAAGGATCACAAAAGGTTAAGCAATCATAAAAAGATGCATAGAACCTAGCTCTGATACCAATTGAAAGTCCCCAAGAGGGGCGGTGAAACCCTAATAGGCACATATGGAATTCAGCGGAAGGGGTTTCTAGGGATCGAATGCATCTTATATAATCAACATTAAATCTTTTGTATGCAAGAAAGAAATCATACCGATGCCATTTCTAGATGGCGTCTTGGAAGCAGAAAGCGAAATGGCTTTCCTCCAGAGATGACGCACACAAGATGAGAAAGACTTTCTCCTTGTCGATCTTTGTGCTAGCAAAGCTCTCCAAGAGTCCCAATCCGTGAAGGGAGATGAGATGACCTGCTTGGCGAAAAACTTCTTCTACTCCTCGTCCGCCTTCACCACACGAGAATACTTGTGATGAGAGGAAGGGGCGAGAGCAAGAATAGGAGAGCGCAAGTGGCGACATGAGACGTGTGAACATGGCTTCTAAAAATAGTAAGCCACTTCTTCATGCGACCATGAACATTTCCCAATCGCAAATTGTTCTCTATTTGAACCAAGCGCTCTTTAATGAGCCGGTTCAATTTTGGTTCGGTTTAAGAACCAAGCCAAGCAATCCAGTCTAGATCTAAATTAAACCCTAAGGCTCCAGATCTAACCGTTGATCTCTTGATGCTCTTGATCTCATCGATCTAGCATCCAATCTCTCAATCGAAGCTTACCGATCTCAAGCCCCAATCAATCAAACATGATCAGACCAGATCTCACTTACAATCAGAGATTAAATCCCTTTAAACTGAACTCAAACAATTCAGTCCACACGATCTGACTTAAGTAAGCCATATCATCAAATTGTGCGACCCTAAGGGTTTCCTTTAAATGTCGGTAACGATAACTCACGTTATCACGATCAGTGAGGGGTATCTAGCAACACATCACTGTCTCCCGATATAAAGGAAAGAGTCTTCCAAGACTACACCCAAAAACAGCACAAGTGTGAATCAACTTCACTAGGCATACATTTGTCCTTTGCCACTGGATGTTCTTATTGGACAAGCGTGTCAAGCTTGTAACTCCAATATGATGAGCATGATTAGATCAGATGATCACTGTCACCTGGGTATGGCCATACACTTTCTCAATCATCTCATCCAGGGGGCCCCTTAAGAACATCACACTCCTTAAACAAGGAGACGGCAATCCTTTGTCTATCACTAGTGCCCTAACCTGACTCAAGTTCATTATCCAAGATAGTCTATAATCATTATGTTTCAAATGATATTGAACTACCTCAAAACAATGACAATCATCATTTAGAAACACAAGTGATCTCAAGTCAGAGGAAATGTGCCACTTGTCGCAATCAAGGAATATTCACATTGTGACAAACAATTGAATATCCTAGTAGGGTCTGTCCAGTACATCCAATGTACCCATGAGTCTACATCTTATTCCATGCTCGAAGCATCCTATAAGATTAGAACACATATTAGTCTCAATCATATCAAGGCTGTCTCATGTTCACCAAGATATCTCGACTAAGGACTTTACTGCATGTCAGCCTAGCTGAACAGCTTTGAGACATTATTCAGAAGTACACTTATTACAGCAGACAAGGTAACAACCTGAATAACAACCATGCCTTTATAAACATAAGAGTTTATTACATGATACTGATACATTCCCAAGGCCTCAAACATTAGGCTTAAGGGCATACCCCAACATTTAGACGATTTTGTTGGGGAGATTTTAACCTAAGTGTTCACGGTTCAAGGTGAGTGGGGTGTCTTATTTGACCTATTAATTTGGTTGTGATTGTATTACATGATGCAATAGAATTCTTGGAAAATTACCATGTTTAAAACCGAAATTTTAATATTAATTATGAAAACCGAAATGATCTTGATAATTGTTATGAAAACCGAAATAATCTTGATAATTGTTATGAAAACCGAAACTTTGATTTAATTATGAAAACCGAAATCTTGATGATTGTTTAACCGAAAATTTGTATGAAATTTAAGGTATTTTTTATAGGGAATTTTGGTAGCATTAAATCATTGAATTTTGAGTATGAAATTCTTGTTAACTAGGTATTTTATAGGGAATTTTGGTAACATTAAATCAATGATTTTTTGTAGCATGAAAATCTTGTTAATTGTAGTTAAACCGAAATCTTGACAATATGTATGAAAACCGAAATCTTGTTAATTGAAGTTAAACTGAAATCTTGATAACATGTTTGGGAACCGAAATCTTTATAATTGTAGTTAACATGTTTACATGTGGTAATTTGTAAGAATACATGTTTTACATTTTATGTTGAGTTTATGGATGCTTGTTTTAATTTTATGGTTCTTTATGAGTGTAGCATGTATCCTTGTTTGAGGAATTGAGTGATAACATAGCAAGGTTAGACTGAACTAATCAGCATGAAACCTAAGGACTACACTACAATGTGATTTTCATGAAGTTTATGTGGTTTTTGAATATTATGTGATTTGTGATTTTTGGAATATTATGTGGTTATGGGAATTTAGAATATTATGTGTTATGTGATGGGTAGGACTAAGGCTAAGTGTGACTGTGTACTCAAGGGGATAGTATGTGTAATATGTTAAGGGTTTGAGATTTCAGCCCTGTATTGTGATATGTGAGGGGGTTGATGTTCAGCCTACCTGTTATGATTATTGTGATGGGGGTTGATGTTCAGCCTGCCCGATATGATTATTGTGATGACTATCCTAGAGTCTAGTTGACACTTAGAAGTCCACCGTTGTGAAATAAGATATAAGATGTGTCTGTTGTCTAGTAGGAACCTTTTGGGAGAACGGGTTTTGACGCAAAGTGCCATGTCTTGGTCGGACAGGGGCCACCTCTTGATGTCATCACTCTTTTTGTGATATGGGGTGTCGTAGAGCAAAGTGCCACGTCGTGACCCGGCGGGGGCCACCTCTTGAATCTACACACTATCCATCGATGTGTTATGGGGTGTTTTAGAGCAAAGTGCCACGTCGTGACCTGGCGGGGGCCACCTCTTGATTCTACTCACTGTCCATGTTTATATGTTGCATGAAATTTTGCAGTCTCCCAGTGCTTAGGCCAAAGCCGGGTTAGACCATAATGGTCACTACTGAATATGCTGGACAACTAGGTTAATTAAGTGTTGGTGTGTACATCTGAGTTGGTTTAGAGTATAACTCTAGAAACTGAGTTTGTTATATGTTGGTGTGTACATCTGACTGTTTATATGACTTCTGTTTTCTTTATGTTGTTATATGTTGACATAATGTTCCTGTTAAAGATTTTTAAAATAATCTGTCTATATTTTGAGTGTATGTTATGGATGGTCGATTTAGACTATCCACTCACTGGGCTGTGTAGCTCACCCCTCACTATTTTCAGGCATAGAGCAGGGGCGCATTTCTTGAGTTAGCATTGGCATGGATATCGCTAGTTTGCTGTTTAAGAACTTTTGCGCTTAATTATTTGGGGCCGGTTGTGGCCGAACTATATGAATGATATGAGCTATGTGAACCATGTGAACTATGTGAACTTGTGATGTCAGATTGTGGCTGTTAAATGAGTTTGATTTTTGTGTCACCGCGGGCTTCAGCCTGGTTTCGGTGTTTGGTATGAGTTTATAAAAATAGATTTTGTGATTTTGTTTTGAAATTCGGTTTGTGGTGTATTCTTTGTAATCGGTTTTGATATACCTGTAACTTGCATATGTCTAGTGCAAGTATTGCCTGGTGGCAGGTACCTTTATGGATTTTATGGATTTGATACGGATTTGATATAACTGTTGCCTTGCATATGTCTAGTGCAAGGAATGCGTGGTGGCAGGTACCTTTATGAAATTGTGTTTACCTGGAGATTTATATGTATGGATTTTCGAAATTTTCAGATCGGGTTTCCTGAACGGGGTTTTACCTAGCATATGTATCGATCTTGTATGTTAACATCCTGTTTCTTTCATGAATTGTGTTGCTTGTTTGGGGTTAAGATAACGGGATGTTACACCGGGCAAAGACATGGCTTAATTCACACCCAGCCGGTACCTTCACCACTTGGAATCAACTGTCCAATTCCTTCTTGAACAAATACTTTCCCCCAAGCAAGACACTGCAGATGAGAAACCAAATTACAAACTTTCAACAAAGAAGTGGGGAGTCGCTCAGTGAAGCCTGGGAGAGATTTAATGAACTGCAGCGAAAGTGTCCTCACCATGGACTAGAACTTCAAACTTTACTGCAAATTTTTTATATTACATTATCTGATCAAACTAAAATGATTGTGGATGCTGCTGCAGGAGGAGCTCTTATGAGCAAAACACCAGATGATGCCTTCAGACTGCTAGAGGAGATGGCATTGAACCATAATCAATGGACTACCGAGAGAGGAGTACTTTACAAGCCTTCTCAAGGTAAGGGTAAAAGTGAAGGATGGCGATCCTTAGAAGAAAAGGTAGACTTTTTGTGCAGTAAGTTAAATTCCATGCAAACTGCTTATGTTTCTGCTATTACTTGTGAAAATTATGGCAATGATGATCATACTGCTGAATATTGTATAATTGTTGATCAGGGTAATGAGCATGTGAATGTCATAGGGAATTATAATCAAAGTACACCTAATGATCCCTATTCTAGTACATATAACCCTGGATGGAGAAATCACCCCAACCTTTCATGGAAAAACAATAACAATGTAGGGGGGAACACTGAAAACAAAGGATTCCAAAGGCAAAATCCCAACCAAAATCTGAATCAAAACAATGATCAATTTTCTGAGATAAAATCCATGTTTGAAAAAATAATGACTAGTCAAAATCAGTTTGAGCTAAAACAAGATAGAAAAATTGAAGAGTTTATGTCTGATCAAAAACAAATCCTGTCAAATCAAAATAGACAAATTGAAGTGTTTAAGAAAAGTTTTCATCAAATTAACTCTAGACTGGATAGAGTAGAGGCCCACAACAAAATTCTTGAAAACCAAATTGCACAACATGCTAGTGTACCTTACAGACCCCCTGGGAAATTTCCTGCAAAACCAGAGATAAACCCTAGGGAGCACTGTAATGCCATTATGACTAGAAGTGGGAAACAACTAGGAGAACCTAGAGGGAGGTTTTGTAACGCCCTCAATTTTTCTGAATTATGATTTAAGGTTAGAAATTCTGTTTCTGTATTTTTATCTATTAAAATTTTGGGATTTTTGCCTAATTGTAGGAATTTTTCCTACAGGGCAAAAATAATTATTTTGGTTGGGGCTCGAACCCTCAACCTTGACTTTTTGCTCCTGGAATTCTTCCACCATGGTGGCGCATATTTCTGTGTTATTGGAGTGGCGCAAGGTGGTTAAGCCCAGGTGAGCCCTTAAAACCGATTTTCACTTAAGTTAACTGGGTTATTGGATCTTGGATCCGTTTGGAGTGGGAGAAAAAGAGAAATATCATGAAGAGCCCCTCTCCCTCACGATTTTTGTTGTTTTCTTGCCCTAGCCGCCTGTGGTTGTCGCCTCTTACTGTGTTTGGCGCCTCCTGCAAATTTCTGACGCTGGTGGTGGTAGACTGGTGGTGGACGAAGTTCCTGGAGATCCCTGACCCTCTGTTGTGGCGTTTTTTTTTTCTGTGGGCGATTTTCAGTGAGTAATTCGATCCTAAGGAGTCTAATCCTATTTGCAATAATTATCTGTATGAACCAAAAATCTGCAAGTAGATCCTGTGTTTTCCTATTCTATAGGTCGGATCTGAATATGCATGATGATTCAGAAATTTTGTCTTGCTGAAAATTGTAGTCGCCAATCTGACCTTACTGTGCTTTAACCTCAATATCTCATGATCTATAGATCCAAATCACACGAAACAAATTTTGTATGAAACTAGATTCGCTCAGCTTTGATTCTTATGTAATATCGACCACATCTGAACTATATTCGTGTTGCAATCGGCATTGTTATATAACTTACGAAATCTGTTTTCTGAAAATCTAGAATCTTGACCCTTTTGTGTTCGAACTCTCGTATCTCCCTAGGTATAGCTCGAAATCCTGTGAAACCAGTTTTATTAGACCGTAGGCTTGAAGAGCTTCATTTTGACTCCCATAACGCCTATTTTCGATTAGTTATTGGATCTGAAATATATGTCGTAATTCTGATATATGAATCTGTTTTCTTGAAATCTGAAATTCTGACCCACCTATGTTCGAACCCTTATATCTTCCTGCCTACAATTCGAAATTTTACGAAACCAGTTTTGTTGGAAACTAGATTCAGAGAGCTTCATTTTGAATATAATATTGACTAGCTTTGGTTCGGAATTGGACCAAAAATATATGTTGCAATCTGACAATATAAATCTGCTATGTTTTGGTTAGACGAATATTCCATTGTGAGAAAAATTTAGCCTGTATGGTTTAATCTCTTAAATTGTGGTCTGTAGTTCTTCTAAAATTTATTTGCTTGATGAGAAATTTTAGAGAAAACAAAATTGGGGATTTAACTAAGAACTTAGGAATTTTCGAAAATCATGGTTCGAGCCAATTTTGGGGCTTTTGTCAATTTTCTTCACGAACGTGTAATTAAAATTATCTGTAGTGGGGGACTGAAATTATTTACATGAAATTTGTACGTTCTGTTAAGGTTCTGAAACTGGCGCCCCTTAAAGTAATTTTATAGCTCACGATTTTAGGAATTTTGAGGAAATTATTTCATGAATAGTTTCTGTTCTATGTTTAATTGTTTGTTATGTGAATATTTTCTGTTCTGTTTATATGTTGTGAATTTTCTGAAAACTTTGAATGTGTTATAACCTTTGTGAGAACATAGACTGGTCTGACATGAATTAAGGATAGTTGCATGAAATCTAAGGAATTCACTCATATATTACTTCTGGTTGATGGTAAAAAAATTATGAAGTGTGTTCAGCTTTGATTTTCTGCAAATTGTAAATTGTTAAGGACTGGATATTGGGGTGTGTCATTTTCTGGTTTGTCAGACTTTGGGCATGATGTAAGAATTAAGTAGTGGTTGGTCCTACTCCTCCGTTTCAGTATAATCTGTTCTGTAAAATTATGCCCTAGTGTAGCACTCTTCTGTGTTCTTACCCTCCTTCTGTGGCGCTGTAATGGTGCTGATAGTCTACTACGACCCTTGAGACACTATTTCTGTTGCGTTATAGGTATTGGAGGCCAGAGTGCCACGTCCCGACAAGACGGGGGCCACCCACTGATACCTCCTCTACCATTCTGTTCTGGGTATTGGAGACCAGAGTGCCACGTCCTGACAAGACGGGGGCCACCCACTGATACCTCCTCTACCATTCTGTTCTGGGTATTGGAGACCAGAGTGCCACGTCCTGACAAGACGGGGGCCACCCACTGATACCTCCTCTACCATTCTGTTCTGGGTATTGGAGACCAGAGTGCCACGTCCTGACAAGACGGGGGCCACCCACTGATACCTCCTCTACCATTCTGTTCTGGGTTTTGGAGGCCAGAGTGCCACGTCCTGACAAGACGGGGGCCACCCACTGATACCTCCTCTACCATTCTGTTTCTGATATGCATGCATGTCTCGTCCTCGGCAGAGGTGGGGTCAGACCTTCTGTGGTCATCAGGCCTTCTGTGGCCTTTCTGTTTCCGATGTAGACTATCCGTTTGGATTCTGAAAATTCTGATTTTCTGTCTGTCAGTTCTGATTTCTGTAGTTCTGTTTCGATCTATATTATAGATGTGTTAGGCAGTGTGTTTAGTAGGGAGGGGTTGGTATACTTATATTCTACTTCATGCTTGATGCCTAATGTTATAAGTATCTGTATTTGATTATGTTTTGTTTCTGATATGAGTGTGCATGTTAAGTTGATTTATCTTATCTGTTACAAAAATGTATTTCAACTTATGCATGATATTTTTGATGTGTACTATGGATGGCTTTTAGTGTTTTTTACTCACTGAGCTTTTTAGCTCACCCCCGTTGTTTAAATATTTTCAGGTGAGACATCAAGACAGTGATTTGCTACAGCTACTTAATTTGTTATAATGCTTGCTAATGTTTTATATAATTTCTAAGAGTTGTCTTCTAAAGATTTATCAGGCCTGCGTGCCTAACTTACTTATATGACACGTTTTATCTCCTGAGGGCTTATGCCTGTTTTCAGGATATTATATTATAGTTGTCTCGTTTTATTGTTGGATACGAGTTTTAGAGTCATGAAAATACAATTGTTCTTATTCTGAATTGTGTAACCGAGTTATTGTTGTATTTGGTATCTGAATAATCAGTTTCTGCAATATTTCTGAAATTTGTGTTCTCCACATATGTGTAGTGTGGACATCTGTTTTGTTCAAGGATATATGGGTCTGTGCAGCAGTAATTTAGTATACTTGCTGCCGGATTTTGTTTTCTTCTGGATTTCCGGATTTCTATTTCCTAGTAATCGATCCTACTCAGTTCTGTGCGGTTTTCAGTTCCGTAGTAATGTCCTTCGATACCGCTTTCTTCTTGTGTTTTAATGGAAGAGTAAAAATTTTTAAAAACCCCGTATTTTACTTGTATGCGTGTGGGGTGTGATTCTGAGGGATGTTACAGATGGTATCAGAGGCCACGTCCTGACAAGACGGGGGCCACCCACTGATACCTCCTCTACCATTCTGTTATGGGTATTGGAGACCAGAGTGCCACGTCCTGACAAGACGGGGGCCACCCACTGATACCTCCTCTACCATTCTGTTCTGGGTATTGGAGACCAGAGTGCCACGTCCTGACAAGACGGGGGCCACCCACTGATACCTCCTCTACCATTCTGTTCTGGGTTTTGGAGGCCAGAGTGCCACGTCCTGACAAGACGGGGGCCACCCACTGATACCTCCTCTACCATTCTGTTTCTGATATGCATGCATGTCTCGTCCTCGGCAGAGGTGGGGTCAGACCTTCTGTGGTCATCAGGCCTTCTGTGGCCTTTCTGTTTCCGATGTAGACTATCCGTTTGGATTCTGAAAATTCTGATTTTCTGTCTGTCAGTTCTGATTTCTGTAGTTCTGTTTCGATCTGTATTATAGATGTGTTAGGTAGTGTGTTTAGTAGGGAGGGGTTGGTATACTTATATCCTACTTCATGCTTGATGCCTAATGTTATAAGTATCTGTATTTGATTATGTTTTGTTTCTGATATGAGTGTGCATGTTAAGTTGATTTATCTTATCTGTTACAAAAATGTATTTCAACTTATGCATGATATTTTTGATGTGTACTATGGATGGCTTTTAGTGTCTTTTACTCACTGAGCTTTTTAGCTCACCCCCATTATTTAAATATTTTCAGGTGAGACATTGGGACAGTGATCGCTACAGCTAATTCACGAATTTACTATGATGCTAATGTTTTATTTAATTTCTAAGAGTTGTCTTCTAAAAAATCTGTCAGGCCTGCGTGCCTAACTTAATTATATGATACGTTTTATCTCCTGAGGGCTTATGCCTGTTTTCAGGATATTATATTATAGTTGTCTCGTTTTAATTGTTAGAAACGAGTTTTGGATTCGTGAGATTTGAAATTATTCTTATTCTGAAATGTCCGATTTGAGAGTTATTGTTCTTATTCCGCAATATATCTGAATTTGTGTTTTCCACATATGTGTAGTGTGGACATCTGTTTTATTCCAGGATATGCGTGTCTGTGCAGCAGTAAATTATTATACTTGCTGTCGGATTTTCTGGATTTCCGGATTTCTATTTCCTAGTAAATCGATCCTATTCAGTTCTGTGCGGTTTTCAGTTCCGTAGTAATGTCCTTCGATGCCGCTTTCTTCTTGTGTTTTAATGGAAGAGTAAAAATTTTTGAAACCCCGTATTTTACTTGTATGCGTGTGGGGTGTGATTCTGAGGGATGTTACAGATGGTATCAGAGGAATATTACTAGCAATTAGAAACTCCGGGGAAGGAAAACTTTGTTTGTGTATTGCTAGAAACCAAGTTAGGATCTGATTTGTGATTGAATATTGGTTGTTATTCTACTGTGTTATGTGATGCAGGTAAAAATGGTGCTAATTTATCCTTTGTGTCTGCATGTTTTGCACCATGTTTGCCTGTGTTGCCTAGGATACTTGATTTCCGTATTTCTGTTCATACACCTATGGGTGAGGCCGTATCTACAGATATAACATATCCTGACTGTTTGATAAGGTTGAAGGATATGATTTACCTATTGATTTCATTAGTCTTCCTATGAAAGACTATGACATCATTCTGGGCATGGATTGGCTGTCTGCCTATCATGCTACTTTAGATTGTTTTGAAAAGTTAATTACTCTGCATCTAAGTGATGGACAGCAACTGGTTATCCAAGGCCGGATTTCAGAACAGGAGCCTTTGGTGATATCTCATCTGCAGGCCAGGAAGCTTTTAGCCCAGAGCTGCAAGGGGTATCTGGCGCATGTCAAGGTGCAGACTGAGCCTGATTTGGATCTGGCTAGAATTCCTGTGGTAAGAGAGTTTACTGACGTCTTCTCTGATGATTTATCTGGGTTACCACCCAGCAGAGAAGTTGAGTTTGGCATCGAGTTGTTGCCAGGCACGGCACCGGTATCTAAAGCTCCTTACAGGATGGCAACTCAAAGACTATGAGGTAAACTACCCCACTCATGATCTGGAGTTGGCAGCTGTAGTTTTTGCCTTGAAGATCTGGAGGCACTATCTGTTTGGACAGACATTTAAATTGTTTACAGATCACCAGAGCTTGAAGTATATCTTCACTCAGAAAGAGCTGAATATGAGACAGAGGCGATGGCTTGAATTGATAAAAGATTATGACTTCACCATCCAATATCAGTCTGGTAAAGCCAATGTGGTGGCTGATGCTCTTAGTCGGTATCCTGTGACTCAGATAGCTGCACTGCGAGTCCAGGAGTGGCGACTATTGCAGGAGTTCAGTGACATGCATCTGAGTGTGACTCCGGGTGAGAGAGGCGGTCTTCTGGCTTCTCTCAGGGTTCAGTCAGATTTACTGCAGAGACTGAGATCAGGGCAGCAGTCAGATCCGGATATTTTACGGTGGAAAGAGAGGTCTGAGCAAGGCTGGGTTGAGAATTTCAGTATGTCGGATGATGGTCTCCTCAGATTCCGTGGAAGGGTCTGTGTCCCTGAGGACCCTGAGTTGAGGAATGAAATTCTTAAGGAAAGTCATTGCACTAAGTATACCGTTCATCCTGGTAGTACCAAGATGTATCAGGATCTGAAAAAGACTTTCTGGTGGCATGGTATGAAGAAGGATGTGCATTTGTTTGTGTCCAGATGTTTGACTTGCCAAACCGTGAAGGCTGAGCATCAGAGGCCGGGCGGTTTGATGCAGTCTCTCCCTATTCCTCAGTGGAAGTGGGAGCATATCAGTATGGACTTTGTGTGTGGACTGCCCAATACCAGAAGGAATCATGATGCCGTATGGGTGATTGTGGACAGACTCACGAAGTCAGCTCACTTCTTACCGATCAAAATGACTTACAGTTTGGATCGGTTAGCAAAACTGTACATCGATGAGATTGTCAGATTGCATGGAGTTCCCTTGGACATTGTCTCTGACCGTGATCCTCGATTTCTGTCCAGGTTTTGGAAGAAATTACAGGAAGATTTGGGAACTAATCTGAGTTTCAGCACTGCATATCATCCTCAATCTGATGGTCAGACAGAGAGAACTATTCAGACACTTGAGGATCTTCTGAGATCTTATGTGGTTGACTGGTCTGTTGAGTGGGATCTGGACTTATCACTGATAGAGTTCACCTACAACAATAGTTTCCACTCTAGCATACAGATGGCTCCGTATGAGGCTCTATATGGGAGGAAATGCAGAACACCTATATGCTGGGAGGAAACTGGGGACAGAACAGTGCTAAGGTCTGATGCTGTTCAGGAAGCCACTGAGAAGATTAGAGAAATTCAGAGAAAGATGAAGATTGCTCAGGATAGACAGAAGAGTTATGCTGATGTGAGGCGGCGTCCTCTTGAGTTTTTGGTGGGAGAGCATGTTTTCCTAAAGGTCTCACCTATGAAAGGGGTGATGAGATTTGGGAAGAGGGGAAAATTGAGTCCCAGGTACATTGGTCCCTTTGATATCATTGAGAGGGTTGGACCTGTGGCATACCGACTTGCTCTGCCCCCATCACTGGAACACCTCCATAATGTGTTCCATGTATCTGCACTCAGAAAATATTGTTCTGATCCTTCTCATGTTCTGCAGTTGGAACCTCTTCAGCTTGAAGAGAACATGACTTTTATGGTGAAACCTCTCAGAATTGAAGATAGAAAAGAGAAAGTGCTGAGAAATAAGGTTATTCCACTTGTGAAAGTCATATGGGGAAATCAGTCTGTTGAAGAAGCCTCTTGGGAGGTTGAAGCAGATATGAGAAAGGAGCATCCTCACCTGTTCAGTGACGGGCTTGGTCAGCTTTAGAGGACTAAAGCTCTATAAGGGGGGGGGGGGAGGATGTAACGCCCTCAATTTTTCTGAATTATGATTTAAGGTTAGAAATTCTGTTTCTGTATTTTTATCTATTAAAATTTTGGGATTTTTGCCTAATTGTAGGAATTTTTCCTACAGGGCAAAAATAATTATTTTGGTTGGGGCTCGAACCCTCAACCTTGACTTTTTGCTCCTGGAATTCTTCCACCATGGTGGCGCATATTTCTGTGTTATTGGAGTGGCGCATGGTGGTTAAGCCCAGGTGAGCCCTTAAAACCGATTTTCACTTAAGTTAACTGGGTTATTGGATCTTGGATCCGTTTGGAGTGGGAGAAAAAGAGAAATATCGTGAAGAGCCCCTCTCCCTCACGATTTTTGTTGTTTTCTTGCCCTAGCCGCCTGTGGTTGTCGCCTCTTATTGTGTTTGGCGCCTCCTGCAAATTTCTGACGCTGGTGGTGGTAGACTGGTGGTGGACGAAGTTCCTGGAGATCCCTGACCCTCTGTTGTGGCGTTTTTTTTTTCTGTGGGCGATTTTCAGTGAGTAATTCGATCCTAAGGAGTCTAATCCTATTTGCAATAATTATCTGTATGAACCAAAAATCTGCAAGTAGATCCTGTGTTTTTCTATTCTATAGGTCGGATCTGAATATGCATGATGATTCAGAAATTTTGTCTTGCTGAAAATTGTAGTCGCCAATCTGACCTTACTGTGCTTTAACCTCAATATCTCATGATCTATAGATCCAAATCACACGAAACAAATTTTGTATGAAACTAGATTCGCTCAGCTTTGATTCTTATGTAATATCGACCACATCTGAACTATATTCGTGTTGCAATCGGCATTGTTATATAACTTACGAAATCTGTTTTCTGAAAATCTAGAATCTTGACCCTTTTGTGTTCGAACTCTCGTATCTCCCTAGGTATAGCTCGAAATCCTGTGAAACCAGTTTTATTAGACCGTAGGCTTGAAGAGCTTCATTTTGACTCCCATAACGCCTATTTTCGATTAGTTATTGGATCTGAAATATATGTCGTAATTCTGATATATGAATCTGTTTTCTTGAAATCTGAAATTCTGACCCACCTATGTTCGAACCCTTATATCTTCCTGCCTACAATTCGAAATTTTACGAAACCAGTTTTGTTGGAAACTAGATTCAGAGAGCTTCATTTTGAATATAATATTGACTAGCTTTGGTTCGGAATTGGACCAAAAATATATGTTGCAATCTGATAATATAAATCTGCTATGTTTTGGTTAGACGAATATTCCATTGTGAGAAAAATTTAGCCTGTATGGTTTAATCTCTTAAATTGTGGTCTGTAGTTCTTCTAAAATTTATTTGCTTGATGAGAAATTTTAGAGAAAACAAAATTGGGGATTTAACTAAGAACTTAGGAATTTTCGAAAATCATGGTTCGAGCCAATTTTGGGGCTTTTGTCAATTTTCTTCACGAACGTGTAATTAAAATTATCTGTAGTGGGGGACTGAAATTATTTACATGAAATTTGTACGTTCTGTTAAGGTTCTGAAACTGGCGCCCCTTACAGTAATTTTATAGCTCACGGTTTTAGGAATTTTGAGGAAATTATTTCATGAATAGTTTCTGTTCTATGTTTAATTGTTTGTTATGTGAATATTTTCTGTTCTGTTTATATGTTGTGAATTTTCTGAAAACTTTGAATGTGTTATAACCTTTGTGAGAACATAGACTGGTCTGACATGAATTAAGGATAGTTGCATGAAATCTAAGGAATTCACTCATATATTACTTCTGGTTGATGGTAAAAAAATTATGAAGTGTGTTCAGCTTTGATTTTCTGCAAATTGTAAATTGTTAAGGACTGGATATTGGGGTGTGTCATTTTCTGGTTTGTCAGACTTTGGGCATGATGTAAGAATTAAGTAGTGGTTGGTCCTACTCCTCCGTTTCAGTATAATCTGTTCTGTAAAATTATGCCCTAGTGTAGCACTCTTCTGTGTTCTTACCCTCCTTCTGTGGCGCTGTAATGGTGCTGATAGTCTACTACGACCCTTGAGACACTATTTCTGTTGCGTTATAGGTATTGGAGGCCAGAGTGCCACGTCCCGACAAGACGGGGGCCACCCACTGATACCTCCTCTACCATTCTGTTCTGGGTATTGGAGACCAGAGTGCCACGTCCTGACAAGACGGGGGCCACCCACTGATACCTCCTCTACCATTCTGTTCTGGGTATTGGAGACCAGAGTGCCACGTCCTGACAAGACGGGGGCCACCCACTGATACCTCCTCTACCATTCTGTTCTGGGTATTGGAGACCAGAGTGCCACGTCCTGACAAGACGGGGGCCACCCACTGATACCTCCTCTACCATTCTGTTCTGGGTTTTGGAGGCCAGAGTGCCACGTCCTGACAAGACGGGGGCCACCCACTGATACCTCCTCTACCATTCTGTTTCTGATATGCATGCATGTCTCGTCCTCGGCAGAGGTGGGGTCAGACCTTCTGTGGTCATCAGGCCTTCTGTGGCCTTTCTGTTTCCGATGTAGACTATCCGTTTGGATTCTGAAAATTCTGATTTTCTGTCTGTCAGTTCTGATTTCTGTAGTTCTGTTTCGATCTGTATTATAGATGTGTTAGGCAGTGTGTTTAGTAGGGAGGGGTTGGTATACTTATATCCTACTTCATGCTTGATGCCTAATGTTATAAGTATCTGTATTTGATTATGTTTTGTTTCTGATATGAGTGTGCATGTTAAGTTGATTTATCTTATCTGTTACAAAAATGTATTTCAACTTATGCATGATATTTTTGATGTGTACTATGGATGGCTTTTAGTGTCTTTTACTCACTGAGCTTTTTAGCTCACCCCCATTGTTTAAATATTTTCAGGTGAGACATTGGGACAGTGATCGCTACAGCTAATTCACGAATTTACTATGATGCTAATGTTTTATTTAATTTCTAAGAGTTGTCTTCTAAAAAATCTGTCAGGCCTGCGTGCCTAACTTAATTATATGATACGTTTTATCTCCTGAGGGCTTATGCCTGTTTTCAGGATATTATATTATAGTTGTCTCGTTTTAATTGTTAGAAACGAGTTTTGGATTCGTGAGATTTGAAATTATTCTTATTCTGAAATGTCCGATTTGAGAGTTATTGTTCTTATTCCGCAATATATCTGAATTTGTGTTTTCCACATATGTGTAGTGTGGACATCTGTTTTATTCCAGGATATGCGTGTCTGTGCAGCAGTAAATTATTATACTTGCTGTCGGATTTTCTGGATTTCCGGATTTCTATTTCCTAGTAAATCGATCCTATTCAGTTCTGTGCGGTTTTCAGTTCCGTAGTAATGTCCTTCGATGCCGCTTTCTTCTTGTGTTTTAATGGAAGAGTAAAAATTTTTGAAACCCCGTATTTTACTTGTATGCGTGTGGGGTGTGATTCTGAGGGATGTTACAGGTTTGAAAACACTAAAGAAAGGCTTGATGATAATGAAAGGGAATTAGAGTTAGGGGAATATTCTTCACATAAGAAACCCCAAACTTGTTTATCACCTCAAAAGGGTGATGAACCAAAAGGGGAAGAATCATGTGAAAAAGACAATCCTAAACCTAATTTGCCTTCTCCTTACCAGACACCAATACCCTTTCCTCAAAGGCTAGTTCAACATAAACTAGACAAAAAGTTTGGCAAATTTCTTGAAATCCTGAAAAAGCTTTATGTTAACAATCCTTTTACTGAAGCTATTACTGAAATGTCATCTCATGCCAAGTTTTTAAAAGAGATTTTGTCTAGTAAAAGAAAATTGGATGATTATGGCACATGCACTGTTACTTTAACTGAAGATTGTAGTGCTATCATACAGAACAAACTGCCACCTAAACTGAAAGATCCAGGTAGTTTTTCTATACCTTGTTCAATAGGCACTATGGCTTTTGACCGAGCCTTATGTGACCTCGGTGCAAGCGTTAGTCTAATGCCTCTTTCTACTTATAGGAAACTAAATCTTGGAGAGCTGAAACCTACTTCAATATCCTTATAGCTCACGGACTCATCGGTTAAGTATCCTGTAGGTATATTCGAGAATGTTCCTGTGCATATAGGTAAGTTTTTCATTCCTGCAGATTTTGTAGTGTTAGACATGGAGGTAAATTCTAGAAATCCTATCATTCTTGGTAGACCATTATTGGCCACAGCTAAAGCAAATATTGATGTGAAAGAATGAAAGATTACTTTTGATATATGTGACAACAAGATTGAATTTAATCTTAATGATTCATTGAATAAACTTTCAAACTCAGGATCTTGTTGTAGCGTTGAAATATTTAATGATTAAATTTATGATGTTTCAAGTTTGTTTGATGAAACCACAAATAATGAATCTAACAATCTTTCTGAGGGTATTGATGAGAAATTGCAGAAGAAAAAGATAAGGAGGAAGAAAAGAAGAGAAAGCTCTAGAGTGATTGACAAAATAGAAAGGATTCTGAGCAAATTTGGATACTGTTTCAAGATTGAGCCTTATGTTGAAAAACCAGGAGAGCAATTCACGAATTAACGATCAAATCTGAGTGTTAAAGGGTCAAGCTAATGACCTTTAAATTAGTGCTTCTTGGGAAGCAACCCAAGCTTTCTAACCCTTATTTTAGTTTTATTTACCTTGATTTTTGCTTAGGACTAATTTTTATTTTATTTTTGTAGGTTTTTCGTGATTTGGAGCAAAATACTGCAGTACCGTAAAGGATTTTACGGTATCGTATTTCAGTCTGCTTACGAACAGAAAGCTGCGACGAAATTACGGTACGGCCGTAAAGGATTGCACGGTATCGTATTTCTGATCCAAAATCAACCCGTGTGTTCTTTCATTTTTACGGCACTACTGTGAGGTATTTTACGTGCCGTATTTTCTAAAATTTTGTTTTTCATTTTTCTAAAAAAAAAAAAAAAAATCTTTACTGCTTGAATTTTACGGTACCGTATTTTTGATGTTATTTCGAACAGAACGTTGCCGAGATGTTACGGCGGTACCGTAAACTTCTTTACGGTACCGTATTTTGCTTCGTTTTCAAATAGAGTGTTTTAACGATTTTACGGCAGTGTCGTAAGGTATTACACTGCCGTATTTTTCTTTTTGTACACGAATCCTGTACCGTATTTAGGGTTTCTACCGGGCCATTTTTAGGGTTTTTACCCTCGATCTCGCTCATTCTTGCGCCGTTTTTGGATCTCCGACCTTCTCCGGATACCTGAGGACGCCGGTGACCCTTTCCGTTCAATCTTCATCGTCGATTAGGTAACCGATTCTCCGATTTTACTACTTTGATGAGTTTTCACAAAGTTTCACCCCTTTCATTCGTTCTCAATCGATTCGCAACTATTTTGAGCGATTTATGTTTCAATTTACTTGTTAGGGAATGAGTTTTCTATCCTGTGCTATTTGAAAAGAATTTGAACCAATTTCTGTAACCGATTTGAGCTGAAATGCAACGTGCACGATTCGGAATTACTATTCATTGACATTTTCAGTTCTAGCATGAGATTTAAAACAGATTTTTGCTTCTAAAATACTGGATTAACGTTACTGATGATGTTGAAAGAATAGTCCATGCTTATCATATTGTATTGAGATTAAGATTACATGCATGATTCTACCTTGTTTTTTTTTTCACTCTGTTCTATATGCTAGTGGAATAAGCTGATTGAATGCACTGACCTGATTTAAACTACTATATCATTATTTGTATGCTTTGAATGATAAGTTTGCAGCTTGAGTCCATGGCACCAAGGACAAAAGCAATTGCACCAAGAAGAAAGGGGAAAGCCCCTGCTGAATCCTCACAACCACCGAACCCACATGGAATTCTTTTCAGAAATGAAATGCAAGAGGCTAGGTACAATAAAATTCTAGAGAGGAAGATCATCAACTCAAAATATGCTGATAGAAGAACCTTGGAAGCCTTAGGGCTTTATGAGGATTTGCTATGGATGTTTGACAGAATTAAAGCTAAGGAGTTCTTCCAGATGACTCCTCACACATACTTACCTCTTGTCTTGGAGTTTTTGAGCAGTCTGATAATTGAGTTGAAAGAGTACTCTCATGGCCCTGCAGAAGGGGAAATCACTTTCAGAATTGCCAATGAAGAGATAAAGCTTACTTTGCAAGAAATTAGGGACATCTTTGGATTGAGCACTGGGGGTTACACTGACATACCCCTTGGATTTATGGAGAATGTGTTCTGGAACCAAATCACTCATGAGAGCCATTTCTATGCTGTGTCTGCCAGAGCCTCAAAAATAGTGAACCCCTGTATCAGATATGCACATAGGGTTCTAGCACACACAGTATTTGGGAGATGAGATAGTGACGACATGGTCCGTCAACATGAGCTGTATTTTCTTTGGGGGATGCTCAATGGATTCTCAGTGGATGTCGCCTATTTTATGATCAAGCACATGGATAAAGTGGCCAGAGCTAGCAGAGGATTAGTGGTGATAGGAGGATTGGTTACTCCTATTGCTAGATACTTTGGGATAGAGCCCTATGGAGCTGACACGGCAAGAGGGAATGCAAGGCTCGATATTGAGTCTTGCATAGCGATGAAGATGATAGTTAGAGAGGGAGACACTTTCTGTTTGGTCCTTGGACCAAACATCTCTCCTCTACCCTTACCCTACATTGAGAAGACTACAGTTAGAGAAAGGGCCAATTGGAAGCTATGTCTTAATGAAGCTGAGGGAGCTTTTATTCCATCACCTGATATAGTACCACCACCCACCGGGGGTAGTAGGAGCGATCCTTATGGGATGGAGTCACCCCCTCATGACTCTTCACAGCCAGCTGGTACCTCCTCACACACACCTATGGGCAGATATGCTAGCCACCACGATCCAGGCTTCCAGGCACTCACAGCACAAATGTTCAGTCAGGAGCGCCGCCTGGATAGGATGGATGAGACTCTGGGGTACATCCACAGAGATATGGAGAGGCTATGCAACCATATGGAAGACATAGGTAACTTCCTTTATGACCATTTTGGTTATGCTGATCACAGGGACTATGGCTATCATGGTGATCAGGGAGGAACCCCATACTTTGATCCTGAGGAGACTGCTGCGAGAAACTCAGAGGCTACGCGATCTGATGATGATGAGTAGAGGCTTTGTGAGTATTATCTTCCCTTACCTTTTTGTTGTACTATGATTTTCTTTATCTCACTGTTGTTTCATATGATGAAGGGAAGGATGATGCTTCCATGACTGCCACCACTGCATATTGTTATTCTCATTCGATATGGTTGTATGATGATATTCTGATGATAGATATTCGATATGGTTGTATTATGATGATGATATTGATTTTTACTGTTTCGATGGGGTTGTATGATATTTTGATATTCTGATGTTTGATTTGATATACATGGTGATATATTTTTGATGATTTGATATTGTAATGATGATGATGAGTTCACTCTTGATTTATACTGTTGATAACTTGAATGATTGATGATCTCAAATTCATGATTGAAGATATAGACCTATCATGTCAAATTTATTTCTTCAATACATATTTGTCTATTGAAATATGACATTGATTGATGCATAAAATTTTGGGTAGATATATTATTTGAGGAATAAAATTTAAAGGTGAAACTTCTCTTTTGAATAAAATGAGTATATTAGTATGATTTGAGAATTTAAATCAATTGATCAACCTAGTTGAGGCTTAGTTTATTTTTGCTATTTATTGGGAAATAAGAATCCAAGATCCATAAAAATAGTGAGGGACTCCCCTACTTGGCACTATGTAAAATTGATAGTGGCACCTAAGACATGGGTTGAAGTCTAAACATGAAAAATAATGAGAGAGAAAAAGAATAAGACTCCTCTACTTGGCACTGTGTAAAATTGACAGTGGTACCGAAGAAAGAGTTGAAGTCAAAAATAAAAAGTATGGGTCTTTGTGGATACATGCCATCTATGCAGAAAGATAACAAAATGCATAAAAAAGAAAAAAAAATTTGTGTGGAAAAAGATCTTGGAGACCTAATTCCTGTAAACAAAAGCCATGATAGATTTAAATTGATACTAGGTGAAATCATGAGATTGAAAATTCTATTTATTATACGGTTGCAAAGTTTTATTTGATTGAGTTGTGAATCTAGAAAATTGAATTCTGAGGATGATATGTTTACTTGAAATTTTGTAAATCAATTGATAGAATTTTTCATTGACAAGTTGTATTTTAGAAATTTATTGAGCATGAGAAGGTTATTCTTTCAATCAAATTTTGATCTCAAATTCTGATTTTTGCTTGAGGACAAGCAAGGTTTGAGCCTTATGTGTTTGATGACACCGAAATATGTAGTATATTTTGCATCATTTTAGATACCTTTTCATGCTAAATCGAGGATCTTTTTACTTGTTTTTATGCTGAATCCATCAAATATTGCAAAGTCTACTTCTATTTTAGTTTTTCATGTTTTTCAGGCAAAAAGGCACTATTTTAGGCGTTTTCAAGCAAAATCAAATATATGGAAGAGTTCTCATCATCAAGAAGAAGTCACCCAAGAAATTTCACGTAAATTGAGGCAAGGAACCCAAAATACGGCAGTGCCGTAAGGGATTTTACGGTACCGTATTTTTCACGGCTACCGTATTATCGAGATCACGGTAGTATTTTGGTGATTTTCCAAACATAAGGTTTTTGCGAAAATACGGCACCGCCGTAAGGATTTACACGGCCGTATTTTGGGGCACTTTCTGAACAGAGACTTTTGCCGAAATTATGGCACTGCCGTAACCCAGTTTACGGGCCGTATTTTGAAGCATCTTCAGAACAGAAAGTTGCCCTGAAATTACGGCACTGCCGTAAAGAATTACATGGGCCGTATTTCCCCGTCGAATCCGACCAGAGAGTTCAGCCGATTTTACGGCACTACCGTAAACAAAATTACTGTGCCGTATTTTCCAGCAATTTCAGAACAGAACGATCAATGGATTTTACGGCAGTACCATAAGATATTACACTGCCGTATTTCGGTGTTTGAACGCGATTCCCAGGTCAATCTTCATGCCCGATCTTTGCGGAGAATCTTGCGGGCGATCCAAGGCTGTATATTGAAAGCCGTAAGAAGCAAAAAGGGAGCTTTGGAGGAGAGGATTAGCGAGACACCAAAAGCCCCAAACTTGGTTAATTGTCGAGGGAGAATTCGGAGTACACGCCACCGCCTAGGGTTTCGCCACCACGCTCGATCCAGACGATCTCCGGCCGTGAGTCTTCTACTGAAGCATCACCTGGTGAAGAAGATGACGTGCCAGAAGTTTCAGATCGAAAGGAGACAAATGAAAGTCCCCTAAAGGGGGGGGGGGGGGGGGGGGCGAAAACCCTATAACTTGCGCATATAAACTTTTCTAGGGTTTTAACAAGATCGCTTGCATGAATATATATGATCAACTTTGATTATGATGCAAAGATCAAGTTAAGATCTTTTACCGTAGCCATGATGAAGGAGGCGACTTGGAAGCAAGAGGGCAAATTGGCTCTCCTCCTAAGAAGACGCACACTAGATGAGAGATGGCTACCTCTTTGGACGTTCCTTGTGCTAGCAAGGATCTCCAAATTTCCTTGTCGTGTGAAGAAGATGAGATGAATCCTCTTGATGGCCTATCCTCTTTTCCTTTCGTCAAGGAAGAAGACACCACGATGATAGCTTCACAACTCGAGAAGGGGGCGAACACGTTACAACATGGAGACGTTTTTCCTTTTTTGAAAACCGAACTCCAAAAATAGCAAGTCTTCAAAGCTTCATGCGTTCACCTCAAGTGAACCATCGAAACTCCCCTCCTCATTGAACCATACGTTCACATAGGTGAATGGGTTCAATTGCAATCGGTTCAAAAGGATTTGGTACAAAGACCAAATCAAACCAAGCCAAGCCATGGTCTAAATCTATATGAACCATGAAGGTTCAAGATCTAACCGTTCATCTCTAGATGCACTTGATCTCACCGATCTAGCATCACTACTCTCGATCGAAGCTTACCGATCTCAAGCCCTAATCAATCAAACATGATCAGACTAGATCTCACTTATAATCAGAGTTTAAACTCCTTTAAACTGAACCAAAACAATTCAGTCCACACGATCTGACTTAAGTAAGCCATATCATCAAATTGTGCGACCCTGAGGGTTTCCCTTAAATGTCGGTAACGATAACTTACGTTATCACGATCAGTGAGGGGTATCTAGCAACACATCACTGTCTCCCAATATAAAGGAAAGAGTCTTCCAAGACTACACCCAAACCATAGCACAAGTGTGAATCCACTTCACTAGACATACATGTTTCCTTTGCCACTGGATGTTCTTATTGGACAAGCGTGTCAAGCTTGTAACTCCAATATGATGAGCATGATTAGATCATATGAACATAGTCATCTGGGTATGGCCATACACTTTCTCAATCATCTCATCCAGGGGGCCCCTTTAGAACATCACTCTCCTAAACAAGGAGACGACAATCCTTTATCTATCACTAGTGTCCTAACCTGACTCATGATCATTATCCAAGATAGTCTATAACCATTATGTTTCAAATGATATTGAACTACCTCAAAACAATGACAATCATCATTTAGAAACACAAGTGATCTCAAGTCAGAGGAAGTATGCCACTTGTTCACATACAAGGATTATTCACATTGTGACAAGCAATTGAACATCCTAGTAGGGTCTGTCCAGTACATGCAATGTACCTATGAGTCTACATCTTATTCCATGCTCGAAGCATCCTATAAGATTAGAACACATATTAGTCTCAATCATATCAAGGCTGTCTCATGTTCACCAAGATATCTCGACTAAGGACAATACTGCATGTCAGCCAAGCTGAACAGCATTGAGACATTATTCAGAAGTGTACATATTGCAGCAGATGATGTAACAAACTGAATAACAACCATTGCCTTTATAAACATAAGAGTTTATACATGATACTGAAAGAATCCCTAGGCCTCAAACATTAGCCTTAAGGGCATACCCCAACAACAAATTGGAGGAGAAATCAGAGGAAGAAGGATCGCCAGCCACCACTGTTCACGCCTTCTTTTGCAAAATACGGCTGTGAAATACTTCACTGCCTTATGCAAAATACGGCTGTGAAATACTTCTTTTGCAAAATAAGGCACTTATTTTCTAAAAACTCTTCCTTTTGTTGATTTTTGATTTTTTGAAATTATGGAATATTGTATTTCCTTCACCATGCTAACTTAAATTACTCTTGGGACATGGGGGAGTAATTCACTTGATTTCCAATGACTAGATGACTATTTTTACTATTTCGTTGAGTTTAATATTACTATGATGATTTTGCTCATGTGATAATTGTGCTTAGACTCTGTATAAGTTCATGTTACTAATTATGTTCTTAGAATTTTCGCTTGAGACCGAAAGGTAATTGCTTCAGAATTTGGAGCCCTAGAATTGCTTGTTAGGAACCCTTCCTTAGGTTTGATCTAACTTGATCTGTTCTTGTAAAATTACTGCCATGATTATAACATGACTCTATAGATCGAGTCTATTTGTCAAACATGGAGATCTTGCACGAATGTGAGGATCGGAACGTTGGAGATCTATGAGTAAAACTAGGGTCGAGGCTTGGATGCACGAAAGTGATCCTTGAGTTTCCGCTAGAGATTGTCAACCTAGAATTCGGATGCACGAAAGTGATCCTTGAGTTCATAGATTGATAATTTGCTTATCTTCAGCGTTGGGACAAATCTTGCGCGAAAGCGAAGATAAATCCTTGCGTGATTGTTTGCACGAGAGTGAAACAATCTTTTATTAGGTAAATCGTATCTTCATCATGATAAAATTAAACCAATGAAATCCTTATTCATATCTAGTCATAAGAGTTAAGTGAACGAAACCCTAGTCCCAGCTTTCTCTCTGGTAGTTTTCTTTTGTGTGTTTGCGATATTTGCTTAACTTTCATTTGATTGCCTAGATAGCGAAAAATCAATTATTTAGTACTTGACAACGTAGGTCCTTGTGGATTCGATACTTTCTTTATTACTTCATGTACCCATGCACTTGCGGGATTACAACAAGTTTTTGGCACCGTTACAGAGGATTAGTCCAAGGTTCACGCGTGTCATACTTGTAGTGTTACCTTACGGTACAACAACAATATATGTAAGACACCCTAGACTTAAATTGTTGCATATGCATAGACATTAAAATCAATGAATGATAGATTTCAGAAATTTTTTTGCAAGAGTCCCCTTTGTATTTGTTGGCGAAACCCTGTACAGTTATATCAAAAGTGCAAAATACAGTCCAGAAAAATCTGAGAAATTTACCAAATTGAAGATATTCAATTTTTACAAGGTAGTCAACTTTCATATACCAAATACCGTCTAGTCTTATCATTCAAAACACAGTTTACCATACTCAGTCACTATTCATTCTGAATTTCAAACATATATACCAAAAATCTTTCTAAAATGCATAAACTCATCACCCAAACATCCAAAGTCGTCACGTAATAGCCTAGACACACAATAAGTATCAAATGTATACAAAACCACCCTGTCTGAATCATGTTCAGCATCCTAAGGTTCAATACCGTCCGATATATACAATATCAATCCCAGTATCAAGTACCATCTAACATCCCAATACAACACACACACACACAAATAAATCATAAACTAGCCGTGTGTGGTTGTATCGGCATCAAGTCTGCTAAATCCTATGCATAGATAGGATAATCTGTGAGATCAGACGCATAAAATCAAGTAAAAATTTGAGAATGTATAAAAATGAAGTACAATACTGACAAGATTAGTTAATCTGTCTCTATATGCTCGGTGTTGTCCTCCTCGTTTCTAGTGTGTCTAGTCGATGATGATGATGGGAGACGATGCCGTAATAACTCCTCTATCGCGCGTTGAGAGTCGAGTGCTCTCGACTGTCCCTGCTCAAGTAGCGATATGTCATCGCGCATCCTCCTCTGCTCAGCTCGCATCTGCTCTAGGGAAGGATCTGGTCGTGCTGAAGTGGATGGTTCGGCAGAAGTAGAGGGCCGATCAGCAGCAGATGGCTCAACTGGAGGAATATGCTCTGAAACTCTCGGCGGTGATGGAGGTTAAGTTGCCTCTCTAGGATCTCCCCCACGTGTGGGATCCATGATCCAGTTCTGCTGAACACGAACCGTAGTACGGTTCATGTTCGACAGCCTCATGGTAATATCAATGTGCCTAAACATAAGATGGTACGAGCTCCCAAGCCTCGTAATCATCTTAATGGCAACACATGCATCCATGTCTAATCTGGGATTACCCTTTGCCTCGTTCAACCCCGAGGGGTTAACACTGTTGGTGTATATGCCCTAGGACCTAGTTTTGGTCCATCTTTGTACTACTTGACTCTGATATTCATATATCTTTCTGGCATTGTCGTTATCATTGTTTGTCTACACCTCCGATTGTGTACTTACATGATAATGTCCCTGGAGACAGATTGGATCTGTGCCCAAATGATTGTCCCCAGTCGATGTACCTGAGTGGATATGGGACAGCTCTGGTATTTGTGAGACTGGTATGTGGGCTGGTTAGGCACGTGGTGCTAACGCAGACACATGGGTATATCATTGGAGGATATACTGGACCGACCCGCTGTGAGGCTATGACTTGGTGTAATGAGTTATCCTCACAAGTGATAGGAGATGCATTGATCCCTTGACTTGAGGTCATTGATCATTCTATATGGTTAGGGACTTGCTTTGATGCAACCTAACACCTCGCCGTAGTTGGGAGGTCATAACGGTTGTCATTGAGCATATCACGACCCATGTGAGAAGGTCAATGGACAGACAAAGGATTTGCCCCTTCCTAAGGGAAGTATGATATCCATGGAGCTCCTCTATGGTTCTATGACTGAAAGTGTATGGCCATACCCAGGTAAGAACCTGTTTTAGTCATAGCCATGTGATTGGATGAAAATAAGTGGTGACACACTTGTCCAATCGGATATCAGTTCGGCAAAGAGACTGTAATGCATTTGTACCTTGTTGCAATGATGGGGATGTCGATGTCGATATCCATTCAGATGACTTGGGTAGCAACGATGCACTGCTAGGTGCCACTCAGTGCTTGTGGTGACATTTGGTCATCACTGCCAACATCAGAGGGACCTACAGGGTCGCACACCTTGATACTCGAGTTCTCGTATTGATCGGGAATCCTTATGATCGAGTTATTGGATAACTCGGATCTAATTGGGAGATTTCATCAGCGCCAATGGGCCTAATGAGATGGAAGAATGTTATTGGAGCCAAACTTCATTTTTGGCAGGTTGACCCGTATTTGACCATGATTGGTCACATTTGGATTAGGGTTGCATTGGATTGGATCCAAGTACTTAATTAACCCATGTAATGAAGTTTGGGCTAGCTCATTATCCAATGAGGCCTAATAACAAGTTCTCATGAAGTGAGGAAAGGCTAAAAGGGTATAATGGGGACAAAACTTCTCGCTTAGGCACCTATGGGCATAATGGGGAGAAGTGGCGCAATTTGCTTCATTAGGAAGCTTTAGGCGCCTTGCCCCTCTACCTTGGATGGTATGCTTACTTCTATGGCAAGTCTTGGGGCTAATATGGCTTGGTAGACTTCTTTGGAAGGTCTCATGCGCATATGGATAATTAGGAGAGGTTTATGGTAAAGTCTTGGAGACTTTCCTTACCTCAAACCCTAATTACTCCCTCCCCTTTACCCTAGCCGCCTCCTCCTTTGAGAATTGCGCCCACACCCTATTATTGCAGCCCCCTCTTGCCTCTCTATATATTCATGGGTATATGCGAGAGAAAAGGATTGATTTTGGCATGAGCAAGAATTAGAAGGGCAAAGAGGGAGGCTTTGGCGAAAGTCTTCTCCTCCATCTTCATCCTAACCGCAAGTCTCTTCTATCTTTCTTCTCTTGGAGCAAGGAGGGATAGGACTTGGTGTCTTCACCCTCTTGCCTCTTATCTTGGCGCATCTTCTCTAGGAGTTGGCGCAAGTAAGGATGAGGAGTTGAAGACATGGCGGCAACATCTCCATCTTTCTTCTTCATTGGTGCTTCTACCTTGGAAGTGGCGCAAGGGTTGAAGAAAGTGCACTAAGGCTTGGATCTTCTTCCCGAGGCTAGCATCGGACGTGGAAGAAGAGGACTCGAGGCATCTGTGTGTGTGAGACTGTTGGGGTATGCCCTTAAGGCTAATGTTTGAGGCCTTTGGGATTGTAGCAGTATCATGTAATAAACTTTTGTGTTTATAAAGGCATGGTTATTATTCAGGTTGTTACCTTGTCTGCTGTAATAAGTGTACTTCTGAATAATGTCTCAAAGCTGTTCAGCTAGGCTGACAGGCTATATGTCCTTAGTCGAGATATCTTGGTGAACATGAGACAGCCTTGATATGATTGAGACTAATATGTGTTCTAATCTTTTAGGATGCTTCGAGCATGGAATAAGATGTAGACTCATGGGTACATTGGATGTACTGGACAGACCCTACTGGGATATTCCATTGCTTGTCACAATGTGAATAATCCTTGTTTGCATCAAGTGGCACATGTCCTTTGACTTGAGATCACTTGTATTTCTAAATGATGAATGTCATTATTTTGAGGTAGTTCAATATCATTTAAAAGATAATGGCTATAGACTATCTTGGATAATGATCATGAGTCAGGTTCGGATACTAGTCATAGATAAAGGATTGCCGTCTCCTTGTGGAAGGAGTGTGGTGTTCTAAAGGGGCCCCCCCTTATATGAGATGATTGAGAAAGTGTATGGCCATACCCAGATGACTATGTTCATCTGATCTAATCATGCTCATCATATTGGAGCTACAAGTTTGACACACTTGTCCAATAAGAACATCCAGTGGCAAAGGAAACATGTATGCCTTGTGAAATGATTCACACTTGTGCTGTGGTTTGGGTGTAGTCTTGGAAGACTCTTTCCTTTATATCGGGAGACAGTGATGTGTTGCTAGATACCCCTCACTGATTGTGATAACGTGAGTTATCGTTACCGACATTTAAAGGAAACCCTTAGGGTCGCACAATTTGATGATATGGCTTACTTAAGTCAGATCGTGTGGACTGAATTGTTTTAGTTCAGTTAAAAGGAGATTAGACTCTGATTGTAAGTGAGATCTGGTCTGATCATGTTTGATTGATTAGGGTTTCAGATCGGTAAGCTTCGATCGAGAGTATGGATGCTAGATCGAAGAGATCAAGAGCATCAAGAGATGAACGGTTAGATCTTGAACCGTTTGGTTCATAGAGATCTAGACCATGGCTTGGGCTGGTTTAATTTGGGTTTTTGAACCGAATTGAGTTAAACCTAATTGGCTTGAACCGGTTCACATGGGTGAACGTATGGTTCGAGGTTTAAAGGCATCTTGGGCGGTTTTTCTTCAAGTGGTCGCATGGCTTGATAACCTTCCATTTTTGGAAGTGTAACGCCATCACTTGAATGAGAAAAACCTCAATGCAATTTGCCAATTACTCTCTTGTCTCCTTCATTCGACGAAGAGAGGGACTTGGACAAGGTAGCTCTCGGCCAAGGACATCTCATCATCAACACACGACAAGGAACTTTGGGGAGATCTCTTGCTAGCACAAGGAAGATCCTAAAGGGTAGCCATCTCTCATCTAGTGTGTGTTTTCTTTGGAGGAGTGCTTACTTGCCCTCTTGCTTCCAAGCCGACACCCTTTATCATGGCTATGGTAAAAGATCTCAAACTTGATCTTTGCAATACATATAAAGTTGATCATATATATGTGTTCATGCAAACGATTTTATTGAAACCCTAGAAGAGTACATTTTCCGCATGCTCTAGGGTTCGCCCCCCTTTTGAAAGGGGTTTTATCTGCCTGCACTCCCCCTTGAAGGGGACCCTTCAATTGGTATCAGAGCGGGTTATGCATGAATCTTATGATTGCTTTAGTGATCCATGTTTGCGCCATTGTTGTAGATCTATCATCACCATGAATACATGCTAGTCATTAGATGTTGGCGCATGATTGATATCACATGTTTGCGCTAATGGATAGATCTAATGTCAACATGCGAAACTACATGTTATTACTTGTATGATTCTTGGCGCATGTTTCTTGATGGCGCTTGTTGAATGTCTTTGTAAAATTCATTACATCTTGCGCGCCTCACTAGATCTAAGTGGCGCCTACTATAAACCCTTAGATGGGTTGATGGGGTTGAAGTCACCTCTAAGTTAGATCCACTAGTCTGATCAGACCATCTGACAGCCTAGATGGATCGACCAGATGGCACCTGTGCGCAAAGCACGAGGTGGCCATAGGTCGATTGCATCTTAGGCGTGTAGCGAGGTCTGGTTGAGACAACTCAGTGAACACACATGAGTTAGGCCCGGGGTCACACCCGCTTGCCAGAACTCATGAGGGTTGTTCAGCCCTTGGCGCATGCATGGTTGACCATTAGGTCAACTCGAGTCAGTTAGGACTTGGTGCACGCAAGGGCAGAGGATCTGACTAGTTGGATGAGTGGATCCCTATCAATGGACCATTGTAAGGTTGTAGGGCTTATAAGAAAATTAAAATTGATGCCAATGGGGTTTTCAAAAATTTTATTTTCTTTGTAATGGATCACATGTTGATTGAATGATGCCATGATGCTTGTTTATTTCATCTTATGTGGGTTGCCCTTTTATTGTGTGCTGTGCTGGGGCCTGCGAGCCTGGTAAATTATTATTTTGTGATCTGCGAATAACTTTTTAATTCATTGATTGTATAATTGACCTGTGAGTCAAACTTGTCTAGATAGATCAAATTGTATTTGATTAGACAAGAGCACAAAGGCACACATCCTAGAGGGGCATTCAGTTGGTGGCGCACCTGAGGTGCTCTTGGCGCTAGGGCCCTGGGTTGGACCAGATGAGATGCAAAAGTCCCAAGAAGAGCAAGTGAAGACTTAAGTATCTTAAGGTCTTACTTAGGCTTTGGGCTTTTACCACATAAGATCCATGCTTTCTTTTTATTGCTTATATAATTAGAACTGCATGAGTTTATCTTCTGCTATCACCATAGGAATTGCATGATAGTGAAGAAGATAAAAGGACCGTTAAAATCCAACACTAACATATCAAGCTCGTAAGCCTTCTGACGCGAAACCTCACTGTTCTGATTATCGTTGGAGCCGTGTTGTACCCACTCAGTGGGCACGTCCATCTATCTTCAGACGGTGCGGGATTTCACCTGCGTGTTACAGAGAAGGGATTTATCGCTTCTCGTTGCTCAGCATAGCACGTGGTGGTCCAGGGAGTAGGTCGGGTCAGCTTGACCATGTAGGCTACATATGTGGCGCATATGGTAGCGCATGGAGGCAGCCATCTGTGGGATCAGAGACTGTGTTGTAGCAACTCAGTTGGCACAGTCTGCTGGATTGCCCAGATGAAGGGGAATCGCACGGGTTGGCGATTGGCAGGGACTGCCTACCAGAAATTAGTGCTTGTACTCTCTGTGCATCTTATCTCGCCTGAGCGGGACGCGGAGACCAAGTATGAAATCTGAATCCCATCTCACTAAAAGGGTGTTACTCTTTCGGACTGTTTTATGGATTTTACAGTCAGCTAAAATAGTGAGAAAAAGAATCTTTCTTAAGTCCTGGATTGATTCTGAACATTGATACTGACCTTGCTGTTCTTGCATTGTTGTAGATTCCTGCAGCAACGAACACCATGAGCTTCAATGTGCGATCCCTACTGGAAAGGGAGAAGTTTGCTGGGCCGAACTTCTCTGACTGGTTCGGACACCTTAAGATCGTTCTTAAGGCAGAGAGGAAACTGTATGTCCTCGAGACGGCAGTGCCGCCTCAACCCGCTGCGAACGCCGCAAGGGCGGTTCGTGAAGCCTATGAAAAGCATGTCAATGATAGCATTGATGTCGCTTGCCTGATGCTAGCGTCTATGACGCCACCGCTGCAGTGTCAGCATGAGGATATGTCGGCTATAGAGATTATAGCGAACCTCAAGATGCTGTATGCTGCACAGGCGAGGACAGAATGCTATAATCTGACGAAGCTCTTCTTTCAGAGCAAACTGGCTGAAGGGAGCCCAGTTGGAGCTCACGTGCTCAAGATGATTGGGCACAAGGAGGCTCTAGAGAAACTGGGGCATACCATTAACCAGGAGCTTGCTGTAGACATAATTCTGCAGTCTCTCCCGCCCTCTTTCGATGCGTTCATTATTAACTTTAATATGAACAAAATCGATTGTACTCCGGCAGAGCTGCTGAATATGCTCTTGACTACTGAGGAAACTCTGAAGGGAAAGCCTTCAACCTCTGTCTTACTGGTTCCTTCTAGGAACAAGAAGAAGGGGAAGAAGGGCAAGGCCGCTGTCAAGAACTACAGTAAGGCTCTGAAACAGAAGGTGAAGCGGTCGAAGGACAACAGGTGTTTCCACTGTGGCCAGCTGGGTCACTGGAAAAAGGACTGTAAAGCGCTCCAAGGAGATAAGAGGGGAAGCATCGCTTCTGGCTCAGGTATATACGTGACGGAAGTCATGGTTTCATCTTCTTCTATTTCATGGGTGTTGGACACTGCATGTGGAGTTCACATTTGTTCAAATGTACAGGAACTCAAGAGAAGAAGACAGGTGGGACAGCATGAGGTAGACCTACGCGTTGGAAACGGGGCACGGGTTGCTGCTGTTGCTGTAGGAGACTATTTCATTTCTTTACCATCTGGACTTGTATTGGAACTAAACAGTTGTTATTTTGTTCCCAGTATAACTAAAAATATTATCTCCATTCCTGCTCTTGTCAGGAAAGGATTTGCCTTTGAATGCAATATTTCAAAGTGTGTTTTATCTTATGGTAATATTGTTTATGCTACTGGTTCAATTAACAATGGGTTATACATGTTGGACATGGAAAGTTCTATACATAACATTGATAATAAGAAAGCCAAGAATGCTGATGACAGCACCTTGCTATGGCATAGTCGTTTAGGCCATATAAACGAGAAACGCATTAAGCGGTTGCATGATCATGGACTGCTGGGATCATTCTCCTATGAGGAGATTGATACATGCAAAGCTTGTTTGATGGGTAAAATGACGAAGTCACCTTTTCCAAATAAAGGTCAAAGGGCTTCAGGTTTACTTGACCTCATACACAGTGATGTGTGTGGGCCATTTAGTAAACATGCCAGAGGTGGCTATCAGTACTTCATTACCTTTACTGATGATTTCAGTAGGTATGGGTATGTCTATCTGATGAGACATAAAAGTGAATCTTTTGACAAGTTCAAAGAGTTCAAAAATGAAGTACAAAATCAGTTAGGCCGAAATATCAAGGCACTTCGTTCTGATCGAGGTGGAGAATACCTAAGTCATGCGTTTACTGACTATCTAAAGGAGTGTGGGATTATCTCACAGCTCACTCCACCAGGAACACCGCAATGGAATGGTGTGTCCGAGAGGAGAAATAGAACGTTACTTGATATGGTTCGTTCTATGATGAGTCAGGCCACTCTTCCATACTCCTTTTGGGGTTTTGCACTGGAAACAGCTGCAAAGGTACTAAACCGAGTGCCATCCAAGGCAGTTTCTAAGACGCCATATGAGTTATGGTATGGGAAACAGCCAAGCTTGACATTTATCAGGATCTGGGGTTGCGAGGCTTATGTCAAAAAGCTCACCTCTGGGAAACTGGAGAGCAGATCTGAGAAATGTATATTTGTCGGTTACCCTAAGGAAACTAAGGGTTATTATTTCTACGATCCCAAAGAGAACAAGGTATTTGTTGCTCGGACGGCCATATTTCTTGAGAAGGAATTTCTTCTGCAAGAGGCCAGTGGGAGAAAAATAAAGCTGGATGAGAATCCAGATGAAGGACAAAGTAATCAAGCACAGTTGGATGAGCCTGAGCCGGCAGAACAGGTTACTGAACAACCTGAGGCTCAGATATCACGGGAACCGCGAAGATCGGGAAGGATCCGTTGACAGCCTGAGCGCTATGACGGAGTCTACATCATTGATAATGATGAACCCCTCACTTATGCGGATGCGGTCAGTGGACCGGAGTCAGCTAGATGGCTTGAAGCTATGCGAGCCGAGATGGACTCCATGTCAGATAACCAAGTCTGGGATTTGGTTGATCCGCCTCCGGGAGTAATCCCTATAGGCTGTAAATGGATCTTCAAGAAGAAGATTGACATGGATGGTAACGTGGTTACCTATAAAGGCAGGCTAGTTGCGAAAGGTTTCAAACAAATCTACGGGATAGATTATGATGAAACTTTCTCACCTGTAGCCATGTTCAAGTTTATTCGGATTCTTTTCGCGATAGCTGCATATTACGATTATGAGATCTGGCAGATGGATGTGAAAACAGCTTTCCTTAATGGAAATCTGGATGAGGATGTGTATATGACACAACCTGAGTGTTTCACTAATCCATCAGATCGTCATAAAATATGCAAGTTAAAGAAGTCCATTTATGGACTTAAACAAGCATCTAGAAGCTGGAATATTCGTTTTGATGAATCAATCTCTGAGTTTGGTTTCATCAAGAACGAAGATGACCCGTGTGTATATAAGAGGTTTAGTGGGAGCGTGATTACTTTCCTAGTCCTCTACGTCGATGATATCTTGATCATTGGAAATGATATACCTGAACTGCATGCTGTTAAAGCATGGTTAGGAAAATGTTTCCAGATGAAAGATCTAGGAGAAGCAGCCTATGTACTAGGTGTGAAGATCTACAGAGATAGATCTAAGAGGCTTCTCGGGCTGTGCCAGAGTACTTACATCGATAAAGTCCTGGAAAGATTCCATTTAGAGAATTCTAAACGTGGATATCTTCCAGTCAGACATGGTCTGAATCTTTCGAAGAGTCAGTGTCCACAAACACAGACTGAGAAAGATGAAATGGACAATACGCCTTATGCTTCGGCTATTGGGTCCATTATGTATGCGATGTTGTGTACTCGCCCTGACGTCGCTTACGGGTTAAGCGTGACCAGTCGATTCCAAAGTAATCCAGGTGTGGCGCACTGGATTGCGGTCAAGAACATTTTAAAATATCTGCGGAGGACCAAAGATATGTTCTTGATATATGGTGGTCAGGAAGAACTCAGTATTGAAGGATATACTGACGCTTCGTTCCAGTCGGACCAGGATGATTTCCGATCGCAATCAGGCTATGTTTTTAGCTTGAATGGTGGAGCAGTGGTGTGGAAAAGTTTCAAATAGTCAACTGTTGCTGATTCCACAACAGAAGCCGAGTATGTTGCAGCCTCGGAAGCATCCAAGGAGGCAGTGTGGATTCGTAAGTTCGTGAGAGAACTTGGTGTCGTTCCTTCGAGTGCAGATCCTTTGGTTATCTTCTGTGATAACACTGGAGCAATCGCACAAGCAAAGGAACCACGGTCGCACCAGAAGTCCAAGCACATACAGAGACGGTTTCACTTGATCCGGGAGATCATTGATCGAGGCGAGATCAAAATATGCAAGGTTCATACAGATGACAATCTGGCAGACCCGCTTACCAAGCCTCTGGCGCAGCAGAAGCATGAGAAGCACTGTAATAATATGGGTTTGAGATTTCTCAACCATTAGATTAAGTGCAAGTGGGAGATTGTTGGGGTATGCCCTTAAGGCTAATGTTTGAGGCCTTTGGGATTGTAGCAGTATCATGTAATAAACTTTTGTGTTTATAAAGGCATGGTTATTATTCAGGTTGTTACCTTGTCTGCTGTAATAAGTGTACTTCTGAATAATGTCTCAAAGCTGTTCAGCTAGGCTGACAGGCTATATGTCCTTAGTCGAGATATCTTGGTGAACATGAGACAGCCTTGATATGATTGAGACTAATATGTGTTCTAATCTTATAGGATGCTTCGAGCATGGAATAAGATGTAGACTCATGGGTACATTGAATGTACTGGACAGACCCTACTGGGATATTCCATTGCTTGTCACAATGTGAATAATCCTTGTTTGCATCAAGTGGCACATGTCCTTTGACTTGAGATCACTTGTATTTCTAAATGATGAATGTCATTATTTTGAGGTAGTTCAATATCATTTGAAAGATAATGGTTATAGACTATCTTGGATAATGATCATGAGTCAGGTTCGGATACTAGTCATAGATAAAGGATTGCCGTCTCCTTGTGGAAGGAGTGTGGTGTTCTAAAGGGGCCCCCCTTATATGAGATGATTGAGAAAGTGTATGGCCATACCCAGATGACTATGTTCATCTGATCTAATCATGCTCATCATATTGGAGCTACAAGTTTGACACACTTGTCCAATAAGAACATCCAGTGGCAAAGGAAACATGTATGCCTTGTGAAATGATTCACACTTGTGCTGTGGTTTGGGTGTAGTCTTGGAAGACTCTTTCCTTTATATCGGGAGACAGTGATGTGTTGCTAGATACCCCTCACTGATTGTGATAACGTGAGTTATCGTTACCGACATTTAAAGGAAACCCTTAGGGTCACACAATTTGATGATATGGCTTACTTAAGTCAGATCGTGTGGACTGAATTGTTTTAGTTCAGTTAAAAGGAGATTAGACTCTGATTGTAAGTGAGATCTGGTCTGATCATGTTTGATTGATTAGGGCTTCCGATCGGTAAGCTTCGATCGAGAGTATGGATGCTAGATCGAAGAGATCAAGAGCATCAAGAGATGAACGGTTAGATCTTGAACCGTTTGGTTCATAGAGATCTAGACCATGGCTTGGGCTGGTTTAATTTGGGTTTTTGAACCGAATTGAGTTAAACCTAATTGGCTTGAACCGGTTCACATGGGTGAACGTATGGTTCAAGGTTTAAAGGCATCTTGGGCGGTTTTTCTTCAAGTGGTCGCATGGCTTCATAACCTTCCATTTTTGGAAGTGTAACGCCATCACTTGAATGAGAAAAACCTCAACGCAATTTGCCAATTACTCTCTTGTCTCCTTCATTCGACGAAGAGAGGGACTTGGACAAGGTAGCTCTCGGCCAAGGACATCTCATCATCAACACACGACAAGGAACTTTGGGGAGATCTCTTGCTAGCACAAGGAAGATCCTAAAGGGTAGCCATCTCTCATCTAGTGTGTGTTTTCTTTGGAGGAGTGCTTACTTGCCCTCTTGCTTCCAAGCCGACACCCTTTATCATGGCTATGGTAAAAGATCTCAAACTTGATCTTTGCAATACATATAAAGTTGATCATATATATGTGTTCATGCAAACGATTTTATTGAAACCCTAGAAGAGTACATTTTCCGCATGCTCTAGGGTTCGCCCCCCTCTTGAAAGGGGTTTTATCTGCCTGCGCTCCCCCTTGAAGGGGACCCTTCAGAGACTGCAGAGGGCGCACGCTTGGGCGCCTATCACGACATCGACCTCATCTTGCTCTAAGGTATTTCCTAACTCATTGTGTCGACTCTCTTGCTTGCGATCTTCACTGGGTTTTTGGGACCGGCCTGTTTCGGGGATATTGCTTCCGCTGTGCAATGTATTTTGTAATCTCTATCTCTGAAAATTTTAAAATATCCCCGGGGTTTCCCAACAGTGGTCTCAGAGCTACTTGCAAGACTCGAACGATGTTTTACGCTTTTCTTTCATGCTCACATGCCATATCTCTATTTTTGTCAATAGCATGATGCATGGCAAACGATTTTTCTAAGTAGGAAAAATTAGGGTTTCTTGTTTCTATCATCCTCTCAATCTCTTTTGGATTTTTGGACTATTTTTCTTGTCTAATTTAAAGATCAAAGGCGCACGTAATTTTGTCAAGTAGGATGGGCATTGTGTCTTCGGACTGGCCAAGTCTCTTGATCTGACAAAATTGCCAGCCGAAAGGATCTCTGAAATCATCATGAAAAATAAATCGCAATTAACCAAAAGATTTGTGAGAAGAAGATGAGAAAAAGAGACTAGTTTTATGAAAAAGTAAAATTTCAGATTTTACATTTTTCATGAGCATGTAGAATTGCATGAGTAAATACCTTGATTGTGCATAATGTTGTTATCATGAGTCAAGCCCCTCTTGCATGCCTGTGATGTATCCTTGTGCCGCTTGTGTGCCATCTTTTTCATTATTTTTGTAAAAATTAAGATGAAGATTAAGGGCTAGGCGCATCCTTCTTGGACCTTGATGCTCTCATCTTGCTTGATGGCGCAAGCATGCAAGGTGGCGCATGCAAGCTGGTGCTTGGTTGCTTGGTGGCGCAAGAAAGCTTGGCCAAACCTCTTTTGGTTTAAGAGCTAGCTATCTTGGCCCCTTGCATGGTGGCGCACCTTCCTTGGAGGAAGACCATGGCATTGGCCGAACCTATGGGGAACTTTTAAAGTGTACCTCTAGGGTTTGAGAGCTAAACCATGAGAGAAGGACCTTGGAGCCAACCTTGAAGTTCAAGCTAGAGGTCGGCTAGGCTAGGTCTAGTTTTTGGGGCTTGAGTTCTAGGACAAGAGTTGAACCTCTTTCATGGCATGGATTGGTTCAATGTCTTGAATAGGATATGATCACATCATTCTTTACTGCTTTTATTATTATCTGCAGAAGCATGCCTGTAATGTTTTATCATTATGTTATCACCATAGGATTGCATGCCTGTAATGATAGACATAAGATAAAATTGAGATGATGAGACCTTAAACAAAAACCCTCAATTAAAATATCAAGTCTAGTAGCCTTCTAACGCGTAGCCCTCACTAAGCTATCGATCAGTGGAGTTGTGAATTGTTTACCACCCTCGTGGGACACACCCACTTATCTTTAGAAAGTGTGTGGTGACAATGGTTTCCCCAGTCCAGTTTTACCCTGGGCGTGCCTTCGCAAGGAAACTCGTTGGCTCTGGGCATAACCGTTAGGAATGGACTTGACTAGATTTTCATGTATGCTAGGCACATGATGAAACTCTAGAGGCATCGTTTAGAGGTTAGGGTTTCATGCTGTATCCAGCCCTCGCTGGACATGAAATGCCTGGACTGTCTCAATAAGGGGAATTGCTTGGAGCAATCGGCCGGCGCGCCCACCTTAGGAAACATGGGTCACTTTTTGCATCTCATCCCACCCTCGTGGGACGCGAAGCCCTGTGTGGAATGAGGATCTCATCTCACTAGGAAATCTTGGATTTCTCGATTGACTTTGTGGGTTGTCAATTCGATTAAAAATAGTGGGAGCCATGGTCATTTAAAACAAGTCCAGTTTAAATGACTCGAAGTAGTACTAATCTGCTGTTTCTTGGTTGTTGTAGAACAATGGCTATGAACAATAGCAGTTGGTCACTGCGATCTACCCTGGAAAGGGATAAGTTGGTTGGATCCAACTTACTGGATTGGTATATGAACTTGAGAATCATGCTCAAGCTCGAAAGGAAGCTTTATGTCCTTGAGCGTCCTTTTCCTGAGCCACTTCCATGCTCGGCCTCAGCGGCTGAGAGGGATGCTTATGATAAGCATCAGGTTGATGCTAACCAACATGTCACCCGAATTTAGAGGGTGATATGAATCGAAGAGTGCCTCTGAGATTATTTTTAATCTAAGGCAGCTCTTTGATAAATTGGTTGAGCTCAATCCTCCTAAAAGTTGATATTCAGTGTGTTGAGCCGAAAGGCTTGACCAAGGAACTGAAATTAAAGATGGATATGATCAGGAATAATAGGTGCTATTCATGTGGAGGGCCACCTCACATGTTGAAGGACATGTTACAACTTCAGAATGAGGAGAAGAAAGGCAAGGCCTTGTCTTCATGCTCAGGTATTTATGTTACCGAAGTCAACCTCTCTACTCCTATGACATGGGTATTGGATACCGCATGTGAAGCTCATATTTGTACAAATATGCAAAGGCTCAGAAAGGGTAGATCGGTAAGGCCTAGAGAGATTGACCTACGGATAGGTAACAGGGCACAAGTTGCTGCTGTTGCTGTAGGAGTTTCTCTCCCTGCCTTCTGGACTTCAGTTAAAGCTAGACAATTACTATTATGTACCTTCCCTTATCAAAACATTGTATCCACTCCTTGCTCCTGGCAAAAAAAGGATTTAAGTTTGAAATAAAAGAGAACTTATGTTCTTTTTCTTTTGCAAACATGTTTTATGGGAAGGGTACTTTGTGCAATGGTCAGCATGTCTTGGACATGGATAGCTCTATTTGTAACATAAATAATAAAAGGACCAAACTGAGTGGTTCAGTTGGTGCTTTCCTACGGCATTGTCAATTAGCCCATATAAACAAGAATCGCATTCGACAACTCCATGCAAATGGGTTCAAGTTCCTTGGAGGAACTTGATACATGTGAGACTTATTTATTAGGGAAAATGACAAAGGCACCCTTCACCAAGACTGGTGAGAGGGCAGGAGGTTTATTAGATCTCATACATACTGATGTGTGTGGGCCTTTCAATAAACAAGCCAGAGGAGGGTACAACTACTTCATCGCGTTTACTGATGACTTCAGTAGATATGGTTATGCCTATCTGATGAGACATAAGTCTGAATCCTTTGAGAAATTTAAGGAGTTTAGACATGAAGTAGAGAACCAACTTGGTAGATCCATTAAGGCTCTTCAATCAGATCGTGGTGGAGAGTACCTGAGCGGTGAGTTCTTTGACTATCTGAGAGAGTGTGGGATCATATCCCAACTCACTCCTCATGGAACACCTCAATGGAATGGTGTGTCTGAAAGGAGAAATCGAACTTTATTGGACATGGTTCGATCTATGATGAGTCATGCAACTCTACCTCCCTCATTCTGGGGGTATGCACTTGAGACAGCTTCTCTAATACTGAATAATGTTCCATCTAAGAATGTCTCAAAGATTCCATATGAGGTATGGAGTGGGAGACGCCCTAATCTCACTTTTATCAGGATCTGGGGATGTAAGGCTTATGTCAAACGTCAGGATTCTAGCAAGCTAGAACCTAGATCTGATAAGTGTATGTTTGTGGGGTACCCTAAGTAGACTAAGGTTTACTACTTCTATGTTCCCACCGAGAACAAAGTTTTTGTTGCTCGGGGTGCTGTCTTTCTAGAGAAAGAATTTCTCATGAAAGAAGTTAGTGGGAGGAAGTTTGACTTGGATGAGGACCAAGTGCAACCACAAGACAAAGAGATGGAATCTGAGCCACCTGCAGCAGTTGCTGTACAACCTGAGGCTCAGACACAGGTCCCACGTAGGTCTGGGAGGATTCATCATGCACCTGAGAGGTATGGGTCGCTGCCGACCCAACACGACGGGATCTTCATCATTGAGGATGAACCTAGGACTTATGATGAGGCGGTCAGTGGACTGGACTCCGAGAGATGGCTTGAGGCCATGAGATCCGAGATGGATTCCATGTCGGCTAACCAAGTCTGGGATTTGGTTGAGCTGCCTAATGGGGTAAAACCCATAAGGTGTAGATGGGTCTTCAAGAGGAAGACAGACATGGATGGCAATATAGTTACCTATAAGGGTAGACTAGTGGCTAAAGGATTTAAACAAGTCCATGGGGTGGACTATGATGAAACCTTCTCGCCAGTTGCCATGATCAAATCCATTCGGATTCTGCTTGCTATAGCTGCATATCATGACTATGAGATATGGCAGATGGATGTGAAGACAACGTTCCTTAACGGGAAGCTGACTGAGGATGTGTATATGTCACAACCTGATGGCTTCATCCATCCTGCAGAGGCTAGTAAGGTCAGGAGGCTAAAGAAATCCATTTATGGATTAAAGCAAGCATCTCGAAGTTGGAATCTTCGGTTTGATGAAGCTGTGAGAGATTATGGCTTTATCAAAAGTGAAGATGACGCCTGTGTATACAGAAAATTCAGTGGGAGCATGGTGACTTTTCTGGTCATGTATGTCGATGACATACTGCTCATCGGAAACAACATCCCTAGTCTTCAAGCTGTGAAGACATGGTTAGGGAAGTGTTTCGAGATGAAGGACTTGGGGGAGGCCGCCTACATTCTAGGCGTGAGGATCTATCGGGATAGATCCAAGAGGATCCTGGCCCTTAGTCAGAGTACCTACATTGATAAGGTCCTGGAGAGGTTCAACTTGGAGCAATCCAAGAAAGGATACCTTTCAGTAAGACATGGCCTTACTCTCTCAAAAGCCAGTGTCCTACAACACAGGCTAAGAGGGATAACATGAGTCGAATTCCCTGTGCTTCGGCAGTGGGATCAATCATGAATGCAATGCTGTGTACTAGACCAGATGTGGCTTATGCTGTAAGCATAACCAGCCGATACCAATCCAATCCAGGTCTGCAGCACTGGGTGGCTGTAAAGAATATCCTTTAGTATCCTGAAAAGGACTAAGGATTTATTCTATATGGTCTACGGGGGACAGGAAGAGCTCTGTGTGCAGGGCTTCACTGATGAGTCGTTCCAGTCTGATCCTGACGACTTCAGATCGCAGACCAGCTATTTATTTAAGATGGTTGGAGGTGTTGTATGCTGGAAGAGCTTCAAGCAATCCACCATAGCTAATTCTACAACCGAAGCTGAGTATGTGGTTGCTTCTGAGGCAGCCAATGAAGCCGTTTGGATCAGGAAGTTCTTTTCTGAACTTCAGGTGGTTCCAAGTGCAATGGATCCCATTGAGCTCTACTATGACAACAATGGGAACTCACATGCTAAGGAACCACGGTCTCGTCAAAGATCCAAACAAATACTCAGAAGATTTCACCTAATCAGAGAGATCATTGACAGAGGTGATGTCAAGATTAGCAGAATTGACACAGAGAGCAATCTAGCAGACCCACTGACCAAGGCTTTGGCGCAGCAGAAGCATGATGGTCGTACTAGAGATATGGGGTTGAGGTTGCTCAATCTCTAGGTCTTAGTGCAAGTGGGAGATTGTTGGTGTATATGCCCTAGGACCTAGTTTTGGTCCACCTTTGTACTACTTAACTCTGATATTCATAAATCTTTTTGGCATTGTCGTTATCATTATTTGTCTACTCCTGCGATTGTGTACTTACATGATAATGTCCCTAGAGACAGATTGGATCTGTGCTCAAATGATTGTCCCCAGTCGATGTACCTGACTGGATATGGGACAGCTCTAGTACTTGTGAGACTGGTATGTGGGCTGGTTAGGCACGTGGTGCTAACGCAGACACATGGGTATATCATTGGAGGATATACTGGACCGACCCGCTGTGAGGCTATGACTTGGTGTCATGAGTTATCCTCACAAGTGACAGGAGATGCATTGATCCCTTGACTTGAGGTCATTGATCATTCTATAGGGTTAGGGACTTGCTTTGATGCAACCTAACACCTCGCCGTAGTTGGGAGGTCATAACGGTTGTCATTGAGCATATCACGACCCATGTGAGAAGGTCAATAGACAGACAAAGGATTTGCGCCTTCCTAAGGGAAGTATGATATCCATGGAGCTCCTCTATGGTTCTATGACCGAAAGTGTATGGCCATACCCAGGTAAGAACCTGTTTTAGTCATAGCCATGTGATTGGATGAAAACAAGTGGTGACACACTTGTCCAATCGGATATCAGTTCGGCAAAGAGACTGTAATGCATTTGTACCTTGTTGCAATGTGTTGGGGTATTCCCTTAAGGCTAATGTTTGAGGCCTTGGGATTCTTTCAGTATCATGTATAAACTCTTATGTTTATAAAGGCAATGGTTGTTATTCAGTTTGTTACATTGTCTGCTGCAATAAGTGTGCTTCTGAATAATGTCTCAATGCTGTTCAGCTTGGCTGACATGCTGTAATGTCCTTAGTCGAGATATCTTGGTGAACATGAGACAGCCTTGATATGATTGAGACTAATATGTGTTCTAATCTTGTAGGATGCTTCGAGCATGGAATAAGATGTAGACTCATGGGTACATTGGATGTACTGGACAGACCCTACTAGGATATTCAATTGCTTGTCACAATGTGAATAATCCTTGTTTGCAATAAGTGGCACATGTCCTCTGACTTGAGATCACTTGTGTTTCTAAATGATGATTGTCATTGTTTTGAGGTAGTTCAATATCATTTGAAACATAATGGTTATAGACTATCTTGGATAATGATCATGAGTCAGGTTAGGACACTAGTGATAGATATAGGATTGCCGTCTCCTTGATTGGAGTGTGATGTTCTAAAGGGGCCCCCCTGGATGAGATGATTGAGAAAGTGTATGGCCATACCCAGGTGACTATGTTCATCTGATCTAATCATGCTCATCATATTGGAGTCACAGGCTTGACACGCTTGTCCAATAAGAACATCCAGTGGCAAAGGAAACATGTATGCCTAGTGAAGTGGATTCACACTTATGCTATGGTTTGGGTGTAGTCTTGGAAGACTCTTTCCTTTATATCGGGAGACAGTGATGTGTTGCTAGATACCCCTCACTGATCGTGATAACATAAGTTATCGTTACCGACATTTAAAGGAAACCCTCAGGGTCGCACAATTTGATGATATGGCTTACTCATGTCAGATCGTGTGGACTGAATTGTTTTGGTTCAGTTTAAAGGAATTTAAACTCTGATTGTAAGTGAGATCTGGTCTGATCATGTTTGATTGATTAGGACTTGAGATCGGTAAACTTCGATCGAGAGTATTGATGCTAGATCGGTGAGATCAAGAGCATCGAGAGATCAACGGTTATATCTTGAACCTTTAGGTTCAATGAGATCTAGACCATGGCTTGGGCTGATTTGATTTGGTTTTTGAACCAAATTCAATTGAACCGGCTCATCATGTGAGCGCTTGGTTCAAAGGTTCAAAGAGTGAAAAAGAAGTTGCGTTCGGTTCACTTGGAGTGAACGCATAACGCTAGAGAAATAAAGGGTTGCTATTTTTGGAAATTTTTTTGGCAACGCCTCCACGTTCATGAGGAACGTTTTTCTCTTGTCGCCTCTCTTCACTTCTTGACGCCTCTCCCTCTCGTGTGGCTTCTCTCAACGAGTGTAGAGGAAGGCTTTCAAAAAACCAAGAGATCTCATCTCCTCCACACAAAGGACCCTTGAAGCCTTGCTAGCACAAGAAGCAACAAGGAGTAGGCCATCACATCTTGTGTGCGGTGCCTTTGGAGAAGAAGCGCTTGCATCTTTCTCTTCCAAGTTGCCATCCAAGTCATGGCAATGGTATGATTCCTTCATCATCTTTACAAAGATTTAAAGTTGATCATATGAATATATCACATGCGATCCTAAGACACCCTAATTCCGCCCATGCAATTTTAAGTTGCGCATGCTTAGGGTTTCGCCCCCCTATTTTATAGGGACCTATCAATTGGTATCAGAGCGGGTTTTTAGATATGTTCATATGATTGCTTTGTGTGATCCATGTTTGCACTTAAGATTAGATCTAATGTTAACATGCGTTTCTACATGCTTGTCCTTATATGTTGGCGCATGTATCTTGTTTCATGTTGGCGCTTGTTAGATGTTTTTGTTTTAAAACTTATCTTGTGCGCCTCCTTATTAGATCTAAGCTGCGCTTGCTATAAACCCTTAGACGGGTTAGTAGGGTTGAAGTCATCACCTAGGTAAGATCCAACCAGTCTGATCAGACCATCTGACAGCCTAGATGGGTCGACCAGATGGCACCTATGCGCAAGCATGAGGTGGCTATAGGTCGACTGCAGACAGGCGTGTAGCGAGGTCTGGTTGAGACAACCAGTGAACGCGCATGAGTTAGGCCCGGGGTCACACCCGTTTGCCAGAACTCATGAAGGTTGTTCAGCCCTTATCGCATGCATGGTTGACCATTAGGTCAACTCAAGTCAGTTAGGAGTTGGTGCATGCAAAGGCAGTGGATCTGACTAGACATGATGAGTGGATCCCTATTAATGGACCGTTGTAAGGTAGTAGGGCACATAAGAAAATTAAAATTGATGCCAATGGGTTTTCAAAAATTTTATTTTCTTAGTATTGGATCACATGTTGATTGGATGCCATGATGCTTGTTTATTTCATCTTATGTGGGTTGCCCAATTAATGTGTGCTATGCTGGGGCCTGCGTGCCTGGATTAAAAATGTAAATTATTATATTTGTGATCTGCGCATCACATTTTAATTAATTTATTGTGTAATTGACCTGCGTGTCAATCTTGTCTAGATAGATTAAATTGTAATTTTAATCAGACAAGAGCACAGAGCACACATGGCAGAGGCGCATGCAGCAGAGGCTTGACCAGGTGGGAGGTCTAGGGTTCGACCCTATGACAGGCGCATTTACCTGGTGGGCGCACCTGAGCTGCAGTGGGCGCTTGGGCCCTGGTCTGGGCCAGAAGAGATGCAAATGACTCATGAAGAGCTCAAGTGAAGACTTAAGTTATCTTAAGGTCTTACCTAGGCTTAATGGGCGTTTACCACATAAGATCATCATGCTTTCTTTTATTGTTTAAATAAGTAGAATTGCATGATTTATTTATCTTCTGCTATCGCCATAGGGTTAGCATGATAGACAAGAAGATAAAAGACCGTTAAAATCCAACGTTAAATATCAAGCACGTAAGCCTTCTGACGCGAAACCTCACTGTTCTGACTATCGTTGGGGCCGTGTTGTACCCACTCAGTGGGCACGCCCATCTATCTTCAGACGGTGTGTGATTTCACCTGCGTGTTACAGGGAAGGGATTTATCGCTTCTCGTTGCTCAGCATAGCACGTGGTGGTCCAGGGAGTAGGTCAGGTCAGCTTGACCATGTAGGCTACATATGGGGCATATGTTAGCTATATAGAGGCAGCCATCTGTGGGATCAGAGACTGTGTTGTACCAACTCAGTTGGCACAGTCTGCTGGATTGCCCAGATGAAGGGGAATCGCACGGGTTGGCGATTGGCAGGGACTGCCTACCAGAAATTAGTGCTTGTACTCTCTGTGCATCTTATCTCGCCTGAGCGGGACGCGGAGACCAAGTATGAAATCTGGATCCCATCTCACTAAAAGAGTGTTACTCTTTCGGACTGTTTTAATGGATTTTTCAGTCAGATAAAATAGTGAGAAAAGAATCTTTCTTAAGTCCTGGATTGATTCTAAACATTGATACTGACCTTGCTGTTCTTGCATTGTTGTAGATTCCTGCAGCAACGAACACCATGAGCTTCAATGTGCGATCCCTACTGGAAAGGGAGAAGTTTGCTGGGCCAAACTTCTCGGACTGGTACGGACACCTTAAGATTGTTCTTAAGGCAGAGAGGAAACTGTATGTCCTCGAGATGGCTATACCGCCTCAACCCACTCCGAACGCCGCAAGGGCGGTTCGGGAAGCCTATGAAAAGCATGTCAATGATAGCATTGATGTCGCTTGCCTGATGCTAGCGTCTATGACGCCACAGCTGCAGCGTCAGCATGAGGATATGTCTGCTATAGAAATTATAGCAAACCTCAAGATGCTGTATGCTGCACAGGCGAGGACTGAACGCTATAATTTGACCAAGCTTTTCTTTCAGAGCAAACTGGCTGAAGGGAGTCCAGTGGGAGCTCACGTGCTCAAGATGATTGGGCACAAAGAGGCTCTAGAGAAACTGGGGCATACCATCAATCAGGAGCTTGCTGTAGACATTATTCTGCAGTCTCTCCCGGCCTCTTTCAATCCGTTCAATATTAATTTTAATATGAACAAGATCGACTGTACTCCGGCAGAATTGCTGAATATGCTATTGACTACAGAGGAGACTCTAAAGGGAAAGCCTTCAACCTCTGTCTTGATGTTTCCTTCCAGGAACAAGAAGAAGGGGAAGAAGGGCAAAGCCCCTGTCAAGAACTACAACAAGGCTCTGAAACAAAAGGTTAAGCGGTCGAAGGAATATAGATGTTTCCATTGTGGCCAGCTGGGTCACTGGAAAAAGGACTGTAAAGCGCTCCAAGGAGACAAGAAGGGAAGCATTGCTTCTGGCTCAGGTATATTTGTGACTGAAGTCATGATATCCTCTTCTTCTATTTCATGGGTGTTGGACACTGCATGTGGAGTTCACATTTGTTCAAATGTACATGAACTCAAGAGAAGAAGACAGGTGGGACAGCATGAGGTGGACCTACGAGTTGGAAACGGGGCACGGGTTGCTGCTGTTGCTGTAGGAGAATATCACATCTCATTACCATCTGGACTTGTATTAGAACTGAACAATTGTTATTTTGTACCAAGCATTACCAAAAATATTATCTCCATTCCCGCTCTTGTCAGGAAAGGGTTTTCCTTTGAATGCAAGACTTCAAAGTGTTATCTTTCTCTTGATAATATTATTTATGCTACTGGGTCAATTAACAATGGGTTATTCATGTTGGACATGGAATGTTCTATACAAAATATTGATAATAAGAAAGCCAAGTATGCTGATGACAGCACCTTGCTATGGCATAGTCGTTTAGGCCATATTAACAAGAAGCGCATTAAGCGGTTGCATGACCATGGACTGCTGGGATCATTCTCCTATGAGGAGATTGATACATGCAAAGCTTGTTTATTGGGCAAAATGACGAAGTCTCCTTTTTCTAACAAAGGTCAAAGGGCTTCAGGTTTACTTGACCTTATACACAGTGATGTGTGTGGGCCATTTAGTAAACATGCCAGAGGTGGCTATTCATACTTCATTACCTTTACTGATGATTTCAGTAGATATGGGTATGTCTATCTAATGAGACATAAGAGTGAATCTTTTGACAAGTTCAAAGAGTTCAAAAATGAAGTACAGAATCAGCTAGGCCGAAATATCAAGGCACTTCGCTCAGATCGAGGTGGAGAATACCTAACTCGAGAGTTTACTGACTATCTGAAGGAGTGTGGGATTATCTCACAGCTCACTCCACCAGGAACACCGCAATGGAATGGTGTGTCCGAGAGGAGGAACAGAACCTTACTGGATATGGTTCGTTCTATGATGAGTCAGGCTACTCTACCTTACTCCTTTTGGGGATTTGCACTGGAAACAGCTGCAAAGGTACTAAACCGAGTGCCATCCAAGGCAGTTTCAAAGATTCCATATGAGTTATGGTATGGGAAACAGCCGAGCTTGACATTTATCAAAATCTGGGGTTGCGAGGCTTATGTCAAAAAGCTCGCCTCTGGGAAACTAGAGAGCAGATCTGAGAAATGTATCTTTGTCGGTTACCCTAAGGAAACTAAGGGTTATTATTTCTACGATCCCAAAGAGAACAAGGTATTTGTTGCTCGGACGGCCATTTTTCTTGAGAAGGAATTTCTTCTGCAAGAGGCCAGTGGGAGAGAAATAAAGCTGGATGAGAATCCAGAGGAAGGACAAAGTAGTCAAGCACAGTTGGATGAGCCTGAGCCAGTTGGACAGGTTATTGAACAACATGAGGCTCAGATATCACGGGAACCGCGAAGATTGGGAAGGATCCGTCGACAGCCTGAGCGCTATGACGGAGTCTACATCATTGATCATGATGAACCCCTCACTTATGCGGATGCGGTCAGTGGACCGGACTCAGCGAGATGGCTTGAAGCTATGCAAGCCGAGATGGACTCCATGTTAGATAATCAAGTCTGGGATTTGGTTGATCCGCCTCCGGGAGTAATCCCTATAGGCTGTAAATGGATCTTCAAGAAGAAGATTGACATGGATGGTAACGTAGTTACCTATAAAGGCAGGCTAGTTGCGAAAGGTTTCAAACAAATCTACGGGATAGATTATGATGAAACTTTCTCTCCTGTAGCCATGTTCAAGTCTATTTGGATTATTCTTGCGATAGCAGCATATTACGATTATGAGATCTGGCAGATGGATGTGAAGACCGCTTTCCTTACTGGAAAACTGGATGAGGATGTGTATATGACACAACCTGAAGGTTTCACTAATCCATCAGATCGTCATAAAATATGCAAGTTAAAGAAGTCCATTTATGGACTTAAGCAAGCATCTAGAAGCTGGAATATTCGTTTTGATGAATCAATCTGTGAATTTGGTTTCATCAAGAATGAAGATGACCCGTGTGTATATAAGAGGTTTAGTGGGAGCGTGATTACTTTCCTAGTCCTCTACGTCGATGATATCTTAATCATTGGAAACGATATTCCTGAATTGCATGCTGTTAAAGCATGGTTAAGAAAATGTTTCCAGATGAAAGATCTAGGAGAAGCAGCCTATGTATTAGGTGTGAAGATCTACAGAGATAGATCTAAGAGGCTTCTCGGGCTGTGCCAAAGTACTTACATCGATAAAGTCCTGGAGAGATTTCATTTAGAGAATTCTAAAAGAGGATATCTTCCAGTCAGACATGGTCTGAATCTTTCAAAGAGTCAGTGTCCACTAACACAGACTGAGAAAGATGAAATGGACAATACGCCTTATGCTTCGGCTATTGGGTCCATTATGTATGCGATGTTATGTACTCGCCCAGACGTCGCTTACGGGTTAAGCGTGACCAGTCGATTCCAAAGTAATCCAGGTCAGGCGCACTGGATTGCGGTCAAGAACATTTTGAAATATCTTCGGAGAACCAAAGATATGTTCTTGATATATGTAGGTCAGGAAGAACTCAGTATTGAAGGATATACTGATGCTTCGTTCCAATCTGACCAGGATGATTTTCGATCGCAATCAGGCTATATTTTTAGCTTGAATGGTGGAGCAGTGGTGTGAAAAAGTTTCAAACAGTCTATCGTTGCTGATTCCACAACAGAAGCCGAGTATGTTGCAGCCTCGGAAGCATCCAAGGAGGCAGTGTGGATTCGTAAGTTCGTTCAGGAACTTGGTGTTGTTCCTTCTAGTGCGGATCCTTTGGTTATCTTCTGTGATAACACTGGAGCAATCGCACAAGCAAAGGAACCACGGTCGCACCAGAAGTCCAAGCACATACAGAGACGGTTTCACTTGATCCGGGAGATCATTGATCGTGGTGAGATCAAAATCTGCAAGGTTCATACAGATGACAATCTGGCTGACCCGCTTACCAAGCCTCTGGCGCAGCAGAAGCATGAGAAGCACTGTAATAATATGGGTTTGAGATTTCTCAACCATTAGATTAAGTGCAAGTGGGAGATTGTTGGGGTATGCCCTTAAGGCTAATGTTTGAGGCCTTGGGATTCTTTCAGTATCATGTATAAACTCTTATGTTTATAAAGGCAATGGTTGTTATTCAGTTTGTTACATTGTCTGCTGCAATAAGTATGCTTCTGAATAATGTCTCAATGCTGTTCAGCTTGGCTGACATGCTATAATGTCCTTAGTCGAGATATCTTGGTGAACATGAGACAGCCTTGATATGATTGAGACTAATATGTGTTCTAATCTTATAGGATGCTTCGAGCATGGAATAAGATGTAGACTCATGGGTACATTGGATGTACTGGACAGACCCTACTAGGATATTCAATTGCTTGTCACAATGTGAATAATCCTTGTTTGCAATAAGTGGCACATGTCCTCTGACTTGAGATCACTTGTGTTTCTAAATGATGATTGTCATTGTTTTGAGGTAGTTCAATATCATTTGAAACATAATGATTATAGACTATCTTGGATAATGATCATGAGTCAGGTTAGGACACTAGTGATAGATATAGGATTGCCGTCTCCTTGATTGGAGTGTGATGTTCTAAAGGGGCCCCCCTGGATGAGATGATTGAGAAAGTGTATGGCCATACCCAGGTGACTATTTTCATCTGATCTAATCATGCTCATCATATTGGAGTCACAGGCTTGACACGCTTGTCCAATAAGAACATCCAGTGGCAAAGGAAACATGTATGCCTAGTGAAGTGGATTCACACTTATGCTATGGTTTGGGTGTAGTCTTGGAAGACTCTTTCCTTTATATCGGGAGACAGTGATGTGTTGCTAGATACCCCTCACTGATCGTGATAATGTAAGTTATCGTTACCGACATTTAAAGGAAACCCTCAGGGTCGCACAATTTGATGATATGGCTTACTCATGTCAGATCGTGTGGACTGAATTGTTTTGGTTCAGTTTAAAGGAATTTAAACTCTGATTGTAAGTGAGATCTGGTCTGATCATGTTTGATTGATTAGGACTTGAGATCGGTAAACTTCGATCGAGAGTATTTATGCTAGATCGGTGAGATCAAGAGCATCGAGAGATCAACGGTTAGATCTTGAACCTTTAGGTTCAATGAGATCTAGACCATGGCTTGGGCTGATTTGATTTGGTTTTTGAACCAAATTCAATTGAACCGGCTCATCATGTGAGCGCTTGGTTCAAAGGTTCAAAGAGTGAAAAAGAAGTTGCGTTCGGTTCACTTGGAGTGAACGCATAACGCTAGAGAAATAAAGGGTTGCTATTTTTGGAAATTTTTTTGGCAACGCCTCCACGTTCATGAGGAACGTTTTTCTCTTGTCGCCTCTCTTCACTTCTTGATGCCTCTCCCTCTCGTGTGGCTTCTCTCGATGAGTGTAGAGGAAGGCTTTCGAAAAACCAAGAGATCTCATCTCCTCCACACAAAGGACCCTTGAAGCCTTGCTAGCACAAGAAGCAACAAGGAGTAGGCCATCACATCTTGTGTGCGGTGCCTTTGGAGAAGAAGCGCTTGCATCTTTCTCTTCCAAGTTGCCATCCAAGTCATGGCAATGGTATGATTCCTTCATCATCTTTACAAAGATTTAAAGTTGATCATATGAATATATCACATGTGATCCTAAGACACCCTAATTCCGCCCATGCAATTTTAAGTTGCCCATGCTTAGGGTTTCGCCCCCCTATTTTATAGGGACCTATCACAATGATGGGGATGTCGATGTCGATATCCATTCCGATGACTTGGGTAGCAACGATGCACTGCTAGGTGCCACTCACTGCTTGTGGTGACATTTGGTCATCACTGCCAACGTCAGAGGGACCTACAGGGTCGCACACCTTGATACTCGAGTTCTCGTATTGATCGGGAAGCCTTATGATCGAGTTATTGGATAACTCGGATCTAATTGGGAGATTTCATCAGTGCCAATGGGCCTAATGTGATGGAAGAATGTTTTTGGGGCCAAACTTCATTTTTGGCAGGTTGACCCGTATTTGACCATGATTGGTCACATTTGGATTAGGGTTGCATTGGATTGGATCCAAGTACTTAATCAACCCATGTAATGAAGTTTGGGCTAGCTCATTATCCAATGAGGCCTAATAACAAGTTCTCATGAAGTGAGGAAAGGCTAAAAGGGTATAATGGGGACAAAACTTCTCCCTTAGGCGCCTATGGGCATAATGGGGAGAAGTGGTGCAATTTGCTTCATTAGGAAGCTTTAGGCGCCTTGCCCCTCTACATTGGATGGTATGCTTGCTTCTATGGCAAGTCTTGGGGCTAATATGGCTTGGTAGACTTCTTTGGAAGGTCTCATGCGCATATGGATAATTAGGAGAGGTTTATGGTAAAGTCTTTGAGACTTTCCTTACCTCAAACCCTAATTACTCCCTCCCCTTTACCCTAGCCGCCTCCTCCTTTGAGAATTGCGCCCACACCCTATTATTGCTACCCCCCTCTTGCCTCTCTATATATACATGGGTATATGCGAGAGCAAAGGATTCATTTTGGCATGAGCAAGAATTAGAAGGGCAAAGAGGGAGGCTTTGGCGAAAGTCTTCTCCTCCATCTTCATCCTAACCGCAAGTCTCTTCTATCCTTCTTCTCTTGGAGCAAGGAGGGATAGGACTTGGTGTCTTCACCCTCTTGCCTCTTATCTTGGCGCATCTTCTCTAGGAGTTGGCGCAAGTAAGGATGAGGAGTTGAAGACATGGCAGCAACATCTCCATCTTTCTTCTTCATTGGCGCTTCTACCTTGGAAGTGGCGCAAGGGTTGAAGAAAGTGCACTAAGGCTTGGATCTTCTTCCCGAGGCTAGCACCGGACGTGGAAGAAGAGGACTCGAGGCATCCGTGTGTGTGAGACTGCAGAGGGCGCACGCTTGGGCGCCTATCACGACATTGACCTCATCTTGCTCTAAGGTATTTCCTAACTCATCGTGTCGACTCTCTTGCTTACGATCTTCACAGGGTTTTTGGGACCGGCCTGTTTCGGGGATATTGCTTCCGCTGTGCAATGTATTTTGTAATCTCTATCTCTGAAAATTGTAAAATATCCCCGGGGTTTCCCAACAAACACCGAGGGCAAGGGCAATCGTAGTAACCATACCTCCCATCACAAGGACTCCTCTCCGAGCTCTAGCAGCTTTCTAGATCTACTTCATCAGGAAAAATGAAGTGCTAACTTTGAAACCTCTCAACATGGCCCATAGAAAGTACAGCTCCATAGACCTGACCATGCCATCACTCTCTGCCCGCCCGAAGATGGTGTGTGCCAAAACTTGTTGGGGTATGCCCTTAAGGCTAATGTTTGAGGCCTTGGGATTGTAACAGTATCATTTGTATAAACTATCATGTTTATAAAAGGCAATGGTTATTATTCAGATTGTTACATCATCTGCTGCAATGTGTGTTCTTCTGAATAATGTCTCAACGCAGTTCAGCTAGGCTGACATGCATATGTCCTTAGTCGAGATATCTTGGTGAACATGAGACAGCCTTGATATGATTGAGACTAATATGTGTTCTAATCTTATAGGATGCTTCGAGCATGGAATAAGATGTAGACTCATGGGTACATTGGATGTACTGGACTGACCCTACTAGGATATTCCATTGCTTGTCACAATGTGAATGATCCTTGTAAGCACCAAGTGGCACATGTCCTCTGACTTGAGATCACTTGTGTTTCTAAATGATGATTGTCATTGTTTTGAGGTAGTTCAATATCATTTGAAAGATAATGATTATAGACTGTCTTGGATAATGATCATGAGTCAGGTTAGGGCACTAGTGATAGATATAGGATTGCCGTCTCCTTGTTCAAGGAGTGTGATGTTCTAAAAGGGGCCCCCCTTATATGAGATGATTGAGAAAGTGTATGGCCATACCCAGATGACTGTGTTCATCTGATCTAATCATGCTCATCGTATTGGAGTTACAGGCTTGACATGCTTGTCCAATAAGAACATCCAGTGGCAAAGGAAACATGTATGCCTTGTGAAGTGGATTCACACTTGTGCTGTGATTTGGGTGTAGTCTTGGAAGACTCTTTCCTTTATATCGGGAGACAGTGATGTGTTGCTAGATACCCCTCACTGATTGTGATAACGTGAGTTATCGTTACCGACATTTAAAGGAAACCCTCAGGGTCGCACAATTTGGTGATATGGCTTACTTGAGTCAGATCGTGTGGACTGGATTGTTTTGATTCAGTTTAAGGGAGTTTAAACTCTGATTGTAAGTGAGATCTGGTCTGATCATGTTTGATTGATTAGGGCTTGAGATCGGTAAGCTTCGATCGAGAGTGTTGATGCTAGATCGGTGAGATCAAGAGCATCATGAGATGTGTGGTTAGATCTTGAACCTTCATGGTTCATATGAGATTTAGACCATGGCTTGGCTTGGTTCAATTTGGTTCTTAAACCAAATGAGATTGGACCGAATTCAATTGAACCGGTTCACATATGTGAACGCATGGTTCGAATTGAATTGGCGTTTTGATTTGGTTCTCAAGACATAAGCGCATGTCTTGATGACTTTCCAAATAGGGAAGTCTTGTAATGCCATAACGCCCAAAACGCTTGTCTCTCTTGTCTTGTCGCCGTTTTTGCTCTTTGGAGTAAGAGTGTGGTTGACGAGAAAGAAGAGGGTTCGGCCAAGAAGGAGCTATCATCTCATCTCCTCAACACAAAGGACATCTTGGCAATTGTTGCTAGCACAAGAGTTGCGCAAGGAGTAAGTCTTCATCCCTTGTGTGTGTCTTCTTTGGAGGAGAGCCTTTTCGCCCTCTTGCTTCCAAGGCACCGTCCAAATCATGGCCATGGTGAGATCTTCTAGATCTTCTCTTGATCTTGATAAGCAAACAAAGTTGATCATATAGATATACTTCATGCGATCTATTGAAACCCTAATTCCGCTCATGCTAGTTCTTAGATTATGCATGCTTAGGGTTTGCACTCCCCCTTGAAGGGGACCCAACAATTGGTATCAGAGCATTTGTTTTCGGTATGATCTATATGATTGCTTTGCTGATTTTGTGATCCACTCATGATGCTTTGTTGCGCTCCCTTCATGCTTTGTTTTCTTGCGCTTACATGAGGTTATGAGCACATAAGTTTGTTTGCGCTTGTATCATTGCTTGGAGAAGTTTGCGCTCATGCCTAGATCTTTGGTTTATTAACATGCAAAGATTGACATGCTAGATATTTGATGTATCTTGTTTATCATAGTGGCGCATGTTACTTGTTTGCGCTTGTTGTAGTTGTTTTTCTACAAAAACTTACATCTTGCGCGCCTATCACCATAGATCTAAGTGGCGCCTGCTATAATCCCTTAGACGGGTTAGTAGGGTTGAAGGCATCCTCTAGGGAAGATCCAACTAGTCTGATCAGACCATCTGACAGCCTAGATGGGTTGACCTGATAGCACCTGTGCGCAAGCATGAGGTGGCTATAGGTTGACTGCATCAAGGGCGTGTAGCGAGGTCTGGTTGAGACGGCTATTGAACACACATGAGTTAGGCCCGGGGTCACACCCGCTTGCCAGAACTCATGAGGGTTGTTCAGCCCTTGTAGCGTGCATGGTTGACCATTAGGTCAACTCGAGTCAGTTAGGACTTGGTGCATGCAAGGGCAAAGGATCTGACTAGCTGGATGAGTGGATCCCTACTAATGGACCGTTGTAAGGTAGTAGGACACATAAGACAACTAAAATTGATTCCAATGGGATTTTGAAAAATTTTACTTTGTCTATGGATCACATGTTGTTTTTGATGCCATGATGCATGTTTATTTCATCTTATGTGGGATGCCCTTTTAATGTGTGCTGTGCTGGGGCCTGCGAGCTTGGTAAATTGTAAATAATTATTTTGTGATCTGCGAATCACAATTTTAATTTATTTATTGTATAATTGACCTGCGAGTCAAGATAGTCTAGATAGATCAAAATGTATTTTGATTAGACAAGAGCACACATCGCAGAGGCGCATTCAGCTGGTGGGTGCATCTGAGCTGAATTTGGTGCAAGGGCCCTGGGATGGACCTAATGAGCTAAAGACCCATAAAGAGATGCAAGTGAAGACTTAAGTATCTTAAGGTCTTACTTAGGCTATGGGCTTTTACCACATAAGATCCATGCTTTCTTTTATTGTTAGAATAAGTAGAACAGCATGATTTATTTATCTTCTGCTATCACCATAGGAATTGCATGATAGTGAAGAAGATAAAAGACCGTTAAAATCCAAACGCTAAAATATCAAGCTCGTAAGCCTTCTGACGCGAAACCTCACTGTTCTGACTATCGATGGAGCCGTGTTGTACCCACTCAGTGGGCACGTCCATCTATCTTCAGACGGTGCTGGATTTCACCTGCGTGTTACAGAGAAGGGATTTATCGCTTCTCGTTGCTCAGCATAGCACGTGGTGGTCCAGGGAGTAGGTCGGGTCAGCTTGACCATGTAGGCTGCATATGTGGCGCATATGGCAGCACATGGAGGCAGCCATCTGTGGGGTCAGAGACTGTGTTGTACCAACTCAGTTGGCACAGTCTGCTGGATTGCCCAGATGAAGGGGAATCGCACGGGTTGGTGATTGACTGGGACAGCCTACCAGAGATTAGTGCTTGTACTCTCTGTGTATCTTATCTCGCCTGAGCGGGACGCGGAGACCAAGTATGAAATCTGGATCCCATCTCACTAAAAGAGTGTTACTCTTTCGGACTGTTTAATGGATTTTTCAGTCAGATAAAATAGTGAGAAAAAGAATCTTTCTTAAGTCCTGGATTGATTCTAGACATTGATACTGACCTTGCTGTCCTTGCATTGTTGTAGATACCTGCAGCAACGAACACCATGAGCTTCAATGTGCGATCCCTACTGGAAAGGGAGAAGTTTGCTGGGCCAAACTTCTCTGACTGGTTCGGACACCTTAAGATCGTTCTTAAGGCAGAGAGGAAACTGTATGTCCTCGAGACGGCTGTGCCGCCTCAACCCGCTGCGAACGCCGCTAGGGCGGTTCGTGAAGCCTATGAAAAGCACGTCAATGATAGCATTGATGTCGCTTGCCTGATGCTAGCGTCTATGACGCCACCGCTGCAGCGTCAGCATGAGGATATGTCGGCTATAGAGATTATAGCGAACCTCAAGATGCTGTATGCTGCACAGGCGAGGACAGAACGCTATAATCTGACAAAGCTTTTCTTTCAGAGCAAACTGGCTGAAGGGAGCCCAGTGGGAGCTCACGTGCTCAAGATGATTGGGCACAAGGAGGCTCTGGAGAAACTGGGGCATACCATCAACCAGGAGCTTGCTGTAGACATAATTCTGCAGTCTCTTCCGCCTTCTTTCGATGCGTTCATTATTAATTTTAATATGAACAAAATCGATTGTACTCCGGCAGAGCTGCTGAATATGCTCTTGACTACTGAGGAGACTCTGAAGGGAAAGCCTTCAACCTCTGTCTTAATGGTTCCTTCCAGGAACAAGAAGAAGGGGAAGAAGGGCAAGGCCCCTGTCAAGAACTACAGTAAGGCTCTGAAACAAAAGGTAAAGCGGGCGAAGGACAACAGGTGTTTCCACTGTGGCCAGCTGTGTTGGGGTATGCCCTTAGGCTAATGTTTGAGGCCTTGGGATTGTAACAGTATCATGTAATAAACTCTTCTATTTATAAAGGCATGGTTGTTATTCAGTTTGTTACCTTGTCTGCTGTAATAAGTGTACTTCTGAATAATGTCTCAAAGCTGTTCAGCTAGGCTGACAAGCTTTATGTCCTTAGTCGAGATATCTTGGTGAACATGAGACAGCCTTGATATGATTGAGACTAATATGTGTTCTAATCTTATAGGATGCTTCGAGCATGGAATAAGGTGTAGACTCATGGGTACATTGGATGTACTGGACAGACCCTACTAGGATATTCAGTTGTTTGTCACAATGTGAATATTCCTTGATTGCAACAAGTGGCACATTTCCTCTGACTTGAGATCACTTGTGTTTCTAAATGATGATTGTCATTGTTTTGAGGTAGTTCAATATCATTTGAAAGACAATGATTATAGACTATCTTGGATGGTGAGCTTGAATCAGGTTAGGGCACTAGTGATAGACATAGGATTGCCATCTCCTTGTTTAAGGAGTGTGATGTTCTACAGGGGCCCCCTGGATGAGATGATTGAGAAAGTGTATGGCCATACCCAGGTGACTGTGTTCATCTGATCTAATCATGCTTATCATATTGGAGCTACAAGCTTGACACGCTTGTCCAATAAGAACATCCAGTGGCAAAGGAAAGATGCATGCCTTGTGAGTTAGAGTCACACTTGTGCTGTGGTTTGGGTGAAGTCTTGGAAGACTCTTTCCTTTCTATCGGGAGACAGTGATGTGTTGCTAGATACCCCTCACTGATTGTGATAACGTGAGTTATCGTTACCGACAGGTATAGGAAACCCTTAGGGTCGCACAATTTGATGATATGGCTTACTTAAGTCAGATCGTGTGGACTGAATTGTTTAGGTTCAGTTTAAAGGGGTTTTAAACTCTGATTGTAAGTGAGATCTGGTCTGATCATGTTTGATTGATTAGGGCTTGAGATCGGTAAGCTTCGATCGAGAGATTTGATGCTAGATCGGTGAGATCAGGAGCATCTTGAGATCAACGGTGATCTTGAGCCTTGAGGTTCAATAAGATCGACCATTGCTTGGGCTGATTTGGTCTTGGACCAAAGTCATTTGAACCGGCTCATCTTGTGAGCGCTTGGTTCAAAGATTCGAATGGGGTGAAGGAGTTACGGTTCACTTCATGTGAACGCATAACCGTTGAGAGTAATGGGTTGCTATTTTTGGATAGCAACGCCTCCACGTTGATTACAACGTTCGCTCAATCGCCTCTCATCACTTTTGGACGATTTTTCTCTCTTCTCGTGTGACAAAGCTCTCGACGAGTGTAGAGGAAGTTCTTCTTCGCCAAGCCCAAAGGATCTCATCTCCTCCACGCGCAAAGGACCCTTGAAGCTTTGCTAGCACAAAGACGACAAGGAGAAGCCATTCCTCATCGTGTGTGCGTCGACTAGGGAGAAGATCCCTTTCGGTCTTTGATTCCAACACACCATCCAACGAATGGCGATGGTATGATTCTTCTTGATATTTGCAATCGGTTTTTCATAGTTGATCATATATATCATGCAACCGATTCTTGATGCCCTAATTTCCGCCCATGCAATAGTGTTCTATGTGCATGTATTAGGGTTTTGCGCCCCCCTCTTGAAAGGGGTTTTATCCGCTTGCGCCCCCCCCCCTTGAAGGGGACTCCTTCAATTGGTATCAGAGCAGGCTTTTATGCATGATAAATATGTTTGCTGTGATTTGTGATCCTTGTATGCGCCATGTTACTAGATCTAGACTACATGCGAAACTTTACTAGTTATGTATTGTTGTTGGCGCATGTATGGGTAGCGCTTCTATAAGTTGTGTTTGATGTTTATCTTACAAAAAAAAAAATAAAATGACTTGCGCGCTTACCATTAGATCTAAATGGCGCCTGCAGTAAACCCTTAGACGGGTTATTAGGGTTGAAGTCGTCCTCTAAGTTAGATCCAACTGGTCTTATCAGACTATCTGACAGCCTAGATGGGTCGACCAGAGAGCACCTGTGCGTAAGCTATAGGTGGCTCTAGGTCGACTGCATCAAAGGCGTGTAGCGATGTCTGATGGAGACACTTTATGAACGCACATGAGTTAGGCCCGGGGTCACACCCGTTTGCCAGATCTCATAGTGGTCGTTCAGCCCTGCCGCATGCATGTTTGACCACTGGGTCAACTCAAGTCAGTTAGGACTTGGTGCATGCAAGGGCAATGGATCTGACTAGGTTGGATGAGTGGATCCCTAGTCATGGACCGTTGTAAGGTTGTAGGGCCTATAAGGAAATTAAAATTCATACCCATGGGGTTTTTCGAAATTTAATTTCATGAATGGATCACATGATGATTGATGCATATGTATGTTTATTTCATCTTATGTGGGCTGCCCAAGTTAAATGTGTGCTGTGCTGGGGCCTGCGTGCCTGGTAATGATTTTGTAAATTAATTTTAATTGTGATCTGCGAATCACCTTGTACTTAATTTATAAAATGTAATTGACCTGCGAGTCAATCTTGTCTAGATAGATTAATTTGTAAATTAATCAGACAAGAGCACTGAGCACACATGGCAGAGGCGCATGCAGCAAGTGGCTTGACTAGGTGGGAGGTCTAGGGTTCGACCCTAGGACCTGGCGCATATTCCTGGTGGGCACACCAGATCTGCAGATGGCGCTTGAGCCCTGGTTTGGGCCAGATGAGTAGCAAAAAGCCCCATGATGAAAAGCAAGTCAAGACTTAAGTTAGGTTAAGGTCTTACTTAGGCTATGGGCTTTTACCACATAAGATTCATACTTTCTTTTATTGCTTTATAAGTAGAACAGCATGTTTTAATTTATCTTCTGCTATCACCATAGGATTGCATGATAGTGAGGAAGATAAAAGACCGTTAAAATCCAACGCTAAAATATCAAGCTCGTAAGCCTTCTGACGCGAAACCTCACTGTTCTGACTATCGTTGGAGCCGTGTTGTACCCACTCAGTGGGCACGTCCATCTATCTTCAGACGGTGTGTGATTACACCTGCGTGTTACAGAGTAGGGATTTATCCCTTCTCGTTGCTCAGCATAGCACGTGGTGGTCCAGGGAGTAGGTCGGGTCAGCTTGACCATGTAGGCTACATATGTGGCGCATATGGTAGCACATGGAGGCAGCCATCTGTGGGGTCAGAGATTGTGTTGTACCAACTCAGTTGGCACAGTCGGCTGGATTGCCCAGATGAAGGGGAATCGCACGGGTTGGCGATTGGCTGGGACAGCCTACCAGAAATTAGTGCTTGTACTCTCTGTGCATCTTATCTCGCCTGAGCGGGACGCGGAGACCAAGTATGAAATCTGGATCCCATCTCACTAAAAGAGTTCTACTCTTTCGGGCTGTTTTGCTGGATTTTTCAGCCAGATAAAATAGTGAGAAAAAGAATCTTTCTTAAGTCCTGATTGATTCTTGACATTGATACTGACCTTGTTGTTCTTGCATTGTTGTAGATTCCTGCAGCAACGAACACCATGAGCTTCAATGTGCGATCCCTACTGGAAAGGGAGAAGTTTGCTGGGCCGAACTTCTCTGACTGGTTTGGACACCTTAAGATCGTTCTTAAGGCAGAGAGGAAACTGTATGTCCTCGAGACGGCGATACCGCCGCAACCCGCTCCGAACGCCGCAAGGGCGGTTCGGGATGCCTATGAAAAGCACGTCAATGATAGCATTGATGTCGCTTGCCTGATGCTAGCATCTATGACGCCACCGCTGCAGCGTCAGCATGAGGATATGTCGGCTATAGAAATTATAGCGAACCTCAAGATGCTATATGCTGCACAGGCGAGGACAGAACGCTATAATCTGACGAAGCTGTTCTTTCAGAGCAAACTGGCTGAAGGGAGCCCAGTGGGAGCTCACGTGCTCAAGATGATTGGGCACAAGGAGGCTCTGGAGAAACTGGGGCATACCATTAACCAGGAGCTTGCTGTAGACATTATTCTGCAGTCTCTTCCGCCCTCTTTCGATGCGTTCATCATTAACTTTAATATGAACAAAATCGATTGTACTCCGGCAGAGCTGCTGAATATGCTCTTGACTACTGAGGAAACTCTGAAGGGTAAGCCTTCGACCTCTGTCTTAATGGTTCCTTCAAGGAACAAGAAGAAGGGGAAGAAGGGCAAGGCCCCTGTCAAGAACTACAACAAGGCTCTGAAGCAAAAGGTTAAGCGGTCCAAGGAATACAGGTGTTTCCACTGTGGCCAGCTGGGTCACTGGAAAAAGGACTGTAAAGCGCTCCAAGGAGACAAGAGGGGAAGCATCGCTTCTGGCTCAGGTATTTACGTGACGGAAGTCATGGTTTCATCTTCTTCTATTTCGTGGGTGTTGGACACTGCATGTGGAGTTCACATTTGTTCAAATGTACAGGAACTCAGGAGAAGAAGACAGGTGGGACAGCATGAGGTAGACCTACGCGTTGGAAACGGGGCACGGGTTGCTGCTGTTGCTGTAGGAGACTATTTCATTTCTTTACCATCTGGCATTGTATTAGAATTAAACAATTGTTATTTTGTACCCAGTATTACCAAGAATATTATCTCCATTCCTGCTCTTGTCAGGAAGGGTTTTTCCTTTGAATGCAAGATTTCAAAGTGTGTACTTTCTCTAGATAATATTGTGTATGCTACTGGTTCAATTAACAATGGGTTGTTCATGTTGGACATGGAACATTCGATACAAAACATTGATAATAAGAAAGCCAAGTATGCTGGTGACAGCACCTTGCTATGGCATAGTCGTTTAGGCCATATAAACGAGAAACGCATTAAGCGGTTGCATGATCATGGACTGCTGGGATCATTCTCCTATAAGGAGATTGATACATGCAAGGCTTGTTTAATGGGTAAAATGACGAAGTCACCTTTTCCTCACAAAGGTCAAAGGGCTTCAGGTTTACTTGACCTTATACACAGTGATGTGTGTGGGCCATTTAGTAAACATGCCAGAGGTGGCTATCAGTACTTCATTACCTTTACTGATGATTTCAGTAGGTATGGTTATGTCTATCTGATGAGACATAAAAGTGAATCTTTTGACAAGTTCAAAGAGTTCAAGAATGAAGTACAAAATCAGCTAGGCCGAAATATCAAGACACTTCGCTCAGATCGAGGTGGAGAATACCTAAGTCATGCGTTTACTGACTATCTGAAAGAGTGTGGGATTATCTCACAGCTCACTCCGCCAGGAACACCACAATGGAATGGTGTGTCCGAGAGGAGAAATAGAACGTTACTTGATATGGTTCGTTCTATGATGAGTCAGGCTACTCTTCCATACTCCTTTTGGGGTTTTGCACTGGAAACAGCTGCAAAGGTACTAAACTGAGTGCCATCCAAGGCAGTTTCAAAGACGCCATATGAGTTATGGTATGGGAAACAGCCAAGTTTGACATTTATCAGGATCTGGGGTTGCGAGGCTTATGTCAAAAAGCTCGCCTCTGGGAAACTGGAGAGCAGATCTGAGAAATACATCTTTGTCGGTTACCCTAAGGAAACTAAGGGTTATTATTTCTACGATCCCAAGGAGAACAAAGTATTTGTTGCTCGGACGGCCATATTTCTTGAGAAGGAGTTTCTTCTGCAAGAGGCCAGTGGGAGAGAAATAAAGCTGGATGAGAATCCAGAGGAAGGGCAAAGTAGTCAAACACAGTTGGATGAGCCTGAGCTGGTAGATCAGGTTACTGAACAACCTGAGGCTCAGATATCACGGGAACCGCGAAGATCGGGAAGGATCCGTCGACAGCCTGAGCGCTATGACGGAGTCTACATCATTGATAATGATGAACCCCTCACTTATGCGGATGCGGTCAGTGGACCGGAGTCAGCTAGATGGCTTGAAGCTATGCGAGCCGAGATGGACTCCATGTCAGATAACCAAGTCTGGGATTTGGTTGATCCGCCTCCGGGAGTAATCCCTATAGGCTGTAAATGGATCTTCAAGAAGAAGATTGACATGGATGGTAACGTAGTTACCTATAAAGGCAGGCTAGTTGCGAAAGGTTTCAAACAAATCTACGGGATAGATTATGATGAAACTTTCTCACCTGTGGCCATGTTTAAGTCTATTCGGATTCTTTTCGCGATAGCTGCATATTATGATTATGAGATCTGGCAGATGGATGTGAAGACAGCTTTCCTTAATGGAAATCTGGACGAGGATGTGTATATGACACAACCTGAGGGTTTCACTAATCCATCAGATCGTCATAAAATATGCAAGTTAAAGAAGTCTATTTATGGACTTAAACAAGCATCAAGAAGCTGGAATATTCATTTTGATGAATCAGTTACTGAATTTGGTTTCATCAAGAACGAGGATTACCCGTGTGTATATAAGAGGTTTAGTGGGAGTGTAATTACATTCCTAGTCCTCTACGTCGATGATATCTTGATCATTGGAAATGACATTCCTGAAATGCATGCGGTTAAGGCATGGCTAAGGAAATGTTTCCAGATGAAAGATCTAGGAGAAGCAGCCTATGTATTAGGTGTGAAGATCTACAGGGATAGATCTAAGAGGCTTCTCGGGTTGTGCCAGAGTACTTACATCGATAAAGTCCTGGAGAGATTTCATTTAGAGAATTCTAAACGAGGATATCTTCCAGTCAGACATGGTCTGAATCTTTCGAAGAGTCAGTGTCCGCAAACACAGACTGAGAAAGATGAAATGGACAATACGCCTTATGCTTCGGCTATTGGATCCATTATGTATGCGATGTTGTGTACTCGCCCAGACGTCGCTTACGGGTTAAGCGTGACCAGTCGGTTCCAAAGTAATCCAGGTATGGCGCACTGGATTGGAGTCAAGAACATTTTAAAATATCTGCGGAGGACCAAAGATATGTTCTTGATATATGGTGGTCAGGAAGAACTCAGTATTGAAGGATATACTGACGCTTCATTCCAGTCGGACCAGGATGATTTCCGATCGCAATCAGGCTATGTTTTTAGCTTGAATGGTGGAGCAGTGGTGTGGAAGAGTTTCAAATAGTCAACTGTTGCTGATTCCACAACAGAAGCCGAGTATGTTGCAGCCTCGGAAGCATCCAAGGAGGCAGTCTGGATTCGTAAGTTCTTACGGGAACTTGGTGTCGTTCCTTCGAGTGCAGATCCTTTGGTTATCTTCTGTGATAACACTGGAGCAATCGCACAAGCAAAGGAACCACGGTCGCACCAGAAGTCCAAGCACATATAGAGATGGTTTCATTTGATCCGGGAGATCATTGAACGTGGCGAGATCAAAATATGCAAGGTTCATACAGATGACAATCTGGCAGACCCGCTTACCAAGCCTCTGGCGCAGCAGAAGCATGAGAAGCACTGTAATAATATGGGTTTGAGATTTCTCAACCATTAGATTAAGTGCAAGTGGGAGATTGTTGGGGTATGCCCTTAGGCTAATGTTTGAGGCCTTTGGATTGTAACAGTATCATGTAATAAACTCTTCTGTTTATAAAGGCATGGTTGTTATTCAGTTTGTTACCTTGTCTGCTGTAATAAGTGTACTTCTGAATAATGTCTCAAAGCTGTTCAGCTAGGCTGACAAGCTTTATGTCCTTAGTCGAGATATCTTGGTGAACATGAGACAGCCTTGATATGATTGAGACTAATATGTGTTCTAATCTTATAGGATGCTTCGAGCATGGAATAAGGTGTAGACTCATGGGTACATTGGATGTACTGGACAGACCCTACTAGGATATTCAGTTGTTTGTCACAATGTGAATATTCCTTGATTGCAACAAGTGGCACATTTCCTCTGACTTGAGATCACTTGTGTTTCTAAATGATGATTGTCATTGTTTTGAGGTAGTTCAATATCATTTGAAAGACAATGATTATAGACTATCTTGGATGGTGAGCTTGAATCAGGTTAGGGCACTAGTGATAGACATAGGATTGCCATCTCCTTGTTTAAGGAGTGTGATGTTCTACAGGGGCCCCCTGGATGAGATGATTGAGAAAGTGTATGGCCATACCCAGGTGACTGTGTTCATCTGATCTAATCATGCTTATCATATTGGAGCTACAAGCTTGACACGCTTGTCCAATAAGAACATCCAGTGGCAAAGGAAAGATGCATGCCTTGTGAGTTAGAGTCACACTTGTGCTGTGGTTTGGGTGAAGTCTTGGAAGACTCTTTCCTTTCTATCGGGAGACAGTGATGTGTTGCTAGATACCCCTCACTGATCGTGATAACGTGAGTTATCGTTACCGACAGGTATAGGAAACCCTTAGGGTCGCACAATTTGATGATATGGCTTACTTAAGTCAGATCGTGTGGACTGAATTGTTTAGGTTCAGTTTAAAGGGGTTTTAAACTCTGATTGTAAGTGAGATCTGGTCTGATCATGTTTGATTGATTAGGGCTTGAGATCGGTAAGCTTCGATCGAGAGATTTGATGCTAGATCGGTGAGATCAGGAGCATCTTGAGATCAACGGTGATCTTGAGCCTTGAGGTTCAATAAGATCGACCATTGCTTGGGCTGATTTGGTCTTGGACCAAAGTCATTTGAACCGGCTCATCTTGTGAGCGCTTGGTTCAAAGATTCGAATGGGGTGAAGGAGTTACGGTTCACTTCATGTGAACGCATAACCGTTGAGAGTAATGGGTTGCTATTTTTGGATAGCAACGCCTCCACGTTGATTACAACGTTCGCTCAATCGCCTCTCATCACTTTTGGACGATTTTTCTCTCTTCTCGTGTGACAAAGCTCTCGACGAGTGTAGAGGAAGTTCTTCTTCGCCAAGCCCAAAGGATCTCATCTCCTCCACGCGCAAAGGACCCTTGAAGCTTTGCTAGCACAAAGACGACAAGGAGAAGCCATTCCTCATCGTGTGTGCGTCGACTAGGGAGAAGATCCCTTTCGGTCTTTGATTCCAACACACCATCCAACGAATGGCGATGGTATGATTCTTCTTGATATTTGCAATCGGTTTTTCATAGTTGATCATATATATCATGCAATCGATTCTTGATGCCCTAATTTCCGCCCATGCAATAGTGTTCTATGTGCATGTATTAGGGTTTTGCGCCCCCCTCTTGAAAGGGGTTTTATCCGCTTGCGCCCCCCCCTTGAAGGGGACTCCTGCAAGCTGGGTCACTGGAAAAAGGACTGTAAAGCGCTCCAAGGAGATAAGAGGGAAAGCATCGCCTCTGGCTCAGGTATTTACGTGACGGAAGTCATGGTTTCATCTTCTTCTATTTCATGGGTGTTGGACACTGCATGTGGAGTTCACATTTGTTCAAATGTACAGGAACTCAAGAGAAAAAGGCAGGTGGGACAGCATGAGGTAGACCTACGCGTTGGAAACGGAGCACGGGTTGCTGCTGTTGCTGTAGGAGACTATTTCATTTCTTTACCATCTGGCATTGTATTGGAATTAAACAATTGTTATTTTGTACCGAGTATCACCAAAAATATTATCTCCATTCCTGCTCTTGTCAGGAAAGGATTTGCCTTTGAATGCAATATTTCAAAGTGTGTTTTATCTCATGATAATATTGTTTATGCTACTGGTTCAATTAACAATGGGTTATTCATGTTGGACATGGAATATTCTATACAAAACATTGATAGTAAGAAAGCCAAGTATGCTGATGACAGCACCTTGCTTTGGCATAGTCGTTTAGGCCATATTAACAAGAAGCGCATTAAGCGGTTGCATGATCATGGACTGCTGGGATCATTCTCCTATGAGGAGATTGATACATGCAAAGCTTGTTTAATGGGTAAAATGATGAAGTCACCTTTTCTTAATAAAGGTCAAAGGGCTTCAGGTTTACTTGACCTCATACACAATGATGTGTGTGGGCCATTTAGTAAACATGCCAGAGGTGGATATCAGTACTTCATTACCTTTACTGATGATTTCAGTAGGTATTGTTATGTCTATCTTATGAGACATAAGAGTGAATCTTTTGACAAGTTCAAAGAGTTCAAGAATGAAGTACAGAATCAGCTAGGCCGAAATATCAATGCAAAGGATTCATTTTGGCATGAGCAAGAATTAGAAGGGCAAAGAGGGAGGCTTTGGCGAAAGTCTTCTCCTCCATCTTCATCCTAACCGCAAGTCTCTTCTATCCTTCTTCTCTTGGAGCAAGGAGGGATAGGACTTGGTGTCTTCACCCTCTTGCCTCTTATCTTGGCGCATCTTCTCTAGGAGTTGGCGCAAGTAAGGATGAGGAGTTGAAGACATGGCAGCAACATCTCCATCTTTCTTCTTCATTGGCGCTTCTACCTTGGAAGTGGCGCAAGGGTTGAAGAAAGTGCACTAAGGATTGGATCTTCTTCCCGAGGCTAGCACCGGACGTGGAAGAAGAGGACTCGAGGCATCCGTGTGTGTGAGACTGCAGAGGGCGCACGCTTGGGCGCCTATCACGACATTGACCTCATCTTGCTCTAAGGTATTTCCTAACTCATCGTGTCGACTCTCTTGCTTACGATCTTCACTGGGTTTTTGGGACCGGCCTGTTTCGGGGATATTGCTTCCGCTGTGCAATGTATTTTGTAATCTCTATCTCTGAAAATTGTAAAATATCCCCGGGGTTTCCCAACAAACACCGAGGGCAAGGGCAATCGTAGTAACCATACCTCCCATCACAAGGACTCCTCTCCGAGCTCTAGCAGCTTTCTAGATCTACTTCATCAGGAAAAATGAAGTGCTAACTTTGAAACCTCTCAACATGGCCCATAGAAAGTACAGCTCCATAGACCTGACCATGCCATCACTCTCTGCCCGCCCGAAGATGGTGTGTGCCAAAACTTGTTGGGGTATGCCCTTAAGGCTAATGTTTGAGGCCTTGGGATTGTAACAGTATCATTTGTATAAACTATCATGTTTATAAAAGGCAATGGTTATTATTCAGATTGTTACATCATCTGCTGCAATGTGTGTTCTTCTGAATAATGTCTCAACGCAGTTCAGCTAGGCTGACATGCATATGTCCTTAGTCGAGATATCTTGGTGAACATGAGACAGCCTTGATATGATTGAGACTAATATGTGTTCTAATCTTATAGGATGCTTCGAGCATGGAATAAGATGTAGACTCATGGGTACATTGGATGTACTGGACTGACCCTACTAGGATATTCCATTGCTTGTCACAATGTGAATGATCCTTGTAAGCACCAAGTGGCACATGTCCTCTGACTTGAGATCACTTGTGTTTCTAAATGATGATTGTCATTGTTTTGAGGTAGTTCAATATCATTTGAAAGATAATGATTATAGACTGTCTTGGATAATGATCATGAGTCAGGTTAGGGCACTAGTGATAGATATAGGATTGCCGTCTCCTTGTTCAAGGAGTGTGATGTTCTAAAAGGGGCCCCCCTTATATGAGATGATTGAGAAAGTGTATGGCCATACCCAGATGACTGTGTTCATCTGATCTAATCATGCTCATCGTATTGGAGTTACAGGCTTGACATGCTTGTCCAATAAGAACATCCAGTGGCAAAGGAAACATGTATGCCTTGTGAAGTGGATTCACACTTGTGCTGTGATTTGGGTGTAGTCTTGGAAGACTCTTTCCTTTATATCGGGAGACAGTGATGTGTTGCTAGATACCCCTCACTGATTGTGATAACGTGAGTTATCGTTACCGACATTTAAAGGAAACCCTCAGGGTCGCACAATTTGGTGATATGGCTTACTTGAGTCAGATCGTGTGGACTGGATTGTTTTGATTCAGTTTAAGGGAGTTTAAACTCTGATTGTAAGTGAGATCTGGTCTGATCATGTTTGATTGATTAGGGCTTGAGATCGGTAAGCTTCGATCGAGAGTGTTGATGCTAGATCGGTGAGATCAAGAGCATCATGAGATGTGTGGTTAGATCTTGAACCTTCATGGTTCATATGAGATTTAGACCATGGCTTGGCTTGGTTCAATTTGGTTCTTAAACCAAATGAGATTGGACCGAATTCAATTGAACCGGTTCACATATGTGAACGCATGGTTCGAATTGAATTGGCGTTTTGATTTGGTTCTCAAGACATAAGCGCATGTCTTGATGACTTTCCAAATAGGGAAGTCTTGTAACGCCATAACGCCCAAAACGCTTGTCTCTCTTGTCTTGTCGCCGTTTTTGCTCTTTGGAGTAAGAGTGTGGTTGACGAGAAAGAAGAGGGTTCGGCCAAGAAGGAGCTATCATCTCATCTCCTCAACACAAAGGACATCTTGGCAATTGTTGCTAGCACAAGAGTTGCGCAAGGAGTAAGTCTTCATCCCTTGTGTGTGTCTTCTTTGGAGGAGAGCCTTTTCGCCCTCTTGCTTCCAAGGCGCCGTCCAAATCATGGCCATGGTGAGATCTTCTAGATCTTCTCTTGATCTTGATAAGCAAACAAAGTTGATCATATAGATATACTTCATGCGATCTATTGAAACCCTAATTCCGCTCATGCTAGTTCTTAGATTATGCATGCTTAGGGTTTGCGCTCCCCCTTGAAGGGGACCCAACAAAACTCGGTGTATGTATCTGAAGACTGGGCTGGACAAACGTGAGGCCTTGGCGGTCCTGGGGTCAAATCCCTGCTCACCAGTGATCTCCTCCCAAAAAATCCTCTCTAAAAACTCACGAGGACGGTGTCGGGTCACGTCCGAAGGGAATCCAAAAATATGACCCAACTGGTCCAAAGTAAGTACATGCTCCTGATTCCCCAACCAGAATGACATCCTCCCTGGGTCTTCGTCATCATGGTTCCTCAGTGTAATCTGAACAGTACTGAAGAACTCCAAGGTCAGCTGTACATAAGTAGCATGTCTCTAATGATAAAATTCCTGCCACCCTATCTTCGTGAACATCCACTGGACGTCGTCGAACAATCCTAGGGACTGCAGTACCTGGTCGTCCCAATACCGGGTGCTAATCACTCATCGGGTGGACAGGGCTCGGTACCTCCTCTCGGCCTCTCTACCCCTGTGACGGATCTGACGTGGATATGGAGTAAGGATAGGAGGCGGTGATCGCGCGCGTCTCCTCTCTGGAATGATAGGCTCTGGAATAGTAGGAGATGGCTCAGGTGATGATGGCATTGGTGAAGGCAAATGAATCTCTAGCGATGGTACTAGTGCTATTGGTGTAGGTGCTGGCTGTGTCATCGGCGGTATCGTCATCGGCGGTATCTCAGAAACTGGTGGTGGAACTGCCTCATAAGTCGTAGAGGACTCAAGTACAACCAATGGTGAAGAGCGGAGCTCAGGTATATCTACTGATATCTTCGGTAAATCCGCAAACATCTCAGGTGATCCCTCCTCCTGATCTGGCCATATGGGTGTACAAGCCTTAGGGACAAGCAGGTCTCCCTGGGCCGAGGAAGGTGATGCAATCTCTGGGGTCTGCACTGTATCATGTGGAGTATCCACCTCCATAGCCTGAGTATTGGCGGGAATAGCAGACTATGGTATATCTGTGGGAGGCACTAGTGTAGTGAGACCCTCCACGTCCATCGGTATGGAATCAGTCTGCGTCTCGACTGATCTCTCCATCTCTTCTACTAAAGATGCTCACACTGGGGACGCCACTAGAGTCTCTACAGTCTCCACAACTAGTGATAATGGACGGGCGGCTCCCCTCCCTCGCGTAGTCATCCCTCGGGTGGTACACTTCCTAGAATATCGTCTCGCGATGCTTTGATCACGGCTCTCCGGTCTATCAGCAGGCCTCTCTAAAATATGCCGTCTGTGATGCATGTTGGTGTATATGCCCTAGGACCTAGTTTTGGTCAACTTATGTACTATTTGACATTGATATTTATATATCATTCTGGCATTGTCGTTATCATTGTTTGTCTACACCTACGATTGTGTACTTACATGATAATGTCCCTGGAGACAGATTGGATCTGTGCTCAAATAATTGTCCCCAGTCGATGTACCTGAGTGGATATGGGACAGCTCTGGTACTTGAGAGACTGGTATGTGGGCTGATTAGGCACGTGGTGCTAATGCAGACACATGGGTATATCATTGGAGGATGTACTGGATAGACCCGCTATGAGGCTATGACTTGGTGTCATGAGTTTCCTCATAAGTGACAGGAGATGCATTGATCCCTTGACATGAGGTCATTGATCATTCTATATGGTTAGGGACTTGCTTTAATACAACCTAACACCTTGCCGTAGTTGGGAGGTTATAACTGTTGTCATTGAGCATGTCACGACCCATATGAGAAGATCAATGGACAGACATAGGATTTGCCCCTTCCCTAGGGAAGTATGATATCCATGGAGCTCCTTTATGGTTCTATGACTGAGAGTGTATGGCCATACCCAGGTGAGAACCTGTTTTAGTCATAGCCATGTGATTGGATGAAAACAAGTGGTGACACACTTGTCCAATCGGATATCAGTCCGGCAAAGAGACTGTAATGCATCTATACCTGTAAGACCCAGAATTTTATTAGCAGGTAAGAAAAATAAAGTTTTGATTATTTAGCATGTTTGTGGAAGTTTTTCATTGAGAAAATGTCTTGATTTGTGTATTTTCCTGCAATGTAAAAATATGTGTCACGGAGAGGATTCGAACCGGAGACTTAAGGCATAGAATGTGTGCTACACGCCACTAGGCTAGGGGTGTCTTCTTGTTAGAAAAGGGTAAGAGCCCTTGATAAGGGGAAAGTGGAAATTAACTTATACTAAAGGGTTATTGGATCTTCCACTTATGTTTGCTAATGGGTTTGGATTCTTTGGAGATAGGAAAACGAAATTAGAGGGTTCACCCTCGTTTTTTCTATTTGCTCGTTGTTCACGAGTTTCGTTAGGGTGAAGGGTGGCGGCTTGCTTCTTCTTCTCCTTCTCTTCTTCTTGTGGCCGGCGACAAGAGGTAGTGGAAGCGATTTTCTGGCGGCTCTTGGGTGGTTCCGGCGAAGTGTGTGGCGTGAGTGGCGTGAGGGTGTTGGTTTGGAAGAACCGAAATCAAGGTGAGTGGATGTTCTCCTTCACCTAGTTCACGAAAATTGGATGCATTGCTTGTTTTAGAGAAGATTAATGCATAGGAGTATGGCATGATCTCTTAATTTCAATTGTACATGTTTTCCTTGTTTTTCCCAAATTTTCGAAACCCTAGCTTGCATGAAAATTAGGGCTTTTCGTTTTTAAGACTCTTAATCCTAAATTGGACTTTGATTAAACATGTATGTAGCTTTAGAATTTCAATTGCATGAAAATTAGGGCTAGAAGGAGAATTTCGACCCTTCTTCATGAAGTTACGTCCAAATGCATGGGTAAAAATTGGGGAAAACTTGATATTTATGAAATTAGGTATATGAGGATTCTACTGTATTTTTTTGGGAATTTTTAGAAATAAAAGTTTCTGTTGACTGAAATTGACCTAGGGGTAATTCGGTAAATTTCCTAGTTAAAATTGGGGAAAACTTGAAATTACGAATCTAGGGATCATGAGGGACGTAATGAATATTTTTACGAAATTTTTGGATAACTTTTCGCGTATGACTTAAACTTTGAACTAGGGGTATTTCTGTCTTTTGTTATCAGAACTAGTAGAAAACTATGAATATGTGATATTCTGCATTTATGTTAATTGTGAACGAAATTTAGTGAATTTTCTGTATTATTATGTATTTTTAATTGAATGGTGTATGCAGAAAGTAATGACATGAAATATTGATTGATAACTTTGGGTGATAACTTAGCATGATTATACTGAACTGATCAGCATGAAATCTAAGGACTCTATAAAATATTATGTGATTTTTGAATATTATGTGATTATGTGATTTTTGAATATTATGTGGTTATGTGATTTTCGAATATTATGTGGTTATGTGATTTTCGAATAATATGTGTTGTGGTCATGGAATGGTTAGGACTAAGGCTAAGTGTAACTGTGTACTCAAGGGGATAGTCTATATGTGATATGTTAAGGGTTGGAGATTTCAACCCTGTATTGTGATATGTGAGGGGGTTGTTGTTCAGCCTGCCTGATGTGATTATTGTGATAAAAATGACTATCCTAGAGTTTAGTTGACACTTAGGAGTCCACTTTTGTGAAATAAGATATAAGATGTGTCTGGTGTTGTCCAGTTAAGGAACCCTTTGGGAGAACGAGTGATATAAGACGCAAAGTGTCATGTCTTGGTCGGACAGGGGCCACCTCTTGATGTCATCACTCTTAGACGCTTAGATTTTTGTGATTATGGGGTGGTGTAGATCAAGGTATCACATCTTGACTAGGTGGTGATTACCTCTTGAGTCTACACACTGTCCATGTTTATGTTGCATGTGATTTGCAGGCTTCTCCCAGTGCTTAGGCCAAAGCCGGGTTGGACCATAATGGTCACTATTGATTATGCTGGACAACTAGGTCAATTAAGTCATTAGTTGGTTTAGAGTATAGCTCTAGAACCCTGGTTACTCTTTGGTGACAATGATGTCTTAGCAGTTTACACCTGATTGTTTTATATGAGTTCTGCCCTTTAATTTTGTTATATGTTGACATGATATTCTGTTAAAGGTTTTTAAAATAATCTGCATGTATTTTTGAGTGTATGTTATGGATGGTCGTTTGAGACTATCCACTCACTGGGCTGTGTAGCTCACCCCCTCAATATTTTCAGGTGTAGAGCAGGGGCGCAGTACCAGTTAGCATTTTATATGGATGTTGTGATAAGACTTTTGTGCTTAATTATCTGGGGCCGGTTGTGGCCGAACTATGCGAACTATGTGAACTATGTGAACTTGTGTTGCCGGTTGTGGCAGTTTAAGATTTTGATTTTTGTGTCACCGCGGGCTTTGGCCTGGTTTCGGTGTTTGGTATCATTGATGTTAGTTATGAACTTATAAAATTGATATTGTGACTTTGGTTCTCATTTTGAGTCGATTGGTATTTTTGCAATCGGATTTGATATAAATGTGAACTTGCATATGTCTAGTGCAAGTATTGCCTGGTGGCAGGTACCTTTATGTGATTTATGGATTTTACGGATTTTATGTGGTTTTGATATAACTGTTGACTTGCATATGTCTAGTGCAAGTATTGCGTGGTGGCAGGTACATTTGTGAAATTATGATTCGTGGAGATTTTTGTATGGATTTCTCGAAAATTTTCAGATCGTGTTTTCTTGAACTTGGTTTTACCTAGCATGTGAATCGATCTTGTATGATAACATCCTGTTTCTCTATGACTTGTGTTGCTTGTTTGGGGTAAAGATAACGGGATGTGACAATACCTAGTTCAGATGATGGGGATGTCGATGTCGATATCCATTCCAATGACCTGGGTAGCAGCGATGCACTGCTAGGTGCCACTCACTGCTTGTGATGACCTTTGATCAGCACTGCCAGCGTCAGAGGAACCTACAGGGTCGCACACCTTGATACTTGAGTTCTCGTATTGATCGGGAAGCCTTATGATCGAGTTATTGGATAACTCGAATCTAATTGGGAGATTTCGTCAGCGCCAATGGGCCTGATGAGATGGAAGAATATTATTGGAGCCAAACTTCATTTTTGGCAGTTTGACCCGTATTTGACCATGGTTGGTCACATTTGGATTAGGGTTGCATTGGATTGGATCAAAGTGCTTAATCAACCCATGTAATGAAGTTTGGGCTAGCTCATTATCCAATGAGGCCCAATAATAAGTTGTCATGAAGAGAAGAAAGGCTAAAAGGGTATAATGGGGAAAAATCTTCTCCCCTAGGCGCCTATGGGCATAATGGGGAGAAGTGGCGCAATTTGCTTCATAAGGAAGCAATTGGCGCCTCCCCCTTGATCCCTTAAGGTATGAATGCCAATATGGCATTGCTTGGGGCGCAAGGCAAGGCCTTGGCGCACAAAGAAAGACATGGTCTCTAAAAGGAATGGTTGAATGCGAATTATGGAAATGTCTTGGAGACTTTCCTTGTCTCAAAGCTTCTCATCCTAGCCGCCCACTTGTCTTAATCCTAGCCTTTCATAAATCGCCTCTTGCCCTATAAAAGAGCACTTAGCCGAGCCCTCTTGTGGATGATCAATCCTTGAAGGCGTGAACACAAGAAGAGGGCGAGTGCTAGGAGCAAGGGCGCATCTTCCTTCTTCCATAACCGCAAGCCTCTTCCTCCTTTCCTCTTGGCGCAAGGAGATTCAGGGCTTGGCGGCTTGGGTAGTCTTCCTTCTTCTCTTGGCGCATCATCTCTCTTGGTGGCGCAAGTGAAGTAGAGCATCTCCCTAAGGCTTGGATCTTCTTCCCGAGGCTAGCACCGGGCGCGAAAGAAGAGAACTCAAGAGATCCGTGTGTGTGAGACTGCAGAGGGCGCACACTTGGGCGCCTGCATCGGCATCACTCTACATTGCTCTTAAGGTATTTCCTAACTCATCGTGTCGACTCCCTTGCTTGCGATCTTCACTGGGTTTTTGGGACAGGCCTGTTTCGGGGACATTCTTCCGCTGTGTAAAATGTATGTCCATGACTCTGAAAATTGTAAAATGTCCCCGGGGTTTCCCAACAGTGGTATCAGAGCGACTTGCAAGACTCGAATGATGTTTTATGCTTTTCTTTCATGCTCACATGCCATATCTCTATTTTCGTAAATAGCATGATGCATGGCAAACAATTTTTCTAAGTAGGAAAAATTGAGGTTTCTTGTTTCTATCATCCTCTCAATCTCTTTTGGAATTTTTGGACTATTTTTCTTGTTTGATTTAAAGATCAAAGGCGCACGTAATTTTGTCAAGTAGGACGGGCATTGTGTCTTCGGACTGGCCAAGTCTCTTGATCTGACAAAATTGCCAGCCGAAAGGATCTCTAAAATCATCATAAAAATTAAATCGCAATAAACCAAAAGATTTGTGAGAAGAAGATGAGAAAAAGAGACTAGTTTTATGAAAAAGTAAAATTTCATATTTTATGTTTTTCATGAGCATGTAGAATTGCATGAGTAAATACTTTGATTGTGCATGATGTTGTGATCATTAGTCAAGCCCCCTTTTTTGCATGCCTGCGATATATCCTCGTGAGGCCTGCGTGCCGCTTTTCTTTTTGCTTATTGACTAAGAAGAAGATTAGGGTGGCGCATATACTTGGAGCTTAGTGCATGCATACCTTGGATGGTGATGCAACAAGCAAGAGGCGCAAACCTGCTTAGTGGCGCAAGACCATGGCATTGGCTGAACCTATGGGAACTTTGAAAGTATTCCTCTACGGTTTGAGAGCTAAGCCATGAGAGAAGGACCTTGGAGGAAACCTTGAAGTTCAAGCTAGAGGTCGGCTAGGCTAGGTCTAGTTTTTGGGGCTTGAGTTCTAGGACAAGAGTTGAACCTATTTCATGGCATGGATTGGTTCAATGTCTTGTATAGGATATGATCACATCATTCTTTACTACTTTTATCTGCAGAAGCATGCCTGAAATGTTTTTACCGTTATGTTATCACCATAGGATTGTATGCCTGTAATGATAGACATAAGATAAAACTGAGATGATGAGACCTTAAACAAAAACCCTCAATTAAAATATCAAGTCTTGTAGCCTTCTAACGCGTAGCCCTCACTAAGCTATCGATCAGTGGAGTTGTGAATTGTTTCCCACCCTCGTGGGACACACCCACTTACCATTAGAAAGTGCGTGGTGGCAATGGTTTCCCCAGTCCAGTTTTAACCTGGGCGTGCCTTCGCAAGGAAACTCGTTGGCCCTGGGCATAACAGTTAGGAATGGACTTGACTAGAAGTTCACATGTGCTGGGCACATGGTGAAAGTCTAGAGACATCGTTGAGAGGTAAAGGTTTCATGTTGTATCCAGCCCTCGCTGGACATGAAATGCCCAGACTGTCTCGACAAGGGGAGTTGCTTGGAGCAACCGGCCGACGCGCCCACCTTAGGAAACATGGGTTACTTTGTGCATCTCATCCCACCCTCGTGGGACGCGAAGCCTCATGTGAAATAAGGATCCCATCTCACTAGGAAGTTTTAAACTTCCCGATTGACTTTGTGGGTTGTCAATTCGAATTTAAAATAGTGAGAGCAGTAATCATTTAAAACAAGTCCAGTTTAAATGATTCGAAGTAGTACTAATCTATTCTTCTTGGGTGTTGTAGAACAATGGCTACAAACACTGGCGGATTATCACTGCGATCACTCCTTGATAAGGATAAGTTAGTTGGAACTAACTTTATGGACTGGCATCGGAACTTGAGGATAGTCCTCAAGCTCGAGAAGAAGCTGTATGTCCTTGAACAGCCTCTTCCTGCGGCTCCTCCGCCTAATGCCCGAACGGCAGACAGAGATGCTTATAGAAAGCATCAGGATGACTCTTTGGAGGTTGCATGTCTTATGCTAGCCAGTATGGCACCTGAACTGCAGGTGCAATATGAGGAGCAGAACGCTTTTCAGATGATCACTCGTATGAAACAGATGTTCGAGGCTCAGGCTAGAACTGAGAGATTTGACACCGCCAAAGCAGTCTTTCGGTGCAAGTTGTCTTAGGGTGCACCAGTGAGACCCCATGTTCTCAAACTCATTGGGAACGTGGATCATCTCAGGAGACTGGGACACACCATAGACAACGAGCTGGTTGTGGATCTTATTCTGCATTCCCTGCCTCCTAGCTTCAGTCCGTTTATCATTAACTTTAACATGAACCGGATTGAGTGCACACGGGAGGAATTGATGAATATGCTCCAAACAGCCGAGCGAGAGATGGGTAAGACCAAACCCAATTCTGTTCTTTTGGTCCCTGCGACCAAGAAGATAAAGAAGAAGGGTAAGGCACGTGCTAAGAGCAGTGCTAGAGGTCCTACCAAAGCACTGAAGAAAAAGGCGAAGAAGTCAAAGGACCAGAGGTGTTTTCACTGTGGCGAGCAGGGTCACTGGAGAAGGGACTGCAAGCAGCTTCAGAATGAGGAGAAGAAAGTCTTGGCCTTAACTTCTAGCTCAGGTATCTATGTTACATAAGTCAATCTTTCTACTTCTATATCATGGGTATTGGATACCGCATGTGGAGCTCATATTTGTACAAATATGCAGGGGCTCAAGAAAAGTAGATCGGTGCGGCTTGGAGAGATTGACCTACGCGTTGGAAACGGGGCACAGGTTGCTGCTGTTGCTGTAGGCGTTTTGACTCTCTCCTTGCCTTCTTTACTTCAATTAGAACTAGATAATTGCTTTTGTGTACCTTCACTTACAAAGAACATTGTATCCATTCTTTGCTTAGCAAGAAAAGGATTTAAATTTGAAATAAATAAGAACTCCTGTTCTTTTTCATTTGCATATATGTTCTATGGGAAGGGTACTTTGTGCAATGGTCTATATATCTTGGATATGGAAAGTTCTATTTGTAACATAAGCAATAAAAGGACCAAACTGAGTGGTTCAGTTGGTGCTTTCCTATGGCACTGTCGATTAGCCCATATAAACAAAAATCGCATCCAACAACTCCATGCAAATGGATTGTTAGATTCAAGTTCCTTGGAGGAATTTGATACTTGTGAACCTTGTTTATTAGGGAAAATGACAAAGGCGCCCTTCACCAAGATTGGTGAGAGGGCAGAGGGTTTATTAGATCTCATACATACTGATGTGTGTGGGCCCTTCAATAAACAAGCCAGAGGAGGGTACAACTACTTCATTACCTTCACTGATGACTTCAGTAGGTATGGCTATGTCTACTTAATGAGACATAAATCTGAATCCTTTGAGAAATTCAAGGAGTTCAAGAATGAAGTAGAGAACCAGGTTGGAAGATCCATTAAAGCTCTTCGATCAGATCGAGGTGGAGAATACCTGAGCGGTGAGTTCTTTGACTATCTGAGAGAGTTTGGGATCATATCCCAACTCACTCCTCCTGGAACACCGCAATGGAATGGTGTGTCTGAAAGGAGAAATCGAACTTTATTGGATATGGTTCAATCTATGATGAGTCATGCAACTCTACCTTCATCATTCTGGGGGCATGCACTAGAAATAGCTTCTCTGATACTGAATAATGTTCCATCTAAGAGTGTCTCCAAAATACCATACGAGATATGGAGTGGGAGACGCCCTAATCTCGCGTTTATCAGGATCTGGGGATGTGAGGCTTATGTCAAACGTCAGGATTCTAGCAAGCTAGAACCTAGATCTAATAAGTGTGTGTTTGTGGGGTATCCTAAGGAAACTAAAGGATACTACTTCTATGTCCCAACCGAGAACAAAGTTTTTGTTGCTCGGGGTGCTGTCTTTCTAGAGAAAGAATTTCTTATGAAAGAAGTTAGTGGGAGGAAGTTTGACTTGGATGAGATCCAAGAGCAAGCACTAGACAAAGAGATGGAATCTGAGCCACCTGCACCGGTTGCTAGGCAACCTGAGGCTCAGACACAGGTCCCGCGTAGGTCTGGGAGAATTCGTCGTGCACCTGAAAGGTATGGGTCGTTACCGACCCAACACGATGGGATCTTCATCATTGAGGATGAACCCAGAACCTATGATGAGGCGGTTAGTGGACCGGACTCCGAGAGATGGCTTGACGCCATGCGATCCGAGATGGATTCTATGTCAGCTAACGAAGTCTAGGATTTGGTTGAGCTGCCTAATGGGGTAAAACCCATAGGGTGTAAATGGGTCTTCAAGAGGAAGACAGACATGGGTGGCAAAATAGTTACCTATAAGGGTAGACTAGTGGCTAAAGGATTTAAACAAGTCCACGAGGTGGACTATGATGAAACCTTCTCGCCAGTTGTCATGATTAAATCCATTCGGATTCTGCTTGCTATAGCTGCATATCATGACTATGAGATATGACAGATGGATGTGAAGACAGCGTTCCTTAACGGGAAGCTGACTGAGGATGTGTATATGACACAACCTGATGGCTTCATCCATCCTGCAGAGGCTAATAAGGTCTACAGGCTGAAGAGATCCATTTATGGATTAAAACAAGCATCTCGAAGTTGGAATCTTTGATTTGATGAAGCTGTGAGAGATTATGGCTTTATCAAAAGCGAAGATGACGCCTGTGTATACAGAAAATTCAGTGGGAGCTTGGTGATTTTTCTGGTCTTGTATGTTGATGACATACTGCTAATCGGAAACGACATCCCTAGTCTTCAAGCTGTGAAGACATGGTTGGGGAAGTGTTTCGAGATGAAAGACTTAGGGGAGGCCGCCTATATTCTAGGCGTAAGGATCTACTGGGATAGATCTAAGAGGCTTCTAGCCCTTAGTCAGAGTACTTACATTGATAAGGTACTGGAAAGGTTCTACATGGAGCAATCCAAGAAAGGATACCTTCCAGTGAGACATGGCCTTACTCTCTCAAAGAGCCAGTGTCCTACAACACAGGCTGAGAGGGATGATATGAGTCGAATTCCTTATGCTTCGGCAGTAGGATCGATCATGTATGCAATGTTGTGTACTAGACCAGATGTGGCATATGCCATGAGCATAACCAGCCGATACCAATCCAATCCAGGTCTGCAGCACTGGGTGGCTGTAAAGAACATCCTAAAGTATCTGAGAAGAACTAAGGATCTGTTCTTGGTCTATGGGGGACAGGAAGAGCTCAGTATGCAGGGCTATACTGATGCATCGTTCCAGTCTGACCCTGACGACTTTAGATCGCAGGCCGGCTATGTGTTCAAGATAAATGGAGGCGCTGTATGTTGGAAGAGCTTCAAGCAATCCACCATAGCAGATTCTACAACCGAAGCTGAGTATGTGGCTGCTTCTGAGGCAGCCAAGGAAGCTGTTTGGATAAAGAAGTTCTTATGTGATCTTCAGGTGGTACCTAGTGCAATGGATCCCATTGAACTCTACTGTGACAACAATGGAGCAATTACACAAGCCAAGGAACCACGGTCTCATCAAAAATCCAAACACATACTCAGAAGATTTCACCTGATCAGAGAGATCATTGACAGAGGTGATGTCAAGATTAGCAGAGTTGACACAGAGAACAATCTAGCAGACCCATTGACCAAGGCTTTGGCGCCGCAGAAGCATGATGGTCACGCTAGAGATATGGGGTTGAGATTCCTCAACTTCTAGGTCTTAGTGCAAGTGGGAGATTGTTGGTGTATATGCCCTAGGACCTAGTTTTGGTCAACTTATGTACTACTTGACATTGATATTTATATATCATTCTGGCATTGTCATTATCATTGTTTGTCTACACCTGCGATTGTGTACTTACATGATAATGTCCCTGGAGACAGATTGGATCTGTGCTCAAATAATTGTCCCCAGTCGATGTACCTGAGTGGATATGAGACAGCTCTGGTACTTGAGAGACTGGTATGTGGGCTGGTTAGGTACGTGGTGCTAACGCAGACACATGGGTATATTATTGGAGGATGTACTGGATAGACCCGCTATGAGGCTATGACTTGGTGTCATGAGTTATCCTCATAAGTGACAGGAGATGCATTGATCCCTTGACTTGAGGTCATTGATCATTCTATATGGTTAGGGACTTGCTTTGATACAACCTAACACCTTGCCGTAGTTGGGAGGTTATAACGGTTGTCATTGAGCATGTCACGACCCATATGAGAAGATCAATGGACAGACATAGGTTTTGCCCCTTCCCTAGGGAAGTATGATATCCATGGAGCTCCTTTATGGTTCTATGACTGAGAGTGTATGGCCATACCCAGGTGAGAACCTGTTTTAGTCATAGCCATGTGATTGGATGAAAACAAGTGGTGACACACTTGTCCAATCGGATATCAGTCCGGCAAAGAGACTGTAATGCATCTATACCTAGTTGCGATGATGGGGATGTCGATGTCGATATCCATTCCAATGACCTGGGTAGCAGCGATGCACTGCTAGGTGCCACTCACTGCTTGTGATGACCTTTGATCAGCACTGCCAGCGTCAGAGGAACCTACAGGGTCGCACACCTTGATACTTGAGTTCTCATATTGATCGGGAAGCCTTATGATCGAGTTATTGGATAACTCAGATCTAATTGGGAGATTTCGTCAGCGCCAATGGGCCTGATGAGATGGAAGAATATTATTGGAGCCAAACTTCATTTTTGGCAGGTTGACCCGTATTTGACCATGGTTGGTCACATTTGGATTAGGGTTGCATTGGATTGGATCCAAGTGCTTAATCAACCCATGTAATGAAGTTTGGGCTAGCTCATTATCCAATGAGGCCCAATAATAAGTTGTCATGAAGAGAAGAAAGTCTAAAAGGGTATAATGGGGACAAATCTTCTCCCCTAGGCGCCTATGGGCATAATGGGGAGAAGTGGCGCAATTTGCTTCATAAGGAAGCAATTGGCGCCTCCCCCCTTGATCCCTTAAGGTATGAATGCCAATATGGCATTGCTTGGGGCACAAGGCAAGGCCTTGGCGCACAAAGAAAGACATGGGCTCTAAAAGGAATGGTTGAATGAGAATTATGGAAATGTCTTGGAGACTTTCCTTGTCTCAAAGCTTCTCATCCTAGCCACCCACTTGTCTTAATCCTAGCCTTTCATAAATCACCTCTTGCCCTATAAAAGAGCACTTAGCCGAGCCCTCTTGTGGATGATCAATCCTTGAAGGCGTGAACACAAGAAGAGGGCGAGTGCTAGGAGCAAGGGCGCATCTTCCTTCTTCCATAACCGCAAGCCTCTTCCTCCTTTCTTCTTGGCGTAAGGAGATTCAGGGCTTGGCAGCTTGGGTAGTCTTCCTTCTTCTCTTGGCCCATCATCTCTCTTGGTGGCGCAAGTGAAGTAGAGCATCTCCCTAAGGCTTGGATCTTCTTCCCGAGGCTAGCACTAGGCGTTGAAGAAGAGAACTCAAGAGATCCGTGTGTGTGAGATTGCAGAGGGCGCACACTTGGGCGCCTGCATCGGCATCGCTCTACATTGCTCTTAAGGTATTTCCTAACTCATCGTGTCGACTCCCTTGCTTGCGATCTTCACTGGGTTTTTGGGACCGGCCTGTTTCGGGGACATTCTTCCGCTGTGTAAAATGTATGTCCATGACTCTGAAAATTGTAAAATGTCCCCGGGGTTTCCCAACAATGCACTGGGTATAGAAGACGTGCTAGGAGCTGGTGATGTCCTCTTAGTACCAAGCTCGTCAGAAACACTGGGATACTCCCAAGGCGTGTCGGAGGGAGGAAATATGTCAAAAGGTATCGGAGACTCCACTGCCGACATCTGATGGACCATCCTATACCTAGGATAAACAGGAGGGTACGGTCCTCATACACTCTCCTTCCTTACCACCCCATAGGGTCTGGACCTCACAGATCCCCTCGGTGCCATACTCCCAATAAGGTCAATCCAAAATATGCAAATTCAACTCAAAAACCGAGATGCTACAGTAACTAAGAAAGTCGGCCATGAAAGTCGCATGCAAAAATTGTTGGGGTATGCCCTTAAGGCTAATGTTTGAGGCCTTGGGATTGTATAAGTATCATGTAATAAACTCTTAAGTTTATAATAAGGCATGGTTGTTATTCAGGTTGTTACCTTGTCTGCTGTAATAAGTGTACTTCTGAATAATGTCTCAAAGCTGTTCAGCTAGGCTGACAGGCTATGAGTCCTTAGTCGAGATATCTTGGTGAACATGAGACAGCCTTGATATGATGGAGACTAATATGAGTGCTAATCTTATAGGATGCTTCGAGCATGGAATAAGATGTAGACTCATGGGTACATTGGATGTACTGGACAGACCCTACTGGGATATTGCATTGCTTGTCACAATGTGAATGATCCCTGTAAGCAGCAAGTGGCACATGTCCTTTGACTTGAGATCACTTGTGTTTCTAAATGATGATTGTCATTGTTTTGAGGTAGTTCAATATCATTTGAAATATAATGATTATAGACTATCTTGGATGGTGAGCTTGAATCAGGTTAGGGCACTAGTGATAGATAAAGGATTGCCGTCTCCTTGTTTAAGGAGTGTGATGTTCTAGAGGCCCCCCCCTATATGAGATGATTGAGGTAGTGTATGGCCATACCCAGATGACTATGTGCATCTGATCTAATCATGCTCATCGTATTGGAGTTACAAGCTTGACATGCTTGTCCAATAAGAACATCCAGTGGCAAAGGACATATGTGTGCCTTGTGAGTTTTGATTCACACTTGTGCCATGGTTTGGGTGTAGTCTTGGAAGACTATTTCCTTTATATAGGGAGACAGTGATGTGTTGCTAGATACCCCTCACTGATCGTGATAACGTAAGTTGTCGTTACCGACATTTAAAGGAAACCCTTAGGGTCGCACAATTTGATGATATGGCTTTCTTGAGTCAGATCGTGTGGACTGAATTGTATGGGTTCAGTTTAAAGGGATTTAATCTCTGATTGTAAGTGAGATCTAGCCTGATCATGTTTGATTGATTAGGGCTTTAGATCGGTAAGCTTCGATCGAGAGAGATGATGCTAGATCGGTGAGATCAGGAGCATCAGGAGATGAACGGCTAGATCATGAGCCATTTGGTTCATAGAGGGTCTAGACCATGCCTTGGCTTGGCTTGGTTTGAATTTGGTCTTTGGGCCAAATCGAATTGAACCAAAGCATGAACCGGTTCACTAGGTGAACGCATGGTTCATCAAGAGGGGCGTTTTGGCGTTGGAAAGTGGCTTCATGACTTTCCATTTTGGGAAGTCATGTAACGTCATTTGTCTTGATGTCGCCGAAGTGCATTTGCTCTCTTGTCTTTGCGTTTTGGTTTTGGAAAAAAGAGAGCTTGCTTGCCATCTCGTGTGGAAGGAAGTGGACGACAAGAACAAGCGCTCGGCCAAGGAAACTTCTCCATCATCCTAACATTCGATCAAGGACACCTTGCGCATCCTTGCTAGCACAAGGAATCCAAGGAGAAGCCATCTTCTCTTGTGTGTGATTATCTTCGGAGAAGGGGCACTTGCGCCTTTGCTTCCAAAGCTCCATCTAAACCGAGATGGCTATGGTATGAGTCCCAACTTCACCAAGTTGAACATATGTTTATGCTAAGATTCTCGAAAACCTTTTGCTTCCGCTTGCAATGGTGATGCGCCACCCCTTTAAGGTTTTCGCCCCCCTCTTGAAAGGGATTTTGTTTACTTGCGCTCCCCCATGAAGGGGACACTTCAATTGGTATCAGAGCGCCGGTTGAAGCATAATCATATGATTGCTTGATATACTATGTGATCCATGTTTGCGCATCTACATGTATGTTGATCTTGTTTGACATATGTTATCTCTTCATGCGAGTATGCTAGATAATAGTATGTTTATATTTGCGCATGTATGAGAGTTATGTTGATTGGCGCATATATGTTGGTTGCGGTTATACCATGTTGTTGTTGTTTTTCTAAAACCTATATGACATGCGCGCCCAACTAGATCTAAGATGTACCTATTGTAAACCCTTAGATGGGTTGATGGGGTTGAAAGCTTCATCTAGAATGGATCAAACTAGTCTGATCAGACCATCTGACAGCCTAGATGGGTTGACCAGATAGCACCTGTGCGCAAGCACGAGGTGGCTATAGGTCGACTGCATCCAAGGCGTGTAGCGAGGTCTGATTGAGACAACTTCTGAACACACTTGAGTTAGGCCCGGGGTCACACCCGCTTGCCAAAACTCATGAGAGTGGTTCAGCCCTTGGCGCATGCATGGTTGACCATCAGGTCAACTCGGGTCAGTTAGGACTCGGTGCATGCAAGGGAAAAGGATCTATCTAGATGGATGAGTGGATCCCTATCAATGGACCATTGTAAGGTTGTAGGGCACATAAGGAAATTAAAAGTGATGCCTATGGGGTTTTCTAAATTTTAATTTCTTGATTGGATCACATGATGATTGAAACCATATGCTTGTTTATTTACTCTTATGTGGGTTGCCCTATTGTGTGCTGTGCTGGGGCCTGTGAGCCTGGATTTAAAATTGTAAATTAATTTGTGATCTGCGAATCACATTGTACTTAATTTATAATGTATTGTTGACCTGCGAGTCAACCTTGTCTAGATAGATCAAAAATGTATTTTGATTAGACAAGAGCACAAAGGCACACATCCAAGAGGAGCATTCACCTGGTGGCGCACCTGAGGTGCTCTTGGCGCTAGAGCCCTAGGTTGGACCAGATGTGAGGCCAAGGAGCTCAAGTGAAGACTTAAGTAAAATTAAGGTCTTACTAGGGTTCATGGGCTTTTACCACATAAGATCATGCTTTCTACTTATTGCTAATAATTAGAATTGCATGTTTAAGTTTATCTTCTGCTATAGCCATAGGACATGCCTGATAGTAAGAAGATAAAAGACCGTTAAAATCCAACGCTAATATATCAAGCTCGTAAGCCTTCTGACGCGAAACCTCACCGTTCTGACTATCGTTGGAGCCGTGTTGAACCCACTCAGTGGGCACGTCCATCTATCTTCAGACGGTGCTGGATTACACCTGCGTGTTACAGAGCAGGGATTTATCCCTTCTCGTTGCTTAGCATAGCACGTGGTGGTCCAGGGAGTAGGTCAGGTCAGCTTGACCATGTAGACTACATATGTGGCGCATATGGTAGCACATGGAGGCAGCCATCTCTGGGATCAGAGACTGTGTTGTACCAACTCAGTTGGCACAGTCTGCTGGATTGCCAAGATGAAGGGGAATCGCACGGGTTGGCGATTGGCTGGGACAGCCTACCAGAAATTAGTGCTTGTCATCTCTGTGCATCTTATCTCGCTTGAGCGGGACGCGGAGACCAAGTATGAAATCTGGATCCCATCTCACTACAAGAGTGTTACTCTTTCGGACTGTTTACTGGATTTTTCAGTCAGACAAAATAGTGAGAAAAGAATCTTTCTTAAGTCCTGGATTGATTCTGAAACATTGATACTGACCTTGCTGTTCTTGCCTGTTGTAGATTCCTGCAGCAACGAACACCATGAGCTTCAATGTGCGATCCCTACTGGAAAGGGAGAAGTTTGCTGGGCCGAACTTCTCTGACTGGTTCGGACACCTTAAGATTGTTCTTAAGGCAGAGAGGAAACTGTATGTCCTCGAGACGGCGATACCGCCGCAGCCCGCTCCGAACGCCGCAAGGGCGGTTCGGGATGCCTACGAAAAGCACGTCAATGATAGCATTGATGTCGCTTGCCTGATGCTAGCGTCTATGACGCCACCGCTGCAGCGTCAGCATGAGGATATGTCGGCTATAGAAATTATAGCGAACCTCAAGATGCTGTATGCTGCACAGGCGAGGACTGAGCGCTATAATCTGACGAAGCTCTTCTTTCAGAGCAAACTGGCTGAGGGGAGCCCAGTGGGAGCTCATGTGCTCAAGATGATTGGGCACAAGGAGGCTCTAGAGAAACTGGGGCATACCGTCAACCAGGAGCTTGCTGTGGACATTATTCTACAGTCTCTTCCGCCTTCTTTCGATGCGTTCATCATTAATTTTAATATGAACAAAATCGATTGTACGCCGGCAGAGCTGCTGAATATGCTCTTGACAACTGAGGAAACTCTGAAGGGTAAGCCTTCAACCTCTGTCTTAATGGTTCCTTCAAGGAACAAGAAGAAGGGGAAGAAGGGCAAGACCCCTATCAAGAATTACAGCAAGGCCCTGAAACAGAAGGTGAAGCGGTCGAAGGACAACAGGTGTTTCCACTGTGGCCAGCTGGGTCACTGGAAAAAGGACTGTAAAGCGCTCCAAGGAGATAAGAGGGGAAGCATCGCTTCTGGCTCAGGTATATATGTGACTGAGGTCATGTTATCTTCTTCTACCATTTCATGGGTGTTGGACACCGCATGTGGAGTTCACATTTGTTCAAATGTGCAGGAACTCAAGAGAAGAAGGCAGGTGGGACAGCATGAGGTAGACCTACGAGTTGGAAACGGGGCACGGGTTGCTGCTGTTGCTGTAGGAGACTATTTCATTACTTTACCATCTGGCATTGTATTAGAATTGAACAATTGTTATTTTGTACCAAGTATCACCAAGAATATTATCTCCATTCCTGCTCTAGTCAGGAAAGGATTTGCCTTTGAATGCAAGATTTCAAAGTGTGTTTTAACTTTTGATAATATTGTGTGTGCGACTGGTTCAATTAACAATGGGTTATACATGTTGGACATGGAAAATTCTATACAAAACATTGATAATAAGAAAGCCAAGTATGCTGATGACAGCACCTTGCTATGGCATAGTCGTTTAGGCCATATAAACGAGAAGCGCATTAAGCGGTTGCATGATCATGGACTGCTGGGATCATTCTCCTATAAGGAGATTGATACATGCAAAGCTTGTTTAATGGGTAAAATGACGAAGTCACCTTTTTCTAAGAAAGGTCAAAGGGCTTCAGGTTTACTTGACCTTATACACAGTGATGTGTGTGGGCCATTTAGTAAACATGCCAGAGGTGGCTATCAGTACTTCATTACCTTTACTGATGATTTCAGTAGGTATGGGTATGTCTATTTAATGAGACATAAAAGTGAATCTTTTGACAAGTTCAAAGAGTTCAAAAATGAAGTACAAAATCAGCTAGGCCGAAATATCAAGGCACTTCGTTCTGATCGAGGTGGTGAATACCTGAGTCATGCGTTTACTGACTATCTGAAGGAGTGTGGGATTATCTCACAGCTCACTCCGCCAGGAACACCGCAGTGGAATGGTGTGTCCGAGAGGAGAAATAGAACGTTACTTGATATGGTTCGTTCTATGATGAGTCAGGCTACTCTTCCATATTCCTTTTGGGGTTTTGCACTGGAAACAGCTGCAAAGGTACTAAACCGAGTGCCATCCAAGGCAGTTTCAAAGACGCCATATGAGTTATGGTATGGGAAACAGCCTAGCTTGACATTTATCAGGATCTGGGGTTGCGAGGCTTATGTCAAAAAGCTCGCCTCTGGGAAACTGGAAAGCAGATCTGAGAAATGTATCTTTGTCGGTTACCCTAAGGAAACTAAGGGTTATTATTTCTATGATCCCAAAGAGAACAAGGTTTTTGTTGCTCGGACGGCCATATTTCTTGAGAAGGAGTTTCTTCTGCAAGAGGCCAGTGGGAGAGAAATAAAGCTGGATCAGATTCCAGAGGAAGGACAAAGTAGTCAAGCAGAGTTGGATGAGCCTGAGCCGGTAGATCAGGTTATTGAACAACCAGAGGCTCAGATATCACGGGAACCGCGAAGATCGGGTAGGATCCGTCGACAGCCTGAGCGCTATGACGGAGTCTACATCATTGATAATGATGAACCCCTAACTTATGCGGATGCGGTCAGTGGACCGGAGTCAGCTAGATGGCTTGATGCTATGCGAGCCGAGATGGACTCCATGTCAGATAACCAAGTCTGGGATTTGGTTGATCCGCCTCCGGGAGTAATCCCTATAGGCTGTAAATGGATCTTCAAGAAGAAGATTGACATGGATGGTAACGTGGTTACCTATAAAGGCAGACTAGTTGCGAAAGGTTTCAAACAAATCTACGGGATAGATTATGATGAAACTTTCTCTCCTGTAGCCATGTTTAAGTCTATTCGGATTCTTTTCGCGATAGCAGCATATTACGACTATGAGATCTGGCAGATGGATGTGAAAACAGCTTTCCTTAATGGAAATCTGGATGAGGATGTGTATATGACACAACCTGAGGGTTTCACTAATCCAGCAGATCGTCATAAAATATGCAAGTTAAAGAAGTCCATTTATGGACTTAAACAAGCATCAAGAAGCTGGAACATTCGTTTTGATGAATCAATCTCTGAGTTTGGTTTCATCAAGAACGAGGATGACCCGTGTGTATATAAGAGGTTTAGTGGGAGCGTGATTACATTCCTAATCCTCTACGTCGATGATATCTTGATCATTGGAAATGATATTCCTGAACTGCATGCTGTTAAAGCATGGTTAGGAAAATGTTTCCAGATGAAAGATTTAGGAGAAGCAGCCTATGTACTAGGTGTGAAGATCTACAGGGATAGATCTAAGAGGCTTCTCGGGCTGTGCCAGAGTACTTACATCGATAAGGTCCTGGAGAGATTCCATTTAGAGAATTCTAAACGTGGATATCTTCCAGTCAGACATGGTCTGAATCTTTCGAAGAGTCAGTGTCCACAAACACAGACTGAGAAAGATGAAATGGACAATACGCCTTATGCTTCGGCTATTGGGTCCATTATGTATGCGATGTTGTGTACTCGCCCAGACGTCGCTTACGGGTTAAGCGTGACCAGTCGATTCCAAAGTAATCCAGGTTTGGCGCACTGGATTGCGGTCAAGAACATCTTAAAATATCTGCGGAGGACCAAAGATATGTTCTTGATATATGGTGGTCAGGAAGAACTCAGTATAGAGGGATATACTGACGCTTCGTTCCAGTCGGACCAGGATGATTTCCGATCGCAATCAGGCTATGTTTTTAGCTTGAATGGTGGAGCAGTGGTGTGGAAGAGTTTCAAACAGTCTACTGTTGCTTCCACAACTGAAGCCGAGTATGTTGCAGCCTCGGAAGCATCCAAGGAGGCAGTGTGGATTCGTAAGTTCGTGAGAGAACTTGGTGTCGTTCCTTCGAGTGCTGATCCTTTGGTTATCTTCTGTGATAACACTGGAGCAATCGCACAAGCAAAGGAACCACGGTCGCACCAGAAGTCCAAGCACATACAGAGACGGTTTCACTTGATCCGGGAGATCATTGATCGAGGCGAGATCAAGATTTGCAAGGTTCATACAGATGACAATCTGGCAGACCCGCTTACCAAGCCTCTGGCGCAGCAGAAGCATGAGAAGCACTGTAATAATATGGGTTTGAGATTTCTCAACCATTAGATTAAGTGCAAGTGGGAGATTGTTGGGGTATGCCCTTAAGGCTAATGTTTGAGGCCTTGGGATTGTATAAGTATCATGTAATAAACTCTTAAGTTTATAATAAGGCATGGTTGTTATTCAGGTTGTTACCTTGTCTGCTGTAATAAGTGTACTTCTGAATAATGTCTCAAAGCTGTTCAGCTAGGCTGACAGGCTATGAGTCCTTAGTCGAGATATCTTGGTGAACATGAGACAGCCTTGATATGATGGAGACTAATATGAGTGCTAATCTTATAGGATGCTTCGAGCATGGAATAAGATGTAGACTCATGGGTACATTGGATGTACTGGACAGAACCTACTGGGATATTGCATTGCTTGTCACAATGTGAATGATCCCTGTAAGCAGCAAGTGGCACATGTCCTTTGACTTGAGATCACTTGTGTTTCTAAATGATGATTGTCATTGTTTTGAGGTAGTTCAATATCATTTGAAATATAATGATTATAGACTATCTTGGATGGTGAGCTTGAATCAGGTTAGGGCACTAGTGATAGATAAAGGATTGCCGTCTCCTTGTTTAAGGAGTGTGATGTTCTAGAGGCCCCCCCCTATATGAGATGATTGAGGTAGTGTATGGCCATACCCAGATGACTATGTGCATCTGATCTAATCATGCTCATCGTATTGGAGTTACAAGCTTGACATGCTTGTCCAATAAGAACATTCAGTGGCAAAGGACATATGTGTGCCTTGTGAGTTTTGATTCACACTTGTGCCATGGTTTGGGTGTAGTCTTGGAAGACTATTTCCTTTATATAGGGAGACAGTGATGTGTTGCTAGATACCCCTCACTGATCGTGATAACGTAAGTTGTCGTTACCGACATTTAAAGGAAACCCTTAGGGTCGCACAATTTGATGATATGGCTTTCTTGAGTCAGATCGTGTGGACTGAATTGTATGGGTTCAGTTTAAAGGGGTTTAATCTCTGATTGTAAGTGAGATCTAGCCTGATCATGTTTGATTGATTAGGGCTTTAGATCGGTAAGCTTCGATCGAGAGAGATGATGCTAGATCGGTGAGATCAGGAGCATCAGGAGATGAACGGCTAGATCATGAGCCATTTGGTTCATAGAGGGTCTAGACCATGCCTTGGCTTGGCTTGGTTTGAATTTGGTCTTTGGGCCAAATCGAATTGAACCAAAGCATGAACCGGTTCACTAGGTGAACGCATGGTTCATCAAGAGGGGCGTTTTGGCGTTGGAAAGTGGCTTCATGACTTTCCATTTTGGGAAGTCATGTAACGTCATTTGTCTTGATGTCGCCGAAGTGCATTTGCTCTCTTGTCTTTGCGTTTTGGTTTTGGAAAAAAGAGAGCTTGCTTGCCATCTCGTGTGGAAGGAAGTGGACGACAAGAACAAGCGCTCGGCCAAGGAAACTTCTCCATCATCCTAACATTCGATCAAGGACACCTTGCGCATCCTTGCTAGCACAAGGAATCCAAGGAGAAGCCATCTTCTCTTGTGTGTGATTATCTTCGGAGAAGGGGCACTTGCGCCTTTGCTTCCAAAGCTCCATCTAAACCGAGATGGCTATGGTATGAGTCCCAACTTCACCAAGTTGAACATATGTTTATGCTAAGATTCTCGAAAACCTTTTGCTTCCGCTTGCAATGGTGATGCGCCACCCCTTTAAGGTTTTCGCCCCCCTCTTGAAAGGGATTTTGTTTACTTGCGCTCCCCCATGAAGGGGACACTTCAAAAATCTCTCAAGAATCCGATCGAACCGCCTCCAAATCAGTGTAAAATATATGTAATCTGAGTTCTACTGATGAATCACAAGTCAGAGTAAAGAAAACTCATGGATCTGCGCGCGAATCGGGCTCTAATCGGCTGAAAAATGAGCTCTGGCGACTTGGCGGACGAACAATGATTCTCCACGATCTTCAGCAGAAATCCGATGGAAGTTGGCTGGGAATCACTCACTGGAAGTAGAAGAAGGCGGGTGGAAGGGTTTCGTCTCCGCTCGTGAGAGGAATCGTCGAAAATCGGCGATTTACGAGCGTAGGCATAAAACCCTAAGTAGTCGGTTAAGTTTAAACCGTAAGAACTTACGGTCCGTAATGTCGTCACGGCTTGGGCCGTAAACTTGCTTTAGCGTACAGTGTCCCGTAAAACTCAGTCTTAATTGTAATCACGGCTACACGATAATTACGGCTTCACCCGTAAATTTTGCGTTTTGACTTCACTTTTCATCAGAAAAATCCTGAAAAATCTTTGAAAAATTCCTACACATAAGACATCGATTTTTGAAGAATTTTCATATATAAAAGTTCATCATATAACACCAACAAAGTACAAAATAAAAATTAAGAAATTAACACTAAGAACTTTAAAGAACAATTTGAAGCTTGACTAGGAAAACATGCTAAAATCAACGAAAATCTAGAGCCTCTGGGTTGCCTCCTAGGTAGCGCTTTTTTAAGGTCTTTAGCTCGACCAAGGCGATGTTCAGGACTCTTCTGGAGTGTTGGAGTATGCCCTTAAGGCTAATGTTTGAGGCCTTTGGGATTGTAAAAGTATTATGTAATAAACTCTTATGTTTATGAAAGGCATGGTTATTATTCAGGTTGTTACCTTGTCTGCTGCAATGAGTGTGCTTCTGAATAATGTCTCAAAGCTGTTCAGCTAGGCTGACAGGCTGTATGTCCTTAGTCGAGATATCTTGGTGAACATGAGACAGCCTTGATATGATGGAGACTAATATGAGTGCTAATCTTATAGGATGCTTCGAGCATGGAATAAGATGTAGACTCATGGGTACATTGGATGTACTGGACAGACCCTACTGGGATATTCCATTGCTTGTCACAATGTGAATGATCCTTGTAAGCAGCAAGTGGCACATGTCCTCTGACTTGAGATCACTTGTGTTTCTAAATGATGATTGTCATTGTCTTGAGGTAGTTCAATATCATTTGAAACATAATGATTATAGACTATCTTGGATGGTGAGCTTGAGTCAGGTTAGGGCACTTGTGATAGATAAAGGATTGCCGTATCCTTGTTTAAGGAGTGTGATGTTCTAAAGGGCCCCCTTTATATGAGATGATTGAGGAAGTGTATGGCCATACCCAGATGACTATGTTCATCTGATCTAATCATGCTCATCGTGTTGGAGTTACAAGCTTGACATGCTTGTCCAATAAGAACATCCAGTGGCAAAGGATAAATGTATGCCTTGTGAATAGAGTCACACTTGTGCCTTGGTTTGGGAGTAGTCTTGGAAGACTCTTTCCTTTATATCGGGAGACAGTGATGTGTTGCTAGATACCCCTCACTGATCGTGATAACGTAAGTTATCGTTACCGACATTTAGAGGAAACCCTCAGGGTCGCACAATATGATGATATGGCTTACTTGAGTCAGATCGTGTGGACTGAATTCTTTGGGTTCAGTTTAAGGGGATTTAATCTCTGATTGTAAGTGAGATCTAGCCTGATCATGTTTGATTGATTAGGGCTTGAGATCGGTAAGCTTGGATCGAGAGAGATGATGCTAGATCGAAGAGATCAGGGGCATCAGGTGATGAACGGTTAGATCATGAGCCTTGGGGTTCAATATGGTCTAGACCACATGGCTTGAGCCATTTCGGTTTGGTTCATGAACCAAAGTCGATTGAAACGGTTTAGCTTGAACCGGTTCACAATTGTGAACGCATGGTTCAATGCTCAAATGCGTTTGAGGTTGGCTTGAGCGCATGGCATGATGAGCTTCCATTTATGGAAAGTCATCATGGCCGGTTTCACAAAAAACGCCTAAACGCATAAGCGTTTGTGCTCTTCTCTTGAACGCCTTGGACAATTTCGTTGAGGTGTGGTTGACGACGAGAAGGAGAGGCTAGGCAAGTGAAGCTCTCGGCAACAAGGAGATTCATCATCCCCTTCCATTCGACAAGAAGGCTTGAGGGTCTTGCTAGCACAAGAGATCTCAAGGAAGTGAGCATCTTCATCTTGTGTGTGGGCTTGTGGAGGAGACCTAGTTTGATCTCTTCTTCCAAACCGACTTCCAAATCCATGGCGTTGGTATGATTCCTTTTCATAACATAAGTTGATCTTATAGATTCATATGCGATCTTGAAACCCTTTTTCCGCAAAGCTTGTTAGAATTGCAAGTTTAGGGTTTCTCCCCTATAATTAGGGGTTCCTACAATTGGTATCAGAGGTAGGCTCTTGATATGATCTATATGATTGCTTATTTGTGATCCATACATTCAAGTTGCGCTTACTTTTACTTGAAGCATGCTTTGTTTTCATGAGGTTGCGCATGTATCTTGTTTTCATGAGGTTGCGCATGTATCTTGTTTTCATGAGGTTGCGCATGTATCTTGCTTTCATGAAGTTGCGCATGATATCATGCTTTAAGTTGCGCTTGTATCATGGCTTTGATAAAGTATGCGCTCCCCCTTGAAGGGGACCCCCTAAAGTATGCGCTCCTCCTTGAAGAGGACCCCCTTAGATCTAAGGGTTATATGCAAGCATGTTGTTTGTTTGTATCATTGCGCTTGTTCTAAATGTTTTCTAAAACCTTACATCTTGCGCGCATAATTAGATCTAAGGTGCCACTACATTAAACCCTTAGATGGGTTGATGGGGTTGAAGTCACCACTAGGTTAGATCCAAGTCTGATCAGACCATCTGACAGCTCAGATGGGTTGACCCAATGGCACCTATGCGCAAGCACAAGGTGGCTATAGGTTGACTGCATCTAGGGCGTGTAGCGAGGTCTGGTTGAGACAACTACTGAACACACTTGAGTTAGGCCCGGGGTCACACCCGCTTGCCAAAAACTCATGGGGTGGTTCAGCCCTTGGGGCATGCATGGTTGACCATTAGGTCAACTCGGGTCAGTTAGGACTCGGTGCATGCAAGGGCAAAGGATCTAACTAGATGGATGAGTGGATCCCTATCAATGGACCATTGTAAGGTTGTAGGGCTCGTAAGGAAATTAAAATTGATGCCATGGGGTTTTTCAAAATTTAATTTCTTGATTGGATCACAAGATGATTTGATGCCATGATGCTTGTCTATTTAGTCTTATGTGGGTTGCCCTATTGTGTGCTGTGCTGGGGCCTGCGTGCCTGGGTTTAAATTGTAAATTAATTTGTGATCTGCGAATCACATTGTTTTAATTTATGAAATGTTGTTGACCTGTGTGTCAACCTTGTCTAGATAGATCAAATGTACTTTGATTAGACAAGAGTACAAATGCACACATCATAAAGGGGCATTCAGCTGGTGGCGCACCTGAGGTGCTCTTGGCGCTAGGGCCCTAGGTTGGACCAGATGAGATGCCAAGGAGCTCAAGTGAAGACTTAAGTAAAATTAAGGTCTTACTAGGGTTCATGGGCTTTTACCACATAAGATCATGCTTTCTACTTATTGCAAATAATTAGAGTTGCATGTTTATGTTTATCTTCTGCTATAGCCATAGGATATGCCTGATAGTAAGAAGATAAAAGACCGCTAAAATCCAACGCTAACATATCAAGCTCGTAAGCCTTCTGACGCGAAACCTCACCTTTCTGACTATCGTTGGAGCCGTGTTGAACCCACTCAGTGGGCACGTCCATCTATCTTCAGACGGTGCCGGATTTCACCTGCGTGTTACAGAGTTGGGATTTATCCCCTCTCGTTGCTCAGCATAGCACGTGGTGGTCCAGGGAGTAGGTCGGGTCAGCTTGACCATGTAGTCTACATATGTGGCGCATATGGTAGCACATGGAGGCAGCCATCTCTGGGATCAGAGACTGTGTTGTACCAACTCAGTTGGCACAGTCTGCTGGATTGCCAAGATGAAGGGGAATCGCACGGGTTGGTGATTGGCTGGGACAGCCTACCAGAAATTAGTGCTTGTCATCTCTGTGCATCTTATCTCGCCTGAGCGGGACGCGGAGACCAAGTATGAAATCTGGATCCCATCTCACTAAAAGAGTGTTACTCTTTCGGACTGTTTACTGGATTTTTCAGTCAGACAAAATAGTGAGAAAAAGAATCTTTCTTAAGTCCTAGATTGATTCTGAACATTGATACTGACCTTGCTGTTCTTGCTTGTTGTAGATTCCTGCAGCAACGAACACCATGAGCTTCAATGTGCGATCCCTACTGGAAAGGGAGAAGTTTGCTGGGCCGAACTTCTCTGACTGGTTCGGACACCTTAAGATTGTTCTTAAGGCAGAGAGGAAACTGTATGTCCTCGAGACGGCGATACCGCCGCAGCCCGCTCCGAACGCCGCAAGGGCGGTTCGGGATGCCTATGAAAAGCACGTCAATGATAGCATTGATGTCGCTTGCCTGATGCTAGCGTCTATGACGCCACCGCTGCAGCGTCAGCATGAGGACATGTCGGCTATAGAAATTATAGCGAACCTCAAGATGCTGTATGCTGCACAGGCGAGGACTGAACGCTATAATCTGACGAAGCTCTTCTTTCAGAGCAAACTGGCTGAGGGGAGCCCAGTGGGAGCTCACGTGCTCAAGATGATTGGGCACAAGGAGGCTCTGGAGAAACTGGGGCATACCATCAACCAGGAGCTTGCTGTGGACATTATTCTGCAGTCTCTTCCGCCTTCTTTCGATGCGTTCATCATTAACTTTAATATGAACAAGATCGATTGTACGCCGGCAGAGCTGCTGAATATGCTCTTGACAACTGAGGAAACTCTGAAGGGTAAGCCTTCAACCTCTGTCTTGATGGTTCCTTTTAGGAACAAGAAGAAGGGGAAGAAGGGCAAGGCCCCTGTCAAGAATTACAGCAAGGCCCTGAAACAGAAGGTGAAGCGGTCGAAGGACAACAGGTGTTTCCACTGTGGCCAGCTGGGTCACTGGAAAAAGGACTGTAAAGCGCTCCAAGGAGATAAGAGGGGAAGCATCGCTTCTGGCTCAGGTATATATGTGACTGAGGTCATGTTTTCATCTTCTTCTATATCATGGGTGTTGGACACTGCATGTGGAGTTCACATTTGTTCAAATGTACAGGAACTCAAGAGAAGAAGGCAGGTGGGACAGCATGAGGTAGACCTACGCGTTGGAAACGGGGCACGGGTTGCTGCTGTTGCTGTAGGAGACTATTTCATTTCTTTACCATCTGGCATTGTATTAGAATTAAACAATTGTTATTTTGTACCAAGTATCACAAAGAATATTATCTCTATTCCTGCTCTTGTCAGGAAAGGATTTGCCTTTGAATGCAAGATTTCAAAGTGTGTTTTATCTCGTGATAATATTGTGTATGCAACTGGTTCAATTAACAATGGGTTATACATGTTGGACATGGACAATTCTATACAAAATATTGATAATAAGAAAGCCAAGTATGCTGATGACAGCACCTTGTTATGGCATAGTCGTTTAGGCCATATAAACGAGAAGCGCATTAAGCGGTTGCATGATCATGGACTGCTGGGATCATTCTCCTATGAGGAGATTGATACATGCAAAGCTTGTTTGATGGGTAAAATGACGAAGTCTCCTTTTCCTCACAAAGGTCAAAGGGCTTCAGGTTTACTGGACCTAATACACAGTGATGTGTGTGGGCCTTTTGGTAAACATGCCAGAGGTGGCTATCAGTACTTCATTACCTTTACTGATGATTTCAGTAGGTATGGATATGTCTATTTAATGAGACATAAAAGTGAATCTTTTGACAAGTTCAAAGAGTTCAAAAATGAAGTACAAAATCAGCTAGGCCGAAATATCAAGGCACTTCGTTCAGATCGAGGTGGTGAATACCTGAGTCATGCGTTTACTGACTATCTGAAAGAGTGTGGGATTATCTCACAGCTCACTCCGCCAGGAACACCGCAATGGAATGGTGTGTCCGAGAGGAGAAATAGAACGTTACTTGATATGGTTCGTTCTATGATGAGTTAGGCTACTCTTCCATACTCCTTTTGGGGTTTTGCACTGGAAACAGCTGCAAAGGTACTAAACCGAGTGCCATCCAAGGCAGTTTTAAAGACGCCATATGAGTTATGGTATGGGAAACAGCCTAGCTTGACATTTATCAGGATCTGGGGTTGCGAGGCTTATGTCAAAAAGCTCGCCTCTGGGAAACTAGAGAGCAGATCTGACAAATGCATCTTTGTCGGTTACCCTAAGGAAACTAAGGGTTATTATTTCTACGATCCCAAGGAGAACAAGGTATTTGTTGCTCGGACGGCCGTATTTCTTGAGAAGGAATTTATTCTGCAAGAGGCCAGTGGGAGAGAAATAAAGCTGGATGAGAATCCAGAGGAAGGACAAAGTAGTCAAGCAGAGTTGGATGTGCCTGAGCCGGTAGAGCAGGTTATTGGACAACCTGAGGCTCAGATATCACGGGAACCGCGAAGATCGGGTAGGATCCGTCGACAGCCTGAGCGCTATGACGGAGTCTACATCATTGATAATGATGAACCCCTAACTTATGCGGATGCGGTCAGTGGACCGGAGTCAGCTAGATGGCTTGATGCTATGCGAGCCGAGATGGACTCCATGTCAGATAACCAAGTCTGGGATTTGGTTGATCCGCCTCCGGGAGTAATCCCTATAGGCTGTAAATGGATCTTCAAGAAGAAGATTGACATGGATGGTAACGTGGTTACCTATAAAGGCAGGCTAGTTGCGAAAGGTTTCAAACAAATCTACGGGATAGATTATGATGAAACTTTCTCACCTGTAGCCATGTTTAAGTCTATTCGGATTCTTTTCGCGATAGCTGCATATTACGATTATGAGATCTGGCAGATGGATGTGAAAACAGCTTTCCTTAATGGAAATCTGGATGAGGATGTGTATATGACACAACCTGAAGGTTTCACTAATCCATCAGATCGTCATAAAATATGCAAGTTAAAGAAGTCCATTTATGGACTGAAACAAGCATCAAGAAGCTGGAATATTCGTTTTGATGAATCAATCTCTGAGTTTGGTTTCATCAAGAACGAGGATGACCCGTGTGTATATAAGAGGTTTAGTGGGAGCGTGATTACATTCCTAATCCTCTACGTCGATGATATCTTGATCATTGGAAACGATATTCCTGAACTGCATGCTGTTAAGGCATGGTTAGGAAAATGTTTTCAGATGAAAGATCTAGGAGAAGCAGCCTATGTACTAGGTGTGAAGATCTACCGGGATAGATCTAAGAGGCTTCTCGGGCTGTGCCAGAGTACTTACATCGATAAAGTCCTGGAGAGATTCCATTTAGAGAATTCTAAACGTGGATATCTTCCAGTCAGACATGGTCTGAATCTTTCGAAGAGTCAGTGTCCACAAACACAGACTGAGAAAGATGAAATGGACAATACGCCTTATGCTTCGGCTATTGGGTCCATTATGTATGCGATGTTGTGTACTCGCCCAGACGTCGCTTACGGGTTAAGCGTGACCAGTCGATTCCAAAGTAATCCAGGTTTGGCGCACTGGATTGCAGTCAAGAACATTTTAAAATATCTGCGGAGGACCAAAGATATGTTCTTGATATATGGTGGTCAGGAAGAACTCAGTATAGAGGGATATACTGACGCTTCGTTCCAGTCGGACCAGGATGATTTCCGATCGCAATCAGGCTATGTTTTTAGCTTGAATGGTGGAGCAGTGGTGTGGAAAAGTTTCAAACAGTCAACTGTTGCTGATTCCACAATAGAAGCCGAGTATGTTGCAGCCTCGGAAGCATCCAAGGAGGCAGTGTGGATTCGTAAGTTCGTGAGAGAACTTGGTGTCGTTCCTTCGAGTGCAGATCCTTTGGTTATCTTTTGTGATAACACTGGAGCTATAGCACAAGCAAAGGAACCGCGGTCGCACCAGAAGTCCAAGCACATACAGAGACGGTTTCACTTGATCCGGGAGATCATTGATCGTGGCGAGATCAAGATTTGCAAGGTTCATACAGATGACAATCTGGCAGACCCGCTTACCAAGCCTCTGGCGCAGCAGAAGCATGAGAAGCACTGTAATAATATGGGTTTGAGATTTCTCAACCATTAGATTAAGTGCAAGTGGGAGATTGTTGGAGTATGCCCTTAAGGCTAATGTTTGAGGCCTTTGGGATTGTAAAAGTATTATGTAATAAACTCTTATGTTTATGAAAGGCATGGTTATTATTCAGGTTGTTACCTTGTCTGCTGCAATGAGTGTGCTTCTGAATAATGTCTCAAAGCTGTTCAGCTAGGCTGACAGGCTGTATGTCCTTAGTCGAGATATCTTGGTGAACATGAGACAGCCTTGATATGATGGAGACTAATATGAGTGCTAATCTTATAGGATGCTTCGAGCATGGAATAAGATGTAGACTCATGGGTACATTGGATGTACTGGACAGACCCTACTGGGATATTCCATTGCTTGTCACAATGTGAATGATCCTTGTAAGCAGCAAGTGGCACATGTCCTCTGACTTGAGATCACTTGTGTTTCTAAATGATGATTGTCATTGTCTTGAGGTAGTTCAATATCATTTGAAACATAATGATTATAGACTATCTTGGATGGTGAGCTTGAGTCAGGTTAGGGCACTTGTGATAGATAAAGGATTGCCGTATCCTTGTTTAAGGAGTGTGATGTTCTAAAGGGCCCCCTTTATATGAGATGATTGAGGAAGTGTATGGCCATACCCAGATGACTATGTTCATCTGATCTAATCATGCTCATCGTGTTGGAGTTACAAGCTTGACATGCTTGTCCAATAAGAACATCCAGTGGCAAAGGATAAATGTATGCCTTGTGAATAGAGTCACACTTGTGCCTTGGTTTGGGAGTAGTCTTGGAAGACTCTTTCCTTTATATCGGGAGACAGTGATGTGTTGCTAGATACCCCTCACTGATCGTGATAACGTAAGTTATCGTTACCGACATTTAGAGGAAACCCTCAGGGTCGCACAATATGATGATATGGCTTACTTGAGTCAGATCGTGTGGACTGAATTCTTTGGGTTCAGTTTAAGGGGATTTAATCTCTGATTGTAAGTGAGATCTAGCCTGATCATGTTTGATTGATTAGGGCTTGAGATCGGTAAGCTTGGATCGAGAGAGATGATGCTAGATCGAAGAGATCAGGGGCATCAGGTGATGAACGGTTAGATCATGAGCCTTGGGGTTCAATATGGTCTAGACCACATGGCTTGAGCCATTTCGGTTTGGTTCATGAACCAAAGTCGATTGAAACGGTTTAGCTTGAACCGGTTCACAATTGTGAACGCATGGTTCAATGCTCAAATGCGTTTGAGGTTGGCTTGAGCGCATGGCATGATGAGCTTCCATTTATGGAAAGTCATCATGGCCGGTTTCACAAAAAACGCCTAAACGCATAAGCGTTTGTGCTCTTCTCTTGAACGCCTTGGACAATTTCGTTGAGGTGTGGTTGACGACGAGAAGGAGAGGCTAGGCAAGTGAAGCTCTCGGCAACAAGGAGATTCATCATCCCCTTCCATTCGACAAGAAGGCTTGAGGGTCTTGCTAGCACAAGAGATCTCAAGGAAGTGAGCATCTTCATCTTGTGTGTGGGCTTGTGGAGGAGACCTAGTTTGATCTCTTCTTCCAAACCGACTTCCAAATCCATGGCGTTGGTATGATTCCTTTTCATAACATAAGTTGATCTTATAGATTCATATGCGATCTTGAAACCCTTTTTCCGCAAAGCTTGTTAGAATTGCAAGTTTAGGGTTTCTCCCCTATAATTAGGGGTTCCTACATGGAGGATATGAGGCATAGTGAATAATTGGCAATTGTTGTTCCTCACGTTTCTCCTGATCATTATACAGATTTAACTTTAAAGCTCGAGGTATTGCCCATATTTTGGCTTCTTTCAACTCGTCCCTTTTATGCTTTTCCCAATTTTCTAAGAGACGTCCATCCACTTCAAAAATATTTGCTTCATCAGATTTGTTCTCCTTTACTTCGAGCAATTGATCGGGACCAACAAAATTAATCCTTTTAGCATCTGGTGAAAAATCAAAGATCAACTTACTGCCATTCAAATTCAATGTAAGCTTCTCATGCAACATGTCAATTATATCTCCTGTGCTTGCTAAGAATGGTCTTCCTAGAATGATAGGGAACTTAGCGTTTTCCTTCATGTTAACAACCATAAAGTCAGTAACGATAGAAAATTTATCAATTTTAACTGTTACATTCTCTAGGATACCAATTCGTTGCTGATCAAAACCATTAGCAAATTGAATATAAGTCTCAGTAGGTTTAAGTTCTCCACTACCTACTTCCTCAATCAAGTATGCAGGTATCAAGCTGATACTAGCTCCTATGTCGCACAAAGCATTTTCAATAGTAAACTTACCAACTTGGCTTGGAATTGAAATATCTCCGGGGTCCCTTCCCTTTGTTATTTCAGTGTTCTTGCTCACCTGGTTTTCCTTTACATCGAACTTAGTACCTTCAGGTTTTCTCTAGTCTGTTTTTCTTAACCTCTGGGGAAAAGGAATTGGAGGAACATATGCAAGCGGGCCTACGTATTTCTTGAAAGTCCCCTAAAAGGGGCGAAACCCTAATAGGCGCAATCAGAGGTTTTAACACAGCGAAAGAAAGGATTTCTAGATCGATTGCATGCTTGTCATATGATCAACTTTGATAAACTTGTATACATCAAAAGATACATACCGATGCCATTTCTTGGATGGCGTCTTGGAAGCAGAGATCGAAAGGGCTCTCCTCCAAAACGTACGCACACAAGATGAATCTTGGCTTCTCCTTGTCGCTCCTTGTGCTAGCAAGGTTCTCCAAGTCTCCTGATCGAATGGAAAGAAAAGGGATGTTTTCTTTGCTTGGCCGAATCCTCTCCAAAGCGTCAAAGCTTTACCATACAAGAGTGTGTCGAGAGGGGTGGGCGAGAGGTGAGAATAGAGCTTGCTCTCTACAAACGTGAGACGTGGTCTCAACTTGAGATCATGGCTTCTAAAAATAGCAAACCACCTCTCAATGCGACCATGGGTTTACCCCAAGCGCATTTTTGCTCTCCCCTTTGAACCATGCGCTCACATGATGAGCCGGTTCATTTTGGTTTGGTTCAAAGACCAATTAACCCAAGCCTTTGGTCTAGATCTCATTAAACTTAAAGGTTCAAGATCTAACCGTTCATCTCTTGATGCTCTTGATCTCACCGATCTAGCATCAACTCTCTCAATTAAAGCTTACCGATCTCAAGCCCTAATCAATCAAACATGATCAGACCAGATCTCACTTACAATCAGAGTTTAAATCCCTTTAAACTGAACCAAAACAATTCAGTCCACACGATCTGACATAAGTAAGCCATATCATCAAATTGTGCGACCCTAAGGGTTTCCTTTAAATGTCGGTAACGATAACTTACGTTATCACGATTAGTGAGGGGTATCTAGCAACACATCACTGTCTCCCGATATAAAGGAAAGAGTCTTCCAAGACTACACCCAAACCACAACACAAGTGTGAACCCAAGTCACTTGACATATGTGTTTCCTTTGCCACTGGATGTTCTTATTGGACAAGCGTGTCAAGCCTGTAATTCCAATATGATGAGAATGATTAGATCAGATGAAACATAGTCATCTGGGTATGGCCATACACTTTCTCAATCATCTCATCCAGGGGGCTCCTATAGAACATCACACTCCAATCAAGGAGACGGCAATCCTATATCTATCACTAGCGCCCTAACATGACTCATGTTCATTATCCAAGATAGTCTATAACCATTATGTTTCAAATGATATTGAACTACCTCAAAACAATGCCAATCATCATTTAGAAACACAAGTGATCTCAAGTCAGAGGAAATATGCCACTTGTTCGCATATAAGGATTATTCACATTGTGACAAGCAATTGAATATCCTAAGTAGGGTCTGTCCAGTACATCCAATGTACCCATGAGTCTACATCTTATTCCATGCTCGAAGCATCCTATAAGACTAGAACACATATTAGTCTCAATCATATCAAGGCTGTCTCATGTTCACCAAGATATCTCGACTAAGGACAATACTGCATGTCAGCCAAGCTGAACAGCATTGAGACATTATTCAGAAGTATACATATTGCAGCAGATGATGTAACAAACTGAATAACAACCATTGCCTTTATAAACATAGAGTTTATACATGATACTGATATAATCCCAAGGCCTCAAACATTAGCCTTAAGGGCATACCCCAACATTTCTCTTCTTCCCCTTTCTCCTCACAAATTTCTTGATCGAAAGCAATATAGCCTGATTGCGATCGGAAATCATCCTGGTCAGATTGGAACTAAGCGTCAGTATATCCTTCAATACTGAGTTCTTCCTGACCTCCATATATCAAGAACATATCTTTGGTTCTCCGAAGATATTTCAAAATGTTCTTGACCGCAATCCAGTGTGCCTGCCCTAGATTACTTTGGAATCGACTGGTCACGCTTAACCCGTAAGCAACGTCTGGGCGAGTACACAACATCGCATACATAATGGACCCAATAGCCGAAGCATAAGGCGTATTGTCCATTTCATCTTTCTCAGTCTGTGTTTGTGGACACTGACTCTTTGAAAGATTCAGACCATGTCTGACTGGAAGATATCCTCTTTTAGAATTTTCTAAATGGAATCTCTCCAGGACTTTATCGATGTAAGTACTCTGGCACAGCCCGAGAAGCCTCTTAGATCTATCTCTGTAGATCTTCACACCTAATACATAGGCTGCTTCTCCTAAATCTTTCATCTGGAAACATTTTCTTAACCATGCTTTAACCGCATGTAGTTCAGGAATATCATTTCCAATGATTAAGATATCATCGACGTAGAGGACTAGGAAAGTAATCACGCTCCCACTAAACCTCTTATATACACACGGGTCATCTTCATTCTTGATCAAACCAAATTCACAGATTGATTCATCAAAACGAATATTCCAGCTTCTTGATGCTTGTTTAAGTCCATAAATGGACTTCTTTAATTTGCATATTTTATGACGATCTGATGGATTAGTGAAACCTTCAGGTTGTGTCATATACACATCCTCTTCTAGTTTTCCATTAAGGAAAGCGGTCTTCACATCCATCTGCCAGATCTCATAATCATAATATGCCGCTATCGCAAGAATAATCCGAATAGACTTGAACATGGCTACAGGAGAGAAAGTTTCATCATAATCTATCCCGTAGATTTGTTTGAAACCTTTCGCAACTAGCCTGCCTTTATAGGTAACTACGTTACCATCCATGTCCATCTTCTTCTTGAAGATCCACTTACAGCCTATAGGGATTACTCCCGGAGGCGGATCAACCAAATCCCAGACTTGGTTATCTGACATGGAGTCCATTTCGGCTCGCATAGCTTCAAGCCATCTTGCTGATTCCGGTCCACTGACCGCATCCGCATAAGTGAGGGGTTCATCATCAATGATGTAGACTCCGTCATAGCGTTCAGGCTGTCGACGGATCCTTCCCGATCTTCGCGGTTCCCGTGATATCTGTGCCTCAGGTTGTTCATGTTGGGGTATGCCCTTAAGGCTAATGTTTGAGGCCTTGGGATTGTATCAGTATCATGTAATAAACTCTTGTGTTTATAAAGGCATGGTTATTATTCAGGTTGTTACCTTGTCTGCTGTAATAAGTGTACTACTGAATAATGTCTCAAAGCTGTTCAGCTAGGCTGACATGCTATATGTCCTTAGTCGATGTATCTTGGTGAACATGAGACAGCCTTGATATGGTTAAGACTAATATGTATTCTAATCTTATAGGATGCTTCGAGCATGGAATAAGATGTAGACTCATGGGTACATTGGATGTACTGGACAGACCCTACTAGGATATTCAATTGCTTGTCACAATGTGAATGATCCTTGATTGCAACAAGTGGCACATGTCCTCTGACTTGAGATTGAAAGGTTCCCACAAGGGGGCGAAACCCTAAATCATAGGCGCATATGAAGAATGAAAGCAACGGAAAGGGGGTTTCTAGATCTTGCATGGTATTATGATTAACAAAACCGATTGTATAGTAGTGATAGAACCATACCATAGCCATTTCTAGATGGCGTCTTGGAAGCTAGAGAACAAGAGAGGTCTCCTCCAAATTGTCGCACACAAGATGAGGTATAGCTTCTTCTTGTCGTCCCTTGTGCTAGCAAGGATCGTCCAAGTATCCTTCTCGTATGGAAGGGATGAGATCTTCTTGGCTTGGCGAAAAACTTCCTTCTCCTTTCATCAACACCACATGCACTCTCGAATGAGCAAGCGACGAGAGGAAGGAGCGACAATAGGCGTGAGAGAGGAGTAACGTGAGGCGATGTCACGTTTAGGAGTCATGGTTTCTAAAAATAGAAACACTCCCACGTTCATGCACTCATGCGACCATGGGTTTAGCCCAAGCGCAAACTTCTCTTCACCCTTGAACCATGCGCTCATTCATGAGCCGGTTCACTTTGGTTCGGTTCAATAACCAAATAAGCCAAGCATTCAGTCCAGACCATAACAAACACTTAGGTTCTTGATCTGACCGTCAATCTCTTGATGCTCCTGATCTGACCAATCTAGCATCCAATCTCTCGATCGAAGCTTACCGATCTGAAGCCCTAATCAATCAAACATGATCAGACCAGATCTCACTCACAATCAGAGATTAAATCCCTTTAAACTGAACTCAAACAATTCAGTCCACACGATCTGACTTAAGTAAGCCATATCATCAAATTGTGCGACCCTGAGGGTTTCCTTTAAATGTCGGTAACGATAACTCACGTCATCACGATCAGTGAGGGGTATCTAGCAACACATCACTGTCTCCCAATATAAAGGAAAGAGTCTTCCAAGACTACACCCAAAAACAACACAAGTGTGAATCAACTCACAAAGCATACATATTTCCTTTGCCACTAGATGTTCTTATTGGACAAGCGTGTCAAGCTTGTAACTCCAATATGATGAGCATGATTAGATCAGATGAACATAGTCACCTGGGTATGGCCATACACTTTCTCAATCATCTCATCCAGGGGGCCCCTTTAGAACATCACACTCCTTAAACAAGGAGACGGCAATCCTATGTCTATCACTAGTGCCCTAACCTGACTCAAGCTCATCATCCAAGATAGTCTATAATCATTATGTTTCAAATGATATTGAACTACCTCAAAACAATGACAATCATCATTTAGAAAACACAAGTGATCTCAAGTCAGAGGAAATGTGCCACTTGTTACATTCAAGGATTATTCACATTGTGACAAACAATTGAATATCCTAGTAGGGTCTGTCCAGTACATCCAATGTACCCATGAGTCTACATCTTATTCCATGCTCGAAGCATCCTATAAGATTAGAACACATATTAGTCTTAACCATATCAAGGCTGTCTCATGTTCACCAAGATATATCGACTAAGGACTTTATTGCCTGTCAGCCTAGCTGAACAGCTTTGAGACATTATTCAGAAGTACACTTATTACAGCAGACAAGGTAACAACCTGAATAACAACCATGCCTATATAAACATAAGAGTTTATTACATGATACTGTTACAATCCCAAGGCCTCAAACATTAGCCTTAAGGGCATACCCCAACAGAGATCACTTGTGTTTCTAAATGATGATTGTCATTGTTTTGAGGTAGTTCAATATCATTTGAAACATAATGGTTATAGACTATCTTGGATAATGATCATGAGTCAGGTTAGGGCACTGGTGATAGATAGAGGATTGCCGTCTCCTTGTTGAAGGAGTGTGGTGTTCTATAGGGGCCCCCTAGATGAGATGATTGAGAAAGTGTATGGCCATACCCAGGTGACTATGCTCATCTGATCTAATCATGCTCATCATATTGGAGTTACAAGCTTGACAGGCTTGTCCAATAAGAACATCCAGTGGCAAAGGAAACATGTAATGCCTAGTGAGTTGATTCACGCTTGTGCTGTGGTTTGGGTGAAGTCTTGGAAGACTCTTTCCTTTATATCGGGAGACAGTGATGTGTTGCTAGATACCCCTCACTGATCGTGATAACGTGAGTTATCGTTACCGACATTTAAAGGAAACCCTCAGGGACGCACAATTTGGTGATATGGCTTACTTAAGTCAGATCGTGTGGACTGAATTGTTTAGGTTCAGTTTAAAGGGAAAGAGACTCTGATTGTAAGTGAGATCTGGTCTGATCATGTTTGATTGATTGGGGCTTGAGATCGGTAAGCTTCGATCGAGAGAGTTGATGCTAGATCGGTGAGATCAAGAGCATCAAGAGATGAACGGTTAGATCTTGAACCCTTTGGTTCAGAGTGAGATCTAGACCATGGCTTGGGCTGGTTTAATTTGGTTCTTGAACCAAATTGAAGTGGATTAAAGTTGCTTGAACCGGTTCACAAAGGGTGAACGCTTGGTTCAAGGCGTTAGGCGTTTTTGGTTTGGTTGTGGCGCATGGCTTCATATCTTCCATTTATGGAATGTAATGAAGGCGACTTCACCTTAACGCAAAAGCGTTTTGAACGCTCGACTTCACTCTTCTCTTCTCAACGTTCCTCTTTGGGGGCGAAAGGATTCGGACGAGAAGGAGAAGAAGAAGGTTACTCTCGCCAAGCTTCATCTCGAAACACCCTCACGCGACAAGGATTCTTTGAAGTGCTTTTGCTAGCACAAAAGACTCAAAGAGCAAGCTATCTTCATCGGTTGTGTGCGTCACCTTTGGAGAAGGAGCACTTGAACCTTTGCTTCCAAGGCATCATCAAATCGATGGCATTGGTATGATCTTTTAGATCTATTCCTCTTATACAAGTTGATCATATGCTTTTATGATTGCGATCCCATGAAGCCCTATCTTCCGCTTGCAAAACTCTATATGTGCGCCACAATCAGGGTTTCGGCTCCCCTCTTGAAAGGGGTTTTCTACAAGTTACGGCCCCCCCTCTTGAAAGGGGTTTCTTCAATTGGTATCAGAGGATGCGGTTGTATGTAGAATCATATGATTGCTTGTTGATTTGTGATCCTTGTTTGTGTTTAACTAGTAGATCTAGTAGTTAGCATCTTGCGCATCTCATGTTTAGTAGTGAAAAATACATAGTGTATGTTTTTACTCCCTTGCGCACGCATATATGATGAAGGAGGGCGCATGTTGAATGATGTAGGTTTTCTTAAAAACTTAATCACTTGTGCGCCTCACTAGATCTAAGTGGCGCCTACAATAAACCCTTAGATGGGTTGATGGGGTTGAAGTCACCTCTATGTTGGATCCAATAGTCTGATCAGACCATCTGACAGCCTAGATGGATCGACCAGATGGCACCTGTGCGCAAGCACAAGGTGGCCATAGGTCGATTGCATCTTAGGCGTGTAGCGAGGTCTGGTTGAGACAACCAGTAAGAACACATGAGTTAGGCCCGGGGTCACACCCGCTTGCCAGAACTCATGAGGGTTGTTCAGCCCTTGGCGCATGCATGGTTGACCATTAGGTCAACGCGAGTCAGTTAGGACTTGGTGCATGAAAGGGACAGAGGATCTGACTAGATGGATGAGTGGATCCCTATCAATGGACCATTGTAAGGTTGTAGGGCTCATAAGAAAATTAAAATTGATGCCAATGGGGTTTTCAAAATTTTATTTTCTTGTTAAATGGATCACATGCTGATTTGATGCCATGTGCTTGTTTATTTAATCTTATGTGGGTTGCCCTTTTAATGTGTGCTGTGCTGGGGCCTGCGAGCCTGGTAAATTATTATTTTGTGATCTGCGAATCACAATTTTTAATTTATTTATAATGTGTAGTTGACCTGCGAGTCAACCTTGTCTAGATAGATTAAAATGTGTTTCAATCAGACAAGAACACAAAGGCACACATCCAAGAGGGGCATTCACCTGGTGGCGCACCTGAGGTGCTCTTGGCGCTAGGGCCCTGGGTTGGACCAGATGAAAGGCAAAAGACCCAAGAAGAGCTAGTGAAGACTTAAATTAGGTTAAGGTCTTACTTAGGCTCTATGGGCTTTTACCACATAAGATCCATGCTTTCTTTTTATTCCATATATAATTAGAACTGCATGAGTTTATCTTCTGCTATCACCATAGGGTTTGCATGATAGTTAAGAAGTTAAAAGACCGTTAAAATCCAACGCTAACATATCAAGCTCGTAAGCCTTCTGACGCGAAACCTCACTGTTCTGATTATCGTTGGAGCCGTGTTGTACCCACTCAGTGGGCACGTCCATCTATCTTCAGACAGTGCGGGATTTCACCTGCGTTTTACAGAGTAGGGATTTATCCCTTCTCGTTGCTCAGCATAGCACGTGGTGGTCCAGGGAGTAGGTCGGGTCAGCTTGACCATGTAGGCTACATATGTGGCGCATATAGTAGCACATGGAGGCAGCCATCTGTGGGATCAGAGACTGTGTTGTACCAACTCAGTTGGCACAGTCTGCTGGATTGCCCAGATGAAGGGGAATCGCACGGGTTGGCGATTGGCTGGTACAGCCTACCAGAAATTAGTGCTTGTCATCTCTGTGCATCTTATCTCGCCTGAGCGGGACGCGGAGACCAAGTATGAAATCTGGATCCCATCTCACTAAAAGAGTGTTACTCTTTCGGACTGTTTACTGGATTTTTCAGTCAGACAAAATAGTGAGAAAAGAATCTTTCTTAAGTCCTGGATTGATTCTAGACATTGATACTGACCTTGCTGTTCTTGCATTGTTGTAGATTCCTGCAGCAACGAACACCATGAGCTTCAATGTGCGATCCCTACTGGAAAGGGAGAAGTTTGCTGGGCCAAACTTCTCAGACTGGTTCGGACACCTTAAGATCGTTCTTAAAGCAGAGAGGAAACTGTATGTCCTCGAGACGGCTGTGCCGCCTCAACCCGCTGCGAACGCCGCAAGGGCGGTTCGTGATGCTTATGAAAAGCACGTCAATGATAGCATTGATGTCGCTTGCCTGATGCTAGCGTCTATGACGCCACCGCTGCAGCGTCAGCATGAGGATATGTCGGCTATAGAAGTTATAGCGAACCTCAAGATGCTGTATGCTGCACAGGCGAGGACAGAACGCTATAATCTGACAAAGCTTTTCTTTCAGAGCAAACTGGCTGAAGGGAGCCCAGTGGGAGCTCACGTGCTCAAGATGATTGGGCACAAGGAGGCTATGGAGAAACTGGGGCATACCATAAACCAGGAGCTTGCTGTGGATATTATTCTGCAGTCTCTCCCGCCCTCTTTCGATGCGTTCATTATTAATTTTAATATGAACAAGATCGATTGTACTCCGGCAGAGCTGCTGAATATGCTCTTGACAACTGAGGAGACTCTGAAGGGAAAGCCTTCAACCTCTGTCTTAATGGTTCCTTCCAGGAACAAGAAGAAGGGGAAGAAGGGCAAGGCCCCTGTCAAGAATTACAGCAAGGCTCTGAAACAAAAGGTTAAGCGGTCGAAGGACAACAGGTGTTTGCACTGTGGCCAGTTGGGTCACTAGAAAAAGGACTGTAAAGCGCTCCAAGGAGATAAGAGGGGAAGCATCGCTTCTGGCTCAGGTATATATGTGACTGAGGTCATGTTATCTTCTTCTTCTATGTCATGGGTGTTGGACACTGCATGTGGAGTTCACATTTGTTCAAATGTACAGGAACTCAAGAGAAGAAGGCAGGTGGGACAGCATGAGGTAGACCTACGCGTTGGAAACGGGGCACGGGTTGCTGCTGTTGCTGTAGGAGACTATTTCATTTCTTTACCATCTGGCATTGTATTGGAATTAAACAATTGTTATTTTGTACCCAGTATAACCAAGAATATTATCTCTATTCCTGCTCTTGTCAGGAAAGGATTTGCCTTTGAATGCAATATTTCAAAGTGTGTTTTATCTTATGATAATATTGTTTATGGAACTGGTTCAATTAACAATGGGTTATTCATGTTGGACATGGAAAATTCTATACAAAACATTGATAATAAGAAAGCCAAGTATGCTGATGACAGCACCTTGTTATGGCATAGTCGTTTAGGCCATATCAACAAGAAGCGCATTAAGCGGTTGCATGATCATGGACTGCTGGGATCTTTCTCCTATGAGGAGATTGATACATGCAAAGCTTGTTTGATGGGTAAAATGACGAAGTCACCTTTTCCTCACAAAGGTCAAAGGACTTCAGGTTTACTTGACCTTATACACAGTGATGTGTGTGGGCCATTTAGTAAACATGCCAGAGGTGGCTATCAGTACTTCATTACCTTTACTGATGATTTCAGTAGGTATGGTTATGTCTATCTCATGAGACATAAGAGTGAATCTTTTGACAAGTTCAAAGAGTTCAAGAATGAAGTACAGAATCAGCTAGGGCGAAATATCAAGGCACTTCGTTCTGATCGAGGTGGAGAATACTTGAGTCATGAGTTTACTGACTATCTAAAAGAGTGTGGGATTATCTCACAGCTCACTCCGCCAAGAACACCGCAATGGAATGGTGTGTCCGAGAGGAGAAATAGAACGTTACTTGATATGGTTCGTTCTATGATGAGTCAGGCTACTCTACCTTATTCCTTTTGGGGATTTGCACTGGAAACAGCTGCAAAGGTACTAAACCGAGTGCCATCCAAGGCAGTTTCAAAGACTCCATACGAGTTATGGTATGGGAAACAGCCGAGCTTGACATTTACCAGGATCTGGGGCTGCGAGGCTTATGTCAAAAAGCTCGCCTCTGGGAAACTAGAGAGCAGATCTGAGAAATGTGTCTTTGTCGGTTACCCTAAGGAAACTAAGGGTTATTATTTCTACGATCCCAAAGAGAACAAAGTATTTGTTGCTCGGACGGCCATATTTCTTGAGAAGGAGTTTCTTCTGCAAGAAGCCAGTGGGAGAGAAATAAAGCTGGATGAGAATCCAGAGGAAGGACAAAGTAGTCAAGCACAGTTGGATGAGCCTGAGCCGGTGGATCAGGTCATTGAACAACCTGAGGCTCAGATATCACGGGAACCGCGAAGATCGGGAAGGATCCGTCGTCAGCCTGAGCGCTATGACGGAGTCTACATCATTGATAATGATGAACCCCTTACTTATGCGGATGCGGTCAGTGGACCGGAGTCAGCTAGATGGCTTGAAGCTATGCGAGCCGAGATGGACTCCATGTCAGATAACCAAGTCTGGGATTTGGTTGATCCGCCTCCGGGAGTAATCCCTATAGGCTGTAAATGGATCTTCAAGAAGAAGATTGACATGGATGGTAACGTGGTTACCTATAAAGGCAGGCTAGTTGCGAAAGGTTTCAAACAAATCTACGGGATAGATTATGATGAAACTTTCTCTCCTGTAGCCATGTTTAAGTCTATTCGGATACTTTTCGCGATAGCAGCATATTACGATTATGAGATCTGGCAGATGGATGTGAAAACAGCTTTCCTTAATGGAAATCTGGATGAGGATGTGTATATGACACAACCTGAAGGTTTCACTAATCCATCAGATCGTCATAAAATATGCAAACTAAAGAAGTCCATTTATGGACTGAAACAAGCATCTAGAAGCTGGAATATTCATTTTGATGAATCAATCTCTGAGTTTGGTTTCATCAAGAACGAAGATGACCCGTGTGTATATAAGAGGTTTAGTGGGAGCGTGATTACATTCCTAGTCCTCTACGTCGATGATATCTTGATCATTGGAAATGATATTCCTGAAATGCATGTGGTTAAGGCATGGCTAAGGAAATGTTTCCAGATGAAAAATTTAGGAGAAGCAGCCTATGTATTAGGTGTGAAGATCTACAGGGATAGATCTAAGAGGCTTCTCGGGCTGTGCTAGAGTACTTACATTGATAAGGTCCTGGAAAGATTCCATTTAGAGAAATCTAAAAGGGGATATCTTCCAGTCAGACATGGTCTGAATCTTTCGAAGAGTCAGTGTCCACAAACACAGACTGAGAAAGATGAAATGGACAATACGCCTTATGCTTCGGCTATTGGGTCCATTATGTATGCGATGTTGTGTACTCGCCCAGACGTCGCTTACGGTTAAGCGTGACCAGTCGTTTCCAAAGTAATCCAGGACAGGCACACTGGATTGCAGTCAAGAACATCTTAAAATATCTGCGGAAGACCAAAGATATGTTCTTGATATATGGTGGTCAGGAAGAACTCAGTATAGAAGGATATACTGACGCTTCGTTCCAGTCGGACCAGGATGATTTCCGATCGCAATCAGGCTATGTTTTTAGCTTGAATGGTGGAGTAGTGGTGTGGAAGAGTTTCAAACAGTCAACTGTTGCTGATTCCACAACAGAAGCCGAGTATGTTGCAGCCTCGGAAGCATCCAAGGAGGCAGTGTGGATTCGTAAGTTCGTGAGAGAACTTGGTGTTGTTCCTTCGAGTGTCGATCCTTTGGTTATCTTCTGTGATAACACTGGAGCCATCGCACAAGCAAAGGAACCACGGTCGCACTAGAAGTCCAAGCACATACAGAGACGGTTTCACTTGATCCGGGAGATCATTGATCGTAGCGAGATCAAAATCTGCAAGGTTCATACAGACGACAATCTGGCTGACCCGCTTACCAAGCCTCTGGCGCAGCAGAAGCATGAGAAGCACTGTAATAACATGGGTTTGAGATTTCTCAACCATTAGATTAAGTGCAAGTGGGAGATTGTTGGGGTATGCCCTTAAGGCTAATGTTTGAGGCCTTGGGATTGTATCAGTATCATGTAATAAACTCTTGTGTTTATAAAGGCATGGTTATTATTCAGGTTGTTACCTTGTCTGCTGTAATAAGTGTACTACTGAATAATGTCTCAAAGCTGTTCAGCTAGGCTGACATGCTATATGTCCTTAGTCGATGTATCTTGGTGAACATGAGACAGCCTTGATATAGTTAAGACTAATATGTATTCTAATCTTATAGGATGCTTCGAGCATGGAATAAGATGTAGACTCATGGGTACATTGGATGTACTGGACAGACCCTACTAGGATATTCAATTGCTTGTCACAATGTGAATGATCCTTGATTGCAACAAGTGGCACATGTCCTCTGACTTGAGATCACTTGTGTTTCTAAATGATGATTGTCATTGTTTTGAGGTAGTTCAATATCATTTGAAACATAATGGTTATAGACTATCTTGGATAATGATCATGAGTCAGGTTAGGGCACTGGTGATAGATAGAGGATTGCCGTCTCCTTGTTGAAGGAGTGTGGTGTTCTATAGGGGCCCCCTAGATGAGATGATTGAGAAAGTGTATGGCCATACCCAGGTGACTATGCTCATCTGATCTAATCATGCTCATCATATTGGAGTTACAAGCTTGACAGGCTTGTCCAATAAGAACATCCAGTGGCAAAGGAAACATGTAATGCCTAGTGAGTTGATTCACGCTTGTGCTGTGGTTTGGGTGAAGTCTTGGAAGACTCTTTCCTTTATATCGGGAGACAGTGATGTGTTGCTAGATACCCCTCACTGATCGTGATAACGTGAGTTATCGTTACCGACATTTAAATGAAACCCTCAGGGTCGCACAATTTGGTGATATGGCTTACTTAAGTCAGATCGTGTGGACTGAATTGTTTAGGTTCAGTTTAAAGGGAAAGAGACTCTGATTGTAAGTGAGATCTGGTCTGATCATGTTTGATTGATTGGGGCTTGAGATCGGTAAGCTTCGATCGAGAGAGTTGATGCTAGATCGGTGAGATCAAGAGCATCAAGAGATGAACGGTTAGATCTTGAACCCTTTGGTTCAGAGTGAGATCTAGACCATGGCTTGGGCTGGTTTAATTTGGTTCTTGAACCAAATTGAAGTGGATTAAAGTTGCTTGAACCGGTTCACAAAGGGTGAATGCTTGGTTCAAGGCGTTAGGCGTTTTTGGTTTGGTTGTAGCGCATGGCTTCATATCTTCCATTTATGGAATGTAATGAAGGCGACTTCACCTTAACGCAAAAGCATTTTGAACGCTCGACTTCACTCTTCTCTTCTCAACGTTCCTCTTTGGGGGCGAAAGGATTCGGACGAGAAGGAGAAGAAGAAGGTTACTCTCGCCAAGCTTCATCTCGAAACACCCTCACGCGACAAGGATTCTTTGAAGTGCTTTTGCTAGCACAAAAGACTCAAAGAGCAAGCTATCTTCATCGGTTGTGTGCGTCACCTTTGGAGAAGGAGCACTTGAACCTTTGCTTCCAAGGCATCATCAAATCGATGGCATTGGTATGATCTTTTAGATCTATTCCTCTTATACAAGTTGATCATATGCTTTTATGATTGCGATCCCATGAAGCCCTATCTTCCGCTTGCAAAACTCTATATGTGCGCCACAATCAGGGTTTCGGCTCCCCTCTTGAAAGGGGTTTTCTACAAGTTACGGCCCCCCCTCTTGAAAGGGGTTTCTTCAGTTCAGTAACCTGATCTACTGGCTCAGGCTCATCCAACTGTGCTTGACTACTTTGTCCTTCTTCTGGATTCTCATCCAGCTTTATTTCTCTCCCACTGGCCTCTTGCAGAAGAAATTCCTTCTCAAGAAAAATAGCCGTCCGAGCAACAAATACTTTGTTCTCTTTGGGATCGTAGAAATAATAACCCTTAGTTTCCTTAGGGTAACCGACAAAGATACATTTCTCAGAGCTGCTCTCCAGTTTCCCAGAGGCGAGCTTTTTGACATAAGCCTCGCAACCCCAGATTTTAATAAATGTCAAGCTCGGCTGTTTCCCATACCATAACTCATATGGAGTCTTTGAAACTGCCTTGGATGGCACTCGGTTTAGTACCTTTGCAGCTGTTTCCAGTGCAAATCCCCAAAAGGAGTAAGGTAGAGTAGCCTGACTCATCATAGAACGAACCATATCCAGTAAGGTTCTATTTCTCCTCTCAGATACACCATTCCACTGCGGTGTTCCTAGCGGAGTGAGCTGTGAGATAATCCCACACTCCTTCAGATAGTCAGTAAACTCATGACTCAAGTATTCTCCACCTCGATCTGAACGAAGTGCCTTGATATTTCGGCCCAACTGATTCTGTACTTCATTCTTGAACTCTTTGAACTTGTCAAAAGATTCACTCTTATGTCTCATAAGATAGACATAACCATACCTACTGAAATCATCAGTAAAGGTAATGAAGTATGAATAGCCACCTCTGGCATGTTTACTAAATGGCCCACACACATCACTGTGAATGAGGTCAAGTAAACATGAAGCCCTTTGACCTTTGTTAGAAAAAGGAGACTTCGTCATTTTACCCATTAAACAAGCTTTGCATGTATCAAACTCCTCATAGGAGAATGATCCCAGCAGTCCATGGTCATGCAACCGCTTAATGCGCTTCTTGTTAATATGGCCTAAACGACTATGCCATAGCAAGGTGCTGTCATCAGCATACTTGGCTTTCTTATTATCAATTTGTTGTACAGAACATTCCATGTCCAACATGAATAACCCATTGTTAATTGATCCTGTAGCATAAACAATATTATCTAATGAAATATAACACTTTGAAGTCTTGCATTCAAAGGTAAACCCTTTCCTGACAAGAGCAGGAATAGAGATAATATTCTTAGTTATGCTCGGTACAAAATAACAATTGTCCAGTTCTAATACAAGACCAGATGGTAAAGAGATGTGATAAACTCCTACAGCAACAGCAGCAACCCGTGCCCCGTTTCCAACTCGTAGGTCCACCTCATGCTGTCCCACCTGTCTTCTTCTCTTGAGTTCCTGTACATTTGAACAAATGTGAACTCCACATGCAGTGTCTAACACCCATGAAATAGAAGAAGATAACATGACTTCAGTCACGTAAATACCTGAGCCAGAAGCGAAAGAGTTGCTTCCCTTCTTCTCTCCTTGGAGCGCTTTACAGTCCTTTTTCTAGTGACCCAACTGGCCACAATGGAAACATCTGTATTCCTTCGACCGCTTAACCTTTTGTTTCAGAGCCTTGTTGTAGCTCTTGACAGGGGCTTTGCCCTTCTTCCCCTTCTTTTTGTTCCTTGAAGGAACCATTAGGACAGAGGATGAAGGCGTTCCCTTCTCACGAGACTGAGTTTGCTCAGTAGTTAAGAGCATGTTCAGTAACTCTGCAGGCGTACAGTCGATCTTGTTCATATTAAAATTAATGATGAACGGATCGAAAGAGGCCGGGAGAGACTGCAGGATGATGTCTACAACAAGCTCCTGATTGATGGTATGTCCCAGTTTCTCTAGAGCCTCCTTGTACCCAATCATCTTGAGCACGTGAGCTCCCACTGGACTCCCTTCAGTCAGTTTGCTCTGAAAGAAAAGTTTCGTCAAATTATAGCGTTCAGTCCTTGCCTGTGCAGCATACAGCAGCTTGAGGTTTGCTATAATTTCTATAGCTGACAAATCCTCATGCTGACGCTGCAGCTGTGGCGTCATAGACGCTAGCATAAGGCAAGCGACGTCAATGCTATCATTGACATGCTTTTCATAAGCTTCACGAACCGCCCTTGCGGCGTTCGCAGCGGGTTGAGGCGGTATAGCCGTCTCAAGGACATACAGTTTCCTCTCAGCCTTAAGAACAATCTTAAGGTGTCCGTACCAGTCTGAGAAGTTTGGCCTAGCAAACTTCTCCCTTTCCAGTAGGGATCGCACATTGAACGCTGTGGTGTTCGTTGCTGCAGTAATCTACAACAATGCAAGAACAGCAAAGTCAGTATCAATGTTAGAATCAATTCAGGACTTAAGAATGATTCTTTTCTCACTATTTTATCTGGCTGAAAAATCCAGCAAAACAGCCCGAAAGAGTAAAACTCTTTTAGTGAGATGGGATCCAGATTTCATACTTGGTCTCCGCGTCCCGCTCAGGCGAGATAAGATGCACAGAGAGTACAAGCACTAATTTCTGGTAGGCAATCCCTGCCAATCGCCAACCCGTGTGATTCCCCTTCATCTGGGCAATCCAGCAGACTGTGCCAACTGAGTTGGTACAACACAGTCTCTGATCCCACAGATGGCTGCCTCCATATGGCTACCATATGCTCAATATGTAGCCTACATGGTCAAGCTGACCCGACCTACTCCCTGGACCACCACGTGCTATGCTGAGCAACGAGAAGCGATAAATCCCTTCTCTGTAACACGCAGGTGTAATCACACACCGTCTGAAGATAGATGGGCGTGCCCACTGAGTGGGTACAACACGGCCCCAACGATAGTCAGAACAGTGAGGTTTCGCGTCAGAAGGCTTACGTGCTTGATATTTTAACGTTGGATTTTAACGGTCCTTTTATCTTCTTACTATCATTCAAACCCTATGGTGATAGCAGAAGAATAAATCATGCAGGTATTAAATTACTTAAACAGTAAATTAAAAGCATGATGATCTTATGTGGTAAAAGCCCATTAAGCCTAAGTAAGACCTTAATTAACTTAAGTCTTCACTTGAGCTCTTCTTGGGTCTTTTGCATTTCCTCTGGCCCAACCCAGGCCCAAGCGCCCACTGCAGCTCAGGTGCGCCCACCAGGTAATATGCGCCTGTCCTAGAGTCGAACTCTAGACCTCCCACTGGTGAAGCCACTTGCTGCAAGCGCTTCTTCCATGTGTGCTTTGTGCTCATGTCTGATCAAATTACAATTTAATCTATCTAGACATGATTGACACGCAGGTCAATTACACTTTATAAATTAATGAAAATGTGATGCGCAGATCACAATAAAAATTTACAATTTATAATCCAGGCACGCAGGCCCCAGCACAGCACACATTAATCGGGCAACCCACATAAGATTAAATAAACATTCAATCATGTTATACAAACATCATGTGATTCAAACAAGAAAATAAAATTTTTTGAAAATCCCATTGGCATCAATTTTATTTCCTTATATGCCCTACTCCCTTACAATGGTCCATTAATAGGGATCCACTCATCAGACCTAGTCAGACCCACTGCCCTTGCATGCACCAAGTCCTAACTGACTTGAGTCGACCTTATGGTCAACCATGCATGCGCTGGGCTGAACGACCCTCATGAGTTCTGGCAAGCGGGTGTGACCCCGGGCCTAACTCATGAGCGTTCACTGGTTGTCTCAACCAGACATCGCTACACGCCTGTCTGCAGTCGACCTATAGCCACCTCATGCTTGCGCATAGGTGCCATCTGGTCGACCCATCTAGGCTGTCAGATGGTCTGATCAGACTGTTGGGTCTAGACTCGATTGATGACTTCAACCCTAATAATCCGTCTAAGTTATTAAAGCAGACGCATTAGATCTAATGAGGAGAGCGCAAGTAATTTTGTTTTGACAAAAACAACAAGCGCCAACTTTCATGCGCCAACAAAAATATACATCAAGTTTCGCATATCATGTAGATTCGCATGTAAACAGCCATTAGATCAAGTATAAGTGCAAACAGCCATTAGATCACGCATATCATAGTCACACACATATCATAGTCAGGAAAACAATCATAAACCTATTAGGTGTCTAGCAATACACAAACATGTTTTCCCCCAAACTAAGTTTTAGCTAGCCAACTGCTCTGATACCATTCTGTATCATCCCACATTCTTAACCCCAAACAAATGGCACAATTCACAAATGATACAGGATGTTTCATATAAGATCGATCATATGCTAGGTAAAACCGAGTTCAAGAATACACAATCTGAAAAATTTCCATAAATCCATACACACAAATTCACAAAACTCAAATCTCATAAGGGTACCTGCCACCACGCAATCCTTGCACTAGACATATGCAAGGCAATAGTTATATCAAAACCGATTCAAATTCATAAAATCCATAAAGGTACCTGCCACCAGGCAATACTTGCACTAGACATATGCAAGTTACAGGGTATATCAAAACCGATTGCACAGAATATACAACAAGCCGAAATTCAAAACAAAATCACAAAATCGATTTTATAAACTCATATCAAACACCGAAACCAGGCTGAAGCCCGCGGTGACACAAAAATCAAACTCATAAGACTGCCATAACCGGCAACATAATTCACATAGTTCACATAGTCTCATGATTCACATAGTTCATATAATTTATGTTAAGGCCACAACCGGCCCCAAGAATTAAGCATAAAAATTCTTAAAACAGCAAACAGCATAATTATCCACGCCAAAGCACTCAAGACATGCGCCCCTGCTCTATGCCTGAAAATAGTGAGGGGTGAGCTACACAGCCCAGTGAGTGGATAGTCTAAATCGACCATCCAGAACATACATTCAAAAATATAGGCAGATTATTTTAAAAATCTTTAACAGGAACATTATGTCAACATATAACAAAATAAAGAAACAGAAGTCATATAGACAGTTAAATGTACACACTAGCATATTACAAATTCAGGTTCTAGAGTTCTACTCTAACCCAATTAAACACATATATTCTAAACCAACTAAACACACCATACTTAATTAACCTAGTTGTCCAGCATAATCAGTAGTGACCAATATGGTCTAACCCGGCTTGGCCAAAGCACTGGGAGCTGCAAAATCTCGTGCAACACATAAACATGGATAGTGAGTAGAATCAAGAGGTGGCCCCTGCCAGGTCACGACGTGGCACTTTGCTCTCTCACCCCATAACACATCGATGGATTGTGTGTAGATTCAAGAGGTGGCCCCCGTCAGGTCATGACGTGGCACTTTGCTCTACGACACCCAACATCACAAAATGAGAGTAATGACATCAAGAGGTGGCCCCTGTCTGATCAAGACATGGCACTTTGCGTCTTATATCACCCCATCACATAAAAGAGTAATGACATCAAGAGGTGGCCCCTGTCCGACCAAGACATGGCACTTTGCGTCAAAACCCGTTCTCCCAAAAGGTTCCTACTGGACAACAGACATATCTTATTTCATATTTCACAAAGGTGGACTCCTAAGTGTCAACTAGACTCTAGGATAGTCATCACAAAAATCATATCGGGCAGGCTGAACATCAACCCCCATCACAAAAATCATAATAGGCAGGCCGAACATCAGCCCCCTCACATATCAAATACAGGGCTGAAATTCAAACCCTTCACATATCACATAAGGACTATCCTATGAGTACACTGTTACACTTAGCCATAGTCCTAACCAACACATAACACATAATATTCAAAATTCTCATAATCACATAATTTTCAAAAATCTCATAACCACATAATGTTCACAATTTACATAGCAACATAATATTCCAAAAATCACATAAACACCTAATATTTAAAAATCACATAATTACATAATATTAACAATCATATAATGTAGTGTGGTCCTTAGGTTTCATGCTGATTAGTTCAGTCAAACCTTACTAGGTTATCATCCAAATTTCTCAAACAATTTCTCAATAATGCAGTTAACAAGCATCCATAAAAATTAACATAAAACTAAAACATGTAGTCATACAAACTATCCATAAAATTACCAAAAATTAAAACATGTATTCATACCAACTATTTTACAAATCTCTACATATAAACCACGGTTAACATAACATACTATCTATTAAATTTTACACCTTGAATTAACATGAATTTCATGCTCAAACCATTGGTCTAAAACTTCCGAATTTCCATAATTTAATACCTTAAATTTCATATTACCAACTTTCGGATTTCATAAAGAAAATCATCAAAATTTCGGTTTTCATGCATATTATCAAGAATTTGGTCTTCATAAATAATATCAAGATTTCGGATTATCATGTATAATTATCAAAGATTCGGTTCACATGAAGAAACATCTTGAATTTGGTTTACATGAAAAATACATCTTGAGTTTCGGTTTTAACATGATAAAAATTCCAATAATTCAATTGTATCAAGTCACAAACACAACCAAACTAATAGATCAAACAAGACATTCCACTCACCTCTTAACCGAGAACACAAGGTGAAAAACTCTCCAAAATAATTCGTCTAAGGCTTGAAGTTCTACCAAGAATCGCCACCAAAGGAAGGAAACCCCTCCAACACCAAAGACTCCAAGAGAGAAGGAAGATATTTCACCTCTAAGCCTCCAAGAATCGCCTAAGTTCTTCAAGAAGTCGCCAAGTTCTTCAAGCCGTCGCCCAAGGTTTCTTTCAAGCCAAAAAATCGCCAACACTCTACCCTAACCGAAATTACCTACTTAAATTTCGGTTTTTAACTCTTAACCCATTAACCCATTAATTCAATTCGGGTTTAATCCATTTAATTAATAATTTGAATTTTAAAACCCAATTAGTTTAAACCCATTAATTCAACCATTAACTTAACGAAAATCCAATAAGGTCTAATTAACATCCAATAAGGGTTTAATTAACCAATAGGGTCTAATTAATTAACTTACAAGCTCTAATTAATTAACTTACAATTACAACCCATAAATCCTAATTAATTTATCATGAACAGCCAATAATAATTTATCATAAATTAACAGCCAATAATCAAACAAATAATCTCTAATTAAATAACTATTAACAACCAATACATAAAAATATCACAGTCAATAATTTTAGACTAAATCAAAATAATGCTTACCAGGACTTAAGATCCTTGGATCTTACATCCCTCCCTCCTTATAAAGCTTTAGTCCTCTAAAGCTCAGCATCCATATCATCAAAGAGGTAAGCATAAAATTTCCTCATATCAGCTTCAGTCTCCCAAGTCGCCTCCTCAACAGCCTGATTTCCCCAGATAACCTTTACCAAAGGTATAGTCTTGTTTCTCAGGACTTTATCTTTTCTATCCACAATCCGGAGAGGTCTTTCCTCAAAAGTCAAATCACTCTGAATCTGAAGAGGTTCCAACTCCAACACATGAGATGGATCAGGATGATATTTCCTCAAAGTAGAGACATGGAATACATTATGCACATGATCCATAGCAGGAGGTAAAGCCAATCGGTAAGCCACTGGACCAACTCTCTCAATAATATCAAAAGGGCCTACAAACCTAGGGCTCAACTTGCCCTTTTTGCCAAACCTCATAACACCCTTAGTAGGTGACACCTTCAAGAACACATGATCCCCTACCATAAACTCCAAGGAACGACGACGGTCATCAGCATAACTCTTCTGTCTGTCCCGAGCAATTTTCAGTTTATCCCGGATCTCTCTGACCTTATCAGTAGTCTCCTGTACTGCATCAGATCTCAAAATCATTCTGTCACCAGTTTCCTCCCAACACAAGGGAGTCCTACACCTTCTCCCATACAAAGCCTCATAAGGAGCCATCTGAATACTGGAGTGGAAGCTATTATTATAAGTAAACTCTATCAAAGATAGATCCCGGTTCCACTCAGAACTCCAATCAACCACATAGGCTCTCAACAGATCTTCTAGAGTTTGTATAGTACGCTCCGTCTGGCCATCAGACTGAGGATGATATGCTGTACTAAAACTCAACTTAGTACCCAAACCTTCCTGTAAGCTCTTCCAAAATCTGGACAGAAATCGAGAGTCCCTGTCAGACACGATATCAACAGGCACTCCATGCAGTCTGACTATCTCATCAATATATAATCTAGCCAGTCTCTCTAGAGAATAAGTCATCTTAATCGGAAGAAAATGGGCTGATTTAGTGAGTCTATCAACAATCACCCAAATAGCATCATGACCCAATCTGGTTCTGGGCAAACCACATACAAAATCCATACTGATACATTCCCACTTCCACTCAGGAATAGGAAGAGGCTGCAACAAACCACCAGGCTTCTGGTGTTCAGCCTTCACAGTCTGACAGGTTAAACACCTAGAGACAAAATCAAACACTTCTTTCTTCATACCCGGCCACCAAAAACTTTTCTTGAGGTCCTGATACATCTTAGTCACACCAGGATGTAGAGAATATTTGGAGTTATGGCTGTCCTCCAATATTTCTTTCCTCAAGCTTGATTCCTTAGGGACACATACCCTTCCACGAAACCGAAGAATACCATCATCAGACAGGCTAAAATCCTGAACTGCGCTGTCAACCAGACTAACCCTGATCTGAACTAATCTCGGATCCACAGACTGCTGATCTCTGATCTTCTGCAACAAAGCAGACTGTACTCTGAGAAAAGCCACATAACCCGACTGAACTCTAGGAGTAACACTGATCCTGAGATCGCTGAACTCCTGCAGTAACCGCCACTCACTGACTCGTAAAGCAGCTACTGAAGTAACTGGATGTCTGCTCAGAGCATCCGCCACCACATTGGCCTTTCCAGCCTGATACTGAATGGAGAAGTCATAGTCTTTGATCAACTCCATCCATCTTCTCTGTCTCATGTTCAAGTCCTTCTGAGTGAAGATATACTTGAGACTCTGGTGATCAGTGAACAGATCAAACTCCTGACCCAACAAATAGTGACGCCATATCTTCAAAGCAAAGACTACGGCCGCCAACTCTAAATCATGAGTAGGGTAGTTCAATTCATACTCCTTCAGTTGTCTCGAAGCATAGGCTACTACAGAACCCTTCTGCATCAAGACACAACCCAACCCTTTGCCAGAAGCATCTGTATAAACAGTAAACCTTTCCCCATCACTAGGTATAATGAGGATCGGTGTACTAGTCAATCTCCTTTTCAGCTCTTGAAAACTCTCTTCACACTTATCATCCCAAATAAACTTGGCCTCCTTTCTGGTCAATTTAGTTAGAGGACCCGCCAGCTTGGAGAATCCCTCAACAAATCGCCGGTAGTAACCTGCCAAACCCAGAAAACTCCTGATCTCAGTAGCACTAGTCGGTCTTCCCCAATTAAGAATGGCTTGCACTTTAACTGGATCCACAGACACCCCCTGACCAGAAATCACATGTCCCAAGAAGCTGATCTTCTCTAGCCAGAACTCACACTTACTAGCCTTGGCATATAATCGGTTCTTCCTCAGAACCTCCAGCACTCTGCGCAAGTCACTGACATGATCTGAGGTAGTCTGAGAGTACACCAATATATCGTCTATAAAGACCACCACACAAGAGTCAAGCAACTCATGGAATACCCTGTTCATCAAATCCATGAAGACAGCAGGTGCATTCGTCAGTCCAAAAGGCATAACTAAAAATTCGAAATGCCCATACCTGGTCCTGAAAGCAGTCTTAAATATATCCTCATCCTTGACCCTAAGCTGATAATACCCTGATCTCAGATCAATCTTAGAGAACACTGTCGCTCCCTGTAATTGATCAAATACATCATCAATTCTGGGAAGAGGATACTTATTCTTGATAGTCACTTGGTTAAGCTGCCTGTAGTCTATACACATCCTCAGGGTTCCATCTTTTTTCTTCACAAATAACACTGGCGCTCCCCAAGGAGAAGCACTAGGCCGAATATATCCTTTCTCTAACAATTCCTCCAGTTGTTTCTTAAGCTCGGCCAACTCTGAAGTAGCCATACGATAAGGAGCTCTGGAGATAGGTGCCGTACCTGGCGCCAACTCAATGCCAAACTCCACTTCTCTAATTGGTGGCAAGCCTGAAAATTCTTCAGAGAACACATCAGGAAATTCTTTCACCACCGCCATCTGAGTCAAATCAGAAGTAGAATCATCCTGCACCTTAACATGCGCAAGATAACCCTTGCATCCACTAGCCAGTAATTTCCTGGCCTGCAGGAAAGATATCACATGCGGTCCTTGGTCTGACACTAGACCTCTCACAAAAAGTCGATTCCCATCTAACAAATTCAAAGTGATTACTTTCTCAAAGCAATCCACAGAGGCATGATGGGAAGACAACCAATCCATTCCTAAGATGATATCATAATCTTGCATGTCTAAGAGGATTAGATCTACCAGAAACTCATAACCCTCTACATGTACTACACAGTCAGCACAAACAGTATCTGTAGATAACAATTTTCCTAAGGGAGTACTCACAGACACAGCATAATTCATCACCTTAGGTAACACAGGTAAACATGCAGCAAACTTAACAGATACAAAAGATAAATTTGCACCAGGGTCAAATAATATGCGGGCTAACTGATCAAATACGAATAAAGTACCTTCCACGACGGATCGGGAAGCTCGTGTATCCTTCTCAGCCACAGCATACACTCTAGTCTGGACTGTAGGCTTATCTGCGCCTCTAGGTTGCATCTCAGGTTCTCTGCAGTCCTTAGCCATGTGCCCTGGTTTCTTACACCTGAAGCATACACCATTCTTCCTATGGCAGTCTTTCACTAGATGTCCCTTGAGCCCACAATGACTACAAGTGATACCATTTCTTGCATCCCTGGCATCCCTGAACTGCTGCGGTGCATCCCTGGACTGCTGCGGTGCCTTGTAGGAGTAAGGCTTATACCTGCTCTTCTTATAATCTTTATGCCTAGGGTACTTCTTACCCTTGCCGCCACTGCCATGCTGAGGAACCGCCGCCTCAGCTGCAGGAACTACTGTCACGGCAACATGAGAACTCCTCTCAGATATATACCTCTCAATGGTGCGCGCTCGCCCAACAGTTTCAACATAGGTCTCCAAGTGTTGAGCACCAACCTGCTCTCTAATGTCCCATCTGAGACCTCTGAGAAACTTGGTAGCTCTCCTCTTTTCAGTGTTTATCAGGTGAGGAGCATACTTTCCCAATTTCGTGAACTGTAATTCATACTGGTCCACTGTCATATCACCCTGCTCCAGATGAATAAATTCCACCTCTCGGTCCTCAACCAAGCTATCTGGGAAGTACTTCTCGTTAAATCGAGACAAGAAGTAAGGCCAATCTACAGTCTCATGTCTTTCTTCGGCAAGTCTCAGTACGCCCTTCCACCACTCATCTGCGTCAGCACGCATCATATAGGTGGCCAGACATAACTTATCCTCATCTGAGCAGCGCATGACTTGGAAAATCTTTTCCAAGCACAACTGCCAGTTCTCTGCATTACTGGATTCTGAGCCCCCATAAAAAGAGCTGGGACCCAGTTTCTGGAATTCACTCACAAGTGAAGCATAGCGCCTGTGAGCGCCCTCCTGAGAGTCATCCCCCACCGCTCGAGTAGTAGTCTGGGGTCTCTCTCGAGTCAGCTGCTGCAAAAGCTGCTGTTGTGCTTCTTGGTGCTAAGTCTGCTGCTGCTGTAGCATCTGAGCTTGCCTCTCTATCATAGCACCTTGTTGCTGAACCATGCCAGTCAGAGCCTCAATAGTTCTCGTGAGGTTCGGGGTCTGCTCGCCCTCATCACTAGCATTTCCTCTGGTTCGCACCATCTTAAATGCCTACACACGCATATCATAGTCACACACATATCATAGTCAGGAAAACAATCATAAACCTATTAGGTGTCTAGCAATACACAAACATGTTTTCCCCCAAACTAAGTTTTAGCTAGCCAACTGCTCTGATACCATTCTGTATCATCCCACATTCTTAACCCCAAACAAATGGCACAATTCACAAATGATACAGGATGTTTCATATAAGATCGATCATATGCTAGGTAAAACCGAGTTCAAGAAAACACGATCTGAAAAATTTCCATAAATCCATACACACAAATTCACAAAACTCAAATCTCACAAGGGTACCTGCCACCACGCAATCCTTGCACTAGACATATGCAAGGCAATAGTTATATCAAAACCGATTCAAATTCATAAAATCCATAAAGGTACCTGCCACCAGGCAATACTTGCACTAGACATATGCAAGTTACAGGGTATATCAAAACCGATTGCACAGAATATACAACAAGCCGAAATTCAAAACAAAATCACAAAATCGATTTTATAAACTCATATCAAACACCGAAACCAGGCTGAAGCCCGCGGTGACACAAAAATCAAACTCATAAGACTGCCATAACCGGCAACATAATTCACATAGTTCACATAGTCTCATGATTCACATAGTTCATATAATTTATGTTAAGGCCACAACCGGCCCCAAGAATTAAGCATAAAAATTCTTAAAACAGCAAACAGCATAATTATCCACGCCAAAGCACTCAAGACATGCGCCCCTGCTCTATGCCTGAAAATAGTGAGGGGTGAGCTACACAGCCCAGTGAGTGGATAGTCTAAATCGACCATCCAGAACATACATTCAAAAATATAGGCAGATTATTTTAAAAATCTTTAACAGGAACATTATGTCAACATATAACAAAATAAAGAAACAGAAGTCATATAGACAGTTAAATGTACACACTAGCATATTACAAATTCAGGTTCTAGAGTTCTACTCTAACCCAATTAAACACATATATTCTAAACCAACTAAACACACCATACTTAATTAACCTAGTTGTCCAGCATAATCAGTAGTGACCAATATGGTCTAACCCGGCTTGGCCAAAGCACTGGGAGCTGCAAAATCTCGTGCAACACATAAACATGGATAGTGAGTAGAATCAAGAGGTGGCCCCTGCCAGGTCACGACGTGGCACTTTGCTCTCTCACCCCATAACACATCGATGGATTGTGTGTAGATTCAAGAGGTGGCCCCCGTCAGGTCATGACGTGGCACTTTGCTCTACGACACCCAACATCACAAAATGAGAGTAATGACATCAAGAGGTGGCCCCTGTCTGATCAAGACATGGCACTTTGCGTCTTATATCACCCCATCACATAAAAGAGTAATGACATCAAGAGGTGGCCCCTGTCCGACCAAGACATGGCACTTTGCGTCAAAACCCGTTCTCCCAAAAGGTTCCTACTGGACAACAGACATATCTTATTTCATATTTCACAAAGGTGGACTCCTAAGTGTCAACTAGACTCTAGGATAGTCATCACAAAAATCATATCGGGCAGGCTGAACATCAACCCCCATCACAAAAATCATAATAGGCAGGCCGAACATCAGCCCCCTCACATATCAAATACAGGGCTGAAATTCAAACCCTTCACATATCACATAAGGACTATCCTATGAGTACACTGTTACACTTAGCCATAGTCCTAACCAACACATAACACATAATATTCAAAATTCACATAATCACATAATTTTCAAAAATCTCATAACCACATAATGTTCACAATTTACATAGCAACATAATATTCCAAAAATCACATAAACACCTAATATTTAAAAATCACATAATTACATAATATTAACAATCATATAATGTAGTGTGGTCCTTAGGTTTCATGCTGATTAGTTCAGTCAAACCTTACTAGGTTATCATCCAAATTTCTCAAACAATTTCTCAATAATGCAGTTAACAAGCATCCATAAAAATTAACATAAAACTAAAACATGTAGTCATACAAACTATCCATAAAATTACCAAAAATTAAAACATGTATTCATACCAACTATTTTACAAATCTCTACATATAAACCACGGTTAACATAACATACTATCTATTAAATTTTACACCTTGAATTAACATGAATTTCATGCTCAAACCATTGGTCTAAAACTTCCGAATTTCCATAATTTAATACCTTAAATTTCATATTACCAACTTTCGGATTTCATAAAGAAAATCATCAAAATTTCGGTTTTCATGCATATTATCAAGAATTTGGTCTTCATAAATAATATCAAGATTTCGGATTATCATGTATAATTATCAAAGATTCGGTTCACATGAAGAAACATCTTGAATTTGGTTTACATGAAAAATACATCTTGAGTTTCGGTTTTAACATGATAAAAATTCCAATAATTCAATTGTATCAAGTCACAAACACAACCAAACTAATAGATCAAATAAGACATTCCACTCACCTCTTAACCGAGAACACAAGGTGAAAAACTCTCCAAAATAATTCGTCTAAGGCTTGAAGTTCTACCAAGAATCGCCACCAAAGGAAGGAAACCCCTCCAACACCAAAGACTCCAAGAGAGAAGGAAGATATTTCACCTCTAAGCCTCCAAGAATCGCCTAAGTTCTTCAAGAAGTCGCCAAGTTCTTCAAGCCGTCGCCCAAGGTTTCTTTCAAGCCAAAAAATCGCCAACACTCTACCCTAACCGAAATTACCTACTTAAATTTCGGTTTTTAACTCTTAACCCATTAACCCATTAATTCAATTCGGGTTTAATCCATTTAATTAATAATTTGAATTTTAAAACCCAATTAGTTTAAACCCATTAATTCAACCATTAACTTAACGAAAATCCAATAAGGTCTAATTAACATCCAATAAGGGTTTAATTAACCAATAGGGTCTAATTAATTAACTTACAAGCTCTAATTAATTAACTTACAATTACAACCCATAAATCCTAATTAATTTATCATGAACAGCCAATAATAATTTATCATAAATTAACAGCCAATAATCAAACAAATAATCTCTAATTAAATAACTATTAACAACCAATACATAAAAATATCACAGTCAATAATTTTAGACTAAATCAAAATAATGCTTACCAGGACTTAAGATCCTTGGATCTTACAGAACGTGAGCCATCTCCAAGTGGAGATCATGGTTACTAAAAATAGCAACCACTCATCGCTCCAATGTTCACGCCAAGTGAACATGTCGCCACGCCTTGAACCATGCGCTCATTTCATGAGCTGGTTCAATTTGGTTCGGTTTAAGAACCAATCAAGCCAAGCAATCAAGTCTAGATCTCAAATAAACCCTAAGGCTCCAGATCTAACCGTTGATCTCTTGATGCTTCTGATCTCACCGATCTAGCATCTATTCTCTCGATCGAAGCTTACCGATCTCAAGCCCTAATCAATCAAACATGATCAGACCAGATCTCACTTACAATCAGAGATCAAATCCCTTTAAACTGAACTTAAACAATTCAGTCCACACGATCTGACTTAAGTAAGCCATATCATCAAATTGTGCGACCCTGAGGGTTTCCTTTAAATGTCGGTAACGATAACTCACGTCATCACGATCAGTGAGGGGTATCTAGCAACACATCACTGTCTCCCGATATAAAGGAAAGAGTCTTCCAAGACTACACCCAAAATACAGCACAAGCGTGAATCAACTTCACTAAGCATACATATTTCCTTTGCCACTGGATGTTCTTATTGGACAAGCGTGTCAAGCTTGTAATTCCAATATGATGAGCATGATTAGATCAGATGATCACAGTCACCCGGGTATGGCCATACACTTTCTCAATCATCTCATCCAAGGGGCCCTTTAGAACATCGCACTCCTTAAACAAGGAGACGGCAATCCTATGTCTATCACTAGTGCCCTAACATGACTCAAGCTCATCATCCAAGATAGTCTATAATCATTATGTTTCAAATGATATTGAACTACCTCAAAACAATGACAATCATCATTTAGAAAACACAAGTGATCTCAAGTCAGAGGAAATGTGCCACTTGTTACAATCAAGGATTATTCACATTGTGACAAGCAACTGAATATCCTAGTAGGGTCTGTCCGGTACATCCAATGTACCCATGAGTCTACATCTTATTCCATGCTCGAAGCATCCTATAAGATTAGAACACATATTAGTCTTAACCATATCAAGGCTGTCTCATGTTCACCAAGATACATCGACTAAGGATATAATAGCATGTCAGCCCAGCTGAACAGCTTTGAGACATTATTCATAAGTATACTTATTGCAGCAGACAAGGTAACAAACTGAATAATAACCATGCCTTTATAAACACAAGAGTTTATTACATGATACTGTTACAATCCCAAGGCCTCAAACATTAGGCTTAAGGGCATACCCCAACAATCTCCCACTTGCACTTAATCTAATGGTTGAAAAATCTCAAACCCATATTATTACAGTGCTTCTCATGCTTCTGCTGCGCCAGAGGCTTTGTAAGCGGGTCTGCTAGATTGCCATCTGTATGAACCTTGCAGATTTTGATCTCGCCACGATCTATGATCTCCCTGATCAAATGAAACCGTCTCTGTATGTGCTTGGACTTCTGGTGCGACCGTGGTTCCTTTGCCTGTGCGATAGCTCCAGTGTTATCACAGAAGATAACCAAAGGATCTGCACTCGAAGGAACAACACCAAGTTCTCTCACGAACTTACGAATCCACACTGCCTCCTTAGATACTTCCGAGGCTGCAACATACTTGGCTTCTGTTGTGGAATCAGCAACAATTGACTGTTTGAAACTTTTCCACACCACTGCTCCTCCATTCAAGCTAAAAACATAGCCTGATTGCGATCGGAAATCATCCTGGTCTGATTGGAACGAAGCGTCAGTATATCCCTCAATACTGAGTTCTTCCTGACCACCATATACCAAGAACATATCTTTGGTCCTCCGCAGATATTTTAAGATGTTCTTGACTGCAATCCAGTGTGCCACTCCCGGATTACTTTGGAACCGACTGGTCACGCTTAACCCGTAAGCGACGTCTGGGCGAGTACACAACATCGCATACATAATGGGCCCAATAGCCGAAGCATAAGGCGTATTGTCCATTTCATCCTTCTCAGTCTGTGTTTGTGGACACTGACTCTTCGAAAGATTCAGACCATGTCTGACTGGAAGATATCCTCGTTTAGAATTCTCTAAATGAAATCTCTCCAGGACTTTATCGATGTAAGTACTCTGGCACAACCCGAGAAGCCTCTTAGATCTATCCCTGTAGATCTTCACACCTAATACATAGGCTGCTTCTCCTAAATCTTTCATCTGGAAACATTTCCTTAACCATGCCTTAACCGCATGCATTTCAGGAATGTCATTTCCAATGATCAAGATGTCATCGACGTAGAGGACCAGGAAGGTAATCACGCTCCCACTAAACCTCTTATATACACACGGGTCATCCTCGTTCTTGATGAAACCAAATTCAGTGACTGATTCATCAAAACGAATATTCCAGCTTCTAGATGCTTGTTTAAGTCCATAAATAGACTTCTTTAACTTGCATATTTTATGACGATCTGATGGATTAGTGAAACCTTCAGGTTGTGTCATATCCACATCCTCATCCAGATTTCCATTAAGGAAAGCTGTTTTCACATCCATTTGCCAGATCTCATAATCATAATATGCTGCTATCGCAAAAAGAATCCGAATAGACTTAAACATAGCTACAGGTGAGAAAGTTTCATCATAATCTATCCCGTAGATTTGTTTGAAACCTTTCGCAACTAGCCTGCCTTTATAGGTAACCACGTTACCATCCATGTCAATCTTCTTCTTGAAGATCCATTTACAGCCTATAGGGATAACTCCCGGAGGCGGATCAACCAAATCCCAGACTTGGTTATCTGACATGGAGTCCATCTCGGCGCGCATAGCTTCAAGCCATCTTGCTGACTCCGGTCCACTGACCGCATCCGCATAAGTGAGGGGTTCATCATTATCAATGATGTAGACTCCGTCATAGCGCTCAGGCTGACGACGAATCCTTCCCGATCTTTGCGGTTCCCGTGATATCTGAGCCTCAGGTTGTTCAATAACCTGTTCTACCAGCTCAGGCTCATCCAACTGCGCTTGAGCACTTTGTTCTTCCTCTGGGTTCTCATCCAGATTTATTTCTCTCCCACTGGCCTCTTGCAGAAGAAACTCCTTCTCAAGAAATATGGCCGTCCGAGCAACAAATACCTTGTTCTCTTTGGGATCGTAGAAATAATAACCCTTAGTTTCCTTAGGGTAACCGACAAAGATGCATTTGTCAGATCTGCTCTCTAGTTTCCCAGAGGCCAGCTTTTTGACATAAGCCTCGCAGCCCCAGATCCTGATAAATGTCAAGCTCGGCTGTTTCCCATACCATAACTCATATGGAGTCTTAGAAACTGCCTTGGATGGCACTCGGTTTAGTACCTTTGCAGCTGTCTCCAGTGCAAATTCCCAAAAGGAGTAAGGAAGAGTAGCCTGACTCATCATAGAACGAACCATATCAAGTAGAGTTCTATTTCTCCTCTCGGACACACCATTCCATTGCGGTGTTCCTGGCGGAGTGAGCTGTGAGATAATCCCACACTCCTTCAGATAGTCAGTAAATTCTCGACTTAGGTATTCCCCACCTCGATCAGAACGAAGTGCCTTGATATTTCGGCCTAGCTGATTCTGTACTTCATTCTTGAACTCTTTGAACTTGTCAAAAGATTCACTTTTATGTCTCATTAAATAGACATACTCATATCTACTGAAATCATCAGTAAAGGTAATGAAGTACTGATAGCCACCTCTGGCATGTTTATTAAATGGCCCACACACATCACTGTGTATAAGGTCAAGTAAACCTGAAGCCCTTTGGCCTTTGTTAGGAAAAGGTGACTTCGTCATTTTACCCATTAAACAAGCCTTGCATGTATCAATCTCCTCATAGGAGAATGATCCCAGCAGTCCATTATCATGCAACCGCTTAATGCGCTTCTTGTTAATATGGCCGAAACGACTATGCCATAGCAAGGTGCTGTCATCAGCATTCTTGGCTTTCTTAATATCAACATTTTGTATAGAACTTTCCATATCCAACATGTATAATCCATTGTTAATTGAACCAGTTGCATAAACAATATTATCTAAAGATAAAACACACTTTGAAATATTGCATTCAAAGGAAAAACCCTTCCTGACAAGAGCAGGAATGGAGATAATATTTTTAGTAATACTGGGAACAAAGTAACAACTGTTTAATTCTAATACAATTCCAGATGGCAAAGAGATGAAATAGTCTCCTACAGCAACAGCAGCAACCCGTGCCCCGTTTCCAACGCGTAGGTCCACCTCATGCTGTCCCACCTGTCTTCTTCTCTTGAGTTCCTGTACATTTGAACAAATGTGAACTCCACATGCAGTGTCCAACACCCATGATATAGAAGAAGATGAAACCATGACTTCCGTCACGTAAATACCTGAGCCAGAAGCAATGCTTCCCCTCTTGTCTCCTTGGAGCGCTTTATAGTCCTTTTCCAGTGACCCAGCTGGCCACAGTGGAAACACCTGTATTCCTTGGACCGCTTAACCTTCTGCTTCAGAGCCTTGCTGTAGCTCTTGACAGGGGCCTTGCCCTTCTTCCCTTTCTTCTTGTTCCTAGAAGGAACCATTAAGACAGAGGTCGAAGGCTTTCCCTTCAGAGTTTCCTCAGTAGTCAAGAGCATATTCAGCAGCTCTGCCGGAGTACAATCGATTTTGTTCATATTAAAGTTAATAATGAACGCGTCGAATGAAGGCGGGAGAGACTGCAGAATAATATCTACAGCGAGCTCCTGATTGATGGTATGCCCCAGTTTCTCTAGAGCTTCCTTGTGCCCAATCATCTTGAGCACGTGAGCTCCCACTGGGCTCCCTTCAGCCAGTTTGCTCTGAAAGAAGAGCTTCGTCAAATTATAGCGTTCAGTCCTCGCCTGTGCAGCATACAGCATCTTGAGGTTCGCTATAATTTCTATAGCCGACATATCCTCATGCTGACGCTGCAGCGGTGGCGTCATAGACGCTAGCATCAGGCAAGCGACATCAATGCTATCATTGACATGCTTTTCATAGGCTTCCCGAACCGCCCTTGCGGCGTTCGGAGCGGGCTGAGGCGGTATAGCCGTCTCGAGGACATACAGTTTCCTCTCTGCCTTAAGAACAATCTTAAGGTGTCCAAACCAGTCTGAGAAGTTTGGCCCAGCAAACTTCTCCCTTTCCAGTAGGGATCGCACATTGAAGTTCATGGTGTTCGTTGCTGCAGGTATCTACAACAATGCAAGAACAGTAAGGTCAGTATCAATGTTAAGAATCAATCAGGAGTTAAGAAAGATTCTTTTTCTCACTATTTTATCTGACTGAAAAATCCATTAAACAGTCCGAAAGAGTAAACACTCTTTTAGTGAGATGGGATCCAGATTTCATACTTGGTCTCCGCGTCCCGCTCAAGCGAGATAAGGTGCACAGAGAGTACAAGCACTAATTTCTGGTAGGCAGTCCCTGCCGATCGCCAACCCGTGCGATTCCCCTTCATCTGGGCAATCCAGCAGACTGTGCCAACTGAGTTGGTACAACACAGTCTCTGACCCCACAGATGGCTGCCTCCATGTGCTACCATATGCGCCACATATGTAGCCTACATGGTCAAGCTGACCCGACCTACTCCCTGGACCACCACGTGTTATGCTGAGCAACGAGAAGCGATAAATCCCTTCTCTGTAACATGCAGGTGTAATCCCGCACCGTCTGAAGATAGATGGACGTGCCCACTGAGTGGGTACAACACGGCTCCAACGATAGTCAGAACAGTGAGGTTTCGCGTCAGAAGGCTTACGAGCTTGATATTTAGCGTTGGATTTTAACGGTCTTTTATCTTCTTGACTATCATGCAATTCCTATGGTGATAGCAGAAGATAAACTAATCATGCAATTCTAATATTTAAACAATAAAAGAAAGCATGGATCTTATGTGGTAAACGCCCATGAAACCTAAGTAAGACCTTAATTAACTTAAGTCTTCACTTGTTTTTCTTCATGGGTCTTTAGCTGCTCATTTGGCCCAAACCAGGGCCCAAGCGCCATCTGCAGCTCAGGTGCGCCTACCAGGGAAAATGCGCCTGGTCCCAGAGTCGAACCCTGGACCTCCCACCTGGTCAAGCCACTGCTGCATGCGCCTCTGCCAAGTGTGCTCTGTGCTCTTGTCTGATTAATTTACAAATTAATCTATCTAGACAAGATTGACTCGCAGGTCAATTACATTTTATAAATTAAATAGAAGGTGATACGCAGATCACAATTAAAAATAATTTACAAAATAATTCCAGGCACGCAGGCCCTAGCACAGCACACATTAAACATGGGCAGCCCACATAAGACTAAATAAACATACATATGGCATCATACATCATGTGATCCAATCATGAAAAATAAAATTTTTGAAAAACCCCATTGAGATTAATTTTATTTTTCCTTATTAGCCTTACTACCTTACAACGGTCCATTACTAGGGATCCACTCATCGAACCTAGTCAGATCCTGTGCCCTTACATGCACCAAGTCCTAACTGACTTGAGTCGACCAAAAGGTCAACAATGCATGCGCCAAGGGCTGAACGACCACAATGAGGTCTGGCAAGCGGGTGTGACCCCGGGCCTAACTCATGTGCGTTCATAGGTTGTCTCAATCAGACATCGCTACACGCCTGTCTGCAGTCGACCTATAGCCATCTGATGCTTGCGCACAGATGCTATCTGGTCGACCCATCAAGGCTGTCAGATAGTCTGATCAGACAGTTGGATCTAACCTAGGGGATGATTTCAACCCTAATAACCCGTCTAAGGGTTTATAGCAGGGCCTTAGATCTAATGTTAGTCGCGCATGTGATCCATTTTTGAGAAAACAAAGATGCGCCAACATGCCAACATACATGCGCAAATGAAACATAAAATAGGTTTCTACATGAAACATATTAACATGATAAAATTACGCATGATATAGATCTAAACATTCATGGAACACAAAATCAAAGCAATCATATAATTATGCATGTAACCTGCTCTGATACCAATTGTAGGGAACCCCTTTCATGAGGGGTGCGAAACCCTAAAGTGGCGCAACATGATAGGCAGCGGATTCAAGGGTCGAAGAGCATGCATTATATGATCAACTTTCGAAACATGAATAGAGAAGATGCGATTCATACCATGGCCATTTCAAGATGGCGCCTTGGAAACAAGAGAACAACGAAGGTCTCCTCCAAATCGTCACACACAAGATGAGCGACGGCTTGCTTCTTGTCGTCCCTTGTGCTAGCAAGGATCGTCCAAGATGTCTTTGATCGAAAGGAAAGGGATGGAGATGTCGATCTCTCTTGGCCGAATCTTCCTCTATGCTTCAAGTTGTCGCCGCACACCAAAGAGTGTCAAGAGGAATGAGTTTGAGTGACGAGAATAGAGAACCCTCTATTCGAACGTGAGCCATCTCCAAGTGGAGATCATGGTTACTAAAAATAGCAACCACTCATCGCTCCAATGTTCACGCCAAGTGAACATGTCGCCACTGTTGGGGTATGCCCTTAAGGCTAATGTTTGAGGCCTCGGGATTGTAAAAGTATCATGTAATAAACTCTTAAGTTTATAATAAGGCATGGTTGTTATTCAGGTTGTTACCTTGTCTGCTGTAATAAGTGTACTTCTGAATAATGTCTCAAAGCTGTTCAGCTAGGCTGACAGGCTATGAGTCCTTAGTCGAGATATCTTGGTGAACATGAGACAGCCTTGATATGATGGAGACTAATATGAGTGCTAATCTTATAGGATGCTTCGAGCATGGAATAAGATGTAGACTCATGGGTACATTGGATGTACTGGACAGACCCTACTGGGATATTGCATTGCTTGTCACAATGTGAATGATCCCTGTAAGCAGCAAGTGGCACATGTCCTTTGACTTGAGATCACTTGTGTTTCTAAATGATGATTGTCATTGTTTTGAGGTAGTTCAATATCATTTGAAATATAATGATTATAGACTATCTTGGATGGTGAGCTTGAATCAGGTTAGGGCACTAGTGATAGATAGAGGATTGCCGTCTCCTTGTTTAAGGAGTGTGATGTTCTAGAGGCCCCCCCTATATGAGATGATTGAGGTAGTGTATGGCCATACCCAGATGACTATGTGCATCTGATCTAATCATGCTCATCGTATTGGAGTTACAAGCTTGACATGCTTGTCCAATAAGAACATCCAGTGGCAAAGGACATATGTGTGCCTTGTGAGTTTTGATTCACACTTGTGCCATGGTTTGGGTGTAGTCTTGGAAGACTATTTCCTTTATATAGGGAGACAGTGATGTGTTGCTAGATACCCCTCACTGATCGTGATAACGTAAGTTGTCGTTACCGACATTTAAAGGAAACCCTTAGGGTCGCACAATTTGATGATATGGCTTTCTTGAGTCAGATCGTGTGGACTGAATTGTATGGGTTCAGTTTAAAGGGGTTTAATCTCTGATTGTAAGTGAGATCTAGCCTGATCATGTTTGATTGATTAGGGCTTTAGATCGGTAAGCTTCGATCGAGAGAGATGATGCTAGATCGGTGAGATCAGGAGCATCAGGAGATGAACGGCTAGATCATGAGCCATTTGGTTCATAGAGGGTCTAGACCATGCCTTGGCTTGGCTTGGTTTGAATTTGGTCTTTGGGCCAAATCGAATTGAACCAAAGCATGAACCGGTTCACTAGGTGAACGCATGGTTCATCAAGAGGGGCGTTTTGGCGTTGGAAAGTGGCTTCATGACTTTCCATTTTGGGAAGTCATGTAACGTCATTTGTCTTGATGTCGCTGAAGTGCATTTGCTCTCTTGTCTTTGCGTTTTGGTTTTGGAAAAAGAGAGCTTGCTTGCCATCTCGTGTGGGAGGAAGTGGACGACAAGAACAAGCGCTCGGCCAAGGAAACTTCTCCATCATCCTAACATTCGATCAAGGACACCTTGCGCATCCTTGCTAGCACAAGGAATCCAAGGAGAAGCCATCTTCTCTTGTGTGTGATTATCTTCGGAGAAGGGGCACTTGCGCCTTTGCTTCCAAAGCTCCATCTAAACCGAGATGGCTATGGTATGAGTCTCAACTTCACCAAGTTGAACATATGTTTATGCTAAGATTCTCGAAAACCTTTTGCTTCCGCTTGCAATGGTGATGCGCCACCCCTTTAAGGTTTTCGCCCCCCCTCTTGAAAGGGATTTTGTTTACTTGCGCTCCCCCATGAAGGGGACACTTCAATTGGTATCAGAGCGCCGGTTGAAGCATAATCATATGATTGCTTGATATACTATGTGATCCATGTTTGCGCATCTACATGTATGTTGATCTTGTTTGACATATGTTATCTCTTCATGCGAGTATGCTAGATAATAGTATGTTTATATTTGCGCATGTATGAGAGTTATGTTGATTGGCGCATATATGTTGGTTGCGGTTATACCATGTTGTTGTTGTTTTTCTAAAACCTATATGACATGCGCGCCCAACTAGATCTAAGATGTACCTATTGTAAACCCTTAGATGGGTTGATGGGGTTGAAAGCTTCATCTAGAATGGATCAAACTAGTCTGATCAGACCATCTGACAGCCTAGATGGGTTGACCAGATAGCACCTGTGCGCAAGCACGAGGTGGCTATAGGTCGACTGCATCCAAGGTGTGTAGCGAGGTCTGATTGAGACAACTTCTGAACACACTTGAGTTAGGCCCGGGGTCACACCCGCTTGCCAAAACTCATGAGAGTGGTTCAGCCCTTGGCGCATGCATGGTTGACCATCAGGTCAACTCGGGTCAGTTAGGACTCGGTGCATGCAAGGGAAAAGGATCTATCTAGATGGATGAGTGGATCCCTATCAATGGACCATTGTAAGGTTGTAGGGCACATAAGGAAATTAAAAGTGATGCCTATGGGGTTTTCTAAATTTTAATTTCTTGATTGGATCACATGATGATTGAAACCATATGCTTGTTTATTTACTCTTATGTGGGTTGCCCTATTGTGTGCTGTGCTGGGGCCTGTGAGCCTGGATTTAAAATTGTAAATTAATTTGTGATCTGCGAATCACATTGTACTTAATTTATAATGTATTGTTGACCTGCGAGTCAACCTTGTCTAGATAGATCAAAAATGTATTTTGATTAGACAAGAGCACAAAGGCACACATCCAAGAGGAGCATTCACCTGGTGGCGCACCTGAGGTGCTCTTGGCGCTAGAGCCCTAGGTTGGACCAGATGTGAGGCCAAGGAGCTCAAGTGAAGACTTAAGTAAAATTAAGGTCTTACTAGGGTTCATGGGCTTTTACCACATAAGATCATGCTTTCTACTTATTGCTAATAATTAGAATTGCATGTTTAAGTTTATCTTCTGCTATAGCCATAGGACATGCCTGATAGTAAGAAGATAAAAGACCGTTAAAATCCAACGCTAATATATCAAGCTCGTAAGCCTTCTGACGCGAAACCTCACCGTTCTGACTATCGTTGGAGCCGTGTTGAACCCACTCAGTGGGCACGTCCATCTATCTTCAGACGGTGCTGGATTACACCTGCGTGTTACAGAGCAGGGATTTATCCCTTCTCGTTGCTCAGCATAGCACGTGGTGGTCCAGGGAGTAGGTCAGGTCAGCTTGACCATGTAGACTACATATGTGGCGCATATGGTAGCACATGGAGGCAGCCATCTCTGGGATCAGAGACTGTGTTGTACCAACTCAGTTGGCACAGTCTGCTGGATTGCCAAGATGAAGGGGAATCGCACGGGTTGGCGATTGGCTGGGACAGCCTACCAGAAATTAGTGCTTGTCATCTCTGTGCATCTTATCTCGCTTGAGCGGGACGCGGAGACCAAGTATGAAATCTGGATCCCATCTCACTACAAGAGTGTTACTCTTTCGGACTGTTTACTGGATTTTTCAGTCAGACAAAATAGTGAGAAAAGAATCTTTCTTAAGTCCTGGATTGATTCTGAAACATTGATACTGACCTTGCTGTTCTTGCCTGTTGTAGATTCCTGCAGCAACGAACACCATGAGCTTCAATGTGCGATCCCTACTGGAAAGGGAGAAGTTTGCTGGGCCGAACTTCTCTGACTGGTTCGGACACCTTAAGATTGTTCTTAAGGCAGAGAGGAAACTGTATGTCCTCGAGACGGCGATACCGCCGCAGCCCGCTCCGAACGCCGCAAGGGCGGTTCGGGATGCCTACGAAAAGCACGTCAATGATAGCATTGATGTCGCTTGCCTGATGCTAGCGTCTATGACGCCACCGCTGCAGCGTCAGCATGAGGATATGTCGGCTATAGAAATTATAGCGAACCTCAAGATGCTGTATGCTGCACAGGCGAGGACTGAGCGCTATAATCTGACGAAGCTCTTCTTTCAGAGCAAACTGGCTGAGGGGAGCCCAGTGGGAGCTCATGTGCTCAAGATGATTGGGCACAAGGAGGCTCTAGAGAAACTGGGGCATACCGTCAACCAGGAGCTTGCTGTGGACATTATTCTACAGTCTCTTCCGCCTTCTTTCGATGCGTTCATCATTAATTTTAATATGAACAAAATCGATTGTACGCCGGCAGAGCTGCTGAATATGCTCTTGACAACTGAGGAAACTCTGAAGGGTAAGCCTTCAACCTCTGTCTTAATGGTTCCTTCAAGGAACAAGAAGAAGGGGAAGAAGGGCAAGACCCCTGTCAAGAATTACAGCAAGGCCCTGAAACAGAAGGTGAAGCGGTCGAAGGACAACAGGTGTTTCCACTGTGGCCAGCTGGGTCACTGGAAAAAGGACTGTAAAGCGCTCCAAGGAGATAAGAGGGGAAGCATCGCTTCTGGCTCAGGTATATATGTGACTGAGGTCATGTTATCTTCTTCTACCATTTCATGGGTGTTGGACACCGCATGTGGAGTTCACATTTGTTCAAATGTGCAGGAACTCAAGAGAAGAAGGCAGGTGGGACAGCATGAGGTAGACCTACGAGTTGGAAACGGGGCACGGGTTGCTGCTGTTGCTGTAGGAGACTATTTCATTACTTTACCATCTGGCATTGTATTAGAATTGAACAATTGTTATTTTGTACCAAGTATCACCAAGAATATTATCTCCATTCCTGCTCTAGTCAGGAAAGGATTTGCCTTTGAATGCAAGATTTCAAAGTGTGTTTTAACTTTTGATAATATTGTGTATGCGACTGGTTCAATTAACAATGGGTTATACATGTTGGACATGGAAAATTCTATACAAAACATTGATAATAAGAAAGCCAAGTATGCTGATGACAGCACCTTGCTATGGCATAGTCGTTTAGGCCATATAAACGAGAAGCGCATTAAGCGGTTGCATGATCATGGACTGCTGGGATCATTCTCCTATGAGGAGATTGATACATGCAAAGCTTGTTTGATGGGTAAAATGATGAAGTCTCCTTTTCTTCACAAAGGTCAAAGGACTTCAGGTTTACTGGACCTTATACACAGTGATGTGTGTGGGCCATTTAGTAAACATGCCAGAGGTGGCTATCAGTACTTCATTACCTTTACTGATGATTTCAGTAGGTATGGGTATGTCTATTTAATGAGACATAAAAGTGAATCTTTTGACAAGTTCAAAGAGTTCAAAAATGAAGTACAAAATCAGCTAGGCCGAAATATCAAGGCACTTCGTTCTGATCGAGGTGGTGAATACCTGAGTCATGCGTTTACTGACTATCTGAAGGAGTGTGGGATTATCTCACAGCTCACTCCGCCAGGAACACCGCAGTGGAATGGTGTGTCCGAGAGGAGAAATAGAACGTTACTTGATATGGTTCGTTCTATGATGAGTCAGGCTACTCTTCCATATTCCTTTTGGGGTTTTGCACTGGAAACAGCTGCAAAGGTACTAAACCGAGTGCCATCCAAGGCAGTTTCAAAGACGCCATATGAGTTATGGTATGGGAAACAGCCTAGCTTGACATTTATCAGGATCTGGGGTTGCGAGGCTTATGTCAAAAAGCTCGCCTCTGGGAAACTGGAAAGCAGATCTGAGAAATGTATCTTTGTCGGTTACCCTAAGGAAACTAAGGGTTATTATTTCTACGATCCCAAAGAGAACAAGGTTTTTGTTGCTCGGACGGCCATATTTCTTGAGAAGGAGTTTCTTCTGCAAGAGGCCAGTGGGAGAGAAATAAAGCTGGATCAGATTCCAGAGGAAGGACAAAGTAGTCAAGCAGAGTTGGATGAGCCTGAGCCGGTAGATCAGGTTATTGAACAACCTGAGGCTCAGATATCACGGGAACCGCGAAGATCGGGTAGGATCCGTCGACAGCCTGAGCGCTATGACGGAGTCTACATCATTGATAATGATGAACCCCTAACTTATGCGGATGCGGTCAGTGGACCGGAGTCAGCTAGATGGCTTGATGCTATGCGAGCCGAGATGGACTCCATGTCAGATAACCAAGTCTGGGATTTGGTTGATCCGCCTCCGGGAGTAATCCCTATAGGCTGTAAATGGATCTTCAAGAAGAAGATTGACATGGATGGTAACGTGGTTACCTATAAAGGCAGACTAGTTGCGAAAGGTTTCAAACAAATCTACGGGATAGATTATGATGAAACTTTCTCTCCTGTAGCCATGTTTAAGTCTATTCGGATTCTTTTCGCGATAGCAGCATATTACGACTATGAGATCTGGCAGATGGATGTGAAAACAGCTTTCCTTAATGGAAATCTGGATGAGGATGTGTATATGACACAACCTGAGGGTTTCACTAATCCAGCAGATCGTCATAAAATATGCAAGTTAAAGAAGTCCATTTATGGACTTAAACAAGCATCAAGAAGCTGGAACATTCGTTTTGATGAATCAATCTCTGAGTTTGGTTTCATCAAGAACGAGGATGACCCGTGTGTATATAAGAGGTTTAGTGGGAGCGTGATTACATTCCTAATCCTCTACGTCGATGATATCTTGATCATTGGAAATGATATTCCTGAACTGCATGCTGTTAAAGCATGGTTGGGAAAATGTTTCCAGATGAAAGATTTAGGAGAAGCAGCCTATGTACTAGGTGTGAAGATCTACAGGGATAGATCTAAGAGGCTTCTCGGGCTATGCCAGAGTACTTACATCGATAAGGTCCTGGAGAGATTCCATTTAGAGAATTCTAAACGTGGATATCTTCCAGTCAGACATGGTCTGAATCTTTCGAAGAGTCAGTGTCCACAAACACAGACTGAGAAAGATGAAATGGACAATACGCCTTATGCTTCGGCTATTGGGTCCATTATGTATGCGATGTTGTGTACTCGCCCAGACGTCGCTTACGGGTTAAGCGTGACCAGTCGATTCCAAAGTAATCCAGGTTTGGCGCACTGGATTGCGGTCAAGAACATCTTAAAATATCTGCGGAGGACCAAAGATATGTTCTTGATATATGGTGGTCAGGAAGAACTCAGTATAGAGGGATATACTGACGCTTCGTTCCAGTCGGACCAGGATGATTTCCGATCGCAATCAGGCTATGTTTTTAGCTTGAATGGTGGAGCAGTGGTGTGGAAGAGTTTCAAACAGTCTACTGTTGCTGATTCCACAACTGAAGCCGAGTATGTTGCAGCCTCGGAAGCATCCAAGGAGGCAGTGTGGATTCGTAAGTTCGTGAGAGAACTTGGTGTCGTTCCTTCGAGTGCTGATCCTTTGGTTATCTTCTGTGATAACACTGGAGCAATCGCACAAGCAAAGGAACCACGGTCGCACCAGAAGTCCAAGCACATACAGAGACGGTTTCACTTGATCCGGGAGATCATTGATCGAGGCGAGATCAAGATTTGCAAGGTTCATACAGATGACAATCTGGCAGACCCGCTTACCAAGCCTCTGGCGCAGCAGAAGCATGAGAAGCACTGTAATAATATGGGTTTGAGATTTCTCAACCATTAGATTAAGTGCAAGTGGGAGATTGTTGGGGTATGCCCTTAAGGCTAATGTTTGAGGCCTCGGGATTGTAAAAGTATCATGTAATAAACTCTTAAGTTTATAATAAGGCATGGTTGTTATTCAGGTTGTTACCTTGTCTGCTGTAATAAGTGTACTTCTGAATAATGTCTCAAAGCTGTTCAGCTAGGCTGACAGGCTATGAGTCCTTAGTCGAGATATCTTGGTGAACATGAGACAGCCTTGATATGATGGAGACTAATATGAGTGCTAATCTTATAGGATGCTTCGAGCATGGAATAAGATGTAGACTCATGGGTACATTGGATGTACTGGACAGACCCTACTGGGATATTGCATTGCTTGTCACAATGTGAATGATCCCTGTAAGCAGCAAGTGGCACATGTCCTTTGACTTGAGATCACTTGTGTTTCTAAATGATGATTGTCATTGTTTTGAGGTAGTTCAATATCATTTGAAATATAATGATTATAGACTATCTTGGATGGTGAGCTTGAATCAGGTTAGGGCACTAGTGATAGATAGAGGATTGCCGTCTCCTTGTTTAAGGAGTGTGATGTTCTAGAGGCCCCCCCTATATGAGATGATTGAGGTAGTGTATGGCCATACCCAGATGACTATGTGCATCTGATCTAATCATGCTCATCGTATTGGAGTTACAAGCTTGACATGCTTGTCCAATAAGAACATCCAGTGGCAAAGGACATATGTGTGCCTTGTGAGTTTTGATTCACACTTGTGCCATGGTTTGGGTGTAGTCTTGGAAGACTATTTCCTTTATATAGGGAGACAGTGATGTGTTGCTAGATACCCCTCACTGATCGTGATAACGTAAGTTGTCGTTACCGACATTTAAAGGAAACCCTTAGGGTCACACAATTTGATGATATGGCTTTCTTGAGTCAGATCGTGTGGACTGAATTGTATGGGTTCAGTTTAAAGGGGTTTAATCTCTGATTGTAAGTGAGATCTAGCCTGATCATGTTTGATTGATTAGGGCTTTAGATCGGTAAGCTTCGATCGAGAGAGATGATGCTAGATCGGTGAGATCAGGAGCATCAGGAGATGAACGGCTAGATCATGAGCCATTTGGTTCATAGAGGGTCTAGACCATGCCTTGGCTTGGCTTGGTTTGAATTTGGTCTTTGGGCCAAATCGAATTGAACCAAAGCATGAACCGGTTCACTAGGTGAACGCATGGTTCATCAAGAGGGGCGTTTTGGCGTTGGAAAGTGGCTTCATGACTTTCCATTTTGGGAAGTCATGTAACGTCATTTGTCTTGATGTCGCCGAAGTGCATTTGCTCTCTTGTCTTTGCGTTTTGGTTTTGGAAAAAGAGAGCTTGCTTGCCATCTCGTGTGGGAGGAAGTGGACGACAAGAACAAGCGCTCGGCCAAGGAAACTTCTCCATCATCCTAACATTCGATCAAGGACACCTTGCGCATCCTTGCTAGCACAAGGAATCCAAGGAGAAGCCATCTTCTCTTGTGTGTGATTATCTTCGGAGAAGGGGCACTTGCGCCTTTGCTTCCAAAGCTCCATCTAAAACGAGATGGCTATGGTATGAGTCTCAACTTCACCAAGTTGAACATATGTTTATGCTAAGATTCTCGAAAACCTTTTGCTTCCGCTTGCAATGGTGATGCGCCACCCCTTTAAGGTTTTCGCCCCCCCTCTTGAAAGGGATTTTGTTTACTTGCGCTCCCCCATGAAGGGGACACTTCAGCCACGCCTTGAACCATGCGCTCATTTCATGAGCTGGTTCAATTTGGTTCGGTTTAAGAACCAATCAAGCCAAGCAATCCAGTCTAGATCTCAAATAAACCCTAAGGCTCCAGATCTAACCGTTGATCTCTTGATGCTTCTGATCTCACCGATCTAGCATCTATTCTCTCGATCGAAGCTTACCGATCTCAAGCCCTAATCAATCAAACATGATCAGACCAGATCTCACTTACAATCAGAGATCAAATCCCTTTAAACTGAACTTAAACAATTCAGTCCACACGATCTGACTTAAGTAAGCCATATCATCAAATTGTGCGACCCTGAGGGTTTCCTTTAAATGTCGGTAACGATAACTCACGTCATCACGATCAGTGAGGGGTATCTAGCAACACATCACTGTCTCCCGATATAAAGGAAAGAGTCTTCCAAGACTACACCCAAAATACAGCACAAGCGTGAATCAACTTCACTAAGCATACATATTTCCTTTGCCACTGGATGTTCTTATTGGACAAGCGTGTCAAGCTTGTAATTCCAATATGATGAGCATGATTAGATCAGATGATCACAGTCACCCGGGTATGGCCATACACTTTCTCAATCATCTCATCCAGGGGGGCCCTTTAGAACATCGCACTCCTTAAACAAGGAGACGGCAATCCTATGTCTATCACTAGTGCCCTAACATGACTCAAGCTCACCATCCAAGATAGTCTATATGTTGGGGTATGCCCTTAAGGCTAATGTTTGAGGCCTTTGGGATTGTAATAGTATCATGTAATAAACTGTTGTGTTTATAAAGGCATGGTTATTATTCAGGTTGTTACCTTGTCTGCTGTAATAAGTGTACTTCTGAATAATGTCTCAAAGCTGTTCAGCTAGGCTGACAGTCTATATGTCCTTAGTCGAGATATCTTGGTGAACATGAGACAGCCTTGATATGATTGAGACTAATATGTGTGCTAATCTTTTAGGATGCTTCGAGCATGGAATAAGATGTAGACTCATGGGTACATTGGATGTACTGGACAGACCCTACTGGGATATTCCATTGCTTGTCACAATGTGAATGATCCTTATAAGCCGCAAGTGGCACATGTCCTTTGACTTGAGATCACTTGTGTTTCTAAATGATGATTGTCATTGTTTTGAGGTAGTTCAATATCATTTGAAACATAATGATTATAGACTATCTTGGATGGTGAGCTTGAGTCAGGTTAGGGCTCTTGTGATAGATAAAGGATTGCCGTCTCCTTGTTCAAGGAGTGTGATGTTCTAAGGGCCCCCCCCCCCGATATGAGATGATTGAGGAAGTGTATGGCCATACCCAGATGACTATGTTCATCTGATCTAATCATGCTCATCATATTGGAGTTACAAGCTTGACCCGCTTGTCCAATAAGAACATCCAGTGGCAAAGGACACATGTATGCCAAGTGAGTTGATTCACACTTGTGCTATGGTTTGGGTGGAGTCTTGGAAGACTCTTTCCTTTATATCGGGAGACAGTGATGTGTTGCTAGATACCCCTCACTGATCGTGATAACGTAAGTTATCGTTACCGACATTTAGAGGAAACCCTCAGGGTCGCACAATTTGATGATATGGCTTACTTAAGTCAGATCGTGTGGACTGAACTGTTTAGACTCAGTTTAAACGAGTTCAGACTCTGATTGTAAGTGAGATCTAGTCTGATCATGTTTGATTGATTGGGGCTTGAGATCGGTAAGCTTCGATCGAGAGTTTGGATGCTAGATCATAGAGATCAAGAGCATCAAGAGATGAATGGTTAGATCTTGAACCATTTGGTTCAAAGAGATCTAGACCATGGCTTGGGCTGGTTTAATGAACCGAATTGGGTTGAACCTAATTGACTTGAACCGGTTCACATGTGTGAACGTATGGTTCAAGGTGTAAAGGCTTGTTGGGCGGTTTTTCCTTCAAGTGAGCGCATGGCTTGAAAACCTTCCATTTATGGAAGTGTAACGCCATGACTTGATTGGAGAAGGCTTAACGCAAATCGGTTTTACTGAATTGTCATCTTCGTTGGACGAAAGAGGATTCTTGGAGACGGTAGCTCTCGGCCAAGCGCATCTCAACACACGACAAGGACATTGGGATCTCTTGCTAGCACAAGGAAGATCCTAAAGGGTAGCCACCCCTCATCTTGTGTGTGAACTTGAAGAGGAGACCTACTTTGATCTCTTGCTTCCAAGCCGCCACCCTCTTCATGGCTTTGGTATGAGTTCTCATAACTTCAAGTTGATCATATAGTTATCATATTCGATCTTGTTTAGAAACCCTTTTCGCCATGCTTGTTAGAATCGCAAGTTTAGGGTTTCTCCCCCCCTTTGAACTAGGGGTTCCTTCAATTGGTATCAGAGCTGGTTCTTGATATGATCTATATGATTGCTTCAAGTCCTTGTGATCCATACATGTTGCGCTTACTTTTACTTGATGTATGCTTTGTTTACATGTAGTTGCGCTTGTATCATGCTTACATGAAGTTGCGCTTGTATCATGCTTACATCAATTTGCGCTTGTATCATGGTTAGATGAAGTATGCGCTCCCCCTTGAAGGGGACCCCCTTAAAGTTTGCGCTCCCCCTTGAAGGGGACCCCCTTAGATCTAAGGGTTATCAACTTGCAAGCATGTTGTTTGTTTGTTTGTTTGCGCATGTTCTAGAAGTTTTCCAAAACTTATATCTTGCGCGCATGATTAGATCTAAGGTGCCACTATATTAAATCCTTAGATGGGTTGATAGGGTTGAAAGCATCTTCTAGGTTAGATCCAACTAGTCTGATCAGACCATCTGACAGCCTAGATGGGTTGACCTGATAGCACCTGTGCGCAAGCACAAGGTGGCTATGGGTTGACTGCATCTAGAGCGTGTAGCGAGGTCTGGTTGAGACACTATTGAACACACATGAGTTAGGCCCGGGGTCACACCCGCTTGCCAAAACTCATGAGGGTGGTTCAGCCCTTGGCGCATGCATGGTTGACCATTAGGTCAACACGGGTCAGTTAGGACTCGGTGCATGCAAGGGCAAAGGATCTAACTAGATGGATGAGTGGATCCCCATCAATGGACCATTGTAAGGTTATAGGGCTCATAAGGAAATTAAAATTGATGCCATGGGGTATTTTCAAAAAAAAAAAATTTTATTTCCTGATTGGATCACATGTTGATTGAACCATATGCTTGTTTATTTAGTCTTATGTGGGTTGCCCTATTGTGTGCTGTGCTGGGGCCTGCGTGCCTGGTAATTTATAAGTTAAATTTATTGTGGTCTGCGAATCACTTTTTCATTAATTTATTGTATATTTGACCTGCGAGTCAAAGCTTGTCTAGATAGATCAAATTGTATTTGATTAGACAAGAGCACAAATGCACACATCCCAAAGGAGCATTCAGCTGGTGGCGCACCTGAGGTGCTCTTGGCGCTAGGGCCCTGGGTTGGACCAGATGAGATGCAAAAGAGCTCAAGTGAAGACTTAAGGAAAATTAAGGTCTTACTAGGGTTCATGGGCTTTTACCACATAAGATCATGCTTTCTATTTATTCTTTAAATAATTAGAATTGCATGTTTAAGTTTATCTTCTGCTATCACCATAGGACTTGCATGATAGTGAAGAAGATAAAAGACCGTTAAAATCCAACGCTAATATATCAAGCTCGTAAGCCTTCTGACGCGAAACCTCGCCGTTCTGACTATCGTTGGAGCCGTGTTGAACCCACTCAGTGGGCACGTCCATCTATCTTCAGACGGTGCTGGATTTCACCTGCGTGTTACAGAGTTGGGATTTATCCCCTCTCGTTGCTCAGCATAGCACGTGGTGGTCCAGGGAGTAGGTCAGGTCAGCTTGACCATGTAGGCTGCATATGTGGCGCATATGGTAGCACATGGAGGCAGCCATCTGTGGGATCAGAGACTGTGTTGTACCAACTCAGTTGGCACAGTCTGCTGGATTGCCCAGATGAAGGGGAATCGCACGGGTTGGCGATTGGCTGGGACAGCCTACCAGAAATTAGTGCTTGTCATCTCTGTGCATCTTATCTCGCCTGAGCGGGACGCGGAGACCAAGTATGAAATCTGGATCCCATCTCACTAAAAGAGTGTTACTCTTTCGGACTGTTTACTGGATTTTTCAGTCAGACAAAATAGTGAGAAAAGAATCTTTCTTAAGTCCTGGATTGATTCTGAACATTGATACTGACCTTGCTGTTCTTGCTTGTTGTAGATTCCTGCAGCAACGAACACCATGAGCTTCAATGTGCGATCCCTACTGGAAAGGGAGAAGTTTGCTGGGCCGAACTTCTCTGACTGGTTCGGACACCTTAAGATCGTTCTTAAGGCAGAGAGGAAACTGTATGTCCTCGAGACGGCGATACCGCCGCAGCCCGCTCCGAACGCCGCAAGGGCGGTTCGGGAAGCCTATGAAAAGCACATCAATGATAGCATTGATGTCGCTTGCCTGATGCTAGCGTCTATGACGCCACCGCTGCAGCGTCAGCATGAGGATATGTCGGCTATAGAGATTATAGCGAACCTCAAGATGCTGTATGCTGCACAGGCGAGGACAGAACGCTATAATCTGACGAAGCTCTTCTTTCAGAGCAAACTGGCTGATGGGAGCCCAGTGGGAGCTCACGTGCTCAAGATGATTGGGCACAAGGAGGCTCTAGAGAAACTGGGGCATACCATCAACCAGGAGCTTGCTGTGGATATTATTCTGCAGTCTCTCCCGCCCTCTTTCGATGCGTTCATCATTAATTTTAATATGAACAAAATCGATTGTACGCCGGCAGAGCTGCTGAATATGCTCTTGACCACTGAGGAAACTCTGAAGGGAAAGCCTTCAACCTCTGTCTTAATGGTTCCTTCTAGGAACAAGAAGAAGGGGAAGAAGGGCAAGGCCCCTGTCAAGAATTACAGCAAGGCTCTGAAACAGAAGGTGAAGCGGTCGAAGGACAACAGGTGTTTCCACTGTGTCCAGCTGGGTCACTGGAAAAAGGACTGTAAAGCGCTCCAAGGAGATAAGAGGGGAAGCGTTGCTTCTGACTCAGGTATATTCGTGACGGAAGTCATGGTTTCATCTTCTTCTATTTCATGGGTGTTGGACACTGCATGTGGAGTTCACATTTGTTCAAATGTACAGGAACTCAAGAGAAGAAGGCAGGTGGGACAGCATGAGGTAGACCTACGAGTCGGAAACGGGGCACGGGTTGCTGCTGTTGCTGTAGGAGACTATTTCATTACTTTACCATCTGGCATTGTATTAGAATTAAACAATTGTTATTTTGTACCCAGTATTACCAAGAATATTATCTCTATTCCTGCTCTTGTCAGGAAAGGATTTGCCTTTGAATGCAAGATTTCAAAGTGTATTTTGACTTATGATAATATTGTGTATGCAACTGGTTCAATTAACAATGGGTTATTCATGTTGGACATGGAATATTCTATACAAAACATTGATAATAAGAAAGCCAAGTATGCTGATGACAGCACCTTGCTTTGGCATAGTCGTTTAGGCCATATAAACGAGAAGCGCATTAAGCGGTTGCATGATCATGGACGGCTGGGATCATTCTCCTATGAGGAGATTGATACATGCAAAGCTTGTTTAATGGGTAAAATGACGAAGTCACCTTTTCCTAATAAAGGTCAAAGGGCTTCAGGTTTACTTGACCTTATACACAGTGATGTGTGTGGGCCGTTTAGTAAACATGCCAGAGGTGGCTATCAGTACTTCATTACCTTTACTGATGATTTCAGTAGGTATGGTTATGTCTATCTGATGAGACATAAGAGTGAATCTTTTGACAAGTTCAAAGAGTTCAAAAATGAAGTACAAAATCAGTTAGGCCGAAATATCAAGGCACTTCGTTCTGATCGAGGTGGAGAATACCTAAGTCATGCGTTTACTGACTATCTGAAGGAGTGTGGGATTATCTCACAGCTCACTCCACCAGGAACACCGCAGTGGAATGGTGTGTCCGAGAGGAGAAATAGAACGTTACTTGATATGGTTCGTTCTATGATGAGTCAGGCCACTCTTCCATACTCCTTTTGGGGTTTTGCACTGGAGACAGCTGCAAAGGTACTAAACCGAGTGCCATCCAAGGCAGTTTCAAAGACGCCATATGAGTTATGGTATGGGAAACAGCCTAGCTTGACATTTATCAGGATCTGGGGTTGCGAGGCTTATGTCAAAAAGCTCGCCTCTGGGAAACTGGAGAGCAGATCTGATAAATGCATCTTTGTCGGTTACCCTAAGGAAACTAAGGGTTATTATTTCTACGATCCCAAAGAGAACAAGGTTTTTGTTGCTCGGACGGCCATATTTCTTGAGAAGGAATTTCTTCTGCAAGAGGCCAGTGGGAGAGAAATAAAACTGGATGAGAATCCAGAGGAAGGACAAAGTGCTCAAGCACAGTTGGATGAGCCTGAGCCGGTAGATCAGGTTATTGAACAACCTGAGGCTCAAATAACACGGGAACCGCGAAGATCGGGAAGGATCCGTCGACAGCCTGAGCGCTATGACGGAGTCTACATCATTGATAATGATGAACCCCTTACTTATGCGGATGCGGTCAGTGGACCGGAGTCAGCTAGATGGCTTGAAGCTATGCGAGCCGAGATGGACTCCATGTCAGATAACCAAGTCTGGGATTTGGTTGATCCGCCTCCGGGAGTAATCCCTATAGGCTGTAAATGGATCTTCAAGAAGAAGATTGACATGGATGGTAACGTGGTTACCTATAAAGGCAGGCTAGTTGCGAAAGGTTTCAAACAAATCTACGGGATAGATTATGATGAAACTTTCTCACCTGTAGCTATGTTTAAGTCTATTCGGATTCTTTTCGCGATAGCAGCATATTACGATTATGAGATCTGGCAGATGGATGTGAAGACAGCTTTCCTTAATGGAAATCTGGATGAGGATGTGTATATGACACAACCTGAAGGTTTCACTAATCCATCAGATCGTCATAAAATATGCAAGTTAAAGAAGTCCATTTATGGACTGAAACAAGCATCTAGGAGCTGGAATATTCGTTTTGATGAATCAATCTCTGAGTTTGGTTTCATCAAGAACGAAGATGACCCGTGTGTGTATAAGAGGTTTAGTGGGAGCGTGATTACATTCCTAATCCTCTACGTCGATGACATCTTGATCATTGGAAATGATATTCCTGAACTGCATGCTGTTAAAGCATGGTTAGGAAAATGTTTCCAGATGAAAGATCTAGGAGAAGCAGCCTATGTGTTAGGTGTGAAGATCTACCGAGATAGATCTAAGAGGCTTCTCGGGCTGTGCCAGAGTACTTACATCGATAAGGTCCTGGAGAGATTCCATTTAGAGAATTCTAAACGTGGATATCTTCCAGTCAGACATGGTCTGAATCTTTCGAAGGGTCAGTGTCCACAAACACAGACTGAGAAAGATGAAATGGACAATACGCCTTATGCTTCGGCTATTGGGTCCATTATGTATGCGATGTTGTGTACTCGCCCAGACGTCGCTTACGGGTTAAGCGTGACCAGTCGATTCCAAAATAATCCAGGTTTGGCGCACTGGATTGCAGTCAAGAACATCTTAAAATATCTGCGGAGGACCAAAGATATGTTCTTGATATATGGTGGTCAGGAAGAACTCAGTATAGAGGGATATACTGACGCTTCGTTCCAGTCGGACCAGGATGATTTCCGATCGCAGTCAGGCTATATTTTTAGCTTGAATGGTGGAGCAGTGGTGTGGAAGAGTTTCAAACAGTCAACTGTTGCTGATTCCACAACAGAAGCCGAGTATGTTGCAGCCTCGGAAGCATCCAAGGAGGCAGTCTGGATTCGTAAGTTCATGAGAGAACTTGGTGTCGTTCCTTCGAGTGCAGATCCTTTGGTTATCTTCTGTGATAACACTGGAGCAATAGCACAAGCAAAGGAACCACGGTCGCACCAGAAGTCCAAGCACATACAGAGACGGTTTCACTTGATCCGGGAGATCATTGATCGTGGCGAGATCAAGATTTGCAAGGTTCATACAGATGACAATCTGGCAGACCCGCTTACCAAGCCTCTGGCGCAGCAGAAGCATGAGAAGCACTGTAATAATATGGGTTTGAGATTTCTCAACCATTAGATTAAGTGCAAGTGGGAGATTGTTGGGGTATGCCCTTAAGGCTAATGTTTGAGGCCTTGGGATTGTATAAGTATCATGTAATAAACTCTTAAGGCTAATGCATTGTAAAATTAAATTGAAGACCAAGAAGATATAGCGACGTTTCTTCTCTCTTGCACATCTCTCATGGTGGTGCAAACCCATACTTAGCCGAACCCTAGGGTGGCTTCTAGGGTTTGTTGGGGTATGCCCTTAAGGCTAATGTTTGAGGCCTTTGGGATTGTAATAGTATCATGTAATAAACTGTTGTGTTTATAAAGGCATGGTTATTATTCAGGTTGTTACCTTGTCTGCTGTAATAAGTGTACTTCTGAATAATGTCTCAAAGCTGTTCAGCTAGGCTGACAGTCTATATGTCCTTAGTCGAGATATCTTGGTGAACATGAGACAGCCTTGATATGATTGAGACTAATATGTGTGCTAATCTTATAGGATGCTTCGAGCATGGAATAAGATGTAGACTCATGGGTACATTGGATGTACTGGACAGACCCTACTGGGATATTCCATTGCTTGTCACAATGTGAATGATCCTTATAAGCCGCAAGTGGCACATGTCCTTTGACTTGAGATCACTTGTGTTTCTAAATGATGATTGTCATTGTTTTGAGGTAGTTCAATATCATTTGAAACATAATGATTATAGACTATCTTGGATGGTGAGCTTGAGTCAGGTTAGGGCTCTTGTGATAGATAAAGGATTGCCGTCTCCTTGTTCAAGGAGTGTGATGTTCTAAGGGCCCCCCCCGATATGAGATGATTGAGGAAGTGTATGGCCATACCCAGATGACTATGTTCATCTGATCTAATCATGCTCATCATATTGGAGTTACAAGCTTGACCCGCTTGTCCAATAAGAACATCCAGTGGCAAAGGACACATGTATGCCAAGTGAGTTGATTCACACTTGTGCTATGGTTTGGGTGGAGTCTTGGAAGACTCTTTCCTTTATATCGGGAGACAGTGATGTGTTGCTAGATACCCCTCACTGATCGTGATAACGTAAGTTATCGTTACCGACATTTAGAGGAAACCCTCAGGGTCGCACAATTTGATGATATGGCTTACTTAAGTCAGATCGTGTGGACTGAACTGTTTAGACTCAGTTTAAACGAGTTCAGACTCTGATTGTAAGTGAGATCTAGTCTGATCATGTTTGATTGATTGGGGCTTGAGATCGGTAAGCTTCGATCGAGAGTTTGGATGCTAGATCATAGAGATCAAGAGCATCAAGAGATGAATGGTTAGATCTTGAACCATTTGGTTCAAAGAGATCTAGACCATGGCTTGGGCTGGTTTAATGAACCGAATTGGGTTGAACCTAATTGACTTGAACCGGTTCACATGTGTGAACGTATGGTTCAAGGTGTAAAGGCTTGTTGGGCGGTTTTTCCTTCAAGTGAGCGCATGGCTTGAAAACCTTCCATTTATGGAAGTGTAACGCCATGACTTGATTGGAGAAGGCTTAACGCAAATCGGTTTTACTGAATTGTCATCTTCGTTGGACAAAAGAGGATTCTTGGAGACGGTAGCTCTCGGCCAAGCGCATCTCAACACACGACAAGGACATTGGGATCTCTTGCTAGCACAAGGAAGATCCTAAAGGGTAGCCACCCCTCATCTTGTGTGTGAACTTGAAGAGGAGACCTACTTTGATCTCTTGCTTCCAAGCCGCCACCCTCTTCATGGCTTTGGTATGAGTTCTCATAACTTCAAGTTGATCATATAGTTATCATATTCGATCTTGTTTAGAAACCCTTTTCGCCATGCTTGTTAGAATCGCAAGTTTAGGGTTTCTCCCCCCCTTTGAACTAGGGGTTCCTTCACTATAATCATTATGTTTCAAATGATATTGAACTACCTCAAAACAATGACAATCATCATTTAGAAAACACAAGTGATCTCAAGTCAGAGGAAATGTGCCACTTGTTACAATCAAGGATTATTCACATTGTGACAAGCAACTGAATATCCTAGTAGGGTCTGTCCGGTACATCCAATGTACCCATGAGTCTACATCTTATTCCATGCTCGAAGCATCCTATAAGATTAGAACACATATTAGTCTTAACCATATCAAGGCTGTCTCATGTTCACCAAGATACATCGACTAAGGACATAATAGCATGTCAGCCCAGCTGAACAGCTTTGAGACATTATTCATAAGTATACTTATTGCAGCAGACAAGGTAACAAACTGAATAATAACCATGCCTTTATAAACACAAGAGTTTATTACATGATACTGTTACAATCCCAAGGCCTCAAACATTAGGCTTAAGGGCATACCCCAACAGATCTAACCGTTCATCTCTTGATGCTCTTGATCTCACCGATCTAGCATCAACTCTCTCGATTAAAGCTTACCGATCTCAAGCCCTAATCAATCAAACATGATCAGACCAGATCTCACTTACAATCAGAGTTTAAATCCCTTTAAACTGAACCAAAACAATTCAGTCCACACGATCTGACATAAGTAAGCCATATCATCAAATTGTGCGACCCTAAGGGTTTCCTTTAAATGTCGGTAACGATAACTTACGTTATCACGATCAGTGAGGGGTATCTAGCAACACATCACTGTCTCCCGATATAAAGGAAAGAGTCTTCCAAGACTACACCCAAACCACAGCACAAGTGTGAACCCAAGTCACTTGACATATGTGTTTCCTTTGCCACTGGATGTTCTTATTGGACAAGCGTGTCAAGCCTGTAATTCCAATATGATGAGAATGATTAGATCAGATGAAACATAGTCATCTGGGTATGGCCATACACTTTCTCAATCATCTCATCCAGGGGGCCCCTATAGAACATCACACTCCAATCAAGGAGACGGCAATCCTATATCTATCACTAGCGCCCTAACATGACTCATGTTCATTATCCAAGATAGTCTATAACCATTATGTTTCAAATGATATTGAACTACCTCAAAACAATGCCAATCATCATTTAGAAACACAAGTGATCTCAAGTCAGAGGAAATATGCCACTTGTTCGCATATAAGGATTATTCACATTGTGACAAGCAATTGAATATCCTAAGTAGGGTCTGTCCAGTACATCCAATGTACCCATGAGTCTACATCTTATTCCATGCTCGAAGCATCCTATAAGACTAGAACACATATTAGTCTCAATCATATCAAGGCTGTCTCATGTTCACCAAGATATCTCGACTAAGGACAATACTGCATGTCAGCCAAGCTGAACAGCATTGAGACATTATTCAGAAGTATACATATTGCAGCAGATGATGTAACAACCTGAATAACAACCATTGCCTTTATAAACATAGAGTTTATACATGATACTGATATAATCCCAAGGCCTCAAACATTAGCCTTAAGGGCATACCCCAACATTTCTCTTCTTCCCCTTTCTCCTCACAAATTTCTTGATCGAAAGCAATGCTTGCAGATAGATCAAACGGTTCTTCATTGGGCTCTCTAGGTGTCTCATCGTATTCGACGCTTATTACAATGACCGCGTTGATGTGCTCCCTGGGGTTCATCTCAGGCTATCCTAGTAGTCTCCCAGTAGGTCTACTAGTTGTACTAGCTTGCTGTGCAATCTGATTCTCCAACATCTTGTTGTGGGTAGTCAGAGCTTCCACACAGGATGTCAGCTGCTTAATTTGGTCCGCAAGGTCGTCAGTTATCTTTTGTTGTTTCATAACAACCTCTAGCATGGACTCAAAGTTTGACTTCGGGGGCTGCCCGTATTGCCTTGGTTGAAAGCCCAATGGTGCCCTGCTATTCTGTTGAGAATACTGAGGAGGAACTTGCCCTTGATTATTCTTGTAGCATAGGTTTGGGTGATTCCTCCATCCTGGGTTGTAAGTTGCAGAGTATGGGTCGTTCGTTGGTCTCTGATTGATAGTGATCCGCAAGTGCACGGATTTATCGAAGTAATAAAAAGATTATTGTTCCCAACGAGGATCTGGCGGTCAAGTACAGATTACATGATCGATTTATATCTAGACGATTCAAAGTGTAGTTTTTGTTTTGAAAACTTCTAATGCAAGAAAACAAAAAGGTGGTTTTAGGGTTTTGGCGAAAAATCAATTCAGATAAAATCAGGACTCGAGGTTTCACCACGTTGATGATTATGAATTTAATAAAAATAAATCTTTGATCAAAAAATTATAATTTTGAAAGGGATTTTTCCTAAGGTACAGATTACCTCCTCTCGAAGCATAATCTGATATCTATTTACATTAATTCCCTACTCTCGTGACAATTAACATAAATAGACCCATTAAGTTCTATGAAAAACCATGTTAATTCTTCAAACGAATCCAAACCACTCTCGTGATTGGATTCGTAGGTTTGAAAAGAATAGATCCGACGTTGTGATTCACCTCTCAATCCTTCTCGCAACGTCTAAGACATAAAATTATGTGGCCAAGGTAAATTACGGAATAACACAATTCTAATCAAATCAAGTCTATAAAATTCATGTAAAAGATTTAAAACAATATATTTAATCCATAAATCGTCAACGGGCTATTCCCTAAATCCTAAGATAAAGTTTACACGATCATGTTTATAGCAAAAAGCTTGTTCATCGATGAATTAAGCATGTAATCTCTCAAAAATAATGCGAAGAGGCACTAGGAAAGCAATTAGAACTCTTCCCCTTGATCTGGTGATGAAGATGAAGTGATCAAACCCCTCCTTTGCGTGATCTCTCACCGGATTTCTGCCCTAGAATTGAATCTCGCTGTCATCGCTACCTCCTCTTGTTTTCGTGCCTAGAAGCCCCCAAAATCCTTCCAAAACCCTTACTTTTATAGTCTAAACAATATAGAACCCATCTAGGAAGGTTTCTGGAGAGTTTGGTTCCATTCTAGTTTGATTTGGGTTCTAATCGAGTGAAAAACCGAAAGGGCAGATGTTTTCACGGTCCGTAACATGCTCACGGCCATGATCTTTCAGAAAATGAATTCCTATTTGAAGAAGGCCCGGGAACGAATTCACCGCCGTATGGCTGACCGGCGATTACTAGCGATTCCAATCCTTCTGTGTGTACAGTATTTTAAGTCACAGAAATATTCACGGCCCGTAATGGATTTATGGCCTCACCCGTGAAAGTTTCTATGAACTTCTATACTTAGTCGTTTTTCGCCCTGTGCTCGAACTCAAGATTACGGCCGACCCATAATTACAGCCAAGGCCGTCATTTTCGCATTCTTCACTATTTTGACTTCAAATTTGATGTGTATGCTCGTGATTTCCTCGGGAATCTTAATATGGCCTCAAAACTCTCAAAATTTATTATTTTTAAGCCATTTTACCTACATTTTCATAAAAACCAGAAAAAGTTAAGATTCTATGCAAAGTGAAGTAAAAACATTAAAAATTACATAAAATCATTCAATTAACCCCAAAATATGATCTAAAATATATGCAAAAACATGGTGTAAATGCAACTCATCAGAATACCCTAGACTTAAAAGTTTGCTTGTCCTCAAGCAATATTCTGATATGTATAAAGATTATAAAGACAAGGAACACTCATCTGTTTTTGCCCCTAATAATATCCTTAGTCCACAAATTAAGTAATCAATCTTTCAAACTCAAGTAATTCATGAAAAATTATAATAGAGACAAATTCCCAAGAGGTTACAATCCAAGAAAGATAAAATTCACAATTCATGTCATAATATTCACTCTTCACACACTAAATATCAGATACTTTCAATTTAATAAATCTATCTTACTCAATAGACAAAATTTTATTTCAAGAATCTCGGTGACATTAAAGATAAGAGATTTTTAAAGCAATTTGGTCTTTAAACTATTATATGCTATTACTGTTAGCATCATAACATTGTTTAAAGTATACCACAGAGCAGTGTAATTTAACTCATAGTCTCAATCATAAGGACAGCGGAGTTGTCCACTTAACCTACAGCTTTCACTTTTTCTCCATTTTTTTTCTCTCTTTTTTTTATTTTTATTTTTTTTATTAGACTTCAACTCATGTCTTAGGTACCACTGTCAGATTTAATAGTGCCAAGTAGAGGAGTCTTTTCTTTTTTCTCTTTTTTTCCCTTTTTTTTCTTTTTTTTTTTTCTGGAGAAAGCTAGTCAGTGGCATGGTACTTAAATCATTATCGATGCTTGATCGCAACAGATTTAAAGTATACCACATCGTGGTATAATATAACTCACAACCTTTAGATCACTTAACAAGAGGAGTTGGAACAAATCTCAGTTAAAGATATATCACCAGATTCTATTCATAAAAATTCTCATCAAGCAGAAATAGATAAATTAAACTTCAAGTAATAAGATACTATGCACGTGTCCTATGAACATATAACAATCTGTATATAAATTTTATCAATTCTAGAATTGAGTTTACTCAACAATTTAAGTCCACATGAAATCTCAAAAATTTCCTAAGTCATCAAATCAATCACTCAAAATGTTTCCTAAGTTCAAAATCAAGGGTAAAATAAATTTGATTATTCTTAACAATCATAAACATTCAGAATACATATTTATAAAGCTTTGAAGAAAAAGCAATATATGAAGGACACCTTAGACTTAAGTTGTTGCATATACATAAACATTAAAATCAATGAATGATAGATTTCTGAAAAAAAATGTTGCAAGAGTTCCCTTATATATAATGATTCCCTATGCAATTATATCAAAATATGGAAACATGAACCAGAAAGATCTAGAAACAATATCACATTAAAGATATTAGCATTTTACATGGTAAACAAGTTTCAAACATTAAATATCATCATGCTTCACTATCAAAATCATTTTTACAATACTCACAAAGAAAATGTCGTCATCACGGTCAGTACATGATTCACGGCTGCACCCGTGATGGTCTCATTAATCACTTTTCTCTCATATAAAAATTCTCCAAAAATTCCTACAAATAAAACAACTTATCAGAAGATTTTCCATCAATAAAAATTCATCAATATATGCTGCAAAAATTCCTAAAAATTTAAAGAAAATCAAAAAACAAAAACTAAGAATGCAAAAATTAATAAAATTCAAAAACTTTGGGCTGCCTCCTAAAAGCGCTTGTTTAAGTTCATTAGCTTGACCATAGCTTCATGTCATGGTGGAGTTGGTGAATCTGTGCTATAGTAGAAAGCATATAATCTTCTGTTTTTTCTTTGTCTCAAGAGTGTGTCCACGAAATATATCCAGTTAAACAGGTGGTTCCATGTTGTAGTGTCCAATACATGCATACAAAAACAAAAGTTAGAGTCATGCAGAGAATACTCAATAATTTTTCTGTATTTATACAAAAGTAAAATCATGCATTCTTCCTTTAGATTCACATTAGCAACTAGAAGAATATTAGAATTAAAATTGAAAATTTCATACCTTGGATTGATCAAGAAGTTTTCAAATTTTATTTTGAGTTTTTCACTTACCTCAATGCCAATGTGATCAATAATCTCATGTGTTATCATCTTTTGGCTACCTGTGGTAGCATTTGAATCAAATGATATTTCAATCATCTCATGATCATTATCCTCAATTGCTCAGGATCCTCTTCCTTATCTTTTTCCTCAATTTCTTTCTCTTCAATGGTGGTAGTGTAATACAAAAATGAAGGGACGTATTCCATCCTAACACTATCAAATTCATCCCTATCTATCTCATTAGTTCTTATATGAGGATCCATAAATTCATTATCCTGCTTCTCATAAGACTCAAAAAGTTTAAGTTTTTCATCAAATGTGTCCCAAGTATCTGTGTTGCATGACACTTCATTATGTGAGGGGGGGACTAGATGGCTGGTACAGTGTTGAGGAAGGTAAATCACAATCATCAAAATTTTCAAAATCATCAAAATTTGAAGAAGGTAAATCATAATCATGAGTCATGACTAATGATTGATCCAACTCTACAAAATTCTCAGATTTATCCTGGATTCCATCCTCTATATCATTTTTATTAGTGTCTTAAATCATACTATGAATATCCTCACTTTGTTTGTTCACAGCAGCTAAAAGATTTTCAAGCATGGCTTCTAAGTTAGAATTTTGAGGTTCACTAAAGTCTGATTGTGAAATAAAATCTGGGTCATTCTGGTAAAAATAGTTTTCATGGTTCTGCCAATTTTGATTGTAAGTACTAGGCAAGTTAAAGCATGGAGGAAATCCTAATTGATATTCAGTAAAATGATGCCCTTGACAACCACAAATATCACAAATAACAAAATATTGCATTCTTAAATATTCAGTGTGTTGATTTAAAGAATTTACCTTTGTTACAAGTGATTGTATTGAATCTGTACCATATTCTCTTGTCTGCATCGCCGATGGCACATACGTCTGACCTGACCATTGATATTGGTTAAACATTATTTTTTTTTTCAGTTTATCCAAATAAATTCAGAAATATATAATGTAGAACAAGAAATACAAAATATATAGACAAGTGATTTTTGAGTTATCCTGTTCATACAATGTGTTAATCCAAAAAGAGAAAAAAATAAAATAAACTACCTATATAAAAAATGCGCAAAACAAATAAAACAAGAAAAATGAAAACAAAAACAAATAAAATAAAATAAAAAATAAAAATAAAATCAAAAAAATTGAATAAAAAAAATGTCTAGTCTATAAATCTCACGATTAAATCAATATTGACTGGCCTGATTCCCGACAACGGCGCCAAAAACTTAATAGTGATCCGCAAGTGCACGGATTTATCGAAGTAATAAAAAGATTATCGTTCCCAACGAGGATCTGACGGTCAAGTACCGATTACACGATCGATCTATATCTAGACGATTCAAAGTGTAGTTTTTGTTTTGAAAACTTCTAATGCAAGAAAACAAAATGGTGGTTTTAGGGTTTTAGCTAAAAATCAATTCAGATAAAATTAGGACTTAGGGTTTCACCACGTTGACGATTATGAATTTAATAAAAATAAATCTTTGATCATAAAATTATAGTTTTGAAAGGGATTTTTCCTAAGGTACAAATTACCACCACTCGAAGCGTAATCCGGTATCTATTTACATTAATTCCCTACTCTCGTGACAATTACATCAATAGACCCATTAAGTTCTATGAAAAACCTTGTTAATCCTTCAAACGAATCCAAACTACTCTAGTGATTGGATTCGTATGTTTGAAAAGAATAGATCCGACGTTGCGATTCACCACTCGGTCCTTCTCGCAACGTCTAAGACGTAAAATTACGTGGCCAAGGTAAATTACGGAATAACACAATTCTAATCAAATCAAGTCTATAAAATTCATGTAAAAGATTTAAAACAATATATTTAATCCATAAATCATCAACGGGCTATTCCCTAAATCCCAAGATAAAGTTTACACGATCATGTTTATAATAAAAAGCATGTTCATCAATGAATTAAACATGTAATCTCTCAAAAATAATGTGAAGAGGCACTAGGAAAGCAATTAGAACTCTTCCCCTTGATCTAGTGATGAAGATGAAGTGATCAAACCCCTCCTTTGCGTGATCTCTCACCGGATTTCTGCCCTAGAATTGAATCTCGCCGTCGCCACTGCCTCCTCTTGTTTTCGTGCCTAGAAGCCCCCGAAACCCTTCCAAAACCCTTCCTTTTATAGTCTAATCAGTATAGAACCCATCAAGGAAGGTTTCTGGAGAGTTTGGTTCAATTGTAGTTCGATTTGGGTTCGAATCGAGTGAAAAACCGAAAGGGCGACGTTTTCACGGTCCATAACATGTTCACGGCCACGACCGCAAATCCTTCTGTGTGTACATTATTTTAAGTCACAGAAATATTCATGGCCCGTAATGGATTTATGGCCGCACCCGTGAAAGTTTCTGTGAACTTCTATACTTAGTCATTTTTCGCCCTGTGCTCGAACTCAAGATTACGGCCGACCCATAATTACAGCCAAGGCCGTAATTTTCGCGTTCTTCACTATTTTGACTCCAAATTCGATGTGTAAGGTCATGATTTCCTCGGGAATCATAATATGGCCTCAAAACTATCAAAATTCATCATTTTTATGCCATTTTACCTACATTTTTATAAAAACAAAAAAAAGTGAAGATTCTATGCAAAGTGAAGTAAAAACATTAAAAATTGCATAAAATCATTCAATTAACCCCAAAATATGATCTAAATATAGGCAAAAACATGGTGTAAATGCAACTCATCACCTCCCCCTAGAACCCCACCCAAGCCTTATTCGATTGCGTGGGTTGACGGATTGAGCCTTCCGGTTACCCATCGGTGTCAAGTTCCCATCGCCTTTGGGGACTATCGTGAGAAGGTATGGTGTGACGTGGTAGCGATGGATGTTGCCCACGTCCTTTTGGGACGCCCATGGCTTTACAATAGGGATGTAGTTCACTACGGCGGATCGAACACCTATGTGTTCGACCACAATGACCAAAAAATCCGGTTGATCCTGGCTCTGCCTAAGGAGCTGCACGCATCCACCTCCAGGGGCATGATCATGCCTCCCACGGCTGCTCCTCTAGCACCTACTGTCATGTCCCTCATGCGCACCTCCACACTCATGCGCGAAGCCATTGAGTCCAAGATTGTCTAAGCCTTAATGGCGCGCGAGTCACCAGATTCTTCTCCTCCCTTAGACGCGGCATCTCCCCCGTAAATCTTAGCCCTCTTGACCGAATTCTCTGACATTAGCCCAAAGGACTTACCCCATAGACTCCCTCCAGATAGGGAAATCCAGCATGCCATTGATCTTGTACCGGGAGCACCTCTCCCCAACCTGCCCCACCATGGTTTGAATCCCCACTGAGCACACTGAACTGCGGCGTCAAGTGGATGAACTCCTCACCAAGGGGTACATCCGCGAGAGTCTAAGTCCCTACGCGGTGCTCACCTTGCTCATGCCCAAGAAGGATGGGTCATGGCGCATGTGTATTGACAGCCACGCCATCAACAGGATCTCCATCAAGTATAGGTTCCTCATACCTAGGCTTGATGACATGTTGGACTTAGTCACTGACGCGTCGTGGTTTTCTAAACTTGATCTTCGTAGCGGATATCACCAAGTCTGCATTCGCGAAGGTGATGAATGGAAGATTGCCTTCAAGACCAAAGACGGTCTTTATGAATGGTTCGTCATGCCATTTAGGTTATCCAATGCCCCATCCATATTTATGTGGCTCATGAGTCAAGTCCTTAAGCCCTACAAGGGTAAATTCCTGATCGTCTATTTTGACGACATTCTGATTTTCAGTCGAACCCGCGAAGAACACTTGGAGTATCTTCGCTCCACATTTTACCTCCTGCAGAAGGAGCGCCTCTTCCTTAACACGAAGAAGTGCGCCTTCATGACTAACCGAGTCCATTTTCTAGGTTACATCGTCTCTGATGAGGGTCTTTTTATTGACCCAGTGACGGAGTCAGAAATGCCGTTGGGGTGATCCAGTGCCCTTGGAAGACACCTGGGATGACTCTCCAGGTTGGGACGAAGCTTCACTAGAAATTTCAGTCCAGAAAGCCATCTGCCGCCCTGAACACGGCTAGGTTGTGACGGTAGACACGGTCGTGATGGGCTCGCTCCGAGAAGGTGACGCGGACACGGCCCTCGACACGCCCATGGCCACTACCGTGACGAGCTTGGCGGAAATTGAGCCACCCCATTATGCCCATGATGGGAAGCATGGCAAGGCCGTGATTAGCCCGCCATCCGACACCACCAGTCGACTCCATCATAGCCAGGCCATGATGAAGGGCACGGCCATGACACGATCGGGCGAAAACGCGAACGTGACTGATGCACTGTATTTACACCACATTTTTGCCTATATTTTAGATCATATTTTTGTGCTTATTTGCATGATTTTGTGCTTATTTCGATGCTTTTACTTCACTTGGCACAGAATCTTAACTTTTCTTGGTTTTTATGAAAATGTAGGTAAAATCACCCAAAAATGAAGGATTTCACGAGTTTTGAAGCCAAAGCATGATTCCTGAGGAGATCACGAGCTTACACGTCAAATTTAGAGCAAAAATGGTGAATAAATCAACATTAACGGCCTTGACCGTAATTATGGCTCAGCTGTAATTTTGATGTCGAGTGAAGGGCGAAAAAGGCTAAGTATGGATATACACATAAACTTTCACGGCTGAAGCCGTAAATCCATTACGGTCCGTGAATATTTCTGTGACAAAAGGCCTGTACATATAGAAAGAATCATGGCCGTGGTCGTGAACATGTTACGGACCGTGAAAATGTCTGCCCGACGAGTTGTTCACTCAATTATTCACTGATTTGAACTGGATTTGAACCAAACTCTGCAGAAACGTTCGTTGATGGGTTCCAAACCAGTCTAACTATTTTGTTGATGGTTTTATGTCATATTCATAGACTTTGCTTATTTTTATGCCCTTTTTATCAATATTTGCGGAATCTACACTCTTTTCTATTTTTAATGATTATCAGGTAAAAAGGTATATTTTTCAGTTGATTTTGAGCAATCCAAGTGCATAATTGAATTCACAACATCAAAAGGAGATCACACCTCAAATTTCAGAAGATTTGGAGCTTTAGAGGAAATTATGGCACCTCCAATATATGCTTTATAGTATCGTAATTTGGAGGTTTTCCAGGCAGAGAATCTCATATGATTATGGCACTACCGTAAACATCTTTACGGTGCCGTATTTTGGAGTGTTTTTTATCAGAGGATCGATGGAGATTACAGTACTACTGTAAGAAACATTACGGTACCGTATTTCTGGTCGATTCTCAACCCAAAAGATTTTGACATTATGGCACTACCGTAAAGTATGTTATGGTACCATAATTCTAGAAGATTTCAAGCCGAGACCTCACTGTCCAGATTGTGGCACTGCCGTAAAAACCATTACGACCGTAATTACATCGCTGCTCGCGACTTTCCCGGTCAACTCCGAAGCCCAATTTTTGCATAGTTAATTGCGGATGATCCAGGCCCCTATATTCAAAGCTGTAAAAAGGAGAAAAGGAGCCATCAACGAGACGAAGCCAAGCACAACAAAAGCCCTAATTTTTGTTCACCATAGAGAGAGAAATCGCCTCACACGCAGCCGCCCTAGGTTTCACCGCTTGGAAGCGTACAGTGCATCTCCGGCCGTGAAATTTGAGTGGAAGCTACGTATAGAGGAGGAGAAGGAGCACCTAAAGTTTCAACATGATCGGAGATCAGACGGAGGGGAAATCGCCAGAAAACAGAGCGCCACCGTTGTTCGCACAGATTATGGCCGTAAACTTCTTTACGGCCATACAGTAATTTTTACTCCTCCTCTGTTTCGATTTTCTTCATCATGAATCATTGTAATCTTCCCTTTATGATAGCTTAAACCTCTTTTGGGACATGGGGGAGTAATTCACTTGAGTTTTAATGACTAGATGACTATCTTTTCTATTATTTCATCTTGTTTAATCTTAGCATGATGATTTTACTCATGTGATGTTTTGTCCTTAGACTCTCCTTAGATCTATATTATTATTTACGTTTTAGAATTTTCGCTATTGACTAAAAAGTAATTGCTTGAGAATTTGGAACCCTAGAATTGCATGATAGGAACCCTTTTTAGGTTAGTTCTTGTTTGTTTGATTCTAGTAAGCTAACTGCCATGATAATAATATAAATCTAGGATTGAGTCTTAGCCTTCGAACGTGGAGATCTTGTATGAAAGCAAAGATCAGAATAATAGAGAACCTTGAGTAAAACTAGTGTCGAGATTCGGATGCACGAAAGTGATCCTTGAAATTCCACTAGAGATTATTGACTTAGAACTCGGATGCACGAAAGTGATCCTTGAGTTCCCAGTTTGATGATTTACTTATCATTAGCATGACTCTTGCGCGAGAGTGAAGATTTATCCCTGCATGGTTTTTTGCACGAAAGTGAGATAATCCTTTTATTCAAGTCAATTGCATCTTTGTCATGATAAGATTAAACTGATGAAATCTCTATTCATGTCTAGTCATAAAAATTAAAGTGAAAGAAACCCTAGTCCTAGCTTCTCTCTCTGATAATTCTGTTTCAGCACTTTGGTCTTCGTTTGCTAGTTTGCACTCTTTCGATTGCTTAGATTGTTAAAAAATCAATTATTCGGTACTCAGCAACATAGATCCCTGTGGATTCGATACTTTCTTTATTACTTCGAGTATCCGTACACTTGCGGACACAACAAGTTTTTGGCGCCGTTGCCAGGGACCTTAGTTTTTGTTGATATCGAAGACATTGAGATTATTGCTAGGCTAGGGTTTTAGTTACTGTTTTATTTTCTGTTATTTAGTTTTCTTGAAATCACTTGATCTATCTAATTTGCATGCGCAGGAGTCTTAGGTCAAGACCACTTGTTCCATTGGATCCTGAAATCAACAAAACACTTACAGTGCGCAGGAAGTTAAGACTGGAAGAAGATTTACAAGAGACATCGCAACAGGAGATACAAGTAGAAATCTTAGAGATGGGAGATAATCAGAGAACCCTTAGGGACTATGCAGCCCCTAATTCTCAAGAGATTCACTCTAGCATTGCTATACCAGCGATAGAAGCTAACAACTTTGAAATTAAGCCTGCTTTTATTTCCATGATTCAACAAAATTAGTTTGGAGGATCTCCACTGGAAGATCCAAACCAACATTTGTCTTTGTTCTTAGAATTATGTGATACTATCAAAATTAATGGTGTTTCTAACGATGCTTTGAAATTAAGACTTTTTCCTTTTTCTCTTAGGGACCGGGCGAAATCATGGCTACAATCACAACCTACTGGAACCTTCACAACTTGGAATCAACTTTCAAATTCCTTCTTGACAAAATACTTCCCTCCAAGCAAGACAATTCGACTAAGAAATCAAATTACAAGCTTTCAACAAAAAGATGGGGAGTCATTCAGTGAGGCATGGGAAAGATTTAATGAATTACAACAGAAGTGTCCTCACCATGGCATTGAAGATTGGATTTTATTGCATTCTTTTTATGATGGATTATTGTATAATACCAAATTAACTGTGGATGCTGCTGCAGGTGGAGCCCTGATGAGCAAAATGATTGATGCTGCTTTCAGACTGCTAGAGGAGATGGCATTGAATCACAATCAATGGACTACTGAGAGAGTAGTACTTTACAAACCTTCTCAAAGTAAGGGTGAAAGTGATGGATGGCGATCCGTAGCAAAGAAGGTAGACTTTTTGTGCAGTAAGTTTAATTCTATGCAGACTGCTTCTATTTCTTCTATCACTTTTGAAATTTGTGGCAATGATGGTCATACTTCTGAAAATTGTAGAATAGTTGTTGATCAGGGTAATGAGCATGTGAATGCCATAGGGAATTATAATCAAAGTAGATCTAATGATCCCTATTCTAGTACCTATAACCTTGGATGGAGAAATCACCCCAACCTTTCATGGAAAAACAATAACAATGTAGGGGGAAACAATGAGAATAAAGGATACCAAAGATCAAATTAGAATTTTAATCAAAATCAAAATCAAGATCAGAATTCAAACATAGAATCCATGCTTGAGAAAATATTGGCCAACCAAAATCAATTCATGCAAGCCACAAATAAAGAAATTGAAAACCTTAAGGGAACGGTTAGTCAATTAGCTTCACAAATGGGATCCATGGAAGCTCACACCAAAATTCTTGAAAATCAAATAGCACAACAAGCGAGTGTACCTTACAGGCCCCCTGGGAAATTGCTTGCTAAACCTGAGATAAACCCTAGGGAGCACTGTAATCATCATGACTAGAAGTGGAAAACAACTAGGAGAACCTAGAGGGAGGTTTGAAAACACTGAAAAAGGGCTTGATGATAATAAAGAGGAACTAGAGTTAGGAGAAACTTCCTCACATGAGGAATCCCAAACTTGTTTACCACCTCAAAAGGGTGATGAACCAAAAGGAGATGAATCATGTGAGAAAGACAATCCTAAACCTAATTTGCCTGCACCTTACAAGCTACCCATACCCTTTCCCCAAAGGTTAGCTCAGAATAAATTAGACAAAAAGTTTGGCAAGTTCCTTGAAATCCTAAAAAAACTTTATATTAACATTCCATTTATTGAAGCTATTTCTGAAATGCCATCTTATGCCAAATTTTTAAAAGAGATTTTGTCTAACAAAAGAAAGCTAGATGATTATGGCACTTGTACGGTTACTTTGACTGAAGATTGTAGTGCTATCATACAGAATAAACTGCCACCAAAACAGAAGGATCCAGGTAGTTTTTCTATACCATGTTCTATAGGTACTATGGCTTTTGACCGAGCCTTATGTGACCTAGGTGCTAGCATGAGTCTAATGCCTCTTTTTGTTTACAGGAAACTAAATATTGGAGAGCTAAAGCATACATCCATATCCTTACAGCTCACGGATTCATCGGTAAAGTATCCTGTAGGTATATTAGAAAATATCCCAATAAAAATAGGTGAGTTTTTCATTCCTGTAGATTTTATAGTGTTAGACATGGAGGAAAATTCTAGAAATCCTATAATTCTTGGTAGACCACTATTAACCACTGCTAAGGTAAACATAGATGTGAAAGAGGGAAAGATTACTTTTGATATATGTGACAACAAGATTGAATTTAATCTTAATGATTATTGAACAAACTTTCATACTCAGAATCTTGTTGTAGTGTTGAAATATTTAATGATGATATTTATGATGTTTCAAGCTTATTTGATGAAACCCTGAATTATGAATCTAACAATCTTTCTAAGGGTATTGATAAGAAATTGCAGAAGAAAAAGACAAGAAGGAGGAGAAGAAGATCAAAATTGATGGAGAGAGGAAAGAAAATTTGGAGCAAATTTAGAGATTATTTCAAGACCGAGCCTTATGTTACTCAAAGAGAAGCCCAAATCAAAAGAAAATCAGAAGGGCGATCTAGGAGTTCACGATCAAATCTAAGTGTAAAAGGGTCAAGCTAATGACCTTTAAATTAGCGCTTCTTGGGAGGCAACCCAAGCTTCCTAACTTTAGTTTTGCTTTCTTTTATTTATTTATTTTAATTTTATTGTAGGACTAATTTTTACAATTTTTTTCTATAGGAATCGAGATTTGGCGCGAAATTACGGCACTACAGTAATATTCTTTACGGTACCATAATCTCAGTTATTTTTAACCAGAGAGTTTTAACCCATTACGGTACCGCCGTAAATTCCTTTACGGTACCGTATTTTGTGACAAAATTTTCCCGAGAGTTTTTTGTTTTACGGCACTTGTTTACGGTACCGTAATTTTTGAATTTTTGAATTTTTTCAAAATTTTGATTTTTCAAAAAAAAAAATTCTGATCGATATTATGGCCCCACCGTAAACTTCTTTACTGTGCCGTAACCGCTACTGCTTTTCGACTCGAGATTTTTTACCATTACGGCACCATCGTAAACATCTTTACGGCCGTAAATATATCTGAAAAACGCGATAAAGGTGCTGTAACCGAATTTCTTCCGCTACCATTTTGAGGTTTTCTCGCTCGCTCGTGCACTGATCTTGAAGCTCCGACCTTTGGAAGACTCAGGCGACCCTTCCCGTCCGATTATCGCCGCCGATCTGGTACTCTCTCGTCCGATTCCATTGTTTTAACGAGTTTTGACCTAGTTTCCGCCCCCTTTGCTCGAGTGCTTCCGTTTCTCAACCAATTTTGGGGCTTTTTGTCTCTATCTGCTCGTGATAGGATAGGCTTTCGATTCTCTCTTGTTTCAAGAAATTCGGACCAATTTCTAGAGAGATCTGTACTGAAACGTGATGAACGAGTTTAGGTTTTACTGTTCACCGTCGCCCTTTTTGATTTTTCATTGATTTCTGAGTCCAAGCATGATTTTAAGTTGACATCTTACTTGATTAATGTTGTTGATGACGATTGGAAGTGCTATCCCTATTTATTTTGCTATATCTATGTTGAATCTTAGTTGCAGCTTGTTATTGTAACAATGCCACCAAGAACCAAGGGGATTGTCACCAAGAGAAAAGGAAAGGCACTAGCTGAGCCTTCCTTTCCACCCAACCCACATGGAATTTTGTTCAGAAATGAGATTCAAGTTGCAAGATATAATCAACTAGTTGAGAGAAGAGTAATTGCCACCAAGTATGCTGATAAGAGAACTTTAGAGACATTGGGTTTGCATGAAGATGTCATGTGGATGTTTGAGCAAATCAAAGCACAGAGATTCTTCCAAATGACACCACAAACATATCTACCATTGGTGCTTGAATTTCTGAGTAGTTTTGATGTGCGTATGAGTATAGTGAAAGACATGCAGATGGTTATATCACCTTCCGCATAGCTAATGTAGAAAGGAAGCTGTCCATGCAAGACTTGAGAACCATCTTCCAGTTTGGTACAGGAGGCCGCACATCAGTGTTAGTGGGGTATGCTGAGGATGTGTTTTGGAACCAAATCACTAAAGAGACCCACTTTTCAGCACTTACTGCTAGAGCTTCAAAGATTTCCAAGCCTTGCATCAAGTATATTCATAGAGTTTTGGCCCACACTATCTTTGGTAGAGGTGACAGTGATGGGATGGTGAGGCAAGCTGAGTTGTTCTTTTTAGGGAGTATGCTATTCAGATATCCCTTGGATGTTGCCTTCTTCTTCATGAAACACTTGGAAAAAGTTTCTAGGGCAAAGAAAGGATCTATTGTGATAGGTGGTTTCATTACACCTATAGCCCTGTACTTGAGAGTTGAGCCCTATGGGACAGAGATTGCAAGAGGGAGTCCAAGACTTGACTTAGAGTTTTGTATTGCAATGAAAATGGTGATAAGAGAAGGAGATGGTTTTTCACTGATTCTTGGACCTAAAGGACATAAGTTACCACTTCCATGCACTGAGAAAACCACAGTTAGAAACCAGGAGAACTGGAGGTTGGTTCCAGAAGATGCTGACATTGCTATGCCACCCCCACTTAGTACCATACCACCGCCACCCTGGGGGTAGTAGTGATGACCCTTTTGGGATGGGCATGGAGCAGCCATCTGGAGTGGCAGATTCTTCCACACAACCAGACTCAGGTAGCAGATTCTCTAGTGCCTTCGATCCCGGATTTAGATATCTGTCCACTCAGCTATACCGACAGGAGCAGAGGATGGAGAGAGTGATGAACACAATGAGTGACATGAGAGGTTCCGTGAGCCAAATGATTGATTCCATGCATCACATGCATAAAGACATCAAAAATCTGAGTACCTATATGGAGGAGATGGGAAACTTCTTGTATGAACGTTTCAATTTTCAGGATCCTAGGAGGAGTGGAGAGTATGGAGGACCCTAGAGAACGCCACCTATTGATCCTATGGATGCCGTAGCGCAAAGCACTGAAGAGATAGGATCTGATGACGGTGAAAATTGGTAGAGTCTTGTAAGTATCTCTTTCCCCTTTTATCTTTTGTTTTTCATTTTCTACATCTTATTGATATTTCATGTGTTTAAGGGAAGGATTCTTCTTCTGCATATCTGTGTCCGCCGTCACTACTACTCTATTTTTCATACTTATCTTTTTGATCTTCGATGGGGTTGTATAATGATATTGATGATTCATCTTCAATATGGTTGTATAATACTCAATGATATTTTGATGATGATATTCTTTTCAATATGGTTGTATTCACTTGATAATATTTTGATGACATGACATGTTAATGTTTGATGATGATGAGATGATTTGTGGTTTTGAATCACTTTTGAAATTATTGATGATTGATGTTGTTGAATGAATCCAAAATTGAGACTAGAATAAGGCGTATCATGTCAAATTTATTTCTCTTATACATATCTACTTTTGAAATTCTTCATTGTTTGAGGAGTAGGATTTTAGGGAGATATGTTGTTTGAAAAATTTGATTTAAAAGTGAAACTACTTCTTGAATAAAATCAGCATATGAGTATGAATATTTGAATTGATATTGATTGATTAGTCTAATTGAGGTTTTGTTTATTTTACTATTTGTTGGGAAAAAGAATCCAAAATCCACAAAAAAATAGCGAGAGACTCCCCTACTTGGCACTGTGTAAAATTGACAGTGGTACTGAACGACATGGGTTGAAGTCTGAAAAGAAAAAAAATAAAAAAATAACAAATGAGAGGAATCTATTCACATTAACTCCACTGTCTTTGGTGAAAATTCCCAATAGTAAAAAGGCATGAGTTCTACTACACTGACTATGTGGTCAGTGTACTCCGATTTCGTCACTAGAAAAAAGGTGGTAATCGAATTAGAGAATGTGATTGACGCAAAAAGAAACAAAAAAAATAATAAGTATGTATCTATGTGGTAACATGCCATCCAAAAATAAAAAAAAATAAATATATGAGTGGAAAAAGATGTTGGATATCCTATTCCTGTAAGCAAAAGTATGATAAACCTAAACTGAAAATTGGATAAAGTCTTGAGATTGAAATTCTTTCTTTTATGCAAGTTGTGAAGTTTTATTTGACTAAGTTGTGGATCTTGAGAATTAGATTTAGAAGATGATATATCTGTTTTAAAATTTTATAATGCAATTATTGAAGATTTTTCATTGGTAATTGTATGTTAGAAATTTATTTTCCATGAGAAAGTCTATGCCTATGATCAATTTTTGAATTTTCTTGGTTTTTTGCTTGAGGACAAGCAAAGTTTGAGCCTTATGTGTTTGATGACACCGAAATTTATCGTAATTTCTATGCCATTTTGTTGATGGTTTTGTGTCATATTCATAGACTTTGCTTATTTTTATGCCCTTTTATCAATATTTGCGGAATCTATACTCTTTTCTATTTTTATCAATATTTTTATGCCCATTTTGTTGATGGTTTTTAATGATTTTTCAGTTGATTTTGAGCAATCCAAGTGCATAATTGAATTTACAACATCAAAAGGAGACCACACCTCAAATTTCAGAAGATTTGGAGCTTCAGAGGAAATTACGGCACCACCAATATATGCTTTACGGTACCGTAATTTGGAGGCTTTCCGGGCAGAGAATCTCATATGATTACGGCACTATCGTAAACATCTTTACGGTGCCGTATTTTGGAGCGTTTTTGATCAGAGGATCGATGGAGATTACGGTACTACCGTAAGAAACATTACGGTACCGTATTTCTGGTCGATTCTCAACCCGAAAGATTTTGACATTACGGCACTACCATAAACAACGTTACGGTACCGTAATTCCAGAAGATTTCAAGCCGAGACCTCATTGTCTAGATTACGGCACTGCCGTAAAAACCATTACGGCCGTAATTACATCGCTGCTCGCGACTTTCCCGGTCAACTCCGAAGCCCGATTTTTGCGCGGTTGATTGCGGATGATCCAGGCCCCTATATTCAAAGCAGTAAGAAGGAGAAAAGGAGCCATCGACAAGACAAAGCCAAGCACACCAAAAGCCCTAATTTTCATTCACCACAGAGAGAGAAATCACCTCACACGCCGTCGAGAAGTGTACAGTGCATCTCTGGTCATGAAATTTGAGTGGAAGCTACGTATAGAGGAGGAGAAGGAGCACCTAAAGTTTCAATGTGATCGGAGATTAGACGGATGGGAAATCGCCAGAAAACCGAGCGCTGCCGCTGTTCGCCTAGATTATGGCCGTAAACTTCTTTACGGTCGTATCGTAATTTTTACTCCTCCTCTGTTTCGATTTTCTTCATCATGAATCATTGTAATCTTCCCTCTATGATAGCTTAAACCTCTTTTGGGACATGGGGGAGTAATTCACTTGAGTTTTAATGACTAGATGACTATCTTTTCTATTATATCATCTTGTTTAATCTTAGCATGATGATTTTACTCATGTGATGTTTTGTCCTTAGACTCTCCTTAGATCTATATTATTATTTATGATTTAGAATTTTCGCTATTGACTGAAAAGTAATTGCTTGAGAATTTGGAACCCTAGAATTGCATGATAGGAACCCTTTTTAGGTTAGTTCTTGTTTGTTTGATTCTAGTAAGTTAACTGCAATGAAAATAATATAAATCTAGGATTGAGTCTAAGCCTTCAAACGTGGAGATCTTGTGCGAAAGCAAAGATCGGAACGTTAGAGAACCTTGAGTAAAACTAGTATCGAGATTCGGATGCACGAAAGTGATCCTTCAAATTCCACTAGAGATTATCGACTTAGAACTCGGATGCACGAAAATGATCATTGAGTTCTTAGTTTGATGATTTACTTATCATTAGCGTTGGGACGACTCTTGCGTGAGAGCGAATATTTATCCCTGCATGGTTGTTTGCTCGAAAGTGAGATAATCCTTTTATTCAAGTAAATTGCATCTTTGTCATGATAAGATTAAACTGATGAAATCTCTATTCATGTCTAGTCATAAAAATGAAAGTGAACAAAACCCTAGTCCGAGCTTCTCTCTCTGATAATTCTATTTCAGTACTTTGGTCTTCGTTTGCTAGTTTGCACTCTTTCGATTGCCTAGATAGTGAAAAAATCAGTTATTCGGTACTCAGCAACATAGGTCCCTGTGGATTCGAGACTTTCTTTATTACTTCGAGTATCCGTTCACTTGCGGACACAACACTAACTATCAAAAATCAAATTTTTCATGGGTTTAGAGAGCTTTTTCGGATGAACACAAGCGGCAGCGGCGACGAGGGCGAAAATTTGAGTTTCAGAGCATATTCTGGCAAGATTCCACGCAAAAGCAACGATTGATCGACTCTTTCTCATATCCAGATCAAGGGGGAGCCGGTTTTATTATTGTCTTAGTGAATTCTTTGCAATTTTTACTAGATCTATACTTGTTCATCGTACAAACATTTATTTCCTTAAGAACATGAGTGAGTAGATCCTTGTTTCGGGATTTAGGGCTTAAACCGCTGACTTTTATGAATCAATCCTTATTCATACTCTTTTTATATGAATTTTTTATCATGATTTGACTGAACTTGTGTTTATTCCGTAATTTACCTTGGCCACGTATAATTGCGTGTTAGACGTTGCGAGAAGGACCGAGAGGTGAATCACAACGTCTGATCTATTTCAATTGAACCTTCGAATCCAATCACGAGAATAGGTTGGATTCGTTTTAAGGATCTAAACGGCTTTTCATAGAACTTAATGGGTTTAGTTAAGTTAACTGTCACGAGAGTAGGAAGTTAACTTAATTAAAAGTTCCTTTCATGATATATATTTGCTATTGATAGAGTTATCTTTAATAGGTTCATAATAGTCAGTGTGGTGAAACCTAGAAATCCCGATTCAGTTAGAACTTGAATCCTCTAAAAAGCTGCTTTTGAATTGTTCGTGCTTAGAAGTTTATCATAACCACTCATTTGTTTTGCCTGGATTTAAACAAGTCAAAAAGTTAGTACTTAACTACATAATCCTCATTGGGAATGATATCTTTTTATTACTTCGATAATTCCGTGCACTTGTGGAAAGCTAGCAAGTTTTTTGGCGCCGTTGCCGCAGATTACGGCTAGTTAATATTGACTTATTAAATAAGTTTGGAGACTAGGCACTTTTCTTTTTTTTTGTTTCTGTGTTAGTTTTTAAGTTTCTTTTCTTTTTGACTGTTATTTTATTTTCTGTTTTAACTTACACATTGTATGCCTAGAATTTCTTGAACAAGTACTCTAGTTCTAGCAGACCCAGAAATTGAACGTACATTTTGGCTTCGAAGGAGATTGCAGTTTCAGACTTAGAAGATTTCTGAAGAAGGTGTAATGGCGGCAAACAATCAATCTTTGAGGGACTTCGCTGTATTGAACATACAAGGCTTTAATTCAAGCATAGTCCGACCCAATGTAGAAGCGAACAACTTTTAACTCAAACCAGCGTTGTTGATGATGGTCCAGCAAAATCTATTTAGGGGATCCCCAAATCAGGACCCTAATCTACATCTAGCTGTCTTTTTAGAATATTGTGATACTATCAAAGTTAATGGAGTTTCATCTGATGCTATAAGACTAAGATTGTTCCCTTTTTCTCTTAGGGACCGTGTGAGAGCTTGGCTATATTCGCTACCAGCAGGATCTATTACTACCTGGGACGAGCTTTCCAAAGCCTTTCTGAACAAATACTTCCCACCCAGCAAGACTGTTCAGCTACGCAACAGGATTACATGTTTTGCACAACAAGAGGGAGAATCACTGTATGACGCCTGGGATCGCTTTAAGGAGCTCCAACGTATGTGCCAACACCATGGACTCGAAGCATGGGTTTTGATCCACATCTTTTATAATGGATTGGATTATAACACCAAGTTGATGGTGGACGCTGTGGCTGGAGGAACAATCATGAGTAAAGGCGTGGAAGAGGCAACAACTCTACTTGAGGATATGGCCATGAACCATAACCACTGGTCAAGTGAGTGAGGAACTACTTCCATGGGATTTGGTAAGTACCACAATGATTCCTTGATATCTCTAGTGGCAAAGGTAGATTCATTGGCACAGAAGTTAGATTCCTTTTCCTTTCCCTCAGTTGCCATTAACGCAGTTTCCTATGAAGTGTGTGGTGTAACAGGGCATGATTCTTATGACTGTCAGTTTATTGCTTCATCTCAAGAGAATCTTAATCAGGAGCAAGCTAATGTCTTGAGGAATTTCAATCAGAGACCAGTGAATGACCCATATTCTGCAACCTACAATCCAAGATGGAGGAAGCACCCCAACTTGTCCTACAAGAACAATCAAGGGCAAAGCTCCTCCCCAGTATCCTCAGCAGAATAATAGGCCACCACCGGGCTTTCAATCAAGACAATATGGATAGCCCTAGAAGTCAAACTTGGAGACCATGCTAGAAGGATTTCTCATGAAACAGTAGAAGAGCACTGATGACGTCGCCGATGCGGTCAAGCAGCTGACATCTCGTGTGGATGCTTTGACTACCCCCAACAAGATGTTAGAGAATCAGATACCCAAAAATGAAGTTTGGCTCCAATAACATTCTTCCATCTCATCAAGCCCATTGGCACTGATGAAATCTTCTAAACAGATCCGAGTTATCTAATAACTCGATCATAAGGCTTCCCAATCAATACGAGAACTCGAGTATCTTGGTGTGCGATCCTGTAGGTTCCTTTGACGTTGGCAGTGCTGACCTATGGTCACCACAAGCAGTGAGTGGCACTTAGCAGTGCATCGTTGCTACCCAAGTCATTGGAATGGATATCAACATCGACATCCCCATCATCACAACTAGGTACAGATGCATTACAGTCTCTTTGCCAAACTGATATCCAATTGGATAAGTGTGTCATCACTTGTATTCACCCAATCACATGGTTATGACTAAATCAGGTTTTCACCTGGGTATGACCATACACTTTCAGTCATAGATGTTGGGGTATGCCCTTAAGGCTAATGTTTGAGGCCTTGGGATTATATCAGTATCATGTATAAACTCTATGTTTATAAAGGCAATGGTTGTTATTCAGGTTGTTACATTATCTGCTGCAATATGAATACTTCTGAATAATGTCTCAATGATGTTCAGCTAGGCTGACATGCAGTATAGTCCTTAGTCGAGATATCTTGGTGAACATGAGACAACCTTGATATGATTGAGACTAATATGTGTTCTAATCTTATAAGATGCTTCGAGCATGGAATAAGATGTAGACTCATGGGTACATTGGATGTACTGGACAGACCCTACTAGGATGTTCAATTGCTTGTCACAATGTGAATAATCCTTGTATGCAAACAAGTGGCATACTTCCTCTGACTTGAGATCACTTGTGTTTCTAAATGATGATTGGCATTGTTTTGAGGTAGTTCGATATCATTTGAAACATAATGGTTATAGACTATCTTGGATAATGAGCATGAGTCATGTTAGGGCACTAGTGATAGACATAGGATTGCCGTCTCCATGTTTTTGGAGTGTGATGTTCTAAAGGGACCCCCTGGATGAGATGATTGAGAAAGTGTATGGCCATACCCAGATGACTATGTTCATCTGATCTAATCATGCTCATCATATTGGAGCTACAGGCTTGACATGCTTGTCCAATAAGAACATCCAGTGGCAAAGGAAACTTGTATGCCTAGTGAAATGGATTCACACTTGTGCTGTGGTTTGGGTATAGTCTTGGAAGACTCTTTCCTTTATATCGGGAGACAGTGATGTGTTGCTAGATACCCCTCACTGATCGTGATAACGTAAGTTATCGTTACCGACATTTAAAGGAAACCCTTAGGGTCGCACAATTTGATGATATGGCTTACTTAAGTCAGATCGTGTGGACTGAATTGTTTGGGTTCAGTTTAAAGGGATTTAATCTCTGATTGTGAGTGAGATCTGGTCTGATCATGTTAGATTGATTAGGGCTTGAGATCGGTAAGCTTCGATCGAGAGAATTGATGCTAGATCGGTAAGATCAAGAGCATCAGGAGATGAACGGTTAGATCTGGAACCTTAGGGTTTAATATGATCTAGACCAAATCGCTTGGGTTAATTGGTCTTTGAACCAAACCAAATTGAACCGGCTCATCAAGTGAGCGCAAGGTTCAAGGGAGAAGAGGTTTGCGACTTGTTCATGAGTGCGTGAACGTTGAGAAGTGGTTTGCTATTTTTGGATAGCATGTTCTCTAATCGTGGAGACGCCTCACGTTGCCTCTCTTCACGCTTCTTCTCTTGCCCTATTGTCGTCTCTCTTGTTTTTTGGGCTCTCGACACATTCGGGTGGAAAAGCATTGACGATAAGGGAGAGGTCTCGCCAAGCAAAAGAATTCTTCTCTTCCCTTCCATTCGATCAGGTTCACTTGGAGAACCTTGCTAGCACAAGGATCAACAAGGAGTAGGCGACATCTTCTTGTGTGCGCATCTTTTGGAGGAGATCTCATTTGCTCTCTTCTTCCAAGGCGCCATCCAAAGCAATGGCGATGGTATGACTCCTTACTTATCTTTGCAATCGATTATAGTTGATCATATCTCATGCATAGATCCTCTTGAAACCCTTGTTTCCGCTGCAAAAGTTTTTATATGCGCCTATCTAGGGTTTCGCACTTCCCCCTTCTAGGGGACTTTCAATAGAACCATAGTGGAGCTCCATGGATATCAAGCTTCCCTTAGAAAGGGGCAAATCCTTTGTCTGTACATTGATCTTCATATATTGGTTGTGACATACTCAATGATAAGCTTTATAACCTCCCAGCTACGACGAGGTGTTAGGTTGCATCAAAGCATGTCCCTAACCATACAAAAGAGTCAATGACCTCAACTCTAAGGATCAATGCATCTCCTATCACTTGTGAGGGTAACTCATGATACTAAGTCATTGCCTCACAACGGGTCAATCCAGCATATCTATCACTGATATGCCCATATGTCTGCGCTAGCACCTAGTGCCTAATCAGCACATATACCAGTCTCACAAGTACCAGAGCTGTCCCATATCCACTCAGGTACATCGATTGGGGACAATCATTTGAGCACAGATCCAATCTGTCTCTAGGGACATTATCATGTAAGTACATAATCACAGATGTAAACAAACAACAATAACGACAATGCGAGAATGATATAAAAGTATCAAAGTCAAGTAGTACCTAGGTTGACCAAATATAGGTCTCAGGGCATATACACCAACAAATTAATCACATGAGACATTAATTGTAAAGTCTTATGCGCATGTGGGCTGATTATTACCATAATTAGACTCCTAATTGGATTTGGATTTGCGCCCATGCCTCATTAGGTAATCTATCATGATGCTTTGACTAGGTCTTGGTGCATGCATGGAATATTTGCCTCATTAGGTATGGATTGGGCACATATGGCATAGGCTTGCTTGGGTAAGGCCTAGGTGCATATGGGATTAAGGATTTAATCAAGATAATTGATTGATTAAACTCCTTGAATCATGCCCTAATCAATTGGACTTTCCTCTTAACCCTAACCGCCTATTTATCCTATTTAAAGAACCCTAGCCGAACCCCTCTTGTACAACATCTTCTTATTGGTGTGAGAAACTAGAGGGGCAAAAGCTAGGAGATCTTGGATGATGCAGGAGAAGGCAGCATGGAAGAAGAGGAAAATCTGGACCAGAAGGTGCCCAAAAAATTTCCCCTACGAAGCCGTAAGGCTAGGCTGTGACCCTCGTCACGGGTGTGATGGGATTGGAGGAGCCTAGGCACAGCCGTGCCCGCCATCACTACCCAAGTGTCCAGCCGATGACGAGCTCGGTGAAACTCAGAGGACTTAAGCATGGCCATGATGACATGCACGGCCAGGCAGTGAACATCTCGGCACAAAATGGAAAAAACGGTGATTTCGGACATGAACGCGGTCACCCCCGTGACAACCTTCACGGTGAAGCCATCTTCGGCATAGCAGATTCATGAAGAACCATCATGGCCATGACGACATGCACAGCTAGGCCGTGATCAGCTTGACAGACACCGTTTCATCCCGACGACCCTGTTTCGACGTGCACAACCCCCCATACCATGTTCATCCATCCAAGAAGGATCAAAGGGAGCCCAACAAGGTGGTAATATGACGATCTCAACACACTTCTCAACCACCAGATTGTTTCATGGGAGTCATCAGCCCGTTTTCAATCCACACTGAAGTTCTTCTGCCCAAGGGTGTGCAATCTATCCACCTGAAGGCCCAACTCCAGAAGGGCCGCGCAATCACCTCAACAACGCGGCCCAAGAGGACGCCACATTCGTGGTAACCCAGCTCATGACTTCCAAGTTCTATTGCTTCGTCGTAGTGTGTTCCGAACGCGTCTAACCGCCCCAGCCGCTTCCGTGGTGAAGGACAGAAGGACATGCACCAGCTTCAAGAATATTTGGTAGAAGTTTGTTTTATATTGTCTTATAGCTGCAGATTGACCACTTTTGTGGCCTACAACAGTTGGTAATGGATAGAATCTTTTGTCTTGTGTGCTTTGTGTTGTATCCCAACAAGTAGATAAATTAAACTTATTTCTAAAGTCGCAGCCAACGCCTAAGTGATGGCGCACAGGGACTTGTCACCCCCTGATACGGCTCTAAAAACTTGTTCAATTACCACACTTATTGTTATCTCCGCAAGTGCATGGATACTCGAAGTAATAAAAGCTATCGAACCCACAGAGACCTATGTTGTTAAATACTGATCAATTGATTTTTCACTATCTAGGTAATCAAATGAAAGTCAGGTAAATATCGCATACACATGGAAAGATACTATCAGAGAGAGAAAACTGGGACTAAGGTTTCATTCACTTAGATTTTTATGACTAGATGTACAAAGATATTCATCAATCAAATTCTATTTTGATAAAGACATAATTTACCTAAAAAGGGATTATCTTACTCTCGTGCAGATAACCATGCAAGAATAAATCATCGCTTTCACGCAAGATTCATCCCAAGCTAATGATAGGTAAATCATCAATCGAAGAACTCGAGGATCACTTTCGTGCATCCGAATTCTAAGTTGATCGTCTCAAGCGGAAACTCAATGATCACCGTCGTGCATCCGAGTCTCAACACAAGTTTTGTCTATGGTTCTCCAACGTTCCGATCCTCACTTTCGTGCAAGATCTCCACGTTTGACACAATAACTCAATCCTAAGTTTGTAATTGTTATCATGGCAATACAAATCACTAAAATTAAATAATAAGAACAATCCTAAGAAAATTCCTATCATATAGTTCTAGGGTTCCAAGTTCTCAAGCAAGTCACCTTTTGGTCCTTATTGCGAGAACTCTAAATCATGATGACGAAAATAAACTAAAGAGAATCTTAGAGCAATAATCACATAGGCAAAATTATCAAAGTAGAACAATCATGATGAAAGTAAAAATAATCTAGTCATTAAGAAAATCAAAGGGAATTACTCCCCCATGTCCCAAAAGTAGTTTAAGCTAGCATCGTGAAGGAATTACAATAAGTCATGGTTTCAGAAGATCGAAAATCAAGGAAAAAGAAGAGTTTAAGAAAATACAGCACAGCTGTGAAATAAAACACAGCCGTAATTTGCAATTTGAGGCGATGAATAGTGTCAGCACCTCTTCTTTCTTCGATTCCTCTTCCAATTGATCTCCTTTCGATCTGAAACTTTTGGCGTGTCCTCTCCTCCTTCAGATGAAGCTTCAGTATGAAAATCATGGTCGGAGGTGGCCTGGATTGATCGCGGCGGCGTGAATCCTGATTTCTCTCTCGATAGTCGATAAAAATTGGGGCTTTCAGTGTGTGTGTAATCCTCCCATGAAATGTTGGGGTATGCCCTTAAGGCTAATGTTTGAGGCCTTGGGAATGTATCAGTATCATGTAATAAACTCTTATGTTTATAAAGGCATGGTTGTTATTCAGTTTGTTACATTGTCTGCTGCAATAAGTGTACTTCTGAATAATGTCTCAAAGCTGTTCAGCTAGGCTGACATGCAGTTAAGTCCTTAGTCGATATGTCTTGGTGAACATGAGACAGCCTTGATATGGTTAAGACTAATATGTGTTCTAATCTTATAGGATGCTTCGAGCATGGAATAAGATGTAGACCCATGGGTACATTGGATGTACTGGACAGACCCTACTAGGATATTCAATTGCTTGTCACAATATGAATAATCCTTGAATGCGACAAGTGGCACATTTCCTCTGACTTAAGATCACTTGTGTTTTCTAAATGATGATTGTCATTGTTTTGAGGTAGTTCAATATCATTTGAAACATAATGGTTATAGACTATCTTGGATGGTGAGCTTGAATCAGGTTAGGGCACTAGTGATAGATATAGGATTGCCGTCTCCTTGTTTAAGGAGTGTGATGTTCTAAAGGGCCCCCCTGGATGAGATGATTGAGAAAGTGTATGGCCATACCCAGATGACTATGATCATCTGATCTAATCATGCTCATCATATTGGAGCTACAAGCTTGACACGCTTGTCCAATAAGAACATCCAGTGGCAAAGGAAATTTGCATGCCTTGTGAATTGGATTCACACTTGTGCTGTGGTTTGGGTGTAGTCTTGGAAGACTCTTTCCTTTATATCGGGAGACAGTGATGTGTTGCTAGATACCCCTCACTGATCGTGATAACGTGAGTTATCGTTACCGACATTTAAAGGAAACCCTCAGGGTCGCACAAATTGATGATATGGCTTACTTAAGTCAGATCGTGTGGACTGAATTATTTGGGTTCAGTTTAAAGGGATTTGATCTCTGATTGTAAGTGAGATCTGGTCTGATCATGTTTGATTGGTTAGGGCTTGAGATCGGTAAGCTTCGATCGAGAGAATAGATGCTAGATCAGTGAGATCGGGAGCATCAAGAGATGAACGGTTAGATCTGGAGCCTTAGGGTTTAATTATGATCTAGACCAGAGGGCTTGGTTTAATTTGGTATTTGAACCAAATTTAATTGAACCAGCTCATTACTTGAGCGCATGGTTCAAAAGATCAGAGATTTGCGCTTGGGTAAACTCATGGGCGCATGAGGAGAAGTGGTTTACTAATTTTAGAAGCCATGACTTCTAAATCGTGACCACGCCTCACGTTGAGATTATCATGCTCTATTCTCGCCTCTCACTTCCTTTTTGCGGCGCTTCCTTGGGTGGCGACTTCTTCACGCATTGGAGAAGGATTCGAAAAGGAGAGAACTCTCATCTCATTCCCTTCAACCGATCAAGGACTTTTTGAAGAACTTTGCTAGCACAAAGATTCAAAGGAGCAAGCCATATTCATTTGTGTGCGTCACCTTTGGAGAAGGAACATTTGCGCCTTTCCTTCCAAGGCACCATCCGATCGATGGCAATGGTATGAATCTAATCTGATTTATACATTATAAGGAGTTGATCACATGAACTTACATTCGATCTTTTGAAACCCTAAGATTCCGCTAGAAAATTATTGTTGCGCCTCCTATTAGGGTTTCCCCCTTCAGTTCTAGGGGACTTTCAATTGGTATCAGAGGCAAGTTGTTATTGTATGTTCATATGATTGCTTCATGTTACTGTGTGATCCTTATTTGCGATGCATAGATCTAATTGTCATCACATGCGAAACTACATGCTAGTTTTTTAGATGTTGGCGCATGTGTATTTTCATGTTTATGTAGGCGCTTGTTAAAGTCTTTGTTTTGTCAAAAACTTGTATCATGCGCGCTCCACATTAGATCTAAGGCCTTACTTTAAACCCTTAGACGGGTTATTAGGGTTGAAGTCATCCCCTAGGTTAGATCCAGATAGTCTGATCAGACCATCTGACAGCCTTGATGGGTTGACCAGATAGCACCTGTGCGCAAGCACCTGGTGGCTATAGGTCGACTGCAGACAGGCGTGTAGCGATGTCTGGTTGAGACAACTAATGAACGCACATGAGTTAGGCCCGGGGTCACACCCGCTTGCCAGACCTCATAGTGGTCGTTCAGCCCTGGCGCATGCATGGTTGACCACTGGGTCAACTCAAGTCAGTTACGACTTGGTGCATGCAAGGGCAATGGATCTGACTAGGTTGGATGAGTGGATCCCTAGTAATGGACCGTTGTAAGGTAGTAGGGCATATAAGGAAAATAAAATTGATGCCAATGGGTTTTTCCAAAAAATTTTATTTTCTTGAAAGGATCACATGTTTGATTGTGGCATATGCTTGTTTATTTATTCTTATGTGGGCTGCCCATGTTAAATGTGTGCTGTGCTGGGGCCTGCGTGCCTGTATTAAAGTTGTAAATTAATTATTGTGATCTGCGTATCACATTGTATTTAATTTATAAAGTGTAATTGACCTGCGTGTCAATCTTGTCTAGATAGATTAATTTGTAAGTTAATCAGACAAGAGCACAGAGCACACTTGGCAGAGGCGCTTGCAGCAGAGGCTTGACCAGGTGGGAGGTCCAGGGTTCGACTCTGGGACCAGGCGCATTTTCCCTGGTAGGCGCACCTGAGCTGCAGATGGCGCTTGGGCCCTGGTTTGGGCCAAATGAGCAGCAAAAGTCCCATGAAGAAAAGCAAGTGAAGACTTAAGTTAATTAAGGTCTTACTTAGGCTATGGGCTTTTACCACATAAGATCCATGCTTTCTTTTATTGTTTATATAAGTAGAACAGCATGATTTATTTATCTTCTGCTATCACCATAGGAATTGCATGATAGTGAAGAAGATAAAAGACCGTTAAAATCCAACGCTAAAATATCAAGCTCGTAAGCCTTCTGATGCGAAACCTCACTGTTCTGATTATCGTTGGAGCCGTGTTGTACCCACTCAGTGGGCACGTCCATCTATCTTCAGACGATGCTGGATTACACCTGCGTGTTACAGAGAAGGGATTTATCGCTTCTCGTTGCTCAGCATAGCACGTGGTGGTCCAGGGAGTAGGTTGGGTCAGCTTGACCATGTAGGCTACATATGTGGCGCATATGGTAGCGCATGGAGGCAGCCATCTGTGGGGTCAGAGATTGTGTTGTACCAACTCAGTTGGCACAGTCTGCTGGATTGCCCAGATGAAGGGGAATCGCACGGGTTGGCGATTGGCTGGAACAGCCTACCAGAGATTAGTGCTTGTACTCTCTGTGCATCTTATCTCGCCTGAGCGGGACGCGGAGACCAAGTATGAAATCTGGATCCCATCTCACTAAAAGAGTTCTACTCTTTCGGGCTGTTTTTGCTGGATTTTTCAGCCAGATAAAATAGTGAGAAAAAGAATCATTCTTAAGTCCTCATTGATTTTTAACATTGATACTGACCTTGCTGTTCTTGCATTGTTGTAGATACCTGCAGCAACGAACACCATGAGCTTCAATGTGCGATCCCTACTAGAATGGGAGAAGTTTGCTGGGCCGAACTTTTCAGACTGGTACGGACACCTTAAGATTGTTCTTAAGGCAGAGAGGAAACTGTATGTCCTCGAGACGGCTATACCGCCTCAGCCCGCTCGGAACGCCGCAAGGGCGGTTCGGGAAGCTTATGAAAAGCACGTCAATGATAGCATTGATGTCGCTTGCCTGATGCTAGCATCTATGACGCCACCGCTGCAGCGTCAGCATGAGGATATGTCTGCTATACAAATTATAGCAAACCTCAAGATGCTGTATGCTGCACAGGCGAGGACAGAACGCTATAATCTGACAAAGCTGTTCTTCTAGAGCAAACTGGCTGAAGGGAGCCCAGTGGGAGCTCACGTGCTCAAGATGATTGGGCACAAGGAGGCTCTAGAGAAACTGGGGCATACCATCAATCAGGAGCTTGCTGTAGACATTATTCTGCAGTCTCTCCCGCCCTCTTTCGATGCGTTCATTATTAACTTTAATATGAACAAAATCGACTGTACTCCGGCAGAGCTGCTGAATATGCTCTTGACTACTGAGGAGACTCTGAAGGGAAAGCCTTCGACCTCTGTCTTAATGGTTCCTTCTAGGAACAAGAAGAAGGGGAAGAAGGGCAAGGCCCCTGTCAAGAGTTACAGCAAGGCTCTGAAGCAAAAAGTTAAGCGGTCAAAGGAATACAGATGTTTCCACTGTGGCCAGCTGGGTCACTGGAAAAAGGACTGTAAAGCGCTCCAAGGAGACAAGAGGGGAAGCATCGCTTCTGGCTCAGGTATTTACGTGACGAAAGTCATGGTTTCATCTTCTTCTATTTCATGGGTGTTGGACACTGCATGTGGAGTTCACATTTGTTCAAATGTACAGGAACTCAAGAGAAGAAGACAGGTGGGACAGCATGAGGTGGACCTACGAGTTGGAAACGGGGCACGGGTTGCTGCTGTTGCTGTAGGAGACTATTTCATCTCTTTACCATCTGGACTTGTGTTAGAATTAAACAGTTGTTACTTTGTTCCAAGTATTACTAAAAATATTATCTCTATTCCTGCTCTTGTCAGGAAAGGGTTTTCCTTTGAATGCAATATTTCAAAGTGTATTCTGACTTTAGATAATATTTTTTATGCTACTGGTTCAATTAACAATGGGTTATTCATGTTGGACATGGAATGTTCTATACACAATATTGATAATAAGAAAGCCAAATATGCTGATGACAGCACCTTGCTATGGCATAGTCGTTTAGGCCATATTAACAAGAAACGCATTAAGCGGTTGCATGATTATGGACTGCTGGGATCATTCTCCTATGAGGAGATTGATACATGCAAAGCTTGTTTAATGGGTAAAATGACGAAGTCACCTTTTCCCCACAAAGGTCAAAGGGCTTCGAGTTTACTTGACCTTATACACAGTGATGTGTGTGGGCCATTTAGTAAACATGCCAGAGGTGGCTATCAATACTTCATCACCTTCACTGATGATTTCAGTAGGTACGGTTATGTCTATCTGATGAGACATAAGAGTGAATCTTTTGACAAGTTGAAAGAATTCAAGAATGAAGTACAGAATCAGCTAGGCCGACATATCAAGGCACTTCGTTCTGATCGAGGTGTAGAATACCTAAGTCGAGAGTTTACTGACTATCTGAAGGAGTGTGGGATTATCTCACAGCTCACTCCGCCAGGAACACCGCAATGGAATGGTGTGTCCGAGAGGAGAAATAGAACGTTACTTGATATGGTTCGTTCTATGATGAGTCAGGCTGCTCTACCTTACTCCTTTTGGGGATTTGCACTAGAGACAGCTGCAAAGGTACTAAACCGAGTGCCATCCAAGGCAGTTTCAAAGACGCCATATGAGTTATGGTATGGGAAACAGCCGAGCTTAACATTTATCAGGATCTGGGGCTGCGAGGCTTATGTCAAAAAGCTCGCCTCTGGGAAACTAGAGAGCAGATCTGAGAAATATATCTTTGTCGGTTACCCTAAGGAAACTAAGGGTTATTATTTCTACGATCCCAAAGAGAACAAAGTATTTGTTGCTCGGACGGCCATATTTCTTAAGAAGGAGTTTCTTCTGCAAGAGGCCAGTGGGAGAGAAATAAAGCTGGATGAGAATCCAGAGGAAAGACAAAGTGGTCAAGCACAGTTGGATGAGCCTGAGCCGGTAGAACAGGTTACTGAACAACCTGAGGCTCAGATATCATGGGAACCGCAAAGATCGGGAAGGATCCGTCGACAGCCTGAGCGCTATGACGGAGTCTACATCATTGATCATGATGAACCCCTCACTTATGCAGATGCGGTCAATGGACCGGAGTCAGCGAGATGGCTTGAAGCTATGCGCGCCGAGATGGACTCCATGTCAGATAACCGAGTCTGGGATTTGGTTGATCCGCCTCCGGGAGTAATCCCTATAGGTTGTAAATGGATCTTCAAGAAGAAGATTGACATGGATGGTAACGTGGTTACCTATAAAGGCAGGCTAGTTGCGAAAGGTTTCAAACAAATCTACGGGATAGATTATGATGAAACTTTCTCACCTGTAGCCATGTTTAAGTCTATTCGGATTCTTTTCGCGATAGCAGCATATTACGATTATGAGATCTAGCAGATGGATGTGAAAACGGCTTTCCTTAATGGAAATCTGGATGAGGATGTGTATAAGACACAACCAGAAGGTTTCACTAATCCATTAGATCGTCATAAAATATGCAAGTTAAAGAAGTCTATTTATGGACTCAAACAAGCATCAAGAAGCTGGAATATTCGTTTTGATGAATCAGTCACTGAATTTGGTTTCATCAAGAACGAAGTTGACCCGTGTGTATATAAGAGGTTTAGTGGGAGCGTGATTACTTTCCTAGTCCTCTACGTCGATGATATCTTGATCATTGGAAACGACATTCCTGAAATGCATGCCGTAAAGGCATGGCTAAGGAAATGTTTCCAGATGAAAGATCTTGGAGAAGCAGCCTATGTATTAGGTGTGAAGATCTACAGGGATAGATCTAAGAGGCTTCTCGGGCTGTGCCAGAGTACTTACATCGATAAAGTCCTGGAGAGATTTCATTTAGAGAATTCTAAAAGAGGATATCTTCCAGTCAGACATGGTCTGAATCTTTCGAAGTGTCAGTGTCCACAAACACAGACTGAGAAAGATGAAATGGACAATACGCCTTAATGCTTCGGCTATTGGGTCCATAATGTATGCGATGTTGTGTACTCGCCCAGACGTCGCTTACGGGTTAAGCGTGACCAGTCGGTTCCAAGGTAATCCAGGTATGGCGCACTGGATTGCAGTCAAGAACATTTTAAAATATCTGCGGAGGACCAAAGATATGTTCTTGATATATGGTGGTCAGGAAGAACTCAGTATTGAAGGATATACTGACGCTTCATTCCAGTCTGACCAGGATGATTTCCGATCGCAATCAGGCTATATTTTTAGCTTGAATGGAGGAGCGGTGGTGTGGAAGAGTTTCAAATAGTCAATCGTTGCTGATTCCACAACAGAAGCCGAGTATGTTGCAGCCTCGGAAGCATCCAAGGAGGCAGTGTGGATTCGTAAGTTCGTTCAGGAACTTGGTGTTGTTCCTTCGAGTGCAGATCCTTTGGTTATCATTTGTGAAAACACTGGAGCAATCGCACAAGCAAAGGAACCACGGTCGCACCAGAAGTCCAAGCACATACAGAGACGGTTTCATTTGATCCGGGAGATCATTGATCGTGGTGAGATCAAAGTCTGCAAGGTTCATACAGATGACAATCTGGCAGACCCGCTTACTAAGCCTCTGGCGCAGCAGAAGCATGAGAAGCACTGTAATAATATGGGTTTGAGATTTCTCAACCATTAGATTAAGTGCAAGTGGGAGATTGTTGGGGTATGCCCTTAAGGCTAATGTTTGAGGCCTTGGGAATGTATCAGTATCATGTAATAAACTCTTATGTTTATAAAGGCATGGTTGTTATTCAGTTTGTTACATTGTCTGCTGCAATAAGTGTACTTCTGAATAATGTCTCAAAGCTGTTCAGCTAGGCTGACATGCAGTTAAGTCCTTAGTCGATATGTCTTGGTGAACATGAGACAGCCTTGATATGGTTAAGACTAATATGTGTTCTAATCTTATAGGATGCTTCGAGCATGGAATAAGATGTAGACCCATGGGTACATTGGATGTACTGGACAGACCCTACTAGGATATTCAATTGCTTGTCACAATATGAATAATCCTTGAATGCGACAAGTGGCACATTTCCTCTGACTTGAGATCACTTGTGTTTTCTAAATGATGATTGTCATTGTTTTGAGGTAGTTCAATATCATTTGAAACATAATGGTTATAGACTATCTTGGATGGTGAGCTTGAATCAGGTTAGGGCACTAGTGATAGATATAGGATTGCCGTCTCCTTGTTTAAGGAGTGTGATGTTCTAAAGGGCCCCCCTGGATGAGATGATTGAGAAAGTGTATGGCCATACCCAGATGACTATGATCATCTGATCTAATCATGCTCATCATATTCTACAAGCTTGACACGCTCGTCCAATAAGAACATCCAGTGGCAAAGGAAATTTGCATGCCTTGTGAATTGGATTCACACTTGTGCTGTGGTTTGGGTGTAGTCTTGGAAGACTCTTTCCTTTATATCGGGAGACAGTGATGTGTTGCTAGATACCCCTCACTGATCGTGATAACGTGAGTTATCGTTACCGACATTTAAAGGAAACCCTCAGGGTCGCACAAATTGATGATATGGCTTACTTAAGTCAGATCGTGTGGACTGAATTATTTGGGTTCAGTTTAAAGGGATTTGATCTCTGATTGTAAGTGAGATCTGGTCTGATCATGTTCGATTGGTTAGGGCTTGAGATCGGTAAGCTTCGATCGAGAGAATAGATGCTAGATCAGTGAGATCGGGAGCATCAAGAGATGAATGGTTAGATCTGGAGCCTTAGGGTTTAATTATGATCTAGACCAGAGGGCTTGGTTTAATTTGGTATTTGAACCAAATTTAATTGAACCAGCTCATTACTTGAGCGCATGGTTCAAAAGATCAGAGATTTGCGCTTGGGTAAACTCATGGGCGCATGAGGAGAAGTGGTTTACTAATTTTAGAAGCCATGACTTCTAAATCGTGACCACGCCTCACGTTGAGATTATCATGCTCTATTCTCGCCTCTCACTTCCTTTTTGCGGCGCTTCCTTGGGTGGCGACTTCTTCACGCATTGGAGAAGGATTCGAAAAGGAGAGAACTCTCATCTCATTCCCTTCAACCGATCAAGGACTTTTTGAAGAACTTTGCTAGCACAAAGATTCAAAGGAGCAAGCCATATTCATTTGTGTGCGTCACCTTTGGAGAAGGAACATTTGCGCCTTTCCTTCCAAGGCACCATCCGATCGATGGCAATGGTATGAATCTAATCTGATTTATACATTATAAGGAGTTGATCACATGAACTTACATTCGATCTTTTGAAACCCTAAGATTCCGCTAGAAAATTATTGTTGCGCCTCCTATTAGGGTTTCCCCCTTCAGTTCTAGGGGACTTTCATGAAAGGCTCCCGATTGCTTTTTACGGCTTCGAATATAAAGTTCTGGTTCACTCGCAATCGTCTCCGCAAGAATCAGACTTCAGAATTGACTTGGAAATCGCGTTCAACAACAGAAATATGGCAGTGTAATAGTTTACGGCACTGCTGTAAAATCGGTCGAGTTTTCTGTTCTGATGTCGTCTGGGAAATACGGCACCGTAATCTGGTTTACGGTACTACCGTAAAATCGGCTGAACTCTCTGTTCGAAAGTGATTGGAAAATACGGCCCGTGTAATCCTTTACGGTGGTGCCGTAAAGTCAAGCAAAGTTTCTATTCTGAATCGCTCTGAAATACGGTACCGTAATCTAGTTTACGGTATTGCCGTAAAATCCGAAAAACCTTCTGTTCGGGAACTCCTCAAAATACGGCAGTGTTCTCGATATTACGGTAGCGTATAAAAATACGGTACCGTAATATAGTTTACGGCCCTGCCGTATTTTGCTGAGATGCTCCGATTTTTGTGAAATTTCTTGGGTGATCTCCTCTTGATGATGGTAACTCTTTCATGTCTTTGATTTTGTTTGAAAATGCCTAAAAATAGTACCTTTTACCTGAAGATCATGAAAAACCAAAATAGAAGTAGACTTTGCAATATTCGATGAATTTAGTGTTGGGGTATGCCCTTAAGGCTAATGTTTGAGGCCTTGGGATTGTATAAGTATCATGTAATAAACTCTTATGTTTATAAAGGCATGGTTATTATTCAGATTGCTACCTTGTCTACTGTAATAAGTGTACTTCTGATTAATGTCTCAAAGCTGTTCAGCTAGGCTGACATGCTGTTATGTCCTTAGTCGAGATATCTTGGTGAACTTGAGACAGCCCTGATATGATTGAGACTAATATGAGTTCTAATTTTATAGGATGCTTCGAGCATGGAATAAGATGTAGACTCATGGGTACATTGGATGTACTGGACAGACCCTACTAGGATATTTAATTGCTTGTCACAATATGAATGATCCTTGTTTGCACTAAGTGGCACATGTCCTTTGACTTGAGATCACTTGTGTTTCTAAATGATGATTGTCATTGTTTTGAGGTAGTTCAATATCATTTGAAACATAATGATTATAAACTATCTTGGATAATGATCATGAGTCAGGTTAGAACACTAGTGATAGATAAAGGATTGCCGTCTCCTTGTTCAAGGAGTGTGATGTTCTAAAGGGCCCCCCTGTATGAGATGGTTGAGATAGTGTATGGCCATTCCCAGATGACTATGTTCATCTGATCTGATCATGCTCATCATATTGGAGCTACAAGCTTGACATGCTTGTCCAATAAGAACATCCAGTGGCAAAGGAATCATGTAAGCCTTGTGAAATGGATTCACACTTGTGCTGTGTTTTGGGTGTAGTCTTGGAAGACTCTTTCCTCTATATCGGGAGACAGTGATGTGTTGCTAGATACCCCTCACTGGTCGTGATAACGTAAGTTGTCGTTACCGACATTTAAAGGAAACCCTTAGGGTCACACAAGTTGATGATATGGCTTACTTAAGTCAGATCGTGTGGACTGAATTGTTTGGGTTCAGTTTAAAGGGATATAATCTCTGATTGTAAGTGAGATCTGGTCTGATCATGTTTGATTGATTAGGGCTTGAGATCGGTAAGCTTCGATCGAGAGAAGTGATGCTAGATCGGTGAGATCAGAAGCATCAGGAGATCAACGGTTAGATCTTGAACCATTTGGTTCAGAGAGATCTAGACCATGGCTTGGGCTGGTTTCATGTGGTCTTTGGACCAGATTGATTGAACCAAAGTGAACCAAATTCGAACCGGTTCACTTATGTGAACGCTTGGTTCGAATGGTGTTAGCGTTTTGGTTGTTGATGAGCGCATACTTCCAATTAAGGAAAGTGATCAAAGCCTCTCTTCATAACGCCTAAACGCCAAGCCGTTGAATGTGTGACTTCACTTCGCTTGGCTTTGATCATATCGAAACGGTGTGAAAAAGGAAAAGACGTGTGGAGCTCTCGGCAAGAGATTGATCTCTCATCATCCTCACGCGACAAGCACCTTTGAAGCTCTTTGCTAGCACAAGGATCTCAAAGAGTAGTCCTTGATCATCTTGTGTGTGACGACAAGGAGGAGGCCTCTTTTGTTCTCTTGATTCCAAGGCACCATCCAATCCGATGGCTATGGTATGAACTCCCTCTTGTTCCATTCAATCGCTTGAAGTTGATCATAAAAACATATTACATGCAATTTGTGAAACCCTAGCATCTTCATGCAAGAATGAATAATGCGCCACCCTTACATAGGGTTTTCGGCCCCCCCTCTTGAAAGGGGTTTTATCCGCTTGTGCTCCCCCTAGAAGGGGACCCAACAATTGGTATCAGAGCTAGGTCTAATATGTTCTTATGATTGCTTTGTGTGATCCATGTATGTTTGATGCTTAGATCTATGTTTTCTCTTCATGCGATTGTACTAGTGGATAGTATGTTCATGTTGCGCATGTATGAGAGTTATCTTGGCGCTTGCTTAAGTTTCCATTTGTTGCGCATATGTTGGCGCTTGTGTTGTTTCTCTTACAAAACAAATGAACTTGCGCGCCTATCTAGATCTAAGGCCCTACTCTAAACCCTTAGATGGGTTGATGGGGTTGAAGTCACCTCTAGATTAGATCCAACCGTCTGATCAGACCATCTGACAGCCTAGATGGATCGACCAGATGGCACCTGTGCGCAAGCATGAGGTGGCCATAGGTCGATTGCATCTTAGGCGTGTAGCGAGGTCTGGTTGAGACAACCAGTGAACACACATGAGCTAGGCCCGGGGTCACACCCGCTTGCCAGAACTCATGAGGGTTGTTCAGCCCTTGGCGCATGCATGGTTGACCGTTAGGTCAATACGGGTCAGTTAGGACTCGGTGCATGCAAGGGCAGAGGATCTGATCGGATGGATGAGTGGATCCCTATCAATGGACCATTGTAAGGTTGTAGGGGCACATAAGGAAATTAAAATTGATGCCATGGGGTTTTTCAAAATTTAATTTCATGATTGGATCACATGTTGATTGATGCCATGATGCTTGTCTATTTATTCTTATGTGGGCTGCCCATGTTAAATGTGTGCTGTGCTGGGGCCTGCGTGCCTGGAATTAAACTTGTAAATTAATTTGTGATCTGCGAATCACATTTGTACTTAATTTATAATGTATAATTGACCTGCGAGTCAAACTTGTCTAGATAGATCAAATTGTATTTGATTAGACAAGAGCACAAAGGCACACATCCAAGAGGGGCATTCAGCTGGTGGCGCACCTAAGGTGCTCTTGGCGCTAGGGCCCTGGGTTGGACCAGATGAGATGCAAAAGTCCTAAGAAGAGCAAGTGAAGACTTAAGTTTCTTAAGGTCTTACTTAGGCTTTGGGCTTTTACCACATAAGATCCATGCTTTCTATTTATTGCTTTTATAATTAGAAATGCATGAGTTTATCTTCTGCTATCACCATAGGACTTGCATGATAGTCAAGAAGATAAAAGACCGGTAAAATCCAACGATAAAATATCAAGCTCGTAAGCCTTCTGACGCGAAACCTCACTGTTCTGATTATCGTTGGAGCCGTGTTGTACCCACTCAGTGGGCACGTCCATCTATCTTCAGACGGTGCTGGATTACACCTGCGTGTTACAGAGAAGGGATTTATCGCTTCTCGTTGTTCAGCATAGCACGTGGTGGTCCAGGGAGTAGGTCGGGTCAGCTTGACTATGTAGGCTACATATGTGGCGCATATGGTAGCACATGGAGGCAGCCATCTGTGGGATCAGAGACTGTGTTGTACCAACTCAGTTGGCACAGTCTGCTGGATTGCCCAGATGAAGGGGAATCGCACGGGTTGGCGATTGGCTGGGACAGCCTACCAGAAATTAGTGCTTGTCATCTCTGTGCATCTTATCTCGCCTGAGCGGGACGCGGAGACCAAGTATGAAATCTGGATCCCATCTCACTAAAAGAGTATTACTCTTTCGGACTGTTTTATGGATTTTACAGTCAGCTAGAATAGTGAGAAAAAGGAATCATTCTTAAGTCCTGATTGATTCTTAACATTGATACTGACCTTGCTGTTCTTGCATTGTTGTAGATTCCTGCAGCAACGAACACCATGAGCTTCAATGTGCGATCCCTACTGGAAAGGGAGAAGTTTGCTGGGCCGAACTTCTCTGACTGGTTCGGACACCTTAAGATCGTTCTTAAGGCAGAGAGGAAACTGTATGTCCTCGAGACGGCAATACCGCCGCAGCCCGCTGCGAACGCCGCAAGGGCGGTTCGTGAAACCTATGAAAGGCACGTCAATGATAGCATTGATGTCGCTTGCCTGATGCTAGCGTCTATGACGCCACCGCTGCAGCGTCAGCATGAGGATATGTCGGCTATAGAGATCATAGCGAACCTCAAGATGCTGTATGCTGCACAGGCGAGGACAGAACGCTATAATCTGACGAAGCTCTTCTTTCAGAGCAAACTGGCTGAAGGGAGCCCAGTGGGAGCTCACGTGCTCAAGATGATTGGGCACAAGGAGGCTCTGGAGAAACTGGGGCATACCATTAACCAGGAGCTTGCTGTAGACATCATTCTGCAGTCTCTTCCGCCTTCTTTCGATGCGTTCATCATTAACTTTAATATGAACAATATCGATTGTACACCGGCAGAGCTGTTGAATATGCTCTTGACTACTGAGGAAACTCTGAAGGGAAAGCCTTCAACCTCTGTCTTGATGGTTCCTTCAAGGAACAAGAAGAAGGGGAAGAAGGGCAAGGCCCCTGTCAAGAACTACAGTAAGGCTCTGAAACAGAAGGTGAAGCGGTCCAAGGACAACAGGTGTTTCCACTGTGGCCAGCTGGGTCACTGGAAAAAGGACTGTAAAGCGCTCCAAGGAGATAAGAGGGGAAGCATCGCTTCTGGCTCAGGTATTTACGTGACAGAAGTCATGGTTTCATCTTCTTCTATATCATGGGTGTTGGACACTGCATGTGGAGTTCACATTTGTTCAAATGTACAGGAACTCAAGAGAAGAAGGCAGGTGGGACAGCATGAGGTAGACCTACGCGTTGAAAACGGGGCACGGGTTGCTGCTGTTGCTGTAGGAGACTATTTCATTTCTTTACCATCTGGCATTGTATTAGAATTAAACAGTTGTTATTTTGTACCCAGTATTACCAAGAATATTATCTCCATTCCTGCTCTTGTCAGGAAGGGTTTTTCCTTTGAATGCAAGATTTCAAAGTGTATACTTTCTCTAGATAATATTGTGTATGCTACTGGTTCCATTAACAATGGGTTATTCATGTTGGACATGGAATATTCTATACAAAACATTGATAATAAGAAAGCCAAGTATGCTGATGACAGCACCTTGCTATGGCATAGTCGTTTAGGCCATATTAACAAGAAGCGCATTAAGCGGTTGCATGATCATGGACTGCTGGGATCATTCTCCTATGAGGAGATTGATACATGCAAAGCTTGTTTACTGGGCAAAATGACGAAGTCTCCTTTTCCTAACAAAGGTCAAAGGGCTTCAGGTTTACTTGACCTTATACACAGTGATGTGTGTGGGCCATTTAGTAAACATGCCAGAGGTGGCTATCAGTACTTCATTACCTTTACTGATGATTTCAGTAGGTATGGGTATGTCTATTTAATGAGACATAAAAGTGAATCTTTTGACAAGTTCAAAGAGTTCAAAAATGAAGTACAAAATCAGTTAGGCCGAAATATCAAGGCACTTCGTTCTGATCGAGGTGGTGAATACCTAAGTCATGCGTTTACTGACTATCTAAAGGAGTGTGGGATTATCTCACAGCTCACTCCGCCAGGAACACCGCAATGGAATGGTGTGTCCGAGAGGAGAAATAGAACGTTACTTGATATGGTTCGTTCTATGATGAGTCAGGCTACTCTACCTTACTCCTTTTGGGGTTTTGCACTGGAAACAGCTGCAAAGGTACTAAACCGAGTGCCATCCAAGGCAGTTTCTAAGACGCCATATGAGTTATGGTGTGGGAAACAGCCGAGCTTGACATTTATCAGGATCTGGGGTTGCGAGGCTTATGTCAAAAAGCTCGCCTCTGGGAAACTGGAGAGCAGATCTGAGAAATGTATATTTGTCGGTTACCCTAAGGAAACTAAGGGTTATTATTTCTACGATCCCAAAGAGAACAAAGTATTTGTTGCTCGGACGGCCATATTTCTTGAGAAGGAGTTTCTTCTGCAAGAGGCCAGTGGGAGAGAAATAAAGCTGGATGAGATTCCAGAAGAGGGACAAAGTAGTCAAGCACAGTTGGATGTGCCTGAGCCGGAAGATCAGGTTACTCAGCAACCTGAGGCTCAAATATCACGGGAACCGCGAAGATCGGGAAGGATCCGTCGTCAGCCTGAGAGCTATGACGGAGTCTACATCATTGATAATGATGAACCCCTTACTTATGCGGATGCGGTCAGTGGAACGGAGTCAGCTAGATGGCTTGATGCTATGCGAGCCGAAATGGACTCCATGTCAGATAACCAAGTCTGGGATTTGGTTGATCCGCCTCCGGGAGTAATCCCTATAGGCTGTAAATGGATCTTCAAGAAGAAGATAGACATGGATGGTAACGTGGTTACCTATAAAGGCAGGCTAGTTGCGAAAGGTTTCAAACAAATCTACGGGATAGATTATGATGAAACTTTCTCACCTGTAGCCATGTTTAAGTCTATTCGGATTCTTTTCGCGATAGCTGCATATTACGATTATGAGATCTGGCAGATGGATGTGAAGACAGCTTTCCTTAATGGAAATCTGGACGAGGATGTGTATATGACACAACCTGAGGGTTTCACTAATCCATCAGATCGTCATAAAATATGCAAGTTAAAGAAGTCCATTTATGGACTTAAACAAGCATCTAGAAGCTGGAATATTCGTTTTGATGAATCAATCTCTGAGTTTGGTTTCATCAAGAACGAGGATGACCCGTGTGTGTATAAGAGGTTTAGTGGGAGCGTAATTACATTCCTAATCCTCTACGTCGATGATATCTTAATCATTGGAAATGATATTCCTGAACTGCATGCTGTTAAAGCATGGTTAGGAAAATGTTTCCAGATGAAAGATTTAGGAGAAGCAGCCTATGTGTTAGGTGTGAAGATCTACAGGGATAGATCTAAGAGGCTTCTCGGGCTGTGCCAGAGTACTTACATCGATAAAGTCCTGGAGAGATTCCATTTAGAGAATTCTAAAAGAGGATATCTTCCAGTCAGACATGGTCTGAATCTTTCGAAGAGTCAGTGTCCACAAACACAGACTGAGAAAGATGAAATGGACAATACGCCTTATGCTTCGGCTATTGGGTCCATTATGTATGCGATGTTGTGTACTCGCCCAGACGTCGCTTACGGGTTAAGCGTGACCAGTCGGTTCCAAAGTAATCCAGGTATGGCGCACTGGATTGCGGTCAAGAACATTTTAAAATATCTGCGGAGGACCAAAGATATGTTCTTGATATATGGTGGTCAGGAAGAACTCAGTATAGAAGGATATACTGACGCTTCGTTCCAGTCGGACCAGGATGATTTCCGATCGCAATCAGGCTATGTTTTTATCTTGAATGGAGGAGCAGTGGTGTGGAAAAGTTTCAAACAGTCAACTGTTGCTGATTCCACAACAGAAGCCGAGTATGTTGCGGCCTCGGAAGCATCCAAGGAGGCAGTGTGGATTCGTAAGTTCGTGAGAGAACTTGGTGTTGTTCCTTCGAGTGCAGATCCTTTGGTTATCTTCTGTGATAACACTGGAGCCATCGCACAAGCAAAGGAACCACGGTCGCACCAGAAGTCCAAGCACATACAGAGACGGTTTCACTTGATCCGGGAGATCATTGATCGAGGCGAGATCAAAATCTGCAAGGTTCATACAGATGACAATCTGGCAGACCCGCTTACCAAGCCTCTGGCACAGCAGAAGCATGAGAAGCACTGTAATAATATGGGTTTGAGGTTTCTCAACCATTAGATTAAGTGCAAGTGGGAGATTGTTGGGGTATGCCCTTAAGGCTAATGTTTGAGGCCTTGGGATTGTATAAGTATCATGTAATAAACTCTTATGTTTATAAAGGCATGGTTATTATTCAGATTGCTACCTTGTTTGCTGTAATAAGTGTACTTCTGATTAATGTCTCAAAGCTGTTCAGCTAGGCTGACATGCTGTTATTTCCTTTGTCGAGATATCTTGGTGAACTTGAGACAGCCCTGATATGATTGAGACTAATATGAGTTCTAATTTTATAGGATGCTTCGAGCATGGAATAAGATGTAGACTCATGGGTACATTGGATGTACTGGATAGACCCTACTAGGATATTCAATTGCTTGTCACAATATGAATGATCCTTGTTTGCACTAAGTGGCACATGTCCTTTGACTTGAGATCACTTGTGTTTCTAAATGATGATTGTCATTGTTTTGAGGTAGTTCAATATCATTTGAAACATAATGATTATAAACTATCTTGGATAATGATCATGAGTCAGGTTAGAACACTAGTGATAGATAAAGGATTGCCGTCTCCTTGTTCAAGGAGTGTGATGTTCTAAAGGGCCCCCCTGTATGAGATGGTTGAGATAGTGTATGGCCATACCCAGATGACTATGTTCATCTGATCTGATCAGGCTCATCATATTGGAGCTACAAGCTTGACATGCTTGTCCAATAAGAACATCCAGTGGCAAAGGAATCATGTAAGCCTTGTGAAATGGATTCACACTTGTGCTGTGTTTTGGGTGTAGTCTTGGAAGACTCTTTCCTCTATATCGGGAGACAGTGATGTGTTGCTAGATACCCCTCACTGGTCGTGATAACGTAAGTTGTCGTTACCGACATTTAAAGGAAACCCTTAGGGTCACACAAGTTGATGATATGGCTTACTTAAGTCAGATCGTGTGGACTGAATTGTTTGGGTTCAGTTTAAAGGGATATAATCTCTGATTGTAAGTGAGATCTGGTCTGATCATGTTTGATTGATTAGGGCTTGAGATCGGTAAGCTTCGATCGAGAGAAGTGATGCTAGATCGGTGAGATCAGAAGCATCAGGAGATCAACGGTTAGATCTTGAACCATTTGGTTCAGAGAGATCTAGACCATGGCTTGGGCTGGTTTCATGTGGTCTTTGGACCAGATTGATTGAACCAAAGTGAACCAAATTCGAACCGGTTCACTTATGTGAACGCTTGGTTCGAATGGTGTTAGCGTTTTGGTTGTTGATGAGCGCATACTTCCAATTAAGGAAAGTGATCAAAGCCTCTCTTCATAACGCCTAAACGCCAAGCCGTTGAATGTGTGACTTCACTTCGCTTGGCTTTGATCATATCGAAACGGTGTGAAAAAGGAAAAGACGTGTGGAGCTCTCGGCAAGAGATTGATCTCTCATCATCCTCACGCGACAAGCACCTTTGAAGCTCTTTGCTAGCACAAGGATCTCAAAGAGTAGTCCTTGATCATCTTGTGTGTGACGACAAGGAGGAGGCCTCTTTTGTTCTCTTGATTCCAAGGCACCATCCAATCCGATGGCTATGGTATGAACTCCCTCTTGTTCCATTCAATCGCTTGAAGTTGATCATAAAAACATATTACATGCGATTTGTGAAACCCTAGCATCTTCATGCAAGAATGAATAATGCGCCACCCTTACATAGGGTTTTCGGCCCCCCCTCTTGAAAGGGGTTTTATCCGCTTGCGCTCCCCCTAGAAGGGGACCCAACATTTAGCATGAAAACAAGTAATAAGATCTTCAATTTAGCATGAAAAGATATCTAAAATGATACAAAATATACTATATATTTTGGTGTCATCACTTTGTCTTGTTCCCCTCCCCTCTTACTCTATAAAAGAGGAGGTTGGGCTAGTGTGTTTTTCAGTTCTCTAGTAGAAGATAGAGTTCTCCCAGTGAGCTGAGAGCCTCCAGCGCGTGTGGAAGTCAAAGTCGGTGCTTCGCCTTCAGAGTTTGTATGGGTCGAGGTTGGCGCCTCGACTCTGAAGTTTTTTTCCTACATTATAAGAAGTAAATCCCACCACCTCCGTTGCTTGTGATCTTTTCCACTGTGATTTCCTTCTTCTTCTCTCACTCTTCACCCATGAGCATCTGTCCATTGGAGGCGTGGACAATTCTCGCTCCTTGGTGTATTTCAGGTTCATAACCGCGTGAGCTGAACCCAGCGACCCCGCTACCACCCCTAAGAAAAACGTGCTGCGCTTAAAATTTGTTACGAGGTTAGTGGGAAATTTTTATTGTTCTGAGTGCTATTGTTCTCCTCTCACATTTGTGTTGCCCCAATCAAGCTCGATGTTGATTTCATTGTGTTTCTTGCTGCAATTCTGAAGCATTTTTTACTTTCCTCGTCTAAAGACCCTCTCATGCTTCTTCTTGCATTGTGTAACACCGTACAGTACGGCATTAAGGACCCTCCCACCTATTGTAGCTCCATCATTTATCGTATTAGAGGAGTTGCGCATTCAATTCTTGTCGTTCGCACGATCCAACTCCGTTGCATAGTATATTTTAGCATGGATTTCAACATTTTCAGCATCCTACACTTAGTCTATTTCAGCCTTGTTTGTGCATGGTGACTACACGGCCACAAGTCATGTCGTCCCAATTCCCTGACACCGTCCTGGCAACCCAAGAGTCGGCTCAACCCTTGGAAGGGATTAACACGCCGTTAGACTCGTTAGCTGCACTTGCCATGCAAGTTCACGCACTGTCCACGCGGTTTGATGCCCAGTGGGTAAGATGCACACCGCTTTCTAGAAACTTACGGCAGTGATCCGAGACCTAGTCGATCACCTAGATGCGTCGATGCGTCGGACAGGTGCCAACCTTGTGAACCCGAACTCGATCGTTGTAGGATTTACGCGGCTCACAACGACCCAGATTATGGAGATGAACCTTTTGATGAAGACGATGTTTGGGCCGCAGAAAGGCCTTCTCGCCCAAACACATCCTGCACCCTTCGCGGGTGGCCTTGACCCCACTAAGTTGCTAGATTGGGTCACCTCCGTCGACTCACACTTCGACCTACTTGCTTACCCTCAGCACCATCGTGTCCAGTATGTACGCACTTTGCTGAAAGGACCCGTGCGCCTGCCATCACTCATTGGGAGGAAATGAAGTATCGCCTCCATGAGCGATATGTGCCTCCTTCATATAGGTAGCGACTCCTAGACCAATATAGTAGTCTATAACACGGGTCAAATTCCGTTGCAGAGTACCACTTGACTTTGACACGTTGCAACTCCATTGCAACTTGCAAGAGGATCCAGAGTTGGTTTTGTCCAAGTTCAAGAATGGGCTCCGTTCAAATATGCAGCGGGCCTTACCTACGTATGGGCTCGAGTCACTTGACCAAACCTATCAACGCATGTTAGATATCGAGCTAGACCTTAGCGTAGCGACCCAACGCAGCGAGTTTGTCCCACTGTGGCGCCCCTACTCTAGCGGGTCCCCGCACACCCACTTGCGGGCTGAGCAACCCGAACCTTGATCCGACCCGTGTCCTACACCAAAGGCCCAGGGCTCCCCTCATCGCCCAACTCTAGAAGCAGCCCCCTCCCGCCCCACTTGGGAGAAGAAGGGCAAGGCCCCTGTCGTTGGCTCGACCAAACGAGTCCATTATTATAACTATCTTCAACTGGGCCACTACTCTCAGGACTACCCCAAGAAGTCCACATCCGCGGACAAAGGTCACACCTGTGTAGCCACTATTACGAGAGAGCGCGACTTTGAAGCCGAGTGTTACACGACTGGTGAAGAGTCTGGTCACCCCACACTCGCGGTCGTGAGGTGCACCCTTGTGCAATCCCCGCCCTCCGAGGATTGGAGGCGCACGAGTATATTCACAACTTACATCAAGTGCAATGGGCACTCATGTAAGATTGTCATTGACGGTGAGAGTAGTCTCAACGTGGTCTCCTGGACCGCGATCGCTCGCTTTGGCCTCCTGATAGGTATCCGCAAGTGCACGGATTTATCGAAGTAATAAAAGATTATCGATCCGCAAGTGCACGGATTTATCGAAGTAATAAAAGATTATCGAAGTAATAAAAGATTTTCAATCCCATGGATTTTGGTGGTCTTTCTAAACTTCTACGCACGGACAAACTTGAAAGCAGCTTTTAAGAGGTTCAGTTTCTAAAGGATCGGGATTTCATGGGTTCGCCACACTGATAGTTATGCGTCGATAAAAAAATAACTAAATCAAAGATTTATCTATCATAAAAGGAACTCTTCCTAAGGTACATATTACCTCCTCTCGGAGCGTAATAAGGTATTTAATTAGATTAACTCCCTACTCTCATGACAGTCAAACTAATTAAACCCATTAAGTTCTATGAAAAGTTGGCTAAATCCTTCAAGTAAATCCGAACTACTCTCGTGATCAGATTTACAGGTTCAATTGAAATAGGTCAGACGTTCCGATTCACCTCTCGATCCATCTCGCAACGCCCAGGACGTAAACTTACTTGGCCAGGGTAAATTACGAGATATATGCAATTTCAACTAAATCACGATGATAAACTCTTATGAAAATAGTAAGAACATAGATCAATGCATAAAATTCAGTGGGCTTTGCCCAATCATCCCAAAATAGGTATACTCGCTCATTATATTAAGGAAATACATGAAGTTTATGATGAACAAGTGAAAACTGATGAAAATCCGCAAGAAATCACTAAAAGAACTATAGAACCGCCTTCTCCTCGATCTGGAGATGAGGAATAGTCGATCAATCGTTGCTTTCAAGTGGAATCTCGCCGGAATTTGCTTCGAAATTGAGTTGTCGCCTCTATCACCGCTGCCGCTTGTCTTTGTCCGGAAAAGCCTCATAAATCCTCGAAAAATCCCTTCTTTTATAGTTGGACCGGTTTAGAACTCATCAAGGAACGGTTCTACGAAGTTTGGCTCAAATCCGATTTGAATCAGGTGAGAAACAAGTAAAAAACTCATCGGGCGGAAGTTTTTACGGCCCGTGATGCGTTTACGGCTTAGACCATAAATATTTCTGTGTATAATGCTTTCAGTCATAGAAAGTTTCACGGACCATGATGGATTTACAGCCTTACCCATGAAAGTTTTTGTTTATTCTGACACTTAGCCGATTTTCAACTTCCGTTCATCGTCGCGTTCACGGCCGAATCCATATTTACGGCCAAGGCCGTGAATGTCTCGTTCCTTACCGTTTCTGCCCCAAATTTGACGTGCGAGTTCATGATCTCCTCGAGAATCATGCTTTGGCTTCAAAACTCTTGAAATCTTTCATTTTCGCACTATTTTACCTACATTTTCAATAAAACCAAGAAAAGTGAAGATTCCATGCAAAGTAAGGTAAAAACATCAAAAGTAACACAAAATCATGCAAATAAGCCCAAAATATGATCTAAAACATAGACAAAAACATTGTGTAAATGCAACGCATCAAAAATCCTAGACTTAAAATTTGCTTGTCCTCAAGCAATACCTCGACATGTATAAATAATGTAAAGATAAGGATTTATCAACTGTTTTTGCCCCTAATAACATCCTTAGTCCACAATTTAAGCAATCAACTTTTCAAACTCAAGTAATTCAAGAAAAATCATAATAAAGATAAATTCTCAAGAGGTTACAATCTAAGAAAGATAAAATTCATAATTCATGTCATAATATTCATTCTTTACACACTAAATATCAGATATTTACAACTTAATAAATCCATCTTACTCAATAGACAAAAATTTATTTCAAGAATCTTGGTGATGTTAAAGATAAGAGATTTTTAAAGCAATTTGGTCTTTAAACTATTATATGCTCTTTACTGTTAGCATCATAGCATTGTTTAAAGTATACCACAGAGCAGTATAATTTAACTCATAGTCTCAATCATGAAAGTCAGCGGAGTTGTCCACTCAACCTATAGCTTTCTCTTTTTGTCCATTTTTTCCCTTTTTTTTCATTATTAGACTTCAACTCATGTCTTAGGTAACACTGCCAAATGTAGCAGTGCCAAGTAGAGGAGTCTTTTCTCTTTTCTCTTTTTTTTTTTTTTTTTTCTCGAGAAAGCCAGTCAGTGGCATGGTACTTAAATCATCATCGACACTTGATCGTAACAGATTTAAAGTATACCAACTCGTGGTATAATATAACTCATGACTTTAGATTTCTCAACTAGAGGAGTTGTAGCAAATCTCAGTTTAAATAAATATCACCAATTTTCTATTCATAAAAATTTCCATCAAGTAGAAATAGATAAATTAGACTTCAAGTAACAAGATACTATGCACGTGTTGTATGAACTCATAACAATTCACATATGCATTTTATCAATACCAGAATTGAATTTACTCAATAATTTAAGTCCACATGAAATTTCAAAAATTTTCTAAGTCATCAAATCAATCACTCAAAATGTTTCCTAAGTCTAAAATTAAGGTCAAAACAAATTTGATTATCCTTAACAATCATAAACATTCAAAATACATACCTATAAAGCTTTGAAGAAAAAGCAATATATGTAGGACACCCTAGACTTAAATTGTTGCATATGCATAGACATTAAAATCAATGAATGATAGATTTCAGAAAAATTTTTGCAAGAGTCCCCTTTGTATTTGTTGGCGAAACCCTGTACAGTTATATCAAAAGTGCGAAATACAGTCCAGAAAAATCTGAGAAATTTACCAAATTGAAGATATTCAATTTTTACAAGGTAGTCAACTTTCATATATCAAATACTGTCTAGTCTTATCATTGAAAACACAGTTTACCATACTCAGTCACTATTCATTCTAAATTTCAAACATATATACCGAAAATCTTTCTAAAATGCATAAACTCATCACCTAAACATCCAAAGTCATCACGTAACAGCCTAGACACACAATAAGTATCAAATGTATACAAAACCACCCTGTCTGAATCATGTTCAGCATCCTAACGTTCAATACCGTCAGATATATACAATATCAATCCCAGTATCAAGTATCATCTAACATCCCAATACAACACACACACAAATAAATCACAAACTAGCCGTGTGTGGTCGTATCAGCATCAAGTCTACTAAAACCTGTGCATAGATAGGATAATCTGTGAGATCAGACGCATAAAATAAAGTAAAAATCTAAGAATGTATAAAAAATGAAGTACAATACTCACAAGATCAGTCAATCGGTCTCTGTATGCTCGGAGTCATCCTCCTCGTTTCTAGTGTGTCTAGTCGATGATGATGATGGGAGACGGCGCCGTAATAACTCCTCTATCGCGCGTAGAGAGTTGAGTGTTGTCGACTGTCCCTGCTCAAGTCGCGATATGTCGTCACGCATCCTCCTCTGCTCAACTCGCATCTGCTCTAGGGAAGGATCTGGTCGTGCTGAAGTGGACGGTCTGGCAGATGTAGAGGGCCGATCAGCAGCGGATGGCTCAACTAGAGGAATATGCTCTGAAACTCTCGGCGGTGATGGAGGTGAAGCTGCCTCTCTAGGATCTCCCCCACGTGTGGGATCCATGATCCAGTTCTGCTGAACACGAACCGTAGTACGGTTCATGTTCGGCAGACTCATGGTAATATCAGTGTGCCTAAACATAAGATGGTACGAGCTCCCAAGCCTCGTAATCATCTTAATGGCAACACATGCATCCATGTCTAATCTGGGATTACCCTTTGCCTCGTTCAACCCCGAGGGTACAACACCGAGGGCAAGGGCAATCATAGTAACCGTACCTCCCATCACAAGGACTCCTCTCCGAGCTCTAGCAGCTTTCTGGATCTGCTTCATCAAGAAAAATGAAGTGCTAACTCTGAAACCTCTCAGCATGGCCCATAGAAAGTATAGCTCCGTAGACCTGACCATGCCATCACTCTCTGCCCGCCCGAAGATGATGTGTGCCAAAACTCGATGTATGTATCTGAAGACTGGGCTAGACAAACGCGAGGCCTTGGCGGTCCTAGGGTTAAATCCCTACTCACTAGTGATCTCCTCCCAAAAAATCCTCTCTAAAAACTCACGAGGATGGTGTCGGGTCACGTCTGAAGGGAATCCAAAAATATGACCCAACTGGTCCAAAGTAAGTACATGCTCCCGATTCCCCAACCGGAATGACATCCTCCCTGGGTCTCCGTCATCATGGTTCCTCAGTGTAATCTGAACAGTACTGAAGAACTCCAAGGTCAGCTGTATGTAAGTAGCATGTCTCTGATGATAAAAATCCTGCCACCCTATGTTCGTGAACATCCACTGGACGTCATCGAATAATCCTAGGGACTGCAATACTTGGTCGTCCCAATGCCGGGTGCTAATCACTCCTTGGGTAGACAGGGCTTGGTACCTCCTCTCGACCTCTCCACCCTTGTGACGGATCTGACATGGATAAGGAGTAAGGACAGGAGGCAGTGATCGCGTGCATCTCCTCTCTGGAATGATAGGCTCTGGAATAGCAGGAGATGGCTCAGGTGATGATGGCACTAGTGAAGGCAAATGAATCTCTGGCGATGGTACTGGTGCTACTGGTGTAGGTGCTGGCTGTGTCATCGGCGATATCTCAGAAACTGGTGGTGGAACTGCCTCAGAAGTCGTAGAGGACTCAAGTACAACCGATGGTGAAGAGCGGAGCTCAGGTATGTCTACTGATATCTCCAGTAAATCCGCAAACATCTCTGGTGATCCCTCCTCCTGATCTGGCAATATGGGTGTACTAGCCTTAGGGACAGGCAGGTCTCCCTAGGCCGAGGAAGGTGATGCAATCTCTGGGGTCTGCACTATATCATGTGGAGTATCCACCTCCATAGCCTGAGTATCGGTAGGAATAGTAGACTCTGGTATATCTGTGGGAGGCACTGGTGTAGTGAGACCCTCCACGTCCATCGGTATGGTATCAGTCTGCGTCTCCACTTATCTCTCCATCTCTGCTACTAAAGATGCTGACACTGGGGTGCCACTAGAGTCTCTACAGTCTCCACAACTGGTGATAATGGACGGGCGGCTCTCCTCCCTCGCGTAGTCATCCCTCGCGTGGTACGCTTCCTAGCGTACCATCTCGCGATGCTCTGATCACAGCTCTCCGGTCTATCAGTAGGCCTCTCTGAAATAATCTCCAACTCTAGAGAACTAGCAGGCTCTGGCGCTGCCGTCTGTGATGCACTGGGTATAGAAGACGTGCTAGGAGCTGGTGATGTCCTCTCAGTACCAAGCTCGTCAGAAACACTGGGATACTCCCAAGGCATGTTGGAGGGAGCAAATAAGTCAAAAGGTATCGGAGACTCCACTACCGACAAATGATGCAGCTCAAATCTCTCCGGGACTACTCCATGGACCATCCTATACTTAGGATAAACAGGAGGGTACGGTCCTCGTACACTCTCCTTCCTTACCACCCCATAGGGTCATGACCTCACGGATCCCCTCGGTGCCATACTCCCAATAAGCTCAATCCAAAATATGCAAATTCAACTCAAAAACCGTGATGCTACAGTAACTATAAAAGTTGGTCGTGAAAGTCATGTGCAAAAATCTCTCAAGAATCCGATTGAACCGCCTCCAAATCGGTGTAAAATGTATGTAATCTGAGTTCTACTGATGAATCACAAGTCAGAGTAAAGAAAACTCATGGATCTGTGTGCAAATCGGGCTCTAATCGGTTGAAAAACAAGCTCTGGTGACTTGGCGGACAAACAGCAATTCTCCACGATCTTCGGCAGAAATCCGGTGGAAGATGGCTGGGAATCACTCACCGGAAGTAGAAGAAGGCGGGTGGAAGGGTTTCGTCGCCGCTCGTGAGAGGAATCATCAAAAATCGGTGATTTACGAGCGTAGGCATAAAACCCTATGCAACCGGTTAAGTTTAAACCGTAAGAACTTACGCTCCGTAATGTCATCACGGCTTGGGCCGTAAACTCGCTTTAGCGTATAGTGTCCCGTAAAACTCAGTCTTAATTGTAATCACGGCTACACGATCATTACAGCTTTACCCGTAAATTTCGCATTTTGACTTCACTTTTCGTCAGAAAAATCCTGAAAAATCTCTAAAAAATTCCTACACATAAGACATCGATTTTTGGAGAATTTTCATATATAAAAGTTCATCATATAACATCAAGAAAGTACAAAATAAAAATTAAGAAATTAACACTAAGAACTTTAAAGAACAATTTGAAGCTTGACTAAAAAAACATGCTAAAATCAACAAAAATCTAGAGCCTCTGGGTTGCCTCCCAGATAGCGCTTTTTTAATGTCTTTAGCTCGACCAAGGCGATGTTCAGGACTCTTCTGGAGGATATGAGGCACAGTGAATAATTGGCAATTGTTGTTCCTCACGCCTCTCCTGATCATTATACAGATTTAACTTTAAAGCTCGAGGTAGTGCCCATATTTTGGCTTCTTTCAACTTGTCCCTTTTATGCTTTTCCCAATTTTCTGAGAGACATCCATCCACTTCAAAAATATTTGCTTCATCAGATTTGTTCTCCTTTACTTCGAGCAATTGATTGGGACCTTCAAAATTAATCCTTTTAGCTTCTGGTGAAAAATTGAAGATCAACTTACTGCCATTCAAATTCAATGTAAGCTTCTCATGCAACATGTCAATTATAGCTCCTGTGCTTGCTATGAATGGTCTTCCTAGAATGACAGGAAACTTAGCGTTTTCCTTCATGCTAACAACCATAAAGTCAGTAACGATAGTGTTGGGGTATGCCCTTAAGGCTAATGTTTGAGGCCTATGGGAATGTATCTGTATCATGTAATAAACTCTTATGTTTATAAAGGCATGGTTGTTATTCAGTTAGCTACATTGTCTGCTGCAATATATGTTCTTCTGAATAATGTCTCAAAGCTGTTCAGCTGGGCTGACATGCTATTAAGTCCTTAGTCGATGTATCTTGGTGAACATGAGACAGCCTTGATATTGTTAAGACTAATATGTGTTCTAATCTTATAGGATGCTTCGAGCATGGAATAAGATGTAGACTCATGGGTACATGGGATGTACTGGACAGACCCTACTAGGATGTTCAATTGTTTGTCACAATGTGAATATTCCTTGATTATGACAAGTGGCACATTTCCTCTGACTTGAGATCACTTGTGTTTTCTAAATGATGATTGTCATTGTTTTGAGATAGTTCAATATCGTTTGAAACATAATGATTATAGACTATCTTGGATGATGAGCTTGAGTCAGGTTAGGGCACTAGTGATAGACATAGGATTGCCGTCTCCTTGTTTAAGGAGTGTGATGTTCTAAAGGGGCCCCCTGGATGAGATGATTGAGAGAGTGTATGGCCATACCCAGGTGACTATGATCATCTGATCTAATCATGCTCATCATATTGGAATTACAAGCTTGACAGGCTTGTCCAATAAGAACATCCAGTGGCAAAGGAAAAATGCATGCCTTGTGATTTGATTCACACTTGTGCTGTTTTTGGGTGTAGTCTTGGAAGACTCTTTTCTTTATATCGGGAGACAGTGATGTGTTGCTAGATACCTCTCACTGATCGTGATAACGTAAGTTGTCGTTACCGACATTTAAAGGAAACCCTTTGGGTCGCACAATTTGATGATATGGCTTACTTAAGTCAGATCGTGTGGACTGAATTATTTGGGTTCAGTTTAAAGGGATTTAATCTCTGATTGTAAGTGAGATCTGGTCTGATCATGTTTGATTGATTAGGGCTTGAGATCGGTAAGCTTTGATCGAGAGAATGCATGCCAGATCGGTCAGATCAGGGGCATCGTTGAGATCGACGGTTAGATCGTGAACCTTAGGGTTTATTTAAGATCTAGACTAGATCATTGGCTTGATTGGTTCTTAAACCGAACCAAAGTGAACCGGCTCACTAAATGAGCGCTTGGTTCATAGGGAGAGGAGTAGGCGACAAGTTCACTTGGCGTGAACGTTGTGGTGAGGAGTGGTTACTATTTTTAGTAACCATGATCTCCACTTGAGGGGGCTCTCGTCCGAATAGAGTATGCTCTATTTTCGCCACTTCCCATATTCCTCTCGCCCATATTCCTCTCGACATTCTTGTGTGAGTGCGGCGACGCTTGACGGATTGAGGAGGATTCGGCCAAGAGAGATTGACATCTCATTTTCCCTTCACTCGTCAAAGGACCTCTTGGAACCTTGCTAGCACAAGGAGCACCAAGAGAGATAGCGACATCATCTTGTGTGTGACGACAAGGAGAAGATCTCGTTTGATCTTTACTTCCAAGGTGCCATCTAGAAATGGCAATGGTATGGATCGAATCATCTCTTATGCAATCGGTTTTTCTTTAAGTTGATTATATAAGGTGCATGCGATTCTTAGAGACCCTATCCGCTGCTTGAAATTTGTTTTGCACCATGCTGGCTTTCGCCCCCCTCTCGAAAGGGGTTCCAACAACTGGTATCAGAGCAGGTTTTCTATGCATCTTTGTATGATTGCTTAAGCTTATGTGATCCATGTTTGCGTGTACATGCTTAGATCTAGTTAACATGCGATTTTTCTTTAAGTTTTTGTACATGCGAAACTTGAAGTATGTTTTCATTGGCGCATGTTGTTCTTGGCGCATGCTTTGTGTTTTTCTTAAAACCCTAATTGACATGCGCGAGTCACTCTAGATCTAAGGCTCTACTATAAACCCTTAGACGGGTTATTAGGGTTGAAGTCACCCCCTGAGTTAGATCCAACAGTCTGATCAGACCATCTGACAGCCTGAATGGGTCGACCTGTTAGCACCTTGGCGCAAGCCTATGGTGGCTATAGGTCGACTGCAGACAGGTGTGTAGCGATGTCTGATTGAGACAACCTATGAACACACATGAGTTAGGCCCGGGGTCACACCCGCTTGCCAGACCTCATTGTGGTTGTTCAGCCCTGGCGCATGCATGGTTGACCTCATGGTCGACTCAAGTCAGTTAGGACTTGGTGCATGCAAGGGCAGTGGATCTGACTAGGTTGGATGAGTGGATCCCTAGTAATGTACCGTTGTAAGGTTGTAGGGCAAATAAGGAAAAATTAAAATTAATCCCAAGGGGTTTTCGAAAATTTTAATTTTTATAATGGATCACTTGATTGCTGAATGGATGCATGTGTCTGTCTATTTTGTCTTATGTGGGCTGCCCATGTTAAATCTGTGCTGTGCTGGGGCCTGCGTGCCTGTTTTAAAATTGTAAATTAATTATTGTGATCTGCGCATCACTGTGTTTTAATTTATAAATGTAAGTGACCTGCGTGTCACTCTTGTCTAGATAGTTAAATTTGTAATTTAATTAGACAAGAGCATAGAGCACACTTGGCAGAGGCGCATGCAGCAAGTGGCAGGACCAGGTGGGAGGTCTAGGGTTCGACCCTAGGACCAGGCGCATTTTCCCTGGTGGGCGCACCTGTGCTGTAATTGGCGCTTGGGCCCAGGTTTGGGCCAGATGTGCAGCAAAAGACCCATGAAGAGCAAATGAAGACTTAAGTTAGGTTAAGGTCTTCTAGGGCTATGGGCTTTTACCACATAAGATACATGCTTTCTTTTATTGCTTAATATTAGAATTGCATGATTAAATTATCTTCTGCTATCACCATAGGAATTGCATGATAGGCAAGAAGATAAAAGACCGTTAAAATCCAACGCTTAAATATCAAGCTCGTAAGCCTTCTGACGCGAAACCTCACTGTTCTGATTATCGTTGGAGCCGTGTTGTACCCACTCAGTGGGCACGTCCATCTATCTTCAGACGGTGCGGGATTACACCTGCGTGTTACAGAGTAGGGATTTATCCCTTCTCGTTGCTCAGCATAGCACGTGGTGGTCCAGGGAGTAGGTCGGGTCAGCTTGACCGTGTTGGCTACATATGTGGCGCATATGGTAGCACATGGAGGCAGCCATCTGTGGGGTCAGAGATTGTGTTGTACCAACTCAGTTGGCACAGTCTGCTGGACTGCCCAGATGAAGGGGAATCGCACGGGTTGGCGATCGGCAGGGACTGCCTACCAGAAACTAGTGCTTGTACTCTCTGTGCATCTTATCTCGCCTGAGCGGGACGCGGAGACCAAGTATGAAATCTGGATCCCATCTCACTAAAAGAGTTTTACTCTTTCGGGCTGTTTTGCTGGATTTTTCACGCCTGATAAAATAGTGAGAAAAAGAATCTTTCTTAAGTCCTGATTGATTCTTATACATTGATACTGACCTTGCTGTTCTTGCATTGTTGTAGATACCTGCAGCAACGAACACCATGAACTTCAATGTGCGATCCCTACTGGAAAGGGAGAAGTTTGCTGGGCCGAACTTCTCTGACTGGTTTGGACACCTTAAGATCGTTCTTAAGGCAGAGAGGAAACTGTATGTCCTCGAGACGGCGATACCGCCGCAGCCCGCTCCGAACGCCGCAAGGGCGGTTCGGGAAGCCTATGAAAAGCACGTCAATGATAGCATTGATGTCGCTTGCCTGATGCTAGCGTCTATGACGCCACCGCTGCAGCGTCAGCATGAGGATATGTCGGCTATAGAGATGATAGCGAACCTCAAGATGCTGTATGCTGCACAGGCGAGGACTGAACGCTATAATTTGACAAAGCTCTTCTTTCAGAGCAAACTGGCTGAAGGGAGCCCAGTGGGAGCTCACGTGCTCAAGATGATTGGGCACAAGGAGGCTCTAGAGAAACTGGGGCATACCATTAACCAGGAGCTTGCTGTGGACATTATTCTGCAGTCTCTCCCGCCTTCATTCGACGCGTTCATTATTAATTTTAATATGAACAAAATCGATTGTACTCCGGCAGAGCTGCTGAATATGCTCTTGACCACTGAGGAGACTCTGAAGGGTAAGCCTTCAACCTCTGTCTTGATGGTTCCTTCTAGGAACAAGAAGAAGGGGAAGAAGGGCAAGGCCCCGGTCAAGAATTACAGCAAGGCTCTGAAGCAGAAGGTGAAGCGGTCTAAGGAATACAGGTGTTTCCACTGTGGCCAGCTGGGTCACTGGAAAAAGGACTGTAAAGCGCTCCAAGGAGATAAGAGGGGAAGCTTTGCTTCTGGCTCAGGTATATTCGTGACTGAGGTCATGTTTTCTTCTTCTGTATCATGGGTGTTGGACACTGCATGTGGAGTTCACATTTGTTCAAATGTACAGGAACTCAAGAGAAGAAGGCAGGTGGGACAGCATGAGGTGGACCTACGAGTTGGAAACGGGGCACGGGTTGCTGCTGTTGCTGTAGGAGACTACTTTATTTCTTTACCATCTGGACTTGTATTGGAACTAAACAGTTGTTACTTTGTTCCCAGTATAACTAAAAATATTATCTCCATTCCTGCTCTTGTTAGGAAGGGATTTTCCTTTGAATGCAATATTTCAAAGTGTATTTTGTCTTTTGATAATATTGTTTATGCAACTGGTTCAATTAATAATGGGTTATACATGTTGGACATGGAATGTTCGATACAACAAATTGATATTAAGAAAGCCAAGTATGCTGATGACAGCACCTTGCTATGGCATAGTCGTTTAGGCCATATAAACGAGAAACGCATTAAGCGGTTGCATGAAAATGGACTGCTGGGATCATTCTCCTACAAGGAGATTGATACATGCAAAGCTTGTTTAATGGGTAAAATGACGAAGTCACCTTTTCCTCACAAAGGTCAAAGGGCTTCAGGTTTACTTGACCTTATACACAGTGATGTGTGTGGGCCTTTTAGTAAACATGCCAGAGGTGGATATCAGTACTTCATTACCTTTACTGATGATTTCAGTAGATACGGGTATGTCTATCTGATGAGACATAAGAGTGAATCTTTTGACAAGTTCAAAGAGTTCAAAAATGAAGTACAGAATCAGCTAGGCCGTAATATCAAGGCACTTCGCTCAGATCGAGGTGGTGAATACCTAAGTCATGCATTTACTGACTATCTAAAGGAGTGTGGGATTATCTCACAGCTCACTCCGCCTAGAACACCGCAATGGAATGGTGTGTCCGAGAGGAGAAATAGAACGCTACTTGATATGGTTCGTTCTATGATGAGTCAGGCTACTCTACCCTACTCCTTTTGGGGTTTTGCACTGGAAACAGCTGCAAAGGTACTAAACCGAGTGCCATCCAAGGCAGTTTCAAAGACGCCATATGAGTTATGGTATGGGAAACAGCCAAGCTTGACATTTATCAGGATCTGGGGTTGCGAAGCTTATGTAAAGAAGCTCGCCTCTGGGAAACTAGAGAGTAGATCTGACAAATGTATCTTTGTCGGTTACCCTAAGGAAACTAAGGGTTATTATTTCTTCGATCCCAAGGAGAACAAGGTTTTTGTTGCTCGGACGGCCATATTTCTTGAGAAGGAATTTCTTCTGCAAGAGGCCAGTGGGAGAGAAATAAAGCTGGATGAGAATCCAAACGAAGGACAAAGTAGTCAAGCAGAGTTGGATGAGCCTGAGCCGGTAGAACAGGTTATTGAACAACCTGAGGCTCAGATATCACGGGAACCGCGAAGATCGGGTAGGATCCGTCGACAGCCTGAGCGCTATGACGGAGTCTACATCATTGACAATGATGAACCCCTCACTTATGCGGATGCGGTCAGTGGACCGGAGTCAGCGAGATGGCTTGAAGCTATGCGCGCCGAGATGGACTCCATGTCAGATAACCAAGTTTGGGATTTGGTTGATCCGCCTCCGGGAATTATCCCTATAGGCTGTAAATGGATCTTCAAGAAGAAGATTGACATGGATGGTAACGTGGTTACCTATAAAAGCAGGCTAGTTGCGAAAGGTTTCAAACAAATCTACGGGATAGATTATGATGAAACTTTCTCACCTGTAGCTATGTTTAAGTCTATTCGGATTCTTTTCGCGATAGCTGCATATTATAATTATGAGATTTGGCAGATGGATGTGAAAACAGCTTTCCTTAATGGAAATCTGGATGAGGATGTGTATATGACACAACCAGAAGGTTTCACTAATCCAGCAGATCATCATAAGATATGCAAGTTAAAGAAGTCTATTTATGGACTTAAACAAGCATCAAGAAGCTGGAACATTCGTTTTGATGAATCAGTCATTGAATTTGGTTTCATCAAGAACGAGGATGACCCGTGTGTATATAAGAGGTTTAGTGGGAGCGTGATTACTTTCCTAGTCCTCTACGTCGATGACATCTTGATCATTGGAAACGACATTCCTGAAATGCATGCTGTTAAGGCATGGCTAAGGAAATGTTTCCAGATGAAAGATTTAGGAGAAGCAGCCTATGTGTTAGGTGTGAAGATCTACAGGGATAGATCTAAGAGGCTTCTCGGGCTGTGCCAAAGTACTTACATCGATAAGGTCCTGGAGAGATTTCATTTAGAGAATTCTAAACGTGGATATCTTCCAGTCAGACATGGTCTGAATCTTTCGAAGAGTCAGTGTCCACAAACACAGACTGAGAAAGATGAAATGGACAATACGCCTTATGCTTCGGCTATTGGATCCATTATGTATGCGATGTTGTGTACTCGCCCAGACGTTGCTTACGGGTTAAGCGTAACCAGTCGTTACCAGAGTAATCCAGGTGTGGCGCACTGGATTGCAGTCAAGAACATTTTAAAATATCTGCGGAGGACCAAAGATATGTTCTTGATATATGGTGGTCAGGAAGAACTCAGTATTGAAGGATATACTGACGCTTCGTTCCAGTCTGACCAGGATGATTTCCGATCGCAATCAGGCTATGTTTTTAGCTTGAATGGAGGTGCAGTGGTGTGGAAGAGTTTCAAACAGTCAACTGTTGCTGATTCCACAACAGAAGCCGAGTATGTTGCAGCCTCGGAAGCATCCAAGGAGGCAGTGTGGATTCGTAAGTTCGTGAGAGAACTTGGTGTCATTCCTTTGAGTGCAGATCCTTTGGTTATCTTTTGTGATAACACTGGAGCAATCGCACAAGCAAAGGAACCACGGTCGCACCAGAAGTCCAAGCACATACAGAGACGGTTTCATTTGATCAGGGAGATCATAGATCGAGGCGAGATCAAAGTCTGCAAGGTTCATACAGATGACAATCTGGCAGACCCGCTTACCAAGCCTCTGGCGCAGCAGAAGCATGAGAAGCACTGTAATAATATGGGTTTGAGATTTCTCAACCATTAGATTAAGTGCAAGTGGGAGATTGTTGGGGTATGCCCTTAAGGCTAATGTTTGAGGCCTATGGGAATGTATCTGTATCATGTAATAAACTCTTATGTTTATAAAGGCATGGTTGTTATTCAGTTAGCTACATTGTCTGCTGCAATATATGTTCTTCTGAATAATGTCTCAAAGCTGTTCAGCTGGGCTGACATGCTATTAAGTCCTTAGTCGATGTATCTTGGTGAACATCAGACAGCCTTGATATTGTTAAGACTAATATGTGTTCTAATCTTATAGGATGCTTCGAGCATGGAATAAGATGTAGACTCATGGGTACATGGGATGTACTGGACAGACCCTACTAGGATGTTCAATTGTTTGTCACAATGTGAATATTCCTTGATTATGACAAGTGGCACATTTCCTCTGACTTGAGATCACTTGTGTTTTCTAAATGATGATTGTCATTGTTTTGAGATAGTTCAATATCGTTTGAAACATAATGATTATAGACTATCTTGGATGATGAGCTTGAGTCAGGTTAGGGCACTAGTGATAGACATAGGATTGCCGTCTCCTTGTTTAAGGAGTGTGATGTTCTAAAGGGGCCCCCTGGATGAGATGATTGAGAGAGTGTATGGCCATACCCAGGTGACTATGATCATCTGATCTAATCATGCTCATCATATTGGAATTACAAGCTTGACAGGCTTGTCCAATAAGAACATCCAGTGGCAAAGGAAAAATGCATGCCTTGTGATTTGATTCACACTTGTGCTGTTTTTGGGTGTAGTCTTGGAAGACTCTTTTCTTTATATCGGGAGACAGTGATGTGTTGCTAGATACCTCTCACTGATCGTGATAACGTAAGTTGTCGTTATCGACATTTAAAGGAAACCCTTTGGGTCGCACAATTTGATGATATGGCTTACTTAAGTCAGATCGTGTGGACTGAATTATTTGGGTTCAGTTTAAAGGGATTTAATCTCTGATTGTAAGTGAGATCTGGTCTGATCATGTTTGATTGATTAGGGCTTGAGATCGGTAAGCTTTGATCGAGAGAATGCATGCCAGATCGGTCAGATCAGGGGCATCGTTGAGATCGACGGTTAGATCGTGAACCTTAGGGTTTATTTAAGATCTAGACTAGATCATTGGCTTGATTGGTTCTTAAACCGAACCAAAGTGAACCGGCTCACTAAATGAGCGCTTGGTTCATAGGGAGAGGAGTAGGCGACAAGTTCACTTGGCGTGAACGTTGTGGTGAGGAGTGGTTACTATTTTTAGTAACCATGATCTCCACTTGAGGGGGCTCTCGTCCGAATAGAGTATGCTCTATTTTCGCCACTTCCCATATTCCTCTCGCCCATATTCCTCTCGACATTCTTGTGTGAGTGCGGCGACGCTTGACGGATTGAGGAGGATTCGGCCAAGAGAGATTGACATCTCATTTTCCCTTCACTCGTCAAAGGACCTCTTGGAACCTTGCTAGCACAAGGAGCACCAAGAGAGATAGCGACATCATCTTGTGTGTGACGACAAGGAGAAGATCTCGTTTGATCTTTACTTCCAAGGTGCCATCTAGAAATGGCAATGGTATGGATCGAATCATCTCTTATGCAATCGGTTTTTCTTTAAGTTGATTATATAAGGTGCATGCGATTCTTAGAGACCCTATCCGCTGCTTGAAATTTGTTTTGCACCATGCTGGCTTTCGCCCCACTCTCGAAAGGGGTTCCAACAGATAGAAAATTTATCAATTTTAACTGTTGCATTCTCTAGGATACCAATTGGTTGCTGATCAAAACCATTAGCAAATTGAATATAAGTCATAGTAGGTTTAAGTTCTCCACTACCTACTTCCTTAATCAAGTATGCAGGTATCAAGCTAATACTAGATCCTATGTCGCACAAAGCATTTTCAACAGTAAACTTACCAACTTGGCATGAAATTGGTTATTTCAGTGTTCTTGCTCACCTGGTTTTCCTTTACATCGAACTTACTACCTTCAGGTTTTCTCTGGTCTGTTTTTCTTAACCTCTAGGGAAAAGGAATTGGAGGAACATATGCAGGCGGACCTACATATTTCTCTTCTTCCCCTTTCTCCTCACAAATTTCTTGATCGAAAGCAATGCTTGCAAATAGATCAATAGGTTCTTCATTGGGCTCTCCAGGTGTCTCATCGTATTCGACGCTATTACAGTGACCACGTTGAAGTGCTCCTTGGGGTTCATCTCAGGCTATCCTGGTAGTCTCCCTGTAGGTCTACTAGCTGTGCTAGCTTGCTGTGCATTCTGATTCTCCAACATCTTGTTGCGGGTAGTCAGAGCTTCCACACAGGATGTCAGCTACTTGATCTGGTCAGCAAGGTCGTCAGTTCTCTTTTGTTGTTTCATAACAACCTCTAGCATGGACTCAATGTTTGACTTCGGGGGCTGCCCGTATTGTCTTCGTTGAAAGCCCAGTGGTGCCCTACTATTCTGCCGAGAATACTGAGGAGGAACTTGCCCTTGATTATACTTGTAGGACATGTTTGGGTGATTCCTCCATCCTGGGTTGTAAGTTGTAGAATATGGGTCGTTTGTGGGTCTCTGATTGATAGCGATCTGCAAGTGCACGGATTTATCGAAGTAATAAAAAGATTATCATTCCCAACGAGGATCTGGCGGTCAAGTACAGATTACATGATCGATCTATATCTAGACAATTCAAAGTGTAGTTTTTGTTTTGAAAACTTCTAATGAAAGAAAACAAAAAGGTGGTTTTAGGGTTTTGGCTAAAAATTAATTCAGATAAAATCAGGACTCGGGGTTTCACCACGTTGACGATTATGAATTTAATAAAAATAAATCTTTGATTAGAAAATTATAGTTTTGAAAGGGATTTGTCCTAAGATACAGATTACCTCCTCTCGAAGCATAATCTGGTATCTATTTACATTAATTCCCTACTCTCGTGACAATTAACATAAATAGACCCATTAAGTTCTATGAAAAACCATGTTAATCCTTCAAACGAATCCAAACTACTCTCGTGATTGGATTCGTTGGTTTGAAAAGAATAGATCCGACGTTGCGATTCACCTCTCGGTCCTCTTGCAACGTCTAAGACATAAAATTACGTGGCCAAGGTAAATTACGGAATAACACAATTCTAATCAAATCAAAAAATTCATGTAAAAGATTTAAAATAATATATTTAATCCATAAATCATGAACGGGCTATTCCCTAAATCCCAAGATAAAGTTTACACGATCATGTTTATAGCAAAAAGCATGTTCATCGATGAATTATACATGTAATCTCTCAAAAATAATGTGAAGAGGCACTAGGAAAGCAATTATAACTATTCCCCTTGATCTGGTGATGAAGATGAAGTGATCAAACCCCTCCTTTGTGTGATTTCTCACCGGATTTCTGCCCTAGAATTGAATCTCGTCGTCGCCGCTGCCTCCTCTTGTTTTTGTTGGTGTATATGCCCTAGGACCTAGTTTTGGTCAACTTATGTACTACTTGACACTGATATTTATATATCATTCTGGCATTGTCGTTATCATTGTTTGACTACACCTGCGATTGTGTACTTACATGATAATGTCCCTGGAGACAGATTGGATCTGTGCTCGAATTATAATCCCTAGTCGATGTACCTTAGTGGATATGGGACAGCTATGGTACTTGTGAGACTGGTATGTGGGCTGGTTAGGCACGTGGTGCTAATGCAGACACATGGGTATATCATTGGGGATATACTGGATAGACCCGCTATGAGGCTATGACTTGGTGTCATGAGTTATCCTCATAAGTGACAGGAGATGCATTGATCCCTTGACTTGAGGTCATTGATCATTCTATATGGTTAGGGACTTGCTTTGATACAACCTAACACCTTGCCGTAGCTGGGAGGTCATAACGGTTGTTATTGAGCATGTCACGACCCATATGAGAAGATCAATGGACAGACATAGGATTTGCCCCTTCCCTAAGGAAGTATGATATCCATGGAGCTCCTTTATGGTTCTATGACTGAGAGTGTATGGCCATACCCAGGTGAGAACCTGTTTTAGTCATAGCCATGTGATTGGATGAAAACAAGTGGTGACACACTTGTCCAATCGGATATCAGTACGGCAAAGAGACTGTAATGCATCTGTACCTAGTTGCGATGATGGGGATGTCGATGTCGATATCCATTCCAACGACCAGGGTAGCAGCGATGCACTGCTAGGTGCCACTCACTGCTTGTGATGACCTTTGGTCAGCACTGCCAGCGTCAGAGGAACCTACAAGGTCGCACACCTTGATACTTGAGTTCACGTATTGATCGGGAAGCCTTATGATCGAGTTATTGGATAACTCGGATCTAATTGGGAGATTTCATCAGCGCCAATGGGCCTGATGAGATGGAAGAATGTTATTGGAGCCAAACTTCATTTTTGGCAGGTTGACCCGTATTTGACCATGGTTGGTCACATTTGGATTAGGGTTGCATTGGATTGGATCCAAGTACTTAATCAACCTATGCAATGATGTTTGGGCTAGCTCATTATCCAATGAGGCCCAATAACAAGTTCTCATGAAGAGATGAGAGGCTAAAAGGGTATAATGGGGAGAAACATGAACCATTAGGCGCCTAGGGGCATAATGGGGTCATGTTGGCGCCTTTGTGTAACGCCCCCTCAGAAATAACCCCAAACACAGATAGAATCCGCGGAAGATAGGGAACGTCACACACAATCAACAAGACAGATCCTAGGGAATAATAGCTTATAAAAAAAACCGATACGAAAAATTTCGGCAGCATGTCCCCAGAAAAACTAAGGAAAATTCCTGTACATATTCCATAATACTACCAATTGGGTCAACATGCTGACCACAAACAGAAACACACCATTTCTAAATCAACATGCTCAATCCTTATCACAAAATCAAATTAATAAACCACGATAATCAATAATTCTAGATAAAACAGAATTCACCGAAAACAGGCTTAAGCCATCGGTTTAACAGTCGTACCAAAACCAAATGCCAACCCGGCAACAATATCACAGTAATCGAGAAAGAAACCGCCACATCCGGCCAACATGTCCATGAACCAAAAATCATAAAACCTTGGCCACATCCGGCCCTCAAAATAGCACAGGGTCGCAGGCCCCAAAATATCAAGTCAGTAAACTAACATCCGCTCAGGCTGTAGGCTCCTGCCTTGCATTTGAAAATATTGGTGGGATGAGCTACACGGCTCAGTGAGTAGATAGTCTCATTCGACCATCCACGCATATACAATCAAAAATAGATGCAGATATCTTTTCAAAACTTTCACGGAAGATATCAAGTATGATACACAATAAAACCGAAATCATAAATCACAATCATTATCAGAAAACAATACGCCCACAATCCCGGGCAACAAGATCACAAATTGGCCTATCCGGCTAAACAGACTACGACTCACACAACTATTGTCCAGTGATTACAGAATTGACCCCGTGGGTCCAACCCGGCCCTCGTCAAGGCACTGAGAGTAACCTGCAGCAACGAATATCGGTGAGGTGTAGATTCAAGAGGTGGCCCCCGCCAGGTCACGACGTGGCACTTTGCTCTATGACACTCAACCACCCCCTTACCGGGAACACAAACAGAACAGAACGGAAGGTGAATGAATTCAAGAGGTGGCCCCCGTCTGACCAAGACGTGGCACTTTGCTTCAAACACCCAACTCTTGAAAGGTTTATCACTTGGACAAAATACCCTTAACACAAACCGGAAACCTGAACCTCTAACCTGGTCACTAGACTCTAGAACAGTCCCTCCATTACCGGAAACATATAAGAATAGGATGGGTGGATTCTCCAACCCCAAATCAGAATGACTGTTCACTGAGTGCTCTAGTTAACCCTTAGGTTCAGTCCACACAAGTCTGGGACTCTTATCCTCAATCATACAACACGAACATTATCTTAGACATTACATCAATCGAGTTCAGGAAAGGTCCTTAGATTTCATGCAAGTATGGTTTAACCTTTTCTAAGTTATCATCAAAGGTTATCAATCAATATTTCATGTCATTACTTTCTACATACACCATTCAACTAAAAATACATATTAATGCAGAAAATACACCAAATTTCATCCACAGATAACATACATACAGAATATTACAGATTCATAGTTTTCTCCTAGTTCTTATAACAAAAGACAGAAATGCCCCTAGTTCAAAGTTTAAGTCATGCAGGAAAAGTTATCCAAAAATTTCGTAAAAATAGTCATTACGTCCCTCATGATCCCTAGATTCGTAATTTCAAGTTTTTTCCCAATTTAACTAGAAAATTTACCAAATTACCCCTCGGTCAATGTCAGTCAACAGAAATTTTTATTTCCAAAATTTCCCAAAAAAAAACTATAGAATCCTCATATACCCAATATCATGAAAATCAGGTTTGCCCCAATTTTTAAACATACGTTTAGGCATAATTTCATGATGAAGGGGCGAAATTCTCATTCAAGCCCTAATCTTCATGCAATTGAAAAATCCAAAGTTACATACATGTTCAATCAAGGTCTAATTGATGATTAGAAGTCTCAAAAATGAAAAGCCCTAATTTTCATGCAACTAGGGTTTCGAAATTTTTGGGGGAAAGCAAGAAAACGTGTACAATTTTGCAAGCATGAGTTCATATCATATTTCTAGACATTAATCCTCTCTAAATCATGCAACACCTTCAATATGCGTGAACTAGGTGAAGAGAAAATCCACTCACCTTCAATTTCGTTTCTTCCAAGCCAACACCCTCACGCCTCCCCTCACACCACTCACGTCGCCGGAGCACCCAAGGACCGCCGGAATTCGCCTCCACCACCAATCGCCGCCGGCCACAAGAAGAGGAGAAGGAGAAGAAGAAGCCGCCACCTTCACCACCACTCGCCCAAGGGAGAAAATCGTGAGCAAAGAGGGAATTGAGGGAAAAACGTGAGTAAACCCTCACACTTTCGTTTTCTACCTCCAAAGAATCCAAACCCAATAGCAAGCATAAGTGGAAGATCCAATAACCCTTTAGTATAAGTTAATCTCCACCTCACCCTTATCAAGAGCTCTTACCCTTTTCTAATAGAAAGACACCACTAGCCTAGTGGTACACAGCACACATTCTACGCCTTAAGTCGCAGGTTTGAATCCTCTTCGCGACACATATTTTTACATAGCAGGAAAATACACAAATCGATACATTATCTCATTGAAAAACTTCTACAAAAATGCTAAATAATCAAAACTTTATTTTTCTTACCTGCTAATAAATTTCCGGATCTTACATTCCTCCCCCCTTAAAAAGCTTTAGTCCTCTAAAGCTCATCACCCAAATCATCGAACAGCTGAGGGAACTCTCTTCTCATATCTGACTCTGTCTCCCAAGTAGCTTCTTCAACTGACTGGTTTCCCCAGATAACTTTTACTGTTGGTGTATATGCCCTAGGACCTAGTTTTGGTCCACTTATGTACTACTTGACTTTGATATTTATATATATCATTTTGGCATTGTCATTATCAATGTTTGTTTACATCTGCGCACATGTACTGACATGATAATGTCCCTGGAGATAGATTGGATCTGTGCTCAAACTATTGTCCCCAGTCGATGTACCTTAGTGGATATGGGACAGCTATGGTACTTGTGAGACTGGTATGTGAGCTGGTTAGGTACGTGGTGCTAACGCAGACACATGGGTATATCATTGGAAGATATACTGGAAAGACCCGCTGTGAGGCTATGACTTGGTGTCATAAGTTATCCTCACAAGTGACAGGAGATGCATTGATCCCTTGACTTGAGGTCATTGATCATTCTATATGGTTAGGGACTTGCTTTGATACAACCTAACACCTCGCCGTAGTTGGGAGGTCATAACGGTTGTCATTGAGCATGTCACGACCCATATGAGAAGGTCAATGGACAGACATAGGATTTGCCTCTTCCTTAGGGAAGTATGATATCCATGGAGCTCCTCTATGGTTCTATGACTGAGAGTGTATGGCCATACCCAGGTAAGAACCTGTTTTAGTCATAGCCATGTGATTGGGTGAAAACAAGTGGTGACACACTTGTCCAATCGGATATCAGTCCGGCAAAGAGACTGTAATGCATCTGTACCTAGTTGCGATGATGGGGATGTCGATGTCGATATCCATTCCAATGACCTGGGTAGCAGCGATGCACTGCTAGGTGCCACTCACTGCTTGTGGTGACCTTTGGTCAGCACTGCCAGCGTCAGAAGAACCTACAGGGTCGCACACCTTGATACTTGAGTTCTCGTATTGATCGAGAAGCCTTATGATCAAGTTATTGGATAACTCGGATCTAATTGGGAGATTTCATCAGCACCAATGGGCCTGATGAGATGGAAGAATGTTATTGGAGCCAAACTTCATTTTTGGCAGGTTGACCCGTATTTGACCATGGTTGGTCACACTTGGATTAGGGTTGCATTGGATTGGATCCAAATGCTTAATCAACCCATAGGATGAAGTTTGGGCTAGGTCATTATCCAATGAAGCCCAATAACAAGTTCTCATGAAGAGAAGAGAGGATAAAAGGGTATAATGGGGGAGAAACCCAACCCCATTGGCGCCTAAGGGGCATAATGGGGTTAGGGTGGCAAAATTGCTTCATTAAGGAAGCAATTGAAAGTCCCCTAAACAAGGGGGGCGAAACCCTATAGGAGGTGCATATGAAAATTTTGACGCAGCGGAAGGGGTTTCAAGGATCTATGCATATAATATGTTCAACTTGCAATGAAAAACGATTCTCACCATTGCCATCGCTTAGATGGTGTCTTGGAAGGAAAGGCGCAAGTGCTCCTTCTCCAAAGGTGACGCACACAATTGGTGTCGCCTACTCTTCCTTGGTGCTCCTTGTGCTAGCAAGGTTCCAAGAAGTCGTTGTCGAATGGAAGGGAAAGATCACTTTGCTTGGCCGAACTCTTCCTTCTCTTTTCGTCTACACTCCTCCACACGAGAGTGCAAGTGCCGAATGCCCAAGTTGGCGACGAGAGTGAGGAGAAACGAGAGATGAGGGCGCCTTAGGCGTGAACGTGAGTAGTGGTCACGTATGTGATCATGCTTTCTAAAAATAGAAAGCCACTCACTCACATGCGATCATGGGTTTACCCCATGCGCAAACTCCTCTCAATTTGAACCACACGCTCACTCAATGAGCTGGTTCAATTTGGTCTGGTTCATAGACCAATCGACCCAAGCCATTAGTCCAGATCACATTAAACCCTAAGGCTCTTGATATGACCGTCGATCTCTTGATGCTGCTGATCTCACTGATCTAGCATCCAATCTCTCGATCGAAGCTTACCGATCTCAAGCTCTAATCAATCAAACATGATCAGACCAGATCTCACTTACAATCAGAGATTAAATCCCTTTAAACTGAACCTGAATAATTCAGTCCACACGATCTGACTTAAGTAAGCCATATCATCAAATTGTGCGACCCTGAGGGTTTCCTTTAAATGTCGGTAACGATAACTCACATTATCACGATCAGTGAGGGGTATCTAGCAACACATCACTGTCTCCCGATATAAAGAAAAGAGTCTTCCAAGACTACACCCAAACCACAGCGCAAGTGTGAATCCAACTCACAAGGCATGCATGTTTCCTTTGCCACTGGATGTTCTTATTGGACAAGCGTGTCAAGCTTGTAACTCCAATATGATGAGCATGATTAGATCAGATGAACATAGTCACCTGGGTATGGCCATACACTATTCTCAATCATCTCATCCAGGGGGCCCCTTTAGAACATCACACTCCTTAAACAAGGAGACGGCAATCCTTTGTCTATCACTAGTGCCCTAACCTGACTCAAGCTCACCATCCAAAATAGTCTATAATCATTATGTTTCAAATGATATTGAACTATCTCAAAACAATGACAATCATCATTTAGAAACACAAGTGATCTCAAGTCAGAGGAAATGTGCCACTTGTCGCATTCAAGGATTATTCACATTGTGACAAGCAATTGAATATCCTAGTAGGGTCTGTCCAGTACATCCAATGTACCCATGAGTCTACATCTTATTCCATGCTCGAAGCATCCTATAAGATTAGAACACATATTAGTCTCAATCATATCAAGGCTGTCTCATGTTCACCAAGATATCTCGACTAAGGACTTTATAGCATGTTAGCCCAGCTAAACAGCTTTGAGACATTATTCAGAAGTACAATTATTGCAACAGACAATGTAACAAACTGAATAACAACCATGCCTTTATAAACATAAGAGTTTATTACATGACACTGATACAATCCCAAGGCCTCAAACATTAGCCTTAAGGGCATACCCCAACAATCTCCCACTTGCACTTAATCTAATGGTTGAGAAATCTCAAACCCATATTATTACAGTGCTTCTCATGCTTCTGCTGCGCCAGAGGCTTGGTAAGCGGGTCTGCCAGATTGTCATATGTATGAACCTTGCAGACTTTGATCTCGCCACGATCTATGATCTCCCGGATCAAATGAAACCGTCTCTGTATGTGCTTGGACTTCTGGTGCGACCGTGGTTCCTTTGCTTGTGCGATTGCTCCAGTGTTATCACAGAAGATAACCAAAGGATCTGCACTCGAAGGAACAACACCAAGTTCTCTCACGAACTTACGAATCCACACTGCCTCCTTGGATGCTTCCGAGGCTGCAACATACTCAGCTTCTGTTGTGGAATCAGCAACAGTTGACTGTTTGAAACTCTTCCACACCACTGCTCCTCCATTCAAGCTAAATACATAGCCTGATTGCGATCGGAAATCATCCTGGTCAGACTGGAACGAAACGTCAGTATATCCTTCAATACTGAGTTCTTCCTGACCACCATATATCAAGAACATATCTTTGGTCCTCCGCAGATATTTTAAAATGTTCTTGACTGCAATCCAGTGCGCCATACCTGGATTACTTTGGAACCGACTGGTCACGCTTAACCCGTAAGCAACGTCTGGGCGAGTACACAACATCGCATACATAATGGACCCAATAGCCGAAGCATAAGGTGTATTGTCCATTTCATCTTTCTCAGTCTGAGTTTGTGGACACTGACTCTTCGAAAGATTCAGACCATGTCTGACTGGAAGATATCCTCTTTTAGAATTCTCTAAATGAAATCTCTCCAGGACTTTATCGATGTAAGTACTCTGGCACAGCCCGAGAAGCCTCTTAGATCTATCCCTGTAGATCTTCACACCTAATACATAGGCTGCTTCTCCTAGATCTTTCATCTGGAAACATTTCCTTAACCATGCCTTAACCGCATGCATTTCAGGAATGTCATTTCCAATGATCAAGATATCATCGACGTAGAGGACTAAGAAAGTAATCACGCTCCCACTAAACCTCTTATATACACACGGGTCATCCTCGTTCTTGATGAAACCAAATTCCCTGATTGATTCATCAAAACGAATATTCCAGCTTCTCGATGCTTGTTTAAGTCCATAAATAGACTTCTTTAATTTGCATATGTTATGACGATCTGATGGATTAGTGAAACCTTCTGGTTGTGTCATATACACATCCTCATCCAGATTTCCATTCAGGAAAGCTGTTTTCACATCCATTTGCCAAATCTCATAATCATAATATGCTGCTATCGCGAAAAGAATCCGAATAGACTTAAACATAGCTACAGGTGAGAAAGTTTCATCATAATCTATCCCGTAGATTTGTTTGAAACCTTTCGCAACTAGCCTGCCTTTATAGGTAACCACGTTACCATCCATGTCAATCTTCTTCTTGAAGATCCATTTACAGCCCATAGGGATAACTCCCGGAGGTGGATCAACCAAATCCCAGACTTGGTTATCTGACATGGAGTCCATCTCGGTGCGCATAGCTTCAAGCCATCTCACTGACTCCGGTCCACTGACCGCATCCGCATAAGTGAGGGGTTCATCATTATCAATGATGTAGACTCCGTCATAGCGCTCAGGCTGTCGACGGATCCTTCCCGATCTTCGCGGTTCCCGTGATATCTGAGCCTCAGGTTGTTCATTAACCTGATCCACCGACTCAGGCTCATCCAACTGTGCTTGACTACTTTGTCCTTCCTCTGGATTCTCATCCAGCTTTATTTCTCTCCCACTGGCCTCTTGCAGAAGAAACTCCTTCTCAAGAAATATGGCCGTCCGAGCAACAAATACCTTGTTCTCTTTGGGATCGTAGAAATAATAACCCTTAGTTTCCTTAGGGTAACCGACAAAGATACATTTGTCAGATCTGCTCTCTAGTTTCCCAGAGGCGAGCTTTTTGACATAAGCCTCGCAGCCCCAGATCCTGATAAATGTTAAGCTCGGCTGTTTCCCATACCATAACTCATATGGAGTTTTTGAAACTGCCTTGGATGGCACTCGGTTTAGTACCTTTGCAGCTGTTTCCAGTGCAAAACCCCAAAAGGAATATGGAAGAGTAGCCTGACTCATCATAAAACGAACCATATCAAGTAGGGTTCTATTTCTCCTTTCGGACACACCATTCAATTGCGGTGTTCCTGGCGGAGTGAGCTGTGAGATAATCCCACACTCCTTCAGATAGTCAGTAAATTCTTGACTTAGATATTCTCCACCTCGATCAGAACGAAGTGCCTTGATACTTCGGCCTAGCTGATTCTGTACTTCATTCTTGAACTCTTTGAACTTGTCAAAAGATTCACTTTTATGTCTCATCAAATAGACATACCCATACCTACTGAAATCATCAGTAAAGGTAATGAAGTACTGATAGCCACCTCTGGCATGTTTACTAAATGGCCCACACACATCACTGTGTATAAGGTCAAGTAAACTTGAAGCCCTTTGACCTTTGTTAGAAAAAGGTGACTTCGTCATTTAACCCATTAAACAAGCTTTGCATGTATCAATCTCCTCATAGGAGAATGATCCTGTTGGGGTATGCCCTTAAGGCTAATGTTTGAGGCCTTGGGATTGTATAAGTATCATGTAATAAACTCTTATGTTTATAAAAGGCATGGTTGTTATTCAGGTTGTTACCTTGTCTGCTGTAATAAGTGTACTTCTGAATAATGTCTCAAAGCTGTTCAGCTAGGCTGACAGGCTATATGTCCTTAGTCGAGATATCTTGGTGAACATGAGACAGCCTTGATATGATTGAGACTAATATAAGTGCTAATCTTATAGGATGCTTCGAGCATGGAATAAGATGTAGACTCATGGGTACATTGGATGTACTGGACAGACCCTACTGGGATATTCCATTGCTTGTCACAATGTGAATGATCCTTGTAAGCAGCAAGTGGCACATGTCCTCTGACTTGAGATCACTTGTGTTTCTAAATGATGATTGTCATTGTCTTGAGGTAGTTCAATATCATTTGAAATATAATGATTATAGACTATTTTGGATGGTGAGCTTGAATCAGGTTAGGGCACTAGTGATAGACATAGGATTGCCGTCTCCTTGTTTAAGGAGTGTGGTGTTCTAAGGGCCCCCCTATATGAGATGATTGAGATAGTGTATGGCCATACCCAGATGACTATGTGCATCTGATCTAATCATGCTCATCGTATTGGAGTTACAAGCTTGACCCGCTTGTCCAATAAGAACATCCAGTGGCAAAGGACACATGTATGCCTTGTGAATTGAGTCACACTTGTGCTATGGTTTGGGAGTAGTCTTGGAAGACTCTTTCCTTTATATCGGGAGACAGTGATGTGTTGCTAGATACCCCTCACTGATCGTGATAACGTAAGTTATCGTTACCGACATTTAGAGGAAACCCTCAGGGTCGCACAATTTGGTGATATGGCTTACTTGAGTCAGATCGTATGGACTGGATTCTTTGAGTTCAGATTAAAGGGATTTAATCTCTGATTGTAAGTGAGATCTGGTCTGATCATTTTTGATTGATTAGGACTTGAGATCGGTAAGCTTCGATCGAGAGAGGTGATGCTAGATCGGAGAGATCAAGGGCATCAGATGATGAATGGTTAGATCATGAGCCTTGGGGGTTCAATTTGGTCTAGACCAAGTGGCTAGAGCTATTTCGGTTTGGTTTGTTGAACCAAAGCCGATTTGACATTTTGGCTTGAACCGGTTCACAATGGTGAACGCATGGTTCAATCCTAAAATGCGTTTGGGTTGAATTGAGCGCATGGACTTGATGAGCTTCCATTTATGGAAAGTCATCAAGGGCCGGTTTCACTCACTTCAATGCCAAAAACGCATATGCGTTTGCTCTCTTCTCTTCAACGCATTCGACTTTGGTTGTGTGGTGATTGACGAAGAGAAGGAGAGGTTGAGCAAAAGGAGCGCTCGGCCAAGAGGTTCATCATCCCCTTCCATTCGACACTTGAAGGCTTGGGTGTCTTGCTAGCACAAGAGACCGCAAGGAGTAAGCATCTTCATCTTGTGTGTGAACTTGTGGAGGAGATCTACTTTGTTCTCTTTATCCAAGCCGACTTCCAAGCATATGTCGTTGGTATGATTTTTCATCTCAATCTATTCAATCGATTATAGTTGAACATATGGCATGCAAATGATCTTGAACCCTTGCTTCCGCTTGCATATTTTACATTAGCGCCATGCTTAGGGTTTTGCCCCCTTATGATTAGGGGTTCCTTCAATTGGTATCAGAGCTAGGCTCTATGCATGCTATTATGTTTGCTGATGTGATCCTCATGTTGCGCTTACTTTTACTTGAGGCATGCTTTGCTTACATGAAGTTGCGCTTGTATCATGCTTTGCTTACATGAAGTTGCGCTTGTATCATGCTTTGCTTACATGAAGTATGCGCTCCCCCTTGAAGGGGACCCCCTAAAGTTTGCGCTCCCCCTTGAAGGGGACCCCCTTAGATCTAAGGGTTATATGCAAGCATGTTGTTTGTTTGTATGATTGCGCATGTTCTAAGGTTTTTCTAAAACTTACATCTTGCGCGCTTGATTAGATCTAAGGTGCCACTACATTAAACCCTTAGATGGGTTGATGGGGTTGAAGTCACCACTAGGTTAGATCCAAGTCTGATCAGACCATCTGACAGCTCAGATGGGTTAACCTGATAGCACCTATGCGCAAGCACAAGGTGGGTATAGGTTGACTGCATCTAGGGTGTGTAGCGAGGTCTGGTTGAGACACTACTGAACACACTTGAGTTAGGCCCGGGGTCACACCCGCTTGCCAAAACTCATGGGGGTAGTTCAGCCCTTGGCGCATGCATGGTTGACCATTAGGTCAACTCGGGTCAGTTAGGACTCGGTGCATGCAAGGGCAAAGGATCTAACTAGATGGATGAGTGGATCCCCATCAATGGACCATTGTAAGGTTGTAGGGCTCATAAGGAAATTAAAATTGATGCCATAGGGTTTTCAAAAACTTTTAATTTCAAGATGATTGGATCACATGTTGATTGAACCATATGCTTGTTTATTTAGTCTTGTGTGGGTTGCCCAATTGTGTGCTGTGCTGGGGCCTGCGTGCCTGGACTTAAAAAAAATTGTAAATTAATTTGTGATCTGCGAATCACATTGTACTTAATTTATAATATGTTGTTGACCTGCGAGTCAACCTTGTCTAGATAGATCAAATGTACTTTGATTAGACAAGAACAAAGGCACACATCCAAGAGGGGCATTCACCTGGTGGTGCACCTGAGGTGCTCTTGGCGCTAGGGCACTGAGTTGGACCAGATGAGATGCAATGAAGCTCAAGTGAAGACTTAAGTAATATTAAGGTCTTACTAGGGTTCATGGGCTTTTACCACATAAGATCATGCTTTCTACTTATTGCTAATAATTAGAATTGCATATTTATGTTTATCTTCTGCTATAGCCATAGGACATGCCTGATAGTAAGAAGATAAAAGACCGTTAAAATCCAACGCTAACATATCAAGCTCGTAAGCCTTCTGACGCGAAACCTCACCTTTCTGACTATCGTTGGAGCCGTGTTGAACCCACTCAGTGGGCACGTCCATCTATCTTCAGACGGTGCTGGATTTCACCTGCGTGTTACAGAGTTGGGATTTATCCCCTCTCGTTGCTCAGCATAGCACGTGGTGGTCCAGGGAGTAGGTCAGGTCAGCTTGACCATGTAGACTACATATGTGGCGCATATGGTAGCACATGGAGGCAGCCATCTCTGGGATCAGAGACTGTGTTGTACCAACTCAGTTGGCACAGTCTGCTGGATTGCCAAGATGAAGGGGAATCGCACGGGTTGGCGATTGGCTGGGACAGCCTACCAGAAACTAGTGCTTGTCATCTCTGTGCATCTTATCTCGCCTGAGCGGGACGCGGAGACCAAGTATGAAATCTGGATCCCATCTCACTAAAAGAGTGTTTATTCTTTCGGACTGTTTACTGGATTTTTCAGTCAGACAAAATAGTGAGAAAAGAATCTTTCTTAAGTCCTGGATTGATTCTGAAACATTGATACTGACCTTGCTGTTCTTGCTTGTTGTAGATTCCTGCAGCAACGAACACCATGAGCTTCAATGTGCGATCCCTACTGGAAAGGGAGAAGTTTGCTGGGCCGAACTTCTCTGACTGGTTCGGACACCTTAAGATTGTTCTTAAGGCAGAGAGGAAACTGTATGTCCTCGAGACGGCGATACCGCCGCAGCCCGCTCCGAACGCCGCAAGGGCGGTTCGGGATGCCTACGAAAAGCACGTCAATGATAGCATTGATGTCGCTTGCCTGATGCTAGCGTCTATGACGCCACCGCTGCAGCGTCAGCATGAGGATATGTCGGCTATAGAAATTATAGCGAACCTCAAGATGCTGTATGCTGCACAGGCGAGGACTGAGCGCTATAATCTGACGAAGCTCTTCTTTCAGAGCAAACTGGCTGAGGGGAGCCCAGTGGGAGCTCACGTGCTCAAGATGATTGGGCACAAGGAGGCTCTGGAGAAACTGGGGCATACCATCAACCAGGAGCTTGCTGTGGACATTATTCTGCAGTCTCTTCCGCCCTCTTTCGATGCGTTCATCATTAACTTTAATATGAACAAGATCGATTGTACGCCGGCAGAGCTGCTGAATATGCTCTTGACCACTGAGGAAACTCTGAAGGGTAAGCCTTCAACCTCTGTCTTGATGGTTCCTTCTAGGAACAAGAAGAAGGGGAAGAAGGGCAAGGCCCCTGTCAAGAATTACAGCAAGGCCCTGAAACAGAAGGTGAAGCGGTCGAAGGACAACAGGTGTTTCCACTGTGGCCAGCTGGGTCACTGGAAAAAGGACTGTAAAGCGCTCCAAGGAGATAAGAGGGGAAGCATCGCTTCTGGCTCAGGTATATATGTGACTGAGGTCATGTTATCTTCTTCTACTATATCATGGGTGTTGGACACTGCATGTGGAGTTCACATTTGTTCAAATGTGCAGGAACTCAAGAGAAGAAGGCAGGTGGGACAGCATGAGGTAGACCTACGAGTTGGAAACGGGGCACGGGTTGCTGCTGTTGTTGTAGGAGACTATTTCATTTCTTTACCATCTGGCGTTGTATTAGAATTAAACAATTGTTATTTTGTACCGAGTATTACCAAGAATATTATCTCTATTCCTGCTCTTGTCAGGAAAGGATTTGCCTTTGAATGCAATATTTCAAAGTGTGTTTTATCTCATGATAATATTGTGTATGCAACTGGTTCAATTAACAATGGGTTATACATGTTGGACATGGAAAATTCTATACAAAACATTGATAATAAGAAAGCCAAGTATGCTGATGACAGCACCTTGTTATGGCATAGTCGTTTAGGCCATATAAACGAGAAGTGCATTAAGCGGTTGCATGAACATGGACTGCTGGGATCATTCTCCTATGAGGAGATTGATACATGCAAAGCTTGTTTGATGGGTAAAATGACGAAGTCTCCTTTTCCTCACAAAGGTCAAAGGGCTTCGGGTTTACTTGACCTTATACACAGTGATGTGTGTGGGCCTTTTAGTAAACATGCCAGAGGTGGCTATCAGTACTTCATTACCTTTACTGATGATTTCAGTAGGTATGGGTATGTCTATTTAATGAGACATAAAAGTGAATCTTTTGACAAGTTCAAAGAGTTCAAAAATGAAGTACAAAATCAGCTAGGCCGAAATATCAAGGCACTTCGTTCTGATCGAGGTGGTGAATACCTGAGTCATCCATTTACTGACTATCTGAAGGAGTGTGGGATTATCTCACAGCTCACTCCGCCAGGAACACCGCAATGGAATGGTGTGTCCGAGAGGAGAAATAGAACGTTACTAGACATGGTTCGTTCTATGATGAGTCAGGCCACTCTTCCATATTCCTTTTGGGGTTTTGCACTGGAAACAGCTGCAAAGGTACTAAACCGAGTGCCATCCAAGGCAGTTTTAAAGACGCCATATGAGTTATGGTATGGAAAACAGCCTAGCTTGACATTTATCAGGATCTGGGGTTGCGAGGCTTATGTCAAAAAGCTCGCCTCTGGGAAACTGGAGAGCAGATCTGAGAAATGTATCTTTGTCGGTTACCCTAAGGAAACTAAGGGTTATTATTTCTACGATCCCAAAGAGAACAAGGTTTTTGTTGCTCGGACGGCCATATTTCTTGAGAAGGAGTTTCTTCTGCAAGAGGCCAGTGGGAGAGAAATAAAGCTGGATGAGAATTCAGAGGAAGGACAAAGTAGTCAAGCAGAGTTGGATGTGCCTGAGCTGGTAGATCAGGTTACTGAACAACCTGAGGCTCAGATATCACGGGAACCGCGAAGATCGGGTAGGATCCGTCGACAGCCTGAGCGCTATGACGGAGTCTACATCATTGATAATGATGAACCCCTAACTTATGCGGATGCGGTCAGTGGACCGGAGTCAGCTAGATGGCTTGAAGCTATGCGAGCCGAGATGGACTCCATGTCAGATAACCAAGTCTGGGATTTGGTTGATCCGCCTCCGGGAGTAATCCCTATAGGCTGTAAATGGATCTTCAAGAAGAAGATTGACATGGATGGTAACGTGGTTACCTATAAAGGCAGGCTAGTTGCGAAGGGTTTCAAACAAATCTACGGGATAGATTATGATGAAACTTTTTCTCCTGTAGCCATGTTTAAGTCTATTCGGATTCTTTTCGCGATAGCAGCATATTACGACTATGAGATCTGGCAAATGGATGTGAAGACAGCTTTCCTTAATGGAAATCTGGATGAGGATGTGTATATGACACAACCGGAAGGTTTCACTAATCCAGCAGATCGTCATAAAATATGCAAGTTAAAGAAGTCCATTTATGGACTTAAACAAGCATCAAGAAGATGGAATATTCGTTTTGATGAATCAATCTCTGAGTTTGGTTTCATCAAGAACGAAGATGACCCGTGTGTATATAAGAGGTTTAGTGGGAGCGTGATTACATTCCTAATCCTCTACGTCGATGATATCTTAATCATTGGAAATGATATTCCTGAACTGCATGCTGTTAAGGCATGGTTAGGAAAATGTTTCCAGATGAAAGATCTAGGAGAAGCAGCCTATGTATTAGGTGTCAAGATCTACCGGGATAGATCTAAGAGGCTTCTCGGGCTGTGCCAGAGTACTTACATCGATAAAGTCCTGGAGAGATTCCATTTAGAGAATTCTAAACGTGGATATCTTCCAGTCAGACATGGTCTGAATCTTTCAAAGAGTCAGTGTCCACAAACACAGACTGAGAAAGATGAAATGGACAATACGCCTTATGCTTCGGCTATTGGGTCCATTATGTATGCGATGCTGTGTACTCGCCCAGACGTCGCTTACGGGTTAAGCGTGACCAGTCGATTCCAAAGTAATCCAGGATTGGCGCACTGGATTGCGGTCAAGAACATCTTGAAATATCTGCGGAGGACCAAAGATATGTTCTTGATATATGGTGGTCAGGAAGAACTCAGTATAGAGGGATATACTGATGCTTCGTTCCAGTCGGACCAGGATGATTTCCGATCACAATCAGGCTATGTTTTTAGCTTGAATGGTGGAGCAGTGGTGTGGAAGAGCTTCAAACAGTCAACTGTTGCTGATTCCACAACAGAAGCCGAGTATGTTGCAGCCTCGGAAGCATCCAAGGAGGCAGTGTGGATTCGTAAGTTCGTGAGAGAACTTGGTGTCGTTCCTTCGAGTGCAGATCCTTTGGTTATCTTCTGTGATAACACTGGAGCTATAGCACAAGCAAAGGAACCACGGTCGCACCAGAAGTCCAAGCACATACAGAGACGGTTTCACTTGATCCGGGAGATCATTGATCGTGGCGAGATCAAAATATGCAAGGTTCATACAGATGACAATCTGGCAGACCCGCTTACCAAGCCTCTGGCGCAGCAGAAGCATGAGAAGCACTGTAATAATATGGGTTTGAGATTTCTCAACCATTAGATTAAGTGCAAGTGGGAGATTGTTGGGGTATGCCCTTAAGGCTAATGTTTGAGGCCTTGGGATTGTATAAGTATCATGTAATAAACTCTTATGTTTATAAAAGGCATGGTTGTTATTCAGGTTGTTACCTTGTCTGCTGTAATAAGTGTACTTCTGAATAATGTCTCAAAGCTGTTCAGCTAGGCTGACAGGCTATATGTCCTTAGTCGAGATATCTTGGTGAACATGAGACAGCCTTGATATGATTGAGACTAATATAAGTGCTAATCTTATAGGATGCTTCGAGCATGGAATAAGATGTAGACTCATGGGTACATTGGATGTACTGGACAGACCCTACTGGGATATTCCATTGCTTGTCACAATGTGAATGATCCTTGTAAGCAGCAAGTGGCACATGTCCTCTGACTTGAGATCACTTGTGTTTCTAAATGATGATTGTCATTGTCTTGAGGTAGTTCAATATCATTTGAAATATAATGATTATAGACTATTTTGGATGGTGAGCTTGAATCAGGTTAGGGCACTAGTGATAGACATAGGATTGCCGTCTCCTTGTTTAAGGAGTGTGGTGTTCTAAGGGCCCCCCTATATGAGATGATTGAGATAGTGTATGGCCATACCCAGATGACTATGTGCATCTGATCTAATCATGCTCATCGTATTGGAGTTACAAGCTTGACCCGCTTGTCCAATAAGAACATCCAGTGGCAAAGGACACATGTATGCCTTGTGAATTGAGTCACACTTGTGCTATGGTTTGGGAGTAGTCTTGGAAGACTCTTTCCTTTATATCGGGAGACAGTGATGTGTTGCTAGATACCCCTCACTGATCGTGATAACGTAAGTTATCGTTACCGACATTTAGAGGAAACCCTCAGGGTCGCACAATTTGGTGATATGGCTTACTTGAGTCAGATCGTATGGACTGGATTCTTTGAGTTCAGATTAAAGGGATTTAATCTCTGATTGTAAGTGAGATCTGGTCTGATCATGTTTGATTGATTAGGACTTGAGATCGGTAAGCTTCGATCGAGAGAGGTGATGCTAGATCGGAGAGATCAAGGGCATCAGATGATGAATGGTTAGATCATGAGCCTTGGGGGTTCAATTTGGTCTAGACCAAGTGGCTAGAGCTATTTCGGTTTGGTTTGTTGAACCAAAGCCGATTTGACATTTTGGCTTGAACCGGTTCACAATGGTGAACGCATGGTTCAATCCTAAAATGCGTTTGGGTTGAATTGAGCGCATGGACTTGATGAGCTTCCATTTATGGAAAGTCATCAAGGGCCGGTTTCACTCACTTCAATGCCAAAAACGCATATGCGTTTGCTCTCTTCTCTTCAACGCATTCGACTTTGGTTGTGTGGTGATTGACGAAGAGAAGGAGAGGTTGAGCAAAAGGAGCGCTCGGCCAAGAGGTTCATCATCCCCTTCCATTCGACACTTGAAGGCTTGGGTGTCTTGCTAGCACAAGAGACCGCAAGGAGTAAGCATCTTCATCTTGTGTGTGAACTTGTGGAGGAGATCTACTTTGTTCTCTTTATCCAAGCCGACTTCCAAGCATATGGCGTTGGTATGATTTTTCATCTCAATCTATTCAATCGATTATAGTTGAACATATGGCATGCAAATGATCTTGAACCCTTGCTTCCGCTTGCATATTTTACATTAGCGCCATGCTTAGGGTTTTGCCCCCTTATGATTAGGGGTTCCTTCAGATCCCAGCAGTCCATGATCATGCAACCGCTTAATGCGTTTCTTGTTAATATGGCCTAAACGACTATGCCATAGCAAGGTGCTGTCATCAGCATACTTGGCTTTCTTAATATCAATAGCGTGTATAGAACATTCCATGTCCAACATGAATAACCCATTATTAATTGAACCAGTAGCATAAACTATATTATCAATAGATAAAACACACTTTGAAATATTGCATTCAAAGGAAAATCCCTTCCTGACAAGAGCAGGAATGGAGATAATATTCTTAGTAATGCTGGGAACAAAATAACAACTGTTTAGTTCTAATACAAGCCCAGATGGCAAAGAGATGAAATAGTCTCCTACAACAACAGCAGCAACCCGTGCCCCGTTTCCAACTCATAGGTCCACCTCATGCTGTCCCACCTGCCTTCTTCTCTTGAGTTCCTGTACATTTGAACAAATGTGAACTCCACATGCAGTGTCCAACACCCATGATATAGAAGAAGATGAAACCATGACTTCCGTCACGTATATACCTGAGCCAAAAGCGATGCTTCCCCTCTTGTCTCCTTGGAGCGCTTTACAGTCCTTTTTCTAGTGACCCAGCTGGCCACAATGGAAACACCTGTATTCCTTTGACCGCTTAACTTTTTGCTTCAGAGCCTTGCTGTAACTCTTGACAGGGGTCTTGCCCTTCTTCCCCTTCTTCTTGTTGTTCCTAGAAGGAACCATTAAGACAGAGGTTGAAGGCTTTCCCTTCAGAGTCTCCTCAGTAGTCAAGAGCATATTCAGCAGCTCTGCCGGAGTACAGTCGATTTTGTTCATATTAAAGTTAATAATGAACGCATCGAAAGAGGGCGGAAGAGACTGCAGAATAATGTCTACAGCAAGCTCCTGGTTGATGGTATGCCCCAGTTTCTCTAGAGCCTCCTTGTGCCCAATCATCTTGAGCACGTGAGCTCCCACTGGGCTCCCTTCAGCCAGTTTGCTCTGAAAGAACAGCTTTGTCAGATTATAGCGTTCTGTCCTCGCCTGTGCAGCATACAGCATCTTGAGGTTTGCTATCATGTCTATAGCAGACATATCCTCATGCTGACGCTGCAGCGGTGGCGTCATAGACGCTAGCATCAGGCAAGCGACATCAATGCTATCATTGACATGCTTTTCATAAGCTTCCCGAACCGCCCTTGCGGCGTTCGGAGCGGGCTGAGGCGGTATCGCCGTCTCGAGGACATACAGTTTCCTCTCTGCCTTAAGAACAATCTTAAGGTGTCCGAACCAGTCTGAGAAGTTTGGCCCAGCAAACTTCTCCCTTTCCAGTAGGGATCGCACATTGAAGTTCATGGTGTTCGTTGCTGCAGGTATCTACAACAATGCAAGAACAGCAAGGTCAGTATCAATGTAAAGAATCAATTCAGGACTTAAGAATGATTCTTTTTCTCACTATTTTATCTGGCTGAAAAATCCAGCAAAACAGCCCGAAAGAGTAGAACTCTTTTAGTGAGATGGGATCCAGATTTCATACTTGGTCTCCGCGTCCCGCTCAGGCGAGATAAGATACACAGAGAGTACAAGCACTAATCTCTGGTAGGCAGTCCCTGCCAATCGCCAACCCGTGCGATTCCCCTTCATCTGGGCAATCCAGCAGACTGTGCCAACTGAGTTGGTACAACACAATCTCTGACCCCACAGATGGCTGCCTCCATGCGCTACCATATGCGCCACATATGTAGCCTACATGGTCAAGCTGACCCGACCTACTCCCTGGACCACCACGTGCTATGCTGAGCAACGAGAAGCGATAAATCCCTTCTCTGTAACACGCAGGTGTAATCCCGCACCGTCTGAAGATAGATGGACGTGCCCACTGAGTGGGTACAACACGGCTCCAACGATAATCAGAACAGTGAGGTTTCGCGTCAGAAGGGATACGAGCTTGATATTTAAGCGTTGGATTTTAACGGTCTTTTATCTTCTTCACTATCATGCAATTCCTATGGTGATAGCAGAAGATAAATAAATCATGCTGTTCTACTTATTTAAACAATAAAAGAAAGCATGGATCTTATGTGGTAAAAGCCCATAGCCTAAGTAAGACCTTAATTAACTTAAGTCTTCACTTGCTTTTCTTCATGGGTCTTTTGCTGCTCATCTGGCCCAAACCAGGGCCCAAGCACCATCTGCAGCTCAGGTGCGCCCACCAGGGAAAATGCGCCTGGTCCCAGAGTCGAACCCTGGACCTCTCACCTGGTCAAGCCACTGCTGCATGCGCCTCTGCCAAGTGTGCTCTGTGCTCTTGTCTGATTAATTTACAAATTAATCTATCTAGACAAGATTGACACGCAGGTCAATTACATTTTATAAATTAAATACAATGTGATACGCAGATCACAATAATTAATTTACAACTTTAAATTCCAGGCACGCAGGCCCCAGCACAGCACACATTTAACATGGGCAGCCCACATAAGAATAAATAAACAAACATAGGCATCAACCAACATGTGATCCATTCAAGAAAATTAAATTTTTTGAAAAAACCCCATAGGCATCAATTTTAATTTCCTTATTTGCCTTACAACCTTACAACGGTCCATTACTAGGGATCCACTCATCCAACCTAGTCAGATCCACTGCCCTTGCATGCACCAAGTCCTAACTGACTTGAGTCGACCAAAGGTCAACCATGCATGCGCCAGGGCCGAACAACCCTCATGAGATCTGGCAAGTGGGTGTGACCCCGGGCCTAACTCATGTGTGTTCGCTAGTCATCTCAATCAGACATCGCTACACGCCTGTCTGCAGTCGACCTATAGCCATCTCGTGCTTGCGCACAGATGCTATCTGGTCAACCCATCAAGGCTGTCAGATGGTCTGATCAGACTGTCTGGATCTAACCTAGGGGATGACTTCAACCCTAATAACCCGTCTAAGGGTTTAATGCAGGGCCTTAGATCTATAATGAGTCGCGCATGTCATAAGAAGTTTGAGAAAACAAACATATGCGCCAACATGAAAACATGCGCCTAGGAGAAATAAAAATATCTCTAACCAGCATGTAACATATAGATCAATGCATAGGATCACAAAGAAAGCAAACATATTAGCATGCAATAACTGGCCTCTGATACCAATTGAAAGTCCCCTAAACAAGGGGGGCGAAACCCTATAGGAGGCGCATATGAAAATTTTGACGCAGCGGAAGGGGTTTCAAGGATCTATGCATATAATATGTTCAACTTGCAATGAAAAATGATTCTCACCATTGCCATCGCTTAGATGGTGTCTTGGAAGGAAAGGCGCAAGTGCTCCTTCTCCAAAGGTGACGCACACAATTGGTGTCGCCTACTCTTCCTTGGTGCTCCTTGTACTAGCAAGGTTCCAAGAAGTCATTGTCGAATGGAAGGGAAAGATCACTTTGCTTGGCCGAACTCTTCCTTCTCTTTTCGTCTACACTCCTCCACACGAGAGTGCAAGTGCCGAATGCCCAAGTTGGCGACGAGAGTGAGGAGAAACGAGAGATGAGGGCGCCTTAGGCGTGAACGTGAGTAGTGGTCACGTATGTGATCATGCTTTCTAAAAATAGAAAGCCACTCACTCACATGCGATCATGGGTTTACCCCATGCGCAAACTCCTCTCAATTTGAACCACACGCTCACTCAATGAGCTGGTTCAATTTGGTCTGGTTCATAGACCAATCGACCCAAGCCATTAGTCCAGATCACATTAAACCCTAAGGCTCTTGATCTGACCGTCGATCTCTTGATGCTGCTGATCTCACTGATCTAGCATCCAATCTCTCGATCGAAGCTTACCGATCTCAAGCTCTAATCAATCAAACATGATCAGACCAGATCTCACTTACAATCAGAGATTAAATCCCTTTAAACTGAACCTGAATAATTCAGTCCACACGATCTGACTTAAGTAAGCCATATCATCAAATTGTGCGACCCTGAGGGTTTCCTTTAAATGTCGGTAATGATAACTCACGTTATCACGATTAGTGAGGGGTATCTAGCAACACATCACTGTCTCCCGATATAAAGAAAAGAGTCTTCCAAGACTACACCCAAACCACAGCACAAGTGTGAATCCAACTCACAAGGCATGCATGTTTCCTTTGCCACTGGATGTTCTTATTGGACAAGCGTGTCAAGCTTGTAACTCCAATATGATGAGCATGATTAGATCAGATGAACATAGTCACCTGGGTATGGCCATACACTATTCTCAATCATCTCATCCAGGGGGCCCCTTTAGAACATCACACTCCTTAAACAAGGAGACGGCAATCCTTTGTCTATCACTAGTGCCCTAACCTGACTCAAGCTCACCATCCAAAATAGTCTATAATCATTATGTTTCAAATGATATTGAACTATCTCTAAACAATGACAATCATCATTTAGAAACACAAGTGATCTCAAGTCAGAGGAAATGTGCCACTTGTCGCATTCAAGGATTATTCACATTGTGACAAGCAATTGAATATCCTAGTAGGGTCTGTCCAGTACATCCAATGTACCCATGAGTCTACATCTTATTCCATGCTCGAAGCATCCTATAAGATTAGAACACATATTAGTCTCAATCATATCAAGGCTGTCTCATGTTCACCAAGATATCTCGACTAAGGACTTTATAGCATGTTAGCCCAGCTAAACAGCTTTGAGACATTATTCAGAAGTACAATTATTGCAACAGACAATGTAACAAACTGAATAACAACCATGCCTTTATAAACATAAGAGTTTATTACATGATACTGATACAATCCCAAGGCCTCAAACATTAGCCTTAAGGGCATACCCCAACAACAATTTCCGCCTAGCCCTTCTCCCTTGATGGTATGAATGCCTTTAAGGCATGTCTTGGGCTGATATGGTACTTGGGCAATTATGGAAAGGTTGAATAAAGTTTATGGTAAAGTCTTGGAGACTTTCCTTGCATCAAACCTCCTCATCCTAGCCCTACACTTGTCATGATCCTAGCCCTTGCCCTAATCGCCTCTTGCCCTATATATGTGACCCTAGCCGCCCCCTCTTAGATGATTCATCCTTGGAGGCATGAACATAAGAAGGGAGCGAGAGCAAGGAGCATTGGCGCAATCTCTTCCTCTTCCATCAAGTGGCCGCAAGCTTCTCCTTCCTTACCACTTGGCGCATCTTTCTCTCTTGGTGGTGCAAGGTGATTGGAGCATCTCCCTAAGGCTTGGATCTTCTTCCCGAGGCTAGCACCAGGCGTGGAAGAAGAGGACTCGAGGCATCCGTGTGTGTGAGACTGCAGAGGGCGCACGCTTGGGCGCCTATCACGACATCGACCTCATCTTGCTCTAAGGTATTTTCTAACTCATCGTGTCGACCCCCTTGCATGCGATCTTCACTGGGTTTTTGGGACCGACCTGTTTCGGGGACATTCTTCCGCTGTGCAATGTATGTATGTGTCTCTGAAAAATTGTAAAATGTCCCCGGGGTTTCCCAACATTTACAAGCGGTATTATCTTGTTCCTTAGGACTTTGTCTTTCCTATCCACAATCCTCAGTGGTCTCTCTACAAAAGTCAGATCACTCTGGATCTGCAGGGGAGCAGAATCAAGCACATGTGATGGATCTGCACAGTATTTCCTCAGAACTGACACATGAAATACATTATGAAGATGCTCCAGAGATGGTGGCAGAGCTAGTCTGTAAGCTACAGGACCAACCCTCTCTACAATATCGTAAGGTCCAACAAACCTCGGGCTCAGCTTTCCCTTCTTGCCAAACCGCATGACACCCTTGGTTGGTGAAACCTTCAGAAACACATGATCCCCCACCATAAACTCTAAGGGACGACGACGATCATCAGCATAACTCTTCTGCCTGTCCCGAGCAACCTTCAGTTTTTCCTGGATAACTCTGACTCTATCTGTAGCCTCCTGTACAGCCTCTGATCTCAAAATCATCCGGTCCCCCGATTCCTCCCAACTCAGAGGTGACCTGCACTTCCTGCCATACAGAGCCTCGTACGGAGCCATCTGAATACTGGAGTGAAAGCTGTTATTATAGGTGAACTCTATCAGGGATAAATCACTGTCCCACTCAGAACTCCAATCTACAACATAAGCCCTCAACAAATCCTCCAAAGTCTGTATAGTACGCTCTGTCTGACCATCTGACTGCGGATGGTAGGCGGTACTAAAACTCAACTTAGTGCCAAGACCCTCATGCAAGCTCTTCCAGAATCTGGAAAGGAATCTGGAATCGCGATCTGATACGATATCCACAGGCACTCCATGTAATCTGACTATTTCATCGATGTACAGCTTAGCCAGCCGATCGAGTGGGTAAGTCATCCGAATAGGTAAAAAGTGTGCAGCCTTCGTGAGCCTGTCTACGATGACCCAAACCGCATCATGCCCTCTCCTAGTCCGAGGCAACCCACAAACAAAATCCATACTAATGCACTCCCACTTCCACTATGGAATAGGGAGCTGCTGCAATAATCCCCCAGGCCTCTGGTGTTCGGCCTTCACAGTCTGACAGGTCAAACACCGAGATACGAACACCGCGACCTCCTTCTTCATGCCCGGCCACCAGAAATCTTTCTTCAAATCCTGATACATTTTTGTGACTCCGGGATGCAAGGAATACTTGGAGTTATGACCCTCCTCCAAGATCTCTCTCCTCAGACTAGGTTCCTCAGGGACACACACCCTTCCACGGAACCGCAGAATACTATCACCAGACAAGCTGAAATCCTCCACTGGCCCGGCAGCCAACCTCTCTCTGATCTGAACTAGACTCGGGTCTACCAGCTGCTGATCCCTGATCCTCTGTAGTAAAGCAGACTGAACCCGGAGAAAAGCCACATATCCAGACTGAACTCTGGGAGACACCTCAACCCTGAGCTCTTGGAATTCCTGTAGTAACTGCCACTCACTGACTCTCAATGCTGCTACAGAAGTAACTGGGTGTCTGCTCAATGCATCAGCTACCACATTGGCTTTCCCGGCCTGATACTGAATAGAGAAATCATAATCCTTTATCAGTTCCATTCACCTTCTCTGCCTCATATTCAACTCCTTTTGAGTGAAAATGTACTTGAGACTCTGATGATCAGTAAATAAATCAAACTCCTGTCCCAAAAGATAGTGGCGCCATATCTTCAGTGCAAAAACCACTGCCGCCAACTCCAAGTCGTGTGTGGGATAGTTTAACTCATACTCCTTCAGTTGCCGCGAAGCATAAGCTACTACGGCCCCTTTCTGCATCAGGACGCAGCCAAGTCCTTTGCCTGAGGCATCAGTATAAACAGTAAACCTCTCCCCATCAGTAGGAATGATAAGGATGGGTGTACTGGTCAATCTCCTTTTTAACTCCTGGAAGCTTTCCTCACACTTCTCGTCCCAAACAAACTTAGCCTCTTTCCTGGTCAGCTTGGTTAAGGGACCCGCCAACTTGGAGAACCCCTCCACAAACCTCCTGTAATATCCTGCTAATCCCAGAAAGCTTCGGATCTCTGTGGCACTAGTTGGTCTTCCCCAGTTCAGGATAGCCTGTACCTTCACTGGATCCACGGACACGCCCTTACCAGATATCACATGCCCCAAAAAGCTGATCTGATCCAACCAAAACTCGCACTTGCTGGCCTTAGCATACAACTGGTGTTTCCTCAGAATTGCTAGTACCCTGTGCAAGTCCCTAGCGTGATCCTGAGAAGTACGGGAGTATACCAGTATATCATCTATGAACACCACCACACAAGTGTCTAACAGCTCATGAAACACCCTGTTCATCAGATCCATAAAAACAGCAGGTGCATTGGTCAGTCCAAAAGGCATAACTACAAACTCGTAGTGCCCATACCTGGTCCTGAAAGCAGTCTTCAGGATATCTTCATCCTTGACCCTGAGCTGATGGTATCCTGACCTCAGATCGATCTTGGAGAACACAGTGGCACCCTGCAACTGATCGAACAGATCATCTATCCTCGGAAGGGGATACTTATTCTTTACAGTCACTTGATTCAGTTGACGGTAATCTATGCACATTCTCAGTGTTCCGTCCTTCTTCTTTACAAACAAGACTGGCGCTCCCCAGGGTGAAGCACTCGGTCTGATATAGCCCTTTTCAAGCAGTTCCTCTAACTGCTTCTTCAACTCAGCTAACTCTGAGGTGGCCATACGATAAGGAGCCTTTGATATTGGAGCTGTACCAGGCACCAGCTCAATACCAAACTCCACATCCCTGTGGGGAGGCAAACCTGAAAACTCATCTGAGAATACATCAGGAAACTCACAGACTACCTCTATCTGAGCTAAGTCTGGATCTGAGTCTTCTTGCACCTTAACATGTGCAAGATATCCTTTGCACCCACTGGCTAGCAACTTGCTGGCATGCACAAATGATATCATATGTGGCCCTTGATCAGACACCAGGCCCCTTACCAGCAGATGACTCCCATCATGCAGATGCAGAGAAATAATCTTCTCAAAGCAATCCACTGTAGCGTGGTGAGAAGATAACCAATCCATGCCTAGGATCAAATCATAATCCTGCATGCCTAGCAGTATCAAATCAACTATAAACTGGTACTGCTCTACGTGAATAACACAGTCAGGGTAGACTATGTCAGTGGATAAACTATCCCCCAGGGGTGTACATACTGAAACTGTGTAATCTAGTACTCTAGGTGAGACAGGTAGTCTAGAAGCAAATTTAGCAGACACAAAGGACAAATTGGACCCCGGATCAAACAAAATATGAGCTAACTGATCAAATACATATAAAGTACCTTCCACGATGGATCGGGAAGCTCGAGTGTCCTTCTCTGCTATAGCGTAGACTCTGGCCTGGACAGCTGGTCTATCGGTACCCCGGATCTGTGGCCCAGGCGCCGTGCAATCTTTCATCCTGTGCCCCACTTTCCCGCACTTGAAGCACGCCCCGGACTTCTTGTGGCAGTCCGCCCTCAGGTGACCCTTGGCCCCACAATGGTAGCAGACTCTGTCCTCTACCCGGCCATCAGTACTCTGCTGCTGTGACTGAGATGTCTGCTGCGGTCTCTGAGTTCCCTTCCCCTGGTACGGTCTGTATCGATCTCTCTTCTGGTCCTTCCCCTTATGGTATTTCCTACTGCCTCCACCAGTCTGCTGGGGAACCGATGCCACAGCTATAGGGGCTACAACTAGGGCCGTCTCGGCCTGCTCCTCCAGGATGTACTTCTCCGCGGTGCGGGCACGATCCAGCATCTCAGCATAAGTCTCCAAGTGCTGCACTCCTACCTTCTGTCTGATATCTCTTCTGAGACCCCTGAGAAATTTCTTAGCTCGCCTATCCTCAGTATTTATCAAATGTGGAGCATACTTCCCAAGCTTTGAGAACATCAGGTCATATTGATCCACTGTCATGTCTACTTGTTCCAAGTGGATAAACTCCACCTCCCTATCCTCAACCATGCTAGTGGGAAAGAATTTCTCATTGAACCGGGACAAGAAGTATTGCCACATCACCGGTTCAGATCTGTCCACCGCGAGTCTCAGCTCACTCTTCCACCACACATCCGCGTCACCACGCATCATATAAGCGGCCAAACATAGTCTGTCCTCATCTGAACATCGCATCACTTGGAAGATCTTCTCCAAGCCGGAAAGCCAGTCCTCTGCTGTCCTGTGGTCTGGACTCCCATAAAAAGAGCTAGGGCCCAACCGCTGGAATTCACCCACAAGCAAGGCATAGCGCCTATGGGTGTCCTCCGGCAAGCTAGACCCCGGGCCCGAGTCAGACTCAGATCCCCGCCCTTGCGTCGGTATCTGTGTCTGAGACAGAAGCTGCAACTGCTCTCTGAACTCGCGTTGCTGTTCGCGATTCTGCTGTAACAGTTGCTGCTGCACCTCCTGGTGCTGGGTCTGCTGCTGTTGCAGCATCTGAGCCTATTGCTGGATTAGTGCGTTCTGCTGCTGCACCATACCAGTCAAAGACTCCATAGCCCGCAGGAATTCAGCAGTCTGCTCACTGCTGCCCGCACTAGCACTCGACCTTGGGCGCACCATACTGGCTCCTAAAAGACACACAAATCAAATTTACAATCAAGTCAGTTCTCAAACAAGGTTCCTAGCTGTCTAGCAATACATAAGCAAGGTTTTCCACCCCCAAAACAGCTATTATTAGCTAGCTCATTCCTCTGATACCACTCTGTTACGACCCACTTAGTAAGCAAACTATTTATTAACTTGATGAGCCGATTTGCAACGTGGCTCAATCTTTTAAAATACTTAAGCCCAAGTTAACAATAGCAAGCCCACTAAGCCCTATATACCATATAATATTTTCTGTCACTTTCAATGTGGGACTAAACCGAGGTATTACAATCTCCCCCACTTAATACTTGACGTCCTCGTCAAGCTCACCATCCCTTAGTCGGCAGCATGTGAGGTCAGCCCAATGGTGGCTCCACCATCCTCGGTAGCCCTTTCCAATTGGCATCTCACCATGCTTAGGACTAAGTTTTTTCCTCTGATACCATTTGTTATGACTCGCTTAGTAAGCAAACTATTTATTAACTTGGTGAGCCGATTTGCAACGTGACCCAATTTATTAAAATGCTTAAGCCCAAGTTAACAATAGCAAGCACACTAAGCCTTATAAACCACATAATAGTTTCTCCCACTTGCAATGTGGGACTATACTCGGGGTATTACACTTTGCTTCATTATGGAAGTAAAGGGCGCCTCCCCCTCTCTTCCTAGGATGGAATCCTTTCCTCTATGGCATTGCTTGAGGCGCAAGGCAAGGCCTTGGCGCACAAGGAAAGGCGTGGGAACAAAAGGTAAGGTTGAATGAGAATTATGGAAATGTCTTGGAGACTTTCCTTATCTCAAACCTCCTCATCCTAGCCCTACACTTGTCATGATCCTAGCCATTACCCTAACCGCCTCTTGCCCTATAAATATGACCCTAGTCGCCCCCTCTTGGGTGTAATTAATCCTTGAAGGCGTGAACACAAGGAGAGGGGCGAGTGCTTGGAGCAAGGGCGCATCTTCCATAACCGCAACCCTCTTCCTCCTTTCCTCTTGGCGCAAGGAGATCTAGGGCTTGGCGGCTTGGGCGGTTTTCCCTCTTCACTTGGCGCATCTTTTCTCTGAGTGGCGCAAGAGAAGTAAAACATCTCCCTAAGGCTTGGATCTTCTTCCCGAGGCTAGCACCGAGCGTGGAAGAAGAGAACTCAAGAGATCCGTGTGTGCGAGACTGCAGAGGGCGCACACTTGGACGCCTACATCGGCATCGCTCCATATTGCTCTTAAGGTATTTCCTAACTCATCGTGTCGAATCCCTTGCTTGCGATCTTCACTGGGTTTTTGGGACTGGCCTGTTTCGGGGACATTCTTCCGCTGCGAAAAATGTATGTCCATAACTCTGATAATTGTAAAATGTCCCCGGGGTTTCCCAACAGTGGTATCAGAGCGACTTGCAAGACTCGAACGATGTTTTATGCTTTTCTTCCATGCTCACATGCCATATCTCTATTTTCGTAAATAGCATGATGCATGGCAATCGATTTTTCTAAAAGTAGAAAAATTAGGGTTTCTTGTTTCTATCATCCTCTCAATCTCTTTTGGAATTTTTGGACTATTTTTCTTGTTTGATTTAAAGATCAAAGGCGCACGTAATTTTGTCAAGTAGGACGGGCATTGTGTCTTCGGACTGGCCAAGTCTCTTGATCTGACAAAATTGCCAGCCGAAAGGATCTCTGAAATCATCATGAAAAATAAATCGCAATAAACCAAAAGACTTGTGAGAAGAAGATGAGAAAAAGAAACTGGTTTTATGAAAAAGTAAAATTTCAGATTTTATGTTTTTCATGAGCATGTAGAATTGCATGAGTAAATACCTTGATTGTGCATAATGTTGTGATCATGAGTCAAGCCCCTCTTGCATGCCTGTGATGTATCCTTGTGCGGCCTGCGTGCCATCATTTTATTATTAAGAGGAAGATTAAGGGCTAGGCGCATTCTTCTTGGACCTTGATGCTCGCATCTTGCTTGATGGCGCAAGCATGCAAGGTGATGCATGCAAGCTGGTGCTTGGTTGCTTGGTGGCGCAAGAAATCTTGGCCCCTTGCATGGTGGCGCACCTTCCTTGGAGGAAGACCATGGCATTGGCCGAACCTATGGGGAACTTTTAAAGTGTACCTCTAGGGTTTGAGAGCTAAACCATGAGAGAAGGACCTTGGAGCCAACCTTGAAGTTCAAGCTAGAGGTCGGCTAGGTTAGGTCTAGTTTTTGGGGCTTGAGTTCTAGGACAAGAGTTGAACCTATTTCATGGCATGGATTGGTTCAATGTCTTGTATAGGATATGATCACATCATCCTTTACTGCTTTTATTATTATCTACAGAAGCATGCCTGAAATGTTTTACCGTTATGTTATCACTATAGGATTGCATGCCTGTAATGATAGACATAAGATAAAACTGAGATGATGAGACCTTAAACAAAAAACCCTCAATTAAAATATCAAGTCTGGTAGCCTTCTAACGCGTAGCCCTCACTAAGCTATCGATCAGTGGAGTTGTGAATTGTTTCCCACCCTCGTGGAACACACCCACTTATCTTTAGAAAGTGCGTGGTGGCAATGGTTTCCCTAGTCCAGTTTTAACCTGGGCGTGCCTTCGCAAGGAAACTCGTTGGCCCTGGGCATAATGGTTAGGAATGGACTTGACTAGAAGTTCACATGTGCTGGGCACATGGTGAAAGTCTAGAGGCATCGTTGAGAGGTAAAGGTTTCATGTTGTATCCAGCCCTCGCTGGACATGAAATGCCCAGACTGTCTCGACAAGGGGAGTTGCTTGGAGCAACCGGCCGGCGCGCCCACCTTAGGAAACATGGGTTACTTTGTGCATCTCATCCCACCCTCGTGGGACACAAAGCCTCATGTGAAATAAGGATCCCATCTCACTAGGAAGTTTTAAACTTCCCGATTGACTTTGTGGGTTGTCAATTCAAATATAAAATAGTGGGAGCCATGGTCATTTAAAACAAGTCCAGTTTAAATGACTCGAAGTAGTACTAATCTGTTGTTTCTTGGTTGTTGTAGAACAATGGCTATGAACAATGGCAGATGGTCACTGTGATCTACCCTGGAAAGGGATAAGTTGGTTGGATCCAACTTAAAGGATTGGTATATGAATTTGAGAATTGTGCTCAAGCTCGAGAGGAAGCTATATGTCCTTGAGAAGCCAATTCCTGAACCACTTCCATGCTTGGCCTCGGCGGCTGAGAAGGATGCTTATGATAAGCATCAAGCTGATACTTCGGAGGTTGCACAATTGATGCTAACCAACATGTCGCCCGAGCTTAGAGGGCAATATGAATCTAAGAGTGCCTCTAAAATTATTTCTAATCTAAGGCAGCTCTTTGATGCATTGGTTGAGCTCAACCCTCCCAAAGTAAACATTCAGTGCGTTGAGCCCGAAGGCTTAACTAATACATTGAAAACAAAGATGGAAAGAGTCAGGAATAATAAGTGCTACTCATGTGGAGGACCACCTCACATGATAAAGGACATAGTACGACTTCAGAATGAGAAGAAGAGAGGCAAGGCTTCGTCTTCATGCTCAGGTATTTATGTTACAGAAGTCAACCTTTCTACTTCTATGTCATGGGTATTGGATACCGCATGTGGAGCTCATATTTGTACAAATATGCAGGGGCTCAAGAAAAGTAGATCGGTGCGGCTTGGAGAGATTGACCTACGCGTTGGAAACGGGGCACAGGTTGCTGCTGTTGCTGTAGGCGTTTTGACTCTCTCCTTGCCTTCTGGACTTCAATTAGAACTAGACAATTGCTTTTGTGTACCTTCGCTAACAAAGAACATTGTATCCATTCCTTGCTTGGCGAGGAAAGGATTTAAATTTGAAATAAATAAGAATTCCTGTACTTTTTCATTTGCAAATATGTTCTATGGGAAGGGTACTTTATGCAATGGTCTGTATATCTTGGATATGGAAAGTTCTGTTTGTAACATAAGCAATAAAAGGACCAAACTGAGTGGTTCAGTTGGTGTTTTCCTATGGCACTGTCGATTAGCCCATATAAACAAGAATCGCATCCAACAACTCCATGCAAATGGATTGTTAGATTCAAGTTCCTTGGAGGAATTTGATACTTGTGAACCTTGTTTATTAGGGAAGATGACAAAGGCGCCCTTCACCAAGATTGGTGAGAGGGCAGAAGGTTTATTGGATCTCATACATACTGATGTGTGTGGGCCCTTCAATAAACAAGCCAGAGGAGGGTACAACTACTTCATTACCTTCACTGATGACTTCAGTAGGTATGGTTATGTCTACTTAATGAGACATAAATCTGAATCCTTTGAGAAATTCAAGGAGTTCAAGAATGAAGTAGAGAACCAGCTTGGAAGATCCATTAAAGCTCTTCGATCAGATCGAGGTGGAGAATACCTGAGTGGTGAGTTCTTTGACTATCTGAGAGAGTGTGGGATCATATCCCAACTCACTCCTCCTGGAACACCTCAATGGAATGGTGTGTCTAAAAGGAGAAATCGAACTTTATTAGATATGGTTCGATCCATGATGAGTCATGCAACTCTACCTTCATCATTCTGGGGGCATGCACTAGAAACAACTTCTCTAATACTGAATAATGTTCCATCTAAGAGTGTCTCCAAAATACCATACGAGGTATGGAGTGGAAGACGCCCTAATCTCACCTTTATCAGGATCTGGGGATGTGAGGCTTATGTCAAACGTCAGGATTCTAGCAAGCTAGAACCTAGATCTGATAAGTGTGTGTTTGTGGGGTATCCTAAGGAAACTAAAGGATACTACTTTTATGTCCCAACCGAGAACAAAGTTTTTGTTGCTCGGGGTGCTGTCTTTCTAGAGAAAGAATTTCTTATGAAAGAAGTTAGTGGGAGGAAGTTTGACTTGGATGAGGTCCAAGTGCAAGCACAAGACAAAGAGATGGAATCTGAGCTACCTGCACTGATTGCTAGGCAACCTGAGGCTCAGACACAGGTCCCGCGTAGATCTGGGAGAATTCATCGTGCACCTGAAAGGTATGGGTCGCTACCGACCCAACACGATGGGATCTTCATCATTGAGGATGAACCTAGAACCTATGATGAGGCGGTCAGTGGACCGGACTCCGAGAAATGGCTTGACGCCATGAGATCTGAGATGGATTCCATGTCAGCTAACCAAGTCTGGGATTTGGTTGAGCTGCCTGATTTGGTAAAACCCATAGGGTGTAAATGGGTCTTCAAGAAGAAGACAGACATGGATGGCAAAATAGTTACCTATAAGGGTAGACTAGTAGCTAAAGGATTTAAACAAGTCCACGGGGTGGACTATGATGAAACCTTCTCGCCAGTTGCCATGATTAAATCCATTCGGATTCTGCTTGCTATAGCTGCATATCATGACTATGAGATATGGCAGATGGATGTGAAAACAGCGTTCCTTAACGGGAAGCTGACTGAGGATGTGTATATGACACAACCTGATGGCTTCATCCATCCTGCAGAGGCTAATAAGGTCTGCAGGCTAAAGAGGTCCATTTATAGATTAAAGCAAGCATCTCAAAGTTGGAATCTTCGATTTGATGAGGCCGTGGCTTTATCAAAAGCGAAGATGACGCCTGTGTATACAGAAAATTCAGTGGGAGCTTGGTAATTTTTCTGGTCTTGTATGTTGATGACATACTGCTCATCGGAAACGACTGTTGGGGTATGCCCTTAAGGCTAATGTTTGATGCCTTGGGATTCTATCAGTATCATGTATAAACTCTAAGTTTATAAAGGCAATGGTTGTTATTCAGTTTGTTACATTGTCTGCTGCAATAAATGTACTTCTGAATAATGTCTCAATGCTGTTCAGCTAGGCTGACATGCTATATGTCCTTAGTCGAGATATCTTGGTGAACATGAGACAGCCTTGATATGATTGAGACTAATATGTGTTCTAATCTTATAGGATGCTTCGAGCATGGAATAAGATGTAGACTCATGGGTACATTGGATGTACTGGACAGACCCTACTAGGATATTCAATTGCTTGTCACAATGTGAATAATCCTTGTTTGCAACAAGTGGCACATGTCCTCTGACTTGAGATCACTTGTGTTTCTAAATGATGATTGTCATTGTTTTGAGGTAGTTCAATATCATTTAAAACATAATGGTTATAGACTATCTTGGATAATGATCATGAGTCAGGTTAGGACACTAGTGATAGATATAGGATTGCCGTCTCCTTGATTGGAGTGTGATGTTCTAAAGGGGCCCCCCCTGGATGAGATGATTGAGAAAGTCTATGGCCATACCCAGATGACTATGTTCATCTGATCTAATCATGCTCATCATATTGGAGTTACAGGCTTGACACGCTTGTCCAATAAGAACATCTAGTGGCAAAGGAAACATGTATGCCTAGTGAAGTGGATTCACACTTGTGCTGTGGTTTGGGTGTAGTCTTGGAAGACTCTTTCCTTTATATCGGGATACAGTGATGTGTTGCTAGATACCTCTCACTGATCGTGATAACGTAAGTTACCGTTACCGACATTTAAAGGAAACCCTCAGGGTCGCACAATTTGATGATATGGCTTACTTAAGTCAGATCGTGTGGACTGAATTGTTTTGGTTCAGTTTAAAGGGATTTAGACTCTGATTGTAAGTGAGATCTGGTCTGATCATGTTTGATTGATTAGGGCTTAAGATCGGTAAGCTTCGATCGAGAGAATTGATGCTAGATCGGTGAGATCAAGAGCATCAAGAGATAAACGGTTAGATCTTGAACCATTTAGTTCAATAAGATCTAGACCATGGCTTGGGCTGGTTTGATTTGGTTTATGAACCAAATTCAATTGGAACGATTTGGCATGAACCGGTTCACATGGGTGAACGCTTGGTTCAATGCTTGTAGGCGTTCTGGTTGGTTTGTGGGCGCATGGCTTCATGTCTTCTATTTTTGGAATGTCATAACTAGCCACTCCCCTCAACGCCAAATAACGTCTCAACGTTCGCCTCTTCTCATCCCAACGCTTCTCTTTCGGTGTAGAGAGTTTTTTTTGACGAAAGGAGGAGGAAGTTGAGCCTTGCCAAGTTTGATCTCTCATCATCCTCACACGACAAGGACCCTTTGAAGCGCTTTGCTAGCACAAAGGATTCAAAGGAGCAAGCCATCTTCGTTTGTTGTGTGCGTCACCTTTGGAGAAGGAGCATTTGCGTCTTTGCTTCCAAGGCACCATCCAATCGATGGCATTGGTATGATCTCCATCTTGATCTAATCAATCTATACAAGTTGATCATATGAGCATATATGCGATTTTGTTGTTGAAACCCTAGCAAATTATCATGCGCCCCCTTTGCTTTAGGGGTTTTACAATTGGTATCAGAGCTAGGATCTTATATGATTCATATGATTGCTTATTCTGATCCATGTTTGCGCTTATGAATTGATCTATGCTTTATCACATGCGAAAGTTCATGATAGGTTTCTCATCATGCGAAAATACTTGATGAATGTATTTTACTTGTGGCGCATGTATGAGGTTTTCTTGTTGTCGCATGTATGATGTTTGGTGCTTGTTGTTGTAGTGTTTGCTGCTCAAAACTTGTTAACTTGCGCGCCTCATTAGATCTAAGATGTGCCTACTGTAAACCCTTAGACGGGTTGATGGGGTTGAAGTCATCCTCTAGGTAGGATCCAACCAGTCTGATCAGACCATCTGACAGCCTGGATGGGTCGACCAGATGGCACCTGTGCGCAAGCACGAGGTGGCTATAGGTCGACTGCAGACAGGCGTGTAGCGAGGTCTGGTTGAGACAACCAGTGAACGCACATGAGTTAGGCCCGGGGTCATACCCGCTTGCCAGAACTCATGAGGTCGTTCAGCCCTTGGCGCATGCATGGTTGACCATTTGGTCGATTCAAGTCAGTTAGGACTTGGTGCATGCAAGGGCAGTGGATCTGACTAGACATGATGAGTGGATCCCTATTAATGGACCGTTGTAAGGTAGTAGGGCACATAAGAAAAATAAAATTGATGCCAAGGGGTTTTCAAAAATTTTATTTTGTTATTGGATCACATGATGAATGAATACCATGATGTATGTCTATTTCATCTTATGTGGGTTGCCCTTTTAATGTGTGCTGTGCTGGGGCCTGCAAGCCTGGTTAATTGTAAATTATTATTATTGTGATCTGCGAATCACATTTGAATTAATTTATACAATGTAATTGACCTGCGAGTCAATCTTGTCTAGATAGATTAAATTGTATTTTAATCTGACAAGAGCTCAAAGCACACATGGCAGAGGCGCATGCAACAGAGGCTTGACCAGGTGGGAGGTCTAGGGTTCGACCCTATGACAAGCGCATTTACCTGGTGGGCGCACCTGAGCCTCAATGGGCGCTTGGGCCCTGGGTTGGGCCAGATGAAAGGCAAAAGACCCATGAAGAGCTCAAGTGAAGACTTAAGTTAAATTAAGGGCTTACCTAGGGTTAATGGGCTTTTACCACATAAGATCAGCATGCTTTCTATTTATTGTTTATATACTTAGAATTGCATGATTTAATCTTCTGCTATCACCATAAGGTTTTGCATGATAGTTAAGAAGATAGAAGACCGTTAAAATCCAACGCTAAATATCAAGCTCGTAAGCCTTCTGACGCGAAACCTCACTGTTCTGACTATCGTTGGGGCCGTGTTGTACCCACTCAGTGGGCACGCCCATCTATCTTCAGACGGTGTGTGATTACACCTGCGTGTTACAGAGAAGGGATTTATCGCTTCTCGTTGCTCAGCATAGCACGTGGTGGTCCAGGGAGTAGGTCAGGTCAGCTTGACCATGTAGGCTACATACTAAGCATATGTGAGCTATATGGAGGCAGCCATCTGTGGGATCAGAGACTGTGTTGTACCAACTCAGTTGGCACAGTCTGCTGGATTGCCTAGATGAAGGGGAATCGCACGGGTTGGCGATTGGCAGGGACTGCCTACCAGAAATTAGTGCTTGTACTCTCTGTGCATCTTATCTCGCCTGAGCGGGACGCGGAGACCAAGTATGAAATCTGGATCCCATCTCACTAAAAGAGTCTTACTCTTTCGGACTGTTTTAATGGATTTTTCAGTCAGATAAAATAGTGAGAAAAGAATCTTTCTTAAGTCCTGGATTGATTCTAAACATTGATACTGACCTTGCTGTTCTTGCATTGTTGTAGATTCCTGCAGCAACGAACACCATGAGCTTCAATGTGCGATCCCTACTGGAAAGGGAGAAGTTTGCTGGGCCAAACTTCTCAGACTGGTACGGACACCTTAAGATTGTTCTTAAGGCTGAGAGGAAACTGTATGTCCACGAGACGGCTATACCGCCTCAACCCGCTCCGAACGCCGCAAGGGCGGTTCGGGATGCCTATGAAAAGCATGTCAATGATAGCATTGATGTCGCTTGCCTGATGCTAGCGTCTATGACGCCACAGCTGCAGCGTCAGCATGAGGATATGTCTACTATAGAAATTATAGCAAACCTCAAGATGCTATATGCTGCACAGGCGAGGACTGAGCGCTATAATTTGACCAAGCTTTTCTTTCAGAGCAAACTGGCTGAAGGGAGTCCAGTGGGAGCTCATGTGCTCAAGATGATTGGGCACAAAGAGGCTCTAGAGAAACTGGGGCATACCATCAATCAGGAGCTTGCTGTAGACATTATTCTGCAGTCTCTCTCGGCCTCTTTCGATCCGTTCATTATTAATTTTAATATGAACAAGATCGACTGTACTCCGGCAGAGTTGCTGAATATGCTCTTGACTACAGAGGAGACTCTAAAGGGAAAGCCTTCAACCTCTGTCTTGATGTTTCCTTCCAGGAACAAGAAGAAGGGGAAGAAGGGCAAAGCCCCTGTCAAGAACTACAACAAGGCTCTGAAACAAAAGGTCAAGCGGTCGAAGGAATACAGATGTTTCCATTGTAGCCAGCTGGGTCACTGGAAAAAGGACTGTAAAGCGCTCCAAGGAGACAAGAAGGGAAGCATCGCTTCTGGCTCAGGTATATTTGTGACTGAAGTCATGATATCTTCTTCTTCTATTTCATGGGTGTTGGACACTGCATGTGGAGTTCACATTTGTTCAAATGTACAGGAACTCAAGAGAAGAAGACAGGTGGGACAGCATGAGGTGGACCTACGAGTTGGAAACGGGGCACGGGTTGCTGCTGTTGCTGTAGGAGAATATTACATCTCATTGCCATCTAGACTTGTATTAGAACTGAACAATTGTTATTTTGTACCTAGCATTACCAAGAATATTATCTCTATTCCTGCTCTTGCCAGGAAAGGGTTTTCCTTTGAATGCAAGACTTCAAAGTGTTATCTTTCTCTTGATAATATTATTTATGCTACTGGGTCAATTAACAATGGGTTATTCATGTTGGACATGGAATGTTCTATACAAAATATTGATAATAAGAAAGCCAAGTATGCTGATGACAGCACCTTGCTATGGCATAGTCGTTTAGACCATATTAACAAGAAACGCATTAAGCGGTTGCATGATCATGGACTGCTGGGATCATTCTCCTATGAGGAGATTGATACATGCAAAGCTTGTTTAATGGGCAAAATGACGAAGGCTCCTTTTCCTAACAAAGGTCAAAGGGCTTCGAGTTTACTTGACCTTATACACAGTGATGTGTGTGGGCCATTTAGTAAACATGCCAGAGGTGGCTATTCATACTTCATTACCTTTACTGATGATTTCAGTAGATATGGGTATGTCTATCTAATGAGACATAAGAGTGAATCTTTTGACAAGTTCAAAGAGTTCAAGAATGAAGTACAGAATCAGCTAGGCCGAAATATCAAGGGACTTCGTTCTGATCGAGGTGGAGAATACCTAAGTCGAGAGTTTACTGACTATCTGAAGGAGTGTGGGATTATCTCACAGCTCACTCCACCAGGAACACCGCAATGGAATGGTGTGTCCGAGAGGAGGAACAGAACCTTATTGGATATGGTTCGTTCGATGATGAGTCAGGCTACTCTACCATACTCCTTTTGGGGATTTGCACTGGAAACAGCTGCAAAAGTACTAAACCGAGTGCCATCCAAGGCAGTTTCAAAGACTCCATATGAGTTATGGTATGGGAAACAGCCTAGCTTGACATTTATTAAGATCTGGGGTTGCGAGGCTTATGTCAAAAAGCTCGCCTCTGGGAAACTGGAGAGCAGATCTGATAAATGCATCTTGTCGGTTACCCTAAGGAAATTAAGGGTTATTATTTCTACGATCCCAAAGAGAACAAAGTATTTGTTGCTCGGATGGCTATTTTTCTTGAGAAGGAGTTTCTTCTGCATGAAGCCAGTGGGAGAGAAATAAAACTGGATGAGAATCCAGAGGAAGGACAAAGTAGTCAAGCACAGTTGGATGAGCCTGAGCCAGTAGAACAGGTTATTGAACAACCTGAGGCTCAGATATCACGGGAACCGCGTAGATCGGGAAGGATCCGTCGACAGCCTGAGCGCTATGACGGAGTCTACATCATTGATCATGATGAACCCCTTACTTATGCGGATGCGGTCAGTGGACCGGAGTCAGCGAGATGGCTTGAAGCTATGCGCGCCGAGATGGACTCCATGTCAGATAACCAAGTCTGGGATTTGGTTGATCCGCCTCCGGGAGTAATCCCTATAGGCTGTAAATGGATCTTCAAGAAGAAGATTGACATGGATGGTAACGTGGTTACCTATAAAGGCAGGCTAGTTGCGAAAGGTTTCAAACAAATCTACGGGATAGATTATGATGAAACTTTCTCTCCTGTAGCCATGTTCAAGTCTATTCGGATTATTCTTGCGATAGCAGCATATTACGATTATGAGATCTGGCAAATGGATGTGAAGACCGCTTTCCTTAATGGAAAACTGGATGAGGATGTGTATATGACACAACCTGAAGGTTTCACTAATCCATCAGATCGTCATAAAATATGCAAGTTAAAGAAGTCCATTTATGGACTTAAACAAGCATCTAGTGGAATATTCATTTTGATGAATCAATCTGTGAATTTGGTTTCATCAAGAATGAAGATGACCCATGTGTATATAAGAGGTTTAGTGGGAGCGTGATTACTTTCCTAGTCCTCTACGTCGATGATATCTTAATCATTGGAAACGATATTCCTGAACTTCATGCTGTTAAAGCATGGTTAAGAAAATGTTTCCAGATGAAAGATCTAGGAGAAGCAGCCTATGTATTAGGTGTGAAGATCTACAGAGATAGATCTAAGAGGCTTCTCGGGCTGTGCCAGAGTACTTACATCGATAAAGTCCTGGAGAGATTCCATTTAGAGAATTCTAAAAGAGGATATCTTCCAGTCAGACATGGTCTGAATCTTTCAAAGAGTCAGTGTCCACAAACACAGACTGAGAAAGATGAAATGGACAATATGCCTTATGCTTCGGCTATTGGGTCCATTATGTATGCGATGTTATGTACTCGCCCAGACGTCGCTTACGGGTTAAGCATGACCAGTCGATTCCAAGGTAATCCAGGTCAGGCGCACTGGATTGCGGTCAAGAACATTTTGAAATATCTTCGGAGGACCAAAGATATATTCTTGATATATGGAGGTCAGGAAGAACTCAGTATTGAAGGATATACTGACGCTTCATTCCAATCTGACCAGGATGATTTCCGATCGCAATCAGGCTATGTTTTTAGCTTGAATGGTGGAGCAGTGGTGTGGAAAAGTTTCAAACAGTCTATTGTTGCTGATTCCACAACAGAAGCCGAGTATGTTGCAGCCTCGGAAGCATCCAAGGAGGCAGTGTGGATTCGCAAGTTCGTTCAGGAACTTGGTGTTGTTCCTTCGAGTGCAGATCCTTTGGTTATCTTCTGTGATAACACTGGAGCAATCGCACAAGCAAAGGAACCACGGTCGCACCAGAAGTCCAAGCACATACAGAGACGGTTTCACTTGATCCAGGAGATCATTGATCGTGGTGAGATCAAAATCTGCAAGGTTCATACAGATGACAATCTGGCTGACCCGCTTACCAAGCCTCTGGCGCAGCAGAAGCATGAGAAGCACTGTAATAATATGGGTTTGAGATTTCTCAACCATTAGATTAAGTGCAAGTGGGAGATTGTTGGGGTATGCCCTTAAGGCTAATGTTTGAGGCCTTGGGATTCTATCAGTATCATGTATAAACTCTTAGTTTATAAAGGCAATGGTTGTTATTCAGTTTGTTACATTGTCTGCTGCAATAAATATACTTCTGAATAATGTCTCAATGCTGTTCAGCTAGGCTGACATGCTATGTGTCCTTAGTCGAGATATCTTGGTGAACATGAGACAGCCTTGATATGATTGAGACTAATATGTGTTCTAATCTTATAGGATGCTTCGAGCATGGAATAAGATGTTGATGCAGGAGCATTTTGACATATTTGACTTAATTTTGACTTAGTCAATTTTTGTATAATTATCGTAGATCTTGATTGAATGTAGATTTTGATGGGCATGTCATTCTAAATTTAATGTGGCACTAATCCTTATTATTTCATTTGCCATGTACTCAACATGAGATCAAGACAATTGAAGTCAACATCTCAAGAAGATCCAAGCTCAAATCCACAGCAAGTTCCAGTCGACATCCAATTCCAGCTTTCAATCTTCATCCACTCTCAACAATTTGGGAGCTCTTAACCTTCAAAACAAATTGCAATCAACATTTATTCACTCATCCAAAGCTTCAAAGATTACGTGCCAATCAACTTCTCAGCCTGAGCAATACTTGCAATTCTCGCTAATGCCATGCACCAAATCCTGCAAGATCTTCAACAAATGCGGCCACAGATTTTGAGAGTCAAAATTCAACCGTTGCAGCTTACGTGAATAGCAAACAAAGCTGGCGTGAAGATGAAGAAAGGAGCAACGGCATTATTACCAGCCCCTCTATATAAAAGAGTATCTCCTTTTTGTAACAAAAATAGTTGTAGCTGAAAATCAATGGAAATAGCGTTTGTCTGATTCGTTCGGATGTCTCCTCCTTCCCCTCCGGCGCTTGAGTCGCCACTGCCCTCTCCTCTCCCTTTTCTCCAGCTGAACGCCACTCTTCCCCACCTCTGCATCGTTTAAACAAGCTTCCGCCGCTGTCGCAATCCACGCCTGCCTGCTTGCCGAGTCTAGATCTGGACTCTCCATTCGCCTCACCGCCGGCGACGATCCGGCCGACGGATCGTCCTCAAACTCCAGCCACGCATCCTCCCTTTCAGGTCGAACCCACAACCGGCAGGATCGCCCCATCCGACGTCTGGATCGCCGGAATCAAAAGATTTCCGGTGACGCCTCAGCTCACGCCCCTGTTCCGCACTTCACCACTGATCGCCGTCGATCTCCTCCGATCAGTCACCGATCGATCCCCAAACTCCGGCCACCCGTTCGCCTTGGTCAGGAGAACTTCCAGTTGTAGCAGGTCGGGAGACTTTGCCGTCTCCGATGATCTCCGGCTGCCCCTGTTCCGCCCGCGCGCATCCCCTGTTCTGCTGAACAAGCGCGTCTCCGCCTTCCAGCACCGTCCTCCTCCGACAAGCCCCCGTTCGACCCCAAACTCCGGCCACGAGTTCACCGTGACCTGAGGATCTTCCAGTTGTAGCAGGTCGGGCGTACAGGCCGTCTCCGACGAGCGCTGGCAGCCTCTGCCCCATCCCGGGTCCTCCCCTGTTTCCGCCACGAACAAGGCATTGTTGACGCCGCCCGTCTCCTAGCACCCAGACGCCACCGCCGGCCGGTTGTCAGGCCGGAAACACCCCCGCCAGTCTCGAAACCAGCTGGCCACTCTTCCCTCATGTTTCTACAGCTACCACGTCGACCAACTCGCACCCGATTCCCCGCTGCTTCATGAGGACACAGTCCATCCACCTGTTACTGTTTATTTACCTAGTCTTAAACTTGATTAGCATTTTGTAATGCAGATAATTAACGTGCTGGGTGATCCTGAAGTACCTGATTTTTCTACGATGGGGAAGAACGCGCTCTGATCATTGGACCCAATAACAAGACCTGATCTTCCTCTATTATTCTGATCAGTTGGACTGAACCCAGATTCCTCAGATCAGCTAAGTATCTGATCATCTTACTGCTTGGAATTATGGCTGCTTATTATGATTTTAGGATTTAATTACTTTTCTTTCTGGTTTGCACATCACGTGTCTACACCCCACATCAGTTTGGTATCAGAGCGAGTTGTGAGCAACTCTTGTCTGCCCACACGATCCTTGCTTTGTTCTTTGCATAATATTTCACTTACCATTGCTGAACATTACTAAACCTGCTGTCGAGTCTTGCACTTAAACTGTTTGCTGAAATTCCTGATATCTGTCTATACTGCTGCTGAACATTGTTACCTGCTAATACTTGATTGAACACTGCTTCTGTAACTGGTTTCACACACTGAAGTTGATCCGTGTTGCACAGTAATACCACACATGGCAGTTCAAATCTGTATTGTTGAATTCCTGCACTTACCATTAGGCACTCCTAAATTGTGCATTTGCCATCTGAATCCGTGAATTTGCATGCTAAGCTGAAACCTATATTGCTAAACACTTGCTGCGTTTAAAATCTGGTTCTGAATGCATACCTAGTATCTTCTGAATTTTCATCTTGCTGGAAGTGTTGGTTTAAAGCCCTTCCTTCATAGGCTTGTTAAAGTGTTGGTTTTGCATTTGCTTACTCTATAGCACCTGTGGAAATCCAACCTTCACAATGCCAGCCGAGACTTGCTACAGTGTGGAAGGCTGGAATTGTCATTAGCTGTATTCCTATTTTACCATCCACACTTTACTTATTTGAACCAAATCGTAAAAGCTGGATTTAACATTTGCTGCAACAAACATTTGTTGGCTTTCACTCTTATCAATAGGTTTTAGCTGAAATTACAGCATTTGGTTGTAAGTGAACCTAAATTAGGTTCGGTTTGAATTTTGATTAACTGCTAGTTTTGAAACCTGAAAGTCCTGCAACAGAAAATTATCTTGCTTCTCACATTCACATTTAGGGTATCTGGAAACATGCATCAAATCTTGCTGAAAATTCATCTCCTGTTAATTACCATCAGCATATTTCAGTCTGAAGCACTCATAAGGCAGCTACTTATTCATCGATTATGACTCTAAATTCTGCACTTGAATGCTGAAATTTTCCAATCTACTGGCATTATTTTCTGAACATATAAATGCTGCAATTATTTTTTGAATTGGCCCTGATATACGGTTCTTCTACATGCTGAGATAGTATTCCTGCACTGCAACAATAGTCATTTCTAGCATTAATTTTCTTGTTTATCATCATGCGTTATTTTACTCAACAAGAAGTTATAGCTAGAACAGAATTAATAACTATTAGGGAACAATATAGGACTCTTATACATAGGCCTAATAGTTCTATAAAACAAAAATGTAGGGTTCTCACACATGGGCCTAATAGTTTTACTACACATATTTGGTGCAATGGTTTTAAATGTAAAACTATTATTGATCATTTTGTCAAGTACAATATCATATCTCCTAGATCCCTTGAAAAATTTGGCCTTACCATAGAAAAAAATCCTAACCCATATTGCATAACTTGGGATGATTTCACTTCAACTTTAGTTGACTTTCAATGCTTAGTTCCTATTCAATTAGGCAATATGAAAACTGAAATTTGGTGTGATGTAATGAGTTTAGAAGGATTTGACATCTTGTTAGGGAATGAATTCATGCGTGATTATCAAGGACATTATTTTCACAACCCTTGGAGTTATAGTTTTATTCATAAAGGGTTGCCACACATAATTCACCCTTATGATGAGTTAAGGGAGCAAACTAAAAAGTTGCAACATGAGTTCAAGGAGCATATGAAAAAGTTGCAACAATCAATGGAGAAATTAAGAAAGCCCCACTTACAAGTTAAACAAGAGAGTCCTAATCCTCTAGAGTTCAACCAAACCTTAGAGCCTACTTTAGAACCTAAACCATGTTTTGATGAAACCACTAAATTTGAAGAAATAAATCATGAAGTACCTTTACCTTCAATTTTAGGACCCATACCCATAGGTTCTTTAGAATACATGCCTCAACTTGACTCTAGCACATCTACTCCAACTAAGGAACCCATTATTAACACATGTGAGAATCAATTGCCTATAGAGATTCCATTAGGCATAGCACAACTTAAGTTTGGAACATTTATCATTGATGACTTAGATAGCCAAGTTGAATCCACATCCATAGATCATGATGAACCACACTTTGAACCAATGTTAGATCCTTTTGCCATTGACCTAGACCCCAAGTCTCAATCATTAAGAGAACCACATCTTGAAGGCTTAGAAGACTTGACCCATGATCCCATGATCCTTGAGTCATGCCTCTTAGATCCAACTACCCACGCTCCTAAGCCACCTGTAAGGTCAATCAAACAAAATGAAAACATGAGTGCTTTACCTCTTTTGCAAGTTGAATATATTGATTTTATCTTTCCTTCTCTTAGATCCTATAATGGACTACTTGAGCTTGCTAATATGTCTTGTTTAAATCTGAATTTTCTTTCACCTAGCTTCTTGATTGTGAGAAGTACATTAGGGGTTAAAACAAGACAACCCACTCAACTTATGCATGATCAACTTCTCTTCCTACCTATCCTCAAAGATGAATACACTTATAGGCCTCCACCTAAGCGTGATAAGTTGTTAATTTCCATGCTAGTAGTTTAATTGTTGCTAGTCTTTTTTTAATTAACCTAAGTTTCTCCAGGAGTAGAAACATTTGAACCGGGGGTGTATGATGCAGGAGCATTTTGACATATTTGACTTAATTTTGACTTAGTCAATTTTTGTATAATTATCGTAGATCTTGATTGAATGTAGATTTGGATGGGCATGTCATTCTAAATTTAATGTGGCACTAATCCTTATTATTTCATTTGCCATGTACTCAACATGAGATCAAGACAATTGAAGTCAACATCTCAAGAAGATCCAAGCTCAAATCCACAGCAAGTTCCAGTCGACATCCAATTCCAGCTTTCAATCTTCATCCACTCTCAACAATTTGGGAGCTCTTAACCTTCAAAACAAATTGCAATCAACATTTATTCACTCATCCAAAGCTTCAAAGATTACGTGCCAATCAACTTCTCAGCCTGAGCAATACTTGCAATTCTCGCTAATGCCATGCACCAAATCCTGCAAGATCTTCAACAAATGCGGCCACAGATTTTGAGAGTCAAAATTCAACCGTTGCAGCTTACGTGAATAGCAAACAAAGCTGGCATGAAGATGAAGAAAGGAGCAACGGCATTATTACCAGCCCCTCTATATAAAAGAGTATCTCCTTTTTGTAACAAAAATAGTTGTAGCTGAAAATCAATGGAAATAGCGTTTGTCTGATTCGTTCGGATGTCTCCTCCTTCCCCTCCGGCGCTTGAGTCGCCACTGCCCTCTCCTCTCCCTTTTCTCCAGCTGAACGCCACTCTTCCCCACCTCTGCATCGTTTAAACAAGCTTCCGCCGCTGTCGCAATCCACGCCTGCCTGCTTGCCGAGTCTAGATCTGGACTCTCCATTCGCCTCACCGCCGGCGACGATCCGGCCGACGGATCGTCCTCAAACTCCAGCCACGCATCCTCCCTTTCAGGTCGAACCCACAACCGGCAGGATCGCCCCATCCGACGTCTGGATCGCCGGAATCAAAAGATTTCCGGTGACGCCTCAGCTCACGCCCCTGTTCCGCACTTCACCACTGATCGCCGTCGATCTCCTCCGATCAGTCACCGATCGATCCCCAAACTCCGGCCACCCGTTCGCCTTGGTCAGGAGAACTTCCAGTTGTAGCAGGTCGGGAGACTTTGCCGTCTCCGATGATCTCCGGCTGCCCCTGTTCCGCCCGCGCGCATCCCCTGTTCTGCTGAACAAGCGCGTCTCCGCCTTCCAGCACCGTCCTCCTCCGACAAGCCCCCGTTCGACCCCAAACTCCGGCCACGAGTTCACCGTGACCTGAGGATCTTCCAGTTGTAGCAGGTCGGGCGTACAGGCCGTCTCCGACGAGCGCTGGCAGCCTCTGCCCCATCCCGGGTCCTCCCCTGTTTCCGCCACGAACAAGGCATTGTTGACGCCGCCCGTCTCCTAGCACCCAGACGCCACCGCCGGCCGGTTGTCAGGCCGGAAACACCCCCGCCAGTCTCGAAACCAGCTGGCCACTCTTCCCTCATGTTTCTACAGCTACCACGTCGACCAACTCGCACCCGATTCCCCGCTGCTTCATGAGGACACAGTCCATCCACCTGTTACTGTTTATTTACCTAGTCTTAAACTTGATTAGCATTTTGTAATGCAGATAATTAACGTGCTGGGTGATCCTGAAGTACCTGATTTTTCTACGATGGGGAAGAATGCGCTCTGATCATTGGACCCAATAACAAGACCTGATCTTCCTCTATTATTCTGATCAGTTGGACTGAACCCAGATTCCTCAGATCAGCTAAGTATCTGATCATCTTACTGCTTGGAATTATGGCTGCTTATTATGATTTTAGGATTTAATTACTTTTCTTTCTGGTTTGCACATCACGTGTCTACACCCCACATCAGATGTAGACTCATGGGTACATTGGATGTACTGGACAGACCCTACTAGGATATTCAATTGCTTGTCACAATGTGAATAATCCTTGTTTGCAACAAGTGGCACATGTCCTCTGACTTGAGATCACTTGTGTTTCTAAATGATGATTGTCATTGTTTTGAGGTAGTTCAATATCATTTGAAACATAATGGTTATAGACTATCTTGGATAATGATCATGAGTCAGGTTAGGACACTAGTGATAGATATAGGATTGCCGTCTCCTTGATTGGACTGTGATGTTCTAAAGGGGCCCCCCTGGATGAGATGATTGAGAAAGTGTATGGCCATACCCAGATGACTATGTTCATCTGATCTAATCATGCTCATCATATTGGAGTTACAGGCTTGACACGCTTGTCCAATAAGAACATCCAGTGGCAAAGGAAACATGTATGCCTAGTGAAGTGGATTCACACTTGTGCTGTGGTTTGGGTGTAGTCTTGGAAGACTCTTTCCTTTATATCGGGAGACAGTGATGTGTTGCTAGATACCTCTCACTGATCGTGATAACATAAGTTACCGTTACCTACATTTAAAGGAAACCCTCAGGGTCGCACAATTTGATGATATGGCTTACTTAAGTCAGATCATGTGGACTGAATTATTTTGGTTCAGTTTAAAGGGATTTAGACTCTGATTGTAAGTGAGATCTGGTCTGATCATGTTTGATTGATTAGGGCTTAAGATCGGTAAGCTTCGATCGAGAGAATTGATGCTAGATCGGTGAGATCAAGAGCATCAAGAGATGAACGGTTAGATCTTGAACCATTTGGTTCAATAAGATCTAGACCATGGCTTGGGCTGGTTTGATTTGGTTTATGAACCAAATTCAATTGGAACGATTTGGCATGAACCGGTTCACATGGGTGAACGCTTGGTTCAATGCTTGTAGGCGTTTTGGTTGGTTTGTGGGCGCATGGCTTCATGTCTTCTATTTTTGGAATGTCATAACTAGCCACTCCCCTCAACGCCAAATAACGTCTCAACGTTCGCCTCTTCTCATCCCAATGCTTCTCTTTCGGTGTAGAGAGTTTTTTTTGACGAAAGGAGGAGGAAGTTGAGCCTTGCCAAGTTTGATCTCTCATCATCCTCACACGACAAGGACCCTTTGAAGCGCTTTGCTAGCACAAAGGATTCAAAGGAGCAAGCCATCTTCGTTTGTTGTGTGCGTCACCTTTGGAGAAGGAGCATTTGCGTCTTTGCTTCCAAGGCACCATCCAATCGATGGCATTGGTATGATCTCCTTCTTGATCTAATCAATCTATACAAGTTGATCATATGAGCATATATGCGATTTTGTTGTTGAAACCCTAGCAAATTATCATGCGCCCCCTTAGGGTTTTGGCCCCCTTTGCTTTAGGGGTTTTACAACGACATCCCTAGTCTTCAAGCTGTGAAGACATGGTTGGGGAAGTGTTTCGAGATGAAAGACCTAGGGGAGGCCGCCTATATTCTAGGCGTGAGGATCTACCGGGATAGATCCAAGAGGCTCTTGGCCCTTAGTCAAAGTACTTACATTGATAAGGTACTAGAGAGGTTCTACATGGAGCAATCCAAGAAAGGATACCTTCTAGTGAGACATGGCCTTACTCTCTCAAAGAGCCAGTGTCCTACAACACAGGCTGAGAGGGATGACATGAGTCGAATTCCTTATGCTTCGGCAGTAGGATCGATCATGTATGCAATGTTATGTACTAGACCAGATGTGGCATATGCTGTGAGCATAACCAGCCGATACCAATCCAATCCAGGTCTACAGCACTGGGTGGCTGTAAAGAACATCCTAAAGTATCTGAGAAGAACTAAGGATTTGTTCTTGGTCTATGGGGGACAGGAAGAGCTCAGTATGCAGGGCTATACTGACGCATCGTTCCAGTCTGACCCTGACGACTTTAGATCGCAGGCCGGCTATGTGTTCAAGATAAATGGAGGCGCTGTATGTTGGCAGAGCTTCAAGCAATCCACCATAGCAGATTCTACAACCGAAGCTGAGTATGTGGCTGCTTCTGAGGCAGCCAAGGAAGCTGTTTGGATAAGGAAGTTCTTATGTGATCTTCAAGTGGTACCTAGTGCAATGAATCCCATTGAACTCTACTGTGACAACAATGGAGCAATTGCACAAGCCAAGGAATCACGGTCTCATCAAAGATCCAAACACATACTCAGAAGATTTCACCTGATCAGAGAGATCATTGACAGAGGTGATGTCAAGATTAGCAGAGTAGACACAGAGAATAATCTGGCAGACCCATTGACCAAGGCTTTGGCGCAGCAGAAGCATGATGGTCACGCTAGAGATATGGGGTTGAGATTCCTCAACTTCTAGGTCTTAGTTTAAGTGGGAGATTGTTGGTGTATATGCCCTAGGACCTAGTTTTGGTCAACTTATGTACTACTTGACACTGATATTTATATATCATTCTGGCATTGTCGTTATCATTGTTTGACTACACCTGCGATTGTGTACTTACATGATAATGTCCCTGGAGACAGATTGGATCTGTGCTCGAATTATAATCCCCAGTCGATGTACCTTAGTGGATATGGGACAGCTATGGTACTTGTGAGACTGGTATGTGGGCTGGTTAGGCACGTGGTGCTAACGCAGACACATGGGTATATCATTGGGGATATACTGGATAGACCCGCTATGAGGCTATGACTTGGTGTCATGAGTTATCCTCATAAGTGACAGGAGATGCATTGATCCCTTGACTTGAGGTCATTGATCATTCTATATGGTTAGGGACTTGCTTTGATACTGAAAGTCAAACCCTAGTACTCATGCGCATCTATAAGATCTTGCATAGGCAAAAAACTAGGTTTGATAGGATCGAGAGGCAAGATAATATGAGCAACCATAAAAGGATAAAATGATGCGTTACCATTGCCATTGATTGAGTGGCGACTTGGAAGAAGAAAGGGCGAGCGGCTCTTCTCCAAAGGAAATCGCACACAAGAAGATGATGACTTCTTCCTTGTATTCCTTGTGCTAGCAAAGATCCAAGGAGTCCTAGATCGTGTATGAGGAGATGTCTTTCTCCTTTTCGCTGGCCGAACTTCCTCTTGTCGTGAAGATCATCCACTCGAGAGGAGAGGGGGTGAGAGAGAGAGAGATAGGCGTTCGAACATGGGGGTGTTTTCTCAAAGAAAACGGCTTCCAAAAATAGTAAGTGCATAACTCCATGTTTAACTCCACTTGAAGCCATCGATAACTCCTCTCTCAATTGAACCATGCGTTCACCAAGTGAACCGGTTCAATTCTATTTGGTTCAAAGACCAAACCGAACCCACCATGGTCTTGATCTCTTTGAACCAAATGGTTCAAGATCTAACCACACATCTCTCGACCCTCTTGATCTCTATGATCAAGCATCAATTCTCTCGATCGAAGCTTACCGATCTCAAGCCCTAATCAATCAAACATGATCAGACCAGATCTCACTTCCAATCAGAGTTTAAATTCCTTTAAACTGAACCAGAACAATTCAGTCCACACGATCTGACATAAGTAAGCAATATCATCAAATTATGCGACCCTAAGGGTTTCCTTCAATGTCGGTAACGATAACTTACGTTATCACGATCAGAGAGGGGTATCTAGCAACACATCACTGTCTCCCGATATGAAGGAAAGAGTCTTCCAAGACTACACCCAAACCATAGCACAAGTGTGAATCCAATTCACTCGGCATACATGTTCCCTTTGCCACTGGACGTTCTCATTGGACAAGCCTGTCAAGCCTGTAATTCCAACATGATGAGAATGGTTAGATCAGATGAACATAGTCATCTGGGTATGGCCATACACTTTCTCAACCATCTCATCCAGGGGGCCCTTTAGAACATCACACTCCAACTAGGAGAGGCAATCCTATATCTATCACCAGTGTCCTAACATGAGTCATGCCCACCATCCAAGATAATCCTTAACCATTATCTTTCAAATGATATTTAACTACCTCAAAACAATGCCAATCATCATTTAGAAACACAAGTGATCTCAAGTCAGAGACAGTATACCACTTGCTAGTTTATAAGGATTATTCACATTGTGACAAAAATTGAATATCCTAAGTAGGGTCAGTCTAGTACATCCAATGCACCTATGCGTCTAAATCTTATTCCATGCTCGAAGCATCCTATAAGATTAGAACACATATTAGTCTCAATCATATCAAGGCTGTCTCATGTTCACCAAGATATCTCAACTAAGGACAATACTGCATGTCAGCCAAGCTGAAACACCAATGAGACATTATTCAGAAGTATACATACAGTAGCAGATAATGTAACAATCTGAATAACAACAATTGCCTTTATAAAACATAGTTTATACATGATACTGAAATTATCTCAAGGCCTCAAACATTAGCCTTAAGGGCATACCCCAACAATCTCCCACTTGCACTTAAACTAATGGTTGAGGAATCTCAATCCCATATTATTACAGTGCTTTTCATGCTTCTGCTGCGCCAGAGGCTTTGTAAGCGGGTCAGCTAGATTGTCATCTGTATGAACCTTGCAGATCTTGATCTCTCCTCGATCTATGATCTCACGGATCAAATGAAACCTTCTCTGTATGTGCTTGGACTTCTGGTGTGACCGCGGTTCCTTTGCTTGTGCAATCGCTCCAGTGTTATCACAGAAGATAACCAGTGGATCTGCACTCGAAGGAACAACACCAAGTTCTTGTATGAATTTCCGAATCCATACTGCCTCCTTTGATGCTTCTGAGGCTGCAACATACTCGGCTTCTGTTGTGGAATCAGCAACAATTGATTGTTTGAAACTCTTCCACACCACTGCTCCTCCATTCAAGCTAAAAACGTAGCCTGATTGCGATCGGAAATCATCTTGGTCAGATTGGAACGAAGCGTCAGTATATCCTTCAATACTGAGTTCTTCCTGACCTCCATATATTAAGAACATATCTTTGGTTCTCCGAAGATATTTCAAAATGTTCTTGACCGCAATCTAGTGTGCCTTCCCTAGATTACTTTGGAACCAACTGGTCACGCTTAACCCATAAGCGACGTCTGGATGAGTACACAACATCGCATACATGATGGACCCAATAGCCGAAGCATAAGGCATATTGTCCATCTCATCTTTCTCAGACTGTGTTTGAGGACACTGGCTCTTTGAAAGATTCAGACCATGTCTGACTGGAAGATATCCTCTTTTAGAATTTTCTAAATGAAATCTCTCCAGGACTTTATCGATGTAAGTACTCTGGCACAGCCCGAGAAGCCTATTAGATCTATCTCTATAGATCTTCACACCTAGTACATAGGCTGCTTCTCCTAAATCTTTCATCTGGAAACATTTTCTTAACCATGCTTTGACTGCATGCAGTTCAGGAATATCGTTTTCAATGATCAAGATATCATCGACGTAGAGGACTAAGAAAGTAATCACGCTCCCACTAAACCTTTTATACACACACGGGTCATCTTCATTTTTGATGAAACCAAATTCACAGACTGATTCATCAAAACGAATATTCCAGCTTCTTGATGCTTGTTTAAGTCCATAAATGGACTTCTTTAATTTGCATATTTTATGACGTTCTGATGGATTAATGAAACCTTCAGGCTGTGTCATATACACATCCTCTTCCAGTTTTCCATTAAGGAAAGCGGTCTTCACATCCATTTGCCAGATCTCATAATCATAATATGCTACTATCGCGAGAATAATTCGGATGGATTTGAACATGGCTACAGGAGAGAAAGTTTCATCATAATCTACCCCGTAGATTTGTTTGAAACCTTTCGCAACTAGCCTGCCCTTATAGGTAACTACGTTACCATCCATGTCTGTCTTCCTTTTGAAGATCCACTTACAGCCTATAGGGATTACTCCCGGAGGCGGATCAACCAAATCCCAGACTTGGTTATCTGACATGGAGTCCATCTCGACTCGCATTGCTTCAAGCCAACTTGCTGATTCCGGTCCACTGACCGCATCCGCATAAGTGAGGGGTTCATCATTAATGATGTAGACTCCGTCATAGCGCTCAGGCTGACGACGAATCCTTCCCGATCTACGCGGTTCCCGTGATATCTGAGCCTCAGGTTGAACATTAACCTGTTCTATTTGCTCAGGCTCATCCAACTGAGCTTGACTACTTTGTCCCTCTTCTGGATTTTCATCCAGCTTTATTTCTCTCCCACTGGCCTCTTGCAGAAGAAATTCCTTCTCAAGAAAAATAGCCGTTCGAGCAACAAATACTTTGTTCTCTTTGGGATCGTAGAAATAATAACCCTTAGTTTCTTTAGGGTAACCGACAAAGATACATTTATTAGATCTGCTCTCCAGTTTCCCAGAGGCGAGCTTTTTGACATAAGCCTCGCAACCCCAGATTTTAATAAATGTTAAGCTCGGCTGGTTCCCATACCATAACTCAAATGGTGTCTTTGAAACGGCCTTGGATGGCACTCGGTTTAGTACTTTTGCAGCTGTTTCCAGTGCAAATCCCCAAAAGGAGTAAGGTAGAGTGGCCTGACTCATCATAGAACGAACCATATCCAATAAGGTTCTATTTCTCCTCTCGGACACACCATTCCATTGCGGTGTTCATAGGGGAGTGAGCTGTGAGATGATCCCACACTCCTTCAGATAGTCAGTAAACTCATGACTCAAGTATTCACCACCTCGATCTGATCGAAGTGCCTTGATATTTCGGCCTAACTGATTTTGTACTTCATTTTTGAATTCTTTGAACTTGTCAAAAGATACACTCTTATGTCTCATTAAATAGACATAACCATACCTACTGAAATCATCAGTAAAAGTAATGAAGTATGAATAGCCACTTCTGGCATGTTTTCTAAACGGCCCACACACATCACTGTGAATAAGGTCAAGTAAACCTGAAGTCCTTTCACCTTTATTAGTAAAAGGAGTCTTCATCATTTTACCCATTAAACAAGCTTTGCATGTATCAAGCTCCTCATAGGAGAATGATCCCAGCAGTCCATAGTCATGCAACCGCTTAATGCGTTTCTTGTTAATATGGCCTAAACGACTATGCCATAGCAAGGTGCTGTCATCAGCATACTTGGCTTTCTTATTATCAATTTGTTGTACAGAACATTCCATGTCGAACTGTTGGAGTATGCCCTTAAGGCTAATGTTTGAGGCCTTGGGATTGTAACAGTATCATGTATAAACACTTTTGTTTATAAAGGCAATGGTTGTTATTCAGTTTTGTTACCTTGTCTGCTGTAATAAGTGTACTTCTGAATAATGTCTCAAAGCTGTTCAGCTAGGCTGACATGCTATATATCCTTAGTCGAGATATCTTGGTGAACATGAGACAGCCTTGATATGGTTAAGACTAATATGTGTTCTAATCTTATAGGATGCTCCGAGCATGGAATAAGATGTAGACTCATGGGTACATTGGATGTACTGGACAGACCCTACTAGGATATTCAATTGCTTGTCACACTGTGAATAATCCTTGTTTGCACTAAGTGGCACATGTCCTCTGACTTGAGATCACTTGTGTTTCTAAATGATGATTGTCATTGTTTTGAGGTAGTTCAATATCATTTGAAAGATAATGGTTATAGACTATCTTGGATAATGATCATGAGTCAGGTTGGGACACTAGTGATAGATATAGGATTGCCGTCTCCTTGTTCAAGGAGTGTGATGTTCTATAGGGGCCCCCTAGATGAGATGATTGAGAAAGTGTATGGCCATACCCAGGTGACTATATTCATCTGATCTAATCATGCTCATCATATTGGAGTTACAAGCTTGACCCGCTTGTCCAATAAGAACATCCAGTGGCAAAGGATACATGCATGCCTTGTGAAGTTGATTCACACTTGTGCTGTGGTTTGGGTGTAGTCTTGGAAGACTTTTTCCTTTATATCGGGAGACAGTGATGTGTTGCTAGATACCTCTCACTGATCGTGATAACGTAAGTTATCGTTACCGACATTTAAAGGAAACCCTCAGGGTCGCACAATTTGATGAAATGGCTTACTTAAGTCAGATCGTGTGGACTGAATTGTTTTGGTTCAGTTGAAAGGGATTTAACCTCTGATTGTAAGTGAGATCTGGTCTGATCATGTTTGATTGATTAGGGCTTGAGATCGGTAAGCTTCGATCGAGAGTGTGGATGCTAGATCGGTGAGATCAAGAGCATCAAGAGATGATCGGTTAGATCTTGAACCATTTGGTTCAAGGGAGATCTAGACCATGGCTTGGCTTGGTTCGATTTGGTCTTTGGACCAATTGAAATTGGACCAACTTCAATTGAACCGGTTCACATATGTGAACGCATGGTTCAATTAAGTTTGCGTTTTGGATTAGTTCAAAGCCATGAACGCATGGCTTCATGATCTTCCTTTTATGGAAGTCTTGTAACGCCAAAACGCATATGCTTGCCTCAACGGCTCTAATCTTTGGAGCTCTCTCGTGTGTGGCTTAGAGCTTAGACGAAGAGGAAGAAGAGAGCTTTCGGCCAAGGGAGATATCATCTCATCTTTCTTTTCCAACGATCAAGGACCCTTTGAAGAGCTTTGCTAGCACAAAGGATTCAAAGGAGCAAGCCATCTTCATTGTTGTGTGCGTCACCTTTGGAGAAGAAGCATTCGACTCTTTGCTTCCAAGGCTCCATCCACCCATGGCTATGGTGAGATCTTCTCATGATCTTTCAATTAAAACAAAGTTGATTATATAGAACATGCGATCCTATAGAAACCCTAATTCCGCCCATGCAAGTACTTTGATTTGCGCATGCTTAAGGTTTCGCTCCCCCTTGAAGGGGACCCAACAACTGGTATCAGAGCAGGGTTTTCAGTAGATCTATATGATTGCTTTGTTAAGATTGTGATCCACTCATGATTCCATGTTGCGCTCTCTTGATGCTTTGTTTACTTGCGCTTACATGATACTATGTTCTTACGCTTACATGATACTATGTGCTACCATATTTGTTTGCGCTTGTATCATTGCTTGGAGAAGTTTGCGCTCATGTCTAGATCTATGGGTTATCAACATGCAAAGATTAACATGCTAGATATTAGATGTATCTTGTTTATCTTGTTTGGCGCATGTTGTTTGTTTGCGCTTGTTGTAGTTGTTTTTCTAAACTTACATCTTGCGCGCCTATCACCATTAGATCTAAGTGGCGCCTACTATAAACCCTTAGACGGGTTAGTAGGGTTGAAATCATCCTCTAAGTAAGATCTAACTAGTCTGATCAGACCATCTGACAGCCTAGATGGGTCGACCAGATGGCACCTGTGCGCAAGCACGAGGTGGCTATAGGTCGACTGCATCACAGGCGTGTAGCGAGGTCTGGTCGAGACAACCAGTGAACACACATGAGTTAGGCCCGGGGTCACACCCGCTTGCCAGAACTCATGTTGGTTGTTCAGCCCTTAGGGCATGCATGTGTTGGGGTATGCCCTTAAGGCTAATGTTTGAGGCCTGTGGGAATGTATCTGTATCATGTAATAAACTGTTATGTTTATAAAGGCATGGTTATTATTTAGTTGTTTACATTGTCTGCTGCAATATATGTTCTTCTGAATAATGTCTCAAAGCTGTTCAGCTGGGCTGACATGCTGTTATGTCCTTAGTCGATATATCTTGGTGAACATGAGACAGCCTTGATATGGTTAAGACTAATATGTGTTCTAATCTTATAGGATGCTTCGAGCATGGAATAAGATGTAGACTCATGGGTACATTGGATGTGCTGGACAGACCCTACTAGGATATTCAATTGTTTGTCACAATGTGAATAATCCTTGAATATGACAAGTGGCACATTTCCTCTGACTTGAGATCACTTGTGTTTTCTAAATGATGATTGTCATTGTTTTGAGATAGTTCAATATCATTTGAAACATAATGATTATAGACTATCTTGGATGGTGAACTTGAATCAGGTTAGGGCACTAGTGATAGACATAGGATTGCCGTCTCCTTGTTCAAGGAGTGTGATGTTCTAAAGGGGCCCCCTGGATGAGATGATTGAGAAAAGAGTATGGCCATACCCAGGTGACAGTGTTCATCTGATCTAATCATGCTCATCATATTGGAGCTACAAGCTTGACACGCTTGTCCAATAAGAACATCCAGTGGCAAAGGAAATATGCATGCCTTGTGAATTGATTCACACTTGTGCTATGGTTTGGGTGTAGTCTTGGAAGACTCTTTCCTTTATATCGGGAGACAGTGATGTGTTGCTAGATACCCCTCACTGATCGTGATAATGTGAATTATCATTACCGACATTTAAAGGAAACCCTCAGGGTCGCACAATTTGATGATATGGCTTACTTCAGTCAGATCGTGTGGACTGAATTGTTTGGGTTCAGTTTAAAGGGATTTAATCTCTGATTGTAAGTGAGATCTAGTCTGATCATGTTTGATTGATTAAGGCTTGAGATCGGTAAGCTTCGATCGAGAGAATGATTGCTAGATCGGGCAGATCAGAAGCATCAAGAGATTAACGGTCAGATCTGGAGCCTTAGGGTTTATTTGAGATCTAGACTAGATCATTGGCTTGATTGGTTCGTAAACCGAACCAATGTGAACCGGCTCATGAAATGAGCGCATGGTTCAAGGCTTGGCGACTTGTTCACTTGGCGTGAACATTGGAGCGAGTGGTGTGGCTATTTTTAGTAACCACGATCTCCACTTGGAGATAACGCTCACGTTCGAATAGCTCTTGCTATTCTCGCCTCTCAAGCGACCTCTCTCTCGACACTCGTTGTGTGTGGCGACGCTTGGAAGATAGAGGAGGTTTTTGGCCAAAAGAGATCAACACATCTCCATCCCTTTTCACTCGATCAAGGACTCCAAGGAACCTTGCTAGCACAAGGAGCACCAAGGGTAGGCGCATTGATCATCTTGTGTGTGAAACTTAGGAGAAGGCTCGCTTGCGTCTTTCCTTCCAAAGCTTCATCAAACCGATGGCAATGGTATGAGTTTATCTTCATCTATTCAAATATTCGAAAGCTAGTTATATGACATATATAGATCCTTTGAAATCCTAATATCCCTTGCAAAATTTTGTTGCGCCACCATTAGGGTTTCTACCCCTTAGTTAGGGGTTCCCTTCAATTGGTATCAGAGCTAGGGTTATATGTTCATATGATTGCTTTGATTGTGAATCCATATATGCTTAGATCTTATATGTGCGAAACTAGTTTATGCTTTTCTTTTTGCGCATCTATGTTGGCGCATGTTGTAGCTTAAGTTTTCTCAAAAGGAAATATCACATGCGCGCTTAACATTAGATCTAAGGCCCTGCTATAAACCCTTAGACGGGTTATTAGGGTTGAAATCACCCCCTAGGTCAGATCCAATCAGTCTGATCAGACTATCTGACAGCCTTGATGGGTCGACTGGATAGCACCTTGGCGCAAGCTTGAGGTGGCTACAGGTCGACTGCAGACAGGCGTGTAGCGATGTCTGATTGAGACGACCCATGAACGCACCTGAGTTAGGCCCGGGGTCACACCCGCTTGCCAGACCTCAGTGTGGTTGTTCAGCCCTGGCGCATGCATGGTTGACCTTATGGTCGACTCAAGTCAGTTAGGACTTGGTGCATGCAAGGGCAGAGGATCTGACTAGGTTGGTTGAGTGGATCCCTAGTAATGGACCGTTGTAAGGTTGTAGGGCAAATAAGGAAAAATTAAAATTGATCCCATGGGGTTTTTCGAAAAATTTTAATTTTTTATGATGGATCACATGATTGCTGATTGGATGCATATGTTTGTCTATTTAGTCTTATGTGGGCTGCCCATATTAATTGTGTGTGAAGTTACCCCTTTAGCCTAAGGGGGGGTCCCCTTCTAGGGGGAGCAAAAACCCTAAAGTGATGGCGCATAAAATTTTGACTTGCGGAAACTAGGGTTATAGAATCGACTTGCATGTTAAAAGATCAACTCGATATAAGATTATCAAAGATGATGCAAAACGATCATACCATCGCCATGGAGTAGGTGTTGCCTTGGAAGCTAAAGTCGCAAGTGCCACTTCTCCAAAGTCCCGCACACAAGAGGATGATGGCAAACTCTTTGTCGCTCCTTGTGCTAGCAAGGCTTCAAAGAATCCTTGATCGAATGAGAAAGGGATGGAGATCTTTTCTCTTGGCCGAATCCTCCTCAAATCTTCAAGCGTCGCCACACTCACGAGAGTCGAGAGGAATATGGGCGAGAGGAATAATTGTGTTGGCGAAAATAGGGTATATCCTATTTTGGATGAGCGCTCTCTCCAAGTGGAGATCATGGTTACTAAAAATAGTAACCACTCCTCACCCCAACGTTCACGCCAAGTGAACTTGTCGCCAACTCCTCTCCCCTTGAACCATGCGCTCATCAAGTGAGCCGGTTCACTTTGGTTCGGTTTAAGAACCAATCAAGCCAATGATCTAGTCTAGATCTTAAATAAACCCTAAGGTTCCCGATCTAACCGTCGATCTCCTCGATGCCCCCTGATCTGACCGATCTGGCATCTATTCTCTCGATCGAAGCTTACCGATCTTAAGCCCTAATCAATCAAACATGATCAGACCAGATCTCACTCACAATCAGAGATTAAATCCCTTTAAACTGAACCGAAACAATTCAGTCCACACGATCTGACTTAAGTAAGCCATATCATCAAATTGTGCGACCCTGAGGGTTTCCTTTAAATGTCGGTAACGATAATTCTCATTATCACGATCAGTGAGGGGTATCTAGCAACACATCACTGTCTCCCGATAGAAAGGAAAGAGTCTTCCAAGACTACACCCAAACCACAGCACAAGTGTGAATCATTTCACAAGGCATGCATATTTCCTTTGCCACTGGATGTTCTTATTGGACAAGCCTGTCAAGCTCGTAACTCCAATATGATGAGCATGATTAGAACAGATGAACACTGTCACCTGGGTATGGCCATACACTTTCTCAATCATCTCATCCAGGGGGCCCCTTTAGAACATCACACTCCTTAAACAAGGAGACGGCAATCCTATGTCTATCACTAGTGCTCTAACCTGACTCAAGCTCACCATCCAAGATAGTCTATAATCATTATCTTTCAAATGATATTGAACCATCTCAAAACAATGACAATCATCATTCAGAAAACACAAGTGATCTCAAGTCAGAGGAAATGTGCCACTTGTCTTAATCAAGGAATATTCACATTGTGACAAACAATTGAACATCCTAGTAGGGTCTGTCCAGTACATCCAATGTACCCATGAGTCTACATCTTATTCCATGCTCGAAGCATCCTATAAGATTAGAACACATATTAGTCTTAATCATATCAAGGCTGTCTCATGTTCACCAAGATATATCGACTAAGGACATAATAGCATGTCAGCCGAGCTGAACAGCTTTGAGACATTATTCAGAAGAACATATATTGCAGCAGACAATGTAGCTAACTGAATAACAACCATGCCTTTATAAACATAACAGTTTATTACATGATACAAATACATTCCCATAGGCCTCAAACATTAGCCTTAAGGGCATACCCCAACAATCTCCCACTTGCACTTAATCTAATGGTTGAGAAATCTCAAACCCATATTATTACAGTGCTTCTCATGCTTCTGCTGCGCCAGAGGCTTGGTAAGCGGGTCTGCCAGATTGTCATCTGTATGAACCTTGCATACTTTGATCTCGCCACGATCTATGATCTCCCTGATCAAATGAAACCGTCTCTGTATGTGCTTGGACTTCTGGTGCGACCGTGGTTCCTTTGCTTGTGCGATTGCTCCAGTGTTATCACAGAAGATAACCAAAGGATCGACACTCGAAGGAAGAACACCAAGTTCTCTCACGAACTTACGAATCCAGACTGCCTCCTTGGATGCTTCCGAGGCTGCAACATACTCGGCTTCTGTTGTGGAATCAGCAACAGTTGACTGTTTGAAACTCTTCCACACCACTGCACCCCCATTCAAGCTAAAAACATAGCCTGATTGCGATCGGAAATCATCCTGGTCCGACTGGAACGAAGCGTCAGTATATCCTTCAATACTGAGTTCTTCCTGACCACCATATATCAAGAACATATCTTTGGTCCTCCGCAGATATTTTAAAATGTTCTTGACTGCAATCCAGTGCGCCATACCTGGATTACTTTGGAAACGACTGGTTACGCTTAACCCGTAAGCGACGTCTGGGCGAGTACACAACATCGCATACATAATGGAACCAATAGCCGAAGCATAAGGCGTATTGTCCATTTCATCTTTCTCAGTCTGTGTTTGTGGACACTGACTCTTCGAAAGACTCAGACCATGTCTGACTGGAAGATATCCTCGTTTAGAATTCTCTAAATGAAATCTCTCCAGGACCTTATCGATGTAAGTACTCTGGCACAGCCCGAGAAGCCTCTTAGATCTATCCCTGTAGATCTTCACACCTAACACATAGGCTGCTTCTCCTAGATCTTTCATCTGGAAACACTTCCTCAGCCATGCTTTAACAGCATGCATTTCAGGAATGTCATTTCCAATGATCAAGATGTCATCGACGTAGAGGACTAGGAAAGTAATCACGCTCCCACTAAACCTCTTATATACACACGGGTCATCCTCGTTCTTGATGAAACCAAATTCAGTGACTGATTCATCAAAACGAATATTCCAGCTTCTAGATGCTTGCTTAAGTCCATAAATGGACTTCTTTAACTTGCATATCTTATGACGATCTGATGGATTAGTGAAACCCTCAGGTTGTGTCATATACACATCCTCATCCAGATTTCCATTAAGGAAAGCTGTTTTCACATCCATCTGCCAAATCTCATAATCATAATATGCAGCTATCGCGAAAAGAATCCGAATAGACTTAAACATGGCTACAGGTGAGAAAGTTTCATCATAATCTATCCCGTAGATTTGTTTGAAACCTTTCGCAACTAGCCTGCCTTTATAGGTAACTACGTTACCATCCATGTCAATCTTCTTCTTGAAGATCCATTTACAGCCTATAGGGATAACTCCCGAAGGCGGATCAACCAAATCCCAAACTTGGTTATCTGACATGGAGTCCATCTCGGCGCGCATAGCCTCAAGCCATCTCGCTGACTCCGGTCCACTGACCGCATCCGCATAAGTGAGGGGTTCATCATTTTCAATGATGTAGACTCCGTCATAGCGCTCAGGCTGTCGACGGATCCTTCCCGATCTTCGCGGTTCCCGTGATATCTGAGCCTCAGGTTGTTCAATAACCTGTTCTACCGGCTCAGGCTCATCCAACTGTGCTTGATCACTTTGTCCTTCCTCTGGATTCTCATCCAGTTTTATTTCTCTCCCACTGGCCTCTTGCAGAAGAAACTCCTTCTCAAGAAATATGGCCGTCCGAGCAACAAAAACCTTGTTCTCTTTGGGATCGTAGAAATAATAACCCTTAGTTTCCTTAGGGTAACCGACAAAGATACATTTGTCAGATCTGCTCTCTAGTTTCCCAGAGGCGAGCTTTTTGACATAAGCCTCGCAGCCCCAGATCCTGATAAATGTCAAGCTCGGCTGTTTCCCATACCATAACTCATATGGCGTCTTTGAAACTGCCTTGGATGGCACTCGGTTTAGTACCTTTGCAGCTGTTTCCAGCGCAAAACCCCAAAAGGAGTATGGAAGAGTAGCCTGACTCATCATAGAACGAACCATATCAAGTAACGTTCTATTTCTCCTCTCGGACACACCATTCCATTGCGGTGTTCCTGGCGGAGTGAGCTGTGAGATAATCCCACACTCCTTTAGATAGTCAGTAAACGTATGACTTAGGTATTCACCACCTCGATCTGAGCGAAGTGCCTTGATATTTCGGCCTAGCTGATTCTGTACTTCATTCTTGAACTCTTTGAACTTGTCAAAAGATTCACTCTTATGTCTCATCAAATAGACATACCCATACCTACTGAAATCATCAGTAAAGGTAATGAAGTACTGATAGCCACCTCTGGCATGTTTACCAAATGGCCCACACACATCACTGTGTATAAGGTCAAGTAAACCTGAAGCCCTTTGACCTTTGTGAGGAAAAGGTGACTTCGTCATTTTACCCATCAAACAAGCTTTGCATGTATCAATCTCCTTATAGGAGAATGATCCCAGCAGTCCATGATCATGCAACCGCTTAATGCGTTTCTCGTTAATATGGCCTAAACGACTATGCCATAGCAAGGTGCTGTCATCAGCATACTTGGCTTTCTTAATATCAATTTGCTGTATCGAACATTCCATGTCCAACATGTATAACCCATTGTTAATTGAACCAGTTGCATAAACAATATTATCAAAAGACAAAATACACTTTGAAATATTGCATTCAAAGGAAAATCCCTTCCTGACAAGAGCAGGAATGGAGATAATATTTTTAGTTATACTGGGAACAAAATAACAATTGTCTAGTTCCAATACAAGTCCAGATGGTAAAGAAATGAAATAGTCTCCTACAGCAACAGCAGCAACCCGTGCCCCGTTTCCAACTCGTAGGTCCACCTCATGCTGTCCCACCTGTCTTCTTCTCTTGAGTTCCTGTACATTTGAACAAATGTGAACTCCACATGCAGTGTCCAACACCCATGATATAGAAGAAGATAACATGACCTCAGTCACAAATATACCTGAGCCAGAAGCAAAGCTTCCCCTCTTATCTCCTTGGAGCGCTTTACAGTCCTTTTTCCAGTGACCCAGCTGGCCACAGTGGAAACACCTGTATTCCTTGGACCGCTTCACCTTCTGCTTCAGAGCCTTGCTGTAATTCTTGACCGGGGCCTTGCCCTTCTTCCCCTTCTTCTTGTTCCTTGAAGGAACCATCAAGACAGAGGTCGAAGGCTTACCCTTCAGAGTTTCCTCAGTAGTCAAGAGCATATTCAGCAGCTCTGCCGGAGTACAATCGATTTTGTTCATATTAAAATTAATAATGAACGCGTCGAATGATGGCGGGAGAGACTGCAGAATAATGTCCACAGCAAGCTCCTGGTTGATGGTGTGCCCCAGTTTCTCCAGAGCCTCCTTGTGCCCAATCATCTTGAGCACGTGAGCTCCCACTGGGCTCCCTTCAGCCAGTTTGCTCTGAAAGAAGAGCTTAGTCAAATTATAGCGTTCAGTCCTCGCCTGTGCAGCATACAGCATCTTGAGGTTTGCTATAATCTGTATAGCTGACATATCCTCATGCTGACGCTGCAGCGGTGGCGTCATAGACGCTAGCATCAGGCAAGCGACATCAATGCTATCATTGACGTGCTTTTCATAGGCTTCCCGAACCGCCCTTGCGGCGTTCGGAGCGGACTGCGGCGGTATCGCCGTCTCGAGGACATACAGTTTCCTCTCTGCCTTAAGAACGATCTTAAGGTGTCCAAACCAGTCAGAGAAGTTCGGCCCAGCAAACTTCTCCCTTTCCAGTAGGGATCGCACATTGAAGTTCATGGTGTTCGTTGCTGCAGGTATCTACAACAATGCAAGAACAGCAAGGTCAGTATCAATGTATAAGAATCAATCAGGACTTAAGAAAGATTCTTTTTCTCACTATTTTATCAGGCGTGAAAAATCCAGCAAAACAGCCCGAAAGAGTAGAACTCTTTTAGTGAGATGGGATCCAGATTTCATACTTGGTCTCCGCGTCCCGCTCAGGCGAGATAAGATGCACAGAGAGTACAAGCACTAGTTTCTAGTAGGCATCCCAGCCAATCGCCAACCCGGGCGATTCCCCTTCATCTGGGCAATCCAGCAGACTGCGCCAACTGAGTTGGTACAACACAGTCTCTGATCCCACAGATGGCTGCCTCCATGTGCTACCATATGCGCCACATATGTAGCCTACACGGTCAAGCTGACCCGACCTACTCCCTGGACCACCACGTGCTATGCTGAGCAACGAGAAGGGATAAATCCCTACTCTGTAACACGCAGGTGTAATCCCGCACCGTCTGAAGATAGATGGACGTGCCCACTGAGTGGGTACAACACGGCTCCAACGATAATCAGAACAGTGAGGTTTCGCGTCAGAAGGCTTACGAGCTTGATATTTTAGCGTTGGATTTTAACGGTCTTTTATCTTCTTCACTATCATACAATTCCTATGGTGATAGCAGAAGATAAACTTAAACATGCATTTCTAATATTATACAATAAAAGAAAGCATGTATCTTATGTGGTAAAAGCCCATAGCCCTAGAAGACCTTAACCTAACTTAAGTCTTCATTTGCTCTTCATGGATCTTTTGCTGCTCATCTGGCCCAAACCTGGGCCCAAGCGCCATCTGCAGCACAGGTGCGCCCACCAGGGAAAATGCGCCTGGTCCTAGGGTCGAACCCTAGACCTCCCACCTGGTCCAGCCACTTGCTGCATGCGCCTCTGCCAAGTGTGCACTGTGCTCTTGTCTAATTAAATTACAAATTTAACTATCTAGACAAGATTGACACGCAGGTCAATTACATTTTATAAATTAAAGCAATGTGATACGCAGATCACAATAATTAATTTACAATTTTTAAAATCCAGGCACGCAGGCCCCAGCACAGCACACAATTAATATGGGCAGCCCACATAAGACTAAATAGACAAACATATGCATCAATCAACAACCATGTGATCCATCATAAAAATTAAAATTTTCGAAAACCCCATGGGATCAATTTTAATTTTCCTTATTTGCCCTACAACCTTACAACGGTCCATTACTAGGGATCCACTCATCCAACCTAGTCAGATCCACTGCCCTTACATGCACCAAGTCCTAACTGACTTGAGTCGACCATAAGGTCAACCATGCATGCGTCAGGGCTGAACGACCACACTGAGGTCTGGCAAGCGGGCGTGACCCCGGGCCTAACTCAGGTGCGTTCATTAATCGTCTCAGTCAGACATCGCTACACACCTGTCTGCAGTCGACCTATAGCCACCATAGGCTTGCGCCAAGGTGCTATCTGGTCGACCCATTCAGGCTGTCAGATAGTCTGATCAGACTGTTGGATCTAAACTAGGGGTGACTTCAACCCTAATAACCCGTCTAAGGGTTTAATGCAAGGCCTTGATCTAATGATATACGCGCAAGTGTTAAGTTTTAAAGAAAACAAAACTACTAGAAGCGCATACTATTTATACATGCGTCAACTTGCAACAAATGTTCTAGCATGTAGTTACGCATGTCATGAATAAACATTAGATCAAATGAACTAGCACAATCATGGATCACGTAAAGCATCAAGCAATCAAGATAACATACAGTAATCTAGCTCTGATACCAATTGAAGTTACCCCTTTAGCCTAAGGGGGGTCCCCTTCTAGGGGGAGCAAAAACCCTAAAGTGATGGCGCATAAAATTTTGACTTGCGGAAACTAGGGTTATAGAATCGACTTGCATGTTAAAAGATCAACTCGATATAAGATTATCAAAGATGATGCAAAACGATCATACCATCGCCATGGAGTAGGTGTTGCCTTGGAAGCTAAAGTCGCAAGTGCCACTTCTCCAAAGTCCCGCACACAAGAGGATGATGGCAAACTCTTTGTCGCTCCTTGTGCTAGCAAGGCTTCAAAGAATCCTTGATCGAATGAGAAAGGGATGGAGATCTTTTCTCTTGGCCGAATCCTCCTCAAATCTTCAAGCGTCGCCACACTCACGAGAGTCGAGAGGAATATGGGCGAGAGGAATAATTGTGTTGGCGAAAATAGGGTATATCCTATTTTGGATGAGCGCTCTCTCCAAGTGGAGATCATGGTTACTAAAAATAGTAACCACTCCTCACCCCAACGTTCACGCCAAGTGAACTTGTCGCCAACTCCTCTCCCCTTGAACCATGCGCTCATCAAGTGAGCCGGTTCACTTTGGTTCGGTTTAAGAACCAATCAAGCCAATGATCTAGTCTAGATCTTAAATAAACCCTAAGGTTCCCGATCTAACCGTCGATCTCCTCGATGCCCCCTGATCTGACCGATCTGGCATCTATTCTCTCGATCGAAGCTTACCGATCTTAAGCCCTAATCAATCAAACATGATCAGACCAGATCTCACTCACAATCAGAGATTAAATCCCTTTAAACTGAACCGAAACAATTCAGTCCACACGATCTGACTTAAGTAAGCCATATCATCAAATTGTGCGACCCTGAGGGTTTCCTTTAAATGTCGGTAACGATAATTCTCATTATCACGATCAGTGAGGGGTATCTAGCAACACATCACTGTCTCCCGATAGAAAGGAAAGAGTCTTCCAAGACTACACCCAAACCACAGCACAAGTGTGAATCATTTCACAAGGCATGCATATTTCCTTTGCCACTGGATGTTCTTATTGGACAAGCCTGTCAAGCTCGTAACTCCAATATGATGAGCATGATTAGAACAGATGAACACTGTCACCTGGGTATGGCCATACACTTTCTCAATCATCTCATCCAGGGGGCCCCTTTAGAACATCACACTCCTTAAACAAGGAGACGGCAATCCTATGTCTATCACTAGTGCTCTAACCTGACTCAAGCTCACCATCCAAGATAGTCTATAATCATTATCTTTCAAATGATATTGAACCATCTCAAAACAATGACAATCATCATTCAGAAAACACAAGTGATCTCAAGTCAGAGGAAATGTGCCACTTGTCTTAATCAAGGAATATTCACATTGTGACAAACAATTGAACATCCTAGTAGGGTCTGTCCAGTACATCCAATGTACCCATGAGTCTACATCTTATTCCATGCTCGAAGCATCCTATAAGATTAGAACACATATTAGTCTTAATCATATCAAGGCTGTCTCATGTTCACCAAGATATATCGACTAAGGACATAATAGCATGTCAGCCGAGCTGAACAGCTTTGAGACATTATTCAGAAGAACATATATTGCAGCAGACAATGTAGCTAACTGAATAACAACCATGCCTTTATAAACATAATAGTTTATTACATGATACAAATACATTCCCATAGGCCTCAAACATTAGCCTTAAGGGCATACCCCAACAGTGTGCTGTGCTGGGGCCTGCGTGCCTGGGATTTAAAATTGTTGTAAATTAATTATTGTGATCTGCGCATCACATTGCTTTAATTTATAAAATGTTATTGACCTGCGTGTCAATCTTGTCTAGATAGTTAAATTTGTAATTTAATTAGACAAGAGCACAGAGCACACTCGGCAGAGGCGCATGCAGCAGTGGCTTGACCAGGTGGGAGGTCTAGGGTTCGACCCTAGGACCTGGCGCATTTTCCTGGTGGGCGCACCAGAGCTGCAATTGGCGCTTGGGCCCTGGTATGGGCCAGATGAGCAGCAAAAGACCCATGAAGAGCAAGTGAAGACTTAAACTAGGTTAAGGTCTTCTAGGGCTATGGGCTTTTACCACATAAGAACCATGCTTTCTTTTATTGCTTATATAAGTAGAACAGCATGTTTTAATTTATCTTCTGCTATCACCATAGGAATTGTATGATAGTGAAGAAGATAAAAGACCGTTAAAATCCAACGCTAAAATATCAAGCTCGTAAGCCTTCTGACGCGAAACCTCACTGTTCTGATTATCGTTGGAGCCGTGTTGTACCCACTCAGTGGGCACGTCCATCTATCTTCAGACGGTGTGGGATTACACCTGTGTGTTACAGAGTAGGGATTTATCCCTTCTCGTTGCTCAGCATAGCACATGGTGGTCCAGGGAGTAGGTCGGGTCAGCTTGACCGTGTAGGCTACATATGTGGCGCATATGGTAGCACATGGAGGCAGCCATCTGTGGGGTCAGAGACTGTGTTGTACCAACTCAGTTGGCACAGTCTGCTGGACTGCCCAGATGAAGGGGAATCGCACGGGTTGGCGATTGGCAGGGACTGCCTACCAGAGATTAGTGCTTGTACTCTCTGTGCATCTTATCTCGCCTGAGCGGGACGCGGAGACCAAGTATGAAATCCGGATCCCATCTCACTAAAAGAGTGTCTACTCTTTCGGACTGTTTAATGGATTTTTCAGTCAGATAAAATAGTGAGAAAAGGAATCTTTCTTAAGTCCTGATCGATTCTTATACATTGATACTGACCTTGCTGTTCTTGCATTGTTGTAGATACCTGCAGCAACGAACACCATGAACTTCAATGTGCGATCCCTACTGGAAAGGGAGAAGTTTGCTGGGCCGAACTTCTCTGACTGGTTTGGACACCTTAAGATCGTTCTTAAGGCAGAGAGGAAACTGTATGTCCTCGAGACGGCGATACCGCCGCAGCCCGCTCCGAACGCCGCAAGGGCGGTTCGGGAAGCCTATGAAAAGCACGTCAATGATAGCATTGATGTCGCTTGCCTGATGCTAGCGTCTATGACGCCACCGCTGCAGCGTCAGCATGAGGATATGTCTGCTATAGACATGATAGCAAACCTCAAGATGCTGTATGCTGCACAGGCGAGGACAGAGCGCTACAATTTGACGAAGCTCTTCTTTCAGAGCAAACTGGCTGAAGGGAGCCCAGTGGGAGCTCACGTGCTCAAGATGATTGGGCACAAGGAGGCTCTAGAGAAACTGGGGCATACCATCAACCAGGAGCTTGCTGTGGATATTATTCTACAGTCTCTCCCGCCTTCATTCGATGCGTTCATTATTAACTTTAATATGAACAAAATCGATTGTACTCCGGCAGAGCTGCTGAATATGCTCCTCACTACTGAGGAGACTCTGAAGGGAAAGCCTTCGACCTCTGTCTTAATGGTTCCTTCCAGGAACAAGAAGAAGGGGAAGAAGGGCAAGGCCCCTGTCAAGAATTACAGCAAGGCTCTGAAGTAGAAGGTGAAGCGGTCTAAGGAATACAGGTGTTTCCACTGTGGCCAGCTGGGTCACTGGAAAAAGGACTGTAAAGCGCTCCAAGGAGATAAGAGGGGAAGCTTCGCTTCTGGCTCAGGTATATTCGTGACTGAGGTCATGTTTTCTTCTTCTATATCATGGGTGTTGGACACTGCATGTGGAGTTCACATTTGTTCAAATGTACAGGAACTCAAGAGAAGAAGGCAGGTGGGACAGCATGAGGTGGACCTACGAGTTGGAAACGGGGCACGGGTTGCTGCTGTTGCTGTAGGAGACTACTTCATTTCTTTACCATCTGGACTTGTATTGGAACTAAACAGTTGTTATTTTGTTCCCAGTATTACTAAAAATATTATCTCCATTCCTGCTCTTGTCTGGAAGGGATTTTCCTTTGAATGCAATATTTCAAAGTGTGTTTTATCTTATGATAATATTGTTTATGCAACTGGTTCAATTAGCAATGGGTTATTCATGTTGGACATGGAGCATTCTATACAAAATATTGATATTAAGAAAGCCAAGTATGCTGATGACAGCACCTTGCTATGGCATAGTCGTTTAGGCCATATAAACGAGAAACGCATTAAGCGGTTGCATGATTATGGACTGCTGGGATCATTCTCCTACAAGGAGATTGATACATGCAAAGCTTGTTTGATGGGCAAAATGACGAAGTCACCTTTTCCTCACAAAGGTCAAAGGGCTTCAGGTTTACTTGACCTTATACACAGTGATGTGTGTGGGCCATTTAGTAAACATGCCAGAGGTGGCTATCAGTACTTCATTACCTTTACTGATGATTTCAGTAGGTATAGCTATGTCTTTTTAATGAGACATAAGAGTGAATCTTTTGACAAGTTCAAAGAGTTCAAAAATGAAGTACAGAATCAGCTAGGCCGAAATATCAAGGCACTTCGCTCAGATCGAGGTGGTGAATACCTAAGTCATGCGTTTACTGACTATCTAAAGGAGTGTGGGATTATCTCACAGCTCACTCCGCCAGGAACACCTGAATGGAATGGTGTGTCCGAGAGGAGAAATAGAACGTTACTTGATATGGTTCGTTCTATGATGAGTCAGGCTACTCTTCCATACTCCTTTTGGGGTTTTGCACTGGAAACAGCTGCAAAGATACTAAACCGAGTGCCATCCAAGGCAGTTTCAAAGACGCCATATGAGTTATGGTATGGGAAACAGCCGAGCTTGACATTTATCAGGATCTGGGGCTGCGAGGCTTATGTCAAAAAGCTCGCCTCTGGGAAACTAGAGAGCAGATCTGACAAATGTATCTTTGTCGGTTACCCTAAGGAAACTAAGGGTTATTATTTCTACGACCCCAAAGAGAACAAGGTTTTTGTTGCTCGGACGGCCATATTTCTTGAGAAGGAGTTTCTTCTGCAAGAGGCCAGTGGGAGAGAAATAAAGCTGGATGAGAATCCAGAGGAAGGACAAAGTAGTCAAGCACAGTTGGATGAGCCTGAGCCGGTAGATCAGGTTATTGAACATCCTGAGGCTCAGATATCACGGGAACCGCGAAGATCGGGAAGGATTCATCGACAGCCTGAGCGCTATGACGGAGTCTACATCATTGATAATGATGAACCCCTCACTTATGCGGAAGCGGTCAGTGGACCGGAGTCAGCGAGATGGCTTGAAGCTATGCGCGCCGAGATGGACTCCATGTCAGATAACCAAGTTTGGGATTTGGTTGATCCGCCTCCGGGAGTTATCCCTATAGGCTGTAAGTGGATCTTCAAGAAGAAGATTGACATGGATGGTAACGTGGTTACCTATAAAGGCAGGCTAGTTGCGAAAGGTTTCAAACAAATCTACGGGATAGATTATGATGAAACTTTCTCACCTGTAGCTATGTTTAAGTCTATTCGGATTCTTTTCGCGATAGCTGCATACTATGATTATGAGATTTGGCAGATGGATGTGAAAACAGCTTTCCTTAATGGAAATCTGGATGAGGATGTGTATATGACACAACCAGAAGGTTTCACTAATCCATCAGATCGTCATAAGATATGCAAGTTAAAGAAGTCTATTTATGGACTTAAGCAAGCATCTAGAAGCTGGAATATTCGTTTTGATGAATCAATCAGTGAATTTGGTTTCATCAAGAACGAGGATGACCCGTGTGTATATAAGAGGTTTAGTGGGAGCGTGATTACTTTCCTAGTCCTCTACGTCGATGATATCTTGATCATTGGAAATGACATTCCTGAAATGCATGCTGTGAAGGCATGGCTGAGGAAATGTTTCCAAATGAAAGATCTAGGAGAAGCAGCCTATGTGTTAGGTGTGAAGATCTACAGGGATAGATCGAAGAGGCTTCTCGGGCTGTGACAGAGTACTTACATCGATAAAGTCCTGGAGAGATTTCATTTAGAGAATTCTAAACGAGGATATCTTCCAGTCAGACATGGTCTAAATCTTTCGAAGAGTCAGTGTCCACAAACACAGACTGAGAAAGATGAAATGGACAATACGCCTTATGCTTCGGCTATTGGATCCATTATGTATGCGATGTTGTGTACTCGCCCAGACGTCGCTTACGGGTTAAGCGTGACCAGTCGTTTCCAAAGTAATCCAGGTATGGCGCATTGGATTGCAGTCAAGAACGTTTTAAAATATCTGCGGAGAACCAAAGATATGTTCTTGATATATGGTGGTCAGGAAGAACTCAGTATAGAGGGATATACTGACGCTTCGTTCCAGTCAGACCAGGATGATTTCCGATCGCAATCAGGCTATGTTTTTAGCTTGAATGGAGGTGCAGTGGTGTGGAAGAGTTTCAAACAGTCAACTGTTGCTGATTCCACAACAGAAGCCGAGTATGTTGCAGCCTCGGAAGCATCCAAGGAGGCAGTGTGGATTCGTAAGTTCGTGAGAGAACTTGGTGTCGTTCCTTCGAGTGCAGATCCTTTGGTTATCTTCTGTGATAACACTGGAGCAATCGCACAAGCAAAGGAACCACGGTCGCACCAGAAGTCCAAGCACATACAGAGACGGTTTCATTTGATCAGGGAGATCATAGATCGTGGCGAGATCAAAATCTGCAAGGTTCATACAGATGACAATCTGGCAGACCCGCTTACCAAGCCTCTGGCGCAGCAGAAGCATGAGAAGCACTGTAATAATATGGGTTTGAGATTTCTCAACCATTAGATTAAGTGCAAGTGGGAGATTGTTGGGGTATGCCCTTAAGGCTAATGTTTGAGGCCTGTGGGAATGTATCTGTATCATGTAATAAACTGTTATGTTTATAAAGGCATGGTTATTATTCAGTTGTTTACATTGTCTGCTGCAATATATGTTCTTCTGAATAATGTCTCAAAGCTGTTCAGCTGGGCTGACATGCTGTTATGTCCTTAGTCGATATATCTTGGTGAACATGAGACAGCTTTGATATGGTTAAGACTAATATGTGTTCTAATCTTATAGGATGCTTCGAGCATGGAATAAGATGTAGACTCATGGGTACATTGGATGTGCTGGACAGACCCTACTAGGATATTCAATTGTTTGTCACAATGTGAATAATCCTTGAATATGACAAGTGGCACATTTCCTCTGACTTGAGATCACTTGTGTTTTCTAAATGATGATTGTCATTGTTTTGAGATAGTTCAATATCATTTGAAACATAATGATTATAGACTATCTTGGATGGTGAACTTGAATCAGGTTAGGGCACTAGTGATAGACATAGGATTGCCGTCTCCTTGTTCAAGGAGTGTGATGTTCTAAAGGGGCCCCCTGGATGAGATGATTGAGAAAAGAGTATGGCCATACCCAGGTGACAGTGTTCATCTGATCTAATCATGCTCATCATATTGGAGCTACAAGCTTGACACGCTTGTCCAATAAGAACATCCAGTGGCAAAGGAAATATGCATGCCTTGTGAATTGATTCACACTTATGCTATGGTTTGGGTGTAGTCTTGGAAGACTCTTTCCTTTATATCGGGAGACAGTGATGTGTTGCTAGATACCCCTCACTGATCGTGATAATGTGAATTATCGTTACCGACATTTAAAGGAAACCCTCAGGGTCGCACAATTTGATGATATGGCTTACTTCAGTCAGATCGTGTGGACTGAATTGTTTGGGTTCAGTTTAAAGGGATTTAATCTCTGATTGTAAGTGAGATCTAGTCTGATCATGTTTGATTGATTAAGGCTTGAGATCGGTAAGCTTCGATCGAGAGAATGATTGCTAGATCGGGCAGATCAGAAGCATCAAGAGATTAACGGTCAGATCTGGAGCCTTAGGGTTTATTTGAGATCTAGACTAGATCATTGGCTTGATTGGTTCTTAAACCGAACCAATGTGAACCGGCTCATGAAATGAGCGCATGGTTCAAGGCTTGGCGACTTGTTCACTTGGCGTGAACATTGGAGCGAGTGGTGTGGCTATTTTTAGTAACCACGATCTCCACTTGGAGATAACGCTCACGTTCGAATAGCTCTTGCTATTCTCGCCTCTCAAGCGACCTCTCTCTCGACACTCGTTGTGTGTGGCGACGCTTGGAAGATAGAGGAGGTTTTTGGCCAAAAGAGATCAACACATCTCCATCCCTTTTCACTCGATCAAGGACTCCAAGGAACCTTGCTAGCACAAGGAGCACCAAGGGTAGGCGCATTGATCATCTTGTGTGTGAAACTTAGGAGAAGGCTCGCTTGCGTCTTTCCTTCCAAAGCTTCATCAAACCGATGGCAATGGTATGAGTTTATCTTCATCTATTCAAATATTCGAAAGCTAGTTATATGACATATATAGATCCTTTGAAATCCTAATATCCCATGCAAAATTTTGTTGCGCCACCATTAGGGTTTCTACCCCTTAGTTAGGGGTTCCCTTCAGCATGGTTGACCATTAGGTCAACGCAAGTCAGTTAAGACTTGGTGCATGCAAGGGCATGGATCAAACTAGACATGATGAGTGGATCCCTATTAATGGACCGTTGTAAGGTTGTAGGAGCACATAAGTAAAGTAAAATTGATGCCAATGGGTTTTCAAAATTTTATTTTCTTATGTGATGGATCACATGTTGATTGAATGATGCCATGATGCTTGTTTATTTAATCTTATGTGGGATGCCCTTTATTGTGTGCGTGCTGGGGCCTGCGAGCCTGGTAAATTATTATTTTTGTGATCTGCGAATCACATTTTTAATTAATTTATTATATAATTGACCTGCGAGTCAAGCTTGTCTAGATAGATTAAAATGTATTTTAATTAGACAAGAACACAAAAGCACACATCGCAGAGGCGCATTCAGCTGGTGGGCGCACCTGAGCTGCATTGAGCGCTAGGGCCCTGGGTTGGACCAGATGAGATGCAAAAGACCCAAGAAGCAAGTGAAGACTTAAGATAACTTAAGGTCTTACTTAGGGTTCATGGGCTTTTACCACATAAGATCAGCATGCTTTCTATTTATTGCTTTTATAATTAGAATTGCATGAGTTTATCTTCTGCTATAGCCATAGGATTTGCCTGATAGTAAGAAGATAAAAGACCGTTAAAATCCAACGCTAAAATATCAAGCTCGTTAGCCTTCTGACGCGAAACCTCACTATTCTGACTATCGTTGGAGCCGTGTTGTACCCACTCAGTGGGCACGTCCATCTATCTTCAGACGGTGCGGGATTTCACCTACGTCTTACAGAGAAGGGATTTATCGCTTCTCGTTGCTCAGCATAGCACGTGGTGGTCCAGGGAGTAGGTCAGGTCAGCTTGACCATATAGGCTACACATGGGGCATATGATAGCTATATGGAGGCAGCCATTTGTGGGATCAGAGACTGTGTTGTACCAACTCAGTTGGCACAGTCTGCTGGATTGCCCAGATGAAGGGGAATCGCACGGGTTGGCGATTGGCAGGGACTGCCTACCAGAAATTAGTACTTGTATTCTCTGTGCATCTTATCTCGCCTGAGCGGGACGCGGAGACCAAGTATGAAATCTGGATCCCATCTCACTAAAAGAGTGTTACTCTTTCGGACTGTTTAATGGATTTTTCAGTCAGATAAAATAGTGAGAAAAGAATCTTTCTTAAGTCCTGGATTGATTCTAAACATTGATACTGACCTTGCTGTTCTTGCATTGTTGTAGATTCCTGCAGCAACGAACACCATGAGCTTCAATGTGCGATCCCTACTGGAAAGGGAGAAGTTTGCTGGGCCAAACTTCTCAGACTGGTTCGGACACCTTAAGATCGTTCTTAAGGCTGAGAGGAAACTGTATGTCCTCGAGACGGCTATACCGCCTCAACCCGCTGCGAACGCCGCAAGGGCGGTTCGCGATGCCTATGAAAAGCACGTCAATGATAGAATTGATGTCGCTTGCCTGATACTAGCGTCTATGACGCCACCGCTGCAGCGTCAGCATGAGGATATGTCGGCTATAGAGATTATAGCAAACCTCAAGATGCTGTATGCTGCACAGGCGAGGACAGAACGCTATAATCTGACAAAGCTTTTCTTTCAGAGCAAACTAGCTGAAGGAAGCCCAGTGGGAGCTCACGTGCTCAAGATGATTGGGCACAAGGAGGCTCTGGAGAAACTGGGGCATACCATCAACCAGGAGCTTGCTGTAGACATTATTCTGCAGTCTCTCCCGCCCTCTTTCGATGCGTTCATTATTAACTTTAATATGAACAAAATCGATTGTACTCCGGCAGAGCTGCTGAATATGCTCTTGACTATTGAGGAGACTCTGAAGGGAAAGCCTTCAACCTCTGTCTTAATGGTTCCTTCTAGGAACAAGAAGAAGGGGAAGAAGGGCAAGGCCCCTGTCAAGAACTATAGCAAGGCTCTGAAACAAAAGGTGAAGCGGTCGAAGGACAACAGGTGTTTCCACTGTGGCCAGTTGGGTCACTGGAAAAAGGACTGTAAAGCGCTCCAAGGAGATAAGAGGGGAAGCCTTGCTTCTGGCTCAGGTATATTCGTGACGGAAGTCATGTTTTCATCTTCTTCCATTTCATGGGTGTTGGACACTGCATGTGGAGTTCACATTTGTTCAAATGTGCAGGAACTCAAGAGAAGAAGACAGGTGGGACAGCATGAGGTGGACCTACGCGTTGGAAACGGGGCACGGGTTGCTGCTGTTGCTGTAGGAGATTATTACATCTCATTACCATCTGGCATTGTATTAGAATTAAACAATTGTTACTTTGTACCCAGTATTACCAAAAATATTATCTCGATTCCTGCTCTTGTCAGGAAAGGATTTGCCTTTGAATGCAATATTTCAAAGTGTGTACTTTCTCTTGATAATATTGTTTATGCTACTGGTTCAATTAACAATGGGTTATTCATGTTGGACATGGAAAATTCTATACAAAACATTGATAATAAGAAAGCCAAGTATGCTGATGACAGCACCTTGTTATGGCATAGTCGTTTAGGCCATATTAACAAGAAGCGCATTAAGCGGTTGCATGATCATGGACTGCTGGGATCATTCTCCTATGAGGAGATTGATACATGCAAAGCTTGTTTAATGGGTAAAATGACGAAGTCTCCTTTTCCCAACAAAGGTCAAAGGGCTTCAGGTTTACTTGACCTTATACACAGTGATGTGTGTGGGCCATTTAGTAAACATGCCAGAGGTGGCTATCAGTACTTCATTACCTTTACTGATGATTTCAGTAGATATTGTTAGGTCCCCTTCAAGGGGGAGCGCAAGCGGATAAAGCCCCTTTCTAGAGGGGGGCGCAAATGCAATTTTAGGGGTGTCACCCTCATGATCGCATGTAGATCATATGGTTAACTTATGTATAAGCGAAAGGATCTTTAAAGGGATCATACCAACGCCATGAAGTTGGATGTCGGCTTGGAAGAAGAGAGCAACTTTGATCTCCTCCAAAAGTTCACACACAAGGTGAAGATCTCTTACTTCCTTGGCGTCACTTGTGCTAGCAAGGCACCCAAGGTTCCTTGTCGAATGGAAGGAGATGATGAAAGCTTTCTTGGCCGATCCTTCTTCTCGTCAACCTCTACCACCCGAGAGTTCGAGTGTCGTCGAGAGCCAAAGGGGAGATGAGCTTTTTTTTCAAGCTTGTGATCGAATGTGGAGACATTCATCACTATGGCAAAACCGAAATGCCATAAATGGTAAGTCTTCAACACATGCGTTATGCGTTCACATGAAGTGAACCAAACGCATATCTCATCTCACAAATGAACCAAGCGCTCACATATGAGCCGGTTCAATGTAGTTGGTCCAATGACCAAACCAAATCAGCCCAAGTATTGGTCCAGACCAAAATAAACCCTAAGGTTCAAGATCTGACCGTTCATCCTTTGATGCTCTTGATCTCCCAGATCTAGCATCCACACTCTCGATCAAAGCTTACCAATCTCAAGCCCTAATCAATCAAACATGATCAGACTGGATCTCACTTACAATCAGAGTTTAATCTCCTTTAAACTGAATCAAAACAATCCAGTCCACCCGATCTGACTCAAGTAAGTCATATCACCAAATTGTGCGACCCTAAGGGTTTCCTTTAAATGTCGGTAACGATAACTCACGTCATCACAATCAGTGAGGGGTATCTAGCAACACATCACTGTCTCCCGATATAAAGGAAAGAGTCTTCCAAGACTACACCCAAACCACAGCACAAGTGTGAATCCACTTCACAAGGCATACATGTTTCCTTTGCCACTGGATGTTCTTATTGGACAAGCATGTCAAGCCTGTAACTCCAATACAATGAGCATGATTAGATCAGATGAACATAGTCATCTGGGTATGGCCATACACTATCTCAATCATCTCATACAGGGGGGCCCCTTTAGAACATCACACTCCTTGAACAAGGAGACGGCAATCCTTTATCTATCACTAGTGTCCTAACCTGACTCATGATCATTATCCAAGATAGTCTATAATCATTATGTTTCAAATGATATTGAACTACCTCAAAATAATGACATTCATCATTTAGAAACACAAGTGATCTCAAGTCAGAGGACATGTGCCACTTGTTGCATTCAAGGATTATTCACATTGTGACAAACAATTGAATATCCTAGTAGGGTCTGTCCAGTACATCCAATGTACCCATGAGTCTACATCTTATTTCATGCTCGAAGCATCCTATAAGATTAGCACACATATTAGTCTCAATCATATCAAGGCTGTCTCATGTTCACCAAGATATCTCGACTAAGGACATATGCATGTCAGCCTAGCTGAACAGCTTTGAGACATTATTCAGAAGTACACTTATTACAGCAAACAAGGTAGCAACCTGAATAATAACCATGCCTTTATAAACATAAGAGTTTATTACATGATACTTATACAATCCCAAGGCCTCAAACATTAGCCTTAAGGGCATACCCCAACAGATATGGGTATGTCTATCTTATGAGACATAAGAGTGAATCTTTTGACAAGTTCAAAGAGTTCAAAAATGAAGTACAGAATCAGCTAGGCCGAAATATCAAGGCACTTTGTTCTGATCGAGGTGGAGAATACTTGAGTCATGCGTTTACTGACTATCTAAAAGAGTGTGGGATTATCTCACAGCTCACTCCGCCAGGAACACCGTAATGTAATGGTGTGTCCGAGAGGAGAAATAGAACGTTACTTGATATGGTTCGTTCTATGATGAGTCAGGCTACTCTACCTTACTCCTTTTGGGGATTTGCACTGGAAACAGCTGCAAAGGTACTAAACCGAGTGCCATCCAAGACAGTTTCAAAGACGCCATATGAGTTATGGTATGGGAAACAGCCTAGCTTGACATTTATCAGGATCTGGGGTTGCGAGGCTTATGTCAAAGAGCTCGCCTCTGGGAAACTGGAGAGCAGATCTGAGAAATGTATCTTTGTCGGTTACCCTAAGGAAACTAAGGGTTATTATTTCTACGATCCCAAAGAGAACAAAGTATTTGTTGCTCGGACGGCAATATTTCTTGAGAAGGAATTTCTTCTGCAAGAAGCCAGTGGGAGAGAAATAAAGCTGGATGAGAATCCAGAGGAAGGACAAAGTAGTCAAGCACAGTTGGATGAGCCAGAGCCAGTGGATCAGGTTATTGAACAACCTGAGGCTCAGATATCACGGGAACCGCGAAGATCCGGAAGGATCCGTCGACAGCCTGAGCGCTATGACGGAGTCTACATCATTGATAATGATGAACCCCTCACTTATGCGGATGCGGTCAGTGGACCGGAGTCAGCTAGATGGCTTGAAGCTATGCGAGCCGAGATGGACTCCATGTCAGATAACCAAGTCTGGGATTTGGTTGATCCGCCTCCGGGAGTAATCCCTATAGGCTGTAAATGGATCTTCAAGAAGAAGATTGACATGGATGGTAACGTAGTTACCTATAAAGGCAGGCTAGTTGCGAAAGGTTTCAAACAAATCTACGGGATAGATTATGATGAAACTTTCTCACCTGTAGCCATGTTTAAGTCTATTCGGATTCTTTTCGCGATAGCTGCATATTACGATTATGAGATCTGGCAGATGGATGTGAAGACGGCTTTCCTTAATGGAAATCTGGATGAGGATGTGTATATGACACAACCAGAAGGTTTCACTAATCCATCAGATCGTCATAAAATATGCAAGTTAAAGAAGTCCATTTATGGACTGAAACAAGCATCTAGAAGCTGGAATATTCGTTTTGATGAATCAATCTCTGAGTTTGGTTTCATCAAGAACGAAGATGACCCGTGTGTATATAAGAGGTTTAGTGGGAGCGTGGTTACTTTCCTAGTCCTCTACGTCGATGATATCTTAATCATTGGAAATGATATTCCTGAACAGCATGCTGTTAAAGCATGGTTAGGAAAATGTTTTCAGATGAAAGATCTAGGAGAAGCAGCCTATGTATTAGGTGTGAAAATCTACAGAGATAGATCTAAGAGGCTTCTCGGGCTGTGCCAGAGTACTTACATCAATAAAGTCCTGGAAAGATTTCATTTAGAGAATTCTAAAAGGGGATATCTTCCAGTCAGACATGGTCTGAATCTTTCGAAGAGTCAGTGTCCACAGACACAGACTGAGAAAGATGAAATGGACAATACGCCTTATGCTTCGGCTATTGGGTCCATTATGTATGCGATGTTATGTACTCGCCCAGACGTCGCTTACGGGTTAAGCGTGACCAGTCGATTCCAAAGTAATCCAGGTCAGGCACACTGGATTGCAGTCAAGAACATTTTAAAATATCTTCGGAGGACCAAAGATATGTTCTTGATATATGGAGGTCAGGAAGAACTCAGTATAGAAGGGTATACTGATGCTTCGTTCCAATCTGACCAGGATGATTTCCGATCGCAATCAGGCTATGTTTTTAGCTTGAATGGAGGAGCAGTGGTGTGGAAGAGTTTCAAACAGTCTACTGTTGCTGATTCCACAACAAAAGCCGAGTATGTTGCAGCCTCGGAAGCATCCAAGGAGGCAGTGTGGATTCGTAAGTTCGTTCAGGAACTTGGTGTTGTTCCTTCGAGTGCAGATCCTTTGGTTATCTTCTGTGATAACACTGGAGCCATTGCACAAGCAAAGGAACCACGGTCGCACCAGAAGTCCAAGCACATACAAAGACGGTTTCACTTGATCCGGGAGATCATTGATCGTGGCGAGATCAAAATTTGCAAGGTTCATACAGATGACAATCTGGCTGACCCACTTACCAAGCCTCTGGCGCAGCAGAAGCATGAGAAGCACTGTAATAATATGGGTTTGAGATTTCTCAACCATTAGATTAAGTGCAAGTGGGATATTGTTGGAGTATGCCCTTAAGGCTAATGTTTGAGGCCTTGGGATTGTAACAGTATCATGTATAAACACTTTTGTTTATAAAGGCAATGGTTGTTATTCAGTTTTGTTACCTTGTCTGCTGTAATAAGTGTACTTCTGAATAATGTCTCAAAGCTGTTCAGCTAGGCTGACATGCTATATATCCTTAGTCGAGATATCTTGGTGAACATGAGACAGCCTTGATATGGTTAAGACTAATATGTGTTCTAATCTTATAGGATGCTCCGAGCATGGAATAAGATGTAGACTCATGGGTACATTGGATGTACTGGACAGACCCTACTAGGATATTCAATTGCTTGTCACAATGTGAATAATCCTTGTTTGCACTAAGTGGCACATGTCCTCTGACTTGAGATCACTTGTGTTTCTAAATGATGATTGTCATTGTTTTGAGGTAGTTCAATATCATTTGAAAGATAATGGTTATAGACTATCTTGGATAATGATCATGAGTCAGGTTGGGACACTAGTGATAGATATAGGATTGCCGTCTCCTTGTTCAAGGAGTGTGATGTTCTATAGGGGCCCCCTAGATGAGATGATTGAGAAAGTGTATGGCCATACCCAGGTGACTATATTCATCTGATCTAATCATGCTCATCATATTGGAGTTACAAGCTTGACCCGCTTGTCCAATAAGAACATCCAGTGGCAAAGGATACATGCATGCCTTGTGAAGTTGATTCACACTTGTGCTGTGGTTTGGGTGTAGTCTTGGAAGACTTTTTCCTTTATATCGGGAGACAGTGATGTGTTGCTAGATACCTCTCACTGATCGTGATAACGTAAGTTATCGTTACCGACATTTAAAGGAAACCCTCAGGGTCGCACAATTTGATGAAATGGCTTACTTAAGTCAGATCGTGTGGACTGAATTGTTTTGGTTCAGTTGAAAGGGATTTAACCTCTGATTGTAAGTGAGATCTGGTCTGATCATGTTTGATTGATTAGGGCTTGAGATCGGTAAGCTTCGATCGAGAGTGTGGATGCTAGATCGGTGAGATCAAGAGCATCAAGAGATGATCGGTTAGATCTTGAACCATTTGGTTCAAGGGAGATCTAGACCATGGCTTGGCTTGGTTCGATTTGGTCTTTGGACCAATTGAAATTGGACCAACTTCAATTGAACCGGTTCACATATGTGAACGCATGGTTCAATTAAGTTTGCGTTTTGGATTAGTTCAAAGCCATGAACGCATGGCTTCATGACCTTCCTTTTATGGAAGTCTTGTAACGCCAAAACGCATATGCTTGCCTCAACGGCTCTAATCTTTGGAGCTCTCTCGTGTGTGGCTTAGAGCTTAGACGAAGAGGAAGAAGAGAGCTTTCGGCCAAGGGAGATATCATCTCATCTTTCTTTTCCAACGATCAAGGACCCTTTGAAGAGCTTTGCTAGCACAAAGGATTCAAAGGAGCAAGCCATCTTCATTGTTGTGTGCGTCACCTTTTGATGGGGTGGGAATCATGCAAGCAACATTCAAACAACGCTTTTTTGAAAACATTTGCTATTAAGATATAACTATGAAACCCATTTAAACTAACGCTTTGAGAAATTAGGTTTGATAATCTTATAATGAAATCCGAAGCTACATTCAGCAACTAATCTTATCATGCACTTCTAGTAAAGCTTATCATGTGGTTCTAAAACCTCAAGTAGACATAGCATGCGGTTCTACCATAAGAAACTAGGGCTAATCTAAGGGAGGAACTCACCTTGCACCCTTTGAGAATAGAAAGGGTGTCCTTCCCGTTCTTCACCGGTCCAATGGTGGAATCTCACGAAGTAGGGCCCTATGAGCTTACACACATGTCATTGCAGCATCCCACACATGCGTGGGTGAATTTTGAAAATAATATTAAGAGGCCAATACACAAGACAATCAAGGGGGAGGCTAGACTCCAAATTCCCTTGTTAACATAGTTTAGACTATCTAGGCTTAGGGGGAGAAAAGAGGGGATAGCTTGCTTGTCATCCCATGGCCTTGCGCCTCCTGCAGAAAGCAAACGTAAGTGCAAAGGGGCTGTCCAACAAGTATCAAGAACCACAACAACAATTAACAAGAACAATGACCCAAAGGGGAAGAAGACTTAGCTAAAGTGGGGGTGGCTTGTTCTCGGCATGGAGTTGATGGCACCTTCTTGAGTCTCGAATGTGTCCAGCTCCTCCTCTTGATTGAAGGCTCTTCAAGGCTAGAGGGAGGAAGTGGCGTGAGCTCCCATCTTCAAGACAAGCGCATAGGGTGGAAGAAGGTGGAAGAGCAAGAGGGGAAGGAAAGGGGGGCTCTCGGCAAGGGTTGGAAGGATGAGAGGGGTTAGGTGACACACACCATTTGAAGACACACTTCAGAATTTTGAAATTTCATTCAACACTAAGTGATGGCTTTACAAGAATTTACATCATATAGGGGAGTCTCCAACGGTTATCTCCCTTCCTAAGTTCAAAAACAAGTCACACAAGTCAAAGATGATGTAGACAACTCAAGGGCTGGTTTCTTCTTCCAAATGGGCGATTGCTTGGAGGTTGAACTCTGAAGTCTTCAGCAGGTTGGTAAGTTCGAAATCTGAGATGAGAGTGGACTGAAGAGGCTGCTGATGGCTGACATTGCAGGCTGCAAATTGGCATGGGGGGCTGGCACTTGAAGGGACTGAAGTTGTTGCAAAGTGCAGGCTGCTCCTTGACTTTGGGGGCTGGCGCATGATGGACTGAAGTGGGCATTGTTTCAAGCTGGTGGCTGGCGCATGTTGACTTTAGGGGCTGCAACAGCAGGTGAGGGAATGGTCTTGTCCATCTTTGCTTCAAAGGGGAAGGGGCGGTTGGAGGTAGAGACAAATCCCCATGGCTGCCAACTAGGATGGTGGAGTGTTGGGTACTTGTGGTGATGCTCCTTTGAGTTGGATGGGCTGGTTCTCACATGAGATGGACTCATGGGCTCATGGCATCTCTTGGAGTTATCTTGACTTGATTTTGACTTGCATCCCAAAATGGAGTTGACCTATACTATTACATTAATTTCATGCACTAACCTACCATACATAAGTGGCGGATCCTAGGGATGTAACTACATGGTGTAATTGTTGGGTGGATCTAACCTACCATATGATGCAAGTTATGCTAGGAGATCTAACTTAAAGATGCATGCAATGCAAGAGATGGAAATAACTTAAAGGATGTATGCAATGCAAGGAATGAAAATCTAACTTAAAGATGCATGCAATGCAAGAAATGGGAATTTAGGTGCCCTAGCTAGGGTAACCTTAAACTCCATTTGTATTTCCGTGGGTCATGTCGCCTCCCCACATCAGCTCTCCCCGGGTGAGAAAAATTCTTCTCCGAAGAATTGTCCTTATCCATGAGGAGCTTTGAGGTAGTAAGGGTGAGTTCTTCCTCGGGGAGCCAACCCTCTTCACCATGGTCATATCCAACTAAGTAGAGTAACTCTACCTTATCACGGGTGAAATGGGTTTGGTCCTCAAGGATGGACTCAATCATATGCTCACAAGTGGGGTCATAGTATGGGGTGGAATGATGCTTATGCAATATGAAGTCATCCACATCAAAAGTGATGGGGGTCCAAAAATCAGTGTCAACAGCATCACAGCAATCAATCTCTTCATCCCAATCTTCATGCTCCTTAAATTCAGGGTCTCCTACACAGAATGTCCTTTCTCGGCCATATTCATTAGTATGTTTGTGGTATACAGGCCTACTAAAAGATTCAGGTATAACAAAATCAAAGTGTTCAAGTTCTGGGAGGGAAAGCAAATCATTATTCAATTGAATTTTCTTTAACCCTGGAGTACTAAGGCCAGACTCAAGGTCTAAAGGAGAGATGGGTGATGTTGCCAACTCAGACAAGTTAGGTTCTAAATCATATCCTAGCATGGGAAACTCAAGAGGATCTAAAGTAAATTCTTCTTCATATTCAGGTGAGCTAATGTCTAACTCAAGAAGGGTGAGGGGTGCCTCTAGGATTGGACTTCCTAAGGAAAAAAGAAATGGCTCTCCCATATCTGGAGTAAGATCCTCGAAGCTAAACTGGGGGAGCTCTATCATGTCATAAGGAGAAGGTTGACATAGGTCAGTCCCTATAGGGTCAACTTGAGTAGGGTCATCCCTAGAGTCTTGGGTTATAAGCCCATGTTCAATTGGTCCTAAATGTGGCTTAGGAGTGTGGGTGGCAAGACCTAAGAGATATGTTTCATGGGTCATTGGATCAAAGGTCAAGTCTTCTAGGCCTTGAAGTTGAGGTTCTCCTAATGTTTGGGACTTAGGATCTTGGTCAATGAGAAAAGGATCTAGCATGGGTTCCATCTTAGGCAAAGTAAGGGATCCTAACTCATGTGGGTTGAGATCTAAAGGTGAAGGATCCTCTATGTGTAAAAGTTTGGGCTCTAGGGGTGGGTTTAGGCCTAACTTGGAAAGTTTAGTGCTAGATGGCCCAAAAGTGGTCAAAGAAGGGCCTAGACAAGATGGTATGTCTACCTTAATCTCTAAATATGGTTGAGTAAGATACTTAGGCAGATCATCCATAGAGAAAGGTTCAAACTTAGGGTGAGTCAAGCCTAAAGTGTGATGGTCCTCTAATTGAAGGTGTTGGATTTCTAAAGTGTCTAGAGGCTCATCTAAACTTTCACTAAGGTCAAGTGGCTTGGAACCTAAGTGTTCACAACCTATTGAAGAGTTCTCTAAAGTTTTTCCTATGTCATGAAGAGTAGGTTCACATGGTTCAAGCACTTGATCTAAACATGGGAGCCCTAAAGGGTGAGGCAAACTAGTCTCATAGGTTACTAAGGGTAGGATAGCTTCCACTAAGTCTAGCCTAATATGATTGGGTTCAAGTTCTTCCATAGGCTTAGGTGAGATTGTTCTTAAAGGTGTGGACTTAGTATGACCTATGTGGATGTCAAGAGAGTTTTCCTTAAGTTGGTTGAGTTCTTGTTTGGGTTTTATGGACAACATGATTTGACATGGAGGTAAGTCTTCAATGGGTTCCCTAGACTTGATTTGAGATTGGCTTTGGGAGGATAGCTTTGGTTCTAAGGCTTGATTGAGCTCCATGGTTTGATTGACTACCTTAGGGGCTTTGGATCTTGGATGGTCAATTTTCCTTTTATAAAATCTCTTAAGATTTTGCTCCACCTCACTAGCTATTTGAAAAGCATCTTCTATTGTGTATATGGGGTAGTAGGTGAGACCTCTTTTAATCTCAAAGCTAAGACCATCTCTAAACCGGTTAAGCATAACCCTAGGAGCTTCTCTAGTACTATGGTAGAGGGTTTTGAACTTTAGTATATATTCAGCTACATTCATGTTCTCTTGGGTAAGCAATTTTTCATTGAGAGATGTAGGGTAATATATTTCTTTTATCATGTCATCCCATCTCTTGATGGGTTGTCTATTGCCTCTTAGGGGATTGAATCTAGTAGTCATTTTCGAAATGAGTAAAGTTTTTGAAAATAGACCCTAAGGTGATACAATATAGTTAATCAAATTCTTTCAAACACCTAGGTCCAAAAATCGCCTTAGTAGTAGGAAAATAAAGTTTTGGTCTTATAAAATCCTACTCTAAGAGCCTAAGCTCTGATACCAAGTTGATGGGGTGGGAATCATGCAAGCAACATTCAAACAACGCTTTTTTGAAAACATTTGCTATTAAGATATAACTATGAAACCCATTTAAACTAACGCTTTGAGAAATTAGGTTTGATAATCTTATAATGAAATCCGAAGCTACATTCAGCAACTAATCTTATCATGCACTTCTAGTAAAGCTTATCATGTGGTTCTAAAACCTCAAGTAGACATAGCATGCGGTTCTACCATAAGAAACTAGGGCTAATCTAAGGGAGGAACTCACCTTGCACCCTTTGAGAATAGAAAGGGTGTCCTTCCCGTTCTTCACCGGTCCAATGGTGGAATCTCACGAAGTAGGGCCCTATGAGCTTACACACATGTCATTGCAGCATCCCACACATGCGTGGGTGAATTTTGAAAATAATATTAAGAGGCCAATACACAAGACAATCAAGGGGGAGGCTAGACTCCAAATTCCCTTGTTAACATAGTTTAGACTATCTAGGCTTAGGGGGAGAAAAGAGGGGATAGCTTGCTTGTCATCCCATGGCCTTGCGCCTCCTGCAGAAAGCAAACGTAAGTGCAAAGGGGCTGTCCAACAAGTATCAAGAACCACAACAACAATTAACAAGAACAATGACCCAAAGGGGAAGAAGACTTAGCTAAAGTGGGGGTGGCTTGTTCTCGGCATGGAGTTGATGGCACCTTCTTGAGTCTCGAATGTGTCCAGCTCCTCCTCTTGATTGAAGGCTCTTCAAGGCTAGAGGGAGGAAGTGGCGTGAGCTCCCATCTTCAAGACAAGCGCATAGGGTGGAAGAAGGTGGAAGAGCAAGAGGGGAAGGAAAGGGGGGCTCTCGGCAAGGGTTGGAAGGATGAGAGGGGTTAGGTGACACACACCATTTGAAGACACACTTCAGAATTTTGAAATTTCATTCAACACTAAGTGATGGCTTTACAAGAATTTACATCATATAGGGGAGTCTCCAACGGTTATCTCCCTTCCTAAGTTCAAAAACAAGTCACACAAGTCAAAGATGATGTAGACAACTCAAGGGCTGGTTTCTTCTTCCAAATGGGCGATTGCTTGGAGGTTGAACTCTGAAGTCTTCAGCAGGTTGGTAAGTTCGAAATCTGAGATGAGAGTGGACTGAAGAGGCTGCTGATGGCTGACATTGCAGGCTGCAAATTGGCATGGGGGGCTGGCACTTGAAGGGACTGAAGTTGTTGCAAAGTGCAGGCTGCTCCTTGACTTTGGGGGCTGGCGCATGATGGACTGAAGTGGGCATTGTTTCAAGCTGGTGGCTGGCGCATGTTGACTTTAGGGGCTGCAACAGCAGGTGAGGGAATGGTCTTGTCCATCTTTGCTTCAAAGGGGAAGGGGCGGTTGGAGGTAGAGACAAATCCCCATGGCTGCCAACTAGGATGGTGGAGTGTTGGGTACTTGTGGTGATGCTCCTTTGAGTTGGATGGGCTGGTTCTCACATGAGATGGACTCATGGGCTCATGGCATCTCTTGGAGTTATCTTGACTTGATTTTGACTTGCATCCCAAAATGGAGTTGACCTATACTATTACATTAATTTCATGCACTAACCTACCATACATAAGTGGCGGATCCTAGGGATGTAACTACATGGTGTAATTGTTGGGTGGATCTAACCTACCATATGATGCAAGTTATGCTAGGAGATCTAACTTAAAGATGCATGCAATGCAAGAGATGGAAATAACTTAAAGGATGTATGCAATGCAAGGAATGAAAATCTAACTTAAAGATGCATGCAATGCAAGAAATGGGAATTTAGGTGCCCTAGCTAGGGTAACCTTAAACTCCATTTGTATTTCCGTGGGTCATGTCGCCTCCCCACATCACCTTTGGAGAAGAAGCATTCGACTCTTTGCTTCCAAGGCTCCATCCACCCATGGCTATGGTGAGATCTTCTCATGATCTTTCAATTAAAACAAAGTTGATTATATAGAACATGCGATCCTATAGAAACCCTAATTCCGCCCATGCAAGTACTTTGATTTGCGCATGCTTAGGGTTTCGCTCCCCCTTGAAGGGGACCCAACACCAACATGTATAACCCATTGTTAATCGACCCAGTTGCATAAACAATATTATCATATGAAATACAACACTGTAAAGTTTTGCATTCAAAAGAGAAACCTTTCCTGACAAGAGCAGGAATAGAGATAATATTCTTAGTTATGCTTGGCACAAAATAACAATTGTCAAGTTCTAATACAAAACCAGATGGTAAAGAGATGTTATATTGTCCTACAGCAACAGCAGCAACCCGTGCTCCGTTTCCAACTCGTAGGTCCACCTCATTCTGTCCCACCTGTCTTCTTCTCTTGAGTTCCTGCACATTTGAACAAATGTGAACTCCACATGCAGTGTCCAACACCCATGAAATAGAAGAAGCTACCATGACTTCAGTCACGTAAATACTTGAGCCAGAAGTGAAAGGCTTGCTTCCCTTCTTCTCTCCTTGGAGCGCTCTACAGTCCTTCTTCCAGTGACCCAGCTGGCCACAATGGAAGCATCTGTTGTCCTTTGACCGCTTCATCTTTTGTTTCAAAGCCTTGTTGTAGCTCTTGATAGGGGTTTTGCCCTTCTTCCCCTTCCTCTTGTTCCGTGAAGGAACCATCAAGACAGAGGATGAAGGCTTTCCCTTCTCAAGAGTCTGCTCTGTGGTGCAGAGCATGTTCAGTAACTCTGCCGGAGTACAGTCGATCTTGTTCATATTAAAATTAATGATGAATGAATCGAAAGAAGCCGGGAGAGACTGCAGGATAATGTCCACAACAAGTTCCTGATTGATGGTGTGTCCCAGTTTCTCTAGAGCCTCCTTGTACCCAATAATCTTGAGTACGTGAGCTCCCACTGGACTCCCTTCAGTCAGTTTGCTATGAAAGAAAAGTTTTGTCAAGTTATAGCGTTCAGTCCTTGCCTGTGCAGCATACAGCATCTTGAGATTTGCTATAATATCAATAGCAGACAAATCCTCATGCTGACGCTGTAGCTCGGGCGTCATTGACGCAAGCATAAGGCAAGCGACATCAGTACTATCACTGACATGCTTCTCATAAGCATCCCGAACCGCTCTTGTGGCGTTCGCAGCGGGTTGAGCCGGTATTGCCGACTCAAGGACATACAGCTTCCTCTCAGCTTTAAGAACAATCTTAAGCTGTCTGTACCAGTCTGAGAAGTTTGGCCCAGCAAACTTCTCCTTTTCCAATATGGATCGCAAATTGAGCCCTGTGGTGTTCGTTGCTGCAGGAATCTACAACATAGCAAGAACAACAAGGTCAGTATCCATGTTAGAATCATTCCAGGACTTAAGAGTGATTCTTTTCTCACTATTTTATCTGACTGAAAATCCAATAAAATAGCCCGAAAGAGTGAAACTCTTTTAGTGAGATGGGATCCAGATTTCATACTTGATCTCCGCGTCCCGCTCAGGCGAGATAAGATACACAGAGAGTTCAAGCACTAATCACCGGTAGGTCATCCATGCCAATCGCCAACCCGTACGATTCCCCTTCATCTAGGCAATCCAGAAGACTGTGCCAACTGAGTTGGTACAACACAGTCTCTGATTCCTCAGATGGCTGCCTCTATACAGGTATCATATGCTCAATATGTAGCCTATATGGTCAAGCTGACCTGACCTACTCCCTGGACCATCACATGCTATGCTGAGCAACGAGAAGAGATAAATCCCTTCTCTGTAGCATGTAGATGTAATCGCACACCGTCTGAAGATAGCTGGGCATGCCCACTGAGTGGGTACAACACGGCCCCAACGATAGTCAGAACAGTGAGGTTTCGCGTCAGAAGGCAATCAAGCTTGATATGGTCGTTGGATTTTAACGATCCTTTTATCTTCTTACTATCATGCAAATTCTATAGTGATAGCAGAAGAATATAAACATTCATGTGCTAATATTACTTAAAACAGTAAATAGAATGCACAATTATCTTATGTGGTAAATGCCCATAAAAGCCTAAGTAAAACCCTAGTTTTACAAAAGTCTTAACATGAGCTCTTTATGGGTCTTTTACATTTCATCTGGCCCAGCTCGGGCCAAAGCGCCTTGCAGGCAGTATGCGCCTGTTCTAGAGTCGAACTCTAGACCTCCCACCTGGTGAAGCCACTGACTGCAAGCGCCTCTGCCATGTGTGCTCTGTGCTCATGTCTGATTAAATTACATTTTAATCTATCTAGACACGATTTGACACGCAGGTCAATTATACATTTTCATAAATTAAAGTGTGATTCGCAGATCACAGCAAAATTTATAAATTAATTCCAGGCTCGCAGGCCCCAGCACAGCACACAAAATAAGGGCAACCCACATAAGATTAAATAAACACCCAATCATGTTAAACATGCATACATGTGATCCAATCAGAAAATAAAATTTTTGAAAAAAAAAGAAAAATCCATTGTATCAATTTTATTTCCTTATGTGCCCTACTACCTTACAACAGTCCATTAGCAGGTATCCACTCATCAGACCAAGTCAGACCCACTGCCCTTGCATGCACCCAGTCATAACTGACTTGTGTCGACCTAGTGGTCAACTATGCATGCCTTAAGGGCTGAACATCCCACATGATTTTTTGGCAAGCGGGTGTGACCCCGGGCCTTAATCATGATCGTTCACTAGGCGCCTCAATCAGACATCGCTACACGCCCTTCTGCAGTCGACCTATAGCCACCTATTTTGCTTGCGCACAGGTGCTATCTAGCCGACCCATCTAGGCTGTCAGATGGTCTGATTAGGCTGTTGGGTCTAGACTTGACTAATGACTTCAACCCTGTTAACCCGTCTAAGAGTTTAAAGCAGGCGCTTAGATAGATCTAAATGAGGGGGCGCGCATGATAATATTTTGGTTGAAAACTATCATGAAGAGCGCAAACAAACATTACATGCGCAAGCTTAAATGTAAACAAAATACATCTAACATATAGCATGTATTTTCGCATGACATCATGAAGATCTATCCAACGCATAAAACAAACATGGATCACAACAAGATGGCGATCATATATATCAAGCCAAAAACCCTAGCTCTGATACCAATTGAAAGTCAAACCCTAGTACTCATGCGCATCTATAAGATCTTGCATAGGCGAAAAACTAGGTTTGATAGGATCGAGAGGCAAGATAATATGAGCAACCATAAAAGGATAAAATGATGTGTTACCATTGCCATTGATTGAGTGGCGACTTGGAAGAAGAAAGGGCGAGCGGCTCTTCTCCAAAGGAAATCGCACACAAGAAGATGATGACTTCTTCCTTGTATTCCTTGTGCTAGCAAAGATCCAAGGAGTCCTAGATCGTGTATGAGGAGATGTCTTTCTCCTTTTCGCTGGCCGAACTTCCTCTTGTCGTGAAGATCATCCACTCGAGAGGAGAGGGGGCGAGAGAGAGAGAGATAGGCGTTCGAACATGGGGGCGTTTTCTCAAAGAAAACGGCTTCCAAAAATAGTAAGTGCATAACTCCATGTTTAACTCCACTTGAAGCCATCGATAACTCCTCTCTCAATTGAACCATGCGTTCACCAAGTGAACCGGTTCAATTCTATTTGGTTCAAAGACCAAACCGAACCCACCATGGTCTTAATCTCTTTGAACCAAATGGTTCAAGATCTAACCACACATCTCTCGACCCTCTTGATCTCTATGATCAAGCATCAATTCTCTCGATCGAAGCTTACCGATCTCAAGCCCTAATCAATCAAACATGATCAGACCAGATCTCACTTCCAATCAGAGTTTAAATTCCTTTAAACTGAACCAGAACAATTCAGTCCACACGATCTGACATAAGTAAGCCATATCATCAAATTGTGCGACCCTAAGGGTTTCCTTCAATGTCGGTAACGATAACTTACGTTATCACGATCAGAGAGGGTTATCTAGCAACACATCACTGTCTCCCGATATGAAGGAAAGAGTCTTCCAAGACTACACCCAAACCATAGCACAAGTGTGAATCCAATTCACTCGGCATACATGTTCCCTTTGCCACTGAACGTTCTCATTGGACAAGCCTGTCAAGCCTGTAATTCCAACATGATGAGAATGGTTAGATCAGATGAACATAGTCATCTGGGTATGGCCATACACTTTCTCAACCATCTCATCCAGGGGGCCCTTTAGAACATCACACTCCAACTAGGAGAGGCAATCCTATATCTATCACTAGTGTCCTAACATGAGTCATGCCCACCATCCAAGATAATCCTTAACCATTATCTTTCAAATGATATTTAACTACCTCAAAACAATGCCAATCATCATTTAGAAAAACAAGTGATCTCAAGTCAGAGGGAGTATACCACTTGCTAGTTTATAAGGATTATTCACATTGTGACAAAAACTGAATATCCTAAGTAGGGTCAGTCCAGTACATCCAATGCACCTATGCGTCTAAATCTTATTCCATGCTCGAAGCATCCTATAAGATTAGAACACATATTAGTCTCAATCATATCAAGGCTGTCTCATGTTCACCAAGATATCTCGACTAAGGACAATACTGCACCTAGTCTTAAGGTGTTCTTTGGGTATAGACAAATCATCCATGGTGAATGGTCCAAACTTAGGTTGAGTTAAGCCTAAAATGTGATGGTCCTCCATTTGAAGGTGTTGGTTCTCTAAACTTTCATTAGAGTCAAGTGGCATGGAGCTTAAGGGTTCACTGCCTATGGAAGGGTCTTCTAGAGTTTGCCCTATGTCATGAAGGGTAGGCTCACATGGTTCAAGTGTTTGATCTAGACATGGGAGCTCCTTAGGTTGAGGTAAACTAATCTTGTTGGTCACTAAGGGTAGGGTAGTTTCCACTAAGTCTAGTCTCATATCATTGGGTTCATGTTCTTCCTTAGGCGGTGCAAGTTTACCTAGATCAAAGGTGCCTAAGGGTGGGAGACATTTAGTTTGGTCTAAGGTTGGCTCTATGTTTGGTCCTAAGGTTTGACTAGTGGAATCCCCTAAAAGTTGGTTGCACTCCATGAGTTCAAGAGGAAGTGTGGTCATCCTAGGGTCAAGTGAGGTAGTAGGTTGACTACTTGGTTCAGGAGTGTTTGGGTCTGGACCATGACAAGGTTTATGGCCAACTATAGGAACTAGGTCTACCTTGGGATCACTAGGTGGCTTGGGAAGACCTATGACTTTAGGTTCAAGTTGGTTCCTAGGCATATCATCTAAGGTAATAGTTCCAAATTGAAGTTGAGGCATGTCTAGAGGGGTCTCTAAAGGTGACTTAGGGCTAGTTTGACCATCAGACAAGTTAACTAATGGGGCCCTAGTATTGGATCTAGACTCATCTAGGGGTATGTTTGGAATTGTTGGAGGTAGCTCAGGCTCTAAGGTTGGGCTTGTCTCTAAGAGGGTTGGAGGGTTGGCTACCTTAGGAGTTCTAGGTGGAGACCTTTTGATCTTAATCTTAGGGTCATGACACCTTAAGATATAGGAGTCATCTTGTCTTTGGTGGTACCCTCTAACATCATCTAACCAAGGTTCTCCTAGGTGGACATGATATGTACCTTCTAGGGGTAAGACATCACACCAAGCTTCTAGTAGGATACCAAATCCAATTGGCACAAGGCACATATGTTTAACTAAGGTTTTGGTTCCATTATCTCTAGTAATAGTGTAAGGGTATAGTTTAAGCTTAGTGACAAAGCCAAATCTTTCAATGGCACTAGGGGTTATGAAGTTGAACCCTATGGTTTTATCTATGGCAACCTTACACATCTTATCTCCTATTTTGGTGTAGGTGTGGAAAAAATCATTCCTAAGGTTGACCCTATAGGTTGGAAGCGTCTCTAAGAATAGTTTGTGGATTTTGTCTATCTCTTCAAACATTTTGATAGCGTCATTAGGTTTATTGTGATTTATGCCATAGCTAGTAGTCATGATGGGTTTACTTTTGAAAAACCAAATAGTTTTGAAAGTAAGGCTCCTAAGAAGTGATATGAGTATAATAGTGTGTTATGAAATCAACTTCTTTAAAGCACCTAGGTCCAAGAAATGCCTTAGAATTCGAAAATTAGTTTTGGCTAAAAATCTATTCTAAGGTGTTTTAGCTCTGATACCAAACTGATGGAGGGGAGGAGCATGCAATTTGGGCTAGCATGAAAAATAAATTTGAGATAGAAAAAGCTAGCATGCAAGATTACTATGGGGTTTTCAAAAATATGTTTTTTTTGGTATTTTATGATAAAAACTAAGTTATGCTTGTATAAAAAAAACTACGGTACACTACACATGTGATCTAAGGTTAAACATGCAACTAACATTAGGCTAACATTAAGCATGCGATTCTAAAGACTAAGCAAACCTATGACTAAACATGCATTTCTAGAACATTAAGACAATATTGTAAAGAAGCGCTCACCGTGCGATCCTTGAGAATAGAAGGATCGTCCTTCCCGATCTTCAACGGTCCTACTCTGATGGAAGGAATTGCTTCATTACAAACACTCCAACACATCAAACCCAAACATGCTTGGGTATAGAATATTAAATGACCTTTACAATGCTAAGATCAAGAGGGGAGGTTAAGCCTCCAAATTCCTCTTGCTAACAAGTTCAAACAAACTACTTAATCTAATCTAATTAATGATGATGTGTTGCTCAAGTCATGGATTGAAGGCCTTGTAACTTTCGGCCATGAATGATTCCTTGGAGATGTCTCATGTCATGGAGTTCCTTTTGATGCCGAGAGCTTCAACAAACAAAGAAGACATGTTAGATCATATTCAAGATTTAGATAACAAGGAATAGGGTAGAGTGTTTGGTTTGATATTGCAAGGGCTTTGGGATGCGCCAAAGTGGGTGAATGAATCCTTGAGGAAGATGCGCCTTGATGATGGAGTGGGGATGACTTTGCACCGAGTTGATGGAAAGTTGCGCCTCTTAATGATGAGATGAAGGGCTTGCGCATCCTACAACATGCAACAACAACATAAGTGTAGATCAAGCAAACATAGATTAAAGAGAGAGTTAGAGATGCTTGTTAAAAGTGTTGTTGAAGAGGCCCTTGAGGAGAAGGGGTGCGCCACTTGTTGGGTGAAGAGGTTGAAGTTGCATCACTATGTATAGAGAAGAGGTGCGCCACCAAGGTTGAAGAAGATGTTGATGCACCACAAGAGCTTCAAGAGGTGGAGAGGTGCCAAAGTGGATGATGAAGTCCTTTGAAGAGGAGATGCGCCACTTGTTGAGAGGAGTGTTTCTTGCACCTCAAGTTGATGGAAGATCTTTGAAGAAGAGGTTAGCGAAGGGAACCTTGGCCCTTGGGGAGGAAGTGGAGATAGGTGACACAAGCACCTCAGAGGAGAAGGGGAAAGGGAAGGGCGACACAAGCACCCAAGGTTGCTAGGCAACTAATCGACATTTTCATTATCAAATCTTTTTTTTTTTCAACTTACATCCGATTACAAGTTTTGTAGAGCTTCTCCTTAACGTTACAAAAGATCAAAATAAGAAAGAAATTATTGTCTTCAATGCTTTGTCGAGGCACTGGCTCCATTGATTGTGATTTGACTTGAAAACTTCCCTTATTTGTTTGTAGAGATGGTGTGGCCGAATTTGCTTGTAGACTTGCTTGCATGTTCGGCTAGGTGATAGCTTTCCTTCCTTCTTTGGTTTGGGCGAATTCCTTTGGGGCTGAAGTTTTCAAATTCGAAATTCTTTCCTTGAGTGTCTTTCCTTGTTTGTAATGAGCGAGTGCATGGCTTTGAAACTTGCCATTTTTGTTGTGGCTGAATTCCTTCTTTGCTTGGTGAATTCTCCTTGCTTGGGCGACAAGAGAAGGTGGCAATCCTTCCTTCCTTGGCCATGGACGAATTGCTTTGGTGATCTTCCCTTAATTGGATTCATGAGGTGGTATTGCTTCTTGAATTGGCGTGGCTCTTTCCTTCCAAGGTGTGAACACAACTTGATTCCTTGATTTAAGGGATTTGATGGAGAGCCTTTGAATGAGCGCATATCCTTTGATGAGTTGAGATTGGAACCGAATTCTTGGATGCCAAGGTGGCATTATACTTCAATGGAAAGGTGAGTTGAAATGCTTCAACTCAAGACTTCACTTTGAACTTTGGCTTTGAAGTGGCTTGCCATAATTGGAGCTAGCTTGTTGTAGTGAGCTTTGAGCTAACTTTGAGCTTATCCACATGACTTGTAAATGCTTATTACACTACTCCTACTTGGATGCAACATTATGACATGCACTAATCTTAGTATGATGCAACATAATTTCCATAAAAGAAAAATACAAAACAAAGTATAAAACTTACCAAATGTAGCTACATGATGCATGCAATGCAATGGTGCCTTAGGGTACCCATAAACTAAGGTAGCCTTAAGCTCCATTTATATTTTCTTGGGTCATGGTCTCTACCCCCATCATTTCTCCCCGGGTGGAAAAAATTCTTCTCCGAAGAATTGTCCTTGCATGGGTGGAAATGTCTAGAGGTGGCCCATGTTAAATGTTCCTTGGTTAACCAAACGTCTTCACCATTGGAGTGGGTGAACAAGCCTTGGTTCACAAGGTTGGCCATAGGCTCATGCACACAAAACATGTCTAAAAATTGGGTGGGATACTCCACATTATAAGGTGTAGGGTTCCCGTACAGAAGTGGCATAGTAAAAGATGAGTAGGCATATGAAGCATGCATATGAAGGTAAGAGCAAGAGTAAGCATTACAACCATAGAGTCTTTGTGCTTCTATTCCTTGTGTTATATCAGGTGCTCCTATAGTGAAATCCCTTTCTCGGCCATCATAATTAGTACACTTGCAGTAAGGGATTTGAGTGTTTAAGTATGCAGGAATAACAAAGTCTATGTGCTCAATAAAATTCAAAGCAATGTTATCTTTAGCATGCTCAAGTTTGGTTGGCCCTAAGGGTGGTTTGAGGGTATGGTAGAGGGACCTAAGAGACAAGACTCTAGCTTCATTGGGTCTTGGGGAAGAACTTCTAAGTCTAGAGGATGTCCTAAGGGGTGTGGCTTAGGATCTAAGTCGAATTCAAATGGTTCTAAGTCTTCCTTAGTGGTGGGGGATCCTAACTCATGTGGTTTGAGATCTAAGGATGAAGGATCCTCTATGTATAAGGGTTGGGTTTCTAGTGAGGTAGGATGAAGGATCCTAGCCATCGATAACTCCTCTCTCAATTGAACCATGCGTTCACCAAGTGAACCGGTTCAATTCTATTTGGTTCAAAGACCAAACCGAACCCACCATGGTCTTGATCTCTTTGAACCAAATGGTTCAAGATCTAACCACACATCTCTCGACCCTCTTGATCTCTATGATCAAGCATCAATTCTCTCGATCGAAGCTTACCGATCTCAAGCCCTAATCAATCAAACATGATCAGACCAGATCTCACTTCCAATCAGAGTTTAAATTCCTTTAAACTGAACCAGAACAATTCAGTCCACACGATCTGACATAAGTAAGCCATATCATCAAATTGTGCGACCCTAAGGGTTTCCTTCAATGTCGGTAACGATAACTTACGTTATCACGATCAGAGAGGGGTATCTAGCAACACATCACTGTCTCCCGATATGAAGGAAAGAGTCTTCCAAGACTACACCCAAACCATAGCACAAGTGTGAATCCAATTCACTCGGCATACATGTTCCCTTTGCCACTGAACGTTCTCATTGGACAAGCCTGTCAAGCCTGTAATTCCAACATGATGAGAATGGTTAGATCAGATGAACATAGTCATCTGGGTATGGCCATACACTTTCTCAACCATCTCATCCAGGGGGCCCTTTAGAACATCACACTCCAACTAGGAGAGGCAATCCTATATCTATCACTAGTGTCCTAACATGAGTCATGCCCACCATCCAAGATAATCCTTAACCATTATCTTTCAAATGATATTTAACTACCTCAAAACAATGCCAATCATCATTTAGAAAAACAAGTGATCTCAAGTCAGAGGGAGTATACCACTTGCTAGTTTATAAGGATTATTCACATTGTGACAAAAACTAAATATCCTAAGTAGGGTCAGTCCAGTACATCCAATGCACCTATGCGTCTAAATCTTATTCCATGCTCGAAGCATCCTATAAGATTAGAACACATATTAGTCTCAATCATATCAAGGCTGTCTCATGTTCACCAAGATATCTCGACTAAGGACAATACTGCACCTAGTCTTAAGGTGTTCTTTGGGTATAGACAAATCATCCATGGTGAATGGTCCAAACTTAGGTTGAGTTAAGCCTAAAATGTGATGGTCCTCCATTTGAAGGTGTTGGTTCTCTAAACTTTCATTAGAGTCAAGTGGCATGGAGCTTAAGGGTTCACTGCCTATGGAAGGGTCTTCTAGAGTTTGCCCTATGTCATGAAGGGTAGGCTCACATGGTTCAAGTGTTTGATCTAGACATGGGAGCTCCTTAGGTTGAGGTAAACTAATCTTGTTGGTCACTAAGGGTAGGGTAGTTTCCACTAAGTCTAGTCTCATATCATTGGGTTCATGTTCTTCCTTAGGCGGTGCAAGTTTACCTAGATCAAAGGTGCCTAAGGGTGGGAGACATTTAGTTTGGTCTAAGGTTGGCTCTATGTTTGGTCCTAAGGTTTGACTAGTGGAATCCCCTAAAAGTTGGTTGCACTCCATGAGTTCAAGAGGAAGTGTGGTCATCCTAGGGTCAAGTGAGGTAGTAACTTGAACCTAAAGTCATAGGTCTTCCCAAGCCACCTAGTGATCCCAAGGTAGACCTGTGAGAGACTGCAGAGGGCGCACACTTGGACGCCTACATCGGCATCACTCCATATTGCTCTTAAGGTATTTCCTAACTCATCGTGTCGACTCCCTTGCTTGCGATCTTCACTGGGTTTTTGGGACTGGCCTGTTTCGGGGACATTCTTCCGCTGTGAAAAAATGTATGTCCATAACTCTGATAATTGTAAAATGTCCCCGGGGTTTCCCAATAGTTTTCGTGCCTAGAAGCCCCCGAAACCTTTCCAAAACACTTCCTTTTCTAGTCTAATCAATATAGAACCCGTCTAGGAAGGTTTCTGGAGAGTTTGGTTCCATTCTGGTTCGATTTGGGTTCGAATCGAGTGAAAAACTGAAAGGGTGGACGTTTTCATGGTCCGTAACATGTACAAGGCCACGGCCGTAAATCCTTCTATGTGTACAATATTTTATGTCACAGAAATATTCACGGCCCGTAATGGATTTACGGCCTCACCCGTGAAAGTTTATGTGAACTTCTATACTTAGTCGTTTTTCACCCTGTGCTCGAACTCAAGAGTACGGCCGACCCATAATTACAGCCAAGGCCATAATTTTCGCATTCTTCACTATTTTGACTCCAAATTTGATGTGTAAGCTCATGAATTCCTTGGGGATCATAATATGGACTCAAAACTCTCAAAAATCTTCAATTTGATGCCATTTACCTATATTTTCATAAAAACCAGAAAAAGTTAAGATTCTATGCATTCCTGAGGAGATCACGAGCTTACACGTCAAATTTGGAGCGAAAATGGTTAATAAATCAACATTGACGGCCTTGGCCATAATTATGGCTCAGCCGTAATTTTGATGTCGAACGAAGGGCGAAAAAGGCTAAGTATGGATATACACATAAACTTTCACGGCTAAAGCCGTAAATCCACAGAAAGAATCATGGCCGTGGTCGTGAACATGTTACGGACCGTGAAAATGTCTGCGTGACGAGTTTTTCACTCAATTATTCACCGATTTGAACCGTATTTGAACCAAACTTTGCAGAAACAATCGTTGATGGGTTCCAAACCAGTCTAACTATAAAAGATCAGATTTTTCATTGGCTTAGAGAGCTTTTTTGGACCAACACAAGAGGCAACAGCGACGAGGGCGAAAATTCGAGTTTCAGAGCATATTCTGGCGGGATTCCACGCAAAAGCAACGATTGATCGACTCTTTATCATCTGAAGATCGAGGGGAAGCCGGTTTTATTATTGTCTTAGTGAATTCTTTGCGATTTTTACTAGATCTATACTTGTTTATCGTACAAACATGTATTTCCTTAAGAACATGAGTGAGTAGATCCTTGTTTTGGGATTTAGGGCCTATCCCGCTGACTTTTATGAATCAATCCTTATTCATACTCTTTTTATACAAATTTATTATCATGATTTGATTGAACTTGTGTTTATTCCATAATTTACCTTGGCCACGTATAATTGCGTGTTAGACGTTGCGAGAAGGACCGAGAGGTGAATCGCAACGTCTGATCTATTTCAATTGAACCTTCGAATCCAATCACGAGAGTAGGTTGGATTCGTCTGAAGGATCTAAATAGCTTTTCATAGAACTTAATGGGTTTAGTTAAGTTAACTGTCACAAGAGTAGGGAGTTAACTTAATTAAATACTGTATTACACTCCGAGAGGAGGTGATATGCACATTAGAAAAAGTTCATTTCATGATATATATTTTCTTTTGATTGAGTTATCTTTAATAGGTTCATAATAGTCAGTGTGGTGAAACCTAGAAATCCCGATTGACTTAGAACTTGAATCCTCTAAAAAGCTGCTTTTGAATTGTTCATGCTTAGAAGTTTATCATAACCACTCATTTGTTTTGCCTGTATTTAAACAAGTCAAAAAGTCAGTACTTAACTACGTAATCCTTGTTGGGAACGATATCTTTTTATTAGTTCGATAATTCCGTGCACTTGTGGAAAGCTAGCAAGTTTTTTGGCGCCGTTGCCGTAGATTACGGCTAGTTAATATTGACTTATTAGGTAAGTTTGAAGACTAGGCACTTTTCTTTTTTTTTTGTTTTAGTGTTAGTTTTTAAGTTTCTTTTCTTTTTGACTGTTATTTTATTTTATGTTTTAACTTACACATTGTATGCCCAGAATTTCTCGAATAGGTACTCTAGTTCCAGTAGACCCAGAAATTGAACATACATTTTGCCTTCGAAGGAGATTGCAGTTTCTGACTCAGAAGATTTCTGAAGAAGGTGTAGTGGCAGCAAACAATCAATCTTTGAGGGATTTCGCTGTACTGAACATACAAGGCTTTAATTCAAGCATAGTCCGACCCAATGTAGAAGCGAACAACTTTGAACTCAAACCAGCGTTGATGACGATAGTCCAGCAAAATCAATTTAGGCGATACCCAAATCAGGACCCTAATCTACATCAAGCTGTCTTTTTAGAATATTGTGTTGCTATCAAAGTTAATGGAGCTTTATCTGATGCGATAAGACTAAGATTATTCCCATTTTCTCTCAGGGACTGTGCGAGAGCTTGGCTATATTCGCTACCAGCAGGATCTATTACTACCTGGGATGAGCTTTCCAGAGCCTTTCTGAACAAATACTTCCCACCCAGCAAGACTGTTCAGCTACGCAACAGGATTACATGTTTTGCACAACAAGAGGGAGAATCACTGTATTGGAAGAAAAGAACTCAAGAGATCCGTGTGTGTGAGACTGCAGAGGGCGCACACTTGGGCGCCTGCATCAGCATCACTCTTCATTGCTCTTAAGGTATTTCCTAACTCATCGTGTCGACTCCCTTGCTTGCGATCTTCACTGGGTTTTTGGGACCGGCCTATTTCGGGGACATTCTTTCGCTACGTAAAATGTATGTCCATGACTCTGAAAATTGTAAAATGTCCCCGGGGTTTCCCAACAGTGGTATCAGAGGGACTTGCAAGACTCGAACGATGTTTTATGCTTTTCTTCCATGCTCACATGCCATATCTCTATTTTCGTAAATAGCATGATGCATGGCAATCGATTTTTCTAAAAGTAGAAAAATTAGGGTTTCTTGTTTCTATCATCCTCTCAATCTCTATTGGATATTTGGACTATTTTTCTTGTTTGATTTAAAGATCAAAGGCGCACGTAATTTTGTCAAGTAGGACGGGCATTGTGTCTTCGGACTGGCCAAGTCTCTTGATCTGACAAAATTGCCAGCCGAAAGGATCTCTGAAATCATCATGAAAAATAAATCACAATAAACCAAAAGATTTGTGAGAAGAAGATGAGAAAAAGAGACTAGTTTTATGAAAAATTAAAATTTCAGATTTTATGTTTTTACATGAGCATGTAGAATTGCATGAGTAAATACCTTGATTGTGCATGGTGTTGTGATCATTAGTCAAGCCCCTCTTGCATGCCTGTGATGTATCCTTGTGAGGCCTGCGTGCCGCTTTTCTTTTTGCTTTTAACTAAGAAGAAGATTAGGGTGGCGCATCTACTTGGAGCAAGGTGCATGCTTGCTTGGTTGCGCATCCTTGCCTGATGGCGCAACAAGCTTCAAAGGTGGCACATCCTTGCATGGGGGCGCAATTTAAGGTTTGACCGAGCCTTGTGCTTGTGTGCTATCCCTCTTGTGGCTTGCTGGATGCTGGATGGCGCACCTTCCTTGGAAGAAGACCATGGCATTGGCCGAACCTTATGGGTGTACCCCTAGGGTTTGAGAGCTAAACCATGAGAGAAGGACCTTGGAGCCAACCTTGAAGTTCAAGCTAGAGGTCGGCTAGGCTAGGTCTAGTTTTTGGGGCTTGAGTTCTAGGACAAGAGTTGAACCTATTTCATGGCATGGATTGGTTCAATGTCTTGTATAGGATATGATCACATCATCCTTTACTGCTCTTATCTGCAGAAGCATGCCTGAAATGTTTTACCGTTATGTTATCACTATAGGATTGCATGCCTGTACTGATAGACATAAGATAAAACTGAGATGATGAGACCTTAAACAAAAACCCTCAATTAAAATATCAAGTCTGGTAGCCTTCTAACGCGTAGCCCTCACTAAGCTATCGATCAGTGGAGTTGTGAATTGTTTCCCACCCTCGTGGGACACACCCACTTATCTTTAGAAAGTGCGTGGTGGCAATGGTTTCCCCAGTCCAGTTTTAACCTGGGCGTGCCTTCGCAAGGAAACTCGTTGGCCCTGGGCATAACGGTTAGGAATGGACTTGACTAGAAGTTCACATGTGCTGGGCGCATGGTGAAAGTCTAGAGGCATCGTTGAGAGGTAAAAGTTTCATGTTGTATCCAGCCCTCGCTGGACATGAAATGCCCAGACTGTCTCAACAAGGGGAGTTGCTTGGAGCAATTGGCCGGCGCGCCCACCTTAGGAAGCATGGGTTACTTTGTGCATCTCATGCCACCCTCGTGGGACGCGAAGCCTCATGTGAAATAAGGATCCCATCTCACTAGGAAGTCTTAAACTTCCCGATTGACTTTGTGGGTTGTCAATTCGAATTTAAAATAGTGAGAGCAGAAATCATTTAAAACAAGTCCAGTTTAAATGATTCGAAGTAGTACTAATCTGTTCTTCTTGGGTGTTGTAGAACAATGGCTACGAACACTGGCGGATTATCATTGCGATCCCTCCTTGATAAGGATAAGTTAGTTGGAACTAACTTTATGGACTGGCATCGGAACTTGAGGATAGTCCTCAAGCTCGAGAAGAAGCTGTATGTCCTTGAACAGCCTCTTCCTGCGGCTCCTCCGCCTAATGCCCGAACGGCAGACAGAGATGCTTATAGAAAGCATCAAGATGACTCTTTGGAGGTTGCATGTCTTATGCTAGCCAGTATGGCACCTGAACTGCAGGTGCAATATGAGGAGCAGAACGCTTTTCAGACAATTACTCGTCTGAAACAGATGTTCGAGGCTCAGGCTAGAACTGAGAGATTTGACACCGCCAAAGCAGTCTTTCGGTGCAAGTGGTCTGAAGGTGCACCAGTGAGACCCCATGTTCTCAAACTCATTGGGAACGTGGATCATCTCAGGAGACTGGGACACACCATAGACAACGAGCTGGTTGTGGATCTTATTCTTCATTCCCTACCCCCTAGCTTCAGTCCGTTTATCATTAACTTCAACATGAACCGGATTGAGTGCACACGGGAGGAATTGATGAATATGCTCCAAACAGCCGAGCGAGAGATGGGTAAGACCAAACCCAATTCTGTTCTTTTGGTCCCTGCGACCAAGAAGATAAAGAAGAAGGGTAAGGCACATGCTAAGAGCAGTGCCAGAGGTCCTACCAAAGCACTGAAGAAAAAGGCGAAGAGGTCAAAGGAACAGAGGTGTTTTCACTGTGGCGAGCAGGGCCACTGGAGAAGGGACTGCAAGCAGCTTCAGAATGAGGAGAAGAAAGGCTTGGCCTTAACTTCTCGCTTAGGTATCTATGTTACAGAAGTCAATCTTTCTACTTCTATGTCATGGGTATTGGATACCACATGTGGAGCTCATATTTGTACAAATATGCAGGGGCTCAAGAAAAGTAGATCGGTGCGGCTTGGAGAGATTCACCTACGCGTTGGAAACGGGGCACAGGTTGCTGCTGTTGCTGTAGGCGTTTTGACTCTCTCCTTGCCTTCTGGACTTCGATTAGAACTAGATAATTGCTTTTGTGTACCTTCGCTAACAAAGAACATTGTATCCATTCCTTGCTTGGCAAAGAAAGGATTTAAATTTGAAATAAATAAGAACTCCTGTTCTTTTTCATTTGCAAATATGTTCTATGGGAAGGGTACTTTATGCAATGGTCTATATATCTTGGATATGGAAAGTTCTATTTGTAACATAAGCAATAAGAGGACCAAACTGAATGGTTCAGTTGGTGCTTTCCTATGGCACTGCCGATTAGCCCATATAAACAAGAATCGCATCCAACAACTCCATGCAAATGGATTGTTAGATTCGAGTTCCTTGGAGGAATTTGATACTTGTGAACCTTGTTTATTAGGGAAAATGACAAAGGCCCCCTTCGCCAAGATTGGTGAGAGGGCAGAAGGTTTATTGGATCTCATACATACTGATGTGTGTGGGCCCTTCAATAAATAAGCCAGAGGAGGGTACAACTACTTCATTACCTTCACTGATGACTTCAGTAGGTATGGCTATGTCTAGTTAATGAGACATAAATCTGAATCCTTTGAGAAATTCAAGGAGTTCAAGAATGAAGTAGAGAACCAGCTTGGAAGATCCATTAAAGCTCTTCGATCAAATCGAGGTGGAGAATACCTGAGTGGTGAGTTCTTTGACTATCTGAGAGACTGTGGGATCATATCCCAACTCACTCCTCCTGTAACACCTCAATGGAATGGTGTGTCTGAAAGGAGAAATCAAACTTTATTGGATATGGTTCGATCCATGATGAGTCATGCAACTCTACCTTCATCATTCTGGGGGCATGCACTAGAAATAGCTTCTTTGATACTGAATAATGTTCCATCTAAGAGTGTCTCCAAAATACCATACGAGATGTGGAGTGGGAGACGCCCTAATCTCGCGTTTATCAGGATCTGGGGATGTGAGGCTTATGTCAAACGTCAGGATTCTAGCAAGCTAGAACCTAGATCTGATAAGTGTGTATTTGTGGGGTATCCTAAGGAAACTAAAAGATACTACTTCTATGTCCCAACCGAGAATAAAGTTTTTGTTGCTCGGGGTGCTGTCTTTCTAGAGAAAGAATTTCTTATGAAAGAAGTTAGTGGGAGGAAGTTTGACTTGGATGAGGTCCAAGTGCAAGCACAAGACAAAGAGATGGAATCTGAGCCACCTGCACCGGTTGCTAGGCAACCTGAGGCTCAGACACAGGTCCCGCGTAGGTCTGGGAGAATTCGTCGTGCACCTGAAAGGTATGGGTCGCTACCGACCCAACACGATGGGATCTTCATCATTGAGGATGAACCTAGAACCTATGATGAGGCGGTCAGTGGACCGGACTTCGAGAAATGGCTTGACGCCATGCGATCTAAGATGGATTCCATGTTGGCTAACCAAGTCTGGGATTTGGTTGAGCTGCCTAATGGGGTAAAACCCATAGGGTGCAAATGGGTCTTCAAGAGGAAGACAGACATGGATGGCAATATAGTTACCTACAAGGGTAGACTAGTGGCTAAAGGATTTAAACAAGTCCACGGGGTGGACTATGATGAAACCTTCTCGCCAGTTGCCATGATTAAATCCATTCGGATTCTGCTTGCTATAGCTGCATATCATGATTATGAGATATGGCAGATGGATGTGAAGACAACGTTCCTTAACGGGAAGCTGACTAAGGATGTGTATATGACACAACCTGATGGCTTCATCCATCCTGCAGAGGCTAATAAGGTCTGCAGGTTAAAGAGGTCCATTTATGGACTAAAGCAAGCATCTCGAAGTTGGAATCTTCGATTTGACGAAGCCGTGAGAGATTATGGGTTTATCAAAAGCGAAGATGACGCTTGTGTATACAAAAAATTCAGTGGGAGCTTGGTGATTTTTCTGGTCTTGTATGTCGATGACATACTGCTCATCGGAAATGACATCCCTAGTCTTCAAGCTGTGAAGACATGGTTGGGGAAGTGTTTCGAGATGAAAGACTTAGGGGAGGCCGCCTATATTCTAGGCGTGAGGATCTACCGGGATAGATCCAAGAGGCTTCTGGCCCTTAGTCAGACTACTTACATTGATAAGGTACTGGAGAGGTTCTACATGGAGCAATCCAAGAAAGGATACCTTCCAGTGAGACATGGCCTTACTCTCTCAAAGAGCCAGTGTCCTACAACACAGGCTGAGAGGGATGACATGAGTCGAATTCCTTATGCTTGAGCACTAGGATCGATCATGTATGCAATGTTATGTACTAGACCAGATGTGGCATATGCTGTGAGCATAACCAGCCGATACCAATCCAATCCAGGTCTGCAGCACTGGGTGGCTGTAAAGAACATCCTAAAGTATCTGAAAAGAACTAAGGATCTGTTCTTGGTGTATGGGGGACAGGAAGAGCTCAGTATGTAGGGCTATACTGATGCATCGTTCCAGTCTGACCCCGACGACTTTAGATCGTAGGTCGGCTATGTGTTCAAGATAAATGGAGGCGCTGTATGCTAGAAGAGCTTGAAGCAATCCACCATAGCAGATTCTACAACCGAAGCTGAGTATGTGGCTGCTTCTGAGGCAGCCAAGGAAGCTGTTTGGATAAGGAAGTTCTTATGTGATCTTCAAGTGGTGCCTAGTGCAATGGATCCCATTGAACTCTACTGTGACAACAATGGAGCAATTGCACAAGCCAAGGAACCACGGTCTCATCAAAGATCCAAACACATACTCAGAAGATTTCACCTGATTAGAGAGATCATTGACAGAGGTGATGTCAAGATTAGCAGAGTAGACACAGAGAACAATCTGGCAGACCCATTGACCAAGGCTTTGGCGCAGCAGAAGCATGATAGTCACGCTAGAGATATGGGGTTGAGATTCCTCAACTTCTAGGTCTTAGTGCAAGTGGGAGATTGTGATGGAACCCCTTTCGAGAGGGGGGCGAAAACCCTATTGGGGTGGCGCATAAAATTTTGCAAGCGGAAGAAGGGTTTTCATAGATCTTAATATCGCATATGATTAACTTTCAAATGTCTAGATAGATAAGAGAAGGATCCATACCATCGCCATCTCTTGGATGGAGTCTTGGAAGAAGAAAGCAAGAGAGATCTCCTCCAAAGGTTGTCGCACACAAGAGGAAGAAGACCTACTTCTTTGGCGCGACTTGTGCTAGCGAGGCTCCAAAGATTTCTTGATCGGTTGAAGGGATGAAGAGATGATCGCTTGGCCGAATCCTCTTGTCGTCGACCTCCACAACGCAAGCCGTGAGTCGTCTCAACCAAGAGCGAATTGAGCGAGGAGAATAGAGAGGAGGCATTTTTCCGAACGTGGAAACGTTCCCTCTTTGAAACCGAACATTCCAAAAATAGCAATGCCTTGACTACATGCGTTATGCGTTCACCAAGTGAACCAAGCGCATCTCACTTCTCCCATATGAACCATGCGCTCAACCCATGAGCCAGTTCAAGTTCTTTGGTTCAATGATTAAACCAAATCAGCCCAAACATTAAGTCTAGATCGAATTAGACCCCAAGGTCCTAGATCTGACCATTCATCATCTGACGCTTCTGATCTGATCGATCTAGCATCACCACTCTCGATCGAAGCTTACCGATCTCAAGCCCTAATCAATCAAACATGATCAGACCAGATCTCACTTACAATCAGAGTTTAAATCCCTTTAAACTGAACCAAAACAATTCAGTCCACACGATCTGACTTAAGTAAGCCATATCATCAAATTGTGCGACCCTGAGGGTTTCCTTTAAATGTCGGTAACGATAACTTACGTTATCACGATCAGTGAGGGGTATCTAGCAACACATCACTGTCTCCCGATATAAAGGAAAGAGTCTTCCAAGACTACACCCAAAACATAGCTCAAGTGTGAATCCAACTCACAAGGCAAACATGTTTCCTTTGCCACTAGATGTTCTTATTGGACAAGCGTGTCAAGCTTGTAGCTCCAATATGATAAGCATGATTAGATCAGATGAACACAGTCACCTGGGTATGGCCATACACTCTCTCAATCATCTCATCCAGGGGGCCCCTTTAGAACATCACTCTCCTTAAACAAGGAGACGGCAATCCTATGTCTATCACTAGTGCCCTAACATGACTCAAGCTCACCATCCAAGATAGTCTATAACCATTATGTTTCAAATGATATTGAACTACCTCAAAACAATGACAATCATCATTTAGAAAACACAAGTGATCTCAAGTCAGAGGAAATGTGCCACTTGCAGCATTCAAGGATTATTCACATTGTGACAAACAATTGAATATCCTAGTAGGGTCTGTCCAGTACATCCAATGTACCCATGAGTCTACATCTTATTCCATGCTCGAAGCATCCTATAAGATTAGAACACATATTAGTCTTAACCATATCAAGGCTGTCTCATGTTCACCAAGATATATCGACTAAGGACATTATTGCATGTCAGCCTAGCTGAACAGCTTTGAGACATTATTCAGTAGTACACTTATTACAGCAGACAAGGTAACAACCTGAATAACAACTATTGCCTTTATAAACTTAAAAGTTTATACATGATACTATTACAATCCCAAGGCCTCAAACATTAGCCTTAAGGGCATACCCCAACAATCTCCCACTTGCACTTAATCTAATGGTTGAGAAACCTCAAACCCATATTATTACAGTGCTTCTCATGCTTCTGCTGCGCCAGAGGCTTGGTAAGCGGGTCTGCCAGATTGTCATCTGTATGAACCTTGCAGACTTTGATCTCGCCACGATCTATGATCTCCCGGATCAAGTGAAACCGTCTCTGTATGTGCTTGGACTTCTGGTGCGACCGTGGTGAAGTGTCCCCTTCATGGGGGAGCGCAAGTAAACAAAATCCCTTTCAAGAGGGGGGCGAAAACCTTAAAGGGGTGGCGCATCACCATTGCAAGCGGAAGCAAAAGGTTTTCGAGAATCTTAGCATAAACATATGTTCAACTTGGTGAAGTTGAGACTCATACCATAGCCATCTCGGTTTAGATGGAGCTTTGGAAGCAAAGGCGCAAGTGCCCCTTCTCCGAAGATAATCACACACAAGAGAAGATGGCTTCTCCTTGGATTCCTTGTGCTAGCAAGGATGCGCAAGGTGTCCTTGATCGAATGTTAGGATGATGGAGAAGTTTCCTTGGCCGAGCGCTTGTTCTTGTCGTCCACTTCCTTCCACACGAGATGGCAAGCAAGCTCACTTTTTCCAAAACCAAAACGCAAAGACAAGAGAGCAAATGCACTTCGGCGACATCAAGACAAATGACGTTACATGACTTCCCAAAATGGAAAGTCATGAAGCCACTTTCCAACGCCAAAACGCCCCTCTTGATGAACCATGCGTTCACCTAGTGAACCGGTTCATGCTTTGGTTCAATTCGATTTGGCCCAAAGACCAAATTCAAACCAAGCCAAGCCAAGGCATGGTCTAGACCCTCTATGAACCAAATGGCTCATGATCTAGCCGTTCATCTCCTGATGCTCCTGATCTCACCGATCTAGCATCATCTCTCTCGATCGAAGCTTACCGATCTAAAGCCCTAATCAATCAAACATGATCAGGCTAGATCTCACTTACAATCAGAGATTAAACCCCTTTAAACTGAACCCATACAATTCAGTCCACACGATCTGACTCAAGAAAGCCATATCATCAAATTGTGCGACCCTAAGGGTTTCCTTTAAATGTCGGTAACGACAACTTACGTTATCACGATCAGTGAGGGGTATCTAGCAACACATCACTGTCTCCCTATATAAAGGAAATAGTCTTCCAAGACTACACCCAAACCATGGCACAAGTGTGAATCAAAACTCACAAGGCACACATATGTCCTTTGCCACTGGATGTTCTTATTGGACAAGCATGTCAAGCTTGTAACTCCAATACGATGAGCATGATTAGATCAGATGCACATAGTCATCTGGGTATGGCCATACACTACCTCAATCATCTCATATAGGGGGGGCCTCTAGAACATCACACTCCTTAAACAAGGAGACGGCAATCCTTTATCTATCACTAGTGCCCTAACCTGATTCAAGCTCACCATCCAAGATAGTCTATAATCATTATATTTCAAATGATATTGAACTACCTCAAAACAATGACAATCATCATTTAGAAACACAAGTGATCTCAAGTCAAAGGACATGTGCCACTTGCTGCTTACAGGGATCATTCACATTGTGACAAGCAATGCAATATCCCAGTAGGGTCTGTCCAGTACATCCAATGTACCCATGAGTCTACATCTTATTCCATGCTCGAAGCATCCTATAAGATTAGCACTCATATTAGTCTCCATCATATCAAGGCTGTCTCATGTTCACCAAGATATCTCGACTAAGGACTCATAGCCTGTCAGCCTAGCTGAACAGCTTTGAGACATTATTCAGAAGTACACTTATTACAGCAGACAAGGTAACAACCTGAATAACAACCATGCCTTATTATAAACTTAAGAGTTTATTACATGATACTTTTACAATCCTGAGGCCTCAAACATTAGCCTTAAGGGCATACCCCAACAATCTCCCACTTGCACTTAATCTAATGGTTGAGAAATCTCAAACCCATATTATTACAGTGCTTCTCATGCTTCTGCTGCGCCAGAGGCTTGGTAAGCGGGTCTGCCAGATTGTCATCTGTATGAACCTTGCAAATCTTGATCTCGCCTCGATCAATGATCTCCCGGATCAAGTGAAACCGTCTCTGTATGTGCTTGGACTTCTGGTGCGACCGTGGTTCCTTTGCTTGTGCGATTGCTCCAGTGTTATCACAGAAGATAACCAAAGGATCAGCACTCGAAGGAACGACACCAAGTTCTCTCACGAACTTACGAATCCACACTGCCTCCTTGGATGCTTCCGAGGCTGCAACATACTCGGCTTCTGTTGTGGAATCAGCAACAGTTGACTGTTTGAAGCTCTTCCACACCACTGCTCCACCATTCAAGCTAAAAACATAGCCTGATTGCGATCGAAAATCATCCTGGTCCGACTGGAACGAAGCGTCAGTATATCCCTCTATACTGAGTTCTTCCTGACCACCATATATCAAGAACATATCTTTGGTCCTCCGCAGATATTTTAAGATGTTCTTGACCGCAATCCAGTGCGCCAAACCTGGATTACTTTGGAATCGACTGGTCACGCTTAACCCGTAAGCGACGTCTGGGCGAGTACACAACATCGCATACATAATGGACCCAATAGCCGAAGCATAAGGCGTATTGTCCATTTCATCTTTCTCAGTCTGTGTTTGTGGACACTGACTCTTCGAAAGATTCAGACCATGTCTGACTGGAAGATATCCACGTTTAGAATTCTCTAAATGGAATCTCTCCAGGACCTTATCGATGTAAGTACTCTGGCACAGCCCGAGAAGCCTCTTAGATCTATCCCTGTAGATCTTCACACCTAGTACATAGGCTGCTTCTCCTAAATCTTTCATCTGGAAACATTTTCCTAACCATGCTTTAACAGCATGCAGTTCAGGAATATCATTTCCAATGATCAAGATATCATCGACGTAGAGGATTAGGAATGTAATCACGCTCCCACTAAACCTCTTATATACACACGGGTCATCCTCGTTCTTGATGAAACCAAACTCAGAGATTGATTCATCAAAACGAATGTTCCAGCTTCTTGATGCTTGTTTAAGTCCATAAATGGACTTCTTTAACTTGCATATTTTATGACGATCTGCTGGATTAGTGAAACCCTCAGGTTGTGTCATATACACATCCTCATCCAGATTTCCATTAAGGAAAGCTGTTTTCACATCCATCTGCCAGATCTCATAGTCGTAATATGCTGCTATCGCGAAAAGAATCCGAATAGACTTAAACATGGCTACAGGAGAGAAAGTTTCATCATAATCTATCCCGTAGATTTGTTTGAAACCTTTCGCAACTAGTCTGCCTTTATAGGTAACCACGTTACCATCCATGTCAATCTTCTTCTTGAAGATCCATTTACAGCCTATAGGGATTACTCCCGGAGGCGGATCAACCAAATCCCAGACTTGGTTATCTGACATGGAGTCCATCTCGGCTCGCATAGCATCAAGCCATCTAGCTGACTCCGGTCCACTGACCGCATCCGCATAAGTTAGGGGTTCATCATTATCAATGATGTAGACTCCGTCATAGCGCTCAGGCTGTCGACGGATCCTACCCGATCTTCGCGGTTCCCGTGATATCTGAGCCTCAGGTTGTTCAATAACCTGATCTACCGGCTCAGGCTCATCCAACTCTGCTTGACTACTTTGTCCTTCCTCTGGAATCTGATCCAGCTTTATTTCTCTCCCACTGGCCTCTTGCAGAAGAAACTCCTTCTCAAGAAATATGGCCGTCCGAGCAACAAAAACCTTGTTCTCTTTGGGATCGTAGAAATAATAACCCTTAGTTTCCTTAGGGTAACCGACAAAGATACATTTCTCAGATCTGCTTTCCAGTTTCCCAGAGGCGAGCTTTTTGACATAAGCCTCGCAACCCCAGATCCTGATAAATGTCAAGCTAGGCTGTTTCCCATACCATAACTCATATGGCGTCTTTGAAACTGCCTTGGATGGCACTCGGTTTAGTACATTTGCAGCTGTTTCCAGTGCAAAACCCCAAAAGGAATATGGAAGAGTAGCCTGACTCATCATAGAACGAACCATATCAAGTAACGTTCTATTTCTCCTCTCGGACACACCATTCCACTGCGGTGTTCCTGGCGGAGTGAGCTGTGAGATAATCCCACACTCCTTCAGATAGTCAGTAAACGCATGACTCAGGTATTCACCACCTCGATCAGAACGAAGTGCCTTGATATTTCGGCCTAGCTGATTTTGTACTTCATTTTTGAACTCTTTGAACTTGTCAAAAGATTCACTTTTATGTCTCATTAAATAGACATACCCATACCTACTGAAATCATCAGTGAAGGTAATGAAGTACTGATAGCCACCTCTGGCATGTTTACTAAATGGCCCACACACATCACTGTGTATAAGGTCCAGTAAACCTGAAGTCCTTTGACCTTTGTGAAGAAAAGGAGACTTCATCATTTTACCCATCAAACAAGCTTTGCATGTATCAATCTCCTCATAGGAGAATGATCCCAGCAATCCATGATCATGCAACCGCTTAATGCGCTTCTCGTTTATATGGCCTAAACGACTATGCCATAGCAAGGTGCTGTCATCAGCATACTTGGCTTTCTTATTAGCAATGTTTTGTATAGAATTTTCCATGTCCAACATGTATAACCCATTGTTAATTGAACCAGTCGCATACACAATATTATCAAAAGTTAAAACACACTTTGAAATCTTGCATTCAAAGGCAAATCCTTTCCTGACTAGAGCAGGAATGGAGATAATATTCTTGGTGATACTTGGTACAAAATAACAATTGTTCAATTCTAATACAATGCCAGATGGTAAAGTAATGAAATAGTCTCCTACAGCAACAGCAGCAACCCGTGCCCCGTTTCCAACTCGTAGGTCTACCTCATGCTGTCCCACCTGCCTTCTTCTCTTGAGTTCCTGCACATTTGAACAAATGTGAACTCCACATGCGGTGTCCAACACCCATGAAATGGTAGAAGAAGATAACATGACCTCAGTCACATATATACCTGAGCCAGAAGCGATGCTTCCCCTCTTATCTCCTTGGAGCGCTTTACAGTCCTTTTTCCAGTGACCCAGCTGGCCACAGTGGAAACACCTGTTGTCCTTCGACCGCTTCACCTTCTGTTTCAGGGCCTTGCTGTAATTCTTGACAGGGGTCTTGCCCTTCTTCCCCTTCTTCTTGTTCCTTGAAGGAACCATTAAGACAGAGGTTGAAGGCTTACCCTTCAGAGTTTCCTCAGTTGTCAAGAGCATATTCAGCAGCTCTGCTGGCGTACAATCGATTTTGTTCATATTAAAATTAATGATGAACGCATCGAAAGAAGGCGGAAGAGACTGTAGAATAATGTCCACAGCAAGCTCCTGGTTGACGGTATGCCCCAGTTTCTCTAGAGCCTCCTTGTGCCCAATCATCTTGAGCACATGAGCTCCCACTGGGCTCCCCTCAGCCAGTTTGCTCTGAAAGAAGAGCTTCGTCAGATTATAGCGCTCAGTCCTCGCCTGTGCAGCATACAGCATCTTGAGGTTCGCTATAATTTCTATAGCCGACATATCCTCATGCTGACGCTGCAGCGGTGGCGTCATAGACGCTAGCATCAGGCAAGCGACATCAATGCTATCATTGACGTGCTTTTCGTAGGCATCCCGAACCGCCCTTGCGGCGTTCGGAGCGGGCTGCGGCGGTATCGCCGTCTCGAGGACATACAGTTTCCTCTCTGCCTTAAGAACAATCTTAAGGTGTCCGAACCAGTCAGAGAAGTTCGGCCCAGCAAACTTCTCCCTTTCCAGTAGGGATCGCACATTGAAGCTCATGGTGTTCGTTGCTGCAGGAATCTACAACAGGCAAGAACAGCAAGGTCAGTATCAATGTTTCAGAATCAATCCAGGACTTAAGAAAGATTCTTTTCTCACTATTTTGTCTGACTGAAAAATCCAGTAAACAGTCCGAAAGAGTAACACTCTTGTAGTGAGATGGGATCCAGATTTCATACTTGGTCTCCGCGTCCCGCTCAAGCGAGATAAGATGCACAGAGATGACAAGCACTAATTTCTGGTAGGCTGTCCCAGCCAATCGCCAACCCGTGCGATTCCCCTTCATCTTGGCAATCCAGCAGACTGTGCCAACTGAGTTGGTACAACACAGTCTCTGATCCCAGAGATGGCTGCCTCCATGTGCTACCATATGCGCCACATATGTAGTCTACATGGTCAAGCTGACCTGTCCTACTCCCTGGACCACCACGTGCTATGCTGAGCAACGAGAAGGGATAAATCCCTGCTCTGTAACACGCAGGTGTAATCCAGCACCGTCTGAAGATAGATGGACGTGCCCACTGAGTGGGTTCAACACGGCTCCAACGATAGTCAGAACGGTGAGGTTTCGCGTCAGAAGGCTTACGAGCTTGATATATTAGCGTTGGATTTTAACGGTCTTTTATCTTCTTACTATCAGGCATGTCCTATGGCTATAGCAGAAGATAAACTTAAACATGCAATTCTAATTATTAGCAATAAGTAGAAAGCATGATCTTATGTGGTAAAAGCCCATGAACCCTAGTAAGACCTTAATTTTACTTAAGTCTTCACTTGAGCTCCTTGGCCTCACATCTGGTCCAACCTAGGGCTCTAGCGCCAAGAGCACCTCAGGTGCGCCACCAGGTGAATGCTCCTCTTGGATGTGTGCCTTTGTGCTCTTGTCTAATCAAAATACATTTTTGATCTATCTAGACAAGGTTGACTCGCAGGTCAACAATACATTATAAATTAAGTACAATGTGATTCGCAGATCACAAATTAATTTACAATTTTAAATCCAGGCTCACAGGCCCCAGCACAGCACACAATAGGGCAACCCACATAAGAGTAAATAAACAAGCATATGGTTTCAATCATCATGTGATCCAATCAAGAAATTAAAATTTAGAAAACCCCATAGGCATCACTTTTAATTTCCTTATGTGCCCTACAACCTTACAATGGTCCATTGATAGGGATCCACTCATCCATCTAGATAGATCCTTTTCCCTTGCATGCACCGAGTCCTAACTGACCCGAGTTGACCTGATGGTCAACCATGCATGCGCCAAGGGCTGAACCACTCTCATGAGTTTTGGCAAGCGGGTGTGACCCCGGGCCTAACTCAAGTGTGTTCAGAAGTTGTCTCAATCAGACCTCGCTACACGCCTTGGATGCGGTCGACCTATAGCCACCTCGTGCTTGCGCACAGGTGCTATCTGGTCAACCCATCTAGGCTGTCAGATGGTCTGATCAGACTAGTTTGATCCATTCTAGATGAAGCTTTCAACCCCATCAACCCATCTAAGGGTTTACAATAGGTACATCTTAGATCTAGTTGGGCGCGCATGTCATTTAGGTTTTAGAAAAACAACAACAACATGGTATAACCGCAACCAACATATATGCGCCAATCAACATAACTCTCATACATGCGCAAATATAAACATACTATTATCTAGCATACTCGCATGAAGAGATAACATATGTCAAACAAGATCAACATACATGTAGATGCGCAAACATGGATCACATAGTATATCAAGCAATCATATGATTATGCTTCAACCGGCGCTCTGATACCAATTGAAGTGTCCCCTTCATGGGGGAGCGCAAGTAAACAAAATCCCTTTCAAGAGGGGGGCGAAAACCTTAAAGGGGTGGCGCATCACCATTGCAAGCGGAAGCAAAAGGTTTTTGAGAATCTTAGCATAAACATATGTTCAACTTGGTGAAGTTGAGACTCATACCATAGCCATCTCGGTTTAGATGGAGCTTTGGAAGCAAAGGCGCAAGTGCCCCTTCTCCGAAGATAATCACACACAAGAGAAGATGGCTTCTCCTTGGATTCCTTGTGCTAGCAAGGATGCGCAAGGTGTCCTTGATCGAATGTTAGGATGATGGAGAAGTTTCCTTGGCCGAGCGCTTGTTCTTGTCGTCCACTTCCTTCCACACGAGATGGCAAGCAAGCTCACTTTTTCCAAAACCAAAACGCAAAGACAAGAGAGCAAATGCACTTCGGCGACATCAAGACAAATGACGTTACATGACTTCCCAAAATGGAAAGTCATGAAGCCACTTTCCAACGCCAAAACGCCCCTCTTGATGAACCATGCGTTCACCTAGTGAACCGGTTCATGCTTTGGTTCAATTCGATTTGGCCCAAAGACCAAATTCAAACCAAGCCAAGCCAAGGCATGGTCTAGACCCTCTATGAACCAAATGGCTCATGATCTAGCCGTTCATCTCCTGATGCTCCTGATCTCACCGATCTAGCATCATCTCTCTCGATCGAAGCTTACCGATCTAAAGCCCTAATCAATCAAACATGATCAGGCTAGATCTCACTTACAATCAGAGATTAAACCCCTTTAAACTGAACCCATACAATTCAGTCCACACGATCTGACTCAAGAAAGCCATATCATCAAATTGTGCGACCCTAAGGGTTTCCTTTAAATGTCGGTAACGACAACTTACGTTATCACGATCAGTGAGGGGTATCTAGCAACACATCACTGTCTCCCTATATAAAGGAAATAGTCTTCCAAGACTACACCCAAACCATGGCACAAGTGTGAATCAAAACTCACAAGGCACACATATGTCCTTTGCCACTGGATGTTCTTATTGGACAAGCATGTCAAGCTTGTAACTCCAATACGATGAGCATGATTAGATCAGATGCACATAGTCATCTGGGTATGGCCATACACTACCTCAATCATCTCATATAGGGGGGGCCTCTAGAACATCACACTCCTTAAACAAGGAGACGGCAATCCTTTATCTATCACTAGTGCCCTAACCTGATTCAAGCTCACCATCCAAGATAGTCTATAATCATTATATTTCAAATGATATTGAACTACCTCAAAACAATGACAATCATCATTTAGAAACACAAGTGATCTCAAGTCAAAGGACATGTGCCACTTGCTGCTTACAGGGATCATTCACATTGTGACAAGCAATGCAATATCCCAGTAGGGTCTGTCCAGTACATCCAATGTACCCATGAGTCTACATCTTATTCCATGCTCGAAGCATCCTATAAGATTAGCACTCATATTAGTCTCCATCATATCAAGGCTGTCTCATGTTCACCAAGATATCTCGACTAAGGACTCATAGCCTGTCAGCCTAGCTGAACAGCTTTGAGACATTATTCAGAAGTACACTTATTACAGCAGACAAGGTAACAACTTGAATAACAACCATGCCTTATTATAAACATAAGAGTTTATTACATGATACTTTTACAATCCCGAGGCCTCAAACATTAGCCTTAAGGGCATACCCCAACACGTGGTTCCTTTGCTTGTGCGATTACTCCAGTGTTATCACAAAAGATAACCAAAGGATCAGCACTCGAAGGAACGACACCAAGTTCTCTCACGAACTTACGAATCCACACTGCCTCCTTGGATGCTTCCGAGGCTGCAACATACTCGGCTTCTGTTGTGGAATCAGCAACAGTTGACTGTTTGAAACTCTTCCACACCACTGCTCCTCCATTCAAGCTAAAAACATAGCCTGATTGCGATCGGAAATCATCCTGGTCCGACTGGAACGAAGCGTCAGTATATCCTTCAATACTGAGTTCTTCCTGACCACCATATATCAAGAACATATCTTTGGTCCTCCGCAGATATTTTAAAATGTTCTTGACCGCAATCCAGTGTGCCTGACCTGGATTACTTTGGAACCGACTGGTCACGCTTAACCCGTAAGCGACGTCTGGGCGAGTACACAACATCGCATACATAATGGATCCAATAGCCGAAGCATAAGGCGTATTGTCCATTTCATCTTTCTTAGTCTGTGTTTGTGGACACTGACTCTTCGAAAGATTCAAACCATGTCTGACTGGAAGATATCCCCTTTTAGAATTCTCTAAATGGAATCTTTCCAGGACCTTATCGATGTAAGTACTCTGGCACAGCCCGAGAAGCCTCTTAGATCTATCCCTGTAGATCTTCACACCTAGAACATAGGCTGCTTCTCCTAGATCTTTCATCTGGAAACATTTCCTTAACCATGCCTTAACTGCATGCATTTCAGGAATGTCATTTCCAATGATTAAGATATCATCGACGTAGAGGACTAGGAAAGTAATTACGCTCCCACTAAACCTCTTATATATACACGGGTCATCTTCGTTCTTGATGAAACCAAATTCACTGACTGATTCATCAAAACGAATATTCCAGCTTCTAGATGCTTGTTTCAGTCCATAAATGGACTTCTTTAACTTGCATATTTTATGACGATCTGATGGATTGGTGAAACCTTCAGGTTGTGTCATATACACATCCTCATCCAGATTTCCATTAAGGAAAGCCGTCTTCACATCCATCTGCCAGATCTCATAATCGTAATATGCAGCTATCGCGAAAAGAATCCGAATAGACTTAAACATGGCTACAGGTGAGAAAGTTTCATCATAATCTATCCCGTAGATTTGTTTGAAACCTTTCGCAACTAGCCTGCCTTTATAGGTAACCACGTTACCATCCATGTCAATCTTCTTCTTGAAGATCCATTTACAGCCTATAGGGATTACTCCCGGAGGCGGATCAACCAAATCCCAGACTTGGTTATCTGACATGGAGTCCATCTCGGCTCGCATAGCATCAAGCCATCTAGCTGACTCCGGTCCACTGACCGCTTCCGCATAAGTGAGGGGTTCATCATTATCAATGATGTAGACTCCGTCATAGCGCTCAGGCTGTCGACGGATCCTTCCCGATCTTCGCGGTTCCCGTGATATCTGAGCCTCAGGTTGTTCAATAGCCTGATCTACCGGCTCAGGCTCATCCAACTGTGCTTGACTACTTTGTCCTTCTTCTGGATTCTCATCCAGCTTTATTTCTCTCCCACTGGCCTCTTGCAGAAGAAACTCCTTCTCAAGAAATATGGCCGTCCGAGCAACAAAAACCTTGTTCTCTTTGGGATCGTAGAAATAATAACCCTTAGTTTCCTTAGGGTAACCGACAAAGATACATTTCTCAGATCTGCTCTCTAGTTTCCCAAAGGCGAGCTTTTTGACATAAGCCTCGCAACCCCAGATCCTGATAAATGTCAAGCTCGGCTGTTTCCCATACCATAACTCATATGGAGTCTTAGAAACTGCCTTGGTTGGCACTCGGTTTAGTACCTTTGCAGCTGTTTCCAGTGCAAATCCCCAAAAGGAGTAAGGTAGAGTAGCCTGACTCATCATAGAACGAAGCATATCAAGTAACGTTCTATTTCTCCTCTCGGACACACCATTCCATTGCGGTGTTCCTGGCGGAGTGAGCTGTGAGATAATCCCACACTCCTTTAGATAGTCAGTAAAAGTATGACTTAGGTATTCTCCACCTCGATCTGAGCGAAGTGCCTTGATATTTCGGCCTAGCTGATTTTGTACTTCATTCTTGAATTCTTTGAACTTGTCAAAAGATTCACTTTTATGTCTCATCAGATAGACATAACCATACCTACTGAAATCATCAGTAAAGGTAATGAAGTACAGATAGCCACCTCTGGCATGTTTACTAAATGGCCCACACACATCACTGTGTATAAGGTCAAGTAAACCTGAAGCCCTTTGACCTTTGTTAGGAAAAGGTGACTTCGTCATTTTACCCATCAAACAAGCTTTGCATGTATCAAACTCCTTATAGGAGAATGATCCCAGCAGTCCATGATCATGCAACTGCTTAATGCGTTTCTCGTTAATATGGCCTAAACGATTATGCCATAGCAAGGTGCTGTCATCAGCAAACTTGGCTTTCTTATTATCAATATTTTGTATCGAACATTCCATGTCCAACATGAATAACCCGTTGTTAATTGAACCAGTTGCATAAACAATATTATCATAAGATAAAACACACTTTGAAATATTGCATTCAAAGGAAAATCCCTTCCTGACAAGAGCAGGAATGGAGATAATATTTTTAGTAATACTGGGAACAAAATAACAACTGTTTAGTTCCAATACAAGTCCAGATGGTAAAGAGATGAAATAGTCTCCTACAGCAACAGCAGCAACCCGTGCCCCGTTTCCTACTCGTAGGTCCACCTCATGCTGTCCCACCTGTCTTCTTCTCTTGAGTTCCTGTACATTTGAACAAATGTGAACTCCACATGCAGTGTCCAACACCCATGATATAGAAGAAGATGAAAACATGACTTCAGTCATGAATATACCTGAGCCAGAAGCGATGCTTCCCCTCTTATCTCCTTGGAGCGCTTTACAGTCCTTTTTCCAGTGACCAAGCTGGCCACAGTGGAAACACCTGTATTCCTTCGACCGCTTCACCTTCTGTTTCAGAGCCTTGTTGTAGTTCTTGACAGGGGCTTTGCCCTTCTTCCCCTTCTTCTTGTTCCTTGAAGGAACCATTAAGACAGAGGTTGAAGGCTTTCCCTTCAGAGTTTCCTCAGTAGTCAAGAGCATATTCAGTAGCTCTGCCGGAGTACAATCGATTTTGTTCATATTAAAGTTAATGATGAACGCATCGAAAGAAGGCGGAAGAGACTGCAGAATAATGTCCACAGCAAGCTCCTGATTGATGGTATGCCCCAGTTTCTCTAGAGCCTCCATGTGCCCAATCATCTTGAGCACGTGAGCTCCCACTGGGCTCCCTTCAGCCAGTTTGCTCTGAAAGAAAAGCTTGGTCAGATTATAGCGTTCCGTCCTAGCCTGTGCAGCATACAGCATCTTGAGGTTCGCTATAATTTCTATAGCCGACATATCCTCATGCTGACGCTGCAGCGGTGGCGTCATAGACGCTAGCATCAGGCAAGCGACATCAATGCTATCATTGACATGCTTTTCATAGGCATCCCGAACCGCCCTTGCGGCGTTCGGAGCGGGCTGAGGCGGTATTGCCGTCTCGAGGACATACAGTTTCCTCTCTGCCTTAAGAACAATCTTAAGGTGTCCGTACCAGTCCGAGAAGTTCGGCCCAGCAAACTTCTCCCTTTCCAGTAGGGATCGCACATTGAAGCTCATGGTGTTCGTTGCTGCAGAAATCTACAACAATGCAAGAACAGCAAGGTCAGTATCAATGTCAAGAATCAATCAGGACTTAAGAAAGATTCTTTTTCTCACTATTTTTATCTGGCTGAAAAATCCAGCAAAACAGCCCGAAAGAGTAGAACTCTTTTAGTGAGATGGGATCCAGATTTCATACTTGGTCTCCGCGTCCCGCTCAGGCGAGATAAGATGCACAGAGAGTACGAGCACTAATCTCTGGTAGGCAGTCCCTGCCAATCGCCAACCCGTGCGATTCCCCTTCATCTGGGCAATCCAGCAGACTGTGCCAACTGAGTTGGTACATCATAGTCTCTGATCCCACAGATGGCTGCCTCCATGTGCTGCCATATGCGCCACATATGTAGCCTACATGGCCAAGCTCACCTGACCTACTCCCTGGACCACCACATGCTATGCTGAGCAACGAGAAGCGATAAATCCCTTCTCTATAACACGCAGGTGAAATCACATACCGTCTGAAGATAGATGGACGTGCCCACTGAGTGGGTACAACACGGCTCCAACGATAATCAGAACAGTGAGGTTTCGCGTCAGAAGGCTTACGAGCTTGATATTTCGTCGTTGGATTTTAACGGTCTTTTATCTTTTTCAGTATCATGCAATTCCTATGGTGATAGCAGAAGATAAACTAATCATGCAATTCTAATATTAAACAATAAAAGAAAGCATGGATCTTATGTGGTAAAAGCCCATAGCCTAAGTAAGACCTTAATATCACTTAAGTCTTCACTTGCTTTTCTTCATGGGACTTTTGCTGCTCATCTGGCCCAAACCAGGGCCAAGCGCCAACTGCAGCTCAGGTGCGCCCACCAGGAAGATGCGCCTGATCCTAGGGTCGAACCCTATACCTCCCACCTGGTCAAGCCTCTGCTGCATGCGCCTCTGCCAAATGTGCTCTGTGCTCTTCTCTGATTAATTTACAAATTAATCTATCTAGACAAGATTGACTCGCAGGTCAATAACATTTATAAATTAAAAACAATGTGATACGCAGATCACAATAATTAATTTACTTTTCAATTCAGGCACGCAGGCCCCAGCACAGCAAACATTTAACATGGGCAGCCCACATAAGAATAAATAAACAAGCAATATGGCATCAAACATCATGTGATCCAGGATAAGAAAATAAAATTTCGAAAACCCCATTGGCATCAATTTTAATTCCCTTATATGCTCTACAACCTTACAACGGTACATTAATAGGGATCCACTCATCCAAACTAGTCAGATCCAGTGCCCTTGCATGCACCAAGTCCTAACTGACTTGAGTCGACCCAATGGTCAACTATGCATGCGCCAAGGGCTGAACAACCACAATGAGGTCTGGCAAACGGGTGTGAGCCCGGGCTTAACTCATGTGCGTTCAACAAACGTCTCAACCAGACATCGCTACACACCTATGATGCAGTCGACCTATAGCCACCATTTGCTTGCGCAAGGGTGCTATCTGGTCGACCCATCTAGGCTGTCAGATGGTTTGATCAGACTAGTTGGATCTAACCTAGAGGATGACTTCAACCCTACTAACCCGTCTAAGGGTTTATAGTAGGCGCTTAGTCTAATGATAGGCGCGCAAGTGATATTCTTTTGATAAAACATCAACAACAAAGATGCGCCTACTAAACATGCGCAAACATAAAAGCATATGCTATCAATTTCGCATGTAACCTATAGATCTAAGCATGTTGCGCAAACAAGGATCACAAAATAGCATCAAGCAATCATATGCATATATATAAACCTGCTCTGATACCAGTTGATGGAACCCCTTTCGAGAGGGGGGCGAAAACCCTATTGGGGTGGCGCATAAAATTTTGCAAGCGGAAGAAGGGTTTTCATAGATCTTAATATCGCATATGATTAACTTTCAAATGTCTAGATAGATAAGAGAAGGATCCATACCGTCGCCATCTCTTGGATGGAGTCTTGGAAGAAGAAAGCAAGAGAGATCTCCTCCAAAGGTTGTCGCACACAAGAGGAAGAAGACCTACTTCTTTGGCGCGACTTGTGCTAGCGAGGCTCCAAAGATTTCTTGATCGGTTGAAGGGATGAAGAGATGATCGCTTGGCTGAATCTTCTTGTCGTCGACCTCCACAACGCAAGCCGTGAGTCGTCTCAACCAAGAGCGAATTGAGCGAGGAGAATAGAGAGGAGGCATTTTTCCGAACGTGGAAACGTTCCCTCTTTGAAACCGAACATTCCAAAAATAGCAATGCCTTGACTACATGCGTTATGCGTTCACCAAGTGAACCAAGCGCATCTCTCTTCTCCCATATGAACCATGCGCTCAACCCATGAGCCGGTTCAATTTCTTTGGTTCAATGATTAAACCAAATCAGCCCAAACATTAAGTCTAGATCGAATTAGACCCCAAGGTCCTAGATCTGACCATTCATCATCTGACGCTTCTGATCTGATCGATCTAGCATCACCACTCTCGATCGAAGCTTACCGATCTCAAGCCCTAATCAATCAAACATGATCAGACCAGATCTCACTTACAATTAGAGTTTAAATCCCTTTAAACTGAACCAAAACAATTCAGTCCACACAATCTGACTTAAGTAAGCCATATCATCAAATTGTGCGACCCTGAGTGTTTCCTTTAAATGTCGGTAATGATAACTTACGTTATCACGATCAGTGAGGGGTATCTAGCAACACATCACTGTCTCCCGATATAAAGGAAAGAGTCTTCCAAGACTACACCCAAAACATAGCTCAAGTGTGAATCCAACTCACAAGGCAAACATGTTTCCTTTGCCACTGGATGTTCTTATTGGACAAGCGTGTCAAGCTTGTAGCTCCAATATGATGAGCATGATTAGATCAGATGAACACAGTCACCTGGGTATGGCCATACACTCTCTCAATCATCTCATCTAGGGGGCCCCTTTAGAACATCACTCTCCTTAAACAAGGAGACGGCAATCCTATGTCTATCACTAGTGCCCTAACATGACTCAAGCTCACCATCCAAGATAGTCTATAACCATTATGTTTCAAATGATATTGAACTACCTCAAAACAATGACAATCATCATTTAGAAAACACAAGTGATCTCAAGTCAGAGGAAATGTGCCACTTGCAGCATTCAAGGATTATTCACATTGTGACAAACAATTGAATATCCTAGTAGGGTCTGTCCAGTACATCCAATGTACCCATGAGTCTACATCTTATTCCATGCTCGAAGCATCCTATAAGATTAGAACACATATTAGTCTTAACCATATCAAGGCTGTCTCATGTTCACCAAGATATATCGACTAAGGACATTATTGCATGTCAGCCTAGCTGAAGAGCTTTGAGACATTATTCAGTAGTACACTTATTACAGCAGACAAGGTAACAACCTGAATAACAACTATTGCCTTAAGGGCATACCCCAACAGATTGTTGGTGTATATGCCCTAGGACCTAGTTTTGGTCAACTTATGTACTATTTGACATTGATATTTATATATCATTCTGGCATTGTCATTATCATTGTTTGTCTACACCTGCAATTGTGTACTTACATGATAATGTCCCTGGAGACAGATTGGATCTGTGCTCAAATAATTGTCCCTAGTCAATGTACCTGAGTGGATATGGGACAGCTCTGGTACTTGAGAGACTGGTATGTGGGCTGGTTAGGCACGTGGTGCTAACGCAGACACATGGGTATATCATAGGAAGATATACTGGATGGACCCGCTATGAGGCTATGACTTGGTGTCATGAGTTATCCTCATAAGTGATAGGAGATGCATTGATCCCTTGACTTGAGGTCATTGATCATTCTATATGGTTAGGGACTTGCTTTGATACAACCTAACACCTTGCCGTAGCTAGGAGGTCATAACAGTTGTTATTGAGCATGTCACGACCCATATGAGAAGATCAATGGACAGACATAGGATTTGCCCCTTCCCTAGGGAAGTATGATATCCATGGAGCTCCTTTATGGTTCTATGACTGAGAGTGTATGGCCATACCCAGGTGAGAACTTGTTTTAGTCATAGCCATGAGATTGGATGAAAGCAAGTGGTGACACACTTGTCCAATCGGATATCAGTTCGGCAAAGAGACTGTAATGCATCTGTACCTAGTTGCGATGATGGGGATGTCGATGTCGATATCCATTCCAATGACCTGGGTAGCAGCGATGCACTGCTAGGTGCCACTCACTACTTGTGATGACCTCTGGTCACTACTGCCAGGGTCAGAGGAACCTATAGGGTCGCACACCTTGATACTTGAGTTCTCGTATTGATCGAGAAGCCTTATGATCGAGTTATTGGATAACTCGGATCTAATTGGGAGATTTCATCAGCGCCAATGGGCCTGATGAGATGGAAGAATGTTATTGGAGCTAAACTTCATTTTTGGCAGGTTGACCCGTATTTGACCATGGTTGGTCACATTTGGATTAGGGTTGCATTGGATTGGATCCAAGTGCTTAATCAACCCATGTAATGAAGTTTGGGCTAGCTCATTATCCAATGAGGCCCAATAACAAGTTCTCATGAAGAGATGAGAGGCTAAAAGGGTATAATGGGGAGAAACATGAACCATTAAGCGCCTAGGGGCATAATGGGGTCATGTTGGCGCCTTTGCTTCTTTATGGAAGTAAAGGGCACCTCCCCTCTCTTCCTAGGATGGAATGCATGCCTCTATGGCATTGCTTGGGGCGCAAGGCAAGGCCTTGGCGCATAAGGAAAGGCGTGGGGCACAATAAGGAATGGTTGAATGAGAATTATGGAAATGTCTTGGAGACTTTCCTTGTCTCAAACCTCCTCATCCTAACCCTACACTTGTCATGATCCTAGCCCTTACCCTAACCACCTCTTGCCCTATAAATGTGACCCTAGTCGCCCCCTCTTGTGGATGATCAATCCTCGAAGGCGTGAACACATCAAGAGGGCGAGAACAAGGGGCATTGGCGCAACCATCCTCTTCCATCAAACCCTAGCCGCAAGCTTCTTCCCTTCTTCCTCCTTTGGCGCAAGAGAAGTAAAGGCTTGGCGGCATTCTCCCTTCTCCCCTCTTCTTCATCAATTGGCGCTTCTACCTTGGAGGTGGCGCGAGCATTGAAGAAGAGAACTAAGGCTTGGATTTTCTTCCCGAGGCTAGCACCGGGCGTGGAAGAAAAGAACTCAAGAGATCCGTGTGTGTGAGACTGCAGAGGGCGCACACTTGGGCGCCTACATCGGCATCGCTCTTCATTGCTCTTAAGGTATTTCCTAACTCATCGTGTCGACTCCCTTGCTTGCGATCTTCACTGGGTTTTTGGGACCGGCCTGTTTCGGGGACATTCTTCCGCTGCGTAAAATGTATGTCCATGACTCTGAAAATTGTAAAATGTCCCCGGGGTTTCCCAACATGTATGACGCCTGGGATCGCTTCAAGGAGCTCCAGCGTATGTGCCAACACCATGGACTCCAAGCATGGGTTTTGATCCACATCTTTTATAATGGATTGGATTATAACACCAAGTTGATGGTGGACGCTATGGCTAGAGGAACAATCATGAGCAAAGGCATGGAAGAGGCGACAGCTCTACTTGAGGATATGGCCATGAACCATAACCACTGGTCAAGTGAGCGAGGTACTACTTCCACGGGATTTGGTAAGTACCACAATGATTCCTTGATATCTCTAGCGGCAAAGGTAGATTCATTGGCACAGAAGTTAGATTCCTTTTCCTTTCCCTCAGTTGCCATTAATGCAGTTTCCTATGAAGTGTGTGGTGTAACAGGGCATGATTTATCTGATTGTCAGTTTATTGCTTCATCTCAAGAGAATCTTAATCAGGAGCAAGTTAATGCCTTGGGGAATTTCAATCAGAGACCAGTGAATGACCCATATTCTGCAACCTACAATCCAAGATGGGGCAACCACCCCAACTTATCCTACAAGAACAATCAAGGGCAAGCTCCTCCTCAGTATCCTCAGCAAAATAATAGGCCACCACCGGGCTTTCAATCAAGACAATATGGACAGCCCCAGAAGTCAAACTTGGAGACCATGCTAGAAGGATTTCTCATGAAACAGCAGAAGAGCACTGATGACCTCGCTGATGCGGTCAAGTAGCTGACATCTCGTGTGGATGCTTTGGCTATCCACAACAAGATGTTAGAGAATCAGATAGCTCAGCAAGCTAGTACTAGTAGACCCACAGGGAGACTTCCGGGACAACCTGAGATGAATCTCAAGGAGCATTGTAATGCGGTCACTATTATGAGTGGTAAAAACAATGACGCATCTGGAGACTCTATCGAGGGTCCTATATTCAAACCTGAGGACGACACTCTTCCATTAGATAGCTGTGAGGAAAAATATGTAGGTCCACCTGCGTACGTTCCTCCAATCCCTTTTCCCTAGAGGCTAGTTAGAGCAGATCAGGGAAAATATGATATCAGACAATCTGAGGTAAAGCGTGACCAGGTAAGTATGGACAGAAAAATAACAAAGGTAAGATATCCTAGAGACATTTCAACCCTGTCAAGTTGGTAAGTTTTTTTGTTGAAAATGCTTTATGTGACTTAGGATCGAGTGTTAATTTGATGCCTTCATATATGATTGTGAAAGTAGGTATTGGAGAATTTAAACCTACTAGAACTTGCCTTCAATTTGCTAATGGATTTATTCAGCAACCTCTAGGAATTTTAGAAAATGTGTCTATTAAAATTGACAAGTTTTCTATCTTGACTGATTTCATGATTGTTAAAATTGAAGAAGACATTAAATCACCTATTATTCTAAGTAGACCATTTTTGGCAAGTACAGGATCTATAATTGATATGCTGCATGAGAAGCTAATGTTGAATTTAAATGACAGCAAATTGGTTTATGATTTTTCTTTAAGGGCTAAGAAGCTAAGCGTTACAACACGGCCAAGCGGCGTAGAGGACACCTCAGGTTGTGATTTTCACACAGAAGCTTCATTTGGAGGAGAGGACGACACATCAGAAGTTTCAGAGCAAGAGGAGATCGGACGGAGGAGAAATCTACGAAAGAGCGGCACCGACACTGTTCACTCGTATAATTACGGCTGTAAACAGCCGTGTTGTAACGTTGTTTCTCCCTTCTTTTCTTTTTCTGATCATTCTAAACTATGGTTTATTGTATTTCTTCTTTCATTCAAGTTTAAACATCTTTGGGACATGAGGTGTAATCCCCTTTGATTTCTTAATGATTAGATAACTTTTTACCTTCGTCAGAATAGTTTTATGATGATAATTTTACTTATGTGAATATTTGTACATTGATTCTCCATAGATTGATGTTATTATTTATGTTTTAGAATTCTCACAATAAGGACCGAAAGGTGACTTGCTTGCGATTTTGGAACCCTAGAATTGCATGTTAGGAGCTTTCTGTAAGAGATTAAGTTAATTCTTATTTTGTGATTTTAGTGATTTTATTGCCATGTTAGATAATTTGAATCTAGGATTGAGTTATTGTGTCAAACGTGGAGATCTTGCACGAAAGTGAGGATCAGAACGTTGGAGAAACATAAGTAAAACTTGTGTTGAGACTCGGATGCACGAAAGTGATCCTTGAGATTCCACTTGAGACAATCAACTTAGAATTCGGATGCATGAAAGTGATCTTTGAATTCTTTGATTGATGATTTACTTATCTTCAGTGTTGGGATAGATCTTGCGTGAAAACGAGGATTGGTCCTTGCATGATTGTCTGCACGAAAGTGAGATGATCCCTTTATGAAGTAAATTAAGTCTTTATCATAATAAAATTAGTCTGACGACCTTTTCTTTATATCTAGTCATTGAAATTAAAGTGGATGAAACCCTAGTCCCAGTTTATCTCTCTGTTTATCTTTACACTCTTTCTATTATTTACTTGCATCATATTCGATTTGCTTAATAAAATTAGTCTGACGACCTTTTCTTTATATCTAGTCATTGAAATTAAAGTGGATGAAACCCTAGTCCTAGTTTATCTCTCTATTTATCTTTACACTCTTTCTATTATGTACTTGCATCATATTCGATTTGCTTAGCTAGTAAGAAAACAATTATTTGGTACTTAACAATAAGGTCTCTGTGGGATCGATACTTTTCTTTATTACTTCGAGTATCCGTGCATTTGCGGACACTACAAGTTTAGGGACAACAAGTTTTTGGAGCCGTGTCAGGGAGTGACAATAGTACGCCAAAACTTAGGTTTTGGCCGCAGCACCTGAAATAAGTCTACCTACTTGTATTTATAAGTGTGTCCTTTCGGATCACAACAGTGACTCCTCTACTTGGCACTACGAAAAATTGATAGTGGTACTGAAGACATGAGTTGAAGTCTAAAAAAAAATTGAGAAAAAGAGAAAGCTGTGGGCTTAGTGGAAAATTCCCTTGACATATGATTGAGACTATGAGTTAAATTATACTGCTATGCAGTATACTTTGAACAATGTTATGATACCTAACAGTTTAAAGACCAAATTACATTAAAAATCTCTTATTTATAGTTTCACCAAATGATTTGAAATAAATCTTTATCTATTGATTAAGGTAGATTTATTAAACCAAAAGGTATTTGATTCCTTCATATGTGTTGAATGAACATTAAAACATTACTTGTGAATTTTATCTTTCTTGGGTTCTAAATTCTTGACAGTTTGTTTCTACTATGATTTCTCTTAAATCATCTAAGTTCTGAAAAGTTGCTTGCCTGAAATGTAGACTAAGGACTTTATTGATGGTAAAACTGATGAGCATTCCTTATCTTCACATTCTTTATTCATATTCATGAATTGCTTGAGGACAAACAAAATTCTAAGTCTAGGGTATTTTGATGTGTTGTATTTACACCACATTTTTTCCTATATTTTAGATCATATTTTGAGCTTATTTACATGATTTTGTGCTTATTTCGATGCTTTTACTTCACTTGGCACGGAATCTTCACTTTTCTTAGTTTTTATGAAAATGTAGGTAAATCACCCAAAAATGAAGGATTACATGAGTTTTGAAACCAAAGCATGATTCCTGAGGAGATCACGAGCTTACACGTCAAATATGGTGCGAAAATGGTGAAGAAATCAACATTCACGGCCTTGGCCATAATTATGGCTTAGCCATAATTTTGTTATCGAGCGAAGGGTGAAAAATGGCTAAGTATGGATATACACAAAAACTTTCATGGGTGAAGCCATAAATCCATTACGGTTCGTGAATATTTCTATGACAAAAGGCCTGTACACATAGAGAGAATCACAGCCATGGCCTTGAACATGTTACGGACTGTGAAAACATCCGCCCGATGAGTTTTTCACTCGATTCTTCACCGATTTGAACCGGATTTGAACCAAACTTTGCAGAAACATTCACTGATGAGTTTTTTGTGGGTTTAGAGAGCTTTTTCAGATGAACACAAGCGGCAGTGGCGACAAGGGCGAAAATTCAAGTTTCAGAGCATATTCCGGCGAGATTCCATGCAAAAGCAATGATTGATCGACTCTTTCTTATCTCTAGATCGAGGGGAAGCCGATTTTATTGTTGTCTTAGTGAATTCTTTATGATTTTTACTAAATCTATACTTGTTCATCGTACAAACATGTATTTCCTTAAGAACATGAGTGAGTAGATCCTTGTTTCGGGATTTAGGGCTTAACCCGCTGACTTTTATGAATCAATCCTTATTCATACTCTTTTTATACGAATTTATTATCATGATTTGATTGAACTTGTGTTTATTCCATAATTTACCTTGGCCATGTATAATTGCGTGTTAAACGTTGCGAGAAGGACCGGGAGGTGAATCGCAACGTCCGATCTATGTCAATTGAACATTCGAATCCAATCACGAGAGTAGGTGAGATTCGTCTTAAGGATCTAAACGACTTTTCATAGAACTTAATGGGTTTAGTTAAGTTAATTGTCACGAGAGTTGGGAGTTAACTTTATTAAATTTTGTATTACACTCCGAGAGGAGGTGATATGCATATTAGGAAAAGTTCCTTTCACGATATATATTTTTTATTGATTGAGTTATCTTTAATAGGTTCATAATAGTCAGTGTGGTGAAACCTAGAAATCCCGATTCTTTTAGAACTTGAATCCTCTAAAAAGCTGCTTTTGAATTGTTCGTGCTTAGAAGTTTATCATAACCACTCATTTGTTTTCCCTAGATTTAAACAAGTCAAAAAGTCAATACTTAACTACGTAATCCTCATTGGGAACGATATCTTTTTATTAGTTCGATAATTCCGTGCACTTGTAGATCAGCCCACCATCCGACACCACTAGTCGACTCCAACACGGCTAGGTCGTGATGAAGGGCACGTCCGTGACACGATCGGGCAAAAATGCGAATGCAACCATGGCCCTCGACACGGCCGTGACCACCACCATGATGAGTTCGGCGAACATTGGGTCACTCCATCACGGTCGTGACTAGAAGCATGGCCAGGCCGTGAACAGTTCGCCGCAAGACGCCGCGCCCGTCATGCCCGTTCCTCCAGCCGTGACCGACCCAGCACCACCCCATCACGCCCGTGATGGCAAGCTCGGCCAGGCCATGAACATCTCAAAAGTGGGCTTTGGTCCTATTTTTCAAGAGCTTCGACAATCGCAATGGTCCTCTCATCCTCCAGACCGTTATGTGGGCTTGGTGAGCCCCTCCTCCAGCTCAATGATGTCCATCCAACGTATTCCTATGGCAAGTCTTCCTCGCGGGCCACCGCAAGATGCCACCACCGATCTCTATCACAACTGGGTTCTCAACACCACCTAGGAGACCGCCAACAACATCCAGAACTAGCCCACTATCTATTAGTTCTGCTGCTTTGTGGCAGCCAGTTCGAAGATGGTGTAGAGCCCATTTCGTCCCGGATGTCGGCCTGCGAAGGAGTCCCTTGTGCCTGAAGCTTTGCGCCAGCCCCATGGAATCTCCTACATAATAGTTGGTAGCTGCTTAGTTTTAGTTTGTTAGTGGGCATCTTGACCTTCTTTTAGGAAGTTAGAGGCTGGTTGGCTTCTCTAACTCCCCCATGTGTTTCCCATGTGCCCTTCTACCCCTCTTGATCTATAAAAGAGGGCTGAAGGCTTTGTGTTTTTCAGCTTTGTTGTAGTAGTTACCTTCCCTCCCGTGAAGGTCTAGGTCCAGCAAACTCCGAGGAGCTCGCCTAGAGTTCCCTCTGATGCAGGGGGGAAGCATGCAACTTGGGCTAGCATGAAAAATATATTTGAGATAAAAAAAAGCTAGCATGCAAGATTACTATGGGGTTTTTAAAAAATACTTGTTTTTGGTATTTTATGATAAAAACCGAATTATGCTTGTATAAAAACTACATTACACTAAACATGTGATCTAACGCTAAACATGCAACTAACATTAGGCTAACATTAAGCATGCGATTCTAAAGACTAAGCAAACCTATGACTAAGCATGCATTTCTATAACATTAAGACAATATTGTAAAGAAGCGCTCCCCGTGCGATCCTTGAGAATAGAAGGATCGTCCTTCCCGATCTTCAACGGTCCTACTCTGATGGAAGGAATTGCTTCATTACAAACACACCAACACAACAAACTCACACATGCGTGAGCATCAAATAAAATTTAAAGTCCAAGTCCTTTACAATGACGAAATCAAAAGGGGAGGTTAAGCCTCCAAGTTCCTCTTGCCTAAACAATAATAAGACTATTCTAAAGAGGGGAAGAGGAAAGCTTGCATCAACATGAGTTCATGTGGCCATGTGGTCCTTCAAATCCTTGCGCCATCTTCCTAGAAAACAAAGAACAAGGTGTAGTAAGATGCTCAAACAAACAATGTGTTATGAAAGAAGTACCATCATTAGAGGATTATAATACTTAGCTTGCTTTTCTTTGGAGGCCGAGAGTCACAAGAAGTCTTTTAGAAGAGGTTGCGCCACTAAGGTTTTAAGATGAAGGAGGTGCGCCACAAGAGATTGGAGAAGATGGAGAGGTGCCAAAGTGGATGATGAAGTCCTTTGAAGAGGAGATGTGCCACTTGTTGAGATGATGATGGAGATGCGCCACAAGAGGTTGAAGAAGATGGAGGTGCCCCCCTTGTTGAGATGATGATGGAGATGCGCCACAAGAGGTTGAAGAAGATGGAGGTGCGCCCCTTGTTGGTTGAAGAAGATGATCCAAGCGCCAAGTTGATGTAGATGTCTTTGTAGAAACGGTTAGCGAAGGGAACCTTGGCCCTTGGGGAAGAAGTGGAGATAGGTGACACAAGCACCTCAGAGGAGAAGGGGAAAGGGGAGGGCGACGCAAGCACCCAAGGTTGCTAGGCAACTAATCAACATTTCATTATCAAAAATCATTCCCCAAGTTCCATGCGATTACAATAGTTTGTAGACATTTTCCTCAACGTTACAAAAGGGCAAATTAAGAAAGAAATAATAGTCTTCAATGCTTTGTCGAGGCAATGGCTCCTTTGATTGTGATTTGCCTTGAAAACTTCCCTTATTTGTTTGTAGAGATGGTGTGGCCGAATTTGCTTGAAGACTTTCTTGCATGTTCGGATAAGGTGCTAGCTTTCCTTCCTTCTTTGGTTTGGGCGAATTCCTTTGGGGCTGAAGCTTTCAAATTCAAAATTCTTTCCTTAAATGTCTTTCCTTGTTTGTAATGAGCGAGTGGATGGCTTTGAAACTTGCCATTTTTTGTTGTGGCTGAATTCCTTCTTTGCTTGGTGAATTCTCTTTGCTTGGGCGACAAGAGAAGGTGACAATCCTTCCTTCTTTGGCCATGGACGAATTGCTTTGGTGATCTTCCCTTAATTGGATTCATGAGGTGGTATTGCTTCTTGAATTGGCGTGGCTCTTTCCTTCCAAGGTGTGAACACAACTTGATTCCTTGATTTAAGGGATTTGATGGAGAGCCTTTGAATGAGCGCATATCCTTTGATGAGTTGAGATTGGAACCGAATTCTTGGATGCCAAGGTGGCATTATACTTCAATGGAAAGGTGAGTTGAAGTGCTTCATCTCAAGACTTCACTTTGAACTTTGGCTTTGAAGTGGCTTGCCATAATTGGAGCTAGCTTGTTGTAGTGAGCTTTGAGCTAACTTTGAGCTTATCCACATGACTTGTAAATGCTTATTACACTACTCCTACTAGGATGCAACATTATGACATGCACTAATTCTAGTATGATGCAACATAATTTCCATAAAAGAAAAATACAAAACAAAGTATAAAACTTACCAAATGCAGCTACATGATGCATGCAATGCAAAGGTGCCTTAGGGTACCCATAAACTAGGGTAGCCTTAAGCTCCATTTATATTTTCTTGGGTCATGGTCTCTACCCCCATCACCCTCGCTCTCTTGTACTACTTTTCTATGTTCAATCAAAACACCCAAAGAACCCCCCAGTGTGCTTCGGGTCCTTTGCATTTCAACTCTCTCTGCGTTAGCGTCTTGGACGAGCGGTTCCCCTTCCTCGTAGCATCGTGAAAGTTCTGTGCGCCTCTGCTTGTAAGAAAAAAAAATTGGCTCCATGAGAAAGGTGAGAATTTTCCATTAGTAATCGATCTGTTGTTCTCTTCGTGCTGGGTATCGCTCAAGTACATCTCGCGGTTCTCATCGTCTTTCCGAGGCTTTCACCGATCGCACGCATTTTTCTTACCTTGTCTCACGACCCTCTCCCATTTTCAGCATCATGGTCTCCCCTTCCTTAGAGTACTGAACTAAGGACACCCCTCCTAATGTCCACTGCATCACTCGGCTAAGGTTAAAGCCATCTGGCATTGGCCCAAACCCCGCACCGTGTCCGAGGTCTGTAGCTTCTTGGGCCTCGTGCATTTTTATCATTGTTTCATTTGGGGTTTCAGCATGATTGCAACCCCGCAGACCCAGCGTCTATCTAACGATGACTTTGAGTGGACCACCGCCACTCAACGTGCCTTTGATGCCCTTAAGGATGCCATCACTTCTGCACCTGTCCTACGACTTTCGGACTTCTCAAAAGTCTTTGAAGTTGCATGCGACGCATCTAGCACTAGTACAATAGGTTGCCTTAGTCAAGAAGGCCACCTGGTCGCCTTCTTCAGTGAGAAGTTGAATGCTATTCATCAGCGTTATTCGACCTATGACAAGGAATTCTTTGCCATTGTTCAGTCGCTATGTCAGTGGAGGCACTACCTCCTCCACCGTGAGTTCGTGTTGTATAGCGACCATCAGGCCTTATCTTTCCTGAGTGCCCAAAGGAATTTGGGTGCCCGCCATGCCAAATGGGTTGAGTACTTACAGCAGTACTCCTTCATCATCAACCACAAGGTGGGTAAGGAAAATGTCATTACGGATGCCCTCAGTCGAGTCCGGACCCTCTTGTGCATGATGTGTACATGCGTCAACACCATTGACCATGTCAAGGAAGAGTATACCATTTGCCCTGATTTCGATGCTATTTATGCCGCCTTCTCCGAGTCCCCATATCAGCTTTGCGAGGGCTATCTTTTCTTGGGGAATCGCCTATGCATTCCCCGATCATCGCTTCGAGATCATCTCTTGCTCGAGCTACATCCGGGTGGCATCGCTAGCCATCATGGCCGCGACAAGACCTTTGAGATGGCAGAGGAGCGCTTCTTCTGGCCTTCCCTTCGCAAGGACGTTGAGTGCATTGTGCGCCATTATGGCACCTGCCAAATGGCCAAACCCCAACCCACGAACACTAGCCTCTATACCCCTTTGCCAGTCGCTGAAGGTCCTTGGCGCGACCTTAGCATGGACTTTGTCCTTGGGCTACCCCGGACCGCCTCTCGTTTTGACTCCGTCTACATGGTTGTAGACCGGTTTTCGAAAATGGCTCATTTCATTCCCTGTACACGAACTGCCGATGCATCCCACGTGGCCCATCTTTTCTTCAAGGAGATTGTCTGTCTCCATGGCCTTCCTTCCACCATTGTGTCCGACCGCGACACGCGGTTTGTGAGCCACTTCTAGCGTTCAATTTGGGCCCTCTTGGGCTCTACCCTAAAATTCTCTACTGCGTACCACCCCTAAACGGACGGGCAAACTAAGGTGGGTTAACCATAGTTTGGGTAACTTGCTCCATTGCCTCATAGGCGGTCACCCAAGATCATGGGATACCATCCTCCCCATGGCAGAATTTGCATACAATAGTGTGGCTAATAGGTCTACGGGTCTTAGTCCCTTCTATATCGTCACGGGCCATCAACCTCGCAAACCCATTGACCTGCATGGCCTTCCCATGGAGTCCCACTTATCCGAGCATGCATATTCCTTTGCCCAACATGTCACTAGTTTGCATGATAAAGTTTGACATCGTATCTTTTTGGGCAACACTCATAATGCGATAAAGGCCAACGAGCACTGTAGGTCACATCACTTTTTTGATGGTGAGCTGGTGAGGGTGTGTATCCACCCCGAGCGTTTATCACACAGGGTTCATTTTAAGCTCTAGCCACGTTACATGGGGCCCTATGCGGTGGTGCGGCGGATCAACTCTAATGCCTATGAGCTGGATCTACCCGAAGACATGGGGATCCACCCCGTCTTCAACGTGGCGGACATCTTGCCTTTTACGGTCCTTTGGAGGAACCATGGGACACCGATGAGCCCCTTCCCCCTAGTTCTTCGAAGGAGAACTCTTCAAACCGGGGGGGAGGGGGGGGGGGGGAAGTTGATGCAAGAGAAGGTAGCACAGAAGAAGTGGAAAATCTGGACCAGAAGGTGCCCCAAAAATTTCCCCTGCGAAGCCGTCATGGCTAGGCTATGACCCCCGTCACAGGTGTGATGGGATCAGAGGAGCCTAGCCACAGCTGTGCCTGCCATCACCACCCAAGTGCCCAGCCGGTGATGAGATCAGCGAAACTCGGAGGACTTAAGCATGACCATGACGACATGAACGGCCAAGCCATGAACATCTCAGCACAAAATGCAAAAACCAGTGATTTTAGATGCGAACACGGTCACCCTATGACAACCTTCATGGCCAGGCCGTGTTCGGCAAGACAAATTCCAACAGAACTGATCATGGCTGTGACTACATGCACGCCCAGGCCGTGATCACCTCGACAAACACCATTGCACCCTGATGACCCCGTTTTGACGTGCACAACCCTCCATACCATGTTCATCCATCCAAGGCGGATCAAAGGGAGCCCAACAAGGTGGTAATACGATGATCTCAATGCACTTCTCTGAAAGAAACCCTTATTAAGGGGGTGAAACCCTAAACATGCGCATCTAGCAAGCATGACGGAAAGAGGGTTTCGAAAAGATCGTATATGACAACCATATGATCAACTTGAAGCTATGAGTTTAGATCTATACCATAGCCATAGATTGGAGGTCGGCTTGGAAGAAGAGAGCAACTTTGATCTCCTCCAAAAGTTCACACACAAAGGCGATGAAGACTCCCAACTTGCGCACCTCTTATGCTAGCAAAAGTGCCAAGATGTCAATGATCGAGTGTAGGGAAGAGATGAAGACTTCCTTTTGCTTGGCCGGTTCCTCCTCTTCTCGTCAACACCCTCACTTGCTCGAGAGCAAAAATCGTTTCCACCAAGCAACAAGAGAGAGGTGTAACCGAAAAACATTAGGGAGACTTCAAGCCATGAACGCATATGCGTTTTCATTTTGGAACTTTCCAAAAATGGCAACCATTAAGAGTATGCGTTCATGCGTTCATGTCTCCATGAACCAAACGCAACTCCTTCTCCCTCTTGAACCATGCGCTCAACCCATGAGCCGGTTCAATACTCTTGGTTCAATAGCGAAACCAAATCAGCCCAAGCATTAAGTCTAGATCAAATTAGACCCCAAAGTCCAAGATCTGACCATTCATCATCTGACGCTTCTGATCGCATCGATCTAGCATCATCTCTCTCGATCGAAGCTTACCGATCTAAAGCCCTAATCAATCAAACATGATCAGACCAGATCTCACTTACAATCAGAGATTAAATCCCTTTAAACTGAACCGAAACAATTCAGTCCACACGATCTGACTTAAGCAAGCCATATCACCAAATTGTGCGACCCTAAGGGTTTCCTTTAAATGTCGGTAACGATAACTTTCGTTATCACGATCAGTGAGGGGTATCTAGCAACACATCACTGTCTCCCGATATAAAGGAAAGAGTCTTCCAAGACTACACCCAAACCATGGCACAAGTGTGAATCAAACTCACGAGGCATGCATGTTTCCTTTGCCACTGGATGTTCTTATTGGACAAGCATGTCAAGCCTGTAACTCCAATACGATGAGCATGATTAGATCAGATGAACACTGTCATCTGGGTATGGCCATACACTATCTCAATCATCTCATATAGGGGGGGGCCCTTTAGAACATCACACTCCTTAAACAAGGAGACGGCAATCCTTTATCTATCACAAGTGCCCTAACCTGACTCAAGCTCACCATCCAAGATAGTCTATAACCATTATGTTTCAAATGATATTGAACTACCTCAAAACAATGACAATCATCATTTAGAAACACAAGTGATCTCAAGTCAAAGGACATGTGCCACTTGCTGCTTACGAGGATCATTCACATTGTGACAAGCAATGGAATATCCCAGTAGGGTCTGTCCAGTACATCCAATGTACCCATGAGTCTACATCTTATTTCATGCTCGAAGCATCCTATAAGATTAGCACACATATTAGTCTCAATCATATCAAGGCTGTCTCAGGTTCACCAAGATATCTCGACTAAGGACATATAGCCTGTCAGCCTAGCTGAACAGCTTTGAGACATTATTCAGAAGTACACTTATTACAGCAGACAAGGTAACAACCTGAATAATAACCATGCCTTTATAAACACAAGAGTTTATTACATGATACTTATTACAATCCCAAAGGCCTCAAACATTAGCCTTAAGGGCATACCCCAACAATCTCCCACTTGCACTTAATCTAATGGTTGAGAAATCTCAAACCCATATTATTACAGTGCTGCTCATGCTTCTGCTGCGCCAGAGGCTTGGTAAGCGGGTCTGCCAGATTGTCATCTGTATGAACCTTGCATATTTTGATCTCGCCTCGATCAATGATCTCCCGGATCAAGTGAAACCGTCTCTGTATGTGCTTGGACTTCTGGTGCGACCGTGGTTCCTTTGCTTGTGCGATTGCTCCAGTGTTATCACAGAAGATAACCAAAGGATCAGCACTCGAAGGAACGACACCAAGTTCTCTCACGAACTTACGAATCCACACTGCCTCCTTGGATGCTTCCGAGGCTGCAACATACTCGGCTTCTGTTGTGGAATCAGCAACAGTTGACTGTTTGAAACTCTTCCACACCACAGCACCTCCATTCAAGCTAAAAACATAGCCTGATTGCGATCGGAAATCATCCTGGTCTGACTGGAACGAAGCGTCAGTATATCCCTCTATACTGAGTTCTTCCTGACCACCATATATCAAGAACATATCTTTGGTCCTCCGCAGATATTTTATAATGTTCTTGACTGCAATCCAGTGCGCCAAACCTGGATTACTTTGGAATCGACTGGTCACGCTTAACCCGTAAGCGACGTCTGGGCGAGTACACAACATCGCATACATAATGGACCCAATAGCCGAAGCATAAGGCGTATTGTCCATTTCATCTTTCTCAGTCTGTGTTTGTGGACACTGACTCTTCGAAAGATTCAGACCATGTCTGACTGGAAGATATCCACGTTTAGAATTCTCTAAATGGAATCTCTCCAGGACCTTATCGATGTAAGTACTCTGGCACAGCCCGAGAAGCCTCTTAGATCTATCCCGGTAGATCTTCACACCTAACACATAGGCTGCTTCTCCTAGATCTTTCATCTGGAAACATTTTCCTAACCATGCTTTAACAGCATGCAGTTCAGGAATATCATTTCCAATGATTAAGATATCATCGACGTAGAGGATTAGGAATGTAATTACGCTCCCACTAAACCTCTTATATACACACGGGTCATCCTCGTTCTTGATGAAACCAAACTCAGAGATTGATTCATCAAAACGAATATTCCAGCTCCTAGATGCTTGTTTCAATCCATAAATGGATTTCTTTAACTTGCATATTTTATGACGATCTGCTGGATTAGTGAAACCCTCAGGTTGTGTCATATACACATCCTCATCCAGATTTCCATTAAGGAAAGCTGTCTTCACATCCATCTGCCAGATCTCATAATCATAATATGCAGCTATCGCGAAAAGAATCCGAATAGACTTAAACATGGCTACAGGTGAGAAAGTTTCATCATAATCTATCCCGTAGATTTGTTTGAAACCTTTCGCAACTAGCCTGCCTTTATAGGTAACCACGTTACCATCCATATCAATCTTCTTCTTGAAGATCCATTTACAGCCTATAGGGATTACTCCCGGAGGCGGATCAACCAAATCCCAGACTTGGTTATCTGACATGGAGTCCATCTCGGCTCGCATAGCATTAAGCCATCTAGCTGACTCCGGTCCAGTGACCGCATCCGCATAAGTTAGGGGTTCATCATTATCAATGATGTAGACTCCGTCATAGCGCTCAGGCTGTCGACGGATCCTTCCCGATCTTCGCGGTTCCCGTGTTATCTGAGCCTCAGGTTGTTCAATAACCTGATCCACTGGCTCAGGCTCATCCAACTGAGCTTGACTACTTTGTCCTTCCTCTGGATTTTCATCCAGCTTTATTTCTCTCCCACTGGCCTCTTGCAGAAGAAACTCCTTCTCAAGGAATATGGCCGTCCGAGCAACAAAAACTTTGTTCTCCTTGGGATCGTAGAAATAATAACCCTTAGTTTCCTTAGGGTAACCGACAAAGATGCATTTGTCAGATCTGCTCTCTAGTTTCCCAGAGGCGAGCTTTTTGACATAAACCTCGCAACCCAGATCCTGATAAATGTCAAGCTTGGCTGTTTCCCATACCATAATTCATATGGCGTCATTGAAACTGCCTTTGATGGCACTCGGTTTAGTACCTTTGCAGCTGTTTCCAGTGCAAAACCCCAAAAGGAGTATGGAAGAGTGGCCTGACTCATCATAGAACGAACCATATCAAGTAACGTTCTATTTCTCCTCTCGGACACACCATTCCATTGCGGTGTTCCTGGCGGAGTGAGCTGTGAGATAATCCCACACTCCTTCAGATAGTTAGTAAATGCATGACTTAGGTATTATCCACCTCGATCTGAGCGAAGTGTCTTGATATTTCGGCCTAGCTGATTTTGTACTTCATTCTTGAACTCTTTGAACTTGTCTAAAGATTCACTTTTATGTCTCATCAGATAGACATACCCATACCTACTGAAATCATCAGTAAAGGTAATGAAGTACTGATAGCCACCTCTGGCATGTTTACTAAACGGCCCACACACATCACTGTGTATAAGGTCAAGTAAACCTGAAGCCCTTTGACCTTTCTTAGAAAAAGGTGACTTCGTCATTTTACCCATTAAACAAGCTTTGCATGTATCAATCTCCTTATAGGAGAATGATCCCAGCAGTCCATGATCATGCAACCGCTTAATGCGCTTCTCGTTTATATGGCCTAAACGACTGTGCCATAGCAAGGTGCTGTCATCAGCATACTTGGCTTTCTTATTATCAATGTTTTGTATAGAATATTCCATGTCCAACATGAATAACCCATTGTTAATTGAACCAGTTCCATACACAATATTATCTAGAGATAAAACACACTTTGAAATATTGCATTCAAAGGAAAATCCTTTCCTGACAAGAGCAGGAATAGAGATAATATTCTTCGTGATACTTGGTACAAAATAACAATTGTTTAATTCTAATACAATGCCAGATGGTAAAGAAATGAAATAGTCTCCTACAGCAACAGCAGCAACCCGTGCCCCGTTTCCAACTCGTAGGTCTACCTCATGCTGTCCCACCTGTCTTCTTCTCTTGAGTTCCTGTACATTTGAACAAATGTGAACTCCACATGCAGTGTCCAACACCCATGAAATAGAAGAAGAAGATAACATGACCTCAGTCACATATATACCTGAGCCAGAAGCGATGCTTCCCCTCTTATCTCCTTGGAGCGCTTTACAGTCCTTTTTCCAGTGACCCAGCTGGCCACAGTGGAAACACCTGTTATCCTTCGACCGCTTCACCTTCTGTTTCAGAGCCTTGCTGTAATTCTTGACAGGGGCCTTGCCCTTCTTCCCCTTCTTCTTGTTCCTAGAAGGAACCATCAAGACAGAGGTTGAAGGCTTACCCTTCAGAGTTTCCTCAGTTGTCAAGAGCATATTCAGCAGCTCTGCCGGCGTGCAATCGATTTTGTTCATATTAAAATTAATGATGAACGCATCGAAAGAGGGCGGGAGAGACTGCAGAATAATATCAACAGCAAGCTCCTGGTTGACGGTATGCCCCAGTTTCTCCAGAGCCTCCTTGTGCCCAATCATTTTGAGCACGTGAGCTCCCACTGGGCTCCCCTCAGCCAGTTTGCTCTGAAAGAAGAGCTTTGTCAGATTATAGCGTTCTGTCCTCGCCTGTGCAGCATACAGCATCTTGAGGTTCGCTATAATCTCTATAGCTGACATATCCTCATGCTGACGCTGCAGCGGTGGCGTCATAGACGCAAGCATCAGGCAAGCGACATCAATGCTATCATTGACGTGCTTTTCATAGGCATCCCGAACCGCCCTTGCGGCGTTCGGAGCGGGCTGCGGCGGTATCGCCGTCTCGAGGACATACAGTTTCCTCTCTGCCTTAAGAACGATCTTAAGGTGTCCAAACCAGTCAGAGAAGTTCGGCCCAGCAAACTTCTCCCTTTCCAGTAGGGATCGCACATTGAAGCTCATGGTGTTCGTTGCTGCAGTTATCTACAACAATGCAAGAACAGCAAGGTTAGTATCAATGTTCAGAATCAATCCAGGACTTAAGAAAGATTCTTTTCTCACTATTTTATCTGACTGAAAAATCCAGTAAACAGTCCGAAAGAGTAACACTCTTTTAGTGAGATGGGATCCAGATTTCATACTTGGTCTCCGCGTCCCGCTCAGGCGAGATAAGATGCACAGAGATGACAAGCACTAATTTCTGGTAGGCTGTCCCAGCCAATCGCCAACCCGTGCGATTCCCCTTCATCTGGGCAATCCAGCAGACTGTGCCAACTGAGTTGGTACAACACAGTCTCTGATCCCACAGATGGATGCCTCCATGTGCTACCATATGCGCCACATATGTAGCCTACATGGTCAAGCTGACCTGACCTACTCCCTGGACCACCACGTGCTATGCTGAGCAACGAGAAGGGATAAATCCCTACTCTGTAACACGCAGGTGTAATCCCGCACCGTCTGAAGATAGATGGACGTGCCCACTGAGTGGGTTCAACACGGCTCCAACGATAGTCAGAACAGTGAGGTTTCGCGTCAGAAGGCTTACGAGCTTGATATGTTAGCGTTGGATTTTAACGGTCTTTTATCTTCTTACTATCAGGCATATCCTATGGCTATAGCAGAAGATAAACACATGCAATTCTAATTATATAAGCAATAAATAGAAAGCATGATCTTATGTGGTAAAAGCCCATGAACCCTAGAAAGACCTTAATTTTACTTAAGTCTTCACTTGAGCTCTTTTGCATCTCATCTGGTCCAACCCAGGGCCCTAGCGCCAAGAGCACCTCAGGTGCGCCACCAGGTGAATGCCCCTCTAGGATGTGTGCCTTTATGCTCTTGTCTAATCAAAAACATTTTGATCTATCTAGACAAGCTTTGACTCGCAAGTCAATTATACAATAAATTAATAAAAAATGTGATTCGCAGATCACAATAATATTAACTTGTAATTTACCAGGCACGCAGGCCCCAGCACAGCACACATTAGGGCAACCCACATAAGATTAAATAAACAAGCATATGGTATCAAAACAACATGTGATCCATTCATGAAATTAAATTTTGAAAAACCCCATGGTATCAATTTTAATTTCCTTATGTGCTCTACAACCTTACAATGGTCCATTGATAGGGATCCACTCATCCATCTAGTCAGATCCTCTGCCCTTGCATGCACCGAGTCCTAACTGACCCGTGTTGACCTAATGGTCAACCATGCATGCGCCAAGGGCTGAACCACCCTCATGAGTTTTGGCAAGCGGGTGTGACCCCGGGCCTAACTCATGTGTGTTCAGTAGTTGTCTCAACCAGACCTCGCTACACGCCCTGGATGCAGTCGACCTATAGCCACCTCGTGCTTGCGCACAGGTGCTATCTGGTCAACCCATCTAGGCTGTCAGATGGTCTGATCAGACTAGTTGGATCTAACCTAGAAGATGCTTTCAACCCCATCAACCCATCTAAGGATTTATAGTAGGGGCACCTTAGATCTAAGTAGGCGCGCAAGATGTAAGTTTTATAAAACATCTAGAACATGCGCAAACAAACAAAACAACATGCTTCACTTGAGAACCTAAGATATATCTCATATCTAGCATATTGATAACCCTTAGATCTAAGGGGAGTCCCCTTCAAGGGGGAGCGCAAACTTTAGGGGGTCCCCTTCAAGGGGGAGCGCAAACTTCATGTAACCATGATACAAGCGCAAACATAGCCAATGTAAACCATGCATCATGAAAACAAAGCATCAAGTAAGCGCAACATGTATGGATCACAAACACATCAAAGCAATCATATAGATCATATCGAAAGCCTAGCTCTGATACCAATTGAAAGAAACCCTTATTAAGGGGGTGAAACCCTAAACATGCGCATCTAGCAAGCATGACGGAAAGAGGGTTTCGAAAAGATCGTATATGACAACCATATGATCAACTTGAAGCTATGAGTTTAGATCTATACCATAGCCATAGATTGGAGGTCGGCTTGGAAGAAGAGAGCAACTTTGATCTCCTCCAAAAGTTCACACACAAAGGCGATGAAGACTCCCAACTTGCGCACCTCTTGTGCTAGCAAAAGTGCCAAGATGTCAATGATCGAGTGTAGGGAAGAGATGAAGACTTCCTTTTGCTTGGCCGGTTCCTCCTCTTCTCGTCAACACCCTCACTTGCTCGAGAGCAAAAATCGTTTCCACCAAGCAACAAGAGAGAGGTGTAACCGAAAAACATTAGGGAGACTTCAAGCCATGAACGCATATGCGTTTTCATTTTGGAACTTTCCAAAAATGGCAACCATTAAGAGTATGCGTTCATGCGTTCATGTCTCCATGAACCAAACGCAACTCCTTCTCCCTCTTGAACCATGCGCTCAACCCATGAGCCGGTTCAATACTCTTGGTTCAATAGCGAAACCAAATCAGCCCAAGCATTAAGTCTAGATCAAATTAGACCCCAAAGTCCAAGATCTGACCATTCATCATCTGACGCTTCTGATCGCATCGATCTAGCATCATCTCTCTCGATCGAAGCTTACCGATCTAAAGCCCTAATCAATCAAACATGATCAGACCAGATCTCACTTACAATCAGAGATTAAATCCCTTTAAACTGAACCGAAACAATTCAGTCCACACGATCTGACTTAAGCAAGCCATATCACCAAATTGTGCGACCCTAAGGGTTTCCTTTAAATGTCGGTAACGATAACTTTCGTTATCACGATCAGTGAGGGGTATCTAGCAACACATCACTGTCTCCCGATATAAAGGAAAGAGTCTTCCAAGACTACACCCAAACCATGGCACAAGTGTGAATCAAACTCACGAGGCATGCATGTTTCCTTTGCCACTGGATGTTCTTATTGGACAAGCATGTCAAGCCTATAACTCCAATACGATGAGCATGATTAGATCAGATGAACACTGTCATCTGGGTATGGCCATACACTATCTCAATCATCTCATATAGGGGGGGGCCCTTTAGAACATCACACTCCTTAAACAAGGAGACGGCAATCCTTTATCTATCACAAGTGCCCTAACCTGACTCAAGCTCACCATCCAAGATAGTCTATAACCATTATGTTTCAAATGATATTGAACTACCTCAAAACAATGACAATCATCATTTAGAAACACAAGTGATCTCAAGTCAAAGGACATGTGCCACTTGCTGCTTACGAGGATCATTCACATTGTGACAAGCAATGGAATATCCCAGTAGGGTCTGTCCAGTACATCCAATGTACCCATGAGTCTACATCTTATTTCATGCTCGAAGCATCCTATAAGATTAGCACACATATTAGTCTCAATCATATCAAGGCTGTCTCAGGTTCACCAAGATATCTCGACTAAGGACATATAGCCTGTCAGCCTAGCTGAACAGCTTTGAGACATTATTCAGAAGTACACTTATTACAGCAGACAAGGTAACAACCTGAATAATAACCATGCCTTTATAAACACAAGAGTTTATTACATGATACTTATTACAATCCCAAAGGCCTCAAACATTAGCCTTAAGGGCATACCCCAACATTCTCGACCACCAGATCATTTCGTGGGAGTCATCAGTCCGTTATCAATCCACATCGAAGTTCTTCAGCCCAAGTGCATGGCAAGCTATCCACCTGAAGGCCCAGCTCTAGAAGGGCTGTGTAATTACCTCAGCAACACGGCCCAAGAGCACGCCATGTCCGTGGTAACCTAGCCCACGACTTCCAAGTTCTATTGCTTCGTTGCGGTGTGTTCTGCATGCGTCTAACTGCTCCAACCGCTTCCGTTGTGAAGGACAGAAGGACATGCACCAGCTTCAAGAATATTTGATAAAAGTTTGCTTTATTTTATCTCATAAGCTGCAGATTGACCACTTTTGTGGCCTGCAGGAGTTGGTAATAGTTAGAATCTTTTGTCTTGTGTGCTTTGTCTTATTTTAGCTAGTTAGAATCTTTTGTGGCCTGCAGGAGTTGGTAATAGTTAGAATCTTTTGGCTAGTGTGTATTTTAGCTCCCTAGTAGAAAATAGAGTTCTCCTGGTGAGCTGAGAGCCTCCAGCGCATGTGGAAGTCGAAGTTGATGCTTCGCCATTAGAGTTTGTATGGGTCGAGGTCGGCGCCTCGACTCCAAAGTTGTTTCCTGCATTTTAAGAAGTAAATCTCACCGCCTCTAGTGGGTCAAGTTTGCCTGTTTTCCTAAGTTGCTTGTGATCTTTTCCACTGTGATTTCCTTCTTCTTCCCTCACTCTTCACCCACAAGCATCTGTGCATTGGAGGCATGGATGATTCTAGCGCCTTGGTGTATTTCAGGTTCATAGCCACGCGAGTTGAACCCCACTACCGCCCCTAAGAAAAATGTGCTGCGCTTAAAATTTGCTGCGAGGTTAGTGGGAAATTTTTATAGTTCTGAGTGTCGTTGTTCTCCTCTTGCATTTGTGTTGCTCCGATCGAGCTCGACGTTGATTTCATCATGTTTCTTGCTACATTTCCAAAGCGTTTTTACTTCCATCGTCTAAAGAGTCTCTTGCGCTTCTTCATGCATTGTGTAACATCGTAGAGTACGGCACTAAGGACCCTCCCACCTATTGTAGCTCCATCATTGGAGCTTCTTCTTCCATCAAGGCCGCAAGCACCACCCTTCTTCCTCCTCTTGGTGCAAGTAAGGCAAGGCTTGGTGGCACATATTCTTCCTTCTTCCTCTTAGCGCTTCCTTCTATTTGTGGGATGCGCAAGTGATCAAGGAAGGCTCCCTTGGTGTGGATCTTCTTCTCGAGGCTAGAACTGGGTGTGGAAGAAGAGAACTCAAGCATCGGCTATATGTGAGACTATAGAGGGCACACACTTGGGTGCCTACATTACTTCTCCATCTATTGCTTTGAAGTACTATCTCTTACTCACTATGTCGACTCCCTCGCTCGACTCGATCTTCTGGGTTTTTGGGACCGACCTATTTTAGGGATTGCTTCTGCTATTTGTATGTAAAAGTTTTAAAATCCCCGAGGTTTCCCAACATTGGTATCAGAGCAACTTGTGAGACTCGAGCGGTGTTTATTGCATTCTTGTATGCTCACATGTCAAATGTTCTTTTTCAAAAATTCTGCATGTGGCTCACGATTTTTCTAAGTAGAAAAATTTGTAGGTCTTTCATTCCTAACTTCTCCTCCATCTCTTTGATTTTTTTGATTTCTTCACTTAAGGGATTGACCCTTTTGTGAGAAAATTAATTTCCCCACATGCATGTAGGATAGACCTACTATGTGGGACTTGTCAAGATTATGCAGGGCATGGATTGGGTGATTGCCCTAATATTGGCAGGTTAAGGATTACAAGAAGGGCAATGGGAATGCCACTTGTAGACTCCTAAGAGAAACGAAGAATCCTAGATTTGTGATGAGAAGTTGAGGTTGAAAGACATGTTTTAATGAAGAAATAAAATTCAGATTTTATGGTTTTTCATGAACATATAGAAAAGCATGAGATAGATATCTTGATTGTGCATCATGTTGTGGTCATAGTCAAGCCCCTTATATGCCTGTGATGTATTTGTGTGAGGCCTGCGTGCTGCTTTTTTTTTTATTTTGTAAATTAAAGATTAAGGGGCACATGCTTCATGATGTCTTGGCATTGGTGCAACTCTTGTTGGTGTATCTTAGATGGTGGCGCAAAGAGCAAGGCATTGATCGAACCCTTCATGGGGCACTTCTAAGGTTTCCCTTGTTGGTGTATATGCCATGCAGACCAATGTATGGACATGGTCAGGCATTGTTTGAATGTACTTTGATAGAATTTCTATTCTTTATAAAGGCATGGTCGTTATTTTATAGACTTCTCTACCTGCGTTGGTGTATTAAGTTGCATAAATAATGTCCCAGGAGTTTGGTTGGATTCATTCTCATAAGCTATCCCCGGTCAAGGTACCTTAGCAGATATGGGACAGCTTTGGTACATGTGAGACTAGTGTATGGGCTGGTTAGATGCTGGGCACAGTAATGCAGACATACAGGTGCATTGGATGCACGGGAGTGATCCACCGTGAGGATTGACTTGTCTAGTCAATAAGTCAATCTCACATGCAAGAGGTTTGCATTGATCCTTAGACTTGAGGTATTCTTGTCTAGATTTGATGATGGGTATGCTTTGATATAGTCTTACGTCTCTCCGTAATTGAGAGATTAAAACGTGATGTAGGGGTAGATCACAAGCATGCAAACAACGAGTTTCAAAATTATTTTTGGTATTATCATAAACTAAAAGAAAACCGATTTAACTAACGAAGTTGGAAAATAATGTTTTTGTATTTTTAAATAGGAAAACCGAATATTAACTACTTGCAAGAAAGAAATGACAATAACTTAAAGAAGACTCACCTTGCGGTCCTTGAGAATAGAAGGACCGTCCTTCCCGTTCTTCACTGGTCCTACTCTAATGGAAGGTGCAGGTTACACACAGGGCATTCAGCAACCCCACACAGGCGTGGGTGAGTTATAAAGCAAATTAAAACTCAACAATGCTTAAAGTCAAGAGGGAGGCTAATCCTCCAAGTTCTCTTGCTAACAAAGTAATGGACTATCTAAGAAGGGAAGATTAAGAGGGAGGGATGCGCCAAGCTTCCTTGCACCAATTCCTACAAAGACCCAAAGATGTGTAGTAAGATGCTCTTAGAAACTTAATGGAAGAAAACATAAGAAGAAAGAATACTCATCTTGTATGATTGCCTTGAAGAGATCCAAGAGGGGTATCCTAATCCTTGCGCCATTTTGAGTTTGTGCTCTTGTCTTGATGGAACTAGCCTCGGCCTCAATTGAAGAAGGAAGGGTGAAGAGGTGAAGAGGAGATGCTCGGCTCTTAAGAGAAGAGAAGAGGGAAGAAGAGGTGTGGGCGACACAAGCACCCTAGGCGACACAAGCACCCATAGTTTGGCTAGGAAACTATTCAACAATATATTCAACAATGCTATGCGCATGATGTAATGGGGATACATTTATAGGCAGCTTAGAGATGAGGATAAGATGAGGGCAAGGTGGTCATTGGCCCCATGCGCCCCTTACATAATTGGAGAATAATTCGAAATGGAGACAAGGCATTAAGTGGCTGATCTTGTTGCCTTCTTTGGATGGCTGAAATGGTAAGTCTTGAATTAGAAATGGTTGGCTTCCTTGGAGGTGTTGGTGCATATGAGGGAGAGTTTGAATTTTGAAAACCTTCCTTGTTGTCTTGGGCGGCAATGAGAAGAAGGAAAGAAGTCTTCCCCTAATTGTGGATCTTGATGGCGCAACTACTTGATTTGTGGATCTAGATGGGCGCCTCCTTGAATTGTGGATCTAGATGAGCCTTGCTTGATTTGTTGTTGTAGATGGCGCAAATAATTCCATGGGCTGGCCTCTCTTCAATTGGAAGGGAATAATTGAAGTGGAGCTTGATGTTGAGTTGAGTTAGAAGTCTCCCTTTGAACTACTTTGAAGTGAACCTTCCAAAATGGGAGCTAGCTTCTTGGAGTGTGGTGAGCTAGCTGATTTGTATCCCTTGAGCTGAATATTAATGTATCCAAACTACATGCACTAACCTACCATGACATTACAATGCACAACCTACCAACAACATTCATAAAAGTAAACTACATGATAGACTTTGGGGTGGAACTAACCTATCATGCCATGCAATGCAAATAAGGAAAGTACTGAAAAGGAAAGTGGACTCTAAGTGAAGCCATACCTGATGGGCTTCCTCCGAGCCCTAGTGGATCTTCTAAGAGCTGTGTTAGGCCCTCCATCAAAACGGCTGTCATTGGGCATGTCATAAGTCATATAGGGACATGGATGACCAATAGTAGGATTTGCCCCTTCCTTTGGAGGAAGCATGATATCAACTTTGGGGGCGCCCCTCCTTATTGGTGCATGACAGGAATGTGTGGCTACACTAGTTGAATCATGACCAATGCATTGGAAGAATAAACTTGAGACTAATCCAATGGCAGGATATCGATTTAGGGCAAAGGGATCTATAATGCCTAGGAATCCTCGTTGCTTGTTAGGGAGTTGTTGCCATATGACTTTAGTCCAAAGACATGGGTAGTAGTGATGTGTTGCTAGATACCCCTCACTACTTATGATGTTCTGTCATCATTGCCATCATCATTTGGATCCTACGGGGTCACACGCAATAGACTCTTGACGTTGTTTTATGATATGGATATCTTGGAATATATGTATTTGAGTTCATGTCCATGGCAGATTCATGGTTGAATCTAATTTTAGGAGTTGGACTCCTAAGCTCAATAAGGATTCAAATTTGGATTGGATGAGGCCCATAATGGTTGGGCGCATGTCATAATCCAATTAGGAGTTAGACTCCTAATCCAACAAGGATCCAATTAGGAATTAGAATCCTAATCCAATTAGGAGTCGGAATCCTAATCTAATTAGGATTCAAATCCTATGAGGAGTTAGATCTAAACAAGGCCCATTATCTTGGGCGCAAGTCATGATCCAACTAGGATTCAAATCCTAATAGGAATTGGCTTTGGATGAGGCCCATTGGGTTGGGCACAAATCCTAGTCCAATAAGGATTTAATTCAAGGGCATAAATAGCATTGAGATTCAAATCCAATATGGGATTGTGGATTAAATCTATTTATGGCAAATTGGAATCCTAATAGGGGTTGGATTCATACATGGCGCATGATATAATTCCACTTGTGGAATTTGCGCCCATTGGAGAAATTTGAATCCTAATTTGAATTTGTTTCCTTAATTGGAAACATGCTTGGACGTGAGGACTAATATGGTAAGTCCTAATCGAACTCAAATTGGCCTCATGATGCGCCAATTCAAATATGTGGCTGAAATTGAATGGCTTAATTCCTTGGAGGAATTTGAGCCATAAATTTGAAAGGAAGAGTGGAGGTGGTTTGGGCTTCATGGCTATAAAAGGAGGGGTATGCGCCCCTCTCAAAAGAGATGAGATATCTACTCAAGCCGAGAGCAAGGAAGAGCAAGGCAACTTGGAGTTGCGCATGCTCTCTATCCCTAGCCGCCATCTTCCTTGAAGTATTGCCATCTTCCTTCACCCTTTGGCCGAAAGTTTCCTTGGAGGAAACTTGTTGGCGTGAAGTTCCTTCATCTACTTCTTGGCCGAAAGTTTCCTTGGAGGAAACTAGTTGGCGAGAAGAGCAAAGGAGAGTGCCACCATCTCTTCTTCCTTGTTAGCCGAGAGTTTCCTTGGAGGAAACTTGTTGGCTTGAAGACAAAGGAAGGAGCGCCAACACCCTTTTCCTTCTCCTCTTTGGCCGAGAGTTTCCTTGGAGGAAACTTGTAGGCGTGAAGAACAAAGGAGGCAGAGGAAGAAGATTCCAAGAGGTGATCTTCTCTTCCCGAGGCTAGCACCGAGCGTGGAAGGGAGCAACGTTGAGACGGTTGACGCATGGATACTTGTAGAGGGCGAACACTTGGGCGCCTTCAACATGGCTTCAATGACTCTGCAAGCAAAAGAGGTATATCTCTAACACATCCTTGTGTCTTCTCTCTCGCATGGATCCTTGGGAAGGGAATATGTTTCGGGTATAATGCTCTTTCCGCTGCGTCCTGGGACTGCAAAGTTTTAAAAATTATACCCGGTATTAACCAACAGTGGTATCAGAGGTACTTGCGAGAAACACAGGGTGTATGTTTGCTTGTGTGAAAATTTTTGGAAAATTTATCTTCTATCCATGCGCGTTTCACGTAGAAAGCGTTTTTCATCCAATCTTCTCTTTTCAATTTTATGGCCGAATTTTTATTGTGTTTCATGATGGATTTAAGACCAAAGGCGCACGTGGCTTTGTCAAGTAGGACGGGCATTGTGTCTTCAGACTGGCCGGGTCTCTTGATATGATAATAACTGCCAGCTGATAGGGTCCATGAAATCATCATGGAACTTGATCTAATTTTAGCATAAATTTGGTTAAGAGAGTGTTTTGGATGATGTGGGCACATAGAGTAATTAAAATTTGATACTGCTCGGCTTTTCAAATTTTATATGCGCCTCTTGCCTCTTGATTGGGTTGATATGGTCATAGCGAGTGCCCTCCAATGTTGTGCTGTGGAAGCATGTTTCCACTTGTGATGAATGCTTGTAAAATCCTTTTCCACCTGCGTGTGGTTCTCCCCTATCTTTGTGTAAAAATTTTTCATCTTGTTTTAGAATAGATGTAGAAGATAGGTTAAGCCTTCATCTTGACAACAAGGAGTCTTCTTCAATCGGAGTCAGAAGTGGCGCCAGCTTTGGAAGCATGGTGATCGACTTGCGACTGAAGGAAGGACACATGCTTTCGGCTTCTGGCATGGGCTGATCTACTGTAGGGACTTGCAACCCTTGGATGCATGATAACATGTCACAGGCCTCGTGACAAGTTATATGTATGAAAAGGGCTATGAACATATCGACCATATTTGCATGCCTGTGATGGTTTATTATTCTGTCCATAGCATGCCTGTGATGTATTTCTTTGCTGCCATAACCTTAGGAGAAACTGCATGCTAGAAAAGAATAAAATTAACATGCAAAACTCTTATTGAAATATCAAGTCAGTAGCCTTCTAACGCGTAGCCCTCATCAAACTATCGATCAGTGGTGTTGTGAACTGTTTCCCACCCTCATGGGACACACCCACTTATCTTTAGGAGCTGTGTGGTGACAATGGTTTTCCTAGTCTATTTTAACCGGGCGCGCCTTCACAAGGAAACTCGTTGACCCTGGGCATAACAGTTAGGATCAGACTTGACTAGTTTTTCATATGTCACCGACATGATGAATCACTAGAGGTAGCTATTAAGAGGATAGGGTTCTGTGTTGTATCCAGCCCTCGCTAGACACAGGGCGCCTGGTCTGTCTTAACTAAGAGGGGTTATGCGCGGCACAACTGGCTGGCATACCAACCTAAGGAAGCATGAGACTCTCTGTGCATCCCAACTCACCCTCGTGAGTCGCGGAGACCTCATGTGAAATTAGGATCCTACTCACTTCTTTCGATGTTGAGTTTGAGAGTTATCAACTTGTTTTTGGAAATAGTGAGTGATGAAGGATGTTAAATCCTAGCCCAAGAATCACCCTAGGTATGTAGCTCTAAAACACACGGTAAGTGTAGGAATGAAGGTGATGGAAGGAAAACACCTTTGGACCCTTATGGAAAGGGTCCGAACTCCTCCTGAGCCTGCCAAGCAGGGAGCTTCGGTTGCGGATTCTCACAGGTTGGAACGAAGATCTGATGTAGTTCAACTCCAGTCCAGATGCTAATGCGTTGGAGATGTCAACACCGGCAATGGAACAGTAATCGTGGGATGGATGACTATGGATGATCGACAGGGAAATTGATGAAGGTGGATGATGGAAATGGTAACCGGAACCAAGGGGAGCAAGCTCAACCCAAAGAGGAGCACGCTCAACTCTCACAAACGTAAACACAATGCTTTCCAGGTGTCAGAAATATTTGACTAAGTGTGCAAAGGTGAACAAAGTTAGCTTAAAACCTTTCCTCCCAACATAGAAATGACCCTTGGCATTCTTCACTGCTAGCGCCTTTTTGTTTTGCCCTTGGCATTCTTCACTTGTTGGCGCCTTTTCATTTTGGCCTACTCTGATAAGCTGTTGTGGTTGGTTCTTACGCTGGATACTTGTGCAAGCTATCTTCAAGTTAACTTGGCGGCTGATTTGGTTTTGGGATTGAATACTTCATGGGATCTCCATTTGATTTGACACTTGATGATTGACTTAGATGGAATTGCTGGACATGGACTCGGCTGGTGTGTTGAAGTTGACACTTGAGCTGAGTCTGATCACGAACCGGTTTGTCTTTGACATTGGCTTTTCTCCATGGACTGATTTTTTCATTATGCCAAGGTCACTTCAGGGTTGGGATGCAGCATGTGCAATACAGGTGTGCATAAACCTAGACTTTGACAACCTATCACAACCACTACAAAATAAAACCACGGCTTCAAAATAAACCTAGGCTAGTCCTAGCTACAACATAATATCAAGTGCTGAAAATAGAAATAGAGTTTTTAGCGTATTACAAAGCAACAAAACACAGAGTAACAAGTCTTAAGGGAGTTCTCAAAATGTTAATAAGAGTCAAGCATTCATCCCATAACGAATTGGGGTCTTCTTGAGTCTTGTTGACCTTCTTGGTAGTGTCCCTACATCAGCTTTCTCAGGGTTGGGAGAACTCTCCTCCAGAGAGTTAAATGAGAAGCTCACAAGTTAGGCAGGTAATTATGCGCGTGCTTCGTCCTCCGATAACCATTCTTCTTCCCCATCTTCCCATTGAACGAGGTAATACTACTGAATTTCCTTATTGATGCAGCGTTGTTGTCCCTCACGTATATGTCCGGTCCTCTTGGCTGGGGCTGGAACCTCAATGTGGAGCGGAGCTTTGTAATGTGTCAGATCTTCTATCCTGACGATGTGATGTATCCCAAGACCCTGTGGTAAATCCAACATATAAGCATTGTCATTTATTTTTTTCAATATTCAGAAAGGACCCATGGCTCTTGGTTGGAGCTTGTTGTTGGGGCCATGATGCCTCTCCTTCCTATTCCTCAGCATAACTAAGTCTCCTTCCTGCAATTTAATAACACGATGATGGGGATTAGTAGCCAACTCATAGTTAAGAGTGTTCTTTGCAATCTAGTCTTTCACTTCATTGTGAATCTTGACAATGTGTTCAGCAAAAGACAGAGCTGAGTGGTTTTGCTTAAAGGGTGTTGGCAAGGGAGCTAGGTCAATGGGTTTTCGTGGCTAGAATCCATAGTTGAGCTGGAAAGGACTAGCGCCTGTAGTGCGATTCACAGCACTATTAAAGGCAAATTCCGCAGTTGGTAAAAGCTTGTCCCATGTACCTGGGTGTTCACCCACTAATCATCTTAGGATATTCCCCAGGGATCGGTTTACTACTTCAGTTTGTCCATCCGACTGTGGGTGATATGCAGTGGAAAAATTAAGCTTGGTGCCCATTAGTTTCCATAAGGTAACCCAAAAATGCCCCACGAATTTAACATCTCTGTCAGATACAATGGTGCGGGGCAAACCATGTACGTGCACCACATTTGTAAAGAAGAGCCTTGCTACATGGGAAGCATCTGTGGTCTTGGTACATGGAATGAAGTGAGCCATTTTAGTGAACCTATCCACCACCACAAAGATAGAGTCATAATGAGCACTGGTGCGAGGAAGACCAAGCACAAAATCCATACTCAGGGCTTGCCAAGGTCCCTCGGATATTGGGAAAGGCATGTACAACCCGGTATTGTGCCTCCTTGCCTTGGATACTTGACATGTTTGACAATGCCCAACCACCTTAGATACATCTTTAAACATGTTGGGCCAATAGAATCGTTCTTCCACTAAAGCTAAGGTCTTATCCCGCCCATGATGACCGGCGATACCTCCTCCATGTAGTTCCCAAACCAAGAATTCCCTCAAGGAGGTGCATGGAATACATAGCTTTCCTCTCCTAAATAGGTAGCCCTCCTAAACCTAAAAGTCGGGATTGCATGTAGGCTCAGTTTCCAGAGTAGCGAACACACTTTTAATGTCCAGACACTCCTTGTACTCGCCTTTGACTCTCTCAAATCCTGTGACCGAAGCTTGGAGTGTGTTCAGTAATAGTAATTTGCAGCTAAGGGCATCAGCTACATTATTTTGTACTCCAGTTTTGTGCTTTAAAACAAAGGTGTATTGCTGCAAAAGTTATACCCACTTCGTATGCCTCGGATTTAGTTTAACTTGACTATTCAAGTAAATGAGAGCTTGGTGGTCACTATTGAGGATGAACTCCTTATGTATAAGATAATGCCTCCAATGTTTAAGGGCTTGAACTATGGCATAAAACTCTTTTTCATAAGTGGAGTATCGTTGTCTGGCCTCATTTAGTTTCTCACTATAAAATGCGATTGGATGCCTTTCTTGACTAAGTGTTCCACCAATTCCAATTCCCGAAGCATCACAATCCACGATGAACACTTTATTGAAGTCGGGTAATCTTAAACCCGGTGTGGTAGTGATTTTTACTTTGAGGTCCTGAAAAGCTCTGTCGGCTGAGGGTGTCCATTCAAAACTTCCTTTGCGCAAACAGTTGGTTATGGGCACCACTAGGGTACTGAAACCGTGTATGAATCTCCTGTAGAATGTAGCTAGACCATGGAAACTTCTAGCTTCGGTGATAGAGGTTGGGGTGGGCAAATTAACAATGGCTTCAACCTTTGAGGGATCGGCTTTCAACCCTTGATCATTAATGATGAAACCTAGAAATTCTACCTCTTGGACAAGAAAAACACATTTCTTCAAATTCAGCAATAAGTGTTCCTCCCTCAATAGATCGAGAGTGACCCTTAAGTGATTTAGGTGCTCTTCCTCAGTCTTACTAAAGATTAGAATATCATCATAGTATACCACAAGGAATTTACCAATATACGGCTCTAAGACATGATTCATCAATCTGATGAAAGTAGAAGGGGCATTGGTCAACCCAAAGGGCATAACCATCCACTCAAATAGTCCATCTTGTGTTTTAAAAGCCGTTTTCCATTCATCTCCTTCCCTAATCCTCACCTGGTGATATCCACTACGAAGGTCCACTTTGGAAAACCAAGAGGACCCCACAATCATGTCAAGGAGGTCATCTAGCCTTGGGATGGGGAAACAGTACTTAATAGTGATCTTGTTAATGGCTCTGTAGTCAATGCACATTCTCCATGTACCATCCTTTTTGGTGTTAATAAAGCCGGAACTGCACATGGACTAAGACTCTCCCTAATCAACCCCTTGCTTAGCAGCTCATCTACTTGTCTTCTCAGCTCGGCATGTTCTAGGGGACTCATATGGTAATGAGGTAAATGGGGTAACGTGGCACCCGGCACAAGATCAATAGCATGCTGAATTTCTCTCTCAGGAGGTAACTCCTTGGGTAGTTCATTCGGGATAATGGTGGGGTAGTCCTTGAGCAATTCGGTTATAATGGGGGAGTGCTGAGATTCAGATTCCAGATTCACTTGTTGCACCAGGAGAGTATAGAAGAGGCCGGTTTCTCTGACATCTTGCATGAAGGCCTGAGGTCTTAAAAGAGTTATGGAATTTTTTGGTTCAACCGCTTTATCTTTCTTATGTGATGTCCTCAACTCTCTAGGCAGACTAGGTATAAGGGCGATCTTATCTCTTCCCACGGTAAACTCATATGTATTACTTCTCCCATAGTGGATGACATCCATATCATACAACCATGGACATCCAAGGAGCACATCTGCCACATGTAAGATCCAAGGATCTTAAGTCTTGGTAAGTATTATTTTTTGATTTAAATAAAACCATTGACTATGAATATTACGTTAAGCAGTATTAATTAACTGGCTTATTGATTGTTAATTTATAATTCTTTGATTAGAGTTAATTGATTGTTAATTTATAATTTATTGGTGGTTAATTTGTAATTAATTAATTAGAATTTATTGGTTGTTAATTAGTAATTAATTAATTAGACCTTATTGGATATTAATTAAATCCTTATTGGATGTTAGTTTAAGTGAACTAATTAATTAGAGTTTATTGGATGTTGGTTTAATCCTTATTGGATTTTCACTTAAACTATGGGTTATTGGGTTTGCAATGAATTAGATGGATATTAGATTTAAAATTTGAATTAGTTAGTTAAATGGGTTAAACCCTATTTGAATTATGATTAATGGGTTTAAAATTTGAAAACCGAAATTTTAGATGGGTAATCTCGGTTAGGGTAGGGAATTGGTGTTTTTGGATTGGGAGAAAACTTTGGGCGACGGCTTGAGAAGAAGTGGCGATTCTTGAAGAGTTCTTGGGCGATTTTCTTCTTCCTCTTTCCCTTGGCCGGCGTTCTTGAGTGGGTGGTGGCGTTTCTTCCTTCCATTGGTGGCGACGTTGGTGGAGCTTCAAAGGCTTTAGATGAATTTTTGTAGAGGAATTTCACCTTAGTGTTCACGGTTTAAGAGGTGAGTGGGGTGTCTTATTCGAAATTTACATCAATATGATTATGGTTGTGCTACATGATAAATTTGGTTGCTTGAAATCTTTCCATGTTTAAAACCGAAATAATCTTGATAATCGTTATGAAAACCGAATTCTTGATAATAATTATGAGAATCGAAATCTTGATAATTATTTATGAAAACTGAAATTTTGATATTAATTATGAAACCGAAATCTTGATGATTGTTTTATGAAAACCGAAAGTTTGTAATATGAAATTTAAGGTATTAATTTATGGAATTTAGGAAGTTTTAAACCAATGATTTTGAGCATGATATTCATGTTAACTAAGGTTTAAAATTTAGTAGATAATATGTTATGTTAACCGTGGGTTACATGTAGTGATTTGTAAAGCAATTGTATGAATACATGTTTTAATTTTATGTTTAATTTTATGTTGATTTTATGTATGCTTGATAAATGCTATATGTCGATTTTTATGAATGCTTGATAAATGCTAATAATGTTATAAAACTCATGTTTATTTATCTAAGACCATGTATTCATGTTTGAGAACATTGGGTGTTAATTTAGCAAGGTTAGACTGAATTAATCAGCATGAAACCTAAGGACTACACTACTTTGTGATGTTTGAATATTATGTGAATTTTTTATATTATGTGTTATGATTAGTCATGGAATGGATAGGACTAAGGCTAGGTGTTACCTTAAACTCAAGAGGATAGTCCATGTGTAATATGTTAAGGGTTTGAGATTTCAGCCCTGTATTGTGATATGTGAGGGGGTTGATGCTCAGCCTGCCTGTTATGATTATTGTGATGGGGGTTGATGTTCAGCCTGCCCGGTATGATTATTGTGATGACTATCCTAGAGTCCAGTTGACACTTAGGAGTCCTCTATGATGTGAAATAAGATATAAGATGTGTCTGTGTTGTTCAGCTAAGGAACCCTTTGGGAGAACGAGTGATATAAGACGCAAAGTGCCATGTCTTGGTCAGACAGGGGCCACCTCTTGATGTCGTCACTCTTAGAACGCTTAGATTTTTGTGATTATGGGGTGATCGTAGAGCAAAGTGCCACGTCGTGACCTGGCGGGGGCCACCTCTTGAATCTACACACCGTCCATCTATATGTTGCATGTGATTTGCAGGCTTCTCCCAGTGCTTAGGCCAAAGCCGGGTTAGACCATAATGGTCACTACTGAATATATGCTGAACAACTAGGTTAATTAAGTGGTTGGTGTGTTTAGTTGGTTTAGAGTATAACTCTAGAACCTTGGTTACTCTGTAGTGATGATTATGTGATGTCTTAGCAGTGTACATCTGACTGTTTTATATGAATTCTGTTCTTTAAGTTTGTTATATGTTGACATGATATTCTGTTAAATGTTTTTAAAATAATCTGCATGTATTTTTGAGTGTATGTTATGGATGGTCGTTTGAGACTATCCACTCACTGGGCTGTGTAGCTCACCCCTCACTATTTTCAGGCATAGAGCAGGGGCGCAATTCTTGAGTTAGCATTGGCGTGGATACTATGCTAGTTTGCTGTTTAAGAATTTTTGTGCTTAATTATCTGGGGCCGATTGTGGCCGAACCATATGAATTATATGAACTATATGAACTATGTGAATTATGAGAATTTGTGTTGCCAGTGTGGCTAAACTATGTGATATTATGTTGCCGGTTGTGGCAGTTTTAAGAGTTTGATTTTTGTGTCACCGCGGGCTTTGGCCTGGTTTCGGTGTTTGGTATGAGTTTATAAAAATCGATTTTTGTGGCTTTGCTTTGAATTTCGAATCGAATTGTATTTATGCCATCGGATTTGATATAACTATTGCCTTGCATATGTCTAGTGCAAGGATTGCGTGGTGGCAGGTACATTTATGAAATTTGTGTTTCTTGGAGATTGTATGTATGAATTTTGAAAATTTTCAGATTGTGTTTCTTGAACTCGGTTTTACCTAGCATGTGAATCGATCTTGTATGACACATCCTGTTTCTTTTGTGACTTGTGTTGCTTGTTTGGGGTTAAGATAACGGGATGTGACACCACGTCCATTTCAGTGATGTCACACCATACACTTCCTTGATGACTTGCTAATTTTAGTGGGACATCACACCTGAAAGTGACTGGTATACTAGTCTTATCAACCCATGATACGTTGTATGGTTTAGGGTGTCTCACTTGGGTTAGTCCAAACCTCTCGGCAGCTTGCTTAGAGATCACATTCAGGCTACTTCCACTATCTACCACAATTTTGCAGACTTTGCCATTGCACTAGGTGTAGGTGTAAAATAGGCTAGTGCGTCTCCAATCTTTAGTGAGAACTTCCTTAGTATAGTTACATCTTACCACCATGGTAAATTGGGAGGGTTCCTCTTCACTATTGTACTCGGGGTGATGCTCTACTTCATTTATGATAGGGATCTCGTTTTCTTCCTCTTCCACTACTTCTTCCATCAGTAAAGCCTTCTTGGGACAGTTCCTAGAGAGATGACCGGGTTGATAGCAATTATAGCAGGTCACTTTAGTGGTTTGGGCAGGCATTCTTATATCTCTCTGGCTATTCTCTATGGTTGGTGCTTTGGGTGAAATATTGGGTACAAGCGGCTTGTTGTTAGAGGTCATGGTGCTAGGCTTCGGTGTGGTAAATCTATATTGTTGCTGCAAATCATATTCGATGTCCATCGCTAATTCATAAGCGTCAGCTAGGGTCTCACACCTGTGATGGATAAATGCTTTCTTGACATCATTCCTAAGCCCTCCTTTATATCGGTTTAAAGATAACCAGGGCTCCTCATTCAAGTCACACCGAAGTAATAGATCTTCAAACTTCCTGTTATACTCAATGATCGAGTCATTACCTTGGATAAGTCTGGTGAGCTGGTCATATAGTTTCTGCCTATAATGTGGAGACACATACGTCTCTCTCAGTTTCCACTTTATTTCTTCCCAAGTGGTTATGGGAGGTAGACCACTTCTAGCTATCTTGAGCGCTAAGCTGTTCCAATACATCTGGGCTGATCCCCTGAGTAGGAACTTAACGCACTGGACCTTACCATGTTCAGGCACCCGACTCCATATGAAGTAATTTTCAACCTGAGTTTGCCATTCTAGGAAAGTCTGGGTATCTAGGCTCCCCTCAAAGATGGGAGTACTAAGTCTAAGGTTCCGATACATATCCTCCTCTTCTCGGTGCTAGTGATATGCTCTGGGGTGTGAATCTCCTGAGTGATATCCATGGGAGGTACAAGGTTGATTTCTAGGAAGACCACCTCTACTTCCAGGATTATGTTCCGAGTCAGGTCTGGGACTACCCTTGGGTTCATGGGGCTGCCTACTAGTACCCTCCCCCCACTGATGGTTTGGGGATCGCCCAAGGTTTAGTGGCTGGGTTTCAACTGGACCATCTAAGTGTGGATCATCTAAAGGACTATGTTGTGTGTTGGGGTCACTATTGGTCTTCTCTAACTCTCCTACCCGTTGTCTCAAGTCGCGCATGTCATCCTAAAGTTCAGTGAACATACGGACGATGACATCCATTTGAGTGGAATGACTTTCAGGTTCTTCAGGATTCTAGTTGTTCCTAGTGCGAACAACCATGGTGTAGGTTGGTGAAGACAAGCACAAAACCAGCAGTACGATAAAACCGCAAAATCAGACAGTGCAATTTTCAGAAACCCGACAGGGAAATAACAGTATGCAGCTTCAGCAGGCAGGAAATCAGGTGAAATTCAAAGCAGATGAAAATCCACGGCCACAGTTCAGAAATCAAAACTCAGTAGTAGACACAGCAATAGAAAACCGCAAACAAAATTCCAGAAGTGCAGCAAATATCAGAATGCTCGGAGATAGAACACAGCAACAAAAATTTTCTCACGCCCAAATTAGATTAAGAACAACTGAACATAGAGCACCTAAGGGTTGCTTTGATACCGCTTATGAAGGATGTTAAATCCTAGCCCAAGAATCACCCTAGGTATGTAGCTCTAAAACACACGGTAAGTGCAGGAATGAAGGTGATGGAAGGAAAACACCTTAGGACCATTAAGGAATGGGTTCGAACTCCTCCTGAGCCTACCAGGCAGGGAGCTTCGGTTGCGGATTCTCACAGGTTGGAATGAAGATCTGATGTAGTTTAACTCCAGTCCAGATGCTAATGCGTTGGAGATGTCAACACCGGCAATGGAACAGTAATCGTGGGATGGATGACTATGGATGATCGACAGGGAAGATGATGAAGGTGGATGATGGAAATGGTAACCGGAACCAAGGGGAGCAAGCTCAACCCAAAGAGGAGCACGCTCAACTCTCACAAATGCAAACACAAGGCTTTCCAGGTTTCAGAAATATTCGACTAAGTGTGCAAAGGTGAACAAAGCTAGCTTAAAACCTTTCATCCCAACACAGAAACGACCCTTGGCATTCTTCACTGCTGGTGCCTTTTCATTTTGCCCTTGGCATTCTTCACTTGTTGGCGCCTTTTCGTTTTGGCCTACTCTGATAAGCTGTTGTGGTTGGTTCTTATGCTGGATACTTGCGCAAGCTATCTTCAAGTTAACTTGGCGGCTGATTTGGTTTTGGGATTGAATACTTCATGGGATCTCCATTTGATTTGACACTTGATGATTGACTTGGATGGAATTGCTAGACATGGACTCGGCTGGTGTGTTGAAGTTGACACTTGAGCTGAGTCTGATCACGAACCGGTTTGTCTTTGACATTGGCTTTTCTCCATGGACTGATTTTTTCATTATGCCAAGGTCACTTCAGGGTTGGCAGTTTAGGTGCAGCATGTGCAATACAGGTGTGCATAAACCTAGACTATGACAACCTATCACAACCACTACAAAATAAAACCACGGCTTCAAAATAAACCTAGGCTAGTCCTAGCTACAACATAATATTAAGTGCTGAAAATAGAAATAGAGTTTTTAGCGTATCACAAAGCAACAAAACACAAAGTAACAAGTCTTAAGGGAGTTCTCAAAATGTTAATAAGAGTCAAGCATTCATCCCATAATGAATTGGGGTCTTCTTGAGTCTTGTTGACCATCTTGGTGGTGTCCCTACATCAGTGAGAGCATAGCATTTAATTAAAGTCCTAGTTAAATGCTTTATCATAGTACTTATTTTACTTATTTCCTTATTGTAGATGGCATCTCCTAATCTAAGATTGAGACTTTATAAAAACAAATTTGATGGGACAAATTGGACAAAGTGGTTCAAGATGTTGTCCAAGATATTAGAACAAGAAAATAAGGTGCATCTTCTTAAAAGACCTCCATCCCAGCCCAGTATATACTTCTGTACTGAGTGGGAGTGGAATGTCTATCTTGAACATTGTGAAGACAACAAACAGTACACTGCTCTTGTCTTAGAGTGCATGACCCCAGAGGTCAAGGTTGAGTGTGATGAGATGTGGATTTTGTTGGGAAACCCCGGGGATATTTTACAATTTTCAGAGATAGAGATTACAAAATACATTGCACAGCGGAAGCAATATCCCGAAACAGGCCGGTCCCAAAAACCCAGTGAAGATCGCAAGCAAGAGAGTCGACACGATGAGTTAGGAAATACCTTAGAGCATGATGAGGTCGATGTCGTGATAGGCGCCCAAGCGTGCGCCCTCTGCAGTCTCACACACACGGATGCCTCGAGTCCTCTTCTTCCACGTCCGGTGCTAGCCTCGGGAAGAAGATACAAGCCTTAGTGCACTTTCTTCAACCCTTGCGCCACTTCCAAGGTAGAAGCGCCAATGAAGAAGAAAGATGGAGATGTTGCCGCCATGTCTTCAACTCCTCATCCTTACTTGCGCCAACTCCTAGAGAAGATGCGCCAAGATAAGAGGCAAGAGGGTGAAGACACCAAGTCCTATCCCTCCTTGCTCCAAGAGAAGAAGGATAGATGAGACTTGCGGTTAGGATGAAGATGGAGGAGAAGACTTTCGCCAAAGCCTCCCTCTTTGCCCTTCTAATTCTTGCTCATGCCAAAATCAATCCTTTGCTCTCGCATATACCCATGTATATATAGAGAGGCAAGAGGGGGCAGCAATAATAGGGTGTGGGTGCAATTCTCAAAGGATGAGGCGGCTAGGTAAAGGGGAGGGAGTAATTAGGGTTTGAGGTAAGGAAAGTCTCCAAGACTTTACCATAAACCTCTCCTAATTATCCATATGCGCATGAGATCTTCCAAAGAAGTCTACCAAGCCATATTAGCCCCAAGACTTGCCATAGAAGCAAGCATACCATCCAAGGTAGAGGGGCAAGGCGCCTAAAGCTTCCTAATGAAGCAAATTGCGCCACTTCTCCCCATTATACCCATAGGCGCCTAAGGGAGAAGTTTTGTCCCCATTATACCCTTTTAGCTTCCCAATGAAGCAAATTGCGCCACTTCATGAGAACTTGTTATTGGGCCTCATTGGATAATGAGCTAGCCCAAACTTCATTACATGGGTTGATTAAGTACTTGGATCCAATCCAATGCAACCCTAATCCAAATGTGACCAATCATGGTCAAATACGGGTCAACCTGCCAAAAATGAAGTTTGGCTCCAATAACATTCTTCCATCTCATTAGGCCCATTGGCGCTGATGAAATCTCCCAATTAGATCCGAGTTATCCAATAACTCGATCATAAGGCTTCCCGATCAATACGAAAACTCGAGTATCAAGGTGTGCGACCCTGTAGGTCCCTCTAACGTTGGCAGTGATGACCAAATGTCACCACAAGTAGTGAGTGACACCTAGCAGTGCATCGCTGCTACCCAAGTCATCGAAATGGATATCGACATCGACATCCCCATCATTGCAACAAGGTACAGATGCATTACAGTCTCTTTGCCGAACTGATATCCGATTGGACAAGTGTGTCACCACTTGTTTTCACCCAATCACATGGTTATGACTAAATCAGGTTCTTACCTGGGTATGGCCATACACTTTCAGTCATAGAACCATAGAGGAGCTCCATGGATATCATACTTTCCATAGGAAGGGGCAAATCCTTTGTCTGTCCATTGACCTTCTCACATGGGTCGTGACATGCTCAATGACAACCGTTATGACCTCCCAACTATAGCGAGGTGTTAGGTTGCATCAAAGCAAGTCCCTAACCATATAGAATGATCAATGACCTCAAGTCAAGGGATCAATGCATCTCCTATCACTTGTGAGGATAACTCATGACACCAAGTCATAGCCTCACAGCGGGTCGGTCCAGTATATCCTCCAATGATATACCCATGTGTCTGCGTTAGCACCACGTGCCTAACCAGCCCACATACTAGTCTCACAAGTACCAGAGCTGTCCCATATCCACTCAGGTACATCGACTGGGGACAATCATTTGAGCACAAATCCAATCTGTCTCCAGGGACATTATCATGTAAGTACACAATCGCAGGTGTAGACAAACAATGATAATGACAATGCCAGAAAGATATATGAATATCAGAGTCAAGTAGTACAAAGATGGACCAAAACTAGGTCCTAGGGCATATACACCAACAATCTCTAGTACGACCATCATGCTTCTGCTGCGCCAAAGCCTTGGTCAGTGGGTCTGCTAGATTGCTCTCTGTGTCAATTCTGCTAATCTTGACATCACCTCTGTCATTGATCTCTCTGATCCGGTGAAATCTTCTGAGTATGTGTTTGGATCTTTGACGAGACCGTGGTTCCTCAGCATATGCAGTTCCCATTGTTGTCATAGTAGAGCTCAATAGGATCCATTGCACTTGGAACCACCCGAAGTTCAGAAAAGAACTTCCTGATCCAAACGGCTTCATTGGCTGCTTTAGAAGCAACCACATACTCAGCTTCGGTTGTAGAATTAGCTATAGTGGATTGCTTGAAGCTCTTCTAGCATACAGCACTTCCAATCATCTTAAACAAATAGCTGGTCTGCGATCTGAAGTCGTCAGGATCAGACTGGAACGACTCATCAGTGAAGCCCTGCACACTGAGCTCTTCCTGTCCCCCGTAGACCATATAGAATAAATCCTTAGTCCTTTTCAGGATATTAAAGGATATTCTTTACAGCCACCCAGTGCTGCAGACCTGGATTGGATTGGTATCGGCTGGTTATGCTTACAGCATAAGCCACATCTGGTCTAGTACACAGCATTGCATACATGATTGATCCCACTGCCGAAGCACAGGGAATTTGACTCATGTTATCCCTCTTAGCCTGTGTTGTAGGACACTGGCTTTTGAGAGAGTAAGGCCATGTCTTACTGGAAGGTATCCTTTCTTGGATTGCTCCAAGTTGAACCTCTCCTGGACCTTACCAATGTAGGTACTCTGACTAAGGGCCAGGAGCCTCTTGGATCTATCCCGATAGATCCTCACGCCTAGAATGTAGGCGGCCTCCCCCAAGTCCTTCATCTCGAAACACTTCCCTAACCATGTCTTCACAGCTTGAAGACTAGGGATGTCATTTCCGATGAGCAGTATGTCATCGACATACATGACCAGAAAAGTCACCAAGCTCCCACTGAATTTTCTGTATACACAGGCGTCATCTTCACTTTTGATAAAGCCATAATCTCTCACAGCTTCATCAAACCGAAGATTCCAACTTCGAGATGCTTGCTTTAATCCATAAATGGATTTCTTTAGCATGCAGACCTTACTAGCCTCTGCAGGATAGATGAAGCCATCAGGTTGTGACATATACACATCCTCAGTCAGCTTCCCGTTAAGGAACGTTGTCTTCACATCCATCTGCCATATCTCATAGTCATTATATGCAGCTATAGCAAGTAGAATCCGAATGGATTTGATCATGGCAACTGGCGAGAAGGTTTCATCATAGTCCACCCATGGACTTGTTTAAATCCTTTAGCCACTAGTCTACCCTTATAGGTAACTATATTGCCATCCATGTCTGTCTTCCTCTTGAAAACCCATCTACACCCTATGGGTTTTACCCCATTAGGCAGCTCAACCAAATCCCAGACTTGGTTAGCCGACATGGAATCTATCTCAGATCTCATGGCCTCAAGCCATCTCTCGGAGTCCAGTCCTCTGACCGCCTCATCATAAGTCCTGGGTTCATCCTCAATGATGAAGATCCCGTCGTGTTGGGTCGGCAGCGACCCATACCTCTCAGGTGCACGACGAATCCTCCCAGACCTACGTGGGACCTGTGTCTGAGCCTCAGGTTGTACAGCAACCGCTGCAGGTGGCTCAGATTCCATCTCTTTGTCTTGTGGTTGCACTTGGTCCTCATCCAAGTCAAACTTCCTCCCACTAACTTCTTTCATGAGAAATTCTTTCTCTAGAAAGACAGCACCCCGAGCAACAAAAACTTTGTTCTCGGTGGGAACATAGAAGTAGTAACCCTTAGTCTCCTTAGGGTACCCCACAAACATACACTTATCAGATCTAGGTTCTAGCTTGCTAGAATCCTGACGTTTGACATAAGCCTTACATCCCCAGATCCTGATAAAAGTGAGATTAGGGCATCTCCCACTCCATACCTCGTATGGAATCTTTGAGACACTCTTAGATGGAACATTATTCAGTATTAGAGAAGCTGTCTCAAGTGCATACCCCCAGAATGAGGGAGGTAGAGTTGCATGACTCATCATAGATCGAACCATGTCCAATAAAGTTCGATTTCTCCTTTCAGACACACCATTCCATTGAGGTGTTCCAGGAGGAGTGAGTTGGGATATGATCCCACACTCTCTCAGATAGTCAAAGAACTCACCGCTCAGGTACTCTCCACCACGATCTGATCGAAAAGCCTTAATGGATCTACCAAGCTGGTTCTCTACTTCATGTCTAAACTCCTTAAATTTCTCAAATGATTCAGACTTATGTCTCATCAGATAGACATAACCATATCTACTGAAGTCATCAGTAAACGCGATGAAGTAGTTGTACCCTCCTCTGGCTTGTTTATTGAAAGGACCACACACATCAGTATGTATGAGATCTAATTAACCTCCTGCCCTCTCACCAGTCTCGGTGAAGGGTGCCTTTGTCATTTTCCCTAATAAACAAGTCTCACATGTATCAAGTTCCTCCAAGGAACTCGAACCCATTTGCATGGAGTTGTCGAATGCGATTCTTGTTTATATGGGCTGATCGACAATGCCGTAGGAAAGCACCAACTGAACCACTCAGTTTGGTCCTTTTATTATTTATGTTACAAATAGAGTTATCCATGTCCAAGACATGCTGACCATTGCACAAAGTACCCTTCCCATAAAACATGTTTGCAAAAGAAAAAGAACATAAATTCTCTTTTATTTCAAACTTAAATCCTTTCTTTGCCAGGAGCAAGGAGTGGATACAATGTTTTGACAAGGGAAGGTACATAATAGCAATTGTCTAGCTTTAACTGAGGTCCAGAAGGCAGGGAGAGAAACTCCTACAGCAATAGCAGCAACTTGTGCCTTGTTACCTATCCGTAGGTCAATCTCTCTAGGCCTTACCGATCTACCCTTTCTGAGCCTTTACATATTTGTACAAATATGAGCTTCACATGCGGTATCCAATACCCATGTCATAGGAGTAGAGAGGTTGACTTCGGTAACATAAATACCTGAGCATGAAGACAAGGCCTTGCCTTTCTTCTCCTCATTCTGAAGTTGCAACATGTCCTTCAACATGTGAGGTGGCCCTCCACATGAATAGCACCTATTATTCCTGATCATATCCATCTTTAATTTCAGTTCCTTGGTCAAGCCTTTCGGCTCAACACACTGAATATCAACTTTTAGGAGGATTGAGCTCAACCAATTTATCAAAGAGCTGCCTTAGATTAAAAATAATCTCAGAGGCACTCTTCGATTCATATCACCCTCTAAATTCGGGTGACATGTTGGTTAGCATCAACCTGATGCTTATCATAAGCATCCCTCTCAGCCACTGAGGCCGAGCATGGAAGTGGCTCAGGAAAAGGACGCTCAAGGACATAAAGCTTCCTTTCGAGCTTGAGCATGATTCTCAAGTTCATATACCAATCCAGTAAGTTGGATCCAACCAACTTATCCCTTTCCAGGGTAGATTGCAGTGACCAACTGCTATTGTTCATAGCCATTGTTCTACAACAACCAAGAAACAGTAGATTAGTACTACTTCGAGTCATTTAAACTGGACTTGTTTTAAATGACCATGTCTCCCACTATTTTTAATCGAATTGACAACCCACAAAGTCAATCAAGAAATCCAAGATTTCCTAGTGAGATGAGATCCTCATTCCACACAGGGCTTTGCGTCCCACGAGGGTGGGATGAGATGCACAAAGTGACCCATGTTTCCTAAGGTGGGCGCGCCGGCCGATTGCTCCAAGCAATTATCCTTATTGAGACAGTCCAGGCATTTCATGTCCAGCGAGGGCTGGATACAGCATGAAACCCTAACCTCTCAACGATGCCTCTAGAGTTTCATCATGTGTCTAGCATACATGAAAATCTAGTCAAGTCCATTCCTAACCGTTATGCCCAACGAGTTTCCTTACGAAGGCATGCCTAGGTTAAAACTGGACTGGGGAAACCATTGTCACCACGCACTTTCTAAAGATAAGTGGGTGTGTCCCACGAGGGTAGGAAATAATTCACAACTCCACTGATCGATAGCTTAGTGAGGGCTACGCGTTAGAAGGCTACTAGACTTGATATTTTAATTGAGGGTTTTTGTTTAAGGTCTCATCATCTCAGTTTTATCTTATGTCTATCATTACAGGCATGCAATCCTATGGTGGTAACATAACGATAAAACATTACAGGCATGCTTCTGCAGATAATAATAAAAGCAGTAAAGAATGATGTGATCATATCCTATTCAAGACATTGAACCAATCCATGCCATGAAAGAGGTTCAACTCTTGTCCTATAACTCAAGCCCCAAAAAACTAGACCTAGCCTAGCCGACCTCTAGCTTGAACTTCAAGGTTGGCTCCAAGGCCCTTCTCTCATGGTTTAGCTCTCAAACCCTAGAGGTACACTTTAAAAGTGTTCGGCCAATGCCATGGTCTTCCTCCAAGGAAGGTGCGCCACCATGCAAGGGGCCAAGATAGCTAGCTTTCAAACCAAAAGAGGTTTGGCTAATCTTTCTTGCGCCACCAATCAACCAAGCACCAGCTTGCATGCGCCACCTTGCATGCTTGCGCCATCAAGCAAGATGCGAGCATCAAGGTCCAAGAAGGATGCGCCTAGCCCTTAATCTTCATCTTAATTTTTACAAAAATAATGAAAAAGATGGCACGCAGGCCGCACAAGGATACATCATAGGTATGCAAGAGGGGCTTGACTCATGATCATAACATTATGCACAATCAAGGTATTTACTCATGCAATTCTACATGCTCAAGAAAAACGTAAAATATGAAATTTTACTTTTTCATAAAACTAGTCTCTTTTTCTCATCTTCTTCTCACAAATCTTTTGGTTAATTGCGATTTATTTTTCATGATGATTTCAGAGATCCTTTCGGCTGGCAATTTTGTCAGATCAAGAGACTTGGCCAGTCCGAAGACACAATGCCCGTCCTACTTGACAAAATTACGTGCACCTTTGATCTTTAAATCAGACAAGAAAAATAGTCCAAAAATCCAAAAGAGATTGAGAGGATGATAGAAACAAGAAACCCTAATTTTTCCTACTTAGAAAAATCGTTTGCCATGCATCATGCTATTGACGAAAATAGAGATATGGCATGTGAGCATCAAAGAAAAGCGTAAAACATCGTTGGAGTCATGCAAGTAGCTCTGATACCACTGCTGGGAAACCCCGGGGATATTTTACAATTTTCAGAGATAGAGATTACAAAATACATTGCACAGCGGAAGCAATATCCCCGAAACAGGCCGGTCCCAAAAACCCAGTGAAGATCGCAAGCAAGAGAGTCGACACGATGAGTTAGGAAATACCTTAGAGCAAGATGAGGTCGATGTCGTGATAGGCGCCCAAGCGGGCGCCCTCTGCAGTCTCACACACACGGATGCCTCGAGTCCTCTTCTTCCACGTCCGGTGCTAGCCTCGGGAAGAAGATCCAAGCCTTAGTGCACTTTCTTCAACCCTTGCGCCACTTCCAAGGTAGAAGCGCCAATGAAGAAGAAAGATGGAGATGTTGCCGCCATGTCTTCAACTCCTCATCCTTACTTGCACCAACTCCTAGAGAAGATGCGCCAAGATAAGAGGCAAGAGGGTGAAGACACCAAGTCCTATCCCTCCTTGCTCCAAGAGAAGAAGGATAGATGAGACTTGCGGTTAGGGTGAAGATGGAGGAGAAGACTTTCGCCAAAGCCTCCCTCTTTGCCCTTCTAATTCTTGCTCATGCCAAAATCAATCCTTTGCTCTTGCATATACCCATGTATATATAGAGAGGCAAGAGGGGGCAGCAATAATAGGGTGTGGGCGCAATTCTCAAAGGAGGAGGCGGCTAGGGAAAAGGGGAGGGAGTAATTAGGGTTTGAGGTAAGGTAAGTCTCCAAGACTTTACCATAAACCTCTCCTAATTATCCATATGTGCATGAGACCTTCCAAAGAAGTCTATCAAGCCATATTAGCCCCAAGACTTGCCATAGAAGCAAGCATACCATCCAAGGTAGAGGGGCAAGGCGCCTAAAGCTTCCTAATGAAGCAAATTGCGCCACTTCTCCCCATTATGCCCATAGGCGCCTAAGGGAGAAGTTTTGTCCCCATTATACCCTTTTAGCCTTTCCTCACTTCATGAGAACTTGTTATTGGGCCTCATTGGATAATGAGCTAGCCCAAACTTCATTACATGGGTTGATTAAGTACTTGGATCCAATCCAATGCAACCCTAATCCAAATGTGACCAATCATGGTCAAATACGGGTCAACCTGCCAAAAATGAAGTTTGGCTCCAATAACATTCTTCCATCTCATTAGGCCCATTGGCGCTGATGAAATCTCCCAATTAGATCTGAGTTATCCAATAACTCGATCATAAGGCTTCCCGATCAATACCAGAACTCGAGTATCAAGGTGTGCGACCCTATAGGTCCCTCTGACGTTGGCAGTGATGACCAAATGTCACCAAAAGCAGTGAGTGGCACCTAGCAGTGCATCGCTGCTACCCAAGTCATCGGAATGGATATCGACATCGACATCCCCATCATTGCAACAAGGTACAGATGCATTACAGTCTCTTTGCCGAACTGATATCCGATTGGACAAGTGTGTCACCACTTGTTTTCACCCAATCACATGGTTATGACTAAATCAGGTTCTTACCTGGGTATGGCCATACACTTTCAGTCATAGAACCATAGAGGAGCTCCATGGATATCATACTTCCCTTAGGAAGGGGCAAATCCTTTGTCTGTCCATTGACCTTCTCACATGGGTCGTGACATGCTCAATGACAACCGTTATGACCTCCCAACTACGGCGAGGTGTTAGGTTGCATCAAAGCAAGTCCCTAACCATATAGAATGATCAATGACCTCAAGTCAAGGGATCAATGCATCTCCTGTCACTTGTGAGGATAACTCATGACACCAAGTCATAGCCTCACAGCGGGTCGGTCCAGTATATCCTCCAATGATATACCCATGTGTCTGCGTTAGCACCATGTGCCTAACCAGCCCACATACCAGTCTCACAAGTACCAGAGCTGTCCCATATCCACTCAGGTACATCGACTGGGGACAATCATTTGAGCACAGATCCAATCTGTCTCCAGGGACATTATCATGTAAGTACACAATCGCAGGTGTTGACAAACAATGATAACGACAATGCCAGAAAGATATATGAATATCAGAGTCAAGTAGTACAAAGATGGACCAAAACTAGGTCCTAGGGCATATACACCAACAGATTTATGATCTTATCAAACATCTCAAAGGCCTCTTGTAAGATCCAAGGATCTTAAGTCCTGGTAAGCATTATTTTTGATTTAAATAAAATTATTGACTGAGTTATTATTCCTGAGTATTGATAGTTAATTTATGATAAATTAATTAGAGATTTTTAGTTAATAATTATAGTTAATTAACTAGAGATTTTGTTGTTAATTAACTGGTTTATTGTTTGTTAAATTATTGTAAGTAATTAATTAGAACTTATTGGTTAATTAATTGGGCTTATTGGTTAATTAAATCCTTATTGGATGTTAATTAAAAATCCTTAATGGATTTCGTTTAAGTGAATGGTTATTGGTTAAGTTAATTAAATTAATTGGTTAATTATGAGATATTGGGTTGGCGCTAATTGGATTTGAAATTCAAATTTATTAGCTAAATAAATTAAACCCTATTTGAATTAATGGGTTAATGGGTTTAAAATTTTAAAATCCAAAGTTTAAGTGGGATTTGCGCTTAGGGTAAGAGTTTTTGGCGAAATTCTAGCTTGGAAGAACCCTAGGCGACGGCTTGAAAGAAGAAGGCGATTCTTGGAAGCTTGGAGGCGATTTTCTTCTTCCTTTTGACGAAATTCTTTGAGGTGGAACTTCCTTGGTGAATTCTTGGAGATTCCTTAGGCGACTTAAAGGCTTTAGGCGATTTTGTGGAGGATTTTTCACCATAGTATTCTCGGTTCAAGGTAAGTGGAAGGTCTTGTTTGATCTATTAGATTGGTTGTGATTGTATTATATGATGCAATTGGATTCTTGGGAAAATTACCATGTTTAAAATCGAATTCTTGGGAAAATTGCTATGAAAACCGAATGTTGGTGTTGACTATGAGAAACGAAACAATCTCGAAAACTATTGTAAAAATCGAATTAATTTGATGATTGTTTAACCGAAAATTTGTATGAAATTTAAGGTATTTTGGTAGCATTAAATCATCGAACATTGAGCATGAATTTCTTGTTAATTAGATATTTTATAGAGAATTTTGGCAATATTAAACCAATGATTTTTGTAGCCGAAACCTTGTTAATTGTAGTTAAACCGAAATTTGATATTGTGGTTAACATGTTTCCATGTGAATTAAATCTTGATATTTCTCCATGAAAAGTTAGTTTAGGGTATTTTCCATGAAAACCGAATTTAAGGCATATCTCCATGAAAACCGAATTTAGGGTAATTATTGTGTGGAGTTCAGGAAGCATTAAATCATTGATCTTAAGTATGAAATTCTTGTTAACTAAGGTGTATTTTTAAATTGATATTATGTTTGAAACCGTGAGTTACATGTGTGATTTGTAAAGCAATTATGCTTTAATTTTATATTGATTTTGGGGCGCATGATAAATGTTATATGTCGAATTTTATGGATGCTTGATAAATTGCCAATAATGTTATGTTGTAAAACTCATGTTTATTTAATTAAGATCATGTAATTATGTTTGAAAACATTGGGTGATAATTTAGCAAAATTACACTGAACTGACCAGCCTGAAATTTAAGGACTACACAATATTCGGTGAAAATATTATGTGTTATGTTATATGATTTTGAACAATATGTGTGACTATGTGATTTTGAACAATAAGTGTTATGTGATGGGTTTTGTGAATTTGGAAAATTATGGGTTATGTGAATTTGGAAAATTATGTGATTATGTGATGGTTAGGACTAAGGCTAGGTGTAACTATGAACTCAAGGGGATAGTCCTTATGTGTTATGTTAAGGGTTTGAATTTCAACCCTGTATTGTGATATGTGAGGAGGTTGATGTTCAGCCTGCCTATTATGATTATTGTGATGGGGGTTGATGTTCAGCCTGCCCGATATGATTTTTGTGATGACTATCCTAGAGTCTAGTTGACACTTAGGAGTCCACCTTTGTGAAATATGTTCACCTATGTGAAATATGAATTAAGATGTGTCTGTTGTCCAGTAGGAACCTTTTGGGAGAACGGGTTTTGACCCAAAGTGCCATGTCTTGGTCAGACAGGGGCCACCTCTTGATGTCACTACTCTTTTTGTGATGGGGTAATATAAGACCCAAAGTGCCATGTCTTGATCAGACAGGGGCCACCTCTTGATGTCATTACTCTTTATGTGATGGGGTGATATAAGACGCAAAGTGCCATGTCTTGATCAGACAGGGGCCACCTCTTGATGTCGTCACTCTGATGTGTTATGGGGTGAGGGACCAAAGTGCCACGTCGTGACCTGGCGGGGGCCACCTCTTGATTCTACTCACTATCCATGTTTATGTGTTGCATGCGGCTCCCAGTGCTTTGGCCAAGCCGGGTTAGACCATATTGGTCACTACTGAATATGCTGGACAACTAGGTTGATTATGTGTTGGTGTGTTTAGTGGTTTAGAGTACGACTCTAGAACCTGAGTTTGTGAACCTAAGTTATTGTAACATCCCACATACTTAACCCCAAATCAAGCAACACAATTCGTCAAAGAACCAGGATGTTTCATAAGATCGATCATATGCTAGGTAAAACCGAGTTCAAGAAAACACGATCTGAAAATTTTCAAAATTTATAAATACAAATATCCACAAAACACAAATCTCATAAATCACATAAAGGTACCTGCCACCACGCAATACGTGCACTAGACATATGCACGTTACAGTTGTATCAAAACCGATTGCAAAAATACACATCAACTTCAATTTCAAAACAAATCCACAAAATCGATTTTATAAACTAATACCAAACACCGAAACCAGGCCGAAGCCCGCGGTGACACAAAAGTCAAACTCAATTAACTGCCACAATCTGGCAACACAATGTCACATAGTTCACATGGTTCACATCACAGAGTTCACATAGATCATATAATTCATATTCGGCCATAGCCGGCCTCAATTTAATTAAGCAAAAACATAGGGCCACAACCGGCACCATAAGCATAAATCATAACATCAGTATCAAGCTAACTGCGCCCCTGCTCTTTACCTGAAAATAGTGAGGGGTGAGCTACACAGCCCAGTGAGTGGATAGTCTAATTGACCATCCATAACATACACTCAAAAATATAGGCAGATTGTTTTAAAAATCTTTAACAGGATATCATGTCAACACATAATAACAAATTCAATGCAAAAGTCATATAAGCAGTCAAAATATACACACCAACATATAATAACCTCAGGTTCTAGAGTTATACTCTAAACCAACTAAACACATATACTCTAAACCAACTAAGCACACCATACTTAATTAACCTAGTTGTCCAGCATATTCACAAAGTGACCAATATGGTCTAACCCGGCTTGGCCAAAGCACTGGGAGCTGCAAAATCTCGTGCAACACATAAACATGGACAGTGAATAGAATCAGGAGGTGGCCCCCGTCAGGTCACGACGTGGCACGCTGGTCTATCACGCCATAACACAAAACGAGAATGATGACATCAAGAGGTGGCCCCTGTCTGATCAGGACATGGCACTTTGCGTCTTATATCATTCCCAACACAAAACGAGAATGATGACATCAAGAGGTGGCCCCTGTCTGATCAGGACATGGCACTTTGCGTCTTATATCATTCCCAACACATAAAAGAGTAATGACATCAAGAGGTGGCCCCTGTCTGACCAAGACATGGCACTTTGCGTCAAAACCCGTTCTCCCAAAAGGTTCCTACTGGACAACAGACACATCTTATTTCATAATTCACATAGGTGAACATATTTCACAAAGGTGGACTCCTAAGTGTCAACTAGACTCTAGGATAGTCATCACAAAATCATATCGGGCAGGCTGAACATCAACCCCCATCACAATAATCACAATAGGCAGGCTGAACATCAACCCCCTCACATATCACAATACAGGGCTGAAATTCAAACCCTTAACATATCACATAACAGGGCTGAAAATTCAAACCCTCAACATAATACATAAGGACTATCCCCTTGAGTTCATAGTTACACCTAGCCTTAGTCCTAACCATCACATAATAATCATGTCTCACATAATCACTTAATGATCATCATAATATTCATATTTCACATAATCACTTAATGATCATAATTCACATAACAACATAAAATTCCAAAAGTCACATAAACACTTAATATTTAACAATCACCTAATTACATAATATTAACAATCATATAATATGGTGTGGTCCTTAGATTTCATGCTGATTAGTTCAGTCAAAACTTACTATGTTATCACCCAATTTTCTCAAACAAAATACATGACCATAAACATATAACATGTTACACACATAAAGAAATAATCATGGTAGCGTTAACAGCATTTATAAAGCATCCAAAAATCAACATAAAATGTAAACATGTAATCTTATAAATTACTTTACAATTTACCACAAATTACCACAAGTAAACATATTAACTACAACCATAGAAATTTCGGTTTAACTATAATTTTCAAGGTTTCGGTTTTCATACATGTTATGAAAATCATTGCTCCAATGTTACCAAAATTCCCTACAAAATAACTAGTTAACAAGGATTTCATACTCAAAATTCAATGATCTAAAGTTACCAAAAATCCCTATAAAAATACCTTAAATTTCATGCCACAATTTTCGGTTTTCATGAAATATATACCTTTTACAAAATTTCGGTTCTCATAGAAATTTAGGTTTTCTTGGGAAAGTACAATTTCGGTTCTCATGAAGAACAATACCCTAAATTCAATTTTTAACATGGTAATTTTCCCAAGAATTCAATTACATCATATATTACAATCACAACTAATTTAATAGATCAAACAAGACCTTCCACTCACCTCTTAGCCGAAAACACAAGGTGAAAAACCCTCCAACAAATTCGCCAAAAGCCTTTAAGTCGCCTAAGGAATCTCCAAGAATTCACCAAGGAAGTTTCACCTCAAAGAATTTCGCCAACAAGGAAGAAGATGAAGGAAGAACACCAAAATCGCCTCCAAGGTTTCCAAGAGTCGCCAAGTTCTTCCAAGCCGCCACCTTAATTTTCTCAAGACTCCAAAATCGCCAAAAATCTCACCCTAGTCGAATTTACCACTTAAACTTTGGGTTTCTAAATTTTAAACCCTTTAACCCATTAATTCCAATAGGTTTAACCCACTTAACTAACAATTTCGAATTTTCAAACCCACTTAGCTAATTCGAATTTTTATTCCAATATCCCATAGTTAACCAATTAATTTAATTAACTTATCCAATAACCAAACACTTAACCGAAAATCCAATAAGGACTTAAGTTAACATCCAATAAGGATTTAATTAACTAACCAATAAGGTCTAATTAATTAACCAATAACTCCAATTAATTAACAATTAATTAACTTAAATTAACAAGCAATAAACTCTAATTAATTTACCATAAAATAACAACCAATCACAAATCAAATAACTAACAATCAATAAGCTAGTTAATTAGTATTCAATAAATTTTACTTGAATCATAATAAAATATCACAGTCAATAATTTTATTTAATTCAAAATTAATGCTTACCAGGATTTAAGATCCTTGGATCTTACATTCCTCCCTCCTTATAAAGCTTTAGTCCTCTAAAGCTCAGCATCCATATCATCAAATAGGTAAGCATAATTTTTCCTCATATTAGCTTCAGTCTCCCAAGTCGCTTCCTCAACTGATTGATTTCCCCAGATAACCTTTACCAAAGGTATAGTCTTGTTCCTCAGAACTTTATCCTTTCTATCCACAATCCGGAGAGGTCTTTCCTCAAAAGTCAAGTCACTCTGAATTTGAAGAGGTTCCAACTCCAACACATGAGATGGATCAGGATGATATTTCCTCAAAGTAGAGACATGGAATACATTATGCACATGATCCATAGCAGGAGGTAAAGCTAAACGGTAAGCTACTGGACCAACTCTCTCAATAATATCAAAAGGGCCAACAAACCTAGGGCTCAACTTGCCCTTTTTACCAAATCTCATAACACCCTTAGTAGGCGACACCTTTAAGAACACATGGTCCCCTACCATAAACTCCAAGGGACGACGACGGTCATCAGTATAACTCTTCTGTCTGTCCCGAGCAATTTTCAGTTTATCCTGAATCTCTCTGACCTTATCAGTAGTCTCCTGAACTGCATCAGACCTCAAAATCATTCTGTCACCAGTTTCCTCCCAACACAAGGGAGTCCTACACCTTCTCCCATACAAAGCCTCATAAGGAGCCATCGGAATACTGGAGTGGAAACTATTGTTATAAGTGAATTCTATCAAAGATAGATCCCGGTTCCACTCAGAACTCCAATCAACCACATAGGCTCTCAACAAATCCTCTAGAGTCTGTATAGTACGCTCCGTCTGGCCATCAGACTGAGGATGGTATGCTGTACTAAAACTCAACTTAGTACCCAAACCTTCCTGTAAACTCCTCCAAAATCTGGATAAAAATCGAGAGTCCCTATCAGACACAATATCAATAGGCACTCCATGCAGTCTGACTATCTCATCAATGTACAATCTGGCCAGTCTCTCTAAAGAATAGGTCATCTTAATCGGAAGAAAATGGGCTGATTTAGTGAGTCTATCAACAATCACCCAAATAGCATCATGACCCAATCTGGTTCTAGGCAAACCACACACAAAATCCATACTGATACATTCCCACTTCCACTCAGGAATAGGAAGAGGTTGCAACAAACCACCAGGCTTCTGGTGTTCAGCCTTTATAGTCTGACAGGTCAAACACCTAGAGATAAAATCAAGCACTTCTTTCTTCATACCCGGCCACCAAAAACTTTTCTTGAGGTCCTGATACATCTTAGTCACGCCAGGATGTAGAGAATATTTGGAGTTATGGCTATCCTCCAATATTTCCTTCCTCAAGTTCGGTTCCTCAGGGACACATACCCTTCCACGAAACCGAAGAATACCATCATCAGACAGGCTAAAGTCCTGAAATGCGCCATCAACCAAACTATCTCTAATCTGAACTAATTTCGGATCCACAGACTGCTGATCTCTGATCCTCTGCAACAAAGCAGACTGTACTCTGAGAAAAGCCACATAACCAGTCTGGACTTTAGGAGAAACACTGATCCTGAGATCTCTGAACTCCTGCAGTAACTGCCACTCACTGACCCGCAGTGCAGCTACCGAAGTAACTGGATGTCTGCTCAGTGCATCCGCCACCACATTGGCTTTCCCAGCCTGATACTGGATAGAGAAGTCATAATCTTTGATCAACTCCATCCATCTCCTATGTCTCATGTTCAAGTCCTTCTGAGTGAAGATATACTTGAGACTCTGGTGATCAGTGAACAGATCAAACTCCTGACCCAACAAATAGTGACGCCATATCTTCAAAGCAAAGACTACGGCCGCCAACTCTAAATCATGAGTAGGGTAGTTCAGTTCATATTCTTTCAATTGTCTGGAAGCATAGGCTACCACAGAACCCTTCTGCATCAAGACACAGCCCAACCCTTTGCCTGAAGCATCTGTATAGACAGTAAACCTTTCCCCATCACTAGGAATAATGAGGATCGGTGTACTAGTCAACCTTCTCTTCAGCTCTTGAAAGCTCTCTTCACACTTGTCATCCCAAATAAACTTGGCTTCCTTTCTGGTCAATTTAGTTAAAGGACCCGCCAGCTTGGAGAATCCCTCAACAAATCTCCGGTAATAACCTGCCAAACCCAGAAAACTCCTGATCTCAGTAGCACTAGTCGGTCTTCCCCAATCAAGGATAGCTTGCACTTTAACTGGATCCACAGACACCCCCTGACCAGAAATCACATGTCCCAGAAAACTGATCTTCTCTAGCCAGAACTCACACTTACTAGCCTTGGCATATAACCGGTTCTTCCTCAGAACCTCCAGTACTCTGCGTAAGTCACTGATATGATCTGAAGTAGTCCGAGAGTACACCAATATGTCATCTATGAAGACCACCACACAAGAGTCAAGCAGCTCATGGAATACCCTGTTCATCAAATCCATGAAGACAGCAGGTGCATTCGTCAGTCCAAAAGGCATAACTAAAAATTCGAAATGCCCATACCTGGTCCTGAAAGCAGTCTTAAATATATCCTCATCCTTGACTCTGAGCTGATAATACCCTGATCTCAGATCAATCTTAGAGAACACTGTAGCTCCCTGTAATTGATCAAATAGATCATCAATTCTGGGAAGAGGATACTTAATCTTGATAGTCACTTGGTTCAACTGCCTGTAGTCTATACACATCCTCAGGGTTCCATCTTTCTTCTTCACAAATAGCACTGGCGCTCCCCAAGGTGAAGCACTAGGCCGAATGTACCCTTTCTCCAGCAATTCCTCCAGTTGTTTCTTAAGCTCGGCCAACTCTGAAGTAGCCATTCGGTAAGGAGCTCTGGAGATAGGTGCCGTACCTGGCGCCAACTCAATGCCAAACTCCACTTCTCTAACTGGTGGCAAACCTGAAAACTCCTCAGAGAATACATCAGGAAATTCTTTCACCACCGCCATCTGAGTCAAATCAGAAATAGAATCCTCTTGCACCTTGACGTGTGCAAGATACCCCTTGCAACCACTGGCAAGTAACTTCCTGGCCTGCAGGAAAGATATCACATGTGGTCCTTGGTCTGACACTAGACCTCTCACAAAAATTCGATTCCCATCAAGCATATTCAAGGTGATCACTTTCTCAAAGCAATCCACAGAGGCATGATGTGAAGACAACCAATCCATTCCTAGGATGACATCAAAATCTTGCATGTCTAAAAGGATTAGATCTACCAAAAACTCATAACCCTCTACATGCACTACGCAATCAGTACACACAGTATCTGTAGATAACGATTTTCCTAAGGGAGTACTGACAGACACAGCATAATTCATCACCTTAGGTATCACAGGTAAACATGCAGCAAACTTAACAGATACAAAAGACAAGTTTGCACCAGGATCAAATAGAATGCGAGCTAACTGATCAAATACAAATAATGTACCTTCCACAACGGATCGGGATGCTCGTGTATCCTTCTCAGCCACAGCATACACTCTGGTCTGGACTGTAGGCTTATCTGTGCCTCTAGGCTGTATCTCAGGCTCTTTGCAGTCCCTAGCCATGTGCCCTGGTTTCTTACACCTGAAGCACACGCCATTCTTCCTATGACAATCTTTCACTAGATGTCCCTTGAGACCACAATAATTACAAGTCCCGTTCTCAGTGTTACTTGTTCTCACGTTCCTAGCATCCCTGACATTCCGGAACTGTTGCGGTGTATCTCTGGACTGCTGCGGTGCCTTGTAAGAGTAAGGCTTATACCTGCTCTTCTTATAATCTTTATGCCTAGGGTACTGCTTACCCTTGCCGCCACTGCCATACTGAGGAACCGCCGCCTCAGCTGCAGGAACTACTGTCACCGTAGCATGAGAACTCCTCTCAGATATATACCTCTCTATAGTGCGTGCTCGCCCAACTGTCTCGACATAGGTCTCCAAGTGCTGAGCACCAACCTGCTCTCGAATATCCCATCGGAGACCTCTCAGAAACTTGGTAGCTCTCCTCTTTTCAGTGTTTATCAGGTGAGGAGCATACTTTCCCAATTTCGTGAACTGTAATTCATACTGGTCCACTGTCATATCACCCTGCTCCAGGTGAATAAATTCCACTTCTCGGTCTTCAACCAAGCTATCTGGGAAATACTTCTCGTTAAATCGAGACAAGAAGTACGGCCAATCTACAGTCTCATGTCTTTCTTCGGCCAATCTCACCACGCCTTTCCACCATTCATCTGCGTCAGCACGCATCATGTAGGTGGCTAGACATAACTTGTCTTCATCCGAGCAACGCATAACTTGGAAAATCTTTTCCAAGCACAACTGCCAATTCTCAGCGTTACTGGATTCTGAGCCCCCATAAAATGAGCTAGGACCCAGTTTCTGGAATTCACTCACAAGTGAAGCATAGCACCTGTGAGCGCCCTCCTGAGAGTCATTCCCCACTGCCCGAGTAGTAGTATGGGGTCTCTCCTGAGTCAGCTGCTGCAAAAGCTGCTGCTGCGCCTCTTGATGCTGAGTCTGTTGCTGCTGCAGCATCTGAGCTTGTCTCTCTATCATAGCACCTTGTTGCTGAACCATGCTAGTTAAAGCCTCAATAGTTCTAGTGAGATTCGGGGTCTGCTCGCCCTCATCACTAGCATTACCTCTGGTTCGCACCATCTTAAATTCCAAATTCCTACACACACATATCATAGTCACACACATATCATAGTCAGGAAAACAATCATAAACCTAACAGGTGTCTAGCAATACACAAACATGTTTTCCCCCAAACTAAGTTTTAGCTAGCCAACTCCTCTGATACCATTCTGTAACATCCCACATACTTAACCCCAAATCAAGCAACACAATTCGTCAAAGAACCAGGATGTTTCATAAGATCGATCATATGCTAGGTAAAACCGAGTTCAAGAAAACACGATCTGAAAATTTTCAAAATTTATAAATACAAATATCCACAAAACACAAATCTCATAAATCACATAAAGGTACCTGCCACCACGCAATACGTGCACTAGACATATGCACGTTACAGTTGTATCAAAACCGATTGCAAAAATACACATCAACTTCAATTTCAAAACAAATCCACAAAATCGATTTTATAAACTAATACCAAACACCGAAACCAGGCCGAAGCCCGCGGTGACACAAAAGTCAAACTCAATTAACTGCCACAATCTGGCAACACAATGTCACATAGTTCACATGGTTCACATCACAGAGTTCACATAGATCATATAATTCATATTCGGCCATAGCCGGCCTCAATTTAATTAAGCAAAAACATAGGGCCACAACCGGCACCATAAGCATAAATCATAACATCAGTATCAAGCTAACTGCGCCCCTGCTCTTTACCTGAAAATAGTGAGGGGTGAGCTACACAGCCCAGTGAGTGGATAGTCTAATTGACCATCCATAACATACACTCAAAAATATAGGCAGATTGTTTTAAAAATCTTTAACAGGATATCATGTCAACACATAATAACAAATTCAATGCAAAAGTCATATAAGCAGTCAAAATATACACACCAACATATAATAACCTCAGGTTCTAGAGTTATACTCTAAACCAACTAAACACATATACTCTAAACCAACTAAGCACACCATACTTAATTAACCTAGTTGTCCAGCATATTCACAAAGTGACCAATATGGTCTAACCCGGCTTGGCCAAAGCACTGGGAGCTGCAAAATCTCGTGCAACACATAAACATGGACAGTGAATAGAATCAGGAGGTGGCCCCCGTCAGGTCACGACGTGGCACGCTGGTCTATCACGCCATAACACAAAACGAGAATGATGACATCAAGAGGTGGCCCCTGTCTGATCAGGACATGGCACTTTGCGTCTTATATCATTCCCAACACAAAACGAGAATGATGACATCAAGAGGTGGCCCCTGTCTGATCAGGACATGGCACTTTGCGTCTTATATCATTCCCAACACATAAAAGAGTAATGACATCAAGAGGTGGCCCCTGTCTGACCAAGACATGGCACTTTGCGTCAAAACCCGTTCTCCCAAAAGGTTCCTACTGGACAACAGACACATCTTATTTCATAATTCACATAGGTGAACATATTTCACAAAGGTGGACTCCTAAGTGTCAACTAGACTCTAGGATAGTCATCACAAAATCATATCGGGCAGGCTGAACATCAACCCCCATCACAATAATCACAATAGGCAGGCTGAACATCAACCCCCTCACATATCACAATACAGGGCTGAAATTCAAACCCTTAACATATCACATAACAGGGCTGAAAATTCAAACCCTCAACATAATACATAAGGACTATCCCCTTGAGTTCATAGTTACACCTAGCCTTAGTCCTAACCATCACATAATAATCATGTCTCACATAATCACTTAATGATCATCATAATATTCATATTTCACATAATCACTTAATGATCATAATTCACATAACAACATAAAATTCCAAAAGTCACATAAACACTTAATATTTAACAATCACCTAATTACATAATATTAACAATCATATAATATGGTGTGGTCCTTAGATTTCATGCTGATTAGTTCAGTCAAAACTTACTATGTTATCACCCAATTTTCTCAAACAAAATACATGACCATAAACATATAACATGTTACACACATAAAGAAATAATCATGGTAGCGTTAACAGCATTTATAAAGCATCCAAAAATCAACATAAAATGTAAACATGTAATCTTATAAATTACTTTACAATTTACCACAAATTACCACAAGTAAACATATTAACTACAACCATAGAAATTTCGGTTTAACTATAATTTTCAAGGTTTCGGTTTTCATACATGTTATGAAAATCATTGCTCCAATGTTACCAAAATTCCCTACAAAATAACTAGTTAACAAGGATTTCATACTCAAAATTCAATGATCTAAAGTTACCAAAAATCCCTATAAAAATACCTTAAATTTCATGCCACAATTTTCGGTTTTCATGAAATATATACCTTTTACAAAATTTCGGTTCTCATAGAAATTTAGGTTTTCTTGGGAAAGTACAATTTCGGTTCTCATGAAGAACAATACCCTAAATTCAATTTTTAACATGGTAATTTTCCCAAGAATTCAATTACATCATATATTACAATCACAACTAATTTAATAGATCAAACAAGACCTTCCACTCACCTCTTAGCCGAAAACACAAGGTGAAAAACCCTCCAACAAATTCGCCAAAAGCCTTTAAGTCGCCTAAGGAATCTCCAAGAATTCACCAAGGAAGTTTCACCTCAAAGAATTTCGCCAACAAGGAAGAAGATGAAGGAAGAACACCAAAATCGCCTCCAAGGTTTCCAAGAGTCGCCAAGTTCTTCCAAGCCGCCACCTTAATTTTCTCAAGACTCCAAAATCGCCAAAAATCTCACCCTAGTCGAATTTACCACTTAAACTTTGGGTTTCTAAATTTTAAACCCTTTAACCCATTAATTCCAATAGGTTTAACCCACTTAACTAACAATTTCGAATTTTCAAACCCACTTAGCTAATTCGAATTTTTATTCCAATATCCCATAGTTAACCAATTAATTTAATTAACTTATCCAATAACCAAACACTTAACCGAAAATCCAATAAGGACTTAAGTTAACATCCAATAAGGATTTAATTAACTAACCAATAAGGTCTAATTAATTAACCAATAACTCCAATTAATTAACAATTAATTAACTTAAATTAACAAGCAATAAACTCTAATTAATTTACCATAAAATAACAACCAATCACAAATCAAATAACTAACAATCAATAAGCTAGTTAATTAGTATTCAATAAATTTTACTTGAATCATAATAAAATATCACAGTCAATAATTTTATTTAATTCAAAATTAATGCTTACCAGGATTTAAGATCCTTGGATCTTACAGTTATATGTGTTTAGTTGGTTTAAAATATATGTGTTTAATTGGATTAGAGTAAAACTCTAGAACTTGAGTTTGTGAACATGAGTTTGTTATATGCTAGTGTGTACATCTGACTGTCTATATGATTTCTATTTCTTGATTTTGTTATATGTTGACTTAATGTTCTTGCTAAAGATTTTTAAAATAATCTGCCTATATTTTTGAGTGTATGTTATGGATGGTCGATTTAGACTATCCACTCACTGGGCTGTGTAGCTCACCCCTCATTATTTTCAGGTATAGAGCAGGGGCGCAGTTAGCATGATATTGATGTTGTGATTTATGCTTATAATGCCGGTTGTGGCCCTATGTTTATGCTTAATTAATTTGAGGCCGGCTGTGGCCGAATATGAATTTTATGAACTATGTGAACCATGTGATGTGAACCATGTGAACTATGTGAATTTGTGTTGCCTGATTGTGGCAATTAAATGAGTTTGATTTTTGTGTCACCGCGGGCTTCAGCCTGGTTTCGGTGTTTGGTATGAGTTTATAAAATCGATTTTGTGATTTTGTTTTGAATTTCGGCTTGTTGTATATTCTATGAAATCGGTTTTGATATACCCTGTAACTTGCATATGTCTAGTGCAAGTATTGCCTGGTGGCAGGTACCTTTATGGATTTTATGAATTTGAATCGGATTTGATATAACTGTTGCCTTGCATATGTCTAGTGCAAGGATTGCGTGGTGGCAGGTACCCTTATGTGATTTATGATAATTGGGTTTTGTGGATATTTATGTATGGGTTTTTGGAAATTTTCAGATCGTGTTTTTTTTCTTGAACTCGGTTTTACCTAGCATATGATCGATCTTATACGAAACATCCTGTTTCTTTTATGAAATGTGCCATTTGTTTGGGGTTAAGAATGTGGGATGTTACAGAATGGTATCAGAGCAAGTTGGCTAGCTAAAACTTAGTTTGGGGGAAAACATGTTTGTGTATTGCTAGACACCTAATAGGTTTATGATTGTTTTCCTGACTATGATATGTGTGTGACTATGATATGCGTGTGTAGGCATTTAAGATGGTGCGAACCAGAGGAAATGCTAGTGATGAGGGCGAGCAGACCCCGAACCTCACGAGAACTATTGAGGCTCTGACTGGCATGGTTCAGCAACAAGGTGCTATGATAGAAAGGCAAGCTCAGATGCTGCAGCAGCAACAGACTCAGCACCAAGAAGCACAACAGCAGCTTTTGCAGCAGCTGACTCGAGAGAGACCCCAGACTACTACTCGGGCAGTGGGGGATGACTCTCAGGAGGGCGCTCACAGGCGCTATGCTTCACTTGTGAGTGAATTCCAGAAACTGGGTCCGAGCTCTTTTTATGGGGGCTCAGAATCCAGTAATGCCGAGAATTGGCAGTTGTGCTTGGAAAAGATTTTCCAAGTTATGCTTTGCTCGGACGAGGATAAGTTATGTCTGGCCACCTATATGATGCGTGCTGACGCAGATGAGTGGTGGAGAGGCGTGGTGAGACTTGCCGAAGAAAGACATGAGACTGTAGATTGGCCTTACTTCTTGTCTCGATTCAACGAGAAGTACTTCCCAGATAGCTTGGTTGAGGACCGAGAGGTGGAATTTATTCACCTGGAGCAGGGTGATATGACAGTGGACCAGTATGAATTACAGTTCACGAAATTGGGAAAGTATGCTCCTCATCTGATAAACACTGAAAAGAGGAGAGCTACTAAATTTCTCAGAGGTCTCAGATGGGACATTAGAGAGCAGGTTGGTGCACAACACTTAGAGACCTATGTTGAAACTGTTGGGCGAGCGCGCACTATTGAGAGGTATATATCTGAGAGGAGTTCTCATGTTGCCGTGACAGTAGTTCCTGCAGCTGAGGCGGCGGTTCCTCAGCATGGCAGTGGCGGCAAGGGTAAGAAGTACCCTAGGCATAAAGATTATAAGAAGAGCAGGTATAAGCCTTACTCCTACAAGGCACCGCAGCAGTCCAGTGATGCACCGCAGCAGTTCAGGGATGCCAGGGATGCAAGAAACGGTATCACTTGTAGTCATTGTGGGCTCAGGGGACATTTAGTGAAAGACTGTCATAGAAAGAATGGTATATGCTTCAGGTGTAAGAAACCAGGACACATGGCTAAGGACTGCAAAGAACCTGAGGTACAACCTAGAGGCGCAGATAAGCCTACAGTCCAGACTAGAGTGTATGCTGTGGCTGAGAAGGATACACGAGCTTCCCGATCCGTCGTGGAAGGTACTTTATTCGTATTTGATCAGTTAGCCCGCATATTATTTGACCCTGGTGCAAATTTATCTTTTGTATCTGTTAAGTTTGCTGCATGTTTACCTGTGTTACCTAAGGTGATGAATTATGCTGTGTCTGTGAGTACTCCCTTAGGAAAATCGTTATCTACAGATACTGTTTGTGCTGACTGTGTAGTACATGTAGAGGGTTTTGAGTTTCTGGTAGATTTAATCCTCTTAGACATGCAAGATTATGATATCATCTTAGGAATGGATTGGTTGTCTTCCCATCATGCCTCTGTGGATTGCTTTGAGAAAGTAATCACTTTGAATTTGTTAGATGGGAATCGACTGTTTGTGAGAGGTCTAGTGTCAGACCAAGGACCGCATGTAATATCTTTCCTGCAGGCCAGGAAATTACTGGCTAGTGGATGCAAGGGTTATCTTGCGCATGTTAAGGTGCAGGATGATCCTACTTCTGATTTGACTCAGATGGCGGTGGTGAAAGAATTTCCTGATGTGTTCTCTGAAGAATTTTCAGGCTTGCCACCGATTAGAGAAGTGGAATTTGGCATTGAGTTGGCGCCAGGTACGACACCCATCTCCAGAGCTCCTTATCGTATGGCTACTTCAGAGTTGGCCGAGCTTAAGAAACAACTGGAGGAATTGTTAGAGAAAGGGTATATTCGGCCTAGTGCTTCACCTTGGGGAGCGCCAGTGTTATTTGTGAAGAAGAAAGATGGAACCCTGAGGATGTGTATAGACTACAGGCAGCTTAACCAAGTGACTGTCAAGAATAAGTATCCTCTTCCCAGAATTGATGATCTATTTGATCAATTACAGGGAGCGACAGTGTTCTCTAAGATTGATCTGAGATCAGGGTATTATCAGCTTAGGGTCAAGGATGAGGATATATTTAAGACTGCTTTCAGGACCAGGTATGGGCATTTCGAATTTTTAGTTATGCCTTTTGGACTGACGAATGCACCTGCTGTCTTCATGGATTTGATGAACAGGGTATTCCATGAGTTGCTTGACTCTTGTGTGGTGGTCTTTATAGACGATATATTGGTGTACTCTCAGACTACCTCAGATCATGTCAGTGATTTGCGCAGAGTACTCGAGATCTTGAGGAAGAACCGATTATATGCCAAGGCTATTAAGTGTGAGTTCTCGCTAGAGAAAATCAGCTTCTTGGGACATGTGATTTCTGGTCAGGGGGTGTCTGTGGATCCAGTTAAAGTGCAAGCCATTCTCAATTGGGGAAGACCGACTAGTGCTACTGAGATCAGGAGTTTTCTGGGTTTGGCAGGTTACTACCGGCGATTTGTTGAAGGATTCTCCAAGTTGGCGGGTCCTTTAACTAAATTAACCAGAAAGGAGGCCAAGTTTATTTGGGATGATAAGTGTGAAGAGAGCTTTCAAGAGCTGAAAAGGAGATTGACTAGTACACCGATCCTCATTATTCCTAGTGATGGGGAAAGGTTTACTGTTTATACAGATGCTTCTGGCAAAGGGTTGGGTTGTGTCTTGATGCAGAAGGGTTCTGTGGTAGCCTATGCTTCGAGACAACTAAAGGAGTATGAATTGAACTACCCTACTCATGATTTAGAGTTGGCGGCCGTAGTCTTTGCTTTGAAGATATGGCGTCACTATTTGTTGGGTCAGGAGTTCGATCTGTTCACTGATCACCAGAGTCTCAAGTATATCTTCACTCAGAAGGAGTTGAATATGAGACAGAGAAGATGGATGGAGTTGATCAAAGATTATGACTTCTCTATTCAGTATCAGGCTGGAAAGGCCAATGTAGTGGCGGATGCTCTGAGCAGACATCCAGTTACTTCAGTAGCTGCTTTACGGGTTAGTGAGTGGCGGTTACTGCAGGAGTTCAGCGATCTCAGGATCAGTGTTTCTCCTAAAGTTCAGTCTGGTTATGTGGCTTTTCTCAGAGTACAGTCTGCTTTGTTGCAGAAGATCAGAGATCAGCAGTCTGTGGATCTGAGATTAGTTCAGATCAGGGATAGTCTGGTTGATGGCGCAGTTCAGGATTTTAGCCTGTCTGATGATGGTATTCTTCGGTTTCGTGGAAGGGTATGCGTCCCTGAGGAAGCGAGCTTGAGGAAAGAAATATTGGAGGACAGCCATAACTCCAAATATTCTCTACATCCTGGCGTGACTAAGATGTATCAGGACCTCAAGAAAAGTTTTTGGTGGCCGGGTATGAAGAAAGAAGTGCTTGATTTTGTCTCTAGGTGTTTGACCTGTCAGACTATAAAGGCCGAACACCAGAAGCCTGGGGGTTTGTTGCAGTCTCTTCCTATTCCTGAGTGGAAGTGGGAATGCATCAGTATGGATTTTGTGTGTGGGTTGCCCAGAACCAGATTGGGTCATGATGCTATTTGGGTGATTGTTGATAGACTCACCAAATCAGCCCATTTTCTTCCGATTAAAATGACTTATTCTTTAGAGAGACTGGCCAGATTGTACATTGATGAGATAGTCAGACTACATGGAGTGCCAGTTGATATTGTGTCTGATAGGGATTCTCGATTTCTGTCCAGATTTTGGAGGAGTTTACAGGAGGGTTTGGGTACTAAGTTGAGTTTTAGTACAGCATACCATCCTCAGTCTGATGGCCAGACAGAGCGTACTATACAGACTCTAGAAGATTTGTTGAGAGCCTATGTGGTTGATTGGAGTTCTGAGTGGAACCGGGATCTATCTTTGATAGAGTTCACTTATAATAATAGTTTCCACTCCAGTATTCAGATGGCTCCTTATGAGGCCTTGTATGGGAGAAGGTGTAGGACTCCCTTGTGTTGGGAGGAAACTGGTGACAGGATGATTTTGAGATCTGATGCAGTTCAGGAGACTACTGATAAGGTCAGAGAGATCCGGGATAAACTGAAAATTGCTCGGGACAGACAGAAGAGTTATGCTGATGACCGTCGTCGTTCCTTGGAGTTTATGGTAGGGGATCATGTGTTCTTGAAGGTGTCACCTACTAAGGGTGTTATGAGGTTTGGCAAAAAGGGCAAGTTGAGCCCTAGGTTTGTAGGCCCTTTTGATATTATTGAGAGAGTTGGTCCAGTGGCTTACCGATTGGCTTTACCTCCTGCTATGGATCATGTGCATAATGTATTCCATGTTTCTGTTTTGAGGAAATATCATCCTGATCCATCTCATGTGTTGGAGTTGGAACCTCTTCAGATTCAGAGTGATTTGACTTTTGAGGAAAGACCTCTCCGGATTGTGGATAGAAAGGATAAAGTTCTGAGGAACAAGACTATACCTTTGGTAAAGGTTATCTGGGGAAATCAGGCTGTTGAGGAGGCGACTTGGGAGACTGAAGCTGATATGAGGAAATTTTATGCTTACCTCTTTGATGATATGGATGCTGAGCTTTAGAGGACTAAAGCTTTATAAGGAGGGAGGGATGTAAGATCCAAGGATCTTAAGTCCTGGTAAGCATTATTTTTGATTTAAATAAAATTATTGACTGAGTTATTATTCCTGAGTATTGATAGTTAATTTATGATAAATTAATTAGAGATTTTTAGTTAATAATTATAGTTAATTAACTAGAGATTTTGTTGTTAATTAACTGGTTTATTGTTTGTTAAATTATTGTAAGTAATTAATTAGAACTTATTGGTTAATTAATTGGGCTTATTGGTTAATTAAATCCTTATTGGATGTTAATTAAAAATCCTTAATGGATTTCGTTTAAGTGAATGGTTATTGGTTAAGTTAATTAAATTAATTGGTTAATTATGAGATATTGGGTTGGCGCTAATTGGATTTGAAATTCAAATTTATTAGCTAAATAAATTAAACCCTATTTGAATTAATGGGTTAATGGGTTTAAAATTTTAAAATCCAAAGTTTAAGTGGGATTTGCGCTTAGGGTAAGAGTTTTTGGCGAAATTCTAGCTTGGAAGAACCCTAGGCGACGGCTTGAAAGAAGAAGGCGATTCTTGGAAGCTTGGAGGCGATTTTCTTCTTCCTTTTGACGAAATTCTTTGAGGTGGAACTTCCTTGGTGAATTCTTGGAGATTCCTTAGGCGACTTAAAGGCTTTAGGCGATTTTGTGGAGGATTTTTCACCATAGTATTCTCGGTTCAAGGTGAGTGGAAGGTCTTGTTTGATCTATTAGATTGGTTGTGATTGTATTATATGATGCAATTGGATTCTTGGGAAAATTACCATGTTTAAAATCGAATTCTTGGGAAAATTGCTATGAAAACCGAATGTTGGTGTTGACTATGAGAAACGAAACAATCTCGAAAACTATTGTAAAAATCGAATTAATTTGATGATTGTTTAACCGAAAATTTGTATGAAATTTAAGGTATTTTGGTAGCATTAAATCATCGAACATTGAGCATGAATTTCTTGTTAATTAGATATTTTATAGAGAATTTTGGCAATATTAAACCAATGATTTTTGTAGCCGAAACCTTGTTAATTGTAGTTAAACCGAAATTTGATATTGTGGTTAACATGTTTCCATGTGAATTAAATCTTGATATTTCTCCATGAAAAGTTAGTTTAGGGTATTTTCCATGAAAACCGAATTTAAGGCATATCTCCATGAAAACCGAATTTAGGGTAATTATTGTGTGGAGTTCAGGAAGCATTAAATCATTGATCTTAAGTATGAAATTCTTGTTAACTAAGGTGTATTTTTAAATTGATATTATGTTTGAAACCGTGAGTTACATGTGTGATTTGTAAAGCAATTATGCTTTAATTTTATATTGATTTTGGGGCGCATGATAAATGTTATATGTCGAATTTTATGGATGCTTGATAAATTGCCAATAATGTTATGTTGTAAAACTCATGTTTATTTAATTAAGATCATGTAATTATGTTTGAAAACATTGGGTGATAATTTAGCAAAATTACACTGAACTGACCAGCCTGAAATTTAAGGACTACACAATATTCGGTGAAAATATTATGTGTTATGTTATATGATTTTGAACAATATGTGTGACTATGTGATTTTGAACAATAAGTGTTATGTGATGGGTTTTGTGAATTTGGAAAATTATGGGTTATGTGAATTTGGAAAATTATGTGATTATGTGATGGTTAGGACTAAGGCTAGGTGTAACTATGAACTCAAGGGGATAGTCCTTATGTGTTATGTTAAGGGTTTGAATTTCAGCCCTGTATTGTGATATGTGAGGAGGTTGATGTTCAGCCTGCCTATTATGATTATTGTGATGGGGGTTGATGTTCAGCCTGCCCGATATGATTTTTGTGATGACTATCCTAGAGTCTAGTTGACACTTAGGAGTCCACCTTTGTGAAATATGTTCACCTATGTGAAATATGAATTAAGATGTGTCAGTTGTCCAGTAGGAACCTTTTGGGAGAACGGGTTTTGACCCAAAGTGCCATGTCTTGGTCAGACAGGGGCCACCTCTTGATGTCACTACTCTTTTTGTGATGGGGTAATATAAGACCCAAAGTGCCATGTCTTGATCAGACAGGGGCCACCTCTTGATGTCATTACTCTTTATGTGATGGGGTGATATAAGACGCAAAGTGCCATGTCTTGATCAGACAGGGGCCACCTCTTGATGTCGTCACTCTGATGTGTTATGGGGTGAGGGACCAAAGTGCCACGTCGTGACCTGGCGGGGGCCACCTCTTGATTCTACTCACTATCCATGTTTATGTGTTGCATGCGGCTCCCAGTGCTTTGGCCAAGCCGGGTTAGACCATATTGGTCACTACTGAATATGCTGGACAACTAGGTTGATTATGTGTTGGTGTGTTTAGTGGTTTAGAGTACGACTCTAGAACCTGAGTTTGTGAACCTAAGTTATATGTGTTTAGTTGGTTTAAAATATATGTGTTTAATTGGATTAGAGTAAAACTCTAGAACTTGAGTTTGTGAACATGAGTTTGTTATATGCTAGTGTGTACATCTGACTGTCTATATGATTTCTATTTCTTGATTTTGTTATATGTTGACTTAATGTTCTTGCTAAAGATTTTTAAAATAATCTGCCTATATTTTTGAGTGTATGTTATGGATGGTCGATTTAGACTATCCACTCACTGGGCTGTGTAGCTCACCCCTCATTATTTTCAGGTATAGAGCAGGGGCGCAGTTAGCATGATATTGATGTTGTGATTTATGCTTATAATGCCGGTTGTGGCCCTATGTTTATGCTTAATTAATTTGAGGCCGGCTGTGGCCGAATATGAATTTTATGAACTATGTGAACCATGTGATGTGAACCATGTGAACTATGTGAATTTGTGTTGCCTGATTGTGGCAATTAAATGAGTTTGATTTTTGTGTCACCGCGGGCTTCAGCCTGGTTTCGGTGTTTGGTATGAGTTTATAAAATCGATTTTGTGATTTTGTTTTGAATTTCGGCTTGTTGTATATTCTATGAAATCGGTTTTGATATACCCTGTAACTTGCATATGTCTAGTGCAAGTATTGCCTGGTGGCAGGTACCTTTATGGATTTTATGAATTTGAATCGGATTTGATATAACTGTTGCCTTGCATATGTCTAGTGCAAGGATTGCGTGGTGGCAGGTACCCTTATGTGATTTATGATAATTGGGTTTTGTGGATATTTATGTATGGGTTTTTGGAAATTTTCAGATCGTGTTTTTTTTCTTGAACTCGGTTTTACCTAGCATATGATCGATCTTATACGAAACATCCTGTTTCTTTTATGAAATGTGCCATTTGTTTGGGGTTAAGAATGTGGGATGTTACACCTCTTCACACCATGCTCTGTAGACAATGATTAGGAGAGTTCTGTTGGATCTTCAGAGTGTATGCCTGAATCTGAGAATGACCATGATTCTGTATCTTCGAAGCTAATACTTCGGAAGATTGGGAATGCATGGGCATTTCGAAGAGGATTGAGGCCCAAGAAGAGCATGGCAAAGAAGAAGGGATGTAATCCATCCGCTTCAGGTATTGTGTTACCAAGGTCTTTATGTATACTTCTTAACCATGGGTACTGGGTACGCATGCAGAGCTTACATATGTTTATCATGTGCAGGAGCTCAAAAGAAGTAGGACGTCAAGGCTTGGTGGGATCGACTCTTGGGTCAAGGATAGAGCATTGGATGCTGCTGTCAACTCACTGCCTTGAAGACTTTATCTAGAATTTTGCTATTATGTATCAGCTTATGTATTAGAACATCATTCCTTTTGGAAAGGATTTCAGTTTGAAATAATAAAGGATATTTTTTTCTTTTAATCTGAGATGTTCTATTGAAGTGATACAGTTGAAAATACTTAGTAGTTCTATAACACAAGATCAGATCCAATGATTCAATAAACACTCTTTTATAAGCATTGTCTCTTGAACCATAGAACGATGGTCACATCCAAAGGTCCATAGACTATTGGGATCATTATCCTTTCAGGATTATGATACATGTGAGCCTTGTTCAAAGGAACAAAGTGACAGATGCTGCCTTCACCATAACAGGTGGAAGGGAGGTGGCTTGTTGGATCTATTACACAGCAATGTGTGTGGACCCATGTAAACAAGTACTAAGGGGTGTTGCATACTTCATTAGGTGTGGGTATCTAAACCTAAGAACTTTGGAAGTTCACAAATGGAGTATTGAATTAAATTGGTGGATCTGTTAAAACACTCTGAATGGATCAAAGTGATTAGTGGAGAATTTGATGACTGTCCTAAGGAGTGTGGGGTTATCTCACAGCTTGCTTGGAACACCACAACTGTGTGGTGAAAGAAAGAGGAACACATTCGATGTAGTTCCATCTTTGAATAGTCATGCAAATTTGCTACTTGACGCCATGCAAATAGATGTACTGTCACTCCATTGAAAAGTGTGTCTAAGGTAGCTTTTGAGTTGCAAACTGCAAATATCCCATTCCTTCAAAGGGTTCGGGAATGTAATGTGCAGTGATTCAAAAGTATGTGTTTGTCGGGCACTGTGGAGTGCTAATTCTATCGCAAAGAGAACAAAATATTTGTTGCCCAAACTGTTAGAAGCTAGTGGGAGTAGATTGTAAGACCCCTAAAGCAAAGGGGGCCGAAACCCTAAGGGGGCGCATGATAATTTGCGAGGGTTTCAACAACAAAATCGCATATATGCTCATATGATCAACTTGTATAGATTGATTAGATCAAGAAGGAGATCATACCAATGCCATCGATTGGATGGTGCCTTGGAAGCAAAGACGCAAATGCTCCTTCTCCAAAGGTGACGCACACAACAAACGAAGATGGCTTGCTCCTTTGAATCCTTTGTGCTAGCAAAGCGCTTCAAAGGGTCCTTGTCGTGTGAGGATGATGAGAGATCAAACTTGGCGAGGCTCAACTTCCTTCTCCTTTCGTCAAAAACTCTCTACACCGAAAGAGAAGCGTTGGGGGTGAGAAGAGGCGAACGTTGAGACGTTATTTGGCGTTGAGGGGAGTGGCTAGTTATGACATTCCAAAAATAGAAGACATGAAGCCATGCGCCCACAAACCAACCAAAACGCCTACAAGCATTGAACCAAGCGTTCACCCATGTGAACCGGTTCATGCCAAATCGTTCCAATTGAATTTGGTTCATAAACCAAATCAAACTAGCCCAAGCCATGGACTAGATCTTATTGAACCAAATGGTTCAAGATCTAACCGTTCATCTCTTGATGCTCTTGATCTCACCGATCTAGCATCAATTCTCTCGATCGAAGCTTACCGATCTTAAGCCCTAATCAATCAAACATGATCAGACCAGATCTCACTTACAATCAGAGTCTAAATCCCTTTAAACTGAACCAAAACAATTCAGTCCACACGATCTGACTTAAGTAAGCCATATCATCAAATTGTGCGACCCTGAGGGTTTCCTTTAAATGTCGGTAACAGTAACTTACGTTATCACGATCAATGAGAGGTATCTAGCAACACATCACTGTCTCCCGATATAAAGGAAAGAGTCTTCCAAGACTACACCCAAACCACAGCACAAGTGTGAATCCACTTCACTAGGCATACATGTTTCCTTTGCCACTGGATGTTCTTATTGGACAAGCGTGTCAAGCCTGTAACTCCAATATGATGAGCATGATTAGATCAGATGAACATAGTCATCTGGGTATGGCCATACACTTTCTCAATCATCTCATCCAGGGGGGCCCCTTTAGAACATCACACTCCAATCAAGGAGACGGCAATCCTATATCTATCACTAGTGTCCTAACCTGACTCATGATCATTATCCAAGATAGTCTATAACCATTATGTTTCAAATGATATTGAACTACCTCAAAACAATGACAATCATCATTTAGAAACACAAGTGATCTCAAGTCAGAGGACATGTGCCACTTGTTGCAAACAAGGATTATTCACATTGTGACAAGCAATTGAATATCCTAGTAGGGTCTGTCCAGTACATCCAATGTACCCATGAGTCTACATCTTATTCCATGCTCGAAGTATCCTATAAGATTAGAACACATATTAGTCTCAATCATATCAAGGCTGTCTCATGTTCACCAAGATATCTCGACTAAGGACATATAGCATGTCAGCCTAGCTGAACAGCATTGAGACATTATTCAGAAGTACATTTATGCAGCAGACAATGTAACAAACTGAATAACAACCATTGCCTTTATAAACTTAGAGTTTATACATGATACTGATAGAATCCCAAGGCCTCAAACATTAGCCTTAAGGGAATACCCCAACAATCTCCCACTTGCACTTAATCTAATGGTTGAGAAATCTCAAACCCATATTATTACCGTGCTTCTCATGCTTCTGCTGCGCTAGAGGCTTGGTAAGCGGGTCAGCCAGATTGTCATCTGTATGAACCATGCAGATTTTGATCTCACCACGATCAATGATCTCCCGGATCAAGTGAAACCGTCTCTGTATGTGCTTGGACTTCTAGTGCGACCGTGGTTCCTTTGCTTGTGCGATTGCTCCAGTGTTATCACAGAAGATAACCAAAGGATCTGCACTCGAAGGAACAACACCAAGTTCCTGAACGAACTTGCGAATCCACAGTGCCTCCTTGGATGCTTCCGAGGCTGCAACATACTCGGCTTCTGTTGTGGAATCAGCAACAATAGACTGTTTGAAACTTTTCCACACCACTGCTCCACCATTCAAGCTAAAAACATAGCCTGATTGCGATCGGAAATCATCCTGGTCAAATTGGAACGAAGCGTCAGTATATCCTTCAATACTGAGTTCTTCCTGACCTCCATATATCAAGAACATATCTTTGGTCCTCCGAAGATATTTCAAAATGTTCTTGACCGCAATCCAGTGCGCCTGACCTGGATTACTTTGGAATCGACTGGTCACGCTTGACCCGTAAGCGACGTCTGGGTGAGTACATAACATCGCATACATAATGGACCCAATAGCCGAAGCATAAGGCATATTGTCCATTTCATCTTTCTCAGTCTGTGTTTGTGGACACTGACTCTTTGAAAGATTCAGACCATGTCTGACTGGAAGATATCCTCTTTTAGAATTCTCTAAATGGAATCTCTCCAGGACTTTATCGATGTAAGTACTCTGGCACAGCCCGAGAAGCCTCTTAGATCTATCTCTGTAGATCTTCACACCTAATACATAGGCTGCTTCTCCTAGATCTTTCATCTGGAAACATTTTCTTAACCATGCTTTAACAGCATGAAGTTCAGGAATATCGTTTCCAATGATTAAGATATCATCGACGTAGAGGACTAGGAAAGTAATCACGCTCCCACTAAACCTCTAATATACACACGGGTCATCTTCATTCTTGATGAAACCAAGTTCACAGATTGATTCATCAAAACGAATATTCCAGCTTCTAGATGCTTGCTTAAGTCCATAAATGGACTTCTTTAACTTGCATATTTTATGACGATCTGATGGATTAGTGAAACCTTCAAGTTGTGTCATATACACATCCTCATCCAGTTTTCCATTAAGGAAAGCGGTCTTCACATCCATTTGCCAGATCTCATAATCGTAATATGCTGCTATCGCAAGAATAATCCGAATAGACTTGAACATGGCTACAGGAGAGAAAGTTTCATCATAATCTATCCCGTAGATTTGTTTGAAACCTTTCGCAACTAGCCTGCCTTTATTGGTAACCACGTTACCATCCATGTCAATCTTCTTCTTGAAGATCCATTTACAGCCTATAGGGATTACTCCCGGAGGCGGATCAACCAAATCCCAGACTTGGTTATCTGACATGGAGTCCATCTCGGCTCGCATAGCTTCAAGCCATCTAGCTGACTCCGGTCCACTGACCGCATCCGCATAAGTAAGGGGTTCATCATGATCAATGATGTAGACTCCGTCATAGCGCTCAGGCTGTCGACGGATCCTTCCCGATCTACGCGGTTCCCGTGATATCTGAGCCTCAGGTTGTTCAATAACCTGTTCTACTGGCTCAGGCTCATCCAACTGTGCTTGACTACTTTGTCCTTCCTCTGGATTCTCATCCAGTTTTATTTCTCTCCCACTGGCTTCTTGCAGAAGAAACTCCTTCTCAAGAAAAATAGCCATCCGAGCAACAAATACTTTGTTCTCTTTGGGATCGTAGAAATAATAACCCTTAGTTTCCTTAGGGTAACCGACAAAGATGCATTTATCAGATCTGCTCTCCAGTTTCCCAGAGGCGAGCTTTTTGACATAAGCCTCGCAATCCCAGATCTTAATAAATGTCAAGCTAGGCTGTTTCCCATACCATAACTCATATGGAGTCTTTGAAACTGCCTTGGATGGCACTCGGTTTAGTACTTTTGCAGCTGTTTCCAGTGCAAATCCCCAAAAGGAGTATGGTAGAGTAGCCTGACTCATCATAGAACGAACCATATCCAGTAAGGTTCTGTTCCTCCTCTCGGACACACCATTCCATTGCGGTGTTCCTGGCGGAGTGAGCTGTGAGATAATCCCACACTCCTTCAGATAGTCAGTAAACTCTCGACTTAGGTATTCTCCACCTTGATCAGAATGAAGTGCCTTGATATTTCGGCCTAGCTGATTTTGTACTTCATTTTTGAACTCTTTGAACTTGTCAAAAGATTCACTCTTATGTCTCATTAGATAGACATACCCATATCTACTGAAATCATCAGTAAAGGTAATGAAGTATGAATAGCCACCTCTGGCATGTTTACTAAATGGCCCACACACATCACTGTGTATAAGGTCAAGTAAACCTGAAGCCCTTTGACCTTTGTGAGGAAAAGGAGACTTCGTCATTTTACCCATTAAACAAGCTTTGCATGTATCAATCTCCTCATAGGAGAATGATCCCAGCAGTCCATGATTATGCAACCGCTTAATGCGCTTCTTGTTAATATGGCCTAAACGACTATGCCATAACAAGGTGCTGTCATCAGCATACTTGGCTTTCTTATTATCAATATTTTGTATAGAACATTCCATGTCCAACATGAATAACCCATTGTTAATTGACCCAGTAGCATAAATAATATTATCAAGAGAAAGATAACACTTTGAAGTCTTGCATTCAAAGGAAAATCCTTTCCTGACAAGAGCAGGAATAGAGATAATATTTTTCGTAATGCTTGGTACAAAGTAACAATTGTCTAGTTCCAATACAAGTCCAGATGGTAATGAGATGTAATAAACTCCTACAGCAACAGCAGCAACCCGTGCCCCGTTTCCAACTCGTAGGTCCACCTCATGCTGTCCCACCTATCTTCTTCTCTTGAGTTCCTGTACATTTGAACAAATGTGAACTCCACATGCAGTGTCCAACACCCATGAAATAGAAGAAGAAGATATCATGACTTCAGCCACAAATATACCTGAGCCAGAAGCGATGCTTCCCTTCTTGTCTCCTTGGAGCGCTTTACAGTCCTTTTTCCAGTGACCCAGCTGGCCACAATGGATGAAGGTCCCCTAAACAAGGGGAGAGAAACCCTAGATAGGCGCATATGGAGGTTTTTCATGCAGCGGAAGGGGGTTTCTAGGATCTTTGCATATTATATGATCAACTTTATATGCGGTTGCAAACAAGAATCAAGAAATCGATTCTTACCAAAGCCATTGCTTGGATGGCGTCTAGGAAGAAGAGATCGATAAGGTTCTCCTCCAAAGTGTGCGCACACAAGATGAGACTTAGCCTACTCCTTGTCGCTCCTTGTGCTAGCAAAGCTCCAAGAATCCTGATCGCTTGAGGGAGAAGAGATGATGTCTCTAGTTTTGGCTCGAGTCCTTTCTTGTTGTCCACGCTCTTTTCACACGAGAAGACCTCGAGAGGAAGAAGCAAAAGAGCAAGAGTCGAATTGAGTGCAACCGAACGTGAGGCGTCTTAACTATTTCGGAAACGTTTCTTCCAAAAATAGTAAAACTTCACTTCATGCGTTCATGGACCATGCGCTTACTCAAAGTAAACCGCCCAAAACGGCATCAAGCCTTTGAACCATTCGTTCAACCATGTGAACCGGTTCAAGCCATTCGGTTCTACTCAATTTGGTCCAAAGACCAAATCACTTAAGCCACTTGGTCTAGATCATATTAAACCCTAAGGTTCCAGATCTAACCGTTCATCTCTTGATGCTCTTGATCTCACCGATCTAGCATCAACTCTCTCGATCGAAGCTTACCGATCTCAAGCCCTAATCAATCAAACATGATCAGACCAGATCTCACTCACAATCAGAGATTAAATCCCTTTAAACTGAACCCTGACAATTCAGTCCACACGATCTGACTTAAGTAAGCCATATCATCAAATTGTGCGACCCTGAGGGTTTCCTTTAAATGTCGGTAACGATAACTTACGTTATCACGATCAGTGAGGGGTATCTAGCAACACATCACTGTCTCCCGATATAAAGGAAAGAGTCTTCCAAGACTACACCCAAACCACAGCACAAGTGTGAATCCACTTCACCAGGCATACATGTTTCCTTTGCCACTGGATGTTCTTATTGGACAAGCGTGTCAAGCCTGTAGCTCCAATATGATGAGCATGATTAGATCAGATGAACATAGTCACCTGGGTATGGCCATACACTTTCTCAATCATCTCATTTAGGGGGGGGGGCCCTTCAGAACATCACACTCCTTAAACAAGGAGACGGCAATCTTATATCTATCACTAGTGCCCTAACATGACTCATGATCATTATCCAAGATAGTCTATAACCATTATGTTTCAAATGATATTGAACTACCTCAAAACAATGACAATCATCATTTAGAAACACAAGTGATCTCAAGTCAGAGGACATGTGCCACTTGTTGCAATCAAGGATTATTCACATTGTGACAAGCAATTGAATATCCTAGTAGGGTCTGTCCAGTACATCCAATGTACCCATGAGTCTACATCTTATTCCATGCTCGAAGCATCCTATAAGATTAGAACACATATTAGTCTCAATCATATCAAGGCTATCTCATGTTCACCAAGATATCTCGACTAAGGACATAGAGCATGTCAGCCTAGCTGAACAGCATTGAGACATTATTCAGAAGTACACTTATTGCAGCAGACAATGTAACAAACTAAATAACAACCATTGCCTTTATAAACATAAGAGTTTGTACATGATACTGAAAGAATCCCAAGGCCTCAAACATTAGCCTTAAGGGCATACCCCAACAATCTCCCACTTGCACTTAATCTAATGGTTGAGAAATCTCAAACCCATATTATTACAGTGCTTCTCATGCTTCTGCTGCGCCAGAGGCTTGGTAAGCGGGTCAGCCAGATTGTCATCTGTATGAACCTTGCAGATTTTGATCTCACCACGATCAATGATCTCCCAGATCAAGTGAAACCGTCTCTATATGTGCTTGGACTTCTGGTGCGACCGTGGTTCCTTTGCTTGTGCGATTGCTCCAGTGTTATCACAGAAGATAACCAAAGGATCTGCACTCGAAGGAACAACACCAAATTCCTGAACGAACTTACGAATCCACACTGCCTCCTTAGATGCTTTTGAGGCTGCAACATACTCGGCTTCTGTTGTGGAATCAGCAACAATAGACTGTTTGAAACTTTTCCATACCACTGCTCCACCATTCAAGCTAAAAACATAGCCTGATTGCGATCGGAAATCATCCTGGTCCGATTGGAACGAAGCGTCAGTATATCCTTCTATACTGAGTTCTTCCTGACCACCATATATCAAGAACATATCTTTGGTCCTCCGCAGATATTTCAAAATATTCTTGACTGCAATCCAGTGCGCCTGACCTGGATTACTTTGGAATCGACTGGTCACGCTTAACCCGTAAGCGACGTCTGGGCGAGTACATAACATCGCATACATAATGGACCCAATAGCCGAAGCATAAGGCGTATTGTCCATTTCATCTTTCTCTGTCTGTGTTTGTGGACACTGACTCTTTGAAAGATTCAGACCATGTCTGACTGGAAGATATCCTCTTTTAGAATTCTCTAAATGGAATCTCTCCAGGACTTTATCGATGTAAGTACTCTGGCACAGCCCGAGAAGCCTCTTAGATCTATCCCTGTAGATCTTCACACCTAATACATAGGCTGCTTCTCCTAGATCTTTCATCTGGAAACATTTTCTTAACCATGCTTTAACAGCATGCAGTTCAGGAATATCGTTTCCAATGATTAAGATATCATCGACGTAGAGGACTAGGAAAGTAATCACGCTCCCACTAAACCTCTTATATACACACGGGTCATCTTCGTTCTTGATGAAACCAAACTCACAGATTGATTCATCAAAACGAATATTCCAGCTTCTTGATGCTTGCTTAAGTCCATAAATAGACTTCTTTAACTTGCATATTTTATGACGATCTGATGGATTGGTGAATGAAAGGTCCCCTAAAGACAAGGGGGCGAAACCCTATAGGAGGCGCATATGACAATTTTGATGCAGCGGAAGGGGTTTCAAGGATCTATGCATATAATATGTTCAACTTAAAACGATTCTCACCATTGCCATCGCTTAGATGGTGTCTTGAAAGGAAAGGCGCAAGTGCTCCTTCTCCAAAGGTGACGCACACAATTGGTGTCGCCTACTCTTCCTTGGTGCTCCTTGTGCTAGCAAGGTTCCAAGAAGCCGTTGTCGAATGGAAGGGAAAGATCACTTTGCTTTGGCCGAACTCTTCCTTCTCTTTTTCGTCAACTTCTTCACCACACGAGAGTGCGAGTGCTGAATGCCCAAGTTGGCGACGAGAGTGAGGAGAAACGAGAGATGAGGGCGCCTTAGGCGTGAACGTGAGTAGTGGTCACGTATGTGATCATGCTTTCTAAAAATAGAAAGCCACTCACTCACTTGCGATCATGAGTTTACCCCATGCGCAAACTCCTCTCAATTTGAACCACACGCTCACTCAATGAGCTGGTTCAATTTGGTCTGGTTCATAGACCAATCGACCCAAGCCATTAGTCCAGATCACATTAAACCCTAAGGCTCTTGATCTGACCGTCGATCTCTTGATGCTCCTGATCTCACCGATCTAGCATCCAATCTCTCGATCAAAGCTTACCGATCTCAAGCCCTAATCAATCAAACATGATCAGACCAGATCTCACTTACAATCAGAGATTAAATCCCTTTAAACTGAACCCAAACAATTCAGTCCACACGATCTGACTTAAGTAAGCCATATCATCAAATTGTGCGACCCTAAGGGTTTCCTTTAAATGTCGGTAACGATAACTCACGTTATCACGATCAGTGAGGGGTATCTAGCAACACATCACTGTCTCCCGATATAAAGAAAAGAGTCTTCCAAGACTACACCCAAACCACAGCACAAGTGTGAATCCAACTCACAAGGCATGCATCTTTCCTTTGCCACTGGATGTTCTTATTGGACAAGCGTGTCAAGCTTGTAGCTCCAATATGATAAGCATGATTAGATGAGATGAACATAGTCATCTGGGTATGGCCATACACTATTCTCAATCATCTCATTCAGGGGGCCCCTTTAGAACATCACACTCCTTAAACAAGGAGACGGCAATCCTATATCTATCACTAGTGCCCTAACCTGATTCAAGCTCACCATCCAAGATAGTCTATAATCATTATGTTTCAAATGATATTGAACTACCTCAAAACAATGACAATCATCATTTAGAAAACACAAGCGATCTCAAGTCAGAGGAAATGTGCCACTTGTCGCATTCAAGGATTATTCACATTGTGACAAGCAATTGAATATCCTAGTAGGGTCTGTTCAGTACATCCAATGTACCCATGAGTCTACATCTTATTCCATGCTCGAAGCATCCTATAAGATTAGAACACATATTAGTCTTAACCATATCAAGGCTGTCTCATGTTCACCAAGATATCTCGACTAAGGACAAAACTGCATGTCAGCCCAGCTGAACAGCTTTGAGACATTATTCAGAAGTACAATTATTGCAGCAGACAATGTAACAAACTGAATAACAACCATGCCTTTATAAACATAAGAGTTTATTACATGATACTGATACAATCCCAAGGCCTCAAACATTAGCCTTAAGGGCATACCCCAACAGTGAAACCTTCAGGTTGTGTCATATACACATCCTCATCCAATTTTCCATTAAGGAAAGCGGTCTTCACATCCATTTGCCAGATCTCATAATCATAATATGCCGCTATTGCAAGTATAATCCGAATAGACTTGAACATGGCTACAGGAGAGAAAGTTTCATCATAATCTATCCCGTAGATTTGTTTGAAACCTTTCGCAACTAGCCTACCTTTATAGGTAACCACGTTACCATCCATGTCAATCTTCTTCTTGAAGATCCATTTACAGCCTATAGGGATTACTCCCGGAGGCAGATCAACCAAATCCCAGACTTGGTTATCTGACATGGAGTCCATCTCGGCTCGCATAGCTTCAAGCCATCTCGCTGAATCCGGTCCACTGACCGCATCCGCATAAGTTAGGGGTTCATCATTATCAATGATGTAGACTCCGTCATAGCGCTCAGGCTGTCGACGGATCCTTCCCGATCTTCGCGGTTCCCGTGATATCTGAGCCTCAGGTTGTTCACTAACCTGTTCTACCGGCTCAAGCTCATCCAACTGTGCTTGACTACTTTGTCCTTCTTCTGGATTCACATCCAGCTTTATTTCTCTCCCACTGGCCTCTTGTAGAAGAAACTCCTTCTCAAGAAAAATAGCCGTCCGAGCAACAAATACCTTGTTCTCTTTGGGATCGTAGAAATAATAACCCTTAGTTTCCTTAGGGTAACCGACAAAGATGCATTTCTCAGATCTGCTCTCTAGTTTCCCAGAGGCGAGCTTTTTGACATAAGCCTCGGAACCCCAGATCTTGATAAATGTCAAGCTAGGCTGTTTCCCATACCATAACTCATATGGAGTCTTTGAAACTGCCTTGGATGGCACTCGGTTTAGTACCTTTGCAGCTGTTTCCAGTGCAAATCCCCAAAAGGAGTAAGGTAGAGCAGCCTGACTCATCATAGAACGAACCATATCAAGTAATGTTCTATTTCTCCTCTCGGACACACCATTCCATTGCGGTGTTCCTGGCGGAGTGAGCTGTGAGATAATCCCACACTCCTTCAGATAGTCAGTAAACTCTCGACTTAGGTATTCACCACCTCGATCAGAACGAAGTGTCTTGATATTTCGGCCTAGCTGATTTTGTACTTCATTCTTGAACTCTTTGAACTTGTCAAAAGATTCACTCTTATGTCTTATTAAATAGACATACCCATATCTACTGAAATCATCAGTAAAGGTAATGAAGTATGAATAGCCACCTCTGGCATGTTTACTAAATGGCCCACACACATCACTGTGTATAAGGTCAAGTAAACCTGAAGCCCTTTGACCTTTGTTAGGAAAAGGAGACTTCGTCATTTTACCCAATAAACAAGCTTTGCATGTATCAATCTCCTCATAGGAGAATGATCCCAGCAGTCCATGGTCATGCAACCGCTTAATGCGTTTCTTGTTAATATGGCCTAAACGACTATGCCATAGCAAGGTGCTGTCATCAGCATACTTGGCTTTCTTATTATCAATATTTTGTATAGAACATTCCATGTCCAACATGAATAATCCATTGTTAATTGATCCAGAAGCATAAACAATATTATCATAAGAAAGAACACACTTTGAAATATTGCATTCAAAGGAAAATCCTTTCCTGACAAGAGCAGGAATGGAGATAATATTCTTGGTAATGCTAGGTACAAAATAACAATTATTAAGTTCTAATACAAGTCCAGATGGTAATGAGATGTGATATTCTCCTACAGCAACAGCAGCAACCCGTGCCCCGTTTCCAACTCGTAGGTCCACCTCATGCTGTCCCACCTGTCTTCTTCTCTTGAGTTCCTGTACATTTGAACAAATGTGAACTCCACATGCAGTGTCCAACACCCATGAAATAGAAGAAGAGGATATCATGACTTCAGTCACGAAAATACCTGAGCCGGAAGCGATGCTTCCCTTCTTGTCTCCTTGGAGCGCTTTACAGTCCTTTTTCCAGTGACCCAGCTGGCCACAGTGGAAACATCTGTATTCCTTGCTCCGCTTAACCTTCTGTTTCAAAGCCTTGTTGTAATTCTTGACAGGGGCTTTGCCCTTCTTCCCCTTCTTCTTGTTCCTGGAAGGGAACATCAAGACAGAGGTTGAAGGCTTGCCCTTTAGAGTTTCCTCTGTAGTCAAGAGCATATTCAGCAACTCTGCCGGAGTACAGTCGATCTTGTTCATATTAAAATTAATAATGAACGGATCGAAAGAGGCCGGGAGGGACTGCAGAATAATGTCTACAGCAAGCTCCTGATTGATGGTATGCCCCAGTTTCTCTAGAGCCTATTTGTGCCCAATCATCTTGAGCACATGAGCTCCCACTGGACTCCCTTCAGCCAGTTTGCTCTGAAAGAAAAGCTTGGTCAAATTATAGCGCTCAGTCCTCGCCTGTGCAGCATACAACATCTTGAGGTTTGCTATCATTTCTATAGCAGACATATCCTCATGCTGACGCTGCAGCTGTGGCGTCATAGACGCTAGCATCAGGCAAGCGACATCAATGCTATCATTGACATGCTTTTCATAGGCTTCCCGAACCGCCCTTGCGGCGTTCGGAGCGGGTTGAGGCGGTACAGCCGTCTCGAGGACATACAGTTTCCTCTCAGCCTTAAGAACAATCTTAAGGTGTCCATACCAGTCTGAGAAGTTTGGACCAGCAAACTTCTCCCTTTCCAGTAGGGATCGCACATTGAAGCTCATGGTGTTCGTTGCTGCAGGAATCTACAACAATGCAAGAACAGCAAGGTCAGTATCAATGTTAGAATCAATCCAGGACTTAAGAATGATTCTTTTCTCACTATTTTATCTGACTGAAAAATCCATAAAACAGTCCGAAAGAGTAACACTCTTTTAGTGAGATGGGATCCAGATTTCATACTTGGTTTCCGCGTCCCGCTCAGGCGAGATAAGATGCACAGAGAGTACAAGCACTAATTTCTGGTAGGCAGTCCTTGCCAATCGCCAACCCGTGCGATTCCCCTTCATCTGGGCAATCCAGCCGACTGTGCCAACTGAGTTGGTACAACACAGTCTCTGATCCCACAGATGGCTGCCTCCATATAGCTACCATATGCGCCACATATGTAGCCTACATGGTCAAGCTGACCTGGCCTACTCCCTGGACCACCACGTGCTATGCTGAGCAACGAGAAGCGATAAATCCCTTCCCTGTAACACGCAGGTGTAATCACACACCGTCTGAAGATAGATGGACGTGCCCACTGAGTGGGTACAACACGGCTCCAACGATAGTCAGAACAGTGAGGTTTCGCGTCAGAGGGCTATCGAGCTTGATATTTTAGCGTTGGATTTTAACGGTCTTTTATCTTCTTACCTATCATGCAAACCCTATGGTGATAGCAAAAGATAAATAAATCACGCAAGTCTAATTATTTAAACAATAAAAGAAAGCATGATGATCTTATGTGGTAAAAGCCCATTAACCCTAAGTAAGACCTTAAATTAACTTAAGTCTTCACTTGAGCTTTCCATGGGTCTTTTGCATCTCATCTGGCCCAACCCAGGGCCCTAGCGCCCAATGCAGCTCAGGTGCGCCCACCAGGTAAATGCGCCTGTCATAGGGTCGAACCCTAGACCTCCCACCTAGTCAAGCCTCTACTGCATGCGCCAATGCCATGTGTGCTCTGTGCTCTTGTCTGATTAAAATTATAATTTAATCTATCTAGACAAGATTGACTCGCAGGTCAATTACACTTTATAAATTAAATAACATGTGATGCGCAGATCACAAAAAATTAATTTACAATTTTAATCCTGGCTCGCAGGCCCCAGCACAGCACACATTAAAAGGGCAACCCACATAAGATGAAATAGACACTCATCATGATATCCAATCATTATGTGATCCAATAATAAGAAAATAAAAATTTTCGAAAACCCATTGTGATCAATTCTAATTTTCTTATGGGCCCTACAACCTTACAACGGTCCATTGATAGGGATCCACTCATCATGTCTAGTCAGATCCACTGCCCTTGCATGCACCAAGTCCTAACTGACTTGAGTTGACCTAATGGTCAACCATGCATGCGCCAAGGGCTGAACAACCACCATGAGTTCTGGCAAGCGGGTGTGACCCCGGGCCTAACTCAAGAGTGTTCACTGGTTGTCTCAACCAGACCTCGCTACACGCCCTTGATGCAGTCGACCTATAGCCACCTAATGCTTGCGCATAGGTGCCATCTGGTCAACCCATCTAGGCTGTCAGATGGTCTGATCAGACTATATGGATCTTACCTAGAGGATGATATCAACCCTACCAACCCGTCTAAGGGTTTATGGTAGGCACACCTTAGATCTAATGAGGATGCGCGCAAGATATAACAAGTTTTTGATAAAAACAACATCCAAGCGTCACCATGCAACATACATGCGCAAATATAAACATACTAGCATGTAGTTTTGTTTTCGGCATGTGATTAGATCTACTCTTAGCAAGCGCAAACAAAGATCACATATAAGCAATCAAATGAACATACATAAAACCGCATGCTCTGATACCAATTGAAGGTCCCCTAAACGAGGGGAGCGAAACCCTAGATCGGCGCATATGGAGGTTTTTCATGCAGCGGAAGGGGGTTTCTAGGATCTTTGCATATTATATGATCAACTTTATATGCGATTGCAAACAAGAATCAAGAAATCGATTCTTACCAAAGCCATTGCTTGGATGGCGTCTAGGAAGAAGAGATCGATAAGGTTCTCCTCCAAAGTGTGCGCACACAAGATGAGAATTAGCCTACTCCTTGTCGCTCCTTGTGCTAGCAAAGCTCCAAGAATCCTGATCGCTTGAGGGAGAAGAGATGATGTCTCTAGTTTTGGCTCGAGTCCTTTCTTGTTGTCCACGCTCTTTTCACACGAGAAGACCTCGAGAGGAAGAAGCAAAAGAGCAAGAGTCGAATTGAGTGCAACCGAACGTGAGGCGTCTTAACTATTTCGAAAACGTTTCTTCCAAAAATAGTAAAACTTCACTTCATGCGTTCATGGACCATGCGCTTACTCAAAGTAAACCGCCCAAAACGGCATCAAGCCTTTGAACCATTCATTCAACCATGTGAACCGGTTCAAGCCATTCGGTTCTACTCAATTTGGTCCAAAGACCAAATCACTTAAGCCACTTGGTCTAGATCATATTAAACCCTAAGGTTCCAGATCTAACCGTTCATCTCTTGATGCTCTTGATCTCACCGATCTAGCATCAACTCTCTCGATCGAAGCTTACCGATCTCAAGCCCTAATCAATCAAACATGATCAGACCAGATCTCACTCACAATCAGAGATTAAATCCCTTTAAACTGAACCCTGACAATTCAGTCCACACGATCTGACTTAAGTAAGCCATATCATCAAATTGTGCGACCCTAAGGGTTTCCTTTAAATGTCGGTAACGATAACTTACGTTATCACGATCAGTGAGGGGTATCTAGCAACACATCACTGTCTCCCGATATAAAGGAAAGAGTCTTCCAAGACTACACCCAAACCACAGCATAAGTGTGAATCCACTTCACCAGGCATACATGTTTCCTTTGCCACTGGATGTTCTTATTGGACAAGCGTGTCAAGCCTGTAGCTCCAATATGATGAGCATGATTAGATCAGATGAACATAGTCACCTGGGTATGGCCATACACTTTCTCAATCATCTCATTTAGGGGGGGCCCTTCAGAACATCACACTCCTTAAACAAGGAGACGGCAATCCTATATCTATCACTAGTGCCCTAACATGACTCATGATCATTATCCAAGATAGTCTATAACCATTATGTTTCAAATGATATTGAACTACCTCAAAACAATGACAATCATCATTTAGAAACACAAGTGATCTCAAGTCAGAGGACATGTGCCACTTGTTGCAATCAAGGATTATTCACATTGTGACAAGCAATTGAATATCCTAGTAGGGTCTGTCCAGTACATCCAATGTACCCATGAGTCTACATCTTATTCCATGCTCGAAGCATCCTATAAGATTAGAACACATATTAGTCTCAATCATATCAAGGCTATCTCATGTTCACCAAGATATCTCGACTAAGGACATAGAGCATGTCAGCCTAGCTGAACAGCATTGAGACATTATTCAGAAGTACACTTATTGCAGCAGACAATGTAACAAACTGAATAACAACCATTGCCTTTATAAACATAAAAGTTTGTACATGATACTGAAAGAATCCCAAGGCCTCAAACATTAGCCTTAAGGGCATACCCCAACAATGGAAACATCTGTATTCCTTCGACCGCTTGACCTTTTGTTTCAGAGCCATGTTGTAGTTCTTGACAGGGGCTTTGCCCTTCTTCCCCTTCTTCTTGTTCCTGGAAGGAAACATCAAGACAGAGGTTGAAGGCTTTGCCTTTAGAGTCTCCTCTGTAGTCAAGAGCATATTCAGCAACTCTGCCGGAGTACAGTCGATCTTGTTCATAATAAAATTAATAATGAACAGATCGAAAGAGGCCGGGAGAGACTGCAGAATAATGTCTACAGCAAGCTCCTGATTGATGGTATGCCCCAGTTTCTCTAGAGCCTCTTTGTGCCCAATCATCTTGAGCACATGAGCTCCCACTGGACTCCCTTCAGCCAGTTTGCTCTGAAAGAAAAGCTTGGTCAAATTATAGCGTTCAGTCCTCGCCTGTGCAGCATATAGCATCTTGAGGTTTGCTATAATTTCTATAGCAGACATATCCTCATGCTGACGCTGCAGCTGTGGCGTCATAGACGCTAGCATCAGGCAAGCGACATCAATGCTATCATTGACATGCTTTTCATAGGCATCCCGAACCGCCCTTGCGGCGTTCGGAGCGGGTTGAGGCGGTATAGCCGTCTCGAGGACATACAGTTTCCTCTCAGGCTTAAGAACAATCTTAAGGTGTCCGTACCAGTCTGAGAAGTTTGGCCCAGCAAACTTCTCCCTTTCTAGTAGGGATCGCACATTGAAGCTCATGGTGTTCGTTGCTGCAGGAATCTACAACAATGCAAGAACAGCAAGGTCAGTATCAATGTTTAGAATCAATCCAGGACTTAAGAAAGATTCTTTTCTCACTATTTTATCTGACTGAAAAATCCATTAAAACAGTCCGAAAGAGTAAGACTCTTTTAGTGAGATGGGATCCAGATTTCAGACTTGGTCTCCGCGTCCCGCTCAGGCGAGATAAGATGCACAGAGAGTACAAGCACTAATTTCTGGTAGGCAGTCCCTGCCAATCGCCAACCCGTGCGATTCCCCTTCATCTGGGCAATCCAGCAGACTATGCCAACTGAGTTAGTACAACACAGTCTCTGATCCCACAGATGGCTGCCTCCATATAGCTCACATATGCTCAGTATGTAGCCTGCATGGTCAAGCTGACCTGACCTACTCCCTGGACCACCACGTGCTATGCTGAGCAACGAGAAGCGATAAATCCCTTCTCTGTAACACGCAGGTGTAATCACACACCGTCTGAAGATAGATGGGCGTGCCCACTGAGTGGGTACAACACGGCCCCAACGATAATCAGAACAGTGAGGTTTCACGTCAGAAGGCTTACGAGCTTGATATTTAGCATTGGATTTTAACGGTCTTTTATCTTCTTAACTATCATGCAAAACCTTATGGTGATAGCAGAAGATTAAATCATGCAATTCTAAGTATATAAACAATAAATAGAAAGCATGCTGATCTTATGTGGTAAAAGCCCATTAACCCTAGGTAAGACCTTAATTTAACTTAAGTCTTCACTTGAGCTCTTCATGGGTCTTTTGCCTTTCATCTGGCCCAACCCAGGGCCCAAGCGCCCACTGAGGCTCAGGTGCGCCCACCAGGTAAATGCGCCTGTCATAGGGTCGAACCCTAGACCTCCCACCTGGTCAAGCCTCTGCTGCATGCGCCTTTGCCATGTGTGCTTTGAGCTCTTGTCAGATTAAAATACAATTTAATCTATCTAGACAAGATTGACTCGCAGGTCAATTACATTGTATAAATTAATTCAAATGTGATTCGCAGATCACAATAATAATAATTTACAATTAACCAGGCTCGCAGGCCCCAGCACAGCACACATTAAAAGGGCAACCCACATAAGATGAAATAGACATACATCATGGTATTCATTCATCATGTGATCCAATAACAAAATAAAATTTTTGAAAACCCCTTGGCATCAATTTTATTTTTTTTATGTGCCCTACTACCTTACAACGGTCCATTAATAGGGATCCACTCATCATGTCTAGTCAGATCCACTGCCCTTGCATGCACCAAGTCCTAACTGACTTGAATCGACCAAATGGTCAACCATGCATGCGCCAAGGGCTGAACGACCTCATGAGTTCTGGCAAGCGGGTATGACCCCGGGCCTAACTCATGTGCGTTCACTGGTTGTCTCAACCAGACCTCGCTACACGCCTGTCTGCAGTCGACCTATAGCCACCTCGTGCTTGCGCACAGGTGCCATCTGGTCGACCCATCTAGGCTGTCAGATGGTCTGATCAGACTGGTTGGATCCTACCTAGAGGATGACTTCAACCCCATCAACCCGTCTAAGGGTTTACAGTAGGCGCATCTTAGATCTAATGAGGCGCGTAAGTTAACAAGTTTTGAGCAGCAAAAACTACAACAACAAGCGCCAAACATCATACATGCGACAACAAGAAAACCTCATACATGCGCCACAAGTAAAATACATTCATCAAGTATTTTCGCATGATGAGAAACCTATCATGAACTTTCGCATGTGATAAAGCATAGATCAATTCATAAGCGCAAACATGGATCAGAATAAGCAATCATATGAATCATATAAGATCCTAGCTCTGATACCAATTGTAAGACCCCTAAAGCAAAGGGGGCCGAAACCCTAAGGGGACGCATGATAATTTGCTAGGGTTTCAACAACAAAATCGCATATATGCTCATATGATCAACTTGTATAGATTGATTAGATCAAGAAGGAGATCATACCAATTCCATCGATTGGATGGTGCCTTGGAAGAAAAGACGCAAATGCTCCTTCTCCAAAGGTGACGCACACAACAAACGAAGATGGCTTGCTCCTTTGAATCCTTTGTGCTAGCAAAGCGCTTCGAAGGGTTCTTGTCGTGTGAGGATGATGAGAGATCAAACTTGGCGAGGCTCAACTTCCTTCTCCTTTCGTCAAAAACTCTCTACACCGAAAGAGAAGCGTTGGGGTGAGAAGAGGCGAACGTTGAGACGTTATTTGGCATTGAGGGGAGTGGCTAGTTATGACATTCCAAAAATAGAAGACATGAAGCCATGCGCCCACAAACCAACCAAAACGCCTACAAGCATTGAACCAAGCGTTCACCCATGTGAACCGGTTCATGCCAAATCGTTCCAATTGAATTTGGTTCATAAACCAAATTAAACCAGCCCAAGCCATGGTCTAGATCTTATTGAACCAAATGGTTCAAGATCTAACCGTTCATCTCTTGATGCTCTTGATCTCACCGATCTAGCATCAATTCTCTCGATCGAAGCTTACCGATCTTAAGCCCTAATCAATCAAACATGATCAGACCAGATCTCACTTACAATCAGAGTCTAAATCCCTTTAAACTGAACCAAAACAATTCAGTCCACACGATCTGACTTAAGTAAGCCATATCATCAAATTGTGCGACCCTGAGGGTTTCCTTTAAATGTCGGTAACGGTAACTTATGTTATCACGATCAGTGAGAGGTATCTAGCAACACATCACTGTCTCCCGATATAAAGGAAAGAGTCTTCCAAGACTACACCCAAACCACAGCACAAGTGTGAATCCACTTCACTAGGCATACATGTTTCCTTTGCCACTGGATGTTCTTATTGGACAAGCGTGTCAAGCATGTAACTCCAATATGATGAGCATGATTAGATCAGATGAACATAGTCATCTGGGTATGGCCATACACTTTCTCAATCATCTCATCCAGGGGGGCCCCTTTAGAACATCACACTCCAATCAAGGAGACGGCAATCCTATATCTATCACTAGTGTCCTAACCTGACTCATGATCATTATCCAAGATAGTCTATAACCATTATGTTTCAAATGATATTGAACTACCTCAAAACAATGACAATCATCATTTAGAAACACAAGTGATCTCAAGTCAGAGGACATGTGCCACTTGTTGCAAACAAGGATTATTCACATTGTGACAAGCAATTGAATATCCTAGTAGGGTCTGTCCAGTACATCCAATGTACCCATGAGTCTACATCTTATTCCATGCTCGAAGCATCCTATAAGATTAGAACACATATTAGTCTCAATCATATCAAGGCTGTCTCATGTTCACCAAGATATCTCGACTAAGGACATATAGCATGTCAGCCTAGCTGAACAGCATTGAGACATTATTCAGAAGTACATTTATTGCAGCAGACAATGTAACAAACTGAATAACAACCATTGCCTTTATAAACTTAGAGTTTATACATGATACTGATAGAATCCCAAGGCCTCAAATATTAGCCTTAAGGGCATACCCCAACATAGATTTGATTTGGACAAGGTCTATAATCAACCACAACACAATTAGACACAAATGGAGAGTAGAATCTCACATACGGGTTCAAAGTAACACAGGAACAACATAAGTCTGGATGGATTCAAAATGCTGGGCATGACGAATTTTTCATCTAGGATGAACCTAAGGCTTATGGTGAAATGGAAGCGGTCAGTGGACCAGATTCCAGGAAATGGATAAGGGCCATTAGAATCATATGGACTCTGTGTCTGCTGATCAAGTGTGGGACTTGAATAAGCCGCCAAAGGGGTAACACCCATAGGCTGTAAATGGATCTTCCGGGAAGATAGACATGGGAAGTAACACTGTTACTTATAATGGGAGGTTGGTAGACAGAAATTTCTAACAAATCTACTGGGCAGATATTGATGAAATTTTCACCAGAAGCCATGCATGAGTCCATTAGGTATCTGCTTGTTGCATTTTCTATTATGGCATGTTATGAAAAACTATTTTTCTTGTTGGATGTCTGGAAGATGGTATCCATATGGAAATAGCTTGTGTTTTCATATAATGGCCATAAAGATATGCATGGTATTATGCAAGCATGCTAAAATAGCCTGTGTTTACAAGAAAATCAGTGGGAGAACCATAATAGTATTTCTTGTTCTAGATGATTGATGGTATCCTACTCATATGAAATGACATATCAGCTCTTCACATGGTGAAGACCAAGCTGGAGAAGTATTTCAAGAAGGATGATCTAGGGAATGATGCCAACATTTTAGGCATGAGGATCTATAAATAAGAATCCAAGAATGTCATTGCCCTTTAGTCTATCTATGTTCATCCAGGAGTTTCTGGAGAGGTTCATATTGGGTAATTCCAAATATTGATACCTTCCAGAGAGATATGGTCTGACTCTCACAAGGATGCTATGTCCTATGACACAACTGGAGAGTAGTAACATGGGTCTAAAATCCTGTTACATTGGGTACAGGATAGATCATGTTTTGTGCATAGTGCACAAGACCACATATGGCAAATGCTTAGAGCATAGCCAGCAAGTTTCAATCAGATCATAGTGTTTGACACTGGATAGTTGTGAAAGCAATCCTTATATATACTTGGGAAGTATAAAGGATTGAGGTCTAGTCTATGATAGACAGGAAGAACTTTGTGTATAGGGGTACACTGACACTTCGTCATAGCCAGGATTTGCGCTTTGCCTTGTTATGGTATTGTGTGCTGTAAGAGCATTAGACAAACCACAATGACAAATTCTACAATTAAGGCTGAGTACATTGCAGCTTCTTGTGGCAGCCAAGGAAGCAGCTTCATTCACTTGAACTTGATTTAGTTCCTGGTGCTCGATGGTCCAATATACTTCTTATTGGGGCCATAGCATGGAACTTAGTATGTACTGCAGCAATATCATCTGATCTTGGAGATCGTGGATAAAGATGATGATTTAAATTTCTTAAAATAAACACCGATAGAAATCTGGAAAAACCCACTGACGTAGCCTCTGGCGTAGCAGAAGCTAAATAAGTCATACTAGAGACACAGGGACTGATTAAACATCAATTGCCCTTGGTCTTAGTACAAGTGGGAGATTGTTGGTGTATATGCCCTGCAGACCAATGTATGGACATGGTCAGGCATTGTTTGAATGTACTTTGATAGAATTTCTATTCTTTATAAAGGCATGGTCATTATTATGCAGACTTCTCTACCTGCGTTGGTGTATTAAGTTGCATAAATAATGTCCCAGGAGTTTGGTTGGATCCATTCTCATAAGCTATCCCCGGTCAAGGTACCTTAGCAGATATGGGACAACGTTGGTACATGTGAGACTGGTGTATGGGCTGGTTAGATGCAGGGCACAGTAACACAGAGATACAGGTGCATTGGATGCACGGGAGTGATCCACCATGAGGATTGACTTGTCTAGTCAACAAGTCAATCTCACATGCAAGAGGTTTGCATTGATTCTTAGACTTGAGGTATTCTTGTCTAGATTTGATGATGGGTATGCTTTGATACAATCTTACGCCTCTCCATAATTGGGAGATTAAAACGACTGTCATTGGGCATGTCATAAGTCATATAGGGACATGGATGACCAATAGTAGGATTTGCCCCTTCCTTCGGAGGAAGCATGATATCCACTTTGGGGGCGCCCCTCCTTATTGGTGCATGATAGGAATGTGTGGCCACACTAGTTGAGTCATGACCAATGCATTGGATGAATAAACTTGAGACTAATCCAATGGCAGGATATCGGTTTAGGCAAAGGGATCTATAATGGATGGGAATCCTTGTTGCTTGTTAGGGAGTTGTTGCCATATGACTTTATGTTGGTGTATATGCCCTAAGGACCTAATTCTGGTCTATTACTTGTACTACTTGACATTGATATTTATATCATACTGACATTGTCGTTATCATTATTTATTTACATCTGCGAACATGTACTTATATGATAATGTCCCGAGAGACAGATTGGATCTGTGCTCAAAGTATTGTCCCTAGTCAATGTACCTTAGTGGATATGGGACAGCTATGGTACTTGTAAGACTGGTATATGGGCTGGTTAGGCACGAGGTGTTAACGCAGGCATATGGGTATATCAGTGGTAGATATACTAGACCGACCCACTGTGAGGCAATGACTTGGTGTCACGAGTTTTCCTCACAAGTGATAGGAGATGCATTTATCCATTGACTTGAGGTCATTGGCCATTCTATATGGTTAGGGATATTGTTTGATACAACCTAACGCCTTACCGTAGTTGGGAGGTAATAACGGTTGTCATTGGGCATGTCACGACCCATATGAGAAGGTCAATGTACAGACATATGATTTGCCCCTTCCTACGGGAAGCATGATATCCATGGAGCTCCTCTATGGTTCTATGACTGAAAGTGTATTGCCATACCCAGGTTAGACCTGATTTAGTCATAGCCATGAGATTGGATAGAAACAAGTGGTGACACACTTGGCCAATCAGATATCAATTCGGCAAAGAGACTGTAATGCATCTGTACCTGGTTGCGATGATGGGGATGTCGATGTCGATATCCATTCCGATGACTTGGGTAGTAGCGATGCACTGCTAGGTGCCACTCACTGCTTGTGGTGACCTTAGGTCAGCACTGCCAACGACAGAGGAACCTACAGGGTCGCACACCTTGATACTCGAGTTCTCGTATTGATCGGGAAGCCTTATGATTGAGTTATTGAATAACTCGGATCTGTTTTGGAGATTTCATCAACGCCAATGGGCCTGATGAGATGGAAGAGAATTATTGGAGCCAACTTCCATTTACGACATTTTAACCATGGTTAGCCCAATTTGACCATGGGTTAAATTGGATTGGATCCAAAGGCTTGGTTAACATGAAAAATGGACCTTGGGCTGGGCCCATTGAAAAGGTTGGGCTTAATGGGCTTAAGGAGAAGAAAAGGGATGGCTAATGCTTAACCCTAGTTAGACTAGGGTTAGCGCCTATGCCTCATGTAAGTTTAATTAATCATGATAAAATAGGGGCTAATTAATTAATTAATTAGAGTCTTATTTTTGTGGGATTAAATGGGCTGATTTATTTGAATTAATTAGAGTCCTAATTGGATTAGGATTTAATTAATTAAATAAATAATTAGAGTCCTAATTGGATTAGGACTTGATTCAAAAATTTTGAATCTTGATCAAATAGCCCATATAAGTCCTAATTGGATTAGGACTTGTCTTGATCAAACCGTCCACTTGAATCCTAATTAGATTAGGACTTGATCAAGCGCCCACATGAGTCCTAATTAGATTAGGACTTGATTCCCTCTTTTCTCTCCTAGCCGCCCATTCAAAATTGAATTTTAGCCACATCTTAAACCGCCTATGATCCTTATAAATAGAGACCTTGGCCGCCCCTCTTGATACACAATCTTCTTGGAGGCGTGATCAAAAGTGAGGGCGTGAGCAAGGGCAAGGGGCGAGTGCAAAGGCTTTGGCGTGGGCTCCTCTCATCTTCCATCAAGTGACGGAAAGGGTTTCCTCCTCCATTCCTCTTCTTGGCGCATACCTTCTTGGCGTTGGCGCAAGTTGCTTGGAGGACTCTCCTAAGGCTTGGATCTTCTTCCTGAGGCTAGCACCTGGCGTGGAAGAAGAGGACTCAAGGTGATCCGTGTGTGTGAGACTATAGAGGGTGCACACTTGGGCGCCTCTACGACATCGGCCTCATCTCACTTTAAAGGTATTTTATATCTCATCGTGTCGACTCCTTCGCATGCGATCTTCACTGGGTTTTTGGGACTGGCCTGTTTCGGGGATATTCTTCCGCTGTGCTATGTTTTTGTGTCAATAAAACTCTGAAAATTTGTAAAATATCCCCGGGGTTTCCCAACACTTTAGTCCAAAGGCATGGGTAGTAGTAATATGTTGCTAGATACCCCTCACTACTTATGATGTACTATCATCATTGCCATAGTCATTTCGATCCTACGGGGTCACACGCAATAGACTCTTGATGTTGTTTTATGATCTAGATATCTTGGAATATATGTATTTGAGTTCATGTCCAAGGCAGATTCATGGTTGAATCTAATTTTAGGAGTTGGACTCCTAAGCTCAATAAGGATTCAAATTTGGATTGGATGAGGCCCATAATGGTTGGGCGCATGTCATAATCCAATTAGGAGTTAGACTCCTAATCCAACAAGGATCCAATTAGGAATTAGAATCCTAATCCAATTAGGAATTAGAATCCTAATCCAATTAGGAGTTGGAATCCTAATCTAATTAGGATTCAAATCCTAAGAGGAGTTAGATCTAAACAAGGCCCATTATCTTGGGCGCAAGTCATGATCCAACTAGGATTCAAATCCTAATAGGAATTGGCTTTGGATGAGGCCCATTGGGTTGGGTGAAAATCCTAGTCCAATAAGGATTTAATTCAAGGGCATAAATAGCATTGAGATTCAAATCCAATATGGGATTGTTGATTAAATCTATTTATGGCAAATTGGAATCCTAATAGGGGTTGGATTCATACATGGCGCATGATATAATTCCACTTGTGGAATTTGCGCCCATTGGAGAAATTTGAATCCTAATTTGAATTTGTTTCCTTAATTGGAAACATGCTTGGACGTGAGGACTAATATGGTAAGTCCTAATCGAACTCAAATTGGCCTCATGATGCGCCAATTCAAATATGTGGCTGAAATTGGATGGGTTAATTCCTTGGAGGAATTTGAGACATAAATTTGAAAGGAAGAGTGGAGGCGTTTTGGGCTTCATGGCTATAAAATGAGGGGTATGCGCCTCTCTCAAAAGAGATGAGATATCTACTCAAGCCGAGAGCAAGGAAGAGCAAGGCAACTTGGAGTTGCGCATGCTCTCTATCCCTAACCGCCATCTTCCTTCACCCTTTGGCCGAAAGTTTCCTTGGAGGAAACTTGTTGGCGTGAAGTTCCTTCATCTTCTTCTTGGCCGAAAGTTTCCTTGGAGGAAACTAGTTGGCGAGAAGAGCAAAGGAGAGCGCCACCATCTCTTCTTCCTTGTTAGCCGAGAGTTTCCTTGGAGGAAACTTGTTGGCGTGAAGAGCAAAGGAAGGAGCGCCAACACCCTTTTCCTTCTCCTCTTTGGCCGAGAGTTTCCTTGGAGGAAACTTGTAGGCATGAAGAACAAAGGAGGGAGAGGAAGGAGATTCCAAGAGGTGATCTTCTCTTCCCGAGGCTAGCACCGAGCGTGGAAGGGAGCAACGTTGAGACGGTCGACGCGTGGATACTTCTAGAGGGCGAACACTTGGGCGCCTTTAAGATGGCTTCAACGACTCTGCAAGCAAAAGAGGTATATCTCTAACACATCCTTGTGTCTTCTCTCTCGCTTGGATCCTTGGGAAGGGAATATATTTTGGGTATAATGCTCTTTCTGCTGCGTCCTGGGACTGCAAAGTTTTAAAAATTATACCCGGTATTCCCCAACAGTGGTATCAGAGGTACTTGCGAGAAACACAAGGTGTATGTTTGCTTGTGTGAAAAATTTTTGGAAAATTTTTCTTCTATCAATGCGCGTTTCACGTAGGAAGCGTTTTTCATCCAATCTTCTCTTTTTAATTTTATGGTTGAAATTTTATTGTGTTCATGATGGATTTAAGACCAAAGGCGCACGTGGTTTTGTCAAGTAGGACGGGCATTGTGTCTTCGGACTGGCCGGGTCTCTTGATCTGATAATAACTGCCAGCCGATAGGGTCTATGAAATCATCATGGAACTTGATCTAATTTTAGCATAAATTTGGTTAAGAGAGTGTTTTGGATGATGTGGGCGCATAGAGTAATTAAAATTTGATACTGCTCGGCTTTTCAAATTTTATATGCGCCTCTTGCCTCTTGATTGGGTTGATATGGTCATAGCGAGTGCCCTCCAGTGTTGTGCTGTGGAAGCATGTTTCCACTTGTGATGAATGCTTGTAAAATCCTTTTCCACCTGCGTGTGGTTCTCCCCTATCTTTGTGTAAAAATTTTTCATCTTGTTTTAGAATAGATGTAGAAGATAGGTTAAGCCTTCATCTTGACAACAAGGAGTCTTCTTCAACCGGAGTCAGAAGTGGCGCCAGCTTTGGAAGCGTGGTGATGGACTTGCGACTGAAGGAAAGACACATGCTTTCGGCTTCTGGCATGGCCTGATCTGCTGTAGGGACTCGCAAACCTTGGATGCATGATAACATGTCACAGGCCTCGTGACAAGTTATATGTATGAAATGGGCTATGACCATATCGACCATATTTGCATGCCTGTGATGGTTTATTATTCTGTCAATAGCATGCCTGTGATGTTTTTCTTTGCTGCCATAACCTTAGGATGAGGAGAATTGTACAAGCATGTTAAAACTATAATATTGGATAAAAAGGCAAGTTGTACAGCATAGAGAAAAAAATAAGTTCAAATTTGTACAGCATAGAGAAAAAAATAAGTTCAAACTATAATATTTGTACAGCATAGAGAAAGCTCAAATTTGCAAAAAAGGCAAGTTTCTACTCTATGCCCTAAATTCATGATGTTAAAACTATAATATTTGGATAAAAAAATAAGTTCAAAACCTAAAGACCTAGTTCATATGCTGAGTGGTTGAAATCAAAATGACTTTGGACGTTTTTATCAAATGAATGTGGAGAATTGTACAAGCATGTTTAAGGTGGTGTGATTATGCAAATCTGACCTTATGAGGGTTTTTGTTATATAACTTTATACACACAAATGTTTATACCTAATACTTGTTTTGAGAAAAAGAAAACTTGAAAATCTTTCTAATGCATCCAATATTGCCCATTCTTAATTAGAGTTAGAGAATCAATTATGCTGCAACATTCAGTATATATTGTCTGTAATATCAGACTGACCTACTTGTGTCATTTCGCTTGTAACTTCCGATTTACAACTCCGATTTGAGTAGTTCTTGTTTTCTACGAAAGTAGATTCAAATATCTTTCCAATGGATCATATATTGAATATGTTTGACATATATCATTACCTTAAACTGACTACATTTTCTAGTTCAATGCCCTAAAATTTCTAGAAATAGGGCAGTTAGACCCATGTATCTTTTTTGTGTACATTGTCAAATGGCATCAAATCAATTTTCTTGGCAAGGATACTTGAATATGGTTTCAATGACTCCTATTTTGTATGATTCTATGTAGTAATTCCTTATGATTCAGATTAATTATATTTGGGCTGATCCAATTACTCTTAGGTCTAGAACTCTTATGGTGGAATTTGTAATTAACCTTATGAAAGATTCCATGCTCATGATTTTGGTGACTTAATCAGTTTCCTATATTTGTTGATTCATGGGCATTGATAATTTGTTGGTATTGGACCAAATGTTCCTATGTACTTTATCCATGATAATGTTGTAAGGGCAATTGTTTGGAATTCAACCATATCATGATAACTTTGCTTATGGGAATTAGTTGATGGATGTAGAGCTTACACCTTTAGTGGGAAAATCATTTGATCCCATGAATGGGAATTAGTTGATGGATGTGGAGCTAAGTGCTACATGGAGCAAAGTGCCACATTAGAAATAATCGGGGCCACCTCTTGAGTCCATGGGAGCCACCTTTAGAGTCCCTCCATTCACATTTAGTTGGGCCATGGCGAGCCCTTTGCTAGCTTTTGCTTTGTGGGCTATCCCAGACGTGGGTTAGTCTTGCTTCCAGACGTAGAGAACTTTGTTTTACTCTGTTCCTACTATTCTTTCTATGAGGATTTGATATTCTTGAGTGAATGATATTATCCCTAGTTGTCATATGATCCTTATGATATTGTCTTTTGGTTCTATGATGTTTTATTTTGATACCATGAGTTTGTGATATTATCATTTGTTCCTATGATTGCATAGTTCTTGCTCGGCTATTCATATGCTATGAGTTCTTCATGTTTTTGATGACTTTCTAGTAAGATTTGAGATATCTCTTTTGTCAAATTTAATTGTAATGCTTACCATGAAATCTATCTTCTAAGAAGTAACACAAATATATTTTGTGCCATGGGCAATGTAGATCTTGTTGAGTTTTCATAGCTCAATCTTTTGATGTTATATATTACAGGCTAGCTTTTGGTTGCTTTTCCTTGGTGTATATACCTTTAGGACTAGATGTTGGTCTATTCTATGTACTATTTCACATTGATATTATATATATATATATATATATATATATATATATATATATCATTCTGACATTATCATTATTATGTTTTGTTTACATCTGTGATTGTGTACTTACATAATAATATCCTTGGAGATAGATTTTGTCTGTCCTCGAATTCTATCCCTAGTCAAGTACCTGAGTTGATATAGGGATAGCTTTGGTACATGTGAGACTAGTATATGGGCTGGTTAGGCATAAGGTGCTAACACAGACATATGGGTATATCAATGGAAGATATACTGGATCGACCCACTGTGAGGCTCTAACTTTGTGTCATAAGTTAACCTCACAAGTGACAAGAGATGCATTGATCCTTTGACTGTGAGGCTCTTGCATATGGTTAGGAACATACTTTGATACAACCTAACACCTCACTAGAGTTGGGAGGTCATAACGGTTGTCATTGAGTATATCACGACCCATATGAGAAGATCAATGGACAGATATAGAATTGTCGCTTCCTAAGGGAAGCTTGATATCCATAGGGCCCCCCTATGGTTCTATGACTGAAATTGTATGGTCATACCCAGGTGAGAACCTGATTTAGTCATGACCATGAGATTGGGTGGAAGCAAGTGGTGACACACTTGTCCAATCGGATATCAGTTTGACAAAAGGACAGTAATGCATTAGTACCTTATTGCGATGATGGCGATGTCGATATCGATATCCATTCTGAAGCCTTGGGTAGCAGCGATGCACTGCTAGGTGCTACTCACTACTTGTGATGACATAAGTTCATCACTGCCAATGTCAGAGGAACCTACATGGTCGCTCACCTTGATGCTCGAGTTTTTGTATTGATCGGATAGTCTTAGATCAAGTTATTTCATAATTCAGATCTATTTGGGAGATTTCATCAGCGCTAATGGGCCTGATGAGAAAAAAGAAACTTATTGGAGATAAACCTTATTTTCGGTATATTGACCAAAACTAACCATGGTTAGCATCATTTGACCTTGGGTTAAGTTGGATTGTATATAATGACTTGGTTAACATACATAATGATGTTTGGGCTAGGCCCATTACCCAATGGGGATTTTGTTGGTGTATATGCCCTAGGACCTAGTTTTGGTCCATTATTTGTACTACTTAACATTGATATATATATCATTCTGGCATTGTCGTTATCATTATTTGTTTACATATGCAAACATGTACTTACATCTACGAACATGCTCACATGCCATATTTATAATTTTCGCAAATTGCATATTCTTATGGCAAACGATTTTTCTAAAGTAGAAAAAAATTAGGGTTTCTTGTTCCTATCATCTTTTTAATTTCTTTTGGATCTTTGGATTATTTTTCTAGCATGATTTAAGGATCAAAGGCGCACGTGATTTTGTCAAGTAGGATGGGCATTGTGTCTTCGGACTGGCCGGGTCTCTTGATTTGACAAAATTACCAGCCAAGAAGATCTTTGAAATCATCATGAAAATTAATTGCAAATAACCAAGAGATTTGTGAAAAGAAGATGAGGAAAAGAGACTAGTTTTATGAAAAAGTAAAATTTCAGATTTTATGTTTTTCATAAGCATGTAGAACTGCATGTGTAGATACCTTGCTTGTGCATAATGTTGTGATCATGAGTCAAGCCCCTTTGCATGCCTGTGATGTATCTTTGTGAGGGCTGCGTGCCGCTTTTCTTTTCTTTTATTATTGTAATAAGAAGAAGAAGATTAGGGGCGCAATTGTTGGGGTATGCCCTTAAGGCTAATGTTTGAGGCCTTGGGTTGTTATCAGTATCATGTATAAGCTCTATGTTTATAAAGGCAATGATGGTTGTTATTTAGGTTGTTACATTATCTGCTGCCATATGTATACTTCTGAATAATGTCTCAATGCTGTTCAGCTTGGCTGACATGCAGTATTGTCCTTAGTCGAGATATCTTGGTGAACATGAGACAGTCTTGATATGATTGAGACTAATATGTGTTCTAATCTTATAGGATGCTTCGAGCATAGAATAAGATGTAGACTCATGGGTACATTGGATGTACTGGACAGACCCTACTTAGGATATTCGATTGCTTGTCACAATGTGAATAATCCTTGTATGCAAACAAGTGGCATATTTCCTCTGACTTGAGATCACTTGTGTTTCTAAATGATGATTGGCATTGTTTTGAGGTAGTTCAATATCATTTGAAACATAATGGTTATAGACTATCTTGGATAATGAGCATGAGTCATGTTAGGGCACTAGTGATAGATATAGGATTGCCGTCTCCTTGTTTGGAGTGTGATGTTCTGTTGGGGCCCCCTGGATGAGATGGTTGAGAAAGTGTATGGCCATACCCAGATGACTATGTTCATCTGATCTAACCACTCTCATCATATTGGAATTACAGGCTTGACACGCTTGTCCAATAAGAACATCCAGTGGCAAAGGAAACACATATGTCATGTGACTTGGGTTCACACTTGTGCTGTGGTTTGGGTGTAGTCTTGGAAGACTCTTTCCTTTATATCGGGAGACAGTGATGTGTTGCTAGATACCCCTCACTGATCGTGATAACGTAAGTTATCGTTACCGACATTTAAAGGAAACCCTTAGGGTCGCACAATTTGATGATATGGCTTACTTAAGTCAGATCGTGTGGACTGAATTGTTTTGGTTCAGTTTAAAGGGATTTAAACTCTGATTGTAAGTGAGATCTGGTCTGATCATGTTTGATTGATTAGAGCTTGAGATTGGTAAGCTTCGATCGAGAGAATTGATGCTAGATCGGTGAGATCAAGAGCATCAAGAGATGAATGGTTAGATCTTGAGCCTTATGGTTTAATTTGATCTAGACCAATGCTTGGTTTAATTTGGTCTTTGAACTAAATGAAATTGAACCGGTTCACTTAGTGTGAGCGCATGGTTCAAGTCAAGGGAGAAAGTTGCGATTGGGGTAAACGCATCTTGCGTTGAAGTAGTGGCTTGCTATTTTTGGAAGTTATGTTTTCCAAAATAGCGTGGACGCCTCACGTTCGAAGTGGTCACGCCCTATTCTCGCCTCTTCACCTCTTGTCGCCTCTCCTCTCTTGGGTAGAGAGTCTTCACGCCTTGGAGAGAGTTTTGGCCAAGCAAAGACGTCATCGCAATCCCCTTGACGCGATCAGGAAACTTGGCGATCCTTGCTAGCACAAGGAACGACAAGGAGTAGTCAACTCTCATCTTGTGTGCACACGTTTTGGAGGAGAACCATTTCGTTCTCTCTGCTTCCAAGTCGCCATCCAGGCAAGGGCAATGGTATGAATCTTTTCGATCTATACAAGTATTAACAAGTTGATCATTTGACATGCTGTTGATCCTTTAGAAACCCTAGCTTCTGCTCAATGCAAAACCTCTGATATGCGCCTATTAGGGTTTCGCCCCCTTTAATGGAACTTTCAGCAATCACATGGAACCCTGGCGCATGCATGCTTGATGGAGCATGGAGGAGAGGCGCAAGATGGCATGACCGAACCCTAGGGTTTGATAGCTAGCCATCTTGGCTCCTTGCATAGAGGCGCATCATCTATGGAGAAAGACCCATGGCATTGGCCGAACCCATGAGAGACACCTCTAGGGTTTGAGAGCTAAACCATGGTAAGAAGGACCTTGGAGCCAACCTTAAAGATCAAATTAGTGGTCGGCTAGGTTAGGTCTTGTCTTTGGGGCTTGAGTCCTAGGTCAAGAGTTGAACCTCCATCTGGCATGGGTTGGTTCAATGTCTTGAATAGGCTATGATCACATCATTCATTTACTGCTTTCCATATCTGCTAAAGCATGCCTGTTTTATCGTTATGTTATCACTATAGGATTGCATGCCTGTAATGTTAGACATAAGATAAAACTGATGAGACCTCAAAAACCCTCATAAATAAATATCAAGTCTAGTAGCCTTCTAACGCGTAGCCCTCACTAAGCTATCAGTCAGTGGTATTGTGAATTATTTACCACCCTCGTGGGACACACCCACTTATCTTTAGAAAGTGCGTGGTGACAATAGTTTCCCTAGTCCGTTTTAATCGGGCGCGCCTTCGCAAGGAAACTTGTTGGCCCTGGGCATAACGGTTAGGAATGGACTTGACTAGAAGTTCATATGTGCTGGGCACATGATGAAAGTCTAGAGGCATCGTTGAAAGGTTAGGGTTTCATGCTGTATCCAGCCCTCGCCGGACATGAAATGCCTAGACTGTTTCAACAAGGGGAATTGCTTGGAGCAATCAGCCGGCGTGCCCACCTTAGGAAGCATGAGTTACTTTGTGCATCTCATCCCACCCTCGTGGGACGCGAAGCCTCATGTGAAATAAGGATCTCATCTCACTAGGAAGTCTTAAACTTCCCGATTGACTTTGTGGGTTGTCAATTCGATTAAAATAGTGGGAGCCATAATCATTTAAAACAAGTCCAGTTTAAATGATTTGAAGTAGTACTAATCTGTTGTTTCTTGACTGTTGTAGAACAATGGCATCGAACAATAGCGGTTGGTCATTGCGATCTATCCTTGAGAAGGACAAGTTGGTTGGATCCAACTTGATGGATTGGTATATGAACTTGAGAATTGTGCTCAAGCTCGAAAGGAAGCTCTATGTCCTTGAGCAGCCTATTCCTGAGCCACTTCCATGCTTGGCCTTAGAGGCTGAGAAGGATGCTTATGATAAGCATCAAGCTGATACTTTGGAGGTTGCACAATTGATGCTAACCAACATGTCGCCCGAGCTTCGAGGGCAATATGAATCTAAGAGTGCCTCTGAGATTATTTCTGATCTAAGGCAGCTCTTTGATGAATTGGTTAGGCTCAATCCTCCTAAACTAGAAATTCAGAGTGTTGAGCCAAAAGGCTTAACCAAGGATCTGAAATTAAAGATGGAATGGATCAGGAACAATAAGTGCTATTCATGTGGAGGGCCACCTCACATGTTGAAGGACATGGTGCGACTTCAGAATGAGAAGAAGAGAGGCAAGGCCTCGTCTTCATACTCAGGTATTTATGTTACAGGAGTCAACCTTTCTACTTCTATGTCATGGGTATTGGACACTGCATGTGGAGCTCATATTTGTACAAATATGCAGGGGCTCAAGAAAAGTAGAATGGTGCGGGCTGGAGAGATTGACCTACGAGTTGGAAACAGGGCAGAGGTTGCTGCTGTTGCTGTAGGAGTTTTGACTCTCTCCCTACCTTCTGGACTTCTATTAGAGTTAGATAATTGCTATTATGTACTTTCGCTTACTAAGAATATTATATCCATTCCTTGCTTGGCAAAGAAGGGATTTAAGTTTGAAATAAATAAGAACTCTTGTTCTTTTTCATTTGCAAATATGTTCTATGGGAAGGGTACTTTGTGCAATGGTCTATATGTGTTAGACAAGGATAACTCTATCTGTAACATAAATAATAAAAGGACCAAACTGAGTGGTTCAGTTGGTGCTTTCCTATGGCATTGTCGATTAGCCCATATAAACAAGAATCGCATTCAACAACTCCATGCAAATGGGTTGTTAGATTCAAGTTCCTTAGAGGAATTTGATACATGTGAGCCTTGTTTATTAGGGAAAATGACAAAGGCACCCTTCACCAAAATTGGTGAGAGGGCAGGAGGTTTGTTGGATCTCATACATAGTGATGTGTGTGGGCCATTCAATAAACAAGCCAGAGGAGGGCACAACAACTTCACTACCTTTAGTGATGATTTTAGTAGGTATGATTATGTCTACTTAATGAGACATAAATCTGAATCCTTTGAGAAATTCAAGGAGTTCAAGAATGAAGTAGAAAACCAGCTTGGTAGATCCATTAAGGCTCTTCGATCAGGTCGTGGTGGAGAGTACCTGAGTGGTGAGTTTCTTTACTATCTGAGAGAGTGTGAGATTTTATCCCAACTCACTCCTCCTGCAACACCCCAATGGAATGGTGTGTCTGAAAGGAGACATCAAACTTTGTTGGACATGGTTCGATGTATGATGAGTCATGCAACTGTAGCTCCCTCATTTTGGGGACATGCACTAGAAACAGCTTCTCTGATACTGAATAACGTTCCATCTAAGATTGTCTCAAAGATTCCATACGAGGTATGGAGTGGGAGACGCCCTAATCTCACCTTTATCAGGATCTGGGGATGTGAGGCTTATGTCAAACGTCAGGATTCTAGCAAGCTAGAACCTAGATCTGATAAGTGTGTGTTTGTGGGGTACCCTAAGGAAACTAAGGGTTACTACTTCTATGTTCCCACCGAGAACAAAGTTTTTGTTGCTCGGGTTGCTGTCTTTCAAGAGAAAGAATTTCTCATGAAAGAAGTTAGTGGGAGGAAGTTTGACTTGGACGAGGTTCAAGTGCAACCAGAAGACATAGAGATGGAAACTGAGCCACCTGTACCGGTCGCTAGGCAACCTGAGGCTCAGACAGAGGCCCCACGTAGGTCTGGGAGGACTCCTCGTGCACCTGAGAGGTATGGGTCGCTGCCGACCCAACACGATGGGATATTCATCATTGAGGATGAACCTAGGACTTACGATGAGGCGGTCAGTGGACTGGACTCCGAGAGATGGCTTGATGCCATGCGATTCGAGATGGATTCCATGTCAGCTAACCAAGTCTGGGATTTGGTTGAGCTACCTGATGGGGTAAAACCCATAGGGTGTAAATGGGTCTTCAAAAGGATGACGGACATGGATGGCAACGTAGTTACCTATAAAGGTAGACTAGTGGCTAAGGGATTCAAACAAGTCCATGGGGTGGACTATGATGAAACCTTTTCGCCAGTTGCCACGTTCAAATCCATTCGGATTCTGCTTGCTATAGCTGCATATCATGATTACGAGATATGACAGATGGATGTAAAGACAGCTTTCCTTAATGGGAAGCTGGCTGAGGATGTGTATATGACACAACCTGATGGCTTCATCCATCCTGCAGAGGCCAATAAGGTCTGCAGGCCAAAAAGATCCATATATGGATTAAAGCAAGTATCTCGAAGTTGGAATCTTCGATTTGACGAAGCTGTGAGAGATTTTGGCTTTATCAAAAGCGAAGATGATGCCTGTGTTTACAGAAAATTCAATTGGAGCTTGGTGACTTTTCTAGTCTTGTATGTCGATGACATACTGCTCATTGGAAATGACATCCCTAGTCTTCATGCTGTGAAGACATGGTTAGGGAAGTGTTTTGAGATGAAGGACTTAGGGGAGGCCGCCTATATCCTAGGCGTGAGGATCTACCGGGATAGATCCAAGAGGCTCCTAGCCCTTAGTCAGAGTACCTACATTGATAAGGTCCTGGAGAGGTTCAACTTGGAGCAATCCAAGAAAGGGTACCTTCCAGTGAGACATGGCCTTACTCTCTCAAAGAGCCAGTGTCCCACCACACAGGCTGATAGGGATGACATGAGTCGAGTGCCCTATGCTTCGGCAGTTGGATTGATCATGTATGTAATGTTATGTACTAGACCAGATGTGGCTTATGCTGTGAGCATAACCAGCCGATACCAATCCAATCCTGGTTTTGTAGCACTGGGTGGCTGTAAAGAACATCCTAAAGTACTTGAGAAGAACTAAGGATCTGTTCCTGGTCTATGGGGGACAAGAAGAGCTCAGTATGCAGGGCTACACTGATGCGTCATTCCAGTCTGACCCTGATGACTTTAGATCGCAAGCTGGCTATGTGTTCAAGATAAATGGAGGCGTTGTATGCTGGAAGAGCTTCAAGCAATCCACCATCGCTGATTCTACAACCGAAGTTGAGTATGTGGCCGCTTCTGAGGCAGCCAAAGAAGCTGTTTGGATAAGGAAGTTAATTTCTGAACTTCAGGTGGTTCCCAGTGCAGTGGATCCCATTGAAATCTACTGTGATAATAATGGAGCAATTGCACAAGCCAAAGAACCACGGTCTCATCAAAGATCTAAACACATACTCAGGAGATTTCACCTGATCAGAGAGATCATAGATAGAGGTGATGTCAAGATTAGCAGAGTTGACACAGAGAACAATCTGGCAGACCCATTGACCAAGGCTTTGGCGCAGAAGAAGCATGATGGTCACGCTAGAGATATGGGGTTGAGGTTCCTCAACCTCTAGGTCTTAGTGCAAGTGGGAGATTGTTGGTGTATATGCCCTAGGACCTAGTTTTGGTCCATTATTTGTACTACTTAACATTGATATATATATCATTCTGGCATTGTCGTTATCATTATTTGTTTACATCTGCGAACATGTACTTATATGATAATGTCCCTGGAGACAGATTGGATCTGTGCTCAAATGATTATCCCCAGTTGATGTACCTGAGTGGATATGGGACAACTCTGGTACTTGTGAGACTGGCATATGGGCTGGTTAGGCACGAGGTGCTAAAGCAGACATATAGGTATATCAGTGGTGGATATACTGGACCGACCCACTGTGAAGCAATGACTTGGTGTCACAAGTTATCCTCACAAGTGATAGGAGATGCATTGATCCCTTGACTTGTGGTCATTGGCCATTCTATATGGTTAGGGACATACTTTGATACAACATAACACCTCACCGTAGTTGGGGGGTAATAACGGTTGTCATTGAGTATGTCACGACCCATATGAGAAGGTCAATAGACAGACATAGGATTTGCCCCTTCCTAAGGGAAGCTTGATATCCATGGAGCTCCTCTATGGATCTATGACTGAAAGTGTATGGCCATACCCAGGTTAGACCTGATTTAGTCATAGCCATGAGATTGGATGTAAAACAAGTGGTGACACACTTGTCCAATCAAATATCAGTACGGCAAAGAGACTATAATGCATCGGTACCTACTTGCGATAATGGGGATCTTGATGTCGATATCCATTCCGATGACTTGGGTAGTAGCGATGCACTACTAGGTGCCACTCACTGCTTGTGATGACCTTAGGTCAGCACTGCCAATGTTAGAGGAACCTACAGGGTCGCACACCTTGATACTCGAGTTCTCGTATTGATCGAGAAGCCTTATGATCGAGTTATTGGATAACTCGGATCTATTTTGGAGATTCCAACAACGCCAATGGGCCTGATGAGATGGAAGAGATTTATTGGAGCCAACTTCCATTTACGGCATATTAACCATGGTTAGCCCAGTTTAACCTCGGGTTAAATTGGATTGGATCCAAGGGCTTGGTTAATATGCATAATGGACATTGGGCTGGGCCCATTGAAAAGTTGGGCTTAATGGGCGCATGGTTAACCCTAGTTAGACTAGGGTTGCGCCTACGGCACATATGGTTAATATAATTTGATATTAATTATTTGTGGGTTATTTAATTAATTAATTTAAATAATTGTATGGAGTCCTATTTAACAGGGCTGATTAATTAAATTATTAATTAGAGTCCTAATTGGATTAGGACTTGATTATTTAAATGATTAATTAGAATCCTAATTGGATTAGGACTTAATTAAATCATTAAAATAATCCTATTCCTACTTCTTCTCCTAGCCACTACTCTAACTGCCCCTTGCTATATATAATGAGCCCTAGCCGCCCCTCTCATGATACACAACTTATTGAAGGCGTGAGAACAAGAGGAGGGGTGAGAGCAAGAGGATCAAGAGGAGTTGGCGCATCTCTTCATCAACCAAGCCGCAAGCACTTCTTCTTCTTCATCCTTGGCGCTTCTTCTATTGAAGGTGGTGTAAGTGTGACTTGTGCTTGGCGGCATCTCCCTCTCCCTTCTTCAACCTTGGCGCATATACCTTGGAGGTGGCGCAAGTTGAGAAGAAGGTGACCTAAGGCTTGGATCTTCTTCCCGAGGCTAGCACCAGGCGTGGAAGAAGAGGACTCGAGGTGATCCGTGTGTGTGAGACTGCAGAGGGCGCACGCTTGGGCGCCTACTACGACATCAGCCTCGCATCGCTCGTAAGGTATTTTCTATCTCATCGTGTCGATTCCCTCGCATCCGATCTTCACTGGGTTTTTGGGACTGGCTTGTTTCGGGGGTATTCTTCTGCTGCGCAATGTATTTGCATCTCTGAAATTTTGTAAAATATCCCCGAGGTTTCCCAACAGATTTCTGATAAGTTGTCATGAAGAGTTAAATGAGCTTAAGGGGAAGAAACAAAGAGGTAGACGCATATTGAATAATCCTAGTTAGACTAGGATTGGCGCCTATGCCTTAATTGATGTATTTCATGTGATTAATTAAATTCAAATTTGAAATAATCATTTGAGATTTTAGTGGAGATAAAATAGGGGTTGATTATTTAAATTAATTAGAGTCCTAATTGGATTAGGACTTGATTAATTAAATTCCCAAAATCATACTCTAATCTCCTAATCCTTCTCCTTTACTCAAACCACCTATAACTCCTATAAAAGAGACCCTAGCCCACCTCTCCACATGCACACAATTCTCTTGGAGGCGTGGACAACAAGGAGGGGCACAAGATAGGAGCTCTTCTTCCATCTTCCACCTCTCCGCAAGCACTCTCCTCCACTTTCCACTGGCATAAGTGAAGCAAGGCTTGGCGGCACCCTTCTCTTCTTCTTCCTCTTGGTGCATCCTCTTCCTTGTGGGTGGTGTAAGAGATCTTGGAAGACTCTCCCTTGGCATGGATCTTCTTCCCGAGGCTAGCACCAGGCGTGGAAGAAGAAAACCCAAGCATCGGTTGTGTGTGAGACTGCAGAGGGCGAACACTTGGGCGCTTGCATCAACATCTCCATCAATCACTTTAAGGTATTATCTCTTACTCACCGTGTCGATCCCCTCGCTGTTGGGGTATGCCCTTAAGGCTAATGTTTGAGGCCTTGGGATTGTATAAGTATCATGTAATACATTCTTGTGTTTATAAAGGCAATGGTTATTATTCAGGTTGTTACATCATCTGCTGCAATGTGTGTTCTTCTGAATAATGTCTCAATGCTGTTCAGCTAGGCTGACATGCTAAATGTCCTTAGTCGATATATCTTGGTGAACATGAGACAGCCTTGATATGATTGAGACTAATATGTGTTCTAATATTATAGGATGCTTCGAGCATGGAATAAGATGTAGACTCATGGGTACATTGGATGTACTGGACAGACCCTACTAGGACATTCAATTGCTTGTCACAATGTGAATGATCCTTGATTGCAACAAGTGGCACATGTCCTCTGACTTGAGATCACTTGTGTTTCTAAATGATGATTGTCATTGTTTTGAGGTAGTTCAATATCATTTGAAACATAATGGTTATAGACTATCTTGGATAATGATCATGAGTCAGGTTAGGGCACTAGTGATAGATAGAGGATTGCCATCTCCTTGTTGAAGGAGTGTGGTGTTCTATAGGGGCCCCCTAGATGAGATGATTGAGAAAGTGTATGGCCATACCCAGGTGACTATGTGCATCTGATCTAATCATGCTCATCATATTGGAGCTACAGGCTTGACACGCTTGTCCAATAAGAACATCCAGTGGCAAAGGAAACATGCATGCCTTGTGAAGTGGATTCACACTTGTGCTGTGGTTTGGGTGTAGTCTTGGAAGACTCTTTCCTTTATATCGGGAGACAGTGATGTGTTGCTAGATACCCCTCACTGATCGTGATAACGTAAGTTATCGTTACCGACATTTAAAGGAAACCCTCAGGGTCACACAATTTGATGATATGGCTTACTTGAGCCAGATCGTGTGGACTGAATTGTTTGGGTTCAGTTTAAAGGGATTTAATCTCTGATTGTATGTGAGATCTGGTCTGATCATGTTTGATTGATTAGGGCTTGAGATCGGTAAGCTTCGATCGAGAGAGATGATGCTAGATCGGTAAGATCAGAAGCATCAGGAGATGAACGGTTAGATCTGGAACCTATTGGTTCAATGAGGTCTAGACCATGGCTTGGGCTGATTTGATTTGGTTTTTTGGACCAAAGTCAATTGGATCGATTGAGCATGAACCGGTTCACATGTGTGTGAACGCTTGGTTCAATGCTTAAGCGTTTTGGTCGGTTTTCAAAGCATTACTTCATGTCATTCCATTTTTGGAAAGTCATCAAGGCGACTTTGTAAAAACGCCTCAACGCTTCTCTTGGATGATGACCGCTTGCAATCTCGTGGAGAGGAGAGTGTGTTGACGACAAGAGGAGGCATTCGGCCGAGACAAGCCATCTCTATCCTCTCCTTCACGCGACAAGGTCCCATTGAAGCACTTTGCTAGCACAAAGGATTCAAAGGAGCAAGCCATCTTCACTTGTTGTGTGCGTCACCTTTGGAGAAGGAGCACTTGCGTCTTTGCTTCCAAGGCACCAACCAAACCGATGGCATTGGTATGATCTACTCTTGATCTATTCAATCTATGATAGTTGATCATATGGCATGCAATAGATCATCAAACCCTTGCTTCCGCTTGCAAAATTTTATTTGCGCCATGCTTAGGGTTTTCGCCCCCCTCTCGAAAGGGGTTTCTTCAAATGGTATCAAAGCTCGGCTTTATGCATGCTATTATGTTTGCTTGGGTGATCCATGTTTACACTTATGCTTAGATCTATGGTTGGTTACATGCGCAAGCTCATGAAAAAGTTATGATGCGAAAACAACATGCATGATGTTTATTGCTCTTAGCCGCATGTATTGGTGCTTGTTGTTGTTTTTGTCAAAGTTGCGCTCCCCCTTGAAGGGGACTCTACAATTGTTATGGATGGCGCATGTTTGTTGGCGCTTCTTACATGTTGTTTTTGACAAAACAAAAGATCTTGCGCGCCTCATCTAGATCTAAGGCCCTACTTTAAACCCTTAGATGGGTTGATGGGGTTGAAAGCATCATCTAGTATAGATCAACTAAGTCTGATCAGACCATCTGACAGCCTAGATGGGTTGACCAGATAGCACCTGTGCGCAAGCACGAGGTGGCTATAGGTTAACTGCATCAAAGGCGTGTAGCGAGGTCTGGCTGAGACAACCAGTGAACACACATAAGTTAGGCCCGGGGTCACACCCGCTTGCCAGAACTCATGTTGGCTGTTCAGCCCTTGGCGCATGCATGGTTGACCATTAGGTCAACTCGAGTCAGTTAGGACTTGGTGCATGTAAGGGCATGGATCTAACTAGATTGATGAGTGGATCCCTATCAATGGACCATTGTAAGGTTGTAAGGCACATAAGAAAATTAAAATTGATGCCAATGGGTTTTCAAAATTTTATTTTCTTGTAATGGATCACATGTTGATTGAATGATGCCATGATGTTTGTTTATTTAATCTTATGTGGGTTGCCCTTTTAATGTGTGCTGTGCTGGGGCCTGCGAGCCTGGTAAATTATTATTTTTGTGATCTGCGAATCACATTTAAATGAATTTATTGTATAATTGACCTGCGAGTCAAGCTTGTCTAGATAGATTAAAATGTATTTTAATTAGACAAGAGCACAAAAGCACACATCGCAGAGGCGCATTCAGCTGGTGGGTGCACCTGAGCTGCATTGAGCGCTAGGGCCCTGGGTTGGACCAGATGAGATGCAAAAGACCCAAGAAGAGCAAGTGAAGACTTAAGTTGATTTAACGTCTTACTTAGGCTCTATGGGCTTTTACCACATAAGATCCATGCTTTCTTTTTATTGTTTAATAATAGAATTGCATGAGTTATTTATCTTCTGCTATAGCCATAGGATTTGCCTGATAGTAAGAAGATAAAAGACCGTTAAAATCCAACGCTAAAATATCAAGCACGTAATGCCTTCTGACGCGAAACCTCACTGTTCTGACTATCGTTGGAGCCGTGTTGAACCCACTCAGTGGGCACGTCCATCTATCTTCAGACGGTGTGTGATTTCACCTACGTGTTACAGAGAAGGGATTTATCGCTTCTCGTTGCTCAGCATAGCACGTGGTGGTCCAGGGAGTAGGTCGGGTCAGCTTGACCATGTAGGCTACATGTGTGGAGCATATGGTAGCACATGGAGGCAGCCATCTGTGGGATCAGAGACTGTGTTGTACCAACTCAGTTGGCACAGTCTGCTGGATTGCCCAGATGAAGGGGAATCGCACGGGTTGGCGATTGGCAGGGACTGCCTACCAGAGATTAGTGCTTATACTCTCTGTGCATCTTATCTCGCCTGAGCGGGACGCGGAGACCAAGTATGAAATCTGGATCCCATCTCACTAAAAGAGTGTTACTCTTTCGGACTGTTTTAATGGATTTTTCAGTCAGATAAAATAGTGAGAAAAGAATCTTTCTTAAGTCCTGGATTGATTCTAAACATTGATACTGACCTTGCTGTTCTTGCATTGTTGTAGATTCCTGCAGCAACGAACACCATGAGCTTCAATGTGCGATCCCTACTGGAAAGGGAGAAGTTTGCTGGGCCAAACTTCTCAGACTGGTTCGGACACCTTAAGATTTTTCTTAAGGCAGAGAGGAAACTGTATGTCCTCGAGACGGCTGTGCCGCCTCAACCCGCTGCGAACGCCGCAAGGGCGGTTCGTGATGCCTTTGAAAAGCATGTCAATGATAGCATTGATGTCGCTTGCCTGATGCTAGCGTCTATGACGCCACCGCTGCAGCGTCAGCATGAGGATATGTCGGCTATAGAAATTATAGCGAACCTCAAGATGCTGTATGCTGCACAGGCGAGGATAGAACGCTATAATCTGACAAAGCTTTTCTTTCAGAGCAAACTGGCTGAAGGGAGCCCAGTGGGAGCTCACGTGCTCAAGATGATTGGGCACAAGGAGGCTCTGGAGAAACTGGGGCATACCATCAACCAGGAGCTTGCTGTAGACATTATTCTGCAGTCTCTCCCGCCCTCTTTCGATGCGTTCATTATTAACTTTAATATGAACAAAATCGATTGTACTCCGGCAGAGATGCTGAATATGCTCTTGACAACTGAGGAGACTCTGAAGGGAAAGCCTTCAACCTCTGTCTTAATGGTTCCTTCCAGGAACAAGAAGAAGGGGAAGAAGGGCAAGGCCCCTGTCAAGAGTTACAGCAAGGCTCTGAAACAGAAGGTTAAGCGGTCAAAGGACAACAGGTGTTTCCACTGTGGCCAGCTGGGTCACTGGAAAAAGGACTGTAAAGCGCTCCAAGGAGATAAGAGGGGAAGCATCGCTTCTGGCTCAGGTATATACGTGACGGAAGTCATGGTTTCATCTTCTTCTATTTCATGGGTGTTGGACACTGCATGTGGAGTTCACATTTGTTCAAATGTACAGGGACTCAAGAGAAGAAGACAGGTGGGACTGCATGAGGTGGACCTACGCGTTGGAAACAGGGCACGGGTTGCTGCTGTTGCTGTAGGAGACTATTTCATCTCATTACCATCTGGCATTGTATTAGAACTAAACAGTTGTTATTTTGTTCCCAGCATTACTAAAAATATTATCTCCATTCCTGCTCTTGTCAGGAAAGGATTTGCCTTTGAATGCAATATTTCAAAGTGTGTTTTGTCTTTAGATAATATTGTTTATGCAACTGGTTCAATTAACAATGGGTTATACATGTTGGACATGGAAAGTTCTATACAAAGTGTTGATATTAAGAAAGCCAAGTATGCTGAAGACAACACCTTGTTATGGCATAGTCGTTTAGGCCATATTAACAAGAAACGCATTAAGCGGTTGCATGATCATGGACTGCTGGGATCTTTCTCCTATGAGGAGATTGATACATGCAAAGCTTGTTTGATGGGTAAAATGACGAAGTCACCTTTTCCTCACAAAGGTCAAAGGGCTTCAGGTTTACTTGACCTTATACACAGTGATGTGTGTGGGCCATTTAGTAAACATGCCAGAGGTGGCTATTCGTACTTCATTACCTTTACTGATGATTTCAGTAGGTATGGGTATGTCTATCTAATGAGACATAAGAGTGAATCTTTTGACAAGTTCAAAGAGTTCAAAAATGAAGTACAGAATCAGCTAGGGCGAAATATCAAGGCACTTCGTTCTGATCGAGGTGGAGAATACTTGAGTCATGCGTTTACTGACTATCTAAAAGAGTGTGGGATTATCTCACAGCTCACTCCGCCAGGAACCCCACAATGGAATGGTGTGTCCGAGAGGAGAAATAGAACGTTACTTGATATGGTTCGTTCTATGATGAGTCAGGCTACTCTTCCATATTCCTTTTGGTGTTTTGCACTGGAAACAGCTGCAAAGGTACTAAACTGAGTGCCATCCAAGGCCGTTTCAAAGACGCCATATGAATTATGGTATGGGAAACAGCCGAGCTTGACATTTATCAAGATCTGGGGTTGCGAGGCTTATGTCAAAAAGCTCGCCTCTGGGAAACTAGAGAACAGATCTGAGAAATGCATCTTTGTCGGTTACCCTAAGGAAACTAAGGGTTATTATTTCTTCGATCCCAAAGAGAACAAAGTATTTGTTGCTCGGACGGCCATATTTCTTGAGAAGGAGTTTCTTCTGCAAGAAGCCAGTGGGAGAGAAATAAAACTGGATGAGAATCCAGAGGAAGGACAAAGTAGTCAAGCACAGTTGGATGAGCCTGAGCCGGTAGAACAGGTTATTGTGCAACCTGAGGCTCAGATATCGCGGGAACTGCGTAGATCGGGAAGGATCCGTCGACAGCCTGAGCGCTATGACGGAGTCTACATCATTGATAATGATGAACCCCTTACTTATGCGGATGCGGTTAGTGGACCGGAGTCAGCTAGATGGCTTGAAGCTATGCGAGCCGAGATGGACTCCATGTCAGATAACCAAGTCTGGGATTTGGTTGATCCGCCTCCGGGAGTAATCCCTATAGGCTGTAAATGGATCTTCAAGAAGAAGATTGACATGGATGGTAACGTAGTTACCTATAAAGGCAGGCTAGTTGTGAAAGGTTTCAAACAAATCTACGGGATAGATTATGATGAAACTTTCTCTCCTGTAGCCATGTTCAAGTCTATTCGGATTCTTTTCGCGATAGCAGCATATTACGATTATGAGATCTGGCAGATGGATGTGAAGACGGCTTTCCTTAATGGAAAACTGGATGAGGATGTGTATATGACACAACCTGAAGGTTTCACTAATCCAGCAGATCGTCATAAAATATGCAAGTTAAAAAGGTCCATTTATGGACTTAAACAAGCATCTAGAAGCTGGAATATTCGTTTTGATGAATCAATCTCTGAGTTTGGTTTCATCAAGAACGAAGATGACCCGTGTGTATATAAGAGGTTTAGTGGGAGCGTGATTACTTTTCTAGTCCTCTACGTCGATGATATCTTAATCATTGGAAACGATATTCCTGAACTGCATGCTGTTAAAGCATGGTTAGGAAAATGTTTTCAGATGAAAGATCTAGGAGAAGCAGCCTATGTTTTAGGTGTGAAGATCTACAGGGATAGATCTAAGAGGCTTCTCGGGCTATGCCAGAGTACTTACATCGAGAAAGTCCTGGAGAGATTCCATTTAGAGAATTCTAAAAGAGGATATCTTCCAGTCAGACATGGTCTGAATCTTTCGAAGAGTCAGTGTCCACAAACACAGACTGAGAAAGATGAAATGGACAATACGCCTTATGCTTCGGCTATTGGGTCCATAATGTATGCGATGTTGTGTACTCGCCCAGACATCGCTTACGGGTTAAGCGTGACCAGTCGGTTCCAAAGTAATCCAGGTATGGCGCACTGGATTGCAGTCAAGAACATTTTAAAATATCTGCGGAGGACCAAAGATATGTTCTTGATATGTGGTGGTCAGGAAGAACTCAGTATAGAAGGATATACTGACGCTTCGTTCCAGTCGGACCAGGATGATTTCCGATCGCAATCAGGCTATGTTTTTAGCTTGAATGGTGGAGCGGTGGTGTGGAAAAGTTTCAAACAGTCAACTGTTGCTGATTCCACAATAGAAGCCGAGTATGTTGCAGCCTCGGAAGCATCCAAGGAGGCAGTGTGGATTCGTAAGTTCGTGAGAGAACTTGGTGTTGTTCCTTCAAGTGCAGATCCTTTGGTTATCTTTTGTGATAACACTGGAGCAATCGCACAAGCAAAGGAACCACGGTCGCACCAGAAGTCCAAGCACATACAGAGACGGTTTCACTTGATCCGGGAGATCATTGATCATGGCGAGATCAAAGTCTGCAAGGTTCATACAGACGACAATCTGGCTGACCCACTTACCAAGCCTCTGGCGCAGCAGAAGCATGAGAAGCACTGTAATAACATGGGTTTGAGATTTCTCAACCATTAGATTAAGTGCAAGTGGGAGATTGTTGGGGTATGCCCTTAAGGCTAATGTTTGAGGCCTTGGGATTGTATAAGTATCATGTAATACATTCTTGTGTTTATAAAGGCAATGGTTATTATTCAGGTTGTTACATCATCTGCTGCAATGTGTGTTCTTCTGAATAATGTCTCAATGCTGTTCAGCTAGGCTGACATGCTAAATGTCCTTAGTCGATATATCTTGGTGAACATGAGACAGCCTTGATATGATTGAGACTAATATGTGTTCTAATCTTATAGGATGCTTCGAGCATGGAATAAGATGTAGACTCATGGGTACATTGGATGTACTGGACAGACCCTACTAGGACATTCAATTGCTTGTCACAATGTGAATGATCCTTGATTGCAACAAGTGGCACATGTCCTCTGACTTGAGATCACTTGTGTTTCTAAATGATGATTGTCATTGTTTTGAGGTAGTTCAATATCATTTGAAACATAATGGTTATAGACTATCTTGGATAATGATCATGAGTCAGGTTAGGGCACTAGTGATAGATAGAGGATTGCCGTCTCCTTGTTGAAGGAGTGTGGTGTTCTATAGGGGCCCCCTAAATGAGATGATTGAGAAAGTGTATGGCCATACCCAGGTGACTATGTGCATCTGATCTAATCATGCTCATCATATTGGAGCTACAGGCTTGACACGCTTGTCCAATAAGAACATCCAGTGGCAAAGGAAACATGCATGCCTTGTGAAGTGGATTCACACTTGTGCTGTGGTTTGGGTGTAGTCTTGGAAGACTCTTTCCTTTATATCGGGAGACAGTGATGTGTTGCTAGATACCCCTCACTGATCGTGATAACGTAAGTTATCGTTACCGACATTTAAAGGAAACCCTCAGGGTCGCAAAATTTGATGATATTGCTTACTTGAGTCAGATCGTGTGGACTGAATTGTTTGGGTTCAGTTTAAAGGGATTTAATCTCTGATTGTAAGTGAGATCTGGTCTGATCATGTTTGATTGATTAGGGCTTGAGATCGGTAAGCTTCGATCGAGAGAGATGATGCTAGATCGGTAAGATCAGAAGCATCAGGAGATGAACGGTTAGATCTGGAACCTATTGGTTCAATGAGGTCTAGACCATGGCTTGGGCTGATTTGATTTGGTTTTTTGGACCAAAGTCAATTGGATCGATTGAGCATGAACCGGTTCACATGTGTGTGAACGCTTGGTTCAATGCTTAAGCGTTTTGGTCGGTTTTCAAAGCATTACTTCATGTCATTCCATTTTTGGAAAGTCATCAAGGCGACTTTGTAAAAACGCCTCAACGCTTCTCTTGGATGATGACCGCTTGCAATCTCGTGGAGAGGAGAGTGTGTTGACGACAAGAGGAGGCATTCGGCCGAGACAAGCCATCTCTATCCTCTCCTTCACGCGACAAGGTCCCATTGAAGCACTTTGCTAGCACAAAGGATTCAAAGGAGCAAGCCATCTTCACTTGTTGTGTGCGTCACCTTTGGAGAAGGAGCACTTGCGTCTTTGCTTCCAAGGCACCAACCAAACCGATGGCATTGGTATGATCTACTCTTGATCTATTCAATCTATGATAGTTGATCATATGGCATGCAATAGATCATCAAACCCTTGCTTCCGCTTGCAAAATTTTATTTGCGCCATGCTTAGGGTTTTCGCCCCCCTCTCGAAAGGGGTTTCTTCACTCGCAAGCATCGATCTTCTGGGCTTTTGGGACTGGCCTGTTTCGGGGATTTGCTTCCGCTTGTATCTCTATTGTATGTAAATTTTTTTAAATCCCCAGAGTTTCCCAACAGTGGTATTAGAGGGACTTGCGAGACTCGAACGGTGTTTATTGCTTTCTTGAGTGCTCACATGTCATATGTATTGTTCTTTAAAATTGCATGTGACACACGGTTTTTCTAAAAGTGAGAAAAATTGTAGGTTTCATACTCCTATCCTCTATTCTATTTCTTTTGGATTATCAAATTTTTGGATTATTTTTTCTGATTGATTTAAGATCATAGGCGCACGTAGTTTTGTCAAGTAGGATGGGCATTGTGTCCTCTGGACTGGCCGGGTCTCTTGATCTGACAAAATTGCCAGCCAATTTGGTCTATAAAATCATCATGAAACTTAATCTCAAAAATAACCAAAAGATTTGTGATAAGAAGATGAGGAAAAGAAACATATTTTGATGAAAAATTAAAATTCAGATTTTTATATTTTTCATGAGCATATAGAATAGCATGTGATAGGTATCTTGCTTGTGCATTGTGTTGTGGTCATCGTCAAGCCCCTTGCATGCTTGTGATGTAGTTGTGTAAGGCCTGCATGCCGCTCTTTCTTTTGTTTTGTAAATTTGAAGATTAAGGATAGTGGCGGCATTGGCGCATCCACCTTGCTTGGAGCAACTTGAAGGTGGCGGCATCAAAGAGGGTTTAGCCGAACCTCATGGAGTGCTTCTAGGTTTTGAGAGCTATCCCTTGGATTAGAGGACCTTGAAGCCGAGCATGGACAAAGTTCTTAGTGGCAGCTAGGTTAGGTGACGGGGGCAGAGACCACCGGCTATGAAGATACAAGTGGAGCCTAAGGTTGCTGTAGGCAAAGGCTCGAAGGCTCGCGAATAAGCTAGCAAGCTCAATAATTGGAAAATAACCACTCAATAAACTCAAGATGCTCAATCTTACAATGTTCAAAGAAAGGTTGCCACATTCCACTAACCAAGAATTGCATCCATATGCGGTAACTCAAGATCAAACTTTAGCCCAAGATCTCATCCAACGGTCAAGGTTCATCAAGGGATATCTTCTCCAGAAAAGCATTAAAACCCCAACAACGTGCAAGCTTACGATGGAAACAGCAAGGTAAATTTACAGCCAACAAAGGAAACTCTTCAACGTCTCCTTGCAGCCAACGATCATCTTCAACCAAGGAATTGTCAACACCTACATTAGCTCCTCACAAGGAAGCCTCAATGTCTCGCTGCTGCTCAAGAATGGAAGTTACAATGTTCAGCAACAACGTCTCCAAGCTTCTCTATATGTATCCGCATGCATCTTGTAATCAACAGATTTGAAGTTGGATGAAATAGTTTATACGTCCATGGAATCGGATGTCTCCTTTCTCCTCTAAGGCACTTGTGTCGCCTGCCTTTCCCCTCTTCTCTTCTTCTAGCCGACAGCCTTCTTCTCTAATCTCTTCTTCTACCTCTAACTTTCCTGCTCTATTTCAAGCCACGCACAATCCAGTGAAATACAGATTTTTAAAAATTCAAGGGCTCGCCGCCGGTGATCCACCAGTCGGATCTCCTCAAAACTTCGTCCACCATTCCTCCTTCCCCTAAAGAAGATTCAACCACAGGCATTGGCCCATCAACCGGTCCGATCGCCAAAATTGAAACTTCCAACCGCCATCCCCTGTTTCCACCCTGTTACCCCCTAGTCCCGCCTTTCTCCATCGTTCTCCGCTGGATGGCCATCATTCAACCTCAAACTCCAGCCATGACCTCTCTTCCATCACACGAGCCACCAGTTAAAATAGGTTTTGAGTTCATCCACCATCGGACGAACGGCGAACAACTCTGTCCACTTGCGCAGCTTCCCGTCTCCAGATCCCTGCGCCGTGTTGTCTCTAGCCTTCTTGATGCAAGATTTTAACGTGCTTAGACAAGCCTCCACCTCTGGATTTTGATTCTTATAGAATGAACAAATGTTGGTCTATCATCTACACTATTTGGATAGAACTCAGACTCAACAGATCATCCTACGCCCCTATCAACTTTTGTTACTCGATTAAATCTACACCTGTTTTAAAATTAATCTGATTAGTGTTTTTGTTGCTGGTATTTTGAGCACTTGGTGAAGCAAAAGCCTATAACTTTGGTATGCGTGGGAAGAATACATCTTGCTCTAGCTCTTAGATTAGTTGGTTCCATGAAATAATGAATGGTTCATCCTAGGAAGCATAGCAATATTTGCATTCTGATAAAATTTTGTATTGTCTTAATTTCATGATCTGACTAGCTATATTGTTGCAGATGCCCTACATGCTTGACAATTCATGACTCTATGCCTTTGATATGTCTGAAAGAATTAGTTTCTTGCTACAACGTGGTTTAATTAGTTTGAATTTTGGACGTATGGATTTTTCTATAGGGTATAGCAACTTTTTGTAACTGATCAAATTTATTGCCCTGAAATTTTTGGCTGCTTTCATGAATATGATATTTTTCTGAAAATACAAAAAAGTAAATAATTGAATTTTAAATTAGTATCATTGTCACATGCTTCCCCCCCTACATCATTAGGTCTAGTCTTTGGGGCTTGTCACCTAGGTCAAGCATTGAACCCTATTGGCATGTATTGGTTCAATGTGTTGATTAGGTTATGACCACATCACCTGTTTACTGCTTTCCATATTTGCTAAAGCATGCCTTTGTTGTTTTATCTTGTTGTTATCACCATAGGATTGCATGCCTGTAATGTTAGACAAAAGAAAAAACTAAGAGGATAAGAACTCAAAAACCCTCAAATAAAATAGCAAGTCTGAAATAAGCCTTCTAACTTGTAGCCCTCATCAAGCTATCGATCAGTGGTGTTGTGCACTGTTTTCTAGCCTCGTGGGACACACCTGTTGGGGTATGCCCTTAAGGCTAATGTTTGAAGCCTTGGGATTATTTCAGTATCATGTTTAAACTCTACGTTTATAAAGGCAATGGTTGTTATTCAGGTTGTTACATCATCTGCTGCAATATGTATACTTCTGAATAATGTCTCAATGCTGTTCAGCTTGGCTGACATGCAGTTTTGTCCTTAGTCAAGATATCTTGGTGAACATGAGACAGCCTTGATATGATTAAGACTAATATGTGTTCTAATCTTATAGGATGCTTCGAGCATGGAATAAGATGTAGACTCATGGGTACATTGGATGTACTGGACAGACCCTACTTAGGATATTCAATTGCTTGTCACAATGTGAATAATCCTTATATGCAAACAAGTGGCATATTTCCTCTGATTTGAGATCACTTGTGTTTCTAAATGATGATTGGCATTGTTTTGAGGTAGTTCGATATCATTTGAAACATAATGGTTATAGATTATCTTGGATAATGAGCATGAGTCATGTTAGGGCACTAGTGATAGATATAGGATTGCCGTCTCCTTGATTGGAGTGTGATGTTCTATAGGGGCCCCCTGGATGAGATGATTGAGAAAGTGTATGGCCATACCCAGATGACTATGATCATCTGATCTAATCATTCTCATCATATTGGAATTACAGGCTTGACACGCTTGTCCAATAAGAACGTCCAGTGGCAAATGAAACACATATGCCTAGTGAGTTGGGTTCACACTTGTGCTGTGGTTTGGGTGTAGTCTTGGAAGACTCTTTCCTTTATATCGAGAGACAGTGATGTGTTGCTAGATACCCCTCACTGATCGTGATAACGTAAGTTATCGTTACCGACATTTAAAGGAAACCCTTAGGGTCGCACAATTTGATGATATGGCTTACTTAAGTCAGATCGTGTGGACTGAATTGTTCTGGTTCAGTTTAAGGGGATTTAATCTCTGATTATAAGTGAGATCTGGTCTGGTCATGTTTGATTGATTAGGGCTTGAGATCGGTAAGCTTCGATCGAGAGAATTGATGCTAGATCGGTGAGATCAAGAGCATCAAGAGATGAACGGTTGGATCTTGAACCTTTAGGGTTTATTGTGATCTGAACCAGATGCTTGGCTTAATTGGTCTTTGAACCAAACCGAAATTGAACCAGCTCATCATGTGAGCGCATGGTTCAAGGGGAGAGCAAAATGCGTTCGGGTAAACCCATGGTCGCATGAACGTTGGTGGTTTGCTATTTTTAGAAGCCATGAGGCCACGCCTCACGTTCACGCCAAGAGAAGTTTTATTCTCGCCTCTCGCCCCTCTCTCTAGAGGTTCACTGGTTGTGTGTCGCCTTGACGCTTTGGAGAGGATTCGGCCAAGAAGAAAAACATCTCCTTCCCTTCCATTCGATCAGGAGACCTTGGAACCTTGCTAGCACAAGGAGCACTAAGGGAGTAGGCGCATTGATCACCTTGTGTGCGCACCATTTGGAGGAGAAGCGTTTGACTCTCTACTTCCTAGACGCCATCCAAGAAATGGAATCGGTAAGGATCGATTCTCATGTATACAAAATTTTAAAGTTGATCATACTGCATGCATCGATCTAGAAACCTTTTCCGCTGTGTTAAAACCTCTGCATGCGCCTATTAGGGTTTCGCCCCCTCGTGGTAGTGGACTTTCAATTGGTATCAGAGCCAAGTTATTAGCATGTTTTTATGATTGCTTGAGGTTTTTGTGATCCATGTTTGCACTTGTATGCTTAGATCTAAACTACATGCGAAAATTACATGTTAAGTTGTTCATGCGAAAACTTGATGAGCATGTTTTCTATTTGGCGCATGTATGTTGGCGCTTATTAGTTTTTCTCAAAACTATATTACTTGCGCAACTCACCTTAGATCTAAGAGGTGCCTACTTTAAAAACTTAGACGGGTTATTAGGGTTGAAGTCACAGTCGAGTCTAGATCCAATCAGTCTGATCAGACTATCTGACTGCCTAGATGGGTTGACCAGATGGCACCTGTGCGCAAGCACGAGGTGGCTATAGGTCGACTGCGGACAGGCGTGTAGCGATGTCTGATTGAGACAACCATTGAACGCGCATGAGTTAGGCCCGAGGTCACGACCGCTTGCCAGAACTCATGCAGGTCGTTCAGCCCAAGGCATGCATTGTTGATCACTGGGTCGACTCAAGTCAGTTAGGACTTGGTGCATGCCAGGGCAGAGGATCTGACTAGGTCTGATGAGTGGATCCCTATTAATGGACCGTTGTAAGGTAGTAGGGCACATAAGGAAAATAAAATTGATGCCAATGGGTTTTCGAAAATTTTATTTTCTTATTGTTGGATCACATGTTGATTGTATACCATGATGATTGTTTATTTAATCTTATGTGGGCTGCCCGTTTTAATGTGTGCTGTGCTGGGGCCTGTGTGCCTGGTTAATAAATGTAAATTATTTATTGTGATCTGCGCATCACATTTTATTTAATTTATAAAGTGTAATTGACCTGCGTGTCAATCTTGTCTAGATAGGTTAAATTGTATTTTAATCAGACGAGATGTAACATCCCTCAGAATCACACCCCACACGCATACAAGTAAAATACGGGGTTTCAAAAATTTTTTACTCTTCCATTAAAACACAAGAAGAAAGCGGCATCGAAGGACATTACTACGGAACAGAAAACCGCACAGAACTGAATAGGATCGATTACTAGGAAATAGAAATCCGGAAATCCAGAAAAAATCCGGCAGCAAGTATTCTAAACTACTGCTGCACAGACACACATATCTTGTAACAACAACAAACGTCCACACTACACATATGTGGAATTTCAGAAATATACAGAACTGATTATTCAGATACTAAAATAAACAACACAAATTCGGTTACACATCTCAAATCGGACATTTCAAAATAAGAACCAATTCAATAAAAGAATCCAAGACTTGTATCCAATAATTTAAACGAAACAACTATAATATAATATCCTGAAAACAGGCATAAGCCCTCAGGAGATAAAACATGTCATATAGGTCATAATAAATTAGGCACGCAGGCCTGATAAATCTTTAGAAGACTATTCTTAGAAATGACATCAAACATTAGCGTCATATTAGCTGTAGCAATTACTGTCTTGATGTCTCACCTGAAAACATTTAAACAACGGAGGTGAGCTAAAAAGCTCAGTGAGTAAAAGACACTAAAAGTCATCCATAGTACACATCAAAAATATCATACTTAAGTTGAAATTCTTTTTATTTAACAGATAAGATAAATCAACTTAACATGCATGCTCATATCAGAAACAAACACAATCAAATACAGATACTTGTAACAATAGGCATCAAACAGGTAGGATATGAATATACCAACCCATACCAACTAACCACACCGCCTAATACATCTAAATACAGATCGAAACAGAACTACAGAAATCAGAACTGACAGACAGAAAATCAGAATTTTCAGAGTCCAAACGGATAGTCTACATCGGAAACAGAAAGGCCACAGAAGGCCTGATGACCACAGAAGGTCTGACCCCACCTCTGCCGAGGACGAGACAATGCATGCATATCAGAAACAGAATGGTAAAGGAGATATCAGTGGGTGGCCCCCGTCTTGTCAGGACGTGGCACTCTGGTCTCCAATACCCAGAACAGAATGGTAGAGGAGGTATCAGTGGGTGGCCCCCGTCTTGTTAGGACGTGGCACTCTGGCCTCCAAAACCCAGAACTGAATGGTAGAGGAGGTATCAGTGGGTGGCCCCCGTCTTGTTAGGACGTGGCACTCTGGCCTCCAAAACCCAGAACTGAATGGTAGAGGAGGTATCAGTGGGTGGCCCCCGTCTTGTTAGGACGTGGCACTCTGGCCTCCAAAACCCAGAACTGAATGGTAGAGGAGGTATCAGTGGGTGGCCCCCGTCTTGTTAGGACGTGGCACTCTGGCCTCCAAAACCCAGAACTGAATGGTAGAGGAGGTATCAGTGGGTGGCCCCCGTCTTGTTAGGACGTGGCACTCTGGCCTCCAATACCCAGAACAGAAATAGTGTCTCAAGGGTCGTAGTAGACTATCAGCACCATTACAGCGCCACAGAAGGAGGGTAAGGACACGGAAGAGTGCTACACTAGGGCATAATTTTACAGAACAGATTATACTGAAACGGAGGAGTAGGACTAACCACTACTAAATTCTTACATCATGCCCAAAGTCTAACAAACCAGAAAATGACACACCCCAATATCCAGTCCTTAAACACAGAACAGAAATTATATGAGTGAATTCCTTACAACTAACCTTAATTCATGTCAAACCATTCTATGTTCTCACAAATGTTTTAACACATTCAAGGTTTTCAGAAAATTCACAACATATAAACAGAACAGGAAATATCCACATAACAAACAATTAAATACAGAACAGAAATTATTCATATAACAAACATTTAAACACAGAACAGAAATTATTCATGAAATAATCTCCTCAAAATTTCTAAAATCGTGAGCTATAAAATTACTGTAAGGGGCGCCACTTTCAGAACCTTAACAGAACGCACAAATTTCATGTAAATAATTTCAGTCCCCCACTACAGATAATTTTAATTACACGCTCGTGAAGAAAACTGACAAAAGCCCCAAAATTGGCTCAACTATATTTTCGAAAATTCCTAAGTTCTTAGTTAAATCCCCAATTTTGTTTTCTCTAAAATTTCTCATCAAACAAATAAATTTTAGAAGAACTACAGACCACAATTTAAGAGGTTAAACCATACAATGTAAATTTTTCTCACAAAGGAATATTCGTCTAACCAAAACATAGCAGATTTATATTGTCAGTTTGCAAAATATATTTTTAGTCCAATTTCGAACCAAAGCTAGTCAATATTGTATTCAAAATGAAGCTCTCTGAATCTAGTTTCCAATAAAACTGGTTTCACAAGATTTCGAATTTTAGACAGGAAGATATAAGGGTTCGAACATAGGAAGGTCAGAATTTCAGATTTCAAGAAAACAGATTCATATATCAGACTTGCGACATTTATTTCAGATCTAATAACTAATCGAAAATAGGCGTTATGGGAGTCAAAATAAAGCTCTTCGAGCCTACGGTCTAATAAAACTGATTTGACAAGATTTCGAGCTATACCTAGGGAGATATGATGGTTCGAACACATAAAGGTCGAAATCCAGAATTTCAGAAAACTGATTTTGTACCGCTGGATTGCAATACAGATTGAAATACGAATACCGCTCGGATATGGTCGATATCATATTCAAATTAAAGCCAAACATATCTAGTTTCATACAAAATTTATCTCGTGCGATTTGGATCTATAGGCCATGAGATATTGGGGTTATAGTACACAAAGGTCAGATTAACGAATGCAGATTTCAGCAGAACAGGATTTTAAAACCCTATAATTATTTGAATTCAACCCCATACGAATAATCATGGCAAATAACGAATTTTAATTCGGATTAGACTCCTTAGGATCGAATTACTCACCAGAAAAATCGCCCACAGAGAAAACGCCAAAACAGGGGATCAGGGGTCTCCAGAAAGTTCGTCCACCACCAGTCTGCCACCACCAGCGTCAGAAATTTTGCAGGAGCGCCAAGCACAGTGAGGGGCGACAACACAGGCGGCTAGGGCAAGAAACAAACCAAAAATCGTGAGGGAGAGGAGCTCTCACGAATTTTCCCCCTTTTTTTTTTTTCTATTTTCACCCCAAACGGATCCAAGATCCAATAGCCCAATTAACTTAAGTGGAAATCGGCTTTAATGGGCTTACCTGGGCTTAACCACCATGCGCCACTCCAATAACACAGAAATATGCGCCACCATGGTGGAAGAATTCCAGGAGCAAATAGTCAAGGTTGAGGGTTCGAAGCCCCAACAAAAATAATTATTTTTGCCCTGTAGGGAAAAGTCCTACAATTAGGCAAAAATCCCAAAATTTTAACCGATAAAAATACAGAAACTGAATTTCTAACCTTAAATCATAATTCAGAAAATCAAGGGCGTTACATCCTCCCCCCCTTATAGAGCTTTAGTCCTCTAAAGCTGACCAAGCCCGTCACTGAACAGGTGAGGATGCTCCTTTCTCATCTCTTCTTCAACCTCCCAAGAGGCTTCTTCAACAGACTGATTTCCCCAGACGACTTTCACAAGTGGAATAACCTTATTTCTCAGTACTTTCTCTTTTCTATCTTCAATTCTGAGAGGTTTCACCATAAAAGTCATGTTCTCTTCAAGCTGAAGGGGTTCCAACTCTAGAACATGAGAAGGATCAGAACAATATTTTCTGAGTGCAGAAACATGGAACACATTATGGAGGTGTTCCAGTGATGGGGGTAGAGCAAGTCGGTATGCCACAGGTCCAACCCTCTCAATGATATCAAAGGGACCAATGTACCTGGGACTCAATTTTCCTCTCTTCCCAAATCTCATCACCCCTTTCATAGGCGAGACCTTTAGGAAAACATGCTCTCCCACCAAAAACTCAAGAGGACGCCGCCTCACATCAGCATAACTCCTCTGTCTATCCTGAGCAATCTTCATCTTTTTCTGAATTTCTCTGATCTTCTCAGTGGCTTCCTGAACAGCATCAGACTTTAGCACTGTTCTGTCCCCAGTTTCCTCCCAGCATATAGGTGTTCTGCATTTCCTCCCATATAGGGCCTCATACGGAGCCATCTGTATGCTAGAGTGGAAGCTATTGTTGTAGGTGAACTCTATCAGTGATAAGTCCAGATCCCACTCAACAGACCAGTCAATCACATAAGATCTCAGAAGATCCTCAAGTGTCTGAATAGTTCTCTCTGTCTGACCATCAGATTGAGGATGATATGCAGTGCTGAAACTCAGATTAGTTCCCAACTCTTCCTGTAATTTCTTCCAAAACCTGGATAGAAATCGAGGATCACGATCAGAGACAATGTCCAAGGGAACTCCATGTAATCTGACAATCTCATCGATGTACAGTTTTGCTAACCGATCCAAACTGTAAGTCATTTTGATCGGTAAGAAGTGAGCCGACTTCGTGAGTCTGTCCACAATCACCCATACGGCATCATGATTCCTTCTGGTATTGGGCAGCCCACACACAAAGTCCATACTGATATGCTCCCACTTCCACTGAGGAATAGGGAGAGACTGCATCAAACCGCCCGGCCTCTGATGCTCAGTCTTCACGGTTTGGCAAGTCAAACATCTGGACACAAACAAATGCACATCCTTCTTCATACCATGCCACCAGAAAGTCTTTTTCAGATCTTGATACATCTTGGTACTACCAGGATGAATGGTATACTTAGTGCAATGACTTTCCTTAAGAATGTCATTTCTCAACTCAGGGTCCTCAGGGACACAGACCCTTCCACGGAATCTGAGGAGACCATCATCCGACCTACTGAAATTCTCATCCCAGCCTTGCTCAGACCTCTCTTTCCACCGTAGAATATCCTGATCTGACTGCTGCCCTGATCTCAGTCTCTGCAGTAAGTCTGACGGAACCCTGAGAGAAGCTAGAAGACCGCCTCTCTCACCCGGAGTCACACTCAGATGCATGTCAATGAACTCCTGCAATAGTCGCCACTCCTGGACTCGCAGTGCAGCTATCTGAGTCACAGGATACCGACTAAGAGCATCGGCCACCACATTGGCTTTACCAGACTGATATTGGATGGTGAAGTCATAATCCTTTATCAATTCAAGCCATCGCCTCTGTCTCATATTCAGCTCTTTCTGAGTGAAGATATACTTCAAGCTCTGGTGATCTGTAAACAATTCAAATGTTTGTCCAAACAGATAGTGCCTCCAGATTTTCAAGGCAAAAACTACAGCTGCCAACTCCAAATCATGAGTGGGGTAGTTTACTTCATAATCCTTGAGTTGCTTCTTCAGCTCTGTCAGTTCTGAAGTTGCCATCCTGTAAGGAGCTTTGGATATCGGTGCTGTGCCTGGCAACAACTCGATACCAAACTCAACTTCTCTGCTGGGTGGTATCCCAGATAAATCAGAGAAGACGTCAGCAAACTCTCTTACCACAGGAATTTTAGCCAGATCCAAATCAGGCTCAGTCTGCACCTTGACATGCGCCAGATACCCCTTGCAGCCCTGGGCTAAAAGCTTCCTGGCCTGCAGATGAGATATCACCAAAGGCTCTTGTTCTGAAATCCGGCCTTGGATAACCAGTTGCTGTCCATCACTTAGATGCAGAGTAATTAGCTTTTCAAAACAATCTAAAGTAGCATGATAGGCAGACAGCCAATCCATGCCCAGAATGATGTCATAGTCTTTCATAGAAAGACTAATCAAGTCAATAGGTAAATCATATCCTTCTACCTTAATCAAACAGTCAGGGTATGTTATATCTGTAGATACGGCCTCACCCATAGGTGTATGAACAGAAATACAGAAATCAAGTATCCTAGGCAACACAGGCAGACATGATGCAAAACATGTAGACACAAAGGATACATTGGCACCAGGATCAAAAAGAATGCGTGCCAAATAACTAAACACATAAAGTGTACCTTCCACCACAGACTTCGAAGCCGAAGCATCCCTCTCCGCGATGGCATACACGCGAGTCTGCACAGTAGGCTTCTCACCCTGACCCTGTCCTCTAGCATCCGGCATAGGACAGTCCCTAATCATATGCCCCGCCTTACCACATCTGAAGCAAGCGCCAGTCTTCCTGTAGCACTCATTATCCTGATGTTTAGTGCTCCCACAGTGGAGACACTTCTTGCCATTCTGAGAAACTGTGCTGGCTGGCTTCTGATAAGGTTGGTATCTGCCCTTATTGTCTTTCTTCCTCTTGAAATTCTTCTTATCCTTACCACCCAGAGTGGGTGCGTAAGTCACAGAAGTAGGGGCGGGTGCAGTGACTGGAATAATATCTGCAGCCATCTCCGCAATGCACCTCTCAGCAGTGCGAGCCCTGTCTACCACTTCAGCATAAGTTTCCAAGTGTAGCATAGCTACCCTTGTCCTGATATCTTTCCTCAAACCCCGCTGAAACTTCTTGGCTCTTCTTTCCTCGGTGTTGACTAAGTGAGGAGCATACCCCGGCAACCGAGCGAATGTGGCCTCATACCGATCCACCGTCATGTCGCCCTGCTCAAGATGAATAAACTCCACCTCGCGCTCCTCAGATAAGCTAGAGGGGAAAAACTTGGCATTGAACTTCATCATGAAGTACTGCCAATCAACATCTCTGGATTCAGTTGCCGCCAGTCTGACGACTCCCTTCCACCAGTCTTCAGCATCTCCACGCAACATAAAGACAGACAAACATAGCTTGTCTGCATCATCACAGCGCAAAACCTGGAAAATCTTTTCCAGTGTCAAAAGCCAATCCTCAGCAGCTCTAGGCCCCGGACTACCATAAAATGCAGTCGGGTTCAGGTGCTGAAACTTTCGAACCAACCGAGCATATCGTTGATGTGCGCCATCACCCAGAGGAGAACCAGCCGGTTGTGCCTGTGACTGAGACTGTGTCTGCGACAGCCGCTGCAATAACTGTTGCTGAACCTCCATGTGCTGCGCCTGCTGCTGCTGCATCATCTGAGTTTGCTGCTGAATGAATGCGTTCTGTTGTTGCATCATAGCAGTCATAGCCTCCATGGTCTGCCTCAGATCAGGCTGTTGATCACCGTTGCTACTGCTAGCTCTTGGTCGCACCATTTTTACCTGCATCACATAACACAGTAGAATAACAACCAGTATTCAATCACAAATCAGATCCTAACTTGGTTTCTAGCAATACACAAACAAAGTTTTCCTTCCCCGGAGTTTCTAATTGCTAGTAATATTGCTCTGATACCATCTGTAACATCCCTCAGAATCACACCCCACACGCATACAAGTAAAATACGGGGTTTCAAAAATTTTTTACTCTTCCATTAAAACACAAGAAGAAAGCGGCATCGAAGGACATTACTACGGAACAGAAAACCGCACAGAACTGAATAGGATCGATTACTAGGAAATAGAAATCCGGAAATCCAGAAAAAATCCGGCAGCAAGTATTCTAAACTACTGCTGCACAGACACACATATCTTGTAACAACAACAAACGTCCACACTACACATATGTGGAATTTCAGAAATATACAGAACTGATTATTCAGATACTAAAATAAACAACACAAATTCGGTTACACATCTCAAATCGGACATTTCAAAATAAGAACCAATTCAATAAAAGAATCCAAGACTTGTATCCAATAATTTAAACGAAACAACTATAATATAATATCCTGAAAACAGGCATAAGCCCTCAGGAGATAAAACATGTCATATAGGTCATAATAAATTAGGCACGCAGGCCTGATAAATCTTTAGAAGACTATTCTTAGAAATGACATCAAACATTAGCGTCATATTAGCTGTAGCAATTACTGTCTTGATGTCTCACCTGAAAACATTTAAACAACGGAGGTGAGCTAAAAAGCTCAGTGAGTAAAAGACACTAAAAGTCATCCATAGTACACATCAAAAATATCATACTTAAGTTGAAATTCTTTTTATTTAACAGATAAGATAAATCAACTTAACATGCATGCTCATATCAGAAACAAACACAATCAAATACAGATACTTGTAACAATAGGCATCAAACAGGTAGGATATGAATATACCAACCCATACCAACTAACCACACCGCCTAATACATCTAAATACAGATCGAAACAGAACTACAGAAATCAGAACTGACAGACAGAAAATCAGAATTTTCAGAGTCCAAACGGATAGTCTACATCGGAAACAGAAAGGCCACAGAAGGCCTGATGACCACAGAAGGTCTGACCCCACCTCTGCCGAGGACGAGACAATGCATGCATATCAGAAACAGAATGGTAAAGGAGATATCAGTGGGTGGCCCCCGTCTTGTCAGGACGTGGCACTCTGGTCTCCAATACCCAGAACAGAATGGTAGAGGAGGTATCAGTGGGTGGCCCCCGTCTTGTTAGGACGTGGCACTCTGGCCTCCAAAACCCAGAACTGAATGGTAGAGGAGGTATCAGTGGGTGGCCCCCGTCTTGTTAGGACGTGGCACTCTGGCCTCCAAAACCCAGAACTGAATGGTAGAGGAGGTATCAGTGGGTGGCCCCCGTCTTGTTAGGACGTGGCACTCTGGCCTCCAAAACCCAGAACTGAATGGTAGAGGAGGTATCAGTGGGTGGCCCCCGTCTTGTTAGGACGTGGCACTCTGGCCTCCAAAACCCAGAACTGAATGGTAGAGGAGGTATCAGTGGGTGGCCCCCGTCTTGTTAGGACGTGGCACTCTGGCCTCCAATACCCAGAACAGAAATAGTGTCTCAAGGGTCGTAGTAGACTATCAGCACCATTACAGCGCCACAGAAGGAGGGTAAGAACACGGAAGAGTGCTACACTAGGGCATAATTTTACAGAACAGATTATACTGAAACGGAGGAGTAGGACTAACCACTACTAAATTCTTACATCATGCCCAAAGTCTAACAAACCAGAAAATGACACACCCCAATATCCAGTCCTTAAACACAGAACAGAAATTATATGAGTGAATTCCTTACAACTAACCTTAATTCATGTCAAACCATTCTATGTTCTCACAAATGTTTTAACACATTCAAGGTTTTCAGAAAATTCACAACATATAAACAGAACAGGAAATATCCACATAACAAACAATTAAATACAGAACAGAAATTATTCATATAACAAACATTTAAACACAGAACAGAAATTATTCATGAAATAATCTCCTCAAAATTTCTAAAATCGTGAGCTATAAAATTACTGTAAGGGGCGCCACTTTCAGAACCTTAACAGAACGCACAAATTTCATGTAAATAATTTCAGTCCCCCACTACAGATAATTTTAATTACACGCTCGTGAAGAAAACTGACAAAAGCCCCAAAATTGGCTCAACTATATTTTCGAAAATTCCTAAGTTCTTAGTTAAATCCCCAATTTTGTTTTCTCTAAAATTTCTCATCAAACAAATAAATTTTAGAAGAACTACAGACCACAATTTAAGAGGTTAAACCATACAATGTAAATTTTTCTCACAAAGGAATATTCGTCTAACCAAAACATAGCAGATTTATATTGTCAGTTTGCAAAATATATTTTTAGTCCAATTTCGAACCAAAGCTAGTCAATATTGTATTCAAAATGAAGCTCTCTGAATCTAGTTTCCAATAAAACTGGTTTCACAAGATTTCGAATTTTAGACAGGAAGATATAAGGGTTCGAACATAGGAAGGTCAGAATTTCAGATTTCAAGAAAACAGATTCATATATCAGACTTGCGACATTTATTTCAGATCTAATAACTAATCGAAAATAGGCGTTATGGGAGTCAAAATAAAGCTCTTCGAGCCTACGGTCTAATAAAACTGATTTGACAAGATTTCGAGCTATACCTAGGGAGATATGATGGTTCGAACACATAAAGGTCGAAATCCAGAATTTCAGAAAACTGATTTTGTACCGCTGGATTGCAATACAGATTGAAATACGAATACCGCTCGGATATGGTCGATATCATATTCAAATTAAAGCCAAACATATCTAGTTTCATACAAAATTTATCTCGTGCGATTTGGATCTATAGGCCATGAGATATTGGGGTTATAGTACACAAAGGTCAGATTAACGAATGCAGATTTCAGCAGAACAGGATTTTAAAACCCTATAATTATTTGAATTCAACCCCATACGAATAATCATGGCAAATAACGAATTTTAATTCGGATTAGACTCCTTAGGATCGAATTACTCACCAGAAAAATCGCCCACAGAGAAAACGCCAAAACAGGGGATCAGGGGTCTCCAGAAAGTTCGTCCACACCAGTCTGCCACCACCAGCGTCAGAAATTTTGCAGGAGCGCCAAGCACAGTGAGGGGCGACAACACAGGCGGCTAGGGCAAGAAACAAACCAAAAATCGTGAGGGAGAGGAGCTCTCACGAATTTTCCCCCTTTTTTTTTTCTATTTTCACCCCAAACGGATCCAAGATCCAATAGCCCAATTAACTTAAGTGGAAATCGGCTTTAATGGGCTTACCTGGGCTTAACCACCATGCGCCACTCCAATAACACAGAAATATGCGCCACCATGGTGGAAGAATTCCAGGAGCAAATAGTCAAGGTTGAGGGTTCGAAGCCCCAACAAAAATAATTATTTTTGCCCTGTAGGGAAAAGTCCTACAATTAGGCAAAAATCCCAAAATTTTAACCGATAAAAATACAGAAACTGAATTTCTAACCTTAAATCATAATTCAGAAAATCAAGGGCGTTACACGAGAGCACAGAGCACACTTGGCAGAGGCGCTTGCAGCAGTGGCTTGACCAGGTGGGAGGTCCAGGGTTCGACTCTGGGACAGGCGCAATTACCTGGTGGGCGCACCTAAGCTGCAGTGGGCGCTTGGGCCCTGGGTTGGGCCAAATGAGATGCAAAAGACCCATGAAGAGCTCAAGTGAAGACTTAAGTTAAATTAAGGTCTTACCTAGGCTTAATGGGCTTTTACCACATAAGATCATCATGCTTTCATTTATTGTTAAGAATTGCATGATTTAATCTTCTGCTATCACCATAGGATTTGCATGATAGTTGAGAAGATAAAAAGACCGTTAAAATCCAACGCTAAATATCAAGCTCGTAAGCCTTCTGACGCGAAACCTCACTGTTCTGACTATCGTTGGGGCCGTGTTGTACCCACTCAGTGGGCACGCCCATCTATCTTCAGACGGTGTGCGATTACACCTGCGTGCTACAGAGAAGGGATTTATCGCTTCTCGTTGCTCAGCATAGCACGTGGTGGTCCAGGGAGTAGGTCGGGTCAGCTTGACCATGTAGGCTACATATTGAGCATATGGTAGCCATATGGAGGCAGCCATCTGTGGGATCAGAGACTGTGTTGTACCAACTCAGTTGGCACAGTCTGCTGGATTGCCCAGATGAAGGGGAATCGCACGGGTTGGCGATTGGCAGGGATTGCCTACCAGAGATTAGTGCTTGTACTCTCTGTGCATCTTATCTCGCCTGAGCGGGACGCGGAGACCAAGTATGAAATCTGGATCCCATCTCACTAAAAGAGTTTTACTCTTTCGGGCTGTTTTGCTGGATTTTTCAGCCAGATAAAATAGTGAGAAAAGAATCTTCCTTAAGTCCTGGATTGATTCTAACATTGATACTGACCTTGCTGTTCTTGCATTGTTGTAGATTACTGCAGCAACGAACACCACAAATTTCAATGTGCGATCCCAACTGGAAAGGGAGAAGTTTGCTGGGCCGAACTTCTCAGACTGGTACGGACACCTTAAGATTGTTCTTAAGGCTGAGAGGAAGCTGTATGTCCTCGAGACGGCTATACCGCCTAACCCGCTCCGAACACCGCAAGGGCGGTTCGGGAAGCTTATGAAAAGCATGTCAATGATAGCATTGATGTCACTTGCCTGATGCTTGCGTCTATGACACCAGAGCTGCAGCGTCAACATGAGGATGAAAGGTCCCCACAAGGGGGCGAAACCCTATCTCATAGGCGCATATGGGAATGAAGGCAGCGGAAAGGGGGTTTCTAGATCTTGCATGCTGTATGATTAACAAAAATGACCCAATTGCATATAGAGAAGGATCATACCATAGCCATTTCTAGATGGCGCCTTGGAAGCAAAGACCAAACTGGATCTTCTCCAGAGGTGACGCACACAATTGATGTCGCCTACTCCTCCTTGCGATCCTTGTGCTAGCAAGGCCCAAAGATGTCCTTGTCGAGTGGAAGGGAAGAGATGTCTTGGCTTGGCGATTTTTCTCCTCTTCTCGTCAAAAACTTTTCACCACCCGAATGTTCTCTCGTCAAGAGCAAGAGACAAGGCGACGAACGAAGAGAGGAGAGGTGTGAACGTGAGATGTGGTCACGTAAGAGAAGTGCTATCTAAAAATAGCATGCCACTTCTCTTCATGCGATCATGGGTTTACCCATTCGCAAAACCACTTCACTTTTGAACCATGCGCTCATTTATGAGCCGGTTCATGTTGGTCTGGTTCAAAGACCAAATAAGCCAAGCAACATGGTCTAGACCAAATTAAACCCTAAGGCTCCAGATCTAACCGTTGATCTCCTGATGCTCTTGATCTCACCGATCCAGCATCCATTCTCTCAATCGAAGCTTACCGATCTTAAGCCCTAATCAATCAAACATGATCAGACCAGATCTCACTTACAATCAGAGATTAAATCCCTTTAAACTGAACCTGAACAATTCAGTCCACACGATCTGACTTAAGTAAGCCATATCATCAAATTGTGCGACCCTGAGGGTTTCCTTTAAATGTCGGTAACGATAACTCACGTTATCACGATCAGTGAGGGGTATCTAGCAACACATCACTGTCTCCCGATATAAAGAAAAGAGTCTTCCAAGACTACACCCAAACCACAGCACAAGTGTGAATCAACTCACAAGGCATGCATATTTCCTTTGCCACTGGATGTTCTTATTGGACAAGCGTGTCAAGCTTGTAACTCCAATATGATGAGCATGATTAGATCAGATGAACATAGTCATCTGGGTATGGCCATACACTATTCTCAATCATCTCATCCAGGGGGCCCCTTTAGAACATCACACTCCTTAAACAAGGAGACGGCAATCCTATGTCTATCACTAGTGCCCTAACCTGACTCAAGCTCACCATCCAAGATAGTCTATAACCATTATGTTTCAAATGATATTGAACTACCTCAAAACAATGACAATCATCATTTAGAAAACACAAGTGATCTCAAGTCAGAGGAAATGTGCCACTTGTCGCAATCAAGGAATATTCACATTGTGACAAGCAATTGAATATCCTAGTAGGGTCTGTCCAGTACATCCAATGTACCCATGTGTCTACATCTTATTCCATGCTCGAAGCATCCTATAAGATTAGAACACATATTAGTCTCAATCATATCAAGGTTGTCTCATGTTCACCAAGATATCTCGACTAAGGACTTTACTTCATGTCAGCCTAGCTGAACAGCTTTGAGACATTATTCAGAAGTACACTTATTACAGCAGACTGATGGAACCCTTTCAGGAGGGGAGCGCAAAACCTATTGTGAGAAGAACCCCTTTCATGAGGGGGGCGCAAGTCATATGTTTCTTTCTCATAGCAGCGGAATTAGGGTTTCCACATAAGATCGCATTCTATACTTTCATATAATCAACTTGATTAACAAGTGAGAGATTCGTTACCATGGCCATGGGAAGGTGCGGCTTGGAAGAAGAAAGATCGAAGGGATCTTCTCCAAAGAAATCACACACAAGGGATGAAAGCTTCCTCCTTGCGCAACTCTTGTGCTAGCAAGATTGCCAAGCTTTTCCAACCGTGTGTAGGAGATTAGATGAAAAGGGCTTCCTTCTTTTCGAGAGCTCTTCTTCCTTGGCGCAAGAACGATGCCTTCCACACGAGCAAGCCGTTCCAAAACCACGTCCAAGAAGCAAAAACCGAAAAACATTAGAGAGACATCAAGCCATGAACGCATATGCGTTATGCTTTTGGAACTTTCCAAAATTGGCAACGATTAAGAGTTGGCGTTCACGTTCCCATGAACCAAACGCAACCTCTTCTCCCTCTTGAACCAAGCGCTCAACCCATGAGCCGGTTCAATATCCTTGGTTCAATAGCGAAACCAAATCAGCCCATAAATTAAGTCTAGATCAAATTAGACCCCAAGGTCCTAGATCTGACCATTCATCATCTGACGCTTCTGATCGCATCGATCTAGCATCATCTCTCTCGATCGAAGCTTACCGATCTAAAGCTCTAATCAATCAAACATGATCAGACCAGATCTCACTTACAATCAGAGATTAAATCTCTTTAAACTGAACCAAAACAATTCAGTCCACACGATCTGACTTAAGGAAGCCATATCACCAAATTGTGCGACCCTGAGGGTTTCCTTTAAATGTCGGTAACGATAACTTACGTTATCACGATCAGTGAGGGGTATCTAGCAACACATCACTGTCTCCCGATATAAAGGAAAGAGTCTTCCAAGACTACTCCCAAACCATAGCACAAGTGTGACTCAATTCACAAGGCATACATGTGTCCTTTGCCACTGGATGTTCTTATTGGACAAGCGGGTCAAGCTTGTAACTCCAATACGATGAGCATGATTAGATCAGATGCACATAGTCATCTGGGTATGGCCATACACTATCTCAATCATCTCATATAGGGGGGCCCTTAGAACACTACACTCCTTAAACAAGGAGACGGCAATCCTATGTCTATCACTAGTGCCCTAACCTGATTCAAGCTCACCATCCAAGATAGTCTATAATCATTATGTTTCAAATGATATTGAACTACCTCAAGACAATGACAATCATCATTCAGAAACACAAGTGATCTCAAGTCAGAGGACATGTGCCACTTGCTGCTTACAAGGATCATTCACATTGTGACAAGCAATGGAATATCCCAGTAGGGTCTGTCCAGTACATCCAATGTACCCATGAGTCTACATCTTATTCCATGCTCGAAGCATCCTATAAGATTAGCACTCATATTAGTCTCAATCATATCAAGGCTGTCTCATGTTCACCAAGATATCTCGACTAAGGACATATAGCCTGTCAGCCTAGCTGAACAGCTTTGAGACAGTATTCAGAAGTACACTTATTACAGCAGACAAGGTAACAACCTGAATAATAACCATGCCTTTATAAACTTAAGAGTTTATTACATGATACTAATACAATCCCAAGGCCTCAAACATTAGCCTTAAGGGCATACCCCAACAATCTCCCACTTGCACTTAATCTAATGGTTGAGAAATCTCAAACCCATATTATTACAGTGCTTCACATGCTTCTGCTGCGCCAGAGGCTTGGTAAGTGGGTCTGCCAGATTGTCATCTGTATGAACCTTGCATATTTTGATCTCGCCTCGATCAATGATCTCCCGGATCAAGTGAAACTGTCTCTGTATGTGCTTGGACTTCTGGTGCGACCGCGGTTCCTTTGCTTGTGCGATGGCTCCAGTGTTATCACAGAAGATAACCAAAGGATCTGCACTCGAAGGAACGACACCAAGTTCTCTCACGAACTTACGAATCCACACTGCCTCCTTAGATGCTTCCGAGGCTGCAACATACTCGGCTTCTGTTGTGGAATCAGCAACAGTTGACTGTTTGAAACTCTTCCACACCACTGCTCCACCATTCAAGCTAAAAACATAGCCTGATTGCGATCGGAAATCATCCTGGTCCGACTGGAACGAAGCGTCAGTATATCCCTCTATACTGAGTTCTTCCTGACCACCATATATCAAGAACATATCTTTGGTCCTCCGCAGATATTTTAAAATGTTCTTGACCGCAATCCAGTGCGCCAAACCTGGATTACTTTGGAATCGACTGGTCACGCTTAACCCGTAAGCGACGTCTGGGCGAGTACACAACATCGCATACATAATGGACCCAATAGCCGAAGCATAAGGCGTATTGTCCATTTCATCTTTCTCAGTCTGTGTTTGTGGACACTGACTCTTCGAAAGATTCAGACCATGTCTGACTGGAAGATATCCACGTTTAGAATTCTGTAAATGGAATCTCTCCAGGACCTTATCGATGTAAGTACTCTGGCACAGCCCGAGAAGCCTTTTAGATCTATCCCTGTAGATCTTCACACCTAGTACATAGGCTGCTTCTCCTAAATCTTTCATCTGGAAACATTTTCCTAACCATGCCTTAACAGCATGCAATTCAGGAATATCATTTCCAATGATTAAGATATCATCGACGTAGAGGATTAGGAATGTAATTACGCTCCCACTAAACCTCTTATATACACACGGGTCATCTTCGTTCTTGATGAAACCAAACTCAGAGATTGATTCATCAAAACGAATATTCCAGCTTCTTGATGCTTGTTTAAGTCCATATATGGACTTCTTTAACTTGCATATTTTATGACGATCTGCTGGATTGTTGAAACCTTCCGGTTGTGTCATATACACATCCTCATCCAGATTTCCATTAAGGAAAGCTGTTTTCACATCCATCTGCCAGATCTCATAATCGTAATATGAAGCTATCGCGAAAAGAATCCGAATAGACTTAAACATGGCTACAGGAGAGAAAGTTTCATCATAATCTATCCCGTAGATTTGTTTGAAACCTTTCGCAACTAGCCTGCCTTTATAGGTAACCACGTTACCATCCATGTCAATCTTCTTCTTGAAGATCCATTTACAGCCTATAGGGATTACTCCCGGAGGCGGATCAACCAAATCCCAGACTTGGTTATCTGACATGGAGTCCATCTCGGCTCGCATAGCATCAAGCCATCTAGCTGACTCCGGTCCACTGACCGCATCCGCATAAGTTAGGGGTTCATCATTATCAATGATGTAGACTCCGTCATAGCGCTCAGGCTGTCGACGGATCCTACCCGATCTTCGCGGTTCCCGTGATATCTGAGCCTCAGGTTGTTCAGTAACCTGATCTACTGGCTCAGGCACATCCAACTCTGCCTGACTACTTTGTCCTTCCTCTGGAATCTCATCCAGCTTTATTTCTCTCACACTGGCCTCTTGCAGAAGAAACTCCTTCTCAAGAAATATGGCCGTCCGAGCAACAAATATCTTGTTCTCTTTGGGATCGTAGAAATAATAACCCTTAGTTTCCTTAGGGTAACCGACAAAGATACATTTATCAGATCTGCTCTCTAGTTTCCCAGAGGCGAGCTTTTTGACATAAGCCTCGCAACCCCAGATCCTGATAAACGTCAAGCTAGGCTGTTTCCCGTACCATAACTCATATGGCGTCTTTGAAACTGCCTTGGATGGCACTCGGTTTAGTACCTTTGCAGCTGTTTCCAGTGCAAAACCCCAAAAGGAGTATGGAAGAGTAGCCTGACTCATCATAGAACGGACCATATCAAGTAACGTTCTATTTCTCCTCTCGGACACACCATTCCATTGCGGTGTTCCTGGCGGAGTGAGCTGTGAGATAATCCCACACTCTTTCAGATAGTCAGTAAATGCATGACTTAGGTATTCACCACCTCGATCAGAACGAAGTGCCTTGATATTTCTGCCTAACTGATTTTGTACTTCATTTTTGAACTCTTTGAACTTGTCAAAAGATTCACTTTTATGTCTCATCAAATAGACATACCCATACCTACTGAAATCATCAGTAAAGGTAATGAAGTACTGATAGCCACCTCTAGCATGTTTACTAAATGGCCCACACACATCACTGTGTATAAGGTCAAGTAAACCTGAAGTCCTCTGACCTTTGTGAGGAAAAGGAGACTTCGTCATTTTACCCATCAAACAAGCTTTGCATGTATCAATCTCCTCATAGGAGAATGATCCCAGCAGTCCATGTTCATGCAACCGCTTAATGCGCTTCTCGTTTATATGGCCTAAACGACTATGCCATAGCAAGGTGCTGTCATCAGCATACTTGGCTTTCTTATTATCAATGTTTTGTATAGAATATTCCATGTCCAACATGAATAACCCATTGTTAATTGAACCAGTGGCATACACAATATTATCATAAGTCAAAATACACTTTGAAATCTTGCATTCAAAGGCAAATCCTTTCCTGACAAGAGCAGGAATAGAGATAATATTCTTGGTAATACTGGGTACAAAATAACAATTGTTTAATTCTAATACAATGCCAGATGGTAAAGTAATGAAATAGTCTCCTACAGCAACCGCAGCAACCCGTGCCCCGTTTCCAACGCGTAGGTCTACCTCATGCTGTCCCACCTGCCTTCTTCTCTTGAGTTCCTGCACATTTGAACAAATGTGAACTCCACATGCAGTGTCCAACACCCATGATATAGAAGAAGATGAAACCATGACTTCCGTCACGTATATACCTGAGCCAGAAGCGATGCTTCCCCTCTTATCTCCTTGGAGCGCTTTACAGTCCTTTTTCCAGTGACCCAGCTGGCCACAGTGGAAACACCTGTTGTCCTTCGACCGCTTCACCTTCTGTTTCAGGGCCTTGCTGTAATTCTTGACAGGGGCCTTGCCCTTCTTCCCCTTCTTCTTGTTCCTAAAAGGAACCATTAAGACAGAGGTTGAAGGCTTGCCCTTCAGAGTTTCCTCAGTAGTCAAGAGCATATTCAGCAGCTCTGCCGGCGTACAATCGATTTTGTTCATATTAAAGTTAATGATGAACGCATCGAAAGAAGGCGGAAGAGACTGCAGAATAATATCTACAGCAAGCTCCTGGTTGACGGTATGCCCCAGTTTCTCCAGAGCCTCCTTGTGCCCAATCATCTTGAGCACGTGAGCTCCCACTGGGCTCCCCTCAGCCAGTTTGCTCTGAAAGAAGAGCTTTGTCAGATTATAGCGTTCTGTCCTCGCCTGTGCAGCATACAGCATCTTGAGGTTCGCTATAATTTCTATAGCCGACATATCCTCATGCTGACGCTGCAGCGGTGGCGTCATAGACGCTAGCATCAGGCAAGCGACATCAATGCTATCATTGACGTGCTTTTCATAGGCATCCCGAACCGCCCTTGCGGCGTTCGGAGCGGGCTGCGGCGGTATCGCCGTCTCGAGGACATACAGTTTCCTCTCTGCCTTAAGAACGATCTTAAGGTGTCCGAACCAGTCAGAGAAGTTCGGCCCAGCAAACTTCTCCCTTTCCAGTAGGGATCGCACATTGAAGCTCATGGTGTTCGTTGCTGCAGGAATCTACAACAAGCAAGAACAGCAAGGTTAGTATCAATGTTTCAGAATCAATCCAGGACTTTAAGAAAGATTCTTTTCTCACTATTTTGTCTGACTGAAAAATCCAGTAAACAGTCCGAAAGAGTAACACTCTTTTAGTGAGATGGGATCCAGATTTCATACTTGGTCTCCGCGTCCCGCTCAGGCGAGATAAGATGCACAGAGATGACAAGCACTAGTTTCTGGTAGGCTCTCCCAGCCAATCGCCAACCCGTGCGATTCCCCTTCATCTTGGCAATCCAGCAGACTGTGCCAACTGAGTTGGTACAACACAGTCTCTGATCCCAGAGATGGCTGCCTCCATGTGCTACCATATGCGCCACATATGTAGTCTACATGGTCAAGCTGACCTGACCTACTCCCTGGACCACCACGTGCTATGCTGAGCAACGAGAGGGGATAAATCCCAACTCTGTAACACGCAGGTGAAATCCAGCACCGTCTGAAGATAGATGGACGTGCCCACTGAGTGGGTTCAACACGGCTCCAACGATAGTCAGAAAGGTGAGGTTTCGCGTCAGAAGGCTTACGAGCTTGATATGTTAGCGTTGGATTTTAACGGTCTTTTATCTTCTTACTATCAGGCATGTCCTATGGCTATAGCAGAAGATAAACATAAATATGCAATTCTAATTATTAGCAATAAGTAGAAAGCATGATCTTATGTGGTAAAAGCCCATGAACCCTAGTAAGACCTTAATATTACTTAAGTCTTCACTTGAGCTTCATTGCATCTCATCTGGTCCAACCCAGTGCCCTAGCGCCAAGAGCACCACAGGTGCACCACCAGGTGAATGCCCCTCTTGGATGTGTGCCTTTGTTCTTGTCTAATCAAAGTACATTTGATCTATCTAGACAAGATTGACTCGCAGGTCAACAACATATTATAAATTAAGTACAATGTGATTCGCAGATCACAAATTAATTTACAATTTTTTTTAAGTCCAGGCACGCAGGCCCCAGCACAGCACACAATTGGGCAACCCACATAAGACTAAATAGACAAGCATATGGTTCAATCAACATGTGATCCAATCATCTTGAAATTAAAAGTTTTGAAAACCCCATGGCATCAATTTTAATTTCCTTATGAGCCCTACAACCTTACAATGGTGCATTGATGGGGATCCACTCATCCATCTAGTTAGATCCTTTGCCCTTGCATGCACCGAGTCCTAACTGACCCGAGTTGACCTAATGGTCAACCATGCATGCGCCAAGGGCTGAACTACCCCCATGAGTTTTGGCAAGCGGGTGTGACCCCGGGCCTAACTCAAGTGTGTTCAGTAGTGTCTCAACCAGACCTCGCTACACGCCCTAGATGCAGTCAACCTATAGCCACCTTGTGCTTGCGCATAGGTGCTATCAGGTTAACCCATCTGAGCTGTCAGATGGTCTGATCAGACTAATGGATCTAACCTAGAGGTGACTTCAGCCCCATCAACCCATCTAAGGGTTTATAGTAGATGCATATAGATCTAAATGTTTGCGCGCAAGTAGGTATAAGATTTGATGAAATATCATTCAACCATTCAACATACTTATCATGCGCCAACACAACAACATGCGCAACTCATGAAGAAACATACATCTTGCGCAACTCATGAAGAAACATACATCTAAGTTCTAAACTAGCATGTAGGTTTCGGCATGTGAGCAATCACCTTTAGATCTATTCACCAACATATTCATGGATCAAACATGATGATCTACTCATTAGAACCGCAAGCAATCATATGAAAAAGTATAGATTGGCTTTGATACCAATTGATGGAACCCTTTCAGGAGGGGAGCGCAAAACCTATTGTGAGAAGAACCCCTTTCATGAGGGGGGCGCAAGTCATATGTTTCTTTCTCATAGCAGCGGAATTAGGGTTTCCACATAAGATCGCATTCTATACTTTCATATAATCAACTTGATTAACAAGTGAGAGATTCGTTACCATGGCCATGGGAAGGTGCGGCTTGGAAGAAGAAAGATCGAAGGGATCTTCTCCAAAGAAATCACACACAAGGGATGAAAGCTTCCTCCTTGCGCAACTCTTGTGCTAGCAAGATTGCCAAGCTTTTCCAACCGTGTGTAGGAGATTAGATGAAAAGGGCTTCCTTCTTTTCGAGAGCTCTTCTTCCTTGGCGCAAGAACGATGCCTTCCACACGAGCAAGCCGTTCCAAAACCACGTCCAAGAAGCAAAAACCGAAAAACATTAGAGAGACATCAAGCCATGAACGCATATGCGTTATGCTTTTGGAACTTTCCAAAATTGGCAACGATTAAGAGTTGGCGTTCACGTTCCCATGAACCAAACGCAACCTCTTCTCCCTCTTGAACCAAGCGCTCAACCCATGAGCCGGTTCAATATCCTTGGTTCAATAGCGAAACCAAATCAGCCCATAAATTAAGTCTAGATCAAATTAGACCCCAAGGTCCTAGATCTGACCATTCATCATCTGACGCTTCTGATCGCATCGATCTAGCATCATCTCTCTCGATCGAAGCTTACCGATCTAAAGCTCTAATCAATCAAACATGATCAGACCAGATCTCACTTACAATCAGAGATTAAATCTCTTTAAACTGAACCAAAACAATTCAGTCCACACGATCTGACTTAAGGAAGCCATATCACCAAATTGTGCGACCCTGAGGGTTTCCTTTAAATGTCGGTAACGATAACTTACGTTATCACGATCAGTGAGGGGTATCTAGCAACACATCACTGTCTCCCGATATAAAGGAAAGAGTCTTCCAAGACTACTCCCAAACCATAGCACAAGTGTGACTCAATTCACAAGGCATACATGTGTCCTTTGCCACTGGATGTTCTTATTGGACAAGCGGGTCAAGCTTGTAACTCCAATACGATGAGCATGATTAGATCAGATGCACATAGTCATCTGGGTATGGCCATACACTATCTCAATCATCTCATATAGGGGGGCCCTTAGAACACTACACTCCTTAAACAAGGAGACGGCAATCCTATGTCTATCACTAGTGCCCTAACCTGATTCAAGCTCACCATCCAAGATAGTCTATAATCATTATGTTTCAAATGATATTGAACTACCTCAAGACAATGACAATCATCATTCAGAAACACAAGTGATCTCAAGTCAGAGGACATGTGCCACTTGCTGCTTACAAGGATCATTCACATTGTGACAAGCAATGGAATATCCCAGTAGGGTCTGTCCAGTACATCCAATGTACCCATGAGTCTACATCTTATTCCATGCTCGAAGCATCCTATAAGATTAGCACTCATATTAGTCTCAATCATATCAAGGCTGTCTCATGTTCACCAAGATATCTCGACTAAGGACATATAGCCTGTCAGCCTAGCTGAACAGCTTTGAGACAGTATTCAGAAGTACACTTATTACAGCAGACAAGGTAACAACCTGAATAATAACCATGCCTTTATAAACTTAAGAGTTTATTACATGATACTAATACAATCCCAAGGCCTCAAACATTAGCCTTAAGGGCATACCCCAACACAGACAAGGTAACAAACTGAATAACAACCATGCCTTTATAAACATAAAAGTTTATACATGATACTGTTACAATCCCAAGGCCTCAAACATTAGCCTTAAGGGCATACCCCCAACAGAGGATCTATCGGCTATAGATATTATAGCGAACCTCAAGCTGCTGTATGCTGCACAGGCGAGGACTGAACGCTATAATTTGACAAAACTTTTCTTTCAGAGCAAACTGGCTGAAGGGAGTCCAGTGGGAGCTCACGTACTCAAGATGATTGGGTACAAGGAGGCTCTAGAGAAACTGGGACACACCATCAATCAGGAGCTTGTTGTAGACATTATTCTGCAGTCTCTCCCGGCCTCTTTCGATCCATTCATTATTAATTTTAATATGAACAAGATCGACTGTACGCCGGCAGAGTTGATGAACATGCTCTTGACTACAGAGCAGACTCAGTCTCGTGAGAAGGGAACGCCTTCATCCTCTGTCCTAATCGTTCCTTCTAGGAACAAGAAGAAGGGGAAGAAGGGCAAAGCCCCTATCAAGAGCTACAACAAGGCTCTAAAGCAAAAGATAAAGCGGTCGAAGGAATACAGATGTTTCCATTGTGGCCAGTTGGGTCACTGGAAAAAGGACTGTAAAGCGCTCCAAGAAGATAAGAAGGGAAGTAAGCCTTTCACTTCTAGCTCAGGTATTTACGTGACTGAAGTCATGGTATCTTCTTCTTCTATTTCATGGGTGTTGGACACTGCATGTGGAGTTCACATTTGTTCAAATGTACAGGAACTCAAGAGAAGAAGACAGGTGGGACAGCATGAGGTGGACCTACGAGTTGGAAACGGGGCACGGGTTGGTGCTGTTGCTGTAGGAGAATATCACATCTCTTTACCATCTGGTCTTGTATTAGAACTGGACAATTGTTATTTTGTACCAAGCATAACTAAGAATATTATCTCTATTCCTGCTCTTGTCAGGAAAGGGTTTTCCTTTGAATGCAAATTTTCAAAGTGTTATATTTCTCTTGATAATATTATTTATGCTACTGGCTCAATTAACAATGGGTTATTCATGTTGGACATGGAATGTTCTGTACAACAAATTGATAATAAGAAAGCCAAGTATGCTGATGACAGCACCTTGCTATGGCATAGTCGTTTAGGCCATATTAACAAGAAACGCATTAAGCGGTTGCATGACCATGGACTGCTGGGATCATTCTCCTATGAGGAGCTTGATACATGCCAAGCTTGTTTAATGGGTAAAATGACGAAGTCTCCTTTTTCTAATAAAGGTCAAAGGGCTTCAGGTTTACTAGACCTCATTCACAGCGATGTGTGTGGGCCATTTAGTAAACATGCCAGAGGTGGCTATTCATACTTCATTACCTTTACTGATGATTTCAGTAGGTATGGTTATGTCTATTTAATGAGACATAAGAGTGAATCTTTTGACAAGTTCAAAGAGTTCAAAAATGAAGTACAAAATCAGCTTGGCCGAAATATCAAGGCACTTCGTTCAGATCGAGGTGGTGAATACTTGAGTCGAGAGTTTACTGACTATCTGAAGGAGTGTGGGATTATCTCACAGCTCACTCCGCCAGGAACACCGCAATGGAATGGTGTGTCCGAGAGGAGAAATAGAACCTTACTTGATATGGTTCGTTCAATGATGAGTCAGGCTACTCTACCTTACTCCTTTTGGGGATTTGCACTGGAAACAGCTGCAAAGGTACTAAACCGAGTGCCATCCAAGGCCATTTCTAAGACTCCATATGAGTTATGGTATAGGAAACAGCCAAGCTTGACATTTATTAAAATCTGGGGTTGCGAGGCTTATTTCAAAAAGCTCGCCTCTGGGAAACTGGAGAGCAGATCTGATAAATGTATCTTTGTCGGTTACCCTAAAGAAACTAAGGGTTATTATTTCTACAATCCTGAGGAGAACAAGGTATTTGTTGCTCGGACGGCTATTTTTCTTGAGAAGGAATTTCTTCTGCAAGAGGCCAGTGGGAGAGAAATAATGCTGGATGAGAATCCAGATGCAGGACAAAGTAGTCAAGCACAGTTGGATGAGCCTGAGCCAGGAGATCAGGTTATTGAACAACCTGAGGCTCAGATATCACGGGAACCGCGAAGATCGGGAAGGATCCGTCGACAGCCTGAGCGCTATGACGGAGTCTACATCATTGATGATGGACCCCTCACTTATGCGGATGCGGTCAGTGGACCGGACTCAGCGAGATGGCTTGAAGCTATGCGCGCCGAGATGGACTCCATGTCTGATAACCAAGTCTGGAATTTGGTTGATCCGCCTCCGGGAGTAATCCCTATAGGCTGTAAGTGGATCTTCAAGAAGAAGATTGACATGGATGGTAACGTGGTTACCTATAAAGGCAGGCTAGTTGCGAAAGGTTTCAAACAAATCTACGGGATAGATTATGATGAAACTTTCTCTCCTGTAGCCATGTTCAAGTCTATTCGGATTATTCTCGCGATAGCTGCATATTATGATTATGAGATCTGGCAAATGGATGTGAAGACCGCTTTCCTTAATGGAACTCTAGAACAGGATGTGTACATGACACAACCTGAAGGTTTCACTAATCCATCAGATCGTCATAAAATATGCAAATTAAAGAAGTCCATTTATGGACTTAAACAAGCATCGCGAAGCTGGAATATTCGTTTTGATGAATCAATTTGTAAGTTTGGTTTCATAAAGAATGAAGATGACCCGTGTGTATATAAGAGGTTTAGTGGGAGCGTGATTACTTTCCTAGTCCTCTACGTCGATGATATCTCGATCATTGGAAACGATATTCCTGAACTGCATGCTGTCAAAGCATGGTTAAGAAAATGTTTCCAGATGAAAGATTTAGGAGAAGCAGCCTATGTATTAGGTGTGAAGATCTACAGAGATAGATCTAAGAGGCTTCTCGGGCTGTGCCAGAGTACTTACATCGATAAAGTCCTGGAGAGATTTCATTTAGAGAATTCTAAAAGAGGATATCTTCCAGTCATACATGGTATGAATCTTTCAAAGAGTCAGTGTCCACAAACACAGACTGGGAAAGATGAAATGGACAATACGCCTTATGCTTCGGCTATTAGGTCCATTATGTATGCAATGTTGTGTACTCGCCCAGACGTCGCTTACGGGTTAAGCGTAACCAGTCGATTCCAAAGTAATCCAGGTAAGGCACACTGGATTGCAGTCAAGAACATTTTGAAATATCTTCGGAGGACCAAAGATATGTTCTTGATTTATGGTGGTCAGGAAGAACTCAGTATTGAAGGATATACTGACGCTTCGTTCCAATCTGACCAGGATGATTGCCGATCGCAATCAGGCTATGTTTTTAGCTTGAATGGAGGAGCAGTGGTGTGGAAAAGTTTCAAACAGTCAATTGTTGCTGATTCCACAACAGAAGCCGAGTATGTTGCAGCCTCGGAAGCATCCAAGGAGGCAGTCTGGATTCGTAAGTTCGTTCAGGAACTTGGTATTGTTCCTTCGAGTGCAGATCCATTGGTTATCTTCTGTGATAACACTGGAGCTATAGCTCAAGTAAAGGAACCATGGTCACACCAGAAGTCCATGCACATACAGAGAAGGTTTCACTTGATCCGGGAGATCATTAATCGTGGCGAGATCAAAATCTGCAAGGTTCATACAGATGACAATCTAGCTGACCCGCTCACTAAGCCTCTGGCGCAGCAGAAGCATGAGAAGCACTGTAATAATATGGGTTTGAGATTTCTCAACCATTAGATTAAGTGCAAGTGGGAGATTGTTGGGGTATGCCCTTAAGGCTAATGTTTGAAGCCTTGGGATTATTTCAGTATCATGTTTAAACTCTACGTTTATAAAGGCAATGGTTGTTATTCAGGTTGTTACATCATCTGCTGCAATATGTATACTTCTGAATAATGTCTCATCTGTTCAGCTTGGCTGACATGCAGTTTTGTCCTTAGTCGAGATATCTTGGTGAACATGAGACAGCCTTGATATGATTAAGACTAATATGTGTTCTAATCTTATAGGATGCTTCGAGCATGGAATAAGATGTAGACTCATGGGTACATTGGATGTACTGGACAGACCCTACTTAGGATATTCAATTGCTTGTCACAATGTGAATAATCCTTATATGCAAACAAGTGGCATATTTCCTCTGACTTGAGATCACTTGTGTTTCTAAATGATGATTGGCATTGTTTTGAGGTAGTTCGATATCATTTGAAACATAATGGTTATAGATTATCTTGGATAATGAGCATGAGTCATGTTAGGGCACTAGTGATAGATATAGGATTGCCGTCTCCTTGATTGGAGTGTGATGTTCTATAGGGGCCCCCAGGATGAGATGATTGAGAAAGTGTATGGCCATACCCAGATGACTATGATCATCTGATCTAATCATTCTCATCATATTGGAATTACAGGCTTGACACGCTTGTCCAATAAGAATGTCCAGTGGCAAAGGAAACACATATGCCTAGTGAGTTGGGTTCACACTTGTGCTGTGGTTTGGGTGTAGTCTTGGAAGACTCTTTCCTTTATATCGGGAGATAGTGATGTGTTGCTAGATACCCCTCACTGATCGTGATAACGTAAGTTATCGTTATCGACATTTAAAGGAAACCCTTAGGGTCGCACAATTTGATGATATGGCTTACTTAAGTCAGATCGTGTGGACTGAATTGTTCTGGTTCAGTTTAAAGGGATTTAATCTCTGATTGTAAGTGAGATCTGGTCTGGTCATGTTTGATTGATTAGGGCTTGAGATCGGTAAGCTTCGATCGAGAGAATTGATGATAGATCGGTGAGATCAAGAGCATCAAGAGATGAACGGTTGGATCTTGAACCTTTAGGGTTTATTGTGATCTGAACCAGATGCTTGGCTTAATTGGTCTTTGAACCAAACCGAAATTGAACCAGCTCATCATGTGAGCGCATGGTTCAAGGGGAGAGCAAAATGCGTTCGGGTAAACCCATGGTCGCATGAACGTTGGTGGTTTGCTATTTTTAGAAGCCATGAGGCCACGCCTCACATTCACGCCAAGAGAAGTTTTATTCTCGCCTCTCGCCCCTCTCTCTAGAGGTTCACTGGTTGTGTGTCGCCTTGACGCTTTGGAGAGGATTCGGCCAAGAAGAAAAACATCTCCTTCCCTTCCATTCGATCAGGAGACCTTGGAACCTTGCTAGCACAAGGAGCACTAAGGGAGTAGGCGCATGGATCACCTTGTGTGCGCACCATTTGGAGGAGAAGCGTTTGACTCTCTACTTCCTAGACGCCATCCAAGAAATGGCATCGGTAAGGATCGATTCTCATGTATACAAAATTTTAAAGTTGATCATACTGCATGCATCGATCTAGAAACCTTTTCCGCTGTGTTAAAACCTCTGCATGCGCCTATTAGGGTTTCGCCCCCTCGTGGTAGGGGACTTTCAACACCCACTTTTCTTTAGAAGGTGCATGGTGATAATTGTTTCCCCAGTCCAGTTTTAACCTGGACATGCCTTCGCAAGGAAACTCGTTGCCCCTGGTCATAACGGTTAGGAATAAACTTGACTAGTTTTTCACATGTGGTGGCCATATGGTAGAACTCTAGAGGCATCGTTGAGAGGTTAAAGTTTCATGCTGTATCCAGCCCTCACTGGACATGAAATGCCTAGACTGTCTCAATAAGGGGAATTGCCAAGTGCAATCGGCCGACGTGCCCACCTTATGAAGCATGGGTTACTTTGTGCATCTCATCCCACCCCCATGGAATGCGAAGCCTCATGTGAAATAAGGATCCCATCCCACTAGGAAATCACGGATTTCTCAATTGACTTTATGGGTTGTCAATTCGATTAAAATAGTGGGAGCCACAATCATTTAATATAAGTCCAGATTAAATGATTCAAAGTAGAACTAATATGCTTTTTCTTGATCGTTGTAGATATAAGGGCAACAAACAATAGCAGATGGTCACTACGATCTATCCTGGAAAGGAACAAGTTGGTTTGAAACCAACTTATTGGACTGGTATCTCAACTTGAGGATTGTTCTCAAGCATGAGAAGAAGCTGTATGTCCTTGAGCAGCCTATTCCTGAATCCCTTCCATGCTCAGCCTCAGCGACCGAGACTGATGCTTTTCATAAGCATCAAAAGGATGCATCTGAGGTTATTAATCTGATGCTAACCAACATGTCATGTGAATTGCGAAGGCGATATGAGGAGAAAAGTGCCTCTGAGATCATAAAAGATCTAAAGAAGCTTTTCGATGAAGCGGTTAGTACTCGTACCTCTAAGGCAGTCAATCAATGCAATAGTAAGCCAAAGGGTTTGACTAAGTCATTGAAAACAAAGTTGGAAAGGATAAGGAAAGATAGGTGCTATAGTTGTGGAAGGCCAATCCACTTTAAAAGGGACTTAGTACAACTTTAGAATGAGGTGAAGAGAAGCAGGGCTTCATCTTCTAGCTTAGGTATTTATGTTACTAAAGTCAACCTTTCTACTTCTATGTCATCAGTATTGAATACTGCATGTGGAGCTCATATTTGTACAAATATATAGGTGCTCAAGAAAAGTAGATCGGTGTGGCTTGGAGAGATTGGCCTATAAGTTGGAAACGGAGCACATGTTGCTATTGTTGCTATAGGAATTTTGACGATCTCTCTGCCTTCTGGACTTCAGTTAGAGTTAGATAATTGCTATTATGTACCTTTTCTTAACAAAAATATTGTATCCATTCCTTGTTTGGCAAGGAAAGGTTTTAAGTTTGAAATAAAGGAGAACTCTTGTTCTTTTTCGTTTGCAAACATGGAAGGGTACTTTATCCAATGGATTATATGTCTTGGACATGGATAACTCTATATGTAACGTAAATAATAAAAGGATCAAATTGAATGGTTCAGTTGGTGCATACCTTTGGCATTGTCGATTAGCCCATATAAACAAAAATTGTATTCAACAACTCCATGCAAATTGATTGTTAGATTCAACTTTCTTGGAGGAGTTTGATATATGTGAACCTTGTTTGTTAAGCAAAATGACAAAAGCACTTTTTACCAAGATAGGTGAGAGGGCAAGAGGTTTATTGGATCTCATACATATTGATGTGTGTGGGCCATTCAGTAAACAAGCCAGAGGAGGGTACAACTACTTCATCATATTTACTAATGACTTTAGTAGATATGGTTATGTCTATTTGATGAGACATAAATTAGAATCCTTTGAGAAATTTAAGGAGTTCATACATGAAGTAGAGAACCAACTTGGTAGAACCATTAAAACTCTTCAATCAGATCGAGGTGGAGAGTACCTGAGTGGTGAGTTATTTGATTATCTTAGAGAGTGTGGGATCCTACTCACCCCTCTTGGAAAACCCCAATGGAATAGTGTGTCTGAGAGGAGGAATCAAACTTTGTTGGACATGGTTCGATCTATGATGAGTCATGCAGCTCTACCACCCTTATTCTGAGGATATGCACTTAAAACAACTTATCTCATACTGAATAACGTTCCATCTAAGAGTGTCTCTAAGATTCCATATGAGGTATTGAGTGGACGACGCCCGATTCTCTCTTTTGTCAAAATCTAGGGATGTGAGGCCTATGTCAAATGTTAGGATTCTAGCAAGCTAGAACCCAGATATGATAAATGCGTGTTTGTGGGGTATCCTAAGGAAACTAAAGAATACTACTGCTATGTTCCCACCGAGAACATAGACTTTGTTGCTCGGGGTGCTGTCTTTCTAGAGAAAGAATTTCTCATGAAAGAAGTTAGTGGGAGGAAGTTTGACTTGGATGAGGTCCAAGTACAACCACAAGATATAGAGATGGAATTTGAGCCACGTACACCAGTTGATGTACCGGAGGCTCAGACACAGGCCAAATGTAGGTCTAGGAGGATTCATCATGCTCCTGAGAGATATGGATCGCTGCTAACTCAACATGATGGGATCTTCATCATAGAGGATGAACCCAGAACTTATGATGAGGCGATCACTAGACCGGACTTCGAGAAAAGGCTTGAGGCCATGAGATCCGAGATGGATTCCATATCGACAAACCAAGTCTGGGATTTGGTTAAGCTGTCTGATGGGGTAAAACCCATAGGGTGTAAATGGCTCTTCAAAAGGAAGACAAACATGGATGACAATATAGTTACCTATAAGGGTAGACTTGTGACTAAGGATTCAAACAAGTCCATGGGGTGGACTATGATGAAACCTTCTTGCCAGTAGCCATGATTAAATTCATTCGTATCTTTCTTGCCATAGCTGCATATCATGATTATGAGATATGGGATATGGATGTTAAGACAGGATTCCTTAATGGGAAGCTGATAGAGGATGTGTATATGACACAGCCTGATGGCTTCATCCATCCTGTAGAGGCCAACAAGGTCTACAGGCTAAAAAGATCTATTTATGGATTAAAGTAAGCATCTCAAGTTGGAATCTCAGTTTGAAGAAGTTGAGTAAGATTATGGCTTTATCAAAAGTGAAGATGATGCCTGTGTATATAGAAAATTCAATAGGAGCATGGTGACTTTTTTCGTCCTGTATGTCTGAAAGTTCCCTAAAGGGGGCGAAACCCCAAAGCATGCGCATATAAAACTTGCATGGGTGGAATCTAGGGTTTCCTAGGATCATAGTATGAACATAGATCAACTTTAATAACAAGTATAGATCAAGTTAAGATCATACCAATGCCATTTCTTGGATGGCGTCTTGGAAGAAGAGGGCGAGCGGCTCTCCTCCAAAGGTGGCGCACACAAGGTGAAGATGACTACTCCCTTGGCGTTCCTTGTGCTAGCAAAGCTCCAAGGTCTCCTGATCGCGTGAAGGAGATTGAGATGATCTCTTGGCTTTGTCAAGTCCTCTCCTTGGCGTCAAGACTCACACACGAGAGAAGAGAGGCGACAAGAGGTGAAGAGGTGAGAATAGGGGCGATCCCTCGAACGTGAGGCGTGCTCCCCATTTTGGAAAACCAATTTCCAAAAATAGCAAGCCACAACTTCAACGCAAGAGGCGTTTACCCCAATCGCAACTTCCTCCCTTGACTTGAACCATGCGCTCACACTAAGTGAACTGGTTCAATTACATTTGGTTCAAAGACCAAATTAAACCAAGCATTGGTCTAGATCATATTAAGCCATAAGGTTCAAGATCTAACCATTCATCTCTTGATGCTCTTGATCTCACTGATCTAGCATCAATTCTCTCGATCGAAGCTTACCGATCTCAAGCCTTAATCAATCAAACATGATCAGACCAGATCTCACTTACAATCAGAGTTTAAACTCCTTTAAACTAAACCAAAACAATTCAGTCCACACGATCTGACTTAAGTAAGCCATATCATCAAATTGTGCGACCCTAAGGGTTTCCTTTAAATGTCGGTAACGATAACTTACGTTATCACGATCAGTGAGGGGTATCTAGCAACACATCACTGTCTCCCGATATAAAGGAAAGAATCTTCCAAGACTACACCCAAACCACAGCACAAGTGTGAACCCAAGTCACTTGACATATGTGTTTCCTTTGCCACTGGATGTTCTTATTGGACAAGCGTGTCAAGCCTGTAATTCCAATATGATGAGAATGATTAGATCAGATGAACATAGTCATCTGGGTATGGCCATACACTTTCTCAATCATCTCATCCAGGGGCCCCTATAGAACATCACACTCCAATCAAGGAGACGGCAATCCTATATCTATCACTAGTGCCCTAACATGACTCATGCTCACTATCCAAGATAGTCTATAACCATTATGTTTCAAATGATATTGAACTACCTCAAAACAATGCCAATCATCATTTAGAAACACAAGTGATCTCAAGTCAGAGGAAATATGCCACTTGTTTGCATATAAGGATTATTCACATTGTGACAAGCAATTGAATATCCTAAGTAGGGTCTGTCCAGTACATCCAATGTACCCATGAGTCTACATCTTATTCCATGCTCGAAGCATCCTATAAGACTAGAACACATATTAGTCTCAATCATATCAAGGCTGTCTCATGTTCACCAAGATATCTCGACTAAGGACAAAACTGCATGTCAGCCAAGCTGAACAGCATTGAGACATTATTTAGAAGTATACATATTGCAGCAGATGATGTAACAACCTGAATAACAACCATTGCCTTTATAAACATAGAGTTTATACACATGAAACTGAAATAATCCCAAGGCCTCAAACATTAGCCTTAAGGGCATACCCCAACAATCTCCCACTTGCACTTAATCTAACGGTTGAGAAATCTCAAACCCATATTATTACAGTGCTTCTCATGCTTCTGCTGTGCCAGAGGCTTTGTAAGCGGGTCAGCTAGATTGTCATCTGTATGAACCTTGCAGACTTTGATCTCGCCACGATCAATGATCTCCCGGATCAAATGAAACCTTCTCTGTATGTGCTTGTGTTGGGGTATGCCCTTAAGGCTAATGTTTGAGGCCTCGGGATTGTATCAGTATCATGTATAAACTTCATGTTTATAAAGGCAATGGTTGTTATTCATGTTGTTGCATTATCTGCGGTCATATGTATACTTCTGAATAATGTCTCAATGCTGTTCAACTTGGCTGACATGCAGTTAAGTCCTTAGTCGAGATATCTTGGTGAACATGAGACAGCCTTGATATGATTGAGACTAATATGTGTTATAATCTTATAGGATGCTTCGAGCATGGAATAAGATGTAGACTCATAGGTACATTGGATGTACTGGACAGACACTACTAGGATGTTCAATTGCTTGTCACAATGTGAATAATCCTTGTATGCAAACAAGTGGCATACTTCCTCTGACTTGAGATCACTTGTGTTTCTAAATGATGATTGTCATTGTTTTGAGGTAGTTCAATATCATTTGAAACATAATGGTTATAGACTATCTTGGATAATGATCATGAGTCAGGTTAGGACACTAGTGATAGATAAAGGATTGCCGTCTCCTTGATAGGAGTGTGATGTTCTAAAGGGGCCCCCTGGATGAGATGATTGAGAAAGTGTATGGCCATACCCAGATGACTATGTTCATCTGATCTAATCATCCTCATCATATTGGAGTTACAAGCTTGACACGCATGTCCAATAAGAACATCCAGTAAGTGGATTCACACTTGTGCTATGGTTTGGGTGTAGTCTTGGAAGACTCTTTCCTTTATATCGGGAGACAGTGATGTGTTGCTAGATACCCCTCACTGATCGTGATAACGTAAGTTATCGTTACCGACATTTAAAGGAAACCCTTAGGGTCGCACAATTTGATGATATGGCTTACTTAAGTCAGATCGTGTGGACTGAATTGTTTTGGTTCAGTTTAAGGGATTTAAACTCTGATTGTAAGTGAGATCTGGTCTGATCATGTTTGATTGATTAGGGCTTGAGATCGGTAAGCTTTGATCGAGAGAATTGATGCTAGATCGGTGAGATCAATAGCGTCAAGAGATGAACGGTCAGATCTTGAATCTTAGGGTTTAAGGTGATCTGGACCAAGGCTTGGCTTGATTTGGTCCTTGAACCAAATCCAAATTGAACCGGCTCATGTATGAGCGCATGGTTCAATTTATAGGGATGAGCGTTCGGTTCACTTGGAGTGAACGCATAACGCATGTATTGAAGCATTTGCTATTTTTGGAAATTCGGTTTTCCAAAGTGGAAAACGCCTCCACGTTCGAGTGCAACGCTTCTCTATTCTCGTCTCTCGCCCCTTGCTCTCAAAGACTCACTCTTGCGTGGTGAAGGTTGACGACAAGAGAGGATTCGGCCAAGAAGTGTAGATCTCATCCCTTCCATACGATAAGGGCACTTGGAGAACCTTGCTAGCACAAGGAACACAAGGAGTAGTCATCATTCTCTTGTGTGCGTCACCTTTGGAGGAGAGCCCTTTCGCCATCTTCTTCCAAGACGCCATTCGAATCAATGGTTATGGTATGATCTTCTTCTTGATCTATTCAATCATTTGACAGTTGATCATATGGCATGTAAAAGATCTTTAAGAAACCCTTGCTTCCTTGCGAATTTTATATGCGCCTCCTATTAGGGTTTCGTCCCCCCTTAGATTTAGGGGGCTTTCAATTGGTATCAGAGCATTGGTTTATATATGTTCATATGATTGCTGAAGGTGATCCATGTATGCGTTTATGCATAGATCTAAGTTTTCTCATCATGCGAAACTACTAGTTGAATATATTTTATGTTGGCGCATGTTTGATGCTTACATAGTTGCGCATGTTGAATGTTGTAGTTTTTCTTAAAAAACTTAATCACTTGCGCGCCTCACTTAGATCTAAGCGCTTGCTATAAACCCTTAGACGGGTTAGTAGGGTTGAAGTCATCACCTAGTTAAGATCCAAACAGTCTGATCAGACCATCTGACAGCCTAGATGGGTCGACCAGATGGCATCTGTGCGCATGCACAAGGTGGCTATAGGTCGACTGCAGACAGGCGTGTAGCGATGTCTGGTTGAGACAACCAGTGAACGCGTATGAGTTAGGCCCGGGGTCACACCCGCTTGCCAGAACTCATGAGGGTTGTTCAGCCCAGCGCATGCATGGTTGACCATTAGGTCGACTCAAGTCAGTTAGGACTTGGTGCATGCAAGGGCAGTGGATAAGACTAGGTCTGATGAGTGGATCCCTAGTAATGGACCGTTGTAAGTTAGTAAGGCACATAAGAAAATTAAAATTGATGCCAATGGGTTTTCAAAAATTTTATTTTCTTATTTGGATCACATGTTGGTTGGATGCCATGATGCTTGTTTATTTAATCTTATGTGGGCTGCCTAATTAATGTGTGCTGTGCTGGGGCCTGCGTGCCTGGAATTAAAATTGTAAATTAATTTTTATTGTGATCTGCGCATCACATGTTATTTAATTTATAAAGTGTAATTGACCTGCGAGTCAATCTTGTCTAGATAGATTAAATTGTAATTTTATCAGACAAGAGCACAGAGCACACATGGCAGAGGTGCATGCAGCTTGAGGCTTAACCAGGTGGGAGGTCCAGGGTTCGACTCTGGGACAGGCGCATTTACCTGGTGGGCGCACCTGAGCTGCAGTGGGCGCTCGGGCCCTGGGTTGGGCCAGATGAGAAGGCAAAAGACCCATGAAGAGCTCAAGTGAAGACTTAAGTTAAATTAAGGTCTTACTTAGGTTTAATGGGCTTTTACCACATAAGATCAGCATGCTTTCTACTTATTGTTTATATAATTAGAACTGCATGATTTAATCTTCTGCTATCGCCATAGGTTATGCATGATAGTTAAGAAGATAAAAGACCGTTAAAATCCAACGCTAAAATATCAAGCACGTAAGCCTTCTGACGCGAAACCTCACTGTTCTGACTATCGTTGGGGCCGTGTTGTACCCACTCAGTGGGCATGCCCATCTATCTTCAGACGGTGTGTGATTACACCTGCGTGTTACAGAGAAGGGATTTATCGCTTCTCGTTGCTCAGCATAGCACGTGGTGGTCCAGGGAGTAGGTCAGGTCAGCTTGACCATGTAGGCTACATACTGAGCATATGTGAGCTATATGGAGGCAGCCATCTGTGGGATCAGAGACTGTGTTGTACCAACTCAGTTGGCACAGTCTGCTGGATTGCCCAGATGAAGGGGAATCGCACGGGTTGGCGATTGGCAGGCATTGCCTACCAGAAATTAGTGCTTGTACTCTCTGTGCATCTTATCTCGCCTGAGCGGGACGCGGAGACCAAGTATGAAATCTGGATCCCATCTCACTTAAAGAGCATTACTCTTTCGGACTGTTTAATGGATTTTTCAGTCAGATAAAATAGTGAGAAAAGAATCTTTCTTAAGTCCTGGATTGATTCTAAACATTGATACTGACCTTGCTGTTCTTGCATTGTTGTAGATTACTGTAGCAACGAACACCACGAATTTCAATGTGCGATCCCTACTGGAAAGAGAGAAGTTTGCTGGGCCAAACTTCTCAGACTGGTACGGACACCTTAAGATTGTTCTTAAGGCAGAGAGGAAGCTGTATGTCCTCGAGACGGCTATACCGCCTCAACCCGCTGCGAACGCCGCAAGGGCGGTTCGCGATGCCTATGAAAAGCATGTCAATGATAGCATTGATGTCGCTTGCCTGATGCTTGCGTCTATGACGCCAGAGCTGCAGCGTCAGCATGAGGATCTATCTGCTATACAAATTATAGCAAACCTCAAGCTGCTGTATGCTGCACAGGCTAGGACTGAACGCTACAATTTGACTAAACTTTTCTTTCATAGCAAACTGGCTGAAGGGAGTCCAGTGGGAGCTCACGTACTCAAGATGATTGGGTACAAGGAGGCTCTAGAAAAACTGGGACATACCATCAATCAGGAGCTTGCTGTAGACATCATTCTTCAGTCTCTCCTGACCTCTTTCGATCCGTTCATTATTAATTTTAATATGAACAAGATCGACTGTACCCCGGCAGAGTTACTGAACATGCTCTTGACTACAGAGTTGACTCTAAAGGGAAAGCCTTCAACCTCTGTCTTGATGGTTCCTTCAAGGAACAAGAAGAAAGGGAAGAAGGGCAAAGCCCCTGTCAAGAGCTACAGCAAGGCTCTGAAACAAAAGGTTAAGCGGTCGAAGGAATACAGATGTTTCCACTGTGGCCAGCTGGGTCACTGGAAAAAGGACTGTAAAGCGCTCCAAGGAGACAAGAAGGGAAGCAATCCTTTTGCTTCTGGCTCAGGTATTTTCATGACTGAAGTCATGGTTTCTTCTTCTATATCATGGGTGTTGGACACTGCATGTGGAGTTCACATTTGTTCAAATGTACAGGAACTCAAGAGAAGAAGACAGGTGGGACAGCATGAGGTGGACCTACGAGTTGGAAACGGAGCACGGGTTGCTGCTGTTGCTGTAGGAGAATATCACATCTCATTACCATCTGGACTTGTATTAGAATTGAACAATTGTTATTTTGTACCTAGCATAACGAAAAATATTATCTCTATTCCTGCTCTTGTCAGGAAAGGGTTTTCCTTTGAATGCAATATTTCAAAGTGTGTTATTTCTTATGATAATATTGTTTATGCTACTGGATCAATTAACAATGGGTTATTCATGTTGGACATGGAATATTCTATACAAAATATTGATAATAAGAAAGCCAAGTATGCTGATGACAGCACCTTGCTATGGCATAGTCGTTTAGGCCATATTAACGAGAAACGCATTAAGCGGTTGCATGATCATGGACTGCTGGGATCATTCTCCTATGAGGAGCTTGATACATGCAAAGCTTGTTTAATGGGTAAAATGACGAAGGCTCCTTTTCCTAACAAAGGTCAAAGGGCTTCAGGTTTACTTGACCTCATTCACAGTGATGTGTGTGGGCCATTTAGTAAACATGCCAGAGGTGGCTATTCATACTTCATTACCTTTACTGATGATTTCAGTAGATACGGGTATGTCTATCTAATGAGACATAAGAGTGAATCTTTTGACAAGTTCAAAGAGTTCAAAAATGAAGTGCAAAATCAGCTAGGCCAAAATATCAAGGCACTTCGCTCAGATCGAGGTGGAGAATACCTAAGTCAAGAGTTTACTGACTATCTGAAGCAGTGTGGGATTGTCTCACAGCTTACTCCGCCAGGAACACCGCAATGGAATGGTGTGTCCGAGAGAAGGAACAGAACCTTATTGGATATGGTTCGTTCAATGATGAGTCAGGCTACTCTACCTTACTCCTTTTGGGGATTTGCACTGGAAACAGCTGCAAAGGTACTAAACCGAGTGCCATCCAAGGCAGTTTCAAAGACTCCATATGAGTCATGGTATGGGAAACAGCCGAGCTTGACATTTATTAAGATCTGGGTTGCGAGGCTTATGTCAAAAAGCTCGCCTCTGGGAAACTAGAGAGCAGATCTGAGAAATGCATCTTTGTCGGTTACCCTAAGGAAACTAAGGGTTATTATTTCTACGACCCCAAAGAGAACAAAGTATTTGTTGCTCGGACGGCTATTTTTCTTGAGAAGGAATTTCTTCTGCAAGAGGCCAGTGGGAGAGAAATAAAGCTGGATGAGAATCCAGAGGAAGGACAAAGTAGTCAAGCACAGTTGGATGAGCATGAGCCAGTAGAACAGGTTATTGAACAACCTGAGGCTCAGATATCACAGGAACCGCGAAGATCGGGAAGGATCCGTCGACAGCCTGAGCGCTATGACGGAGTCTACATCATTGATCATGATGAACCCCTCACTTATGCGGATGCGGTCAGTGGACCGGAATCAGCGAGATGGCTTGAAGCTATGCGAGCCGAGATGGACTCCATGTCAGATAACCAAGTCTGGGATTTGGTTGATCCGCCTCCGGGAGTAATCCCTATAGGCTGTAAATGGATCTTCAAGAAGAAGATAGACATGGATGGTAACGTGGTTACCTATAAAGGCAGGCTAGTTGCGAAAGGTTTCAAACAAATCTACGGGATAGATTATGATGAAACTTTCTCTCCTGTAGCCATGTTCAAGTCTATTCGGATCATTCTCGCAATAGCAGCATATTATCATTATGAGATCTGGCAGATGGATGTGAAGACCGCTTTCCTTAATGGAAATCTGGATCAGGATGTGTATATGACACAACCTGAAGGTTTCACTAATCCATCAGATCGTCATAAAATATGCAAGTTAAAGAAGTCCATTTATGGACTTAAGCAAGCATCAAGAAGCTGGAACATTCGTTTTGATGAATCAATCTGTGAATTTGGTTTCATCAAGAATGAAGATGACCCGTGTGTATATAGGAGGTTTAGTGGGAGAGTAATTACATTCCTAGTCCTCTACGTCGATGATATCTTAATCATTGGAAACGGTATTCCTGAACTACATGCGGTTAAGGCATGGTTAAGAAAATGTTTCCAGATGAAAGATCTAGGAGAAGCAGCCTATGTATTAGGTGTGAAGATCTACAGAGATAGATCTAAGAGGCTTCTCGGGCTGTGCCAGAGTACTTACATCGATAAAGTCCTGGAGAGATTCCATTTAGAGAATTCTAAAAGAGGATATCTTCCAGTCAGACATGGTCTGAATCTTTCAAAGAGTCAGTGTCCGCAAACACAGACTGAGAAAGATGAAATGGACAATACGCCTTATGCTTCGGCTATTGGGTCCATTATGTATGCGATGTTGTGTACTCGCCCAGACGTCGCTTACGGGTTAAGCGTGACCAGTCGATTCCAAAGTAATCCAGGTCAGGCGCACTGGATTGCAGTCAAGAACATTTTGAAATATCTTCGGAGGACCAAAGATATGTTCTTGGTGTATGGTGGTCAGGAAGAACTCAGTATTGAAGGATATACTGACGCTTCGTTCCAATCTGACCAGGATGATTTCCGATTTCAATCAGGCTATGTTTTTAGCTTGAATGGAGGAGCAGTGGTGTGGAAAAGTTTCAAACAATCTATTGTTGCTGATTCCACAACAGAAGCCGAGTATGTTGCAGCCTCAGAAGCATCTAAGGAGGCAGTGTGGATTCGTAAGTTCGTTCAGGAACTTGGTGTTGTTCCTTCGAGTGCAGATCCTTTGGTTATCTTTTGTGATAACACTGGAGCAATCGCACAAGCAAAGGAACCACGGTCGCACCAGAAGTCCAAGCACATACAGAGACGGTTTCACTTGATCCGGGAGATCATTGATCGAGGCGAGATCAAAATCTGCAAGGTTCATACAGATGACAATCTGGCTGACCTGCTTACAAAGCCTCTGGCGCAGCAGAGGCATGAGAAGCACTGTAATAATATGGGTTTGAGATATCTCAACCATTAGATTAAGTGCAAGTGGGAGATTGTTGGGGTATGCCCTTAAGGCTAATGTTTGAGGCCTCGGGATTGTATCAGTATCATGTATAAACTTCATGTTTATAAACGCAATGGTTGTTATTCATGTTGTTGCATTATCTGCTGTCATATGTATACTTCTGAATAATGTCTCAATGCTGTTCAGCTTGGCTGACATGCAGTTAAGTCCTTAGTCGAGATATCTTGGTGAACATGAGACAGCCTTGATATGATTGAGACTAATATGTGTTCTAATCTTATAGGATGCTTCGAGCATGGAATAAGATGTAGACTCATAGGTACATTGGATGTACTGGACAGACCCTACTAGGATGTTCAATTGCTTGTCACAATGTGAATAATCCTTGTATGCAAACAAGTGGCATACTTCCTCTGACTTGAGATCACTTGTGTTTCTAAATGATGATTGTCATTGTTTTGAGGTAGTTCAATATCATTTGAAACATGATGGTTATAGACTATCTTGGATAATGATCATGAGTCAGGTTAGGACACTAGTGATAGATAAAGGATTGCTGTCTCCTTGATAGGAGTGTGATGTTCTAAAGGGGCCCCCTGGATGAGATGATTGAGAAAGTGTATGGCCATACCCAGATGACTATGTTCATCTGATCTAATCATCCTCATCATATTGGAGTTACAAGCTTGACACGCATGTCCAATAAGAACATCCAGTGGCAAAGGAAACATGTATGTCTAGTGAAGTGGATTCACACTTGTGCTATGGTTTGGGTGTAGTCTTGGAAGACTCTTTCCTTTATATCGGGAGACAATGATGTGTTGCTAGATACCCCTCACTGATCGTGATAACGTAAGTTATCGTTACCGACATTTAAAGGAAACCCTTAGGGTCGCACAATTTGATGATATGGCTTACTTAAGTCAGATCGTGTGGACTGAATTGTTTTGGTTCAGTTTAAGGGATTTAATCTCTGATTGTAAGTGAGATATGGTCTGATCATGTTTGATTGATTAGGGCTTGAGATCGGCAAGCTTCGATCGAGAGAATTGATGCTAGATCGGTGAGATCAAGAGCATCAAGAGATGAACGGTCATATCTTGAATCTTAGGGTTTAAGGTGATCTAGACCAAGGCTTGGCTTGATTTGGTCCTTGAACCAAATCCAAATTGAACCGGCTCATGTATGAGCGCATGGTTCAATTTAGAGGGATGAGCGTTCGGTTCACTTGGAGTGAACGCATAACGCATGTATTGAAGCATTTGCTATTTTTGGAAATTCGGTTTTCCAAAGTGGAAAACGCCTCCACGTTCGAGTGCAACGCTTCTCTATTCTCGTCTCTCGCCCCTTGCTCTCAAAGACTCACTCTTGCGTGGTGAAGGTTGACGACAAGAGAGGATTCGGCCAAGAAGTGTAGATCTCATCCCTTCCATACGATAAGGGCACTTGGAGAACCTTGCTAGCACAAGGAACACAAGGAGTAGTCATCATCCTCATGTGTGCGTCACCTTTGGAGGAGAGCCCTTTCGCCATCTTCTTCCAAGACGCCATTCGAATCAATGGTTATGGTATGATCTTCTTCTTGATCTATTCAATCATTTGACAGTTGATCATATGGCATGTAAAAGATCTTTTAAGAAACCCTTGCTTCCTTGCGAATTTTATATGCGCCTCCTATTAGGGTTTCGTCCCCCCTTAGATTTATGGGGCTTTCAGCTTGGACTTCTGGTGCGACCGTTGTTCCTTTGCTTGTGCTATTGCTCCAGTGTTATCACAGAAGATAACCAAAGGATCTGCACTCGAAGGAACAACACCAAGTTCCTGAACGAACTTACGAATCCACACTACCTCCTTGGATGCTTCTGAGGCTGCAACATACTCGGCTTCTGTTGTGGAATCAGCAACAATTGACTGTTTGAAACTTTTCCACACCACTGCCCCTCCATTCAAGCTTAAAACATAGCCTGATTGCGATCGGAAATCATCCTGGTCAGACTGGAACGAAGCGTCAGTATATCCTTCAATACTGAGTTCTTCCTGACCTCCATATATCAAGAACATATCTTTGGTCCTCCGAAGATATTTCAAAATGTTCTTGACTGCAATCCAGTGTGCCTTCCCTGGATTACTTTGGAATCGACTGGTCACGCTTAACCCGTAAGCGACGTCTGGGCGAGTACACAACATCGCATACATAATGGACCCAATAGCCGAAGCATAAGGCGTATTGTCCATTTCATCTTTCTCAGTCTGTGTTTGTGGACACTGACTCTTTGTCCATTTCATCTTTCTCAGTCTGTGTTTGTCCATTTAGAATTTTCTAAATGGAATCTTTCCAGGACTTTATCGATCTAAGTACTCTGGCACAGCCCGAGAAGCCTCTTTGATCTATCTCTGTAGATCTTCACACCTAATACATAGGCTGCTTCTCCTAAATCTTTCATCTGGAAACATTTTCTTAACCATGCTTTGACGGCATGTAGTACAGGAATATCGTTTCCAATGATTAAGATATCATCGACGTAGAGGACAAGGAAAGTAATCACGCTCCCACTAAACCTCTTATATACACACGGGTCATCTTCATTCTTGATGAAACCAAATTCACAGATTGATTCATCAAAACGAATATTCCAGCTTCTTGATGCTTGTTTAAGTCCATAAATGGACTTCTTTAATTTGCATATTTTATGATGATCTGATGGATTAGTGAAACCTTCAAGTTGTGTCATATACACATCCTCCTCTAATTTTCCATTAAGGAAAGCGGTCTTCACATCCATTTGCCAGATCTCATAATCATAATATGCCGCTATCGCAAGAATAATCCGAATAGACTTGAACATAGCTATAGGAGAGAAAGTTTCATCATAATCTATCCCATAGATTTGTTTGAAACCTTTCGCAACTAGCCTGCCTTTATAGGTAACCACGTTACCATCCATGTCAATCTTCTTCTTGAAGATCCACTTACAGCCTATAGGGATTACTCCCGGAGGCGGATCAACCAAATCCCAAACTTGGTTATCTGACATGGAGTCCATCTCGGCTCGCATAGCTTCAAGCCATCTCGCTGATTCCGGTCCATTGACCGCATCCGCATAAGTGAGGGGTTCATCATCAATGATGTAGACTCCGTCATAGCGCTCAGGCTGTCGACGGATCCTTCCCGATCTTCGCGGTTCCCGTGATATCTGGGCCTCAGGTTGCTCAGTAACCTGATCTACTGGCTCAGGCTCATCCAACTGTGCTTGACTACTTTGTCCTTCTTCTGGATTCTCATCCAGCTTTATTTCTCTCCCACTGGCTTCTTGCAGAAGAAATTCTTTCTCAAGAAAAATAGCCGTCCGAGCAACAAATACTTTGTTCTCTTTGGGATCGTAGAAATAATAACCCTTTGTTTCTTTCGGGTAACCGACAAAGATACATTTCTCAGATCTACTCTCTAGTTTCCCAGAGGCGAGCTTTTTGACATAAGCCTCGCAACCCCAGATCTTAATAAATGTCAAGCTCGGCTGTTTCCCATACCATAACTCATATGGAGTCTTTGAAACGGCCTTGGATGGCACTCGGTTTAGTACCTTTGCAGCTGTTTCCAGTGCAAATCCCCAAAAGGACTAAGGTAGAGTAGCCTGACTCATCATTGAACGAACAATATCCAGTAAGGTTCTATTTCTCCTCTCGGACACACCATTCCATTGCGGTGTTCCTGGCGGAGTGAGCTGTGAGATAATCCCACACTCCTTCAGATAGTCAGTAAACTCATGACTCAAGTATTCTCCACCTCGATCTGAACGAAGTGCCTTGATATTTCGGCCTAGCTGATTTTGTACTTCATTTTTGAACTCTTTGAACTTGTCAAAAGATTCACTCTTATGTCTCATTAGATAGACATAACCATACCTACTGAAATCATCAGTAAAGGTAATGAAGTATGAATAGCCACCTCTGGCATGTTTACTAAATGGCCCACACACATCACTGTGAATGAGGTCAAGTAAACCTGAAGCCCTTTGACCTTTGTTGGAAAAAGGAGACTTCGTCATTTTGCCCATTAAACAAGCTTTGCATGTATCAAGCTCCTCATAGGAGAATGATCCCAGCAGTCCATGCTCATGCAACCGCTTAATGCGCTTCTTGTTAATATGGCCTAAACGACTATGCCATAACAAGGTGCTGTCTTCAGCATACTTGGCTTTCTTAATATCAATCTGCTGTATAGAACATTCCATGTCCAACATGAATAACCCATTGTTAATTGACCCAGTAGCATAAACAATATTATCAAAAGAAATATAACACTTTAAAATCTTGCATTCAAAGGAAAACCCTTTCCTGACAAGAGCAGGAATAGAGATAATATTCTTAGTTATGCTCGGTACAAAATAACAATTGTCCAGTTCTAATACAAGACCAGATGGTAAAGAGATGTGATATTCTCCTACAGCAACAGCAGCAACCCGTGCCCCGTTTCCTACTCGTAGGTCCACCTCATGCTGTCCCACCTGTCTTCTTCTCTTGAGTTCCTGTACATTTGAACAAATGTGAACTCCACATGCAGTGTCCAACACCCATGAAATAGAAGAAGAAGATACCATGACTTCAGTCACGAAAATACCTGAGCCAGAAGCGAAAGAGTTGCTTCCCTTCTTATCTCCTTGGAGCGCTTTACAGTCCTTTTTCCAGTGACCCAGCTGGCCACAATGGAAACATCTGTATTCCTTTGACCGCTTGAGCTTTTGTTTCAGAGCCTTGTTGTAGCTCTTGACAGGGGCTTTGCCCTTCTTCCCCTTCTTCTTGTTCCTAGAAGGAAACATTAGGACAGAGGATGAAGGCGTTCCCTTCTCACGAGACTGAGTCTGCTCTATAGTCAAGAGCATGTTCAGTAACTATGCCGGGGTACAGTCGATCTTGTTCATATTAAAATTAATGATGAACGGATCGAAAGAGGCCGGGAGAGACTGCAGGATGATATCTACAACAAGCTCCTGATTGATGGTGTGTCCTAGTTTCTCTAGAGCCTCCTTGTACCCAATCATCTTGAGTACGTGAGCTCCCACTGGACTCCCTTCAGTCAGTTTGCTCTGAAAGAAAAGTTTCGTCAAGTTATAGCGTTCAGTCCTTGCCTGTGCAGCATACAGCATCTTGAGGTTTGCTATAATTTCTATAGCTGATAAATCCTCATGCTGACGCTGCAGCTGTGGCGTCATAGACGCTAGCATAAGGCAAGCGACATCAATGCTGTCATTGACATGCTTTTCATAAGCTTCCTGAACCGCCCTTGCGGCGTTCGCAGCGGGTTGAGGCGGTATAGCCGTCTCGAGGACATACAGTTTCCTCTCAGCCTTAAGAACAATCTTAAGGTGTCCGTACCAGTCTGAGAAGTTTGGCCCAGCAAACTTCTCCCTTTCCAGTAGGGATCGCACATTGAACGCTGTGGTGTTCGTTGCTGCAGTAATCTACAACAATGCAAGAACAGCAAGGTCAGTATCAATGTTAGAATCAATTCAGGACTTAAGAATGATTCTTTTCTCACTATTTTATCTGGCTGAAAAATCCAGCAAAACAGCCCGAAAGAGTAACACTCTTTTAGTGAGATGGGATCCAGATTTCATACTTGGTCTCCGCATCCCGCTCAGGCGAGATAAGATGCACAGAGAGTACAAGCACTAATTTCTGGTAGGCAATCCCTGCCAATCGCCAACCCGTGTGATTCCCCTTCATCTGGGCAATCCAGCAGACTGTGCCAACTGAGTTGGTACAACACAGTCTCTGATCCCACAGATGGCTGCCTCCATATAGCTACCATATGCTCAATATGTAGCCTACATGGTCAAGCTGACCCAACCTACTCCCTGGACCACCACGTGCTATGCTGAGCAACGAGAAGCGATAAATCCCTTCTCTGTAACACGCAGGTGTAATCACACACCGTCTGAAGATAGATGGGCGTGCCCACTGAGTGGGTACAACACGGCCCCAACGATAGTCAGAACAGTGAGGTTTCGCGTCAGAAGGCTATCGTGCTTGATATTTAACGTTGGATTTTAACGGTCCTTTTATCTTCTTACTATCATTCAAATCCTATGGTGATAGCAGAAGAATAAATCATGCAGTTACTAAATTACTTAAACAGTAAATTAAAAGCATGATGATCTTATGTGGTAAAAGCCCATTAAGCCTAAGTAAGACCTTATTTAACTTAAGTCTTCACTTGAGCTCTTCATGGGTCTTTAGCATTTCCTCTGGCCCAACCCGGGCCCAAGCGCCCACTGCAGCTCAGATGCGCCCACTTGGTAAAATGCGCCTGTCCTAGAGTCGAACCCTAGACGTCCCACTGGTGAAGCCACTTGCTGCATGCGCCTCTGCCAAGTGTGCTCTGTGCTCATGTCTGATTAAATTACAATTTAATCTATCTAGACATGATTGACTCGCAGGTCAATTACACTTTATAAATTAATTAAAATGTGATGCGCAGATCACAATAATAATTTACAAATAATAATCCAGGCACATAGGCCCCAGCACAGCACACATTAAATTTAGGCAGCCCACATAAGATTAAATAGACAATCATTCATGTTATACAAACAACATGTGATCCAATCAAGAAAATAAAATTTTTTGAAAAACCCATTGGCTTCATTTTATTTTCTTATGTGCCCTACTACCTTACAACGGTCCATTAATAGGGATCCACTCATCAGACCTAGTCAGACCCACTGCCCTTGCATGCACCAAGTCATAACCGACTTGAGTCGACCTCATGGTCAACAATGCATGCCTTAAGGGCTGAACGTCCCTCATGAGTTCTGGCAAGCGGGTGTGACCCCGGGCCTTAATCATGAGCGTTCACTAGTTGTCTCAATCAGACATCGCTACACGCCTTTCTGCAGTCGACCAATAGCCATCACATGCATGCGCATAGGTGCCATCAGGTCGACCCATCTAGGCTGTCAGATGGTCTGCTCAGACTGTCGGGTCTAGACTAGACGATGACTTCAACCCTAATAACCCGTCTAAGCTTTTGAAGTAGGCGCTTAGATCTAATGAGGGGCGCGCAAGTAATGTTTTAAGAAAAACCATTCAACAAGCGCCAATCATCATGCATGCACCAACAAGTAATAAACTTACATCTATTTTCGCAAACTAGCATGTAGTTTCGCATGATGATAAAATTTAGATCTACTCTTAAGCGCAAACAAGGATCACATATAAGCAATCATATGAATCATACAAGGAACCATCGCTCTGATACCAATTGAAAGTTCCCTAAAGGGGGTGAAACCCTAAAGCATGCGCATATAAAACTTGCATGGGCGGAATCTAGGGTTTCCTAGGATCATAGTATGAACATAGATCAACTTTAATAACAAGTATAGATCAAGTTAAGATCATACCAATGCCATTTCTTGGATGGCGTATTGGAAGAAGAGGGCGAGCGGCTCTCCTCCAAAGGTGGCGCACACAAGGTGAAGATGACTACTCCCTTGGCGTTCCTTGTGCTAGCAAAGCTCCAAGGTCTCCTGATCGCGTGAAGGAGATTGAGATGATCTCTTGGCTTTGTCAAGTCCTCTCCTTGGCGTCAAGACTCACACACGAGAGAAGAGAGGCGACAAGAGGTGAAGAGGCGAGAATAGGGGCGATCCCTCGAATGTGAGGCGTGCTCCCCATTTTGGAAAACCAATTTCCAAAAATAGCAAGCCACAACTTCAACGCAAGAGGCGTTTACCCCAATCGCAACTTCCTCCCTTGACTTGAACCATGCGCTCACACTAAGTGAACTGGTTCAATTACATTTGGTTCAAAGACCATATTAAACCAAGCATTGGTCTAGATCATATTAAGCCATAAGGTTCAAGATCTAACCATTCATCTCTTGATGCTCTTGATCTCACCGATCTAGCATCAATTCTCTCGATCGAAGCTTACCGATCTCAAGCCTTAATCAATCAAACATGATCAGACCAGATCTCACTTACAATCAGAGTTTAATCTCCTTTAAACTGAACCAAAACAATTCAGTCCACACGATCTGACTTAAGTAAGCCATATCATCAAATTGTGCGACCCTAAGGGTTTCCTTTAAATGTCGGTAACGATAACTTACGTTATCACGATCAGTGAGGGGTATCTAGCAACACATCACTGTCTCCCGATATAAAGGAAAGAGTCTTCCAAGACTACACCCAAACCACAGCACAAGTGTGAACCCAAGTCACTTGACATATGTGTTTCCTTTGCCACTGGATGTTCTTATTGGACAAGCGTGTCAAGCCTGTAATTCCAATATGATGAGAATGATTAGATCAGATGAACATAGTTATCTGGGTATGGCCATACACTTTCTCAATCATCTCATCCAGGGGCCCCTATAGAACATCACACTCCAATCAAGGAGACGGCAATCCTATATCTATCACTAGTGCCCTAACATGACTCATGCTCACTATCCAAGATAGTCTATAACCATTATGTTTCAAATGATATTGAACTACCTCAAAACAATGCCAATCATCATTTAGAAACACAAGTGATCTCAAGTCAGAGGAAATATGCCACTTGTTTGCATATAAGGATTATTCACATTGTGACAAGCAATTGAATATCCTAAGTAGGGTCTGTCCAGTACATCCAATGTACCCATGAGTCTACATCTTATTCCATGCTCGAAGCATCCTATAAGACTAGAACACATATTAGTCTCAATCATATCAAGGCTGTCTCATGTTCACCAAGATATCTCGACTAAGGACAAAACTACATGTTAGCCAAGCTGAACAGCATTGAGACATTATTCAGAAGTATACATATTGCAGCAGATGATGTAACAACCTGAATAACAACCATTGACTTTATAAACATAGAGTTTATACACATGAAACTGAAATAATCCCAAGGCCTCAAACATTAGCCTTAAGGGCATACCCCAACAATGTCGATGACATACTACTCATCGGAAATGACATCCCTAGTCTTTAGTCTGTAAAGATTTTGTTGGGGAAGTATTTCGAGATGAATGACTTAGGGAAGACCACCTATATTTTAGGCATGAGGATCTACAGAGATAGATCCAAGAAGCTTTTGGCCCTTAGTCAAAGTATGTACATTTATAAGGTCTTGGAGAGGTTTAACTTGGAGCAATGCAAGAAGGGATACCTTCCAGTGAGACATGGCATCATTCTCTCAAAAAATCAGTGTCCCACTACACAGGCTGAGATGGATAACATAGATCATGTACCCTATGCTTCGGCAGTAGGATCGATCATGTATGCAATGTTGTGTACTAGACCAGATGTGGCTTATGCTGTAAGCATAACTACCCGATACCAATCCAATCCAGGTCTGCAGCACTGGGTGGCAGTAAAGAACATCCTTAATATCTGAGAAGAACTAAGGATTTGTTCTTAGTCTATGTAGGACAGGAAGAGCTCAGTGTTCAGGGCTACACTAATGCATCATTCCAGTCAGATTCTTATGACTTCAGATTGTAGGCAGGTGTTGTGTCCGCATGTGCACGGATACTCGAAGTAATAAAATAGATATCGAACCACAGAGACCTTGTTGTCAAGTACTGAATAATCGATTTCTTGCTAGCTAGGCAATCGAAAAATAGTGAATCAAACTATCGAAAAGAACACGGAGAAAATATCAGAGTGGAAATCGGGACTAGGGGTTCATCTACTTTAATTTCTAATGACTAGATTAAGATAAGTATTTGTCAATCTAATTCGATTATGGTAAAGGTAAAATTTACTTTATAAATAAATTGTCTCGCTCTCGCGCAGACAATCATACAAAGAACCGATCCCCACTCTCGCGCAAGATCTATTCAATGCTGAAATAAGTAAACCATCAGCTAAGAACTCAAGGATCACTTTCGTGCATCCAAATTCTAGGTTGATCACCTCAAGTGGAAACTCAAAGATCACTCTCGTGCATCCGAGTCTCAACACTAGTTTTACTCAAGGGTTTCCAACGACTCGATACTCAATCTCTTGCAATATCAAATCAAGTCTACACATTAACTCAATCCAAAGTATCAGAAATTCAACAAGGCATTATAGCTCTCTAAAAATCAGAATTCGAAGAACAACCTAATCTCTTACGGTAGTTCCAAACTCAATAATTCCTAGGGTTCCGAATTTCAAACAATCAACCTCTCAATCTATTTCGCAAAATTCTAAAACATGCAGATATTTAAGACACAAAGGGGAGTTAAAGAACAATCAATCACAAGAGTAAAATTATCATAATAAAATTAGTTTGACAAAATTAGGGTTTTCTAGCCATTAAGAAACAAAGAGATTACACCCCCATGTTCCATAAACAGATTAAGCTAGCATGATGAAAGGATTACAATAAAACATGTTCTTAGAGTGATAAGGAATCGAAAAGAGGGAAGAAAGATTATAAAACAGGGCTGTAATGAAATTACAGCCCGTAATTTGCTTTAAACAGCGGTGTCACTACTGTTGTCTCGATTTCTCCTTCAATTCAACTCCGAATGCTCTGGAACTTGAGGTGCATGTTCTCCTTCACCAGATGAAGCTCTCTTCAAAAATCGTGGCCGGAGGTGGTCTATAAGTGGAGAACCGACAAACCCTAGCAATTTTGCCTCTCCCTCAATTTCTCCGTGGATTCATGATCAAATTCCTTTTTTTTACTTTTTGTGTTTTCTCCTCTTAAAGACGAGTCCACCGCCTCTTTCGGATCTCAATTTAGAGGTCTGGATCAAAAGATATGGTCTTTGCAAGAATCGGGCGGAAAAATCAAAATTTTGAGTTCCAAAATACGGCACCGTGACGATTCATACGGCAGTGCCGTATTTCATTCTGTGAGTTCAAGACAAAAATTATGGTGCCGTGAGAGTTTTTCTCCAAAATACGGCAGTGCCGTATTCTTGCCAAATCCTTCTGGTCAGAATTGACAGAAAATACGGCACCGCGAAGATTCATACGGCAGTGCCGTATTTGTGTCAAAACTTTCTGGTTAAATTCGTCCAATTATACGGCACCGTGTACACGTCCACGACAGTGTCGTATTTCTGCTGAACTTTTCTGTTCTGGATTGCCAATAAATACGGTACCGTGTACTTCTACTCGGCTGTGTCGTATTCTCGCTTAGGTCTTCTGGATGAAATCAGCACAAAAATATGGTACCGTGATCATTCTGGGACAAAATACGGCAGCACCGTATTTTCGTCTGGCTGAAAACGGTGAAATACGGTACCGTGTATATTTACACGGCAGTGCCGTATTTTTGCTATAAGAACCTTTTTGAGTTGAAATTTTATGGGTAGGCTCCTCTTGATGATTAGAACTCATTCATGCATTGATATTGCTCAAAAACCAGTGATAATGATGCCTTTTTACCTGAAATTGATTAAAAATCAAAGATTGTGTAGATTCTGAAGTATTCGGTAAAAAAGGGTATAAAAGCAAGGTAAAAGAGTAAGACTATGGCTCAAAAGACTACCAAATAAGTATGAAAAACACTATGAAATTTGGAGTCATCAAACACATAAGGCTCAAACTTTGCTTGTCCTCAAGTAAATAAAGAAATCAATACTGAGTATTGGAACATAAATTTTCATATGACGAATAAATTTCTAGAATATAATCATCCATAGAGAATTTTATCAATTTCACACAAAATTTTCAAGTAAATACATCGTCTTCTGAAATTAATCTTTAAGACTCAATAATTCAATTAAATAAAAGTTCGCAACATGCATGGTAATAGAATTTCAACTTCATGAATTAATCTTGTTTTTGAGATTTTTATCCAATATGTTTTTGTTTACAGGAATAGGATCTCCAAATCTTTTTCCACCCATCATTTTTTTTTATTTGTCCTTGACATTCTCTAAATCGATTACCACCCTTTTTCCGATGACGAATTTGGAGTATGTTGGTCACATAACCACACATAATAGAACTCATATCTCATAGGTAGAAAGAATTTTCTTGAGACAGAGGAGTCAATGTCAAAGGAGCTCTCTCTTGGCATGCATCTACATAGATACACACTTTAGCAATGAACTTCAACTCTTGTCTTAGGTACCATTGTGAACACAATGCCAAGAAGAGGAGTTGTTCTTTTTCTTTTTGTGGACTTCAACCCATACCTTTAGGTCCCACTGTTAATTTTATACAGTGCCAAGTAGGTGAGTCATCCTTTCTCATGGATTTGGATCACTTTTTCCCAACAAATAACATACAAGATTATAAAGATTAACTAGATTAATCATTTGATATCAACTCAATAATATGTGCAAATATGCTCATTTTATTCAAAAGAATTATTTCACTTCAAGGTTGCATTCACTAAACAACGCAGTTACCTAGAATTTCATGCATCAATTAATGAAAAATTTCCAACAAAAAGATTATATCAGAGAAATAAATTCAACATATAAAATCTATTTCTAATTTCCAGAAATTGATATGCATGATAATTCGTTAAAAATTTTGGCATGGCGTTTGTAGTATTTTCAGAAAAATCCTTCTACACATCATCATCATATTGTGTCAACACAACCAAATCGAAATATCTATCAATAAAATCAAAAGGCGAGGATCCGTGGCATGTGAGCACAAGAAGTTTGAAGTATTCATCTTCCATTTGAACACATGGATTATTAGAAAAATATAAATGATGGAATGCGGATGAGTAGGAAGGAAAATACTCACAGAGCTCTACTAGTTCGTGTCAGATCCAATTATCTTCTGTGTCTTCGGGTTCGAATCACCAGAGCCTTAATTTTTTTTTTCACCTACAAAAGGAAAACAAAAATTAGTTCTAAGAAAGAACAAAACAAAAATAAAGTAAAAGAAAACAAGCTAAAGCAAAGTGCTTAGTTTGCCTCCCAAGAAGCGCTAATTTAATGGTCATTAGCTTGACCGTTCAACACTCAGATTTGATCGTGATTGTATCTTTGGTAGCCATCCTGATTTCTCTGTGTCTCGTTCAGGGCTCTTAAGAACATGAGCCTCAAACTTGAAACAGTATCCAATTTATTTATGAGCCTTTTTACTTCTTCAAGCAATTTTGATATTCCTTTCTGTTGGGGTATGCCCTTAAGGCTAATGTTTGAGGCCTTGGGATTCTTTCAGTATCATGTATAAACTCTTAAGTTTATAAAGGCAATGGTTGTAACATCCCACATTCTTAACCCCAAACAAATGGCACAATTCACAAATGATACAGGATGTTTCATATAAGATCGATCATATGCTAGGTAAAACCGAGTTCAAGAAAACACGATCTGAAAAATTTCCATCAATCCATACACACAAATTCACAAAACTCAAATCTCATAAATCTCGTAAGGGTACCTGCCACCACGCAATCCTTGCACTAGACATATGCAAGGCAACAGTTATATCAAAACCGATTAAAATTCATAAAATCCATAAAGGTACCTGCCACCAGGCAATACTTGCACTAGACATATGCAAGTTACAGTTGTATCAAAACCGATTGCAAAAATACACATCAACTTCAATTTCAAAACAAATCCACAAAAATCGATTTTTATAAACTGACACCAAACACCGAAACCAGGCTGAAGCCCGCGGTGACACAAAATCAAACTCAGTTAACTGCCACAATCTGGCAACACAAATTCACATAGTTCACATGGTTCACATCACATGGTTCACATAGTTCATATAAATCATATGGTTTAGCCACAACCGGCCCCAGAAAATTTTAGCATAAAAGTTCTTAAGCAGCAAACATAATATCCACGCCAATGTTACTCATGAAATGCGCCCCGGCTCTATGCCTGAAAATAATGAGGGGTGAGCTACACAGCCCAGTGAGTGGATAGTCTAAATCGACCATCCATAACATACACTCAAAAATATAGGCAGATTATTTTTAAAAATCTTTAACAAGAATATTATGTCAACATATAACAAAATAAAGAAACAGAAATCATATAAACAGTCAGATGTACACACTAGCATATAACAAACTCATGTTCACAAACTCAGGTTCTAGAGTTTTACTCTAACCCAATTAAACACATATATTTTAAACCAACTAAACACACCATACTTAATTAACCTAGTTGTCCAGCATATTCAGTAGTGACCAATATGGTCTAACCCGGCTTGGCCAAAGCACTGGGAGCTGCAAAATCTCGTGCAACACATAAACATGGATAGTGAGTAGAATCAAGAGGTGGCCCCCGTCAGGTCACGACGTGGCACTTTGCTCCCTCACCCCATAACACATCAGAGTGATGACATCAAGAGGTGGCCCCTGTCTGATCAAGACATGGCACTTTGCGTCTTATATCACCCCGTCACATAAAGAGTAATGACATCAAGAGGTGGCCCCTGTCTGATCAAGACATGGCACTTTGCGTCTTATATTACCCCATCACATAAAAGAGTAGTGACATCAAGAGGTGGCCCCTGTCTGACCAAGACATGGCACTTTGCGTCAAAACCCGTTCTCCCAAAAGGTTCCTACTGGACAACAGACACATCTTATTTCATATTTCACATAGGTGAACATATTTCACAAAGGTGGACTCCTAAGTGTCAACTAGACTCTAGGATAGTCATCACAAAAATCATATCGGGCAGGCTGAACATCAACCCCCATCACAATAATCATAATAGGCAGGCTGAACATCAACCTCCTCACATATCACAATACAGGGCTGAAATTCAAACCCTTAACATAACACATAAGGACTATCCCCTTGAGTTCATAGTTACACCTAGCCTTAGTCCTAACCATCACATAATCACATAATTTTCCAATTTCACATAACCCATAATTTTTCAAAATTCACAAGATCACACATATTGTTCAGAATTCACATGATCACACATATTGTTCAGAATTTCACATAACATAACACATAATGTTTTATATTCGAATATCACCGAATATTGTGTAGTCCTTAAATTTCAGGCTGGTCAGTTCAGTGAAATTTTGCTAAATTATCACCCAATGTTCTCAAACATGATTACATGATCTTAATTAAATAAACATGAGTTTTACAACATAACATTATTGGCAATTTATCAAGCATCCATAAAATTCGACATATAACATTTATCATGCGCCCCAAAAATCAACATAAAATTAAAGCATAATTGCTTTACAAATCACACATGTAACCCACTGTTTCAAACCTAATATCAATTTAAAAATACACCTTAATTAACACCTTAGTTAACAAGAATTTCATACTCAAGATCAATGATTTAATGCTTCCTAAACTCCACACAATAATTACCCTAAATTCGGTTTTCATGGAGATATGCCTTAAATTCGGTTTTCATGGAAAATACCCTAAACTAACTTTTCATGGAGAAATATCAAGATTCAATTCACATGTAAACATGTTAACCACAATATCAAGATTAATATCAAATTTCGGTTTTCATAAATGAATGGCTCAAATTCGGTTTTTAGCATGATAAAACTTTCCAATCAATCTAACTCATTAATTAATACAACCAAATTGCTAGGAATCGAAAAGACACACCACTCACCTCTTAAACCGAAAATTCTCCACAAAAGAAATCGTCTAAAGCTTTTAAGTCGCCCAAAAATCTTCAAGAACTCGCCAAAGGAATTTCTTCTCTTCAAGGAAAAATCGCCAAGGGAAGAAGATGAAGAAAATCACCTCAAAACTCTTCAAGAATCGCCACTTCTTCTCAAGCCGTCGCCCACAATTTTCCTCAAGCCAAAATCGCCAAAAACTCTTACCCTAAGCGCAATTCCCACTTAAACTTTGGATTTTAAAATTTTAAACCCATTAACCCATTAATTCAAATAGGTTTAACCCATTTAACTAACTAAATTCGAATTTTAAAATCCAATTAGTTAATCCGATTAGGACTTAATTCATTTAACTAATAATTTGAATTTTAAATCTAATATCCAATTAATTATTTCACTTAAACACAAATCCAATAAGGATTTAATTAATATCCAATAAGAATTTAATTAATTAACCAATAAGGTCTAATTAATTAACCAATAAGTTCTAATTAATTAACTTACAATTTACAACCATAAATCCTAATTAATTTATCATGAACGACCAATAATAATTTATCATAAATCAGCCAACAATCAAATAAATAATCTCTAATTTATTTACAATAAATTAACAACCAAAATTTCTAGTTAATTAACTATAATTTGACAACCAATACATAAAATTATCATAGTCAATAATTTTATTTAAATCAAAATATTGCTTACCAGAACTTAAGATCCTTGGATCTTACAATGGTTGTTATTCAGTTTGTTACATTGTCTGCTGCAATAAGTGTACTTCTGAATAATGTCTCAATGCTGTTCAGCTAGGCTGACATGCTCTATGTCCTTAGTCGAGATATCTTGGTGAACATGAGACAGCCTTGATATGATGGAGACTAATATGTGTTCTAATCTTATAGGATGCTTCGAGCATGGAATAAGATGTAGACTCATGGGTACATTGGATGTACTAGACAGACCCTACTAGGATATTCAATTGCTTGTCACAATGTGAATAATCCTTGTTTGCAACAAGTGGCACATGTCCTCTGACTTGAGATCACTTGTGTTTCTAAATGATGATTGTCATTGTTTTGAGGTAGTTCAATATCATTTGAAACATAATGGTTATAGACTATCTTGGATAATGATCATGAGTCATGTTAGGGCACTAGTGATAGATATAGGATTGCCGTCTCCTTGTTTAAGGAGTGTGATGTTCTAAAGGGGCCCCCTGGATGAGATGATTGAGAAAGTGTATGGCCATACCCAGGTGACTATGTTCATCTGATCTAATCATGTTCATCATATTGGAGCTACAGGCTTGACACGCTTGTCCAATAAGAACATCCAGTGGCAAAGGAATCATGTATGCCTTGTGAAGTGGATTCACACTTGTGCTGTGGTTTGGGTGTAGTCTTGGAAGACTCTTTCCTTTATATCGGGAGACAGTGATGTGTTGCTAGATACCCCTCACTGATCGTGATAACGTAAGTTATCGTTACCGACATTTAAAGGAAACCCTCAGGGTCGCACAATTTGATGATATGGCTTACTTAAGTCAGATCGTGTGGACTGAATTGTCAGGATTCAGTTTAAAGGGATTTAATCTCTGATTGTGAGTGAGATCTGGTCTGATCATGTTTGATTGATTAGGGCTTGAGATCGGTAAGCTTCGATCGAGAGAATGGATGCTAGATCGGTGAGATCAGGGTGCATCAAGAGATGAACGGTTAGATCTGGAACCTTAGGGTTTAATTTGATCTGGACTAAAGGCTTGGCTTGATTGGTTTTTGAACCAAATCAAAATGAACCAGCTCATCAAGTGAGCCCATGGTTCAAGGGGAGAGGGTGTAACGACTAGTTCACTTGGCGTGAACGTTTAAGCGTATGTGGGTTTCTATTTTTGGAAACCATGATCTCCACATGAGACACGCTTCACGTTCGAATAGAAGTGAGTTCAATTCTCGCCTTTCCCGAGATTCCTCTTGACGTTTTCGTGTGTGGCGACACCTTGAAGCTTCGTGAGGATTCAGCCAAGAAGGAAAAATCTTCTCATCCCTTTCACTCGACAAGAACTCCTTAGAACCTTGCTAGCACAAGGAGCACTAAGGGAGTAGGCGACATCATTCGTGTGCGCACCATTTGGAGGAGAAGCGCTTGAGTCTCTTCTTCCTAGACGCCATCCAAGCAATGGCTTTGGTGAGAATCGATTCCTTGATTCTTATTTGCAATCACTTATAAGTTGATCATATAATATGAAAAGATCCTAGAAACCCCTTCTGCTGCATGAAAACCTCCATATGCGCCTATCTAGGGTTTCGCCCCCTTTGTTTAGGGGACTTTCAATTGGTATCAGAGCCATCATTTTATGCATATTTTATGATTGCTTTAACCTTTTGTGATCCTTGTATGCTTAGATCTTCATTACATGCGAAATTCACATATAAGTTATTCATGCCGAAACTTGATATATGTTTCATTAGCGCATGGTTGTTTGCGCTTTGTTGTTTTTCTCAAAAACTTCATGACATGCGCGACTAACATTAGATCTAAGTGGCGCCTACTATAAACCCTTAGACGGGTTAGTAGGGTTGAAGTCATCTCTAGTTAAGATCCAACTAGTCTGATCAGACCATCTGACAGCCTAGATGGGTCGACCAGATGGCACCTATGCGCAAGCATTAGGTGGGTATAGGTCGACTGCATCAAGGGCGTGTAGCGAGGTCTGGTTGAGACAACCAGTGAACGCGCATGAGTTAGGCCCGGGGTCACACCCGCTTGCCAGAACTCATGAAGGCTGTTCAGCCCTTGGCGCATGCATAGTTGACCATTAGGTCAACTCAAGTCAGTTAGGACTTGGTGCATGCAAGGGCAGTGGATCTGACTAGTCATGATGAGTGGATCCCTATTAATGGACCGTTGTAAGGTGGTAGGGCACATAAGGAAAAATAAAATTGATGCCAATGGGGTTTTTCAAAATTTTATTTTCATAATGGATCACATGTTGATTGTAAGCATATGCTTGTTTATTTAATCTTATGTGGCCTGCCCGTGTTAATGTGTGCTGTGCTGGGGCCTGCGTGCCTGGTTAATAAATTGTAAATTAATTTTTTTTTGTGATCTGCGCATCACATTTCATTTAATTTATAAAGTGTAATTGACCTGCGAGTCAAACTTGTCTAGATAGATTAAATTGTAATTTAATCAGACAAGAGCACAGAGCACACATGGCAGAGGCGCATGCAGCAGAGGCTTGACCAGGTGGGAGGTCCAGGGTTCGACTCTGGGACAGGCACATTTCCCTGGTGGGCGCACCTGAGCTGCAGTGGGCGCTTGGGCCCTGGGTTGGGCCAGATGAGATGCAAAAGACCCATGGAGAGCTCAAGTGAAGACTTAAGTTAAATTAAGGTCTTACTTAGGGTTAATGGGCTTTTACCACATAAGATCATCATGCTTTCTTTTATTGTTTAAATAATTAGACTTGCATGATTTATTTATCTTATGCTATCACTATAGGGATTGCATGATAGTTAAGAAGATAAAAGACCGTTAAAATCCAATGCTAAATATCAAGCTCGTAAGCCTTCTGACGCGAAACCTCACTGTTCTGACTATCGTTGGGGCCGTGTTGTACCCACTCAGTGGGCACACCCATCTATCTTCAGACGGTGCAGGATTACACCTGCGTGTTACAGGGAAGGGATTTATCGCTTCTCGTTGCTCAGCATAGCACGTGGTGGTCCAGGGAGTAGGTCAGGTCAGCTTAACCATGTAGGCTACATATGGGGCATATGTTAGCTATATGGAGGCAGCCATCTGTGGGATCAGAGACTGTGTTGTACCAACTCAGTTGGCACAGTCGGCTGGATTGCCCAGATGAAGGGGAATCGCACGGGTTGGCGATTGGCAGGGACTGCCTACCAGAAATTAGTGCTTGTACTCTCTGTGCATCTTATCTCGCCTGAGCGGGATGCGGAGACCAAGTATGAAATCTGGATCCCATCTCACTAAAAGAGTCTTACTCTTTCGGACTGTTTTAATGGATTTTTCAGTCAGATAAAATAGTGAGAAAAGAATCTTTCTTAAGTCCTGGATTGATTCTAAACATTGATACTAACCTTGCTGTTCTTGCATTGTTGTAGATTCCTGCAGCAACGAACACCATGAGCTTCAATGTGCGATCCCTACTGGAAAGGGAGAAGTTTGCTGGGCCAAACTTCTCAGACTGGTTCGGACACCTTAAGATTGTTCTTAAGGCAGAGAGGAAACTGTATGTCCTCGAGACGGCTATACCGCCTCAACCCGCTCCGAACGCCGCAAGGGCGGTTCGGGATGCCTATGAAAAGCATGTCAATGATAGCATTGATGTCGCTTGCCTGATGCTAGCGTCTATGACGCCACAGCTGCAGCGTCAGCATGAGGATATGTCTGCTATAGAAATGATAGCAAACCTCAAGATGCTATATGCTGCACAGGCGAGGACTGAACGCTATAATTTGACCAAGCTTTTCTTTCAGAGCAAACTGGCTGAAGGGAGTCCAGTGGGAGCTCACGTGCTCAAGATGATTGGGCACAAAGAGGCTCTAGAGAAATTGGGGCATACCATCAATCAGGAGCTTGCTGTAGACATTATTCTGCAGTCCCTCTCGGCCTCTTTTGATCCGTTCATTATTAATTTTAATATGAACAAGATCGACTGTACTCCGGCAGAGTTACTGAATATGCTCTTGACTACAGAGGAAACTCTAAAGGGAAAGCCTTCAACCTCTGTCTTGATGTTTCCTTCCAGGAACAAGAAGAAGGGGAAGAAGGGCAAAGCCCCTATCAAGAATTACAACAAGGCTCTGAAACAAAAGGTTAAGCGGTCAAAGGAATACAGATGTTTCCATTGTGGCCAGCTGGGTCACTAGAAAAAGGACTGTAAAGCGCTCCAAGGAGATAAGAAGGGAAGTTTCGCTTCTGGCTCAGGTATATTTGTGACTGAAGTCATGATATCTTCTTCTTCTATTTCATGGGTGTTGGACACTGCATGTGGAGTTCACATTTGTTCAAATGTACAGGAACTCAAGAGAAGAAGACAGGTGGGACAGCATGAGGTGGACCTACGAGTTGGAAACGGGGCACGGGTTGCTGCTGTTGCTGTAGGGGTTTATTACATCTCATTACCATCTGGACTTGTATTAGAACTGGACAATTGTTATTTTGTTCCGAGTATTACGAAAAATATTATCTCTATCCCTGCTCTTGTCAGGAAAGGATTTTCCTTTGAATGCAATATTTCAAAGTGTGTTCTTTCTTATGATAATATTGTTTATGCTACTGGATCAATTAACAATGGATTATTCATGTTGGACATGGAATGTTCTATACAAAATATTGATAATAAGAAAGCCAAGTATGCTGATGATAGCACCTTGTTATGGCATAGTCGTTTAGGCCATATTAACAAGAAGCGCATTAAGCGGTTGCATGATCATGGACTGCTGGGATCATTCTCCTATGAGGAGATTGATACATGCAAAGCTTGTTTAATGGGTAAAATGACGAAGTCTCCTTTTCCTAACAAAGGTCAAAGGGCTTCAGGTTTACTTGACCTTATACACAGTGATGTGTGTGGGCCATTTAGTAAACATGCCAGAGGTGGCTATTCATACTTCATTACCTTTACTGATGATTTCAGTAGATATGGGTATGTCTATCTAATGAGACATAAGAGTGAATCCTTTGACAAGTTCAAAGAGTTCAAAAATGAAGTACAGAATCAGCTAGGCCGAAATATCAAGGCACTTCGCTCAGATCGAGGTGGAGAATACCTAAGTCGAGAATTTACTGACTATCTGAAGGAGTGTGGGATTATCTCACAGCTCACTCCGCCAGGAACACCGCAATGGAATGGTGTGTCCGAGAGGAGGAACAGAACCTTACTGGATATGGTTCGTTCTATGATGAGTCAGGCTACTCTAGCTTACTCCTTTTGGGGATTTGCACTGGAAACAGCTGCAAAAGTACTAAACCGAGTGCCATCCAAGGCAGTTTCAAAGACTCCATATGAGTTATGGTATGGGAAACAACCGAGCTTGACATTTATTAAGATCTGGGGTTGCGAGGCTTATGTCAAAAAGCTCGCCTCTAGGAAACTAGAGAGCAGATCTGATAAATGCATCTTTGTCGGTTACCCTAAGGAAACTAAGGGTTATTATTTCTACGATTCCAAAGAGAACAAGGTATTTATTGCTCGGACGGCCATTTTTCTTGAGAAGGAGTTTCTTCTGCAAGAGGCCAGTGGGAGAGAAATACAGCTGGATGAGAATCCAGAGGAAGGACAAAGTAGTCAAGCACAGTTGGATGAGCCTGAGCCGGTAGAACAGTTATTGAACAACCTGAGGCTCAGATATCACGGGAACCGCGAAGATCGGGAAGGATCCGTCGACAGCCTGAGCGCTATGACGGAGTCTACATCATTGATCATGATGAACCCCTCACTTATGCGGATGCGGTCAGTGGACCGGAGTCAGCGAGATGGCTTGAAGCTATGCGAGCCGAGATGGACTCCATGTCAGATAATCAAGTCTGGGATTTGGTTGATCTGCCTCCGGGAGTAATCCCTATAGGCTGTAAATGGATCTTCAAGAAGAAGATTGACATGGATGGTAACGTGGTTACCTATAAGGGCAGGCTAGTTGCGAAAGGTTTCAAACAAATCTACGGGATAGATTATGATGAAACTTTCTCTCCTGTAGCCATGTTCAAGTCTATTCGGATTATTCTCGCGATAGCAGCATATTACGATTATGAGATCTGGCAGATGGATGTGAAGACCGCTTTCCTTAATGGAAAACTGGATGAGGATGTGTATATGACACAACCTGAAGGTTTCACTAATCCATCAGATCGTCATAAAATATGCAAGTTAAAGAAGTCCATTTATGGACTTAAACAAGCATCTAGGAGCTGGAATATTCGTTTTGATGAATCAATCTCTGAGTTTGGTTTCATCAAGAATGAAGATGACCCATGTGTATATAAGAGGTTTAGTGGGAGCGTGATTACTTTCCTAGTCCTCTACGTCGATGATATCTTAATCATTGGAAACGATATTCCTGAACTGCATGCTGTTAAAGCATGGTTAAGAAAATGTTTCCAGATAAAAGATTTAGGAGAAGCAGCCTATGTATTAGGTGTGAAGATCTACAGGGATAGATCTAAGAGGCTTCTCGGGCTGTGCCAGAGTACTTACATCGATAAAGTCCTGGAGAGATTCCATTTAGAGAATTCTAAAAGAGGATATCTTCCAGTCAGACATGGTCTGAATCTTTCAAAGAGTCAGTGTCCACAAACACAGACTGAGAAAGATGAAATGGACAATACGCCTTATGCTTCGGCTATTGGGTCCATTATGTATGCGATGTTGTGTACTCGCCCAGACGTCGCTTACGGGTTAAGCGTGACCAGTCGATTCCAAAGTAATCCAGGTCAGGCGCACTGGATTGCGGTCAAGAACATTTTAAAATATCTGCGGAGGACCAAAGATATGTTCTTGGTGTATGGTGGTCAGGAAGAACTCAGTATTGAAGGATATACTGATGCTTCATTCCAATCGGACCAGGATGATTTCCGATCGCAGTCAGGCTATGTTTTTAGCTTGAATGGAGGAGCAGTGGTGTGGAAAAGTTTCAAACAGTCTGTCGTTGCTGATTCCACAACAGAAGCCGAGTATGTTGCAGCCTCAGAAGCATCTAAGGAGGCAGTATGGATTCGTAAGTTCGTTCAGGAACTTGGAGTTGTTCCTTCGAGTGCAGATCCTTTGGTTATCTTCTGTGATAACACTGGAGCAATCGCACAAGCAAAGGAACCACGGTCGCACCAGAAGTCCAAGCACATACAGAGACGGTTTCACTTGATCCGGGAGATCATTGATCGTGGTGAGATTAAAATCTGCAAGGTTCATACAGATGACAATCTGGCTGACCCGCTTACCAAGCCTCTGGCGCAGCAGAAGCTTGAGAAGCACTGTAATAATTTGGGTTTGAGATATCTCAACCATTAGATTAAGTGCAAGTGGGAGATTGTTGGGGTATGCCCTTAAGGCTAATGTTTGAGGCCTTGGGATTCTTTCAGTATCATGTATAAACTCTTAAGTTTATAAAGGCAATGGTTGTTATTCAGTTTGTTACATTGTCTGCTGCAATAAGTGTACTTCTGAATAATGTCTCAATGCTGTTCAGCTAGGCTGACATGCTCTATGTCCTTAGTTGAGATATCTTGGTGAACATGAGACAGCCTTGATATGATGGAGACTAATATGTGTTATAATCTTATAGGATGCTTCGAGCATGGAATAAGATGTAGACTCATGGGTACATTGGATGTACTGGACAGACCCTACTAGGATATTCAATTGCTTGTCACAATGTGAATAATCCTTGTTTGCAACAAGTGGCACATGTCCTCTGACTTGAGATCACTTGTGTTTCTAAATGATGATTGTCATTGTTTTGAGGTAGTTCAATATCATTTGAAACATAATGGTTATAGACTATCTTGGATAATGATCATGAGTCATGTTAGGGCACTAGTGATAGATATAGGATTGCCGTCTCCTTGTTTAAGGAGTGTGATGTTCTAAAGGGGCCCCCTGGATGAGATGATTGAGAAAGTGTATGGCCATACCCAGGTGACTATGTTCATCTGATCTAATCATGTTCATCATATTGGAGCTACAGGCTTGACACGCTTGTCCAATAAGAACATCCAGTGGCAAAGGAATCATGTATGCCTTGTGAAGTGGATTCACACTTGTGCTGTGGTTTGGGTGTAGTCTTGGAAGACTCTTTCCTTTATATCGGGAGACAGTGATGTGTTGCTAGATACCCCTCACTGATCGTGATAACGTAAGTCATCGTTACCGACATTTAAAGGAAACCCTTAGGGTCGCACAATTTGATGATATGGCTTACTTAAGTCAGATCGTGTGGACTGAATTGTCAGGGTTCAGTTTAAAGGGATTTAATCTCTGATTGTGAGTGAGATCTGGTCTGATCATGTTTGATTGATTAGGGCTTGAGATCGGTAAGCTTCGATCGAGAGAATGGATGCTAGATCGGTGAGATCAGGGTGCATCAAGAGATGAACGGTTAGATCTGGAACCTTAGGGTTTAATTTGATCTGGACTAAAGGCTTGGCTTGATTGGTTTTTGAACCAAATCAAAATGAACCAGCTCATCAAGTGAGCGCATGGTTCAAGGGGAGAGGGTGTAACGACTAGTTCACTTGGCGTGAACGTTTAAGCGTATGTGGGTTTCTATTTTTGGAAACCATGATCTCCACATGAGACACGCTTCACGTTCGAATAGAAGTGAGTTCTATTCTCGCCTTTCCCGAGATTCCTCTTGACGTTTTCGTGTGTGGCGACACCTTGAAGCTTCGTGAGGATTCAGCCAAGAAGGAAAAATCTTCTCATCCCTTTCACTCGACAAGAACTCCTTAGAACCTTGCTAGCACAAGGAGCACTAAGGGAGTAGACGACATCATTTGTGTGCGCACCATTTGGAGGAGAAGCGCTTGAGTCTCTTCTTCCTAGACGCCATCCAAGCAATGGCTTTGGTGAGAATCGATTCCTTGATTCTTATTTGCAATCACTTATAAGTTGATCATATAATATGAAAAGATCCTAGAAACCCCTTCCGCTGCATGAAAACCTCCATATGCGCCTATCTAGGGTTTCGCCCCCTTTGTTAAGGGGACGTTCACTTTCCCCCTTCGTCTCCTCTTCTTCTTCTTTGTTGCCCTTTCCTGAAATTCTTGATTAGCACACTCAGAAAATGTATCAAATTCGGAAGGTTCTTCAAATAAAATATACATGTCACAAACAACCTCCTCATCAATTGTTTCTATGCTACAATATGTCCCCGAGTGTGATGCCCTTTTTAAAGAATCAGTTAAGTCAAATTCAATTAAATCACCACAAATATCAAATGTTAATTTTCCTTTTTTCACATCAATGAGAGCTCCAGCTGTGGCCAAAAAAGGACTACCAAGTATAATAGGGTTTTTTAAATTTTCCTCCATATCAAGAACTATAAAATCAGCAGGTATGAAAAACTTACCAATTTGAACAGGAACATTTTCTAGAATACCAACCGGATACTTTACTGTTGAATCAGCAAGTTGCAAAGACATTGAGGTTGGTTTGAGCTCTCCAATGTTTAGTTTCCTACATATAGACAAAGGTATTAGACTAACACTAGCACCGAGATCACATAAGGCTCGGTCGAAAGTAACACTCCCAATAGAACAGGGGACAGAAAAGCTACATGGATCTTTCAATTTGGTTAGTAGCTTGTTTTGAATGATGGCACTACATTCTTCAGTTAAAGCAACAGTGCCATAATCTTATATTTTTCTCTTGTTAGATAAAATTTCTTTTAAAAATTTTGCATATGTAGGCATTTGAGAAATAGCATCAATGAGAGGAATATTAATATACAACTTCATCAAAACTTCTAAAAATTTCCCAAACTGTCTATCTAACTTAGCTTGCACAATCCTTTGGGGAAAAGGAATAGGTGGTTTATATGGTGAATGAGAATTAGATTTAGAATTATCATCTTTACATGGCAAATCACCTTTTGGTTCATCATCCTTGTGGGGTGACAAACTATCATGGGACTGCTCATGCTCAGTAGATTTTTCAAAATCACAATCCTTATCATGATCAAGACTAGGCTCTTTTCTATTGTTCTCAACTTCCCCTTTTAGTTCCTCTAGTTGTTTTCCACTTCTAGTCATTATGGCATTACAATACTCCCTAGGGTTAGGTTCGGGCTTAGAGGGTAGTTTCCCAGGGGGTCTATAAGAGGTAATAGTCTGCTGTGCAATTTGTGACTCTAAAATTTTATTATGGGCAATATTACCATCTATCTTAGAATCCATTTGATTCATCCTCTCATTCATACTAGAGTCGATCCGTTTCAGTCTCTCATTCATCTCATCACTCTGTTTTTTCTGGAAACCCATAAATTCAGTAAGCATCTCTTCTAAACTAGATTTTTGGGTTTGACTCTGGTTTGACTGTCTTTGTTGGAACCCCCTATTTTCGTTCTGCCCATTATCATGATTATTGCTTTTCCATGAAAGGTTAGGGTGGTTCCTCCATCCAGGATTATAGGTATTAGAGTAGGGGTCATAAGATCTACTTTGGTTGTAACTCCCTAAAGAATTTACTTGTTCCTCACCCCTATCAACAATTATTTTGCAATCCTCAGAAACGTGACCATGATTACCACAAATCTCACAAGTGACAGAAGAGGAAATAGCATGAGTTTGCATTTTAAAAGTATCAAAACGATTGCACAAATATTCAACTTTCTCAGCTAGGGTGCGAAAATCGTTACCATTATCCTTACCATGAGGAGGTCGATATATCACTCCTCTTTCTCTTGAATTCTGTTCTTGGTTAAGAGTCATCACTTCAATCATCTGGTAAACCTAATCCACTGTCTTATTCATGAAGGCTCCTCCTGCAGCAGCATCAATAGCGAGGCGTGTTTGATTAAGCAAAGCATAATAAAATGTTTCAATTAAAACCCATCGCTCCAAGCCATGGTGAGGACACTTCCTCTGCAATTCATTATATCGCTCCCATGCTTCACTAAGAGATTCTCCTTCCTTCTGAGCAAATCCTGTGATCTGGTTTCTTAATTGAATCGTCTTACTGGGAGGGAAGTATTTCATGAGAAAAGCATTGGACAACAGCTCCCAAGTTGTGAACATTCCAGAAGGTTGAGAGTGCAGCCAATCACGTGCTCGGTTCCTGAGAGTAAAAGGAAATAAATGCAATTTTAGCGCATCGTCAGAAACTCCATTAATCTTGATGGTATCACACAATTCATGAAAAAGAGATAGATGAATATTAGGATCCTCCATTGGAGATCCTCCAAACTGATTTTGTTGAAGCATTGATATGAACGCCGGTTTGATCTCGAAATTGTTCTCATCAATGGCTGGTCTGGTGATACTAGAGTGAACTCCCTGTGTATTTGGAGCAGCATAGTCGCGCAAAGATCTTCTCTTAGCCATCTCCACTACTTCTATAACTTGTGTCTCCTCAAATCTCAATCTCTTTCGTAGTCTCAGAGTCTTGTTTATCTCAGGATCAAAAGGTACAAGTGGTCCTGACCTAAGATTTCTGCGCATGCAAAGTAGATAGATCAAAAAGTTCAAAAGATGCAGAATAATAAAGAAAAAGTCAAAGTCGATCTAAATTTCGAAAACAGTAAACAAAAACAAAAACAAAAACCTAGTCTAGAAATACTTTCAATATTTTCAATATAGACAAAACCAAGGTCCCCGGCAATGGCGCCAAAAACTTGTTGCGTCCGCAAGTGCACGGATACTCGAAGTAATAAAATAGATATCGAACCATAGAGACCTTGTTGTCAAGTACTGAATAATCGATTTCTCGCTGGCTAGGCAATCGGAAAATAGTGAATCAAACTATCGAAAAGAACACGGAGAAAATATCAGAGAGGAAATCGGGACTAGGGGTTCAACTACTTTAATTTCTAATGACTAGATTAAGATAAGTATTTGTCAATCTAATTCTATTATGGTAAAGGTAAAATTTACTTTATAAATAAATTGTCTCGCTCTCGCGCAGACAATCATACAAAGAACCGATCCCCACTCTCGCGCAAGATCTATTCAATGCTGAAAATAAGTAAACCATCAGCTAAGAACTCAAGGATCACTCTCATGCATCCGAATTCTAGGTTGATCACCTCAAGTGGAAACTCAAATATCACTCTCGTGCATCCGAGTCTCAACACTAGTTTTACTCAAGGGTTTCCAACGACTCGATACTCAATCTCTTGCAATATCAAATCAAGTCTACATATTAACTCAATCCAAAGTATCAGAAATTCAACAAGGCATTATAGCTCTCTAAAAATCAGAATTCGAAGAACAACCTAATCTCTTACGGTAGTTCCAAACTCAATAATTCCTACGGTTCCGAATTTCAAACAATCAACCTCTAAATCTATTTCGCAAAATTCTAAAACATGCTGATATTTAAGACACAAAGGAGAATTAAAGAACAATCAATCACAAGAGTAAAATTATCATAATAAAATCAGTTTGACAAAATTACGGTTTTTTAGCCATTAAGAAACAAAGAGATTACACCCCCATGTCCCATAAAAAGATTAAGCTACCATGATGAAATGATTACAATAAAACATGTTCTCAGAGTGATAAGGAATCAAAAAGAGGGAAGAAAGATTACAAAACAGGGCTGTAATGAAATTACAGCCCGTAATTTGCTTTGAACAGCGTCGTCACTACTATTGTGTCGATTTCTCCTTCAATTCAATTCCGAATGCTCTAGAACTTGAGGTGCGTGTTCTCCTTCACCAGATGAAGCTCTCTATCAAATATCATGATCGGAGGTGGTCTATAGGTGGAGAACCGATGAGCCCTAGAAATTATGCCTCTCCCTCAATTTCTCCATGGATTCATGATCAAATTCCTTTTTTTTACTTTCTGTATTTTCTCCTCTTAAAGTCGAGTCCACCGCCTCTTTCGGATCTCAATTTGGAGGTCTATATCATAAGATATGGTCTTTGCAAAAATTGGGCGGAAAAATCAAAATTCTAAGTTCCAGAATACGGCACCGTGACAATTCATACGGCAGTGCCGTATTTCATTCTGTGAGTTCCGGACAAAAACTACGGTGCCTTGAGAGTTTTTCTCCAAAATACGGTAGTGCAATATTCTTGCCAAATCCTTCTGGTCAGAATTGACAGAAAATATGGCACCGCGAAGATTCATACGGCAGTGCCGTATTTGTGTCAAAACTTTCTGGTTAAATTCGTCCAATTATACGGCACCGTGTACACGTCCACGGCAATGCCGTATTTCTGCTGAACTTTTCTGTTCTGGATCGCCAATAAATACGATACTGTGTACTTCTACACGGCCGTGCCGTATTCTCGCTTAGGTCTTCTGGATGAAATCAGCGCAAAATACGGTATCGTGATCATTCTGGGATAAAATACGGCAGCACCGTATTTTTGTCTGGTTGAAAGTGGTGAAATACGGTACCGTGTATATTTACACGGCAGTGCCGTATTTTTGCTAGAAGAACCTTTTTGAGTTGAAATTTTATGGGTAGGCTCCTCTTGATGATTAGAACTCATTCATGCATTGATATTGCTCGAAAACTAGTGATAATGATGCCTTTTTATCTGAAATTGATTAAAAACCAAAGATTGTGTAGATTCCGAAGTATTTGGTAAAAAAGGGTATAAAAGCAAGGTAAAAGAGTAAGACTATGGCGCAAAAGACTACCAAATAAGTATGAAAAACACTATGAAATTTGGAGTCATCAGCAGGCTATGTGTTCAAGTTAAATGGAGGCGCTATATGCTGGAAAAGCATTAAGCAATCCACCATAGCTGATTCTACAATTGAAGCAAAGTTTGTTGCTGCTTCTGAAGCAGCCAAAGAAGCCGTTTGGATCAGGAAGTTTATTTCTGAGCTTTAGGTGGTTCTAACCGCTGTGGATCCGATTGAGCTCTATTGTGACAACAATGGAGCGATTGCACAAGCAAAGGAACTACGGTCTCATCAAAAGTCCCAACACAAACTCAGAAGATTTCACCTGATCAGAGAGATCATAGATAGAGGCAATGTCAACAATAGTTGAATATACACTGACAACAATCTAGCAGACCCATGATAGGCTCCGCAAGTGCATGGATTTATCGAAGTAATAAAAAGATTATCGTTCCCAACCAGGCCTACGTAGTTAAGTATTGACTTCTTGACTTGTTTGAATCTAGGCAAATTAAACCAGTGGTTGTCCTAAACTTATAAGTGCGACACAAACCTGAAAACAGCTATTAAGAGGTTCAAATTCTAAAGGATTGGGAATTCGTGGGTTCAACACACTGACAATCATGAATCGTGTGAAAAATAACTAATTCCACATAATTTATCTATCATGAAAGGAACTTTTCCTATGGTACATATTACCTCCTCTCAGAGTGTAATACGGTATTTAGTTAGATTTACTCCCTACTCTCGTGACAGTTAACCTAACTAAACCCATTAAGTGCTGTGAAAAGTTGGTTAAGACCTTCAGACGAATCCAAACTACTCTCGTGATTGGATTCGAAGCTTCTGCTGGTGTATATGCCCTAAGGACCTAATTCTGGTCCGTTACTTGTACTACTTGACATTGATATTTATATCATACTCGCATTGTCGTTATCATTATTTGTTTATATCTGCGAATATGTACTTATATGATAATTTCCTTGGAGACAGATTGGATTTGTGCTCAAACGATCGTCCCCAGTCAATGTACCTGAGTGAATAAGGGACAGCTCTGGTACTTGTGAGACTGGTATATGGGCTGGTTAAGCACGAGGTGCTAACGCAGACATATGGGTATATCAGTGGTGGATATACTGGACCGACCCGCTGTGAGGCAATGACTTGGTGTCACAAGTTATCCTCACAAGTGATAGGAGATGCATTGATCCCTTGACTTGAGGTCATTGGCCATTCTATATGGTTAGGGATATGCTTTGATACAACCTAACGCCTTGCCGTAGTTGGGAGGTAATAACGGTTGTCATTGGGCATGTCACAACCCATATGAGAAGGTCAATGCACAGACATAGGATTTGCCCCTTTCCTAAGGGAAGCTTGATATCCATGGAGCTCCTCTATGGTTCTATGACTGAAAGTGTATGGCCATACCCAGGTTAGACCTGATTTAGTCATAGCTATGAGATTGAATGAAAACAAGTGGTGACATACTTGTCCAATCGGATATCAGTACGGCAAAGAGACTATAATGCATCTGTACCTAATTGCGATGATGGGGATGTCGATGTCGATATCCATTCCAATGACCTGGATAGCAGCGATGCACTACTAGGTGCCACTCACTGCTTGTGATGGCCTTTGGTCAGCACTGCCAGCGTCAGAGGAACCTACAGGGTCGCACACTTTGATACTCGAGTTCTCGTATTGATCGGGAAGACTTATGATCGAGTTATTGGGTAAATCAGATCAATTTTGGAGATTTCATCAGCGCCAATGGGCCTGATGAGATGGAAGAGATTTATTGAAGCCAACTTCCATTTATGACATATTAACCATGGTTAGCCCAGTTTGACCTAGGGTTAAATTGGATTGGATCCAAGGGCTTGGTTAACATGCATAATGGACATTGGGTTGGGCCCATTGAAAAGTTGGACTTATTGGGCTTAAGGAGAAAGGGAATTGTAGGCGTGTGCTTAACTCTAGTTAAACTAGGGTTAACACCTAGAATTTAAAATTAACCATGTGAGGGTTAATTAATTAATTAATGTGAATCCTAATTGGATTGGGACTAATTAATTGATTAATTATGGGCTGATTTATTTGAATTAATTAGAGTCCTAATTGGATTAGGACTTGATTCAAAATTTGAATCTTGGTCAATCTGCCCACTTGAGTTCTAGTTTGACTAGGACTTGAGGGCTTGTTTTATCATGACCAATTCGCCCACTTAAGTAGTCCTAATTGGATTAGGGCTCACTTGATCAAACCGCCATATGAGTCCTAATCGAATTAGGACATGTTCAAACCGCCAATGCAAGTCCTAATTAGTTTAGGATTTGATTCCCCTTTTCTCTCCTAGCCGCAAATTCCAATTGAATTGTGGCCACACTCTAAACCGCCTCTTGTCTCTATAAATAGAGACCTTGGCCACCCCTCTTGATGGACAATCTGATCTTGAAGTCGTGAGCAACATCAAGGGTGAGAGCAAGAGGTGGTGGCGAGGTGGTGGCGCACTTCATCTTCTTCCATCAAACCCTAGCCGCAAGCAAGCTTCCTCCTTTGCTCTTGGCGCTTGGAGCATTGGAGCTTGGCGACTTGTCTCCTTCCCTCTTCCTCCTTGGCGCAACTTCTCTAGAAGGGGGCGCAAGTGAAGTAGAGATGTCTCAAGGCTTGGATCTTCTTCCCGAGGTTAGCACCGGGCGTGGAAGAAGAGAGTTCGAGGTGATCCGTGTGTGTGAGACTGCAGAGGGCGCACGATTGGGCGCCTACGTTGACATAGGCCTCACCCTGCTTCAAGGTATTTTCTATCACATTGTGTCGACTCTCTCGCTTGACGATATTCACTGGGTTTTTGGGACTGGCGTGTTTCAGGGATATGCGCAATGTATTTGTGTCCATAAACCTCTGAAAAATTGTAAAATATCCCCGGAGTTTCCCAACAGTGGTATCAGAGCGACTTGTGAAACTCGAACGATGTTCTTCATGCTTTTCATGTTTTTCATGCTCACATGCCATATTTCAATTTTTGAAAATTGCAAATTGCATGGCAAACGATTTTTCTAAAAATAGGAAAAATTAGGGTTTCTTGTTTCTATCACCTTTTCAGTTTCTTTTGGATTTTTTGATTATTTTTCTTGCATGATTTAAGGATCAAAGGCACACGTAGTTTTGTCAAGTAGGACGGGCATTGTGTCTTCAGACTGGCCGGGTCCCTTGATTTGACAAAATTACCAGCCGAAAGGATCTTTGAAATCATCATGAAAGTTAATCGCAAATAACTGAAAGATTTGTGAGAAGAAGATGAGGAAAAGAAACTGGTTTTATGAAAAAGTAAAATTTGAGATTTTATGTTTTTCATGAGCATGTAGAATTGCATGTGTAAATACCTTGATTGTGCATATTGTTGTGATCATTAGTCAAGCCCCCTTGCATGCCTGCGATGTATCCTTGTGCGGCCTGCATGCCATCTTTTTCTTTATTTTTGTAAAATTAAGATGAAGATTAAGGGAAGGAGCTTGGTGGCGCATCTTGGATGGTGGCGCAACAAGCACCCTACTTGGATTGGTGGCGCATGCAAGGTGGTGCAAGCTGAAAGTCCCCTAACATGGGGGGGTGAAACCCTAATAGGCGCATGTAGAGGATTTAACGCAGCGGAATAGGTTTCTAGATCGATGCATGCAGTATGATCAACTTTAAATTTTTCATATACATGAGGATCGATTCTTACCAATGCCATTTCTTGGATGGCGTCTAGGAAGAAGAGAGTCGAATGCTTCTCCTCAAGTGCGCACACAAGGTGATGTCGCCTACTCCTTGTTGATCCTTGTGCTAGCAAGGTTCTCCAAGGGTCCTTGTCGTATGGAAGGGAAGAGAAGACAACTTTGCTTGGCGAAAAACCTCTCCCTTGTCGTCTCAACTTCTCCTCTCGAGAATGTGTGTAGAGACCAAGCCAAAGAGGCGACAAGAGGCGTGAAAGAGAGAACGTGAGGCGTGCCCACGTTTAGAGACATGTTTTCTAAAAATAGAAAAATCTCAACTTGTGATGCGACCATGGGTTTACCCCAATCGCAAATTCCTCTCCTCTTGAACCATGCGCTCACTTGATGAGCCGGTTCAATTTGGTCTGGTTCAAAGACCAATTAACCCAAGCAATTTGGTCTAGATCACAATAAACACTAAGGCTCCAGATCTAACCGTTCATCTCTTGATGCTCCTGATCTCACTGATCTAGCATCCATTCTCTCGATCAAAGCTTACCGATCTCAAGCCCTAATCAATCAAACATGATCAGACCAGATCTCACTTACAATCAGAGTTTAAATCCCTTTAAACTGAACCCAAACAATTCAGTCCACACGATCTGACTTAAGTAAGCCATATCATCAAATTGTGCGACCCTAAGGGTTTCCTTTAAATGTCGGTAACGACAACTTACGTTATCACGATCAGTGAGGGGTATCTAGCAACACATCACTGTCTCCAGATATAAAGGAAAGAGTCTTCCAAGACTACACCCAAACCACAGCACAAGTGTGAATCCACTTCACTAGGCATACATGTTTCCTTTGCCACTGGATGTTCTTATTGGACAAGCGAGTCAAGCCTGTAGCTCCAATATGATGAGAATGATTAGATCAGATGAACATAGTCACCTGGGTATGGCCATACACTTTCTCAATCATCTCATCCAGGGGGCCCCTATAGAACATCACACTCCAAACTAGGAGACGGCAATCCTATATCTATCACTAGCACCCTAACATGACTCATGCTCATCATCCAAGATAGTCTATAACCATTATGTTTCAAATGATATTGAACTACCTCAAAACAATGCCAATCATCATTTAGAAACACAAGTGATCTCAAGTCAGAGGAAGTATGCCACTTGTTTGCATACAAGGATTATTCACATTGTGACAAGCAATTGAATATCCTAGTAGGGTCTGTCCAGTACATCCAATGTACCCATGAGTCTACATTTTATTCCATGCTCGAAGCATCGTATAAGATTAGAACACATATTAGTCTCAATCATATCAAGGCTGTCTCATGTTCACCAAGATATCTCGACTAAGGACAAAAGTGCATGTCAGCCAAGCTGAACAGCATTGAGACATTATTCAGAAGTATATGTATTGCAGCAGATAATATAACAACCTGAATAACAACCATTGCCTTTATAAACATAGAGTTTATACATGATACTGATATAATCCCAAGGCCTCAAACATTAGCCTTAAGGGCATACCCCAACAATCTCCCACTTGCACTTAATCTAATGGTTGAGAAATCTCAAACCCATATTATTACAGTGCTTCTCATGCTTCTGCTGCGCCAGAGGCTTTGTAAGCGGGTCAGCCAGATTGTCATCTGTATGAACCTTGCAGACTTTGATCTCGCCTCGATCAATGATCTCTCGGATCAAATGAAACCTTCTCTATATGTGCTTGGACTTCTGGTGCGACCGTGGTTCCTTTGCTTGTGCGATTGCTCCAGTGTTATCACAGAAGATAACCAATGGATCAGCACTCGAAGGAATAACACCAAGTTCCTGAACGAACTTACGAATCCACACTGCCTCCTTGGATGCTTCTGAGGCTGCAACATACTCGGCTTCTGTTGTGGAATCAGCAACAATAGACTGTTTGAAACTTTTCCACACCACTGCTCCTCCATTCAAGCTAAAACATAGCCTGATTGCGATCGGAAATCATCCTGGTCAGATTGGAACGAAGCGTCAGTATATCCTTCAATACTGAGTTCTTCCTAACCACCATACACCAAGAACATATCTTTGGTCCTCCGCAGATATTTTAAAATGTTCTTGACTGCAATCCAGTGTGCCTTACCTGGACTACTTTGGAATCGACTGGTCACGCTTAACCCGTAAGCAACGTCTGGGCGAGTACATAACATCGCATACATAATGGACCCAATAGCCGAAGCATAAGGCGTATTGTCCATTTCATCTTTCTCAGTCTGTGTTTGTGGACACTGACTCTTTGAAAGATTCAGACCATGTCTGACTGGAAGATATCCTCTTTTAGAATTCTCTAAATGGAATCTCTCCAGGACTTTATTGATGTAAGTACTCTGGCACAGCCCGAGAAGCCTCTTAGATCTATCCCTGTAGATCTTCACACCTAATACATAGGCTGCTTCTCCTAAATCTTTCATCTGGAAACATTTTCTTAACCATGCCTTGACAGCATGCAGTTCAGGAATGTCGTTTCCAATGATCAAGATGTCATCGACGTAGAGGACTAGGAAAGTAATTACGCTCCCACTAAACCTCTTATAGACACACGGGTCATCTTCATTCTTGATGAAACCAAATTCACTGATTGATTCATCAAAACGAATATTCCAGCTTCTTGATGCTTGTTTAAGTCCATAAATGGACTTCTTTAATTTGCATATTTTATGACGATCTGATGGATTTGTGAAACCTTCAGGTTGTGTCATATACACATCCTCATCCAGTTTTCCATTAAGGAAAGCGGTCTTCACATCCATCTGCCAGATCTCATAATCATAATATGCTGCTATCGCAAGAATAATCCGAATAGACTTGAACATAGCTACAGGAGAGAAAGTTTCATCATAATTTATCCCGTAGATTTGTTTGAAACCTTTCGCAACTAGCCTGCCTTTATAGGTAACCACGTTACCATCCATGTCAATCTTCTTCTTGAAGATCCACTTATAGCCTATAGGGATTACTCCCGGAGGTGGATCAACCAAATCCCAAACTTGGTTATCTGACATGGAGTCCATCTCGGCGCGCATAGCTTCAAGCCATCTTGCTGAGTCCGGTCCACTGACCGCATCCGCATAAGTGAGGGGTTCATCATGATCAATGATGTAGACTCCGTCATACCGCTCAGGCTGTCGACGGATCCTTCCCGATCTACGCGGTTCCCGTGATATCTGAGCCTCAGGTTGTTCAGTAACCTGTTTCACTGGCTCAGGCTCATCCAACTGTGCTTGACTACTTTGTCCTTCCTCTGGATTCTCATCCAGCTTTATTTCTCTCCCATTGGCCTCTTGCAGAAGAAACTCCTTCTCAAGAAAAATAGCCGTTCGAGCAACAAACACTTTGTTCTCTTTGGGATCGTAGAAACAATAACCCTTTGTTTCTTTAGGGTAACCGACAAAGATACATTTCTCAGATCTGCTTTCCAGTTTCCCAAAGGCGAGCTTTTTGACATAAGCCTCGCAACCCCAGATCTTAATAAATGTCAAGCTCGGCTATTTCCCATACCATAACTCATATGGAGTCTTTGAAACTGCCTTGGATGGCACTTGGTTTAGTACCTTTGCAGCTGTCTCCAGTGCAAATCCCCAAAAGGAGTAAGGTAAAGTAGCCTGACTCATCATAGAACGTACCATATCCAGTAAGGTTCTATTACTCCTTTCGGACACACCATTCCATTGCGGTGTTCCTGGCGGAGTGAGCTGTGAGACAATCCCACACTCCTTCAGATAGTCAGTAAACTCATGACTCAAGTATTCTCCACCTCGATCTGAGCGAAGTGCCTTGATATTTCGGCCTAACTGATTATGTACTTCATTCTTGAACTCTTTGAACTTGTCAAAAGATTCACTTTTATGTCTCATTAAATAGACATACCCGTATCTACTGAAATCATCAGTAAAGGTAATGAAGTATAGATAGCCACCTCTGGCATGTTTACTAAATGGCCCACACACATCACTGTGTATAAGGTCAAGTAAATCTGAAGCCCTTTGACCTTTATTAGAAAAAGGAGCTTTTGTCATTTTGCCCATTAAACAAGCTTTGCATGTATCAATCTTCTCACAAGAGAATGATCCCAGCAGTCCATGATCATGCAACCGCTTAATGCGTTTCTTGTTTATATGGCCTAAACGACTATGCCATAACAAGGTGCTGTCATCAGCATACTTGGCTTTCTTATTATCAATTTGCTGTATAGAACATTCCATGTCCAACATGAATAACCCATTGTTAATTGATCCAATAGCATAAACAATATTATCAAAAGAAATAACACACTTTGAAATATTGCATTCAAAGGAAAATCCTTTCCTGACAAGAGCAGGAATAGAGATAATATTTTTCGTAATACTCGGAACAAAATAACAATTGTCCAGTTCTAATACAAGTCCAGATGGTAAAGAGATGTAATAAACTCCTACAGCAACAGCAGCAACCCGTGCCCCGTTTCCAACTCGTAGGTCCACCTCATGCTGTCCCACCTGTCTTCTTCTCTTGAGTTCCTGTACATTTGAACAAATGTGAACTCCATATGCAGTGTCCAACACCCATGATATAGAAGAAGAAAACATGACCTCAGTCACAAAAATACCTGAGCCAGAAGCGAAAGAATTGCTTCCCTTCTTATCTCCTTGGAGCGCTTTACAGTCCTTTTTCTAGTGACCCAGCTGGCCACAGTGGAAACATCTGTATTCCTTCGACCGCTTAACCTTTTGCTTCAGAGCCTTGTTGTAGTTCTTGACAGGGGCTTTGCCCTTCTTCCCCTTCCTTTTGTTCCTTGCAGGAATCATCAAGACAGAGGATGAAGGCTTTCCCTTTAGAGTCTCCTCTGTAGTCAAGAGCATATTCAGCAACTCTGCCGGCGTACAGTCGATCTTGTTCATATTAAAATTAATGATGAACAGATCGAAAGAAGCCGGGAGAGACTGCAAAATAATATCTACAGCAAGCTCCTGATTGATGGTGTGTCCCAGTTTCTCTAGAGCCTCTTTGTGCCCAATCATCTTGAGCACGTGAGCTCCCACTGGACTCCCTTCAGCCAGTTTGCTCTGAAAGAAAAGTTTAGTCAAATTGTAGCGTTCAGTCCTCGCCTGTGCAGCATACAGCAACTTGAGGTTTGCTATAATTTCTATAGCAGAGAGATCCTCATGCTGACGCTGCAGCTGTGGCATCATAGACGCAAGCATCAGGCAAGCAACATCAATGCTATCATTGACATGCTTCTCATAAGCTTCGCGAACCGCCCTTGCGGCGTTCGGAGCGGGTTGAGGTGGTATAGCCGTCTCGAGGACATACAGTTTCCTCTCAGCCTTAAGAACAATCTTAAGGTGTCCGTACCAGTCTGAGAAGTTTGGCCCAGCAAACTTCTCCCTTTCCAGTAGGGATCGCACATTGAAATTCGTGGTGTTCGTTGCTGCAGGTATCTACAACAATGCAAGAACAGCAAGGTCAGTATCAATGTTAGAATCAATCCAGGACTTAAGGAAGATTCTTTTCTCACTATTTTATCTGGCTGAAAAATCCAGCAAAACAGCCCGAAAGAGTAAATCTCTTTTAGTGAGATGGGATCCAGATTTTATACTTGGTCTCCGCGTCCCGCTCAGGCGAGATAAGTTGCACAGAGAGTACAAGCACTAATTTCTGGTAGGCAATCCCAGCCAATCGTCAACCCGTGCGATTCCCCTTCATCTGGGTGATCCAGCCGACTGTGCCAACTGAGTTGGTACAATACAATCTCTGACCCCACAGATGGACTCCCTGGACCACCACGTGCTATGCTGAGCAACGAGAAGCGATAAATCCCTTCCCTGTAACACGCAGGTGTAATCCCGCACCGTCTGAAGATAGATGGGCGTGCCCACTGAGTGGGTACAACACGGCCCCAACGATAGTCAGAACAGTGAGGTTTCGCGTCAGAAGGCTTACGAGCTTGATATTTTAGCGTTGGATTTTAACGGTCCTTTTATCTTCTCAACTATCATGCAAATCCTATGGTGATAGCAGAAGATTAAATCATGCAGTTCTAATTATTTAAACAATAAATAGAAAGCATGCTGATCTTATGTGGTAAAAGCCCAATAAGCCTAGGTAAGACCTTAATTTAACTTAAGTCTTCACATGAGCTGTTCATGGGTCTTTTGCATTCTTCCGGCCCAAATCAGGGCCCAAGCGCTCACTGCAGCTCAGGTGCGCCGACCAGGTAAATGCGCCTGTCCTAGAGTCGAACCCTAGACCTCCCACCTGGTCAAGCCTCTACTGCATGCGCCTCTGCCAAGTGTGCTCTGTGCTCATGTCTGATTAAAATTACACTTTAATCTATCTAGACATGATTGACACGCAGGTCAATTACACTTTATAAATTAAATAAAATGTGATGCGCAGATCACAGTAAATAATTTACATTTATTAACCAGGCACGCAGGCCCCAGCACAGCACACATTAAAACGGGTAGCCCACATAAGATTAAATAAACATTCATCATGTATACAATCAACATGTGATCCAAACATGAAAATAAAATTTTTGAAAACCCCATTGGCATCAATTTTATTTTCCTTATGTGCCCTACTACCTTACAACGGTCCATTACTAGGGATCCACTCATCAGTCCTAGTCAGATCCACTGCCCTTACATGCACCAAGTCCTAATTGACTTGAGTCGACCAAATGGTCAACCATGCATGGGCCAAGGGCTGAACGACCTCATGAGTTTTGGCAAGCGGTGTGACCCCGGGCCTAACTCATGCGCGTTCACAGGTTGTCTCAACTAGACATCGCTACACGCCTGTCTGCAGTCGACCTATAGCCACCTCGTGCTTGCGCACAGGTGCCATCTGGTCGACCCATCTAGGCTGTCAAATAGTCTGATCAGACTGTTTGGATCTTAACTAGATGATGACTTCAACCGTAATAACTCGTCTAAGGTTTTATAGCAGGCGCCGCTTAGATCTAATGGTAAGCGCGCAGATGATTTTGTTTTAACGAAAAATAGTCAACCACAATATGAAACATGCGCCACCTTCATACATGCGCCAACATGAATATACAACATGTAATTTTTCGCATGTAACATATAGATCTATCTATGTTGCGCAAACATGGATCACAAAAGCATCAAGCAATCATAAAAACATGCATAAAACTTGGCTCTGATACCAATTGAAAGTCCCCTAACATGGGGGGGGCGAAACCCTAATAGGTGCATGTAGAGGATTTAACGCAGCGGAATAGGTTTCTAGATCGATGCATGCAGTATGATCAACTTTAAATTTTTCATATACATGAGGATCGATTCTTACCAATGCCATTTCTTGGATGGCGTCTAGGAAGAAGAGAGTCGAATGCTTCTCCTCCAAATGGTGCGCACACAAGGTGATATCGCCTACTCCTTGTTGATCCTTGTGCTAGCAAGGTTCTCCAAGGGTCCTTGTCATATGGAAGGGAAGAGAAGACAACTTTGCTTGGCGAAAAACCTCTCCCTTGTCGTCTCAACTTCTCCTCTCGAGAATGTGTGTAGAGACCAAGCCAAAGAGGCGACAAGAGGTGTGAAAGAGAGAACGTGAGGCATGCCCACGTTTAGAGACATGTTTTCTAAAAATAGAAAAATCTCAACTTGTGATGCGACCATGGGTTTACCCCAATCGCAAATTCCTCTCCTCTTGAACCATGCGCTCACTTGATGAGCCAGTTCAATTTGGTCTGGTTCAAAGACCAATTAACCCAAGCAATTTGGTCTAGATCACAATAAACCCTAAGGCTCCAGATCTAACCGTTCATCTCTTGATGCTCCTGATCTCACTAATCTAGCATCCATTCTTTCGATCAAAGCTTACCAATCTCAAGCCCTAATCAATCAAACATGATCAGACCAGATCTCACTTATAATCAGAGTTTAAATCCCTTTAAACTGAACCCAAACAATTCAGTCCACACGATCTGACTTAAGTAAGCCATATCATCAAATTGTGCGACCCTAAGGGTTTCCTTTAAATGTTGGTAACGACAACTTACGTTATCACGATCAGTGAGGGGTATCTAGCAACACATCACTGTCTCCCGATATAAAGGAAAGAGTCTTCCAAGACTATACCCAAACCACAGCACAAGTGTGAATCCACTTCACTAGGCATACATGTTTCCTTTGCCACTGGATGTTCTTATTGGACAAGCGAGTCAAGCCTGTAGCTCCAATATGATGAGAATGATTAGATCAGATGAACATAGTCACCTAGGTATGGCCATACACTTTCTCAATCATCTCATCCAGGGGGCCCCTATAGAACATCACACTCCAAACTAGGAGACGGCAATCCTATATCTATCACTAGCACCCTAACATGACTCATGCTCATCATCCAAGATAGTCTATAACCATTATGTTTCAAATGATATTGAACTACCTCAAAACAATGCCAATCATCATTTAGAAACACAAGTGATCTCAAGTCAGAGGAAGTATGTGTTGGGGTATGCCCTTAAGGCTAATGTTTGAGGCCTATGGGAATGTATCAGTATCATGTAATAAACTGTTATGTTTAAAGGCATGGTTGTTATTCAGTTAGCTACATTGTCTGCTGCTATATATGTTCTTCTGAATAATGTCTCAAAAGCTGTTCAGCTAGGCTGATATGGTATTATGTCCTTAGTCGATGTATCTTGGTGAACATGAGACAACCTTGATATGGATAAGACTAATATGTAGTCTAATCTTATAGGATGCTTCGAGCATGGAATAAGATGTAGACTCATGGGTACATTGGATGTACTGGACAGACCCTACTAGGATGTTCAATTGTTTGTCGCAATATGAATATTCCTTGATTGCAACAAGTGGCACATTTCCTCTGACTTGAGATCACTTGTGTTTCTAAATGATGATTGTCATTGTTTTGAGGTAGTTCAATATCATTTGAAACATAATGATTATAGACTATCTTGGATGATGAGCTTGAGTCAGGTTAGGGCACTAGTGATAGACATAGGATTGCCGTCTCCTTGTTTAAGGAGTGTGATGTTCTAAAGGGGCCCCCTGGATGAGATGATTGAGAGAGTGTATGGCCATACCCAGGTGACAGTGTTCATCTGATCTAATCATGCTCATCATATTGGAGTTACGAGCTTGACAGGCTTGTCCAATAAGAACATCCAGTGGCAAAGGAAATATGCATGCCTTGTGAAATGATTCACACTTGTGCTGTGGTTTGGGTGTAGTCTTGGAAGACTCTTTCCTCTATATCGGGAGACAGTGATGTGTTGCTAGATACCCCTCACTGATCGTGATAATGAGAATTATCGTTACCGACATTTAAAGGAAACCCTCAGGGTCGCACAATTTGATGATATGGCTTACTTAAGTCAGATCGTGTGGACTGAATTGTTTAGGTTCAGTTTAAAGGGATTTAATCTCTGATTGTGAGTGAGATCTGGTCTGATCATGTTTGATTGATTAGAGCTTGAGATCGGTAAGCTTCGATCAAGAGAATAGATGCCAGATCGGTCAGATCAGGTGCATCAAGGAGATCGACGGTTAGATCGGGAACCTTAGGGTTTATTTAAGATCTAGACCATAATACTTGGATTTATTGGTCTTGGACCAAACCGAAATGAACCGCTCATGGAATGAGCGCATGGTTCAAGGCTTGGCGACAAGTTCACTTGGCGTGAACATATGGGGCGGTGAGTGGTTACTATTTTTAGTAACCATGATCTCCACTTGGTGGGGGGGGCTCTCGTCCGATTAGAGTAATCTCTATTCTTGCCACTTGAACTGATTTTTCCTCTCGACTCTCGTGGTGTGTGGCGACGCTTGAAGGTTGAGGAGGATTCGGCCAAGAGAAAAGATCTCCATCCCTTTCTCATTCGATCAAGGATTCTTTGAACCCTTGCTAGCACAAGGAGCAACAAAGAGTTTGCCTTCATCCTCTTGTGTGCGAGACTTTGGAGAAGTGGCACTTGCGACTTTAGCTTCCAAGGCGACATCTACTCCATGGCGATGGTATGATCGTTTTGCATCATCTTGAATAGCTTTTCATTAAGTTGATCTTTTAACATGCAAGTCGATCCTATAAACCCTAGTTTCCGCAAGTCAAAATTTTATGCGCCATCACTTTAGGGTTTTTGCTCCCTCAAGAAGGGGACCCCCTTAATCTAAGGGGCACTTTCAATTGGTATCAGAGGCAAGTTAATGTATGTTATTTTGATTGCTTGATGCCTTATGTGATCCATGTTTGCGTGTACATGCTTAGATCTCGTTTACATGCGTTTTTCTTTAAGTTTTTGTACATGCGAAACTTGAAGTATGTTATCATTGGCGCATTGTTGTTAGCGCATGCTTTGTGTTTTTTTTTTCTTAAAAACCCTAATTTACATGCGCGCCTAACACTAGATCTAAGGCCCTGCTATAAACCCTTAGACGGGTTATTAGGGTTGAAGTCACCCCTAGTTTAGATCCAACAGTCTGATCAGACTATCTGACAGCCTGAATGGGTCGACCAGATAGCACCTTGGCGCAAGCCTATGGTGGCTATAGGTCGACTGCAGACAGGCGTGTAGCGATGTCTGATTGAGACGATTAATGAACGCACCTGAGTTAGGCCCGGGGTCACGCCCGTTTGCCAGACCTCAGTGTGGATGTTCAGCCCTGGCGCATGCATAGTTGACCTTATGGTCGACGCAAGTCAGTTAGGACTTGGTGCATGCAAGGGCAGTGGATCTGACTAGGTTGGATGAGTGGATCCCTAGTAATGGACCGTTGTAAGGTTGTAGGGCAAATAAGGAAAATTAAAATTGATCCTATGGGGTTTTCAAAAATTTTAATTTTTATGATGGATCACATGGTTGTTGATTGATGCATATGTGTGTCTATTTAGTCTTATGTGGGCTGCCCGTTATTATTTGTGTGCTGTGCTGGGGCCTGCGTGCCTGGGAGTTAAATTTGTAAATTAATTATTGTGATCTGCGCATCACATTGCTTTAATTTATAAAATGTTATTGACCTGCGTGTCAATCTTGTCTAGATAGTTAAATTTGTAATTTAATTAGACAAGAGCACAGAGCACACTTGGCAGAGGCGCATGCAGCAGTGGCTTGACCAGGTGGGAGGTCTAGGGTTCGACCCTAGGACCTGGCGCATATTCCTGGTGGGCGCACCAGACCTGCAGATGGCGCTTGGGCCCTGGTTTGGTCCTGATGAGCAGCTAAAGACCCATGAAGAGCAAGTGAAGACTTAAGTTTGGTTAAGGTCTCACTAGGGCTATGGGCTTTTACCACATAAGATTCATGCTTTCTTTTATTGTTTACATATTAGAATTGCATGATTAAATTATCTTCTGCTATCACCATAGGAATTGCATGATAGGCAAGAAGATAAAAGACCGTTAAAATCCAACGCTAAAATATCAAGCTCGTAAGCCTTCTGATGCGAAACCTCACTGTTCTGATTATCGTTGGAGCCGTGTTGTACCCACTCAGTGGGCACGTCCATCTATCTTCAGACGGTGCGGGATTACACCTGTGTGTTACAGAGTAGGGATTTATCCCTTCTCGTTGCTCAGCATAGCACATGGTGGTCCAGGGAGTAGGTCGGGTCAGCTTGACCGTGTAGCCTACATATGTGGCGCATATGGTAGCACATGGAGGCAGCCATCTGTGGGGTAAGAGACTGTGTTGTACCAACTCAGTTGGCACAGTCTGCTGGATTGCCCAGATGAAGGGGAATCGCACGGGTTGGCGATTGGCAGGGACTGTCTACCAGAGATTAGTGCTTGTACTCTCTGTGCATCTTATCTCGCCTGAGCGGGACGCGGAGACCAAGTGTGAAATCTGGATCCCATCTCACTAAAAGAGTTCTACTCTTTCGGGCTGTTTTGCTGGATTTTTCAAGCCAGAGAAAATAGTGAGAAAAAGAATCTTTCTTAAGTCCTGATTGATTCTTATACATTGATACTGACCTTGCTGTTCTTGCATTGTTGTAGATACCTGCAGCAACGAACACCATGAACTTCAATGTGCGATCCCTACTGGAAAGGGAGAAGTTTGCTGGGCCAAACTTCTCTGACTGGTTTGGACACCTTAAGATCGTTCTTAAGGCAGAGAGGAAACTGTATGTCCTCGAGACGGCGATACCGCCGCAGCCCGCTCCGAACGCCGCAAGGGCGGTTCGGGAAGCCTATGAAAAGCACGTCAATGATAGCATTGATGTCGCTTGCCTGATGCTAGCGTCTATGACGCCACCGCTGCAGCGTCAGCATGAGGATATGTCAGCTATACAGATTATAGCAAACCTCAAGATGCTGTATGCTGCACAGGCGAGGACTGAACGCTATAATTTGACTAAGCTCTTCTTTCAGAGCAAACTGGCTGAAGGGAGCCCAGTGGGAGCTCACGTGCTCAAGATGATTGGGCACAAGGAGGCTCTGGAGAAACTGGGGCACACCATCAACCAGGAGCTTGCTGTGGACATTATTCTGCAGTCTCTCCCGCCATCATTCGACGCGTTCATTATTAATTTTAATATGAACAAAATCGATTGTACTCCGGCAGAGCTGCTGAATATGCTCTTGACCACTGAGGAGACTCTGAAGGGTAAGCCTTCGACCTCTGTCTTGATGTTTCCTTCAAGGAACAAGAAGAAGGGGAAGAAGGGCAAGGCCCCGGTCAAGAATTACAGCAAGGCTCTGAAGAAGAAGGTTAAGTGGTCTAAGGAATACAGGTGTTTCCACTGTGGCCAGCTGGGTCACTGGAAAAAGGACTGTAAAGCGCTCCAAGGAGATAAGAGGGGAAGCTTCGCTTCTGGCTCAGGTATATTCGTGACTGAGGTCATGTTTTCTTCTTCGATATCATGGGTGTTGGACACTGCATGTGGAGTTCACATTTGTTCAAATGTACAGGAACTCAAGAGAAGAAGGCAGGTGGGACAGCATGAGGTGGACCTACGCGTTGGAAACGGGGCACGGGTTGCTGCTGTTGCTGTAGGAGACTACTTTATTTCTTTACCATCTGGACTTGTATTGGAACTAGACAATTGTTATTTTGTTCCCAGTATAACTAAAAATATTATCTCCATTCCTGCTCTTGTCAGGAAGGGATTTTCCTTTGAATGCAATATTTCAAAGTGTATTTTGTCTTTTGATAATATTGTTTATGCAACTGGTTCAATTAACAATGGGTTATACATGTTGGACATGGAATGTTCGATACAGCAAATTGATATTAAGAAAGCCAAGTATGCTGATGACAGCACCTTGCTATGGCATAGTCGTTTAGGCCATATTAACGAGAAACGCATTAAGCGGTTGCATGATTATGGACTGCTGGGATCATTCTCCTATGAGGATTTTGATACATGCAAAGCTTGTTTGATGGGTAAAATGACGAAGTCACCTTTTCCTCATAAAGGTCAAAGGGCTTCAAGTTTACTTGACCTTATACACAGTGATGTGTGTGGGCCATTTGGTAAACATGCCAGAGGTGGCTATCAGTACTTCATTACCTTTACTGATGATTTCAGTAGGTATGGGTATGTCTATCTGATGAGACATAAGAGTGAATCTTTTGACAAGTTCAAAGAGTTCAAAAATGAAGTACAGAATCAGCTAGGCCGTAATATCAAGGCACTTCGCTCAGATCGAGGTGGTGAATACCTAAGTCATACGTTTACTGACTATCTAAAGGAGTGTGGGATTATCTCACAGCTCACTCCACCAGGAACACCGCAATGGAATGGTGTGTCCGAAAGGAGAAATAGAACGCTACTTGATATGGTTCGTTCTATGATGAGTCAGGCTACTCTTCCATACTCCTTTTGGGGTTTTGCACTGGAAACAGCTGCAAAGGTACTAAACCGAGTGCCATCCAAGGCAGTTTCAAAGACGCCATATGAGTTATGGTATGGGAAACAGCCAAGCTTGACATTTATCAGGATCTGGGGCTGCGAGGCTTATGTCAAAAAGCTCGCCTCTGGGAAACTAGAGAGCAGATCTGACAAATGTATCTTTGTCGGTTACCCTAAGGAAACTAAGGGTTATTATTTCTACGACCCCAAAGAGAACAAGGTTTTTGTTGCTCGGACTGCCATATTTCTTGAGAAGGAGTTTCTTCTGCAAGAGGCCAGTGGGAGAGAAATAAAGCTGGATGAGAATCCAGAAGAAGGACAAAGTGACCAAGTAGAGTTGGATGAGCCTGAGCCGGTAGAACAGGTTATTGGACAACCTGAGGCTCAGATATCACGGGAACCGCGAAGATCGGGAAGGATTCGTCGACAGCCTGAGCGCTATGACGGAGTCTATATCATTGACAATGATGAACCCCTCACTTATGCGGATGCGGTCAGTGGACCGGAGTCAGCGAGATGGCTTGAAGCTATGCGCGCCGAGATGGACTCCATGTCAGATAACCAAGTTTGGGATTTGGTTGATCCGCCTCCGGGAGTAATCCCTATAGGCTGTAAATGGATCTTCAAGAAGAAGATTGACATGGATGGTAACATAGTTACCTATAAAGGCAGGCTAGTTGCGAAAGGTTTCAAACAAATCTACGGGATAGATTATGATGAAACTTTCTCACCAGTAGCCATGTTTAAGTCTATTCGGATTTTTTTCGCGATAGCTGCATATTATGATTATGAGATTTGGCAGATGGATGTGAAAACAGCTTTCCTTAATGGAAATCTGGATGAGGATGTGTATATGACACAACCTGAGGGTTTCACTAATCCATCAGATCGTCATAAAATATGCAAGTTAAAGAAGTCTATTTATGGACTTAAGCAAGCATCAAGAAGCTGGAATATTCGTTTTGATGAATCAGTTACTGAATTTGGTTTCATCAAGAACGAGGATGACCCGTGTGTATATAAGAGGTTTAGTGGGAGCGTGATCACTTTCCTAGTCCTCTACGTCGATGATATCTTGATCATTGGAAATGACATTCCTGAAATGCATGCTGTGAAGGCATGGCTGAGGAAATGTTTCCAGATGAAAGATCTAGGAGAAGCAGCCTATGTGTTAGGTGTGAAGATCTACAGGGATAGATCTAAGAGGCTTCTCGGGCTGTGCCAGAGTACTTACATCGAAAAGGTCCTGGAGAGATTTCATTTAGAGAATTCTAAACGAGGATATCTTCCAGTCAGACATGGTCTGAATCTTTCGAAGAGTCAGTGTCCACAAACACAGACTGAGAAAGATGAAATGAACAATACGCCTTATGCTTCGGCTATTGGTTCCATAATGTATGCGATGTTATGTACTCGCCCAGACGTTGCTTACGGGTTAAGCGTGACCAGTCGTTACCAGAGTAATCCAGGTATGGCGCACTGGATTGCAGTCAAGAACATTTTAAAATATCTGCGGAGGACCAAAGATATGTTCTTGATATATGGTGGTCAGGAAGAACTCAGTATTGAAGGATATACTGACGCTTCGTTCCAGTCTGACCAGGATGATTTCCGATCGCAATCAGGCTATGTTTTTAGCTTGAATGGAGGTGCAGTGGTGTGGAAGAGTTTCAAACAGTCAACTGTTGCTGATTCCACAACAGAAGCCGAGTATGTTGCAGCCTCGGAAGCATCCAAGGAGGCAGTGTGGATTCGTAAGTTCGTGAGAGAACTTGGTGTTGTTCCTTCGAGTGCTTATCCTTTGGTTATCTTCTGTGATAACACTGGAGCAATCGCACAAGCAAAGGAACCACGGTCGCACCAGAAGTCCAAGCACATACAGAGACGGTTTCATTTGATAAGGGAGATCATAGATCGTGGCGAGATCAAAGTCTGCAAGGTTCATACAGATGACAATCTGGCAGACCCGCTTACCAAGCCTCTGGCGCAGCAGAAGCATGAGAAGCACTGTAATAATATGGGTTTGAGATTTCTCAACCATTAGATTAAGTGCAAGTGGGAGATTGTTGGGGTATGCCCTTAAGGCTAATGTTTGAGGCCTATGGGAATGTATCAGTATCATGTAATAAACTGTTATGTTTAAAGGCATGGTTGTTATTCAGTTAGCTACATTGTCTGCTGCTATATATGTTCTTCTGAATAATGTCTCAAAAGCTGTTCAGCTAGGCTGATATGGTATTATGTCCTTAGTCGATGTATCTTGGTGAACATGAGACAACCTTGATATGGATAAGACTAATATGTAGTCTAATCTTATAGGATGCTTCGAGCATGGAATAAGATGTAGACTCATGGGTACATTGGATGTACTGGACAGACCCTACTAGGATGTTCAATTGTTTGTCGCAATATGAATATTCCTTGATTGCAACAAGTGGCACATTTCCTCTGACTTGAGATCACTTGTGTTTCTAAATGATGATTGTCATTGTTTTGAGGTAGTTCAATATCATTTGAAACATAATGATTATAGACTATCTTGGATGATGAGCTTGAGTCAGGTTAGGGCACTAGTGATAGACATAGGATTGCCGTCTCCTTGTTTAAGGAGTGTGATGTTCTAAAGGGGCCCCCTGGATGAGATGATTGAGAGAGTGTATGGCCATACCCAGGTGACAGTGTTCATCTGATCTAATCATGCTCATCATATTGGAGTTACGAGCTTGACAGGCTTGTCCAATAAGAACATCCAGTGGCAAAGGAAATATGCATGCCTTGTGAAATGATTCACACTTGTGCTGTGGTTTGGGTGTAGTCTTGGAAGACTCTTTCCTCTATATCGGGAGACAGTGATGTGTTGCTAGATACCCCTCACTGATCGTGATAATGAGAATTATCGTTACCGACATTTAAAGGAAACCCTCAGGGTCGCACAATTTGATGATATGGCTTACTTAAGTCAGATCGTGTGGACTGAATTGTTTAGGTTCAGTTTAAAGGGATTTAATCTCTGATTGTGAGTGAGATCTGGTCTGATCATGTTTGATTGATTAGAGCTTGAGATCGGTAAGCTTCGATCAAGAGAATAGATGCCAGATCGGTCAGATCAGGTGCATCAAGGAGATCGACGGTTAGATCGGGAACCTTAGGGTTTATTTAAGATCTAGACCATAATACTTGGATTTATTGGTCTTGGACCAAACCGAAATGAACCGCTCATGGAATGAGCGCATGGTTCAAGGCTTGGCGACAAGTTCACTTGGCGTGAACATATGGGGCGGTGAGTGGTTACTATTTTTAGTAACCATGATCTCCACTTGGTGGGGGGGGCTCTCGTCCGATTAGAGTAATCTCTATTCTTGCCACTTGAACTGATTTTTCCTCTCGACTCTCGTGGTGTGTGGCGACGCTTGAAGGTTGAGGAGGATTCGGCCAAGAGAAAAGATCTCCATCCCTTTCTCATTCGATCAAGGATTCTTTGAACCCTTGCTAGCACAAGGAGCAACAAAGAGTTTGCCTTCATCCTCTTGTGTGCGAGACTTTGGAGAAGTGGCACTTGCGACTTTAGCTTCCAAGGCGACATCTACTCCATGGCGATGGTATGATCGTTTTGCATCATCTTGAATAGCTTTTCATTAAGTTGATCTTTTAACATGCAAGTCGATCCTATAAACCCTAGTTTCCGCAAGTCAAAATTTTATGCGCCATCACTTTAGGGTTTTTGCTCCCTCAAGAAGGGGACCCCCTTAATCTAAGGGGCACTTTCAGTATGCCACTTGTTTGCATACAAGGATTATTCACATTGTGACAAGCAATTGAATATCCTAGTAGGGTCTGTCCAGTACATCCAATGTACCCATGAGTCTACATCTTATTCCATGCTCGAAGCATCCTATAAGATTAGAACACATATTAGTCTCAATCATATCAAGGCTGTCTCATGTTCACCAAGATATCTCGACTAAGGACAAAAGTGCATGTCAGCCAAGCTGAACAGCATTGAGACATTATTCAGAAGTATATGTATTGCAGCAGATAATATAACAACCTGAATAACAACCATTGCCTTTATAAACATAGAGTTTATACATGATACTGATATAATCCCAAGGCCTCAAACATTAGCCTTAAGGGCATACCCCAACACAAGCTTGCTTGGTGGCGCAAGCATAGCATGGCCGAGCCTTAGGGCTTGTGAGCTAGCTATGTTGGAACTTGCAAGATGGCGATTCACTTTGGAGGACCTTGGAGCCAACCTTGAAGTTCAAGATAGAGGTCAGCTAGGTCTAGTCTTGGGGCTTGAGTCCTAGGTCAAGAGTTGAACCTCCTTCTTGGCATGGGTTGGTTCAATGTCTTGAATAGGTCATGATCACATCATTCTTTTACTACTTTCAAACATATCTGCTAAAGCATGCCTGTGATGTTTTATTGTTATGTTATGACTATAGGATTGCATGCCTGTAATGATAGACATAAGATAAAACTAAATAAGACCTCAAAAAACCCTCATTCAAAATATCAAGTCTAGTAGCCTTCTAATGCGTAGCCCTCATCAAGCTATCGATCAGTGGTGTTGTGAACTGTTTCCCACCCTCATGGGACACACCCACTTATCTTTAGAAGGTACGTGGTGGCAATGGTTTCCCCAGTCCGTTTTAACTGGGCACGCGTTCGCAAGGAAACTCGTTGGCCCTGGGCATAACGGTTAGGAATGGACTTGACTAGAAGTTCATATGTGCTGGGCACATGATGAAAGTCTAGAGGTGTAAGATCCAAGGATCTTAAGTCCTGGTAAGCATTATTTTGATTTGGTAAGCATTATTTTGATTTAAATAAACTCGTTGGCTGTGATATTTTGTTCATGATTTAAATAAAATTATTGACTGTGATATTTTTCTATGTATTGGTTGTTAATTTATAGTTAATTAATTAGAGATTATTGGTTGTTAATTTTGTTGGACGTTAATTAGCTTAATGGATGTTAAATTTAATTAGTTAACTAGCTTATTGGATGTTAGTTTAACCCTTATTGGATTTTCACTTAAACTATGGGTTATTGGGTTACACTTAAATTAGATGGATATTAGATTTAAAATTCGAATTTAGTTAGTTAAATGGGTTAAACCCTATTTGAATTATGATTAACGGGTTTAAAATTGGATAAACCGAAATTTTAGATGGGTAATCTCGGTTAGGGTAGGAAATTGGTGTTTTTGGCTTGGGAGAAATTTTGGGCGACGGCTTGAGAAGAAGTGGCGATTCTTGAAGAGTTCTTGAGGCGATTTTCTCCATCTTCTTCCCTTGGCGAATTTTCCTTGAGGTGAGGAAACTTCCTTGGCGAGTTCTTGGAGACTCTTTGGGCGGTTTAAAGGCTTTAGACGATTTCTTTGTAGAGGATTTTCACCTTGGTATTCACGGTTAAGAGGTGAGTGGGGTGTCTTAATCGATTTCTAGCAATTTGGTTGTGTTAATTGATGCATTAGATTGATTAGAAATTTTACCATGTCAAAAACCGAAAACTCAAGACTTCTCCTTGTTATAAAACGAAAGTTGCAAAAGTATATTTATCATGGAAACCGAATTTAGGATATTTCTTCATGAGATTCTTGTTAACTAAGGTTTAACTTAAGTTGGAAACTTTATCATGCTAAAAACCGAATTAAGATGTATCTTCCTGAAAACCGAAATTTTGTATAGGTGTATATCTCATGAAAACCGAAACTTGTAGCATGACATTGAAGGTATTTTATAGGGTATTTTGGTAGCATTAAATCATTGATTTTTGAGTATGAAATTCCTGTTAACTAGGTATTTTATAGGGAAATTTGGTAACATTAAATCATTGATTTTTGGTAGCATGAAAATCTTGTTAACTAAGGTTAATATTTTAAGTAGATATTATGTTTGAAACCGTGGGCTATATATATATCTGTTGAATTTTAATCTTATGTTAAATGTTTGAATGCCCTGATAATTGCCAGTAATGCTAATAATTTATGGTCATGTATTTTTATTGGAGAAATTTGGGTGATATCATAGCAAAGTTAGACTGAACTAATCAGCATGAAATCTAAGGACTACACTACTATGTGATTTTGTGATTTTTATTATGTGATGTGATTATGTAATTTTTATTATGTGATGTGATTATGTGATTTTTATTATGTGATGTGATTATATGATTTTTATTATGTGATTATGTGATTCACGAATGTTATGTGTTGTGGTCATGGAATGGTTAGGACTAAGGCTAAGTGTTACCTTAAACTCAAGAGGATAGTCTATATGTGATATGTTAAGGGTTTGAATTTCAGCCCTGTATTGTGATATGTGAGGGGGTTGTTGTTCAGCCTGCCTAATGTGATTATTGTGATAAAAGAGGGGGTTGTTGTTCAGCCTGCCTGTTATGATTATTGTGATGACTATCCTAGAGTCTAGTTGACACTTAGGAGTCCTCTATGAAGTGAAATAAGATATAAGATGTGTCTGTGTTGTTCAGCTAAGGAACCCTTTGGGAGAACGAGTGATATAAGACGCAAAGTGCCATGTCTTGGTCAGACAGGGGCCACCTCTTGATGTCGTCACTCTTAGAACGCTTAGATTTTTGTGATTATGGGGTGATCGTAGAGCAAAGTGCCATGTCATGACCTGGCGGGGGCCACCTCTTGAATCTACACACCGTCCATCTATATGTTGCATGTGATTTGCAGGCTTCTCCCAGTGCTTAGGCCAAAGCCGGGTTAGACCATAATGGTCACTACTGAATATATGCTGAACAACTAGGTTAATTAAGTGGTTAGTATGTTTGGTTGGTTTAGAGTATAGCTCTAGAACCTTGGTTACTATGTGGTGACACTGGTGTGATGTCTTAGCAGTGTACATCTGACTGTTTTATATGAGTTCAGTGCTTTAATTATTGTTATATGTTGACATGATATGCTGCTACATGTTTTTAAAATAACCTGTATATATTTTTGAGTGTATGTTATGGATGGTCGATTTAGACTATCCACTCACTGGGCTGTGTAGCTCACCCCTCACTATTTTCAGGCATAGAGCAGGGGCGCAATTCTTGAGTTAGCATTGGCGTGAATACTATGCTAGTTTGCTGTTTAAGAATTTTTGTGCTTAATTATCTGGGGCCGATTGTGGCCGAACCATATGAATTATGTGAACTATATGAACTATGTGAACTATGTGAATTATGAGAAATTGTGTTGCCAGTGTGGCTAAACTATGTGATATTATGTTGCCGGTTGTGGCAGTTTTAAGAGTTTGATTTTTGTGTCACCGCGGGCTTTGGCCTGGTTTCGGTGTTTGGTATGAGTTTATAAAAATCGATTTTTGTGGCTTTGCTTTGAATTTCGAATCGAATTGTATTTATGCCATCGAATTTGATATAACTGTTGCCTTGCATATGTCTAGTGCAAGGATTGCGTGGTGGCAGGTACATTTATGAATTGTGTTTCGTGGTGTTTTTATGAATGGATTTGTGAAATTTTCAGATCGGGTTTTCCTGAACTTGGTTTTACCTAGCATGTGAATCGATCTTGTATGACACATCCTGTTTCTTTTGTGACTTGTGTTGCTTGTTTGGGGTTAAGATAACGGGATGTTACAGAATGGTATCAGAGGCAGTTGGCTAGCTAAAACATAGTTCTGGGGAAAACATGTTTGTGTATTGCTAGACACCGGATAGGTTTATGTTTGCTTTCCTGACTTTAGTGTGTGTGTGTAGGAATTTAAAATGGTGCGAACTAGAGGAAATGCTAGCGGCGAGGATGAGCAGCCCCCGAATTTCTCAAGGGCTATTGAGGCTCTGACAGGCATGGTACAGCAACAGGGTGCCATGATAGAGAGGCAAGCTCAGATGCTGCAGCAGCAACAGACTCAGCATCAAGAGGCGCAACAGCAGCTCTTGCAGCAGTTGACTCAAGAGAGATCCCAGACTACTACCCGGGCGGTAGGGGATGACTCTCAGGAGGGAGCTCACCGGCGCTATGCCTCACTTGTGAGTGAATTCTAGAAACTGGGTCCTAGTTCTTTTTATGGGGGCTCAGAATCAAGTACTGCAGAAAACTGGCAGTTGGTCTTGGAAAAGATTTTCCAAGTTATGCGTTGCTCGGATGAGGACAAGCTGTGTCTGGCCACCTATATGATGCGTGGTGACGCAGATGAGTGGTGGACGGGCGTTGTGAGGCTAGCTGAAGAAAAACATGAAACAGTGGATTGGCCCTACTTCTTGTCTCAATTTAACGAGAAGTACTTCCCTGATAGTTTGGTTGAGGACCGAGAGGTGGAATTTATTCACCTAGAGCAGGGTGATATGACTGTGGACCAGTATGAGTTACGGTTCACTAAGCTGGGAAAGTATGCCCCTCACCTGATAAACACTGAAAAGAGGAGGGCTACTAAGTTTCTCAGAGGTCTTAGATGGGACATTAGGGAGCAGGTTGGTGCTCAGCACTTGGAGACGTATGTTGAGACTGTTGGGCGAGCACGCACTATTGAGAGGTATATATCAGAGAGGAGTTCTAATGTGGCCGTGACGGTGGTTCCTGCAGCTAAGGCGGCGGCTCCTCAGTATGGTAATGGCGGCAAGGGTAAGAAGTACCCTAGACATAAGGACTACGAGAAGAGCAGGTATAAGCCTTACTCTTACAAGGCACCGCAGCAGTCCAGGGATGCACTGCAGCAGTCCAGGGATACGAGGGATGTAAAGAACAGCAACACTAAGAACTGGATTTGTCGTTATTGTGGGCTCAAGGGACATTTGATGAAGGATTGTTATAAGAAGAATGGTGTATGCTTCAGGTGTAAGAAACCAGGGCACATGGTTAAGGACTGCAAAGAACCAGAAATGCCGCAGAGAGGCGCAGATAAGCCTACAGTCCAGACTAGAGTTTATGCTGTGGCTGAGAAGGATACACGAGCTTCCCGATCCGTCGTGGAAGGTACTTTATTTGTATTCGATCAGTTAGCTCGCATTTTATTTGACCCTGGTGCAAATTTATCTTTTGTATCTGTTAGATTTGCTGCATGTTTACCTGTGTTACCTAAGGTGCTAGATTATGTGGTGTCTGTGAGTACTCCCTTAGGAAAATCATTCTCTACAGATACTGTATGTGCGGATTGTGTAGTGCATGTAGAGGGTTATGAATTTCTTGTGGACCTAATCCTTTTAGACATGCAAGACTATGATGTCATCTTAGGTATGGATTGGTTATCCTCACACCATGCCTCTGTGGATTGCTTTGAGAAAGTAATCACCTTGAATCTGCTTGATGGGAATCGGCTTTTTGTGAGAGGTCTAGTGTCAGACCAAGGACCGCATGTGATATCTTTCCTGCAGGCCAGGAAGTTACTTGCTAGTGGGTGCAAGGGTTATCTTGCACATGTTAAAGTGCAGGATGATTCTACTTCTGATCTGACTCAGATGGCGGTGGTGAAAGAGTTTCCTGATGTGTTCTCTGAGGAATTTTCAGGCTTGCCACCAATTCGAGAGGTAGAGTTTGGCATTGAGTTGGCGCTAGGTACGGCACCTATCTCCAGAGCTCCTTACCGTATGGCTACTTCAGAGTTGGCCGAGCTTAAGAAACAACTGGAGGAATTGCTAGAGAAAGGGTATATCCGGCCTAGTGCTTCTCCCTGGGGAGCGCCAGTACTGTTTGTAAAGAAGAAAGATGGAACCCTGAGGATGTGTATAGACTACAGGCAACTGAACCAAGTGACTATCAAGAATAAGTATCCTCTTCCCAGAATTGATGATCTATTTGATCAATTACAGGGAGCGACAGTGTTCTCTAAGATTGATCTGAGATCAGGGTATTACCAGCTTAGGGTCAAGGATGAGGACATATTTAAGACTGCTTTCAGGACCAGGTATGGGCATTTTGAATTCCTAGTTATGCCTTTTGGACTGACGAATGCACCTGCTGTCTTCATGGATTTGATGAACAGGGTGTTTCACGAATTACTTGACTCTTGTGTGGTAGTCTTTATAGATGATATCTTGGTGTACTCTCGGACTACTTCAGATCATGTCAGTGACTTGCGCAGAGTGCTAGAGATTCTGAGGAAAAACCGATTATATGCCAAGGCTAGTAAGTGTGAGTTCTGGCTAGAAAAGAATAGTTTCCTTGGGCATGTGATTTCTGGTCAGGGGGTGTCTGTGGATCCAGTTAAAGTGCAAGCCATCCTTGATTGGGGAAGACCGACTAGTGCTACTGAGATCAGAAGTTTCCTGGGATTAGCAGGTTACTACCGGAGATTTGTTGAGGGATTCTCCAAGCTGGCGGGTCCTTTAACTAAATTGACCAGGAAGGAAGCCAAATTTATTTGGGATGACAAGTGTGAAGAAAGCTTTCAGGAGCTGAAGAGAAGGTTGACTAGTACACCGATCCTCATTATTCCTAGTGATGGGGAAAGGTTTACTGTTTATACGGATGCTTCAGGCAAAGGGTTGGGTTGTGTCTTGATGCAGAAGGGTTCTGTGGTAGCCTATGCTTCGAGACAGCTGAAGGAGTATGAGTTGAACTACCCTACTCATGACTTGGAGTTGGCGGCCGTAGTCTTTGCCCTGAAGATATGGCGTCACTATTTGTTGGGTCAAGAGTTTGATCTGTTCACTGATCACCAGAGTCTCAAGTACATCTTCACTCAGAAGGAGTTGAACATGAGACAGAGAAGATGGATGGAGTTGATCAAAGATTATGACTTCTCTATTCAGTATCAGGCTGGAAAGGCCAATGTAGTGGCGGATGCACTGAGCAGACATCCAGTTACTTCAGTAGCTGCTTTACGGGTCAGCGAGTGGCAGTTACTGCAGGAGTTCAGAGATCTCAGGATCAGTGTTACTCCTAGAGTTCAGACTGGTTATGTGGCTTTCCTCCGAGTACAGTCTGCTTTGTTGCAGAAAATCAGAGATCAGCAGTCAGTGGATCCGAGATTAGTTCAGATCAGGGATAGTTTGGTTACAGGCACAGTTCAGGATTTTAGCTTGTCTGATGATGGTATTCTTCGGTTTCGTGGAAGGGTATGTGTCCCTGAGGAACCGAGCTTGAGGAAAGAAATATTGGAGGACAGCCATAACTCCAAATATTCTCTACATCCTGGTGTAACTAAGATGTATCAGGACCTCAAGAAAAGCTTTTGGTGGCCGGGTATGAAGAAAGAAGTATTTGATTTTGTCTCTAGGTGTTTAACCTGTCAGACGGTAAAGGCTGAACACCAGAAGCCTGGTGGTTTGTTGCAGCCCCTTCCTATTCCTGAGTGGAAGTGGGAATGCATCAGTATGGATTTTGTGTGTGGTTTGCCCAGAACCAGATTGGGTCATGATGCTATTTGGGTGATTGTTGATAGACTCACTAAATCAGCCCATTTTCTTCCGATCAAGATGACTTATCCTTTAGAGAGGCTGGCTAGATTGTATATTGATGAGATAGTCAGACTACATGGAGTGCCTGTTGATATTGTGTCTGATAGGGACTCTCGATTTCTGTCCAGATTTTGGAAGAGCTTACAGGAGGGTTTGGGTACTAAGTTGAGTTTTAGTACAGCATACCATCCTCAGTCTGATGGCCAGACGGAGCGTACTATCCAGACTCTAGAAGACTTATTGAGAGCTTATGTGGTTGATTGGAGTTCTGAGTGGAATCGGGATCTATCTTTGATAGAGTTCACTTATAATAATAGCTTCCACTCCAGTATTCAGATGGCTCCATATGAGGCTTTGTATGGAAGAAGGTGTAGGACTCCCTTGTGTTGGGAGGAAACTGGTGACAGAATGATTTTGAGATCTGATGCAGTTCAGGAGACTACTGATAAGGTCAGAGAGATACAGAATAAACTGAAGATTTCTCGGGACAGACAGAAGAGTTATGCTGATGACCGTCGTCGTCCCTTAGAGTTTATGGTAGGGGATCATGTTTTCTTAAAGGTGTCACCTACTAAGGGTGTTATGAGGTTTGGCAAAAAGGGCAAGTTGAGCCCTAGGTTTGTAGGCCCTTTTGACATTATTGAGAGAGTTGGTCCAGTGGCTTACCGGTTAGCTTTACCTCCTGCTATGGATCATGTACATAATGTGTTCCATGTTTCTGCGTTGAGGAAATATCATCCTGATCCATCTCATGTATTGGAGTTGGAACCTCTTCAGATTCAGAGTGATTTGACCTTTGAGGAAAGACCTCTCCGGATTGTGGATAGAAAGGATAAAGTTCTGAGGAACAAGACAATACCTTTGGTAAAGGTTATCTGGGGAAATCAGTCGATTGAGGAGGCGACATGGGAGGCTGAAGCTGATATGAGAAAGTTTTATGCTTATCTCTTTGATGATATGAATTGAGCTTTAGAGGACTAAAGCTTTATAAGGAGGGAGGGATGTAAGATCCAAGGATCTTAAGTCCTGGTAAGCATTATTTTGATTTAAATAAACTCGTTGGCTGTGATATTTTGTTCATGATTTAAATAAAATTATTGACTGTGATATTTTTCTATGTATTGGTTGTTAATTTATAGTTAATTAATTAGAGATTATTGGTTGTTAATTTTGTTGGACGTTAATTAGCTTAATGGATGTTAAATTTAATTAGTTAACTAGCTTATTGGATGTTAGTTTAACCCTTATTGGATTTTCACTTAAACTATGGGTTATTGGGTAACACTTAAATTAGATGGATATTAGATTTAAAATTCGAATTTAGTTAGTTAAATGGGTTAAACCCTATTTGAATTATGATTAACGGGTTTAAAATTGGATAAACCGAAATTTTAGATGGGTAATCTCGGTTAGGGTAGGAAATTGGTGTTTTTGGCTTGGGAGAAATTTTGGGCGACAGCTTGAGAAGAAGTGGCGATTCTTGAAGAGTTCTTGAGGCGATTTTCTCCATCTTCTTCCCTTGGCGAATTTTCCTTGAGGTGAAGAAACTTCCTTGGCGAGTTCTTGGAGACTCTTTGGGCGGTTTAAAGGCTTTAGACGATTTCTTTGTTGAGGATTTTCACCTTGGTATTCACGGTTAAGAGGTGAGTGGGGTGTCTTAATCGATTTCTAGCAATTTGGTTGTGTTAATTGATGCATTAGATTGATTAGAAATTTTACCATGTCAAAAACCGAAAACTCAAGACTTCTCCTTGTTATAAAACGAAAGTTGCAAAAGTATATTTATCATGGAAACCGAATTTAGGATATTTCTTCATGAGATTCTTGTTAACTAAGGTTTAACTTAAGTTGGAAACTTTATCATGCTAAAAACCGAATTAAGATGTATCTTCCTGAAAACCGAAATTTTGTATAGGTGTATATCTCATGAAAACCGAAACTTGTAGCATGAAATTTAAGGTATTTTATAGGGTATTTTGGTAGCATTAAATCATTGATTTTTGAGTATGAAATTCCTGTTAACTAGGTATTTTATAGGGAAATTTGGTAACATTAAATCATTGATTTTTGGTAGCATGAAAATCTTGTTAACTAAGGTTAATATTTTAAGTAGATATTATGTTTGAAACCGTGGGCTATATATATATCTGTTGAATTTTAATCTTATGTTAAATGTTTGAATGCCCTGATAATTGCCAGTAATGCTAATAATTTATGGTCATGTATTTTTATTGGAGAAATTTGGGTGATAACATAGCAAAGTTAGACTGAACTAATCAGCATGAAATCTAAGGACTACACTACTATGTGATTATGTGATTTTTATTATGTGATGTGATTATGTAATTTTTATTATGTGATGTGATTATGTGATTTTTATTATGTGATGTGATTATATGATTTTTATTATGTGATTATGTGATTCACGAATGTTATGTGTTGTGGTCATGGAATGGTTAGGACTAAGGCTAAGTGTTACCTTAAACTCAAGAGGATAGTCTATATGTGATATGTTAAGGGTTTGAATTTCAGCCCTGTATTGTGATATGTGAGGGGGTTGTTGTTCAGCCTGCCTAATGTGATTATTGTGATAAAAGAGGGGGTTGTTGTTCAGCCTGCCTAATGTGATTATTGTGATAAAAGAGGGGGTTGTTGTTCAGCCTGCCTGTTATGATTATTGTGATGACTATCCTAGAGTCTAGTTGACACTTAGGAGTCCTCTATGATGTGAAATAAGATATAAGATGTGTCTGTGTTGTTCAGCTAAGGAACCCTTTGGGAGAACGAGTGATATAAGACGCAAAGTGCCATGTCTTGGTCAGACAGGGGCCACCTCTTGATGTCGTCACTCTTAGAACGCTTAGATTTTTGTGATTATGGGGTGATCGTAGAGCAAAGTGCCATGTCGTGACCTGGCGGGGGCCACCTCTTGAATCTACACACCGTCCATCTATATGTTGCATGTGATTTGCAGGCTTCTCCCAGTGCTTAGGCCAAAGCCGGGTTAGACCATAATGGTCACTACTGAATATATGCTGAACAACTAGGTTAATTAAGTGGTTAGTATGTTTGGTTGGTTTAGAGTATAGCTCTAGAACCTTGGTTACTATGTGGTGACACTGGTGTGATGTCTTAGCAGTGTACATCTGACTGTTTTATATGAGTTCAGTGCTTTAATTATTGTTATATGTTGACATGATATGCTGCTACATGTTTTTAAAATAACCTGTATATATTTTTGAGTGTATGTTATGGATGGTCGATTTAGACTATCCACTCACTGGGCTGTGTAGCTCACCCCTCACTATTTTCAGGCATAGAGCAGGGGCGCAATTCTTGAGTTAGCATTGGCGTGAATACTATGCTAGTTTGCTGTTTAAGAATTTTTGTGCTTAATTATCTGGGGCCGATTGTGGCCGAACCATATGAATTATGTGAACTATATGAACTATGTGAACTATGTGAATTATGAGAAATTGTGTTGCCAGTGTGGCTAAACTATGTGATATTATGTTGCCGGTTGTGGCAGTTTTAAGAGTTTGATTTTTGTGTCACCGCGGGCTTTGGCCTGGTTTCGGTGTTTGGTATGAGTTTATAAAAATCGATTTTTGTGGCTTTGCTTTGAATTTCGAATCGAATTGTATTTATGCCATCGGATTTGATATAACTGTTGCCTTGCATATGTCTAGTGCAAGGATTGCGTGGTGGCAGGTACATTTATGAATTGTGTTTCGTGGTGTTTTTATGAATGGATTTGTGAAATATTCAGATCGGGTTTTCCTGAACTTGGTTTTACCTAGCATGTGAATTGATCTTGTATGACACATCCTGTTTCTTTTGTGACTTGTGTTGCTTGTTTGGGGTTAAGATAACGGGATGTTACAAGAGGCATCGTTGAAAGGTTAGGGTTTCATGCTGTATCCAGCCCTCGCTCGACATGAAATGCCTAGACTATTTCAATAAGGGGAATTGCTTGGAGCAATCGGCTGGCGTGCCCACCTTAGGAAGCATGGGTCACTTTGTGCATCTCATCCCACCCTCATGGGACGCGAAGCCTCATGTGGAATAAGGATCCCATCTCACTAGGAAGTCTCAGATTTCCCGATTGACTTTGTGGGTTGTCAATTCGATTAAAATAGTGGGAGCCATAATCATTTAAAACAAGTCCACTTTAAATGATTTAAAGTAGTACTAATCTGCTGTTTCTTGATTGTTGTAGAACAATGGCACCGAACAATAGCGGATTAACATTGCGATCACTCCTTGATAAGGATAAGTTGGTTGGAATCAACTTTATGGACTGGCATCGGAACTTAAGGATAGTCCTCAAGCTCGAGAAGAAGCTATATGTCCTAGATTAGGCTCTTCCGGCGCCTCCTCCGCCTAATGCCCGAGCGGCAGATAGAGATGCTTTTAGAAAGCATCAGGATGACTCTATGGAGGTATCATGTCTCATGCTGGCCACTATGGTGTTGGGGTATGCCCTTAAGGCTAATGTTTGAGGCCTTGGGATTATATCAGTATCATGTATAAACTTCATGTTTATAAAGGCAATGGTTGTTATTCATGTTATTGCATTATCTGCTGTCATATGTATACTTCTGAATAATGTCTCAATGCGGTTCAGCTTGGCTGACATGCAGTTAAGTCCTTAGTCGAGATATCTTGGTGAACATGAGACAGCCTTGATATGATTGAGACTAATATGTGTTCTAATCTTATAGGATGCTTCGAGCATGGAATAAGATGTAGACTCATGGGTACATTGGATGTACTGGACAGACCCTACTAGGATATTCAATTGCTTGTCACAATGTGAATAATCCTTGTATGCAACAAGTGGCATATTTCCTCTGACTTGAGATCACTTGTGTTTCTAAATGATGATTGTCATTGTTTTGAGGTAGTTCAATATCATTTGAAACATAATGGTTATAGACTATCTTGGATAATGATCATGAGTCAGGTTAGGACACTAGTGATAGATAAAGGATTGCCGTCTCCTAGTTTGGAGTGTGATGTTCTATAGGGGCCCCCTGGATGAGATGATTGAGAAAGTGTATGGCCATACCCAGGTGACTATGTTCATCTGATCTAATCATTCTCATCATATTGGAGCTACAGGCTTGACTCGCTTGTCCAATAAGAACATCCAGTGGCAAAGGAAACATGTATGCCTAGTGAGTTGATTCACACTTGTGCTGTGGTTTGGGTGTAGTCTTGGAAGACTCTTTCCTTTATATTGGGAGACAGTGATGTGTTGCTAGATACCCCTCGCTGATCGTGATAACGTAAGTTATCGTTACCGACATTTAAAGGAAACCCTTAGGGTCGCACAATTTGATGATATGGCTTACTTAAGTCACATCGTGTGGACTGAATTGTTTGGGTTCAGTTTAAAGGAGTTTAAACTCTGATTGTAATTGAGATCTGGTCTGATCATGTTTGATTGATTAGGGCTTGAGATCGGTAAGCTTCGATCGAGAGTATTGATGTTAGATCGGTGAGATCAAGAGCATCAAGAGATGAACGGTTAGATCTGGAACCTTAGGGTTTAATATGATCTAGACCAAGTGGCTTGGGTAATTTGGTCTTTGAACCAAACCAAATTGGACCGGCTCATGAGTGAGCGCTTGGTTCAATGGGAGAGTTTTGATGGTTCACTTGGGTGAACGCATGAAACGTAGAGAGTTACTATTTTTGGAAGGCGGTTTCCAAATTGGAAACGCTCCCACGATTGTAACGTCGCTCGCCTCTCTCAATTGCTCTCGTGTGTGGTGAACTTCTTCTTCATGGAAATGAGGTAGAGAGTTTTCGAGCCCTAGCCGCAAGAGGAACATCTAACCCCTTTCATTCGATCAAGGATACTTGAAGATCTTTGCTAGCACAAAGATCAGCAAGGAGGAGCCATCTCTCTTCTTGTGTGCGGCAACTTTGGAGGAGACCCCTTTCGATCTCTGCTTCCAAGTCGTCACCTTCCTCATGGCACTGGTATGAATCTCATTTGATTTATACAATCTCAAGAGTTGATCATATGTACTTGCATTCGATCTTTTGAAACCCTAGTTTCCGCTATAAAATTTATTTGCGCCACCTATTAGTGTTTCGCCCCCCTTGATTTAGGGGACTTACAATTGGTATCAGAGCGTAGGTTATTGCTTGTTCATATGATTGCTTGATCTTCATGTTTGATCCATGCTTGCGCTTATGTAAAGATCTAAAGTTTATTACATGCGAATTTTCATGCTAGTTCATCATGCGAAACTACATGTATACTTTTGTTGGCGCATGTATATTGTTGGCGCTTGTTAGATGTTTTTTCAAAAACTTATCTTGCGCGCCTCCTTATTAGATCTAACCAGCGCCTGCTATAAACCCTTAGACGGGTTTGTAGGGTTGAAGTCATCATCTAGTAAAGATCCAAATAGTCTGATCAGACCATCTGACAGCCTAGATGTTGGAAAACCCCGGGGACATTTTACAATTTTTGAGAGACACATACATACATTGCACAGCGGAAGAATGTCCCCGAAACAGGCCGGTCCCAAAAACCAGTGAAGATCGCATGCAAGGGGGTCCACACGATGAGTTAGAAAATACCTCAGAGCAAGATGAGGTCGATGTCAATGAAGGCGCCCAAGTGTTCGCCCTCTGCAGTCTCGCACACACGGATTCCTCGAGTCCTCTTCTTCCACGCCCGGTGCTAGCCTCGGGAAGAAGATCCAAGCCTTCGTGCACTTTCTTCAACCCTTGCGCCACTTCTAAAGTAGAAGCGCCAATGAAGAAGAAAGATGGAGATGTTGCCGCCATGTCTTCAATTCCTCATCCTTACTTGCGCCAACTGTTGGGGTATGCCCTTAAGGCTAATGTTTGAGGCCTAAGGATTGTATCAGTATCATGTAATAAACTCTTATGTTTATAAAGGCATGGTTATTATTCAGTTTGTTATATTATCTGCTGCAATAGATATACTTCTGAATAATGTCTCAATGCTGTTCAGCTAGGCTGACATGCTATATGTCCTTAGTCGATGTATCTTGGTGAACATGAGACAGCCTTGATATGGTTAAGACTAGTATGTGTTCTAATCTTATAGGATGCTTCGAGCATGGAATAAGATGTAGACTCATGGGTACATTGGATGTACTGGACAGACCCTACTAGGATATTCAATTGCTTGTCACAATGTGAATATTCCTTGATTGTATCAAGTGGCACATTTCCTCTGACTTGAGATCACTTGTGTTTCTAAATGATGATTGTCATTGTTTTGAGGTAGTTCAATATCATTTGAAACATAATGATTATAGACTATCTTGGATGGTGAGCTTGAGTCAGGTTAGGGCACTAGTGATAGATAAAGGATTGCCGTCTCCTTGTTTAAGGAGTGTGATGTTCTAAAGGGCCCCCCTTGATGAGATGACTGAGAAAGTGTATGGCCATACCCAGATGACTGTGTTCATCTGATCTGATCATGCTCATCGTATTGGAGTTACAGGCTTGACATGCTTATCCAATAAGAACATCCAGTGGCAAAGGAAACATGTATGCCTTGTGAAGTGGATTCACACTTGTGCTGTGGTTTGGGTGTAGTCTTGGAAGACTCTTTCCTTTATATCGGGAGACAGTGATGTGTTGCTAGATACCCCTCACTGATCGTGATAACGTGAGTTATCGTTACCGACATTTAAAGGAAACCCTTAGGGTCGCACAATTTGATGATATGGCTTACTTAAGTCAGATCGTGTGGACTGAATTGTTTGAGTTCAGTTTAAAGGGATTTAAACTCTGATTGTAAGTGAGATCTGGTCTGATCATGTTTGATTGATTAGGGCTTGAGATCGGTAAGCTTCGATCGAGAGTATTGATGCTAGATCGGTGAGATCGGAAGCATCCAGAGATGAACGGTTAGATTTTGAACCATTTGGTTCAGAGAAATCTAGACCATGGCTTGGGCTGTTTTGTTTTGGTCTTTGAACCAAATTGAGTTGGGTCAATTAGATTGAACCGGTTCAAGACAATGAATGCATGGTTCAATCTTGAAGCGTTATTGTCGGTTATGAAGATGTGGGCGCATGCTGTCCATGACTTGCTATTTTTGGTAAGTCTTCATGCGCCACCTCTTGAGAACGCCAATACGTTTTTGACGCTTACTCTCGACGCTCTTGCTTGGGGAAAAACTTCCTTCACGTCTTGGAGAGGTCTCGGCCAAGTGGGAGAAGACATCTCATCCCTTTGATTCGATCAAAGACCCTTGAAGCACCTTGCTAGCACAAGGATCTCAAGGAGTAGGCGGCATCACCTTGTGTGCGCACCTTTTGGAGGAGTTTCATTCGAATCTCTTCTACCTTGACGCCATCCAACACATGGCTTCGGTATGATCTTCTTTCGATCTTCATGCTTCTTAAAAGTTGATCATATGAATGTATAGCATCCGATCCTCATGAAACCCTACTTCCGCTGCTAAAACATAAGAATAAGGTTGCTTGCGCCACCTTTGGGTTTCGCTCCCCCTTGAAGCGGACCTAACAATTGGTATCAGAGCGGTTCTATGCATTGTTATTATGATTGCTTTAGCCTTGTGTGATCCATTGCTTACGCATATCTCTAGATCTAGGGTTACATGCGAAATCTTTAGTATGTGTTAGTTGACGAAAATGCATATTTTCTTTTTGCGCATGTATGTTGGCGCATGATGTAGTTTTGCTCAAAATATATCACTTGCACGACCTCACTAGATCTAAGAGGCGCCTGCTGTAAACCCTTAGACGGGTTATTAGGGTTGAAGTCATCCCCTAGGTTAGATCTAGACAGTCTGATCAGACCAGCTGACAGCCTTGATGGGTTGACCAGATAGCACCTGTGCGCAAGCACTTGGTGGCTTTAGGTCGACTGCAGACAGGCGTGTAGCGATGTCTGGTTGAGACGACTAGTGAACACACATGAGTTAGGCCCAGGGTCACACCCGCTTGCCAGAACTCATGAGGGTTGTTCAGCCCTGGCGCATGCATGGTTGACCATTTGGTCGACTCAAGTCAGTTAGGACTTGGTGCATGTAAGGGCAGTGGATCTGACTAGGTCTGATGAGTGGATCCCTAGTAATGGACCGTTGTAAGGTAGTAGGGCACATAAGGAAAATTAAAATTGATGCCAATGGGGTTTTCGAAATTTTATTTTCCTATGTTGGATCACATGTTTGATTGTTGCATATGCCTGTTTATTTATTCTTATGTGGGCTGCCCATGTTAAATGTGTGCTGTGCTGGGGCCTGCGTGCCTGGAAATTATTTTGTAAATTAATTTTTAATTGTGATCTGCGCATCACATTGCATTTAATTTATAAAATGTAATTGACCTGCGAGTCAATCTTGTCTAGATAGATTAATTTGTAAATTAATCAGACAAAAGCACAGAGCACACTTGGCAAAGGCGCATGCAGCAGTGGCTAGACCAGGTGGGAGGTCCAGGGTTCGACTCTGGGACCATCTGCTATCACCATAGGAATTGCATGATAGTGAAGAAGATAAAAGACCGTTAAAATCCAACGTTAAAATATCAAGCTTGTTAGCCTTCTGACGCGAAACCTCACTGTTCTGATTATCGTTGGAGCCGTGTTGTACCCACTCAGTGGGCACGTCCATCTATCTTCAGACGGTGCGGGATTACACCTGCGTGTTACAGAGAAGGGATTTATCGCTTCTCGTTGCTCAGCATAGCACGTGGTGGTCCAGGGAGTAGGTCGGGTCAGCTTGACCATGTAGCCTACATATGTGGCGCATATGGTAGCACATGGAGGCAGCCATCTGTGGGGTCAGAGATTGTGTTGTACCAACTCAGTTGGCACAGTCTGCTGGATTGCCCAGATGAAGGGGAATCGCACGGGTTAGCGATTGGCTAGGGCAGCCTACCAGAGATTAGTGCTTGTACTCTCTATGCATCTTATCTCGCCTGAGCGGGACGCGAGACGGCGATACCGCCTCAGCCCGCTCCGAACGCCGCAAGGGCAATTCGGGAAGCCTATGAAAAGCACGTCAATGATAGCATTGATGTCGCTTGCCTGATGCTAGCGTCTATGACGCCACCGCTGCAGCGTCAGCATGAGGATATGTCTGCTATAGACATGATAGCGAACCTCAAGATGCTGTATGCTGCACAGGCGAGGACAGAACGCTATAATCTGACAAAGCTGTTCTTTCAGAGCAAACTGGCTGAAGGGAGCCCAGTGGGAGCTCATGTGCTCAAGATGATTGGGCACAAGGAAGCTCTAGAGAAACTGGGGCATACCATCAATCAGGAGCTTGCTGTAGACATTATTCTGCAGTCTCTCCCGCCTTCATTCGACGCGTTCATCATTAACTTTAATATGAACAAAATCGATTGTACTCCGGCAGAGCTGCTGAATATGCTCTTGACTACTGAGGAAACTCTGAAGGGAAAGCCTTCGACCTCTGTCTTAATGGTTCCTTCTAGGAACAAGAAGAAGGGGAAGAAGGGCAAGACCCCTGTCAAGAATTACAGCAAGGCTCTAAAGCAAAAGGTGAAGCGGTCCAAGGAATACAGATGTTTCCACTGTGGCCAGCTGGGTCACTGGAAAAAGGACTGTAAAGCGTGTAAGGTCCCCTAAAGATAAGGGGGCGAAACCCTATAGGAGGCGCATATGACAATTTTGATGCAGCGGAAGGGGTTTCAAGGATCTATGCATATAATATGTTCAACTTAAAACGATTCTCACCATTGCCATCGCTTAGATGGTGTCTTGAAAGGAAAGGCGCAAGTGCTCCTTCTCCAAAGGTGACGCACACAATTGGTGTCGCCTACTCTTCCTTGGTGCTCCTTGTGCTAGCAAGGTTCCAAGAAGCCGTTGTCGAATGGAAGGGAAAGATCACTTTGCTTTGGCCGAACTCTTCCTTCTCTTTTTCGTCAACTTCTTCACCACACGAGAGTGCGAGTGCTGAAAATCCAAGTTGGCGACGAGAGTGAGGAGAAACGAGAGATGAGGGCGCCTTAGGCGTTAACGTGAGTAGTGGTCACGTATGTGATCATGCTTTCTAAAAATAGAAAGCCACTTACTCACTTGCGATCATGAGTTTACCCCATGCGCAAACTCCTCTCAATTTGAACCACACGCTCACTCAATGAGCTGGTTCAATTTGGTCTGGTTCATAGACCAATCGACCCAAGCCATTAGTCCAGATCACATTAAACCCTAAGGCTCTTGATCTGACCGTCGATCTCTTGATGCTACTGATCTCACCGATCTAGCATCCAATCTCTCGATCAAAGCTTACCGATCTCAAGCCCTAATCAATCAAACATGATCAGACCAGATCTCACTTACAATCAGAGATTAAATCCCTTTAAACTGAACCCAAACAATTCAGTCCACACGATCTGACTTAAGTAAGCCATATCATCAAATTGTGCGACCCTAAGGGTTTCCTTTAAATGTCGGTAACGATAACTCACGTTATCACGATCAGTGAGGGGTATCTAGCAACACATCACTGTCTCCCGATATAAAGAAAAGAGTCTTCCAAGACTACACCCAAACCACAGCACAAGTGTGAATCCAACTCACAAGGCATGCATCTTTCCTTTGCCACTGGATGTTCTTATTGGACAAGCGTGTCAAGCTTGTAGCTCCAATATGATAAGTATGATTAGATCAGATGAACATAGTCATCTGGGTATGGCCATACACTATTCTCAATCATCTCATTCAGGGGGCCCCTTTAGAACATCACACTCCTTAAACAAGGAGACGGCAATCCTATATCTATCACTAGTGCCCTAACCTGATTCAAGCTCACCATCCAAGATAGTCTATAATCATTATGTTTCAAATGATATTGAACTACCTCAAAACAATGACAATCATCATTTAGAAAACACAAGCGATCTCAAGTCAGAGGAAATGTGCCACTTGTCGCATTCAAGGATTATTCACATTGTGACAAGCAATTGAATATCCTAGTAGGGTCTGTCCAGTACATCCAATGTACCCATGAGTCTACATCTGATTCCATGCTCGAAGCATCCTATAAGATTAGAACACATATTAGTCTTAACCATATCAAGGCTGTCTCATGTTCACCAAGATATCTCGACTAAGGACAAAACTGCATGTCAGCCCAGCTGAACAGCTTTGAGACATTATTCAGAAGTACAATTATTGCAGCAGACAATATAACAAACTGAATAACAACCATGCCTTTATAAACATAAGAGTTTATTACATGATACTGATACAATCCCAAGGCCTCAAACATTAGCCTTAAGGGCATACCCCAACAATCTCCCACTTGCACTTAATCTAATGGTTGAGAAATCTCAAACCCATATTATTACAGTGCTTCTCATGCTTCTGCTGCGCCAGAGGCTTAGTAAGCGGGTCTGCCAGATTGTCATCTGTATGTGAAAGAAACCCTTATTAAGGGGGTGAAACCCTAAACATGCGCATCTAGCATGCATGACGGAAAGAGGGTTTCTAAAAGATCGTATATGACAACCATATGATCAACTTGAAGCTATGAGTTTAGATCTATACCATAGCCATAGATTGGAGGTCGGCTTGGAAGAAGAGAGCAACTTTGATCTCCTCCAAAAGTTCACACACAAAGGCAATGAAGACTCCCAACTTGCGCACCTCTTGTGCTAGCAAAAGTGCCAAGATGTCAATGATCGAGTGTAGGGAAGAGATGAAGACTTCCTTTTGCTTGGCCGGTTCCTCCACTTCTCGTCAACACCCTCACTTGCTCGAGAGAAAAAATCGTTTCCACCAAGCAACAAGAGAGAGGTGTAACCGAAAAACATTAGGGAGACTTCAAGCCATGAACGCATATGCGTTTTCATTTTGGAACTTTCCAAAAATGGCAACCATTAAGAGTATGCGTTCATGCGTTCATGTCTCCATGAACCAAACGCAACTCCTTCTCCCTCTTGAACCATGCGCTCAACCCATGAGCCGGTTCAATACCCTTGGTTCAATAGCGAAACCAAATCAGCCCAAGCATTAAGTCTAGATCAAATTAGACCCCAAAGTCCAAGATCTGACCATTCATCATCTGACGCTTCTGATCACATCGATCTAGCATCATCTCTCTCGATCGAAGCTTACCGATCTAAAGCCCTAATCAATCAAACATGATCAGACCAGATCTCACTTACAATCAGAGATTAAATCCCTTTAAACTGAACCAAAACAATTTAGTCCACACGATCTGACTTAAGCAAGACATATCACCAAATTGTGCGACCCTAAGGGTTTCCTTTAAATGTCGGTAACGATAACTTTCGTTATCACGATCAGTGAGGGGTATCTAGCAACACATCACTGTCTCCCGATATAAAGGAAAGAGTCTTCCAAGACTACACCCAAACCATGGCACAAGTGTGAATCAAACTCACGAGGCATGCATGTTTCCTTTGCCACTGGATGTTCTTATTGGACAAGCATGTCAAGCCTGTAACTCCAATACGATGAGCATGATTAGATCAGATGAACACAGTCATCTGGGTATGGCCATACACTATCTCAATCATCTCATATAGGGGGGGCCCTTTAGAACATCACACTCCTTAAACAAGGAGACGGCAATCCTTTATCTATCACAAGTGCCCTAACCTGACTCAAGCTCACCATCCAAGATAGTCTATAACCATTATGTTTCAAATGATATTGAACTACCTCAAAACAATGACAATCATCATTTAGAAACACAAGTGATCTCAAGTCAAAGGACATGTGCCACTTGCTGCTTACGAGGATCATTCACATTGTGACAAGCAATGGAATATCCCAGTAGGGTCTGTCCAGTACATCCAATGTACCCATGAGTCTACATCTTATTCCATGCTCGAAGCATCCTATAAGATTAGCACACATATTAGTCTCAATCATATCAAGGCTGTCTCAGGTTCACCAAGATATCTCGACTAAGGACATATAGCCTGTCAGCCTAGCTGAACAGCTTTGAGACATTATTCAGAAGTACACTTATTACAGCAGATAAGGTAACAACCTGAATAATAACCATGCCTTTATAAACACAAGAGTTTATTACATGATACTTATTACAATCCCAAAGGCCTCAAACATTAGCCTTAAGGGCATACCCCAACAGTATGTACCTTGCAGACTTTGATCTCGCCACGATCAATGATCTCCCGGATCAAATGAAACCGTCTCTGTAAGTGCTTGCACTTCTGGTGCGACCGTGGTTCCTTTGCTTGTGCGATTGCTCCAGTGTTATCACAGAAGATAACCAAAGGATCTGCACTCGAAGGAACAACACCAAGTTCTCTCACGAACTTACGAATCCATACTGCCTCCTTGGATGCTTCCGAGGCTGCAACATACTCGGCTTCTGTTGTGGAATCAGCAACAGTTGACTGTTTGAAACTTTTCCACACCACTGCTCCACCATTCAAGCTAAAAACATAGCCTGATTGCGATCGGAAATCATCCTGGTCAGACTGGAATGAAGCGTCAGTATATCCTTCAATACTGAGTTCTTCCTGACCACCATATATCAAGAACATATCTTTGGTCCTCCGCAGATATTTTAAGATGTTCTTGACCGCAATCCAGTGCGCCATACCTAGATTACTTTGGAACCGACTGGTCACGCTTAACCCGTAAGCGACGTCTGGGCGAGTACACAACATCGCATACATAATGGACCCAATAGCCGAAGCATAAGGCGTATTGTCCATTTCATCTTTCTCAGTCTGTGTTTGTGGACACTGACTCTTCGAAAGATTCAGACCATGTCTGACTGGAAGATATCCTCTTTTAGAATTCTCTAAATGAAATCTCTCCAGGACTTTATCGATGTAAGTACTCTGGCACAGCCCGAGAAGCCTCTTAGATCTATCCCTGTAGATCTTCACACCTAACACATAGGCTGCTTCTCCTAGATCTTTCATCTGGAAACATTTCCTTAACCATGCTTTTACGGCATGCATTTCAGGAATGTCATTTCCAATGATCAAGATATCATCGACGTAGAGGACTAGGAAAGTAATTACGCTCCCACTAAACCTCTTATATACATACGGGTCATCCTCGTTCTTGATGAAACCAAACTCAGAGATTGATTCATCAAAATGAATATTCCAGCTTCTCGACGCTTGTTTAAGTCCATAAATAGACTGCTTTAACTTGCATATCTTATGACGATCTGATGGATTAGTGAAACCTTCTGGTTGTGTCATATACACATCCTCATCCAGATTTCCATTTAGGAAAGCTGTCTTCACATCCATTTGCCAAATCTCATAATCATAATATGCTGCTATCGCGAAAAGAATCCGAATAGACTTAAACATAGCTACAGGTGAGAAAGTTTCATCATAATCTATCCCGTAGATTTGTTTGATACCTTTCGCAACTAGCCTGCCTTTATAGGTAACCACGTTACCATCCATGTCAATCTTCTTCTTGAAGATCCATTTACAGCCTATAGGGATAACTCCCGGAGGCGGATCAACCAAATCCCAGACTTGGTTATCTGACATGGAGTCCATCTCGGCTCGCATAGCTTCAAGCCATCTCGCTGACTCCGGTCCACTGACCGCATCCGCATAAGTGAGGGGTTCATCATTATCAATGATGTAGACTCCGTCATAACGCTCAGGCTGTCGACGGATCCTTCCCGATCTTCGCGGTTCCCGTGATATCTGAGCCTCAGGTTGTTCAATAACCTGATCCACCGGCTCAGGCTCATCAAACTTTGCTTGACTACTTTGTCCTTCCTCTGGATTCTCATCCAGCATCATTTCTCTCCCACTGGCCTCTTGCAGAAGAAACTCCTTCTCAAGAAATATGGCCGTCCGAGCAATAAATACCTTGTTCTCTTTGGGATCGAAGAAATAATAACCCTTAGTTTCCTTAGGGTAACCGACAAAGATACATTTCTCAGATCTGCTTTCTAGTTTCCCAGAGGCGAGCTTTTTGACATAAGCCTCGTAGCCCCAGATCCTGATAAATGTCAAGCTCGGCTGTTTCCCATACCATAACTCATATGGCGTCTTTGAAAATGCCTTGGATGGCACTCGGTTTAGTACCTTTGCAGCTGTTTCCAGTGCAAGACCCCAAAAGGAATATGGAAGAGTAGCCTGACTCATCATAGAACGAACCATATCAAGTAACGTTCTATTTCTCCTCTCGGACACACCATTCCATTGCGGTGTTCCTGGCGGAGTGAGCTGTGAGATAATCCCACACTCCTTAAGATAGTCAGTAAATTCTCGACTTAGGTATTCTCCACCTCGATCAGAACGAAGTGCCTTGATACTTCGGCCTAGCTGATTCTGTACTTCATTCTTGAACTCTTTGAACTTGTCAAAAGATTCACTTTTATGTCTCATCAAATAGACATACCCATACCTACTGAAATCATCAGTAAAGGTAATGAAGTACTGATAGCCACCTCTGGCATGTTTACTAAATGGCCCACACACATCACTGTGTATAAGGTCAAGTAAACCTGAAGCCCTTTGACCTTTGTTAGGAAAAGGTGACTTCGTCATTTTACCCATTAAACAAGCCTTGCATGTATCAATCTCCTCACAGGAGAATGATCCCAGCAGTCCATGATCATGCAACCGCTTAATGCGTTTCTCGTTAATATGGCCTAAATGACTATGCCATAGCAAGGTGCTGTCATCAGCATACTTGGCTTTCTTAATATCAATCTGCTGTATAGAACTTTCCATGTCCAACATGAATAACCCATTGTTAATTGAACCAGTGGCATAAACAATATTATCAAAAGATAAAACACACTTTGAAATATTGCATTCAAAGGAAAATCCCTTCCTGACAAGAGCAGGAATGGAGATAATATTCTTAGTAATGCTGGGAACAAAATAACAACTGTTTAGTTCTAATACAAGCCCAGATGGCAAAGAGATGAAATAGTCTCCTACAGCAACAGCAGCAACCCGTGCCCCGTTTCCAACTCGTAGGTCCACCTCATGCTGTCCCACCTGCCTTCTTCTCTTGAGTTCCTGTACATTTGAACAAATGTGAACTCCACATGCAGTGTCCAACACCCATGAAATAGAAGAAGATGAAAACATGACTTCAGTCACGTAAATACCTGAGCCAGAAGCGATGCTTCCCCTCTTGTCTCCTTGGAGCGCTTTACAGTCCTTTTTCCAGTGACATAGCTGGCCACAATGGAAACACCTATATTCCTTTGACCGCTTAACTTTTTGCTTCAGAGCCTTGCTGTAACTCTTGACTGAGGTCTTGCCCTTCTTCCCCTTCTTCTTGTTGTTCCTAGAAGGAACAATTAAGACAGAGGTTGAAGGCTTTCCCTTCAGAGTTTCCTCAGTAGTCAAGAGCATATTCAGTAGCTCTGCCGGAGTACAATCGATTTTGTTCATATTAAAGTTAATGATGAACGCATCGAAAGAAGGCGGAAGAGACTGCAGAATAATGTCTACAGCAAGCTCCTGGTTGATGGTATGCCCCAGTTTCTCTAGAGCCTCCTTGTGCCCAATCATCTTGAGCACGTGAGCTCCCACTGGGCTCCATTCAGCCAGTTTGCTCTGAAAGAACAGCTTTGTCAGATTATAGCGTTCTGTCCTCGCCTGTGCAGCATACAGCATCTTGAGGTTTGCTATCATGTCTATAGCAGACATATCCTCATGCTGACGCTGCAGCGGTGGCGTCATAGACGCTAGCATCAGGCAAGCGACATCAATGCTATCATTGACGTGCTTTTCATAAGCTTCCCGAACCGCCCTTGCGGCGTTCGGAGCGGGCTGAGGCGGTATCGCCATCTCGAGGACATACAGTTTCCTCTCTGCCTTAAGAACAATCTTAAGGTGTCCAAACCAGTCTGAGAAGTTCGGCCCAGCAAACTTCTCCCTTTCCAGTAGGGATCGCACATTGAAGCTCATGGTGTTCGTTGCTGCAGGGATCTACAACAATGCAAGAACAGCAAGGTCAGTATCAATGTTAAGAATCAATCAGGACTTAAGAAAGATTCTTTTTCTCACTATTTTATCTGGCTGAAAAATCCAGCAAAACAGCCCGAAAGAGTAGGACTCTTTTAGTGAGATGGGATCCAGATTTCATACTTGGTCTCCGCGTCCCGCTCAGGCGAGATAAGATGCACAGAGAGTACAAGCACTAATCTCTGGTAGGCTGCCTGCCAATCGCCAACCCGTGCGATTCCCCTTCATCTGGGCAATCCAGCAGACTGTGCCAACTAAGTTGGTACAACACAATCTCTGACCCCACAGATGGCTGCCTCCATGCGCTACCATATGCGCCACATATGTAGCCAACATGGTCAAGCTGACCCGACCTACTCCCTGGACCACCACGTGCTATGCTGAGCAACGAGAAGCGATAAATCCCTTCTCTGTAACACGCAGGTGTAATCCCGCACCGTCTGAAGATAGATGGACGTGCCCACTGAGTGGGTACAACACGGCTCCAACGATAATCAGAACAGTGAGGTTTCGCGTCAGAAGGCTAACGAGCTTGATATTTTAGCGTTAGATTTTAACGGTCTTTTATCTTCTTTACTATCATGCAATTCCTATGGTGATAGCAGAAGATAAATAAATCATGCTGTTCTACTTATTTAAACAATAAAAGAAAGCATGAATCTTATGTGGTAAAAGCCCATAGCCTAAGTAAGACCTTAATTAACTTAAGTCTCTTCACTTGCTTTTCTTCATGGGTCTTTTGCTGCTCATCTGGCCCAACACAGGGCCCAAGCGCCATTTGCAGCTGAGGTGCACCCACCAGGGAAAATGCGCCTGTCCCAGAGTCGAACCCTGGACCTCCCACCTGGTCAAGCCACTGCTGCATGCGCCTCTGCCAAGTGTGCTCTGTGCTCTTGTCTGATTAATTTACAAATTAATCTATCTAGACAAGATTGACACGCAGGTCAATTACATTTTATAAATTAAATACAATGTGATACGCAGATCACAATAATTAATTTACAACTTTAAAGTCCAGGCACGCAGGCCCCAGCACAGCACACATTTAACATGGGCAGCCCACATAAGAATAAATAAACAAGCATAGGCATCAACCAACATGTGATCCAATCAAGAAAATTAAATTTTTGAAAAAACCCCATAGGTATCAATTTTAATTTCCTTATTTGCCTTACAACCTTACAACGGTCCATTACTAGGGATCCACTCATCCAACCTAGTCAGATCCACTGCCCTTGCATGCACCAAGTCCTAACTGACTTGAGCCGACCAAAGGTCAACCATGCATGCGCCAAGGGCTGAACGACCACAATGAGGTCTGGCAAGCGGGTGTGACCCCGGGCCTAACTCATGTGCGTTCATAGGTTGTCTCAATCAGACATCGCTACACGCCTGTCTGCAGTCGACCTATAGCCATCTCGTGCTTGCGCACAGATGCTATCTGGTCGACCCATCAAGGCTGTCAGATGGTCTGATCAGACTGTCTGGATCTAACCTAGGGGATGACTTCAACCCTAATAACCCGTCTAAGGGTTTAATGCAGGGCATTAGATCTATAATGAGTCGCGCATGTCATAAGAAGTTTGAGAAAACAAACATATGCGCCAACATGAAAACATGCGCCTAGGAGAAATAAAAATAGCTCTAACCAGCATGTAAATTTCGCCTATCACCGCATGCGCATGTAACATATAGATCAATGCATAGGATCACACAAAGAAAGCAAACATATAAATATGCATGTAACTTGCTCTGATACCAATTGTAAGGTCCCCTAAAGATAAGGGGGCGAAACCCTATAGGAGGCGCATATGACAATTTTGATGCAGCGGAAGGGGTTTCAAGGATCTATGCATATAATATGTTCAACTTAAAATGATTCTCACCATTGCCATCGCTTAGATGGTGTCTTGAAAGGAAAGGCGCAAGTGCTCCTTCTCCAAAGGTGACGCACACAATTGGTGTCGCCTACTCTTCCTTGGTGCTCCTTGTGCTAGCAAGGTTCCAAGAAGCCGTTGTCGAATGGAAGGGAAAGATCACTTTGCTTTGGCCGAACTCTTCCTTCTCTTTTTCGTCAACTTCTTCACCACACGAGAGTGCGAGTGCTGAAAATCCAAGTTGGCGACGAGAGTGAGGAGAAACGAGAGATGAGGGCGCCTTAGGCGTTAACGTGAGTAGTGGTCACGTATGTGATCATGCTTTCTAAAAATAGAAAGCCACTCACTCACTTGCGATCATGAGTTTACCCCATGCGCAAACTCCTCTCAATTTGAACCACACGCTCACTCAATGAGCTGGTTCAATTTGGTCTGGTTCATAGACCAATCGACCCAAGCCATTAGTCCAGATCACATTAAACCCTAAGGCTCTTGATCTGACCGTCGATCTCTTGATGCTCCTGATCTCACCGATCTAGCATCCAATCTCTCGATCAAAGCTTACCGATCTCAAGCCCTAATCAATCAAACATGATCAGACCAGATCTCACTTACAATCAGAGATTAAATCCCTTTAAACTGAACCCAAACAATTCAGTCCACACGATCTGACTTAAGTAAGCCATATCATCAAATTGTGCGACCCTAAGGGTTTCCTTTAAATGTCGGTAACGATAACTCACGTTATCACGATCAGTGAGGGGTATCTAGCAACACATCACTGTCTCCCGATATAAAGAAAAGAGTCTTCCAAGACTACACCCAAACCACAGCACAAGTGTGAATCCAACTCACAAGGCATGCATCTTTCCTTTGCCACTGGATGTTCTTATTGGACAAGCGTGTCAAGCTTGTAGCTCCAATATGATAAGCATGATTAGATCAGATGAACATAGTCATCTGGGTATGGCCATACACTATTCTCAATCATCTCATTCAGGGGGCCCCTTTAGAACATCACACTCCTTAAACAAGGAGACGGCAATCCTATATCTATCACTAGTGCCCTAACCTGATTCAAGCTCACCATCCAAGATAGTCTATAATCATTATGTTTCAAATGATATTGAACTACCTCAAAACAATGACAATCATCATTTAGAAAACACAAGCGATCTCAAGTCAGAGGAAATGTGCCACTTGTCGCATTCAAGGATTATTCACATTGTGACAAGCAATTGAATATCCTAGTAGGGTCTGTCCAGTACATCCAATGTACCCATGAGTCTACATCTTATTCCATGCTCAAAGCATCCTATAAGATTAGAACACATATTAGTCTTAACCATATCAAGGCTGTCTCATGTTCACCAAGATATCTCGACTAAGGACAAAACTGCATGTCAGCCCAGCTGAACAGCTTTGAGACATTATTCAGAAGTACAATTATTGCAACAGACAATATAACAAACTGAATAACAACCATGCCTTTATAAACATAAGAGTTTATTACATGATACTGATACAATCCCAAGGCCTCAAACATTAGCCTTAAGGGCATACCCCAACAAAGCGCTCCAAGGAGATAAGAGGGGAAGCTTTGCTTCTGGCTCAGGTATTTACGTGACGGAAGTCATGGTTTCATCTTCTTCTATTTCATGGGTGTTGGACACTGCATGTGGAGTTCACATTTGTTCAAATGTACAGGAACTCAAGAGAAGAAGGCAGGTGGGACAGCATGAGGTGGACCTACGCGTTGGAAACGGGGCACGGGTTGCTACTATTGCTGTAGGAGACTATTTCATTTCTTTACCATCTGGACTTGTATTAGAACTAGACAATTGTTACTTTGTTCCCAGTATTACTAAAAATATTATCTCTATTCCTGCTCTTGTCAGGAAGGGATTTTCCTTTGAATGCAATATTTCAAAGTGTGTTTTTTCTTTAGATAATATTGTTTATGCAACTGGTTCAATTAACAATGGGTTATTCATGTTGGAGATGGAATGTTCTATACAAAATATTGATATTAAGAAAGCCAAGTATGCTGATGACAGCACCTTGCTATGGCATAGTCGTTTAGGCCATATTAACAAGAAACGCATTAAGCGGTTGCATGATCATGGACTGCTGGGATCATTCTCCTATGAGGAGATTGATACATGCAAGGCTTGTTTAATGGGCAAAATGACGAAGTCACCTTTTCCTAACAAAGGACAAAGGGCTTCAGGTTTACTTGACCTTATACACAGTGATGTGTGTGGGCCATTTAGTAAACATGCCAGAGGTGGCTATTCGTACTTCATTACCTTTACTGATGATTTCAGTAGGTATGGTTATGTCTATCTTATGAGACATAAGAGTGAATCTTTTGACAAGTTCAAAGAGTTCAAGAATGAAGTACAGAATCAGCTAGGCCAAAATATCAAGGCACTTCGTTCTGATCGAGGTGGAGAATACCTAAGTCATGCGTTTACTGACTATCTGAAGGAGTGTGGGATTATCTCACAGCTCACTCCGCCAGGAACACCCCAATGGAATGGTGTGTCCGAGAGGAGAAATAGAACGTTACTTGATATGGTTCGTTCTATGATGAGTCAGGCTACTCTTCCATACTCCTTTTGGGGATTTGCACTGGAAACAGCTGCAAAGGTACTAAACCGAGTGCCATCCAAGGCCGTTTCAAAGACTCCATATGAATTATGGTATGGTAAACAGCCTAGCTTGACATTTATTAAGATCTGGGGCTGCGAGGCTTATGTCAAAAAGCTCGCCTCTGGGAAACTAGAGAGCAGATCTGACAAATGTATCTTTGTCGGTTACCCTAAGGAAACTAAGGGTTATTATTTCTTCGATCCCAAAGAGAACAAGGTGTTTGTTGCTCGGACGGCCATATTTCTTGAGAAGGAGTTTCTTCTACAAGAGGCCAGTGGGAGAGAAATAAAGTTGGATGAGAATCCAGAAGAAGGACAAAGTGCTCAAGCACAGTTGGATGAGCCTGAGCCGGTAGAACAGGTTATTGAACAACCTGAGGCTCAGATACCACGGGAACCGCGAAGATCGGGAAGGATCCGTCGACAGCCTGAGCGCTATGACGGAGTCTACATCATTGACAATGATGAACCCCTCACTTATACGGATGCGGTCAGTGGACCGGAGTCAGCGAGATGGCTTGAAGCTATGCCAGCCGAGATGGACTCCATGTCAGATAACCAAGTCTGGGATTTGGTTGATCCGCCTCCGGGAGTTATCCCTATAGGCTGTAAATGGATCTTCAAGAAGAAGATTGACATGGATGGTAACGTGGTTACCTATAAAGGCAGGCTAGTTGCGAAAGGTTTCAAACAAATCTACGGGATAGATTATGATGAAACTTTCTCACCAGTAGCTATGTTTAAGTCTATTCGGATTCTTTTCGCGATAGCTGCATATTACGATTATGAGATCTGGCAGATGGATGTGAAGACAGCTTTCCTTAATGGAAATCTGGATGAGGATGTGTATATGACACAACCAGAAGGTTTCACTAATCCATCAGATCGTCATAAAATATGCAAGTTAAAGAAGTCTATTTATGGACTTAAACAAGCATCAAGAAGCTGGAATATTCGTTTTGATGAATCAATCTCTGAGTTTGGTTTCATCAAGAACGAGGATGACCCGTGTGTATATAAGAGGTTTAGTGGGAGCGTAATTACTTTCCTAGTCCTCTACGTCGATGATATCTTGATCATGGGAAATGACATTCCTGAAATGCATGCGGTTAAGGCATGGTTAAGGAAATGTTTCCAGATGAAAGATCTGTTGGGGTATGCCCTTAAGGCTAATGTTTGAGGCCTTGGGATTGTATCAGTATCATGTAATAAACTCTTGTGTTTATAAAGGCATGGTTATTATTCAGGTTGTTACCTTGTCTGCTGTAATAAGTGTACTACTGAATAATGTCTCAAAGCTGTTCAGCTAGGCTGACATGCTAAAAGTCCTTAGTCGATATATCTTGGTGAACATGAGACAGCCTTGATATGATTGAGACTAATATGTGTTCTAATCTTATAGGATGCTTCGAGCATGGAATAAGATGTAGACTCATGGGTACATTGGATGTACTGGACAGACCCTTCTAGGACATTCAATTGCTTGTCACAATGTGAATGATCCTTGATTGCAACAAGTGGCACATGTCCTCTGACTTGAGATCACTTGTGTTTCTAAATGATGATTGTCATTTTTTTGAGGTAGTTCAATATCATTTGAAACATAATGATCATAGACTATCTTGGATAATGATCTTGAGTCATGTTAGGGCACTCGTGATAGATACAGGATTGCCGTCTCCTTTTTCAAGGAGTGAGATGTTCTAATGGGGCCCCCCCTTTAGATGAGATGATTGAGAAAGTGTATGGCCATACCCAGGTGACTATGTTCATCTGATCTAATCATGCTCAACGTATTGGAGTCACAGGCTTGACACGCTTGTCCAATAAGAACATCCAGTGGCAAAGGATACATGCATGCCTTGTGAAGTGGATTCACACTTGTGCTATGGTTTGGGTGTAGTCTTGGAAGACTCTTTCCTTTATATCGGGAGATAGTGATGTGTTGCTAGATACCCCTCACTGATCGTGATAATGTAAGTTATTGTTACCGACATTTAAAGGAAACCCTTAGGGTCGCACAATTTGATGATATGGCTTACTTAAGTCAGATCGTGTGGACTGGATTGTTTTGATTCAGTTTAAAGGAGTTTAAACTCTGATTGTAAGTGAGATCCAGTCTAATCATGTTTGATTGATTAGGGCTTGCGATCGGTAAGCTTCGATCGAGAGGATTGATGCTAGATCGGTGAGATCAAGAGCATCATGAGATGAACGGTTAGATTGGAAACCTTAGGGTTTAGTTGATCTAGACCGATTGGCTTGGGCTGGCTTGGTTTGGCCTTTGGACCGAACACATTTACTTTGAACCGGTTCAAGAGCTTGAACGTATGGTTCATTGTTTTGGTGTTTTGATCGATTTAGTGATCATGAACGCATGGCTTAATGGATTTTCCAATTTTGGAAAGTCATTTAGCGCATGTTCCCTTGAACGCCAAAGGACTTGAACGCTCCATTCAACTCTCGTCTCCTTGCTCTTGCTTGACGAGACTTTGGCGTGGAGAAGGCGAGGTCTTGGTGGAGGTTCGGCAAGCCTAGACATCATCTCTCATTTCCTTACCATACGAGAGGGACCCTTGAAGGACCTTGCTAGCACAAGGATCTCCAAGGAGCAAGCACATCATCTTGTGTGCGTCAACTAGGGAGAAGATCCCTTTCGATCTTTCTCTTCCAAGTCGCCATCTTCCTCATGGCTTTGGTATGGATCTAAACTTCATCAAGTTGATCATATTATCTTGCTAAGATCCATGAAAAACCCTTGCTTCCGCTTGCAATTTTTATGCGCCACCCTTAAGGGTTTTTCGCCCCCCTATTGAAAGGGGTTTCATCTGCTTGCGCTCCCCCTTGAAGGGGACTCTTCAATTGGTATCAGAGGATGCAGTTCAAGCATGTAATATGATTGCTTGGTATATTTTGTGATCCTTGGTTGCGCATCTACATGTATGCTTAGATCTTGTTGACATGCGAAACTTACATGTTATTTCTTCATGCGAAAGTAAGATGTTTACCTTATGTTGGCGCATGTTGTTTGTTCATCTTGTCGCATGTCTTGTGTTGGCGCTTAGTTCATGTTATTTTATCAAAAACCTAACATGCGCGCCTATGACTAGATCTAAGTGGCGCCTACTATAAACCCTTAGATGGGTTGATGGGGTTGAAGTCACCTCTAGGTTAGATCCAATAGTCTGATCAGACCATCTGACAGCCGAGATGGATCGACCAGATGGCACCTGTGCGCAAGCACGAGGTGGCTATAGGTCGATTGCATCTTAGGCGTGTAGCGAGGTCTGGTTGAGACAACCATTGAACACACATGAGTTAGGCCCGGGGTCACACCCGCTTGCCACACCTCATGAGGGTTGTTCAGCCCTTGGCGCATGCATGGTTGACCATTAGGTCAACTCGAGTCAGTTAGGACTTGGTGCATGCAAGGGGCAGAGGATCTGACTAGATGAATGAGTGGATCCCTATCAATGGACCATTGTAAGGTTGTAGGGCACATAAGAAAATTAAAATTGATGCCAATGGGGTTTTCAAAATTTATTTTTCTTTTAATTGGATCACATGTTGTTTGATGCCTATGCTTGTTTATTTAGTCTTATGTGGGCTGCCCATGTTAAATGTGTGCTGTGCTGGGGCCTGCGTGCCTGGAATTAAACATGTAAATTAATATTATTGTGATCTGCGAATCACTTTTTAATTAATTTATTGTATAATTGACCTGCGAGTCAAACTTGTCTAGATAGATCAAATTGTATTTTGATTAGACAAGAGCACAAAGGCACACATCCCAGAAGGGCATTCAGCTGGTGGCGCACTTGAGGTGCTCTTGGCGCAAGGGCCCTGGGTTGGACCAGATGAGATGCTAAAGACCCAAGAAGAGCAAGTGAAGACTTAAGTTAATTAAGGTCTTACTTAGGCTATGGGCTTTTACCACATAAGATGCATGCTTTCTTTTATTGTTTAAATAAGTAGAACAGCATGATTTATTTATCTTCTGCTATAGCCATAGGATTTGCCTGATAGTAAGAAGATAAAAGACCGTTAAAATCCAAACGCTAAAATATCAAGCACGTAATGCCTTCTGACGCGAAACCTCACTGTTCTGACTATCGTTGGAGCCGTGTTGTACCCACTCAGTGGGCACGTCCAAACCGGGTTATGACTCGTGAGGGTCATGTCTAGAGGTCGAATCCCGCTGCAGACATGAATTGTTTGGGGTAACGTGGATCCAAACCGGGTTTGGGGTAACGTGGATCCAAACCGGGATTTGAGCGGGATTGCCCCTGGGTAGGAAGCCCAGCCTCTAGGCCTGGACCTGTTACGAGTTGTGACTCTAACAAAAAAGGCGCCTTTTTTGTTAGAGTCACAACTCGTAACAGGTCCAGGCCTAGAGGCTGGGCTTCCTACCCAGGGGCAATCCCGCTCAAATCCCGGTTTGGATCCACGTTACCCCAAACCCGGTTTGGATCCACGTTACCCCAAACAATTCATGTCTGCAGCGGGATTCGACCTCTAGACATGACCCTCACGAGTCATGACCCTTTAACCATTGAGCCAATAGGAAAGGGCTACCGAGGATGGTGGAGCCACCTTTGGGCTGACCTCACATGCTGCCGACTAAGGGATGATTCTTGGGCATGTGTTAGGGATGTGGGCTTGACGAGGACGTCAAGTCTTAAGTGGGGGAGATTGTAATACCCCGAGTTTAGTCCCATATTGGAAGTGGGAGAAGAGATTATATGGTATATATGGCTTAGTGGGCTTGCTATTGTTAACTTGGGCTTAAGCATTTTAATAGATTGAGCCACGTTGCAAATCGGCTCACCAAGTTAATAAATAGTTTGCTTACTAAGCGGGTCGTAACAGAATGGTATCAGAGGAGTTGGCTAGCTAAAACTTAGTTCGGGGGAAAACATGTTTGTGTATTGCTAGACACCTGATAGGTTTTGTTTGTTTGCCTGATTATGATATGTGTGTGACTATGATATGTGCGTGTAGGAATTTGAATTTAAGATGGTGCGAACCAGAGGTAATGCTAGTGATGAGGGCGAGCAGACCCCGAACCTCACGAGAACTATTGAGGCTCTGACTGGCATGGTTCAGCAACAAGGTGCTATGATAGAAAGGCAAGCTCAGATGCTGCAACAGCAGCAGACTCAGCACCAAGAAGCACAACAGCAGCTTTTGCAGCAGCTGACTCAAGAGAGACCTCAGACTACTACTCGGGCAGTGGGGGATGACTCTCAGGAGGGCGCTCACAGGCGTTATGCCTCGTTAGTGAGTGAATTTCAGAAACTGGGTCCTAGCTCATTTTATGGGGGCTCAGAATCCAGCACTGCTGAGAACTGGCAGTTGTGCTTGGACAAGATTTTCCAAGTTATGCGTTGCTCGGATGAAGACAAGCTGTGTCTGGCCACTTATATGATGCGTGGTGACGCAGACGAGTGGTGGAAAGGTGTGGTGAGGCTAGCAGCAGAAAGACATGAGATAGTGGATTGGCCTTATTTCTTGTCTCAATTTAATGAGAAGTACTTCCCAGACAGCTTGGTGGAGGACCGAGAGGTGGCTTTTATTCATCTGGAGCAGGGTGATATGACAGTGGACCAGTATGAGCTACAGTTCACGAAATTAGGAAAGTATGCTCCTCATCTGATAAATACTGAAAAGAGGAGAGCTACCAAGTTTCTCAGAGGTCTCAGATGGGATATTAGGGAGCAGGTTGGTGCTCAGCACTTGGAGACCTATGTTGAGACAGTTGGTCGAGCACGCACTATTGAGAGATACATAGCTGAGAGGAGTTCTCATGCTGCCGTGACAGTGATTCCTGTAGTGGAGGCGGTGGTTCCTCAGCATGGCAGTGGCGGCAAGGGTAAGAAATACCCTAGGCATAAGGACTACAAGAGGAGCCGGTTTAAGCCTTACTCTTACAAGACACCGCAGCAGTCCAGGGATGCACCACAGCAGTTCAGGGATGCCAGGGACGTGAGAACCAATGTCACAGAGGACCGGACTTGTAGTTATTGTGGGCTCAGGGGACATCTAATGAAAGATTGTCATAGGAAGAATGGCGTGTGCTTCAAATGTAAGAAACCTGGGCACATGGCCAGGGACTGCAAAGAGCCTGAGATGCAGCCTAGAGGCGCAGATAAGCCTACAGTCCAGACTAGAGTTTATGCTGTGGCTGAGAAGGATACACGAGCTTCCCGATCCGTTGTGGAAGGTACATTATTTGTATTTGATCAGTTAGCTCGCATTCTATTTGATCCTGGTGCAAACTTGTCTTTTGTCTCTGTTAAGTTTGCTGCATGTTTACCTGTTGTACCTAAGATGCTAGATTATGCTGTGTCTGTTAGTACTCCTTTGGGAAAGTCATTGTCTACAGACACTGTTTGTCCTGACTGTGTAGTACATGTAGAGGGTTATGAGTTTTTGGTAGATCTAATCCTTTTAGACATGCAAGATTATGATGTCATCCTAGGAATGGATTGGTTGTCTTCACATCATGCCTCTGTGGATTGCTTTGAGAAAGTGATCACTTTGAATATGCTTGATGGGAATCGGATTTTTGTGAGAGGTCTAGTGTCAGACCAAGGACCACATGTGATATCTTTCCTGCAGGCCAGGAAGTTACTTGCTAGTGGATGCAAGGGGTATCTTGCACATGTTAAGGTGCAAGAAGATTCTACTTCTGATTTGACTCAGATGGCGGTGGTGAAAGAATTTCCTGATGTGTTCTCTGAGGAATTTTCAGGTTTGCCACCAGTTAGAGAAGTGGAGTTTGGCATTGAGTTGGCGCCAGGTACGGCACCTATCTCCAGAGCTCCTTATCGTATGGCTACTTCAGAGTTGGCCGAGCTTAAGAAGCAACTGGAAGAGTTGCTGGAAAAAGGGTACATCCGGCCTAGTGTTTCTCCCTGGGGAGCGCCAGTGTTATTTGTGAAGAAGAAAGATGGAACCCTGAGGATGTGTATAGACTACAGGCAGTTGAATCAAGTGACCATTAAGAATAAGTATCCTCTTCCCAGAATTGATGATCTGTTTGATCAGTTACAGGGAGCTACAGTGTTCTCTAAGATTGATCTGAGATCAGGGTATTATCAGCTTAGAGTCAAGGATGAGGATATATTTAAGACTGCTTTCAGGACCAGGTATGGGCATTTCGAATTTTTAGTTATGCCTTTTGGACTGACGAATGCACCTGCTGTCTTCATGGATTTGATGAACAGGGTATTCCATGAGTTGCTTGACTCTTGTGTAGTAGTCTTTATAGACGATATTTTGGTATACTCACGGACTACTTCAGATCATGTCAGGGATTTGCGCAAAGTGCTGGAGGTTCTGAGGAAGAAACGGTTATATGCCAAGGCTAGTAAGTGTGAGTTCTGGTTAGAGAAGATCAGTTTTCTGGGACATGTGATTTCTGGTCAGGGAGTGTCTGTGGATCCTGTTAAAGTACAAGCTATCCTTGATTGGGGAAGACCTACTAGTGCTACTGAGATCAGGAGTTTTCTGGGTTTAGCAGGTTACTACCGGCGATTTGTTGAGGGATTCTCCAAGCTGGCGGGTCCTTTAACCAAATTGACCAGAAAGGAGGCCAAGTTTGTTTGGGATGACAAGTGTGAAGAGAGCTTCCAGGAGCTGAAAAGAAGATTGACTAGTACACCGATCCTCATTATTCCTAGTGATGGGGAAAGGTTTACTGTTTATACTGATGCTTCAGGCAAAGGACTGGGTTGTGTCTTGATGCAGAAGGGTTCTGTGGTAGCCTATGCTTCGAGACAATTGAAGGAGTATGAACTGAACTATCCTACTCATGATTTAGAGTTGGCGGCCGTAGTCTTTGCTTTGAAGATATGGCGTCATTATTTGTTGGGTCAGGAGTTTGATCTGTTCACCGATCACCAGAGTCTCAAGTACATCTTCACTCAGAAGGAGTTGAACATGAGGCAGAGGAGATGGATGGAATTGATTAAAGATTATGACTTCTCTATTCAGTATCAGGCTGGAAAGGCCAATGTGGTGGCGGATGCACTGAGTAGACATCCAGTTACTTCAGTAGCTGCACTACGGGTCAGTGAATGGCAGTTACTGCAGGAGTTCAGAGATCTCAGGATCAGTGTTTCTCCTAGAGTCCAGACTGGTTATGTGGCTTTTCTCAGAGTACAGTCTGCTTTGTTGCAGAAGATCAGAGATCAGCAGTCTGTGGATCTGAGATTAGTTCAGATCAGGGATGGTCTGGTTGATGGCGCAGTTCAGGATTTTAGCCTGTCTGATGATGGTATTCTTCGGTTTCGTGGAAGGGTATGTGTCCCTGAGGAACCAAGCTTGAGGAAAGAAATATTGGAGGACAGCCATAACTCCAAATATTCTCTACATCCTGGCGTGACTAAGATGTATCAAGACCTCAAGAAAAGTTTTTGGTGGCCGGGTATGAAGAAAGAAGTGCTTGATTTTGTCTCTAGGTGTTTGACCTGTCAGACTATAAAGGCCGAACACCAGAAGCCTGGTGGTTTGTTGCAGCCTCTTCCTATTCCTGAGTGGAAGTGGGAAAGCATTAGTATGGATTTTGTGTGTGGTTTGCCTAGAACCAGATTGGGTCATGATGCTGTTTGGGTGATTGTTGATAGACTCACCAAATCAGCCCATTTTCTTCCGATTAAAATGACTTATTCTTTAGAGAGACTGGCCAGATTGTACATTGATGAGATAGTCAGACTGCATGGAGTGCCTGTTGATATTGTGTCTGATAGGGACTCTCGATTTTTGTCCAGATTTTGGAGGAGTTTACAGGAGGGTTTGGGTACTAAGTTGAGTTTTAGTACAGCATACCATCCTCAGTCTGATGGCCAGACGGAGCGTACCATACAGACTCTAGAGGATTTGTTGAGAGCCTATGTGGTTGATTGGAGTTCTGAGTGGAACCGGGATCTATCTTTGATAGAATTCACTTATAATAATAGTTTCCACTCCAGTATTCAGATGGCTCCTTATGAGGCCTTGTATGGGAGAAGGTGTAGGACTCCCTTGTGTTGGGAGGAAACTGGTGACAGGATGATTTTGAGATCTGATGCAGTTCAGGAGACTACTGATAAGGTCAGAGAGATCCAGGATAAGCTGAAAATTGCTCGGGACAGACAGAAGAGTTATGCTGATGACCGTCGTCGTCCTTTGGAGTTTATGGTAGGAGACCATGTGTTCTTGAAAGTGTCGCCTACTAAGGGTGTTATGAGATTTGGCAAAAAGGGCAAGTTGAGCCCTAGGTTTGTAGGCCCTTTTGATATTATTGAGAGAGTTGGTCCAGTAGCTTACCGTTTAGCTTTACCTCCTGCTATGGATCATGTGCATAATGTATTCCATGTCTCTGCTTTGAGGAAATATTATCCTGATCCATCTCATGTGTTGGAGTTGGAACCTCTTCAGATTCAGAGTGATTTAACCTTTGAGGAAAGACCTCTCCGGATTGTGGATAGAAAGGATAAAGTTCTGAGGAACAAGACTATACCTTTGGTAAAGGTTATCTGGGGACATCAGTCGGTTGAAGAAGCGACTTGGGAGACTGAAGCTGATATGAGGAAAAATTATGCTTACCTCTTTGATGATATGGATGCTGAGCTTTAGAGGACTAAAGCTCTATAAGGAGGGAGGAATGTAAGATCCAAGGATCTTAAGTTCTGGTAAGCATTATTTGGATTTAAATAAAATCAGTAACCGTGATATTTTGTTCATGATTTAAATAAAATTATTGATTGTGATATTTTTATGTATTGGTTGATAGTTAATTAACTAGAAATTTTTGGTTATTGATTTTTGTAAATTAATTAGAGATTATTTGTTTGATTATTGACTGTTAATTTATGATAAATTATCATTGGTTGTTTGTGATAAATTAATTAGGATTTTGGGTTGCAAATTTTAAGTTAATTAATTAGACCTTATTGGTTAATTAATTATACTCTATTGGATAATTAAATCCTTATTGGATGTTAGTTAAATCCTTAATGGATTTTCGTTAAGTGATTGGTTAATGGTTAAGTTAATTAAATAATTAGTTAATTATGAGATATTGGGTTATTGGGTTTAAAATTCGAAATTATTAGTTAAATGGGTTAAACCCTATTGGAATAAATTGGTTAATGGGTTTAAAATTTTAAAACCCAAAGTTTAGGTGATAATATCGATTAGGGTGAGATTAGTGGCGATTTTGGAGTCTTGAGAAAATTGAGGTGGCGGCTTGAAAGAACTTGGCGACTCTTGGAAAGCTTGGAGGCGATTTTTTTTTTTGGTGTTTCTTCTTCATCTTCTTCCTCTTGGCGATCTTCTTGAAGTGAAGAAATTTCCTTGGTGAGTCTTGGAGATCCTTTGGGCGACCCCAAGGCTTTGGACGAAATTTTGGAAGGGTTTTCATCCTTGTGTTCACGGTTTAAGAAGTGAGTGGAGTGTTTTTTTGATTTCTAGTAATTTGGTTGTATTAATTGATGCATGAGATTGATTAGAAATTTGATCATGCTAAATCGAAATTCAAGATTTCACCATGTTAAATACCGAATTTAAGATCTTCTTATTTTGATGAAAAACCGAAATTTTTTTACAATGGTAGAACTTCTTATTTTGATGAAAAACCGAATTTATGCAAAGGTATATATATAACATGAAAAACCGAAAGTTTAATGGATGTATATCTCATGTGAAGAATCGAAAATGGCAAGGAGATATTTATAATGAAAACCTAATTTATTCATGATGATTCTTGTTAACTAAGGGTTTGATTTAAGTTGGGAATTTTATCATGCTAACAATGGAATTAAGATGTATTTTTGTGAAAACCGAAATTTGGCAAATGGGTGTATATTTTGAAAACCGAAATTTTGATGATTTTATTTATGAAATCCGAAAGTTAGCAACATGAAAGTTAAGGTATTCTTTTATGGAATTTAGGAGGTTTTAAATCAATGATTTTGAGCATGAGATTGATGTTAACTAAGGTTTAAAATTTAGTAAATAATATGTTATGTTAACCGTGGATCACATGTAGTAATTAATATGAATACATGATTTTTATGTCAATTTTTGGATGCTTGTTAAATGCAAATCATGAATATTCCTTTATGTGTATTTATAGATTGTTTGATAAATTGTGGTAGTTTGTATGTATTACATTTTATGTTGATTTTATGATGAATGCTTGTTGTAATTTTATGTTTCTTTATGAGTGTAGCATGTACCCTTGTTTGAGGAGAATTGGGTGACAACATAGCAAGATTACACTGAACTAATCAGCATGAAATATAAGGACTACACTATGTGATCTTCATTATGTGATTCTTTGATAATTATGTGGGGTTGTGTTTTTGGAAAAAATTATGTGGTCATGTGATGGTTAGGACTAAGGCTAGGTGTGACTATGAACTCAAGGGGATAGTTCTTATGTGATATGTGAAGGGTTTGAATTTCAGCCCTGTACTGTGATATGTGAGGGGGTTGATGTTCAACCTGCCTATTATGATTATTGTGATGGGGGTTGAAGTTCAGCCTGTCCGATGTGATTTTTTTTGTGATGGCTATCCTAGAGTCAAGTTGACACTTAGGAGTCCACCTTTGTGAAATATGTCCACCTATGTGAAATTATGAAATAAGATATGTGTGTTGTCCAGTAGGAACCTTTTGGGAGAACGGGTTTTGACCCAAAGTGCCATGTCTTGGTCGGACAGGGGCCACCTCTTGATGTCATTACTCTTTTATGTGTTGGGAATGATATAAGACCCAAAGTGCCATGTCTTGGTCAGACAGGGGCCACCTCTTGATGTCATCATTCTCGTTTTATGTTATGGCGTGATAGACCAGCGTGCCACGTCGTGACCTGACGGGGGCCACCTCCTGATTCTATTCTCGTTTTATGTTATGGCGTGATAGACCAGCGTGCCACGTCGTGACCTGACGGGGGCCACCTCCTGATTCTATTCACTGTCCATGTTTATGTGTTGCACGAGATTTTGCAGCTCCCAGTGCTTTGGCCAAGCCGGGTTAGACCATATTGGTCACTTTGTGAATATGCTGGACAACTAGGTTATAAGTGTGTTGGTATGTTTAGTTGGTTTAGAATATATGTGTTCGGTTGGTTTATAGTATAACTCTAGAACCTAAGTTGTTATATGTTGGTGTGTACATCTGGATATCTATATGACTTCTATTTCTTTATGTTGTTATATCTTGACATAATATCCTGTTAAAGATTTTTAAAACAATTTGCCTATGTTTTTGAGTGTATGTTATGGATGGTCAATTAGACTATCCACTCACTGGGCTGTGTAGCTCACCCCTCACTATTTTCAGGTGTAGAGCAGGGGCGCAGTTAGCATTACATGGATGCTGTGATTTATGCTTAATGAACTTATGATGCCGGTTGTGGCTAAACCCTGTGAATTATATGCATTATGTGAACCATGTGATATGAATGATGTGAACTACGTGAACTTGTGATGCCAGATTGTGGCGTTTTACGAGTCTGATTTTTGTGTCACCGCGGGCTTTGGCCTGGTTTCGGTGTTTGGTATTGGTTTATAAAATCGATTTTGTGGATTTGTTTTGAAATTGAAGTTGATGTGTATTTTTGCAATCGGTTTTGAGATAACTGTAACATGCATATGTCTAGTGCACGTATTGCGTGGTGGCAGGTACCTTTATGTGATTTATGAGATTTGTGATTCGAAGATTTTATGTGTTTGGAGTTTTGAAAATTTTCAGATCGTGTTTTTTCTTGAACTCGGTTTTACCTAGCATTTGATCGATCTTATATGAAACATCCTATTACTTTTGCGATTGTGTTATTTGCTTGGGGTTAAGTATGTGGGATGTTACAAGCACCTTGCTATGGCATAGTCGTTTAGGCCATATTAACGAGAAGCGCATTAAGCGGTTGCATGATCATGGACTGCTGGGATCATTCTCCTATGAGGAGATTGATACATGCAAAGCTTGTTTGATGGGTAAAATGACGAAGTCACCTTTTTCTAATAAAGGTCAAAGGGCTTCAGGTTTACTTAACCTTATACACAGTGATGTGTGTGGGCCATTTAGTAAACATGCCAGAGGTGGCTATCAGTACTTCATTACCTTTACTGATGATTTCAGTAGGTATGGTTATGTCTATCTTATGAGACATAAGAGTGAATCTTTTGACAAGTTCAAAGAGTTCAAAAATGAAGTACATAATCAGCTAGGCCGAAATATCAAGGCACTTCGTTCTGATCGAGGTGGTGAATACCAAAGTCATGCGTTTACTGACTATCTAAAAGAGTGTGGGATTATCTCACAGCTCACTCCGCCAGGAACACCGCAATGGAATGGTGTGTCCGAGAGGAGAAATAGAACGTTGCTTGATATGGTTCGTTCTATGATGAGTCAGGCTACTCTTCCATACTCCTTTTGGGGTTTTGCACTGGAAACAGCTGCAAATGTACTAAACCGAGTGCCATCCAAGGCAGTTTCAAAGACGCCATATGAGTTATGGTATGGGAAACAGCCGAGCTTGACATTTATCAGGATCTGGGGTTGCGAGGCTTATGTCAAAAAGCTCGCCTCTGGGAAACTGGAGAGCAGATCTGAGAAATGTATCTTTGTCGGTTACCCTAAGGAAACTAAGGGTTATTATTTCTACGATCCCAAAGAGAACAAAGTTTTTGTTGCTCGGACGGCCATATTTCTTGAGAAGGAATTTCTTCTGCAAGAGGCCAGTGGGAGAGAAATAAAGCTGGATGAGATTCCAGAGGATGGACAAAGTAGTCAAGCACAGTTGGATGTGCCTGAGCCGGTAGATCGGGTTACTACACAACCTGAGGCTCAAATATCACGGGAACCGCGTAGATCGGGAAGGATCCGTCGACAGCCTGAGCGCTATGACGGAGTCTACATCATTGATAATGATGAACCCCTCACTTATGCGGATGCGGTCAGTGGACCGGAGTCAGCTAGATGGCTTAATGCTATGCGAGCCGAGATGGACTCCATGTCAGATAACCAAGTCTGGGATTTGGTTGATCCGCCTCCGGGAGTAATCCCTATAGGCTGTAAATGGATCTTCAAGAAGAAGATTGACATGGATGGTAACGTAGTTACCTATAAAGGCAGGCTAGTTGCGAAAGGTTTCAAACAAATCTACGGGATAGATTATGATGAAACTTTCTCACCTGTAGCCATGTTTAAGTCTATTCGGATTCTTTTCGCGATAGCTGCATATTACGATTATGAGATCTGGCAGATGGATGTGAAGACAGCTTTCCTTAATGGAAATCTGGATGAGGATGTGTATATGACACAACCGGAAGGTTTCACGAATCCATCAGATCGTCATAAAATATGCAAGTTAAAGAAGTCCATTTATGGACTTAAACAAGCATCTAGAAGCTGGAACATTCGTTTTGATGAATCAATCTCTGAGTTTGGTTTCATCAAGAACGAGGATGACCCGTGTGTATATAAGAGGTTTAGTGGGAGCGTGATTACTTTCCTAGTCCTCTACGTCGATGATATCTTGATCATTGGAAATGATATTCCTGAACTGCATGCTGTTAAAGCATGGTTAGGAAAATGTTTCCAGATGAAAGATCTAGGAGAAGCAGCCTATGTGTTAGGTGTGAAGATCTACCGGGATAGATCTAAGAGGCTTCTCGGGCTGTGCCAGAGTACTTACATCGATAAAGTCCTGGAGAGATTCCATTTAGAGAATTCTAAACGTGGATATCTTCCAGTCAGACATGGTCTGAATCTTTCGAAGAGTCAGTGTCCACAAACACAGACTGAGAAAGATGAAATGGACAATACGCCTTATGCTTCGGCTATTGGGTCCATTATGTATGCGATGTTGTGTACTCGCCCAGACGTCGCTTACGGGTTAAGCGTGACCAGTCGATTCCAAAGTAATCCAGGTGTGGCGCACTGGATTGCAGTCAAGAACATTTTAAAATATCTGCGGAGGACCAAAGATATGTTCTTGATATATGGTGGTCAGGAAGAAATCAGTATAGAGGGATATACTGACGCTTCGTTCCAGTCGGACCAGGATGATTTCCGATCGCAATCAGGCTATGTTTTTAGCTTGAATGGAGGTGCTGTGGTGTGGAAGAGTTTCAAACAGTCTACTGTTGCTGATTCCACAACAGAAGCCGAGTATGTTGCAGCCTCGGAAGCATCCAAGGAGGCAGTGTGGATTCGTAAGTTCGTGAGAGAACTTGGTGTCGTTCCTTCGAGTGCAGATCCTTTGGTTATCTTCTGTGATAACACTGGAGCAATCGCACAAGCAAAGGAACCACGGTCGCACGAGAAGTCCAAGCACATACAGAGACGGTTTCACTTGATCCGGGAGATCATTGATCGAGGCGAGATCAAAATTTGCAAGGTACATACAGATGACAATCTGGCAGACCCGCTTACCAAGCCTCTGGCGCAGCAGAAGCATGAGAAGCACTGTAACAATATGGGTTTGAGATTTCTCAACCATTAGATTAAGTGCAAGTGGGAGATTGTTGGGGTATGCCCTTAAGGCTAATGTTTGAGGCCTTGGGATTGTATAAGTATCATGTAATAAACTCTTGTGTTTATAAAGGCATGGTTATTATTCAGGTTGTTACCTTGTCTGCTGTAATAAGTGTACTTCTGAATAATGTCTCAAAGCTGTTCAGCTAGGCTGACATGCATATGTCCTTAGTCGAGATATCTTGGTGAACATGAGACAGCCTTGATATGATTGAGACTAATATGTGTGCTAATCTTATAGGATGCTTCGAGCATGGAATAAGATGTAGACTCATGGGTACATTGGATGTACTGGACAGACCCTACTAGGATATTCAATTGCTTGTCACAATGTGAATAATCCTTGTAAGCACCAAGTGGCACATGTCCTTTGACTTGAGATCACTTGTGTTTCTAAATGATGAATGTCATTATTTTGAGGTAGTTCAATATCATTTGAAACATAGTGATTATAGACTATCTTGGATAATGAGCATGAGTCAGGTTAGGACACTAGTGATAGATAAAGGATTGCCGTCTCCTTGTTCAAGGAGTGTGATGTTCTAAAGGGCCCCCCTGTATGAGATGATTGAGATAGTGTATGGCCATACCCAGATGACTATGTTCATCTGATCTAATCATGCTCATCGTATTGGAGTTACAGGCTTGACATGCTTGTCCAATAAGAACATCCAGTGGCAAAGGAAACATGTATGCCTTGTGAAGTGGATTCACACTTGTGCTGTGGTTTGGGTGTAGTCTTGGAAGACTCTTTCCTTTATATCGGGAGACAGTGATGTGTTGCTAGATACCCCTCACTGATTGTGATAACGTGAGTTGTCGTTACCGACATTTAAAGGAAACCCTTAGGGTCGCACAATTTGGTGATATGACTTACTTGAGTCAGATCGGGTGGACTGGATTGTTTTGATTCAGTTTAAAGGAGATTAAACTCTGATTGTAAGTGAGATCCAGTCTGATCATGTTTGATTGATTAGGGCTTGAGATCGGTAAGCTTCGATCGGGAGTGTGGATGCTGGATCGAAGAGATCAAGAGCATCAAAAGATGAACGGTCAGATTTTGAACCTTAGGGTTTAATTTGGTCTGAACCGATTCTTGGGCTGATTTGGTTTGGTCATTGGACCAATTAAATTGAACCGGCTCATATGTGAGCGCTTGGTTCATTTGAGAGGAGAGCTAAGCGTTTGGTTCACTTCATGTGAACGCATAACGCATGCTTTGAAGACTTGCCAATTTTGGCATGTCGGTTTGGCAAATGTGATGAATGTTGACACATTTCGATCACAAGGTTTTGCTAACGCTCATCTCCCTCTTTGCTCTTGACGAGACACACATCCTTGGGTGGTGTATGTTGACGAGGAGAAGCATCGGCCAAGAGAGACTTCATCATCTCCTTCCATTCGACAAGGAAGCTTGGGTGCCTTGCTAGCACAAGTGACGCCAAGCAAGTAAGAGATCTTCACCTTGTGTGTGAACTTTTGGAGGAGACCAAAGTTGCTCTCTTCTTCCAAGCCGACATCCAACTTCATGGCATTGGTATGATCCCTTTAAAGATCCTTTCGCTTATACATAAGTTAACCATATGATCTACATGCAGTCTTAAGGGTGACACCCCTTAAACTAGCACATGCGCCGCCCCCTTTAGGGTTTCACCCTTTGCGCCTCCCTCTTGAAAGGGGTTTTATCCGCTTGCGCCCCCCCTTGAAGGGGACCCAACAGAAAGGTGATAATCCGGTGATCCCAATGCCAAAGCAAGCCTCCGGATCGTTTCATAGGCGTCATTAACCCACTTTCCACCCAAACCGATGCGACTCAACCCAAGGACACTATGGCCCAACCGCCTGAGGACCCATCCCCAAATGGGCCACTCAATCTCATCCATAATTCGGCCCAAGATCGAGCCGCCACGGTGGTAAATCAGCCCAGAACGTCCAAGTTCTGCTGTTTTGTTGCCATGTGCTCCGAGTGCATCTAAACCGTCTTCGTACAAAGACGTAGGATCGTGCAATCAGCTTCAGAGTATATTAAGTAGTTATTCCTTGTCTTGTAGCTGCAGATTGACCACTTTAGTGGCTTGCAAGAGTGGTTGGTTTGTTAGAGTAGGTTGTCTCTTATGTATTTTGTTTGTTCCTATCCCTCTTATTCTATAAAAGAGGAGGTAGGGTTATTATTCAGTTCTCTTTGGTGCTTAGAGATCTCCTGGTGAGCTTAGGGTCGCCAGCGTTTGTGAAGACGAGCCGGAGCCTTGCCTTCGCTGTTGTTCGGGTCGAAGGTGTCTCTTCGATTCCAAGTTGTTTCCTCTTCTGGTTTGAAGTAAATCCCACCCTTCCGGTGGGTCAGGTTCGCATGTTTGTCATTCTCTTGTGTGTTTCTTCGCTGCGGTTTTCTCCTCTTTACTTCACCCACGTCTGTCCGCACATCGGAGCATGGTCGGATCTCTTGTTTTTGGTTTGTTTCAGCTTCATAGGCGCGCTAGCTAAATCGCACGAAACCGCAGTCCCCAACGTGAGCTACGCTTAAACGTGCTAAGTGAGTTGCAGGAAATTGCTAAAATTGCTACGAGGTTAGTGCGTTGCATTATTTAAGTTGGGTGTCGTTCTCCTCATTCGCATTCGTATTGCCCTAATCGAACTCGTCGCTGTTTTGTCGTGCTTTCTACCAAATTCTTGCACTTTTCTAACACGTTTTCTCTTCCCTCGTCTCACGACCCTCTCCCGTTTTATCGCGCATTGTGTAAAACCCAAGAGTACGGCTTAAGGACCCCCTCACCTATTAGTTGCTACATTAATGTTGGTATTAGAGGACGTTGCGCGTTCGATTCTTATCGTTCGCATGATCCCTCCCTATGGTATAAGGTGCCCTCTTTCGAGTGTACACCCTGGTATTTACCCAGAACGTCTCCTACTTTCGCGGTGGATCATTCTAGACAAACCCAATGTGTTCCATGGTAGATTATGGACCCTCGAGCGAAGAACAAGCACTTTTGTGTCGAGCCTTCGCAAGATTCACAAAGAGGTTCCGTCGTTACAATCCTACTTTCGTTATGAACTGTAATAACTATGACATGATAATACTTGGCCAGAGTAAATATCAAGAAATTAATACTTCAAGTGAAATATGCTCAGAATATGATCCAAATAACAAAGTTAACACATGAATTGTAAAATAGAAATCGTCAGAGGGCTTCAACCTAGCCCTGAAATAAAGTTTACGCTATAACCATCGTTGAATCGCTAAAAATTCTCTCTTTGTACATAGTAAAATCACAGGAAAAGGTTTCTAAGAGGGAGGAGATGATGAACCGAAAGAAATAAACAAGAATCATTGAGTTCCGATGGTTGAATCTCCAGAAACCGCCTCGAAGTTGCCTGTTCGCCGTGTCCATCCGCCCTACCCGTTTCGTCACCTGATTGCTCAATGATTAGGTCACATAAATTGGGTCTTTTACACTCTATTTGTTCTCCTTCAAATAAGCTTTCCATAGAGTCCTCATTTGCCAAATTTGGACTTGAATCGGGTCCGAAATCAGCGAAAAACCAAGTGAAGGTCGGGCTGTCCAGAAAGCATCACGAGTGAACCCCGCCAGGTTCACCAGGTGGTGAAGTGTTATGTGTAGTTCTATTGCAAAGTAATCACAGGTGAACCCCGCCGGGTTCACCTACCAGTGAAGTCCACGGTATATTTTTGCGCAGGTTTTGTCAGACAGAATCACGGGTGAACCTCATGGGGTTCACCTGCCAGTGAAGCGTGCGGCGAATTTCGGATGTCCTTGACATCATTGGTGAACCCCACCAGGTTCACCAAGCAGTGAAACGCGTGGTGAGTTTCGTCCTTTGGCAAAATCACCGGTGAACCCTGCCGGGTTCACCTGGCCGTGAAGTCTAGAAAAAGCTCCGATTGAGCCCAAATTTTACAGGCAGCTTCGTCTTTTCATAAGGAATCACCCCATGCTCTTAGATTCTTCAAAAGGACTTCAAAATTAGGTGATTTTACTTGAAATTTCATAAGATAGATGAAAAGTGAAGATTCTAAAGCTTTGAAGTAAATAAGCCTTAAAGGAGTGTAAAAACATTCAAATAGGCCTAAATTTATCATGGAATAATAATAAAAATCACTATAAAAATGCAAGACATCAAACACTCCAGACTTAAATCTTTGCTTGTCCTCAAGCAATAAAATAAGTTGAAATACAATCTTGGTATAAGAATAATCTTTTGTGTTGAAGTTCGCACCCAAGTTCAAAAAAATATTTATTTAGCAATCCAAGATCTAATCAGAAGAAATTAACTAAGAGGGGTGTCTTAAGCATTCACCAGTTTGGTCCCACAGTTTTTAGATGTCAACCAATTCAGAAAGTAGTAAACATGGGATTCAATCAAAGCATACACAACACTCATCTCATTCCTATCCTTCCAATTCATAATGTTGGGGTTGACTCAAATGTTTTATTCAGGATACAAAGCACTGATCATTGCATTAGACTTCAACTTATATCCTTAGGTACCATTGCCAATTTTTTGCAATGCCAAGTAGAGGAGTCTTTTTATTGGATTTCAATTCACATTTCTTAGATTTAAACTCATATCCTTCGGTACCACTGCCCATTTTTCGTAGTGCCAAGTAGAGGAATCTAAGTGTGATTTTTTTTTGATCCAAATAACATATCCTGGCTTTTAAAAAATGCAGTGTTATCCAATACTAGAAACGAATTCAAAGTTTGAAAAGATATTATGTATCCTGATATGTATCGAATGTAAATTGCAAACCAAAATTAATTGAATAATCATGAAAACGCTTGACCCACTAAATGAACAACCTAAAATCAATCCACTTAGAGAATTTCTAATTCATAGAATATATGGACATGACTATTGTGTAAATTTCCAACAAGTACTACATTCAACATGTCTTGATAAATTCCAACCAGTCATGCATTTAACTTGATTGTGGCTGATAGACATGTTTTAATGAAAAATTAAAACTAAAATTTTGTATTTTTCATGAGCATATAGAAAGCATGATTAGTGGATACCTTGATTGTGCATTGTGATATGGTCTTAGTCAAGCCCCTTGCATGCCTATGATGTATTTATGTAAGGCTTGCATGTCACTTTTCTTTTTTTTATTTTGTACTTAAACGTTGAAGATTAAGGGAAGATCATCACATCAAGGTGGCACTGTTGGGAATCCCCGGGATATTTTAAAATTTTACATTCATTACAAACATAGCGGAAGCATATCCCCGAAATAGGCCAGTTCCAAAAAACCATTGGATCATCTTGCGAGGGGGTCGACATGATGTAGTTAGAAAGCACCTAGAGCAAGAGGAGGTCGATGTCGAGGTAGGCACCTAAGCATGTGCCCTCTACAGTCTCACACGCACAGATGCTTTGAGCCCTCTTCTTCCACGCCCGGTGCTAGCCTCAGGTCACCTTCTTTAATGCTTGCACCACCTTCAAGGAAGATGTGCCAATGGAAGAGGATGAAGGGAGAAGATGAAGATGATGCCGCCAAGGGTTTCTCCACTTGCACCAAAGGGATAGGAGGAAGATCATGTTGGTGTATATGCCCTAGGACCTGTGGCTGGTCCGATATGTGTCACATTTATTTGTGGTATACATCCTGCCATGGTCGTTGTTATGCCTTTTGTACATCTGCGTCATATGTACATTTGCATATACAATGTCCCTGGAAATAGATTTTATATAATCTCAAAGAATAATCCCCGGTCAAGTGTCATAGTGGATAAGGGACAACTGTGATGCACTTGAGACTGGTATATGCGCTGGTTGAGCACGGGCTGCTAATGTAGGCATATGGGTATATCAAGGGAGATATACTGGATCAACCCGCCATGAAGATTTGACTTGGTGTCACAGGTCAAATCTCACAATGACAGAGATTTACTCGTCCTTGACTTGAGGGCATTGATATCTCTATATGGTATGGGATGTACTTTGATACAACCTAACACTCTGCGTAACAGGGGAGTCATAACGGTTATCATTGGGTATATCTTGAGCCATATGAGAGATTCAATGTGCCAATAGAGGATTTTCCCTTTCCCTGTGAGGAAGTTTAATATCTATGGGCCCCTACATGGTGCATGACTAAAAGTGTGTGGCCACACCCAAGTTAAGCCTGAATAGAGTCATGACCATTGATGTTGGAATTAACAAGTGTGACACACTTGTCTGACTTGGACGATCAGCCTAGCAAAAGGACTAGAGTGTATATATATCTTGTCGCAGTTTTAGTGGATGTCGATGACGACTCCATTCCGAGGACTTGGGTAGCAATGATATACTGCTAGGTGCCACTCATTGCTTGTGATGATGTGAGGTTATCACTGCTAACGTCTGAGGAACCTACAAGGTCGCACACCTAAACACTCAAGATCTCGTATTGATCGAATCATTTGGTTGATTCGAGCCAGTTTGGGAGACCGATGCATCGTGGATGCATTTGATGAGTTGGAGTTGATTATTTGTGATGATGTTGCGTTTTGACTTTTGTTGACCCCGGTTGACCATCAGGTGACCACATTTGACCTCGATGGACTGGGTCCAGTCGATGGGTCAAATGTCGCTGGATTTGTCCGGTTGATTGTCAACGTAATTTAAACGCAACACATGAGACCATAACTTAAGTGAATTAAATGAATATTTATATTCATTTTATTACAACTTAAGTCATGGGGGCCACGCACAACTTAAGTGAATATTTATATTAAATATATTCATCAATTAAGTTGTGGATCCGCATCCATTAAGAGATAATGGATCTAGGAGCTTATTGATTATGAATTTTCGTAATTAAATAAGCCCTAGTGCATAATGATAAATAACTCATCTCAAACCTAGCCGCTACACCTAGTTTTTCTCTCCATGGCGCCTACATGCATGGAGGTGTCACCCCAAGGTGGATATGCCAAGTTCTTCCACCATGGATGCAAGAAAAAGGCTTGTAGCCTTCTTCCTTTCTTGATGATCTCTTCTTTTATGGGATTGGCGCAAGAAGAGATGGTGTCTTCTTCTCCATGGCGCCTCCAAGAGAGAAGTGGTGCCACCTTCATGGTGGCAACACCTTCTTCTTCCATGGGCGCAAAAGAAGGCTTGGAGTCTTCCTCCTTCTTCGATGATGTATCCCTTAGAGGGATTGATGCATGAAGAAGGCTGATTTCTTATCATGGGCGCAACTTCAACAAAGTTGGCGCAAGTGGAGAAAAGAGGAGAAGAAGAGAAGTGATGGTATCTCTTCTCATCATCATAGGCGCTTCTTCTTAGGTTGTTGCCTATATTGGATGAGAAGGAGACTTACCTCATGGGCGCACCTTCATGGTGGCGCAAGCAAAAGGGAAAGTGGCTAGACTTAAGATTGGCACAAGTGGTAGAGGTTTCCTCTCCTTGTGGCCATCTTCCTCCATCATCTCTTTGGTGCATCTTGGAGATGGCGCAAGCAAAGAGGGCAGCGACATTGGCAACATGATCTTCCTCCCGAAGGCTAGCACCAGGCGCAGAGTGAAGAGAATTTCAAGCAGTCTGTGTGTGCACGATTGTAGAGGGCGGACACTTGTGCGCCTATTCTTCGTCATCATCAGCCCCTTGGATTATGCGAATAAAGGTATATTACTCTGACACATCCGGTGGATCACTCGTAAGGGATCGTGGCTCTTAGGGTTATCCTATTTTGGGCCAACGCTTCCGCTGTTATTAAAATTTTAAAAATTGGCCTGGGGATTCCCAACAGTGGTATCAGAGCAAACTTACGAGACCCACGTGGTGTATTTTGCTTATCTACATGTGCCCATGTCATAAAAGATTATAAAATTTTTATGTCATGATTTTTCTGCTTAGAAAAAGGTAGGTTTATCACGTTGAAATTTTTGTATAAAATTTCCTACACATATTCTCCTTGTGGGTCAAGGATGGACCTTTTGCACAAGCTATGTAAATATTTTAGGTAATTTTTCCCTTTGAATTTTACATGGTAAGGTGGACTGAAAGGGGGCGGCTTGCATGCCTTGGGCATGCATGCGCCACTTTTCATAAGGAGCCTGAGAGAATTATTTTAGGGAAATTTTGTGACAATTATTTTGGGTGATGAACAGTTTTATGAAAAACTAAAATTAAATTTTAATTGTTGGTTTTTCATTGCATGTAAAAGAGCATGAGTAGGTGCTTTTATTATTGCATTATGATATGGTTATAGACAAGCCCTTATGCATGCATGGGATGTATTCTTGTGAGGCCTGCATGCCGCCCTATTTCCTTTATTTATTTTGTAATTAAAGTTGAAGATCTAACAACAGAACCATGGTTTAGCTTCGAAGAAATTTCCATGCATTCCCAGTCTTCCGAAGTTTTAGCTTCGAAGAAACAGAACCATAGTCATTCCTGGATTTAGGCAAACACCCAGAAGATCTAACAACACTCTCTTGATCACTATTTGAAGTGCATGGTGTGAAGAGACCTCAGAGATGTATGATGAAATCATAAATTCCCATCTCATCACACTCAACATGGACCTCTGGGGTCATGCACTTTAAAACAAGAGCAGTGTACTGTTTGTTATCTTCACAATGTTCAAGATAGACATTCCACTTCCACTCTGTACTAAAATAAATATAGGGCTAGGATGAAGGACTTTCAAGAAGACGCACCTTATTCTCTTGTTCTAGTATTTTGGACAAAATTCTGAACCATCTTGTCCAATTTGTCCCATCCAGTTTATTTTTATAAAGTTTCAATCTAAGATCAGGAGATGCCATTATCTACAACAAGCAAAATAAGCAAAATAAGTACTATGATAAAGCATTTAACAAGGACTTAAATTAAATGCTATGCTCCCACTATTTCCTAACAAGTTGATAACTCTCAAACTCTACTTGGAAATAAGTGAGTAGGATCCTAATTTCACCTGAGGTCTCTGCGACTCACGAGGGTGAGTTGGGCTGCACAGACTGATCCCATGCTTCCTTAGGTAGGCATGCTAGCCAATTGTGCCGTCGCACAACTCCTCTTAGTTAAGATAGACTAGGCGCCCTGTGTCCAGCGAGGGTTGGATACAACACAGAACCCTATCCTCTCAATAGCTGCCTCTAGTGTTTCATCATGTCACTGACATATGAAAACTAGTCAAGTCTGACCTGATTATTATGCCTAAGGCCAACGAGTTTCCTTGCGAAGGCACGTCCAAGTTAAAACTGGACTGGGGAAACTATTGTAACCACACTCCTTCCAAAGATCGATGGGTGTCTCACGAGGGTGAGAAATAGTTCACAGTCCATCAATCGATGGTTTGACGAGGGCTACACATCAGAAGGCTATCGACTTGATATTGCGAGGAGAGTTTATTCATTAATTATTTTTCTTTTCTAGCATGCAATTTTCCTATGGTGGCAGCAAAAAGGAAAAACAGATCACAGGCATGCTATGGACAGAATAATAAACCATCACGGGCATGCTAATATGGTCGATATGGTCATAGCCCTTTTCATACACATAACATGTCACGAGCCATGTGATATGTTATCATGCATCCAAGGGTTGCGAGTCCCTGTAGCAGATTAGCCCATGCCAGTAAGCCGAAGCTAGCATTCTACCTCCAACTGCAAATCAATCACCACGCTTCCAAAGGATGGCGCCACTTAGATTTCAGTTGATGAAGTCACCTTGTTTTCTTGATGAAGCCCTAACCTATGTTATGAAAACAATTCTACATCTATTCTAAAAACAAGATGAGATAATACATGAAAATTTTTTACATCAAGATAGGGGGGGAACCACACGCAGGTGGCAGAAAAATTTTACAAGCATTCATCACAGATGGAAACATCCTTCCAATCACAACACAGGAGGGCACTTGCTATGACCATATCAACCCATGGAAGAGACAAGTGGCGCATATATATAAAATTTGAAAATCAAAAATATCAAATTTTAGTTCCCTTATGCACCAATAACATCCACAACGTTCTCCTCATCAAGCTTATGCTAAAATCAAGATTAGGGTTTCATGATGATTTCATAGACCTAATCAGCTGGTAGTTTTTGTCAGATCAAGAGACACGGTCAGTCCAAAGAACACAATGTCCATCCTACTTGACAAAACCACGTGCACCAATGGTCTTAAATCCATCATAAAAGGTAATCCAAATTTCAGCCTTGAGTTTGATAAAAAAAAGAAGTTTGGATGAGAAACGCTTTCTAGGTGAAACGCATATGGATAAAGAAAATATTTGAAAAATTTTCACACAACCACATGTACACCATGTGTTTCTCGCAAGTAGCTCTGATACCACTGTTAGGGAATACCGGGTGTAATTTAAAATTTTGCAGTCCAAGGACGCAGCGGAAGACACATTACACCTGAAACATATTCCTTCACCAAGGATCCATATGAGGGAAATAACACAAGGATGTATTAGGGATAGTACCTCTTTTGCTTGCTAGGATAATGATGCCAAGTTGAAGACGATCAAGCGCTAGTCCTCTACAAGTATCCACGAGTCGACCTTCTCAACGTTGCTCCCTTCCACACTTGGTGCTAGCCCGGGGGAAGAGAAGATCACCTCTTCGAATCTCCTTCTTCTTCTTCCACACTTTCAGCCAACAAAGAAGAAGATGAGGAAGGTGGCGCAACACAAGAAGAAGAGGGCGGCTAGGGCTTCAAAGCTTGCGCAACTTGTTGGTGGAAGTTGCCTTGCCTTAAGAAGAAATTCTGCACTTCTAGAGGGGCGCATACCCCTTTGTTTTATAGCCATCCAAGCTACCGCCGCCCCTATCCTTCCATATGTGCTCTTGGCGCAATCCTTCCAAGGAATTGCCATAAGAAACCTGCCACCTTCTTTCTTGAATTGGCGCAATATGAAGAATAGAAATAATCTACCTTCTTGCCATATCAAGAGAGGGATTATGAGTTCAATTTTCATTAGGACTTACCATATATGATTGACCGAATCTTTGCTTGAATAAATCAAGCCATACTCACCAACATATCAGCCCCATACGTCCAAGTATGTTTCCAATTATGAAAACATAATTCCATTAGGATTCATACAAGCAATTGGCGCAAATTCGATTTATGGAATTAAGCCATGTGCCAAGCATGAATCCTACTACCATTAGGATTCCAATTTACCACAATTAGATTCAATCCACAACTCCTAATTGGATTTGGATTTTATCTCTAATTTGGTATTGGATTTAAATCCTTATTGGATTATGATACCACTGAGAGTGATTCTAGTATGCAATCGACTACAACAAGCCGCATGAAGAATAGGATTCTAAACAATCGCATGACATGAGCACATGATCAACCTTGTATAACATGTATAGAGCAAGTTAGAGTATTACCATTGCCATGATGTAAGAGGCGGCTTGGAAGATGTAAGGGGCGAGCGCCTCTTCTCCAAAGAAGTCACACACAAGATGAGAAAGACTTTCTTCCTTTGTGTTCCTTGTGCTAGCAAAGACACCAAGGAGTCCTGATCGTTTCTTCAAAGGATGATGTGCGCCCTTGGCTGGTTGAATTTCTCTTCCTTGCGTGAAGATGGTTCACACACGAGAATGAAGAGAGGAGAAAGGCGAGAGCAACAAGCGAAAACCGTGGGGTGCGCACCAAGGGAAAATTTGGCCACCACATATGGTAAGAACCGAAAATGTAACTCCCTCCATAACTCCCTTTAAGCGATCACTAACTCCTCTTAAATTGAACCATGCGTTCACAAGTGAACCGGTTCAATCTTAATTTGGTTTAAGCACCAAATCAAACCAGCCCTGGTTATAATCTTCTTAGAAGATCTAACCACACATCACATTGAACCCCTGATCTTTACGATCAAGCATCAATTCTCCGATCAAAGCTTACCGATCACATGTCCTAATCAATCAAACATGATTAGACTAGATCTCACTTTTAATCAGAGCTTAAATTCCTTTAAAATGAACTAGAATAATTCCAGTCCACACGATCTGACATAAGTAAGCCATATCACCAAATTGTGCGACCCTAAGGGTTTCCTTCAATGTCGGTAATAATAACTTACGTTATCACGACGAGAGAGGGGTATCTAGCAACACATCACTGTCTCCCGATATGAAGGAAAAAGTCTTCCAAGACTACTCCCAAACCATAGCACAAGTGTGAATCTAATTCACTTGGCATACATGTTTCCCTTTGCCACTGGATGTTCTCGTTGGACAAGCGTGTCAAGCCTGTGATTCCAACATGATGAAAATGGTTAGGTCAGACGAACATAGTCGTCTGGGTATGGCCATACACATTCTCAACCATTTCATCCAGGGGGCCCCATTAGAACATCACACCCCAACTAGGAGAGGCAATCCTTTATCTATCACAAGTACCCTAACATGACTCATGCCCACTATCCAAGATAATCCTTAACCATTATATTTCAAATGATATTGAACTATCTCAAGATAATGCCAATCATCACTTAGAAACACAAGTGATCTCAAGTCAGAGGGAATATGCCACTTGCTTGCATACAAGGATTATTCACATTGTGACAAACAATTGAATATCCTAAGTAGGGTCAGTCCAGTACATCCAATGCACCTATGTGTCTAAATCTTATTCCATGCTCGAAGCATCCTATAAGATTAGAACACATATTAGTCTCAATCATACCAAGGCTGTCTCATGTTCACTGAGATATCTCGACTAAGGACAATACTGAATGTCAGCTAAGCTGACCATCATTGAGACATTACTCAGAAGTATACATACAACAGCAGATAATGTAACAATCTGAATAACAACAATTGCCTTTATATTGTTTATACATGATACTGAAAATAACCCAAAGCCTCAAACATTGGCGTTAAGGGCATACCCTAACAATTTTCGCCCACCAATATGGGCTTCATCCAAATCCAATTCCCATTAGGATGGGGCACTCCAAAGTGGATATCAATCTATTGGTCATGACTCAAACAATATGGCCATACATTCCCGTCATGCACCAATGAGGTGGGGCGCTCCAAAGTGGATATCAAGCTTCCAATTAAGGAAGGGGCAAATCCTACTATTAGTCATCCATATCTCCATATGACTTATGATATACCCAATGACAGTCGTTTTGATCACCCATTTATGGAGAGACGTAAGACTGTATCAAAACACATCCATCATCACATCTAGACATGAATACCTCAAGTCTGAGGATCAATGCAAACCTCTTGCATATGAGATTGACCTGTTGACTAGACAAGTCAATCCTCATTGTGGGTTACTCCAGTGCAACTAATGCAGAAGCACCTGTATGTTTGCGTTACTGTGCCTTGTACTTAACCAGCCCATACACCAGTCTTGTTAGGAAACCCTAGGGATATTTTAAAAAAAAAATTCATAGAAAGCACAACAGAAGAATAACCCCGAAACAGGCCAGTCCCAAAAACCCAGTGAAGATCGTCATGCGAGGGAGTCGACACGATGAGATGAGAAGGTACCTTGAAGCAATTTGAGACAATGTCGATGTAGGTGCCCAAGTGTTCACCCTCTGCAGTCTCACACACACGGATGCTTCGAGTCTTCTTCTTCCACGCCCGGTGCTAGCCTTGGGAAGAAGATCCACGCCAAGGGAGTTCCTCTTAAACACTTGCGCCAATCACCAAAGTGGGGAAGCACCAAGGGAAGAAGAGGAAGAAGATCTCTTTAGTCTTGATGGAAGAAGAGGAGAAAATCTCTAAGAACCCCAAGCTTTCGCCCCTCCACTTGTCTCCACGCCTCTAAGAGGAATTAGTTCCATGAGAGGGGCGAGCTAGGGTCTCTTTTATAGAGATCATGTGTGGCTTGGAGAAGAATTAGGAGAGCATGATTTTAGGAATTAATTAATTAAATCATAATCCAATTAGGACTCTAATTAATTTAAATAAAATCAGCCCTATTAAATCTCCACAAAATAGGAATCTAATTAATTAATTAATTAGCCCCTATTTTATCTCAAATGATTAATTCAAAATCAACTTTAATTAATCACATGATATTAATTAAGGCATAGGCGCTAACCCTAGTCTAACTAACGCAGGGTGGAAGTTGAAGAAGAGTTGGAGAAGAGAAGAAGAAGAGAGGAGAAAACCCTTAGCAAGCTAAGGGGAAAGAGAAGAGACTACATACCTTAACCCTAACCTCACAAGGAGGAAAACACAACAACCAATAGGTTTTCCAAAAATATTTGTTTCAACTTGTATTCATCTTGGAACGTTTTACATAATATAGGCAAGCGTTCACAGCTGTCAAGGGAGATTTCGTATTGAAACATTAAATGCTTTGTCTAGTGGCAGGATTTTCTCAAGATCTTGCAGGATTTGGTGCTGTGAAGATTTCAGCGCATGCCTTCGATTTGCTTGGGCTACAAGCGCATGTTAATTAGCTGGAATTATTGAATACGCATGCTTGTGATCCTCTGAGATTGGTGAAGAGTTGGGTGATGTACAGAAAGTGGGTGATGGCTGATTTGATGAAGATAATTGGCCATTGCATGTTGATTTGGTCTTTTCAATTGCTAGCCAAGAGTTGACTTATTTGATTGGAGATTGAAGCTAGCTATCACATGGTGCTATCCATAACCTATTGGAACTTGAAGTTGCATATACCGTTGCAAGTTGACTTAGGTTGACTTGATTTGTCCTTTGACGCTTGACCTTGTTGGGGTATGCCCTTAAGGCTAATGTTTGAGGCCTTGGGATTGTATTAGTATCATGTAATAAACTCTTAAGTTTATAAAGGCATGGTTATTATTCAGGTTGTTACCTTGTCTGCTGTAATAAGTGTACTTCTGAATACTGTCTCAAAGCTGTTCAGCTAGGCTGACAGGCTATATGTCCTTAGTCGAGATATCTTGGTGAACATGAGACAGCCTTGATATGATTGAGACTAATATGAGTGCTAATCTTATAGGATGCTTCGAGCATGGAATAAGACGTAGACTCATGGGTACATTGGATGTACTGGACAGACCCTACTGGGATATTCCATTGCTTGTCACAATGTGAATGATCCTTGTAAGCAGCAAGTGGCACATGTCCTCTGACTTGAGATCACTTGTGTTTCTGAATGATGATTGTCATTGTCTTGAGGTAGTTCAATATCATTTGAAACATAATGATTATAGACTATCTTGGATGGTGAGCTTGAATCAGGTTAGGGCACTAGTGATAGACATAGGATTGCCGTCTCCTTGTTTAAGGAGTGTAGTGTTCTAAGGGCCCCCCTATATGAGATGATTGAGATAGTGTATGGCCATACCCAGATGACTATGTGCATCTGATCTAATCATGCTCATCGTATTGGAGTTACAAGCTTGACCCGCTTGTCCAATAAGAACATCCAGTGGCAAAGGACACATGTATGCCTTGTGAATTGAGTCACACTTGTGCTATGGTTTGGGAGTAGTCTTGGAAGACTCTTTCCTTTATATCGGGAGACAGTGATGTGTTGCTAGATACCCCTCACTAATCGTGATAACGTAAGTTATCGTTACCGACATTTAAAGGAAACCCTCAGGGTCGCACAATTTGGTGATATGGCTTCCTTAAGTCAGATCGTGTGGACTGAATTGTTTTGGTTCAGTTTAAAGAGATTTAATCTCTGATTGTAAGTGAGATCTGGTCTGATCATGTTTGATTGATTAGAGCTTTAGATCGGTAAGCTTCGATCGAGAGAGATGATGCTAGATCGATGCGATCAGAAGCGTCAGATGATGAATGGTCAGATCTAGGACCTTGGGGTCTAATTTGATCTAGACTTAATTTATGGGCTGATTTGGTTTCGCTATTGAACCAAGGATATTGAACCGGCTCATGGGTTGAGCGCTTGGTTCAAGAGGGAGAAGAGGTTGCGTTTGGTTCATGGAAACGTGAACGCCAACTCTTAATCGTTGCCAATTTTGGAAAGTTCCAAAAGCATAACGCATATGCGTTCATGGCTTGATGTCTCTCTAATGTTTTTCGGTTTTGCTTCTTGGACGTGGTTTTGGAACGGCTTGCTCGTGTGGAAGGCATCGTTCTTGCGCCAAGGAAGAAGAGCTCTCGAAAAGAAGGAAGCCCTTTTCATCTAATCTCCTACACACGGTTGGAAAAGCTTGGCAATCTTGCTAGCACAAGAGTTGCGCAAGGAGGAAGCTTTCATCCCTTGTGTGTGATTTCTTTGGAGAAGATCCCTTCGATCTTTCTTCTTCCAAGCCGCACCTTCCCATGGCCATGGTAATGAATCTCTCACTTGTTATTCAAGTTGATTATATGAAAGTATAGAATGCGATCTTATGTGGAAACCCTAATTCCGCTGCTATGAGAAAGAAACATATGACTTGCGCCCCCCTCATGAAAGGGGTTCTTCTCACAATAGGTTTTGCGCTCCCCTCCTGAAAGGGTTCCATCAATTGGTATCAGAGCCAATCTATACTTTTTCATATGATTGCTTGCGGTTCTAATGAGTAGATCATCATGTTTGATCCATGAATATGTTGGTGAATAGATCTAAAGGTGATTGCTCACATGCCGAAACCTACATGCTAGTTTAGAACTTAGATGTATGTTTCTTCATGAGTTGCGCAAGATGTATGTTTCTTCATGAGTTGCGCATGTTGTTGTGTTGGCGCATGATAAGTATGTTGAATGGTTGAATGATATTTCATCAAATCTTATACCTACTTGCGCGCAAACATTTAGATCTATATGCATCTACTATAAACCCTTAGATGGGTTGATGGGGCTGAAGTCACCTCTAGGTTAGATCCATTAGTCTGATCAGACCATCTGACAGCTCAGATGGGTTAACCTGATAGCACCTATGCGCAAGCACAAGGTGGCTATAGGTTGACTGCATCTAGGGCGTGTAGCGAGGTCTGGTTGAGACACTACTGAACACACTTGAGTTAGGCCCGGGGTCACACCCGCTTGCCAAAACTCATGGGGGTAGTTCAGCCCTTGGCGCATGCATGGTTGACCATTAGGTCAACTCGGGTCAGTTAGGACTCGGTGCATGCAAGGGCAAAGGATCTAACTAGATGGATGAGTGGATCCCCATCAATGCACCATTGTAAGGTTGTAGGGCTCATAAGGAAATTAAAATTGATGCCATGGGGTTTTCAAAACTTTTAATTTCAAGATGATTGGATCACATGTTGATTGAACCATATGCTTGTCTATTTAGTCTTATGTGGGTTGCCCAATTGTGTGCTGTGCTGGGGCCTGCGTGCCTGGACTTAAAAAAAATTATAAATTAATTTGTGATCTGCGAATCACATTGTACTTAATTTATAATATGTTGTTGACCTGCGAGTCAATCTTGTCTAGATAGATCAAATGTACTTTGATTAGACAAGAACAAAGGCACACATCCAAGAGGGGCATTCACCTGGTGGTGCACCTGTGGTGCTCTTGGCGCTAGGGCACTGGGTTGGACCAGATGAGATGCAATGAAGCTCAAGTGAAGACTTAAGTAATATTAAGGTCTTACTAGGGTTCATGGGCTTTTACCACATAAGATCATGCTTTCTACTTATTGCTAATAATTAGAATTGCATATTTATGTTTATCTTCTGCTATAGCCATAGGACATGCCTGATAGTAAGAAGATAAAAGACCGTTAAAATCCAACGCTAACATATCAAGCTCGTAAGCCTTCTGACGCGAAACCTCACCTTTCTGACTATCGTTGGAGCCGTGTTGAACCCACTCAGTGGGCACGTCCATCTATCTTCAGACGGTGCTGGATTTCACCTGCGTGTTACAGAGTTGGGATTTATCCCCTCTCGTTGCTCAGCATAGCACGTGGTGGTCCAGGGAGTAGGTCAGGTCAGCTTGACCATGTAGACTACATATGTGGCGCATATGGTAGCACATGGAGGCAGCCATCTCTGGGATCAGAGACTGTGTTGTACCAACTCAGTTGGCACAGTCTGCTGGATTGCCAAGATGAAGGGGAATCGCACGGGTTGGCGATTGGCTGGGAGAGCCTACCAGAAACTAGTGCTTGTCATCTCTGTGCATCTTATCTCGCCTGAGCGGGACGCGGAGACCAAGTATGAAATCTGGATCCCATCTCACTAAAAGAGTGTTACTCTTTCGGACTGTTTACTGGATTTTTCAGTCAGACAAAATAGTGAGAAAAGAATCTTTCTTAAGTCCTGGATTGATTCTGAAACATTGATACTAACCTTGCTGTTCTTGCTTGTTGTAGATTCCTGCAGCAACGAACACCATGAGCTTCAATGTGCGATCCCTACTGGAAAGGGAGAAGTTTGCTGGGCCGAACTTCTCTGACTGGTTCGGACACCTTAAGATCGTTCTTAAGGCAGAGAGGAAACTGTATGTCCTCGAGACGGCGATACCGCCGCAGCCCGCTCCGAACGCCGCAAGGGCGGTTCGGGATGCCTATGAAAAGCACGTCAATGATAGCATTGATGTCGCTTGCCTGATGCTAGCGTCTATGACGCCACCGCTGCAGCGTCAGCATGAGGATATGTCGGCTATAGAAATTATAGCGAACCTCAAGATGCTGTATGCTGCACAGGCGAGGACAGAACGCTATAATCTGACAAAGCTCTTCTTTCAGAGCAAACTGGCTGAGGGGAGCCCAGTGGGAGCTCACGTGCTCAAGATGATTGGGCACAAGGAGGCTCTGGAGAAACTGGGGCATACCGTCAACCAGGAGCTTGCTGTAGATATTATTCTGCAGTCTCTTCCGCCTTCTTTCGATGCGTTCATCATTAACTTTAATATGAACAAAATCGATTGTACGCCGGCAGAGCTGCTGAATATGCTCTTGACTACTGAGGAAACTCTGAAGGGCAAGCCTTCAACCTCTGTCTTAATGGTTCCTTTTAGGAACAAGAAGAAGGGGAAGAAGGGCAAGGCCCCTGTCAAGAATTACAGCAAGGCCCTGAAACAGAAGGTGAAGCGGTCGAAGGACAACAGGTGTTTCCACTGTGGCCAGCTGGGTCACTGGAAAAAGGACTGTAAAGCGCTCCAAGGAGATAAGAGGGGAAGCATCGCTTCTGGCTCAGGTATATACGTGACGGAAGTCATGGTTTCATCTTCTTCTATATCATGGGTGTTGGACACTGCATGTGGAGTTCACATTTGTTCAAATGTGCAGGAACTCAAGAGAAGAAGGCAGGTGGGACAGCATGAGGTAGACCTACGCGTTGGAAACGGGGCACGGGTTGCTGCGGTTGCTGTAGGAGACTATTTCATTACTTTACCATCTGGCATTGTATTAGAATTAAACAATTGTTATTTTGTACCCAGTATTACCAAGAATATTATCTCTATTCCTGCTCTTGTCAGGAAAGGATTTGCCTTTGAATGCAAGATTTCAAAGTGTATTTTGACTTATGATAATATTGTGTATGCCACTGGTTCAATTAACAATGGGTTATTCATGTTGGACATGGAATATTCTATACAAAACATTGATAATAAGAAAGCCAAGTATGCTGATGACAGCACCTTGCTATGGCATAGTCGTTTAGGCCATATAAACGAGAAGCGCATTAAGCGGTTGCATGAACATGGACTGCTGGGATCATTCTCCTATGAGGAGATTGATACATGCAAAGCTTGTTTGATGGGTAAAATGACGAAGTCTCCTTTTCCTCACAAAGGTCAGAGGACTTCAGGTTTACTTGACCTTATACACAGTGATGTGTGTGGGCCATTTAGTAAACATGCCAGAGGTGGCTATCAGTACTTCATTACCTTTACTGATAATTTCAGTAGGTATGGGTATGTCTATTTGATGAGACATAAAAGTGAATCTTTTGACAAGTTCAAAGAGTTCAAAAATGAAGTACAAAATCAGTTAGGCAGAAATATCAAGGCACTTCGTTCTGATCGAGGTGGTGAATACCTAAGTCATGCATTTACTGACTATCTGAAAGAGTGTGGGATTATCTCACAGCTCACTCCGCCAGGAACACCGCAATGGAATGGTGTGTCCGAGAGGAGAAATAGAACGTTACTTGATATGGTTCGTTCTATGATGAGTCAGGCTACTCTTCCATACTCCTTTTGGGGTTTTGCACTGGAAACAGCTGCAAAGGTACTAAACCGAGTGCCATCCAAGGCAGTTTCAAAGACGCCATATGAGTTATGGTACGGGAAACAGCCTAGCTTGACGTTTATCAGGATCTGGGGTTGCGAGGCTTATGTCAAAAAGCTCGCCTCTGGGAAACTAGAGAGCAGATCTGATAAATGTATCTTTGTCGGTTACCCTAAGGAAACTAAGGGTTATTATTTCTACGATCCCAAAGAGAACAAGATATTTGTTGCTCGGACGGCCATATTTCTTGAGAAGGAGTTTCTTCTGCAAGAGGCCAGTGGGAGAGAAATAAAGCTGGATGAGATTCCAGAGGAAGGACAAAGTAGTCAGGCAGAGTTGGATGTGCCTGAGCCAGTAGATCAGGTTACTGAACAACCTGAGGCTCAGATATCACGGGAACCGCGAAGATCGGGTAGGATCCGTCGACAGCCTGAGCGCTATGACGGAGTCTACATCATTGATAATGATGAACCCCTAACTTATGCGGATGCGGTCAGTGGACCGGAGTCAGCTAGATGGCTTGATGCTATGCGAGCCGAGATGGACTCCATGTCAGATAACCAAGTCTGGGATTTGGTTGATCCGCCTCCGGGAGTAATCCCTATAGGCTGTAAATGGATCTTCAAGAAGAAGATTGACATGGATGGTAACGTGGTTACCTATAAAGGCAGGCTAGTTGCGAAAGGTTTCAAACAAATCTACGGGATAGATTATGATGAAACTTTCTCTCCTGTAGCTATGTTTAAGTCTATTCGGATTCTTTTCGCGATAGCTGCATATTACGATTATGAGATCTGGCAGATGGATGTGAAAACAGCTTTCCTTAATGGAAATCTGGATGAGGATGTGTATATGACACAACCGGAAGGTTTCAACAATCCAGCAGATCGTCATAAAATATGCAAGTTAAAGAAGTCCATATATGGACTTAAACAAGCATCAAGAAGCTGGAATATTCGTTTTGATGAATCAATCTCTGAGTTTGGTTTCATCAAGAACGAAGATGACCCGTGTGTATATAAGAGGTTTAGTGGGAGCGTAATTACATTCCTAATCCTCTACGTCGATGATATCTTAATCATTGGAAATGATATTCCTGAATTGCATGCTGTTAAGGCATGGTTAGGAAAATGTTTCCAGATGAAAGATTTAGGAGAAGCAGCCTATGTACTAGGTGTGAAGATCTACAGGGATAGATCTAAAAGGCTTCTCGGGCTGTGCCAGAGTACTTACATCGATAAGGTCCTGGAGAGATTCCATTTAGAGAATTCTAAACGTGGATATCTTCCAGTCAGACATGGTCTGAATCTTTCGAAGAGTCAGTGTCCACAAACACAGACTGAGAAAGATGAAATGGACAATACGCCTTATGCTTCGGCTATTGGGTCCATTATGTATGCGATGTTGTGTACTCGCCCAGACGTCGCTTACGGGTTAAGCGTGACCAGTCGATTCCAAAGTAATCCAGGTTTGGCGCACTGGATTGCGGTCAAGAACATTTTAAAATATCTGCGGAGGACCAAAGATATGTTCTTGATATATGGTGGTCAGGAAGAACTCAGTATAGAGGGTGAAAGTACCCCTTAACCTGTAAGGGGGGTCCCCTTCTAGGGGGAGCGAAAACCCTAAAGTGGCGCAAATTATAATATGCAGCGGACGGAAGGGCTTCAAAGAATCATTGCGCATGCATTATGTGATCAACCTTAAAACATAATAGAAGAAGATGCAATTCATACCATAGCCATTAGAGGATGGCGCCTTGGAAGGAAAGATCAATCGAGAACTTCTCCTAAGTTTCGCACACAAGATGAGGAAGCCGCCTACTCTCTTGGTGCAACTTGTGCTAGCAAGGCTCCAAGAAGTGCTTGTCGTATGAAGGGATGAAGATCTCCTTGCTTGGCGAAAACCTCTCCCCAATGTCGACCACCACTTCTCCACAAGCGAATGTCTCAAGGACAACCCCGAGCGACGACAATAGGGCGAGAGGGAAGCGTGAAGAGAGTCCACACGGAACGTGGTCACGTAAGTGACATGTTTTCTAATAATAGAAAACCATACTTCCACTTGCGATCATGGGTTTACCCCAATCGCAAATCTCTCTTAAAGTGAACCATACGCTCAACCAATGAGCTGGTTCATTTTGGTTTGGTTCAAGACCAAATAACCCAAGCAATTAGTCCAGATCACATTAAACCCTAAGGTGCTTGATCTGACCGTTGATCTTTTGATGCTCCTGATCTCAATGATCTAGCATCCAATCTCCCGATCGAAGCTTACCGATCCCTAGCCCTAATCAATCAAACATGATCAGACCAGATCTCACTCACAATCAGAGCTTAAATCCCTTTAAACTGAACCCGAACAATTCAGTCCACACGATCTGACTTAAGTAAGCCATATCATCAAATTGTGCGACCCTGAGGGTTTCCTTTAAATGTCGGTAACGATAACTCTCATTATCACGATCAGTGAGGGGTATCTAGCAACACATCACTGTCTCCCGATATAAAGGAAAGAGTCTTCCAAGACTACACCCAAAAACAGCACAAGTGTGAATCGACTTCACAAAGCATACATATTTCCTTTGCCACTGGATGTTCTTATTGGACAAGCCTGTCAAGCTCGTAACTCCAATATGATGAGCATGATTAGATCAGATGAACACTGTCACCTGGGTATGGCCATACACTCTCTCAATCATCTCATCCAGGGGGCCCCTTTAGAACATCACACTCCTTAAACAAGGAGACGGCAATCCTGTGTCTATCACTAGTGCCCTAACCTGACTCAAGCTCACCATCCAAGATAGTCTATAATCATTATGTTTCAAATGATATTGAACTAACTCAAAATAATGACAACCATCATTTAGGAAACACAAGTGATCTCAAGTCAGAGGAAATGTGCCACTTGTCTTATACAAGGAATATTCACGTTGTGACAAACAACTGAACATCCTAGTAGGGTCTGTCCAGTACATCCCATGCACCCATGAGTCTACATCTTATTCCATGCTCGAAGCATCCTATAAGATTAGAACACATATTAGTCTTAACCATATCGAGGCTGTCTCATGTTCACCAAGATACATCGACTAAGGACATAATAGCTTGTCAGCCCAGCTGAACAGCTTTGAGACATTATTCAGAAGAACATATATTGCAGCAGACAATGTAGCTAACTGAATAACAACCATGCCTTTATAAACATAACAGTTTATTACATGATACAGATACATTCCCATAGGCCTCAAACATTAGCCTTAAGGGCATACCCCAACAATCTCCCACTTGTACTTAATCTAATGGTTGAGAAATCTCAAACCCATATTATTACAGTGCTTCTCATGCTTCTGCTGCGCCAGAGGCTTGGTAAGCGGGTCAGCCAGATTGTCATCTGTATGAACCTTGCATACTTTGATCTCGCCACGATCTATGATCTCCCTGATCAAATGAAACCGTCTCTGTATGTGCTTGGACTTCTGGTGCGACCGTGGTTCCTTTGCTTGTGCGATTGCTCCAGTGTTATCACAGAAGATAACCAAAGGATCTGCACTCGAAGGAACGACACCAAGTTCTCTCACGAACTTACGAATCCACACTGCCTCCTTGGATGCTTCCGAGGCTGCAACATACTCGGCTTCTGTTGTGGAATCAGCAACAGTTGACTGTTTGAAACTTTTCCACACCACTGCACCTCCATTCAAGCTAAAGACATAGCCTGATTGCGATCGGAAATCATCCTGGTCACTCTGGAACGAAGCATCAGTATATCCCTCTATACTGAGTTCTTCCTGACCACCATATATCAAGAACATATCTTTGGTCCTCCGCAGATATTTTAAAATGTTCTTGACTGCAATCCAGTGCGCCATACCTGGATTACTCTGGTAACGACTGGTCACGCTTAACCCGTAAGCGACGTCTGGGCGAGTACACAACATCGCATACATTATAGAACCAATAGCCGAAGCATAAGGCGTATTGTTCATTTCATCTTTCTCAGTCTGTGTTTGTGGACACTGACTCTTCGAAAGATTCAGACCATGTCTGACTGGAAGATATCCTCGTTTAGAATTCTCTAAATGAAATCTCTCCAGGACCTTATCGATGTAAGTACTCTGGCACAGCCCGAGAAGCCTCTTAGATCTATCCCTGTAGATCTTCACACCTAACACATAGGCTGCTTCTCCTAGATCTTTCATCTGGAAACATTTCCTCAGCCATGCCTTAACAGCATGCATTTCAGGAATATCATTTCCAATGATCAAGATGTCATCGACGTAGAGGACTAGAAAAGTAATCACGCTCCCACTAAACCTCTTATATACACACGGGTCATCCTCGTTCTTGATGAAACCAAATTCCGTAACTGATTCATCAAAACGAATATTCCAGCTTCTGGATGCTTGTTTAAGTCCATAAATAGACTTCTTTAACTTGCATATCTTATGACGATCTGCTGGATTAGTGAAACCTTCTGGTTGTGTCATATACACATCCTCATCCAGATTTCCATTAAGGAAAGCTGTTTTCACATCCATCTGCCAAATCTCATAATCATAATATGCAGCTATCGCGAAAAGAATCCGAATAGACTTAAACATGGCTACAGGTGAGAAAGTTTCATCATAATCTATCCCGTAGATTTGTTTGAAACCTTTCGCAACTAGCCTGCCTTTATAGGTAACCACGTTACCATCCATGTCAATCTTCTTCTTGAAGATCCATTTACAGCCTATAGGGATAACTCCCGGAGGCGGATCAACCAAATCCCAGACCTGGTTATCTGACATGGAGTCCATCTCGGCGCGCATAGCTTCAAGCCATCTCGCTGACTCCGGTCCACTGACCGCATCCGCATAAGTAAGGGGTTCATCATTGCCAATGATATAGACTCCGTCATAGCGCTCAGGCTGTCGACGAATCCTTCCCGATCTTCGCGGTTCCCGTGATATCTGAGCCTCAGGTTGTTCAATAACCTGTTCTACCGGCTCAGGCTCATCCAACTCTGCTTGAGCACTTTGTCCTTCCTCTGGAATCTCATCCAGCTTTATTTCTCTCCCACTGGCCTCTTGCAGAAGAAACTCCTTCTCAAGAAATATGGCCGTCCGAGCAACAAAAACCTTGTTCTCTTTGGGATCGTAGAAATAATAACCCTTAGTTTCCTTAGGGTAACCGACAAAGATACATTTGTCAGATCTGCTCTCTAGTTTCCCAGAGGCGAGCTTCTTGACATAAGCCTCGCAGCCCCAGATCCTGATAAATGTCAAGCTTGGCTGTTTCCCATACCATAACTCATATGGCGTCTTTGAAACTGCCTTGGATGGCACTCGGTTTAGTACTTTTGCAGCTGTTTCCAGCCCAAAACCCCAAAAGGAGTAGGGAAGAGTAGCCTGACTCATCATAGAACGAACCATATCAAGTAACGTTCTATTTCTCCTCTCGGACACACCATTCCATTGCGGTGTTCCTGGCGGAGTGAGCTGTGAGATAATCCCACACTCTTTTAGATAGTCAGTAAATGCATGACTTAGGTATTCACCACCTCGATCTGAGCGAAGTGCCTTGATATTGCGGCCTAGCTGATTTTGAACTTCATTCTTGAACTCTTTGAACTTGTCAAAAGATTCACTCTTATGTCTCATCAGATAGACATACCCATATCTACTGAAATCATCAGTAAAGGTAATGAAGTACTGATAGCCACCTCTGGCATGTTTACTAAAAGGCCCACACACATCACTGTGTATAAGGTCAAGTAAACCTGAAGCCCTTTGACCTTTGTGAGGAAAAGGTGACTTCGTCATTTTACCCATTAAACAAGCTTTGCATGTATCAAGCTCCTTGTAGGAGAATGATCCCAGCAGTCCATGATCATGCAACCGCTTAATGCGTTTCTCGTTTATATGGCCTAAACGACTATGCCATAGCAAGGTGCTGTCATCAGCATACTTGGCTTTCTTAATATCAACATTATGTATAGAACTTTCCATGTCTAACATGAATAACCCATTGCTTATTGAACCAGTTGCATAAACAATATTATCAAAAGATAAAATACACTTTGAAATATTGCATTCAAAGGAAAATCCCTTCCTGACAAGAGCAGGAATGGAGATAATATTTTTAGTTATACTGGGAACAAAGTAACAACTGTTTAGTTCCAATACAAGTCCAGATGGTAAAGAAATAAAGTAGTCTCCTACAGCAACAGCAGCAACCCGTGCCCCGTTTCCAACTCGTAGGTCCACCTCATGCTGTCCCACCTGCCTTCTTCTCTTGAGTTCCTGCACATTTGAACAAATGTGAACTCCACATGCAGTGTCCAACACCCATGATACAGAAGAAGAAAACATGACCTCAGTCACGAATATACCTGAGCCAGAAGCAAAGCTTCCCCTCTTATCTCCTTGGAGCGCTTTACAGTCCTTTTTCCAGTGACCCAGCTGGCCACAGTGGAAACACCTGTATTCCTTAGACCGCTTCACCTTCTGCTTCAGAGCCTTGCTGTAGCTTTTGACCGGGGCCTTGCCCTTCTTCCCCTTCTTCTTGTTCCTGGAAGGAACCATTAAGACAGAGGTCGAAGGCTTACCCTTCAGAGTCTCCTCAGTGGTCAAGAGCATATTCAGCAGCTCTGCCGGAGTACAATCGATTTTGTTCATATTAAAATTAATAATGAACGCGTCGAATGATGGCGGGAGAGACTGCAGAATAATGTCTACAGCAAGCTCCTGGTTAATGGTATGCCCCAGTTTCTCTAGAGCCTCCTTGTGCCCAATCATCTTGAGCACGTGAGCTCCTACTGGGCTCCCTTCAGCCAGTTTGCTCTGAAAGAAGAGCTTTGTCAAATTGTAGCGTTCTGTCCTCGCCTGTGCAGCATACAGCATCTTGAGGTTTGTAATCATGTCTCTAGCAGACATATCCTCATGCTGACGCTGCAGCGGTGGCGTCATAGACGCTAGCATCAGGCAAGCGACATCAATGCTATCATTGACGTGCTTTTCATAGGCTTCCCGAACCGCCCTTGCGGCGTTCGGAGCGGGCTGCGGCGGTATCGCCGTCTCGAGGACATACAGTTTCCTCTCTGCCTTAAGAACAATCTTAAGGTGTCCAAACCAGTCAGAGAAGTTTGGCCCAGCAAACTTCTCCCTTTCCAGTAGGGATCGCACATTGAAGTTCATGGTGTTCGTTGCTGCAGGTATCTACAACAATGCAAGAACAGCAAGGTCAGTATCAATGTATAAGAATCAATCAGGACTTAAGAAAGATTCTTTTTCTCACTATTTTATCAGGCGTGAAAAATCCAGCAAAACAGCCCGAAAGAGTAGAACTCTTTTAGTGAGATGGGATCCAGATTTCATACTTGGTCTCCGCGTCCCGCTCAGGCGAGATAAGATGCACAGAGAGTACAAGCATTAGTTTCTGGTAGGCAGTCCCTGCCGATCGCCAACCCGTGCGATTCCCCTTCATCTGGGCAGTCCAGCAGACTGTGCCAACTGAGTTGGTACAACACAATCTCTGACCCCACAGATGGCTGCCTCCATGTGCTACCATATGCGCCACATATGTAGCCTACACGGTCAAGCTGACCCGACCTACTCCCTGGACCACCATGTGCTATGCTGAGCAACGAGAGGGGATAAATCCCCAATCTGTAACACACAGGTGTAATCCCGCACCGTCTGAAGATAGATGGACGTGCCCACTGAGTGGGTACAACACGGCTCCAACGATAATCAGAACAGTGAGGTTTCGCGTCAGAAGGCTTACGAGCTTGATATTTAAGCGTTGGATTTTAACGGTCTTTTATCTTCTTGCCTATCATGCAATTCCTATGGTGATAGCAGAAGATAAATTTACTCATGCAATTCTAATATATAGCTATAAAAGAAAGCATGTGTCTTATGTGGTAAAAGCCCATAGCCCTAGTGAGACCTTAACCTAACTTAAGTCTGCACTTGCTTTTCATGGGTCTTTAACTGCTTATCTGGCCCAACCCAGGGCCCAAGCGCCAATTAGCAGCTCTGGTGCGCCCACCAGGAAATGCGCCAGGTCCTAGGGTCGAACCCTAGACCTCCCACCTGGTCCAGCCACTGCTGCAAGCGCCTCTGCCAAGTGTGCTCTGTGCTCTTGTCTAATTAAATTACAAATTTAACTATCTAGACAAGAGTGACACGCAGGTCACTTTCACATTATAAATTAATTAAATTGTGATTCGCAGATCACATAAATAAAATTAATTTACAACAATTAATCCAGGCACGCAGGCCCCAGCACAGCACACATTAAAAACAGGCAGCCCACATAAGACTAAATAAACAAGCAGATTCAACAACCATCATGTGATCCAGTCAGGAAAAATAAATTTTGAAAAAACCCCATGGGATCAATTTTAATTTTCCTTATTTGCCTTACAACCTTACAACGGTCCATTACTAGGGATCCACTCATCCACCCTAGTCAGATCCTCTGCCCTTACATGCACCGAGTCGTAACTGACTCGAGTCGACCAAAAGGTCAACTATGCATGCGACAGGGCTGAACGACCACACTGAGATCTGGCAAGCGGGCGTGACCCCGGGCCTAACTCAGGTGCGTTCATTGGTCGTCTCAATCAGACATCGCTACACACCTGTCTGCAGTCGACCTATAGCCACCATAGGCTTGCGCCAAGGTGCTATCTGGTCGACCCATTCAGGCTGTCAGATGAACTGATCAGACTGGTCGGATCTAACCTAGGGGTTGACTTCAACCCTAGTAACCCGTCTAAGGGTTTACTGTAGGCGGCTTAGATCTAAGGTGAAAACGCGCAAGTAATATTTTTGAAGAAAAACATACATTAAGCGCCTACATTTCAACACATATGCGCAATAAAACATAACTTTGGTTTCGGCATGAAACAAGTTAATATAAAAATTACGCATGATAGATCTAAGCATGCATCTTCATTCAAGGATCACCGAAACAAAGCAATCAAATAAGCATGCGATTAACTCGCTCTGATACCAATTGAAAGTACCCCTTAACCTGTAAGGGGGGTCCCCTTCTAGGGGGAGCGAAAACCCTAAAGTGGCGCAAATTATAATATGCAGCGGACGGAAGGGCTTCAAAGAATCATTGCGCATGCATTATGTGATCAACCTTAAAACATAATAGAAGAAGATGCAATTCATACCATAGCCATTAGAGGATGGCGCCTTGGAAGGAAAGATCAATCGAGAACTTCTCCTAAGTTTCGCACACAAGATGAGGAAGCCGCCTACTCTCTTGGTGCAACTTGTGCTAGCAAGGCTCCAAGAAGTGCTTGTCGTATGAAGGGATGAAGATCTCCTTGCTTGGCGAAAACCTCTCCCCAATGTCGACCACCACTTCTCCACAAGCGAATGTCTCAAGGACAACCCCGAGCGACGACAATAGGGCGAGAGGGAAGCGTGAAGAGAGTCCACACGGAACGTGGTCACGTAAGTGACATGTTTTCTAATAATAGAAAACCATACTTCCACTTGCGATCATGGGTTTACCCCAATCGCAAATCTCTCTTAAAGTGAACCATACGCTCAACCAATGAGCTGGTTCATTTTGGTTTGGTTCAAGACCAAATAACCCAAGCAATTAGTCCAGATCACATTAAACCCTAAGGTGCTTGATCTGACCGTTGATCTTTTGATGCTCCTGATCTCAATGATCTAGCATCCAATCTCCCGATCGAAGCTTACCGATCCCTAGCCCTAATCAATCAAACATGATCAGACCAGATCTCACTCACAATCAGAGCTTAAATCCCTTTAAACTGAACCCGAACAATTCAGTCCACACGATCTGACTTAAGTAAGCCATATCATCAAATTGTGCGACCCTGAGGGTTTCCTTTAAATGTCGGTAACGATAACTCTCATTATCACGATCAGTGAGGGGTATCTAGCAACACATCACTGTCTCCCGATATAAAGGAAAGAGTCTTCCAAGACTACACCCAAAAACAGCACAAGTGTGAATCGACTTCACAAAGCATACATATTTCCTTTGCCACTGGATGTTCTTATTGGACAAGCCTGTCAAGCTCGTAACTCCAATATGATGAGCATGATTAGATCAGATGAACACTGTCACCTGGGTATGGCCATACACTCTCTCAATCATCTCATCCAGGGGGCCCCTTTAGAACATCACACTCCTTAAACAAGGAGACGGCAATCCTGTGTCTATCACTAGTGCCCTAACCTGACTCAAGCTCACCATCCAAGATAGTCTATAATCATTATGTTTCAAATGATATTGAACTAACTCAAAATAATGACAACCATCATTTAGGAAACACAAGTGATCTCAAGTCAGAGGAAATGTGCCACTTGTCTTATACAAGGAATATTCACGTTGTGACAAACAACTGAACATCCTAGTAGGGTCTGTCCAGTACATCCCATGCACCCATGAGTCTACATCTTATTCCATGCTCGAAGCATCCTATAAGATTAGAACACATATTAGTCTTAACCATATCGAGGCTGTCTCATGTTCACCAAGATACATCGACTAAGGACATAATAGCTTGTCAGCCCAGCTGAACAGCTTTGAGACATTATTCAGAAGAACATATATTGCAGCAGACAATGTAGCTAACTGAATAACAACCATGCCTTTATAAACATAACAGTTTATTACATGATACAGATACATTCCCATAGGCCTCAAACATTAGCCTTAAGGGCATACCCCAACAGAGGGATATACTGACGCTTCGTTCCAGTCGGACCAGGATGATTTCCGATCGCAATCAGGCTATGTTTTTAGCTTGAATGGTGGAGCAGTGGTGTGGAAGAGTTTCAAACAGTCAACTGTTGCTGATTCCACAACAGAAGCCGAGTATGTTGCAGCCTCGGAAGCATCTAAGGAGGCAGTGTGGATTCGTAAGTTCGTGAGAGAACTTGGTGTCGTTCCTTCGAGTGCAGATCCTTTGGTTATCTTCTGTGATAACACTGGAGCCATCGCACAAGCAAAGGAACCGCGGTCGCACCAGAAGTCCAAGCACATACAGAGACGGTTTCACTTGATCCGGGAGATCATTGATCGAGGCGAGATCAAAATATGCAAGGTTCATACAGATGACAATCTGGCAGACCCACTTACCAAGCCTCTGGCGCAGCAGAAGCATGTGAAGCACTGTAATAATATGGGTTTGAGATTTCTCAACCATTAGATTAAGTGCAAGTGGGAGATTGTTGGGGTATGCCCTTAAGGCTAATGTTTGAGGCCTTGGGATTGTATTAGTATCATGTAATAAACTCTTAAGTTTATAAAGGCATGGTTATTATTCAGGTTGTTACCTTGTCTGCTGTAATAAGTGTACTTCTGAATACTGTCTCAAAGCTGTTCAGCTAGGCTGACAGGCTATATGTCCTTAGTCGAGATATCTTGGTGAACATGAGACAGCCTTGATATGATTGAGACTAATATGAGTGCTAATCTTATAGGATGCTTCGAGCATGGAATAAGACGTAGACTCATGGGTACATTGGATGTACTGGACAGACCCTACTGGGATATTCCATTGCTTGTCACAATGTGAATGATCCTTGTAAGCAGCAAGTGGCACATGTCCTCTGACTTGAGATCACTTGTGTTTCTGAATGATGATTGTCATTGTCTTGAGGTAGTTCAATATCATTTGAAACATAATGATTATAGACTATCTTGGATGGTGAGCTTGAATCAGGTTAGGGCACTAGTGATAGACATAGGATTGCCGTCTCCTTGTTTAAGGAGTGTAGTGTTCTAAGGGCCCCCCTATATGAGATGATTGAGATAGTGTATGGCCATACCCAGATGACTATGTGCATCTGATCTAATCATGCTCATCGTATTGGAGTTACAAGCTTGACCCGCTTGTCCAATAAGAACATCCAGTGGCAAAGGACACATGTATGCCTTGTGAATTGAGTCACACTTGTGCTATGGTTTGGGAGTAGTCTTGGAAGACTCTTTCCTTTATATCGGGAGACAGTGATGTGTTGCTAGATACCCCTCACTGATCGTGATAACGTAAGTTATCGTTACCGACATTTAAAGGAAACCCTCAGGGTCGCACAATTTGGTGATATGGCTTCCTTAAGTCAGATCGTGTGGACTGAATTGTTTTGGTTCAGTTTAAAGAGATTTAATCTCTGATTGTAAGTGAGATCTGGTCTGATCATGTTTGATTGATTAGAGCTTTAGATCGGTAAGCTTCGATCGAGAGAGATGATGCTAGATCGATGCGATCAGAAGCGTCAGATGATGAATGGTCAGATCTAGGACCTTGGGGTCTAATTTGATCTAGACTTAATTTATGGGCTGATTTGGTTTCGCTATTGAACCAAGGATATTGAACCGGCTCATGGGTTGAGCGCTTGGTTCAAGAGGGAGAAGAGGTTGCGTTTGGTTCATGGAAACGTGAACGCCAACTCTTAATCGTTGCCAATTTTGGAAAGTTCCAAAAGCATAACGCATATGCGTTCATGGCTTGATGTCTCTCTAATGTTTTTCGGTTTTGCTTCTTGGACGTGGTTTTGGAACGGCTTGCTCGTGTGGAAGGCATCGTTCTTGCGCCAAGGAAGAAGAGCTCTCGAAAAGAAGGAAGCCCTTTTCATCTAATCTCCTACACACGGTTGGAAAAGCTTGGCAATCTTGCTAGCACAAGAGTTGCGCAAGGAGGAAGCTTTCATCCCTTGTGTGTGATTTCTTTGGAGAAGATCCCTTCGATCTTTCTTCTTCCAAGCCGCACCTTCCCATGGCCATGGTAATGAATCTCTCACTTGTTATTCAAGTTGATTATATGAAAGTATAGAATGCGATCTTATGTGGAAACCCTAATTCCGCTGCTATGAGAAAGAAACATATGACTTGCGCCCCCCTCATGAAAGGGGTTCTTCTCACAATAGGTTTTGCGCTCCCCTCCTGAAAGGGTTCCATCAGACCTTGATGTTGACATGGCTGTTGTGATAATCTTTGACTTTGGCTAATCCTAATTAAACAAGAGGAATTTAAAGTGCTAAACTAATTGCAACCTAGTACATTAACTAGTAATTTAAAATGTTTAGAAAATAAAACTTAGGCCAATCCTAATTATAACATAACAAAATAACACCATATCAAACATAATTAGGTCCTCAAAAATGCTCCTGCATCAGATTTCCCCTCTTTGAAAATTTCACTGAAAGGTCCCTATAAAATAGGGGGGCGAAACCCTAAGCATGCGCAACTTAAAATTGCATGGGCGGAATTAGGGTGTCTTAGGATCGCATGTGATATATTCATATGATCAACTTTAAATCTTTGTAAAGATGATGAAGGAATCATACCATTGCCATGACTTGGATGGCAACTTGGAAGAGAAAGATGCAAGCGCTTCTTCTCCAAAGGCACCGCACACAAGATGTGATGGCCTACTCCTTGTTGCTTCTTGTGCTAGCAAGGCTTCAAGGGTCCTTTGTGTGGAGGAGATGAGATCTCTTGGTTTTACGAAAGCCTTCCTCTACACTCGTCGAGAGAAGCCACACGAGAGGGAGAGGCGTCAAGAAGTGAAGAGAGGCGACAAGAGAAAAACGTTCCTCATGAACGTGGAGGCGTTGCCAAAAAATTTCCAAAAATAGCAACCCTTTATTTCTCTAGCGTTATGCGTTCACTCCAAGTGAACCGAACGCAACTTCTTTTTCACTCTTTGAACCTTTGAACCAAGCGCTCACATGATGAGCCGGTTCAATTGAATTTGGTTCAAAAACCAAATCAAATCAGCCCAAGCCATGGTCTAGATCTCATTGAACCTAAAGGTTCAAGATCTAACCGTTGATCTCTCGATGCTCTTGATCTCACTGATCTAGCATCAATACTCTCGATTGAAGTTTACCGATCTCAAGTCCTAATCAATCAAACATGATCAGACCAGATCTCACTTACAATCAGAGTTTAAATTCCTTTAAACTGAACCAAAACAATTCAGTCCACACGATCTGACATGAGTAAGCCATATCATCAAATTGTGCGACCCTGAGGGTTTCCTTTAAATGTCGGTAACGATAACTTACGTTATCACGATCAGTGAGGGGTATCTAGCAACACATCACTGTCTCCCGATATAAAGGAAAGAGTCTTCCAAGACTACACCCAAACCATAGCATAAGTGTGAATCCACTTCACTAGGCATACATGTTTCCTTTGCCACTGGATGTTCTTATTGGACAAGCGTGTCAAGCCTGTGACTCCAATATGATGAGCATGATTAGATCAGATGAACATAGTCACCTGGGTATGGCCATACACTTTCTCAATCATCTCATCCAGGGGGGCCCCTTTAGAACATCACACTCCAATCAAGGAGACGGCAATCCTATATCTATCACTAGTGTCCTAACCTGACTCATGATCATTATCCAAGATAGTCTATAACCATTATGTTTCAAATGATATTGAACTACCTCAAAACAATGACAATCATCATTTAGAAACACAAGTGATCTCAAGTCAGAGGACATGTGCCACTTATTGCAAACAAGGATTATTCACATTGTGACAAGCAATTGAATATCCTAGTAGGGTCTGTCCAGTACATCCAATGTACCCATGAGTCTATATCTTATTCCATGCTCGAAGCATCCTACAAGATTAGAACACATATTAGTCTCAATCATATCAAGGCTGTCTCATGTTCACCAAGATATCTCGACTAAGGACATTACAGCATGTCAGCCAAGCTGAACAGCATTGAGACATTATTCAGAAGCACACTTATTGCAGCAGACACTGTAACAAACTGAATAACAACCATTGCCTTTATAAACATAAGAGTTTATACATGATACTGAAAGAATCCCAAGGCCTCAAACATTAGCCTTAAGGGCATACCCCAACAATCTCCCACTTGCACTTAATGTAATGGTTGAGAAATCTCAAACCCATATTATTACAGTACTTCTCATGCTTCTGCTGCACCAGAGGCTTGGTAAGCGGGTCAGCCAGATTGTCACCTGTATGAACCTTGCAGATTTTGATCTCACCACGATCAATGATCTCCCGGATCAAGTGAAACCGTCTCTGTATGTGCTTGGACTTCTGGTGCGACCGTGGTTCCTTTGCTTGTACGATTGCTCCAGTGTTATCACAGAAGATAACCAAAGGAACTGCACTCGAAGGAACAACACCAAGTTCCTGAACGAACTTACGAATCCACACTGCCTCCTTGGATGCTTCCGAGGCTGCAACATACTCGGCTTCTGTTGTGGAATCAACAACGATAGACTGTTTGAAACTTTTCCACACCACTGCTCCACCATTCAAGCTAAAAATATAGCCTGATTGCGATCGGAAATCATCCTGGTCAGATTGGAACGAAGCGTCAGTATATCCTTCAATACTGAGTTCTTCCTGACCTCCATATATCAAGAACATATCTTTGGTTCTCCGAAGATATTTCAAAATGTTCTTGACCGCAATCCAGTGCGCCTGACCTGGATTACTTTGGAATTGACTGGTCACGCTTAACCCGTAAGCGACGTCTGGGCGAGTACATAACATCGCATACATAATGGACCCAATAGCCGAAGCATAAGGCGTATTGTCCATTTCATCTTTCTCAGTCTGTGTTAGTGGACACTGACTCTTTGAAAGATTCAGACCATGTCTGACTGGAAGATATCCTCTTTTAGAATTCTCTAAATGAAATCTCTCCAGGACTTTATCGATGTAAGTACTTTGGCACAGCCCGAGAAGCCTCTTAGATCTATCTCTGTAGATCTTCACACCTAATACATAGGCTGCTTCTTCTAGATCTTTCATCTGGAAACATTTTCTTAACCATGCTTTAACAGCATGCAGTTCAGGAATATCGTTTCCAATGATTAAGATATCATCGACGTAGAGGACTAGGAAAGTAATCACGCTCCCACTAAACCTCTTATATACACACGGGTCATCTTCATTCTTGATGAAACCAAATTCACAGATTGATTCATCAAAACGAATATTCCAGCTTCTAGATGCTTGCTTAAGTCCATAAATGGACTTCTTTAACTTGCATATTTTATGACGATCTGATGGATTAGTGAAACCTTCAGGTTGTGTCATATACACATCCTCATCCAGTTTTCCATTAAGGAAAGCGGTCTTCACATCCATCTGCCAGATCTCATAATCGTAATATGCTGCTATCGCAAGAATAATCCGAATAGACTTGAACATGGCTGCAGGAGAGAAAGTTTCATCATAATCTATCCCGTAGATTTGTTTGAAACCTTTCGCAACTAGCCTGCCTTTATAGGTAACTACGTTACCATCCATGTCAATCTTCTTCTTGAAGATCCATTTACAGCCTATAGGGATTACTCCCGGAGGCGGATCAACCAAATCCCAGACTTGATTATCTGACATGGAGTCCATCTCGGCTCGCATAGCTTCAAGCCATCTCGCTGAGTCCGGTCCACTGACCGCATCCGCATAAGTGAGGGGTTCATCATGATCAATGATGTAGACTCCGTCATAGCGCTCAGGCTGTCGACGGATCCTTCTCGATCTTCGCGGTTCCCGTGATATCTGAGCCTCAGGTTGTTCAATAACCTGTCCAACTGGCTCAGGCTCATCCAACTGTGCTTGACTACTTTGTCCTTTCTCTGGATTCTCATCCAGCTTTATTTCTCTCCCACTGGCCTCTTGCAGAAGAAATTCCTTCTCAAGAAAAATGGCCGTCCGAGCAACAAATACCTTGTTCTCTTTGGGATCGTAGAAATAATAACCCTTAGTTTCCTTAGGGTAACCGACAAAGATACATTTCTCAGATCTGCTCTCTAGTTTCCCAGAGGCGAGCTTTTTGACATAAGCCTCGCAACCCCAGATTTTGATAAATGTCAAGCTCGGCTGTTTCCCATACCATAACTCATATGGAGTCTTTGAAACTGCCTTGGATGGCACTCGGTTTAGTACCTTTGCAGCTATTTCCAGTGCAAATCCCCAAAAGGAGTAAGGTAGAGTAGCCTGACTCATCATAGAACGAACCATATCTAGTAAGGTTCTGTTCCTCCTCTCGGACACACCATTCCATTGCGGTGTTCCTGGTGGAGTGAGCTGTGAGATAATCCCACACTCCTTCAGATAGTCAGTAAACTCTCGACTTAGGTATTCTCCACCTCGATCTGAGCGAAGTGCCTTGATATTTCGGCCTAGCTGATTCTGTACTTCATTTTTGAACTCTTTGAACTTGTCAAAAGATTCACTCTTATGTCTCATTAGATAGACATACCCATATCTACTGAAATCATCAGTAAAGGTAATGAAGTATGAATAGCCACCTCTGGCATGTTTACTAAATGGCCCACACACATCACTGTGTATAAGGTCAAGTAAACCTGAAGCCCTTTGACCTTTGTTAGAAAAAGGAGACTTCGTCATTTTGCCCAATAAACAAGCTTTGCATGTATCAATCTCCTCATAGGAGAATGATCCCAGCAGTCCATGGTCATGCAACCGCTTAATGCGCTTCTTGTTAATATGGCCTAAACGACTATGCCATAGCAAGGTGCTGTCATCAGCATACTTGGCTTTCTTATTATCAATATTTTGTATAGAACATTCCATGTCCAACATGAATAACCCATTATTAATTGACCCAGTAGCATAAATAATATTATCAAGAGAAAGATAACACTTTGAAGTCTTGCATTCAAAGGAAAACCCTTTCCTGACAAGAGCAGGAATGGAGATAATATTATTGGTAATGCTTGGTACAAAATAACAATTGTTCAGTTCTAACACAAGTCCAGATGGTAATGAGATGTGATATTCTCCTACAGCAACAGCAGCAACCCGTGCCCCGTTTCCAACTCGTAGGTCCACCTCATGCTGTCCCACCTGTCTTCTTCTCTTGAGTTCCTGTACATTTGAACAAATGTGAACTCCACATGCAGTGTCCAACACCCATGAAATAGAAGAAGAGGATATCATGACTTCAGTCACAAATATACCTGAGCCAGAAGCAATGCTTGCCTTCTTGTCTCCTTGGAGCGCTTTACAGTCCTTTTTCCAATGACCCAGCTGGCCACAATGGAAACATCTGTATTCCTTCGATCGCTTAACCTTTTATTTCAGAGCCTTGTTGTAGTTCTTGACAGGGGCTTTGCCCTTCTTCCCCTTCTTCTTGTTCCTGGAAGGAAACATCAAGACAAAGGTTGAAGGCTTTCCCTTTAGAGTCTCCTCTGTAGTCAATAGCATATTCAGCAATTCTGCCGGAGTACAGTCGATCTTGTTCATATTAAAATTAATAATGAACGGATCGAAAGAGGCCGGGAGAGACTGCAGAATAATGTCTACAGCAAGCTCCTGATTGATGGTATGCCCCAGTTTCTCTAGAGCCTCTTTGTGCCCAATCATCTTGAGCACGTGAGCTCCCACTGGACTCCCTTCAGCCAGTTTGCTCTGAAAGAAAAGCTTGGTCAAATTATAGCGTTCAGTCCTCGCCTGTGCAGCATACAACATCTTGAGGTTTGCTATAATTTCTACAGCAGACATATCCTCATGCTGACGCTGCAGCTGTGGCGTCATAGACGCTAGCATCAGGCAAGCGACATCAATGCTATCATTGACATGCTTTTCATAGGCTTCCCGAACCGCCCTTGCGGCGTTCGGAGCGGGTTGAGGCGGTATAGCCGTCTCGAGGACATACAGTTTCCTCTCTACCTTAAGAACAATCTTAAGGTGTCCGTACCAGTCCGAGAAGTTTGGCCCTGCAAACTTCTCCCTTTCCAGTAGGGATCGCACATTGAAGCTCATGGTGTTCGTTGCTGCAGGAATCTACAACAATGCAAGAACAGCAAGGTCAGTATCAATGTTTAGAATCAATCTAGGACTTAAGAAATATTCTTTTCTCACTATTTTATCTGACTGAAAAATCCATTAAAACAGTCCGAAAGAGTAACACTCTTTTAGTGAGATGGGATCCAGATTTCATACTTGGTCTCCGCGTGTTGGAGTATGCCCTTAAGGCTAATGTTTGAGGCCTTGGGATTGTATAAGTATCATGTAATAAACTCTTATGTTTATAAAGGCATGGTTATTATTCAGGTTGTTACCTTGTCTGCAATAATAAGTGTACTACTGAATAATGTCTCAAAGCTGTTCAGCTAGGCTGACAGGCTCTATGTCCTTAGTCGAGATATCTTGGTGAACATGAGACAGCCTTGATATGATTGAGACTAATATGTGTGCTAATCTTATAGGATGCTTCGAGCATGGAATAAGATGTAGAATCATGGGTACATTGGATGTACTGGACTGACCCTTCTAGGATATTCAATTGTTTGTCACAATGTGAATAATCCTTGAAAGCAGCAAGTGGCACATGTCCTTCGACTTGAGATCACTTGTGTTTCTAAATGATGATTGTCATTGTTTTGAGGTAGTTCAATATCATTTGAAACATAATGATTATAGACTATCTTGGATGATGAGCTTGAGTCAGGTTAGGACACTAGTGATAGATAAAGGATTGCCGTCTCCTTGTTCAAGGAGTGTGATGTTCTAAAGGGCCCCCCTGTATGAGATGATTGAGATAGTGTATGGCCATACCCAGATGACTATGATCATCTGATCTAATCATGCTCATCATATTGGAGTTACAGGCTTGACATGCTTGTCCAATAAGAACATCCAGTGGCAAAGGAAACATGCATGCCTCGTGAGTTTGATTCACACTTATGCTGTGGTTTGGGTGTAGTCTTGGAAGACTCTTTCCTTTATATCGGGAGACAGTGATGTGTTGCTAGATACCCCTCACTGATCGTGATAACGTAAGTTATCGTTACCGACATTTAAAGGAAACCCTCAGGGTCGCACAATTTGATGATATGGCTTACTTGAGTCAGATCGTGTGGACTGAATTGTTTCGGTTCAGTTTAAAGGAGTTTAAACTCTGATTGTAAGTGAGATCCAGTCTGATCATGTTTGATTGATTAGGGCTTGAGATCGGTAAGCTTCGATCGAGAGTATTGATGCAAGATCGGTGAGATCAAGAGCATCTTGAGATGAACGGTTAGATTGGAAACCTTAGGGTTTGGTTGATCTAGACCGATTGGCTTGGTTTGGTCTTTGAACCAAATTGGTTTGGACCAATTTGGATTGAACCGGTTCACATGGGTGAACTCATGGTTCGATCCATAAAGCGTTTTGGGCGGTTTGCTAGAAGTGAGAACGCATGGCTTAATGGATTTTCCATTTTTGGAAAGTCATTGAGCGCATGTCTCCTTGAAACGCCAAAACGGCTTGAAGGCTCATTGAACTCTTGTCTCCTTGCTCTTGCTCGACGAGACTCAAGAGAATTTGGGTGTGGACGACAAGAGAAGGACCGGCCAACCAAAGGAAGTGATCATCTCTTCTCTTTACTCGATCAAGGACAACTCTTGGAACCTTGCTAGCACAAGGAGCACCAAGGAAGTGAGCGCATCCTCATCTTGTGTGCGCATCTTGTGGAGGAGACCCCTATTCGATCTCTTCTTCCAAGCCGACCTCCAACTCTATGGCTATGGTATAGATCTAACTCATTCAAGTTGATCATATGCTCATGCTAAAATCGTTGAAAACACATGCTTCCGCTATCAAAGTTATGCGCCACCCCCTTTAGTGTTTTCGCCCCCCTCTTGAAAGGGGTTTCACATGCTTGCGCTCCCCCTTGAAGGGGACCCTACAATTGGTATCAGAGCCAAGTTGAAGCATGTTAATATGATTGCTTGATATTTCCGTGATCCATGTTTGCGCATCTTCATGTATGCTTAGATCTTGTTCACATGCGAAAATTGACATGCTATTTCTCCATGCGAAAGTAAGATGTTTACTTATCTAGGCGCATGTTGTTTGTTCATGATGTCGCATGTCTTGAGTTGGCGCTTAGTTTATGTTGTTTTATCAAACAAAACCCTAACTTGCGCGCCTATGACTAGATCTAAAGTGCCACCTACTATAAACCCTTAGATGGGTTGATGGGGCTGAAGTCACCTCTAGGTTAGATCAAACTAGTCTGATCAGACCATCTGACAGCCTAGATGGGTTGACCAGATAGCACCTGTGCGCAAGCATGAGGTGGCTATAGGTTGACTGCATCAAAGGCGTGTAGCGAGGTCTGGTTGAGACAACCAATGAACACTCTTGAGTTAGGCCCGGGGTCACACCCGCTTGCCAGAACTCTTGTTGGTTGTTCAGCCCTTAGCGCATGCATGGTTGACCATTAGGTCAACTCGGGTCAGTTAGGACTCGGTGCATGCAAGGGCACAGGATCTAACTAGATGGATGAGTGGATCCCTATCAATGTACCATTGTAAGGTTGTAGGGCACATAAGGAAGTTAAAATTGATGCCTATGGGGTTTTCAAAATTTAATTTCTTGATTGGATCACATGATGATTGAGACCATGTGCTTGTTTATTTATTCTTATGTGGGTTGCCCTATTGTGTGCTGTGCTGGGGCCTGCGTGCCTGGTTAATTATAAGTTAATATTATTGTGATCTGCGAATCACATTTTTTTTTAATCTATTGTATAATTGACCTGCGAGTCAAAGCTTGTCTAGATAGATCAAAATGTTTTTGATTAGACAAGGGCATAAAAGCACACATCCAAGAGGGGCATTCAGCTGGTGGCGCACCTGAGGTGCTCTTGGCGCTAGGGCCCTGGGTTGGACCAGATGAGATGCAAAAGAGCTCAAGTGAAGACTTAAGTAAAATTAAGGTCTTACTAGGGTTCATGGGCTTTTACCACATAAGATCATGCTTTCTATTTATTGCTTATATAATTAGAATTGCATGTGTTTATCTTCTGCTATCACCATAGGACTTGTATGATAGTTAAGAAGATAAAAGACCGTTAAAATCCAACGCTAATATATCAAGCACGTAATGCCTTCTGGCGCGAAACCTCACTGTTCTGACTATCGTTGGAGCCGTGTTGAACCCACTCAGTGGGCACGTCCATCTATCTTCAGACAGTGCGGGATTACACCTGCGTGTTACAGAGTAGGGATTTATCCCTTCTCGTTGCTCAGCATAGCACGTGGTGGTCCAGGGAGTAGGTCAGGTCAGCTTGACCATGTAGACTACATATGTGGCGCATATGGTAGTGCATGGAGGCAGCCATCTGTGGGGTCAGAGACTGTGTTGTACCAACTCAGTTGGCACAGTCTGCTGGATTGCCCAGATGAAGGGGAATCGCACGGGTTGGCGATTGGCTGGGACAGCCTACCAGAAATTAATGCTTGTCATCTCTGTGCATCTTATCTCGCCTGAGCGGGACGCGGAGACCAAGTATGAAATCTGGATCCCATCTCACTAAAAGAGTGTTACTCTTTCGGACTGTTTTCTGGATTTTTCAGTCAGACAAAATAGTGAGAAAAAGAATCTTTCTTAAAGTCCTGGATTGATTCTGAACATTGATACTGACCTTGCTGTTCTTGCTTGTTGTAGATTCCTGCAGCAACGAACACCATGAGCTTCAATGTGCGATCCCTACTGGAAAGGGAGAAGTTTGCTGGGCCGAACTTCTCTGACTGGTTCGGACACCTTAAGATCGTTCTTAAGGCAGAGAGGAAACTGTATGTCCTCGAGACGGCGATACCGCTGCAGCCCGCTGCGAACGCCGCAAGGGCGGTTCGTGATGCCTATGAAAAGCACGTCAATGATAGCATTGATGTCGCTTGCCTGATGCTAGCGTCTATGACGCCACCGCTGCAGCGTCAGCATGAGGATATGTCGGCTATAGAGATTATAGCGAACCTCAAGATGCTGTATGCTGCACAGGCGAGGACAGAACGCTATAATCTGACGAAGCTCTTCTTTCAGAGCAAACTGGCTGAAGGGAGCCCAGTGGGAGCTCACGTGCTCAAGATGATTGGGCACAAGGAGGCTCTGGAGAAACTGGGGCATACCGTCAACCAGGAGCTTGCTGTAGATATTATTCTGCAGTCTCTTCCGCCTTCTTTCGATGCGTTCATCATTAACTTTAATATGAACAAAATCGATTGTACGCCGGCAGAGCTGCTGAATATGCTCTTGACTACTGAGGAAACTCTGAAGGGCAAGCCTTCAACCTCTGTCTTAATGGTTCCTTTTAGGAACAAGAAGAAGGGGAAGAAGGGCAAGGCCCCTGTCAAGAACTACAGTAAGGCTCTGAAACAGAAGGTCAAGCGGTCCAAGGACAACAGGTGTTTCCACTATGGCCAGCTGGGTCACTGGAAAAAGGACTGTAAAGCGCTCCAAGGAGATAAGAGGGGAAGCATCGCTTCTGGCTCAGGTATATACGTGACGGAAGTCATGGTTTCATCTTCTTCTATTTCATGGGTGTTGGACACTGCATGTGGAGTTCACATTTGTTCAAATGTACAGGAACTCAAGAGAAGAAGGCAGGTGGGACAGCATGAGGTAGACCTACGCGTTGGAAACGGGGCACGGGTTGCTGCTGTTGCTGTAGGAGACTATTTCATTTCTTTACCATTTGGCATTGTATTGGAATTAAACAATTGTTATTTTGTACCGAGTATCACCAAGAATATTATCTCTATTCCTACTCTTGTCAGGAAAGGATTTGCCTTTGAATGCAATATTTCAAAGTGTGTTTTATCTGTAGATAATATTGTGTATGCAACTGGTTCAATTAACAATGGGTTATACATGTTGGACATGGAAAATTCTATACAAAACATTGATAATAAGAAAGCCAAGTATGCTGATGACAGCACCTTGCTATGGCATAGTCGTTTAGGCCATATAAACGAGAAACGCATTAAGCGGTTGCATGATCATGGACTGCTGGGATCTTTCTCCTATGAGGAGTTTGATACATGCAAAGCTTGTTTGATGGGTAAAATGACGAAGTCTCCTTTTTCTAACAAAGGTCAAAGGGCTTCAGGTTTACTTGACCTCATACACAGTGATGTGTGTGGGCCATTTAGTAAACATGCCAGAGGTGGCTATCAGTACTTCATTACCTTTACTGATGATTTCAGTAGGTATGGATATGTCTATCTAATGAGACATAAAAGTGAATCTTTTGACAAGTTCAAAGAGTTCAAAAATGAAGTACAAAATCAGTTAGGCCGAAATATCAAGGCACTTCGTTCTGATCGAGGTGGAGAATACCTAAGTCGAGAATTTACTGACTATCTGAAAGAGTGTGGGATTATCTCACAGCTCACTCCGCCAGGAACACCGCAATGGAATGGTGTGTCCGAGAGGAGAAATAGAACGTTACTTGACATGGTTCGTTCTATGATGAGTCAGGCTACTCTTCCATACTCCTTTTGGGGTTTTGCACTGGAAACAGCTGCAAAGGTACTAAACCGAGTGCCATCCAAGGCAGTTTCAAAGACGCCATATGAGTTATGGTATGGGAAACAGCCTACCTTGACATTTATCAGGATCTGGGGTTGCGAGGCTTATGTCAAAAAGCTCGCCTCTGGGAAACTGGAGAGCAGATCTGAGAAATGCATCTTTGTCGGTTACCCTAAGGAAACTAAGGGTTATTATTTCTACGATCCCAAAGAGAACAAGGTTTTTGTTGCTCGGACAGCCATATTTCTTGAGAAGGAATTTCTTCTGCAAGAGGCCAGTGGGAGAGAAATAAAGCTGGATGAGAATCCAGAGGAAGGACAAAGTAGTCAAGTGCAGTTGGATGAGCCAGAGCCAGTGGATCAGGTTATTGAACAACCTGAGGCTCAGATAACACGGGAACCGCGAAGATCGGGTAGGATCCGTCAACAGCCTGAGCGCTATGACGGAGTCTACATCATTGATAATGATGAACCCCTCACTTATGCGGATGCGGTCAGTGGACCGGAGTCAGCTAGATGGCTTGATGCTATGCGAGCCGAGATGGACTCCATGTCAGATAACCAAGTCTGGGATTTGGTTGATCCGCCTCCGGGAGTAATCCCTATAGGCTGTAAATGGATCTTCAAGAAGAAGATTGACATGGATGGTAACGTGGTTACCTATAAAGGCAGGCTAGTTGCGAAAGGTTTCAAACAAATCTACGGGATAGATTATGATGAAACTTTCTCTCCTGTAGCCATGTTTAAGTCTATTCGGATTCTTTTCGCTATAGCTGCATATTATGATTATGAGATCTGGCAGATGGATGTGAAGACAGCTTTCCTTAATGGAAATCTGGATGAGGATGTGTATATGACACAACCTGAGGGTTTCACTAATCCAGCAGATCGTCATAAAATATGCAAGTTAAAGAAATCCATTTATGGACTTAAACAAGCATCTAGAAGCTGGAACATTCGTTTTGATGAATCAATCTCTGAGTTTGGTTTCATCAAGAACGAGGATGACCCGTGTATATATAAGAGGTTTAGTGGGAGCGTAATTACATTCCTAATCCTCTACGTCGATGATATCTTAATCATTGGAAACGATATTCCTGAACTGCATGCGGTTAAAGCATGGTTAGGAAAATGTTTCCAGATGAAAGATCTAGGAGAAGCAGCCTATGTGTTAGGTGTGAAGATCTACCGGGATAGATCTAAGAGGCTTCTCGGGCTGTGCCAAAGTACTTACATCGATAAAGTCCTGGAGAGATTCCATTTAGAGAAGTCTAAACGTGGATATCTTCCAGTCAGACATGGTCTGAATCTTTCGAAGAGTCAGTGTCCACAAACACAGACTGAGAAAGATGAAATGGACAATACGCCTTATGCTTCGGCTATTGGGTCCATTATGTATGCGATGTTATGTACTCGCCCAGACGTCGCTTACGGGTTAAGCGTGACCAGTCGATTCCAAAGTAATCCAGGACAGGCGCACTGGATTGCAGTCAAGAACATTATAAAATATCTGCGGAGGACCAAAGATATGTTCTTGATATATGGTGGTCAGGAAGAACTCAGTATAGAGGGATATACTGACGCTTCGTTCCAGTCAGACCAGGATGATTTCCGATCGCAATCAGGCTATGTCTTTAGCTTGAATGGTGGAGCAGTGGTGTGGAAGAGTTTCAAACAGTCAATTGTTGCTGATTCCACAACAGAAGCCGAGTATGTTGCAGCCTCGGAAGCATCCAAGGAGGCAGTGTGGATTCGTAAGTTCGTGAGAGAACTTGGTGTTGTTCCTTCGAGTGCAGATCCTTTGGTTATCTTCTGTGATAACACTAGAGCAATCGCACAAGCAAAGGAACCACGGTCGCACCAGAAGTCCAAGCACATACAGAGACGGTTTCACTTGATCCGGGAGATCATTGATCGAGGCGAGATCAAAATATGCAAGGTTCATACAGACGACAATCTGGCTGACCCGCTTACCAAGCCTCTGGCGCAGCAGAAGCATGAGAAGCACTGTAATAATATGGGTTTGAGGTTTCTCAACCATTAGATTAAGTGCAAGTGGGAGATTGTTGGAGTATGCCCTTAAGGCTAATGTTTGAGGCCTTGGGATTGTATAAGTATCATGTAATAAACTCTTATGTTTATAAAGGCATGGTTATTATTCAGGTTGTTACCTTGTCTGCAATAATAAGTGTACTACTGAATAATGTCTCAAAGCTGTTCAGCTAGGCTGACAGGCTCTATGTCCTTAGTCGAGATATCTTGGTGAACATGAGACAGCCTTGATATGATTGAGACTAATATGTGTGCTAATCTTATAGGATGCTTCGAGCATGGAATAAGATGTAGAATCATGGGTACATTGGATGTACTGGACAGACCCTTCTAGGATATTCAATTGTTTGTCACAATGTGAATAATCCTTGATAGCAGCAAGTGGCACATGTCCTTCGACTTGAGATCACTTGTGTTTCTAAATGATGATTGTCATTGTTTTGAGGTAGTTCAATATCATTTGAAACATAATGATTATAGACTATCTTGGATGATGAGCTTGAGTCAGGTTAGGACACTAGTGATAGATAAAGGATTGCCGTCTCCTTGTTCAAGGAGTGTGATGTTCTAAAGGGCCCCCCTGTATGAGATGATTGAGATAGTGTATGGCCATACCCAGATGACTATGATCATCTGATCTAATCATGCTCATCATATTGGAGTTACAGGCTTGACATGCTTGTCCAATAAGAACATCCAGTGGCAAAGGAAACATGCATGCCTCGTGAGTTTGATTCACACTTATGCTGTGGTTTGGGTGTAGTCTTGGAAGACTCTTTCCTTTATATCGGGAGACAGTGATGTGTTGCTAGATACCCCTCACTGATCGTGATAACGTAAGTTATCGTTACCGACATTTAAAGGAAACCCTCAGGGTCGCACAATTTGATGATATGGCTTACTTGAGTCAGATCGTGTGGACTGAATTGTTTCGGTTCAGTTTAAAGGAGTTTAAACTCTGATTGTAAGTGAGATCCAGTCTGATCATGTTTGATTGATTAGGGCTTGAGATCGGTAAGCTTCGATCGAGAGTATTGATGCAAGATCGGTGAGATCAAGAGCATCTTGAGATGAACGGTTAGATTGGAAACCTTAGGGTTTGGTTGATCTAGACCGATTGGCTTGGTTTGGTCTTTGAACCAAATTGGTTTGGACCAATTTGGATTGAACCGGTTCACATGGGTGAACCCATGGTTCGATCCATAAAGCGTTTTGGGCGGTTTGCTAGAAGTGAGAACGCATGGCTTAATGGATTTTCCATTTTTGGAAAGTCATTGAGCGCATGTCTCCTTGAAACGCCAAAACGGCTTGAAGGCTCATTGAACTCTTGTCTCCTTGCTCTTGCTCGACGAGACTCGAGAGAATTTGGGTGTGGACGACAAGAGAAGGACCGGCCAACCAAAGGAAGTGATCATCTCTTCTCTTTACTCGATCAAGGACAACTCTTGGAACCTTGCTAGCACAAGGAGCACCAAGGAAGTGAGCGCATCCTCATCTTGTGTGCGCATCTTGTGGAGGAGACCCCTATTCGATCTCTTCTTCCAAGCCGACCTCCAACTCTATGGCTATGGTATAGATCTAACTCATTCAAGTTGATCATATGCTCATGCTAAAATCGTTGAAAACACATGCTTCCGCTATCAAAGTTATGCGCCACCCCCTTTAGTGTTTTCACCCCCCTCTTGAAAGGGGTTTCACATGCTTGCGCTCCCCCTTGAAGGGGACCCTACACCGCGTCCCGCTCAGGCGAGATAAGATGCACATAGAGTACAAGCACTAATTTCTGGTAGGCAGTCCCTGCCAATCGCCAACCCGTGCGATTCCCCTTCATTTGGGTAATCCAGCAGACTGTGCCAACTGAGTTGGTACAACACAGTCTCTGATCCCACAGATGGCTGCCTCCATATAGCTAACATATGCCCCATATGTAGCCTACATGGTCAAGCTGACCTGACCTACTTCCTGGACCACCACGTGCTATGCTGAGCAACGAGAAGCGATAAATCCCTTCCCTGTAACAGGCAGGTGAAATCACACACCGTCTGAAGATAGATGGGCGTGCCCACTGAGTGGGTACAACACGGCCCCAACGATAGTCAGAACAGTGAGGTTTCGCGTCAGAAGGCTTACGTGCTTGATATTTAACGTTGGATTTTAACGGTCTTTGATCTTCTTGTCTATCATGCAAACCCTATGGCGATAGCAGAAGATAAATAAATCATGCAATTCTACTTATTTAAACAATAAAAGAAAGCATGATGATCTTATGTGGTAAACGCCCATTAAGCCTAGGTAAGACCTTAAGATAACTTAAGTCTTCACTTGAGCTCTTCATGAGTCATTTGCATCTCTTCTGGCCCAGACCAGGGCCCAAGCGCCCACTGCAGCTCAGGTGCGCCCACCAGGTAAATGCGCCTGTCCTAGGGTCGAACCCTAGACCTCCCACCTGGTCAAGCCACTGCTGCATGCGCCTCTGCCATCTGTGCTTTGTGCTCTTGTCTGATTAAAATTACAATTTAATCTATCTAGACAAGATTGACACGCAGGTCAATTACACAATAAATTAATTAAAATGTGATGCGCAGATCACAAATATAATAATTTACATTTTTAATCCAGGCACGCAGGCCCCAGCACAGCACACATTAATTGGGCAACCCACATAAGATGAAATAAACAAGCATCATGGCATCCAATCAACATGTGATCCAATACTAAGAAAATAAAATTTTTGAAAACCCATTGGCATCAATTTTAATTTTCTTATGTGCCCTACTACCTTACAACGGTCCATTAATATGGATCCACTCATCATGTCTAGTCAGATCCACTGCCCTTGCATGCACCAAGTCCTAACTGACTTGAGTTGACCTAATGGTCAACCATGCATGCGATAAGGGCTGAACAACCTTCATGAGTTCTGGCAAACGGGTGTGACCCCGGGCCTAACTCATGCGCGTTCACTGGTTGTCTTAACCAGACCTCGCTACACGCCTGTCTGCAGTCGACCTATAGCCACCTCATGCTTGCGCATAGGTGCCATCTGGTCGACCCATCTAGGCTGTCAGATGGTCTGATCAGACTGGTTGGATCTTACCTAGGTGATGACTTCAACCCTACTAACCCGTCTAAGGGTTTATAGCAAGCGCAGCTTAGATCTAATAAGGAGGCGCGCAAGATAAGTTTTAAAACAAAAACATCTAACAAGCGCCAACATGAAACAAGATACATGCGCCAACATATAAGGACAAGCATGTAGAAACGCATGTTAACATTAGATCTAATCTTAAGTGCAAACATGGATCACACAAAGCAATCATATGAACATATCTAAAAACCCGCTCTGATACCAATTGAAAGGTCCCTATAAAATAGGGGGGCGAAACCCTAAGCATGCGCAACTTAAAATTGCATGGGCGGAATTAGGGTGTCTTAGGATCGCATGTGATATATTCATATGATCAACTTTAAATCTTTGTAAAGATGATGAAGGAATCATACCATTGCCATGACTTGGATGGCAACTTGGAAGAGAAAGATGCAAGCGCTTCTTCTCCAAAGGCACCGCACACAAGATGTGATGGCCTACTCCTTGTTGCTTCTTGTGCTAGCAAGGCTTCAAGGGTCCTTTGTGTGGAGGAGATGAGATCTCTAGGTTTTACAAAAGCCTTCCTCTACACTCGTCGAGAGAAGCCATACAAGAGGGAGAGGCGTCAAGAAGTGAAGAGAGGCGACAAGAGAAAAACGTTCCTCATGAACGTGGAGGCGTTGCCAAAAAATTTCCAAAAATAGCAACCCTTTATTTCTCTAGCGTTATGCGTTCACTCCAAGTGAACCGAACGCAACTTCTTTTTCACTCTTTGAACCTTTGAACCAAGCGCTCACATGATGAGCCGGTTCAATTGAATTTGGTTCAAAAACCAAATCAAATCAGCCCAAGCCATGGTCTAGATCTCATTGAACCTAAAGGTTCAAGATCTAACCGTTGATCTCTCGATGCTCTTGATCTCACCGATCTAGCATCAATACTCTCGATCGAAGTTTACCGATCTCAAGTCCTAATCAATCAAACATGATCAGACCAGATCTCACTTACAATCAGAGTTTAAATTCCTTTAAACTGAACCAAAACAATTCAGTCCACACGATCTGACATGAGTAAGCCATATCATCAAATTGTGCGACCCTGAGGGTTTCCTTTAAATGTCGGTAACGATAACTTACGTTATCAGGATCAGTGAGGGGTATCTAGAAACACATCACTGTCTCCCGATATAAAGGAAAGAGTCTTCCAAGACTACACCCAAACCATAGCATAAGTGTGAATCCACTTCACTAGGCATACATGTTTCCTTTGCCACTGGATGTTCTTATTGGACAAGCGTGTCAAGACTGTGACTCCAATATGATGAGCATGATTAGATCAGATGAACATAGTCACCTGGGTATGGCCATACACTTTCTAAATCATCTCATCCAGGGGGGCCCCTTTAGAACATCACACTCCAATCAAGGAGACGGCAATCCTATATCTATCACTAGTGTCCTAACCTGACTCATGATCATTATCCAAGATAGTCTATAACCATTATGTTTCAAATGATATTGAACTACCTCAAAACAATGACAATCATCATTTAGAAACACAAGTGATCTCAAGTCAGAGGACATGTGCCACTTATTGCAAACAAGGATTATTCACATTGTGACAAGCAATTGAATATCCTAGTAGGGTCTGTCCAGTACATCCAATGTACCCATGAGTCTACATCTTATTCCATGCTCGAAGCATCCTACAAGATTAGAACACATATTAGTCTCAATCATATCAAGGCTGTCTCATGTTCACCAAGATATCTCGACTAAGGACATTACAGCATGTCAGCCAAGCTGAACAGCATTGAGACATTATTCAGAAGCACACTTATTGCAGCAGACAATGTAACAAACTGAATAACAACCATTGCCTTTATAAACATAAGAGTTTATACATGATACTGAAAGAATCCCAAGGCCTCAAACATTAGCCTTAAGGGCATACCCCAACATTCACCTCCTCGTGAAATAGTTTGAACCTGCATGCAAAATAGTAAAAGCATTTTTTTCTTTATTTTGGTCAGCTTTTTTTTTGTTGTTTTTTTTTCTACTCTCTAAAAGATATGTTTTTTTTCTTTTCGATTTTCCTCAGTTTTTTTTTTAATTTTCTCAGCTTTTTTTTAACAGCCATTTTTTTCTTTATATTTTTATTTTTTTGGAAAAGGAAAACACGCATTCCTCGCATGACGCTTCGCTTCAGCGTGTCTCGAATGCGTGAAGGGAACGTGTTTATCAACGGCGGTGGCTGGTGGCTGAATGACGGTGTTCGTTGGTGGCGGATGTTGAAGGAGATTGCAGACTTCGTTCGGTGTGGCTTCTGGGCGGTGAAGGGGTGGTGTGCGAGGCGGCGTAAGGAGTTGACGGTGATGAAACAACGAGACAGGCGATGGTTGGAGCAGAAACAGGGGCGCTGACGAACTATTCCGATTCCGACGATCTCCTGGTCGGATGGAAAGATCCTTTCGATCACCGGTCTTTCGAATGGGGGAGAAGGCATGGACAAACTTTGCGATTGATCAGACATCTGGATGATGAGCTCTTCGAGGTGGATGAGGAACATCTGCAACCTGCATCGTCTACGGGTTCTGAAAAGAACGAAGCAGACGATGAGGCTTGGGACGACAGTGCCAGCGCTAGTTATCCACAGCAAGGTCGGAGAGAAGTTGAGAGCTCTGCGTCGTCCACGGGTTTTGATAAGAACCAGGCAGGCGACCGCCTCAGGAAGAGGTTGTCGGCGAAGGAACTGGGCGTCCAGGGAGGTGCCCCTAATAAGATTTGGCGCAGCTTGTTGCTCATTCGTGAGATGGTGACAGAGATAAGAGACGGCGATGGAGGCGGTCCTTCATTGCTGAGCCATGGGTTATGAAAAGAACCAGGCGACCACAGCTCGGGAGATGAATCATGACAGTGAAGGGCATGGTGATTTCCGTGGTTGTGCTTTGGAGGACGAGGTGTGCCGAGCTTGCTTTAGGAGGTGGCATCGCTAGAGGGCATCGTGGTTCCTGTGTGTGGAAACAACAATGTGAAGAACTCTATAGCTTGACGTCGATGCAGTTGGAAGGCAACGCGAGCTTTCCTGGCTTCCATCAGTGCTGGCGGTGGGTTCTAAAAAGAACCAGGCGACCAGCTTCGGCGGTGAACGAGAGAAGCAAGGTGAATGGCTGGAGAGGTGGATGGCGGTGGTGTCGCTGGTAGCTCGACGTCGATGCAGGAGGTGGAAGACGATGTGTAAGGTGTAAGCTTCCCTACATCGTTGGGCGTGGGTTCTGAAAAGAACCAGGCGGTCAACTCCGGTGATGAATTTGGAAGGCAAGATGAAGATGGATCGACATGGGCAGACAAGAGTTGCCCATATGTTCCTCTGATACCACTGACGTAGGGCGGAAGTTGAAGAAGAGTTGGAGAAGAGAAGAAGAAGAGAGGAGAAAACCCTTAGCAAGCTAAGGGGAAAGAGAAGAGACTACGTACCTTAACCCTAACCTCACAAGGAGGAAAACACACCAACCAACAGGTTTTCCAAAAATATTTGTTTCAACTTGTATTCATCTTGGAACGTTTTACATAATATAGGCAAGCGTTCACAACTGTCAAGGGAGATTTCGTATTGAAACATTAAATGCTTTGTCTAGTGGTAGGATTTTCTGGAGATCTTGCAGGATTTGGTGCTGTGAAGATTTCGGCGCATGATTTCGATTTGCTTGGGCTACAAGCGCATGTAAATTAGCTGGAATTATTGAATGCGCATGCTTGTGATCCTCTGAGATTGGTGAAGAGTTGGGTGATGTACAGAAAGTGGGTGATGGCTGATTTGATGAAGATAGTTGGTCGTTGCATGTTGATTTGGTCTTTTCAATTGCTAGCCGAGAGTTGACTTATTTGATTGGAGATTGAAGCTGGCTATCACATGGAGCTATCCATAACCTTTTGGAACTTGAAGTTGCATATACCGTGGCAAGTTGACTTAGGTTGACTTGATTTATCCTTTGACGATTGACCTTGATGTTGACATGGTTGTTGTGATAATCTTTGACTTTGGTTAATCCTAATTAAATAAGAGGAATTTAAAGTGCTAAACTAATTGCAACCTAGTACATTAACTAGTAATTTAAAATGCTTAAAAATAAAACTTAGGCTAATTCTAATTATAACATAACAAAATAACACCATATCAAACATAATTAGGTCCTAAAAAATGCTCCTGCATCACTAACTAGGGTTAAATATGCACTTACCTTTTCTTCTCCTTAAGCCCAATTAACTTATCAGTAAGCCCAACTATATAATGGGCCTAGCCGAAGGTCCATTATGCATGTTAATCAACCCATTGGATCCAATCCAATTTAACCTAAGGTCAAACGAGGTTAAACAAGGTTAATTTGGTCAATATGCCAAAAATGGAAGTTGGCCTTAATAAGTTTCTTCCATCTCATCAGGCCCATTGGCGCTGATGAATCTCCCAAATAGATTTGAATTAGCCAATAACTCGATCCAAAGGCTATTCGACCAATACGAAAACTCGAGCATCAAGGTGTGCGACCCTGTAGGTTCCTTTGACGTTGGCAGTGCTGACCTAAGGTCACCACAAGTAGTGAGTGGCACCTAGCAGTGCATCGCTGCTACCCAAGTCATCGAAATGGATATCGACATCGACATCCCCATCATCGCAACTAGGCACTAATGTATTATAGTCCCTTTGCCAAACTGATATCCGATTGGACAAGTGTGTCATCACTTGTTTTAACCCATTCACATGGTTATGACTAAATTAGGTACTCACCTAGGTATGGCCATACACTTTCAGTCATAGAACCATAAGGGGCCCTGTGGATATCAAGCTTCCCTCAGGAAGGGGCAAATCCTCTATCTGTTAATTGATCTTCTCATATGGGTCGTGACATACTCAATGACAACCATTATGACCTCCCAACTACGGCGAGATGTTAGGTTGTATCAAAGCATGTCCCTAACCACATAGAAGAGTCAATGACCTCAAGTCTAGGGATCAACACATCTCCTGTCACTTGTGAGGATAACTTATGACACCAAGTCATTGCCTCATAGCGGGTTGATCCAGTATATCTACCACTGATATACCTATATGTCTGCATTAGTGTTTCGTACATAACCAGCCCATATACCAGTCTCTCATGTACCATAGCTATCCCCTATCTACTAAGGTACTTGACTGGGGACAAAAAGTTTGAGCACAGATCCAATCTGTCTCCTCGGACATTATCACATAAGTACACATTCGCAGATGTAAACAAATGATGATAACGACAATGCCAGAATGATATGTAAATATCAATGTTAAGTAGTATAATAATGGACCAATATTAGGTCCTAGGGCATATACACCAACAATCTCCCACTTGCACTAAGACCGAGAGGTTGAGGAATCTCAACCCCATATCTCTAGCGTGACCATCATGCTTCTGCTATGCCAAAGCCTTGGTCAATGGGTCTGCTAGATTATTCTCTGTGTCAACTCTGCTAATCTTAACATCACCTCTATCAATGATCTCTCTTATCAGGTGAAATCTCCTGAGTATGTGTTTGGACCTTTGATGAGACCATGGTTCCTTTGCCTGTGCAATCGCCCTATTGTTATCACAATAGAGCTCAATGGGATCCACAGCAGTTAGAACCACCTGAAGATCAGAAACGAACTTCCTTATCCAAATAGCTTCTTTGGCTGCCTCAGAAGCGGCGACATACTCAGCCTCGGTCGTAGAATCTGCTATGGTGGATTGCTTGAAGCTTTTCAATTTGAACACATAGCCGGCCTGCGATCTAAAGTCGTCTGGGTCTGACTGGAATGATGCATCTGTGTAGCCCTGAACACTGAGCTCTTCCTGTCCTCCATAGACCAAGAACAGATCCTTAGTTCTTCTTAGATACTTAAGGATGTTCTTTATAGCCACCCAGTGCTGCAGACCTGGATTGGATTGGTATCGACTGGTTATGCTCACAGCATAAGCCACATCTGGTCTAGTACATAACATTGTATACATGATCAAGCCTACTGCCGAAGCATAGGGCACTCGACTCATGTCATCCCTCTCAGCCTGTGTGGTTGGACACTGGCTCTTCGAGAGAGTAAGGCCATGTCTCACTGGAAGATATCCTTTCTTGGAATGCTCCGAGTTAAACCTCTCCAGGACCTTATCAATGTAGGTACTTTGACTAAAGGCCAAAAGACTCTTGGATCTATCTTGGTAGATCCGTACGCCTAAAATATAGGCGGCCTCCCCTAAGTCCTTCATCTCGAAACACCTCCCTAACCATGTCTTTACAGAGTTAAGACTAGGAATGTCGTTTCCGATGAGTAGTATGTCATCGACATACAAGACCAGAAAAATCCCCAAGCTCCGACTGAATTTTCTGTACACACAGGCATCATCTTCACTTTTGATAAAGCCATAGTCTCTCATAGCTTCATCAAATCGAAGATTCCAACTTCAAGATGCTTGCTTTAATCCATAAATGGATCTCTTTAGCCTACAGACCTTATTAGCATCTGTAGGATGGATGAAGCCATCAGGTTGTGTCATGTACACATCCTCAGTCAGTTTCCCATTAAGGAACGCTGTCTTAACATCCATCTGCCATATCTCATAGTCATGATATGCAGCTATAACAAGCAGAATCCGAATGGATTTGATCATGGCAACTGGCGAAAAAGTTTCATCATAGTCCACCCCGTGGACCTGTTTGAACCCTTTAGCCACAAGTGTTCCTTTATAGGTAACTATATTGCCATCCATGTCAGTCTTCCTCTTGAAGACCCATTTACACCCTATGGGTTTTACCCCATCAGGTAGCTCAACCAAATCCCATACTTGGTTAGCTGATATGGAATCCATCTCAGATCGCTAGGCCTCAAGCCATCTCTCGGAGTCTGGTCCACTAACCGCCTCATCATAGGTCCTGGGTTCATCCTCAATGATGAAGATCTATTGTGTTGAGTCGGCAGCGACCCATACCTCTCAGGCGCATGACGAATCCTCCCAGACCTGCGTGGGGCCTATGTTTGAGCCTCAGGTTGCCCAGCAACCGGTGCGGGTGGCTCAGATTCCATCTCTATGTCTTGTGGTTGTACTTGGACCTCGTCCAAGTCAAACTTCCTCTGATTTAACTTCTTTCATGAGAAATTCTTTCTCTAGAAAGACAACCCATAGAAGTAGTATCCTTTAGTTTCTTTAGGAAACCCCACAAACACGCATTTATGAGATCTGGGCTCTAGCTTGCTAGAATCTTGACGTTTGAGATAAGCCTCACATCCCCAGATTTTGATAAAAGAGAGGTTAGGGTGTCTCCCACTCCATACCTCATATGGAATCTTGGAGACACTCTTAGATGGAATGTTATTCAGTATAAGAGAAGTTGTCTCAAGTGCAAAACTCCAGAATGAGGGTGGTAGAGTTGCATGACTCATCATGGATCGAACAATGTCCAACAAGGTTCAATTTCTTCTTTTAGACACACCATTTGTAAGATCCAAGGATCTTAAGTTCTGGTAAGCATTATTTTCTATGATAAATTATGATAAATTATTGATGTAAATAAAATTATTGACTGAGTTATTATTCCTGAGTATTGATTGTTAATTTATGATAAATTAACTAGAGATTTTGTTGTTAATTAACTGATTTATTGATTGTTAATTTGTAATTAATGGATTTGAGTTTATTTGGTTGTTAATTTATTGTAAATTAATTAGAGATTATTGATTTGATTATTGGCTGTTAATTTATGATAAATTATTATTGGTTGTCCATGATAAATTAATTAGGATTTATGGGTTGTAAATTGTAAGTTAATTAATTAGACCTTATTGGTTAATTAAATCCTTATTGGATATTAATTAAGTCCTTATTGGATTTCGGTTAAGTGAATGGTTAATGGTTAAGTTAATTAAATTAATTGGTTAACTATGGGTTATTGGGTTTGAAAAATTCGAAATTATGAGTTAAATGGGTTAAACCCTATTGGAATTAATTGGTTAATGGGTTTAAAATTTAAAAACCCAAAGTTTAAGTGGTAATATCGACTAGGGTGAGATTGTGGGCGTTTTTTTTGGCTTGAGGAAATCTTGGGGCGGCTAGGGCAAAGAAGAAGGCGATTCTTGGAGTTGTTGAGGTGATTTTCTTCATCTTCTTCCCCTTGGCGATTTTTCCTTGAAGTGAAGAAATTTCCTTGGTGTTTGGTGGTGACATCAAAGGCTTTGAACGATTTCTTTTGTGGAAAATTTTCGGTTTAAGAGGTGAGTGGATTTTCTCTTCCACTTAATCCATGTATGCTTGAGATTATTGCTTAGAAACATGGCATGAACCCTTAATTTCAATTTTTGTACATGTTTCTATGTTTTCCCTAAAATTTCGAAAACCCTAGATTGTATGAGAATTAGGGCTTTTCATTTTTAAGGCTTCTAATCATCAATTAGACCTTGTTTAAGCATGTATGTAGCTTTAGTTTTTCAATTGCATGAAGTTTAGGGCTTGAATGAGAATTTCGACCCTTCTTCATGAAGTTACGCCCAAATGCATGGGTAAAATTTGGGGAAAACTTGATATTCATGAAATTAGGTATATGAGGACTCTACTGTAATTTTTTGAGAATTTTTAGAAATAAAAGTTTCTGTTGACTGACATTGACCTAGGGGTAATTCGGTAAATTTTCTAGTTAAAATTGGGGAAAACTTGAAATCTCGAATCTAGGGATCATGAGGGATGTAATGAATATTTTTACGAAATTTTTGGATAACTTTTCCTGCATGACTTAAACTTTGAACTAGGGGTATTTCAGTCTTTTGTTATCAGAACTAGTAGAAAACTATGAAGTTGTGATATTCTACATTTATGTTAATTGTGAACGAAATTTGGTGAATTTTCTGTATTATTATGTATTTTTAATTGAATGGTGTATGTAGAAAGTAATGACATGAAATATTGATAGAGAACATTGGTTGATAACTTAGCAAAATTACACTGAACTGACCAGCCTGAAATTTAAGGACTACACTATGTTATGTGATTTTTAAATATTGTGATTTGTGATTTTTGGCATGTTAAGTGATCTTTGAATATGTGAAAATTATGTGGTTATGAGGTTCGAATATTATGTGTTGTGATTATGTGATGGTTAGGACTAAGGCTAGGTGTAACTATGAACTCAAGGGGATAGCCCTGTTATGTGATATGTTAAGGGTTTGAATTTCAGCCCTGTATTGTGATATGTGAGGAGGTTGATGTTCAGCCTGCCTATTGTGATTATTGTGATGGGGGTTGATGTTCAGCCTGCCGATGTGATTTTGTGATGGCTATCCTAGAGTCTAGTTGACACTTAGGAGTCCACCTTTGTGAAATGTGAAATAAGATATGTGTGTTGTCCAGTAGGAACCTTTTGGGAGAACGGGTTTTGACCCAAAGTGCCATGTCTTGGTCAGACAGGGGCCACCTCTTGATGTCATTACTCTTTTATGTGTTGGGAATGGTATAAGACCCAAAGTGCCATGTCTTGGTCAGACAGGGGCCACCTCTTGATGTCACCATTCTCGTTTTGTGTTGGGAATGATATAAGACCCAAAGTGCCATGTCCTGATCAGACAGGGGCCACCTCTTGATGTCATCATTCTCGTTTTATGTTATGGCGTGATAGACCAGCGTGCCACGTCGTGACCTGACGGGGGCCACCTCCTGATTCTATTCTCGTTTTATGTTATGGCGTGATAGACCAGCGTGCCACGTCGTGACCTGACGGGGGCCACCTCCTGATTCTATTCACTGTCCATGTTTATGTGTTGCACGAGATTTTGCAGCTCCCAGTGCTTTGGCCAAGCCGGGTTAGACCATATTGGTCACTACTGAATATGCTGGACAACTAGGTTAAAAATGTGTTGGTGTGTTTAGTTGGTTTAGAATATGTGTGTTTAGTTGGTTTAGAGTATAACTCTAGAACCTGAGTTTGTTTAGAACCTGAGTTGATTATGTTAGTGTGTACATCTGACTGTTTATGTGACTTCTGTATATTTAATCTGGTGATATGTTGACATTATGTTCCTGTTAAAGATTTTTAAAACAATCTGCCTATATTTTTGAGTGTATGTTATGGATGGTCAATTAGACTATCCACTCACTGGGCTGTGTAGCTCACCCCTCACTATTTTCAGGTATAGAGCAGGAGCGCAGTTAGCATGATATTGATGTTGTGATTTATGCTTATGATGCCGGTTGTGGCCCCATGTTTATGCTTAATTAATTTGAGGCTGGCTGTGGCCGAATATGAATTTTATGATTTATGTGAACCATGTGATGTGAACCATGTGAACTATGAAAAATTGTGTTGCCAGACTGTGGCAGTTAAATGATGTTGATTCTTGTGTCACCGCGGGCTTCAGCCTGGTTTCGGTGTTTGGTATTAGTTTATAAAATCGATTTTGTGGATTTGTTTTGAAATTGGAGTTGATGTGTATTTTTGCAATCGGTTTTGATACAACTGTAACGTGCATATGTCTAGTGCACGTATTGCGTGGTGGCAGGTACCTTTATGAGATTTATGATTTGTGATTCGAAGATTTTATGTGTTTGGAGTTTTGAAAATTTTCAGATCGTGTTTTCTTGAGCTCGGTTTTACCTAGCATTTGATCGATCTTATATGAAACATCCTATTCCCTTTGTGATTGTGTTCTTTGTTTGGGGTTAAGAATGTGGGATGTTACAGAATGGTATCAGAGCAGTTGGCTAGCTAAAACTTAGTTTGGGGGAAAACATGTTTGTGTATTGCTAGACACCTGATAGGTTTATGTTTGATTTCCTTACTATGGAATGTGTGTGTAGGAATTTAAGATGGCGCTATGCCTCACTTGTGAGTGAATTCCAGAAACTGGGTCCTAGTTCTTTTTATGGGGGCTCAGAATCCAGTACTGCCGAGAACTGGCAGTTGTGCTTGGAAAAGATTTTCCAAGTTATGCGTTGCTCGGACGAAGACAAGTTATGTCTGACCACCTATATGATGCGTGCTGACGCAGATGAATGGTGGAAGGGCGTGGTGAGACTTGCCGAAGAAAGACATGAGACTGTAGATTGGCCTTACTTCTTGTCTCGATTTAATGAGAAGTATTTTCCAGATAGCTTGGTAGAGGACCGAGAGGTAGCATTTATTCACCTGGAGCAGGGTAATATGACAGTGGACCAGTATGAAGTACAGTTCACGAAATTGGGAAAATATGCTCCTCACCTGATAAACACTGAAAAGAGGAGAGCTACCAAGTTTCTGAGAGGTCTCAGATGGGATATTCGAGAGCAGGTTGGTGCTCAACACTTGGAGACCTATGTTGAGACAGTTGGGCGAGCACGCACTATAGAGAGGTATATATCTGAGAGGAGTTCTCATGCTACGGTGGCAGTGGTTCCTGCAGCTGAGGCGGCGGTTCCTCAGTTTGGCAGTGGCGGCAAGGGTAAGAAGTACCCTAGGCACAAGGATTTCAAGAAGAGCCGGTATAAGCCTTACTCTTACAGGGATGCACCGCAGCAGTTCAGAGATATCAGGGATGTAAGAAATAGCAACACTGAGAACGGGACTTGTAGTTATTGTGGGCTCAGAGGACATCTGGTGAAAGATTGTCATAGGAAGAATGGCGTGTGCTTCAAGTGTAAGAAACCTGGGCACATGGCTAGGGACTGCAAAGAGCCTGAGATGCAGCCTAGAGGCGCAGATAAGCCTACTGTCCAGACTAGAGTCTATGCTGTGGCTGAGAAGGATACACGAGCTTCCCGATCCGTTGTGGAAGGTACATTATTTGTATTTGATCAGTTAGCTCGCATTTTATTTGACCCTGGTGCAAATTTGTCTTTTGTCTCTGTTAAGTTTGCTGCATGTTTACCTGTTGTACCTAAGATGCTAGATTATGCTGTGTCTGTTAGTACTCCTTTAGGAAAATCGTTATCTACAGACACTGTGTGTGCTGACTGTATGGTACATGTAGAGGGTTATGAGTTTCTAGTGGATCTAATCCTCTTAGACATGCAAGATTATGATGTCATCTTAGGAATGGACTGGTTGTCTTCGCATCATGCCTCTGTGGATTGCTTTGAGAAAGTGATCACTTTGAATATGCTTGATGGGAATCGGATCTTTGTGAGAGGTCTAGTGTCAGACCAAGGACCACATGTGATATCTTTCCTGCAGGCCAGGAAGTTACTTGCCAGTGGTTGCAAGGGTTATCTTGCACATGTTAAGGTGCAGGATGATTCTACTTCTGATCTGACTCAGATGGCGGTGGTGAAAGAATTTCCTGATGTGTTCTCTGAAGAATTTTCAGGTTTGCCACCAGTTAGAGAAGTGGAGTTTGGCATTGAGTTGGCGCCAGGTACGGCACCTATCTCCAGAGCTCCTTACCGTATGGCTACTTCAGAGTTGGCCGAGCTTAAGAAACAACTGGAGGAATTGTTAGAGAAAGGGTACATTCGGCCTAGTGCTTCACCTTGGGGAGCGCCAGTGCTATTTGTAAAGAAGAAAGATGGAACCCTGAGAATGTGTATAGACTACAGGCAATTGAACCAAGTGACTATCAAGAATAAGTATCCTCTTCCCAAAATTGATGATCTATTTGATCAATTACAGGGAGCTACAGTGTTCTCTAAAATTGATCTGAGATCAGGGTATTATCAGCTTAGAGTCAAGGATGAGGATATATTCAAGACTGCTTTCAGGACCAGGTATGGGCATTTCGAATTTTTAGTTATGCCTTTTGGACTGACAAATGCACCTGCTGTCTTCATGGATTTGATGAACAGGGTATTCCATGAATTGCTTGATTCTTGTGTAGTAGTCTTCATAGATGATATCTTGGTGTACTCTCAGACTACTTCAGATCATGTCAGTGATTTGCGCAAGGTACTGGAGGTTCTGAGGAAGAACCGGTTATATGCCAAGGCTAGTAAGTGTGAGTTCTGGCTAGAGAAGATCAGTTTTCTGGGACATGTGATTTCTGGTCAGGGTGTGTCTGTGGATCCAGTTAAAGTGCAAGCCATTCTTGATTGGGGAAGACCGACTAGTGCTACTGAGATCAGGAGTTTTCTGGGTTTGGCAGGTTATTACCGGAGATTTGTTGAGGGATTCTCCAAGTTGGCGGGTCCTTTAACTAAATTGACCAGAAAAGAAGCCAAGTTTATTTGGGATGATACGTGTGAAGAGAGCTTTCAGGAGCTGAAGAGAAGGTTGACTAGTACACCGATTCTCATTATTCCTAGTGATGGGGAAAGGTTTACTGTTTATACGGATGCTTCTGGCAAAGGGTTGGGTTGTGTCTTGATGCAGAAGGGTTCTGTAGTAGCCTATGCTTCGAGACAACTGAAGGAGTATGAATTGAACTACCCTACTCATGATTTAGAGTTGGCGGCCGTAGTCTTTGCTTTGAAGATATGGCGTCACTATTTGTTGGGTCAGGAGTTTGATCTGTTCACTGATCACCAGAGTCTCAAGTATATCTTCACTCAGAAGGAGTTGAACATGAGACAGAGAAGATGGATGGAGTTGATCAAAGACTATGACTTCTCTATTCAGTATCAGGCTGGAAAGGCCAATGTAGTGGCGGATGCACTGAGCAGACATCCAGTTACTTCAGTAGCTGCTTTACGAGTCAGTGAGTGGCGGTTACTGCAGGAGTTCAGCGATCTCAGGATCAGTGTTTCTCCTAGAGTTCAGACTGGTTATGTAGCTTTTCTCAGAGTACAGTCTGCTTTGTTGCAGAAGATCAGAGATCAGCAGTCTGTGGATCCGAAATTAGTTCAGATCAGGGATAGTCTGGTTGATGGCGCAGTTCAGGATTTTAGCCTGTCTGATGATGGTATTCTTCGGTTTCGTGGAAGGGTATGTGTCCCTGAGGAACCGAGCTTGAGGAAAGAAATATTGGAGGACAGCCATAACTCCAAATATTCTCTACATCCTGGTGTGACTAAAATGTATCAAGACCTCAAGAAAAGTTTTTGGTGGCCGGGTATGAAGAAAGAGGTATATGATTTTGTCTCTAGGTGTTTAACCTGTCAGACTGTAAAGGCTGAACACCAGAAGCCTGGTGGTTTGTTGCAGCCCCTTCCTATTCCTGAGTGGAAGTGGGAATGCATCAGTATGGATTTTGTTTGTGGTTTGCCCAGAACCAGATTGGGTCATGATGCTATTTGGGTGATTGTTGATAGACTCACTAAATCAGCCCATTTTCTCCCGATTAAGATGACTTATCCTTTAGAGAGGCTGGCTAGATTATACATTGATGAGATAGTCAGACTGCATGGAGTGCCTGTTGATATTGTGTCTGATAGGGACTCTCGATTTTTGTCCAGATTTTGGAAGAGCTTACAGGAGGGTTTGGGTACTAAGTTGAGTTTTAGTACAGCATACCATCCTCACTCTGATGGCCAGACGGAGCGTACTATATAGACTCTAGAAGATCTGTTGAGAGCCTATGTGGTTGATTGGAGTTCTGAGTGGAACCGGGATCTATCTTTGATAGAGTTCACTTATAATAATAGTTTCCACTCCAGTATTCAGATGGCTCCTTATGAGGCTTTGTATGGAAGAAGGTGTAGGACTCCCTTGTGTTGGGAAGAAACTGGTGACAGAATGATTTTGAGATCTGATGCAGTTCAGGAGACTACTGATAAGGTCAGAGAGATTCAGGATAAATTGAAAATTTCTCGGGACAGACAGAAGAGTTATGCTGATGACCGTCGTCGTTCCTTGGAGTTTATGGTAGGGGATCATGTGTTCTTGAAGGTGTCACCTACTAAGGGTGTTATGAGATTTGGCAAAAAGGGCAAGTTGAGCCCTAGGTTTGTAGGCCCTTTTGATATTATTGAGAGAGTTGGTCCAGTGGCTTACCGATTGGCTTTACCTCCTGCTATGGATCATGTGCATAATGTATTCCATGTCTCTGCTTTGAGGAAATATCATCCTGATCCATCTCATGTGTTGGAGTTGGAACCTCTTCAGATTCAGAGTGACTTGACTTTTGAGGAAAGACCTCTCCGGATTGTGGATAGAAAAGATAAAGTTCTGAGGAACAAGACTATACCTTTGGTGAAGGTTATCTGGGGAAATCAATCAGTTGAAGAAGCGACTTGGGAGACTGAAGCTGATATGAGGAAAAATTATGCTTACCTCTTTGATGATATGGATGCTGAGCTTTAGAGGACTAAAGCTTTATAAGGAGGGAGGAATGTAAGATCCAAGGATCTTAAGTTCTGGTAAGCATTATTTTCTATGATAAATTATGATAAATTATTGATGTAAATAAAATTATTGACTGAGTTATTATTCCTGAGTATTGATTGTTAATTTATGATAAATTAACTAGAGATTTTGTTGTTAATTAACTGATTTATTGATTGTTAATTTGTAATTAATGGATTTGAGTTTATTTGGTTGTTAATTTATTGTAAATTAATTAGAGATTATTGATTTGATTATTGGCTGTTAATTTATGATAAATTATTATTGGTTGTCCATGATAAATTAATTAGGATTTATGGGTTGTAAATTGTAAGTTAATTAATTAGACCTTATTGGTTAATTAAATCCTTATTGGATATTAATTAAGTCCTTATTGGATTTCGGTTAAGTGAATGGTTAATGGTTAAGTTAATTAAATTAATTGGTTAACTATGGGTTATTGGGTTTGAAAAATTCGAAATTATGAGTTAAATGGGTTAAACCCTATTGGAATTAATTGGTTAATGGGTTTAAAATTTAAAAACCCAAAGTTTAAGTGGTAATATCGACTAGGGTGAGATTGTGGGCGTTTTTTTTGGCTTGAGGAAATCTTGGGGCGGCTAGGGCAAAGAAGAAGGCGATTCTTGGAGTTGTTGAGGTGATTTTCTTCATCTTCTTCCCCTTGGCGATTTTTCCTTGAAGTGAAGAAATTTCCTTGGTGTTTGGTGGTGACATCAAAGGCTTTGAACGATTTCTTTTGTGGAAAATTTTCGGTTTAAGAGGTGAGTGGATTTTCTCTTCCACTTAATCCATGTATGCTTGAGATTATTGCTTAGAAACATGGCATGAACCCTTAATTTCAATTTTTGTACATGTTTCTATGTTTTCCCTAAAATTTCGAAAACCCTAGATTGTATGAGAATTAGGGCTTTTCATTTTTAAGGCTTCTAATCATCAATTAGACCTTGTTTAAGCATGTATGTAGCTTTAGTTTTTCAATTGCATGAAGTTTAGGGCTTGAATGAGAATTTCGACCCTTCTTCATGAAGTTACGCCCAAATGCATGGGTAAAATTTGGGGAAAACTTGATATTCATGAAATTAGGTATATGAGGACTCTACTGTAATTTTTTGAGAATTTTTAGAAATAAAAGTTTCTGTTGACTGACATTGACCTAGGGGTAATTCGGTAAATTTTCTAGTTAAAATTGGGGAAAACTTGAAATCTCGAATCTAGGGATCATGAGGGATGTAATGAATATTTTTACGAAATTTTTGGATAACTTTTCCTGCATGACTTAAACTTTGAACTAGGGGTATTTCAGTCTTTTGTTATCAGAACTAGTAGAAAACTATGAAGTTGTGATATTCTACATTTATGTTAATTGTGAACGAAATTTGGTGAATTTTCTGTATTATTATGTATTTTTAATTGAATGGTGTATGTAGAAAGTAATGACATGAAATATTGATAGAGAACATTGGTTGATAACTTAGCAAAATTACACTGAACTGACCAGCCTGAAATTTAAGGACTACACTATGTTATGTGATTTTTAAATATTGTGATTTGTGATTTTTGGCATGTTAAGTGATCTTTGAATATGTGAAAATTATGTGGTTATGAGGTTCGAATATTATGTGTTGTGATTATGTGATGGTTAGGACTAAGGCTAGGTGTAACTATGAACTCAAGGGGATAGCCCTGTTATGTGATATGTTAAGGGTTTGAATTTCAGCCCTGTATTGTGATATGTGAGGAGGTTGATGTTCAGCCTGCCTATTGTGATTATTGTGATGGGGGTTGATGTTCAGCCTGCCGATGTGATTTTGTGATGGCTATCCTAGAGTCTAGTTGACACTTAGGAGTCCACCTTTGTGAAATGTGAAATAAGATATGTGTGTTGTCCAGTAGGAACCTTTTGGGAGAACGGGTTTTGACCCAAAGTGCCATGTCTTGGTCAGACAGGGGCCACCTCTTGATGTCATTACTCTTTTATGTGTTGGGAATGGTATAAGACCCAAAGTGCCATGTCTTGGTCAGACAGGGGCCACCTCTTGATGTCACCATTCTCGTTTTGTGTTGGGAATGATATAAGACCCAAAGTGCCATGTCCTGATCAGACAGGGGCCACCTCTTGATGTCATCATTCTCGTTTTATGTTATGGCGTGATAGACCAGCGTGCCACGTCGTGACCTGACGGGGGCCACCTCCTGATTCTATTCTCGTTTTATGTTATGGCGTGATAGACCAGCGTGCCACGTCGTGACCTGACGGGGGCCACCTCCTGATTCTATTCACTGTCCATGTTTATGTGTTGCACGAGATTTTGCAGCTCCCAGTGCTTTGGCCAAGCCGGGTTAGACCATATTGGTCACTACTGAATATGCTGGACAACTAGGTTAAAAATGTGTTGGTGTGTTTAGTTGGTTTAGAATATGTGTGTTTAGTTGGTTTAGAGTATAACTCTAGAACCTGAGTTTGTTTAGAACCTGAGTTGATTATGTTAGTGTGTACATCTGACTGTTTATGTGACTTCTGTATATTTAATCTGGTGATATGTTGACATTATGTTCCTGTTAAAGATTTTTAAAACAATCTGCCTATATTTTTGAGTGTATGTTATGGATGGTCAATTAGACTATCCACTCACTGGGCTGTGTAGCTCACCCCTCACTATTTTCAGGTATAGAGCAGGAGCGCAGTTAGCATGATATTGATGTTGTGATTTATGCTTATGATGCCGGTTGTGGCCCCATGTTTATGCTTAATTAATTTGAGGCTGGCTGTGGCCGAATATGAATTTTATGATTTATGTGAACCATGTGATGTGAACCATGTGAACTATGAAAAATTGTGTTGCCAGACTGTGGCAGTTAAATGATGTTGATTCTTGTGTCACCGCGGGCTTCAGCCTGGTTTCGGTGTTTGGTATTAGTTTATAAAATCGATTTTGTGGATTTGTTTTGAAATTGGAGTTGATGTGTATTTTTGCAATCGGTTTTGATACAACTGTAACGTGCATATGTCTAGTGCACGTATTGCGTGGTGGCAGGTACCTTTATGAGATTTATGATTTGTGATTCGAAGATTTTATGTGTTTGGAGTTTTGAAAATTTTCAGATCGTGTTTTCTTGAACTCGGTTTTACCTAGCATTTGATCGATCTTATATGAAACATCCTATTCCCTTTGTGATTGTGTTCTTTGTTTGGGGTTAAGAATGTGGGATGTTACACCATTCGATTGAGGTGTTCCAGGAGGAGTGAGTTGGGATAAGATCCCACACTCTCTCAGATAGTCAAAGAACTCACTGCTCAAGTACTCTCCACCACGATCTGATCGAAGAGTTTTAATAGATCTACCAAGCTGGTTCTCTACTTTATGTTTGAACTCCTTAAATTTCTCAAAGGATTCAAATTTATGTCTCATCAGAGAGACATTATCATATCTACTGAAATCATCAGTAAATGTGATGAAGTAGAGGACTAAATTTCTTTTAAGGAGGGGAGAATGTGATATCCATGATTTAGCTTCTAACATCATTATGAAGATTATGAAGTAATATAGAGAAATACCCATAGTAACTCAAGAGGAATAATGCATAAAGAAAAAAGACTAAAGTATAAATGTAATTATTTTGGATGCATGTTGAGCACTTAAGTGAGAATTTGAATAAGTGATTTCTCCTTATTTGGTAAAGTCAAAACAAATAAGAGAGAAAGGATATAAGTGGTTAAGTGAAATGCATAAAAAGAAAAACACCTCATGGTTGTCTTTGAGCCACCTCAAGCTTATCATGAGGATAAGATAAACTTGGTGATGACACCTCCTACTACGGGTGACTAATGAGGTAAAATGAAGTAAAAAGAAGGAAAAAAAATAGGTTTTTACCAGCAACTTCATTTTGGCTTGTGTTAGCCCAAAAGGGAACACTACAAGTCTGGCACGCGTGTACCTGAGAGTGATTCTAGTATGCAATCGACTACAACAAGCCGCATGAAGAATAGGATTCTAAACAATCGCATGACATGAGCACATGATCAACCTTGTATAACTTGTATAGAGCAAGTTAGAGTATTACCATAGCCATGATGTAAGAGGCGGCTTGGAAGATGTAAGGGGCGAGCGCCTCTTCTCCAAAGAAGTCACACACAAGATGAGAAAGACTTTGTTCCTTTGTGTTCCTTGTGCTAGCAAAGACACCAAGGAGTCCTGATCGTTTCTTCAAAGGATGATGTGCGCCCTTGGCTGGTTGAATTTCTCTTCCTTGCGTGAAGATGGTTCACACACGAGAATGAAGAGAGGAGAAAAGCGAGAGCAAGAAACGAAAACCGTGGGGTGCGCACAAAGGGAAAATTCGGCCACCACATATGGTAAGAACCGAAAATGTAACTCCCTCCATAACTCCCTTTAAGCGATCACTAACTCCTCTTAAATTGAACCATGCGTTCACAAGTGAACCGGTTCAATCTTAATTTGGTTTAAGCACCAAATCAAACCAGCCCTGGTTATAATCTTCTTAGAAGATCTAACCACACATCACATTGAACCCCTGATCTTTACGATCAAGCATCAATTCTCCGATCAAAGCTTACCGATCACATGTCCTAATCAATCAAACATGATTAGACTAGATCTCACTTTTAATCAGAGCTTAAATTCCTTTAAAATAAACTAGAATAATTCCAGTCCACACGATCTGACATAAGTAAGCCATATCACCAAATTGTGCGACCCTAAGGGTTTCCTTCAATGTCGGTAACGATAACTTACGTTATCACGACCAGAGAGGGGTATCTAGCAACACATCACTGTCTCCCGATATGAAGAAAAAAAGTCTTCCAAGACTACTACCAAACCATAGCACAAGTGTGAATCTAATTCACTTGGCATACATGTTTCCCTTTGCCACTGGATGTTCTCGTTGGACAAGCGTGTCAAGCCTGTGATTCCAACATGATGAAAATGGTTAGGTCAGACGAACATAGTCGTCTGGGTATGGCCATACACATTCTCAACCATTTCATCCAGGGGGCCCCATTAGAACATCACACCCCAACTAGGAGAGGCAATCCTTTATCTATCACAAGTACCCTAACATGACTCATGCCCACTATCCAAGATAATCCTTAACCATTATATTTCAAATGATATTGAACTATCTCAAGATAATGCCAATCATCACTTAGAAACACAAGTGATCTCAAGTCAGAGGGAATATGCCACTTGCTTGCATACAAGGATTATTCACATTGTGACAAACAATTGAATATCCTAAGTAGGGTCAGTCCAGTACATCCAATGCACCTATGTGTCTAAATCTTATTCCATGCTTGAAGCATCCTATAAGATTAGAACACATATTAGTCTCAATCATACCAAGGCTGTCTCATGTTCACCGAGATATCTCGACTAAGGACAATACTGAATGTCAGCTAAGCTGACCATCATTGAGACATTACTCAGAAGTTATATATACAACAGCAGATAATGTAACAATCTGAATAACAACAATTGCCTTTATATTGTTTATACATGATACTGAAAATAACCCAAAGCCTCAAACATTGGCGTTAAGGGCATACCCTAACAATCTCCCACTTGCACTTAATCTAATAGTTGAGGTATCTCAAACCCATATTGTTACAGTGCTTCTCATGCTTCTGCTGCGCCAGAGGCTTTGTAAGCGGGTTAGCTAGATTGTCATCTGTATGAATCTTGCAGATCTTGATATCTCCTCGATCAATGATTTCACGGATCAAGTGAAACCTTCTTTGTATGTGCTTGGACTTCTGGTGTGACCGTGGTTCCTTCGCTTGTGCAATCGCTCCAGTGTTGTCACAGAAGACAACCAATGGATCTGCACTCGAAGGAACAACACCAAGTTCCTGAATGAACTTACGAATCCATACTGCCTCCTTTGATGCTTCTGAGGCTGCAACATACTCGGCTTCTGTTGTGGAATCAGCAACAATTGATTGTTTGAAACTCTTCCACACCACTGCTCCTCCATTCAAGCTAAAGACATAGCCTGATTGCGATCGGAAATCGTCTTGGTCAGATTGGAACGAAGCATCAGTATATCCTTCAATACTGAGTTCTCCCTGACCTCCATAAATCAAGAACATATCTTTGGTTCTCCGAAGATATTTTAAAATGTTCTTGACTGCAATCCAGTGTGCCTTCCCTGGATTACCTTGTAACCGACTGGTTACGCTTAACCCGTAAGCGACGTCGGGTGAGTACTTAACATCGCATACACGATAGACCCAATAGCCGAAGCATAAGGCGTATTCTCCATCTCATCTTTTTCAGACTGTGTTTGAGGACACTGGCTCTTTGAAAGATTCAGACCATGTCTGACTGGAAGATATCCTCTTTTAGAATTTTCTAAGTGGAATCTCTCCAGGACCTTATTGATGTAAGTACTCTGGCACAGCCCGAGAAGCCTATTAAATCTATCTCTAAAGATCTTCACACCTAGTATATAGGTCGCTTCTCCTAAATCTTTCATCTGGAAACATTTTCTTAACCATGCTTTGACTGCATGCAGTTCAGGAATATCGTTTCCAATGATTAAAATATCATCGACGTAGAGGACTAGGAAAGTAATCACGCTCCCACTAAACCTTTTATATACACACGGGTCATCTTCATTTTTGACGAAACCAAATTCAGAAACTGATTCATCAAAACGAATATTCCAGCTTCGTGATGCTTGTTTTAGTCCATAAATGGACTTCTTTAATTTGCATATTTTATGACGTTCTGACGGATTAATGAAACCTTCAGGTTGTGTCATATACACATCCTCTTCTAATTTTCCGTTAAGGAAAGCGGTTTTCACATCCATTTGCCAGATCTCATAATCATAATATGCTGCAATCGCGAGAATAATTCGAATGGACTTGAACATGGCTACAGGAGAGAAAGTTTCATCATAATCTATCCCGTAGATTTGTATGAAACTTTTCGCAACTAGCCTGCCCTTATAGGTAAGCATGTTACCATCCATGTCTGTCTTCTTTTTGAAGATCCACTTACAGCCTATAGGGATTACTCCCGGAGCCGGATCAACCAAATCCCAGACTTGGTTATCTGACATGGAGTCCATCTCGGCTCGCATAGCTTCAAGCCATCTTGCTGACTTCGGTCCACTGACCGCATCCGCATAAGTGAGGGGTTCATCATTAATGATGTAGACTCCGTCATAGCGCTCAGGCTGACGACGAATCCTTCCCGATCTACGCGGTTCCCATGATGTCTGTGTTGGGGTATGCCCTTAAGGCTAATGTTTGAGGCCTTGGGATTGTATCAGTATCATGTAATAAACTCTTGTGTTTATAAAGGCATGGTTATTATTTAGGTTGTTACCTTGTCTGCTGTAATAAGTGTACTACTGAATAATGTCTCAAAGCTGTTCAGCTAGGCTGACATGCTAAAAGTCCTTAGTCGATATATCTTGGTGAACATGAGACAGCCTTGATATGATTGAGACTAATATGTGTTCTAATCTTATAGGATGCTTCGAGCATGGAATAAGATGTAGACTCATGGGTACATTGGATATACTGGACAGACCCTTCTAGGACATTCAATTGCTTGTCACAATGTGAATGATCCTTGATTGCAACAAGTGGCACATGTCCTCTGACTTGAGATCACTTGTGTTTCTAAATGATGATTGTCATTGTTTTGAGGTAGTTCAATATCATTTGAAACATAATGATCATAGACTATCTTGGATAATGATCTTGAGTCATGTTAGGGCACTCGTGATAGATACAGGATTGCCGTCTCCTTTTTCAAGGAGTGAGATGTTCTAATGGGGCCCCCCCTTTAGATGAGATGATTGAGAAAGTGTATGGCCATACCCAGGTGACTATGTTCATCTGATCTAATCATGCTCAACGTATTGGAGTCACAGGCTTGACACGCTTGTCCAATAAGAACATCCAGTGGCAAAGGATACATGCATGCCTTGTGAAGTGGATTCACACTTGTGCTATGGTTTGGGTGTAGTCTTGGAAGACTCTTTCCTTTATATCGGGAGACAGTGATGTGTTGCTAGATACCCCTCACTGATCGTGATAATGTAAGTTATTGTTACCGACATTTAAAGGAAACCCTTAGGGTCGCACAATTTGATGATATGGCTTACTTAAGTCAGATCGTGTGGACTGGATTGTTTTGATTCAGTTTAAAGGAGTTTAAACTCTGATTGTAAGTGAGATCCAGTCTAATCATGTTTGATTGATTAGGGCTTGCGATCGGTAAGCTTCGATCGAGAGGATTGATGCTAGATCGGTGAGATCAAGAGCATCATGAGATGAACGGTTAGATTGGAAACCTTAGGGTTTAGTTGATCTAGACCGATTGGCTTGGGCTGGCTTGGTTTGGCCTTTGGACCGAACACATTTACTTTGAACCGGTTCAAGAGCTTGAACGTATGGTTCATTGTTTTGGCGTTTTGATCGATTTAGTGATCATGAACGCATGGCTTAATGGATTTTCCAATTTTGGAAAGTCATTTAGCGCATGTTCCCTTGAACGCCAAAGGACTTGAACGCTCCATTCAACTCTCGTCTCCTTGCTCTTGCTTGACGAGACTTTGGCGTGGAGAAGGCGAGGTCTTGGTGGAGGTTCGGCAAGCCTAGACATCATCTCTCATTTCCTTACCATACGAGAGGGACCCTTGAAGGACCTTGCTAGCACAAGGATCTCCAAGGAGCAAGCACATCATCTTGTGTGCGTCAACTAGGGAGAAGATCCCTTTCGATCTTTCTCTTCCAAGTCGCCATCTTCCTCATGGCTTTGGTATGGATCTAAACTTCATCAAGTTGATCATATTATCTTGCTAAGATCCATGAAAAACCCTTGCTTCCGCTTGCAATTTTTATGCGCCACCCTTAAGGGTTTTTCGCCCCCCTATTGAAAGGGGTTTCATCTGCTTGCGCTCCCCCTTGAAGGGGACTCTTCAATTGGTATCAGAGGATGCGGTTCAAGCATGTAATATGATTGCTTGGTATATTTTGTGATCCTTGGTTGCGCATCTATATGTATGCTTAGATCTTGTTGACATGCGAAACTTACATGTTATTTCTTCATGCGAAAGTAAGATGTTTACCTTATGTTGGCGCATGTTGTTTGTTCATCTTGTCGCATGTCTTGTGTTGGCGCTTAGTTCATGTTATTTTATCAAAAACCTAACATGCGCGCCTATGACTAGATCTAAGTGGCGCCTACTATAAACCCTTAGATGGGTTGATGGGGTTGAAGTCACCTCTAGGTTAGATCCAATAGTCTGATCAGACCATCTGACAGCCGAGATGGATCGACCAGATGGCACCTGTGCGCAAGCACGAGGTGGCTATAGGTCGATTGCATCTTAGGCGTGTAGCGAGGTCTGGTTGAGACAACCATTGAACACACATGAGTTAGGCCCGGGGTCACACCCGCTTGCCAGACCTCATGAGGGTTGTTCAGCCCTTGGCGCATGCATGGTTGACCATTAGGTCAACTCGAGTCAGTTAGGACTTGGTGCATGCAAGGGGCAGAGGATCTGACTAGATGAATGAGTGGATCCCTATCAATGGACCATTGTAAGGTTGTAGGGCACATAAGAAAATTAAAATTGATGCCAATGGGGTTTTCAAAATTTATTTTTCTTTTAATTGGATCACATGTTGTTTGATGCCTATGCTTGTTTATTTAGTCTTATGTGGGCTGCCCATGTTAAATGTGTGCTGTGCTGGGGCCTGCGTGCCTGGAATTAAACCTGTAAATTAATATTATTGTGATCTGCGAATCACTTTTTAATTAATTTATTGCATAATTGACCTGCGAGTCAAACTTGTCTAGATAGATCAAATTGTATTTTGATTAGACAAGAGCACAAAGGCACACATCCCAGAAGGGCATTCAGCTGGTGGCGCACCTGAGGTGCTCTTGGCGCAAGGGCCCTGGGTTGGACCAGATGAGATGCTAAAGACCCAAGAAGAGCAAGTGAAGACTTAAGTTAATTAAGGTCTTACTTAGGCTATGGGCTTTTACCACATAAGATGCATGCTTTCTTTTATTGTTTAAATAAGTAGAACAGCATGATTTATTTATCTTCTGCTATAGCCATAGGATTTGCCTGATAGTAAGAAGATAAAAGACCGTTAAAATCCAAACGCTAAAATATCAAGCACGTAATGCCTTCTGACGCGAAACCTCACTGTTCTGACTATCGTTGGAGCCGTGTTGTACCCACTCAGTGGGCACGTCCATCTATCTTCAGACGGTGCGGGATTACACCTGCGTGTTACAGAGTAGGGATTTATCCCTTCTCGTTGCTCAGCATAGCACGTGGTGGTCCAGGGAGTAGGTCGGGTCAGCTTGACCATGTAGGCTGCATATGTGGCGCATATGGCAGCACATGGAGGCAGCCATCTGTGGGATCAGAGACTGTGTTGTACCAACTCAGTTGGCACAGTCTGCTGGATTGCCCAGATGAAGGGGAATCGCACGGGTTGGCGATTGGCAAGGACTGCCTACCAGAAATTAGTGCTTGTACTCTCTGTGCATCTTATCTCGCCTGAGCGGGACGCGGAGACCAAGTATGAAATCTGGATCCCATCTCACTAAAAGAGTGTTACTCTTTCGGACTGTTTTATGGATTTTACAGTCAGCTAAAATAGTGAGAAAAGGAATCATTCTTAAGTCCTGGATTGATTCTAGACATTGATACTGACCTTGCTGTTCTTGCATTGTTGTAGATTCCTGCAGCAACGAACACCATGAGCTTCAATGTGCGATCCCTACTGGAAAGGGAGAAGTTTGCTGGGCCAAACTTCTCAGACTGGTTCGGACACCTTAAGATCGTTCTTAAGGCAGAGAGGAAACTGTATGTCCTCGAGACGGCTGTGCCGCCTCAACCCGCTGCGAACGCCGCAAGGGCGGTTCGTGATGCCTATGAAAAGCACGTCAATGATAGCATTGATGTCGCTTGCCTGATGCTAGCGTCTATGACGCCACCGCTGCAGCGTCAGCATGAGGATATGTCGGCTATAGAGATTATAGCGAACCTCAAGATGCTGTATGCTGCACAGGCGAGGACTGAGCGCTATAATTTGACCAAGCTTTTCTTTCAGAGCAAACTGGCTGAAGGGAGCCCAGTGGGAGCTCACGTGCTCAAGATGATTGGGCACAAGGAGGCTCTGGAGAAACTGGGGCATACCATCAATCAGGAGCTTGCTGTAGACATTATTCTGCAGTCTCTCCCGCCCTCTTTCGATGCGTTCATTATTAATTTTAATATGAACAAAATCGATTGTACTCCGGCAGAGCTGCTGAATATGCTCTTGACTACTGAGGAAACTTTGAAGGGAAAGCCTTCAACCTCTGTCTTAATGGTTCCTTCTAGGAACAAGAAGAAGGGGAAGAAGGGCAAAGCCCCTGTCAAGAACTATAGCAAGGCTCTGAAACAGAAGGTAAAGCGGTCCAAGGACAACAGGTGTTTCCACTGTGGCCAGCTGGGTCACTGGAAAAAGGACTGTAAAGCGCTCCAAGGAGATAAGAGGGGAAGCATCGCTTCTGGCTCAGGTATATTTGTGACTGAGGTCATGATATCATCTTCTTCTGTTTCATGGGTGTTGGACACTGCATGTGGAGTTCACATTTGTTCAAATGTACAGGAACTCAAGAGAAGAAGGCAGGTGGGACAGCATGAGGTAGACCTACGCGTTGGAAACGGGGCACGGGTTGCTGCTGTTGCTGTAGGAGACTATTTCATTTCTTTACCATCTGGCATTGTATTGGAATTAAACAATTGTTATTTTGTACCGAGTATCACCAAAAATATTATCTCTATTCCTGCTCTTGTCAGGAAAGGATTTGCCTTTGAATGCAATATTTCAAAGTGTGTTTTATCTTATGATAATATTGTTTATGCTACTGGTTCAATTAACAATGGGTTATTCATGTTGGACATGGAAAATTCTATACAAAACATTGATAATAAGAAAGCCAAGTATGCTGATGACAGCACCTTGTTATGGCATAGTCGTTTAGGCCATATTAACAAGAAGCGCATTAAGCGGTTGCATGATCATGGACTGCTGGGATCATTCTCCTATGAGGAGATTGATACATGCAAAGCTTGTTTGATGGGTAAAATGACGAAGTGACCTTTTCCTAACAAAGGTCAAAGGGCTTCAGGTTTACTTGACCTGATACACAGTGATGTGTGTGGGCCGTTTAGTAAACATGCCAGAGGTGGCTATCAGTACTTCATTACCTTTACTAATGATTTCAGTAGGTATGGGTATGTCTATTTAATGAGACATAAAAGTGAATCTTTTGACAAGTTCAAAGAGTTCAGAAATGAAGTACAAAATCAGCTAGGCCGAAATATCAAGGCACTTCGTTCTGATCGAGGTGGAGAATACCTGAGTCATGCATTTACTGACTATCTAAAGGAGTGTGGGATTATCTCACAGCTCACTCCGCCAGGAACACCGCAATGGAATGGTGTGTCCGAGAGGAGAAATAGAACGTTACTTGATATGGTTCGTTCTATGATGAGTCAGGCTACTCTTCCTTACTCCTTTTGGGGTTTTGCACTGGAAACAGCTACAAAGGTACTAAACCGAGTGCCATCCAAGGCAGTTTCAAAGACGCCATATGAGTTATGGTATGGGAAATAGCCGAGCTTGACATTTATCAGGATCTGGGGTTGCGAAGCTTATGTCAAAAAGCTCGCCTCTGGGAAACTGGAGAGCAGATCTGAGAAATGCATCTTTGTCGGTTACCCTAAGGAAACTAAGGGTTATTATTTCTACGATCCCAAAGAGAACAAAGTATTTGTTGCTCGGACGGCCATATTTCTTGAGAAGGAGTTTCTTCTGCAAGAAGCCAGTGGGAGAGAAATAAAGCTGGATGAGAATCCGGAGGAAGGACAAAGTAGTCAAGCACAGTTGGATGAGCCTGAGCCGGTTGAACAGGTTATTGAACAACCTGAGGCTCAAATATCACGGGAACCGCGAAGATCGGGAAGGATCCGTCGTCAGCCTGAGCGCTATGACGGAGTCTACATCATTGATAATGATGAACCCCTCACTTATGCGGATGCGGTCAGTGGACCGGAGTCAGCTAGATGGCTTGAAGCTATGCGAGCCGAGATGGACTCCATGTCAGATAACCAAGTCTGGGATTTGGTTGATCCGCCTCCGGGAGTAATCCCTATAGGCTGCAAATGGATCTTCAAGAAGAAGATTGACATGGATGGTAACGTGGTTACCTATAAAGGCAGGCTAGTTGCGAAAGGTTTCAAACAAATCTACGGGATAGATTATGATGAAACTTTCTCACCTGTAGCCATGTTTAAGTCTATTCGGATTCTTTTCGCGATAGCAGCATATTATGATTATGAGATCTGGCAGATGGATGTGAAGACAGCTTTCCTTAATGGAAATCTGGATGAGGATGTGTATATGACACAACCTGAAGGTTTCACTAATCCATCAGATCGTCATAAAATATGCAAGTTAAAGAAGTCCATTTATGGACTGAAACAAGCATCTAGAAGCTGGAATATTCGTTTTGATGAATCAATCTCTGAGTTTGGTTTCATCAAGAACGAAGATGACCCGTGTGTATATAAGAGGTTTAGTGGGAGCGTGATTACTTTCCTAGTCCTCTACGTCGATGATATCTTAATCATTGGAAACGATATTCCTGAACTGCATGCTGTTAAAGCATGGTTAGGAAAATGTTTCCAGATGAAAGATCTAGGAGAAGCAGCCTATGTATTAGGTGTGAAGATCTACAGGGATAGATCTAAGAGGCTTCTCGGGCTGTGCCAGAGTACTTACATCGATAAAGTCCTGGAGAGATTTCATTTAGAAATTCTAAAAGAGGATATCTTCCAGTCAGACATGGTCTGAATCTTTCAAAGAGTCAGTGTCCACAAACACAGACTGAGAAAGATGAAATGGACAATACGCCTTATGCTTCGGCTATTGGATCCATTATGTATGCGATGTTGTGTACTCGCCCAGACGTCGCTTACGGGTTAAGCGTGACCAGTCGATTCCAAAGTAATCCAGGTCAGGCACACTGGATTGCAGTCAAGAACATTTTAAAATATCTGCGGAGGACCAAAGATATGTTCTTGATATATGGTGGTCAGGAAGAACTCAGTATAGAGGGATATACTGACGCTTCGTTCCAGTCAGACCAGGATGATTTCCGATCGCAATCAGGCTATGTTTTTAGCTTGAATGGTGGAGCAGTGGTGTGGAAGAGTTTCAAACAGTCAACTGTTGCTGATTCCACAACAGAAGCCGAGTATGTTGCAGCCTCGGAAGCATCCAAGGAGGCAGTGTGGATTCGTAAGTTCGTGAGAGAACTTGGTGTTGTTCCTTCAAGTGTCGATCCTTTGGTTATCTTCTGTGATAACACTGGAGCCATCGCACAAGCAAAGGAACCACGGTCGCACCAGAAGTCCAAGCACATACAGAGACGGTTTCACTTGATCCGGGAGATCATTGATCGTGGCGAGATCAAAATTTGCAAGGTTCATACAGATGACAATCTGGCTGACCCGCTTACCAAGCCTCTGGCGCAGCAGAAGCATGAGAAGCACTGTAATAATATGGGTTTGAGATTTCTCAACCATTAGATTAAGTGCAAGTGGGAGATTGTTGGGGTATGCCCTTAAGGCTAATGTTTGAGGCCTTGGGATTGTATCAGTATCATGTAATAAACTCTTGTGTTTATAAAGGCATGGTTATTATTCAGGTTGTTACCTTGTCTGCTGTAATAAGTGTACTACTGAATAATGTCTCAAAGCTGTTCCGCTAGGCTGACATGCTAAAAGTCCTTAGTCGATATATCTTGGTGAACATGAGACAGCCTTGATATGATTGAGACTAATATGTGTTCTAATCTTATAGGATGCTTCGAGCATGGAATAAGATGTAGACTCATGGGTACATTGGATGTACTGGACAGACCCTTCTAGGACATTCAATTGCTTGTCACAATGTGAATGATCCTTGATTGCAACAAGTGGCACATGTCCTGACTTGAGATCACTTGTGTTTCTAAATGATGATTGTCATTGTTTTGAGGTAGTTCAATATCATTTGAAACATAATGATCATAGACTATCTTGGATAATGATCTTGAGTCATGTTAGGGCACTCGTGATAGATACAGGATTGCCGTCTCCTTTTTCAAGGAGTGAGATGTTCTAATGGGGCCCCCCCTTTAGATGAGATGATTGAGAAAGTGTATGGCCATACCCAGGTGACTATGTTCATCTGATCTAATCATGCTCAACGTATTGGAGTCACAGGCTTGACATGCTTGTCCAATAAGAACATCCAGTGGCAAAGGATACATGCATGCCTTGTGAAGTGGATTCACACTTGTGCTATGGTTTGGGTGTAGTCTTGGAAGACTCTTTCCTTTATATCGGGAGACAGTGATGTGTTGCTAGATACCCCTCACTGATCGTGATAATGTAAGTTATTGTTACCGACATTTTGTTAGGTCCCCTTCAAGGGGGAGCGCAAGCGGATAAAGCCCCTTTCTAGAGGGGGGCACAAATGCAATTTTAGGGGTGTCACCCTCATGATCGCATGTAGATCATATGGTTAACTTATGTATAAGCAAAAGGATCTTTAAAGGGATCATACCAACGCCATGAAGTTGGATGTCGGCTTGGAAGAAGAGAGCAACTTTGATCTCCTCCAAAAGTTCACACACAAGGTGAAGATCTCTTACTTCCTTGGCGTCACTTGTGCTAGCAAGGCACCCAAGGTTCCTTGTCGAATGGAAGGAGATGATGAAAGCTTTCTTGGCCGATCCTTCTTCTCGTCAACCTCTACCACCCGAGAGTTTGAGTGTCGTCGAGAGCCAAAGGGGAGATGAGCGTTTTTCCAAGCTTGTGATCGAATGTGGAGACATTCATCACTATGGCAAAACCGAAATGCCATAAATGGTAAGTCTTCAACACATGCGTTATGCGTTCACATGAAGTGAACCAAACGCATATCTCATCTCACAAATGAACCAAGCGCTCACATATGAGCCGGTTCAACGTAGTTGGTCCAATGACCAAACCAAATCAGCCCAAGTATTGGTCCAGACCAAAATAAACCCTAAGGTTCAAGATCTGACCGTTCATCCTTTGATGCTCTTGATCTCCCAGATCTAGCATCCACACTCTCGATCAAAGCTTACCGATCTCAAGCCCTAATCAATCAAACATGATCAGACTGGATCTCACTTACAATCAGAGTTTAATCTCCTTTAAACTGAATCAAAACAATCCAGTCCACCCGATCTGACTCAAGTAAGTCATATCACCAAATTGTGCGACCCTAAGGGTTTCCTTTAAATGTCGGTAACGATAACTCACGTCATCACAATCAGTGAGGGGTATCTAGCAACACATCACTGTCTCCCGATATAAAGGAAAGAGTCTTCCAAGACTACACCCAAACCACAGCACAAGTGTGAATCCACTTCACAAGGCATACATGTTTCCTTTGCCACTGGATGTTCTTATTGGACAAGCATGTCAAGCCTGTAACTCCAATACAATGAGCATGATTAGATCAGATGAACATAGTCATCTGGGTATGGCCATACACTATCTCAATCATCTCATACAGGGGGGCCCCTTTAGAACATCACACTCCTTGAACAAGGAGACGGCAATCCTTTATCTATCACTAGTGTCCTAACCTGACTCATGATCATTATCCAAGATAGTCTATAATCATTATGTTTCAAATGATATTGAACTACCTCAAAATAATGACATTCATCATTTAGAAACACAAGTGATCTCAAGTTAGAGGACATGTGCCACTTGTTGCAATCAAGGATTATTCACATTGTGACAAACAATTGAATATCCTAGTAGGGTCTGTCCAGTACATCCAATGTACCCATGAGTCTACATCTTATTTCATGCTCGAAGCATCCTATAAGATTAGCACACATATTAGTCTCAATCATATCAAGGCTGTCTCATGTTCACCAAGATATCTCGACTAAGGACATATGCATGTCAGCCTAGCTGAACAGCTTTGAGACATTATTCAGAAGTACACTTATTACAGCAGACAAGGTAGCAACCTGAATAATAACCATGCCTTTATAAACATAAGAGTTTATTACATGATACTTATACAATCCCAAGGCCTCAAACATTAGCCTTAAGGGCATACCCCAACACATTTAAAGGAAACCCTTAGGGTCGCACAATTTGATGATATGGCTTACTTAAGTCAGATCGTGTGGACTGGATTGTTTTGATTCAGTTTAAAGGAGTTTAAACTCTGATTGTAAGTGAGATCCAGTCTAATCATGTTTGATTGATTAGGGCTTGCGATCGGTAAGCTTCGATCGAGAGAATTGATGCTAGATCGGTGAGATCAAGAGCATCATGAGATGAACGGTTAGATTGGAAACCTTAGGGTTTAGTTGATCTAGACCGATTGGCTTGGGCTGGCTTGGTTTGGCCTTTGGACCGAACACATTTACTTTGAACCGGTTCAAGAGCTTGAACGTATGGTTCATTGTTTTGGCGTTTTGATCGATTTAGTGATCATGAACGCATGGCTTAATGGATTTTCCAATTTTGGAAAGTCATTTAGCGCATGTTCCCTTGAACGCCAAAGGACTTGAACGCTCCATTCAACTCTCGTCTCCTTGCTCTTGCTTGACGAGACTTTGGCGTGGAGAAGGCGAGGTCTTGGTGGAGGTTCGGCAAGCCTAGACATCATCTCTCATTTCCTTACCATACGAGAGGGACCCTTGAAGGACCTTGCTAGCACAAGGATCTCCAAGGAGCAAGCACATCATCTTGTGTGCGTCAACTAGGGAGAAGATCCCTTTCGATCTTTCTCTTCCAAGTCGCCATCTTCCTCATGGCTTTGGTATGGATCTAAACTTCATCAAGTTGATCATATTATCTTGCTAAGATCCATGAAAAACCCTTGCTTCCGCTTGCAATTTTTATGCGCCACCCTTAAGGGTTTTTCGCCCCCCTATTGAAAGGGGTTTCATCTGCTTGCGCTCCCCCTTGAAGGGGACTCTTCAGTCTGAGCCTCAGGTTGAACATTAACCTGATCTATTGGCTCAGGCTCATCCAACTGTGCTTGACTACTTTGTCCCTCTTCTGGAATTTCATCCAGCTTTATTTCTCTCCCACTGGCGTCTTGCAGAAGAAATTACTTCTCAAGAAAAATTGTCGTTCGAGCAACAAATACTTTATTCTCTTTGGGATCGTAGAAATAATAACCCTTAGTTTCTTTAGGGTATCCGACAAATATACATTTATCAGATCTGCTCTCCAGATTCCTAGAGGCGAGCTTTTTGACATAAGCCTCGCAACCCCAGATTTTGATAAATGTCAAGCTCGGCTGTTTTCCATACCACAACTCATATGGCGTCTTTGAAACGGCCTTGGATGGCACTCGGTTTAGCACCTTTGCAGCTGTTTCCAGTGCAAATCCCCAAAAGGAGTAAGGTAGAGTAGCCTGACTCATCATAGAACGAACCATATCTAATAAGGTTCGATTCCTCCTTTCGGATACACCATTCCATTGCGGTGTCCCTGGCGGAGTGAGCTGTGAGATGATCCCACACTCCTTCAGATAGTCAGTAAACTCACGACTCAAGTATTCTCCACCTCGATCTGATCGAAGTGCTTTGATATTTTGGCCTAACTGATTCTGTACTTCATTTTTGAATTCTTTGAACTTGTCAAAAGATTCACTCTTATGTCTCATTAAATAGACATAACCATACCTACTGAAATCATCAGTAAAAGTAATGAAGTATGAATAGCCACCTCAGGCATGTTTACTAAATGGCCCACACACATCAGTGTGAATAAGGTCAAGTAAACCTGAAGCTCTTTCACCTTTATTAGTAAAAGGAGTCTTCGTCATCTTACCCATTAAACAAGCTTTGCATGTGTCAAACTCCTCATAGGAGAATGATCCCAGCAGTCCATAGTCATGCAACCGCTTAATGCGCTTCTTGTTTATATGGCCTAGACGACTATGCCATAACAAGGTGCTGTCATTAGCATACTTGGCTTTCTTATTATCAATTTGTTGTATAGAACATTCCATGTCCAACATGTATAACCCATTGTTAATCGACCCAGTTGCATAAACAATATTATCATATGAAATACAGCACTGTGAAGTTTTGCATTCAAATGAAAAACCTTTCCTGACAAGAGCAGGAATAGAGATAATGTTCTTTGTTATGCTTGGTACAAAATAACAATTGTCAAGTTCTAATACAACTCCAGATGGTAAAGAGATGTGATATTCTCCTACAGCAACAGCAGCAACTCGTGCCCCGTTTCCAACTCGTAGGTCCACCTCATGCTGTCCCACCTGTCTTCTTCTCTTGAGTTCCTGCACATTTGAACAAATGTGAACTCCACATGCAGTGTCCAACACCCATGAAATAGAAGAAGCAACCATGACTTCAGTCACAAAAATACCTGATCCAGAAGTGAAGGGCTTGCTTCCCTTCTTCTCTCCTTGGAGCGCTCTACAGTCCTTCTTCCAGTGACCCAGTTGGCCACAATGGAAACATCTGTTGTCCTTTGACCGCTTTATCTTTTGTTTCAAAGCCTTGTTGTAGCTCTTGATAGGGGCTTTGCCCTTCTTCCCCTTCTTCTTATTCCTTGAAGGAACCATCAAGACAGAGGATGAAGGCTTTCCCTTCTCAAGAGTCTGCTCTGTTGTGCAGAGCATATTCAGTAATTCTGCCGGAGTACAGTCGATTTTGTTCATATTAAAATTAATGATGAACGCATCGAAAGAAGCTGGAAGATACTACAAGATAATGTCTACAACAAGTTCTTGATTGATGGTATGACCCAGTTTCTCTAGAGCTTCTTTGTACCCAATCATCTTGAGTACGTGAGCTCCCACTGTACTTCCTTCAGTCAGTTTGCTATGAAAGAAAAGTTTCGTCAAGTTATAGCGTTCTGTCCTTGCCTGTGCAGCATACAGCATTTTCAGATTTGCTATAATATCAATAGCAGACAAATCCTCATGCTGACGCTGTAGCTCGGGCGTCATTGACGCAAGCATAAGGCAAGCGACATCAGTACTATCACTGACGTGCTTCTCATAAGCATCTCGAACCGCCCTTGCGGCGTTCGCAGCGGGTTGAGCCGGCATTGCCGACTCAAGGACGTACAGCTTCCTCTCAGCTTTGAGGACAATCTTCAGCTATCTGTACCAGTCTGAGAAGTTTGGCCCAGCAAACTTCTCCTTTTCCAATATGGATCGCAAGTTGAGCCCCGTGGTGTTCATTGCTGCAGGAATCTACAACATAGCAAGAACAACAAGGTCAATATCCATGTTAGAATCATTCCAGGACTTAAGAGTGATTCTCTTCTCACTATTTTATCTGACTGAAAATCCAATAAAACACCCCGAAAGAGTCAAACCCTTTTAGTGAGATGGGATCCAGATTTCATACTTGATCTCTGCGTCCCGCTCAGGCGAGATAAGGTGCACAGAGAGCCCAAGCACTAATCACTGGTAGGCAATCCATGCCAATCGCCAACCCATGCGATTCCCCTTCATCTAGGCAATCCAGAAGACTGTGCCAACTGAGTTGGTACAACACAATCTCTGATTCCTCAGATGGCTGCCTCCATATATCTATCATATGCCCAACATGTAGCCTATATGGTCAAGCTGACCTGACCTACTTCCTGGACCACCACGTGCTATGCTGAGCAACGAGAAGCGATAAATCCCTTCTCTGTAGCATGTAGGTGTAATCACGCACCGTCTGAGGATAGCTGGGCGTGCCCACTGAGTGGGTACAACACGGCCCCAACGATAGTCAGAACAGTGAGGTTTCGCGTCAGATGGCAATCGAAAGCTTGATATTGACGTTGGATTTTATCGGTCTTTTATCTTCTTAATATCATGCAAATTCTATAGTGATAGCAGAAGAATAAAACATACATGTGCTAATATTACTTAAAACAGTAAATAGAAAGCACAATTATCTTATGTGGTAAACGCCCATAAAAATATAAGTGAAACCCTAGTTTGACTTAAATCTTCATTTGAGCTCTTTATGGCATCCTTGTACTTCATGGGGCCTAGCCCGGCCCCAAACGCCATTTGCAGCTCAAATGCGCCCACCAGACAGAATGCGCCTGTTCTAGAGTCAAACTCTAGACCTACCACCTAGTGACGCCAATAGCTGCAAACGCTTCTGCCATTTGTGCTGTGTTCTCATGTCTGATCAAAATTACATTTTAAAAACTATCTAGACATGGTTTGACACGCAGGTCAATTATACATTGATATAATTTCAAATGTGACCCGCAGATCACATTAAATATATTAATTTCCAGGCTCGCAGGCCCCAGCACAGCATACAAAATAGGGCAACCCACATAAGATTAAATAAACACTCAATATACTCAATGCAACATGTTAAACATGTACTACATGTGATCCAAACAGAAATAAAATTTTAGAAAAGCCCATGGCATGAATTTTATTTCCTTATGTGCCCCACTACCTTACAACGGTCCATTAATAGATATCCACTCGTCAGACCAAGTCAGACCCACTGCCCTTGCACGCACCCAGTCATAACTGACTTGCGTCGACCCAATGGTCGACTATGCATGCCTTAAGAGCTGAACGTCCCACATGATCTCCGGCAAGCGGGTGTGACCCCGGGCCATAATCATGATCGTTCACTAGGCGCCTCAAACAGACATCGCTACATGCCCTTCTGCAGTCGGCTTATAGCCACCTGTACAGTTTGCGCACAGGTGCTATCCAGCCACCCATCCAGGCTGTCAGATAGTCCGATTAGGCTGTTGGGTCCATACTTGACTAACGACTTCAAAACTGTTAACCCGTCTAAGTGTTAGAAGTAGGCGCACTAATAGATCTAGTGGAGTCGCGCATGAAGATAATTTTGTTTGAAAAACAACATACGCGCAAATTATGTATGTTAAGATTCATCTAACATCACATGCGCAAGCAAGTATGTAAACATGTGCATCATGTAGTCGCATGTGAACATAAACAAGATCTACCCAATAACTCAAGCATGGATCACAAGAAGGCAATCATATGCATAAAGTCAAACAACCTGGCTTTGATACCACTGAGAGTGATTCTAGTATGCAATCGACTACAACAAGCCGCATGAAGAATAGGATTCTAAACAATCGCATGACATGAGCACATGATCAACCTTGTATAACTTGTATAGAGCAAGTTAGAGTATTACCATAGCCATGATGTAAGAGGCGGCTTGGAAGATGTAAGGGGCGAGCGCCTCTTCTCAAAAGAAGTCACACACAAGATGAGAAAGACTTTCTTCCTTTGTGTTCCTTGTGCTAGCAAAGACACCAAGGAGTCCTAATCATTTCTTCAAAGGATGATGTGCGCCCTTGGCTGGTTGAATTTCTCTTCCTTGTGTGAAGATGGTTCACACACGAGAATGAAGAGAGGAGAAAAGCAAGAGCAAGAAACGAAAACCGTGGGGTGCGCACAAAGGGAAAATTCGGCCACCACATATGGTAAGAACCGAAAATGTAACTCCCTCCATAACTCCCTTTAAGCGATCACTAACTCCTCTTAAATTGAACCATGCGTTCACAAGTGAACCGGTTCAATCTTAATTTGGTTTAAGCACCAAATCAAACCAGCCCTGGTTATAATCTTCTTAGAAGATCTAACCACACATCACATTGAACCCCTGATCTTTACGATCAAGCATCAATTCTCCGATCAAAGCTTACCGATCACATGTCCTAATCAATCAAACATGATTAGACTAGATCTCACTTTTAATCAGAGCTTAAATTCCTTTAAAATGAACTAGAATAATTCCAGTCCACACGATCTGACATAAGTAAGCCATATCACCAAATTGTGCGACCCTAAGGGTTTCCTTCAATGTCGGTAACGATAACTTACGTTATCATGACCAGAGAGGGGTATCTAGCAACACATCACTGTCTCCCGATATGAAGAAAAAAAGTCTTCCAAGACTACTCCCAAACCATAGCACAAGTGTGAATCTAATTCACTTGGCATACATGTTTCCCTTTGCCACTGGATGTTCTCGTTGGACAAGCGTGTCAAGCCTGTGATTCCAACATGATGAAAATGGTTAGGTCAGACGAACATAGTCGTCTGCGTATGGCCATACACATTCTCAACCATTTCATCCAGGGGGCCCCATTAGAACATCACACCCCAACTAGGAGAGGCAATCCTTTATCTATCACAAGTACCCTAACATGACTCATGCCCACTATCCAAGATAATCCTTAACCATTATATTTCAAATGATATTGAACTATCTCAAGATAATGCCAATCATCACTTAGAAACACAAGTGATCTCAAGTCAGAGGGAATATGCCACTTGCTTGCATACAAGGATTATTCACATTGTGACAAACAATTGAATATCCTAAGTAGGGTCAGTCCAGTACATCCAATGCACCTATGTGTCTAAATCTTATTCCATGCTCGAAGCATCCTATAAGATTAGAACACATATTAGTCTCAATCATACCAAGGCTGTCTCATGTTCACCGAGATATCTCGACTAAGGACAATACTGAATGTCAGCTAAGCTGACCATCATTGAGACATTACTCAGAAGTTATATATACAACAGCAGATAATGTAACAATCTGAATAACAACAATTGCCTTTATATTATTTATACATGATACTGAAAATAACCCAAAGCCTCAAACATTGGCGTTAAGGGCATACCCTAACAGTACCTTGGACTAATCCTTGGTAACGGCACCAAAAACTTGATGTTAAACCGCAAGTGCACGAGTATACGAAGTAATAAAGAAAGTATCGAATCCACAGGGACCTACGTTGTCAAATACTAAATAATTGATTTTCACTATCTAGGCAATCGAATTAAAGTCAAGCAAATATCGCAAATAAACTAGAGAAAACTATCAGAGAGAAAGCTGGGACTAGGGTTTCGTTCACTTTAACTTTTATGACTAGATATGAATAAGGATTTCGTCAGTTCAATTTTATCATGATGAAGATGTAATTTACTTAATAAAAGGATTGTTTCACTTTCGTTCAAACAACCGCACAGGGATTTGTCCTCGCTCTCACGCAAGATTCGTCCCAACGCTAAAGATAAGTAAATTATCAAATAATGAACTCAAGGATCACTTTCGTGCATCCGAATTCTAGGTTGATAATCTCTAGAGGAGTCTCAAGGATCAGTTTCGTGCATCCGAGTCTCGACACTAGTTTTACTCTTGTATCTCCAACGTTCCGATCTTTGCTTTCACACAAGATCTGCACGTTTGACAAATAGACTCGATCTATAGATACATGTTATAATCATGGCAATTAATCTACTAGAACAGATCAAATTAGATCTAACCTAAGGAAGGGATCCTAACATGCAATTCTAGGGTTCCAAATTCTCAAGCAATTACCTTTCAGTCAATAGCGAAAATTCTAAGAACATAATTAGTAACATGGATCTATATAGAGTCTAAGAACAATTATCACAAGAGCAAAATCATCATGCTAAGATTAAACGCAACGAAATAGTGAGAAAGAAGTTATCTAATCATTGAAAATCAAGTGAACTACTCCCCCTTGTCCCAAGAATAATTTAAGCTAGCATGGTGAAGGAAATACAATATTCCATAATTTCAGAAAATCAAAAGTCAACAAAAGGAAGAGTTTTTAGAAAATAAGGCACGGGTGTGAAGTATGTCACAGCCGTATTTTGCAAAAGAAGGCGTGAACAGTGGTGGCGATCCTTCTTCCTCTGATTTCTCCTCCAATTTGTCTTCTTTCGATCTGAAACTTCTGGCACGTCGTCTTCTTCACCAGGTGATGCTTCAGTAGAAGACTCACGGCCGGAGATCGTCTGGATCGAGCGCGGTGGTTAAACCCTAGGCGATGGCGTGTACTCCAAATTCTCCCTCGACAGTTAACCAAGTTTGGGGCTTTTGGTGTCTCGCTAATCCTCTCCTCCAAAGCTCTCCTTTTGCTTCTTACGGCTTTGAATATAAAGTCTAGGATCGCCCGCAAGAATCTCCGCAAAGATCGGGCGTGAAGATTGACCTGGGAATTTCGTTCAAACACCGAAATACGACAATGTAATATCTTACGGCACTGCTGTAAAGTCCATCGATTGTTCTGTTCTGAATTTGCTGGGAAATATGGCCCCGTAATGTTGTTTACGGTAGTGCCGTAAACTCGGCTAAACTCTCTGGTCGGATTCGTCGAGGAAATATGGCAGTGCCGTAATTTCAGGGCAACTTTCTGTTCTGAAGATGCTTCAAAATATGGCCCGTAAACTGGGTTACGGCAGTGCCGTAATTTCGGCAAAAGTCTCTGTTCAGAAAGTGCCCCAAAATACGGCCGTGTAAATCCTTACGGCGGTGCCGTATTTTCGCGAAAACCTTCTGTTTAGAAAATCACCAAAATACGGCCGTGATCTCGATAATACAGTAGCCGTGAAAAATACGGTACCGTAAAATCCCTTACGGCACTGCCGTATTTTGGGTTCCTTACCTCGATTTACGTGAATTTTCTTGGGTGATCTCCTCTTGATGATGGTAATCCTTCTATATATTTGATTTTGCTTGGAAACGCCTAAAAAAAGTGCCTTTTTACCTAGAAACAATGAAAAACTAAAATAGAAGTAGACTTTGCAATAATCGATAAATTTAGTATGAAAACAAGTAAAAGATCTTCAATCTAGCATGAAAAGATATCAAAAAATGATACAAAATATACTATATATTTTGGTGTCATCAAAATACATAAGGCTCAAACTTTGCTTGTCCTCAAGCAAAAATCAAAATTTGAAATCAAAGTTTGATTAAAAGAGTAACCTTTTCATGCTCAATAAATTTCTAAAATACAACTCATCAATGAAAAGTTCTATCAATTGATTTATAAAATTTCAAATAAACATATCATTCTTAGAACTCAACCCTCTAGATCCATAATTCAATCAAATAAAACTTCGCAACATGTACAATAAATAGAATTTTCAATCTCATGATTTCACCCAATTTTTAGTTCAAATCTATCATGCTTTTGTTTACAGGAATAAGGTTTCCAAGATCTTTTTCCACTCATATCAATTTTTTTTTTTTGGCATCATTCGCATTCTCTAACTCGATTACCACATTTTTTTTCTGATGGCGAGATTAGAGTGCACGGATCACATAATCAATACAATAGAACTCATATCCTCTCATTTGGAAAGAATTTACTAAGGACAGCGGAGTTTATGTGAAATGATTTCTCACATGGCATGTACCCACATAGATACATACTTTTTCAGTTTATTGCTTCAACCCATGACCTTCGGTACCACTGCGCTTTCCCACAATGCCAAGTAGGGGAGTCCTCACCTTTATTTTATTGGATCTTGGATTCTTATTTCCCAACAAATAACATGAATAGACTAAACATCTACTAGGTTGATCAATTGATCTCAATTCATAAATCATACTTATATACTCATTTTATTCAAAAGAAAAGTTTCACTTTTAGATTTTATTCTTCAAACAATACATCCATCTAAAATTTCATGCATCAACTAATTTCATGTTTCAATAGACGAATATGTATTGAAGAAATAAATCTAACATGATGGGGTTGTATCTCTAATCATGGATTTGAGTTCGTTCATCATCAAAAATCATCAATCACCTCTCAAAACATGACCACATATCACATTAATCACAATATTTTTTATGTAGATGAAGTAGTGGTGGTAGACACAAAAATAAGAGTCAATGATTAAATCCAAAAGGTGAATGGAAGGGGATACTTACAAAATTTTGTCACCCCTATGAGTCAAGTCTTTTTCCTCTCCATGCTTCTTCTTAAAGATAAAAATTTATGCTAAGGTTAAACTATGATAAAAGTAAATTAAAGGAAGTGAACTAAAGTTAGAAAGCTTGGGTTGCCTCCCAAGAAGCGCTAATTTAAAGGTCTTTAGCTTGACCCTTTAACACTCAGATTTGATAGTGGTTCATCCAAATAAAAACTCTCCCTTTCTTCAACTCGCTCTTCTTGATAATAGTGTTTAAGTCTCTGACCATTAACCTTGAATTCTCCTGTTTCTTCACTCCATATATCCACGGCTCCATAAGGATAGGCTTTCTTTACTTGAAAAGGCCCAGACCATCGAGACTTAAGTTTTCCAGGAAAAAGTCTCAATCTAGAATTAAATAAAAGAACAAAGTCACCTGGTTGGAAATCCCTTCTAAAAATATGCCGATCATGCCATCTTTTGGTTCTTTCCTTATAAATTTTTGCATTTTCATAAGCTGAAATTCTGATCTCCTCCAACTCATTCAACTGTAATCTTCTTTTTTCTCCCGCATTCTTTAACTCAAAGTTTAATGCTTTGATTGCCCAGAATGCCTTATGTTCGAGTTCTATAGGGAGATGCCAAGATTTGCCATAAACTAATTGATAAGGAGACATCCCAATTGGTGTTTTGAAAGTTGTTTTGTATGCCCACAATGCATAATCAAGTTTGAATGCCCAATCTTTCCTTGTGCGTGAAATTGTCTTCTCCAACATCCCTTTTATTTCTCTATTTGATATTTCAACTTGTCCACTTGTTTGAGGATGATAAGGTGTCGACACTTTATGATTCACCCCATATTTTTTTAGTAAGGCAGAAAACTTGTGTTCTATGAAATGCGAGCCTCCATCACTAATCACAACTCGTGGGGTCCCAAACCTTGGAAAGATAATTTTTTTGAATAATTTGACAACAACTCTGGAATCATTAGTTGGGGATGCAATAGCTTCAACCCATTTTGAAACATAATCTACCGCTACAAGAACATATTTGTTACCTCCAGAAGATGGAAAAGGTCGCATGAAGTCAATTCCCCAAACATCAAATATCTCAACCTCAAGAATATTAGACAGCGGCATCTCATGTCTTCTGTTAATGTTGCTTGTCCTCTGACACCTATCACAGGATAAAACAAGCTTTCTAGCATCTTTAAATATTGTGGGCCAATAAAATCCTGATTACAACACTTTGAAGGCAGTCTTCTCGGCACTGGCATTCCCACCATAAGAAGATCCATGGCATTGGAACAGTATGTCTGCAACTTCCTTTTCGGGTACACATCTCCTGAAAATACCATCTACACATCTTCTAAATACATAAGGCTCATCCCAAAAATAGTGTTTCACCTCGGCCAAAAATCTTTTCCTTTTTTGGTAGCTCAAATCAGGAGGAAAAATATTGGCTACAAGATAATTCACTATGTCAGCATACCAGGGGGCTCTGAGTTGTTCAATGGTCAAGAGTTGTTCTTCAGGGAAGGAATCATTGATCTCATCATTCTTTCTAGTGTCTAACCATTATTCTTGAGAGATGATTTGCGACAAGGTTTTCTGATCCCTTTTTGTCTTTAATCTCCAAATCAAATTCTTGCAAGAGTAAAATCCATCTGAGTAATCGTGGTTTGCTGTCTTTTTTCTGCATTAAGTATTTCACAGTTGCATGGTCAGTATACACTACCACTTTGGAGTTAATCAATTATTACCTAAATTTATCAAAAGCAAATACTATGGCCAATAGTTCCTTCTCAGTGGTGGTGTAATTTTTCTGTGTTTCATCCAAAGTCTTGCTGGCATAGTGAATAACATGAGGTTTCTTATCTTTTCTCTATCCCAAGACTGCTCCCACTGCATAATCACTGGCATCACACATGAGTTCAAAGGGTAAGTTCCAATCTGGGGGTTGAATGATGGGTGCTGAAACCAAGACTTTCTTTAACTCCTGAAAAGCAAACAGACATTTCTCATCAAAGTAGAATTTGACATCTTTACAAAGTAAATCAGTTAAAGGTTTAGCAAGTTTAGAGAAGTCCCTGATGAATCTCCTGTAAAACCCTGCATGTCCCAAAAAACTCCTAATCTCCTTGATAGTGGTGGGTGGTGCTAGCTTCTCAATCACTTCTATCTTGGCCTTGTCCACTTCAATCCCTCTCTCTGAAACAAGATGGCCTAAAACTATCCCCTGTCTAACCATAAAGTGACACTTTTCCCAATTCAAGACAAGGTTAGTCTCTTCGCATTTCTGTAAGACTCTAGAGAGATTAGCTAAGCAGTCATCAAAAGTGAAACCATAGATAGAGAAATCATCCATAAAAACATCCATGAAGTTTTCAATAAATTCAGAAAAAATTGCCATCATACACCTTTGAAAAGTTGCAGCTGCATTGCATAAACCAAAGGGCATTCTTCTATAAGCAAAAGTACCATATGGACATATAAAAGTGGTTTTATCCTGATCGTCAGGATGAATAGGAATCTAAAAAAATCCGGAATACCCATCAAGAAAACAAAAGTGAGAGTGTTTGGCAAGTCTTTCCACCATTTGATCAATGAAAGGTAAGGGAAAATTATCTTTCCTAGTGGCAACATTTAATTTTCTATAATCAATACACATACGCCAACTAGTGACATTTCTAACAGGTATCAATTCATTATCCTTATTTTTCATTACAGTGACACCTCCCTTCTTTGGAACACAGTGTACAGGACTCACCCACTTACTATCTGAGATAGGGTAGATAATACCTACATCTAGCAATTTTAGTACTTCCTTCTTCACCACTTCCTTCATGGACGGGTTGAGCCTTCTCTGAAAATCTACATGCGGTTTGTGCTCATCCTCTTTGTGAATCCTGTGCATACAAAAAGAAGGATTAATCCCTTTTAAGTCATCAATGGAATACCCAATTACCTTCCTATGGATTCTTAACTCCTTCAAGAGTAGATCAGTTTCCCTGGCATCTAATTTAGCATCCACAATCACAGGGTAGGTAGAGTTAGGACCAAGAAATTCATATATATGATTATCAGGTAAATCTTTCAACTCAACTTTAGAGATCTTTTCACTTTCATTATCAAAAGTAGCACAATCTAAAATATCATGTTTTTCATCATCGAATTCATCAAAATCATTTTCAAAAACAAAATTATTAATTTTTTCACAAGAATTTTTCAAGATATCAGAAAAAGAATCAGAAGGTGAAACATCAGCATAAGAATCATCAAACAAACAACTAACATCATAAATTGTGTCATCAATGACATGAATAGTGCAATAAGTACTAGCATATGCAGGTTTTTTCAATGAATTATTCAAATCAAACTCAATCTTATCATTGCCAATTCTTAAAGCAAGTTTACCGTTCCGTACATTAAATAGGGCTCCAGTAGTGGCTAAGAACGGCCTACCCAAAATAATAGGAATCTTGGCATCCTCTTCCATTTCAAGTACCACAAAATCAGCAGGTATGAAGTACTTACCAACTTGAATAGGAACATCCTCTAGAATACCTACTAGATATTTTACTAATCGATCGGTGAGCTGCGAAGAAATTGCAGTCGGCTTAGGAGCTCCCATGTCCAATTTCCTGCACACAGATAAAGGCATGACACTTACACTAGCCCCTAGATCACATAAGGCTTGGTTGAAAGCCATACTACCAATAAAACATGGGATAGAAAAGCTACCTGGATCATTCAATTTTGGTGGCAACCTGTTTTGAATAACAGCACTACATTCTTCAGTTAAAGCCACAGTACCATAGTTCTCTATCTTTCTTTTGTTAGACAGGATTTCTTTCAAAAATTTAGCATATATGGGCATTTGAGATAAAGCTTCAGTAAATGGTATGTTAATGTAAAGCCTTTTCAAAACATCAAGAAATTTGCCAAACTTTTTGTCTAGTTTATGTTGAACCAGCCTTTGAGGAAAGGGTATTGGTGGCTGATAAGGATTAGGCAAATCAGATTTAGGATTGTCTTTCTCACATGATTCCTCCCCTTTTGGTTCATCACCCTTTTGAGGTGATAAAAAAGTTTGGGATTTCTCATGTGAAGAAGATTCTCCTAACTCTAATTCCTTTTCATTATCAACAAGCCTTTTTTTAGTGTTTTCAAACCTCCCTCTAGGTTCTCCTAGTTGTTTTCCACTTCTAGTCATGATGGCATTACAGTCCGTAGGGTTTATCTCAGGTTTTGCAGGCAATTTCCCAGGGGGTCTGTAAGGTACACTAGCATGTTGTGCAATTTGGTTTTCAAGAATTTTGTTGTGGGCTTCTACTCTATCCAGTCTAGAGTTAATTTGATGAAAACTTTTCTTAAACTCTTCAATTTGTCTATTTTGATTTGACAGGATTTATTTTTGATCAGACATAAACTCTTCAATTTTTCTATCTTGTTTTAGCTCAAACTGATTTTGACTGGTCATTATTTTTTCAAACATGGATTTTATCTCAGAAAATTCATCATTGTTTTGATTCAGATTTTGGTTGGGATTTTGCCTTTGGAACCCTTTGTTTTCAGTGTTCCCCCACATTGTTATTGTTTTTCCATGAAAGGTTGGGGGTGATTTTTCCATTCAGGGTTATATGTACTAGAATAGGGATCATTAGGTCTACTTTGATTATAATTCCCTATGACATTCATATGCTCATTACCCTGATCAACAATTCTACAATATTCGGCAGTATGACCATCATTACCACCATTTTCACAAGTAATAGCAGAAACAGAAGCAGTTTGCATGAAATTTAACTTACTGCACAAAAAGTCTACCTTCTCTTCTAAGGGTCGCCATCCTTCACTTTCACCATTACCTTGAGAAGGCTTGTAAAGTACTCCTCTCTCGGTAGTCCATTGATTATGGTTTAATGCCATCTCCTCTAGCAGTCTGAAGGCATCTTCTGGTGTTTTGCTCATCAAGGCTCCCCCTGCGGCAGCATCAATAATTAGACGAGTATTATAAACTAAGCTAGAATAAAATGTCTGAATTAGAAACTCATTTTTGAGGCCATGGTTAGGACACTTCCATTGTAGATCATTGAATCTCTCTCATGCATCGCTGAGTGATTCTCCGCTCTTTTGTTGAAAGTTCGTGATTCGCTTCCTCAATTGGATAGTCTTGCTTGGTGGAAAATATTTCATCAGAAAAGCTTTTGATAATTGTTCCCACGTTGTGAAGGTGTTGGGTCCACGAGAATGCAACCAAGATCGTGCTTGATCCCTGAGAGAAAAAGGGAATAATATCAGTTTTAGTGCATCATCAGAAACTCCATGAATTTTTATGGTATTGCAATATTCAAGAAAAATATATAAGTGTAAATAAGGATCTTCGATTGATGATCCTCCAAACTGATTTTGCTGAATCATAGTCAAGAGGGTAGGATTAATCTCACAGTTGGTGGCCTCAATTGTAGGTTTAGCAATGCTAAAGTGTATCCCTTGAGGATTAGGGGTTGCATAGTCCCTTAGTGATCTTTGCTCAGCCATTAGAAGTGAATTTCCTGCGCACTCTAGAGCAAACTGATCAATTGATGTAAGTAAACAGAGAAGAATAAAAAGATAAAACATAAATGAAACCTAGTCTAGCAATAATCTCAACCTCTTTAATATCGACAAAACTAAGGTCCCCGGCAACGGCGCCAAAAACTTGTTAGCCCGAAAGGGAACACTACAAGTCTGGCACGCGTGTACCTTGGACTAATCCTTGGTAACGGCACCAAAAACTTGATGTTAAACCGCAAGTGCACGAGTATACGAAGTAATAAAGAAAGTATCGAATCCACAGGGACCTACGTTGTCAAATACTAAATAATTGATTTTTCACTATCTAGGAAATTGAATTAAAGTCAAGCAAATATCGCAAATAAACGAGAGAAAACTATCAGAGAGAAAGTTGGGACTAGGGTTTCGTTCACATTAACTTTTATGACTAGATATGAATAAGGATTTCGTCAGTTCAATTTTATCATGATGAAGATGTAATTTACTTAATAAAAGGATTGTTTCACTTTCGTGCAAACAACCGCACAGGGATTTGTCCTCGCTTTTACGCAAGATTTGTCCCAACGCTGAAGATAAGTAAATTATCAAACAATGAACTCAAGGATCACTTTCGTGCATCAAATTTTAGGTTGATAATCTTTAGAGGAGTCTCAAGGATCACTTTTGTGCATCCGAGTCTCGACACTAGTTTTACTCTTGGATCTCCGACGTTCCGATCTTTGCTTTCGCACAAGATCTCCACGTTTGACAAATAGACTCGATCTATAGATACATGTTATAATCATGGCAATTAATCTACTAGAATAGATCAAATTAGATCTAACCTAAGGAAGGAATCCTAACATGCAATTCTAGGGTTCCAAATTCTCAAGCAATTACCTTTCAGTCAATAGCGAAATTTCTAATAACATAATTAGTAACATGGATCTGTAGAGAGTCTAAGCACAATTATCACAAGAGAAAAATCATCATGCTAAGATTAAACGCAACGAAAAAGTGAGAAAGAAGTTATCTAATCATTAAAAATCAAGTGAACTACTCCCCCATGTCCCAAGAGTAATTTAAGCTAGCATGGTGAAGGAAATACAATATTCCATAATTTCATAAAATCGAAAGTCAACAAAAGGAAGAGTTTTTAGAAAATAAGGCATGGCTATGAAGTATTTCACAACCGTATTTTGCAAAAGAAGGCGTGAACAGTGGTGGCGATCTTTCTTCCTCTGATTTCTCCTCCAATTTGTCTCCTTTCGATCTGAAACTTCTAGCACGTCGTCTTCTTCACCAGGTGATGCTTCAGTAGAAGACTCACGGCCGGAGATCGTCTGGATCGAGCGCAGTGGCGAAACCCTAGGCGGTGGCGTGTACTCCGAATTCTCCCTCAACAGTTAACCAAGTTTGGCGCTTTTGGTGTCTCGCTAATCCTCTCCTGCAAAGCTCTCCTTTTGCTTCTTACGGCTTTGAATATAAATCCCTGGATCACCCGCAAGAATCTCCGCAAAGATCGGGCGTGAAGATTGACCTGGGAATCACGTTCAAACACCGAAATACGGCATTGTAATATCTTACGGCACTGCCGTAAAATCTATCGATCGTTTTGTTCTGAAATTGCTGGAAAATACGGCACCGTAATGTTGTTTACTGCAGTGCCGTAAAATCGGCTGAACTCTCTGGTCAGATTCGTCAGGGAAATATGGCCCGTGTAATTCTTTACGGCAGTGCCGTAATTTCAGGGCAACTTTATGTTCTGAAGATGCTTCAAAATACGGCCCGTAAACTGGGTTACGGCAGTGCCATAATTTCGCCAAAAGTCTCTGTTCAGAAAGTGCCCCAAAATACGGCCGTGTAAATCCTTACGGCGGTGCTGTATTTTTGCGAAAACCTTTTGTTTGGAAAATCACCGAAATACGGCCGTGATCTTGATAATGTTGGTGTATATGCCCTGCAGACCAATGTATAGACATGATCAGGCATTGCTTGAATGTACTTTGATAGAATTATTATTCTATATAGAGGCATGGTCGTTATTATGCAGACTTCTCTACCTGCGTTGATGTATTGAGTTGCATATATAATGTTCCAGGAGTTTGGATTGGATCCATTCCCATAAGCTATCCCTAGACAAGGTACCATAGCAGATATGGAATAGCTTTGGTACATGTGAGACTGGTGTATGGGCTGGTTAGGTGCGGGGCACAGTAACGCAGACATACAGGTGCATTGGATGCACTGGAGTGATCCACCGTGAGGATTGACTTGTCTAGTCAACAAGTCAATCTCACATGCAAGAGGTTTGCATTGATCCTTAGACTTGAGGTATTCATGTCTAGATTTGATGATGGGTATGCTTTGATACAGTCTTACGTCTCTCCATAATTGGGAGACCAAAACGACTGTCATTGGGCATATCATAAGTCACGTAGAGACATGGATGACCAATAGTAGGATTTGCCCCTTCCTTATTGGAAGCATGATATCCACTCGGGGCGCCCCACCTTATTGGTGCATGACAGGAATGTGTGGCCACACTTGTTGAGTCATGACCAATGCATTGGATTGATAAACTTGAGACTAATCCAATGGCAGGATATCAGTTTAGGCAAAGGGATCTATAATGCAATGGGAATCCTCGTTGCTTGTTAGGAGTTGTTGCCATAATGACTTAAGTCCTATGACATGGGTAGTAGTGATGTGTTGCTAGATATCCCTTACTACTTATGATGTTTACATCATTGCCATCGTCATATGGATCCTACGGGGTCACACACAATAGACTCTTGACGTTGCTTTAATCAAAAGCCTTATGATCAAGTTATTGGATAACTTGGATCAATTTGGAAGATTTCATCAGCGCCAATGGGCTTGATGAGTTGGAAGAAAGTTATTGGAGCCAAACTTCATTTTTGGCAGGTTGACCCGAAATTGACCTAGATTGGTTACATTTGGATTAGGGTTGCATTGGATTGGATCCAATGGCTTAATCAACCCATGCAATGAAGTTTGGGCTAACTCATTATCCAATGAGGCCCAATAATAAGTTGTCATAAAGAGATTAGAGGCTAAAATGGTATAATGGGGAAGAGTTTCACCCCATTGGCGCCAAGGGCATAATGGGGTGAAGTGGGCGCATGTTGCTTCATAAGGAAGCATTAGGCGCCTCCCCCTTCATCCTTTAATGGTATCTTGCCTCTATGGCAAGTGTTGGGGCTGATATGGCTTGATGGCTCTTTTGGAAAGAGCTTGGGCGCATATGGATAGTAGGGTAAGGTTTATGGTAAGATCTTGGAGACTTACCTTACCTCCAAACCCTAATTCCCCTCAAAACCTTGCTTAGCTGAATGACTCTTGCATGTTGCGCCTAGCCCTTCTCCTTGGATGGAAAGAATGCCTCTAAGGCATGTCTTGGGCTGATATGGATATTAGACAAATAAGGATAGGTTGAATGAGGTTTATGGCAAAGTCTTGGAGACTTTCCATACCACAAACCCCTCTCATCCTAGCCGCCCACTTGGTATGATCTTGGCCCTCCCTAAACCGCCTCTTGGCTTATAAAAGGGACCCTAGCTGCCCCCTCTCAATGGTTCGAATGTTGGAGACGTGAACACACATAGAGGGGCGAGAACAAGGGCAAAGGGCGACAACATCAAGGTGGCGCAACCCTTCTTCCTACTAGTGGCCGCAAGTCTTCTCCTTCCTCTCCTCTTGGCGTGACTTGGAGAAGGACTTGGTGGTGCCACTTCCTCTTACTCTTCCTAAGGGCCGAAACTCTTCTTCTCCCTCTTCTCTTGGAGTGAAGAGGATAAGGAGTTGGCGGCATCTTCCTTGCACTTGGCGCATGATCCTTGGAGGTGGCGCAAAAGAAGTGAAGGAACCCTAAGGCTTGATTCTCTTCCCGAGGGTAGCACCAAGCGTGGAAGGGAGCAACGATCAAGGAGTCGACGCGTGGATACTTGTGGAGGGCGAACACCTGGGCGCCTTCAACATGGCTTCGGCAACTAGACAAGCAAAAGAGGTACATCTCTAACACATCCTTGTGTCTTCTCTCTCGCATGGATCCTTGGAACCGGAATATGTTTCGGGTGTAATGATTCTTCCGCTGCGTCCTGGGATTGCAAAATTTTTAAATTACACCCGGTATTCCCTAACAGATAATACGGTAGCCGTGAAAAATACGGTACCGTAAAATCCCTTACGACACTGTCGTATTTTGGGTTTCTTGCCTCGATTTGCGTGAAATTTCTTGGGTGATCTCCTCTTGATGATGGTAATCCTTCTATGTATTTGATTTTGATTGGAAACGCCTAAAAATAGTGCCTTTTTACCTGAAAGCCATGAAAAACCAAAATAGAAGTAGACTTTGCAATAATCGATAAATTTAGTATGAAAACAAGCAAAAGATCTTCAATCTAGCATGAAAAGATATCAAAAAATGATACAAAATATACTATATATTTTGGTGTCATCAAAATACATAAGGCTCAAACTTTGCTTGTCCTCAAGCAAAAATCAAAATTTGAAATCAAAGTTTTATTAAAAGAGTAACCTTTTCATGCTCAATAAATTTCTAAAATACAACTCATCAATGAAAAGTTCTATCAATTGATTTATAAAATTTCAAATAAACATATCATTCTTAGAACTCAACCCTCTAGATCCATAATTCAATCAAATAAAACTTCGCAACATGGGAAGTCTTTCAAAACAAATTCCCCGAAAAGTATTTTTCAGAATGTGTGAGAGATCAGAAAGAGATGGAATTTATAAACTTGATACAAGGAAAACTTTCGGTTGCACAGTATGATGCAAAATTTTCTGAAAGACTTCCCATGTTGCGAAGTTTTATTTGATTGAATTATGGATCTAGAGGGTTGAGTTCTAAGAATGATATGTTTATTTGAAATTTGTCCAGATTTGCCCCACATCTAGTTGAAAATGAAGTTAGAAGGGCAAAGAAGTTTGAAAGAGGATTAAGACCAAGTATTCGAGGTAAACTTTCAGCCTTATAGCTTAGAACATATGATGAAGTTGTTGAACGAGCAGCCATAGTTGAGATGGATGTGGAGGAGATGCAAGAGCTCAGAAACAAAAGAGATAAGTTTCGATTTAATGTCCAAAAACAAAAGAGAGAGTTTGGGGATGGAGACAATAAACGAGCAAAGTTGCAAAGAACTGACATGAAGAGACAGGTAGTAGACAAATATCCAGCATGTAGTAATTGTGGAGGAAAACATGATTCCAAGCAGTGTTATAGGACAACAGGAGCCTGTTTTGCTTGTGGAAAATTTGGATATCAAGTGAGAGATTGCCCCGATAATAGAAGGAAAGCACCAATGCCTCAAAAGCCTATAAGTCATACAGGAGTCCATGCTATCACAACAAAACCAGATGATAAAGCCTCTAAATCAGTTGTAGAAGGTATTCTTTATGTTTCTAAACGAACTGCAAAAGTCTTATTTGACCCTGGTTCCAATCTATCATTTGTTTCTCATCATTTTGCTCAACATTTCAATACGCAACCTGAGTCATTGCCATCTATGCATGTGACAACACCAATTGGAGATTTTCTGACTGCCTCTCTTGTGTATTCCTGTTGTTTGATCTCAATTGGGGAATATGAGCTTCCTGTAAATTTGATTCTTTTAGATATGCAAGACTATGATATCCTACTTGGTATGGATTGGCTTTCCTCTTATCATGCAACGGTAGATTGCTATAGAAAAGAGGTGACTTTTAATTTGCCATATCAACCATCATTTCATTTTAGGGGAATAGTACAAGAATCACATCCCAATCTCATATCTTTTATGCATGCCCATCACTTACTTCAACAAGGTTGTGTATGTTACTTAGCTTATATCATGGATTGTCAACCTAAAGAAATGAATATGGCTGAAGTACCAGTGGTCCAAGAATTCCATGATGTTTTTCCCAATGATTTACCTGGGTTGCCAGTTGATAGAGAAATAGAGTTTGGTATTGATCTCATACCTAGTACAACACCCATATCTAAAGCACCTTATAGAATGGCACCATCAGAATTGGTAGAGCTAAAGAATCAATTACAATAATTATTGGATAAAGGCTTCATCCGGCCTAGTGTTTCACCTTGGGGAGCACCAGTATTATTTGTAAAGAAGAAATATGAAACATTGAGACTTTGTATTGATCATAGATAGTTGAATCAGGTGACAGTTAAGAACAAGTATCCACTTCCCAGAATATATGATTTATTTGATCAATTGCAAGGGGCACAAGTCTTTTCTAAAATTGATTTGAGGTCGGGCTATTATTCATTACAGATTAAGAGGGATGACATTCCTAAGACTTCTTTCAGAACTCGGTATGGCCATTATGAGTTTTTAGTGATGTCATTTGGTTTGACAAATGCTCCAGCAGTATTTATGGCTTTAATGAATAGAGTTTTTCAACCTTTATTAGACACATGGGTTATTGTTTTTATTGATGATATACTCATCTATTCAAGGAGTAATAATGAACATGAAGAACATTTGAGGAAAGTGCTGGGAATACTAAGAAAAGAGAAATTGTATGCTAAATTTAGCAAATGTGAATTTTGGCTAAATCAAATTGATTTCTTAGGACATGTAGTTTCAAAAGATGGCATTTCTATGGATCCTAAGAAAGTAGAAGCTATTGTACAATGGAAGCAACCCACAAATGTGGCAGAGATTAGAAGTTTCTTAGGCTTAGCGGGTTACTACATAAGATTTATTGAAGGATTTTCAAAAATTTCAAGTCCTCTTACTAGATTGACCAGGAAAGAAGTCAAGTTTGAATGGAATGAAGAATGTGAAAATAGTTTCCAAGAATTGAAGAAAAGGTTAACTAGTGCTCCAATTCTCACAATTCCATGTGGTAATGATGGTTTTTCAGTTTATACCGATGCCTCTACTAAAGGTCTTGGTTGTGTTCTCATGCAAAAAGGGCAAGTAATTGCGTATGCTTGAAGACAATTGAAAACTTATGAGCAGAATTATCCAACTCATGATTAGAATTGGCAGCAATCATCTTTGCATTAAAGATATGGAGGCATTATTTATATGGACAAACATTTGAAATATATACAGATCACAAAAGTTTGAAATATATATTTAGTCAAAAAGAATTGAATATGAGGCAAAGGAGATGGATAGAGTTGCTAAAGGATTATGATTGTACCATTCATTATCAAGCAGGTAAAGCAAATGTTGTGGCTGATGCACTTAGCCGAAAATCTAGTGGTAAATTGGCAAGTTTGATGGTAAAGCAATGGAACTTATTAGAAGAGTTTTGCAATCTTATTATTGATGTAAACATTCAAAATCCCAAGATGTTGCTTGCATCATTAAAAGTTCAATCTGATTTTCATCAACAAATACTAGAGAAGCAATTAGAAGATCCAATGTTATCATCCATTAGAAGCAAAGTTGGGGAAGGTCAGATGCTTGATTTCCAAATTACTCAGGATGGGATTTTGAAATTTCACAGTAGACTATGTATTCCAAATGATCCAGATATGAAGAATAAGATATTGGGCGAAGCTCACAAATCTAAATATTCCTTACATCCAGGTGGTACCAAAATGTATAGGGACTTGAAATGTAATTACTGGTGGACAGGCATGAAGAAAGATATTGCAAATTATGTTTCTAAATGTTTAACTTGCCAACTCATAAAGGTAGAACATCAAAAGCCAGGAGGACCATTGCAACCATTAGAGTTACCATAATGGAAATGGGAAAGTGTTACTATGGATTTTGTTTCAGGCTTGCCAAGAACATCAAAGAAGAATGATGCTATTTGGGTAATTGTTGATAGGTTAACTAAGTCAGCACACTTCTTGCCAATTAATATGACATATTCCCTTGATAAGCTTGTGAAATTGTACATTTATGAGATTGTAAGACTTCATGGAGTTCCAAATGAAATTATATCAGATAGAGATCCTAGAGTTCTTTCTAGATTATGGAAAAGATTACAAGAGTCATTGGGCACTAAACTGAAATTTAGCACGGCTTATCATCCTCAAACTAATGGACAATCTGAAAGAACAATTCAAACACTTGAGGACCTTCTTAGAGCATATATCATGGATTGGAAGGGTGAATGGGATGGTGAGTTGTCCCTCATTGAGTTCACTTATAATAATAGTTTTCACTCTAGCATACAAATGACACCTGATGAAGCTTTATATGGAAGAAAATGTAGGACACCACTTTGCTGGGAAGAAGTTGGTGATAGAAATATATTGACCCCAGATGAAGTGCAAGAAACTACAGAAAAGGTTCAAGTGATAAGAAACAAATTGAAAATAGCTCAAAGTCACCAAAAAAGTTATGCTGATAACAGAAGAAGGGACCTTCAATTCCAAGTTGGAGACCATGTATTTCTCAAGATATCGCCTTGTAAAGGAGTAATAAGATTTGGTAAGAAGGGAAAGTTAAGCCCAAGATTTATGGTCCTTTTCAGATAGTTGAAAGAATTGGATATGTTGCTTACAAGGTTGCACTTCCACCAGCCTTAACCAATGTTCATGATGTTTTCCATGTATCGTTATTGAGGAAGTATACTCAAGATCCCTCTCACATTATTGAGAATGAACCCTTGGAAATTGATAAAGATTTGTCTTACTCTGAACAACCAAAACAAATTGTGGATAAAAAGGATAAGATTTTGAGAAATTGTGTTATTCCCTTGGTGAAGGTCATTTGGCAACATCATTCAATGGAAGAGGCAACATGGGAGTTGGAGGAAGAAAAGAGGAAGCAATATCCATATCTTTTCAATGAACCAGGTATGAAATTTAGACTAAATTTCTTTTAAGGAGGGGAGAATGTGATATCCCTGATTTAGCTTCTAACATCATTATGAAGATTATGAAGTAATATAGAGAAATACCCATAGTAACTCAAGAGGAATAATGCATAAAGAAAAAAGACTAAAGTATAAATGTAATTATTTTGGATGCATGTTGAGCACTTAAGTGAGAATTTGAATAAGTGATTTCTCCTTATTTGGTAAAGTCAAAACAAATAAGAGAGAAAGGATATAAGTGGTTAAGTGAAATGCATAAAAAGAAAAACACCTCATGCTTGTCTTTGAGCCACCTCAAGCTTGTTATGAGGATAAGATGAACTTGGTGATGACACCTCCTACTAGGGGTGACTAATGAGGTAAAATGAAGTAAAAAGAAGGAAAAAAAATAGGTTTTTACCAGCAACTTCGTTTGGGCTTGTAGAAGAAGTGGTGAAGGTGGTGAAAGAAGAAGAAGACTTAGAAAAGCACAAATTTTCATAAGGCAAGTTTCTACCCTATGCCCTAAATTCATGGTTTCATAAATATGATAATTTCATCCCCAAATGATCTTCAAATCCTTTAGTTGATACTCTGATTTGTTGAAATCAAAATGAATTTCGAAGGTGTTTTTCATAAACGAATATGGAAAATTTTAAAAGCATGGTTAAGGTGATGTGAGTGTGTAAATCTAACCTTGTTAGGGTTCTTCTTCTATATCTTTATACACACAAATGGTTTATAACTAAGAATTGATTTGTAGAAAATAAGACTTGAACACCTTTCCAACGCATCCAATATTGGATATAGGTACTTTGAGCTCAGGCATCAATGATGTAGCATCATTCAATATATACTTGCTGTAAAACCAGACTGACCTACTTGTGTGGTTTTGTGTATAACTTCTGATATACCACTCGGTTTTGCCTGATTCTTGATTTAACGGAACGTATATTCAAATCAAATATCTTTCCAATGGATGATATATTGTATATCTTTGGTATACTTCGTAGTTATAAATGGATTGCATTCTCTAGTTTAATGCCCTAAAATTTTGGGGAACAGGGCAGTTTGACCCTTTGTTACTATAACCCTTATATCTTTTTGTATACTCTATCAAATGGACTCGAACCAAGCTTATTGGAAAATAGACTGAAATATGGTTTCAATGAATCCTATATTGTATGGTATTATGTAGTATCTTCCTATGATTCATCTGAATGAATTGAGCTGAACAAATTGATATTCTCTATTGATCTCTTATGGTAGAATTTGTAGGTATTATTATGAACATTCCATGCACATGATTTTGATGAATGGATCAATATCCTTTCCTGGTATGACGATTATAAGTTTATGCATGGGGTTTGTCACTTTTGATACTTTTAGCCATGATCATGTTGTAAGGGCAATATCCCAAAGTTGATAATGTTGCTTATATCATGACAAGTCTTTGGCCCTTATGACTTTAGTGGGAAAATGATTTGATCCCATTTATGGGAATTAAGTGATGGATGTGGAGCTAAGTGCTACATGGAGCAAAGTGCCACATTAGAAATAATGGGGGCCACCTCTTGAATCCAAGGGAGCCACCTCTAGAATCCCTCCAGCCACCTCTAGAACCCCTTTGCCGGCATTTTGCTTTGTGGGCTTTCCCAGACGTGGGTTAGTCTTGCTTCCAGATGTGGAGGACTTTGTTTTGCTTTGTTCCCACTATGCTATCTATGATACTTTGATATTAGTTCCATTGTGACATTTTGGTACTCCTGGGATAAGTTCATCTTTTGGGTTCTTGATATCATCCTTATGCTCTATGTATAGGTTGTCATTATGGTATGAGTTTTGGATATCCATTTGATAAATTCGGTATTGATGCTTCTGTTTTGCATATGATATGACTTGTTTAAATTGTAATCAAAAATCTATTTTGTTGCATGGGCAAAGTAGATCTTGTTGAGTTTTATAGCTCACTCTTTTGGCTTTATATACTACAGGCTAGCTTTGGTTGCTTTTCCTTGGGGGCATTGAAGGAGGTGTTGAGAAGAACTTTTGCTAATACACTCTTATTTAGTTGCTGTAATAATGTGATGCAAAGATATGCTCATGTATATATCTTGTGTATAGACGACGTTGAGCAAATTTTGGATATAATAGCACATTGTATGTATGAACTAGTTGTGTAAATGAAGTTTGATGTTTTAATCTATCTTTGTGGTTGGTTGATGATTAATGATTTTGATTACATGAATTTTCATTCACCTAGGACTATGTTAACAAAGTTGTTTCTCAAATTTTGTTCGAAAGAATTTTGGATCTTGGGAATTTGTGATAAATAGAAAAGATAATATTGTATTATTCCTAGGGGTGTGACAAGTGGTGGTATCACAGCATGATTGGAGAATATGTTATGTTTATCTTTAGGAATTGATTTGTTATATGGCTGGTGATTAATGGGAGTTTATTTTTGGATGACTTAGGGATATAAGATGACGAGATCTTCTCACCACAGTGACCTTGCTCACCACATTGGAAGCACCTTTGTTCCTTTGACTTCTTTGCCTTTTTCTTCAGTGCTTGGCACATTCCTTACCCTTCTTCTTCATCTTCTTGGCCGTAGGGACCAAAAGAACAGAATTGGGTTTGGTCTTTCCCATTTCACACTCGGCTGTTTGGAGCATATTCAACAGTTTCTCTCGAGTGCATTCAATCCGGTTCATGTTGAAATTTATAATAAATGGACTGAAGCTAGGGGGCAGGGACTGTAGTATAAGATCTACAACTAGCTCGTTATCTATGGTGTACCCCAGTCTTCTGAGATGATCCACGTTCCCAATCAACTTGAGTACATGGGGTCTCACTGGTGTTCCCTCATATAACTTGCATCGAAAGACTGCTTTGGCAGTGTCATATCTCTCAGTTCTAGCCTGAGCCTCAAACATCTGTTTCAGATGAGTGATCATCTGAAAGGTGTTTTGCTCCTCATATTGCACCTGTAGCTCAGGTGCCATAGTGGCTAGCATGAGACATGCTACTTCCAAAGAGTCATCTTGATGCTTTATGAAAGCATCCCTATCTGCCGCTCGGGCATTAGGCGCATGAGTCGCAAGAAGAGGCTGCTCAAGGACATACAACTTCTTCTTGAGCTTGAGGGCTATCCTCAAGTTCCGATGCGAATCCATGAAGTTGGATCCAACTAACTTGTCCTTCTCAAGGAGGGATCGCAGTGTCAATCCGCTAGTGTTTATGACCATTATTCTACAACAACTAAGAAACAACAGATTAATACTACTTCAAATCATTTGAACTGGACTTGTTTTAAATGATTATGGCTCCCACTATTTTAATCGAATTGACAACCCACAAAGTCAATCGGGAAATCTGAGATTTCCTAGTGAGATGAGATCCTTATTCCACATGAGGCTTTGCGTCCCACGAGGGAGGGAAGAGATGAACTAAGGGACCCATGCTTCTTAAGGTAGGCACGCCGGCTGATTGCACTAGGCAATTCCCCTTATTGAGACAGTCTAGGCATTTCATGTCTAGCGAGGGCTGGATGCAGCTTGAAACCCTAACCTCTCAACGATGCCTGTAGAGTTCCATTATGTGCCCAGCACATGTGAAAATCTAGTCAAGTCTATTCCTAACCGTTATGCCCAAGGCCAACGAGTTTCTTTACAAAGGCATGCCCAGGGTAAAACTGGACGAGGGAAACCATTGTCACCACACACCTTCTAAAGATAAGTGGGTGTGTCCCACGAGGTTGGGAAATAGTGCACAACACTACTGATCGATAGCTTGATGAGGGCTACGCGTTAGAAGGCTACTAGACTTGATATATTTGATTGAAGGTTTTTTGAGGTCTCATCCTCTTAGTTTTATCTTATGTCTAACATTATAGGCATGCAATCCTACAGTGAGAACATAAAGATAAAACATTGCAGGCATGCTTTAGCAGATAAGAAAAGTAGTAAAAGGATAATGTGATCATGGTCCATTCAAGACATTGAACAAGCCCATGCCAAAAGGGGTTCAATTCTTGACCTAGGACTCAAGCCCCTAAAAACTAGACCTAGCCTAGTTGACCTCTAGCTTGATCTTCAAGGTTTGCTCCAAGGTCCACCACACTATGGTTTAGCTCTCAAACCCTATAGGTAGTTCTAGGGAAACCCTAGAAGCACACCCCATGGTTCGGCCAATGCCATGGGTCCTCCTCCAAGGAAGATGCACCACCTTTGTTGAAGCTTGTTGCACCATCAATTATGTAGGATGCGCCCCCTTAATCTTAATCTTGAATTTTACAAAGTAAAAGAAAAAGAATGGCGGCACGCAGGCCTCACAATAATACATTGCAGGCATACAATTGGGGCTTGACTAGTGATCACAACATCATGCATAAACAAGGTACTTACTCATGCAATTCTATATGCTCATGAAAAACCTAAAATATGAAATTTTAGTTTCTTATAAAACATGTCTTTCTTCCTCTTATTCTTATCACAGATCTTTTGATTATCTGAGATTTTGTTTCATCATGATTTTATAGATCCTTTCAGCTGGTAATTTTGTTAGATCAAGAGACCCGGCCAATCCGAAGACACAATGTCTGTCCTACTTGACAAAATTGCATGCGCCTTCCACCTTAAATCAATCAGAAAAATAATCATCCAATAATCAAAAAGAAATTGAATAGAGGATTGGAAGCAAAGACCTACAATTTTTCCTACTTAGAAAAATCGTAAGCATGGCATATGCAATTTGCGAAAATTAGATATGGCATGTGAGCATAGAAAAGCGTGAAAAACATCGTTCGAGGCTCGCAAGTCGCTCTGATACCACTGTTGGGAAACCCCGGGGATATTTTTAAAAAAAAATTCATAGAAATCACAGCGGAAAAATAACCCTCGAAACAGACCAGTCCCAAAAACCCAGTGAAGATCGTCATGCGAGGGAGTCAACACGATGAGATGAGAAGGTACCTTGAAGTAATTTGAGACGATGTAGATGTAGGTGCCCAAGTGTGCACCCTCTGCAGTCTCACACACATGGATGCTTCGAGTCTTCTTCTTCCACGCTCGGTGCTAGCCTCGGGAAGAAGATCCATGCCAAGGGAGTTTCCTCTTGAACACTTGCGCCAATCACCAAGGTGGGTAAGCTCCAAGGGAAGAAGTGGAAGAAGATCTCTTTAGTCTTGATGGAAGAAGAGGAGAAAATCTCTAAGAACCCCAAGCTTTCGCCCCTCCATCTGTCTCCACGCCTCCAAGAGGAATTAGTGGCATGAGAGGGGCAGGCAAGGGTCTCTTTTATAAAGATCATGTGTGGCTTGGAGAAGAATTAGGAGAGCATGATTTTAGGAATTAATTAATTAAATCCTAATCCAATTAGGACTCTAATTAATTTAAATAAAATCAGCCCTATTAAATCTCCACAAAAATATGACTCTAATTAATTAATTAATTAGCCCCTATTTTATCTCAAATGATTAATTCAAAATCAACTTTAATTAATCACATGATATTAATTAAGGCATAGGCGCTAACCCCAGTCTAACTAGGGTTAAATTTGTGCTTGCCTTTTCTTCTCCTTAAGCCTAATTAACTTATCAGTAAGCCCAACTATATAATGGGCCTAGCCCAAGGTCCATTATGCATGTTAATCAACCCATTGGATCAAATCCAATTTAACCCAAGGTCAAATGAGGTTAACCAAGGTTAATTTGGTCAATATGCCAAAAATGGAAGTTGGCCTTAATAAGTTTCTTCCATCTCATCAGGCCCATTGGCTCTGATGAATCACCCGAATAGATCTGAATTAGCCAATAACTCGATCCAAAGGCTATCCGATCAATATGAAAACTCGAGCATTAAGGTGTGTGACCCTGTAGGTTCCTTTGACATTGGCAGTGCTGACCTAAGGTCACCACAAGTAGTGAGTGGCACCTAGCAGTGCATCGCTGCTACCCAAGTCATCGGAATGGATATCGACATCGACATCCCCATCATCGCAACTAGGCACTGATGTATTATAGTCCCTTTGCCAAACTGATTTCCGATTGGACAAGTGTGTCACCACTTGTTTTAACCCAATCACATGGTTATGACTAAATCAGGTTCTCACCTGGGTATGGTCATACACTTTCAGTCATAGAACCATAAGGGGCCCTGTGGATATCAAGCTTCCCTCAGGAAGGGGCAAATCCTCTATATGTCAATTAATCTTCTCATATGGGTCGTGACATACTCAATGACAACCGTTATGACCTCCCAACTACGGTGAGATGTTAGATTGTATCAAAGCATGTCCCTAACCACATAGAAGAGTCAATGACCTCAAGTCTAGGGATCAACACATCTCCTGTCACTTGTGAGGATAACTCATGACACCAAGTCATTGCCTCACAGTGGGTTGATCCAGTATATCTACCACTGATATACCCATATGTCTGCGTTAGTGTTTCATACCTAACCAGCCCATATATCAGTCTCTCATGTATCATAGCTGTCCCATATCTACTAACGTACTTGACTGGGGACAAAAAGTTCGAGCACAGATCCAATCTGTCTCCAGGGACATTATCACATAAGTACACATTCGCAGATGTAAACAAATGATGATAACGACAATGCTAGAATGATATATAAATATCAATTTTAAGTAGTACAATAATGGACCAATATTAGGTCCTAGAGCATATACACCAACAAGTCTCACATGCACCAAAGCTGTCTCTTATCGGCTAAGGCACCTTGACTAGGGATTACTATGAGAATGGATCCAACCAAACTCATGGGACATTATTTATGCAATTCAATACATCAACACATGTAAAGCAAACTACATAATAACGATCATGCCTTTATCAATTATATCAAAGTACATTCAAATAATGCCAGACCATGTTCATATATTGGTCTGCATGGCATATACACTAACACGTATTTCCTTCTAGACGGAAATCGACTAAAATTACGGCAGGTCAAATAAATTACAGTAGTGTCATGGTTTATTTCGTAAGTTCAGTAAAACCATGGTACCATAATATTCATTACGGCCTTGCCATAATTTAGTCTGAAGCTCCGATTTACGTGAAATTTGATGTGTGATCTCCTCTTGATTATTGGAATTCATTAATGCACTCTAATTGCTCGAAAACTACTTAAAATATTGCCCTTTTACCTGAAAATGATAAAAAATGAGAAAAGGTATAGATTCCGTAATATTTGATAAATAAGGCATAAAAATAAGCAAAAGAGCATGAATATGACACAAAATAACCAATCAAATAATACAAAGTATACTATGAATTTCTGTGTCATCAAATACATAAGGCTCAAAATTTGCTTGTACTCAAGCAAATAAAGAAATCAAAACCGATCAAAGAGAATAAACTTTCTTATGAAGAATAAACTTCTAAAATATAATCACCAATGAAAAATTTCACTAAATGCTACATAAAATTCCAAATAAACATATCTTCTTCTAAATTTAATCCTCAAGATCTACAACTTAATCGAATAAAATTTCACAATTTGTATAATACACAGAATTTCAATCTCAAGATTTTACCCAGTTTAAGTTCAAATCCATAATACTTTTGTTTACAAGAATAGGATATCCAAGATCTTTTTCCACTCAAAATCTTTTAGTTCCTCCCTTTTTTGTATCAATTACATTCTCCATTCAATTAACACCTTTTTTCTGATGACGAATTTAGAGTACATTGGTCACATAACCAATGTAATAGAACTCATATCTCTTTGGCAGGAAAAATCTTACCTGAGATAGTGGAGTTAATGTAGCACGATTTCTCTCTATGGCATGTACCCACATAGATATATACTTTTTACTTGGACTTCAACTCTTAACTTCGGTACCACCATAAATTAACATGGTGCCATGATGAGGAGTCATTCTCTTTCTTTTTTTTTTCCTTTTCTTCTCTCATCATTTTTTTATTTTGACTTCAACCCATGTCTTTGGTACCACTGCCAATTTTATGCAGTGCCAAGTAAGGGAGTCACCTCTCACTTTATTGGATTATGGAATCTTTCTTCCCAACAAATAGCAAATAGATCAAATATCAACTAGATTAATCAATTGATATCAATTCAAAAATCATACTCATATGCTTGTTTTGATCAAAAAGAATCCTTAACAAGGAGGTATTATCAACAATCTTTGATTATTCCTAACCAATCATGCATCCAACTTTAACAAAAAATTTTGCAATAGCTATTATAGGACAAGACTCATGATAGACAGTGAACTCATAAAGAATAAGCATCTTAACATCTTAACATCTTAACATTCGCACGACATGTATGAGAATCACAATCATCATAACAGAGTACTAACATAAGCGATAAGGTAATGTCATACAGAACTGTCACATAGTTGGGTCTGAAGATGTTGACCAGACCCATGAATAAAATGGCATATAAGATACAATGCCACAATATCCATCCATCACAGAATAAAAGTCATGCCACAGTCGTGAGTTAAACAGCCACATGAAGACAAAAAAGAAGAAGAAACCGGAGTAGAGATAACTCACCCACTCTAAAAGTGTGCATAGTCCTCTATGCAATACCGTGATGTGAGAGGAGCGGGTGTTATGGGTGTGTCCGGGGAAGCTACCTCTGTTTGCGCGAGCGAGAGCTAGAAGCCCGTGAGCTCTTGCTCTTCCCGCGTGCGCTATAGTCTTGCTCAACCTCTTCGTCTGAAGAAATGTCCACGCGAGCCATGTTCTCCTCAGAGAGAAAGGAAAGTCGCTCATCCATACTTGATATTTTTTCCCAAACAGACCCCATCATCTTGTGTTGCCTTTGCATGTGCGCCTCCATAGACTCCCATCGAGAGGAATGGTCCTACTGAATGTATGAAACGGTGGTATCCAGGTGATCAATCACTTCTCGTTGGTGGAGTTGCTCCTCTTTAATTTCTTGCAAGATAGCCATCACAGAGTTAGAGGAAGAAGTGCCACGAAAGGAGAATGCTCCGGGTGCAGGTGGTGCGGTGTCGACAGGGTCAGGCTGTGGATCCTCAAAAGGCTGGATACGCCAGTTTCCCCGCACTCTTACAATTGTGCTCTATGGGTTCAATAATGGAAGGCAGAATGGACTCCCTTTGAATGTCATGCAGTAGGAATCACCCTTGCGTATAATCAGCTTCATGGCGACGCAAGACTCGATCTCGAGCTTGCCAAGGGAGGTTGGGAACAACTATAGCAAGTAACCTTAGGAGGTTGGGTAGGGCTCCTATAGTCCCGTTTACTTGTTTCAGGGTTTGGCATTTTAGGGGGAGGAGCAGGGGTACTCGGCTTGCTAACCGGAGCTAAAGTGTTATGCCTAGGTACATGATACCTAGACTGTTGTTGCAAATCATATTCTAGTTCCATGGCTAGTTGGTAGGCCTTAGCTAGAGTCTCACATCTATAATGAATAAAGGCTCTCTTGATATCAACTCTCAACCCTCCTTTATACCGGTTTAGGGATAGCCAAGTTTCCTCATTTAGATCACACCTAAGTAGGAGTTCTTCAAATTTCCTATTATACTCGGCTATGGAATCATTTCCTCGAGTGAGCCTAGTGAGTTGGTCGTATAACTTTTGTCTATAATTTGGAGAGACATATTTTTCCCTAAGTTTCCATTTCATTTCTTCCCACTTGGTGATGGGAGGGATACCACTCCTGGCTAGCTTAAGTTTGATACTATTCCAATACAATTGAGTTGAACCCCTTAGCAGAAACTTAACACACTGAACTTTACCATGTTCAGGTATCTTACTCCATATAAATTAGTTTTCAACCTGCGTTTGCCATTCTAGAAAGGTTTGGGTATCCAAACTACCCTCAAATATGGGAGTGTTGAGCCTTAAGTTTCGGTAAATGTCTTCCTCCTCACGGTGGTGGGTATATGACTTAGAAGTAGGAGCTCCTAGTGGGTATCCAGTTGGCATATTTCCCTTAGACACATATGGCTGCCCACTCTGGTGTCCACTCATAGTTGCCAGAATATTTTCTAACTCAGGCCTTGGACTATCATTGGGTTCATACTGGGTTCGGCTAATACCTTCTCCCTAGGTAGGTTCATGCTGTCTCTCAGTGCGGTGTAGGTGGGCTGGTAGTGGGACTCTAGGGTTTGGTTCATACAGTTGTTTAGGTGACTCATTAACCGGATCCTTACCCCTTTCCACTTTATACATCTGTTGGGTCAAGCCTGTCATGGAGGCTTGGAGGTCCCTAAGCATGGCCATCATAGCATTCATCTGGCCCTGCATAGACTCAGGCTCTTCGGTTTGCTGATTGTTCCTCGTGCGAACAACCATGATGAAGGTGTGTATAGGATTTGCGCAAACAAAGAACTAAATATGGTATGAGATCGAGTCTTGCACCATGTTAATTTACGCAAGACTCTTTGGGCATCATCCCGTACAGCACATTGTTGCCAGTAGCTTCCAATGTGCTGTACGGGATGATGCCCAAAGAGTCTGCCAAGGGAGTGATAAGGCCGCCAATCACAATCGCCCCTTTCAACGAGCTGGCGACGCGGCTGAACTACTTAGCAAGATAATACCCAGAATCCACCCGGAAGCTATGAAGCATGCACCAGAGATAAAACAACTCGGTCTGTCGAAACATACCGTCGCTCTCACCACGACCAAATATGGTATGAGTCAACACGCGGTGAATATACTTGATGACTAGGTTGCATAGGCTAGAGGCACGGGCCATGCGAGTGGAGTAAATGTGCTCGTTAGTTATTGTCCAATAGCGAAATATTACACGGCCGTAATTCCCAGTCAAAAACGCGATTTTTACGAGTCCGAATTTTGCGTGAGCCATAACTTTTGATCAAGAACTCCAAATTAGGATCCGAAAGTTGCTACGGACTCGTCTTTAAGAGGGGAAGGCGTACGAAGTGAAAGGAAGAATTTTTATCCAGGATCGAGAGAGCAATCAACAGAGAGGCGTAGAGGCCACCTCAGGCCGTGATTTTCACGCAGAAGCTTCGTCTGGAGTAGGAGAGCACGTCCCAGAAGTTTCAGAGCGTTTGGAGTCCGATCGAGGGAGAAATCATCAAAACAGTGGTGATAGCACTGTTCATACGCGAAATTACGGGTTGTATTTCAATTACAACCCTGTTTTGTAACTTTTCTTCCCCTTTTTCACTTTCTAATACTCTAGAATTATGGTTTGTTGTAATCCCTTCTCCATGCAAGCTTAATCTTTATTTGGGACATGGGGTGTAATCCCTTTGATTTTTAATGATTAGATACTTTTTATTTCGTCAAGATAATTTTGCCATGATAATTCTAATTTTGTGATGAATTGTCTTTAATTTTCCATAGATCTATGTTATTATCCATGTTTTAGAGTTTTCTCAATGAGACTGAAAGGTGATTTGCTTGAGAGCTTGGACCCCTAGAATTGCATGTTAGGATCCCTTCCTTAGGTTAGATCCAACTTGATTTGTTCTAGTAGATAAATTGTCATGTTTGATAATATTGATCTAGGATTTAATTAATGTTATAAACGTTGATAGATCTTGCATGAAAGTGAAGGTCGGTCTATTGGAAAACCCTAGGTAGAACCAGTGTTGAGTCTCGGATGCACGAAAGTGATCCTTGAGATTCCACTTGAGACTATCAATCAAATTAGAATTCAGATGCACGAAAGTGATTCTTGAGTTCTTTGATTGATGATTTACTTATCTACAGCATTGAAAATAGATCTTGCATGAAAGTGAGGATCAGTTATCTGCATGATTGTCTGCACGAAAGTGAGACAATACCCTTATCAAGTAAATTATGTCTTTATCATGATAGAATTAGACTGACAACCCTTTATTTATGTCTAATCATTAGAATCAAGGTGGATGAAACCCTAGTCCTAGTTCTCTCTCTGATTATCTTTTAGCGTACTTTTCTTGCATAGTTTACTTCCTTTATATTCGGTTTGCTTAGCTAGTGAGAAACCAATTATTTGGTACTTAACAATAAGGTCCCTGTGGATTCGATACTTTTCTGTATTACTTCGATAGTTCCGTGCACTTGCAGAAACCCTATCAAGTTTTTGGCGCCGTTGCTGGGGAATTAAATTGTGTTCATATTTAGTGTGTCCCCGCGTGCCATACTTGTAGTGTTCCCCGGCAACGGCGCCAAAAACTTGATAGGTTTCCGTAAGTGCACGGAATTATCGAAGTAATAAAAATATCGATCCACAGAGACCTTATTGTTAATTACCAAATAATTATTTTTTCACTAGCTAAGAAAGCCAAATATGATGAACGTAAACTATGCAGAGAATATGCTAGGGAGATAATCAGAGAGATAAACATGGCACTAGGGTTTCATCCACCTTAATTTCAATGATAAGATATAAATAAAAGGTTTGTCAATCAAATCTTGCTAAAATAAAGACCTAATTTACTTCATAAAAGGATTATCTCACTTTCGTGCAGATAACCATGCAGAGATAAATCCTCACTTTCGTGCAAGATCTGTCCCAATGCTAAAGATAAGTAAATCATCAATCAAAGAACTCAAGATCACTTTCGTGCATCTGAATTCTAGGTTGATAATCTCTAGTGGAATCTCAAGGATCACTTTCGTGCATCCGAGCCTCAACACTAGTTTTACTGAAGGATCTCCAACGTTCTGATCCTCACTTTTGTGCAAGATCTCCACATTTGATAAATAGACTCAATCCATAGATTCATATTACTATCATGGCAATTAATCTATTAGAACAGATCAAATTATATCTAACCTAAGGAAGGGATCCTAACATGCAATTCTAGAGTTCCAAGTTCTCAAGCAATTACCTTTCAGTCAATAGAAAAAACTCTAAAAACATGATTAATAACATAGATCTATAAAGAGTCTAAGAACAATCCATCACAAAAGTAAAATTATCATAGCAAAAATTATCATGACGAAAATAGAAGAGTTATCTAATGATTAAGAATCAAGGGGATTACACCCCATGTCCCAAAACAGTATTAAGCTTGCATGAAGGAGGAGATACAATAAATCATAGTCTTAGAGTGATCAAAAAATGAAAGGAAAGGAGAAACAACGTTACAACACGGCTGTAAAATCCTTTACAGCCGTAATTTGCTTCGATGAACAGCGCTGTCACCGCTGTTTCATTAATTCCTCCTCCGATCGGACTCCAAATGCTCTAAAACCTCTGTGCTATCTTCCTCTCCTCCAGGCGAAGCTTTTGCATGAAAATCACAGCCTGAGGTGCCCTCTACGCCTCTCGGCGCGAGGCCAAACCCTAACCCCCTCTCTATTGATTGCTCTCTCGATCCTGGATAAAAATTCTTCGTTTCACTTCTTACGCCTTCCCCTCTTAAAGATGAGTCCGCAGAAACTTTCAAATCCTAATTTGGAGTTCTGGATCAAAAGTTATGGCTCACGCAAGATTCAGACTCATAAAAATCGCGTTTTTGACTAGGAATTACAGCCGTGTAATATCTCACGGCACTGCCGTAAAATAGCTTGAGTGTTCTATTCTAGAAACGCTAGAAAATACGGCCCATAATTTGGTTTATGGCAGTGCCGTAATTTTAGTTGAACTTTCTGGTCGGAATATGTTTGGAAAATACGGCCCGTGTAGAAGTTTACGGCAGTGCCGTAATTTCAGCAAAGGTTTCTGTTCTGAAGACGCTCCAAAATACGGCAGTGTAATTCTTTACGGCAGTGCCATAAAATCCCAAAATCTTTCTGTTTAGAAAAGCTCCAAAATACGGCCGTGTTTTTGATAATACGGTAGCCTCAAAATATGGTACTGTAAAATCCTTTACGTTACTGCCGTATTTTGGTTCCTAGCCTAGATTTGCGTAAAATTTCTTGTGTATCTTCCTCTTGATGATGGTAATTCTTCCATGTGTTTGATTTTGCTTAAAAACGCCAAAAATAGTGCGTTTTTGCCTGAAAATCATGAAAAACCAAAATAGGAGTAGACTTTGCAATATTCGATGAATTTAGCATGAAAACAAGCAAAAGATCTTCAATTTAGCATGAAAAGATATCTAAAATGATACAAAATATACTACATATTTTGGTGTCATCAGTTGCTTAGCAAAGGGCTCATTAGGGAAAGCCTTAGTCCATGTGCAGTACTTGCCCTACTTACACCAAAAAAAGATGGCACGTGGAGAATGTGCATTGACTGCCGTGCTATTAATAAGATAACTATTAAATACCGCTTCCCAATTCCCAGGTTGGATGATCTCCTTGACATGATTATTGGATCTGCTTGGTTTTCCAAGGTGGATATTTGGAGTGGGTATCACCAAGTGCGGATTAGGGAGGGGGATGAGTGGAAAACGGCCTTTAAAACCCATGATGGTCTTTATGACTAGATGGTTATGCCTTTTGGGCTAACCAATGCCCATTCCACTTTCATGAGATTAATGAATCAAGTGTTAAAACCATATATAGGCAAATTCTTAGTGGTATATTTTGATGATATATTGATCTTTAGCAAAACCGAATAAGAACATTTAGCACATTTAAGAACCACCCTTGACTTATTGGAAAAAAGAACACCTATTGCTTAATGTGAAAAAGTGTGTTCCTAACTCAAGAGATTGAATTATTGGGCTTCATTATAAACAATCAAGGACTTAAAGCCGATCCTTCCAAGATAGAAGCTATCGTGAACTGGCCTACCACTACGTCCATCACCGAAGCTAGGAGCTTCCATGGCCTAGCTACATTTTATAGGCGGTTCATACATGGCTTTAGCACATTAGTAGCGCCCATCACTAGTTGCCTACGCCGAGGTACTTTTGAATGGACCACCTCGGCTGAAAGGGCCTTTCAAGAGCTGAAATTGAAGATTACCACCACACTGGTTCTGAGATTACTTGATTTTAACAAAGTATTCATTGTGGATTGTGAGAACGGTACTTGGGTATCAGTGGTACACTTAGCCAAGAGAGACATCCCATTGCCTTTTATAGTAAGAAGTTGAATGAGACTAGACAACGGTATTCCACTTATGACAAAGAGTTTTATGCCATTGTGCATGCCCTTAAGTATTGGAGACATTACCTCATTCACAAGGAGTTCATTCTTAATAGTGACCATCAAGCCCTCATTTACCTAAATAGTCAAGTGAAATTGAACCCTAGACATGCTAAATGGGTTGAGTTCTTACAATAATACATGTTTGTCTTGAAGCACAAGGCTGGTATTCAAAACAAGGTTGCTGATGCTTTGAGCCGAAAGTTGCTCTTATTGAATACTCTTCAGGTGTTGGTTACAGGTTTTGAAAGGATCAAGGATGAGTACAAAGGGTGCCCTGACTTTAAGGACGTCTTCAATGATATCATTACCGGGTGCCCATATAGCTCGGACTTTGAAATTAGAGATGGATATTTATTTAGAAGAGGAAAACTTTGTATTCCACGCTCTTCATTGAGGGATTTTCTAGCATGGGAATTACATGGGGGTGGAACTGCCGGCCATCATGGGAGAGATAAGACCCTAACTTTGGTGGAGGAGAGATTCTATTGGCCCAATATGCTTAAGGATGTGACCAAAATAGTGGGGCATTGTTAAACATGCCAAATCTCCAAAACTAGGAAACATAATACCGGTCTATACATGCCCCTGCCCATACCCGAGGGACCCTTGCAAGACTTGAGTATGGACTTTGTGCTTGGGCTCCCTCGCACCAGTGCCCATTATGATTCTATCTTTGTGGTGGTTGATCGGTTCACTAAAATGGCCCATTTCAGTCCGTGCACCAAGACTGCTGATGCTTCTCATGTGGCCAGAATTTTCTGTAGAGATGTGGTGCGGTTGCATGGGCTGCCCCGGACCATCATTTCTGATAGGGATGTTAAGTTTGTGGGTCACTTTGTGGAAGCTAATGAGGACCAAACTGAATTTTTCTACAGCCTACCACCCGCAATCTGATGGTCAAACCGAGGTGGTAAATCGGTCCCTCGGTAATATATTAAGATGTTTAGTGGGGGCACATCCTGGGAATTGGGACAAATTATTCCCTACTGCTGAGTTTACTTTCAACAGTGCGGTAAACCGCACCATGGGTGCTAGTCCTTTCCAACTTAATTTTGGTTTCCAACCACGTAAACCCATAGATCTGGCACCCTTACCATCACCCTTTAAGCAAAATCATTCAGCCTTGTCATTTGTGTAGCACATTGTCAAGATACATAATGAAGTGAAGGATCATATTGCAAAGAATACACTTAATTATGAACTAACGGCTAATCCTCATCGTCTTGTTTTGAAATTGCAGGAAGGAGACTTGGTTATGCTCAGAAACAGGAAAGAGAGGCAACATGGAACCAATAGCAAACTACAACCGAGGGCCATGGGCCCCTTCCAGATATTGAAAAGGGTAAATGATAATGCTTACATGTTTGATTTGCCACAGGCCGGGAATACACCATACCATCAATGTGGAAGACCTCACACCTTACAAAGCATCCCTCCACATTGAAGCTCCAGCCCAAATATAGAAGGCTAGCAAGATACTTGAAGACCATCAGCGCATCACCAAAGAAGGAACTCATACTTACTACCTCATTCAATGCGAAGATAACAAGGAAGAATGGCTCTCTGAAGATGAGGTGTGCCAACTTTTGCCTAAGGAGCTTGAGAGCTACTCATTTAACTCTCCGGAGGAGAGTTCTCCCAGCCCCGAGAAAGCTGATGTAGGGACTCCTCCAAGAAGATCACCAAGACTCAGGAAGGCCCCAATTCGCTATGGGATGAATGCTTGAATTTCCTTATCATTTTGGGAACTTGTCAAGACTTGCTGTTTTGTTGCTTTTATTGCATGGTGTAATGTGTTACAAACTATATTTACTTTCAGCATTTATTACTTTATGTTGTAGCTAGGATTAGCCTAGGTTTACTTTGAAGCCTTTGTTTTGTTTTAGTGAATGTAGTAGGTTGTTTAGCCTAGGTCTGATACACACATGTATTGCACAGTCAAGCACCTAGGCTACCAACAGCATTGTGACCTTGGCATAGTTAATCTTCATCAGCTCAAGCACATTGGTACCAGCCCACTTCCAGCCCATTCAACATCAACCCAACATCCAGTTCAAACAGACCCAACATTCGGTTCACAACCAGCTCTTGCCAACATCAAAATACAAGACATCAAGAAGGTGAAGGGTCCCCTTCAAGGGGGAGCGCAAGCGGATAAAACCCCTTTCAAGAGGGGGGCCGAAAACCCTAAACAAGGGGGCGCATGCATTTTGCTAGGGTTTCAAGAATTCAATCGCTTATGTGCTCATATGATCAACTATAATATTTCATTAGATCAAGAATGTGATCATACCAATGCCATAGATCGGATGTCGGCTTGGAAGCAAAGTTCAAAGAGAACTTCTCCAAAGGAATCGCACACAAGAAGAAGAAGGCCTACACCTTGAACGTCCCTTGTGCTAGCAAGGCTCCAAAGTATCCCTTGTCGCGTGAAGGAGTTTTGGAGATCAAGCTTGGCGAGAGCAACCTTCCTCCTCTTCTCGTCTGAATGCTCTCACCTCCAAGGATGAACGTTGAGAAGAGAGGATTGAAGTCGAGCGTTCCAAAACGCTTTGGCGTTAAGGTGAAGTCGCCTTCAATACTTTCCATAAATGGAAGAGATGAAGCTATGCGCCCATTACCGAACCAAAACGCCTAACCCCTTGAACCAAGCGTTCACCCTTGTGAACCAGTTCAAGCCACTTCAATCCATTTCAATTTGGTTCAAGAACCAAATTAAACCAGCCCAAGCCATGGTCTAGATCTCATTGAACCAATGGTTCAATATCTAACCGTTGATCTCGTGATACTCTTGATCTCACCGATCTAGCATCAATACTCTCGATCGAAGCTTACCGATCTCAAGTCCCAATCAATCAAACATGATCAGACCAGATCTCACTTACAATCAGAGCCTCTATCCCTTTAAACTGAACCCAAACAATTCAGTCCACACGATCTGACTTAAGTAAGCCATATCATCAAATTGTGCGACCCTGAGGGTTTCCTTTAAATGTCGGTAACGATAACTTTCGTTATCACGATCAGTGAGGGGTATCTAGCAACACATCACTGTCTCCCGATATAAAGGAAAGAGTCTTCCAAGACTTCACCCAAACCACAGCACAAGTGTGAATCAACTTCACTAGGCATACATGTGTCCTTTGCCACTGGATGTTCTTATTGGACAAGCGGGTCAAGCTTGTAACTCCAATACGATGAGCATGATTAGATCAGATGAACATAGTCATCTGGGTATGGCCATACACTATCTCAATCATCTCATATAGGGGGGCCCTTTAGAACATCACACTCCTTAAACAAGGAGACGGCAATCCTATGTCTATCACTAGTGCCCTAACCTGATTCAAGCTCACCATCCAAGATAGTCTATAATCATTATGTTTCAAATGATATTGAACTACCTCAAGACAATGACAATCATCATTTAGAAACACAAGTGATCTCAAGTCAGAGGACATGTGCCACTTGGTGCTTACAAGGATCATTCACATTGTGACAAGCAATTGAATATCCTAGTAGGGTCTGTCCAGTACATCCAATGTACCCATGAGTCTACATCTTATTCCATGCTCGAAGCATCCTATAAGATTAGAACACATATTAGTCTCAATCATATCAAGGCTGTCTCATGTTCACCAAGATATCTCGACTAAGGACATATGCATGTCAGCCTAGCTGAACAGCTTTGAGACATTATTCAGAAGTACACTTATTACAGCAGACAAGGTAGCAACCTGAATAATAACCATGCCTTTATAAACATAAGAGTTTATTACATGATACTTATACAATCCCAAGGCCTCAAACATTAGCCTTAAGGGCATACCCCAACAGAAGGCCCAGCTCCAACTCCAATTAATCCACATCCAGCCCGTTTGAAACATCTCTTCAGCCCAGCCAATGTTGGGGTATGCCCTTAAGGCTAATGTTTGAGGCCTTGGGATTGTATTAGTATCATGTAATAAACTCTTAAGTTTATAAAGGCATGGTTATTATTCAGGTTGTTACCTTGTCTGCTGTAATAAGTGTACTTCTGAATACTGTCTCAAAGCTGTTCAGCTAGGCTGACAGGCTATATGTCCTTAGTCGAGATATCTTGGTGAACATGAGACAGCCTTGATATGATTGAGACTAATATGAGTGCTAATCTTATAGGATGCTTCGAGCATGGAATAAGACGTAGACTCATGGGTACATTGGATGTACTGGACAGACCCTACTGGGATATTCCATTGCTTGTCACAATGTGAATGATCCTTGTAAGCAGCAAGTGGCACATGTCCTCTGACTTGAGATCACTTGTGTTTCTGAATGATGATTGTCATTGTCTTGAGGTAGTTCAATATCATTTGAAACATAATGATTATAGACTATCTTGGATGGTGAGCTTGAATCAGGTTAGGGCACTAGTGATAGACATAGGATTGCCGTCTCCTTGTTTAAGGAGTGTAGTGTTCTAAGGGCCCCCCTATATGAGATGATTGAGATAGTGTATGGCCATACCCAGATGACTATGTGCATCTGATCTAATCATGCTCATCGTATTGGAGTTACAAGCTTGACCCGCTTGTCCAATAAGAACATCCAGTGGCAAAGGACACATGTATGCCTTGTGAATTGAGTCACACTTGTGCTATGGTTTGGGAGTAGTCTTGGAAGACTCTTTCCTTTATATCGGGAGACAGTGATGTGTTGCTAGATACCCCTCACTGATCGTGATAACGTAAGTTATCGTTACCGACATTTAAAGGAAACCCTCAGGGTCGCACAATTTGGTGATATGGCTTCCTTAAGTCAGATCGTGTGGACTGAATTGTTTTGGTTCAGTTTAAAGAGATTTAATCTCTGATTGTAAGTGAGATCTGGTCTGATCATGTTTGATTGATTAGAGCTTTAGATCGGTAAGCTTCGATCGAGAGAGATGATGCTAGATCGATGCGATCAGAAGCGTCAGATGATGAATGGTCAGATCTAGGACCTTGGGGTCTAATTTGATCTAGACTTAATTTATGGGCTGATTTGGTTTCGCTATTGAACCAAGGATATTGAACCGGCTCATGGGTTGAGCGCTTGGTTCAAGAGGGAGAAGAGGTTGCGTTTGGTTCATGGAAACGTGAACGCCAACTCTTAATCGTTGCCAATTTTGGAAAGTTCCAAAAGCATAACGCATATGCGTTCATGGCTTGATGTCTCTCTAATGTTTTTCGGTTTTGCTTCTTGGACGTGGTTTTGGAACGGCTTGCTCGTGTGGAAGGCATCGTTCTTGCGCCAAGGAAGAAGAGCTCTCGAAAAGAAGGAAGCCCTTTTCATCTAATCTCCTACACACGGTTGGAAAAGCTTGGCAATCTTGCTAGCACAAGAGTTGCGCAAGGAGGAAGCTTTCATCCCTTGTGTGTGATTTCTTTGGAGAAGATCCCTTCGATCTTTCTTCTTCCAAGCCGTACCTTCCCATGGCCATGGTAATGAATCTCTCACTTGTTATTCAAGTTGATTATATGAAAGTATAGAATGCGATCTTATGTGGAAACCCTAATTCCGCTGCTATGAGAAAGAAACATATGACTTGCGCCCCCCTCATGAAAGGGGTTCTTCTCACAATAGGTTTTGCGCTCCCCTCCTGAAAGGGTTCCATCAATTGGTATCAGAGCCAATCTATACTTTTTCATATGATTGCTTGCGGTTCTAATGAGTAGATCATCATGTTTGATCCATGAATATGTTGGTGAATAGATCTAAAGGTGATTGCTCACATGCCGAAACCTACATGCTAGTTTAGAACTTAGATGTATGTTTCTTCATGAGTTGCGCAAGATGTATGTTTCTTCATGAGTTGCGCATGTTGTTGTGTTGGCGCATGATAAGTATGTTGAATGGTTGAATGATATTTCATCAAATCTTATACCTACTTGCGCGCAAACATTTAGATCTATATGCATCTACTATAAACCCTTAGATGGGTTGATGGGGCTGAAGTCACCTCTAGGTTAGATCCATTAGTCTGATCAGACCATCTGACAGCTCAGATGGGTTAACCTGATAGCACCTATGCGCAAGCACAAGGTGGCTATAGGTTGACTGCATCTAGGGCGTGTAGCGAGGTCTGGTTGAGACACTACTGAACACACTTGAGTTAGGCCCGGGGTCACACCCGCTTGCCAAAACTCATGGGGGTAGTTCAGCCCTTGGCGCATGCATGGTTGACCATTAGGTCAACTCGGGTCAGTTAGGACTCGGTGCATGCAAGGGCAAAGGATCTAACTAGATGGATGAGTGGATCCCCATCAATGCACCATTGTAAGGTTGTAGGGCTCATAAGGAAATTAAAATTGATGCCATGGGGTTTTCAAAACTTTTAATTTCAAGATGATTGGATCACATGTTGATTGAACCATATGCTTGTCTATTTAGTCTTATGTGGGTTGCCCAATTGTGTGCTGTGCTGGGGCCTGCGTGCCTGGACTTAAAAAAAATTGTAAATTAATTTGTGATCTGCGAATCACATTGTACTTAATTTATAATATGTTGTTGACCTGCGAGTCAATCTTGTCTAGATAGATCAAATGTACTTTGATTAGACAAGAACAAAGGCACACATCCAAGAGGGGCATTCACCTGGTGGTGCACCTGTGGTGCTCTTGGCGCTAGGGCACTGGGTTGGACCAGATGAGATGCAATGAAGCTCAAGTGAAGACTTAAGTAATATTAAGGTCTTACTAGGGTTCATGGGCTTTTACCACATAAGATCATGCTTTCTACTTATTGCTAATAATTAGAATTGCATATTTATGTTTATCTTCTGCTATAGCCATAGGACATGCCTGATAGTAAGAAGATAAAAGACCGTTAAAATCCAACGCTAACATATCAAGCTCGTAAGCCTTCTGACGCGAAACCTCACCTTTCTGACTATCGTTGGAGCCGTGTTGAACCCACTCAGTGGGCACGTCCATCTATCTTCAGACGGTGCTGGATTTCACCTGCGTGTTACAGAGTTGGGATTTATCCCCTCTCGTTGCTCAGCATAGCACGTGGTGGTCCAGGGAGTAGGTCAGGTCAGCTTGACCATGTAGACTACATATGTGGCGCATATGGTAGCACATGGAGGCAGCCATCTCTGGGATCAGAGACTGTGTTGTACCAACTCAGTTGGCACAGTCTGCTGGATTGCCAAGATGAAGGGGAATCGCACGGGTTGGCGATTGGCTGGGAGAGCCTACCAGAAACTAGTGCTTGTCATCTCTGTGCATCTTATCTCGCCTGAGCGGGACGCGGAGACCAAGTATGAAATCTGGATCCCATCTCACTAAAAGAGTGTTACTCTTTCGGACTGTTTACTGGATTTTTCAGTCAGACAAAATAGTGAGAAAAGAATCTTTCTTAAAGTCCTGGATTGATTCTGAAACATTGATACTAACCTTGCTGTTCTTGCTTGTTGTAGATTCCTGCAGCAACGAACACCATGAGCATCAATGTGCGATCCCTACTGGAAAGGGAGAAGTTTGCTGGGCCGAACTTCTCTGACTGGTTCGGACACCTTAAGATCGTTCTTAAGGCAGAGAGGAAACTGTATGTCCTCGAGACGGCGATACCGCCGCAGCCCGCTCCGAACGCCGCAAGGGCGGTTCGGGATGCCTATGAAAAGCACGTCAATGATAGCATTGATGTCGCTTGCCTGATGCTAGCGTCTATGACGCCACCGCTGCAGCGTCAGCATGAGGATATGTCGGCTATAGAAATTATAGCGAACCTCAAGATGCTGTATGCTGCACAGGCGAGGACAGAACGCTATAATCTGACAAAGCTCTTCTTTCAGAGCAAACTGGCTGAGGGGAGCCCAGTGGGAGCTCACGTGCTCAAGATGATTGGGCACAAGGAGGCTCTGGAGAAACTGGGGCATACCGTCAACCAGGAGCTTGCTGTAGATATTATTCTGCAGTCTCTTCCGCCTTCTTTCGATGCGTTCATCATTAACTTTAATATGAACAAAATCGATTGTACGCCGGCAGAGCTGCTGAATATGCTCTTGACTACTGAGGAAACTCTGAAGGGCAAGCCTTCAACCTCTGTCTTAATGGTTCCTTTTAGGAACAAGAAGAAGGGGAAGAAGGGCAAGGCCCCTGTCAAGAATTACAGCAAGGCCCTGAAATAGAAGGTGAAGCGGTCGAAGGACAACAGGTGTTTCCACTGTGGCCAGCTGGGTCACTGGAAAAAGGACTGTAAAGCGCTCCAAGGAGATAAGAGGGGAAGCATCGCTTCTGGCTCAGGTATATACGTGACGGAAGTCATGGTTTCATCTTCTTCTATATCATGGGTGTTGGACACTGCATGTGGAGTTCACATTTGTTCAAATGTGCAGGAACTCAAGAGAAGAAGGCAGGTGGGACAGCATGAGGTAGACCTACGCGTTGGAAACGGGGCACGGGTTGCTGCGGTTGCTGTAGGAGACTATTTCATTACTTTACCATCTGGCATTGTATTAGAATTAAACAATTGTTATTTTGTACCCAGTATTACCAAGAATATTATCTCTATTCCTGCTCTTGTCAGGAAAGGATTTGCCTTTGAATGCAAGATTTCAAAGTGTATTTTGACTTATGATAATATTGTGTATGCCACTGGTTCAATTAACAATGGGTTATTCATGTTGGACATGGAATATTCTATACAAAACATTGATAATAAGAAAGCCAAGTATGCTGATGACAGCACCTTGCTATGGCATAGTCGTTTAGGCCATATAAACGAGAAGCGCATTAAGCGGTTGCATGAACATGGACTGCTGGGATCATTCTCCTATGAGGAGATTGATACATGCAAAGCTTGTTTGATGGGTAAAATGACGAAGTCTCCTTTTCCTCACAAAGGTCAGAGGACTTCAGGTTTACTTGACCTTATACACAGTGATGTGTGTGGGCCATTTAGTAAACATGCCAGAGGTGGCTATCAGTACTTCATTACCTTTACTGATGATTTCAGTAGGTATGGGTATGTCTATTTGATGAGACATAAAAGTGAATCTTTTGACAAGTTCAAAGAGTTCAAAAATGAAGTACAAAATCAGTTAGGCAGAAATATCAAGGCACTTCGTTCTGATCGAGGTGGTGAATACCTAAGTCATGCATTTACTGACTATCTGAAAGAGTGTGGGATTATCTCACAGCTCACTCCGCCAGGAACACCGCAATGGAATGGTGTGTCCGAGAGGAGAAATAGAACGTTACTTGATATGGTTCGTTCTATGATGAGTCAGGCTACTCTTCCATACTCCTTTTGGGGTTTTGCACTGGAAACAGCTGCAAAGGTACTAAACCGAGTGCCATCCAAGGCAGTTTCAAAGACGCCATATGAGTTATGGTACGGGAAACAGCCTAGCTTGACGTTTATCAGGATCTGGGGTTGCGAGGCTTATGTCAAAAAGCTCGCCTCTGGGAAACTAGAGAGCAGATCTGATAAATGTATCTTTGTCGGTTACCCTAAGGAAACTAAGGGTTATTATTTCTACGATCCCAAAGAGAACAAGATATTTGTTGCTCGGACGGCCATATTTCTTGAGAAGGAGTTTCTTCTGCAAGAGGCCAGTGGGAGAGAAATAAAGCTGGATGAGATTCCAGAGGAAGGACAAAGTAGTCAGGCAGAGTTGGATGTGCCTGAGCCAGTAGATCAGGTTACTGAACAACCTGAGGCTCAGATATCACGGGAACCGCGAAGATCGGGTAGGATCCGTCGACAGCCTGAGCGCTATGACGGAGTCTACATCATTGATAATGATGAACCCCTAACTTATGCGGATGCGGTCAGTGGACCGGAGTCAGCTAGATGGCTTGATGCTATGCGAGCCGAGATGGACTCCATGTCAGATAACCAAGTCTGGGATTTGGTTGATCCGCCTCCGGGAGTAATCCCTATAGGCTGTAAATGGATCTTCAAGAAGAAGATTGACATGGATGGTAACGTGGTTACCTATAAAGGCAGGCTAGTTGCGAAAGGTTTCAAACAAATCTACGGGATAGATTATGATGAAACTTTCTCTCCTGTAGCCATGTTTAAGTCTATTCGGATTCTTTTCGCGATAGCTGCATATTACGATTATGAGATCTGGCAGATGGATGTGAAAACAGCTTTCCTTAATGGAAATCTGGATGAGGATGTGTATATGACACAACCGGAAGGTTTCAACAATCCAGCAGATCGTCATAAAATATGCAAGTTAAAGAAGTCCATATATGGACTTAAACAAGCATCAAGAAGCTGGAATATTCGTTTTGATGAATCAATCTCTGAGTTTGGTTTCATCAAGAACGAAGATGACCCGTGTGTATATAAGAGGTTTAGTGGGAGCGTAATTACATTCCTAATCCTCTACGTCGATGATATCTTAATCATTGGAAATGATATTCCTGAATTGCATGCTGTTAAGGCATGGTTAGGAAAATGTTTCCAGATGAAAGATTTAGGAGAAGCAGCCTATGTACTAGGTGTGAAGATCTACAGGGATAGATCTAAAAGGCTTCTCGGGCTGTGCCAGAGTACTTACATCGATAAGGTCCTGGAGAGATTCCATTTAGAGAATTCTAAACATGGATATCTTCCAGTCAGACATGGTCTGAATCTTTCGAAGAGTCAGTGTCCACAAACACAGACTGAGAAAGATGAAATGGACAATACGCCTTATGCTTCGGCTATTGGGTCCATTATGTATGCGATGTTGTGTACTCGCCCAGACGTCGCTTACGGGTTAAGCGTGACCAGTCGATTCCAAAGTAATCCAGGTTTGGCGCACTGGATTGCAGTCAAGAACATTTTAAAATATCTGCGGAGGACCAAAGATATGTTCTTGATATATGGTGGTCAGGAAGAACTCAGTATAGAGGGATATACTGACGCTTCGTTCCAGTCGGACCAGGATGATTTCCGATCGCAATCAGGCTATGTTTTTAGCTTGAATGGTGGAGCAGTGGTGTGGAAGAGTTTCAAACAGTCAACTGTTGCTGATTCCACAACAGAAGCCGAGTATGTTGCAGCCTCGGAAGCATCTAAGGAGGCAGTGTGGATTCGTAAGTTCGTGAGAGAACTTGGTGTCGTTCCTTCGAGTGCAGATCCTTTGGTTATCTTCTGTGATAACACTGGAGCCATCGCACAAGCAAAGGAACCGCGGTCGCACCAGAAGTCCAAGCACATACAGAGACGGTTTCACTTGATCCGGGAGATCATTGATCGAGGCGAGATCAAAATATGCAAGGTTCATACAGATGACAATCTGGCAGACCCACTTACCAAGCCTCTGGCGCAGCAGAAGCATGTGAAGCACTGTAATAATATGGGTTTGAGATTTCTCAACCATTAGATTAAGTGCAAGTGGGAGATTGTTGGGGTATGCCCTTAAGGCTAATGTTTGAGGCCTTGGGATTGTATTAGTATCATGTAATAAACTCTTAAGTTTATAAAGGCATGGTTATTATTCAGGTTGTTACCTTGTCTGCTGTAATAAGTGTACTTCTGAATACTGTCTCAAAGCTGTTCAGCTAGGCTGACAGGCTATATGTCCTTAGTCGAGATATCTTGGTGAACATGAGACAGCCTTGATATGATTGAGACTAATATGAGTGCTAATCTTATAGGATGCTTCGAGCATGGAATAAGACGTAGACTCATGGGTACATTGGATGTACTGGACAGACCCTACTGGGATATTCCATTGCTTGTCACAATGTGAATGATCCTTGTAAGCAGCAAGTGGCACATGTCCTCTGACTTGAGATCACTTGTGTTTCTGAATGATGATTGTCATTGTCTTGAGGTAGTTCAATATCATTTGAAACATAATGATTATAGACTATCTTGGATGGTGAGCTTGAATCAGGTTAGGGCACTAGTGATAGACATAGGATTGCCGTCTCCTTGTTTAAGGAGTGTAGTGTTCTAAGGGCCCCCCTATATGAGATGATTGAGATAGTGTATGGCCATACCCAGATGACTATGTGCATCTGATCTAATCATGCTCATCGTATTGGAGTTACAAGCTTGACCCGCTTGTCCAATAAGAACATCCAGTGGCAAAGGACACATGTATGCCTTGTGAATTGAGTCACACTTGTGCTATGGTTTGGGAGTAGTCTTGGAAGACTCTTTCCTTTATATCGGGAGACAGTGATGTGTTGCTAGATACCCCTCACTGATCGTGATAACGTAAGTTATCGTTACCGACATTTAAAGGAAACCCTCAGGGTCGCACAATTTGGTGATATGGCTTCCTTAAGTCAGATCGTGTGGACTGAATTGTTTTGGTTCAGTTTAAAGAGATTTAATCTCTGATTGTAAGTGAGATCTGGTCTGATCATGTTTGATTGATTAGAGCTTTAGATCGGTAAGCTTCGATCGAGAGAGATGATGCTAGATCGATGCGATCAGAAGCGTCAGATGATGAATGGTCAGATCTAGGACCTTGGGGTCTAATTTGATCTAGACTTAATTTATGGGCTGATTTGGTTTCGCTATTGAACCAAGGATATTGAACCGGCTCATGGGTTGAGCGCTTGGTTCAAGAGGGAGAAGAGGTTGCGTTTGGTTCATGGAAACGTGAACGCCAACTCTTAATCGTTGCCAATTTTGGAAAGTTCCAAAAGCATAACGCATATGCGCTCATGGCTTGATGTCTCTCTAATGTTTTTCGGTTTTGCTTCTTGGACGTGGTTTTGGAACGGCTTGCTCGTGTGGAAGGCATCATTCTTGCGCCAAGGAAGAAGAGCTCTCGAAAAGAAGGAAGCCCTTTTCATCTAATCTCCTACACACGGTTGGAAAAGCTTGGCAATCTTGCTAGCACAAGAGTTGCGCAAGGAGGAAGCTTTCATCCCTTGTGTGTGATTTCTTTGGAGAAGATCCCTTCGATCTTTCTTCTTCCAAGCCGCACCTTCCCATGGCCATGGTAATGAATCTCTCACTTGTTATTCAAGTTGATTATATGAAAGTATAGAATGCGATCTTATGTGGAAACCCTAATTCCGCTGCTATGAGAAAGAAACATATGACTTGCGCCCCCCTCATGAAAGGGGTTCTTCTCACAATAGGTTTTGCGCTCCCCTCCTGAAAGGGTTCCATCAGCCAACACTAGCCGCACACACCTTCTCCAATGGCTACAAGAGTACAATCAGCATGCGCATCATCACGCCTCTTCAGCTAGGAATGCCAAGGGTCACAAGAGTGTAACGTTGGTAACTTAGGTTTTAAGCTTGCTTTGTATCACTTTGGCACTTTAGTCGAAAATCTTTTGAAACTAAAAATCTTGAGTTGTTCTTGAGTTGAGCTTGCTCCTCACCGGATTGAGCTTGCTCTCCAGCCTGGTTACCATTCAACCCACTTCCCACTAACATTCACTTCAATCATCATCTCCCTTCCAAGCCGCGCATTGTTCCTTACCGGGATTGGAACATTGTTTCATTGTCGACATCCGAACTACCAATCAGTGATCTCTCGGATCTGAAGGGAAGTGGTATTCAGCGATTGTTGCCAGCATTTGGGAGATCCTCTATCGAAGCTGGTTGTTTGGAAGGGTCCAAAGGAGTCCGGCCCCCTTTCCTTAGGGGGCCCAGGTGCATTCATCCCATACCCTCTCTTAGTCTAGTAATTTTTCCTACGCATAGAGCTACATACCTAGGGTGATTCTTGGGCTAGGAATTTGGTCCTTCATCACAGGCCACACGAGTGGAGTAAATGTGCTCGTTAGTTATTGCGCCCCAGAAGCCCTGCTCACTATATTCAGTGGGGACCTTACGGGCACAAGGTTCATGAAATCCATAAATACTGCGTAACTGAGAGAGAGTAAGGGTATGCTCGATGTTACCGAGGTGGAATGTCAAACGGCCGGGATCATCTTCTAGAATCGGATATGCCTTGACTTCCAAGGAGCTCAGAAATTCCAGTGTTAAACCAACGTATGTAGGAGAAAAGAGTTGCTGGAATTGCTCCCAAGCCACAGCTGCATACATCATATCAATATCTTCCCGCAGCCCAAGCAGTTGCAACGTGCCTCTGTCAAGATACCTTGTGTTGAGTACTCGGCGTTGACGCAATATTTGATAAGGTTCTTCTTGACCGGCATTGCGAAAGACTATCCCGAACTCATTCGGGGGAGATACGTATGGTTGCGGCTGACTAGCAGTTCCGTAACCTATTTTACGGTACCGTATTTTCATACGCTATCGTAAAATCTGAGCCATTGCCATATTTTGAGCAGTTTCCGAAAAGAAGGTTTTTCGGATTTTACGGCAGTACCGTAAACCATATTACGGTATCGTATTTCAGAGCGCTCCAGAACAGAAACTTTGCTTGATTTTACGGCACTGCCGTAAAGGATTACCCGGGCCGTATTTTTCCAGTCACTTCCGAACAGAGAGTCCAGCCGATTTTATGGTTGTGCCGTAAACCAGGTTACGGTACCGTATTTCCCAGACGACATCAGATCAGAAGACTCGACCAATTTTGGTTTTTGAACGCGACTCCCAGGTCAATTTCGACGCCCGATTTTGGCGGAGACGATTGCAGACGATCCAGGGCTTTATATTCAAAGCCGTAAGAAATAAAAAGGGGGATTTGGACGGGTGGATTACACACACACCGAAAGCCCCAATTTTCATTGACTGTCGAAGGAGACAGTGTCATTCACGCCACCGCCTAGGGTTCCGCCGCCGCGACCAATCCAGACCACCTCCGGCCGCAATTTTCATACTGAAGCTTCATCTAGAGGAGGAGACAACGTGCCAGAAGTTTCAGAAGAGAAGGAGATCAATCGAAGGAGAATTCGAGGAAAGAAGAAGTACAGCCTCTGTTCACTAGGAGCTTTTGAAATTACGGCCGTGAAATACTTCACAGCCGTCCTGTATTTTCCCAAAACTCTTCTTTTACTGATTTTTGAACTTATGAAATTATGGAATATTGTATTTTCTCCACCATGCTAGCTTAAACTACTTTTGGGACATGGGGGAGTAATTCACTTGATTTTTAATGACTAGATGACTATTTTTGTTTCACTATTTCGTTGCTTTTAATCTTAGCATGATGATTTTACTCATGTGATATTTGTGCTTAGACTCTCTATAGATCCATGTTACTAATCATGTTTTTAGAATTTTCGCTATTCACTGAAAGGTAATTGCTTGAGAATTTAGAACCCTAGAATTGTATGTTAGGAACCCTTCCTTAGGTTAGATCCAATTTGTTCAGTTCTAGTAGATTAATTGCCATGATAATAACATGAATCTATAGATCGAGTCTAATTGTCAAACGTGGAGATCTTGCATGAAAGTGAGGATCGGAACGTTGGAGATTCATGAGTAAAACTAGTGTTGAAGCTCGGATGCACGAAAGTGATCCTTAAGACTCCACTAAGGATTATCAACCTAGAATTCGGATGCACGAAAGTGATCCTTGAGTTCATTGATTGATGATTTTACTTATCTTTAGCATTGGGATGAATCTTGCGCGAAAGCGAAGATTAATCCCTGCATGGTTGTTTGCACGAGAGTGAAACAATCCTTTTATTAAGTAATTTGCATCTTCATCATGATAAAATTAAACTGACGAATTCTTTATTCATGTCTAGTCACAGAAATTATAGTGAATGAAACCCTAGTCCCAGTTCTCTCCCTGATAGTATTTCTTTCCGTGTGTTTGCAATATTTGCTTGACTTTCATTCGATTACCTAGATAGTAAGAAATCAATTGATCAGTATTTAACAACATTGGTCTCTGTGGGTTCGATATCTTTCTTTATTACTTCGAGTATCCGTGCACTTGCAGACACTACAAGTTAGGGACAACAAGTTTTTGGAGCCGTGCCAGGGAGTGACAATAGCCTGTACGCCAATACCTTTGGTCGCGACCACTGAAACGAGTCTACCTGCTTGTATTTAAAAGTGTGTCCTTTCGGATCACATCAAGGTGCATCCTCACCGAGAGGATGAAGATCCCAGTGTGGTCGACGTTGGCCGGTAAGATGGAGGAGGCGACAGCTCATAATCATCATCATCTAGTTTTTGGCGCCGTTGCCGGGGACCTTAGTTTTGTCAATATTGAAGACATTGAGATTATTGCTAGACTAGGTTTTTATTTACTATTTTTATTTATTTCTATTATTTTCTATTTTTCTTAAAATCACTTGATCTGATTACTTTGCATGCGCAGAAGTCTTAGGTCAGGATCACTTGTTCCATTGGATCCTAAAATCAATAGAACACTTAGAGCGCGCAGGAAATTGAGATTAGAAGAGACATCACCAAAAGACTTACAAGAGATATCTCAAGAGACATCACCAGAAGAAATTGCGGAGATGGGGGATAATCAGAGAACACTTAGGGACTATGCATCCCCTAATCCCCAAGAAATCCATTCTAGTATTGCTAGACAAGCGATAGAGGCTAATAACTTCGAGATTAAGCCTGCTTTTATTTCAATGATTCAACAGAACTAGTTTTGAGGATCTCCTCTAGAAGATCCCAACCAACACTTGTCTTTATTTTTGGAATTATGCGATACTATCAAATTTAATGGTGTTTCTAACGATGCTTTGAAATTAAGACTTTTTCCTTTTTCTCTTAGGGACCGGGCGAAATCATGGCTACAATCACAACCTACTGGAACCTTCAGAACTTGGAATCAACCGTAAAATTCCTTCTTGACGAAATACTTCCCCCCAAGCAAGACACTTCAATTGAGAAATCAAATTACAAACTTTTCACAAAAAAGATGGGGAGTCATTCAGCGAGGCCTGAGAAAGATTCAATGAACTACAGCGGGAGTGTCCTCACCATGGCATTAAAGATTGGGTTTTACTGCAAAATTTTTACTATGGATTGTCAAATAATATCAAATTAACTATTGATGCTGCTGCAGGTGGAGCTCTTATGAGCAAAACACCAGATGCTGCCTTCAGACTGCTAGAGGAGATGGCATTGAATCACAGTCAATGGACTGCTGAGAGAGGAGTACTTCCGAAGCTTTCTCAAGGTAAGGGTGATGGTGATGGATGGCGATCCTTAGAAGAGAAGGTAGACTTTTTGTGCAGTAAGTTTAATTCTATGCAGGCTGCTTCTATTTCTTCTATCACTTGTGAAATTTGTGGCAATGATGGTCATGCTTCTGAAAACTGTAGAATAGTTGTTGATCAGGGTAATGAACATGTGAATGCTATAGGGAACTATAATCAAGGTAGACCTAATGATCCATATTCTAGCACCTATAACCCTGGATGGAGAAATCACCCCAACCTTTCATGGAAGTGTTGGGAAACCCCGGGGACATTTTACAATTTTTCAGAGACACATACATACATTGCACAGCGGAAGAATGTCCCCGAAACAGGTCGGTCCCAAAAACCCAGTGAAGATCGCATGCAAGGGGGTCGACATGATGAGTTAGAAAATACCTTAGAGCAAGATGAGGTCGATGTCGTGATAGGCGCCCAAGCGTGCGCCCTCTGCAGTCTCACACACACGGATGCCTCGAGTCCTCTTCTTCCACGCCCGGTGCTAGCCTCGGGAAGAAGATCCAAGCCTTAGGGAGATGCTCCAACCACCTTGCGCCACCAAGAGAGAAAGATGCGCCAAGTGGTAAGGAAGGAGAAGCTTGCGGCCACTTGATGGAAGAGGAAGAGATTGCGCCAATGCTCCTTGCTCTCGCTCCCTTCTTATGTTCACGCCTCCAAGGATGAATCATCTAAGAGGGGGCGGCTAGGGTCACATATATAGGGCAAGAGGCGATTAGGGCAAGGGCTAGGATCATGACAAGTGTAGGGCTAGGATGAGGAGGTTTGATGCAAGGAAAGTCTCCAAGACTTTACCATAAACTTCATTCAACCTTTCCATAATTGCCCAAGTACCATATCAGCCCAAGACATGCCTTAAAGGCATTCATACCATCAAGGGAGAAGGGCTAGGCGCAAATTGCTTCCTTAATGAAGCAATTTTGCCACCCTAACCCCATTATGCCCCTTAGGCGCCAATGGGGTTGGGTTTCTCCCCATTATACCCTTTTATCCTCTCTTCTCTTCATGAGAACTTGTTATTGGGCTTCATTGGATAATGACCTAGCCCAAACTTCATCCTATGGGTTGATTAAGCATTTGGATCCAATCCAATGCAACCCTAATCCAAGTGTGACCAACCATGGTCAAATACGGGTCAACCTGCCAAAAATGAAGTTTGGCTCCAATAACATTCTTCCATCTCATCAGGCCCATTGGTGCTGATGAAATCTCCCAATTAGATCCGAGTTATCCAATAACTTGATCATAAGGCTTCTCGATCAATACGAGAACTCAAGTATCAAGGTGTGCGACCCTGTAGGTTCTTCTGACGCTGGCAGTGCTGACCAAAGGTCACCACAAGCAGTGAGTGGCACCTAGCAGTGCATCGCTGCTACCCAGGTCATTGGAATGGATATCGACATCGACATCCCCATCATCGCAACTAGGTACAGATGCATTACAGTCTCTTTGCCGGACTGATATCCGATTGGACAAGTGTGTCACCACTTGTTTTCACCCAATCCACTGAAGGTCCCCACAAGGGGGCGAAACCCTAACTCATAGGCGCATATGGGAATGAAAGCAGCGGAAAGGGGGTTTCTAGATCTTGCATGCTGTATGATTAACAAAATGACCCAATTGCAAATAGAGAAGGATCATACCATAGCCATTTCTAGATGGCGCCTTGGAAGCAAAGATCAAACTTGATCTTCTCCAGAGGTGACGCACACAGTTGATGTCGCCTACTCCCTTTGCGATCCTTGTGCTAGCAAGGCCCAAAGATGTCCTTGTCGAGTGGAAGGGAAGAGATGTCTTGGCTTGGCGATTCTTTTCTTCCTCCTCGTCGAGCTCTTCACCACCGTATGTTCTCTCGTCAAGAGCAAGAGACAAGGCGACTAACGAAAAGAGGAAAGGCGTGGACGTGAGAGAGGGTCACGTAAGAGAAGTGCTATCTAAAAATAGCATGCCACTTCTCTTCATGCGATCATGGGTTTACCCATTCGCAAACTCCACTTCACCCTTGAACCATGCGCTCATTCATGAGCCGGTTCACTTGAATTTGGTTCAATAACCAAATAAACCAAGCCATAAGTCCAGATCACATTAAAACCCTAAGGTACTTGATCTGACCGTTCATCTCCCGATGCTCCTGATCTCATCGATCCAGCATCCATTCTCTCAATCGAAGCTTACCGATCTCAAGCCCTAATCAATCAAACATGATCAGACTAGATCTCACTTACAATCAGAGATTAAATCCCTTTAAACTGAACCTGAACAATTCAGTCCACACGATCTGACTCAAGTAAGCCATATCATCAAATTGTGCGACCCTGAGGGTTTCCTTTAAATGTCGGTAACGATAACTCACGTTATCACGATCAGTGAGGGGTATCTAGCAACACATCACTGTCTCCCGATATAAAGAAAAGAGTCTTCCAAGACTACACCCAAAAACAGCACAAGTGTGAACCAACTCACAAGGCATGCATAAATCCTTTGCCACTGGATGTTCTTATTGGACAAGCGTGTCAAGCTTGTAACTCCAATATGATGAGCATGATTAGATCAGATGAACATAGTCACCTGGGTATGGCCATACACTATTCTCAATCATCTCATCCAGGGGGCCCCTTTAGAACATCACACTCCAATTAAGGAGACGGCAATCCTTTGTCTATCACTAGTGCCCTAACCTGACTCAAGCTCACCATCCAAGATAGCCTATAATCATTATGTTTCAAATGATATTGAACTAACTCAAAATAATGACAATCATCATTTAGAAAACACAAGTGATCTCAAGTCAGAGGAAATGTGCCACTTGTCGCAATCAAGGATTATTCACATTGTGACAAACAATTTAATATCCTAGTAGGGTCTGTCCAGTACATCCAATGTACCCATGAGTCTACCTCTTATTCCATGCTCGAAGCATCCTATAAGATTAGAACACATATTAGTCTCAATCATATCAAGGCTGTCTCATGTTCACCAAGATATATCGACTAAGGACATTACAGCATGTCAGCCTAGCTGAACAGCTTTGAGACATTATTCAGAAGTACAATTATTGCAGCAGACAATATAACAACCTGAATAACAACCATGCCTTTATAAACATAAGAGTTTATTACATGATACTGATACAATCCCAAGGCCTCAAACATTAGCCTTAAGGGCATACCCCAACAATCTCCCACTTGCACTTAATCTAATGGTTGAGAAATCTCAAACTCATATTATTACAGTGCTTCTCATGCTTCTGCTGCGCCAGAGGCTTGGTAAGCGGGTCTGCCAGATTGTCATCTGTATGTACCTTGCAGACTTTGATCTCGCCACGATCTATGATCTCCCTGATCAAGTGAAACCGTCTCTGTATGTGCTTGGACTTCTGGTGCGACCGTGGTTCCTTTGCTTGTGCGATTGCTCCAGTGTTATCATAGAAGATAACCAAAGGATCTGCACTCGAAGGAACAACACCAAGTTCTCTCACGAACTTACGAATCCACACTGCCTCCTTGGATGCTTCCGAGGCTGCAACATACTCGGCTTCTGTTGTGGAATCAGCAACAGTTGACTGTTTGAAACTCTTCCACACCACTGCTCCTCCATTCAAGCTAAAAACATAGCCTGATTGCGATCGGAAATCATCCTGGTCTGACTGGAACGAAGCGTCAGTATATCCTTCAATACTGAGTTCTTCCTGACCACCATATATCAAGAACATATCTTTGGTCCTCCGCAGATATTTTAAAATGTTCTTGACTGCAATCCAGTGCGCCATACCTGGATTACTTTGGAACCGACTGGTCACGCTTAACCCGTAAGCAACGTCTGGGCGAGTACACAACATCGCATACATAATGGATCCAATAGCCGAAGCATAAGGCGTATTGTCCATTTCATCTTTCTCAGTCTGTGTTTGTGGACACTGACTCTTCGAAAGATTCAGACCATGTCTGACTGGAAGATATCCTCTTTTAGAATTCTCTAAATGAAATCTCTCCAGGACTTTATCGATGTAAGTACTCTGGCACAGCCCGAGAAGCCTCTTAGATCTATCCCTGTAGATCTTCACACCTAACACATAGGCTGCTTCTCCTAGATCTTTCATCTGGAAACATTTCCTTAACCATGCCTTTACGGCATGCATTTCAGGAATGTCATTTCCAATGATCAAGATATCATCGACGTAGAGGACTAGGAAAGTAATCACGCTCCCACTAAACCTCTTATATACACACGGGTCATCCTCGTTCTTGATGAAACCAAACTCAGAGATTGATTCATCAAAACGAATATTCCAGCTTCTAGATGCTTGTTTAAGTCCATAAATAGACTTCTTTAACTTGCATATCTTATGACGATCTGATGGATTAGTGAAACCTTCTGGTTGTGTCATATACACATCCTCATCCAGATTTCCATTAAGGAAAGCTGTCTTCACATCCATTTGCCAAATCTCATAATCATAATATGCAGCTATCGCGAAAAGAATCCGAATAGACTTAAACATAGCTACAGGTGAGAAAGTTTCATCATAATCTATCCCGTAGATTTGTTTGAAATCTTTCGCAACTAACCTGCCTTTATAGGTAACCACGTTACCATCCATGTCAATCTTCTTCTTGAAGATCCATTTACAGCCTATAGGGATAACTCCCGGAGGCGGATCAACCAAATCCCAAACTTGGTTATCTGACATGGAGTCCATCTCGGCGCGCATAGCTTCAAGCCATCTCGCTGACTCCGGTCCACTGACCGCATCCGCATAAGTGAGGGGTTCATCATTATCAATGATGTAGACTCCGTCATAGCGCTCAGGCTGTCGACGGATCCTTCCCGATCTTTGCGGTTCCCGTGATATCTGAGCCTCAGGTTGTTCAATAACCTGTTCTACCAGCTCAGGCTCATCCAACTGTGCTTGCGCACTTTGTCCTTCCTCTGGATTCTCATCCAGCTTTATTTCTCTCCCACTGGCCTCTTGCAGAAGAAACTCCTTCTCAAGAAATATAGCCGTCCGAGCAACAAATACCTTGTTCTCTTTGGGATCGTAGAAATAATAACCCTTAGTTTCCTTAGGGTAACCGACAAAGATACATTTGTCAGATCTGCTCTCTAGTTTCCCAGAGGTGAGCTTTTTGACATAAGCCTCGCAACCCCAGATCCTGATAAATGTCAAGCTCGGCTGTTTCCCATACCATAACTCATATGGCGTCTTAGAAACTGCCTTGGATGGCACTCGGTTTAGTACCTTTGCAGCTGTTTCCAGTGCAAATCCCCAAAAGGAGTAAGGTAGAGTAGCCTGACTCATCATAGAACGAACCATATCAAGTAACGTTCTATTTCTCCTTTCGGACACACCATTCCATTGCGGTGTTCCTGGCGGAGTGAGCTGTGAGATAATCCCACACTCCTTCAGATAGTCAGTAAATTCTCGACTTAGGTATTCTCCACCTCGATCAGAACGAAGTGCCTTGATATTTCGGCCTAGCTGATTTTGTACTTCATTCTTGAACTCTTTGAACTTGTCAAAAGATTCACTTTTATGTCTCATTAGATAGACATACCCATACCTACTGAAATCATCAGTAAAGGTAATGAAGTACTGATAGCCACCTCTGGCATGTTTACTAAATGGCCCACACACATCACTGTGTATAAGGTCAAGTAAACCTGAAGCCCTTTGACCTTTGTTAGAAAAAGGTGACTTCGTCATTTTACCCATTAAACAAGCCTTGCATGTATCAATCTCCTCACAGGAGAATGATCCCAGCAGTCCATGATCATGCAACCGCTTAATGGGTTTCTTGTTAATATGGCCTAAACGACTATGCCATAGCAAGGTGCTGTCATCAGCATACTTGGCTTTCTTAATATCAATCGCGTGTATAGAACATTCCATGTCCAACATGAATAACCCATTATTAATTGAACCAGTAGCATAAACTATATTGTCAAGAGATAAAACACACTTTGAAATATTGCATTCAAAGGAAAACCCTTTCCTGACAAGAGCAGGAATAGAGATAATATTTTTAGTGATACTGGGAACAAAGTAACAACTGTTTAGTTCTAATACAAGCCCAGATGGCAAAGAGATGAAATAGTCTCCTACAGCAACAGCAGCAACCCGTGCCCCGTTTCCAACTCGTAGGTCCACCTCATGCTGTCCCACCTGCCTTCTTCTCTTGAGTTCCTGTACATTTGAACAAATGTGAACTCCACATGCAGTGTCCAACACCCATGATATAGAAGAAGATGAAACCATGACTTCCGTCACGTATATACCTGAGCCAGAAGCAAGGCTTCCCCTCTTGTCTCCTTGGAGCGCTTTACAGTCCTTTTTCCAGTGACCCAGCTGGCCACAGTGGAAACACCTGTATTCCTTGGACCGCTTAACCTTCTGCTTCAGAGCCTTGCTGTAACTCTTGACAGGGGTCTTGCCCTTCTTCCCCTTCTTCTTGTTCCTCGAAGGAACCATCAAGACAGAGGTTGAAGGCTTACCCTTCAGAGTTTCCTCAGTAGTCAAGAGCATATTCAGCAGCTCTGCCGGAGTACAATCGATTTTGTTCATATTAAAGTTAATAATGAACGCATCGAAAGAAGGCGAAAGAGACTGCAGAATAATGTCTACAGCAAGCTCCTGGTTGATGGTATGCCCCAGTTTTTCTAGAGCCTCCTTGTGCCCAATCATCTTGAGCACGTGAGCTCCCACTGGGCTCCCTTCAGCCAGTTTGCTCTGAAAGAACAGCTTTGTCAAATTATAGCGTTTTGTCCTCGCCTGTGCAGCATACAACATCTTGAGGTTTGCCATCATGTCTATGGCAGACATATCCTCATGCTGACGCTGCAGCGGTGGCGTCATAGACGCTAGCATCAGGCAAGCGACATCAATGCTATCATTGACGTGCTTTTCATAGGCTTCCCGAACCGCCCTTGCGGCGTTCGGAGCGGGCTGAGGCGGTATCGCCGTCTCGAGGACATACAGTTTCCTCTCTGCCTTAAGAACTATCTTAAGGTGTCCGAACCAGTCTGAGAAGTTTGGCCCAGCAAACTTCTCTCTTTCCAGTAGGGATCGCACATTGAAGCTCATGGTGTTCGTTGTTGCAGGTATCTACAACAATGCAAGAACAGCAAGGTCAGTATCAATGTTAAGAATCAATCAGGACTTAAGAAAGATTCTTTTTCTCACTATTTTATCTGGCTGAAAAATCCAGCAAAACAGCCCGAAAGAGTAGTACTCTTTTAGTGAGATGGGATCCAAATTTCATACTTGGTCTCCGCGTCCCGCTCAGGCGAGATAAGATGCACAGAGAGTACAAGCACTAATCTCTGGTAGGCAGTCCCTGCCAATCGCCTACCTGTGCGATTCCCCTTCATCTGGGCAATCCAGCAGACTGTGCCAACTGAGTTGGTACAACACAATCTCTGACCCCACAGATGGCTGCCTCCATGCGCTACCATATGCGCCACATATGTAGCCTACATGGTCAAGCTGACCCGACCTACTCCCTGGACCACCACGTGCTATGCTGAGCAACGAGAAGCGATAAATCCCTTCTCTGTAACACGCAGGTGTAATCCCACACCGTCTGAAGATAGATGGACGTGCCCACTGAGTGGGTACAACACGGCTCCAACGATAATCAGAACAGTGAGGTTTCGCGTCAGAAGGCATACGAGCTTGATATTTTAGCGTTGGATTTTAACGGTCTTTTATCTTCTTCACTATCATGCAATTCCTATGGTGATAGCAGAAGATAAATAAATCATGCTGTTCTACTTATTAAACAATAAAAGAAAGCATGAATCTTATGTGGTAAAAGCCCATAGCCCTAGTAAGACCTTAAGAACTTAAGTCTTCACTTGCTTTTCTTCATGGGGCTTTTGCTGCTCATCTGGCCCAAACCAGGGCCCAAGCGCCATCTGCAGCTCAGGTGCGCCCACCAGGTAAATGCGCCTGGTCCCAGAGTCGAACCCTGGACCTCCCACCTGGTCAAGCCACTGCTGCATGCGCCTCTGCCAAGTGTGCTCTGTGCTCTTGTCTGATTAATTTACAAATTAATCTATCTAGACAAGATTGACTCGCAGGTCAATTACATTTTATAAATTAAATGCAATGTGATGCGCAGATCACAATAAAATTAATTTACAACTTTTAACCAGGCACGCAGGCCCCAGCACAGCACACATTTAACATGGGCAGCCCACATAAGAATAAATAAACATGCATATGGCATCATACATCATTTGATCCAATCATGAAAAATAAAATTTTTGAAAAATCCCATTGAGATCAATTTTATTTTTCCTTATGTGCCCTATAACTTTACAACGGTCCATTACTAGGGATCCACTCATCCAACCTAGTCAGATCCACTGCCCTTGCATGCACCAAGTCCTAACTGACTTGAGTCGACCAAAAGGTCAACCATGCATGCGCCAGGGCAGAACAACCACAATGAGGTCTGGCAAACGGGTGTGACCCCGGGCCTAACTCATGTGCGTTCATAGGTTGTCTCAATCAGACATCGCTACACGCCTGTCTGCAGTCGACCTATAGCCACCAGGTGCTTGCGCACAGGTGCTATCTGGTCAACCCATCAAGGCTGTCAGATGGTCTGATCAGACAGTCTGGATCTAACCTAGGGGATGACTTCAACCCTAGTAACCCGTCTAAGGGTTTACAGTAAGGACAGCTTAGATCTAGTGTGAATCGCGCATGTAATATAGTTTTGAGAAAACCAACAACATACAAGCGCCAACAAAAGGTAACCTTATACATGCGCCAAGGAGAAACAATGCAATGCATTTTCGCCACTTACATATACAAGATGTATCGCATGTAACCTTAGATCTAATCATAAGTTCGCAAACAAGGATCACAAAATGGCATAAGTAATCATAAAACATGCGTTAACCATGCTCTGATACCAATTGAAGGTCCCCACAAGGGGGCGAAACCCTAACTCATAGGCGCATATGGGAATGAAAGCAGCGGAAAGGGGGTTTCTAGATCTTGCATGCTGTATGATTAACAAAATGACCCAATTGCAAATAGAGAAGGATCATACCATAGCCATTTCTAGATGGCGCCTTGGAAGCAAAGATCAAACTTGATCTTCTCCAGAGGTGACGCACACAGTTGATGTCGCCTACTCCCTTTGCGATCCTTGTGCTAGCAAGGCCCAAAGATGTCCTTGTCGAGTGGAAGGGAAGAGATGTCTTGGCTTGGCGATTCTTTTCTTCCTCCTCGTCGAGCTCTTCACCACCGTATGTTCTCTCGTCAAGAGCAAGAGACAAGGCGACTAACGAAAAGAGGAAAGGCGTGAACGTGAGAGAGGGTCACGTAAGAGAAGTGCTATCTAAAAATAGCATGCCACTTCTCTTCATGCGATCATGGGTTTACCCATTCGCAAACTCCACTTCACCCTTGAACCATGCGCTCATTCATGAGCCGGTTCACTTGAATTTGGTTCAATAATCAAATAAACCAAGCCATAAGTCCAGATCACATTAAAACCCTAAGGTACTTGATCTGACCGTTCATCTCCCGATGCTCCTGATCTCACCGATCCAGCATCCATTCTCTCAATCGAAGCTTACCGATCTCAAGCCCTAATCAATCAAACATGATCAGACTAGATCTCACTTACAATCAGAGATTAAATCCCTTTAAACTGAACCTGAACAATTCAGTCCACACGATTTGACTCAAGTAAGCCATATCATCAAATTGTGCGACCCTGAGGGTTTCCTTTAAATGTCGGTAACGATAACTCACGTTATCACGATCAGTGAGGGGTATCTAGCAACACATCACTGTCTCCCGATATAAAGAAAAGAGTCTTCCAAGACTACACCCAAAAACAGCACAAGTGTGAACCAACTCACAAGGCATGCATAAATCCTTTGCCACTGGATGTTCTTATTGGACAAGCGTGTCAAGCTTGTAACTCCAATATGATGAGCATGATTAGATCAGATGAACATAGTCACCTGGGTATGGCCATACACTATTCTCAATCATCTCATCCAGGGGGCCCCTTTAGAACATCACACTCCAATTAAGGAGACGGCAATCCTTTGTCTATCACTAGTGCCCTAACCTGACTCAAGCTCACCATCCAAGATAGCCTATAATCATTATGTTTCAAATGATATTGAACTAACTCAAAATAATGACAATCATCATTTAGAAAACACAAGTGATCTCAAGTCAGAGGAAATGTGCCACTTGTCGCAATCAAGGATTATTCACATTGTGACAAACAATTGAATATCCTAGTAGGGTCTGTCCAGTACATCCAATGTACCCATGAGTCTACCTCTTATTCCATGCTCGAAGCATCCTATAAGATTAGAACACATATTAGTCTCAAACATATCAAGGCTGTCTCATGTTCACCAAGATATATCGACTAAGGACATTACAGCATGTCAGCCTAGCTGAACAGCTTTGAGACATTATTCAGAAGTACAATTATTGCAGCAGACAATATAACAACCTGAATAACAACCATGCCTTTATAAACATAAGAGTTTATTACATGATACTGATACAATCCCAAGGCCTCAAACATTAGCCTTAAGGGCATACCCCAACATCCACTGCACTAGGAACCACCTGAAGATCAGATATGAACTTCCTTATCCAAACGGCTTCCTTGGCTGCCTCAGAAGCGGCCACATACTCTGCCTCGGTTGTAGAATCTGCTATGGTGGATTGCTTGAAGCTCTTCCAGCATACAGCGCCTCCATTTATCTTGAACACATAGCCGGCCTGCGATCTAAAGTCGTCAGGGTCAGACTGGAATGATGCATCAGTATAGCCCTGCATACTGAGCTCTTCCTGTCCCCCATAGACCAAGAACAAATCCTTAGTTCTCCTCAGATACTTTAGGATGTTCTTTACAGCCACCCAGTGCTGCAGACCTGGATTGGATTGGTATCGGCTGGTTATGCTTGCAGCATATGCCACGTCTGGTCTAGTACACAACATTGCATACATGATCGATCCTACTGCCGAAGCATAAGGAATTCGACTCATGTTATCCCTCTCAGTCTGTGTTGTAGGACACTGGTTCTTTGAGAGAGTAAGGCCATGTCTTACTGGAAGGTATCCTTTCTTGGATTGCTCCAAGTTAAACCTCTCAAGGACCTTATCAATGTAGGTACTCTGACTAAGGGCCAGGAGCCTCTTGGATCTTTCTCGGTAGATCCTCACGCCTAGAATATAGGCGGCCTCCCCTAAGTCTTTCATCTCAAAACACTTCCCCAACCATGTCTTCACAGCTTGAAGACTAGGGATGTCGTTTCCGATGAGCAGTATGTCATCGACATACAAGACCAGAAAAATCACCAAGCTCCCACTGAAATTTCTATATACACAGGCGTCATCTTCGCTTTTGATAAAGCCATAATCTCTCACAGCTTCATCAAATCGAAGATTCCAACTTCGAGATGCTTGCTTTAATCCATAAATGGATCTCTTTAGCCTACAGACCTTATTAGCCTCTGCAGGATGGATGAAACCATCAGGTTGTGTCATGTACACATCCTCAGTCAGCTTCCCGTTAAGGAACGCTGTCTTCACATCCATCTGCCATATCTCATAGTCATGATATGCAGCTATAGCAAGCAGAATCCGAATGGACTTGATCATGGCAACTGGCGAGAAGGTTTCATCATAGTCCACCCCGTGGACTTGTTTAAAACCTTTAGCCACTAGTCTACCCTTATAGGTAACTATATTGCCATCCATGTCTGTCTTCTTCTTAAAGACCCATTTACACCCTATGGGTTTTACCCCATCAGGCAGCTCAACCAAATCCCAGACTTGGTTAGCCGACATGGAATCCATCTCGGATCACATGGCGTCAAGCCATCTCTCGGAGTCCGGTCCACTGACCGCCTCATCATAGGTTCTGGGTTCATCCTCAATGATGAAAATTCCATCGTGTTGAGTCAGCAGCGACCCGTACCTCTCAGGTGCACGACGAATCCTCCCAGACCTACGTGGGACCTGTGTCTGAGCCTCAGGTTGTATAACAACCGGTGCAGATGGCTCAGATTCCATCTCTTTGTCTTGTGGTTGCACTTGGACCTCATCCAAGTCAAACTCCCTCCCACTTACTTCTTTCATAAGAAATTCTTTCTCTAGAAAGACAGCACCCCGAGCAACAAAAACTTTGTTCTCGGTTGGGACATAGAAGTAGTATCCTTTAGTTTCCTTAGGATACCCCACAAATACACACTTATCAGATCTAGGTTCTAGCTTGCTAGAATCCTGACGTTTGACATAAGCCTCACATCCCCAGATCCTGATAAACGTGAGATTAGGGCGTCTCCCACTCCATACCTCGTATGGTATTTTGGAGACACTCTTAGATGGAACATTATTCAGTATCAGAGAAGCTGTCTCAAGTGCATGCCCCCAGAATGAGGGAGGTAGAGTTGCATGACTCATCATAGATCAAACCATATCCAATAAAGTTCGATTTCTCCTTTCAGACACACCATTCCATTGAGGTGTTCCAGGAGGAGTGAGTTGGGATATCATCCCAGACTCTCTCAGATAGTCAAAGAACTCTCCACTCAGGTATTCTCCACCTCGATCAGATCGAAGAGAATGGATCTTCCAAGCTGGTTCTCTACTTCATTCTTGAACTCTTTGAATTTCTCAAAGGACTCAGATTTATGTTTCATTAGGTAGACATATCCATACCTACTGAAGTCATCAGTGAAGGTAATGAAGTAGTTGTACCCTCCTCTGGCTTGTTTATTGAAAGGCCCACACACATCAGTATGTATGAGATCCAATAAACCTCCTGCCCTCTCACCAATCTTGGTGAAGGGTGCCTTTGTCATTTTCCCTAATAAACAAGGTTCACAGGTATCAAATTCCTCCAAGGAACTTGAATCTAACAATCCATTTCAATGGAGTTGTTGGATGCGATTTTTGTTTATATGGGCTAATCGACAGTGCCATAGGAAAGCACCAACTGAACCACTCAGTTTGGTCCTTTTATTACTTATGTTACAGATAGAACTTTCCATATCCAAGATATACAGACCATTGCACAAAGTACCCTTCCCATAGAACATATTTGCAAATGAAAAAGAACATGAGTTCTTATTTATTTCAAACTTAAATCCCTTCTTTGCTAAGCAAGGAATGGATACAATGTTCTTAGTAAGTGAAGGTACACAAAAGCAATTATCTAGTTCTAATAGAAGTCCAGACGGTAAGGAGAGAGTCAAGACGCCTACAGCAACGGCAGCAACCTGTGCCCCATTTCCAACGCGTAGGTCAATCTCTCCAGGTCGCACTGATCTACTTTTCTTGAGCCCCTGCATATTTGTACAAATATGAGCTCCACATGCGGTATCCAATACCCATGACATAGAAGTAGAAAGATTGACTTCTGTAACATAAATACCTGAGCTAGAAGTTAAGGCCAAGCCCTTCTTCTCCTCATTCTGAAGCTGCTTGCAGTCCCTTCTCCAGTGACCCTGCTCGCCACAGTGAAAACACCTCTGGTCCTTTGACTTCTTTGCCTTTTTCTTCAGTGCCTTGGTAGGACCTTTGGCACTGCCCTTAGCACGTGCCTTACCCTTCTTCTTTATCTTCTTGGTCGCTGGGACCAAAAGAACAGAATTTGGTTTGGTCTTACCCATTTCACGCTCGGCTGTTTGGAGCATATTCATCAATTCCTCCCGTGTGCACTCAATCCGGTTCATGTTGAAGTTAATAATAAACGGACTGAAGCTAGGGGGCAGGGAATGCAGAATAAGATCCACAACCAGCTCGTTGTCTATGGCATGACCCAGTCTCCTGAGATGATCCACATTCCTAATGAGTTTGAGAACATGGGGTCTCACTGGTGCACCCTCAGACAACTTACACCGAAAGACTGCTTTGGCGGTGTCAAATCTTTCAGTTCTAGCCTGAGCCTCGAATATCTGTTTCAGATGAGTGATCATCTGAAAAGCGTTCTGCTCCTCATATTGCACCTGCAGTTCAGGTGCCATGCTGGCTAGCATAAGACATGCAACCTCCAAAGAGTCATCCTGATGCTTTCTATAAGCATCTCTATCTGCCGTTCGGGCATTAGGCGCAGGAGCCGCAGGAAGAGCCTGTTCAAGGACATACAGCTTCTTCTCGAGCTTGAGGACTATCCTCAAGTTCCGATGCCAGTCCATAAAGTTAGTTCCAACTAACTTATCCTTATCAAGGAGTGATCGCAGTGATAATCCGCCAGTGTTCGTAGCCATTGTTCTACAACACCCAAGAAAAACAGATTAGTACTACTTCGAATCATTTAAACTGGACTTGTTTTAAATGATTACTGCTCCCACTATTTTAAACTCGAATTGACAACCCACAAAGTCAATCGGGAAGTTTAAGACTTCCTAGTGAGATGGGATCCTTATTTCACATGAGGCTTTGCGTCCCACGAGGGTGGGATGAGATGCACAAAGTAACCCATGTTTCCTAAGGTGGGCGCGCCGGCCGGTTGCTCCAAGCAACTCCCCTTGTTGAGACAGTCTTGGGCATTTCATGTCCAGCGAGGGCTGAATCATGAAACCCTAACCTCTCAACGATGCCTCTAGACTTTCATCATGTGCCCAGTACATGTGAATTTCTAGTCAAGTCCATTCCTAACCGTTTATGCCCAGGGCCAATGAGTTTCCTTGCGAAGGCACGCCCAGGTTGAAACTGGATTGGGGAAACCATTGTCACCACACACTTTCTAAAGATAAGTGGGTGTGTCCCACGAGGGTGGGAACCAGTTCACAACTCCACTGATCGATAGCTTAGTGAGGGCTACGCGTTAGAAGGCTTCTAGACTTGATATTTTATGAGGGTTTTTAAGGTCTCATCAATTTTATCTTATGTCTAACAATACAGGCATGCAATCGTATAGTGATAACATAATGATAAAACATCACAGGCATGCTTTTAACAGATAAGGAAAGCAGTAAAAGATGATGTGATCAAAGCCCTTTCAAGACATTGAACCAACCCATGCCAAAAGAGGTTCATCTCTTGACATAGGACTCAAGCCCCTAAGAAAGACCTATCCTAGCCGCCCTCTATCTTGGTCTTCAAGGTGGGCTCCAAGGTCCTTTCTTCATGGCTTAGCTCTCAAACCTTAAGGGTAGACCTCAAAGGTTCGGCCAATGCCATGGTCTTCCTCCAAGGAGAATGCGCCACAATGAAAGATGCCAAGTTAGCTAGCTCTCAACCCAAGGGTTCGGCCATGCCTAACTTGTGTCATCAAGCAAGGTTGCACCTTTTCCTTGATGCTTGTTGTGCCACCATCCAAGGTGCGCCAACTCCATGCATGCGCCAAGCTCCAAGTACATGCGCTACCCTAGTCTTCTTAAAAGCAAAAAGAAAAGCGGCACGCAGGCCTCACGAGGAAACATCACAGGCATGCAAAGGGGGGCTTGACTAATGATCACAACATTATGCACAATCAAGGTATTTACTCATGCAATTCTACATGCTCATGAAAAACATAAAATCTGAAATTTTACTTTTTCATTAAAACTAGTCTCTTTTTCTCCTCTTCTTCTCACAAATCTTTTGGTTAATTGCGATTTATTTTTCAAGGTGATTTCAGAGATCCTTTCGGCTGGCAATTTTGTCAGATCAAGAGACTTGGCCAGTCCAAAGACACAATGCCCGTCCTACTTGAAAAAACTACGTGCGCCTTTGATCTTTAAATCAGACAAGAAAAATAGTCCAAAAATCCAAAAGAGATTGAGAGGATGATAGAAACAAGAAACCCTAATTTTTTCCTACTTAGAAAAAATCGTTTGCCATGCATCATGCTATTTTCGAAAATAGAGATATGGCATGTGAGCATGAAAGAAAAGCATAAAACATCGTTCGAGTCTTGCAAGTCCCTCTGATACCACTGTTGGGAAACCCCGGGGACATTTTACAATTTTTCAGAGACACATACATACATTGCACAGCGGAAGAATGTCCCCGAAACAGGTCAGTCCCAAAAACCCAGTGAAGATCGCATGCAAGGGGGTCGACACGATGAGTTAGAAAATACCTTAGAGCAAGATGAGGTCGATGTCGTGATAGGCGCCCAAGCGTGCGCCCTCTGCAGTCTCACACACACGGATGCCTTGAGTCCTCTTCTTCCACGCCCGGTGCTAGCCTCGGGAAGAAGATCCAAGCCTTAGGGAGATGCTCCAACCACCTTGCGCCACCAAGAGAGAAAGATGCGCCAAGTGGTAAGGAAGGAGAAGCTTGCGGCCACTTGATGGAAGAGGAAGAGATTGCGCCAATGCTCCTTGCTCTCGCTCCCTTCTTATGTTCACGCCTCCAAGGATGAATCATCTAAGAGGGGGCGGCTAGGGTCACATATATAGGGCAAGAGGCGATTAGGGCAAGGGCTAGGATCATGACAAGTGTAGGGCTAGGATGAGGAGGTTTGATGCAAGGAAAGTCTCCAAGACTTTACCATAAACTTCATTCAACCTTTCCATAATTGCCCAAGTACCATATCAGCCCAAGACATGCCTTAAAGGCATTCACACCATCAAGGGAGAAGGGCTAGGCGCAAATTGCTTCCTTAATGAAGCAATTTTGCCACCCTAACCCCATTATGCCCCTTAGGCGCCAATGGGGTTGGGTTTCTCCCCATTAAACCCTTTTATCCTCTCTTCTCTTCATGAGAACTTGTTATTGGGCTTCATTGGATAATGACCTAGCCCAAACTTCATCCTATGGGTTGATTAAGCATTTGGATCCAATCCAATGCAACCCTAATCCAAGTGTGACCAACCATGGTCAAATACGGGTCAACCTGCCAAAAATGAAGTTTGGCTCCAATAACATTCTTCCATCTCATCAGGCCCATTGGTGCTGATAAAATCTCCCAATTAGATCCGAGTTATCCAATAACTTGATCATAAGGCTTCTCGATCAATACGAGAACTCAAGTATCAAGGTGTGCGACCCTGTAGGTTCTTCTGACGCTGGCAGTGCTGACCAAAGGTCACCACAAGCAGTGAGTGGCACCTAGCAGTGCATCGCTGCTACCCAGGTCATTGGAATGGATATCGACATCGACATCCCCATCATCGCAACTAGGTACAGATGCATTACAGTCTCTTTGCCGGACTGATATCCGATTGGACAAGTGTGTCACCACTTGTTTTCACCCAATCACATGGCTATGACTAAAACAGGTTCTTACCTGGGTATGGCCATACACTCTCAGTCATAGAACCATAGAGGAGCTCCATGGATATCATACTTCCCTAAGGAAGGGGCAAATCCTATGTCTGTCCATTGACCTTCTCATATGGGTCGTGACATGCTCAATGACAACCGTTATGACCTCCCAACTACGGCGAGGTGTTAGGTTGTATCAAAGCAAGTCCCTAACCATATAGAATGATCAATGACCTCAAGTCAAGGGATCAATGCATCTCCTGCCACTTGTGAGGATAACTTATGACACCAAGTCATAGCCTCACAGCGGGTCTTTCCAGTATATCTTCCAATGATATACCCATGTGTCTGCGTTAGCACCACGTACCTAACCAGCTCACATACTAGTCTCACAAGTACCATAGCTGTCCCATATCCACTAAGGTACATCGACTGGGGACAATAGTTTGAGCACAGATCCAATCTATCTCCAGGGACATTATCATGTCAGTACATGTGCGCAGATGTAAACAAACATTGATAATGACAATGCCAGAATGATATATATAAATATCAAAGTCAAGTAGTACATAAGTGGACCAAAACTAGGTCCTAGGGCATATACACCAACAGGAAGAACAACAATTATGAGAGGGGACAAACTGAGAATAAAGGATTCCAGAGGCCAAATCCAAACCAAAATCAAAATCAAAATCAGAATTCAAATATAGAATCCATGTTTGAAAAAATTATGGCCAGTCAAAATCAGTTTATGTCTAAGCAAGATAGGCAAATTGGAGAGTTTATGTCTAAGCAAGACCAATTCATGTCAAATCAAAATAGACAAATTGAAGAATTTAAGGAAAGTTTTCATCAAATCAACTCCAAATTGGAAAGAGTAGAAGCCCACAACAAAATTCTTGAAAATCAAATTGCCCAACAAGCTAGTGCACCTTACAAACCCCCTGGGAAATTGCCTGCAAAACCTGAGATAAACCCTAGGGAGCACTGTAATGCCATCATGACTAGAAGTGGGAAACAACTAGGAGAACCTAGAGGGAGGTTTGAAAACACTAAAAAAAGGCTTGATGATAATGAAGAGGAATTAGAGTTAGGAGAATCCTCTTCACATGAGGAACCCCAAACTTGTTTACCACCTCAAAAGGGTGATAAACCTAAAGGAGATGAATCTTGTGAAAAAGACAATCCTAAACCTAATTTGCCCGCTCCTTACCAGCCACCTATACCTTTTCCTCAAAGGTTAGTTTAGAATAAATTAGACAAAAAGTTTGGCAAATTCCTTTAAATCCTGAAAAAGCTTTATGTTAACATTCCATTTATTGAAGCTATTTCTGAAATGTCATCTTATGCCAAGTTTTTAAAAGATATTTTGTCTAACAATAGGAAGTTAGATGATTATGGCACATGCACTGTTACTTTAACTGAAGATTGTAGTGCTATTATACAAAACAAACTGCCACCTAAACTGAAGGATCCAAGTAGTTTTTCTATACCTTGTTCAATAGGCACTATGGCTTTTGACGGAGCCTTATGTTGGAGTATGCCCTTAAGGCTAATGTTTGAGGCCTGTGGGAATGTATCAGTATCATGTAATAAACTCTTATGTTTATAAAGGCATGGTTGTTATTCAGTTAGCTACATTGTCTGCTGCAATATATGTTCTTCTGAATAATGTCTCAAAGCTGTTCAGCTGGGCTGACATGCTATTAAGTCCTTAGTCGATGTATCTTGGTGAACATGAGACAGCCTTGATATGGTTAAGACTAATATGTGTTCTAATCTTATAGGATGCTTCGAGCATGGAATAAGATGTAGACTCATGGGTACATGGGATGTACTGGACAGACCCTACTAGGATGTTCAATTGTTTGTCACAATGTGAATATTCCTTGATTATGACAAGTGGCACATTTCCTCTGACTTGAGATCACTTGTGTTTTCTAAATGATGATTGTCATTGTTTTGAGATAGTTCAATATCGTTTGAAACATAATGATTATAGACTATCTTGGATGGTGAGCTTGAGTCAGGTTAGAGCATTAGTGATAGACAAAGGATTGCCGTCTCCTTGTTTAAGGAGTGTGATGTTCTAAAGGGGCCCCCTGGATGAGATGATTGAGAAAAGTGTATGGCCATACCCAGGTGACAGTGTTCATCTGATCTAATCATGCTCATCATATTGGAGTTACGAGCTTGACAGGCTTGTCCAATAAGAACATCCAGTGGCAAAGGAAATATGCATGCCTTGTGAATTGATTCACACTTGTGCTGTTTTTGGGTGTAGTCTTGGAAGACTCTTTCCTTTATATCGGGAGATAGTGATGTGTTGCTAGATACCTCTCACTGGTCGTGATAATGTGAGTTATCGTTACCGACGCTTAAAGGAAACCCTCAGGGTCGCACAATTTGATGATATGGCTTATTTAAGTCAGATCGTGTGGACTGAATTGTTCGGGTTCAGTTTAAAGGGATTTAATCTCTGATTGTAAGTGAGATCTGGTCTGATCATGTTTGATTGATTAGGGCTTGAGATCGGTAAGCTTCGATCGAGAGAACGGATGCTAGATCGGTCAGATCAGAAGCATCAAGAGATCGACGGTCAGATCAAGCACCTTAGGGTTTTTAATGTGATCTGGACTAATTGCTTGGGTTATTTGGTTTATAGACCAGACCGATTTGAACCGGCTCTAGATGTGAGCGCTTGGTTCAAAGTAATGAGGAAAATGCGATTGGTTCATGAGGGCATGAACACATGATCGCATGTAAGAGAGGTTGGCTATTTTTAGCAACCACGCCCCCCATGTTTACATGGAGCGCATCTCTTGTTGCCTCAACCTCTAACTCTCGTCGCTCTCTCTGGTAAGAGATTTCTCTTTCACGTCTTGGAGACTCGAGAATCAAGCAAGGAAAGGCGATCTTCTTCCCTTCTCACGCGATCAAAGACACCTAGGAATCTTGCTAGCACAAGATATTCCATAGGGAGTAAGCGCATCCTCATCTTGTGTGCGCGTCCTAAGGAGGAAATCTTCGTTGCTTTCTATCTTCCAAGGCGCCATCTTTAAATGGCATTGGTATGAATCGCATCTCCTTCTTTCATGTTTTAAAGGTTGATCATATATTGCATGTTTTCGATTCTTGAATCCGCTGCCTATCGAGTTTGCGCCAACTAGGGTTTCGCCCCCCTCTTGAAAGGGGTTCCCTTCAATTGGTATCAGAGCGCAAGGTTTACATGCAAATTTATATGATTGCTTTGATTATGTGTTCCAAGTATTCTAGATCTTCACCATGCGAAATTCATCATGATAACATGTTTCATGCTGAAACTTATTTCATGTTTTACTTGCGCATGTATGTTGGCGCATGTAGTAGTTTTTTCTCAAAAATTATATCATTTGCGCGACTCATTGTAGATCTAAGATGCGCCTGCATTAAAACCCTTAGACGGGTTATTAGGGTTGAAGTCAACCCCTAAGTTAGATCCAAACATGTCTGATCAGATCATCTGACAGCCTGAATGGGTCGACCAGATAGCACCTTGGCGCAAGCCTATGGTGGCTATAGGTCGACTGCAGACAGGTGTGTAGCGATGTCTGATTGAGACGACTACTGAACGCACCTGAGTTAGGCCCGGGGTCACGCCCGCTTGCCACACCTCAGTGTGGTCGTTCAGCCCTGGCGCATGCATAGTTGACCTTATGGTCGACGCAAGTCAGTTAGGACTTGGTGCATGCAAGGGCAGTGGATCTGACTAGGTTGGATGAGTGGATCCCTAGTAATGGACCGTTGTAAGGTTGTAGGGCAAATAAGGAAAATTAAAATTGATCCTATGGGGTTTTCGAAAATTTTAATTTTTATGGATCACATGGTTATTGATTGATGCATATGCTTGTTTATTTAGTCTTATGTGGGCTGCTCATATTTTTTGTGTGCTGTGCTGGGGCCTGCGTGCCTGAATTAAAAAAATTGTAAATTAATTATTGTGATCTGCGCATCACTGTGTTTTAATTTATAAATGTAAGTGACCTGCGTGTCACTCTTGTCTAGATAGTTAAATTTGTAATTTAATTAGACAAGAGCACAGTGCACACTTGGCAGAGGCGCATGCAGCAAGTGGCTGGACCAGGTGGGAGGTCTAGGGTTCGACCCTAGGACCTGGCGCATATTCCTGGTGGGCGCACCTGTGCTGCAGATGGCGCTTGGGCCCAGGTTTGGGCCAGATGAGCAGCTAAAGACCCATGAAGAGCAAGTGAAGACTTAAGTTAGGTTAAGGTCTCACTAGGGCTATGGGCTTTTACCACATGAGATTCATGCTTTCTTTTATTGCTTAATATTAGAATTGCATGATTAAATTATCTTCTGCTATCACCATAGGAATTGCATGATAGGCAAGAAGATAAAAGACCGTTAAAATCCAACGCTTAAATATCAAGCTCGTAAGCCTTCTGACGCGAAACCTCACTGTTCTGATTATCGTTGGAGCCGTGTTGTACCCACTCAGTGGGCACGTCCATCTATCTTCAGACGGTGCGGGATTACACCTGTGTGTTACAGAGTAGGGATTTATCCCTTCTCGTTGCTCAGCATAGCACATGGTGGTCCAGGGAGTAGGTCGGGTCAGCTTGACCGTGTAGACTACATATGTGGCGCATATGGTAGCACATGGAGGCAGCCATCTGTGGAGTCAGAGATTGTGTTGTACCAACTCAGTTGGCACAGTCTGCTGGACTGCCCAGATGAAGGGGAATCGCACGGGTTGGCGATCGGCAGTGACTGCCTACCAGAAACTAGTGCTTGTACTCTCTGTGCATCTTATCTCGCCTGAGCGGGACGCGGAGACCAAGTATGAAATCTGGATCCCATCTCACTAAAAGAGTTCTACTCTTTCGGGCTGTTTTGCTGGATTTTTTACGCCTGATAAAATAGTGAGAAAAAGAATCTTTCTTAAGTCCTGATTGATTCTTATACATTGATACTGACCTTGCTGTTCTTGTATTGTTGTAGATACCTGCAGCAACGAACACCATGAACTTCAATGTGCGATCCCTACTGGAAAGGGAGAAGTTTGGTGGGCCGAACTTCTCTGACTGGTTTGGACACCTTAAGATCGTTCTTAAGGCAGAGAGGAAACTGTATGTCCTCGAGACGGCGATACCGCCGCAGCCCGCTCCGAACGCCGCAAGGGCGGTTCGGGAAGCCTATGAAAAGCACGTCAATGATAGCATTGATGTCGCTTGCCTGATGCTAGCGTCTATGACGCCACCGCTGCAGCGTCAGCATGAGGATATGTCTGCTATAGACATGATAGCGAACCTCAAGATGCTGTATGCTGCACAGGCGAGGACTGAACGCTATAATTTGACAAAGCTCTTCTTTCAGAGCAAACTGGCTGAAGGGAGCCCAGTGGGAGCTCACGTGCTCAAGATGATTGGGCACAAGGAGGCTCTAGAGAAACTGGGGCATACCATCAACCAGGAGCTTGCTGTGGACATTATTCTGCAGTCTCTCCCTCCTTCATTCGACGCGTTCATTATTAATTTTAATATGAACAAAATCGATTGTACTCCGGCAGAGCTGCTGAATATGCTCTTGACCACTGAGGAGACTCTGAAGGGTAAGCCTTCAACCTCTGTCTTGATGGTTCCTTCTAGGAACAAGAAGAAGGGGAAGAAGGGCAAGGCCCCTGTCAAGAGTTACAGCAAGGCTCTGAAGCAGAAGGTCAAGCGGTCTAAGGAATACAGGTGTTTCCACTGTGGCCAGCTGGGTCACTGGAAAAAGGACTGTAAAGCGCTCCAAGGAGATAAGAGGGGAAGCTTTGCTTCTGGCTCAGGTATATTCGTGACTGAGGTCATGTTTTCTTCTTCTGTATCATGGGTGTTGGACACTGCATGTGGAGTTCACATTTGTTCAAATGTACAGGAACTCAAGAGAAGAAGGCAGGTGGGACAGCATGAGGTGGACCTACGAGTTGGAAACGGGGCACGGGTTGCTGCTGTTACTGTAGGAGACTACTTTATTTCTTTACCATCTGGACTTGTATTGGAACTAAACAGTTGTTACTTTGTTCCCAGTATAACTAAAAATATTATCTCCATTCCTGCTCTTGTCAGGAAGGGGTTTTCCTTTGAATGCAATATTTCAAAGTGTATTTTGTCTTATGATAATATTGTTTATGCAACTGGTTCAATTAACAGTGGGTTATTCATGTTGGACATGGAATGTTCAATACAGGAAATTGATATTAAGAAAGCCAAGTATGCTGATGACAGCACCTTGCTATGGCATAGTCGTTTAGGCCATATTAACGAGAAACGCATTAAGCGGTTGCATGAAAATGGACTGCTGGGATCATTCTCCTATAAGGAGATTGATACATGCAAAGCTTGTTTGATGGGTAAAATGACGAAGTCACCTTTTCCTCACAAAGGTCAAAGGGCTTCAGGTTTACTTGACCTTATACACAGTGATGTGTGTGGGCCATTTAGTAAACATGCCAGAGGTGGCTATCAGTACTTCATTACCTTTACTGATGATTTCAGTAGATATGGTTATGTCTATCTGATGAGACATAAAAGTGAATCTTTTGACAAGTTCAAAGAGTTCAAAAATGAAGTACAGAATCAGCTAGGCCGTAATATCAAGGCACTTCGCTCAGATCGAGGTGGTGAATACCTAAGTCATGCATTTACTGACTATCTAAAGGAGTGTGGGATTATCTCACAGCTCACTCCACCAGGAACACCGCAATAGAATGGTGTGTCCGAGAGGAGAAATAGAACGCTACTTGATATGGTTCGTTCTATGATGAGTCAGGCTACTCTACCCTACTCCTTTTGGGGTTTTGCACTGGAAACAGCTGCAAAGGTACTAAACCGAGTGCCATCCAAGGCAGTTTCCAAGACGCCATATGAGTTATGGTATGGGAAACAGCCAAGCTTGTGTTGGGGTATGCCCTTAAGGCTAATGTTTGAGGCCTTGGGATTGTATTAGTATCATGTAATAAACTCTTAAGTTTATAAAGGCATGGTTATTATTCAGGTTGTTACCTTGTCTGCTGTAATAAGTGTACTTCTGAATACTGTCTCAAAGCTGTTCAGCTAGGCTGACAGGCTATATGTCCTTAGTCGAGATATCTTGGTGAACATGAGACAGCCTTGATATGATTGAGACTAATATGAGTGCTAATCTTATAGGATGCTTCGAGCATGGAATAAGACGTAGACTCATGGGTACATTGGATGTACTGGACAGACCCTACTGGGATATTCCATTGCTTGTCACAATGTGAATGATCCTTGTAAGCAGCAAGTGGCACATGTCCTCTGACTTGAGATCACTTGTGTTTCTGAATGATGATTGTCATTGTCTTGAGGTAGTTCAATATCATTTGAAACATAATGATTATAGACTATCTTGGATGGTGAGCTTGAATAAGGTTAGGGCACTAGTGATAGACATAGGATTGCCGTCTCCTTGTTTAAGGAGTGTAGTGTTCTAAGGGCCCCCCTATATGAGATGATTGAGATAGTGTATGGCCATACCCAGATGACTATGTGCATCTGATCTAATCATGCTCATCGTATTGGAGTTACAAGCTTGACCCGCTTGTCCAATAAGAACATCCAGTGGCAAAGGACACATGTATGCCTTGTGAATTGAGTCACACTTGTGCTATGGTTTGGGAGTAGTCTTGGAAGACTCTTTCCTTTATATCGGGAGACAGTGATGTGTTGCTAGATACCCCTCACTGATCGTGATAACGTAAGTTATCGTTACCGACATTTAAAGGAAACCCTCAGGGTCGCACAATTTGGTGATATGGCTTCCTTAAGTCAGATCGTGTGGACTGAATTGTTTTGGTTCAGTTTAAAGAGATTTAATCTCTGATTGTAAGTGAGATCTGGTCTGATCATGTTTGATTGATTAGAGCTTTAGATCGGTAAGCTTCGATCGAGAGAGATGATGCTAGATCGATGCGATCAGAAGCGTCAGATGATGAATGGTCAGATCTAGGACCTTGGGGTCTAATTTGATCTAGACTTAATTTATGGGCTGATTTGGTTTCGCTATTGAACCAAGGATATTGAACCGGCTCATGGGTTGAGCGCTTGGTTCAAGAGGGAGAAGAGGTTGCGTTTGGTTCATGGAAACGTGAACGCCAACTCTTAATCGTTGCCAATTTTGGAAAGTTCCAAAAGCATAACGCATATGCGTTCATGGCTTGATGTCTCTCTAATGTTTTTCGGTTTTGCTTCTTGGACGTGGTTTTGGAACGGCTTGCTCGTGTGGAAGGCATCGTTCTTGCGCCAAGGAAGAAGAGCTCTCGAAAAGAAGGAAGCCCTTTTCATCTAATCTCCAACACACGGTTGGAAAAGCTTGGCAATCTTGCTAGCACAAGAGTTGCGCAAGGAGGAAGCTTTCATCCCTTGTGTGTGATTTCTTTGGAGAAGATCCCTTCGATCTTTCTTCTTCCAAGCCGCACCTTCCCATGGCCATGGTAATGAATCTCTCACTTGTTATTCAAGTTGATTATATGAAAGTATAGAATGCGATCTTATGTGGAAACCCTAATTCCGCTGCTATGAGAAAGAAACATATGACTTGCGCCCCCCTCATGAAAGGGGTTCTTCTCACAATAGGTTTTGCGCTCCCCTCCTGAAAGGGTTCCATCAATTGGTATCAGAGCCAATCTATACTTTTTCATATGATTGCTTGCGGTTCTAATGAGTAGATCATCATGTTTGATCCATGAATATGTTGGTGAATAGATCTAAAGGTGATTGCTCACATGCCGAAACCTACATGCTAGTTTAGAACTTAGATGTATGTTTCTTCATGAGTTGCGCAAGATGTATGTTTCTTCATGAGTTGCGCATGTTGTTGTGTTGGCGCATGATAAGTATGTTGAATGGTTGAATGATATTTCATCAAATCTTATACCTACTTGCGCGCAAACATTTAGATCTATATGCATCTACTATAAACCCTTAGATGGGTTGATGGGGCTGAAGTCACCTCTAGGTTAGATCCATTAGTCTGATCAGACCATCTGACAGCTCAGATGGGTTAACCTGATAGCACCTATGCGCAAGCACAAGGTGGCTATAGGTTGACTGCATCTAGGGCGTGTAGCGAGGTCTGGTTGAGACACTACTGAACACACTTGAGTTAGGCCCGGGGTCACACCCGCTTGCCAAAACTCATGGGGGTAGTTCAGCCCTTGGCGCATGCATGGTTGACCATTAGGTCAACTCGGGTCAGTTAGGACTCGGTGCATGCAAGGGCAAAGGATCTAACTAGATGGATGAGTGGATCCCCATCAATGCACCATTGTAAGGTTGTAGGGCTCATAAGGAAATTAAAATTGATGCCATGGGGTTTTCAAAACTTTTAATTTCAAGATGATTGGATCACATGTTGATTGAACCATATGCTTGTCTATTTAGTCTTATGTGGGTTGCCCAATTGTGTGCTGTGCTGGGGCCTGCGTGCCTGGACTTAAAAAAAATTGTAAATTAATTTGTGATCTGCGAATCACATTGTACTTAATTTATAATATGTTGTTGACCTGCGAGTCAATCTTGTCTAGATAGATCAAATGTACTTTGATTAGACAAGAACAAAGGCACACATCCAAGAGGGGCATTCACCTGGTGGTGCACCTGTGGTGCTCTTGGCGCTAGGGCACTGGGTTGGACCAGATGAGATGCAATGAAGCTCAAGTGAAGACTTAAGTAATATTAAGGTCTTACTAGGGTTCATGGGCTTTTACCACATAAGATCATGCTTTCTACTTATTGCTAATAATTAGAATTGCATATTTATGTTTATCTTCTGCTATAGCCATAGGACATGCCTGATAGTAAGAAGATAAAAGACCGTTAAAATCCAACGCTAACATATCAAGCTCGTAAGCCTTCTGACGCGAAACCTCACCTTTCTGACTATCGTTGGAGCCGTGTTGAACCCACTCAGTGGGCACGTCCATCTATCTTCAGACGGTGCTGGATTTCACCTGCGTGTTACAGAGTTGGGATTTATCCCCTCTCGTTGCTCAGCATAGCACGTGGTGGTCCAGGGAGTAGGTCAGGTCAGCTTGACCATGTAGACTACATATGTGGCGCATATGGTAGCACATGGAGGCAGCCATCTCTGGGATCAGAGACTGTGTTGTACCAACTCAGTTGGCACAGTCTGCTGGATTGCCAAGATGAAGGGGAATCGCACGGGTTGGCGATTGGCTGGGAGAGCCTACCAGAAACTAGTGCTTGTCATCTCTGTGCATCTTATCTCGCCTGAGCGGGACGCGGAGACCAAGTATGAAATCTGGATCCCATCTCACTAAAAGAGTGTTACTCTTTCGGACTGTTTACTGGATTTTTCAGTCAGACAAAATAGTGAGAAAAGAATCTTTCTTAAGTCCTGGATTGATTCTGAAACATTGATACTAACCTTGCTGTTCTTGCTTGTTGTAGATTCCTGCAGCAACGAACACCATGAGCTTCAATGTGCGATCCCTACTGGAAAGGGAGAAGTTTGCTGGGCCGAACTTCTCTGACTGGTTCGGACACCTTAAGATCGTTCTTAAGGCAGAGAGGAAACTGTATGTCCTCGAGACGGCGATACCGCCGCAGCCCGCTCCGAACGCCGCAAGGGCGGTTCGGGATGCCTATGAAAAGCACGTCAATGATAGCATTGATGTCGCTTGCCTGATGCTAGCGTCTATGACGCCACCGCTGCAGCGTCAGCATGAGGATATGTCGGCTATAGAAATTATAGCGAACCTCAAGATGCTGTATGCTGCACAGGCGAGGACAGAACGCTATAATCTGACAAAGCTCTTCTTTCAGAGCAAACTGGCTGAGGGGAGCCCAGTGGGAGCTCACGTGCTCAAGATGATTGGGCACAAGGAGGCTCTGGAGAAACTGGGGCATACCGTCAACCAGGAGCTTGCTGTAGATATTATTCTGCAGTCTCTTCCGCCTTCTTTCGATGCGTTCATCATTAACTTTAATATGAACAAAATCGATTGTACGCCGGCAGAGCTGCTGAATATGCTCTTGACTACTGAGGAAACTCTGAAGGGCAAGCCTTCAACCTCTGTCTTAATGGTTCCTTTTAGGAACAAGAAGAAGGGGAAGAAGGGCAAGGCCCCTGTCAAGAATTACAGCAAGGCCCTGAAACAGAAGGTGAAGCGGTCGAAGGACAACAGGTGTTTCCACTGTGGCCAGCTGGGTCACTGGAAAAAGGACTGTAAAGCGCTCCAAGGAGATAAGAGGGGAAGCATCGCTTCTGGCTCAGGTATATACGTGACGGAAGTCATGGTTTCATCTTCTTCTATATCATGGGTGTTGGACACTGCATGTGGAGTTCACATTTGTTCAAATGTGCAGGAACTCAAGAGAAGAAGGCAGGTGGGACAGCATGAGGTAGACCTACGTGTTGGAAACGGGGCACGGGTTGCTGCGGTTGCTGTAGGAGACTATTTCATTACTTTACCATCTGGCATTGTATTAGAATTAAACAATTGTTATTTTGTACCCAGTATTACCAAGAATATTATCTCTATTCCTGCTCTTGTCAGGAAAGGATTTGCCTTTGAATGCAAGATTTCAAAGTGTATTTTGACTTATGATAATATTGTGTATGCCACTGGTTCAATTAACAATGGGTTATTCATGTTGGACATGGAATATTCTATACAAAACATTGATAATAAGAAAGCCAAGTATGCTGATGACAGCACCTTGCTATGGCATAGTCGTTTAGGCCATATAAACGAGAAGCGCATTAAGCGGTTGCATGAACATGGACTGCTGGGATCATTCTCCTATGAGGAGATTGATACATGCAAAGCTTGTTTGATGGGTAAAATGACGAAGTCTCCTTTTCCTCACAAAGGTCAGAGGACTTCAGGTTTACTTGACCTTATACACAGTGATGTGTGTGGGCCATTTAGTAAACATGCCAGAGGTGGCTATCAGTACTTCATTACCTTTACTGATGATTTCAGTAGGTATGGGTATGTCTATTTGATGAGACATAAAAGTGAATCTTTTGACAAGTTCAAAGAGTTCAAAAATGAAGTACAAAATCAGTTAGGCAGAAATATCAAGGCACTTCGTTCTGATCGAGGTGGTGAATACCTAAGTCATGCATTTACTGACTATCTGAAAGAGTGTGGGATTATCTCACAGCTCACTCCGCCAGGAACACCGCAATGGAATGGTGTGTCCGAGAGGAGAAATAGAACGTTACTTGATATGGTTCGTTCTATGATGAGTCAGGCTACTCTTCCATACTCCTTTTGGGGTTTTGCACTGGAAACAGCTGCAAAGGTACTAAACCGAGTGCCATCCAAGGCAGTTTCAAAGACGCCATATGAGTTATGGTACGGGAAACAGCCTAGCTTGACGTTTATCAGGATCTGGGGTTGCGAGGCTTATGTCAAAAAGCTCGCCTCTGGGAAACTAGAGAGCAGATCTGATAAATGTATCTTTGTCGGTTACCCTAAGGAAACTAAGGGTTATTATTTCTACGATCCCAAAGAGAACAAGATATTTGTTGCTCGGACGGCCATATTTCTTGAGAAGGAGTTTCTTCTGCAAGAGGCCAGTGGGAGAGAAATAAAGCTGGATGAGATTCCAGAGGAAGGACAAAGTAGTCAGGCAGAGTTGGATGTGCCTGAGCCAGTAGATCAGGTTACTGAACAACCTGAGGCTCAGATATCACGGGAACCGCGAAGATCGGGTAGGATCCGTCGACAACCTGAGCGCTATGACGGAGTCTACATCATTGATAATGATGAACCCCTAACTTATGCGGATGCGGTCAGTGGACCGGAGTCAGCTAGATGGCTTGATGCTATGCGAGCCGAGATGGACTCCATGTCAGATAACCAAGTCTGGGATTTGGTTGATCCGCCTCCGGGAGTAATCCCTATAGGCTGTAAATGGATCTTCAAGAAGAAGATTGACATGGATGGTAACGTGGTTACCTATAAAGGCAGGCTAGTTGCGAAAGGTTTCAAACAAATCTACGGGATAGATTATGATGAAACTTTCTCTCCTGTAGCCATGTTTAAGTCTATTCGGATTCTTTTCGCGATAGCTGCATATTACGATTATGAGATCTGGCAGATGGATGTGAAAACAGCTTTCCTTAATGGAAATCTGGATGAGGATGTGTATATGACACAACCGGAAGGTTTCAACAATCCAGCAGATCGTCATAAAATATGCAAGTTAAAGAAGTCCATATATGGACTTAAACAAGCATCAAGAAGCTGGAATATTCGTTTTGATGAATCAATCTCTGAGTTTGGTTTCATCAAGAACGAAGATGACCCGTGTGTATATAAGAGGTTTAGTGGGAGCGTAATTACATTCCTAATCCTCTACGTCGATGATATCTTAATCATTGGAAATGATATTCCTGAATTGCATGCTGTTAAGGCATGGTTAGGAAAATGTTTCCAGATGAAAGATTTAGGAGAAGCAGCCTATGTACTAGGTGTGAAGATCTACAGGGATAGATCTAAAAGGCTTCTCGGGCTGTGCCAGAGTACTTACATCGATAAGGTCCTGGAGAGATTCCATTTAGAGAATTCTAAACGTGGATATCTTCCAGTCAGACATGGTCTGAATCTTTCGAAGAGTCAGTGTCCACAAACACAGACTGAGAAAGATGAAATGGACAATACGCCTTATGCTTCGGCTATTGGGTCCATTATGTATGCGATGTTGTGTACTCGCCCAGACGTCGCTTACGGGTTAAGCGTGACCAGTCGATTCCAAAGTAATCCAGGTTTGGCGCACTGGATTGCGGTCAAGAACATTTTAAAATATCTGCGGAGGACCAAAGATATGTTCTTGATATATGGTGGTCAGGAAGAACTCAGTATAGAGGGATATACTGACGCTTCGTTCCAGTCGGACCAGGATGATTTCCGATCGCAATCAGGCTATGTTTTTAGCTTGAATGGTGGAGCAGTGGTGTGGAAGAGTTTCAAACAGTCAACTGTTGCTGATTCCACAACAGAAGCCGAGTATGTTGCAGCCTCGGAAGCATCTAAGGAGGCAGTGTGGATTCGTAAGTTCGTGAGAGAACTTGGTGTCGTTCCTTCGAGTGCAGATCCTTTGGTTATCTTCTGTGATAACACTGGAGCCATCGCACAAGCAAAGGAACCGCGGTCGCACCAGAAGTCCAAGCACATACAGAGACGGTTTCACTTGATCCGGGTGATCATTGATCGAGGCGAGATCAAAATATGCAAGGTTCATACAGATGACAATCTGGCAGACCCACTTACCAAGCCTCTGGCGCAGCAGAAGCATGTGAAGCACTGTAATAATATGGGTTTGAGATTTCTCAACCATTAGATTAAGTGCAAGTGGGAGATTGTTGGGGTATGCCCTTAAGGCTAATGTTTGAGGCCTTGGGATTGTATTAGTATCATGTAATAAACTCTTAAGTTTATAAAGGCATGGTTATTATTCAGGTTGTTACCTTGTCTGCTGTAATAAGTGTACTTCTGAATACTGTCTCAAAGCTGTTCAGCTAGGCTGACAGGCTATATGTCCTTAGTCGAGATATCTTGGTGAACATGAGACAGCCTTGATATGATTGAGACTAATATGAGTGCTAATCTTATAGGATGCTTCGAGCATGGAATAAGACGTAGACTCATGGGTACATTGGATGTACTGGACAGACCCTACTGGGATATTCCATTGCTTGTCACAATGTGAATGATCCTTGTAAGCAGCAAGTGGCACATGTCCTCTGACTTGAGATCACTTGTGTTTCTGAATGATGATTGTCATTGTCTTGAGGTAGTTCAATATCATTTGAAACATAATGATTATAGACTATCTTGGATGGTGAGCTTGAATCAGGTTAGGGCACTAGTGATAGACATAGGATTGCCGTCTCCTTGTTTAAGGAGTGTAGTGTTCTAAGGGCCCCCCTATATGAGATGATTGAGATAGTGTATGGCCATACCCAGATGACTATGTGCATCTGATCTAATCATGCTCATCGTATTGGAGTTACAAGCTTGACCCGCTTGTCCAATAAGAACATCCAGTGGCAAAGGACACATGTATGCCTTGTGAATTGAGTCACACTTGTGCTATGGTTTGGGAGTAGTCTTGGAAGACTCTTTCCTTTATATCGGGAGACAGTGATGTGTTGCTAGATACCCCTCACTGATCGTGATAACGTAAGTTATCGTTACCGACATTTAAAGGAAACCCTCAGGGTCGCACAATTTGGTGATATGGCTTCCTTAAGTCAGATCGTGTGGACTGAATTGTTTTGGTTCAGTTTAAAGAGATTTAATCTCTGATTGTAAGTGAGATCTGGTCTGATCATGTTTGATTGATTAGAGCTTTAGATCGGTAAGCTTCGATCGAGAGAGATGATGCTAGATCGATGCGATCAGAAGCGTCAGATGATGAATGGTCAGATCTAGGACCTTGGGGTCTAATTTGATCTAGACTTAATTTATGGGCTGATTTGGTTTCGCTATTGAACCAAGGATATTGAACCGGCTCATGGGTTGAGCGCTTGGTTCAAGAGGGAGAAGAGGTTGCGTTTGGTTCATGGAAACGTGAACGCCAACTCTTAATCGTTGCCAATTTTGGAAAGTTCCAAAAGCATAACGCATATGCGTTCATGGCTTGATGTCTCTCTAATGTTTTTCGGTTTTGCTTCTTGGACGTGGTTTTGGAACGGCTTGCTCGTGTGGAAGGCATCGTTCTTGCGCCAAGGAAGAAGAGCTCTCGAAAAGAAGGAAGCCCTTTTCATCTAATCTCCAACACACGGTTGGAAAAGCTTGGCAATCTTGCTAGCACAAGAGTTGCGCAAGGAGGAAGCTTTCATCCCTTGTGTGTGATTTCTTTGGAGAAGATCCCTTCGATCTTTCTTCTTCCAAGCCGCACCTTCCCATGGCCATGGTAATGAATCTCTCACTTGTTATTCAAGTTGATTATATGAAAGTATAGAATGCGATCTTATGTGGAAACCCTAATTCCGCTGCTATGAGAAAGAAACATATGACTTGCGCCCCCCTCATGAAAGGGGTTCTTCTCACAATAGGTTTTGCGCTCCCCTCCTGAAAGGGTTCCATCAGCTTGACATTTATCAGGATCTGGGGTTGCGAAGCTTATGTAAAGAAGCTCGCCTCTGGGAAACTAGAGAGCAGATCTGACAAATGTATCTTTGTCGGTTACCCTAAGGAAACTAAGGGTTATTATTTCTTCGATCCCAAGGAGAACAAGGTTTTTGTTGCTCGGACGGCCATATTTCTTGAGAAGGAGTTTCTTCTGCAAGAGGCCAGTGGGAGAGAAATAAAACTGGATGAGAATCCAGAGGAAGGACAAAGTGCTCAAGCAGAGTTGGATGAGCCTGAGCCGGTAGAACAGGTTATTGAACAACCTGAGGCTCAGATATCACGGGAACCGCGAAGATCGGGTAGGATCCGTCGACAGCCTGAGCGCTATGACGGAGTCTACATCATTAACAATGATGAACCCCTCACTTATGCGGATGCGGTCGGTGGACCGGAGTCAGCGAGATGGCTTGAAGCTATGCGCGCCGAGATGGACTCCATGTCAGATAACCAAGTCTGGGATTTGGTTGATCCGCCTCCGGGAGTTATCCCTATAGGCTGTAAATGGATCTTCAAGAAGAAGATTGACATGGATGGTAACGTGGTTACCTATAAAGGCAGGCTAGTTGCGAAAGGTTTCAAACAAATCTACGGGATAGATTATGATGAAACTTTCTCACCTGTAGCCATGTTTAAGTCTATTCGGATTCTTTTCGCGATAGCTGCATATTATGATTATGAGATTTGGCAGATGGATGTGAAAACAGCTTTCCTTAATGGAAATCTGGATGAGGATGTGTATATGACACAACCAGAAGGTTTCACTAATCCAGCAGATCGTCATAAGATATGCAAGTTAAAGAAGTCTATTTATGGACTTAAACAAGCATCAAGAAGCTGGAATATTCGTTTTGATGAATCAGTCACTGAATTTGGTTTCATCAAGAACGAAGATGACCCGTGTGTATATAAGAGGTTTAGTGGGAGCGTGATTACTTTCCTAGTCCTCTACGTCGATGACATCTTGATCATTGGAAATGATATTCCTGAAATGCATGCTGTTAAAGCATGGCTAAGGAAATGTTTCCAGATGAAAGATCTAGGAGAAGCAGCCTATGTGTTAGGTGTGAAGATCTACAGGGATAGATCTAAGAGGCTTCTCGGGCTGTGCCAGAGTACTTACATCGAAAAGGTCCTGGAGAGATTTCATTTAGAGAATTCTAAACGAGGATATCTTCCAGTCAGACATGGTCTGAATCTTTCGAAGAGTCAGTGTCCACAAACACAGACTGAGAAAGATGAAATGGACAATACGCCTTATGCTTCGGCTATTGGTTCCATTATGTATGCGATGTTGTGTACTCGCCCAGACGTTGCTTACGGGTTAAGCGTAACCAGTCGTTTCCAAAGTAATCCAGGTGTGGCGCACTGGATTGCAGTCAAGAACATCTTAAAATATCTGCGGAGGACCAAAGATATGTTCTTGATATATGGTGGTCAGGAAGAACTCAGTATTGAAGGATATACTGACGCTTCGTTCCAGTCTGACCAGGATGATTTCCGATCGCAATCAGGCTATGTTTTTAGCTTGAATGGAGGTGCAGTGGTGTGGAAAAGTTTCAAACAGTCAACTGTTGCTGATTCTACAACAGAAGCCGAGTATGTTGCAGCCTCGGAAGCATCCAAGGAGGCAGTGTGGATTCGTAAGTTCGTGAGAGAACTTGGTGTCATTCCTTCGAGTGCAGATCCTTTGGTTATCTTTTGTGATAACACTGGAGCAATCGCACAAGCAAAGGAACCACGGTCGCACCAGAAGTCCAAGCACATACAGAGACGGTTTCATTTGATCCGGGAGATCATTGATCGTGGCGAGATCAAAATCTGCAAGGTACATACAGATGACAATCTGGCAGACCCGCTTACCAAGCCTCTGGCGCAGCAGAAGCATGAGAAGCACTGTAATAATATGGGTTTGAGATTTCTCAACCATTAGATTAAGTGCAAGTGGGAGATTGTTGGGGTATGCCCTTAAGGCTAATGTTTGAGGCCTGTGGGAATGTATCAGTATCATGTAATAAACTCTTATGTTTATAAAGGCATGGTTGTTATTCAGTTAGCTACATTGTCTGCTGCAATATATGTTCTTCTGAATAATGTCTCAAAGCTGTTCAGCTGGGCTGACATGCTATTAAGTCCTTAGTCGATGTATCTTGGTGAACATGAGACAGCCTTGATATGGTTAAGACTAATATGTGTTCTAATCTTATAGGATGCTTCGAGCATGGAATAAGATGTAGACTCATGGGTACATGGGATGTACTGGACAGACCCTACTAGGATGTTCAATTGTTTGTCACAATGTGAATATTCCTTGATTATGACAAGTGGCACATTTCCTCTGACTTGAGATCACTTGTGTTTTCTAAATGATGATTGTCATTGTTTTGAGATAGTTCAATATCGTTTGAAACATAATGATTATAGACTATCTTGGATGGTGAGCTTGAGTCAGGTTAGAGCATTAGTGATAGACAAAGGATTGCCGTCTCCTTGTTTAAGGAGTGTGATGTTCTAAAGGGGCCCCCTGGATGAGATGATTGAGAAAAGTGTATGGCCATACCCAGGTGACAGTGTTCATCTGATCTAATCATGCTCATCATATTGGAGTTACGAGCTTGACAGGCTTGTCCAATAAGAACATCCAGTGGCAAAGGAAATATGCATGCCTTGTGAATTGATTCACACTTGTGCTGTTTTTGGGTGTAGTCTTGGAAGACTCTTTCCTTTATATCGGGAGACAGTGATGTGTTGCTAGATACCTCTCACTGGTCGTGATAATGTGAGTTATCGTTACCGACGCTTAAAGGAAACCCTCAGGGTCGCACAATTTGATGATATGGCTTATTTAAGTCAGATCGTGTGGACTGAATTGTTCGGGTTCAGTTTAAAGGGATTTAATCTCTGATTGTAAGTGAGATCTGGTCTGATCATGTTTGATTGATTAGGGCTTGAGATCGGTAAGCTTCGATCGAGAGAACGGATGCTAGATCGGTCAGATCAGAAGCATCAAGAGATCGACGGTCAGATCAAGCACCTTAGGGTTTTTAATGTGATCTGGACTAATTGCTTGGGTTATTTGGTTTATAGACCAGACCGATTTGAACCGGCTCTAGATGTGAGCGCTTGGTTCAAAGTAATGAGGAAAATGCGATTGGTTCATGAGGGCATGAACACATGATCGCATGTAAGAGAGGTTGGCTATTTTTAGCAACCACGCCCCCCATGTTTACATGGAGCGCATCTCTTGTTGCCTCAACCTCTAACTCTCGTCGCTCTCTCTGGTAAGAGATTTCTCTTTCACGTCTTGGAGACTCGAGAATCAAGCAAGGAAAGGCGATCTTCTTCCCTTCTCACGCGATCAAAGACACCTAGGAATCTTGCTAGCACAAGATATTCCGTAGGGAGTAAGCGCATCCTCATCTTGTGTGCGCGTCCTAAGGAGGAAATCTTCGTTGCTTTCTATCTTCCAAGGCGCCATCTTTAAATGGCATTGGTATGAATCGCATCTCCTTCTTTCATGTTTTAAAGGTTGATCATATATTGCATGTTTTCGATTCTTGAATCCGCTGCCTATCGAGTTTGCGCCAACTAGGGTTTCGCCCCCCTCTTGAAAGGGGTTCCCTTCACCTTATGTGACCTAGGTGCCAGTGTGAGTCTAATGCCTCTTTCTACTTACAGGAAACAAAATCTTGGAGAGCTAAAGCATACATCCATATCCTTACAGCTCGCGGATTCATCGGTAAAGTATTCTGTAGGTATATTAGAGAATGTTCCTGTACAAATTGGTAAGTTTTTCATTCCTGCAGATTTTGTAGTGTTAGACATGGAGGAAAATTCTAGAAATCCTATAATTCATGGAAGACCACTATTGGCCACTGCTAAGGCAAACATAGATGTGAAAGAATGAAAGATTACTTTTGATATATGTGACAACAAGATTGAATTTAATCTTAATGATTCATTGAACAAGCTTTCATACTCAGGATCTTGTTGCAGTGTTGAGATATTTAATGATGATGTTTATGATGTTTCAAGTTTGGTTGATGAAACCTCAAATAATGAATCTAACAATTTTTCTGAGGATATTAATAAGAAATTGCAGAAGAAAAAGACAAGGGGGAAGAGAAGAAGAGGAAGCTCTAGATTGATTGCCAAAATAGAAAGGATTCTGAGCAAATTTGGATACTGTTTCAAGATTGAGCCTTATGTTGAAAAATCAGGAGGGCAATTCAGAAGTTCATGATCAAATCCGAGTGTTAAAGGGTCAAGCTAATGACCTTTAAATTAGCGCTTCTTGGGAGGCAACCCAAGCTTTCTAACCTCTATTTTGTTTTCTTTAACTTAAATTTAGCTTAATACTAATTTTTTTCTTTTATTTTTGTAGGAAAATTGACATTTGATGCAAAATACAGCACTACCGTAAAGTGGATTATGGTACCATATTTTCGGTTGGCTTTTGAACAGAGAGCTGCGGCGAAATTATGGCACTACCGTATACATTTACACAGTACCGTATTTTGTCGTCAAAAATTGCCCGATAGTTCTGTCATTTTTATGGCAGTACCGTAAGTTATTTTACGAGCCGTAATTTGAGTTTTCAGATTTTCAAAATAATAATAATAATATAGTTGTTTGATTTTTATGGCGGTACTATAAACCTCTTTACGGTACCGTATTTTTGCATCATTTTTTATCAGAAGACTGTCGAGATTTTACGGCGGTACCGTAAACTGTTTTACGGTACCGTATTTCCAAACCAGTTTCAACCCGAGAGCAGTCGAGATTTTACGGCAGTGCCATAAGATATTACACTGCCATAATCTGTTTTCTGGCACACGAGTCCTGTGCCATATTTAGGGTTTCTACCGAGCCATTTTTAGGGTTTTGCCCTCGCTCTCATGCCACTCTTGAATCTCCGATTGTCTCTGACTACCTGTGGACACCGGTGACCTTTCCCGTTCAACTCTCGCCGTCAATTAGGTACTCGATTCATTGGTTTTACAGCTTTAACAAGTTTTTAATCAGTTTTCACCCCTTTCACTCATTCTCGTTTGATTCTCAACCATTTTGCGTAATTCTTGTTCCTATTCACTCACTAGGGGATAATCTTTCAATTTTGTGCTGTTTGTAAAAAGTTCGGACCGATTTCGTGGGCGATTTGAGCTGAACCATGTCAAAACGCAGCATGATTACTGTTCACTCTCGTTTTTGTCGATTCGTTGAGTTTTAGCTTGAGTTCTAACTTGATTTCCGTTTCCAATATACTTGATAGATGTTTCTGACGATGTAGGACCTATGATTCATGCTTGCCATATTGAGTTGAGATTGAGATTACTCACTCTGTTTTTACTCTATATTTATGCTTATGATACTTGAAGAGCATGGTAATTGAATAGCCATTGACTTAATCTGAACTGTTATATTGTTATGTTGCCATTAAATTGTGAAATTTGCAGTTTGTGTATACACTCATGGCACCAAGGACAAAGATAATTTTTCCAAGGAGGAAAGGGAGAGCTCCTGCAGAGCCTTCTCAGCCACAAAACCCACATGGAATCATATTCAGGAACGAAATGTAGGAATCTAGATACAATAAACTGTTGGAAAGAAGAATCGTCAATACCAAGTATGCTGATCAAAGGACTCTTGAAGCCTTGGGGCTTTATGATGATGTGCTTTGGATGTTTGAAGAATCCATGCCAAGAAGTTCTTCCAAATGACTCCGCACACCTATCTTCCACTTGTTTTGGAATTCTTGAGCAGTTTGACCATAGACTTAAAAGAGTATTCCAATGGCCCTGCTAATGGGGAAAGCACATTCAGATTAGCAAATGAGGAAAGGAAACATACACTGCAAGAAATCAGGGACATATTTGGACTGAGCACAGGAGGGTACACTGAGATACCCCTAGGATTCATGAAAAACATATTTTGGAACCAGATCACCAATGAAAACCACTTTTATGCTGTCCCTGCTAGAGCCTCAAAAATCATGAACCTTTGTATCAAGTATGCTCATCGGGTTCTGGCACACACAGTATTTGGGAGAGGAGACAGTGACGGCATGGTCCGTCAGCATGAACTCTATTTTCTTTGGGGGATGCTCAGTGGATTCATAGTTGATGTTGCTTACTTCATGATCAAGCACATGGATAAGGTGGACAGAGCGACTAGAGGATCTGTGGTGATAGGAGGTTTGATTACTCCTATAGCAAGATATTTTGGGATTGAGCCCTATGGAGTTGAGTTGGCAAGAGGAAATGCAAGACTTGACATTGAGTCTTGCATAGCAATGAAAATGATTGTTAGAGAGGGAGACACTTTTTGTTTGGTCCTTGGACCAAATATCCCTCCTCTACCTCTACCTCACGTTGAAAAGATTACAGTCAGGAAAAGAGCCAACTGGAAGTTATCTCCTAGTGCAGCTGAGGCAGCCTTTACTCCACCACTAGACACAGTTCCACCACCACCCACCTGGGGTGGAAGGAGTGAGCCTTATGGGATGGAGTCACCTCCTCTAGATTCTTCGCAGGCTACTGGGACTTCTTCACAGAGATTCAGGGCTGGTTTTTCCTAGCCATCATGATCTAGGTTTTCAGGCACTTACAGCACAGATGTACAACCAAGAATGCCGCCAGGAGAGGATGGAAGAGACTCTAGGGCACATCCAAAGGGATATGGAGAGATTTTGCAATCATATGGAAGACATGGGCAACTTCCTTTATGACCGTTTCAGTTATGCAGATCACAGAGATTATGGATATCAAGGTGATCAAGGAGGGACGCCCTACTATGATCCTATGGAGGCTGCTACTAGAGATTCTAAGGCTACATGGTCAGATGGGGACGAGTAGATACTTTGTGAGTATCATCTTCCCTTACTTCTTACTATTTTGTTTATCTTATCTTATTGATGTCTTATGATTTAAAGGGAAGGATGATGCCTCACAACCACCACCACTGCTACTCTGCTTGACACGCTTATTTTTATTTTTTTCGATGTGGTTGTATGATAAATATTGATATTCTGATTTACTTTTCGATATGGTTGTACTACATGATGATGATATTATTTCTTTTTGATATGATGTGATGTTGAAAATATTTTGATATATGGTCATGTTTTGAGATATGTTGATGATTTTTTATGATGAAAGAAATCAAATTCATGATTAGAGATATAGCCCTATCATGTTAAATTTATTTCTTCAATACATATTTGTCTATTGAAATAAAACATTAGTTGATGCATGAAATTTTAGATAGTGTATTGTTTGAAGAATAAAATCTAAAAGTGAAACTTTTCTTTCGAATAAAATGAGTATATGAGTATGATTTGTGAATTGAGATCAATTGATCAACCTTGTAGATGTTAGTCTATTTTTGCTATTTGTTGGGAAATAAGAATCCAAGATCCACAAAAATAGTGAGAGACTCCCCTACTTGGCACTATGTAAAATTGATAGTGGTACCGAAGACATGGGTTGAAGTCTATAAAAAATGATGACAGTGGAAAAGAATAAGACTCCTCTAGTTGGTACTGTGTAAAATTAACAGTGGTACCTAAGAAAAGAGTTGAAGTCAAAATAAAAAGCATGTATCTATGTGGGTAGATGCCATCCATGCAAAAACAACAAAATACATGGCAAAACAAAATGCATGAAAAAGAAATATATATATATATATATGTGTGTGTGTGTGTGTGTGTGTGTGTGTGTGTGCGTGTGTGGAAAAAGATCTTGGAAACCTAATTCCTATAAACAAAAGCATGATAGATTGAACTGAAATTGGGCGAAGTCTTGAGATTGAAAATTCTATTTATTATACAAATTGCAAAGTTTTATTTGATTGAATTGTGGAACTAGAGAGTTGAGTTCCAAGGATGATATGTTTATTTAAAATTTTATAAATCAATTGATAGATTTTTTTCATTGATGAGTTGTATTTTAGAAATTTATTGAGCATGAAAAGGTTATTCTTTTGAACAAATTTTGATTTCAAATTTGATTTTTGCTTGAGGACAAGCAAAGTTTGAGCCTTATGTATTTTGATGACACCAAAATATATAGTATATTTTGTATCATTCCAGATATCTTTTCATGCTAAATTGAGGATCTTTTACTTGCTTTCATGCTAAATTCATTGAATATTGCAAAGTCTACTTCTATTTTGGTTTTTCATGATTTTCTGGTAAAAAGGCACTATTTCAAGGCGTTTTTAAGCAAAATCAAACACATAGAAGAGTTACCATCATCAAGAGGAGATCACCCAAGAAATTTAATGCAAAACAGAGCAAGTCAGCAAATTACGGCAGTGCCGTAACCTATTTTACGGTACCGTATTTTCATACGCTACCGTAAAATCTGAGCCACTGCCGTATTTTGAGGAGTTTCCGAACAGAATGTTTTTCAGATTTTATGGCAGTACCGTAAACCATATTACACTACCGTATTTCAGAGCGCTCCAGACCAAAAACTTTGCTTGATTTTATGGCACCGCCGTAAAGGATTACACGGGCCGTATTTTTCTAGTCACTTCCGAATAGAGAGTCCAACCGATTTTACGGTAGTGTCGTAAACCATATTACGGTACCGTATTTCCCAGACAACATCAGATCAGAAGACTCGACCAATTTTATGGCACTACCGTAAACTATTACACTGCCGTATTTTGGTTTTTGAACACGACTCCCAGGTCAATTTCGACGCCCGATTTTGGCGGAGACGATTGCGAACGATCTAGGGCTTTATATTCAAAACCGTAAGAAACAAAAAGGGAGCTTTGGACGGGAGGATTACACACACACCGAAAGCCCCAATTTTCATCGACTGTCGAAGGAGACATTGTCATTCACGCCGCCGCCTAGGGTTCCGCCGCCGCGACCATTCCAGACCACCTCTAGCCGCGATTTTCATACTGAAGCTTCATCTAGAGGAGGAGACAACGTGCCATAAGTTTCAGAAGAGAAGGAGATCAATCGAAGGAGAATTGGAGGAAAGAAGAAGGACAGCCTCTATTCACCAGGAGCTTTTGAAATTACGGCCGTGAAATACTTCACAGCCGTCCTGTATTTTCCCAAAACTCTTCTTTTACTGATTTTTGAACTTATGAAATTATGGAATATTGTATTTTCTCCACCATGCTAGCTTAAACTACTTTTGGGACATGGGGAGTAATTCACTTGATTTTTAATGACTAGATGACTATTTTTATTTCACTATTTCATTGCTTTTAATCTTAGCATGATGATTTTACTCATGTGATATTTGTGCTTAGACTCTCTATAGATCCATGTTACTAATCATGTTTTTAGAATTTTCGCTATTGACTGAAAGGTAATTGCTTGAGAATTTAGAACCCTAGAATTGTATGTTAGGAACCCTTCCTTAGGTTAGATCCAATTTGTTCAGTTCTAGTAGATTAATTGCCATGATAATAACATGAATCTATAGATCGAGTCTAATTGTCAAACGTGGAGATCTTGCATGAAAGTGAGGATCGGAACGTTGGAGATTCATGAGTAAAACTAGTGTTGAAGCTCGGATGCACGAAAGTGATCCTTAAGACTCCACTAAGGATTATCAACCTAGAATTCGGATGCACGAAAGTGATCCTTGAGTTCATTGATTGATGATTTACTTATCTTTAGCATTGGGATGAATCTTGCGCGAAAGCGAAGATTAATCCCTGCATGGTTGTTTGCACGAGAGTGAAACAATCCTTTTATTAAGTAATTTGCATCTTCATCATGATAAAATTAAACTGACGAATTCTTTATTCATGTCTAGTCACAAAAATTATAGTGAATGAAACCCTAGTCCCAGTTCTCTCCCTGATAGTATTTCTTTCTGTGCGTTTGCAATATTTGCTTGACTTTCATTCGATTACCTAGATAGTAAGAAATCAATTGATCAGTATTTAACAACATTGGTCTCTGTGGGTTCGATATCTTTCTTTATTACTTCGAGTATCCGTGCACTTGCAGACACTACAAGTTAGGGACAACAAGTTTTTGGAGCCGTGCCAGGGAGTGACAACAAGTTCGATATGAGAAGTTCGGGTGGTTGCGCCATCCTAGGTTGTATGTGCTAGAATATGGGTTGTTGTTAGGATTGAAGTTTCTAACAGCGTTCATTTGCTCAGAGTGATTCGCAGTCATCCGCCCATCTCCTACCTGACAATCTACCCCTGCATGACCTGCAACTCCATAAACCTCACAAGATATAGAGTTAGCGTCCATTGAATTTACAAGCCAAGAATCAATCTTTCTGGTTAAATTATCCACCTTAGCTGTAAGAGTAGTCAGAGTGTCTAGGTCGTACTTACCTGACTTCTTGCTAGATGTATCTCTCTTAGATGTCCATTGGTGATGGTTGATCGCCATGTCCTCGAGGAGGTTCATTGCGTCTTCGGCCCATCTATTCATCAAAGCGCCTCCTGCTGCAGCGTCTACTGTAAGTCTCGTGTTGTAATCCAACCCGCTATAGAACGTTTGGATCAAGACCCAAGTCTCAATTTCATGATGTGGACACATCCTTTGGAGCTCTTTAAATTTCTCCCAAGCCTTATATAGTGACTATCCATCCTTCTGCATGGAACTAGTGATCTGATTCCGCAACTGAATTGTCTTGGATGGAGGAAAGTATTTGGAGAGAAAGGCTTGAGATAGCTCCGCCCATGTTCTTATTGAAGCTGAAGGTAGCATGTGAAGCCAAGCTCTCACTCTATCCCTTAAAGAGAAGGGAAACAATCACAGCCTGATAGCATCAGCAGACACACCGTTAATTTTCAGCATATCACAATATTCTAGAAAAATAGAGAAGTGCATGTTGGGGTCCTCAAGAGGAGAACCACCAAATTGGTTTTGTTGCACCATAGAAAGTAGAGCAAGTTTTATTTCAAAATTGTTAGCCTCTACAGTAGGCCTGGCAATTCCTGATTATAGCCCATGTGCGTAGGGAGTAGCATAGTCTTTCAGCGTCCTGTTATTGTAGTTGTTCCCTACTGGTTGAGGTATCTGATCATTGTTCACACCAAGCTGAATGTGTTCCATTTGATTTTCTCCTCTCGGGTGGTTCATGTCTTCCTTTTTCTGAAGTTGGATTTGCTTCCTTCTAATCTGGAACGTCCGCTCAATCTCTGGATCAATGCCAAAAAATGCACATGCCCTAGAACTTCTTTGCATAAAAGGGGTCAATTAAAATTTCAAAGTTCTAAGACAATGGGCAAATAGAGTGAAAAAGAAAATAGCAATGCAGAAGCGTAGAAAAACTAACTAAAGCCTAGTCTACTAATTCTCAGAAATATACTAATATCAACCATTGTTCCCCGACAATGGCACCAAAAACTTGACATGTCCCGCAAGTGCACGATTATGTCTAAGTAATATAAAAGATGTCGAATCCCACAGGGAACAAGGTTGAGTACCAAAAAAATCCAAGTTTCAATAGCTAGGCGAACAAAAACGTGGTTTAGAGAACTTAAATCGAAAACAAGAAATTGAAGCTATTTCGGTAGAGAATATATATGAGAGAGATATCAGGGCTATGGTTTCCACCACGTTGATGATCTTAATCATGCTTAAAAATATCGGTTACCTGGATTTATGATTTTGCGCAAGGAATATATCCCTAGGGTACAAGGTGCCCTCTCTCGAGTGTACACCCCGGTGTTTGTCTAAGATGATCTCCTACTCTCGCGGTGGATCGTTTTAGGCAAACCCAATGAGTTCTATGGAAGATTATGAAACCCTCGAGTGAAAACCAAGCACTCTCGTGTCGAGGTCTCGTAAGTTTTACTAAGAAGATCCGCCCTTACGATCCTCCTCTTGGTATGAATCGTAACGGCTAAAACATGAAAATACTTGGCCAAGGTAAAATTAGGAGATTTGTATATCAAAGTATAATACGCTCATAATATAATCCAAATAACTGATTTAGAACAAGGATTGCAATTAAGAATCGTCAACGGGCTTCAATCGAGCCTTGAAAAAGGGTTTACGCTACAATCGTCATTGAAACTCAAAATCTCTCTTTAATGGGAAAGAAAACTACAAGGAAGTGAATCTGAGAGGGAGGAGACGATGAACCGAAAGTAATCTACAGAAATCGTGATGATCTGATGGTTCAAACGTCGGAAATCCACTCAGAAACTCCTCGTCGTCGTGTTCTTCCACCCTATCCACTTCGTCGCTTGATTTCTCACTCATTAGGGCATGAAAATTAGGGCTTTTATATTCCACGCATTCTCCTTCGAAATAGCTTTCCAGAGAATCCTTCCTTGCCAAATTTTGACATCAAACGGGTTGGAAATCGGAGAAAATCCGATTAGTAGTTGACTCACACTTGCCTGGGTCGGAATCATGGGTGAACCCAGCCGGGTTCACTTGGTCGTGATGTGGTCTGGGCACGGGTGAACCCCACCGGGTTCACCTGCATATGATGTCCTGATGGGATCACCAAGCATGCAACATTCAAACAACGCTTTTTGAAAAACATTTGCTATTAAGATATAACTATGAAACCCATTTAAACTAACGCTTTGAGAAATTAGGTTTGATAGTCTTATAATGAAATCCGAAGCTATAGTCTTATAATGAAATCCGAAGCTACATTCAGCAACTAATCTTATCATGCACTTCTAGTAAAGCTTATCATGTGATTCTAAAACCTCAAGTAGATCTAGCATGCGGTTCTACAACATTAAAGAAATCTAGCATGCGATTCTACCATAAGAAACTAGGGCTAATCTAAGGGAGGAACTCACCTTGCACCCTTTGAGAATAGAAAGGGTGTCCTTCCCGTTCTTCACCGGTCCAATGGTGGAATCTCACGAAGTAGGGCCCTATGAGCTTACACACATGTCATTGCAGCATCCCACACATGCGTGGGTGAATTTGAAAATAATATCAAGAGGCCAATACACAAGACAATCAAGGGGGAGGCTAGACTCCAAATTCCCTTGTTAACATAGTTTAGACTATCTATGCTTAGGGGAAGAGAAGAGGGGAAGCTTTGATTGTCATTCCTTGGCCTTGCGCCACCTGCAGAAATTCAGCGTGAGTGCAAAGGGGCTGTCCAACAAGTTTCAAAGATCCACATCAACAAGTAACAAAGAACAATGACCCAAAGGAGAAGAAGACTTAGCTAAGTGGGGGTGGCTTGTTCTCGGCATGGAGTTGTTGACACCTTCTTGAGTCTTGAATGTGTTCAGCTCCTCCTCTTGATTGAAGGCTCTTCAAGGCTAGAGGGAGGAAGTGGCGTGAGCTCCCTTCTTCATGACAAACGCAAGTGGGGGTGGAAGGTGGAAGAGCAAGAAAGGATGGAAAGGGGCTTTCGGCAATGGTGGAAGGAAAGGGGGATTAGGTGACACACACCATTTTGAAGACACACTTCTGAAATTCGAAATTCATTCAACACTAGCTTGCAATTTACAAGAGGTTACAACATATAGGGGAGTCTCCAACGGTTAACTCCCTTTCTAAGCTCAAAAAACAAGTCACACAAGTCAAGCATGATGGAGACAATTCAAGGGCTGGTTTCTTTTCAAGTGGGCGGTTGCTTGGAGTTTGACATTGGAGTCTTCAGCAGGTTGAGAGTTTCGGAAACTGAAGTGAAGATGGACTGAAGAGGCTGTTGATGGCTGACATTGTGCAGGCTGCAAATGGCGTGGGCGGCTGGCACTTGAGTGGACTGGAGTTGTTGCAAAGTGCAGGCTGCTCCTTGACTTTGTTGGCTGGCGCAAGATGGATGTAAGGGGCTGCACAAGCTGGTGGCTGACGCATGTTGACTGCAAGGGCTGCAACATCTGATGAGGGAGTGGTCTTGTCCATCTCTACTTCAAAGGAAAGGGCGGTTGGAGTAGAGACAAATCCCATGGCTGCCAACTAGGATGGTGGAGTGTTGGGTACTTGTGGTGTTGCTCCATTAGGTTGGGATGGGCTGATTCCCTCTTGAATTGGGCTGATGGCCCATGGCATCTCTTGGAGTTGTCTTGACCTGATTTTGACTTGCATTCCAAGAATAGAGTTGACCTATACTATTACATTAATTTCATGCACTAACCTACTATACATAAGTGGCGGATCCTAGGGATGTAACTACATGGTGTAATTAGTGGGTGGATCTAACCTACCATATGATGCAAGTTATGCTAGAAAATCTAACCTAAAGATGCATGCAATGCAGGAGATGGAAATAACTTAAAGGATGTATGCAATGCAAGGAATGAAAATCTGACTTAAAGATGCATGCAATGCAAGAGATGGGAATTTAGGTGCCCTAGCTAGGGTAACCTTAAACTCCATTTGTATTTCCGTGGGTCATGTCGCCTCCCCACATCAGCTCTCCCCGGGTGAGAAAAATTCTTCTCCGAAGAATTGTCCTTATCCATGAGGAGCTTTGAGGTAGTAAGGGTGAGTTCTTCCTCGGGGAGCCAACCCTCTTCACCCAGGTCATATCCAACTAAGTAGAGTAACTCTACCTCATTACGGGTGAAATGGGTTTGGTCCTCAAGGATGGACTCAATCATATGCTCACAAGTGGGGTCATAGTATGGGGTGGAATGGTGCTTATGCAATATGAAGTCATCCACATCAAAAGTGATGGGGGTCCAAAAATCAGTGTCAACAGCATCACAGCAATCAATCTCTTCATCCCAATCTTCATGCTCCTTAAATTCAGGGTCTCCTACACAGAATGTCCTTTCTCGGCCATATTCATTAGTATGTTTGTGGTATACAGGCCTACTAAAAGATTCAGGTATAACAAACTCAAAGTGTTCAAGTTCTGGGAGGGAAAGCAAATCATTATTCAATTGAATTTTCTTTAACCCTGGAGTACTAAGGCCAGACTCAAGGTCTAAAGGAGAGATGGGGGATGTTGCCAACTCAGACAAGTTAGGTTCTAAATCATATCCTAGCATGGGAAACTCAAGAGGATCTAAAGTAAATTCTTCTTCATATTCAGGTGAGCTAATGTCTAACTCAAGAAGGGTGAGGGGCGCCTCTAGGATTGGACTTCCTAAGGAAAAAAGAAATGGCTCTCCCATATCTGGAGTAAGATCTTCAAAGCTAAACTGGGGGAGCTCTACCATGTCATACGGAGAAGGTTGATATAGGTCAGTCCCTATGGGGTCAACTTGAGTAGGGTCATCCCTAGAGTCTTGGGTTATAAGCCCATGTTCAATTGGCCCTAAATGTGGCTTAGGAGTGTGGGTGGCAAGACCTAAGAGATATGTTTCATGGGTCATTGGATCAAAGGTCAAGTCTTCTAGGCCTTGAAGTTGAGGTTCTCCTAATGTTTGGGACTTAGGATCTTGGTCAATGAGAAAAGGATCTAGCATGGGTTCCATCTTAGGCAAAGTAAGGGATCCTAACTCATGTGGGTTGAGATCTAAAGGTGAAGGATCCTCTATGTGTAAAAGTTTGGGCTCTAGGGGTGGGTTTAGGCCTAACTTGGAAAGTTTAGTGCTAGATGGCCCAAAAGTGGTCAAAGAAGGGCCTAGACAATATGGTATGTCTACCTTAATCTCTAAATATGGTTGAGTAAGATACTTAGGCAGATCATCCATAGAGAAAGGTTCAAACTTAGGTTGAGTCAAGCCTAAAGTGTGATGGTCCTCTAATTGAAGGTGTTGGATTTCTAAAGTGTCTAGAGGCTCATCTAAACTTTCACTATGGTCAAGTGGCTTGGAACCTAAGTGTTCACAACCTATTGAAGAGTTCTCTAAAGTTTTTCCTATGTCATGAAGAGTAGGTTCACATGGTTCAAGCACTTGATCTAAACATGGGAGCCCTAAAGGGTGAGGCAAACTAGTCTCATAGGTCACTAAGGGTAGGATAGCTTCCACTAAGTCTAGCCTAATATGATTGGGTTCAAGTTCTTCCATAGGCTTAGGTGAGATTGTTCTTAAAGGTGTGGACTTAGTATGACCTATGTGGATGTCAAGAGAGTTTTCCTTAAGTTGGTTGAGTTCTTGTTTGGGTTTTATGGACAACATGATTTGACATGGGGGTAAGTCTTCAATGGGTTCCCTAGACTTGATTTGAGATTGGCTTTGGGAGGATAGCTTTGGTTCTAAGGCTTGATTGAGCTCCATGGTTTGATTGACTACCTTAGGGGCTTTGGATCTTGGATGGTCAATTTTCCTTTTATAAAATCTCTTAAGATTTTGCTCCACCTCACTAGCTATTTGAAAAGCATCTTCTATTGTGTATATGGGGTAGTAGGTGAGACCTCTTTTAATCTCAAAGCTAAGACCATCTCTAAACCGGTTAAGCATAACCCTAGGAGCTTCTCTAGTACTATGGTAGAGGGTTTTGAACTTTAGTATATATTCAGCTACATTCATGTTCTCTTGGGTAAGCAATTTTTCATTGAGAGATGTAGGGTCATTGAGAGATGTAGGGTCATATATTTCTTTTATCATGTCATCCCATCTCTTGATGGGTTGTCTATTGCCTCTTAGGGGATTGAATCTAGTAGTCATTTTCGAAATGAGTAAGGTTTTGAAAATAAACCCTAAGGTGATAAAATATAGCTAGTCAAATTCTTTCAAACACCTAGGTCCAAAATCGTCCTAGTAGTAGGAAAATAAATTTTGGTCTTATAAAATCCTACTCTAAGAGCCTAAGCTCTGATACCAAGTTGATGGGATCACCAAGCATGCAACATTCAAACAACGCTTTTTGAAAAACATTTGCTATTAAGATATAACTATGAAACCCATTTAAACTAACGCTTTGAGAAATTAGGTTTGATAGTCTTATAATGAAATCCGAAGCTATAGTCTTATAATGAAATCCGAAGCTACATTCAGCAACTAATCTTATCATGCACTTCTAGTAAAGCTTATCATGTGATTCTAAAACCTCAAGTAGATCTAGCATGCGGTTCTACAACATTAAAGAAATCTAGCATGCGATTCTACCATAAGAAACTAGGGCTAATCTAAGGGAGGAACTCACCTTGCACCCTTTGAGAATAGAAAGGGTGTCCTTCCCGTTCTTCACCGGTCCAATGGTGGAATCTCACGAAGTAGGGCCCTATGAGCTTACACACATGTCATTGCAGCATCCCACACATGCGTGGGTGAATTTGAAAATAATATCAAGAGGCCAATACACAAGACAATCAAGGGGGAGGCTAGACTCCAAATTCCCTTGTTAACATAGTTTAGACTATCTATGCTTAGGGGAAGAGAAGAGGGGAAGCTTTGATTGTCATTCCTTGGCCTTGCGCCACCTGCAGAAATTCAGCGTGAGTGCAAAGGGGCTGTCCAACAAGTTTCAAAGATCCACATCAACAAGTAACAAAGAACAATGACCCAAAGGAGAAGAAGACTTAGCTAAGTGGGGGTGGCTTGTTCTCGGCATGGAGTTGTTGACACCTTCTTGAGTCTTGAATGTGTTCAGCTCCTCCTCTTGATTGAAGGCTCTTCAAGGCTAGAGGGAGGAAGTGGCGTGAGCTCCCTTCTTCATGACAAACGCAAGTGGGGGTGGAAGGTGGAAGAGCAAGAAAGGATGGAAAGGGGCTTTCGGCAATGGTGGAAGGAAAGGGGGATTAGGTGACACACACCATTTTGAAGACACACTTCTGAAATTCGAAATTCATTCAACACTAGCTTGCAATTTACAAGAGGTTACAACATATAGGGGAGTCTCCAACGGTTAACTCCCTTTCTAAGCTCAAAAAACAAGTCACACAAGTCAAGCATGATGGAGACAATTCAAGGGCTGGTTTCTTTTCAAGTGGGCGGTTGCTTGGAGTTTGACATTGGAGTCTTCAGCAGGTTGAGAGTTTCGGAAACTGAAGTGAAGATGGACTGAAGAGGCTGTTGATGGCTGACATTGTGCAGGCTGCAAATGGCGTGGGCGGCTGGCACTTGAGTGGACTGGAGTTGTTGCAAAGTGCAGGCTGCTCCTTGACTTTGTTGGCTGGCGCAAGATGGATGTAAGGGGCTGCACAAGCTGGTGGCTGACGCATGTTGACTGCAAGGGCTGCAACATCTGATGAGGGAGTGGTCTTGTCCATCTCTACTTCAAAGGAAAGGGCGGTTGGAGTAGAGACAAATCCCATGGCTGCCAACTAGGATGGTGGAGTGTTGGGTACTTGTGGTGTTGCTCCATTAGGTTGGGATGGGCTGATTCCCTCTTGAATTGGGCTGATGGCCCATGGCATCTCTTGGAGTTGTCTTGACCTGATTTTGACTTGCATTCCAAGAATAGAGTTGACCTATACTATTACATTAATTTCATGCACTAACCTACTATACATAAGTGGCGGATCCTAGGGATGTAACTACATGGTGTAATTAGTGGGTGGATCTAACCTACCATATGATGCAAGTTATGCTAGAAAATCTAACCTAAAGATGCATGCAATGCAGGAGATGGAAATAACTTAAAGGATGTATGCAATGCAAGGAATGAAAATCTGACTTAAAGATGCATGCAATGCAAGAGATGGGAATTTAGGTGCCCTAGCTAGGGTAACCTTAAACTCCATTTGTATTTCCGTGGGTCATGTCGCCTCCCCACATCATGTCCTCTGTGATGAAATCTTGCATCTGGCGAAAACATCGGTGAACCCCGTGGGGTTCACCTGGCCATATTTTTCCGGTTAACTCTGATTGAGCCCAAATTTGACAGGTAGCTTTGTTTTCGCGTAAGAAATCACCCTATGGCCTTAGAATCTTCAAAAGATATCAAAATTTGGTGATTTTACCTGAAATTCCATAAAAGCAAGAAAAAATGAAGATTTCGAAGCTTTAAAGTAAATAAGTCTTAAAAGTGTGTGAAAATATCAAAATAAGCCTAGATTTATCATGAAATATTAAGGAAAATTACTACTAAAATGCAAGGCATCAATGCGCCAACTAGTTACAGTTCTAACAGGAATTAATTCATTGTCTTTATTTTTAATGACAGTTACCCTTCCTTTCTTAGGAACATAATGTACAGGACTTACCCATTCACTATCAGAGATAGGATAGATAATACCTGCATCAAGTAATTTCAAAACCTCCTTCTTCACAACTTCTTTCATAGAGGGGTTAAGTCTCCTTTGAAAATCTGCATATGGCTTGTGTTCCTCTTCCATCAAGATCCTGTGCATACAAAAGGAAGGGTTAATTCCCTTTAAGTCATCAATTGTGTACCCAATTGACTTTCTATGAATCCTTAATTCTTTGAGAAGCAATTCTGTTTCCCTTTTTCCTAGCTATGCATCAACAATAATAGGGTAAGTAGAATCAAGACCAAGAAATTCATAACGAAGGTTATCAGGTAAAGCTTTAAGTTCTACTTTTGGAGCTTTCCTTTCTTCACTCTTTTCATTATCACAAGCACTGCAATCTAATAATTTATCAATTTCAGAATTGGTCTCTACCTTAGAATCAAGAGCAGAATCTAAATCAGAATCAATCTCAGAGGTTTCAATAAATAAATCGTTAAGATCATAGACAATGTCATATATAGCACGTATACTACAGCAAGATCCCGAATTTGAAGGGTTTTTCATGGCTTCATTCAACTCATACTCAATTCTTTCATCCCCAATGTTAAGTATAAGCTTACCGTTCTTTACATCAATAAGTGCTCCTGTTGTGGCTAAGAATAGTCTACCAAGTATGTGTTGGGAAACCCCGGGGACATTTTACAATTTTTCATAGTCATAGACATACATACATACGTTGCACAGCGGAAGAATGTCCCCGAAACAGGCCGGTCCCAAAAACCCAGTGAAAATCGCAAGCAAGAGAGTCGACATGATGAGTTAGGAAATACCTTAAGAGCGGTTTGGAGTGATGCCGATGCAGGCGCCCAAGTGTGCGCCCTCTGCAGTCTCACACACACGGATCTCTTGAGTTCTCTTCTTCCACGCCTAGTGCTAGCCTCGCGAAGAAGATCCAAGCCATAGGGCGATGCTCCACTTCACTTGCGCCACCAAGAGGAAAGGATGCGCCAAGAGAAAAGGGAGCCAAACCAAGCCGCCAAGCACCAAAGCTCCTTGCGCCAAGAGGAAAGGAGAGAGAAGCTTGCGGCTATGGAAGAAAGAAGAGGAAGTTGCGCCCTTGCTCCTAGCTCTCACCCCTCTTCTTGTGTTCACGCCTCCAAGGATCAATCATCATAAGAGGGGGCGGCTGGGGTCACATATATAGGGCAAGAGGCGGTTAAGGGAAGGGCCAAGATCATGACAAGTGTAGGGCTAGGATGAGGAGGTTTGAGATAAGGAAAGTCTCCAAGACTTTACCATAAACTCCATTCAACCTATCCATAATCGCCCAAATACCATATCAGCCCAAGACATGCCATAGACGCATGCATTCCATCCAAGGAAGAGAGGGGAGGCGCCCTTTACTTCCATAATGAAGCAAATGCGCCAACATGACCCCATTATGCCCTTAGGCGCTTAATGGTTCATGTTTCTCCCCATTATACCCTTTTAGCCTCTTATCTCTTCATGAGAACTTGTTATTGGGCCTCATTGGATAATGAGCTAGCCCAAACCTCACCACATGGGTTGATTAAGCATTTGGATCCAATCCAATGCAACCCTAATCCACATGTGACCAATCATGGTCAAATATATGTCAACCTGCCAAAAATGAAGTTTGGCTCCAACAACATTCTTCCATATCATCAGGCCCATTGGCGCTGATGAAATCTCCCAATTAGATCTGAGTTATCCAATAACTCGATCATAAAGCTTCCCGATCAATACGAGAACTCAAGTATCAAGGTGTGTGACCCTGTAGGTTCCTCCGACGCTAGCAGTGCTGACCAAAGGTCACCACAAGCAGTGAGTGGCACCTAGCAGTGCATCGCTGCTACCCAGGTCATTTGAATGGATATTGACATCGACATCCCCATCATTGCAACTAGGTATAGATGCATTACAGTCTCTTTGCCGAACTGATATCCGATTGGACAAGTGTGTCACCACTTGTTTTCATCCAATCACATGGCTATGACTAAAACAGGTTCTCACCTGGGTATGGCCATACACTCTCAGTCATAGAACCATAGAGGAGCTCCATGGATATCATACTTCCCTAAGGAAGGGGCAAATCCTTTGTCTGTCCATTGACCTTCTCATATGGGTCATGACATGCTCAATGACAACCGTTATGACCTCCCAACTACGGCGATGTGTTAGGTTGTATCAAAACAAGTCCCTAACCATATAGAATGATCAATGACCTCAAGTCAAGGGATCAATGCATCTCCTGTCACTTGTGAGGATAACTCATGACACCAAGTCATAGCCTCACAGCGGGTCTATCCAATATATCCTCCAATGATATACCCATGTGTCTGCGTTAGCACCACGTGCCTAACCAGCCCACATACCAGTCTCACAAGTACTATAGCTGTCTCATATCCACTAAGGTACATTGACTGGGGACTATAGTTCGAGCACAGATCCAATCAGTCTCCAGGGACATTATCATATCAGTACATATGCGCAGATGTAAACAAACATAGATAACGACAATGCTAGAATGATATAAATATCAAAGTCAAGTAGTACATAAGTGGACCAAAACTAGGTCATAGGGCATATACACCAACAGTATGATAGGGATTCTTGCATCTTCTTCCATCTCAAGAATTACAAAATCTGCTGGGATGAAATATTTACCTACTTGGATAGGTATATCTTCAAGAATTCCTATAGGATATTTAACTGAATGATCGATGAGCTGTAAAGATATAGAAGTCGGTTTAAGCTCTCCCATGCCCAATTTCCTGCAAATAGACAATGGCATTAGACTCACACTAGCAACTAAATCATATAAGGCTTGGTCAAAAGCCATGCCCCCAATAAAACAAGGTATAAAGAAACTACCTGGATCTTTTAATTTCGGTGGCAACTTATTTTGGATAATAGCACTACATTCTTCAGTAAGACCCATAGTACCATAGTCCTCTATTTTTCTCTTGTTAGACAATATTTCTTTCAAAAATTTAGCATATGTGGGTATTTGAGATAAAGCTTCAGTAAAAGGAATATTAATGTAAAGCTTTGTCAACACTTCAAGAAATCTCCCAAACTGTTTGTCTAATTTCGCCTGCACTAGTCTCTGGGGAAAGGGTATAGGTGGCCTATGTGGTGTAGTAGAATTAGGCTAAGAAACATCATTCCGACATGACACATCACTTTTTGGTTCATCACCCTTTTGAGGTGGCAAACTAGCTTGGGCTTGCTCATGTACAGAAGATTTTCTAATTCTAATTCTTCATCATGATTATCATTAGGCTCTTCGTTCACAACTCTCCCTTTGGGTTCCTCTAATTGTCTCCCACTTCTAGTAATGATAGCATTACAGTGTTTCTTAGGATCCAATTCAGGTAATTAATCTTCTAGAGTTTTTTTGTAAGCAGCTAAGGATCCTATTTGAGAGGTAAGATGACTAACCAATCCCTTAAGGTCTTCAATCTCTTTATTTCGATTTGTCATTAATTGATTTTGATTAGCCATAAACTTCTCAAGCATGGACTCTACACTAAAAGAATTTACCTCTTCAGTTAAGGTTCGCCATCCCTCATTCTCATTCTTACCATGTTGATGACAATATAGCGTTCTTTCTTCAGGAGCCCACTGGTTAAGATTCAGGGCCATCTCCTCAAGCAGGGTAGAAGCATCTTCGATTGTTTTGCTCATGAGGGCTCCTCCTGCAGCAGCATCAACAATCAGACGGGTATTATAAAGTAAGCCATTATAAAATGTATGAATTAAAATCCAATCTTCAAGGCCATGGTGAGGACACTTCCTTTGTAATTCATTGAACCGCTCCCATGCCTCACTGAAAGTCTCGCCATCCCGCTGTGCAAAGCTTGTAATTTGGTTTCTCAACTGGATGGTTTTGCCGAGTGGAAAGTACTTCATCAAGAAAGCATTTGATAGTTGTTCCCATGTGGTGAAGGTACCGGTAGGTCGAGAATTTAGCTAAGAACGCGCTCGGTCCCTGAGAGAAAAAAGAAACAATCTTAGTTTTAATGCATCATCAAAAACTCCATTAATTTTAATGGTATCACAATATTCAAGAAAAATATATAAATGTTGATAAGGATCTTCAATTGGTGATCCTCCAAACTGATTCTGCAGGATCATAGACAAGAAAGCAGGATTGATTTCGAAATTATCAGCATCAATAGCTGGTTTGGCGATGCTAAAGTTTATTTCCTGTGGTTTAGGGGCTGCATAGTCCCTAAGTGATTTCTAGTTCGCCATCAGATCTAAATTTCCTATGTAGTCTAAAGCAGATAGGTCAAATAACTCAAGTAAACATAAAAGAACAGCAAGATAGAACATAAATAGGAAATAAACAAAACCTAGTCTTGCAATACTTTCAATATCTTCAATATTGACAAAAACTAAGGTCCTCGGTAATGGCGCCAAAAACTTGTTGTAGTCCGCAAGTGCACGGATACTCGAAGTAATAAAGAAAGATATCGAACCATAGAGACCTCATTGTCAAGTACTGAATAATTGAGTTCTTACTATCTAGGCAATCGAAACTATGCAAGCTAACGAAAATATCAGAGAGAGAAATTGGGACTAGGGTTTCATCCTCTTTAATTTCTATGACTAGATATGAATAGTAATTCGTCAGTTTAATTTTATCATGATAAAGATATAATTTACTTCATAAAAGGATCATCTCACTTTCGTGCAGACAATCATGTAGGGACCGATCTTCGCTTTCGTGCAAGATCTATCCCAAGCTGAAAATAAGTAAATCATCAATCAAAGAACTCAAGGATCACTTTCATGCATCCGAATTCTAAGTTGATTATCTCAAGTGGAATCTCAAGGATCACTTTTGTGCATCTGAGTCTCAACACAGGTTCTACTTATGGTTCTCTAACGTTCCAATCCTCACTTTCGCACAAGATCTCCACGTTTGATAAATTAACTCAATCCTAGATTCATATTATTATCATGACAATCATTCTTTTAAAATCAAGAAACAAGAACTAACCTAATTTCTTACAGCCAGTTCCTAACATTCAATTCTAGGGCTCCAAGTTCTCAAGCAAGTCACCTTTCGGTCCTTATTGCGAAAACTCTAAAACATGATTAATAACATGAATCTATGGAGAATTAAAGAGCAATTATCACATAAGTAGAATTATCATGCTAAAATTATACGTGACGAAGTAATGAAAAATTTATCTAGTCATTAAGAAATCAAAGGGAATTACTCCCCCATGTCCCATTAATGGTTTAAGCTAGCATGGATGAAAGATTACAATAATCCATAGTATCAAAGTGTAGGAAATCAAGAAAGAGGGGAAAAACAAATAACCACATGGTTGTAATGGAAATTACAGCCGTAATTACGCATGTGAACAGTGTCGGCGGTGGGTGTTAGGTTGATTTTCCTCCGATCCTGAAACTTCTGGGGTATGCTATCCTACTCCAGGCGAAGCTTCCCTACAAATTTCACGGCCTGAGATGCGCTGTATGCTTCCCGGCGGCAAAACCTAGGGCGGCGACGTGAAACTCGATTTCTACTTTGTTAGTGGATGAAAATTAGGGCTTTTGGTGTCTCCCTCTTCATCTCATTGAAAGCTCTCCTTTTGCTTCTTACGTATCTTCAAATTATTGCCTGGATTGTCCGCAATCAATCGCGCAAAAATTGGGCTTCAAAAAGTCCGTGAAAATCGTGTGTTCAGAACAGAATTACGGCCGTGGTTTCTATTATGGCACTGCCGTATTTTCTTTATGTTCTTCTGTACAGGATTCTACCAGAATTACGGTACCGTGAAATTACTTACGGCAGTACCGTATTCTCTCCAAATCTCTCGGGTCAGAAATCGCCTCAAAATACGGCACCGTGGAAATGATTACGGCCCTACCGTAAAATCTGAAAATTTCACGGGTGAAAAATAGGCTGAAAATACGGCCCATGAAATTCCTTATGGTAGTGCCGTAATTTCTGAAAAAACTTTATGGTTGAAAACTCCCCAAATTACGGCAGCGCTCTAATATTACGGTAGCTGGTGAAAATATGGTACCATAATATAGATTACGGCCCTGCCGTATTTTCGTCTAAAGCTCCAATCTTCATGAAATTTGACATGTAATCTTTTCTTGATGGTGGGAATTCATTCATGTATCTGGAATTGCTTGAAAATGCTTGAAAATCGTGCCTTTTTACTTGAAAATCATTAAAAACCAAAAAGAGTGTAGATTCTGTAGTATTTGATAAAAAAGGGCATAGAAATAAGCAAATAGCGTAAATATGACACAAAAATATCTACGAAATGGCATGAAATTTACTATAAATTTCGGTGTCATCAGATTTGGCCAACTAAGATCTCCTTCTAGAAGATAGCTTGCAAACCTCAAACTCCTTCCAGGGTTCAGCCAAAAATCCATGTGCCATCGTCTCCATGTGTCTCACCTTGCTTGCTAGATCGCCACTTCCCTTGCTAGGTGCACCACCCATGATGCCCCTATGCATGAATGTGTCATCATGCAAGTATAGGTGCTGCTCTTCTCTTATTCAGCCCTTGAATGCATGAAGCGACCCTAAGAGCCTTCTCATTCATGACTAACAGAGAAAATGGCCCCTTACCAAGGTTAGGTGTGCTAAACATATTGATTAGCCAATGAACCCTTAGATGCACCACTAAGCAGCCCTAGTAAGCATCATGGTTCAACTAGTCAAGTTGATCAGCCCCTTAGGATGATCAACCTTCACCATCAGCCCTTGAACTCATTGTTGGACTACTAGGTGACCCTAGAAGTTAACATGGTTCGGCTATTGATGTAGGTTAGCCCCTTAGGGAGAGCCATCTTCATCATTAGCCCTTGAACCCTTGATGCACAACTAGGAAACCCTAGAATGCCTCATGGTTCGGCTAAGGAAAAGGTTAGCCCCCTAACTTGGTTAGGTTGCACCATCACCTTATCCAGCCATCATCCTTTAAGTAAACCATCTAGGTAACCCTAGGACTTACTCAAGGTTAGGTCAAATGAGGGGATGCGCCACCTTTAGGGTGAGGTGTGCAACCCTAACCCTAGCCGCCAACCCCCTTTAGGTGCGCCTCTAGGTAACCCTGAAGGGTTTTCGGAGGGGTCCCCTTCAAGGGGGAGCGAAACCCTATAGATAGCGCAAGTGGTCTTCTTTGTTTTAGCAGCGGAATTAGGGTTTAAACTTGATCGCATGCTATACTTTCATATGATCAACTTAAACAACAAATGAAAGATTCGTTACCATGGCCATGGGAAGGAGGCGGCTTGGAAGCAAAGAGCAAGATAGATCTTCTCCACAAGTGACGCACACAAAAGAGGGATGACTTCTTCTTGTTGATCTTTGTGCTAGCAAAGATCTTCAAGAGTCCTTGCCGAATGGAAGGGATAGGTTGAGATGCTTCCTTGGCCGAGAGCTCTCCCTTGTCGTTCACCTTCTTCCACACGAGATGGCAAGCAAGCAACGTCAATGACAAGCGAGCAAAAGCGTTTAGGCGATAACATCAAAAATGGCGTTACATGACTTCCCAAAATGGAAAGTCATGAAGCCATGTTCCAACGCCAAAACGCCTTCCTTGATGAACCATGCGTTCACATAGTGAACCGGTTCATTCTTTGGTTCAATTCGATTTGGCTCATAGACCAAAATCAAACCAAGCCAAGCCAATACATGGTCTAGACCTTCTATGAACTTAATGGCTCAAGGTCTAACCGTTCATCTCCTGATGCTCTTGATCTCACCGATCTAGCATCTCCTCTCTCGATCGAAGCTTACCGATCTCAAGTCCTAATCAATCAAATATGATCAGACTAGATCTCACTTACAATCAGAGTTTAAATCCCTTTAAACTGAACCCAACTAATTCAGTCCACACGATCTGACTTAAGTAAGTCATATCATCAATTTGTGCGACCCTGAGGGTTTCCTTTAAATGTCGGTAACAATAACTTTCGTTATCACGATCAGTGAGGGGTATCTAGCAACACATCACTGTCTCCCGATATAAAGGAAAGAGTCTTCCAAGACTACTCCCAAACCACAGCACAAGTGTGAATCAACTTCACAAGGCATGCATGTGTCCTTTGCCACTGGATGTTCTTATTGGACAAGCGGGTCAAGCTTGTAACTCCAATACTATGAGTATGATTAGATCAGACGAGCATAGTCATCTGGGTATGGCCATACACTTTCTCAATCATCTCATATAGGGGGGCCCCTTTAGAACATCACACTCCTTGAACAAGGAGACGGCAATCCTATATCTATCACTAGTGCCCTAACCTGACTCATGATCATTATCCAAGATAGTCTATGATCATTATGTTTCAAATGATATTGAACTACCTCAAAACAATGACAATCATCATTTAGTCACTCAAGTGATCTCAAGTCAGAGGACATGTGCCACTTAGTGCATACAAGGAATATTCACATTGTGACAAGCAATTGAATATCCTAGTAGGGTCTGTCCAGTACATCCAATGTACCCATGAGTCTACATCTTATTCCATGCTCGAAGCATCCTATAAGATTAGAACACATATTAGTCTCAATCATATCAAGGCTGTCTCATGTTCACCAAGATATCTCGACTAAGGACATATAGCCTGTCAGCCTAGCTGAACAGCTTTGAGACATTATTCAGTAGTACACTTATTACTGCAGACAAGGTAACAACCTGAATAATAACCATGCCTTTATAAACATAAGAGTTTATTACATGATACTGTTACAATCCCAAAGGCCTCAAACATTAGCCTTAAGGGCATACCCCAACAATCTCCCACTTGCACTTAATCTAATGGTTGAGAAATCTCAAACCCATATTATTACAGTGCTTCTCATGCTTCTGCTGCGCCAGAGGCTTGGTAAGCGGGTCTGCCAGATTGTCGTCTGTATGAACCTTGCATATTTTGATCTCGCCACGATCTATGATCTCCCGGATCAAGTGAAACCGTCTCTGTATGTGCTTGGACTTCTGGTGCGACCGTGGTTCCTTTGCTTGTGCGATTGCTCCAGTGTTATCACAGAAGATAACCAAAGGATCTGCACTCGAAGGAATGACACCAAGTTCTCTCACGAACTTACGAATCCACACTGCCTCCTTGGATGCTTCCGAGGCTGCAACATACTCGGCTTCTGTTGTGGAATCAGCAACAGTTGATTGTTTGAAACTTTTCCACACCACTGCTCCACCATTCAAGCTAAAAACATAGCCTGATTGCGATCGGAAATCATCCTGGTCAGACTGGAACGAAGCATCAGTATATCCTTCTATACTGAGTTCTTCCTGACCACCATATATCAAGAACATATCTTTGGTCCTCCGCAGATATTTTAAAATGTTCTTGACCGCAATCCAGTGCGCCATACCTGGATTACTTTGGAATCGACTGGTCACGCTTAACCCGTAAGCGACGTCTGGGCGAGTACACAACATCGCATACATAATGGACCCAATAGCCGAAGCATAAGGCGTATTGTCCATTTCATCTTTCTCAGTCTGTGTTTGTGGACACTGACTCTTCGAAAGATTCAGACCATGTCTGACTGGAAGATATCCTCTTTTAGAATTCTCTAAATGAAATCTTTCCAGGACTTTATCGATGTACGTACTCTGGCACAGCCCGAGAAGCCTCTTAGATCTATCCCGGTAGATCTTCACACCTAATACATAGGCTGCTTCTCCTAAATCTTTCATCTGGAAACATTTTCCTAACCATGCTTTAACAGCATGCAGTTCAGGAATATCATTTCCAATGATTAAGATATCATCGACATAGAGGACTAGGAAAGTAATCACGCTCCCACTAAACCTCTTATATACACACGGGTCATCTTCGTTCTTGATGAAACCAAACTCAGAGATTGATTCATCAAAACGAATATTCCAGCTCCTTGATGCTTGTTTCAGTCCATAAATGGACTTCTTTAGCTTGCATATTTTATGACGATCTGATGGATTAGTGAAACCCTCAGGTTGTGTCATATACACATCCTCATCCAGATTTCCATTAAGGAAAGCTGTCTTCACATCCATCTGCCAGATCTCATAATCGTAATATGCAGCTATTGCGAAAAGAATCCGAATAGACTTAAACATGGCTACAGGTGAGAAAGTTTCATCATAATCTATCCCGTAGATTTGTTTGAATCCTTTCGCAACTAGCCTGCCTTTATAGGTAACCACGTTACCATCCATGTCAATCTTCTTCTTGAAGATCCATTTACAGCCTATAGGGATTACTCCCGGAGGCGGATCAACCAAATCCCAGACTTGGTTATCTGACATGGAGTCCATCTCGGCTCGCATAGCATCAAGCCATCTAGCTGACTCCGGTCCACTGACCGCTTCCGCATAAGTGAGGGGTTCATCATTATCAATGATGTAGACTCCGTCATAGCGCTCAGGCTGTCGACGGATCCTTCCCGATCTTCGCGGTTCCCGTGATATTTGAGCTTCAGGTTGTTCAGTAACCTGATCTACCAGCTCAGGCTCATCCAACTGTGCTTGACTACTTTGTCCTTCCTCTGGATTCTCATCCAGCTTTATTTCTCTCCCACTGGCCTCTTGCAGAAGAAACTCCTTCTCAAGAAAGATGGCCGTCCGAGCAACAAATACTTTGTTCTCTTTGGGATCGTAGAAATAATAACCCTTAGTTTCCTTAGGGTAACCGACAAAGATACATTTCTCAGATCTGCTCTCTAGTTTCCCAGAGGCGAGCTTTTTGACATAAGCCTCGCAACCCCAGATCCTGATAAATGTCAAGCTCGGCTGTTTCTCATACCATAATTCATATGGCGTCTTTGAAACTGCCTTGGATGGCACTCGGTTCAGTACCTTTGCAGCTGTTTCCAGTGCAAAACCCCAAAAGGAGTATGGAAGAGTAGCCTGACTCATCATAGAACGAACCATATCAAGTAACGTTCTATTTCTCCTCTCGGACACACCATTCCATTGCGGTGTTCCTGGCGGAGTGAGCTGTGAGATAATCCCACACTCCTTCAGATAGTCAGTAAATGTATGACTCAAGTATTCTCCACCTCGATCAGAACGAAGTGCCTTGATATTTCGGCCTAGCTGATTTTGTACTTCATTCTTGAACTCTTTGAACTTGTCAAAAGATTCACTCTTATGTCTCATCAGATAGACATAACCATACCTACTGAAATCATCAGTAAAGGTAATGAAGTACTGATAGCCACCTCTAGCATGTTTACTAAATGGCCCACACACATCACTGTGTATGAGGTCAAGTAAACCTGAAGCCCTTTGACCTTTATTAAGAAAAGGTGACTTCGTCATTTTACCCATTAAACAAGCTTTGCATGTATCAATCTCCTCATAGGAGAATGATCCCAGCAGTCCATGATCATGCAACCGCTTAATGCGTTTCTCGTTTATATGGCCTAAACGACTATGCCATAGCAAGGTGCTGTCATCAGCATACTTGGCTTTCTTATTATCAATGTTTTGTATAGAATATTCCATGTCCAACATGAATAACCCATTGTTAATTGAACCAGTTCCATAAACAATATTATCATAAGATAAAACACACTTTGAAATATTGCATTCAAAGGCAAATCCTTTCCTGACAAGAGCAGGAATAGAGATAATATTTTTGGTGATACTCGGTACAAAATAACAATTGTTTAATTCCAATACAAGTCCAGATGGTAAAGAGATGAAATAGTCTCCTACAGCAACAGCAGCAACCCGTGCCCCGTTTCCAACGCGTAGGTCTACCTCATGCTGTCCCACCTGCCTTCTTCTCTTGAGTTCCTGTACATTTGAACAAATGTGAACTCCACATGCAGTGTCCAACACCCATGAAATAGAAGAAGAAGATAACATGACCTCAGTCACATATATACCTGAGCCAGAAGCGATGCTTCCCCTCTTATCTCCTTGGAGCGCTTTACAGTCCTTTTTCCAGTGACCCAGCTGGCCACAGTGGAAACACCTGTTGTTCTTAGACCGCTTAACCTTCTGCTTCAGAGCCTTGCTGTAGTTCTTGACAGGGGCCTTGCCCTTCTTCCCCTTCTTCTTGTTCCTGTAAGGAACCATTAAGACAGAGGTTGAAGGCTTTCCCTTCAGAGTCTCCTCAGTTGTCAAGAGCATATTCAGCAGCTCTGCCGGAGTACAATCGATTTTGTTCATATTAAAGTTAATAATGAACGCATCGAAAGAGGGCGGAAGAGACTGCAGAATGATGTCTACAGCAAGCTCCTGGTTAATGGTATGCCCCAGTTTCTCCAGAGCCTCCTTGTGCCCAATCATCTTGAGCACGTGAGCTCCCACTGGGCTCCCTTCAGCCAGTTTGCTCTGAAAGAAGAGCTTCATCAGATTATAGCGTTCTGTCCTCGCCTGTGCAGCATACAGCATCTTGAGGTTCGCTATAATCTCTATAGCCGACATATCCTCATGCTGACGCTGCAGCGGTGGCGTCATAGACGCTAGCATCAGGCAAGCGACATCAATGCTATCATTGACGTGCTTTTCATAGGCTTCACGAACCGCCCTTGCGGCGTTCGCAGCGGGCTGAGGCGGCACTGCCGTCTCGAGGACATACAGTTTCCTCTCTGCCTTAAGAACGATCTTAAGGTGTCCGAACCAGTCAGAGAAGTTCGGCCCAGCAAACTTCTCCCTTTCCAGTAGGGATCGCACATTGAAGCTCATGGTGTTCGTTGCTGCAGGAATCTACAACAATGCAAGAACAGCAAGGTCAGTATCAATGTTCAGAATCAATCCAGGACTTAAGAAAGATTCTTTTCTCACTATTTTGTCTGACTGAAAAATCCAGTAAACAGTCCGAAAGAGTAACACTCTTTTAGTGAGATGGGATCCAGATTTCATACTTGGTCTCCGCGTCCCGCTCAGGCGAGATAAGATGCACAGAGATGACAGGCACTAATTTCTGGTAGGCTGTCCCAGCCAATCGCCAACCCGTGCGATTCCCCTTCAACTGGGCAATCCAGCAGACTGTGCCAACTGAGTTGGTACAACACAGTCTCTGATCCCACAGATGGCTGCCTCCATGCGCTACCATATGCGCCACATATGTAGCCTACATGGTCAAGCTGACCCGACCTACTCCCTGGACCACCACGTGCTATGCTGAGCAACGAGAAGCGATAAATCCCTTCTCTGTAACACGCAGGTGAAATCCCGCACCGTCTGAAGATAGATGGACGTGCCCACTGAGTGGGTACAACACGGCTCCAACGATAGTCAGAACAGTGAGGTTTCGCGTCAGAAGGCTTACGAGCTTGATATTTTTAGCGTTTGGATTTTAACGGCCTTTTATCTTCTTACTATCAGGCAAATCCTATGGCTATAGCAGAAGATAAACTCATGCAGTTCTAATTATATAACGAATAAAAAGAAAGCATGCTGATCTTATGTGGTAAAAGCCCAAAGCCTAAGTAAGACCTTAAGATACTTAAGTCTTCACTTGCTCTTCTTGGGACTTTTGCATCTCATCTGGTCCAACCCAGGGCCCTAGCGCCAAGAGCACCTCAGGTGCGCCACCAGCTAAATGCCCCTCTGCGATGTGTGCTTTTGTGCTCTTGTCTAATCAGAATACATTTTGATCTATCTAGACAAGCTTGACTCGCAGGTCAATTATACAATAAATTAAAAACAATGTGATTCGCAGATCACAAAATAAGATTAATTTATAATTAACCAGGCACGCAGGCCCCAGCACAGCACACAATAGGGCAACCCACATAAGATTAAATAAACAGGCATCATGGCATCAACCAATCATCATGTGATCCATTACATAGAAAATAAAATTTTGAAAACCCCATTGGCATCAATTTTAATTCTCTTATGTGCCCTACAACCTTACAACGGTCCATTGATAGGGATCCACTCATCAATCTAGTTAGATCCTTGCCCTTGCATGCACCAAGTCCTAACTGACTCGAGTTGACCTGATGGTCAACCATGCATGCGCCAAGGGCTGAACAACCTTCATGAGATCTGGCAAGCGGGTGTGACCCCGGGCCTAACTCATGTGTGTTCATTGCTGTCTCAACCAGACCTCGCTACACGCCTGTGATGCAGTCAACCTATAGCCACCTCGTGCTTTCGCACAGGTGCTATCTGGTCAACCCATCTAGGCTGTCAGATGGTCTGATCAGACTATTGGATCTAACCTAGAGTATGCTTTCAACCCCATCAACCCGTCTAAGGGTTTATAGTAGATGCATATAGATCTAATTGTTTGCGCGCAAGTAGGTATAAGTTTTGATGAAATACCATTCAACATACTTAACATGCGCCAACACAACAACATGCGCAAATCATGAAGAGACATATAACATGCGCAAATCATGAAGAAACATATAACATGCGCAAATCATGAAGAAACATACATCTAAGTTCTAAACTAGCATGTAGGTTTCGGCATGTGATCAACCATCATTAGATCTACTCATAAGCATATGCATGGAACAAACATGATGATCTACTCATAAGATGCGCAAGCAATCATATGAACAAGTATAGATCCGCAGCTCTGATACCAATTGAAGGGTTTTCGGAGGGGTCCCCTTCAAGGGGGAGCGAAACCCTATAGATAGCGCAAGTGGTCTTCTTTGTTTTAGCAGCGGAATTAGGGTTTAAACTTGATCGCATGCTATACTTTCATATGATCAACTTAAACAGCAAATGAAAGATTCGTTACCATGGCCATGGGAAGGAGGCGGCTTGGAAGCAAAGAGCAAGATAGATCTTCTCCACAAGTGACGCACACAAAAGAGGGATGACTTCTTCTTGTTGATCTTTGTGCTAGCAAAGATCTTCAAGAGTCCTTGCCGAATGGAAGGGATAGGTTGAGATGCTTCCTTGGCCGAGAGCTCTCCCTTGTCGTTCACCTTCTTCCACACGAGATGGCAAGCAAGCAACGTCAATGACAAGCGAGCAAAAGCGTTTAGGCGATAACATCAAAAATGGCGTTACACGACTTCCCAAAATGGAAAGTCATGAAGCCATGTTCCAACGCCAAAACGCCTTCCTTGATGAACCATGCGTTCACATAGTGAACCGGTTCATTCTTTGGTTCAATTCGATTTGGCTCATAGACCAAAATCAAACCAAGCCAAGCCAATACATGGTCTAGACCTTCTATGAACCTAATGGCTCAAGGTCTAACCAACCGTTCATCTCCTGATGCTCTTGATCTCACCGATCTAGCATCTCCTCTCTCGATTGAAGCTTACCGATCTCAAGCCCTAATCAATCAAACATGATCAGACTAGATCTCACTTACAATTAGAGTTTAAATCCCTTTAAACTGAACCCAACTAATTCAGTCCACACGATCTGACTTAAGTAAGTCATATCATCAATTTGTGCGACCCTGAGGGTTTCCTTTAAATGTCGGTAACAATAACTTTCGTTATCACGATCAGTGAGGGGTATCTAGCAACACATCACTGTCTCCCGATATAAAGGAAAGAGTCTTCCAAGACTACTCCCAAACCACAGCACAAGTGTGAATCAACTTCACAAGGCATGCATGTGTCCTTTGCCACTGGATGTTCTTATTGGACAAGCGGGTCAAGCTTGTAACTCCAATACTATGAGTATGATTAGATCAGACGAGCATAGTCATCTGGGTATGGCCATACACTTTCTCAATCATCTCATATAGGGGGGCCCCTTTAGAACATCACACTCCTTGAACAAGGAGACGGCAATCCTATATCTATCACTAGTGCCCTAACCTGACTCATGATCATTATCCAAGATAGTCTATGATCATTATGTTTCAAATGATATTGAACTACCTCAAAACAATGACAATCATCATTTAGTCACTCAAGTGATCTCGAGTCAGAGGACATGTGCCACTTAGTGCATACAAGGAATATTCACATTGTGACAAGCAATTGAATATCCTAGTAGGGTCTGTCCAGTACATCCAATGTACCCATGAGTCTACATCTTATTCCATGCTCGAAGCATCCTATAAGATTAGAACACATATTAGTCTCAATCATATCAAGGCTGTCTCATGTTCACCAAGATATCTCGACTAAGGACATATAGCCTGTCAGCCTAGCTGAACAGCTTTGAGACATTATTCAGTAGTACACTTATTACTGCAGACAAGGTAACAACCTGAATAATAACCATGCCTTTATAAACATAAGAGTTTATTACATGATACTGTTACAATCCCAAAGGCCTCAAACATTAGCCTTAAGGGCATACCCCAACAAACCCTAGAAGCCACCCTAGGGTTCGGCTAAGTATGGGTTTGCACCACCATGAGAGATGTGCAAGAGAGAAGAAACGTCGCTATATCTTCTTGGTCTTCAATTTAATTTTACAATGCAGAATTCAAATTAAAAATTGAAAGTCAGCACGCAGGCCTCACAATAATACATCATAGGCATGGCAATTTAGGACTTGACTTTGATCACAATCATAATGCACAAACAAATTACTCATGCAATTCTACATGCTATGAAAAACAACAAGTAACATTCACTTTTAATTTTTAATAAAACCCTTTCAATTAATTTTCAGAAACTCTAGATCATCCATCTAATTTTTATTTTGCCTTATGAAGGAGTCTACAAGGGGTAGAAACCCCATACAATCCTTAAGGGAAAAAATGATGATTAAGAGGTAAAAATTAAAAGAAATTAATTTTCAATAGAAAATACATGGCATAAAATTTTTGAAAACAAATTTTCATGACGTGGGGCTGCGTATGTAGAAATATACACCTACGGGCCTCGTAAGTTCCCTCTCATACCACTGTTGGGAATCCCCCTAACTGTATAAAAATTTACAACGCAACGGAAGACGGTCCGAAATAAAATTCCCACCAAAACGCCAAGATCTACTTATGAGAGAAAATCATAGGATGTGATAGAGTTATACCTCACTTGTGCAATTTATGGAGTGTTCCTGGTGATGAAGACAATCAAGTGCTCGTCCTCTGCAGTCACACACATACGGATGGCCTCGAGACTCCTCCACTCCACGCACGTGCTAGCTTCATGAGAGGAGATCCACGCCAAGGGAGTATTCAACCATGCTTGCACCAACTTCCATGAAGAGGATAGCCCTCAACCTTCTTCTTGTGCCAAGGAGAAGTTGCTGCCCACCTTGGATGAAGGTGGCGACAACTTGATGATAGGCACCAAGAGGAGGATGAGGGACAGCTAAGAGGAGAGGAGAGAACACTTGGGCAGCTAGAGTTTGCAGTAGGCGAGACACACTTTGATATGCGCCCCTAGCCCCATATATATAGATTTTAGTTGTGAACCCCATCCACTTTCACCGCAATATAAATATTCAATATATTACTTTTCTCTTAAGTTACAGGCCCCACTGTTATGCTAAATTCCATCGCAAAAGTGCTCCGAATAAATTTGTCGCAAAATCTGAGTTTTGACTATCGACTAGACCTAGTCTATCGATGTCACCTGAGGTTACGCAATCAGTCAACCAAGTCTATAGCATAATAGAAACTCTATATAGGCCATCTCCAAGCTCAATAATACTCCCAAATAGATCCGAATCATCCATAGATTTGATCTGAGGCTATCCGATCAATACGAAGTCTCTAGCGTCTAGGTGTGCAACCCTATAGGTTCTTTAGACATTAGCAGTAATGACTATATCATCATAAGCAATGAGTGGCACTTGGCAGTACATCATTGCTACCCAAGTCATCAGAACTAATGTCACAATCGACACCTCTAAAACTGCAATAAAGTATAAGTACAGAATTGTCCTTTCGCCAAACTGATGTCCAGATTGGGCAAGCGTGTCACACTTGTTGATCCTAATATTATGGTATAACTAAATCAGGTTCTCACCTAGGTTTGGCCATACACTTTTAGTCATCCACATTGGGCGCCATGGACATCAAGCTTCCTCACAAGAGGCAAATCCTCTCGTAGCACATTGAATCTCTCATATGGCTCCTAATGCACCCAATGACAACCGTTATGACTTCCCTTTTACGGCGAAGCATTAGGTTGCATTAAAGTGCCTCATTCACCATATAGAGATGTCAATACCCTGAAGTCTAGGATAATCGTAGCTCTGTCACTATGATCTTCATCTTGTGACACCAAGATAAATCCTCACGGGGGGTGGTCCAGTATATCTCCCTTGATATACCTATATGCTTGCATTAGTAACCCATGCTCAACCAGCACATATACCAGTCTCAAGTGAATCATAGCTATCCTATATCCACTATGATTCTTGACCGGGGACAAAACTGAGATAAGATAAAACATTTATCTCTTATGGACATTGATGCAAGGGGGAAGCGTGTGACAAAACTAATTATTAAAAATTCAATTATTTTTTTTATTTTTTAGAAAAACCAAAATTCAGAACATAGCCAGAATTCTAGGGTAATAAAGATATTCAGTTACGAAAAGTCACTATGCCTTGGAGAAAAATCCATATAACAAAAATTTAAACTGACAAAACCAAGATGTAGAACTAAACTAGTTCTCTTCCATCATTTGAAAATAGAGGGCTTTGTCAATTCTGAGCAAGAATAATATTTGCAACTAGAAGACTAGTCAGATCATGCAATGAAAATAGTACAGAAATTTTATCAGCTTGCAAATGTTGCAATGCCTCCTAAATTGAACCGGTGATTCTTTTATGATACCAACTTATCAAAGAGGTAGAATGAAATGTATTCTTCAACTCATGTCAAGGATCAGAGGTTCTAGCGTACTCATGCACCTTTAATACCTGTAAAGAAAACACTAATCTGATTAGCTTTAAAATAGGTGCAGAATTTAATCCGTTATCAAAAGATGGTGTGTCTCACAGTTTGATCTAATCAATTTGAATTTGTTCCAACTAGTCCATATCAAGGAGGAAGATCTGGTCTTGTTATTAGCGCCAAGGATCAAAGCTGAAGGCTTGTCTGATGATGCTAAAAACCTACAATAAGAAGGTTAATCACATTAATCCAAAAACTAACAAAAGGCAGAAAGCAGAGGGAAACTGAAACAGGGGACATTGCGTAGTAGGGCAGGGGTCGTCGGTGGTCGTCCGGTGGTGCACGATCGTAAGACCTGCTCCAACTGGAGGTCCATGTGATGGTGGCGGATTTGTGGCTAGAGATATGGGGTGGACGGTGGCTGGTCAAAGGAGAACAACGTCGAAAGGTGGAACTAGGGCTAAAGTAATGCAAAAATAGGAGAACAGATCGGCGTTTTGATTCTGGTGATCAGAGAGGTGGATGGATGGATGCCAATGGCTATAGGTTCTTTAGGGGGAGGAGGACTGGTGGCTGAAGTTGTGTGGCGATCCGATGGCTGGATTGTCAGCGGCGGGGTCACTGTTGTCATCCGAAAGGACACACTTATGAATACAAGTAGGTATACTTATTTCAGGTGTCGCGGCCAAAACCTAAGTGTTGGCGTACAGGGCTATTGTCACTCCCTAACATGGCTCCAAAAACTTGTTGTCCCTAAACTTGTAGTGTCTGCAAGTGAACGGATACTCGAAGTAATAAAGAAAAGTATTGATCCCACAGAGACCTTATTGTTAAGTACCAAATAGTTGTATTCTCACTAGCTAAGTAAACCGAATATAATGCAAGTAAGCAATAGAAAGAATACGAAAGATAATCAGAGAGATAAACTGGGACTAGGGTTTCATCCACCTTAATTTCAATGACTAGATATGAATAAAAGGTCGTCAGTCAAATCTTGTTATGATAAAGACCTAATTTACTTCATAAAAGGATTATCTCACTTTCATGCAGACAATCATGCAGGGACCAATCCTCGCTTTCGCGCAAGATATATCCCAACGCTGAAAATAAGTAAACCATCAAACAAAGAACTCGAGGATCACTTTCATGCATCTGAATTCTAAGTTGATAATCTCAAGTGGAATCTTAAGGATGTTGGGGTATGCCCTTAAGGCTAATGTTTGAGGCCTTGGGATTCTTACAGTATCATGTATAAACTCTAAGTTTATAAAGGCAATGGTTGTTATTCAGTTTGTTACATTGTCTGCTGCAATAAGTGTTCTTCTGAATAATGTCTCAAAGCTGTTCAGCTAGGCTGACATGCTACATGTCCTTAGTCGAGATATCTTGGTGAACATGAGACAGCCTTGATATGATTGAGACTAATATGTGTTCTAATCTTATAGGATGCTTCGAGCATGGAATGAGATGTAGACTCATGGGTACATTGGATGTACTGGACAGACCCTATTGGGATATTCAGTTGCTTGTCACAATGTGAATAATCCTTGTTTGCTACAAGTGGCACATGTCCTCTGACTTGAGATCACTTGTGTTTCTAAATGATGATTGTCATTATTTTGAGGTAGTTCAATATCATTTGAAACATAATGGTTATAGACTATCTTGGATAATGATCATGAGTCAGGTTAGGACACTAGTGATAGATATAGGATTGCCATCTCCTTAATTGGAGTGTGATGTTCTAAAGGGGCCCCCCTGGATGAGATGATTGAGAAAGTGTATGGCCATACCCAGGTGACTATGTTCATCTGATCTAATCATGCTCATCATATTGGAGCTACAGGCTTGACACGCTTGTCCAATAAGAACATCCAGTGGCAAAGGAAACATGTATGCCTTGTGAAATGGATTCACACTTGTGCTGTGGTTTGGGTGTAGTCTTGGAAGACTCTTTCCTTTATATCGGGAGACAGTGATGTGTTGCTAGATACCCCTCACTGATCGTGATAACGTAAGTTATCGTTACCGACATTTAAAGGAAACCCTCAGGGTCGCACAATTTGATGATATGGCTCACTCATGTTAGATCGTGTGGACTGAATTGTTTTGGTTCAGTTTAAAGGGATTTAAACTCTGATTGTAAGTGAGATCTGGTCTGATCATGTTTGATTGATTAGGGCTTGAGATCGGTAAGCTTTGATCGAGAGTGTTGATGCTAGATTGGTGAGATCAAGTGCATCAAGTGATGAACGGTCAGATCTAGAACCTTAGGGTTTAATTTGATCTGGACTAATGGCTTGGGTTGATTTTGATTTGGTTTTTAAACCAAATGCAATTGAACCGTGGCTTGGTTCAAAGAGGAGCAATCGGTTCACTTGGAGTGAACACATGGATCGCATGAACGCATGGAGTTAAGGGCTTTCCATGTTTGGAAGTCGGTTTTTCCCAATATAGAAAAACGTCTCCACGTTTGAGGAAAACGTCTCCACTTCGGTTTCGTGACTTCCTCTTGCCTCTTCCTCTCGATGAGACACTCTTGCAAAAGGTGGTTAACGTAGGAGAGAGTTCGGCAAAGAGAGTCTTCATCCATCATTCCCTTCCATTCGACAAGAAAAACCTTGGAGACTTGCTAGCACAAGGAACGCCAAGGGAGTAGGCGATCTTCATCTTGTGTGTGAACTCTTTGGAGGAGATCAACATTGCTCTCTCTTCTTCCAAATCGCCATCCAACGCAAATGGCTATGGTATGAATCCAAACATTATTTAAGTTGATCATATGTTCTTGCAAAAGATCATTTGAAACCCTAGATTCCGCTATGAAAGTTTTATGCGCCACCTGATTAGGGTTTCGCTCCCCCTTGAAGGGGACTCTTCAATTGGTATCAGAGCATGGTTATCGTTTGATTCATATGATTGCTTAAGGTGATCCATGTATGCGTTTATGTTTAGATCTAATACTTCTCATCTTGCGAAAAATACTAGATGAATGTATTTTACCTTGTGGCCCATGTATGAGATTAACTCATGTTAGCGCATGTATGATGCTCACATAGTTGCGCTTGTAATGTTGTAGTTTTTCTTAAAACTTGAACACATGCGCGCCCATCATTAGATCTAAGCGCCTGCTTTAAACCCTTAGACGGGTTGATAGGGTTGAAATCATCCTCTAGGTAAGATCCAACCAGTCTGATCAGACCATCTGACAGCCTAGATGGGTCGACCAGATGGCACCTGTGCGCAAGCACGAGGTGGCTATAGGTCGACTGTAGACAGGTGTGTAGCGAGGTCTGGTTGAGACAACCAGTGAACACGCATGAGTTAGGCCCGGGGTCACACCCGCTTGCCAAAACTCATGAAGGTGGTTCAGCCCTTTGCGCATGCATGGTTGACCATTGGGTCAACTCAAGTCAGTTAGGACTTGGTGCATGCAAGGGCAGTGGATCTGACTAGATATGATGAGTGGATCCCTATTAATGGACCGTTGTAAGGTAGTAGGGCACATAAGAAAAATAAAATGGATTTCAATGGGATTTTGAAAATTTTATTTTGTCTATGGATCATATGTTGATTGATGCCATGATGCTTGTTTATTTAATCTTATGTGGGATGCCCAATTTGATGTGTGCTGTGCTGGGGCCTGCGAGCCTGGAGTTAAATTGTAAATTAATTTTTAATTGTGATCTGCGCATCACATATTATTTAATTTATAAACTGTAATTGACCTGCGAGTCAATCTTGTCTAGATAGATTAAATTGTAATTTAATCAGACAAGAGCACAAAGCACACTTGGCAGAGGCGCATGCAGCAGTGGCTTGACCAGGTGGGAGGTCTAGGGTTCGACCCTATGACAGGCGCATCTACCTGGTGGGCGCACCTGTGCTGCAGAGGACGCTTGGGCCCTGGTCTGGGCCAGATGAGATGCAAAAGACCCATGGAGAGCTCAAGTGAAGACTTAAGATAAAATTAAGGTCTTACTTAGGGTTAATGGGCTTTTACCACATAAGATCATCATGCTTTCTTTTATTGTTTAAATAATTAGAATTGCATGATTTATTTATCTTCTGCTATCACCATAGGGTTGCATGATAGTTAAGAAGATAAAAGACCGTTAAAATCCAACGCTAAAATATCAAGCTCGATAGCCTTCTGACGCGAAACCTCACTGTTCTGACTATCGTTGGAGCCGTGTTGTACCCACTCAGTGGGCACGTCCATCTATCTTCAGACGGTGTGTGATTTCACCTACGTGTTACAGAGAAGAGATTTATCGCTTCTCATTGCTCAGCATAGCACGTGGTGGTCCAGGGAGTAGGTCAGGTCAGCTTGACCATGTAGGCTACATATGGGGCATATGTTAGCTATATGGAGGCAGCCATCTGTGGGATCAGAGACTGTGTTGTACCAACTCAGTTGGCACAGTCGGCTGGATTGCCCGGATGAAGGGGAATCGCACGGGTTGGCGATTGGCAGGGACTGCCTACCAAAATTAGTGCTTGTACTCTCTGTGCATCTTATCTCGCCTGAGCGGGACGCGGAGACCAAGTATGAAATCTGGATCCCATCTCACTAAAAGAGTGTTACTCTTTCGGACTGTTTAATGGATTTTTCAGTCAGATAAAATAGTGAGAAAAGAATCTTTCTTAAGTCCTGGATTGATTCTAAACATTGATACTGACCTTGCTGTTCTTGCATTGTTGTAGATTCCTGCAGCAACGAACACCATGAACTTAAATGTGCGATCCCTACTGGAAAGGGAGAAGTTTGCTGGGCCAAACTTCTCAGACTGGTACGGACACCTTAAGATTGTTCTTAAGGCTGAGAGGAAACTGTATGTCCTCGAGACGGCTATACCGCCTCAACCCGCTACGAACGCCGCAAGGGCGGTTCGCGATGCCTATGAAAAGCATGTCAATGATAGCATTGATGTCGCTTGCCTGATGCTAGCGTCTATGACGCCACCGCTGCAGTGTCAGCATGAGGATATGTCTGCTATGGAAATCATAGCAAACCTCAAGATGCTATATGCTGAACAGGCGAGGACTGAACGCTATAATTTGACCAAGCTTTTCTTTCAGAGCAAACTGGCTGAAGGGAGTCCAGTGGGAGCTCATGTGCTCAAGATGATTGGGCACAAAGAGGCTCTAGAGAAACTGGGGCATACCATCAATCAGGAGCTTGCTGTAGACATTATTCTGCAGTCTCTCCCGGCCTCTTTCGATCCGTTCATTATTAACTTTAATATGAACAAGATTGACTGTACTCCGGCAGAGTTGCTGAATATGCTCTTGACTACGGAGGAGACTCTGAAGGGAAAGCCTTCAACCTCTGTCTTGATGTTCCCTTCCAGGAACAAAAAGAAGGGGAAGAAGGGCAAAGCCCCTGTCAAGAACTACAATAAGGCTCTGAAACAGAAGGTCAAGCGGTCGAAGGAATACAGGTGTTTCCATTGTGGCCAGCTGGGTCACTGAAAAAAGGACTGTAAAGCGCTCCAAGGAGACAAGAAGGGAAGCATCGCTTCTGGCTCAGGTATTTTTGTGACTGAAGTCATGATATCTTCTTCTTCCATATCATGGGTGTTGGACACTGCATGTGGAGTTCACATTTGTTCAAATGTACAGGAACTCAAGAGAAGAAGACAGGTGGGACAGCATGAGGTGGACCTACGAGTTGGAAACGGGGCATGGGTTGCTGCTGTTGCTGTAGGAGAATATTACATCTCATTACCATCTGGACTTGTATTGGAACTAAACAATTGTTACTTTGTACCTAGCATTACCAAGAATATTATCTCTATTCCTGCTCTTGTCAGGAAAGGATTTTCCTTTGAATGCAATATTTCAAAGTGTATTTTATCTCTTGATAATATTGTTTATGCTACTGGATCAATTAACAACGGGTTATTCATGTTGGACATGGAATGTTCTATACAAAACATTGATAATAAGAAAGCCAAGTATGCTGATGACAGCACCTTGCTATGGCATAGTCGTTTAGGCCACATTAACAAGAAACGCATTAAGCGGTTGCATGATCATGGACTGCTGGGATCATTCTCCTATGAGGAGATTGATACATGCAAAGCTTGTTTATTGGGTAAAATGACGAAGTCTCCTTTTCCTAACAAAGGTCAAAGAGCTTCAGGTTTACTTGACCTTATACACAGTGATGTGTGTGGGCCATTTAGTAAACATGCCAGAGGTAGCTATTCATACTTCATTACCTTTACTAATGATTTCAGTAGATATGGGTATGTCTATCTGATGAGACATAAGAGTGAATCTTTTGACAAGTTCAAAGAGTTCAAAAATTAAGTACATAATCAGCTAGGCCGAAATATCAAGGCACTTCGTTCTGATCGAGGTGGAGAATACCTAAGTCGAGAGTTTACTGACTATCTGAAGGGTTGTGGGATTATCTCACAGCTCACTCCGCCAGGAACACCGCAATGGAATGGTGTATCCGAGAGGAGGAACAGAACCTTACTCGATATGGTTCGTTCTATGATGAGTCAGGCTACTCTACCTTACTCCTTTTGGGGATTTGCACTGGAAACAGCTGCAAAGGTACTAAACCGAGTGCCATCCAAGGCAGTTTCAAAGACTCCATATGAATTATGGTATGGGAAACAGCCGAGCTTGACATTTATCAAGATCTGGGGTTGCAAGGCTTATGTCAAAAAGCTCGCCTCTGGGAAACTAGAGAACAGATCTGAGAAATGCATCTTTGTCGGTTACCCTAAGGAAACTAAGGGTTATTATTTCTACGATCCCAAAGAGAACAAGGTATTTGTTGCTCGGACGGCCATTTTTCTTGAGAAGGAGTTCCTTCTGCAAGAGGCCAGTGGGAGAGAAATAAAGCTGGATGAGAATCCAGAAGAAGGACAAAGTAGTCAAGCACAGTTGGATGAGCTTGAGCCGGTTGAACAGGTTACTAGACAACCTGAGGCTCAGATATCACGGGAACCGCGTAGATCGGGAAGGATCCGTCGACAGCCTGAGCGCTATGATGGAGTCTACATCATTGATAATGATGAACCCCTTACTTATGCGGATGCGGTCAGTGGACCGGATTCAGCTAGATGGCTTGAAGCTATGCGAGCCGAGATGGACTCCATGTCAGATAATCAAGTCTGGGATTTGGTTGATCCGCCTCCGGGAGTAATCCCCATTGGCTGTAAATGGATCTTCAAGAAGAAGATTGACATGGATGGTAACGTGATTACCTATAAAGGCAGGCTAGTTGCGAAAGGTTTCAAACAAATCTACGGGATAGATTATGATGAAACTTTCTCTCCTGTAGCCATGTTCAAGTCTATTCGGATTCTTTTCGCGATAGCAGCATATTACGATTATGAGATCTGGCAGATGGATGTGAAGACAGCTTTCCTTAATGGAAAATTGGATGAGGATGTGTATATGACACAACCTGAAGGTTTCACTAATCCATCAGATCGTCATAAAATATGCAAGTTAAAGAAGTCCATTTATGGACTAAAGCAAGCATCTAGAAGCTGGAATATTCGTTTTGATGAATCAATCTCTGAATTTGGTTTCATCAAGAATGAAGATGACCCGTGTGTATATAAGAGGTTTAGTGGGAGCGTGATTACATTCCTAGTCCTCTATGTCGATGATATCTTAATCATTGGAAACGATATTCCTGAACTGCATGCTATTAAAGCATGGTTAAGAAAATGTTTCCAGATGAAAGATCTAGGAGAAGCAGCCTATGTATTAGGTGTGAAGATCTACAGGGATAGATCTAAGAGGCTTCTCGGGCTGTGCCAGAGTACTTACATCGATAAGGTCCTTGAGAGATTCCATTTAGAGAATTCTAAAAGAGGATATCTTCCAGTCAGACATGGTCTGAATCTTTCAAAGAGTCAGTGTCCACAAACATAGACTGAGAAAGATGATATGGACAATAGGCCTTATGCTTCGGCTATTGGATCCATTATGTATGCGATGTTGTGTACTCGCCCAGACGTCGCTTACGGGTTAAGCGTGACCAGTCGATTCCAAAGTAATCCAGGTCAGGCACACTGGATTGCAGTCAAGAACATTTTAAAATATCTGCAGAGGACCAAAGATATGTTCTTGATATATGGAGGTCAGGAAGAACTCAGTATTGAAGGATATACTGACGCTTCGTTCCAATCTGACCAAGATGATTTCCGATCGCAATCAGGCTATGTTTTTAGCTTGAATGGTGGAGCAGTGGTGTGGAAAAGTTTCAAACAGTCTATCGTTGCTGATTCCACAACAGAAGCCGAGTATGTTGCAGCCTCGGAAGCATCCAAGGAGGCAGTGTGGATTCGCAAGTTCGTTCAGGAACTTGGTGTTGTTCCTTCGAGTGCAGATCCTTTGGTTATCTTCTGTGATAACACTGGAGCAATCGCACAGGCAAAGGAACCACGGTCGCACCAGAAGTCCAAGCACATACAGAGAAGGTTTCATTTGATCCGGGAGATCATTGATCGTGGTGAGATCAAAATCTGCAAGGTTCATACAGATGACAATCTGGCTGACCCGCTTACCAAGCCTCTGGCGCAGCAGAAGCATGAGAAGCACTGTAATAATATGGGTTTGAGATTTCTCAACCATTAGATTAAGTGCAAGTGGGAGATTGTTGGGGTATGCCCTTAAGGCTAATGTTTGAGGCCTTGGGATTCTTACAGTATCATGTATAAACTCTAAGTTTATAAAGGCAATGGTTGTTATTCAGTTTGTTACATTGTCTGCTGCAATAAGTGTTCTTCTGAATAATGTCTCAAAGCTGTTCAGCTAGGCTGACATGCTACATGTCCTTAGTCGAGATATCTTGGTGAACATGAGACAGCCTTGATATGATTGAGACTAATATGTGTTCTAATCTTATAGGATGCTTCGAGCATGAAATGAGATGTAGACTCATGGGTACATTGGATGTACTGGACAGACCCTATTGGGATATTCAGTTGCTTGTCACAATGTGAATAATCCTTGTTTGCTACAAGTGGCACATGTCCTCTGACTTGAGATCACTTGTGTTTCTAAATGATGATTGTCATTATTTTGAGGTACTTCAATATCATTTGAAACATAATGGTTATAGACTATCTTGGATAATGATCATGAGTCAGGTTAGGACACTAGTGATAGATATAGGATTGCCGTCTCCTTAATTGGAGTGTGATGTTCTAAAGGGACCCCCCTGGATGAGATGATTGAGAAAGTGTATGGCCATACCTAGGTGACTATGTTCATCTGATCTAATCATACTCATCATATTGGAGCTACAGGCTTGACACGCTTGTCCAATAAGAACATCCAGTGGCAAAGGAAACATGTATGCCTTGTGAAATGGATTCATTCACACTTGTGCTGTGGTTTGGGTGTAGTCTTGGAAGACTCTTTCCTTTATATCGGGAGACAGTGATGTGTTGCTAGATACCCCTCACTGATCGTGATAACGTAAGTTATCGTTACCGACATTTAAAGGAAACCCTCAGGGTCGCACAATTTGATGATATGGCTCACTCATGTTAGATCGTGTGGACTGAATTGTTTTGGTTCAGTTTAAAGGGATTTAAACTCTGATTGTAAGTGAGATCTGGTCTGATCATGTTTGATTGATTAGGGCTTGAGATCGGTAAGCTTTGATCGAGAGTGTTGATGCTAGATTGGTGAGATCAAGTGCATCAAGTGATGAACGGTCAGATCTAGAACCTTAGGGTTTAATTTGATCTGGACTAATGGCTTGGGTTGATTTTGATTTGGTTTTTAAACCAAATGCAATTGAACCGTGGCTTGGTTCAAAGAGGAGCGATCGGTTCACTTGGAGTGAACACATGGATCGCATGAACGCATGGAGTTAAGGGCTTTCCATGTTTGGAAGTCGGTTTTTCCCAATATAGAAAAACGTCTCCACGTTTGAGGAAAACGTCTCCACTTCGGTTTCGTGACTTCCTCTTGCCTCTTCCTCTCGACGAGACACTCTTGCAAAAGGTGGTTAACATAGGAGAGAGTTCGGCCAAGAGAGTCTTCATCCATCATTCCCTTCCATTCGACAAGAAAAACCTTGGAGACTTGCTAGCACAAGGAACGCCAAGGGAGTAGGCGATCTTCATCTTGTGTGTGAACTCTTTGGAGGAGATCAACGTTGCTCTCTCTTCTTCCAAATAGCCATCCAACGCAAATGGCTATGGTATGAATCCAAACATTATTTAAGTTGATCATATGTTCTTGCGAAAGATCATTTGAAACCCTAGATTCCGCTATGAAAGTTTTATGCGCCACCTGATTAGGGTTTCGCTCCCCCTTGAAGGGGACTCTTCAAAGGATCACTTTCGTGCATCCGAGTCTCAACACAAGTTCTACTTAAGGTTTTCCAACAGACCGATCTTCACTTTCGTGCAAGATCTATCAATGTTTATAACATTTATACAATCCTAGATCAATATTATCAAACATGGCAATTCTACTACTAAAAATCAGAATTCAAAGAACAAACCTAATCTCTTATGATAAGTTCCAAACTCAATGATTATTTAGGGTTCCAAATTTCACAATCAACCTTTCAGTCTATTTCATAAAATTCTAAAACATGCTGATAATATAAATCTAAGGAAAATTAAAGACGGCTCATCACAAAAGTAGAATTATCACAACAAGGATTATCATGATGAAAATAATAGTTATCTACTCATTAAAAATCAAGGGGATTACACCCTATGTCCCAAAATATGTTTAAGCTCACATGGAAAAAGAAATACAATGAATCATAGTCTTAGAGTGATAAGAAAACCAAGAGAAAGGATAAACAACGTTACAACATGGCTGTAATAGAAATTACAGCTGTAATTTGCTTCGATGAACAGTGCTCGAGCCCTTCTTTCATCGATTTCTCCCCCAATTGATCTCCTTTCACTCTGAAACTTCTGGTGTGTCCTCCCTTCCTCTAGGCGAAGCTTCAGTGTAAAAATCATGGCCTGAGGTGCCCTCTATGCCTCTCAGCGCAAGGCCAAACCTGAAGCGCCTCTCTGTTGATTGCTCTCTCAATTTTGGATAAACATTAGTGCTTTCGGTTCGTGTATATTTTTCTCTTTTAGACGAGTTTGCAGCATCTTTCAGATCTTAATTTGGAGGTCTGGATCAAAAGATATGGTCCATGCAAAATTCGGGTTTCGGAGTTGACCAGGAACATCGCGAGCTACGTTGTAATTACGGCCATAATGAAGTTTACCGCAGTGCCATAATTCTGGACAGCGAGTTCTCGGGTTGAAATATTTCGGAATTATGGTACCTTGAAGTTCTTTACGGCAGTGTCGTAATGTCAACAATCCTTCGGGTTGAAAATCAACCGTAATTACGATACCGTAAATTCCTTTACGGCGGTACCGTAAACATCATCCAGCCTGTGTCCAAAAACACTCCAAAATATGGCACCGTAAAGATTGTTACGGCAGTGCTGTAATCTCGTGAAATTTCTCTGGCTGGGAAAACTCCAAATTATGGCACTTTAAGGGAATTACAGCAGTACCGTAATTTTGATCTACGAGTGCAGTCAAATTACGCTATTGTAAATTCCATAATGGGGGTGCCGTAATTTGCTTTGAAACTCCAATTCTTCTGAAATTTGACGTGTGATCTCCTCTTGATGTTGTGAATTTAATTATGCATCTGGATTGCTCGAAATCGACTAAAAAACATGCCCTTTTGCCTGAAAATCATAAAAAATAGAAAAGAGTGTAGATTCCGCAAATATTGATAAAAAAGGCATAAAAATAAGCAAAGTCTATGAATATAACACAAAAATACTCATGAAATGGCATAAAAATTACTATATATTTTGGTGTCATCAAATACATAAGGCTCAAACTTTGCTTGTCCTCAAGTAAAAAATTAAAAATTGATCATAGGCATAGACTTTCTTATGAAGAATAAATTTCTAAAATACAATCACTAATGAAAAATGACACCAATTGCTTCACAAAATTATAAATATACACATCACTCTTTGAATTCAATTTTCAAGTTCCACAACTTAATCAATTAAAATTTTGTAACTTGTGCAATAAGTAGAATATCAATCTCAAGACTTCATTCAGTTTCAATTCATAACTATCAACTTTTGTTTACAGGAATAGGATTTCCAAGATCTTTTTCCACCCACAATTTTTTTTTATTCCCCTTTTTTTTCTATTTTTGTATCGTCCATATTCTCTAATTCGATTATCACCTTTTTTCTGGTGACGAAGTTAGAGTACACTAATCACATAATCAATGTAATAGAACTCATATCTTTTTAGTAAGAAGATTTTTACCAAAGATAGCGGAGTTAATGTGGATCGATTCTTCTCATGGCATGCACCCACATAGACACATGCTTTTTCTTTTTCTCTCTCTTTTTTTTTATACTTCAACCCATGTCCTTTGGCACCACTGTCAATTTTGCATAGTGCTAAGTAGGGGAGTCCTCACTTTATTTGGATCAAGGAATCTTTCTTCCCAACAAATAGCAAATAGCATGAATATCAACTAAATTGGTCTATCAATGTCAATTCAAAAATCATACTCATATGCTAGTTTTATTCAAAGAAGTAGCTTCACTTTTAAACCAAATTCATCAAATAACATATCTACCCAAAATTTCATTCATCAATCAATGAAAAATTTCAAAAGCAGATATGTATTAGAGAAATAAATTCAACATAATAGGTCTAGTCCTAATCTCATGCATGAATTCATTTATCATCAAGAAAGTTCTACACTTCCCTTATCTCATGGATTCAAGTCATAAAAAAAAATTTTAAGCATCAAAAATATCAAAATCACTGCAAAAGGTGTGAAGCATCAAATTCAAACAATCATGGTCAAGAGTGTAAAATGATAGATTCAAGAGACCACATCGAATAGAAATCTCAGTGAGTGATACATCTAAAGCAAATCAAAGATGCAACCATATGAAATAATCATGAATATAAGAGAGTGCAAAAGATACTCACAAAACTATATAGCAAGCTTTGACCGAATATATATAAGGCTCGGACCAAAAATAGAGTTAGGCAGATGCTGCAAGGTCCAAAGATGTGCTTATGAAGATTTTCCTGCACAATTTAAATATATAAGGCTCAGTCTAAAAATAGTCAAAAAAAAATAATAATGATAAAAATAATTCTCTCAAGGGAGAATTAGAGATGTCGGCGGAAGTCTGAAGAAGACGCCGGTGGAAAGAGTTGAGCAGGCAAGAAGCAGAGGGTGAATAGAGGCTAGCTGAAAAGCTGCCAGCAATGATGGTGATGGTGCCGACAGTAGAGTGAGTAATCTCTAGTGGCCTGCTAGAGACTACAGTCCTGGAGGAGAGATCGTCGGTAGGTGGTTGCCAGAAATAATGCTGCATAGATAAAAAAAAATCAGTCACTAATGAAGTCTGCTGCATAAATAAATCAAATTAATGGAAATAGAGGCAGTAGAAGAAGTAAAAGTCTGCTGATGGTATAATCCAGTGTCGACGGCTGAAAACAGTGATGTAAGAGGCAGATACAGTGGTAGCTAGAGGTGGAAGACAGTTGCTCTTGAAGATTTCTGGATTTGGAGGCAAAAGAAGCAATAACAGGTACAAAGCAAACATAGTAGCAACAATATTTTTTTATGAAAAGTAGCCATATCTAAGAGTAAGATTTAATGGCCCAAAAGGAAAATGGACAGAACCATGTAATAGAATAAAACTCGTTCTTTTCAGATGTATGAGAATCAAAGGATCAAAATCTGTCAGGAATTTAGGATATCAGCAGAAAGAAGGCTACTCAGATTACAAAACTGCAAAACTGCACAAAAGTTAATCAGGTTCGAAAAGTTGCCATGTGTCCTAGAATGATCAGAAAATATTTTCATGAAAATAACTAATCCACGAGATAGAACGACACACGTTCTTCATATACCATGCAAAAAATCAGAGTTTCAAGTCATTAAAGCACCTTAAAAACTTGCTGCAAAAACGCTAATCAGAATAGCCAAAAGAAAACTGTTGTAGAAATTAATCAGAATCAAAAAGATGCTATATGTTTTAGAATGATCCATGGACTTTAAAATTCAGCAAAAATATCCAGATGGTAGACAAAGATGCGTACTTCAATGTTGTGCCAAAAATCAAAAATTTTCCCAACCCAGTTTCTTAAAATCATAGTGAGAAAACACCTAATCAGATAAGCAGAATGCAGTTTTAAAATACGGTACTATGAAAAAAAAGTTACGGCAGTGCCGTATTTTTCAAAGAACTCTCGGGTCAAAAATGACTCAAAAATATGGTACCGTGAAACAAATTACGGTAGTGCCGTAAAAGACACAAAACCTTTTGTTCGAAAACTTGCCGAAAATACGGTACTGTTAAGTGCATTACGGTAGTACCGTAAAAGATGAAAAACACTCGGGTAAGAAATCGCCAAAATTACGGCACTGTGAAACAGATTACGGCAGTGCCGTATTTTTCGCAAAATTTTGTTTTTCCCTGCAAAAATAAAAGAAAAATTAATTCTAAAAATAAACTAAAATAAAAGAAACTAAGCTAAAGTAAGAGTGATTGGGTTGCCTCCCAAGAAGCGCTAATTTTAGGTCCATAGCTTGACCAAAAATCAAATCTCATGGTGAAGCAGGTGAATCAGTTCCAAAGTAAATAGCATGTAATTTTTTTCTTTTCCGCTGTCCAAAAAGTTTAAGCACTAATTTAAATATCCAAAATTTTAAATAAATCACAATCAATGTGGCTTTCTTAATTATGTGGAAATCAAAATCAAAATTATCAATTTCACATAAAGGATATTCAATGATCTTTCTAAATTTATCGGAGAGCAAAATCATAAGTCCTTTCTTCAAATTTAAATCTTCAATTGTCATAGGACTTTGATCAAAAGATATAAGCATTGGATCATCAAAATAACTTTCCTGTCTCAAATTAGGTTCCTCAATAAAACATAATTTTTCAAATAAATCAAAAGAGTCAATTGTAGATTTGGGCAAAACATTAGAGTGAGGTTCATCAATTTCTGTAATATTCAAATCCATTTCAAGTTCCTCATGCACATCAATAAATAATTTATCAATTTTAAAGTTATCAACAAAATCAGAATAAGACTTTCTAAATTAGTCCCCTCATATCTTTCATCAGATTTAACCACAAATGATATATCATCAAAAGAATCAATTTCACAATTATCATTAGAATCAAAAGATTTTTCAAAGTCAATTTTCTCAAATTTTTTCATAAATAAATTATCAGATGAATCAATTTTACAATCATCAAAATCTGAGTGAGATTCATGAATAAACACATAAGGCTCAATCTCAAAACAATCATAATCAGTGGGGGAATTTTCTAGATCAAGTTCCTCAGTTTCAAACTCAAATAAACAAGCTTGTTGTGCAATCCGATTTTTTAAAGTTTCTGTATTAGTAGATAAAGATTCTACATGAGAAGCAAGCTGACTAATTATTCCCTTAAGATCATCAATTTCCTTACTTTGGTTTGTCATGAATTGGTTTTGGTTTGACATGAATTTTTCAAGCATGGACTCTAACCTAGATTCTTCAGTTTTCTCAAAGTATGGTTCAGAAACATGATTTAAGTAATCATCATAAAATGATCTAGAATTATGTTTATCATCTTGATACCATGGTGAATTGGAATTTGGAGAATTTAAAATATGGCAATCAGAAGCATAATGATCAAAACATCCACAAATATCACATCTAATGAAGAATAAGATGTCCTAACAGGATCCATATTTAAAGTGTCTATTTGGTGAGAGATAAAATCTAACCTATCTTTAAGAGTGCATGATGAATCATCTTCATATGGCATGTAGACTTCATCTCCTTTAGTTGCCCACGAGTTGTAATTAAAAGACATCTTCAAATCTATCAAGAACAGAAAGATAATCCAACACCAATCAATCAAATAAAACCTTTTTCTTCAAAATATAAAAAAAATAAAGAAAATATAAAACACAAGCAAATTCACAAATTTTAGAAAATCTCAGTTCAGTCACAACTTCTGAAAATCCAAAACCTGCAAAAATAGAAAACAAAGTTAAATCTAAAATAAATAAAACCTAGTCTAGCAATACTAACAACTATTTTGATATTAACAAAACTAAGTTCCCCGGCAACAGCACTAAAAATTTGTTGTGATCCGAAAGGACACACTTATGAATACAAGTAGGTAGACTTGTTTTAGGTGTCATGGCCAAAACCTAAGTGTTGGCGTACAGGGCTATTGTCACTCCCTGACACAACTCCAAAAACTTATTGTCCCTAAACTTGTAGTGTCCACAAGTGCACGGATACTCGAAGTAATAAAGAAAAGTATTGATCCCACAGAGACCTTATTGTTAAGTACCAAATAGTTGTATTCTCACTAGCTAAGTAAACCGAATATGATGCAAGTAAGCAATAGAAAGAATACGAAAGATAATCAGAGAGATAAACTGGGACTAGGGTTTCATCCACCTTAATTTCAATGACTAGATATGAATAAAAAGTCATCAGTCAAATCTTGTTATGATAAAGACCTAATTTACTTCATAAAAGGATTATCTCACTTTCATGCAGACAATCATGCAGGGACCAATCCTCGTTTTCGCGCAAGATCTATCCGAACGCTGAAAATAAGTAAACCATCAAACGAAGAACTCAAGGATTACTTTCGTGCATCCGAATTCTAAGTTGATAATCTCAAGTGGAATCTCAAGGATCACTTTCATGCATCCGAGTCTCAACACAAGTTCTACTTAAGGTTTTCCAACAGACCGATCTTCACTTTCGTGCAAGATCTATCAATGTTTATAACATTAATTCAATCTTAGATCAATATTATCAAACATGTCAATTCTACTACTAAAAATAAGAATTCAAAGAACAAACCTAATCTCTTATGATAAGTTCCAAACTCAATGATTATTTAGGTTCCAAATTTCACGATCAACCTTTCAGTCTAATTCATAAAATTCTAAAATATGCTGATAATATAAATCTAAGGAAAATTAAAGACGGTTCATTACAAAAATAGAATTATCACAACAAAGATTATCATGACGAAAATAATAGTTATCTAGTCATTAAAAATCAAGGGGATTACACCCCATGTCCCAAAATATGTTTAAGCTCACATGTAAAAAGAAATAGAATGAATCAAAGTCTTAGAGTGATAAGAAAACCAAGAGAAAGGAGAAACAACGTTACAACACGGCTGTAATAGAAATTACAGCCGTAATTTACTTCGATGAATAGTGCTCAAGCCCTTCTTTCGTTGATTTCTCCTCCAATTGATCTCCTTTTGCTTCGAAACTTCTGGTGTGTCCTCCCTTCCTCTAGGCAAAGCTTCAGTGTAAAAAGCATGACCTGATGTGCCCTCTACACCTCTCGGCATGAGGCCAAACCCTAAGCACCTCTCTATTGATTTCTCTCTCGATTCTAGATAAAAATTGGTGCTTTCAGTTCGTGTATCTTCTCCTCTTTTAGACGAGTCTGCAGCATCTTTCAGATCTTAATTTGGAGGTCTGGATCAAAAGATATAGTCTATGCAAGATTCTGGCTTCGGAGTTGACCGGGAAAATCGCGAGCTGCGTTGTAATTACGGCCGTAATGAAGTTTATGGCAGTGCCGTAATTCTGGACAGTGAGTTCTCGAGTTGAAATATTCTAGAATTATGGTACCTTGAAGTTCTTTACAGCAGTGTCATAATGTCAACAATCCTTCGGGTGGAAAATCGACCATAATTACGGTACCGTAAATTCCTTTGCGGTGGTACCGTAAACATCATCTAGCCTCTGTCCAAAAACGCTCCAAAATTATGGAACTTTAAGGGAATTATGGCAGTACCGTAATTTTGATCTATGAGTGCAGTCAAATTACAGTACCGTAAATTCCATAATGGGGGTGCCGTAATTTGCTCTGAAGCTCCAATTCTTCTAAAATTTGATGTGTGATCTTCTCTTGATGTTGTGAATTTAATTATGCTTTTGATAAGCATTAGGCTGATACTTTGGAGGTTGCTAATTTGATGCTAACCAACATGTCGCTTGAATTTAGAGGGCAATATGAATCTAAGAGTGCTTTTGAGATTATTTATAATCTAAAGCAGCTCTTCAATGAATTGGTTGAGCTCAACCCTCCCAAAGTAGTCATTCAGTGTGGTGAACCGAAAGGTTTAACCAAGGAACTGAAACTAAAGATGGAAAGGATCAGGAAAAATAGGCGCTATTCATGTGGAGGGCCACCTCACATGTTGAAGGACATGGTGCGACTTCAGAACGAGGAGAAGAGAAGCAGGGCTTCATCTTCTGGCTCAGGTATTTATGTTACTGAAGTCAACCTTTCTACTTCTATGTCATGGGTATTGGATATCGTATGCGGAGCTCATATTTGTACAAATATGCAGGGACTCAAGAAAAGTAGAGCGGTGCGGCCTAGAGAGATTGACCTACGTGTTGGAAACAAAGGACAGCTTGCTGCTGTTGCCGTAGGACTTTTGACACTCTCCCTGCCTTCTGAACTTTAACTAGAGTTAATTAATTGCTATTATGTACCTTCTCTTACCAAAAACATTATATCTATTCCTTGCTTGGCAAGGAAAGGATTTAAATTTGAAATAAAAGAGGACTCTTGTTCTTTTTCATTTGCAAATGTGTTTTATGGGAAGGGTACCTTGTGCAATGGATTATATGTCTTGGACATGGATAACTCTATATGTAACATAAATCACGAAAGGATCAAACTAAGTGGTTCAGTTGGTGCATACCTTTGGCATTGTCGATTAGCCCATATAAACAAAAATCGCATTCAACAACTCCATGCAAATGGATTGTTAGATTCAACCTCCTTAGAGGAGTTTGATACTTGCGAGCCTTGTTTATTAGGGAAAATGACAAAAGCACCCTTCACCAAGATTGGTGAGAGAGCAGGAGGTTTGTTGGATCTCATACATAGTAATGTGTGTGGGCCATTCAGTAAACAAGCCAGAGGAGGGTACAACTACTTTATCACATTTACTGATGACTTCAGTAGATACGGTTATGTTTATTTGATGAGACATAAGTCCGAATCCTTTGAGAAATTTAAGGAGTTCAGACATGAAGTAGAGAACCAGCTTGGTAGATCTATTAAGGCTCTTCGATTAGATTATGGTGGAGAGTACCTGAGCGGTGAGTTCTTTGACTATCTTAGAGAGTGTGGGATTCTATCCCAACTCACTCCTCCTGGAACACCTCAATGGAATGGTGTGTCTGAAAGGAGAAATCATACCTTGTTGGACATGGTTCGATCTATGATGAGTCATGCAACTCTACCACCCTCATTCTGGGGTCATGCACTTGAGACAGCTTCTCTCATACTGAATAATGTTCCATCTAAGAGTGTCTCCAAGATTCCATACGAGGTATAGAGTGGGATACGCCTGAATCTCTTTTTTTAATCAGAGTCTGGGGATGTGAGGCTTATGCCAAATGTCAGGATTCAAGCAAGCTAGAACCTAGATCTGATAAATGTGTGTTTGTGGGATATCCTAAGGAAACTAAAGAATATTACTTCTATATTCCCAGCGAGAACAAAGTTTTTGTTGCTCGAGGTGCTGTCTTTCTAGAGAAAGAATTTCTCATGAAAGAAATCAGTGGGAGGATGTTTGACTTGGACGAGGTCCAAGTGCAACCACAAGACACTAAGGTGGAACCTGAGCCACCTGCACCGGTTGCTGGGCAACCAGAGGCTCAGACACAGGCCCTACGTAGGTCTGGGAGGATTCGTCGTGCACCTGAGAGGTACGGGTCGCTGCCGACCCAACACGACGGGATCTTCATCATTGAGGATGAACTTGGGACCTATGATGAGGCGGTCGCTGGACTGGACTCCGAGAAATGGCTTGAGGCCATGAGATCCGAGATGGATTCCATGTCGGCTAACCAAGTCTGGGATTTGGTTGAGCTACCTGATGGGGTAAAACCTATAGGGTGTAAATGGGTCTTCAAGAGGAAGACTGACATGGATGGCAACATAGTTACCTATAAGGGTAGACTTGTGGCTAAAGGATTCAGATAAGTTCACGGGGTGGACTATGATGAAACCTTCTCGCCAGTTGCCATGTTCAAATCCATTCGAATCCTGCTTGCTATAGCTGCATATCATGATTATGAGATATGGCAGATGGATGTAAAGACAGCGTTCTTTAACAGGAAGCTGACAGAGGATGTGTTTATGACACAACCTGATGGTTTCATCCATCCTGCAGAGGCCAATAAGGTCTGCAGGCTAAAAAGATCCAATTATGGATTAAAGCAAGCCTCTCGAAGTTGGAATCTTCGATTTGATGAAGCAGTAAGAGATTACGGCTTTATCAACAGCGAAGATGACGCCTGTGTTTACAATAAATTCAGTGGGAGCTTGGTGACATTTCTAGTCCTGTATGTCGATGACATACTACTCATCGGAAACGACATCCCTAGTCTTCAAGCTGTGAAGACATGGTTGGGGAAGTGTTTTGAGATGAAAGACTTAGGGGAGGCCGCCTATATACTAGGCGTGAGGATCTACTGGGATAGATCCAAGAAGCTCCTGGCCCTTAGTCAGAGTACATACATTGATAAGGTTCTGGAGAGGTTCAGCTTAGAGTAATCTAAGAAAGGATACCTTCTAGTGAGACATGGCCTTATTCTCTCCAAGAGCCAGTGTCCCGTCACACAGGCTGAGAGGGACAACATGAGTCGAGTGCCCTATGCTTCGGCAGTAGGTTCGATCATGTACGCGATGTTGTGTACTAGACTAGACGTGGCTTATGCTGTGAGCATAACCAGCCGATACCAATCCAATCCAGGTCTGCAGCACTGGGTGGCTGTAAAGAACATTCTATGTTTCTGAGAAGAACTAAAGAATGGTTCTTGGTCTATGGGGGACAGGAAGAGCTCAATGTTGGGGTATGCCCTTAAGGCTAATGTTTGAGGCCTTGGGATTCTATCAGTATCATGTATAAACTCTAAGTTTATAAAGGCAATGGTTGTTATTCAGTTTGTTACATTGTCTGCTGCAATAAATGTACTTTTGAATAATGTCTCAATGCTGTTCAGCTTGGCTGACATGCTGTCATGTCCTTAGTCGAGATATCTTGGTGAACATGAGACAGCCTTGATATGATTGAGACTAATATGTGTTCTAATCTTATAGGATGCTTCGAGCATGGAATAAGATGTAGACTCATGGGTACATTGGATGTACTGGACAGACCCTACTAGGATATTCAATTGCTTGTCACAATGTGAATAATCCTTGTTTGCAACAAGTGGCACATGTCCTCTGACTTGAGATCACTTGTGTTTCTAAATGATGATTGTCATTGTTTTGAGGTAGTTCAATATCATTTGAAACATAATGGTTATAGACTATCTTGGATAATGATCATGAGTCAGGTTAGGACACTAGTGATAGATATAGGATTGCCGTCTCCTTGATTGGAGTGTGATGTTCTAAAGGGGCCCCCCCTGGATGAGATGATTGAGAAAGTGTATGGCCATACCCAGATGACTATGTTCATCTGATCTAATCATGCTCATCATATTGGAGTTACAGGCTTGACACGCTTGTCCAATAAGAACATCCAGTGGCAAAGGAAACATGTATGCCTAGTGAAGTGGATTCACACTTGTGCTGTGGTTTGGGTGTAGTCTTGGAAGACTCTTTCCTTTATATCGGGAGACAGTGATGTGTTGCTAGATACCTCTCACTGATCGTGATAACGTAAGTTACCGTTACCGACATTTAAAGGAAACCCTCAGGGTCGCACAATTTGATGATATTGCTTACTTAAGTCAGATCGTGTGGACTGAATTGTTTTGGTTCAGTTTAAAGGGATTTAGACTCTAATTGTAAGTGAGATCTGGTCTGATCATGTTTGATTGATTAGGGCTTAAGATTGGTAAGCTTCGATCGAGAGAATTGATGCTAGATCGGTGAGATCAAGAGCATCAAGAGATGAATGGTTAGATCTTGAACCATTTGGTTCAATAAGATCTAGACCATGGCTTGGGCTGTTTTGATTTGGTTTATGAACCAAATTCAATTGGAACGATTTGGCATGAACCGGTTCACATGGGTGAACGCTTGGTTCAATGCTTGTAGGCGTTTTGGTTGGTTTGTGGGCGCATGGCTTCATGTCTTCTATTTTTGGAATGTCATAACTAGCCACTCCCCTCAACGCCAACTAACGTCTCAACGTTCGCCTCTTCTCACCCCAACACTTCTCTTTCGGTGTAGAGAGTTTTTAACGAAAGGAGGAGGAAGTTGAGCCTTGCCAAGTTTGATCTCTCATCATCCTCACACGACAAGGACCCTTTGAAGCGCTTTGCTAGCACAAAGGATTCAAAGGAGCAAGCCATCTTCGTTTGTTGTGTGCGTCACCTTTGGAGAAGGAGCATTTGCGTCTTTGCTTCCAAGGCACCATCCAATTGATGGCATTGGTATGATCTCCTTCTTGATCTAATCAATCTATACAAGTTGATCATATGAGCATATATGCGATTTTGTTGTTGAAACCCTAGCAAATTATCATGCGCCACCTTAGGGTTTCGGCCCCCTTTGCTTTAGGGGTTTTACACTCAGTGTTCAGGGCTACACTGAGGCATCATTCCAGTCTGACCCTGATGACTTCAGATCGCAGACAAGCTATGTGTTCAGATTGAGTGGAGGAGCTATGAGCTGAGAGAGCTCTTAGCAATCCATTATAACTGATTCTACGACCGAGGTTTAGTATGTCGTTGCTTCTGAGGCAGCCAAAGAAGCCGTTTGGATTCGGAAGTTCATTTCTAAACTTCAGATGGTTCCAATTGTTGTGGATCCGATTGAGCTCTATTGTGACAACAATAAAGCGATGGCATAGGCAAAGGAACAATGGTCTCATCAAAAATCCAAACACATTCTTAGTAGATTTCACCTGATCTGGGAGATCATTGATAGAGGTGATGTCAGGATAAGCAGAGTTGACATAGACAATAATCTGGTAGACCCACTGACCAAGGCTTTGGCGCAGCAGAAGCGTGATGGTCATGCGAGGGGCATAGGGTTGAGATTTCTCAACAACTAAGTCTAAGTGCAAGTAGGAGATTGTTGGTGTATATGCCCTTGGACCCGTTGTTGGTCCATCTTGTACTACTTGACATTGATATTTAATATATCATTCTGGCATTGTCGTTATTATGCTATGTTTACATCTGTGATTATGTACATGGATAATAATGTCCCTGGAGACAGATTGTATCTGTGCTCAAATGGTGAGTTCCCAGTTGAGTACCTGAGTGGATAAGGGACAGCTCTAGTACATGTGAGACTAGTATATGGGCTGTTTACGCACGGGGTGCTAACGCAGGCATATGGGTATATCAGTGGTGGATATACTAGACCGACCCGCTGTGAGGCTTTAACTTGGTGTCATGAGTTAAGCTCACATGTGATAGGAGATGCATTGATCCCTTGACTTGAGGTCATTGACTCTTCTATATGGTTAGGGGCATACTTTGATACAACCTAACGCCTCGCCGTAGTAGGGAGGTCATAACGGTTGTCATTGGGTATGTCACAACCCATATGAGAGGATCAATGGACAGACATAGGATTTGCCCCTTCCTACGGGAAGCTTGATATCCACGGGGCCCCCCTATGGTTGCATGACTGAAAGTGTATGGCCATACCTAGGTGAAAGCCTGATTTAGTCATGACTATGAGATTGGGTGAAAATAAAGTGGTGACACACTTTGTCTAATCGAATATCAGTTCGGCAAAGAGACTGTAATGCATCGGTACCTTGTTGCAATGATGGGGATGTCAGTGTTGATATCCATTCCGATGACTTGGCCAGCAGCGATGCACTGCTAGGTGCCAATCACTGCTTGTAATGACTCAGTTCATCACTGCCAACGTCTGAGGAATCTATAGGGTCGCACAACTTGAAACTCGAGTTCTCGTATTGATCGGATAGCCTATTGATTGAGTTATTGGATAACTCAGATCTGTTTGGGAGAATCCATCAGCACCACTGTGCTAGATGAGATGAAAGGAATCATTTGGAGCTAACTTGTTTTTGGGCCTAGTAGGCCAAATGGGCCCAATGGGCCATTTGGGCCAAATGGGCCCAATAGACCAAGTTGGGCTAATAGGCCAAATGGGCTCAATAAGCCATTTGGGCCAATGGGCCAAATGGAAAGGCGCAAGCTACTTGGAGTGAGCTTGGCGCATTTCCTTGAGGTGGACAAATCCAAGTTGGACGTCTTCTTAAGGTGAGAAGCTTGGAGCTTCTCACTTGGAGTGGGTGAATGTACTTGGGCGCATGACACTTGGAGTGGGCGAAATGGGTTTTACCTCTTGAAGAGGTGTGTCTCTTCATGAAGAGGTGTGCCTCTTCACTAGTGAAGAGGTGCACCTATTCATGGGTATATAAACCCCCTTCCTCCCTCCTCGTCGGAACTCTTGAACGCTTGCCCCTTTTGTCCCCTTGTCGCCACTCCTAGAAAGAGAGAGAGGGATGTTCGCCCATTGCCTCTCCTCTTCCCTTAGTGAGTTCGGAACTTTGGAAGTTCCTTAGCGCCCTCCTCTCCAAAGTTGGACTTTGGCTTCGGTTGATTCCGGTTCGGATCTTGGTGGAGTGCTTCAAGAGTTGGACTCCGACGAAGCTCCACCTCCTCTCCTTGGCATCTCCTCTAGAGTTGGCGCAAGTGATTGAGGAAGTCTCCCAAAGGCATGGATCTTCTTCCCGAGGCTAGCACCGGGCATGGAAGAAGAGGATTCGAGGTTCGGCTGTGTGCGAGACTGCAGAGGGCGCACATTTGGGCACCTGCATCGCATCACTTAATTTGCATCAAGGTATCATCTCCTACTCACCGTGTCGATCTCCTCGCAAGACTCGATCTTCTGGGTTTTTGGGACTGGCCTATTTCGGGGATTGCTTCTATTGTGCTTGTCTGTAAAATTTTATAATCCCCGGGGTTTCCCAACAGGCTGCAATGAACTCCAAGATTCGTGTGATGAAAATAACTACATCTTGCTTTGTTGCTTGATGAACTCCTAGATTTGTTGCTGGCTGATTGCATGGAATAGTCTTGGGCCTTTTGTGGTGATTTATTCCTGATAAGTGCGCTTGTCTTGGGCCTCTTTTGAAGTGGTTATTTATTGAGCTAGCTTTAAGAGTGACTATGCTAGCTTATTCGATAGCTTCCGAGCCTTTGTCTACAGTAGTCATAGACTCCATTTGTACCTTGGTAGCTTACAGTCTCTGCCTCCATCATTTCTCCTCGGGTGAAAAAAATTCTTCCCTGAAGAATTGTTCTTGTGTGGGTGGTGAAGTTTTGGAGAGGCGTGAGTCAACTGTTCCTCCATGATCCGCAGCTTCAAATAGTTGTCAGGATCATTGCATCTTGCCTTGTTCCAAGCTGCATGCCAGGGACACCTGCATTGAATTCCCTTTCTCGGCCATATTCATTAGTAAATTTGCAATAAGGAATTATAGCATCTAAGTGGCTGGGAATAATGAATTCTATATATTCAATAACTTGAAAAGTACACAAAGTAAATTTGTTTTCAATTCTTTCAAGTTGAGTTGACCCTAAAGGTGGTGTTATAGTGTGAGTAGAAGGACCTAAGAGACATAATTCAAGGATCACAGGGTCCTAGGAGAAATTTTCTAAGCCTAGGGGTGTTCCTAAGGGTTCACATTTAGGATCCAAGTCAAGCTCAAAAGGCTCCAACTTAGGTTCAAAATCAGGTTCGAGAAGACCTATGGGTTTGGGTTCAACTTTAGGTTCTCTAATAGTAGTGCTAAGCTCAAGTTGAGAACCTATGGGCATGGGCCCTAAAATTGAAGGTAATTATGATGGTTCTATTTCACTCTTAAGGTGGGATAAGTCTACAGTTGGTCTCTATGAGCAACTTAGGGGTAGTTTGACTCTCAAATAAGTCAACTATGGGTTCCTTAGAGATGCTAGACTCAAGTTGAGGAGTTGTGGGTATGGGTCCTAAGATCGATGGTAAAGGTATGGATTCTACCTCATCTTTCGCCTCTTGAGTGTCACATGTCTCATCTGGGCTTGTTTTAGCTTCTATGGTAGGCTCTAAGGTTTGTATAATCTCTTGAGAGTTTGAGGGAGTAGCTACCTTAGGGGTTTTAGGTTTGGACCTCTTGATATTAATATTTGGGTTTTGACACCTTAAGACATAAGAATCATCTTGCCTTTGGTAATACCCTTTGACATCATATAACCAAGGTTCTCCTAGGTGGATATGGTATGTACCTTCTAGAGGTAAGACATCATAGCAAACTTCTAGAAGAAGTGTACCTAACAAAATAGGAACTAGGCACATATGGTTCACTAAGGTTTTGGTTCCATCGTCCCTACTAATGGTGTAAGTGTCTGGCTTAGGATAAGTGGTAAGGCCAAATCTATTAATGGCACTAGGGGTTATGAAGTTGAAGCCTATGGATTCATCTATGGCTACCTTACACATCTTATCTTTCACTTTGATGTAGGTGTGGAAAAAATCATTTCTAAGAGTGACCCTATATGTTGAAAGTTTCTCTAGATGTTGCTTGTGTAGAGTTTGTCTCATATCTTCAATGCCATTGTATATGGTTTTGAGATTGTTGTCCATGGTCTTGAGTTTGTCATAAATCTTGAGCATTTGTTCTTCATTGATACTAGTGGCCATGGGATGTTTTGGAAAGACAATATAACCTTTTAAAATAGAGCTCCCTAAGAGGATAGAAATGATTTGGGCTAGTATGAAAAGATAAATCTATGATAAAACAAACTAGCATGCAAAAGCAATAAACTAGACATGAAAGCACATAATAAGTTTTTTTTTCTAGCAAATAACTTAAAACATGAAAACTAAATAGCAAGAACACCTATGTATGAAAGCAAAAACTAAGAATGATGATTTTTTTTTCTCCTTTCTTATGCAAAGAGTAAAGCAAAGGATCATGTGGGTAGACAAGAGTTGACCACTAACCTGCCCTGATACCAAACTGATGTAGGGGGGAAGCGTGTGACAAAACTATTGATTAAAAATTCAATTATTATTTTTTTTATTTTTTAGAAAAACCAAAATTCAAAAAACAGCCAGAATTCCAGGGTAATAAAGATATTCAGTTACGAAAAGTCGCTATGCCTTGGAGAAAATTCCATATAACAAAAATTTAAACTAACAAAACCAAGATGTAGAACTAAACTAGTTCTCTTCAACCGTTTCAAAATAGAGGGCTTTGTCATTTCTAAGCAAGAATAATATTTGCAAGTAGAAGACTAGTAAGATCATGCAATGAAAATAGTACAAAAATTTTATCAGATTGCAAATGTTGCAATGCCTCCTAAATTGAACCGGTGATTCTTTTATGATACCAACTTATCAAAGAGGTAGAATGAAATGTATTCTTCAACTCATGTTAGTACTCATGCATCTTTAATACCTGCAAAGAAAACACTAATCATATTAGCTTTAAAACGGGCGCAGAATTTAATCCGTTATCGAAAGATGGTGTGTCTCGCAGTTTGATCTGACCAATTTGAATTTGTTCCAACTAGTCCACATCAGGGAGGAAGATCTGGTCTTGCTATTAGCGCCAAGGATTAGAGTTGAAGGCTTGTCCAATCATGCTAAACACCTGCGATAAGAAGGTTAATCACGTTAATCCAAAAACTAATAGAAGGCAGAAAGCAGAGGGAAACTAGAACAGGGGACATCGCATAATAGGGCAGGGGTCGTCGGCGATTATCCGGTAGTGCACGATCACTGGACCTGCTACAACTGGAGGTACATGTGATGGTGGCAGATCTGTGGCTAGAGATATGGGGTGGACGGTGGCTAGTCGGAGGAGAACAACATTGAAAGGTGGAACTAGGGAGAAAGGAGGGCAAAAACAGGAGAACAGATCTGTGTTTCGATTCTAGTGATCGGAGAGGCGGATGGATGGATGCCGACGGCTGCAGGTTCTTTAGGGGGAGGAGGACTGGCGGCTGAAGTTGCGTGGAAATTCGACAGCTGGATCGTCGGCGGCAAGGTCACAAACTTTCAAAAATCTGTGTTGAAGTTGCAGGCAGAATAGAAGGAGAATTAGAGGGAGAAGAAGAGAATAGAGAAGAGGGGAAGAGGGAGGGGCTCAGCCCTAGAAGGAGGAGAGGAGAAGAACAAGGTGCTCAGGACGTAGAGAAGAGGGGAGGAGAACAACCGATGAGGACGAAAACTATTTCCATTCAAATTCATCAAATCACTGTCGATTACAAAGTGCATGCGAGAGTACATATAGAAGAAGATGAGAGACGTTGCTGCAGGGGAACGTTGCGATTTCCATTTTTGAGCAGGGAGACGTTGAGGCTTCCATGTGAGGAGCTAATGTAGACGTGGAAGATTTCATTTGTTGAAGATGAACGTTGGTTGCAATGAACTCCAAGATTCATGTGATGAAAATAGCTACATCTTGGTTTGGCGCATCTTGCTTTGTTGCTTGATGAACTCCTAGATTTGTTGCTGGCTGATCACATAGAATAGTCATGGACCTCTTTTGTGGAGATTTATTCCTGATAAGTGGGCTTGTCTTGGGCCTCTTTTGAAGTGGTTATTTATTGAGGTAGCTTTTAGAGTGACCATGCTAGCTTATTCGTGAGCTTCCGAGCCTTTGTCTACAGTAGTCGTAGACTCCATTTGTACCTTTGTAGCTTACGGTCTCTGCCTCCATCAGACATCGTACATGCAACTGTCCATGTGCGTAGATGTACATATTTGCATAACAATGGCCATACCAGGATATCTTGTCTATCAAATAGATGTGATACACATATCCCATTGGACCATCCCAAAGGTCATAGGGCATAAACACTAACAATCTCCAACTTGCACTAGGACTATGGCTTCAGTGCCATCTCCTAGGCTTAACCTGTCATACTCCTACTACGCCAGAGCACTAGTCAATGGGCCCACTATGTTAATGTCAAAATCTGCTATGTCTTTATTGCCTCTGTCCCCAAGACAAGGTATTAGCACTTGAGTATATTATTTTGAATCTCGTGAAGTTTAGTAAAGGACTCTCACTTATTCAAACTGCTTCCCAAAATGTAAGATGGTCCTTATTGTTGAATTAGGAATCCTATTTCGGGCCCGCTTCCACTGTTTTGGATTTGAAAATAGCCTGGGGATTCCTAATAAAATATCACAGTGACAGAGGTACACTTGTCCTTGACTTGAGGTCATAGATATCTCTATCTGGCAAGTTGTGTACTTGATACAACCTAACACTCTACCATAGTAGGGGAGTCATAATGGTTGTCATTAGGTATATCATGAACAATATGAGAGATTCAATGAGCTAGTAGAGGATTTGCTCCTTCCTTGAGAGGAAGCTTGTTGTCCATGGCGCCCCTATATCCTTGCATGACTAAAAGTGTATTGTCATACCCAGATGAGAACCTGATTTAGTCATGACCATTTGATTGGGTCTAACAAGTGTTACACACTTGTCCAATATGGACATCAGCCTAGCAAAAGGACAAAGGTGTACATGTATTTTGTCATAGTTTTAGGGGATGTAGATGATGACTCCATTCCGAGGACTTGGGTAGCAATGATGTACTGCTATGTGCCACTCATTGCTTATGATGATTTGAGGTTATCACTGCCAACGTCTGAGAAACCAATAGGGTCGCACACCTGACACTCGTGATCTCGTATTGACCGAGTTGCCTATGATCGAGTCATTTGGTTGATTTAGATTAGTTTGGGAGTCTGATGCATCGCGGATGCATCTGATGAGTTGGAGATGTTATTATATAGTGATGTTGCATTTTGACTTATATTAACCTCGGTTGACCTTTGGGTGCCTACTTTTGGCCTCGATGGACTAGGTCCAGTTGATGGGTCAAGTGTAGTATTTTAGCGTTGGATTTGTTTGGAGGCTTGTCGATGGAATTTAAACAAAACTAGAGGGGCCAATGACTTAAATACTAAAATGAATATTTATATTCATTTTATTTGCGACTTAAGTCATGGGGGCCACGCGCAACTTAAGTGAATATTTATATTCAATTATATTCGTAACTTAAGTTGTGGGGCCTGCTCTAATACTCTATAATAGAGGCCTAGGCGCATAGATCATAATGATTATGCAATTTTCTCTTGTGAGAGAAAACCTAGACGCTAACATATCTCCTTCCTCAAGCTCTTCTCTCCATGGCGCCTCCATGACAAGAAGTTGTCGCCACTTCAAGGGACAACGTGATTCTTCTCTCCTTGGCGCATATGAAGGTGAGTGATCTTCTTCCTTTCTCCTTGGTGCATCCCATGGAGGGATTGGGGCTTGTGGAAAATTATTTTCCTCCATGGGCACAACCTCCATGACGTTGGCACCACAAATGAAGGGGAGAAGGAACAAGGGATTCTACCTAGGGATGGTGATGCAGGAGAAGCCAACACTGAAGAGGAGGAAGATCTAGATGAGAAAACACCCCCCCCCCCACCCCCCCCCCCCCCCCCCCAAAAAAAAAATATTCTACAAGCTAATCAAGGGCAGGCCATGAAGACCATCACGGGTGTGACGGCCTCAGTGAAAAATGCGAACTCCAGCCACGGATAGAAGCACGGTCGTGAACACCGTCATGGCCAGACCATGATCTCCTTGGCAAAAACGGTGAAAGACGGTGATTCTAGACATGAACCCATTCACAGTCGTGAACACATTCATGGGCAGGTTATGATCTCTTTGGTGAAAATAGTGAAAGACAGTGATTCTGAATGCGAACCTAATCACAACCGTGAACATGTTCACGGGTAGGCCGTGATCTCTTCGATGAAAAATTAGAAAACCACATATCCCAGACGTGGACCAAAGCACGGGTGTGAACATGTTCACATCTAGGCCATGAACAGCTCGGCGACTTCCGAACCACCTAGTCACAGCCGTGAAAGCCATCACGGCTAGGCCGTGATCTCCCCTGAAGATGCCGGTTCAGCCTGACAACCCTATTTCGACGTACATCACCCTCCATACCATGTTCATCCATCTCTGGAGGACCCAAAGGAGCCCAACAAGGTGATAATCCGGCAATCCCAATGCTCAAGCCAACTGCCGGACCGATACATGGGGGTCTTTAGCCCACTCTTGGTCCACACCGAGATCCTCCAACCCATGGGCCTTCCAACTCAGCCAACTGATGGCCTGGCCCAAGATGGATTGATGAAGGAAGTAATTCCTAGCCCAAGAATCACCTTAGGTATGGAGCTCTAACATGCAAGTAAATGCTAGATTAAGGGAAGGTTAGGGGTGAATGCACCTAGGGCCCCAAAGGAAGGGGCCGAGCTCTTCCTATATCTTCCAATGCAAGATACTTTGGCAGCAGTCTCCACAAAATTGTTGATGATGTTTCAATGTGCTTTGATCTCAATCCCAGTGTTGGCTCGTTGGAAGACTTGAAGCTGGTATCGGCAATGGAACAGTAGCTAGAGTGGTGGTGGAGGTGAGCGATCGATTATGGAATGTGAAAGGGGTGGAATGGATTGGTAACCGAAGGGGGAGCAAGCTCAACCCAAAGAGGAGCAAGCTCAACTCAAGAACACAAACACAAGGTTTCAGATTTTCAAAATATTTCAGATCAAGTGCCAAAGTGATACAACGCAAGCTTAAAACCTATCTCTCCCAACGATTACATTTCCTAGTGACCCTTGGCATTCCATGTGTGATCATTCATTGGTGATGGGTGGCTGTTTGCTGAGTTTCCGTGATGTTCTCCTTATGCATGCCGAAAAGAATCATTGTTACGGTTGGTAGTATTTGCCAACTTAGCAAGGTGGCTGTCTTGTATTGGCTTGAACTGAGTTTGTCTTACCATCAAACTTTGATTTAATGTGGAGTTGGGCTGGACTCGGAGCTGACTTGATTCTGATGTTGAGCTAGCCTAGATTGATTTGGGTTCATCTTGGACATGGCTGATTTAGGATTGCTGTTTGCTGTGGCCGAGAGCTTTGTTGATGTTTGCTGGATTGGCGTTGAACTCCTTCACTTGTGGGCTGCTTGAACGTTGGGCGAGCCCATTGTTGATTTGAGAGTGTTGATGTTGACTATCCTTGACTAATCCATGCCAAGGTCAAATTATCAATGGGAGGCTAGGTGCTTGCATGTGCAATACATGTGTGCATAAGACTTAGGCTAGAACAACCTATTACATCCACTAAAAATAAAAACAAAGACTTCATAAAATAAACCTAGGCTAATCCTAGCTACAACATAACATAAGTGCTGAAAGCAAAATAGAGTTTATAAGAAATTACAATGCAACAAACTAACAAGTCTTAAACGAGTTCTCAAAATGTTAAGAGGAATTAAGCATTCATCCTATAACGAATTGGGGTCTTCTTAATCCTTGTGGACCTTCTCGGATGTGTCCCTACATCAGCTTTCCCGGGGTTGGCAGTACTCTCCTCTAGAGAGTTACATGAGAAACTCTCAAGTTCCATGGGTAGGTGGAGGCGTACTTCCTCTTCTGGGAGCTATTCTTCAGTGTGATCTCCCCATTGGATAAGGTAATGATTTTGGACTCCTTGCTTGTTGAAATGTTGCTGTACTTCCCAGATTTGACCGGGCTTCTTGGCTGGGAGTGGTGTTTTGATGACACCAAAATATATAGTATATTTTGTATCATTTTAGATATCTTTTCATGCTAAATTGAGGATCTTTTACTTGTTTTTATGCTGAATTCATTAAATATTGCAAAATCTACTTCTATTTTAGTTTTTCATGATTTTCAGGTAAAAAGGCACTATTTTGAGGTGTTTTCAAGCAAAATCGAAGACATAGAAGAGTTACCATCATCAAGAGGAGATCACCCAACAAATTTTACGCAAAACGGAGTAACTCCCCAAAATACGGTAGTGCCGTAATTTATATTACGGTACCGTATTTCCATACGCTACCGTAATATCGAGCCACTGCCGTAATTTGGAAAAATTCCAAATAGAAGATTTTGTGATTTTACGGCACTACCGTAAAAAATTACTCGGGCCGTATTTTTCGAACACTTCAGACCAAAGAACGCAAGCGATTTTACGGCACTACCGTGAAATATTACACTACCGTATTTTGGAGCGCATTCAGAACAGAATAAATTGCTAAAATTACAGCACGGCCATAAAATATTTTATGGTACCATATTTTGGGCAATTTTTGACCAGAAAACTGCAAATAAAATACGGCACTACCGTATTTTAAATTACGGTACCGTATTTTATATGTGGACGCGCGAGTTTTTCAGGCTGAAACTTGCGTGGACTATAACTTTTGATTCAGAGCTCCAAATTAATATCCGAAAGTTGTTGCTGACTCGTTATTAAGAGGCAAACACACACGAAGTGAAAGCCCCAATTTTTATCCAGTATTGAGAGAGCAATCAATAGAGAGGCAGTTAGGGTTTGGGCTCACGCCGAGAGGCGTAGAGGGCACCTCAGGCCATGATTTTCATTCAGAAGCTTCACCTAGAGGAGAGGAGGACGCACTAGAAGTTTCAGAGCAAAAGGAATTCGATTGGAGGAGGAATCAACGAAAGAACCCCACCGGCACAAAAGATCTTGCATGAAAGTGAGGATCATAACGTTGGAGAACCATAGGTAGAACTTGTGTTGAGTCTCGGATGCACGAAAGTGATCCTTGAGATTCCGCTCGAGATAATCAACTTAGAATTCGGATGCACGAAAGTGATCTTTGAATTCTTTGATTGATGGTTTACTTATTTACAGCGTTGGGATAAATCTTGCGCGAAAGCGAGGATTGGTCCCTGCATGATTGTCTGCACGAAAGTGAGATAATCCTTTTATGAAGTAAATTAAGTCTTTATCATGATAAGATTTGATTGACGGCCTTTTATTCATATCTAGTCATTGAAATTAAGATGGATGAAACCCTAGTCCCAGTTCTCTCTCTGATTATCTTTTAGCGTACTTTTCTTGCATAGTTTACTTCCATTATATTCGATTTGTTTAGCTAGTGAGAATACAATTATTTGGTACTTAACAATAAGGTCTCTGTGGGATCGATACTTTTCTTTATTACTTCGAGTATCCGTGCACTTGCGGACACTACAAGTTTAGGGACAACAAGTTTTTGGAGCCGTGTCAGGGAGTGACAGTCCCTGTATGCCAACGCTTAGGTTTTGGCCGCGACACCTAAAACAAGTCTACCTACTTGTATTTATAAGTGTGTCTTTTCGGATCACATCATGCTTCAATGGAGAGTGGTTCTTTGTAGGGTGTCAAGTCCTCCACGTTGATGGTGTGATGTATTCCAAGCACCTGTGGTAAATCAAGCATGTAAGCATTGTCATTTACTTTCTTCAATACCCTGAAGGGTCCCATGGCTCTCGGCTGAAGTTTGGTATTTGCACCATGCTATCTTTCCTTCCTATTTCGTAGCATTACCAAGTCACCTTCCTGCAGAGTCATGGAGCGCCGATGGGGGTTAGCAGCCAACTCATATTTAAGAGTATTTTCTGCAATATGAACCCTCACTTCATTATGTATCTGAACAATGTGTTGTGCAAATGAGTGAGCTGAGTGGTTTTGTTTGAAGGGTGATGGTAAGGGTGCTAGATCAATAGGCTTGCGTGGCTGAAACCCAAAATTGAGTTGAAAGGTGCTAGCCCCCGTAGTTCGATTTACAGCGCTATTGAAGGCAAATTCAGCAGTGGGCAATAACTTGTCCCAATTTCCCGGATGTGCTCCCACTAAACACCTCAAAATATTACCAAGGGATCGATTGACCACCTCGATTTGCCCATCAGATTGTGGGTAGTAAGCGGTAGAAAAATTCAGTTTAGTACCCATTAGTTTCCATAAAGTGATCCAAAAATGTCCAACAAATTTAACATCTCTATCCGACACAATGGTTCGGGCTACCCCATGTAAACGCACTACATCTCTAAAGAAAAGTCTTGCCACGTGAGAGGCATCCGTGGTCTTGGTACATGGGATGAAGTGGGCCATTTTGGTGAATCGATCAACCACCACGAAGATGGAGTCATAGTGGGCACTAGTGTGAGGGAGTCCAAGCACAAAGTCCATACTCACATCTTGCCAAGGCCCCTCGGGTATTGGTAGGGGCATGTATAATCCAGTATTATGCTTCCTTGTTTTGGAAATTTGGCAAGTTTGACAATGTCCCACAATTTTGGTCACATCTTTAAGCATAGTGGGCCAATAGAACCTTTCCTCCACCAAAGTTAGGGTCTTATCCCTCCCATGATGTCCAGCTGTGCCACCCCCATGTAATTCCCAAGCTAGAAAATCTCTTAATGAAGGGAGCAGAATGCAAAGTTTTCCTCTCTTAAATAGATATTCTTCCCTAATTTCAAAGTCAGGATTACTTAGGGCGCCGGTTGTGATATCATTGAAAACGTTCTTAAAATCTGGACACTCTTTGTACTCATCCTTGACCATATCAAACCCTGTGACCGATACCTAAAGAGTATTCAATAAAAGCATCTTTCGACTCAAAGCATCAGCTACTTTATTTTGAGTTCTAGCCTTGTGTTTTAAAACAAAAGTGTATTGTTGTAAGAACTCCACCCACTTAGCATGCCTAGGGTTTAATTTGACTTGACTTCTTAAGTAAATGAGAGCTTGATGATCACTGTTAAGGATAAACTCCTTGTGTATTATATAATGTCTCCAATGTTTAAGGGCTTGCACAATGGCATAAAACCCTTTATCATAAGTGGAGTATCGTTGTCTAGCTTCGTTCAACTTTTCACTATAGAATGTAATTAGATACCCCTCTTGACTAAGAGTCCCACCAATTCCAACCCCCGAGGCATCACAATCCACAATGAACACCTTATTGAAGTCAGGTAACCTTAATACCGGTGTGGTACTGATTTTCAGCTTCAGCTCTTGGAAAGCCCTTTCGGCTGGAGTTGTCCACTCAAAGCTCCCCTTGCGCAAACAATGTTGGGGTATGCCCTTAAGGCTAATGTTTGAGGCCTTGGGATTGTATCAGTATCATGTAATAAACTCTTATGTTTATAAAGGCATGGTTGTTATTCAGTTTGTTACATTGTCTGTTGCAATAATTGTACTTCTGAATAATGTCTCAAAGCTGTTTAGCTGGGCTAACATGCTATAAAGTCCTTAGTTGAGATATCTTGGTGAACATGAGACAGCCTTGATATGATTGAGACTAATATGTGTTCTAATCTTATAGGATGCTTCGAGCATGGAATAAGATGTAGACTCATGGGTACATTGGATGTACTGGACAGACCCTACTAGGATATTCAATTGCTTGTCACAATGTGAATAATCCTTGAATGCGACAAGTGGCACATTTCCTCTGACTTGAGATCACTTGTGTTTCTAAATGATGATTGTCATTGTTTTGAGATAGTTCAATATCATTTGAAACATAATGATTATAGACTATTTTGGATGGTGAGCTTGAGTCAGGTTAGGGCACTAGTGATAGACAAAGGATTGCCGTCTCCTTGTTTAAGGAGTGTGATGTTCTAAAGGGGCCCCCTGCATGAGATGATTGAGAATAGTGTATGGCCATACCCAGGTGACTATGTTCATCTGATCTAATCATGCTCATCATATTGGAGTTACAAGCTTGACACGCTTGTCCAATAAGAACATCCAGTGGCAAAGGAAACATGCATGCCTTGTGAGTTGGATTCACACTTGTGCTGTGGTTTGGGTGTAGTCTTGGAAGACTCTTTTCTTTATATCGGGAGACAGTGATGTGTTGCTAGATACCCCTCACTGATCGTGATAACGTGAGTTATCGTTACCGACATTTAAAGGAAACCCTCAGGGTCGCACAATTTGATGATATGGCTTACTTAAGTCAGATCGTGTGGACTGAATTATTCAGGTTCAGTTTAAAGGGATTTAATCTCTGATTGTAAGTGAGATCTGGTCTGATCATGTTTGATTGATTAGAGCTTGAGATCGGTAAGCTTCGATCGAGAGATTGGATGCTAGATCAGTGAGATCAGCAGCATCAAGAGATCGACGGTCAGATCAAGAGCCTTAGGGTTTAATGTGATCTGGACTAATGGCTTGGGTCGATTGGTCTATGAACCAGACCAAATTGAACCAGCTCATTGAGTGAGCGTGTGGTTCAAATTGAGAGGAGTTTGCACATGGGGTAAACCCATGATCGCATGTGAGTGAGTGGCTTTCTATTTTTAGAAAGCATGATCACATACGTGACCACTACTCGCGTTCACGCCTAAGGCGCCCTCATCTCTCGTTTCTCCTCACTCTCGTCGCCAACTTGGGCATTCGGCACTTGCACTCTCGTGTGGAGGAGTGTAGACGAAAAGAGAAGGAAGAGTTCGGCCAAGCAAAGTGATCTTTCCCTTCCATTCGACAACGACTTCTTGGAACCTTGCTAGCACAAGGAGCACCAAGGAAGAGTAGGCGACACCAATTGTGTGCGTCACCTTTGGAGAAGGAGCACTTGCGCCTTTCCTTCCAAGACACCATCTAAGCGATGGCAATGGTGAGAATCGTTTTTCATTGCAAGTTGAACATATTATATGCATAGATCCTTGAAACCCCTTCCGCTACGTCAAAATTTTCATATGCGCCTCCTATAGGGTTTCGCCCCCCTTGTTTAGGGGACTTTCAATTGGTATCAGAGCAAGGTTATTGCATGCTAATATGTTTGCTTTCTTTGTGATCCTATGCATTGATCTATATGTTACATGCTGGTTAGAGATATTTTTATTTCTCCTAGGCGCATGTTTTCATGTTGGCGCATATGTATGTTTTCTTAAACTTCTTATGACATGCGCGACTCATTATAGATCTAAGGCCCTGCATTAAACCCTTAGACGGGTTATTAGGGTTGAAGTCATCCCCTAGGTTAGATCCAGACAGTCTGATCAGACCATCTGACAGCCTTGATGGGTTGACCAGATAGCATCTGTGCGCAAGCACGAGATGGCTATAGGTCGACTGCAGACAGGCGTGTAGCGATGTCTGATTGAGACGACTAGCGAACACACATGAGTTAGGCCCGGGGTCACACCCGCTTGCCAGACCTCATGAGGGTTGTTCGGCCCTAGCGCATGCATGGTTGACCTTTGGTCGACTCAAGTCAGTTAGGACTTGGTGCATGCAAGGGCAGTGGATCTGACTAGGTTGGATGAGTGGATCCCTAGTAATGGACCGTTGTAAGGTTGTAAGGCAAATAAGGAAATTAAAATTGATGCCTATGGGGTTTTTTCAAAAAATTTAATTTTCTTGAATGGATCACATGTTGGTTGATGCCTATGTTTGTTTATTTATTCTTATGTGGGCTGCCCATGTTAAATGTGTGCTGTGCTGGGGCCTGCGTGCCTGGAATTTAAAGTTGTAAATTAATTATTGTGATCTGCGTATCACATTGTATTTAATTTATAAAATGTAATTGACCTGCGTGTCAATCTTGTCTAGATAGATTAATTTGTAAATTAATCAGACAAGAGCACAGAGCACACTTGGCAGAGGCGCATGCAGCAGTGGCTTGACCAGGTGAGAGGTCCAGGGTTCGACTCTGGGACCAGGCGCATTTTCCCTGGTGGGCGCACCTGAGCTGCAGATGGCGCTTGGGCCCTGGTTTGGGCCAGATGAGCAGCAAAAGACCCATGAAGAAAAGCAAGTGAAGACTTAAGTTAATTAAGGTCTTACTTAGGCTATGGGCTTTTACCACATAAGATCCATGCTTTCTTTTATTGTTTAAATAAGTAGAACAGCATGATTTATTTATCTTCTGCTATCACCATAGGAATTGCATGATAGTGAAGAAGATAAAAGACCGTTAAAATCCAACGCTTAAATATCAAGCTCGTATGCCTTCTGACGCGAAACCTCACTGTTCTGATTATCGTTGGAGCCGTGTTGTACCCACTCAGTGGGCACGTCCATCTATCTTCAGACGGTGCGGGATTACACCTGCGTGTTACAGAGAAGAGATTTATCGCTTCTCGTTGCTCAGCATAGCACGTGGTGGTCCAGGGAGTAGGTCGGGTCAGCTTGACCATGTAGACTACATATGTGGCGCATATGGTAGCGCATGGAGGCAGCCATCTGTGGGGTCAGAGATTGTGTTGTACCAACTCAGTTGGCACAGTCTGCTGGATTGCCCAGATGAAGGGGAATCGCACGGGTTGGCGATTGGCAGGGACTGCCTACCAGAGATTAGTGCTTGTACTCTCTGTGCATCTTATCTCGCCTGAGCGGGACGCGGAGACCAAGTATGAAATCTGGATCCCATCTCACTAAAAGAGTTCTACTCTTTCGGGCTGTTTTGCTGGATTTTTCAGCCAGATAAAATAGTGAGAAAAAGAATCATTCTTAAGTCCTGAATTGATTCTTTACATTGATACTGACCTTGCTGTTCTTGCATTGTTGTAGATACCTGCAGCAACGAACACCATGAACTTCAATGTGCGATCCCTACTGGAAAGGGAGAAGTTTGCTGGGCCAAACTTCTCACACTGGTTCGGACACCTTAAGATTGTTCTTAAGGCAGAGAGGAAACTGTATGTCCTCGAGACGGCGATACCGCCTCAGCCCGCTCCGAACGCTGCAAGGGCGGTTCAGGAAGCTTATGAAAAGCATGTCAATGATAGCATTGATGTCGCTTGCCTGATGCTAGCATCTATGACGCCACCGCTGAAGCGTCAGCATGAGGATATGTCTGCTATAGACATGATAGCAAACCTCAAGATGCTGTATGCTGCACAGGCGAGGACAGAATGCTATAATCTGACAAAGCTGTTCTTTCAGAGCAAACTGGCTGAAGGGAGCCCAGTGGGAGCTCACGTGCTCAAGATGATTGGGCACAAGGAGGCTCTAGAGAAACTGGGGCATACCATCAACCAGGAGCTTGCTGTAGACATTATTCTGCAGTCTCTTCCGCCCTCTTTCGATGCGTTCATTATTAACTTTAATATGAACAAAATCGACTGTACTCCGGCAGAGCTGCTGAATATGCTCTTGACTACTGAGGAGACTCTGAAGGGAAAGCCTTCAACCTCTGTCTTAATGGTTCCTTCTAGGAACAACAAGAAGAAGGGGAAGAAGGGCAAGACCCCTATCAAGAGTTACAGCAAGGCTCTGAAGCAAAAAGTTAAGCGGTCAAAGGAATACAGGTGTTTCCATTGTGGCCAGCTGGGTCACTGGAAAAAGGACTGTAAAGCGCTCCAAGGAGACAAGAGGGGAAGCATCGCTTCTGGCTCAGGTATATACGTGATGGAAGTCATGGTTTCATCTTCTTCTATATCATGGGTGTTGGACACTGCATGTGGAGTTCACATTTGTTCAAATGTACAGGAACTCAAGAGAAGAAGGCAGGTGGGACAGCATGAGGTGGACCTACGAGTTGGAAACGGGGCACGGGTTGCTGCTGTTTCTGTAGGAGACTATTTCATCTCTTTGCCATCTGGGCTTGTATTAGAACTAAACAGTTGTTATTTTGTTCCCAGCATTACTAAGAATATTATCTCCATTCCTGCTCTTGTCAGGAAGGGATTTTCCTTTGAATGCAATATTTCAAAGTGTGTTTTATCTCTTGATAATATAGTTTATGCTACTGGTTCAATTAATAATGGGTTATTCATGTTGGACATGGAATGTTCTATACACGCTATTGATATTAAGAAAGCCAAGTATGCTGATGACAGCACCTTGCTATGGCATAGTCGTTTAGGCCATATTAACAAGAAACGCATTAAGCGGTTGCATGATCATGGACTGCTGGGATCATTCTCCTATGAGGAGATTGATACATGCAAAGCTTGTTTAGTGGGTAAAATGACGAAGTCACCTTTTTCTAACAAAGGTCAAAGGGCTTCAGGTTTACTTGACCTTATACACAGTGATGTGTGTGGGCCATTTAGTAAACATGCCAGAGGTGGCTATCAGTACTTCATTACCTTTACTGATGATTTCAGTAGGTATGGGTATGTCTATTTGATGAGACATAAAAGTGAATCTTTTGACAAGTTCAAAGAGTTCAAGAATGAAGTACAGAATCAGCTAGGCCGAAGTATCAAGGCACTTCGTTCTGATCGAGGTGGAGAATACCTAAGTCGAGAATTTACTGACTATCTGAAGGAGTGTGGGATTATCTCACAGCTCACTCCGCCAGGAACACCGCAATGGAATGGTGTGTCCGAAAGGAGAAATAGAACCCTACTTGATATGGTTCGTTCTATGATGAGTCAGGCTACTCTTCCATATTCCTTTTGGGGTTTTGCACTGGAAACAGCTGCAAAGGTACTAAACCGAGTGCCATCCAAGGCAGTTTCAAAAACTCCATATGAGTTATGGTATGGGAAACAGCCGAGCTTAACATTTATCAGGATCTGGGGCTGCGAGGCTTATGTCAAAAAGCTCGCCTCTGGGAAACTAGAGAGCAGATCTGACAAATGTATCTTTGTCGGTTACCCTAAGGAAACTAAGGGTTATTATTTCTACGATCCCAAAGAGAACAAGGTATTTGTTGCTCGGACGGCCATATTTCTTGAGAAGGAGTTTCTTCTGCAAGAGGCCAGTGGGAGAGAAATAATGCTGGATGAGAATCCAGAGGAAGGACAAAGTAGTCAAGCACAGTTGGATGAGCCTGAGCCGGTGGATCAGGTTAATGAACAACCTGAGGCTCAGATATCACGAGAACCGCGAAGATCGGGAAGGATCCGTCGACAGCCTGAGCGCTATGACGGAGTCTACATCATTGATAATGATGAACCCCTCACTTATGCGGATGCGGTCAGTGGACCGGAGTCAGCGAGATGGCTTGAAGCTATGCGCGCCGAGATGGACTCCATGTCAGATAACCAAGTCTGGGATTTGGTTGATCCGCCTCCGGGAGTTATCCCTATAGGCTGTAAATGGATCTTCAAGAAGAAGATTGACATGGATGGTAACGTGGTTACCTATAAAGGCAGGCTAGTTGCGAAAGGTTTCAAACAAATCTATGGGATAGATTATGATGAAACTTTCTCACCTGTAGCTATGTTTAAGTCTATTCGGATTCTTTTCGCGATAGCAGCATATTATGATTATGAGATTTGGCAAATGGATGTGAAAACAGCTTTCCTGAATGGAAATCTGGATGAGGATGTGTATATGACACAACCAGAAGGTTTCACTAATCCATCAGATCGTCATAAGATATGCAAATTAAAGAAGTCTATTTATGGACTTAAACAAGCATCGAGAAGCTGGAATATTCGTTTTGATGAATCAATCAGTGAATTTGGTTTCATCAAGAACGAGGATGACCTGTGTGTATATAAGAGGTTTAGTGGGAGCGTGATTACTTTCTTAGTCCTCTACGTCGATGATATCTTGATCATTGGAAATGACATTCCTGAAATGCATGCGGTTAAGGCATGGTTAAGGAAATGTTTCCAGATGAAAGATCTAGGAGAAGTAGCCTATGTATTAGGTGTGAAGATCTACAGGGATAGATCTAAGAGGCTTCTCGGGCTGTGCCAGAGTACTTACATCGATAAAGTCCTGGAGAGATTTCATTTAGAGAATTCTAAAAGAGGATATCTTCCAGTCAGACATGGTCTAAATCTTTCGAAGAGTCAGTGTCCACAAACTCAGACTGAGAAAGATGAAATGGACAATACGCCTTATGCTTCGGCTATTGGGTCCATTATGTATGCGATGTTGTGTACTCGCCCAGACGTTGCTTACGGGTTAAGCGTGACCAGTCGGTTCCAAAGTAATCCAGGTATGGCGCACTGGATTGCAGTCAAGAACATTTTAAAATATCTGCGGAGGACCAAAGATATGTTCTTGATATATGGTGGTCAGGAAGAACTCAGTATTGAAGGATATACTGACGCTTCGTTCCAGTCTGACCAGGATGATTTCCGATCGCAATCAGGCTATGTATTTAGCTTGAATGGAGGAGCAGTGGTGTGGAAGAGTTTCAAACAGTCAACTGTTGCTGATTCCACAACAGAAGCCGAGTATGTTGCAGCCTCGGAAGCATCCAAGGAGGCAGTGTGGATTCGTAAGTTCGTGAGAGAACTTGGTGTTGTTCCTTCGAGTGCAGATCCTTTGGTTATCTTCTGTGATAACACTGGAGCAATCGCACAAGCAAAGGAACCACGGTCGCACCAGAAGTCCAAGCACATACACAGACGGTTTCATTTGATCCGGGAGATCATAGATCGTGGCGAGATCAAAGTCTGCAAGGTTCATACAGATGACAATCTGGCAGACCCGCTTACCAAGCCTCTGGCGCAGCAGAAGCATGAGAAGCACTGTAATAATATGGGTTTGAGATTTCTCAACCATTAGATTAAGTGCAAGTGGGAGATTGTTGGGGTATGCCCTTAAGGCTAATGTTTGAGGCCTTGGGATTGTATCAGTATCATGTAATAAACTCTTATGTTTATAAAGGCATGGTTGTTATTCAGTTTGTTACATTGTCTGTTGCAATAATTGTACTTCTGAATAATGTCTCAAAGCTGTTTAGCTGGGCTAACATGCTATAAAGTCCTTAGTCGAGATATCTTGGTGAACATGAGACAGCCTTGATATGATTGAGACTAATATGTGTTCTAATCTTATAGGATGCTTCGAGCATGGAATAAGATGTAGACTCATGGGTACATTGGATGTACTGGACAGACCCTACTAGGATATTCAATTGCTTGTCACAATGTGAATAATCCTTGAATGCGACAAGTGGCACATTTCCTCTGACTTGAGATTACTTGTGTTTCTAAATGATGATTGTCATTGTTTTGAGATAGTTCAATATCATTTGAAACATAATGATTATAGACTATTTTGGATGGTGAGCTTGAGTCAGGTTAGGGCACTAGTGATAGACAAAGGATTGCCGTCTCCTTGTTTAAGGAGTGTGATGTTCTAAAGGGGCCTCCCTGGATGAGATGATTGAGAATAGTGTATGGCCATACCCAGGTGACTATGTTCATCTGATCTAATCATACTCATCATATTGGAGTTACAAGCTTGACACGCTTGTCCAATAAGAACATCCAGTGGCAAAGGAAACATGCATGCCTTGTGAGTTGGATTCACACTTGTGCTGTGGTTTGGGTGTAGTCTTGGAAGACTCTTTTCTTTATATCGGGAGACAGTGATGTGTTGCTAGATACCCCTCACTGATCGTGATAACGTGAGTTATCGTTACCGACATTTAAAGGAAACCCTCAGGGTCGCACAATTTGATGATATGGCTTACTTAAGTCAGATCGTGTGGACTGAATTATTCAGGTTCAGTTTAAAGGGATTTAATCTCTGATTGTAAGTGAGATCTGGTCTGATCATGTTTGATTGATTAGAGCTTGAGATCGGTAAGCTTCGATCGAGAGATTGGATGCTAGATCAGTGAGATCAGCAGCATCAAGAGATCGACGGTCAGATCAAGAGCCTTAGGGTTTAATGTGATCTGGACTAATGGCTTGGGTCGATTGGTCTATGAACCAGAACAAATTGAACCAGCTCATTGAGTGAGCGTGTGGTTCAAATTGAGAGGAGTTTGCGCATGGGGTAAACCCATGATCGCATGTGAGTGAGTGGCTTTCTATTTTTAGAAAGCATGATCACATACGTGACCACTACTCACGTTCACACCTAAGGCGCCCTCATCTCTCGTTTCTCCTCACTCTCGTCGCCAACTTGGGCATTCGGCACTTGCACTCTCGTGTGGAGGAGTGTAGACGAAAAGAGAAGGAAGAGTTCGGCCAAGCAAAGTGATCTTTCCCTTCCATTCGACAACGACTTCTTGGAACCTTGCTAGCACAAGGAGCACCAAGGAAGAGTAGGCGACACCAATTGTGTGCGTCACCTTTGGAGAAGGAGCACTTGCGCCTTTCCTTCCAAGACACCATCTAAGCGATGGCAATGGTGAGAATCATTTTTCATTGCAAGTTGAACATATTATATGCATAGATCCTTGAAACCCCTTCCGCTGCGTCAAAATTTTCATATGCGCCTCCTATAGGGTTTCGCCCCCCTTGTTTAGGGGACTTTCAAACAATTGGTTATGGGTGCCACTAGAGTACTAAAACCGTGTATAAATCTCCTATAAAACGTATCCATGCCATGGAAACTCCTAGCCTCGGTGATAGAAGTCGGGGTGGGCCAATTAGCAATAGCCTTAACCTTTGAGGGATCGGCCTTCAACCCTTGGTCATTGATGATGAAACTGAGAAATTCAACTTCTTGGACTAAGAAGACACACTTCTTCAAATTTAGTAATAAATGCTCTTGCCTCAACAAATCAAGAGTGACCCTTAGGTGACTTATGTGTTCTTGTTCAGTGTTGCTACAAATTAGGATATCATCAAAATATACCACTATAAATTTGCCAATGTATGGTTTTAAGATATGATGCATCAATCTCATGAAAGTAGAGGGGGCATTGGTTAACCCGAAGGGCATAACCATCCACTCATAGAGACCATCCTGTGTTTTAAAGGTCGTCTTCCATTCATCCCCTTCCCTAATCCTAACTTGATGGTACCTACTACGAAGGTCCACCTTGGAGAACGAAGCCGAACCTACAATCATATCAAGGAGATCATCTAACCTGGGAATAGGGAAACGGTATTTAATGATTATCTTGTTAATAGCCCAGCAATCAATGCACATCCTACATGTACCATCTTTTTTTGGTGTTAATAAGGCCGGAACTGCACATGGACTAAGGCTTTCCCTAATTAGCCCTTTGCTAAGCAACTCATCTACGTGTCTCCTTAACTCGGCATGCTCTAAGGGGCTCATACGGTAATGGGATAAATGGGGTAAGGTGGCACCCGGCACAAGGTCAATGGCATGTTGAATTTCTCTTTCAGGAGGTAACTCATTGGGTAATTCAGTTGGGGTAATGGTAGGATAATCTTTTAACATTTCAGCTATGAGGGGTGGATGTTTGAGTTCGGATTCAGGTTGGGCTAGCTGAACCAACAGGGTATATATGAGACCGGTTTCTTTGCTATCCTGTATAAAGGCTTGAGGTCTTAATAGGATGATGGACTTCTTTGGCTCAATTGCTTACCTTTCTTATAGGAGGTCCTAAGTTCTCTAGGTAAACTAGGCATGAGGACAATCTTTTTATCATCCACCGTGAACTCATAGGTGTTTTCCCTACCGTCATGAAACACCCTTATATCATACAACCATGGCCGCCCTAAAAGCACATCAGCCACGTCCATGTCCGTGACATCACACCAGATATTTCCTTGGTGGGTAGCTAGTTTGAGGGGCACCATACACCTAAATGCCACAGGAACATGGGTTTGGTCCACCCAAGAAATATTATAAGGCCTTGGATGCTTCTCTTGCGTCAATCCGAGCCTACTCACCGCTTGCTTGGAAATCACATTGAGGCTACTACCACTATCCACTACAATCTTGCAAACCTTACCATTACACTGGGTGTAGGTATAGAATAAACTAGTTCTTTTCCAATCTTCAGCAGGTAGGTCTTTGATGTAATTGCATCTAACTACCATGGTAAATTGGGGAGGTTCTTCTTCACTATTGTATCCGGGCGTGTAAAATTCAGTCTCATTCACTACCGGTGCTTCTTCCTCCACCTCTTCTACTTCTTCTATTAAAAGGGCTTTCTTGGGGCAATTCTTAGCTAAATGGTTGGGCTGAGAACAATTATAGCAAGTCAGCTTAGTGGTTTATGTAGGGGCTCTATGGTCTCGTTGGTTCACCTCATGGGTTGGTGCCTTAGGGAAAGTAGCAGGGGCACTCGGTTTACCAGCAGGAGCTAATGTACTAGGCTTAAGTGTTGGATACCTTGGTTGTTGTTGTAGGTCATACTCAAGCTCCATAGCTAGTTGATAGGCATCGGCTAAGGTTTCACACCTATGGTGAATAAAAGCTCTTTTGATATCAGCCCTCAACCCCCTTTTATACCGATTCAAGGATAGCCAAGGTTCTTCATTTAAATCACACCTAAGTAGGAGATCTTCAAATTTCCTATTATACTCGGCTATGGAATCATTCCCTTGGATAAGTCTTGTGAGTTGATCATACAGTTTTTGCCTATAATTTGGGGAGACATACTTCTCTCTAAGCTTCTATTTCATTTCTTCCAATGTGGTCATGGGAGGGATACCACTCCTAGCTAGCTTAAGCTCTATACTGTTCCAATACATTTGAGCTGAACCCCTTAGCAGAAATTTGACACACTGAACTTTACCATGTTCGGGTATCCTACTCCATATAAAGTAATTTTCTACCTGTGTTTGCCATTCTAGGAAGGTTTTGGTGTCAAGGCTTCCTTCAAAGATGGGGGTGTTGAGCCTAAGGTTTCGGTAAATATCTTCCTCCTCACGGTGGTGGGCATAGTTTTTATGGGATAACTCTCCTAAAGGATATTCTTTGGGTGTGTTCGGTTGACTCCTATGGTTGTCACCCCTAGTTTCAAGTAGGGTTTCCAATTCAGGTCTCGGGTTATCCTTGGGATCATAATGGGTCCGGCTAGTTCCTTCCCCCCAGGCAGGTTCTTGATGTCTTTCCCTATGGTATGGTTGGGGTGGTAATGGTGCTTCCGGGTTTGGTTCAGATGGTTGAACAAGAGACTCATGAATGGGGTCCTTGCCCCTTTCCATTTATCCATCCGTTGGTTCATGCCTTTCATAGAGGCTTGTAGGTCCCTAAGCATGGCCATCATAGCATTCATCTGGCCTTGCATAGATTCAGCCTCGTCGACTTGCTGGTTGTTCCTCGTGCGAACAACCATGGTGAAGGTGTGAACAGATTTTGCGCAAAAAATAACGAACAACATACCAACAAGTAAATAATGACAAGCACTAACAAGCAGTAACAACAGTGATCAGTAGAGTATTGGTATCAATCAGTAGAATTGCAGGTGTTGGGGTATGCCCTTAAGGCTAATGTTTGAGGCCTTGGGTTGTTATCAGTATCATGTATAAACTCTATGTTTATAAAGGCAATGGTTGTTATTCAGGTTGTTACATTATCTGCTGCAATATGTATACTTCTGAATAATGTCTCAATGCTGTTCAGCTTGGCTGACATGCAGTATTGTCCTTAGTCGAGATATCTTGGTGAACATGAGACAGCCTTGATATGATTGAGACTAATATGTGTTCTAATCTTATAGGATGCTTCGAGCATGGAATAAGATGTAGACTCATGGGTAGATTGGATGTACTGGACAGACCCTACTTAGGATATTCGATTGCTTGTCACAATGTGAATAATCCTTATATGCAAACAAGTGGCATATTTCCTCTGACTTGAGATCACTTGTGTTTCTAAATGATGATTGGCATTGTTTTGAGGTAGTTCAATATCATTTGAAACATAATGGTTATAGACTATCTTGGATAATGAGCATGAGTCATGTTAGGGCACTAGTGATAGATATAGGATTGCCGTCTCCTTGTTTGGAGTGTGATGTTCTGAAGGGGCCCCCTGGATGAGATGGTTGAGAAAGTGTATGGCCATACCCAGATGACTATGTTCATCTGATCTAATCATTCTCATCATATTGGAATTACAGGCTTGACACGCTTGTCCAATAAGAACATCCAGTGGCAAAGGAAACACATATGTCAAGTGACTTGGGTTCACACTTGTGCTGTGGTTTGGGTGTAGTCTTGGAAGACTCTTTCCTTTATATCGGGAGACAGTGATGTGTTGCTAGATACCCCTCACTGATCGTGATAACGTAAGTTATCGTTACCAACATTTAAAGGAAACCCTTAGGGTCGCACAATTTGATGATATGGCTTACTTATGTCAGATCGTGTGGACTGAATTGTTTTGGTTCAGTTTAAAGGAGTTTAAACTCTGATTGTAAGTGAGATCTGGTCTGATCATGTTTGATTGATTAGGGCTTGAGATCGGCAAGCTTCGATCGAGAGAATTGATGCTAGATCGGTGAGATCAAGAGCATCAAGAGATGAATGGTTAGATCTTGAACCTTATGGTTTAATATGATCTAGACCAATGCTTGGTTTGATTTGGTCTTTGAACCAAATCCAATTGAACCGGTTCATCATATGAACGCATGGTTCAATGGGAGAGAAAAAAAAAAGTTTGCGGTCGGTTCACTTGGAGTGAACGCATGATCGCATACATTGAAGCACTTGCTATTTTTGGAAATCGGTTTTTCCAAAATGTGGAACGCCTCCACGTTCGAAGAGCAACGCTTCTCTCGTCGCCATCTTCTCCTCTCTCGACCTCTCTTGTGTCGTGTGGTGAGACTTCACGCAAAGGAGAAGAGAACAAAACCAAGAGACATCTCTCATCTCCTTCACGAAGGGAAACCTTGAAGCTTTGCTAGCACAAAGACGCCAAGGGAGTAGTCATCTTCACCTTGTGTGCGTCACCTTTGGAGGAGAGCCGCTCGCCCTCTTCTTCCAAGTCGCCATCCAAGCAATGGCATTGGTATGATCCCCTTCTTGATCTATACAATCTTTAAGTTGATCTATGTTCATACATGCGATCCTAGGAAACCCTAGATTCCGCTATGCAGAAAATTTTAATCTGCGCATATTAGGCTTTCGCCCCCCTTTAGGGACTTTCAGCAAGACAATGTAATTGGTAGCAAATTAACTAGCATGTATGTTCAGTAGGAATTGATGGCAATTGAGAGTGTACGGTAGGCAATCAAAACAATAAGTTAACCAGTAGTAATACTTCATGATAGAATACTTAGGCAAATCACAACAGCGAACTATAGATATCTTCAGTATTAGGATGCAGGAAACCGGTAAACTACAGTAACCGATAAGCTACAGTAACCGGATTATCAAGTTTCAGAGAACTTAACGCATGAGTTTACAACCAAGGAGATACAACACTACCAGAGATGGAGTATTCAGGAAACATGGTATAGCAACTAGAACCAACAGAAAATCTAACGAAGTGAGAAGAAACACAGCAACTCACTAATTCAAGAAATTTCACAAACAACTATAATGCATAAATCAAGACTGTAACACAGCATGCAAAAATTTCGAAGAACTTGTAAACGCAAAGAGCACCTAAGGCATGCTCTGATACCACTAATGAAGGAAGTAATTCCTAGCCCAAGAATCACATTAGGTATGGAGCTCTAACATGCAAGTAAATGCTAGATTAAGGGAATGTTAGGGGTGAATGCACCTAGGGCCCCAAAGGAAGGGGCCGAGCTCTTCCTATATCTTCCAATGCAGGATACTTTGGCAGCAGTCTCCACAGAATTGTTGATGATGTTTCAATGTGCTTTGATCTCAATCCCAGTGTTGGCTCGTTGGAAGACTTGAGGCTGGTATCGGCAATGGAACAATAGCTGATGACACCAAAATATATAATATATTTTGTATCATTTCAGACATCTTTTCATGCTAAATTGAGGATCTTTTGCTTGTTTTCATGATAAATTCATCGAATATTACAAAGTCTACTTCTGTTTTGGTTTTTCTCAATTTTCAGGTAAAAAGGCACTATTTCAGAGAGTTTTCAAGCAAAATCAAATACATAGAAGAATTACCATCATCAAGAGGAGATCACCGAAGAAATTTCATGCAAAACGAAGCAAGTCTGCAAATTACGGCAGTGTCATAATCCATTTTACGGTACTGTAATTTCAGACAGTACCGTAAAATCCGAGCCCTGCCGAATTTTGAAGAATTTCCGAACATAAAGTTTTTCAGATTTTACGGCACCGCTGTCGTGATCTGCAAGTGCACGGATACTCGAAGTAATAAAGAAAGTATCGAATCCATAGGGACCTACGTTGTCGAATACAAAATAGCTGATTTCTTACTATCTAGGCTAATCGAAGTAGTGAGAATAGAAATTGAAAGCTAAAAATGGAATTATCAGAGAGAAAAGCTGGGACTAGGGTTTCGTTCACTTTAACTTTTATGAGCTAGATATGAATAAGGATTTCGCCAGTTTAAATTTATCATGATGAAGATGTAATTTACTAAACAAAAGGGTTGTTTCACTTTCGTGCAAACAACCGCACAGGGATTTATCCTCGCTTTCACGCAAGATTCTTCCCAATGCTGAAGATAAGTAAATCATTGAACAATGAATTCAAGGATAACTTTCGTGCATCCGGATTCAATGCTGATAATCTCTAGTGGAGATTCAAGGATCACTTTCGTGCATCCGAGTCTCAACACTAGTTTTACTCACGGATCTCCAACGTTTCGATCCTTGCTTTCGCACAAGATCTCCACGTTTAACAAATAGACTCGATCTATAGGTTCATGTTATAATTATGGCAATTAATCTACTAGAACAGATCAAATTAGATCTAACCTAAGGAAGGGATCCTAACAAGCAATTCTAGGGTTCCAAATTCTCAAGCAATTACCTTTCGGTCTCAAGCAAAAATTCTAAGAACATAATTAGTAACATGAACTTATAGAGAGTCTAAGTACAATTATCACATGAGCAAAATCATCATGGTAATATTAAACTCAACGAAATAATAAAAATAGTCATCTAGTCATTGGAAATCAAGTGAATTACTCCCCCATGTCCCAAAAGTAGTTTAAGCTATCATCATGAGGGAATTACAATAGATCATGGTTTCAGAGGATCGAAAATCGAAGTAAAAGAGAAGTTTAGAAAATACAACACGGCTGTGAAGTATTTCACAGCCGTAATTTTGCAAGAACCGCCGATGAACAGTGCCGGCGACTCCTTTTTCTTCGATTTCTCTTCCAATCGATCTTCTTTCGGTCTGAAACTTCTGGTACGTTGTATCCTCCTTCAGACAAAGCTTCAGTTTGAAAATTACCGCCGGAGGACGTCTGGATCGAGCGTGGCGGTGAAACCCTAGGCGGCGGCGTGGATCGCGATTTCTCCCTTGACAGTACACGAAATTTGGGGCTTTTGGTCTCTACGTAATCCTCTCGTGGAAAGCTCCCCCATTGCTTCTTACGGCATCTGATTTTTGGCTCTAAATCACTCGTGATCTTCTCCGCAAGAATCGGGCGTCGCGTTCAGAACAGCAATTACGGCAGTGTAATGTCTTACGGCACTGCCGTAAAATCACTCTAGTCTTCTGTTCTGATGTCGTCGGGAATTACGGCACCATAATCTGGTTTACGGTAGTGCCGTAAAATTGGCTAAACTCTCTGTTCGCGAACGTCTGGAAATTACGGCCCGTGTAGTTTCTTACGGTAGTGGCGTAATTTCGGGTGAAGTTTCTGTTCTGAAGCTCTCCGAAATACGGTACCGTAATATTGCTTACGGCAGGTGCCGTAAAATCCAAAAATCTTTCTGTTCGAAAACTTCTCAAAATACGGCAGGGCTCGGATTTTACGGTACTGTCTGGAATTACGGTACCGTAAAATGGGTTACGACGCTGCCGTAATTTGCTGAATTACTCCGTTTTGCATGAAAATTCTTGGGTGATTTCCTCTTGATGATGATAACTCTTTCATGTATTTGATTTCGCTTGAAAACGCTTTAAATAGTGCCTTTTTGCCTGAAAAACATGAAAAACTAAAATAGAAGTAGACTTTGCAATATTTGATGAATTTAACATAAAAACAAGTAAAAGATCCTCAATTTAGTATGAAAAGGTATCCAAAATGAAGCAAAATATACTACATATTTTGGTGTCATCAAACACATAAGGCTCAAACTTTGCTTGTCCTCAAGCAAAAATCAAAATTTTGAAATCAAAATTTGATCAAAAGAATAGACTTTTCATGCTTAATAAATTTCTAAAATACAACTCATCAATGAAAAACTCTATCAATTGATTTACAAAAATTCAAATAAATATATCATCTTTAGAACTCAATCCTCTAGATCCACAATTTAATCAAATAAAACTTTGCAACATGTACAATTATTAGAATTTTCAATCTCATGATTTCACCCAATTTTCAGTTCAAATCTATCATGCTTTTGTTTACAGGAATAAGGTTTCCAGGATCTTTTTCCACACATGATTTTTTTTTAGCATCATTCACATTCTCTAACTCGATTACCACCTTTTTTCTAGTGACGAGATTAGAGTGCACGGATCACATAATCAATGCAATGGAACTCATATCCTCTAATTTGGAAAGAATTTACTAAGGACAGCGGAGTTTATGTGAAATGATTTTTCTCATGGCATGTACCCACATAGATACATACTTTTTCTATTTATTACTTCAACCCATGACCTTCGGTACCACTGTGCTTTCCCATAGTGCCAAGTAGGGGAGTCCTCACCTTATTTTTGGGGATCTTGGATTCTTATTTCCCAACAAATAACAAGAATAGACTAAACACCTACTAGGTTGATCAATTGATCTCAATTCATAAATTATACTCATATACTCATTTTATTCGAAAGAAAATTTTCACCTTTAGATTTTATTCTTCAAACAATACATCTATCCAAAATTTCATGCATCAACTAATTTCATATTTCAATAGGCAAATATGTATTGAAGAAACAAATTTTGACATGATAGGGCTATATCTCTAATCATGGCTTTTGAATTCACTCATCAACATCAAACATCAATTCAAGCCATATACAATAATCCCAAAGGTAGATCAAGGCTACAAATCAATCATCTAAATCAAAAGATTATCATGTAGATGGAGTAGTGGTGGTAGACACAAAAACATGACTCAATGATGAAACCCAAAAGGTGAACGGGAGAGGATACTTACAAAATTTTATCAACTTTTTGTGTCGAGCTTTCTTTTTCTTCTCCGTGCTTCTTTTTTAGAAATAAAAATTAATTCTAAGATGAAAGTAAATAAAAGGAAGTGAACTAAAGTTAGAAAGCTTGGGTTGCCTCCCAATAAGTGCTAATTTAAAAGTCTTTAGCTTGACTCTTTAACACTCAGACCTGATCGTGGTTCATCTAAATAAAAACTCTCTTTTTCTTCAATTAGCTCTTCTTGATAATAGTGCTTAAGTCTCTGACCATTAACCTTGAATTCTCCTATTTCTTCACTCCATACATCCACGACTCCGTAAGGATAAGCTTTCTTTACCTGAAAAGGACCAGACCATCGAGACTTAAGTTTTCCAGGAAAAAGTCTCAATCTAGAATTGAATAAAAGAACAAAGTCACCTGGTTGGAAATCTCTCCTAAAAATATATCGATCGTGCCATCTTTTTGTCCTCTCCTTGTAAATTTTTACATTCTCATATGCAGAGAGTCTAATCTCATCTAGCTCATTCAATTGTAATTTCCGTTTTCCCCCGCACTCTTTAAATCAAAATTCAGCATCTTGATTGCCTAGTATGCTTTGTGTTCAAGTTCCACAAGCAGGTGACATGATTTTCCATAAATCAATTGAAACGGAGACATACCTATTGGTGTTTTGAAAGCAGTCCGGTATGCCCACAAGGCATCATCAAGTTTGAATGCCCAATCTTTCCTAGTGCTTGACACGGTCTTTTCTAAAATTCCCTTGATTTCTCTGTTTGATATTTCCACTTGTCCACTCGTTTGAGGATGGTAAGGTGTTGCCACTCTATGATTCACTCCATATTTTCTGAGTAAGGCTGAAAATTTGTGTTCTATGAAATGTGATCCTCCATCACTGATTACTACTCGCGGGGTCCCATACCGTGGAAATATAATCTTTTTGAAAAATTTAGCAACAACTCTTGAATCATTGCTTGGTGAAGCAAGAGCTTCAACCCATTTTGAAACATAGTCAACTGCTACCAAAATGTACTTGTTACCTCCTGAAGATGGGAAAGGTCCCATAAAGTCTATTCCCCACACATCAAATATTTCAACTTCAAGAATGTTGGACAGGGGCATCTCATGTTTTCTACTAATGTTCCCCGTTCTTTGACATCTATCACAAGATAACACAAATTTTCTAGCATCTTTGAAAATGGTAGACCAATAAAATCCTGATTGTAACACTTTATAAGCAGTCTTTTCAGTACCGGCAAGACCACCATAAGAGGATCCATGACATTGGCACAAAATATCTGTGACTTCTTCTTCAGGTACACATCTTCTAAAAATACCGTCTGTACATCTTCTAAACACATAAAGCTCATCCCAAAAATAGTGTTTTACCTCAGCTAAGAACTTCTTCCTTTTTTGGTAGTTCAAATCAGGAGGAAAAACATTAGTAACAAGGTAATTTACTATATCAGCATACCAGGGAGCTCTGATCTGTTCAATGGTTAAAAGCCGTTCTTCAGGGAAGGAATCATTGATCTCATTATTCTTTTCAGTGTCTACCATTATTCTTGAGAGATGATCTGTAACAAGGTTTTCTGATCCCTTTTTGTCTTTAATCTCCAAATCAAATTCTTGCAGAAGTAAAATCCATCTGAGTAATCGAGGTTTGCTGTCTTTTTCTACATTAAGTTTTTCACAGCTGCATGGTTAGTGTACACTACCACTTTGGAGTTAATTAAGTATGACCTAAATTTATCAAAAGCAAATACTATGGCCAATAGTTCTTTCTCAGTGGTGGTGTAATTTTTCTATGTCTCATCCAAAGTCTTGCTGGCATAGTGAATGACATGAGGTTTCTTATCTTTTCTCTGTCCCAAGACTGCCCCCTACTGCATAATCACTGGCGTCGCACATGAGTTCAAAGGGCAAGTCCCAATCTGGGGGCTAGATGATGGGTGCTGAAACCAAAGCTTTCTTTAACTCCTGAAAAGCAAATAGGCATTTCTCATCAAAGCAGAATTTGGTGTCTTTACAGAGTAAATCAGTTAAAGGTTTAGCAAGTTTAGAGAAGTCCCTGATGAATCTCCTGTAAAACCCTGCATGTCCCAAAAAGCTCCTGATCTCCTTGACAGTGGTGGGTGGTGCTAACTTTTCAATCACTTCTATCTTGGCTTTGTCCACTTCAATCCCCCTCTCTGAAACAAGATGGCTCAAAACTATCCCCTGTCTAACCATAAAATAACACTTTTCCCAATTCAAGATAAGGTTAGTCTCTTCGCATCTCTGTAAAACTCTAGAGAGATTAGCTAAACAGTCATCAAAAGAGAAACTATAGACAGAGAAATCATCCATAAAAACATCCATGAAGTCTTCAATAAATTTAGAAAAAATTGCCATCATACACCTTTGAAAAGTGGTAGGTGCATTGCATAAACCAAAGGGCATTCTTCTATAAGCAAAAGTACCATAAGGACATGTAAAAGTGGTTTTATCCTGATCATCAGGATGAATAGGAATCTGAAAAAATCTGGAATACCCATCAAGAAAACAAAAGTGAGTGTTTGGCAAGTCTCTCCACCATTTGATCAATGAAAGGTAAGGGGAAATGATCTTTCCTAGTGGCAACATTTAATTTTCTATAACCGATGCACATACGCCAACAAGTGACATTTCTAATAGGTATCAATTCATTATCTTTATTTTTCATTACAGTGACACCTCCCTTCTTTGGGACACAGTGTACAGGACTCACCCATTTACTATCTGAGATAGGGTAGATAATACCTACATCTAGCAATTTTAGTACTTCCTTCTTCACCACTTCCTTCATAGACGGGTTGAGCCTTCTCTGAAAATCTACATGCGGTTTGTGCTCATCCTCCATGTGAATCTTGTGCATGCAAAATGAAGGATTAATCCCTTTTAAGTCATCAATGGGATACCCAATTACCTTTCTATGAATTCTTAGCTCCTTCAAGAGTAGATCAGTTTCCCTGGCATCTAATATAGCATCCACAATCATAGGGTAGGTGGAGTTAGGACCAAGAAATTCATATATAAGATTATCAGGTAAAACTTTCAACTCAACTTTCGGGATCTTTTCACTTTCATTATCAAACGTAGCACAATCTAAAATATCATGTTTTTCATCATTGAGTTCATCAAAATCATTCTCAAAGTCAGAATTATCAATTTTTTTACAAGAATTTTTCAAGGTATCAGAAAAAGAATCAGAAAAAGGAACATCAGCAGAAAAATCATCAAACAAACAACTAACATCATAAACTATGTCATCAATGGCATGAATAGTGCAACAAGAACTAGCATATGCAGGCCTTTTCAACGAATTATTCAAATCGAACTCAATCTTATCATTGCCAATTCTTAAAGCAAGTCTACCATTCCGTACATCAATAAGGGCTCCAGCAGTGGCTAAGAACGGCCTACGCAAAATAATAGGAATCTTAGTATCCTCTTCCATTTCAAGTACCACAAAATCAGTAGGTATGAAGTATTTACCAACTTGTATAGGAACATCCTCTAGAATACCCACTGGATATTTTACCGATCGATCAGTGAGCTGCAAAGAAATTACAGTCGGCTTAGGAGCTCCCATGTCCAATTTCCTGCACACAGACAAAGGCATAAGACTTACACTAGCCCCTATATCACATAAGGCTTGGTCGAAAGCCATACTACCAATAAAACATGGGATAGAAAAACTACCTGGATCATTCAATTTTGGTGGAAATCTGTTTTGAATAACAGCACTACATTCCTCGGTTAAAGCCACGGTACCATAGTTCTCTATCTTTCATTTGTTAGACAAGATTTCTTTCAAAAATTTAGCATATATGGGCATTTGAGATAAAGTTTCAGTAAATAGTATGTTAATGTAAAGCTTTTTCAAAACATCAAGAAATTTTCTAAATTGCTTATCTAACTTTTCTTGCACTATCCTTTGGGGAAAAGGTACTGGTGGTCTATAGGGAGGAGGTAGATTAGTCTTAGAATCATCTTCTTTACATGATACACCCCCTTTTTGTTTACTTCCCTTTTTAGGTGTTAAACTAGGTAGTGTTTGTTTATGTTCAGAAGATTTTTCTAATTCTAATTCCTCATAATGATCATTAATATACTCTTTCTCCTTAAGTTCTCCTAATTGTCTCCCACTTCTAGTGATAATGGCATTGCAATGTTCCCCAGAGCTTAATCTAGATATTTGTTCTTCTAGAACTTTATTGTACGCCACTAAAGATTCTAATTGAGAAGCAAGGTGACTAACAGTTTCTTCAAGATCCTCAAATTTTTTTGTGTTTTGAATTTGCAATGATTGAATTTGGCTAGCTGAAAGTTTCTCTAGCATGGGTTCACTAACCTCTTCAGTCAAGGGTTGCTGATCTTCATTCTCATTCTTACCATGTTGATGACAACATAACATTCCTTCATCTAGAGCCCATTGGCTATGATTCAAGGACATCTCCTCGAGCAACTTGAAAGCATCGTCAAATGTTCTACTCATCAAGGATCCCCCTGTGGCAGCATCAATAATTAGACGGATATTATAAACTAAGCCATAATAAAATGTCTGAATTAAAAACTCATTTTCGACGCCATGGTTAGGACACTTCTGTTGTAGATCATTAAATCTCTCCCATGCCTCGCTGAGTGATTCTCCGCTATTATGTCGAAAGTTCATGATATGATTCCTCAATTGGATAGTCTTGCTCGGGGGAAAATATTTCATCAGAAAAGCTTTTTATAATTGTTCCCATGTTGTGAAGGTATTGGGTCGACTAGAATGCAACCAAGATCGTGCTTGATCCCTGAGAGAAAAAGGGAACAATATCAGTTTTAATGCGTCATCAGAAACTCCTTGAATTTTTATGGTATCACAATATTCAAGAAAGACATATAAATGTGAATAGGGATCTTCGATTGATGATCCTCCAAACTGGTTCTGCTGGATCATAGACAAGAAGGAAGGGTTAATTTCAAAGCTGGAGGCCTCAATTGTAGGTCTAGCAATGCTAAATTGTATCCTTTGAGGATTAGGGGCTGCATAGTCCCTCAGTGATCTTTGATCGGCCATTAGAAATGAATTTCCTGCGCACACTAGAGCAAACTAATCAAATGATGTAAGTAAGCAGAAAAGAATAAAAAGATAAAACATAAGTAAAACCTAGTCTAGCAATAATCTCAACGTCTCTAATATCGACGAAAACTAAGGTCCCCGGCAACGGCGCCAAAAACTTTTCGTGATCCGCAAGTGCATGGATACTCGAAGTAATAAGGAAAGTATCGAATCCATAGGGACCTACATTGTCGAATACTAAATAGCTGATTTCTTACTATCTAGGCTAATCGAAGTAGTGAGAATAGAAATTGAAAGCTAAAAACAGAATTATGAGAGAGAAAAGCTAGGACTAGGGTTTCATTCACTTTAACTTTTATGAGCTAGATATGAATAAGGATTTCGCCAGTTTAAATTTATCATGATGAAGATGTAATTTAATAAATAAAAGGGTTGTTTCACTTTCGTGCAAACAACCGCACAGGGATTTATCCTCGCTTTCACGCAAGATTCTTCCCAACGCTGAAGATAAGTAAATCATCGAACAATGAATTCAAGGATCACTTTCGTGCATCCGAATTCAATGCTGATAATCTCTAGTGGAGATTCAAGGATCACTTTCGTGCATCCGAGCCTCAACACTAGTTTTACTCACGGATCTCCAACGTTCTGATCCTTGCTTTCGCACAAGATCTCCATGTTTGACAAATAGACTCGATCTATAGGTTCATGTTATAATATGTCAATTAATCTACTAGAACAGATCAAATTAGATCTAACCTAAGGAAGGGATCCTAACATGCAATTCTAGGATTCCAAATTCTCAAGCAATTACCTTTAGGTCTCAAGCGAAAATTCTAAGAACATAATTAGTAACATGAACTTATAGAGAGTCTAAGTACAATTATCACATGAGCAAAATCATCATGATAATATTAAACTCAACGAAATAGTAAAAATAGTCATCTAGTCATTGGAAATCAAGTGAATTACTCCCCCATGTCCCAAAAGTAGTTTAAGCTATCATCATGAGGGAATTAAGATAGATCATGGTTTCAGAGGATCAAAAATTGAAGTAAAAGAGAAGTTTAGAAAATACAGCACGGCAGTGAAGTGTTGTGTCGTAATTTTGTAAGAACCGCCGATGAACAGTGCCGGCGACTCCTTTTTCTTCGATTTCTCTTCCAATCGATCTCCTTTCGGTCTGAAACTTCTGGCACGTTGTATCCTCCTTCAGATGAAGCTTCAGTATGAAAATTACCATCGGAGGACGTCTGGATCAAGCACGGCAGCGAAACCCTAGGCAGCGGCGTGGATCGCGATTTCTCCCTCGACAGTACACGAAATTTGGGGCTTTTGGTCTCTCCGTAATCCTCTCGTGGAAAGCTCCCCCATTGCTTCTTACGGCATCTGATTTTTGGCTCTAAATCGCTCATGATCTTCTCCGCAAGAATCGGGCATCGCGTTCAGAACAGTAATTACGGCAGTGTAATGTCTTACGGCACTGCCGTAAAATCGCTCGAGTCTTCTGTTCTGATGTCGTCGGGAATTACGGCACCGTAATCTGGTTTATGGTAGTGCCGTAAAATCGGCTGAACTCCCTGTTCGCGAACGTCTAGAAATTACGGCCCGTGTAGTTTCTTTCGGTAGTGCCGTAATTTTGGGTGAAGTTTCTGTTCTGAAGCTCTCCGAAATACGGTACCGTAATGTTGCTTATTGCAGGTGCCATAAAATCCAAAAATCTTTCTGTTCGGAAACTTCTCAAAATACGGCAGGGCTCAGATTTTACTGTACTGTCTGGAATTACGGTACCGTAAAATGGGTTACGGCACTACCATAATTTGCTGAATTGCTCCATTTTGCGTGAAATTTCTTGGGTGATTTCCTCTTGATGATGATAACTCTTCCATGTATTTGATTTCGCTTGAAAACGCTTTAGATAGTGTCTTTTTGCTTTAAAAACATGAAAAACCAAAATAGAAGTAGACTTTGCAATATTTGATGGATTTAACATAAAAACAAGTAAAAGATCCTCAATTTAGTATGAAAAGGTATACAAAATTAAGCAAAATATACTACATATTTTGGTGTCATCAACCGCCGTAAACAATATTACGGTACCGTATTTTAGAACGCTTCAGAATAGAAACTTCGCTCAATTTTACGGTACTACCGTAAGAAACTACACGGGCCGTAATTGCCAGACATTCGCGAACAGAGAGTTCAGCCGATTTTACGGCACTACCGTAAACCAGATTACGGTGCTGTAATTTCCAGCCTTTTTAGGAACAGAATACTCGAGGGATTTTACGGCAGTGCCGTGAACTATTACACTGTCGTAATTCCTTATTTGATCACGACGCCCAGGTCAATATCGACGCCCGATTCTTGCAGAGAAGATTGCGAGCGATCCAGAGCTTTAAATTGGATGTCGTAAGAAGCAACCGGGGAGCTTTGGACGGGAGAATTACGCACACACCGAAAGCCCCAATTTTCATCCACTATCGAGGGAGAAATTGTGATTCACGCCGCCGCCTAGGGTTTCGCCGCCGCACTCGATCCAGACGATCTCAAGCCGTGATTTTTCTACTGAAGCTTCGTCTGAACGAGGAGACAACACACCAGAAGTTTTAGATAGAAAGGAGATCAATTGGAAGAGAAATCGAAGAAAAAAGAGTCGCCGACACTGTTCATCGACGTTCTTTGCAAATTACGGCTGTAAAATACTTCACAGCCTTGCTGTATTTTCTAAACTTCTCTTTTCCTTTGATTTTCGATCTTCTGAAACCATGACTCATTGTAATTCCTTCACGATGATAGCTTAAACTACTTTTGGGACATGGGGGAGTAATTCACTAAATTTCCAATTACTAGATGACTACTTTTTCAATATTTCGTTGCGTTTAATCTTAGCATGATGATTTTGCTCATGTGATAATTGTGCTTAGACTCTCTATAAGTTTATGTTACTAATTATGTTCTTAGAATTTTTGCTGTTGACTGAAAGGTAATTGCTTGAGAATTTGGAACCCTAGAATTGCTTGTTAGGATCCCTTCCTTAGGTTAGATCTAATTTGATCTGTTCTAGTAGATTAATTGCCATAATTATAACATGAACATATAGATCGAGTCTATTTGTCAAACGTGGAGATCTTGTGCGAAAGCAAGGATCGAAACGTTGGAGATCCGTGAGTAAAACTAGTGTTGAGACTCGGATGCACGAAAGTGATCCTTGAATCTCCACTAGAGATTATCAGCATTGAATTCGGATGCACGAAAGTTATCCTTGAATTCATTGTTCGATGATTTACTTATCTTCAGCGTTGGGACGAATCTTGCGCGAAAGCGAAGATAAATCCTTGTGCGGTTGTTTGCACGAAAGTAAAACAATCCTTTTATTAAGTAAATTACACTTTCATCATGATAAAATTGAACTGACGAAATCCTTATTCATATCTAGTCATAAAAGTTAAAGTGAACGAAACCCTAGTCCCAGCTTTTCTCTCTGATAATTCTATTTAGTTTCCGATTGCTATTTTTCACTTCTTCGAATTGCCTAGATAGTAATAAATCAACTATTTGGTATTCAACAACATAGGTCTCTGTAGGTTCGATATCTTAATTATTACTTCGAGTATCCGTGCACTTGCGGAGATAACAACAAGTGTGGTAACCGAACAAGTTTTTAGAGCTGTATCAGGGGGTGACAAGTCCCTGTGCGCCAATACTTAGGTTTTGGCTGCGACTTTAAGAATAAGTTTAGTTTACCTACTTGTTGGGATACAACAAGTTTTTGGCGCCGTTGCCGGGGACCTTAGTTTTTGTCGATATTAGAGCCGTTGAGATTATTGCTAGATTAGGTTTTTATTTACTATTTTTTATTTACTACTTATTTTCTGTTTCTTGAAATCACTTGATCTATCTACTTTGCATGCGCAGGAGTCTTAGGTCAGGACCACTTGTACCATTGGATCCTGAAATTAATAAAACATTAAGAGTGCGCAGAAAGTTGAGATTAGAAGAAGAACTGCAAGAGACATCCCAACCGGAGCTACAAGAAGAAATATTAGAGAAGGGAGACAATCAGAGAACGCTTAGGGACTATGCAGCCCCTAATCAACATGAAATTCATTCTAGTATTGCTAGGCCAGCAATAGAGGCTAACAACTTCAAGATTAAGCCTGCTTTTATTTTAATGTTTCAACAAAATCAATTTGGAGGATCTCCACTGGAGGATCCCAACCAACACTTGGCCTCATTTATTGAATTATGCGATACTATTAAATTTAATGGTGTTTCTAGCGATGCATTGAAATTAAGACTTTTTCCTTTTTCTCTTAGGGACCGGGCAAAGACATGGCTTCAATCACAACCAACCGGTACCTTCACCACTTGGAATCAACTGTCAAATTCCTTCTTGACAAAATACTTTCCCCCAAGCAAGACACTTCAGTTGAGGAATCAAATTACAAACTTTCAACAAAGAAGTGGGGAGTCATTCAGTGATGCATGGGAGAGATTCAATGAATTACAGCGGAAGTGTCTTCACCATGGCATTGAAGATTGGAGTTTACTGCAAATTTTTTACTATACATTATCGGATAATACTAAAATGACTATGGATGTTGCTGCAGGAGGAGCTCTTATGAGCAAAACACTAGATGCTGCCTTCAGACTGCTAGAGGAGATTGCATTGAATCACAATCAATGGACTGCCGAGAGAGGAGTACTTTACAAGCCTTCTCAAGGTAAGGGTGAAAGTGATGGATGGTGACCCTTAGCAGAGAAGGTAGACTTTTTGTGCAGTAAGTTTAATTCTATGCAAACTGCTTCTGTTTCTGCTATCACTTGTGAAATTTGTGGCAATGATGGTCATACTACTGAATATTGAAGAATAGTTGTTGATCAGGGTAATGAACATGTGAATGCCATAGGGAATTATAATCAAAGTAGACCTAATGATCCCTATTCTAATACATATAACTCTGGATGGAGAAATCACCCCAACCTTTCATGGAAAAACAATAACAATGTAGGGGGAAACACTGAGAATAAAGGATATCAAAGACCAAATCAGAACTTTAATCAAAATCAAAATCAGAATTCAAATATAGAATCCATGTTTGAAAAACTTATGGCCAGTCAAAATTAGTTTATGTCTAAGCAAGACCAACTCATGTCAAACCAAAATAGAAAAATTGAAGAGTTTGTCTAAGCAAGACCAACTCATGGCAAATCAAAATAGACAAATTGAAGAATTTAAGGAAAGTTTTCATCAAATCAACTCCAGATTTGAAAGAGTAGAAGCCCACAACAAAATTCTTGAAAATCAGATTGCCCAACATGCTAGTGTACCTTACAGACCCCCTGGGAAGTTGCCTGCAAAACCTGAGATAAATCCTAGGGAGCACTATAATGCCATCATGACTAGAAGTGGGAAACAACTAGGAGAACCTAGAGGGAGGTTTGAAAACACTAAAAAAAGTCTTGATGATAATAAAGACGAATTAGAGTTAGGAGAATCTTCTTCACATGAGAAACCCCAAATTTGTTTACCACCTCAAAAAGGGGATAAACCTAAAGGAGATTAATCATGTGAAAAAGATAATCCTAAACCTAATTTGCCTGCTCCTTACCAGCCACCTATACCCTTTCCTCAAAGGTTAGTTCAGAATAAATTAGACAAAAAGTTTGGCAAATTCCTTGAAATCCTAAAAAAGCTATATGTTAACATTGCATTTACTGAAGCTATTACTGAAATGCCATCTTATGCCAAGTTTTTAAAGGAAATTTTGTCTAGTAAAAGGAAACTAGATGATTATGGCACATGCACTGTTACTTTAACTAAAGATTGTAGTGCTATCATACAGAACAAACTGCCACCTAAACTGAAGGATCCAGGTAGTTTTTCTATACCTTGTTCAATAGGCACTATGGCTTTTGACCAAGCCTTATGTGACCTAGGTGCCAGTGTGAGTCTAATGCCTCTTTCTACTTATAGGAAACTAAATCTTGGAGAGCTAAAGCATACATACATATCCTTACAGCTCACAAACTCATCGGTAAAGTATCCTGTAGGTATTTTAGAGAATGTTCCTGTACAAATTGGTAAGTTTTTCATTCCTGCAGATTTTGTAGTGTTAGACATGGAGGAAAATTCTAGAAATCCTATAATTCTCGGTAGACCACTATTGGCCACTGCTAAGGCAAACATAGATGTGAAAGAAGGAAAGATTACTTTTGATATATGTGACAACAAGATTGAATTTAATCTTAATGATTCATTGAACAAACTTTCATACTCAGGATCTTATTGTAGTGTTGAAATATTTAATGATGAAATTTATGATGTTTCAAGTCTATTTGATGAAACCTCAAATAATGAATTTGACAATCTTTTTTAGGGTATTGATGAGAAATTGCAGAAAAAGAAAAAGACAAGGTGGAAGAAAAGAAGAGAAAGCTCTAGATTGATTGACAAAATAGAAAGGATTTTGAGCAAATTTGGATACTGTTTCAAGATTGAGCCTTATGTTGAAAAATCAGAGTGGAAATCTAGGAATTCACGATCAAACCCGAGTGTTAAAGGGTCAAGCTAATGACCTTTAAATTAGCACTTCTTAGGAGGCAACCCAAGCTTTCTAACCTCTATTTTGTTTTCTTTAACTTAATTTTAGCTCAATACTAATTTTTCTTTTATTTTTGTAGGTAAATTATGATTTGGAGCAAATTACGGCACTACCGTAAGGCAGATTACGGTACCATATTTTGGTTCCAAAATCCACCCGAGAGTTTCCTTATTTTTACAGTACCGCCGTAAGATACTTTACGGTACTGTATTTTCATGAAATTTTATTTTCGATTTTCTGAATCTTCAATTTTTTTAAAAAAAATATATATTTTGCTGTTTGAGTTTTACGGCAGGTACCGTAAACTGTTTTACGGTATCATATTTTCGAACCATTTTCAACCCGAGAGATGTCGTAATTTTACGGCAGTGCCGTAAGACATTACACTGTCATAATCTGTTTTCTGGCACGCGAGTCCTGTGCCGTATTTAAGGTTTCTACCGAGCCATTTTTAGGGTTTTGCCCTCGTTCTCACTCGCTCTCGAGCTACTCTTGAATCTCCGATCGTCTCCAACCTTCAGTGGATGCCGGCGACCTTTCCCGTTCAACTCTCATCGTCGATTAGGTAACCATTTCAGCGATTTTACCGATTTAACGTGTTTTTTCTAGTTTTCACCCCTTTCACTCGTTTTCGCTCGATTCTCAACCATTTTGAGTGATTTTTGTTTCTATTCACTCATTAGAGGATAATCTTTCAATTCTTTGTTGTTTGAAAAGAATTTGGGCTGATTTCATAGGTGATTTGAGCTGAAATAGGTTGAAGCATGGTAAAGTCACTGTTCACTCACGGTTTTGTTGATTTCTAGAGTTTGAGCTGGAGTTGTGAGTTGATTTTCGCATCCTATTTACTTGATTAGTGTTATTAATGATGCTAAAACTATGATTCATGCCTGCCATATTGAGATGAGATTGAGATTACATGCTCTGTTTATGCCCTATTTGTATGATATTAGAACATGTTGATAGGATGCCATTTGAATTGAATTAAACCGTATTATTGTCTTGCTGCCATTAAATTGTGAGTTTGCAGCCTGTTAACAAATATGCCAAGGAGGAAGGTAATTTTCCCAAGAGAGAAGGGGAAAGCTCCTGCAGAACCATCTCAACCTCAGAACCCCCATGGAATCATCTTTAGGAATGAGATGCAGGAGGCTAGATACAACAAGCTGTTGGAAAGAAAAATCATCAACACCAAATATGCTGATCGAAGAACACTTGAAGCCTTGGGACTTTATGAAGATGTGCTTTGGATGTTTGAAAGAATCCAAGCCAAGCAGTTTTTCCATATGACTCCGCACACATATTTACCTCTTGTTTTGGAGTTCTTGAGCAGTCTGATCATAGAGCTGAAAGAGTATTCCCATGGCCCTGCTGATGGAAAAATTACTTTCAGATTGGCGAATGAAGAGAGAGAGCTTACATTGCAAGAAGTAAGAGATATTTTTGGACTAAGCACAGGAGGGTACACTGAGATACCCCTAGGATTCATGGAGAACATCTTTTGGAACCAAATCACAAGTGAGAACCATTTCTATGTTGTTTCTGCCAGAGCTAGCAAGATCATGAACCCTTGTATCAGATATGCTCATAGGGTTCTAGCACACACAGTGTTCGGTAGAGGGGATAGTGAAGGCATGGTTCGTCAGCATGAGCTCTATCTTCTTTGGGGGATGCTCAGTGGATTTGCTGTGGATGTCGCCTACTTCATGGATAAGCATATGGACAAGGTAGCCAGAGCAACTAGAGGATCAGTGGTGATAGGAGGTCTGATCACTCCTATAGCTAGGTATTTCGGGATTGAGCCATATGGGATTGAGTTGGCACGAGGGAATGCAAGACTCGACATTGAGTCTTGCATAGCAATGAAGATGATTGTAAGAGAAGGTGACACTTTTTGTTTGGTCCTTGGGCCAAATGTCCCTCCTCTACCTTTACCTCGCGTTGAGAAGACCACAGTCAGAGACAGAGCCAACTGGAAGTTATCTCCTAGTGCAGCTGAGGCAGCTTTTACTCCGCCACTTGATACAGTTCCACCACCACCCACCTGGGGTGGAAGGAGTGATCCGTATGGGATGGAGTCACCACCTAACGATTCTGCACAGGCCGTCGGTACTTCTTCACATGGGACGAAGGGTGGCTTTACTAGCCACCACGATCCAGGTTTCCAGGCGCTCACAGCACAGATGTATAATCAAGAATGCCTCCAGGAGAGGATGGAAGAGACTCTAGGGCACATCCAGAGGGATATGGAGAGATTATGTAATCATATGGAAGACATGGGTAATTTCCTTTTTGACTGTTTTGGTTATGCATATCATAGAGATTATGGATACCAGGGTGATCAAGGAGGAACACCATATTATGATCCCATGGAGGCTACTACGAGAGATTCAGAGGCTACACGATCAGATGGCGACGAGTAGATGCTTTGTGAGTATTGTTTTCCTTTACTTCTTTACCATGCTGTATTTTTCCATAAATATCTCATTGATTTTTCATATGATGAAGGGAAGGATGACGCTTCATGATCGCCGCCACTGATTTTTGATATGATTACTTGGTTTTCAATATGGTTGTATGATGAATATTGATATTCTGATTCACTTTTCGATTTGGTTGTACTACATGATGATGATATTACTCTTGTTGACATGATGTGATGATGAAAATATTTTGATATATGATTATGTTTTGAGATGTGTTGATGATTTTTGATGATGAATGAACTCAAATTCTTGATTAGAGTTATAGCCCCATCATGTTAAATTTATTTCTTTGATACATATTTGTCTATTGAAATATGAAATTAGTTGATGCATGAAATTTTGGGTAGATGTATTGTTTAAGGAATAAAATCTAAAGGTGAAATTTTTCTTTTGAATAAAATGAGTATATGAGTATGATTTATGAATTGAGATCAATTGATCAACCTAGTAGATGTTTAGTCTATTCTTGTTATTTGTTGGGAAATAAGAATCCAAGATCCACAAAATAATGGTGAGGACTCCCCTACTTGGCACTGTGGGAAAGCACAGTGGTACCGAAGGTCATGGGTTGAAGCAATAAATAGAAAAAATATGTATCTATGTGGGTACATGCCATGAGAGAAATCATTTCACATAAACTCCGCTGTCCTTAGTAAATTCTTTCCAAATTAGAGGATATGAGTTCTATTGCATTGATTATGTGATCCGTGCACTCTAATCTCGTCACCAGAAAAAAGGTGGTAATCGAGTTAGAGAATGTGAATGATTCAAAAAGGAATAGAAAAAGTGTGTATCTATGTGGGTACATGCCAAAAAAAATGAGTGGAAAAAGATCTTGGAAACCTAATTCCTGTAAACAAAAGCATGATAGATTTGAACTGAAAATTGGGTGAAATCAAGGGATTGAAAATTCTATTTATTGTACTTGTTGCGAAGTTTTATTTGATTAAATTGTGAATCCAGAGGATTGAGTTCTAAAGATGATATTCTTATTTGAAGTTTTGTAAATCAATCGATAGAGTTTTTCATTGATGGGTTGTATTTTAGAAATTTATTGAGCATGAAAAGGTTATTCTTTTAATCAAATTTTGATTTCAAAATTTTAATTTTTGCTTGAGGACAAGCAAAGTTTGAGCCTTATGTATTTTGATGACACCAAAATATATAATATATTTTGTATTATTTCAGACATCTTTTCATGCTAAATTGAGGATCTTTTGCTTGTTTTCATGATAAATTCATCGAATATTGCAAAGTCTACTTCTGTTTTAGTTTTTCTCAATTTTCAGGTAAAAAGGCACTATTTCAGAGAGTTTTCAAGAAAAATCAAATACATAGAAGAATTATCATCATCAAGAGGAGATCACCCAAGAAATTTCACGTAAAATGGAGCAAGTCTGCAAATTACAGCAGTGCCGTAATCCATTTTACGGTACCATAATTTCAGACAGTACCGTAAAATCTGAGCCCTGCCGTATTTTGAAGAATTTTTCAAACAGAACATTTTTCAGATTTTACGGCACCGCCGTAAACAATATTACGGTACCGTATTTCAGAATGCTTCAGAACAGAAACTTCGCTCAATTTTACGGTACTACCGTTAGAAACTACACGGGCCGTAATTGTGAGACGTTCGCTAACAGAGAGTTCAGCCGATTTTACGGCACTACCGTAAACCAGATTACAGTGCCGTAATTTCCAGCCTTTTCAGGAACAGAATACTCGAGGGATTTTACGGTAGTGCCGTGAACTATTACATTGTCATAATTCCTTATTTGATCACGATGCCCAGGTCAATATCAACGCCCGATTCTTGAGGAGAAGATTGCGAGCGATCCAGAGCTTTAAATTGGAAGCCGTAAGAAGCAATCGGGGAGCTTTGGACGGGAGAATTACGCACACACCGGAAGCCCCAATTTTCATCCACTGTCGAGCGAGAAATTGCGATTCATGCCGCCGCCTAGGGTTTCACCGCCGCACTCAATCCAAACGATCTCCGGCCATGATTGTTCTACTGAAGCTTCGTCTAAAGGAGGAGACAACACACCAGAAGTTTCAGATCGAAAGGAGATAAATTGGAAGAGAAATCAAAGAAAAAAGAGTCGCCGACACTGTTCATCGACGTTCTTTACAAATTACGGCTATGAAATACTTCACAGCCGTGCTGTATTTTCTAAACTTCTCTTTTCCTTTGATTTTCGATCTTCTGAAACCATGACTCATTGTAATTCCTTCACGATGATAGCTTAAACTACTTTTGGGACATGGGGGAGTAATTCACTTAATTTTCAATGAGTAGATGACTACTTTTTCAATATTTCATTGCGTTTAATCTTAGCATGATGATTTTGCTCATGTGATAATTGTGCTTAGACTCTCTATAAGTTCATGTTACTAATTATGTTCTTAGAATTTTCGTTGTTGACTGAAAGGTAATTGCTTGAGAATTTGGAACCCTATAATTGCATGTTAGGAACCCTTCCTTAGGTTAGATCCAACTTGATCTATTCTAGTAGAATAATTGTCATGATTATAATATGAATCTATAGATCGATGTCTATTTGTCAAACGTGGAGATCCCGTGTGAAAGCAAGGATCGGAACGTTGGAGATCCATGAGTAAAACTAGTGTCGAGACTCGGATGCACGAAAGTGATCCTTGAGACTCCACTAGAGGTTATCAACCTAGAATTCGGATGCACGAAAGTGATCCTTGAGTTCATTGTTTGATGATTTACTTATCTTCAGCGTTGGGACGAATCTTGCGCGAAAGCGAAGATAAATCCCTGTGCGGTTGTTTGCACGAAAGTAAAACAATCCTTTTATTAAGTAAATTACACCTTCATCATGATAAAATTGAACTAACAAAATCCTTATTCATATCTAGTCATAAAAGTTAAAGTGAACGAAACCCTAGTCCCAGCTTTTCTCTCTGATAATTTCGTTTTAGTTTCTGATTGCTATTTTTCACTTCTTCGAATTGCCTAGATAGTAAGAAATCAACTATTTGGTATTCGACAACATAGGTCTATGTGGGTTCGATATCCTTATTATTACTTCGAGTATCCGTGCACTTGCGGAGATAACAACAAGTGTGGTAACCGAACAAGTTTTTAGAGCCGTATCAGGGGGTGACAAGTCCCTGTGCGCCAATACTTAGGTTTTGGCTGCGACTTTAAGAATAATTTTAGTTTACCTACTTGTTGGGATACAACAGTAGATCAAGTGGTGGTGGAGGTGAGCGATCGATTATGGAACGTGAAAGGGGTGGAATGGATTAGTAACCGAAGGGGGAGCAAGCTCAACTCAAGAACACAAACATAAGGTTTCAAATTTTCAAAATATTTTAGATCAAGTGCCAAAGTGATACAACACAAGCTTAAAACCTATCTCTCCCAACGATTACATTTCCTAGTGACCCTTGGCATTCCATGTGTGATCATTCATTGGTGATGGGTGGTTTTTTACTGAGTTGCCATGATGTTCTCCGTATGCATGCCGAAAAGAATCATTGTTACCGTTGGCAGTATTTGCCAACTTAGCAATGTGGCTGTCTTGTATTGGCTTGAACTGACTTTGTCTTACCATCAAACTTTGATTTAATGTGGAGTTGGGCTGGACTCGGAGCTGACTTGATTCTGATGTTGAGCTAGCCTAGATTGATTTGGGTTCATCTTGGACATGGCTAATTTAGGATTGCTGTTTGCTGTGGCCGAGAGCTTTGTTGATGTTTGCTGGATTGGCATTGAACTCCTTCACTTGTGGGCTGCTTGAACGTTGGGCGAGCCCATTGTTGATTTGAGAGTGTTGATGTTGACTATCTTTGACTGATCCATGCCAAGGTCATTATCAATGGGAGGCTAGGTGCTTGCATGTGCAATACATGTTTGCATAAGACCTATGCTAGAACAACCTATTACATCCACTAAAAATAAATACAAAGACTTCATAAAATAAACCTAGGCTAATCCTAGCTACAACATAACATAAGTGCTGAAAGCAAAATAGAGTTTATAAGACATTACAATGCAACAAACTAACAAGTCTTAAACAAGTTCTCAAAATGTTAAGAGGAATTAAGCATTCATCCCATAACGGATTGGGGTCTTCTTAATCCTTGTGGACCTTCTCAGATGTGTCCCTACATCATGGATACCACAACCATCTGAATAACACGGTCCAAGAGCAAGCTTCTACCGTAATGAACTAGCCCACAATTTCAAAATTATGCCGCTTTGTCACGGCTTTCTCCGAATTAGTTTGATGAAAGACTGTCGTACACCCCAGGAATCAAGGACATGCGTAGAAGCTTCATTTGTAGTTGGTAGTCGGTAGGATTTTTATTCCCTTTTGTCTTATGTAGCAATTTGACTACCTTTTGATGGTTCGAGTATGTAGTTGTTGAGATACTAGTCTTGTCTTGTTCCCCTCCTCTTGTTCTATAAAAGAGAGGCTGGGCTAGTATCTTCCTTAGTTCTCTTGTAGTGATTGAGTACTCATAGTGTGTGATGAAGGAGTAGTGGTTGGTGCCTCAACCCCGAAGTGTGTGTAAGAGTGGAGGTCGGTGCCTCGACTCCAAAGTTGTAGCAATGATCGAGTTCCGTCAAGGTGTCTGATCCTTGGCCCAGCCTCGACTCCTCACATGTACTCCTTCTAGTTTGCAAGAAGTAAATCCCACTGCCTCGGTGGGTCAGGTTTGCCTCCGGTGTGGAACAATTTTCTTTTCTTGGTGTGTGTTCATGGGATCATAAGCGCGTGAGACAAGCTCCACTAATCTGTTGTTCCTTAAGAACGTGCTATGCTTAAAGTTGCTCACCAAGAGGTTAGTGAGTTCAATTTTATAGATTTGTGTCTCATTTAGTTCCTCTCGCATTTGTGTTGCCGCAAAATGAATTCGTTGTCCTCATGTTTCTACTACACTTTCCATGTATTTTTGCTTCCCTTGTCTCAAGACCCTCTCACGTTTTTCGTGTATTGTCTAAACACCCTAGAATATGGAACTAAGGACCATCCCTCCTATAGTAGCTACATCAGTTGGGATTGTAGTTTTCATCATGGTGCAAGTTGTAGTGCCACCCACTCCTTGTTGCCAAGCACTGATCTTCTTCTCCTTGGCACAATCTCCTTGAGATTCACACAAGTTGAGAAGAAGAGAGGCTTCTATCTCTTGGCGCATCTTGGTGATGGCACAAACAGTAGGAGACACCCTTTGGCACATCTTAGAGGTGGCGCAAGCAAAGGGACATCATAGGCGACATGGATCTTCCTCCCGAAAGCTAGAACCAGGCATGGATGGAAGAAATCTCGAGGAGCCCATGTGTGCATGATTGTAGATGGCGTTCACTTGCGCGCATCAAATTCATCATCAGGCAGCCCTTAGGAATTGCGATTCAGATATACAACTCTCTCACATCTGGTGGATCACTCATAAAGATGATCCTACATAGTGCAGGAAACTGTTTCTAGGCAATGCTTCCGCTGTTAATTAATTTTAAAAAATTGCCCGGGGTTTCCCAATATTTATTATGCTATGTTTACATCTGCGTCTTTTGTACATTTGCATGATATTGTCCCTGCAGACAGATTTCATTCGGGCTCGAACTTATGTCCCGAGTTAAGTACTTGAGTGGATAAAGGATAGCTCTGGTACATGTGAGACTAGTATACAGTGGTGGATATACTGGATTGACCCACTGTGAGGCTCTAACTTGGTCTCACAAGTTAACGTCACAAGTGATAAGAAATACATTAATCCTTTGACATGAGGTCATTGGCTAGAGTGCGTTCAATTGCGCGCCTCAAATTCGTCATCAGGCAACCCCTAGGAATTGCAATTCAGGTATACTACTCAATCACATCCAGTGGATCACTCGTAAGGATGATCCTGCATAGCGCAAGAAACTATTTTTGGGCAATGCTTCCACTGTTAATTAATTTTTAAAAATTGCCTGGAGTTTCCTAACAATTATTTTGCTACGTTTACATTTGTGTCTTTTGTACATTTGCATGATAATGTCCCTAGAGACAGATTTCATCCGCGCTCAAACTTATGTCCCGAGTCAAGTACTTGAGTAGATAAAGGATAGCTCTGGTACATATGAGAGTGGTATATGGGCTAGTTAAGCACAAAGTGCTAACGCAGGCATATGGGTATATCAGTGGTGGATATACTGGATTGACCCACTGTGAGGCTCTAACTTAGTGTCACAAGTTAACCTCACAAGTGATAAGAAATGCATTGATCCTTTGACTTAAGGTCATTGACTCTTCTATATGGTTAGGGACATACATTGATATAACCTAACACCTCACTGTAGTTGGGAGGTTATAAGGTTGTCATTGGGTATGTCACGACTCATATGAGAAGATCAATGGACAGATATATGATTTGCCGCTTCTTGAAGGAAGCTTAATATCCATGGGCCCTATATAGATGCATGAATGAAAGTATATAGCCATATCCAGGTGAAAGCCTGATTTAGTCATGGTCATATCCAAGACTTTAATGCATAGATACCTTGTTGCAATGATGGGGATGCCAATGTTGATATCCATTCCAAAGACTTGGGTAGCAGCGATGCACTACTAAATGCCACTCACTGCTTGTGATGACATGAGTTCATCACTACTAACATCTAATGAACGTACATGGTCGCACACATTGATACTCGAGTTCTTGTATTTATCGGGAAGCCTTTTGATCGAGTTATTTCATAACTCAGATCTATATGGGAGATTTCATCAGCGCTGATGTGCCTGATGAGATGGACGAGACTTATTGGAGCCAAACTTTATTTTTGGCAGGTTAATCCTGAGTTAGCCATGGTTAACTATATTTAACTAGGGTTGCATTGGATTAAGTCCAGTGGCTTAATCAATTTGCTAAATGAAGTGTGGCATGATCCAATGGGCCATGAGAATAAGATACATGGGCTCAAGGGTATAATGGGTATGATAATTAAGGCCTAGGCACATGGACTCCTAATTAGGAGTGGCGCCTATGGGCCTCATTAGGCATCCTCTTGGCCTTAGACTTGGTCTAGGCACATGGAAGGAAGGCTTGCATCCTTTGGCAAGCCTTGGGCACATATGGCTGCCTCTTGGCATGCGCAGACTCCTAATTAGATTAGGAGTGGCGCCATTACCTCAATAGGCAATCCTTCATAGTGCTTTGACATGGTCTAAGCACATGCATGGAAGGATTGCTTCTTTGGCAATCTTTGGGGTGCATATGACCTTCATGGCTTGCTTGGCAAGGCCTTGGCACATATGGTTGATGGCTAGACACTCATGGAAAGGGCTTGGAAACTTTCCTTGCCTTTAGCCCTAAACGCCCACCTTCCCCCCACCCTAGCTGCATGCCTCTTCATCCAAGAGCATATATTATGATGTTTTACCGCCCCCTCTTGCATGCATCATCTTGAACGTAAGCAAGAAAAGAGAAGGGCATGGACAACATCTTATTGGCGCAAGTAATCCTCCAAGCGCTGCAAGCTTCATCCCCTCCTTCCTTTGGCTCAATAGGTGATTGGCTTGGCGGCTTCCTCTCCTTCATCTTATTCTTGGTGCATTGACGAAGCCAAAGAGGCCCAAGGGGCCCAAGAAGACACACCATCAGACTCTCTAGGGGACTAGGAAACACCCCTAAAATTTTGGCCCAAACGGAGGCCGCCCCAAACTTCACACCCATGGGTGTGCATGGCTTCACGGCCGTGAACAGATGCATGGCCCAGGATGTTCACTGCTTCACGCCCATAAAAGGCTAGATAGAAAATCGGATGATAGACGCGAATGATTTCATGGCCGTGCATGGACGCATGACCGCACCTATGAACATCTCAGCACAAATTGGAGACCTAGTCGTAGACTTATTCACGGCCGTGCATGGATGCATGGCCATGCCCATGAACAACCCAGGAGTGCTGAAAGGCCCTACTCTTCGCACGGTTTGATGCTCCCAATGGTTCTCACACCCTTCTGACTATTTTGTGGGGGTTATTAGTCTATCATCCACCATGACGAGGCCTCTCCACCAGATGAACTTGACAGCAAGGCCTTCTGAAGGGCCAGCAAATGACTGCTACCACAATCGGCTGCTTAACACCCCCTAGGAATTAGCCAACACTGTACATAATCAGCCTACCATCAGCCGGTTCTGTTGCTTCATTGCGGTGTGTTCAGAGATGATGTAGCACACTACAATGGCCAAGGAATCAAGCCCATGTGCCAGCCCATTCTCCCCCTATTTTGTTTTACTTTTGTTGGTAGCTGCTTTTTATGGTAGTTGAGATTTTATTCCAACATCTTAGACTCTCTTTTAGGTTGTTAGAAGGTTGTTGGCTTCCTTCTGTGCATATAATTGGTGTGACTTCCCTCTCTTCTCTTATAAAATAGAGTTGAAGCCCTCCTTTGTTTTTAGTTTACCTTTAGTTGTAGCCTCCAAGTGAGTGGGAGCCTATGAAGTCGCGGTAGCTCTGAGTGAGGATTGCGTGCTTGTACACGCAGCTGGGCCGCTTGAGTGCCCTGTACTTCGAGGATCCTCCTCGCTTGTGTTCATCAATTTCGAATCAAAGTTGGGGTATACTCTACCTCTTCCCCTTCCTTGTTTGTGTTCACGTGTTTGCTTGCTTGTGGATGTGTCAAGGGCAGACGGCTGCCGCTAGACCCGTCGCTCCACTCTGAAAGCTTGTTGCTGCTCTTGCTTAAAATTGGCTCGTGTGAGAGGTTAGTAGTTTATTTGAGTACGTAGTGGTTTCTCGTGAGCTACCGGTATTGCTCAAGTAGTATTCCGTTCTATTTTCATCGTGTTTTCTCAATGGGTTTTCCCTCTGCACATGTTTCTCTTCACTCTCATGATTTATGTTAGTGTATATGCCCTAGGACCCGTTGTTGGTCTATCTTTTGTACTACTTGACATTGATATCTTATATATATCATTCTAGTATTTTCATTAATATGCTTTGTTTACATCTGCGTTCTTTGTATATTTGCATGATAATGTCCCTAGAGACAGATTGTATTTGTGCTTCAACTCTATTCTCAGTCAAGTACCTGAGTGGATAAGGGACAACTTTGGTAAATGTGAGACTAGTATATGGGCTGGTTAAGCACATGGTGCTAACGTGGACATATGGGTATATCAATGGTAGATATACTGGATTGACCCGCTATGAGGCTCTAACTTGGTATCATGAGTTAACCTCACAAGTGACAGGAGATGCATTGATCCCTTGACTTGAGGTCATTGACCCCTCCATATGGTTAGAGACATACTTTGATATAATATAACACCTCACCGTAGTTAGGAGGTTATAATGGTTGTCATTGAATATGTCACGACCCATATGAGAAGATCAATAGACAGATATAGGATTTGCCCCTTCCTGAGGGAAGCTTGATATCCACAGGCCCCCCTATGGATGCATGACCAAAAGTATATGGCCATACCCAAGTGAAAGCCTGATTTAGTCATGACCATGACATTGGGTACAAACAAAGTGGTAACATAGTTTGTCCAGATATAAGTTTGGCAAAGAGACTGTAATGTATTGGTACGTTGTTGCGATGATAGGGATGTCAATGTTGATATCTATTTCGAAAACTTGGGTAGCAGCGATGCACTACTAGGTGCCACTCACTGCCAATGTCAGAGGAACCTATAGGGTCGTACACCTTGATACTCGAATTCTTATATTGATCGAGTAGCCTTTAGATCGAGTTATTTCATAACTCGGATCTATTTGAGATATTTCATCAGCGCCGATATGCCTGATGACATGGAAGAAGTCTATTGGAACCAAACTTTATTTTTGGTAGATTTACCCTAGATTAACCATAGTTAGCTGTATTTAACCTGAGTTGCATTGGTTTAGTCCAATGGCTTAATTAACTTTCTTAATGAAGTATTGTATGATCCAATGGCCCATGAGAATGAGGTTAATGGGCTTAGGGGCTTAATGGGGATATAAATTGGGCCTAGGTGCAAAGAGTCCTAATTGGATTAGGATTTATGCCTAAGAGGCCTAATATGGTATCTCTAGGCGTGTAGACTTGGTCCAAGCGCTTGAGAGGAAGGATTTCCTTTTAGGAAGTATCCTTGGGAGTATATGGCAGCCTCTAGGCGTGTAGCACAATGCCTTGGGCATATATGACTCCTAATTGGATTTAGGAGTGGCGCATATGGCATCCTCTTGATGATTGAAATCTATCAAATCAGATTTGATATGATTTAATCATGCAAGCTTCTTATGGAAGGCAACGGGCACATGAGCGCTGATACTTGGCTTAATAGGACTCCTAATTAGATTAGGAGTGGCGCCAATGCATTGATAAGCAATTAAAACATGTGCTTTGACTAGGTCTTGTAACATGTACGGAAGATTTGCTTATTTAGGGAATCATTATCCTTGCCTGGCAAGGCTATGGCGCATAAGTAATCAAGGATTTAATTAATATGATTGATTGAATAATTCCCTTGAATTATGCCCTAATTCCCTTGGAGCTTCTTCTTCCATCAAGGCCAAGAGTCATCCCCTTCTTCTTCCTTAGCGCAAGTAAGAAGACATTAGTAGCTTCCTCTCTTCCTCCTTCTTCTTGGCGCCTCTTCTTCCTAGTGGGTGGCGCAAATGATCAAGAAGGACTCCCTAGGCATGGATGTTCTTCCTGAGGCTAGCATCGAGCGTGGAAGAAGAGAACTCAAGCATCGGCTGTGTGCGAGACTGCAAAGGGTGCACACTTGGGCACCTACATCGCTTCCCTTGCTTTGCTTCTAAGGTATCATCTCTTACTCACCGTGTAGATTCCCTCACTTGACTCGATCTTCTGGATTTTTTGGGACTGGCCTGTTTCAGGGATTGCTTCCGCTGTATGTATGTAATAAAATTTTAAAATCCCCGGGGTTTCCCAACAGTGGTATCAGAGTGATTTGTGAGACTCAAACGGTGTTTTATGCTTTGATTGTATGCTCACATGCCATCTATATTTTTTATAAAATTGCATGTGGCTCATGGTTTTTCAAAGTAGGAAAAATTATAGGTTTCTTGTTCCTAACTTCTATTTGATTTTGTAATAAGAGGGTGAGGAAGAGAGACATGTTTTGATAAAAAAAAACTAAAATTCAGATTTTGTATTTTTCATGAGCATATAGAAAAGCATGAGATAGATATCATGTTTGTGTATTGTGTTGTGGTCATAGTCAAGCACCTTATATGCCTATGATGTATTTGTGTGAGGCCTGTGTGCCAATTTTCTTTTAAATTAAAGATTAAGGAGCGCATCCTTCATGAAGTCTTGGCATTGGTGCAACTCTTGGTGGCGCATCTTGGATGGTGGCGCAAAGAGCAAGGCATTGACTGAACCCTTCATGGGGTGCTTCTAGGGTTTCCCTAGGGGTGCTTAAAGGGTTTCAGAGCTATGATTGGCTTCCGCAAGTGCATGGAATTATCGAAGTAATAAAAATATCGATCCACAGAGACCTTATTGTTAATTACCAAATAATTGTTTTCTCGCTAGCTAAGTAAACCGAATATGATGAAAGTAAGCAGTATAGCTAACACGAAGGATAATCAGAGAGATAAACATGGGACTAGGGTTTCATCCACCTTGATTTCAATGATAAGATATAAATAAAAGGTTCGTCAATCAAATCTTGTTATGATAAAGACCTAATTTACTTCATAAAAGGATTATCTCACTTTCGTGTAGACAATCACGCAGGGACCAATCCTCGCTTTCGCGCAAGATCTATCCCAACGCTGCAGATAAGTAAATCATCAACAAAGAACTCAAGGATCACTTTCGTGCATCCGAATTCTAAGTTGATCATCACAAGTGGAGCCTCAAGGATCACTTTCGTGCTTCCGAGTCTCAACATAGGTTCTACCTAGGGTTCTCCAACATTCTGATCCTCACTTTCGTGCAAGATCTCCACGTTTGACACAATAACTCAATCCTAGATCAATATTATTAAACATGGCAATTAATCTACTAGAACAGATCAAGTTGGATCTAACCTAACGAAGGGATCCTAACATGCAATTCTAGGGTTCCAAGTTCTCAAGCAAATCACCTTTCAGTCTCATTGCAAAAACTCTAAAACATGAATAATAACATAGATCTATGGAAAGTTAAAGACAATTCATCATAAAGTAGAATTATCACAACGAATATTATCATGACGAAAAAGAAGAATTATCTAATCATTAAAAATCAAGGGGATTACACCCCATGTCCCAAAATATGTCTAATCTTGCATGGAGAAGAAAATACAATAATCCATAAATTCAGAAGATCAAAAATCAACTAGAAAAGAGGTTTTAGAAAATACAGCACGGCTCACAGCCGTATTTTGCAAGCAGAACTCGATGAACAGTGCTATCACCATCGATTTCGTCGATTCCTCCTCCGATTGAACTCCTTTTCCTCTGAAACTTCTGAGATGTTGTCTTCTCCTCCAGGCGACGCTTCTGCGTGAAAATCACGGCCGGATATGGTCTCCACGCCTCTCGGCGCGAGGCCAAACCCTAGCCGCCTCTCTGACGATTTCTCCTTTGATACTAGATAAAAGTTCTTTTTTTCGATGCATGTATCTTCTCCTCTTAAAGACGAAGCGGCAGCAACTTTTGGATTCCATTTTGGAGCTCTGGATCAAAAGTTATGGCCCGAACAAGTTTCAACCGCGGAAAACTCGCGATTTTGACTGAAAATTACGGCCGTGTAATAATTTACGGCAGTGCCATATTTTCATTCTGTGCACCGAAAGTCAAAATTATGGCAAGTAAAATATTTCTCGACGGTGCCATAAAATCAAACAAGTTCTTTGGTCTGGATTGCCTGGGAAATACAGTACCGTAGAATCGTTTACGGCTGTGCCTTAAAATCAGCAAAGGTTTCTGTTCTGCAAGTGCTGAAAAATACGGTAGTGTAATTCTTTACAGCAGTGCCGTAAAATCACAAAAACTTTTTGTTCGAAAAATCCTCCAAATTACGGCAGTGTTCTGATTTTACGGTACTGTCTGAAATTACGGTACCATAAAATGGATTACGGCACTGCCGTATTTTGCTGAGTTGCTCCGTTTTGCGTGAAATTTCTTGGGTGACCTCCCCTTGATGATGGTAACTCTTTATGTGTTTGATTTTGCTTGAAAATGCCATGAAATAGTGCTTTTTTACGTGAAAACAATGAAAAACCAAAATAGAAGTAGACTTTGCAATATTTGATGAATTCAGCATAAAAATAAGCAAAAAGATCCTCAATTTAGTATGAAAAGATACATAAAATGATACAAAATATACTATATATTTTGGTGTCATCAAAATACATAAGGCTCAAACTTTGCTTTGAAAGTCCCCTAAAGGAGGGGGGGGCGAAAACCCTATAACTTGCGCATATAAACTTTTCTAGGGTTTTAACAAGATCGCTTGCATGAATATATATGATCAACTTTGATTATGATGCAAAGATCAAGTTAAGATCTTTTACCGTAGCCATGATGAAGGAGGCGACTTGGAAGCAAGAGGGCGAATTGGCTCTCCTCCTAAGAAGACGCACACTAGATGAGAGATGGCTACCTCTTTGGACGTTCCTTGTGCTAGCAAGGATCTCCAAATTTCCTTGTCATGTGAAGAAGATGAGATGAATCTTCTTGATGGCCTATCCTCTTTTTCTTTCGTCAAGGAAGAAGACACCACGATGATAGCTTCACAACTCGAGAAGGGGGCGAACACGTTACAACATGGAGACGTTTTTCCTTTTTGAAAACCGAACTCCAAAAATAGCAAGTCTTCAAAGCTTCATGCGTTCACCTCAAGTGAACCATCGAAACTCCCCTCCTCATTGAACCATACGTTCACATAGGTGAATGGGTTCAATTGCAATCGGTTCAAAAGGATTTGGTACAAAGACCAAATCAAACCAAGCCAAGCCATGGTCTAAATCTATATGAACCATGAAGGTTCAAGATCTAACCGTTCATCTCTAGATGCACTTGATCTCACCGATCTAGCATCACTACTCTCGATCGAAGCTTACCGATCTCAAGCCCTAATCAATCAAACATGATCAGACCAGATCTCACTTACAATCAGAGTTTAAACTCCTTTAAACTGAACCAAAACAATTTAGTCCACACGATCTGACTTAAGTAATCCATATCATCAAATTGTGCGACCCTGAGGGTTTCCCTTAAATGTCGGTAACGATAACTTACGTTATCACGATCAGTGAGGGGTATCTAGCAACACATCACTGTCTCCCGATATAAAGGAAAGAGTCTTCCAAGACTACACCCAAACCATAGCACAAGTGTGAATCCACTTCACTAGACATACATGTTTCCTTTGCCACTGGATGTTCTTATTGGACAAGCGTGTCAAGCTTGTAACTCCAATATGATGAGCATGATTAGATCAGATGAACATAGTCATCTGGGTATGGCCATACACTTTCTCAATCATCTCATCCAGGGGGCCCCTTTAGAACATCACTCTCCTAAACAAGGAGACGGTAATCCTTTATCTATCACTAGTGTCCTAACCTGACTCATGATCATTATCCAAGATAGTCTATAACCATTATGTTTCAAATGATATTGAACTACCTCAAAACAATGACAATCATCATTTAGAAACACAAGTGATCTCAAGTCAGAGGAAGTATGCCACTTGTTCACATACAAGGATTATTCACATTGTGACAAGCAATTGAACATCCTAGTAGGGTCTGTCCAGTACATGCAATGTACCTATGAGTCTACATCTTATTCCATGCTCGAAGCATCCTATAAGATTAGAACACATATTAGTCTCAATCATATCAAGGCTGTCTCATGTTCACCAAGATATCTCGACTAAGGACAATACTGCATGTCAGCCAAGCTGAACAGCATTGAGACATTATTCAGAAGTGTACATATTGCAGCAGATGATGTAACAAACTGAATAACAACCATTGCCTTTATAAACATAAGAGTTTATACATGATACTGAAAGAATCCCTAGGCCTCAAACATTAGCCTTAAGGGTATACCCCAACATGCTTTGTCCTCAAGCAAAAATCAAAACTTGATTAAAAGAATAACCTTTTCATGCTCAATAAATTTCTAAAATACAACCTATCAATGAAAAATTACATCAATTGATTTATAAAACTTCAAGCAAACATATCATTCTTAGAATTCAATCCTCTAGATCCACAATTCAATCAAATAAAACTTTGCAACTTGTATAATAAATAGAATTTTCAATCTCATGATTTCACCCAATTTCAGTTCAAATATATCATGCTTTTGTTTACAGGAATTAGGTTTCCAAGATCTTTTTCCACACATGATTTTTTTTTATGTATTTTGTTTGTTTTTGTGAAGATAGCATGTACCCACTTAGATACACACTTTTTATTTTTGACTTCAACTCTTATCTTCGGTACCACTATCAATTTTGCATAGTGCCAAGTAAAGGAGTCTTATTCTTTTTATCTCTCATTATTTTTTTACAGACTTCAACCCATGTCTTAGGTACCACTATCAATTTTACATAGTGCCAAGTAGGGGAGTCTCTCACTCTTTTTGTGGATCTTGGATTCTTCCTTCCCAACAAATAGCAAAATAGACTAAACATCTACTAGGTTGATCAATTGATATCAATTCACAAATCATACTGATATGCTCATTTTATTTAAAGGAGTAGTTTCACCTTTAGATCTTATTCTTCAAATAACACATCTACCGAAAATTTCATGCATCAACCAATGTCAAATTTCAAAAATAGACATGCATTGAAGAAATAAATCTAACATGATAGGGTTTTTCTCTAATCACAAGTATAAATACTCACATCATCAAGGAAGATATTTTATCAATAAATCATGTCATCATATAGTAGAAAGTGGATCATATGCTTTCATCAATTTTAACAACACATTTGAATAATATCATCATCAAAACAATGAGTTCCATATATCCATAAAATCATTTTTCAAGAGAAAACCAATAAGTAGTATAAATATGATAAAGTCAAAGATGCACTATATGAAATAGTCATTAATAAGAGAGTGCAAGTGATACTTACCAAACTATATAGATCATGTTCAATCATTGTCAGGCCAATGCAGCTGGGTCCAAAGATATGCCTTTTGAAAATTTTCTGCAAAATTTAAGGTACATAAGGCTCAGATCAAAAAACAGTGTCAAAAAATAATAATGATAAAAAATAATCTGAAGGGAGAATCAGAGATGTCGTCGGAGGTCTGAAGAGGATGCCGGTGGAAAGAGTCAAGCAGGCAAGAAGCAGAGGGTGAACAGAAGCTAGCTGAAAAGCTGCTGTCAATGATGATGATGCCGACAGTAGAATGAGTAATCTCTAGTGGCCTGCTAGAGATCACAGTCCTAGAGGTGAGATCGTTGGCTGGTGGGTGTGAGAGATAGCTCTACAAAAATAGAAAATCAGTCACTAATGAATATTCTACTGCATAAATAAAATAAATGGAATAAGAGGCAGCAAAAGAAGTAAGAATCTGCATATGGTATAATCCAGTGTCGACGACTGGATACAGTGATGTCAGAGGCAGATGCAGTGGTGGTTAGAGGTGGAAGACAGTTGCTCTTGAAGATTTCTAAATTTGGATGCAAAATAAGCAATAACTGGTAGAAAGCAAACTGTGCAGTTTTTGAATTTTTTATGAAAAGTAGCCATACCCTAGAATAAAATTTAATAATCCAAATAGAAAATGGACAGAACCATGTAATAGAATGAGATATTTTCTTTTCAGACGTATGAAAATTGAAGGATCAAAACCTTTCAGGAATTTAGGGTATCAACAGAAAGAAGACTATTCAGATTAAAAACTGCACAAACTACACAAAAGTTAATCAGATTCAAAAAGTTGCTATGTGTCCTAGAATGATCAGAAAATATTTTCATGAAAATAATTAATCCACAAGGTAGAATGACACACGATCTTCTAATTCCAAGTGAAAAATCTAGGTTTCACGTCACCGAAACATCTTAAAAAGTGGCAGCAAAAGCGCTAGTCAGAACAATAGTCAGAAAAAAACTGCTGCAGAAATTAATCAGAATCGAAAAGTTGCTATGTGTTTTAGAATGATCCATGAACTTTAAAATTCAGAAAAAATATCCAAATGATAGACAAAGATGAGTACTTCGATGTTGTTTCAAAGATCAAAAATTTTTGCAACCCAGTTACTTAAAATCACAGCGAGAAAACACCCAGTCAATAAGCAGAAAGCGGCTTTAAAATACGGTACCGTGTAATGCTTTACGGCAGTGCCGTATTTTTCAAAGAAATCTCGAGTTAAAAATGACTCAAAAATATGGTACCGTGAACAATATTACGGTAGTGCCGTAAAATACCAAAAACTCTTGAGTGGAAATCAGACAAAAAATACGGTACCGTAAAGCAAATTACGGCAGTGCCGTATTTTGCAAAACATTTTATTCTCCCTGCAAAACAAAAAAGAAAAATTAAACCTAAAAATTAACTAAAATAAAAGGAACTAAACTAAGATAGAGTGCTTGGGTTGCCTCCCAAAAAGCGCTAATTTTTAGGTCATTAGCTTGACCAAAAATCAAAAATCATGGTGAAGCAGGTGAATTAGTTCCAAAGTAAAGAGCAAACAATTTTTTGCATTTCCTTTGTCCTAAAAGTTTAGCCACTAATCCAAAAATCCAGAAATTCATATAAATCTCAATCAAAGTGGCTTTCTTAAATATGCAGAAACTAAAATCATACTTCTCAAATCCACTCAAAGAAATCTTTATGATCTTCCTATGTTTATCAAAAAGCAAAATCATAAGTCCTTTCTTCAGATTAATATTTTCAATAGCAATAGAAGTAGGACTTGATCAAAATAATCAAGCATTGGATCATCATAATAATGTTTATGTCTTTCATTAGATTCCTCAATAAAGCATAATTTTTCAAATTCATCAAAATATTCAACAAAAGATATGGGCAAAACATCAGAGTGAGATTCATCAGTATTTGTAAGTTTCAAATCATCTTCAGGTTCCTCATGCTCACAATCAAATAGAGTATCAATATCAAAATCAAGATGAGACTCTTCAAAATCAATTTCCTCATGCTTCCCCACAAATAATTCATCATCAGAAGAGTCAAAATCAGAATATGAAAAAGAATTAATAGAATCAGGGTTTACCACAAGAGATTTATCATTAATTTCAAAAATATCACCAAAATCATAGTGGGGTTCATTAATGTCTATAATTTTTGAACCTTCATCATGCTCATCAAATTTAACCATATATAAATTTACATCAAAATCAGAATTATCATCAAAAGAAGGTTTTTCAATTTCAATTTCTTTAAACTTTTCCTCAACTAAACTATCAAAGGAATCAATTTTACAATCATCAAAATTAGAGTGAGATTCATGAATATTCATATAAGGCTCAATCTCAAAACAATCATAATCAGTGGGGGAATTTTCTAAATCAAGTTTTTCAGTATCAAACTCAAATAACCAATCTTATTGCGTAATCTGGTTTTCTAGAAATTCAGTATTAGCAGTCAAAGATTCTTCCTGGAAAAGAATTTTGATTAACTAAACTCTTAAGATCCTCAATGTGCTTACTTAGATTTGCCATAATTTTTTCACACAAGATTTCTAAGCTAGATTTTTCAGTATCCTCATAGTATGGCACAAAAACATGATCATGGCAATCATCATAAAAAGAATTTTGATTTTCCCAACTAGAATAATAATGATCATCTTGATAACATGGTAAATTGGGATTTGCATGATTTCTAAATTGACATTCATAAGTAAAATGATCAGAAGACTTACAAATATTACATGTAACAAGATAAGAGTGGAATTTCGCTATTTCTGCAATAGACATCCCAGAATAATCTTTATGCTCACCTTTTTGCATGTATCCCTTACCTCTTTCAGAAGCCCATGAATTATGATAAAAAGACATTTTTTTTCAAAAAGATAATCCAACACCAGTCAAATAAAACCCCTTTTTTTTCAGAATATCTAACAAAAATAGAAAATCTAAAACACAAGTAAATTCACAAATTTCAGAAATTCTCAGTTCTGTCATAACTGTGAAAATGAAAAACCTCCAAAAAGAAAAAAAACAAAGTTAAATCTAAAACAAATAAAACCTAGTCTAGCAATACTAACAACTATTTTGATATTAACAAAACTAAGATCCCCGGCAACGGTGCCAAAAACTTGATAGGCTTCCGCAAGTGCACAGAATTATCGAAGTAATAAAAATATCGATCCACAGAGACCTTATTGTTAATTACTAAATAATTATTTTCTCGCTAGCTAAGTAAACCGAATATGATGAAAGTAAGCAGTATAGCTAACACGAAGGATAATCAGAGAGATAAACATGGGACTAGGGTTTCATCCACCTTGATTTCAATGATAAGATATAAATAAAAGGTTCATCAATCAAATCTTGCTATGATAAAGACCTAATTTACTTCATAAAAGGATTATCACACTTTCGTGTAGACAATCACGCAGGAACCAATCCTCGCTTTCGCGCAAGATCTATCCCAATGCTGCAGATAAGTAAACCATCAACAAAGAACTCAAGGATCACTTTCGTGCATCCGAATTCTAAGTTGATCATCACAAGTGGAGCCTCAAGGATCACTTTCGTGCATCCGAGTCTCAACACAGGTTCTACCTAGGGTTCTCCAACGTTCTGATCCTCACTTTCGTGCAAGATCTCCACGTTTGACACAATAACTCAATCCTAGATCAATATTATTAAACATGGCAATTAATCTACTAGAACAGATCAAGTTGGATCTAACCTAACGAAGGGATCCTAACATGCAATTCTAGGGTTCCAAGTTCTCAAGCAAATCACCTTTCAGTCTCATTGCGAAAACTCTAAAACATGGATAATAACATAGATCTATGGAAAGTTAAAGACAATACATCCAAAGTAGAATTATCACAACGAAGATTATCATGACGAAAAAGAAGAATTATCTAATCATTAAAAATCAAAGGGATTACACCCCATGTCCCAAAATATGTCTAAGCTTGCATGGAGAAGAAAATACAATAATCCATAAATTCAGAAGATCAAAAATCAACTAGAAAAGAGGTTTTCGAAAATACAGCACGGCTGTGAAATATTTCACAGTCGTATTTTGCAAGCAGAACTCGATGAACAGTGTTCTCACCACCGATTTCGTCGATTCCTCCTCCGATTGAACTCCTTTTCCTTTGAAACTTCTAGAATGTTGTCTTCTCCACTAGGCGAAGCTTCTGCGTGAAAATCACGGCCGGATATTGTCTCCACGCCTCTCGGCACGAGGCAAACCCTAGCCGCCTCTCTGACGATTTCTCCTTTGATATTGGATAAAAGTTCTTTTTTTTCTCGGTGCGTGTATCTTCTCCTCTTAAAGACAAAGCGGCAACTACTTTTGGATTCCAATTTGGAGCTCTGGATCAAAATTTATGGCCCGAACAAGTTTCAGCCGCGGAAAACTCACGATTTTGACTGGAAATTATGGTCGTGTAATAATTTACGGCAGTGCCGTATTTTCATTCTATGCACCGAAAGTCAAAATTACGGCCCGTAAAATATTTCTCGACGGTGCTATAAAATCGGACGAGTTCTCTGGTCTGGATCGCCTGGGAAATACGGTACCGTAGAATCATTTACGGATGTGCCGTAAAATCAGCAAAGGTTTCTGTTCTAAAAGCGCTGAAACATACGGCAGTGTAATTCTTTACGGTAGTGCCGTAAAATCACAAAAACTTTTTGTTCGAAAAATCCTCCAAATTACGGCAGTGTTCTGATTTTACAGTACTGTCTGAAATTACAGTGCCGTAAAATGGATTACGGCACTGCCGTATTTTGCTGAGTTACTCCATTTTGCGTGAAATTTCTTGGGTGACCTCCTCTTGATTATGGTAACTCTTTTATGTGTTTGATTTTGCTTGAAAACGCCTTGAAATAGTGTCTTTTTACCTGAAAACCATGAAAAACCAAAATAGAAGTAGACTTTGCAATATTTGATGAATTCAGCATAAAAATAAGGAAAAAGATCCTCAATTTAGCATGAAAAGATACATAAAATGATACAAAATATACTATATATTTTGGTGTCATCAAGCTATGCCTTAACTTGAAGGAACTTGGAGCCACACATGGACAAGGATCTTAATAGCGGCTATGTTAGGTCTTGTTGGGGCTTGTCACCTAGGTCAAGCATTGAACACCTTTGGCATGTGTTGGTTCAACGTGTTGATTAGGCTATGACTACGTCACTTATTTACTACTTTCCTTACCTGCAAAAGCGTGTCTGGATATGTTTTATCTTTTTGTTATCACAATAGAATTGCATGCCTGTAATGTTAGATAAAAGATAAAACTAAGAGGATGAGGCCAGAAAAACCCTCAAATAAAATATCAAGTATGAAATAGCCTTCTAACTCATAGCCTTCATCAAGCTATTAATTAGTAGTGTTGTGCACTGTTTCCTACCCTCATGGGACACACCCACTTATCTTTAGAAAGTGCGAGGTGACAATGGTTTCCCTAGTCCAGTTTTAACCTAGATATGCTTTCGCAAGGAAACTCGTTAGCCCTGGGCATAACGGTTAGGATAGACTTGACTAAGTTTTCATATGTGGTGGCCACATGATGGAACTCTAGAGGCAACATTAAGAGGTTTGGGTTTAATGCTATATCCAGCCCTTGCTGGATATGAAATGCCAAGACTATCTTAATAAGGGGAATTGCCAAGTGCAATCGGCCGGCGTGCCCACCTTAAGAAGCATCAGTCACTTTGTGCTTCTCATCTCACCCTCGTGGGACGTGAAGCCTCATGTGAAATAAGGATTCAATCTCACTAGGAAATCTTTGATTTTCTAATTGACTTTGTGGGTTGTCAATTCGATTAAAATAGTGGGAGCCATGATCATTTAATACAAGTCCAAATTAAATTATTCGAAGTAATACTAATCTGCTTTTCTTAGTTGTTGTAGATAAAATGGCAACGAACAATAGCGGATTAACATTGTGATCCCTTCTTGAGAAGGATAAGTTGGTTGGTACCAACTTTATGGACTGGCATCGGAACTTGAGGATAGCCCTCAAACTCGAGAAGAAGTTATATGTCCTTGAGCAATCTCTTCCTGCGCCTTCTACACCTAATGCCCGAGTGGCTGACAGAGATGCTTTTAGAAAGCATCAAGATGACTCTTTGAAAGTTGTATGTCTCATGCTAGTCACCATGGCATCTGAACTTTAGGTGCAATATGAGGAGCAGAACGTGTTTCAAATAATAACACATCTGTGAAAACATAGTTGGGAAAGTGTTTTGAGATGAACGACTTAGGGGAGGCCGCCTATATCCTAGGCGTGATAATCTACATGGATAGATCCAATAAGCTCCTGGACCTTAGTCAAAGTACCTACATTGATAAGGTCCTGGAGAGGTTCAACTTGGAGCAATCCAAGAAGGGATACCTTCTAGTGAGACATGGCCTTGCTCTCTCAAAGAGCCAGTGTCCCACCACACAGGCTGAGAGGGATGACATGAGTTGAGTGCCCTATGCTTCGATAGTAGATTCGATCATGTATGCAATATTGTGTACTAGACCAGATGTGGCTTATGCTATCAGCATAACCAGCCAATATTATTCCAATCCAGGTCTACAGCACTAGGTGGCTATAAAAAACCATCCTAAAGTATTTGAGAAGAACTACATATTTGTTCTTGGTCTATGGGGGGATAGGAAGAGCTCAATGTTCAGGGCTACATTGATGCGTCATTCTAGTTAGACCCTGATGACTTCAGATCACAGGCAGGCTTTGTGTTCAAGATGAATGGAGGCACTGTATGCTCGAAAAGCTTCAAGCAATCCACCATAGCTGATTCTACAACCAAGGCTGAGTATGTCGCTGCTTCTGAGGCAGCCAAATAAGCTATTTGGATCAGGAAGTTTATTTATAAACTTCAGGTGGTTGCAACTGCTGTGGATCCGATTGAGCTCTATCGTGACAACAATGGAGCGATTGCACAGGCAAAGGAACCATGGTCTCATCAAAAGTCCAAACACATACTCAGGAGATTTCACCTGATCAGAGAGATCATTGACCGAGGTGATATTAAGATTAGCAGAGTTGACATAGACAACAATCTAGCAGACCCACTAACTCAAGCTTTGGCGAAGCGGAAGCATGATGGTCATACGAGGGACACGGGGTTGAGATTTCTCAACAACTAAGTCTATGTATAGGTGGGAGATTGTTGGTGTATATGCCCTAGGACCCGTTGTTGGTCTATCTTTTGTATCACTTGACATTGATATCTTATATATATTATTTTGGCATTATCATTATTATGCTTTATTTACATCTGCGTTCTTTGTATACTTGCATGATAATGTCACTAAAGACAGATTATATCTGTGCTCAAACACTATCCCCAGTCAAGTACCTAAGTGGATAAGGGATGGCTTTGGTACATGTGTGATGCGTTGTATTTTACACCACATTTTTGCCTATATTTTAGATCATATTTTGGGCTTAATTGAATGATTTTATGCAATTTTTAATGTTTTTACTTCACTTTGCACAAAATCTTCGCTTTTCTTAGTTTTATTGAAAATGTAGGTAAAATGGCATAAAAATGAAGGATTTCACGAATTTTGAAGCCATATCACGATTCTCGAGGAAATCACGAGTTTACACATAAAATTTGGAGCGAAAATAGTGAAGATCGCTACATTCACGGCCTTGGCCGTAATTTTGGCGTTCGAAGGGCGAAATCGCGGCTAAGTAAAAAAGTTCACAGAAACTTTCACGGGTGAGGCCGTGAATCCATCACGGTCCGTGAAACTTTCTGTGTACAAAGGGACTGCACACACAGAAAGAATTACGGCTTCGGCCGTAAACTTATTACAGGCCGTAAAAATGTTCGCCCTTTCGGTTTTTCACTTGATTCAAACCCAAACCAAACTAGAATTAAACCAATCTCTCCAGAAACCTTCCTACATGGGTTCTATACTGATTAGACTATAAAAGGAAGGGTTTTGGAAGGGTTTCGGGGGCTTCTAGGCACAAAAACAAACGGCTGTAGCGGCGGCGGCGGAAATCAATTCTAGGGGCAAAATTCCAGCGAGAGATCATGCAAAGGAGGGGATTTGACGCTTCATTTTCATCACTAGATTAAGGGGAAGAGTTCAAATTACTTTCCTAGTGTCTCTTTGCATTATTTTAGAGAGATTACTGATGACACCGAAATATGTAGTATATTTTGCATCATTTTAGATACCTTTTCATGCTAAATCGAGGATATTTTTACTTGTTTTTATGCTAAATCCATCAAATGTTGCAAAGTCTACTTCTATTTTGGTTTTTCATATTTTTCAGGTAAAAAAGCACTATTTTAGGTTTTTTCAAGCAAAATCAAATACATGGAAGAGTTCTCATCAACAAGAAGAAGTCACCCAACAAATTTCACGCAAATCGGAGCAAGCCGGCAAATTACGGTAGTCCCGTAATCTATTTTACGGTACCGTAATTCCAAATGGTACCATAAAATCCGAACACTGCCGTAATTTGTAAAGATTTTCGAACAGAAAGATTTCCTGATTTTACGGTACCGGCCATAAGCAATATTATGGTACCGTATTTTCCAGCCGTTTCAGAACAGAAAGTTGCCCTGAAATTACGGCACCTGCCGTAAAGAATTACACGGGCCGTATTTTTTCGACGAATACAACCAGAGAGCTCAGCTGATATTACGGCACGGGCCGTAAACTATTTTACGGGCCGTATTTTCAGAGACAACATCAGTACAGAAGACTCAAGAGATTTTACGGCACCAGCCGTAAACAATTACACTGCCGTAAAACCCATTTTGAACGCGACGCCCGGTCAGTTTCCACGCCCAATTTTTGCGGAGATTCTTGCGGGTGATCTAGGGCTTAATATTCAAAGTCGTAAGAAGCAAAGGGGGAGCTTTTGACGAGAGGATTACAGAGAGACCAAAAGCCCTAAATTTCATGCACTGTCGAAGGAGAAATCTTGATCCACGCCGCCGCCGAGGGTTCCGCCGCCACGCTCGATCCAAATGATCTCCGGCCGTGATCTTTCTACCGAAGCTGCACCTAGTGAAGGAGAGGACATGCCAAAAGTTTCAGATCAAAAGGAGACGAATTGGAGGAGAAATCAGAGAAGAAGAATCGCCACCGATTTCTTCGCAAATTATGGCTGTGAAATACTTCACAGCCATGTCGTATTTTCTGAGAACTCTTTCTTTTGTTGAATCTCAATTTTCTGAAATTATGGAATTCTGTAATCTCTTCACCATGCTAGCTTAAACTATTTTTGGGACATGGGGAAGTAGTTCACTTGACTTTCAATGATTAGATAACTTCTTTTTTTTCAATATTTCGTTGAGTTTGATCTTAACATGATGATTTTGCTCATGCGTTAACTATGCTTAGAATCTCTTTAAGTTCATGTTATTAATTATGTTTTTAGAATTTTCACTTGAGACCGAAAGGTGATTGCTTGAGAATTTGGAACCCTAGAACTGCATGTTAGGATCCCTTCCTTAGGTTAGATCCATCTTGATCTTTTCTAGTAAGATAATTGCCATAATTATAACATGAATCTTTAGATCGAGCCTATTTGTCAAACGTTGAGATCTTGTGCGAAAGCAAAGATCGGAATGTTGGAGACCCTTGAGCAAAACTAGTTGCGAGACTCGGATGCACGAAAGTGATCCTTGAGACTCCACTAGAGATTCCTAGAACTCGGATGCACGAAAGTGATCCTTGAGTTCATCGTTTGATAATATCTTCATCATGATAAAATTGAATCAACGAAATCCTTATACATATCTAGTCATAAAAGTTTAAGTGAACGAAACCCTAGTCCCAGCTTTTCTCTCTGATAATCCCGCTCTTAGTTCCGATTGCTATTTTCACGATCTCGATTTGCCTAGATAGAAAGAAATCGACTATTTAGTATTCGACAACGTAGGTCCCTGTGGATTCGATACTTTTTTTTATTACTTTGTATACCCGTACACTTGTGGTTTAACATCAAGGTTTGGTGTCATTACCAAGGATTAGTCCAAGGTACATGCGTGCCAAACTTGTAGTGATTCCCTCCCGGACTAACAAGTTTTTGGCGCCGTTGCCGGGGACCTTAGTTTTGTCGATATTGAAGTCGTTGAGATTATTGCTAGATTAGGTTTTTATTTACTGTCTTTTTTTTTATTTACTGCTTGTTTTCTGTTTCTTGAAATCACTTGATCTGTTTACTTTGCATGCGCAGGAGCCTTAGGTCAGGACCACTTGTACCATTAGATCCTGAAATCAACAAAACATTGAGAGTGCGCAGAAAGTTAAAATTGGAAGAAGAGCTGCAAGAACAATCCCAACTAGAGTTAGAAGAAGAGATATTTGAGATGGGAGACAATCAGAACCATCAGAGAACACATAGGGACTATGCAGCCCCTAATCATCATGAAATTCGTTCTAGTATTACTAGGCCAGCAATTGAGGCCAACAATTTCGAGATTAAGTCTGGAGTTATTGCAATGTTTCAACAAGAGCAATTTGGAGGATCTCCACTGCAGGATCCCAACCAACACTTGGCCTTGTTTCTTGATCTATGCGATACTATTAAGATGAATGGTGTTTCTAATGACGCATTTAGACTAAGACTCTTTCCCTTTTCTCTCAGGGATCGGGCAAAGACATGGCTTAATTCACACCCAGCCGGTACCTTCACCACTTGGAATCAGCTGTCCAACTCCTTCCTGAACAAATACTTTCCCCCAAGCAAAACACTGCAGATGAGAAACCAAATTACAAGCTTTCAACAGAGAAGTGGGGAGTCGCTCAGTGAAGCCTTGGAGAGATTCAATGAACTGCAGCGGAAGTGTCCTCACCATGGATTAGAACTTCAAACTTTAATGCAAACTTTTTATATTACCTTATCTAATCAAACTAAAATGATTGTGGATGCTGCTACAGGAGGAGCTCTTATGAGCAAAACACCAGATGAAGCCTTCAGACTGATAGAGGAGATGGCATTGAACCACAATCAATGGACTACAGAAAGAGGAGTACTTTACAAGCCTTCTCAAGGTAAGGGTGAAAATGAAGGATTGCGATCCTTAGAAGAGAAGGTAAACTTTTTGTGCAATAAGTTAAATTCTATGCAAACTACTTCTGTTTCTGCTATTACTTGTGAAAATTATGGCCATGATGATCATACTGCTGAATATTGTAGAACTGTTGATCAGGGTAGTGAGCATGTGAATGTCATAGGGAATTACAATCAAAGTAGACCTAATGACCCCTATTCTAATACATATAACCCTGGATGGACGAATCACCCCAATCTTTCATGGAAAAACAATAACAATGTAGGGGGGAACACTAAAAACAAAGGATTCCAAAGGCAAAATCCCAACCAAAATCTGAATCAAAATAATGATCAATTTTCTGAGATAAAATTCATGTTTGAAAAATTAATGACCAGTCAAAATCAGTTTGAGTTGAAACAAGATAGAAAAATTGAAGAGTTTATGTCTGATCAAAAACAAATCATGTCAAATCAAAAGAGACAAATTGAGGAGTTTAAGCAAAGTGTTCATCAAATTAACTCTAGACTGGATAGAGTAGAAGCCCACAATAAAATCCTTGAAAACCAAATTGCACAACATGCTAGTGTACCTTACAGACCCCCAGGGAAATTTCCTGCAAAACCTGAGATAAACCCTAGGGAGCACTGTAATGCCATTATGACTAGAAGTGGGAAACAACTAAGAGAACCTAGAGGGAGGTCTGAAAACATTGAAAAAAGGATTGTTGATAATGAAGAAGAGTTAGAGTTAGGAGAATCCTCCTCACATAAGAAACCCCAAACTTGTTCATCACCTCAAAAGGGTGATGAACCAAAAGGGGAAGAATCATGTGAGAAAGACAATTCTAACCCTAATTTGCCTTCTCCTTACCAAACACCTATACCTTTTCCTCAAAGGTTGATTCAACATAAACTAGACAAAAAGTTTGGCAAATTTCTTGAAATCCTGAAAAAGCTTTATGTTAACATTCCATTTACTGAAGCTATTACTGAAATGCCATCTTATGCCAAATTTTTAAAAGAAATTTTGTCTAGTAAAAGAAAATTGGATGATTATGGTACTTGCATGGTCACTCTAACAGAAGATTGTAATGCGGTCATTCAAAATAAATTGCCACATAAATTGAAGGATCCAGGTAGCTTTTCTGTACCTTGCTCAATTGGTACCCTATCTTTTGACCGAGCCTTATGTGACTTAGGTGCAAGTGTGAATCTGATGCCTCTCTCTACTTACAGGAAACTAAATCTTGGGGAGCTAAAGCCTACGTCAATATCTTTACAGCTCGCAGACTCATCGGTGAAGTATCCTGTAGGTATATTAGAAAATGTTCCTGTGCAGATAGGTAAGTTTTTCATACCTGCAGATTTTGTAGTGTTAGAAATGGAGGTAAATTCTAGAAATCCTATCATTCTTGGAAGACCACTTTTGGCCACGGCTAAGGCTAACATTGATGTGAATCAAGGAAAGATTACCTTTGACATATGTGATAACAAGATTGAATCTAATCTTAATGATCCAACAAACAAACTTTCATACTCAAGATCTTGTTGTAGTATTAAAATATTTAATGATGAAATCTATGATGTTTCAAGTTTGTTTGATGAAACCCCAAATAATGAATCTAACAATCTTTTTGAGGATATTGATGAGAAATTGCAGAAGAAGAGAAAGCCAAAGAGGAAGAGAAGAAGAGAAAGCTCTAGGATGATTAAGAAAATAGAAAGAATTCTGAGCAGATTTGGATACTGTTTCAAGATCGAGCCTTATGTTGTAAGATCAGAGTTGAGGTCCAGGAATTCACGATCAAACCTGAGTGTTAAAGGGTCAAGCTAATGACCTTTAAATTAGCGCTTCTTGGGAGGCAACCCAAGCTTTCTAACCCTTAATCTGTTTTCTTTAATTTAATTTTTGCTTAGGACTAATTTTTATTTTATCTTTGTAGGTTTTTCGTGATTTGGAGGCAAATACGGCACCTACCGTAAAGGATTTCACGGTACCGTATTTCTGATCCAAAATCAACCCGAGAGTTCTTTCGTTTTTACGGCACTACCGTAAGGTAGTTTACGTGCCGTATTTTCTGAAATTTTAATTTTTTTGATTTTCTGAATTTTCAATTTTTTTCAAAAAAAAAAACTTTACAGTTTGAATTTTACGGCTGTACCGTAAAGCACATTGCGGTACCATATTTTTGATGTCATTTCGAACAGAACGTAGCTGAGATTTTACGGCGGTACCGTAAATTGTTTTACAGTACCGTATTTCCGCGTCGTTTTTGGACATAAGGTTCTCGATATTTTATTGCACATACCGTAAACAATTTTAAGGTGCTGTAACTAGGTATCTGTTCGAACAGAAAGCTGTCTCGATTTTACGGCACCGGCCGTAAGGTATTTCACTGCCGTAAAACGCTTTCTGACACACGAGTCTGTGCCGTATTTAGGGTTTCAACCGGATCGTTTTTAGGGTTTTTACCCTCGATCTCGCTCGTTCTTGCGCCGATTTTGGATTTTCGACTTTCTCCAACATCCTCAAGACGCCGGCGACCACTTCCATTCAACTTTCACCGTCGATTAGGTAACCGATTCTCCGATTTTTACGTTTTAGGGAGTTTTGATGAATTTCCGCCCCTTTCGCTCGTTCTTGCTCGATTCTCAACCGTTTGAAGCGATTTTTGTTTCTATACACTCGTTAGGGGATAGGCTTTCGATTTCTTGCTATTAGAAAAGAATTTGGTTAGATTTCATGACCGATTTGAGCTGAAACACGATAAATGCATTTGAACCTACTGTTCACTCATAGTTCGGTTGATTTTTGAAGTTGAGCCGAGTTTTGAGTTGATTTTCACTTTCTACTTGCTTAATTAGTGATGAAGAACTTATGATTCATACATACCATATCAGAATGAAGTCTAGATTGCATGCCCTGTTTTTATATTTTAGAACACATGGATAGGTTGCAATTGAATTGCATTATTGTTTGTTGCCATTAAAATTTGAGTTTGCAGCTTGATTGCCAACATGCCAAGAACAAAATCCATTTGCCCAAGAGAACCAGAGAGAAGAAAAGAAAAAGGGAAAGCCCCTAGTAGATCATCTCAATCCCAAAATCCATATGGGATCACATTTAGGAATGAGATGCAAGAAGCAAGATATAACAAACTGCTGGAAAGGAGAATTGTAAACACAAAATATGTTGATCAAAGAACTCTTGAAGCCTTAGGGCTTTATGAAGATATTCTTTGGATGTTTGAGAGGATAGAAGCCAAGTCGTTTTTCCAGACACATCCACCGACATACTTGCCACTTGTTTTAGAGTTTCTGAGCAGCCTGATTGTGGAATTAAAGGAACACTCCCATGGCTCAGCTGAGGGAAAGATTACTTTCATATTGGCAAATGAAGAGAGAGAGCTTACACTGCAAGAAGTAAGAGACATATTTGGATTGAGCATAGGAGGCTATACCGAAATTCCCTTAGGATTTATGGAGAACATCTTCTGGAACCAGATTACAAATGAAAATCATTTTTATGTTGTGTCTGCCAGAGCCTCGAAGATCATGAACCCTTGTGTCAAATATGCTCATCGGGTTCTAGCACACACGGTATTTGGGAGAGGAGACAGTGACGGCATGGTCCGTCAGCATGAGTTGTATTTCCTATGGGGGATGCTCAACGGATTTGCCGTGGATGTTACTTACTTCATGGTGAAGCATATGGATAAGGTTGCCAGGGCAACTAGAGGATCAGTAGTAATAGGAGGCTTAGTTACTCCTATAGCCATGCATCTTGGGATTGAGCCCTTTGACACAGAAATGGTGCGAGGGAATCCAAGACTTGACATGGAGTCTTGCATCGCGATGAAGATGATTGTCAGGGAGGGAGATACATTTTGTTTGGTCCTTGGACCAAACATCCGCCCTCTGCCTTTGCCCCATGTTCAGAAGACTACAGTCAAGGATAGAGCAAACTGGAAGTTGTCACCTAGCACAGCAACAGCAATAGCTTTTTCCCCGCCTCTTGATTCAGCACCACCACCACCCACCTGGGGTAGACGGGGTGATCCATTTGGGATGGAGTCACCACCTCGTGATCCTACACAGACTGCAGGCTCTTCATCACAGAGACCGACAGCTGGCTTTGCTAGCCACCATGATCCTGGTTTTCAAGCGTTGACGGCACAGATGTATAACCAAGAGTGCCGCCAGGAGAGGATGGAGGAGACCTTAGGGTACATCCACAGAGACATGGAGAGGTTATGCAACCACATGGAAGATATGGGTAACTTCCTCTATGACCATTTTGGTTATACTGATCATAGGGACTATGGCTATCATGGTGATCAGAGAGGAGCCCCATACTTCGATCCCATGGAGACTGCTGCAAGAGATTCAGAGGCGACGCGATCGGATGATGATGAGTAGGGGCTTTGTGAGTATTATCTTCCCTTACCTTTTTGTTGTACTATGATTTTCTTTATCTCATTGTTGTTTTATATGATGAAGGGAAGGATGGTGCTTCCATGACTACCGCCACTGCATTCTATTTGATATGCCTATTACTCTTATTTCGATATGGTTGTATGATGATATTTTGATATTCTGATTCGATATGGTTGTGTGATGATGATGATATTGATCTTTACTAATTCGATGAGGTTGTATAATGATTTGATATTCTGATGTTTTACATGGTGATATATATTTTCTATTGATATGATATCATGATAATTGACAGTGATGATGAGTTGACTCTTAATTTATACTGTTGATAACTTGAATGATTGATGATCTCAAATTCATGATTAGAGTTATAACCCCATCATGTCAAAATTTATTTCTTCAATACATATTTGTCTTTTGAATTATGACATTGATTGATGTATAAAATTTTGGATAGGTATATTATTTGAGGAATAAAATTTAAAGGTGAAACTTCTCTTTTGAATAAAATGAGTATATTAGTATGATTTGAGAATTTAAATCAATTGATCAACCTAGTTGAGGCTTAGTCTATTTTTGCTATTTGTTGGGAAATAAGAATCCAAGATCCATAAAAATAGTGAGAGACTCCCCTACTTGGCGCTATGCAAAATTGATAGAGGTACCTAAGACATGGGTTGAAGTCTAAATATGAAAAATAATGAGAGAGAAAAAGAATAAGACTCCTCTACTTGGCACTGTATAAAATTAACAGTGGTACCGAAGAAAGAGTTGAAGTCAAAAAAAAAAAAAAAAAAAAAAAAGGTGTGTATCTAAGTGGGTACATGCCATCTTCACAAAAAAAAATTGTGTGTGGAAAAAGATCTTGGAGACTTAATTCCTGTAAACCAAAGCCATGATAGATTTAAATTGATACTGGGTGAAATCATGAGATTGAAAATTTTATTTATTATACGGTTGCAAAGTTTTATTTGATTGAGTTGTGAATCTAGAAAATTGAGTTCTAAAGATGATATGTTTACTTGAAATTTTGTAAATCAATTAATAGAATTTTTCATTGACAAGTTGTATTTTAGAAATTTATTGAGCATGAAAAGGTTATTCTTTCAATCAAATTTTGATTTCAAATTTTTTATTTTTGCTTGAGGACAAGCAAGGTTTGAGCCTTATGTGTTTGATGACACCGAAATATGTAGTATATTTTGCATCATTTTAGATACCTTTTCATGCTAAATCGAAGATCTTTTTACTTGTTTTTATGCTAAATCCATCAAATGTTGCAAAGTCTACTTCTATTTTGGTTTTTCATGTTTTTTAGGTAAAAAGGAACTATTTTAGGCATTTTCAAGAAAAATCAAATACATAGAAGAGTTCTCATCAACAAGAAGAAGTCACCCAAGAAATTTCACGCAAATTGGAGCAAGCCGGCAAATTACGGTAGTGTCGTAATCTATTTTACGGTACCATAATTCCACATGGTACCGTAAAATCCGAACACTACCGTAATTTGTAAAGATTTCTGAATAGAAAGATTTCCTGATTTTACGGTACCGGCCGTAAGCAATATTATGGTACCGTATTCTCCAGCCATTTCAGAACAGAAAGTTGCCCTGAAATTACGCAACCGCCGTAAAGAATTACACGGGTCATATTTTCCCGACTAATCCAACCAGAGAGCTCAGCTGATATTACGGCACGGGCCATAAACTATTTTATGGGCTGTATTTTCTAAGACAACATCGGTACAGAAGAATCAAGAGATTTTACGGCACCAGCCGTAAATAATTACACTGCCGTAAAACCCGTTTTGAAAGCGACGCCCGGTCAGTTTCCACGCCTGATTTTTGTGGAGATTCTTGCGGGCGATCCAGGGCTTAATATTTGAAGCCATAAGAAGCAAAGGGGGAGCTTTTAATGAGAGGATTACAGAGAGACCAAAAGCCCTAAATTTGTGCACTATCGAAGGAGAAATCTCGATCCACACCGCCGCCGAGGGTTCCGCCGCCGCCCTCCATCCAGACGATCTTCGGCCGTGATCTTTCTACCGAAGCTGCGCCTAGTGAAGGAGAGGACGTGCCAAAAGTTTCAGATCAAAAGGAGACGAATTGGAGGAGAAATCAGAGAAAGAAAAATCGCCACCGATTTCTTCGCAAATTACGGCTGTGAAATACTTCACAGCCATGTCGTATTTTCTGGGAACTCTTTCTTTTGTTGAATCTCAATTTTCTGAAATTATGGAATTCTGTAATCTCTTCACCATGCTAGCTTAAACTATTTTTGGGACATGGGGAAGTAGTTCACTTGACTTTCAATGATTAGATAACTTCTTTTTTTTTAATATTTCATTGAGTTTGATCTTAACATGATGATTTTGCTCATGCGTTAACTGTGCTTAGAATCTCTTTAAGTTCATGTTATTAATTATGTTCTTAGAATTTTCGCTTGAGACTGAAAGGTGATTGCTTGAGAATTTGGAACCCTAGAACTGCATGTTAGGATCCCTTCCTTAGGTTAGATCCATCTTGATCTTTTCTAGTAAGATAATTGCCATAATTATAACATGAATCTTTAGATCGAGCCTATTTGTCAAACGTGGAGATCTTGTGCGAAAGCAAAGATCGGAACGTTGGAGACCCTTGAGCAAAACTAGTTGCGAGACTCGGATGTACGAAAGTGATCCTTGAGACTCCACTAGAGATTCCTAGAACTCGGATGCACGAAAGTGATCCTTGAGTTCATCGTTTGATAATATCTTCATCATGATAAAATTGAATCAACAAAATCCTTATACATATCTTGTCATAAAAGTTTAAGTGAACGAAACCCTAGTCCCAGCTTTTCTCTCTGATAATCCCGCTCTTAGTTCCGATTGCTATTTTCACGATCTTGATTTGCCTAGATAGTAAGAAATCGACTATATAGTATTCGACAACGTAGGTCCCTGTGGATTCGATACTTTTTTTTATTACTTCGTATACCCGTACACTTGCGATTTAACATCAAGGTTTGGTGCCGTTACCAAGGATTAGTCCAAGGTACACGCGTGCCAAACTGTAGTGATTCCCTCCCGGGCTAACAATTACATGTTGAATTCATCGATGAACATGTTGTTTGCTTTGAACATGAACGTGTAAACATTATTTTGGGATTTGGGAAGTAGCTCGTTGACGATTCATGGATTAAATATATTGTCTTAAATCTTTGATATGGATTTTACATATTTGATTTGATTAGAATTGTGTATATTCCATAATTTACCCTGATCAAGTAACTTTACCTCTTAGACATTGCGAGAAGGACCGAGAGGTGAATTGCAATGACAGATCTATTCTTTTCAAACCTACAAATCCAATCACGAGAGTAGTTCGGATTCGTTTGAAGGATTTCATGGTTTTTCACAGAACTTAATGGGTCTAGTTACGTTAACTGTCACGAGAGTAGGGAGTTAGCGTAGCTAGGTACCGGATTACGCTTAGAGATGAGGTAATCTGTACCCTAGGAAAAATCCCTTTCAAAACTATAATTTTCTATTTAAAGATTTATTTTTACTAAATTCATATTTGTCAATGTGGCAAAACCCCGAATCCTGAATTTATCTAAATTGATTTTTACCAAAACGCTATCTTTATTTCTTTTTATCGTACTTAGAAGTTTTCAGAAAACAAAAACCACAAATTTGATTCGTCTAGATATAGATCGACCGTGTAATCGGTACTTGACCACCTGATCCTCGTTGGGAATGATAATCTTTTTATTACTTCGATAAATCCGTGCACTTGCGGATCGTATCAAGTTTTTGGCGCCGTTGCCAGGGATCAAGCCAGCCAATATCGATTTAATCGTGAGATTTATAAACTTGACATTTTTTATCTATTTTAATTTTTATTTTGTTTTTTATTTTTGTTTTTGTTTTTATTTATTTTTTTTGTTTGTTTTTCGCATTATTTTTCTTTATAGTTAGTATATTTTATTTTTCTCTTCTTGGATTAACACATTGTATGAATAGGAGAACTCAAGCCAGAAATCATTAGAATAGACATCTTATGCTTTAATTTGTATTTCCTGTTTTACATTTTGTATTTTTAATTTTATTGCAAATATGATGTTTAACCAATGTCAATGGTCGAATCAGAGGTATGTGCCACCGGCAATGACAAGAGATTATGGCACGGATGTATCAGAATCACTTTTAGAAAAGGTAAATTCTTATATTCAACATACTGAATATGTAAGCATGCAATGTTATAAGTTGAAATATGTTATTTATGATATTTATGGATTTCATGGGCATGATTTTACTGAATGTCAATTAGGGATTCCTCCATGCTTGAATTCATGCCCTAGTACCTATAACCCAAGTTGGGAGAACCATGAAAACTTGTTTTATCAAAATGACCTCAAAAATCATTAGTGAACCTCAAAATCTAGCTTAGAAGCCTTGCTTGAAAATTATATAGATACTATGGACAAACAAAGTGAGGAAATTCATACTATAATTTATGGCACTGATAAAAAAAGACATAGAGGAAGAAATCCAGGATGAATTTGAGAATTTTGTAGAGTTGGAACAATCATTAGTCATGACTCCAGTCACAGATTATGATTTACCTTCTTTAAATTTTGATGATTTTGAAAATTCTAACCCTTCCTCAAACACTTTACCAGCCATCTAGTCCCCTCTCACATAATGAAGTGCCTTGCAACACAAATACTTGGGACATGTTTAAAGAGAAATTTGAACTTTTGGAGTCTTATGAGAATAAAGATGAAGAATTTAAGGATCCTCAAGTAAGAGCTAGTGAGATAGATGGTGATAAATTTGATAGTGTGAGGATGGAATACTCCATTGAAGAGAAAGAAATTGAGGAAAAAGATGAGGAAGAGGATCCTGAGCATATTACACCACCACCACTACCATGTGTACCATCAATTCTTTTTCCCCAGAAAAATCCATTAGGAATTTGCATGATAGATGGTGGAGAGGATAATGATGATGAGGTGATTGAAATATTATTTGATTCAAATTTAACCGCAGGTACCCAAAAGATAATAACACATGAGATACTTGATCACATTGACATTGAGGTAAGAGAAAAACCAAATTTGAAGTTTGAAAATTTCTTGAACAATTTAAGGCATAAATTTTTTTATCTTAATTTCAGACTTCTTCCAATTGCTGATACAAATTTAAAGGAAGAATGCATGATTTTACTCTTGAATAAATACAAAAAAATTATTGAGTACTCTTTGCATGACTCTAACTTCTGTTTTTGTATGCATATACTGGACACTGCAATATTGATCCACCTATTTAACTAGATATATTTGGTGGACACACTCTTGAGACGAAGAAAAAATAGAAGATTATATGCTCTCTATTATGGCACTGACTCACTAACTCCGCCATGACATGAAGCTGTGGTCAAGCTAATGACCTTAAACAAGCGCATTTGGGAGGCAGCCCAAAGTTTTTGAATTTTATTAATTTTTGCATTCTTAGTTTTTGGTTTTTGATTTTATTTATATTTTTAGGAATTTTTGCAGCATGTATTGATGAATGTTTATTGATGCAAAATCTTATGATAAGTTGTTTTATTTGTAGGAATTTTTGGAGAATTTTTATATGAGAGAAAAGTGATTAACGAGACCATCACGGGTGCAACCGTGAATCATGTACTGACCGTGATGACGACATTTTCTTTGTGAGTATGGTTAATATGATTTTGATAGTGAAACATGATGGTATTTAATGTTTGAAACTTGTTTACATTGTACAATATGATTATCTTTAATGTGATACAGTTTCTAGATTTTTCGGGGTCATGTTTTCATCCTTTGATATAACTGCATAGAATTTTGCTCATATTATAAAGGGAACTCTTGCAAAATTTTTCTGAAATCTATCATTCATTGATTTTAATGCTTATGTATATGCAACAATCTAAGTATAGGGTGTCCTCATATATTTTGTTTTTTCTTCAAAGCTTTATAGATATGAATTTTGAATGTTTATGATTGTTAAGAAATAATCAAATTTGTTTTATCCTTAATTTTGAACTTAGGAAACATTTTGAGTAATTGATTTGATGATTTAGGGAGTTTTGGAGATTTCATGTAAACTTGAATTGTTGAGTAAATTCAATTCTGGTATTGATAAAATGCATATGTGAATTGTTATATGTTCATAGAACACATGCATAGTATTTTCATACTTAAAGTTTAATTTATCTATTCTTGCTTAATGGAAAATTTTTATAGATTGGAAATTTGGTGATATATCTTTAAACTAAGATTTTCTCCAACTCCTCTAGTTGAGAAATCTTAAGTCATGAGTTATATTATACCATTGTTTGGTATATTTAAATCTGTTGTGATTAAATAACAGAGGGAAAATTTTTAAAACAAATATTTAACCCTCTTGTAGAAAGATCAACAACGATTTAAATACTATGCCACTGACCGGCTTTCTCCAGAAATTAAAAAAAAAGAGAGAGAGATAGAGAAAATAAAAATAAAAAAAAAGAAAAAAAAAAGAGAAGAGAATAAAAATGGAGAAAAAAAAAGTTGTAGGTCAAGTGGATAACTCTACTGACTTTCATAATTGAGACTATGAGTTAAATTATACTACTTTGTGGTATACTTTAAAAAATGTTATGATGCCAACAGGAAAGGGCATATAACCGTTTAAAGACCAAATTGCTCTAAAAATCTCTTATCTTTAACATCACCATGATCCTTGAAATAAATTTTTTCCTATTGAGTAATGTGGATTAATTATGTTGAGAGTATCTTATACTTAGTGCATTAAGAAAGAATATTATGACATGAATTATGAATTTTATCTTTCTTGAACTGTAACCTCTTGGGAATTTATTTCTATCATGATTTTTCTTGAATTACTTGAGTTAGAAAGATTGATTGCTTGATTTGTGAACTAAGGATGATATTAGGGGCAAAAACAAATGAGTGTTCCTTATCATTACATTCTTTATACATATCAAGGTATTGCTTGAGGACAAGCAAACTTTTAAGTCTAGGGTATTTTGATGCGTTGTATTTACACCACATTTTTGTCTACATTTTAGATCATATTTTGGGCTTAATTGAATGATTTTATGTAATTTTTAATGTTTTTACTTCACTTTGCACAGAATCTTCACTTTTCTTGGATTTTTGAAAATGTAGGTAAAATGGCATAAAAATGAAGGATTTCACGAGTTTTGAAACCATATCATGATTCCCGAGGAAATCACGAGTTTACACATCAAATTTGAAGTGAAAATAGTGAAGATCGCTACTTTCACAGACTTGGCCGTAATTTTGGGCCGGCCGTAATTTTGGCGTTCGCGGGGCGAAATCGCGGTTAAGTAAAAAAGTTCACAGAAACTTTCACAGGTGAGGCCGTGAATCCATCACGGTCCGTGAAACTTTCTGAGTACAAAGGGGCTGTACACAGAGAAAGAATTACGGCTTCGGCTGTAAAATTATTACGGGCCGTAAAAACATCGCCCTTTCGGTTTTTCACTCGATTCGAACCCAAACTCAACCATAATTGAACCAAACTCTCCAGAAACCTTCCTAGATGGGTTCTATACTGATTATACTATAAAAGGAAGGGTTTCGGGGGCTTCTAGGCACGAAAATGAACGGCTATAGCGGCAGCGACGGAAATCAATTCTATGGCAAAATTCCGGCGAGAGATCACGCAAAGGAGGGGATTTGACGCTTCATCTTCATCACCAGATCAAGGGGAAGAGTTCTAATTACTTTCCTAGTGTCTCGTTGCATTATTTTAGAGAGATTACATGTTGAATTCATCGATGAACATGTTGTTTGCTTTGAACATGAACGTGTAAACATTATTTTGGGATTTGGGTAGCCCGTTAACGATTCATGGATTAAATATATTGTCTTAAATCTTTGATATGGATTTTATAGATTTCATTTGATTAGAATTGTGTCTATTCTGTAATTTACCCTGATCAAATAACTTTACGTCTTAGACATTGCCAGAAGGACCAAGAGGTGAATCGCAACGTCAGATCTATTCTTTTCAAACCTACGAATCCGATCACGAGAGTAGTTCATATTCGTTTGAAGGATTCCATGGTTTTTCACAGAACTTAATGGGTCTAGTTACGTTAACTATCATGAGAGTAGGGAGTTAGCGTAGCTAGCTACCGGATTACACTTCGAGAGGAGGTAATCTGTACCCTAGGAAAAATCCCTTTCAAAACTATAATTTTCTGTTTAAAGATTTATTTTTACTAAATTCATATTTGTCAATGTGGCAAAACCCCGAATCCTGAATTTATCCAAATTGATTTTTACCAAAATGCTATCTCTGTTTCTTTTTATCGTACTTAGAAGTTTTCAAAAAATAAAAACCATAAATTTGATTCGTCTAGATATAGATCGACCGTGTAATCGGTACTTGACCACCTGATCCTCGTTGGGAATGATAATCTTTTTATTACTTCGATAAATCCGTGCACTTGCGGATCGTATCAATGTGAGACTAGTATATTGGCTGGTTAAGCACATGGTGCTAATGCAGACATATGAGTATATCAATGGTAGATATACTGGATCGACCAGATATGAGGCTCTAACTTGGTATCATGAGTTGACCTCATAGGTGACAAGAGATGCATTGATCTCTTGGCTTGAGGTCATTAACCCCTCTATATGGTTAGGGATATACTTTGATACAATCTAACACCTCTCCGTAGTTAGGAGATTATAATGGTTGTCATTAAGTATGTCACGACCCATATGAGAAGATCAATAGACAGATATAGGATTTGCCCTTTCATGATCCTGAGGGAAGCTTGATATCCACGGGCCCCCCTATGGTTGCATGACTAAAAGTGTGTGGTCATACCTAGGTGAAAGCCTGATTTAGTCATGACTATGAGATTGGGTATAAACAAAGTGGTGACACACTTTGTCTAATCAGATATCAGTTTGGCCAAGGGACTGTAATACATTGGTACTTGTTGCGATGATGGGGTTATTGATGTTGATATCTATTTCAAAGACTTGGGTATTAGTGATGCACTGCTAGGTGCCGCTCACTGCTTGTGATGACCTTAGTTCATCACTGCCAATATCAAAGGAACCTACAGGGTTACACACCTCGATATTCGAGTTCTCATATTGATCGGGTAGCATTTAGATCGAGTTATTTCATAACTCAGATCTATTTGGGAGATTTCATCAGCGCTGATGTGCCTGATAAGATGGAACAAGTCTATTGGAACCAAACACAAGTGGGTGTGTCCATGAGGGTGGGAAACAGTACACAATACCACTGATCGATAGCTTAATGAGAGCTACAAGTCAGATGGCTATATAAGACTTGATATTGTTTCAAGGGTTTTTGTCGTCTCATCCACTTAGTTTTATTTTATATCTAACATTACAGGCATGCAATCCTATAGTAATAACAAAACAATAAAACTCATCCAGGCATGCTTTAGCAGATAAGGAAAGTAGTAAACAAGCGATGTGGTCATATCCTAATCAACACATTGAACCATCACATGCCAAAGGATGTTTAATGCTTGACCTAGGTGACAAGCCCCAACAAGACCTAACCTAGCCGCCACTAAGCTTGAACTTCAAATGCGGCTCCAAGGTCTTCTACACCAAGGCATAGCACTCAAACCCTAGAAGCACATGTAAGATGCGCCCCTAGAAGGTTCAGCCAAGACCTTGGTGGCTCCTCCATGTATGATGCACCATCATGCTTATGCCGAGAGGGATAGCCCACAAACCCTAAGGTTCACCCAAGCCCTTACTTCCGCCACCAAGTGATGACACCAAAATTTATAGTAAATTTTGTGCCATTTCATAGATCTTTTTGTGTCATATTCATACTACTTTGCTTATTTTTATGTCTTTTTTATCAAATACTATGGGATCTACACTCTTTTTGGTTTTTGATGATTTTCATATAAAAAAGGCATGATTTTCAAGCGTTTTTAAGCAATTCCAGATGCATGAATGAATTCCCACCATCAAGAGAAGATTACATGTCAAATTTCATGAAGATTGGAGCTTCAAACCAAATTACGACATTACCATAATCAAAATTATGGTGCCGTGGTTTCACTGCACCTACAGAACAAATCACGGTACTGCCGTAATTTTTGAGTGCTGCCATATTTTGGGACGATTTTGAACAGAAAGTTTCGCAAGAATTACAACACTACCATAACCAATTTTACGGGCCATAATTTCAATCCAGAAATCTACAGAAGAAAATACGGCACTGCCATAATGGATTTCACGGTATTGTAATATCAAACGATATCTATACTGAGGGCTATTGAAGATATTACGGCACTGCCGTAATAATTGTTGCAGCCATAATTCTATTCCTAACATGTAATTCTTTCGGAATGTTTGAAGACAGATTTTTGCGCGATCGATTGCGGACGATCAAGGCCATAAATTAAAGATCCGTGAGAAGAAAAAGGAGAGTTTAGACAGAGGAGAAGACGGAGAGCCAAAAAGCCCTAATTTTCATCCACTTTCCAGAGAGAAATCGAGTTTTCCACCGCCGCCCTAGGTTTCATCGCTAGGAAGTGTACAGTGCATCTCTAGGCGTGAAATTTGAAGGGAAGCTGCGCATAGAGGAGGAGAAGATACCCCAGAAGTTTCAGAGCATGAAAGGAGATCGATCGGAAGAGAAATCAACGAAGAAGTCGTCGCTGACACTGTTCACGCCAGGAATTACGGCTGTAATTTCCATTACAGCCATGTTGTAAAATTGTTTTCCCTTTTCTCCTCGATTTTTGATCCTCTAATACTATGGATTATTGTAATCTTTCTACCATGCTAGCTTAAACTTCTTTTGGGACTTGGGGGAGTAATTCCCTTTGATTTCTTAATGACTAGATGAATTTTTTATTATTTCGTCAAGTATAATTTTAGTATGATAATTCTGCTTCTATGATAATTACTCTTTAATTCTCCATAGATTCATATATCAAGCAGGTTTTAGAGTTTTCGCAATAAGGACCGAAAGGTGATTTGCTTGAAAACTTGGAACCCTAAAATTGAATGTTAGGAACTCACCATAAGAAATTAGGTTTGTTCTTATTTCTTAATTTTAGAAGTTTAATGCCATGATTGATAATCTGATCTAGGATTGAGTTAATGAAACAAACATGACGATATTACAAGAAATTGAATATTAGATTGTTGGAGAACCTTAAGCAGAACCTGTGTTGAGATTCGGATGCATGAAAGTGATCCTTGAGTTTCCACTTGAGATTATTAACTTAGAATTCGGATGCATGAATGTGATCCTTGAGTTCTTTGTTGATGATTCACTTTTATTTAACAATCGAATAGATCCTGCACGAAAGTGAGAATTGGTTCTTGTAAATTGTCTGAGCGAAAGTGAGATGATTTCCTTATTAAGTAAATTATATCTTTATCATAATGAAATTAGACTGACGAACATCTTTTCATATCTAGTCATGGAAATTAAAGTGAATGAAACCCTAGTCCCAGATTCTCTCTCTGATATTTTTGTGTAACCTTCGATAGTTTACTTGCATATTTTCGGTTGTCTAGCTAGTAAGAAATTAATTATTCGGTACTTGGCAAATGAGGTCTCTGTGGTTCGATATCTATTTTATTACTTCGAGTATCCATGCATTTGCGGACACAACACCAAGCAAGATGTGCCATCAAGGTTGATGTGCTAAGATGCAAGCTCCATGAGGGATGCACCCCTAACCTTCTTTATGCGTTTACAAAACAAAAAAAAAAGCGGCACGCATGCCTCACACATAGTACATCATAGGCATACGAGGAGCTTGACTATGACCACAACATAACGCACAATCAAGATATCTATCTCATACTTTTCTATATGCTCGTAAAAAACATAAGAACTGAAATTTAGTTTTTCATTAAAATATATCTTTCAACCTCAACGTATCTTCACAAATCTAGGATCTTTCATTTTTCTTAGGAGTCTACAAGTGGCGCATGCATGCTCCATACATGCTTGCCGCCTACCCCTGCAATCCTTAACTTGTCAAGATTAGGGAAATCACCCAGTCCATGCCCTGCATAATCTTTACAAATCCCAAATAGTAGGTCTATCCTATATGCATGGGGAGAAATTAATTCTCTCGCAAAAGAGTCAATCCCTTACGTGAAGAAATTAAAAAATCAAAGAGATGGAGAAGAGGTTAGGAATGAAAGACCTACAATTTTTCCTACTTATAAAAACCCATGTGCATATGCAAATTTTTAAAAAATTTCAGATGGCATGTGAGCATACAATCAAAGCATAAAACACCGTTCAAGTCTCGCAATTCACTCTAATACTACTGTTGGGAAACCTCGGGGATTTAAAAATTTTAATTACATACACAGCAGAAGCAATCCCCGAAACAGGCCCCGCCCCAAAAACCCAGAAGATCATGTCATGCAAGGGATTCGACACGGTGAGTAAGAGATAATACCTTATAGCAAAGCGAGAAAATATCGATGTAGGCGCCCAAGCATGCGCCCTCTACAGTCTCACACACAACCGATGCTTGAGTCCGCTTTCTTCCATGCCTGGTGCTAGCCTCAGGAAGAAGATCCATACCTTAGGAGACTCCCTTCACAACATGTGCCACCCACAAGATAGGATGCACCAAGGAGTCCTTACTCTCGCCCCTTTGTTGCTCTCGCCAATGGATGATGATACACACCAAGAAGAAGCACACACATGAGGGGGCGACAAGGCATAACTAAATAGGCACAGGACATGAAGAGAATTCGACTAGGGTTAGATGGATGGGCGGCTATCAAAGTTAGAGTTAAGGAAAGATTCAAAATGCTTTCCATTAGACACTAACATCAAGCCATATGTGCCTAGACCTTGCCATGCAAGTCCTCCAAGCCATATGCACCCCAACCATTGCCATAGAGGCAAGGTTTCCATCCAAGCGTTTAGACCAAGTCAAAACGCCATGAGAGATTACCAAATGTGGCTTAAGCATCAATCCTAATCTAATTAAGATTCTATATGCGCCAAGAGGCAACCCACATGTGCCCAATACTTGCCAAATATGATAAGCCTTCCACCCTTGCGCATGGATCTAGTCAAATGCGCCAAGGATGTTGCCAATTAAGGGTCTAGGTGTTAGTCCTAATCCAATTAGGTCTTCATGCACCCATGACTTACCAAATTGGTCAAGCAACCTTTCCAGGAATGGCTTAAGTGATTAAATTGTATCAAATCCAATTTGAATGATTCCAATCACCAATAGGATTCCAATCATAGTCATTGGCGCCACTCCTAATCCAATTAGGAGTCATATGCACCTATGCCTTAAATAATATCCCCATTATACCCTTAAGACTAATATCTCTTCATGAACACTTATTAGTAGGCCCCATTAAATAATGGGCTATTATGTCCGCATGTGCATGGATACTTCGAAGTAATAAAAGATATCGAACCATAGAGACCTACATGTTAAGTACCGAATAATTATTTTCTCACTAGCTAAGCAAATCAAATATGACGTAAGCGAACGATTGGAAAGCACACGAAATAATTTGAGAGAAAAGCTGGGACTAGGGTTTCATCCACCTTAATTTCTATGACTAGAAGGAAATAAGCGCATCATCAGTCCACTCTTATTATGATAAAGATAAAATTTACTTAATAAAGAAATCATCTCGCTTTCACACAGATAATTTACAAAGAACCAATCCTCACTTTCGCACAAGATTAATTCAATGCTAAAGAAAAGTAAATCATTGACAAAGAACTCAAAGATCACTTTCGTGCATCTAAATTCTGAGTCAATCATCTTAAGTAAAAAACTACATATTTTCATACTATAGTTTCACAGGTTCTACTTAAGGTTCTCCAATGATCCGATACTTGATTTCTCATAGGATCATCATGTTTATTTCAATAACTCAATCCTAGATCAAATTATCAACATGGCAATAAACTTCTAAAGTCTATAAATACGAACAAACCTAATTTCTTACGATGAATTCCTAAATCATGATTCTAGGGTTCCAAGTTCTCGCAAGTCACTTTTCAGTACATATCGCAAAAACTCTAAAACATGCTGATAATATGAAACTAAGAAGAATTAAAGGCAATCGTCACATAAGCAGAATTATTATAACAAAATTTTTCTGACAAAATAAAAATCATCTAGTCATTCGAAATTAAGGGGATTACACCCCCATGTCCCAAAAGATGTTTAAGCTTGCATGGTAGGAGAATTACAATAAGCCATAGTTTAGATTGATAAGAAATCAAAAAGAAAGTGGAATTTTACTAAACAATACGGTTGTAATGAAAATTACAACCGTAATTTCGCGTGTGAACAGTGCAGGCGCCTGCGATTTCATCGATTTCTCCTTCGATCGATCTCCTTTTGCTCTGAAACTTCTGGGGTATCTTCTCCTCCTCCAGGCGAAACTTCCTTGTAAATTTCGCGGCCTGAGGTGGCCTCTACGCCTCTCGGGGAGAGGCCGAGCCCTAGGGATGCCCTTCTCAATTTCTCCCTCGATTCTTGATGAAATTGCATTATTCCTATCCTCCAATCTTCTCCTCGATTTATAGAACACTCCCCTTTTTACAGTTTTTGAATTGATGCCCTGGATCTTCAGATATTGCATCGCAAAAATCAGGCTTTTGAGCGGCTATGGAAGACGCAGCCAAAAATATAATTACGGCAGTGCCGTAATTTGCTTCTGTGTGTTTCTGGGCTGAAATTACAGCCTGTAAAAATAATTATGGCAGTGCCGTAATTCCTGTAAATCTTTCGAGTCAGAATTGGACTGAAATTATGGCCCGTAATATGGTTTACGGCAGTGCAGTAATATCTACAAATCTTTCTGTATGAAATTCACCCCAAATTATGGTAGTGCTCTGATATTACGGTAGTGCCGTGGTTTGTTCTGTAGGTTCAGTGAAACCACGGTACCATAATCTTTATTACGGCCCTGCCGTAATTTGGTCTGAAGCTTTGATTTTCGTGAAAATTGATATGTAATCTCTTCTTGATGATGGGGATTCTTCTATGCGTCTGAATTTGCTTGAAAACGCCTTAAAATAGTGCCTTTTTACCTGAAAATCATCAAAAACCAAAAAAGTGTAGATTCTGCAATATTTGATAAATAAGGTATAAAAATAAGTAAAAGAGCATGAATATGACACAAAAAGACCTATCAAATGACACAAAATTTACTATAAATTTTTGTGTCATCAAATACATAAGGCTCAAACTTTGCTTCTCCTCAAGTAAATGAATAGAATAAAAAAACAATGCTAAGTATGGAAAATATGCTCTTTTATAAAAAATAAATTTCTAAAATATAATCACTCATAAAATATTCCACCAACTGTTACATAAAATTTCGGATAAATACATTGTCCTCTGAATTTAATGTTTAAGATTCACAACTTTGATCAAATAAAATTTCGCAACTCGCATAATAAATAGGATCTTAGTCTCATGATTTTATCTTTGTTTTAGTTTAAATAGATCATACCTTTGTTTACAATAATAGGATATCCAAAATCATTTTCCACTAAAAATCTTTTTTTTATGGCATGTACCCACATAGATACACACTTTTTATTTGGACTTCAACTCTTATATTCGGTACCACCACCAATTTTACGTAGTGCCAAGTAAAGGAGTCATTCTCTTTTACTCTCTTTCTTTTTTACAGACTTCAACCCATGTCTTCGGTACTACTGCCAATTTTACGCAGTGCCAAGTAGGGGAGTCTCTCTCTCTCTTTTTGGATCTTGGATTCTTTCTTCCCAACAAATAGTAAAATAGACTATACATTAGCTAGGTTAATTAATTGACTTCAATTCAAGAATTACACTCATATGCTCATTTTATTCAAGAAAGATGTTTCACTCTTAAATTGCATTCATCAAATAACATACCTACCCAAAAACCTTATGCATCAATCAATGAAGGTTTTCAACAAGTAGATATATATTGAAGAAATAAATTTAGCATAATAGGTATATTTCCATTCACAGGCTTTGTCATGCATAAACATTCATCATCATAGAAAAATCTACCCATCTAGGAAAAACATATCATCAATTTAAAATTTTTACAATCATCAATCTTATCTTATCCATAAAACCAATTTAAAATAAAACTTGTAGGCTTAAATAGTCACATCAAAACAAAACAATAAATCCATATATCCATAAAGAACTTTTTTAGAGAAAACCCATAAAGTAATACAACCATGATAAAATCAAATATGCAATCATATGAAATAATCATGAATACAAGAGAGTGCAAACGATACTCACAAAACTATATAGCAAGCTCAATCGATGTTCGGGCTGTAGCATCAGGGTAGGTGCGGCTGGATTGTCCTCAAAGATGCACCTTCTTAAAAATTTCACCTGCACATATTTTTAGATACATAAGGCTCAGACCAAAAATAGTATCTTAATTTAACAAAAAATAATATTTTTCTCAAAGGGGAATCAGAGAGATCGCTGGAAGTCCGAAGAGGGTGCCGGTGGAAAGAGCTGATGCAATAATAAAGATGATGGTGCCGACAGTAGAGTAATGATGAGTAGTCTTCAGTGGCCAGCTGTAGACTACAGTCCTGGAGGCGAAGTTGTCGGCTGGTGGGCGGCACGAGCCGGATAGATAATGTTGCATAGCTAAAAAGAAAAATCAAAGTCAATAATAAAGATTCTGCTACTGAAAAATAAAATAAAATAATGCAGCTTGTAATAGCGAATGTAGAGGTGGTGGTGGCAATCTGAAGACGAGCACTCGGCGGTGGTCTGGAGGTGAAACGAAATCAACATCGGTAGTAGCTGCATGAAGATGGACTCTGCGGCTAAAAAGTTGCTACTATGGAGACTGGCGTCTGCTAGCTGGAAGAAGGCTGGTGGCGACTGGAACTGGTGTAGCGACAGAGTCTGGAGATCTAGTATTGAAGAAGAAATAGCCGGATACAGCAGCTGGCAATGTATCTTGCTGAAAATAGAGAGGGCGGCGGCAGTAGGCTAGCAGGGAAGAAGCTTCTGGAATACGTCGTCATTTGGAACAGAGGTGGCAACGCCTGTAGCTGGTGGTGGAGGAAACGCCAACGGCTGGAGATTGCTGCCGATGGTGGAAGATGCTGAGGAGAAGACGTAGGCGGCTTCCGGATAAAGCTGTTGCTGATCACGAAGCTGAGATTCTACTAGCCGGTTGAAAACAGAGGAGTTACCAGATGAATCTGCTACTGTGCAGAGCTGGATAATGAAGCTGGCAGCTAGAATTAGAAGAGGCGGTGTGGTGTTGCATGGCAATGGATCAGGAGGTGAAAGTAGAGGCGGCAATGGAAGATGCTCCTAGCTGGAAGATTGTTGCCGTCTAGAATGGCGATACCTGCGTGTTTCTTTGGCTGGATCGAAGTTGAGGAAGCTTTGGTAAGCAGCAGATAGTCGTCGGCAGTGCTAGAGACCTTGGCTAGAAATGGTCTCGCTGGTTGGGATGAAGCTGGAGAAGAACATGCTAGTAGCTGCGAAAGATGATCTTCATCTTGGCTGAAAAGGTGATGTGAGCGAATTGTTGCTGGAAGATCTGGAGAAGATGCTGCAAATTGTGGCCGCTGAAGAGAAGACACCATCTGGAGAAAGAAGGTTAGCAGTAGAAACTTTGGCTGGAAGGCAAAAGAAGCAGCAGCTGGTTGAAAACAAATAGAGTAGCCAATAATGCATTTACAAAAAGTTACTATGCCTAAGAATAAAATCTAATGATCCACAAAGAAAATAGATAGAACCATGTAGTAGAATAAAACTTGTTCTTTCCAAGCGTATGAAAATTAAAGCATCAATATCTATCAGGAATTTAAGGTATTAACAGAAAGAAGGCTAATCAGATTACTCAATTAAAACTGCACAGAAATTAATCAGACTTCAAAAGTTGTCATGCTTCCTAGAATGATTCAAAAATATTTTCATGGAAACAACTAATCCACAAGGTAGAATGAAGCATGTTCTTCCTATTTCGTGTGAAAGATCGGGGTTACAACTCATAAAAGCACCTTAAATACATGCAGCAAAAATGCTAATCAGATTAGTCAATAAAACTGACTGCATAAATTAATTAGTTACCAAAAGATGCTACGTGTCATAGGATGATCCATGGACTTTAAAATTCAATAAAAATATCCAAATAATAGAAAAAGATGAGTACTTCCAAATTGTGCCAAAGATTAAAAGTTTTGCCACTCCAGTTTCTTAAAATAACTGCGAGAACACACCTAATCAAATAAGCAGAATGCAGATTTTTTTTAAATTACAGGTGTAAAAATCCTTACGGCAATGTCGTAATATACACAAAATTTTCTGGTCAAAAATATACTGGAATTATGGCACCATAAAAATGGTTATGACACTGCCGTATTTTGCACAAAAATCTCAAAACTCTCGGGTCAAAAATCACTCAAAAATAAAGCCTGTGAAAATACTTACGGTACTGTCGTAAAAACCCTCAAACTTTCTGTACAAAAATTAGGGGTGTCGGTTAATCGGTACAACTAGATAAATCGACCCATCGGTTCGGTTTTCTTCTACTTCGAATCGGTTCGGGTCGTTGTGGGTGGGATTGAAGCCAAATCGGTTTGGGTTCGGTTTTAATTTCCAAAAAACCGAGTAAACCAAACTGAACTGATTAAGCTTTAATTAAGAAAAAAACATTGCTTAATCGGTTCGACCGGCAAATAAGGAGGCGTTGACGTTGACCACTTCCGTTCCGATTTCGCATATCGGTAAATCGCAATTCGCAATCGCAATTGACGTGGGCCGTGTGCGTGACGTGCACAACTGGTCGAGTGGTCGCTTGGTCGGACCCACTCTAAAGTCTAAAAAAACCTAAGTCCTTAACTCATACTCAAGTAGCTGCAGAAATCAGAATCCCTCAACCCTCAATCCCCAAATTTCCTTCATCGCCGTCGGTTCGTCCTTCCGCAGTTCCCTTCTTCCCGAGTTCCACTGCACTTGCACTTCCGCTCCTGGCCTCCGGCTCTGCCATTCCCTCATTCTTTGTTCAGCTGTTCCCATTTGCTTGCTTCCCCCATTCTTTGTTCGGTTGGCCTCCGGATCCCGCAACCTCGTCTCGTCGTCGACGTCGAATCTCCTCTCCAGTCACCACTCACCAGCTTTTGGCTCTCCTCAATCAATCGAGTATCAACCGTCGTCGACCTCGTCTCGCCGACGCCAAGTGATAACTTCCGATCGCCGACGCAAGCTTGCGACTGCGACTCTGCGAGTGCGAGGCTGTGATCTATGGTATAATTTTAATCAGACTACTTGCTTTGCTTTCTTAGTTTCTAAAAACCTATAAATTACAATTGCTACTTGGCTACTTGGCTACTTGCCTACTTGATTCAGTATCCAATTATCCATGATATATTGTTGGTTTGTTGGTTGTTACTTGTTAATTGTTATAGATTTATTCATACTCTCAGTACTTAGTAGACTATTGTAGAGTGTAGACTTATAGTAGTATACTAGTACTGAATTATAATCTCATATTGTCATATTATATGTCGTATGATCATGATTCAATATTCATGATATATTAGTTGCTAGTTTGCTACTTGCTTTTCTTTTCTAGTTCCTACAAACCTAAAAGCTAACCTAACTTGTTAATTTCTTATTTTTGATTCTTTGAACCATACAAGGATCCTATAGCTGATCCTAACCAAACACAAACAGAAGTTACAAAACCTACAGCTCCTACACTAGCTTCTCAGTCTCAGAATCCAAAAAAAAGAATTGTTAAACCACGAGCTGAAGTTTGGAATCATTTTAAAAAAGTTGAAAATGATGGTGTACTAAAAGCAATGTGTGTTTATTGTGAAAACATGTACCTTTGTGATAGTAAATCATGTGGCACCAGCACATTAAAAGCACACTTGACTAGATGTATAAAGTATCAAAATTTATATGGTTAAAGTAGTATGAATGAGAATAAAACACAAACAGAAATTTCATTGAAACAAGGCAATGAGGATGGTGGTAGTGGTGTAATGACAACATGGAAGTTTGATCAAAACTTGATTAGGAAGGCACTTGCAAGAATGATAATTATGGATGAACTACCATTCAAGTTCATTGAAAGTAAAGGTTTTCATGAATTTTGTAATGTTGCTATACCACGTTTTCACATTCCTTCACGTCAGACCATATCGAAAGATTGTTTTGAGATTTTCTGTGAAGAGAGATTAAAGAAAAAAAGATTTTTACAAGTTAACTGTCAATGTATTTGTCTCACTACGGATACATGGACATCAATTCAAAGAATAAATTATATGTGCATTACTGGTCATTTCATAGATATTGATTGGAAATTGCATAGAACGGTTTTAAAATTTTTTTCCAATTACTAGCCACAAAGGTGAAGTAATTGGAAAAGCAATTGAGAAGAGCTTGAACGATTGGGGAATATCCAAAGTTATGACTATAATAGTAGACAATGCAAGTTACAATGACACTGCAATTTCATTTCTTAAAAAAAGAATTAGCAATTAGACAGAAGGAAGCATACTTGGTGGAGATTTTTTGCATGTTAGATGTGTTGCACATATCATGAACTTAGTTGTGCAAGATGGTTTGAAAATTGCTCATTCTTCTGTTGTTAAAGTTCGTGAGTCTGTAAGATATGTGAGACAATCTCCAAAAAGGTTACAACTTTTCAAAACATGTATTGAACAAGAAAAAATTGATGGCAAATCTCACTTATCTCTTGATGTGTGCACAAGGTGGAATTCAACTTACCTCATGTTAGATGTTGCACAAAAATATGAAATAGTCTTTGAAAGATTTAATGAAGAAGATCCATTTTTTCAGTTGGAACTCTTAGCCAATGATGCAGCTGGGAGACCGTTAGAAAGTGATTGGAAAGTTGTTCGTGACTTAGTTTCTATGTTACAGATTTTTTTATCAATTCACTTTGAAAGTATCCATGAGTTTGAATACTACTTGTAATTTGTATGTGAATGAAATTAGCCAAGTTGCATCTACTTTAAATGAATGGGTATATGATATGGATTTGAATCCAAAGTTTCATGAGATGGCAGTAAAAATGAAACAAAAGTGGGATAAATATTGGGGATGTGTAGATAAGCTAAACATGATTTTGTTTATGGCTGTCATTTTCGATCCAAGATATAAAATGGAATATTTGAAATTTGCATTAGCTGAAATGTATGGTGAAGATAAAGTTTCACTTATCATAAGTAAGGTGAAAATGAATCTTCATCGGATATTCAACCAGTACAGAAGCAAGATGAGTAGTGCTTGTAGTAGTGGACCTAGTAGTGGTAGCTCTTCTACTGTTTCTAAAGCCTCAAATGCCACAGTTGAGCATAACCTTACAAAACTTGAGTTGAAATTCAAGAGATTTAAGGCACATGGTGCTGGTGATGAAAAGACAGAGCTAGATAAATATCTAGGTGAAGAATTGGAAAATGCAGATCAAGGTTTTGAAATTTTAACTTGGTGGAAGATGAATGCCATCAGGCTTCCTATTTTGGCTCCCATAGTTCGAGATATTATGTCAATTCCAATCTCAACAGTGGCTTCAGAATCTGTGTTTAGTACAAGTGGTCGAGTACTTGATCCTTTTAGGAGTTCGTTATCACCCGCAATGCTTGAAGCTCTAATTTGTTCTCAAGATTGGATTCGATCAAACAAGCAACGTGAAGTAGAAGAAAATTTAGAAGATGTTGATATGCTAGACAAAGGTAAATTTCTTGATTTATATGATTATCTCATATTAATTTACATTTTCATGATGTTTTTAAGTTGTGTTGAAAGCTCTAATTTTTTTGTGAATTGTTAATGTACAATGATTTCTACTATTCATTCTGCACCGGGTGTTATTGACTTGGCTTGTAAGTATTAGCAGATATAGATTCTACCATATAATTAAGCTGATTAATTGTGTCCCTTTGTTGTTTCATCTCCCCTCTAAGTTCTTCACATTCCTTCATAAATTTTTCTAACATGGATTCTAGCCTAGATTCTTGAGTATCCTCAAAGTATGGTTCTAAATTATTGTTTGAGCAATCTTCATAAAAAGAAATTTGATTTTCCCATATAATTAAGCTGATTAATTGTGTCCCTTTGTTGTTTCATCTCCCCTCTAAGTTCTTCACATTCCTTCATAAATTTTTCTAACATGGATTCTAGCCTAGATTCTTAAGTATCCTCAAAGTATGGTTCTAAATTATTGTTTGAGCAATCCTCATAAAAAGAAATTTGATTTTCCCATCTAAAATAATATTGATCATCTTGGTACCATGGTGAATTGGGATTTGGAGGAATTAAAAATTGGCAATCATAAGCATAATGATCAAAACATCCACAAATATCACAACTAATAGGAGAATAAGATGTCCTAACAGGGTGCATAAAAGAAGTGTCTAATTTATGAGCCAAAGAATCTACCTTTTCTACAAGAGTGCACCATGAATCATCTACATACTTACCTTGTGGCATGTATACCTCACCTCTTTTAGTTGCCCACGAGTTGTGATTAAAAGACATATCTTCAAATCAAAGCTTTTTTACACAACTAAAAAAAATTTGTGATCTCATAGTTCACAGGAAATAAAATCTATTAAGATCTAAGAGTCGTGTGTATAAACAAATAGAAGAATTGTGTAAACTTAGAATTTTCAGAATAGAAACAGAAAGATTATCCAACACCAATCAATCAAATTTTTTTTTAATTTTTTGTCCAAATATAAAAAAAACACAAAACACAAGCAAATTCAAAAATTTCAGAAATCACAATTCTGTCACAACTTGTGAAAATCCAAAACCTACAAAAACAGAAAACAAAGTTAAATCTAAAACAAATAAAACTTAGTCTAGGAATACTAACAACTATTTTGATATTAACAAAACTAAGGTCCTTGGCAACGGCGCCAAAAACTTGTTGTGTCCGCAAGTGCACAGATACTCCGAAGTAATAAAAGATATCGAACAACAGAGACCTACGTGTTAAGTACCGAATAATTATTTTCTCACCAGCTAAGCAAATCGAATATGACGTAAGCGAACGATCGGAAAGCACACAAAAATAATTTTAGAGAAAAGCTCGGACTAGGTTTCATCCACCTTAATTTCTATGACTAGAAGGAAATAAGAGCATCGTCAGTCCACTCTTAGTATGATAAAGATAAAATTTACTTAATAAAGAAATCATCTCACTTTCGCGTAGACAATTTACAAAGAATCAATCCTCACTTTCGCACAAGATTAATTCAATGCTAAAGAAAAGTAAATCATTGACAAAGAACTCAAAGATTAATTTAATGCATCCAAATTCTGAGTCAATCATCTCAAGTGAAAACTACATATTTTCATACTATAGTTTCACAGGTTCTACTTAAGGTTCTCCAACGATCTGATACTTGATTTCTCACAGTATCATCATGTTTATTTCAATAACTCAATCCTACATCAAATTATCAACATGGCAATAAACTTCTAAAGTCTAGAAATAAGAACAAACCAAATTTCTTACGATGAGTTCCTAAATCATGATTCTAGGGTTCCAAGTTCTCGCAAGTCACTTTTCAGTCCATATCGCAAAAACTCTAAAACATGCTGATAATATGAAACTAAGAAGAATTAAAGGCAATCGTCACATAAAGCAGAATTATCATAACAAAAGTTCCCTAACGAAATAAAAATCATCTAGTCATTCGAAATTAAGGGGATTACACCCCCATGTCCCAAAAGATGTTTAAGCTTGCATGGTAGGAGAATTATAATAAGCCATAGTTTAGATTGACCAAAAATCAAAGAGACAGAGGAATTTTACTAAACAGCACGGCTGTAATGAAAATAAAAGTCGTAATTTCGTGTGTGAACAGTGTAGGCATCTGCGATTTTGTCGATTTCTCCTCCGATCGATCTCCTTTTGAAAGTCCCTAAAAGGGGGGGGGGGGCGAAACCCTAATAGCATGCGCAAATAAAACTTTTCTAGGGTTTCATGAGGATCGAATAGTATGAACATATGATCAACTTAAGATTGAAAGCATAGAGATGCGTTACCATTGCCATTTCTTGGGTGGCGTCTTGGAATCAAAGAATCGAATGCTTCTTCTCCAAAGGCAACGCACACAAGGTGAAGATGGCTTTCTCCTTGTCGTCCTTTGTGCTAGCAAAGATCTTCAAGTGTCCTTGTCGCGTGAAGGAGATTTTTTAGAGAATGACCTCTTGCTTGCCGAATGGTTTTTCTCTCTTGGCGTGAAGACAACCCAAGTCGACAGAGGAAGAGGCGATGCGTTGAGGCGTTGTGGAGTTGTGGCGTTACATGACTTCCAAAAATAGAAAGTCATGAAGCCATGCGCCCACGCCATGATAACCGACCTAAACGCCTTCATATTGAACCATGCGTTCACACATGTGAACTGGTTCAAACCAATTCGGTTCAATTGCATTTGGTTCAAAGACCAAATCAAACCAGCATTGGTTCAGATCTTATCAAACCAAATGGTTTAAGATCTAACCGTTCATCTCTTGATGCTCTTGATCTCACTGATCTAGCATCAATACTCTCGATCGAAGCTTACCGATCTCAAGCCCTAATCAATCAAACATGATCAGACCAGATCTCACTTACAATCAGAGTTTAAACTCCTTTAAACTGAACCAAAACAATTCAGTCCACACGATCTGACATAAGTAAGCCATATCATCAAATTGTGCGACCCTAAGGGTTTCCTTTAAATGTCGGTAACGATAACTTACGTTATCACGATCAGTGAGGGGTATCTAGCAACACATCACTGTCTCCCAATATAAAGGAAAGAGTCTTCCAAGACTACACCCAAACCACAGCACAAGTGTGAACCCAAGTCACTTGACATATGTGTTTCCTTTGCTACTGGACGTTCTTATTGGACAAGCGTGTCAAGCCTGTAATTCCAATATGATGAGAATGATTAGATCAGATGAACATAGTCATCTGGGTATGGCCATACACTTTCTCAATCATCTCATCCAAGGGGCCCCTATAGAACATCACACTCCAATCAAGGAGACGGCAATCCTATATCTATCACTAGTGCCCTAACATGACTCATGCTCATTATCCAAGATAGTCTATAACCATTATGTTTCAAATGATATTGAACTACCTCAAAACAATGTCAATCATCATTTAGAAACACAAGCAATCTCAAGTCAGAGGAAATATGCCACTTGCTCGCATATAAGGATTATTCACATTGTGACAAGCAATTGAATATCCTAAGTAGGGTCTGTCCAATACATCCAATGTACCCATGAGTCTACATCTTATTCCATGCTCGAAGCATCCTATAAGATTAGAACACATATTAGTCTCAATCATATCAAGGCTGTCTCATGTTCACCAAGATATCTCGACTAAGGACAAAACTGCATGTCAGCCAAGCTGAACAGCATTGAGACATTATTCAGAAGTATACATATTGCAGCAGATGATGTAACAACCTGAATAACAACCATTGCCTTTATAAACATAGAGTTTATACATGATACTGAAATAATCCCAAGGCCTCAAACATTAGCCTTAAGGGCATACCCCAACACCTTTCGCTCTGAAACTTCTAGGGTTTCTTCTCCTCCTCCAAGCAAAGCATCCTTGTAAACTTCTAGGGACGCCCTTCTCGATTTCTCCCTCGATTCTTAATGAAATTGGATTCTTCCTGTCCTCTAATCTTCTCCTCGATTTATAGAACACTCTCCTTTTTACGGTTTTTGAATTGGTGCCCTGGATCTTCAGATATTGCGTCGCAAAAATCAGGCTTTTTAGTGGCTGCGGAAGACTCGAACAAAAATATAATTACGTTCGTAATTTTCATTATGGCAGTGCCATAATTTGCTTTTGTGTGTTTCTGGGCTAAAATTACGGCCTGTAAAAATAATTACGGCAGTGCCGTAATTCTTGTAAGTCTTTCGTGTCAGAATTGGACTGAAATTACGGCTTGTAATATGGTTTACGGCAATGCCGTAATATCTACAAATCTTTCTATATGAAATTCACCCCAAATTATTGTAGTGCTCTGATATTACGGTAGTACCGTGGTTTGTTCTGTAGGTTTAGTGAAACCACGGTACCGTAATCTTTATTACGGCTTTGCCGTAATTTTGTCTGAAACTTTGATTTTCATGAAAATTGACATGTAATCAATCTCTTCTTGATGATGGGGATTCTTCTATGCATCTAAATTTGCTTGAAAACGCTTTAAAATAGTGTCTTTTTACTTGAAAATCATCAAAACCCCAAAAAAGTGTAGATTCTGCAATATTAGATAAATAAGGCATAAAAATAAGCAAAAGAGCATAAATATGACACAAAAGACCTATCAAATGACACAAAATTTATTATAAATTTTTGTGTCATCATGGGCCAACCCAAACTCCATTACACAAGTCAATTAAGCCATTGGATCCAATCCAATGTAACCCAAGTCAAATATGACTAACCATGGTCAACTCTAGGTCAACCTGCCAAATTGAAGTTTGACTCTAATAAGTTTCTTCCATCTCATTAGATACATCAGCGCTGATGAAATCTCCCAAATAGATCTGAGTTATCCAATAACTCGATCATAAGGCTACTCGATTAATACGAGAACTCGAGTATCAAGGTGTGCAACCCTGTAGGTTCCTCTAACAATGGCAGTGATGAACTCATATCATCACAAGCAGTGAGTGGCACTTAGCAGTGTATCGTTGCTACTCAAGTCTTCAGAATGGATATCGACATCGACATCCCCATCATCGCAAGAAGGTACCGATGCATTTCAGTCTCTTTGCCAAACTGATATCCGATTGGACAAAGTGTGTCACCACTTTGTTTTCACCCAATCTCATGCTCATGACTGAATCAGGCTTTCACCTGGGTATGACCGTACACTTTCAGTCATGCATCCATAGGAGGCCTGTGGATATCAAGCTTCCCATAGGAAGGGGCAAATCCTCTATCTGTCCATTGATCTTCTCATATGGGTTGTGACATACTCAATGACAACCGTTATGACCTCCCAACTACGGTAAGGTGTTAGGTTGTATCAAAGTATATCTCTAACCATATAGAAGAATCAATGGCCTCAAGTCAAGGGATCAATGCATCTCTTGTCACTTGTGAGGTTAACTCATGACACAAAGTTAGAGCCTCACAGTAGGTCGGTCTAGTATATCCACCACTAATATACTCATATGCTTGCGTTAGCACTTTGTGTCAAACCAGCTCATTTACCAGTCTCACATATACCAGAGCTGTCTCTTATCCACTCAAGTACTTGACTAGGGAAATAAGTTTGAGCACAGATATAATCTGTCTCTAGGGACATTATCATACAAGTATACAAAGATCGCATGACAATGTCAGAATGATATATATGAAATATCAGTGTCAAGTAGTACAAAGTTATATCAACAACGGGTTTAAGGGCATATACAGTTATACACCAACACCAACATCAATATCGTCATTGATTGCTCCTAAATTTGTATTAAAGGTACTACTCTAACACATCTAGTGGTTTCTCTCGTAAGGCAATCTTGTTGGGTTTTTGTGAAACCTGTTTCGAGCAATGTTTTCACGCTCGTTTTAATTTTTTTTTTAAATTATTCAGGGTTTCCCAACAAGAGACATGAGCAAAGCGTTGTTTTTTTTTTTTTCTCTATCATCAGTTTTCTGCCCAATTTGGACAAAAACCAAATGAGGGAAAAAGGCAATTTTTTTTCATCCTTCCTTTTTATCCTTCCAAAAACATAAAAAAATAATTTTTTTTATTTTTCTTTCATTTTTTTCTCCAAGTAAACAAAAGGTTAAGGTACTTTGCGCTTTCAGCATCTCGTGCTTCTTTCCCCATTTCTCACCCACCCCACGCAAGCTCTCGCATGGGCTGGGTCCCATGTATATTTGGCTATTACGTTCGAGGTAGTCTGAGAAAAATTGGTCGCAGTAGAAGGCGGTGACTACAACGGTGCGATCGATGTGTTGTCCTCGTGACAGCGGAATCCACCCGTTACGACTTCACAGCCTCTCTCTATAAATCAAACCTCGCGATGTTAAACAAAAAGAAAACTTCTCGATTATGCCTTGCCTCTATATTTAGCCCCCTTTACTTTTTCCCTTCCCAAGTTGCATCCCTTCCATCCTTCTCCGGTCTTCAGAGTTGAGTTGAAGAATTTTTGCTCACCATGAATCCCGAATAGTAAGCTCCTCCTCTTCTGTGTATCCCCTCTTTATCTTTTCCTTGTCTTTGCCAGTCGCGATTAACTAGGGTTTGCTACTTTGTTGCTTCAATTTTACTATCTGGATAGTCCTTTCACTGTCCTCCCCATTCATTTGATTCATTATGGAATTTCTACTTAGCTTTAGTATTTTAGTTGGGCGGGTTGGATCATGGGTGTGGAAGTGGAACCATGAAATCTGATTTTAATATCTAAATTCAGAAATTTTATAGTTGAAACTAGTTTTCCTCTTTTGTATCTGTCAGTGCAATACTTGGTCTAGCGCGTTATTGGAAATATCTAGCTTTCCTTTCTGAGAAAAAGCTGCATCTCTATAATACGATTCTTTGCTTTTCCACCTACTTTCATTTGTAAATGGAAAAAGGTTATAAATTACTTGACAAGAGTCCAGTCTGTCTCATGATTATACCCTTTTAAGCAGTGAACAGTTTAGTGTTAATTTCTCCAAAATTAGTAGCAGTTCAACTACTGTCGACTTTTAGATCTTAGTTTCCAGAGTGCTAATGCATTAAAAATGGGTAAAATTGGATGCATCAAGCCTGCTGAAATTTTAGTTTTAGTATGATTATGATACGTGGTGACTCTCACCAGTTTCTCCGGATGGGTGGCGCAAAATGCAAAATATGAAAGGTAAAGAAGTGGTACCTTATTAACGCTTCTTCTCCTATTCTTCCATGACTCTTAATGCTGAAGTTTTGTGAGCGTTCATACTTTCTAGCTAGAAAAATAGCGAGACTGACAACTTTTTTTTTTATAATCTTATTCTTAAATATTACTAGAATAATGATTATAAAGTTTTTTTAATGAATATAATTTTCTTGTAAAAATTAATTTTTTCTTAAGGAATAGACTTTAAAAATTAATAGATTGACAAATACCCATCTTCTAAAATGGGCACAACCATTTTAATGGAGATGTTGTCTCCAAATTCGTTTCACACGAGTGTAAATGTGCAGCACTATGTTGGTTTATAACATGATATATGATCTAAATGAATTAATCTACCTTAATGCCTTAATAGAACCTTCCCTTGCATGACTTTGCCTAAAGAAATTATTTTTTGTAATTATATGACTATTTCATATATATATGTGCACATGATACATATCTACATAATAGGAAAGCTTGTGAGATTTTCCTCTAAAGCACAAAAATTGTGCCTTAGTAGTAATTTTAGTAATTGAATATGTGTGTTGTGTATATCAAAGAACTAAAAACCAATTTGTATCACCAAGTATAGGCTGTAAATAGTAGTTCAACATTGTACTGGTACCAGTGTCAATATGTCTAGTATGTTGTGATTTAAGATAGGCCTAGTACACTAGTATGAACTGAGATTTCCCTTGCATGACTTTTCCTAAAGAAATTATTTTTTGTAATTATATGACTATGTCATATATATATGTGCACATGCTACATATCCACATAATAGGAAACCTTGTGAGAATTTCCTCTAAAGCACAAAAGTTGTGCCTTAGTAGTAATTTTAGTAATTGAATATGTGTGTTGTGTATATCAAAAAACTAAAAACCAATATGTATCACCAAGTATAGGCTGTCAATAGTAGTCCGACATTGTACTGGTACCACCCTAGCACAGTGTCAATATGTCTAGTATGTTGTGATTTAAGATAGGACTAGTACACTAGTATGAACTGAGATTTTAAACCTTGGTGTATATATATGCCAATTTATGATGCGAAATAACTACACAAGCAAATATTAACAACTAATGCACAAGCACAACAATGTATGTAAGATTTTTCTTAGTAGCAAGTATTAATAATTAAAACACATCATATCATACCAAAGATATTTGGCATTCTAATACAACTTTAAAATCTAAACAGAAATTTATTTAACTTTTCATTAACTAAACACATCAATTGAACTGGCATTCTAATACAACTTTAAAATCTAAACAGAAATTTATTTAAAATCTAAACAAAATGTTGTTGTCTTTCCTCCAAGCAAGTTTCTATTGAGCTGTAGCTCCCAGTTCAATTGCATGCATAATTGGTATTTGATGGAGATTGTTAAGGAGTTACAAAAACCCTAGGCTTTTTTGGCATCTTGTGTGTAATTTTGTAATTGTGTAATGTTTTTTGAAAGCAATAGGTAGTGCAAATTAATTTTTTGCCATTCTTGTATAAATGGGACTACTATTATTTATTTATTTGCTATAAGATATAGAAACATAGACATGCAATGCTGACAAATGTTTATATTTCAGTGATTATCTTTTCAAGCTTTTGCTCATTGGAGATTCAGGTGTTGGAAAATCATGCCTTCTATTGAGATTTGCGGTGAAGATTCTTTTGTTCTTCTCTTTTAAACTTTGGGAATTTCATTCTCTTTGTAGCTGCATTTGGCTTTATTACTTCAAAGTTCTCCTTTTGAATCCTGTGAGTATTTTTATCACATGCTTCAGAGTCAATTTGTATGGTTGAGTTAGTTGTGGTATGGAGAACTTTGTTTACTTCCTACCAAGACAAGTGTTTGTTATCACAGGCTTGCAGTATTTGTATTTACATGTTGCAATTAAATCTTAGCATGTATATTTATTTGATTCATATATCTATTATTGCATCTTAAAGTGCACACTTCTATTGAAAGCATTCTAGTTTTCTAAAATGCCAAATTTCTTGTTTTCGAAAATATGGAATCCCTTGATATTCATTCTTTTCTCTTGTGGTTTTAGCTAACTAATAAAGCTATGCATATATATCTTTAATCCCACATGGGCTATCTTTTATTGAGATCATTTGATGTATGCTTATAATGCTTATATACTTGAACTCCTTTTTTTGTTTGATAGAATTTCACTTTCTTTTCAGCTTTTGCAATAGTATCCCTCCTGCAGGTTCCTTATATTTGCAATCCCACTAGTGCACCCCCTCCCTATTGCCCTCCATCTATGCCAATGCCTTTCCTGCCAATGCCATTCCCGCCTTTACTGTGTTCTCCACAATATATCACGCCCCGTTTCTCTCCCATTAGACTCCAATACATCCAAATGTGCCTCGCTAATTGCTTTCCTACAACTATCTCTTCTCCATCATCCTTAATGGTTTGTGTATGTTAACGTTTTCCTTATTAACCCTAGATCCTTTTTTCTCATGTCACACAATTAGGATGGATTTTTGTAGCTCTCCTTTTGTAAATAAGCCTATGACACCTAGTGGTATGATGTTAAATTTAGCATGCTGACAATATCTTCCTTAAAACGTATGACAAATTGCAACACCCTGATTTAACTACAAGAACTCTTCAATTTAATGCAAGAAGATCAATTCCTCTTGGACTATTATTCTATGTTTCATGCTAAGTGGGATAACAATTGCAATGCTACTCACACGTTCATCTCTAGGTTTAATGACACTTGCAATTCTACTCGTACTTAGTTCTTCTAGATGACATTATTTTAGATTTGAAGAGTGTCTTGTCTTGACTACTTCAAGTTACCTCACCACCTCTCCTAAACTTAGTTGTGTAGCACTTGCATTAGCAACATTTGCTTGGAAATGATAAACGTTCCATGCACTTAGATTAAGTGTTGAAGTATGGGATCAAAAGATCTTGTGATTTTAATAAAAATTAATGCTTGGTGCATATATTGTGGTATCCCCAATCTTGCTCAGAAATTTGTTATATAGGGTCTCCCATCCCATCATTCTCTTCTTCATTGTTGACATCCACAAGAACTGCCATGGTCAGGAGTAGGGATGCCTCACTTCTAAGGATAGTTGTTTTAGGCTTTCTCAATTCTTCGGTGGGTGCTAAAAGCAAAGAGCGCTTTAGTGGACTGAGCCTTAGTGATGAGGATCGATGGAGTAGGTGATCAGTTGTTGAACAATAGTGGCTAAGATTAGAGATCTTAGTGAGACAAAGAGAAGCAGGAAAGGACTTACTTTGATACCATGTTAAAAGAAAAAAAGAAAAAATTTGGATGAAAAATTAGTATAATACTATATTATAAATAGATTCCATGGAATTACATAGCTAACATTTATATGTAGAGAGGTCTTAAATATAAAATATTACTATTTTAAATATTATTTACTATATGTAAGTGGCTATTTAATATGACTTGTTTTTGGTGTGAACATACAAAATTTCAACATTTGATTAACAAGATCTTTATTATTTTGCAACCGAATTCTAAAAAAGTATAAAGATTTATCAACACTAATCATTTGCTCCAACTGCAGTCATTCAAAAGGATCATATATCAAATTTAAGATTCAATTAATCCTACTGTTTCTCTAAAAGTTCTCTCCTTAGCCATGATTTCAACTTTTAATGCCAAATCATGTATCTTCATGGTGCAAATTTATCATTATTTTTTTTTTCACCGTTTACACACAATTGTAGAGTCCTCTTTTTATAATGAAATCGATGGATAAAAAATTAACTAAAGCATGCTAGGTCTCGGGTACTTTATACATTTTGTCTATCATCAATAGATTTTCAATTGGTTCATATCTTTTAAATCATGAAGGGCCAAATATATATAAAATGTTATTACATATTTTTTTATACATTTTGATTCTCAAATATTAAAAGTTAAGATAATACGACAAGAAAAATTAAATTAGAGTTTGCCTCTTTATAAAGTACTATAATTTATTTGCATAATTTCTATGACATTGACAATAGATTTCTTGTCAGAATCAGTCAACACATTGACAAGGAAAAGTATAAGTAATTTTAGATCATACTAAAATATTTATCCAAAATCTACTTGTAATATTCTACTTAAAGTATTACAAATCTTACTTTTCAAAGGTATATAATGATTAAAAAGGACCTTTGAAATTACCTTTTTCTACAGGGTCTAGCTTCAAAATAAGTAAGATTTTTAAATAAATAAAATAACAATCTTTCTACCCTTAGAAATGGTCACATGATGTCTTCTCTATATTTCCAAGAATTAAATCTATGGAGTTTGCAAAACAAGGTGACTAAAATAATTAAATTTTTTTTCCATTTGCACCTCTTTGATTGCCTTATAATTTGTATTGTTATTGAGATAATTTGAACAACATTGTCTTTTTGATTTTCTAAAGATCTCAGTTAATAGATTGAAAACATTTGTTGGATTTATCCATGGATGATAAAAACATAGTTCCCTTTATGGTTACAAATTTATATTCCTTATTTGACCATTCTTAAAAACATTTTAATTAAAAAAATCTCTCATTTTTTTACTCTTTATAATTTTTTTTATTTGTATACCTGTAAGTCAAATAATCTATTTACAATTTACTATAAAATTTCTATAAAGTACTATACTTTTTTATTTATTATAAAATTACAATACACTTCTATATTTATTATAAATTTATTAATTTTATAATTTGCCACAAAATTTCCATAAATTATATACTTTATAAATTATTATAATTAACTATAAATTAACAATTTTAATTACTATACTTTCTATTATTTAGAGATGCAGAGGACTGAGAAAATGTTGTTGTAGTAGGTAGTGGCAAACTAGGATGCAAGCAATAGGTTGACATGGAACTAGGGTAATTAATGTATTTATGAGGTTGTTTCTGTCCAATTTTGAGAGAATGAAAAAAGGTAAAAAATTTATGAGGTTTCCTTCTATCCAAATATGTCTGCTAAAGAATGCAAAGAAAAAGTGATTTTCTTCCCATTCCACACACAATGTTGGGTTATGTAACCTTGATAACAATATTCTCATCTTTCATTCTTAATGGTCTTGAGATATTTCTTTTTTATTTAATTGATAAAACTTGCTTTTCCTTTTTTCTAAACACAATGTTGGGTTATGTAACCTTGATACACAAAAGGCTATTTTTATGATATTATTACTAATTGTTATCATGCTTCTCTTGATAATACTACTCATTCTTATCATGTTAATATCTCAAGATAACATTTTATATTTTTGAAATTAGATCATCTTATTGTCACTCATCAAAACATAATCCTTTGTTGTTATAATGGTTGACAACTCATGCAAAATTCCAGGTGATGTCTTTGGGACGTTCTGTTGAGAAAGTATTGCATTATCTAATCGGTGCTTCAAACAAGGGTTTAGTTTATTAGGTATGTGGGTAATTAGAAGTTGAGTGACTCAAATATAGAATTCAATGTTTGTGATGGTGAGGCCTAGTACGGCTATCGAATTCAAAATATTTCTTCGCTTGACAGTGGTGCACCACATCCAAAGCCTCCATGTATGGTAGTGCTTCTACCTATTTGATGGCAGCTTAATGCCACTGCTATAGATGCTCCCACTCTAACTTTTGCCCTCATAATAAGGTCGCTTTGTGAACTACATATGTCTTCATATGCAAATTAGGCCCTTGAAGCGCATATAACATCTCCTTGACCTTGGTATAGATTATATCTCATACGCTCTATGGCACGACAATCGAATTCCTTGCCTTCTTTGATACTATATTACTGATAATGATAATTCTAAGAGGGCTAGCGAGTTGATTATGTTCAAATTTTCTTATATTATGTGGATACCTTATGCTGCATTATATTAATTTAATGATAAAATATATTTGAGAGATGGACAAGATAAAAAATACAATAAAGACTACATAAACTGTCACTCAATTTATCATCAACTATCATTAAGTGCATGTTGAAGTGCAATAGTTTGTCCAAGTCCTTGAGCGGATTCCTCCTTTTACTCAGCCTACATATTAGCAACCGTTTTCGATTGTTCCCCTCCGGAGGGCAGGGTTTTTACACATTCCTCACTAGAAACACCACTTCCCGTCCGACTTGCATGTGTTAAGCATGCCGCCAATGTTCATCCTAAGCAAGGATTGAACTCTCCATGAGGGTCATAGTTGCATTACTTATAGCTTCCTTGTTCGTAGACAAAGCTGATTCGGAATTCTCTTTTATTCTAAGATATAACTTGTAGCCATACGCTTTATATTAGTCTAGAGTTTCCTCCCAGCAACATAGTCATCCCTAACCTATCATGTCAATCCCACGAGATCCTACTCTTATGTGGTAACGAGGTTTGTAATGTATTTCATTGCTTTAAAAATCATTGCTCTCGAAGAATGCAAGTCTAAAAATGATGTTTATATTCGAAGAATAGGGTCTCTAAAGGGTCTACTAAGAATTATACTCTCAACTATCCTCCCATCTTGTGACGATACAAAATTAGAGCTACACTATACTCATCGATAGTTGCATAGTAGTTAAAGCCCCTTTATGTGGTCTAAAGTAAATATAGAGGAGCCAATGATGGAAGAAATATATTATATAATTTAATAATGCATATAAAATTTGTTTAATAAATTTGGTTCCGGAAGTAATACATATGGTGACATAATTAGATATTAGTGGAAAAATTAGATGAGTCAAGTGATTTGTCTGGTGGAAAGTAATTTAAAATTTTTAATTTTTAATTAATATATAATAGTTATAAATTTATCATTGTTTTTTTATTTGTTTATAATTTATTACTTTAAAAAATATGAGAACTCCTCACCATATTAGAAAATATTAGCACATGGATAAGGTTTTAAGTGATTGCTCCTTCAATTAGCGAAGGTCGCATGTTTGAAGAAGATGAAATGACTTTTGAAGACCCTAATAGCATTATATATGAGATACAAAAGAAATCCTAATAAGTTTTATTTTTTTATGTAAAACTTTAGTGTCTAATTATAAGCCATAAAATTTTTTTTAGCTAAATAGTAGTTATAATTTGCTCGGTTAACATTAGACAGAATTGATGTATTGATGTGGGCATATATTTATGCACTCCCTATGATACAATATCACATTCCATACAATTCTAACCAATCAGCTATTATTCATTAATTAAGTCACAGTGACGGTGGATGAGGCTTTAAGTGATGGCTGCGGCAATTAGTGAAGGTTGCATGTTTGAAGAAGATGAAATGACGTTCGAAGACCCATATAGCATTAGATCTGAAATACAAAATAAATCCTATTAAGTTTTTATTTTTTATATAAAACTTCAGTGTCTAATTATAAGTTATAAAATTATTTTTAGCTAAATAGTGATTGTAATTTGCTTAGTTGACATTAGACAAGAATTGATGTGGGCATGTATTTGTGCACTTCCTATGATACAATATCACACATTCCATACAATTCTAACCAATCAGCTATTATTCTTTCTTTAATTAAGTCACAGTGAAGGTGGATAGTGGGAGATGAGTTATTTTATTTTGTTAAATATTATTTTGTTTTGGTAGTAGGAGATGGGCTATTCAAATAGATCAACAGTCTAATAACCATTTTGTTTGTAGAACATCATGCTTGTAGGCCTAATGAGACGTGCTGAAAAATTATAATTCATCTTGTATGCACTAGTATTTATGTTGATTGATTGATCCATCAAGAAGTTTAATATCATCTATTATGTGATTTTTTTTTACTTACCTAATTGTGAAAGATTAAAAATGAGCCTTGGTTGGAGTTTTGATTGACTATATAATACATACCAATTTTTTTTTTTTACTTGTTTAATTAATGCTTTGCCTTTTTAGTTCTTGATAGGATGCAATGTCATATTGTTTATTATTGCTATGAACAATTAAATGCTCCACTAGCTCTCTGCTAGTAGAGGGCTACACAAAATAGAAGCCATGCATCTATATATTTGAGTATAAAGGTTTTCAGTTTTGATGTTGTTGGTCAGTTCTTGCAAATTCTACACGTAATGATATATCCATTTTGAATAGCTGGAGTGCTAAATATGTTTCTTTGTACGCATAAAAAATGAGATACTATAATCAACTTCCCAGAAATGAGAACTTTCTAATTCCTGTTCATTGAATCTATTGCATATGAGAATAGTTGAGTCATTATGCCTCCATTAGCTCTGTGAAGGTGGCGTTTTCTATTTGATGAGATAAAGCAAGAAACAAGTAATTGGTCTTTTTTGTTGACTCTTAGTTTGAGATTCTAATACTTCCCAAATTGATGCTATTTTTTGGTTTTATATGGTAAATTTGGGACAGAGTTCTATCAGAGTCACTGATTTACAGAGAGATTTTCATGGAATTTCTTTACTTTCATTATCCATGCTTCAGATTCTTTTGTTTTTATTATGCTTTAGGGTGATTGCTACTCGACGGCCAATTGTTCACTGAACAATGCGCGTTCTGCATTCTTTGATGTGACTAAACAGATTCCTGATACAAGAATGTAGTTCTTGATGCTGCTATGTAGCACATCAGATTTCTTCATTTTGATTTCTGTTTGGTAGAGAAGGAAGTTTTTACTGTTCTTACTTGTTGCAGGATGATTCATATATTGAGAGTTATATCAGTACGATTGGTGTTGACTTTGTAAGTATCGTTTGTATCTTTTAATCTTGCTTCACCCGTTGTCTTTTCCTCCATCTCTCATCCCGCCCTCCCCTTCAATAGTTAATTTCTTCTTGTGTTTTTAGAAAATTCGCACTGTAGAGCAGGATGGTAAAACCATAAAACTTCAAATTGTAAGTAACATTTTTATTTTTTTTCTGGCTCCTGTACTTTTGGGTTCTCGTGCCATTACTTTTTCCTCTCCATTGTAGTGGGACACTGCTGGCCAAGAACGGTTCAGGACAATCACAAGTAGTTACTATCGTGGTGCACACGGGATTATTGTGAGAACCATTATAATACTTTACTAAATTCCATTTTTGCTATTGTTTCATCTATAACCTACACCTTGCAGGTGGTTTATGATGTGACTGACCAAGAAAGTTTAAAAAACGTCAAGCAATGGTTAAATGAGATTGATAGATATGCCAGCGACAATGTGAACAAGCTCTTAGTAGGAAACAAATGTGATCTGACTGATAACAGAGCTGTTTCTTATGAGACTGGGAAGGTAATTATTGTTGTTGAAATGAAGTTCTAATCTGCATATTGAAACTTTCAGCCAATGGAAAAAACTTTATCTCGCTTTGCTTCTTTGAAGGCACTTGCCGATGAGATTGGCATACCATTCCTGGAGACAAGCGCCAAGGACGCCACCAATGTGGAGAAAGCATTTATGACTATGGCTGCCGATATAAAGAACAGGTAAAGCTGCCTGCCAATATTCGCATTGATGATTTGAACACTCTTTCATTGTCTTGCTTTGACACCTGAACTAGGAGATGGTTATTCCTATGTGATTCATTTTGTAGTAGCTTTAGATAATAGGCAATATTTGATTGAATGTTTGGGATACAGAATGGCAAGTCAACCAGCTACGAGTGCCAGCAAACCTACAACTGTACAGATGCGGGGTCAACCAGTTGCTCAGAACAGCAGCTGCTGCTCCTGAACAGCAGGGGTGACGTGTGATTATGTGGCAAAGTAAATACACTTCCAAACGTTAGCATGGATCTATTGTATTCAATGGAATTAGTTGTTTAAACTGAACAAAATTGTTGTGCCGTTTAGATATCATGGGTACTAAAGCCCCGTGATGCTAACTAGATGTTGTAGCACACATCTCTGATATGCGAACTGGGTTAGCATGTATGATATTGCGTCTCCCGTTGGCTTGTAACTTTTTTCTTTCGCAGTTTGATTTACTAATTTTCACTAGTACATTATGACATTGCATGAAAAATAAAAAGTGTAGAGAACCATTACCGATTGTTTGGTAAACTGAGCTTGCGATATGATGCACTTTAAATGTAACCATTTACCAGTTCCAAATAGCAACACAGATAAACTGCTCATTGTGCTGTGGTCAAAATAAGTTTAACTAGTAACAAAAATTAAATGCACTAACTAAATTGTAGTTGCTTAATTAGATCGAAATATATTATATTCCACCTTTGTATCAGCGTGAAGACTTGCACTAGATTTCTATGCAAGTTGAGCACTATGCCAGAGGAAGGGTTTGGTTATAAGGCTTTTTTTTCCTTGGAGGAAAGGAAAAATAGAAGGGTAACAAAATAGAGAGAAAAACATAGTGAATAATTGTTTCATTAGGGCATTTGCATGATTTTGCACGCAATCTATGGCTCACTGATTTAGGCCACCGTGTAAAAGCTTGTAAGTCATACCAACAAACTAATGTTAGTGCTCCGTCTAACTTCTAGAAAAAAACTCCACCTAGGCAATAGGCATATTTGACCTGGTGGATGGCGAAAAAAAATCCTGAGAAGGGGCTGCTCAAGTGATCTTGAGCAATGCTCCTTAAAAAAAATCTTATGATTCTAAAAATCGTGAAAAAACTACTGTAGTGTAGTACACGATGAGAGATTTTCAATAGTACTAAGATCGTGGATTTTGGCTGTGTCCACGACACAAGATCGTGGATTTTTTATACTGTGAAACAGTATTTTAATCCACGATCTTTGTGTCCATGATATTTCATCGTGGACACAGTCAAAATTCACGATCTTGGTACCGTTGGAAAGCTCTCATCTTGTACTACACTACAGTAATTTTTTCACTATTTTTAGGATTATAGATTTTTTTTAGGGGTAATTACTCTGGATTATTTGAGCAACCCCTCTTCTCAGGATTTTTTTTCGTGGATGGCGCAAATCGCAAAGTAGGAAAGAGGAAGGGTGAAAGCGGAGCATTCTCTCCATTCCTCATCTTTTACCTTTAACTGTGGTTAAATTTTTGGCTTCACCTCTAAAACCCAGCTTTTACGTATTTCCCCACTAAATTTTTTTTGTTATATTTCCATTCAATCACCTCATTTGATGTCAAAGCTTCAGCGGACATTTGACCTTCACAGCCTTTCTCACGACCCTTTGTCTTCTCTCGCGAGTCTTCGAGCCTTATTCTCCCATCGTCAAATAGCCCCGTAGGATAACATTTTTTCTCGCTTCTGTAATTGAACATGAAATTGATATTTCAACTGTATGCTTGATGTTGAATTATCATAGAACTTAGGCTTGGTATCATATAACTTGTATGAACCCTTGCCTAAATCATGTCAAACTTATTGAATTTGTGTAATATCTATCTAACAATTGTAGTGATTTTTTCTAAATTTGTAGTAAATTTTTCCCTAAATTTAACCATATACAATTGTTATCATAGAACTTAGGCATGCTATCATAGAACTTTATTGAATTCAATCCAAATTGATATGTGGGATATCTATGTAAGAGGGTCCACAGAGCTGACATGGATCGGAGTGAGAGGCGCCCCCATGACTCCTAGCAGTAGACGGAGATCGGAGTGGTGGAACGACGCTGACTTATCAGCGGCAACTGCGGCGGATGAAGACGAGGCTGAGGGCGCCCGATAGAGCTGGCCGCGGAACCAACGGCTCCACCCTTCCCTCCGCTGACCCACGACGTCCTCCGGCAAGTCGCCGTCAGGGCCCTCCATGAGAGGTGCCAGGGCGATGGCGGGCGAGAACGGAACAAGGGCAGAGGCTGAGGCGGAATTAAAGTGATGTAAGGCAAAAACGATTCCACGTGTTACAACCGTTTTGGATGCGTTAAGCAGACAGTCCGCTTAGAAAACACGCCTCTCTCTCCCCCTAGTCTCTCGCATGAGGCTAAGGCGAACTAGGGTTTTCTCTTGCTTGCATCCACGTCCTACTACTCGGTGGTCGTCGGCGTCTACTTGCTCTCATCATTAGCATCCGCTACTCTCGTCACTTACTATTTGAAGCCATCCACTACTCAGTGATCGGCTGCCTTTCTAGGTGAGCTTCTTGGCATCCTCCTTTCATACATGGCTTAAGCAAGTGTGTTCTTGTTCGCGTTCTCGTCCAAAATCTACTATGTTCCACTTCAACTTTCATCCATGGCTTAAGCAACTATGTTAATTGACATACAAGATTTGTTCGCGTGATAGTAAAAACTCCTTACAAAAAAAAGAAGATGTTGGCATATAAGATTTGTTAGCAAAATTCATATTGAGTTGTTCTTTTTAAAGCCAATTTGTTCTGCGAAAGAACAGTGAAGGCATTGAATAAGAGCTCACTGTGAGTTTTTTTATCTTCCCCAAAGACCAGATAACACTCAGGTTGATGACCTGCGCAGACAACCAGAAATGGCAATGTACAGATCCTCCTACACGAGGTCACAAGCATTCTCCCAGCAAACATTTGTTAGAATCCCATGTGATGGTCCACTTTGCTTGGCCAGGCACGTAGATCCATGCCGGCCAAATATATGGATCATTATGGAAATCTATGGAAATGTTTTTCCATAGATTTGGAATGTTTTGATCCACGATATTATAGGGCTGCTAATATAATGTGGTTCATTATGGAAATCTTTGGACGAATGCACAAAACTAGTTAGCCTATTTTGTCCATGCTTGCATATAGCAGAGATCAATTGTACTATGTATAAAATATTTTTCAAGTTATGTTTTTCCATGCTTTCATATATAAGAGATCAAATTACTTTGTATACTTTTCATGCTTGCATTATGTTTTTCACTTATGTAGTTTATTGATGGGTGTTATCATAGTGACTCCTCCAATGAGTGACAAAAAGAAGAAAATTGCAGGCATCATTCAACAAAGAAACTATCAAGCTATTTATGCAGCTATAGCTTGTGTTATACAAATTTTGGTGCTTATTAGTACCCTATTTGAGAACTCATATGTGGATAAACCAATACAAATGGGCAATGAATACAAAGATAGCACGCGGAGAGAATTTTTTAACAATTTAACTAGGTCTAATTAAACTTGTCATAACATCTTAAGAATGAGCATACATGTTTTCATGCATCTGTGTGAGCTATTGGAAGGCATAGGTCGAGTTAGAGGCACCAAAAATTGCATTCTAGAAGAAAAAGTGACAAAGTTTTTATATTTGATATCCCATAATGTCAAAAATCAAGAATTATAATTTATCTTTCATCGTGGTGGTTAAAGTATTGGTGAACACTTTCACGAGGTGTTGGAAGCTATTATTAGCTTATATCAATAATTTATTACACAACCTGATGGATCAGTTGTTCCTCCTCAGATGCAAAATAGCTCAAAATTCTATCCTTATTTTAAAGTATATTAATTTTAAAGTATAATGTATATAAATATACCTTTTTTATTATTAAATACCATTACATAAAACTGCAGGATTGCATAGGTGCAATTGATGAGACACATATAAATGTAAAAGTACCTTCTAGTGAAGCGTCTAGATATAGTGGAAGAAAAGATGGGCCAACCATGAATATGTTGGCAAAATGTGTATTTGATATAAAATTTACTTATGTTCTTGCCGAGTGGGAAGGGACTACAGCAGATTCACGAATACTAAATAATGCTATCACTAGGTCTGATAGCTTAAAATTTTCACAAGGTGAACTTTACATATAAATAAGTCTTATAGTTTTATTATCATCATTTATAATGTTTGATAATGTTGTCATAGGCAAATATTATTTATGAGATGCTGGTTTTGGGATTAAAAATTGGCTCATCACACCTTTTAGAGAACTATGATATCACTTGAAAGAGTATTCAAGTCATGATCCACAACATGAAAAAGAGCTTTTTAATCACCGACATACTTATGCACATAATGTCATTGAAAGAATTTTCAGTGTATTAAAGAAGAGATTTCCCATTATAGCAAGTGGATCAGAACCCTATTACCCTATTAACACATATATTCAAATTATTCTTGCATGTTGCATTTTACATAATTACTTAATGGGTGTTGATCTAGATGCTAGAATAATTATCGAAGTTGATGAGGAAATATTATTCACAACAAATAATGATGTCTCTTGCACAGAAAATCAAGATGAAGAAACTTGGAAAGGTTATTTAATTAGAAATACCATGGCTAGTGAAATGTGGAATGATTGTGTTGTAATCAATGTATTTGTATTATGTGGAATGATTATGTTTTGTTGACATCATTGTCTAGCATGGCTAGTGATCTATGTTGTAATATCTGGTTTTGTAATTTGATATTTTTGTATTCCTCATTCGTTATTGAGTAATATGCATGTTTAATGTGTTTTGACATCGTTATGATCTAAGATGGCTAATTTCACATTAATGTAAGATGAGTAACATGACAAACTCTACTGGGGGCTCAAAAAGAGATAATATCAAATGGACATAAAACATGGATAACATCTTTGTAGATGCAATGCTTGATCAAAAAATCAGAGGATCTAGAGTTGATAGTACTTTTACCTTAATTGCATACAAAAATATGTTATCTGTATGTCAACAATCATTAGGAGAACCAATGACAAAAGAAAATTTCAAAAAAATCGAATAAAAACTCTAAAAAGTCACTTCAACGCATGCCATGAGCTATTTAAAGGCAAGAGTGGAATCTCTTGGAGTTTTGAGACAAAGCTATTTGAAACTGACAATAGTGTATGGATGAGCTGATTGCGATAAGTGGGAATTTTATTCAGCTTTTGTATGATTATGTTAGTATTAATGTACTTATTGAATTTCCTCCTTTTGCAGGCTAATCCTCGTATGAGAAAGTGGAGGAGCACTCTAATTAATAACTATGACAATCTAGAAGAATTATTTTTGAAAAACCAAGCCATTGGTAGTATGGCTACTACCTGTAAGGAGCATATAGACATTTGCAACAAAGAATCGACGCTTAACGAACGTGGGCGTAAACCCTAGTTCGTCTGTTAAGTTTAAAACGTAAGAACTTACAGTCCGTAATTAGTTTACGACTTCGGCCATAATTACTTATGTGACTTAGCCCTTTATGAACAAAATTCACGGCCCGTAAGTGACTCACGGCCATGACCGTGAAAGTTGCGATGAGACTCCATTTTCTATGAAAAATTTTCTAAAAAATTTTCTAAAAAATTCCTGCACGTAAAACAACATATTTAAGAGATTTTTCACGTATAAAAGTCTAACAAATAATGCTGCAAAAATTTCTAAAAATTTAAAGAAAATCAAGAACTAAAACCAAGAATGCGAAAATTAATAAAATTCAAAAACTTTGGGCTGCCTCCAAAAGTGCTTGTTTAAGGTCTTTAGCTTGACCATGATAGAGTTTATCATTGCTCCGATGGGTCCGAGGAGTAGTAAATGATATGGATCTTTTCATCTTCACGCCTTCTTGAATCAATTTATGTGTAAAAATTATTCTTCTGCAATTGCACCCATATTCCATCTCGTATCTCCTTGTCATTTTCATGCTTCAAGTAATCTTCCAAGGGATTCTCATCAATTTCTATGAAATTTCTATCATTAACCTTGCTTCTCTCTGCTCTAGTGTGTTGGTGAGATCCTACAAAAGAAGGCATTTTAAATTTCAAAGAAAAATCAAATATGAATTTGCACTCACAAATATTCAATATTAATTTCTCATTCATCATGTCTGTTATGGCCCCTGTACTAGCCAAGAATGGTCTACCTAAAATAACTGGTAGCTTGGTATCTTCTTTAACATCAACAATCATAAAATTAGTTAAAACAAAAAAGTTACCAATTTTAACAGACACAATTTTCAAAACTCCAACAGGTTGTTGAACAAAACCATTAGCAAATTGAAGCAAAATTTTGGTAGATTTTATTTCTCCACTGTTAACTTTCTCAGACATAAATAAGGGCATCAAACTTATACTTGCCCTCAAATCATATAGGGCATTTTTAACAAAAATCTTATCAATCTCACAGGGAATTGAAACACTTCTAGGATCTTTCACCTTTGCTATTACCCTGTGTTCACTTACCTCAATGCTTTTTACCTCAGGTTTTCCAATGTCAAGTTTTTTCTGATCTATTCTCAATAGCCTTTGAGGGAAAGGAACTGGTGGAACGTATGCAGGCAGGCCTACATATTTTTCATCCTTCTCCTTCTCCACTACCTTCTCTTCCTCAGGTGAAGTCTCTTCGGGCTTCCCCTCTAAAATTTTAGATGCAGGTTCTTCAATAGGCTTCCTCAGTCTCTTCGGGCTTCCTCAGCCTCTGTAGTGTTCCCTGGGATTCATCTCTGGTTGGCCCGGAAGTTTACCTATGAGGCTGTTGGAAGTAGTCGCCTGTTGAGCTATCTGGCTTTCTAGACTCTTGTTGTGGGTAGCCAAAGCATCCACTCGAGTTGTCAGATGCTTAATAGCATCAGAGACATCCTCGTTGTGCTTCTTCTGAGAAACAACAAATCCTTCCATGAGAGACTCTAACACTATGTATACTAGGGAGGAAAAAGGAGAAAAAAAGGAAGGAAAGGAAAATATCCTTCATTTTCCTTAGTTTACCGGGAGAGAAAGGAAAATTTAGAAAGAAAAATTTCTTAGTTTTCCTTCAAAACCCAATACCTCCAAATTGGAAGGAAAACCATATTTTTCTCTTCCATCCATTTTCCTTCTAATTTTTCTTTTCCATTTATTTTCCTTCCATTTTCTGTCCTCTCTAGTAAACACAGCTTAAGTTAGACTTTCGAGGCTGACCAAACTGCCTGGATTGAAAACCTGGTGGCAACCTGTTATTCTGCTGATTATATTGTGGAGGAACTTGCCCTTAATTGTTCTTGTATGATAGATTTGGGTGGTTCCTCCAGCCTAGGTTATAAGTGGCAGAATAGGGGCCGTTCATCTGTCTTTAGTTGAAATTACCTAAAGCATTGACTTGTTCCTGACAAAAGTCATCTTGTGATGAAGCTAAGAGTTGACAATCAGATGAATTATGACCTAAGACACCACACACTTAACAAGAAACAACATTAACCACAACTGAGGGAAAAGTAAAAGAATCTAACTTTTGTGCTAGAGAATCTACCTTCATAGCTAAAGATGTTAAGGAGTCATTGCTACACTTACCAACACCGGTGGACAGGGTACCTTGCTCATTGGACCAGTGGTTATGGTTCATAGCCATGTCTTCAAGCAAAGTAGCAGCATCCTCCACGTTCTTGCTCATAATAGCTCCTCCAGCTGCAGCATCCACCATGAGCTTTGTGCTGTAGTCCAATCCATTGTAGAAGATATGGATTAGAACCTATTTCTCAAGCCCATGGTGTGGACACATACGTGAAGCTCCTTGAAGCGATCCTATGCATCATAAAGAGATTCTCCTTCTCGTTGTCCAAAGCACGTAATCATATTCCTCAGCTGAACTATCTTGCTTGGTGGAAAGTATTTGTTCAGGAAGGCACGCGAAAGTTCATCCCACGTAGTGATCGATCCTGCTAGAAGAGAATACAACCAAGCTCATGCGTGGTCCCTGAGGGAAAATAGAAAAAGTCTCAGTCTTATCGCATCAGAAGATATACCATTTACCTTAACTGTGTCACAATATTCTAAAAATACAGCAAGATGAAGGTTAGGATCCTGATTTAGGGAACCCCCAAATTGGTTTTGTTGAACCATTGTCATCAACGCTGGTTTGAGCTCGAAATTGTTCGCCTCCACATTAGGTCGAACTATACTTGAATTAAAGCCCTGCATGTTCGGCACTTCAAAGTCCCGCAACGATTGAATATTCACAGCCATTGCACCTTCTTCTAAAGTCTTTTGAGTCTTGAACTGTAGTCTTCTTCGAAGGCGGAATGTTCATTTAATCTCTAGGTCTTTAGGAAATAGAGTACCTGTATGTAGAATTATGGGCATACAATGTGTAAGTCAGAGTGAAAATAGCAATAAGGTAAATGCTAAAACAAAAGAAAGAAAAATGCCTAGCCTCTGGACTTATCGATCAAGTCGATATTAACTGGCCTAATCCCCGGCAACTGCACCAAAAACTTGATGCGTCCGTAAGTGCACAGATTTATCCAAGTAATAAAATAAAATATTATTCCCAATGAGAATCAGGTAGTCAAGTACCGACTATACGACTTGTCTAAATCTAGGCTAAACAAATCGTGGATTGTTTTGGACTCTAAGTGCGAAGAACAACAGAAAAAACATTTTAGAGAAAATCAAGTTTTTAAAGATCGGGATTTAGGGGTTTCACCACACAGACAATTATGAATGTAATAAAAAATAACTCTTTGAACAGATAATTGTGATCATGAAAGGGATTTTTCCTAAGGTATGTATTACCTCCTCCCGAAGCGTAACCCGGTATCTAACTACACTAACTCCCTACTCTCGTGACAGTTAAGAATTCACTAAGAAAATGAATAGAAAAGCTTCCCCTCTATCTGGAGATGAAGAGGAAGTGATCAATCTTCTCTTTTGCATGAAATCTCGCCGGAAATCTGCTCTGGAACCAATTCTCGCCCTAATAGCCACCGCACGTTGTCTTCATCTGAAAAGTCCCCCTTTTACCCTCCAAAATTCTTCCTTTTATAGTTTAATCAATTTGGATCCCTTCAAGGAACAAATCTGGAGAGTTTGGTTCAGATTCGGTTTAGTTTGGAGTCGAATTAAGTGAAAAACTCGAAGGGGCAGAAATATTCACGGTCCATAAAGTGTTTACGGCTGCGGCCATAAATGTTTCTGTGAATAAGCCCCTTTGTACACAGAAAGTTTCACGGACCGTGAAGGATTCATGGCCTCACCTATGAAAGTTTTTGTTGACTTTTTAACTTAGCCATTTTTCGCCCTTCGAACGTCAAACTCACATGGCTAGCCGGAAAACTCACGGCCAAGGCTGTAAAAGTCTCATTTTTCACTATTTTCACTCCGAATTTGACATGCAAACTCATAATCTCTTCGGGAATCATGCTATGGCTTTAGAACTTGTAAAATCCATCATTTTGATTAATTTTATTTGCATTTTTATTAAAACCAAGAAAAGTAAAGATTCCATACTAAGTGAAGCAAAAAATGCTAAAAATTAGTGTAAAATCATAAAATATGCCTAAAATATAGTAGAAAATATAGGTGAAAATGTAGTATAAATACAACACATCAATTAGTAGTTCATTTGAGTAAGCTGTGGTTTCTTGTGTGCTGCCAGTATTGCTCAAGTAGTATTCTGCTCGGTTTTCAGCATATTTGCTCAACGGTTTTCCCTTCGAACACATTTTGCTTCCCTCGTCTAATGCCCCTCTCACCCACCTTAGAGTATTGCACATAAGGACCACCCCTCCTACAACAACGGTTTTCCCTTCGAACACATTTTGCTTCCCTCGTCTAATGCCCCTCTCACCCACCTTAGAGTATTGCACATAAGGACCACCCCTCCTACAACACGCTCTATCAAAGTGTCTATCTACTTGAAAGGAAAATGGGATGGAAAGGATAGAAAAGTAACTTTTCCATCATTTACTTGGATGGATTAAAAATAACAGAAGGAAAATATGAAGGAAAACGAGTAAGTTTTTCTCTATTTGATGATCCATTCAAATTGGGCAAAAAAAATGAGTGTGGGTAAAGTTTTGTTACTATTACCCTAGTGCTACTTCTTCTCTCTTCTTTGCCGCTGACGCTCGCTGCTCGACACGCTTCCTTGCCGCTACTTCCTCCAGCTCCGCTCGATGCTTGACGGTAGCCTCTCGACACTCTCATCCAAGGTTAGGGTTTTCTTTTCTCCTCATTTTTCTTGACACTTGCCGCTGCTCCCTCCACCTCCTCTTTGTGTTTGTTGTCGCCATGCCACCTCCCTTGTGCTCGTTACCTTCCCTCTCGACTGCCACTCTTTTCCTGCTCGACATTCACTACTTTCCCTCTCCCTTTTTTTTTTTTTAATGTTTTTAGCTTGTTTGATGATTCCGATTTCACTTTCTTATGATTCCGTGATTAGTTATTGACCTTGACATTTGGCTTTCACTTTCATTTTTTTGTGTATTATGTAATTTGAATATTAACTTTCATAAAATTGATGACGTGCAATCTTAGATTCTTTTGTTTCTTTCAATAATATATTATAATCCTTGTGTCATCCACACTTAAAAAATGGCTAATACAATAGTTTATGTATTGAATGATTAAAAAAATGATACTACTTTTTGACTAGGTTATAACTATTTTTGCTGTGACATATTCATATTTATATTTACATTCAAAATTAACTTGATATTTTGCCCTATAATTGCACGTTCAAAGAATTTCAATCACAGGGGCGAGTGTAATTTTTGGTGCCATAAAAAATTCACAATATATATATGGTTTCTATTTTTCCTCAGTTTGGAATTGGACGGATAAAAAAAAATCTCCACTTGTGTTTGTGGAGAAGATAAGTTGAAACATCAAGTGGCATCTGAAGCGCCACCCCCCGCATCAATCGGGACCCACCTTTTTACTATATTTCCTCTTCATTTCTCTTTACTCTCTCCATCGCCGCCATCGTTACCACCGCCGCCACCACAGCACCACCCCTGCTTCCATCTAAAACCCCTACAAATTAAATCCTTTCCAGAATCTTTTCTCTCATGGCGCTCCTCCCTCATCATTTCCCCTCCGTCACCCTCCACCGCCACCACCACCACCATCCGCAACTCCATTCTCATCTAAATCCCCTTCTCACTAAAATTTCCCCCTTTGCTCTCTCCAAGCCTTGTTCCTCCTCCAACTCCAAGCCTTCCCACCATCCCAAAACCCAACCTTTCGCGCCGCGATGCTCCTCCTCATCCTCACCTTCCCCCACCGACCGCCCCCTCGCCAACGACGCCGCGGAGCTGCCGCTCTTCCCCTTGCCGCTCGTCCTATTCCCTGGTGCTGTCCTCCCGCTACAGATTTTCGAGTTCCGCTATCGCATCATGATGCACACCCTGTTGCAGACCAACCTCCGATTCGGCGTCGTCTTCTCCGATGGCGGATCGGTGGCGGACGTCGGCTGCGTAGGCGAGGTCGTCAAGCACGAGCGCCTCGTCGATGACCGCTTCTTCCTCATATGCAAGGGCCAAGAGCGATTCCGTGTTTCTCGTGTCCTCCGCTCCAAGCCCTACCTCGTCGCCGAGGTCACCTGGCTCGAGGACCGCCCACCGCCGCGTCCGGCCGAGGGCGAGGATCCTGAAGCCCTTGCAGCGGAGGTTGAGAACTACATGCGCGATGTCATCTTCATCTCCAACCGCCTTAACGGAAAACCAGACAAGGAGGGTGGAATGGATCTTCGCCGAAGCCTTTTCCCCACCCCCTTCTCTTTCTTTGTGGCAAGCACCTTCGAGGGGGCTCCTAGGGAGCAGCAGGCGCTGTTGGAGCTGGAAGACACCAGCGCCAGGCTCCGTAGGGAGCGCGACACGCTCCGTAACACCCTCAACTACCTCACCGCTGCATCCGCCGTCAAGGATGCCTTTTCGCCGTCCAATTCTACCTGACGATTGATCGATAACTACATTGGAGCAGATGAACAGGCTAAGAGTCCAACAGGTGATAGGCAAGATATATATTTCTCTCCTTTTCCCCTTCCCTTATGCTTCCGACCTATATTACACTTTTTGCCTTTTGTATATTTATGATATGCAATAAAGAGAAATTCCATATTCAATCGTTGCCTCAGAATTCGATGTATTCGCTAGATTCAAAACTTACTCCACATTGAGGTTATTGCACATCTATGATTCATTTGTTTTCTTTGTTCCTATCTGTAGACTAGCTAGATTATGGTGTATGCTAATCGAGCTTCTTGCACATCTGTGGATCAATTGTTGCTCGTGTGGCTATATGATTGTGAATTATAGTGTCAACTTCTGATCAATGTTACAATTGTCAGCTTATGAGTAATGGCTCTCAATGCAAATGATGCACACTACATAATTATCAGATGATATGTTGTAGTTAGGAGTGAACAACTCTGTGAAATGGCTGTACCTCTACAAGAACAATTTCAGGGCAAGTAATTTTTTACATCTTTCATTTAGAATTTGTCTTCCTTAAAATTTATATACAGTAATGAGGAGCATAAGCACTCATTGCTCATCGGTAACTTAATTTTCAGTTGATAATTCAAAGAATACTTGTACATGAACCCGATCTTGTTTCAGAAATTGGAGCATGCCTTTCCAAAGAAATCATCGCACACTAACCACTAAAATAAACTGCAAGACTGTCTGAAAGTTGGAATATCCACAAGACAAATGGAAAAGGCAAATGAAAATAAAATTGTATGTATGTAAATTAAATTGTTTTGAAACCTGTGAAATGGCAGGCAAACCACTATTTAAAGTTTTTGCGGCTTCCATCTTTTCAGTTAAATATGTAAATACAATTGTTTTGGTTGAAAGGATGGTTAATTTTGTATATGGAGTCTTTCTTGCGTAGCTTTAAATATTCTTGTACAAGACTTACGTCGGTATGAACGTATCCATGGACTTGCTAATGAACTATTTCAACCTCGGATAGTTTCTGTAGCAACATTCTGATCGTGGGATTCAAAAGTTCCATTCTGTACATAATCAACGCCTGAATTATTATTTTTCCACTGCTAGGCATGGTATCTGGTCTTCGTTTATTCACAAGTCATAATGACTATCTTCCACGTTTGTCACTAGTTTCACAATTCACAATCCTATTGACTTTTAATTCATAATAAATGATCAGTATCTCAAAGTTTATTTATTCTTTTACATTGTGACCTATAGCTACAAAATATATAATCTCAAATACTGCATTATAAAATTATAAACATGACAATAAACCCACACCATATGGTGATACAGTTGAATGACCAAAAAGTTCTTAATCCTTCAATTGTATAAAAACTAGAAAAGCCCAGCAGAACAACAAAAATTATAGTTTGCATCACTATAAACAGCTCACCCACAATCATCATAGTCATCTACCTAAATATAGAGCCAATACGAAAAATCTATCAAAGTCAGGCTAATGATCTAAAAGAAGCGCTCCTTAGGAGGCAACCCAATATTTTTATTTATTTTTATTAATTTTTTAATTTTTAATTATTTTTATTTTGCTAATTTTCTTTCTAATTTCTAATTTCTCTTTTAGGAAGAGACTCCATAATCTAATAAAAAATTCTTTATCCTTATATTTTTTAGAATTTTTGGAAATATTTTGAAATTTTTTATATAGGTCTCAAAATCACGCACGTGATCATAATCACGACTATGGTTCCATAAAGTTGTCTTCAATTATCAAAAACATAGGCAAATGATAGAGGAATCATGCCCATGACCCTCCAACGTTCACCTCACCGACCTTAATAGGCAGAAATCTCCAGCCTATTTAGACCTCGTCGGACCTCAATCGAGCTCAACAACTTTCTCATCTTATCACCTGAGCTAGTGAGAGAGGATATGTACAAGATTTCGCTTCATTAAGATTTTGAGAAGAGAGTTGACATAAGCATAGAGGATCTGAATTTTAGGTACCTTGGACTTGAAAATCCTTAAATTTTATTACCTGAAAATTCTCTCTTATTGCGTAAGTATGAGAAATTATGACATGCATCATGGATCAAAAACTTTTTCAATATATAAAAAGAGAAATTCTTAGAAACTTAATATTCTCTATTTTTGAAAATTTTATTTGCTTGAGTATAAGCAATAGTTTAAGTTGTGGGTTTTTTTTTTTTTTTTAAAGTTGTGGGTATTTGATGACACAAATTTTTATAGTGTTTTACATGTATATTTATCTCAAATTTATATCAACTTCTCCTTTAATTGCCTTTTTTTATTACATGAATTCCCTAGAGGTTGCAGAAAACCTTCTCCTCTATGTGTTTTTGATTTTTTACGTAAAAAGGCCCAAAAATAGAAGTAAAACAATGATATTTCATCAAAAGGGACCTTCACTAAAGATCTGGAGCCCAAAGTCGAACGTGAGCTATCGATAATGATTACAAGCACTAGCGATGATTCCAGGATGATGATGGATTCTATGAAAAGTAAAGTGAGAATAATACTTTGAGAAGAGAGAAGAAGACAACCCATAAAATTCAAGCTTTTCTAAGCTAGAATTATAATTACATCTATGATTACAACCACGACCGTGATTCTATTAGACCATAGAACTGATTCTAGTGGACGACTCAAGACCAAATCGTCATTTGATTTCTCCTCATAAACTCAATAAAAATTACTCCAAGCTTAGGGCTTTGGGAGAGCGCACATGGGGAAACAATTCGGTGGAATTCTAGCTTCTCTACTTGCTCCCTTGCGTCGAATCAAAGTCGACAAGGCGACCATAGTGAGAAATTTATCCAGTGGGAGGAGACGAGAGCAAGGAAGAGCTTGCAACTCAGATTTCATCGAGTTTCATCTAGAATCAAGGGAGAACAGAGCCGAGACAGAAGTAGCCATGTAGGGAAGAAGCAAAGCTAATTGATCACAATCACACCTAGGAGATAGAAAACACATTTTTTCAGTAATTTTCATTGGGGAGTTGCAAAATTTTGTTAATTTACTCTTTCTAAACTTAATATATCTATTTGCTTAAAAGTTTTAGATGAATTTTATGAATATGTCTTTAGCTTAAATTTTATTTAGGGGTATGGGGAGTAACCTCTTAATTTTATTTTTATAATGATTATGTGTTAAAGTTAATTGTTGATTAGTCATGTGTTGGGAAATCTCAAGCAATTTAAAATTTAAAACATAGCAGAAGCAATGCTTGAAACAGGTTTCAAAACCAACAGGGACCATCATGCGAGAGAAGCCTATGGATGTGAATGAGTGTGGTACCTTTATTGCATGCTAGGAGATGGCGACGAGGACTTGTAGATGCACAAGAGAGCATCCTCTACCTTAGAATCTAAACCATGTCTTGATGAAGCCACTGAACTTAAGGAAGTAAGTCATGAAGAATCACAAGAGGTAGAAACTGACCATGAACAAACTGAGATAGTACCAATTCAAAACATATCTTGCACCATGAACCACATTTGTCAATATTCCCCTCTAGATCGTTCTATGCTGACAGCAATCTTGGACCCAGAATCTGATCCTGAACTAACAATACCCTTAAGAGTTACCCCAGCCCAATCCCACTCTTGAGGATGCCATTGAACCAGACCATGAGGACATTAAGGGAACTCATCTTCTAGAAAATTCTCAAGTCCTTACCATTATTTTTGAGCCTATAAAAGAGTATAAAGTGGAGGTTCTTGTTATTGACCAAATCAAAAGTCCCCATTTGAACATATTTAGTGAGCTAAACCATAGCTTGATCCCTCCCAAACCCATAGTTTGTCATCGGTACCTGCTAGGACCCTCCTCATTGCCATCACTTTTAGGACCTAGACCCGAGCATCCAAAATCTTTATCATTAGGCACACCTCAACCCTCTTCTGAACTTAAACCACTTCTTGACCCACCTAGCACTGAATCCTCTATTGACCTATTCTTAGAATCACCAACCTTGAACCAAGAAACTAAACAAGCTTCACCTCTAGAATCACCCCAGCATGTTCCCACTCTTTGACTTGGTAATACTTCCAACCACACGAAGGGAACCCAACACTGAACTCTATTCTAAACTATCCATGGGCTCAAATACTTTAATGGATACACTGTCACCAAGTAAGGATTACCCTATGATGTACAAGAACTTTTGCTATGATGCTTTCAAATTTGAAATCTGTGTTGATCATACTATGACTATGCATATGCTTCACATGATATCATCATTTGCCTTAAATGAAAAACTACATAGCAAAATTGCTCATGAATCTGATATTGGCTTAATTCTTCCAAATCATAACTTACAAATAACATCAAGCTTAATGCCTGTGATTCCTTGCTCATACCTGCCATGTTTCTCATTCAAAGCTGTTACATTTGAATTTCATATTTTCAAATTATATATTATTGCTGCATGTGAGAAAACAACTATTTTCAAAAATCTTTCACTTATTGGCAGGGTTGATAAAATCAAGAAAGCTGAAGACAATTTTCATACATTGGGGTAGCCCCTAAAATTAGAATTCAATATTAAAGATCACCCAGGTTTCCCTAACCAAGATGATCTTTATACCTTGGGTTGGCCACCAGAAGCTACAATTTGGGACCCCAATTTTAATTCTTCGGAGAAGAATTCTTTTGCCCCCGAGAAAGTTGATGCAGGGGCATCTTTGGGATTTAATTATGCTTGTCTTTACTTTTATGTTTTTGCTTTAGAATAGGGGTAGCCTAGGATTTTATTTTCTTTTAAGTAATTTTAATTTCCTAGATGAAGTAATAGGTTGTTTTAGCCTAGGGTTGCTTGCACCTGTAATTCACTACAAGCCGCCTCCTCCTTCTCAAAGCGATTAATATCAGCCATCCATCTCAACTCATCAAGGGTGATCCAGGATCTACCACACATCAAGGAAAACCCTCAAGATCAGCCCTCCATCAAAGCTCTTCAAAGAAAAGACAACATCCACCATCCATCAAGGTTTGCACTCTTATTGGTGCCACTTCCCAAGGCCTATAACAACCTCCATGACACATGGCCTCCACCTCATCATGATGACATGTCATGGGTGCCCAAACCATCTCCAAATCCTCAAGGGCGCCACCTTCAAATTTGAAATCAAGTCAACAAGTAAATCAGCCCCCTTCACTCCACCAATGGGCTTCAAGACACCCCTTCACTCCACCAATGAAGGGAACATGCGCATGTAATCTCCAAGGGCATTAAAGATGCTTGCATGCAGCCAACTCGTTTACATCTCTCCACTAACATCAAAGGCACCAAGGAAGGAAGAGCAAATCCAAACCATCCATTCAAATCAGCCACGAACCATCAAGACACCTCCTCACTCCACTAATTGAAGAAGCATGCGCATACCATCTTCAAGATGCATTAAAGGAGCCTTACATGCAGCCATGTCGTCACCAACAATTCCAACCAGCAACTCATGCGCCCAAGGAAGAATTCACCCACACCATCCACCCAAAATCAGCCACCATCCAATCCTACATTTTGAATTTCGATTAAGGGCTATTTTTGTAAACTCATAGGAAATAAACGTTGAGAGAGGGAGAGGATTTAAGGACTTGTATTATTCACTTGCACATCAGTCTATGCTTTGAGAGAAAAACATTATGTGTGATGCGTGAGCATTGTCTTGGTTTGGTGGACTCCAACCGAATTATCTTCTCTTCCCCTTCTCTTCCTCTAAGTGTCAAGAGTTCTTCTTCCTCTCTTCTCTTCTTCTTCTCCACCAAAGCTTTCTTCCACTTCTTGAAGATCTCATGTGTCTTGACGCCATCCACAAGCTGATCTCCTCCATCTTCAATGCCAAGGAAAAGGAAGCAATATTGAAGCCATGATCAAGAACCCCTAAGGACCCATTTGTTGTAGTTTAGGGAGGTTCGGGACTTGTCTCCTTACTAATGACTTCAGTAGATATGGTTATGTCTATTTGATGAGATAGAAATCAGAATCATTTGAGAAATTTAAGGAGTTCAGACATGTAGTAAAGAATCAGCTTGGTGGATCTATTAAAACTCTTCAATTAGATCGAGGTGGAGTGTACCTGAGTGGTGAGTTCTTTGACTATCTTAGAGAGTATGAGATCCTATCCCAATGCACCCTTTCAGGAACACCAAATGGAATGGTGTGTCTGAGAGAAGAGGTGACTCGAGTTTGACTCGAATTTTCCTTCGATTTGATTCTATTTCACTATGGATTTTGGGGAAAACCTATTCTAAGGATGGAGAAGTATATAAGGAAGCTTTGGAGCAATTATCAGACCTTTTTTTTGGCAAGGATTTATCATGAATTTTAATCAACATAGAGAGATGCCGTTGCAGTAAGGTTCCTCGTTGGGAAGCAACCAACCATCTCCGGCGACTAAATTTTTAGGGAAGGTGTGCTTCATGGAGGAAAGGATACACATAATGTTTCAGATCAAAAGGAGCTCGACTTGGGGAGAAATCAACGAAATCTTGGTTGCGGCTATTGTTCATCGACGAATCCAGAATTGTTCTTCATAGAAATCATGGGCCGTGAAATTTTTCGCACCCCTGTGAAGTAAGTAAACTATTATTTTTACTCCTTTTTGAATTCTGATTTTTCTGAGATGATTTATTATTGTATTACTTCTACCATGGTAGTGTAAAAACCTTTTGGGACAGAGGGAGTAATCTCCCTTAATTTCTGGAATGACTAGATAATCATTATTTGTCAAGTTATTGTTGTAATCCGCAAGTGCACGGATAATTCGAAGTAATAAAAAAATATCAATCCCACAGAGACCTACGTGTTAAGTACCAAATAATTATATTCTTACTAGCTAAGCAATCGATTATAATGCAAGTAAATGATAGAAAGAATACGAAATTAGAGAGAAACTGGGACTAGGGTTTCATCCACCTTAATTTCAATGACTAGATATGAATAAAAGGTCATCAGTCTAATTTTATCATGATAAAGATATAATTTACTTCATAAAAGGATTATCTCACTTTCGTGCAGACAATAATGCAGGGACCGATCCTCGCTTTCACGCTAGATCTATCCCAAGCTGAAAATAAGTAAATCATAAATCAAAGAACTCAAGGATCACTTTCGTGCATCCAAATCCTAAGTTGATCATCTCAAATGGAATCTCAAGGATAACTTTCGTGCATCCGAGTCTCAACAAAGGTTCTACTTATGGTTTTCCAACGCTCCGACCCTCACTTTCATGCAAGATCTTCACGTTTAACAAAATAACTCGATCCTAGATTCAAATTATCAAACATGACAATTATTCTTCAAAAATCAAGAAATAAGAACTAACCTAATTTCTTACGGTGAATTCCTAATGTTCAATTTTAGGGTTTCAAGTTCTCAAGCAAATCACCTTTCAGTCCATATTGCGAAAACTCTAAAATCATACATGATAATAAGAAAACTATGGAGAAGTATAGGCAATCATCACATAAGTAGAATTATCATAATAAAACTATTCTGACAAAATAGAAGTTATCTAGTCATAAAAAATTCAAGGGGATTACACCCCATGTCCCATATGATGTTTAAGCTAGCATGGAAGAAGAAATATAATAAACCATAGTTTAGATTGATCAGAAATCGAAAAGAAGGGAAAATCAACTTTACAGCACGGCTGTAATGAAAATTACAGGCGTAATTTGTTCCAAGAACCCACGGTGAACAGTGCCGACGCGCACTCTTTTGTTGATTTCTCCTCCGACCGAGATCCTTTTTCTCTGAAACTTTTGGGGTATCGTCTCCTCCTCAAAGCGAAGCTTCCCCTCAAATTTCACGGCCTAAAATATGTTGTATGCTTCCTAGCGGCGAAACCTAGGGCGGCGGTGAAAAACTTGATTTCCTCCTCGATAGTGGATGAAATTTAGGGCTTTCGCCTCGGCGTGTTCTCCTCGTTGGAGGCTTCTTTTTCCTTCTTACAACTTTGAATTTAAGTGCCTAGATCATCCGCAATCGATCGTGCAAAAATCAGGCTTCAATTTGACCGTGAAAATCACGTTCCAGGGTTAGAATTACGACCGTGGAATCTGTTACGGCACTGCCGTATTTTCTTTAAGTTCTTCTGTACAGGATTCACCCAGAATTACAATACCATGGAAATGAATACGGCAGTGCCGTAATTTCTAGAAATCTCTCGGGTCTGAAGTAGCTTCAAAATACGGCATCGTGATTTTAGTTACGACAGTGCCATAATTTCTTCTGTGAATTTCTGGACCAAAATTACGGCCCGTAAAAACCATTACAGCAGTGGTGTATTTATGGGAAGAAAATTACACCCGTAATTTCTATTACGGTAGGGGTGTATTTTTTAAACATGCTCTGATTTGCATGAAAATTGACGAGCGGCTTCGTCTCGACGTCTGGAATTCATTGGTGTGCTCAGATCTTCCAAAATCCATCAAAATATGACACTTTTTACCCTAAAAATTATGAAAAACTAGAAAAGGAGTAGATTCCACAATATTTGATAAAAAGGGCATGAAAATAAGCAAAGTAGTATAAATATGACACAAAAAGAGCAATGAAATGACACAAAATATAGTATAAATTTTGGTGTTATCAAACACATAAGGCTCAAACTTTGGTTGTCCTCAAGCAAATAAAATAAAGAACAATGCTAAGTATGGAAAATATGCTATTTTATGAAAAATAAATTTCTAAAATATAATCACTCATGAAATATTCTACCAACTTTTTGCACAAAATTTCAGATAAATACATCGTCCTCTAAAATTAATCTTTAAGATTCACAACTTTGATCAAATAAAATTTTGCAACTTGCATAATAAACAGAATCTCAGTCTCATGAATTCACCCAAGTTTCAGTTTAAATCTATATTACCTTTGTTTACAAGAATAGAATATCCAAAATCTTTTTCCACTCAAAATCTCTCTTTCTCTCTCTCTTTTTTTATTCTTTTTGGATGGCATATACCCACATAGATACACATTTTTATTTGGACTTCAACTCTTATCTTCGGTACCACTGTCAATTTTACACAGTGCCAAGTAGAGGAGTCATTTTCTTTTTTTTTTTTCTCTCTCTTTTTTACAGACTTCAACCCATATCTTTGGTACCACTGCCAATTTTATGCAGTGCCAAGTAGGGGAGTCTCTCTCTCTTTTTGGATCTTGGGCTCTTTCTTCTCAACAAGTGGTAAAATAGACTAAATATCAACTAGGTTAATCAATTGGCATCAATTCAAAAATTACACTCATATGCTAATTTTATTCAAGAAAGATGTTTCACTTTTAAATTTAATTCATCAAACAACATACCTACCCAAAACCTTATGCATCAATCAATGAAGAATTTCAACAAGTAGATATATATTGAAGAAATAAATTCAACATAATAGGTATATCTCCATTCACAAGTATGCATAAACATAGAAAAATTCATACACTTCTCATCACATGGATTCAAGTCATAAAAATTTTTAAACATCAAAAATATCAAAATCAATGCAAAAGGTGTGAAGCATGAAACTCATAGTCAAAAGTGTAAAATGATAGTTCAGTATAATCACATCAAATAGAAATTTTATGAGAAAAAAATATAGATAATCATATCAAATCAAAATAATCAAAAGTGCAAACAATACTGACAAAACTATATAGTAAGCTCAATCGTCATTAGGCCAGATGCAGCTGGGTCTAAAGATGTGCTTTCTGAAAATTTTCCTGCACAATTTTTAAGCACATAAGGCTCAAATCAAAAATAGTCCCTTACTTTAATAAAAAAAATAATCAGAGATATCGTGAGTGGTCTGAGAGGGTGTCGGTGGAAAGAGCTGCTGCGGAGTAGATGCTGGTGAGAAGCAGAGGTGGAACAGATGCTAGTCAAAGAGCTGCTAGCAATGATGGTGGTGGTGCCGACAATAGAGTGATGGTGAGTAGTCTCAAGTGGCCAGTTGGAGATTACAGTCCTAGAGGCAAAGTCGTCGGCTGGTGGGAGCGAGATAATGCTGCATAAATAAAAAAAATATCAGAGTCACTAAAGAAGATCCTTCTGCAAAAATAAATAAAATTAATAGAAACAGAGGCAGTAGAAGAAGTAAGAGGCTGCTGATGGCATAATCCAGTGTCGACGGTTGGAAACAGTGGTGTCAGAGGCAACTAGAGTGGTGGTGGTTGGGCTGGCTAGAGGTGCTGCAAATCTGGAGAAGAAGCTGCTGGTGTCCAAGGATAGCAGAGCAGCCTACTGATTCAGTTACAAAAAGTAGCTATACCCAAGAATAAGATTTAATGATCCATAAAGAAAATAGACATAACCATGAAGTAGAATAAAACTTGTTCTTTCTGGGCATATGAAAATCAAAGGATCAAAATCTACCAGGAATTTAGGGTATCAAGAGATAGAGGGCTAATCAGATTACTAGATCAAAAACTGCACAGAAGTTAATCAGACATCAAAAGTTATCATGTTTCCTAGAATGATCAGAAAATATTTTAATGAAAACAACTTATCCACTAGATAGAACAAAACATGTACTTCTTATTTCAAGTGAAAGATCAGGGTTTCAACTCATTAAAGCATCTTAAAAATCTGCAGCAAAAACTCTAATCAGATCAGTCAAACAAAACTGCTGCAGAAATTAATCAAGTACCAAAAGATGCTATGTGTTATAGGATGATCTATGGACTTTAAAATTTAATAAAAATATCCAAATAATAGACAAGGATGAGTAGTTCATGTTTGTGCCAAAGATAAAAAATTTTACCACCCCAGTTTCTTAAAATTACTGTGAGAAAATACCTAATCAGATAAGCAGAATGCAAATTTCAAATTACGAGCGTGAAATTCCTTACGGCAGTGCCGTAATTTGCACAAAATTTTCGGGTTAGAAATATGATGGAATTACAGCACAGTAAAAATGGTTACGACCCTGTCGTAAAAGTCACCAACCTTCAGTCAAAATTAACCTAAAATACGATACCATGAAAATGATTACGGTACCGTCGTAAAAGCCATAAAACTTTCAAATAAGAAAACACTAAAAATTACGGCACGTGAAGTCGAAAACGGTAAGAAATTATGGTACCGTAAAATTGATTGTGGTAGTGCCGTAAAAATTATTTAACTCTCGGGAAAGAAATCAACACAAATTACGGCACTGTGAAAAAGATTATGGCAGTCCCGTATTTTGCCCAAAATTCGATTTTCCCTGCAAAAAGAAAAGAAAAATTAATTCTAAAAATAAACTAAAATAAAAGAAACTAAGCAAAGTAAGAGTGCTTGGGTTGCCTCTCAAGAAACGCTAATTTTAAGTCCATAGCTTGAACAAAAATCAAACTTCATGGTGAAGCAGGTGGATCAGTACCATAATAAATAGCATACAATTTTGTGCATTTTCTTTGTCCAAAAAGTTTAGCCACTAATCCAAATATCCAAAATTTCATATAAATCAAGATTAGCATGGCTTTCTCAAATATGCAGAAATTAAAATCAAAATTTTCAATTCCACTCAAAGGATATTCAATGATCTTCCTATATTTGTCAGAAAGCAAAATCATTTGTCCTTTCTTCAAATTTTTATCATCATTTGCAATTGGACTTTGATCAAAAGATTCAAGTATTGGATCATAAAAATAGTCTTTTTGTCTCACATTAGATTCCTTAATAAAACATAAATTTTCAAATAAATCAGAAGTTTGAACAATAGATATGGGCAAAGCATCAGAGTGAGATTCATCAATATTCATAATTTTCAAATCCTTTTCAAGTTCTTTATGCACTTCATCAATTTCAAAATTACTAACAAAATCAGAGTAAGATTTTTCTAAAACAGTCCCCTCATATCCTTCATCAGATTTAACCACAAATAATATATCATCAAAAGAATCAATTTCAAAACTATCATTAGAATCAAAGGGAGATTTAACAAAATCAATTTCCTCAAACTTTTCCACAAATAAATTATCAAATGAATCAATTTTACAATCATCAAAATCAGAGTGAGATTTATCAATGTTCACATAAGGCTCAATTTTAAAACAATCATAATCAGAGGGGGACTTCTCTAAATCAATTTTTTCAGTTTCCAAATCAAACTCAAACAAACAAGCTTGTTGTGCTGTCTAGGTTTCCAAAATTTTCTTATGAGCTGTTAAAGATCCTACTTGAGAAGGAAGCTGACTAATTATCCCTTTAAGATCTTCAATTTCCTTATTTCAATTTGTCATGATTTGAATTTGATTCGTCATGAATTTTTCAAGCATGGGATTTAACCTAGATTTCTCGGTATCCTCAAAGTATGATTCAAAAACATGATTTGAATGAGTTAAAATTTGGCAATCACGAGCGTAGGCGAAGAGGTCCACCTTCTCCTCCAATGGCGAATGAGGCAGGTCCGCATACTCCATCCCTCAGGCGATGACCTCTGGTGACGTGGTTCGGGGACCAATTTGGCGTCAGCTAGAGCAGACGGAGAGGAAGAGCATGAGTGCGTGTAGAGGGGAGAGAAAAAGGGGTTTTTGTACTCGATATTTGAGAGAGAAGTAAGAGGAATTTTCCCCTAAATCTGATTGTCTTCTCCGATGAGTCCCTGAATCTTTCGGCGAGTTTTCCCTACTCCATTTCCGGCGATGAGTCGTAGACTCCTTTCTCCTCACCATCCGGCAACATCCGTCGACGACGAAAGGCTGAGGCAAGGATGTGCTCCGAGCCTGCCGCAAGCCCTTCACCTGTCCCCTCTAGCGCTGATCATCAACGGAATGTTCCGGACGCAGGCGGTGTCCAGCGTGTGAACAGCCAAAGCAACGAGTTTCGAACGCTCTCAACGTTCGAAACGAGGAGGTCAATGGACGGCACAGTCAACATCAAATCAATTCTGGATTCTGATTTGGGAAGTTGAACGCGCGTTGTGATTTCAAAATTTGGCTATAAAATTTGATCTCGACACACATATGGTGGTGTGAACGGGTGACATAGATGGCTTGTTTATGGCCGCGTTTTTGCAACGGAACACCCTTCCACATTTATTTTCAACGGGTGCCCCAATCTGCTTTTCTCGAATCTTGGTGTATGCAAAAAAACTTAATATTTTTTTTCTAAGGTAAATTCGTATAATATCAACACAATTTCATATAATACCTTAATTTTTTTGTAGAACACCTTAATTTTTTCGAATAACATCTGTCTATTATTATATAACACATAAATATTTTCGTATAACCTATCAAATCTCAATATAAATTTATCTTAACAACTTACTTATATGATATTTAGGTATTATAAAGGTATTATACGATAATATTAAAGTGTTATATGAAAATATTAAGGTATTATACGATAATAGGCAAGTGTTATATAAAAATATATAGGTGTTATATATATATATATATAATTCTAAAAATATGTTTAGTAAAAATAATTGTTACATAAAAAAATCAAAACATTATGAACGAGACGTAGATAAACTTCATCATTCGAATCTATGGGGATAATTCAGGGTCCATAAGCAACAAAAGGCCAAAGTGAATAGAAAAAACATCAAGTAGGAACAATAATTATTTTTTTTTATATTGCTGGAATTATTGTAGCTGTTTGAAAAAAAAAAAAAAGTAAAAGTGAAAAAGATAGACACTATCGAGCTTTTATTTCATGATCAGCTTATATGGGCCACCGGTATGAAAGATTTTCAATAAAGGTGACCTTGGCAAAATTAATTATTTTTACTTTCATCGTCAAGGATGTCGGACCTTGCGCTCTTTTCTGAACGACCGCCGAAAGTGCTTTCGATATCGGATCACTGATTGCTCGCCGCTGATCTGATCGCGTCCAAGTTCATTGAACCCACGGAGTCGCGGCTGCGTCCACCTAGTATAATGACCACCTCCACCTCTGCCATATTCTTCCATCGATGAATAGCAAATTAATTCCTCTGCAACTCATGTTCAGGGTCAGTAGATGGACTCCGTCACTGCTATTTCCAGCTCAATTCGCTCGCATTCCCTTAGGCTCATGTGATCCCGATGGTATTTTATACTCTTATTGCTCCGTTCTACAGCACGCTGAGCCCTCAATCGTCCTGCAGTAGGCGATCGATAGTCCTGGACGGCGGCGGCGGCGTCGTGTGTAGCGGATGCTTGCTCGCTAATAGGAATTATTCGTTCTTGTCTTCTGCTATGGCGTCGCTGGCGGCGGATCCAGTCAGCTGCGTACAAGTAGAGGCCTCGGTGAGTAGTAGGAGATGTTGGATGTGGAGTTTGAGAGCGCATCGCCCCTCAACGAGGTCTCAGGGTCGGGCATCGACAACAGTTTCCAGATCGAAATACATATATATCCAGCCCACAAAGGCCGTCCTTTTATGAATGCTCCATCTCCGTGAGATGAGATGATGTCAGGTTGAGTTCCCCTTGTACTTCACTTCTCCATCGATTTTCCAGATCGAAATACATATATATCCAGCCCACAAAGGCTGTCCTTTTATGAATGCTCCATCTCCGTGAGATGAGATGATGTCAGGTTGAGTTCCCCTTGTACTTCACTTCTCCATCGATCCCAATTTAATTTCCTTTGAATATCTTCATATTCGGTATTCTAATTCATATTCCATATCATCCTTCCTGTGGCAGATGGGCCTCCGCCATCTAAATGTCATATGCACAACTAGGATAAACTGTAACGCGCAAGTGCATGTGCATGCTTTCAATTAGTGCATTAATTGGTTTGTATTAGATCCTCCAACAATTGGAAATTTCAGGTGGATGTCATGCAAAATAACAGTTGGGAAAGCAATGTATAAAATTACCTTAAGCCGGTTTCTTTCACAGAATCCACTTAAGGCAAGAAAAAAAATATATATAATAAATCTGATAACTTTTACTTCCGAATTTATTATATTTTTTCTTATTCTCTACATAAATTATCCAAAAAATACAATCATTATACCTTTCTACTGACATGAATTAGGAGTATTAAACAAATTCTTCCATAATCGAATATGCAACTTGTTTTGCTATGCGAATTAACACCAAAGCTAAAATTGATCTTTAGGAGGCTTTTCAAACATAGAGATTAATCAGTTGTGGAGATGTTGGAGTCTGCAAGTGTTACGGGAAATTAGTTTAAATATGGGAAGACTATGTGCGGATTTAAAAAATGGAGAAAAAAAAAAAAATCTGGCGATACCAGTGGAGAGTTAGAGAAAAAAAAAAACATACTAAATAATCAGAGAAAAACATACCAGTGGATACAAATTGAAATGATTATGGATACACATTTGAAATGACAATGGATATACATTTCAATGATATACATATAATTTAGGACTAAAACAACTTAAGTTAGAGTTTATACATGTTATTTTCATCATGGATCAATTGTTAATGATCGTGGATACATGTAATTTAAGCCTGATACAACTTTAGTTAGGGTTCACACATTTTATTTCCATTAGGGATAGATTGTCAATGATCATGGATACATATAATTTAGGCCTGACACACTTATTTCCATCGTGGATAGAGTGTCAATCATCATGACTACATGTAATTTAGCCATGCAACTTAAGTTAGTAATAACACATCTTATTTCCATCATCGATAGGTTGTCAATGATTGTGGATATATGTAATAGAGGCTTGATACAACTTAAGTTAGGGTTCACGCATTATATTTCCATCGTGGATAGATTGTTAATGATCATGGATACATATAATTTAGCCATAATACAACTTAAGTTAAGATTTATACAATGTATTTTCATCATGAATAGACTTCAATGATTATGGATACATGTAATTTAGGTCTGAGGTAGATTAGTTTTAGAATCATCTTCTTTACATGGCACATCCCTTTTTGGTTTACTTTCCTTTTGAGGTGTTAAACTGGGTAGGGTTTGTTCATGTTCAGAAGATTTTTCTAATTTTAATTCCTCTTTATAATCATTAATAGAGTCTTTCTCCTTAAGTTCTCCTAATTGTCTCCCACTTCTAGTGGTAATAACATTGCAATGTTCCCTAGAGCTTAATCTAGATATTTGTTCTTCTTGAATTTTATTGTATGCCACTAAGGATTCTAATTGAGAAGCAAGATGTCTGACAGTTTCTTCGAGATCCTCAAATTTTTTTGTGTTTTGAATTTGCAACGATTGAATATGGTTATCTAAAAACTTCTCTAGCATGGGTTTACTAACCTCTTCAGTCAAGGGGTCCTGATCTTCATTCTCATTCTTACCAAGTTGACGACAATATAACATTCCTTCATCTGGAGCCCATTGGCTATGATTCAAGGACATCTCCTCAAGCAACTTGAAAGCATCGTCTAATGTTCTACTCATCAAGGCTCCCCCTGCGGCAGCATCAATGATTAGACGGGTATTATAAACTAAGCTAGAGTAAAATGTCTGAATTAGAAACTCATTTTTGAAGCCATGGTTAGGACACTTCCGTTGTAGATCATTGAATCTCTCCCATGCATCGCTGAGTGATTCTCCGCTCTTTTGTTGAAAGTCCGTGATTCGCTTCCTCAATTGGATAGTCTTGCTCGGTGGAAAATATTTCATCAGAAAAGCTTTTGATAATTGTTCCCACGTTATGAAGGTGTTGGGCCGACGAGAATGCAACCAAGATTGTGCTTGATCCCTGAGAGAAAAAGGGAATAATATCAGTTTTAGTGCATCATTAGAAACTCTATGAATTTTTATGGTATTGCAATATCCAAGAAAAATATATAAGTGTAAATAAGGATCTTCGATTGATGATCCTCCAAACTGATTCTGCTGAATCATAGTCAAGAGGGCGGGATTAATCTCAAAGTTGGTGGTCTCAATTGCAGGTTTAGCAATGCTAAAGTGTATCCCTTGAGGATTAGGGGCTGCATAGTCCCTTAGTGATCTTTGCTCAGCCATTAGGAATTAATTTCCTGTGCACACTAGAGCAAACTGATCAATTGATGTAAGTAAACAGAAAAGAATAAAAAGATAAAACATAAATGAAACCTAGTCTAGCAATAATCTCAACGTTTTCAATATCGATAAAACTAAGGTCCTCGGCAACGACGCCAAAAACTTGATAGCCCGAAAGGGAACACTACAAGTCTGGCACGCGTGTACCTTGGACTAATCCTTGGTAACGGCACCAAAAACTTGTTGTTAAACCGCAAGTGCACGGGTATACGAAGTAATAAAAAAAAGTATCGAATCCACAGGGACCTACGTTGTCGAATACTAAATAGTTGATTTTTTACTATCTAGGCAAATCGAGATCGTGAAAATAGCAATTGGAAACTAAGAAAATAGGATTATCAGAGAGAAAAGCTGGGACTAGGGTTTCGTTCACTTAAACTTTTATGACTAGACATGAAAAAGGATTTTGTTGATTCACTTTTATCATGATGAAGATATTATCAAACAATGAACTCAAGGATCACTTTCGTGCATCCGAGTTCTAGAATCTCTAGTGGAGTCTCAAGGATCACTTTCGTGCATCCGAGTCTCGCAACTAGTTTTGCTCAAGGACCTCCAACGTTCCGATCTTTGCATTCGCACAAGATCTCCACGTTTGACAAATAGACTCGATCTATAGATTCATGTTATAATCATGACAATTATTTTACTAGAAAAGATCAAGATGGATCTAACCTAAGGAAGGGATCCTAACATGCAATTCTAGGGTTCCAAATTCTCAAGCAATTACCTTTCAGTCTCAAGCGAAAATTCTAAGAACATAATTAATAATATGAACTTAAAGAGAGTCTAAGCACAATTATCACAAGAGCAAAATCATCAAGCTAAAATCAAACTCAACGAAATATTGAAAAAGAAGTTATCTAATCATTAAAAGTCAAGTGAACTACTCCCCCATGTCCCAAGAGTAGTTTAAGCTAACATGGCGAAGGAAATCCAATATTCCATAATTTTAGAAAATCGAAGATCAACAAAAGGAAGAGTTTTTAGAAAATACGACACGACTGTGAAGTATTTCACAGCCGTATTTTACAAAAGAAGGCGTGAATAGTGGTGGCAATCCTTCTTCCCCTGATTTCTCCTCCAGTTTGTCTCCTTTCGATCTGAAACTTCCGGCACGTTGTCTCCTTCACCAGGCGATGCTTCGGTAGAAAAATCGCGGCCGGAGGTCATCTGGATCGAGCGCGGCGGTGAAACCCTCGACGGCGGCGTGGATCGCGATTTCTCCCTCGACGGTCGATCAAAATTGGGGCCTTTTCTCTCTCTGTAACCCTCTCATCAAAAGCTCCCTTTTTGCTTCTTACGACATTCGATTTAGAGCTCTAGATCGCCCGCAATCATCTCCGCAAAAATCGGGCGTCGAAGTTGACTTGGGCGTCGCGTTCAAAATAGGTTTTACGGCAGTGTAGTTGTTTACGGCAGGTGCCGTAAAATCTCTTGAGTCTTCTGTGCCGATGTCATCTCAGAAAATACGGCCCGTAAAATAGTTTGCGGTCAGTGCCGTAAACTTTGCTGAACTCTCTGTTCTGAAACGGCTGGAATATACGGCAGTGAAATCCCTTACGGTAGGTACCGTAAAATCGGCTAAGGTTTCTGTTCTGACGCATTCCGAAATACGGTACCGTAATATTGCTTACGGCCGGTACCGTAAAATCGGGAAATATTTCTATTCGGAAATCTTCACAAATTACGGTAGTGTTCGGATTTTACGGTACCATTTGGAATTACGGTACCGTAAAATAGATTACGGCATTACCGTAATTTGCTGGCTTGCTCCGATTTGCATGAAATTTCTTGGGTGATCTCTTCTTGATGATGAGAACTCTTCTATATATTTGATTTTGCTTGAAAACACCTAAAAGAGTGCCTTTTTGCCTGAAAAATATGAAAAACCAAAATAGAAGTAGACTTTGCAATATTTGATGGATTTATTATAAAAATAAGTAAAAAGATCCTCGATTTAGCATGAAAAGGTATCTAAAATGATGCAAAATATACTACATATTTCGGTGTCATCAAACACATAAGGCTCAAACCTTGCTTGTCCTCAAGCAAAAATCAAAATTTGAAATCAAAATTTGATTGAAAGAATAACCTTCTCATGCTCAATAAATTTCTAAAATACAACTTGTCAATGAAAAATTGTATTAATTGATTTACAAAATTTCAAGTAAACATATCATCCTTAGAACTCAATTTTCTAGATTCACAACTCAATCAAATAAAACTTTGTAACCGTATATTAAATAGAATTTTCAATCTCATGATTTCACCCAATATCAATTTAAATCTATCATGGCTTTTGTTTACAGGAATTAGGTCTCCAAGATCTTTTTCCACACATAATTTTTTTTCCTTTTTTATGCATTTTGTTTGTTTTTGTGAAGATGACATGTATCCACAAAGACACATACTTTTTATTTTTGACTTCAACTCTTTCTTCGGTACCACTGTCAATTTTACACAGTGCCAAGTAGAGGAGTCTTATTCCTTTTCTCTCTCATTATTTTTCATGTTTAGACTTCAACCCATGTCTTAGGTACCTCTATCAATTTTACATAGTGCCAAGTAGGGGAGTCTCTCACTATTTTTATGGATCTTGGATTCTTATTTCCCAATAAATAGCAAAAATAGACTAAGCCTCAATTAGGTTGATCAATTGATTTAAATTCTCAAATCATACTAATATACTCATTTTATTCAAAAGAGAAGTTTCACCTTTAAATTTTATTCCTCAAATAATATATCTACCCAAAATTTTATGCATCAATCAGTGTCATATTTCAATAGACAAATATATCTTCAATCATGGAGTCGAGTTTATTCATCATCAAAAATCATCAGTCATATCTCAAAACATGACCACATATTGCATTAATCCATATATTTTCACGTAGATGAATTAGTGGTGGTAGACACAAAAATAAGAGTCAATGACGAAATCCAAAAGGTGAATGGAAGGGGATACTTACAAAATTTTGTTAACCTTTTGAGTCGAGTTTTCTTCTTCTCTATGCTTCTTCTAAAAAAATAAAAATTAATGCTAAAGTGAAACTAAGATAAAACTGAGTTAAAGGAAGTGAACTAAAGTTAGAAAGCTTGGGTTGCCTCCCAAGAAGCGCTAATTTAAAGGTCTTTAGCTTGACCCCTTAACACTCAGATTTGATAGTGGTTCATCCAAATAAAAACTCTCCTTATCTTCAACTCACTCTTCTTGATAATAGTGTTTAAGTCTTTGACCATTAACCTTGAATTCTCCTGTTTCTTCACTCCATACATCCACGGCTCCGTAAGGATAAGCTTTCTTTACCTGAAAAGGTCCAGACCATCGAGACTTAAGTTTTCCAGGAAAAAGTCTCAATCTAGAATTGAATAAAAGAACAAAGTCACCTGGTTGGAAATCTCTTCTGAAAATATGTCGATCGTGCCATCTTTTTGTTCTTTCCTTGTAAATTTGTGCATTCTCATATGCAGAGAGTCTGATCTCATCTAGCTCTTTCAATTGTAATTTTTATTTTTCCACTGCACTTTTTAAGTCAAAATTCAGCATCTTGATTGCCCAGTATGCTTTGTGTTCAAGTTCCACAGGCAGGTGACATGATTTTCCATAAATCAATTGAAATGGAGACATACCTATTGGTGTTTTGAAAGCAGTCTGGTATGCCCACAAGGCATCATCAAGTTTGAATGCCCAATTTTTCCTAGTGTTTGACATGGTCTTCTCTAAAATTCCCTTGATTTCTCTGTTCGATATCTCCACTTGTCCACTTGTTTGAGGATGATAAGGCGTTGCCACTCTATGATTCACTCCATATTTTCTAAGTAAGGATGACAATTTGTGTTCTATGAAATGTGAACCTCCATCATTAATTACTACTCGTGGGGTCCCATACTGTGGAAATATGATCTTTTTGAAAAATTTAGCAACAACTCTTGAGTCATTGGTTGGTGAAGCGAGAGCTTCAACCCATTTTGAAACATAGTCAACTGCTACCAGAATGTACTTGTTACCTCCTGAAGATGGGAAAGGCCCCATAAAATCTATCCCCCAAACATCAAATATTTCAACTTCAAGAATGTTGGACAGGGGCATCTCATGTCTTCTACTAATGTTTCCTGTTCTTTGACATCTATCACAAGATAACACAAACTTTCTAGCATCTTTGAAAATGGTAGGCCAATAAAATCCTGATTGTAACACTTTATAAGCAGTCTTTCCAGTACCGGCATGACCACCATAAGAGGATCCATGACATTGGCACAAAATATCTGTGATTTCTTCTTCAGGTACACATCTTCTAAAAATACCGTCTGTACACCTTCTAAACACATAAGGCTCATCTCAAAAATAGTGTTTTACCTCAGCTAAGAACTTCTTCCTTTTTTGGTAGTTCAAATCGGGAGGAAAAACATTAGCAATAAGGTAATTCACTATATCAGCATACCAAGGAGCTCTGATCTGTTCAATGGTTAAAAGCTATTCTTCAGGGAAGGAATCATTGATCTCATTATTCTTTTCAGTGTCTACCATTATTCTTGAGAGATGATCTGCAACAAGGTTTTATGATCCCTTTTTGTCTTTAATTTCCAAATCAAATTCTTGTAGAAGTAAAATCCATCTGAGTAATCGTGGTTTGCTGTCTTTTTTCTGCATTAAGTATTTCACAGCTGCATGGTCAGTGTACACTACCACCTTGGAGTTAATTAAGTATGACCTAAATTTATCAAAAGCAAATACTATGGCCAATAATTCTTTCTTGGTGGTGGTGTAATTTTTCTGTGTCTCATCCAGAGTCTTGCTGGCATAGTGGATAACATGAGGTTTCTTATCTTTTCTCTGTCCCAAGACTGCTCCCACTGCATAATCACTAGCGTCGTACATGAGTTCAAAAGGTAAGTCCCAATCTAGGGGTTGAATGATAGGTGCTGAAACCAAAGCTTTCTTTAACTCCTGAAAAGCAAACAGACATTTCTCATCAAAGTAGAATTTGGCGTCTTTACAAAGTAAATCAGTTAAAAGTTTAGCAAGTTTAGAGAAGTCCCTGATGAATCTCCTGTAAAACCCTGCATGTCCCAAAAAACTCCTAATCTCCTTGACAGTGGTGGGTGGTGCTAGCTTCTCAATCACTTCTATTTTTGCTTTGTCCACTTCAATCCCTCTTTTTGAAACAAGATGGCCTAAAACTATCCCCTGTCTAACCATAAAGTGACACTTTTCCCAATTCAAGAAAAGGTTAGTCTCTTCGCACCTCTGCAAGACTCTAGAGAGATTATCTAAGTAGTCATCAAAAGTGAAACCATAGACAGAGAAATCATCCATAAAAACATCCATGAAATCTTCAATAAATTCAGAAAAAATTGCCATCATACACCTTTAAAAAGTTGCAGGTGCATTGCATAAACCAAAGGGCATTCTTCTATAAGCAAAAGTACCATATGGATATGTAAAAGTGGTTTTATCCTGATCGTCAGGATGAATAGGAATCTGAAAAAAATCCGGAATACCCATCAAGAAAACAAAAGTGAGAGTGGTTGGCAAGTCTTTCCACCTTTTGATCAATGAAGGGTAAGGGAAAATGATCTTTCCTAGTGGCAACATTTAATTTTCTATAATCAATACATATATGCCAACTAGTGACATTTCTAACAGGTATCAATTCATTATCCTTATTTTTCATTACAGTGACACCTCTCTTCTTTGGAACACAGTGTACAGGACTCACCCACTTACTATCTGAGATAGGGTAGATAATACCTACATCTAGCAATTTTAGTACTTCCTTCTTCACCACTTCCTTCATAGACGGGTTGAGCCTTCTCTGAAAATCTACATGTGGTTTGTGCTCATCCTCCATGTGAATCCTGTGCATACAAAAAGAAGGATTAATCCCTTTTAAGTCATCAATGGAATACCCAATTACTTTTCTATGAATTCTTAGCTCCTTCAAGAGTAGATCAGTTTCCCTGGCATCTAATTTAGCATCCACAATCACAGGGTAGGTGGAGTTAGGACCAAGAAATTCATATATAAGATTATCAGGTAAATCTTTCAACTCAACTTTAGGGATCTTTTCACTTTCATTATCAAAGGTAGCACAATCTAAAATATCATGTTTTTCATCATTGAATTCATAAAAATCATTCTAAAAAACGGAATTATCAATTTTTTCAAAAGAATTTTTCAAGGTATCAGAAAAAGAATCAGAGAATGAAACGTCAGCATAAGAATCATCAAACAAACAACTAACATCATAAACCGTGTCATCAATGGCATGAATAGTGCAACAAGAACTGGCATATGTAGGTTTTTTCAATGAATTATTCAAATCAAACTCAATCTTATCATTGCCAATTCTTAAAGCAAGTTTAGCATTCTGTACATCAAATAGGGCTCCAGCAGTGGCTAAGAATGGCCTACCCAAAATAATAGGAATCTTGGCATCCTCTTCCATTTCAAGTACCAAAAAATCAGCAGGTATGAAGTACTTACCAACTTGAATAGGAACATTCTCTAGAATACCTACTGGATATTTTACTAATCGATCGGCGAGTTACAAAGAAATCGTAGTCGGCTTAGGAGCTCCCATGTCCAACTTCCTGCACACAGATAAAGACATGAGACTTACACTAGCCCCTAGATCACATAAGGCTCGGTCGAAAGCCATACTACCAATAAAACATGGGATAGAAAAGCTACCTGGGTCATTCAATTTTGGTGGCAACCTGTTTTCCATCGTGGATAGATTGTTAATGATCATGGATACATATAATTTAGCCATAATACAACTTAAGTTAGGATTTATACAATGTATTTTCATCATGAATAGACTTCAATGATTATGGATACATGTAATTTAGGTCTGAGGTAGATTAGTTTTAGAATCATCTTCTTTAGGTCCGAGATCCTCAAATTTTTTTGTGTTTTGAATTTGCAACGATTGAATATGGTTATCTAAAAACTTCTCTAGCATGGGTTTACTAACCTCTTCAGTCAAGGGGTCCTGATCTTCATTCTCATTCTTACCAAGTTGACGACAATATAACATTCCTTCATTTGGAGCCCATTGGCTATGATTCAAGGACATCTCCTCAAGCAACTTGAAAGCATCGTCTAATGTTCTACTCATCAAGGCTCCCTCTGCAGCAGCATTAATGATTAGACGGGTATTATAAACTAAGCTAGAGTAAAATGTCTGAATTAGAAACTGATTTTCGAAGCCATGGATAGGACACTTCCGTTGTAGATCATTGAATCTCTCCCATGCATCGCTGAGAAATTCTCCGCTCTTTTGTTGAAAGTCTGTGATTCGCTTCCTCAATTGGATAGTCTTGCTCGGTGGAAAATATTTCATCAGAAAAGCTTTTGATAATTGTTCCCACGTTATGAAGGTGTTGGGCCGACGAGAATGCAACCAAGATTGTGCTTGATCGCTGAGAGAAAAAGGGAATAATATTAGTTTTAGTGCATCATCAGAAACTCTATGAATTTTTATGGTATTGCAATATCCAAGAAAAATATATAAGTGTAAATAAGGATCTTCGATTGATGATCCTCCAAACTGATTCTGCTGAATCATAGTCAAGAGGGTAGGATTAATCTCAAAGTTGGTGGTCTCAATTGCAGGTTTAGCAATACTAAAGTGTATCCCTTGAGGATTAGGGGCTGCATAGTCCCTTAGTGATCTTTGCTCAGCCATTAGGAATTAATTTCCTGCGCACACTAGAGCAAACTAATCAATTGATGTAAGTAAACAGAAAAGAATAAAAAGATAAAACATAAATGAAACCTAGTCTAGCAATAATCTCAACGTTTTCAATATCGACAAAACTAAGGTCCCCGGCAACGGCGCCAAAAACTTGATAGCCCGAAAGGGAACACTACAAGTCTGGCACGCGTGTACCTTGGACTAATCCTTGGTAACGGCACCAAAAACTTGTTGTTAAACCGCAAGTGCATGGGTATACGAAGTAATAAAAAAAAGTATCGAATCCACAGGGACATATGTTGTCGAATACTAAATAGTTGATTTCTTACTATCTAGGCAAATCGAGATCGTGAAAATAGCAATCGGAAACTAAGAAAATAGGATTATCAGAGAGAAAAGCTGGGACTAGGGTTTCGTTCACTTAAACTTTTATGACTAGACATGAAAAAGGATTTCGTTGATTCACTTTTATCATGATGAAGATATTATCAAACAATGAACTCAAGGATCACTTTCGTGCATCCGAGTTCTAGAATCTCTAGTGGAGTCTCAAGGATCACTTTCGTGCATCCGAGTCTCGCAACTAGTTTTGCTCAAGGACCTCCAACGTTCCGATCTTTGCTTTCACACAAGATCTCCACGTTTGACAAATAGACTCGATCTATAGATTCATGTTATAATCATGGCAATTATTTTACTAGAAAAGATCAAGATGGATCTAACCTAAGGAAGGGATCCTAACATGCAATTCTAGGGTTCCAAATTCTCAAGCAATTACCTTTCAGTCTCAAGCGAAAATTCTAAGAACATAATTAATAATATGAACTTAAAGAGAGTCTAAGCACAATTATCACATGAGCAAAATCATCAAGCTAAAATCAAACTCAACGAAATATTGAAAAAGAAGTTATCTAATCATTAAAAGTCAAGTGAACTACTCTCCCATGTCCCAAGAGTAGTCTAAGCTAGCATGGCGAAGGAAATACAATATTCTATAATTTCAGAAAATCGAAGATCAACAAAAGGAAGAGTTTTTAGAAAATACGGCATGGCTGTGAAGTATTTCACAGCTGTATTTTACAAAAGAAGGCGTGAACAGTGGTGGCGATCCTTCTTCCCCTGATTTCTCCTCCAATTTGTCTCCTTTGGATATGAAACTTCCGGCACGTTGTCTCCTTCACCAGGCGATGCTTCGGTAGAAAATCGCAACCGGAGGTCGTCTGGATCGAGCGTGGCGGTGAAACCCTCGACGGCGGCATGGATCGCGATTTCTCCCTCGACGGTCGATCAAAATTGGGGCCTTTTCTCTCTCTGTAACCCTCTTGTCAAAAGCTCCCTTTTTTGCTTCTTACGACATTCGATTTAGAGCTCTGGATCGCTCGCAATCATCTCCGCAAAAATCGGGCGTCGAAGTTGACCTGGGCGTCGTGTTCAAAATAGGTTTTACGGCAGCGTAGTTATTTACGGCTGGTGCCATAAAATCTCTTGAGTCTTCTGTGCCGATGTAGTCTCGGAAAATACGGCCCGTAAAATAGTTTGCGGTCAGTGCCGTAAACTTTGCTGAACTCTCTGTTCTGAAACGGCTGGAATATACGGCAGTGAAATCCCTTACGGCAGGTACCGTAAAATCGGCTAAGGTTTCTGTTCTGACGCATTCCGAAATACGGTACCGTAATATTGCTTACGGCCAGTACCGTAAAATCGGGAAATCTTTCTGTTCGGAAATCTTCACAAATTACAGCAGTGTTCGGATTTTACGGTACCGTAAAATAGATTACGGCACTACCGTAATTTGCTGGCTTGCTCCGATTTGTGTGAAATTTCTTGGGTGATCTCCTCTTGATGATGAGAACTCTTCCATATATTTGATTTTACTTGAAAACGCTTAAAATAGTGTCTTTTTGCCTGAAAAATATGAAAAACCAAAATAGAAGTAGACTTTGCAATATTTGATGGATTTATTATAAAAATAAATAAAAAGATCCTCGATTTAGCATGAAAAAGTATCTAAAATGATGCAAAATACTACATATTTCGGTGTCATCAATGTTTTTCATTCAGATTCATTGTACTTTCTATCCTTTCTACCGTAGATTCCATTCAACAGAATATAGCGTAAGGAATTATTGCTTTGACAGGGTTTGAAATTTAGTTTGTTGCTCCATGTTGTGAAACATGATTTCGTCATCTATTTCAATTTCGAGTTTCGGTGTTCTTTGTCTCGGCTTGGTCTCGATACACAAACCTTTTGTCTCATGGTTGCTGCAAAATTATTAGTGATAAATCAAAATTGAATAGAAATGTGTGATATACTTGTTAAGAATAACCTTATGAAAAAATTTTGTGATAAAAAAATGTCAATGCAAAACCACATGTTTGTAATCACGATAGTGATTAGTCATGAAAGAAAGTTGTAGGCCTTTGTTCTCAATGGCTGAAGGTCTCCTTATCGGCGGTGAGTTGGGCTTCTGCTTGGCTCAAAATCTTTAGAAGTTTACTCGCCGATGAGGTAGAGAAGAGAAAATTCTACTCAAAAATATATTCTGGGTTCTATCAAAGCAGTGGCTGCTAGAAAACACGAAGTTTGTTTTTGGCGACTGAACTTTCATTGTAGATGAATTTCTTGTTAACAATGCTAAATTTTGGTGGCTGTTGATGAAAAAAATTTCATGGTGTAGCTATTAGCAACATCTACGAGGTCTTTATAAGGTTAAAAGCTTCCACCTATTAAAGTAGCTGCAGGCAAATGTTGAAGACAACACACAGAACCACAGACGTTGTTCTGATGATATACGCCTATGTTTTCGACTGTTGAGGGCATCTTAAAGGAATCACGATTGTGATTATGAGACCTGCATAAATAATTTTAAAAAATTTCCAAAAATCCCAAAAAAATACAAAAACAAATAATTGTAGCTAGAATTTTGAATCACTTGTAAACAAAAACAAAGATAAATAAAACAAAATTTAAGAAAAATAAAATAAATAAAACAAAAGACTAAAATTGCATAAATAAAATAAGATGTTGGGTTGCCTTCCTAACAAGTGCTTCTTTTAGGTTATTAGCTTGACCCTTGATGACATTTTATGGTGAAGCTAGTATATGAGTTCTATAGTAAGTTGCATATAATCTTCTATTTTTTCTTTGTCCTAAAAGCTTGCCCACCAAATTAAATATCCAAAATAGTAGGTAGGGCATTTTAGCAGCAATTATCCTATACATGCAAAAATAAGAGTCAATCCTTTTACAATCATGTACAGAATATTTGATAATCTTCGTATATTTATCAAAGAGTAAAATCATGTGTTATGTAAAATTTATACTATCAATTTCAAGAAGATTAGAATTTAGTTCTAGAAAATCATACTTTGGAATGTTTGCGATATTGTTGAGTTCAAAATTAGGTTTCTCCCATGCCTCTAAATTCATAGAAATATAAAAATTTCAAATTCAATCATAGGGTGAGAAGTAGAAATATCAAAATCTTAAACCCTAATTTTTGAGAAATTAGAAATATCAAAATTACAAAAAAATAAAACTAATCTAAGGGCGAGTAGTTTCTAGTCTGACACTTCTAAAATTTTATATCAATATTAATTCAAACAGAGTCCCCGATAATGACACCAAAAACTTGATACCGCGTGTGACAACAATGATGCTGATGTGCCACTACAATCCCCACACGCGTCTCTACAAGTGCACGGATGTATGGAAGTAATAAAAAAATCGATCCCCACAGAGACTCTAGAATTAAGTACTGATTAAATCATGTTAGTTTAATCTAGGCAAATCAATTGAATTGAGAGTAATATTTCGAAAGCACAATAAAACAAAAGAGGCAAATAAGATGCAAAGGAAGTTTGGGCATAGGGTTTCACCGCCTTAATTATTCTAAGTAACTCTATTGTGTCTGCAAGTGCACGGATACTCGAAGTAATAAAAAGATATCGAAGCACAGAGACCTCGTTTGTTAAGTACCAAAGAATTAATTTCTTACTAGCTAGGCAATCGAATAAGATGTAAGCAAGCGATCGGAAATTGCACGAAAAATCAGAGAAGAAAGCTGGGACTAGGGTTTCATCCACCTTAATTCTAATTACTAGATAAAATTAAGTGTTCGTCAGTTTATTTTTATTATGATAAACATACAATTTACATTATAAGGAAATTATCTCGCTCTCGCGTAGACAATTTACAAAGAACAACCCTTACTTTCGCGCAGGATTATTCAGCGCTAAAGATAAGTAAACCTTGTCAAAGAGATTTAGAATCACTTTCGTGCATTCAATCTCAATGTCAATATCTTAAGTGAATATTAAATATTTACATACTTTAGATTCACGGATTCTACTTAAGGGTTTCCAACAATTCAATACCTAATTTTTTATGATATTTTTATGTTTAACTCATTAATATTTCCTAGATCAGATTATCAACAAGAAGATAAACTTCTAAAATCTAGAAATAAGAGCAAACTAAATTAAGGACATGTTGACAATTGAAACTAGAAAAGATTAATGACAATCATTACTTAAGTAGAATTATCATAACAAAAATATCTTGACGTAATAAGGATCATCTAGTCATTATGAAATTAAGGGGATTACACCCCCTGTCCCAAAAGGTGTTTAAGCTAGTATGGTTGAAGAATTACAATATGCCTTTGTTTAGAATGATCAGAGATTTAAGAAGAAGAGGAAATTTACTAAACACAAGGCTATAATGAAAATTACAGCCCATTACAACCCGTAATCTCTACTTTTGAACGCGATGAACAGTGAGGCGCCCACGCTTTCGTTGATTTCTCCTTCTTCTGATCTCCTTTCACTCTGAAACTTCTGGGGTATGTTCTCCTCCTTCAGGCTTAACTTTTCCTCAAATTTCACAGTCGATGGTGCTCTGTTCACTTCTCAGCAATGAACCCTAGGGCGGCGGTGAAAAACTCAATTTCTCTCTGAATCGTCAATCCAAAATTGGGGCTTTTTGTTCGGCCATCTTCTCCTCTACTTATTGAGTTTTTCCCCTTTTACGGTTTTTGAAATGGTGGTCTAAATCGTCTGGAATCGCCATCGCAAGAATTGAGCTACAGTAACACCGAGAGAATCGGGCAAAGTCGGCCGCTTTGGCCATAATTACGGCCTGTGAAAATGTTTATGACAGTGCCGTAATTCCTCCTGTGAAGAATCTGAAAGAAACACGGGCTGTAATATGAACCAGGGTAGTGCCGTGTATTGCTTCAAAATCCTTCCCGACAGAATTACGGTCGTAACTATAATACGGTAGTGCCATATTTCCTTCTGGATAGAAATCGACCAAAATTACGGTGATGTGTACTTTATCGTACTACTAACCGCAAGCGTGACGGCTTTGTCGTAGTAGCACTTAAGATATCGATCCCACAGGGACAGTGATCAAGTACCGAGTGATTACGAATCAATAGCTAGATGATTGGATGAATGTTTTGGGTTTTCAGACAATAAATCAAACTACTACTAAATACAAATGCTAATTGAATCAAGCAAGTGAAAGTATTGGACAGAAAACAAGGTTTAGAGACATCAAAACTTTGAGTGCATCTCGTTGATGGATCTTAAACTCAAACAGGATAAAATCATAACAACGCAATTTTAAAAGTGTTCAAGGAAATATCTAATGGTACAGATTACCCTCTTTCGACGGCGTAATCCGGTATTAATCTAGATCGGCGTCCTACTTTCGTGGCTCACCATACCTAGATTAATCCATTGGGTTCAGAGATATTATAAAGTTCCTCACACAAATCTAGCCCTAATTCTTGACCTCTCAGAGCATGTTCGATAAGGCAGATCTAGCGTCGCAATTCATCTTTCGGTCCTTCTCGCGGCACCCAAAAAAAATAATTGCGTGGCCAATGCAATACTAGCAGTAAAACAGCACAGATCGAATAAACACAAGATAAAATTTTCATTGCTACGAGAAAATAAGTTAGAAAATAAGATCCAAACAACTCAATTACACTCTTGTTCCGATTAAAAGGATTATGCTATCATAGCATCGATTCAGTATAGATCTCTAAAGGAATAGAAGGAAATAAAGAGAAGATAGAAGAAAGAGGAAGCAAACTCTCTACAGAAACTTTGCAACATTCCTTCTAGTCTTCTAACATGATGTATCATTCCTTCCTCCTCCCTTGTAGTCGCCAAAGCTTTCTCCTTTGCAAAACTCACTAGCCCACCTTGAGCCCGAACTGGGCACTGATTTTCTTTAGTGAATTTAGCCCCTTTATATAGAATCCTGGTGCCCCTTGGAATTCTGAATTAAATCCTGGAATTAAATTCTGGATTAAATCTCCATTATGGCTCTTTTAATGGTGTGTCTCTTGGTATTCTGTATTAAATTCACATCCATTAATTGCATGACTCTTCAAATTCTCAACTTAATCCCCATTATGGCTCTTGATGGCTATTAAATGATCCAAATAAATTCCGCATTTATGATCATAACGGTAAAATATTAACTACAGCTTCTTTAATTCTTGTTACCCTCAGATAATTAATGCTCATTTAATCCTTGACGGCTGGCAATAAATTCTGGCGGCTGCGAATGAACTCTGGCACTTGCGGATAAACTTTTGCGGAGGCCGCGAGATTTCAGTCGTGAGGAAGATTATGGCCATGCCCATTAATTCTGTTTGAAGCCAAACTTCTTGTCAAGATTCTTGATTCACTCGAAGATGTAAATATACGTCCAACTAGCTCTAAGAGTGAGTGAAATGTCCTGTATTCAACAAACATGACAAGTAGTGAAGCTTCTGAAGAAAACCAATGAAATTAGTCGGAAAGAGATGTAAAAATATGATAATTGGTCTCGATTCACATGTAAATATTAGTCTCAAAGATTATAAAAATAGGAGACATCATACGGTAGGTCTCATAAATTATAGTAGTGCCATGGTTTATTTTGTGCGTTCAGTAAAACCACAGTACCGTAATATACATTACGACCCTGCCGTAATTCGGTCTAAAGCTCCGATTTGCGTAAAATTTGACATGTAACATTCTCTTGATGATTGGAATTTGTCTATGCACTCGAATTGCTCGAAAACTCCTTAAAATAATGCCTTTTTACCTGAAAATAATCAAAAATGAGAAAAAGGTGTAGATTCTGAAATATTTGATAAATAAGGCATAAAAATAAGCAAAAGAGCATGAATATGAAACAAAAAGACCAATCAAATGATACAAAATATACTATGAATTTTCGTGTTATCAAACTCTTATCAGTATGCATTAATTCTTTAGATATGTTTAAATGAAATCTAATGTAAAAGTGTATAGGATGTCCCATGTTAGCAGCCTATCATAATGTTTAACTCGTCCTATATCCGTCTATCACTCTGTATACCAATCTTGGTTAACTTCATTAAGCACACAGTAGATTTTATTCCCCAATACAACTACGCCACATTTGTAGGTCATTAGTTATAAGATTGATTGAAGGGTTCAAAAACTAAGAGTCACCTTTTAGTTCTTGTCCTAGTTTCTAAAGCAATTTAATTAACAGTCTTAAGTTATTACATATGAAATTAGTCCTACTAACTAAATTCTATATTCTTAGCAACTTTCATAGTCTAGATCATATAGGTTTAATTAGTGATCCCTAGGGTTAGAATCACCTTTCAGCGACGCTATATCATCATCCATCTAATTTTCTTTGGCCTTTAATAGTAGTCTACAAGGGGTAGCTGCCCCTTACAATCCCTTAAGGAAATAAAAATCTAGATGATGATTAAGAAGCAAAAATTAAAAGAAATTAATTTTCAACAGAAGATTCAGGCATTAGAATTTTCAAAAATATTTTCATGTCATGGGATATGCGCATGTAGAAAAGTACACCTACGGGCCTCGTAAGAATGCTCTGATACCACTGTTGGGAATCCCCGGACCTTTCTAAAATTAATAACGTAGCAAAACGAAAAGTTCGAAATAGGATCCCAGAGAGTTAGGATCGTCTTACGAGTGAACCAGAGGATTGTCTTAGAATTTTCAAAAATATTTTCATGTCATGGGATATGCGCATGTAGAAAAGTACACCTACGGGCCTCGTAAGAATGCTCTGATACCACTGTTGGGAATCCCCGGACCTTTCTAAAATTAATAACGTAGCAAAATAGGATCCCAGAGAGTTAGGATCGTCTTACGAGTGAACCGAAGGATGTGAATGAGTTATACCTTTGTCTAGAAATTTGTCTAGAGCTTGTAGATGACAAAGATGATCAAGTGCTCGTCCTCTGCAGTCATGCACACATGGATGACCTCGAGACTCCTCCGCTCCACGCACGTGCTAGCTTCGGGAGATGAGATCCACACCAAGGGAGATAGCCATCAAGCTTGCGCCAACTTTAGAGAAGATGCGCCAAGGGTGCTATCCTTTACAAGTTGAGCCTATCTAATGAAGATTGCGCCAACTTGTATGCTGTCCTTTACTTCCAGATGTGCCACCAAAATGCCATGGAAGAAAGGAGAAGCCCTCAAAGTGCTTCTTGTGCCAAGGGGAGATTGCTGCCCGCCTTTGATGAAGGTGGCAATAACCTTGTTGGGTGCACCAAGGAAGGGAAGAGGGGCGGCGGCCAAGAGGGGAGGAGGATAGAGACCTAGGCGGCTAGGTCTTGGAGCAGGCGACAATGTTACACTGTATGTGGCCCCCCTAGCCCCTATATATATAGATTTAATACATTGGCCCAGTAATTTATGTCGTAATATTTTTATTCAAAATATTCATGAGTTAAGTTGTGGCCCCCACCACTAAGTTATGAATTAATTAATCATTAATTCATAATATTCATACAAAACTCAAGCTAGTGGGCGCATGTGATCAAACCCCCGCACAGATCTCAACGCTGACTCAAGTTTTGACTCGTCAACATAAACCTAGTCAACTAGAATCAAAACTGGTCACATGAGGTCAACTGGGTCAACATGACCACTCAAATCTATAAGCTTCCTCTCAACTCATATCAACCAACTGCGAAGCATAAAACTCCCAAATAGATATGAATCATCCATAGATTCGATCTGAGGCTATTTGATTAATACGGAGTCTCTAGCGTCTAGGTGTGCGACCCTGTAAGTTCTTCAGACGTTGGCAGTGATGACTAAATCATCACAAGCAATGAGTGACGCCTAGCACTACATCATTGCTACCCAAGTAATCAGAATTAAGTCATCATCAATATCCCCTAAAACTGCAACAAAGTATAAGTACAACTCTGTCCTTTTGCCAAACTAATATCCTGATTGGACAAGTGTGTCACACTTGTTTACCCAATCTTATGGTCATGACTAAATCAGGTTCTCACCTAGGTATGACCATACACTTTCAGTCATAAAACCATCTAGAGCACCATGGACATTAAGCTTCCTCGGAAGGAAGGGGCAAATCCTCTCTTGGCACATTGAATCTTTGATATGGCTCATGACACACCCAATGACAACCATTATGACTCCCCTTTTACGGCGAAGCGTTAGGTTGTATCAAAGAGTCTCATTTGCCATATAGATATACCAATGCCCTCAAGTCTAGGACAAGTGTAACTCTGTCATTGAGATAAATCCTCATGGCGGGTCAATCCAGTATATCTCCCTTGATATATCTATATGCCTGCGTTAGCAACCCATGCTCAACCAGCGCATATACTAGTCTCAGGTGAATCATAGTTGTCCCATATCCACTATGATTATCGGCTGGGAACAAACATAGAGATTAGATAAAATCTATCTCATAGGACATTGTACATGCAAATGTATATATGCGCAGATGTACAAATTTGCATAACAATGATTATGCCAGGATAACTTATCTATCAAATAGATGTGATACACATATCTCATTGGACCATCCAAAGGTCCTAGGGCATAAACACTAACAACTACTCCTAAAATTGCATAAAAGAAACCAATTCTATCACAACTAGTGGATCACTCATAAGCCAGTCCTGTTGATTTAGGAAACTCTTTTTGGGTATCGCTTCCGCTGTGTTTTATGAAAAATTTAAATTGTCCAGGGTTTCCCAACACTAGAGATACTTTTATATTGAACGCTATTTGGTGTCTAAGATGTTGTTTCCAATGCACGCCCCAAGAAATATGGAGTTAGATTTGCATGACTCATCATACAGAAGAGTTAATGACCACAAGTCAAAGGATCAATGCAACTCTTGTCACTTGTGAGGTTAACATATAACACCATGTTAGAGCCTCACAATAACTCGATCCAGTATATCCACTATTGATATACCTATATGCTTGTCTTAGCACCACGTACGTAACCAGTGCATATACCTGTCTCACATGTACTAAAGCTGTCCCTTATCCACTTAGGTACTTGATTAGAGATATAAGTTCGAGCCTAGAAGAAATCTATCTCCAGGGACATTATCATGCAAATGTACAAAAACGCAGATGTAAATATAGCATAATAATGATAATGCCAAAATGATATATATAGAATATCAATGTCAAGTAGTACAATAGATGGACCGACAACAGGTCATATGGCATAAACACCAACAATCTCCCACATGCACTTGGACCCAGTTGTTGAGAAATCTCAACCTCATGTCCTTCAAATGACCATCATGCTTTTGCTGCACCAAAGCCTTAGTAAGTGGGTCTACTATATTATTGTTTGTGTCAACTTTGCTAATCTTGACATCACCTCTGTCTATGATATCTCAGATTAGTAAAATCTCCTGAGTATGTGTTCAGATTTATGATGAGACTATGTTTCCTTTGCCTATGCAATCACTCTACTGTTGTCACAATAGAGCTTAATTGGATATACATCAGTCAAAACTACCTGAAGTTTAGTAATGAACTTCCTTATCCAAATGACTTCTTTTACTACCTCAGAAGCAGCAACATACTCAACCTTGGATATAGAATTTGCTATCGTGGATTGCTTGAAGCTTTTCTAACAAATAGTGCCTCCATTCATCTTGAGCACATAGCCTGCTTGCGATATGAAGTCATCAGGGTTTAACTGAATGTTAGTGTAGCCCTAAACACTGAGTTCTTCCTGTCCCCCATAGACCAAGAACAAATTCTTAGTTATTCTCTGATCTAGTTTTAAATGCAAAGTAATATAAGATAAACTAAACTAATGGGTCGAATTGGATACTAAACAAGAGATACAAGTTAAATGCTATTTCAAGAAAATTTAGGACATTGGGGGTACATCACAATGATGGATTTATACTTAAAGAAAAATCATAACAATGCAATTGATCTAAAATGTTCAAGGACTTATGCGCAGGTACAGATTACCCCCTGTCAGCAGTATAACCCGGTACCTATTCAGAACGGTCTTATACTTTCATGGCTTACCAAACTGAATAGATCCAATGAACATATGGATAAACTAAATGTCATCACGTGAATTCTAACTACTTTCGTGATAGAATAAAACGAGTCCAGTCTATGTAGTTCAAACATCGCGTTTCACCTTTTTAGTCCTTCTCGCGATGTTTTGTACATGTAAAAAATTGGCCAGAGTAAATACAAGCAAATATCAAAGAAAAGATTGAATAAAGAGAAATACATTGTAATAACACTAATATTATAATTCAAATGTTAGATCTAAACAAAGGATTCACCCGAAGTCGTAAATAAGAAGGTTTAAGCAACCATGATAAAATAATTCAACATAAATGTCTCGAATCAAGAACCTGAAGAAATACAAATGAAAGGAAGATGATTCTAGGAAGAAAGAAAAAACAAATCTCTTCAGGAAGTGTTGGAGTCACCTACAAATCCACCCAGCAAAATACCTTGCTGTTCATTGTCGCCCTTTTCCTTGTCATCGCTCTCTTGTTTCTACATTATTGGAGAGCTAATCGACCCCCAAATCAGCCCTTTTATTGATAGGGAGGGGCCTCTTGAGATTCCCTCCAAAATCCCCAAGAAAACCCTTGAAATTCCATGCGATATGAGCCAAAAATTGTGCTCAACAGACTCTGTCATGGCCATGACGATCATTGTGACTAGGCCCTGATGTGTTTTGCAAGTTATTGTACTGCTAATCGTGTCTGTGAATCAGGTCACAGGCAGGCTGTGATGTCTTCTATTGAAAACTAGATTTTGGATTATGGCTATGAAGCTGATCATAGGCTATCTGTGAATTCTTATATGGATTTTTGACATGTTGATCATGGCTATGAAGCTAGTCACGATCAGGCCATGATCATCTTGGTGAAAATTTATCAAATTTTGGTTCAAACTTGTTATTGCCGTGATGATCATCATAGTTCAGCTATAAAAAAAGTCATTTTCAAATGCTCATCATGGCCATGAAGCTCGTCAGGGCCTAGTTATGACGGGTACAGAAAACTCTCTTTAACTTTGAATTTGTTGTGCTAACTTGTCTTTTTATCCCGAATCACTTGATGGCCTTAAAATTGTCAAATAAGCTCCAGAATTGAGTGATTTCACATAAAATTACAAAATGATAAGAAAAAGTAGAGATTTCAAGCAAAGCAAGTAAATAAGTCTAATTTAAGTATAAAAACAACAGAAAAGCCTTGTTTTGAGATAGAATCATGTCGTAAAACTCTTTGAAACTACAAGGCATCAAAATCTCCCAAACATAAATTCATGCTTGTCCTAAAGCAATAAAAACAAGATGAAACACAAGCAAGGTAGAAAGCGATAATCCAAAGCTACAAACACATTACTAAGTTAAAACTTATCATGAATGAAGTATAATCAAGTTTCAAAATTCCAAGCGAGGGTCTATCATCAAAGGTCAAATCAAAGAAGTTCGAGAATCCTTAGTTGATGAGACTTTCAGCTAGTAAAATACAATGATTCCTATTTCACAAACAAACTTCATTGAAAATTCAATTCATTCATAATCAAGTGTTGGGGTCAAATTCAAATGCATTATTTTTCATGCCAAACTTCATAACATTATTTTTCTTTTCTTCGCTCATTTTATTTTTATTTTAACAAGCAGGACTAGCTCTCTAAATTATTGGTAATCTTTTGATGAGAAGCACAACCATGGGTGGATTGCTGCCTTGGTTACTCAACCGACAACACATTTAGAGCTTACTAAAATTCCTCTAGCCTACTAACATGAAGCACTAACATGGGTGGATTATCACCTCAGTTATTCAACTAGGATCGGCTAATTGTGTAAAATGAACTCATGACTATTCATGCACATTTGGCATGAAATGCAAACATGGGTCGAATGCCGCCCCCACTACTTTGTGCATTACTAAGTCTACGGAGTTGCAAGTCTAGCTAGAGAGAGAACTTATCGTTTTTTATTTTTTTATTTTGTAAGCAATTATCACCCAACAAATGACATGGAGAATCAAATAGATGAATGAAACTATTTAATCAATAGGAAATCAAAAGTATATCACTAGCTTACAAGTCCCAAACAATGTCAAAAATGTGTCAACTATCAATTCAAAAATTTTCAAACAAACTACTCACAAGAATTCATAAACTTGTTATTGCATGATTGCATCATGATAGGGTCTTGACAAGGTTATAAATTTGAGAATTCTCATTATCAAATCCATAATAGGAAGTGAAATCATCCATGTTCATTCAAAGCTCTCAGATTAAATCGAATAAAAGCATTAATGTCCAAAAATTTTCATCAAAACATCTTCATAAAGCATCAGCAAAATATTATGTATGAATTGCATCAGAATCAATAAGAGCATAGAGAAAGTATTCAACATATCAATGTATTAGCATGACAATCACAAGATAAATCACAATCAAAATAAATCATAGATATTATCAGGATAAATCGACAGAGTGAAATCATCAAGTTTAACAGACATACATCAAATCATTTTCAATCACAATATCACTGAATACATGTATCTATATGGAAAAAAATGTATCACAGCAGAGATTACCAAATCATTAGTAGAGTAGCATATCCATATCATAAGATTTCACCACATCCACTTGTCGCAGAATAATAGCATATACGTGGAAATCATCCTCATATCATCATCTTTATAGTACCAGCATTGAATCATACTCATATAAAATTGCAGCCATCATCACATAATAGTTAAAATGTCACAGTCAAGTATCACAGACATAGCAAAATCAATCAGAATTCATCAAAAATACAATGTCATCATGAATAGTTAGAAGTCTAAGCGTTAGAAGGAACAAGCATTAGAATCATCCCCTTCCCATATAAGAATTTGGATATTCCTCTATGCAATCGATGTGTCGTGAGAGATAAGGGGAAATAAGATAAAGTAATACTCAATTCTTCCTCTTTGGCTTAAAGTCCTCATCATCAGCAGCTTCCTCCTGGGGGGGGGGGGGGGGTCATCCTCATCCTCATCTCCATCTCCCCTAATCTCGTCATCTCTACATGAAGTCCATGTTGAACTTCACCTTGACGCATTTATTCTTCCTGCATTTGATGTAACGATTATTCTATAGAGGAAAAAGAAGTGCCAACATCAAAATACCTGGATGATGACGACTCTACAAAAGAAATATGGGGAACCTTCTTGCCAGATGTAGGATATAATCTCCAATTGTTTATGTCTCGCTCAATCATGCGAGTATGGCAAGGGAGAGATAAGGTGAAGTTGCTGCCTCTAAAAGCCCTACACAGCTGTGAAATCAGTCAGTGGTCAGCTGTGAACTTCTCATTGCCGAATTTAGTAGTTGAGAAAATCTCCACCATGGCCACGACATTAGTCATGATCTGACCATGATGAAATCTATAGCTTTGAAACTTATTTCAACTTCACTTGAGGTGTTGCTACCATGATAAGAAAGTAGAATCATCAGAATTTTAGCACAAAATAAAACAAATTACCTAACTTCATGATTAAAAGGCTAAATAAAAAAAACACACAATGCAAAAATAAAGAAAACAAAAAAGACTAGGGTTGCCTCCTAAGAAGTACTTGTTTAGGGTCATTAGCTCAACCTTAATGTTGCTCAGAGTGCAAAATGTGGGTGTCAGCACCAAGGAATTCATACCTTAAATTGTTAGACAGTGATTTCAAGTATATGTTTCTTTCATTAGTTACCTTGGTTGCTTCCTCAGATAGATTTTCAAATATTACCTTCCTTAGGTTGATTGGTTCAGTTGAATCAAGGAGATTCACAAAAACTTGAGTTTCTTCATTGTCCTTCACTTCCTCTTTAGATACAAGATAGATTTCTATAAGATCCATAATTGATTCACTAATCATAGCTTGGCTAACCACTTCCTCAACAACATCATCACTCTGGCAAGAACCTGCAAAAGAAGGTTTCTTTGGGCTAGCAGATAAATCAAATTCTATAACCTCCTTAGTAATGTTTAGTGAAATCTTCTCATTATTTACATCAATTAACGCCCTAGCGGTAGCTAAGAAAGATCTTCCTAAAGTGATAGGGAGCTTCACATTCTCTTCCATTTCAAGTACAACAAAATCTACTGGTGTAAAGAAATTTTTGTCCTTGATCAGGACATCCTCTAAAATTCCTATCAGCTTTCATATAGAATGACCAGCAAGTTGTAATGAGATGGCCGTTTGCTTGATGTCACATATATCCAATCTCCTGGAAATGGAAGACAACATAAGACTAAGACTTGCACCTAAATCACATAAAGCATTTTCAAAAGACAAATCCCCAATATGATAGGGGATAAAGAAGATGCTCGTATCCTTTAGTTTTTGAGGAATCTTATTTTTGGATGATATCACTGCACTCCTCTGTGAGTGCAATAGTATCGTGTTCTTCGAGCTTTCTTATATTGGACAAAATGTCCTTCAGAAACATTGCATATGTGGGCATCTACGAAAGTGCATCGACAAATGGTATATTAATGTGCAACTTGTTCAACATTTCAAGAAACTTACCAAACTGTTATCTAGCTTCACCTTTGCCAATCTTTGTGGGAATGGAATATGTGGCTTATAAGGTGGAGGTGGTATATAAACTAGTTTGGTATCTTCAGGAATTTTCTCATATTGCATCTCCTCAATAGGCTTATCAGGCTGAGGTATCTCAGGAGATCTAATCTCAGTATTATTTTTAGGCATCCTAGGCGCCTCAAGTTGTTTCCCACTGTGAGTGATAATCGTATTGTAGTGTTCTCTTGGGTTGGTTTCAGGTTGGGATGAGAGTTGATGACACAAAAGTTCATAGTATATTTTGTGCCATTTGATAGGTCTTTTTGTGTCATATTCATGCTATTTTGCTTATTTTTATTCCTTATTTATCAAATATTGCAGAATCTACACCTTTTCTATTTTTTTTTATCATTTTCAGATAAAAGGCACTATTTTAAGGCATTTTCAAGAAAATTCAGATGCATAGGTGAATTCCCATCATCAAGAGAAGATCGCATGTCAAATTTCACGCAAATCAGAGCTTCAGACCAAAAATACGGTAGGACCGTAATATAAATTACGGTACAGTGATTTTACTGAACTTACAGAACAAACCATGACACTGCCATAATTTCTGAGTACTACCATATTTTGGGTCGATTTCTGTACAAAAAGTTTCGCAGACTTTACGGCACAGCTGTAACCAATATTATGGGCCATATTTTGAGGCAATTTCTGACCCAAAAGTTTTGCAGAAATTACGGCACTGCCATAATCCATATTATGGTACCGTAATTTTGGTCGATTTCTGTACCGAGAAACTTTGCAGCAATTACGGCACTGCCATAATTGAAAACACGGTTGTAATTCTAACCTAGGCGGTCGAATTTTCTGAACAAATTGAAGCCCGATTCTTGCACGGATTATTGCAGACGATTTAGACCACCAAATTGAGATCCATAAAAAGGGGAATAGGCGAGAGAAGAAGGCGAACACGGACATATGAAAAGCCCCAATATTTCATCAACGATCGAGAGAGAAATTGAGATTTTCACCGTCGCCCTAGGTTTCGCCGCCGGGTAGCGTATAGTGGATCTCCGGCCGAGAAATTTGAAGGGAAGCTGTGCCTAGACGAAGAGAACATACTCCAGAAGTTTCAGAGCAAAAGGGGATCGATCGGAAGAGAAATCAACAAAGGAAGCGTCGCCAACACTGTTCATCGCGCCTTCTAGAGTAAAATTACGACTATAATTTTCATTACAGCCGTGCTGTTATTTGATTTCCTCTTTCCTTTTGATTTCTAATCCTTTGAAACAATGGTTTATTGTAATTCTTCAACTATTCTAGCTTAAACACTTCATGGGACATGGGGTATAATCCCCTTAATTTCTTATGACTAGATGACTTTTATTTCGTCAAGATAATTTTAATATGATAATTCTACTTATGTGACGATTGCCTTTAATTCTCTTTAGATTCATTTTACCAGCATGATTTAGAGTTTTTGTGATATGAGCTGAAAAGTTATTTGCGAAAACTTGGAACCCTAAAATTGAATGTTAGGAACGCATCATAAAAAATTAGGTTTGTTCTTATTTCTTGATTTTAGAAGTATATTGCCATGTTGATAATCTGAATCTAGGATTGAGTTATTGAAATAAACATGATGATACTGTAAGAAATCAAGTATCGGATCGTAGGAGAACCTTAAGTAGAACCTGCGAAAATTATAGTATGAAAGTATGTAGTTTTCACTTAAGATGAATGACTTAGGATTTGGATGCACGAAAGTGATCGTTGAGTTCTTTGTCAATGATTTACTTATCTTTAGCATTGAATAGATCCTGTGCAAAAGTGAGGATTGGTTCTTTGTAAATTGTCTACGCGAAAGTGAGATGATTTATTTATGAAGTAAATTATATTTTTATCATAATAAAATTAGACTGATGAACACTTAATTGGATCTAGTCATAGAAGTTAAAGTGGATGAAACCCTAGTCCCAATTTCTCTCTCTGACTTTTTTGTGTAGTTTTTGATACTTTGCTTTCATCTATATCCGATTGCTTAGCTAGTGAGAAATCGATTATTCGGTACTTGACAAACGAGGTCTCTGTGGTTCGATATCTTAATTATTACTTTGAGTATTCGTGCACTTGCGGACACAACAAGAGTTTACCAGAGGCTCTTGTAGAACTGCTAGCTTGGTTAGCCAATTGGGTTTCCAACATCCTGTTGTAGGTCCCAAAGCATCCACTCTATATGTTAGTTACCTAATGGATTTATTAACACTCTCATTTTCCTTGGTTTGTGCAACCACAAAAGTCTCTAGCAGTGACCCTATGTTAGACTTTTGTGTGGCACAAACTGCCTCGATTGAAATCTAGGAGCTTGCCTATAGCTATATTAGGGAACTGGGTTGGGATTACTCTTATATGAAAAATTAGGGTGGTTTTGCCAACCTAGATTCTATGAATTGGAAAATGGGTACATATGTGGTCTATGGTTCTGATTTTCTAAAGCAATGTCTTGCTCTCTAGAAGGTTCTAGTTGTGAGATTCCTAATTAGCATTCAGCGAAGCTGTGTCCTAAAATTCCATAAATTTCACATAAAACATTAGTGGCTTCAACCGAATTGACATTGAAAGAATCCAGCTATTGAGAAAGACAATCTACCTTCACAGCTAACAAGCTCAAGTTGTCCAACTCATACTTACCAGGAGTTGTAGCTCTAGATGAGTTAATACTCTCACTTGATCATTGATTATGATTGAGGGTCATGTCCTCTAGTAAGTTCATGGCATCATCCACGTTCTTGTTCATCAGAGCCCTACTAGCAACTGCATCCACAGTAAGCCTCTTATTATAATTTAGATCATTATAAAAAGTGTGCACAATTATCCATTTCTTAAGTCCATGATGTGGGCATATTCTTTGAAGTTCTTTGAATCGCTCCCAGGCTTCATAAAAAGATTTCCTATCTTTCTAAGTAAAGCTTGTAATCTGGTTATGAAGTTGCATAGTCTTGCTTAGAGGGAAGCATTTGGAAAGGAAAGCTTGGGAGAGCTATTCCCATATAGTGATTGATCCTGGTCGTAAGTAGTGTAGCCATATCCTCTCTCGGTCCCTGAGAGAAAAAGAAAAATACCATAGTCGTATTACATCATTAGAGACACCATTAAGTTTTAATGTATCACAATATTCTAAAAATATAGAAAGGTGCATGTTAAGGTCTTCCAACGGTGAACCCCCAAACAGGTTCTATTGAACCATGGAAAGCAGAGCAGGCTTTATCTCAAAGTTGTTCGCATCTACTGCAGGTTGAGCAATGTCAGAGTTCAATCCTTACACATTTGGTACAGCAAAATCTCTCAATGTTCTATTATTTTTGTCCATCAGAAGAGTTAGTGGTTCAGTAGTAGTTGAGCTTTTCTTGTTCTTTAACTCTTTGAGTTTTCTTCTTCTTTAGAAAGATAGCTCTATCTCCAAATCAATATCATATAAATAAACAAGTTTAGCAGTGAATATTTCAAGAAGTCTAAGCCAAAAGCAAAGTTGTATTAACTAAATATAAACAAAGCAACTAACGAAAACTAGAAAAGAAACAAAAATATAGGAAGCAAAGTCTAGTCTATCAAAAATTAGATTAATTCGATACTGACCATTATCCCCGGCAACGATAGTAAAAACTTTATACGCACCGCAAGCGCACAGTTTATCGATGTAGTAAAAAGATATCATTCCCACAAGGACAAGTCTCAAGTGCTGAAAGATTGCATAATCGATAGCTAGACAAACTAAATATAATTTTAAATGCAAAGTAATATAAGATAAACTAAACTAATGTGTCAAATTGGTTACTAAACAAGAGATACGAGTTAAATGCTATTTTGAGATAATTTAGGACATTGGGGTTCATAACAATGACGGATCTAAACTTCGAACAAAATAATAACAATGCATTGATCTAAAATGTTCAATGACTTATCCATAGGTACAGGTTACCCCCTTTCAGCAGTATAACTCGGTATCTTTTCAGAACAATTTTCTACTTTCGTGGCTTACCAAACTGAATAGATCCAATAAACACAATAATGCAACGGAAGACCTTGCCCCATATGATGACATAGAAAATCCTGCCCAACTAAAAATTTTCGCTCATCACCGCCATGAAGATGATCACCATCTGCCCGTAATGATCGGTCATGACTATAACCAAGATCACAGCCCAGCCATGAAGTATTATGTGAAGTTTGGAAAAATCGTCGGAAGAGATCACAGCCCACCTGTGAAGCTTTCTGTGGATTTCCAGCAACCTCATCACGCTTGTGAACAGGATCACGGCCAGCCTGTGAAGCCTTCTGTGGATTTCCAGCATCCTCATCATGCTTGTGAATAGGATCATAGCTCACCTATGAAGCCTTATATGGATTTCTAGCTTCCTCATCATGCCCGTGTATAGGATCACAGCACGCCTATGAAGCTTTTTGTGGATTTGGAGACCCCTCATCATGGCCGTAACCCACATCACGGCCAGCCCGTAATGTCTCCAGAAGAGGATCATGGCCAGCCGATGACGACGCTGCCCCCAGATGCCAATGATGAGTTTTCCCAACGCGAACAACATCACGACCGTAATTATGATCATGACCAAGCTGTGAAGTGTCCAGTAGTGTCCAAATGATCGGATTTGAAGGCCCTACATCGCTCACTCCATCCCAGCATTCCCCCAGAGTGCTACCTTAGAGTTATGAACCTGTCCTCCGCCCATACGAAGCCCATATAGCCCATGGACTTGCTTGCACAAAGGACCGAATAACCAACCCCTGGCTAGTACAACAACCTCTATCTAACTCGGCATAGGAATCAGCCCACACCACCATGAACCAGTCTACTACTAGCCACTTTTGCTGCTTCGTCATGGCCTGCTCAGAAATGGTTTAGATGGCCCATCTAGCCTATGGCATCTAGCCCAAGCACAGCCCATTCAAAGGCTTGGACCAGCTATGGTAGTTGTTGGGATTTTACTCCCTACTGTCCTTTTTGTCTTTTATGCAATGCTTTTCAGCCATTAGGTTGTTGGGGAGTTGTTAGAACCTTCTAGTAGCTTTTGTCATAGAGTTGGTAGGATATTTTGTTGTCGTATCTTCCTCCCTTATCTTATAAAAGGGAGGCAAGGGTCTAGCTTATTTTCTAGCTTTCTTGTTGTGATAGATAGCTCACTGTGGTCTTGTAAGAGTGAGGTGTGTGATCCTCGACTCAGGAAGTTTGTGGCAATTGTTGGGGAATGCCGGGTGTAATTTAAAATTTTTGCAGTCTCAGGATGCAACGAAAGAAGCATTACACCCAAAACACATTCCTTTCCCAAGGATCCATGCGAGAGAGAGAATACAAGGATGTGTTAGAGATGATACCTCTCTTGCTCGTTTGGTTGATGATGCCATGTTGAAGACGCTCAAGTGCTCATCCTCTACAAGTATCCACGCGTCGACCTTCTCAACGTTGCTTCCTTCTATGCTTGGTGCTAGCCACGAGAAGAGAATCAAGCCTTGTTCACCATCTTCAAGTCTTGCGCCACCTCCAAGGTAGATGCGCCAAGAGGAGATGGAGTAGGAGATGATTCCGCCTAGCCCTTATCCTTCTTGCGCCAACAAGAGATAAGGAAGAGGGCTTACGGCCTTATGAAAGAAGATGAAGGCGCCAAGCAATCCTCCTTCTTGCGCCAAAATAGAAGAAGAGGAAGTTGTCTGCGGCTTTAAGGTGGAAGAAGAGGAAGAAGACTTGCGCCAATGCCTTGCACTCTCCCTCGTTCTTGTTTGCTTGCGCCAATATGATGTCCTAAGGAGGCACACACATGCATCTATTTTATAGATGCAAGAGGCGGTGAGATAAGAGAGGTGTAACATCCCGTTATCTTAACCCCAAACAAGCAATACAAATCATGAAAGAAACAGGATGTTATCATACAAGATCGATACATATGCTAGGTAAAACCCCGTTCAGGAAATACGATCTGAAAATTTCGAAAATCCATACATATAAATCTCCACAAAACACAATTTCATAAAGGTACCTGCCACCACGCATTCCTTGCACTAGACATATGCAAGGCAACAGTTATATCAAATCCGTATCAAATCCATAAAATCCATAAAGGTACCTGCCACCAGGCAATACTTGCACTAGACATATGCAAGTTACAGGTATATCAAAACCGATTACAAAGAATACACCACAAACCGAAATTCAAAACAAAATCACAAAATCGATTTTATAAACTCATACCAAACACCGAAACCAGGCCAAAGCCCGCGGTGACACAAAAATCAAAATCATTTAACTGCCACAATCTGGCAACACAAATTCATATAGTTTAGCCATAGTCGGCAGCACATGTTCACATAATTCAGATATTAAGGCCACAACCGGCATCATAAGTTCATTAAGCATAAATCACGATATCCATATAATGCTAACTGCGCCCCTGCTCTACACCTGAAAATAATGAGGGGTGAGCTACACAGCCCAGTGAGTGGATAGTCTAAATCGACCATCCATAACATACACTCAAAAATATAGACAGATTAATTTAAAAATCTTTAACAGGAACATTATGTCAACATATAACAACATAAAGAAAACAGAAGTCATATAAACAGTCAGATGTACACACCAACATATAACACACTCAGGTTCTAGAGTTATACTCTAAACCAACTAAACACACCAACACTTAATTAACCTAGTTGTCCAGCATATTCAGTAGTGACCATTATGGTCTAACCCGGCTTTGGCCTAAGCACTGGGAGACTGCAAAATTTCATGCAACATATTAACATGGACAGTGAGTAGAATCAAGAGGTGGCCCCCGCCAGGTCACGACGTGGCACTTTGCTCTAAAACACCCCATAACACATCGATGGATTGTGTGTAGATTCAAGAGGTGGCCCCCGCCGGGTCACGACGTGGCACTTTGCTCTACGACACCCCATATCACAAAAAGAGAGTGATGACATCAAGAGGTGGCCCCTGTCCGACCAAGACATGGCACTTTGCGTCAAAACCCTTTCTCCCAAAAGGTTCCTACTGGACAACAAACACATCTTATATCATATATCACAAAGGTGGACTCCTAAGTGTCAACTAGACTCTAGGATAGTCATCACAATAATCATATCGGGCAGGCTGAACATCAACCCCCATCACAATAATCATAGCAGGTAGGCTGAACATCAACCCCCTTCACATATCACAATACAGGGCTGAAAATTCAAACCCTTAACATATCACATATTGACCATCCCCTTGAGTACACAGCTACACTTAGCCTTAGTCCTAACCAACACATGATCACAACAGATAATATTCGAAAATCCCACATCAACATAATTTTCGAAATTCACATAACCACATAATATTCACATATTCAAAGATCACTTAACATTCCAAAAATCACAAATCACATAATATTTAAAAATCACATAACATAATGTAGTCCTTAAGTTTCAGGCTGGTCAGTTCAGTGTAACCTTGCTATGTTATCACCCAATGTTCTCAAACATGAATACATGGTCTTAGATAAATAAACATGAGTTTTATAATATTATAAGCATTTATCAAGTATCCATAAGATCAATATAAAATTTAAACATAAACTTAAAGCATGTATTCATCAATTTGCTTTACAATTCACACATGTAACCCACGGTTAACATAACATATTATCTACTAAATTTTAAACCTTAGTTAACATGAATTTCATACTCAAGATCAATGATTTAATGCTTCCTAAACTCCATATAAGAAATACCCTAATTTCGGTTTTCATGGAGACATACCCTAAATTCGGTTTTCATGAAAATACCATAAACTATGTTTTCATGGAGAAATATCAAGATTCAATTCACATGTAAACATGTTAACTACAAATATCAATATTAATATCAAGTTTCGGTTTTCATAAATAAATAGCTTAAATTCGGTTTTTAGCATGGTAAAACTTTCCAATCAATCTAACGCATCAATTAATACAACCAAATTGCTAGAAATCGAAAAGACACACCACTCACCTCTTAACCGTGAACACTTGGGTTAAAATCTCCCCACAAACTCGCCTAAAGCTTTGATGCCGCCCAAGGGAAGAGGAACGCCACCAACACCAAGACGCCGGCCAAAGGGAGAAGGAAGAGGAAGAAAGGAATTTTCGCCTCCAAGCCTCCAAGAATCGCCCCAAGCCCTCAAGCCGTCGCCCAAGGATTTCCTCCAAGCCAAAATTTCGCCACAAACTCTACCCTAACCGAAATTACTAACTCAAAATTTCGGTTTTAAATTTTTAACCCATTAACCCATTAATTCAAATAGGGTTTAATCCATTTAACTAATAATTTGAATTTTAAAACCCAATTCGTGCAAACCCAATAACCCATGATTAACTAATTAATTTAACCATTAACTAACCATTTACTTAATGAAAATCCAATAAGGATTTAATTGACATCCAATAAGGATTAACGTCCAATAACTCCAATTAATTAACAATTAAATAACTTAAATTAACAAGCAGTAAACTCTAATTAATTAACTGAAAATTGGTATCCAATAAGCTAGTTAATTAATTAACATTAACATCCCAAAAATCTCTAATTTAATTAACTATAATTCAACAACCGAAATCTCTAATTAATTTATCATAAATTAACAATCAATACACAGGAATAATAACACAGTCAATAATTTTATTTAAATCAAAAATAATGCTTACCAGGACTTAAGATCCTTGGATCTTACATCCCTCCCTCCTTATAAAGCTTTAGTCCTCTAAAGCTCAGCATCCATATCATCAAAGAGATAAGCATAAAATTTCCTCATATCAGCTTCAGTCTCCCAAGTTGCCTCCTCAACCGACTGATTTCCCCAGATAACCTTTACCAAAGGTATAGACTTATTCCTCAGAACCTTATCCTTTCTATCAACAATCCGGAGAGGTCTTTCCTCAAAAGTCAAATCACTCTGAATCTGAAGAGGTTCCAATTCCAATACATGAGATGGATCAGGATGATATTTCCTCAAAGCAGAGACATGGAACACATTATGCACATGATCCATAGCAGGAGGTAAAGCTAATCTGTAAGCCAATGGACCAATGCTCTCAATAATGTCAAAAGGTCCTACAAACCTAGGGCTCAGCTTGCCCTTTTTGCCAAACCTCATAACACCCTTAGTAGGTGATACCTTTAAGAAAACATGATCCCCTACCATAAACTCCAAGGGACGACGACGGTCATCAGCATAACTCTTCTGTCTGTCCCGAGCAATCTTCAATTTATCCTGAATCTCTCTGACCTTATCAGTAGTCTCCTGTACTGCATCAGATCTCAAAATCATTCTGTCACCAGTTTCCTCCCAACACAAGGGAGTCCTACACCTTCTTCCATACAAAGCCTCATAAGGAGCCATCTGAATACTGGAGTGGAAACTATTATTATAAGTGAACTCTATCAAAGATAGATCCCGGTTCCACTCAGAACTCCAATCAACCACATAGGCTCTCAACAAATCTTCTAGAGTCTGGATAGTACGCTCCGTCTGGCCATCAGACTGAGGATGGTATGCTGTACTAAAACTCAACTTAGTACCCAAACCCTCCTGTAAGCTCTTCCAAAATCTGGACAAAAATCGAGAGTCCCTATCAGACACAATATCAACAGGCACTCCATGCAGTCTGACTATCTCATCAATGTACAATCTGGCCAGTCTCTCTAAAGGATAAGTCATCTTGATCGGGAGAAAATGGGCTGATTTAGTGAGTCTATCAACGATCACCCAAATAGCATCATGACCCAATCTGGTTCTAGGCAAACCACACACAAAATCCATACTGATGCATTCCCACTTCCACTCAGGAATAGGAAGGGGCTGCAACAAACCACCAGGCTTCTGGTGTTCAGCCTTTACAGTCTGACAGGTTAAACACCTAGAGACAAAATCATATACCTCTTTCTTCATGCCCGGCCACCAAAAACTCTTCTTGAGGTCCTGATACATCTTAGTCACGCCAGGATGTAGAGAATATTTGGAGTTATGGCTGTCCTCCAATATTTCTTTCCTCAAGCTCGGTTCCTCAGGGACACATACCCTTCCACAAAACCGAAGAATACCATCATCAGACAAGCTAAAATCCTGAACTGCTCCATCAACCAAACTATCCCTGATCTGAACTAATCTCGGATCCACAGACTGCTGATCTCTGATCTTCTGCAACAAAGCAGACTGTACTCTGAGAAAAGCCACATAACCCGACTGAACTCTAGGAGAAACACTGATCCTGAGATCGCTGAACTCCTGCAGTAACCGCCACTCACTGACTCGTAGTGCCGCTACTGAAGTAACTGGATGTCTGCTCAGTGCATCAGCCACTACATTGGCCTTTCCAGCCTGATACTGAATGGAGAAGTCATAGTCTTTGATCAACTCCATCCATCTTCTCTGTCTCATGTTCAACTCCTTCTGGGTGAAGATATACTTGAGACTCTGGTGATCAGTGAACAGATCAAACTCCTGACCCAGCAAATAGTGACACCATATCTTCAGAGCAAAGACTACGGCCGCCAATTCTAAGTCATGAGTAGGGTAGTTCAACTCATACTCCTTCAGTTGTCTCGAAGCATAGGCTACCACAGAACCCTTCTGCATCAAGACACAACCCAACCCCTTGCCTGAAGCATCCGTATAAACAGTAAACCTTTCCCCATCACTAGGAATAATGAGGATCGGTGTACTAGTCAACCTCCTCTTCAGCTCCTGAATGCTCTCTTCACACTTATCATCCCAAATAAACTTGGCCTCCTTTCTGGTCAATTTAGTTAAAGGACCCGCCAACTTGGAGAATCCCTCAACAAATCTCCGGTAGTAACCTGCTAAACCCAAGAAACTTCTGATCTCAGTAGCACTAGTCGGTCTTCCCCAATCAAGGATGGCTTGCACTTTAACTGGATCCACAGACACCCCTTGACCAGAAATCACATGCCCAAGGAAACTGATCTTCTCTAGCCAGAACTCACACTTACTAGCCTTGGCATATAACCGGTTCTTCCTCAGAACCTCCAGCACTCTGCGCAAGTCACTGACATGATCTGAAGTAGTCCGTGAGTATACCAAAACATCGTCTATAAAGACTACCACACAAGAGTCAAGCAATTCATGGAATACCCTGTTCATCAAATCCATGAAGACAGCAGGTGCATTCGTCAGTCCAAAAGGCATAACTAAAAATTCAAAATGCCCATACCTGGTCCTGAAAGCAGTCTTAAATATATCCTCATCCTTGACTCTAAGCTGATAATACCCTGATCTCAGATCAATCTTAGAGAACACTGTAGCTCCCTGTAATTGATCAAATAGATCATCAATTCTGGGAAGAGGATACTTATTCTTGATAGTCACTTGGTTAAGCTGCCTGTAGTCTATACACATCCTCAGGGTTCCATCTTTCTTCTTTACAAACAGCACTGGCGCTCCCCAGGGAGAAGCACTAGGCCGAATGTACCCTTTCTCTAGCAATTCCTCCAGTTGTTTCTTAAGCTCAGCCAGCTCTGAGGTAGCCATGCGATAAGGAGCTCTGGAGATAGGTGCCGTACCTGGCGCCAACTCAATGCCAAACTCCACTTCTCGAATCGGTGGCAAGCCTGAAAATTCTTCAGAGAACACATCAGGAAATTCTTTCACCACCGCCATCTGAGTCAAATCAGAAGTAGAATCATCCTGCACCTTAACATGCGCAAGATAACCCTTGCATCCACTAGCAAGTAACTTCCTGGCCTGCAGGAAAGATATTACATGCGGTCCTTGGTCCGACACTAGACCTCTCACAAAAATCCTACTCCCATCTAGCAGATTTAAAGTGATTACTTTCTCAAAGCAATCCACAGTAGCATGATGTGAGGATAACCAATCCATACCTAGGATGACATCATAATCTTGCATGTCTAAAAGGATTAGATCCACCAGAAACTCATAACCCTCTACATGCACTACACAATTAGCACAAATAGTATCTGTAGATAATGACTTTCCTAAGGGAGTACTGACAGACACAACATAATCTAGCATCTTAGGTACAACAGGTAAACATGCAGCAAATCTAACAGACACAAAAGACAGATTTGCACCAGGATCAAATAAGATACGAGCTAACTGATCAAATACAAATAAGGTACCTTCCACGACGGATCGGGAAGCTCGTGTATCCTTCTCAGCCATAGGATAAACTCGTGTCTGGACTGTAGGCTTCTCTGCGCCTCTATTCTGTATCTCAGGCTCTTTGCAGTCTTTGACCATGTGCCCTGGTTTCTTACACCTGAAGCATACACCATTCCTCTTATGACAGTCTTTCACTAGATGTCCCTTGAGCCCACAATAATTACAAGTCCGGTCCTCTGTGATACTATTTCTTACATCCCTGGCATCCCTGAACTGCTGCGGTGTATCCCTGGACTGCTGCGATGCCTTGTAAGAGTAAGGCTTATACCTGCTCTTCTTGTAATCCTTATGCTTGGGGTATTTCTTACCCTTGCCGCCACTACCATACTGAGGAACCGCCGCCTCAGATGCAGGAACCACTGTCACGGCAACATGAGAACTCCTCTCAGCTATGTATCTCTCAATGGTGCGTGCTCGCCCAACAGTCTCAACATAGGTCTCCAAATGCTGAGCACCAACCTGCTCCCGAATGTCCCATCTGAGACCTCTGAGAAACTTAGTAGCTCTCCTCTTTTCAGTGTTTATCAGGTGAGGAGCATACTTTCCCAACTTAGTGAACTGCAACTCATACTGGTCCACTGACATATCACCCTGCTCCAGGTGAATAAATTCCACCTCTCGGTCCTCCACCAAGCTATCAGGGAAGTACTTCTCGTTAAATCGAGACAAGAAGTAAGGCCAATCTACAGTCTCATGTCTTTCTTCGGCAAGTCTCACCACGCCCTTCCACCACTCATCTGCGTCAGCACGCATCATATAGGTGGCCAGACACAGCTTGTCTTCTTCCGAGCACCGCATAACTTGGAAAATCTTTTCCAAGACCAACTGCCAGTTCTCGGCAGTACTGGATTCTGAGCCCCCATAAAAAGAGCTGGGACCCAGTTTCTGGAATTCACTCACAAGTGAGGCATAGCGCCTGTGAGTGCCCTCCTGAGAGTCATCCCCCACCGCTCGAGTAGTAGTCTGTGGTCTCTCTTGAGTCAACTGCTACAAGAGCTGTTGTTGTGCCTCTTGATGCTGAGTCTGTTGTTGCTGCAGCATCTGAGCTTGCCTCTCAATCATGGCACCTTGTTGCTGTACCATGCCAGTCAGAGCCTCAATAGTTCTCGTGAGATTCGAAGGCTGCTCATCCTCGCCACTAGCATTTCCTCTGGTTCGCACCATCTTAAATTCCTACACACACATACCATAGTCAGGAAAACAAACATAAACCTATCAGGTGTCTAGCAATACACAAACATGTTTTCCCCCCGAACTAAGTTTTAGCTAGCCAACTCCTCTGATAGCATTCTGTAACATCCCGTTATCTTAACCCCAAACAAGCAATACAAATCATGAAAGAAACAGGATGTTATCATACAAGATCGATACATATGCTAGGTAAAACCCCGTTCAGGAAATACGATCTGAAAATTTCGAAAATCCATACATATAAATCTCCACAAAACACAATTTCATAAAGGTACCTGCCACCACGCATTCCTTGCACTAGACATATGCAAGGCAACAGTTATATCAAATCCGTATCAAATCCATAAAATCCATAAAGGTACCTGCCACCAGGCAATACTTGCACTAGACATATGCAAGTTACAGGTATATCAAAACCAATTACAAAGAATACACCACAAACCGAAATTCAAAACAAAATCACAAAATCGATTTTATAAACTCATACCAAACACCGAAACCAGGCCAAAGCCCGCGGTGACACAAAAATCAAAATCATTTAACTGCCACAATCTGGCAACACAAATTCATATAGTTTAGCCATAGTCGGCAGCACATGTTCACATAATTCAGATATTAAGGCCACAACCGGCATCATAAGTTCATTAAGCATAAATCACGATATCCATATAATGCTAACTGCGCCCCTGCTCTACACCTGAAAATAATGAGGGGTGAGCTACACAGCCCAGTGAGTGGATAGTCTAAATCGACCATCCATAACATACACTCAAAAATATAGACAGATTAATTTAAAAATCTTTAACAGGAACATTATGTCAACATATAACAACATAAAGAAAACAGAAGTCATATAAACAGTCAGATGTACACACCAACATATAACACACTCAGGTTCTAGAGTTATACTCTAAACCAACTAAACACACCAACACTTAATTAACCTAGTTGTCCAGCATATTCAGTAGTGACCATTATGGTCTAACCCGGCTTTGGCCTAAGCACTGGGAGACTGCAAAATTTCATGCAACATATTAACATGGACAGTGAGTAGAATCAAGAGGTGGCCCCCGCTAGGTCACGACGTGGCACTTTGCTCTAAAACACCCCATAACACATCGATGGATTGTGTGTAGATTCAAGAGGTGGCCCCCGCCGGGTCACGACGTGGCACTTTGCTCTACGACACCCCATATCACAAAAAGAGAGTGATGACATCAAGAGGTGGCCCCTGTCCGACCAAGACATGGCACTTTGCGTCAAAACCCTTTCTCCCAAAAGGTTCCTACTGGACAACAAACACATCTTATATCATATATCACAAAGGTGGACTCCTAAGTGTCAACTAGACTCTAGGATAGTCATCACAATAATCATATCGGGCAGGCTGAACATCAACCCCCATCACAATAATCATAGCAGGTAGGCTGAACATCAACCCCCTTCACATATCACAATACAGGGCTGAAAATTCAAACCCTTAACATATCACATATTGACCATCCCCTTGAGTACACAGCTACACTTAGCCTTAGTCCTAACCAACACATGATCACAACAGATAATATTCGAAAATCCCACATCAACATAATTTTCGAAATTCACATAACCACATAATATTCACATATTCAAAGATCACTTAACATTCCAAAAATCACAAATCACATAATATTTAAAAATCACATAACATAGTGTAGTCCTTAAGTTTCAGGCTGGTCAGTTCAGTGTAACCTTGCTATGTTATCACCCAATGTTCTCAAACATGAATACATGGTCTTAGATAAATAAACATGAGTTTTATAATATTATAAGCATTTATCAAGTATCCATAAGATCAATATAAAATTTAAACATAAACTTAAAGCATGTATTCATCAATTTGCTTTACAATTCACACATGTAACCCACGGTTAACATAACATATTATCTACTAAATTTTAAACCTTAGTTAACATGAATTTCATACTCAAGATCAATGATTTAATGCTTCCTAAACTCCATATAAGAAATACCCTAATTTCGGTTTTCATGGAGACATACCCTAAATTCGGTTTTCATGAAAATACCATAAACTATGTTTTCATGGAGAAATATCAAGATTCAATTCACATGTAAACATGTTAACTACAAATATCAATATTAATATCAAGTTTCGGTTTTCATAAATAAATAGCTTAAATTCGGTTTTTAGCATGGTAAAACTTTCCAATCAATCTAACGCATCAATTAATACAACCAAATTGCTAGAAATCGAAAAGACACACCACTCACCTCTTAACCGTGAACACTTGGGTTAAAATCTCCCCACAAACTCGCCTAAAGCTTTGATGCCGCCCAAGGGAAGAGGAACGCCACCAACACCAAGACGCCGGCCAAAGGGAGAAGGAAGAGGAAGAAAGGAATTTTCGCCTCCAAGCCTCCAAGAATCGCCCCAAGCCCTCAAGCCGTCGCCCAAGGATTTCCTCCAAGCCAAAATTTCGCCACAAACTCTACCCTAACCGAAATTACTAACTCAAAATTTCGGTTTTAAATTTTTAACCCATTAACCCATTAATTCAAATAGGGTTTAATCCATTTAACTAATAATTTGAATTTTAAAACCCAATTCGTGCAAACCCAATAACCCATGATTAACTAATTAATTTAACCATTAACTAACCATTTACTTAATGAAAATCCAATAAGGATTTAATTGACATCCAATAAGGATTAACGTCCAATAACTCCAATTAATTAACAATTAAATAACTTAAATTAACAAGCAGTAAACTCTAATTAATTAACTGAAAATTGGTATCCAATAAGCTAGTTAATTAATTAACATTAACATCCCAAAAATCTCTAATTTAATTAACTATAATTCAACAACCAAAATCTCTAATTAATTTATCATAAATTAACAATCAATACACAGGAATAATAACACAGTCAATAATTTTATTTAAATCAAAAATAATGCTTACCAGGACTTAAGATCCTTGGATCTTACAAGAGGGAGGGCGCAACTTATTCAAGAGAAATTCGGCTAGTGTTGTGGTTATGGAGAAATTAGGGTTTGAGGTAAGGAAAGTCTCCAAGACATTTCTATAAACCTCACTCACTTAGCCATATGCGCCCCAAGAGTTTCCATAGAAGCTCTCAAGCCATATCAGCCCCAAGACTTGCCATAGAGGCAAGCATACCATCAAAGGTAGAGGGGCAAGGTGCCTAAAGCTTCCTTAAGAAGCAAATTGCGCCACTTCTCCCCATTATGCCCATAGGCACCTAGGGGAGAAGTTTTCTTCCCTTTATACACTTTTAGCCAATTTTCTCCTTATGACAACTAGTTATTGGGCTTCATTGGATAATGAGCAAGCCCAAACTTCATTGCATAGGTTGATTAAGCAATTGGATCCAATCCAATGCAACCCTAATCCAAATGTGACCAATTTAGGTCAATTTCGGGTCAACCTACCAAAAATAAAGTTTGGCTCCAATAACTCTCTTCCAACTCATCAGGCCCATTGGCGCTAATGAAATCTTCCAAATAGATCCAAGCTATCCAATAACTTGATCATAAGGCTTCTGATTAATGCAACGTCAAGAGTCTATTGCGTGTGACCCCGTAGGATCCAAATGACGATGGCAATGATGATAGAATCATCATAAGCAGTGAGAGGTATCTAGCAACACATCACTACTACCCATGTTAGTGGACTTAAGTTATCTGGCAACAACTCCTAAACGAGCAACGAGGATTCCCATGCATTATGTATCCCTTTTCCTAAACTGATATCCTGCCATTGGATTAGTCTCAAGTTTATCAATCCAATCCATTGGTCATGACTCATACAGTATGGCCATACATTCCTGTCATGCACCAACGAGGTGGGGCTCCCCAAAGTGGATATTATGCTTCCAATTAAGGAAGGGGATAATCCTACTATTGGTCATCCATGTCTCTATATGACTTATGATGTGCCAGATGACAGTCGTTTTGATCACCCAATTACGGAGAGACGTAAGACTGTATCAAAGCATATCCATCATCATATTTAGACATGAATACCTCAAGTCTAAGGATCAATGCAAACCTCTTGATAACTCTCAAACTCAACTTGGAAATGAGTGAGTAGGATCCTAATTTCACATGAGGTCTCCGCGACTCACGAGGGTGAGTTGGGGGTGCATAGAGTAATCCCATGCTTCTTTAGGTAGGCATGCCAGCCAATTATGCCGTGCACAACTCCTCTTAGTTAAGACAGACTAGGCGCCCTGTGTCCAGCGAGGGCTGGATACAACACAGAACCCTATCCTCTCAACAGCTACCTCTAGTGATTCATCATGTCAGTGACATATGAAAAACTAGTCAAGTCTGTCCTTATTGTTATGCCCAGGCCCAACCTGCACCTCGCGAGGGCACGTCTACACTTGTGGCAGTCTAAGATGCATATTGCCACCACGCGCCTTCTAAAGATAGATGGGTGTGTCTCATGAGGGTGAGAAACAGTTCACAGTCTATTGATCGATGGTTTGACGAGGGCTACACATCAGAAGGCTATGGACTTGATATTGCGATGAGAGTTTGTTCATTAATTATTATCCTTTTCTAGCATGCAATTTTCCTATGGTGGAAGCAAAAGGAAAAACACATCATAGGCATGCTATGGACAAAATAATAAACCATCACAGGCATGCTATTTTGGTCGATATGGTCATAGCCCTTGTCATACACATAACTTATCATGAGCCATGTGATATGTTATCATGCATCCAAGGGTTGTGAGTCCCTAAGTAAATCAGCCCATGCCATAAGCCGAAAGCTCCATCCCTTCCTCTAAACTACAAGTCCATCACCAAGCTTCCAAAGTTGGTGCCACTAGGATTCAGTTGAAGAAGACACCTTGTTGTCTTGATGGAACCTTAACCTATCTTATGAAAATAATTCTACATCTAGTCTAAGATGAGAGAATACATGAAAATATTTACATCAAGATAGGAGGGAGATCCACACGCAGGTGGCATAAATTATACAAGCATTCATCACAAGTGGAAGCATTCTTCCACATCACAACATAACTCACTATGACCATATTAACCCACACAAGAGGCAAGTGGCGCATGTAAAAATTGAAAAACCGAGAATAATCAATTTTAATCCCTTATGCGCCAACTTCATCCAAAGCACTCTCTCAACCAATTTTATGCCAAAATCAAGATCAAGTTTCATGATGATTTCAAGATCCTATCGGCTGGCAATTTTGTTGGTGTATATGCCCTAGGACCTAGTTTTGGTCCACTTATGTACTACTTGACTTTGATATTTATATATCATTCTGGCATTATCGTTATCTATGTTTGTTTACATCTGTGCATATGTACTAACATGATAATGTCCCTGGAGACAGATTGGATCTGTGCTCGAACTATAGTCCCCAGTCGATGTACATTAGTGGATATGGGATAGCTATGGTACTTGTGAGACTGGTATGTGAGCTGGTTAGGATGCAGACACATGGGTATATCATTGGAGGATATACTGGATAGACCCGCTGTGAGGCTATGACTTGGTGTCATGAGTTATCCTCACAAGTGACAGGAGATGCATTGATCCCTTGACTTGAGGTCATTGATCATTCTATATGGTTTGGGACTTGCTTTGATACAACCTAACACCTCACCGTAGTTGGGAGGTCATAACGGTTGTCATTGAGCATGTCACGACCCATATGAGAAGGTCAATGGACAGACAAAGGATTTGCCCCTTCCTTAGGGAAGTATGATATCCATGGAGCTCCTCTATGGTTATATGACTGAGAGTGTATGGCCATACCCAGGTGAGAACCTGTTTTAGTCATAGCCATGTGATTGGGTGAAAACAAGTGGTGACACACTTGTCCAATCGGATATCAGTTCGGCAAAGAGACTGTAATGCATCTGTACCTAGTTGCGATGATGGGGATGTCAATGTCGATATCCATTCCAATGACCTGGGTAGCAGCGATGCACTTCTAGGTGCCACTCACTGCTTGTGATGACCTTGGGTCAGCACTGCCAGCGTCAGAGGAACTTACAGGGTCGCACACCTTGATACTTGAGTTCTCGTATTGATCGGGAAGCCTTATGATCGAGTTATTGGATAACTCGGATCTAATTGGGAGATTTCATCAGCGCCAATGGGCCTGATGAGATGGAAGAATGTTATTGGAGCCAAACTTCATTTTTGGCAGGTTGACCCGTATTTGACCATGGTTGGTCACATTTGGATTAGGGTTGCATTGGATTGGATCCAAGTGCTTAATCAACCCATGTAATGGAGTTTGGGCTAGCTCATTATCCAATGAGGCCCAATAACAAATTCTCATGAAGAGATAAGAGGCTAAAAGGGTATAATGGGGAGAAGCCTAACCTCATTGGTGCCTAAGGGGTATAATGGGGTTTGGGTGGCAAAATTGCTTCATTAAGGAAGCAATTGGCGCCTAGCCCTTCTCCCTTGATGGTATGAATACCTCTAAGGCATGTCTTGGGCTGATATAGTACTTGGGCAATTATGGATAGGTTGAATGGAGTTTATGGTAAAGTCTTGGAGACTTTCCTTGTCTCAAACCTCCTCATCCTAGCCCTACACTTGTCATGATCTTGGCCCTTCCCTTAACCGCCTCTTGCCCTATATATGTGACCCTCTCGCCCCCTCTTATGATGATTGATCCTTGGAGGCGTGAACACAAGAAGAGGAGCGAGAGCTAGGAGCAAGGGCGCAATTTCCTCTTCCTTCTTCCATAGCCGCAAGCTTCTCCCTCCTTTCCTCTTGGCGCATGGAGCTTTGGTGCTTGGCTTCTTGACTTGTTTCCTTCTTCTCTTGGCGCATCCTTTCCTCTTGGTGGCGCAAGTGAAGTGGGGCATCTCCCTAAGGCTTGGATCTTCTTCCCGAGGCTAGCACCGGGCGTGGAAGAAGAGGACTCAAGAGATCCGTGTGTGTGAGACTGCAGAGAGCACACACTTGGGCGCCTGCATCGGCATCACTCCAAATCGCTCTTAAGGTATTTCCTAACTCATCGTGTCGACTCTCTTGCTTGCGATCTTCACTGGTTTTTTGGGACCGGCCTGTTTCGGGGACATTCTTCCGCTGTGCAATGAATGTATGTATGTCTATGACTCTAAAAATTGTAAAATGTCCCCGGGGTTTCCCAACAGTGGTATCAGAGCAGCTTGCAAGACTCGAACGATGTTTTGTGCTTTTCTTTCATGCTTACATGCCATATCTCTATTTTCGTAAATAGCATGATGCATGACAAACGATTTTTCTAAGTAGGAAAAATTAGGGTTTCTTGTTTCTATCATCCTCTCAATCTCTTTTGGATTTTTGGACTATTTTTCTTGTCTGATTTAAAGATTAAAGGCGCACGTAATTTTGTCAAGTAGGACGGGCATTGTGTCTTCGGACTGGCCAAGTCTCTTGATCTGACAAAATTGCCAGCCGAAAGGATCTCTGAAATCATCATGAAAAATAAATCGCACTTAACCAAAAGATTTGTGAGAAGAAGATGAGAAAAAGGGACTAGTTTTATGAAAAAGTAAAATTTCAGATTTTATGTTTTTCATGAGCATGTAGAATTGCATGAGCAAATACCTTGATTGTGCATGTGTTGGGGTATGCCCTTAAGGCTAATGTTTGAGGCCTTGGGATTGTATAAGTATCATGTAATAAACTCTTGTGTTTATAAAGGCATGGTTATTATTCAGGTTGTTACCTTGTCTGCTGTAATAAGTGTACTTCTGAATAATGTCTCAAAGCTGTTCAGCTAGGCTGACATGCATATGTCCTTAGTCGAGATATCTTGGTGAACATGAGACAGCCTTGATATGATTGAGACTAATATGTGTGCTAATCTTATAGGATGCTTCGAGCATGGAATAAGATGTAGACTCATGGGTACATTGGATGTACTGGACAGACCCTACTAGGATATTCAATTGCTTGTCACAATGTGAATAATCCTTGTAAGCACCAAGTGGCACATGTCCTTTGACTTGAGATCACTTGTGTTTCTAAATGATGAATGTCATTATTTTGAGGTAGTTCAATATCATTTGAAACATAGTGATTATAGACTATCTTGGATAATGAGCATGAGTCAGGTTAGGACACTAGTGATAGATAAAGGATTGCCGTCTCCTTGTTCAAGGAGTGTGATGTTCTAAAGGGCCCCCCTGTATGAGATGATTGAGATAGTGTATGGCCATACCCAGATGACTATGTTCATTTGATCTAATCATGCTCATCGTATTGGAGTTACAGGCTTGACATGCTTGTCCAATAAGAACATCCAGTGGCAAAGGAAACATGTATGCCTTGTGAAGTGGATTCACACTTGTGCTGTGGTTTGGGTGTAGTCTTGGAAGACTCTTTCCTTTATATCGGGAGACAGTGATGTGTTGCTAGATACCCCTCACTGATCGTGATAACGTGAGTTGTCGTTACCGACATTTAAAGGAAACCCTTAGGGTCGCACAATTTGGTGATATGACTTACTTGAGTCAGATCGGGTGGACTGGATTGTTTTGATTCAGTTTAAAGGAGATTAAACTCTGATTGTAAGTGAGATCCAGTCTGATCATGTTTGATTGATTAGGGCTTGAGATCGGTAAGCTTCGATCGGGAGTGTGGATGCTGGATCGAAGAGATCAAGAGCATCAAAAGATGAACGGTCAGATTTTGAACCTTAGGGTTTAATTTGGTCTGAACCGATTCTTGGGCTGATTTGGTTTGGTCATTGGACCAATTAAATTGAACCGGCTCATATGTGAGCGCTTGGTTCATTTGAGAGGAGAGCTAAGCGTTTGGTTCACTTCATGTGAACGCATAACGCATGCTTTGAAGACTTGCCAATTTTGGCATGTCGGTTTGGCAAATGTGATGAATGTTGACACATTTCGATCACAAGGTTTTGCTAACGCTCATCTCCCTCTTTGCTCTTGACGAGACACACATCCTTGGGTGGTGTATGTTGACGAGGAGAAGCATCGGCCAAGAGAGACATCATCATCTCCTTCCATTCGACAAGTAAGCTTGGGTGCCTTGCTAGCACAAGTGACGCCAAGCAAGTAAGAGATCTTCACCTTGTGTGTGAACTTTTGGAGGAGACCAAAGTTGCTCTCTTCTTCCAAGCCGACATCCAACTTCATGGCATTGGTATGATCCCTTTAAAGATCCTTTCGCTTATACATAAGTTAACCATATGATCTACATGCGGTCTTAAGGGTGACACCCCTTAAACTAGCACATGCGCCGCCCCCTTTAGGGTTTCACCCTTTGCGCCTCCCTCTTGAAAGGGGTTTTATCCGCTTGCGCTCCCCCTTGAAGGGGACCCAACAGCATGATGTTGTGATCATTAGTCAAGCCCCCCTTTGCATGCCTGTGATGTATCCTCGTGAGGCCTGCGTGCCGCTTTTCTTTTTGCTTTTAACTAAGAAGAAGATTAGGGTGGCGCATGTACTTGGAACTTGGCGCATGCATACCTTGGATGGTGGCGCAACAAGCATCAAAGAAAGAGGCGCAAGCCTGCTTAGTGGCGCAAGTTAGGCATGGCCGAACCCTTGGGTTTGAGAGCTAGCTAACTTGGCTTCTTGTATTGTGGCGCATCCTCATTGGAGGAAGACCATGGCATTGGCCGAACCCTTGGGGTCCACCCTTAAGGTTTGAGAGCTAAACCATGTGAGAAGGACCTTGGAGCCAACCTTGAAGACCAAGATAGAGGGCGGCTAGGATAGGTCTATCTTAGGGGCTTGAGTCCTATGTCAAGAGTTGAACCTCCTTTTGGCATGGGTTGGTTCAATGTCTTGAAAGGGCTTTGATCACATCATCATTTATAGCTTTCCTTATCTGCTAAAAGCATGCCTGTAATGTTTTATCGTTATGTTATCACTATAGGAATGCATGCCTGTATTGTTAGACATAAGTAAAACTGATGAGACCTTAAAAACCCTCATAATAAAATATCAAGTCTAGTAGCCTTCTAATGCGTAGTCCTCACTAAGCTATCGATCAGTGGAGTTGTGAACTGGTTCCCACCCTCGTGGGACACACCCACTTATCTTTAGGAAGTGTGTGGTGACAATGGTTTCCCTAGTTCAGTTTTAATCTGGGCGTGCCTTCGCAAGGAAACTCGTTGGCCCTGGGCATAACGGTTAGGAATGGACTTGACTAGAAGTTCACATGTGCTGGGCACATGGTGAAAGTCTAGAGGCATCGTTGAGAGTTAAGGGTTTCATGTTGTATCCAGCCCTCGCTGGACATGAAATGCCCAGACTGTCTCAACAAGGGGAGTTGCTTGGAGCAACCAGCTGGCGCGCCCACCTTAGGAAACATGGGTTACTTTGTGCATCTCATCCCACCCTCGTGGGACGCGAAGCCTCATGTGAAATAAGGATCCCATCTCACTAGGAAGTCTTAAACTTCTCGATTGACTTTGTGGGTTGTCAATTCCAATTTAAAATAGTGGGAGCAGAAATCATTTAAAACAAGTCCAGTTTAAATGATTCGAAGTAGTACTAATCTGTTTTTCTTGGGTGTTGTAGAACAATGGCTACGAACACTGGCGGATTATCACTGCGATCACTCCTTGATAAGGATAAGTTAGTTGGAACTAACTTTATGGACTGGCATCGAAACTTGACGATAGTCCTCAAGCTCGAGAAGAAGCTGTATGTCCTTGAACAGACTCTTCCTGCGGCTCCTCCGCCTAATGCCCGAACGGTAGACAGAGATGTTTATAGAAAGCATTAGGATGACTCTTTGGAGGTTGCATGTCTTATGCTAGCCAGCATGGCACCTGAACTGTAGGTGCAATATGAGGAGCAGAACGCTTTTCAGATGATCACTCATCTGAAACAGATGTTCGAGGCTCAGGCTAGAACTGAGAGATTTGACACTGCCAAAGCAGTCTTTCGGTGTAAGTTGTCTGAGGGTGCACTAGTGAGACCCCATGTTCTCAAACTCATTGGGAATGTGGATCATCTCAGGAGATTGGGACATGCCATAGACAACGAGCTGGTTGTGGATCTTATTCTGCATTCCCTGCCCCCTAGCTTCAGTTCGTTTATTATTAATTTCAACATGAACCGGATTGAGTGAACACGGGAGGAATTGATGAATATGCTCCAAACAGCCGAGCGAGAGATGGGTAAGACCAAACCCAATTCTGTTCTTTTGGTCCCTGCGACCAAGAAGATAAAGAAGAAGGGTAAGGCACGTGCTAAGAGCAGTGCCAGAGGTCCTACCAAAGCACTGAAGAAAAAGGCGAAGAAGTCAAAGGACCAGAGGTGTTTTCACTGTGGCGAGCAGGGTCACTGGAGAAGGGACTGCAAGCAGCTTCAGAATGAGGAGAAGAAAGGCTTGGCCTTAACTTCTAGCTCAGGTATCTATGTTACAGAAGTCAATCTTTCTACTTCTATGTCATGGGTATTGGATACCGCATGTGGAGCTCATATTTGTACAAATATGCAGGGGCTCAAGAAAAGTAGATCGGTGCAGCCTGGAGAGATTGACCTACGCGTTGGAAACGGGGCACAGGTTGCTGTTGTTGTTGTAGGCATTTTGACTCTCTCCTTGCCTTTTGGACTTCAATTAGAACTAGATAATTGCTTTTGTGTACCTTCACTTACTAAGAACATTGTATCCATTCCTTGCTTGGCAAAGAAGGGATTTAAGTTTAAAATAAATAAGAACTCTTGTTCTTTTTCATTTGCAAATATGTTCTATGGGAAGGGTACTTTGTGCAATGGTCTATATATCTTGGATATGAAAAGTTATATTTGTAACATAAGTAATAAAAGGACCAAACTGAGTGGTTCAGTTGGTGCTTTCCTATGGCACTGTGGATTAGCCCATATAAACAAGAATCGCATCCAACAACTCCATGCAAATGGATTATTAGATTCAAGTTCCTTGGAGGAATTTGATACTTGTGAACCTTGTTTATTAGGGAAAATGACAAAGGCGCCCTTCACCATGATTGGTGAGAGGGCAGAAAGTTTATTAGATCTCATACACACTGATGTATGTGGGCCTTTCAATAAACAAGCCAGAGGAGGGTACAACTACTTCATTACCTTCACTGATGACTTCAGTAGGTATGGCTATGTCTACTTAATGAGACATAAATCTGATTCCTTTGAGAAATTCAAGGAGTTCAAGAATGAAGTAGATAACTAGCTTGGAAGATCCATTAAAGCTCTTCGATCAGATCGAGGTGGAGAGTACCTGAGCGGTGAGTTCTTTGACTATCTGAGAGAGTGTGGGATCATATCGCAACTCACTCCTCCTGGAACACCTCAATGGAATGGAGTATTTGAAAGGAGAAATCGAACTTTATTGGATATGGTTCGATCCATGATGAGTCATGCAACTCTACCTCCATCATTCTGGGAGCATGCACTAGAGATAGCTTCTCTAATACTAAACAACGTTCCATCTAAGAGTGTCTCCAAAATACCATACGAGATGTGGAGTGGGAGACGTCCTAATCTCACTTTTATCAAGATCTGGGGATGTGAGGCTTATGTCAAACGTCAGGATTCTAGCAAGCTAGAACCTAGATCTGATAAATGTGTGTTTGTGGGGTATCCTAAGGAAACTAAAGGATACTACTTCTATGTCCCAACCAAGAACAAAGTTTTTGTTGCTCGGGGTGCTGTCTTTCTAGAGAAAGAATTTCTCATGAAAGAAGTTAGTGGGAGGAAGTTTGACTTGGATGAGGTCCAAGTGCAAGCACAAGACAAAGAGATGGAATCTGAGCCACCTGCGCCGGTTGCTAGCCAACCAGAGGCTCAGACACAGGTCCCGCGTAGGTCTAGGAGAATTCGTCATGTACCTGAAAGGTACGGGTTGCTGCCGACCCAACACGATGGGATCTTCATCATTGAGGATGAACCCAGAACCTATGATGAGGCGGTCAGTGGACCGGACTCCGAGAGATGGCTTGACGCCATGCGATCCGAGATGGATTCCATGTCGGCTAACCAAGTCTGGGATTTGGTTGAGCTGCCTGATGGGGTAAAACCCATAGGGTGTAAATGGATCTTCAAGAGGAAGACAGACATGGATGGCAATATAGTTACCTATAAGGGTAGACTAGTGGCTAAAGGATTTAAACAAGTCCACGGGGTGGACTATGATGAAACCTTCTCGCCAGTTGCCATGATCAAATCCATTCGGATTCTGCTTGCTATAGCTGCATATCATGACTATGAGATATGGCAGATGGATGTGAAGACAGCGTTCCTTAACGGGAAGCTGACTGAGGATGTGTATATGTTACAACCTGATGGCTTCATCCATCCTGCAGAGGCTAATAAGGTCTGCAGGCTAAAGAGATCCATTTATGGATTAAAGCAAGCATCTCGAAGTTGGAATCTTCGATTTGATGAAGCCGTGAGAGATTATGGCTTTGTCAAAAGTGAAGATGACGCCTGTGTATACAGAAAATTCAGTGGGAGCTTGGTGATTTTTCTGGTCTTGTATGTTGATGACATACTACTCATCGGAAACGACATCCCTAGTCTTCAAGCTGTGAAGACATGGTTGGGGAAGTGTTTCGAGATGAAAGACTTAGGGGAGGCCGCCTATATTCTAGGCGTAAGGAACTACCGGGATAGATCCAAGAGGCTCCTGGCCCTTAGTCAGAGTACCTACATTGATAAGGTCCTGGAGAGGTTCAACTTGGAGCAATCCAAGAAAGGATACCTTCCAGTAAGACATGGCCTTACTCTCTCAAAGAGCCAGTGTCCTACAACACAGGCTGAGAGGGATGACATGAGTCGAAATCTTTATGCTTCGGCAGTAGGATCGATCATGTATGCAATGTTGTGTACTAGACCAGATGTGACATATGCTGTACGCATAACCAGCCGATACCAATCCAATCCAGGTCTGCAGCACTGGGTGGCTGTAAAGAACATCCTAAAGTATCTGAGAAGAACTAAGGATTTGTTCTTGGTCTATGGGGGACAGGAAGAGCTCAGTATGCAGGGCTATACTGATGCATCATTCCAGTCTGACCCTGACGACTTTAGATCGTAGGCTGGCTATGTGTTCAAGATAAATGGAGGCGCTGTATGCTGGAAGAGCTTCAAGCAATCCACCATAGCAGATTCTACAACTGAGGCTGAGTATGTGGCCGCCTCTGAGGTAGCCAAGGAAGCCGTTTGGATAAGGAAGTTCTTATGTGATCTTCAGGTGGTCCTTAGTGCAATGGATCCCATTGAACTCTACTGTGACAACAATGGAGCAATTGCACAAGCAAAGGAACCACGGTCTCATCAAAGATCCAAACATATACTCAGAAGATTTCACCTGATCAGAGAGATCATTGACAGAGGTGATGTCAAGATTAGCAGAGTTGACACAGAGAACAATCTGGCAGATCCATTGACCAAGGCTTTGGCGCAGCAGAAGCATGATGGTCACGCTAGAGATATGGGGTTGAGATCCCTCAACTTCTAGGTCTTAGTGCAAGTGGGAGATTGTTGGTGTATATGCCCTAGGACCTAGTTTTGGTCCACTTATGTACTACTTGACTTTGATATTTATATATCATTCTGGCATTGTCGTTATCTATGTTTGTTTACATCTGCGCATATGTACTAACATGATAATGTCCCTGGAGACAAATTGGATCTGTGCTCGAACTATAGTCCCCAGTCGATGTACATTAGTGGATATGGGACAGCTATGGTACTTGTGAGACTGGTATGTGGGCTGGTTAGGACGCAGACACATGGGTATATCATTGGAGGATATACTGGATAGACCCGCTGTGAGGCTATGACTTGGTGTCATGAGTTATCCTCACAAGTGACAGGAGATGCATTGATCCCTTGACTTGAGGTCATTGATCATTCTATATGGTTTGGGACTTGCTTTGATACAACCTAACACCTCGCCGTAGTTGGGAGGTCATAACGGTTGTCATTGAGCATGTCACGACCCATATGAGAAGGTCAATGGACAGACAAATGATTTGCCCCTTCCTTAGGGAAGTATGATATCCATGGAGCTCCTCTATGGTTATATGACTGAGAGTGTATGGCCATACCCAGGTGAGAACCTATTTTAGTCATAGCCATGTGATTGGGTGAAAACAAGTGGTGACACACTTGTCCAATCGGATATCAGTTCGGCAAAGAGACTGTAATGCATCTGTACCTAGTTGCGATGATGGGAATGTCAATGTCGATATCCATTCCAATGACCTGGGTAGCAGCGATGCACTGCTAGGTGCCACTCACTGCTTGTGATGACCTTGGGTCAGCACTGCCAGCGTCAGAGGAACCTACAGGGTCGCACACCTTGATACTTGAGTTCTCGTATTGATCGGGAAGCCTTATGATCGAGTTATTGGATAACTCGGATCTAATTGGGAGATTTCATCAGCACCAATGGGCCTGATGAGATGGAAGAATGTTATTGGAGCCAAACTTCATTTTTGGCAGGTTGACCCGTATTTGACCATGGTTGGTCACATTTGGATTAGGGTTGCATTGGATTGGATCCAAGTGCTTAATCAACCCATGTAATGGAGTTTGGGCTAGCTCATTATCCAATGAGGCCCAATAACAAATTCTCATGAAGAGATAAGAGGCTAAAAAGGTATAATAGGGAGAAGCCTAACCTCATTGGCGCCTAAGGGGTATAATGGGGTTTGGGTGGCAAAATTGCTTCATTAAGGAAGCAATTGGCGCCTAGCCCTTCTCCCTTGATGGTATGAATGCCTCTAAGGCATGTCTTGGGCTGATATGGTACTTGGGCAATTATGGATAGGTTGAATGGAGTTTATGGTAAAGTCTTGGAGACTTTCCTTGTCTCAAACCTCCTCATCCTAGCCCTACACTTGTCATGATCTTGGCCCTTCCCTTAACCGCCTCTTGCCCTATATATGTGACCCTCTCGCCCCCTCTTATGATGATTGATCCTTGGAGGCGTGAACACAAGAAGAGGAGCGAGAGCTAGGAGCAAGGGCGCAATTTCCTCTTCCTTCTTCTATAGCCGCAAGCTTCTCCCTCCTTTCCTCTTGGCGCATGGAGCTTTGGTGCTTGGCATCTTGACTTGTTTCCTTCTTCTCTTGGCGCATCCTTTCCTCTTGGTGGCGCAAGTGAAGTGGAGCATCTCCCGAAGGCTTGGATCTTCTTCCCGAGGCTAGCACCAGGCGTGGAAGAAGAGGACTCAAGAGATCCGTGTGTGTGAGACTGCAGAGGGCGCACACTTGGGCGCCTGCATCGGCATCACTCCAAATCACTCTTAAGGTATTTCCTAACTCATCGTGTCGACTCTCTTGCTTGCGATCTTCACTGGTTTTTTGGGACCGGCCTGTTTCGGGGACATTCTTCCGCTGTGTAATGTATGTATGTATGTCTATGACTCTAAAAATTGTAAAATCTCCCCGGGGTTTCCCAACAATTTTGTCAGATCAAGAGACCCGGCCAGTCCGAAGACACAATGCCCGTCCTACTTGACAAAATTGCGTGCGCCTTTGATCTTAAATCAATTTAAAACTTAACCCAAAATCAGCCATAAAATAGATAAGAGAAGTTTGAACGAAAAATGCCACTAGGTGAAACGCGCATGGATGAAGGAAAAATTTTTGAAAAATTTTTCATACAAGCATGTGTACACCTTGTGTTTCTCGCAAGCACCTCTGATACCACTGTTGGGGAATGCCAGGTGTAATTTAAAATTTTTGCAGTCCCAGGATGCAGCGGAAGAAGCATTACACCCGAAACACATTCCTTTCCCAAGGATCCATGCGAGAGAGAGAACACAAGGATGTGTTAGAGATGATACCTCTCTTGCTCATTTGGTTGATGCTGCCATGTTGAAGACGCTCAAGTGCTTGTCCTCTACAAGTATCCATGCATTGACCTTCTCAACGTTGCTCCCTTCCACGCTTAGTGCTAGCCTCGGGAAGAGAATCAAGCCTTGTTCACCCTCTTCAAGTCTTACGCCACCTCCAAGGTAGATGCGCCAAGTGGAGATGAAGTAGGAGATGATTCCGCCTAGCCCTTATCCTTCTTGCACCAACAAGAGATAAGGAAGAGGGCTTGCGGCCTTATGAAAGAAGATGAAGGCGCCAAGCAATCCTCCTTCTTGCGCCAAAAGAGAAGAAGAGGAAGCTACTTACGGCTTCAAGGTGGAAGAAGAGGAAGAAGACTTGCACCAATGCCTTGCACTCTCCCTCCTTGTTTGCTTGCGCCAATATGATGTCTTAAGGAGGCACACGCATGCATCTATTTTATAGATGCAAGAGGTGGTGAGATAAGAGAGGGAGGGTGCAACTTCTTCAAGAGAAATTCGGCTAGGGTTGTGGTTATGGAGAAATTAGGGTTTGAGGTAAGGAAAGTCTCTAAGACATTTCCATAAACCTCACCCACTTAGCCATATGCACCCCAAGAGTTTCCATAGAAGCTCTCAAGCCATATCAGCCCCAAGACTTGCCATAGACGCAAGCATACCATCAAAGGTATAGGGGCAAGGCACCTAAAGCTTCCATAAGAAGCAAATTGTGCCACTTCTCCCCATTATGCCCATAGGCGCCTAGGGGAGAAGTTTTCTTCCCATGATACCCTTTTAGCCAATTTTCTTCTTATGACAACTAGTTATTGGGCCTCATTGGATAATGAGCAAGCCCAAACTTCATTGCATGGGTTGATTAAGCAATTGGAACCAATCCAATACAACCCTAATCCAAATGTGACCAATTTAGGTCAATTTCGGGTCAACCGGCCAAAAATAAAGTTTGGCTCCAATAACTCTCTTCCAACTCATCAGGCCCATTGGCGATCATGAAATCTTCCAAATAAATTCAAGCTATCCAATAAATTGATCATAAGGCTTCTGATTAATGCAACATCAAGAGTCTATTGCGTGTGACCCCGTAGGATACAAATGACGACGGCAATGATGATAGAAACATCATAAGTAGTGAGAGGTATCTAGCAACACATCACTACTACCCATGTCAGTGGACTTAAGTCATCTGGCAATAACTCCTAAACGAGCAACGAGGATTCCCATGCACTATGTATCCCTTTGCCTAAATTAATATCCTGCCATTGGATTAGTCTCAAGTTTATCAATCCAATCCATTGGTCATGACTCATACAGTATGGCCATACATTCCTGTCATGCACCAACGAGGTGGGGCGCCCCAAAGTGGATATCATGCTTCCAATTAAGGAAGGGGCAAATCCTACTATTGGTCATCCATGTCTCTATATGACTTATGATGTGCCCGATGACAGTCGTTTTGATCACCCAATTACAGAGAGACGTAAGACTGTATCAAAACATATCCATCATCCTATTTAGACATGAATACCTCAAGTCTAAGGATCAATGCATGATGACTCCAAATTTCATAGTGTTTTTCACACTCGTTTACTAGTCTTTTGAATCATAATCTTGCTCTTTTGCTTAATTTTTACACCTTATCTGCCAAATACTTCGGAATCTACACCATTCTTTGTTTTTGATCAATTTCAGGCAAAAAGGTATCATTATCACCAGTTTTCAAGCACTATCAATGCATGAACATGTTGGTGGATATGCCCTAAAGACCAATGTATGGACATGGTCAGGCATTGTTTGAATGTACTTTGATAGAACTATTACTCTTTATATAGGCATGGTCGTTATTATGCAAGACTTCTCTACCTGCGTTGATGTATTGAGTTGCATAAATAATGTCCCAGGAGTTTGGATTGGATTCATTCTCATAAGCTATCCCCAGACAAGGTACCTTAGCAGATATGGGACAGCTTTGGTACATGTGAGACTGGTGTATGGGCTGGTTAGGTGCGGGGCACAGTAACGCAGACATACAGGTGCATTGGATGCACTGGAGTGATCCACCGTGAGGATTGACTTGTCTAGTCAACAAGTCAATCTCACATACAAGAGGTTTGCATTGATCCTTAGACTTGAGGTATTCATGTCTAGATTTGATGATGGGTGTGCTTTAATACAGTCTTACGTCTCTCCGTAATTGGGAGATCAAAACGACTGTCATTGGGCATGCCATAAGTCATGTAGAGACATGAATGACCAATAGTAGGATTTGCCTCTTCCTTATTGGAAGCATGATATCCACTCGGGGCGCCCCACCTTATTGGTGCATGACAGGAGAGTGTGGCCACACTTGTTGAGTCATGACCAATGCATTGGATAATAAACTTGAGACTAATCCAATGGCAGGATATCAGCTTAGGCAAAGGGATCTGTAATGCAATAGGAATCCTCGTTGTTTGTTAGGAGTTGTTGCCATAATGACTTAAGTCCTATGACATGGGTAGTAGTGATGTGTTGCTAGATACCCCTCACTACTTATGATGTTTACATCATTACCATCGTCATATGGATCCTACGGGGTCACACGCAATAGACTCTTGACGTTACTTTAATCAGAAGCCTTAGGATCAAGTTATTGGATAACTTGGATCAATTTGGAAGATTTCATCAGTGCCAATGGGCCTGATGAGTCGGAAGAAAGTTATTGGAGCCAAACTTCATTTTTGGTAGGTTGACCCAAAATTGACCTAGATTGGTCACATTTGGATTAGGGTTGCATTGGATTAGATCCAATGGCTTAATCAACCCACGCCATGAAGTTTGGGCTAGCTCATTATCCAATGAGGCCCAATAATTAGTTGTCATGAAGAGGAATTGGCTTAAAAGGGTATAATGGGGAGAATTCTCACCCCATTGGCGCCTAGGGGCATAATGGGGTGAGGGAGGCGCCTTTGCTTCATTATGGAAGTAAAGGGCGCCTAGCCCTTCTTCCTTGGATGGAATACTTGCCTCTAAGGTAAGTCTTGGGGCTGATATGGCTTGAGAACTTTTATGGGAAGTTCCTAGGCGCATATGGACATAGGGAAGAGGTATATGGTAATGTATTGGAGACTTACCTTACCTCAAACCCTAGTTTCTCCCAAAACCCTTACCCTAGCCGAAACTCCTCATGCATGTTGCGCCTAGCCACTTAGCCTTTGATGGTAAGAATGCATTTGAGGCATGTCTTGGGCTGATATAGTGTTTAGACTTTTATGGAAAGGTTGAATGAGGTTTATGGTAAAGTCTTGGAGACTTTCCTTACTTCAAGACACCTCATCCTAGCCATACACTTGGCATGATCCTAGCCCTTGCTCAAACCGCCTCTAGTCCTATTTATAGGACCCATTGTCGCCCTCTCTAGATAATGAATTCTTGGAGACGTGAACACACATAGAGGGGCGAAAGCAAGGGCAAAGGGCGACAACATCAAAGCTTGGCGCAAACTTCTTCCTTGGAGCCGCAATTTCTTCCTCTCCCTCTCTTCTTGGCGCAAGGACTCTTAGTGCTTGGTGGCATCTCCTTGCCACAAGCTCTCTCCCTTCCTTGGCCATAGGCGCACCTTGCTTGAAGGTGGCACAAGCAAAGAAGAAGAAAGGAAGCAACTTGGCGGCATCATCTTCCTCCTCATCTCCTCTTGGCGCTTTCATCTTGGAGGTGGCGCAAGAGAAGTAAAGATACCCTAAGGCTTGATTCTCTTCCCGAGGCTAGCACCAAGCGTGGAAGGGAGCAACGATCAAGGAGTCGACGCGTGGATACTTGTAGAGGGCGAACACTTGGGCGCCTTCAACATGGCTTCGACGTCTAGACAAGCAAAAGAGGTACATCTGTAACACATCCTTGTGTCTTCTCTCTCGCATGGATCCTTGGGAAAGGAATGTGTTTCGGGTGTAATGCTTCTTCCGCTGCGTCCTGGGACTGCAAAATTTTAAATTACACCCGGCATTCCCTAACAGAACAAGTTCTAATTATCAAGGGGAGCTTATACGCAAAATTTCAAGTCAAAACAACCCTTCCAGCAAAAATACGGCACTACCGTATTTTCTATCTCAACTATGGCGGTACCATATTTTCCAAAGAATTTTTCAGGAGTTTTAGCAACAATACGGCGCTGCCGTGGAAACTTCCACGGTGCCATATTTTCGGAAGAAATCATATAGAAACTTTCAGGATCATCTAGGAGAAACACGGCACTACCATATTTTGGAGTAAATTTACCATGGTATCGTGGTTTTGAACATTTTTCCATAGAAACTTTCAGAGGCAATCACGGCAGTGCCGTAGAATCTTCCACGGTGCCGTGATTTAACACCCAGAATTCTGATTTTGCCGCCGATCACTTAAAAACACAATTTCTGGAGATTTAGGGCACGATTTGAAGATCCGAAAAAAGTGGAAGACTCAGGATAAGTAGGCGCAGGTTTGCGAAGCAAAAGGACCAATTTTTATCCACGACTCAGAGAGAATTGGAAGGAAATCGCCGCCGCACTAGGGTTCGCCGCCGTTCACTGTTCCGATCATCTCCGGCCACAATTTTTGTAAGGAAGCTCGCCCTGAGGAAGAAGAACACGCCACTGAATTTTCAGATTGAAAGGAATCTAATCAAGGGAGGAATCATCAAATTCGTGATCGCCGCACTGTTCATCACGGTTCCAGTTCATATCACGGGTTGAAATTTAAGTTTCAATCCGGTTTTGTAATTTTTACTCCCTCTTTTTGAATTCTAATCACTCTAAAATGATGCTTTGCTGTGATTCTTTCGCCATGGTAGCTTAAATCTTCTTTTGGGACATGGGGGTGTAATCTCTTTGTTTCTTAATGACTAGAAAACCCTAATTTTGTCAAACTAATTTTATTGTGATAATTTTACTTTTGTGATTGATTGCTCTTTAATTCTCCTTAGTTTTATAAATATCAGCATGTTTTAGAATTTTGCAAAATAGACTGAGAAGTTGATTGCTTGAAATTCAGAACCTTAGGAATTATCGAGTTTGGAATTATCGTAAGAGATTAGGTTGTTCTTCGAATTCTAATTCTTAGAGAATTTTAATGCCTTGTTGATTTTATGATTCTTTGGATTGAGTTAATATTTTAGACTTGATTTGAGGCTGCAAGAGATTGAGTATCGAGTCGTCATAGAACCTTGAGTAAAACTTATGTTGAGACTCTGATGCACGAGAGTGATCTTGAGTTTCCACTTGAGGTTGTCAACTTTAGAATTCGGATGCATGAGAGTGATCCTTGAGTTCTTAGTTGATGGTTTACTTATTTTTAGCATTAAATAGGTCTTGCACGAGAGTGAAGATCGGTTCTTTGTACGACTGTTTGCGCGAGAGTGAAACAATTTATTTATGAAGTAAACTATATTTTTATCATGATAAAATTGGATTGACAGACACTTATCTTAATCTAGCCATTAGAAATTAAAGTAGATGAACCCCTAGTACCGATCCCTTCTTTGATATTTTCTCCGTGTTCTTTTCGATAGTTTGATTCACTATTTTCCGATTGCCTAGCTAGCGAGAAATCAATTATTCAGTACCTAGCAACATGGTCTCTGTGGTTCGATATTATTTTATTACTTCGAGTATCCGTGCACTTGTGGACACAACAAGTTTTTGGCGCCATTGCCGGGGACCTTAGTTTTGTTAATATCAAAATAATTGTTAGTATTGCTAGAGACTAAGTTTTATTTGTTTTAGATTTAACTTTGTTTTTTGTTTTTGCAGGTTTTGGATTTTCACAGTTGTGACAGAATTGTGATTTCTAAAATTTGTGAATTTGCTTGTGTTTTATATTTTCTGTGTTTGTTATATATTCTGAAAAAAAAACTTTGGTGGTTCGAACCCAAAGACACAAAGGATGATTGGGTCTGACACAGACTAATAGACCTCTGTGAGTATTTTCTTCCCACTCATTTGCATTCCATCCTTTGTATTTTTCTGATAATCCATGTGTTCAAATGGAAGATGAATACTTCAAACTTCTTGTGCTCACATGCCACGGATCCTCGCCTTTTGATTTTATTGATAGATATTTCGATTTGGTTGTGTTGACATAATATGATGATGATGTGTAGAAGGATTTTTCTAAAAATACTACAAACACCATGCCAAAATTTTTAATAAATTATCATGCATATCAATTTCTGGAAATTGGAAATAGATTTTATATGTTGAATTTATTTCTCTGATATAATCTATTTGTTGAAAACTTTTCATTAATTGATGCATGAAATTCTAGGTAAATGCATTGTTTAGTGAATGCAATCTTGAAGTGAAATAATTCTTTTGAATAAAATGAGCATATTTGCATATGTTATTGAGTTGATATTAAGTGATTAATCTAGTTAATCTTTATAATCTTTTATGTTATTTGTTGGGAAAAAAGAAATCCAAATCCATGAGAAAGAATGACTCCCCTACTTGGCACTGTATAAAATTAACAGTGGGACCTAAAGACATGGGTTGAAATCCACAAAAAGAAAAAGAATAACTCCTCTTCTTGGCATTGTGTTCACAATGGTACCTAAGACAAAAGTTGAAGTTCATTGCAAAAGTGTGTACCTATGTAGATTCATGCCAAGAGAGAGTTCCTTTGACATTGACTCCTCTATCTCAAGAAAATTCTTTCTACCTATGAGATATGAGTTCTATTATGTGTGGTTATGTGACCAACATACTCTAAATTCGTCATCGGAAAAAGGGTGGTAATCGATTTAGAGAATGTGAAGGACAAATAAAAAAAATGAGTGGAAAAAGATTTGGAGATCCTATTCCTGTAAACAAAAACATATTGGATGAAAATCTCAAAAACAAGATTAATTCATAAGATTGAAATTCTATTACTATGCATATTGTGAAATTTTATTCGATTGAACTTTTGAGTCTTAAAGATTAATTTCAAAAGATGATGTATTTACTTGAAAATTTTGTGAGGGATTAATGAAATTTTCTATGGATGATAATATTTTATAAATTTATTCGTCATGAGAAAGTCTTTTCTTTTGATCAATTTCTTGATTTTTGCTTGAGGACAAGCAAAGTTTGAGCCTTATGTGTTTGATGACTCCAAATTTCATAGTGTTTTTCACACTTGTTTACTAGTCTTTTGAGTCATAATCTTGCTCTTTTGCTTAATTTTTACACCTTATTTGCCAAATACTTCAGAATCTACACCATTCTTTGTTTTTGATCAATTTCAGGAAAAAAGGTATCATTATCACACGTTTTCAAGCACTATCAATGCATGAACAAGTTCCAAATATCAAGGGGAGCTTATACACAAAATTTCAAGTCAAAACAACCCTTCCAGCAAAAATACGGCACTACCGTATTTTCTGTCCTAACTACGGTGGTACCATATTTTCCAAAGAATTTTTCAGGAGTTTCAGCAACAATACGGCACTGCCGTGGAAACTTCCACGGTGCTGTATTTTTGGAAGAAATCATACATAAACTTTCAGGATCATCCAGGAGAATGAAAGTCCCCTAACATGGGGGGCGAAACCCTAATAGGCGCATGTTGAGGATTTAACGCAGCGGAATAGGTTTCTAGATCGATGCATGCAGTATGATCAACTTTAAATTTTTCATATACATGAGGATCGATTCTTACCAATGCCATTTCTTGGATGGCGTCTAGGAAGAAGAGAGTCGAATGCTTCTCCTCCAAATGGTGCGCACACAAGGTGATGTCGCCTACTCCTTTTTGATCCTTGTGCTAGCAAGGTTCTCCAAAGGTCCTTGTCGTATGGAAGGGAAGAGAAGACAACTTTGCTTGGCGAAACCTCTCCCTTGTCGTCTCAACTTCTCCTCTCGAGAATGTGTGTAGAGACCAAGCCAAAGAGGCGACAAGAGGCGTGAAAGAGAGAACGTGAGGCGTGCCCACGTTTAGAGACATGTTTTCTAAAAATAGAAAAAAATCTCAACTTGTGATGCGACCATGGGTTTACCCCAATCGCAAATTCCTCTCCTCTTGAACCATGCGCTCACTTGATGAGCCGGTTCAATTTGGTCTGGTTCAAAGACCAATTAACCCAAGCAATTTGGTCTAGATCACAATAAAACCCTAAGGCTCCAGATCTAACCGTTCATCTCTTGATGCTCCTGATCTCACTGATCTAGCATCCATTCTCTCGATCAAAGCTTACCGATCTCAAGCCCTAATCAATCAAACATGATCAGACCAGATCTCACTTACAATCAGAATTTAAATCCCTTTAAACTGAACCCAAACAATTCAGTCCACACGATCTGACTTAAGTAAGCCATATCATCAAATTGTGCGACCCTAAGGGTTTCCTTTAAATGTCGGTAACGACAACTTACGTTATCACGATCAGTGAGGGGTATCTAGCAACACATCACTATCTCCCGATATAAAGGAAAGAGTCTTCCAAGACTACACCCAAACCACAGCACAAGTGTGAATCCACTTCACTAGGTATACATGTTTCCTTTGCCACTGGATGTTCTTATTGGACAAGCGTGTCAAGCCTGTAGCTCCAATAGGATGAGAATGATTAGATCAGATGAACATAGTCACCTGGGTATGGCCATACACTTTCTCAATCATCTCATCCAGGGGGCCCCTATAGAACATCACACTCCAAACTAGGAGACGGCAATCCTATATCTATCACTAGCACCCTAACATGACTCATGCTCATCATCCAAGATAGTCTATAACCATTATGTTTCAAATGATATTGAACTACCTCAAAACAATGCCAATCATCATTTAGAAACACAAGTGATCTCAAGTCAGAGGAAGTATGCCACTTGTTTGCATACAAGGATTATTCACATTGTGACAAGCAATTGAATATCCTAGTAGGGTCTGTCCAGTACATCCAATGTACCCATGAGTCTACATCTTATTCCATGCTCGAAGCATCCTATAAGATTAGAACACATATTAGTCTCAATCATATCAAGGCTGTCTCATGTTCACCAAGATATCTCGACTAAGGACAAAAGTGCATGTCAGCCAAGCTGAACAGCATTGAGACATTATTCAGAAGTATATGTATTGCAGCAGATAATATAACAACCTGAATAACAACCATTGCCTTTATAAACATAGAGTTTATACATGATACTGATATAATCCCAAGGCCTCAAACATTAGCCTTAAGGGCATACCCCAACAGAGAAACACGGCACTACCGTATTTTGGAGTAAATTTACCACGGTACCGTGGTTTTGAACATTTTTCCACAGAAACTTTCAGTGGCAATCATGGCAGTACCGTAGAATCTTCCACGGTGCCGTGATTTAACGCCCAGAATTCTAATTTTGCCACCGATCACTTAAAAACACAATTTCTGGAGATTTAGGGCACGATTTGAAGATCCAAAAAAAGTGGAAGACTCAGGATAAATAGGCGCAGGTTTGCGAAGCAAAAAGACCAATTTTTATCCATGACTCAGAGAGAATTGGAAGGAAATCGCCGCCGCACTAGGGTTCACCGCCGTTCACTGCTATGATCATCTCCGACATCAATTTTTGGAAGGAAGCTCACCCTGAGGAAGAAGAACACGCCACTGAAGTTTCAGATTGAAAGGAATCCGATCAAGGGAGGAATCATCAAATTCGTGGTCGCTGCACTGTTCATCACGGTTCCAGTTCATATCACGGGTTGAAATTTAGGTTTCAATCCAGTTTTGTAATTTTTATTCCCTCTTTTCGAATTCTAATCACTCTAAAACAATGCTTTGCTGTGATTCTTTCGCCATGGTAGCTTAAATCTTCTTTTGGGACATGGGGGGTGTAATCTCTTTGTTTCTTAATGACTAAAAAACCCTAATTTTGTCAAAATAATTTTATTGTGATAATTTTACTTTTGTGATTGATTGCTCTTTAATTCTCCTTAGTTTTATAAATATCAGCATGTTTTATAATTTTGCAAAATAGACTACGAAGTTGATTGCTTGAAATTCGGAACCCTAGGAATTATCGAGTTTGGAATTATCATAAGAGATTAGGTTTTTCTTCGAATTCTAATTCTTAGAGAATTTTAATGCCTTGTTGATTTTATGATTCTTTGGATTGAGTTAATATTTTAGACTTGATTTGATGCTGCAAGAGATTGAGTATCGAGTCGTCAGAGAACCTTGAGTAAAACTTGTGTTGAGACTCTGATGCACGAGAGTGATCTTGAGTTTCCACTTGAGGTTGTCAACTTTAGAATTCGGATGCACGAGAGTGATCCTTGAGTTCTTAGTTGATGGTTTACTTATTTTCAGCATTTAATAGGTCTTGCACGAGAGTGAAGATCGGTTCTTTGTACGACTGTTTGCGCGAGAGCGAAACAATTTATTTATGAAGTAAACAATACCTTTATCATGATAAAATTGGATTGACAGACACTTATCTTAATCTAGCCATTAGAAATTAAAGTAGATGACATAGGCTTGATGGGATCGACTCTCGGGTCAGGGACGGAGCATTGGATGCTGTTGTTGATATCATCTCACTGCCTTGAAGACTTTATCTAGAACTTTGCTATTATGTATCAGCTTATGTATTAGAACATCATTCCTTTTGGAAAGGATTTTAGTTTGAAATAATAAATGATATTTTCTTTAAATCTGAGATGTTCTATTGAAGTGATACAGTTGATAATAGTTTGTGGTTCTATATGTAACACAAGATAAGATCCAATGATTCAATAAACACCCTCTTATAGCATTGTCTCTTGAACCATAGAACAATGGTCACATCCAAAGGTCCATGGACTATTGGGATCATTATCCTTTCAGGATTATGATACATGTGAGCCTAGTTCAAAGGAACAATGTGACAGATGCTGCCTTCACCATAAAGGGTGGAAGGGTTAGTGGCTTGTTGGATCTATTACACAGCAATGTGTGTGGACCCATGTAAACAAGCACTAAGAGGTGTTGCATACTTCATTAGGTGTGGATATGCTTTATCCAACCCAAGTACTTTGGAGAAATCCAAGAAGTTCAAAATGAAGTACATAATCAAATTGGAGGGTCTATTAAAGCATTTTGATTGGATCAAGGTGATTAGTGGAAAATTTGATGACTATCCTAAGGAGTCTGGGGATTATCTCACAGCTTACTTGGAACACCACTGTGTGGTGAATTTCAAAGAAAGAAAGAGGAACACATTGCATGTGGTTCCATCTTTGAATAGTCATGCAAATATACTACTATGATGCCATGCAAACAGATGTACTACCACTCCATAAGAAAGTGTCTAAGTTAGCTTTTGAGTTGCAAACTGCAAATATCCCATTTCTTCAATGGAATTGGGAATGTAATGTGCAGTGATTCAAAAGTATGTGTTTGTGGTGCACTGTAGAGTGCTAATTCTATCCCAAAGAGAACAAAATATTTGTTGCACAAACTACTGTCTCTCTTGAGAAAGTATTTCTTTTGAAAGAAGCTAGTGGGAGTAGATTTGATTGGGACAAGGTCCAGAATCAACCACAATATAATTAGACACAGATGGAGAGCAAAATCTCACATACAGGTTGAAAGTCAACCTGAGGTTCAAGTAACACAGGAACCACATAAGTCTGGATCGATTCGATATGCTGGGCATGATGAATTTTTCATCAAGGATGAACCTAAGACTTATGAGGAAATGGAAGCGGTCGGTGGACCAGATTCCAAGAAATGGCTAAGGGCCATGAGAACCCAAAATGGACTCCATGTCTGCTTATCAAGTCTGGGACTTGGATGAGCCGCCAAAGGGGTTATACCCACAGGCTGTAAATAAATCTTCTAGGAAGATAGACATGGAAGGTAATATTGTTACCTTAAAGGCAAACTGGTGAACAGAAATTTCAGGCAAATCCACTGGGTAGATAATGATGAAAATTTTCACCAATAGCTGAGTTTTAAGTCCATTAGGTATCTGCTTGTTGCATTTTCTATTATGGCATGTTATGAAAAACTACTTTTCTTGTTGGATGTCTGGAATAGGATATCCATATAGAAATAGCTAGTGTTTTCATATAGTGGCCATAAAGATATGCATGGTCTTATGCAAGCATGTTAAAAGAGCCTGTGTTTACAAGAAGATCAGTGGGAGCACCATAATAGTTCTTGTTCTAGAAGATTGATGATATTCTCCTCACATGGAATGACATCTCAACTCTTCACATGGTGAAGACAAGGCTTGAGAAGTATTTCGAGAAGAATGATCTAGGGAATGATGCCTACATCCTAGGCATGAGGATCTATAGATAGAGATCCAAGAAAGTCATTGCCCTTTAGTCAATCTACGTTCATCCAAGAGTTTCTGGAGAGGTTTATATTGGATGATTCCAAATATTGATACCTTCCAGAGAGATATGGTCTGACTCTCATGAGGATGTTGTGTCCTATGACACAACTAGAGAGTAGTAACATGGGTCTAAAATCCTGTTACATTGGGTACAGGATAGATCATGTTTTGTATAGTACACAAGACCATTTGTGGCAAGTGCTTGGAGCATGGCCAGCAAGTTTCAATCAGATCCTAGTGTTCAGACACTAGATAACTGTGAAAGCAATCCTTCGTACTTGGGAAGTGTAAAGGATTAAATTTTAGTCTGTGATAGACAGGAAGAACTTTGTGTACAGGGGTACACTGACACTTCGTTCCAGTCTAATGACTATTGATCACAGCCAGGATTTGCGCTTTGCCTTGTTGAGGTATTGTGTGCTGGAAGAGCATTAGACAAACTACAGTGGCAAAATTCTACAATTAAGGCTGAGTGCATTGCAGCTTCTTGTGGCAGCCAAGGAAGTAGCTTCATTCACTTGAACTTGATTTAGTTCCTGGTGCTCGATGGTCCAATATAATTCTTATTAGGGTCATAGTATGGAACTTAGCACTCAAGTATGTACTACAGTAATATCATCTGATCTTAGAGATTATGGATAAAGATGATGATTCAAATTTGTTAAAATAAACACAGATAGCAATCTGGAAAAACCCACTGACGTAGCCTCTGGCGCAGCGGAAGCTAAATAAGTCATACTAGAGAGATAGGGACTGATTAAACATTAGTTGCCCTTGGTCTTAGTGCAAGTGGGAGATTGTTAGTGTATATGCCCTGCAGACCAATGTATGGACATGGTCAGACATTGTTTGAATGTACTTTGATAGAACTATTATTCTTTATAGAGGCATGGTCGTTATTATGCAGACTTCTCTACCTGCGTTGATGTATTGAGTTGCATATATAATGTCCCAGGAGTTTGGATTGGATCCATTCTCATAAGCTATCCCCAGACAAGGTACCAAAGCAGATATGGGACAGCTTTGGTATATGTAAGACTGGTGTATAAGCTGGTTAGGTGCGGGGCACAGTAACGCAGACAAACAGGTGCATTGGATGCACTGGAGTGATCCACCGTGAGGATTGACTTGTCTAGTCAACAAGTCAATCTCACATGCAAGAGGTTTGCATTGATCCTTAGACTTGAGGTATTCATGTCTAGATTTGATGATGGATATGCTTTGATGTAGTCTTACGTCTCTCCGTAATTGGGGGACCAAAACGATTGTCATTGGGCATGTCATAAGTCATGTAGAGACATGGATGACCAATAGTAGGATTTGCCCCTTCCTTCAGAGGAAGCATAATATCCACTCGGGGGCGCCCCACCATATTGGTGCATGACAGGAATGTGTGGCCACACTAGTTGAGTCATGACCGATGCATTGGATTGATAAACTTGAGACTAAGCCAATGGCAGGATATCAGTTTAGGCAAAGGGATCTATAATGCAATGGGAATCCTCGTTGCTTGTTAGGAGTTGTTGCCATAATGACTTAAGTCCTATGACATGGGTAGTAGTGATGTGTTGCTAGATACCCCTCACTACTTATGATGTTTACATCATTACCATCGTCATATGGATCCTACGGGGTCACACGCAATAGACTCTTGACGTTGCTTTAATCAGAAGCCTTTGGATCAAGTTATTGGATAACTTGGATCCATTTGGAAGATTTCATCAGCGCCAATGGGCCTGATGAGTTGGAAGAAAGTTATTGGAGCCAAACTTCATTTTTGGCAGGTTGACCCGAAATTGACCTAGATTGGTCACATTGGGATTAGGGTTGCATTGGATTGGATCCAATGGCTTAATCAACCCATGCCATGAAGTTTGAGTTAGCTCATTATCCAATGAGGCCCAATAATAAGTTATCATGAAGAAGGAATTGGCTTAAAAGGGTATAATGGGGAGAAACTCAACCCCATTGGCGCCTAGGGGCATAATGGATTACATCTCTTCTTATTTGCCATGCTCTTCTTGGCCATTAATCCTCTTCGAAATACCCATGCATTCCCAGTCTTCCGAAGTATTAGCTTCGAAGATACAGAACCATGGTCATTCTCAGATTTAGGCATACACTCTAAAGATCCAACATAACTCTCCTGATCTTTGTCTATAGAGCATGGTGTGAAGAGACCTTTGAGATGTATGATAAGATCATAAATCCCCTTCTCATCAGACTCAACTTTGACCTCTGGGGTCATGCACTCTAAGACAAGAGCAGTGTACTGTTCGTTATCTTCACAATGTTCAAGATAGACTTCGTTATCTTCACAATGTTCAAGATAGACATTCCACTCCCACTCAGTAGTGAAATACACACTAGGCTGGGATGGAGGTCTTTCAAGAAGATGCACCTTATTCTCTTGTTCCAGTATCTTAGACAAAATCTTGAACCAATTTGTCCAATTTGTCCCATCCAATTTATTTTTATAAAGTTTCAATCTTAGATCAGGAGATGTCATCTACAATAAGAAAATAAGTAAAATAAGTACTATGATAAATCATTTAACAAGGACTTTAAATTAAATGCTATGCTCCCACTACTTCCAAAACAAGTTGAGAACTCTTAAACTCAACATGGAAATAAGTGAGTAGGATCCTAATTTCACATGAGGTCTCCGCAACTCACGAGGGTGAGTTGGGATGCACAGAAAGTCTCATGCTTCCTTAGGTAGGCATGCCAGCCAATTGTGCCGTGCACAATTCCTCTTAGTTAAGACAGACTAGGCGCCCTGTGTCCAGCGAGGGCTGGATACAACACAGAACCCTACCCTCTCAACAGCTGCCTCCAGTAATTCATCATGTCAGTGACATATGAAAAACTAGTCAAGTCTGGTCCTAACCGTTATGCCCAGGGCCAACAAATTTCCTTGCGAAGGTACACCCAGGTTAAAACTGGACTAGGGAAATCATTGTCACCACACACCTCCTAAAGATAAGTGGGTGTGTCCCACGTGGGTGGGAAACAGTTCACAACACCACCGATCGATAGTTTGATGAGGGCTACGCGTTAGAAGGCTATCGACTTGAAATTGTATTGAAAGTTTTTGCATGTTTGTTTTATTCTTTTCTAGCATGCAGTTTTCCTATAGTTATGGCAGCAAAAGGAAAAATATCACAGGCATGCAATGGACAGAATAATAAACAATCACAGGCATGCTAGTTTGGTCGATATGGTCATAGCCCTTTTCATACACATAACTTGTCACAAGCGATGTGACATGTTATCGTGCATCCAAGGGTTGCGAGTCCCTGAAGCAAATCAGCCCATGCCAGAAGCCGAAAGCAAGTGTCCTTCCTTCAGCCGCAAGTCCATCACCACGCTTCCAAAGCTGGCGCCACTACTGACTTCAGTTGAAGAAGACTCCTTGTTGTTAAGATGAAGCCTTAACCTTGTTGGGGTATGCCCTTAAGGCTAATGTTTGAGGCCTTGGGCTATTATCAGTATCATGTATAAACTATGTATATGTTTATAAAGGCAATTGTTGTTATTCAGATTGTTGCATTATCTGTTGGGGTATGCCCTTAAGGCTAATGTTTGAGGCCTTGGGTTGTTATCAGTATCATGTATAAACTCTATGTTTATAAAGGCAATGGTTGTTATTCAGGTTGTTGCATTATCTGCTGCTATATGTATACTTCTGAATAATGTCTCAATGGTGTTCAGCTTGGCTGACATGCAGTATAGTCCTTAGTTGAGATATCTTGGTGAACATGAGACAGCCTTGATATGATTGAGACTAATATGTGTTCTAATCTTATAGGATGCTTCGAGCATGGAATAAGATGTAGACTCATAGGTACATTGGATGTACTGGACTGACCCTACTTAGGATATTCAATTGCTTGTCACAATGTGAATAATCCTTATGTGCAAATAAGTGGCATATTTCCTCTGACTTGAGATCACTTGTGTTTCTAAATGAGGATTGGCATTGTCTTGAGGTAGATCAATATCATTTGAAATATAATGGTTATAGATTATCTTGGATAATGGGCATGAGTCATGTTAGGGCATTAGTGATAGATATAGGATTGCCTCTCCTTGTTTGGAGTGTGATGTTCTAAAGGGGCCCCCTGTATGAGATGGTTGAGAAAGTGTATGGCCATACCCAGATGACTATGTTCATCTGATCTAACCACTCTCATCATGTTGGAGTTACAGGCTTGACACGCTTGTCCAACGAGAACATCCAGTGGCAAAGGAAACATGTATGCCTAGTGAATTGAATTCACACTTGTGCTGTGTTTGGGTGTAGTCTTGGAAGAGTCTTTTCTTTATATCGGGAGACAGTGATGTGTTGCTAGATACCCCTCTCTGTTCGTGATAACGTAAGTTATCGTTACCGACATTAAAGGAAACCCTTAGGGTCGCACAATTTGATGATATGGCTTACTTATGTCAGATCATATGGACTGAATTGTTTTGGTTCAGTTTAAAGGAGTTTAAACTCTGATTGTAAGTGAGATCTGGTCTGATCATGTTTGATTGATTAGGGCTTGAGATCGGTAAGCTTCGATCGAGAGAATTGATGCTTGATCGATGAGATCAGGAGCATCAAGAGATGAATGGTTAGATCTTGAGCCATTTGTTTTGTCAAGATCTGAACCAATGCTGGTTTGATTTGGTCTTTGAACCAAATGCAATTGAACCGAATTAAATTGAACTGGTTCACTTATGTGAACGCATGGTTCAAAGAGGAGAGGAGTTATCGATGGCTTTAAGTGGTGGCTTCAAGTGGAGTTGTGAACATACTATATTTGGAAGGCGTTTTTCTTTGAGAAAAGAAACGCTCCCACGTTCGAACGCCATCGTGCTCTCGCCTCTTCTCCTCTCGTCTTGGGTTGTCTTCACGCCAAGAAGGAGATTCGGTCAGCCAAGAAAAGCATCTCATCTCCTTCACGCATCGAGGACTCCTTGAAGAGCTTTGCTAGCACAAGGTTCACGCCAAGGGAGAAAGCCATCATCACCTTGTGTGCGTCCACTTTGGAGGAGAGCCGCTTGCCCTCTTGCTTCCAAGTCGCCATCCAAACAATGGCTTTGGTAAGATCACAACTTGATCTTTGCAAAAATAAGGTTAATCATATGTTCATGCCACATGCGATCTTCATGAAATCCCTATTTCCGCCCATGCAAATATTAGAAGTGCATGCGTTCAGGGTTTTCGCCCCCCCCCCCCCCACTTTCAATTGGTATCAGAGCATAGTTTCGGTATGATTCATATGATTGCCATGATGTGATTGTGATCCATGCTTGACTTATAGGATAGATCTTCTTCACAGTTACATGCGCTTACTTGATGCTATGTTTACATAAAATGTTTGTGCATGTATCATTGTTATAAGAAGTGTGCGCATTTTTCATAGTTGTTTTCAAACAATATTTATTTCATGCGCGATTCCATATAGATCTATCGGCGCCTACTTGAAATACTTAGACGGGTTACTAGGGTTGAAGTCGTCAGTCTAGTCTGGACCCAACAGCCTGATCAGACCATCTGACAGCCTAGATGGGTCGACTAGATAGCACCTATGCGCAAGCATGAGGTGGCTATAGGTCGACTGCAGAAGGGCGTGTAGCGATGTCTGATTGAGGCAACCAGTGAACGATCATGATTAAGGCCCGGGGTCACACCCGCTTGCCAGAAATCATGTGGGACGTTCAGCCCTTAAGGCATGCATTGTTGACCATGAGGTCGACGCAAGTCAGTTATGACTTGGTGCATGCAAGGGCAGTGGGTCTGACTTGGTCTAATGAGTGGATCCATATTAATGGACCGTTGTAAGGTAGTAGGGCACATAAGGAAATAAAATTGATACCATGGGGTTTTTCAAAAATTTTACTTTCCTGTTATGGATCACATGTTGTTTGTTTAACCTGATTGCATTTCTATTTCATCTTATGTGGGCTGCCCTATTTATGTGCTGTGCTGGGGCCTGCGTGCCTGGATTAATTAATTGTAAATTATTTTTGTGATCTGCGAATCACATTTTAATTTATGTTAATGTGTAATTGACCTGCGAGTCAAATCATGTCTAGATAGATTAAATGTAAATTAATCAGACATGAGCACAGAGCATACATGGCAGAGGCGCATGCAGCAAGTAGCTTCACCAGTGGGAGGCCTAGAGTTCGACTCTAGTATAGGCGCATGCTACCTGGTGGGCGCATCTGAGCTGCAGAGGGCGCTTGGGCCCGGGCTGAGCCAGATGAAGTGCAAAAGACCCATGAAGAGCACAAGTGAAGACTTGTGTAAAACTAGGGTTTTACTTAGGCTTAATGGGCGTTTACCACATAAGATCATTGTGCTTTCTATTTACTGTTTAAGTAATATTAGCACCTGCATGAGTTAATCTTCTGCTATCACCATAGGATATGCATGTTAGTAAGAAGATAAAAGGACCGTTAAAATCCAACGTTAAATATCAAGCACGTAAGCCTTCTGACGTAAAACCTCACTGTTCTGACTATCGTTGGGGCCGTGTTGTACCCACTCAGTGGGCACACCCAGCTATCTTCAGACGGTGTGTGGTTACACCTGCGTGTTACAGAGAAGGGATTTATCGCTTCTCATTGCTCAGCATAGCACGTGGTGGTCCAGGGAGTAGGTCAGGTCAGCTTGACCATGTAGGCTACATATTGAGCATATGTTAGCTATATGGAGGCAGCCATCTGTGGAATCAGAAACTGTGTTGTACCAACTCAGTTGGCACAGTCTTCTGGATTGCCTAGATGAAGGGGAATCGCACGGGTTGGCGATTGGCATGCATAGCCTACCAGTGATTAGTGCTTGAACTCTCTGTGCATCTTATCTCGCCTGAGCGGGACGCGGAGACCAAGTATGAAATCTGGATCCCATCTCACTAAAAGAGTTTTACTCTTTCGGACTGTTTTATTGGATTTTTCAGTCAGATAAAATAGTGAGAAAAGAATCACTCTTAAGTCCTGGAATAATTCTAACATAGATACTGACCTTGTTGTTCTTGCTATGTTGTAGATTCCTGCAGCAATGAACACCACAGGGTTCAATGTGCGATCCTTACTGGAAAGGGAGAAGTTTGCTGGGCCAAACTTCTCAGACTGGTACGGACACCTTAAGATTGTTCTTAAGGCTGAGAGGAAGCTGTATGTCCTTGAGACGGCAATACCGCCTCAACCCGCTGCGAACGCCGCAAGGGCGGTTCGGGATGCTTATGAGAAGCATGTCAATGATAGCATTGATGTCGCTTGCCTTATGCTTGCGTCTATGACGCCAGAGCTGCAGCGTCAGCATGAAGATTTATCTGCTATTGAAATTATAGCAAATCTCAAAATGCTGTATGCTGCACAGGCAAGGACAGAACGCTATAACTTGACAAAACTTTTCTTTCAGAGCAAACTGACTGAAGGGAGTCTAGTGGGAGCTCACGTACTCAAGATGATTGGGTACAAAGAGGCTCTAGAGAAACTGGGACACACCATCAATCAGGAACTTGTTGTAGACATTATCTTGCAGTCTCTCCCGGTCTCTTTCGATCCGTTCATCATTAATTTTAATATGAACAAGATCGACTGTACACCGGCAGAGTTACTGAACATGCTCTGTACTACAGAGCAGACTCTTGAAAAGGGAAAGCCTTCATCCTCTGTCTTGATGGTTCCTTCAAGGAACAAGGAGAAGGGGAAGAAGGGCAAAGCCCCTATCAAGAGCTATAACAAAGCTCTGAAACAAAAGATGAAGCGGTCGAAGGACAACAGATGCTTCCATTGTGGCCAGCTAGGTCACTGGAAGAAGGACTGTAAAGCGCTCCAAGGAGATAAGAAGGGAAGCAAGCCTTTCGCTTCTGGCTCAGGTATTTTTGTGACTGAAGTCATGGTATCTTCTTCTATTTCATGGGTGTTGGACACTGCATGTGGAGTTCACATTTGTTCAAATGTACAGGAACTCAAGAGAAGAAGACAGGTGGGACAGCATGAGGTGGACCTACGAGTTGGAAACGGGGCACGGGTTGCTGCTGTTGCTGTAGGACAATATAACATCTCTTTACCATCTGGTCTTGTATTAGAACTGGACAATTGTTATTTTGTACCGAGCATAACTAAGAATATTATCTCTATTCCTGCTCTTGTCAGGAAAGTGTTTTCCTTTGAATGCAAAACTTTAAAGTGTTATATTTCATTTGATAATATTGTTTATGCTACTGGGTCGATTAACAATGGGTTATTCATGTTGGACATGGAATGTTCTGTACAACAAATTGATAATAAGAAAGCCAAGTATGCTGATGACAGCACCTTGCTATGGCATAGTCGTTTAGGCCATATTAACAAGAAGCGCATTAAGCGGTTGCATGACCATGGACTGCTGGGATCATTCTCCTATGAGGAGCTTGATACATGCAAAGCTTGTTTAATGGGTAAAATGACGAAGTCTCCTTTTTCTAATAAAGGTCAAATGGCTTCAGGTTTACTTGACCTCATTCGCAGTGATGTGTGTGGGCCATTTAGTAAACATGCCAGAGGTGGCTATTTATACTTCATTACTTTTACTGATGATTTCAGTAGATACGGTTATGTCTATCTTATGAGACATAAGAGTGAATCTTTTGACAAGTTCAAAGAGTTCAAAAATGAAGTACAGAATCAGTTAGGCCAAAATATCAAGGCACTTCGTTCAGATCGAGGTGGAGAATACTTGAGTCGAGAGTTTACTGACTATCTGAAGGAGTGTGGGATTATCTCACAGCTCACTCCGCCAGGAACACCGCAATGGAATGGTGTGTCCGAGAGGAGAAATAGAACCTTATTGGATATGGTTCGTTCAATGATGAGTCAGGCTACTTTACCTTACTCCTTTTGGGGATTTGCACTGGAAACAGCTGCAAAGGTACTAAACCGAGTGCCATCCAAGGCCGTTTCAAAGACTCCATATGAGTTATGGTATGGGAAACAGCCGAGCTTGACATTTATTAAAATCTGGGGTTGCGAGGCTTATGTCAAAAAGCTAGCCTCTGGGAAACTGGAGAGCAGATCTGATAAATGTATCTTTGTCGGTTACCCTAAAGAAACTAAGGGTTATTATTTCTACGATCCCAAGGAGAACAATGTATTTGTTGCTCATACGGCTATTTTTCTTGAGAAGGAATTTCTTCTGCAAGAGGCCAGTGGGAGAGAAATAAAGCTGGATGAGAATCCAGAAGAAGGACAAAGAAGTCAAACTCAGTTGGATGAGCCTGAGCCAATAGAACAGGTTACTGAACAACCTGAGACTCAGATATCACGGGAACCGCGAAGATCGAGAAGGATCCGTCGACAGCCTGAGCGCTATGACGGAGTCTACATCATTAATGATGAACCCCTCACTTATGCGGATGCGGTCAGTGGACCGGAATCAGCAAGATGGCTTGAAGCTATGCGAGCCGAGATGGACTCCATGTCAGATAACTAAGTCTGGGATTTGGTTGATCCGCCTCAGGGAGTAATCCCTATAGGCTGTAAGTGGATCGTCAAAAAAAAGATTGACATGGATGGTAACGTGGTTACCTATAAAGGCAGGCTAGTTGCGAAAGGTTTCAAACAAATCTACGGGATAGATTATGATGAAACTTTCTCTCCTGTAGCCATGTTCAAGTCTGTTCGGATTATTCTCGCGATAGCTGCATATTATGATTATGAGATCTGGCAAATGGATGTGAAAACCGCTTTCCTTAACGGAAAACTAGAAGAGGATGTGTATATGACACAACCTGAATGTTTCATCAATCCATCAGATCGTCATAAAATATGCAAATTAAAGAAGTCCATTTATGGACTTAAACAAGCATCGAGAAGCTGGAATATTCGTTTTGATGAATCAATCTGTGAATTTGGTTTCATCAAAAATGAAGATGACCCGTGTGTATATAAGAGGTTTAGTGGGAGCGTGATTACTTTCCTAGTCCTCTACGTCGATGACATCTTGATCATTGGAAACGATATTCCTGAACTGCATGCCGTTAAAGCATGGTTAAGAAAATGTTTCCAGATGAAAGATTTAGGAGAAGCAGCCTATGTATTAGGTGTGAAGATCTACAGAGATAGATGTAGAGGCTTCTCGGGCTATGCCAGAGTACTTACATTGATAAAGTCCTGGAGAGATTCCATTTAGAAAATTCTAAAAGAGGAAATCTTCCAGTCAGACATGGTCTGAATCTTTCAAAGAGCCAGTGTCCTCAAACACAGTCTGAGAAAGATGAAATGGACAACACGCCTTATGCTTCGGCTATTGGGTCCATTATGTATGCGATGTTGTGTACTCGCCCAGACGTCGCTTACGGGTTAAGCGTGACCAGTCGATTCCAAAGTAATCCAGGTAAGGCACACTGGATTGCAGTCAAGAACATTTTGAAATATCTTCGGAGGACCAAAGATATGTTCTTGATATATGGAGGTCAGGAAGAACTCAGTATTGAAGGATATACTGACGCTTCGTTCCAATCTGACCAGGATGATTTCCGATCGCAATCAGGCTATGTTTTTAGCTTGAATGGAGGAGCAGTGGTGTGGAAAAGTTTCAAACAATCAATTGTTGCTGATTCCACAACAGAAGCCGAGTATGTTGCAGCCTCAAAAGCATCAAAGGAGGCAGTGTGGATTCGTAAGTTCGTTTAGGAACTTGGTGTTGTTCCTTCGAGTGCAGATCCTTTGGTTATCTTCTGTGATAACACTGGAGCAATAGCACAAGCAAAGGAACCACGGTCGCACCAGAAGTCCAAGCACATATAGAGAAGGTTTCATTTGATCCGTGAGATCATAGATCGAGGAGAGATCAAGATCTGCAAGGTTCATACAGATGACAATCTAGCTGACCCGCTTACAAAGCCTCTGGCGCAGCAGAAGCATGAGAAGCACTGTAATAATATGGGTTTGAGATTTCTCAACCATTAGATTAAGTGCAAGTGGGAGATTGTTGGGGTATGCCCTTAAGGCTAATGTTTGAGGCCTTGGGTTGTTATCAGTATCATGTATAAACTCTATGTTTATAAAGGCAATGGTTGTTATTCAGTTTGTTACATTATCTGCTGCTATATGTATACTTCTGAATAATGTCTCAATGGTGTTCAGCTTGGCTGACATGCAGTATAGTCCTTAGTCGAGATATCTTGGTGAACATGAGACAGCCTTGATATGATTGAGACTAATATGTGTTCTAATCTTATAGGATGCTTCGAGCATGGAATAAGATGTAGACTCATAGGTACATTGGATGTACTGGACTGACCCTACTTAGGATATTCAATTGCTTGTCACAATGTGAATAATCCTTATGTGCAAACAAGTGGTATATTTCCTCTGACTTGAGATCACTTGTGTTTCTAAATGAGGATTGGCATTGTCTTGAGGTAGTTCAATATCATTTGAAATATAATGGTTATAGATTATCTTGGATAATGGGCATGAGTCATGTTAGGGCATTAGTGATAGATATAGGATTGCCTCTCCTTGTTTGGAGTGTGATGTTCTAAAGGGGCCCCCTGTATGAGATGGTTGAGAAAGTGTATGGCCATACCCAGATGACTATGTTCATCTGATCTAACCACTCTCATCATGTTGGAGTTACAGGCTTGGCACACTTGTCCAACTAGAACATCCAGTGGCAAAGGAAACATGTATGCCTAGTGAATTGAATTCACACTTGTGCTGTGTTTGGGTGTAGTCTTGGAAGACTCTTTCCTTTTATATCGGGAGACAGTGATGTGTTGCTAGATACCCCTCTCTGTTCGTGATAACGTAAGTTATCGTTACCGACATTAAAGGAAACCCTTAGGGTCGCACAATTTGATGATATGGCTTACTTATGTCAGATCGTGTGGACTGAATTGTTTTGGTTCAGTTTAAAGGAGTTTAAACTCTGATTGTAAGTGAGATCTGGTCTGATCATGTTTGATTGATTAGGGCTTGAGATCGGTAAGCTTCGATCGAGAGAATTGATGCTTGATCGATGAGATCAGGAGCATCAAGAGATGAATGGTTAGATCTTGAGCCATTTGTTTTGACAAGATCTGAACCAATGCTGGTTTGATTTGGTCTTTGAACCAAATGCAATTGAACCGAATTAAATTGAACCGGTTCACTTATGTGAACGCATGGTTCAAAGAGGAGAGGAGTTATCGATGGCTTTAAGTGGTGGCTTTAAGTGGAGTTGTGAACATACTATATTTGGAAGGCGTTTTTCTTTGAGAAAAGAAACGCTCCCACGTTCGAACGCCATCGTGCTCTCGCCTCTTCTCCTCTCGTCTTGGGTTGTCTTCACGCCAAGAAGGAGATTCGGTCAGCCAAGAAAAGCATCTCATCTCCTTCACGCATCGAGGACTCCTTGAAGAGCTTTGCTAGCACAAGGTTCACGCCAAGGGAGAAAGCCATCATCACCTTGTGTGCGTCCACTTTGGAGGAGAGCCGCTTGCCCTCTTGCTTCCAAGTCGCCATCCAAACAATGGCTTTGGTAAGATCACAACTTGATCTTTGCAAAAATAAGGTTAATCATATGTTCATGCCACATGCGATCTTCATGAAATCCCTATTTCCACCCATGCAAATATTAGAAGTGCATGCGTTCAGGGTTTTCGCCCCCCCACTTTCATTATCTGCTGCTGTATGTATACTTCTGAATAATGTCTCATTGGTGTTTCAGCTTGGCTGACATGCAGTATTGTCCTTAGTCGAGATATCTTGGTGAAGATGAGACAGCCTTGATATGATTGAGACTAATATGTGTTCTAATCTTATAGGATGCTTCGAGCATGGAATAAGATTTAGACGCATAGGTGCATTGGATGTACTAGACTGACCCTACTTAGGATATTCAGTTTTTGTCACAATGTGAATAATCCTTATAAACTAGCAAGTGGTATACTCCCTCTGACTTGAGATCACTTGTGTTTCTAAATGATGATTGGCATTGTTTTGAGGTAGTTCAATATCATTTGAAAGATAATGGTTAAGGATTATCTTGGATGGTGGGCATGACTCATGTTAGGACACTGGTGATAGATATAGGATTGCCTCTCCTAGTTGGAGTGTGATGTTCTAAAGGGCCCCCTGGATGAGATGGTTGAGAAAGTGTATGGCCATACCCAGATGACTATGTTCATCTGATCTAACCATTCTCATCATGTTGGAATTGCAGGCTTGACAGGCTTGTCCAATAAGAACGTCCAGTGGCAAAGGGAACATGTATGCCGAGTGAATTGGATTCACACTTGTGCTATGGTTTGGGTGTAGTCTTGGAAGACTCTTTCTTTCATATCGGGAGACAGTGATGTGTTGCTAGATACCCCTCTCTGATCGTGATAACGTAAGTTATCGTTACCGACATTGAAGGAAACCCTTAGGGTCGCACAATTTGATGATATGGCTTACTTATGTCAGATCGTGTGGACTGAATTGTTCTGGTTCAGTTTAAAGGAATTTAAACTCTGATTGGAAGTGAGATCTGGTCTGATCATGTTTGATTGATTAGGGCTTGAGATCGGTAAGCTTCGATCGAGAGAATTGATGCTTGATTATAGAGATCAAGAGGGTCGAGAGATGTGTGGTTAGATCTTGAACCATTTGGTTTAATGAGATCAAGACCATGGTGGGTTCGATTTGGTCTTTGAACCAAATAGAATTGAACCGGTTCACTTGGTGAACGCATGGTTCAATTGAGAGAGGAGTTATCGATGGCTTCAAGTGGAGTTAAACATGGAGTTATGCACTTACTATTTTTGGAAGCCGTTTTCTTTGAGAAAACGCCCCCATGTTCGAACGCCTATCTCTCTCTCGCCCCCTCTCCTCTCGTGTGGATAATCTTCACGACAAGAGGAAGTTCGGCCAGCAAAAAGGGAGAAAGACATCTCCTTAAACACGATCTAGGACTCCTTGGATCTTTGCTAGCACAAGGAATACAAGGAAGAAGTCATCATCTTCTTGTGTGCGATTTCCTTTGGAGAAGAGCCGCTCGCCCTTTCTTCTTCCAAGTCGCCACTCAATCAATGGCAATGGTAACGCATCATTTTATTTTTTTATGGTTGCTCATATTATCTTGCCTCTCGATCTTATCAAACCTAGTTTTTCGCCTATGCAACATCCTCTAGATGCGCATGTTTACTAGGGTTTGACTTTCAAACCTATCTTCTAATTCTACATCTATTCTAAAACAAGATGAAAAGAAAAACTTTACATCAAGATAGGGAGAGAACCACACATAGGTGGAAAGAGATTTTACAAGCATTCATCACAAGTGGAAACATGCTTCCACATCACAACACAGGAGGGCACTCGCTATGACCATATCAACCCAATCAAGAGGCATGAGGCGCATATAAAATTTAAAAATCCGAAAAAATTAAATTTTAGCACCTTATGCGCTAACATCATCCAAAGCACTCTCTTAACCAAATTTATGCCAAAATTTAGATCAAGTTCCATGATGATTTCATAGACCCTATCGGCTGGCAGTTTTGTCAGATCAAGGGACCCGGCTAGTCCGAAGACACAATGGCCGTCCTACTTGACAAAACTACGTGCGCCTTCGGTCTTAAATCAAACATAAAACAAAATCAAATTTCGGCCATAAATTGAAAAGAGAGGTTTAGATGAAAAACGCTTTCTACGTGAAACGCGCATGGATAGAAGATAAATTTTTTAAAACTTTTACATACAAGCAAACGTACACCTTGTGTTTCTTGCAAGTAGCTTTGATACCACTGTTAGGGAATACCGGGTGTAATTTAAAATTTTGTAGTCCTAGGACGCAGCGGAAGAATCATTACATCCGAAACATATTCTAGTCCCAAGGATCCATGCGAGAGAGAAGACACAAGGATGTGTTAGAGATGTACCTCTTTTGCTTCTCTAGTTGCCGAAGCCATGTTGAAGGCGCCCATGTGTTCGCCCTCTACAAGTATCCACGCGTCGACCGTCTCAACGTTGCTCCCTTCCACGCTCGTTGCTAGCCTCGGGAAGAGAATCAAGTCTTTGTCACTCTCTTCAGATCTCGCACCACCTCCAAGGTAGAAGCGCCAAGAAGAGATGAGGAGGAAGAAGATGTGCCAAGTACTTCCTTCTTCTTCTTTGCTTGCGCCACCTTCAAGCAAGGTGCGCCAATGGCCATGGAACGGATAAGGCTTGTGGCAAGGAGATGCCACCAAGCACTAAGACTCCTTGCGCCAAGAAGAGAGGGAGATGAAGAAGAAGTTGCGGCCACTTGGAAGAAGCTTGCGCCAACCCTATATTGCTCTCGCCACTTGCCCTCCAATTCTCTCCAAGAGATATGTCACGCCTTCAAGAGATTGTCCACATGAACAACATCAACAAGAAGGGCGGCAAGGGGTCCTATAAATAGGACAAGAGGCGGCTAGGGCAAGGGCTAGGATCATGCCAAGTGTATGGCTAGGATGAAAAAGTTTGTGACAAGGAAAGTCTCCAAGACATTTCCTTAAACCCAATCAACCCTTCCTTATGCGCCAAGGCCTTGTCTTGCGCCCCAAGCAATATATCAGCCCATGACATGCCTTAGAGGCATGCATTCCATCCAAGGAAGAAGGGCTAGGCGCAACATGCAAGAGGTATTCGGCTAGGATAAGGGATGAGATGGATCCTTATTTCACATGAGGCTTTGCGTCCCACGAGGGTGGGATGAGATGCACAAAGTAACCCATGTTTCCTAAGGTAGGCGCGCCGGCCGGTTGCTCCAAGCAACTCCCCTTGTTGAGACAGTCTGGGCATTTCATGTCCAGCGAGGGCTGGATACATCATGAAACCCTAACCTCTCAACGATGCCTCTAGACTTTCATCATGTGCCCAGCACATGTCAACTTCTAGTCAAGTCCATTCCTAACCGTTATGGCCAGGGCCAACGAGTTTCCTTGCGAAGGCACGCCCAGGTTAAAACTGGACTAGGGAAACCATTGTCACCACACACTTTCTAAAGACAAGTGGATGTGTCCCACGAGGGTGGGAACCAGTTCATAACTCCACTGATCGATAGCTTAGTGAGGGCTACGCGTTAGAAGGTGTTGGGGTATGCCCTTAAGGCTAATGTTTGAAGCCTATGGGAGTGTAACAAGTATCATGTAATAAACTCATATGTTTATAAAGGCATGGTTGTTATTCAGTTAGCTACATTGTCTGCTGCAATATATGTTCTTCTGAATAATGTCTCAAAGCTGTTCAGCTGGGCTGACATGCTATTATGTCCTTGGTCGATGTATCTTGGTGAACATGAGACAGCCTTGATATGGTTAAGACTAATATGTGTTCTAATCTTATAGGATGCTTCGAGCATGGAATAAGATGTAGACTCATGGGTACATGGGATGTACTGGACAGACCCTACTAGGATGTTCAATTGTTTGTCACAATGTGAATATTCCTTGATTGCGACAAGTGGCACATTTCCTCTGACTTGAGATCACTTGTGTTTTCTAAATGATGATTGTCATTGTTTTGAGGTAGTTCAATATCATTTGAAACATAATGATTATAGACTATCTTGGATGGTGAGCTTGAGTCAGGTTAGGACACTAGTGATAGACATAGGATTGCCGTCTCCTTGTTTAAGGAGTGTGATGTTCTATAAGGGCCCCCCTGGATGAGATGATTGAGAGAGTGTATGGCCATACCCAGGTGACAGTGTTCATCTGATCTAATCATGCTCATCATATTGGAGTTACAAGCTTGACAGGCTTGTCCAATAAGAACATCAAGTGGCAAAGGAAGTATGCATGCCTAGTGAATTGGATTCACACTTGTGCTGTGGTTTGGGTGAAGTCTTGGAAGACTCTTTCCTTTATATCGGGAGACAGTGATGTGTTGCTAGATACCCCTCACTGATCGTGATAACGTGAGTTATCGTTACCGACATTTAAAGGAAACCCTTAGGGTCGCACAATTTGATGATATGGCTTCTTTAAGTCAGATCGTGTGGACTGAATTGTTTAGTTCAGTTTAAAGGGGTGTTAAACTCTGATTGAGAGTGAGATCTGGTCTGATCATGTTTGATTGATTAGGGCTTTAGATCGGTAAGCTTCGATCGAGAGTTATGATGCTAGATCAGTGAGATCTAGAGCATCGAGAGATCAACGGTGATCTTGAACCTTGTGGTTCAATAAGATCGACCATTGCTTGGGCCGATTTGGTCTTGAACCAAAGTCACTTGAACCGGCTCATGTTATGAGCGCTTGGTTCAAAAGGTTCGAATGGGAGAAGAGGGTTGCGGTTCACTTCATGTGAACGCATAACCGAAGTGAGTAATGGGTTACTATTTTTGGATAGCAACGCCCACGTTGATTACAACGTGTTTACTCCCTTGTCGATCATCAACTTCGGACGACATCTCCTCCCTTCTCGTGTGACAAAAGTCTTGACGAGTGTAGAGGAACTTCTTCTTCGCCAAGCCCAAGGATCTCATCTCCTCCATGCGCAAAGGACCCTTGAAGCTTTGCTAGCACAAAGACGACAAGGAGAGGCCATTCTTCATCGTGTGTGCGTCGACTAGGGAGAAGACCCCTTTCGGTTTTTGCTTCCAACACTTCATCCATAGATGGCGATGGTATGAATCTTATTGGCATTTTGCAATCGATTTTTCATAGTTGATCATATATCATGCTAATGATCCCTAAAACCCTTATTTCCGCTGCGTTGAAACACATGCGCCCATTAGGGTTTTTCGCTCCCCCTTGAAGGGGACCCCTGCAATTGGTATCAGAGCAGGCTAAATCGCATGATAATATGTTTGCTATGATTTGTGATCCTTGTATGCGCCATCTTGCTAGATCTAGAATACATGCGAACCTTTACTTGTAGTTGACGCATGTTGTAAGGTTGCGCATGATGTAAGTTTATGTGTTACGCATGTATGATGCCTTGGCACTTGTTATAGAGTTTTTATCAAAAACTTATATCTCTTGCGCGTATCACCTTAGATCTAAGCCGCCTACTGTAAACCCTTAGACGGGTTATTAGGGTTGAAGTCACCCCTAGGTTAGATCCAGAATGTCTGATCAGACTATCTGACAGCCTGAATGGGTCGACCAGTTAGCACCTCGGCGCAAGCCTATGGTGGCTATAGGTCGACTGCAGACAGGTGTGTAGCGATGTCTGATTGAGACGACTAATGAACGCACCTGAGTTAGGCCCGGGGTCACGCCCGCTTGCCAGACCTCTGTGTGGTCGTTCAGCCCTGGCGCATGCATGGTTGACCTTATGGTCAACTCAAGTCAGTTAGGACTTGGTGCATGCAAGGGTAGTGGATCTGACTAGGTTGGTTGAGTGGATCCCTAGTAATGGACCGTTGTAAGGTTGTAGGGGAAATAAGGAAAAATTAAAATTGATCCCAAGGGGTTTTCGAAAAATTTTAATTTTTATGGATCACATGATTCTTGATTGATGCATATGTTTGTCTATTTAGTCTTATGTGGGCTGCCCGTTATTAATGTGTGCTGTGCTGGGGCCTGTGAGCCTGGGATTAATTGTTGTAAATTAATTTTATTTTTGTGATCTGCGAATCACAATTTTGATTAATTTATAATGTGAAAGTGACCTGCGTGTCACTCTTGTCTAGATAGTTAAATTGTAATTTAATTAGACAAGAGCACAGAGCACACTTGGTAGAAGCGCATGCAGCAGTGGCTGGACCAGGTGGGAGGTCTAGGGTTCGAACCTAGGACCTGGCGCAAATTCCTGGTGGGCGCACCAGTGCTGCAAATGGCGCTAGGGCCCTGCTTGGGCCAGATGAGCAGCTAAAGACCCATGAAGAGCAAGTGTAGACTTAAGCTAGGTTAAGGTCTCACTAGGGCTATGGGCTTTTACCACATAAGATACATGCTTTCTTTTATTGCTTAATATTAGAATTGCATGATTAAATTATCTTCTGCTATCACCATAGGAATTGCATGATAGGCAAGAAGATAAAAGACCGTTAAAATCCAACGCTTAAATATCAAGCTCGTAAGCCTTCTGACGCGAAACCTCACTGTTCTGATTATCGTTGGAGCCGTGTTGTACCCACTCAGTGGGCACGTCCATCTATCTTCAGACGGTGCGGGATTACACCTGTGTGTTACAGAGCAGGGATTTATCCCTTCTCGTTGCTCAGCATAGCACATGGTGGTCCAGGGAGTAGGTTGGGTCAGCTTGACCGTGTAGTCTACATATGTGGCGCATATGGTAGCACATGGAGGCAGCCATCTGTGGGGTCAGAGATTGTGTTGTACCAACTCAGTTGGCACAGTCTGCTGGATTGCCCAGATGAAGGGGAATCGCACGGGTTGGCGATTGGCTGGGATAGCCTACCAGAGATTAGTGCTTGTACTCTCTGTGCATCTTATCTCGCCTGAGCGGGACGCGGAGACCAAGTATGAAATCTGGATCCCATCTCACTAAAAGAGTTCTACTCTTTCGGGCTGTTTTGCTGGATTTTTCACGCCTGATAAAATAGTGAGAAAAAGAATCTTTCTTAAGTCCTGATTGATTCTTATACATTGATACTGACCTTGCTGTTCTTGCATTGTTGTAGATACCTGCAGCAACGAACACCATGAACTTCAATGTGCGATCCCTACTGGAAAGGGAGAAGTTTGCTGGGCCAAACTTCTCTGACTGGTTTGGACACCTTAAGATTATTCTTAAGGCAGAGAGGAAACTGTATGTCCTCGAGACGGCGATATCGCCGCAGCCCGCTCCGAACGCCGCAAGGGCGGTTCGGGAAGCCTATGAAAAGCACGTCAATGATAGCATTGATGTCGCTTGCCTGATGCTAGCGTCTATGACGCCACCGCTGCAGCGTCAGCATGAGGATATGTCGGCTATAGAGATTATAGCGAACCTCAAGATGCTGTATGCTGCACAGGCGAGGACTGAACGCTATAATTTGACGAAGCTCTTCTTTCAGAGCAAACTGGCTGACGGGAGCCCAGTAGGAGCTCACGTGCTCAAGATGATTGGGCACAAGGAGGCTCTGGAGAAACTGGGGCATACCATCAACCAGGAGCTTGCTGTGGACATTATTCTGCAGTCTCTCCCGCCTTCATTCGACGCGTTCATTATTAATTTTAATATGAACAAAATCGATTGTACGCCGGCAGAGCTGTTGAATATGCTCTTGACTACTGAGGAAACTCTGAAGGGTAAGCCTTCTACCTCTGTCTTAATGGTTCCTTCAAGGAACAAGAAGAAGGGGAAGAAGGGCAAGGCCACTGTCAAGAGCTACAGCAAGGCTCTGAAGCAAAAGGTGAAGCGGTCCAAGGAATACAGGTGTTTCCACTGTGGCCAGTTGGGTCACTGGAAAAAGGACTGTAAAGCGCTCCAAGGAGATAAGAGGGGAAGCTTTGCTTCTGGCTCAGGTATATTCGTGACTGAAGTCATGTTTTCTTCTTCTATATCATGGGTGTTGGACACTGCATGTGGAGTTCACATTTGTTCAAATGTGCAGGAACTCAAGAGAAGAAGGCAGGTGGGACAGCATGAGGTGGACCTACGAGTTGGAAACGGGGCACGGGTTGCTGCTGTTGCTGTAGGAGACTATTTCATTTCTTTACCATCTGGACTTGTATTGGAACTAGACAATTGTTACTTTGTTCCCAGTATAACTAAAATATTATCTCCATTCCTGCTCTTGTCAGGAAGGGATTTTCCTTTGAATGCAATATTTCAAAGTGTGTTTTGTCTTTAGATAATATTGTTTATGCAACTGGTTCAATTAACAATGGGTTATACATGTTGGACATGGAATGTTCTATACAGAACGTTGATATCAAGAAAGCCAAGTATGCTGATGACAGCACCTTGCTATGGCATAGTCGTTTAGGCCATATTAACGAGAAACGCATTAAGCGGTTGCATGATCATGGACTGCTGGGATCATTCTCCTATAAGGAGATTGATACATGCAAAGCTTGTTTGATGGGTAAAATGACGAAGTCACCTTTTCCTCACAAAGGTCAAAGGGCTTCAGGTTTACTTGACCTTATACACAGTGATGTGTGTGGGCCATTTAGTAAACATGCCAGAGGTGGCTATCAGTACTTCATTACCTTTACTGATGATTTCAGTAGATACGGGTATGTCTATCTGATGAGACATAAGAGTGAATCTTTTGACAAGTTCAAAGAGTTCAAGAATGAAGTACAGAATCAGCTAGGCCGAAATATCAAGGCACTTCGCTCAGATCGAGGTGGTGAATACCTAAGTCATGCATTTACTGACTATCTAAAAGAGTGTGGGATCATCTCACAGCTCACTCCGCCAGGAACACCGCAATGGAATGGTGTGTCCGAGAGGAGAAATAGAACGCTACTTGATATGGTTCGTTCTATGATGAGTCAGGCTACTCTTCCATACTCCTTTTGGGGTTTTGCACTGGAAACAGCTGCAAAGGTACTAAACCGGGTGCCATCCAAGGCAGTTTGAAAGACGCCATATGAGTTGTGGTATGGGAAACAGCCAAGCTTGACATTTATCAGGATCTGGGGTTGCGAGGCTTATGTCAAAAAGCTCGCCTCTGGGAAACTAGAGAGCAGATCTGAGAAATGTATCTTTGTCGGTTACCCTAAGGAAACTAAGGGTTATTATTTCTTCGATCCCAAGGAGAACAAGGTTTTTGTTGCTCGGACGGCCATATTTCTTGAGAAGGAGTTTCTTCTGCAAGAGGCCAGTGGGAGAGAAATAAAACTGGATGAGAATCCAGAGAAAGGACAAAGTGCTCAAGCAGAGTTGGATGAGCCTGAGCCGGTAGAACAGGTTATTGAACAACCTGAGGCTCAGATATCACGGGAACCGCGAAGATCGGGTAGGATCCATCCACAGCCTGAGCGCTATGACGGAGTCTACATCATTGACAATGATGAACCCCTCACTTATGCGGATGCGGTCAGTGGACCGGAGTCAGCGAGATGGCTTGAAGCTATGCGCGCCGAGATGGACTCCATGTCAGATAACCAAGTCTGGGATTTGGTTGATCCGCCTCCGGGAGTAATCCCTATAGGCTATAAATGGATCTTCAAGAAGAAGATTGACATGGATGGTAACGTGGTTACCTATAAAGGCAGGCTGGTTGCGAAAGGTTTCAAACAAATCTACGGGATAGATTATGATGAAACTTTCTCACCTGTAGCCATGTTTAAGTCTATTCGGATTCTTTTTGCGATAGCTGCATATTACGATTATGAGATCTGGCAGATGGATGTGAAAACAGCTTTCCTTAATGGAAATCTGCATGAGGATGTGTATATGACACAACCTGAAGGTTTCACTAATCCAGCAGATCGTCATAAAATATGCAAGTTAAAGAAGTCCATTTATGGACTTAAACAAGCATCGAGAAGCTGGAATATTCGTTTTGATGAATCAGTTACTGAATTTGGTTTCATCAAGAACGAGGATGACCCGTGTGTATATAAGAGGTTTAGTGGGAGCGTGATTACTTTCCTAGTCCTCTACGTCGATGACATCTTGATCATTGGAAATGACATTCCTGAAATGCATGCTGTTAAGGCATGGCTGAGGAAATGTTTCCAGATGAAAGATTTAGGAGAAGCAGCCTATGTGTTAGGTGTGAAGATCTACAGGGATAGATCTAAGAGGCTTCTCGGGCTGTGCCAGAGTACTTACATCGATAAAGTCCTGGAAAGATTTCATTTAGAGAATTCTAAACGAGGATATCTTCCAGTCAGACATGGTCTGAGTCTTTCGAAGAGTCAGTGTCCACAAACACAGACTGAGAAAGATGAAATGGACAATACGCCTTATGCTTCGGCTATTGGATCCATTATGTATGCGATGTTGTGTACTCGCCCAGACGTCGCTTACGGGTTAAGCGTGACCAGTCGTTACCAGAGTAATCCAGGTATGGCGCACTGGATTGCAGTCAAGAACATCTTAAAATATCTGCGGAGGACCAAAGATATGTTCTTGATATATGGTGGTCAGGAAGAACTCAGTATTGAAGGATATACTGACGCTTCGTTCCAGTCTGACCAGGATGATTTCCGATCGCAATCAGGCTATGTTTTTAGCTTGAATGGTGGAGCAGTGGTGTGGAAGAGTTTCAAACAGTCAACTGTTGCTGATTCCACAACAGAAGCCGAGTATGTTGCAGCCTCGGAAGCATCCAAGGAGGCAGTGTGGATTCGTAAGTTCGTGAAAGAACTTGGTGTCGTTCCTTCGAGTGCAGATCCTTTGGTTATCTTCTGTGATAACACTGGAGCAATTGCACAAGCAAAGGAACCACGGTCGCACCAGAAGTCCAAGCACATACAGAGACGGTTTCATTTGATCAGGGAGATCATTGATCGTGGAGAGATCAAAGTATGCAAGGTTCATACAGATGACAATCTGGCAGACCCGCTTACCAAGCCTCTGGCGCAGCAGAAGCATGAAAAGCACTGTAATAATATGGGTTTGAGATTCCTCAACCATTAGATTAAGTGCAAGTGGGAGATTGTTGGGGTATGCCCTTAAGGCTAATGTTTGAAGCCTATGGGAGTGTAACAAGTATCATGTAATAAACTCATATGTTTATAAAGGCATGGTTGTTATTCAGTTAGCTACATTGTCTGCTGCAATATATGTTCTTCTGAATAATGTCTCAAAGCTGTTCAGCTGGGCTGACATGCTATTATGTCCTTGGTCGATGTATCTTGGTGAACATGAGACAGCCTTGATATGGTTAAGACTAATATGTGTTCTAATCTTATAGGATGCTTCGAGCATGGAATAAGATGTAGACTCATGGGTACATGGGATGTACTGGACAGACCCTACTAGGATGTTCAATTGTTTGTCACAATGTGAATATTCCTTGATTGCGACAAGTGGCACATTTCCTCTGACTTGAGATCACTTGTGTTTTCTAAATGATGATTGTCATTGTTTTGAGGTAGTTCAATATCATTTGAAACATAATGATTATAGACTATCTTGGATGGTGAGCTTGAGTCAGGTTAGGACACTAGTGATAGACATAGGATTGCCGTCTCCTTGTTTAAGGAGTGTGATGTTCTATAAGAGCCCCCCTGGATGAGATGATTGAGAGAGTGTATGGCCATACCCAGGTGACAGTGTTCATCTGATCTAATCATGCTCATCATATTGGAGTTACAAGCTTGACAGGCTTGTCCAATAAGAACATCAAGTGGCAAAGGAAGTATGCATGCCTAGTGAATTGGATTCACACTTGTGCTGTGGTTTGGGTGAAGTCTTGGAAGACTCTTTCCTTTATATCGGGAGACAGTGATGTGTTGCTAGATACCCCTCACTGATCGTGATAACGTGAGTTATCGTTACCGACATTTAAAGGAAACCCTTAGGGTCGCACAATTTGATGATATGGCTTCTTTAAGTCAGATCGTGTGGACTGAATTGTTTAGTTCAGTTTAAAGGGGTGTTAAACTCTGATTGAGAGTGAGATCTGGTCTGATCATGTTTGATTGATTAGGGCTTTAGATCGGTAAGCTTCGATCGAGAGTTATGATGCTAGATCAGTGAGATCTAGAGCATCGAGAGATCAACGGTGATCTTGAACCTTGTGGTTCAATAAGATCGACCATTGCTTGGGCCGATTTGGTCTTGAACCAAAGTCACTTGAACCGGCTCATGTTATGAGCGCTTGGTTCAAAAGGTTCGAATGGGAGAAGAGGGTTGTGGTTCACTTCATGTGAACGCATAACCGAAGTGAGTAATGGGTTACTATTTTTGGATAGCAACGCCCACGTTGATTACAACGTGTTTACTCCCTTGTCGATCATCAACTTCGGACGACATCTCCTCCCTTCTCGTGTGACAAAAGTCTTGACGAGTGTAGAGGAACTTCTTCTTCGCCAAGCCCAAGGATCTCATCTCCTCCATGCGCAAAGGACCCTTGAAGCTTTGCTAGCACAAAGACGACAAGGAGAGGCCATTCTTCATCGTGTGTGCGTCGACTAGGGAGAAGACCCCTTTCGGTTTTTGCTTCCAACACTTCATCCATAGATGGCGATGGTATGAATCTTATTGGCATTTTGCAATCGATTTTTCATAGTTGATCATATATCATGCTAATGATCCCTAAAACCCTTATTTCCGCTGCGTTGAAACACATGCGCCCATTAGGGTTTTTCGCTCCCCCTTGAAGGGGACCCCTGCAGAAGGCTACTAGACTTGATATTTTATTATGAGGGTTTTTAAGGTCTCATCAGTTTTATCTTATGTCTAACAATACAGGCATGCAATCCTATAGTGATAACATAACGATAAAACATTACAGGCATGCTTTTAGCAGATAAGGAAAGCAGTAAAAGATGATGTGATCAAAGCCCTTTCACGACATTGAACCAACCCATGCCAAAAGGAGGTTCAACTCTTGACATAGGACTCAAGCCCCTAAAATAGACCTATCCTAGCCGCCCTCTATCTTGGTCTTCAAGGTTGGCTCCAAGGTCCTTCTCACATGGTTTAGCTCTCAAAATTTAAGGGTAGACCCCAAGGGTTCGGCCAATACCATGGTCTTCCTCCAATGAGGATGCGCCACAATGCAAGAAGCCAAGTTAGCTAGCTCTCAAACCCAAGGGTTCGGCCATGCCTAACTTGCGCCACTAAGCAAGCTTGCGCCTCTTCCTTTGATGCTTGTTGCGCCACCATCCAAGGTATGCATGCGCCAAGTTCCAAGTACAGGCGCCACCCTAATCTTCTTCTTAGTTAAAAAGAAAAACGGCACGCAGGCCTCACAAGGATACATCACAGGCATGCAAAGGGGGCTTGACTAATGATCACAACATCATGCACAACCAAGGTATTTACTCATGCAATTCTACATGCTCATGAAAAACATAAAATCTGAAATTTTACTTTTTCATAAAACTAGTCTCTTTTTCTCATCTTCTTCTCACAAATCTTTTGGTTAATTGCGATTTATTTTTCATGATGATTTCAGAGATCCTTTTGGCTGGCAATTTTGTCAGATCAAGAGACTTGGCCAGTCCAAAGACACAATGCCCGTCCTATTTGACAAAATTACGTGCGCCTTTAATCTTTAAATCAGACAAGAAAAATAGTCCAAAAATCCAAAAGAGATTGAGAGGATGATAGAAACAAGAAACCCTAATTTTTCCTACTTAGAAAAATCGTTTGCCATGGATCATGCTATTGACGAAAATAGAGATATGGCATGTGAGCATGAAAGAAAAGCGTAAAACATCGTTCGAGTCTTGCAAGTCGCTCTGATACCACTGTTGGGAAACCCCGGGGACATTTTACAATTTTTCAGAGTTATAAGCATACATTCATACATTGCACAACGGAAGAATGTCCCCGAAATAGGCCGGTCCCAAAAACCCAGTGAAGATCGCAAGCAAGATAGTCGACACGATGAGTTAGGAAATACCTTAGAGCAAGATGAGGTCGATGTCGTGATAGGCGCCCAAGCGTGCGCCCTCTGCAGTCTCACACACACGGATGCCTCGAGTCCTCTTCTTCCACGCCCGGTGCTAGCCTCGGGAAGAAAATCCAAGCCTTAGGCAGATGCTCCAATCACCTTGCGCCACCACCAAGGAGGGATGCGCCAAAGAGGATGAAGAGGAGAGGAAACCGTCAAGAGCTTTCTTCACTTGCGCCAAGAAGAAGAAAGGAAGAAGACTTGCGGCCACTTGATGGAAGAGGAAGAGGTTGCGCCACCTTTGTTCCTTTCTCTCGCCCCTCTTGATGTGTTCACGCCTCCAAGGATGAATCATCTAAAGAGGGGGCGGCTAGGGTCACATATATAGGGCAAGAGGCGGTTAGGGCAAGGACTAGGATTATGACAAGTGTAGGGCTAGGATGAGAAGGTTTGATGCAAGGAAAGTCTCCAAGACTTTACCATAAATCTCATTCAACCTATCCATAATTGCCTAAGCACCATATCAGCCCAAGACATGCCTTAAAGGCATACATACCATCAATGGGAGAGGGCTAGGCGCATATTACTTCTTAATGAAGCAATTTTTGCCACCCAAACCCCATTATGCCCCTTAGGCGCCAATGGGGTTGGGTCTCTCCCCATTATACCCTTTTAGCTTATTTCCTCTTCATGACAATTTGTCATTGGGCCTCATTGGATAATGAGCTAGCCCAAACTTCATCACATGGGTTGATTAAGCATTTGGATCTAATCCAATGCAACCCTAATCCAAATGTGACCAACCATTGTCAAATACGGGTTAACCTGCCAAAAATGAAGTTTGGCTCCAATAACATTCTTCCATCTCATCAGGCCCATTGGCGCTGATGAAATCTCCCAATTAGATCCGAGTTATCCAATAACTCGATCATAAGGCTTCCTGATCAATACGAGAACTCAAGTATCAAGGTGTGCGACCCTGTAGGTTCCTCTGACGCTGGCAGTGCTGACCAAAGGTCACCACAAGCAGTGAGTGGCACCTAGCAGTGCATCGCTGCTACTCAGGTCATTGGAATGGATATCGACATCGACATCCCCATCATCGCAACTAGGTACAGATGCATTACAGTCTCTTTGCCGAACTGATATCCGATTGGACAAGTGTGTCACCACTTGTTTTCATCCAATCACATGGCTATGACTAAAACAGGTTCTCACCTGGGTATGGCCATACACTCTCAGTCATAGAACCATAGAGGAGCTCCATGGATATCATACTTCCTTAAGGAAGGGGCAAATCCTATTTCTGTCCATTGACCTTCTCATATGGGTCGTGACATGCTCAATGACAACCGTTATGACCTCCCAACTACGGCGAGGTGTTAGGTTGTATCAAAGCAAATCCCTAACCATATAGAATGATCAATGACCTCAAGTCAAGGGATCAATGCATCTCCTATCACTTGTGAGGATAACTCATGACACCAAGTCATAGCCTCACAGCGGGTCTATCTAGTATATCCTCCAATGATATACCCATGTGTCTGCGTTAGCACAACGTGCCTAACCAGCCCACATACCAGTCTCACAAGTACCATAGTTTTCCCATATCCACTAAGGTACATCGACTGGGGACTATAGTTCGAGCACAGATCCAATCTGTCTCTAGGGACATTATCATGTTAGTACATATGCGCAGATGTAAACAAACATAGATAACGACAATGCCAGAATGATATAAATATCAAAGTCAAGTAGTACATAAGTGGACCAAAACTAGGTCCTAGGACATATACACCAACACATGCCTCTATAAAGAATAATAGTTCTATTAAAGTACATTCAAACAATGTCTGACCATGTCCATACATTGGTCTACAGGGCATATACACCAACAATCTCCCACTTGCACTAAGACCAAGGGCAACTGATGTTTAATCAGTCCCTTTGTCTCTAGTATGACTTATTTAGCTTCCGCTGCGCCAGAGGCTACGTCAGTGGGTTTTTCCAGATTGCTATCTGTGTTTATTTTAATAAATTTGAATCATCATCTTTATCCATGATCTCTAAGATCAGATGATATTGCTGCAGTACATACTTGAGTGCTAAGTTCCATGCTATGACCCTAATAAGAATTATATTGGACCATCGAGCACCAGGAACTAAATCAAGTTCAAGTGAATGAAGCTACTTCCTTGGCTGCCACAAGAAGCTGCAATGCACTCAGCCTTAATTGTAGAATTTTGCCACTGTAGTTTGTCTAATGCTCTTCCAGCACGCAACACCTCAACAAGGCAAAGCGCAAATTCTGGCTGTGATCAATAGTCATTAGACTGGAACGAAGTGTCAGTGTACCCCTGTACACAAAGTTCTTCCTATCTATCACAGACTAAAATTTAATCCTTTACACTTCCCAAGTACGAAGGATTGCTTTCACAGTTATCCAGTGTCTGAACACTAGGATCTGATTGAAACTTGCTGGCCATGCTCCAAGCACTTGCCACAAATGGTCTTGTGTACTATACAAAACATGATCTATCCTGTACCCAATGTAACAGGATTTTAGACCCATGTTACTACTCTCTAGCTGTGTCATAGGACACAACATCCTCATGAGAGTCAGACCATATCTCTCTGGAAGGTATCAATATTTGGAATCATCCAATATAAACCTCTCCAGAAACTCTTGGATGAACGTAGATTGACTAAAGGGCAATGACTTTCTTGGATCTCTATCTATAGATCCTCATGCCTAGGATGTAGGCATCATTCCCTATATCATTCTTCTTGAAATACTTCTCAAGCTTTGTCTTCACCATGTGAAGAGTTGAGATGTCATTCCATGTGAGGAGAATATCATCAATCTTCTAGAACAAGAACTATTATGGTGCTCCCACTAATCTTCTAGTAAACACAGGCTCTTTTAACATGCTTGCATAAGACCATGCATATATTTATGGCCACTATATGAAAACATTGGCTATTTCCATATGGATATCCTCTTCCAGACATCCAACAAGAAAAGTAGTTTTTCATAACATGCCATAACAGAAAATGCAACAAGCAGATACCTAATGGACTTAAAACTCAGCTATTGGTGAAAATTTTCATCATTATCCACCCAGTGGATTTGCCTGAAATTTCTATTCACCAGCTTGCCTTTAAGGTAACAATATTACCTTCCATGTCTATCTTCCTAGAAGATTTATTTACAGCCTGTGGGTATAACCCCTTTGGCGGCTCATCCAAGTCCCAGACTTGATCAGCAGACATGGAGTCCATTTTGGGTTCTCATGGCCCTTAGCCATTTCTTGGAATCTGGTCCACCGACTGCTTCCATTTCCTCATAAGTCTTAGGTTCATCCTTGATGAAAAATTCGTCATGCCCAGCATATCGAATCGATCCAGACTTATGTGGTTCCTGTGTTACTTGAACCTCAGGTTGACTTTCAACCTGTATGTGAGATTTTGCTCTCCATCTGTGTCTAATTATATTGTGGTTGATTCTGGACCTTGTCCCAATCAAATCTACTCCCACTAGCTTCTTTCAAAAGAAATACTTTCTCAAGAGAGACAGTAGTTTGTGCAACAAATATTTTGTTCTCTTTGGGATAGAATTAGCACTCTACAGTGCACCACAAACACATACTTTTGAATCACTGCACATTACATTCCCAATTCCATTGAAGAAATGGGATATTTACAGTTTGCAACTCAAAAGCTAACTTAGACACTTTCTTATGGAGTGGTAGTACATCTATTTGCATGGCATCATAGTAGTATATTTGCATGACTATTCAAAGATGGAACCACATGCAATGTGTTCCTCTTTCTTTCTTTGAAATTCACCACACAGTGGTGTTCCAAGTATGTTGTGAGATAATCCCCAGACTCCTTAGGAAAGTCATCAAATTTTCCACTAATCACCTTGATCCAATCAAAGTGCTTTAATAGACCCTCCAATTTGATTATGTACTTCATTTTGAACTTCTTGGATTTCTCCAAAGTACTTGGGTTGGATAAAGCATATCCACACCTAATGAAGTATACAACACCTCTTAGTGCTTGTTTACATGGGTCCACACACATTGTTGTGTAATAGATCCAACAAGCCACTAACCCTTCCACCCTTTATGGTGAAGGCAGCATCTGTCACATTGTTCCTTTGAACTAGGCTCACATAGGCCTGGCAAAAAATTATACGACCCGCCAACATGACACGACACGACACGAGTTTTCGCGGGTTTGGGTTTAACATAATCATGTTTCGTGTCATTATCGTGTCGACCCATTTATGACACGCTAAAATTCGTGTCGTGTCGCGGGTTGACCCGTCTAACCCATATATAATATATATTATATAAAATTAATAATTTATAGATAATTTTAATATAGTGAGTTAAACAGGTTATTCATGTCGTGTCGTGTCAATTGTGTCGTGTTGTTGTTGGGGTATGCCCTTAAGGCTAATGTTTGAGGCCTTGGGATTGTATCAGTATCATGTAATAAACTCTTGTGTTTATAAAGGCATGGTTATTATTCAGGTTGTTACCTTCTCTGCTGCAATTAGTGTACTTCTGAATAATGTCTCAAAGCTGTTCAGCTGGGCTGACATGCTATAAAGTCCTTAGTCGAGATATCTTGGTAAACATGAGACAGCCATGATATGATTGAGACTAATATGTATTCTAATCTTATAGGATGCTTCGAGCATGGAATAAGATGTAGACTCATAGGTACATTGGATGTACTGGACAGACCCTAGTAGGATATTCAATTGCTTGTCACAATGTGAATAATCCTTGTTTGCATCAAGTGGCACATGTCCTCTGACTTGAGATCACTTGTGTTTCTAAATGATGATTGTCATTGTTTTGAGGTAGTTCGATATCATTTGAAACATAATGATTATTGACTATCTTGGATGGTGAGCTTGAGTCAGGTTAGGGCACTCGTGATAGATACAGGATTGCCGTCTCCTTGTTCAAGGAGTGAGATGTTCTAATGGGCCCCCCCCCCCTATGAGATGATTGAGAAAGTGTATGGCCATACCCAGGTGACTATGTTCATCTGATCTAATCATGCTCATCATATTGGAGCTACAGGCTTAACACGCTTGTCCAATAAGAACATCCAGTGGCAAAGGAAACATGTATGCCTAGTGAAGTGCATTCACCCTTGTGCTGTGGTTTGGGTGTAGTCTTGGAAGACTCTTTCCTTTATATCGGGAGACAGTGATGTGTTGCTAGATACCCCTCACTGATCGTGATAATGTTAGTTATCGTTACCGACATCTAAAGGAAACCCTTAGGGTCGCACAATTTGATGATATGGCTTACTTAAGTCTGATCGTGTGGACTGAATTGTTTCGGTTCAGTTTAAAGGGATTTAAACTCTGATTGTAAGTGAGATCTGGTCTGATCATGTGTGATTGATTAGGGCTTGAGATCGGTAAGCTTCGATCGAGAGTAGTGATGCTAGATCGGTGAGATCAGAAGCGTCAAGAGATCAACGGTTAGATCTTGAACCATTTTGGTTCATTGAGATCTAGACCATGGCTTGGGCTGGTTTCATGTGGTCTTTGAACCAAATTGGTTTGGACCAATTTGGATTGAACCGGTTCACATGGGTGAACGCATGGTTCGATCCATAAGGCGTTTTGGGTGGTTTGCTTGGAGTGGGAGCGCATGGCTTCATGACTTTCCATAATTGGAAGTCATGTAATGCCATCTCCTAAGAGAAACGCCTAACGCTTCTCCTCTTGGTCTAATCGCATCTCCACTTTGGTAGGGGAGAAGGTGTTGACGCCAAGGAAGAGGAGGGAGGTTCGGCCAAGCTTTTTCTCATCACCTTCATGCGACAAGCACACCTTGGAGGTCTTTGCTAGCACAAAGAACACCAAGAAGTAGCCATCTTCATCCTCTTGTGTGCGTCCTCTTTGGAGGAGGAGCACTTGCGCCTTTGCTTCCAAGGCGCCATCGAAACTATGGCATTGGTATGATCCTTTGTAGATTTTATCAAGCTTTATGTTAGTTGATCATATATCATGCAGCCGATCCCTTGAAACCCTTGCTTCCGCTTAAAAATCAAAGATGCGCCATCCATAGGGTTTCACCCCCTTGCGCTCCCCCTTGAAGGGGACTCTACAGTTGTGTCATCTAATAACTTTATATTATAAATCGTGTCAATCGTGTCGTGTCGTGTCGTGTTATGTGACACGACCTATTTATTAAACGTGTTAATCGTGTCGTGTCGTGTCACCTGTGAAATAAGCGGGTTGTGTCTGTGTTTCGTATATTGACACGTATACATAAACGGGTCGTGTTCGTGTCAAGCACAATCGTGTCACGTGTCAAGTATGACACGACACGTTATGACACGCGAAACATGAATTGCCACCCCTAGGCTCACATGTATCATAATCCTGAAAGGATAATGATCCCAATAGTCCATGGACCTTTGGATTTGACCATTGTTCTATGGTTCAAGAGACAATGCTATAAGAGGGTGTTTATTGAATCATTGGATCTGATCTTGTGTTACATATAGAACCACAAATTATTATCAACTGTATCACTTCAATAGAATATCTCAGATTTAAAAAAAATATCATTTATTATTTCAAACTGAAATCCTTTCCAAAAGGAATGATGTTCTAATACATAAGCTGATACATAATAGCAAAGTTCTAGATAAAGTCTTCAAGGCAGTGAGATGATATCAATAGCAGCATCCAATGCTCCGTCCCTGACCCGAGAGTCGATCCCATCAAGCCTAATCGTCCTACTTCTTCAGAGCTCCTGCATATGAAAAACATATGTAAGTTCCACATGCGGTACCCAGTACCCATGAATAAGAAGTAGACAAAAGACCTCGGTAACACAATACCAGAAGCAGATGGATTACATCTCTTCTTCTTTGCCATGCTCTTCTCGGCCATTAATCCTCTTCGAAATACCCATGCATTCCCAGTCTTCCGAAGTATTAGCTTCGAAGATACAGAACCATGGTCATTATTGTTGGGGTATGCCCTTAAGGCTAATGTTTGAGGCCTTGGGATTGTATCAGTATCATGTAATAAACTCTTGTGTTTATAAAGGCATGGTTATTATTCAGGTTGTTACCTTCTCTGCTGCAATTAGTGTACTTCTGAATAATGTCTCAAAGCTGTTCAGCTGGGCTGACATGCTATAAAGTCCTTAGTCGAGATATCTTGGTAAACATGAGACAGCCATGATATGATTGAGACTAATATGTATTCTAATCTTATAGGATGCTTCAAGCATGGAATAAGATGTAGACTCATGGGTACATTGGATGTACTGGACAGACCCTAGTAGGATATTCAATTGCTTGTCACAATGTGAATAATCCTTGTTTGCATCAAGTGGCACATGTCCTCTGACTTGAGATCACTTGTGTTTCTAAATGATGATTGTCATTGTTTTGAGGTAGTTCGATATCATTTGAAACATAATGATTATTGACTATCTTGGATGGTGAGCTTGAGTCAGGTTAGGGCACTCGTGATAGATACAGGATTGCCGTCTCCTTGTTCAAGGAGTGAGATGTTCTAATGGGCCCCCCCTATGAGATGATTGAGAAAGTGTATGGCCATACCCAGGTGACTATGTTCATCTGATCTAATCATGCTCATCATATTGGAGCTACAGGCTTGACACGCTTGTCCAATAAGAACATCCAGTGGCAAAGGAAACATGTATGCCTAGTGAAGTGCATTCACCCTTGTGCTGTGGTTTGGGTGTAGTCTTGGAAGACTCTTTCCTTTATATCGGGAGACAGTGATGTGTTGCTAGATACCCCTCACTGATCGTGATAACGTTAGTTATCGTTACCGACATCTAAAGGAAACCCTTAGGGTCGCACAATTTGATGATATGGCTTACTTAAGTCTGATCGTGTGGACTGAATTGTTTCGGTTCAGTTTAAAGGGATTTAAACTCTGATTGTAAGTGAGATCTGGTCTGATCATGTGTGATTGATTAGGGCTTGAGATCGGTAAGCTTCGATCGAGAGTAGTGATGCTAGATCGGTGAGATCAGAAGCGTCAAGAGATCAACGGTTAGATCTTGAACCATTTTGGTTCAGAGAGATCTAGACCATGGCTTGGGCTGGTTTCATGTGGTCTTTGAACCAAATTGGTTTGGACCAATTTGGATTGAACCGGTTCACATGGGTGAACGCATGGTTCTATCCATAAGGCGTTTTGGGCGGTTTGCTTGGAGTGGGAGCGCATGGCTTCATGACTTTCCATAATTGGAAGTCATGTAACGCCATCTCCTAAGAGAAACGCCTAACGCTTCTCCTCTTGGTCTAATCGCATCTCCACTTTGGTAGGGGAGAAGGTGTTGACGCCAAGGAAGAGGAGGGAGGTTCGGCCAAGCTTTTTCTCATCACCTTCATGCGACAAGCACACCTTGGAGGTCTTTGCTAGCACAAAGAACACCAAGAAGTAGCCATCTTCATCCTCTTGTGTGCGTCCTCTTTGGAGGAGGAGCACTTGCGCCTTTGCTTCCAAGGCGCCATCGAAACTATGGCATTGGTATGATCCTTTGTAGATTTTATCAAGCTTTATGTTAGTTGATCATATATCATGCAGCCGATCCCTTGAAACCCTTGCTTCCGCTTAAAAATCAAAGATGCGCCATCCATAGGGTTTCACCCCCTTGCGCTCCCCCTTGAAGGGGACTCTACAGTTGTGTCATCTAATAACTTTATATTATAAATCGTGTCAATCGTGTCGTGTCGTGTCGTGTTATGTGACACGACCTATTTATTAAACGTGTTAATCGTGTCGTGTCGTGTCACCTGTGAAATAAGCGGGTTGTGTCTGTGTTTCGTATATTGACACGTATACATAAACGGGTCGTGTTCGTGTCAAGCACAATCGTGTCACGTGTCAAGTATGACACGACACGTTATGACACGCGAAACACGAATTGCCACCCCTAGGCTCACATGTATCATAATCCTGAAAGGATAATGATCCCAATAGTCCATGGACCTTTGGATTTGACCATTGTTCTATGGTTCAAGAGACAATGCTATAAGAGGGTGTTTATTGAATCATTGGATCTGATCTTGTGTTACATATAGAACCACAAATTATTATCAACTGTATCACTTCAATAGAATATCTCAGATTTAAAAAAAAATATCATTTATTATTTCAAACTGAAATCCTTTCCAAAAGGAATGATGTTCTAATACATAAGCTGATACATAATAGCAAAGTTCTAGATAAAGTCTTCAAGGCAGTGAGATGATATCAATAGCAGCATCCAATGCTCCGTCCCTGACCCGAGAGTCGATCCCATCAAGCCTAATCGTCCTACTTCTTCAGAGCTCCTGCATATGAAAAACATATGTAAGTTCCACATGCGGTACCCAGTACCCATGAATAAGAAGTAGACAAAAGACCTCGGTAACACAATACCAGAAGCAGATGGATTACATCTCTTCTTCTTTGCCATGCTCTTCTCGGCCATTAATCCTCTTCGAAATACCCATGCATTCCCAGTCTTCCGAAGTATTAGCTTCGAAGATACAGAACCATGGTCATTATTGTTGGGGTATGCCCTTAAGGCTAATGTTTGAGGCCTTGGGATTGTATCAGTATCATGTAATAAACTCTTGTGTTTATAAAGGCATGGTTATTATTCAGGTTGTTACCTTCTCTGCTGCAATTAGTGTACTTCTGAATAATGTCTCAAAGCTGTTCAGCTGGGCTGACATGCTATAAAGTCCTTAGTCGAGATATCTTGGTAAACATGAGATAGCCATGATATGATTGAGACTAATATGTATTCTAATCTTATAGGATGCTTCAAGCATGGAATAAGATGTAGACTCATGGGTACATTGGATGTACTGGACAGACCCTAGTAGGATATTCAATTGCTTGTCACAATGTGAATAATCCTTGTTTGCATCAAGTGGCACATGTCCTCTGACTTGAGATCACTTGTGTTTCTAAATGATGATTGTCATTGTTTTGAGGTAGTTCGATATCATTTGAAACATAATGATTATTGACTATCTTGGATGGTGAGCTTGAGTCAGGTTAGGGCACTCGTGATAGATACAGGATTGCCGTCTCCTTGTTCAAGGAGTGAGATGTTCTAATGGGCCCCCCCCTATGAGATGATTGAGAAAGTGTATGGCCATACCCAGGTGACTATGTTCATCTGATCTAATCATGCTCATCATATTGGAGCTACAGGCTTGACACGCTTGTCCAATAAGAACATCCAGTGGCAAAGGAAACATGTATGCCTAGTGAAGTGCATTCACCCTTGTGCTGTGGTTTGGGTGTAGTCTTGGAAGACTCTTTCCTTTATATCGGGAGACAGTGATGTGTTGCTAGATACCCCTCACTGATCGTGATAACGTTAGTTATCGTTACCGACATCTAAAGGAAACCCTTAGGGTCGCACAATTTGATGATATGGCTTACTTAAGTCTGATCGTGTGGACTGAATTGTTTCGGTTCAGTTTAAAGGGATTTAAACTCTGATTGTAAGTGAGATCTGGTCTGATCATGTGTGATTGATTAGGGCTTGAGATTGGTAAGCTTCGATCGAGAGTAGTGATGCTAGATCGGTGAGATCAGAAGCGTCAAGAGATCAACGGTTAGATCTTGAACCATTTTGGTTCAGAGAGATCTAGACCATGGCTTGGGCTGGTTTCATGTGGTCTTTGAACCAAATTGGTTTGGACCAATTTGGATTGAACCGGTTCACATGGGTGAACGCATGGTTCGATCCATAAGGCGTTTTGGGCGGTTTGCTTGGAGTGGGAGCGCATGGCTTCATGACTTTCCATAATTGGAAGTCATGTAACGCCATCTCCTAAGAGAAACGCCTAACGCTTCTCCTCTTGGTCTAATCGCATCTCCACTTTGGTAGGGGAGAAGGTGTTGACGCCAAGGAAGAGGAGGGAGGTTCGGCCAAGCTTTTTCTCATCACCTTCATGCGACAAGCACACCTTGGAGGTCTTTGCTAGCACAAAGAACACCAAGAAGTAGCCATCTTCATCCTCTTGTGTGCGTCCTCTTTGGAGAAGGAGCACTTGCGCCTTTGCTTCCAAGGCGCCATCGAAACTATGGCATTGGTATGATCCTTTGTAGATTTTATCAAGCTTTATGTTAGTTGATCATATATCATGCAGCCGATCCCTTGAAACCCTTGCTTCCGCTTAAAAATCAAAGATGCGCCATCCATAGGGTTTCACCCCCTTGCGCTCCCCCTTGAAGGGGACTCTACAGTTGTGTCATCTAATAACTTTATATTATAAATCGTGTCAATCGTGTCGTGTCGTGTCGTGTTATGTGACACGACCTATTTATTAAACGTGTTAATCGTGTCGTGTCGTGTCACCTGTGAAATAAGCGGGTTGTGTCTGTGTTTCGTATATTGACACGTATACATAAACGGGTCGTGTTCGTGTCAAGCACAATCGTGTCACGTGTCAAGTATGACACGACACGTTATGACACGCGAAACACGAATTGCCACCCCTAGGCTCACATGTATCATAATCTTGAAAGGATAATGATCCCAATAGTCCATGGACCTTTGGATTTGACCATTGTTCTATGGTTCAAGAGACAATGCTATAAGAGGGTGTTTATTGAATCATTGGATCTGATCTTGTGTTACATATAGAACCACAAATTATTATCAACTGTATCACTTCAATAGAATATCTCAGATTTAAAAAAAATATCATTTATTATTTCAAACTGAAATCCTTTCCAAAAGGAATGATGTTCTAATACATAAGCTGATACATAATAGCAAAGTTCTAGATAAAGTCTTCAAGGCAGTGAGATGATATCAATAGCAGCATCCAATGCTCCGTCCCTGACCCGAGAGTCGATCCCATCAAGCCTAATCGTCCTACTTCTTCAGAGCTCCTGCATATGAAAAACATATGTAAGTTCCACATGCGGTACCCAGTACCCATGAATAAGAAGTAGACAAAAGACCTCGGTAACACAATACCAGAAGCAGATGGATTACATCTCTTCTTCTTTGCCATGCTCTTCTCGGCCATTAATCCTCTTCGAAATACCCATGCATTCCCAGTCTTCCGAAGTATTAGCTTCGAAGATACAGAACCATGGTCATTATTGTTGGGGTATGCCCTTAAGGCTAATGTTTGAGGCCTTGGGATTGTATCAGTATCATGTAATAAACTCTTGTGTTTATAAAGGCATGGTTATTATTCAGGTTGTTACCTTCTCTGCTGCAATTAGTGTACTTCTGAATAATGTCTCAAAGCTGTTCAGCTGGGCTGACATGCTATAAAGTCCTTAGTCGAGATATCTTGGTAAACATGAGACAGCCATGATATGATTGAGACTAATATGTATTCTAATCTTATAGGATGCTTCAAGCATGGAATAAGATGTAGACTCATGGGTACATTGGATGTACTGGACAGACCCTAGTAGGATATTCAATTGCTTGTCACAATGTGAATAATCCTTGTTTGCATCAAGTGGCACATGTCCTCTGACTTGAGATCACTTGTGTTTCTAAATGATGATTGTCATTGTTTTGAGGTAGTTCGATATCATTTGAAACATAATGATTATTGACTATCTTGGATGGTGAGCTTGAGTCAGGTTAGGGCACTCGTGATAGATACAGGATTGCCGTCTCCTTGTTCAAGGAGTGAGATGTTCTAATGGGCCCCCCCTATGAGATGATTGAGAAAGTGTATGGCCATACCCAGGTGACTATGTTCATCTGATCTAATCATGCTCATCATATTGGAGCTACAGGCTTGACACGCTTGTCCAATAAGAACATCCAGTGGCAAAGGAAACATGTATGCCTAGTGAAGTGCATTCACCCTTGTGCTGTGGTTTGGGTGTAGTCTTGGAAGACTCTTTCCTTTATATCGGGAGACAGTGATGTGTTGCTAGATACCCCTCACTGATCGTGATAACGTTAGTTATCGTTACCGACATCTAAAGGAAACCCTTAGGGTCGCACAATTTGATGATATGGCTTACTTAAGTCTGATCGTGTGGACTGAATTGTTTCGGTTCAGTTTAAAGGGATTTAAACTCTGATTGTAAGTGAGATCTGGTCTGATCATGTGTGATTGATTAGGGCTTGAGATCGGTAAGCTTCGATCGAGAGTAGTGATGCTAGATCGGTGAGATCAGAAGCGTCAAGAGATCAACGGTTAGATCTTGAACCATTTTGGTTCAGAGAGATCTAGACCATGGCTTGGGCTGGTTTCATGTGGTCTTTGAACCAAATTGGTTTGGACCAATTTGGATTGAACCGGTTCACATGGGTGAACGCATGGTTCGATCCATAAGGCGTTTTGGGCGGTTTGCTTGGAGTGGGAGCGCATGGCTTCATGACTTTCCATAATTGGAAGTCATGTAACGCCATCTCCTAAGAGAAACGCCTAACGCTTCTCCTCTTGGTCTAATCGCATCTCCACTTTGGTAGGGGAGAAGGTGTTGACGCCAAGGAAGAGGAGGGAGGTTCGGCCAAGCTTTTTCTCATCACCTTCATGCGACAAGCACACCTTGGAGGTCTTTGCTAGCACAAAGAACACCAAGAAGTAGCCATCTTCATCCTCTTGTGTGCGTCCTCTTTGGAGAAGGAGCACTTGCGCCTTTGCTTCCAAGGCGCCATCGAAACTATGGCATTGGTATGATCCTTTGTAGATTTTATCAAGCTTTATGTTAGTTGATCATATATCATGCAGCCGATCCCTTGAAACCCTTGCTTCCGCTTAAAAATCAAAGATGCGCCATCCATAGGGTTTCACCCCCTTGCGCTCCCCCTTGAAGGGGACTCTACAGTTGTGTCATCTAATAACTTTATATTATAAATCGTGTCAATCGTGTCGTGTCGTGTCGTGTTATGTGACACGACCTATTTATTAAACGTGTTAATCGTGTCGTGTCGTGTCACCTGTGAAATAAGCGGGTTGTGTCTGTGTTTCGTATATTGACACGTATACATAAACGGGTCGTGTTCGTGTCAAGCACAATCGTGTCACGTGTCAAGTATGACACGACACGTTATGACACGCGAAACACGAATTGCCACCCCTAGGCTCACATGTATCATAATCCTGAAAGGATAATGATCCCAATAGTCCATGGACCTTTGGATTTGACCATTGTTCTATGGTTCAAGAGACAATGCTATAAGAGGGTGTTTATTGAATCATTGGATCTGATCTTGTGTTACATATAGAACCACAAATTATTATCAACTGTATCACTTCAATAGAATATCTCAGATTTAAAAAAAATATCATTTATTATTTCAAACTGAAATCCTTTCCAAAAGGAATGATGTTCTAATACATAAGTTGATACATAATAGCAAAGTTCTAGATAAAGTCTTCAAGGCAGTGAGATGATATCAATAGCAGCATCCAATGCTCCGTCACTGACCCGAGAGTCGATCCCATCAAGCCTAATCGTCCTACTTCTTCAGAGCTCCTGCATATGAAAAACATATGTAAGTTCCACATGCGGTACCCAGTACCCATGAATAAGAAGTAGACAAAAGACCTCGGTAACACAATACCAGAAGCAGATGGATTACATCTCTTCTTCTTTGCCATGCTCTTCTCGGCCATTAATCCTCTTCGAAATACCCATGCATTCCCAGTCTTCCGAAGTATTAGCTTCGAAGATACAGAACCATGGTCATTCTTGTTGGGGTATGCCCTTAAGGCTAATGTTTGAGGCCTTGGGATTGTAACAGTATCATGTATAAACTCTTATGTTTATAAAGGCAATGGTTGTTATTCAGTTTGTTATATTATCTGCTGCAATACATATACTTCTGAATAATGTCTCAATGCTGTTCAGCTATGCTGACATGCTGTAATGTCCTTAGTCGAGATATCTTGGTGAACATGAGACAACCTTGATATGATTGAGACTAATATGTGTTCTAATCTTATAGGATGCTTCGAGCATGGAATAAGATGTAGACTCATGGGTACATTGGATGTACTGGACAGACCCTACTAGGATATTCAATTGCTTGTCACAATGTGAATAATCCTTGATTGCAACAAGTGGCACATTTCCTCTGACTTGAGATCACTTGTGTTTCTAAATGATGATTGTCATTGTTTTGAGGTAGTTCAATATCATTTGAAACATAATGGTTATAGACTATCTTGGATGGTGAACTTGAGTCATGTTAGGGCGCTAGTGATAGATATAGGATTGCCGTCTTCTTGATTGGAGTGTGATGTTCTAAAGGGGCCCCCCTGGATGAGATGATTGAGAAAGTGTATGGCCATACCCAGGTGACTATGATCATCTGATCTAATCATGCTCATCATATTGGAGCTACAAGCTTGACACGCTTGTCCAATAAGAACATCCAGTGGCAAAGGAAACTTGCATGCCTTGTGAAGTGGATTCACACTTGTGCTGTGGTTTGTGTGTAGTCTTGGAAGACTCTTTTCTTTATATCGGGAGACAGTGATGTGTTGCTAGATACCCCTCACTGATCGTGATAACGTGAGTTATCGTTACCGACATTTAAAGAAAACCCTCAGGGTCGCACAATTTGATGATATGGCTTACTTAAGTCAGATCGTATGGACTGAATTGTTTGGGTTCAGTTTGAAAGGATTTAATCTCTGATTGTAAGTGAGATCTGGTCTGATCATGTTTGATTGATTAGGGCTTGAGATCGGTAAGCTTCGATCGAGAGAATGGATGCTAGATCGGTGAGATCAGGAGCATCAAGAGATGAACGGTTGGATCTGGAGCCTTAGGGTTTAATTGTGATCTAGACCAAATCGCTTGGGTTAATTGGTCTTGGACCAAACTAAAATTGAACCAGCTCATCAAGTGAGCGCATGGTTCAAGTGGAGAGGAGTATGCGCTTGGGGTAATCCCATGGTCGCATGAAGAGAGTGGTTTACTATTTTTGGAAACCATGTTTCCAAATCGTGACCACGCCTCACGATAGCTTCTCTTCACGCCTATTGTCGCTCCTTCCTCGCGTGGCTCTCTCATTCGAGTGTTTTTGGGGTTGATGACAAGAAGCAAATCGCCAAGCAAAGAAAAGGTTCTCTCTTCCCTTCCATACGACAAGGACCTCTTGGAACCTTGCTAGCACAAGGAGCACCATCGAAGTAGGCGACTTCTTCATCTTGTGTGCGCATCCTTTGGAGGAGATCCCTATTGCTCTCTGCTTCCAAGTCGCCATCTAGAAATGGCATCGGTATGACATCTTCTATGTTTGCAATCGGTTTAACAAGTTGATCATATGTTATGCATGAATCCGATCCCCTAGAAACCCTCTTCCGCTGCTTAAAAATTTTATATGCGCCATGCTTTAGGGTTTCGCCCCCTTCTGGGGACTTTCAATTGGTATCAGAGGCCGGTTATATGCATGTTTGTATGATTGCTTAACTTTAGTGATCCATGTTTGCGCAACACCTTAGATCTAAACTACATGCGAAAGTTATTCATGCGAAAACTACATGAAGTATGATTTTTTATCATTAGCGCATGTATCTAGTTGGCGCATACATTTAGTTTTTCTCAAAAACTTCTTTACTTGCGCGACTCACCTTAGATCTAAATGGCGCCTGCTATAAGTCCTTAGACGGGTTAGTAGGGTTGAAGTCATCTCTAGTTAAGATCCAACTAGTCTGATCAGACCATCTGACAGCCTAGATGGGTCGACCAGATGGCACCTATGCGCAAGCATAAGGTGGCTATAGGTCGACTGCATCAAAGGCGTGTAGCGAGGTCTGGTTGAGACAACTAGTGAACACGCATGAGTTAGGCCCGGGGTCACACCCGCTTGCCAAAACTCATGTAGGTTGTTCAGCCCTAGCGCATGCATAGTTGACCACTGGGTCGACTCAAGTCAGTTAGGACTTGGTGCATGCAAGGGCAGTGGATCTGACTAGGTCTGATGAGTGGATCCCTATTAATGGACCGTTGTAAGGTAGTAGGGCACATAAGGAAAATAAAATTGATGCCAATGGGTTTTTTGAAAATTTTATTTTCATGAATGGATCACATGTTGATTGTAAGCATATGCTTGTTTATTTAATCTTATGTGGGACGCCTAATTAATGTGTGCTGTGCTGGGGCCTGCGAGCCTGGTTAAAACTTGTAAATTAATTTATATTGTGATCTGCGCATCACATTGCATTTAATTTATAAAATGTAATTGACCTGCGTGTCAATCTTGTCTAGATAGATTAATTTGTAATTTGATCAGACAAGAGCACACAGCACACTTGGCAGAGGCGCATGCAGCAGTGGCTTGACCAGGTGGGAGGTCCAGGGTTCGACTCTGGGACAGGCGCATTTACCTGGTGGGAGCACCTGAGCTGCAGTGGGCGCTTAGGCCCTGGTTTGGGCCAGATGAGCAGCAAAAGACCCATGAAGAAAAGCAAGTGAAGACTTAAGTTTAATTTAAGGTCTAACTTAGGCTTAATGGGCTTTTACCACATAAGATGCTTTCTATTTATTGCTTTTATAATTAGAATTGCATGAGTTTATCTTCTGCTATCACCATAGGAATTGCATGATAGTCAAGAAGATAAAAGACCGTTAAAATCCAACGCTAAAATATCAAGCTCGTAAGCCTTCTGACGCGAAACCTCACTATTCTGATTATTGTTGGAGCCGTGTTGTACCCACTCAGTGGGCACGTCCATCTATCTTCAGACGGTGCGGGATTACACCTGCGTGTTACAGAGAAGGGATTTATCGCTTCTCATTGCTCAGCATAGCACGTGGTGGTCCAGGGAGTAGGTCGGGTCAGCTTGACCATGTAGGCTACATATGTGGCGCATATGGTAGCACATGGAGGCAGCCATCTGTGGGATCAGAGACTGTGTTGTACCAACTCAGTTGGCACAGTCAGCTGGATTACCCAGATGAAGGGGAATCGCACGGGTTGGCGATTGGCTGGGACTGCCTACCAGAAATTAGTGCTTGTACTCTCTGTGCATCTTATCTCGCCTGAGAGGGACGCGGAGACCAAGTATGAAATCTGGATCCCATCTCACTAAAAGAGTGTTACTCTTTCGGACTGTTTTCTTGGATTTTTCAGTCAGATAAAATAGTGAGAAAAGAATCTTTCTTAAGTCCTGGATTGATTCTGAACATTGATACTGACCTTGCTGTTCTTGCATTGTTGTAGATTCCTGCAGCAACGAACACCATGAGCTTCAATGTGCGATCCCTACTGGAAAGGGAGAAGTTTGCTGGACCAAACTTCTCAGACTGGTACGGACACCTTAAGATTGTTCTTAAGGCAGAGAGGAAACTGTATGTCCTCGAGACGGCTATACCGCCTCAGCCCGCTCCGAACGCCGCAAGGGCGGTTCGGGATGCCTATGAAAAGCATGTCAATGATAGCATTGATGTCGCTTGCCTGATGCTAGCGTCTATGACGCCACCGCTGCAGCGTCAGCATGAGGATATGTCGGCTATAGAAATTATAGCAAACCTCAAGATGCTGTATGCTGCGCAGGCGAGGCCTGAGCGCTATAATTTGACTAAGCTGTTCTTTCAGAGCAAACTGGCTGAAGGGAGCCCAGTGGGAGCTCACGTGCTCAAGATGATTGGGCACAAGGAGGCTCTAGAGAAACTGGGGCATACCATCAATCAGGAGCTTGCTGTAGACATTATTCTGCAGTCTCTCCCGCCCTCTTTCGATGCGTTCATCATTAACTTTAATATGAACAAAATCGATTGTACTCCGGCAGAGCTGCTGAATATGCTCTTGACTACTGAGGAGACTCTGAAGGGAAAGCCTTCAACCTCTGTCTTGATGTTTCCTTCAAGGAACAAGAAGAAGGGGAAGAAGGGCAAGACCCCTGTCAAGAGCTACAGCAAGGCTCTGAAGCAAAAGGTCAAGCGGTCGAAGGAATACAGATGTTTCCACTGTGGCTAGCTAGGTCACTGGAAAAAGGATTGTAAAGCGCTCCAAGGAGACAAGAGGGGAAGCATCGCTTCTGGCTCAGGTATATACGTGACGGAAGTCATGGTTTCATCTTCTTCTATTTCATGGGTGTTGGACACTGCATGTGGAGTTCACATTTGTTCAAATGTACAGGAACTCAAGAGAAGAAGACAGGTGGGATAGCATGAGGTGGACCTACGAGTTGGAAACGGGGCACGGGTTGCTGCTGTTGCTGTAGGAGACTATTTCATCTCTTTACCATCTGGACTTGTATTGGAACTAGACAATTGTTACTTTGTTCCCAGCATTACTAAAAATATTATCTCCATTCCTGCTCTTGTCAGGAAGGGGTTTTCCTTTGAATGCAATATTTCAAAGTGTGTTCTTTCTTTAGATAATATTGTTTATGCTACTGGTTCAATTAACAATGGGTTATTCATGTTGGACATGGAATGTTCTATACACAATATTGATAATAAGAAAGCCAAATATGCTGATGACAACACCTTGCTATGGCATAGTCGTTTAGGTCATATTAACAAGAAACGCATTAAGCGGTTGCATGATTATGGACTGCTGGGATCATTCTCCTATGAGGAGATTGATACATGCAAAGCTTGTTTGATGGGCAAAATGACGAAGTCGCCTTTTCTTCATAAAGGTCAAAGGACTTCAGGTTTACTTGACCTTATACACAGTGATGTGTGTGGGCCTTTTAGTAAACATGCCAGAGGTGGCTATCTGTACTTCATTACCTTCACTGATGATTTCAGTAGGTATGGTTATGTCTATCTTATGAGACATAAAAGTGAATCATTTGACAAGTTCAAAGAGTTCAAGAATGAAGTACGGAATCAGCTTGGCCGAAATATCAAGGCACTTCGTTCTGATCGAGGTGGAGAATACCTAAGTCGAGAGTTTACTGACTATCTAAAGGAGTGTGGGATTATCTCACAGCTCACTCCACCAGGAACACCGCAATGGAATGGTGTGTCTGAGAGGAGGAACAGAACCTTATTGGATATGGTTCGTTCTATGATGAGTCAAGCTACTCTACCTTACTCCTTTTGGGGATTTGCACTGGAGACAGCTGCAAAGGTACTAAACCGAGTGCCATCCAAGGCAGTTTCAAAGACCCCATATGAATTATGGTATGGGAAACAGCCTAGCTTGACATTTATCAGGATCTGGGGCTGCGAGGCTTATGTCAAAAAGCTCGCCTCTGGAAAACTAGAGAGCAGATCTGAGAAATGTATCTTTGTCGGTTACCCTAAGGAAACTAAGGGTTATTATTTCTACGATCCCAAAGAGAACAAGGTGTTTGTTGCTCGGACGCCCATATTTCTTGAGAAGGAGTTTCTTCTGCAAGAGGCCAGTGGGAGAGAAATAAAGCTGGATGAGAATCCAGAGGAAGGACAAAGTGGTCAAGCACAGTTGGATGAGCCTGAGCCGGTAGAACAGGTTACTGAACAACCTGAGGCTCAGATATCACGGGAACCGCGAAGATCGGGAAGGATCCGTCGACAGCCTGAGCACTATGACGGAGTCTACATCATTGATAATGATGAACCCCTTACTTATGCGGATGCGGTCAGTGGACCGGATTCAGCGAGATGGCTTGAAGCTATGCGCGCCGAGATGGACTCCATGTCAGATAACCAAGTCTGGGATTTGGTTGATCCGCCTCCGGGAGTTATCCCTATAGGCTGTAAATGGATCTTCAAGAAGAAGATTGACATGGATGGTAACGTGGTTACCTATAAAGGCAGGCTAGTTGCGAAAGGTTTCAAACAAATCTACGGGATAGATTATGATGAAACTTTCTCACCTGTAGCTATGTTCAAGTCCATTCGGATTCTTTTCGCGATAGCAGCATATTATGATTATGAGATCTGGCAAATGGATGTGAAGACAGCTTTCCTTAATGGAAATCTGGATGTGGATGTGTATATGACACAACCAGAAGGTTTCACTAATCCATCAGATCGTCATAAAATATGCAAGTTAAAGAAGTCTATTTATGGACTTAAACAAGCATCGAGAAGCTGGAATATTCGTTTTGATGAATCAATCTCTGAATTTGGTTTCATCAAGAACGAGGATGACCCGTGTGTATATAAGAGATTTAGTGGGAGCGTGATTACTTTCCTAGTCCTCTACGTCGATGATATCTTAATCATTGGAAACGATATTCCTGAACTGCATGCGGTTAAGGCATGGTTAAGGAAATGTTTCCAGATGAAAGATTTAGGAGAAGCAGCCTATGTATTAGGTGTGAAGATCTACAGGGATAGATCTAAGAGGCTTCTCGGGCTGTGCCAGAGTACTTACATCGATAAAGTCCTGGAGAGATTTCATTTAGAGAATTCTAAAAGAGGATATCTTCCAGTCAGACATGGTCTGAATCTTTCGAAGAGTCAGTGTCCACAAACACAGACTGAGAAAGATGAAATGGACAATACGCCTTATGCTTCGGCTATTGGATCCATTATGTATGCGATGTTGTGTACTCGCCCAGACGTCGCTTACGGGTTAAGCGTGACCAGTCGGTTCCAAAGTAATCCAGGTATGGCGCACTGGATTGCAGTCAAGAATATTTTAAAATATCTGCGGAGGACCAAAGATATGTTCTTGATATATGGTGGTCAAGAAGAACTCAGTATAGAAGGATATACTGACGCTTCGTTCCAGTCTGACCAGGATGATTTCCGATCGCAATCAGGCTATGTTTTTAGCTTGAATGGAGGAGCAGTGGTGTGGAAAAATTTCAAACAGTCAATCGTTGCTGATTCCACAACAGAAGCCGAGTATGTTGCAGCCTCGGAAGCATCCAAGGAGGCAGTGTGGATTCGTAAGTTCGTTCAAGAACTTGGTGTTGTTCCTTCGAGTGCAGATCCTTTGGTTATCTTCTGTGATAACACTGGAGCAATTGCACAAGCAAAGGAACCACGGTCGCACCAGAAGTCCAAGCACATACAGAGACGGTTTCACTTGATCAGGGAGATCATTTATCGTGGCGAGATCAAAGTCTGCAAGGTTCATACAGATGACAATCTGGCTGACCCGCTTACAAAGCCTCTGGCGCAGCAGAAGCATGAGAAGCACTGTAATAATATGGGTTTGAGATTCCTCAACCATTAGATTAAGTGCAAGTGGGAGATTGTTGGGGTATGCCCTTAAGGCTAATGTTTGAGGCCTTGGGATTGTAACAGTATCATGTATAAACTCTTATGTTTATAAAGGCAATGGTTGTTATTCAGTTTGTTATATTATCTGCTGCAATACATATACTTCTGAATAATGTCTCAATGCTGTTCAGCTAGGCTGACATGCTGTAATGTCCTTAGTCGAGATATCTTGGTGAACATGAGACAACCTTGATATGATTGAGACTAATATGTGTTCTAATCTTATAGGATGCTTCGAGCATGGAATAAGATGTAGACTCATGGGTACATTGGATGTACTGGACAGACCCTACTAGGATATTCAATTGCTTGTCACAATGTGAATAATCCTTGATTGCAACAAGTGGCACATTTCCTCTGACTTGAGATCACTTGTGTTTCTAAATGATGATTGTCATTGTTTTGAGGTAGTTCAATATCATTTGAAACATAATGGTTATAGACTATCTTGGATGGTGAACTTGAGTCATGTTAGGGCGCTAGTGATAGATATAGGATTGCCGTCTCCTTGATTGGAGTGTGATGTTCTAAAGGGGCCCCCCTGGATGAGATGATTGAGAAAGTGTATGGCCATACCAAGGTGACTATGATCATCTGATCTAATCATGCTCATCATATTGGAGCTACAAGCTTGACACGCTTGTCCAATAAGAACATCCAGTGGCAAAGGAAACTTGCATGCCTTGTGAAGTGGATTCACACTTTTGCTGTGGTTTGGGTGTAGTCTTGGAAGACTCATTTCTTTATATCGGGAGACAGTGATGTGTTGCTAGATACCCCTCACTGATCGTGATAACGTGAGTTATCGTTACCGACATTTAAAGAAAACCCTCAGGGTCGCACAATTTGATGATATGGCTTACTTAAGTCAGATCGTATGGACTGAATTGTTTGGGTTCAGTTTGAAAGGATTTAATCTCTGATTGTAAGTGAGATCTGGTCTGATCATGTTTGATTGATTAGGGCTTGAGATCGGTAAGCTTCGATCGAGAGAATGGATGCTAGATCGGTGAGATCAGGAGCATCAAGAGATGAACGGTTGGATCTGGAGCCTTAGGGTTTAATTGTGATCTAGACCAAATCGCTTGGGTTAATTGGTCTTGGATCAAACTGAAATTGAACCAGCTCATCAAGTGAGCGCATGGTTCAAGTGGAGAGGAGTATGCGCTTGGGGTAATCCCATGGTCGCATGAAGAGAGTGGTTTACTATTTTTGGAAACCATGTTTCCAAATCGTGACCACACCTCACGATAGCTTCTCTTCACGCCTATTGTCGCTCCTTCCTCGCGTGGCTCTCTCATTCGAGTGTTTTTGGGGTTGACGACAAGAAGCAAATCGCCAAGCAAAGAAAAGGTTCTCTCTTCCCTTCCATACGACAAGGACCTCTTGGAACCTTGCTAGCACAAGGAGCACCATCGGAGTAGGCGACTTCTTCATCTTGTGTGCGCATCCTTTGGAGGAGATCCCTATCGCTCTCTGCTTCCAAGTCGCCATCTAGAAATGGCATCGGTATGACATCTTCTATGTTTGCAATCGGTTTAACAAGTTGATCATATGTTATGCATGAATCCGATCCCCTAGAAACCCTCTTCCGCTGCTTAAAAAATTTTATACGCGCCATGCTTTAGGGTTTCGCCCCCTTCTGGGGACTTTCAATTCTCAGATTTAGGCATACACTCTAAAGATCCAACATAACTCTCCTGATCTTTGTCTATAGAGCATAGTGTGAAGAGACCTTTGAGATGTATGATAAGATCATAAATCCCCTTCTCATCAGACTCAACTTTGACCTCTGGGGTCATGCACTCTAAGACAAGACCAGTGCACTGTTCGTTATCTTCACAATGTTCAAGATAGACATTCCACTCCCACTCAGTAGTGAAATACACACTGGGCTGGGATGGAGGTCTTTCAAGAAGATGCACCTTATTCTCTTGTTCCAGTATCTTAGACAAAATCTTGAACCAATTTGTCCAATTTGTCACATCCAATTTATTTTTATAAAGTTTCAATCTTAGATCAGGAGATGCCATCTACAATAAGAAAATAAGTAAAATAAGTACTATGATAAATCATTTAACAAGGACTTTAAATTAAATGCTATGCTCCCACTACTTCCAAAACAAGTTGAGAACTCTTAAACTCAACATGGAAATAAGTGAGTAGGATCCTAATTTCACATGAGGTCTCCGCAACTCACGAGGGTGAGTTGGAATGCACAGAAAGTCTCATGCTTCCTTAGGTAGGCATGCCAGCCAATTGTGCCATGCACAATTCCTCTTAGTTAAGACAGACTAGGCGCCCTGTGTCCAGCGAGGGATGGATACAACATAGAACCCTATCCTCTCAACAGCTACCTCCAGTAATTCATCATGTCAATGACATATGAAAAACTAGTCAAGTCTGGTCCTAACCGTTATGCCCAGGGCCAACAAATTTCCTTACGAAGGCACGCCCAAGTTAAAACTGGACTGGGGAAATCATTGTCAGCACACACCTCCTAAAGATAAGTGGGTGTGTCCCACGTGGGTGGGAAACAGTTCACAACACCACCGATCGATAGTTTGATGAGGGCTACGCGTTAGAAGGCTATCGATTTAAAATTGTATTGAGTTTTTGCATGTTTGTTTTATTCTTTTCTAGCATGCAGTTTTCCTATAGTTATGGCAGCAAAAGGAAAAACATCACAGGCATGCAATGGACAGAATAATAAACCATCACAGGCATGCTAGTTTGGTCGATATGGTCATAGCCCTTTTCATACACATAACTTGTCACGAGCCATGTGACATGTTATAGTGCATCCAAGGGTTGCGAGTCCCTGAAGCAAATCAGCCCATGCCAGAAGCTGAAAGCAAGTGTCCTTCCTTCAGCCGCAAGTCCATCACCACGCTTCCAAAGCTGGCGCCACTACTGACTTCAGTTGAAGAAGACTCCTTGTTGTTAAGATGAAGCCTTAACCTATCTTCTAATTCTACATCTATTCTAAAACAAGATGAAAAGAAAAACTTTACATCAAGATAGGGAGAGAACCACACACAGGTGGAAAGAGATTTTACAAGCATTCATCACAAGTGGAAACATGCTTCCACATCACAACACAGGAGGGCACTCGCTATGAAAGTCCCCTAACAAGGGGGAGCGAAACCCTAATAGGCGCATATGGAGGTTTACATGCAGCGGAAGGGGTTTCTAGGGATCGAATGCATGAAATATGATCAACTTTAAAATCAATCGCAATAGAATGGTAATGACTCATACCATGGCCATCGCTTAGATGGTGTCTAGGAAGAAGAGAGAACGATGGGGTTCTCCTCCAAAGCGCCACACACAAGATGATCGATGGCTTGCTCCTTGGACGCTCCTTGTGCTAGCAAGGTTCTCCAAGTGACCTTGTCGTGTGAGAAGGGATGAAGAAGATGAGATCCACACTTGGCGATTCTTCCTTGTCGTCAAAACCTCTTCCACGAGAGTGCCTCAAAAAAAAAACACACGAGAAGAGAGGGGCGACAACAATAGGCGTGAAGAGGTGAGGCGTGGTCACGTATGTGATCATGCTTTCTAAAAATAGAAAGCCACTCCTCAACATGCGATCAAGGGTTTTTCCCAATCGCATATTTCTCTTAACTTGAACCGTGCGCTCACATGATGAGCTGGTTCAATTTTGGTTTGGTTCAAAGACCAATTAACCCAAGCCATTAGTCCAGATCACATTAAACCCTAAGGTTCTTGATCTGACCGTTGATCTCTTGATGCTCCTGATCTCACCGATCTAGCATCCATTCTCTCAATCGAAGCTTACCGATCTCAAGCCCTAATCAATCAAACATGATCAGACCAGATCTCACTCACAATTAGAGATTAAATCCCTTTAAACTGAACCTAAACAATTCAGTCCACACGATCTGACTTAAGTAAGCCATATCATCAAATTGTGCGACCCTAAGGGTTTCCTTTAAATGTCGGTAACGATAACTTACGTCATCACGATCAGTGAGGGGTATCTAGCAACACATCACTGTCTCCCGATATAAAAGAAAGAGTCTTCCAAGACTACACCCAAACCACAGCACAAGTGTGAATCCACTTCACCAGGCATACATGATTCCTTTGCCACTGGATGTTCTTATTGGACAAGCGTGTCAAGCCTGTAGCTCCAATATGATGAGCATGATCAGATCAGATGAACATAGTCACCTGGGTATGGCCATACACTTTCTCAATCATCTCATCCAGGGGGCCCCTTTAGAACATCACACTCCAATGAAGGAGACGGCCATCCTTTATCTATCACTAGTGCCCTAACATGACTCAAGCTCACCATCCAAGATAGTCTATAACCATTATGTTTCAAATGATATTGAACTACCTCAAAACAATGACAATCATCATTTAGAAACACAAGTGATCTCAAGTCAGAGGAAATGTGCCACTTGTTGCAATCAAGGATTATTCACATTGTGACAAGCAATTGAATATCCTAGTAGGGTCTGTCCAGTACATCCAATGTACCCATGAGTCTATATCTTATTTCATGCTCGAAGCATCCTATAAGATTAGAACACATATTAGTCTTAAGCATATCAAGGCTGTCTCATGTTCACCAAGATATCTCGACTAAGGACACATAGCATGTCAGCCAAGCTGAACAGCTCTGAGACATTTTTCAGAAGCACATGTATTGCAGCAGACAATGTAACGAACTGAATAACGTCCATTGCCTTTATAAACACAAGGGTTTATACATGATACTGTTACAATCCCAAGGCTTCAAACATTAGCCTTAAGGGCATACCCCAACAATCTCCCACTTGCACTTAATCTAATGGTTGAGAAATCTCAAACCCATATTATTACAGTGCTTCTCATGCTTCTGCTGCGCCAGAGGCTTTGTAAGCGGGTCTGCCAGATTGTCATCTGTATGAACCTTGCAGACTTTGATCTCGCCACGATCAATGATCTCCCGGATCAAGTGAAACCATCTCTGTATCTGCTTGGACTTCTGGTGCGACCGTGGTTCCTTTGCTTGTGCGATTGCTCCAGTGTTATCACAGAAGATAACCAAAGGATCTGCACTCGAAGGAACAAACCAAGTTCCTGAACGAACTTACGAATCCATACTGCCTCCTTAGATGCTTCTGAGGCTGCAACATACTCGGCTTCTGTTGTGGAATCAGCAACGATAGACTGTTTGAAACTTTTCCACACCACTGCTCCTCCATTCAAGCTAAAAACATAGCCTGATTGCGATCGGAAATCATCCTGGTCAGATTGGAACGAAGCGTCAGTATATCCTTCAATACTGAGTTCTTCCTGACCTCCATATATCAAGAACATATCTTTGGTCCTCCGCAGATATTTTAAGATATTCTTGACTGCAATCCAGTGTGCCTGACCTGGATTACTTTGGAACCGACTGGTCACGCTTAACCCGTAAGCGACGTCTGGGCGAGTACACAACATCGCATACATAATGGACCCAATAGCCGAAGCATAAGGCGTATTGTCCATTTCATCTTTCTCAGTCTGTGTTTGAGGACACTGACTCTTTGAAAGATTCAGACCATGTCTGACTGGAAGATATCCTCTTTTAGAATTCTCTAAATGAAATCTCTCCAGGACTTTATCGATGTAAGTACTCTGGCACAGCCCGAGAAGCCTCTTAGATCTATCCCTGTAGATCTTCACACCTAACACATAGGCTGCTTCTCCTAAATCTTTCATCTGGAAACATTTTCTTAGCCATGCTTTAACAGCATGCATTTCAGGAATATCGTTTCCAATGATTAAGATATCATCGACGTAGAGGACTAGGAAAGTAATCACGCTCCCACTAAACCTCTTATATACACACGGGTCATCCTCGTTCTTGATGAAACCAAATTCACTGATTGATTCATCAAAACGAATATTCCAGCTTCTTGATGCTTGTTTAAGTCCATAAATGGACTTCTTTAACTTGCATATTTTATGACGATCTGATGGATTTGTGAAACCTTCAGGTTGTGTCATATACACATCCTCCTGCAAATTTCCATTAAGGAAAGCAGTCTTCACATCCATTTGCCAGATCTCATAATCATAATATGCAGCTATCGCGAGAAGAATCCGAATAGAGTTAAACATAGCTACAGGAGAGAAAGTTTCATCATAATCTATCCCGTAGATTTGTTTGAAACCTTTCGCAACTAGCCTGCCTTTATAGGTAACCACGTTACCATCCATGTCAATCTTCTTCTTGAAGATCCATTTGCAGCCTATAGGGATAACTCCCGGAGGCGGATCAACCAAATCCCAAACTTGGTTATCTGACATGGAGTCCATCTCGGCTCGCATAGCTTCAAGCCATCTAGCTGAGTCCGGTCCACTGACCGCATCCGCATAAGTGAGGGGTTCATCATTATCAATGATGTAGACTCCGTCATAGCGCTCAGGCTGTCGACGGATCCTTCCCGATCTTCGCAGTTCCCGTGATATCTGAGCCTCAGGTTGTTCAATAACCTGTTCTACCTGCTCAGGCTCATCCAACTGTGCTTGACTACTTTATCCTTCCTCTGGATTCTCATCCAGCTTTATTTCTCTCCCACTGGCCTCTTGCAGAAGAAACTCCTTCTCAAGAAAAATGGCCGTCCGAGCAACAAATACCTTGTTCTCCTTGGGATCGTAGAAATAATAACCCTTAGTTTCCTTAGGGTAACCGACAAAGATACATTTCTCAGATCTGCTCTCTAGTTTCCCAGAGGCGAGCTTTTTGACATAAGCCTCGCAACCCCAGATCCTGATAAATGTCAAGCTCGGCTGTTTCCCATACCATAACTCATATGGGGTCTTTGAAACTGCCTTGGATGACACTCGGTTTAGTACCTTTGCAGCTGTTTCCAGTGCAAATCCCCAAAAGGAGTAAGGTAGAGTAGCCTGACTCATCATAGAACGAACCATATCCAGTAAGGTTCTGTTCCTCCTTTCGGACACACCATTCCATTGCGGTGTTCCTGGCGGAGTGAGCTGTGAGATAATCCCACACTCCTTTAGATAGTCAGTAAACACATGACTCAAGTATTCTCCACCTCGATCAGAACGAAGTGCCTTGATATTTCGGCCTAGCTAATTCTGTACTTCATTCTTGAACTCTTTGAACTTGTCAAAAGATTCACTTTTATGTCTCATTAAATAGACATACCCATATCTATTGAAATCATCAGTAAAGGTAATGAAGTATTGATAGCCACCCCTGGCATGTTTACTAAATGGCCCACACACATCACTGTGTATAAGGTCAAGTAAACCTGAAGCCCTTTGACCTTTATTAGGAAAAGGAGACTTCGTCATTTTGCCTATTAAACAAGCTTTGCATGTATCAATCTCCTCATAGGAGAATGATCCCAGCAGTCCATGTTCATGCAACCGCTTAATGCGCTTCTTGTTAATATGGCCTAAACGACTATGCCATAGCAAGGTGCTGTCATCAGCATACTTGGCTTTCTTATTATCAATGTTTTGTATAGAACATTCCATGTCCAACATGAATAACCCATTGTTAATTGACCCAGTAGCATAAACAATATTATCTAAAGATAAAACACACTTTGAAATATTGCATTCAAAGGAAAACCCTTTCCTGACAAGAGCAGGAATAGAGATAATATTTTTGGTAATGCTAGGAACAAAATAACAATTGTTCAGTTCTAATACAAGTCCAGATGGTAATGAGATGTAATATTCTCCTACAGCAACAGCAGCAACCCGTGCTCCGTTTCCAACTCGTAGGTCCACCTCATGCTGTCCCACCTGTCTTCTTCTCTTGAGTTCCTGTACATTTGAACAAATGTGAACTCCACATGCAGTGTCCAACACCCATGTTATTACAGAAGAAGAAAACATGACCTCAGTCACATAAATACCTGAGCCAGAAGCGATGCTTCCCTTCTTATCTCCTTGGAGCGCTTTACAGTCCTTTTTCCAGTGACCCAGCTGGCCACAATGGAAACATCTGTATTCCTTCGACCGCTTAACCTTCTGCTTCAGAGCCTTGTTGTAGTTCTTGACTGGGGCTTTGCCCTTCTTCCCCTTCTTCTTGTTCCTTGAAGGAAACATCAAGACAGAGTTTGAAGGCTTTCCCTTTAGAGTCTCCTCTGTAGTCAAGAGCATATTCAGCAACTCTGCCGGAGTACAATCGATTTTGTTCATATTAAAGTTAATAATGAACGCATCGAAAGAAGGCGGGAGAGACTGCAGAATAATGTCTACAGCAAGCTCCTGATTGATGGTGTGTCCCAGTTTCTCTAGAGCCTCCTTGTGCCCAATCATCTTGAGCACGTGAGCTCCCACTGGACTCCCTTCAGCCAATTTGCTCTGAAAGAACAGCTTAGTCAAATTGTAGCGCTCAGTCCTTGCCTGTGCAGCATACAGCATCTTGAGGTTTGCTATCATTTCTATAGCAGACATATCCTCATGCTGACGCTGCAGCGGTGGCGTCATAGACGCTAGCATCAGGCAAGCGACATCAATGCTATCATTGACATGCTTTTCATAGGCTTCCCGAACCGCCCTTGCGGCGTTCGGAGCGGGTTGAGGCGGTATCGCCGTCTCGAGGACATACAGTTTCCTCTCTACCTTAAGAACAATCTTAAGGTGTCCGTACCAGTCTGAGAAGTTTGGCCCAGCAAACTTCTCCCTTTCCAGTAGGGATCGCACATTGAAGTTCATGGTGTTCGTTGCTGCAGGAATCTACAACAATGCAAGAACAGCAAGGTCAGTATCAATGTTAAGAATCAATTCAGGACTTAAGAATGATTCTTTTCTCACTATTTTATCTGACTGAAAAATCCATGAAAACAGTCCGAAAGAGTAACACTCTTTTAGTGAGATGGGATCCAGATTTCATACTTGGTCTCCGCGTCCCGCTCAGGCGAGATAAGATGCACAGAGAGTACAAGCACTAATTTCTGGTAGGCAGTCCCTGCCAATCGCCAACCCGTGCGATTCCCCTTCATCTGGGCAATCCAGCAGACTGTGCCAACTGAGTTGGTACAACACAGTCGCTGATCCCACAGTTGGCTGCCTCCATGTGCTACCATATGCGCCACATATGTAGCCTACATGGTCAAGCTGACCTGACCTACTCCCTGGACCACCACGTGCTATGCTGAGCAACGAGAAGCGATAAATCCCTTCTCTGTAACACGCAGGTGTAATCACACACCGTCTGAAGATAGATGGGCGTGCCCACTGAGTGGGTACAACACGGCCCCAACGATAGTCAGAACAGTGAGGTTTCGCGTCAGAAGGCTTTACGTGCTTGATATTTAACGTTGGATTTTAATGGTCTTTTATCTTCTTGACTATCATGCAATTCCTATGGTGATAGCAGAAGATAAATAAATCATGCAATTCTAATTATATAAACAATAAATAGAAAGCATGCTGATCTTATGTGGTAAAAGCCCATTAAGCCTAAGTAAGACCTTAACCTAACTTAAGTCTTCACTTGCTTTTCTTCATGGGGCTTTTGCTTCTCATCTGGCCCAACCTAGGGCCTAAGCGCCAAGTGCAGCTCAGGTGCGCCCACCAGGGAAAATGCGCCTGTCCTAGGGTCGAACCCTAGACCTCCCGTCTGGTGAAGCCACTGCTGCATGCGCCTCTGCCAAGTGTGCTCTGTGCTCTTGTCTGATTAAAATACAATTTAATCTATCTAGACAAGATTGACTCGCAGGTCAATTACAGTTTATAAATTAAATAAAAATGTGATGCGCAGATCACAATAAAAATTAATTTACAAATTTTAACCAGGCACGCAGGCCCCAGCACAGCACACATTAATTAGGCGTCCCACATAAGATTAAATAAACAAGCATATGCTTACAATCAACATGTGATCCATTCATGAAAATAAAATTTTCGAAAAACCCATTGGCTTCAATTTTATTTTCCTTATGTGCCCTACTACCTTACAACGGTCCATTACTAGGGATCCACTCATCAGACCTAGTCAGATCCACTGCCCTTGCATGCACCAAGTCCTAACTGACTTGAGTCGACCCAGTGGTCAACTATGCATGCGCTAGGGCTGAACAACCTACATGAGTTTTGGCAAGCGGGTGTGACCCCGGGCCTAACTCATGCGTGTTCACTGGTTGTCTCAACCAGACCTCGCTACACGCCTTTGATGCAGTCGACCTATAGCCACCTTATGCTTGCGCATAGGTGCCATCTGGTCGACCCATCTAGGCTGTCAGATGGTCTGATCAGACTAGTTGGATCTGAACTAGAGATGACTTCAACCCTACTAACCCGTCTAAGGACTTATAGCAGGCGCCACTTAGATCTAAGGTGAGTCGCGCAAGTAAAGAAGTTTTTGAGAAAAACTAAATGGATGAGCCAACTAGATACATGCGCTAATGATAAAAATCATACATCATGTAGTTTTCGCATGAAGGTTAGATCTAAGGTGTTGCGCAAACATGGATCATTAGCAATCATACAAACATGCATATAAACCTGCCTCTGATACCAATTGAAAGTCCCCTAACAAGGGGGAGCGAAACCCTAATAGGCGCATATGGAGGTTTACATGCAGCGGAAGGGGTTTCTAGGGATCGAATGCATGAAATATGATCAACTTTAAAATCAATCGCAATAGAATGGTAATGACTCATACCATGGCCATCGCTTAGATGGTGTCTAGGAAGAAGAGAGAACGATGGGGTTCTCCTCCAAAGCGCCACACACAAGATGATCGATGGCTTGCTCCTTGGACGCTCCTTGTGCTAGCAAGGTTCTCCAAGTGACCTTGTCGTGTGAGAAGGGATGAAGAAGATGAGATCCACACTTGGCGATTCTTCCTTGTCGTCAAAACCTCTTCCACGAGAGTGCCTCCAAAAAAAAACACACGAGAAGAGAGGGGCGACAACAATAGGCGTGAAGAGGTGAGGCGTGGTCACGTATGTGATCATGCTTTCTAAAAATAGAAAGCCACTCCTCAATATGCGATCAAGGGTTTTTCCCAATCGCATATTTCTCTTAACTTGAACCGTGCGCTCACATGATGAGCTGGTTCAATTTTGGTTTGGTTCAAAGACCAATTAACCCAAGCCATTAGTCCAGATCACATTAAACCCTAAGGTTCTTGATCTGACCGTTGATCTCTTGATGCTCCTGATCTCACCGATCTAGCATCCATTCTCTCAATCGAAGCTTACCGATCTCAAGCCCTAATCAATCAAACATGATCAGACCAGATCTCACTCACAATCAGAGATTAAATCCCTTTAAACTGAACCTAAACAATTCAGTCCACACGATCTGACTTAAGTAAGCCATATCATCAAATTGTGCGACCCTAAGGGTTTCCTTTAAATGTCGGTAACGATAACTTACGTCATCACGATCAGTGAGGGGTATCTAGCAACACATCACTGTCTCCCGATATAAAAGAAAGAGTCTTCCAAGACTACACCCAAACCACAGCACAAGTGTGAATCCACTTCACCAGGCATACATGATTCCTTTGCCACTGGATGTTCTTATTGGACAAGCGTGTCAAGCCTGTAGCTCCAATATGATGAGCATGATCAGATCAGATGAACATAGTCACCTGGGTATGGCCATACACTTTCTCAATCATCTCATCCAGGGGGCCCCTTTAGAACATCACACTCCAATGAAGGAGACGGCCATCCTTTATCTATCACTAGTGCCCTAACATGACTCAAGCTCACCATCCAAGATAGTCTATAACCATTATGTTTCAAATGATATTGAACTACCTCAAAACAATGACAATCATCATTTAGAAACACAAGTGATCTCAAGTCAGAGGAAATGTGCCACTTGTTGCAATCAAGGATTATTCACATTGTGACAAGCAATTGAATATCCTAGTAGGGTCTGTCCAGTACATCCAATGTACCCATGAGTCTATATCTTATTTCATGCTCGAAGAATCCTATAAGATTAGAACACATATTAGTCTTAAGCATATCAAGGCTGTCTCATGTTCACCAAGATATCTCGACTAAGGACACATAGCATGTCAGCCAAGCTGAACAGCTCTGAGACATTTTTCAGAAGCACATGTATTGCAGCAGACAATGTAACGAACTGAATAACGTCCATTGCCTTTATAAACACAAGGGTTTATACATGATACTGTTACAATCCCAAGGCTTCAAACATTAGCCTTAAGGGCATACCCCAACAATCTCCCACTTGCACTTAATCTAATGGTTGAGAAATCTCAAACCCATATTATTACAGTGCTTCTCATGCTTCTGCTGCGCCAGAGGCTTTGTAAGCGGGTCTGCCAGATTGTCATCTGTATGAACCTTGCAGACTTTGATCTCGCCACGATCAATGATCTCCCGGATCAAGTGAAACCATCTCTGTATCTGCTTGGACTTCTGGTGCGACCGTGGTTCCTTTGCTTGTGCGATTGCTCCAGTGTTATCACAGAAGATAACCAAAGGATCTGCACTCGAAGGAACAAACCAAGTTCCTGAACGAACTTACGAATCCATACTGCCTCCTTAGATGCTTCTGAGGCTGCAACATACTCGGCTTCTGTTGTGGAATCAGCAACGATAGACTGTTTGAAACTTTTCCACACCACTGCTCCTCCATTCAAGCTAAAAACATAGCCTGATTGCGATCGGAAATCATCCTGGTCAGATTGGAACGAAGCGTCAGTATATCCTTCAATACTGAGTTCTTCCTGACCTCCATATATCAAGAACATATCTTTGGTCCTCCGCAGATATTTTAAGATATTCTTGACTGCAATCCAGTGTGCCTGACCTGGATTACTTTGGAACCGACTGGTCACGCTTAACCCGTAAGCGACGTCTGGGCGAGTACACAACATCGCATACATAATGGACCCAATAGCCGAAGCATAAGGCGTATTGTCCATTTCATCTTTCTCAGTCTGTGTTTGAGGACACTGACTCTTTGAAAGATTCAGACCATGTCTGACTGGAAGATATCCTCTTTTAGAATTCTCTAAATGAAATCTCTCCAGGACTTTATCGATGTAAGTACTCTGGCACAGCCCGAGAAGCCTCTTAGATCTATCCCTGTAGATCTTCACACCTAACACATAGGCTGCTTCTCCTAAATCTTTCATCTGGAAACATTTTCTTAGCCATGCTTTAACAGCATGCATTTCAGGAATATCGTTTCCAATGATTAAGATATCATCGACGTAGAGGACTAGGAAAGTAATCACGCTCCCACTAAACCTCTTATATACACACGGGTCATCCTCGTTCTTGATGAAACCAAATTCACTGATTGATTCATCAAAACGAATATTCCAGCTTCTTGATGCTTGTTTAAGTCCATAAATGGACTTCTTTAACTTGCATATTTTATGACGATCTGATGGATTTGTGAAACCTTCAGGTTGTGTCATATACACATCCTCCTGCAAATTTCCATTAAGGAAAGCAGTCTTCACATCCATTTGCCAGATCTCATAATCATAATATGCAGCTATCGCGAGAAGAATCCGAATAGAGTTAAACATAGCTACAGGAGAGAAAGTTTCATCATAATCTATCCCGTAGATTTGTTTGAAACCTTTCGCAACTAGCCTGCCTTTATAGGTAACCACGTTACCATCCATGTCAATCTTCTTCTTGAAGATCCATTTGCAGCCTATAGGGATAACTCCCGGAGGCGGATCAACCAAATCCCAAACTTGGTTATCTGACATGGAGTCCATCTCGGCTCGCATAGCTTCAAGCCATCTAGCTGAGTCCGGTCCACTGACCGCATCCGCATAAGTGAGGGGTTCATCATTATCAATGATGTAGACTCCGTCATAGCGCTCAGGCTGTCGACGGATCCTTCCCGATCTTCGCAGTTCCCGTGATATCTGAGCCTCAGGTTGTTCAATAACCTGTTCTACCTGCTCAGGCTCATCCAACTGTGCTTGACTACTTTATCCTTCCTCTGGATTCTCATCCAGCTTTATTTCTCTCCCACTGGCCTCTTGCAGAAGAAACTCCTTCTCAAGAAAAATGGCCGTCCGAGCAACAAATACCTTGTTCTCCTTGGGATCGTAGAAATAATAACCCTTAGTTTCCTTAGGGTAACCGACAAAGATACATTTCTCAGATCTGCTCTCTAGTTTCCCAGAGGCGAGCTTTTTGACATAAGCCTCGCAACCCCAGATCCTGATAAATGTCAAGCTCGGCTGTTTCCCATACCATAACTCATATGGGGTCTTTGAAACTGCCTTGGATGACACTCGGTTTAGTACCTTTGCAGCTGTTTCCAGTGCAAATCCCCAAAAGGAGTAAGGTAGAGTAGCCTGACTCATCATAGAACGAACCATATCCAGTAAGGTTCTGTTCCTCCTTTCGGACACACCATTCCATTGCGGTGTTCCTGGCGGAGTGAGCTGTGAGATAATCCCACACTCCTTTAGATAGTCAGTAAACACATGACTCAAGTATTCTCCACCTCGATCAGAACGAAGTGCCTTGATATTTCGGCCTAGCTAATTCTGTACTTCATTCTTGAACTCTTTGAACTTGTCAAAAGATTCACTTTTATGTCTCATTAAATAGACATACCCATATCTATTGAAATCATCAGTAAAGGTAATGAAGTATTGATAGCCACCCCTGGCATGTTTACTAAATGGCCCACACACATCACTGTGTATAAGGTCAAGTAAACCTGAAGCCCTTTGACCTTTATTAGGAAAAGGAGACTTCGTCATTTTGCCTATTAAACAAGCTTTGCATGTATCAATCTCCTCATAGGAGAATGATCCCAGCAGTCCATGTTCATGCAACCGCTTAATGCGCTTCTTGTTAATATGGCCTAAACGACTATGCCATAGCAAGGTGCTGTCATCAGCATACTTGGCTTTCTTATTATCAATGTTTTGTATAGAACATTCCATGTCCAACATGAATAACCCATTGTTAATTGACCCAGTAGCATAAACAATATTATCTAAAGATAAAACACACTTTGAAATATTGCATTCAAAGGAAAACCCTTTCCTGACAAGAGCAGGAATAGAGATAACAATTTTTGGTAATGCTAGGAACAAAATAACAATTGTTCAGTTCTACACCCAAACCACAGCACAAGTGTGAATCCACTTCACGAGGCATACATGTTTCCTTTGCCACTGGATGTTCTTATTGGACAAGCGTGTCAAGCTTGTAACTCCAATATGATGAGCATGATTAGATCAGATGATCATAGTCACCTGGGTATGACCATACACTTTCTCAATCATCTCATTCAGGGAGGCCCCTTTAGAACATCACACTCCAATCAAGGAGACGGCAATCCTATATCTATCACTAGTGTCCTAACCTGACTCATGATCATTATCCAAGATAGTCTATAACCATTATGTTTCAAATGATATTGAACTACCTCAAAACAATGACAATCATCATTTAGAAACACAAGTGATCTCAAGTCAGAGGAAATGTGCCACTTGTTGCAATCAAGGATTATTCACATTGTGACAAGCAATTGAATATCCTAGTAGGGTCTGTCCAGTACATCCAATGTACCCATGAGTCTACATCTTATTTCATGCTCGAAGCATCCTATAAGATTAGAACACATATTAGTCTTAAGCATATCAAGGCTGTCTCATGTTCACCAAGATATCTCGACTAAGGACACATAGCATGTCAGCCAAGCTGAACAGCTCTGAGACATTTTTCAGAAGCACATGTATTGCAGCAGACAATGTAACAAACTGAATAACAACCATTGCCTTTATAAACACAAGGGTTTATACATGATACTGTTACAATCCCAAGGCTTCAAACATTAGCCTTAAGGGCATACCCCAACACGCTATGACCATATCAACCCAATCAAGAGGCAAGAGGCGCATATAAAATTTAAAAATCTGAAAAAAATCAAATTTTAGCACCTTATGCGCCAACATCATCCAAAGCACTCTCTTAACCAAATTTATGCCAAAATTTAGATCAAGTTCCATGATGATTTCATAGACCCTATCGGCTGGCAGTTTTGTCAGATCAAGGGACCCGGCCAGTCCGAAGACACAATGCCCGTCCTACTTGACAAAACTACGTGCGCCTTCGGTCTTAAATCAAACATAAAACAAAATCAAATTTCGGCCATAAATTGAAAAGAGAGGTTTAGATGAAAAATGTTTTCTACGTGAAATGCGCATGGATAGAAGAAAAATTTTCCAAAAATTTTTCATACAAGCAAACGTACACCTTGTGTTTCTCGCAAGTAGCTCTAATACCACTGTTAGGGAATACCGGGTGTAATTTAAAATTTTGCAGTCCCAAGACGCAGCGGAAGAATCATTACACCCGAAACATATTCCAGTCCCAAGGATCCATGCGAGAGAGAAGACACAAGGATGTGTTAGAGATGTACCTCTTTTGCTTGTCTAGTTGCCGAAGCCATGTTGAAGGCGCCCATGTGTTCGCCCTCTACAAGTATCCACGCGTCGACCGTCTCAAAGTTGCTCCCTTCCACGCTCGGTGCTAGCCTCGGGAAGAGAATCAAGTCTTTGTCACTCTCTTCAGATCTTGCGCCACCTCCAAGGTAGAAGCGCCAAGAAGAGATGAGGAGGAAGAAGATGTGCCAAGTACTTCCTTCTTCTTCTTTGCTTGCGCCACCTTCAAGCAAGGTGCGCCAATGGCCAAGGAACGGATAAGGCTTGTGGCAAGGAGATGCCACCAAGCACTAAGACTCCTTGCGCCAAGAAGAGAGGGAGATGAAGAAGAAGTTGTGGCCACTTGGAAGAAGCTTGCGCCAACCCTATATTGCTCTCGCCACTTGCCCTCCAATTCTCTCCAAGAGATATGTCACGCCTCCACGAGATTGTCCACACGAACAACATCAACAAGAAGGGCGGCAAGGGGTCCTATAAATAGGACAAGAGGCGGCTAGGGCAAGGGCTAGGATCATGCCAAGTGTATGGCTAGGATGAAAAGGTTTGTGACAAGGAAAGTCTCCAAGACATTTCCTTAAACCCATTCAACCCTTCCTTATGCGCCAAGACCTTGTCTTGCGCCCCAAGCAATATATCAGCCCATGACATGCCTTAGAGGCATGCATTCCATCCAAGGAAGAAGGGCTAGGCGCAACATGCAAGAGGTATTCGGCTAGGGTAAGGGTTTGGGTGCATGTTGAAGGAACCCCTAATCATAAGGGGGCAAAACCCTAAGCATGGCGCTAATGTAAAATATGCAAGCAGAAGCAAGGGTTCAAGATCATTTGCATGCCATATGTTCAACTATAATCGATTGAATAGATTGAGATGAAAAATCATACCAACGCCATATGCTTGGAAGTCGGCTTGGATAAAGAGAACAAAGTAGATCTCCTCCACAAGTTCACACACAAGATGAAGATGCTTACTCCTTGCGGTCTCTTGTGCTAGCAAGACACCCAAGCCTTCAAGTGTCGAATGGAAGGGGATGATGAACCTCTTGGCCGAGCGCTCCTCTTGCTCAACCTCTCCTTCTCTTCGTCAATCACCACACAACCAAAGTCGAATGCGTTGAAGAGAAGAGAGCAAACGCATATGCGTTTTTGGCATTGAAGTGAGTGAAACCGGCCCTTGATGACTTTCCATAAATGGAAGCTCATCAAGTCCATGCGCTCAATTCAACCCAAACGCATTTTAGGATTGAACCATGCGTTCACCATTGTGAACCGGTTCAAGCCAAAATGTCAAATCGGCTTTGGTTCAACAAACCAAACCGAAATAGCTCTAGCCACTTGGTCTAGACCAAATTGAACCCCCAAGGCTCATGATCTAACCATTCATCATCTGATGCCCTTGATCTCTCCGATCTAGCATCACCTCTCTCGATCGAAGCTTACCGATCTCAAGTCCTAATCAATCAAACATGATCAGACCAGATCTCACTTACAATCAGAGATTAAACCCCTTTAATCTGAACTCAAAGAATCCAGTCCATACGATCTGACTCAAGTAAGCCATATCACCAAATTGTGCGACCCTGAGGGTTTCCTCTAAATGTCGGTAACGATAACTTACGTTATCACGATCAGTGAGGGGTATCTAGCAACACATCACTGTCTCCCGATATAAAGGAAAGAGTCTTCCAAGACTACTCCCAAACCATAGCACAAGTGTGACTCAATTCACAAGGCATACATATGTCCTTTGCCACTGGATGTTCTTATTGGACAAGCGGGTCAAGCTTGTAACTCCAATACGATGAGCATGATTAGATCAGATGCACATAGTCATCTGGGTATGGCCATACACTATCTCAATCATCTCATATAGGGGGGCCCTTAGAACACCACACTCCTTAAACAAGGAGACGGCAATCCTATGTCTATCACTAGTGCCCTAACCTGATTCAAGCTCACCATCCAAAATAGTCTATAATCATTATATTTCAAATGATATTGAACTACCTCAAGACAATGACAATCATCATTTAGAAACACAAGTGATCTCAAGTCAGAGGACATGTGCCACTTGCTGCTTACAAGGATCATTCACATTGTGACAAGCAATGGAATATCCCAGTAGGGTCTGTCCAGTACATCCAATGTACCCATGAGTCTACATCTTATTCCATGCTCGAAGCATCCTATAAGATTAGCACTTATATTAGTCTCAATCATATCAAGGCTGTCTCATGTTCACCAAGATATCTCGACTAAGGACATATAGCCTGTCAGCCTAGCTGAACAGCTTTGAGACATTATTCAGAAGTACACTTATTACAGCAGACAAGGTAACAACCTGAATAACAACCATGCCTTTTATAAACATAAGAGTTTATTACATGATACTTATACAATCCCAAGGCCTCAAACATTAGCCTTAAGGGCATACCCCAACAATCTCCCACTTGCACTTAATCTAATGGTTGAGAAATCTCAAACCCATATTATTACAGTGCTTCTCATGCTTCTGCTGCGCCAGAGGCTTGGTAAGCGGGTCTGCCAGATTGTCATCTGTATGAACCTTGCATATTTTGATCTCGCCACGATCAATGATCTCCCGGATCAAGTGAAACCGTCTCTGTATGTGCTTGGACTTCTGGTGCGACCGTGGTTCCTTTGCTTGTGCTATAGCTCCAGTGTTATCACAGAAGATAACCAAAGGATCTGCACTCGAAGGAACGACACCAAGTTCTCTCACGAACTTACGAATCCACACTGCCTCCTTGGATGCTTCCGAGGCTGCAACATACTCGGCTTCTGTTGTGGAATCAGCAACAGTTGACTGTTTGAAGCTCTTCCACACCACTGCTCCACCATTCAAGCTAAAAACATAGCCTGATTGCGATCGGAAATCATCCTGGTCCGACTGGAACGAAGCATCAGTATATCCCTCTATACTGAGTTCTTCCTGACCACCATATATCAAGAACATATCTTTGGTCCTCCGCAGATATTTCAAGATGTTCTTGACCGCAATCCAGTGCGCCAATCCTGGATTACTTTGGAATCGACTGGTCACGCTTAACCCGTAAGCGACGTCTGGGCGAGTACACAGCATCGCATACATAATGGACCCAATAGCCGAAGCATAAGGCGTATTGTCCATTTCATCTTTCTCAGTCTGTGTTTGTGGACACTGACTCTTTGAAAGATTCAGACCATGTCTGACTGGAAGATATCCACGTTTAGAATTCTCTAAATGGAATCTCTCCAGGACTTTATCGATGTAAGTACTCTGGCACAGCCCGAGAAGCCTCTTAGATCTATCCCGGTAGATCTTGACACCTAATACATAGGCTGCTTCTCCTAGATCTTTCATCTGGAAACATTTTCCTAACCATGCCTTAACAGCATGCAGTTCAGGAATATCATTTCCAATGATTAAGATATCATCGACGTAGAGGATTAGGAATGTAATCACGCTCCCACTAAACCTCTTATATACACACGGGTCATCTTCGTTCTTGATGAAACCAAACTCAGAGATTGATTCATCAAAACGAATATTCCAGCTTCTTGATGCTTGTTTAAGTCCATAAATGGACTTCTTTAACTTGCATATTTTATGACGATCTGCTGGATTAGTGAAACCTTCCGGTTGTGTCATATACACATCCTCATCCAGATTTCCATTAAGGAAAGCTGTCTTCACATCCATTTGCCAGATCTCATAGTCGTAATATGCTGCTATCGCGAAAAGAATCCGAATAGACTTAAACATGGCTACAGGAGAGAAAGTTTCATCATAATCTATCCCGTAGATTTGTTTGAAACCCTTCGCAACTAGCCTGCCTTTATAGGTAACCACGTTACCATCCATGTCAATCTTCTTCTTGAAGATCCATTTACAGCCTATAGGGATTACTCCCGGAGGCGGATCAACCAAATCCCAGACTTGGTTATCTGACATGGAGTCCATCTCGGCTCGCATAGCTTCAAGCCATCTAGCTGACTCCGGTCCACTGACCGCATCCGCATAAGTTAGGGGTTCATCATTATCAATGATGTAGACTCCGTCATAGCGCTCAGGCTGTCGACGGATCCTACCCGATCTTCGCGGTTCCCGTGATATCTGAGCCTCAGGTTGTTCAGTAACCTGATCTACCAGCTCAGGCACATCCAACTCTGCTTGACTACTTTGTCCTTCCTCTGAATTCTCATCCAGCTTTATTTCTCTCCCACTGGCCTCTTGCAGAAGAAACTCCTTCTCAAGAAATATGGCCGTCCGAGCAACAAAAACCTTGTTCTCTTTGGGATCGTAGAAATAATAACCCTTAGTTTCCTTAGGGTAACCGACAAAGATACATTTCTCAGATCTGCTCTCCAGTTTCCCAGAGGCGAGCTTTTTGACATAAGCCTCGCAACCCCAGATCCTGATAAATGTCAAGCTAGGCTGTTTTCCATACCATAACTCATATGGCGTCTTTAAAACTGCCTTGGATGGCACTCGGTTTAGTACCTTTGCAGCTGTTTCCAGTGCAAAACCCCAAAAGGAATATGGAAGAGTGGCCTGACTCATCATAGAACGAACCATGTCTAGTAACGTTCTATTTCTCCTCTCGGACACACCATTCCATTGCGGTGTTCCTGGCGGAGTGAGCTGTGAGATAATCCCACACTCCTTCAGATAGTCAGTAAATGGATGACTCAGGTATTCACCACCTCGATCAGAACGAAGTGCCTTGATATTTCGGCCTAGCTGATTTTGTACTTCATTTTTGAACTCTTTGAACTTGTCAAAAGATTCACTTTTATGTCTCATTAAATAGACATACCCATACCTACTGAAATCATCAGTAAAGGTAATGAAGTACTGATAGCCACCTCTGGCATGTTTACTAAAAGGCCCACACACATCACTGTGTATAAGGTCAAGTAAACCCGAAGCCCTTTGACCTTTGTGAGGAAAAGGAGACTTCGTCATTTTACCCATCAAACAAGCTTTGCATGTATCAATCTCCTCATAGGAGAATGATCCCAGCAGTCCATGTTCATGCAACCGCTTAATGCGCTTCTCGTTTATATGGCCTAAACGACTATGCCATAACAAGGTGCTGTCATCAGCATACTTGGCTTTCTTATTATCAATGTTTTGTATAGAATTTTCCATGTCCAACATGTATAACCCATTGTTAATTGAACCAGTTGCATACACAATATTATCATGAGATAAAACACACTTTGAAATATTGCATTCAAAGGCAAATCCTTTCCTGACAAGAGCAGGAATAGAGATAATATTCTTGGTAATACTCGGTACAAAATAACAATTGTTTAATTCTAATACAACGCCAGATGGTAAAGAAATGAAATAGTCTCCTACAGCAACAGCAGCAACCCGTGCCCCGTTTCCAACTCGTAGGTCTACCTCATGCTGTCCCACCTGCCTTCTTCTCTTGAGTTCCTGCACATTTGAACAAATGTGAACTCCACATGCAGTGTCCAACACCCATGATATAGTAGAAGAAGATAACATGACCTCAGTCACATATATACCTGAGCCAGAAGCGATGCTTCCCCTCTTATCTCCTTGGAGCGCTTTACAGTCCTTTTTCCAGTGACCCAGCTGGCCACAGTGGAAACACCTGTTGTCCTTCGACCGCTTCACCTTCTGTTTCAGGGCCTTGCTGTAATTCTTGACAGGGGCCTTGCCCTTCTTCCCCTTCTTCTTGTTCCTAGAAGGAACCATCAAGACAGAGGTTGAAGGCTTACCCTTCAGAGTTTCCTCAGTGGTCAAGAGCATATTCAGCAGCTCTGCCGGCGTACAATCGATCTTGTTCATATTAAAGTTAACAATGAACGCATCGAAAGAGGGCGGAAGAGACTGCAGAATAATGTCCACAGCAAGCTCCTGGTTGATGGTATGCCCCAGTTTCTCCAGAGCCTCCTTGTGCCCAATCATCTTGAGCACGTGAGCTCCCACTGGGCTCCCCTCAGCCAGTTTGCTCTGAAAGAAGAGCTTCGTCAGATTATAGCGCTCAGTCCTCGCCTGTGCAGCATACAGCATCTTGAGGTTCGCTATAATTTCTATAGCCGACATATCCTCATGCTGACGCTGCAGCGGTGGCGTCATAGACGCTAGCATCAGGCAAGCGACATCAATGCTATCATTGACGTGCTTTTCGTAGGCATCCCGAACCGCCCTTGCGGCGTTCGGAGCGGGCTGCGGCGGTATCGCCGTCTCGAGGACATACAGTTTCCTCTCTGCCTTAAGAACAATCTTAAGGTGTCCGAACCAGTCAGAGAAGTTCGGCCCAGCAAACTTCTCCCTTTCCAGTAGGGATCGCACATTGAAGCTCATGGTGTTCGTTGCTGCAGGAATCTACAACAAGCAAGAACAGCAAGGTCAGTATCAATGTTTCAGAATCAATCCAAGACTTAAGAAAGATTCTTTTCTCACTATTTTGTCTGACTGAAAAATCCAGTAAACAGTCCGAAAGAGTAAACACTCTTTTAGTGAGATGGGATCCAGATTTCATACTTGGTCTCCGCGTCCCGCTCAGGCGAGATAAGATGCACAGAGATGACAAGCACTAGTTTCTGGTAGGCTGTCCCAGCCAATCGCCAACCCGTGCGATTCCCCTTCATCTTGGCAATCCAGCAGACTGTGCCAACTGAGTTGGTACAACACAGTCTCTGATCCCAGAGATGGCTGCCTCCATGTGCTACCATATGCGCCACATATGTAGTCTACATGGTCAAGCTGACCTGACCTACTCCCTGGACCACCACGTGCTATGCTGAGCAACGAGAGGGGATAAATCCCAACTCTGTAACACGCAGGTGAAATCCAGCACCGTCTGAAGATAGATGGACGTGCCCACTGAGTGGGTTCAACACGGCTCCAACGATAGTCAGAAAGGTGAGGTTTCGCGTCAGAAGGCTTACGAGCTTGATATGTTAGCGTTGGATTTTAACGGTCTTTTATCTTCTTACTATCAGGCATGTCCTATGGCTATAGCAGAAGATAAACATAAATATGCAATTCTAATTATTAGCAATAAGTAGAAAGCATGATCTTATGTGGTAAAAGCCCATGAACCCTAGTAAGACCTTAATATTACTTAAGTCTTCACTTGAGCTTCATTGCATCTCATCTGGTCCAACTCAGTGCCCTAGCGCCAAGAGCACCTCAGGTGCACCACCAGGTGAATGCCCCTCTTGGATGTGTGCCTTTGTTCTTTTCTAATCAAAGTACATTTGATCTATCTAGACAAGGTTGACTCGCAGGTCAACAACATATTATAAATTAAGTACAATGTGATTTGCAGATCACAAATTAATTTACAATTTTTTTTAAGTCCAGGCACGCAGGCCCCAGCACAGCACACAATTGGGCAACCCACACAAGACTAAATAAACAAGCATATGGTTCAATCAACATGTGATCCAATCATCTTGAAATTAATTTTGAAAACCCTATGGCATCAATTTTAATTTCCTTATGAGCCCTACAACCTTACAATGGTCCATTGATGGGGATCCACTCATCCATCTAGTTAGATCCTTTGCCCTTGCATGCACCGAGTCCTAACTGACCCGAGTTGACCTAATGGTCAACCATGCATGCGCCAAGGGCTGAACTACCCCCATGAGTTTTGGCAAGCGGGTGTGACCCCGGGCCTAACTCAAGTGTGTTCAGTAGTGTCTCAACCAGACCTCGCTACACGCCCTAGATGCAGTCAACCTATACCCACCTTGTGCTTGCGCATAGGTGCTATCAGGTTAACCCATCCGAGCTGTCAGATGGTCTGATCAGACTTGGATCTAACCTAGTGGTGACTTCAACCCCATCAACCCATCTAAGGGTTTAATGTAGTGGCACCTTAGATCTAATCAAGCGCGCAAGATGTAAGTTTTAGAAAAACCTTAGAACATGCGCAATCATACAAACAAACAACATGCTTGCATATAACCCTTAGATCTAAGGGGGTCCCCTTCAAGGGGGAGCGCAAACTTTAGGGGGTCCCCTTCAAGGGGGAGCGCATACTTCATGTAAGCAAAGCATGATACAAGCGCAACTTCATGTAAGCAAAGCATGATACAAGCGCAACTTCATGTAAGCAAAGCATGCCTCAAGTAAAAGTAAGCGCAACATAAGGATCACATCAGCAAACATAATAGCATGCATAGAGCCTACCTCTGATACCAATTGAAGGAACCCCTAATCATAAGGGGGCAAAACCCTAAGCATGGCGCTAATGTAAAATATGCAAGCGGAAGCAAGGGTTCAAGATCATTTGCATGCCATATGTTCAACTATAATCGATTGAATAGATTGAGATGAAAAATCATACCAACGCCATATGCTTGGAAGTCGGCTTGGATAAAGAGAACAAAGTAGATCTCCTCCACAAGTTCACACACAAGATGAAGATGCTTACTCCTTGCGGTCTCTTGTGCTAGCAAGACACCCAAGCCTTCAAGTGTCGAATGGAAGGGGATGATGAACCTCTTGGCCGAGCGCTCCTCTTGCTCAACCTCTCCTTCTCTTCGTCAATCACCACACAACCAAAGTCGAATGCGTTGAAGAGAAGAGAGCAAACGCATATGCGTTTTTGGCATTGAAGTGAGTGAAACCGGCCCTTGATGACTTTCCATAAATGGAAGCTCATCAAGTCCATGCGCTCAATTCAACCCAAACGCATTTTAGGATTGAACCATGCGTTCACCATTGTGAACCGGTTCAAGCCAAAATGTCAAATCGGCTTTGGTTCAACAAACCAAACCGAAATAGCTCTAGCCACTTGGTCTAGACCAAATTGAACCCCCAAGGCTCATGATCTAACCATTCATCATCTGATGCCCTTGATCTCTCCGATCTAGCATCACCTCTCTCGATCGAAGCTTACCGATCTCAAGTCCTAATCAATCAAACATGATCAGACCAGATCTCACTTACAATCAGAGATTAAACCCCTTTAATCTGAACTCAAAGAATCCAGTCCATACGATCTGACTCAAGTAAGCCATATCACCAAATTGTGCGACCCTGAGGGTTTCCTCTAAATGTCGGTAACGATAACTTACGTTATCACGATCAGTGAGGGGTATCTAGCAACACATCACTGTCTCCCGATATAAAGGAAAGAGTCTTCCAAGACTACTCCCAAACCATAGCACAAGTGTGACTCAATTCACAAGGCATACATATGTCCTTTGCCACTGGATGTTCTTATTGGACAAGCGGGTCAAGCTTGTAACTCCAATACGATGAGCATGATTAGATCAGATGCACATAGTCATCTGGGTATGGCCATACACTATCTCAATCATCTCATATAGGGGGGCCCTTAGAACACCACACTCCTTAAACAAGGAGACGGCAATCCTATGTCTATCACTAGTGCCCTAACCTGATTCAAGCTCACCATCCAAAATAGTCTATAATCATTATATTTCAAATGATATTGAACTACCTCAAGACAATGACAATCATCATTTAGAAACACAAGTGATCTCAAGTCAGAGGACATGTGCCACTTGCTGCTTACAAGGATCATTCACATTGTGACAAGCAATGGAATATCCCAGTAGGGTCTGTCCAGTACATCCAATGTACCCATGAGTCTACATCTTATTCCATGCTCGAAGCATCCTATAAGATTAGCACTTATATTAGTCTCAATCATATCAAGGCTGTCTCATGTTCACCAAGATATCTCGACTAAGGACATATAGCCTGTCAGCCTAGCTGAACAGCTTTGAGACATTATTCAGAAGTACACTTATTACAGCAGACAAGGTAACAACCTGAATAACAACCATGCCTTTTATAAACATAAGAGTTTATTACATGATACTTATACAATCCCAAGGCCTCAAACATTAGCCTTAAGGGCATACCCCAACACATGTAGGGTTTATGAGGTAAGGAAAGTCTCCAAGACCTTGCCATAATCCTCATTCAACCTAACCATATGCGCCCAAGGACTTTCCTAAAAGTTCTCAAGCCATATCAGCCCCAACACTTACCATAGAGGCAAGATACCATAAAAGGATGAAGGGGAAGGCGCCACTTCCTTCCAAAGGAAGCAATTTATGCCACCCACACCCCATTATGCCCCTAGGCGCTAATGGGGTTGGGTTTCTCCCCATTATACCCTTTTAAGCCAATTCCTTCTTCATGATAACTTATTATTGGGCCTCATTGGATAATGAGCTAACCCAAACTTCATGGCATGGGTTGATTAAGCCATTGGATCCAATCCCATGCAACCCTAATCCAAATGTAACCAATCTAGGTCAATTTCGGGTCAACCTGCCAAAAATAAAGTTTGGCTCCAATAACTTTCTTCCAACTCATCAGGCCCATTGGCGCTGATGAAATCTTTCAAATGGATCCAAGTTATCCAATAACTTGATCCAAAGGCTTCTGATTAAAGCAACGTCAAGAGTCTATTGCGTGTGACCCCGAAGGATCCATATGACGATGGCAATGATGTAAACATCATAAGTAGTGAGGGGTATCTAGCAACACATCACTACTACCCATGTCATAGGACTTAAGTCATTATGGCAACAACTCCTAACAAGCAACGAGGATTCCCATTGCATTATAGATCCCTTTGCCTAAACTGATATCCTGTCATTGGATTAGTCTCAAGTTTATCAATCCAATGCATTGGTCATGACTCAACTAGTGTGGCCACACATTCCTGTCATGCACCAATAAGGTGGGGCGCCCCCGAGTGGATATTATGCTTCCTCTGAAGGAAGGGGCAAATCCTACTATTGGTCATCCATGTCTCTACATGACTTATGACATGCCCAATGACAATCGTTTTGGTCCCCCAATTACGGAGAGACATAAGACTGCATCAAAGCATATCCATCATCAAATCTAGACATGAATACCTCAAGTCTAAGGATCAATGCAAACCTCTTGCATGTGAGATTGACTTGTTGACTAGACAGGTCAATCCTCATGGTGGATCACTCCAGTGCATCCAATGCACCTGTATGTCTGCGTTACTGTGCCCCGCACCTAACCAGCCCATACACCAGTCTTACATGTACCAAAGCTGTCCCATATTTGCTATGGTACCTTGTCTGGGGATAGCTTATGAGAATGGATCCAATCTAAACTCCTGGGACATTATATATGCAATTCAATACATCAACGCAGGTAGAGAAGTCTGCATAATAACGACCATGCCTCTATAAAGAATAATAGTTCTATCAAAGTACATTCAAACAATGCCTGACCATGTCCATACATTGGTCTGCAGGGCATATACACCAACACATATGTACAGGCCAAGAGAATAGTCAAGCTTATCACTGATGTTGCATCTACCATAAATCATGATTCAGATATTGGCGATTTACTAAAGGTATGTTGGGCAATAGGCATGTTTGAAAATATAATTTTAGCTTGAATTCAAGATTATCTACAATTCCTTTATCTTGTCTAGTGTTGTAATGGCAAAATAAATATTAGCGTCTTGATAAGTGACAAGTGTTTTTTTTATTTGTTCAGGTTATTTTCATTCCGAACTACAATGTTAGTATTGCTGAAATGCTCATACCTGCTAGTGAGTTGTCTCAACATATCAGGTAATGCATGAAAAGCATTGAATCTGATAAAGATCTCTATTGATCTCAAGTGAATGTTTTTCATGAAATAGTGAATTATCTTCCTAGAAATCTTTTCAACTCCCTTATTTTCATTCTAATATCATTCTTTAATGTATGTAACAAAGGATAGTACTTGGTTTTGTTTCGATCCATTCAATTTCAGCGCACCATTTCTTAGTTCATCTTGTGTTTGACATTTTGCCTTAAACCTAATAAGCATTACCTTCTTGTATAGTACTGCAGGGATGGAAGCAAGTGGAACCAGTACTATGAAGTTCACAATGAACGGGTGCATTTTGATTGGAACCTTGGATGGAGCCAATGTTGAAATAAGGGATGAAGTGGGAGAAGAAAATTTCTTTCTCTTTGGTGCTCGTGCTCATGAAATTGCAAAGTTAAGGAAAGAAAGAGCCCAAGGAAAGGTACATGTATTTTACTATTTTGTTGAATCTCCCAATTCCTTGATATTTGGTTTGGATATGTTTGATGGCTCCATATTCTTGTAGTTTGTTCCTGACCCACGATTTGAGGAAGTCAAGAATTTTGTTCGTAGTGGTATCTTTGGGCCATGTAGTTACGACGAGTTGATGGGGTCTTTGGAAGGCAATGAAGGATTTGGTGCTGCTGATTATTTTCTTGTTGGCAAGGACTTTCCAAGCTATCTTGAGTGCCAAGAGAAGGTTGATGAAGCATATCGAGACAAGAAGGTAAGGGTTGTCTATCATTTTTACTATTTTATATTTAGCAAGTAGCATATGCCCTATTATTCATACTTGTTAGTTTTTATCTAGTACCTATTTCATTGTCCCTACAATTATTCATTATCCATAGCTATTATCAATACAAGCTTAAGACATTATGCTTTAGCTTTAGCCATGCACAAAACTTATTGGAATCTATGTAATTTACCAATATTCATGTTCAATCTATCCACACATCTGCCATGGTGAATTATTTTACTTCACTCAATATAATTAAGTTTAATTATGCACAAATCTTATTGATGTTCTTATATATATTCTTTACTAAGACTAGTATATTGGCATTTTTCAGAGATGGACAAGAATGTCAATTTTGAACACAGCTGGCTCCTGCAAATTTAGTAGCGATCGGACAATTCATGAATATGCAAAGGACATCTGGGATATCAAACCTGTTGTGCTGCCATGAAGAGACATTCATAATCAATTTAGAGAAGAGCCAAGGGCATCCTTTACTGATAAGGATAGTAAAGCGAATAAAAGCAGGAGATGAGTAGAAAGGTAGAAAGCTATGAGCAATGAGCAATTGTAAGGGTGGTTATAATGCTCATTCATAAATTTGTTATTTGCTCTGCCATGCTACTTCATTAATTCAGATTCTTTTCTTGGATGTCAAGTGATTCTATGCTATGGGGCAACCTTATGAACCTGCAAAATTAGAAATCTTCATTTTTGTTACTGTAAAAGATAAGCACTACAAACATATATGCGAAAATATTAATGAGAAACAACAAATGATGCACATTAATTGTAAAAGATTGACAGACTGATGCTTCTTGTTCTTCATTCAAATGCATCAGCCAAAGTTTGTCAAGAATTCAATGACGTTTTCCTCTCAAATAAGGATACCGAATTTAAGAATACAAAGAGGTACTGAACAATGAATATACTCATCTAAATAGTTGTTTGAATCATTTTTGGAATGAAAAGGTAAGCCAGTATTATTTATTTCTGAAATAAATCAGACTAATTTATTTAATATAATAATGTCGATGAGGTATTGCAAAATCTTAAAATTTTATGATTTGCCAAGTGTGAAGATCAATGCCAAAAGACAATTAAATACTATGAATTTTCAACATAAAAAGTATAAAATGTTTAGACATGAGATTGGTTCATTTTGCAGCTTATGGATCTAACCATCTGTCTCTTGAGCACAGATAAATATGTCGTGATTGATTGGGAGTTTTCCTTCCAAAGTGGTAGAGTTGAGTAAGCGAGTCAAGAACCAACATGCACAAGTGCAATTGTGCAAAGACATGAAAAAGTTTGACTCAAACATGCAATACGTGAGACACCTGTAAATAGTAGGATTTTAAGGTTTATTGATGTTTAACAAATCTGAACGTAGATAACCAAAGAGCGGTTCATCCATCCTTTATAATATGACCTGTTTTAGCAAAATTATAGTGGTCAAAGAGAATATAGATGACTGTTTAGTTGATAGTTATCGCAGTGAGTGTTTTTTTTTTGGAGACTGTTGAAGTATTACATGAAAAATCTAAAGTGCGAGAGTGTTGAGTGTTTTTTTTGGTTGAGTGATCCTAAGTGCAAGACGGTTGAAGTTAGGCAAGGCAAAAAATTATATGATCCGCCAACATGACATGACACGATATGAGTTTTCGTAGGTCTGGGTTTTAATAATCGTGTTTCGTGTCATTATCGTGTTGATCTATTTATAACACGCTAAAATTCATGTCGTGTCATGTCATGTCATGTCGCGGGTTGGCCCGTCTAACTCATATATAATATATATTATATATTATTAATAATCTATAGATAATTTTAATAAATAAATCTAAAAATAATAAATATCTAAATTCCTCAAAAAATAAAAATACTAAATGTCTAAACCCGTGTGTGACAGCGTGAGGCCGTGACTTACGAGTCAAAACAAAACAAAACCCTAATCTATTTCCCATTTCCTTCCGCCGACGCCAATCTGCATTTTCTGCCCTGACCCCAAGCTCTCGGTTGCCCGCTGTCCTGCACGGCTGCACTGCACAATCGTCCATCTTTAGCTTTCCTCTTGAACCTTGCTTCGCCGATCCATCGTCTGCCCTCGATTTCCTCTCGTTTGCTTCGCCGATCCACCATTTGCCCTCATGCTACATAACCTAAGAACTTGCAGGTGAACCTTGCGAATAAGCATCATACCAGATCATTATCGCAGCGGAAAAACAAGGTTACCAAGAGGATCGCATGTAGAAGATATGATCAACCTTATAAATCAAACTTGCATAAAACAAGCGTGAGGGTGTTACCATGGCCATGAGAGGCGACTTGGAAGATGAAAGGGCGAGCGGCTCTTCTCCAAAGAAGTCGCACACAAGAAGACGATGGCTACTTCCTTGTACACTTTGTGCTAGCAAAGCCACTCGGAGTCCTTGATCGTGTGAAGAGATGTTTTCTTCCTTTTGCTGGCCGAACTCCCTCTCTTGGCGTGAGGACAACCAAAGACGAGAGCTTGAGGAGCAAGAGGCGAGAGAGACGTAGAGGCGTTCTCACGTTCGAAAACGTGGGGTGGAAAATTCTAAAGATAGTAAGCATTAACTCCTCATTTTACTCCCCTTGAAGCCTTCAACCGAAACTCCTCTCCCCTTTGAACCATACGTTCACATAAGTGAACCGGTTCAATTCCATTTGGTTCAAGGACCAAATCGAATCCAGCCATGGTCTAGATCTCTTTGAACCTCATGGTTCAAGATCTAACCACACATCTCAATGAACCTCTTGATCTCTACGATCAAACATCAATTCTCCCGATCGAAGCTTACCGACCACATGCCCTAATCAATTAAACATGATCAGACTAGATCTCACTTCCAATCAGAGATTAAATTACTTCAAACTGAACCAGAACAATTCAGTCCACACGATCTGACATAAGTAAGCCATATCATCAAATTGTGCGACCCTAAGGGTTTCCTTCAATGTCGGTAACGATAACTTACATTATCACAACCAGAGAGGGGTATCTAGCAACACATCACTGTCTCCCGATATGAAGGAAAGAGTCTTCCAAGACTACTCCCAAACCACAGCACAAGTGTGAATCCAATTCACTCAGTATACATGTTCCCTTTGCCACTGGACGTTCTCATTGGACAAGCCTGTCAAGCTTGTAATTCCAACATGATGAGAATGGTTAGATCAGATGAACATAGTCATCTGGGTATGGCCATACACTTTCTCAACCATCTCATCCAGGGGGCCCCTTTAGAATATCACTCTCCAACTAGGAGAGGCAATCCTATATCTATCACTAGTGTCCTAACATGATTCATGCCCACTATCCAAGATAATCTGTAACCATTATCTTTCAAATGATATTGAACTATCTCAATATAATGTCAATCATCACTTAGAAATACAAGTGATCTCAAGTCAGAGGGAATATACCACTTGCTTGCTTATAAGGATTTATTCACATTGTGACAAACAATTGAATATCCTAAGTAGGGTCTGTCCAGTACATCCCATGCACCTATGTGTCTAAATCTTATTCCATACTCGAAGCATCCTATAAGATTAGAACACATATTAGTCTCAATCATACCAAGGCTGTCTCATGTTCACCATGATATCTCGACTAAGGACAACACTGAATGTCAGCAAAGCTGAACGTCATTGAGACATTACTCAGAGGTATACATATAACAGCAGATAATGCAACAATCTGAATAACAACAATTGCCTTTATAAACATATACAGTTTATACATGATACTGATAACATCCCAAGGCCTCAAACATTAGCCTTAAGGGCATACCCCAACAATCTCCCACTTGCACTTAAACTAATGGTTGAGAAATCTCAAACCCATATTATTACAGTGCTTTTCATGCTTCTGCTGCGCCAGAGGCTTTGTAAGCGGGTCAGCTAGATTGTCATCTGTATGTACCTTGCAGATCTTGATCTTTCCTCGATCTATGATCTCACGGATCAAATGAAACCTTCTCTGTATATGCTTGGACTTCTGGTGTGACCGTGGTTCCTTTGCTTGTGCAATCGCTCCAGTGTTATCACAGAAGATAACCAATGGATCTGCACTCAAAGGAACAACACCAAGTTCCTGAACGAACTTACGAATCCATACTGCCTCCTTAGATGCTTCTGAGGCTGCAACATACTCGGCTTCTGTTGTGGAATCAGCAACAGTTGATTGTTTGAAACTCTTCCACACCACTGCTCCGCCATTCAAGCTAAAAACATAGCCTGATTGCGATCGAAAATCATCTTGGTCAGATTGGAACGAAGCGTCAGTATATCCTTCAATACTGAGTTCTTCCTGACCTCCATATATCAAGAACATATCTTTGGTTCTCCGAAGATATTTCAAAATGTTCTTAACTGCAATCCAGTGTGCCTTCCCTGGATTACTTTGGAACCGACTGGTCACACTTAACCCGTAAGCGACGTCTGGGCGAGTACATAACATCGCATACATGATGGACCCAATAGCCGAAGCATAAGGCGTATTGTCCATCTCATCTTTCTCAGACTGTGTTTCAGGACACTGGCTCTTTGAAAGATTCAGACCATGTCTGACTGGAAGATATCCTCTTTTAGAATTTTCTAAATGGAATCTCTCTAGGACCTTATCGATGTAAGTACTCTGGCATAGCCCGAGAAGCCTATTAGATCTATCTCTGTAGATCTCCACACCTAATACATAGGCTGCTTCTCCCAAATCTTTCATCTGGAAACATTTTCTTAACCATGCTTTAACTGCATGCAGTTCAGGAATATCGTTTCCAATGATTAAGATATCATCGACGTAGAGGACTAGGAAAGTAATCACGCTCCCACTAAACCTTTTATATACACACGGGTCATCTTCATTTTTGATGAAACCAAATTCACAAACTAATTCATCAAAACGAATATTCCAGCTTCTCGATGCTTGTTTTAGTCCATAAATGGACTTCTTTAATTTGCATATTTTATGACGTTCTGATGGATTGATGAAACCTTCAGGCTGTGTCATATACACATCCTCTTCCAGTTTTCCATTAAGGAAAGCGGTCTTCACATCCATTTGCCAGATCTCATAATCATAATATGCAGCTATCGCGAGAATAATCCGAATGGACTTGAACATGGCTACAGGAGAGAAAGTTTCATCATAATCTATCCCGTAGATTTGTTTGAAACCTTTCGCAACTAGCCTGCCCTTATAGGTAACTACGTTACCATCCATGTCTTTCTTCTTTTTGAAGATCCACTTACAGCCTATAGGGATTACTCCCTGAGGCTGATCAACCAAATCCCAGACCTGGTTTTCCGACATAGAGTCCATCTCGGTTCGCATAGCTTCAAGCCATCTAGCTGACTCCGGTCCACTGACCGCATCCGCATAAGTGAGGGGTTCATCATTGACGATGTAGACTCCATCATAGCGCTCAGGCTGACGACGGATCCTTCCCGATCTACGCGGTTCCCGTGATATCTGAGCATCTGGTTGAACATCAACCTGATCTATTGGCTCAGGCTCATCCAACTGTGCTTGACTACTTTGTCCCACTTCTGGAACCTCATCCAGCTTTATTTCTCTCCCACTGGCCTCTTGCAGAAGAAATTCCTTCTCAAGAAAAATAGCCGTTCGAGCAACAAATACTTTGTTCTCTTTGGGATAGTAGAAATAATAACCCTTAGTTTCTTTAGGGTAACCGACAAAGATACATTTATCTGATCTGCTCTCCAGTTTCCCAGAGGCGAGCTTTTTGACATACGCCTCGCAACCCCAGATTTTGATAAATGTCAAGCTCGGCTGTTTCCCATACCACAACTCATATGGTGTCTTTGAAACGGCCTTGGATGGCACTCGGTTTAGCACCTTTGCAGCTGTTTCCAGTGCAAATCCCCAAAAGGAGTAAGGTAGAGTAGCCTGACTCATCATTGAACGAACCATATCCAATAGGGTTCTATTTCTCCTCTCGGACACACCATTCCATTGCGGTGTTCCTGGCGGAGTGAGCTGTGAGATAATCCCACACTCCTTCAGATAGTCAGTAAACTCACGACTCAAGTATTCCCCACCTCGATCTGAACGAAGTGCCTTGATATTTCGGCCTAACTAATTTTGTACTTCATTTTTGAACTCTTTGAACTTGTCAAAAGATTCACTCTTATGTCTCATTAAATAGACATAACCATACCTACTGAAATCATCAGTAAAAGTAATGAAGTATAAATAGCCACCTCTGGCATGTTTACTAAAAGGCCCACACACATCACTGTGAATAAGGTCAAGTAAACCTGAAGCCCTTTGACCTTTATTAGAAAAAGGAGTCTTCGTCATTTTACCCATTAAACAAGCTTTGCATGTATCAAGCTCCTCACAGGAGAATGATCCCAGCAGTCCATGATCATGCAACCGCTTAATGCGCTTCTTGTTAATATGGCCTAAACGACTATGCCATAACAAGGTGCTATCATCAGCATATTTGGCTTTCTTGTTATCAATTTGTTGTACAGAACATTCCATGTCCAACATGTATAACCCATTGTTAATAGACCCAGTCGCATAAACAATATTATCATATGAAATACAACATTGTGAAGTTTTGCATTCAAATGAAAAACCTTTCCTGACAAGAGCAGGAATAGAGATAATATTCTTAGTTATGCTCGGTACGAAATAACAATTGTCAAGTTCTAATACAAAACCAGATGGTAAAGAGATGTGATATTCTCCTACAGCAACAGCAGCAACCCGTGCCCCGTTTCCAACTCGTAGGTCCACCTCATGCTGTCCCACCTGTCTTCTTCTCTTGAGTTCCTGCACATTTGAACAAATGTGAACTCCACATGCAATGTCCAACACCCATGAAATAGAAGAAGCTACCATGACTTCAGTCACGTAAATACCTGAGCCAGAAGTGAAAGGCTTGCTTCCCTTCTTCTCTCCTTGGAGCGCTCTACAGTCCTTCTTCCAGTGACCCAGCTGGCCACAATGGAAGCATCTATTGTCCTTTGACCGGTTCATCTTTTGTTTCAAAGCCTTGTTGTAGCTCTTGATAGGGGTTTTGCCCTTCTTCCCCTTCTTTTTATTCCTTGAAGGAACCATTAAGACAGAGGATGAAGGCTTTCCCTTCTCAAGAGTCTGCTCTGTGGTGCAGAGCATGTTCAGTAACTCTGCCGGAGTACAGTCGATCTTGTTCATATTAAAATTAATGATGAACGGATCGAAAGAGGCCGGGAGAGACTGCAGGATAATGTCTACAACAAGTTCCTGATTGATGGTGTGTCCCAGTTTCTCTAGAGCCTCCTTGTACCCAATCATCTTGAGTACGTGAGCTCCCACTGGACTGCCTTCAGTCAGTTTGCTATGAAAGAAAAGTTTCGTCAAGTTATAGCGTTCTGTCCTTGCCTGTGCAGCATATAGCATCTTGAGATTTGCTATAATATCAATAGCAGACAAATCCTCATGCTGACGCTGGAGCTCTGGCGTCATTGACGCAAGCATAAGGCAAGCGACATCAGTACTATCACTGACGTGCTTCTCATAAGCATCCCGAACCGCCCTTGCGGTGTTCGCAGCAGGTTGAGCCGGTATTGCCGACTCAAGGACATACAGCTTCCTCTCAGCCTTAAGCACAATCTTAAGCTGTCTGTACCAGTCTGAGAAGTTTGGCCCAGCAAACTTCTCCTTTTCCAATATGGATCGCAAATTGAGCCCTGTGGTGTTCGTTGCTGCAGGAATCTACAACATTGCAAGAACAACAAGGTCAGTATCCATGTTAGAATCAATCCAGGACTTAAGAGTGATTCTTTTCTCACTATTTTATCTGACTGAAAAATCCAATAAAACAGCCCGAAAGAGTGAAACTCTTTTAGTGAGATGGGATCCAGATTTCATACTTGATCTCCGCGTCCCGCTCAGGCGAGATAAGATGCACAGAGAGTTCAAGCACTAATCACTGGTAGGCTATCCATGCCAATCGCCAACCCGTGCGATTCCCTTTCATCTAGGCCATCTGCAGTCCAAATGCGCTCCAGGTAGTGTGCGCCTGTACTAGAGTCGAACTCTAGACCTCCCACCTGGTGAAGCCACTGACTGCAAGCGCCTCTGCCATGTGTGCTCTGTGCTCATGTCTAATCAAATTACATTTTAATCTATCTAGACATGGTTTGACTCGCAGGTCAATATACATTTTTCATAAATCAAAGTGTGATTCGCAGATCACAGTAAAATTTATTTAAATTCCAGGCACGCAGGCCCCAGCACAGCACACCAAAATTAAGGGCAGCCCACATAAGATTAAATAAACATTCATTGAACATGTTAAACATGCATCCATGTGATCCAAACAGAAAATAAAATTTTGAAATACCCATGGCATCAATTTTATTTCCTTATGTGCCCTACTACCTTACAACGGTCCATTAACAGGCATCCACTCATCAGACCAAGTCAGACCCACTGCCCTTGCATGCACCCAGTCATAACTGACTTGCGTCGACCTGATGGTCAACTATGCATGCCTTAAGGGCTGAACGTCTCACATGATTTCTGGCAAGCGGGTATGACCCCGGGCCTAAATCATGATCGTTCACTAGGCGCCTCAATCAGACATCGCTACACGCCCTTCTGCAGTCGACCTATAGCCACCTGTATTGCTTGCGCACAGGTGCTATCTGGCCGACCCATCTAGGCTGTCAGATGGTCTGATTAGGTTGTTGGGTCCAGACTTTGACTAATGACTTCAACCCTATTAACCCGTCTAAGAGTTTAAAGCAGGCGCTTAGATACATCTAAATGAGGGGGCGCGCATGAAGTAAGTTTTTGTTTGAAAAACATCTATGAAACATGCGCAAACTTTAAACAACATGGATACAAGCGCAAACACAATATGTAATCTTTTCATCAAGTAAGCGCATGTGAACATGTAGAAGATCTATCCTATAAATCAAACATGGATCACATCAAGGCAATCATATGCAACAAGTCAAAATAAACCTGATGCTCTGATACCAATTGCAGGTGAACCTTGCGAATAAGCATCATACCAGATCATTATCGCAGCGAAAAAACAAGGTTACCAAGAGGATCGCATGTAGAAGATATGATCAACCTTATAAATCAAACTTGCATAAAACAAGCGTGAGGGTGTTACCATGGCCATGAGAGGCAACTTGGAAGATGAAAGGGTGAGCGGCTCTTCTCCAAAGAAGTCGCACACAAGAAGACGATGGCTACTTCCTTGTACACTTTGTGCTAGCAAAGCCACTCGGAGTCCTTGATCGTGTGAAGAGATGTTTTCTTCCTTTTGCTGGCCGAACTCCCTCTCTTGGCGTGAGGACAACCAAAGACGAGAGCTTGAGGAGCAAGAGGCGAGAGAGACATAGAGGCGTTCTCACGTTCGAAAACGTGGGGGGGGGGGGTTTCCAACAAGGAAAACGGCTTCTAAAGATAGTAAGCATTAACTCCTCATTTTACTCCCCTTGAAGCCTTCAACCGAAACTCCTCTCCCCTTTGAACCATACGTTCACATAAGTGAACCGGTTCAATTCCATTTGGTTCAAGGACCAAATCGAATCCAGCCATGGTCTAGATCTCTTTGAACCTCATGGTTCAAGATCTAACCACACATCTCAATGAACCTCTTGATCTCTACGATCAAACATCAATTCTCCCGATCGAAGCTTACCGACCACATGCCCTAATCAATCAAACATGATCAGACTAGATCTCACTTCCAATCAGAGATTAAATTGCTTCAAACTGAACCAGAACAATTCAGTCCACACGATCTGACATAAGTAAGCCATATCATCAAATTGTGCGACCCTAAGGGTTTCCTTCAATGTCGGTAACGATAACTTACATTATCACAACCAGAGAGGGGTATCTAGCAACACATCACTGTCTCCCGATATGAAGGAAAGAGTCTTCCAAGACTACTCCCAAACCACAGCACAAGTGTGAATCCAATTCACTCAGTATACATGTTCCCTTTGCCACTGGACGTTCTCATTGGACAAGCCTGTCAAGCTTGTAATTCCAACATGATGAGAATGGTTAGATCAGATGAACATAGTCATCTGGGTATGGCCATACACTTTCTCAACCATCTCATCCAGGGGGCCCCTTTAGAACATCACTCTCCAACTAGGAGAGGCAATCCTATATCTATCACTAGTGTCCTAACATGATTCATGCCCACTATCCAAGATAATCTGTAACCATTATCTTTCAAATGATATTGAACTATCTCAATATAATGTCAATCATCACTTAGAAATACAAGTGATCTCAAGTCAGAGGGAATATACCACTTGCTTGCTTATAAGGATTTATTCACATTATGACAAATAATTGAATATCCTAAGTAGGGTCTGTCCAGTACATCCCATGCACCTATGTGTCTAAATCTTATTCCATACTCGAAGCATCCTATAAGATTAGAACACATATTAGTCTCAATCATACCAAGGCTGTCTCATGTTCACCATGATATCTCGACTAAGGACAACACTGAATGTCAGCAAAGCTGAACGTCATTGAGACATTACTCAGAGGTATACATATAACAGCAGATAATGCAACAATCTGAATAACAACAATTGCTTTTATAAACATATACAGTTTATACATGATACTGATAACATCCCAAGGCCTCAAACATTAGCCTTAAGGGCATACCCCAACAGAACTGCCATCGCCACTTGCCGCCCTTTTCTTCCGTAGCCCCTTTTTTCCGAGCACTGTGCTAGTATAACACTATAACTATAATCCTCTAACTCTACTCTTCTTTGTTGTAAACTTATAATTACTTTGCAAAAACCTCTTCCGGTGTGATTGGAAGCTGAGTTTCCTAGTTATATCTAATATGAAGCTTTCTTCTTGCCTTCTTACTATAATCTGTATAGGATTCTTGTGTACCGAGTCTCCTTTTGCATCTAATTACTATAATCTGTAGAGGATTCTTTCTTCTAGTACCTTGATTAGTAATTGGTATATGTGATAGTTGAAGGATATGTAGCAAACCCATGATATGAATACTAGAAGTCTAGAACCCTCTACAAAATAATAATAGATTTTAGTAAACTAGTTAATTACTTGTAGTAAACTTCAATGCATGGGATTATTTCTTACTATAACCCTCTGCATATACATTTAATTCATTCACAGCCATGTCTAGTTATTAGTTATATCTAACTTTTTTATGCAAATGGATAATTCACAAATAAATATACAATCTAATAGCAAGGATAAAAATATAATATCGGTAGAGGATAGTAATACTGATATGGATAATGTAGACTCTGAGAATCTTGAAACTAACAAAAAAGGGAAAAAAAGAGGAAAAATTGACATAAACTATACAGTAACACCTTGAGAGCATTGGAAAATCAACTGATGGGAAAGCACGATGCAAGTGTAAGAAGTGCACTTCAGTTTTTATGTGTGACTGTCACACCCCAAGAGGATGGTAATTTCATAATATAAAAAAAATTTGGCAATATGTATCCAGGATCAAAACACGATAACCTGATCAACATAGCTTATAAAATTTATTTTCCATCATCTAGGAGGTAACAACAATTCAAATAACCATTCAAAATTTCTCATTTCTATGAATCAAAATCCTTATCATAAAACCATATATCTTATTCCAAAACCATAGTATGTATTCCAAAACCACACTTATATTACAAACATCAAAATGAATGTCATACATGAGTCATTTAACTTTACATGCTCAATATTTTTACATGCTCAATATTTCACAACCATAATATCTCACACACAAGTCATGGATCTTCTCACACTTATCATACAAACAAACTAGCATCTTCATACGTTAGTCATATGTTTACATGTTCAAAACATAAAACCACAACTCATTATCTTCCTTAAACCGTCCACATAAACTTGTAGCCCAAAGCTAACCTGTAAAGAGTTTAGAATGCAAGGATTGAGCAAGAATGCTCAGCAAGTAATTAAGATGCCAAAAAGGAGAAGTATTCATAATAGATTTCCACAGGGTTCCACAAGTAATATCACATGGAAACATAATAGTGACATGGTAAGCAATAGTAACATGATAAGCATAATACCATGGTAAGCAATAATGACATGATAAGCATAATACCATGGTAAGAAATAGTGACATGATAAGCATAATACCATAGTAAGCATAACACAAGGTAGCAATCCAAAGATCACAAAGATAAATCAACCCAAAGTAACATAGAGTCACATGGTAAGCATGACGATCATAAGAATCAATCCAAAGAAACATAGAGTCACATGGTAAGCATAAAGAACACAAAGAAGAATCAACCCAAAGATACATATCATACACAACATAGGGAGCATAGTGGGAAATCACAAATAACATAAATGTTCCACGTCTGGAAGCATATTCCACCCTCGTCAGGGTGAAACCCAAACATATATTTCGTCTGTAGCTATCATGGCTCTTCATATCAGAGATAGTGGGAGTCAAGAGGTGGCTCCCATGGATTCAAGAGGTGGCCCCCATTATTTCTAATGTGGCACTTTGTTCCATGTAGCACTTTGTTCCACAACTATCAATCTTTTCCCAGTTCTGGACTTCAAACAAACAAATGCCAGCTGGAGCTGTCATGGCTCCTCACATCAGAGATAGCGTGTTACAAGAGGTGACTTCCATGGATTCAAGAGGTGGCCCCCATTATTTCTAATATGACACTTTGTTCCATGTGGCACTTTGCACCACAGCTATCAATCTCTTCCCATTTCTGGGCTTCAAACAAATGCCGGCTAGAGCTGTCATGGCTCCTCAAATCAGAGATAGTGGTACTTTGTTCCAAAACTATCAATCTCTTCCCAGTTCTGGACTTCATAGTCAAACATATGTTATTCCCACTAGCATTCATACATTAACAAATGGAAACCTACCAAAATGGGTTCATTAATATATGTATCAATCCCTCAAAGATGTGAACCTTAAAGTTCATAGATGAGATACATGTTGCTAATATACTCATTTCCAAATGGAAGAGAAATAAGTATCAATAAGCTCCACAAAGAAGACCATATAAGGAAGATACACATAGCAATGGTCATGTAATTCAAAATTAGAAAGTTGGAGCTTGTTTACCATGAATATTACATTCTTCATAGGAAACCATTTGGTATGATATTGCTGTCAAAACAAAGGTTTTTGAGTCTAGGTTTCATAAAAACAAATTTGACTTAAAATGAGCTCAATAAATGAAGTTATGAGCTTTGAAATAGCAACAAGTCAGAATCAGGACAATGATATTTCCAGATTTAAAGAGTTAACTTCAAAAATCAAGTATAATTTCATTTCATATCTAAATCATGCAAATAAAGGCTCCAAGTGTAGGCTAATCAGTCTACTTGATATACAAATGAAAATTAGGTAGCACTACTATCACAAAATCTGGACATATAGCGCACACACTAGATAAAGGTCCAAAGAGCAAAAGCAGATTTACTGGGTCAGATTGGGCTGAGGAAACAAGGTCAATAATCTCTTCGAAAATACTCAATAGCCGACCCAAAAGAAAGATAATTAAGGCTTCGTTACGATGAATCTGATTTTATACGATTTGGATCATAGAGTCAAAAGGTATGAACATTTGAATGCAGAAAGGTCAGATTTATTTTACATATGGACATAGTTGTCTAACATAACATTGTTCATTCTTCCAAGGGCCGAATTTACCAAAAATCATAGAAATCAGAACCAAATTGAAGGCATACATGAAGTACAAGATCATTTCGCATACAATTGAAGTCAAAGGCAAACAACTACAAAGGAAGATTAAGAACTTGCCTTAGAAGATTACTCTCCACTTCTTTTCTCCCCTTTTCTTTCCTTTCTCCTTCCCTTTCCTTAGGTTTCGTTTTTCTCAGGTTAGGCACGACAAAAAGGGACCAAATCTCAATTTTGTTCCATCTTTAGCTTCTCATGCAAGAAACGATGAGGTGGAAGCAAGTGGTAAACTCAAGTACCATAAGGTGGCAAGGGGCTAACCCTTTTGCCCTTTGTTTTTTGTTCAATTTTCCCTTATGCCCTTTTTGTTTTTACTTGAATTTCTCCTAAAATTCCTTTTATCTCCCTCAAGCCAAACGACACATTCTTGTGGAGACCTTCATTTTTCTCTAATTGAAAGCCTCTAGCATGAGGTGTTAAGGTGCTTGTCTTCTCATGTAAGCCATGAGGTGGCAACACTTGGTGCTTGTCTTCTCATGCAAGCCATGAGGTGGCATCACCTTATTAATGCCCCCCTCATGAAATCATAAGCTGGTTTAACTCTTCTCCCGTCAACTATGAACGCATAACTTAGTTACTTCATCATTTAATACCAAATTCCCAAGTAGCTTATCATATGATAAATTAACCATTTTACCCAATTCATTTCACAATATTCCTAATGAGTCCTAGTATGAATCTTGAGTTATACCATTATAAAAGGAACCTTGAATATCACACTTAGCTACAATTTAACTTCAAGAGTTCATACAAACAAAATAACTTAGTAGGTTTTGGCTTTATGCATTATGGCACCACTTGCTTTACTTTTCAAGGCAACTTTGATTCTATCACAAAATGATAATAGTGATATTAAAGCATGGGTATCACATTCTCCACTCCTTAAAAGAAATTTAGTCCTCTAAATTGCATACCTTAATCGGTGAAAAGTTGTGAGTAGTTCTTTCTCATTTCTTCTTCCAATTCCCATGTAGCCTCATGTTCAATTCTTTCTATGTAAAAATGTATTTCAAACTTTTGTGATCTATATATATGTCAAATGTTTGCCCATACAAATACTGTCTCCATATCTTTAATGCAAAAAAAAATGGTTACTACTAGTTCCAAATCATGGGTTAGGTAATTATGTTCATATGTCTGTAATTGCCTTGAAGCATATGCAATTACTTTCCCCTTTTGGATTAACACACAACCAAGACCTCTATTAGATGCATCAGTATAGATTACAAAGCCTTCTATACCACATGGAATTGTGAGGATTGGAGCACTAGTTAACCTTTTCTTCAATTCTTTGAAACTCTCTTCACACTCTTCATTCCATTTAAATTTAACATCCTTTTTGGTTAATCTTGTAAGGGGACTTGAAATTTTGGAAAACCCTTCAATGAATCTTCTATAATAACTTGCCAAACCCAAGAAACTTCAAATCTCTGCCACATTTGTTGGTTGCCTCCAATTGAGAATAGCTTCTACCTTTTTAGGATCCATAGAAATGCCATCTTTTGAAATCACATGTCCTAAGAAATCAATTTGATTCAGCCAACATTCACATTTGCTAAATTTGGCATATAGCTTCTTTTCTCTTAGTATTCCAAGCACCTTCCTCAAATGGTCTTCATGTTCATGATTGCTTCTTGAATAAACAAGAATATCATCAATAAACACAATAACACATATATCTAGCAATGGTTGGAAAATCCTATTCATTAAGCCCATGAACACAGCTGGAGCATTAGTCAAACCAAAAGGCATTACCAAAAATTCATAATGACCATATCGAGTTCTAAAAGAAATTTTTTTTAAATGTCATTCTTTTTAATCTTCAGTTGATAGTTACCAGATCTCAATTCAATTTTAGAAAAGACTTGTGCCCCTTGTAATTGATCAAATAAATCATCAATTCTTGGAAGTGGATACTTATTCTTAATTGTTATCTGATTCAACTGTCTATAATCAATACAGAGTCTCAAAGTTCCATCTTTCTTTTTCACAAATAGAATTGGTGCTCCCCATGGTGAGACACTAGGTCGAATGAAACCTTTATCCAATAACTCATGTAGTTGGTTCTTCAATTCTAATGGTGCCATTCTATAAGGTGCTTTAGATATAAAAGTTGCACTAGGAATAAGGTCAATAACAAACTCTACTTCTCTATCTGGTGGCAAACCAGGCAACTCATCAGGAAAAACATCAAGGAACTCTTGAACCACTGCTATATCATTCATACTTATTTCTTTGGTTTGATAATCTTTGACATAGGCTAAGTACCCTTCACAACCTTTCTAAAGTAAGTGATGGGCATGAATGAAGGATATCAAATAAGAAGGTGAGTCATGAACTACTCCTTTGAAAGGCATAATAGGTTGATCTGGTAAGTTGAAGGTCACCACTTTATTATTGCAATCTACATTTGCATGGTAAGAGAAAAGACAATCCATACCATGTAAGATCTCATAGTCTTGAAGATCTAAAAGAATTAGATTAGCAGGAAGTTCAAATTCTTCAATTGAGATCAAACAAGAAGGATAAACAAGGTGTGCAGTCAATGAATCCCCAACTGGTGTAGACATAAATAAGATAGATTGTAATGGTTCAGGTTATATCTCCAAATAATATGCAAAATGTTGTGATACATAGGAAAGATTGGAACCAGGATCCAATAACACTTGTGCAAGTTGACCATAAACATAAACAATACCTTCAATAACTGATTTGGAAGCTTTAGCATCTGGTTTTGAGATAGCATAGACTTTACCATGAGACATAGGTTTTGGAGGCATTGGTGCTTTCCTTCTTTTATCGGGGCAATCCTTAACTTGATGTCCAAACTTCCCACAAGCAAAACAAGCTCCAATTGTTCTATAACATTGCCTAGTATCATGTTATCCTCCACAAGCTGCACATGAGACATATCTAGTTGGTTGTCTATTCAATTCCAACCTTGGCAACTTTGCTCTTGTATTATTTGTCTCACTTCTAAAGTCTCTCTTTTGTTTATGAGCATTATGCCTCCACTTGTTCTTTTGTTTCTCTTATACCCCTGTGTGATGACAAATAAAATCCAATTAATTATCAAGACATCATAAATCATGATCTAAATATTAAAATTCCTCAAATCATGATCATCTAAACATCAACATTACTCAAATCATGATCATCTACACATCAACATTCATCAAATCATGATCAAACATCAATTTCCTCAAATCATGCTCTGATACCATAATTGTCACACCCCTAGAGGATGGTAATTTCATAATATAAAAAAATTTGGCAATATGTATCCAAGATCAAAACACGATAACCTAATCAACATAGCTTATAAAATTTATTTTCCATCATCTAGGAGGTAACAACAATTCAAATAACCATTCAAAATTTCTCATTTCTATTAATCAAAATCCTTATCATAAAACCATACATCTTATTCCAAAACCATAGTATTTATTCCAAAACCACACTTATATTACAAACATCAAAATGAATGTCATACATGAGTCATTTAACTTTACATGCTCAATATTTCACAACCATAATATCTCACACACAAGTCAAGGATCTTCTCACACTTATCATACAAACATACTAGCATCTTCATACATTAGTCATATGTTTACATGTTCAAAACATAAAACCACAACTCATTATCTTCCTTAAACCGTCCACATAAACTTATAGCCCAAAGCTAACCTGTAAAGAGTTTAGAATGCAAGGATTGAGCAAGAATGCTCAGCAAGTAATTAAGATGCCAAAAAGGAGAAGTATTCATAATAGATTTCCACATGGTTCCACAAGTAATATCACATGGAAACATAATAGTGACATGGTAAGCAATAGTGACATGATTAGCATAATACCATGGTAAGCAATAATGACATGATAAGCATAATACCATGGTAATCAATAGTGACATGATAAGCATAATACCATGGTAAGCAATAGTGACATGGTAAGCAATAGTGAATGATTAGCATAATACCATGGTAAGCAATAATGACATGATAAGCATAATACCATGGTAAGCAATAGTGACAAGATAAGCATAATACCATGGTAAGCATAACACAAGGTAGCAATCCAAAGATCACAAAGATAAATCAACCCAAAGTAACATAGAGTCACATGGTAAGCATGACAATCATAAGAATCAATCTAAAGAAACATAGAGTCACATGGTAAGCATAAAGAACACAAAGAAGAATCAACCCAAAGATACATATCATACACAACATAGGGAGCATAGTGGGAAATCACAAATAACATAAATGTTCCACATCTGGAAACATATTCCACCTTCGTCAGGGTGAAACCCAAACATATATTTTGCCTTGAGCTATCATGACTCGTTATATCAGAGATAGTGGGATTCAAGAGGTGGCCCCCATTATTTCTAATGTGGCACTTTGTTCCACAACTATCAATCTTTTCCCAATTCTGGACTTCAAACAAACAAATGCAAGCTGGAGCTGTCATGGCTCCTCACATCAGAGATAGTGTGTTACAAGAGGTGACTTCCATGGATTCAAGAGGTGGCCCCCATTATTTCTAATGTGGCACTTTGTTCCATGTGGCACTTTGCTCCACAACTATCAATCTCTTCCCATTTATGGGCTTCAAACAAATGCCGGTTGGAGCTGTCATGGCTCCTCAAATCAGAGATAGTGGGACTTTGTTCCACAACTATCAATCTCTTCCCAGTTCAGGGCTTCATAGTCAAACATATGTTATTCCCACTAGCATTCATACATTAAAAAAATGGAAACCTACCAAAATGGGTTCATTGATATATGTATCAATCCCTCAAAGATGTGAACCTTAAAGTTCATAGATGGGATACATGTTGCTGATATACTCATTTCAAAATGGAAGAGAAATAAGTATCAATAAGCTCCACAAAGAAGACCATATAAGGAAGATACATATAGCAATGGTCATGTAATTCAAAATCAGAAAGTTGGAGCTTGTTTACCATGAATATAACATTCTTCATAAGAAACCATTTGGTATGATATTGCTGTCAAAACAAAGGTTTTTGAGTCAAGTTTTCAGAAAAACAAATTTGACTTAAAATGGATCTCAATAAATGAAGTTATGAGCTTTGAAATAGCAAGAGGTCAGAATCAGAACAATGATATTTCCAGATTTAAAGGGTTAACTTCAAAAATCGAGTATAATTCCATTTCATATCCAAATCGTGCAAATAAAGGCTCCAGGTGTAGGCTAATCAGTCTACTTGATATACAAATGAAAATTAGGTAGCACTACTATCACAAAATCTGGACATATAGCGCACACACTAGATAAAGGTCCAAAGAGCAAAAGCAGATTTACTGGGTCAGATTGGGCTGACGAAACAAGGTCGATAATCTCTTAGAAAATACTCAATAGCCAACCCAAAAGAAAGATAATTAAGTCTTCTTTACGATGAATTTGATTTTATATGATTTGGATCATAGAGTCAAATGTTATGAACATTTGAATGTAGAAAGGTCAGATTTATTTTACATGCGGATTCATAGTTGTCTAACATAAGATTGATCATTCTTCCATGGGCCGAATTTACCAAAAATCATTGAAATCAGAACCAAATTGAAGGCATACATGAAGTACAAGATCATTTCGCATACAATTATAGTCAAAGGCAAACAACTACAAAGGAAGATTAAGAACTTGCCTTAGAAGATTACTCTCCACTTCTTTTCTCCCCTTTTCTTTGCTTTCTCCTTCCCTTTCCTTAGGGTTCGTTTTTCTCAGGTTAGGCATGACCAAAAGGGACCAAATCTCAATTTTGTTCCGTCTTTAGCTTCTCATGCAAGAAACGATGAGGTGGAAGCAAGTGGTAAACTCAAGTACCATAAGGTGGCAAGGTGCTAACCCTTTTGCCCTTTGTTTTTTGTTCAATTTTCCCTTATGCCCTTTTTGTTTTTACTTGAATTTCTCCTAAAATTCCTTTTATCTCCCTCAAGCCAAACGACACATTCTTGTGGAGACCTTCATTTTTCTCTAATTGAAAGCCTCTAGCATGAGGTGTCAAGGTGCTTGTCTTCTCATGCAAGCCATGAGGTGGCATCACCTTATTAATGCCCCCCTCATGAAATCATAAGCTGGTTTAACTCTTCTCCCATCAACTATGTACGCATAACTTAGTTACTTTATCATTTAATACCAAATTCCCAAGTAGATTATGATATGATAAATTTACCGTTTTGCCCAATTCTTTTCACAATATTCCCAATGAGCCCTAGTATGAATCTTGAGTTATACCATTATAAAAGGAACCTTGAATATCACACTTAGCTACAATTTAACTTCAAGAGTCCATACAAACAAAATAACTTAGTAGGTTTAGGCTTTATGCATTATGGCACCACTTGCTTTACTTTTCAATGCAACTTTGATTCTTTCACAAAATGATAATAGTGATATTAAAGCATGGGTATCACAGTGACAGTAAATACAGAATAGGCAATTTAAAAAGGCATATTGATAATTGTGTGAGAAGAGATATTTGAGATGTAGGTCAAAGGATATTCAATAATGATTTAGCATTAAAGAAAACAAGTTTTAATCCTATATTATTTCATGAAATGCTTATCAGTGCTATTGTGATGCATGATTTACCACTGTCATTTGTTGAGTAGCGTGGTATCAAGTCATTGTTTACATACTTGTGTGATACATGTGTTACAGTTACTAGAAATGCTATAAAGGCTGATTTGTTAAAAATGTATAGACGAGAAAAGCTTAGAATGAAAAATATGTTTGAGGATCAGCTAGCTAGTAGGATTTCTTTAACTTTTGATTTATGGACATCAATTGCCACTGGTGGTTATGTATCACTCACTGCTCATTTTGTTGACAAAAACTGGACTTTACATAAGCGTTTATTGAACTTTTCTTATATGTCACCACCACATAGCGGTGTTGTGCGGACACAGAAAATTAGTTTTTTACTAGCTGATAGGGGAATTGAAAAAAAAAATATTTATAGTTACTTTGGACAATGCATCTGTAAATGATACTTTTGTAGGATTGTTGAAGATCAATTGAATAACTCTAATGCACTTGTTTGTAGTGGCGAGTTTTTTCATGTTCGTTGTTGTGTTCGGATCATTAACTTAATTGTACAAGATGATTTGAAAGGAGCTGACAATGCAATTGAAAAAGCTCATGAAATTGTTAAGTATATTAAAGGCTCTCAAGTGACAAAGAAAAAAATTTTGGAAGCTGTTATTTACTTAAATATGGATGGAAAGAAAGGATTAAAGCAAGATGTTCCAACAAGATGGAACTCAACTTATCATATGCTAGAGAGCTATGTTTATTATTGTCATGCATTTTGTTATCTACAATTAAGTGATTCAAATTACAAACATTGTCCATCAGCTAAGGAGTGGGATAAGATTGTAAAAATTATGAGATTTTTAAAAGTTTTTTATGATATCACTTGTGTATTTTCTGGAGTCAAATATCCAACAGCCAATTTGTACTTTCCATCAGTTTTTATGGCTTATATGACTCTGAAAGAAAGCATGGAAGGGGATGATATATTCATGAGAAACATGACATTTCAGATGTTTGATAAATATTAGTCTAAATTTAGTATTATTTTGGCTATACATTTGGTTTTGAACCCTCGTCATAAAATATATTTTATAGATTGGAGTTACAAGAAGTTGTATTGCTTGAATTCACATGAGTTTATTGAAGTTCGTGACAAGTTATTTCAGCTTTAAAATGAATATGAAGCAATAAACTCTAGTGAGTCATCAAGTCAATCCACTAGAACTTCAATATCACAACCTTTGAGTGAGGGGTCTTCTAATGATAAATCAAAAGGGCTAAAGGTTAGTTTAGTTTAATTTTTTTGATTTATTTACTTATTGCTTATTCTTAATATTAATAACTTTTTATTTTAAACAGGAATTTGACACCTTTCAAAAGTGATGAATTTGGAATCTCTTCTAGCAAGTCACCACTAGAGCAGTATTTAGATGAACCGAGACTTACTAGAACATTGGAGTTGGATGTCTTAGGCTATTGGAAGACAAATAGTCAAAGGTATCCTATTATTTCTATTATGGCTCGTGACATCCTATCTATACCTATCTCTACTGTTGCATCAGAATCTGCTTTTAGTGGTGGTGGACGAGTACTTGATCAATATCGTAGCTCATTGAAACCATCTATTGTAGAAGCACTTTTATGTGCATGAGATTGGTTGTATGGAGAAGCTAGTAAGTTTAGTTACAAAGTTTATTTTGGTTTATAGTTATAGTATTCTACTTACAAACCTAATTGTATTAATGTATATTGTTTAATCTATATTTTTTTTTATTGAAAATAGAAAGTGATGAAAAAAATATCTTTAGATGAACTCACTAAGGATGTCATGAATTTAGAAATGAATGAGGAGGATATTTCAACAAGAGAAAGTTATGGTGGTGGAGGGTAAGTGGTGATGGCGAAGTGGTGGCCAGAGTTTGAGGGCAATTGGTGGCTGGTCGGAGGAGAACGGTGCTGGAAGGCGGAACTAGGGCAGAAGGCAGGCGGAAACAGGGGAATCGAACGGAAGTTTCAATTCCGACAATCCGAGTGGTGGATGGATGGATGCCGGAAGCTGGAGCTTTGCCTTGGAGAGGAGGAGTGATGTTGGAAATCTTGTGAGGATCGGACCGGCGGATCGTCGGCGGCGTGCTCACAAAGTTTCAAAAATCTGAAAGTTGGCTGAAGCGTACGCGAGAGTGGATCGGAGCAGGAAAGATAGAAGGAGAAGAGGAGAAGAGGGGAAAGCTAGGTGACACAAGCACCTCAGAGTAGAAAAGGAAAGGAAACATCCGATTCCATTGGAAGAAAAACTATTTCGTTCATTCAACAAGTCTACCGATTAGAATGATGCTTGCGATACATATAGCGAGAGTTGATAGCAGCGGAACGTTGAGCTTTCCTTTTTTTTATAAGCTGGGAGGAACGTTGAAGATTCCTTGAGAGTTCAATGTGGGTAAACGTTGCAGCTAGAAGCTTTCCTTGTGGGCTGATTGAGAGAGATGGCAAGGAGACGTTGAGGGTTCCTTATTTGCAGCGATGAAGATGCGCTTGGTTGGTAGTTGACAAAATATGCAATTGGCTGGCTGAGAATAATCGCATGCCTTGTTTCCTTTAGCGTGGATGCAGGTTGTTGGAGATTTGATGCAAGTCGTTATGAGAATATTTAACCCTTGATGAATGTTGGATGAGATTCTTGATCGGCATATTTGAATCGCATATGGATGGCTGGATGGGGTTGGTGCATATGCAAGTCTTGATGTGTGGAAAGCGGCACTTGTTGAGTTTGAATATCATGACCATCATCTTGAATTGATTTTAGTAGTCTTTCCCAATTATTTAGCTAGCTTTAGGAGTGAGTCTTGCTAGCTTATTCACGAACTTCCGAGCCTTCATCTAGGATAGTCGTATGCTCCACTTGTACCTTCGTGGTTCGTGGTCTCTGCCCCCATCAATTCTCCCTGGGTGAAAAAAATTCTTCCCCGAAGAATTATTCTTGTGTATGTGGAGAAGTTCTGGAGGGACGAGAGTCAGTTGTCCTCCATGGGTCTGAATCTTCAAAGTGTTATCATCATAGCATCTTATCTTGTTGTTCCATGTCCACGGTGCAAGCTGCATATCAAAGTTACCCGCATTGAATTTCCTTTCTCGGCCATTTTCATTAGTATACTTGCAATAATGAATTCTAGCATCTAAGTGGCATGGGATAATGGAATCAATATGCTCAATATCTTGAAAAGTGGATAAAGCAAATTTGTTTTCAATTATGTCAAGTTGAGTTGATTCTAATGGGGGTTTAAGGGTGTGGGTAGAAGGACCTAAAAGACAAGATTCAAGGGTCATAGGGTCCTGGGAGAAATTTTGTAAGTCTAGTGGTGTTCCTAAGGGTTGACATTTAGGATCCATGTCAAGCTCAAAAGGTTCCAACTTAGGTTCAAAATTGAATTCAAGAAGACCTATGGGTTTGGGTTCAACTTTAGGCTCTCTAATAGTAGTGCTAAGCTCAAGTTCAGAACCTGCCAGTATGGGCTCTAAAATTGAAAGTAAAGATATGGGTTCTACCTCAAGGTTTGGTTCAACATGATTTGTCTTTTGAGTTTCACATGTCTCATCTGGGCTTGTTTTAGTTTCTATGGTAGGCTCCAAAGTTTGTTCTTGAAACTTTAGCCTTTGTTGAAGTTCACCAATTGGTTTATGCAACATGTCACTAGGGGTAATGGGTTTAACATCCATGGGTTCTTTGTTCCTAGGGTAGATTATGTGTTCCAAACCATTTTGAATAAAACTATAACACCAAGGTTTGCTATAATAATATCCATGAAAATAATGCATGAATTCTTGGCCCAATAAAATGTCAAAGCCTTCTAAACTCATCACATCACACCAAATTTCAGTTTTGATATTGTCTAACATAATGGGAACTAAGCATTGAAAGTCAACTAAAGTTATAGACAAATCATCCCAAGTTATGTAGTAAGGGTTATTGTGTTTTTCTATGGTGAGGCCAAATTGTTCAAGGGATCTAATGGATATAACATTACACTTGACTTGATCATCAATAATAGTTTTACTATGGTATCCATTGCACAAGGTGTAAGTTGTGAAGCAACTAGGCCTATGAGTGATTACCATATAACCCCTATCAATTATGAGTTCTCTTTTAGCAATTAAATCCCTTTGATAAAAGTGACGCACCATGATGTGTTATGAGAAGTATGGGGGTGCAACTAGGGTGTAAGCAAGTATATAATAATTTTTTCTAGCAAATAATGCAAACTAAATATTAAGAACAACTAAACATGAAAGCAAGTAATTTTTTTTCTCAATTGCAAATAAATAGCAAATAAATTAACTAACATGAAAGCAACAAAACATGAAAACAAAACTAACAATTTTTTTTATTCAAAGAGCAAAGCAAAGATCGTATAGGTAAACAAGAGTTGCTCACAAACTTGCTCTGATACCAAACTGATGTGGGGTGGAGACACGTGATGTGCAAACCAGAAAGAACAGTAATTAAAACCTAAAAATACTGTAAACAACCAAAATTCTAGGAATACCGAAAATAATCATTTATCAAATGTTCTTATGCCTTGTAGGAAAATCCATGCATCAAAAATACCAACGGATTAAACTAGCATGTAGAACAAGACTAATACTCTTGAATCACAAGAAAATTGGAGAGTAGATAACTGTCAGACAATTAGAAAGTCTACAACAAAATAGCTAGTTAAATCGAAAAATTAAGACAGTGCAGAATTTTTATCAGAATGCAAAAGTTTCCATGGTTTGCAGAGTGATTGGTTGGAGTTGGATTCGACCCAATTGTTTTGGATGATTGGAGAATATTTGGTCTTTCCAGTCATGCACAAAATGAAGTGTTTCCTTTGCCCGACTTCTTAAAATACCTGCACAAAGAACACTACTAAGATTAGTTCATAAAACAAGTGTAGGAGTTAAATCAGATATGAAAAGTTGTCATATTTTTCATATTGATCCATCGTCGCTTCAGTTAGATCAACTCGTCCAAATAGTAGAGCAAGATGAGGGCTTCCTATTCTTGCCAAAGTTCAAGACTTGTGATGCGCCGATTGCTTAAGATACCTACAAGAATAAGCTTAATCTGTGAAGTTTTAAAGAAAGAGTAGATGAACAGGAGATATGAGAGTCTGGAAACAGAGGACGTCGCACGATGGAGCAGAGTTCGTCGGCGTTCGTCAAGTGGTGCACGGACGTCGAAACTGCTACTACTGGGGGTTGCTGTGGTGGTGAAGACGACGTGGCCAGAATTTTGGGTCGAGTGGTGGCCGGTCGGAGGAGGGCGACGAGGAAAGGCGGGTCTGAGGTGGGAGCATGGCGGAAACAAGGGAAACACCAGCGTAGAGCAAAGTTGGCCGACGTTCGTCCGGTGGTCCACGATCGCCGGACCTGTTACGATTGGAGGACCCTCTGATGATGGCGAAGTGGTGGCCAAAGTTTGAGGGCGATTGGTGGCTGGTCGGAGGAGAACTGTGCTGGAAGGCAGAACTAAGGCGGAAGGCAGGTGGAAACTGGGGAGTCGAACGGAAGTTTCGATTTGGGCAATCTGAGTGGCGGATGGATGGATGCCAGCGGCTGGAGCTTCGCCTTGGAGAGGAGGAGTGATGTTCGTAATCTTGTGAGGATCGGACCGGTGGATCGTTGGTGGCGTGCTCAGAAAGTTTTGGAAATCTGAAAGTTGGCTGAAGCGTGAGCGAGAGTGGATCGGAGCAGGAAAGTTAGAAGGAGAAGAGGGGAAGAGGGGAAAGCTAGGTGACACAAGCACCTCAGAGTAGAAAAGGATAGGAAACATCTGATGCCATTGGAAGAAAAACTATTTCATTCATTCAACAAGTATACCGATTACAATGATGCGTGCGATACATATAGCGAGAGTTGATAGCAGCGGAACGTTTAGCTTTCCTTTTTTTCATAAGCTGGGAGGAACGTTGAAGATTCCTTGAGAGCTCAACGTGGGTAAACGTTGCAGCTTGAAGCTTTCCTTGTGGGCTGATCGAGAGAGATGGCAAGGAGACGTTGAGGGTTCCTTATTTGTAGCGATGAAGATGCGCTTGGTTGGCAGTTGACGAAATATGTAATTGGCTGGCTGAGAATAATCGCATGCCTTGTTTCCTTTAGCGTGGATGCAGGTTGTTGGAGATTTGATGCAAGTCGTTATGAGAATATTTAACCCTTGATGAACGTTGGATGAGATCCTTGATCGGCATATTTGAATCGCATATGGATGGCTGGATGGGGTTGGCGCATATGCAAGTCTTGATGTGTGGAAAGCGTCACTTGTTGAGTTTGAATATCTTGACCATCATCTTGAATTGATTTTAGTAGTCTTTCCCAATTATTTAGCTAGCTTTAGGAGTGAGTCTTGCTAGCTTATTCACGAACTTCCGACCCTTCGTCTAGGGTAGTCGTATGCTCCACTTGTACCTTCATGGTTCGTGGTCTCTGCCCCCATCACAAATCCTTAGTGGAGATCACAAATGACCTCTGCCCAGTAAGTAATAAACTAATTTAGTAGGGAAGATTATATATGGCTTTTCGTGAACTAACAAGACCAATCGCATTGCTTGCTCGAGGTCTTGAGTGTTCCTCAAATCTATAGGATAGGTACCATGTTTTGCGATGACAAGTATGACACACAAGGTTTATCTCAGGAGGTGAGTTTTTGATCATCCTATAAATTTTTCTGCCATTTATCTCTTATGCATTAAGATAACCTATAGTAGGGGGGGGGGGGGGGTGGCACTTAAATTTTAACATACTCCTACCTCTTCCACTAAGCTAAAGAACATATCAACAGCTTGAGTGAAAGCAATAATATAATTTGAGCGTTAACAAAAATGTCTGTGTTCTCATGTATCAAGAAGACGATGGATGACTGGAAGCAAACTAATTAATTAGCAGCTTATGGATTTCCTCTCTTCTTCTATTGGTTTAATGCCGAATACTAATTGATATAAATGTACAAGTTTGCGTTCTCATGTATCACGAAGATGATAGATGACTGGAAGCGTAGAAGTTAATTAGCAGCTTACCTCCAAGTTTTTTCTTACAGATTTCAGAGGCGATGGTGTGGCTGTTCTTCTCGTCCGTGAGTTCTACGAGAGTGAGGGCAAGCGACGAACGGCTCGTAGGAGAGATCCTGTGAGAGTTTCCTGTCGTCGAGCGAGCGAGAGGCGGCTACGAGATGGAGCAAACGTGCGAGGGGAAAAGGGAAAGAAGACGTAGAGGCAACGGCGACGGCAGCTTTGTGCTCGATTGATGGCCGGCGACGCAAGAGAGAATGGCGAGAGTTCTATTATCAGAGAGGCTGCTACGAGAGAGTTCTGGAGGCTGGAAGCGAGAGGCGGCTACAGGAACGCGCAAGGGGAAAGACGAAAGAAGACCTAAGGGGGTGGAGAAGCCAGCCTCGGGCGTGCTTCTCCAACACAGTAAACTATCCCGTTCGGAACCGGGAAGCTGCAGACCCAAACATTCTAGCTTCTTTGGAACAGTAGGAAATTGCTACCCGCAAAACCCAAAAGCCGACTAGGAATCTAGGCCAAACGCAGCCTTGATATGGTTATAGTCTTGAATGATATGATATTGTAATGATATGGTTTTTATGTTTTTGAATTTTATGATGTTTATGCTTTTGAATGTTATTGTAATAATTGTACTCTTGAATGATATGATATTTATGTTTTTGAATGATATTGTAATGGTTATAGTCTGAAATAATATGACATTTATGTTTTTGAATGGTATGGTAATGGTTTTAGACTTGTAGTCTTCAATGATATGGTATTAATATAAATATATTGAATTACATATGTTATTTATGTCGTGTCGTATCAATCGTATCGTGTTATGTCATTTAGTAACTTATATTATAAATTGTGTCAATTATGTCATGTCGTGTCGTGTCATGTGACACGACGACACGACCTATTTATTAAAATGTCAGTCATGTCATGTCGTTTCACCGTGAAATAAATGGGTCGTGTCTGTGTTTTGCATATTGACCCATATAGATAAACAGGTCATGTTCGTGTCAAACATAATCGTGTCATATGTCAAGTATGACACGATACGTTATGACACGTGAAACACAAATTGCCACCCCCTAGTTGCAGTATTACATGGAAAATCCAAAAAAACCTTTATTGTTTATTTCTTGTTTGAGACCTTAAAATTATTATTTATGAGTTTTATGGATTTAGCTTATAATCAAGCTAACAAATAACCTTAATAACACAAATAGATCTCCCTATTTTTCCCTCTTACAACTTCTTAATTTTTGCTGTCATATATCAAAATAATCTCTCTCACAACCGCTCCACCGATATACCAGTAAAAGTGGATTCTTAGTTAAAATCTTTGGGCAAAAAGACTGTAACCCGTGCGATCGATTAGATATTTATTTAAAAATAGAATTTTAGGTTGCATCCTGGTCCTTTCAATTTAGCTTATTTTATAGGATTACATACGCATCATTTTTAGGCAAATAATAGTGTAATCCTGTAATGAAACTGATCGCGCGTCATATTATAATTTGTCTATTAGTAATCATTTTGTTTAAATAAGATATCTAGAGTCTACCTTCGATTAATTAGATCTGTATTTAGTAATCATATGTTGCTGTATAGAAATCATATGTTTAATTAGATCTAGAATTAGGATCATCATAATTATGTATTAAGATTTATCTTGCATATCTTATTTTACGAAGCTCTCTTTGTTATCCAAATCTCGGAATTTAATCTCGGGTATATTTGTAATTTTATAGTCGCATACCATCGCATCTGTAATTTTTTACATTTGTCCATTAAGATTTAGATCTACGTGATCTCGCATAATTTGAAATCTATATCTGTTAAGAGTTGCTTTATTTGCTTAATCACATCTTAATATCATCTTAATAATTATTTAAGTATTACTTTATTTGGGTGTAAGGAATTGAGTTCTAGTCAATCCTGACCCGATCCGACCTAACTAGCATATCGGATCTGATCGTATAAGCAAGTTCAATCCAAACTGCAACGCATCTAATCTAATTTGGTGCAACTGGTTTCCGATTCAAACATGGGCCGCACAACAATTTTTTAAAACCCAGTGAAAAATTCGACTCTAGTCCACATATTTCGCTAAGGTTTAACTGAGATGTTGCTTCCATCGTAACACCAAGTGCTTTGTTACTGTATGTAACTGCTTTGTATTTAAATAAAAGTTAAACTGCTTTTTGTTATTTACAACTTACATTTAAAACATTATTCTTTGATCTAATTAAACTTTAATTCAAATTTCAGTTTAAAAACCTAACTATTTTTTTATTAAAATCATAATGTCTAAGGAATTATTTCACTTAAATAAAAAAAAATTAATGGAACTAATTTTAACACATAGAAAATACAAATGAAAGAATGGTTAGTTGTTGTATGATGTTTTAATGCCACTATCATAGAATATCTATTTAAAAAAATAAATAACAAAATATCTTTCTCTTCCTCAGTTTTTATAACAAATAAATCTGAATATACAATACCTTCATCTCAAAATTCTAAATATATGTATAAATTCAGAATTATAAGTTGTCTTTTTGATGTATTATTTGAAACATAGAGTAAATTAAAATGTGCTAAAGAAATCTAGAGAACTTAATTCACACCTATTGTAAGGTTAATGAAGGTGTAAAAAGATTTACTACTTCATATTTTAATAATTTTTAAATGGTTGATAATTTATCAATTTTTTAACAAATAAATTAGTTCCAAAATTTAGTAACTTAACTCCAAATTGTTGGATCCTCTTTTGATAAATCTGTTATCATTTCTTTTCTTTTAGATAAACTCCCTCCTTCCTGGTCCAAGTTTGCACCAGACTTAAGGAAAAACATCAACATAATTATAGTAAAAGATATAATTGAAACTATTAAAATTGAAGAACAATATATAGTTAGAGATCCTAAAGTTGAATAAGCTAGAAATAGAATTCACTTAACTGAATCTTCTAGTAAACCTTTTAATTTCAAATCTAAAAATTTCAAACTTAAAAATTTTTAATTTCAAATCTAAAAATTTCAAACTTAAAATTTTTTAAAAATAAAGGCAAGAATCCACAAAACAATCAAAATTTTAATAAAAAAATAAAACAAAGTAAATAAAAAGGTAATACCCAGAGGAAATTTCTACTATCTGTGCGGAAGGGAAAATCATATGGCCCCAAACTACTACTATAGAAAGAAGGAAATGGTGCCACATAAGAAGACAAACCAACATCACAAACCTTAAGTTAACATGGTAGAGGAGCAACGAGCCTCAACATCTTCGCTAAGGTTAGTCTCCTATTTCCCCTCTTTTAATCTAACTTATCAAGATTATGATTGGTGGTTAGATACTAGTGCAGACGTACATGTATGTTCTAACCGGTTGTGGTTCACTTCTTACTATGACTCAAGTGGAGGAAGTGTGATAATAGGGAATGGATCTACTACTATGGCTCTTGGAGATGGACAAGTGACCTTGAAGTTCATTTTAGGGAAAACTCTTATTTAAATAATATACTTCATGTTCTATAGATCCGTAGGAATCTTATTAGTGAATCCTATTTATTTCAAACTAGTTATAAAATTGTACTTAATGTACTTGATGCAAATAAAGTAGTAATTTCAAAAGGAGAAACTTTTATTGGAAAAGACATTACCTTAAATGGTTTATTTAAATTAAATATTGTTCCATTAAATAATAATGAGTTTGAATCTTCCACTATTATGTATGTTGAAAACAATGATAACTAGTATGAAAGATTAGGACATGTAAATTTTAAATATCTTTCAAGAATGAGACACTTAGGTTTAATACCTAAACAAGTTTCAAAAATTAAAAATTGTCAAATATATTCATAAGCTAAACAACCTAAAAAACCTTTAAAATCTATACCTTATGAAGACACTAATATCTTAGAATTAATTCATTTAGATGTATGTGATTCAAATAGAGAACTCACAATGGGAGGCAGTAAATATTTTGTAACATTTATAGATAATACATCAAAATATTACTACACATTTTTATTAAAAACTAATGATAAAGTTTTATTTAAATTTAAAATTTATGAAGCTGAAGTTAAAATTCAACTTAATGAAAAGATTAAAATCACTAGATTTGATAGTGGAGGGGAATACACCTCAAATGAATTTGCTTTGTTCTATTAAGAACATAGGATAGTTCATCAAGTGACTACCCCCTACTTTCCTTAGTCTAATGGAGTGGTTGAAAGGAAAAATAGAACATTATTAGATATGGTGAATGTCATGCTACCAAATTCTAGAGCTCCCCCAAATCTATTAGGAGAGTCTTTCCTCATAAGAATAAAACTCAAACACCTTATTAAATTTGGAAAGGTCATAGACCTATTTTAAAATTATTTCAACTGTGTAGGGGTGTTTGGTTAAGGTCAATATTCTTGAAGCCAAACAAAAGAAAATTGGAACTAAAACTATAGATGCTATTTTTATTAGTTACTCTCAAGATTCCAACACTTATAGATGTCTTGTAATTAATTCAAATACACCTGAAATTTCAAATGATACTTTAATAGAATATAAAGATATCTCTTTTTTTCGAAACATATTCCCTTTTAAACCTACAATACCTCAACCTAATTTAAATTTATAATCAAATCAAAACATTGAATTTTTAAATGATCAAATTGAATCTACCTCACAAAAAAATGAAATTGTTAAACCTAGAAGAAGTAAGAGAACTAGAACAATTAGAGATTTCATGATGACTTTGTCATATATTTGATAGAAGACACACCGAAAACTTATATAGAAACTCCTAGTTCTCCTGATGCTTCTTTCTAGAAGGAAGCAATAGATATTGAATTTTAATCCATAATTAATAATAACATATGGATTTTAACTGATTTACTACTTGTAATAAACCTCTGGATTGTAAAAGGATTTTTAAAAAGAAATTAAGGACTGATGTGATGTAGGGTGGGCTATCATGCAAATCAATGCATTTGAAATGATTTTTGTAATAAGATATATTTAAGAAAACCCAAGTTAAATGATGAGTTACATTTACATAGCATTTTTATATTTTACATGCTTATTTGAGCGCAATTATAAGATTTTATACTATTTCATGATAATTTTCTCGCATATTATATATAATCTTCACTTTGCTTGGCCTTTATGCAAATACAGATATTTTTGCTCAAGAATGAAGGATTTTATGAATTCTGACATCATAGAGTAATTCCTTATGAAAAGACGAGGTCATATGTCAAGTTTGAAGTAAAACAAAATTTGGTGTGAGATGTTCACAGATGTGGCCATGAGTCTACTCACAGGCCATGAATACGTTGCTATACAGAATAAAACTCAGACACCAGAAGCAGACTACGCCAAGACATTCACACAGCTTGTGAATATCTCATTGTACAAAAACAAACTCAAGCATCAGATGTAGATGTATGCACCGAGATGCTCACAGACGCATCCGTGAGTCCACTCACAAGCCGTGAATATTGCCCCTAGACTCATATTTTTGTTGATTCAGCCTAAAATCGAGTCATATTTGAGTGAAATCTAAGGAGAACCTTCCTAAAGGGGTTCCAGAGAGATTAAACTATAAAAAGGAAGATTTTGGATTGATAAAGAGGGACCTTTTGGATGAATTTTGGCAGAAGCGGAGGCTAGGATGAAAACTCAGTTTTGGTGATTTCCAAAACAAGGATCACGCAAAGAGGGAAGGAATCGTTTGATCCTCATCTCTTAATCACAGAGAAGAGTGACTCTTGATCTCCAAGTATTTCCTTGTGATTTGTTTGAGTTTGTATTTCAAAATCAAAATATTACATGCTGTTCATCCAAAACAGGTTAGCTTAAACCCTTGATCGGGACTTGGACGTAGCCCATTAACACTCTTATGAATTGATTTATGAATTTATCTTTATTTAAGAATTTTATTGTGTTGATTTGATCAGAATCGTGTCTTAATTTCATATATTTGTTATGGCCATGTGTTTATATGCTTTAGAAGTCATGAGATGAATTGAGAGGTGAATCGCTATATTGGAACAATTCTTTTAAAACTTATGTTTTCAATCACGAGAGTAGCTTGAATTCACTCAAAGGATTTTTATGATTTGTCACATAACTTAAAGGGCTTAATTACGATAATTGCATTAGCTTTACTATATAATTAGTTTTCTTTTATATCTCTCTTTTGTATTAAATCGTTGTATGCCCATGAATTTTAAGATAGGTACATGATGATATGCAAATAAATGATATATCGTGGCTTAATTTTATTATTATTTTTGAGGAAAATGCATACTTTGTCTCATTTATTTGCCTAAATGCTTTATATTATTCAAAATCTTCACTTTTCCCTATTTTTATTGAAATGTAGGGATTTTGCCCTAAAATCAGTGGAATTAGGAAGATATGAAGAAATGGGATGATTCCCCATGATGAGACGAAGCTACTCGTCAAATTTTAGCTCAAACGGAGTTTTCTACACTCTTCATAGGCATGGTTGTGCAACCATGCACGGCCATGTATGACACTGTTTTCCCATATTGTGCCGAGCCATTCACAGGCATGCCCGTGCATCCTTGCACGGCCGTGAAGAGTTCAGCCGACTTTTCTAGAATTCGATGAGATGTTCACGGGCACACCCATGAACCCATACATGGCCGTGAAGAGTAAGTTTTTCAGAAAACAAGCTTTGTCGTGCTCTTCACGGGCATGGCCGTGCATCCATGCACGGCCGTGAATGTTTCTGCCCAGTTTCGATAGACGCTTGGTTTTTCACCCATATGTTACTATTTTTGGAGCGAAATTTGCTGAATTTTTGTGGAGACCTTCCTAACTTACCCACGGATAATTTGGGACTGGAATCATCAGATTTGGTGCACGGTTTGCGAGAATGAATGAAAGGGGAAACAGCTAGGGTTTTGGGGTGATTTTCTCGACGGCGGGACTATTTGGGCTCGATTTCTCCCTCGTTTCGATGCTGAGGATCTTGCTCTACCCTCTCCCATCAAGGATCTAGCTTTCCCCCTGGTTTGATTTGATTCGCATGAGAAATTTCATGTGTTTAACGTTGTATCTTGTAGCGTAAATTTCTTTTCAGGGTTTGGGCATAGCCCACTATAAGAACATTGATCTTTAATGCTTAATTCATATTTTGATTAAATTTATCTTTATATTCATGTCTAGGAAGTTTTAATTCATGATTGTGTACTGGCCATATATATTTGTATTTTAGACGTTGTGGGAAGGACTGAGAGGTGAACCACAATCGTCGGACCCCCTTAGACTGGATTGGTGATTTCGGCCACGAGAGTTGTCGAAATCACCTGAGGAACCCTAATTCTTCATAAAACCCATTGGGTCTACTTAACCCAATAAGCCACGAAAGTAGGAGATTTGGGTTAAGTTAGATACGAGACCGTGTCCTAAGAGGGGGCACGTCTGTACCCTAGGACAGATTTGTTGGGAAACCTTGGTCACAAGCATCATTCAAAAACTTGTTGCAGCGGAAATACTAGGTCATCATAGAATCGCATGGATTGAGCACATGATCAACCTTATAAAACTTGTATAGAACAAGTTAGAGTATTACCATTGCCATGATGTAAGAGGCGGCTTGGAAGATGAAAGGGGCGAGTGCCTCTTCTCCAAAGATGTCACACACAAGATGATGTCGACTTCCTTCCTTGTGTTCCTTGTGCTAGCAAAGACACCAAGGAGTCTTTAATCGTGTCTTGGAGAGGAAGATGTGCACTCTTGGCTGGTCGAAGTTCTTCCCTTGCGTGAAAAAGATCCGCACGAGAGAGAACCGAAAAGAGGAAGAAAAACGAGAGCTCTTCTCGAAACCGTGAGAGAGTGAGAGCGACCAAGAAGGAATGTTCGGTTACCACATATGGTAAGAACCAAACATGTAGCTGTTTAGAATGTTCGATTGAGACTAATATGTGTTCTAAACTTATAGGATGCTTCGGGCATAGAATAAGATTTAGAGACATAGGTGCATTGTGAAGGGTCCCCTAAAAGGAGGGGGGGGGGGGCCGAAACCCTAATAGGTGGCGCATATAGTTCATTTGCAACGGAAGCAAGGGTTTCAAAGGATCTCATGTGATATTCATATGATCAACTTAAAACGATAGCATAGAGATGTGTTACCATAGCCATGAGTAAGGAGGCGGGTTGGAAGAGAAAGAATCAAATGCTTCTTCTCCAAAGGCGACGCACACAAGGTGAAGATGGCTTTCTCCTTGTTGTCCTTTGTGCTAGCAAAGACCTTCAAGAATCCTAATCGCGTGTAGGAGATGTCGAAGAAGAAGTCTTGCTGGCCGAATGTTTTCCTCCTAGCCTCGAGAGGCCTTCACACGAGAGGAATCAATGGAGAATAATGGGCGAGCAACGTTACTACGTGGGAGCGTTTCCAATTTGGAAACCGACTTCCAAAATTAGTAACTCCTCAATGTTTCATGCGTTCACCCAAGTGAACCATCGAAACAATCCTTCTCCAATTGAACCAAGCGTTCACTTATGTGAACCGGTTCTATTTATTCGGTCCAATTGAATTTGGTTCAAAAACCAAATCAAACCAGCATAGGCTCAGATCCAATCAAACCAAATGGTTCAAGATCTAACCGTTCATCTCTTGATGCTCTTGATCTCACCGATCTAGCATCAATACTCTCGATCGAAGCTTACCGATCTCAAGCCCTAATCAATCAAACATGATCAGACCAGATCTCACTTACAATCAGAGTTTAAACTCCTTTAAACTGAACCAAAACAATTCAGTCCACACGATCTGACTTAAGTAAGCCATATCATCAAATTGTGCGACCCTAAGGGTTTCCTTTAAATGTCGGTAACGATAACTTACGTTATCACGATCAGTGAGGGGTATCTAGCAACACATCACTGTCTCCCGATATGAAGGAAAGAGTCTTCCAAGTCTACACCCAAACCACAGCACAAGTGTGAATCCACTTCACGAGGCATACATGTTTCCTTTGCCACTGGATGTTCTTATTGGACAAGCGTGTCAAGCTTGTAACTCCAATATGATGAGCATGATTAGATCAGATGATCATAGTCACCTGGGTATGACCATACACTTTCTCAATCATCTCATTCAGGGAGGCCCCTTTAGAACATCACACTCCAATCAAGGAGACGGCAATCCTATATCTATCACTAGTGTCCTAACCTGACTCATGATCATTATCCAAGATAGTCTATAACCATTATATTTCAAATGATATTGAACTACCTCAAAACAATGACAATCATCATTTAGAAACACAAGTGATCTCAAGTCAGAGGACATGTGCCACTTGTTGCAAACAAGGATTATTCACATTGTGACAAGCAATTGAATATCCTAGTAGGGTCTGTCCAGTACATCCAATGTACCCATGAGTCTACATCTTATTCCATGCTCGAAGCATCCTATAAGATTAGAACACATATTAGTCTCAATCATATCAAGGCTGTCTCATGTTCACCAAGATATCTCGACTAAGGACATTACAGCATGTCAGCCAAGCTGAACAGCATTGAGACATTATTCAGAAGCACACTTATTGCGGCAGACAATGTAACAAACTGAATAACAACCATTGCCTTTATAAACATAAGAGTTTATACATGATACTGAAAGAATCCCAAGGCCTCAAACATTAGCCTTAAGGGCATACCCCAACACATTGGATGTACTGGACTGACCCTACTTAGGATAACAATCTGAAACAGCTGCAAAGGTGCTCAACCGAGTGCCATCCAAGGCCGTTTCAAAGACACCATATGAGTTATGGTATGGGAAACAGCCGAGCTTGACATTTATCAAAATCTGGGGTTGCGAGGCTTATGTCAAAAAGCTCGCCTCTAGAAAACTGGAGAGCAGATCTGATAAATATATATTTGTCGGATACCCTAAAGAAACTAAGGGTTATTATTTCTACGATCCCAAAGAGAATAAAGTATTTGTTGCTCGAACGACTATTTTTCTTGAGAAGGAATTTCTTCTGCAAGAGGCCAGTGGGAGAGAAATAAATCTGAATGAAATTCCAGAAGAAGGACAAAGTAGTCAAGCACAGTTGGATGACCCTGAACCAATAGATCAGGTTAATATTCAACCTGAGGCTCAGATATCACGGGAACCGCGTAGATCAGGAAGGATTCGTCGTGAGCCTGAGCGCTATGACGGAGTCTACATCATTAATGATGAACCCCTCACTTATGCGGATGCGGTATGTGGACCGGAGTCAGCAAGATGGCTTGAAGCTATGCGAGCCGAGATGGACTCCATGTCAGATAACCAAGTCTGGGATTTGGTTGATCCGCCTCCGGGAGTAATCCCTATAGGCTGTAAGTGGATCTTCAGAAAGAAGAAAGACATGGATGGTAACGTAGTTACCTATAAGGGCAGGCTAGTTGCGAAAGGTTTCAAACAAATCTACGGGATAGATTATGATGAAACTTTCTCTCCTGTAGCCATGTTCAAGTCCATTCGAATTATTCTCGCGATAGCAGCATATTTTGATTATGAGATGACACAACCTGAAGAGGATGTGTACATGACACAACCTGAAGGTTTCATTAACCCATCAGAACGTCATAAAATATGCAAATTAAGGAAGTCCATTTATGGACTAAAACAAGCATCGAGAAGCTGGAATATTCGTTTTGATGAATCAGTTTCTGAATTTGGTTTCGTCAAAAATGAAGATGACCCGTGTGTATATAAAAGGTTTAGTGGGAGCGTGATTACTTTCCTAGTCCTCTACGTCGATGATATTTTAATCATTGGAAATGATATTCCTGAACTGCATGCAGTCAAAGCATGGTTAAGAAAATGTTTCCAGATGAAATATTTAGGAGAAGCGACTTATATACTAGGTGTGGAGATCTTTAGAGATAGATCTAATAGGCTTCTCAGGCTATGCCAGAGTACTTACATCGATAAGGTCCTGGAGAGATTCCATTTAGAAAATTCTAAAAGAGGATATCTTCCAGTCAGACATGGTCTGAATCTTTCAAAAAGCCAGTGTCCTCAAACACAGTCTGAGAAAGATGAGATGGACAATACGTCTTATGCTTCGGCTATTGGGTCTATCATGTATGCGATGTTGTGTACTCGCCCAGATGTCGCTTACGGGTTAAGCGTAACCAGTCGGTTCCAAGGTAATCCAGGGAAGGCACACTGGATTGCAGTCAAGAACATTTTAAAATATCTTCGGAGAACCAAAGATATGTTCTTGATTTATGGAGGTCAGGGAGAACTCAGTATTGAAGGATATACTGATGCTTCGTTCCAATCTGACCAAGATGATTTCCGATCGCAATCAGGCTATGTTTTTAGCTTGAATGGAGGAGCAGTGGTGTGGAAGAGTTTCAAACAATCAATTGTTGCTGATTCCACAACAGAAGCCGAGTATGTTGCAGCCTCAGAAGCATCAAAGGAGGCAGTATGGATTCGTAAGTTCATTCAGGAACTTGGTGTTGTTCCTTCAAGTGCAGATCCATTGGTTATCTTCTGTGATAACACTGGAGCGATTGCACAAGCGAAGGAACCACGGTCACACCAGAAGTCCAAGCACATACAAAGAAGGTTTCACTTGATCCGTGAAATCATTGATCGAGGAGACATCAAGATCTGCAAGATTCATACAGATGACAATCTAGCTGACCCGCTTACAAAGCCTCTGGCGCAGCAGAAGCATGAGAAGCACTGTAATAATATGGGTTTGAGATTTCTCAACCATTAGTTTAAGTGCAAGTGGGAGATTGTTGAAGAAAACCCTTTCAAGAGGGGGGCGAAACCCTAAGTAGGCGCATATCATGAATTGCGCAAGGAAGCATAGGGTTTGTTGGGATCTTTTGCATGCCATATGATCAACATCATAACTTGTATAGATAAGAAGTAATTCATACCATAGCCATGAGTGGATGGCGACTTGGAAGTAAAGATCGAAGGGGATCTTCTCCAAAGAAGACACACACCAAAGTGATGAAGACTTCCTTCTTGCGCACCTCTTGTGCTAGCAAAAGTGCCAAGTTGTCCTTGTGTGGAGAAGATGAGATCTTTGCTAGGGCGATGAAGCTCTCACACTTGCTTGCGTGAACTCCCCTCTACACGAGAGTGGATCGGCCACACAAAATCAGAACCGAAATGCGTTTTGGCGTTTACAAGTTAAGTGGCGTTACATGACTTCCAATTATGGAAAGTCATGAAGCCATGCGCTTAAATCCATGCAAACCGCCCAAAAACGCTTTCAGCATGAACTATGCGTTCACACATGTGTGAACCGGTTCAATGCGTTTGGTACAAAGACCAAACCAAACCAGCCCAAGCCATGGTCTAGATCTCTCTGAACCATATGGTTCAAGATCTAACCGTTCATCTCTTGATGCCTTTGATCTCACCGATCTAGCATCACTACTCTCGATCGAAGCTTACCGATCTCATGCCCTAATCAATCAAACATGACCAGACCAGATCTCACTTACAATCAGAGTTCAAACTCCTTTAAACTGAATCAAAACAATTCAGTCCACACGATCTGACTCAAGAAAGCCATATCACCAAATTGTGTGACCCTGAGGGTTTCCTTTAAATGTCGGTAACGATAACTTACGTTATCACGACCAGTGAGGGGTATCTAGCAACACATCACTGTCTCCCGATATAAAGGAAAAAGTCTTCCAAGACTACACCCAAACCACAGCACAAGTGTGAATCAACTTCACAAGGCATGCATGTATCCTTTGCCTACTGGATGTTCTTATTGGACAAGCGGGTCAAGCTTGTAACTCCAATATGATGAGCATGATCAGATCAGATGAACATAGTCACCTGGGTATGGCCATACACTTTCACAATCATCTCATCTAGGGGGCCCCTATAGAACATCACACTCCTTCAACAAGGAGACGGCAATCCTATATCTATCACTAGTGCCTAACCTGAATCATAATCATTATCCAAGATAGTCTATAACCATTATATTTCAAATGATATTGAACTACCTCAAAACAATGACAATCATCATTTAGAAACACAAGTGATCTCAAGTCAAAGGACATGTGCCACTTGATGCAAACAAGGATTATTCACATTGTGACAAGCAATTGAATATCCTAGTAGGGTCTGTCCAGTACATCCAATGTACCCATGAGTCTACATCTTATTCCATGCTCGAAGCATCCTATAAGATTAGAACACATATTAGTCTCAATCATATCAAGGCTGTCTCATGTTCACCAAGATATCTTGACTAAGGACATATGCATGTCAGCCTAGCTGAACAGCTTTGAGACATTATTCAGAAGTATACATATTGCAGCAGACAATGCAACATACTGAATAACAACCATTGCCTTTATAAACATAAAAGTTTATATACATGATACTGATACAATCCCAAGGCCTCAAACATTAGCCTTAAGGGCATACCCCAACAATTGTTAGGGTATGCCCTTAAGGCTAATGTTTGAGGCCTTGGGTTATTTTCAGTATCATGTAACTCCCATACCATAACTCATATGGTGTCTTTGAAACGGCCTTGGATGGCACTCGGTTTAGCACCTTTGCAGCTGTTTCAGATTGTTATGGTATACCATAACTCATATGGCTGTTTCCCATACCACATATGGTAAGAACCAAACATGTAACTCCCTCCTTAACTCCCATACCATAAAAACATATATATAAACTATATATATATGTTTTTATAAAGGCAATTGTTGTTATTCAGATTGTTACATTATCTGCTGTTGTATGTATACTTCTGAGTAATATCTCAATGATGTTCAGCTTAGCTGACATTCAGTGTTGTCCTTAGTCGAGATATCTCGGTGAACATGAGACAGCCTTGATATGATTGAGACTAATATGTGTTCTAAACTTATAGGATGCTTCGGGCATAGAATAAGATTTAGACACATAGGTGCATTGGATGTACTGGACTGACCCTACTTAGGATATTCAATTGTTTGTCACAATGTGAATAATCCTTGTATGCAAGCAAGTGTATATTCCCTCTGACTTGAGATCACTTGTGTTTCTAAGTGATGATTGGCATTATCTTGAGGTAGTTCAATATCATTTGAAAGATAATGGTTAAGGATTATCTTGGATAGTGGGCATGAGTCATGTTAGGGCACTTGTGATAGATATAGGATTGCCTCTCCTAGTTGGAGTGTGATGTTCTAAAGGGCCCCCTGGATGAAATGGTTGAGAATGTGTATGGCCATACCCAGACGACTATGTTCGTCTGATCTAACCATTTTCATCATGTTGGAATCGCAGGCTTGACATGCTTGTCCAATGGGAACATCTAGTGGCAAAGGGAAACATGTATGCCAAGTGAATTAGATTCACACTTGTGCTGTGGTTTGGGAGTAGTCTTGGAAGACTCTTTCCTTCATAACGGGAGACAGTGATGTGTTGCTAGATACCCCTCTCTGATCGTGATAACGTAAGTTATCGTTACTGACATTGAAGGAAACCCTTAGGGTCGCACAATTTGATGATATAGCTTACTTATGTCAGATCGTGTGAACTGGAGGAATTTAAGCTCTGATTGGAAGTGAGATATAGTCTAATCATGTTTAATTGATTAGGGCATATGATCGGTAAGCTTCGATCGGGAGGATTGATGCTTGATCGTAAAGATCAGGGGTTCAATGAGATGTGTGGTTAGATCTTGAGCCATATGGTTCAAAGAGATCATAACCAGGGCTGGTTCGACTTTATGCTTGAACCAATTCGAAATTGGACCGGTTCATTAGTGAACGCATGGTTCAATTAAGAGGGAAGTTTTTTATGGGTTGAATGGGAGTTAAGGAGGGTAGCCCTAGCCAACTTAATCTCATACTCTACCTTGCTCTCTTATTGGTAGGCATTCTCTATTGTCCTAATGGAATGAAACATCAAGGTTTTTCTTATGTCATTCCAAAGTCTACCCTTAAATCAGTTAAGGGTCAACCAAAGATCTTCATTCAAGTCACACCTAACTACAAGCTCATCAAATTTAGTCATGTATTCAACTAAGGTGTCATTCCCTTGGGTGAGTCTAGCTAGTTAATCATACACTTGTTGTTAATAATAAGAAGAGACATTTTTCCCTTATTTTGTATTTCATTTTCTCCCATTTTGTGATAGGCAATAAACCACCAATACAATTAAGCTGAATAACGAAGAAATAAGCAACCTAGCCTTTCCGCAAGACGCTCCATTCAAAATATTGTTCCATGGACATGAGCTAATCTAGGAAGATTTGGGTGTTTAGAGATCCCTCAAAAGTTGGGGGGATTAAACATCATCCTCTTCTCAAATTTGATAAGGAGGATTCCTAAGTTGATTGCCTTTTCCATATGCCTCACTAGGAGGTAGGGGTGACCCTAGAATGTAGGTTTTAGGGTGTATACCCTTGTTCCCATTCTTGGTGATAGGCTTGAGGCCTACCTTGATCCCACTCATACCTAGGATTGTATCTAAACTCTTGAGGGTTTCGGCCATGACTTTCCCCCTAATTTGGTTCAATAGTTCTTCTAGGGGGTGGAACACATTAGGTCCTTTCATGGGTGTATTAGGATTCCATGGGTGGAGCATAGCTCTTCTAGGGGTTGGTTAAGGGTGTTTATTCCTTTAAGATTCCTAGCCTCCATTCATTCTATATACACATTCATTTCATGCATAGAAGTTGTAAGAGTCTTAATCATATTTTTGTGTTCTAAAGTGGCCGCTTGGGCTTGTTCATGTTCATCCACCACAAGATTGTTCCTAGACATTGTCCTGATGATTTTTAATTATTTTATTAAAATAAAATAGTGGAGAAAGTTTTTTTTTCAGAAAAATGGGGTAGTAAAAAAAAACAAGTTCTTGGCACAAGTAAAAAAAAACTAAGTGTGGAAATTTAACTAGTCAATGACTAGTGTAAGAAATCACTAGCATGCAATCCTAAATGTTACTTAAAACAAAAAATACTTTAGGTTTACATTTTTTGTTGTTGTTTTGATAAGAAAACTTTCCTAGAAATTTTAGGAAAAGTGAGATAGAATCTTTAGAACTAGCACACAAAGAGCAACTCTTGTTTACTTTGATACCATTGACATAGAGTGAGTTTAAAATTTTATGTAAGATATTTATTTAAATAGTAAATAATAACAAAAATTATAAATAATAAACTTGTAAATTATAAATAAAAAAAGTTAGAAAAAAGAATCTGGAGGCTCGTTGCGGCTTATCCTTATGTAAAAACTAGGCTCTTGTGTGAATTAATTCTAGATTGAATACCCGAGAATATAACCGAGTACTCATCTCCTACATCACCATGGAGAAGCTAATTTGGACGTCCTTTTGGTAGCAAGTAGAAAAAAAACCAAAAATCCAAGAGATAAAAGAAATGGAAAAAAGAGGAGAAGAAGAGGAAAATCTAAATTCTTTTCTCGCTACGTCGGCTAGCTAGAAAAAGCCTTTTTCATTCTTTAATCCAACACAATTGTTAGCATGTTAATGTTAGCATTTAATGCCAATGTGAAGATTTAAAAAAAAAATCAATAATCACCCATAAAATTTAAAAAAAATGAATATAATTAAACTTAACAAGATGATTAAATAAATTTAAATTTCTACTCATACTTATATCATGCAATCAATAAAATTCAATTAAAGATATAACTTTTACTTAGTGAAAATATTTTCATCTGAAGGAAAGATAGTGAACTAGTTTTAAACTAATTTTCTTTGACTTAGACTTCAACAAATCTACACATAATACAGGGTTTCTCCGATTATGGAGTTGTGCATTTTTTGCCATGCCTATGCATCTTCATGAGAGCTTCTAGGGATTATCTATGTCCTAAACCGCAGTCATATACGAACTCTCTTATATAGAAAGCTCCCTACAAGGGATAAGTATAGAGGCTCATCTCATGGTAATTAACTACTTTGGAAAGTTTTCCTTAACTCTATAGTAAAAAGCACAAAATGTGTCCTCAAGAATGGGAGTGTAGAGAATCAAGTCAATCACATAAATATTTTTATACATCGTACTATTTTATAAATTTTATTTTTTAAAGTGCTTCCTAAACAATCAATCAGCTTGTTATTACCATATTGAACTTCTTTCAAAGGATCTCCTATCATAGATGTTGGGTTCCTACTACTAAGAGACATATTTCCAGACTAATCTCATTCCAATTGATACTTCCAAGATTATAATCTTGAGGAAGCTTTGGTCAAGCTAATAACTTTGTTATACTCAGTCTTTATAAAAGAAAGAGCTATAACTTTTATAAGTCAAGTTATTTATAGACTTTGTTTAATTTTAGCATGACTACTCTTTTTTTTAGCATAAGTCTATTGGTGCTTAGAAATTTTAATAAATTTATTTTTTATTTTAAAATCTTCTACCCTTAGTTTAAATTTTTTTATTCTTAAATTTATAAATAGAGAAAGGATTTTGTTTTTAAAGCAACAATTATATCTTAAAATTAATTAGGCTTTTAATTACTCTTATCATATAGCAAAGCCAAATAAAGTATATCATATGCATAATATCTAATTTTACATAATATCCAATATTTTTAAAGTAATTAAATTAGTATATTGTGCATATAATGTTTATTATATACATTATTAATGTCACGTGCATTAAGTTTTTCAATATTTGTTTACCAAATAATTTTTACCTTGGCAGCCTTGATCAAAAATATCACTTTGGATCAATTTTAACCAAGCCAAAATCCACATGAGTCATGTGGAATAATTATATTATTGACCAAATTGTAAGAAAAAAAAAAGGAAGAATGAGTAGGATAATTATAATAGTTTTCCTTTTCTTTGATTTTTTTTAAAATTTGCAAAAGTGCCTATCCAAAGTCCATAGCGGTATAGAGAAACAGAGAAAGTATAAATTTTTAGAAACTTTGTAAAAGTCTATAAAATATCTAAACAACGCAAATTCGAAAAAACTTTGCTGGTAGAGAAAATGTGTACAAATTCTACTTTCTCTTAAATAGTAGTAACATCAATAAAGTAATTATCATAGATATAAGATAAACATATTGAAGTATATTACATTGGTACCACCACCAACTTTCTATTGACAAGATGAACGAAAATTAAAAGCGAATATAAGAACTGTTTATTATTATATAAATAGATGTCAAAAATTTACAAACAAATAGGTTCTTAGTAATTGGAAAGCACATATAGCAAAGTTGTAAACCCGCTTGGAGCTTTGGTCTCCGACTCAGGAGACTCTTTTGTTGAATAGATAATTTTTTTTTAAAAGAAAACCCGCTAGGAGCTGAGCCGCAGTTTAAAATATTTGCCTAGTCAAATTATTTATGATAAAATGTTATTGCAATAGTAACAGACACACTTAACGTCTTAGTTGGAAGAGACGTTGGAATATCATAAAATTGCAATATTATTAATTAATTAAAGCTGTAATGTTAACTATTACCAAAATTAAATCACTCATAAATTATTACAAACCATTATGAACAGTAAATTTATTAATACTACAGCAATTTTGATTAAATTAAACTATAAACGTTAAGCATAGTAATTAATTGGAATTGAAATCGAAAATTGTTATAATGTATCAGAAAATTTATTTTGTGTAACACAGAGAATAATTTTTAATATTCAACAGTAAACTAAAATTTAAAAGGAAATCTACACAAACTTTTTTTATTTATGTTATAATGTAACAGAAAATTTATTTTGTGTAACACAGAAATAAGAATTTGATAACAAAATCTTGTACATTTTAAAAATAGAAAAAAATATTTGTAATAAATTTGTAAATTATAAATAAAATAAAGGTAAAAAGGAGACACATTATAGCTTATTTTTATGTGAAGATTCGAGCTCTTGTAAGAGTTAGTTCCGGATTGAACAGCCGAGGATACAACCGAGTACTCATCTCCTACGAGCACACAACTGTGCAGAAGTTGATATGGACAACCTTTCAACCGCGAGTAGTAAAAGAATAAAAATCCGAGAGGAGATAAAAGAAATGGAATAAAGAGAGGGGAAGAGGAAAATCTAAGCTCACTGCATCTGGTCGCCAGAAAAAAGCCTTTTTCATCCTTTAATCCAATACAATTGTTATCAAGCTAACATTAACCAACAAGTAATGTTAGCATTTAATGCCAACGTTAAGATTTTTTTAAAAAATTTTCCATGGGAAACTCTAAGGTTAGAGTTTATAGATTGTTCTAGGGTTTTGAGGCTCTTAAAGAACAAAAAATAAACTATTAAAAGGGAATTAAAACTAAAGATTAAGCAAACAAAGTAAGCATGTAACAAACAAGAGAAAGATGGAAAGATCTCAGTGAGGGTCCCTTTGTAAGGGGTCAATGTCGTTTGCCTGCAATTTTGTCCTGAATCTTGGTGATAAGACTATTGGGGTTTTAAAATTATACAATAAGCAACAGGGAAGGAGAGGAATACAAATCTCCAAGTTCCCTTAAACTAACAACAAAAACTAAAGGGTATTGATAAGTCTTCACAGGTGTGCCAATTCTCTTGTTTCGTGTTTTGCTCTAAATCTCCATCATAGGTCAAAGGATTCAAAGGCTCCCAAATCATGTCCCAATGAAAGAGGAACACTCAAGGAATTAAAAAGAGAGGCGCACAAAAATAAGAAAACTAGAGGGAAGAGGAAGAGAAGGGAAAGCTCTTGGCTAAGGGGGAAAGGGTGCAAGCTCCAAGGATTCAAAGGCTCCCAAATCATGTCCTAATGAAAGAGGAACACTCAAGGAATTAAGAAGAGAGGCGCACCAAAATGAGAAAACTAGAGGGAAGAGGAAGAGAAGGGGAAGCTCTTGGCTAAGGGTGCAAGAATCACATGGATAACTCAAGGGGTCTCTCAAATGATTCAATTATGCACTCCACTATGTTGTGCTGAATACAAGCTCTAAACTCCACTCATCTCAACATCTTACAAGATTTTTATAATTTTCCCCTCAAGCTTCTTGGATATTGCATGTTACTCCATTTTTCTTCCACGGTAAATGATGACTTTTCTTTGAATTGGAGGGTGCATCTCCAAAGGCGGCCTCCATCTTCCCCCCTAATTGTTTCTCCAACATTGTTTGATTATTTAAAGTATTATAATCCTTTTGTACAAGAGAAAAAAATGAAAGGTTGTCTCATTTATTTTGTTTGAGCATTGTAATAATTAAGTTTTCACACTAACGCCTGAGCTTGAATCAAGATCAAGATGTAGGTTCTTCTGTCTCAAAGAAGACCCCTATAGATCTCTTTATATTATTATCGTTGAAGTTCTATATTCATATTATTTAGTTATAATTTCAAGTATATTAAGTTCAAATTTTGTATAATAAATAACTTTTCTTATACTTTCTTCCAAAATTAAAATTTAGAATCAATCTTCTAGACTAGTTTGGATTAAATATTATTTACCTTATATGTTAGTTGTCAAGCCTCATTTATATCGGCTCGTCCATGTTAGCAATCGACCCATTTTTTTCTCTTTTCAAAGTCGAAGCTGATTTCAGCTTGTATATGCTATGGTGCCACTAGTAGCCCCGCCACTACTCTGTTAGCATTGTCATCCTCTCCAATGCTCGTTGGACGTTGTTGCTTCACAGTCTACTGTAAATTCTCAATTTGGAGAATAATAGCATTTTTTTCGTTTTCAATCAGGCTGAGCACCTCTTGCTCGTGCCAACTGATTTCTCTATGTCCACCATAGCTATTGGAACAAACTTGCTTGGATACCTTTGTGAAGCCCCATTTAAATCGGCCTGTCCACATCAACAATCGATCCCTTTTTTTTGAAGTCAAAGTCGATGCATGTGAACACCGAGTTACTAATGTTGTCGTCCGCTTCCAGTGCGGCTACACACGTCGCTAGAGCAGAGGGCCTACGGCAGGGCAGAACTCACTCACGTCTGCCCTCAGCCTTCATTGTCAATGTCCCCTGATGCCAAAAAACACCGGCCGATGTGTAGGGCTTGTATTAGCCCAAGTGGGGTTCACCCTATTTAATTTATTAGTTTTATGGTTTCTTTGCGGGCAGCTCACCTTTTGTTTTGTTGTTAACTCACAGCTCACTATTTCCTTTTTGGTTTTGTTTTAATGGTTGTGAAGCTACTACCTAATCAAATCAAGTGGCTTAGATGCAATTAAGTGTTAGGTTATTAATTGGTTTTCTCTCTTTTGGTTTGAAGAGAGAGGCGGCTGTAGGAAAAATGCAAGAGCAGTGGGGTATTTTGTCTCCCCTTCATGAAACGAAAGACTAGAGGGAAGAGGGGAGGTGGTTGCTCCAAGATGCTGTCTAAGCTTGCTGCAAAGGAAAAGAAGCTAGCCCACAATACAAGGAATATAAAGGAAAAAGAGATAAGTTATTATTATCTCATTTTCAGCTTGTGTCTTACTTATCATTTTGAAGAACAAGTTGTGTTTTGATGTTGAATTGTATCTTAAGCTTAGGGTAATAAGCTTAAGTTGAGAATACATTATGATACTCTATCCCTTGCTAGTGATTACATTTTGGATTGATTTGTCCCATGGTTTTTTCCTTTACGTTAAAGGGTTTTCCACGTAAATATTGTCTTAACAATTGTTGATATTGCTTGTGTTATAATTATCTTTGTAGCAAATTATTGGTTAGGATATCATTTAATTGCAATAATATTTATGTCTCATTTTATGCTCAAAGTAATTCAGCCCTACAAGTGTTTGTGTTTAAATTAATTCATCCCAACATGAAGGTGAAGAACGAGGTCGGAGGAGGTAGAGTTAGTGGCCAGGAATTGTAGGCTAGTAAAGTAGTAATAGAGAAGAAGACGGGAAATAGGGGAAATTTTCACCGTTACCTGAACCAGTTACATAAAAACCCCTTTACAAGCTCTCCCTCACTCACTCATTCGATCTTCCAGTCGCTCGGGGAGGAAGACGAAGTTTGTGTCGTCCATTCTCATCCACCCTCATTGTCCTCAGCTAGGGAAGATGACGCCGCTACTGCTGCCGGGAAGTAGGGGAGAACTTGTGGCTCATCCACCACTTGTTGGAGGAACTTCCGCCCGAGGAAGGAGGAAGAAGCTCGCGTCTCCCCTTCCCTTCGTTCGCACACCGAGTTCTTAAGAGGGGAAGATTCTTCTCGCTTTGGAAGGGGATCAGGTTGCTAACCAACGATTGCTCAATTTCCTTCTTAGACACTGAATCTCACCTCCATCTGTGCTAGGGATCTGGTTCGTCGATAGCACCAAAAATGCCCACCTCGTCCATGATTGCGTCCGCCTTCATCATCGAATCCGCCAGCTTCGTCCCCGTCGGAGCATAAGCCGTCGATAGTGTCGGAGATTTCGGTAACGTCAACGCCATCGCCGGCTTCGCAGAAGGCATCAAAGACAATGGCTGTGTTTGGGGTTACCGCCCCCCGGGCAGCAGAATCAGATGCAATGCCAGCATTTCGGGTTGCTTCTACTTCGGGCGCCAGCTAAATCTAGCTGCCCAGCGGAAGCTGGGGAAAAGGCGCTTCCAGAAAAAAGTCGCCCGCTTCCGAAAAAAAACTCGCCCTCGCGTCGTCTGTCCGTTGCTCCATCCGCCACCTACTGTTCAGGGCTCATTCGTTCGCTGCTCCTCGCCCAAGATTCACTACTGCTCCTCGCCTAGTCGTTCAAAGTTGCTCCTTGCCGGACGTCCACTGTTGCTAGGCGCTCGGCTTCCGCCGCTGCTCCTCTCGGCGCCCATCACTACTCCCCTTCAAGAGTCGACTCAACGACCTCTCGGTGTCTGTTCTCAGCTTGGAGACACTCCGGCAACAACACGGCGACAGATCTAATATTGACGATGGATCTGCGTTCGCGAGCATCTCCCGGCTACAGATTTGCATCCGCACTTCTAGATCTGGTTCTAGCTTCCCTTCTAGCTTCACCCAGCTTCCGCGTCCATCTCCGGCGACCGCGTCTAGCTCCGACAACTACGTCCAGCTGCGCTGAAGAGCTCTGCCTATCTCGCGTCCAACTCTCTTCCAGCTTCTAGATCTCCCATCTAGCTCGCAAGTGTTCATCTCTCGGCGTCCAGCTTTGCTTCCAGATCTCCCATCTAGCTCTGGCGACGGTGTCCAGTTCCAGCAACCGCGCTCTGCTCTACATTTAACTGAGCTCCAGCGACCGTGCTCAGGTTTGATTACACCAGAGTTGAAAGCTTGGACCAAAGGAATAACAAGTAATATTTGTTAGAATATTATGTGTTATTATGTTAATCTATGCTATCTAGTGTTGATTGGAAAATAGTTTAGCTCCAGACGTTAGTTTAGCTCTCATCTAGTGTTGATTAGAAATTAGTTTAGCCTTAATTAAACATGCATCTTTATTATGTTAATCCATGCTATCTAGTGTTGATTGGAATAAGGTTTTAGCTCCGGGCGTTAGTTTAGCTCTCATCTAGTGTTGATTGGAAATTAGTTTAGCCTTAACTAAAATGCGTCTTTATTATGTTAATCCATGCTATCTTGCTTAAATTCATGCTATCTTATGTTAAATCATATGATTATTTATTATTCTAGCTTAAAGGATGTTAATATGCTTTTCTTATGCTTATATGCATACGTTATTATACTTATACCTATATACTTCTTAATTCAAGCTCAATGGCACCAACAACAAAAAATAAGGCAATATGGAATATGCAAACCATTATGCTGCAAGTGTTGAAGATGCAATAAGAGAAGATGTTGTAGAAGAATATGTGCCAGAAGAAGAACCAATCACACCAGTCTCACAACCATCCTCCATACCAAGCTCTAGTAGAAAGAAGACTAGGAACACTTCTGCAGCGAGCTTGAAGGATGATATTAATAGATTGGCTTCTTGCGTTGAACGAAGACTAGATGAGCCCGAATAACATTATGCTGAATGCATGAATGAGCTTAATGATCTATTGGGTATTCATCGTGGTGGTCAATTGTACTTCTTTGCCTCTACACTCCTTGAACAAAAATAAAAAAGAATAGCTTTTAAACAGATTGCAACTATTGAGAAGAAGCTAGATGATTGTGTTAAAATTAATGCTATAGGTAAGGTTAATGTTAAGTGGGCCAGCCCAGAGCGGGGCCCACGTTAGATTAGGGATTTGAATCATTGAATGCATTGCTGTAATGGACACGAGAGATTAATAGCAAAATCTGTGAGAGCTCTCGGTAGAACAGAGCAGCCGCCCAGCTCTTTGTTTTTCTTCTTCCCATACTCTATCACCTTCCACTATGAATAATTGTTAGAAGCTTATTCTAACCAACAAATGGTATCAGAGCTAGTTTGGTGAGATTTCAAGAGGGATACTTCAAGAGGGATTTCAAAAGAAGGAGAAGAGGAGAGCACCATGGCTATCCAAAGAGGAGCATGGGTGCCCCAAAGTTCTCATCCCATCTTTGTGTTACCAAGAAGGAATGTTCGGTTACCACATATGGTGTCTTTGAAACGGCCTTGGATGGCACTCGGTTTAGCACCTTTTCAGCTGTTTCCAGTGCAAATCCCCAAAAGGAGTAAGGTAGAGTAGCCTGACTCATCATAGAACGAATCATATCCAATAAGGTTCGATTCCTCCTCTCGGACACACCATTCCATTGCGGTGTTCCTGGCGGAGTGAGCTGTGAGATGATCCCACACTCTTTCAGATAGTCAGTAAACTCACGACTCAAGTATTCTCCACCTCGATCTGATCGAAGTGCCTTGATATTTCGGTCTAACTGATTCTGTACTTCATTTTTGAATTCTTTGAACTTGTCAAAAGATTCACTCTTATGTCTCATTAAATAGACATAACCATATCTACTGAAATCATCAGTAAAAGTAATGAAGTATGAATACCCACCTCTGGCATGTTTACTAAATGGCCCACACACATCACTGTGAATAAGGTCAAGTAAACCTGGAGCCCTTTCACCTTTTTTAGAAAAAGGAGTCTTCTTCATCTTGCCCATTAAACAAGCTTTGCATGTATCAAGCTTCTCACATGAGAATGATCCCAGCAGTCCATGGTCATGCAACCGCTTAATGCGCTTCTTGTTAATATGGCCTAGACGACTATGCCATAACAAGGTGCTGTTATCAGCATACTTGGCTTTCTTATTATCAATTTGTTGTACAGAACATTCCATGTCCAACATGTATAACCCATTGTTAATCGACCCAGTTGCATAAACAATATTATCATATGAAATACAGCACTGTGAAGTTTTGCATTCAAATGAAAAACCTTTCCTGACAAGAGTAGGAATAGAGATAATATTCTTTGTTATGCTTGGTACAAAATAATAATTGTCAAGTTCTAATACAAATCCAAATGGTAAAGAGATGTAATATTCTCCTACAGCAACAGCAGCAACTCGTGCCCCGTTTCCAACTCGTAGGTCCACCTCATGCTGTCCCACCTGTCTTCTTCTCTTGAGTTCCTGCACATTTGAACAAATGTGAACTCCACATGCAGTGTCCAACACCCATGAAATAGAAGAAGCAACCATGACTTCAGTCACGAAAATACCTGAGCCAGAAGTGAAAGGCTTACTTCCCTTCCTCTCTCCTCGGAGCGCTCTACAGTCCTTCTTCCAGTGACCCAGCTGGCCACAATGGAAGCATCTGTTGTCCTTTGACCGCTTCACCTTTTGTTTCAAAGCCTTGTTGTAGCTCTTGATAGGGGTTTTGCCCTTCTTCCCCTTCTTCTTATTCCCTAAAGGAACCATCAAGATAGAGGACGAAGGCTTTCCCTTCTCAAGAGTCTGCTCTGTAGTGCAGAGCATGTTCAGTAATTCTGCCGGAGTACAGTCGATTTTGTTCATATTAAAATTAATGATGAACGCATCGAAAGAAGCCGGGAGAGACTGCAAGATGATGTCTACAACAAGTTCTTGATTGATGGTATGTCCCAGTTTCTCTAGAGCTTCTTTGTACCCAATCATCTGTTGGGGTATGCCCTTAAGGCTAATGTTTGAGGCCTTGGGATTCCATGAGTATCATGTATATAAACTCTTTTGTTTATAAAGGCAATGGTTGTTATTCAGGTTGTTACATTGTCTGCTGCAATATGTGTACTTCTGAATAATGTCTCAAAGCTGTTCAGCTAGGCTGACATGCAGTTAAGTCCTTAGTCGAGATATCTTGGTGAACATGAGACTGCCTTGATATGATTGAGACTAATGTGTGCTCTAATCTTATAGGATGCTTCGAGCATGGAATAAGATGTAGACTCATAGGTACATTGGATGTACTGGACAGACCCTATTAGGATATTCAATTGCTTGTCACAATGTGAATAATCCTTTTGCTACAAGTGGCACATGTCCTCTGACTTGAGATCACTTGTGTTTCTAAATGATGATTGTCATTGTTTTGAGGTGGTTTAATATCATTTGAAATATAATGATTATAGACTATCTTGGATAATGATCTTGAGTCAGGTTAGGGCACTAGTGATAGATAAAGGATTGCCATCTCCTTAATTGGAGTGTGATGTTCTAAAGGCCCCCCCCCCCTGAATGAGATGATTGAGAATGTGTATGGCCATACCCAGGTGACTATGTTCATCTGATCTAATCATGCTCATCATATTGGAGTTACAGGCTTGACACGCTTGTCCAATAAGAACATCCAGTGGCAAAGGACACATGCATGCCTAGTGAAGTGGATTCACACTTGTGCTATGTTTTGGGTGTAGTCTTGGAAGACTCTTTTCTTTATATCGGGAGACAGTGATGTGTTGCTAGATACCTCTCACTGATCGTGATAATGTAAGTTATCGTTACCGACATTTAAAGGAAACCCTCAGGGTCGCACAATTTGATGATATGGCTTACTTGAGTCAGATCGTGTGGACTGAATTGTTTTGGTTCAGTTTAAAGGAGTTTAAACTCTGATTGCAAGTAAGATCTAGCCTGATCATGTTTGATTGATTAGGGCTTGAGATCGGTAAGCTTCGATCGAGAGTAGTGATGCTAGATCGGTGAGATCAAAGGCATCAAGAGATGTACGGTTAGATCTCGAACCTTCATGGTTCAGATGAGATTTAGACCATGGCTTGGCTTGGTTCAATTTGGTCTTTGAACCGAAATCAATTAGACCGAATTCTATTTGAACCGGTTCACATATGTGTGAACGCATGGTTAAATCGAATTGGCGTTTTGGTTTGGTTCATAAGACATGAACGCTTGTAGTGATGACTTACCATTTTTGGAAGTGGAGGTTTCGGAAATGGTTTCTCAACGCTTCACTTTGGATGAGAACGTTGGTCTCTCGCTCAACTCAACGCCTCTTTCTCGGTGTGGAGAGTTTTGACGAGAACAAGGAGGAGTTCATCCTGTTGGGGTATGCCCTTAAGGCTAATGTTTGAGGCCTGTGGGAATGTATCTGTATCATGTAATAAACTCTTATGTTTATAAAGGCATGGTTGTTATTCAGTTAGCTACATTGTCTGCTGCAATATATGTTCTTCTGAATAATGTCTCAAAGCTGTTCAGCTGGGCTGACAAGCTATTATGTCCTTAGTCGATATATCTTGGTGAACATGAGACAGCCTTGATATGGTTAAGACTAATATGTGTTCTAATCTTATAGGATGCTTCGAGCATGGAATAAGATGTAGACTCATGGGTACATGGGATGTACTGGACAGACCCTAGTAGGATGTTCAATTGTTTGTCACAATGTGAATATTCCTTGGATATGACAAGTGGCACATTTCCTCTGACTTGAGATCACTTGTGTTTTCTAAATGATGATTGTCATTGTTTTGAGGTAGTTCAATATCATTTGAAACATAATGATTATAGACTATCTTGGATGGTGAGCTTGAGTCAGGTTAGAGCACTAGTGATAGACATAGGATTGCCGTCTCCTTGTTTAAGGAGTGTGATGTTCTAAAGGGGCCCCCTGGATGAGATGATTGAGAAAGTGTATGGCCATACCCAGGTGACTGTGTTCATCTGTTCTAATCATGCTCATCATATTGGAATTACGAGCTTGACAGGCTTGTCCAATAAGAACATCCAGTGGCAAAGGAAATATGCATGCCTAGTGATTTGAGTCACACTTGTGCTATGGTTTGGGTGTAGTCTTGGAAGACTCTTTCCTTTCTATCGGGAGACAGTGATGTGTTGCTAGATACCCCTCACTGATCGTGATAACGTGAGTTATCGTTACCGACATTTAAAGGAAACCCTTAGGGTCGCACAATTTGATGATATGGCTTACTTAAGTCAGATCGTGTGGACTGAATTGTTTGGGTTCAGTTTAAAGGGATTTAATCTCTGATTGTGAGTGAGATCTGGTCTGATCATGTTTGATTGATTAGGGCTTGAGATCGGTAAGCTTCGATCGAGAGAATGTATGCCAGATCGGTCAGATCAGGGGCATCGTTGAGATCGACGGTTAGATCGTGAACCTTAGGGTTTATTTAAGATCTAGACTAGATCATTGGCTTGATTGGTTCTTAAACCGAACCAAAGTGAACCGGCTCACTAAATGAGCGCTTGGTTCATAGGGAGAGGAGTAGGCGACAAGTTCACTTGGCGTGAACGTTGTGGTGAGGAGTGGTTACTATTTTTAGTAACCATGATCTCCATTTGGAGAGTGCGCTCATCAAAATAGAATATACTCTATTTTCGCTTGGAGATATTCCTCTCGCCCATATTCCTCTCGTCTCTCTCGTGAGTGTGGCGACGCTTTGAAGGTTGAGGAGGATTCGGCCAAGAAGAAAGAGATCTCATTTTCCCTTCACTCGACAAGGACCTCTTGGAACCTTGCTAGCACAAGGGGCACCAAGAGAGATAGCGACATCATCTTGTGTGTGACGACAAGGAGAAGATCTACTTTGATCTTTGCTTCCAAGGAAACATCTTCCCATGGCGATGGTATGATTGTTTTCTTATTATCAAGTTGATCTTTTAGCATGCATATCGATCCTATAACCCTAGTTCCGCAAGAAGAAAATTTTATGCGCCATATGCTTTAGGGTTATGCTCCCCCTAGAAGGGGACCCCCCTTATTTGAAGGGGTACTTACAATTGGTATCAGAGCCTTGGTTGAATGCATGTTCATTATGATTGCTTTGGCCTTGTGATTCCATATGCTTAGATCTATATAACATGCGAAAATTGCATGATTAAATTATCTTCTGCTATCACCATAGGAATTGCATGATAGGCAAGAAGATAAAAGACCGTTAAAATCCAACGCTTAAATATCAAGCTCGTAAGCCTTCTGACGCGAAACCTCACTGTTCTGATTATCGTTGGAGCCGTGTTGTACCCACTCAGTGGGCACGTCCATCTATCTTCAGACGGTGCGGGATTACACCTGCGTGTTACAGAGTAGGGATTTATCCCTTCTCGTTGCTCAGCATAGCACGTGGTGGTCCAGGGAGTAGGTCGGGTCAGCTTGACCATGTAGGCTATATATGTGGCGCATATGGTAGCACATGGAGGCAGCCATCTGTGGGGTCAGAGATTGTGTTGTACCAACTCAGTTGGCACAGTCTGCTGGACTGCCTGGATGAAGGGGAATCGCACGGGTTGGCGATCGGCAGGGACTGCCTACCAGAAACTAGTGCTTGTACTCTCTGTGCATCTTATCTCGCCTGAGCGGGACGCGGAGACCAAGTATGAAATCTGGATCCCATCTCACTAAAAGAGTTCTACTCTTTCGGGCTGTTTTGCTGGATTTTTCACGCCTGATAAAATAGTGAGAAAAGGAATCTTTCTTATGTCCTGATTGATTCTTATACATTGATACTGACCTTGCTGTTCTTGCATTGTTGTAGATACCTGCAGCAACGAACACCATGAACTTCAATGTGCGATCCCTACTGGAAAGGGAGAAGTTTGCTGGGCCGAACTTCTCTGACTGGTTTGGACACCTTAAGATCGTTCTTAAGGCAGAGAGGAAGCTGTATGTCCTCGAGACGGCGATACCGCCGCAGCCCGCTCCGAACGCCGCAAGGGCGGTTCGGGATGCCTATGAAAAGCACGTCAATGATAGCATTGATGTCGCTTGCCTGATGCTAGCGTCTATGACGCCACCGCTGCAGCGTCAGCATGAGGATATGTCGGCTATACAGATTATAGCAAACCTCAAGATGCTGTATGGTGCACAGGCGAGGACTGAACGCTACAATTTGACGAAGCTCTTCTTTCAGAGCAAACTGGCTGAAGGGAGCCCAGTGGGAGCTCACGTGCTCAAGATGATTGGGCACAAGGAGGCTCTAGAGAAACTGGGGCATACCATCAACCAGGAGCTTGCTGTGGATATTATTCTGCAGTCTCTCCCGCCGTCATTCGACGCGTTCATTATTAATTTTAATATGAACAAAATCGATTGTACTCCGGCAGAGCTGCTGAATATGCTCTTGACCACTGAGGAGACTCTGAAGGGTAAGCCTTCAACCTCTGTCTTGATGGTTCCTTCTAGGAACAAGAAGAAGGGGAAGAAGGGCAAGGCCCCTGTCAAGAGTTACAGCAAGGCTCTGAAGCAGAAGGTCAAGCGGTCTAAGGAATACAGGTGTTTCCACTGTGGCCAGCTGGGTCACTGGAAAAAGGACTGTAAAGCGCTCCAAGGAGATAAGAGGGGAAGCTTTGCTTCTGGCTCAGGTATATTCGTGACTGAGGTCATGTTTTCTTCTTCTGTATCATGGGTGTTGGACACTGCATGTGGAGTTCACATTTGTTCAAATGTACAGGAACTCAAGAGAAGAAGGCAGGTGGGACAGCATGAGGTGGACCTACGAGTTGGAAACGGGGCACGGGTTGCTGCTGTTGCTGTAGGAGACTACTTTATTTCTTTACCATCTGGACTTGTATTGGAACTAAACAGTTGTTACTTTGTTCCCAGTATAACTAAAAATATTATCTCCATTCCTGCTCTTGTCAGGAAGGGGTTTTCCTTTGAATGCAATATTTCAAAGTGTATTTTGTCTTATGATAATATTGTTTATGCAACTGGTTCAATTAACAATGGGTTATTCATGTTGGACATGGAATGTTCAATACAGCAAATTGATATTAAGAAAGCCAAGTATGCTGATGACAGCACCTTGCTATGGCATAGTCGTTTAGGCCATATTAACGAGAAACGCATTAAGCGGTTGCATGAAAATGGACTGCTGGGATCATTCTCCTATAAGGAGATTGATACATGCAAAGCTTGTTTGATGGGTAAAATGACGAAGTCACCTTTTCCTCACAAAGGTCAAAGGGCTTCAGGTTTACTTGACCTTATACACAGTGATGTGTGTGGGCCATTTAGTAAACATGCCAGAGGTGGCTATCAGTACTTCATTACCTTTACTGATGATTTCAGTAGATATGGTTATGTCTATCTGATGAGACATAAAAGTGAATCTTTTGACAAGTTCAAAGAGTTCAAAAATGAAGTACAGAATCAGCTAGGCCGTAATATCAAGGCACTTCGCTCAGATCGAGGTGGTGAATACCTAAGTCATGCATTTACTGACTATCTAAAGGAGTGTGGGATTATCTCACAGCTCACTCCACCAGGAACACCGCAATGGAATGGTGTGTCCGAGAGGAGAAATAGAACGCTACTTGATATGGTTCGTTCTATGATGAGTCAGGCTACTCTACCCTACTCCTTTTGGGGTTTTGCACTGGAAACAGCTGCAAAGGTACTAAACCGAGTGCCATCCAAGGCAGTTTCCAAGACGCCATATGAGTTATGGTATGGGAAACAGCCAAGCTTGACATTTATCAGGATCTGGGGTTGCGAGGCTTATGTCAAAAAGCTCGCCTCTGGGAAACTAGAGAGTAGATCTGACAAATGTATCTTTGTCGGTTACCCTAAGGAAACTAAGGGTTATTATTTCTTCGATCCCAAGGAGAACAAGGTTTTTGTTGCTCGGACGGCCATATTTCTTGAGAAGGAGTTTCTTCTGCAAGAGGCCAGTGGGAGAGAAATAAAACTGGATGAGAATCTAGAGGAAGGACAAAGTGCTCAAGCAGAGTTGGATGTGCCTGAGCTGGTAGAACAGGTTATTGAACAACCTGAGGCTCAGATATCACGGGAACCGCGAAGATCGGGTAGGATCCGTCGACAGCCTGAGCGCTATGATGGAGTCTACATCATTGACAATGATGAACCCTTTACTTATGCGGATGCGGTCAGTGGACCGGAGTCAGCGAGATGGCTTGAAGCTATGCACGCCGAGATGGACTCCATGTCAGATAACCAAGTTTGGGATTTGGTTGATCCGCCTCCGGGAGTTATCCCTATAGACTGTAAATGGATCTTCAAGAAGAAGATTGACATGGATGGTAACGTGGTTACCTATAAAGGCAGGCTAGTTGCGAAAGGTTTCAAACAAATCTACGGGATAGATTATGATGAAACTTTCTCACCTGTAGCCATGTTTAAGTCTATTCGGATTCTTTTCGCGATAGCTGCATATTATGATTATGAGATTTGGCAGATGGATGTGAAAACAGCTTTCCTTAATGGAAATCTGGATGAGGATGTGTATATGACACAACCAGAAGGTTTCACTAATCCAGCAGATCGTCATAAGATATGCAAGTTAAAGAAGTCTATTTATGGACTTAAACAAGCATCAAGAAGCTGGAATATTCGTTTTGATGAATCAGTCACTGAATTTGGTTTCATCAAGAACGAAGATGACCCGTGTGTATATAAGAGGTTTAGTGGGAGCGTGATTACTTTCCTAGTCCTCTACGTCGATGACATCTTGATCATTGGAAATGATATTCCTGAAATGCATGCTGTTAAAGCATGGCTATGGAAATGTTTCCAGATGAAAGATCTAGGAGAAGCAGCCTATGTGTTAGGTGTGAAGATCTACAGGGATAGATCTAAGAGGCTTCTCGGGCTGTGCCAGAGTACTTACATCGATAAGGTCCTGGAGAGATTTCATTTAGAGAATTCTAAACGAGGATATCTTCCAGTCAGACATGGTCTGAATCTTTCGAAGAGTCAGTGTCCACAAACACAGACTGAGAAAGATGAAATGGACAATACGCCTTATGCTTCGGCTATTGGATCCATTATGTATGCGATGTTGTGTACTCGCCCAGACGTCGCTTACGGGTTAAGCGTGACCAGTCGTTACCAGAGTAATCCAGGTATGGCGCACTGGATTGCAGTCAAGAACATTTTAAAATATCTGCGGAGGACCAAAGATATGTTCTTGATATATGGTGGTCAGGAAGAACTCAGTATTGAAGGATATACTGACGCTTCGTTCCAGTCTGACCAGGATGATTTCCGATCGCAATCAGGCTATGTTTTTAGCTTGAATGGAGGTGCAGTGGTGTGGAAAAGTTTCAAACAGTCAACTGTTGCTGATTCCACAACAGAAGCCGAGTATGTTGCAGCCTCGGAAGCATCCAAGGAGGCAGTGTGGATTCGTAAGTTCGTGAGAGAACTTGGTGTTGTTCCTTCGAGTGCAGATCCTTTGGTTATCTTTTGTGATAACACTGGAGCAATCGCACAAGCAAAGGAACCACGGTCGCACCAGAAGTCCAAGCACATACAGAGACGGTTTCATTTGATCAGGGAGATCATAGATCGTGGCGAGATCAAAATCTGCAAGGTTCATACAGATGACAATCTGGCAGACCCGCTTACCAAGCCTCTGGCGCAGCAGAAGCATGAGAAGCACTGTAATAATATGGGTTTGAGATTTCTCAACCATTAGATTAAGTGCAAGTGGGAGATTGTTGGGGTATGCCCTTAAGGCTAATGTTTGAGGCCTGTGGGAATGTATCTGTATCATGTAATAAACTCTTATGTTTATAAAGGCATGGTTGTTATTCAGTTAGCTACATTGTCTGCTACAATATATGTTCTTCTGAATAATGTCTCAAAGCTGTTCAGCTGGGCTGACAAGCTATTATGTCCTTAGTCGATATATCTTGGTGAACATGAGACAGCCTTGATATGGTTAAGACTAATATGTGTTCTAATCTTATAGGATGCTTCGAGCATGGAATAAGATGTAGACTCATGGGTACATGGGATGTACTGGACAGACCCTACTAGGATGTTCAATTGTTTGTCACAATGTGAATATTCCTTGGATATGACAAGTGGCACATTTCCTCTGACTTGAGATCACTTGTGTTTTCTAAATGATGATTGTCATTGTTTTGAGGTAGTTCAATATCATTTGAAACATAATGATTATAGACTATCTTGGATGGTGAGCTTGAGTCAGGTTAGAGCACTAGTGATAGACATAGGATTGCCGTCTCCTTGTTTAAGGAGTGTGATGTTCTAAAGGGGCCCCCTGGATGAGATGATTGAGAAAGTGTATGGCCATACCCAGGTGACTGTGTTCATCTGTTCTAATCATGCTCATCATATTGGAATTACGAGCTTGACAGGCTTGTCCAATAAGAACATCCAGTGGCAAAGGAAATATGCATGCCTAGTGATTTGAGTCACACTTGTGCTATGGTTTGGGTGTAGTCTTGGAAGACTCTTTCCTTTCTATCGGGAGACAGTGATGTGTTGCTAGATACCCCTCACTGATCGTGATAACGTGAGTTATCGTTACCGACATTTAAAGGAAACCCTTAGGGTCGCACAATTTGATGATATGGCTTACTTAAGTCAGATCGTGTGGACTGAATTGTTTGGGTTCAGTTTAAAGGGATTTAATCTCTGATTGTGAGTGAGATCTGGTCTGATCATGTTTGATTGATTAGGGCTTGAGATCGGTAAGCTTCGATCGAGAGAATGTATGCCAGATCGGTCAGATCAGGGGCATCGTTGAGATCGACGGTTAGATCGTGAACCTTAGGGTTTATTTAAGATCTAGACTAGATCATTGGCTTGATTGGTTCTTAAACCGAACCAAAGTGAACCGGCTCACTAAATGAGCGCTTGGTTCATAGGGAGAGGAGTAGGCGACAAGTTCACTTGGCGTGAACGTTGTGGTGAGGAGTGGTTACTATTTTTAGTAACCATGATCTCCATTTGGAGAGTGCGCTCATCAAAATAGAATATACTCTATTTTCGCTTGGAGATATTCCTCTCGCCCATATTCCTCTCGTCTCTCTCGTGAGTGTGGCGACGCTTTGAAGGTTGAGGAGGATTCGGCCAAGAAGAAAGAGATCTCATTTTCCCTTCACTCGACAAGGACCTCTTGGAACCTTGCTAGCACAAGGGGCACCAAGAGAGATAGCGACATCATCTTGTGTGTGACGACAAGGAGAAGATCTACTTTGATCTTTGCTTCCAAGGAAACATCTTCCCATGGCGATGGTATGATTGTTTTCTTATTATCAAGTTGATCTTTTAGCATGCATATCGATCCTATAACCCTAGTTCCGCAAGAAGAAAATTTTATGCGCCATATGCTTTAGGGTTATGCTCCCCCTAGAAGGGGACCCCCCTTATTTGAAGGGGTACTTACACATCCACGCCAAGATCATCTCCTTTTTTCCTTCATTCGATCAAGGACATCTTGGAGATCCTTGCTAGCACAAGGAGCAACAAGAAGCAAGTCAATTCTCATCTTGTGTGCGCACCTTGTGGAGGAGACCCTTCTTCGATCTCTTCTTCCAAGGGACCATCCAAAAGATGGCTATGGTATGATCTACTCTTGATCTATTCAATCTATGATAGTTGATCATATGACATGCAAAAGATCATCAAACCCTTGCTACCGCTTGCAAAGTTTTATTTGCGCCATGCTTAGGGTTTGCGCCCCCCCTCATGAAAGGGGTTTCTTCAATTGGTATCAGAGCTGCGGTTGTATGTATGGTTATATGATTGCTTTGTGATCCTTGTTTGCACTCTAGTATAGATCTTTTTACATGCGAAACTACATGGTAGGTTTTAGGTGTTGGCGCATGTGTTTTGTTCATGTTTTTGCATGATCTTGTTGGCGCATGTTTAGTTTGTTGAATGGTATTTCATTAAAACTTGTTTACTTGCGCGCAAACAATTAGATCTATATGCGCTTACTATAAACCCTTAGACGGGTTGATGGGGTTGAAGTCACCCTCTAGGTTAGATCCAATAGTCTGATCAGACCATCTGACAGCCTAGATGGATCGACCAGATGGCACCTGTGCGCAAGCACAAGGTGGCTATAGGTCGATTGCATCACAGGCGTGTAGCGAGGTCTGGTTGAGACAACCAGTGAACACACATGAGTTAGGCCCGGGGTCACACCCGCATGCCAGAACTCATGTTGGTTGTTCAGCCCTTGGCGCATGCATGGTTGACCATTAGGTCAACTCGAGTCAGTTAGGACTTGGTGCATGCAAGGGCATGGATCTAACTAGATTGTTGAGTGGATCCCCATCAATGGACCGTTGTAAGGTTGTAGGGCACATAAGGAAATTAAAATTGATGCCTATGGGGTTTTCAAAATTTTATTTTCTTTGTAAGGGATCACATGATGATTGATTGATGCCATATGCTTGTTTATTTAATCTTATGTGGGATGCCCAATTTAATGTGTGCTGTGCTGGGGCCTGTGAGCCTGGAATTAAACTTGTAAATTAATTTGTTTTGTGATCTGCGAATCACATTTTTAATTAATTTATTGCATAATTGACCTGCGAGTCAAGCTTGTCTAGATAGATCAAAATGTATTTTGATTAGACAAGAGCTCAAAAGCACACATTGCAGAGGCGCATTCAGCTGGTGGGCGCACCTGAGCTGCATTGAGCGCTAGGGCCCTGGGTTGGACCAGATGAGATGCAAAAGACCCAAGAAGCAAGTGAAGACTTAAGATAACTTAAGGTCTTACTTAGGGTTCATGGGCTTTTACCACATAAGATCAGCATGCTTTCTATTTATTGCTTTTATAATTAGAATTGCATGAGTTTATCTTCTGCTATAGCCATAGGATTTGCCTGATAGTAAGAAGATAAAAGACCGTTAAAATCCAACGCATAAATATCAAGCTCGTAAGCCTTCTGACGCGAAACCTCACTGTTCTGACTATCGTTGGAGCCGTGTTGTACCCACTCAGTGGGCACGTCCATCTATCTTCAGACGGTGCGGGATTTCACCTGCGTGTTACAGAGAAGAGATTTATCGCTTCTCGTTGCTCAGCATAGCACGTGGTGGTCCAGGGAGTAGGTCGGGTCAGCGTGACCATGTAGGCTACATATGTGGCGCATATGGTAGCACATGGAGGCAGCCATCTGTGGGGTCAGAGATTGTGTTGTACCAACTCAGTTGGCACAGTCGGCTGGATTGCCCAGATGAAGGGGAATCGCACGGGTTGGCGATTGGCAGGGACTGCCTACCAGAAATTAGTGCTTGTATTCTCTGTGCATCTTATCTCGCCTGAGCGGGACGCGGAGACCAAGTATGAAATCTGGATCCCATCTCACTAAAAGAGTGTTACTCTTTCGGACTGTTTTAATGGATTTTTCAGTCAGATAAAATAGTGAGAAAAGAATCATTTCTTAAGTCCTGAATTGATTCTAAACATTGATACTGACCTTGCTGTTCTTGCATTGTTGTAGATTCCTGCAGCAACGAACACCATGAGCTTCAATGTGCGATCCCTAACGGAAAGGGAGAAGTTTGCTGGGCCAAACTTCTCAGACTGGTTCGGACACCTTAAGATCGTTCTTAAGGCAGAGAGGAAACTGTATGTCCTCGAGACGGCTATACCGCCTCAACCCGCTGCGAACGCCGCAAGGGCGGTTCGTGATGCCTATGAAAAGCACGTCAATGATAGCATTGATGTCGCTTGCCTGATGCTAGCGTCTATGACGCCACCGCTGCAGCGTCAGCATGAGGATATGTCGGCTATAGAGATTATAGCGAACCTCAAGATGCTGTATGCTGCACAGGCGAGGACAGAACGCTATAATCTGACAAAGCTTTTCTTTCAGAGCAAACTGGTTGACGGGAGCCCAGTGGGAGCTCACGTGCTCAAGATGATTGGGCACAAGGAGGCTCTGGAGAAACTGGGGCATACCATCAATCAGGAGCTTGCTGTAGACATTATTCTGCAGTCTCTCCCGCCTTCTTTCGATGCGTTCATTATTAACTTTAATATGAACAAAATCGATTATACTCCGGCAGAGCTGCTCAATATGCTCTTGACTACTGAGGAAATTCTGAAGGGAAAGCCTTCAACCTCTGTCTTAATGGTTCCTTCCAGGAACAAGAAGAAGGGGAAGAAGGGCAAAGCCCCTGTCAAGAGTTACAGCAAGGCTCTGAAACAGAAGGTTAAGCGGTCAAAGGACAACAGGTGTTTCCACTGTGGCCAGCTGGGTCACTGGAAAAAGGACTGTAAAGCGCTCCAAGGAGACAAGAGGGGAAGCATCGCTTCTGGCTCAAGTATATTTGTGACTGAGGTCATGATATCCTCTTCTTCTATTTCATGGGTGTTGGACACTGCATGTGGAGTTCACATTTGTTCAAATGTACAGGAACTCAAGAGAAGAAGACAGGTGGGACAGCATGAGGTGGACCTACGCGTTGGAAACGGGGCACGGGTTGCTGCTATTGCTGTAGGGGATTATTACATCTCATTACCATCTGGCATTGTATTAGAATTAAACAATTGTTATTTTGTACCCAGTATTACTAAAAATATTATCTCTATTCCTGCTCTTGTCAGGAAAGGGTTTTCCTTTGAATGCAAGATTTCAAAGTGTTATCTTACTCTTGATAATATTGTTTATGCTACTGGTTCAATTAACAATGGGTTATTCATGTTGGACATGGAATATTCTATACAAAATATTGATAATAAGAAAGCCAAGTATGCTGATGACAGCACCTTGTTATGGCATAGTCGTTTAGGCCATATTAACAAGAAGCGCATTAAGCGGTTGCATGATCATGGACTGCTGGGATCATTCTCCTATGAGGAGATTGATACATGCAAAGCTTGTTTAATGGGTAAAATGACGAAGGCTCCTTTTCCTAACAAAGGTCAAAGGGCTTCAGGTTTACTTGACCTTATACACAGTGATGTGTATGGGCCATTTAGTAAACATGCCAGAGGTGGCTATCAGTACTTCATTACCTTTACTGATGATTTCAGTAGATATGGGTATGTCTATCTTATGAGACATAAGAGTGAATCTTTTGACAAGTTCAAAGAGTTCAAGAATGAAGTACAGAATCAGCTAGGCCGAAATATCAAGGCACTTCGTTCTGATCGAGGTGGAGAATACCTGAGTCATGCGTTTACTGACTATCTAAAGGAGTGTGGGATTATCTCACAGCTCACTCCGCCAGGAACACCGCAATGGAATGGTGTGTCCGAGAGGAGAAATAGAATGTTACTTGATATGGTTCGTTCTATGATGAGTTAGGCTACTCTTCCTTACTCCTTTTGGGGATTTGCACTGGAAACAGCTGCAAAGGTACTAAACCGAGTGCCATCCAAGGCCATTTCAAAGACTCCATATGAATTATGTTATGGGAAACAGCCTAGCTTGACATTTATTAAGATCTGGGGTTGCGAGGCTTATGTCAAAAAGCTCGCCTCTGGGAAACTGGAGAGCAGATCTGAGAAATGCATCTTTGTCGGTTACCCTAAGGAAACTAAGGGTTATTATTTCTACGATCCCAAAGAGAACAAGGTATTTGTTGCTCGGACGGCCATTTTTCTTGAGAAGGAGTTTCTTCTGCAAGAGGCCAGTGGGAGAGAAATAAAGCTGGATGAGAATCCAGAGGAAGGACAAAGTAGTCAAGCACAGTTGGATGAGCCTGAGCCGGTAGATCAGGTTACTGAACAACCTGAGGCTCAGATATCACGGGAACCGCGAAGATCGGGAAGGATCCGTCGTCAGCCTGAGCGTTATGACGGAGTCTACATCATTGATAATGATGAACCCCTCACTTATGCGGATGCGGTCAGTGGACCGGAGTCAGCTAGATGGCTTGAAGCTATGCGAGCCGAGATGGACTCCATGTCAGATAACCAAGTCTGGGATTTGGTTGATCCGCCTCCGGGAGTAATCCCTATAGGCTGTAAATGGATCTTCAAGAAGAAGATTGACATGGATGGTAACGTGGTTACCTATAAAGGCAGGCTAGTAGCGAAAGGTTTCAAACAAATCTACGGGATAGATTATGATGAAACTTTCTCTCCTGTAGCCATGTTCAAGTCTATTCGGATTCTTTTCGCGATAGCAGCATATTACGATTATGAGATCTGGCAGATGGATGTGAAAACTGCTTTCCTTAATGGAAAACTGGATGAGGATGTGTACATGACACAACCTGAAGGTTTCACTAATCCAGCAGATCGTCATAAAATATGCAAGTTAAAGAAGTCCATTTATGGACTTAAACAAGCATCTAGAAGCTGGAATATTCGTTTTGATGAATCAATCTCTGAGTTTGGCTTCATCAAGAACGAGGATGACCCGTGTGTATATAAGAGGTTTAGTGGGAGCGTGATTACTTTCCTAGTCCTCTACGTCGATGATATCTTAATCATTGGAAACGATATTCCTGAACTGCATGCTGTTAAAGCATGGTTAGGAAAATGTTTTCAGATGAAAGATTTAGGAGAAGCAGCCTATGTATTAGGTGTGAAGATCTACAGGGATAGATCTAAGAGGCTTCTCGGGCTGTGCCAGAGTACTTACATCGATAAAGTCCTGGAGAGATTCCATTTAGAGAATTCTAAAAGAGGGTATCTTCCAGTCAGACATGGTCTGAATCTTTCGAAGGGTCAGTGTCCACAAACACAGACTGAGAAAGATGAAATGGACAATACGCCTTATGCTTCGGCTATTGGGTCCATTATGTATGCGATGTTGTGCACTCGCCCAGACATCGCTTACGGGTTAAGCGTGACCAGTCGATTCCAAAGTAATGCAGGTCAGGCACACTGGATTGCGGTCAAGAGCATTTTAAAATATCTGCGGAGGACCAAAGATATGTTCTTGATATATGGTGGTCAGGAAGAACTCAGTATAGAAGGATATACTGACGCTTCGTTCCAGTCGGACCAGGATGATTTCCGATCGCAATCAGGCTATGTCTTTTGCTTGAATGGAGGAGCGGTGGTGTGGAAAAGTTTCAAACAGTCAACTGTTGCTGATTTCACAACAGAAGCCGAGTATGTTGCAGCCTCGGAAGCATCCAAGGAGGCAGTGTGGATTCGTAAGTTCATTAAGGAACTTGGTGTCGTTCCTTCGAGTGCTGATCCTTTGGTTATCTTCTGTGATAACACTGGATCAATCGCACAAGCAAAGGAACCACGGTCGCACCAGAAGTCCAAGCACATACAGAGACGGTTTCACTTGATCCGGGAGATCATTGATCGTGGCGAGATCAAAATCTGCAAGGTTCATACAGACGACAATCTGGCTGACCCGCTTACCAAGCCTCTGGCGCAGCAGAAGCAAGAGAAGCACTATAATAATATGGGTTTGAGATTTCTCAACCATTAGATTAAGTGCAAGTGGGAGATTGTTGGGGTATGCCCTTAAGGCTAATGTTTGAGGCCTTGGGATTCCATGAGTATCATGTATATAAACTCTTTTGTTTATAAAGGCAATGGTTGTTATTCATGTTGTTACATTGTCTGCTGCAATATGTGTACTTCTGAATAATGTCTCAAAGCTGTTCAGCTAGGCTGACATGCAGTTAAGTCCTTAGTCGAGATATCTTGGTGAACATGAGACTGCCTTGATATGATTGAGACTAATGTGTGCTCTAATCTTATAGGATGCTTCGAGCATGGAATAAGATGTAGACTCATAGGTACATTGGATGTACTGGACAGACCCTATTAGGATATTCAATTGCTTGTCACAATGTGAATAATCCTTTTGCTACAAGTGGCACATGTCCTCTGACTTGAGATCACTTGTGTTTCTAAATGATGATTGTCATTGTTTTGAGGTGGTTTAATATCATTTGAAATATAATGATTATAGACTATCTTGGATAATGATCTTGAGTCAGGTTAGGGCACTAGTGATAGATAAAGGATTGCCATCTCCTTAATTGGAGTGTGATGTTCTAAAGGGCCCCCCCCTGAATGAGATGATTGAGAATGTGTATGGCCATACCCAGGTGACTATGTTCATCTGATCTAATCATGCTCATCATATTGGAGTTACAGGCTTGACACGCTTGTCCAATAAGAACATCCAGTGGCAAAGGACACATGCATGCCTAGTGAAGTGGATTCACACTTGTGCTATGTTTTGGGTGTAGTCTTGGAAGACTCTTTTCTTTATATCGGGAGACAGTGATGTGTTGCTAGATACCTCTCACTGATCGTGATAACGTAAGTTATCGTTACCGACATTTAAAGGAAACCCTCAGGGTCGCACAATTTGATGATATGGCTTACTTGAGTCAGATCGTGTGGACTGAATTATTTTGGTTCAGTTTAAAGGAGTTTAAACTCTGATTGCAAGTAAGATCTGGCCTGATCATGTTTGATTGATTAGGGCTTGAGATCGGTAAGCTTCGATCGAGAGTAGTGATGCTAGATCGGTGAGATCAAAGGCATCAAGAGATGTACGGTTAGATCTCGAACCTTCATGGTTCAGATGAGATTTAGAACATGGCTTGGCTTGGTTCAATTTGGTCTTTGAACCGAAATCAATTAGACCGAATTCTATTTGAACCGGTTCACATATGTGTGAACGCATGGTTAAATCGAATTGGCGTTTTGGTTTGGTTCATAAGACATGAACGCTTGTAGTGATGACTTACCATTTTTGGAAGTGGAGGTTTCGGAAATGGTTTCTCAACGCTTCACTTTGGATGAGAACGTTGGTCTCTCGCTCAACTCAACGCCTCTTTCTCGGTGTGGAGAGTTTTGACGAGAACAAGGAGGAGTTCATCCACGCCAAGATCATCTCCTTTTTCCTTCATTCGATCAAGGACATCTTGGAGATCCTTGCTAGCACAAGGAGCAACAAGAAGCAAGTCAATTCTCATCTTGTGTGCGCACCTTGTGGAGGAGACCCTTCTTCGATCTCTTCTTCCAAGGGACCATCCAAAAGATGGCTATGGTATGATCTACTCTTGATCTATTCAATCTATGATAGTTGATCATATGACATGCAAAAGATCATCAAACCCTTGCTACCGCTTGCAAAGTTTTATTTGCGCCATGCTTAGGGTTTGCGCCCCCCTCATGAAAGGGGTTTCTTCATCATCTTGAGTACATGAGCTCCCACTGGACTTCCTTCAGTCAGTTTGCTATGAAAGAAAAGTTTTGTCAAGTTATAGCGTTCTGTCCTTGCCTGTGCAGCATACAGCATTTTCAGATTTGCTATAATATCAATAGCAGACAAATCCTCATGCTGACGCTGGAGCTCGGGCGTCATTGACGCAAGCATAAGGCAAGCAACATCAGTACTATCACTGACGTGCTTCTCATAAGCATCTCGAACCGCCCTTACGGCGTTCGCAGTGGGTTGAGCCGGCATTGCCGACTCAAGGACGTACAGCTTCCTCTCAGCTTTGAGGACAATCTTCAGCTGTCTGTACCAGTCTGAGAAGTTTGGCCCAGCAAACTTCTCCTTTTCCAATATGGATCGCAAGTTGAGCCCTGTGGTGTTCGTTGCTGCAGGAATCTACAACATAGCAAGAACAACAAGGTCAATATCTATGTTAGAATCATTCCAGGACTTAAGAGTGATTCTTTTCTCACTATTTTATCTGACTGAAAATCCAATAAAACAGCCCGAAAGAGTAAAACTCTTTTAGTGAGATGGGATCCAGATTTCATATTTGATCTCCGCGTCCCGCTCAGGCGAGATAAGATGCACAGAGAGTTCAAGCACTAATCACTGGTAGGCAATCCAAGCCAATCGCCAACCCATGCGATTCCCCTTCATCTAGGCAATCCAGAAGACTGTGCCAACTGAGTTGGTACATCACAGTTTCTGATTCCTCAGATGGCTGCCTCCATATAGCTATCATATGCTCAACTTGTAGCCTATATGGTCAAGCTGACCTGACCTACTTCCTGGACCACCACGTGCTATGCTGAGCAACGAGAAGCGATAAATCCCTTCTCTGTAGCATGTAGGTGTAATCGCGCACCGTCTGAAAATAGCTGGGCGTGCCCACTGAGTGGGTACAACACGTCCCCAACGATAGTCAGAACAGTGAGGTTTCGCGTCAGAAGGCAATCGATAGCTTGATATTTACGTTGGATTTTAACGGTATTTTATCTTCTTACTATCATGCAAATTCTATAGTGATAGCTAAAGAATAAAACATGCATGTGCTAATATTACTAAAACAGTAAATGAAAGCACCATTATCTTATGTGGTAAACGCCCATAAAACTTAAGTAAAACCCTAGTTTAACAAAAGTCTTTACTTGAGCTCTTTATGGGACTCTTGTACCTCATCCGGCCCAGCCCGGGCCCAAACGCCATCTGCAGCCCAAATGCGCCCACAAGACAGAATGGGCCTGTTCTAGAGTCGACCTCTAGACCACCCACCTAGTGAAGCCAATTGCTGCAAGCGCTTCTGCCAAATGTGCTGTGTGCTCATGTCTGATCAAATTACATTTTAAACTATCTAGACATGGTTTGACACGCAGGTCAATTATACATTTTAATAAATTAAATATGATTCGCAGATCACACCAATATATTCTTTCCAGGCACGCAGGCCCCAGCACAGCATACAAAATAGGGCAGCCCACGTAAGATTAAATAAACACTCAATATACTCAATGCAACATGTTAAACATGTACTACATGTGATCCAAATAGAAATAAAATTTTAGAAAAAACCCATGGCATCAATTTTATTTCCTTATGTGCCCTACTACCTTACAACGGTCCATTAACAGATATCCACTCGTCAGACCAAGTCAGACCCACTGCCCTTGCATGCACCCAGTCATAACTGACTTGCGTTGACCCAATGGTCGACTATGCATGCCTTAAGAGCTGAACGTCCTACATGATTTTCAGCAAGCGGGTGTGACCCCGGGCCATAATCATGATCGTTCACTAGGCGCCTCAAACAGACATCGCTACACGCCCTTCTGCAGTCGGCTTATAGCCACCTGTACAGCTTGCGCACAGGTGCTATCCAGCCGCCCATCCAGGCTGTCAGATAGTCTGATTAGGCTGTTGGGTCCATACTTGACTAATGACTTCAAAACACAACTATGATATGCGCAAACTATGTATGTAAACATTGTATCATGTTGTCGCATGTGAAACTAAACAAGATCTATCCAAAAATCAAGTATGGATCACGGCAATCATATGCATCAAGCCATAAAAAAAAACCTGCTCTGATACCATTGTTGGGAAACCTTGGTCACAAGCATCATTCAAAAACTTGTTGCAGTGGAAATACTAGGTCATCATAGAATCACATGGATTGAGCACATGATCAACCTTATAAAACTTGTATAGAACAAGTTAGAGTATTACCATTGCCATGATGTAAGAGGCGGCTTGGAAGATGAAAGGGGCGAGTGCCTCTTCTCCAAAGATGTCACACACAAGATGATGTCGACTTCCTTCCTTGTGTTCCTTGTGCTAGCAAAGACACCAAGGAGTCTTTAATCGTGTCTTGGAGAGGAAGATGTGCACTCTTGGCTAGTCGAAGTTCTTCCCTTGCGTGAAAAAGATCCGCACGAGAGAGAGCCAAAAAGAGGAAGAAAAACGAGAGCTCTTCTCGAAACCGTGAGAGAGCGAGAGCGACCAAGAAGGAATGTTCGGTTACCACATATGGTAAGAACCAAACATGTAACTCCCTCCTTAACTCCCATTCAACCCATCGAAAACTTCCCTCTTAATTGAACCATGCGTTCACTAATGAACCGGTCCAATTTCGAATTGTTTCAAGCATCAAGTCGTACCAGCCCTGGTTATGATCTCTTTGAACCATATGGCTCAAGATCTAACCACACATCTCATTGAACCCCTGATCTTTACGATCAAGCATCAATCCTCCCGATCGAAGCTTACCGATCATATGCCCTAATCAATTAAACATGATTAGACTAGATCTCACTTCCAATCAGAGCTTAAATTCCTCCAATTCACACGATCTGACATAAGTAAGCTATATCATCAAATTGTGCGACCCTAAGGGTTTCCTTCAATGTCGGTAATGATAACTTATGTTATCACGATCAGAGAGGGGTATCTAGCAACACATCACTGTCTCCCGTTATGAAGGAAAGAGTCTTCCAAGACTACTCCCAAACCACAGCACAAGTGTGAATCTAATTCACTTGGCATACATGTTTCCCTTTGCCACTAGATGTTCCCATTGGACAAGCATGTCAAGCCTGCGATTCCAACATGATGAAAATGGTTAGATCAGACGAACATAGTCATCTGGGTATGGCCATACACATTCTCAACCATTTCATCCAGGGGGCCCTTTAGAACATCACACTCCAACTAGGAGAGGCAATCCTATATCTATCACAAGTGCCCTAACATGACTCATGCCCACTATCCAAGATAATCCTTAACCATTATCTTTCAAATGATATTGAACTACCTCAAGATAATGCCAATCATCACTTAGAAACACAAGTGATCTCAAGTCAGAGGGAATATACCACTTGCTTGCATACAAGGATTATTCACATTGTGACAAACAATTGAATATCCTAAGTAGGGTCAGTCCAGTACATCCAATGCACCTATGTGTCTAAATCTTATTCTATGCCCGAAGCATCATATAAGTTTAGAACACATATTAGTCTCAATCATATCAAGGCTGTCTCATGTTCACCGAGATATCTCGACTAAGGACAACACTGAATGTCAGCTAAGCTGAACATCATTGAGACATTACTCAGAAGTATACATACAACAGCAGATAATGTAACAATCTGAATAACAACAATTGCCTTTATAAAAACATATATATATAGTTTATACATGATACTGAAAATAACCCAAGGCCTCAAACATTAGCCTTAAGGGCATACCCTAACAAGATTACCTTAAGAACATAGGTAAGACTTGTTTAAAATATCAACATTAACTTTCTTTCATGCTTCAGTGTGATGAAACCCAAAACCCTGATTCTCTCTCAGAATCTTTACGACCTGTTTGCACTTCTGTCTGCTTTTTATTTGCTTAGTTTAATTTGTTGCATTAGAATTTAGTGACACCCCTACACTTATTTGATCATCTAGCTATTAATTAACTGATCAGTTAGTACTTGACCCCTAGTCCTCATGAGATTGATACTTTTTATTATGCGATAGACCATGCACTTGCGGTACGCACCTATTAAGTTTTTGGCGTCGTTGTCGAGGACTAGGTTGCTAATATTAACACAATCAGAAAATTGATAGACTAGGTTTAGTTAGATTTTTGTTTGCTTTTTATTCTATTTATTTTCTTTTTGTTTTAGGTGTAATTTTTATTGGTGCGGTTGCTGCTAACTCTTTTGTCAAGGTAGTTTGTTTATGCCCAGGAACACTATTCGAACAGGAAAACATCTACCTATAGACCTAGAGATAGAGCGTACCTTCCGTCTGGTTCGAAGGAACCTAAAAAGGTTAAAGCTTGAAGGCGAATTTTCTAGCAATCAAACAATCGAAGCAAATGTCTCTCTTAAGGACTTTGCAGCACCCACCATCTCTGGTGTGCACTCGAGCATATCGCGACCGGCTAACGAAGCTAACAACTTCGAGATAAAGCTGTTAGTGTTTATGCCCTAGGACCTCAGGATGTTCCATTGGGATATGTGTATCACATCTAGTTGATAGATGAGTTATCCTGGCATTGTCGTTGTCATGCAAGTTTGTACATCTGCGCATATGTACATTTGTATATACAATGTCCCTAAGACATAGATTTTATCTAGTCTCTGTGTTTATCCCAGGTCGAGAATCATGGTGGATTTGGGACAGCTATGATTCGCTTGAGACTAGTATATGCGCTGGTTGAGCACGGGCTGCTAATGCAGGCATATGGGTATATCAAGGGAGATATACTGGATCGACCCACCGTGAGGATTCATCTCAGTGTCACGAGATGAATGTCACAGTGACAGAGTTGTGCTTGTCCTAGACTTGAGGGCATTGGAATCTCTATATAGTGATTGATGTACTTTGATGCAACCTAACGCTTCGCCGTAAAAGGGAAGTCATAACGGTTGTCATTGGGTATGTCATAAGCCGTATGAGAGATTCAATGTGCCAATAGAGGATTTGCCACTTCCTTACAGGGAAGCTTGATTGTCCATGGCGCCCCTATATGGATGACTGAAAGTGTATGGCCATACCCAGGTGAGAACCTGATTTAGTCATGCCATATTATTGGGATTAACAAGTGTGACACACTTGCCCAATCTGGACATTAGTTGGCAAAAGGACAAGGCTGCACTTGTACTTTGTCGCAGTTTTAGGGGATGTCGATGATGACACCATTCTGATGACTTGGGTAGCAATGATGTACTGCTAGGTGCCACTCATTGCTTGTGATGATTTAGTCATCACTGCCAATGTCTGGAGAACCTACAGGGTCGCACACCTTGACACTCGAGTTCTCATACTGATCATTTAGCCTCTGATCGAATCATTGTGTGATTCGGATCTTTTGGGGAAGTGATGCATTGAGACTTTTATAGAGGATGATATTTTATTTTAGTTCATGTTTGACCACTAGTTGACTCTAGTGGATCACGTTTGACCTCTGTTGACCTATGTTGTCAAAATGAGTCAAACACGGATCTGGGTGCAAGTTTGGGCTTGGCACTTTAGTCACATGAATAAAATAAAATTATTAATTGGCAAGAGAATTTTTCTCTTGGCTTATTAATAAGCCTGGGCGCAATTTACAATTAATTGCGTCTGCGGGGATTCGATCCCATGATGCTTAATTGTGAGTAGGCGCCTATGCTTGGGCGCATTTATAATTAATTGCATATGCGGGGTTTCGAACCCATGACTTGTAATTGTGAGTAGGCGCCTATGCTCATTATCCCACATGGGAAGTATCTCTAGTGTGCGTCTGGCTCTGCTATTATAAATAGAGAGGCCTACCTGAGAGATTCTTTTGTACCAGACTCTTCTCTTGTCTCTAGTTGTCGCCTCCCCTCTGCTCCTTGGCGTGAGGGTCTAGGAGGTGACGACAATAAAAGTTTTTTGGCATTAAAGGTTGGGACAAGTGGCAGTGGTACCCACTCCTTGTCACCAACATCCCTTCTTCTCCTTGGCAGTGGTGCAAGTTGAGAAGGCTAGAGGCGTGGATCTCATCTTCCGAGGCTAGCACCCAGTGCGGAGTTTGGAGAGGATTCGAGGAGTCCATGTGTGCGCGATTGCAGAGGACGGGCCCTTACGCGTCTTCATCATCGGCCGCTTCTAAAGGTTTCTTGATATGGTACTGCCCCTATCACATCCCTTGTATTCTTCGTAAGTCCGTCCTTGTTGAATTAGGAATCTCGTTTCGGGTTCGCTTCCGCTGTTTTCATTTTCTTATAGCCTGGGGATTCCCAACAGTGGTATCAGAGCCAACTTACGAGATACATCGGTGTATGGGTTTTTACTAGCATGCGCACGTCATAGAAATTTTTAAAATCTTTTTGCCATGTTTTATGTGTGGAAAAATAGTAGGTTTGTTATTTCTCGCTCTTATGAAATTCATGATTTTCGGTTTCTACACATGGGGATAGACCCTATGTGTGAGAATTTATTTCTCCTCATATTCATGGGATAGACCCACGATGTGAGACTTGTATCTAGATTTCGGGGCATGGACTGGGAGATTGCCCTAATCCGTACAAGTTAGGGATTGCAAGTGGCATCGATAATCGGGGTATATATGGCCACTTGTAGACTCTTGAGAGAAAACGAAAGATCTAAATTTTTGATAGGATCGCAGAGATTTAACGAACATGTTTTCTAATGAAAAACTAAAATCTGGTTTTGTAGTTTTTCATTGCATATAGAAGAGCATGTCTTAAGTGTTTTTCCTTATGCATTTGATATGATCAAAGACAAGCCCTATTGCCATGCCTGTGATGTATCAATGTGAGGCCTGCGTGCCGACTTTCAATCTTGTGTTTTCAATTCTACATTGTAAATCAAATAGAAAGCTTTGATGACATTCTATGGCGTTTTCCTCTCTCTCTCCCTTGCGCATCTCTCAAGGTGGCGCAACTCTCACCTAGCCGAACCCTAGGGTGGCTTCTAGGGTTAAACCTAGGGGCACATCTAAGGGGGTGGCGGCTAGGGTTAGGGTTGGCACACCTCACCTCCCAAGGTGGCGCATCCCCTTGTTTGACCTAACCTTGAAGTAACTTCTAGGGTTACCTAGTTGGTTCACTTAAGGGATGATGGTTGGATAAGGAGACAGTGCAACCTAGTCAAGCAAGCCACCTAAGGGGGCTGATCTAACTCTTTGACCGAACCTTGATGCCTTTTAGGTCTCCTAGTGGCGCATATTGAGGTTCAAGGGTTGAGGAAGAGGATTGGCGCTCCAAGCTTGCAAAGGGCTGGTCTTCTATCATTAGCCAAGAGCTTGAAGGTCCATTGGATGCTTCTTAAGTTCACGGGCTGATGGAGGAAGGTCGAGCGCTAATGATGCTTGATGGCACATCCAAGCAAAGGGGGCGCATCTCTAGGTGGTGCACCTTGCAAAGGATGATTCGTATCAAGCATTGAGGTGAGATACCTGACATAGAGATGGCACATGGATGTTTGGCCGAACCCTAGGAGGAGCCTAGGGCTTGCGAGCTATCTTCCAGGAAGAGATATGAGTTGGCCGAATCCTAGGAGGAGCCTAGGATTTGCGATCTAGCTCACGGAGAAGACTCGGGCTGGCCGAACCTAAAGGGGGTCTATGGTTTTTCCTGGATGGTGCCTTTGGGGTTCGCGAGCTGACCCATGGAGCTAAAGACCTAGGTGGCGCACCTCGGGGCCTTGGAGTAGAGCCCTTAGGGCACTCAGGGATGAGCTAAGGACTTGTTGGCATGGGCCCATGGCTCATTGCCCTTGGTAGTGCTAGGTGGCTAGGACTAGGTTTAGGGGCTTGTTACCCATGTTTTGGGCTTTGATCACATCATATTTACTGTTTATGCTCTATCATGCCTTTACTGCTTTGTTTTATTCCACCATAGGATTGCATGCCTGTATTGGCAGAATAAGATAAAAATTTGTGGTGCCGAGACCACAAAAATCCTCACAAAATTATTTCAAGTCTCGTTTTGCCTTCTGACGCGTAACCCTCGTCAAACTGTCGATCAATGGTGTTATGCGCTATTTCCCACCTCCGTGGGACACACCCATTTATCTTCAGGAGGCATGTGGTGACAATGATTTCCCCAGTCTGGTTAAAACTCTAGACGAGCCTTCCGCAAGGAAATCGTTGGCCCTGGGTATAACGGTCAGATCGGACTTGACTAGACTTTTCATATGTGGTTCACATGATGAAATTTCTAGAGGCACCCTTAAGAAGTTAAGGCTTTGTGTTGTATCTAGCCTCCGTTGGACACAAAGTGCTTGAACTATCTTAAGAAGGGTAATAGCCGAGTTGCAATTGGCCAGGGGCCTACCTCAGGAAGCATGCGTCACCTTGTGCAGTACATCCCACCTCCGTGGGACGCAAGACCGTGTACGAAATGAGGATCCCATCTCACTAAGGAAGTCGGGCGACTTCTCGATCGATTTTTGAGGATTATCGATTCGAATAAAATAGTGAGAAACAGTCATTTATAAAAGGCTAGAATAAATGATTGAAATGTGATACTGATCTGCTCTTGTTTGTATTGTAGATGACTTCTACAAGCAATAACAACAGCGGACTGTCATTTCGTTCCTTCCTTGAGAGGGAGAAGTTGACTGGAGTTAACTTCATGGACTGGTACCGACATTTGAGGATAATCCTCAAGCAGGAGAAGAATTTATATGTCTTAGAGCAAGCACTTCCTCCTCAACCATCATCCGCAGCTCGCACGGCTGAACGGGGATGCTTTTCGCAAGCATCAGGATGATGCCCTAGATGTTGGCTGCCATATGTTAGCCACGATGTCGTTCGAGTTGTAGATGCAGTATGAGGATCAGAATGCATTTCAGATCATCTCGCATCTAAAGCAACTATTCGAGTCGCAGGCTAGAACAGAAAGGTTTGAGACATCCAAGGTTGCTTTTCAGTGCAAGATGCCTGAAGGTGCTCTAGTGGGACCACATGTACTCAAGTTGCTTGGGTACTTGTCGCATCTCACTAGGCTAGGACACCCGATGGGTCAGGATGTGGCTACGGTCCTTATCCTGCAGTCGCTGCCTCCGAGTTATAGCTCTTTTATTATTAACTTCAATATGAACAAAATTGCTTATACTCATGAGGAGCTGCTTAAGCTGCTGGAATCGACCGAGAAGGAAATGGTCAGGTCCAAACCCAAGTCCGTTCTTATAGTCTCCAAGGACAGTAAGAAGCGGAAAAGGGGTAAGGGCAAGTCCAAGGCCAAGGCACTGAAGAAAGGTAGGGTGAGGGAGAACAAGTGCTTCAACTGTGGCCAGGAGGGCCATTGGCGCAAAGACTGCAAGCATCCTCAGAAAGAGATGAAGAGAAGTAACCATTCGTCTTCAGGCTCAGGTAATTTTATTACCAAATCCTATATTGTCTATTTCCGTACATGGGTATTTTATACTGCATGGTGAGATTGATATTTGCAAAAATATGCAGGAGCTCCAGAGAAATAGGACATGGATGACAGTAAGAAAATCTTGTGGAGCATTGATGCTACCGAGCTATTTTTAATTTGTCATTGATAGGATTGTTTTATTTTTGCAAACATGTAATTGACATTGTATCTATTCCTTTGGAGTAGAGTTTTTGGAATAAAAGGAATTTGACATTCTTTTCATTTGCAAATCTCTTGTCATTATATTGTGCAAAATAATGAGGTAATAAAACAACTTGAATTTAATAAGTGGTTCAAATCGAATGCCAATCTTCTGACTCAGATATTTTTATCATAAACAAGTGATGCATCCACTGACTTCATGCACATGGATTCTTGGATTCGAACTCCTTCTAGGAGATTGACTATCTTAACCTCTTTCGAGATGTGATAGATGGGCAAAGACTTGTTTGATGATAAATGTTTTTCACCAAGTGAGGTGAAGTGGAAAGGTCAAAAGATAGGAATTCGTGAAATTACCAAAATATTTATGGAACTAGCTTATCAAAATTCATAAGTGATCTTCAGTCTAGGATAGATGAAGAGTACTTGAGCCACAGGTTACTATCATAGTGAGTATGAGGTTTGCTCATAGCTCATAACTCCTGAAGAACACCTTGGCAGGTGGTTCTAGTGGGAGGAATTGAAAGTCATCCATATCTCTACTGAGGTTAATGCTGATAGTTTCTTCAACACTGAACTATTTCATCTTAAATGTATCTCCAAGGAAGGAGATGACATGACTAATTATCAGGATCTATAGATGTGAGACATTGGGGGTCATACATCTGAATCTAGTGATATAGAATCAAGATCTGATAAGTGTAGGTGAAGTATCCTAAATTGACTTAGGGATACTAATTTCCATAGACCCACAGGAAAACAAATGATTGTTGTTCTTGATGCTAGTTTTCTTGGAAATGTATTTCCTTGAAAATGGCAAGTGGGAGGAAATTATGACTTAGATTCAGTCCAAGGTCAGCCACCTAGCACAGACGGTCAAAAATGGAATCTGAGCCTCGTATATAGGTTGTGGGGCAACCTAGGTTCAGAAAGTATGGGAAAAAGGCTGAATCGATTCATGTGTGCCAGTGTTATGGGTAACTCCTAACTTGGACAAAGAATCTTCACCTTATAGTTCCTAAGTTCAGTGGGAGCTTGATCACATCTCTGGTCTTGTATGTTGGGGACATACAGATCATCAAAGACGATATCTTGATCCTTCACTTGGTGAATAGATGATTGGGAAATGTCTTGTGATGAATGACTTAGTGAACATCACCTATGGGGTAGGTGTGAGAGTTTTTTTTGGATAAGTCAAACAAACTCTAAGTGCTAAGTCAGATAACATACATCAATGATGGTATGTTATAGACCAGATGTGGTTTGTGCCGAGAGCATAACTAATTGATACTAGGTCCAATCCAGGTGCATGACACTGGATAAGGAATGAAGATAACACTTTGGTTCTAAGTAGAACTAAAAGGTGGTTCTTGGTTAGCAATGACAGGAAAAGCTCAGTGGATTCACTTGGCAGGTTGTTCCAGTCAGACCAATGACAGTCTAGCTGTTCCTATAGTGGTGCTGGAAGCTTTGGGAGCTTCAGAGCAGGCTATTTGAAAGCAGAGTATGCAAGTGCTTTTGGGAAGTAGTGGGAGTTCTTTGTTGAACCTCGCAGACATACTCAGATGCTTATAACTTGTCTTGGGGATAGAGGTACTTGATATATAGCAGATATGAACACTGATACAATCATGATAGGCCCATAGACCGATGCTCTGGCGCAGCAGGAGCGTGGCAGGTCATGCTTAGGACACGGTATTGAGGTTGCTCAATGCAAGGTCCTAGTGCAAGTGGGAGATTGTTAGTGTTTATGCCCTAGGACCTCAGGATGGTCCATTGGGATATGTGTATCACGTCTAGTTGATAGATGAGTTATCCTGACATTGTCGTTGTCATGCAAGTTTGTACATCTGTGCATATGTACATTTGCATATACAATGTCCCTAAGAGATAGATTTTATCTAGTCTCTGTGTTTATCCCTGGTCGAGAATCATGATGGATTTGGGAGAGCTATGATTCGCTTTAGACTAGTATATGCGCTGGTTGAGCACGGGTTGCTAACGCAGGCATATGGGTATATTAAGGGAGATATACTGGATCGACCTGCCGTGAGGATTCATCTCAGTGTCACGAGATGAATATCACAGTGACAGAGTTGCGCTTGTCCTAGACTTGAGGGCATTGGTATCTCTATATAGTGATTGATGTACTTTGATGCAACCTAACGCTTCACCGTAAAAGGGAAGTCATAACGGTTGTCATTGGGTATGTCATAAGCCGTATGAAAGATTCAATGTGCCAATAGAGGATTTGCCCCTTCCTTACGAGGAAGCTTGATTGTCCATGGTGCTCCTATATGGATGACTGAACGTGTATGGCCATACCCAGGTGAGAACCTGATTTAGTCATGCCATATTATTGGGATTAACAAGTGTGACACACTTGCCCAATCTGGACATCAGTTGGCAAAAGGATAAGGCTGCACTTGTACTTTGTCGCAGTTTTAGGGGATGTCGATGATGACACCATTCTGATGACTTGGGTAGCAATGATCTACTGCTAGGTGCCACTCATTGCTTGTGATGATTTAGTCATCACTGCTAATGTCTGAAGAACCTACAGGGTCGCACACCTTGACACTCGAGTTCTCATACTGATCGTTTAGCCTCTGATCGAATCATTGTGTGATTCGGATCTTTTGGGGAACTAATGCATTGAGACTTTTATAGAGAGGATGATATTTTATTTTAGTTCATGTTTGACCACTAGTTGACTCTAGTGGAACACGTTTGACCTCTGTTGACCTATGTTGTCAAAATGAGTCAAACAAGGGACTGAGTTCAAGTTTAGGCTTGGCACTTTAGTCACATGAATAAAATAAAATTATTAATTGGCAAGAGAATTTTTCTCTTGGCTAATTAATAAGCGTGGGCACAATTTACAATTAATTGCGTCTGCGGGGATTCGATCCCATGATGCTTAATTGTGAGTAGGCGTCTATGCTTGGGCGCATTTACAATTAATTGCGTATGCGGGGTTTCGAACCCATGACATGTAATTGTGAGTAGGCGCCTATGCTCATTTTCCCACATGGGAAGTATCTCTAGTGTGCGTCTGGCTCTGCTATTATAAATAGAGAGGCCCACCTAGGAGATTCTTTTGTACCAGACTCTTCTCTTGTATCTAGTTGTCGCCTCCCCTCTACTCCTTGGCCTGAGGGTCTAGGAGTTGACGACAATAAAAGTTTTTCGGCATCAAAGGTTGGGACAAGTGGCAGTGGTACCCACTCCTTGTCGCAAACATCCCTTCTTCTCCTTGGCAGTGGCGCAAGTTGAGAAGGCTAGAGGCGTAGATCTCATCTTCCGGGGCTAGCACCCAGTGCGGAGATTGGAGAGGATTCGAGGAGTCCGTGTGTGTGCGAGTGCAGAGGACAGGCCCTTGCGCGTCTTCATCATCGGCCGCTTCTAAAGGTTGCTTGATAAGGTACTGCCCCTATCACATCTCTTGTATTCTTCGTAAGTCGGTCCTTGTTGAATTAGGAATCTCGTTTCGGGCTCGCTTCCGCTGTTTTCATTTTCTTATAGCTCGGGGATTCCCAACAAAAGCTGTCTCTCGTTAAAATGGTGCAACAGAATCAATTCAGTGGAGCAGCTACTGAGGATCCCAATCTTCACATAACTATTTTTCTAGAATGTTGTGACACTCTTAAGATTAACGGTGCTCCCCCTGATGCTATTAAACTATGGCTTTTCCCTTTTTCTCTTAGGGACCGGGCTAGGGCTTGGTTACAGTCTCTACCGCTGGGCTCCATCATGACATTGCAGCACCCACCAATCAAAGAAAATCGCTCTCTTAAGGACTAGGTTTAGTTAGATTTTTGTTTGCTTTTTATTCTATTTATTTACTGTTTATTTTCTTTTTGTTTTAGGTGTAATTTTTATTGGTGCGGTTGCTGCTAACTCTTTTGTCAAGGTACTTTGTTTATGTCCAAGAACATTGTTCGAACAGGGAAACATGTACCTGTAGACCCAGAGATAGAGCATACCTTCCGTCTGGTTCGAAGGAACCTAAAAAGGTTAAAGCTTGAAGGTGAATTTTCTAGCAATCAGACAATCGAAGCAAATCGCTCTCTTAAGGACTTTGCAGCACCCACCATCTCTGGTGTGCACTCGAGCATATCGCGACTGGCTATCGAAGCTAACAACTTCAAGATAAAGCTGTCTCTCGTTCAAATGGTGCAACAGAATCAATTCAGTGGAGCAGCTACTGAGGATCCCAATCTTCAGTTATCTATTTTTATAGAATGCTGTGACACTCTTAAGATTAACGGTGCTCCCCCTGATGCTATTAAACTACGGCTTTTCCCTTTTTCTCTTAGGGATCGAGCTAGGGCATGGTTACAATCTCTACCGCTGGGCTCCATCACGAAGTGGGACCAGTTATCACAGGCTTTTCTATCAAAATATTTACCACCAATTAAAACTACCTAGCTCAGAAATCAAATCACCAACTTTGCTCAGCGAGATGGAGAGTCCCTATATGAAACATGGGACTGATTCAAGGAACTACTAAGGATGTGCTCACACCATGGTCTACAGAAATGGGTGATCATACATACTTTTTATAGTGGTTTATTGTATCAGACTCGACTTTTTATAGATGCTGCTGCTGGTGGGGCACTAATGAATAAGAACTATGATGATGCTATGGAATTAATTAAGGACATGACCCTTAACCATTATCAGTGGTCAGGAGAGAGGAGCCAACCAGTTCGAAATTCAGGGAAGTTTGATCTGAACATAATTAATTCCCTAGTAGCAAAAGTAGATTCACTTTCATCTAAGCTTGATTCTATGAATGTTTCTACTTCTAACTCTATAACTTGTGATGTTTGTAGAGTGACAAGGCATTCATCTGATGATTGCCACATCTTGAGTGCCCATCCGAATAAGTTAACGCTATTGGGAATTTGTGAAACTAGAACAATCCCTATTCAAACATGTACAATCCATGATGGAGAAATCGCCCGAATTTCTCCTATAGGTTAAATCAAGGGCAAGTCCCTCCTGCAAATTTTGCTAATCCAAATTCTTCTTCCAATTTCAGGCCTCCTCCAGGAATACAACACCCATCCGCTAATTAGAGACAGCCAGACCCTGCTCAAAGGTCCAGATTAGAGCTGATGATTAAGAACTTTATGACAAATCAGATGAAGCAATCTGACAGTATGAATGAGCAGATTTGCCAGCTGAATATGAAAGTGGACTCTATATCCTCGCACGCGAGAACGATGGAAACCCGAATCACAGAATTGGATCAAAGAATCAGTTCATCTTCTAGAGCGACAGACATGCTCCCAGCCCAACCAAAAGCAAATCCAAGGGACCAATGCAATGCCGTCATGATAAGTGGGGATGAGAAATTAGAGGACCCAGAAACTGAGAATATTAATAATGAAAAAGAAGAGTTTAAGGGCTAGAAAGAGAAGTCTCATTCAGAATTCCTTGAAATGCCAGACGTCGAGCAGATAATGGCTACAGCTCTAAACTTCACCCACTTGGGATTGCTGAGAATGCGCCGCTGCAGATAAAAGGACTCTCTATCCCGGTAGATTTTGTGGTTCTGGACATGATTGAGAATTCTATTTTTTTCTCTTATATTGGGCAGACCATTCCTTGCTACAATCGGAGCTATAATTGATGTCCCACGCAGGACAATGAATTGTAGCATTGACAGGATTAATTTGTCATTCAATCTTTCTACTAACAGTAAAGAATTTTGTTTTTCAGGTTCCAGAGACAGCGGAGCGATAATGAAGGAAGGCACTGCGCAGTCAAGTAGCAAGATGGAACTCCTTCCGGGTGCTTGATGACACCAAAATATATAGTATATTTTGTATCATTTTGTGTATCTTTTCATGCTGAATTGAGTATCTTTTACTTGTTTTCATACTAAAATTATCAAGAATTGCAAAATCTACTTCTATTTTGGTTTTTCATGTTCCAGAGACAGCGGAGCGATAATGAAGGAAGACACTGCGCAGTCAAGTAGCAAGATGGAACTCCTTCCGGGTGCTTGATGACACCAAAATATATAGTATATTTTGTATCATTTTGTGCATCTTTTCATGCTGAATTGAGTATCTTTTACTTGTTTTCATACTAAAATTATCAAGAATTGCAAAATCTACTTCTATTTTGGTTTTCATGCTTTTCAGGCAAAAGGCACTATTTTGAGGACTTTTCGAGCAAAATCAAAGACATGAACGAGTTACCATCATCAAGGGGAGATCACCCGACAAATTTCATGCAAATCGGAACAACACACCAAAATATGGTAGTGCCATATTTATATTACGGTACCGTATTTCTGTATGCCACCGTAATATTGGAACACTGCTGTAATTTGGTGATTTTTATAACAGAAGACTTGGTGGAAAATACGGCACCGCTGTAAACCATTTTACCGGCCATATTTTCGAGCCGTATTTTCCAAAAGTTTTCGACCAGAGAGTCCAGCCGAGTTTACGGCAGTACCGTGAACCATATTACGGTGCCGTATTTTCTAGATGATAACAGAACAGAGAACGCGACTGATTTTACGGTACTGCCGTGAACTATTACACTCCCGTATTTCCGTTTTTGAACGCGACTCCAAGGCCAATTTTGACACCCAATTTTTGCGGAGATGATTGCGGGCGATCCAGACCTTTATATTTGTTGATGTAAGAAGCAATTGGAGAGTTTTGAACAGGAGGAAGAGGACAACACTAAAAGCCCTAAATTTCATCCACTCTACGGAGAGAAATCACGATTCACACCGCCGCCGAAGGGTTTTGCCGCCGCGACCAATCCAGAGCACCTCTGGCCGTGAAATTCACACTGAAGCTTCGCTTGGAGGAGGAGACAATGTGCCAGAAGTTTCAGAGTGAAAGAAGATCAATTGGAGAAGAAATCAAAGAAAAGGGGAGCGCCGCCACTGTTCATCGACGCCTTCTTGCAAAATACGGCTGTGAAATATTTCACAGCCGTGCTATATTTTCTTAACCCTTCTTTCCGATTTTTGATCTTCTGAAACCTTGGAATATTGTAACTTCTTCACCATGCTAGCTTAAACACTCTTTGGGACATGGGGGAGTAATCCCCTTTGATTTTCACAATGAGTAGATAACTTCTACTTTCATCACGATTATTCTGTTTTGATAATTTTACCTATGTGATTACTGCTCTAAGATTCTCTTTAGTTTATTTCTTGTCATCATGAATAGAGTTCTTGCATAAAGGACCGAAAGGTGATATGCTTGAGAATTGGAACCCTAAATTTGACTAATAGGAACTCACCGTGAGAATTTAGGTTAAGTTCTTATTTCTTTATTTTAGATGACTAATTGCCTTGATGATAATTATGAACCTAGGATTGAGTTATTGTGTCAAACGTGGAGATCTTACACGAAAGTGAGGATCATAACTTTGGAGAACCACAGGTAAAACTTGCGTCGAGTCTCGGATGCACGAAAGTGATCCTTGAGATTCCGCTCGAGGCAATCAACTTAGAATTCGGATGCACGAAAGTGATCTTTGAATTCTTTGATTAATAGTTTGCTTATCTTCAGCATTGGGATAGATCTTGCGCGAAAGCGAAGTTTGGTCCCTGCATGATTATCTGCACGAAAGTGAGATAATTCCTTTATGTAGTGAATTAAGCCTTCATCATATTAGAATTTGAGTGATGAATATCTTTATTTATCTAGTCATGAAAATTGAAGTGGATGGTCCCAGTTTCTCTCTGATAGTATTTTCCCCTGTGTTTTCGATCTTTTGCTTAACTTCTATTCGATTGCCTAGATTGGAAGAAATTAATTATTTGGTACTTGACAACATAGGTCTCTATGGGATCGATATTTTCTTTATTACTTCGAGTATCCGTACACTTGCGAAGATAACAACAAGTGTGGTGACTCAACAAGTTTTTGGAGCCGTATCAGGGGGTGACAAGTCCCTGTGCACCAACACTTAGTTTTTGGCTACGACTTTAGAAATAAGTTTTGCTTACCTACTTGTTGGGATACAACAGTGCTTTCCCTGAGCATTTCCAAGATAAGCCCAATGACTCAATTGGTCCAAAAGAAGATGCAATGGTGGCTGCGATGATTCCAACTGAAGATGCCACGGGAGCTAACATGAAGTAGGAGAGTTTGAAAATGAAGTTTTGACTCATTTTGTGAAGGCTTATATGTTTTTCCACTATGCTGTTCCATATTCTGTCAAGACAATTGAAGAGAAACTTTTATACCTTATGCTTATCTTAATAGGTGAAACTCATGGTCGATGATGAGAGCAAAGGCTCCATGCCACTTACTTCGCCTCTACTACACCAGGCACTCCATAAACATCCCTGTATGGTCAAGCTAAACCTTTGTAGTTTGTCAATTTTCTTTCATATTTATGCTTTCTAGGCTGTACACTGTTGATGGTAATTTTTTTGAAATTTTTTAGGTACTTGCAAACCGTTCAAGGTCGCACCCGTGCATCTATGCATGGCTGTGAATGGCTCGCAACACTTTCGGCAACCAGCATTGAGATGTTCACGGGCAAAGGCGTGCAGCGACGCATGGCCATGATGGGAATCTACAGGTTGAACCAAGGCATGCACGGTATGCACAGTCGTGTAGCATAAGTGGCATTCGAAATGAATCTGCACGAGACTCACATAGGCTGGGCCATGTACGCTTGCACGCCCGTGCATGCTTTGCTTTAAAAGGACACCGCGTACACGCCCTCTTACACACCTGTGTAAGAAACCCTAGTCCGCCTCCGCCGCCATCCCGATCTGCCACCTCCAACACCCAATCAACTTTTGGTGACTCATCACAATCTTCTCTAGGCTCCGGTGACTCTTTCCCCCTATTTCCGGCGCCGATTGAAGTTCCTCAACACCGCGAGGCCATCTTCATGATTTTCGCCGCCGCCTACAGATCCACTGCCGCCAACCCTATCTCTTCGCCGCTGATGCCTCCAACGACTCCTCTGCACCTGCTAGACTATCGTCATCAGTCCTCAATGCCACTAGCATGTCCACATGCAAGCAGGCGACCTCAAAGCATCGTGCTTCATCCTCCAGTGGTGCCGCCGAGCAACAACCGGCTCCTGCTGCACCACCCACCCCTTACGGCATCATCTGCCATGATCCTAAGCAGTTGGTGAAACTAAATGCCCTGACACGCCACTAGGTGATCACAACCCGTTTCCTTGATCATGCAATATTGAATACATTAGGGTTTCACGAAGACGTTCAATGGCTTTTCCAACATGTGGGATAGGACCAGTTCTTCACTATCTACTATCCCACGTAGATCCTCGTCGTGTTGGAGTTTCTATCTTCCATGGAATTTCATACTAACATCCACTCATATGAAGATGACGACAGCTTATCCTTCTAGCTTAATAACACTGAGTTCGTGGTTACTCTGTCAGAGCTGAACCAGATCTATGGATTCTCTACTGACGGGACGCGGCTGACCCCAAGCGAATTCAATGCCAACACCTTTTGGGGGCAGCTCACAGGTTTCCCACCTTTTGATACAAGGACTGCTCGAGCAACATCCCTCGGCAACCCAGTTTTAAAGTATGTGCACCGAGTCATGACACATACTATTTTCGACCGAGGAAAGTCCGACGGTCTAGTACGAGCATCTGAGCTTTTATTCCTCTAGGCCATGCTGCATGGAGTCCGCCTCAACACTGCCTTCCACTTTGCCAAGCAACTATAGAAAGTTTCTAGGGCACCGGAGGGTGCCATCGCTCTCGGGGGACTTCTCACCCCGCTTGCTTTTGTGGTAGGGATTCACCCCTACCAGATGGAGCAAGCCCGGGGCAACTGCCGAATTGACCTTGACCCCTACATTTCCATGCAGATGATTGTCAAGGAGGGAGAACTCTATAGCTTACTCTTCCATAGGAGCGATGTGAAGTTACCATTGATGAACCCTGCACGCACTACAGTTCGTGAGCATTGGAATTGGAGAGTGGAGGCAGTCGAGGACCATGGCACTCCTCTTGACACGGCTCCACCACCCCTTTCACAGCGACCTACCACCCAACTTGATCGCATGGAGGCAATGATCCAGTTTGTCTGGGATGCCGAACAAGAGACTCACCTTAGCATCAGCGATGGTTTTGATTGGCTTCGCGACCTTGAAGCCGAGGTAGGACGCTAAGGATGGGTCTAGTCTTCTATCATAGAGTCTGTTCATGACCTTCAGTAGCAACTGCATCGGCGCTGGGGATGAGCACTTTGGTTTCACCATCACTCGGTCAGCTTTTATGTTTCCAGTAGTTTCATTTATGTTGTTAGTTTCATTTTGTGAACTTGTCATTTCCCTTTCTACATGACTTTACTTTTCTTTAAATTTATCAACATCTTAGGTGTCTTGCCCACCCCTTTTCCACGCTATGTCATCTTAGCTATATCACCTTCTTACTTTCTCTTTGGAATTTCATTGTTTTATGAACACCTCTATGATTTGGATGGGAATCTTGATTGTTTTTACAAGTCTTTATGGGTTGTGGTTTACACATGTGATTATTGGGTTTAATACAGTTGAATGATGTGATTAACTCACTTCATTATTTTTATAATGTTGCAGAGTGTGTTAGTTATTTTACCTTAACCTTGATGTACATCTCATGTGTCATGATTGATTGCATCTTGCTTCATAATTCCATACTTATTTGTACGTCTTGTCACGGGAATAAGAAATAATAATAGTGGTACCAAAGTGCTATTGTACATAGTACATCGCACTTGGCACTATTCTTAGCATTCACAAGCACGACACAGAGTAGTGGTACCGAAGCAAAGCTTGGCACTGGTCATTATGTTCTCATTCAGAAAAAAAAAAGGGCACCACATAGGGACTATGTGGCACCGATGCTATTTTCCCATGACTTGACGTACTATTATTTGCTTTGTGATTGCTTGATCAATTATATCATTTATATGAGATGTGCTATAAAGGTTTTTGGTATTATCAATTTTGCATACTTTAATGGATTATATTAGTAATATTTGACCTAATCTGCTTTCGATACTGCATTATAACCTAAGACTTGTTGATATTAACCTATAACCTTGCTAGACTTATTTAAGCTATTTGAGATTCCCCACTTCATTTCATCACTGTGTTCTAGACAATTCAATTGCTTGAGGACAAGCAAAACTTAAAGTCCGATGTATTTTGATGACATGCAAATATATGATATATCGTGGCCTAATTTTATTATTATTTTGGAGCAAAATGCATACTTCGTCTCATTTATTTGCCTAAATGCTTTATATTATTTAGAATCTTCACTTTTCCATATTTACATTGAAATGTAGGGATTTCGCCCTAACATCGGTGGAATTTGGAAGATCTGAAGATATGAGACGATTCCTCATGATGAGACGAAGCTACTTGTCAAATTTAAGCTCAAACGGAGTTTTCTACGCTCTTCATGGTCATGGCCGTGCAACAATGTATGGCTGTGTATAACACTGTTTTCCCAGATTGCGTCGAGCCATTCACAGGCATGCCCGTGCATCCTTGCACGACCGTGAAGGGTTCGGCAGGCTTTTTTAGAATTCAATGAGAGGTTCACGGGCACACACATGAACCCATGCATGGCCGTGAAGAGTAAGTTTTTCAGAAAAAAAGCTTTGCCGAGCTCGGTTTTTCACCCATATCTTACTTTTTTTGGAGTAGAATTTGCCAAACTTTTGTGGAGACCTTCCTAACTTGCCTACGGGCAATTTGCGTCTGAATCTTGGATTTGGTGTAGTGGTTTGGGAGAACGAATGAAAGGGGTGGCAACTAGGGTTTTGGGGCGATTTTCTCGATGGTGGGACTATTTGGGCTCGATTTCTCCCTCGTTTCGATGCTGAGGATCTTGCTCTACCCTCTCCCATCAAGGATCTAGCTTCCCCCCTGGTTTGATTTGATTCATATGAGAGATTTCATGTGTTTAATGATGTATCTTGTAGCGTAAACTTCTTTTCAGGGTTTGGGCGTAGCCCACTGTAAGAATGTTGATCTTTAATGCTTGATTCATATTTTGCTTAAATTTATCTTTATTCTTATTCATGTCTTGGAAGTTTTAATTCTTGATTGTGTACTGGCCATATATATTTGTGTTTTAGGCGTTGTGGGAAGGACTGAGAGGTGAACCACAATCGTCAGATCCCCTTAGACTGGACTGGTGATTTCGGCCATGAGAGTTGTCGAAATCACCCGAGGAACCCTAATTCTTCACAGACCCATTGGGTCTGCTTAACCCGGTAAGCCACGAGAGTAGGAGACTTAGGTTAAGTTAGATACCAGATCGTGTCCTGAGACGGAACACGTCTGTACCCTAGGAAGGATTACTTTAAGAACATAGGTAAGACTTGTTTAAAATATCAACATTAACTTTCTTTCATGCTTCAGTGTGGTGAAACCCAAAACCCCGATTCTCTCTCAGAATCTTTACGACACATTTGCACTTATGTCTGCTTTTTATTTGCTTAGTTTAATTTGTTACATTAGAATTTAGTGACACCCCTACACCTATTTAATCATCTAGCTATTAATTAACTGATTAGTTAGTACTTGACCACTAGTCCTCGTGGGATCGATACTTTTTATTACGCGATAGACTGTGCACTTGCGGTACGCATCTATCAGTACATTTTCCCCTAAGACCTAGAGATCGAATGCACCTTTAGCCTTCAAAGAAAACTATAATTTTTAAATTGAGAAAGCTTGAAGAAAGAAATGATGGATGCTAATCAGTTACTCAGGGATTTTGTAGTACCAAATGTACAAAGCTTTAATTCTAGCATCATTTGCCTGGCTGTTGAGGCAAAGAATTTTAATATCAGACTAGCATTAATGACAATGGTTCGGCATAACCAATATGGGGGTTCAGTGTCGCAAGATCCAAATTTGTATTTATCTATTTTTCTTGAATATTGTGACATTGTTAAAATAAATGGTGTATCCCCTGATGCTATAAGACTAAGACTTTTCCCTTTTTCTCTTAGGGATCATGCATGTGCTTGGCTTCTATCTTTACCACGAAGATCAATCGAACTTGGATGGAACTTTCTTGCGCATTCTTGTCTAAATATTTCCTTCCTAGTAAGATGATGTAGCTAAGGAACATGATCACTTGCTTTTCTCAAAAGGATGAGGAATCTCTGTACAATGTGTGGGATCGCTTCAAGGATCTATAACACATATGTCCTCATTACGGACACGAACGATGGGTTATAGTCCACACCTTCTACAATAGACTAAACTATAACACCAAGCTTATGGTGGGCGCAGTAGTTGGAGGCGCACTTATGAACAAAGGAGTTGATAAAAGCCATGACTTTACCTAAAGACATGGTGATGAACCACCACCATTGATCTAATGAGCAAGGTACATCATCAGCGAGTGCAAGTATGACATTGATTTGCTGACATCACTTGCAGAAAAGGTTGACTCTCTTACTTATAAATTTGATTATTTTAACATTCCTCCTACTATAGTTAACATTATTTCTTATGAAGTTTGTGGCATTATAGGTCATGCTTCTACAGAATGGCAATTTCTAGTTTCTACGCAAAACGAACCACCTCAAGATTTGGTTAATGCCTTAGGTAGCTATAACAAGAAATAGGTTAATGATCCTTACTCCTCTACCTACAATCTAGCCTAGAGGGACCACCCTAATTTATCATATAAGAATAATCAAGGGTACATTCCTCAGCCTAATAATAGGCAACCTCTAGGGTTCTAACCTAGAGAACCCAATCCGCCCCAGTAGTCCAACCTAGAGACCCTTTTGAAAAACTTTGTTGTTGCTCATAAAAAGCAAAATAAACATGTCTTTGATGCCATCAAGCATTTGACATCTCGAATAGACACCTTGATGACCCATAGTAAGATGTCAGAGTGCTAGATAGCTCAGCATCCGAGACAACCTGAGATGAACCCTAGAGAGCATTGTAATGCCATTACCACTAATAGTGGTAAACTATTAGATGAGCCTAATCTAGCGGATGAAGAGCTTGTAACAAGTGAAAAGCCACTTGAGAAAGATCAACCTAAGAAAGGGACACTTGTAGTGAGAGAAGAAGAACACATTTATGTAGGTCCTCCCGTATAGAAGCCACCCATTCCTTTCCCTCAAAGATTGGCGAAGGCAAAGCTTAACAAGCAGTTAAACAAAGTTCTTGCAGTATTAAAAAAAATTATATATTAGCATTCCTTTTATTTATGTTTTGTTGTAGATACCGACCTATGCGAAGTTCTTGCATGACATTCTATCCAATTAGCATAAAATTGAAGAACATGACACTAACTGAGGAATTCAGTGCTATAATACAGAATAAAATACCTCAAAAGATATAAGATCCTATAAGCTTCTCTATCCCTTGCTAGATCGGGGAGATGTCTTTCAAGCGTGCCTTATGTGACTTGGGCGCAAGCATGAGCTTGATGCCCTTATCCATCTTCAAAAAGATTGACCTAATGGATATGAAGCTGATGACGATCTCACTTTTGCTTGCTGACCGGTCTATTTGATGTCCTATGGGAATTCTGGAAGACATCCCGATCAAAGTTGGTAACTGCTTTATTCCATCTAACTTCATAGTTTTGGAGATGGAGGAAGACGTGAGGCTACCTATCATCTTGAGTAGACTATTTCTAGCTACTATAGGTGCTATTATTATTATTGATGTTAAAAAATGAAGATTGACTCTATATATTGGTGAGAAAACTATTAATGTTGATCTTTTATCTTCTTTAAAAAAACCCTTATGTTGTAGATTCCTATTGTTGCGTGGACATATTAGATGGGGAGATCCAAAGCAGAGAAGCCACAAGATGTGATGTTTGTCCATTGGAGTTATGTCTTGTTGAAAAAGAAAGTTTGGACATTGAAGCTCAGATCTACTCTCAGATTCTTGACTTGAAATCAATGATTGAGCCTTCCAAAGCAATAATTGAGAAGCTCTTACTTGTCAAACCTGAACCGACAGAGTCAAAGAAGTCAGAACTCAAATCCCTTCCACAAAATCTAAGATATGTATTTTTAGGGGATGATGTTGGTGTATATGGCCTAGGACCTATGGTTGGTCCATTGTGTGTGTCACATTTATATGAGATATTACTGTTGGTGTATATGCCCTAAAGACCAATGTATGGACATGGTCAGGCATTGTTTGAATGTACTTTGATAGAACTATTACTCTTTATATAGGCATGGTCGTTATTATGCAGACTTCTCTACCTGCGTTGATGTATTGAGTTGCATAAATAATGTCCCAGGAGTTTGGATTAGATCCGTTCTCATAAGCTATCCCCAGACAAGGTACCTTAGCGGATATGGGACAGCTTTGGTACATGTGAGACTGGTGTATGGGCTGGTTATGTGTGGGGCACAGTAACGCAGACATACAGGTGCATTGGATGCATTGGAGTGATCCACCGTGAGGATTGACTTGTCTAGTCAACAAGTCAATCTCACATGCAAGAGGTTTGCATTGATCCTTAGACTTGAGGTATTCATGTTTAGATTTGATGATGGGTATGCTTTAATATAGTCTTACGTCTCTCCGTAATTGGGAGATCAAAACGACTGTCATTGGGCATGTCATAAGTCATGTAGAGACATGGATGACCAATAGTAGGATTTGCCCCTTCCTTATTGGAAGCATGATATCCACTCGGGGCGCCCCACCTTATTGGTGCATGACAGGAAAGTGTGGCCACACTTGTTGAGTCATGACCAATGCATTGGATAATAAACTTGAGACTAATCCAATGGCAGGATATCAGCTTAGGCAAAGGGATCTGTAATGCAATGGGAATCCTCGTTGCTTGTTAGGAGTTGTTGCCATAATGACTTAAGTCCTATGACATGGGTAGTAGTGATGTGTTGCTAGATACCCCTCACTACTTATGATGTTTACATCTTTGCCATCGTCATATGGATCCTATGGGGTCACACGCAATAGACTCTTGATGTTGCTTTATTCAGAAGCCTTAGGATCAAGTTATTGGATAACTTGGATCCATTTGGAAGATTTCATCAGCGCCAATGGGCCTGATGAGTTGGAAGAAAGTTATTGGAGCCAAACTTCAATTTTGGCAGGTTGACCCGAAATTGACCTAGATTGGTCACATTTGAATTAGGGTTGCATTGGATTAGATCCAATGGCTTAATCAACCCATGCCATGAAGTTTGGGCTAGCTCATTATCCAATGAGGCCCAATAATTAGTTGTCATGAAGAGGAATTGGCTTAAAAGGGTATAATGGGGAGAAATCTCACCCCATTGGCGCCTAGGGGCATAATGGGGTGAGGGAGGCGCCTTTGCTTCATTATGGAAGTAAAGGGCGCCTAGCCCTTCTTCCTTGGATGGAATGCTTGCCTCTAAGGCAAGTCTTGGGGCTGATATGGCTTGAGAACTTTTATGGGAAGTTCCTAGGCGCATATGGACATAGGGAAGAGGTATATGGTAATGTCTTGGAGACTTACCTTACCTCAAACCTTAGTTTCTCCCAAAACACCACCCTAGCCGAATTCTTCATGCATGTTGCGCCTAGCCACTTAGCCTTTGATGGTAAGAATGCATTTGGGGCATGTCTTGGGCTGATATTGTGCTTGGACTTTTATGGATAGGTTGAATGAGGTTTATGGTAAAGTCTTGGAGACTTTCCTTGCCTCAAGACACCTCATCCTAGCCATACACTTGGCATGATCCTAGCCCTTGCTCAAACCGCCTCTAGTCCTATTTGAAAGTCAAACCCTAGTACACATGCGCATCTATAAGATCTTGCATAGGCGAAAAACTAGGTTTGATAGGATCGAGAGGCAAGATAATATGAGCAACCATAAAAGGATAAAATGATGTGTTACCATTGCCATTGATTGAGTGGCGACTTGGAAGAAGAAAGGGCGAGCGGCTCTTCTCCAAAGGAAATCGCACACAAGAAGATGATGACTTCTTCCTTGTATTCCTTGTGCTAGCAAAGATCCAAGGAGTCCTAGATCGTGTATGAGGAGATGTCTTTCTCCTTTTCGCTGGCCGAACTTCCTCTTGTCGTGAAGATCATCCACACGAGAGGAGAAGGGGCGAGAGAGAGAGATAGGCGTTCGAACATGGGGGCGTTTTCTCAAAGAAAACGGCTTCCAAAAATAGTAAGTGCATAACTCCATGTTTAACTCCACTTGAAGCCATCGATAACTCCTCTCTCAATTGAACCATGCGTTCACCAAGTGAACCTGTAAGATCCAAGGATCTTAAGTCCTGGTAAGCATTATTTTGATTTAAATAAAATTATTGATTGTGATATTTTCTATGTATTGGTTGTTAATAGTAAATTAACCAGAGATTTTTGGTTAATAAAGTATAGTTAATTAACTAGAGATTTTGGTTGTTAATTTATTGTAAATAAATTAGAGATTATTTATTTGTTTGTTGGCTGATATTTTATGATAAATTATTATTGGTTGTTCATGTTAAATTAATTAGGATTTATGGTTGTAAATTGTAAGTTAATTAATTAGACCTTATTGGTTAATTAATTAAATCCTTATTGGATATTAATTAAATCCTTATTGGATTTGTGTTTAAGTGAAATAATTAATTGGATGTTAGATTTAAAAGTCAAATTATTAGTTAAATGGATTAAGTCCTAATCGGATTGGCTAATTGGGTTTGAAAATTCGGAATTATTAGTTAATGGGTTAAACCCTATTGGGATTATTTGGTTAATGGATTAAAAACTTAAAATCGAATTGTTAAGAGGGAATTTGCGCTTAGGGTAAGGGTTTTTGGCGATTTTGGCTTGGGGAAAATTGTGGGCGACGGCTTGAAGGAACTTGGCGATTCTTGGAGATTTGGAGGCGATTTTCTTCTTCCTTCTTCCCTTGGCCGAAATTTTTGAGTGAGTGGTGGTGTTTCTTCTCCATTGTTGGCATCTTCCTAGGAGCATTGCAAAGCTTGACGATTTATTGTGGAGTTTTTTTACCTTGTGTTCTCGGTTAAGAGGTGAGTGGAATGTCTTGTTTGATCTATCCATTTAGTTGTGTTTATGTTAAATAATACACTTGAATTCTTGGAAAATTTCCATGTTAAAACCGAAATTATGCAAAGTGTATTTAAGGTATGAAAACCGAATTTAGAATATTTGTTCATAAGATTCTTGTTTACTAAGGTTTAATTTAAGTTGGAAATTTAGAGTATTTTCCTTGAAACCGAATTCAAAATGTTCTTGTTCTTCATGAAAACCGAAATTTTTGTAAAGGTGTATATCTTATGAAAACCGAAAATTGTGGCATGAAATTTAAGGTATTTTTATAGAGAATTTTGGGTAATATTAAGCCAATGATTGTTGTAGCCGAAACCTTGTTAATTGTAAATTTGATGATTTTAGTTAACATGTTTACATGTGGTAATTGGTGGTAATTGTGGTAATTTGTAAAGTAAATTATAAGAACACATGATTTAAATTTTAAGTTGATTTTATGGATGCTTGATACATGATATATATATGGTTATGTATTTATGCAATGTTGAGAAATTGTTTGGAAAATTTGGGTGATAACATAGTAAGTTTTGATTGAACTAATCAGCATGAAATCTAAGGACCACACCATATTATATGATTGTTAATATTATGTAATTAGGTGATTGTTAAATGTTAAGTGTTTATGTGACCTTTGGAATTTTATGTTGACCACACCATATTATATGATTGTTAATATTATGTAATTAGGTGATTGTTAAATGTTAAGTGTTTATGTGACCTTTGGAATTTTATGTTGATCATTATGTGATTATGTGAAATATGAATATTATGTGATTATGTGAATTTCGAAAATTATGTTGATATGGGGTTTTCGAATATTATCTATGATGATCATGTGATGGTTAGGACTAAGGCTAGGTGTAACTATGAACTCAAGGGGATAGTCCTTATGTGATATGTTAAGGGTCTGAATTTCAGCCCTGTATTGTGATATGTGAGGGGGTTGATGATCAGCCTGCCTATTATGATTATTGTGATGGGGGTTGATGCTCAGCCTGCCCGATGTGATTTTTGTGATGACTATCCTAGAGTCTAGTTGACACTTAGGAGTCCGTTTATGTGACCTTTGTGAAATATGTCCACCCTTGTGAAATATGAAATAAGATGTGTCTGTTGTCCAGTAGGAACCTTTTGGGAGAACGGGTTTTGACGCAAAGTGCCATGTCTTGGTCAGACAGGGGCCACCTCTTGATGTCACTACTCTTTTATGTGATGGGGTAATATAAGACGCAAAGTGCCATGTCTTGATCAGACAGGGGCCACCTCTTGATGTCATTACTCTTATATGTGTTGGGAATGATATAAGACGCAAAGTGCCATGTCCTGATCAGACAGGGGCCACCTCTTGATGTCATCATTCTCGTTTTATGTTATGGCGTGATAGACCAGCGTGCCACGTCGTGACCTGACGGGGGCCACCTCCTGATTCTATTCACTGTCCATGTTTATGTGTTGCACGAGATTTTGCAGCTCCCAGTGCTTTGGCCAAGCCGGGTTAGACCATATTGGTCACTTTGTGAATATGCTGGACAACTAGGTTAATTAAGTATGGTGTGTTTAGTTGGTTTAGAATATGTGTGTTCGGTTGGTTTAGAGTATAACTCTAGAACCTGAGGTTATTATATGTTGGTGTGTATATTTTTGGCTGCTTATATGACTTTTGCATTGAATTTGTTATTATGTGTTGACATGATATCCTGTTAAAGATTTTTAAAATAATCTGCATATGTTTTTGAGAGTATGTTATGGATGGTCAATTAGACTATCCACTCACTGGGCTGTGTAGCTCACCCCTCACTATTTTCAGGTGTAGAGCAGGGGCGCAGTTAGCATTATAGGGATGCTGTGAATTATGCTTAATGTATTTATGCTTATGATGCCGGTTGTGGCTAAATTCTATGAATTATGTGAACCATGTGATATGAATGATGTGAACTACGTGAACTTGTAATGCCAGATTGTGGCGGTTTTACGAGTCTGATTTTTGTGTCACCGCGGGCTTTGGCCTGGTTTCGGTGTTTGGTATTAGTTTATAAAATCGATTTTGTGGATTTGTTTTGAAATTGAAGTTGATGTATATTTTTGCAATCGGTTTTGAGATAACTGTAACGTGCATATGTCTAGTGCACGTATTGCGTGGTGGCAGGTACCTTTATGTGATTTATGAGATTTGTGATTCGAAGATTTTATGTGTTTGGAGTTTTGAAAATTTTCAGATCGTGTTTTTCTTGAACTCGGTTTTACCTAGCATTTGATCGATCTTATATGAAACATCCTATTACTTTTGCGATTGTGTTATTTGTTTGGGGTTAAGTATGTGGGATGTTACAGAATGGTATCAGAGGAGTTGGCTAGCTAAAACTTAGTTCGGGGAAAACATGTTTGTGTATTGCTAGACACCTAATAGTTTATGATTGTTTGCCTGACTATGATATGTGTGTGACTATGATATGTGTGTGTAGGAATTTGGAATTTAAGATGGTGCGAACCAGAGGAAATGCTAGTGATGAGGGCGAGCAGACCCCGAACCTCACTAGAACTATTGAGGCCTTGACTGGCATGGTACAGCAACAAGGTGCCATGATTGAGAGGCAAGCTCAGATGCTGCAGCAGCAGCAGACTCAGCACCAAGAAGCACAACATCAGCTTTTGCAGCAGCTGACTCAAGAGAGACCCCAGACTACTACCCGGGCAGTGGGGGATGACTCTCAGGAGGGCGCTCACAGGCGTTATGCCTCGTTAGTGAGTGAATTTCAGAAACTGGGTCCTAGCTCATTTTATGGGGGCTCAGAATCCAGTACTGCTGAGAACTGGCAGTTGTGCTTGGAAAAGATTTTCCAAGTTATGCGCTGCTCAGATGAGGATAAGCTATGTCTGTCCACCTATATGATGCGTGGTGACGCAGATGAGTGGTGGAAAGGCGTGGTGAGACTAGCAGCAGAAAAACATGAATCAGTAGATTGGCCTTACTTCTTGTCTCAATTTAATGAGAAGTACTTCCCAGACAGCTTGGTGGAGGACCGAGAGGTGGCATTTATTCACCTGGAGCAGGGTGATATGACAGTGGACCAGTATGAGCTGCAGTTCACTAAGCTGGGAAAGTATGCTCCTCACCTGATAAACACTGAAAAGAGGAGAGCTACTAAGTTTCTCAGAGGTCTCAGATGGGATATTCGAGAGCAGGTTGGTGCTCAGCACTTGGAGACCTATGTTGAGACAGTTGGGCGAGCACGCACTATAGAGAGGTATATATCTGAGAGGACTTCTCATGCTACGGTGACAGTAGTTCCTGCAGCTGAGGCGGCGGTTCCTCAGTATGGCAGTGGCGGCAAGGGTAAGAAGTACCCTAGGCATAAAGATTATAAGAAGAGCAGGTATAAGCCTTACTCCTACAAGGCACCGCAGCAGTCCAGGGATGCACCGCAGCAGTTTAGGGATGCCAGGGATGCAAGAAACGTTATCACTTGTAGTCATTGTGGGCTCAAAGGACATCTAGTGAAAGACTGCCATAGGAAGAATGGTGTATGCTTCAGGTGTAAGAAACCCGGGCACATGGCCAAGGACTGCAAAGAGCCTGAGATGCAGCCTAGAGGCACAGATAAGCCTACAGTCCAGACCAGAGTGTATGCTGTGGCTGAGAAGGATACACGAGCATCCCGATCCGTTGTGGAAGGTACATTATTTGTATTTGATCAGTTAGCTCGCATTCTATTTGACCCTGGTGCAAATTTGTCTTTTGTCTCTGTTAAGTTTGCTGCTTGTTTACCTGTTGTACCTAAGATGCTAGATTATGCTGTGTCTGTCAGTACTCCTTTAGGAAAGTCATTGTCTACAGACACTGTATGTGCTGATTGTGTAGTGCATGTAGAGGGTTATGAGTTTCTGGTAGACTTAATTCTCTTAGACATGCAAGATTATGATGTCATCTTAGGAATGGACTGGTTGTCTTCGCATCATGCCTCGGTGGATTGCTTTGAGAAAGTAATCACTTTGAATATGTTTGATGGGAATCGGCTTTTTGTGAGAGGTCTAGTGTCAGACCAAGGACCACATGTGATATCTTTCCTGCAGGCCAGGAAGTTACTTGCCAGTGGTTGCAAGGGTTATCTTGCACATGTTAAGGTGCAGGATGATTCTACTTCTGATTTGACTCAGATGGCGGTGGTGAAAGAATTTCCTGATGTGTTCTCTGAGGAATTTTCAGGTTTGCCACCAGTTAGAGAAGTGGAGTTTGGCATTGAGTTGGCGCCAGGTACGGCACCTATCTCCAGAGCTCCTTACCGTATGGCTACTTCAGAGTTGGCCGAACTTAAGAAACAACTGGAGGAATTGTTAGAGAAAGGGTATATTCGGCCTAGTGCTTCACCTTGGGGAGCGCCAGTGTTGTTTGTGAAGAAGAAAGATGGAACCCTGAGGATGTGTATAGACTACAGGCAGTTGAACCAAGTGACTATCAAGAATAAGTATCCTCTTCCCAGAATTGATGATCTGTTTGATCAATTACAGGGAGCTACAGTGTTCTCTAAGATTGATCTGAGATCAGGGTATTATCAGCTTAGAGTCAAGGATGAGGATATATTTAAGACTGCTTTCAGGACCAGGTATGGGCATTTCGAATTTTTAGTTATGCCTTTTGGACTGACGAATGCACCTGCTGTCTTCATGGATTTGATGAACAGGGTATTCCATGAATTGCTTGACTCTTGTGTAGTAGTCTTTATAGACGATATATTGGTGTACTCTCGGACTACTTCAGATCATGTCAGTGATTTGCGCAAGGTACTGGAGGTTCTGAGGAAGAACCGGTTATATGCCAAGGCTAGTAAGTGTGAGTTCTGGCTAGAGAAGATCAGTTTTCTTGGGCATGTGATTTCTGGTCAAGGGGTGTCTGTGGATCCAGTTAAAGTGCAAGCCATTCTTGATTGGGGAAGACCGACTAGTGCTACTGAGATCAGGAGTTTTCTGGGTTTAGCAGGTTATTACCGGAGATTTGTTGAGGGATTCTCCAAGCTGGCGGGTCCTTTAACTAAATTGACCAGAAAGGAGGCTAAGTTTATTTGGGATGATAAGTGTGAAGAGAGCTTCCAAGAGCTGAAGAGAAGGTTGACTAGTACACCGATCCTCATTATTCCTAGTGATGGGGAAAGGTTTACTGTCTATACAGATGCTTCAGGCAAAGGGTTGGGTTGTGTCTTGATGCAGAAGGGTTCTGTAGTAGCCTATGCTTCGAGACAACTGAAGGAGTATGAATTGAACTACCCTACTCATGATTTAGAGTTGGCGGCCGTAGTCTTTGCATTGAAGATATGGCGTCACTATTTGTTGGGTCAGGAATTTGATCTGTTCACTGATCACCAGAGTCTCAAGTATATCTTCACTCAGAAGGAGTTGAACATGAGACAGAGAAGATGGATGGAGTTGATCAAAGACTATGACTTCTCTATTCAGTATCAGGCTGGAAAGGCCAATGTGGTGGCAGATGCTCTGAGCAGACATCCAGTTACTTCAGTAGCTGCACTGCGGGTCAGTGAGTGGCAGTTACTGCAGGAGTTCAGAGATCTCAGGATCAGTGTTACTCCTGGAGTTCAGTCGGGTTATGTGGCCTTTCTCAGAGTACAGTCTGCTTTGTTGCAGAAGATCAGAGATCAGCAGTCTGTAGATCCCAAATTAGTTCAGATCAGGGATAGTCTGGTGGATGGCGCAGTCCAGGATTTTAGCCTGTCTGATGATGGTATTCTTCGGTTTCGTGGAAGGGTATGTGTCCCTGAGGAACCAAGCTTGAGGAAAGAAATATTGGAGGACAGCCATAACTCCAAATATTCTCTACATCCTGGCGTGACTAAGATGTATCAGGATCTCAAGAAAAGTTTTTGGTGGCCGGGTATGAAGAAAGAAGTGCTTGATTTTGTCTCTAGGTGTTTGACCTGTCAGACTATAAAGGCTGAACATCAAAAGCCTGGTGGTTTGTTGCAGTCTCTTCCTATTCCTGAGTGGAAGTGGGAATGCATCAGTATGGATTTTGTATGTGGTTTGCCCAGAACCAGATTGGGTCATGATGCTATTTGGGTGATTGTTGATAGACTCACCAAATCAGCCCATTTTCTTCCGATTAAGATGACGTATTCTTTAAAGAGACTGGCCAGATTGTACATTGATGAGATAGTCAGACTACATGGAGTGCCAGTTGATATTGTGTCTGATAGGGATTCTCGATTTTTGTCCAGATTTTGGAGGAGTTTACAGGAGGGTTTGGGTACTAAGTTGAGTTTTAGTACCGCATACCATCCTCAGTCTGATGGCCAGACGGAGCGTACCATACAGACTCTAGAGGATTTGTTGAGAGCCTATGTGGTTGATTGGAGTTCTGAGTGGAACCGGGATCTATCTTTGATAGAATTCACTTATAATAATAGTTTCCACTCCAGTATTCAGATGGCTCCTTATGAGGCCTTGTATGGGAGAAGGTGTAGGACTCCCTTGTGTTGGGAGGAAACTGGTGACAGGATGATTTTGAGATCTGATGCAGTTCAGGAGACTACTGATAAGGTCAGAGAGATCCAGGATAAGCTGAAAATTGCTCGGGACAGACAGAAGAGTTATGCTGATGACCGTCGTCGTCCTTTGGAGTTTATGGTAGGAGACCATGTGTTCTTGAAAGTGTCGCCTACTAAGGGTGTTATGAGATTTGGCAAAAAGGGCAAGTTGAGCCCTAGGTTTGTAGGCCCTTTTGATATTATTGAGAGAGTTGGTCTAGTGGCTTACCGTTTAGCTTTACCTCCTGCTATGGACCATGTGCATAATGTATTCCATGTCTCTACTTTGAGGAAATATCATCCTGATCCATCTCATGTGTTGGAGTTGGAACCTCTTCAGATTCAGAGTGATTTGACTTTTGAGGAAAGACCTCTCCGGATTGTGGATAGAAAAGATAAAGTTCTGAGGAATAAGACTATACCTTTGGTAAAGGTTATTTGGGGAAATCAGTCAGTTGAAGAAGCAACTTGGGAGACTGAAGCTGATATGAGGAAAAATTATGCTTACCTCTTTGATGATATGGATGCTGAGCTTTAGAGGACTAAAGCTTTATAAGGAGGGAGGAATGTAAGATCCAAGGATCTTAAGTCCTGGTAAGCATTATTTTGATTTAAATAAAATTATTGATTGTGATATTTTCTATGTATTGGTTGTTAATAGTAAATTAACCAGAGATTTTTGGTTAATAAAGTATAGTTAATTAACTAGAGATTTTGGTTGTTAATTTATTGTAAATAAATTAGAGATTATTTATTTGTTTGTTGGCTGATATTTTATGATAAATTATTATTGGTTGTTCATGTTAAATTAATTAGGATTTATGGTTGTAAATTGTAAGTTAATTAATTAGACCTTATTGGTTAATTAATTAAATCCTTATTGGATATTAATTAAATCCTTATTGGATTTGTGTTTAAGTGAAATAATTAATTGGATGTTAGATTTAAAAGTCAAATTATTAGTTAAATGGATTAAGTCCTAATCGGATTGGCTAATTGGGTTTGAAAATTCGGAATTATTAGTTAATGGGTTAAACCCTATTGGGATTATTTGGTTAATGGATTAAAAACTTAAAATCGAATTGTTAAGAGGGAATTTGCGCTTAGGGTAAGGGTTTTTGGCGATTTTGGCTTGGGGAAAATTGTGGGCGACGGCTTGAAGGAACTTGGCGATTCTTGGAGATTTGGAGGCGATTTTCTTCTTCCTTCTTCCCTTGGCCGAAATTTTTGAGTGAGTGGTGGTGTTTCTTCTCCATTGTTGGCATCTTCCTAGGAGCATTGCAAAGCTTGACGATTTATTGTGGAGTTTTTTTACCTTGTGTTCTCGGTTAAGAGGTGAGTGGAATGTCTTGTTTGATCTATCCATTTAGTTGTGTTTATGTTAAATAATACACTTGAATTCTTGGAAAATTTCCATGTTAAAACCGAAATTATGCAAAGTGTATTTAAGGTATGAAAACCGAATTTAGAATATTTGTTCATAAGATTCTTGTTTACTAAGGTTTAATTTAAGTTGGAAATTTAGAGTATTTTCCTTGAAACCGAATTCAAAATGTTCTTGTTCTTCATGAAAACCGAAATTTTTGTAAAGGTGTATATCTTATGAAAACCGAAAATTGTGGCATGAAATTTAAGGTATTTTTATAGAGAATTTTGGGTAATATTAAGCCAATGATTGTTGTAGCCGAAACCTTGTTAATTGTAAATTTGATGATTTTAGTTAACATGTTTACATGTGGTAATTGGTGGTAATTGTGGTAATTTGTAAAGTAAATTATAAGAACACATGATTTAAATTTTAAGTTGATTTTATGGATGCTTGATACATGATATATATATGGTTATGTATTTATGCAATGTTGAGAAATTGTTTGGAAAATTTGGGTGATAACATAGTAAGTTTTGATTGAACTAATCAGCATGAAATCTAAGGACCACACCATATTATATGATTGTTAATATTATGTAATTAGGTGATTGTTAAATGTTAAGTGTTTATGTGACCTTTGGAATTTTATGTTGACCACACCATATTATATGATTGTTAATATTATGTAATTAGGTGATTGTTAAATGTTAAGTGTTTATGTGACCTTTGGAATTTTATGTTGATCATTATGTGATTATGTGAAATATGAATATTATGTGATTATGTGAATTTCGAAAATTATGTTGATATGGGGTTTTCGAATATTATCTGTGATGATCATGTGATGGTTAGGACTAAGGCTAGGTGTAACTATGAACTCAAGGGGATAGTCCTTATGTGATATGTTAAGGGTCTGAATTTCAGCCCTGTATTGTGATATGTGAGGGGGTTGATGATCAGCCTGCCTATTATGATTATTGTGATGGGGGTTGATGCTCAGCCTGCCCGATGTGATTTTTGTGATGACTATCCTAGAGTCTAGTTGACACTTAGGAGTCCGTTTATGTGACCTTTGTGAAATATGTCCACCCTTGTGAAATATGAAATAAGATGTGTCTGTTGTCCAGTAGGAACCTTTTGGGAGAACGGGTTTTGACGCAAAGTGCCATGTCTTGGTCAGACAGGGGCCACCTCTTGATGTCACTACTCTTTTATGTGATGGGGTAATATAAGACGCAAAGTGCCATGTCTTGATCAGACAGGGGCCACCTCTTGATGTCATTACTCTTATATGTGTTGGGAATGATATAAGACGCAAAGTGCCATGTCCTGATCAGACAGGGGCCACCTCTTGATGTCATCATTCTCGTTTTATGTTATGGCGTGATAGACCAGCGTGCCACGTCGTGACCTGACGGGGGCCACCTCCTGATTCTATTCACTGTCCATGTTTATGTGTTGCACGAGATTTTGCAGCTCCCAGTGCTTTGGCCAAGCCGGGTTAGACCATATTGGTCACTTTGTGAATATGCTGGACAACTAGGTTAATTAAGTATGGTGTGTTTAGTTGGTTTAGAATATGTGTGTTCGGTTGGTTTAGAGTATAACTCTAGAACCTGAGGTTATTATATGTTGGTGTGTATATTTTTGGCTGCTTATATGACTTTTGCATTGAATTTGTTATTATGTGTTGACATGATATCCTGTTAAAGATTTTTAAAATAATCTGCATATGTTTTTGAGAGTATGTTATGGATGGTCAATTAGACTATCCACTCACTGGGCTGTGTAGCTCACCCCTCACTATTTTCAGGTGTAGAGCAGGGGCGCAGTTAGCATTATAGGGATGCTGTGAATTATGCTTAATGTATTTATGCTTATGATGCCGGTTGTGGCTAAATTCTATGAATTATGTGAACCATGTGATATGAATGATGTGAACTACGTGAACTTGTAATGCCAGATTGTGGCGGTTTTACGAGTCTGATTTTTGTGTCACCGCGGGCTTTGGCCTGGTTTCGGTGTTTGGTATTAGTTTATAAAATCGATTTTGTGGATTTGTTTTGAAATTGAAGTTGATGTATATTTTTGCAATCGGTTTTGAGATAACTGTAACGTGCATATGTCTAGTGCACGTATTGCGTGGTGGCAGGTACCTTTATGTGATTTATGAGATTTGTGATTCGAAGATTTTATGTGTTTGGAGTTTTGAAAATTTTCAGATCGTGTTTTTCTTGAACTCGGTTTTACCTAGCATTTGATCGATCTTATATGAAACATCCTATTACTTTTGCGATTGTGTTATTTGTTTGGGGTTAAGTATGTGGGATGTTACAGAACCTGTTCAATTCTATTTGGTTCAAAGACCAAACCGAACCCACCATGGTCTTGATCTCTTTGAACCAAATGGTTCAAGATCTAACCACATGTTGGGGTATGCCCTTAAGGCTAATGTTTGAGGCCTTGGGATTGTATCAGTATCATGTATAAACTTTATGTTTATAAAGGCAATGGTTGTTATTCAAGTTGTTACATTATCTGCTGCAATATGTATACTTCTGAATAATGTCTCAATGCTGTTCAGCTTGGCTGACATGCAGTTAAGTCCTTAGTCGAGATATATTGGTGAACATGAGACAGCCTTGATATGATTGAGACTAATATGTGTTCTAATCTTATAGGATGCTTTGAGCATGGAATAAGATGTAGACTCATGGGTACATTGGATGTACTAGACAGACCCTACATAGGATGTTCAATTGCTTGTCACAATGTGAATAATCCTTGTATGCAAACAAGTGGCATATTTCCTTTGACTTGAGATCACTTGTGTTTCTAAATGATGATTGGCATTGTTTTGAGGTAGTTCAATATCATTTGAAATATAATGGTTATAGATTATCTTGGATAATGAGCATGAGTCATGTTAGGGCACTAGTGATAGATATAGGATTGCCGTCTCCTAGTTTGGAGTGTGATGTTCTAATGGGGCCCCCCCCTGGATGAGATGATTGAGAAAGTGTATGGCCATACCCAGATGACTATGTTCATCTGATCTAATCATTCTCATCGTATTGGATTTACAGGCTTGACACACTTGTCCAATAAGAACATCCAGTGGCAAAGGAAACATGTATGCCTAGTGAGTTGAATTCACACTTGTGCTATGGTTTGGGTGTAGTCTTGGAAGACTCTTTCCTTTATATCGGGAGACAGTGATGTGTTGCTAGATACCCCTCACTGATCGTGATAACGTAAGTTATCGTTACCGACATTTAAAGGAAACCCTTAGGGTCGCACAATTTGATGATATGGCTTACTTATGTCAGATCGTGTGGACTGAATTGTTTTGGTTCAGTTTAAAGGAATTTAAACTCTGATTGTAAGTGAGATCTGGTCTGATCATGTTTGATTGATTAGGGCTTTAGATCGGTAAACTTCGATCGAGAGATCTGATACTAGATCGATGAGATCAAGAGCATCAAGAGATGAATGGTTAGATCTTGAACCATCTGGTTCATAGGTGATCTAGACCATGTCTTGGTTTGGGCTTGGTTTGATTTGGTCTTTGAACCAAATGCAATTAAACCAAATTAAAATGAACCGGTTCACTTATGTGAACGTATGGTTCATTTTGAGAGAAGTTCGATGGGGCATGGTAACGTGGGCATTGAAGGAGGACTTAGTGCTTTCTATTTTTGGAAAGCCATTTTTCTTTGTTGATCTCTTCAACGTTTTCGAACGTAAGGTGCATCCGCTCTTGCTCCCGCCGACCGGCATCCTCTCTTGCTCTCGTCTTGGGTGGTCTTCACGCCAAGGAAGAAAATTCGGTTGCCAAGGAAATCCATCTCTTCTCCTCCACACAAAAGGATTACTTGGAGATCCTTGCTAGCACAAGGAGATTCAAGAAGGAGCTATCTCTCATCTTGTGTGCGGTGCCTTTGGAGAAGAAGCACTCGCATCTTTGCTTCCAAGTCGCCATCCTTGCAATGGCTATGGTATGTTTTCGTTTTGATCCATACAAGTTATAGAAGTTGATCATATATCATACATGCGATTCTAGAAACCCTAGTTTCCGCTATGCCAAAATTCTAGATGCGCATATTAGGGTTTTTCGCCCCCCTCAAGAAAGGGTTCCTGCACCACACATCAGAGAGATCATTGAAAGAGGTGATGTCAAAATTAGCAGAGTTGACACAGAAAACAATCTGGCAGACCCATTGACCAAGGCTTTGGCGCAGCAGAAGCATGATGGTCACGCTAGAGATATGGGGTTAAGATTTCTCAACCTCTAGGTCTTAGTGCAAGTGGGAGATTGTTGGTGTATATGCCCTAGGACCTAGTTTTGGTCCACTTATGTACTACTTGACTTTGATATTTATATATATCATTCTGGCATTGTCATTGTCAATGTTTGTTTACATCTGCGCACATGTACTAACATGATAATGTCCCTGGAGACAGATTGGATCTGTGCTCAAATTATTGTCCCCAGTCGATGTACCTTAGTGGATATGGGACAGCTATGGTACTTAAGAGACTGGTATGTGAGCTGGTTAGGTACGTGGTGCTAACGCAGACACATGGGTATATCATTGGAGGATATACTGGAAAGACCCGCTGTGAGGCTATGACTTGGTGTCATAAGTTATCCTCACAAGTGACAGGAGATGCATTGATCCCTTGACTTGAGGTCATTGATCATTCTATATGGTTAGGGACTTGCTTTGATACAACCTAACACCTCGCCGTAGTTGGGAGGTCATAACGGTTGTCATTGAGCATGTCACGACCCATATGAGAAGGTCAATGGACAGACATAGGATTTGCCCCTTCCTTAGGGAAGTATGATATCCATGGAGCTCCTCTATGGTTCTATGACTGAGAGTGTATGGCCATACCCAGGTAAGAACCTGTTTTAGTCATAACCATGTGATTGGGTGAAAACAAGTGGTGACACACTTGTCCAATCGGATATCAGTCCGGCAAAGAGACTGTAATGCATCTGTACCTAGTTGCGATGATGGGGATGTCGATGTCGATATCCATTCCAATGACCTGGGTAGCAGCGATGCACTGCTAGGTGCCACTCACTGCTTGTGGTGACCTTTGGTCAGCACTGCCAGCGTCGGAAGAACCTACAGGGTCGCACACCTTGATACTTGAGTTCTCGTATTGATCGAGAAGCCTTATGATCAAGTTATTGGATAACTCGGATCTAATTGGGAGATTTCATCAGCACCAATGGGCCTGATGAGATGGAAGAATGTTATTGGAGCCAAACTTCATTTTTGGCAGGTTGACCCGTATTTGACCATGGTTGGTCACACTTGGATTAGGGTTGCATTGGATTGGATCCAAATGCTTAATCAACCCATAGGATGAAGTTTGGGCTAGGTCATTATCCAATGAAGCCCAATAACAAGTTCTCATGAAGAGAAGAGAGGATAAAAGGATATAATGGGGAGAAACCCAACCCCATTGGCGCCTAAGGGGCATAATGGGGTTAGGGTGGCAAAATTGCTTCATTAAGGAAGCAATTTGCGCCTAGCCCTTCTCCCTTGATGGTATGAATGCCTTTAAGGAATGTCTTGGGCTGATATGGTACTTGGGAAATTATGGAAAGGTTGAATGAAGTTTATGGTAAAGTCTTGGAGACTTTCCTTGCATCAAACCTCCTCATCCTAGCCCTACACTTGTCATGATCCTAGCCCTTGCCCTAATCGCCTCTTGCCCTATATATGTGACCCTAGCCGCCCTCTCTTATTATGATTCATCCTTGGAGGCGTGAACATAAGAAGGGAGCGAGAGCAAGGAGCATTGGCGCAATCTCTTCCTCTTCCATCAAGTGGCCGCAAGCTTCTCCTTCCTTACCACTTGGCGCATCTTTCTCTCTTGGTGGCGCAAGGTGGTTGGAGCATCTCCCTAAGGCTTGGATCTTCTTCCCGAGGCTAGCACCGGGCGTGGAAGAAGAGGACTCGAGGCATCCGTGTGTGTGAGACTGCAGAGGGCGCACAGTTGGGCGCCTATCACGACATCGACCTCATCTTGCTCTGAGGTATTTTCTAACTCATCGTGTCGACCCCCTTGCATGCGATCTTCACTGGGTTTTTGGGACGGACCTGTTTCGGGCACATTCTTCCGCTGTGCAATGTATGTATGTGTCTCTGAAAAATTGTAAAATGTCCCCGGGGTTTCCTAACAGTGGTATCAGAGGGACTTGCAAGACTCGAACGATGTTTTATGCTTTTCTTTCATGCTCACATGCCATATCTCTATTTTCGAAAATAGCATAATGCATGGCAAACGATTTTTTCTAAGTAGGAAAAAATTAGGGTTTCTTGTTTCTATCATCCTCTCAATCTCTTTTGGATTTTTGGACTATTTTTCTTGTCTGATTTAAAGATCAAAGGCGCACGTAGTTTTGTCAAGTAGGACGGGCATTGTGTCTTCGGACTGGCCAAGTCTCTTGATCTGACAAAATTGCCAGCCGAAAGGATCTCTGAAATCACCTTGAAAAATAAATCGCAATTAACCAAAAGATTTGTGAGAAGAAGAGGAGAAAAAGAGACTAGTTTTAATGAAAAAGTAAAATTTCAGATTTTATGTTTTTCATGAGCATGTAGAATTGCATGAGTAAATACCTTGATTGTGCATAATGTTGTGATCATTAGTCAAGCCCCCCTTTGCATGCCTGTGATGTTTCCTCGTGAGGCCTGCGTGCCGCTTTTCCTTTTGCTTTTAAGAAGACTAGGGTAGCGCATGTACTTGGAGCTTGGCGCATGCATGGAGTTGGCGCACCTTGGATGGTGGCGCAACAAGCATCAAGAAAAGGCGCAACCTTGCTTGATGACACAAGTTAGGCATGGCCGAACCCTTGGGTTTGAGAGCTAGCTAACTTGGCATCTTTCATTGTGGCGCATTCTCCTTGGAGGAAGACCATGGCATTGGCCGAACCTTTGAGGTCTACCCTTAAGGTTTGAGAGCTAAGCCATGAAGAAAGGACCTTGGAGCCCACCTTGAAGATCAAGATAGAGGGCGACTAGGATAGGTCTATCTTAGGGGCTTGAGTCCTATGTCAAGAGTTGAACCTCCTTTTGGCATGGGTTGGTTCAATGTCTTGAAAGGGCTTTGATCACATCATCTTTTACTGCTTTCCTTATCTGCTAAAAGCATGCCTGTGATGTTTTATCATTATGTTATCACTATAGGATTGCATGCCTGTATTGTTAGACATAAGATAAAACTGATGAGACCTTAAAAACCCTCATAAAATATCAAGTCTAGAAGCCTTCTAACGCGTAGCCCTCACTAAGCTATCGATCAGTGGAGTTGTGAACTGGTTCCCACCCTCGTGGGACACACCCACTTATCTTTAGAAAGTGTGTGGTGACAATGGTTTCCCCAGTCCAGTTTCAACCTGGGCGTGCCTTCGCAAGGAAACTCATTGGCCCTGGGCATAAACGGTTAGGAATGGACTTGACTAGAAATTCACATGTACTGGGCACATGATGAAAGTCTAGAGGCATCGTTGAGAGGTTAGGGTTTCATGATTCAGCCCTCGCTGGACATGAAATGCCCAAGACTGTCTCAACAAGGGGAGTTGCTTGGAGCAACCAGCCGGCGCGCCCACCTTAGGAAACATGAGTTACTTTGTGCATCTCATCCCACCCTCGTGGGACGCAAAGCCTCATGTGAAATATGGATCCCATCTCACTAGGAAGTTTTAAACCTCCCGATTGACTTTGTGGGTTGTCAATTCGAATTTAAAATAGTGGGAGCCATGGTCATTTAAAACAAGTCCAGTTTAAATGATTCGAAGTAGTACTAATCTGCTGTTTCTTGGTTATTGTAGAACAATGAACAATGGCAGATGGTCACTGCGATCTACCCTGGAAAGGGATAAGTTGGTTGGATCCAACTTAAAGGATTGGTATATGAACTTGAGAATTGTGCTCAAGCTCGAGAGGAAGCTATATGTCCTTGAGAAGCCAATTCCTGAGCCACTTCCATGCTTGGCCTCAGCAGCTGAGAAGGATGCTTATGATAAGCATCAAGCTGATACTTTGGAGATTGCACAATTGATGCTAACCAACATGTCGCCTGAGCTAAGAGGGCAATATGAATCTAAGAGTGCCTCTGAAATTATTTCTAGTCTAAGGCAGCTCTTTGATGCATTGGTTGAGCTCAACCCTCCTAAAGTAGACATTCAATGTGTTAAGCCCAAAGGCTTAACTAAAACATTGAAAATAAAGATGGAAAGAGTCAGGAATAATAAGTGCTACTCATGTGGAGGACCACCTCACATGATAAAGGACATAGTACGACTTCAGAATGAGAAGAAGAGAGGCAAGGCTTCGTCTTCATGCTCAGGTATCTATGTTACAGAAGTCAATCTTTCTACTTCTATGTCATGGGTATTGGATACCGCATGTGGAGCTCATATTTGTACAAATATGCAGGGGCTCAAGAGAAGTAGATCGGTGCGACCTGGAGAGATTGACCTACGCGTTGGAAATTGGGCACAGGTTGCTGCTGTTGCTGTAGGCGTCTTGACTCTCTCCTTGCCTTCTGGACTTCTATTAGAACTGGATAATTGCTTTTGTGTACCTTCACTTACTAAGAACATTATATCCATTCCTTGCTTAGCAAAGAAGGGATTTAAGTTTGAAATAAATAAGAACTCTTGTTCTTTTTCATTTGCAAATATGTTCTATGGGAAGGGTACTTTGTGCAATGGTCTGTATATCTTGGATATGGAAAGTTCTATCTGTAACATAAGTAATAAAAGGACCAAACTGAGTGGTTCAGTTGGTGCTTTCCTATGGCACTGTCGATTAGCCCATATAAACAAAAATCGCATCCAACAACTCCATGCAAATGGATTGTTAGATTCAAGTTCCTTGGAGGAATTTGACACCTGTGAACCTTGTTTATTAGGGAAAATGACAAAGGCACCCTTCACCAAGATTGGTGAGAGGGCAGGAGGTTTATTGGATCTCATACATACTGATGTGTGTGGGCCTTTCAATAAACAAGCCAGAGGAGGGTACAACTACTTCATTACCTTCACTGATGACTTCAGTAGGTATGGATATGTCTACCTAATGAGACATAAATCTGAGTCCTTTGAGAAATTCAAAGAGTTCAAGAATGAAGTAGAGAACCAGCTTGGAAGATCCATTAAAGCTCTTCGATCTGATCGAGGTGGAGAATACCTGAGTGGAGAGTTCTTTGACTATCTGAGAGAGTCTGGGATCATATCCCAACTCACTCCTCCTGGAACACCTCAATGGAATGGTGTGTCTGAAAGGAGAAATCGAACTTTATTAGATATGGTTCGATCTATGATGAGTCATGCAACTCTACCTCCCTCATTCTGGGGGCATGCACTTGAGACAGCTTCTCTGATACTGAATAATGTTCCATCTAAGAGTGTCTCCAAAATACCATACGAGGTATGGAGTGGGAGACGCCCTAATCTCACGTTTATCAGGATCTGGGGATGTGAGGCTTATGTCAAACGTCAGGATTCTAGCAAGCTAGAACCTAGATCTGATAAGTGTGTATTTGTGGGGTATCCGAAGGAAACTAAAGGATACTACTTCTATGTCCCAACCGAGAACAAAGTTTTTGTTGCTCGGGGTGCTGTCTTTCTAGAGAAAGAATTTCTTATGAAAGAAGTTAGTGGGAGGGAGTTTAACTTGGATGAGGTCCAAGTGCAACCACAAGACAAAGAGATGGAATCTGACCCATCTGCACCGGTTGTTATACAACCTGAGGCTCAGACACAGGTCCCACGTAGGTCTGGGAGGATTCGTCGTGCACCTGAGAGGTACGGGTCGCTACCGACTCAACACGATGGAATTTTCATCATTGAGGATGAACCCAGAACCTATGATGAGGCGGTCAGTGGACCGGACTCCGAGAGATGGCTTGACGCCATGCGATCCGAGATGGATTCCATGTCGGCTAACCAAGTCTGGGATTTGGTTGAGCTGCCTGATGGGGTAAAACCCATAGGGTGTAAATGGGTCTTCAAGAAGAAGACAGACATGGATGGCAATATAGTTACCTATAAGGGTAGACTAGTGGCTAAAGGTTTTAAACAAGTCCACGGGGTGGACTATGATGAAACCTTCTCGCTAGTTGCCATGATCAAGTCCATTCGGATTCTGCTTGCTATAGCTGCATATCATGACTATGAGATATGGCAGATGGATGTGAAGACAGCGTTCCTTAACGGGAAGCTGACTGAGGATGTGTATATGACACAACCTGATGGTTTCATCCATCCTGCAGAGGCTAATAAGGTCTGCAGGCTAAAGAGATCCATTTATGGATTAAAGCAAGCATCTCGAAGTTGGAATCTTCGATTTGATGAAGCTGTGAGAGATTATGGCTTTATCAAAAGAGAAGATGACGCCTGTGTATATAGAAAATTCAGTGGGAGCTTGGTGATTTTTCTGGTCTTGTATGTCGATGACATACTGCTCATCGGAAATGACATCCCTAGTCTTCAAGCTGTGAAGACATGGTTAGGGAAGTGTTTTCAGATGAAAGACTTAGGGGAGGCGGCCTATATTCTAGGCGTGAGGATCTACCGAGAAAGATCCAAGAGGCTCCTGGCCCTTAGTCAGAGTACCTACATTGATAAGGTCCTTGAGAGGTTTAACTTGGAGCAATCCAAGAAAGGATACCTTCCAGTAAGACATGGCCTTACTCTCTCAAAGAGCCAGTGTCCTACAACACAGGCTGAGAGGGATAACATGAGTCGAATTCCTTATGCTTCGGCAGTAGGATCGATCATGTATGCAATGTTGTGTACTAGACCAGACGTGGCATATGCTGTAAGCATAACCAGCCGATACCAATCCAATCCAGGTCTGCAGAACTGGGTGACTGTAAAGAACATCCTAAAGTATCTGAGGAGAACTAAGGATTTGTTCTTGGTCTATGGGGGACAGGAAGAGCTCAGTATGCAGGGCTATACTGATGCATCATTCCAGTCTGACCCTGACGACTTTAGATCGCAGGCCGGCTATGTGTTCAAGATAAATGGAGGCGCTGTATGCTGGAAGAGCTTCAAGCAATCCACCATAGCAGATTCTACAACCGAGGCAGAGTATGTGGCCGCTTCTGAGGCAGCCAAGGAAGCCGTTTGGATAAGGAAGTTCATATCTGATCTTCAGGTGGTTCCTAGTGCAGTGGATCCCATTGAACTCTATTGTGACAACAATGGAGCAATTGCACAAGCCAAGGAACCACGGTCTCATCAAAGATCCAAACACATACTCAGAAGATTTCACCTGATCAGAGAGATCATTGAAAGAGGTGATGTCAAGATTAGCAGAGTTGACACAGAAAACAATCTGGCAGACCCATTGACCAAGGCTTTGGCGCAGCAGAAGCATGATGGTCACGCTAGAGATATGGGGTTAAGATTTCTCAACCTCTAGGTCTTAGTGCAAGTGGGAGATTGTTGGTGTATATGCCCTAGGACCTAGTTTTGGTCCACTTATGTACTACTTGACTTTGATATTTATATATATCATTCTGGCATTGTCATTGTCAATGTTTGTTTACATCTGCGCACATGTACTAACATGATAATGTCCCTGGAGACAGATTGGATCTGTGCTCAAATTATTGTCCCCAGTCGATGTACCTTAGTGGATATGGGACAGCTATGGTACTTAAGAGACTGGTATGTGAGCTGGTTAGGTACGTGGTGCTAACGCAGACACATGGGTATATCATTGGAGGATATACTGGAAAGACCCACTGTGAGGCTATGACTTGGTGTCATAAGTTATCCTCACAAGTGACAGGAGATGCATTGATCCCTTGACTTGAGGTCATTGATCATTCTATATGGTTAGGGACTTGCTTTGATACAACCTAACACCTCGCCGTAGTTGGGAGGTCATAACGGTTGTCATTGAGCATGTCACGACCCATATGAGAAGGTCAATGGACAGACATAGGATTTGCCCCTTCCTTAGGGAAGTATGATATCCATGGAGCTCCTCTATGGTTCTATGACTGAGAGTGTATGGCCATACCCAGGTAAGAACCTGTTTTAGTCATAACCATGTGATTGGGTGAAAACAAGTGGTGACACACTTGTCCAATCGGATATCAGTCCGGCAAAGAGACTGTAATGCATCTGTACCTAGTTGCGATGATGGGGATGTCGATGTCGATATCCATTCCAATGACCTGGGTAGCAGCGATGCACTGCTAGGTGCCACTCACTGCTTGTGGTGACCTTTGGTCAGCACTGCCAGCGTCAGAAGAACCTACAGGGTCGCACACCTTGATACTTGAGTTCTCGTATTGATCGAGAAGCCTTATGATCAAGTTATTGGATAACTCGGATCTAATTGGGAGATTTCATCAGCACCAATGGGCCTGATGAGATGGAAGAATGTTATTGGAGCCAAACTTCATTTTTGGCAGGTTGACCCGTATTTGACCATGGTTGGTCACACTTGGATTAGGGTTGCATTGGATTGGATCCAAATGCTTAATCAACCCATAGGATGAAGTTTGGGCTAGGTCATTATCCAATGAAGCCCAATAACAAGTTCTCATGAAGAGAAGAGAGGATAAAAGGGTATAATGGGGAGAAACCCAACCCCATTGGCGCCTAAGGGGCATAATGGGGTTAGGGTGGCAAAATTGCTTCATTAAGGAAGCAATTTGCGCCTAGCCCTTCTCCATTGATGGTATGAATGCCTTTAAGGCATGTCTTGGGCTGATATGGTACTTGGGCAATTATGGAAAGGTTGAATGAAGTTTATGGTAAAGTCTTGGAGACTTTCCTTGCATCAAACCTCCTCATCCTAGCCCTACACTTGTCATGATCCTAGCCCTTGCCCTAATCGCCTCTTGCCCTATATATGTGACCCTAGCCGCCCTCTCTTATTATGATTCATCCTTGGAGGCGTGAACATAAGAAGGGAGCGAGAGCAAGGAGCATTGGCGCAATCTCTTCCTCTTCCATCAAGTGGCCGCAAGCTTCTCCTTCCTTACCACTTGGCGCATCTTTCTCTCTTGGTGGCGCAAGGTGGTTGGAGCATCTCCCTAAGGCTTGGATCTTCTTCCCGAGGCTAGCACCGAGCGTGGAAGAAGAGGACTCGAGGCATCCGTGTGTGTGAGACTGCAGAGGGCGCACAGTTGGGCGCCTATCACGACATCGACCTCATCTTGCTCTGAGGTATTTTCTAACTCATCGTGTCGACCCCCTTGCATGCGATCTTCACTGGGTTTTTGGGACGGACCTGTTTCGGGGACATTCTTCCGCTGTGCAATGTATGTATGTGTCTCTGAAAAATTGTAAAATGTCCCCGGGGTTTCCCAACATTTTGTACCAAGCATAACGAAAAATATTATCTCTATTCCTGCTCTTGTCAGGAAAGGGTTTTCCTTTGAATGCAATATTTCAAAGTGTATTATTTCTTTTGATAATATTGTTTATGCTTCTGGGTCGATTAACAATGGGTTATTCATGTTGGACATGGAATGTTCTATACAACAAATTGATAACACGAAAGCCAAGTATGCTGATGATAGCACCTTGCTATGGCATAGTCGTTTAGGCCATATTAACAAGAAGCGCATTAAGCGGTTGCATGATAATGGACTGCTGGGATCATTCTCCTATGAGGAGCTTGATACATGCAAAGCTTGTTTAATGGGTAAAATGACGAAAGCTCCTTTTTCTAATAAAGGTCAAAGGGCTTCAGGTTTACTTGACCTCATTCACAGTGATGTGTGTGGGCCATTTAGTAAATATGCCAGAGGTGGCTATCTATACTTCATTACCTTTACTGATGATTTCAGTAGATATGGTTATGTCTATTTAATGAGACATAAAAGTGAATCTTTTGACAAGTTCAAAGAGTTCAAAAATGAAGTACAAAATCAGCTAGGCCGAAATATCAAGGCACTTCGTTCAGATCGAGGTGGAGAATACTTGAGTCGAGAGTTTACTGACTATCTGAAGGAGTGTGGGATTACCTCACAGCTCACTCCACCAGGAACACCGCAATGGAATGGTGTGTCCGAGAGGAGAAATAGAACCTTACTTGATATGGTTCGTTCTATGATGAGTCAGGCTACTCTACCTTACTCCTTTTGGGGATTTGCACTGGAAACAGCTGCAAAGGTACTAAACCGAGTGCCATCCAAGGCTGTTTCAAAGACTCCATATGAGTTATGGTATGGGAAACAGCCGAGCTTGACATTTATTAAGATCTGGGGTTGCGAGGCTTATGTCAAAAAGCTCGCCTCTAGGAAACTGGAGAGCAGATCTGACAAATGTGTCTTTGTCGGTTACCCTAAGGAAACTAAGGGTTATTATTTCTATGATCCCAAAGAGAACAAGGTGTTTGTTGCTCGGACGGCCATTTTTCTTGAGAAAGAATTACTTCTGCAAGAAGCCAGTGGGAGAGAAATAAAGCTGGATGAAAATCCAGAAGAAGGACAAAGTAGTCAAGCACAGTTGGATGAGCCTGAGCCAGTAGATCAGGTTACTGAACAACCTGAGGCTCAGATATCACGGGAACCGCGTAGATCGGAAAGGATCCATCGACAGCCTGAGCGCTATGACGGAGTCTACATCATTGATGATGAACCCCTCACTTATGCGGATGCGGTCAGTGGACCGGAAGCAGCAAGATGGCTTGAAGCTATGCGAGCCGAAATGAACTCCATGTCAGATAACCAAGTCTGGGATTTGGTTGATCCGCCTCCGGGAGTAATCCCTATAGGCTGTAAATGGATCTTCAAAAAGAAGATTGACATGGATGGTAACGTGGTTACCTATAAAGGCAGGCTAGTTGCGAAAGGTTTCAAACAAATCTACGAGATAGATTATGATGAAACTTTCTCTCCTGTAGCTATGTTCAAGTCTATTCGGATTATTCTCGCGATAGCGGCATATTATGATTATGAGATATGGCAAATGGACGTGAAGACCGCTTTCCTTAATGGAAAACTGTATGAGGATGTGTATATGACACAACCTGAAGGTTTCACTAATCCATCAGATCGTCATAAAATATGCAAATTAAAGAAGTCCATTTATGGACTTAAGCAAGCATCAAGAAGCTGGAATATTCGTTTTGATGAATCAATCTGTGAATTTGGTTTCATCAAGAATGAAGATGACCCGTGTGTATATAAGAGGTTTAGTGGGAGCGTGATTATTTTCCTAGTCCTCTACGTCGATGATATCTTAATCATTGGAAACGATATTCCTGAACTAAATGCTGTCAAGGCATGGTTAAGAAAATGTTTCCAGATGAAAGATTTGGGAGAAGCAGCCTATGTATTAGGTGTGAAGATCTACAGAGATAGATCTAAGAGGCTTCTCGGGCTGTGCCAGAGTACTTACATCGATAAAGTCCTGGAGAGATTTCATTTAGAAAATTCTAAAAGAGGATATCTTCCAGTCAGACATGGTCTGAATCTTTCAAAGAGTCAGTGCCCACAAACACAGACTGAGAAAGATGAAATGGACAATACGCCTTATGCTTCGGCTATTGGGTCCATTATGTATGCGATGTTGTGTACTCGCCCAGACGTCGCTTACGGGTTAAGCGTGACCAGTCGATTCCAAAGTAATCCAGGTAAGGCACACTGGATTGCAGTCAAGAACATTTTGAAATATCTGCGGAAGACCAAAGATATGTTCTTGATATATGGAGGTCAGGAAGAACTCAGTATTGAAGGATATACTGACGCTTCGTTCCAGTCTGACCAGGATGATTTCCGATCGCAATCAGGCTACGTTTTTAGCCTGAATGGAGGTGCAGTGGTGTGGAAGAGTTTCAAACAATCTATTGTTGCTGATTCCACAACAGAAGCCGAGTATGTTGCAGCCTCAGAAGCATCTAAGGAGGCAGTGTGGATTCGTAAGTTCGTTCAGGAACTTGGTGTTGTTCCTTCGAGTGCAGATCCATTGGTTATCTTCTGTGATAACACTGGAGCAATAGCACAAGCAAAGGAACCACGGTCGCACCAGAAGTCCAAGCACATACAGAGACGGTTTCATTTGATCCGGGAGATCATTGATCGTGGCGAGATCAAAGTCTGCAAGGTTCATACAGATGACAATCTGGCTGACCCGCTTACCAAGCCTCTGGCGCAGCAGAAGCATGAGAAGCACTGTAATAATATGGGTTTGAGATTTCTCAACCATTAGATTAAGTGCAAGTGGGAGATTGTTGGAGTATGCCCTTAAGGCTAATGTTTGAGGCCTTGGGATTGTATCAGTATCATGTATAAACTTTATGTTTATAAAGGCAATGGTTGTTATTCAAGTTGTTACATTATCTGCTGCAATATGTATACTTCTGAATAATGTCTCAATGCTGTTCAGCTTGGCTGACATGCAGTTAAGTCCTTAGTCGAGATATATTGGTGAACATGAGACAGCCTTGATATGATTGAGACTAATATGTGTTCTAATCTTATAGGATGCTTTGAGCATGGAATAAGATGTAGACTCATGGGTACATTGGATGTACTAGACAGACCCTACATAGGATGTTCAATTGCTTGTCACAATGTGAATAATCCTTGTATGCAAACAAGTGGCATATTTCCTTTGACTTGAGATCACTTGTGTTTCTAAATGATGATTGGCATTGTTTTGAGGTAGTTCAATATCATTTGAAATATAATGGTTATAGATTATCTTGGATAATGAGCATGAGTCATGTTAGGGCACTAGTGATAGATATAGGATTTCCGTCTCCTAGTTTGGAGTGTGATGTTCTAATGGGGCCCCCCTGGATGAGATGATTGAGAAAGTGTATGGCCATACCCAGATGACTATGTTCATCTGATCTAATCATTCTCATCGTATTGGATTTACAGGCTTGACACACTTGTCCAATAAGAACATCCAGTGGCAAAGGAAACATCTATGCCTAGTGAGTTGAATTCACACTTGTGCTATGGTTTGGGTGTAGTCTTGGAAGACTCTTTCCTTTATATCGGGAGACAGTGATGTGTTGCTAGATACCCCTCACTGATCGTGATAACGTAAGTTATCGTTACCGACATTTAAAAGAAACCCTTAGGGTCGCACAATTTGATGATATGGCTTACTTATGTCAGATCGTGTGGACTGAATTGTTTTGGTTCAGTTTAAAGGAATTTAAACTCTGATTGTAAGTGAGATCTGGTCTGATCATGTTTGATTGATTAGGGCTTTAGATCGGTAAACTTCGATCGAGAGATCTGATGCTAGATCGATGAGATCAAGAGCATCAAGAGATGAATGGTTAGATCTTGAACCATCTGGTTCATAGGTGATCTAGACCATGTCTTGGTTTGGGCTTGGTTTGATTTGGTCTTTGAACCAAATGCAATTAAACCAAATTAAAATGAACCGGTTCACTTATGTGAACGTATGGTTCATTTTGAGAGAAGTTCGATGGGGCATGGTAACGTGGGCATTGAAGGAGGACTTAGTGCTTTCTATTTTTGGAAAGCCGTTTTTCTTTGTTGATCTCTTCAACGTTTTCGAACGTAAGGTGCATCCGCTCTTGCTCACGCCGACCTGCATCCTCTCTTGCTCTCGTCTTGGGTGGTCTTCACGCCAAGGAAGAAAATTCGGTTGCCAAGGAAATCCATCTCTTCTCCTCCACACAAAAGGATTACTTGGAGATCCTTGCTAGCACAAGGAGATTCAAGAAGGAGCTATCTCTCATCTTGTGTGCGGTGCCTTTGGAGAAGAAGCACTCACATCTTTGCTTCCAAGTCGCCATCCTTGCAATGGCTATGGTATGTTTTCGTTTTGATCCATACAAGTTATAGAAGTTGATCATATATCATACATGCGATTCTAGAAACCCTAGTTTCCGCTATGCCAAAATTCTAGATGCGCATATTAGGGTTTTTCGCCCCCCTCAAGAAAGGGTTCCTGCACCACACATCTCTCGACCCTCTTGATCTCTATGATCAAGCATCAATTCTCTCGATCGAAGCTTACCGATCTCAAGCCCTAATCAATCAAACATGATCAGACCAGATCTCACTTCCAATCAGAGTTTAAATTCCTTTAAACTGAACCAGAACAATTTAGTCCACACGATCTGACATAAGTAAGCCATATCATCAAATTGTGCGACCCTAAGGGTTTCCTTCAATGTCGGTAACGATAACTTACGTTATCACGATCAGAGAGGGGTATCTAGCAACACATCACTGTCTCCCGATATGAAGGAAAGAGTCTTCCAAGACTACACCCAAACCATAGCACAAGTGTGAATCCAATTCACTCGGCATACATGTTCCCTTTGCCACTGGACGTTCTCATTGGACAAGCCTGTCAAGCCTGTAATTCCAACATGATGAGAATGGTTAGATCAGATGAACATAGTCATCTGGGTATGGCCATACACTTTCTCAACCATCTCATCCAGGGGGCCCTTTAGAACATCACACTCCAACTAGGAGAGGCAATCCTATATCTATCACCAGTGTCCTAACATGAGTCATGCCCACCATCCAAGATAATCCTTAACCATTATCTTTCAAATGATATTGAACTACCTCAAAACAATGCCAATCATCATTTAGAAACACAAGTGATCTCAAGTCAGAGGGAGTATACCACTTGCTAGTTTATAAGGATTATTCACATTGTGACAAAAACTGAATATCCTAAGTAGGGTCAGTCCAGTACATCCAATGCACCTATGCGTCTAAATCTTATTCCATGCTCGAAGCATCCTATAAGATTAGAACACATATTAGTCTCAATCATATCAAGGCTGTCTCATGTTCACCAAGATATCTCGACTAAGGACAATACTGCATGTCAGCCAAGCTGAAACACCAATGAGACATTATTCAGAAGTATACATACAGCAGCAGATAATGTAACAATCTGAATAACAACAATTGCCTTTATAAAACATAGTTTATACATGATACTGAAATTATCTCAAGGCCTCAAACATTAGCCTTAAGGGCATACCCCAACAATCTCCCACTTGCACTTAAACTAATGGTTGAGGAATCTCAATCCCATATTATTACAGTGCTTTTCATGCTTCTGCTGCGCCAGAGGCTTTGTAAGCGGGTCAGCTAGATTGTCATCTATATGAACCTTGCAGATCTTGATCTCTCCTCGATCTATGATCTCACGGATCAAATGAAACCTTCTCTGTATGTGCTTGGACTTCTGGTGTGACCGCGGTTCCTTTGCTTGTGCAATCGCTCCAGTGTTATCACAGAAGATAACCAGTGGATCTGCACTCGAAGGAACAACACCAAGTTCTTGTATGAATTTACGAATCCATACTGCCTCCTTTGATGCTTCTGAGGTTGCAACATACTCGGCTTCTATTGTGGAATCAGCAACAATTGATTGTTTGAAACTCTTCCACACCACTGCTCCTCCATTCAAGCTAAAAATGTAGCCTGATTGCGATCGAAAATCATCTTGGTCAGATTGGAACGAAGCGTCAGTATATCCTTCAATACTGAGTTCTTCCTGACCTCCATATATTAAGAACATATCTTTGGTTCTCCGAAGATATTTCAAAATGTTCTTGACCGCAATCCAGTGTGCCTTCCCTGGATTACTTTGGAACCGACTGGTCACGCTTAACCCATAAGCGACGTCTGGGCGAGTACACAACATCTCATACATGATGGACCCAATAGCCGAAGGATAAGGCATATTGTCCATCTCATCTTTCTCAGAATGTGTTTGAGGACACTGGCTCTTTGAAAGATTCAGACCATGTCTGACTGGAAGATATCCTCTTTTAGAATTTTCTAAATGAAATCTCTTCAGGACCTTATCGATGTAAGTACTCTGGCACAGCCCGAGAAGCCTATTAGATCTATCTCTATAGATCTTCACACCTAGTACATAGGCTACTTCTCCTAAATCTTTCATCTGGAAACATTTTCTTAACCATGCTTTGACTGCATGCAGTTCAGGAATATCGTTTCCAATGATCAAGATATCATCGACGTAGAGGACTAAGAAAGTAATCACGCTCCCACTAAACCTTTTATACACACATGGGTCATCTTCATTTTTGATGAAACCAAATTCACAGACTGATTCATCAAAACGAATATTCCAGCTTCTTGATGCTTGTTTAAGTCCATAAATGGACTTCTTTAATTTGCATATTTTATGACGTTCTGATGGATTGATGAAACCTTCAGGCTGTGTCATATACACATCCTCTTCCAATTTTCCATTAAGGAAAGCGGTCTTCACATCCATTTGCCAGATCTCATAATCATAATATGCTGCTATCGCGAGAATAATTCGGATGGATTTGAATATGGCTACAGGAGAGAAAGTTTCATCATAATCTACCCCGTAGATTTGTTTGAAACCTTTCGCAACTAGCCTGCCCTTATAGGTAACTACGTTACCATCCATGTCTGTCTTCCTTTTGAAGATCCACTTACAGCCTATAGGGATTACTCCCGGAGGCGGATCAACCAAATCCCAGACTTGGTTATCTGACGTGGAGTCCATCTCGGCTCGCATAGCTTCAAGCCAACTTGCTGATTCCGGTCCACTGACCGCATCCGCATAAGTGAGGGGTTCATCATTAATGATGTAGACTCCGTCATAGCGCTCAGGCTGACGACGAATCCTTCCCGATCTATGCGGTTCCCGTGATATCTGAGCCTCAGGTTGAACATTAACCTGTTCTATTTGCTCAGGCTGATCCAACTGAGCTTGACTACTTTGTCCCTCTTCTGGATTTTCATCCAGCTTTATTTCTCTCCCACTGGCCTCTTGCAGAAGAAATTCCTTCTCAAGAAAAATAGCCGTTCGAGCAACAAATACTTTGTTCTCTTTGGGATCGTAGAAATAATAACCCTTAGTTTCTTTAGGGTAACCGACAAAGATACATTTATTAGATCTGCTCTCCAGTTTCCCAGAGGCGAGCTTTTTGACATAAGCCTCGCAACCCCAGATTTTAATAAATGTTAAGCTCGGCTGTTTCCCATACCATAACTCAAATGGTGTCTTTGAAACGGCCTTGGATGGCACTCGGTTTAGTACTTTTGCAGCTGTTTCCAGTGCAAATCCCCAAAAGGAGTAAGGTAGAGTGGCCTGACTCATCATAGAACGAACCATATCCAATAAGGTTCTATTTCTCCTCTCGGACACACCATTCCATTGCGGTGTTCCTAGGGGAGTGAGCTGTGAGATGATCCCACACTCCTTCAGATAGTCAGTAAACTCATGACTCAAGTATTCACCACCTCGATCTGATCGAAGTGCCTTGATATTTCGGCCTAACTGATTTTGTACTTCATTTTTGAATTCTTTGAACTTGTCAAAAGATTCACTCTTATGTCTCATTAAATAGACATAACCATACCTACTGAAATCATCAGTAAAAGTAATGAAGTATGAATAGCCACCTCTGGCATGTTTACTAAACGGCCCACACACATCACTGTGAATAAGGTCAAGTAAACCTGAAGTCCTTTCACCTTTATTAGTAAAAGGAGTCTTCGTCATTTTACCCATTAAACAAGCTTTGCATGTATCAAGCTCCTCATAGGAGAATGATCCCAGCAGTCCATAGTCATGCAACCGCTTAATGCGTTTCTTGTTAATATGGCCTAAACGACTATGCCATAGCAAGGTGCTGTCATTAGCATACTTGGCTTTCTTATTATCAATTTGTTGTATAGAACATTCCATGTCCAACATGTATAACCCATTGTTAATCGACCCAGTTGCATAAACAATATTATCATATGAAATACAACACTGTAAAGTTTTGCATTCAAAAGAGAAACCTTTCCTGACAAGAGCAGGAATAGAGATAATATTCTTAGTTATGCTTGGCACAAAATAACAATTGTCAAGTTCTAATACAAAACCAGATGGTAAAGAGATGTTATATTGTCCTACAGCAACAGCAGCAACCCGTGCTCCGTTTCCAACTCGTAGGTCCACCTCATGCTGTCCCACCTGTCTTCTTCTCTTGAGTTCCTGCACATTTGAACAAATGTGAACTCCACATGCAGTGTCCAACACCCATGAAATAGAAGAAGCTACCATGACTTCAGTCACATAAATACCTGAGCCAGAAGTGAAAGGCTTGCTTCCCTTCTTCTCTCCTTGGAGCGCTCTACAGTCCTTCTTCCAGTGACCCAGCTGGCCACAATGGAAGCATCTGTTGTCATTTGACCGCTTCATCTTTTGTTTCAAAGCCTTGTTGTAGCTCTTGATAGGGGTTTTGCCCTTCTTCCCCTTCCTCTTGTTCCGTGAAGGAACCATAAAGACAGAGGATGAAGGCTTTCCCTTCTCAAGAGTCTGCTCTGTGGTGCAGAGCAAGTTCAGTAACTCTGCCGGAGTACAGTCGATCTTGTTCATATTAAAATTAATGATGAACGAATCGAAAGAAGCCGGGAGAGACTGCAGGATAATGTCCACAACAAGTTCCTGATTGATGGTGTGTCCCAGTTTCTCTAGAGCCTCCTTGTACCCAATCATCTTGAGTACGTGAGCTCCCACTGGACTCCCTTCAGTCAGTTTGCTATGAAAGAAAAGTTTTGTCAAGTTATAGCGTTCAGTCCTTGCCTGTGCAGCATACAGCATCTTGAGATTTGCTATAATATCAATAGCAGACAAATCCTCATGCTAACGCTGTAGCTCGGGCGTCATTGACGCAAGCATAAGGCAAGCGACATCAGTACTATCACTGACATGCTTCTCATAAGCATCCCGAACCGCTCTTGTGGCGTTCACAGCGGGTTGAGCCGGTATTGCCGACTCAAGGACATACAGCTTCCTCTCAGCTTTAAGAACAATCTTAAGCTATCTATACCAGTCTGAGAAGTTTGGCCCAGCAAACTTCTCCTTTTCCAATATGGATCGCAAATTGAGCCCTGTGGTGTTCGTTGCTGCAGGAATCTACAACATAGCAAGAACAACAAGGTCAGTATCCATGTTAGAATCATTCCAGGACTTAAGAGTGATTCTTTTCTCACTATTTTATCTGGCTAAAAATCCAATAAAACAGCCCGAAAGAGTGAAACTCTTTTAGTGAGATGGGATCCAGATTTCATACTTGATCTCCGCGTCCCGCTCAGACGAGATAAGATACACAGAGAGTTCAAGCACTAATCACCGGTAGGTCATCCATGCCAATCGCCAACCCGTGTGATTCCCCTTCATTTAGGCAATCCAGAAGACTGTGCCAACTGAGTTGGTACAACACAGTCTCTGATTCCTCAGATGGCTGCCTCCATACAGCTATCATATGCTCAATATGTAGCCTATATGGTCAAGCTGACCTGACCTACTCCCTGGACCATCACATGCTATGCTGAGTGTTAGGGCCCGGTTCAGGCGGTTCGGCCTAACCCAAGCCCAGGCCCAAAATTGGCAGAAGCCCGGTCAACTAAGGATGTTGACCAGAGCAAATCAAGTGGAGCAACGCCGAAGACGAGCCACGCGTGCACCTTCTCGGACCCGGACGCGGTTGCAGCATCTTCCTCGTGCGCTGCGGGCGACGTCCTCAGCGACGATTTCAGAGGCGTGGACGACGTAGTCCACGGGAGCGACGGGATCGGCAGCATCCTCTTCTCCGCACGAAGCGGACTTTGGCAAAGGCGGTGTTCGCGGAGAGAGCGTTGCGCGGAGACGAGAAAGTCGGCGGCGGCTTCGGCCACGTCTTCGGAGGAAGACGCGTACGACGGACCTGGCGTGCGAAAGACTCGGACGCGGCTTCCTTCACTACAAAGGCTCGACGAGGCGGACGAGCTCGGGGTGCGCAGGAGCGTCACCATACCACCAAAGGCGGGCACTGGGGAGCGATCCCACCGGCGACGGCGGGGCGCCGTCGTCCTTCCAGGCAGGGTTTGATGCCGGTTCCAGGAGGGAACCGATGCCGACGCCAGCGGGCGTCGATGCCGGCGTTCAGGGAACGTCGATGAATGAAAGGCGAGCGAATGTAACCGGCGTCTAGAGAGACGACCGGCGAGGGAGGGAACGAGGGTCATCGGCGGCGGTGGTCGTCGAGAGGTTACGGTATTTTCGAAGGTCGAAATAAAGTTTCCTTTTCATTTACCCGAGTTCCCCTGTTTCTGTGCTCGACGAAGCTCGTGTGCACGGCGGTGCTCGACGACGCAGGCGGCGTCGCGAGCTTGAAGACGAAGACGCGCAACGGGTTTCGAACGCAGTCGGCGTTCGAAACGAGGCAGCAGTCAACGCGATTTGCGGTCAACTCAGCGAAATCGAATTCGCCGAATTCGATTTCGAAATCTGACGTAAGGCGTACGTCAGCGGCGCGAGGCAAAATTTCGCAGGCGGCGAAATTTCACGATGACGTCAGCAAAGGCATGATTTTGACTTCGGTCAAAATCAGAGAGGGAGAGATAATTTTGGATTTAGGGTTTCGATCGGTTTTCTCTAAATTAGGGTTAGGGTTTTCCGTGCGATCTTGTATTTGGGGATAAAATTTATCCGGAGAGATTAGGGTTTCGATTTTGGGTCGGAAACCCTAGGGCGAGTTACGTTCTGGTATTCCGCCGGACGGCTCTAGGAAGCGGATAAGCGCTCATTCTAGACCGATCCGACCGGGGCATGACAGCAGGTATCAGAGGTTAAAATGATCCAGCAAGGTGAATCAGAAGGATCCGAGAGACAACACCATCACTATGGGCGACAAGGAGTGTCGTTCTTCCAGGGTAGGGACCCTGATGCCAACACTAGGGTGTGTTGATGCCAATGCCCAAGAGCATTGATGCCGATGTCAGGGACGTCGATGCCGATGTCAGGGGACATCGAAGGAGACTTTATAAGAGCTCAGTGATTGCAAGATCACTTCCCGGAGCAGGGGCTCTGATGCCAATGCATAGCATTGATGCCAACACTAAGGCGTGTTGATGCCAACCCTAGGGGGCATTGATGCCAACACCAGGGCGTGTTGATGCCAATGCATAGCATTGATGCCGGCGCCAGGGGCGTTGATGCCGGCGCCAGGGGCGTCGATGACGGTGTCAGGGACATCGAGGTTCAGCTGAGTTCAGCAAATATGGTGAAACAAGATTGTGGGCCCATGACCCACAGGTCCGAAATTATTCTTGACAAGTTTGTTGATGCAGGTTGCTATAAGCATGGTGCAGCAAACATGCATCATCAGACTGGAGATGGAAGATGGAGGACTTTGAACATTGGAGGGCCAGTGTTCAACTTGCATGGAACATCGAGGGCGATGTTCAAATCAGGTGGGGGAGTATTGTTAGGGCCCGGTTCAGGCGGTTCGGCCTAACCCAAGCCCAGGCCCAAAATTGGCAGAAGCCCGGTCAACTAAGGATGTTGACCAGAGCAAATCAAGTGGAGCAACGCCGAAGACGAGCCACGCGTGCACCTTCTCGGACCCGGACGCGGTTGCAGCATCTTCCTCGTGCGCTGCGGGCGACGTCCTCAGCGACGATTTCGGAGGCGTGGACGACGTAGTCCACGGGAGCGACGGGATCGGCAGCATCCTCTTCTCCGCACGAAGCGGACTTTGGCAAAGGCGGTGTTCGCGGAGAGAGCGTTGCGCGGAGACGAGAAAGTCGGCGGCGGCTTCGGCCACGTCTTCGGAGGAAGACGCGCACGACGGACCTGGCGTGCGAAAGACTCGGACGCGGCTTCCTTCACTACAAAGGCTCGACGAGGCGGACGAGCTCGGGGTGCGCAGGAGCGTCACCATACCACCAAAGGCGGGCACTGGGGAGCGATCCCACCGGCGACGGTGGGGCGCCGTCGTCCTTTCAGGCAGGGTTCTGATGCCGGTTCCAGGAGGGAACCGATGCCGACGCCAGCGGGCGTCGATGCCGGCGTTCAGGGAACGTCGATGAATGAAAGGCGAGCGAATGTAACCGGCGTCTAGAGAGACGACCGGCGAGGGAGGGAATGAGGGTCATCGGCGGCGGTGGTCGTCGAGAGGTTACGGTATTTTCGAAGGTCGAAATAAAGTTTCCTTTTCATTTACCCGAGTTCCCCTGTTTCTGTGCTCGACGAAGCTCGTGTGCACGGCGGTGCTCGACGACGCAGGCGGCGTCGCGAGCTTGAAGACGAAGACGCGCAACGGGTTTCGAACGCAGTCGGCGTTCGAAACGAGGCAGCAGTCAACGCGATTTGCGGTCAACTCAGCGAAATCGAATTCGCCGAATTCGATTTCGAAATCTGACGTAAGGCGTACGTCAGCGGCGCGAGGCAAAATTTCACAGGCGGCGAAATTTCACGATGACGTCAGCAAAGGCATGATTTTGACTTCGGTCAAAATCAGAGAGGGAGAGGTAATTTTGGATTTAGGGTTTCGATCGGTTTTCTCTAAATTAGGGTTAGGGTTTTCCGTGCGATCTTCTATTTGGGGATAAAATTTATCCGGAGAGATTAGGGTTTCGATTTTGGGTCGGAAACCCTAGGGCGAGTTACGTTCTGGTATTCCGCCGGACGGCTCTAGGAAGCGGATAAGCGCTCATTCTAGACCGATCCGACCGGGGCGTGACACTGAGCAACGAGAAGAGATAAATCCCTTCTCTGTAGCATGTAGATGTAATCGCACACCGTCTGAAGATAGCTGGGCGTGCCCACTGAGTGGGTACAACACGGCCCCAACGATAGTCAGAACAGTGAGGTTTCGCGTCAGAAGGCAATCAAGCTTGATATGGTCGTTGGATTTTAATGGTCCTTTTATCTTCTTACTATCATGCAAATTCTATAGTGATAGTAGAAGAATATAAACATTCATGTGCTAATATTACTTAAAACAGTAAATAGAAAGCACAATTATCTTATGTGGTAAACGCCCATAAAAGCCTAAGTAAAACCCTAGTTTTACAAAAGTCTTCACGTGAGCTCTTTATGGGTCTTTTACATTTCATCTGGCCCAGCTCGGGCCAAAGCGCCCTGCAGGCAGTATGCGCCTGTTCTAGAGTCGAACTCTAGACCTCCCACCTAGTGAAGCCACTGACTGCAAGCGCCTCTGCCATGTGTGCTCTGTGCTCATGTCTGATTAAATTACATTTTAATCTATCTAGACACGATTTGACACGCTGGTCAATTATACATTTTCATAAATTAAAGTGTGATTCGCAGATCACAGCAAAATTTATAAATTAATTCCAGGCTCGCAGGCCCCAGCACAGCACACAAAATAAGGGCAACCCACATAAGATTAAATAAACACCCAATCATGTTAAACATGCATACATGTGATCCAATCAGAAAATAAAATTTTTGAAAAAAAAGAAAAACCCATTGTATCAATTTTATTTCCTTATGTGCCCTACTACCTTACAATGGTCCATTAGCAGGTATCCACTCATCAGACCAAGTCAGACCCATTGCCCTTACATGCACCCAGTCATAACTGACTTGTGTCGACCTAGTGGTCAACTATGCATGCCTTAAGGGCTGAACGTCCCACATGATTTTTTGGCAAGCGGGTGTGACCCCGGGCCTTAATCATGATCGTTCACTAGGCGCCTCAATCAGACATCGCTACACGCCCTTCTGCAGTCGACCTATAGCCACCTGTTTTGCTTGCGCACAGGTGCTATCTAGCCGACCCATCTAGGCTGTCAGATGGTCTGATTAGGCTGTTGGGTCCAGACTTGACTAATGACTTCAACCCTGTTAACCCATCTAAGAGTTTAAAGCAGGTGCTTAGATAGATCTAAATGAGGGGGCGCGCATGATAATATTTTGGTTGAAAACTATCATGAAGAGCGCAAACAAACATTACATGCGCAAGCTTAAATGTAAACAAAATACATCTAACATATAGCATGTATTTTCGCTATCCAATGCATAAAACAAACATGGATCACAACAAGATGGCGATCATATATATCAAGCCAAAAACCCTAGCTCTGATACCAATTGAAAGTCAAACCCTAGTACACATGCGCATCTATAAGATCTTGCATAGGCGAAAAACTAGGTTTGATAGGATCGAGAGGCAAGATAATATGAGCAAACATAAAAGGATAAAATGATGCGTTACCATTGCCATTGATTGAGTGGCGACTTGGAAGAAGAAAGGGCGAGCGGCTCTTCTCCAAAGGAAATCGCACACAAGAAGATGATGACTTCTTCCTTGTATTCCTTGTGCTAGCAAAGATCCAAGGAGTCCTAGATCGTGTATGAGGAGATGTCTTTCTCCTTTTTGCTGGCCGAACTTCCTCTTGTCGTGAAGATCATCCACACGAGAGGAGAGGGGGCGAGAGAGAGAGATAGGCATTCGAACATGGGGGCGTTTTCTCAAAGAAAACGGCTTCCAAAAATAGTAAGTGCATAACTCCATGTTTAACTCCACTTGAAGCCTTCGATAACTCCTCTCTCAATTGAACCATGCGTTCACCAAGTGAACCGGTTCAATTCTATTTGGTTCAAAGACCAAACCGAACCCACCATGGTCTTGATCTCTTTGAACCAAATGGTTCAAGATCTAACCACACATCTCTCGACCCTCTTGATCTCTATGATCAAGCATCAATTCTCTCGATCGAAGCTTACCGATCTCAAGCCCTAATCAATCAAACATGATCAGACCAGATCTCACTTCCAATCAGAGTTTAAATTCCTTTAAACTGAACCAGAACAATTTAGTCCACACGATCTGACATAAGTAAGCCATATCATCAAATTGTGCGACCCTAAGGGTTTCCTTCAATGTCGGTAACGATAACTTACGTTATCACGATCAGAGAGGGGTATCTAGCAACACATCACTGTCTCCCGATATGAAGGAAAGAGTCTTCCAAGACTACACCCAAACCATAGCACAAGTGTGAATCCAATTCACTCGGCATACATGTTCCCTTTGCCACTGGACGTTCTCATTGGACAAGCCTGTCAAGCCTGTAATTCCAACATGATGAGAATGGTTAGATCAGATGAACATAGTCATCTGGGTATGGCCATACACTTTCTCAACCATCTCATCCAGGGGGCCCTTTAGAACATCACACTCCAACTAGGAGAGGCAATCCTATATCTATCACCAGTGTCCTAACATGAGTCATGCCCACCATCCAAGATAATCCTTAACCATTATCTTTCAAATGATATTGAACTACCTCAAAACAATGCCAATCATCATTTAGAAACACAAGTGATCTCAAGTCAGAGGGAGTATACCACTTGCTAGTTTATAAGGATTATTCACATTGTGACAAAAACTGAATATCCTAAGTAGGGTCAGTCCAGTACATCCAATGCACCTATGCGTCTAAATCTTATTCCATGCTCGAAGCATCCTATAAGATTAGAACACATATTAGTCTCAATCATATCAAGGCTGTCTCATGTTCACCAAGATATCTCGACTAAGGACAATACTGCATGTCAGCCAAGCTGAAACACCAATGAGACATTATTCAGAAGTATACATACAGCAGCAGATAATGTAACAATTTGAATAACAACAATTGCCTTTATAAAACATAGTTTATACATGATACTGAAATTATCTCAAGGCCTCAAACATTAGCCTTAAGGGCATACCCCGACACTATTTATAGGACCCATTGTCGCCCTCTCTAGTTGATGAACGCTTGGAGACGTGAACAAACATAGAGGGGCAAAAGCAAGGGCAAAGGGCGACAACATCAGAGTGGCGCAGCCCTTCTTTCAACAAGTGACCGCAAGTCTTCTCCTTCCTTTCTTCTTGGCGTGACTTGGAGAAGGACTTGGTGGTGCAATTAAACCCTAATCTTCCTCAAGGCCGAAACTCATCTTCTCCCTCTTCTCTTGGAGTGAAGAGGATAAGGAGTTGGCGGCATCTTCCTTGCACTTGGCGCATGAACCTTGGAGGTGGCGCAAGAGGAGTGAAGGAACCCTAAAGCTTGATTCTCTTCCCGAGGCTAGCACCAAGCGTGGAAGGGAGCAACGATCAAGGAGTCGACGCGTGGATACTTGTAGAGGGCGAACGCTTGGGCGCCTTCAACATGGCTTCGACATCTAGACAAGCAAAAGAGGTACATCTCTAACACATCCTTGTGTCTTCTCTCTCGCATGGATCCTTGGGACTGGAATGTGTTTCGGGTGTAATGTTTCTTCCGCTGCGTCCTGGGATTGCAAAAATTTTAAATTACACCCGGCATTCCCTAACAGTGGTATCAGAGCTACTTGTGAGAAACACAAGGTGTACGTTTGCTTGTGTGAAAAATTTTTGGAAAATTTTTCGTTCATCCATGCGCGTTTAACCTAGAAGGCGCTTTCATCCAAACTTCTTTCATAAATTTTTGGCCGAAATTTGGATTGTGTTTATGATGGATTTAAGACCAAAGGCGCACGTAGTTTTGTCAAGTAGGACGGGCATTGTGTCTTCGGACTGGCCAGGTCTCTTGATCTGACAAAATTGCCAGCCGATAGGGTCCATGAAATCATCATGAAACTTGATCCCAATTTTAGCATAAATTTGATTGAGAGAGTGCTTTGGATGGAGTTGGCGCATAAGGGGATAAAATTTGACTATTATGGTTTTTCAAGTTTTATATATGCGCCACTTGTCTCTTCCATGGGTTGATATGGTCATAGCGAGTGCCCTCCTGTGTTGTGATGTGGAAGCATGTTTCCACCTGAGATGAATGCTTGTAAAATCTTTCTACTACCTGCGTGTGGTTCTTCCCCTTCTTGATGTAAAATTTTCATCTTTCCTTAGAATAGATGTAGAATTGTTTACATGAGATAGGTTAAGGTTCATCAAAGACAACAAGGTGTCTTCTTCAACCGATATCAAAGTGGCGCTAGCTTTGGAAGCATGGTGATGGATTTGCGGCTGAAGGAAGGACACTTGCTTTCAGCTTCTGGCATGGGCTGATTTGCTTCAGGGACTCTCAACCCTTGGATGCACAATAATATGTCACATGGCTCGTGACAAGTTATGTGTATGAAAAGGGCTATGACCATATCGACCAAAATAGCATGCCTGTGATGGTTTATTATTTTGTCCATAGCATGCCTATGATATTTTTCCTTTGCTGCCTGAACCATAGGAAAACTGCATGCTAGAAAAGAATAAAATAAACATGCAAAAACTCTCAAAACAATATCAAGTCGATAAGCCTTCTAACGCGTAGCCCTCATCAAACTATCGATCGGTGGTGTTGTGAACTGTTTCCCACCCTCGTGGGACACACCCACTTATCTTTAGAAGGTGTGTGGTGACAATAATTTCCCCAGTCTAGTTTTAACCTGGGCGTGCCTTCGCAACGAAATTTGTTGGCCCTGGGCATAACGGTTAGGACCAGACTTGACTGGTTTTTCATATGTCATTGACATGATGAATTACTAGAGGCAGCTGTTGAGAGGATAGGGTTTTGTTTTGAATCCAGCCCTCGCTGGACACAGGGCGCCTAGTCTGTCTTAACTAAGAGGAATTGTGCATGGCACAATTGGTTGGCATGCCTACCTAAGGAAACATGAGACTCTCTATGCATCTCAACTCACCCTCGTGAGTCGCGGAGACCTTATGTGAAATTAGGATCCTACTCACTTATTTCCATGTTGAGTTAGAGAGTTCTCAACTTGTTTTGGAAGTAGTGGGAGCTTAGCATTTAATTAAAAGTCCTTGTTAAATGCTTTATCATTGTACTTACTTTACTTATTTGCTTATTGTAGAAGGCATCTCCTGATCTAAGATTGAAACTTTATAAACATAAACTGGATGGGACAAATTGGACAAAATGGTTCAAGATTTTGTCCAAGATACTGAAACAAGAAAATAAGGTGCATTTTCTTGAAAGACCTCCATCCCAACCCAGTGTGTATTTCACTAATGATTGGGAGTGGAATGTCTATCTTGAACATTGTGAAGATAACGAATAGTACACTGCTCTTGTCTTAGAGTGCATGACCCTAGAGGTCAAGGTTGAATGTGATGAGATGGGGATCTATGATCTAATCATACATCTCAAAGGTCTCTTCACACCATGCTCTATAGACAATGATCAGGAGAGTTCTGTTGGATCTTCAGAATGTGTGCCTGAATCTGAGAATGACCATGGTTCTGTGTCTTCGAAGCTAATACTTTGAAAAACTGGGAATGCATGGGTATTTCGAAGAGGATTAATGGCCAAGAAGAGTATGGTAAAGAAGAAGGGATGTAATCCATCCGCTTCAGGTATTGTGTTACCGAGGTCTTTTGTCTACTTCTTATTCATGGGTACTGGGTACCGTATGTGAGGCTCACATATGTTTTACATGTGCAGGAGCTCAAAAGAAGTAGGACGAAGAGGCTTGATGGGATCGACTCTCGGGTCAGGGACGGAGCATTGGATGCTGCTGTTGATATCATCTCACTGCCTTGAAGACCTTATATAGAACTTTGCTATTATGTATCAGCTTATGTATTAGAACATCATTCCTTTTGGAAAGGACTTCAGTTTGAAATAATAAATAATATTTTTTTAATCCGAGATGTTCTATTGAAGTGATACAACTGACAATAGTTTGTGGTTCTATATGTAACACAAGATCAGATCTAATGATTCAATAAAACATCCTCATATAGCATTGTCTCTTGAACCATAGAACAATGGTCACATCCAAAGGTCCATAGGACTATTGGGATCATTGTCCTTTCAGGATTATGATACATGTGAGCCTAGTTTAAAGGAACAATATGACAGATGCTGCCTTCACCAAAAAGGGTGGAAAGGAGTAGTGACTTGTTGGATCTATTACACAGTGATGTAAGTGGACCCATGTAAACAAGCACTAAGAGGAGTTATATACTTCATTACGTGTGGGTATGCCTTACGCAACCCAAGAACTTTGGAAAAATCCAAGAAGTTCACAAATGAAGTATTGAGTCGAATTGAAGGATCTATTAAAGCACCTTGATTGGATCAAGATGATTAGTGGAGAATTTGATGACTGTCCTAAGAAGTGTGGAGTTATCTCACAGCTTACTTAGTACCCACTGTGTGGTGAATTTCAAAGAAAGAAAAAAGGAACACATTGGATGTGATTCCATCTTTGAATAGTCATGCAAATATACTACCATGATGCCATGCAAACAGATGTACTGCTACTCCATAAGAAAATGTCTAAGTTGAGAACTGCAAATATCCCATTTCTTCAAAGGAATTGGGAATGTAATGTGCAGTAATTCAAAAGTATGTATTTGTGGTGCACTATAGAGTGCTAATTCTATCTCATGGAGAACAAAATATTTGTTGCTCAAAATGCTGTCCCTTTTGAGAAAGTATTTCTTTTGAAATAAGCTAGTGGGAGTAGATTTGATTTGGACAAGGTCTATAATCAACCACAATATAATTAGACACACATGGAGAGCAAAATCTCACATACAGGTTGAAAGTCAACCTGAGGTTCAAGTAACACAGGAATAACATAAGTCTGGATCGATTTGATATGCTGGGCATGACGAATTTTTCATCAAGCATGAACCTAAGACTTATGAGGAAATGGAAGCGGTCGGTGGACCAGATTCCAAGAAATGGCTAAGGGCCATGAGAACCATAATGGACTCCATGTCTGCTAATCAAGTCTGGGACTTGGATGAGCTGCCAAAAGGGGTAATTCCCACAAGCTATAAATAAATCTTCTAGGAAGATAGACATGGAAGGTAACATTGTTACCTTAAAAAGGCAAGCTAGTGAACAGAAATTTCAGGCAAATCCACTGGGTGGGTAATGATGAAATTTTCACCAACAGCTAATTTTAAGTCCATTAGGGATCCGCTTGTTATAATTGCATGATCAATTATGGCATCTTGTTATGATAAGTGCTTTCCTTGCATGGACATCTGAAAAGATATCTATAAAGAAATAGCCAGAAAGTTTTCATATCAAGGCCATATAGATATGCATGATGTTATGCAAGCATGTTTGAAATAGCCTGTGTTTACAAGAAGATCAGTGGGAGCACCTTAGTAGTATTTCTTGTCTAGATGATTGATGATATTCTCCTCACATGGAATGACATCTCAGCTCTTCACATGGTGAAGAAAATGTTTGATATGTATTTTGAGAAGAATGATCTAGGGAATGATGCCAACATCCTAGGCGTGAGGATCTATAAATAGAGATCCAAGAAAGTCATTGCCCTTTAATCAATCTATGTTCATCCAAGAGTTTCTGGAGAGGTTTATATTGGATGACTCCAAACATTGATACCTTCTAGGAAAATATGGTCTGACTCTCTCAAACATGTTGTGTCCTGTGACACAGCCGGAGAGTATTAACATGGGTCCAAAGTCCTGATACATGGTATGTAGGATGGATCATGTTTTGAAGACCATTTGTGGCAAATGCTTGGAGCATAGCCAGCAAGTTTTAATCAGATCTTAGTGTTTAACACTAGATAGCTGTGAAAGCAATCCTTATATATATATACTTGGGAAGTATAAAGGATTGGAGTCTAGTCTATGATAGATAGGAAAGAATTTTGTGTACAGGGGTACACTGACACTTCGTTCCAGTCTAGTGACTATTGATCACAGCCAGGATTTGCACTTTGCCTTATTATGGTGTTGTGTGTGCTGAAAGAGCATTATACAAACCAAAGTGGCAAGATTCTACAAATAAGGCTGAGTACATTGCAGCTCCTTGAGGCAGCCAAGGAAGCAGCTTCATTCATTTGAACTTGATCTAGTTCATAGTGCTTGATGGTCCAGGATAGTTCTTACTGGGACCATAGCATGAGAAGGAACTTAATGCTCAAGTATGTACTGCAGCATATCATCTGATCTTAGAGATCATGGATAAGGATGATGATCAAATTTGATAAAATAAACACAGATAGCAATCTGGAAAAACCCACTGACCTAGCCTCTGGCTCAGCGGAAGCTAAATAGGTCATACTAGAGACATTGGAACTGACTAAACATCAGTTGTCCTTGGTCTTAGTGCAAGTGGGAGATTGTTGGTGTATATGCCCTAAAGACCAATGTATGGACATGGTCAGGCATTGTTTGAATGTACTTTGATAGAACTATTACTCTTTATATAGGCATGGTCGTTATTATGCAGACTTCTCTACTTGCGTTGATGTATTGAGTTGCATAAATAATGTCCCAGGAGTTTGGATTAGATCCGTTCTCATAAGCTATCCCCAGACAAGGTACCTTAGCGGATATGGGACAGCTTTGGTACATGTGAGACTGGTGTATGGGCTGGTTATGTGCGGGGCACAGTAACGCAGACATATAGGTGCATTGGATGCACTGGAGTGATCCACCGTGAGGATTGACTTGTCTAGTCAACAAGTCAATCTCACATGCAAGAGGTTTGCATTGATCCTTAGACTTGAGGTATTCATGTCCAGATTTGATGATGGGTATGCTTTAATACAGTCTTACGTCTCTCCGTAATTGGGAGATCAAAACGACTGTCATTGGGCATGTCATAAGTCATGTAGAGACATGGATGACCAATAGTAGGATTTGCCCCTTCCTTATTGGAAGCATGATATCCACTCGGGGCGCCCCACCTTATTGGTGCATGACAGGAAAGTGTGGCCACACTTGTTGAGTCATGACCAATGCATTGGATAATAAACTTGAGACTAATCTAATGGCAGGATATCAGCTTAGGCAAAGGGATCTGTAATGCAATGGGAATCCTCGTTGCTTGTTAGGAGTTATTGCCATAATGACTTAAGTCCTATGACATGGGTAGTAGTGATGTGTTGCTAGATACCCCTCACTACTTATGATGTTTACATCATTGTTATCGTCATATGGATCCTACGGGGTCACACGCAATAGACTCTTGATGTTGCTTTATTCAGAAGCCTTAGGATCAAGTTATTGGATAACTTGGATCCATTTGGAAGATTTCATCAGCGCCAATGGGCCTGATGAGTTGGAAGAAAGTTATTGGAGCCAAACTTCAATTTTGGCAGGTTGACCCGAAATTGACCTAGATTGGTCACATTTGAATTAGGGTTGCATTGGATTAGATCCAATGGCTTAATCAACCCATGCCATGAAGTTTGGGCTAGCTCATTATCCAATGAGGCCCAATAATTAGTTGTCATGAAGAGGAATTGGCTTAAAAGGGTATAATGGGGAGAAATCTCACCCCATTGGCGCCTAGGGGCATAATGGGGTGAGGGAGGCGCCTTTGCTTCATTATGGAAGTAAAGGGCGCCTAGCCCTTCTTCCTTGGATGAAATGCTTGCCTCTAAGGCAAGTCTTGGGGCTAATATGGCTTGATAACTTTTATGGGAAGTTCCTAGGCGCATATGGACATAGGGAAGAGGTATATGGTAATGTCTTGGAGACTTACCTTACCTCAAACCTTAGTTTCTCCCAAAACACCACCCTAGCCGAATTCTTCATGCATGTTGCGCCTAGCCACTTAGGCTTTGATGGTAAGAATGCATTTGGGGCATGTCTTGGGCTGATATAGTGCTTGGACTTTTATGGATAGGTTGAATGAGGTTTATGGTAAAGTCTTGGAGACTTTCTTTGCCTCAAGACACCTCATCCTAGCCATACACTTGGCATGATCCTAGCCCTTGCTCAAACCGCCTCTAGTCCTATTTATAGGACCCATTGTCGCCCTCTCTAGTTGATGAACGCTTGGAGACGTGAACAAACATAGAGGGGCAAAAGCAAGGGCAAAGGGCGACAACATCAGAGTGGCGCAGCCCTTCTTTCAACAAGTGACCGCAAGTCTTCTCCTTCCTTTCCTCTTGGCGTGACTTGGAGAAGGACTTGGTGGCGCAATTAAACCCTAATCTTCCTCAAGGCCGAAACTCATCTTCTCCCTCTTCTCTTGGAGTGAAGAGGATAAGGAGTTGGCGGCATCTTCCTTGCACTTGGCGCATGAACCTTGGAGGTGGCGCAAGAGGAGTGAAGGAACCCTAAGGCTTGATTCTCTTCCCGAGGCTAGCACCAAGCGTGGAAGGGAGCAACGATCAAGGAGTCGACGCGTGGATACTTGTAGAGGGCGAACACTTGGGCCCCTTCAACATGGCTTAGACATCTAGACAAGCAAAAGAGGTACATCTCTAACACATCCTTGTGTCTTCTCTCTCGCATGGATCCTTGGGACTGGAATGTGTTTCGGGTGTAATGTTTCTTCCGCTGCGTCCTGGGACTGCAAAAATTTTAAATTACACCCGGCATTCCCTAACAATTACACATATCCTGGCATGGTCATTGTAATGCTTATGGTACATCTGTGTCATATGTACATTTGCATAAATAATATCCCTAGAGATAGATTTGATCTTACCTCTATAGATTGTTCCCGGTTAAGTATCATTGTGGATAAGGGACAGCTATGATGCATTTGAGACTAGTATATATGTTGGTTGAGCACGCGTTGCTAACACAAATATATGAGTATATCAAGGTAGATATATTGGACCGACCTATTTTGAAGATTCAACTTGGTGTCACAAATCAAATTTCATAGTGATAGAGGTATTCTTGTTCTTGACTTGAGGTCATTGATATCTCTATATGGTAAGTGGTGTACTTTGATACAACCTAACGCTCCACCATAGTCGGGAAGTCATAATGGTTGTCATTAGGTGTATCATAAGCCATATGATTAGTTCAATGAGCCAATATAGGATTTGTCTTTTCCTTAATTGGAAGCTTGATATCCTTGGGCGCCCTATAATACCCTTCCTCTAGGGGTGTGACATGCCCACATATGGATGCATAACTAAAAGTGTATGGTCATACCTGTTAGGGAATACTGGGCGTAATTTAAAATTTTTGCAGTCCCAGGATGCAGCGGAAGCATTACACCCGAAACATATTCCATTGCCCAAGGATCCAGGCGAGGGAGAACACAAGGATGTGACAAGGATAATTCCTCTATTGCTTGCTCGGTTCTTGAAGCCATGTTCGAAGACGATCAAGTGCTCGCCCTCTACAAGTATCCACGCGTCGACCGTCTCAACGTTGCTCCCTTCCACGCTCAGTGCTAGCCTCGGGAAGAGAATCAGCCTTTGTCACCCTCTTCAAAACTTGTGCCACCTCCAAGGTAAAAGCGCCAAGAAGAGATGAAGAGGAAGATAATGCGCCAAGTACTTCCTTTTTCTTCTATGCTTGCACCACCTTCAAGCAAGGTGCGCCTATGGCCAAGGAAGGAAGAGAGCTTGTGGCAAGGAGACGCCACCAAGCACTAAGACTCCTTGCGCCAAGAGGAGATGAAGAAGAAGAAGAACTTGCTTGCGCCTATGATGGAAGAAGTAGAGCTCCAAGCTCTCTCATCGCCCCTCTATGGCTTCACGCCTCCAAGAGATTAATCAATCCTTTTGGGGAGGCGGCTAGGGGGTTTATTTATAGGACATAGAGGCAGTTTAGGGAGAGGCGATTATGGCATTAATCTAGGGATTTATTTAATCTAATTAACTGATTAAACATAATTCTCATGTATGCGCCAAGACTAGGTCATGGCAAGATGAGAATTTGCCTAATTTGGTTTCGGTGCAAGTCCTAATCCAATTAGGACTATATTTAGATTAATTATCAGCCCCTTATTCGCCTATTCCCTTCCATAAGAAGCTTGCATGATTAAATCACATCAAATCCAATTTGATTGACTTCAATCATCAAGTGGATGTCATATGCGCTACTCCTAATCCAATTAGGAGTCTTATTCTCCCAAGGCCTTGTGCCACACGCCTAGAGGCTGCCATATTAGTCCAAGGATAATTCCTAAAAGGAAATCCTTCTTCCCATGCGTTTGGACCAAGTCCACACGCCTAGAGATACTAAATTAGGCCTCTTAAGCACAAATTCTAATCCAATTAGGATTCCTAATGAAAGTCCCCTGACTAAGGGGGAAAAACCCTAAACTGGCGCAAACAGAAACATGGGCAGCGGATACTAGGGTTTCAAAGAATCGGTGCATGAAGTATGATTAACTTTGATATAACTTGTAAACAAGAATGAATGCGATTCATACCATGGCCATTTCTAGATGGCGCCTTGGAAGCAAAGATCAAACGAGATCTTCTCCAAATCGTCACACACAAGATGAGAATGCGCTTCTTCTTGTCGTCCCTTGTGCTAGCAAGGATCGTCCAAGTATCACAATCGTATGAAGGGAAGAGAAAAACTTGCTTAGCGATTTCCTCCTTCTTTTCGTCAAAACTCTTCTTCACGAGAGAGCAAGCCACACGAGAAGAGGCAAGAGGCGAGAGTGATGAGCGACCATAGAGCCAACGTGAGATGTGGTCACGTAAGAGACATGCTATCTAAAAATAGCAAACACGTCTCCACGTTCACAAGTCACAAATCTCTCCTCTTATTTTGAACCACTCGCTCATCCATGAGCCGGTTCATCTTGGTCTGGTTCAAAGACCAAATAAGCCAAGCGACATGGTCTAGATCAAATCAAACCCTAAGGCTCCAGATCTAACCGTCGATCTCTTGATGCTTCTGATCTCACCGATCTAGCATCTATTCTCTCGATCGAAGCTTACCGATCTCAAGCTCTAATCAATCATACATGATCAGACTAGATCTCACTTACAATCAGAGATTAAATCCCTTTAAACTGATCTCGAACAATTCAGTCCACACGATCTGACTTAAGTAAGCCATATCATCAAATTGTGCGACCCTGAGGGTTTCCTTTAAATGTCGGTAACGATAACCCACGTTATCACGATCAGTGAGGGGTATCTAGCAACACATCACTGTCTCCCGGTATAAAGAAAAGAGTCTTCCAAGACTACACCCAAACCACAGCACAAGTGTGAATCCAATTCACAAGGCATGCATACTTCCTTTGCCACTGGATGTTCTTATTGGACAAGCGTGTCAAGCTTGTAGCTCCAATATGATGAGCATGATTAGATCAGATGAACACTGTCACCTGGGTATGGCCATACACTTTTTCAATCATCTCATCCAGGGGGCCCCTTTAGAACATCACACTCCTTAAACAAGGAGACGACAATCCTTTGTCTATCACTAGTGCCCTAACATGACTCAAGCTCACCATCCAAGATAGTCTATAACCATTATGTTTCAAATGATATTGAACTACCTCAAAACAATGACAATCATCATTTAGAAAACACAAGTGATCTCAAGTCAGAGGAAATGTGCCACTTGTTGCACTCAAGGATTATTCACAATGTGACAAGCAACTGAATATCCTAGTAGGGTCTGTCCAGTACATCCAATGTACTCATGAGTCTATATCTTATTCCATGCTCGAAGCATCCTATAAGATTAGAACACATATTAGTCTTAACCATATCAAGGCTGTCTCATGTTCACCAAGATACATCGACTAAGGACATAATAGCATGTCAGCCCAGCTGAACAGCTTTGAGACATTATTCAGAAGTATACTTATTGCAGCAGACAAGGTAACAAACTGAATAATAACCATGCCTTTATAAACACAAGAGTTTATTACATGATACTGTTACAATCCCAAGGCCTCAAACATTAGGCTTAAGGGCATACCCCAACAATCTCCCACTTGCACTTAATCTAATGGTTGAGAAATCTCAAACCCATATTATTACAGTGCTTCTCATGCTTCTGCTGCGCCAGAGGCTTTGTAAGCGGGTCTGCTAGATTATCATCTGTATGAACCTTGCAGACATTGATCTCGCCACGATCTATGATCTCCCTGATCAAATGAAACCGTCTCTGTATGTGCTTGGACTTCTGGTGTGACCGTGGTTCCTTTGCTTGTGCGATTGCTCCAGTGTTATCACAGAAGATAACCAAAGGATCTGCACTCGAAGGAACAACACCAAGTTCTCTCACGAACTTACGAATCCACACTGCCTCCTTGGATGCTTCCGAGGCTGCAACATACTCGGCTTCTGTTGTGGAATCAGCAACAGTTGACTGTTTGAAACTCTTCCACACCACTGCTCCTCCATTCAAGCTAAAAACATAGCCTGATTGCGATCGGAAATCATCCTGGTCAGACTGGAACGAAGCGTCAGTATATCCTTCAATACTGAGTTCTTCCTGACCACCATATATCAAGAACATATCTTTGGTCCTCCGCAGATATTTTAAAATGTTCTTGACTGCAATCCAGTGTGCCTGACCTGGATTACTTTGGAACCGACTGGTCACGCTTAACCCGTAAGCGACGTCTGGGCGAGTACACAACATCGCATACATAATGGATCCAATAGCCGAAGCATAAGGCGTATTGTCCATTTCATCTTTCTCAGTCTGTGTTTGTGGACACTGACTCTTCGAAAGATTCAGACCATGTCTGACTGGAAGATATCCTCGTTTATAATTCTCTAAATGAAATCTCTCTAGGACTTTATCGATGTAAGTACTCTGGCACAGCCCGAGAAGCCTCTTAGATCTATCCATGTAGATCTTTACACCTAATATATAGGCTGCTTCTCCTAGATCTTTCATCTGGAAACATTTCCTTAACCATGCATTAACTGCATGCATTTTAGGAATGTCATTTCCAATGATCAAGATGTCATCGACGTAGAGGACTAGGAAAGTAATCACGCTCCCACTAAACCTCTTATATACACACGGGTCATCCTCGTTCTTGATGAAACCAAATTTACTGACTGATTCATCAAAACGAATATTCCAGCTTCTCGATGCTTGTTTCAGTCCATAAATGGACTTCTTTAACTTGCATATCTTATGACGATCTGATGGATTAGTGAAACCTTCTGGTTGTGTCATATACACATCCTCATCCAGATTTCCATTAAGAAAAGCTGTTTTCACATCCATCTGCCAGATCTCATAATCATAATATGCAGCTATCGCGAAAAGAATCCGAATAGACTTAAACATAGCTACAGGTGAGAAAGTTTCATCATAATCTATCCCGTAGATTTGTTTGAAACCTTTCGCAACTAGCCTGCCTTTATAGGTAACCACGTTACCATCCATGTCAATCTTCTTCTTGAAGATCCATTTACAGCCTATAGGGATAACTCCCGGAGGCGGATCAACCAAATCCCAGACTTGGTTATCTGACATGGAGTCCATCTCGGCACGCATAGCTTCAAGCCATCTCGCTGATTCCGGTCCACTGACCGCATCCGCATAAGAGAGGGGCTCATCATTATCAATGATGTAGACTCCGTCATAGCGCTCAGGCTGTCGACGGATCCTTCCCGATCTTCGCGGTTCCCGTGATATCTGAGCCTCAGGTTGATCAGAAACCCGTTCTACCGGCTCAGGCTCATCCAACTCTGCTTGCGCACTTTGTCCTTCTTCTGGATTCTCATCCAGCTTTATTTCTCTCCCACTGGCCTCTTGCAGAAGAAATTCCTTCTCAAGAAATATGGCCGTCCGAGCAACAAAAACCTTGTTCTCTTTGGGATCGTAGAAATAATAACCCTTAGTTTCCTTAGGGTAACCGACAAAGATGCATTTGTCAGATCTGCTCTCTAGTTTCCCAGAGGCGAGCTTTTTGACATAAGCCTCGCAGCCCCAGATCCTGATAAATGACAAGCTCGGCTGTTTCCCATACCATAACTCATATGGAGTCTTAGAAACGGCCTTGGATGGCACTCGGTTTAGTACCTTTGCAGCTGTTTCCAGTGCAAACCCCCAAAAGGAATATGGAAGAGTAGCCTGACTCATCATAGAACGAACCATATCAAGTAACGTTCTATTTCTCCTTTCGGACACACCATTCCATTGCGGTGTTCCTGGCGGAGTGAGTTGTGAGATAATTCCACACTCCTTTAGATAGTCAGTAAACGCATGACTTAGGTATTCTCCACCTCGATCAGAACGAAGTGCCTTGATATTTCGGCCTAGCTGATTTTGTACTTCATTCTTGAACTCTTTGAACTTGTCAAAAGATTCACTTTTATGTCTCATTAAATAGACATACCCATACCTACTGAAATCATCAGTAAAGGTAATGAAGTACTGATAGCCACCTCTGGCATGTTTACTAAATGGCCCACACACATCACTGTGTATAAGGTCAAGTAAACCTGAAGCCCTTTGACCTTTGTTAGGAAAAGGTGACTTTGTCATTTTACCCATTAAACAAGCCTTGCATGTATCAATCTCCTCATAGGAGAATGATCCCAGCAGTCCATGATCATGCAACCGCTTAATGCGTTTCTTGTTAATATGGCCTAAATGACTATGCCATAGTAAGGTGCTGTCATCAGCATACTTGGCTTTCTTAATATCAATGTTTTGTATAGAACTTTCCATGTCCAACATGAATAACCCATTGTTAATTGAACCAGTTGCATAAACAATATTATCAAAAGATAAAACACACTTTGAAATATTGCATTCAAAGGAAAATCCCTTCCTGACAAGAGCAGGAATAGAGATAATATTTTTAGTAATACTGGGAACAAAGTAACAACTGTTTAGTTCTAATACAAGACCAGATGGTAAAGAAATGAAATAGTCTCCTACAACAACAGCAGCAACCCATGCCCCGTTTCCAACGCGTAGGTCCACCTCATGCTGTCCCACCTGCCTTCTTCTCTTGAGTTCCTGTACATTTGAACAAATGTGAACTCCACATGCAGTGTCCAACACCCATGATATAGAAGAAGATGAAACCATGACTTCCGTCACGTAAATACCTGAGCCAGAAGCGAAGCTTCCCCTCTTATCTCCTTGGAGCGCTTTACAGTCCTTTTTCCAGTGACCCAGCTGGCCATAGTGGAAACACCTGTATTCCTTGGACCGCTTAACCTTCTGCTTCAGAACCTTGCTGTAGCTCTTGACAGGGGCCTTGCCCTTCTTCCCCTTCTTCTTGTTCCTGGAAGGAACCATTAAGACAGAGGTCGAAGGCTTACCCTTCAGAGTTTCCTCAGTAGTCAAGAGCATATTCAGTAGCTCTGCCGGAGTACAATCGATTTTGTTCATATTAAAGTTAATAATGAACGCATCGAAAGAGGGCGGGAGAGACTGCAGAATAATATCTACAGCAAGCTCCTGGTTGATGGTATGCCCCAGTTTCTCTAGAGCCTCCTTGTGCCCAATCATCTTGAGCACGTGAGCTCCCACTGGGCTCCCTTCAGCCAGTTTGCTCTGAAAGAAAAGCTTTGTCAGATTATAGCGTTCTGTCCTCGCCTGTGCAGCATACAGCATCTTGAGGTTTGCTATCATGTCTATAGCAGACATATCCTCATGCTGACGCTGCAGCGGTGGCGTCATAGACGCTAGCATCAGGCAAGCGACATCAATGCTATCATTGACGTGCTTTTCATAAGCTTCCCAAACCGCCCTTGCGGCGTTCGGAGCGGGCTGAGGCGGTATCGCCGTCTCGAGGACATACAGTTTCCTCTCAGCCTTAAGAACAATCTTAAGGTGTCCAAACCAGTCAGAGAAGTTCGGCCCAGCAAACTTCTCCCTTTCCAGTAGGGATCGCACATTGAAGTTCATGGTGTTCGTTGCTGCAGGTATCTACAACAATGCAAGAACAGCAAGGTCAGTATCAATGTTAAGAATCAATCAGGACTTAAGAAAGATTCTTTTTCTCACTATTTTATCTGGCTGAAAAATCCAGCAAAACAGCCCGAAAGAGTAAACACTCTTTTAGTGAGATGGGATCCAGATTTCATACTTGGTCTCCGCGTCCCGCTCAGGCGAGATAAGGTGCACAGAGAGTACAAGCACTAATTTCTGGTAGGCAGTCCCTGCCGATCGCCAACCCGTGCGATTCCCCTTTATCTGGGCAATCCAGCAGACTATGCCAACTGAGTTGGTACAACATAGTCTCTGACCCCACAGATGGCTGCCTCCATGTGCTACTATATGCGCCACATATGTAGCCTACATGGTCAAGCTGACCCGACCTACTCCCTGGACCACCACGTGCTATGCTGAGCAACGAGAAGCGATAAATCCCTTCTCTGTAACACGCAGGTGTAATCCCGCACCGTCTGAAGATAGATGGACGTGCCCACTGAGTGGGTACAACACAGCTCCAACGATAGTCAGAACAGTGAGGTTTCGCGTTAGAAGGCTTACGAGCTTGATATTTAAGCGTTGGATTTTAACGGTCTTTTATCTTCTTGACTATCATGCAATTCCTATGGTGATAGCAGAAGATAAATTAAAACATGCTGTTCTACTTATATAAACAATAAAAGAAAGCATGGATCTTATGTGGTAAAAGCCCATAGCCCTAGTAAGATCTTAATCATAACTTAAGTCTTCACTTGCTCTTGTTCATGGGGCTTTTGCTGCTCATCTGGCCCAAACCAGGGCCCAAGCGCCAACTGCAGCTCAGGTGCGCCCACCAGGTAAATGCGCCTATCCCAGAGTCGAACCCTGGACCTCCCACCTGGTCAAGCCACTGCTGCATGCGCCTTTGCCAACTGTGCTCTGTGCTCTTGTCTAATTAAATTACAAATTTAACTATCTAGACAAGATTGACACGCAGGTCAATTACATTTTATAAATTAAAGCAATGTGATGCGCAGATCACAATAATTAATTTACAACTTTAATTTCCAGGCACGCAGGCCCCAGCACAGCAGACATTTAACATGGGCAGCCCACATAAGAATAAATAGACAAGCACATGGCATCATTCAACATGTGATCCAATCATGAAAATTAAATTTCGAAAACCCCATAGGCATCAATTTTAATTTCCTTATTTGCCCTACAACCTTACAACGGTCCATTACTAGGGATCCACTCATCCATCCTAGTCAGATCCACTGCCCTTGCATGCACCAAGTCCTAACTGACTTGAGTCGACCATAAGGTCAACCATGCATGCGCCAGGGCTGAACAACCACAATGAGGTCTGGCAAGCGGGTGTGACCCCGGGCCTAACTCATGTGCGTTCATCGGTTGTCTCAATCAGACATCGCTACACGCCTGTCTGCAGCCGACCTGTAGCCACCACGTGCTTGCGCACAGGTGCTACCTGGTCAACCCATCAAGGCTGTCAGATGGTCTGATCAGACTTTTGGATCTAATCTAGGGGGTGACTTCAACCCTAATAACCCGTCTAAGGGTTTAATGCAAGGCCTTAGATCTAGTGAGGTCGCGCAAGTAATTTAGATTTTGAAAACCTAAGATGCGCCAACACATCAAACATGCGCAAAAGATAGAAACATACATAATAGATGTATTTTCGCAAGATGATAAAAACTATCATAACACTTTCGCATGTCATGTAGATCTAAGCATATGCACAAGTATGGATCAAACATGAAGACCAAGCATTAAGCAATCATAAAAACATGCGTTAACCTTTGCTCTGATACCAATTGAAAGTCCCCTGACTAAGGGGGAAAAACCCTAAACTGGCGCAAACAGAAACATGGGCAGCGGATACTAGGGTTTCAAAGAATCGGTGCATGAAGTATGATTAACTTTGATATAACTTGTAAACAAGAATGAATGCGATTCATACCATGGCCATTTCTAGATGGTGCCTTGGAAGCAAAGATCAAACGAGATCTTCTCCAAATCATCACACACAAGATGAGAATGCGCTTCTTCTTGTCGTCCCTTGTGCTAGCAAGGATCGTCCAAGTATCACAATCGTATGAAGGGAAGAGAAAAACTTGCTTAGCGATTTCCTCCTTCTTTTCGTCAAAACTCTTCTTCACGAGAGAGCAAGCCACACGAGAAGAGGCAAGAGGCGAGAGTGATGAGCGACCATAGAGCCAACGTGAGATGTGGTCACGTAAGAGACATGCTATCTAAAAATAGCAAACACGTCTCCACGTTCACAAGTCGCAAATCTCTCCTCTTATTTTGAACCACTCGCTCATCCATGAGCCGGTTCATCTTGGTCTAGTTCAAAGACCAAATAAGCCAAGCGACATGGTCTAGATCAAATCAAACCCTAAGGCTCCAGATCTAACCGTCGATCTCTTGATGCTTCTGATCTCACCGATCTAGCATCTATTCTCTCGATCGAAGCTTATCGATCTCAAGCTCTAATCAATCATACATGATCAGACTAGATCTCACTTACAATCAGAGATTAAATCCATTTAAACTGATCTCGAACAATTCAGTCCACACGATCTGACTTAAGTAAGCCATATCATCAAATTGTGCGACCCTGAGGGTTTCCTTTAAATGTCGGTAACGATAACCCACGTTATCACGATCAGTGAGGGGTATCTAGCAACACATCACTGTCTCCCGGTATAAAGAAAAGAGTCTTCCAAGACTACACCCAAACCACAGCACAAGTGTGAATCCAATTCACAAGGCATGCATACTTCCTTTGCCACTGGATGTTCTTATTGGACAAGCGTGTCAAGCTTGTAGCTCTAATATGATGAGCATGATTAGATCAGATGAACACTGTCACCTGGGTATGGCCATACACTTTCTCAATCATCTCATCCAGGGGGCCCCTTTAGAACATCACACTCCTTAAACAATGAGACGGCAATCCTTTGTCTATCACTAGTGCCCTAACATGACTCAAGCTCACCATCCAAGATAGTCTATAACCATTATGTTTCAAATGATATTGAACTACCTCAAAACAATGACAATCATCATTTAGAAAACACAAGTGATCTCAAGTTAGAGGAAATGTGCCACTTGTTGCACTCAAGGATTATTCACATTGTGACAAGCAACTAGATATCCTAGTAGGGTCTGTCCAGTACATCCAATGTACTCATGAGTCTATATCTTATTCCATGCTCGAAGCATCCTATAAGATTAGAACATATATTAGTCTTAACCATATCAAGGCTGTCTCATGTTCACCAAGATACATCGACTAAGGACATAATAGCATGTCAGCCCAGCTGAACAGCTTTGAGACATTATTCAGAAGTATACTTATTGCAGCAGACAAGGTAACAAACTGAATAATAACCATGCCTTTATAAACACAAGAGTTTATTACATGATACTGTTACAATCCCAAGGCCTCAAACATTAGGCTTAAGGGCATACCCCAACACCTAATGCAATTAGAACTCTTGGTTCTTAGGCCCAATTTATATCCCTATCAAGCCCTCAAGCCCATTCTCATGGCCCATACTCCATTAAAAATATTTAACCAAACCATTGGATCCAATCCAATTTAACCCAAGGTCAAATGAGGCTAACCATGGTTAATTTGGTCAATATGCCAAAAATGGAAGTTGGCCTTAATAATTTTCTTCCATCTCATCAGGCCCATTGGCGCTGATGAAATCTTCCAAATGGATCCAAGTTATCCAATAACTTGATCCTAAGGCATCTGATTAAAGCAACGTCAAGAGTCTATTGCGTGTGACCCCGTAGGATCCGTATGACGTTGGCAATGATGACAGAACATCATAAGTAGTGAGAGGTATCTAGCAACACATCACTACTACCCATGTCATAGGACTTAACTCATATGGCAACAACTCCCTAACAAGCAACGAGGATTCCCATGCATTATAGATCCCTTTGCCTAAACTGATATCCTGCCATTGGATTCGTCTCAAGTTTATTAATTCAATCTATTGGTCATGACTCAATCAGTGTGGCCACACATTCCTGTCATGCACCAATGAGGTGGGGCGCCCCGAGTGGGTATCATGCTTCCTCTGAAGGAAGGGGCAAATCCTACTGTTGGTCATCCATGTCTTTACATGACTTATGACATGCCCAATGACAGTCCTTTTAGTCTCCCAATTACGGAGAGACGTAAGACTGCATCAAAGCATACCCATTATCAAATCTAGACATGAATACCTCAAGTCTAAGGATCAATGCTAACCTCTTGCATGTGAGATTAACTTGTTGACTAGACAAGTCAATCCTCACGGTGGATCACTCCAGTGCATCCAATGCACCTGTATGTCTGCGTTACTGTGCCCCGCACCTAACCAACCCATACACCAGTCTTACATGTACCAAAGCTGTCCCATATCTGCTAAGGTACCTTGACTGGGGATAGCTTATGAGAATGGATCCAACCAAACCCCTGGGACATTATTTATGCAACTCAATACATCAACGCAGGCAGAGAAGTCTACATAATAAAGACCATGCCTCTATAAAGAATAACAATTTCATCAAAGTACATTAAAAAATGCCCGACCATGTCCAAACATTGGTCTGCAGGGCATAAACACCAACAATCTCCACTTGCACTAAGACCAAGGGCAACTGATGTTTAGTCAGTTCCAATGTCTCTAGTATGACCCATTTAGCTTCCGCTGCACCAGAGGCTATGTCAGTGGGTTTTTCCAGATTGCTATATGTGTTTATTTTAACAAATTTGATCATCATCCTTATCCATGATCTCTAAGATCAGATGATATGCTGCAGTACATACTTGAGCACTAAGTTCCTTCACTTATGCTATGGCCCAAGTAAGAACTATACTGGACCATCAAGCACCATGAAGTAAATCAAGTTCAAATGAATGAAGCTGCTTCCTTGGCTGCCACAAGAAGCTGCAATGTACTCAGCCTTATTTGTAGAATTTTGCCACTATGGTTTGCATAATGCTCTTTCAGCACACAACACCACAACAAGGAGAAGCGCAAATCCTGGCTGTGGTCATAAGACTGGAACGAAGTATCAGTGTACCCTTGTACACAAAATTCTTCCTGTCTATCATAGACTAGACTTCAATCCTTTATACTTCCCAAGTATATATAACGATTGCTTTCACAACTATCCAGTGTCAAACACTAGAATCTGATTGAAACTTACTGGCTATGCTCAAAGCATTTGCCACAAATGGTCTTGTGTATATTACTCAAAACATGATCCATCCTATACACCATGTATCAGGATTTTAGACCCATGTTATTACTCTCCAGCTGTGTCATAGGACACAACATCCTCATGAGAGTCAGACCATATCTCTTTGGAAGGTATCAATATTTGGAATCATCCAATATAAACCTCTCCAGAAACTCTTCGATGAACATAGATTGACTAAAGGGCAATGACTTTCTTGGATCTCTATCTATAGATCCTCATGCTTAGGATGTAGGCATCATTCCCTAGATCATTCTTCTCGAAATACATCTCAAGCCTTTTCTTCCCCATGTGAAGAGCTGAGATGTCATTCCATGTGTGGAGAATATCATCAATCATCTAGAACAAGAAATACTATTAAGGTGCTCCCACTGATCTTCTTGTAAACATAGGCTCTTTTCAACATGCTTGTATAAGACCATACATATCCTTATGGCCTCTGTATGAAAACCTTTCACCTATTTCCATATGGACATACTCTTGCAGACATCTATTAGGAAAAGCAATTTTCAACATGCCATAACAGAGATTGCAACAAGCAGATACCTAATGGACTCAAACAAAGCTTCTGGTGAAAAATTTCATCACTATCCACCCAGTGGATTTGCCTGAAATTTCTGTTCACTAGCTTGACTTTACAGTAACAATGTTACCTTCCATGTCCATCTTCCTAGAAGATTCATTTACAGCCTGTGGTTATAACCCCTTTGGCGTCTCATCCAAGTCCCAGACTTGATCAGCAGACATGGAGTCCATTACGGTTCTCATGGCACTTAGCCATGTCCTGAAATCTGGTCCACTGACCTCGTCCATTTCATCATGTCGTAGGTTCATCCCAGATGAAAAATTCTTCATGCCCAGCATTTCGAATCCATCCAGACTTATGTGGTTCCTGTGTTACTTGAACCTCAGGTTGACTTTCAACCTGTATGTGAGATTGCACTCTCCATTTGTGTCTAAATGTATTGTGGTTGATTTTGGACCTTGTCCCATTCAAATCTACTCCCACTAGCTTCTTTCAAAGAAGTATCTCCTCAAGAAAGACAGCAGTATCGAGCAACAAATATTTTATTCTCCTTGGGATAGAAATAGCACCCTTCAGTGCCCCACAAACATATACTTTTGAGATCACTGCATATTACATTACCAATTCCATTGAAGGAATGAGATATTTGCAGTTCGCAACTCAAAAGCTACCTTAGACACTTTCTTATGGAGTGGCAGTACATCTGTTTGCATGGCATCATAGTAGTATATTTGCATGACTATTCAAAGATGGAACCACATCCAATGTGTTCCTCTTTCTTTTTTTGAAATTCACCACACAGTGGCGTTCCAAGTAAGCTGTGAGATAACCCCACACTCTTTAGGACAGTCATCAAATTCTCCACTAATCACCTTGATCCAATCAAAGTGCTTTAATAGATCCTCCAATTTGACTCAATACTTCATTTGTGAACTTCTTGGATTTCTCCAAAGTTCTTAGGTTGGATAAGGCATACCCACACCTGATGAAGTATATAACACCTCTTAGTGCTTGTTTACATGGGTCCACACACATTGCTGTGTAATAGATCCAACAAGCCACTTACCCTTCAACCCTTTATGGTGAAGGCAGCATCTGTCACTTTGTTCCGTTGAACAAGGCTCACATTTATCATAATTCTAAAAGGATAATGATCCCAATAGTCCATTGACCTTTGGATGTGACCATTGTTCAATGGTTCAAGAGACAATTCCATAAGAGGATGTTAATTGAATCAATGGATCTGATATTGTGTTACATATAGAGCCACAAACTATTATCAACTGTATCACTTCAATAGAACATCTCAGTTTTAAATAAAAATATCATTTATTATTTCAAACTGAAATCCTTTCCAAAAGGAATGATGTTCTAATACATAAGCTTATACATAATAGCAAAGTTCTAGATAAAGTCTTCAAGGCAGTGAGATGATATCAACAGCAGCATCCAATGCTCCGTCCCTGACCCGAGAGTCGATCCCACCAAGCCTCATGGTCCTACTTCTTTTGAGCTCCTGCATATGAAAAATATATGTAAGCTTCACATGCGGTACTCAGTACCCATGAATAAGAAGTAGACAAAAGACCTCAGTAACACAATACCTGAAGCGGATGGATTACATCCATTCTTCTTTGCCATGCTCTTCTTGGATTCAATCCTCTTCGAAATACCCATGTATTCCCAGTCTTCCGAAGTATTAGCTTCGAAGATACAGAACCATGGTCATTCTCAGATTTAGGCATACACTCTAAAGATCCAACAGAACTCTCCTGATCATTGTCTATAGAGCATGGTGTGAGGAGACCTTTGAGATGTATGATAAGATCATAAATCCCCATCTCATCACACTCAACCTTGACCTCTGGGGTCATGCACTCTAAGACAAGAGTAGTGTACTGTTTGTTATCTTCACAATGTTCAAGATAGATATTCCACTCCCACTCAATAGTGAAATACACACTGGGCTGGGATGGAGGTCTTTCAAGAAGATGCACCTTGTTTTCTTGTTCTAGTATATTGGACAAAATCTTGAACCATTTTGTCCAATTTGTCCCATCCAATTTGTTTTTATAAAGTCTCAATCTTAGATTAGGAGATGCCATCTACAATAAGCAAAGAAGTAAAATAAGTACTATGATAAAGCATTTAACAAGGACTTTAAATTAAATGCTATGCTCCCACTATTTCCAACACAAGTTGAGAACTCTCAAACTCAACGTAGAAATAAGTGAGTAGGATCCTAATTTCACATGAGGTCTCTGCGACTCACGAGGGTGAGGTGGGATGCACAGAGTGATCTCATGCTTCTTTAGGTAGGCATGCCAGCCAATTGTGCCGTGCACAATTCCTCTTAGTTAAGGTAGACTAGGCGCCCTATGTCCAGTGAGGGCTGGATACAACACAGAACCCTATCCTCTCAACAGCTGCCTCTAGTGATCCATCACGTCAGTGACATATGAAAAACTAGTCAAGTCTGATCCTAACCGTTATGCCCAGGGTCAACGAGTTTCCTTGCGAAGGTGCGCCCGGTTAAAACGGACTGGGGAAACCATTGCCACCACACACCTCCTAAAGATAAGTGGTTGTGTCCCACGAGGGTGGGAAACAGTTCACAACACCACCGATCGATAGTTTGATCAGGGCTACGCATTAGAAGGCTATCGACTTGATATTGCAATGAGAGTTTTGCATGTTAATTTTATTCTTTTCTAGCATGCAGTTTTCCTATGGTTATGGCAGCAAAGGAAAAACATCACAGGCATGCTGTGGACAGAATAATAAACCATCACAGGCATGCTAATATGGTCGATATGGTCATAGCCCTTTTCATACACATTACTTGTCACGAGCCATGTGACATGTTATCGTGCATTCTAGGGTTGCGAGTCCCGTTAGCAGATCAGCCCATGCCAAAAGCCGAAAGCATGTGTCCTTCCTTCAGCCGCAAGTCCATCACCAGGCTTCCAAAGCTGGCGCCACTACTGACTCTGGTTGAAGAAGACTCCTTGTTGTCAAGATGAAGCCTTAACCTATCTTCTAATTCTACATCTATTCTAAAAAGATGAAAAATTTTACACCAAGATAGGGGGAGAACCACGTGCAGGTGGAGAGAGATTTTACAAGCATTCATCACAAGTGGAAACATGCTTCCACATCACAACACAGGAGGGCACTCGCTATGACCATATCAACTCAATCAAGAGGCAAGAGGCGCATATAAAATTTGAAAAGCCGAGCAATATCAAATTTTAATTACCCTATGCGCCTACATCATCCAAAGCACTCTCTTCACCAAATTTATGCTAAAGTTAGATCAAATTCCATGATGATTTCATAGACCCTATCGGCTGGCAGTTATTGTCAGATCAAGAGCCAGTCCGAAGACACAATGCCCGTCCTACTTGACAAAACCACGTGCGCCTTTGGTCTTAAATCCATCGTGAACACAATCAAATTTCGGCCATAAAATTGAAAAGAGAAGATTGGATGAAAAATGCTTTCTACGTGAAATGCGCATGGATAGAAGAAAAATTTTCCAAAAATTTTTCACACAAGCAAACGTACACCTTGTGTTTCTCGCAAGTAGCTCTGATACCACTGTTAGGGAATACCGGGTGTAATTTAAAATTTTTGCAGTCCTAGGACGCAGCGGAAGCATTACACCCAAAACATATTCTTTTGCCCAAGGATCCATGTGAGGGAGAACACAAGGATGTGACAAGGATAATACCTCTATTGCTTGCTCGGTTCATGAATCCATGTTCGAAGACGATCAAGTGCTCGCCCTCTACAAATATCCATGCGTCGACCGTCTCAACGTTGCTCCCTTCCACGCTCGGTGCTAGCCTCGGGAAGAGAATCAGCCTTTGTCACCCTCTTCAAATCTTGCGCCACCTCCAAGGTAAAAGCGCCAAGAAGAGATGAAGAGGAAGATGATGCGCCAAGTACTTCCTTTTTCTTCTATGCTTGCGCCACCTTCAAGCAAGGCGCGCCTATGGCCAAGGAAGGAAGAGAGCTTGTGGCAAGGAGACGCCACCAAGCACTAAGACTCCTTGTGCCAAGAGGAGATGAAGAAGAAGAAGAACTTGCTTGCGCCAATGATGGAAGAAGTAGAGTTCCAAGCTCTCTTATCGCCCCTCTATAGCTTCACGCCTCCAAGAGATTAATCAATCCTTTTGGGGAGGCGGCTAGGGGGTTTATTTATAGGACATAGAGGCGGTTTAGGGAGAGGCGATTAGGGCATTAATCTAGGGATTTATTTAATCTAATTAACTGCTTAAATCCCTTATTACATGCGCTTATCACTTGCCTAAATGAGCATTAGCTGCATGTTCCCAAATATTCCCTAATTAGACACAATTCTCATGTATGCACCAAGACTAGGTCATGGCAAGATGAGAATTTGCCTAATTTGGTTTGGGCGCAAGTCCTAATCCAATTAGCACTATATTTAGATTAATTATCAGCCCCTTATTCGCCTATTCCCTTCCATAAGAAGCTTGCATGATTAAATCACATCAAATCCAATTTGATTGACTTCAATCATCAAGTGGATGTCATATGCGCTACTCCTAATGCAATTAGGAGTCTTATTCGCCCAAGGCCTTGTGCCACACGCCTAGAGGCTGCCATATTAGTCCAAGGATAATTCCTAAAAGGAAATCCTTCTTCCCATGCATTTGGACCAAGTCCACACGCCTAGAGATACTAAGTTAGGCCTCTTAAGCACAAATTCTAATCCAATTAGGCTTCCTAATGCAATTAGAACTCTTGGTTCTTAGGCCCAATTTATATCCCTATCAAGCCCTCAAGCCCATTCTCATGGCCCATACTCCATTAAACATATTTAACGAAACCATTGGATCCAATCCAATTTAACCCAAGGTCAAATGAGGCTAACCATGGTTAATTTGGTCAATATGCCAAAAATGGAAGTTGGCCTTAATAATTTTCTTCCATCTCATCAGGCCCATTGGCGCTGATGAAATCTTCCAAATGGATCTAAGTTATCCAATAACTTGATCCTAAGGCATCTGATTAAAGCAACGTCAAGAGTCTATTGCGTGTGACCCCGTAGGATCCGTATGACGATGGCAATGATGACAGAACATCATAAGTAGTGAGAGGTATCTAGCAACACATCACTACTACCCATGTCATAGGACTTAAGTCATATGGCAACGACTTCCTAACAAGCAACGAGGATTCCCATGCATTATAGATCCCTTTGCCTAAACTGATATCCTACCATTGGATTAGTCTCAAGTTTATTAATCCAATCTATTGGTCATGACTCAATCAGTGTGGCCACACATTCCTGTCATGCACCAATGAGGTGGGGCGCCCGAGTGGATATCATGCTTCCTCTAAAGGAAGGGGCAAATCCTACTATTGGTCATCCATGTCTTTACATGACTTATGACATGCCCAATGACAGTCCTTTTAGTCTCCCAATTACAGAGAGACGTAAGACTGCATCAAAGCATACCCATCATCAAATCTAGACATGAATACCTCAAGTCTAAGGATCAATGCAAACCTCTTGCATGTGAGATTGACTTGTTGACTAGACAAGTCAATCCTCACGGTGGATCACTCCAATGCATCCAATGCACCTGTATGTCTGCGTTATTGTGCCCCGCACCTAACCAGCCTATACACCAGTCTCACATGTACCAAAGCTGTCCCATATCTGCTAAGGTACCTTGACTGGGGATAGCTTATGAGAATGCATCCAACCAAACTCCTGGGACATTATTTATGCAACTCAATACATCAACACAGGTAGAGAAGTCTGGATAATAACGACCATGCCTCTATAAAGAATAACAATTCCATCAAAGTACATTCAAACAACGCCCGACCATGTCCAAACATTGGTCTGCAGGGCATAAACACCAACAATACCCAAGTGAGAACCTCATTTAGTCATCACCATTAGATTGGGTCAAAGAAGTGTGACACACTTGTCCAATCTCGATATCAATTTAGCAAAAGGATTATAGTGTACATGTACTTTATCATGGTTTATGGGCTGTTGATGAAGACATCCATTTTGAGGACTTGGGTAGTAATGAGGTACTGCTAGGTGCCACTCATTGCTTGTGATAACCTGAGGTTATCACTACCAACATCTAGAGAACCTACAGGGTTGCGCACCTAGACACTCGAGGTCTCATGCTGATCGGATAGCCTTAAATCGAATCATTGTATGATTCAGATCGTTCTGAGAAACTGATGTTTTGAGATTGCTTCTATGGGGATGAGATTTTATTTAGTTCATGTTTGACCACTAGTTGACTTCTAGTGGACCATGTTTGACCTCTATTGACCTGGATGGACCAAATGAGTTAAACAAAGGTCTAAGTGCATGTTTGGACTTAGCACTTGAGTCACATGGATAAATAAAATTATTTATTTAGCAAGAAAATTTTTCTCTTAGCTAATTGGTTGCTAGAGACATTCTAAGTAATATATTTATTATGAAATATTGTTGGGCGCCTATGGGAATAAATATATTCAAATATTTGTTCTCAAATAAGGCTAGGCATATTTTATATTAATATATTTATCTTAGAATGAGTTAGGCGCATGTAGCGTAGTCATAATTAATATATTTATTCCAATAATATGATTGGCGTCTATGTTATAATATAATATTTATTGGTTAGGTGCATTCCTAATTGAATAAATATGTTAAGATAATCCTAAAACAACTTTTTGATTATTTGGCATAAATATAAGTGTTATTTTGAGAAGAGACTACGCAAGTTTGCACCTATTACATTGCCCTAGCTGCTCCTCCCCTTATTGGACGCCCCGCCCCCTCTTCTTCTTGGTGGCGTGAGCACCATTGGTGGTGAGAAGAATCCTTGTGTTGGCGAAAATACAAGTGAAGAAGCTCTCAAAGTTTGAAGAAGATGCAAGTTGTAGAGAAGAGTAGTCTTCTCTCTTTGGTGCCTCATTTGATCATCATATTTGTGTTTGGCACAATTGGGAGTGCTTCACACTCCTTGCAGCCAAAACAAAGACTCCCTCTTCTACTTGGCGCTTCAAGCTTGAAGAAGGCGCAAGTTGAGAAGAAAAGAACTAAGACATGGATCTCACCTTCCGAGGCTAGCACCTGGCGTGGAGGTTAAGAGATCTCGAGGTGCTTGTGTGTGCGAGATTGCAGAGGCACTCCCTTGCCTATCTACATCTTCATCAAAGGCTTGCTTTAAAACCGCATGAGTTACAACTCTGAACACATCCGGTGGTTCACTCGTAAGAAAGATCCCGGCTTTCATGAGAAATATTTGGGGCCAATGCTTCTGATTTGTTTTTTTTTAAATTGGCTTAGGGTTTCCCAACAGTGGTATCAAAGGGATTTTACGAGGCCCATGTGGTGTATTTATTTTTCTATATGCGCCCACATGACATAAAAATTTTTTTGAATATTATGCCATGGATTTTTCTTAGAAAAATTGTAGGTTTTTCTTTCTCACTTCTCTCATCTCTTTCTAATTTTGGTTTCTTCACATGTGGGATTGACCCTATGTGGAAGAATTTATCTCTCTTTGCACTTGCAGGATAGACTTATGATGCAAGACTCGTAGGATAGACCTACGGTGCAAGACTCATAGGAGATTATGTGGGGCATTGGCTAGGTGATTGCCCTTATCTCTTCGGGTCAAGGATTGCAAGGGGTATCAAAAGCACCCTTTGTTTGTTTTTAAATTGGCTTAGGGTTTCCCAATAGTGGTATCAAAGGCACCTTGTTGACTCCTGAGAGAGATGAAAATCATAGAAAGATGGACAATGAGTCATTGTAGATTGATGAATGGGTTTTATGAAAAACGAAAATTGATGATTGTTGGTTTTTCTTAACATGTGGAATTGCATGAGTAATTTTTTATTGTGCATCATCTCGTGGTTATAGTCAAGCTCCTTTATTACATGCCTTGGATGTATTGTGTTGTGAGGCCTGCATTGAAGACTTGAAGATGAGGAACCACACATTGGCACATGGCATGAAGGCCATGCAAGGGGCATGTTGTGTCCGCAAGTGTACGGATACTCGAAGTAATAAAAAGATATCAAACCACAAAGACCTCTTTTGTTAAGTACCGAATAGTTAATTTTTCACTAGCTAAGCAATCAATTATGATGCAAGTAAACGTCAGAAAGTACACGAAAAGTCAGAGAGAAAAAACTGGGACTTGGTTTCATCCACCTTAATTTCTATGACTAGATAAAAATAAGTGCTCGTTAGTTTAAACTTATTATGATAAAGATATAATTTACTTTATAAAGGAATCATCTCGCTTTCGCGCAGATAATTTACAGAGAATCAATCCTCACTTTCGCACAGGATTTATTCAATGCTAAAGATAAGTAAATCTTTGACAAGGAGATTTAAGATCACTTTCATGCATCCAATCTCTATGTCAACAATCTCAAGTGAAAAGTAAATACTTTCATACTTTAGTTTCACAGGTTCTACTTAAGGGTTTCCAACGATCCGATACCTAATTTCTTATGATATCTTCATGTTTAATTCATTAATTCTCCCTAGATCATATTATCAACAAGTCAATAAACTTCTAAAATCTAAAAATAAGAACAAACCTAATTTTTTACGATGAGTTCCTAAATCTCAATTTTAGGGTTCCAAGATTTGCATGTCACTTTTCAGTCCATATCTAGAAAACTCTAAAACATGTTGACAATATGAAACTAAAAAGGATTAAAGACGATCATCACTTATATAGAATTAACATAATAAAATTATCCTGACGAAATAAAGAATTATCTAGTCAAAATGAAATTAAGGGGATTACACCCCCTGTCCCAAGAAGTGTTTAAGCTAGCATGGTCGAAGAATTACAAACAGCCATAGTTTAGAATGATCAAAAATCGAAGAGAAAGAAGAAATTTTACTAAACACAGGGCTATAATGAAAATTACAGCCCGTGATTTTGCTCCAGAACTCGCGATGAACAGTGTGACGTTCTTTCTTTCGTTGATTTCTCCTCCAATCGATCTTCTTTCGCTCTGAAACTTCTGGGGTATGTTCTCCTCTTCCAGGCGTAGCTTTTCCTCAAATTTCACGGTCGGTGGTGCTCTATACACTTCACGGCGAACCCTTATGCAACGGTGAAGAACTCGATTTCTCTCTAAAGTGTGAATCAAAATTAAGGCTTTCTATTCGATGATGTTCGCCTTTTCCTCTAGAGTATTCCCCATTTTACGGTTCTTAAATTGGTGGTCTAAATCGTCCACAATCATCTACACAAAAATCGGGCTATAGTAATAAAGGAAAAATCGACTGTCTAGATCATAATCACGGTCGTAATGTCCATTATGATAGCGCCGTAATATCTTATGTGAAGAAACTAAAAAGAAATATGGGCCATAATGTAAATTATGGCAGTGGTATATAAGTGCAAATATTCTGGAAAGAAATCTCCTGAAATTACGGCCCATAATATTAATTTCGGCAGTGCCGTATTCTTCTCTGGACAGATTTTGATCGAAATTACAGCAGGTCAAATAGATTATGGTAGTGTCATAGTTTATTCTATAGGTTCAGTAAAACCATGGTACCGTAATGTGCATTATGGCCCTGCCGTAATTTCGTCTGAAGCTCTGATTTGCGTGAAATTTGACATGTAATCTTCTCTTGATAATGAGAATTTGTCTATGCACTTGAATTGCTCGAAAGCATCTTAAAATGATGCCTTTTTACCTGAAAATGATCAAAAACCAAAAAAGGTGTAGATTCCACAATATTTGATAAAATAAGGCATAAAAATAAGCAAATGAGCATGAATATGACATAAAAAGACCTATCAAATGACACAAAATATACAATGAATTTTCATATCATCAGGGCAAATCTTCATTGGCCGAACCACTTGGTGGCGCAACTAGGGCTTCCTAGGTGGCACACCAATAGGTTTGAAAGATATAGAGGGTGGTACATAATCTTGCATGTTGGTACATCCAAGCATATTGGCGCACCATCTAGGTGGCACAATAGTCCATGGATGGCAGCACACTTTGAGCATGGACGCACACCCTGACTGGCCAAACCCTAGAAGGAGTCTAGAGTTTGTGAGCTGATCAAGGGCAAGACCTACGGCTGTCAGAATCTTTGAGGAGCACCTAGGGTTTCATAGGTGGCACCTCTTGGAGATTTGGGAGCTAACCTTAGATAATAAAGACCTAGGTAGTGCCCTAAGGACCTGGAGAAGTGGAGCTTGGCGCACTCTAGGCACATTTGACAGCTGATGACACCGAAATTCATTGTGATTTCTATGCCATTTTATTGATCTTTATATGTCATATTCATAGACTTTGCTTGTTTTTATGCCATATTTTATCAATATCTGCGGAATCTACACTCTTTTCTATTTTTGATGATTTTCAGGTAAAATGCACTATTTTTAGGCATTTTCAAGTAAAATCAAATACATAGAAGGATTCCCATCATCAAGAGGAGGTCACCCAAGAAATTTCATGCAAAACGGAGCAAGTTAGCAAATTACGGCAGTGCCGTAATCCATTTTACAGTACCGTATTTTCAGACAGTATCGTAAAATCCGAGCCCTGCCGTATTTTGAAGAATTGCAGAACAGAAAGTTTTTTAGAGTTTATGGCACCGCCGTAAACAATATTACGGTACCGTATTTCAGAAGGTTTCAGAACAGAAACTTCGCTCAATATTACGGCACTACCATAAGAAACTACACAGGCCGTAATTGCCAGATGTTCGCGAACAGAGAGTTCAGCCGATTTTACCGCACTACCGTAAACCAGATTATGGTGCCGTAATTCCCAGATGACATCAGTACAGAAGACTCGAGCAATTTTACGGCAGTGCCGTAAACTATTCCACTACCGTAATTCCTGTTCTGAACGCGACGCCTAGGTCAACTTCAACGCCCAAATCTTGCGGAGGGGATTGCAAGCGATCCAGAACTCCAAATTGGATACCGTAAGAAGCAAAAGGGGAGCTTTGGACGAAAGGAACAGACACACACCGGAAGCCCCAATTTTCATCGACTGTCGAGAGAGAAATTACTATTCACACCGCCGCCTAGGGTTTCGCTACTGCGCTCATTCCAGACGATCTCCGGCCATGATTTTCATACCAAAGCTTCATCTGAAGGAGGAGACAACGTGCCAGAAGTTTCAAAATGAAAGGAGATCAATTGGAAGAGAAATCGAAGAAAAAGGAGTCGCCGACATTGTTCATCGATGATCTTTGCAAATTACAGCTGTGAAACACTTTACAGCCGTGCTGTATTTTCTAAACTTCTCTTTTCCTTTGATTTTTGATCCACTGAAACCATGACTTATTGTAATTCCTTCATGATGATAGCTTAAACTACTTTTCGGACATGGGGGAGTAATTCACTTAATTTCTAATGATTAGATAACTACTTTTTCACTATTTCGTTGAGTTTAATCTAAGCATGATGATTTTGCTCATGTGATAATTGTGCTTAGACTCTCTATAAGTCCATGTTACTAATTATGTTTTTAAAATTTTTGCAATGAGACTGAAAGGTGATTTGCTTGAGAACTTGGAACCCTAGAATTGCATGTTAGGATCCCTTCCTTAGGTTAGATCTAATTTGATCTGTTCTAGTAGATTAATTTCCATGATTATAACATGAGCCTATAAATCGAGTCTATTTGTTAAGCGTGGAGATCTTGTGCGAAAGCAAGGATCGGAACGTTAGAGATCCATGAGTAAAAGTAGTGTAGAAACTCGGATGCACGAAAGTGATCCTTGAGACTCCACTAGAGATTATCAACCTAGAATTAGGATGCACGAAAGTGATCCTTGAGTTCATTGTTTGATGATTTACTTATCTTCAGCGTTGGGACGAATATTGCGCGAAAGCAAAGACAAATCCCTGTGTGGTTGTTTGCACGAAAGTGAAACAATCCTTTTATTAAGTAAATTACATCTTCATCATGATAAATTTGAACTGACGAATTCCTTATTCATATCTAGTCATAAAAGTTAAAGTGAATGAAACCCTAACCCCAGCTTTTCTCTCTGATAATTCCATTTTAGCTTCCGATTGCTATTCTCACTACTTCGATTAGCCTAGATAGTAAGAAATCAACTATTTGGTATTCGACAATATAGGTCTCTGTGGGTTCGATATCTTAATTATTACTTCGAGTATCCGTGCGCTTGCGGAGATAACAACAAGTGAGGTGACCAAACTAGTTTTTAGAGCTGTATCAGGGGGTTACAAGTCCCTGTGCGCCAACACTTAGGTTTTGGCTGCGACTTTAAGAATAAGTTTGGTTTACCTACTTGTTAGGATACAACAAGTTTTTGGCGCCGTTGCCGGGGACCTTTGTTTTTGTTGATATCGAAGACATTGAGATTATTGCTAGACTAGGTTTCATTTATGTTTTATCTTTTTATTCTTTTCTGTTTACTTACATCATTTGATCAGTTTGCTCTAGTGTGCATAGGAAATTCTTTTCTAATGGCTGATCAAAGATCACTTAGGGACTATGTAGTCCCTAATCCTCAAAGGATACAATTTAGCATTGCTAGACTTGCAATTGAGGCCTCCAACTTCGAAATTAACCCTGCCTTCTTGTCTATGATCCAACAGAACCAGTTTGGAGGATCATCAATCAAAGATCCTTATTCACATTTATATATCTTTCTTGAATATTGTGATACCATAAAAATTCATGGAGTTTCTGATGACGCACTAAAACTGATATTGTTTCCTTTTTCTCTCAGGGATCAAGCACGATCTTGGTTGCATTCTCATCGACCCAATACCTTCACAACATGGGAACAATTATCAAAAGCTTTTCTGATGAAATATTTTCCACCGAGTAAGACTATCCAATTGAGGAATCAAATCATGAACTTTCAACAGAAGAGTGGAGAATCACTCAGCGAGGCATGGGAGAGATTCAATGATCTACAACGGAAGTGTCCTAACCATGGCTTCGAAAATGAGTTTCTAATTCAGACATTTTATTATGGCTTAGTTTATAATACCCATCTAATTATTGATGCTGCCATAGAGGGAGCCTTGATGAGTAGAACATTTGACGATGCTTTCAAGTTGCTTGAGGAGATGTCCTTGAATCATAGCCAATGGGCTCCAGATGAAGGAATGTTATATTGTCATCAACATGGCAAGAATGAGAATGAGGATCAGCAACCCTTGACTGAAGAGGTTAGTGAACCCATGATAGAGAAACTTTCAGCTAGCCAAATCAATCATTGCAAATTCAAAACACAAAAAAATTTAAGGATCTTGAAGAAACTGTTAGTCACCTTGCTTCTCAATTAGAATCCTTAGTGGCGTACAATAAAGTTCTAGAAGAACAAATATTTAGATTAAGCTCTGGGGAACATTGCAATGCCATTATCACTAGAAGTGGGAGACAATTAAGAGAACTTAAGGAGAAAGAGTCTATTAATGATCATTATGAGGAATTAGAATTAGAAAAATCTTCTAAACATGAACAAACCCTACCTAGTTTAACACCTCAAAAGGGAAGTAAACCAAAAGGGGATGTGCCATGTAAAGAAGCTGATTCTAAGACTAATCTACCTCCACCCTATAGACCACCAGTACCTTTTCCCCAAAGGATAGTGCAAGAAAAGTTCGATAAACAATTTGAGAAATTTTTTGATGTTATGAAAAAGCTTTACATTAACATACCATTTACTGAAGCTTTATCTCAGATGCCCATATATGCTAAATTTTTGAAAGAAATCCAGTCTAACAAAAGAAAGATAGAGAACTATGGTACCGTGGCTTTAACTGAGGAATGTAGTGCTGTTATTCAAAATAGGTTACCACCAAAATTGAATGATCCAGGTAGTATTTCTATCCCATGTTTTATTGGTAGTATGGCTTTTGACCGAGCCTTATGTGATCTAGGGGCTAGTGTAAGTCTTATGCCTTTGTCTGTATGCAGGAAATTGGACATGGGAGCTCCTAAGCCGACTACAATTTCTTTGCAGCTCGCTGATCGATCAGTAAAATATCCAGTGGGTATTCTAGAGGATGTTCCTATACAAGTTGGTAAATACTTCATACCTGTTGATTTTGTGGTACTTGAAATGGAAGAGGATGCCAAGATTCCTATCATTTTGGGTAGGCCGTTCTTAGCCACTACTGGAGCCCTTATTGATGTACAGAACGGTAGACTTGCTTCAAGAATTGGCAATGATAAGATTGAGTTTGATTTGAATAATTCATTGAAAAAATCTGCATATACTAGTTCTTGTTGCACTATTCATGCCATTGATGACACAGTTTATGATGTTAGTTGTTTGTTTGATGATTCTTCTACTGATGTTTCTTTTCTAATTCTTTTTCTGATACCTTGAAAAATTATTGTGAAAAAATTGATAATTCTGGTTTTGAGAATGATTTTGATGAATTCGATGATGAAAAACATGATATTTTAGATTGTGCTACTTTTAATAATGAAAGTGAAAAGATCCCTAAAGTTGAGTTGAAAGTTTTACCTGATAATCTTAGATATGAATTTTTTGGTCCTAACTCCACCTACCCTGTGATTGTGGATGCTAAATTAGATGCCAGGGAAACTGATCTACTCTTGAAGGAGCTAAGAATTCATAGAAAGGTAATTGGGTATTCCATTGATGACTTAAAAGGGATTAATCCTTCTTTTTGTATGCATAGGATTCACATGGAGGATGAGCACAAACCGCATGTAGATTTTCAGAGAAGGCTCAACCCGTCTATGAAGGAAGTGGTGAAGAAGGAAGTACTAAAATTGCTAGATGTAGGTATTATCTACCCTATCTCAGATAGTAAGTGGGTGAGTCCTGTACACTGTGTTCCAAAGAAGGGAGGTGTCACTGTAATGAAAAATATGGATAATGAATTGATACCTGTTAGAAATGTCACTAGTTGGCGTATGTGTATTGATTATAGAAAATTAAATGTTGCCACTAGGATCATTTTCCCTTACCTTTCATTGATCAAATGGTGGAGAGACTTGCCAAACACTCTCACTTTTGTTTTCTTGATGGGTATTCTAGATTTTTTCAGATTCCTATTCATCCTGATGATCAGGATAAAACCACTTTTACATGTCCTTATGGTACTTTTGCTTATAGAAGAATGCCCTTTGGTTTATGCAATGCACCTGCCACTTTTCAAAGGTGTATGATGGCAATTTTTTCTAAATTTATTAAGACTTCATGGATGTTTTTATGGATGATTTCTCTGTCTATGGTTTCTCTTTTGATGACTGCTTAGCTAATCTCTCTAGAGTTTTACAAAGATGCGAAGAGACTAACCTTGTCTTGAATTGGGAAAAGTGTCATTTTATGGTTAGACAGGGGATAGTTTTGGGCCATCTTGTTTCAGAAAGAGGGATTGAAGTGGACAAAGCCAAGATAGAAGTGATTGAGAAGTTAGCACCACCCACCATTGTCAAGGAGATCAGGAGCTTTTTGGGACATGCAGGGTTTTACAGGAGATTCATCAGGGACTTCTCTAAACTTGCTAAACCTTTAACTGATTTACTTTGTAAAGACGCCAAATTCTGCTTTGATGAGAAATATCTGTTTGCTTTTCAGGAGTTAAAGAAAGCTTTGGTTTCAGCACCCATCATTCAGCCCCCAGATTGGGACTTGCCCTTTGAACTCATGTGCGACGCCAGTGATTATGCAGTGGGAGCAGTCTTGGGACAGAGAAAAGATATGAAACCCCATGTTATTCACTATGCCAGCAAGACTTTGGATGAGACACAGAAAAATTACACCACCATTGAGAAAGAACTATTGGCCATAGTATTTGCTTTTGATAAATTTAGGTCATACTTAATTAACTCCAAAGTGGTAGTGTACACTGACCATGCAGCTGTGAAATACTTAATGCAGAAAAAAGACAGCAAACCACGATTACTCAAATGGATTTTACTTCTGTAAGAATTTGATTTGGAAATTAAAGGCAAAAAGGGATCAGAAAACCTTGTTGCAGATCATCTCTTAAGAATAATGGTAGACACTACAAAGAATAATGAGATCAATGATTCCTTCCCTGAAGAACAGCTCTTAACCATTGAACAGATCAGAGCTCCCTGGTATGCTGATATAGTAAATTACCTTGTTGCTAATGTTTTTCCTCCTGATTTGAACTACCAAAAAAGGAAGAAGTTCTTGGGTGAGGTAAAACACTTTTTTTGGGATGAGCCTTATGTGTTTAGAAGATGTATAGTCGGTATTTTTAGAAGATGTGTACCTGAAGAAGAAATCACAGATATTTTGTGCCAATGTCATGGATCCTCTTATGGTGGTCATGCCAGTACTGAAAAGACTGCTTATAAAGTGTTACAATCAGGATTTTATTGGCCTACCATTTTCAAAGATGCTAGAAACTTTGTGTTATCTTGTGATAGATGTCAAAGAACGGGGAACATTAGTAGAAAACATGAGATGCCACTGTCCAACATTCTTGAAGTTGAAATATTTGATGTTTGGGGGATAGACTTTATGGGACCTTTCCCATCTTCAGGAGGTAACAAGTACATTATGGTAGTAGTTGACTATGTTTCAAAATGGGTTGAAGCTCTTGCTTCGCCGACCAATGATTCAAGAGTTGTTGCTAAATTTTTCAAAAAGATCATATTTCCACGGTATGGGACCCCGCGGGTAGTAATCAGTGATGGAGGCTCACATTTCATAGAACACAAATTTTTAGCCTTACTTAGAAAATATGGAGTGAATCATAGAGTGGCAACACCTTATCATCCTCAAACAAGTGGACAAGTGGAAATATCAAACAGAGAAATCAAGGGAATTTTAGAAAAGACCGTGTCAAGCACTAGGAAAGATTGGACATTCAAACTTGATGATGCCTTGTGGGCATACCGGACTGCTTTCAAAACACCAATAGGTATGTCTCCGTTTCAATTGATTTATGGAAAATCATGTCACCTGCTTGTGGAACTTGAACACAAAGCATACTGGGCAATCAAGATGCTGAATTTCGATTTAAAGAGTGCGGGGGAAAAACAAAAATTAGAATTGAATGAGCTAGATGAGATTAGACTCTCTGCATATGAGAATGCAAAAATTTACAAGGAGAGGACAAAAAGATGGCACGATCGACATATTTTCAGGAGAGATTTCCAACCAGGTGACTTTGTTCTTTTATTCAATTCTAGATTGAGACTTTTTCCTAGAAAACTTAAGTCTCGATGGTCTGGTCCTTTTCAGGTAAAGAAAGCTCATCCTTACGGAGCCGTGGATGTATGGAGTGAAGAAATAGGAGAATTCAATGTTAATGGTTAGAGACTTTAGCACTATTATCAAGAAGAGTTAATTGAAGAAAAAGAGAGTTTTTATTTAGATGAACCACGATCAGGTCTGAGTGTTAAAGGGTCTAGCTAAATACTTTTAAATTAGTGCTTCTTGGGAGGCAACCCAAGCTTTCTAACTTTAGTTCACTTCCTTTTATTTACTTTTATCTTAGTTTTATCTTAGAATTAATTTTTATTTCTGAAAAAGAAGCACGGAGAAGAGAAGAAAAAGAAAACTCGGCACAAAAGGTTGATAAAATTTTGTAAGTATCCTCTCCCATTCACCTTTTGGGTTTCATCATTGACTCATGTTTTTGTGTCTACCACCACTACTTTATCTACATGATAATCTTTTGATTTAGATGATTGATTTGTGGCCTTGATCTACCTTTGGGATTATTGTATATGGCTTGATTGATGTTTGATGTCAATGAGTGGATCCAAAATTGAGACTAGAATAAGGCCTATCATGTCAAATTTATTTCTCTTATACATATCTACTTTTGAAATTATTCATTGGTTGAGGAGTAAAATTTTAGGGAGATATGTTGTTTGAAAATTTGATTTAAAAAGTGAAACTACTTCTTGAATAAAATCAGCATATGAGTATGAATACTTGAATTGATATTGATTGACTAGTCTAATTGAGGTTTTATTTATTTTACTATTTGTTGGGAAAAAAGAATCCAAAATCCACAAAAATAGTGAGAGACTCCCCTCCTTGGCACTGTGTAAAATTGACAGTGGTACCGAACGACATGGGTTGAAGTCTAAAAAGAAATGAGAGGAATCTATTCACATTAACTCCGCTGTCTTTGGTAAAGATTCCCAATACTAAAAAGACATGAGTTCTATTACACTGACTATGTGGTCAGTTGACTCCGATTTTGTCACCAGAAAAAAGGTGGTAATCGAATTAGAAAATGTGATTGATGCAAAAAGAAATAAAAAGTATGTATCTATGTAGGTACATACCATCCAAAAACAAAAAGAAAAAGAAAAATACGAGTGGAAAAAAGATTTTGGATATCCTATTCCTGTAAGCAAAAGTATGATAAACCTAAACAGAAAATTGGATAAAGTCTTGAGATTGAAATTCTTTCTTTTATGCAAGTTGTGAAGTTTTATTTGACTAAGTTGTGAATCTTGAGAATTAGATTTAGAAGACGATATATCTGTTTTAAAATTTTATGATGCGGTAATGAAGAATTTTCATTGGTGATTGTTTGTTAGAAATTTATTTTCCATGAGAAAGTCTATGCCTATGATCAATTTTTGAATTTTCTTGGTTTTTGCTTGAGGACAAGCAAACTTTGAGCCTTATGTGTTTGATGACACCGAAATTCATCGTGATTTCTATGCCATTTTATTGATATTTATATGTCATATTCATAGACTTTGCTTGTTTTTATGCCATATTTTATCAATATCTGCGGAATCTACACTCTTTTCTGTTTTTGATGATTTTTAGGTAAAAAGGCACTATTTTTAGGCATTTTCAAGCAAAATAAAATACATAGAAGGATTCCCATCATCAAGAGGAGGTCACCCAAGAAATTTCACGTAAAACGGAGCAAGTCAGCAAATTACGGCAGTGCCGTAATCCATTTTACGGTACCCTATTTTCAGACAGTACCGTAAAATCTGAGCCTTGCCGTATTTTGAAGAATTTCTGAACAGAAAGTTTTTCAGAGTTTACAGCACCGCCGTAAACAATATTACCGTACCGTATTTCAGAACGCTTCAGAACAGAAACTTCGCTCAATATTACGGCACTACCGTAAGAAACTACACGGGCCGTAATTGCTAGACGTTCGCGAACAGAGAGTTCAGCCGATTTTACGGCACTACCGTAAACCAGATTACGGTGCCGTAATTCCCAGACGACATCAGAACAGAAGACTCGAGCGATTTTACGGCAGTGCCGTAAACTATTCCACTACCGTAATTCCTGTTCTGAACGCGACGCCCAGGTCAACTTCAACGCCCGAATCTTGCGGAGGGGATTGTGAGCGATCTAGAACACCAAATTGGATACCGTAAGAAGCAAAAGGGGAGCTTTGGATGAAAGGAATGGACACACACCGGAAGCCCCAATTTTCATCGACTGTCGACAGAGAAATTGCGATTCACATCGCCGCCTAGGGTTTCGCCGTTGCGCTCAATCTAGACAATCTCCGGCCGTGATTTTCATACTAAAGCTTCGTCTGAAGGAGGAGACAATGTGCTAGAAGTTTCAGATCGAAAGGAGATCAATTAGAAGAGAAATCGAAGAAAAAGGAGTCGCCGACACTGTTCATCGACGATCTTTGCAAATTACGGCTGTGAAACACTTCACAGCCGTGCTGTATTTTCTGAACTTCTCTTTTTCTTTGATTTTTGATCCTTTGAAACCATGACTTATTGTAATTCCTTCATGATGATAGCTTAAACTACTTTTGGGACATGGGGGAGTAATTCACTTAATTTCTAATGACTAGATAACTACTTTTCACTATTTTGTTGAGTTTAATATTAGCATGATGATTTTGCTCATGTGATAACTGTGCTTAGACTCTCTATAAGTCCATGTTACTAATTATGTTTTTAGAATTTTCGCAATGAGACTGAAAGGTGATTTGCTTGAGAACTTGGAACCCTAGAATTGCATGTTAGGATCCCTTCCTTAGGTTAGATCTAATTTGATCTATTCTAGTAGATTAATTGCCATGATTATAACATGAACCTATAAATCGAGTCTATTTGTTAAGCATGGAGATCTTGTGCGAAAGCAAGGATCGGAACGTTGGAGATCCATGAGTATAACTAGTGTAGAAACTCGGATGCACGAAAGTGATCCTTGAGACTCCATTAGAGATTATCAAGCTAGAATTCGAATGCACGAAAGTGATCCTTGAGTTCATTGTTTGATGATTTACTTATCTTCAGCGTTGGGACGAATCTTGCGTGAAAGCGAAGACAAATCCCTGTGTGGTTGTTTGCACGAAAGTAAAACAATCCTTTTATTAAGTAAATTACATCTTCATCATGATAAATATGAACTGACGAAATCATTATTCATATCTAGTCATAAAAGTTAAAGTGAATGAAACCCTAACCCCAGCTTTTCTCTCTGATAATTCCGTTTTAGCTTCCGATTGCTATTCTCACTACTTCGATTAGCCTAGATAGTAAGAAGTCAACTATTTGGTATTCGACAACATAGGTCTATGTGGGTTTGATATCTTAATTATTACTTCGAGTATCCGTACACTTGCGGAGATAACAACAAGTGTGGTGACTGAACTAGTTTTTAGAGTCGTATTAGGGGGTGACTAGTCCCTATGCGCCAACACTTAGGTTTTGGTTGTGACTTTAAGAATAAGTTTAGTTTACCTACTTGTTGGGATACAACAACAGCTAGAGGCATGTGCTGGCGCTTGGAGCCATAGAGTTGCATAGGCGAGTCTAGATCTATGAGGCTTGACAGGGATATAAGCATGATATGCTTTACTGCTTTTTCTTATACCTGTCTAGCATGCCGATTTTATTTTATGTTCTCACCATAGGATTGCATGTCTGCATTGGTATAAATAAGATAAAACTAAGTGGTGAAACCCCAAAAATCCTCACTAAATAATAACAAGTATGGTAGCCTTCTGATGCGTAGCTCTTGTCAAACTATCGATCGATGGTACTATGCATTGTTTCCCACCCTAGTGGGATATACCCATCTATCTTTAGGAGGGGTGTGGTGATAATATTTTCCCTGGTTCAGTGAACATCCTGGATGCATCTTTGCAAGGAATTCGTTGGCCCTGGGCATAACGGTCAGGTGAGACTTGATTAGATTTTTCATATGTGATGTATCACATGATGAAATTTTTGGAGGCAACCTCAAGAAGTTAGGACTTTGTGTTGTTCCAACCATAGCTAGGCACAAAGTGCCTAAACTGTCTTGAGAAGGAAAATTCCAAGTTACAATTGGCCGGCGTGCCTACCTTTGGAAGTATGCATCACCTTGTGTAGTACATCCTACCTTGGCAGGATGCAAGGGCATGTGTGAAATTTGGATCCCATCTGACTAAGGAAGTTGGGGGACTTCTCTATTGACTTTTGAGGATTGTCGATTCGAATAAAATAGTGAGAAACAATTATTTTTAAAAGTACAAACTAAATGGTTGGCATGTGACACTGATCTGCTTGTCTCTTGTTGTAGATAGCTACAAACAATAGCAACAACGGATGATCACTGCGATCTTTCCTAAGTTGGTTGGAACCAACTATGTGGACTGGTATCGGAACTTGAGGATTGTCCTCAAGTTTGACGAGAAGCTGTATGTCCTTAAGCAACCTCTTCCCGAACCCATCTCATCTACAGCCTCAACAGCTGAAAAGGATGCTTCAACGGTAGCTTATCTGATTCTAGCATGTCGCCTGAGTTATGAAAACAACATGTAGAGCTGAATATATTCATGATTATTAATCTGAAGCAGCTCTTCGAGGGATAGGCTACAATAGAAAGTTGTGACACCTCTGAAGTAGTCCCTCAGTGTAAAGGTAAGCCTAAGGGTTTGACCAAAGCATTGAGAGAGATGATGAAAAGGGTGGAAGGAGATTAGGTGCATGAGAGAGGATTGCAAGCAACTTTGGTACGAGGAGAAGAGAAGTAACCCTTTGTCTTCTGGCTCAGGTAATTATGTTACCAAAGTCAAGCTATCTACTTCTAGCACATGGGTATTTCATTCCGCATAATGAGACTGACATTTGTAAAATGTTTATGTGCTTAATAGAAATAGGATGAGTGTGACGCAAAGAGACTGACCTACCTGTTGGAGCACATGTTGCTGCCATAGCTTTAGGAGACCACACTCTCTCTGGGGTCAAGACTTTGTTAGAACTTGATTATTTTTATAGCAGTTATGTACTTATGACATTGTATCTATTCCTATTTTAGAGGAATAGATATTCTTAGAATAAAAGGATATTTATTTAGAAATATGTCTAGTACATCATGTAATGAATTTATGGAAAGTTCTATGAGTAACATAAGTACAGTATGGATTAAATTAAGTGGTTCTGTACATAGCTTTGGCATTGTTGTTTACGCCTTATAAACAAGAATCTCGTCCATTAACTCCATGTGAATGGATTCTTGGATTCAATCTCCCTAGAGGAGAATGAGACGATTCAATCTCTTTCGGAAATTTGATTCGTACAAGCCTTATTTACTAAGGAAAACAACAGAAATGTTATTCACCTTTCAGAGGTGGAAGAATAGGAGATTTATTGGATCTCATGCACTATTGTGTGTGTTGACAGATCTAATATTTCAGCCAGAGATAGGGTACTGATCCTTCACAGACATGTCTATATGACACGGATGAAGTGAGGTAACTAGCTTATTAGATCCATAAAGGCTTTCTGATTTTGGATAGCATTAGAGCCATGGTTTATTGACTATCTTGATGAGTATGAGATTTTCTAATAGCTCACTCCTTCTAGAACACCTCATTTGGAAGGTGTGTTTAATAGGAGGAAACGAGTCTTGCTTGGCATGATTCGATATAGGATGAGTCATGTAACTCCTCGTCAAAAAGTTTTTGCAAAAGAAAATAGCTATTCTAACACCGAAAGATGTTATATCAAAAGTGTGTCTCCAGGACTCTATATATGGCATGGATTTTTTGAGACAACCCAACATATTATCAGGATCTGTGGATGTAAGACTTTCAGTCATACATCTAAGTTCTAGTGGACTAAAACAATAATCTGATAAGTGTATGTGGTGTATCCTAAGAAACTTAGGGATATTGCTTCCATATTCCCACAGGAGAACAATTATTTTTGCTCAAAGTGCTATTTTTCCTTTAGAAAGTTTTTTCTCTTTAAAAAGGCTAGTGGGAGGAAGTTGTGACTTAGATCTAGTCCAAGGTCAACCACTTGACACAAGTGGTCAAGGATGGAATCTGAGCCACTGATACAGGTTGTGGGCAACCTAGGCTTAGAAATGTCAGGCTATACATGTTGAATGAATTCATTTGATTTTGAGTTATGGTTAACTCCTAACTTAGACAACGAATCTTCTTCTTATAGTGCCTAAGTTCAGTGGGAGCTTGAATACATCTCTAGTCTTGTATATTAGAGATATACTGATCATCATAAATAACATCCCGATTATTCACTTAGTGAAGAGACAAATTGGAAGTGTTTCGTGATAAATGACTTAAGGGAGACCACCTATGGATTAGGTGAACATTTTCAAGGACAAGGTCCAAGAAACTCATTGACCCTGAGTCAGATTACATACATCGATGCTGGAGAGATTTCATGTTTTAGATAGTCATGGCCTCATGCATTGACTCATTTATGTTTTGGCATTATGATCGATTATGTATTCGATAGTGTGTCTTAGACCAGACATGGCTTATGCCGTGGGCATAACCAATCGATACCAGATCCAATCCAGGTGTGTGGCACTAGATAAGGGGAAAAGAACATCCTTTAGTTCTAAGAAGAACTAAGGAGTGGTTTTGGGAGACAAGAAAAGCTTGATGTACTTGATTACATTTGACAGCTTGTTCTAGTCACACCAAAGTCACAGTTTGCTGTTGTGGTAGTGATAGAAGCTAAAAGAGCTTCAAGATAGACTACCGTGTCTATGACCAAAGACATTTGTAAAATGTTTATGTGCTTAACAGAAATAGGATGAGTGTGACGCAAAGAGACTAACCTACCTGTTGGAGCACATGTTGCTGCCATAGCTTTAGGAGACCTCACTCTCTATTGGGTCAAGACTTTGGTAGAACTTGATTATTTTTATTGCAGTTATGTACTTATGACATTGTATCTATTCCTGTTTTAGAGGAATAGATATTCTTAGAATAAAAGGATATTTATTTGGAAATATGTCTAGTACATCATGCAATGAATTTATGGAAAGTTCTATGAGTAACATAAGTACAGTATGGATTAAATTAAGTGGTTCTGTACATAGCTTTGGCATTGTTGTTTATGCCTTATAAATTAGAATCTCGTCCATTAACTCCATGTGAATGCATTCTTGGATTCAATCTCCCTAGAGGAGAATGAGACGATTCAATCTCTTTCGGAAATTTGATTCGTACAAGCCTTATTTACAAAGGAAAACAATAGAAATGTTATTCACCTTTCATAGGTGGAAGAATAGGAGATTTATTGGATCTCATGCACTATTGTGTGTGTTGACAGATCTAATATTTCAGCCAGAGATAGGGTACTGATCCTTCACAGACATGTCTATATGACACGGATGAAGTGAGGTAACTAGCTTATTAGATCCATAAAGGCTTTCTGATTTTGGATAGCATTAGAGCCATGGTTTATTGACTATCTTGATGAGTATGAGATTTTCTAATAGCTCACTCCTTCTAGAACACCTCATTTGGAAGGTGTGTTTAATAGGAGGAATCGAGTCTTGCTTGGCATGATTCGATATAGGATGAGTCATGTAACTCCTCGTCAAAAAGTTTTTGCAAAAGAAAATATCTATTCTAACACCGAAAGATGTTCTATCTGAAGTGTGTCTCCAGGACTCTATATATGGCATGTATTTTTTGAGACAACCCAACATATTATCAGGATCTATGGAAGTAAGACTTTCAGTCATACATCTAAGTTCTAGTGGACTAAAACAATGATCTGATAAGTGTATGTGGGGTATCCTAAGAAAACTTAGGGATATTGCTTCCATATTCCCACAGGAGAACAATTATTTTTGCTCAAAGTGCTATTTTTCCTTGAGAAAGTTTTTTCTCTTTAAAAAGGCTAGTGGGAGAAAGTTATTACTTGGATCTAGTCCAAGGTCAACCACTTGACACAAGCGGTCAAGGATGGAATCTGAGCCACTGATACAGGTTGTGGGCAACCTAGGCTTAGAAATGTCAGGCTATACATGTTGACTGAATTCATTTGATTTTGAGTTATGGTTAACTCCTAACTTAGACAACGAATCTTCATCTTATAGTGCCTAAGTTCAGTGGGAGCTTGAATGCATCTCTAGTCTCGTATATCAGAGATATACTGATCATCATAAAAACATCCTGATTATTCACTTGGTGAAGAGACAAATTGGAAGTGTTTCGTGATCAATGACTTAAGGGAGACCACCTATGGATTAGGTGAAGATTTTCAAGGACAAGGTCCAAGAAACTCATTGACCCTGAGTCATATTACATACATCGATGCTGGAGAGATTTCATGTTTTAGATAGTCATGGCCTCATGCGTTGACTCATTTATGTTTTGGCATTATGATCGATTATGTGTTCGATAGTGTGTCTTAAACTAGGCATGGCTTATGTGTTGGGAATGCCCGGGCTAAATGAAAATGAAAACAGCGGAAGTGAGCATGAAACGAGATTCCTAATTCAATAATAAGGACCGTCTTACGAAAAATACAAAGGATGTGAAGAGGGCAGCACCTTATGAAGCAACTTTTAGGAGCGACCGATGATGAAGACGCGCAAGGGCCCGTCCTCTGCAATCACGCACACACGGACTCCTTGAGTCCTCTCCAATCTCTGCACTGGGTGCTAGCCCCGGAAGATGAGATCCACACCTCTAGCCTTCTCAACTTGCGCCAACGCCAAGGAGAAGAAGGGGTGTTGGCGACAAGGAGTGGGTAACACTGCCACTTGTCCCAACCTTTTATGCCGAACAACTTTTATTTGTTGTCACCTCCTAGACCCTCACGCCAAGGAGCAGAGGGGAGTCGACAACTAGAGACAAGAGAAGAGTTTGGTACAAAACATCTCCCAAGTGGGCCTCTCTATTTATAATAGTAGAGCCAGACACACACTGGAGATCTTTCCCATGTGGGATAATGAGCATAGGCGCCTATTCACAATTAAGTGTCATGGGTTCGAATCCCCGCAGACGCAATTAATTGTAAATTGCACCCAAGCTTATTAATTAGCCAAGAGAAAAATTCTCTTGCCAATTAATAATTTTATTTTATTCATGTGACTAAAGTGCCAAGCCCAAACTTGCACCTAGACCCTTGTTTGACTCATTTTGACAACACAGGTCAATAGAGGTCAAACATGGTCCACTAGAGTTAACTAGTGATCAACAATGAACTAAAATAAAATATCATCTCCTCTACAAAAGTCTCAAAGCATCAGTTCCCCAAAACGATCCGAATCACACAATGATTCGATCAGAGGCTAAACGATCAGTATGAGAACTCGAGTGTCAAGGTGTGCGACCCTGTAGGTTCTTCAGACGTTGGCAGTGATAACTAAATCATCACAAGCAATGAGTGGCACCTAGCAGTACATCATTGTTACCCAAGTCATCAGAATGGTGTCATCATCGACATCTCCTAAAACTGCGTTAAAGTACAAGTGCAGCTTTGTCCTTTTGCCAACTGATATCCAGATTGGGAAAGTGTATCACACTTGTTAATCCCAATAATATGGCATGACTAAATCAGGTTCTCACCTGGGTATGGCCATACACTTTCAGTCATCCATATAGGGGCGCCATGAACAATCAAGCTTCCCCGTAAGGAAGGGGTAAATCCTCTATTGGCACATTGAATCTCTCATATGGCTTATGACATACCTAATGACAACCATTATGACTTCCCTTTTATGGCGAAGCGTTAGGTTGCATCAAAGTACATCAATCACTATATAGAGATACCAATGCCCTCAAGTCTAGGACAAGCGCAACTCTGTCACTGTGATATTCATCTCGTGACACTGAGATGAATCCTCACGGCGGGTCGATCCAGTATATCTCCCTTGATATACCCATATGTCTGCGTTAGCAACCCGTGCTCAACCAGCGCATATACTAGTCTCAAGCGAATCATAGTTGTCCCATATCCACCATGATTCTCGACCAGTGATAAACATAGAGACTAGATAAAATCTATCTCTTAGGGACATTGTATCTGCAAATGTACATATGCGCAGATGTACAACTCTGCATAATAACGACAATGCCATGATAACTCATTTATCAACTAGATGTGATGCACATATCCCATGGACCATCCTGAGGTCCTAGGGCATAAACACTAACAATCTCCCACTTGCACTAGGACCCTGCATTGAGCAATCTCAACACCATGTCCTAAGCACGACCTGCCACGCTCCTGCTGCGCTAGAGCATCGGTCTGTGGGCTACCATGATTGTATTAGTGTTCATATTTGCTATATCTTAAGTACCTCTGTCCCCAAGACAAGGTATAAGCATCTGAGTATGCCTGCGAAGTTCAACAAAGAACTCCCCCTGCTTCCCAAAAGCATTTGCATACTCTGCTTTCAAGTAGTCTGCTCTGAAGCTCCCAAAGATTTTAGCACCACTACAAGAACAGCTAGACTATCACTGGTTTGACAGGAATAAGCTGCCAAGTGAATCCACTGAGCTTTTCCTATCATTACTGACCAAGAACTACCCCTTAGTTCTATATAGAACCTAAGTGTGTTCTCCATTCCCTATCTAGTGGCATGCACCTGGATTGGACCTAGTATCAATTGGTTATGCTCTCGGCACAAACCACATCTGGTCTATAACATACCATCATCGATGTATGTTATCTGACTTGGCCCTTGGAGTTTCTTGGACTTATCCAAAAACTCACACACCTACCCCATAGGTGATGTCCATTAAGTCATTCATCACAAGACATTTCCCAATCATCTCTTCACCAAGTGAAGGATCGGGACATCGTCTTTGATGATCTGTATGTCCCCAACATACAAGACTAGAGATGTCATCAAGCTCCCACTGAACTTAGGTACTATAAGGTGAAGATTCTTTGTCCAAGTTAGGAGTTACCCATAACACTGACACACATGAATCGATTCAGCCTTTTTCCCACACTTTATGAACCTAGGTTGCCCCACAACCTATATATGAGGCTCAGATTTCATCTTTGACCATCTGTGCTAGGTGGCTGACCTTGGACTAAATCCAAGTCACAATTTCCTCCCACTTGCCATTTTCAAGGAAATACATTTCCAAGAAATCTAGCATCAAGAGCAACAATCGCTTGTTCTCCTGTGGGTCTATGGAAATTAGTATCCCTAAGTCATCTTAGGATACTCCACCTACACTTATCAGATCTTGAATCTATGTCACTAGATTCAGATGTATGACTCCCAAAGTCTCACATCTATAGATCCTGATAATTAGTCATGTCATCTCCTTTCCTGGAGATACATTTAAGATGAAATAGTTCAGTGTCGAATAAACTATCAGCATAACCTCAGTAGAGATATGGTTGACTTTCAATTCCTCCCACTAAAACCACCTTCCAAGGTGTTCTTCAGGAGTTATGAGCTATGAGCATACCTCATACTCAATATGATAGTCACCTGTGGCTCAAGTACTCTTCATCCAACTTGGACTGAAGATCACTTATGAATTTTGATAAGCTGGTTCCATAAATATTTTCGTAATTTCACGAATTCCTATCTTTTGACCTTTCCACTTCACCTCACTTGGTGAAAAATATTTATCAGCAAACAAGTCTTTTGCCCATCTATCACATCTCGAAAGAGGTTAAGATAGTCAATCTCCTAGAAGGAGTTCGAATCCAAGAATTCATGTGCATGAAGTCAGTGGATGCATCACTTGTTTATGATAAAATCTCTGAGTCAGAAGATTGGCATTCAATTTGAACCACTTATTAAATTCAAGTTGTTTTATTACCTCATTATTTGCACAATGTAATGACAAGAGATTTGCAAATGAAAAGAATGTCAAATTCCTTTTATTCCAAAAACTCTACTCCAAAGGAATAGATACAATGTCAATTACATGTTTGCAATAATAAAACAATCCTATTAATGACAAATGAAAAATAGCCCGGCAGCATCAATGCTCCAGCAAGATTTTCTTACTGTCATCCATGTCCTATTTCTCTAGAGCTCCTGCATATTTTTGCAAATATCAGTCTCACCATGCGTTATAAAATACCCATGTACGGAAATAGACAATATAGGATTTGGTAATAAAATTACCTGAGCCTGAAGACGAAGGGTTACTTCTCTTCATCTCTTTCTGAGGATGCATGCAGTCTTTGCGCCAATGGCCCTCCTGGCCACAGTTGAAGTACTTGTTCTCCCTCACCCTGCCTTTCTTTAGTGCCTTGGCCTTGGACTTGCCCTTACCCCTTTTGCGCTTCTTATTGTCTTTGGAGACTATAAGAACGGACTTGGGTTTGGACCTGACCATTTCCTTCTTGATCGCTTCCAGCAGTTTTAGCAGCTCCTCGTGAGTACAAGCTATTTTGTTCATATTGAAGTTAATGACAAAAGCGCTATAACTCGGAGGCAGCGACTGCAGGATAAGGTCCGTAGCCACATCCTGATCCATCAGGTGTCCTAGTCTAGTGAGATGCGACAAGTACCCAAGCAACTTGAGTACATGTGGTCCCACTGGAGGACCTTCAGGCATCTTGCACTGAAAAGCAGCCTTGGATGTTTCAAACCTTTCTGTTCTAGCCTGCGACTCGAATAGTTGCTTTAGATGCGTGATGATCTGAAATGCATTTTGATCCTCATACTGCATCTGCAACTCAGACGACATCGTGGCTAACATAAGGCAGCCAACATCCAAGGCGTCATCCTGATGCTTGCGAAAAGCTTCCCGTTCAGCCGTGCGGGCTGAGGATGATGGTTGAGGAGGAAGCACTTGCTTTAAGACATACAGCTTCTTCTCTTGCTTGAGGATTATCCTCAAGTGCCGGTACCAATCCATGAAGTTAACTCCAGTTAACCTCTCCCTCTCAAGGAAGGAACGGAATGACAGTCCGCTGTTGTTATTGCTTGTAGAAGCCATCTACAATACAAACAAGAGCAAATCAGTATCACATTTCAATCATTTATTCTGGCCTTTTATAAATGACTGTTTCTCACTATTTTATTCGAATCGATAATCCTCAAAAATCGATCGAGAAGTCGCCCGTCTTCCTTAGTGAGATGGGATCCTCATTTCGTACATGGCCTTGTGTCCCACGAGGGTGGGATGTACTGCACAAGGTGACGCATGCTTGCTAAGGTAGGCTCACCGGCCAATTGCTACTCGGCAATTCCCCTTCCCAAGACCGTTCAGGCACTTTGAGTCCAGCGAGGGCTGGATACAGCACAAAGTCCTAACCTCTCGAGGCTGCCTCTAGAAATTTCATCATGTGAACCACCACATATGAAAAATCCTTGTCAAGTCCGACCTGACCGTTATACCCAGGGCCAACAATTTCCTTGCGAAAGGCGCGTCCAGAGTTTTAACCGGACTGGGGAAATTATTGTCACCACACGCCTCTTGAAGATAGATGGGTGTGTCCCATGAGGGTGGGAAACAGTGCACAACACCATCGATCGACAGTTTGACGAGGGTTACGCATCAGAAGGCTAAGTAACGGGACTTGATATTATTTATCGAGGATTTTTGTGGTCTCGGCACCATGGCTTTTTATCTTATTCTACCAATACAGGCATGTAATCCTATGGTGGAATAAAACAAAGCAGTAAAGGCATGCTGGAACAGAAATAGTAAATATGATGTGATCAAAGCCCAAAACATAAGTAACAAGCCCCTAAACCTAGTCCTAGCCACCTAGCACTACCAAGGGCTATGAACCATGGGCTCATGCCAACAAGTCCTTAGCTCATCCCTGAGTGCCCTAAGGGCTCTGCTCCAAGGCCCCATGGTGTGCCACCTAGGTCTTCCGCTCCATGGGTCAGCTCGCGAACCCTAAAGGCACCATCCAGGAAAACCCTAGACACCCTTTAGGTTCAGCCAGCCCGAGTCTTCTCCGTGAGCCAGCTCGCAAACCCTAGGCTCCTCCTAGGATTCGGCCAACTCATATCTCTTCCTGGAAGATAGCTCGCAAACCCTAGGCTCCTCCTAAGGTTCGGCCAAACATCCATGTGCCATCTCTATGCTAGGTATCTCACCTCAATGCTTGATACAAATCATCCCTTGCAAGGTCCGCCACCTAGAGGTGCGCCCCCTTTGCTTGGATGTGCCATCAAGCATCCTTGGAGCTCAATCTTCCTTCATCAGCCCATGAACTTAAGAAGCATCCAAAAGACCTTCAAGTTCTTGGCTAATGATAGAAGATTAGCCCCTCTGCAAGCTTGGAGCGCCAATCATCTTCCTCAACCCATGAACCCAATATGCGCCACCTAGGAAAACTAGGATGCACCATGGCTCAGTCAAGGAATAAGATCAGCCCCCTTAGGTTGCTTTTCCTTCATCATCAGCCCTTGAACCCATGCATGCGCCACTAGGAGACCAAGAAGCCATGAGGGTTCCGTTGAGGATGAAGGTCAGCCACCTTACTTGACTAGGTTGCACCATCACCTTATCCACCCATCATCCCTTAAGTGAACCAACTAAGTAACCCTAGAAGCCACTCAAGGCAGGTCAAATAAGGGGATGCGCCACCTTAGGAGGTGAGGTGTGCCAACCCTAACCCTAGCCGCCACCCCCTTAGATGCGCCCCTAGGTTTAACCCTTGAAGCCACCCTAGGGTTCAGCTAGGTGAGAGTTGCACCACCTTGAGAGATGCGCAAAGGAGAGAGAGAGGAAAACGCCCCAAAATGTCATCAAGACCTTCGATTTGATTTACAATGTAGAATTGAAAATACAAAAATTGAAAGCAGCACGCAGGCCTCACATTAATACATCACAAGCATGGCAATAGGGCTTGACTTTGATCATATCAAATGCATAAGGAAAAACACTTAAGACATGCTCTTCTATATGTAATGAAAAACTACAGAACTAGATTTTAGTTTTTCATTAGAAAACATGTTCGTTAAATCTCCGCGATCTTATCGAAAATTCAGATCTTTCGTTTTCTCTCAGGAGTCTACAAGTGGCCATATATACCCAGATTATCGATGCCACTTGCAATCCCTAACTTGTACGGATTAGGGCAATCACCCAGTCCATGCCCCGAAATCTAGATACAAGTCTCACATAGTGGGTCTATCCCATGAATATGAGGAGAAATAAATTCTCACACATCGGGTCTATCCCCATGTGTAGAAACCGAAAATCATGAATTTTATAAGAGCGAGAAATAACAAACCTACTATTTTTCTACACATAAAACATGGCATAAAGATTTTTAAAAAGTTTCTATGACATGCGCATGCTCGAAAAAACCCATACGCCGATGTATCTCGTAAGTTGGCTCTGATACCACTGTTGGGAATCCCCGGGCTAAATGAAAATGAAAACAGCAGAAGCGAGCTCGAAACGAGATTCCTAATTCAACAATAAGGACCGTCTTACGAAGAATTCGAAGGATGTGAAGAGGGCAGTACCTTATCAAGAAACTTTTAGGAGCGGCCGATGATGAAGATGTGCAAGGGCCCGTCCTCTGCAATCGCGGACACATGGACTCCTCGAGTCCTCCCCAATCTCCGCACTGGGTGCTAGCCCCGGAAGATGAGATCCACGCCTCAAGCCTTCTCAACTTGTGACAATGCCAAGGATAAGAAGGGGTGTTGGCGACAAGGAGTGGGTAGCACTGCCACTTGTCCCAACCTTTGATGCCGAAAAACTTTTATTTGTTGTCACCTCCTAGACCCTCATGCCAAGGAGCAGAGGGGAGTCAACAACTAGAGACAAGAGAAGAGTCTGGTACAAAACATCTCCCAGGTGGGCCTCTCTACTTATAATAGCAGAGCCAGATGCACACTGAAAATCTTTCCCATGTGGGATAATGAGCATAGGCGCCTATTCACAATTAAGTGTCATGGGTTCGAATCCCCGCATATGCAATTAATTGTAAATTGCACCCAAGCTTATTAATTAGCCAAGAGAAAAATTCTCTTGCCAATTAATAATTTTATTTTATTCATGTGACTAAAGTGCCAAGCCCAAACTTGCACCTAGACCCTTGTTTGACTCATTTTGACAACACAGGTCAATAGAGGTCAAACGTGGTCCACTAGAGTCAACTAGTGGTCAACAATGAATGAAAATAAAATATCATCTCCTCTACAAAAGTCTCAAACCATCTGTTCCCCAAAAAGATCCGAATCACACAATGATTTTATCAGAGGCTAAACGATCAGTATGAGAACTCGAGTGTCAAGGTTGGCAATGATGACTAAATCATCACAAGCAATGAGTGGCACCTAGTAGTACATCATTGTTACCCAAGTCATCAGAATGGTGTCATCATCGACATCCCCTAAAATTGCGACAAAGTACAAGTGCAGCTTTGTCCTTTTGCCAACTGATATCCAAATTGGGCAAGTGTGTCATGATGACTCCAAATTTCATAGTGTTTTTCATACTTATTTGGTAGTCTTTTGAGCCATAGTCTTACTCTTTTACTTTGCTTTTATACCATTTTTTACCAAATACTTCAGAATCTACACAATCTTTGGTTTTTAATCAATTTCAGGTAAAAAGGCATTATTATCACTGGTTTTCGAGCAATATCAATGCATGAATGAGTTCTAATCATCAAGAGGAGTCTACCCATCAAATTTCAAGAAAAAAGAAGCCAAACTGCAAAAATACGGCACTACCGTATTTTTGAGCGCAACTCTCACGGTACCGTATTTCTCAACAGAAGTTTTGGGCGAAATACGACACTGCCGTATGAATCTTCACAGTGTCGTATTCTTCAGCGTTCTCAAATATAAAGTTTTGACAGAATTATGGCACTACCGTGGGAAATTACATGGTGCCGTATTATTCGACGATTTTGACCAGAGACTTTTGGAAGAGTTACGGCAGTACCGTCAGGGTTTCCACAGTGCCGTATTTTGTGCAAAATCTGACCAGAAGGATTTGGTAGAAATACGGCACTACCATATTTTTAAGAAAAACTCTCACAGCACCGTATTTTGTGCCCGGAACTCACAGAATAAAATACGGCACCGCCGTATGAATCTTCACCGTGCCGTGTTTTGGAACTCAGAATTCTGATTTTTTCGCCCGATTCTTGCAAAGACCATATCTTTTGATCCAGACCTCCAAATTGAGCTCTGAAAGAGGCGGTGGACTCGTCTTTAAGAGGAGAAAACACAGAAAGTGAAAGCAATGAATTTTATCAGAATCCACAGAGAAATTGAGGGAGAGGCGGAATTGCTATGGTTCATCGGTTCTCCACCTACAGACCACCTCCGGCATAATTTTTGATAGAGAGCTTCGTCTAGTGAAGGAGAACACACACCTCAAGTTCCAGAGCGTTCAGAGTTGAATCGAAGGAGAAATCGACACAACAGTGGTGACAGCGCTGTTGAAGGTAATTTACGAGCTGTAATTTCATTACAGCCCTGTTTTGTAATCTTTCTTCCCTCTTTTCGATTCCTTAACACTCTGAGAATATGTTTTATTATAATCCTTTCATCATGGTAGCTTAATCTTTTTATGGGACATGGGGGTGTAATCTCTTTGTTTCTTAATGGCTAGAAAACCCTAATTTTGTCAAACTGATTTTATTATGATAATTTTACTCTTGTGATTGATTGTTCTTTAATTCTCCTTTGTGTCTTAAATATCAGCATGTTTTAGAGTTTTGCAAAATAGACCGAGAGGTTGATTGTTTGAAATTCGAAACCCTAGGAATTGTTGAGTTTGGAACTATCGTAAGAGATTACGTAGTTCTTCGAATTTTGATTTTTAGTGATTGTATTGCCATGTTGAATTTCTGATACTTTGGATTGAGTTAATGTGTAGACTTGATTTGATATTGCAAGAGATTGAGTATCGAGTCGTTGGAAACCCTTGAGTAAAACTAGTGTTGAGACTCGGATGCACGAGAGTGATCTTTGAGTTTCCACTTGAGGTGATCAACCTAGAATTCGGATGCACGAGAGTGATCCTTGAATTTTTAGCTGATGGTTTACTTATTTTCAGCATTTAATAGATCTTGCGCGTGAGTGGGGATCGGTTCTTTGTATGATTGTCTGCGCGAGAGTGAGACAATTTATTTAAAAAGTAAATTTTACCTTTAACATAATAGAATTAGATTGACAAATACTTATCTTAATCTAGTCATTAGAAATTAAAGTAGATGAACCCCCAGTCCCAATTTCCTCTTTGATATTTTCTCCATGTTCTTTTTGATAGTTTGATTCACTATTTTCCAATTGCCTAGCAGCGAGAAATCGATTATTCAGTACTTGGCAACATAGTCTCTGTGGTTGGATATTTTTATATTACTTCGAGTATCCATGCACTTGCAGACACAACATGTCACACTTGTTAATGTTAGGGTATGCCCTTAAGGCTAATGTTTGAGGCCTTGGGTTATTTTCAATATCATGTATAAACTATATATATATATGTGTTTTTTTTTTATAAAGGCAATTGTTGTTATTCAGATTGTTACATTATCTGCTGTTGTATGTATACTTCTGAGTAATGTCTCAATGATGTTCAGCTTAGCTGACATTCAGTGTTGTCCTTAGTCGAGATATCTCGGTGAACATGAGACAGCCTTGATATGATTGAGACTAATATGTGTTCTAAACTTATAGGATGCTCCGGGCATAGAATAAGATTTAGACACATAGGTGCATTGGATGTACTGGACTGACCCTACTTAGGATATTCAATTGTTTGTCACAATGTGAATAATCCTTGTATGCAAGCAAGTGGTATATTCCCTCTGACTTGAGATCACTTGTGTTTCTAAGTGATGATTGGCATTATCTTGAGGAAGTTCAATATCATTTGAAAGATAATGGTTAAGGATTATCTTGGATAGTGGGCATGAGTCATGTTAGGGCACTTGTGATAGATATAGGATTGCCTCTCCTAGTTGGAGTGTGATGTTCTAAAGGGCCCCCTGGATGAAATGGTTGAGAATGTGTATGGCCATACCCAGACGACTATGTTCGTCTGATCTAACCATTTTCATCATGTTGGAATCGCAGGCTTGACATGCTTGTCCAATGGGAACATCTAGTGGCAAAGGGAAACATGTATGCCAAGTGAATTAGATTCACACTTGTGCTGTGGTTTGGGAGTAGTCTTGGAAGACTCTTTCCTTCATAACGGGAGACAGTGATGTGTTGCTAGATACCCCTCTCTGATCGTGATAACGTAAGTTATCATTACCGACATTGAAGGAAACCCTTAGGGTCGCACAATTTCATGATATAGCTTACTTATGTCAGATCGTGTGAACTGGAGGAATTTAAGCTCTGATTGGAAGTGAGATCTAGTCTAATCATGTTTAATTGATTAGGGCATATGATCGGTAAGCTTCGATCGGGAGGATTGATGCTTGATCGTAAAGATTAGGGGTTCAAAGAGATGTGTGGTTAGATCTTGAGCCATATGGTTCAAAGAGATCATAACCAGGGCTGGTTCGACTTGATGCTTGAACCAATTCGAAATTTGACCGGTTCATTAGTGAACGCATGGTTCAATTAAGAGGGAAGTTTTCGATGGGTTGAATGGGAGTTAAGGAGGGAGTTACATGTTTGGTTCTTACCATATGTGGTAACCGAACATTCCTTCTTGGTCTCTCTCTCTCTCACGGTTTCGAAAAAGAAGAGCTCTCGTTTCTTCCTCTTTTCGGCTCTCTCTCTCATGTAGATCTTTTTCACGCAAGGGAAGAACTTCGACCAGCCAAAAGAGTGCACATCTTCCTCTCCAAGACACGATTAAAGCATCCTTGGTGTCTTTGCTAGCACAAGGAACACAAGGAAGGAAGTCGACATCATCTTGTGTGTGACATCTTTGGAGAAGAGGCACTCGCCCCTTTCATCTTCCAAGCCGCCTCTTACATCATGGCAATGGTAATACTCTAACTTTTTCTATACAAGTTTTATAAGGTTGATCATGTGCTCAATCCATGCGATTCTATGATGACCTAGTATTTCCGCTACAACAAGTTTTTGAATGACACTTGTGACCAAGGCTTCCCAACAATTGGTATCAGAGCCAAGTTTTTATGGCTTGATGCATATGATTGCCGTGATCCATACTTGATTTTTGGATAGATCTTGTTTAGTTTCACATGCGACAACATGATACAATGTTTACATACATAGTTTGCGCATATCATAGTTGTGTTTTAAACTTATCTTCATGCGCGACTTCACTAGATCTATCTGTGCGCCTACTTCAAACACTTAGACGGGTTAACAGTTTTGAAGTCGTTAGTCAAGTATGGACCCAACAGCCTAATCAGACTATCTGATAGCCTGGATGGGCGGCTGGATAGCACCTGTGCGCAAGCTGTACAGGTGGCTATAAGCCGACTGCAGAAGGGCGTGTAGCGATGTGTGTTTGAGGCGCCTAGTGAACGATCATGATTATGGCCCGGGGTCACACCCGCTTGACGGAAATCATGTGGGACGTTCAGCTCTTAAGGCATGCATAGTCGACCATTGGGTCGACGCAAGTCAGTTATGACTGGGTGCATGCAAGGGCAGTGGGTCTGACTTGGTCTGATGAGTGGATATCTGTTAATGGACCGTTGTAAGGTAGTAGGGCACATAAGGAAATAAAATTGATGCCATGGGTTTTTTCTAAAATTTTATTTCTGTTTGGATCACATGTAGTGCATGTTTAACATGTTGCATTGAGTATATTGAGTGTTTATTTAATCTTATGTGGGCTGCCCTATTTTGTATGCTGTGCTGGGGCCTGCGTGCCTGGAAAGAATATATTGGTGTGATCTGCAAATCACATTTAATTTATTAAAATGTATAATTGACCTGCGTGTCAAACCATGTCTAGATAGTTTAAAATGTAATTTGATCAGACATGAGCACACAGCACATTTAGCAGAAGCGCTTGCAGCAATTGGCTTCACTAGGTGGGTGGTCTAGAGGTCGACTCTAGAACAGGCCCATTCTGTCTTGTGGGCGCATTTGGGCTGCAGATGGCGTTTGGGCCCGGGCTGGGCCGGATAAGGTACAAGAGTCCCATAAAGAGCTCAAGTAAAGACTTTTGTTAAACTAGGGTTTTACTTAAGTTTTATGGGCGTTTACCACATAAGATAATGGTGCTTTAATTTACTGTTTTAAGTAATATTAGCACATGCATGTTTTATTCTTTAGCTATCACTATAGAATTTGCATGATAGTAAGAAGATAAAAGACCGTTAAAATCCAACGTAAATATCAAGCTATCGATTGCCTTCTGACGCGAAACCTCACTGTTCTGACTATCGTTGGGGCCGTGTTGTACCCACTCAGTGGGCACGCCCAGCTATCTTCAGACGGTGCGCGATTACACCTACATGCTACAGAGAAGGGATTTATCGCTTCTCGTTGCTCAGCATAGCACGTGGTGGTCCAGGAAGTAGGTCAGGTCAGCTTGACCATATAGGCTACAAGTTGAGCATATGATAGCTATATGGAGGCAGCCATCTGAGGAATCAGAAACTGTGTTGTACCAACTCAGTTGGCACAGTCTTCTGGATTGCCTAGATGAAGGGGAATCGCACGGGTTGGCGATTGGCATGGATTGCCTACCAGTGATTAGTGCTTGAACTCTCTGTGCATCTTATCTCGCTTGAGCGGGACGCGGAGATCAAATATGAAATCTGGATCCCATCTCACTAAAAGAGTTTTACTCTTTCGGGCTGTTTTATTGGATTTTCAGTCAGATAAAATAGTGAGAAAAGAATCACTCTTAAGTCCTGGAATGATTCTAATATGGATATTGACCTTGTTGTTCTTGCTATGTTGTAGATTCCTGCAGCAACGAACACCACAGGGCTCAACTTGTGATCCATATTGGAAAAGGAGAAGTTTGCTGGGCCAAACTTCTTAGACTGGTACAGATAGCTGAAGATTGTCCTCAAAGCTGAGAGGAAGCTGTACGTCCTTGAGCCGGCAATGCCGGCTCAACCCGCTGCGAACGCCGCAAGGGCGGTTCGAGATGCTTATGAGAAGCACGTCAGTGATAGTACTGATGTCGCTTGCCTTATGCTTGCGTCAATGACGCCCGAGCTCCAGCGTCAGCATGAGGATTTGTCTGCTATTGATATTATAGCAAATCTGAAAATGCTGTATGCTGCACAGGCAAGGACAGAATGCTATAACTTGACGAAACTTTTCTTTCATAGCAAACTGACTGAAGGAAGTCCAGTGGGAGCTCATGTACTCAAGATGATTGGGTACAAAGAAGCTCTAGAGAAACTGGGACATGCCATCAATCAAGAACTTGTTGTAGACATCATCTTGTAGTCTCTCCCGGCTTCTTTCGATGCGTTCATCATTAATTTTAATATGAACAAAATCGACTGTACTCCAGCAGAATTACTGAACATGCTCTGCACTACAGAGCAGACTCTTGAGAAGGGAAAGCCTTCGTCCTCTGTCTTGATGGTTCCTTTAGGGAATAAGAAGAAGGGGAAGAAGGGCAAAACCCCTATCAAGAGCTACAACAAGGCTTTGAAACAAAAGGTGAAGCGGTCAAAGGACAACAGATGCTTCCATTGTGGCCAGCTAGGTCACTGGAAGAAGGACTGTAGAGCGCTCCGAGGAGAGAGGAAGGGAAGTAAGCCTTTCACTTCTGGCTCAGGTATTTTCGTGACTGAAGTCATGGTTGCTTCTTCTATTTCATGGGTGTTGGACACTGCATGTGGAGTTCACATTTGTTCAAATGTGTAGGAACTCAAGAGAAGAAGACAGGTGGGACAGCATGAGGTGGACCTACGAGTTGGAAACGGGGCACGAGTTGCTGCTGTTGCTGTAGGAGAATATTACATCTCTTTACCATCTGGATTTGTATTAGAACTTGACAATTGTTATTTTGTACCAAGCATAACAAAGAATATTATCTCCATTCCTACTCTTGTCAGGAAAGGTTTTTCATTTGAATGCAAAACTTCACAGTGCTGTATTTCATATGATAATATGGTTTATGCAACTGGGTCGATTAACAATGGGTTATACATGTTGGACATGGAATGTTCTGTACAACAAATTGATAATAAGAAAGCCAAGTATGCTGATAACAGCACCTTGTTATGGCATAGTCGTCTAGGCCATATTAACAAGAAGCGCATTAAGCGGTTGCATGACTATGGACTGCTGGGATCATTCTCCTATGAGGAGTTTGATACATGCAAAGCTTGTTTAATGGGTAAGATGACGAAGACTCCTTTTTCTAATAAAGGTGAAAGGGCTCCAGGTTTACTTGACCTTATTCACAGTGATGTGTGTGGGCCATTTAGTAAACATGCCAGAGGTGGGTATTCATACTTCATTACTTTTACTGATGATTTCAGTAGATATGGTTATGTCTATTTAATGAGACATAAAAGTGAATCTTTTGACAAGTTCAAAGAATTCAAAAATGAAGTACAGAATCAATTAGGCTGAAATATCAAGGCACTTCGATCAGATCGAGGTGGAGAATACTTGAGTCGTGAGTTTACTGACTATCTGAAAGTGCGTGGGATCATCTCACAGCTCACTCCGCCAGGAACACCGCAATGGAATGGTGTGTCCGAGAGGAGGAATCGAACCTTATTGGATATGATTCGTTCTATGATGAGTCAGGCTACTCTACCTTACTCCTTTTGGGGATTTGCACTAGAAACAGCTGCAAAGGTGCTAAACCGAGTGCCATCCAAGGCCGTTTCAAAGACACCATATGAGTTATGGTATGGGAAACAGCCGAGCTTGACATTTATCAAAATCTGGGGTTGCGAGGCTTATGTCAAAAAGCTCGCCTCTAGAAAACTGGAGAGCAGATATGATAAATGTATATTTGTCGGATACCCTAAAGAAACTAAGGGTTATTATTTCTACGACCCTAAAGAGAATAAAGTATTTGTTGCTCGAACGGCTATTTTTTTTGAGAAGGAATTTCTTCTGCAAGAGGCCAGTGGGAGAGAAATAAAGTTGGATGAAGTTCCAGAAGAAGGACAAAGTAGTCAAGCACAGTTGGATGACCCTGAACCAATAGATCAGGTTAATATTCAACCTGAGGCTCAGATATCACGGGAACCGCGTAGATCGGGAAGGATTCGTCGTCAGCCTGAGCGCTATGACGGAGTCTACATCATTAATGATGAACCCCTCACTTATGCGGATGCGGTATGTGGACCGGAGTCAGCAAGATGGCTTGAAGCTATGCGAGCTGAGATGGACTCCATGTCAGATAACCAAGTCTGGGATTTGGTTGATCCGCCTCTGGGAGTAATCCCTATAGGCTGTAAGTGGATCTTCAGAAAGAAGAAAGACATGGATGGTAACGTAGTTACCTATAAGGGTAGGCTAGTTGCGAAAGGTTTCAAACAAATCTACAGGATAGATTATGATGAAACTTTCTCTCCTGTAGCCATGTTCAAGTCCATTCGAATTATTCTCGCGATAGCAACATATTTTGATTATGAGATCTAGCAAATGGATGTGAAAACCGCTTTTCTTAACGGAAAATTAGAAGAGGATGTGTACATGACACAACCTGAAGGTTTCATTAACCCATCAGAACGTCATAAAATATGCAAATTAAGGAAGTCCATTTATGGACTAAAACAAGCATCGAGAAGCTGGAATATTCGTTTTGATGAATCAGTTTTTGAATTTGGTTTCATCAAAAATGAAGATGACCCATGTGTATATAAAAGGTTTAGTGGGAGCGTGATTACTTTCCTAGTCCTCTACGTCGATGATATTTTAATCATTGGAAACGATATTCCTGAACTGCAAGCAGTCAAAGCATGGTTAAGAAAATGTTTCCAGATGAAAGATTTAGGAGAAGCGACCTATATACTAGGTGTGGAGATCTTTAGAGATAGATCTAATAGGCTTCTCGGGCTATGCCAGAGTACTTACATCGATAAGGTCCTGGAGAGATTCCATTTAGAAAATTCTAAAAGAGGATATCTTCCAGTCAGACATGGTCTGAATCTTTCAAAAGGCCATTGTCCTCAAACATAGTCTGAGAAAGATGAGATGGACAATACGCCTTATGCTTCGGCTATTGGGTCTATCATGTATGCGATGTTGTGTACTCGCCCAGACGTCGCTTACGGGTTAAGCGTAACCAGTCGGTTCCAAGGTAATCCAGGGAAGGCACACTGGATTGCAGTCAAGAATATTTTAAAATATCTTCGGAGATCCAAAGATATGTTCTTGATTTATGGAGGTCAGGAAGAACTCAGTATTGAAGGATATACTGATGCTTCATTCCAATCTGACCAAGACGATTTCCGATCGCAATTAGGCTATGTTTTTAGCTTGAATGGAGGAGCAGTGGTGTGGAAGAGTTTCAAACAATCAATTGTTGCTGATTCCACAATAGAAGCCGAGTATGTTGCAGCCTCAGAAGCATCAAAGGAGGCAGTATGGATTCGTAAGTTCATTCAGGAACTTGGTGTTGTTCCTTCAAGTGCAGATCCATTGGTTATCTTCTGTGATAACACTGGAGCGATTGCACAAGCGAAGGAACCACGGTCACACCAGAAGTCCAAGCACATACAGAGAAGGTTTCACTTGATTCGTGAAATCATTGATCGAGGAGATATCAAGATCTGCAAGATTCATACAGATGACAATCTAGCTGACCCGCTTACAAAGCCTCTGGCGCAGCAGAAGCATGAGAAGCACTGTAATAATATGGGTTTGAGATTTCTCAACCATTAGTTTAAGTGCAAGTGGGAGATTGTTAGGGTATGCCCTTAAGGCTAATGTTTGAGGCCTTGGGTTATTTTCAATATCATGTATAAACTATATATATATATGTTTTTTTTTATAAAGGCAATTGTTGTTATTCAGATTGTTACATTATCTGCTGTTGTATGTATACTTCTGAGTAATGTCTCAATGATGTTCAGCTTAGCTGACATTCAGTGTTGTCCTAAGTCGAGATATCTCGGTGAACATGAGACAGCCTTGATATGATTGAGACTAATATGTGTTCTAAACTTATAGGATGCTTCGGGCATAGAATAAGATTTAGACACATAGGTGCATTGGATGTACTGGACTGACCCTACTTAGGATATTCAATTGTTTGTCACAATGTGAATAATCCTTGTATGCAAGCAAGTGGTATATTCCCTCTGACTTGAGATCACTTGTGTTTCTAAGTGATGATTGGCATTATCTTGAGGAAGTTCAATATCATTTGAAAGATAATGGTTAAGGATTATCTTGGATAGTGGGCATGAGTCATGTTAGGGCACTTGTGATAGATATAGGATTGCCTCTCCTAGTTGGAGTGTGATGTTCTAAAGGGCCCCCTGGATGAAATGGTTGAGAATGTGTATGGCCATACCCAGACGACTATGTTCGTCTGATCTAACCATTTTCATCATGTTGGAATCGCAGGCTTGACATGCTTGTCCAATGGGAACATCTAGTGGCAAAGGGAAACATGTATGCCAAGTGAATTAGATTCACACTTGTGCTGTGGTTTGGGAGTAGTCTTGGAAGACTCTTTCCTTCATAACGGGAGACAGTGATGTGTTGCTAGATACCCCTCTCTGATCGTGATAACGTAAGTTATCGTTACCGACATTGAAGGAAACCCTTAGGGTCGCACAATTTGATGATATAGCTTACTTATGTCAGATCGTGTGAACTGGAGGAATTTAAGCTCTGATTGGAAGTGAGATCTAGTCTAATCATGTTTAATTGATTAGGGCATATGATCGGTAAGCTTCGATCGGGAGGATTGATGCTTGATCGTAAAGATCAGGGGTTCAAAGAGATGTGTGGTTAGATCTTGAGCCATATGGTTCAAAGAGATCATAACCAGGGCTGGTTCGACTTGATGCTTGAACCAATTCGAAATTGGACCGGTTCATTAGTGAACGCATGGTTCAATTAAGAGGGAAGTTTTCGATGGGTTGAATGGGAGTTAAGGAGGGAGTTACATGTTTGGTTCTTACCATATGTGGTAACCGAACATTCCTTCTTGGTCTCTCTCTCTCTCACGGTTTTGAAAAAGAAGAGCTCTCGTTTCTTCCTCTTTTCGGCTCTCTCTCTCGTGTAGATCTTTTTCACGCAAGGGAAGAACTTCGACCAGCCAAAAGAGTGCACATCTTCCTCTCCAAGACACGATTAAAGACTCCTTGGTGTCTTTGCTAGCACAAGGAACACAAGGAAGGAAATCGACATCATCTTGTGTGTGACATCTTTGGAGAAGAGGCACTCGCCCCTTTCATCTTCCAAGCCGCCTCTTACATCATGGCAATGGTAATACTCTAACTTGTTCTATACAAGTTTTATAAGGTTGATCATGTGCTCAATCCATGCGATTCTATGATGACCTAGTATTTCCGCTACAACAAGTTTTTGAATGACACTTGTGACCAAGGTTTCCCAACAGTTAATCCCAATAATATGGCATGACTAAATCAGGTTCTCACCTGTGTGTGGCCATACACTTTTAGTCATCCATATAGGGCCACCATGGACAATCAAGCTTCCCCGTTAGGAAGGGGCAAATCCTCTATTGGCACATTGAATCTCTCATACGGCTTATGACATACCTAATTACAACCGTTATGGCTTCCCTTTTACAGTGAAGCGTTAGGTTGCATCAATGTACATCAATCACTATATAGAGATACCAATGCCCTCAAGTCTAGGACAAGCGCAACTCTGTCACTGTGATATTCATCTCGTGACACTGAGATGAATCCTCACAGCGCGTCGATCTAGTATATCTCCCTTGATATACCCATATGCCTGCGTTAGCAACCCGTGCTCAACCAGCGCATATACTAGTCTCAATCGAATCTTAACGGCGAAGCGTTAAGTTGCATCAAAGTACATCAATCACTATATAGAGATACCAATGCCCTCAAGTCTAGGACAAGTGCAACTCTATCACTGTGATATTCATCTCGTGGTACTGAGATGAATCCTCACGGCGGGTCGATCCAGTATATCTCCTTTGATATACCCATATGCCTGCGTTAGCAACCTGTGCTCAACCAGCGCATATACTAGTCTCAAGCGAATCATAGATGTCCCATATCCACCATGATTCTCGACCAAGGATAAACACAGAGACTGGGCTAACTCATCGTGAAGATTCGATTTAGTGTCACAAATTAAATTTCACAGTGACAGAGGTATACTTGTCCTCAACTTGAGGTCATTGATATCTCTATATGGTAAGTGGTGTACATTGATACAACCTAATGCTCCACCATAATAGGGGAATCATAACATTTGTGATCAGGCATATCATAAGCCATATGAGAGGTTCAATGAGCCCATATAGGATTTGCCCCTTCCTTAATTGGAATCTTGATATCCTTGGGCGCCCCACATAAATGCATGACTGAAAGTGTATGGTAATACCCAAGTGAGATCCTAATTTAGTCATGACCATTAGATTGGGTCAAATAAGTATGACACGCTTGTCCAATTTGGATATCAGTTCGGCAAAAGGACTATAGCGTACATGTACTTTGTCACAGTTTAGGGCTTGTCGATGATGATATTATTGGGAATCCCCAGGCCAATTTAAAATAATTATCAACAACGAAAGCATTGGCTCGAAACAGAATTCCCGTGAAAGCTAGGATCATCTTACGAGTGAGAAATCGATGGAAGTGAAGAGTAGTACCCTTTAACAATTTTTGGAGATGCGTTGATGATGAAAGACACGCATGATGCTGCCGCAAGTGCACAGCTTTATCGAAGTAATAAAAAAGATTATCATTCCCAATGAGGATCTGGCGGTCAAGTACTGTTGTAGTCCGCAAGTGCACGGATACTCGAAGTAATAAAGAAAGATATCGAACCACAGAGACCTTGTTATCAAGTACCGAATAATTGAGTTCTTACTATCTAGGCAATCGAAACTATGCAAGTGAACTAATGAAAGATAACAAAAATATCAGAGAGAGACGTTGGGGCTAGGGTTTCATCCTCTTTAATTTCTATGACTAGATATGAATAGTAAGTCGTCAGTTTAATTTTATCATGATAAAGATATAATTTACTTTATAAAAGGATCATCTCACTCTCATGTAGACAATCGTGCAGGGACCGATCTTCAGTTTCGCGCAAGATCTATCCCAAGCTGAAAATAAGTAAATCATCAAACAACGAACTCAAGGATCACTTTCGTGCATCCGAATCCTAAGTTGATTATCTCAAGTGGAATCTTAAGGATCACTTTCGTGCATCCGAGTCTCAACACAAGTTCTACTTATGGTTCTCCAACATTCCGATCCTCACTTTCGCACAAGATCTCCATGTTTGATAAATTAACTCAATCATAGATTCATATTATCAACATGGCAATTATTTTTCTAAAATCAAGAAACAAGAACTAACCTAATTTTTACAGTAAGTTCCTAACATTCAATTCTAGGGTTCCAAGTTCTCAAGCAAGTCACCTTTCGGTCCTTATTGTGAAAACTCTAAAACATGATTAATAACATGAATCTATGGAGAATTAAAGAGCAATTATCACATAAGTAGAATTATCATGCAAAAATTATACGTGACGAAGTAATGAAAAATTTATCTAGTCATTAAGAAATTAAAGGGAATTACTCCCCCATGTCCCATAAAAGGTTTAAGCTAGCATGGATGAAAGATTACAATAATTCATATATCAAAGTGTAAGAAATTAAAGGAAAAGGGGAAAAACAAATAACCACACGGCTGTAATGGAGATTACAGCTGTAATTTTCGTGTGTGAACAGTGCCGGCGGCGTGCTTTTGTTGATTTCTCCTCCGATCGAGATCCTTTTACCCTGAAACTTCTGGGGTATGTACTCCTACTCAAGGCGAAGCTTCCCTTCAAATTTTACGGCCGGAGATGCGTTGTATGCTTCCCGGCGGTGAAACTTAGTGCTGCGGCGTGAAACTCGATTTCTCCTTTGTCAGTGGATGAAAATTAGGGCTTTTGGTGTCTCCCTCTTCGTCTCGTCGAAAGGTCTTTTTTTGCTTCTTACAGCTTTGAATTTAATGGCCTGGATCATCCGCAATCGATCGCGCAAAAATCAAACTTCAAGGTTGACCAGGAAAATCGCGTCGAGAGTTAGAATTATGGCCGTGAAAATGGTTATGACAGTGCCGTAATTTGCGCTGGAACTCTCGGTACAAAATTATCTGGAATTACGGTACCGTGAATTGCATTACGGCAGTGCCGTATTTTCCTCGAATCTCTTGGGTGGAAAATCGACTCAAAATACGGCCCGTAATTTCTGTTACGGCAGTACTGTAAAATCCATCAAACTTTCTGTGTAGAATCGAACCCAGATTACGTCCCGTGAAATCAGTTACGGCAAGGCCGTAATTTCCTTAAAACTTTCTGTACGAAAAAATCCCAAAATACGGTAGCACACCAAAAATATGGCAGTACCGTGGTTTTGTTCTATAGATGCAGTGAAACCACGGTACCATAATGTAGATTACGGGGGTGCCGTAATTTCCTCTGAAGCTCCAATCTTCTTGAAATTTGATATGTAATCTTCTCTTGATTGTGGGAATTCATCCATGCATCTAGAATTACTTGAAAATGCTTGAAAATCATGCCTTTTTGTCTGAAAATCATCAAAAACCCAAAAGAGCGTAGATTCCACAATAATTGATAAAAAAAGCATAAAATTAAGGAAAGATGTAGGAATATGACACAAAAATACCAATGAAATGACACTAAATTTGCTATAAATTTCGGTGTCATCAAACACATAAGGCTTAAACTTTGCTTGTCCTCAAGCAAAAATTAAAAACTGATCATAGTCATAGACTTTTTCATGAAGAATAAATTTCTAAAATACAATTGTGATATCCATGATTTAGCTTCTAACATCATTATGAAGATTATGAAGTAATTATAGAGAAATACCCATAGTAACTCAAGAGGAATAATGCATATAGAAAAAGACTAAAGTATAAATGTAATTATTTTGGATGCATGTTGAGCACTTAAGTGATAATTTGAATAAGTGATTTCTCCTTATTTGGTAAAGTCAAAACAAATAAGAGAGAAAGGATATAAGTGGTTAAGTGACATGCATAAGAAAAACACCTCATGCTTGTCTTTGAGCCACCTCAAGCTTGTCATGAGGATAAGATGAACTTGGTGATGACACCTCATAGTAGGGGTGACTAATGAGGTAAAAAGAAGGAAAAAAAATGTTTTTACCAGCAACTTCGTTTGGGCTTGTAGAAGAAGTGGTGAAGGTGGTGAAAGAAGAAGAAGACTTAGAAAAGCATAAATTTTCATAAGGAAAGTTTCTACCCTATGCCCTAAATTCATGGTTTCATAAATATGATAATTTCATCCTCAAAATGATCTTCAAATCCTTTATTTGATACTCTGATTTTGTTGAAATCCAAATGAATTTCGAAGGTGTTTTTCATAAACGAATGTGGAAAATTTTAAAAGCATGGTTAAGGTGATGTGAGTGTGTAAATCTGACCATGTTAGGGTTCTTCTTCTATATCTTTATACACACAAATGGTTTATAACTGAGAATTGATTTGTAGAAAAGAAGACTTGAACACCTTTCCAACGCATCCAATATTGGATATAGGTACTTTAAGCTCAGGCATCAATGATGTAGCATCATTCAGCATATACTTGCTGTAAAACCAGACTGACCTACTTGTGTGGTTTTGTGTATAACTTCTGATATACCACTCGGTTTTGCCTGATTCTTGATTTAACTGAACGTAGATTCAAATATCTTTCCAACGTATTATATATTGTATATCTTTCATATGCTTCGTGGTTATAAACGGATTGCATTTTCTAGTTTAATGCCCTAAAATTTTGGGGAACAGGGCAGTTTGATCCTTTGTTACTATAACCCTTATATCATTTGTATACTCTGTCAAATGGACTCAAACCAAGCTTATTGGAAAATAGACTGAAATACGGTTTCAATGAATCCTATATTGTATGGTTTTATGTAGTAGCTTCCTATGATTCATCTGAATGAAGTGAGCTGAACAAATTGATATTCTCTATTGAACTCTTATTGTGGAATTTGTAGGTATTCTTATGCACATTCCATGCACATGATTTTGATGAATGGATCAATGTCCTTTCCTGGTATGACGATTATAAGTTTATGCATGGGGTTTGTCAGTTTTGATACTTTTAGCCATCATCATGTTGTAAGGGCAATATCCCAATGTTGATAATGTTGCTTATATCATGACAAGTCTTTGGCTCTTATGACTTTAGTGGGAAAATGATTTGATCCCATTTATGGGAATTAAGTATGTGGAGCTAAGTGCTACATGGAGCAAAGTGCCACATTAGAAATAATGGGGGCCACCTCTTGAATCCATGGGAGCCACCTCTAGAATCCCTCCATTCACATTTGGTTGGGGCATGGAGAGCCCTTTGCCGGCGTTTTGCTTTGTGGGCTTTCCCAGACGTGGGTTAGTCTTGCTTCCAGACGTGGAGGACTTTGTTTTGCATTGTTCCCACTATGCTATCAATGATACTTTGATATTAGTTCCATTGTGACATTTTGGTACTCCTGGGATAAGTACATCTTTTGGGTTCTTGATATCATCCTTATGCTCTATGTATAGGTTGTCATTATGGTATGAGTTTTGGATATCCATTTGATAAATTCGGTATTGATGCTTCTTTTTTGCATATGATATGATTGTTGGTGTATATGCCCTGCAGACCAATGTATGGACATGGTCAGACATTATTTGAATGTACTTTGATAGAACTATTATTCTTTATTGAGGCATGGTCGTTATTATGCAGACTTCTCTACCTGCGTTGATGTATTGAGTTGCATATATAATGTCCCAGGAGTTTGGATTGGATCCATTCCCATAAGCTATCCCCAGACAAGGTACCATAGCAGATATGAGACAGCTTTGGTATATGTAAGACTGGTGTATGGGCTGGTTAGATGCGGGGCACAGTAACGCAGACATACAGGTGCATTGGATGCACTAGAGTGATCTACCGTGAGGATTGACTTATCTAGTCAACAAGTCAATCTCACATGCAAGAGGTTTGCATTGATCCTTAGACTTGAGGCATTCATGTCTAGATTTGATGATGGGTATGCTTTGATACAGTCTTACGTCTCTCCGTAATTGGGAGACCAAAACGATTGTCATTGGGCATATCATAAGTCATGTAGAGACATGGATGACCAATAGTAGGATTTGCCCCTTCCTTCAGAGGAAGCATGATATCCACTCGGGGGCGCCCCACCTTATTGGTGCATGATAGAAATGTGTGGCCACACTAGTTGAGTCATGACCAATGCATTGGATTGATAAACATGAGACTAATCCAATGACAGGATATCAGTTTAGGCAAAGGGATCTATAATGCAATGGGAATCCTCGTTGCTTGTTAGGAGTTGTTGCCATAATGACTTAAGTCATATGACATGGGTAGTAGTGATGTGTTGCTAGATACCCCTCACTACTTATGATGTTTACATCATTGCCATCGTCTTATGGATCCTACGGGGTCCCACGCAATAGACTCTTGACGTTGCTTTAATCAGAAGCCTTTGGATCATGTTATTGGATAACTTGGATCCATTTGGAAGATTTCATCAGCGCCAATGGGCCTGATGAGTTGGAAGAAAGTTATTGGAGTCAAACTTCATTTTTGGCAGGTTGACCTAAAATTGACCTAGATTGGTCACATTTGGATTAGGGTTGCATTGGATTGGATCCAATGGCTTAATCAACCCATGCCATGAAGTTTGGGTTAGCTCATTATCCAATGAGGCCCAATAATAAGTTATGATGAAGAAGGAATTGACTTAAAAGGGTATAATGGGGATAAACCCAACCCCATTGGCGTCTAGGGGCATAATGGGTGTGGGTCGCATAAATTGCTTCCTTTGGAAGGAAGTCGCGCCTCCCCCTTCATCCTTTGATGGTATCTTGCCTCTATGGTAAGTGTTGGGGCTGATATGGCTTGAGAACTTTTAGGAAAGTCCTTGGGCGCATATGGTTAGGTTGAATGAGGATTATGGCGAGGTCTTGGAGACTTTCCTTACCTCATAAACCCTACATGCACCCAAACCCTTACCCTAGCCGAATACCTCTTGCATGTTGCGCCTAGCCCTTCTTCCTTGGATGGAATGCATGCCTCTAAGGCATGTCATGGGCTGATATATTGCTTGGGGCGCAAGACAAGGTCTTGGCCCATAAGGAAGGGTTGAATGGGTTTAAGGAAATGTCTTGGAGACTTTCCTTCTCACAAACCTTTTCATCCTAGCCATACACTTGGCATGATCCTAGCCCTTGCCCTAGCCGCCTCTTGTCCTATTTATAGGACCCCTTGCCGCCCTTCTTGTTGATGTTGTTCGTGTGGACAATCTCATGGAGGCGTGACATATCTCTTAGACAGAATTGGAGGGCAAGTGGCGAGAGCAATATAGGGTTGGCGCAAGCTTCTTCCAAGTGGCCGCAACTTCTTCTTCATCTCCCTCTCTTCTTGGCGCAAGGAGTCTTAGTGCTTGGTGGCATCTCCTTGCCACAAGCCTTATCCGTTCCTTGGCCATTGGCGCACCTTGCTTGAAGGTGGTGCAAGCAAAGAAGAAGAAGGAAGTACTTGGCACATCTTCTTCCTCCTCATCTCTTCTTGGCACTTCTACCTTGGAGGTGGCGCAAGATCTGAAGAGAGTGACAAAGGCTTGATTCTCTTCCCGAGGCTAGCCCTGAGCGTGGAAGGGAGCAACGTTGAGACGGTCGACGTGTGGATACTTGTAGAGGGCGAACACATGGGCGCCTTCAACAAGGCTTCGGCAACTAGACAAGCGAAAGAGGTACATCTCTAACACATCCTTGTGTCTTCTCTCTCGCATGGATCCTTGGGACTGGAATATGTTTTGGGTGTAATGATTCTTCCGCTGCGTCCTGGGACTGCAAAAATTTTAAATTACACCCAGTATTCCCTAACAGTGGTATCAAAGCTACTTGCGAGAAACACAAGGTGTATGTTTGCTTGTATGAAAAATTTTTTGGAAAATTTTTCTTCTATCCATGCGCGTTTCACGTAGAAAGCGTTTTTCATCTAAACCTCTCTTTTCAATTTATGGCCGAAAATTGATTTTGTTTTATGTTTGATTTAAGACCGAAGGCGCATGTAGTTTTGTCAAGTAGGACGGGCATTGTGTCTTCGGACTGGCCGGGTCTCTTGATCTGACAAAACTACCAGCCGGTAGGGTCTATGAAATCATCTTGGAACCTGATCTAAATTTTGGCATAAATTTGGTTAAGAGAGTGCTTTGGATGATGTTGGCACATAAGGTGATAAAATTTGATTTTTCTGGATTTTCAAATTTTACATGCGCCACTTGATTGGGTTGATATGGTCATAGCGAGTGCCCTCCTGTGTTGTGATGTGGAAGCATGTTTCCACTTGTGATGAATGCTTGTAAAATCTCTTTCCACCTGCGTGTGGTTCTCTCCCTATCTTGTTGTAAAGAATTTTTCATCTTGTTTAGAATAGATGTAGAATTATAAGATAGGTTAAGGCTTCATCTTGACAACAAGGAGTCTTCTTCAATCGGAGTCAGAAGTGGCGCCAGTTTTGGAAGCGTGGTGATGGACTTGCAGCTGAAGGAAGGACACATGCTTTCGGCTTCTAGCATGGGCTGATCTGCTTTAGGGACTCGCAACCCTTGGATACACGATAACATGTCACATGGCTCGTGACAAGTTATGTGTATGAAAAGAGCTATGACCATATCGACCAAACTAGCATGCCTGTGATGGTTTATTATTTTGTCCATAGCATGCCTGTGATGTTTTTCCTTTGCTACCATAACCATAGGAAAACTGCATGCTATAAAAGAATAAAATAAACATGAAAAAACTCTCATTGAAATATCAAGTCAATAGCCTTCTAACGCGTCACCCTCATCAAACTATCGATCGGTAGTGTTGTGAACTATTTCCCACCCTCGTGGGACACACCCACTTATCTTTAGGAGGTGTGTGGTGCCAATGGTTTCCCCAGTCCATTTTAATCGGGCGCGCCTTCGCAAGGAAACTCGTTGACCCTGGGCATAACGGTTAGGATCTGACTTGACTAGTTTTTTCATATGTCACTGACATGATGAATCACTAGAGGCAGCTGTTGAGAGGATAGGGTTCTGTGCTGTATCCAGCCCTCGCTGGACACAGGGCGCCTAGTCTGTCTTAACTAAGAGGAATTGTGCACGGCACAATTGGCTGGCATACCTACCTGAAGAAGCATGAGATCACTCTGTGCATCCTAACTCACCCTCGTGAGTCGCGGAGACCTCATGTGAAATTAGGATCCTACTCACCTCTTTCCATGTTGAGTTTGAGAGTTCTCAACTTGTTTTGGAAGTAGTGGGAGCATAGCATTTAATTTAAAGTCCTTGTTAAATGCTTTATCATAGTACTTATTTTACTTATTTGCTTATTGTAGATGGCATCTCCTGATCTAAGATTGAAACTTTATAAAAATAAATTGGATGGGACAAATTGGACAAATTGGTTCAAGATTTTGTCCAAGATACTGGAACAAGAGAATAAGGTGCATCTTCTTGAAAGACCTCCGTCCCAGCCTAGTGTGTATTTCACTACTGAGTGGGAGTGGAATATCTGTCTTGAACATTGTGAAGATAACGAACAGTACACTGCTCTTGTCTGAGAGTGCATGACCCCAGAGGTCAAGGTTGAGTGTGATGAGATGGGGATTTATGATCTTATCATACATCTCAAAGGTCTCTTCACACCATGTTCTGTAGACAATGATCAGGAGAGTTTTGTTGGATCTTCAGAGTGTATGCCTAAATCTGAGAATGACCATGGTTCTGTATCTTCGAAGCTAATACTTCGGAAGACTGGGAATGCATGGGTATTTCGAAGAGGATTAATGGCCAAGAAGAGCATGGCAAAGAAGAAGGGATGTAATCCATCCGCTTCAAGTATTGTGTTACTGAGGTCTTTTGTCTACTTCTTATTCATGGGTACTGAGTACCGCATGTGAAGCTTACATATATTTTTCATATGCAGGAGCTCAAAAGAAGTAGGACCATGAGGCTTGGTGGGATCGAATCTCGGGTCAGGGACGGAGCATTGGATGCTGCTGTTGATATCATCTAACTGCCTCGAAGACTTTATCTAGAACTTTGCTATTATGTATCAGCTTATGTATTAGAACATCATTCCTTTTGGAAAGGATTTCAGTTTGAAATAATAAATGATATTTTCTTTAAATCTGAGATGTTCTATTGAAGTGATACAGTTGATAATAGTTTGTGGTTCTATATGTAACACAAGATCAGATCCAATGATTCAATAAACACCCTCTTATAGCATTGTCTCTTGAACCATAGAACAATGGTCACATCCAAAGGTCCACGGACTATTGGGATCATTATCCTTTCAGGATTATGATACATGTGAGCCTAGTTTAAAGGAACAATGTGACAGATGCTGCATTCACCATAAAGGGTGGAAGAGTTAGTGGCTTGTTGGATCTATTACAGAGCAATGTGTGTGGACCCATGTAAACAAGCACTAAGAGGTGTTGTATACTTCATTAGGTGTGGATATGTTTTATCCAACCCAAGTACTTTGGAGAAATCCAAGAAGTTCAAAATGAAGTACAGAATCAAATTGGAGGATCTATTAAAGCACTTTGATTGGATCAAGGTGATTAGTGGAAAATTTGATGACTATCCTAAGGAGTGTGGGGATTATCTCACAGCTTACTTGGAAGACCACTGTATGGTGAATTTCAAAGAAAGAAAGAGGAACACATTGGATGTGGTTCCATCTTTGAATAGTCATGCAAATATACTACTATGATGCCATGCAAACAGATGTACTGCCACTCCATAAGAAAGTGTCTAAGTTAGCTTTTTAGTTGCAAACTGCAAATATCCCATTTCTTCAATGGAATTGGGAATGTAATGTGCAGTGATTCAAAAGTATGTATTTGTGGTGCACTGTAGAGTGCTAATTATATCCCAAAGAGAACAAAATATTTGTTGCTCAAACTGCTGTCTCTCTTGAGAAAGTATTTCTTTTGAAAGAAGCTAGTGGGAGTAGATTTGATTGGGACAAGGACTAGAATCAACCACAATATAATTAGACACAGATGGAGAGCAAAATCTCACATACAGGTTGAAAGTCAACCTGAGGTTCAAGTTACACAAGAACGACATAAGTCTGGATGGATTCGAAATGCTGGGCATGACGAATTTTTCATCTAGGATGAACCTAAGACTTATGATGAAATGGACGAGGTCAGTGGACCAGATTCCAAGAAATGGCTAAGGGCCATGAGAACCCAAAATGGACTCCATGTCTGCTGATCAAGTCTGGGACTTGGATGAGCCGCCAAAGGGGTTATACCCACAGGCTGTAAATAAATCTTCTAGGAAGATAGACATGGAAGGTAATATTGTTACCTTAAAGGCAAGCTGGTGAACAGAAATTTCAGGCAAATCCACTGGGTGGATAATGATGAAATTTTTCACCAATAGTTGAGTTTTAAGTCCATTAGGTATCTGCTTGTTGCATTTTCTGTTATGGCATGTTATGAAAAACTACTTTTCTTGTTGGATGTCTGGAAGAGGATATCCATATGGAAATAGCCAATGTTTTCATATAGTGGCCATAAAGATATGCATGGTCTTATGCAAGCATGTTAAAAGAGCCTGTGTTTACAAGAAGATCAGTGGGAGCACCATAATAGTTCTTGTTCTAGAAGATTGATGATATTCTCCTCACATGGAATGACATCTCAACTCTTCACATGGTGAAGACAAGGCTTGAGAAGTATTTCGAGAAGAATGATCTAGGGAATGATGCCTACATCCTAGGCATGAGGATCTATAGATAGAGATCCAAGAAAGTCATTGCCCTTTAGTCAATCTACGTTCATCCAAGAGTTTCTGGAGAGGTTTATATTGGATGATTCCAAATATTGATACCTTCTAGAGAGATATGGTCTAACTCTCACAAGGATGCTATGTCCTATGACATAGCTAGAGAGTAGTAACATGGGTCTAAAATCCTGTTACATTGTGTACAGGATAGATCATGTTTTGTATAGTACACAAGACCATTTGTGGCAAGTGCTTGGAGCATGGCCAGCAAGTTTCAATTAGATCCTAGTGTTCAGACACTGGATAACTGTGAAAGCAATCCTTCGTACCTGGGAAGTGTAAAGGATTGAATTTTAGTCTGTGATAGACAGGAAGAACATTGTGTACAGGGGTACACTGACACTTCGTTCCAGTCTAATGACTATTGATCACAGCCAGGATTTGCGCTTTGCCTTATTGAGGTGTTGTGTGCTGGAAGAGCATTAGACAAACCACAGTGGCAAAATTCTACAATTAAGGCTGAGTGCATTGCAGCTTCTTGTGGCAGCCAAGGAAGCAGCTTCATTCACTTGAACTTGATTTAGTTCCTGGTGCTCGATGGTCCAATATAATTCTTATTGGGGTCATAGCATGGAACTTAGCACTCAAGAATGTACTACAGCAATATCATCTGATCTTAGAGATCATGGATAAAGATGATGATTCAAATTTGTTAAAATAAACATAGATAGCAATCTAGAAAAACCCACTGACGTAGCCTCTGGCGCAGCGGAAGCTAAATAAGTCATACTAGAGACATAGGGACGAATTAAACATCAGTTGCCCTTGTTCTTAGTGCAAGTGGGAGATTGTTGGTGTATATGCCCTGGAGACCAATGTATGGACATGGTCAGGCATTGTTTGAATGTACTTTGATAGAACTATTATTCTTTATAGAGGCATGGTCGTTATTATGCAGACTTCTCTACCTGCGTTGATGTATTGAGTTGCATATATAATGTCCCAGGAGTTTGGATTGGATCCATTCTCATAAGCTATCCCCAGACAAGGTACCATAGCAGATATGGGACAGCTTTGGTACATGTAAGACTGGTGTATGGGCTAGTTAGATGCGGGGCACAGTAACACAGACATACAGGTGCATTGGATGCACTGGAGTGATCCACCGTGAGGATTGACTTGTCTAGTCAACAAGTCAATCTCACATGCAAGAGGTTTGCATTGATCCTTAGACTTGAGGTATTCATGTCTAGATTTGATGAGGGTATGCTTTGATACAGTCTTACATCTCTCCGTAATTGGGAGACCAAAACGATTGTCATTGGGCATGTTATAAGTCATGTAGAGACATGGATGACCAATAGTAGGATTTTCCCCTTCCTACAGAGGAAGCATGATATCCACTCGGGGGCACCCCACCTTATTGGTGCATGATAGGAATGTGTGGCCACACTAGTTGAGTCATGACCAATGCATTGGATTGATAAACTTGAGACTAATCCAATGGCAGGATATCAGTTTAGGCAAAGGGATCTATAATGCAATGGGAATCCTCGTTGCTTGTTAGGAGTTGTTGCCATAATGACTTAAGTCATATGACATGGGTAGTAGTGATGTGTTGCTAGATACCCCTCACTACTTATGATGTTTACATTATTGCCATCGTCATATGGATCCTATGGGGTCACACGTAATAGACTATTGACATTGCTTTAATCAGAAGCCTTTGGATCAAGTTATTGGATAACTTGGATCCATTTGGAAGATTTCATCAACGCCAATGGGCCTGATGAGTTGGAAGAAAGTTATTGGAGTCAAACTTCATTTTTGGCAGGTTGACCCGAAATTGACCTAGATTGGTCACATTTGGATTAGGGTTGCATTGGATTGGATCCAATGGCTTAATCAACCCATGCCATGAAGTTTGGGTTAGCTCATTATCCAATGAGGCCCAATAATAAGTTATCATGAAGAAGGAATTGGCTTAAAAGGGTATAATGGGGAGAAACCCAACCCCATTGGCGCCTAGGGGCATAATGGGGTGTGGGTCGCATAAATTACTTCCTTTGGAAGAAAGTGGCGCCTCCCCCTTCATCCTATGATGGTATCTTGCCTCTATGGTAAGTGTTGGGGCTGATATGGCTTGAGAACTTTTAGGAAAGTCCTTGGGCGCATATGGTTAGGTTGAATGAGGATTATGGCAAGGTCTTGGAGACTTTCTTTACCTCATAAACCCTACATGCACCCAAACCCTTACCCTAGCCGAATACCTCTTGCATGTTGCACCTAGCCCTTCTTCCTTGGATGGAATGCATGCCTCTAAGGCATGTCATGGGCTGATATATTGCTTGGGGCGCAAGACAAGGTCTTGGCGCATAAGGAAGGGTTGAATGGGTTTAAGGAAATGTCTTGGAGACTTTCTTTCTCAAAAACCTTTTCATCCTAGCCATACACTTGGCATGATCCTAGCCCTTGCCCTAGCTACCTCTTGTCCTATTTATAGGACCCCTTGCCGCCCTTCTTGTTGATGTTGTTCGTGTGGACAATCTCTTGGAGGCGTGACATATCTCTTGGAGAGAATTGGAGGGCAAGTGGCGAGAGCAATATAGGGTTGGCGCAAGCTTCTTCCAAGTGGCCGCAACTTCTTCTTCATCTCCCTCTCTTCTTGGCGCAAGGAGTCTTAGTGCTTGGTGGCATCTCCTTGCCACAAGCCTTATCTGTTCCTTGGCCATTGGCGCACCTTGCTTGAAGGTGGCGCAAGCGAAGAAGAAGAAGGAAGTACTTGGCACATCTTCTTCCTCCTCATCTCTTCTTGGCGCTTCTACCTTGGAGGTGGTGCAATATCTGAAGAGAGTGACAAAGGCTTGATTCTCTTCCCGAGGCTAGCACCGAGCGTGGAAGGGAGCAACATTGAGATGGCCGACGCGTGGATACTTGTAGAGGGCGAACACATGGGCGCCTTCAACATGGCTTCGGCAACTAGACAAGCAAAAGAGGTACATCTCTAACACATCCTTGTGTCTTCTCTCTCGCATGGATCCTTGGGACTGGAATATGTTTCGGGTGTAATGATTCTTCCACTGCGTCCTGGGACTGCAAAAATTTTAAATTACACCCGGTAGTCCCTAACAATGACTTGTTTAAACTGTAATAAAAAATGTATTTTGTTGCATGGGCAAAGTAGATCTTGTTGAGTTTTATAGCTCACTCTTTTGGCTTTATATACTACAGGCTAGCTTTATATACTACATCTTAAATTATGTTTGTCTTTAGGAATTGATTTGTTATATGGCTGATGATTAATGGGAGTTTATTTTTGGATGACTAAGGGATATAAGATGACGAGATCTTCTCAATCTCCGGAGGATTCTCAAAGACAAATGAGTGGTGTTTTGAAAGCTCTGGATACTATGACAAGTTTAATGCAACAGCAAATGTCTAGGGGAGAAAAGTCTGTGATGTTGGAACAAGTAGTCAAGCCAATTCAGAGAATATGGGATTTGAAAAGTTTAAGAAAATGAATCCTCTTTTTATTGGGAATCCAAATCCTATGATAGCTGAAAAGTGGATGATGCAGATCGACAAGATATTTGATGTGTTCCCTTGTTCAGATATACACAAAGTTTCTTATGCCTCTTTCATGTTAGATGGGGAAGCTGAGCACTAGTGGAAAATGATTAAGAGAGTAGCAGAAGCACAGCAAGAAACCATAACTTGGGAAGTCTTTCAAAACAAATTCCATGAAAAGTATTTTCCAGAATGTGTGAGAGAACAGTAAGAGATGGAATTTATAAACTTGATACAAGGAAAACTTTCGGTTGCACAGTATGATGCAAAATTTTCTTAATTGTCCAGATTTGCCCCACATCTAGTAGAAAATGAAGTTAGAAGGGCAAAGAGGTTTGAAAGAGGATTAAGACCAAGTATTCGAGGTAAACTTTCAGCCTTAAAGCTTAGAACATATGATGAAGTTGTTGAACGAGCAGCCATAGTTGAGATGGATGTGGAGGAGATGCAAGAGCTCAGAAACAAAAGAGATAAGTTTAGATTTAATGTCCAAAAGCAAAAGAGAGAGTTTGGGGATGGAGACAATAAACGAGCAAAGTTGCAAAGAACTGACATGAAGAGACAGGTAGTAGACAAATATCCAACATGTAGTAATTGTGGAGGAAAACATGATACCAAGCAGTGTTATAGGACAATAGGAGCCTGTTTTGCTTGTGGAAAATTTGGACATCAAGTGAGAGATTGCCCCGATAATAGAGGGAAAGCACCAATGCCTCAAAAGCCTATAAGTCATACATGAGTCCATGCTATCACAACAAAACCAGATGATAAAGCCTCTAAATCAGTTGTAGAAAGTATTCTTTATGTTTCTAAACGAACTGCAAAAGTCTTATTTGACCCTGGTTCCAATCTATCCTTTGTTTCTCATCATTTTGCTCAACATTTCAATACGCAACCTGAGTCATTGCCATCTATGCATGTGACAACACCAATTGGAGATTTTCTGACTGCCTCTCTTGTGTATTCCTATTATTTGATCTCAATTGGGGAATATGAGCTTCCTGCAAATTTGATTCTTTTAGATATACAAGACTATGATATCCTACTTGGTATGGATTGGCTTTCCTCTTATCATGCAATGGTAGATTGCTATAGAAAAGATGTGACTTTTAATTTGCCAGATCAACCATCATTTCATTTTAGGGGAATAGCACAAGAATCACATCCCCATTTCATATCTTTTATGCATGCCCATCACTTACTTCAACAAGGTTGTGTATGTTACTTAGCTTATATCATGGATTGTCAACCTAAAGAAATGAATATGACTGAAGTACCAGTGGTCCAAGAATTTCCTGATGTTTTTCCAAATGATTTACCTGGGTTGCCAGTTGATAGAGAAATAGAGTTTGGTATTGAACTCATACCTGGTACAACACCCATATCTAAAGCACCTTATAGAATGGAACCATCAGAATTGGTAGAGCTAAAGAATCAATTACAAGAATTATTGGATAAAGGCTTCATCCGGCCTAGTGTTTCACCTTGGGGAGCACCAGTATTATTTGTAAAGAAGAAATATGGAACATTGAGACTTTGTATTGATTATAGGCAGTTGTCAGGTGACAGTTAAGAACAAGTATCCACTTCCCAGAATAGATGATTTATTTGATCAATTGCAAGGGGCACAAGTCTTTTCTAAAATTGATTTGAGGTCGGGCTATTATCAATTACAGATTAAGAGGGATGACATTCCTAAGACTGCTTTCAGAACTCGGTATGGACATTATGAGTTTTTAGTGATGCCATTTGGTTTGACAAATGCTCCAACAGTATTTATGGCTTTAATGAACAAAGTTTTTCAACCTTTATTAGACACCCGTGTTATTGTTTTTATTGATGATATACTCATTTATTCAAGGAGTAATAATGAACATGAAGAACATTTGAGGAAGGTGCTGGGAATACTAAGAAAAGAGAAATTGTATGCTAAATTTAGCAAATGTGAATTTTGGCTAAATCAAATTGATTTCTTAGGACATGTAGTTTCAAAAGATGGCATTTCTATGGATCCTAAGAAAGCAGAAGCTATTGTACAATGAAAGCAACCCACAAATGTAGCAGAGATTAGAAGTTTCTTAGGCTTAGCGAGTTACTACAGAAGATTTATTGAAGGATTTTCAAAAATTTCAAGTCCTCTTACTAGATTAACCAGGAAAGAAGTCAAGTTTGAATGGAATGAAGAATGTGAAAATGGTTTCCAAGAATTGAAGAAAAGGTTAACTAGTGCTCCAATTCTCACAATTCCATGTGGTAATGATGGTTTTTCAATTTATACCGATGCCTCTACTAAAGGTCTTAGTTGTGTTCTCATGCAAAAAGGGCAAGTAACTGCATATGCTTCAAGACAATTGAAAACTTATGAGCAGAATTATCCAACTCATGATTTAGAATTGGCAGCAATCATCTTTGCATTAAAGATATGGAGGCATTATTTATATGGACAAACATTTGAAATATATACTGATCACAAAAGTTTGAAATATATATTTAGTCAAAAGGAATTGAATATGAGGCAAAGGAGATGGATAGAATTGCTAAAGGATTATGATCATACCATTCATTATCAAGCAGGTAAAGCAAATGTTGTGGCTGATGCACTTAGCTGAAAATCAAGTGGTAAATTGGCAAGTTTGATGGTAAAGCAATGGAACTTATTAGAAGAGTTTTGCAATCTTATTATTGATGTAAACATTCAAAATCCCAAGATGTTGCTTGCATCATTGAAAGTTCAAACTGATTTTGCATCAACAAATACTAGAGAAGCAATTAGAAGATCCAATGTTATCATCCATTAGAAGCAAAGTTGGGGAAGGTCAGATGCTTGATTTCCAAATTACTCAGGATGGGATTTTGAAATTTCACAGTAGACTATGTATTCCAAATAATCTAGATATGAAGAATAAGATATTGGAAGAAGCTCACAAATCTAAATATTCCTTACATCCAGGTGGTACCAAAATGTATAGGGACTTGAAATGTACTTACTGGTGGACTGGCATGAAGAAAAATATTGCAAATTATGTTTTTAAATGTTTAACTTGCCAACTCATAAAGGCAGAACATCAAAAGCTAGGAGGACCATTGCAACCATTAGAGTTACCAGAATGGAAATAGGAAAGTGTTACTATGGATTTTGTTTTAGGCTTGCCAAAAACATCAAAGAAGCATGATGCTATTTGGGTAATTGTTGATAGGTTAACTAAGTCAGCACACTTCTTTCCAATTAATATGACATATTCCCTTGATAAGCTTGTGAAATTGTACATTGATGAGATTGTAAGACTTCATGGAGTTCCAAATGAAATTATATCAGATAGAGATCCTAGATTTCTTTATAGATTATGGAAAAGATTACAAGAGTCATTGGGCACTAAACTGAAATTTAGCATGACTTATCATCCTCAAATTGATGGACAATCTGAAAGAACAATTCAAACACTTGAGGACCTTCTTAGAGCATATATCACGGATTGGAAGGGTGAATGGGATGGTGACTTGTCCCTCATTGAGTTCACTTATAACAATAGTTTTCACTCTAGCATACAAATGGCACCTTATGAAGCTTTATATGGAAGAAAATGTAGGACACCACTTTGCTGGGAAGAAGTTGGTGATAGAAAGATATTGACCCCAGATGAAGTGCAAGAAACTACAGAAAAGGTTCAAGTGATAAGAAACAAATTGAAAATGGCTCAAAGTCGCCAAAAAAGTTATGCTGATAATAGAAGAAGGGACCTTCAATTCCAAGTTAGAGACCATGTATTTCTCAAGATATTGCCTTGTAAAGGAGTAATAAGATTTGGTAAGAAGGGAAAGTTAAGCCCAAGATTTATTGGTCCTTTCGAGTTACTTGAAAGAATTGGATCTGTTGCTTACAGGGTTGCATTTCCAACAGCCTTAACCAATGTTCATGATGTTTTCCATGTATCGTTATTGAGGAAGTATACTCCAGATCCCTCTCACATTATTGAGAATGAACCCTTGGAAATTGATAAAGATTTGTCTTACTCTGAATAGCGAAAACAAATTGTGGATAAAAAGGATAAGATTTTGAGAAATCATGTTATTCCCTTGGTGAATGTCATTTGGCAACATCATTCAATGGAAGAGGCAACATGAGAGTTGGAGGAATAAATGAGGAAGCAATATCCATATCTTTTCAATGAACCAAGTATGAAATTTAGAGGACTAAATTTCTTTTAAGGAGGGGAGAATGTGATATCCATGATTTAGCTTCTAACATCATTATGAAGATTATGAAGTAATTATAGAGAAATACCCATAGTAACTCAAGACGAATAATGCATAAAGAAAAAGACTAAAGTATAAATGTAATTATTTTGGATGCATGTTGAGCACTTAAGTGAGAATTTGAATAAGTGATTTCTCCTTATTTGGTAAAGTCAAAACAAATAAGAGAGAAAGGATATAAGTGGTTAAGTGACATGCATAAGAAAAACACCTCATGCTTGTCTTTGAGCCACCTCAAGCTTTGTCATGAGGATAAGATGAACTTGGTGATGACACCTCATAGTAGGGGTGACTAATGAGGTAAAAAGAAGGAAAAAAAATGTTTTTACCAGCAACTTCGTTTGGGCTTGTAGAAGAAGTGGTGAAGGTGGTGAAAGAAGAAGAAGACTTAGAAAAGCATAAATTTTCATAAGGCAAGTTTCTACCCTATGCCCTAAATTCATGGTTTCATAAATATGATAATTTCATCCTCAAATGATCTACAAATCCTTTAGTTGATACTCTGATTTTGTTGAAATCCAAATGAATTTTGAAGGTGTTTTTCATAAACGAATGTGGAAAATTTTAAAAGCATGGTTAAGGTGATGTGAGTGTGTAAATCTGACCTTGTTAGGGTTCTTCTTCTATATCTTTATACACAGAAATGGTTTATAACTGAGAATTGATTTGTAGAAAAGAAGACTTGAACACCTTTCCAACGCATCCAATATTGGATATAGGTACTTTGAGCTCAGGCATCAATGATGTAGCATCATTCAGTATATACTTGCTGTAAAACCAGACTGACCTACTTGTGTGGTTTTGTGTATAACTTCTGATATACCACTCGGTTTTGCCGGATTCTTGATTTAACTGAACGTAGATTCAAATATCTTTCCAACGTATCATATATTGTATATCTTTCATATGCTTCGTAGTCATAAACGGATTGCATTCTCTAGGTTAATGCACTGAAATTTTGTGGAACAGGGCAGTTTGACCCTTTGTTACTATAACCCTTATATCTTTTTGTATACTCTGTCAAATGGACTCAAACCAAGCTTATTGGAAAATAAACTGAAATATGGTTTCAATGAATTCTATATGGTATGGTTTTATGTAGTATCTTCCTCTGATTTATCTAAATGAATTGAGCTGAACAAATTGATATTCTCTATTGAACTCTTATGGTAGAATTTGTAGGTATTCTTATGCACATTCCATGCACATGATTTTGATGAATGGATCAATGTCCTTTCTTGGTATGACGATTATAAGTTTATGCATGGGGTTTGTCACTTTTGATACTTTTAGCCATGATCATGTTGTAAGGGCAATATCCCAAAGTTGATAATGTTGCTTATATCATGACAAGTCTTTGGCCCTTATGACTTTAGTGGGAAAATGATTTGATCCCATTTATGGGAATTAAGTGATGGATGTGGAGCTAAGTGCTACATGGAGCAAAGTGCCACATTAGAAATAATGGGGGCCACCTCTTGAATATATGGGAGCCACCTCTAGAATCCCTCCATTCACATTTGGTTGGCCCAGACGAGCCCTTTGTCGGCGTTTTGCTTTGTGGGCTTTCCTAGACGTGGGATAGTCTTGCTTCCAGACGTGGAGGACTTTGTTTTGCTTTGTTCCCACTATGCTGTCTATGATACTTTGATATTAGTTCCATTGTGACATTTTGGTACTCCTGGGATAAGTACATCTTTTGGGTTCTTGATATCATCCTTATGCTCTATGTATAGGTTGTCATTATGGTATGAGTTTTGGATATCTATTTGATAAATTCGGTATTGATGCTTCTCTTTTGCATATGATATGACTTGTTTAAACTGTAATAAAAAATGTATTTTGTTGCATGGGCAAAGTAGATCTTGTTGAGTTTTATAGCTCACTCTTTTGGCTTTATATACTACAGGCTAGCTTTGGTTACTTTTCCTTGGGGGCATTGAAGGAGGTGTTGAGAAGAACTTTTGCTAATACGCTCTTGTTTAGTTGCTGTAGTAATGTGATGCAAAGATATGCTCATGTATATATCTTGTGTATAGACAACGTTGAGCAAATTTTGGATATAATAGCACATTGTATGTATGAACTAGTTGTGTAAATGAAGTTTGATGTTTTAATCTATCTTTGTGGTTGGTTGATGATTAATGATTTTGATTACATGAATTGTCATTCACCTAGGACTATGTTAACAAAGTTGTTTCTCAAATTTTGTTCGAATGTATTTTGGATCTTGGGAATTTGTGGTAAACAGAAAAGATAATATTGTATTATTCCTAGGGGTGTGACAACAATCACCAATGAAAATTTTCCACCAATTGATTTATAAAATTTTAAACAGATATATCATCATTTGAATTCAATTCTCAAGATCCACAACTTTATCAAATAAAACTTTGCAACTTGTATAAAAAATAGAATCTCAATCTCATGAATTCACCCAATTTTCAGTTTAAATCTATCATACTTTTGTTTACAGGAATAGGATATCCAAAATCTTTTTCTACTTAATTTTTTTTCTTTTCTCTCTTTTTTTTTCTTTTTGGATGGCATGTATCCACATAGATACACACTTTTTATTCTTTTTTCATCATTCACATTCTCTAATTCGATTACCACCTTTTTTTCTGGTGATGAAGGTAGAGTACACTGACCTCATAATCAATGCAATAGAACTCATGTCATTTTAGTAGAAAGAATTTTACCAAAGACAGCGAAGTTAATGTGAATCGATTTCTCTCTATTATTTTTTTTCTTTTTCAGACTTCAACCCATGTCCTTTGGTACCACTGTCAATTTTGCACAGTGCCAAGTAGAGGAGTCACTCACTACTTTTGGATCTTGGATTCTTTCTTCCCAACAAATAGCAAATAGACTAAATGTTGTATCCCAAGTTGTTTGCCGTATACCTTGGACTAATCCCCAGCAACGGCGCCAAAAACTTGTTGTGTCCGCAAGTGCACTGATACTTCGAAGTAATAAAAATATCGAATCACAGAGACCTACGTGTTAAGTACCAAATAATTGTTTTCTCACTAGCTAAGCAAACTGAATATGATGTAGCAAACGATCGAAAAGTGCACGGGAAAATATCAGAAAAGAAAACTGGGACTAGGGGTTCATCCACCTTGATTCTAATGACTAGAAGGAAATAAAGGCTGTCAGTCAAATTTCATTACGATAAAGATTTAATCTACTTCATAAAAGGATTATCTCGCTCTCGCGCAGACAATCATACAAAGGACCAATCCTCACTCTCATGCAAGATCTATCCAATGCTGAAAATAAGTAAATCATTGAACAAAGAACTCAAGGATCACTCTCGTGCATCCGAATTCTAAGTCAATCATCTCAAGTGGAATCTCAAGGATCACTCTCGTGCATCCTGAAACTCAACACAGGTTCGACTTAAGGTTCTCTGACGACTCGATACTCAATCTCTTGCAACATCAAATCAAGTCTAACACAATTACTCATCCTAGATTCAAATTATCAATATGGCAATAAAATCACTAAAAATTAGAATTCAAAGAACAAACCTAATCTCTTACGATAAGTTCCAAACTCGATGATTTCTAGGGTTCTGAATTTCACAATCAACCTCTCAGTCTATTTTGCAAAATTCTAAAACATGTTGATATTTATAAAACTAAGAAGAATTAAACACAATCATCATATAAGTAAAATTATCATAACAAAACTATTATGACAAAATAAAAGTCATCTAGTCATTAAAAATCAAGGAAAATTACTCCCCATGTCCCATAATATGTCTAAGCTAGCATGGAGGTAAGATTACAATAAACCATAGTTTAGATGAATAGAAATCGAAGAAAAAGAGAAGAAATTATAGAACACGGTGCTGTAATCAAAATTACAGCACCGCAATATGCTGGAAACGCGATGAACAGTGGTGTCACCCACTATTTCATTGATTTCTCCCTCGATCGGGCTCCTTTCGATCTAAAACTTCTGGGGTATCCTCTCCTACTCCAGGCGAAGCTTCAGTACAAAAATCGCAACCTGAGGTGGTCTCTACGCCTCTCGACGTGAGGCCGAATCCTAAAGACACCTCCTTCGATTACTCTCTGGATTGGTGATAAAGGCTTTCACTTCGTGTATCTTCTACTCTTAATGACGAGTTCGTAGCAACTTTCAGATCTCAATTTGGACTTTTGGATCAAAAGATATGGTCTGCGCAAGATTCAGGCAGAAAAATCAAAAAATTGGGTCTAAAATATGGTACCGTATTTTAAATACGGCAGTGCCGTATTTTGCCCAAAAATTTAGAAACCTGCTGTTTAAAATCCTCCAAAAATACGATACCGTGACAGTTGTTCCCAAAAATATGGTAGTACCGTATTTTTGCAAATTGGCTCCGAATTTCATGAAAATTGATGGGTAGCATCGTTTCGACGTATGGAATCCATTGGTGTGCTCAAATCTTTCAAAATCCATCAAAATATGGCACATTTGACTTGGAAATGATAAAAAACAAGAAATGGTGTAGATTCTGTAATATTTGACAATTAAGGCTTTAAAAAAAGCAAAAGAGCATAATTATGACACAAAAAGACACATGAAATGACACAAAATATATTATGAATTTTGGTGTCATCACTAAACATCAATTAGATTAATCAATTAACTTCAATTCAAAAATTATACTCATATGCTGATTTTATTCAAAAAGTAGCTTCACTTTTAAATTAAATTCTCCAAATAATATATCTCCCTAAAATTTCATTCATCAACCAATGAAAAATTTCAAAAGTAGATATGTATAAGAGAAATAAATTTGACATAATAGATCTACATCTAATCACAAGTATGGACTCATTCATCATCAATAAGAATCAAACAAGTCATCAACAATGAATTCTTTAAAAATTTATCTAGGCCATAAATCAATTACATCAATCAAAAATATACTCATCAATCATCAAGCATTCAATTATGCACCTCCACAAGGTGCTCAAAGTATCGAAAATATCATAATACAACCCCATCGAATAATTCATCAATATCAAAATGTGATAATACAACCCCATCGAATGAATAGAAATCAATATCATCATCATACAACCATATCGAATAGGAATATAAGCATGTAAAGTAGAGTAGCAATGGCGGACACAACAAGTAGGTAGAGTTATCCCTCCTATAAACAAATGAAATATCAGTAATATAAAGAAAATAGAATGCAAAGAAATAAGGAAAATGGATACTCACAAAACTCTACTCATCATCTGATCTAATTTCCTCAGTGTCCTCCTCTGCTGCATCCATAGGATCAAAGGGCAGCTCTCTCTGGTGTCCACCATGGTCACCTCCTCGTCTGCTATCCTCATACCCGAAGTGGTCATAAAGGAAATTTCCCATGTCTTCCATGTAAGTACTCAAATCCTCCACATCCTCGTGGATATGGCGCATAGTGTCCTGCATTTGCCCCATGGAATCCATCATCCTCTCCATACGATGTCCCTGACGATATATCTCAGCAGAGAGTGCCTGGAATCCAGGGTCAAAGGCACTAGACCATCCTCCAGTAGGTCTGTGGGAAGAATCAGCAGCTGGGTGAGTAGAATCAGCAGGCCGGTGAGATGGCGACTCCATACCTAAAGGATCCTCTCTTCCACCTCAAGTGGGTGGTGGTGGAATTGCACTCAACGGTGGTGTACAAGCAGCCTCAGCAGTGCTCGGTGAAAGCTTCCAATTTGCTCTTTCCTTTACAATGGTCTTTCTCTACATGGGGTAATGGTAAAGTAGGGGCATTTGGTCCAAGGACTAAACAAAAGACATCCCCCTCTCTAACAATCATTTTCATTGTCATGCAGGACTCAAGATCAAGCCTTGCATTCCCCCTTGCCACTTCTATCCCATAGGGTTCAATGTTCAGATGTAGGGCTATAGGGGTAATCAGCCCCCTATTACAATGGCGCCCTTCTTGGCTCTAGCCACTTTATCCATGTGCTTCATCAAAAAGAAGGCAACATCCCCCATAGAATGTAAAGCTCAGTCTGTCGCACCATTCCATCACTGTCTCCTCTGCCAAAACCTAAGTGAGCAAGAACTCGATGAACATACTTTATACAAGGATTCATAATCCTTGAAGCTCTAGCTACAACAGTAAAAAAATGAGTCTCATGGGTAATCTGATTCCAAAATACATGTTCTATAAACCCAATTGGTATTTGGGTGTACCCTCCAGAACCCAAATGGAAGATAGATCTGACTTCTCTCAAAGTCAACTTCCTCTCAACATTAGCTAGTCTAAATGTAATTTCTCCTTCAGCAGGTCCATCAGAAAACTCTCGTAGGTCCACATTCATGCTACTCAAAAATTCCAAAACAAGTGGCAGATAGGTGTATGGTGTCATCTCAAAAAATCTTCTAGCTCTGATTTGCTCAAACATCCAAGATGCATCCTCATATAACCCCAATGCTTCCAAGGTTCTCCTATGAGCATACTTGGTATTGACAATCCTTCTTTCCAACAACTTGTTGTATCTCTCTTCTTGAATTTCATCCCTAAAGGTGATGCCATAGGGATTTGGTGTTGAGGAGGATGTAGCTGGTCCTTTTCCTCTTTTCTTTGAAACTACTTTCTTAAGCTAGGAGCCATCTTAATTTTCCACACAAGCTGCAACTCAAGATTGACATTACAATATAGCAAAGTATAGCACTCTAATCATACTTCCAACATGAACAACAATACTCATCAAGCATAATAGAAATAAAAATCAACTAATATGCATGCTTGAACTTCAAAGATTCAGTGGGAGAAAGAGGGGCGAAATGTGAATAGTGAAAACTCAGCACATCAGCTTGTTTGAACTCAAATCGATCACCAAAATTGATAAAAAATGCTAGAAACAAACAAGGACTAGTCGCCTATCATCTAAGAAGTATATGGAAGCAAGAATCTTAGACGTTGACCAAGAATCAAAGAGAAACGAACAAAGGGGCGAAACTCGCGTGAAAACTTTCTAAAATAGAGAAATCGGTGAAGAGAGTACCAGATCGGTGGTGAAAACCGGAAAGGAAGAGAGTACCATGCGATCCGAGATGGATTCCATGTCAGCTAATCAAGTCTAGGATTTGGTTGAGCTACCTGATGGGGTAAAACCCATAGGGTGTAAATGGTTCTTCAAGAGGAAGACAGACATGGATGGCAACATAGTTACCTATAAAGGTAGACTAGTAGCTAAAGGATTTAAACAAGTCCACGGGGTAGACTATGATGAAACCTTCTCACTAGTTGCCAAGATCAAATCCTTTCGGATTCTGCTTGCTATAGTGATGACACCAAAATATATATTATATTTTGTATCATTTTAGATATCTTTTCATGCTAAATAAAGGATCTTTTACTACTTTTTATGTTAAATACGTCAAATATTGCAAAGTCTACTTCTATTTTGGTTTTTCATGTTTTTTAGGTAAAAAGGCACTATTTTGAGACATTTTCAAGCAAAATGAAAGACATGAAAGAGTTACCATTGTCAAGTGAAGATCGCCCAAAAAATTCCACGCAAAACGGAGCAACTCAGAAAAATACGGTAGTGTCGTATTCTATTTTACGGTACTGTATTTTCGTATGCTACCGTAAAATCAAGAACACTGGCATAATTTGGAGAGAGCCTGAACAGTAGATTTTGCCAAAAATATGGCACTACCGTAAACCATTTTACGGGCCGTATTTTTGAGCGTTTTCAGTACAGAGACCTTTGCTGCTTTTATGACACTACCGTAAGGAATTACACGGGCCGTATTTTCCAGACGTTTTCGACCAGAGAGTTCAGCCGATTTTACAGCAGTGTCGTAAACTATTTTACGGGCCAGATTTTTGATACAACATCAAAATAGACCACGCGAGCGAAAATACGACACTGCCGTAAAATATAACACGGCCGTATTTTCAAGTCAAATTCGCAAGTTTTGCGGGTCCGATTCCTATGCGGACCATAACTTTTGATCCAGAGCTCCAAATTGAGATCTGAAAGTTTCTGCAGACTCGTCGTTAAGAGGAGATGACACATGCACTAAAAGAGAAGAATTTTTATCCAGAATCGAGGGAGCTATCGCCAGAGAGGCGGTTAGGGTTTGGCCTCACGCCGAGAGACATAGAGGGCACCTCAGGCCGTGCGTTTCACGCAGAAGCTTCGCCTAGAGGAGAAGACAACATCTCAGAAGTTTCAGAGGAAAAGGAGTTCAATGGGAAGAGGAATCAACGAAAGAAGCTATTGAGCACTGTTCATAGCGAGTTTCCTTGCAAAATACGGCTGTAATTTGTATTACAGCCGTGGTGTATTTTTCTAAAACCTCTTTTCTAGTTGATTTTCGATCTTCTGGAATTATGGATTATTATATTTTCTTCTCCATGCAAGTTTAGACATATCTTTGGGACATGGGGGAGTAATTCCCTTTGATTTTCTTAATGACTAGATAATCTTTTGCTTTCATCATGATTATTCTACTTTGATAATTTTACCTATGTGATTATTGTTCTAAGTTTCTCCTTAGTTTACTTTTTGTCATCATGAATAGAGTTCTTGCATTAAAGACCGAAAGGTGACATGCTTGAGAACTGGAACCCTAAAATTGATTAATAGGAACTCACCGTAAGAAATTAGGTTATGTTCTTATTTCTTTATTTTAGATGACTAATTGCCTTGATGATGATTATGAACCTAGGATTAATTTAGTGTGTCAAACATGGAGATCTTGCATGAAAGTGAGGATCGGAACGTTGGAGAACCATAGGTATAACTTGTGTTGAGTCTAGGATGCACGAAAGTGATCCTCGAGATTCCGCTCGAGACAATCAACCTAGAATTCGGATGCACGAAAGTGATCTTGAGTTCTTTGATTGATGATTTACTTATCATCAGCTTGGGATAAATCTTGTGCGAAAGCAAGGATTTGTCTCTGCATGGTTGTCTGCACGAAAGTGAGATAGTCCCCTTATGAAGTAAATTAAGTCTTTATCAAATTAGAATTTGATTGATGAACATCCTTATATATCTAGTCATGAAAATTAAAGTGAATAAAACCCTAGTCCCAATATTTCTCTATGATTATCGAATTACGTGTGTTTTCAATCATTGATTTGCATCATAATCGATTGCTTAGCTAGTAAAAACACAACTATTTGGTATTTAACAATAAGGTCTCTATGGGATCGATACTTTTCTTTATTACTTCGAGTATCCGTGCACTTGCGGACACTACAAGATAGGGACAACAAGTTTTTGGAGCCGTGCCAGGGAGTGACAATAGCCCTGTATGCCAATACCTTTGGCCGCGACCCCTAAAACGAGTCTACCTGCTTGTATTTAAAAGTGTGTCCTTTCGGATCACATCATATAGTTGCATATCATGATTATGAGATATGGCAGATGGATGTGAAGACAACATTCCTTAATGGAAAGCTAACTGAGGATGTGTATATGACACAACCTGATGGCTTCATCTATCCTACAGATGCCAGTAAGGTCTGCAGGCTAAAGAAAATCCATTTATGGATTAAAGCAAGCATCTTGAAGTTGGAATCTTCGGTTTGATGAAGCTGTGAGAGATTATGGTTTTCTCAAAAGTAAAGATGACGCCTGTGTATACAAAAAATTCAGTGGGAGCTTGGTGACTTTTCTGGTCTTGTATGTCGATGACATACTACTCATTGGAAACGACATCCCTAGTCTTCAGTCAGTGAAGACATGGTTAGGGAAGTGTTTCAAGATGAAGGACTTAGGGGAGGCCGCCTATATCCTAGGCGTGAGGATCTACCAGGATAGATCCAAGAGGCTCCTGGCCCTTAGTCAGAGTACCTACATTGATAAGGTCCAGGAGAGGTTCAACTTGGAGCAATCCAATAAAGGATACCTTCTAGTGAGACATGACCTTACTCTCTCAAAGAGCCAGTGTCCCACCACACAGACTGAGAGGGATGACATGAGTCGAGTGCCCTATGCTTCGGCAGTGGGATCGATCACGTATGCAATGTTAAGTACTAAGACAGATGTGGCTTATGCTGTGAGCATAACCAGCCGATACTAATCCAATTCAGGTTTACAGCACTGGGTGTCTGTAAAGAACATCCTTAAGTATATGAGAAGAACTAAGGATCTATTCTTGGTCTATGGGGGACAAGAAGAGCTCAGTATGAAAGGCTATGCTGATGCATCATTCCAGTCTAACCCTGATGACTTCATATCGCAGGCCGGCTATGTGTTCAAGTTGAATAGAGGCATGCTAGAAGAGCTTCAAGCAATCCACCATAGCTGATTCGACAACCGAGGTTGAGTATGTGGCCGCTTCTGAGGCAGCCAAAGAAGCCGTTTGGATCAGGAAGTTCATTTCTGAACTTCAGGTGGTTCCAAGTGCAATGCATCCCATTGAGCTCTACTGTGACAACAATGGAATAATTGCACAAGCCAAGGAACCACGGTCTCATCAAAGGTCCAAACACATACTCAGGAGATTTCACCAGATCAGAGAGATCATAGACAGAGGTGATATCAAGATTAGCAGAGCTAACACAGAGAACAATCTAGGAGACCCATTGACCAAAGCTTTGGCGCAGCAGAAGCATGATGGTCAAACTAGAGATATGGGGTTGAGGTTTCTCAACCTCTAGGTCTTAGTGCAAGTGGGAGATTGTTGGTGTATATGCCCTAGGACCTAGTTTGGTCCATTATTGTGCTACTTGACATTGATATTTATATCATTCTGGCATTGTCATTATCTATGTTTGTCTACATCTGCGATTATGTGCTTACATGATAATGTCTCTAGAGACAAATTGGATCTGTGCTCAAATTATTGTCCCCAGTTGATGTACCTGAGTGGATATGAGACAGCTCTGGTACTTGTGAGACTAGTATATGGGCTGGTTAGGCACAATATGCTAACGCAGACATACGGGTATATCAGTGGTGGATATACTTACTAGACCCGCTGTGAGGCAATGACTTGGTGTCATGAGTTATCCTCACAAGTGATAGGAGATGCATTGGTCCCCTGACTTGAGGTCATTGGCCATTCTATATGGTTAGTGTTGTATTCCGCAAGTACACGGATACTCGAAGTAATAAAATAGATATCGAACCACAGAGACCTTGTTGTTAAGTACCGACGAATTGAGTTTTCACTAGCTAAACAAATCGAATAATTATGCAAACGATCAGAAAGTGCACGGAAAAATATTAGAGAAGAAAACTAGGACGAGGAGTTCATCCACCTTAATTCTAATGACTAGAAGGAAATAAAGATTATCAGTCAAATTTTATCATGATAAAGATTTAGTTTACTTCATAAAAAGATCATCTCGCTCTCGCGCAGATAATCATACAAAGGACCAATCCTCACTCTCGTGCAAGATCTATCCAATGCTGAAAATAAGTAAACCATTGAACAAAGAACTCAAGGATCACTCTCATGCATCCGAATTCTAAGTCAAATATCTCATGTGGAAACTCAAGGATCACTCTCGTGCATCCTGAAACTCATCACAAGTTCTACTTAAGGTTCTCCGGCGATCAGAATATTAATCTCTTATGATTTCAAATCAAGCCTAACACATTAACTCAATCCAAAGAATCTGAAAATCAACATGGCAATAAATCACTAAAAACCAGAGTTCAATGAACAAACCTAATCTCTTACCATAAGTTCCAAACTCAATGATTTATAGGGTTCCAAATTTCACAATCAACCTCTCAGTCTATTTTGCAAAACTCTAAAATATGCTGATATTTATAAAACTAAGGAGAATTAAAGGAAAGTCATCACATAAGTAGAATTATCATAACGAAATTATCATGACAAAAATAAACAATGTCTAGTCATTAAGAAATTAAGGGGATTACACCCCCATGTCCCATACGAAGGTTTAAGCTAGCATGATGGAAGAATTACAGCACATGGTTTTAGAATGATTAGAAATCGAAAGAGAGGAGTAAAGGTTACAAAACAGGGCTGTAATCTAAATTACACCCTGTAATTTGCCTTGAAATCGCGATGAACAGTGCCGCGACCACATTTTTTATGATTTCTCCCTCGATTGATCTCCTATCGCTCTAAAACTTATGTGGTGTGTTCTTCTTCCTTCGGTGAAGCTCCCTTTCAAAAATCGTGGCCGGAGATGGTCTGTGCGATGAACGGCGATGAACCCTAGCGCGACCCCGATTTCCTAAAATTCTCCATGAATACGTGATCAAAATCGTTCGTATTGCTTCAAATATCTTCCCCTCCTAATGCTGAGTCTTCCTCATCTTTCGGATCTTCAACTGGTGCCCTAAATCTCGAGAAATCGTGTTTTTAAGTTTGCCACGGAAAACTCAAAAATCTGGGTGCAAAATTACGGCGCCATAAAATAATTACGGCAGTGCCGTAATTTCTTCTGTGAATTCTGGGCAAAAATTATGGTACCATGGAAATCTTTACGACAGTGCCATATTTTTGCCTAAGTCCTCTGGTCGAAATTGTTTGAAATTACGGTACCGTGGAAATTTGTCTCACAATTATGGTAGTGCCGTATTTCTCTCGGATGACTCTGAAAGTGTCTGTGTGAAATCGTCAAAAATTACGGTACCATGGAAATATTTACGGCAACGCCGTGTTTTTCCTAAACCTCTGGTTGGATTCGATGAAATTACGGCACCGTAATGAATTTGACCAAAATTACGGTAGTGCCGTAATTTGTCTAGGAAACTCGTTTTGACTTGAAATTTGATGTGTAAACTCCTCTTGATGATTAGAACTCGTTCATGCATTGAAATTTCTTGAAAACCGGTGATATTGATACCTTTTTGCCTCAAATAGATCAAAAACAAAGAAAGGTGTAGACTCCAAAGTATTTGGTAAATAAGGTATAAAAATAAAGCAAAATAGTAAGAATATGACTCAAAAGACTTGCGAATAAGTATGAAAAATGCTATTAAATTTAGAGTCATCAAACACATAAGGATCAAAAGAAAAGACTTTCTCATGACGAATAAATTTCTAAAATATAATCACCAATGAAAACTTTCACCAATTGCTTCATAAAATTTCAAATAAACATATCATCCTTTGAATTCAATCCTCAAGATCCACCATATAGTCAAATAAAACTTCGCAACTTGTACAATAAGTAGAATATCAATCTCAAGACTTCATCTAGTTTCAATTCATAACCATCAACTTTTGTTTACAGGATTAGGGTTTCCAAGATCTTTTTCCACTCCATTTTTTTTATATGTGTATCATCCACATTCTCAAATTCGATTACCACCTTTTTCTGGTGAAGAAGTTAGAGTACATTGATCACATAATCATTGTAATAGAACTCATATCTTTTTAATAGAAAGAATTTTTCAAAGATAGCGGAGTTTATGTGGATCGATTCCTCTCATGACATGCACCCTCATAGATACATGTTTTTTCTCTTTATTACTTCTACCCATGTTCTTTGGTACCACTGTAGTTTTATACAGTGCCAAGTAGGGGAGTCCTCAATTTATTTGGATCAAGGAACCTTTCTTCCCAACAAATAGCAAATAGCATGAATATCAACCAAATTAATCTATCAATATCAATCCAAGCATTATATTCATATGCTAATTTTATTTAAAGAAACAGCTTCACTTTAAAAACAAATTCATCAAATCACATGTTCACCCAAAATTTCATTTATCAAACAATGAAAAATCCCAATAGTTAGATATATATTAGAGAAATAAGTTCAACACAATAAGTCTAATCCTAATCACAGTTATTAATATATATCATCAAGAAAAATTTTGGCATGATAACGGCAATATTTTCATGAATAAACAAACCACATAAGCATAATAATAGTAATCATCAACATCAATCCTATGTCACATAGAGTATCAATCCAAAATATCAAAATACCATGTACAACCATATCAAAAAAAAAGTATAGCAAATCATCCAATCATGTCAGTACAGCCAAATCGAAAGTATACAGTAATCAAATTTCAGAAGCAAGCATCCGTAGCAATAGGACACAAGAAGTTTGACATAGTCATCCTTCCCTACAAATATAAGATCGATATCAATCAGTAAACTCAAATAAAGCATGAGAATAAGAATGAGATACTCACAAGATCCTACTCATCTGAATGTGTCTCCTTATCATCTCTCCCAACCTGAGCAGCATCCATGGGGTCATGAGAAACTCCCTCACCTGCATCGCCGTAGACACCACCCCTCCTAGAGTCTTCGAAACCAAAACGATCATAGAGAAAATTCCCCATGTCTTCCATGTAGTTCCCCAAGGCTTCAATATCCAAGTGGATGTGACTCATCTGATCGGACATTCTCCCCATGGTACCCATCATCCTCTCCATACGTTGTTCTTGTGCCTCATCTCTGAATATGATAGATACCGAAAGGATTTGGTGGAGGCACTAGAGTTGCAGCTAGGGCTTTCCCCTTTTTCTTTGAAACCATCTTCTTGACCGGAGACATGATAGTGTGCAAGACTAATAAAAGCTACTGAAAAAATCTGGAAATAAAATCGTTACCGCAAGATGAACAAAGCTGAAAATAGGGCTTCAAATCTAGACTTCTGGGTTGAAATCAAACTTCCAATCACTTCAAGGACTGATCTTCTTCCTCCTTTGAAACTTTCTGAAGTTAGAAGTAGTTCGATCAGTGCACGAATGAGAGAAAACGAGAGGAGTGAAAATTGCGGCAGAACAACTGCGGAAGAGCTCAATCGAGCTCGAAATCACCCAAATCTCTGCTAGAAATCGGATGGAAATGGAAAGTAAAGGTCGCAAGAGCGTTAGGGAAGCAAGAATCTCGAATAAATCTGAGAGGTCGGCGTGAAATCGTAAAAAAAAACCTAAGAACAGTGCACCGAACCCTAAATACGGCACATGAAAACGTGGGGTTGGAAAAATTATGGTATCGTAAAGACTTTACAGTGGTACCGTAAAATGGCTACAGAATTTCGACAGAAAACAACACCAAATTATGGTACCGTGAAGAGTTTATGGTAGTGCCGTATTTTTCTTGAAAACCTCAAAAACTTTCTGTAAGAAAATGGCTATTTTTACGGTACCGTGGAAAATCCATGAAATTTTCCACGGTTGTGCCGTAATTCTTAAAATTTCTTTGGACAAAATCGCCCAATAATACGGTGCCATAAAATTTTCTACGCTAGTGCCATAAAAACGCTCAAAAACTCAAAACCTTCTGTATGAAAATGGACAAAATTATGGTACTGTAAACTTTTACACGGTAATGTCGTAATCCACGTTATTTCTCTGTAAAGAATTAACACGAATTACGGTACTATAAAAAAATTTTCAGTAGTGCTGTAATTTGTCAAAAATCACAAAAAAAACATAGAAAAAAGAAAAAAAATATATCTAAAAAATGAGAAAAAGAAAAATTAACCCTAAACTAAATAAATCAAGACAAAAACAAAGGAAAAAGTGCTTGGGTTGCCTCCCAAGAAGCGCTAGTTTAAGGGTCATTACCTTGACCATTCTGCACTCGGATTTGATCGTGATTTCTTCAGTTGCCATGTTGATCTCTCAATGTTTTGTCCATGGCTTGTAGGAACATAAGGCTCATTCATGAAACAATTTCTAATTTTACTCAAGAACCTTTTTCCTTTCTCAAGCAGTTTTGATCTTCCTTTTCTCCTTCGTCTTTTCTTCTTCTTTGCTGCGTTCTCCTGAAATTCTTTGTTCACACACTCAGATGATATGTCAATTTCAAAATCAGATGGATCATCAAATAAATTATGCACATCACTAAGAAAATCATCAATTATATCAATGCTACAACACAATCCTTAGTGTGATGCTTTTTGCAAGGAATCAGTTAAATCAAATTCAATTGTATTATCACAAATGTCAAAAGTGAGTTTTCCTTTTCTAACATCAATGACTGCACCAACTGTGGCTAAAAATGGTCTCCAAGAATAATAGGATTTTTGGAACTTTCCTCCATCTCAAGAACTACAAAATCAGTAGGTACAAAATACTTACCGACTTGGATAGGAACATCCTCAATAATACCTACAGGATACTTCACTGAGCGATCGGCGAGCTGCAAAGATATTAAAGTCGACTTAGGAGCTCCCATATCCAGTTTTCTGCACACAGATAAGGGCATCAGAATCACACTAGCTCCCAAATCACATAAGGCTCGATCGAAAGCAATACTCCCAATTAAACAAGGGATAGAGAAACTACTTGGATCCTTTAATTTCGGTGGCAACTTGTTTTGAATAAGAGCACTGCATTCTTCAGTTACTGCCACAGTACCATAATCCTCTATTTTTCTTTTGTTGGATAAAATTTCTTTTAAAAATTTTGCATATGTTGGCATTTGAGATAAGGCATAAGTAAATGGAATATTAATATATAACTTTTTTAACACTTCCAAAAATTTCCCAAACTGCCTATCCAACTTAGCTTGCACAATCCTCTGGGGAAAAGGAATAGGTGGCCTATATGGTGAAGGAGAATTAGGTTTAGAAATATTATTCTGACATGGTTCATCACCTTTTGGTTTATCACCCTGGTGAGGTGACAAACTAGTTTGGGACTACTCATGCTCAGAAGATTTTTCCAAGTCTAATTCATTATCAAGGTCAATATTAGGCTCTTTTTCATTATTTTCAGTTTTCCCTTTAGGTTCATCTAATTACTTTCCGCTCCTGGTGCTGATAGCATTACAGTACTCCCTAGGGTTTAGTTCAGGTTTAGCAGGTAATTTTCCCAGGGGTCTGTAAGAAGTGTGTGCTTATTGTCAGCAACAACACCATCTAACCTAGAGTTAATTTCCTTAAGACCCTCTTTGAACTCTTCATTTTGTTTCATCTAGGCACCCATGAATCTCTCAAACATGTCCTCTAAACTAGATTTTTGGGGTTGACTCTAATTTTCTAGACTCTGCTGGTACCCTCTATTTTCATTTTGCCCACTAGCATGATTGTTACTTGTCCAGGACAAGTTAGGGTGGTTTCACCAACCAGGGTTGTAGGTATTAGAGTAAGGGTCATTATTTCTACCTTGATTGTACCCCCCTACTGCATTGATTTGCTCACTACCCTAATCAACAATAACCTTACACTCTTCAGCATAGTGCCCATGATTTCCACAAACATCATAGGTAAAAGAAGAAATAGCAGCCGTTTGCATCTGAAAAGAATCAAAATGATTACACAAAGAATCTACCTTTTCTGCTAGAGAACACCAACCTTTACCTTCATTCTTATCATGAGGAGGACGATACAACACTCCTCTCTCAGTAGTCCATTGGTTGTGATATAGCACCATCTCTTCAATCAACGCATAGGCATCTTCAACAATCTTCTTCATTAGTGCTCCCCCTGCAGCGGCATCAACAGTTAAGCGAGTGTTGTAAAGCAAACCATTATAGAAAGTTTGAATTAAAACCCAATTTTCTAATCCATGGTGAGGGCACCTCTGTAGTAACTCATTGAAGTGCTCCCATGCTTCACTAAGTGATTCGCTATCCCTCTATGCAAAGCTTGTGATTTGGATACTCAACTGGATCATCTTATTGGGATGAAAGTACTTAAGCAAGAAGGCATTGACAACCGCTCCCAAGTAGTGAATGTCCCAGTTGGATGTGAATGCAGCCAAGCTTTTGCTCTGTCCTTGAGAGAAAAAGGAAACAATCTCAGTCTAAGAGCATCATCAGATACACCATTAATTTTTATGCTATCACAAAATTCAAGGAAAGGAGATAAGTGTTGGTTTGGATCTTCCAGAAGAGATCTTCCAAATTGGTTATGTTGGAATATTGACAGGAAAGCTAGTTTTATTTCAAAATTGTTTGCATCAATTGCAGGCCTAGTAATGCTGGAACGAATTCCCCGTGTATTCGGGGTTGCATAGTCTCTAAGTATTCTTCTGATGTGGGTTCAGGACACAGAACATGCAAACAACAATTTTTGAAATGTTTTGCAATAAGGATAATAAGAAAACTGAGATTACACTAACGGATTAGAAAATAGATGTTTTTGTAGTTTTAGATAGGAAAACCGAATTTAATCTACTTGCAGAAATGAAGTTGCATAAAGTAAAGTGCTGAATTGTAAAGAAGACTTACAGCGGACCCCTTGAGAATAGAAGGGGTCACCTTCCCGTTCTTCACTGGTCCAACTCTGATGGAACGTGTCGGTTACACACAGGCAATACAGCAAACCACAAAAGTGTGGGGGAGTTGATTAAGAGTATTAAAACTTTACAAAGCCAAGGTGCAAGAGGGAGGTTAAGCCTCCAAGTTCTCTTGCCTAGACAATATGAAAGACTAAACTAGTTGAGGGAGGGGTGGAGAGAAGGATAAGCCAAGAGTGCTCCAAGTCCAAACCCCATGTCCTATAAGAATCTAAACTTAGTGTAGGACTTGAACTTGAAGAAACAACAGGGGACACCGAGAGGGTGTTTTATAACACTTAGCTATGGGATCTTTGTTGAAGATGGTGCTCAGCTTCAAGAATTCCTCCAAGATGAGAGCTTCGGCCTTCAAGGGAATCTTCTTCAAGACTTGTTGATGGTGAACTTTCGGCTTCTCTTAAGAGGAGGTGTGATTCACGGTTTGATGAAGATATGGAGGTGGACGTCTCGGCAATGGAGGACATGTGGGTGATGGAGGCGATTAGAGGAAGAGGAGAAGCTTTGGTGACACAAGCACTGAGAGATTACTTATGCTAGGAAACTACTCGACAATATTCATTCAAAGATGCAAATGATGCCATGAAGGCTACAATAAATAGACAAAGCATCTAGGGGTTACATAGGTCTTTTCCCCCTAGGCGCATAAGCAAAGATGAGAAGAAATTTCAGCAATTAATTGAAGGAGGGCTACATGGAAGGGGCACAAATGCTCTTGGTGGACTTCCTTCTTTGGCCAGCTCCTCCATGGTAAGTTTTGAATTTTGAATGCAAAGGGGCTGGCGCACACTTATTTGAATTTGGATGTGGGCAGTTGGCTTTGATGAGGCTTCCATATGGGGTGAATTTCGAATTCTTTCCTCAAGAGTTAGGCGCCAACTTGATGATTGCTTGATTGGTGGATGGTTGATTGGTTCCTTGATTTATGGATCTTATCTTGGCCGAATTAATTGATGAAGCATGTGCCCATGGCTTGATTTGGCAGGGGAGTTGAGGAGTTATGAAGCCCCTTTAACTCAAGTCTTCAAGTGGTGATAGTTGAAACTGAATTTCCTTCTTTGGAGCTCACTAGGTAAGTGACTTGAGCTGAGCTATCTGAGTTGTCTTGAGCTTGCCTTAAGCTGCTTCTTCACCTGCAGGGTTAGTTGCCCAAAACAAATATACTACCCTACATGCACTGGGAACTACATGGCATTTTATTGAAAGTAAAACACTTACTCTAACAAAGCAAATTGCAAATGGTCAAATAAGGAAAGTGCTATGCTTATAACTTATCATGATGCGATGCAATGCAAGGAGGATCCTAGGAAGAAAAACCATACCTGAGAGGATTCTTTCGAACCCTAGTAGACCTCCTTGGAGCTAGTCTTGGCCCCCCATCATTTCTCCCCGGGTGCAAAGAATTCTCCTCTGGAGAATTATCCTTGTACCGTTGGAGTTACTCTGGGTTGGCTTGGACAAGCTCAGCCTCAGGAAGCCAGGCCTCCTCACCAGTAGTATATCGCACTCGCTAAAAGGTTTGTACTTCATCCTGTGTGAGGTGAGTCTGGGCTTCTAGAATAGCATCGATGGCTGGCTCGAGGTCATCATCAGGCTCCGGGGTGGGAAGCGGCTCGTGGTAGAGTGTGAGATCCTCTACATTGACAGTGGTTGGGATCCCCAGATCGAGCGGTAGATTTAGAATGTAGGCATTGTTATTGATCTTGCTGGTAATGGTGAAGGGTCCAATTCCCTTCGCATTCCAATTGATAAAACCCCTTTCGAGAGGGGGGCGAAAACCCTAAGCATGGCGCAAATAAAATTTTGCAAGCGGAAGCAAGGGTTTGATGATCTTTTGCATGCCATATGATCAACTATCATAGATTGAATAGATCAAGAGTAGATCATACCAATGCCATCGGTTTGGTTGGTGCCTTGGAAGCAAAGACGCAAGTGCTCCTTCTCCAAAGGTGACGCACACAACAAGTGAAGATGGCTTGCTCCTTTGAATCCTTTGTGCTAGCAAAGTGCTTCAATGGGACCTTGTCGCGTGAAGGAGAGGATAGAGATGGCTTTTCTCGGCCGAATGCCTCCTCTTGTCGTCAACACACTCTCCTCTCCACGAGATTGCAAGCGGTCATCATCCAAGAGAAGCGTTGAGGCGTTTTTACAAAGTCGCCTTGATGACTTTCCAAAAATGGAATGACATGAAGTAATGCTTTGAAAACCGACCAAAACGCTTAAGCATCGAACCAAGCGTTCACACACATGTGAACCGGTTCATGCTCAATCGATCCAATTGACTTTGGTCCAAAAAAAAAAACCAAATCAAATCAGCCCAAGCCATGGTCTAGACCTCATTGAACCAATAGGTTCCAGATCTAACCGTTCATCTCCTGATGCTCCTGATCTTACCGATCTAGTATCATCTCTCTCGATCAAAGCTTACCGATCTCAAGCCCTAATCAATCAAACATGATCAGACCAGATCTCACTTACAATCAGAGATTAAATCCCTTTAAACTGAACCCAAACAATTCTGTCCACACGATCTGACTCAAGTAAGCCATATCATCAAATTGTGCGACCCTGAGGGTTTCCTTTAAATGTCGGTAACGATAACTTACGTTATCACGATCAGTGAGGGGTATCTAGCAACACATCACTGTCTCCCGATATAAAGGAAAGAGTCTTCCAAGACTACACCCAAACCACAGCACAAGTGTGAATCCACTTCACAAGGCATGCATGTTTCCTTTGCCACTGGATGTTCTTATTGGACAAGCGTGTCAAGCCTGTAGCTCCAATATGATGAGCATGATTAGATCAGATGCACATAGTCACCTGGGTATGGCCATACACTTTCTCAATCATCTCATCTAGGGGGCCCCTATAGAACACCACACTCCTTCAACAAGGAGACGGCAATCCTCTATCTATCACTAGTGCCCTAACCTGACTCATGATCATTATCCAAGATAGTCTATAACCATTATGTTTCAAATGATATTGAACTACCTCAAAACAATGACAATCATCATTTAGAAACACAAGTGATCTCAAGTCAGAGGACATGTGCCACTTGTTGCAATCAAGGATCATTCACATTGTGACAAGCAATCGAATGTCCTAGTAGGGTCTGTCCAGTACATCCAATGTACCCATGAGTCTACATCTTATTCCATGCTCGAAGCATCCTATAAGATTAGAACACATATTAGTCTCAATCATATCAAGGCTGTCTCATGTTCACCAAGATATATCGACTAAGGACATTTAGCATGTCAGCCTAGCTGAACAGCATTGAGACATTATTCAGAAGAACACACATTTCAGCATATGATGTAACAACCTGAACAATAACCATTGCCTTTATAAACACAAGAATGTATTACATGATACAATCCCAAGGCCTCAAACATTAGCCTTAAGGGCATACCCCAACAATCTCCCACTTGCACTTAATCTAATGGTTGAGAAATCTCAAACCCATATTATTACAGTGCTTCTCATGCTTCTGCTGCGCCAGAGGCTTGGTAAGCGGGTCAGCCAGATTGTCGTCTGTATGAACCTTGCAGACTTTGATCTCGCCACGATCAATGATCTCCCGGATCAAGTGAAACCGTCTCTGTATGTGCTTGGACTTCTGGTGCGACCGTGGTTCCTTTGCTTGTGCGATTGCTCCAGTGTTTTCACAAAAGATAACCAAAGGATCTGCACTCGAAGGAACAACACCAAGTTCTCTCACGAACTTACGAATCCACACTGCCTCCTTGGATGCTTCCGAGGCTGCAACATACTCGGCTTCTGTTGTGGAATCAGCAACAGTTGACTGTTTGAAACTTTTCCACACCACCGCTCCACCATTCAAGCTAAAAACATAGCCTGATTGCGATCGGAAATCATCCTGGTCCGACTGGAACGAAGCGTCAGTATATCCTTCTATACTGAGTTCTTCCTGACCACCATATATCAAGAACATATCTTTGGTCCTCCGCAGATATTTTAAAATGTTCTTGACTGCAATCCAGTGCGCCATACCTGGATTACTTTGGAACCGACTGGTCACGCTTAACCCGTAAGCGACGTCTGGGCGAGTACACAACATCGCATACATTATGGACCCAATAGCCGAAGCATAAGGCGTATTGTCCATTTCATCTTTCTCAGTCTGTGTTTGTGGACACTGACTCTTCGAAAGATTCAGACCATGTCTGACTGGAAGATATCCTCTTTTAGAATTCTCTAAATGGAATCTCTCCAGGACTTTCTCGATGTAAGTGCTCTGGCATAGCCCGAGAAGCCTCTTAGATCTATCCCTGTAGATCTTCACACCTAAAACATAGGCTGCTTCTCCTAGATCTTTCATCTGAAAACATTTTCCTAACCATGCTTTAACAGCATGCAGTTCAGGAATATCGTTTCCAATGATTAAGATATCATCGACGTAGAGGACTAGAAAAGTAATCACGCTCCCACTAAACCTCTTATATACACACGGGTCATCTTCGTTCTTGATGAAACCAAACTCAGAGATTGATTCATCAAAACGAATATTCCAGCTCCTAGATGCTTGCTTAAGTCCATAAATGGACTTCTTTAACTTGCATATTTTATGACGATCTGATGGATTAGTGAAACCTTCAGGTTGTGTCATATACACATCCTCATTTAGTTTTCCATTAAGGAAAGCCGTCTTCACATCCATCTGCCAGATCTCATAATCGTAATATGCTGCTATCGCGAAAAGAATCCGAATAGACTTGAACATGGCTACAGGAGAGAAAGTTTCATCATAATCTATCCCGTAGATTTGTTTGAAACCTTTTGCAACTAGCCTGCCTTTATAGGTAACTACGTTACCATCCATGTCAATCTTCTTCTTGAAGATCCATTTACAGCCTATAGGGATTACTCCCGGAGGCGGATCAACCAAATCCCAGACTTGGTTATCTGACATGGAGTCCATCTCGGCTCGCATAGCTTCAAGCCATCTAGCTGACTCCGGTCCACTGACCGCATCCGCATATGTGAGGGGTTCATCATTATCAATGATGTAGACTCCGTCATAGTGCTCAGGCTATCGACGGATCCTTCCCGATCTACGCGGTTCCCGTGATATCTGAGCCTCAGGTTGTTCAGTAACCTGTTCTACCGGCTCAAGCACATCCAACTGTGCTTGACTACTTTGTCCTTCCTCTGGATTCTCATCCAGTTTTATTTCTCTCCCACTGGCCTCTTGCAGAAGAAATTCCTTCTCAAGAAATATTGCCGTCCGAGCAACAAATACTTTGTTCTCTTTGGGATCGTAGAAATAATAACCCTTAGTTTCCTTAGGGTAACCGACAAAGATACATTTGTCAGATCTGCTCTCCAGTTTCCCAGAGGCGAGCTTTTTGACATAAGCCTCGCAACCCCAGATCCTGATAAATGTCAAGCTCGGCTGTTTCCCATACCATAACTCGTATGGAGTCTTAGAAACTGCCTTGGATGGCACTCGGTTTAGTACCTTTGCAGCTGTTTCCAGTGCAAATCCCCAAAAGGAATATGGAAGAGTAGCCTGACTCATCATAGAACGAACCATATCAAGTAACGTTCTATTTCTCCTTTCGGACACACCATTCCATTGTGGTGTTCCTGGCGGATTGAGCTGTGAGATAATCCCACACTCCTTTAGATAGTCAGTAAACGCATGACTTAGGTATTCTCCACCTCGATCAGAACGAAGTGCCTTGACATTTCGGCCTAGCTGATTCTGTACTTCATTCTTGAACTCTTTGAACTTGTCAAAAGATTCACTCTTATGTCTCATTAGATAGACATAACCATATCTACTGAAATCATCAGTAAATGTAATGAAGTACTGATAGCCACCTCTGGCATGTTTACTAAATGGCCCACACACGTCACTGTGTATAAGGTCAAGTAGACCTGAAGCCCTTTGACCTTTGTGAGGAAAAGGTGACTTCGTCATTTTACCCATCAAACAAGCTTTGCATGTATCAATCTCCTCATAGGAGAATGATCCCAGCAGTCCATGATCATGCAACCGCTTAATGCGCTTCTTGTTAATATGTCCTAAACGACTATGCCATAACAAGGTGCTGTCATCAGCATACTTGGCTTTCTTATTATCAATGTTTTGTATAGAATATTCCATGTCCAACATGAATAACCCATTGTTAATTGAACCAGTAGTATAGACAATATTATCAAGAGTAAGATAACACTTTGAAATCTTGCATTCAAAGGAAAACCCTTTCCTGACAAGAGCAGGAATAGAGATAATATTTTTGGTGATACTAGGTACAAAATAACAATTGTTTAATTCCAATACAATGCCAGATGGTAAAGAAATGAAATAGTCTCCTACAGCAACAGCAGCAACCCGTGCCCCGTTTCCAACGCGTAGGTCTACCTCATGCTGTCCCACCTGCCTTCTTCTCTTGAGTTCCTGTACATTTGAACAAATGTGAACTCCACATGCAGTGTCCAACACCCATGAAATAGAAGAAGATGAAACCATGACTTCCATCACGTAAATACCTGAGCCAGAAGCGATGCTTCCCCTCTTGTCTCCTTGGAGCGCTTTACAGTCCTTTTTCCAGTGACCCAGCTGGCCACAGTGGAAACACCTGTTGTCCTTTGACCGCTTAACCTTCTGTTTCAGAGCCTTGCTGTAACTCTTGACAGGGGCCTTGCCCTTCTTCCCCTTCTTCTTGTTCCTGGAAGGAACCATTAAGACAGAGGTTGAAGGCTTTCCCTTCAGAGTCTCCTCAGTTGTCAAGAGCATATTCAGCAGCTCTGCCGGAGTACAATCGATTTTGTTCATATTAAAGTTAATAATGAACGCATCGAAAGAGGGCGGGAGAGACTGCAGAATAATGTCTACAGCAAGCTCCTGGTTGATGGTATGCCCCAGTTTCTCCAGAGCCTCCTTGTGCCCAATCATCTTGAGCACGTGAGCTCCCACTGGGCTCCCTTCAGCCAGTTTGCTCTGAAAGAAAAAGCTTTGTCAGATTATAGCGTTCTGTCCTCGCCTGTGCAGCATACAGCATCTTGAGGTTCGCTATAATTTCTATAGCCGACATATCCTCATGCTGACGCTGCAGCGGTGGCGTCATAGACGCTAGCATCAGGCAAGCGACATCAATGCTATCATTGATATGCTTTTCATAGGCATCACGAACCGCCCTTGCGGCGTTCGCAGCGGGTTGAGGCGGCACAGCCGTCTCGAGGACATACAGTTTCCTCTCTGCCTTAAGAACGATCTTAAGGTGTCCAAACCAGTCTGAGAAGTTTGGCCCAGCAAACTTCTCCCTTTCCAGTAGGGATCGCACATTGAAGCTCATGGTGTTCGTTGCTGCAGGAATCTACAACAATGCAAGAACAGCAAGGTCAGTATCAATGTATAGAATCAATCCAGGACTTGAGAAAGATTCTTTTTCTCACTATTTTATCTGGCTGAAAAAACCAGCAAAACAGCCCGAAAGAGTAGAACTCTTTTAGTGAGATGGGATCCAGATTTCATACTTGGTCTCCGCGTCCCGCTCAGGCGAGATAAGATGCACAGAGAGTACAAGCACTAATTTCTGGTAGGCAGTCCCTGCCAATCGCCAACCCGTGCGATTCCCCTTCATCTGGGCAATCCAGCAGACTGTGCCAACTGAGTTGGTACAACACAATCTCTGACCCCGCAGATGGCTGCCTCCATGTGCTACCATATGCGCCACATATGTAACCTACATGGTCAAGCTGACCCGACCTACTCCCTAGACCACCACGTGCTATGCTGAGCAACGAGAAGCGATAAATCCCTTCTCTGTAACACGCAGGTGAAATCACACACCGTCTGAAGATAGATGGACGTGCCCACTGAGTGGGTTCAACACGGCTCCAACGATAGTCAGAACAGTGAGGTTTCGCGTCAGAAGGCATTACGTGCTTGATATTTTAGCGTTGGATTTTAACGGTCTTTTATCTTCTTACTATCAGGCAAATCCTATGGCTATAGTAGAAGATAAATAACTCATGCAATTCTATTATCAAACAATAAAAAGAAAGCATGGATCTTATGTGGTAAAAGCCCATAGAGCCTAAGTAAGACCTTAAATCAACTTAAGTCTTCACTTGCTCTTCTTGGGTCTTTTGCATCTCATCTGGTCCAACCCAGGGCCCTAGCGCTCAATGCGGCTCAGGTGCACCCACCAGCTGAATGCGCCTCTGCGATGTGTGCTTTTGTGCTCTTGTCTAATTAAAATACATTTTAATCTATCTAGACAAGCTTGACTCGCAGGTCAATTATACAATAAATTCATTAAAATGTGATTCGCAGATCACAAAAATAATAATTTACCAGGCTCGCAGGCCCCAGCACAGCACACATTAAAAGGGCAACCCACATAAGATTAAATAAACAAACATCATGGCATCATTCAATCAACATGTGATCCATTACAAGAAAATAAAATTTTGAAAACCCATTGGCATCAATTTTAATTTTCTTATGTGCCTTACAACCTTACAATGGTCCATTGATAGGGATCCACTCATCAATCTAGTTAGATCCATGCCCTTACATGCACCAAGTCCTAACTGACTCGAGTTGACCTAATGGTCAACCATGCATGCGCCAAGGGCTGAACAGCCAACATGAGTTCTGGCAAGTGGGTGTGACCCCGGGCCTAACTTATGTGTGTTCACTGGTTGTCTCAACCAGACCTCGCTACACGCCTTTGATGCAGTTAACCTATAGCCACCTCGTGCTTGCGCACAGGTGCTATCTGGTCAACCCATCTAGGCTGTCAGATGGTCTGATCAGACTTAGTTGATCTATACTAGATGATGCTTTCAACCCCATCAACCCATCTAAGGGTTTAAAGTAGGGCCTTAGATCTAGATGAGGCGCGCAAGATCTTTTGTTTTGTCAAAAACAACATGTAAGAAGCGCCAACAAACATGCGCCATCCATAACAATTGTAGAGTCCCCTTCAAGGGGGAGCGCAACTTTGACAAAAACAACAACAAGCACCAATACATGCGGCTAAGAGCAATAAACATCATGCATGTTGTTTTCGCATCATAAATTTTCATGAGCTTGCGCATGTAACCAACCATAGATCTAAGCATAAGTGTAAACATGGATCACACGAGCAAACATAATAGCATGCATAAAGCCAAGCTCTGATACCAATTGATAAAACCCCTTTCGAGAGGGGGGCGAAAACCCTAAGCATGGCGCAAATAAAATTTTGCAAGCGGAAGCAAGGGTTTGATGATCTTTTGCATGCCATATGATCAACTATCATAGATTGAATAGATCAAGAGTAGATCATACCAATGCCATCGGTTTGGTTGGTGCCTTGGAAGCAAAGACGCAAGTGCTCCTTCTCCAAAGGTGACGCACACAACAAGTGAAGATGGCTTGCTCCTTTGAATCCTTTGTGCTAGCAAAGTGCTTCAATGGGACCTTGTCGCGTGAAGGAGAGGATAGAGATGGCTTTTCTCGGCCGAATGCCTCCTCTTGTCGTCAACACACTCTCCTCTCCACGAGATTGCAAGCGGTCATCATCCAAGAGAAGCGTTGAGGCGTTTTTACAAAGTCGCCTTGATGACTTTCCAAAAATGGAATGACATGAAGTAATGCTTTGAAAACCGACCAAAACGCTTAAGCATCGAACCAAGCGTTCACACACATGTGAACCGGTTCATGCTCAATCGATCCAATTGACTTTGGTCCAAAAAAAAAAACCAAATCAAATCAGCCCAAGCCATGGTCTAGACCTCATTGAACCAATAGGTTCCAGATCTAACCGTTCATCTCCTGATGCTCCTGATCTTACCGATCTAGCATCATCTCTCTCGATCGAAGCTTACCGATCTCAAGCCCTAATCAATCAAACATGATCAGACCAGATCTCACTTACAATCAGAGAATAAATCCCTTTAAACTGAACCCAAACAATTCAGTCCACACGATCTGACTCAAGTAAGCCATATCATCAAATTGTGCGACCCTGAGGGTTTCCTTTAAATGTCGGTAACGATAACTTACGTTATCACGATCAGTGAGGGGTATCTAGCAACACATCACTGTCTCCCGATATAAAGGAAAGAGTCTTCCAAGACTACACCCAAACCACAGCACAAGTGTGAATCCACTTCACAAGGCATGCATGTTTCCTTTGCCACTGGATGTTCTTATTGGACAAGTGTGTCAAGCCTGTAGCTCCAATATGATGAGCATGATTAGATCAGATGCACATAGTCACCTGGGTATGGCCATACACTTTCTCAATCATCTCATCTAGGGGGCCCCTATAGAACACCACACTCCTTCAACAAGGAGACGGCAATCCTCTATCTATCACTAGTGCCCTAACCTGACTCATGATCATTATCCAAGATAGTCTATAACCATTATGTTTCAAATGATATTGAACTACCTCAAAACAATGACAATCATCATTTAGAAACACAAGTGATCTCAAGTCAGAGGACATGTGCCACTTGTTGCAATCAAGGATCATTCACATTGTGACAAGCAATCGAATGTCCTAGTAGGGTCTGTCCAGTACATCCAATGTACCCATGAGTCTACATCTTATTCCATGCTCGAAGCATCCTATAAGATTAGAACACATATTAGTCTCAATCATATCAAGGCTGTCTCATGTTCACCAAGATATATCGACTAAGGACATTTAGCATGTCAGCCTAGCTGAACAGCATTGAGACATTATTCAGAAGAACACACATTGCAGCAGATGATGTAACAACCTGAACAATAACCATTGCCTTTATAAACACAAGAATGTATTACATGATACAATCCCAAGGCCTCAAACATTAGCCTTAAGGGCATACCCCAACACGCATCCAGCTTGCGTCCTTGTCCTTGGATGCGCTCCTCGCAGACCCGCAGTATCACTTGGTCACCTATAGAGAATGCCCTTTCTCGGCGTGTCTTGTTTGCATCATCACGATAACGATTAATAGATTCTAACATAGTGCTATATAACTCATGATGAAGTTGTGAAACGTGAAAAGCTAAGTCTCTAGCAGATATAGAAACATGTAAAGGCCTTGGTGCGGGGAGGAGATCAATGGGTTTGTTTGGCTGGTACCCTAAGTTGGCTTGAAAAGGGGAAATACCAATGGTTCGGTTAGGCACACTATTATAAGAAAACTCGGCTGTGGGCAACAGTTTGTCCCAATTGCTAGGGTGCTCTCCAACTAGGCTCCTAAGGATACTCCCAAGTGATTTGTTGACCACTTCTGTCTGACCATCCTTCTAGGGATGATAGGCAGTGGAGAATTTCAAGCTTGTGCCTAGAAGTTTCCACAGAGTTCTCCAAAAGTGGCTGACAAACCTAGTATCCCTATCAGACACAATAGTAAGAGGGGTACCATGAAGTCTAACTACTTCCTTAAAGTATGGGCGGGCTATGTAGGAAGCATCAGAAGTTTTCCTGCAGGGTAGGAAATGGGCCATTTTGGTGAACCTATCTACAACCACAAAGATAGAGTCATACTTAGATTGGGTTCTAGGCAAGCCTAAGATGAAGTCCATGCTTATATCTTGCCATGGGGCTCTAGGAATAGGAAGAGGTGTGTACAACCCAAAGTTATGTTTCTGAACCTTAGTGGTCTGACAGGTCTTGTAGTGTCTCACTACTTTGGCTACATCCTTATAGAGGTTCGGCCAATAGAACCGTTCCTCCACCAAGGCTAGGGTTTTCTCTCGTCCGTGGTGTCTAGTAGACCCCCCCTCCATGGATTTCCCAAACTAGGAAGTCCCGGATAGAAGTCTTGGGCACACAAAGTGTCAGACCAAGAAATAGGTATCCATCCCTAAGGGCATACAGGGAATGGCTATGGACATCTAAGCTCAGGTCATGATATATGGCAGAGAAATCAGGACAATCTAAATAAGCAGATTTCATGCGATCAAAACCAATAAGTTCAACATGCAGTTTCTAAATAAGTAAAGTAACTCTACACAAAGCATCAACTACCTTGTTTTCAGTTCCAGATTTATGTTTAAGCACAAAGGTAAACTGTTGAAGATATTCTACCACTTAGCATGCCTAAAGTTGAGTTTCTTTTGAGCACTTAAGTAAGAGAGGGCTTGGTGATCACTATGAAGGGTGAACTCATTATGGATAAGGTAGTGTCTAAAGTGTCTAAAGGTCTAAACTATAGCATAGAACTCTTTATCATAAGTCGAGTATTTCTGTCTGGCCTCATTCAGCTTTTCACTGAAGAAGGCAATAGGATGAACTTCTTGGTTGAGGGACCCACCTATGCCTATGCCAGAGGCATCACAATCGACCTCAAAGACATTGCTGAAGTCTGGGAGCCTAAGAACTGGGGCTGAGGTCATTCTAGACTTGAGTTCAACAAAAGCTTTACTAGCAGGTTTGGTCCAGGCAAAATCACCTTGTTTCATGCAACTGGTGATTGGGGCAACTACGGAGCTAAAGTTCTTGATGGACCTATAGTAGAAAGTAGCTAGGCCATGGAAACTCCTAATTTCAATGAGGCTCTTGGGTTCAGGCCAGTCTAAGATTGCTTGGACCTTAGTAGGATCAGCTTGTAACCCTAACTCAGAGACAATGAACCCTAGGAAGACAGCCTTATGAGAGAGGAAAGAGAACTTCTTTAGGTTGATGTACAGCATCTCAATCCTAAGTAGATCAAGGGTCTTCCTTAAATGTTCTAGGTGTTCTTCCTTAGTCTTACTGTATATCAGGATATCATCAAAATAAACTACTAGGAATTTACCTATATAAGGTCTAAGCACTTGGGTCATCAGTCTCATAAAGGTTGAGGGGGCGTTGGTTAGCCCGAAGGGCATGACCAACCATTCATAGAGACCATCTTTTCTTTTGAAGGCGGTCTTCCATTCATCCCCTAACCTTATTCTGACTTGGTGATAACCACTCCTAAGGTCAAGTTTGCTAAACCATTTGGATCCTACAAGGAGGTCTAGCATGTCATCTAGTCTTTGGGATAGGGAACCTATATTTCACAGTTATCTTATTGATAGCCCAACAGTCAATACACATGCGCCAGCTACCATCCTTCTTTGGGGTAAGAAGGGCTAGGACTACGCAAGGGCTTAGGCTTTCCCTAATGTGTCCCTTAGCTAGGAGGTCATCTACCTGTCTCTTAAGTTCCTCATGTTCAGTGGGGCTCATCCTATAGTGGGGTAAGTTAGGTAAGGTTGACCCTGGGACAAGGTCTATATTGTGTTAGATGTCTCTAAGAGGGGGTAAGCCTATGGGTAGTTCATCTAGGGTTAACTCACTATAGTCTAAGAGGAGGGCTTCTATCTCAGGAGGTGCCTTATCCTCTTGGTCAGGGTTTGGTTCTTTGAAGACTAAGGAGTAGATGGGTTGGGTCTCTTGGATTTCCTTAGTGAAAGCTTGGGGGCGGATGAGTTGGATGGTGGGTGTGCTAGACTTGGTTTCTTCTATCTTACCCTTATTGGTTGAGGCTCTAAGCTCCTTAGGTAGGGTAGGTTTCAACCTAATCTTTTGCCCATCTTGGCTAAAGACATAAGTATTGGTGCGACCATAGTGGATCACATCCATGTCATATAGCCATGGGCGACCTAGAAGGACTTGTGCGACATCCATGGTAATGACATCACACCAGATCTGTCCTTGATAGGTGCCGAATTGAAGGGGCACAAGGCATCTGTGGGTGACGGGGACACTAGTTTGGTTGACCCAAGAGATGCTATAAGGGTTTGGGTGTGGTTCTAGTTTTAACTTAAGTTTGACCACAGCTACATGAGAGACGGCATTGATACTGCTTCCTCCATCAATTACAACCTTGCACATGTGACCATGGCATTTAGTGTAAGTATAGAAGATGCTTGTTCTTCTCCAGTCCTCAGTAGGAACAGGTTTGACTAAATTGCATCTTACTACCCCTAAGGTGTTTTGGGTAAACTCATCAGTGTCAAGATCTTGGTATTCTATGTTTTGAAGGTTGGGATCTTGGTCTAGTTCTTCTTCAGGGGTTGCCTCAGGTTCTAAGGGGTCTTCTTCTATGAGGAAGAACCTTTTGGTACAGTCTCTAGCTAAGTGTCTAGGCTGCTTACAGTTATGACAGGCAATTCTACTGGATCCTAGGGCTTGGATGGGTTTGGGTTGAGTTTTACTTGGTTCCATAGTTTGAGTTGGCCTAGGTCGAGGTTGGCTTGGGCTTGGGGAATTGGTTTGGGGAGTTCTAAGGTAGGGTCTAGAAGGTGTGAACTCTCTCCTAGTTTTGATATCTTCTTCAACCTCTATAGCTCTTTGGTAAGCTACCTCTATGCTATATATCTGGTAATAGGTTAGATTTCTTTTGATATCTGGTCTAAGGCCATTCTTAAATCTACTCAATGTGACGCTTCGGTCCTCAGGGATCTCACATCTAAGGAGAAGTTCTTCTAATTTGAGCATGTACTCGACTACAGTTAGGCTACCCTGGGTGTGACTACTGAGTTGGTCGAGAAGCTTGGTTCGATAGTACGGAGGGACGTACTTATCTCTCAACCAAAAGCGCATATCACATGTGTTCCCATCTCTCAATTGGATAGAGGGTTCTTTCTACATGAGTCCAATATAACCTAGTTGGTCCTTTTAAGAGACACTTGGCAAGTTTTACCTTGCCATGTTCTGGGACTTGGCTCCATTCAAAGTATAGCTCTATCTTGGTAACCCAGTCTAGGAATTCCTTAGGGTCTAAGGTTCCACTAAAAGTAGGTGGTTTGAGCTTGGCAGCACGGTGCACATCAAAATCCCTAGGTCTTTGGTTGAGTTGGGTTTGAACATGTTGTCCATTCCACTTGGTGTGAGGGGTAACTATAGGGTTGGAAGAAGGTTGGAGGTTTAAGGCTTCCAAAGGTTCCAAGTTTGCCTCGCTAGGAAGTTGGCATGGGGTCCCTTGTTGGGTTTTAAAGGTGTCGACCCTATTGTTGAGGACATGGAGGTCGTTTCTCATGGCAGTCATTTGTTGGGCAAACCTAGTTTGCATTTCAGTCATTTGAGCCATTTGTTGTGTAAGTTGCCTAATGCTCTCAGCAAGATCCATAGGTTGGTTACTTTCTTGTTGGGTTCTAGATCTAGTTTGCATGATGCAATTTTGAAATGAGTATATCTTTTCAAAAATATGAGCCCTAGTACCTTATGGGATCAATTGTGTCAAACAACCTAAACCACAAGAATCGTCCTAGTAGTAGAAAATAAGTTTTGTGCTTAAATCTACTCTAGAGCCTATGCTCTGTTACCAAACTGATGTGGGCTCAGGACACAGAACATGCAAACAACGATTTTTCAAATGTTTTGTAATAAGGATAATAAGAAAACCGAGATTACACTAACGGATTTGAAAATAGATGTTTTTGTAGTTTTAGATAGGAAAACCGAATTTAATCTACTTGCATAAATGAAGTTGCATAAAGTAAAGTGCTAAATTGTAAAGAAGACTTACAGTTAACCCCTTGAGAATAGAAGGGGTCACCTTCCCATTCTTCACCGGTCCAACTCTGATGGAAGGTGTTGGTTACACACAGGCAATACATCAAACCACACAGGCGTGGGGGAGTTGATTAAGAGTATTAAAACTTTACAAAGCCAAGGTGCAAGAGGGAGGTTAAGCCTCCAAGTTCTCTTACCTAGACAATATGAAAGACTAAACTAGTTGAGGGAGGGATGGAGAGAAGGATACGCCAAGAGTGCTCCAAGTCCAAACCCCATGTCCTATAAGAATCGAAACTTAGTGTAGGACTTGAAGTTGAAGAAACAAGAGGGGAAACCGAGAGGGTGTTTTAGAACACTTAGCTATGGGATCTTTGTTGAAGATGGTGCTCGGCTTCAAGAATTCCTCCAAGATGAGAGCTTCCGCCTTCAAGGGAATCTTCTTCAAGACTTGTTGATGGTGAACTTTCGGCTTCTCTTAAGAGGAGGTGTGATTCATGGTTTGATAAAGATATGGAGGTGGAGGTCTCGGCTATGGAGGAGATGTGGGTGATTAGAGGAAAAGGAGAAGCTTTGGTGACACAAGCACCGAGAGATTACTTATGCTAGGAAACTACTCGACAATATTCATTCAAAGATGCAAATGATGCCATGATGGCTACAATAAATAGACAACGCATCTAGGCATTACATAGGTCTTTTCTGAAAGTTCCCTAAAGGGGGCGAAACCCTAAAGCATGCGCATATAAAAACTTGCAAGGGCGGAATCTAGGGTTTCCTAGGATCGCATGTATGAACATAGATCAACTTAAGAGTTTGTATAGATCAACAGAGAGATCATACCAGTGCCATTTCTTGGATGGCGTCTTGGAAGCAAGAGGGCGAGCGGCTCTCCTCCAAAGGGGACACACACAAGATGGGTGATCGCCTACTCCTTGTCGTTCCTTGTGCTAGCAAGGCTCTCCAAGTCTCCTGATCGCTTGAAGGGAAGATGAGATGCTCTCCTTGGCTTTCTTCTCTTCTCATATGCGTGAAGACTCACCACACGAGAGGAAGAGGCGACAAGAGGAAGAGGCGAGCGAGAATAGAGCAATCTCTCGAACGTGAGGCGTGCTCTCTATTTTGGAAAGCATGACTTCCAAAAATAGTAAACCCTCACACGTTCAAGTGTTCACGCCAAGTGAACAAATCGCAACCTTCTCCTCTTTGAACCATGCGCTCACTTGATGAGCCGGTTCAATTGGATTTGGTTCAAAGACCAAATTAAACCAAGCATTGGTCTAGATCAAATTAAACCATAAGGCTCAAGATCTAACCATTCATCTCTTGATGCTCTTGATCTCACCGATCTAGCATCATTTCTCTCGATCGAAGCTTACCGATCTCAAGCCCTAATCAATCAAACATGATCAGACCAGATCTCACTTACAATCAGAGTTTAAATCCCATTAAACTGAACCAAAACAATTCAGTCCACACGATCTGACTCAAGTAAGCTATATCATCAAATTGTGCGACCCTAAGGGTTTCCTTTAAATGTCGGTAACAATAACTCATGTTATCACGATCAGTGAGGGGTATCTAGCAACACATCACTGTCTCCCGATATAAAGGAAAGAGTCTTCCAAGACTACACCCAAACCACAGCACAAGTGTGAACCCAAGTCACTTGACATATGTGTTTCCTTTGCCACTGGATGTTCTTATTGGACAAGCGTGTCAAGCCTGTAATTCCAATATGATGAGAATGATTAGATCAGATGAACATAGTCATCTGGGTATGGCCATACACTTTCTCAATCATCTCATCCAGGGGGCCCCTATAGAACATCACACTCCAATCAAGGAGATGGCAATCCTATATCTATCACTAGTGCCCTAACATGACTCATGATCACTATCCAAGATAGTCTATAACCATTATGTTTCAAATGATATTGAACTACCTCAAAACAATGCCAATCATCATTTAGAAACACAAGTGATCTCAAGTCAGAGGAAATATGCCACTTGTTTGCATATAAGGATTATTCACATTGTGACAAGCAATTGAATATCCTAAGTAGGGTCTGTCCAGTACATCCAATGTATCCATGAGTCTACATCTTATTCCATGCTCGAAGCATCCTATAAGATTAGAACACATATTAGTCTCAATCATATCAAGGCTGTCTCATGTTCACCAAGATATCTCGACTAAGGACAATACTGCATGTCAGCCAAGTTGAACAGCATTGAGACATTATTCAGAAGTATACATATTGCAGCAGATGATGTAACAACCTGAATAACAACCATTGCCTTTATAAACATAGAGTTTATACATGATACTGAAATAATCCCAAGGCCTCAAACATTAGCCTTAAGGGCATACCCCAACAATCTCCCACTTGCACTTAATCTAATGGTTGAGAAATCTCAAACCCATATTATTACAGTGCTTCTCATGCTTCTGCTGCGCCAGAGGCTTGGCAAGCGGGTCAGCTAGATTGTCATCTGTATGAACCTTGCAGATTTTGATCTTGCCACGATCAATGATCTCCCGGATCAAGTGAAACCTTCTCTGTATGTGCTTGGACTTCTGGTGCGACCGTGGTTCCTTTGCTTGTGCAATTGCTCCAGTGTTATCACAGAAGATAACCAAAGGATCTGCACTCGAAGGAACAACACCAAGTTCCTGAATGAACTTACGAATCCACACTGCCTCCTTGGATGCTTCTGAGGCTGCAACATACTCGGCTTCTGTTGTGGAATCAGCAACAATTGACTGTTTGAAACTTTTCCACACCACTGCTCCTCCATTCAAGCTAAAAACATAGCCTGATTGCGATCGGAAATCATCCTGGTCAGATTGGAATGAAGCGTCAGTATATCCTTCAATACTGAGTTCTTCCTGACCTCCATATATCAAGAACATATCTTTGGACCTCCGAAGATATTTCAAAATGTTCTTGACTGCAATCCAGTGTGCCTTCCCTGGATTACTTTGGAACCGACTGGTCACGCTTAACCCATAAGCGACGTCTGGGCGAGTACACAACATCGCATAAATAATGGACCCAATAGCCGAATCATAAGGCGTATTGTCCATTTCATCTTTCTCAGTCTGTGTTTGTGGACACTGACTCTTTGAAAGATTCAGACCATGTCTGACTGGAAGATATCCTCTTTTAGAATTTTCTAAATGGAATCTCTCCAGGACTTTATCGATGTAAGTACTCTGGCACAGCCCGAGAAGCCTCTCAGATCTATCTCTGTAGATCTTCACACCTAATACATAGGCTGCTTCTCCTAAATCTTTCATCTGGAAACATTTTCTTAACCATGCCTTAACCGCATGTAGTTCAGGAATATCGTTTCCAATGATCAAGATATCATCGACGTAGAGGACTAGGAAAGTAATCACGCTCCCACTAAACCTCTTATATACACACGGGTCATCTTCATTCTTGATGAAACCAAATTCACAGATTGATTCATCAAAACGAATATTCCAGCTTCTTGATGCTTGTTTAAGTCCATAAATGGACTTCTTTAATTTGCATATTTTATGACGATCTGATGGATTAGTGAAACCTTCAGGTTGTGTCATATACACATCCTCTTCTAGTTTTCCATTAAGGAAAGCGGTCTTCACATCCATTTGCCAGATCTCATAATCATAATATGCCGCTATCGCAAGAATGATCCGAATAGACTTGAACATGGCTACAGGAGAGAAAGTTTCATCATAATCTATCCCGTAGATTTGTTTGAAACCTTTCGCAACTAGCCTGCCTTTATAGGTAACCACATTACCATCCATGTTAATCTTCTTCTTGAAGATCCATTTACAGCCTATAGGGATTACTCCCGGAGGCGGATCAACCAAATCCCAAACTTGGTTATCTGACATGGAGTCCATCTCGGCTCGCATAGCTTCAAGCCATCTCGCTGATTCCGGTCCACTGACCGCATCCGCATAAGTGAGGGGTTCATCATCAATGATGTAGACTCCGTCATAGCGCTCAGGCTGTCGAAGGATCCTTCCCGATCTTCGCGGTTCCCGTGATATCTGAGCCTCAGGTTGTTCAGTAACCTGATCTACTGGCTCAGGCTCATCCAACTGTGCTTGACTACTTTGTCCTTCTTCTGGATTCTCATCCAGCTTTATTTCTCTCCCACTGGCTTCTTGCAGAAGAAATTCTTTCTCAAGAAAAATAGCCGTCCGAGCAACAAATACTTTGTTCTCTTTGGGATCATAGAAATAATAACCCTTTGTTTCTTTAGGGTAACCGACAAAGATACATTTCTCAGATCTACTCTCTAGTTTCCCAGAGATGAGCTTTTTGACATAAGCCTCGCAACCCCAGATCTTAATAAATGTCAAGCTCGGCTGTTTCCCATACCATAACTCATATGGAGTCTTTGAAACGGCCTTGGATGGCACTCAGTTTAGTACCTTTGCAGTTGTTTCCAGTGCAAATCCCCAAAAGGAGTAAGGTAGAGTAGCCTGACTCATCATAGAACGAACCATATCCAGTAAGGTTCTATTTCTCCTCTCGGACACACCATTCCATTGCGGTGTTCCTGGCGGAGTGAGCTGTGAGATAATCCCACACTCCTTCAGATAGTCAGTAAACTCATGACTCAAGTATTCTCCACCTCGATCTGAGCGAAGTGCCTTGATATTTCGGCCTAGCTGATTTTGTACTTCATTTTTGAACTCTTTGAACTTGTCAAAAGATTCACTCTTATGTCTCATTAGATAGACATAACCATACCTACTGAAATCATCAGTAAAGGTAATGAAGTATGAATAGCCACCTCTGGCATGTTTACTAAATGGCCCACACACATCACTGTGAATGAGGTCAAGTAAACCTGAAGCCCTTTGACCTTTGTTGGAAAAAGGAGACTTCGTCATTTTACCCATTAAACAAGCTTTGCATGTATGCTTAATGCGCTTCTTGTTAATATGGCCTAAACGACTATGCCATAGCAAGGTGCTGTCATCAGCATACTTGGCTTTCTTAATATCAATCTGCTGTATAGAACATTCCATGTCCAACATGAATAACCCATTGTTAATTGACCCAGTAGCATAAACAATATTATCAAAAGAAATATAACACTTTGAAATCTTGCATTCAAAGGAAAACCCTTTCCTGACAAGAGCAGGAATAGAGATAATATTCTTAGTTATGCTCGGCACAAAATAACAATTGTCCAGTTCTAATACAAGACCAGATGGTAAAGAGATGTGATAAACTCCTACAGCAACAGCAGCAACCCGTGCCCCGTTTCCTACTCGTAGGTCCACCTCATGCTGTCCCACCTGTCTTCTTCTCTTGAGTTCCTGTACATTTGAACAAATGTGAACTCCACATGCAGTGTCTAACACCCATGAAATAGAAGAAGAAACCATGACTTCAGTCACGAAAATACCTGAGCCAGAAGCGAAAGAGTTGCTTCCCTTCTTATCTCCTTGGAGCGCTTTACAGTCCTTTTTCCAGTGACCCAGCTGGCCACAATGGAAACATCTGTATTCCTTTGACCGCTTTACCTTTTGTTTCAGTGCCTTGTTGTAGCTCTTGACAGGGGCTTTGCCCTTCTTCCCCTTCTTCTTGTTCCTTGAAGGAACCATTAGGACAGAGGATGAAGGCGTTCCCTTCTCACGAGACTGAGTCTGCTCAGTAGTCAAGAGCATGTTCAGTAACTCTGCAGGCGTACAGTCGATCTTGTTCATATTAAAATTAATAATGAACGGATCGAAAGAGGCCGGGAGAGACTGCAGGATGATGTCTACAACAAGCTCCTGATTGATGGTGTGTCCCAGTTTCTCTAGAGCTTCCTTGTACCCAATCATCTTGAGTACGTGAGCTCCCACTGGACTCCCTTCAGTCAGTTTGCTCTGAAAGAAAAGTTTAGTCAAGTTATAGCATTCAGTCCTTGCCTGTGCAGCATACAGCATCTTGAGGTTTGCTATACTTTCTATAGCTGATAAATCCTCATGCTGACGCTGCAGCTGTGGCGTCATAGACGCTAGCATAAGGCAAGCGACATCAATGCTATCATTGACATGCTTTTCATAAGCTTCCCGAACCGCCCTTGCGGCGTTCGCAGCGGGTTGAGGCGGTATAGCCGTCTCGAGGACATACAGTTTCCTCTCAGCCTTAAGAACAATCTTAAGGTGTTCGTACCAGTCTGAGAAGTTTGGCCCAGCAAACTTCTCCCTTTCCAGTAGGGATCGCACATTGAACGCTGTGGTGTTCGTTGCTGCAGTAATCTACAACAATGCAAGAACAGCAAGGTCAGTATCAATGTTAGAATCAATTCAGGACTTAAGAATGATTCTTTTCTCACTATTTTATCTGGCTAAAAAATCCAGCAAAACAGCCCGAAAGAGTAAAACTCTTTTAGTGAGATGGGATCCAGATTTCATACTTGGTCTCCGCGTCCCGCTCAGGCGAGATAAGATGCACAGAGAGTACAAGCACTAATCTCTGGTAGGCAATCCCTGCCAATCGCCAACCCGTGCGATTCTCCTTCATCTGGGCAATCCAGCAGACTATGCCAACTGAGTTGGTACAACACAGTCTCTGATCCCACAGATGGCTGCCTCCATATGGCTACCATATGCTCAATATGTAGCCTACATGGTCAAGCTGACCCGACTTACTCCCTGGACCACCACGTGCTATGCTGAGCAACGAGAAGCGATAAATCCCTTCTCTGTAACACGCAATTGTAATCATACACCGTCTGAAGATAGATGGGCGTGCCCACTGAGTGGGTACAACACGACCCCAACGATAGTCAGAACAGTGAGGTTTCGCGTCAGAAGGCTATCGTGCTTGATATTTAACGTTGGATTTTAACGGTCCTTTTATCTTCTTACTATCATTCAAATCCTATGGTGATAGCAGAAGAATAAATCATGCAATTATTAAATTACTTAAACAGTAAATGAAAAGCATGATGATCTTATGTGGTAAAAGCCCATTAAGCCTAAGTAAGACCTTAATTAACTTAAGTCTTCACTTGAGCTCTTCATGGGTCTTTAGCATTTCCTCTGGCCCAACCCGGGCCCAAGCTCTTCAGGTGCGTCCACCAGGTAAAATGCGCCTGTCCTAGAGTCGAACCCTAGACCTCCCACTGGTGAAGCCACTTGTTGCATGCGCCTCTGCCAAGTGTGCTCTATGCTCATGTCTGATTAAATTACAATTTAATCTATCTATACATGATTGACTCGCAGGTCAATTACACTTTATAAATTAATTAAAATGTGATGCGCAGATCACAATAATAATTTACAAATAATACATCCAGGCACGCAGGCCCCAGCACAGCACACATTAAATTTAGGCAGCCCACATAAGATTAAATAGACAATCATCACGTTATACAAACATCATGTGATCCAATCAAGAAAATAAAATTTTTTGAAAAACCCATTGGCTTCATTTTATTTCCTTATGTGCCCTACTACCTTACAACGGTCCATTAATAGGGATCCACTCATCAGACCTAGTCAGACCCACTGCCCTTGCATGCACCAAGTCATAACCGACTTGAGTCGACCTCATGGTCAACAATGCATGCGTGAAGGGCTGAACGTCCCTCATGAGTTTAGGCAAGCGGGTGTGACCCCGGGCCTTAATCATGGGCGTTCATCAGTTGTCTCAATCAGACATCGCTACACGCCTTTCAGCAGTCGACCTATAGCCACCTCATGCTTGCGCATAGGTGCCATGTGGTCGACCCATCTAGGCTGTCAGATAGTCTGATCAGACTGTTGGGTCTAGACTGGATGATGACTTCAACCCTAATAACCCGTCTAAGCTTTTGAAGTAGGCGCTTAGATCTAATGAGGGGCGCGCAAGTAAGTTTTGAGAAAACTACAACAAGCGCCAACTATCATGCATGCGCCAATGTAAAACATACATTAAATTTTCGCATGCTCTTTTAGATCTACTAATAAGCGCAAACAAGGATCACAATAAGCAATCATATGAATCATACAAGGAACCATGCCTCTGATACCAATTGAAAGTTACCTAAAGGGGGCGAAACCCTAAAGCATGCGCATATAAAAACTTGCATGGGCGGAATCTAGGGTTTCCTAGGATCGCATGTATGAACATAGATCAACTTAAGAGTTTGTATAGATCAACAGAGAGATCATACCAGTGCCATTTCTTGGATGGCGTCTTGGAAGCAAGAGGGGGAGCGGCTCTCCTCCAAAGGTGACGCACACAAGATGGGTGATCGCCTACTCCTTGTCGTTCCTTGTGCTAGCAAGGCTCTCCAAGTCTACTGATCACTTGAAGGGAAGATGAGATGCTCTCCTTGGCTTTCTTCTCTTCTCCTTTGCGTGAAGACTCACCACACGAGAGGAAGAGGCGACAAGAGGAAGAGGCGAGCGAGAATAGAGCAATCTCTCGAACGTGAGGCGTGCTCTCTATTTTGGAAAGCATGACTTCCAAAAATAGTAAACCCTCACACGTTCAAGTGTTCACGCCAAGTGAACAAATCGCAACCTTCTCCTCTTTGAACCATGCGCTCACTTGATGAGCCGGTTCAATTGGATTTGGTTCAAAGACCAAATTAAACCAAGCATTGGTCTAGATCAAATTAAACCATAAGGCTCAAGATCCAACCATTCATCTCTTGATGCTCTTGATCTCACCGATCTATCATCATTTCTCTCGATCGAAGCTTACCGATCTCAAGCCCTAATCAATCAAACATGATCAGACCAGATCTCACTTACAATCAGAGTTTAAATCCCATTAAACTGAACCAAAACAATTCAGTCCACACGATCTGACTCAAGTAAGCTATATCATCAAATTGTGCGACCCTAAGGGTTTCCTTTAAATGTCGGTAACAATAACTCACGTTATCACGATCAGTGAGGGGTATCTAGCAACACATCACTGTCTCCCGATATAAAGGAAAGAGTCTTCCAAGACTACACCCAAACCACAGCACAAGTGTGAACCCAAGTCACTTGACATATGTGTTTCCTTTGCCACTGGATGTTCTTATTGGACAAGCGTGTCAAGCCTGTAATTCCAATATGATGAGAATGATTAGATCAGATGAACATAGTCATCTGGGTATGGCCATACACTTTCTCAATCATCTCATCCAGGGGGCCCCTATAGAACATCACACTCCAATCAAGGAGACGGCAATCCTATATCTATCACTAGTGCCCTAACATGACTCATGATCACTATCCAAGATAGTCTATAACCATTATGTTTCAAATGATATTGAACTACCTCAAAACAATGCCAATCATCATTTAGAAACACAAGTGATCTCAAGTCAGAGGAAATATGCCACTTGTTTGCATATAAGGATTATTCACATTGTGACAAGCAATTGAATATCCTAAGTAGGGTCTGTCCAGTACTTCCAATGTACCCATGAGTCTACATCTTATTCCATGCTCGAAGCATCCTATAAGATTAGAACACATATTAGTCTCAATCATATCAAGGCTGTCTCATGTTCACCAAGATATCTCGACTAAGGACAATACTGCATGTCAGCCAAGCTGAACAGCATTGAGACATTATTCAGAAGTATACATATTGCAGCAGATGATGTAACAACCTGAATAACAACCATTGCCTTTATAAACATAGAGTTTATACATGATACTGAAATAATCCCAAGGCCTCAAACATTAGCCTTAAGGGCATACCCCAACATTTTCCCCCTAGGCACATAAGCAAAGATGAGAAGAAATTTTCACAATTAATTGAAGGAGGGCTACATGGAAGGGGCACAAATGTTCTTGGTGAACTTCCTTCTTTGGCCGGCTCCTCCATGATAAGTTTTGAATTTTGAATGCAAAGGGGCTGGCGCACACTTGTTTGAATTTAGATGTGGGCGGTTGGCTTTGATGAGGCTTCCATGTGGGGTGAATTTTGAATTCTTTCCTCAAGAGTTAGGCGCCAACTTGATGATTGCTTGATTCGTGGATGGTTGATTGGTTCCTTGATTTGTGGATCTTGTCTTGGCCGAATTAATTGATGAAGCATGCACCCATGGCTTGATTTGGCAAGGGAGTTGAGGAGTTATGATGCCCCTTTAACTCAAGTCTTCAAGTGGTGATAGTTGAACTGAGTTGAAACTGAATTTCCTTCTTTGGAGCTCACTAGGTGAGTGACTTGAGCTGAGCTATCTGAGTTGTCTTGAGCTTGTCTTGAGCTGCTTCTTCACCTGCAGGGTTAGTTGCCCAAAACAAATATACTACCCTACATGCACTGGGAACTACATGGCATTTTATTGAAAGTAAAACACTTACTCTAACAAAGCAAATTGCAAATGGTCAAATAAGGAAAGTGCTATGCTTATAACTTATCATGATGCGATGCAATGCAAGTAGGATCCAAGGAAGAAAAACCATACCTGAGAGGATTCTTTGGAACCCTAGTGGACCTCCTTGGAGCTAGTCTTGGCCCCCCCCCCCCATCATCTTCTTTCCGCCATGATGGATTCTTCTTCTCTCTATTCAGTAAACTTCAATTTCTTACGCAATCTAAGAGTTTTGTTAATTTCAAGATCAAAAGGAACTAATGATCTTGACCTAAGATTCCTGCGCATACAAAGTAGAGAGACAGAAAAGTTCATATTTTTCAGAAAATAAAAGAAAACTAGAATCTATCATAGAAAATAGTAAAAACAAAAACAAAAGGCTTAGTCTAGCAATACTATCAATTATAACAATATTAACATAACCAAGGTCCCCGGCAACGGTGCCAAAAAATTGTTGTATTCCACAAGTGCACGGATACTCGAAGTAATAAAATAGATATCGAACCACAGAGACCTTGTTGTTAAGTACCGACGAATTGAGTTTTCACTAGCTAAACAAATCGAATATTTATGCAAACGATCGGAAAGTGCGCGGTAAAATATCAGAGAAGAAAACTGGGACTAGGGGTTCATCCACCTTAATTCTAGTGACTAGAAGGAAATAAAGATTGTCAGTTAAATTTTGTCATGATAAAGATTTAGTTTATTTCATAAAAGGATCATCTCGCTCTTGTGCAGATAATAATAAAAAGGACCAATCCTCACTCTCATGTAAGATCTATCCAATGCTGAAAATAAGTAAACCATTGAAGAAAGAACTCAATGATCACTCTCATGCATCCGAATTCTACGTCAAATATCTCATGTGGAAACTCAAGGATCACTCTCGTGCATCCTAAAACTCATCACAAGTTCTACTAAAGGTTCTCCGGCAATCAGAAAATTAATCTCGTACAATTTCAAATCAAGCCTAACACATTAACTCAATCCAAAGAATTAGAAAATCAACATGGCAATAAATAACTAAAAACCAGAGTTCAAAATACAAACCTAATCTCTTACGATAAGTTCCAAACTCAATGATTTTTAGGGCTCCAAATTTCACAATCAACCTCTCAATCTATTTTGCAAAACTCTAAAACATGCTGATATTTATAAAACTAAGGGGAATTAAAGGAAAGTCATCACATAAGCAGAATTATCATAACAAAATTATCATGACAAAAATAAACAATGTATAGTCATTAAGAAATTAAGGGAATTACACCCCCATGTCACATTCAAAGGTTTAAGCTAGCATGATGGAAGAATGACAGCAAAACATAGTTTTAGAATGATTATAAATCAAAAGAGAGGAGTAAAGGTTACAAAACAGGGCTGTAATCTAAATTACTCCCCGTAATTTGCCTTGAAGTCGCGATGAACAGTGTCGCATCCACGTTTTTGATTATTTCTCTCTCGATCAATCTCGTATTGCTCTGAAACTTCAGTGGTGTGTTCTTCTTCCTCAGGTGAAGCCCGATTCCCTACTGCGACCCCGATTCCCTAACTGATGATTCTCTTTCAAAAATCGTGGCTAGAGATGGTCTGTGTGATGAACGGCGACGAACCCTAGTGCGACCCCGATTCCCTGAAATTCTCCATGAATATGTGATCAAAATTGTTCCTTTTTCTTCAAATATCTTCCCCACCTAATGCTGAGTCTTCCCCTTCTTTTGGATCTTCAATTGGTGGCCTAAATCTCGAGAAATTATGTTTTTAAGTTTGCGGCGGAAAACTCAGAAATCTGGGTGCAAAATTACGGCACCATAAAATAATTACAACAGTGTCATAATTTTCTCTGTGAATTATGGGCGAAAATTACGTGGAAATCTTTACAATAGTGCCGTATTTTTGCCTAAGTCCTCTGGTCGAAATTGTCTGAAATTATGGTACCTTAGAAATTTGTCTCACAATTACAGTAGTGTCGTATTTCTCTCGGATGATTCTGAAAGTTTTCGTGTGAAATCTTCAAAAATTACGGTACCATGGAAATATTTATGGCAGTGCCATATTTTTCCTGAAGCCTCTAGTCAGATTCGCTGAAATTACGGCACCATAATGAATTTGACCAAAATTACGGTAGTGCCGTAATTTGTCTAGGAAGCTCGTTTTGACTCGAAATTTGATGTGTAAACTCCTCTTGATGATTAGAACTCGTTCATGCATTGAAATTGCTTGAAAACTAGTGATAATGATAGCTTTTTGCCTAAAATTGATCAAAAACAAAGAAAGGTGTATACTCCAAAGTATTTGGCAAATAAGGTATAAAAATAAAGCAAAATAGCAAGAATATGACTCAAAAGACTAGCGAATAAGTATGAAAAATGCTATGAAATTTAGAATCATTAGTTAGGGACATGCTTTGATACAACCTAACACCTCGCCGTAGTTGGGAGGTAATAACGGTTGTCATTGAGCATGTCACGACCCATATGAGAAGGTCAATAGAGAGACAAAGGATTTGCCCCTTCCTAAGGGAAGCTTGATATCCATGGAGCTCCTCTATGGTTCTATGACTGAAAGTGTATAGCTATACCCAGGTGAGAACCTGATTTAGTCATGACCATGTGATTGGGTGAAAACAAGTGGTGACACACTTGTCCAATCGGATATCAGTTCGGCAAAGAGACTGTGATGCATTTGTACCTAGTTGCAATGATGGGGATGCCGATGTCGATATCCATTCCGATGACTAGGGTAGCAGCGATGCACTGCTAGGTGCCACTCACTGCTTGTGATGACCTTTGGTTAGCACTGCCAACATCAGAGGAACCTACATGGTCTCACACCTTGATACTCGAGCTCTCGTATTGATCGGGAAGCCTTATGATCGAGTTATTGGATAACTCGGATCTATGTGGTAGATTTCATCAGCGCCAATAGGCCTGATGAGATAGAAGAATGTTATTGGAGCCAAACTCCATTTATGGCAGGTTGACCCAAAATTGACCATGGTTGGTCACATTTGGATTAGGGTTGCATTGGATTGGATCCAAGTGCTTAATCAACCCATGTAATAAAGTTTGGGCTAGCTCATTATACAATGAGGCCCAATAACAAGTTGTCATGAAGAGGCAATAGGCTAAAAAAGGTATAATGGGGATAAAACTTCTCCCATAGGCGCCTATGGGCATAATGGGGAGAAGTTGGAAAAATTGCTTCATTAAGGAAGCAATATGCGCCTCCCCCCTTCACCCTTAATGGTATGAATGCCTTTAAGGCATGTCTTGGGCTGATATGGTGCTTAGGCAATTATGGACAGGTTGAATGAGGTTTATGGTAAAGTCTTGGAGAATTTCCTTGCCTCAAACCTCCTCATCCTAGCCACACACTTGTCATGATCCTAGCCCTTGCCCAAACCGCCTCTTCCTCTATAAAAGTAACCCCTAGCCGCCCCTCTCTAGTGTTCGATTCCTTGGAGGCATGAGAACATCAAGAGGGGCGAAAGCAAAGGTTCAAGTGGCACAACAACTTCTTCCTTCTTCCTTGATCGCAAGTCTTCTTCACCATCTCCTCTTGGCACAAGAAGAGATAGTTCTGTGCGGTTTCTTCTCCCACTTCTTCTTCCATTGGCGCATACACCTTGGAGGTGGCGCAAGCATAAAAGAAGGTGGTCAAAGGCTTGGATCTTTTTCCTGAGGCTAGCACCGGGAGTGGAAGAGCAGGACTCCAGGCATCCGCGTGTGTGAGACTATAGAGGGCACACGTTTGGGCGCCTACCTCGACATCTGCCTCATCTTGCTTTAAAGTATTTTCTATCTCATCGTGTCGACTCCCTCGCTTGACGATCTTCACTGGGCTTTTGGGACTAGCTCGTTTCGGGGATATTGTTTCCGCTGTGCAATGTATTTGTGCAATCTCTATCTCAAAAAATTATAAAATATCCCCGGGGTTTCCCAATACCAGTTTCCTGTAAATAGGTAGTGGCATTAGGCTTACACTGGCACCTAGATCACATAAGGCTCGGTTAAAAGATATGCTTCCAATAGAACAAGGTATAGAGAAACTACTTGGATCCTTCAGTTTTGGTGGCAATTTATTCTGGATAATTGCACTACAATCCCCAGTTAAAGCCACAGTTCCATAGTCCTCTAATTTTCTTTTGTTGGACAAGATCTCTTTCAAGAATTTTGCATATGATGGCATTTGAGATATAGCTTCAGTAAAAGGAATATTAATGTAAAGCTTTTTCAACACTTCAAGAAATTTACGAAATTGCTTGTCTGGTTTTGCTTGCACTAACCTTTGGGGAAAGGGTATAGGTGGTCTATAAGGTTGAGGTGAATTAGGTTTAGAATTATCATTCTGACATGGCTCATCCCCTTTTGGTTCATCACCCTTTTGAGGTGGCAAACTAGCTTGGGATTGCTCATGTACAGAAGATTTTTCTAACTCTAATTTATCAACATGATCATCATTAGGCTCTTTTTCATTGTTCATAACTTCCAGTTTGGGTTCTTCTAATTGTCTCCCACTTCTAGTGATGATAGCATTACAGTGCTCCCTAGGGTTTGGTTCAGGTTTTGCAGGTAATTTTCTTGGGGGTCTGTAAGAACTACTAGCTTGTTGTACTATTTGATTTTCCAAGATTTTGTTGTGGGCTGCTAATGATCCTACTTGAGAAGCTAATTGACTAACAATTCCCTTAAGATCTTCAATTTCTTTGTGTTGATTTTGCATGTATTGATTCTGATTAGTCATAAACTTTTCTAGCATGGACTCAATGTTTGAATTTTGGTTTGAGTTTTGATTTTGATTTGGCTTGTTTTGGTATCCTCTATTTTCAGTTTGTCCCCCTACATTGTTATTATTTTTCCAAGATAATGTTGGTGTTTATGCCCTAGGACCTAGTTTTGTCCCCCTACATTCTGGCATTGTCATTATCAATGTTTGTCTACATCTGCGATTATGTACTTATATGATAATGTCCCTGGAGATATATTGGATCTGTACTCGAATGATCGTCCCTAGTAGATGTACCAGAGTGGATATGGGACAACTCTGGTACTTGTGAGACTGGTATATGGGTTGGTTAGGCACGAGGTGCTAACGCAGACATATGAGTATATCAGTGGTGGATATACTAGACCGACCCGCTGTGAGGCAATGACTTGATATCACGAGTTATCCTCATAAGCTATAGGAAATGCATTGATGATGACACCAAAATTTATCGAAATTTCTATACCATTTTGTTGGTTTTGTGTCATATTCATAGACTTTGCTTATTTTTATGCCCTTTTATCAATATTTGTGGAATTTACACTCTTTTCTATTTTTAATGATTTTCAGGCAAAAAGGCATGTTTTTCAGTCGATTTCGAGCAATCCAAGTGCATAATTGAATTCACAACATCAAAAGGAGATCACACGTCAAATTTTAGAAGATTTGGAGCTTCAGAGGAAATTACTACACCTCCAATATATTCTTTACGATACCATAAATTGGAGGTTTTCTGGGCAGAGAATCTCATATGATTACGGCACTACCGTAAGCATCTTTACGGTGCCGTATTTTGGAGCATTTTTTATCAGAGGATCGATGGAGATTACGGTACTACCGTAAGAAACTTTACGGTACCGTATTTCGGGTCGATCTTCAACCCAAAAGATTTAGACATTACGGCACTACCGTAAAAAACGTTACAGTACCATAATTCTAGAAGATTTCAAGCCGAGATCTCACTGTCCAGATTACGGCACTACCGTAAAGACCATTACGGCTGTAATTACGACGCTACTCGCGACTTTCCCGGTCAACTCTGAAGCCCGATTTTTGCGCGGTTGATTGCAGATGATCCAGGTGTTGGGGTATGCCCTTAAGGCTAATGTTTGAGGCCATGGGAATGTATCTGTATCATGTAATAAACTGTTATGTTTATAAAGGCATGGTTGTTATTCAGTTAGCTACATTGTCTGCTGCAATATATGTTCTTCTGAATAATGTCTCAAAGCTGTTCAGCTAGGCTGACATGCTATAAGTCCTTAGTCGAGATATCTTGGTGAACATGAGACAGCCTTGATATGTTTGAGACTAATATGTGTTCTGATCTTATAGGATGCTTCGAGCATGGAATAAGATGTAGACTCATGGGTACATGGGATGTACTGGACAGACCCTACTAGGATGTTCAATTGTTTGTCACAATGTGAATATTCCTTGAATGTGACAAGTGGCACATTTCCTCTGACTTGAGATCACTTGTGTTTTCTAAATGATGATTGTCATTGTTTTGAGATAGTTCAATATCATTTGAAACATAATGATTATAGACTATCTTGGATGGTGAGCTTGAATCAGGTTAGGGCACTAGTGATAGACATAGGATTGCCGTCTCCTTGTTTAAGGAGTGTGATGTTCTAAAGGGGCCCCCTGGATGAGATGATTGAGAGAGTGTATGGCCATACCCAGATGACTGTGTTCATCTGATCTAATCATGCTCATCATATTGGAGTTACAAGCTTGACAGGCTTGTCCAATAAGAACATCCAGTGGCAAAGGAAATTTGCATGCCTTGTGAATTGGATTCACACTTGTGCTGTATTTTGGGTGTAGTCTTGGAAGACTCTTTCCTTTATATCGGGAGACAGTGATGTGTTGCTAGATACCCCTCACTGATCGTGATAATGAGAATTATCGTTACCGACATTTAGAGGAAACCCTCAGGGTCACACAATTTGATGATATGGCTTACTTAAGTCAGATCGTGTGGACTGAATTGTTTGGGTTCAGTTTAAAGGGATTTAATCTCTGATTGTAAGTGAGATCTGGTCTGATCATGTTTGATTGATTAGGGCTTGAGATCGGTAAGCTTCGATCGAGAGAATGGATGCTCGATCGGTGAGATCAGGAGCATCAGGAGATGAACGGTTAGATCTGGAGCCATAGGGTTTATTTGAGATCTAGACCATATTGCTTGGGTTAATTGGTCTTGGACCAAACCGAAATGAACCAGCTCATTGGTTGAGCGTGTGGTTCAATTTAAGAGAGGTTTGCAATTGGGGTAAACCCATGATCGCATATGGAAGAGTGGCTTTCTATTTTTAGAAAGCATGTCACTTACGTGACCACGATTCTTGTGGTCTCTCTTCACGCCTCCCTCTCGCTCTATTGTCGTCGCTTGACTTTGCTCTTGAAGCATTCTCTCGTGAAGAAGAAGTGGACGACATTGGGAGAGTTTTCGCCAAGCAAGAAATTTTTCTCTTTCCCTTTCCATTCGATCAAGGATACTTGGACGATCCTTGCTAGCACAAGGGACGACAAGAAGAAGCGCATCTTCATCTTGTGTGTGACGATTTGGAGAAGATCTTCTTTGGTCTTTGCTTCCAAGGCGCCATCCAATCGATGGCCATGGTATGAATCACATCCTATTTGTTTAAGCTTTCAAAGTTGATCATCTTATACATGCTTTGCGACTCTTGAAACCCCCTTCCGCTGCTATATTTCCCTTATATGCGCCATGCTGGGTTTCGCCCCCCCTCTTGAAAGGGGTCCCTTACAATTGGTATCAGAGCATGGTTAAACGCATGTTTATATGATTTCTTTGGTGTTGTGATCCATGAATGCCGATATGTGCTTAGATCTATAACATGCGTAAATTCACATGTTAAATTATATCATGCCGAAACTTGTTTTTGTTTCATTTGCGCATGTATGTTGTATGTTGGCGCATCTTAGTTGGTTTTTACAAAACTTGAACACTTGCGCGACTAACACTAGATCTAAGACCTTGCTGTAAACCCTTAGACGGGTTACTAGGGTTGAAGTCATCCCCTAGGTTAGATCCAACAGTCTGATCGGACCATCTGACAGCCTGAATGGGTCGACCAATTAGCACCTTGGCGCAAGCCTATGGTGGCTATAGGTCGACTGCAGACAGGTGTGTAGCGATGTCTGATTGAGACAACTAATGAACACACATGAGTTAGGCCCGGGGTCACACCCGCTTGCCAGACCTCATTGTGGTTGTTCAGCCCTGGCGCATGCATAGTTGACCTTATGGTCGACTCAAGTCAGTTAGGACTTGGTGCATGCAAGGGCAGTGGATCTGACTAGGTTGGATGAGTGGATCCCTAGTAATGGACCGTTGTAAGGTAGTAAGGGCGAATAAGGAAATTAAAATTGATCCCATGGGGTTTTCGAAAATTTTAATTTTTGTGATGGATCACATGATTGCTGATTGGATGCATATGTTTGTCTATTTAGTCTTATGTGGGCTGCTCATATTAATTGTGTGCTGTGCTGGGGCCTGCGTGCCTGGGATTTAAAATTGTAAATTAATTATTGTGATCTGTGCATCACATTGCTTTAATTTATAAAATGTAATTGACCTGCGTGTCAATCTTGTCTAGATAGTTAAATTTGTAATTTAATTAGACAAGAGCACAGAGCACACTTGGCAGAGGCGCTTGCAGCTTGTGGCTAGACCAGGTGGGAGGTCTAGGGTTCGACCCTAGGACCTGGCGCATTTTCCCTGGTGGGCGCGCCTGTGCTGCAATTGGCGCTTGGGCCCTGGTTTGGGCCAGATGAGCAGCAAAAGACCCATGAAGAGCAAGTGAAGACTTAAGTTAGGTTAAGGTCTCACTAGGGCTATGGGCTTTTACCACATAAGATTCATGCTTTCTTTTATTTATTGTTTAAATATTAGAATTGCATGATTAAGTTTATCTTCTGCTATCACCATAGGAATTGCATGATAGTGAAGAAGATAAAAGACCGTTAAAATCCAACGCTAAAATATCAAGCTCGTAAGCCTTCTGACGCGAAACCTCACTGTTCTGATTATCGTTGGAGCCGTGTTGTACCCACTCAGTGGGCACGTCCATCTATCTTCAGAGGGTGCGGGATTACACCTGTGTGTTACAGAGTAGGGATTTATCCCTTCTCGTTGCTCAGCATAACACATGGTGGTCCAGGGAGTAGGTCGGGTCAGCTTGACCGTGTAGCCTACATATGTGGCGCATATGGTAGCACATGGAGGCAGCCATCTGTGGGGTCAGAGACTGTGTTGTACCAACTCAGTTGGCACAGTCTGCTGGATTGCCCAGATGAAGGGGAATCGCACGGGTTGGCGATCGGCAGGGACTGCCTACCGGAGATTAGTGCTTGTACTCTCTGTGCATCTTATCTCGCCTGAGCGGGACGCGGAGACCAAGTATGAAATCCGGATCCCATCTCACTAAAAGAGTTCTACTCTTTCGGGCTGTTTTGTTGGATTTTTCAAGCCTGATAAAATAGTGAGAAAAAGAATCTTTCTTAAGTCCTGATTGATTCTTATACATTGATACTGACCTTGCTGTTCTTGCATTGTTGTAGATACCTGCAGCAACGAACACCATGAACTTCAATGTGCGATCCCTACTGGAAAGGGAGAAGTTTGCTGGGCCGAACTTCTCTGACTGGTTTGGACACCTTAAGATTGTTCTTAAGGCAGAGAGGAAACTGTATGTCCTCGAGACGGCGATACCGCTGCAGCCCGCTCCGAACGCCGCAAGGGCGGTTCGGGAAGCCTACGAAAAGCACGTCAATGATAGCATTGATGTCGCTTGCCTGATGCTAGCGTCTATGACGCCACCGCTGCAGCGTCAGCATGAGGATATGTCGGCTATAGAGATTATAGCGAACCTCAAGATGCTGTATGCTGCACAGGCGAGGACAGAGCGCTACAATTTGACGAAGCTCTTCTTTCAGAGCAAACTGGCTGAAGGGAGCCCAGTGGGAGCTCACGTGCTCAAGATGATTGGGCACAAGGAAGCTCTGGAGAAACTGGGGCACACCATCAACCAGGAGCTTGCTGTGGACATTATTCTGCAGTCTCTCCCGCCTTCATTCGACGCGTTCATTATTAATTTTAATATGAACAAAATCGATTGTACTCCGGCTGAGCTGCTGAATATGCTCTTGACCACTGAGGAGACTCTGAAGGGTAAGCCTTCGACCTCTGTCTTAATGGTTCCTTCAAGGAACAAGAAGAAGGGGAAGAAGGGCAAGGCCCCGGTCAAAAGCTACAGCAAGGCTTTGAAGCAAAAGGTCAAGCGGTCCAAGGAATACAGGTGTTTCCACTGTGGCCAGCTGGGTCACTGGAAGAAGGACTGTAAAGCGCTCCAAGGAGATAAGAGGGGAAGCTTCGCTTCTGGCTCAGGTATATTCGTGACTGAGGTCATGTTTTCTTCTTCTATATCATGGGTGTTGGACACTGCATGTGGAGTTCACATTTGTTCAAATGTATAGGAACTCAAGAGAAGAAGGCAAGTGGGACAGCATGAGGTGGACCTACGCGTTGGAAACGGAGCACGGGTTGCTGCTGTTGCTGTAGGAGACTACTTCATTTCTTTACCATCTGGCATTGTATTGGAACTAGACAATTGTTACTTTGTTCCCAGTATTACTAAAAATATTATCTCCATTCCTGCTCTTGTCAGGAAGGGATTTTCCTTTGAATGCAATATTTCAAAGTGTGTTTTATCTTTAGATAATATTGTTTATGCAACTGGTTCAATTAACAATGGATTATTCATGTTGGACATGGAATGTTCAATACAGCAAATTGATATTAAGAAAGCCAAGTATGCTGATGACAGCACCTTGCTATGGCATAGTCGTTTAGGCCATATTAACGAGAAACGCATTAAGCGGTTGCATGATCATGGACTGCTGGGATCATTCTCCTATAAGGAGATTGATACATGCAAAGCTTGTTTGATGGGTAAAATGACGAAGTCACCTTTTCCTCATAAAGGTCAAAGGGCTTCAGGTTTACTTGACCTTATACACACTGATGTGTGTGGGCCATTTAGTAAACATGCCAGAGGTGGCTATCAGTACTTCATTACCTTTACTGATGATTTCAGTAGGTATGGCTATGTCTATCTGATGAGACATAAGAGTGAATCTTTTGACAAGTTCAAAGAGTTCAAAAATGAAGTACAAAATCAGCTAGGCCGAAATATCAAGGCACTTCGCTCAGATCGAGGTGGAGAATACCTAAGTCATACGTTTACTGACTATCTGAAGGAGTGTGGGATTATCTCACAGCTCACTCCGCCAGGAACACCGCAATGGAATGGTGTGTCCGAAAGGAGAAATAGAACGTTACTTGATATGGTTCGTTCTATGATGAGTCAGGCTAATCTACCTTACTCCTTTTGGGGTTTTGCACTGGAAACAGCTGCAAAGGTACTAAACCGAGTGCCATCCAAGGCAGTTTCTAAGACTCCATATGAGTTATGGTATGGGAAACAGCCGAGCTTGACATTTATCAGGATCTGGGGCTGCGAGGCTTATGTTAAAAAGCTCGCCTCTGGGAAACTAGAGAGCAGATCTGACAAATGTATCTTTGTCGGTTACCCTAAGGAAACTAAGGGTTATTATTTCTACGATCCCAAGGAGAACAAGGTTTTTGTTGCTCGGACGGCCATATTTCTTGAGAAGGAGTTTCTTCTGCAAGAGGCCAGTGGGAGAGAAATAATGCTGGATGAGAATCCAGAGGAAGGACAAAGTAGTCAAGCACAGTTGGATGAGCCTGAGCCGGTAGAACAGGTTATTGAACAACCTGAGGCTCAAATATCACGGGAACCGCGAAGATCGGGAAGGATTCGTCGACAGCCTGAGCGCTATGACGGAGTCTACATCATTGATAATGATGAACCCCTCACTTATGCGGATGCGGTCAGTGGACCGGAGTCAGCGAGATGGCTTGAAGCTATGCGCGCCGAGATGGACTCCATGTCAGATAACCAAGTTTGGGATTTGGTTGATCCGCCTCCGGGAGTAATCCCTATAGGCTGTAAATGGATCTTCAAGAAGAAGATTGACATGGATGGTAACGTGGTTACCTATAAAGGCAGGCTAGTTGCGAAAGGTTTCAAACAAATCTACGGGATAGATTATGATGAAACTTTCTCACCTGTAGCCATGTTTAAGTCTATTCGGATTCTTTTCGCGATAGCTGCATACTATGATTATGAGATCTGGCAGATGGATGTGAAAACAGCTTTCCTTAATGGAAATCTGGATGAGGATGTGTACATGACACAACCAGAAGGTTTCACTAATCCAGCAGATCGTCATAAGATATGCAAGTTAAAGAAGTCCATTTATGGACTTAAGCAAGCATCTAGAAGCTAGAATATTCGTTTTGATGAATCAATCAGTGAATTTGGTTTCATCAAGAACGAGGATGACCCGTGTGTATATAAGAGGTTTAGTGGGAGCGTGATTACTTTCTTAGTCCTCTACGTCGATGACATCTTGATCATTGGAAATGACATTCCTGAAATGCATGCTGTGAAAGCATGGCTGAGGAAATGTTTCCAGATGAAAGATTTAGGAGAAGCAGCCTATGTGTTAGGTGTGAAGATCTACAGGGATAGATCTAAGAGGCTTCTCGGGCTGTGCCAGAGTACTTACATCGATAAAGTCCTGGAGAGATTTCATTTAGAGAATTCTAAACGAGGATATCTTCCAGTCAGACATGGTCTGAATCTTTCGAAGAGTCAGTGTCCACAAACACAGACTGAGAAAGATGAAATGGACAATACGCCTTATGCTTCGGCTATTGGATCCATTATGTATGCGATGTTGTGTACTCGCCCAGACGTTGCTTACGGGTTAAGCGTGACCAGTCATTTCCAAGGTAATCCAGGTATGGCGCACTGGATTGCAGTCAAGAACATTTTAAAATATCTGCGGAGGACCAAAGATATGTTCTTGATATATGGTGGTCAGGAAGAACTCAGTATAGAGGGATATACTGACGCTTCGTTCCAGTCAGACCAGGATGATTTCCGATCGCAATCAGGCTATGTTTTTAGCTTGAATGGAGGTGCAGTGGTGTGGAAGAGTTTCAAACAGTCAACTGTTGCTGATTCCACAACAGAAGCCGAGTATGTTGCAGCCTCGGAAGCATCCAAGGAGGCAGTGTGGATTCGTAAGTTCGTGAGAGAACTTGGTGTCGTTCCTTCGAGTGCAGATCCTTTGGTTATCTTCTGTGATAACACTGGAGCAATCGCACAAGCAAAGGAACCACGGTCGCACCAGAAGTCCAAGCACATACAGAGACGGTTTCATTTGATCAGGGAGATCATAGATCGTGGCGAGATCAAAATCTGCAAGGTTCATACAGATGACAATCTGGCAGACCCGCTTACCAAGCCTCTGGCGCAGCAGAAGCATGAGAAGCACTGTAATAATATGGGTTTGAGATTTCTCAACCATTAGATTAAGTGCAAGTGGGAGATTGTTGGGGTATGCCCTTAAGGCTAATGTTTGAGGCCATGGGAATGTATCTGTATCATGTAATAAACTGTTATGTTTATAAAGGCATGGTTGTTATTCAGTTAGCTACATTGTCTGCTGCAATATATGTTCTTCTGAATAATGTCTCAAAGCTGTTCAGCTAGGCTGACATGCTATAAGTCCTTAGTCGAGATATCTTGGTGAACATGAGACAGCCTTGATATGTTTGAGACTAATATGTGTTCTGATCTTATAGGATGCTTCGAGCATGGAATAAGATGTAGACTCATGGGTACATGGGATGTACTGGACAGACCCTACTAGGATGTTCAATTGTTTGTCACAATGTGAATATTCCTTGAATGTGACAAGTGGCACATTTCCTCTGACTTGAGATCACTTGTGTTTTCTAAATGATGATTGTCATTGTTTTGAGATAGTTCAATATCATTTGAAACATAATGATTATAGACTATCTTGGATGGTGAGCTTGAATCAGGTTAGGGCACTAGTGATAGACATAGGATTGCCGTCTCCTTGTTTAAGGAGTGTGATGTTCTAAAGGGGCCCCCTGGATGAGATGATTGAGAGAGTGTATGGCCATACCCAGATGACTGTGTTCATCTGATCTAATCATGCTCATCATATTGGAGTTACAAGCTTGACAGGCTTGTCCAATAAGAACATCCAGTGGCAAAGGAAATTTGCATGCCTTGTGAATTGGATTCACACTTGTGCTGTATTTTGGGTGTAGTCTTGGAAGACTCTTTCCTTTATATCGGGAGACAGTGATGTGTTGCTAGATACCCCTCACTGATCGTGATAATGAGAATTATCGTTACCGACATTTAGAGGAAACCCTCAGGGTCACACAATTTGATGATATGGCTTACTTAAGTCAGATCGTGTGGACTGAATTGTTTGGGTTCAGTTTAAAGGGATTTAATCTCTGATTGTAAGTGAGATCTGGTCTGATCATGTTTGATTGATTAGGGCTTGAGATCGGTAAGCTTCGATCGAGAGAATGGATGCTCGATCGGTGAGATCAGGAGCATCAGGAGATGAACGGTTAGATCTGGAGCCTTAGGGTTTATTTGAGATCTAGACCATATTGCTTGGGTTAATTGGTCTTGGACCAAACCGAAATGAACCAGCTCATTGGTTGAGCGTGTGGTTCAATTTAAGAGAGGTTTGCGATTGGGGTAAACCCATGATCGCATATGGAAGAGTGGCTTTCTATTTTTAGAAAGCATGTCACTTACGTGACCACGATTCTTGTGGTCTCTCTTCACGCCTCCCTCTCACTCTATTGTCGTCGCTTGACTTTGCTCTTGAAGCATTCTCTCGTGAAGAAGAAGTGGACGACATTGGGAGAGTTTTCGCCAAGCAAGAAATTTTTCTCTTTCCCTTTCCATTCGATCAAGGATACTTGGACGATCCTTGCTAGCACAAGGGACGACAAGAAGAAGCGCATCTTCATCTTGTGTGTGACGATTTGGAGAAGATCTTCTTTGGTCTTTGCTTCCAAGGCGCCATCCAATCGATGGCCATGGTATGAATCACATCCTATTTGTTTAAGCTTTCAAAGTTGATCATCTTATACATGCTTTGCGACTCTTGAAACCCCCTTCCGCTGCTATATTCCCTTATATGCGCCATGCTGGGTTTCGCCCCCCCTCTTGAAAGGGGTCCCTTACACCAGGCACTTATATTCTAATTTGTAAGAAGGCAAAGGAGAGCGATCACCGAGACGAAGACAAGCACACAAAAAGCCCTAATTTTCGTTCACCATAGAGAGAGAAATCACCTCACACGCCTTCGACCTAGGTTTCACCGCCGGGAAGCGTACAGTGCATCTCTGGTCATGAAATTTGAGTGGAAGCTACGCATAGAGGGGGAGAAGGAGCACCTAAAGTTTCAACATGAACGGAGATCAGACGGAGGAGAAATCACCAGAAAACCGAGTGCCGCCGCTGTTCGCATATATTACGGCCGTACCATAATTTTTACTCCTCCTCTGTTTCGATTTTCTTCATCATGAATCATTCTAATCTTCCCTCTATGATAGCTTAAACCTCTTTTGGGACATGGGGGAGTAATTCACTTGAGTTTTAATGACTAGATGACTATTTCTTTTCTATTATTTCATCTCGTTTAACCTTAGCATGATGATTTTACTCTTGTGATGTTTTGTTCTTAGACTCTCCTTAGATCTATATTATTATTTATGTTTTAGAATTTTTGCTATTGACTGAAAAGTAATTGCTTGAGAATTCGGAACCCCATAATTGCATGATAAGAACTTCTTTTAGGTTAGTTCTTGTTTGTTTGATTCTAGTAAGCTAGCTGCCATGATAATAATATAAATCTAGGATTGAGTCTAAGCTTTCAAACATGGAGATCTTGTGCGAAAGAAAAGATTGAAACGTTAGAGAACCTTGAGTAAAACTAGTGTTGAGATTCGGATGCACGAAAGTGATCCTTGAAATTCCACTAGAAATTATCGACTTAGAATTCGGATGCACGAAAGTGATTCTTGAGTTCTCAGTTTGAAGATTTACTTATCATTAGCATTGGGATGACTTTTGCGTGAGAGCGAATATTTATCCCTGCATGGTTGTCTGCATGAAAGTGAGATAATCCTTTTATTCAAGTAAATTGCATCTTTGTCATGTTGAAATTAAACTGATGAAATCCCTATTCATGTCTAGTCATAAAAATTAAAGTGAACGAAACCCTAGTCCCAGCTTCTCTCTCTGATAATTCTGTTTCAGCGCTTTGGTCTTCGTTTGCTAGTTTGCACTCTTTCGATTTCCTAGATAGTGAAAAATCAATTATTCGGTACTCAGCAATATAGGTCCCTGTGGATTCGATACTTTCTTTATTACTTCGAGTATCCGTACACTTGCGGACACAACAATTGATCCCTTGACTTGAGGTCATTGGCCATTCTATATGGTTAGGGATATGCTTTGATACAACCTAACACCTTGCCATAGTTGGGAGGTAATAACGGTTGTCATTCAGCATGTCACGACCCACATGAGAAGGTCAATGGACAAACAGAGGATTTGCACCTTCCTAAGGGAAGCTTGATATCCTTGGAGCTCCTCTATGGTTCTATAACTGAAAGTGTATGGCCATACCCAAGTGAGACCTGATTTAGTCATAACCATGAGATTGGATGAAAATAAGCGGTGACACACTTGTCCAATCGGATATCAGTTCGGCAAAGAGACTAGAATACATCTGTACCTAGTTGCGATGATGGGGATATCGATGTCGATATCCATTCCAATGACCTGGGTAGCAGCGATGCACTGCTAGGTGCCACTCACTGCTTGTGGTGACCTTTGGTCAGCACTGCTGGCATCAGAGGAATCTACAGGGTCGCACACCTTGATACTCGAGTTCTCGTATTGATTGAGAAGCCTTATGATCCTGTTATTGGATGACTCGGATCTATTTGGGAGATTTCATTAGCGCCGATGGGCCTGATGATATGGAAGGATGTTATTGGAGCCAAACTTCATTTTTGGTGGGTTGACCCAAATTTGACCATGGTTAGGTCATATTTGGTTTTGGATTGCATTGGATTAGATCCAATTGCTTAATCAACCCGTTTAATGAAGTTTGGGTTTGCTCATTACCAAATGATGCCCAATAACAACCCCATTGGCGCCTAAGGGGTATAATGGGGAGAGATCCAACCCCATTGGCACCTAAGGGGTATAATGTGGTTTTGGATGGCCAAAGTTACTTCATTATGCGCCTAGCCCTAACCCTGAGTGCCTCTTGCTCTATATAAGAGGCCCTAGATGCCTCCTCTCTAATATTCTTCTCCTTGGAGGCGTGAGAACATAGAGAGAGGCGAGAGCAAGGGCAAGAGGCGCAAGTGATCTCTTCAATCAAACCCTAGCCGCAAGCCTTGATCATCCTTTCCTCTTGGCGCAAGGAATTTGGTGTTTGGCGGCTTCCCTCTCCTTCATCCTTCTTCATCCTTGGCGCATATACCTTGGAGGTGGCGCAAGTTGTGAAGAAAGTGGACTAAGGCTTTGATCTTCTTCCCGAGGCTAGCACCGGGCATGGAAGAAGAGGACTCGAGGCATCCGTGTGTGTGAGACTGCAGAGGGCGCACGCTTGGGCGCCTATCTCGACATCGGCCTCATCTTGCTTTAAGGTATATTCTATCTCATCGTGTTGACTCCCTCACATGCGATCTTCACTGGGTTTTTGGGACCGGCCTGTTTCGGGGATATTATTCCGCTGTGCATTGTACTTGTGTCTGAAAAATCTGTAAAACATCCTTGGGGTTTCCCAATAGTGGAATCAGAGGGACTTGCGAGACTCGAACAATGTAATTTCATGCTTTTCCATGCTCACATGCCATATCTCAATTTTCGCAAATTGAGTGATCACATGGCGAATGATTTTTCTAAGTAGGAAAAATTAGGGTTTCTTGTTTCTATCATCTTTTAAATCTCTTTTGGATTTTTGGGTTATTTTTCTTATATGATTTAAGGATCAAAGGCGCACGTGGTTTTGTCAAGTAGGACGGGCATTTGTGTCTTTGCACTGGCTGGGTCTCTTGATCTGACAAAATTGCTAGCCGAAAGGATCTTTGAAATCATCATGAAAGTTTAATCGCAAATAACCAAAAGATTTGTGATAAGAAGATGAGGAAAAGAGACTGGTTTTATGAAAAAGTAAAATTTCAAATTTTATGTTTTTCATGAGCATGTAGAATTGCATGTGTAGATACCTTACTTGTGCATAATGTTGTGATCATGAGTCAAGTCCCTTTGCATGCCTGTGATGTATTCTTGTGAGGCCTACGTGCCCCTTTTCTTTTTGCTTTTAACTAAGATGAAGATTAGGGTGGCGCATATCACTTGAAGAATTGGCGCATGCATGCTTGTTTGCGCACCTTTCCTGGTGGCGCAAGAAGCACCCTTCATTGATGGCGCATGGTGAGTGGCGCAAGTTTGACTTGGCCGAGCCTTAGGGCATGTGTGCTATGTCTCTTGGCCCTTACATGGTGGCGCATCACCCTTGGAGGAAGACCATGGCATTGGCCAAACCTTGGGGGTATACCCCTAGGGTTTGGGTGCTAAACCATGAGAGAAGGACCTTGGAGCCAACCTTGAAGATAGAGCTAGAGGTTGGCTAGGTTAGGTCTTGTCTTTGGGGCTTGAGTCCTAGGTCAAGAGTTGAACCTCCTTTTGGCATGGGTTGGTTCAATGTCTTGAATAGACTATGATCACATCATTCTTTTATTGCTTTCGATATCTGCTAAAGCATGCCTGTTTTATCGTTATGTTATCACTATAGGATTGCATGCCTGTAATGTTAGACATAAGATAAAACTAATGAGACCTCAAAAACCCTCATCAATAAATATCAAGTCTAGTAGCCTTCTAACGCGTAGCCCTCACTAAGCTATCGATCAGTGGTGTTGTGAACTATTTCCCACCCTCGTAGGACACACCCACTTATCTTTAGAAAGTGCATGGTGGCAATGGTTTCCCCAGTCCATTTTAATCGGGCGCGCCTACGCAAGGAAACTCGTTGGCCCAGGGCATAATGGTTAGGAATGGACTTGACTAGAATTCCATATGTGCTAGGCACATGATGAAACTCTAGAGGCATCATTGAGAGGTTAGGGTTTCATGCTGTATCCAGCCCTCGCTAGATATGAAATGCCTAGACTATCTCAATAAGGGGAATTGCTTGGAGCAATCGGCCGGCGTGCCCACCTTAGGAAGCATGGGTTACTTTGTGCATCTCATCCCACCCTTGTGGGACGCGAAGCCTCATGTGGAATAAGGATCCCATCTCACTAGGAAGTCTTAAACTTCCCGATTGACTTTGTGGGTTGTCAATTCGATTAAAATAGTGGGAGCCATAATCATTTAAAACAAGTCCAGTTTAAATGATTTGAAGTAGTATTAATCAACCGTTTCTTGGTTGTTGTAGAACAATGGCAATGAACAATAGCGGTTGGTCACTGCGATCTATCCTTGAGAAGGACAAGTTGGTTGGATCCAACTTGATGGATTGGTAACCAACATGTCGCCCGAGATTGCACAATTGATGCTAACCAACATGTCGCCCGAGATTGCACAATTGATGCTAACCAACATGTCGCCCGAGATTCAAGGGCAATATGAATTGAAGAGTGCCTCTGAGATTATTACTAATCTAAGACAACTCTTTAATGAATTGGTTAGGCTCAATCCTCCTAAAGTTGACATTTAGTGTATTGAGCCGAAAGGCTTGACCAAGGAATTGAAATTAAAGATGGAATGGATCAGGAACAATAAGTGTCATTCATGTGGAGAGCCACCTCACATGTTGAAGGACATGGTGCGACTTCAGAGTGAGAAGAAGAGAGGCAAGGCTTCGTCTTCAAGCTCAGGTATTTATGTTACAGAAGTCAACCTTTCTACTTATATGTCATGGGTATTGGATACCGCATGTGGAGCTCATATTTGTACAAATATGCAGGGGCTCAAGAAAAGTAGATCGGTCTGGCCTAGAGAGATTGACCTACGGGTTGGAAATGGGGCACATGTTGCTGCTGTTGCTATAGGAGTTTTGACTCTCTCCCTACCATCTGGACTTCAGTTAGAGATAGATAATTGCTATTATGTACCTTCACTTACTAAGAACATTGTATCCATTCCTTGCTTGGCAAAGAAGGGATTTAAGTTTGAAATAAATAAGAACTCTTGTTCTTTTTCATTTGCAAATATGTTCGATGGGAAGGGTACTTTGTGCAATGGTCTATATGTGTTAGACATGGATAACTCTATTTGTAACATAAACAATAAAATGACCAAACTGAGTGGTTCAGTTGGTGCTTTCCTATAGCATTGTCGCTTAGCCCATATAAACAAGAATCGCATTCAACAACTCCATGCAAATGGGTTGTTAGATTCAAGTTCCTCGAAGGAATTTGATACATGTGAGCCTTGTTTGTTTGGGAAAATGACAAAGGCGCCCTTCAGCAAAGTTGATGAGAGGGCAAGAGGTTTGTTGGATCTCATACATAGCGATGTAGTGGGCCATTCAATAAGCAAGCCAGTGGAGGACACAGCTACTTCATTACCTTTACTGATGATTTCAGTAGATATGGTTATGTCTACTTGATGAGACATAAATCTAAATCCTTTGAGAAATTCAAGGAGTTCAAGAATGAAGTAGAGAACCAGCTTGGTAGATCCATTAAGGCTCTTCGATCAGATCGTGGTGGAGAGTACCTGAGCGGTGAGTTCCTTGACTATCTAAAAGAGTGTGGGATTCTATCCCAACTCACTCCTCCTGGAACACCCCAATGGAATGGTGTGTCTAAAAGGAGAAATCAAACTTTGTTGGACATGGTTCGATGTATGATGAGTCATGCAACTCTACCTCCCTCATTCTGGGGACATGCACTTGAAATAGCTTCTCTAATACTGAATAACGTTCCATCTAAAAGTGTCTCCAAAATACCATATGAGGTATGGAGTGGGAGATGCCCTAATATCACTTTTATCAGGATCTGGGGATGTGAGGCTTATGTCAAACGTCAGGATTCTAGCAAGTTAGAACCTAGGTCTGATAAATGTTGGTATATATGCCCTAAGGACCTAATTCTGGTCCGTTACTTGTACTACTTGACATTGATATTTATATCATACTGGCATTGTTGTTATTATTATTTGTTTACATCTGCGAATATGTACTTATATGATAATGTCCCTGGAGACAGATTGGATCCGTGCTCAAACGATCGTCCCCAGTCAATGTACCTGAGTGGATAAGGGACAGCTCTGGTACTTGTGAGACTAGTATATGGGCTGGTTAAGCACGAGGTGCTATCGCAGATATATGGGTATATTAGTGGTGGATATACTGGACCGACCCGCTGTAAGGCAATGACTTGGTGTCACAAGTTATCCTCACAAGTGATAGGAGATGCATTGATCCCTTGACTTGAGGTCATTGGCCATTCTATATGGTTAGGGATATGCTTTGATACAACCTAACGCCTTGCCGTAGTTGGGAGGTAATAACGGTTGTCATTGGGCATGTCACGACCCATATGAGAAGGTCAATGCACAGACATAGGATTTTCCCCTTTCCTAAGGGAAGCTTGATATCCATGGAGCTCCTTTATGGTTCTATGACTGAAACTAAGGAAACTAAGGGTTACTACTTCTATGTTCCCACCGAGAACAAAGTTTTTGTTGCTCGGGGTGCTATTTTTGTAGAGAAAGAATTTCTCATGAAAGAAGTTAGTGGGAGGAAGTTTGACTTGGACGAAGTCTAAGTGTAACCACAAGACACAGAGATGGAACCTGAGCCACCTGAAAAGGGGTCCCCTTCAAGGGGGAGCGAAACCCTAGATAGGCGCATGAAAAATCTTTGCAGCGGAATGAGGGTTTCTAGGGATCGATTGCATGAGATATGATCAACTATAAAACCCGATTGCAAACATCAATGAAGGATCATACCATCGCCATCCTTTGGATGGTGCCTTGGAAGCAAAGATCGAAAGAGATCTTCTCCAAAAGTGACGCACACAAGGTGATGTCGCCTACTCCTTGTTGATCCTTGTGCTAGCAAGGTTCTTCAAGTCTCCTTGTCGAATGGAAGGGAAGAGGAGATGTTTTCTTGGCTGAGACCTCCTTGTCATCAACCCACTTCAATCACACGAGAGTGTATCCGTCAAGAGGAAGAGACGACAAAATGTGAAGAGAGGTGAACGTGAGGCGTTTAGAAGCTATTTTGGAAACCGCCACTTCCAAAAATAGCAAGCCTTCACTTCGTGCGTTGATGCGTTCAACCAAGTGAACCGAACGCATATTCTTCTCCCCTTTGAACCATGCGCTCACGTATGAGCCGGTTCATATTGGTTCGGTTCAAAAACCAATCAAGCCAAGCCATTTAGTCCAGATCAAATTAAACCCTAAGGTTCTAGATCTGACCGTTCATCTCTTGATGTTCCTGATCTCACCGATCTAGAATCATCTCTCTCGATCGAAGCTTACCGATCTCAAGCCCTAATCAATCAAACATGATTAGACCAGATCTCACTTACAATCAGAGTTTAAATCCCTTTAAACTGAACCAAAACAATTCAGTCCACACGATCTGACATGAGTAAGCCATATCATCAAATTGTGCGACCCTAAGGGTTTCCTTTAAATATCGGTAACGATAACTTACGTTATCACGATCAGTGAGGGGTATCTAGCAACACATCACTGTCTCCCGATATAAAGGAAAGAGTCTTCCAAGACTACACCCAAACCACAGCACAAGTGTGAATCCACTTCACAAGGCATACATGTTTCCTTTGCCACTGGATGTTCTTATTGGACAAGCGTGTCAAGCCTGTAGCTCCAATATGATGAGCATGATTAGATCAGATGAACATAGTCACCTGGGTATGGCCATACACTTTCTCAATCATCTCATCCAAGGGGGCCCCTTTAGAACATCACACTCCTTAAACAAGGAGACGGCAATCCTATATCTATCACTAGTGTCCTAACCTGACTCATGATCATTATCCAAGATAGTCTATAACCATTATGTTTCAAATGATATTGAACTACCTCAAAACAATGACAATCATCATTTAGAAACACAAGTGATCTCAAGTCAGAGGACATGTGCCACTTGTTGCAAACAAGGATTATTCACATTGTGACAAGCAATTGAATATCCTAGTAGGGTCTGTCCAGTACATCCAATGTACCCATGAGTCTACATCTTATTTCATGCTCGAAGCATCCTATAAGATTAGAACACATATTAGTCTCAATCATATCAAGGCTGTCTCATGTTCACCAAGATATCTCGACTAAGGACATATAGCATGTCAGCCTAGCTGAACAGCATTGAGACATTATTCAGAAGTACACTTATTGCAGCAGACAACGTAACAGACTGAATAACAACCATTGCCTTTATAAACATAAGAGTTTATACATGATACTGAAATAATCCCAAGGCCTCAAACATTAGCCTTAAGGGCATACCCCAACACCACCTGCACCGGTTGATGGGCAACCTAAGGCTCAGACACAGGCCCCACATAGGTCTGGGAGGATTCGTCATGTACCTGAGAGGTATGGGTAGCTGCCGACCCAACACGACGGGATATTCGTCATTGAGGATGAACCCAAGACCTATGAAGAGGCGGTCAGTAGACCGGACTCCGAGAGATGGCTTGACGCCATGAGATCCAAAATGGATTCCATGTCAGCTAACCAAGTTTGGGATTTGGTTGAGTTACCTGATTGGGTAACAACCATAGGGTGTAAATGGGTCTTCAAGAGGAAGATAGACATGGATGGCAACGTAGTTATCTATAAAGGTAGACTAGTGGCTAAGGGATTCAAATAAGTCCATGGGGTGGACTATGATGAAACCTTTTTGCCAGTTGCTATGTTCAAATCCATTAGGATTCTGCTTGCTATAACTGCATATCATGACTATGAGGTATGGCAGATGGATGTAAAGATAACGTTCCTTAACGGGAAGCTAATTGAGGATGTGTATATGACACAACCTGATGGCTTCATCCATCCTACAGAGGCCAATAAGGTCTGTAGGCTAAAGAGATCCATTTATGGATTAAAGCAAGCATCTCGAAGTTGGAATCTTTGATTTGATGAAGCTATGAGAGATTATGGCTTTATCAAAAGTGAAGATGACGCTTGTGTATACAGAAAATTCAGTGGGAGCTTGGTGACTTTTCTGATCTTGTATGTCCATGATATACTGCTCATCGGGAATGACATCCCTAGTCTTCAAGCTGTGAAGACATGGTTATGAAAGTCAAACCCTAGTAAACATGCGCATCTAGAGGATGTTGCATAGGCGAAAAACTAGGTTTGATAAGATCGAGAGGCAAGATAATATGAGCAACCATAAAAGGATAAAACGATGCGTTACCATTGCCATTGATTGAGTGGCGACTTGGAAGAAGAAAGGGCGAGCGGCTCTTCTCCAAAGGAAATCGCACACAAGAAGATGATGACTTCTTCCTTGTATTCCTTGTGCTAGCAAAGATCCAAGGAGTCCTAGATCGTGTTTAAGGAGATGTCTTTCTCCCTTTTTGCTGGCCAAACTTCCTCTTGTCGTGAAGATTATCCACACGAGAGGAGAGGGGGCAAGAGAGAGATAGGCGTTCGAACATGGGGGCGTTTTCTCAAAGAAAACGGCTTCCAAAAATAGTAAGTGCATAACTCCATGTTTAACTCCACTTGAAGCCATCAATAACTCCTCTCTCAATTGAACCATGCGTTCACCAAGTGAACCGGTTCAATTCTATTTGGTTCAAAGACCAAATCGAACCCACCATGGTCTTGATCTCTTTAAACCAAATGGTTCAAGATCTAACCACACATCTCTCGACCCTCTTGATCTCTATGATCAAGCATCAATTCTCTCGATCGAAGCTTACCGATCTCAAGCCCTAATCAATCAAACATGATCAGACCAGATCTCACTTCCAATCAGAGTTTAAATTCCTTTAAACTGAACCAGAACAATTTAGTCCACACGATTTGACATAAGTAAGCCATATCATCAAATTGTGCGACCCTAAGGGTTTCCTTCAATGTCGGTAACGATAACTTACGTTATCACGATCAGAGAGGGGTATCTAGCAACACATCACTGTCTCCTGATATGAAGGAAAGAGTCTTCCAAGACTACACCCAAACCATAGCACAAGTGTGAATCCAATTCACTCAGCATACATGTTCCCTTTGCCACTGGACGTTCTTATTGGACAAGCCTGTCAAGCCTGTAATTCCAACATGATGAGAATGGTTAGATCAGATGAACATAGTCATCTGGGTATGGCCATACACTTTCTCAACCATCTCATCCAGGGGGCCCTTTAGAACATCACACTCCAACTAGGAGAGGCAATCCTATATCTATCACCAGTGTCCTAACATGAGTCATGCCCACCATCCAAGATAATCCTTAACCATTATCTTTCAAATGATATTGAACTACCTCAAAACAATGCCAATCATCATTTAGAAACACAAGTGATCTCAAGTCAGAGGGAGTATACCACTTGCTAGTTTATAAGGATTATTCACATTGTGACAAAAACTGAATATCCTAAGTAGGGTCAGTCCAGTACATCCAATGCACCTATGCGTCTAAATCTTATTCCATGCTCGAAGCATCCTATAAGATTAGAACACATATTAGTCTCAATCATATCAAGGCTGTCTCATGTTCACCAAGATATCTCGACTAAGGACAATACTGCATGTCAGCCAAGCTGAAACACCAATGAGACATTATTCAGAAGTATACATACAGCAGCAGATAATGCAACAATCTGAATAACAACAATTGCCTTTATAAACATATACATAGTTTATACATGATACTGATAATAGCCCAAGGCCTCAAACATTAACCTTAAGGGCATACCCCAACAATCTCCCACTTGCACTTAAACTAATGGTTGAGAAATCTCAAACCCATATTATTACAGTGCTTTTCATGCTTCTGCTGCGCCAGAGGCTTTGTAAGCGGGTCAGCTAGATTGTCATCTGTATGTACCTTGCAGATCTTGATCTCTCCTCGATCTATGATCTCACGGATCAAATGAAACCTTCTCTATATGTGCTTGGACTTCTGGTATGACCGTGGTTCCTTTGCTTGTGCAATCGCTCCAGTGTTATCACAGAAGATAACCAATGGATCTGCACTCGAAGGAACAACACCAAGTTCTTGAATGAACTTACGAATCCACACTGCCTCCTTTGATGCTTCTGAGGCTGCAACATACTCGGCTTCTGTTGTGGAATCAGCAACAATTGATTGTTTGAAACTCTTCCACACCACTGCTCCTCCATTCAAGCTAAAAACGTAGCCTGATTGCGATCGGAAATCATCTTGGTCAGATTGGAACGAAGCGTCAGTATATCCTTCAATACTGAGTTCTTCCTGACCTCCATATATTAAGAACATATCTTTGGTTCTCCGAAGATATTTCAAAATGTTCTTGACCGCAATCCAGTGTGCCTTCCCTGGATTACTTTGGAACCGACTGGTCACGCTTAACCCATAAGCGACGTCTGGGCGAGTACACAACATCGCATACATGATGGACCCAATAGCTGAAGCATAAGGCATATTGTCCATCTCATCTTTCTCAGACTGTGTTTGAGGACACTGGCTCTTTGAAAGATTCAGACCATGTCTGACTCGAAGATATCCTCTTTTAGAATTTTCTAAATGAAATCTCTCCAGGACCTTATCGATGTAAGTACTCTGGCACAGCCCGAGAAGCCTATTAGATCTATCTCTATAGATCTTCACACCTAGTACATAGGCTGCTTCTCCTAAATCTTTCATCTGGAAACATTTTCTTAACCATGCTTTGACTGCATGCAGTTCAGGAATATCGTTTCCAATGATCAAGATATCATCGACGTAGAGGACTAAGAAAGTAATCACGCTCCCACTAAACCTTTTATACACACACGGGTCATCTTCATTTTTGATGAAACCAAATTCACAGACTGATTCATCAAAATGAATATTCCAGCTTCTTGATGCTTGTTTAAGTCCATAAATGGACTTCTTTAATTTGCATATTTTATGACGTTCTGATGGATTGATGAAACCTTCAGGCTGTGTCATATACACATCCTCTTCCAGTTTTCCATTAAGGAAAGCGGTCTTCACATCCATTTGCCAGATCTCATAATCATAATATGCTGCTATCGCGAGAATAATTCGGATGGATTTGAACATGGCTACAGGAGAGAAAGTTTCATCATAATCTATCCCGTAGATTTGTTTGAAACCTTTCGCAACTAGCCTGCCCTTTTAGGTAACTACGTTACCATCCATGTCTGTCTTCCTTTTGAAGATCCACTTACAGCCTATAGGGATTACTCCCGGAGGCGGATCAACCAAATCCCAGACTTGGTTATCTGACATGGAGTCCATCTCGGCTCGCATAGCTTCAAGCCAACTTGCTGATTCCGGTCCACTGACCGCATCCGCATAAGTGAGGGGTTCATCATTAATGATGTAGATTCCGTCATAGCGCTCAGGCTGACGACGAATCCTTCCTGATCTACGCGGTTCCCGTGATATCTGAGCCTCAGGTTGAACATTAACCTGTTCTATTTGCTCAGGCTCATCCAACTGAGCTTGACTACTTTGTTCCTCTTCTGGATTTTCATCCAGCTTTATTTCTCTCCCACTGGCCTCTTGCAGAAGAAATTCCTTCTCAAGAAAAATAGCCGTTCGAGCAACAAATACTTTGTTCTCTTTGGGATCGTAAAAATAATAACCCTTAGTTTCTTTAGGGTAACCGACAAAGATACATTTATTAGATCTGCTCTCCAGTTTCCCAGAGGCGAGCTTTTTGACATAAGCCTCGCAACCCCAGATTTTAATAAATGTTAAGCTTGGCTGTTTCCCATACCATAACTCAAATGGTGTCTTTGAAACTGCCTTGGATGGCACTCGGTTTAGCACCTTTGCAGCTGTTTCCAGTGCAAATCCCCAAAAGGAGTAAGGTAGAGTAGCCTGACTCATCATAGAACGAACCATATCCAATAAGGTTCTATTTCTCCTCTCGGACACACCATTCCATTGCGGTGTTCCTGGCGGAGTGAGCTGTGAGATGATCCCACACTCCTTCAGATAGTCAGTAAATTCATGACTCAAGTATTCACCACCTCGATCTGATCGAAGTGCCTTGATATTTCGGCCTAACTGATTTTGTACTTCATTTTTGAATTCTTTGAACTTGTCAAAAGATTCACTCTTATGTCTCATTAAATAGACATAACCATACCTACTGAAATCATCAGTAAAAGTAATGAAGTATGAATAGCCACCTCTGGTATGTTTACTAAACGGCCCACACACATCACTGTGAATAAGGTCAAGTAAACCTGAAGTCCTTTCACCTTTATTAGTAAAAGGAGTCTTCGTCATTTTACCCATTAAACAAGCTTTGCATGTATCAAGCTCCTCATAGGAGAATGATCCCAGCAGTCCATGATCATGCAACCGCTTAATGCGCTTCTTGTTAATATGGCCTAAACGACTATGCCATAGCAAGGTGCTGTCATTAGCATACTTGGCTTTCTTATTATCAATTTGTTGTACAGAACATTCCATGTCCAACATGTATAACACATTGTTAATCGACCCAGTTGCATAAACAATATTATCATATGAAATACAACACTGTAAAGTTTTGCATTCAAAAGAGAAACCTTTCCTGACAAGAGCAGGAATAGAGATAATATTCTTAGTTATGCTTGGCACAAAATAACAATTGTCAAGTTCTAATACAAAACCAGATGGTAAAGAGATGTTATATTGTCCTACAGCAACAGCAGCAACCCGTGCTCCGTTTCCAACTCGTAGGTCCACCTCATGCTGTCCCACCTGTCTTCTTCTCTTGAGTTCCTGTACATTTGAACAAATGTGAACTCCACATGCAGTGTCCAACACCCATGAAATAGAAGAAGCTACCATGACTTCAGTCACGTAAATACCTGAGCCAGAAGTGAAAGGCTTGCTTCCCTTCTTCTCTCCTTGGTGCGCTTTACAGTCCTTCTTCCAGTGACCCAGCTGGCCACAATGGAAGCATCTGTTGTCCTTTGACCGCTTCACCTTTTGTTTCAAAGCCTTGTTGTAGCTCTTGATAGGGGTTTTGCCCTTCTTCCCCTTCCTCTTGTTCCGTGAAGGAACCATCAAGACAGAGGATGAAGGCTTTCCCTTCTCAAGAGTCTGCTCTGTGGTGCAGAGCATGTTCAGTAACTCTGCCGGAGTACAGTCGATCTTGTTCATATTAAAATTAATGATGAACGAATCGAAAGAAGCCGGGAGAGACTGCAGGATAATGTCCACAACAAGTTCCTGATTGATAGTGTGTCCCAGTTTCTCTAGAGCCTCCTTGTACCCAATCATCTTGAGTACGTGAGCTCCCACTGGACTCCCTTCAGTCAGTTTGCTATGAAAGAAAAGTTTTGTCAAGTTATAGCGTTCAGTCCTTGCCTGTGCAGCATACAGCATCTTGAGATTTGCTATAATATCAATAGCAGACAAATCCTCATGCTGACGCTGTAGCTCGGGCGTCATTGACGCAAGCATAAGGCAAGCGACATCAGTACTATCACTGACGTGCTTCTCATAAGCATCCCGAACCGCCCTTGCGGCGTTCGCAGCGGGTTGAGCCGGTATTGCCGACTCAAGGACATACAGCTTCCTCTCAGCTTTAAGCACAATCTTAAGCTGTCTGTACCAGTCTGAGAAGTTTGGCCCAGCAAACTTCTCCTTTTCCAATATGGATCGCAAATTGAGCCCTGTGGTGTTCGTTGCTGTAGGAATCTACAACATGGCAAGAACAACAAGGTCAGTATCCATGTTAGAATCATTCCAGGACTTAAGAGTGATTCTTTTCTCACTATTTTGTCTGACTGAAAAATCCAATAAAACAGCCCGAAAGAGTGAAACTCTTTTAGTGAGATGGGATCCAGATTTCATACTTGATCTCCGCGTCCCGCTCAGGCGAGATAAGATGCACAGAGAGTTCAAGCACTAGTCACTGGTAGGTCATCCATGCCAATCGCCAACCCGTGCGATTCCCCTTCATCTAGGCATCCAGAAGACTGTGCCAACTGAGTTGGTACAACACAGTCTCTGATTCCTCAGATGGCTGCCTCCATACAGCTATCATATGCTCAATATGTAGCCTATATGGTCAAGCTGACCTGACCTACTCCCTGGACCATCACATGCTATGCTGAGCAACGAGAAGAGATAAATCCCTTCTCTGTAGCATGTAGATGTAATCGCACACCGTCTGAAGATAGCTGGGCGTGCCCACTGAGTGGGTACAACACGGCCCCAACGATAGTCAGAACAGTGAGGTTTTGCGTCAGAAGGCAATCAAGCTTGATATGGTCGTTGGATTTTAACGGTCCTTTTATCTTCTTACTATCATGCAAATTCTATAGTGATAGCAGAAGAATATAAACATTCATGTGCTAATATTACTTAAAACAATAGGTAGAAAGCACAATTATCTTATGTGGTAAATGCCCATAAAAGCCTAAGTAAAACCCTAGTTTTACAAAAGTCTTCACGTGAGCTCTTTATGGGTCTTTTACATTTCATCTGGCCCAGCTCGGGCCAAAGCGCCCTGCAGGCAGTATGCGCCTGTTCTAGAGTCGAACTCTAGACCTCCACCCGGTGAAGCCACTGACTACAAGCGCCTCTGCCATGTGTGCTCATGAGCTCATGTCTGATCAAATTACATTTTAATCTATCTAGACATGGTTTGACTCGCAAGTCAAATATACATTTTCATAAATTAAAGTGTGATTCGCAGATCACAGTAAAATTTATAAATTAATTCCAGGCACGCAGGCCCCAGCACAGCACACCAAAAATAAGGGCAGCCCACATAAGATTAAATAAACACCCAATGAACATGTCAAACATGCATACATGTGATCCAAACAGAAAATAAAATTTTTGAAATACCCATGGCATCAATTTTATTTCCTTATGTGCCCTACTACCTTACAACGGTCCATTAACAGGCATCCACTCATCAGACCAAGTTAGACCCACTGCCCTTGCATGCACCCAGTCATAACTGACTTGCGTCAACCTAATGGTCAACTATGCATGCCTTAAGGGCTGAACGTCCCACATGATTTCTAGCAACCGGGTGTGACCCCGGGCCTAAATCATGATCGTTCACAAGGCACCTCAATCAGACATCGCTACACACCCTTCTGCAGTCGACCTATAGCCACCTGTTTTGCTTGCACACAGGTGCTATCTAGCCGACCCATCTAGGCTGTCAGATGGTCTGATTAGGCTGTTGGGTCCAGAGTTGACTAATGACTTCAACCCTGTTAACCCGTCTAAGAGTTTAAAGCAGGCGCTTAGATAGATCTAAATGAGGGGGCGCGCATGATAATATTTTGGTTGAAAACTATCATGAAGAGCGCAAACAAACATTACATGCGCAAGCTTAAATGTAAACAAAATACATCTAACATATAGCATGTATTTTCGCATGACATCATGAAGATCTATCCAACGCATAAAACAAACATGGATCACAACAAGATGGCGATCATATATATCAAGCCAAAAACCCTAGCTCTGATACCAATTGAAAGTCAAACCCTAGTAAACATGCGCATCTAGAGGATGTTGCATAGGCGAAAAACTAGGTTTGATAAGATCGAGAGGCAAGATAATATGAGCAACCATAAAAGGATAAAATGATGCGTTACCATTGCCATTGATTGAGTGGCGACTTGGAAGAAGAAAGGGCAAGCGGCTCTTCTCCAAAGGAAATCGCACACAAGAAGATGATGACTTCTTCCTTGTATTCCTTGTGCTAGGAAAGATCCAAGGAGTCCTAGATCGTGTTTAAGGAGATGACTTTCTCCCTTTTTGCTGGTCGAACTTCCTCTTGTCGTGAAGATTATCCACACGAGAGGAGAGGGGGCGAGAGAGAGATAGGCGTTCGAACATGGGGGCGTTTTCTCAAAGAAAACGGCTTCCAAAAATAGTAAGTGCATAACTCCATGTTTAACTCCACTTGAAGCCATCGATAACTCCTCTCTCAATTGAACCATGCGTTCACCAAGTGTAACATCCCGTTATCTAAACCCCAAACAAGCAACACAATTCATGAAAGTAACAGGATGTTATCATACAAGATCGATACATATGCTAGGTAAAACCCCGTTCAGGAAACCCGATCTGAAAATTTCGAAAATCCATACATATAAATCTCCACAAAAACACAATTTCATAAAGGTACCTGCCACCACGCATTCCTTGCACTAGACATATGCAAGGTAACAGTTATATCAAATCCGTATCAAATCCATAAAATCCATAAAATCCATAAAGGTACCTGCCACCAGGCAATACTTGCACTAGACATATGCAAGTTACAGGTATATCAAAACCGATTACAAAGAATACGCCACAAACCGAATTTCGAAACAAAATCACAAAATCGATTCCATAAAGTTTCACAGTGATACCCAACACCGAAACCAGGCCAAAGCCCGCGGTGACACAAAAATCATAATATCAAAACCGCCACAACCGGCAACACAAGTTCACACATAGTTTGGCCACAACTGGCAACCCAAGTTCATATAATTCGGCCACATCCGGCCTCAGTTACTTAAGCACAAAAGTTATACATCCAATCAGCATGAAGAATCACAATATCCGTATAATATGCTAACTCATGCAGTGCGCCCCTGTTCTACACCTGAAAACATTGAGGGGTGAGCTACACAGCCCAGTGAGTGGATAGTCTAAATCGACCATCCATAACATACACTCAAAAATATAGACAGATTATTTTAAAAATCTTTAACAGGAACATTATGTCAACATATAACAACATAAAGAAAACAGAAGTCATAATAACAGTCAGATGTACACACCAACATATAACAAACTCAGGTTCTAGAGTTATACTCTAAACCAACTCAGATGTACACACCAACATATAACAAACTCAGGTTCTAGAGTTATACTCTAAACCAACTAAACACACCAACACTTAATTAACCTAGTTGTCCAGCATATTCAGTAGTGACCATTATGGTCTAACCCGGCTTTGGCCTAAGCACTGGGAGACTGCAAAATTTCATGCAACATATAAACATGGACAGTGAGTAGAATCAAGAGGTGGCCCCCGCCAGGTCACAACGTGGCACTTTGCTCTAAAACACCCCATAACACATCGATGGATTGTGTGTAGATTCAAGAGGTGGCCCCCGCCGGGTCACGACGTGGCACTTTGCTCTACGACACCCCATATCACAAAAAAAAAGAGTGATGACATCAAGAGGTGGCCCCTGTCCGACCAAGACATGGCACTTTGCGTCAAAACCCGTTCTCCCAAAAGGTTCCTACTGGACAACAGACACATCTTATATCTTATTTCACAACGGTGGACTTCTAAGTGTCAACTAGACTCTAGGATAGTCATCACAATAATCATATCGGGCAGGCTGAACATCAACCCCCATCACAATAATCATAACAGGTAGGCTGAACATCAACCCCCTCACATATCACAATACAGGGCTGAAATCTCAAACCCTTAACATATTACACATACTATCCCCTTGAGTACACCGTCACACTTAGCCTTAGTCCTACCCATCACATAACACATAATAACCGAAAATCACATAACCACATACTCTTCAAAAATCACATAATTACATAATACTCAAAAATCACATGATCACATAATATTCAAAAATTCATATAACCACAAAATATTCAAAATCACATAATGTAGTGTAGTCCTTAGGTTTCATGCTGATAGTTCAGTGTAGCCTTGCTAAGTTATCACCCAATTTCTCAAACAAAGTTACATAGCCATAAATATATAACCATAAAACATGCTACACTCATAAAGAAACATAAAATTAAAACAAGCATCCATCAAATCAACATAAAATGCAAAACATGTATTCTTATAAACTACTTTACAAATTACCACATGTAACCATGTTAACTACAAATATCATGAATTCAGTTTTCATAAACAATTATCAAAATTTCGGTTTTCATGCATATGATCAATATTTCGGTTTTTAGGTTTTCATGGTAAATACCCTAAATTCGATTTTCATGAAGAACAAGGAATACCTTAAATTCGGTTTTCAAGATAAATATACCTTTGCAACTTTCGGTTTATAACAAGATGAAGTCTTGAGTTTTCGGTTTTAGCATGGTAAAAATTCCAACAAGCAAATGTATCATCTAACACATCATCTAACACTAACAAATAGATAGAAATCAAATAGACACCCCACTCACCTCTTAACCGAGAACACTAGGGTGAAAATCCTCCACAACAATTCGCCTAAAGCCTTGAAATTCCACCAATGTTGCCACCAAGGGAAGAGGAACACCTCCAACACCAAAGACTCCGGCCAAGAGAGAAGGAAGATGAAGAAGAAGATCGCCCAAGGCTTCAAGAATCGCCAACTCTTCAAGCCGTCGCCCAAAGTTTTCCTCCAAGCCAAACAAAATGCCAAAATCTCTACCCTAGCCGAAAATTACTACTTAAACTTTGGGTTTTTAAATTTTAAACCCATTAACCCATTAATTCAAATAGGGTTTAATCCATTTAACTAATAATTTGAATTTTAAAACCCAATTCGTGCAAACCCAATAACCCATGATTAACTAATTAATTTAACCATTAACTAACCATTCACTTAATGAAAATCCAATAAGGATTTAATTGACATCCAATAAGGATTAACGTCCAATAACTCCAATTAATTAACAACTAAATAACTTAAATTAACAAGCAGTAAACTCTAATTAATTAACTGAAAATTGGTATCCAATAAGCTAGTTAATTAATTAACATTAACATCCAAAAATCTCTAATTTAATTAACTATAATTCAACAACCAAAATCTCTAATTAATTTATCATAATTTAACAATCAATACACAGGAATAATAACACAGTCAATAATTTTATTTAAATCAAAAATAATGCTTACCAGGACTTAAGATCCTTGGATCTTACACCAAGTGAACCGGTTCAATTCTATTTGGTTTAAAGACCAAATCAAACCCACCATGGTCTTGATCTCTTTAAACCAAATGGTTCAAGATCTAACCACACATCTCTCGACCCTCTTGATCTCTATGATCAAGCATCAATTCTCTCGATCGAAGCTTACCGATCTCAAGCCCTAATCAATCAAACATGATCAGACCAGATCTCACTTCCAATCAGAGTTTAAATTCCTTTAAACTGAACCAGAACAATTCAGTCCACACGATTTGACATAAGTAAGCCATATCATCAAATTGTGCGACCCTAAGGGTTTCCTTCAATGTCGGTAACGATAACTTACGTTATCACGATCAGAGAGGGGTATCTAGCAACACATCACTGTCTCCCGATATGAAGGAAAGAGTCTTCCAAGACTACACCTAAACCATAGCACAAGTGTGAATCCAATTCACTCGGCATACATGTTCCCTTTGCCACTGGACGTTCTTATTGGACAAGCCTATCAAGCCTGTAATTCCAACATGATGAGAATGGTTAGATCAGATGAACATAGTCATCTGGGTATGGCCATACACTTTCTCAACCATCTCATCCAGGGGGCCCTTTAGAACATCACACTCCAACTAGGAGAGGCAATCCTATATCTATCACCAGTGTCCTAACATGAGTCATGCCCACCATCCAAGATAATCCTTAACCATTATCTTTCAAATGATATTGAACTACCTCAAAACAATGCCAATCATCATTTAGAAACACAAGTGATCTCAAGTCAGAGGGAGTATACCACTTGCTAGTTTATAAGGATTATTCACATTGTGACAAAAACTGAATATCCTAAGTAGGGTCAGTCCAGTACATCCAATGCACCTATGCGTCTAAATCTTATTCCATGCTCAAAGCATCCTATAAGATTAGAACACATATTAGTCTCAATCATATCAAGGCTGTCTCATGTTCACCAAGATATCTCGACTAAGGACAATACTGCATGTCAGCCAAGCTGAAACACCAATGAGACATTATTCAGAAGTATACATACAGCAGCAGATAATGCAACAATCTGAATAACAACAATTGCCTTTATAAACATATACATAGTTTATACATGATACTGATAATAGCCCAAGGCCTCAAACATTAGCCTTAAGGGCATACCCCAACAGGTTAGAGAAGTGTTTTGAGATGAAGGACTTAGGGGAGGCCGCCTATATCCTAGGTGTGAGGATTTATAGGGATAGATCCAAGAGTCTCCTAGCCCTTAGTCAAAGTACTTACATTGATAAGGTCCTGGAGAGGTTTAGCTTGGAGCAATCCAAGAAAGGGTACCTTCCAGTGAGACATGGTCTTACTCTCTCAAAGAGCCAGTGTCCCACCACATGGGCTGAGAGGGATGACATGTGTCGAGTGCCTTATGCTTTGGTAGTGGGATCGATCATGTATGCAATGTTGTGTACTAGACCAGATGTGGCTTATGCTGTGAGCATAACTAGCCGATACCAATCCAATCCTGATTTACAGCACTGGGTGGCTGTAAAGAACATCCTGAAGTATCTGAGAAGAACTAAGAATTTGTTCCTAGTCTATGGGGGACAGGAAGAGCTAAGTATGCAGGGCTACACTGATGCGTCTTTCCAGTCTGACCTTGACGACTTCAGATAGCAGGCCGGCTATGTGTTTAAGATGAATGGAGGCGCTGTATGCTGGAAGAGCTTCAACCAATCCACCATTGCTAATTCTACAGCCGAGGCTGAGTATGTAGCTGCTTCTAAGGCAGCCAAAGAAGCCATTTGGATAAGGAAGTTCCTTTCAGAACTTCAGGTGGTTCCTAGTGCAGTGGATCCCATTGAGCTCTACTGTGACAACAATGGAGCAATTGCACAACCCAAGGAACCACGGTCTCATCAAAGATCCAAACACATACTCAGGATATTTCACCTGATCAGAGAGATCATAGACAGAGGTGATGTCAAGATTAGTAGAGTTGACACAGAGAACAATTTGGCAGACCCATTGACCAAGGCTTTGGCGCAGCAGAAGCATGACTATCACGCTAGAGATATGGGGTTGAGATTCCTCAACCTCTAGGTCTTAGTGCAAGTGGGAGATTGTTGGTGTATATGCCCTATGACCTAGTTTTGGTCCATTATTGTACTACTTGACTTTGATATATATCATTCTGGCATTGTCATTATCAATGTTTGTCTACATCTGCGATTATGTATTTACATGATAATGTCCCTGGAGACAGATTGGATCTATGCTCGAATGATCGTCCCTAGTCGATGTACTAGAGTGGATATGGGACAACTCTGGTACTTGTGAGACTGGTATATGGGCTGGTTAGGCATGAGGTGCTAATGCAGACATATGGGTATATCAGTGGTGGATATACTGGACCGACCGGCTGTGAGGCAATGACTTGATGTCACGAGTTATCCTCACAAGCTATAGGAAATGCATTGATCCCTTGACTTGAGGTCATTGGCCATTCTATATGGTTAGGGATATGCTTTGATACAACCTAACACCTCGCCGTAATTGGGAGGTAATAATGGTTGTCATTGAGCATGTCATGACCCACATGAGAAGGTCAATGGACAGACAGAGGATTTGCCCCTTCCTAAGGGAAGCTTGATATCCATGGAGCTCCTCTATGGTTCTATGACTGAAAGTGTATGGCCATACCCAGGTGAAACCTGATTTAGTCATAACCATGAGATTGGATGAAAACAAGTGGTGACACACTTGTCCAATCGGATATCAGTTGGGCAAAGAGACTGGAATGCATCTGTACCTAGTTGCGATGATGGGGATATCGATGTCGATATCCATTCCAATGACCTGGGTAGCAGCGATGCACTACTAGGTGATGACACCAAAATATGTAGTAGATTTTGTATCATTTTGGATATCTTTTCATCCTAGATTGAAGATCTTTTACTTGTTTTCATGCTAAAATTATCGAATACTACAAAGTCTAATTCTATTTTGGTTTTTCATGGTTTTCAGGTAAAAAAGCACTATTTTTAGGCGTTTTCAAGCAAAATCAAATACATAGAAGGATTACCATAATCAAGAGGAGATCACCCAAGAAATTTCATGCAAAACGGAGCAAGTCAGTAAATTACGGCAGTGCCGTAATCTATTTTACGGTACCGTCATTCCAGACAGTACCGTAAAATCCGAGCCCTGCCGTATTTTGAAGAATTTATGAACAGAATGTTTTTTCGATTTTACGGCACCGCCGTAAGCAATATTACGGTATCATATTTCGGAGCGCTTCAGAACAGAAACTTCGCCCGATTTTACGGCACTACCGTAAGAAACTACACAGGCCGTAATTTCTAGACGTTCGCGAACAGAGAGTTCAACCGATTTTATGGCACTACCGTAAACCAGATTACGGTGCCGTAATTCTCGGACGACATCAGAACAGAAGACTCGAGCGATTTTACGGCAGTGCCATAAACAATTCCACTACCGTAATTCCTGCTCTGAACGCGACTCCCAGATCAACTTCAATGCCCGATTCTTGCGGAAAAGATGGTGAGCGATCCAGAGCTGTTCAGGAGAGGATTACGGAGAGACCGAAAGCCCCAATTTGCATCGACATTCGAGGAAGAAATTGCGATCCACGCCGCCGCCTAGGGTTCCGCCGCCGCAGTCAATCGAAATGATGAAAATAGTTGATTTCTTACTATCTAGGCTAATCGAAATGATGAAAATAGCAATCGGAAACTAAAACGGAATTATCAGAAAAAAAAAGCTGGGACTAGGGTTTCGTTCACTTTAACTTTTATGACTAGATATGAATAAGGGTTTCGTTAGTTCAATTTTATCATGATGAAGATGAATTTACTTAATAACAGGATTGTTTCACTTTCGTGCAAACAACCGCACAGGAATTTGTCTTCGCTTTCGCGCAAGATTCGTCCCAACGCTGAAGATAAGTAAATCATCAAACAATGAACTCAAGGATCACTTTCGTGCATCCGAATTCTAGGTTGATAATCTCTAGTAGAGTCCCAAGGATCACTTTCGTGCATCCGAGTCTCTACACTAGTTTTACTCATGGATCTCCAACGTTCCGATCCTTGCTTTCGCACAAGATCTCCACGTTTGACAAATAAACTCGATCTATTGGTTCATGTTATAATCATGACAATTAATCTGCTAGAACGGATCAAATTAGATCTAACCTAAGGAAGGGCTCATAACATGCAATTCTAGGGTTCCAAGTTCTCAAGCAAATCACCTTTTAGTATCATTACGAAAACTCTAAAAACATAATTAGTAACATGACTTGTAGAGAGTCTAAGCACAATTATCACATGAGCAAAATCATCATGCTAAGATTAAACTCAACGAAATAGTGAAAAAAATAGTCATCTAGTCATTGGAAATTAAGTGAATTACTCCCCCATGTCCCAAAAGTAGTTTAAGCTATCATCATGAAGGAATTACAATGAGTCATGGTTTCAAAAGATCAAAAATCAAAGGAAAAGAGAAGTTCAGAAAATACAGCACGACTGTGAAGTATTTCACAGCTGTAATTTGCAAAGAACCGTCGATGAACAGTGTCGGCGACTCCTTTTTCTTCGATTTCTCTTCCGATCGATCTCCTTTCGGTCTGAAACTTCTGGCACGTTGTTTCCTCCTTCATACAAAGCTTCAGTATGAAAATCATAGCCGGAGATCGTCTGGATCGAGCGCGGTGGCAGAACCCTAGGCAGCGGCGTGGATCGCAATTTCTCCCTCGACCGTCGAAGAAAATTGGGGCTTTCGGTCTCTCCGTAATCCTCTCATAAAAGCTCCCCTTCTGCTTCTTATGGCATCTAATTTAAAGCTCTGGATCGCTAGCCATCTTCTCCGCAAGAATCGGGCGTTGAAGTTGACCTGGGCGTCACGTTCAGAGCAGGAATTACGACAGTGGAATTGTTTACGGCACTGCCGTAAAATCACTCGAGTCTTCTGTTCTGATGTCGTCTGGGAATTACGGCACCGTAATCTGGTTTACGGTAGTGCCATAAAATCAGCTGAACTTTCTGTTCGCGAACGTCTGGAAATTACGGCCCGTGTAGTTTCTTACGGTAGTACCATAAAATCGGGCGAAGTTTCTGTTCTGAAGCACTCCGAAATACGGTACCGTAATATTGCTTACGGCGGTGCTGTAAAATCGAAAAAACTTTCTGTTCGGAAATTCTTCAAAATACGGCAGGGCTCGGATTTTACGGTACTGTCTGGAATTACGGTACCGTAAAATAGATTATGGCACTACCGTAATTTGCTGACTTGCTCCGTTTTGCATGAAATTTCTTGGGTGATCTCCTCTTGATGATGGTAATCCTTCTATGTATTTGATTTTGCTTGAAAACGCATAAAAATAGTGCCTTTTTACCTAAAAACCATGAAAAACCAAAATAGAAGTAGACTTTGCAGTATTCGATAATTTTAGCATGAAAACAAGTAAAAGATCTTCAATCTAGCATGAAAAGATATCCAAAATGATACAAAATATACTATACATTTTGGTGTCATCAAAATACATAAGGCTCAAACTTTGCTTGTCCTCAAGCAAAAATCAAAATTTGAAATCAAAGTTTGATTAAAAGAGTAACCTTTTCATGCTCAATAAATTTCTAAAATACAACTCACCAATGAAAAATTCTATCAATTGATTTATAAAATTTCAAATAAACATATCATTCAATCAAATAAAACTTTGCAACATGTACAATAAATAGAATTTTCAATCTCATGATTTCACCCAATTTTCAGTTCAAATCTATCATGCTTTTGTTTACAGGAATAAGGTCTCCAAGATCTTTTTCCACTCATATCAATTTTTTTTTCTTTTTGGCATCATGCACATTCTCTAACTCGATTTCCACTTTTTTTCTAGTGATGAGATTAGAGTGCACGGATCACATAATCAATGCAATGGAACTCATATCCTCTAATTTGGAAAGAATTTACTAAGGACAACGGAGATTATGTGAAATGATTTTTCTCATGGCATGTACCCACATAAATACATACTTTTTCTATTTATTACTTCAACCCATGACCTTCGGCACCAATGTGCTTCCCCACAGTGCCAAGTAGGGGAGTCCTCACCTTATTTTTGGGGATCTTGGATTCTTATTTCCCAACAAATAGCAAGTATAGAATAAACATCTACTAGGTTAATCAATTGATCTTAATTCACAAATCATACTCATATACTCATTTTATTCGGAAGAAAAATTTCACCTTTAGATTTTATTCTTCAAACAATACATCTATCCAAAATTTCATGCATCAACAAATTTCATATTTCAATAGACAAATATGTATTGAAGAAATAAATTTTGACATGATAGGGCTATATCTCTAATCATGGATTTTGAATTTCATTTGTCATCAAAAATCATTGACACATTTCAAAACACATATCACATTAATCTCAAAATATTTTCATCATCACATCATGTCAAAAGAAGTAATATCATCATCATCATGTAATACAACCAAATCGAAAGGTAAATCAGAATATCAATATTCATCATACAAGCATATTGAAAACCAAGTAATTATATCAAAAATCAGTGGCGGCGATCATGAAGCGTCATCCTTCCCTTCATCATATGAAAAATCAATGAGATATATATGGGAAAACAGAGTATGGTAAAGAAGTAAAGGAAAACAATACTCACAAAGTATCTACTCGTCACCATCTGATCGTGTGGCCTCTGAATCTCTCGCAGCTGCCTCCATGGGATCATAATATGGTGTTCCTCCTTGATCACCCTGGTATCCATAATCTCGATGATCTGCATAACCAAAATGGTCAAAAAGGAAGTTACCCATGTCTTCCATATGATTACATAACCTCTCCATATCCCTCTGGATGTGCCCTAAAGTCTCTTCCATCCTCTCCTGGCGGCGTTCTTGATTATACATCTGTGCTGTGAGCGCCTGGAAACCTGGATCGTGTTGGCTAGCAAAACCAGCCCTAGGTCTCTGTGAAGATGCACTGGCAACCTGTGGAGAATCACGAGGAGGTGACTCCATCCCATACAGATCACTCCTTCCACCCCAGGTGGGTGGCGGTGGTGCTGTGTCAAGCGGTGGGGTAAAAGCTGCCTCAGCTGCACTGGGAGATAACTACCAGTTGGCTCTGTCCCTGACTGTAGTCTTCTCAATGCGCTATAAAGGTAGAGGGCGGATATTTGGTCCAAGGACAAAACAAAAGGTATCTCCCTCTCTAAAAATCATCTTCATCGCAATGCTAGACTCCATGTCAAGTCTTGGATTCCCTCATGCCATCTCTGCGTCAAAGGGCTCAATCCCAAAATGTCTGGCTATAGGGGTAATCAAACCTCCTATCACCACAGCTCCTCTGGTTGCCCTGGCTACCTTGTCCATATGCTTAACCATGAAGTAAGCAACATCCACAGCAAACCCACTGAGCATCCCCCAAAGGAAATAGAGCTCGTGCTGACGGACCATGCCATCGCTATCTCCTCTACCAAACACTGTATGTGCTAGAACCCTGTGAGTATATCTGATACAAGGGTTCATGATCTTGCTAGCCCTGGCAGAAACAGCATAGAAACGGTTCTCACCTGTGATTTGGTTCCAAAAGATGTTCTCCATGAATCCTAAGGGTATCTTAGTGTACCCTCCTGTGCTCAGTCCAAAGATGTCTCTTACATCCTGCAGTGTAAGCTCTCTCTCTTCATTCGCCAATCTAAAAGTAATTTTTCCATCAGCAGGGCCATGGGAATACTCCTTCAGTTCTATAATCAGACTGCTCAAATACTCTAAAACAAGTGGCAAGAATGTGGGCGGATGCATCTGGAAAAATTGCTAGGCTTGGATCCTATCAAACATCCAAAGCACGTCCTCATAAAGCCCTAAAGCTTCCAACGTTCTTTGGTCCGTATAGTTTGTGTTGATAATCCTTCTTTCAATCAATTTGTTGTATCTGTCCTCCTGCATTTCATTCCTAAAATTGATTCCACGGGGGTTCTGAGGTTGAGATGGTTCTGCAGGAGCTTTCCTCTTCTCTCTTGGGAAAATTACCTTCCTCCTTGGCATATTTGTTAACAAGCTGCAAACTCACAATTTAATGGCAGCAAAATAATAATGCAGTTCAATTCAAGTCAAATGGCATCCTATCAACATGTTCTATTATCATAAAAATAGGGCATAAACAGAGCATGTAATCTCAATCTCATCTCAATATGGCAGGCATGAATCATAGTTTCAGCATCACTAATCACACTAATCAAGTAAATAGGAAGCGAAAATCAACTCATAACTCAAGCTCAAACTCAAAAATCAACAAACCGTGAGTGAACAGTAACTTCAAGCGCATTTATTGTATTTTAGCTCAAATTGGTCATGAAATTGGTTTAAATTCTTTTCAAACAGCAAGGAATCGAAAGCTCATCTCCTAACGAGTGAATAGAAACAAAAATCGTTGAAAATGGTTAAGAATCGAGCGAGAACGAGCAAAAGGGGCAAAAATGGCGTGAAAACTCATTAAATCTGAAAAATCGGTGAATCGAGTACCTAATCGGTAGTGAAGACTGAACAGGAAGTGTCGCCGGCGATCACTGAAGGTCAGAGACGATCGGAGATTCAAGAGTGGCTCGAATGCGAGTAAGAACGAAGGTAAAACCCTAAAAATGGCATGACAAAAACCCTAAATACAGCACAGGGTCGCGTTTCTGAGAGCCAATTACGACAGTGTAATAGCTTACGGCACTGCCGTAATATTTCGACAACTCTCGGTTCGAAATAGATTCAGACTTACGGCACTGTAAAATAGTTTATGGTACTACCATAAAATCACGAGATTCCTCTGTTTGAAAATGAATCAAAAATACGATACCATAAAGCCTTTTACGGTACCTGCCGTAAAATTCAAACAACAATTTTTTTTTTTGAAAATTAAAAATTCAGAAAATCAAAAAATAAAATTTTGGGAAAATATGGTACCGTAAAATACCTTACGGCCGTACCGTAATTTCGCGGCAACTTTCTGATCGAAAGAGGCTGGAAATACGGTACCGTAAAAGACCTTACGGTAGTGTCGTAATTTGCTCCAAATCAAATTTTACCTACAAAAATAAAAGAAAAATTAGTATTAAGCTAAAATTAAGTTAAAGAAAACAAAATAGAGGTTAGAGAGCTTGGGTTGCCTCCCAAGAAGCACTAATTTAAAGGTCATTAGCTTGACCCTTTAACACTCGGGTGTGATCGTGAATTCCTCTGTTGCCCTCCTGATTTTTCAACATAAGGCTCAATCTTGAAATAGTATCCAAATTTATTCAGAATCCCTTCTATCTTGTCAATCAATCTAGAGCTTCCTCTTCTTCTCTTCCTCCTTGTCTTTTTCTTCTGCAATTTCTTATCAATACCCTCAAAAAGATTGTCAGATTTATTATTTCAGGTTTCATCAAACAGACTTGAAACATCATAAATTTCATCATTAAATATCTCAACGCTACAACAAGATCCTGAGTATGATAGTTTGTTCAATGAATCATTAAGATTAAATTCAATCTTGTTGTCACATATATCAAAAGTAATCTTTCCTTCTTTCACATCTATGTTTGCCTTAGCAGTGGCCAATAGTGGTCTACCCAGAATTATAGGATTTCTAGAAATTTCCTCCATGTCTAACACTACAAAATCTGCAAGAATGAAAAACTTACCAATTTGTACAGGAACATTCTCTAATATGCCTATAGGATACTTAACCGATGAATTTGCGAGCTGTAAAGATATGGATGTATGCTTTAGCTCTCCAAGATTTAGTTTCCTGTAAGTAGAAAGAGGCATTAGACCCACACTTGCACCGAGGTCACATAAGGCTCGGTCAAAAGCCATAGTGCCTATTGAACAAGGTAAAGAAAAACTACCTGGATCTTTCAGTTTAGGTGGCAGTTTGTTCTGTATGATAGCACTACAATCTTTAGTTAAAGTAACAGTGCATGTACCATAATAATCTAATTTCCTTTTACTAGACAAAATTTCCTTTAAAAACTTGGCATAAGATGGCATTTCAGTAAAAGGAATGTTAACATAAAGCTTTTTCAGGATTTCAAGAAATTTGCCAAACTTTTTGCCTAGTTTATGTTGAACTAACCTTTGAGGAAAAGGTATTGGTGGCTGGTAAGGAGCAGACAAATTAGGTTCAGGATTGTCTTTCTCACATGATTCCTCCCCTTTTGGTTCATCACCCTTTTGAGGTGGTAAACAAGTTTGGGGTTTCTCATGTGAAGAAGATTCTTCTAACTCTAATCCCCTTTCATTATCATTAAGCCTTTTTTCAGTGTTTTCAAACCTACCTCTATGTTCTCCTAGTTGTTTCCCACTTCTAGTCATAATGGCATTACAGTGCTCCCTAGGGTTGATCTCAGGTTTTGCAGGCAATTTCCTGGGGGGTCTGTAAGGTACACTACCATGTTGTGCAATTTGGTTTTCAAGAATTTTATTGTGGGCTTCTACTCTATCCAGTCTAGAGTTAATTTGATGAAAACTTTCCTTAAACTCTTCAATTTGTCTATTTTGATTTGACATGATTTGGTCTTGCCTAGACATAAACTCTTCAATTTTTCTATCCTGTTTTAGCTCATGCTGATTTTGACTAGCCATTATTTTTTTAAACATGGATTTTAACTCAGAGAATTGATCATTGTTTTGATTCAAATTTTGGTTAGGATTTTGCCTTTGGAATCCTTTGTTCTCAGTGTTCCCCCCTACATTGTTATTGTTTTTCCATGAAAGGTTGGGGTCCTTTCTCCATCCAGGGTTATATGTACTAGAATAGGGATCATTAGGTCTACCTTGATTATAATTCCCTATGGCATTCACATGCTCATTACCCTGATCAACAATTATTCTACAATATTTAGCAGTATGACCATCATTGCCACAAATTTCACAAGTGATAGCAGAAACAGAAGCAGTTTGCATAGAATTAAACTTACTACACAAAAAGTCTACCTTCTCTGCTAAGGATTGCCATCCTTCACTTTCACCTTTACCTTGAGAAGGCTTGTGAAGTACTCCTCTCTCAGCAGTCCATTGATTGTGATTCAATTCCATCTCCTCTAGCAGTCTGAAGGCAACATCTGGGGTTTTGCTCATAATAGTTCCTCCTGCAGCAGCATCCACAATCATTTTAGTATGATCAGATAATGTATAATAAAAAATTTGCAGTAAACTCCAATCTTCAATGCCATGGTGAGGACACTTCCGTTGCAGTTCATTAAATCTCTCCTAGGCCTCACTGAGCGACTCCCCACTTCTTTGTTGAAAGTTTGTAATTTGATTCCTCATCTGTAGTGTCTTGCTTGGGGGAAAGTATTTGTTCAAGAAAGAACTTGACAATTGATTCCAAGTGGTGAAGGTACTGGCTGGTTGTGAATTAAGCCATGTCTTTGCCCGGTCCCTAAGAGAAGAAGGAAAAAGTCTTAATCTCAATGCATCATTAGAAACACCATTAAATTTAATAGTATCGCATAATTCAAGAAATGAGGCCAAGTGTTGGTTGGGATCCTCCAGTGGAGATCCTCCAAATTGATTTTGTTGAAACATTGAAATAAAAGCAGGCTTGATCTCAAAGTTGTTAGCCTTTATTGCTGGCCTAGCAATACTAGAATGAAATTCAAGTTGATTAGGGGCTGCATAGTCCCTAAGTGTTCTCTGATTGTTTTGATTGTCTCCCATCTCTAATATTTCTTCTTGTAACTCCGGTTGGGATGTCTCTTGCAGTTCTTCTTCTAATCTCAACTTCCTACACACTCTCAATGTTCTATTGATTTCAAGATCCAATGGTACGAGTGGTCCTGATCTAAGACTTATGCGCATGCAAAGTAGATAGATCTAGTGATTTCAAGAAATAGAAAATAAGCAGTAAATAAAAAAAAACAGTAAATAGAAACCTAATCTAGCAATAATCTCAACGTCTCTAATATCGACAAAAACTAAGGTCCCCGGCAATGGCGCACAAAACTTGTTGTGATCCGCAAGTGCACAGATACTCGAAGTAATAATTAAGATATCGAACCCACAGAGACCTATGTTGTCGAATACCATATAGTTGATTTCTTACTATCTAGGCTAATCGAAATGATGAAAATAGCAATCGGAAACTAAAACGGAATTACCAGAAAGAAAAGCTGGGACTAGGGTTTCGTTCACTTTAACTTTTATGACTAGATATGAATAAGGGTTTCGTTAGTTCAATTTTATCATGATGAAGATGAATTTACTTAATAACAGGATTGTTTCACTTTCGTGCAAACAACCGCACAGGAATTTGTCTTCGCTTTCGCGCAAGATTCGTCCCAACGCTGAAGATAAGTAAATCATCAAACAATTAACTCAAGGATCACTTTCGTGCATCCGAATTCTAGGTTGATAATCTCTAGTGGAGTCTCAAGGATCACTTTCGTGCATCCGAGTCTCTACACTAGTTTTACTCATGGATCTCCAACATTCCGATCCTTGCTTTCGCACAAGATTTCCACGTTTGACAAATAGACTCGATCTATAGGTTGATGTTATAATCATGACAATTAATCTACTAGAACAGATCAAATTAGATCTAACCTAAGGAAGGGAACCTAACATGCAATTCTAGGGTTCCAAGTTCTCAAGCAAATCACCTTTCAGTCTCATTACGAAAACTCTAAAAACATAATTAGTAACATGACTTGTAGAGAGTCTAAGCACAATTATCACAGGAGCAAAATCATCATGCTAAGATTAAACTCAACGAAATAGTGAAGAAAATAGTCATCTAGTCATTGGAAATTAAGTGAATTACTCCCCCATGTCCCAAAAGTAGTTTAAGCTATCATCATGAAGGAATTACAAGGAGTCATGGTTTCAAAAGATCAAAAATCAAAGGAAAAGAGAATTTCAGAAAATACAGCACGGCTGTGAAGTATTTCACAGCCGTAATTTGCAAAGAACCGCCGATGAACAGTGTCGGCGACTCCTTTTTCTTCGATTTCTCTTCCAATCGATCTCCTTTTGGTCTGAAACTTTTTGGCACGTTGTCTCCTCCTTCAGACGAAGCTTCAGTATGAAAATCATAGACGAAGATCGTCTGGATCGAGCGCGGCGGCGGAACCCTAGGCGGCGGCGTGGATCGCAATTTCTCCCTCGACCGTCGATGAAAATTGGGGCTTTCGGTCTCTCCGTAATCCTCTCGTGAAAAGCTCCCCTTCTGCTTCTTACGGCATCTGATTTAAAGCTCTGGATCGCTCGCCATCTTCTCCGCAAGAATCGGGCGTTGAAGTTGACCTAGGCGTCGCGTTCAGAGCAGGAATTACAGCAGTGGAATTATTTATGGCACTACCATAAAATCGCTCGAGTCTTCTATTCTGATATCGTCCGGGAATTACGGCACCGTAATCTGGTTTATGGTAGTGCCGTAAAATCGGCTGAACTCTCTGTTCGCGAACGTCTAGAAATTACGGCCCGTGTAGTTTCTTACAGCGGTGCCGTAAAATCAAAAAAGCTTTCTATTCGGAAATTCTTCAAAATACGGCAGGGCTCGGATTTTACGGTACTGTCTGGAATTACGGTACCGTAAAATAGATTACGGCACTGCCGTAATTTGCTGAATTGCTCTATTTTGCATGAAATTTCTTGGGTGATCTCCTCTTGATGATGGTAATCCTTCTATGTATTTGATTTTGCTTGAAAACGCCTAAAAATAGTGTCTTTTTACCTGAAAACCATGAAAAACCAAAATAGAAGTAGACTTTGCAATATTTGATAATTTTAGCATGAAAACAAGTAAAAGATCTTCAATCTAGCATGAAAAGATATCCAAAATGATACAAAATATACTATATATTTTGGTGTCATCATTAGGTGCCACTCACTGCTTGTGGTGACCTTTGGATAGCACTGCTGCGTCAGAGGAACCTACAGGGTCGCACACCTTGATACTCAAGTTCTCGTATTGATCGAGAAGCCTTATGATCGAGTTATTGGATGACTCGGATCTATTTGGGAGATTTCATCAGCGCCGATGGGCCTGATTAGATGGAAGGATGTTATTGGAGCCAAACTTCATTTTTGGTGGGTTGACCCGAATTTGACCATGGTTAGGTCATATTTGGTTTTGGTTTGCATTGGATTAGATCCAATTGCTTAATCAACCCGTTTAATGAAGTTTGGGTTTGCTCATTACCAAATGAGGCCCAATAACAACCTCATTGGCGCCTAAGGGGTATAATGGGGAGAGATCCAACCCCATTGGCGCCTAAGGGGTATAATGGGGTTTTGGATGGCCAAAGTTACTTCATTATGCGCCTAGCCCTAACCCTGATCACTTCTTGCTCTATATAAGAGGCCCTATACGCCTACTCTCTAATATTCTACTCCTTAGAGGCATGAGAACACAGAGAGAGGCGAGAGCAAGGGCAAGAGGCGCAAGTGATCTCTTCCATCAAACCCTAGCCGCAAGCCTTAATCTTCCTTTACACTTGGCGCAAGGAATTTGGTGCTTGGCGGCTTCCCTCTCCTTCACCCTTCTTCATCCTTGGCGCATATACATTGGAGGTGGCGCAAGTTGTTAAGAAAGTGGACTAAGGCTTTGATCTTCTTCCCGAGCCAAGCACCGGGTGTGGAAGAAGAGGACTCGAGGCATCCGTGTGTGTGAGACTGCAGAGGGCGCACGCTTGGGCGCCTATCTCGACATCGGCCTCATATTGCTTTAAGGTATATTCTATCTCATCGTGTCGACTCCCTCGCATGTGATCTTCACTGGGTTTTTGGGACCGGCCTGTTTCGGGGATATTATTCCGCTGTGCATTGTACTTGTATCTGAAAAATCTGTAAAATATCCTCGGCGTTTCCCAACACATAAATTGGGGTGATACCTCCATCTAGGGTTGTAAGTACCAGAATAGGGATCATTGTTTCTACTTTGATTAAAATTCCCTAACGTATTAACATGTTCACTACCCTGATCAGCAATGACTATACAATCTTTAGAGATATTACCATTATTTCCACAGATATCACAAACAGCAGCAGTAGTTTGCATCTTAAAGGAATCAAATCTGTTGCACAAAGAGTCTACCTTTTTTGCCAAGGTGTGCCAACCTTCACTTTCATTCTTACCTTGGGAAGGTTTATAAAGCACTCCTCTCTCAGAAGTCCACTGAATATGATTTAGAGCCATCTATTCTAGCAACTTGAAAGCATCATCAATGGTTTTGCTCATGAGAGCTCCTCCTGCAGCAGCATCAACAGTTAGTCGGGTATTATAAAGCAAACCATTGTAAAAAGTATGAATTAAAACCCAATATTCAATGCCATGGTGAGGACACTTCCGTTGTAAATCGTTGAATCGCTCCCATGCCTCGTTAAAAGATTCACCATCCCTCTGTGCAAAGCTTGATAAAGATATACTTTACTTCATAAAAGGATCATTTCACTCTCGTGTAGACAATCATGCAGGGACCGATCTTCACTTTTGCACATGATCTATCCCAAGCTAAAAAATAAGTAAATCATCAAACAAAGAACTCAAGGATCACTTTCGTGCATCCGAATCCTAAGTTAATTATCTCAAGGATCACTTTCGTGCATCCGAGTCTCAACACAAGTTCTACTTATGGTCCAACGTTCCGATCCTCACTTTTGCACAAGATCTCGATGTTTGATAAATTAACTCAATCCTAGATTCATATTATCATCATGGCAATTATTCTTCTAAAATCAAGAAACAAGAACTAACCTAATTTCTTACAGTAAGTTACTAACATTCAATTCTATGGTTCCAAGTTCTCAAGCAAGTCACCTTTCGATCCTTATTGCAAAAACTCTAAAACATGATTAATAACATGAATCTATGGAGAATTAAAGAGCAATTATCACATAAGTAGAATTATCATGCTAAAATTATACGTGACCAAGTAATGAAAAATTTATCTAGTCATTAAGAAATCAAAGGGAATTACTCCCCCATGTCCCATAAAAGGTTTAAGCTAGCATGGATGAAAGATTACAATAATCCATAGTATCAAAGTGTAAGAAATCAAAGGAAAAGGGGAAAAACAAATAACCACACGGCTGTAATGGAAATTACAGTTGTAATTTTCGTGAGTGAGCAGTGCCGGCAGCGTGCTTTTGTTGATTTCTCCTCCGATCGAGATCCTTTCACACTGAAACTTCTGGGGTATGTTCTCCTACTCCAGGCAAATCTTCCCTTCAAATTTCATGGCCAGAGATGCGTTGTACGCTTCCCGGTGGTGAAACATAGGGCGGCAGCATGAAACTCGATTTCTCCTTCGTCAGTGGATGAAAATTAGGGCTTTTGGTGTCTCCCTCTTTGTCTCATAGAAAGCTCTCTTTTTGCTTCTTACAGCTTTGAATTTAATGGCCTAGATCCTCTGCAATTGATCACGCAAAAATTAGACTTCAAGGTTGACCAGGAAAATCGCGTCCAGAGTTAGAATTACGGCCGTGAAAATGGTTACGGTAGTGCCGTAATTTGGGCTGGAACTCTCGGTATAGAAATTATCTAGAATTACAGTACCGTGAATTGCATTACGGCAGTGTCATATTTTCCTCGAATCTCTCAGGTCGAAAATCAACTCAAAATACGGCCTATAATTTCTGTTACGGTAGTACCGTAAAATCCATCAAACTTTCTGTATAGAATCGAACCCAGATTAAGGCCTGTGAAATCAGTTACGGCAGGGCCATAATTTGCTTGAAACTTTCTGTAAGAAAAAATCCCAAAATACGGCAGCACACTAACGCCAGTACCGTGGTTTTGTTCTGTAGATGCAGTGAAACCACGTTACCGAAATGTAGATTACGAGGGTGCTGTCTCTGAAGCTCCAATCTTCTTGAAATTTGACATGTAATCTTCTCTTGATGGTGAGAATTCATCCATGCATCTTGAATTGCTTGAAAACACCTGAAAATCGTGCCTTTTTACTTGAAAATCATCAAATTGAGAAAACTCAATCCTAAATTCATATTATTAACATGGCATTGTACTTCTAAAATTGAGAAATAAAAACAAACTTAATTTCTTACGATGAGTTCCTAACATTCAATTTTAGGGTTCCAAGTTCTCAAGCAAATCACCTCTTGGTCCATATTGCGAAAACTCTAAAACATGCTAACAATATGAATCTTCGAAGAATTAAAGACATTCATCACATAAGTAAAATTATCATAGTAAAGTTATCATGACGAAATAAGGATTATCTAGCCATTAAAAATTAAAGGGTATTACACCCCATGTACCAAAAGAATGTCTAAGCTAGCATGGATGAAGAATTACAATAAACCATAGTTAGAATGATCAGAAATCGAAGAGAAAGGGAAAAAACAACTAACAGCACGGCTGTAATGAAAATTACAGCTGTAATGAAAATTACAGCCGTAATTTTCGTGATGAACAATGCAAGCGCCCGCAATTTCTTTGATTTCTCCTCTGATCGACCTCCTTTCACTCTGAAACTTCTGGGGTATCCTCTCCTCCTCCAGGCGAAGCTTCCTTGGGAAAATTACAGCCTGAGATGACCTCTACGCCTCTCAGCGTGAGGCCATGCACTAAGGATGCCTCCCTTGATTTCTCTTTGGACAGTGGATAAAAATTAGGGCTTATGGTCTCCTTGTCTTCTCCTCATTGAGACGAGTTTATAGCTTCTTTCGGATCTCAATTTGGTGGCCTATAGCTCGAGAAATCATCTTCGCAAGAAATCCGCGGAACAATCGGGCAACTGAGCCTAAATTGCGGTACCATAATTTTCATTACAGCAGTGCCATAATTTCTTTCTGTATATTTCTGGGCAGAGATTACGGTAGTGTAATATTTATTATAGCACTGCCGTAATTTTGCTTTTGTGCTTTCTAGGGCAGAAATTACGGTACCATAATATTTATTACACCCGGGGGTGTAATTTTTCAAACTTGCTCCGATTTGCATGAAAATTGACATGCAGCTTTGTCTCGATGTCTGGAATCCATTGGTGTGTTCAAATCTTTCAAAATCCATCAAAATATGGCACTTTTTACCTAAAAATCATCAAAAACAAGAAAAGGTATAGATTCTGCAATATTTAACAAATAGGGCTTAAAAACAAAGCAAAGGAGCATAAATATGACATAAAAAGACCAATGAAATGACACAAAATATACTATGAATTTTGGTGTCATCATGAGATAACAAAAGCAAGTGTTTCTGGTGGAAATCAATATGCAAAACGTCAGGACTTGGGGTTTCACCACATTGACAATTATGAATTTTATCAAAATAAATTCTTTGAATAGAAAATTACAACGTTGAAAGGGATTTTTCCTAATGTACAAATTACCTCCTCCTGAAGCGTAATCCGGTGTCTATTCATATTAATTCCCTACTCTCGTGATAATTAACATGAATAGACCCATTAAGTTATGTGAAAAATCTGGAAATCCTTTAAGTAAACTCGAACTACTCTCATGATCGAATTTACAGGTTTGACAAGAACATATCCGACGTCGCGATTCACCTCCTGGTCCTTCTCACGACGTCTAAGACAATAACATGCCTGGCCAGAGTAAATTATGAAATACATTCAATTATGATCAAATCAACTCTATAAAATTCATTACAAAAATATAAAATAACAATTTTAGTTCATAGATTATTAGTGGGCTATACCCCTAATCTCGAAAGTAGGTTTAAGCGTTCATGTTTGAAGAATACAACATGTATGTTGATGAACTTTGCATGGAAACACAAATAGATTGCAGAAAAACACTAGAAAAGAAATTGAAAACCCTTATCCTCGATCTGGAGATGAAGATGGAGCGTCCAATTCTTCCTTTGCGTGATCTTCCTATTCAAATTTCGCCCAGCAATTGATTTTCGCCCTAACCGCACCTCTGTCTGCTTTTGCCTGTAAAAGTCTTCTTACCCCTAAAAAAATCCTTCATTTTATAGTTTAATCAGTTTAGAACCCATAAAGGAAGAATTCTGGAAAGTTTGGTTAAATTCTGACTCGATTCGAGGCCGAATCGAGTGAAAAATCAGAAGGGGCGGAAAAACTCACAGCCCGTAAACTGTTCATGGCTGCAGCTGTAAAAGTTTCTTTGTTGTTTTGTTAATGTGCACAAAAAAACTCACGGTCCATGAAGGATTCACAGCCTCGACCGTGAAAGTTTCTGTGAACTTCTATACTTAGCCGTAAAACTCCCCGTTGAATGCAAAACTCACGGGCTCTAAAAAACTCACGGCTGTAATTGTGAATCTTGCGTCTAACTCCGGTTTTACTCTAAATTTGACGTGCAACCTCGTAATTTCCTCGGGAACTGTGCTATGGCTTCAAAACTCACAAAATCCATCGTTTTTATGCTATTTTACCAGCATTTTCATAAAAACCAAGAAAAATAAAAATTCCATAATAAAGAAAGTAAACACACTAAAAATTAATATAAATTCATATAATTAAGCTTAAATATCATATAAGATATAGACAAAAATATAATGTAAATGCAACTCATCAAAATACCCTAGACTTAAAGTTTTGCTTGTCCTCAAGTAGTATTCTGATATGTATGAAGAATGTAATGATAAGGAGCACTCATTTATTTTACTTTAATAACATCCTCGGTCCACTATTTAAGCAATCAATCTTTTAGAACCCAAGTAATTTAAGAAAAATCATAATAGAAATAAATTCTCATGAGTTTACAATCCAATAAAGATAAAAATCATAATTCATATCATATCATTCAATCTTCACTTACAAAGCATCAAATACTCTCATCTTAATAAATCCACTTCACTTAACAGATAGAATTTCTATTTCAAGAATTTCAGTGATGTTTAAAGATAAGAGACTTTTAACACAATTTGGTCTTTAAACGGCTATGTGCCCTTTCCTATTAGCATCATAACATTAGTATTATTTAACTCATAGTCTCAATCATAAAGTCAGCGGAGTTGTCCACTTAACCTACAGCTTTATCTTTTTCTCCTTTTTTTTAATAACTTGGAGAAAGTCGGCCAGTTGATCTTTCTGCATGAGGGATAAATATTTTTTTTTTAGATTTTTCCCTCTATTACTTGATCGCAACAGGCGTAAAGTATACTAATTCACGGTATAATATAACTCATGACCTCAGATCTTTTAACTAGAGGAGTTAGAGTAAATCTCAGTTAAAATAATATCACCAATTTTCTATTCATAAAAATTTCTCCATCAAGCAAAAATAGGTAAATTTAACTTTAAGTAAATTTTACTATGCATGTGTCGCATGAACATATAACAATTCACATATGTATTTTATAAATACTAAAATTGAATGAACTCAACAATTTAAATCTACATGAAATTTCAGAAATTCTCTAAGTCATCAAATCAAATACTTAAAATAATTCCTATGTCCAAAATTAAAGATAAAACAAATTCGATTATCCTTAAAAATCATAAACATTCAAAATACATACCTATAAAGCTTGAAGAAAAACAAAATACATGGAAATACCCTAGACATATTGTTGCATATGAATAAATATTAAATCAAGTTATGACAGATTTCATAAAATTTTTTTTACAAGAGTTCCCTTTAAAATATGAGCGAATCCTTGTGCAATTATATCGAAACATGCAAATGTGACTCAGAAAAAACCAGAAACTATATCACAACATAGATATTATCATTTTAAATTGTAAACAAGTCTCAAACATCAAATATTGTTAACCAAATTACATTTACCATATTGAAAAACACTATTCATCTCAATATCGAAACCATATCAAAATCATTCAAAAATTACCCAAAACATTACCACAACATCACAAATCATCAAAGAACGTCACAGATACATGGTAATCAACAAATATATGCAATACCACATAATACAACCCTGTACCATATCCTAACCATCAATAACATGATGTATGTATATACAATGCTAACTCAGAATATCATGTACAAGTAAAAAAAATATCCAGAATCACATCACAGGGTAATAAAATACAATGTGCACACACAAATAAATCATAATAGAACATATGTGCGCTGTATCAGCATCAATCTACTCATATCAGCTCCTGCTCAAAAAGGAAAATGCATATGAGATATCACTAGAGAATAACAAATAATAGTACTCAATGCATAAAAAATAAATAAAATAACAAAGATACTCACAAAACATATCAATCAGTCTCTTCATCCTCGGAGTCCTCCTCCTCGTCATCTCTAGTAGGCTATGTTGATGATCCAGGGAGATGCCGCCACATAAGCTCCTCTATCACGCATAGAGAAGTTTTATGCATCGCAGATGCATGTTTTGAGTTGGGAGAAGTCTTATTGACTTTAGTGATATTTTATGATCAAGTTGATCCTAGTTGACATTCAAGTGACCATGTTTGAATTCGGTTGACTAGGTCCTGGTTGGTGAGTCAAAACTCGGTTTAGCATTGAAATGTTTTGGTGGCTTAATAACTTGATCTAGATGGGCCCGCAGCTCTGGTCGGATATCTGAATATTAATATACATATAAAAGAAATTAATTGAATAAATTAATTTGTGACTTAAGTTGTGGGGACAATGACTAAACTCTATAAATATAGGGGATAGGGGGCGCATACATGGATGCCATCTCTTGGAGAACCCTACCCGCCTAGTGTTAGTGTTGATGCCCTAGGACCGATGTTTGGTCCTGTGTGATGTGTGTCACATCTATGTTCAATACACGACATATCCTATCATGGTCATTGTTATGCATCTTGGACATCTACCGCATATATACATTTGCATATGTAATGTCCCTAGAAATAGATTTTATCTAATCTCTATTTTTTATCCCTGGTCGAGTATCATAGTGGATATGAGATAGATAAGATACATTTGAGACTAGTATATGCACTGGTTGAGCATGGGTTGCTAACGCAGACATATGGGTTTATCAAGGAAGATATATTAGACCGACCCACCGTGAGGATTCATCTTGGTGTCACAAGATGAATATCACAATGACAGAGGTATGGTTGCCCTTGACTTGAGAGATTGATATCTTTATATCGTGTGTGATGCACTTTGATACAACCTAACGTTGCATCGTAGCAGGGGAGTCATAACAGTTGTCATTGGGTGTATCATAAACCATATGAGAGATTCAATGAGCCAATAGAGGATTTGACCCTTCCTTGTGAGGGAGCTTGATGTCCATGGGGACCATATATGGTTGCATGACTGAAAGTATATGGTCATACTCAGGTGAGAACCTGATTTAGTCATGACCATTTGATTAAGATAAACAAGTGTGACACACTTTTCCAATCTGGACATTAGCTAGCAAAAGGACAAATGCATACATGTACTTTGTGATGACACCGAAATTTATCATAATTTCTATGCCATTTTGTTGATGGTTTTGTGTCATATTCATAGACTTTGCTTATTTTTATGCCCTTTTTATCAATATTTGCAGAATCTACACTCTTTTATATTTCTAATGATTTTCAGGCAAAAAGGCATGTTTTTCAGTCGATTTCGAGCAATCCAAGTGCATAATTGAATTCACAACATCAAAAGGACATCACACGTCAATTTTCAGAAGATTTGGAGCTTTAGAGGAAATTATGGCACCCCCAATATATCCTTTACGGTACCGTAATTTGGAGGTTTATCGGGCAGAGAATCGATGAACGTTACGATACTACCATAAATATCTTTACGGTGCCATAATGAACGGGCATTTGTGGACAGAAACTTTGAGACGCTTACGGCGCTACTGTAATCATCTTTACGGCACCGTAATTGGAGTCGATTTTCCACCCGAAAGATTGTTCACATTATAGTACTACCGTAAAGAACAATACGGTACCGTAATTCCAGAAGAATTTCACCCGAGAGCTCGCTGTCCAGTTTACGGCACCACCATTAGATTCATTACGGCCGTAATTGTGACGCTGCTCGCGACTTTCCTGGTCAACTTCGAAGACCAATTTTTGCGTAGTTGATTGCGGATGATCCAGGCCCTTATATTCAAAGCTGTAAGAAGGAGAAGAGGAGCCATCAATGAGACGAAACCAAGCACACCAAAAGCCCCAATTTTGATCTACCGGCCAATGAGAAATCAGAGTTCACACGTCTGCTTCAGGATTCACCGCCGGGAAGCCTCTAGCGTATCTTCGATCGTGAAATTTGAGAGGAAGCTACGCATAGAGGAGGAGAAGGTGTCCCAGAAGTTTCAGCATGATTGGAGATCCGACAGAGGAGAAATCAACACAAATCGGAACGCCACCGCTGTTGCGCCTAGATTATGGCCGTAAACTGCTTTACAGTCGTACCGTAATTTTTCCTTCTTCTCTGTTTTCGATTTCCTTCAACATGAACCATTGTAAACTTCCCTCTATGATAGCTTAAACATCTTTTGGGACATGGGGGAGTAATTCACTTGAGTTTTAATGACTAGATAACTATCTTTCTATTATTTCATCTTGTTTAATCTTAGCATGATAATTTTACTCATGTGATGTTTTTGTCCTTAGACTCTCCTCAAATCTATATTACTATTTTTGTTTTAGAATTTTCACTATTGACTAACAAGTAATTGCTTGAGAATTTGGAACCCTAGAATTGCATGATAGGAACCCCTTTTAGGTTAGTTCTTGTTTGTTTGATTCTAGTAAGCTAATTGCCATGATAATAATATAATTTTAGGATTGAGTCTAAGCTTTCAAATGTGGAGATCTTGTGCGAAAGCAAAGATCGGAACGTTAGAGAACCTTGAGTAAAACTAGTGTCGAGATTTGGATGCACGAAAGTGATCCTTGAGTTCTCGTTGATGATTTACTTATCATTAGCATTGGGATAACTCTTGCGCGAGAGCGAAGATTTATCCCTGCATGGTTGTCTGCACGAATGTGAGATAATCCTTTTATTCAAGTAAATTATATCTGTGTCATGTTGAAATTAAACTGATGAAATCTCTATTCATGTCTAGTCATAAAAATTAAAGTGAACGAAACCCTAGTCCCAGCTTCTCTATCTGATTATTCTGTTTTAGCGCTTTGGTCTTCGTTTGCTAGTTTACACTCTTTTGATTGCCTAGATAGTGAAAAATCAATTATTCGGTACTCAGCAGCATAGGTCCCTGTGGATTTGATACTTTCTTTATTACTTCGAGTATCCGTACACTTGCAGACACAACAAGTTTTTGGCGCAGTTGCTGGGGACCTTAGTTTTTGTTGATATCGAAGACATTGAGATTATTGCTAGACTAGGTTTTTATTTACTATTTTTATTTACTGTTTATTTTCTGTTTTTCTTGAAATCACTTGATCTATCTGTTTTGCATGCGCAGGAGTCTTAGGTCAGGACCACTTGTTCCATTTGATCCTGAAATCAATAAAACACTAAGAGTACACAAGAAGTTAAGAATGGAGGAAGATTTACAAGAGATATCTCAAGAGACATCACCAGAAGAAATTGCAGAGATGGGAGATAATCAGAGAACACTTAGGGACTATGCAGCCCCTAATCCTCAAGAAATCCATTCTAGTATTGCTAGACCAGCGATAGAGGCTAATAACTTTGAGATTAAGTCTGCTTTTATTTCAATGATTCAACAGAACCAGTTTGGAGGATCTCCTCTGGAAGATCCCAAACAACACTTGTCTTTATTTTTGGAATTATGCGATACTATCAAAATAAATGGTGTTTCTAACGATGCTTTGAAATTAAGACTTTTTCCTTTTTCTCTTAGGGACCGGGCAAAGACATGGATTCATTCTCATCCAACCGGTACTTTCACAACTTGGAATCAACTATCAAATTCCTTCTTGACGAAATACTTTCCCCCAAGCAAGACACTTCAATTGAGAAATCAAATTACAAACTTTTCACAAAAAGATGAGTAGTCATTCAGCGAGGCCTGGGAGAGATTCAATGAACTACAGCGGAAGTGTCCTCACCATGGCATTGAAGATTGGGTTTTACTGCAAAATTTTTACTATGGATTATCAAATAATATCAAATTAACTGTGGATGCTGCTGCAGGTGGAGCTCTTATGAGCAAAACACTAGATGCTGCCTTCAGACTGCTAGAGGAAATGGCATTGAATCACAATCAATGGACTGCTGAGAGAGGAGTACTATACAAGCCTTCTCAAGGTAAGGGTGAAAGTGATGGATGGCGATCCTTAGCAGAGAAGGTAGACTTTTTATGCAGTAAATTTAATTCTATGCAAACTGCTTCTATTTCTGCTATCACTTGTGAAATTTGTGGCAATGATGGTCATACTTCTGAAAATTGTAGAATTGTTGTAGACTAGGGCAATGAGCATGTGAATGCCATAGGGAATTATAATCAAGGTAGCACTTACAACCCTGGATGGAGGAATCACCCCAACCTTTCATGGAAAAACAACAATTATGAGAGGGGAAAAATTGAGAATAAAGGATTCCAAAGGGCAAATCCTATCCAAAATCAAAACCAAAACATGGATCACAGTTCTGAGTTAAAATCCATGCTTGAACAGATGATAGCCAGTCAAAATCAGTTTATGGCTAAGCAAGACCAACTCATGTCAAATCGAGAAAAACAAATTGAAAGATATAGAGAAAGTCTTGATCAAATCAACTCCAGACTGGAAAGAGTAGAAGCACATAATAAGATTTTAGAAAACCAAATTGCACAACATGCTCGTGTACCTTATAGGCCCCCTGTGAAATTGCCTGCAAAACCTGAGATAAACCCTAGAGAGCACTGTAATTCCATCATGACTAGAAGTGGAAAACAACTAGGAGAACCTAGAGGGAGGTTTGAAAACACTGAAAAAGGGCTTGATGATAATCAAGAGGAATTAGAGTTAGGAGAATCTTCTTCACATGAGGAATCCCAAACTTGTTTACCACCCCAAAAGGGTGATGAACCAAAAGGAGATGAATTATGTGGGAAAGACAATTCTAACCCCAACTCACCTCCACCCTATAGACCACCAATACCTTTTCCTCAAAGGTTAATTCAAAACAAATTAGACAAGAAGTTTGGCAAATTCCTTGAACTCCTGAAAAAGCTATGACGGAGTCTACATCATTGATGATGAACCCCTCACTTATGCGGATGCGGTCAGTGGACCGGAATCAGCGAGATGGCTTGAAGCTATGCGAGCCGAGATGGACTCCATGTCAGATAACCAAGTTTGGGATTTGGTTGATCCGCCTCCGGGAGTAATCCCTATAGGCTGTAAGTGGATCTTCAAGAAGAAGATTGACATGGATGGTAACGTGGTTACCTATAAAGGTAGGCTAGTTGCGAAAGGTTTCAAACAAATCTACGGGATAGATTATGATGAAACTTTCTCTCCTGTAGCTATGTTCAAGTCTATTCGGATCATTCTCGCGATAGCGGCATATTATGATTATGAGATCTGGCAAATGGACGTGAAGACCGCTTTCCTTAATGGAAAACTAGAAGAGGATGTGTATATGACACAACCTGAAGGTTTCACTAATCCATCAGATCGTCATAAAATATGCAAATTAAAGAAGTCCATTTATGGACTTAAACAAGCATCAAGAAGCTGGAATATTCGTTTTGATGAATCAATCTGTGAATTTGGTTTCATCAAGAATGAAGATGACCCGTGTGTATATAAGAGGTTTAGTGGGAGCGTGATTACTTTCCTAGTCTTCTACGTCGATGATATCTTAATCATTGGAAACGATATTCCTGAACTACATGCGGTTAAGGCATGGTTAAGAAAATGTTTCCAAATGAAAGATTTAGGAGAAGCAGCCTTTGTATTAGGTGTGAAGATCTACAGAGATAGATCTAAGAGGCTTCTCGGGCTGTGCCAGAGTACTTACATCGATAAAGTCCTGGAGAGATTCCATTTAGAAAATTCTAAAAGAGGATATCTTCCAGTCAGACATGGTCTGAATCTTTCAAAGAGTCAGTGTCCACAAACACAGACTGAGAAAGATGAAATGGACAATACGCCTTATGCTTCGGCTATTGGGTCCATTATGTATGCGATGTTGTGTACTCGCCCAGACGTTGCTTACGGGTTAAGCGTGACCAGTCGATTCTAAAGTAATCCAGGGCAGGCACACTGGATTGCGGTCAAGAACATTTTGAAATATCTTCGGAGGACCAAAGATATGTTCTTGATATATGGAGGTCAGGAAGAACTCAGTATTGAAGGATATACTGACGCTTCGTTCCAATCTGACCAGGATGATTTCCGATCGTAATCAGGCTATGTTTTTAGCTTGAATGGAGGAGCAGTGGTGTGGAAAAGTTTCAAACAGTCAATTGTTGCTGATTCCACAACAGAAGCCGAGTATGTTGCAGCCTCAGAAGCATCCAAGGAGGCAGTGTGGATTCGTAAGTTCGTTCAGGAACTTGGTGTTGTTCCTTCGAGTGCAGATCCTTTGGTTATCTTCTGTGATAACACTGGAGCAATAGCACAAGCAAAGGAACCACGGTCGCACCAGAAGTCCAAGCACATACAGAGAAGGTTTCATTTGATCCGGGAGATCATTGATCGTGGCGAGATCAAAGTCTGCAAGGTTCATACAGATGACAATCTAGCTGACCCGCTTACAATGCCTCTGGCGCAGCAGAAGCATGAGAAGCACTGTAATAATATGGGTTTGAGATTTCTCAACCATTAGATTAAGTGCAAGTGGGAGATTGTTGGGGTATGCCCTTAAGGCTAATGTTTGAGGCCTTGGGATTATATCAGTATCATGTATAAACTCTATGTTTATAAAGGCAATGGTTGTTATTCAGGTTGTTACATCATCTGCTGCAATATGTATACTTCTGAATAATGTCTCAATGCTGTTCAGCTTGGCTGACATGCAGTTTTGTCCTTAGTCGAGATATCTTGGTGAACATGAGACAGCCTTGATATGATTGAGACTAATATCTGTTCTAATCTTATAGGATGCTTCGAGCATGGAATAAGATGTAGACTCATGGGTACATTGGATGTACTGGACAGACCCTACTTAGGATATTCAATTGCTTGTCACAATGTGAATAATCCTTATATGCGAGCAAGTGGCATATTTCCTCTGACTTGAGATTGCTTGTGTTTCTAAATGATGATTGGCATTGTTTTGAGGTAGTTCAATATCATTTGAAACATAATGGTTATAGACTATCTTGGATAATGAGCATGAGTCATGTTAGGGCACTAGTGATAGATATAGGATTGCCGTCTCCTTGATTGGAGTGTGATGTTCTAAAGGGGCCCCCTGGATGAGATGATTGAGAAAGTGTATGGCCATACCCAGATGACTATGTTCATCTGATCTAATCATTCTCATCATATTGGAATTATAGGCTTGACACGCTTGTCCAATAAGAACGTCCAGTGGCAAAGGAAACACATATGTCAAGTGACTTGGGTTCACACTTGTGCTGTGGTTTGGGTGTAGTCTTGGAAGACTCTTTCCTTTATATCGGGAGACAGTGATGTGTTGCTAGATACCCCTCACTGATCGTGATAACGTAAGTTATCGTTACCGACATTTAAAGGAAACCCTTAGGGTCGCACAATTTGATGATATGGCTTACTTATGTCAGATCGTGTGGACTGAATTGTTTTGGTTCAGTTTAAAGGAGTTTAAACTCTGATTGTAAGTGAGATCTGGTCTGATCATGTTTGATTGATTAGGGCTTGAGATCAGTAAGCTTCGATCGAGAGAATTGATGCTAGATCGGTGAGATCAAGAGCATCAAGAGATGAATGGTTAGATCTTGAGCCTTATGGTTTAATATGATCTAGACTATGACTTGGTTTGGTTTGGTCTTTGGACCAAAGTGAATTGAACTGGTTCACTTAGAGTGAGCGCATGGTTCAAAGGGAGATGTTTGCGATTGCAGTGAAGGCATCATGCTTGCTATTTTTGGAAATTGTTTTTCCAAAATTGAGTGCACGCCTCCACGTTCCACGTCTCTCGCCCCTCTCTTGCTCTTCCTCTCATGTGACTCGCCTCCACGAGTGTGAGAGAAGTATTCGGCCATCCAAGCAAGGAAGACTCCTCCTTCATGCGACAAGGATACCTTGAAGCTTTGCTAGCACAAAGAAAGAAAAGGGAGTAGCCATCATCTTCTTGTGTGCGATTGCCTTTGGAGAAGAAGCATTCGATTCTTTGATTCCAAGACGCCATCCAAGAAATGGCAATGGTAACGCATCTCTATGCTTTCAATCTTAAGTTGATCATATGTTCATACTATTCGATCCGCATGAAACCCTAGAAAAGTTTTATTTGCGCATGCTATTAGGGTTTCGCCCCCCCCCCCCTTCTTTAGGGATCTTTCAATTGGTATCAGAGCCTGGTATCGTATGAATCATATGATTGCTTGATGTTAATTTGTGATCCTAGTTTGTGTTTGATATGTAGATCTAGAAGTTATCATCTTGCGCAACTACATGTTAGTTTGCGAAATTACATGATGTATGTTTTTACTTGTTGGCGCATGTTAAAGTGTTTTTGTAAAAACTTAACATCTTGCGCGCTCCATCTAGATCTATGAGCACCTGCTATAAAATCTTAGACGGGTTATTAGGGTTGAAATCATCATCCAGTCTAGACCCAACAGTCTGATCAGACCATCTGACAGCCTAGATGGGTCGACCAGATGGCACCTATGCGCAAGCATGAGGTGGCTATAGGTCGACTGCATACTGGGCGTGTAGCGATGTCTGATTGAGACAACCAGTGAACGCTCATGATTTAGGCCCGGGGTCACACCCGCTTGCCAAAACTCATGAGGGACGTTCAGCCCTTAAGACATGCATTGTTGACCATGAGGTCGACTCAAGTCGGTTATGACTTGGTGCATGCAAGGGCAGTGGGTCTGACTAGGTCTGATGAGTGGATCCCTATTAATGGACCGTTGTAAGGTAGTAGGGAACATAAGGAAATAAAATTGATGCCAATGGGATTTTCGAAAATTTTATTTTCTTGATTGGATCATATGTTGTTTGTATAACATGAATGAATGTTTATTTCATCTTATGTGGGCTGCCCAATTAATGTGTGCTGTGCTGGGGCCTGCGTGCCTGGATTAAATTGTAAATTATTATTGTGATCTGCGCATCACATTTTAATTAATTTATAAAGTGTAATTGACCTGCGTGTCATTCATGTCTAGATAGATTAAATTGTAATTTAATCAGACATGAGCTCAAAGCACACATGGCAGAGGCGCATGCAGCAAGTGGCTTCACCAGTGGGAGGTCTAGGGTTCGACTCTAGGACAGGCGCATTTTACCTGGTGGGCGCATCTCAGCTGCACATGGCGCTTGGGGCCCGGGTTGGGCCAGATGAAATGCAAAAGACCCATGAAGAGCTCAAGTGAAGCCTTAAGTTTATTAAGGTCTTACTTAGGCTTAATGGGCTTTTACCACATAAGATCATCATGCTTTTAATTTACTGTTTAAGTAATTTGATAACTGCATGATTTATTCTTCTGCTATCACCATAGGATTTGAATGATAGTAAGAAGATAAAAGGACCGTTAAAATCCAACGTTTAATATCAAGCACGATAGCCTTCTGATGCGAAACCTCACTGTTCTGACTATCGTTGGGGCCGTGTTGTACCCACTTAGTGGGCACGCCCATCTATCTTCAGACGGTGTGTGATTACACCTGCGTGTTATAGAGAAGGGATTTATCGCTTCTCGTTGCTCAGCATAGCACGTGGTGGTCCAGGGAGTAGGTTGGGTCAGCTTGACCATGTAGGCTACATATTGAGCATATGGTAGCTATATGGAGGCAGCCATCTGTGGGATCAGAGACTGTGTTGTACCAACTCAGTTGGCACAGTCTGCTGGATTGCCCAGATGAAGGGGAATCGCACGGGTTGGCGATTGGCAGGGATTGCCTACCAGAAATTAGTGCTTGTACTCTCTGTGCATCTTATCTCGCTTGAGCGGGACGCGGAGACCAAGTATGAAATCTGGATCCCATCTCACTAAAAGAGTGTTACTCTTTCGGGCTGTTTTGCTGGATTTTTCAGCCAGATAAAATAGTGAGAAAAGAATCATTCTTAAGTCCTGAATTGATTCTAACATTGATACTGACCTTGCTGTTCTTGCATTGTTGTAGATTACTGCAGCAACGAACACCACAGCGTTCAATGTGCGATCCCTACTGGAAAGGGAGAAGTTTGCTGGGCCAAACTTCTCAGACTGGTACGGACACCTTAAGATTGTTCTTAAGGCTGAGAGGAAACTGTATGTCCTCGAGATGGCTATACCGCCTCAACCCGCTGCGAACGCCGCAAGGGCGGTTCGGGAAGCTTATAAAAAGCATGTCAATGATAGCATTGATGTCGCTTGCCTTATGCTAGCGTCTATGACGCCACAGCTGCAGCGTCAGCATGTGGATTTATCAGCTATAGAAATTATAGCAAACCTCAAGCTACTGTATGCTGCACAGGCAAGGACTGAACGCTATAATTTGACGAAACTTTTCTTTCAGAGCAAACTGACTGAAGGGAGTCCAGTGGGAGCTCACGTACTCAAGATGATTGGGTACAAGGAGGCTCTAGAGAAACTGGGACACACCATCAATCAGGAGCTTGTTGTAGACATCATCCTGCAGTCTCTCCCGGCCTCTTTCGATCCGTTCATCATTAATTTTAATATGAACAAGATCGACTGTACCCCGGTAGAGTTACTGAACATGCTCTTGACTACTGAGCAGACTCAGTCTCGTGAGAAGGGAACGCCTTCATCCTCTGTCCTAATGTTTCCTTCTAGGAACAATAAGAAGGGGAAGAAGGGCAAAGCCCCTGTCAAGAGCTACAACAAGGCACTGAAACAAAAGCTCAAGCGGTCAAAGGAATACAGATGTTTCCATTGTGGCCAGTTAGGTCACTGGAAAAAGGACTGTAAAGCGCTCCAAGGAGATAAGAAGGGAAGCAACTCTTTCACTTCTGGCTCAGGTATTTATGTGACTGAAGTCATGTTATCTTCTTCTATTTCATGGGTGTTAGACACTGCATGTGGAGTTCACATTTGTTCAAATGTACAGGAACTCAAGAGAAGAAGACAGGTGGGACAGCGTGAGGTGGACCTACGAGTTGGAAACGGGGCACGGGTTGCTGCTGTTGCTGTAGGAGAATATCACATCTCTTTACCATCTGGTGTTGTATTAGAACTGGACAATTGTTATTTTGTACCAAGCATAACTAAGAATATTATCTCTATTCCTGCTCTTGTCAGGAAAGGGTTTTCCTTTGAAAGCAAGATTTCAAAGTGTTATATTTCTTTTGATAATATTATTTATGCTACTGGGTCGATTAACAATGGGTTATTCATGTTAGACATGGAATGTTCTATACAGCAGATTGATATTAAGAAAGCCAAGTATGCTGATGACAGCACCTTGCTATGGCATAGTCGTTTAGGCCACATTAACAAGAAGCACATTAAGCGGTTGCATGACCATGGACTGCTGGGATCATTCTCCTATGAGGAGCTTGATACATGCAAAGCTTGTTTAATGGGCAAAATGATGAAGTCTCCTTTTTTCAACAAAGGTCAAAGGGCTTCAGGTTTACTTGACCTCATTCACAGTGATGTGTGTGGGCCATTTAGTAAACATGCCAGAGGTGGCTATTCATACTTCATTACCTTTACTGATGATTTCAGTAGGTATGGTTATGTCTATCTAATGAGACATAAGAGTGAATCTTTTGACAAGTTCAAAGAGTTCAAAAATGAAGTACAAAATCAGCTAGGCTGAAATATCAAGGCACTTCGTTCAGATCGAGGTGGAGAATACTTGAGTCATGAGTTTACTGACTATCTGAAGGAGTGTGGGATTATCTCACAGCTCACTCCGCCAGGAACACCACAATGGAATGGTGTGTCCGAGAGGAGAAATAGAACCTTACTGGATATGGTTCGTTCTATGATGAGTCAGGCTACTCTACCTTACTCCTTTTGGGGATTTGCACTGGAAACAGCTGCAAAGGTACTAAACCGAGTGCCATCCAAGGCCGTTTCAAAGACTCCATATGAGTTATGGTATGGGAAACAGCCAAGCTTGACATTTATTAAGATCTGGGGTTGCGAGGCTTATGTCAAAAAGCTCGCCTCTGGGAAACTAGAGAGCATATCTGAGAAATGTATCTTTGTCAGTTACCCTAAAGAAACAAAGGGTTATTATTTCTACGATCCCAAAGAGAACAAAGTATTTGTTGCTCGGACAGCTATTTTTCTTGAGAAAGAATTTCTTCTGCAAGAAGCCAGTGGGAGAGAAATAAAGCTAGATGAGAATCCAGAAGAAGGACAAAGTAGTCAAGCACAGTTGGATGAGCCTGAGCCAGTAGATCAGGTTACTGAACAACCTGAGGCTCAGATATCACGGGAACCGCGAAGATCGGGAAGGATCCGTCGACAGCCTGAGCGCTATGACGGAGTCTACATCATTGATGATGAACCCCTCACTTATGCGGATGCGGTCAGTGGACCGGAATCAGCGAGATGGCTTGAAGCTATGCGAGCAGAGATGGACTCCATGTCAGATAACCAAGTTTGGGATTTGGTTGATCCGCCTCCGGGAGTAATCCCTATAGGCTGTAAGTGGATCTTCAAGAAGAAGATTGACATGGATGGTAACGTGGTTACCTATAAAGGCAGGCTAGTTGCGAAAGGTTTCAAACAAATCTACGGGATAGATTATGATGAAAATTTCTCTCCTGTAGCTATGTTCAAGTCTATTCGTGTCATTCTCGCGATAGCGGCATATTATGATTATGAGATCTGGCAAATGGACGTGAAGACCGCTTTCCTTAATGGAAAACTAGAAGAGGATGTGTATATGACACAACCTGAAGGTTTCACTAATCCATCAGATCGTCATAAAATATGCAAATTAAAGAAGTCCATTTATGGACTTAAACAAGCATCAAGAAGCTGGAATATTCGTTTTGATGAATCAATCTGTGAATTTGGTTTCATCAAGAATGAAGATGACCCATGTGTATATAAGAGGTTTAGTGGGAGCGTGATTACTTTCCTAGTCCTCTACGTCGATGATATCTTAATCATTGGAAACGATATTCCTGAACTACATGCGGTTAAGGCATGGTTAAGAAAATGTTTCCAGATGAAAGATTTAGGAGAAGCAGCCTATGTATTAGGTGTGAAGATCTACAGAGATAGATCTAAGAGGCTTCTCGGGCTGTGCCAGAGTACTTACATCGATAAAGTCCTGGAGAGATTCCATTTAGAAAATTCTAAAAGAGGATATCTTCCAGTCAGACATGGTCTGAATCTTTCAAAGAGTCAGTGTCCACAAACACAGACTGAGAAAGATGAAATGGACAATACGCCTTATGCTTCGGCTATTGGGTCCATTATGTATGCGATGTTGTGTACTCGCCCCGACGTTGCTTACGGGTTAAGCGTGACTAGTCGATTCTAAAGTAATCCAGGGCAGGCACACTGGATTGCGGTCAAGAACATTTTGAAATATCTTCGGAGGACCAAAGATATGTTCTTGATATATGGAGGTCAGGAAGAACTCAGTATTGAAGGATATACTGACGCTTCGTTCCAATCTGACCAGGATGATTTCCGATCGCAATCAGGCTATGTTTTTAGCTTGAATGGAGGAGCAGTGGTGTGGAAAAGTTTCAAACAGTCAATTGTTGCTGATTCCACAACAGAAGCCGAGTATGTTGCAGCCTCAGAAGCATCCAAGGAGGCAGTGTGGATTCATAAGTTCGTTCAGGAACTTGGTGTTGTTCCTTCGAGTGCAGATCCTTTGGTTATCTTCTGTGATAACACTGGAGCAATAGCACAAGCAAAGGAACCACGGTCGCACCAGAAGTCCAAGCACATACAGAGAAGGTTTCATTTGATACGGGAGATCATTGATCGTGGCGAGATCAAAGTCTGTAAGGTTCATACAGATGACAATCTAGCTGACCCGCTTACAATGCCTCTGGCGCAGCAGAAGCATGAGAAGCACTGTGATAATATGGGTTTGAGATTTCTCAACCATTAAATTAAGTGCAAGTGGGAGATTGTTGGGGTATGCCCTTAAGGCTAATGTTTGAGGCCTTGGGATTATATCAGTATCATGTATAAACTCTATGTTTATAAAGGCAATGGTTGTTATTCAGGTTGTTACATCATCTGCTGCAATATGTATACTTCTGAATAATGTCTCAATGCTGTTCAGCTTGGCTGACATGCAGTTTTGTCCCTAGTCGAGATATCTTGGTGAACATGAGACAGCCTTGATATGATTGAGACTAATATCTGTTCTAATCTTATAGGATGCTTCGAGCATGGAATAAGATGTAGACTCATGGGTACATTGGATGAACTGGACAGACCCTACTTAGGATATTCAATTGCTTGTCACAATGTGAATAATCCTTATATGCGAGCAAGTGGCATATTTCCTCTGACTTGAGATTGCTTGTGTTTCTAAATGATGATTGGCATTGTTTTGAGGTAGTTCAATATCATTTGAAACATAATGGTTATAGACTATCTTGGATAATGAGCATGAGTCATGTTAGGGCACTAGTGATAGATATAGGATTGCCGTCTCCTTGATTGGAGTGTGATGTTCTAAAGGGGCCCCCTGGATGAGATGATTGAGAAAGTGTATGGCCATACCCAGATGACTATGTTCATCTGATCTAATCATTCTCATCATATTGGAATTACAGGCTTGACACGCTTGTCCAATAAGAGCGTCCAGTGGCAAAGGAAACACATATGTCAAGTGACTTGGGTTCACACTTGTGCTGTGGTTTGGGTGTAGTCTTGGAAGACTCTTTCCTTTATATCGGGAGACAGTGATGTGTTGCTAGATACCCCTCACTGATCGTGATAACGTAAGTTATCGTTACCGACATTTAAAGGAAACCCTTAGGGTCGCACAATTTGATGATATGGCTTACTTATGTCAGATCGTGTGGACTGAATTGTTTTGGTTCAGTTTAAAGGAGTTTAAACTCTGATTGTAAGTGAGATCTGGTCTGATCATGTTTGATTGATTAGGGCTTGAGATCGGTAAGCTTCGATCGAGAGAATTGATGCTAGATCGGTGAGATCAAGAGCATCAAGAGATGAATGGTTAGATCTTGAGCCTTATGGTTTAATATGATCTAGACTATGACTTGGTTTGGTTTGGTCTTTGGACCAAAGTGAATTGAACCGGTTCACTTAGAGTGAGCGCATGGTTCAAAGGGAGATGTTTGCGATTGCAGTGAAGGCATCATGCTTGCTATTTTTGGAAATTGTTTTTCCAAAATTGAGTGCACGCCTCCACGTTCCACGTCTCTCGCCCCTCTCTTGCTCTTCCTCTCGTGTGACTCGCCTCCACGAGTGTGAGAGAAGTATTCGGCCATCCAAGCAAGGAAGACTCCTCCTTCATGCGACAAGGATACCTTGAAGCTTTGCTAGCACAAAGAAAGAAAAGGGAGTAGCCATCATCTTCTTGTGTGCGATTGCCTTTGGAGAAGAAGCATTCGATTCTTTGATTCCAAGACGCCATCCAAGAAATGGCAATGGTAACGCATCTCTATGCTTTCAATCTTAAGTTGATCATATGTTCATACTATTCGATCCGCATGAAACCCTAGAAAAGTTTTATTTGCGCATGCTATTAGGGTTTCGCCCCCCCCCCTTTTTAGGGACTTTCAACTCTAACTGAAGATTGTAGTGCAGTCATTCAAAATAAACTGGCACATAAACTGAAGGATCTAGGTAGTTTTTCTATACTATGTTCTATAGGCACTATGGCTTTTGACTGAGCCTTATGTGACTTAGGTGCAAGTGTTAGTCTAATGCCTCTTTCCACTTACAGGAAACTAAATCTTGGAGAGCTAAAGCCTACATCTATATCCTTGCAGCTCGCAGACTCATCGATAAAGTATCCTGTAGGTATTTTGGAAAATGTGCCAATGAAGATAAGTGAGTTTTTCATACCCGCTGATTTTGTAGTGTTAGACATGGAGGAAAATTCTAGAAATCCTATAATTCTTGGGAGACCACTATTGGCCACTGCTAAGGCAAACATAGATGTGAAAGAGGGAAAGATTACTTTTGATATTTGTGACAACAAGATTGAATTTAATCTTAATGATTCATTGAACAAACTTTCATACTCAGGACCTTGTTGTAGTGCTGAAATATTTAATGATGATACTTATGATGTTTCAAGCTTATTTGATGAACCCTCAAATTCTAAAATTAACAATTCTTCTGAGGATGTTGATAAAGGGATGCAGGAGAAGAAGAACAAAAATTCTAGAAGAAGGAGAAAAAGGAGAAGAAGATCTAGATTAATTGACAAAGGAAAAAAGATTTGGAATAAAATTAGAGAGTGTTTCAAGGCTGAGCCTTATGTGGCTCAATGTGATGCCCAAACAAAAGAAAAATCAGAAGGGCAACAGAGGAATTCACGATCACACCCGAGTGTTAAAGGGTCAAGCTAATGACCTTTAAATTAGCGCTTCTTGGAGGCAACCCAAACTTTCTAACTTTAGTTTTGCTTTCTTTTATTTACTTTATTTTAATTTTATTTTAGGACTAAATTTTACAATTTTTTTCTGTAGGAATCAAGATTTGGCATGAAATTACGGCACTACCGTAACATCCTTTACGGTACCGTAATCCCGGTTATTTTTACCCAGAGAGTTTTAACCCGTTACGGTACTGCCGTAAATTCCTTTACGATACTGTATTTTGTGACAAAATCTTCCCGAGAGTTTTCCATTTTACGGCCGTACCGTAAACTTGTTTACAGTGCTGTACGTTTTGAATTTTTGAATTTTCAATTTTTTTGAATTTTGAATTTTTTTTTAATTTTGAATTTATAAAAAAAAATTTCTGATTGATATTACGGCACCACCATAAACTTCTTTACGGTGCCGTAACTGCCTCAGCTTTTCAACCCGAGAGTTTTTACCATTACGGCACCGCCGTAAACTCCTTTACGGCTGTAATTATATCTGAAAAACGCAATAAAGGTGCCGTAACCTGATTTCTTCCGCTACCGTTTTGAGGTTTTCTTGCCCGCTCGTGCACCGATCTTGAAGCTCCGACCTTCGGAAGACTCAGGCGACCCTTCCCTTCCGGTTATCGCTGCCGATCTAGTACTCTCTCGTCCGATTTCACTGTTCTAGCGAGTTTTGACCTAGTTTCCGCCCCCTTTGCTCGTATACTTCTGTTTCTCAACCAATTTTGGGGCTTTTTGTTTATATCTGCTCGTGATAGGGTAGGCTTTCGATTCTTTCTTGTTTCAAGAAATTCGAACAAATTTCTAGGGAGATCTGTGCTAAAACGTGATGAACGAGTTTAGGTTTTACTGTCACCCTTTTCGATTTTTCTTTGATTTCTGAGTCCAAGCATGATTTCAAGTTGACATCTTACTTGATTAATGTTGTTGATGACGATTGGAAGTGTCATCCCTATTTATTTTGCTATATTTATGTTGAATCTTAGTTGCAGCTTGTGATTGAAACAATGCCACCAAGAACCAAGGGGATTGTCACCAAAAGAAAAGGAAAGGCACCAGCTGAGCCTTCCTTTCCACCCAACCCACATGGAATTTTGTTCAGAAATGAAATCCAAGCTGCAAGATATAATCAGCTAGTTGAGAGAAGAGTAATTGCCACCAAGTATGCTGATAAGAGGACATTGGAGACATTGGGTTTGCATGAAGATGTCATGTGGATGTTTGAACAAATTAAAGCCCAGAGATTCTTCCAAATGACACCACAAACATATCTACCATTGGTGCTTGAATTTCTGAGTAGTTTTGATACATAGCTGTATGAGTATAGTGAAAGACATGCAGATGGTTATATCACCTTCCGCATAGCTAATGTAGAGAGGCAGCTGTCCATGCAAGACTTGAGAACCATCTTCCAATTTGGTACAGGAGGCCGCACATCAGTTTCAGTAGGGTATGCTGAGGATGTGTTTTAGAACCAAATCACTGAAGAGACCCACTTTTCAGCACTTACTGCTAGAGCTTCAAAGATTTCCAATCCTTGCATCAAGTATGTTCACAGAGTTTTGGCCCACATTGTCTTTGGTAGAGGTGACAGTGATGGGATGGTGAGGCAAGCTGAGTTGTTCTTTTTATGGAGTATTCTATTTGAATATCCCTTGGATGTAGCCTTCTTCTTTATGAAACACTTGAAAAAAGTTTCTAGGGCAAAGAAAGGAGCTATTGTGATAGGTGGTTTCATTACACCTATAGCCCTGTACTTGAGAGTTGAACCCTATGGGACAGAGATTGCAAGAGGGAGTCCAAGACTTGACTTAGAGTCTTATATTGCAATGAAAATGGTGATAAGAGAAGGAGATGGTTTTTCACTGATTCTTGGACCAAGAGGACATAAGTTACCACTTCCATGCACTGAGAAAACCACAGTTAGAAACCAGGAGAACTGGAGGTTGGTTCCAGAAGATGCTAACATTGCTATGCCACCCCCACTTAGTACCATACCACCGCCACCCTGGGGTAGTAGTGATGACCCTTTTGGGATGGGCATGGAGCAGCCATCTGGAGCTACAGATTCTTCCACACAACCAGACTCAGACAGCAGATTCTCCAGTGCCTTTGATCCCAGATTTAGATATCTCTCCACTCAGATGTATCGACAGGAGCAGAGGATGGAGAGAGTGATGAACACAATGAGTGACATAAGAGGCTCCGTGAGCCAGATGACTGATTCTATGCATCACATGCATAAAGACATTGAAAATCTAAGTACCTATATGGAGGAGATGGGAAACTTCTTGTATGAACGTTTCAATTTTCAGGATCCCAGGAGGAGTGGAGAGTATGGAGGACACCAGAGAACACCACCTATCGATCCTATGGACACCGCAGCGCAGAGCACCGAAGAGATAGGATCTGATGGCGGTGAAGATTGGTAGAGTCTTGTGAGTATCTCTTCTCCCTTTTATCTTTTGTCTTTCACTTTCTGTATCTTATTGATATTCTATGTGTTGAAGGGAAGGATGTTTCTTCTGCATATCATTGTCCACCGTCACTACTACTCTATTTCTCATACTTATCTTTTTGATCTTCGATGGGGTTGTATAATAAAATTGATGATTCATCTTCAATATGGTTGTATAATACTCAATGATATTTTGATGATAACCTCTTCAATTTGGTTGTACACACATGATGATATTTTTAATGATGATGAGATGATTTGTGGCTTAGAATCACTTTTGAAATTATTGATGTTGTTGAATGAATCCAAAATTGAGACTAGAATAAGGCCTATCATGTCAAATTTATTTCTCTTATACATATCTACTTTTGAAATTCTTCATTGGTTGAGGAGTAGGATTTTAGGGAGATATGTTGTTTGAAAATATTGATTTAAAAGTGAAACTACTTCTTGAATAAAATCAGCATATGAGTATGAATATTTGAATTGATATTGATTGATTAGTCAAATTGAGGCTTTGTTTATTTTACTATTTGTTGGGAAAGAGAATCCAAAATCCACAAAAAATAGTGAGAGACTCCCCTACTTGGCACTGTGTAAAATTGACAATGGTACCGAACGACATGGGTTGAAGCCTAAAAAGAAATGTGAAGAATCTATTCACATTAACTCTGCTGTCTTTGGTAAAGATTCCCAATACTAAAAAGACATGAGTTCTATTACACAGACTATGTGGTCAGTGTACTCCGATTTCGTCACAAGAAAAAAGGTGGTAATCGAATTAGAGAATGTGATTGATGCAAAAAGAAATAAAAAGTATGTATCTATGTAGGTACATACCATCCAAAAACAAAAAGAAAAAGAAAAATATGAGTGGAAAAAGATTTTGGATATCCTATTCCTGTAAGCAAAACTATGATAAACCTAAACTGAAAATTGGAATAAAGTCTTGAGATTGAAATTCTTTCTTTTATGCAAGTTGCGAAGTTTTATTTGACTAAGTTGTGAATCTTGAGAATTAGATATACAAGATGATATATTTGTTTTAAAATTTTATGATGCAATAAATGAAGAATTTTCATTGGTGATTGTATGTTAGAAATTTATTTTCCATGAGAAAGTCTATGCCTATGATCAATTTTTGAATTTTCTTGGTTTTTGCTTGGGGACAAGCAAAGTTTGAGCCTTATGTGTTTGATGACACCGAAATTTATCATAATTTCTATGCCATTTTGTTGATGGTTTTGTGTCATATTCATAGACTTTGCTTATTTTTATGCCCTTTTTATCAATATTTCCAGAATCTACACTCTTTTCTATTTCTAATGATTTTCAGGCAAAAAGGCATGTTTTTCAGTCGATTTCGAGCAATCCAAGTGCATAATTGAATTCACAACATCAAAAGGAGATCACACGTCAATTTTCAGAAGATTTGGAGCTTCAGAGGAAATTACGGTACCCCCAATATATCCTTTACGGTACCGTAATTTGGAGGTTTATCGGGTAGAGAATCGATGAACGTTACGGCACTACCATAAATATCTTTACGGTGCGGTAATGAACGGGCGTTTTTGGACAGAAACTTTGAGACGCTTACGGCGCTACCGTAATCATCTTTACGGCACCGTAATTGGAGTCGATTTTCCACCCGAAAGATTGTTGACATTACGGTACTACCGTAAAGAACAATACGGTACCGTAATTCCAGAAGAATTTCACCTGAGAGCTCACTGTCCAGTTTATGGCACCACCGTAAGATTCATTACGGCCATAATTGTGATGCTGCTCGCGACTTTCCTGGTCAACTCCGAAGCCCGATTTTTGCACGGTTGATTGCGGATGATCCAGGCCCTTATATTCAAAGTTGTAAGAAGGAAAAGAGGAGCCATCAATGAGACGAAGCCAAGCACACCAAAAGCACCAATTTTGATCCACCGGCTAGAGAGAAATCAGAGTTCACATGTCTGCCTTAGGGTTCGCCGCCGGGAAGCCTCTAGCGCATCTCCGATCGTGAAATTTGAGTGGAAGCTACGCATAGAGGAGGAGAAGGTGTCCATAAGTTTCAGCGTGATTGGAGATCTGACAGAGGAGAAATCAACACAAATCGGAACGCCGCCGATGTTGTGCCTAGATTACGGTCGTAAACTGCTTTACGGCCGTATCGTAATTTTTCCTTCTTCTCTGTTTTCGATTTCCTTCAACATGAACCATTGTAATCTTCCCTCTATGATAGCTTAAACCTCTTTTGGGACATAGGGGAGTAATTCACTTGAGTTTTAAGGACTAGATAACTATCTTTCTATTATTTCATCTTGTTTAATCTTAGCATGATAATTTTACTCATGTGATGTTTTGTCCTTAGACTCTCCTTAGATCTATATTACTATTTGTGTTTTAGAATTTTCGCTATTGACTGAAAAGTAATTGCTTGAGAATTTGGAACCCTAGAATTGCATGATAGGAACCCCTTTTAGGTTAGTTCTTGTTTGTTTGATTCTAGTAAGCTAACTGCCATGATAATAATATAAATCTAGGATTGAGTCTAAGCTTTCAAACATGGAGATCTTGTGCGAAAGCAAAGATCGAAACGTTAGAGAACCTTGAGTAAAACTAGTGTCGAGATTCGGATGCACGAAAGTGATCCTTGAGTTCTCAGTTGATGATTTACTTATCATTAGCATTGGGACAACTCTTGCGCGAGAGCGAAGATTTATCCCTGTATGGTTGTCTGCACGAAAGTGAGATAATCATTTTATTCAAGTAAATTGCATCTTTGTCATGTTGGAAATTAAACTGATGAAATCTCTATTCATGTCTAGTCATAAAAATTAAAGTGAACGAAACCCTAGTCCCAGCTTCTCTCTCTGATAATTCCGTTTTAGCACTTTGGTCTTCGTTTGCTAGTTTACACTCTTTCGATTGCCTAGATAGTGAAAAATCAATTATTCGATACTCAGCAGCATAGGTCCCGGTGGATTCGATACTTTCTTTATTACTTCGAGTATCCATACACTTGCGGACACAACACTTTGTCGCAATTTTAGAAGATGTCGATGATGACTCCATTCTGATGACTTGTGTGGCAATGATGTACTACTAGGTGTCACTCATTGCTTATGATGATTTGATATTATCATTGCCAATGTCTGAATAACCTATAGGGTCGCACACCTAGACACTCGAGTTCTCATACTGATCAGATAGTCTACATCGAGTCATTTGGTTGATTCGGATCTATTTTGGAGCCTCATGCATCGTGGAAGCATCTGATGAGACTGAGATGATCATTTAAAGTTTGACTGCATTTTGGCCCTAGTTGACCTTCGAGTGACCATGATAGACTCGTTCAGTCGATGGGTCAAAGTCATATTTTAGCTCTGAAATTATTCGCAGGCTTTTACTACATAATTAAACGTAACTAGAAGGGCCCGTGACTTTAACACTAAAATGAATATTTATATTTATTTTATTTGTAGCTTAATCATGGGGGCCACTTGCAACTTAAGTGATTAAAATGAATATTCATATTCGTAACTTAAGTTGTGGAGGCCACTCATAACTTAAATGAATAAATTGAATATTTATATTTGTAACTTAAGTGACGGGACTCGTCTCAAATCTCTATATAAGGAGCTGCCACACAAGGGCCGTCCGGACATGTATGTCTACCTCACAAGGGCCGTCTGGACATAAACGACCCATGCCTGGCTCATTCGGTGCATCTGACATGTTCGCCCCCGTCCCCTACAACACTAAGGACCGGCGGAGCTCCACCGATCACCTCGAGTCAAGCCAGGGTTAGGCCTAACCCGTAATGGTTAGAGGGACTTGGCTTGTGAAGGCTAAGTCGAGGGTTCGAATCCTGCTACAGATGAAATTTGCACAGCTCAGGCATGGGGTATAACTGTGCTAGGATTCGACATCCTAGATCTTGTGGGTTAGGCCTAACCCAGTCTTAGCTCGAGGGGATCGGTGGAGCTCCGCCGGTCCTTAGTGTTGTAGGGGAGGGGGGCGAACATGTCAGACGCGCCGAATGAGGCAGGCATGGGTCGCTTATGTCCAGACGGCCCTTGTGAGAAAGACATTCATGTCTGTACGGCCCTTGTGAGGCAGGCATGGCTCTCTCCTACATCAAATCCTAGGCACATCTCTTGAAGCCCTAGTTGCTCCTCATCTTAAGAAACCTAGCTGCCTCCTCTTACTAGAGCCACCACCCTTCTTCTTCCTTGGTGTCACACCCTTAGATAATAACAATCCAATATAGTAAAAATCATATACATAATATTCGCAAGGATCGACAATCAAAATCAAGATCTAGTGCCTTCAATAACAAAACATGTGTTAAAATGTCATCATCTAAGTTGCAACAGAACAATATCCATTCTTTCAATGCCTTTTACCCAATAGCAAAGTAAAGTCATACAATCCAAATCTGAGAGCTAAACATACTATCAACATAGACCATTGTAATCAAATTTCAAAACTAGAAATATTCTCATCACAACAAGTCACAATACCACTCATTAATACAAGTCTTTTTTTTAATGGAACATACAATGTTTCCAAGATTACAAAATTCTAAGATTTAGCCAAAATTCCAAAATGAGCTTCCAAAATTTCATACTTCTGCCCACAATGCGTAGCCAAGCTAATCTACAATAAGAGTTAGTGCAAGAAAGAATGAGCATAAATTGCCCAGCAAGTAAACCAAAAGGCTAAGGGAAACGAACTAAAGAGGATAAACATATCAATGAAATAGTCAACACAATAAAACAAGTAATCATTGGTCATTATTGCGCATTCGTATCACAAGTAATCATTGATCATTATTGTACATTCATATCAAGAGTAGTCATGGATCATAGATTTGCATTCATATCATGAATAGTCATGTATCATAGATGTGGGGGAGACAATCATAATTCATAATTCCTTCCACGTCTGGAAGTTGAACCCATCCTCGTCAGGAGAGAGCAAACAAAAGCTAGCTAGAACATCTTAGGGCTCTTCATGCGAATAGATAGTGGGATTCAAGTGGTGGCTCCCATGAATTCGTGAGGGGCCCCCACCTTTTTGGGGGTGTGGCACTTTGCTCCATGTAGCACTTTGCTCCACAACTATCTGAAAGTGGGGCGAAACCCTAATATGCACAGATTAAAATTTTGCATAGCGGAAGCTAGGGTTTCTATGGATCGATTAGCATGAATATATGATCAACTTGTAAAACTTGTATAGATCAAAAGAGAGATCATACCAATGCCATTTCTTGGATGGCGACTTGGAAGCAAAGAAGCGTGTGCTTCTTCTCCAAAGGAACCGCACACAAGGTGATTGATGGCTTTCTCCTTGTCGTTCCTTGTGCTAGCAAGGATCTCCAAGTCTCCTGATCGTGTGAAAGGAATGTGATGATGTCTTTTGCTTGTCACACAACCTCCTTGGCGTGAAGACTCTCCTCACACGAGAGAAGCATCGAAAGGAGAAGAGAGGCGAGCGTTCATCTCGAACGTGAGGCGTGAAGTCTATTTTGAAAACCATGACTTCCAAAAATAGCAAGTCATCACTTCATGCGTTCATGCGTTCATGAACCAACCGCAAACTCCTTCTTTTGAACCATGCGCTCATGTGATGAGCCGGTTCAATTATATTTGGTTCAAAGACCAAATCAAACCAAGCCTTGGTCTAGATCATATAAAACCAAATGGCTCAAGATCTAACCACACATCTCTTGATGCTCTTGATCTCATCGATCTAGCATCATTTCTCTTGATCGAAGCTTACCGATCTCAAGCCCTAATCAATCAAACATGATCAGACCAGATCTCACTTACAATCAGAGTTTAAACTCCTTTAAACTGAACCAATACAATTCAGTCCACACGATCTGACATAAGTAAGCCATATCATCAAATTGTGCGACCCTAAGGGTTTCCTTTAAATGTCGGTAACGATAACTTACGTTATAACGAATAGAGAGGGGTATCTAGCAACACATCACTGTCTCCCGATATAACGGAAAGAGTCTTCCAAGACTACACCCAAACCATAGCACAAGTGTGAATTCAATTCACTAGGCATACTTGTTTCCTTTGCCACTGGATGTTCTTATTGGATAAGCATGTCAAGCCTGTAACTCCAATATGATGAGAGTGGTTAGATCAGATGAACATAGTCATCTGGGTATGGCCATACACTTTCTCAACCATCTCATCCAGGGGACCCCTTTAGAACATCACACTCCAATCAAGGAGAAGGCAATCCTATATCTATCACTAGCGCCCTAACATGACTCATGTTCATTATCTAAGATAGTCTATAACCATTATGTTTCAAATGATATTGAACTACCTCAAGAGAATGCCAATCCTCATTTAGAAACACAAGTGATCTCAAGTCAGAGGAAGTATGCCACTTATTTGCATATAAGGATTATTCACATTGTGACAAGCAATTGAACATCCTAAGTAGGGTCTGTCCAGTACATCCAATGTACCCATGAGTCTACATCTTATTCCATGCTCAAAGCATCCTATAAGATTAGAACACATATTAGTCTCAATCATATCAAGGCTGTCTCATGTTCACCAAGATATCTCGACTAAGGACAATACTGCATGTCAGCCAAGCTGAATAGCATTGAGACAATATTCAGAAGTATACATATGGTAGCAGATAATGCAACAACCTGAATAACAACCATTGCCTTTATAAACATTTAGTTTATACATGATACTGACAAAAATCCAAGGCCTCAAACATTAGCCTTAAGGGCATACCCCAACAATCTCCCACTTGCACTTAATTTAATGGTTGAGAAATCTCAAACCCATATTATTACAGTGCTTCTCATGCTTCTGCTGCACCAGAGGCTTTGTAAGCGGGTCAACTAGATTGTCATCTGTATGAACCTTGCAGATCTTGATCTCTCCTCGATCAATGATCTCCCGGATCAAGTGAAACCTTCTCTGTATGTGCTTGGACTTCTGGTGCGACCGTGGTTCCTTTGCTTGTGCTATTGCTCCAGTGTTATCACAGAAGATAACCAAAGGATCTGCACTCGAAGGAATAACACCAAGTTCCTGAACGAACTTACGAATCCACACTGCCTCCTTGGATGCTTCTGAGGCTGCAACATACTCGGCTTCTGTTGTGGAATCAGCAACAATTGATTGTTTGAAACTTTTCCACACCACTGCTCCTCCATTCAAGCTAAAAACATAGCCTGATTGCGATCGGAAATCATCCTGGTCAGATTGGAACGAAGCGTCAGTATATCCTTCAATACTGAGTTCTTCCTGACCTCCATAAATCAAGAACATATCTTTGGTCCTCCGAAGATATTTCAAAATGTTCTTGACTGCAATCTAGTGTGCCTTACCTGGATTACTTTGGAATCGACTGGTCACGCTTAACCCGTAAGCGACGTCTGGGCGAGTACACAACATCGCATACATAATGGACCCAATAGCCGAAGCATAAGGCGTATTGTCCATTTCATCTTTCTCAGTCTGTGTTTGTGGACACTGACTCTTTGAAAGATTCAGACCATGTCTGACTGGAAGATATCCTCTTTTAGAATTTTCTAAATGGAATCTCTCTAGGACTTTATCGATGTAAGTACTCTAGCACAGCCCGAGAAGCCTCTTAGATCTATCTCTGTAGATCTTCACACCTAATACATAGGCTGCTTCTCCTAAATCTTTCATCTGGAAACATTTTCTTAACCATGCTTTTACAGCATGCAGTTCAGGAATATCGTTTCCAATGATTAAGATATCATCGACGTAGAGGACTAGGAAAGTAATCACGCTCCCACTAAACCTCTTATATACACACGGGTCATCTTTATTCTTGATGAAACCAAACTTACAGATTGATTCATCAAAACGAATATTCCAGCTTCTCGATGCTTGTTTAAGTCCATAAATGGACTTCTTTAATTTGCATATTTTATGACGATCTGATGGATTGATGAAACCTTCAGGTTGTGTCATATACACATCCTCTTCCAGTTTTCCATTAAGGAAAGCGGCCTTCACATCCATTTGCCAGATCTCATAATCATAATATGCTGCTATCGCGAGAATAATCCGAATACACTTGAACATGGCTACAGGAGAGAAAGTTTCATCATAATCTATCCCGTAGATTTGTTTGAAACCTTTCGCAACTAGCCTGCCTTTATAGGTAACCACGTTACCATCCATGTCAATCTTCTTCTTGAAGATCCACTTACAGCCTATAGGGATTACTCCCGGAGGCGGATCAACCAAATCCCAGACTTGATTATCTGACATGGAGTCCATCTCGGCTCGCATAGCTTCAAGCCATCTCGCTGATTCCGGTCCACTGACCGCATCCGCATAAGTGAGGGGTTCATCATCAATGATGCAGACTCCGTCATAGCGCTCAGGCTGTCGACGGATCCTTCCCGATCTTCGCGGTTCCCGTGATATCTGAGCCTCAGGTTGTTCAGTAACCTGTTCTATTGGCTCAGGCTCATCCAACTGTGCTTGACTACTTTGTCCTTCCTCTGGATTCTCATCCAGCTTTATTTCTCTCCCACTGGCCTCTTGCAGAAGAAATTCCTTCTCAAGAAAAATAGCCGTTCGAGCAACAAATACTTTGTTCTCCTTGGGATCGTAGAAATAATAACCCTTAGTTTCTTTAGGGTAACCGACAAAGATACATTTATCTGATCTGCTCTCCAGTTTCCCAGAGGCGAGCTTTTTGACATAAGCCTCGCAACCCCAGATTTTGATAAATGTCAAGCTCGGCTGTTTCCCATACCATAACTCATATGGAGTCTTTGAAACGGCCTTGGATGGCACTCGGTTTAGTACCTTTGCAGCTGTTTCCAGTGCAAATCCCCAAAAGGAGTAAGGTAGAGTAGCTTGACTCATCATTGAACGAACCATATCCAATAAGGTTCTATTTCTCCTCTCGGACACACCATTCCATTGCGGTGTTCCTGGCGGAGTGAGCTGTGAGATAATCCCACACTCCTTCAGATAGTCAGTAAACTCTCGACTCAAGTATTCTCCACCTCGATCTGAACGAAGTGCCTTGATATTTCGGCCTAGCTGATTTTGTACTTCATTTTTGAACTCTTTGAACTTGTCAAAAGATTCACTTTTATGTCTCATTAGATAGACATAACCATACCTACTGAAATCATCAGTAAAGGTAATGAAGTATGAATAGCCACCTCTGGCATGTTTACTAAATGGCCCACACACATCACTGTGAATGAGGTCAAGTAAACCTGAAGCCCTTTGACCTTTATTAGAAAAAGGAGTCTTCGTCATTTTGCCCATTAAACAAGCTTTGCATGTATCAAGTTCCTCACAGGAGAATGATCCCAGTAGTCCATGGTCATGCAACCGCGTAATGCGCTTCTTGTTAATGTGGCCTAAACAACTATGCCATAGCAAGGTGCTGTTATCAGCATACTTGGCTTTCTTAATATCAATTTGTTGTACAGAACATTCCATGTCCAACATGAATAACCCATTGTTAATCGACCCAGTAGCATAAACAATATTATCAAAAGAAATATAACACTTTGAAGTTTTGCATTCAAAGGAAAACCCTTTCCTGACAAGAGCAGGAATAGAGATAATATTCTTAGTTATGCTTGGTACAAAATAACAATTGTCCAGTTCTAATACAAGACCAGATGGTAAAGAGATGCAATATTGTCCTACAGCAACAGCAGCAACCCGTGCCCCGCTTCTAACTCGTAGGTCCACCTCATGCTGTCCCACCTGTCTTCTTCTCTTGAGTTCCTGTACATTTGAACAAATGTGAACTCCACATGCAGTGTCCAACACCCATGAAATAGAAGAAGAAGATACCATGACTTCAGTCACGAAAATACCTGAGCCAGAAGCGAAAGGCTTGCTTCCCTTCTTATCTCCTTGGAGCGCTTTACAGTCCTTCTTCCAGTGACCCAGCTGGCCACAATGGAAACATCTGTATTCCTTTGACCGCTTCATCTTTTGCTTTAGAGCCTTGTTGTAGCTCTTGACAGGGGCTTTGCCCTTCTTCCCCTTCTTCTTGTTCCTGGAAGGAATCATCAAGACAGAGGATGAAGGCTTTCCCTTCTCAAGAGTCTGCTCTGTAGTATAGAGCATGTTCAGTAACTCTGCCGGGGTACAGTCGATCTTGTTCATATTAAAATTAATGATGAACGGATCGAAAGATGCCGGGAGAGACTGCAGGATAATGTCTACAACAAGCTCCTGATTGATGGTGTGTCCTAGTTTCTCTAGAGCCTCCTTGTACCCAATCATCTTGAGTACGTGAGCTCCCACTGGACTCCCTTCAGTCAGTTTGCTCTGAAAGAAAAGTTTTGTCAAGTTATAGCGTTCAGTCCTTGCCTGTGCAGCATACAGCATCTTGAGATTTGCTATAATTTCAATAGCAGATAAATCCTCATGCTGACGCTGAAGCTCTGGCGTCATAGACGCAAGCATAAGGCAAGCAACATCAATGCTATCATTGACATGCTTCTCATAAGCATCCCGAACCGCCCTTGCGGCGTTCGCAGCGGGTTGAGGCGGTATTGCCGTCTCAAGGACATACAGTTTCCTCTCAGCCTTAAGAACAATCTTAAGGTGTCCGTACCAGTCTGAGAAGTTTGGCCCAGCAAACTTCTCCCTTTCCAGTAAGGATCGCACATTGAACGCTGTGGTGTTCGTTGCTGCAGTAATCTACAACATTGCAAGAACAACAAGGTCAGTATCAATGTTAGAATCAATCCAGGACTTAATAATGATTCTTTTCTCACTATTTTGTCTGACTGAAAAATCCAGTAAAACAGTCCGAAAGAGTAAAACTCTTTTAGTGAGATGGGATCTAGATTTCATACTTGGTCTCCGCGTCCCGCTCAGGCGAGATAAGATGCACAGAGAGTACAAGCACTAATCTCTGGTAGGCAATCCCTACCAATCGCCAACCCGTGCGATTCCCCTTCATCTGGGCAATCCAGCAGACTGTGCCAACTGAGTTGGTACAACACAGTCTCTGATCCCACAGATGGCTGCCTCCATATGGCTAACATATGCTCAATATGTAGCCCACATGGTCAAGCTGACCTGACCTACTCCCTGGACCACCACGTGCTATGTTGAGCAACGAGAAGCGATAAATCCCTTCTCTGTAACACGCAGGTGTAATCACACACCGTCTGAAGATAGATGGGCATGCCCACTGAGTGGGTACAACACGGCCCCAACGATAGTCAGAACAGTGAGATTTCGCGTCAGAAGGCTTACGTGCTTGGTATTCATCGTTGGATTTTAACGGTCCTTTTATCTTCTTAACTATCATGCAAATCCTATGGTGATAGCAGAAGAATAAATCATGCAGATATTAAATTTACTTAAACAGTAAATAGAAAGCATGATGATCTTATGTGGTAAAAGCCCATTAAGCCTAAGTTAGACCTTAAATTAACTTAAGTCTTCACTTGAGCTCTTCATGGGACTTTAGCATTTCATCTGGCCCAACCCGGGCCCAAGCACCCTGTGCAGCTGAGATGCGCCCACCAGGTAAAATGCGCCTGTCCTAGAGTCGAACCCTAGACCTCCCACTGGTGAAGCCACTTAATGCATGCGCCTCTGCCATGTGTGCTCTGTGCTCATGTCTGATTAAATTACATTTTAATCTATCTAGACATGATTTGACTCGCAGGTCAATTACACATTATCAATTAATTAAAATGTGATACGCAGATCACAATGAATAATTTACAATATTGATTCAGGCACGCAGGCCCCAGCACAGCACACATTAAAATTGGGCAGCCCACATAAGATGAAATAGACATTCATGTATGGGACCCCTTTCGAGAGGGGGGCGAAACCCAGCATGGCGCATATAAGGGAATATAGCAGTGGAAGGGGGTTTCAAGAGTCGCAAAGCATGTATAAGATGATCAACTTTGAAAGCTTAAACAAATAGGATGTGATTCATACCATGGCCATCGATTGGATGGCGCCTTGGAAGCAAAGACCAAAGAAGATCTTCTCCAAATCGTCACACACAAGATGAAGATGCGCTTCTTCTTGTCGTCCCTTGTGCTAGCAAGGATCGTCCAAGTATCCTTGATCGAATGGAAAGGGAAAGAGAAAAATTTCTTGCTTGGCGAAAACTCTCCCAATGTCGTCCACTTCTTCTTCACGAGAGAATTGCTTCAAGAGCAAAGTCAAGCGACGACAATAGAGCGAGAGGGAGGCGTGAAGAGAGACCACAAGAATCGTGGTCACGTAAGTGACATGCTTTCTAAAAATAGAAAGCCACTCTTCCATATGCGATCATGGGTTTACCCCAATCGCAAACCTCTCTTAAATTGAACCACACGCTCAACCAATGAGCTAGTTCAATTCGGTTTGGTCCAAGACCAATTAACCCAAGCAATATGGTCTAGATCTCAATTAAACCCTAAGGCTCCAGATCTAACCGTTCATCTCCTGATGCTCCTGATCTCACCGATCGAGCATCCATTCTCTCGATCGAAGCTTACCGATCTCAAGCCCTAATCAATCAAACATGATCAGACCAGATCTCACTTACAATCAGAGATTAAATCCCTTTAAACTGAACCCAAACAATTCAGTCCACACGATCTGACTTAAGTAAGCCATATCATCAAATTGTGTGACCCTGAGGGTTTCCTCTAAATGTCGGTAACGATAATTCTCATTATCACGATCAGTGAGGGGTATCTAGCAACACATCACTGTCTCCCGATATAAAGGAAAGAGTCTTCCAAGACTACACCCAAAATACAGCACAAGTGTGAATCCAATTCACAAGGCATGCAAATTTCCTTTGCCACTGGATGTTCTTATTGGACAAGCCTGTCAAGCTTGTAACTCCAATATGATGAGCATGATTAGATCAGATGAACACAGTCATCTGGGTATGGCCATACACTCTCTCAATCATCTCATCCAGGGGGCCCCTTTAGAACATCACACTCCTTAAACAAGGAGACGGCAATCCTATGTCTATCACTAGTGCCCTAACCTGATTCAAGCTCACCATCCAAGATAGTCTATAATCATTATGTTTCAAATGATATTGAACTATCTCAAAACAATGACAATCATCATTTAGAAAACACAAGTGATCTCAAGTCAGAGGAAATGTGCCACTTGTCACATTCAAGGAATATTCACATTGTGACAAACAATTGAACATCCTAGTAGGGTCTGTCCAGTACATCCCATGTACCCATGAGTCTACATCTTATTCCATGCTCGAAGCATCCTATAAGATCAGAACACATATTAGTCTCAAACATATCAAGGCTGTCTCATGTTCACCAAGATATCTCGACTAAGGACTTATAGCATGTCAGCCTAGCTGAACAGCTTTGAGACATTATTCAGAAGAACATATATTGCAGCAGACAATGTAGCTAACTGAATAACAACCATGCCTTTATAAACATAACAGTTTATTACATGATACAGATACATTCCCATGGCCTCAAACATTAGCCTTAAGGGCATACCCCAACAATCTCCCACTTGCACTTAATCTAATGGTTGAGAAATCTCAAACCCATATTATTACAGTGCTTCTCATGCTTCTGCTGCGCCAGAGGCTTGGTAAGCGGGTCTACCAGATTGTCATCTGTATGTACCTTGCAGATTTTGATCTCGCCACGATCTATGATCTCCCTGATCAAATGAAACTGTCTCTGTATGTGCTTGGACTTCTGGTGCGACCGTGGTTCCTTTGCTTGTGCGATTGCTCCAGTGTTATCACAGAAGATAACCAAAGGATCTGCACTCGAAGGAACGACACCAAGTTCTCTCACGAACTTACGAATCCACACTGCCTCCTTGGATGCTTCCGAGGCTGCAACATACTCTGCTTCTGTTGTGGAATCAGCAACAGTTGACTGTTTGAAATTCTTCCACACCACTGCACCTCCATTCAAGCTAAAAACATAGCCTGATTGCGATCGGAAATCATCCTGGTCCGACTGGAACGAAGCGTCAGTATATCCCTCTATACTGAGTTCTTCCTGACCACCATATATCAAGAACATATCTTTGGTCCTCCGCAGATATTTTAAAATGTTCTTGACTGCAATCCAGTGCGCCATACCTGGATTACCTTGGAAACGACTGGTCACGCTTAACCCGTAAGCAACGTCTGGGCGAGTACACAACATCGCATACATAATGGATCCAATAGCCGAAGCATAAGGCGTATTGTCCATTTCATCTTTCTCAGTCTGTGTTTGTGGACACTGACTCTTCGAAAGATTCAGACCATGTCTGACTGGAAGATATCCTCGTTTAGAATTCTCTAAATGAAATCTCTCCAGGACTTTATCGATGTAAGTACTCTGGCACAGCCCGAGAAGCCTCTTAGATCTATCCCTGTAGATCTTCACACCTAACACATAGGCTGCTTCTCCTAAATCTTTCATCTGGAAACATTTCCTCAGCCATGCTTTCACAGCATGCATTTCAGGAATGTCATTTCCAATGATCAAGATGTCATCGACGTAGAGGACTAGAAAAGTAATCACGCTCCCACTAAACCTCTTATATACACACGGGTCATCCTCGTTCTTGATGAAACCAAATTCACTGATTGATTCATCAAAACGAATATTCCAGCTTCTAGATGCTTGCTTAAGTCCATAAATGGACTTCTTTAACTTGCATATCTTATGACGATCTGCTGGATTAGTGAAACCTTCTGGTTGTGTCATGTACACATCCTCATCTAGATTTCCATTAAGGAAAGCTGTTTTCACATCCATCTGCCAGATCTCATAATCATAGTATGCAGCTATCGCGAAAAGAATCCGAATAGACTTAAACATGGCTACAGGTGAGAAAGTTTCATCATAATCTATCCCGTAGATTTGTTTGAAACCTTTCGCAACTAGCCTGCCTTTATAGGTAACCACGTTACCATCCATGTCAATCTTCTTCTTGAAGATCCATTTACAGCCTATAGGGATTACTCCCGGAGGCGGATCAACCAAATCCCAAACTTGGTTATCTGACATGGAGTCCATCTCGGCGCGCATAGCTTCAAGCCATCTCGCTGACTCCGGTCCACTGACCGCATCCGCATAAGTAAGGGGTTCATCATTATCAATGATGTAGACTCCGTCATAGCGCTCAGGCTGTCGACGAATCCTTCCCGATCTTCGCGGTTCCCGTGATATTTGAGCCTCAGGTTGTTCAATATCCTGATCTACCGGCTCAGGCTCATCCAACTGTGCTTGACTACTTTGTCCTTCCTCTGGATTCTCATCCAGCATTATTTCTCTCCCACTGGCCTCTTGCAGAAGAAACTCCTTCTCAAGAAATATGGCCGTCCAGGCAACAAAAACCTTGTTCTCCTTGGGATCGAAGAAATAATAACCCTTAGTTTCCTTAGGGTAACCGACAAAGATACATTTGTCAGATCTGCTCTCTAGTTTCCCAGAGGCGAGCTTTTTAACATAAGCCTCGCAGCCCCAGATCCTGATAAATGTCAAGCTCGGCTGTTTCCCATACCATAACTCATATGGAGTCTTAGAAACTGCCTTGGATGGCACTCGGTTTAGAACCTTTGCAGCTGTTTCCAGTGCAAAACCCCAAAAGGAGTAAGGTAGATTAGCCTGACTCATCATAGAACGAACCATGTCAAGTAACGTTCTATTTCTCCTTTCGGACACACCATTCCATTGCGGTGTTCCTGGCGGAGTGAGCTGTGAGATAATCCCACACTCCTTCAGATAGTCAGTAAACGTATGACTTAGGTATTCTCCACCTCGATCTGAGCGAAGTGCCTTGATATTTCGGCCTAGCTGATTTTGTACTTCATTTTTGAACTCTTTGAACTTGTCAAAAGATTCACTCTTATGTCTCATCAGATAGACATAGCCATACCTACTGAAATCATCAGTAAAGGTAATGAAGTACTGATAGCCACCTCTGGCATGTTTACTAAATGGCCCACACACATCACTGTGTATAAGGTCAAGTAAACCTGAAGCCCTTTGACCTTTATGAGGAAAAGGTTACTTCGTCATTTTACCCATCAAACAAGCTTTGCATGTATCAATCTCCTTGTAGGAGAATGATCCCAGCAGTCCATGATCATGCAACCGCTTAATGCGTTTCTCGTTAATATGGCCTAAACGACTATGCCATAGCAAGGTGCTGTCATCAGCATACTTGGCTTTCTTAATATCAATTTGCTGTATTGAACATTCCATGTCCAACATGAATAATCCATTGTTAATTGAACCAGTTGCATAAACAATATTATCTAAAGATAAAACACACTTTGAAATATTGCATTCAAAGGAAAATCCCTTCCTGACAAGAGCAGGAATGGAGATAATATTTTTAGTAATACTGGGAACAAAGTAACAATTGTCTAGTACCAATACAATGCCAGATGGTAAAGAAATGAAGTAGTCTCCTACAGCAACAGCAGCAACCCGTGCTCCGTTTCCAACGCGTAGGTCCACCTCATGCTGTCCCACCTGCCTTCTTCTCTTGAGTTCCTGTACATTTGAACAAATGTGAACTCCACATGCAGTGTCCAACACCCATGATATAGAAGAAGAAAACATGACCTCAGTCACGAATATACCTGAGCCAGAAGCAAAGCTTCCCCTCTTATCTCCTTGGAGTGCTTTACAGTCCTTCTTCCAGTGACCCAGCTGGCCACAGTGGAAACACCTGTATTCCTTGGACCACTTGACCTTTTGCTTCAAAGCCTTGCTGTAGCTTTTGACCGGGGCCTTGCCCTTCTTCCCCTTCTTCTTGTTCCTTGAAGGAACCATTAAGACAGAGGTCGAAGGCTTACCCTTCAGAGTCTCCTCAGTGGTCAAGAGCATATTCAGCAGCTCTGCCGGAGTACAATCGATTTTGTTCATATTAAAATTAATAATGAACGCGTCGAATGAAGGCGGGAGAGACTGCAGAATAATGTCCACAGCAAGCTCCTGGTTGATGGTGTGCCCCAGTTTCTCCAGAGCTTCCTTGTGCCCAATCATCTTGAGCACGTGAGCTCCCACTGGGCTCCCTTCAGCCAGTTTGCTCTGAAAGAAGAGCTTCGTCAAATTGTAGTGCTCTGTCCTCGCCTGTGCAGCATACAGCATCTTGAGGTTCGCTATAATCTCTATAGCCGACATATCCTCATGCTGACGCTGCAGCGGTGGCGTCATAGACGCTAGCATCAGGCAAGCGACATCAATGCTATCATTGACGTGCTTTTCGTAGGCTTCCCGAACCGCCCTTGCGGCGTTCGGAGCGGGCTGCGGCGGTATCGCCGTCTCGAGGACATACAGTTTCCTCTCTGCCTTAAGAACAATCTTAAGGTGTCCAAACCAGTCAGAGAAGTTCGGCCCAGCAAACTTCTCCCTTTCCAGTAGGGATCGCACATTGAAGTTCATGGTGTTCGTTGCTGCAGGTATCTACAACAATGCAAGAACAGCAAGGTCAGTATCAATGTATAAGAATCAATCAGGACTTAAGAAAGATTCTTTTTCTCACTATTTTATCAGGCTTGAAAAATCCAACAAAAAAGCCCGAAAGAGTAGAACTCTTTTAGTGAGATGGGATCCGGATTTCATACTTGGTCTCCGCGTCCCGCTCAGGCGAGATAAGATGCACAGAGAGTACAAGCACTAATCTCCGGTAGGCAGTCCCTGCCGATCGCCAACCCGTGCGATTCCCCTTCATCTGGGCAATCCAGCAGACTGTGCCAACTGAGTTGGTACAACACAGTCTCTGACCCCACAGATGGCTGCCTCCATGTGCTACCATATGCGCCACATATGTAGGCTACACGGTCAAGCTGACCCGACCTACTCCCTGGACCACCATGTGTTATGCTGAGCAACGAGAAGGGATAAATCCCTACTCTGTAACACACAGGTGTAATCCCGCACCCTCTGAAGATAGATGGACGTGCCCACTGAGTGGGTACAACACGGCTCCAACGACAATCAGAACAGTGAGGTTTCGCGTCAGAAGGCTTACGAGCTTGATATTTTAGCGTTAGATTTTAACGGTCTTTTATCTTCTTCACTATCATGCAATTCCTATGGTGATAGCAGAAGATAAACTTAATCATGCAATTCTAATATTTAAACAATAAATAAAAGAAAGCATGAATCTTATGTGGTAAAAGCCCATAGCCCTAGTGAGACCTTAACCTAACTTAAGTCTTCACTTGCTCTTCATGGGTCTTTTGCTGCTCATCTGGCCCAAACCAGGGCCCAAGCGCCCACTGCAGCTCAGGTGCGCCCACCAGGGAAAATGCGCCAGGTCCTAGGGTCGAACCCTAGACCTCCCACCTGGTCTAGCCACAAGCTGCAAGCGCCTCTGCCAAGTGTGCTTTGTGCTCTTGTCTAATTAAATTACAAATTTAACTATCTAGACAAGATTGACACGCAGGTCAATTACATTTTATAAATTAAAGCAATGTGATGCGCAGATCACAATAATTAATTTACAATTTTAAATCCCAGGCACGCAGGCCCCAGCACAGCACACAATTAATATGAGCAGCCCACATAAGACTAAATAGACAAACATATGCATCCAATCAGCAATCATGTGATCCATTACATAAATTAAAATTTTCGAAAACCCCATGGGATCAATTTTAATTTCCTTATTCGCCCTTACTACCTTACAACGGTCCATTACTAGGGATCCACTCATCCAACCTAGTCAGATCCACTGCCCTTGCATGCACCAAGTCCTAACTGACTTGAGTCGACCATAAGGTCAACTATGCATGCGCCAGGGCTGAACAACCACAATGAGGTCTGGCAAGCGGGTGTGACCCCGGGCCTAACTCATGTGTGTTCATTAGTTGTCTCAATCAGACATCGCTACACACCTGTCTGCAGTCGACCTATAGCCACCATAGGCTTGCGCCAAGGTGCTATCTGGTCGACCCATTCAGGCTGTCAGATGGTCTGATCAGACTGTTGGATCTAACCTAGGGGATGACTTCAACCCTAGTAACCCGTCTAAGGGTTTACAGCAAGGTCTTAGATCTAGTGTTAGTCGCGCAAGTGTTCAAGTTTTGTAAAAACCAACTAAGATGCGCCAACATACAACATACATGCGCAAATGAAACAAAAACAAGTTTCGGCATGATATAATTTAACATGTGAATTTACGCATGTTATAGATCTAAGCACATATCGGCATTCATGGATCACAACACCAAAGCAATCATATAAACATGCGTTTAACCATGCTCTGATACCAATTGTAAGGGACCCCTTTCGAGAGGGGGGCGAAACCCAGCATGGCGCATATAAGGGAATATAGCAGCGGAAGGGGGTTTCAAGAGTCGCAAAGCATGTATAAGATGATCAACTTTGAAAGCTTAAACAAATAGGATGTGATTCATACCATGGCCATCGATTGGATGGCGCCTTGGAAGCAAAGACCAAAGAAGATCTTCTCCAAATCGTCACACACAAGATGAAGATGCGCTTCTTCTTGTCGTCCCTTGTGCTAGCAAGGATCGTCCAAGTATCCTTGATCGAATGGAAAGGGAAAGAGAAAAATTTCTTGCTTGGCGAAAACTCTCCCAATGTCGTCCACTTCTTCTTCACGAGAGAATTGCTTCAAGAGCAAAGTCAAGCGACGACAATAGAGCGAGAGGGAGGCGTGAAGAGAGACCACAAGAATCGTGGTCACGTAAGTGACATGCTTTCTAAAAATAGAAAGCCACTCTTCCATATGCGATCATGGGTTTACCCCAATCGCAAACCTCTCTTAAATTGAACCACACGCTCAACCAATGAGCTAGTTCAATTCGGTTTGGTCCAAGACCAATTAACCCAAGCAATATGGTCTAGATCTCAATTAAACCCTAAGGCTCCAGATCTAACCGTTCATCTCCTGATGCTCCTGATCTCACCGATCGAGCATCCATTCTCTCGATCGAAGCTTACCGATCTCAAGCCCTAATCAATCAAACATGATCAGACCAGATCTCACTTACAATCAGAGATTAAATCCCTTTAAACTGAACCCAAACAATTCAGTCCACACGATCTGACTTAAGTAAGCCATATCATCAAATTGTGTGACCCTGAGGGTTTCCTCTAAATGTCGGTAACGATAATTCTCATTATCACGATCAGTGAGGGGTATCTAGCAACACATCACTATCTCCCGATATAAAGGAAAGAGTCTTCCAAGACTACACCCAAAATACAGCACAAGTGTGAATCCAATTCACAAGGCATGCAAATTTCCTTTGCCACTGGATGTTCTTATTGGACAAGCCTGTCAAGCTTGTAACTCCAATATGATGAGCATGATTAGATCAGATGAACACAGTCATCTGGGTATGGCCATACACTCTCTCAATCATCTCATCCAGGGGGCCCCTTTAGAACATCACACTCCTTAAACAAGGAGACGGCAATCCTATGTCTATCACTAGTGCCCTAACCTGATTCAAGCTCACCATCCAAGATAGTCTATAATCATTATGTTTCAAATGATATTGAACTATCTCAAAACAATGACAATCATCATTTAGAAAACACAAGTGATCTCAAGTCAGAGGAAATGTGCCACTTGTCACATTCAAGGAATATTCACATTGTGACAAACAATTGAACATCCTAGTAGGGTCTGTCCAGTACATCCCATGTACCCATGAGTCTACATCTTATTCCATGCTCGAAGCATCCTATAAGATCAGAACACATATTAGTCTCAAACATATCAAGGCTGTCTCATGTTCACCAAGATATCTCGACTAAGGACTTATAGCATGTCAGCCTAGCTGAACAGCTTTGAGACATTATTCAGAAGAACATATATTGCAGCAGACAATGTAGCTAACTGAATAACAACCATGCCTTTATAAACATAACAGTTTATTACATGATACAGATACATTCCCATGGCCTCAAACATTAGCCTTAAGGGCATACCCCAACAATTCAATCATGTTATACAAACATCATGTGATCCAATCAAGAAAATAAAATTTTCGAAAAACCCATTGGCATCAATTTTATTTCCTTATGTGCCCTACTACCTTACAACGGTCCATTAATAGGGATCCACTCATCAGACCTAGTCAGACCCACTGCCCTTGCATGCACCAAGTCATAACCGACTTGAGTCGACCTCATGGCCAACAATGCATGCCTTAAGGGCTGAACGTCCCACATGATTTCTGGCAAGCGGGTGTGACCCCGGGCCTTAATCATGAGCGTTCATTGGTTGCCTCAATTAGACATCGCTACACGCCTTTGTGCAGTCGACCTATAGCCACCTCATGCTTGCGCACAGGTGCTATCTGGTCGACCCATCTAGGCTGTCAGATGGTCTGATCAGGCTGTTGGGTCTAGACTGGACGACGACTTCAACCCTAATAACCCGTCTAAGTTTTTAAAGTAGGCGCTTATAGATCTAAGTGAGTCGCGCAAGATGTTACAAGTTTTGACAAAAACATTTTATCAAAGCGCAAACAAACATCATGCGCCAATAAGTAACATGTATAATCATGAAAATCATACATGCGCCAACATATCATAACTAGCATGTATTTTCGCATGTTGCTTAGGTTTAGATCTACAAATCGCAAACATGGATCACACAAAGCAATCATATGAATCATATCAAAACCATGCTCTGATACCAATTGAAAGTGGGGCGAAACCCTAATATGCGCAGATTAAAATTTTGCATAGCGGAAGCTAGGGTTTCTATGGATCGATTAGCATGAATATATGATCAACTTGTAAAACTTGTATAGATCAAAAGAGAGATCATACCAATGCCATTTCTTGGATGGCGACTTGGAAGCAAAGAAGCGTGTGCTTCTTCTCCAAAGGAACCGCACACAAGGTGATTGATGGCTTTCTCCTTGTCGTTCCTTGTGCTAGCAAGGATCTCCAAGTCTCCTGATCGTGTGAAAGGAATGTGATGATGTCTTTTGCTTGTCACACAACCTCCTTGGCGTGAAGACTCTCCTCACATGAGAGAAGCGTCGAAAGGAGAAGAGAGGCGAGCGTTCATCTCGAACGTGAGGCGTGAAGTCTATTTTGAAAACCATGACTTCCAAAAATAGCAAGTCATCACTTCATGCGTTCATGCGTTCATGAACCAACCGCAAACTCCTTCTTTTGAACCATGCGCTCATGTGATGAGCCGGTTCAATTATATTTGGTTCAAAGACCAAATCAAACCAAGCCTTGGTCTAGATCATATAAAACCAAATGGCTCAAGATCTAACCACACATCTCTTGATGCTCTTGATCTCATCGATCTAGCATCATTTCTCTTGATCGAAGCTTAGCGATCTCAAGCCCTAATCAATCAAACATGATCAGACCAGATCTCACTTACAATTAGAGTTTAAACTCCTTTAAACTGAACCAATACATTTCAGTCCACACGATCTGACATAAGTAAGCCATATCATCAAATTGTGCGACCCTAAGGGTTTCCTTTAAATGTCGGTAACGATAACTTACGTTATCACGAACAGAGAGGGGTATCTAGCAACACATCACTGTCTCCCGATATAAAGGAAAGAGTCTTCCAAGACTACACCCAAACCATAGCACAAGTGTGAATTCAATTCACTAGGCATACTTGTTTCCTTTGCCACTGGATGTTCTTATTGGATAAGCATGTCAAGCCTGTAACTCCAATATGATGAGAGTGGTTAGATCAGATGAACATAGTCATCTGGGTATGGCCATACACTTTCTCAACCATCTCATCCAGGGGACCCCTTTAGAACATCACACTCCAATCAAGGAGAAGGCAATCCTATATCTATCACTAGCGCCCTAACATGACTCATGTTCATTATCCAAGATAGTCTATAACCATTATGTTTCAAATGATATTGAACTACCTCAAGACAATGCCAATCCTCATTTAGAAACACAAGTGATCTCAAGTCAGAGGAAGTATGCCACTTATTTGCATATAAGGATTATTCACATTGTGACAAGCAATTGAACATCCTAAGTAGGGTCTGTCCAGTACATCCAATGTACCCATGAGTCTACATCTTATTCCATGCTCAAAGCATCCTATAAGATTAGAACACATATTAGTCTCAATCATATCAAGGCTGTCTCATGTTCACCAAGATATCTCGACTAAGGACAATACTGCATGTCAGCCAAGCTGAACAGCATTGAGACATTATTCAGAAGTATACATATGGCAGCAGATAATGCAACAACCTGAATAACAACCATTGCCTTTATAAACATTGAGTTTATACATGATACTGACAAAAACCCAAGGCCTCAAACATTAGCCTTAAGGGCATACCCCAACACTATCATAATGTAGTGAGATTCAAGCGGTGGCTCCCATGAATTCAAGAGGTGGCCCCTACCTTTTTAGGGGTGTGGCACTTTGCTCCATGTAGCACTTTGCTCCCAACTACCATATGAGAAGTGGGACTCAAGAGGTGGCCCCCACCTTTTTAGGGGTGTGGCACTTTGCTCCACATCCATCCACAAATCTCTCATTTGGGTTGACACAAATTTTCTCCACAATATAGCTTTCATAAGAAGAGCACAAAGACAATGAGCTTGAGCATAACATTGATAAGATGTAACATCAGTCATTCGATAAACCATTTGTCATTGGACATAAGCATAACATTGCTAATGAGATTTTAGAGCTAGGTCATAAGTTCCATATAATGTGTTAGAGTTCATACCATGAGTTCAAAGTCATGAGTTATCGAGGGTTATAATCAAGGAGATATGCGGGTTCGAACATAAAAAGGTCAGGATTTCAGATTTCCAGAAAATAGATTCGTAAATCAGAATTGCGACATTTATTTCAGATCCAATAACTAACCGAAAATAGGCGATATGGTAGTCAAATGAAGCTCTTCAAATCTACTTTCCAATAAAACTAGTTTCACAAGATGTCGAGCTATACCTGGGGAGATACGAGGGTTCGCACGTAGAAAGGTCAAGATTACAGATTTTTGAAAAAACAAATTTCGTAAGTTAGATAACAATACCGATTGCAACATGAATATAGCTCAGATGTCGTCGATATCATATTCAAATCAAAGCTGAGTGAATCTAGTTTCATACAAAATTTGTTTCGTGCAATTTGGATCTATAGGTCATGAGATATTGGGGTTAAAGCACAGCAAGGTCATATTGGCAACTACAATTTTCAGCAGAACAAAATTTCAGAATCATCATGCATATTCACATCCGACCCATAGAATAGAAAAACACAAGATCTAAGTTCGAAATCGAAATCATAAGACACAAGGGATCAAAGTTATCTAAAGCATGAAGGAAAGAACCAAATTTACCAAAACAAACAACAGGATTTGCTTGCCTAAGATGTTGAAATCCTTCTCCCAATCTCTTTTCTCTAGTTGGCGGCTCCTCTAGGGTTCCACCCCAAGCAAGATGCGACCAGCCTCCCTCCCCCTTCACGATTTTTTTCTCCATAATACTAACCCACAAGGCTTATGTGGCAAGCTTTTTCCAAAAATGCCCTTTAAGACTCCAACAAGGACATTTAAGCCCATAGTACCAAGATACCATCATCATCACCATAGAAAATTTAAGACTTCAAGCATGCTTAATTGACCAAGAGATATGATTTACCAAATTCATTATTTGCATACCATCATAAGGGGTTCATAATTTTTTTAGGGTATTACACTTGGTGTTGGCAAAAAGCGCAAGAAGAGAGCAGCTAGGTTGAAGGAGGCCTTGTTCAAGTTGTAGAGGCTTCACCTCTCCTTGGCGCATCCCCCTTTTTTCCTCATCAAGGCTTGGCACAAGTGGGAGTCCTACCCACTACTTGTGGCCAAGTTAGGGACAGCTTGTTGGCACCTCCTTGTTGGTGATTGACGCAAGTATCAAGCTAGACTCCAAGGTGTGGATCTCACCTTCTGAGGCTAGCACCAAGCGTGAAGGTTGAGAGGACTCGAGGAGCCCATGTGTGAGCGACTGCAAAGTATGTTCCTGCGCGCGACTTCATCATTGGCATTTGCTCCAAGAATTGCTTGAAAGGAACTACTCTTCACATCCTTCAGTTTCTCACTTGTAAGTGATCCTAGCGAGCTCTGGGAATTCTGTTTCAGGCCTATGCTTCTGCTGTAATAAAACTTTAAATTGGCACAGGATTTCCCAACACCTAGGTCATGTCTCTCCCCCCTCAAGCCCTAGCCACGAAGCCCTTCTTGCAGCCGCCCCTTCACGCTTGTCGCCCCCTTCTCCCTTGTGGCGACAAGGCTTCATCCTTCGTGGTGCAAAGGAGCTTGAAGGTTTCTCTCTTCACCATTGGCGCGTCACTTGGTGGTGGCGCATCTTTGTGAAGAAATTCTTCCTTATTGGCACAACTATGGTGGTGGCGCAATTTGGAAAATTGTGACTTCCTTTCATCACTTGGCGCAACGTCAAAGGAGGTGGTGCAAACAAGGTGGTGAGAACTCAAAGGCATACATCTCTTCTCCCAAGGCTAGCACCGAGAGTGGAGAAAGAGGGATATCAAGGAGCCCGTGTGTGCACGAGTCTAGAGGACGCTCCCTTGTTCATCTCAATGTCATCATCAATTGCTCTTAAATTGCTTACAAAAGGTACATGCTCCATCATATCTGGTGGTTCCCTCATAAGACCGATCCTTATTGAATTAGGAAATTCATTTCAGTCTTATTTCCGCTATGTTTTAAATTTGAAAATGCTCGGGGTTTCGCAACACCACCTTCCTTCAAGTGCCACTCCCTCTAAGAGATACAACAAGGAAGAAGGAAGGAAGCCTTAAGCCATCACTTGCACTAAGGGAGGAAGAGGGTGTCGCCACTTGATGTGGCCGGCGGCTTCTTCCCTTGGAGGCACCTAGGAGTGGCTAGGGCTTGGAGTATAGAAGATGGGTGGCAGCTAGGGTTGCAATAAGAGAGGTTGCACTATCATATGCGCGCCCCCTAGCGCCCTATAAATTTAGAGATTAAGTGCATGTCCTACTACTTAAGCTATTATTTGAATATAAATATTTAATTATGCCTTTAAGTTGTGGACCACTCCAGATTACTGTTGTGTCCGCAAGTGCATGGATACTTCGAAGTAATAAAAATATTGAACCACAGAGACCTACGTGTTAAGTACCGAATAGATGTTTTCTCACTAGCTAAGCAAGCCGAATATGATGGAAGTAAACTATGCAGAAAAGTATGTTAAAAAGATATCAGAGAGAAATAACTGGGACTAGGGTTTCATCCTCCTTGATTCTAATGACTAGACATAAATAAAAGATCGCCAGACTAATCTTATCATGATAAATACTTAATTCACTTCATAAAGGGATCATCTCACTTTCGTGCAGACAATCATGCAGGGACCAATCCTCGCTTTCATGCGAGATCTATCCCAGGCTAATGATAAGTAAATCATCAATCAAAGAATTCAAAGATCACTTTCATGCATCTGAATTCTAAGTTGATTGTCTCAAGTGGAATCTCAAGGATCACTTCCGTGCATCCGAGACTCAACACAAGTTCTACTTATGGTTCTCCAACGTTCCGATCCTCACTTTCGTGCAAGATCTCCATGTTTGACAACTCGACTCTACCCTTGATTTAAATTATCATCATGGCAATAAGATCACTAAAATCAAATAATTAAGAACTAACCTAAGAGAGTTCCTAACATGCAATTCTAGGGTTCCAAGTTCTCAAGCAAGTCACCTTTCGGTCTGTATTGCGAGAACTCTAAAACATGAATAATAACATCAATCTATGGAAAATCGAAGACAAACAATCACATAAGTAGAATCATTATAATAAAACTATTCTGACGAAGGTAAAAAGTTATCTAATCATTAAAAATCAAGGGGGATTACACCCCATGTCCCAAAAAGTGTTTAAGCGCGCATGGAAGAAGAGGTACAATAATCCATGGTGTACGAAATCAAAACAGAGGGAGAGAATAAATTACAATACGGCCGTAATAGTGATTACGGCCGTAATCTGGGACGAACAGTGCGGGTGACACTCCTTTGTCAATTTCTCCCTCATCTGAGATCCTTTTGCTTTGAAACCTCTGGTATATTCTCTCCACCTCCAAACGAAGCTTCTGTGTAAAAATTGTGGTGAGAGGTGCCCTCTACACCTCTCGGCACGAGGCCAAACCCTAACCACCTCTCTGTCGATTGCTCCTTATATACTGGATCAAAATTCCTTCTCCCACTTCGTGTGTCTTCTTCTCTTAAATTCGAGTCCGCAGCATCTTTCAGATCTCAATTTGAAGGTCTGGATCAAAAGATATGGTCCGCGCAAGATTTGGACCCGTAAAAATTATGTTTTTGAATAAAATTACGGTACCGTAATGAATATTATGGCAGTGCCGTAATTTTGGCTCTGTGAAGTATTTGTCAAGATTACGGCACGTAAAAATGTTTATGGCCATGCCATATTTGCTTCTATATGTTTTTGGACCAAAATACGGCCCGTAAAGATCATTACGGCAGTGCCGTAATCTCTGAAATCTCTCTGGTGGAAAATCATCTACCATTACGGCACCGTAAAGATTGTTACGGCGGTGCCGTAATCTCATGAAAACTCTGATCAAAATTTTCCAAATTATAGTACCTCTCAGGGATTACAGCAGTACTGTAATTTTATGGTAGAATTACGGTACCGTAAAATCCATTACGGGGGTGCCGTAATACGCTATGAAGCTCTGATTCTACTAAAATTTGACGTGTGACTTCATTTTGATGCCTAGAATCTATTGTTGTGCTCGAATCCTTCAAAATCCATCAAAATATAGCACTTTTTACATGAAATTCATGAAAAACAAGAAATTGTGTAGATTCCGTGATATTTAACAAATAATGCTTAAAAATAAGCAAAAGTTCATAAATATGACACGAAAAGATATATAAAATGGCATGAAATTTACTATAAATTTCGGTGTCATCAAACACATAAGGCTCAAACTTTATTGTCCTCAAGCAAATAGATAGAATAATGAACTCTACTATGGAAAATATGCCTTTTCATGAAAAATAAATTTCTAAAATATAATCACTCATGAAATTTTCCACTAACTTTTTGCACAAAAATTCAGATAAATACATCATCCTCTGAATTTAGTCTTTAAGATTCACAGCTTTGATCGAATAAAACTTCGCAACTCACATAATAAATAGAATCTCAGTCTCATGATTTCACCCAATTTTCAGTTTAAATTTATCTTACCTTTGTTTACGAGAATAGGATATCCAAAATCTTTTCCCACGCAAATTTTTTTCTTTTCTCTCCTTTTTTTTATGTCTTTTTGATGGCATGTAACCACATAGATACACACTTCTTATTTGAACTTCAACTCTTATCTTCGGTACCACTGTCAATTTTACATAGTGCCAAGTAGAGGAGTCATGTTCTTTTCCTCTTCCTCTTTTTTTTTTTTTGTACAGACTTCAACCCATGTCCTTTGGTACCACTGTCAATTTTACACAGTGCCAAGTAGGGGAGTCTCTCACTATTTTTGTGGATCTTGGAATCTTCCTTCCCAACAAATAGTAGAATAGACTAAACATCAACTAGGTTAAGTACCCGTTGACTGTTGTGTCCGCAAGTGCACAGATACTTCAAAGTAATAAAAATATCGAACCACAGAGACCTATGTGTTAAGTACCAAATAGATGTTTTCTCACTAGCTAAGTAAGTTGAATATGATGGAAGTAAACTATACAGAAAAGTATGCTAAAAAGATAATCAGAGAGAAATAACTGGGACTAGCGTTTCATCCTCCTTGATTCTAATGACTAGACATAAATAAAAGGTCGCCAGACTAATCTTATCATGATAAAGACTTAATTTACTTCATAAACGGATCATCTCACTTTCGTGCAGACAATCATGCAGGGACTAATCCTCGCTTTCGTGCAAGATCTATCCCAGGCTAATGATAAGTAAATCATCAATCAAAGAATTCAAAGATCACTTTCGTGCTTCCGAATTCTAAGTTGATTGTCTCAAGTGGAATCTCAAGGATCACTTTCGTGCATCCGAAACTCAACACAAGTTCTACTTATGGTTCTCCAACGTTCCGATCCTCATTTTTGTGCAAGATCTCCACGTTTGACAACTCGACTCTACCCTAGATTTAAATTATCATCATGGCAATAAGATCACTAAAATCAAATAATTAAGAACTAACCTAAGAGAGTTCCTAACATGCAATTCTAGGGTTCAAGTTCTCAAGTAAGTCACCTTTCGGTCCTTATTGTGAGAACTCTAAAACATGAATAATAACATCAATCTATGGAGAATCAAAGACAAACAATCACATAAGTAGAATCATCATAATAAAACTATTATGACGAAGGTAAAAAGTTATCTAATCATTAAATATCAAGGGGGATTACACCCCATGTCCCAAAAAGTGTTTAAGCGTGCATGGAAGAAGAGGTACAATAATCCATGGTGTAGGAAATCAAAACAGAGGGAGAGAACAAATTACGGTACAGCCGTAATAGTGATTACGGCCGTAATCTGGGGCGAACAGTGCCGGTGACGCTCCTTTGTTGATTTCTCCCTCGTCTGAGATCCTTTTTTTTTTAAACTTCTGGTATGTCCTCTCCACCTCGAAACAAAGCTTCTGTGTAAAAATTGCGGTGAGAGGTGCCCTCTACGCCTCTCGGCGCGAGGCCAAACTCTAACCGCCTCTCTGTCGATTGCTCCTTCGATACTAGATCAAAATTTGTCATTCTACATCGTGTGTCTTCTCCTCTTAAATATGAGTCTGTAGCATCTTTCGGATCTCAATTTGGAGGTATGGATCAAAAGTTATGGTCCGTGCAAGATTCGGACCCGTGAAAATCGCGTTTTTGAATGAAATTATAGTACCGTAAAGAAGATTACGGCAGTGCCGTAATTATGGCTCTGTGAAGTCTTTGTCAAGATTACGGCCCGTAAAAATATTTACGGTCATGCCGTATTTGCTTCTGTATGTTTCTGGACCAAAATACGGCCCGTAAAGATCATTACGGCAGTGTCGTATTCTCTGAAATCTCTCGGATGGAAAATCATCTAGCATTACGGCACCGTAAAGATTGTTACGGTGGTGCCGTAATCACCATGAAAACTCTGGTCAAAATCTTCCCAAATTACGGCACCTCTTAGGGATTACGGCTGTGCCGTAATTCTGTGGTGTAATTACGGTACCATAAAATCCATTACGGGGGTGCCGTAATTTGCTATGAAGCTCTGATTCTCCTGAAATTTGATGTGTGACTTCGTTTTGATGTCTAGAATCCATTGTTGTGCTCGAATCCTTCAAAATCCATTAAAATATAGCACTTTTTCCCTAAAATTCATGAAAAACAAGAAATTGTGTAGATTCCGTGATATTTAACAAATAATGCTTAAAAAAACAAGCAAAGTTCATAAATATGACACAAAAAGATATATAAAATGGCATGAAATTTACTATAAATTTCGGTGTCATCAAACACATAAGGCTCAAACTTTGCTTGTCCTCAAGCAAATAGATAGAATAAAGAACTCTACTATGGAAAATATCCCTTTTCATGAAAAATAAATTTCTAAAATATAATCACTCATGAAATTTTCCACTAACTTTTTGCACAAAATTTTAGATAAATACATCATCCTCTGAATTTAGTCTTTAAGATTCACAGCTTTGATCCAATAAAACTTCGCAACTCGCATAATAAACAGAATCTCAGTCTCATGATTTCACCCAATTTTCATTTTAAATCTATCTTACCTTTGTTTACAGGAATAGGATATCCAAATTCTTTTCCCACATAAATTTTTTTTTCATTTCTCTCCCTTTTTTTTTGGTCTTTTTGATGGCATGTAACAACATAGATACACACTTCTTATTTGGACTTCAACTTTTATCTTTGGTACCACTGTTAATTTTACACAGTGCCATGTAGATGAGTCATTTTCTTTTTCTCTCTCTCTCTTTTTTTTATAGACTTCAACCCATGTCTTAGGTACCACAGTCAATTTTACACAGTGCCAAGTAGGGGAGTCTCTCACTATTTTTGGATCTTGGATTCTTTCTTCCCAACAAATAATAAAATAGACTAAACATCAACTAGGTTAATCAATTGACATCAATTCAAAAATTACACTCATATGCTCATTTTATTCAAGTAAGATGCTTCACCCTTAGATTGCATTCATCAAACAACATACCTAGCCAAAAACCTTATGCATCAATCAATGAAGAATTTCAATAAGTAAATATATATTGAAGAAATAAATTTAACTTAATAGGTATATCTCCATTCATAGGCATGCATGCATGAACATTCATCATGATATATAATAAAAATCTACTCATCTCTCATCACATGGATTCATGTCATAAAATTTTTAAACATCAAAATATGTCAAAATCAATGCAAAAGGTGTGAAGCATGAAACTCAAATGGTCATGGTCAAAAGTGTGACATGATAGACTCAAGCAACTTCATAGAATAGAAATCTCAGTGAATGATACATCTAAAGCAAATCAAAGATGCAATCATATGAAATAATCTAGAGAGAGCAAATGATACTCACAAAACTATATAGCAAGCTCTGACCAAAAACACATAAGGCTCAGACCAAAAATAGTGTCGGGGCAAATGTTGCAAGGTCCAACTAACACGAATCCTTAGGGGAGCTTGATCAGGACTTCAAACTAACTTCCAAGCTTCAGGTCTCCAAGGTCCTTCACGTTAGCCCTTCAACAATCTCGATTGAAGGTTGAAGATGAAGGAGAAGAGAGGGAGGGTTCGATGGAGGAAAGGAATCAAGAGGGAAGTGGACTCAACACAACACACTTAGCACACACAAACGCAATTATGTTTCAAATGTTCATAAAGTTTAGACTATCCCCTCCCAAACCAAACACAAGGGCTTTAAACCCTTCCTCTCAACGTTTAAAAACTCCTCACATGAAGACAAACTGCATGTTGCTGAGGTAAGAGTTGGCGCATGATAGTCTTGCCTATTTTGGTCAAGCAAATCAGCTAGCATATGGGCTGTGGTTGGCTGGTATTTCCTCCTTGGTTGCTAGCTGGATGTTTCCCATGCACATGGTATTTTTCCTTGGCTGTTAGCTGAGTTGTGGCGTGGTCGAGCTGGACTATCCTTGTTGAATCTCTCGCATGAAGAAGTGTGCAAGCTTCTCAATTGGTGCTCCCTCTTTGAAAGTGGCAGAACTAAGAGTTGTGTGAGCTGCGCCACTATGTGTTGGAGTTGGCTGGATGTTGATGGATGCGCATACAAGGGTCAAAATTGGATGTTGACCACTGTTGTGTCCGCAAGTGCACGGATACTCGAAGTAATAATTAAGATATCGAACCACAGAGACCTCATTTGCTAAGTACCAAAGAATTGATTTCTTATTAGCTAGGCAATCGAATATGATGCAAGTAAAATTCAGAAAGAACACAAAATCAGAGAGAGAAAAGCTGGGACTAGGGTTTCATCCACCTTAATTTCTATGACTAGAAGGAAATAAGCACATCGTCAGTCCACTCTTATTATGATAAAGATATAATTTACTTTATAAAGAAATCATCTTGCTTTCGCACAGACAATTTACAAAGAATCAATCCTCACTTTCGCACAAGATTAATTCAATGCTAAATATAAGTAAGTTATTGACAAAGAAATCAAAGATCACTTTCATGCATCCAAGCTCTATGTCAATCATCTCAAGTGAAAACTAAATACTTTTATACTTTAGTTTCACAGGTTCTACTTAAGGTTCTCCAATGATCTGATACTTAATTTCTTAAAATATCTTCATGTTTATTTCAATAATTCTTCCTAGATCAGATTATCAACAAGGCAATAAACTTCTAAAATCTAGAAATAAGAACAAACCTAATTTCTTACGATGAGTTCCTAAATCTCAATTTTAGGGTTCCAAGTTTTCGCAAATCACTTTTCAGTCCATATCACAAAAACTCCAATACATGCTGATAATATGAAACTAGAAATAATTAAAGGCAATCATCACTTAAGCAGAATTATCATAACAAAAGTTCCCTAACAAAGTAAAGTTTATCTAGTCATTATGAAATTATGGGGATTACACCCCCCCCCCCCATGTCCCAAAAAGTGTTTAAGCTAGCATGGTTTGAGAATTACAGTAATCCATAGTTTAGAACGATCAAAAATCGATGAGAAAGAGAAATTTTTACTAAACAAAGGGCTGTAATGAAAATTACAGTCGTAATTTTGCCCTTGAAATCGCAGTGAACAGTGGCGGCGCTTGCAATTTCTTCGATTTCTCTTTCGATCGATCTCCTTTCGCTCTGAAACTTCTAGGTATATTCTCCTCTCCCAAGCGAAGCTTCCCTTCAAATTTCACAGCTGGAGATGCTATATATGCTTTGAAAGTCCCCTATACTTGGGGGGGGCGAAACCCTAGATAGGCGCATATAAGACTTTTGCAGCGGAAACAAGGGTTTCAAGAGGATCTATGCATGAGATATGATCAACTATAATCGATTGCAAAGATAAGTAAGGAGTCATACCATCGCCATTGCTTTGGATGGCGCCTTGGAAGAAGAGAGCAAACGGGATCTCCTCCAAAAGATGCGCACACAAGAAGATGTCGCCTACTCCTTGTTGATCCTTGTGCTAGCAAGGTTCTCCAAGTGAACCTGATCGAATGGAAGGGAAGAGAAGAATTCTTTTGCTTGGCGAGACCTCTCCCTTATCGTCAATGCTTCACCACCCGAATGTGTCGAGAGCCCAAAAAAAAAACAAAAGAGACGACAATAGGGCAAGAGAAGAAGCGTGAAGAGAGGCAACGTGAGGCGTGTCCACGATTAGAGAACATGTTATCCAAAAATAGCAAACCACTTCTCAACGTTCACGCGCTCATGAACAAGTCGCAAACCTCTTCTCCCTTGAACCTTGCGCTCACTTGATGAGCCGGTTCAATTTGGTTTGGTTCAAAGACCAATTAACCCAAGCGATTTGGTCTAGATCATATTAAACCCTAAGGTTCCAGATCTAACCGTTCATCTCCTGATGCTCTTGATCTTACCGATCTAGCATCAATTCTCTCGATCGAAGCTTACCGATCTCAAGCCCTAACCAATCTAACATGATCAGACCAGATCTCACTCACAATCAGAGATTAAATCCCTTTAAACTGAACCCAAACAATTCAGTCCACACGATCTGACTTAAGTAAGCCATATCATCAAATTGTGCGACCCTAAGGGTTTCCTTTAAATGTCGGTAACGATAACTTACGTTATCACGATCAGTGAGGGGTATCTAGCAACACATCACTGTCTCCCGATATAAAGGAAAGAGTCTTCCAAGACTACACCCAAACCACAGCACAAGTGTGAATCCAGTTCACAAGGCATACATGCTTCCTTTGCCACTGGATGTTCTTTATTGGACAAGCGTGTCAAGCCTGTCCCTCCAATATGATGAGCATGATTAGATCAGATGAACATATTCATCTGGGTATGGCCATACACTTTCTCAACCACAGCGCACTGCAGCTCAGGTGCTCCCACCAGGTAAATGCGCCTGTCCCAGAGTCGAACCCTGGACCTCCCACCTGGTCAAGCCACTGCTGCATGCGCCTCTGCCAAGTGTGCTGTGTGCTCTTGTCTGATCAAATTACAAATTAATCTATCTAGACAAGATTGACACGCAAGTCAATTACACTTTATAAATTAAATAACATGTGATTCGCAGATCACAATAAAAAATTAATTTACAAGTTAATTCCAGGCACGCAGGCCCCAGCACAGCACACATTAATCGGGCAGCCCACATAAGAGTAAATAAACAGGCATATGGTATTCAATCAACATGTGATCCATTAATAAGAAAATAAAATTTTGAAAACCCTTTGTTATCAATTTTACTTTTCTTATGTGCCCTACAACCTTACAACGGTCCATTGATAGGGATCCACTCATCATGTCTAGTCAGATCCACTGCCCTTGCATGCACCAAGTCCTAACTGACTTGAGTCGACCCAGTGGTCAACTATGCATGCGTCAAGGGCTGAACAACCATCATGGGTTCTGGCAAGCGGGTGTGAACCCGGGCCTAACTCATGTGCGTTCACCAGTTGTCTCAACCAGACCTCGCTACACGCCTGTGATGCAGTCGACCTATAGCCACCTCATGCTTGCGCATGGGTGCCATCTGGTCGACCCATCTAGGCTGTCAGATGGTCTGATCAGACTATTGGATCTAACCTAGAGGATGACTTCAACCCCATCAACCCGTCTAAGGGTTTATAGCAGGCGCTTAGTCTAATGATAGGCGCGCAAGTTAAATTTTTCTTTGACAAAAGAACAACATGCGCCAATACATGCGCCAAGAAGTAACAAACATCATACATGTATATTCGCATGATGAACTAGCATAAACTTTCGCATGTAATAAAACTTAGATCTAAGCATAAGCATAAACATGGATCACACATTATCTTCAAGCAATCATATGATTTAAACGATAACCTTTCGGCTCTGATACCAATTGAAAGGTTCCCCTGTAACTAGGGGGCGAAACCCAGATAGGTGGCGCATAAAAATTTTGCAAGCGGAAGCATGGTATTCAATAGATCTTTCGCAAATATAAGATCAACTTGTTCGAGTATGGATTCATACCATTGCCATTGGTTCGATTGGCGTCTAGGAAGAAGATGGCGACAGGGCTCTCCTCCAAAGCGCCGCACACAAGATGATCAACGGCTTGCTCCTTGGACGCTCCTTGTGCTAGCAAGGATCTCCAAGTGACCTTGTCGTGTAAGGGATGAGGTGCTTGGCCGAATTTCCTCCAAGTCGTGAGTCTCCTTCACCATGAGAGAAATGTCGTCCAGAGAGATAGGCGAGCGGCGAGAATAGGGCTTCTATCTTCGAACAAGAAGCATGGTCTCTTTTGAGATCATGGTTTCTAAAATTAGAAACCACACCCCACGTTCTCTCATTCACGCCAAGTGAATGAATCGCAACATGCCCCCTTTGAACCATGCGCTCAATTAATGAGCGGTTCAAGTTGATTTGGTTTAAAAACCAAATCAAACCAAGCCTCGATCCAGATCACCTTAAACCCTAAGGTTCAAGATCTGACCATTCATCTCCTGATACTCTTGATCTTACCGATCTAGCATCAACTCTCTCGATCTAAGCTTATCGATCTTAAGCCCTAATTAATCAAACATGATCAGACCAGATCTCACTTACAATCAGAGATTAAATCCCTTTAAACTGAACTCAAACAATTCAGTCCACATGATCTGACTTAAGTAAGCCATATCATCAAATTGTGCGACCCTAAGGGTTTCCTTTAAATGTCGGTAACGATAACTTACGTTATCACGATCAGTGAGGGGTATCTAGCAACACATCACTGTCTCCCGATATAAAAGAAAGAGTCTTCCAAGACTACACCCAAACCACAGCACAAGTGTGAATCCACTTCACCAGGCATACATGTTTCCTTTGCCACTGGATGTTCTTATTGGACAAGCGTGTCAAGCCTGTAGCTCCAATATGACGAGCATGATTAGATCAGATGAACATAGTCACCTGGGTATGGCCATACACTTTCTCAATCATCTCATCCAGGGGGGCCCCTTTAGAACATCACACTCCTTAAACAAGGAGACGGCAATCCTATATCTATCACTAGTGTCCTAACCTGACTCATGATCATTATCCAAGATAGTCTATAACCATTATGTTTCAAATGATATTGAACTATCTCAAAACAATGACAATCATCATTTAGAAACACAAGTGATCTCAAGTCAGAGGACATGTGCCACTTGTTGCAATCAAGGATTATTCACATTGTGACAAGCAATTGAATATCCTAGTAGGGTCTGTCCAGTACATCCAATGTACCCATGAGTCTACATCTTATTCCACGCTCAAAGCATCCTATAAGATTAGCACACATATTAGTCTCAATCATATCAAGGCTGTCTCATGTTCACCAAGATATCTCGACTAAGGACTATACTACATGTCAGCCTAGCTGAACATCATTGAGACATTATTCAGAAGTATACATATTGCAGCAGATAATGTAACAACCTGAATAACAACCATTGCCTTTATAAACATAGAGTTTATACATGATACTGATATAATCCCAAGGCCTCAAACATTAGCCTTAAGGGCATACCCCAACAATCTCCCACTTGCACTTAATCTAATGGTTGAGAAATCTCAAACCCATATTATTACAGTGCTTCTCATGCTTCTGCTGCGCCAGAGGCTTTGTAAGCGGGTCAGCCAGATTGTCGTCTGTATGAACCTTGCAGACTTTGATCTCGCCACGATCAATGATCTCCCGGATCAAGTGAAACCGTCTCTGTATGTGCTTGGACTTCTGGTGCGACCGTGGTTCCTTTGCCTGTGCTATTGCTCCAGTGTTATCATAGAAGATAACCAAAGGATCTGCACTCGAAGGAACAACACCAAGTTCCTGAACGAACTTACGAATCCACACTGTCTCCTTGGATGCTTCCGAGGCTGCAACATACTCGGCTTATGTTGTGGAATCAGCAACAATAGACTGTTTGAAACTCTTCCACACCACTGCACCTCCATTCAAGCTAAAAACATAGCCTGATTGCAATCAGAAATCATCCTGGTCAGATTGGAATGAAGCGTCAGTATATCCTTCAATACTGAGTTCTTCCTGACCACCATACACCAAGAACATATCTTTGGTCCTCCGAAGATATTTCAAAATGTTCTTGACTGCAATCCAGTGCGCCTGACCTGGATTACTTTGGAACCGACTGGTCACGCTTAACCCGTAAGCGACGTCTGGGCGAGTACACAACATCGCATACATAATGGATCCAATAGCCGAAGCATAAGGCGTATTGTCCATTTCATCTTTCTCAATCTGTGTTTGTGGACACTGACTCTTCGAAAGATTCAGACCATGTCTGACTGGAAGATATCCTCTTTTAGAATTTTCTAAATGAAATCTCTCCAGGACTTTATCGATGTAAGTACTCTAGCACAGCCCGAGAAGCCTCTTAGATCTATCTCTGTAGATCTTCACACCTAATACATAGGCTGCTTCTCCTAAATCTTTCATCTGGAAACATTTTCTTAACCATGCTTTAACCGCATGCAGTTCAGGAATATCGTTTCCAATGATTAAGATATCATCGACGTAGAGGACTAGGAAAATAATTACGCTCCCACTAAACCTCTTATATACACACGGGTCATCTTCATTCTTGATGAAACCAAACTCACAGATTGATTCATCAAAACGAATATTCATAATCCAGTTTTTCACACGCTCCCAATAATTACGCTCCCACTAAACCTCTTATATACACATCCTCATCCAGTTTTTCATTAAGGAAAGCAGTCTTCACATCCATCTGCCAGATCTCATAATCATAATATGCTGCTATAGCAAGAATAATCCGAATAGACTTGAACATAGCTACAGGAGAGAAAGTTTCATCATAATCTATCCCGTAGATTTGTTTGAAACCTTTCGCAACTAGCCTGCCTTTATAGGTAACCACGTTACCATCCATGTCAATCTTCTTCTTGAAGATCCATTTACAGCCTATAGGGATTACTCCCGGAGGCGGATCAACCAAATCCCAAACTTGGTTATCTGACATGGAGTCCATCTTGTCTCGCATAGCTTCAAGCCATCTCGCTGATTCCGGTCCACTGACCGCATCCGCATAAGTGAGGGGTTCATCATCAATGATGTAGACTCCGTTATAGTGCTCAGGCTGTCGACGGATCCTTCCCGATCTTCGCGGTTCCCGTGATATCTGAGCCTCAGGTTGTTCAGTAACCTGATCTACTGGCTCAGGCTCATCCAACTGTGCTTGACTACTTTGTCCTTCTTCTGGATTCTCATCCAGCTTTATTTCTCTCCCACTGGCCTCTTGCAGAAGAAATTCCTTCTCAAGAAAAATAGCCGTTCGAGCAACAAATACTTTGTTCTCTTTGGGATCGTAGAAATAATAACCCTTAGTTTCTTTAGGGTAACCGACAAAGATGCATTTCTCAGATCTGCTCTCCAGTTTCCCAGAGACGAGCTTTTTGATATAAGCCTCGCAACCCCAGATCTTAATAAATGTCAAGCTCGGCTGTTTCCCATACCATAACTCATATGGCGTCTTTGAAACTGCCTTGGATGGCACTCGGTTTAGTACCTTTGCAGCTGTTTCCAGTGCAAATCCCCAAAAGGAGTAAGGTAGAGTAGCCTGACTCATCATAGAATGAAACCATATCCAGTAAGGTTCTGTTCCTCCTTTCGGACACACCATTCCATTGCGGTGTTCCTGGCGGAGTGAGCTGTGAGATAATCCCACACTCCTTCAGATAGTCAGTAAACTCTCGACTCAAGTATTCACCACCTCGATCTGAACGAAGTGCCTTGATATTTAGGCCTAGCTGATTCTGTACTTCATTCTTGAACTCTTTGAACTTGTCAAAAGATTCACTTTTATGTCTCATTAGATAGACATACCCATATCTACTGAAATCATCAGTAAAGGTAATGAAGTATAGATAGCCACCTCTGGCATGTTTACTGAAAGGCCCACACACATCACTGTGTATAAGGTCAAGTAAACCTGAAGCCCTTTGACCTTTCTTAGGAAAAGGAGACTTCATCATTTTACCCATTAAACAAGCTTTGCATGTATCAAGCTCCTCATAGGAGAATGATCCCAGCAGTCCATGATCATGCAACCGCTTAATGCGCTTCTTGTTAATATGGCCTAAACGACTATGCCATAGCAAGGTGCTGTCATCAGCAAACTTGGCCTTCTTAATATCAATATTTTGTATAGAACATTCCATGTCCAACATGAATAACCCATTGTTAATCGACCCAGTAGCATAAACAATATTATCAAAAGAAATAATACACTTTGAAATATTGCATTCAAAGGAAAACCCTTTCCTGACAAGAGCAGGAATAGAGATAATATTTTTCGTAATGCTTGGTACAAAGTAACAATTATCCAGTTCCAATACAAGTCCAGATGGTAAAGAGATGTAATAAACGCCTACAGTAACAGCAGCAACCCGTGCCCCGTTTCCAACTCGTAGGTCCACCTCATGCTGTCCCACCTGTCTTCTTCTCTTGAGTTCCTGTACATTTGAACAAATGTGAACTCCACATGCAGTGTCCAACACCCATGAGATAGAAGAAGAAACCATGACTTCAGTCACGAAAATACCTGAGCCAGAAGCGAAACTTCCCTTCTTGTCTCCTTGGAGCGCTTTACAGTCCTTTTTCCAGTGACCCAGCTGGCCACAGTGGAAACATCTGTATTCCTTCGACCGCTTAACCTTTTGTTTTAGAGCCTTGTTGTAGTTCTTGACTGGGGCCTTGCCCTTCTTCCCTTTCTTCTTGTTCCTAGAAGGAACCATCAAGACAGAGGATGAAGGCTTTCCCTTTAGAGTCAACTCTGTAGTCAAGAACATATTCAGCAACTCTGCCGGGGTACAGTCGATCTTGTTCATATTAAAATTAATGATGAACGGATCAAAAGTAGCCGGAAGAGACTGCAGGATAATGTCTACAGCAAGCTCCTGATTGATGGTATGTCCCAGTTTCTCAAGAGCCTCCTTGTACCCAATCATCTTGAGTACGTGAGCTCCCACTGGACTCCCTTCAGCCAGTTTGCTCTGAAAGAAAAGCTTAGTCAAATTGTAGCGTTCAGTCCTAGCCTGTGCAGCATATAGCAGCTTGAGGTTTACTATAATTTGTATAGCAGATAGATCCTCATGCTGACGCTGCAACTCTGGCATCATAGACGCAAGCATCAGGCAAGCGACATCAATGCTATCATTGACATGCTTCTCATAGGCATCCCGAACCGCCCTTGCGGCGTTCGCAGTGGGTTGAGGCGGTATAGCCGTCTCGAGGACATACAGCTTCCTCTCAGCCTTAAGAACAATCTTAAGGTGTCCGTACCAGTCTGAGAAGTTTGGTCCAGCAAACTTCTCCCTTTCCAGTAGGGATCGCACATTGAAATTCGTGGTGTTCGTTGCTGCAGTAATCTACAACAATGCAAGAACAGCAAGGTCAATATCAATGTTTAGAATCAATCCAGGACTTAAGAAAGATTCTTTTCTCACTATTTTATCTGGCTGAAAAATCCAGAAAAATAGCCCGAAAGAGTTAAACTCTTTTAGTGAGATGAGATCCAGATTTCATACTTGGTCTCCGCGTCCCGCTCAGGCGAGATAAGATGCACAGAGAGTACAAGCACTAATCTCTGGTAGGTAATCCCTGCCAATCGCCAGCCCGTGCGATTCCCCTTCATCTGGGCAATCCAACAGACTGTGCCAACTGAGTTGGTACAACACAGTCTCTGATCCCACAGATGGCTGCCTCCATATAGCTACAATATGCGCCACATATGTAGCCTACATGGTCAAGCTGACCCGACCTACTCCCTGGACCACCACGTGCTATGCTGAGCAACGAGAAGCGATAAATCCCTTCTCTGTAACACGCAGGTGTAATCACACACCGTCTGAAGATAGATGGGCGTGCCCACTGAGTGGGTACAACACGGCCCCAACGATAGTCAGAACAGTGAGGTTTCGCGCCAGAAGGCTTACGAGCTTGATATTTTAGCATTGGATTTTAACGGTCTTTTATCTTCTTAACTATCATGCAAACCCTATGGTGATAGCAGAAGATTAAATCATGCAATTCTAATTATATAAACAATAAATAGAAAGCATGCTGATCTTATGTGGTCAAAGCCCATTAAGCCTAGGTAAGACCTTAATTTAACTTAAGTCTTCACTTGAGCTCTTGATGGGTCTTTTGCATCTCATCTGGCCCAACCCAGGGCCCAAGCGCCCACTGCAGCTCAGGTGCGCCCACCAGGTAAATGCACCTGTCCCAGAGTCGAACCCTGGACCTCCCACCTGGTCAAGCCACTGCTACATGCGCTTCTGCCAAGTGTGCTCTATGCTCATGTCTGATTAAAATTACAATTTAATCTATCTAGACATGATTGACACGCAGGTCAATTACACAATAAATTAATTAAAATGTGATGCGCAGATCACAAGAAAATAATTTACAATTAATACAGGCTCGCAGGCCCCAGCACAGCACACATTAAATTGGGCAGCCCACATAAGATTAAATAGACACCAAACATGGTATACAATCAACATGTGATCCAATAATAAGAAAATAAAATTTTCAAAAACCCATTGGCATTAAATTTATTTTCCTTATGTGCCCTACTACCTTACAACGGTCCATTAATAGGGATCCACTCATCAGATCTAGTCAGACCCACTGCCCTTGCATGCACCAAGTCCTAACTGACTTGAGTCGACCCAGTGGTCAACAATGCATGCAATTGGGCTGAACGACCCTCATGAGTTCAGGCAAGCGGGTGTGACCCCGAGCCCAACTCATGCGCATTCACTGGTTGTCTCAACCAGACATCGCTACACGCCTGTATGCAGTCGACCTATAGCCACCTCGTGCTTGCGCACAGGTGCCATCTGGTCAACCCATCTAGGCTGTCAGATAGTCTGATCAGACTGGTTGGATCTAGACTCGACTGTGACTTCAACCCTAATAACCCGTCTAAGTGTTTCAAGTAGGCGCCACTTAGATCTAAGGTGAGTCGCACAGGTGATGTAGTTTTAAGAAAAACTAATATGCGCCAACAAAAAGATACAACATGTAATATTTTCGCATATAACCTTTAGATCTAGTCTTTTGCGCAAACATGGATCACAAAGCAAACATAGCAATCATATTAACATGGAATAACTTTGCTCTGATACCAATTGAAAGTCCCCTATACTTGGGGGGGGCGAAACCCTAGATAGGCGCATATAAGACTTTTGCAGCGGAAACAAGGGTTTCAAGAGGATCTATGCATGAGATATGATCAACTATAATCGATTGCAAAGATAAGTAAGGAGTCATACCATCGCCATTGCTTTGGATGGCGCCTTGGAAGAAGAGAGCAAATGGGATCTCCTCCAAAAGATGTGCACACAAGAAGATGTCGCCTACTCCTTGTTGATCCTTGTGCTAGCAAGGTTCTCCAAGTGAACCTGATCGAATGGAAGGGAAGAGAAGAATTCTTTTGCTTGGCGAGACCTCTCCCTTATCGTCAATGCTTCACCACCCGAATGTGTCGAGAGCCCAAAAAAAAAACAAAAGAGACGACAATAGGGCAAGAGAAGAAGCGTGAAGAGAGGCAACGTGAGGCGTGTCCACGATTAGAGAACATGTTATCCAAAAATAGCAAACCACTTCTCAACGTTCACGCGCTCATGAACAAGTCGCAAACCTCTTCTCCCATGAACCTTGCGCTCACTTGATGAGCCGGTTCAATTTGGTTTGGTTCAAAGACCAATTAACCCAAGCGATTTGGTCTAGATCATATTAAACCCTAAGGTTCCAGATCTAACCGTTCATCTCCTGATGCTCTTGATCTTACCGATCTAGCATCAATTCTCTCGATCGAAGCTTACCGATCTCAAGCCCTAATCAATCTAACATGATCAGACCAGATCTCACTCACAATCAGAGATTAAATCCCTTTAAACTGAACCCAAACAATTCAGTCCACACGATCTGACTTAAGTAAGCCATATCATCAAATTGTGCGACCTTAAGGGTTTCCTTTAAATGTCGGTAATGATAACTTACGTTATCACGATCAGTGAGGGGTATCTAGCAACACATCACTGTCTCCCGATATAAAGGAAAGAGTCTTCCAAGACTACACCCAAACCACAGCACAAGTGTGAATCCAGTTCACAAGGCATACATGCTTCCTTTGCCACTGGATGTTCTTTATTGGACAAGCGTGTCAAGCCTGTAACTCCAATATGATGAGCATGATTAGATCAGATGAACATAGTCATCTGGGTATGGCCATACACTTTCTCAACCATCTCATCCAGGGGGCCCCTTTAGAACATCACACTCCAAACTAGGAGATGGCAATCCTATGTCTATCACCAGCGCCCTAACATGACTCATGCTCACCATCCAAGATAGTCTATAACCATTATGTTTCAAATGACATCGAACTACCTCAAAACAATGCCAATCATCATTTAGAAACACAAGTGATCTCAAGTCAGAGGAAGTATGCCACTTGTTCGCATACAAGGATTATTCACATTGTGACAAGCAATTGAACATCCTAGTAGGGTCTGTCCAGTACATCCAATGTACCCATGAGTCTACATCTTATTCCATGCTCGAAGCATCCTATAAGATTAGAACACATATTAGTCTCAATCATATCAAGGCTGTCTCATGTTCACCAAGATATCTCGACTAAGGACTATACTACATGTCAGCCTAGCTGAACATCATTGAGACATTATTCAGAAGTATACATATTGCAGCAGATAATGTAACAACCTGAATAACAACCATTGCCTTTATAAACATAGAGTTTATACATGATACTGATATAATCCCAAGGCCTCAAACATTAGCCTTAAGGGCATACCCCAACATGCTTCCCAATGGCAAAACATAGGGTGGTGGTGAAGATCGTGATTTCTCTGTCCATGATCGATCAAAATTAGGGCTTCTGATGTGATGATGTTCGCCTTCTTCTCTAGAGTATGCCCCTCTTTACGGATCTCAATTTGGTAGTCTAAATCGTCGGCAATCATCCATGCAAAAATCGGGCTTCAATTTGACTGGGAAAATCGGCCGCCTAGGTTAGAATTACGGCCGTGATTTTGATTACGGTAGTGCCGTATTTCACCCTGTGAAGAATCTGGAAAGAAACACGTGCCGTGAAAACAACCACGGTAGTGTTGTGATCGCACAAAACATTCTGTGAGGAAATCACCCGACATTACGGCCCGTAATATACATTATGTTAGTGCCGTAAAAACTACAAGACTCTCTGGTCGGAAATCAACCCAAATTACGGCAGTGCTCAGAAATTACGGTGGTGCTGTGGTTTGTTCTGTAAGTTTAGTGAAACCATGGTACCGTAATATTGATTACGGCCCTGCCGTATTTTTGATCTGAAGCTCTGATTTGCGTGAAATTTGACAAGTAATCTTCTCTTGATGATGGGAATTCGTCTATACCTTTGGATTGCTTGAAAACGCCTTAAAATAATGCCTTTTTTACCTGAAAATGATCAAAAACACAAAAAGGTATAGATTCTTCAATATTTAATAAATAAGGCATGAAAATAAGCAAAAAAGCATGGATATAACATAGAAAGACCTATCAAATGACACAAAATATACTATGAATTTTTGTGTCATCAAATACATAAGGCTCAATCTTTGCTTGTCCTCAAGCAAAATCAAAAACTGATCAAAGGAATAAACTTTCATATGAGGAATAAACTTCTAAAATATAATCACTAATAAAAGAATTCACAAATTGCTTCATAAAATTTCAAATAAACATATCATCTTCTGAATTCAATCCTCAAGATCCACAACTTAATCAAATAAAATTTCGTAACTTGTATAATAAGTAGAATCTCAATCTCAAGATTTCACCTAGTTTTAGTTCAAATCTCCCATACTTTTGTTTACAGGAATAGGATTCCAAAATCTTTTTCCACACAAAATTTTTAAGTTCCTCCCCTTTTTTTGTATCGTTAACATTCTCTAATTCGATTACCACCTTTTTTCTGGTGACGATTTTAGAGTACACTGATCACATAACCAATGTAATAGAACTCATATCTCAAAGGTAGGAAGAATCTTCCATGAGATAGTGGAGTTAATGTGAAACGTCTCTCCATGGTATGTACCCTCATAGATACATACTTCTTTTTTTGTTTGGACTTCAACTTTGAACTTTGGTACCACCGCAAATCAACATGGTGCGAAGACAAGGAGTCATTCTTTTGAACTTTTCTTTTCTCTCATCATTTTTTTATATTTTGACTTCAACCCATGTCTTAGGTACCACTGCCAATTTTGCGCAGTGCCAAGTAAGGGAGTCACCTCTCCTAAAATTGGATCATGGAATCTTTCTTCCCAACAAATAGCAAATAGGATGAACATCTACTAAGTTAACCCATCGATATCAATTCAAAAATCATACTCATATGCTTGTTTTATTTAAAGAAGTAGCTTCACTTTTAGATTAAATTAATCAAACAATATATCTACCCAAAATCTCATGCATCAATCAATGAAAAATTTCAATAGGAAGATATATATTAAAGAAATAAATTCATCACAATAGGTCTATCCCTAATCATAGGCATTTGACAAATTTATCATCAAGAAAATCATACTGCCAATAGAATTTTCAGAAATAAACCACACTACAACATTACAGCATAAAACCATAACAAGTGAAAATTTTGCATATATCCATTCAGAAACAAATTTATATAATCCATCATCCATCAGTATGCACCCACACAAGGTGCTCAATATCAATAGAAGATCAAATATCATACAACCATATTGAATTCAAAATCATGATAACAAATTCAGAATCATAGTGATACAACCAAATCAAATTTTAAAATTTAGAGAGTCATGACAAACAGTATATAATAGCAGTGGACAAAAGAAGTTTGTCCAATCCAAGTCATCCTTCTTTATAAAGATATGAAACATCAATAGCAATATAAGATAAACAAAGAATAGATAGGGAAAAAGATACTCACAGGGCTCTAATGATCATCATCAGATCCAATCTCCTCAGTGTCCTCAAGTGCTGCATCCATAGGATCATTGTGTTGTCCCCCCTGGTCTCCTCCATAAACTCCACCTCTCCTGCTATCCTCAAATCCGAACCGGTAAATTAAATCTAGCTGGAGAACATCAAAATGAATCTCAAGAATGGGCAGAAAGGATCGCATAAAAGTTTGTGAAGGTAAGGGCAGATCAGTCAGTGCAAGAATGGGCGAAAACACAAGTGAAAATCCCAAAAAATGGCCATGGAATTACATAGTCAAACGAGATTACGGCCGTAATTTATCTTACGGCAGTGCCGTAATTTTGATAGTTTAAACATCACAGCCATAAAAACAATACGGTAGTGCCATAAAATTCCCTAAATTTTCTCTTAAAAAATCGGTCATAATTACGGTACTGTGAAATGCATTATGGTAGTACTGTAAAAACGAGCAGATTTTTTTAAAAAAATTAAATAAATAAATAAATAAATAAAATTATTCACAAAATTACGGGATGTGAACGAGTTTACGGTACTACCGTAATATGAGCCAAATCTCAGAAACTTTCTGTATGAAAATTACACGAACTAACGGCCCGTGAAAAGCATTACGGTAGTGCCGTAAAAGCAATAAAACTTTCTAGTTGAAAACGGACCGAAATTATGGCCCATAATATGCCATTACGGCGGTGATGTATTTTGTACCAAACTCGATTTTACTTGCAAAAAGAGAAGAAAAATTAACACTAAAAATAACTAAAATAAAAGAAACTAAGCCAAGTAAGAGTGTTTGGGTTGCCTCCCAAGAAGCGCTAATTTAAAAGGTCATTAGCTTGACCGTTCTGCACTCATGTTTGATCGTAGTTCCTTGCGTCGCCATTCTAATTTCTCTTTGTTTTATCCACTACTTCCAGATACATAAGCTTCATTCAAGAAACAATGTCCAACTTTACCCATGAGCTTTTTTCCTTTATTAAGCAGTTTCAATCTTTCTCTTCTTTTCTGCCTCTTCTTTCTTTTCTTTTCAGTTTTTAAATCAGCTTTCTCCTGAAGTTCTTCTTTCACACACTCAAGAGAGATGTTTCTTTCAAAATTAGAGGGTTCATCAAATAAATTGTGTACATCACTAACAACATTATCTATTACATCAATACTACAACATGATCCTGAATATGATGCTTTTTTCAATGAATCTATTAAATCAAACTCAATTATATTTTCACAAATATCAAATGCGAGTTTTTCTTTCCTAACATCAATGACTGCACCTACTGTGGCTAAAAATGGTCTACCAAGGATAATTGGGTTTTTGGAACTTTCCTCCATTTCTAACACTACAAAATCTGCATGAATGAAATACTTACCTATTTGAACTGGAACATTTTCTAAAATATCAACTGGATACTTTACTGATGAATCAGCGAGCTACAAAGATATTGAAGTTGGTTTAAGCTCTCTCATGTCCAATTTTTTGCAAATAGATAATGGCATTGGGCTTACACAAGCACCAAGATCACATAAGGATCGGTCAAAAGTCATACTCCCAATTGAACAAGAAATAGAGAAACTACCTGGATCTTTTAATTTTGGTGGCAACTTGTTTTGGATGATAACACTACACTCCTCAGTTAATGCTACAGTATCATAGTCCTCTATCTTTCTTTTATTGGATAATTTTTTTTAAAAAAACTTAGCATATGTGGACATTTGAGATAAAGCTTCAGTAAATGGAATGTTAATATAAAGCTTTTTCAAGACATCAAGAAATTTCCCAAATTGCTTATCTAACTTGGTCTGCACTAGTCTCTGGGGAAAAGGTATAAGTGGCCTATATGGTGTTGGTGAACTAGGTCTAGAAACATCAATCTGACATGGCTCTTTACCTTTAGGTTCATCACCCTTATGAGGTGGTGAACTAGCATGGAACTGCACATGAGCAGGTTGTGTTTCTAAGCCCGGTTCACTGCTATGTTCTAAGTTGGGCTCTTCCTCCTTATCATCTAATCTACCCCTTGGTTCATCTAATTGCTTCCCACTCCTGGTAGTGATAGCATTACAATGCTGCCTAGGGTTTGGTTCAGGTTTAGTAGGCAATTTCCCTGGGGGTCTATAGGATGTGCTAGCTTGTTGTGCTATTTGGTTCTCTAGAATTTTATTGTGGGTAGCCAAAGATCCTACTTGAGAAGCAAGTTGGCTAACCAATCCTTTAAGCTCTTCAATTTCCTTATTTTGATTTGTCATGAATTGATTTTGACTAACCATAAATTTTTCAAGCATGGACTCTACAATAGAGTTCTATGGCTGATTTTGATTTTAATTTCTCTATTGGTATCCTCTTTCCTCATTCTGTCCCCTTACATTATTACTACCTTTCCAAGATATATTTGGATGATTCCTCCATCCAAGGTTATAAGTATTAGAATAGGGGTCATTATTTTTTCTACCTTGATTATATCCCCCTATAGCATTCACATGTTCTATACCCTAACCAGCAATAACTTTACATTCCTCAGAATAATGCCCATGATTACCACAAATTACACAGATAACAGAAGATGAAACTACAGCAGTTTGCATTTGAAAAGAATCAAACCTATTGCACAAAGAATCTACCTTTTCAGCCAAAGTGCGCCAATTATCATTTTCATTCTTACCATGAGGAGGCCGATATATCACTCCTCTCTCTGTACTCCACTGGTTGTGGTTCAAAGCCATCTCCTCAAGCAAGGTAAAAGCATCATCAATGGTCTTGTTCATGAGGGCTCCTCCTGCAGCAGCATCAATAGTTAGGCGGGTATTATAAAGTAAACCATTATAAAATGTATGAATTAAAACCCATTTTTCAAGGCCATGGTGAGGACACTTCCGTTGTAACTCGTTGAAACACTCCCATACCTCGCTAAAAGACTCGCCATCCCGCTGTGCAAAGCTTGTAATCTGGTTCCTTAACTTGATTGTCTTGCTGGGTGGAAAGTACTTCATCAAGAAAGCATTAGATAATTGATCCCATGTAGTGAAGGTACCGGTAAGTTGAGATTGCAGCCAAGAGCATGCTCGGTCCCTAAGAGAAAAAGGAAACAATCTAAGCTTTAATTCATCACTAGAAACTCTATTAATTTTAATAATATCACATAATTCAAGAAATAAAGCAAGATGTTGATTAGGATCTTCAAGTGGAGTTCCTCCAAACTAATTTTGCTGGATCACAGATAGGAAAGCAGGCTTGATTTCAAAGTTATAAGCCTCTATCGCTAGTCTAGCAATGCTAGAATGTATCTCCTGTGAAATAGGGGCTGCGTAGTCCCTAAGTGATCTTCTGTCTGCCATGACTACTTCTTCTTCTTGCCTTTCTTCAAATCTGAGTTTCCTACGCAGTCTAATAGTTTTGTTAATCTCAGGTCCTAGGGGAACTAGAGGTCCTGATCTAAGATTCCTGTGCATGCACAAGTGGATAGATCAAATAAACTCAAAATATGCAGAAAAGTATAGAAAGCAGAATTAATCTCAAATTCAGAAGATTTCTAAAGAAAATAAAAAAAATAGAAAGTAAAATAAAAGCCTAGTCTACCAATACTATCAATATCTTTTATATTAACAAAAACTAAGGTGCCCAGCAACGGCGCCAAAAACTTGTTATGTCTGCAACTGCACAGATACTCGAAGTAATAATTAAGATATCGAACCACAGATACCTCGTTTGCTAAGTACCAAAGAATTGATTTCTTATTAGCTTGGCAATCGAATGTGATGCAAGTAAAATTCGGAAAGAACATGAAATCAGAGAGAGAAAAATTGGGACTAGGGTTTCATCCACCTTAATTTCTATGACTAGAAGGAAATTAGCGCATCGTCAGTCCACTCTTGTTATGATAAACATATAATTTACTTTATAAAGAAATCATCTCACTTTCGCGCAGATAATTTACAAAGAATCAATCCTCATTTTCACACAAGATTAATTCAATGCTAAAGATAAGTAAATCATTGACAAAGAAATCAAAGATCACTTTCATGCATCCAATCTCTATGTCAATCATCTCAAGTGAAAACTAAATACATTTATACTTTAGTTTCACAGGTTCTACTTAAGGTTCTCCAATGATCTGATACTTAATTTCTTACAATATCTTCATGTTTATTTCAATAATTCTTCCAAGATTAGAGTATCAACAAGGCAATAAACTTCTAAAATCTAGAAATAAGAACAAACCTAATTTCTTACGATGAGTTCTTAAATCTCAACTTTAGGGTTCCAAGTTTTTGCAAATCACTTTTCAGTCCATATCGCAAAAACTCCAATACATGCTGATAATATGAAACTAGAAAAAATTAAAGGCAATCATCACTTAAGCAGAATTATCATAACAAAAGTTCCCTGACGAAGTAAAGTTTATCTAGTCATTATGAAATTAAGGGGATTACACCCCCATGTCCCAAAAAGTTTTTAAGCTAGCATGGTTTGAAAATTGTAGTAATCCATAGTTTAGAACGATCAAAAATCGATGAGTGAGGGAAATTTTTACTAAACATAGGGCTGTAATGAAAATTGCAGCCGTAATTTTGCCCTTGAAATCGTAGTGAACAGTGGCGGCACTTTCAATTTCTTTGATTTCTCTTCCGATCGATCTCCTTTCACTCTGAATCTTCTGGGGTATGTTCTCCTCTCCCAAGCGTAGCTTCCCTTCAAATTTCATAGCGGGAGATGCTCTGTACTCTTCCTGGTGGCGAAACCTAGGGCGGCAGTGAAGATCGTGATTTCTCTCTCAGTGATGGATCAAAATTAGGGCTTCTGGTATGATGCTGTTCGTTTTCTTCTCTCGAGTATTCCCCTTTTTACGGATCTCAATTTGGTGGTTTAAATCGTCCGCAATCATCCGCGCAAAAATTAGGCTTCAATTTGAACTGGAAAATTGGACGCTTGGGTTAGAATTATAGCCGTGATTTTGATTACGGCAGTTCCGTATTTCACCCTGTGAAGAATCTGGAAAGAAACACGTGCCGTGAAAACAACCATGGCAGTGTCGTGATCGCGCAAAACATTCTGTAAGGAATCACCCGACATTACAGCCTGTAATTTACATTACGGTAGTCCCGTAAAAACTGCAAGACTCTCTTATCGAAAATCAACCCAATTTACAGTAGTGCTTGGAAATTACGGTGGTGCCGTGGTTTGTTCTATAAGTTGACTGAAACCACGGTACCGTAATATTGATTACGGCCCTGCCGTATTTTTGGTCTGAAGCTCTGATTTGCGTAAAATTTGACAGGTAATCTTCTCTTGATGATGGAAATTCGTCTATGCATTTGGATTGCTTGAAAACGCCTTAAAATAATGTCTTTTTTACCTGAAAATGATCAAAAACACAAAAAGGTATAGATTCTGTAATATTTGATAAATAAGGCATGAAAATATGCAAAAGAGCATGGATATAACACAAAAAGACCTATCAAATGATACAAAATATACTATGAATTTTCGTGTCATCAACCACCTACTGGACTAGCTTGTTATGTTGAAGCTAGATGAGGTCTTGTGCTGTTGAAAGTGTGAAGCAAAATGTTTATTGAATGTTCCAAGGGTAGGTTGCTAAATGTTGACTGCTCATGTTGGAATTTGACGTGATGTTGACTTTGGTTGAGGGTTGAATGTTGAGGAGTGTGTGTCGTGAGGTCAAGGTGCCTTGTAGAGTTACATAAACCAAAACCTAGGCTAGTGCAACCTATTACATCATCTAGGAAAGTAAATAACTTAAAAGAAAATAAACTCCTAGGCTACCCCTAGGTACATGAAAAGCTACAAAATGCTAAAATAAAACATAGATCATGCTTATAATATAAGATTATCCAAAATGCCCTGCAAATAAATATGCAGGTAAATCAACATTGGCATAGATTAAATCATCCTAGATCAAATGGCCCAAGCTTATCATATTGAGCCCATGCTCATGCATCAGCTCTTCCAGGCGGTGAAGAATTCTCCTCCGGAGAATTAAAATTGAAGCTCTACTTTGGCTCAAGTGGCCATCTCAATGTATGCAAATTGTCATCACCTTTCATTGCGTCCTCATCCCTGCACATAAAATACAAATATTTGAAATTATTTGTTTTCTTATGTGTGTGCGCAATTTGTATTTTGAAAACATGATAAGAAAATGTCAGTCTAGATGTGTAAGTTGGAAATGAGAGAGTACCAAGGGACATGCAATCCTTAGATGGGTACTCTTTTGGGAAAGTAGTGTCATTGATTAATTTCCATACAAGCATCAAATAATATGTGGGAAGCAAAGTAGGTGTCACAATGAAATCAATATCAAGCTGCAAGGGGTTGACTCAACTAAGAATTTTTAGAGAATGATTGAGTCATCAAGGTACATATCTTCGAAAAGCAATGACATGTTCGGTGTATGGGATGAGTCAGTGAAAGTGGTGTCATGGGACCAACCAAAAAGGAAATATGGTGGCATAGGGTCACCTAGGCATGGAGGTGTGCTAAACAAGGTGTGGTTGTGGACACTAAGAAGTAGGCATCCCATGGAAAAGTTTAAGGTCAACTGTAGGGATGAGTCAAGATAGAGTGTCAAGTTCTTGGGTGGGTCTAGGGATGAGTCAAGATAGAGTGTCAAGTTCTTGGGTGGGTCAAGGAAACTATACGATAAGATTTCTACAAGCCGTCCCTTACATATGGCTAGAGGGGCAGTAGGAATTGGTTGAGTGGAACTTGCATGGGGCTCCTTTTGTGTTGTCGCGGACTTAATTATTGGGAAACCTTGGGGATTTTAAACTTTTATAAACATATAGAGCAGAAGCAATCCTCGAAATAGGCTAGTCCAAAAAACCCAGAAGATCATGTCATGCGAGGGAATCAACACAGTGAGTAAGAGATGATACATTGAAGCAAAGCAAAGGGATGCGATGTAGGTGCCCAAGCATACACCCTCTACAGTCTCGCACATAACAGATGCTCAAGTTCTCTTCTTCCACGCCTGGTGCTAGCCTTGGGAAGAAGATCCACACCTTTGGGAGTTCTCTTCAAGAACTTGCGCCACCCACAAGGAGAATGCTCCAAGAGAAGGGGCAAGGAGAGAGCTCTTCACATCAAGTGGGCGCATCTCCTCTCAATCCCTTTTTATAGAAATCATGGTAATTCTTCACATTCTAAATTAAATTTAGAATTAATCTCTGAATTAAATTCATAATTAAATATAGAATTAAATTTTAAATTAAAGTCTCATTATGGCCCTTAATGGCATGACTCTTCATATTCAAAAATAAATTCAGATTTAAATTTAGAATTAAATTCCCATGATAACTATTGGGCCCAGGCGACTTATCCTCATGGCCCACTGGGCCATGCTAGACTTCATTTAGCCCATTTGGCCCAAAATGAAGTTTAACTCTAATAAGTCCCTTCCATCTCATCAGGCACAATGGCGCTGATGAATTCTCCCAAATAGATCTGAGTTATCCAATAACTTGATCATAAGGCTACTCAATCAATACGAGAACTTGAGTATCAAGTTGTACGACCCTGTAGGTTTCTCTAACATTTGCAGTGATGAACTCAGGTCATCACAAGCAGTGAGTGGCACCTAGCAGTGCATCGCTGCTACCCAAATCTTCGGAATGGATATCAACATCGACATCCCCATTATCGCAACAAGATACCGATGCATTACAGTCTCTTTGTCATACTGATATACAATTGGACAAAGTGTGTCACCACTTTATTTTCTCTCAATCTCATGGTCATGACTAAATCAGGCTTTCACCTGGGTATGGCCATACAATTTCAGTCATGCAACCATAGGGGGGCTCTGTGGATATCAAGCTTCCCTTAGGAAGGGGCAAATCCTATGTCTGTCCATTGATCTTCTTATATAGGTCGTTACATACCCAATGACAATCATTATAATCTCCCAACTATAGCAAGGTGTTAGGTTATATCAAAGCATGTCTCTAACCATATAGAAGAGTCAATGACCTCAAGTCAAGGGATCAATGCATCTTCTGTCACTTGTGAGGTTAACTTATGACACCAAATTAGAGCCTCACAGCAGGTCAGTCTAGTATATCTACCACTGTCATACTCATATGCCTGCGTTAGCACCTCGTGCCTAACCAGCCCATATACCAGTCACACATGTGCCAAAGCTATCCTATATCTACTCAGGTACTTGACTAGGGACATAAGTTTGAGCACAGATTCAATCTGTCTCCAGGGACATTATCATGCAAGTACATAGTTGCAGATGTAAACATAGCATAATAACAACAATGCCAGAATGATATATAAAATATCAATGTCAAGTAGTACAAGATAGACCAACAAAGGGTCCAAGGGCATAAACACCAACATTAATCTCCTCAACTGGTTGATTAAATTGAGGTAACCCTAAGGGTGGTGTTTTCTAATGTTCAGGTTCAGGGTCCAAGGGTGGTGGCTTGAGGGTATGGGGTAGAGGGACCCAAGAGACAAGACTCAATGGTCATAAGTGTTGGGGTATGCCCTTAAGGCTAATGTTTGAGGCCTTTGGGATGATTTCAGTATCATGTATAAACTATGTATAAGTTTATAAAGGCAATGGTTGTTATTCAGGTTGTTACATTATCTGCTGCTATTATGTATACTTCTGAATAATGTCTCAATGGTGTTCAGCTTGGCTGACATTAGCATTGTCCTTAGTCGAGATATCTTGGTGAACATGAGACAGCCTTGATATGATTGAGACTAATATGTGTTCTAATCTTATAGGATGCTTCGAGCATGGAATAAGATGTAGACTCATAGGTGCATTGGATGTACTGGACAGACCCTACTTAGGACAATTGTTTGTCACAATGTGAATAATCCTTATATGCAAGCAAGTGACATATTTCCTCTGACTTGAGATCGCTTGTGTTTCTAAATGATGATTGGCATTGTCTTGAGGTAATTCAATATCATTTGAAATATAATGGTTATAGATTATCTTGGATAATGAGCATGAGTCATGTTAGGACACTAGTGATAGATATAGGATTGCCTCTCCTTGTTGGAGTGTGATGTTCTAAAGGGGCCCCCTGGATGAGATGATTGAGAAAGTGTATGGCCATACCCAGATGACTATGTTCATCTGATCTAATCATTTTCATCATATTGGAATTACAGGCTTGACACGCTTGTCCAATGAGAACGTCCAGTGGCAAAGGAAACATGTATGTCAAGTGAATTGGATTCACACTTGTGCTATGGTTTGGGTGTAGTCTTGGAAGACTCTTTCCTTCATATCGGGAGACAGTGATGTGTTGCTAGATACCCCTCTCTGATCGTGATAACGTAAGTTATCATTACCAACATTGATGGAAACCCTTAGGGTCGCACAATTTGATGATATGGCTTACTTATGTCAGATCGTGTGGACTGAATGGTTTTGGTTCAGTTTAAAGGAGTTTAAACTCTGATTGGAAGTGAGATCTAGTCTGATCATGTTTGATTGATTAGGGCTTGAGATCGGTAAGCTTCGATCGGGAGAATTGATGCTTGATCGATGAGATCAAGAGCATCAAGAGATGTGTGGTTAGATCTTGAGCCATCTGGTTCATATGAGATCTAGACCATGGCTTGGTTTGATTTGGTCTTTGAACCAAATGGAATAGAACCGGTTCACTTTGGTGAACGTATGGTTCGATTGAGAGATGAGTTTCGATGGTTACGTGGGAGTTAAAGTAAGAGTAAAACACTTACTATATTTGGAAGGCATGATTCCTTTTGGAAACCCCCCACGGTTTCGAACGTTGAGACGCTCTCTCTCGCCCCCTTCCTCTCGTGCGTGTCTTGCCTCCACGAAAGGGAAGAAGTTTCGCCAGCCAAAGGGGTGAACACATCTCCTCATACACGATCAGGATACCTTGGCATTTTTGCTAGCACAAGGGACGCGCAAGGAAGCAAGTTCCATCACCTTGTGTGCGACTTCTTTGGAGGAGAGCCACTCGCCCTCTATCTTCTTCCAAGCCGCCACTCATGGCCATGGTAACATCTTCACTTGTTTTAAGCAAGTCTTAATGTTGATCATATGATTAAGCCATACGATCATGAAACCTAAAATTTCCGCTGCCTATGAAAATTTTATATGCGCCTATGACCTAGGTTTCGCCACTTTCAATTGGTATCAGAGCCATGTTTTGGCTTCATGCATATGATTGCTTTTGTTGTGATCCATGTTTGTTATAAGCTTATGGTAGATCTACTACATGCGCATCTTTTGGGCATCATGCGAAAATATAGTCCATGGTTTAGAACTACATGTATCTTGTTTTCTTCCAAGCTTGCGCATGTATGATGCTTGTTTGCGCATAGGGAGAAGTTTTTATCAAAAACTTATTGTCTTGCGCGCCCCTCACCTAGATCTCTAAAGCGCCTACTTGATATACTTAGACGGGTTACTAGGGTTGAAGTCGTCAGTCTAGTCTGGACCCAACAGCCTGATCAGACCATCTGACAGCCTAGATGGGTCGGCCAGATAGCACCTATGCGCACGCATACAGGTGGCTATAGGCCGACTGCAGAAGGGCGTGTAGCGATGTCTGATTGAGGTGCCTAGTGAACGATCATGATTAAGGCCCGGGGTCACACCCGCCTGCCTGAAATCATGTGGGACGTTCAGCCCTTAAGGCATGCATAGTTGACAACTAGGTCAACACAAGTCAGTTATGACTGGGTACATGCAAGGGCAGTGGGTCTGACTTGGTCTGATGAGTGGATCCCTATTAATGGACCGTTGTAAGGTAGTAGGGCATATAAGGAAATAAAATTGATGCCATGGGTTTTTCAAAAATTTTATTTTCTGATTGGATCACATGTATGCTTATTTAACCTGATTGGGTGTCTATTTAATCTTATGTGGGCTGCCCTTTTATTTGTGTGCTGTGCTGGGGCCTGCGTGCCTGGAATTAATTTTATAAATTTTATTGTGATCTGCGAATCACATTTCAATTTATGAAAAATGTATAATTGACCTGCGTGTCAAACCATGTCTAGATAGATTAAAATGTAATTTGATGAGACATGAGCACAGAGCACACATGGCAGAGGCGCTTGCAGCAAGTGGCTTCACCAGGTGGGAGGTCTAGAGTTCGACTCCAGAACAGGCGCAACCAGTCTGGTGGGCGCATGCATTTGGACTGCAGAGGGCGCTTGGGCCCGGGCTGGGCCAGATGAAGTGAAAGAGACCCATAAAGAGCTCAAGTGAAAACTTGTGTAAAACTAGGGTTTTTACTTAGGCTTAATGGGCATTTACCACATAAGATAATTGTGCTTTCAATTTACTGTTTTAAGTAAGATTAGCACATGCATGATTTATTCTTTTGCTATCACCATAGATATTGCATGATAGTAAGAAGATTAAATGGACCGTTAAAATCCAACGTAAAATATCAAGCTCGATAGCCTTCTGACGCGAAACCTCGCTGTTCTGACTATCGTTGGGGCCGTGTTGTACCCACTCAGTGGGCACGCCCATCTATCTTCAGACGGTGTGTGATTACACCTGCGTGTTACAGAGAAGGGATTTATCGCTTCTCGTTGCTCAGCATAGCACGTGGTGGTCCAGGGAGTAGGTCAGGTCAGCTTGACCATGTAGGCTACATATTGAGTATATGCTAGCTATATGGAGGCAGCCATCTGTGGAATCAGAGACTGTGTTGTACCAACTCAGTTGGCACAATTTGCTGGATTGCCTAGATGAAGGGGAATCGCACGGGTTGGCGATTGGCATGGATAGCCTACCAGTGATTAGTGCTTGAACTCTCTGTGCATCTTATCTCGCCTGAGCGGGACGCGGAGACCAAGTATGAAATTGTTGGGGTATGCCCTTAAGGCTAATGTTTGAGGCCTTGGGATTGTAACAGTATCATGTATAAACTATTATGTTTATAAAGGCAATGGTTGTTATTCACGTTGTTACGTTATCTGCTGCAATAATTGTACTTCTGAATAATGTCTCAATGGTGTTCAGCTAGGCTGACATGCTGTAATGTCCTTAGTCGAGATATCTTGGTGAACATGAGACAGCCTTGATATGATTGAGACTAATATGTGTTCTAATCTTATAGGATGCTTCGAGCATGGAATAAGATGTAGACTCATGGGTACATTGGATGTACTGGACAGACCCTACTAGGATATTCAATTGCTTGTCACAATGTGAATAATCCTTGATTGCAACAAGTGGCACATTTCCTCTGACTTGAGATCACTTGTGTTTCTAAATGATGATTGTCATTGTTTTGAGGTAGTTCAATATCATTTGAAACATAATGGTTATAGACTATCTTGGATGGTGAGCTTGAGTCATGTTAGGGCACTAGTAATAGATATAGGATTGCCGTCTCCTAGATTGGAGTGTGATGTTCTAAAGGGGCCCCCCTGGATGAGATGATTGAGAAAGTGTATGGCCATACCCAGGTGACTATGATCATCTGATCTAATCATGCTCATCATATTGGAGCTACAAGCTTGACACGCTTGTCCAACAAGAACATCCAGTGGCAAAGGAAACTTGCATGCCTCGTGAAGTGGATTCACACTTGTGCTGTGGTTTGGGTGTAGTCTTGGAAGACTCTTTTCTTTATATCGGGAGACAGTGATGTGTTGCTAGATACCCCTCACTGATCGTGATAACGTGAGTTATCGTTACCGACATTTAAAGGAAACCCTCAGGGTCGCACAATTTGATGATATGGCTTACTTAAGTCAGATCGTATGGACTGAATTATCTGGATTCAGTTTAAAGGGATTTAATCTCTGATTGTAAGTGAGATCTGGTCTGATCATGTTTGATTGATTAGGGTTTGAGATCGGTAAGCTTCGATCGAGAGAATGGATGCTAGATCAGTGAGATCAGTAGCATCAAGAGATTAACGGTTAGATCAAGAACCTTAGGGTTTAATGTGGTCTAGACCATATCGCTTGGGTTAATTGGTCTTTGGACCAAACCAAATTGAACCATCTCATTGAGTGAGCGCTTGGTTCAAGGGAAGATGAGTTTGCGCATGGGGGTGAACCCATGGTCGCATGAACGTTTGGGGTTTACTAATTTTAGAAGCCATGACTTCTAAACGGGGGAACGCCTCACGTTCACGCCTAAGACGCTCTACTCTCTCGCCTCTCCTCTCTCTCGTCGCCAACAAGCTCTCTCTCGTGTGTGGTGAAGAGGTTGACGAAAAAGGAGAAGGAAGAAATCGCCAAGCAAAGGATTCTCTTCCCTTCCATTCGACAAGGACTCCTTAGAACCTTGCTAGCACAAGGAGCACTAAGGGAGTAGGCGATCACATCTTGTGTGCGTCTTCTCTGGAGGAGAGCGACTTCACTCTCTGCTTCCAAGTCGCCATCCATACAATGGCATCGGTATGATTTCTTCTCTGATCTTTGAAATCGATTTATGTTGATCATATTACATGCATAGATCCTAGAAACCCCTTCCGCTGCATCAAAACCTTCATATGCGCCTATTAGGGTTTCGCCCTCCCCTTGTTTAGGGGACTTTCAATTGGTATCAGAGCAGTTTTTGCATGTTTTTATGATTGCTTAAAGGCTTTGTGATCCTTGTTTGTGAATTAATGCTTAGATCTATAACATGCGAAAATTACATGTTAAGTTGTTGCATATGCGAAAACTTGATTCTTGTTTACTTGGCGCATGTTTGTGTGCGCATAGTTGTTTTTCTCAAACACTTCATGACTTGCGCAACCTTCATTAGATCTAAGAGCACCTACTATAAACCCTTAGACGGGTTGATAGGGTTGAAGTCACAGTCTAGGTAAGATCCAACCAGTTTGATCAGACCATCTGACAGCCTAGATGGGTCGACCAGATGGCACCTGTGCACAAGCACGAGGTGGCTATAGGTCGACTGCAGACAGGTGTGTAGCGAGGTCTAGTTGAGACAACCAGTGAACACGCATGAGTTAGGCCCGGGGTCACACCCGCTTGCCAAAACTCATGAAGGTGGTTCAGCCCTTTCCGCATGCATGGTTGACCATTGGGTCAACTCAAGTCAGTTAGGACTTGGTGCATGCAAGGGCAGTGGATCTGACTAGATATGATGAGTGGATCCCTATTAATGGACCGTTGTAAGGTAGTAGGGCACATAAGAAAAATAAAATGGATTTCAATGGGGTTTTGAAAAAAAAAATTTTATTTTATCTATGGATCACATGTTGATTGATGCCATCTGCTTGTTTATTTCATCTTATGTGGGACGCCTAATTAATGTGTGCTGTGCTGGGGCCTGCGTGCCTGTCTTAAAGATGTAAATTAATTATTGTGATCTGCGCATCACATGTTATTTAATTTATTAAATGTAATTGACCTGCGAGTCAATCTTGTCTAGATAGATTAAATTGTATTTTAATTAGACAAGAGCACAGTGCACACTTGGCAGAGGCGCATGCAGCAGTGGCTTGACCAGGTGGGAGGTCCAGGGTTCGACTCTGGGACAGGCGCATTTACCTGGTGGGCGCACCTGAGCTGCAGATGGCGCTTAGGCCCTGGGTTGGGCCAGATGAGATGCAAAAGCCCCATGGAGAAAAGCAAGTGAAGACTTAAGTTAGGTTAAGGTCTTACTTAGGCTTAATGGGCTTTTACCACATAAGATCAGCATGCTTTCTATTTATTGTTTATATAATTAGAATTGCATGATTTATTTATCTTCTGCTATCACCATAGGAATTGCATGATAGTTGAGAAGATAAAAGACCGTTAAAATCCAACGTTAAATATCAAGCACGTAAAGCCTTCTGACGCGAAACCTCACTGTTCTGACTATCGTTGGGGCCGTGTTGTACCCACTCAGTGGGCACGCCCATCTATCTTCAGACGGTGTGGGATTACACCTGCGTGTTACAGAGAAGGGATTTATCGCTTCTCGTTGCTCAGCATAGCACGTGGTGGTCCAGGGAGTAGGTCAGGTCCGCTTGACCATGTAGGCTACATATGGGGCATATGTTAGCTATATGGAGGCAGCCATCTGTGGGATCAGAGACTGTGTTGTACCAACTCAGTTGGCACAGTCTGCTGGATTGCCCAGATGAAGGGGAATCGCACGGGTTGGCGATTGGCAGGGACTGCCTGCCAGAAATTAGTGCTTGTACTCTCTGTGCATCTTATCTCGCCTGAGCGGGACGCGGAGACCAAGTATGTGTTGGGTCCCCTTCAAGGGGGAGCGAAACCCTAAGCATGCGCAAATCAAAGTACTTGCATGGGCGGAATTAGGGTTTCTATCGGATCGCATGTTCTATATAATCAACTTTGTTTTAATTGAAAGATCATGAGAAGATCTCACCATAGCCATGGGTGGATGGAGCCTTGGAAGCAAAGAGTCGAATGCTTCTTCTCCAAAGGTGACGCACACAACAATGAAGATGGCTTGCTCCTTTGAATCCTTTGTGCTAGCAAAGCTCTTCAAAGGGTCCTTGATCGTTGGAAAAGAAAGATGAGATGATATCTCCCTTGGCCGAAAGCTCTCTTCTTCCTCTTCATCTAAGCTCTAAGCCACATACGAGAGAGCTCCAAAGATTAGAGCCGTTGAGGCAAGCATATGCGTTTTGGCGTTACAAGACTTCCATAAAAGGAAGGTCATGAAGCCATGCGTTCATGGCTTTGAACTAATCCAAAACGCAAACTTAATTGAACCATGCGTTCACATATGTGAACCGGTTCAATTGAAGTTGGTCCAATTTCAATTGGTCCAAAGACCAAATCGAACCAAGCCAAGCCATGGTCTAGATCTCCCTTGAACCAAATGGTTCAAGATCTAACCGATCATCTCTTGATGCTCTTGATCTCACCGATCTAGCATCCACACTCTCGATCGAAGCTTACCGATCTCAAGCCCTAATCAATCAAACATGATCAGACCAGATCTCACTTACAATCAGAGGTTAAATCCCTTTCAACTGAACCAAAACAATTCAGTCCACACGATCTGACTTAAGTAAGCCATTTCATCAAATTGTGCGACCCTGAGGGTTTCCTTTAAATGTCGGTAACGATAACTTACGTTATCACGATCAGTGAGAGGTATCTAGCAACACATCACTGTCTCCCGATATAAAGGAATGAGTCTTCCAAGACTACACCCAAACCACAGCACAAGTGTGAATCAACTTCACAAGGCATGCATGTATCCTTTGCCACTGGATGTTCTTATTGGACAAGCGGGTCAAGCTTGTAACTCCAATATGATGAGCATGATTAGATCAGATGAATATAGTCACCTGGGTATGGCCATACACTTTCTCAATCATCTCATCTAGGGGGCCCCTATAGAACATCACACTCCTTGAACAAGGAGACGGCAATCCTATATCTATCACTAGTGTCCCAACCTGACTCATGATCATTATCCAAGATAGTCTATAACCATTATCTTTCAAATGATATTGAACTACCTCAAAACAATGACAATCATCATTTAGAAACACAAGTGATCTCAAGTCAGAGGACATGTGCCACTTAGTGCAAACAAGGATTATTCACATTGTGACAAGCAATTGAATATCCTAGTAGGGTCTGTCCAGTACATCCAATGTACCCATGAGTCTACATCTTATTCCATGCTCGGAGCATCCTATAAGATTAGAACACATATTAGTCTCAATCATATCAAGGCTATCTCATGTTCACCAAGATATCTCGACTAAGGACATATAGCATGTCAGCCTAGCTGAACAGCTTTGAGACATTATTCAGAAGTACACTTATTACAGCAGACAAGGTAACAAACTGAATAACAACCATTGCCTTTATAAACAAAAGTGTTTATACATGATACTGTTACAATCCCAAGGCCTCAAACATTAGCCTTAAGGGCATACTCCAACAGTATGAAATCTGGATCCCATCTCACTAAAAGAGTGTTACTCTTTCGGACTGTTTTCTTGGATTTTTCAGTCAGATAAAATAGTGAGAAAAGAATCTTTCTTAAGTCCTGGATTGATTCTATACATTGATACTGACCTTGCTGTTCTTGCATTGTTGTAGATTCCTGCAGCAACGAACACCATGAACTTCAATGTGCGATCCCTACTGGAAAGGGAGAAGTTTGCTGGACCAAACTTCTCAGACTGGTACGGACACCTTAAGATTGTTCTTAAGGCAGAGAGGAAATTGTATGTCCTCGAGACGGCGATACCGCCTCAACCCGCTCCGAACGCCGCAAGGGCGGTTCGGGAAGCCTATGAAAAGCATGTCAATGATAGCATTGATGTCGCTTGCCTGATGCTAGCGTCTATGACGCCACCGCTGCAGCGTCAGCATGAGGATATGTCGGCTATAGAAATTATAGCAAACCTCAAGATGCTGTATGCTGCACAGGCGAGGACTGAGCGCTATAACTTGACCAAGCTATTCTTTCAGAGCAAACTGGCTGAAGGGAGTCCAGTGGGAGCTCACGTGCTCAAGATGATTGGGCACAAGGAGGCTCTAGAGAAACTGGGACATACCATCAATCAGGAGCTTGCTGTAGATATTATTCTGCAGTCTCTACTGCCCTCTTTCGATGCGTTCATCATTAACTTTAATATGAACAAAATCGACTGTACTCCGGCAGAGTTGCTGAATATGCTCTTGACTACGGAGGAAACTCTGAAGGGAAAGCCTTCAACCTCTGTCTTAATGGTTCCTTCTAGGAACAAGAAGAAGGGGAAGAAGGGCAAAGCCCCAGTCAAGAACTACAGGAAGGCTCTGAAGCAAAAGGTCAAGCGGTCGAAGGAATACAGATGTTTCCACTGTGGCCAGCTGGGTCACTAGAAAAAGGACTGTAAAGCGCTCCAGGGAGACAAGAGGGGAAGCATCGCTTCTGGCTCAGGTATTTTTGTGACTGAGGTCATGTTTTCTTCTTCTATATCATGGGTGTTGGACACTGCATGTGGAGTTCACAATTGTTCAAATGTACAGGAACTCAAGAGAAGAAGACAGGTGGGACAGCATGAGGTGGACCTACGCGTTGGAAACGGGGCACGGGTTGCTGCTGTTGCTGTAGGAGAATATTACATCTCATTACCATCTGGACTTGTATTGGAACTGAACAATTGTTACTTTATTCCCAGCATTACTAAAAATATTATCTCTATTCCTGCTCTTGTCAGGAAAGGGTTTTCCTTTGAATGCAATATTTCAAAGTGTGTTTTATCTTTAGATAATATTGTTTATGCTACTGGGTCAATTAGCAATGGGTTATTCATGTTGGACATGGAATGTTCTATACAAAACATTGATAATAAGAAAGCCAAGTATGCTGATGACAGCACCTTGCTATGGCATAGTCGTTTAGGCCATATTAACAAGAAGCACATTAAGCGGTTGCATGATCATGGACTGCTGGGATCATTCTCCTATGAGGAGATTGATACATGCAAAGCTTGTTTAATGGGCAAAATGACGAAGTCTCCTTTTCTTAACAAAGGTAAAAGGGCTTCAGGTTTACTTGACCTTATACACAGTGATGTGTGTGGGCCATTTAGTAAACATGCCAGAGGTGGCTATCAATACTTCATTACCTTCACTGATGATTTCAGTAGGTATGGTTATGTCTATCTTATGAGACATAAAAGTGAATCATTTGACAAGTTCAAAGAGTTCAAGAATGAAGTACAGAATCAGCTAGGCCGAAATATCAAGGCACTTCGTTCTGATCGAGGTGGAGAATACCTAAGTCGAGAGTTTACTGACTATCTAAATGAGTGTGGGATTACCTCACAGCTCACTCCACCAGGAACACCGCCTTGATATCTTGGTGACTATTATGTTTATAAAGGCAATGGTTGTTATTCACGTTGTTACGTTATCTGCTGCAATAATTGTACTTCTGAATAATGTCTCAATGGTGTTCAGCTAGGCTGACATGCTGTAATGTCCTTAGTCGAGATATCTTGGTGAACATGAGACAGCCTTGATATGATTGAGACTAATATGTGTTCTAATCTTATAGGATGCTTCGAGCATGGAATAAGATGTAGACTCATGGGTACATTGGATGTACTAGACAGACCCTACTAGGATATTCAATTGCTTGTCACAATGTGAATAATCCTTGATTGCAACAAGTGGCACATTTCCTCTGACTTGAGATCACTTGTGTTTCTAAATGATGATTGTCATTGTTTTGAGGTAGTTCAATATCATTTGAAACATAATGGTTATAGACTATCTTGGATGGTGAGCTTGAGTCATGTTAGGGCACTAGTAATAGATATAGGATTGCCGTCTCCTAGATTGGAGTGTGATGTTCTAAAGGGGCCCCCCTGGATGAGATGATTGAGAAAGTGTATGGCCATACCCAGGTGACTATGATCATCTGATCTAATCATGCTCATCATATTGGAGCTACAAGCTTGACACGCTTGTCCAATAAGAACATCCAGTGGCAAAGGAAACTTGCATGCCTCGTGAAGTGGATTCACACTTGTGCTGTGGTTTGGGTGTAGTCTTGGAAGACTCTTTTCTTTATATCGGGAGACAGTGATGTGTTGCTAGATACCCCTCACTGATCGTGATAACGTGAGTTATCGTTACCGACATTTAAAGGAAACCCTCAGGGTCGCACAATTTGATGATATGGCTTACTTAAGTCAGATCGTATGGACTGAATTGTCTGGATTCAGTTTAAAGGGATTTAATCTCTGATTGTAAGTGAGATCTGGTCTGATCATGTTTGATTGATTAGGGTTTGAGATCGGTAAGCTTCGATCGAGAGAATGGATGCTAGATCAGTGAGATCAGTAGCATCAAGAGATCAACGGTTAGATCAAGAACCTTAGGGTTTAATGTGGTCTAGACCATATCGCTTGGGTTAATTGGTCTTTGGACCAAACCAAATTGAACCAGCTCATTGAGTGAGCGCTTGGTTCAAGGGAAGATGAGTTTACGCATGGGGGTGAACCCATGGTCGCATGAACGTTTGGGGTTTACTAATTTTAGAAGCCATGACTTCTAAACGGGGGAACGCCTCACGTTCACGCCTAAGACGCTCTACTCTCTCGCCTCTCCTCTCTCTCGTCGCCAACAAGCTCTCTCTCGTGTGTGGTGAAGAGGTTGACGAAAAAGGAGAAGGAAGAAATCGCCAAGCAAAGGATTCTCTTCCCTTCCATTCGACAAGGACTCCTTAGAACCTTGCTAGCACAAGGAGCACTAAGGGAGTAAGCGATCACATCTTGTGTGCATCTTCTCTGGAGGAGAGCGACTTCACTCTCTGCTTCCAAGTCGCCATCCATACAATGGCATCGGTATGATTTCTTCTCTGATCTTTGAAATCGATTTATGTTGATCATATTACATGCATAGATCCTAGAAACCCCTTCCGCTGCATCAAAACCTTCATATGCGCCTATTAGGGTTTCGCCCTCCCCTTGTTTAGGGGACTTTCAGAAATCTGGATCCCATCTCACTAAAAGGGGTTTTACTCTTTCGGACTATTTTATTGGATTTTTCAGTCAGATAAAATAGTGAGAAAAGAATCATTCTTAAGTCCTGGATTGATTCTAACATGGGTACTGACCTTGTTGTTCTTGCAATGTTGTAGATTCCTGCAGCAACGAACACCACAGGGCTCAATCTGCGATCCATACTGGAAAAGGAGAAGTTTGCTGGGCCAAACTTCTCAGACTGGTACAGACAGCTTAAGATTGTTCTTAAGGCTGAGAGGAAACTGTATGTCCTTGAGACGGTAATACCGGCTCAACCCGCAGCGAACGCCACAAGGGCGGTTCGGGATGCTTATGAGAAGCACGTCAGTGATAGTACTGATGTCGCTTGCCTTATGCTTGCGTCAATGACGCCAGAGCTCCAGCGTCAGCATGAGGATTTATCTGCTATTGATATTATAGCAAATCTCAAGATGCTGTATGCTGCACAGGCAAGGACTGAACGCTATAACTTGACAAAACTTTTCTTTCAGAGCAAACTGACTGAAGGGAGTCCAGTGGGAGCTCACGTACTCAAGATGATTGGGTACAAGGAGGCTCTAGAGAAACTGGGACACACCATCAATCAGGAACTTGTTTTAGACATTATCCTGTAGTCTCTCCCGGCCTCTTTTGATCCGTTCATTATTAATTTTAATATGAACAAGATCGATTGTACTCCGGCAGAGTTACTGAACATGCTCTGTACTACAGAGCAGACTCTTGAGAAGGGAAAGCCTTCCTCCTCTGTCTTGCTGGTTCCTTCAAGGAACAAGAAGAAGGGGAAGAAGGGCAAAGCCCCTATCAAGAGCTACAACAAGGCTCTAAAACAAAAGATAAAGCGGTCAAAGGACAACAGGTGTTTCCATTGTGGCCAGCTCGGTCACTGGAAGAAGGACTGTAAAGCGCTCCAAGGAGAGAAGAAGGGAAGCAAGCCTTTCACTTCTGGCTCAGGTATTTACGTGACTGAAGTCATGGTAGCTTCTTCTATTTCATGGGTGTTGGACACTGCATGTGGAGTTCACATTTGTTCAAATGTACAGGAACTCAAGAGAAGAAGACAGGTGGGACAGCATGAGGTGGACCTACGAGTTGGAAACGGGGCACGGGTTGCTGCTGTTGCTGTAGGAGAATATAACATCTCTTTACCATCTGGTCTTGTATTAGAACTTGACAATTGTTATTTTGTACCGAGCATAACCAAGAATATTATCTCTATTCCTGCTCTTGTCAGGAAAGGTTTTTCTTTTGAATGCAAAACTTTAAAGTGTTGTATTTCATTTGATAATATTGTTTATGCTACTGGCTCAATTAACAATGGGTTATACATGTTGGACATGGAATGTTCTGTACAACAAATTGATAATAAGAAAGCCAAGTATGCTGATGACAGCACCTTGCTATGGCATAGTCGTTTAGGCCATATTAACAAGAAGCGCATTAAGCGGTTGCATGACCATGGACTGCTGGGATCATTCTCCTATGAGGAGCTTGATACATGCAAAGCTTGTTTAATGGGCAAAATGACGAAGACTCCTTTTTCTAATAAAGGTCAAAGGGCTTCAGGTTTACTTGACCTTATTCACAGTGATGTGTGTGGGCCATTTAGTAAAGATGCCAGAGGTGGCTATTCATACTTCATTACTTTTACTGATGATTTCAGTAGATATGGTTATATCTAATGAGACATAAGAGTGAATCTTTTGACAAGATCAAAGAGTTCAAAAATGAAGTACAGAATCAGCTGGGCCGGAATATCAAGGCACTTCGATCCGATCGAGGTGGAGAATACTTGAGTCGAGAGTTTACTGACTATCTGAAGGAGTGTGGGATTATCTCACAGCTCACTCCGCCAGGAACACCGCAATGGAATGGTGTGTCCGAGAGGAGAAATAGAACCTTATTGGATATGGTTCGTTCGATGATGAGTCAGGCTACTCTACCTTACTCCTTTTGGGGATTTGCACTGGAAACAGCTGCAAAGTTACTAAACCGAGTGCCATCCAAGGCCGTTTCAAAGACTCCATATGAGTTATGGTATGGGAAACAGCCAAGCTTGACATTTATCAAAATCTGGGGTTGCGAGGCTTATGTCAAAAAGCTCGCCTCTGGGAAACTGGAAAGCAGATCTGATAAATGTATCTTTGTCGGTTACCCTAAAGAAACTAAGGGTTATTATTTCTACGATCCCAAAGAGAACAAAGTATTTGTTGCTCGTACGGCTATTTTTCTTGAGAAGGAATTTCTTCTGCAAGAGGCCAGTGGGAGAGAAATAAAGCTGGATGAGAATCCAGAAGAAGGACAAAGTAGTCAAGCTCAGTTGGATGAGCCTGAGCAAATAGAACAGGTTGATGTTCAACCTGAGGCTCAGATATCACGGGAACCGCGTAGATCGGGAAGGATTCGTCGACAGCCTGAGCGCTATGACGGAGTCTACATCATAAATGATGAACCCCTTACTTATGCGAATGCGGTCAGTGGACCGGAATCAGCAAGATGGCTTGAAGCTATGCGAGCCGAGATGGACTCCATGTCAGATAACCAAGTCTGGGATTTGGTTGATCCGCCTCCGGGAGTAATCCCTATAGGCTGTAAGTGGATCTTCAAAAAGAAGATTGACATGGATGGTAACGTAGTTACCTATAAGGGCAGGCTAGTTGCGAAAGGTTTCAAACAAATCTACGGGATAGATTATGATGAAACATTCTCTCCTGTAGCCATGTTTAAGTCCATTCGGATTATTCTCGCGATAGCTGCATATTATGATTATGAGATCTGGCAAATGGATGTGAAGACCGCTTTCCTTAATGGAAAACTGGAAGAGGATGTGTATATGGCACAACCTGAAGGTTTCATCAATCCATCAGATCGTCATAAAATATGCAAATTAAAGAAGTCTATTTATGGACTAAAACAAGCATCGAGAAGCTGGAATATTCGTTTTGATGAATCAGTTTGTGAATTTGGTTTCATCAAAAATGAAGATGACCCATGTGTATATAAGAGGTTTAGTGGGAGCGTGATTACTTTCCTAGTCCTCTACGTCGATGATATCTTGATCATTGGAAACGATATTCCTGAACTGCATGCGGTCAAAGCATGGTTAAGAAAATGTTTCCAGATGAAAGATTTAGGAGAAGCAGCCTATGTATTAGGTGTGCAGATCTATAGAGATAGATCTAATAGGCTTCTCGGGCTGTGCCAGAGTACTTACATCGATAAAGTCCTGGAGAGATTCCATTTAGAAAATTCTAAAAGAGGATATCTTCCAGTCAGACATGGTCTGAATCTTTCTAAGAGCCAGTGTCCTCAAACACAGTCTGAGAAAGATGAAATGGACAATACGCCTTATGCTTCGGCTATTGGATCCATTATGTATGCGATGTTGTGTACTCGCCCAGACGTCGCTTACGGGTTAAGCGTGACCAGTCAAGAACACTGGATTGCAGTCAAGAACATTTTGAAATATCTTCGGAGGACCAAAGATATGTTCTTGATTTATGGAGGTCAGGAAGAACTCAGTATTGAAGGATATACTGACGCTTCGTTCCAATCTGACCAGGATGATTTCTGATCGCAATCAGGCTATGTTTTTACCTTGAATGGAGGAGCAGTGGTGTGGAAGAGTTTCAAACAATCAATTGTTGCTGATTCCACAACAGAAGCCGAGTATGTTGCAGCCTCGGAAGCATCCAAGGAGGCAGTGTGGATTCGTAAGTTCGTTCAGGAACTTGGTGTTGTTCCTTCGAGTGCTGATCCATTGGTTATCTTCTGTGATAACACTGGAGCAATAGCACAAGCAAAGGAACCACGGTCACACCAGAAGTCCAAGCACATACAGAGAAGGTTTCATTTGATCCGTGAGATCATAGATCGTGGAGAGATCAAGATCTGCAAGGTTCATACAGATGACAATCTAGCTGACCCGCTTACTAAGCCTCTGGCGCAGCAGAAGCATGAGAAGCACTGTAATAATATGGGTTTGAGATTTCTCAACCATTAGATTAAGTGCAAGTGGGAGATTGTTGGGGTATGCCCTTAAGGCTAATGTTTGAGGCCTTTGGGATGATTTCAGTATCATGTATAAACTATGTATAAGTTTATAAAGGCAATGGTTGTTATTCAGGTTGTTACATTATCTGCTGCTGTTATGTATACTTCTGAATAATGTCTCAATGGTGTTCAGCTTGGCTGACATTAGCATTGTCCTTAGTCGAGATATCTTGGTGAACATGAGACAGCCTTGATATGATTGAGACTAATATGTGTTCTAATCTTATAGGATGCTTCGAGCATGGAATAAGATGTAGACTCATAGGTGCATTGGATGTACTGGACAGACCCTACTTAGGATATTCAATTGTTTGTCACAATGTGAATAATCCTTATATGCAAGCAAGTGACATATTTCCTCTGACTTGAGATCGCTTGTGTTTCTAAATGATGATTGGCATTGTCTTGAGGTAATTCAATATCATTTGAAATATAATGGTTATAGATTATCTTGGATAATGAGCATGAGTCATGTTAGGACACTAGTGATAGATATAGGATTGCCTCTCCTTGTTGGAGTGTGATGTTCTAAAGGGGCCCCTTGGATGAGATGATTGAGAAAGTGTATGGCCATACCCAGATGACTATGTTCATCTGATCTAATCATTTTCATCATATTGGAATTACAGGCTTGACACGCTTGTCCAATGAGAACGTCCAGTGGCAAAGGAAACATGTATGTCAAGTGAATTGGATTCACACTTGTGCTATGGTTTGGGTGTAGTCTTGGAAGACTCTTTCCTTCATATCGGGAGACAGTGATGTGTTGCTAGATACCCCTCTCTGATCGTGATAACGTAAGTTATCGTTACCGACATTGATGGTGTAAGATCCAAGGATCTTAAGTCTAGGTAAGTATTATTTTTTTGATTTAAATAAAATCATTGGCAGTTATATATTATTCTTGATTTAAATAAAACCATTGACTATGAATATTATGTTAAGCAGTATTAATTAACTGGCTTATTGATTGTTAATTTATAATTATTTGATTAGAGTTAATTGATTGTTAATTTAGAATTCATTGGTTGTTAATTTGTAATTAATTAAATCCTTATTGGATTTTCGTTAAGTGAATGGTTAAATGGTTAGTTAATGGTTAAATTAATTAGTTAATTATGAGTTATTGGGTTTGCGCTAATTGGGTTTAAAATTCAAATTTATTAGTTAAATGGGTTAAACCCTTTTGAATTAATTGGTTAGCGGGTTAAACATTAAAAACCGAAATTTAAATTTTTAAGGGGTTTAGCGACTAGGGTAAAGAGGTTGGCGTTTTTGTTGGCTTGGAAGAACCTTGGGCGACGGCTTGAAAGAACTTGGCGATTTCCTTGAAGGCTTGGACGATCTTCCTCTTACTTCTTCCTTGGCCGGCTTTCTTGGGTGCTTGTTGGCGTCTATCTAGAATCATTTCAAGCCCTTAGACGATTTGTTGTGGAAGATTGTTCACCTTAGTGTTCACGGTTAAGAGGTGAGTGGAGTGTCTATTCGATTCTATCTATTTGGTTGTGTTAGATAATACATGTAATTGTTTGACATGTAATTGTTTGAAAACCTTACCATGTTGAAAACCGAATTTTGCAAAGGTGAATATACCATGTTGAAAACCGAATTTTGCAAAGGTGAATATATCTCATAAAAACCGAAACTTGTAGCTTGAAATTTAAGGTTTTTATAGGGAATTTTGGTAGCATTAAATCATTGATTTTTGAGTATGAAATTCTTGTTAACTAGGTATTTTATAGGGAATTTTGGTAACATTAAATCATTGATTTTTGGTAGCATGAAAATCTTGTTAACTAAGGTTAATATTTGAAGTAGATATTATGCTAAAAACCGTGGGCTATATATGTTGTATTTTAGTCCTATGATAATGTATTCTTAAATGGTTAATTAGGGTTTAAATTTAAGTAGTTAGTATGTTGGTCATTGTGGAACCGTGGGCTATATATATATGTTGTATTTTAATCCTATGTTAAATTTTTGAATGCCCTGATAATTGCTAGTAGTGTTAATAATTTTATGGTCATGTATCTTATTTGAGAAATTTGGGTGATAACATAGCAAGGTTAGACTGAACTAATCAGCATGAAATATAAGGACTACACTACCATGTGATTATGTGATTTTTATTATGTGATTATGTGATTTTTTTTTATATTATATGGTTATGTGAATTATGAATATTATGTGTTGTGGTCATGGAATGGTTAGGACTAAGGCTAAGTGTAACTGTGTACTCAAGGGGATAGTCTATATGTGATATGTTAAGGGTTTGAATTTCAGCCCTGTATTGTGATATGTGAGGGGGTTGTTGTTCAGCCTGCCTGATGTGATTATTGTGATAAAAGAGGGGGTTGTTGTTCAGCCTGCCTGTTGTGATTATTGTGATGACTATCCTAGAGTCTAGTTGACACTTAGGAGTCCACCGTTGTGAAATAAAATATAAGATGTGTCTATTGTTGTCCAGTAGGAACCCTTTGGGAGAACGAGTGATATAAGACGCAAAGTGCCATGTCTTGGTCGGACAGGGGCCACCTCTTGATGTCATCACTCTTAGACGCTTAGATTTTCGTGTTATGGGGTGATCGTAGAGCAAAGTGCCACGTCGTGACCTGGCGGGGGCCACCTCTTGAATCTACACACCGTCCATCTATATGTTGCATGTGATTTGCAGGCTTCTCCCAGTGCTTAGGCCAAAGCCGGGTTAGACCATAATGGTCACTACTGAATATGCTGGACAACTAGGTTAATTAAGTGGTTGGTGTGTTTAGTTGGTTTAGAGTATAACTCTAGAACTTTGGTTACTCTGTAGTGATAATTATGTGATGTTTTAGCAGTGTACATCTGACTGTTTTATATGAATTCTGTTCTTTAAGTTTGTCAAATGTTGACATGATATTCTGTTAAATGTTTTTAAAATAATCTGCATGTAATTTTGAGTGTATGTTATGGATGGTCGTTTGAGACTATCCACTCACTAGGCTGTGTAGCTCACCCCTCATTATTTTCAGGTGTAGAGCAGGGGCGCATTTCCAGTTAGCATTTTATATGAATATCGTGATATGCCAGTTGAATGAATAAGACTTTTGTGCTTAATTACTGGGGCCGGTTGTGGTCGAATTATATGAACTTGTGTTGCCAGTTGTGGCCAAATTATGTGAACTTGTGTTGCCGGTTATGGCAGTTTGATATTCTGATTTTTGTGTCACCGCGGGCTTTGGCCTGGTTTCGGTGTGGTATCATTGAATGAATTTATAGAATCGACATTGTGGTTTTGTTTCTAAGTTCGAGTCGATTTATACTTTTGCGATCGGATTTGATATAAATGTGACTTGCATATGTCTAGTGCAAGTATTGCGTGGTGGCAGGTACCTTTATGAAATTGTGTTTTTGTGGAGATTTGTATGTATGGATTTTTGAAATTTTCAGATCGGATTTCCTGGACTTGGTTTTACCTAGCATGTGAATCGATCTTGTATGATAACATCCTGTTTCTCTATGATTTGTGTTGCTTGTTTGGGGTTAAGATAACGGGATGTGACAGAATGGTATCAGAGGAGTTGGCTAGCTAAAACTTAGTTCGGGGGAAAACATGTTTGTGTATTGCTAGACACCTGATAGGTTTATGTTTGATTTCCTTACTGTGGTATGTGTGTGTAGGAACTTAAGATGGTGCGAACTAGAGGAAATGCTAGCGGCGAGGATGAGCAGACCCCGAATTTCTCAAGGGCTATTGAGGCTCTGACAGGCATGGTACAGCAACAGGGTGCCATGATAGAGAGGCAAGCTCAGATGCTGCAGCAGCAACAGACTCAGCATCAAGAGGCGCAACAGCAGCTCTTGCAGCAGTTGACTCAAGAGAGATCCCAGACTACTACCCGGGCGGTGGGGGATGATTCTCAGGAGGGCGCTCACAGGCGCTATGCCTCACTTGTGAGTGAATTCCAGAAACTGGGTCCCAGCTCTTTTTATGGGTGCTCAGAATCAAGTACTGCAGAAAACTGGCAGTTGGTCTTGGAAAAGATTTTCCAAGTCATGCGTTGCTCGGATGAGGACAAACTGTGTCTGACCACCTATATGATGCGTGGTGACGCAGATGAGTGGTGGAAGGGCGTGGTGAGGCTTGCTGAAGAAAAACATGAAACAGTAAATTGGCCCTATTTCTTGTCTCAATTTAATGAGAAGTACTTCCCCGATAGCTTGGTGGAGGACCGAGAGGTGGAATTTATTCATCTGGAGCAGGGTGATATGACTGTGGACCAGTATGAGTTACGGTTCACTAAGTTGGGAAAGTATGCCCCTCACCTGATAAACACTGAAAAGAGGAGGGCTACTAAGTTTCTCAGAGGTCTCAGATGGGACATTCGAGAGCAGGTTGGTGCTCAGCACTTGGAGACTTATGTTGAGACTGTTGGGCGAGCACGCACCATTGAGAGGTACATATCTGAGAGGAGTTCTAGTGTGGCCGTGACGGTGGTTCCTGCAGCTGAGGCGGCGGCTCCTCAGTATGGTAATGGCGGCAAGGGTAAGAAGTACACTAGGCATAAGGACTACAAGAAGAGCAGGTATAAGCCTTACTCTTACAAGGCACCGCAGCAGTCCAGGGATGCACCGCAACAGTTCAGGGATGCCAGGGATGTAAAGAACAGTATCACAGAGGACCGGAATTGTAATTATTGTGGGCTCAAGGGACATCTAATGAAGGACTGTTATAAGAAGAATGGTGTTTGCTTCAGGTGTAAGAAACCTGGGCACATGGTCAAGGACTGCAAAGAACCTGAGATGCAGCAGAGAGGCGCAGATAAGCCTACAGTCCAAACTCGGGTTTATGCCGTGGCTGAGAAGGATACACGAGCTTCCCGATCTGTCGTGGAAGGTACCTTATTTGTATTCGATCAGTTAGCTCGCATTTTATTTGACCCTGGTGCAAATTTATCTTTTGTATCTGTTAGATTTGCTGCATGTTTACCTGTTTTACCTAAGGTGATGGATTATGTTGTGTCTGTAAGTACTCCCTTAGGAAAATCATTATCTACAGACACTGTTTGTGCCGATTGTGTAGTGCATGTAGAGGGTTATGAGTTTCTTGTAGATCTAATCCTTTTAGACATGCAAGATTATGATATCATCCTAGGTATGGATTGGTTATCCTCACATCATGCCACTGTGGATTGCTTTGAGAAAGTAATCACCTTGAATCTGCTAGATGGGAATCGGCTTTTTGTGAGAGGTCTAGTGTCAGACCAAGGACCGCATGTGATATCTTTCCTGCAGGCCAGGAAGTTACTTGCTAGTGGGTGTAAGGGTTACCTTGCACATGTTAAGATGCAGGATGATTCTACTTCTGATTTGACTCAGATGGCGGTGGTGAAAGAGTTTCCTGATGTGTTCTCTGAGGAATTTTCAGGCTTGCCACCAATACGAGAGGTAGAGTTTGGCATTGAGTTGGTGCCAGGTACTGCACCTATCTCCAGAGCTCCTTACCGCATGGCTACATCAGAGTTGGCCGAACTTAAGAAACAACTGGAGGAATTGCTGGAAAAAGGTTACATCCGGCCTAGTGCTTCTCCCTGGGGAGCGCCAGTGCTGTTCGTAAAGAAAAAGGATGGAACCCTGAGGATGTGTATAGACTACAGGCAACTGAACCAAGTGACTATTAAGAATAAGTATCCTCTCCCCAGAATTGATGATCTATTTGATCAATTACAGGGAGCGACAGTGTTCTCTAAGATTGACCTGAGGTCAGGGTATTACCAGCTTAGGGTCAAGGATGAGGATATATTTAAGACTGCTTTCAGGACCAGGTATGGGCATTTCGAATTTCTAGTTATGCCTTTTGGACTGACGAATGCACCTGCTGTCTTCATGGATTTGATGAACAGGGTATTCCATGAATTGCTTGACTCTTGTGTGGTAGTCTTTATAGATGATATCTTGGTATACTCTCGGACTACTTCGGATCATGTCAGTGACTTGCGCAGAGTGCTAGAGATTCTGAGGAAGAACCGGTTATATGCCAAGGCTAGTAAGTGTGAGTTCTGGCTAGAAAAGATCAGTTTCCTTGGGCATGTGATTTCTGGTCAGGGGGTGTCTGTGGATCCAGTTAAAGTGCAAGCCATCCTCAATTAGGGAAGACCGACTAGTGCTACTGAGATCAGAAGTTTCCTGGGTCTAGCAGGTTACTACCGGAGATTTGTTGAGGGATTCTCCAAGCTGGCGAGTCCTTTAACTAAATTGACCAGAAAGGAGGCCAAGTTTAATTGGGATGACAAGTGTGAAGAAAGCTTTCAGGAGCTGAAGAGAAGGTTGACTAGTACACCGATCCTCATTATTCCTAGTGATGGGGAAAGGTTTACTGTTTATACGGATGCTTCAGGCAAAGGGTTGGGTTGTGTCTTGATGCAGAAGGGTTCTGTGGTAGCCTATGCTTCGAGACAACTGAAGGAGTATGAGTTGAACTACCCTACTCATGACTTAGAGTTGGCGGCCGTAGTCTTTGCTCTGAAGATATGGCGTCACTATTTGTTGGGTCAGGAGTTTGATCTGTTCACTGACCACCAGAGTCTCAAGTACATCTTTACTCAGAAGGAGTTGAACATGAGACAGAGAAGATGGATGGAGTTGATCAAAGACTATGACTTCTCTATTCAGTATCAGGCTGGGAAGGCCAATGTAGTGGCTGATGCACTGAGCAGACATCCAGTTACTTCAGTAGCTGCTTTACGGGTCAGTGAGTGGCAGTTACTGCAGGAGTTCAGCGATCTCAGGATCAGTGTTTCTCCTAAAGTTCAGGCGGGTTATGTGGCTTTCCTCAGAGTACAGTCTGCTTTGTTGCAGAAGATCAGAGATCAGCAATCTGTGGATCCGAAATTAGTTCAGATCAGGGATAGTTTGGTTGCGGGTACAGTTCAGAATTTTAGCTTATCTGAGGATGGTGTCCTTCGGTTTCGTGGAAGGGTGTGTGTCCCTGAGGAACCGAGCTTGAGGAAAGAAATATTGGAGGACAGCCATAACTCCAAATATTCTCTACATCCTGGTGTAACTAAGATGTATCAGGACCTCAAGAAGAGCTTTTGGTGGCCGGGTATGAAGAAAGAAGTATTTGATTTTGTCTCTAGGTGTTTAACCTGTCAGACGGTAAAGGCTGAACACTAGAAGCCTGGTGGTTTGTTGCAGCCCCTTCCTATTCCTGAGTGGAAGTGGGAATGCATCAGTATGGACTTTGTGTGTGGTTTGCCCAGAACCAGATTGGGTCATGATGCTATTTGGGTGATTGTTGATAGACTCACTAAATCAGCCCACTTTCTCCCGATCAAGATGACTTATCCTTTAGAGAGACTGGCTAGATTGTATATTGATGAGATAGTCAGACTGCATGGAGTGCCTGTTGATATTGTGTCTGATAGGGACTCTCGATTTTTGTCCAGATTTTGGAAGAGCTTACAGGAGGGTTTGGGTACTAAGTTGAGTTTTAGTACAGCATACCATCCTCAGTCTGATGGCCAGACGGAGCATACTATACAAACTCTAGAAGACCTGTTGAGAGCTTATGTGGTTGATTGGAGTTCTGAGTGGAATCGGGATCTATCTTTGATAGAGTTCACTTATAATAATAGCTTCCACTCCAGTATTCAGATGGCTCCTTATGAGGCTTTATATGGGAGAAGGTGTAGGACTCCCTTGTGTTGGGAGGAAACTGGTGACAGAATGATTTTGAGATCTGATGCAGTTCAGGAGACTACTGATAAGGTCAGAGAGATACAGAATAAACTGAAGATTTCTCGGGACAGACAGAAGAGTTATGCTGATGACCGTCGTCGTCCCTTGGAGTTTGTGGTAGGAGATCATGTTTTCTTAAAGGTGTCACCTACTAAGGGTGTTATGAGGTTTGGCAGAAAGGGCAAGTTGAGCCCTAGGTTTGTAGGACCTTTTGACATTATTGAGAGAATTGGTCCAGTGGCTTACAGGTTAGCTTTACCTCCTGCTATGGATCATGTGCATAATGTGTTCCATGTTTCTGCTTTGAGGAAATATCATCCTGATCCATCTCATGTATTGGAATTGGAACCTCTTTAGATTCAGAGTGATTTGACCTTTGAGGAAAGACCTCTCCGGATTGTGGATAGAAAGGATAAAGTTCTGAGGAACAAGACTATACCTTTGGTAAAGGTAATCTGGGGAAATCAGTCGGTTGAAGAAGCGACATGGGAGACTGAAGCTGATATGAGGAAGTTTTATGCTTATCTTTTTGATGATATGCATGTTGAGCTTTAGAGGACTAAAGCTTTATAAGGAGGGAGGGATGTAAGATCCAAGGATCTTAAGTCTTGGTAAGTATTATTTTTTTTGATTTAAATAAAATCATTGGCAGTTATATATTATTCTTGATTTAAATAAAACCATTGACTATGAATATTACGTTAAGCAGTATTAATTAACTGGCTTATTGATTGTTAATTTATAATTATTTGATTAGAGTTAATTGATTGTTAATTTAGAATTCATTGGTTGTTAATTTGTAATTAATTAAATCCTTATTGGATTTTCGTTAAGTGAATGGTTAAATGGTTAGTTAATGGTTAAATTAATTAGTTAATTATGAGTTATTGGGTTTGCGCTAATTGGGTTTAAAATTCAAATTTATTAGTTAAATGGGTTAAACCCTTTTGAATTAATTGGTTAGCGGGTTAAACATTAAAAACCGAAATTTAAATTTTTAAGGGGTTTAGCGACTAGGGTAAAGAGGTTGGCGTTTTTGTTGGCTTGGAAGAACCTTGGGCGACGGCTTGAAAGAACTTGGCGATTTCCTTGAAGGCTTGGACGATCTTCTTCTTCCTTCTTCCTTGGCCGGCTTTCTTGGGTGCTTGTTGGCGTCTATCTAGAAGCATTTCAAGCCCTTAGACGATTTGTTGTGGAAGATTGTTCACCTTAGTGTTCACGGTTAAGAGGTGAGTGGAGTGTCTATTCGATTCTATCTATTTGGTTGTGTTAGATAATACATGTAATTGTTTGACATGTAATTGTTTGAAAACCTTACCATGTTGAAAACCGAATTTTGCAAAGGTGAATATATCTCATAGAAACCGAAACTTGTAGCTTGAAATTTAAGGTTTTTATAGGGAATTTTGGTAGCATTAAATCATTGATTTTTGAGTATGAAATTCTTGTTAACTAGGTATTTTATAGGGAATTTTGGTAACATTAAATCATTGATTTTTGGTAGCATGAAAATCTTGTTAACTAAGGTTAATATTTGAAGTAGATATTATGCTAAAAACCGTGGGCTATATATGTTGTATTTTAGTCCTATGATAATGTATTCTTAAATGGTTAATTAGGGTTTAAATTTAAGTAGTTAGTATGTTGGTCATTGTGGAACCGTGGGCTATATATATATGTTGTATTTTAATCCTATGTTAAATTTTTGAATGCCCTGATAATTGCTAGTAGTGTTAATAATTTTATGGTCATGTATCTTATTTGAGAAATTTGGGTGATAACATAGCAAGGTTAGACTGAACTAATCAGCATGAAATCTAAGGACTACACTACCATGTGATTATGTGATTTTTATTATGTGATTATGTGATTTTTTTTATATTATATGGTTATGTGAATTATGAATATTATGTGTTGTGGTCATGGAATGGTTAGGACTAAGGCTAAGTGTAACTGTGTACTCAAGGGGATAGTCTATATGTGATATGTTAAGGGTTTGAATTTCAGCCCTGTATTGTGATATGTGAGGGGGTTGTTGTTCAGCCTGCCTGATGTGATTATTGTGATAAAAGAGGGGGTTGTTGTTCAGCCTGCCTGTTGTGATTATTGTGATGACTATCCTAGAGTCTAGTTGACACTTAGGAGTCCACCGTTGTGAAATAAAATATAAGATGTGTCTATTGTTGTCTAGTAGGAACCCTTTGGGAGAACGAGTGATATAAGACGCAAAGTGCCATGTCTTGGTCGGACAGGGGCCACCTCTTGATGTCATCACTCTTAGACGCTTAGATTTTCGTGTTATGGGGTGATCGTAGAGCAAAGTGCCACGTCGTGACCTGGCGGGGGCCACCTCTTGAATCTACACACCGTCCATCTATATGTTGCATGTGATTTGCAGGCTTCTCCCAGTGCTTAGGCCAAAGCCGGGTTAGACCATAATGGTCACTACTGAATATGCTGGACAACTAGGTTAATTAAGTGGTTGGTGTGTTTAGTTGGTTTAGAGTATAACTCTAGAACTTTGGTTACTCTGTAGTGATAATTATGTGATGTTTTAGCAGTGTACATCTGACTGTTTTATATGAATTCTGTTCTTTAAGTTTGTCAAATGTTGACATGATATTCTGTTAAATGTTTTTAAAATAATCTGCATGTAATTTTGAGTGTATGTTATGGATGGTCGTTTGAGACTATCCACTCACTGGGCTGTGTAGCTCACCCCTCATTATTTTCAGGTGTAGAGCAGGGGCGCATTTCCAGTTAGCATTTTATATGAATATCGTGATATGCCAGTTGAATGAATAAGACTTTTGTGCTTAATTACTGGGGCCGGTTGTGGCCGAATTATATGAACTTGTGTTGCCAGTTGTGGCCAAATTATGTGAACTTGTGTTGCCGGTTATGGCAGTTTGATATTCTGATTTTTGTGTCACCGCGGGCTTTGGCCTGGTTTCGGTGTGGTATCATTGAATGAATTTATAGAATCGACATTGTGGTTTTGTTTCTAAGTTCGAGTCGATTTATACTTTTGCGATCGGATTTGATATAAATGTGACTTGCATATGTCTAGTGCAAGTATTGCGTGGTGGCAGGTACCTTTATGAAATTGTGTTTTTGTGGAGATTTGTATGTATGGATTTTCAAAATTTTCAGATCGGATTTCCTGGACTTGGTTTTACCTAGCATGTGAATCGATCTTGTATGATAACATCCTGTTTCTCTATGATTTGTGTTGCTTGTTTGGGGTTAAGATAACGGGATGTGACAGATGGAAACCCTTAGGGTCGCACAATTTGATGATATGGCTTACTTATGTCAGATCGTGTGGACTGAATGGTTTTGGTTCAGTTTAAAGGAGTTTAAACTCTGATTGGAAGTGAGATCTGGTCTGATCATGTTTGATTGATTAGGGCTTGAGATCGGTAAGCTTCGATCGGGAGAATTGATGCTTGATCGATGAGATCAAGAGCATCAAGAGATGTGTGGTTAGATCTTGAGCCATCTGGTTCATATGAGATCTAGACCATGGCTTGGTTTGATTTGGTCTTTGAACCAAATGGAATAGAACCAGTTCACTTTGGTGAACGTATGGTTCGATTGAGAGATGAGTTTTGATGGTTACGTGGGAGTTAAAGTAAGTGTAAAACACTTACTATATTTGGAAGGCATGATTCCTTTTGGAAACCCCCCACGGTTTCGAACGTTGAGACGCTCTCTCTCGCCCCCTTCCTCTCGTGCGTGTCTTGCCTCCACGAAAGGGAAGAAGTTTCGCCAGCCAAAGGGGTGAACACATCTCCTCATACACGATCAGGATACCTTGGCGTTTTTGCTAGCACAAGGGACGCGCAAGGAAGCAAGTTCCATCACCTTGTGTGCGACTTCTTTGGAGGAGAGCCACTCGCCCTCTATCTTCTTCCAAGCCGCCACTCATGGCCATGGTAACATCTTCACTTGTTTTAAGCAAGTCTTAATGTTGATCATATGATTAAGCCATACGATCATGAAACCTAAAATTTCCGCTGCCTATGAAAATTTTATATGCGCCTATGACCTAGGTTTCGCCACTTTCAATAAGGTCAAGGGGCATGTCTTTTAAGTCTATGGATTGAGGGTGCCCTATGTGTTTAGTATCAAGGTCATGTTCTAGCTTAGGGATGGTGGGATCTAAGCTTTCCTTAAATCTAATAGGGGATCCTAATTCATGCTAGTTCAGTTCTAGAGGGTAAGGATCCTCTATTGGTAAGGCTTCTAGAGGATAATCTAAGTCTAAGTGAAGCTCCTTGTATTCAAGTTTCTCTCCTAACAGTGTACCTAGGGATTCTAAGTGTACCTTAGGCAAATGAGTAGGCTCTAACTCAAGTTGTGCAGGAGGGTCCTCTAAGTCTTGAGTTGCTAGATCAAGTTTATGGTCAATTGGTTGCTCAACTCCTGACTTTATCTCTATGGGTTCCTTAGGTTGGTTGGGTCCTAAGGGTTCCAAAGCATTTGGGTAAGGACCTAGACAAGATTCATGATCATCTAGAGGGTTTAGGTCTTCCTTTGAATCTATATGTGGTTGGGTAAGACCCATGGCATTTGGCATATCATTCATTGTGAAGGGTCCAAACAAAAGTTGAGACATATCTATGGAGGTCTCTAAGGTTGACTTAGAGTTAAGTTGACTCTTAGGCAAGTCAACTAAGGGTTCCCTAGTAGTGGGTGTATACTCTTGTAGAGGTGAAGGTAGCTTAGGTTCCAAGGTTTTTTGGAGAGGTTGAGGGATTAGCTGCCTTAAGGGTTCTAGGCTTGTGCCTCTCCTAAACCTTATGCCATGGGTTTCTATCCTATAGGCATCATCTTTCCTATGGTAGTACCCATTTACTTCATCTAGCCATGGTTGTCCTACATGGACATGGTAAGTGCCTTCTAGTGGAAGGATATCACACCAAACTTCTAGTAGGGTAGTATTTAACCAAATAGGTACTAGGCACCTATGGTTTACTAAGATTTTGGTCCCATTTTCCCCACTAATGGTGTAAGGGTGTGGGTTATACTCATTGGCTAGGTCAAATTTTTCAATGGCACTAGGGGTTATGAAGTTGAAGTCTATGGATTCATCAATGGCTATCTTGCACATTTTATCACCCATTTTGGAATAGGTGTGAAAAAAGTCTTTCCTGAGGGTGACCCTATAGGTTGGAAGTCTCTCCAGAATTTGACACTTTCTCATTTGCTCACCCAACTTATCAAAATGATTACTAGCCTCATTTTGGGTTGACTCTAAGTCCCTAGGATAGATGTTGTGTTCTAAACCTCAAAAGATGATACTATAAGACCAAGGTTTGCTAAAATAATAGGCTTGAACACTATGAAGGAATTCATCACTGAGCAAGATATCAAAACCTTCAAGGTCTAGAACATCACACCATATGTGAGTCTCTATACCATCTAGTTGAATAGGGACTAGGCATTGGAAGTCAACTAAGGTGATAGATTTATGGTCATCCCAAGTTATGGTATATTGGTGGATGTGTTTCTCTAAGGTGAGACCAAATTCTTTAATAGCCCTTGGAGTTATGGCACTAAAGCTAACTTGATGGACTATCATAGTTCTAACCTTATGGCTATCACACCAAGCATGTGTAGTGAAGCTATTGGGTCTAAGGGTGAGGCTTTTATAAGCATCCCAAGTATAAATTAAATCACTTGATTTATAATGACGCATGTTGTCTAACAAGTAATTTTAAGATAAACAAACTAAGAAGCTAAACTTTGTGCACGGATGAATTTAGCAAGTATAAAGCAGTAATTAAGAGCCAATTCATAAAAATACAACATATGTATGTATTGAAACTAAGCTAGTTGTTGGCTGCAATTTGTTACAGGATAAGTGCAGCATGGTTCAGCAGTCTTATAGCAATATTCACAATGTAGTGCAAGTATAAAATGCAACACAGAGTTATAGATGTTCAGCAAATGTTTCAGCAAATGTAGTAACTTTCAGATGGTAATGAAGAACAAATGCTGGGAACATTCATTAATATACAGCGCAGCCAATGTATTGAAATGGGTAATAGATGTAGCAATTTTAGTTAGCAAACTATTTTGGAGATATCAGCAAATACCAACATAGTTAAGCAAGAACCCAGATTCAGCAAATAAGCAGTTTGAACACAGATTCAGCAAAGATCCATTTCAACACAGATTCAGCAAAGATCAGTTTCAGCACAGGTTCAGCTTGAACACATGCAAGTCTTGGCTAAAAAAAACTTAAGTGTTGAATGCTGAATTCAACAACTGCAATTTGCTTAACAGTGCTGAATCTTCGACAGTGGCTTCAGCAAGGAAACACAGCACAAGGGACAAATTCTAGGTGACAAATCCTAGTCTCGGCTGGGTGTGTTTTTTTTTTTCAGGATTTGTCAAAGCCAAGTTCAGCAAGTGTAATAAGATAACAAATGCCAAACACAACAGAGAACTCAGCAGAAATAGGGCCTCAATTGATGTGAAATCTCAGAAAGAGTTATGTCTCCAACAGGTGTCAAGATTTCAACCTCAAAGCAAAAATAGATTTTGGTGGTAAGCAATAGTGCTTTCACCAAAAAACAGAAATCAATATTTGGTTCTAAATAAAAGTAACTTGAGCTATCCTTATCAGATTAGGGATCCCAACCCTTGATCAGAAGTTCAAAATCACAGCAGAATTTTGATAATTATCAGTAAATTAGAAGTAAGTTCAGCCTTGCTTCAGAATTTTCCAAAACCAGGCAACAACTACTTTGATATGGTTTTGGGGTAGGTGGACACAAATAGGGAGGGTTCAATGACTTGTCTATGAGTTTAGATAGGCTCCAACCCTTCCCAGTGTAGTGTCCCCTTAACAAGGGGGGCGAAACCCTAATAGGCGCATATGGAGGTTTTGACATAGCGGAAGGGGGTTTCTAGGATCTTTGCATATAGTATGATCAACATAAATCTTATACAATGAAAAGAACCATACCGATGCCATTGTATGGATGGTGTCTAGGAAGAAGAGACTCAAGTGCTTCTCCTCCAAATGGCTCGCACACAAGATGTGATCGCCTACTCCCTTAGTGCTCCTTGTGCTAGCAAGGTTCTAAGGAGTCCTTGTCGAATGGAAGGGAAGAGAATCCTTTGCTTGGCGAGACCTTCTCTTTTTGTCTACCTCTTCTCACCTCACGAAAGTCTTGGCGTCGAGAGAGAAGAACAAAGGGCGAGAATAGAGTTGCTTGGCGTGAACGTGAGGCGTGGTCACGTTAGAGAACATGCTAGCTAAAAATAGCAAAGCCTCAACGTTCACTTGTTCACACCAATTGAACAAGTCGCAAATCTTTTTTTTTTCCCTTTGAACCATGCGCTCACTTGATGAGCCGGTTCACTTTGGTCTGGTTCAAAGACCAATTAACCCAAGCCATTAGCCCAGATCACATTAAACCCTAAGGTTCTTGATCTGACCGTTGATCTCTTGATGCTGCTGATCTCACCGATCTAGCATCCATTCTCTCGATCGAAGCTTACCGATCTCAAGCCCTAATCAATCAAACATGATCAGACCAGACCTCACTTACAATCAGAGATTAAATCCCTTTAAACTGAACCAAAACAATTCAGTCCATACGATCTGACTTAAGTAAGCCATATCATCAAATTGTGCGACCCTAAGGGTTTCCTTTAAATGTCGGTAACGATAACTTACGTTATCACGATCAGTGAGGGGTATCTAGCAACACATCACTGTCTCCCGATATAAAGAAAAGAGTCTTCCAAGACTACACCCAAACCACAGCACAAGTGTGAATCCAACTCACAAGGCAAACAAGCTTCCTTTGCCACTGGATGTTCTTTATTGGACAAACGTGTCAAGCTTGTAACTCCAATATGACGAGCATGATTAGATCAGATGAACATAGTCACCTGGGTATGGCCATACACTTTCTCAATCATCTCATCCAGGGGGCCCCTTTAGAACATCACACTCCAATTAAGGAGACGGCAATCCTATATCTATCACTAGTGCCCTAACATGACTCATGATCATTATCCAAGATAATCTATAACCATTATGTTTCAAATGATATTGAACTACCTCAAAACAATGACAATCATCATTTAGAAACACAAGTGATCTCAAGGCAGAGGACATGTGCCACTTGTTGCATTCAAGGATTATTCACATTGTGACAAGCAATTGAATATCCTAGTAGGGTCTGTCCAGTACATCCAATGTACCCATGAGTCTACATCTTATTCCATGCTCGAAGCATCGTATAAGATTAGAATACATATTAGTCTCAATCATATCAAGGCTGTCTCATGTTCACCAAGATATCTCGACTAAGGACAAAAATGCATGTCAGCCAAGCTGAACAGCATTGAGACATTATTCAGAAGTATATGTATTGCAGTAGATAATATAACAACCTGAATAACAACCATTGCCTTTATAAACATAAGAGTTTATACATGATACTGATACAATCCCAAGGCCTCAAACATTAGCCTTAAGGGCATACCCCAACAATCTCCCACTTGCACTTAAACTAATGGTTGAGAAATCTCAAACCCATATTATTACAGTGCTTCTCATGCTTCTGCTGCGCCAGAGGCTTGGTAAGCGGGTCAGCCAGATTGTCATCTGTATGAACCTTGCAGACTTTGATCTCGCCTCGATCAATGATCTCCCGGATCAAATGAAACCGTCTTTGTATGTGCTTGGACTTCTAGTGCGACCGTGGTTCCTTTGCTTGTGCGATTGCTCCAGTGTTATCACAGAAGATAACCAAAGGATCTGCACTCTAAGGAACAACACCAAGTTCCTGAACGAACTTACGAATCCACACTGCCTCCTTTGATGCTTCTGAGGCTGCAACATACTCGGCTTCTGTTGTGGAATCAGCAACGATAGACTGTTTGAAACTTTTCCACACCACTGCTCCACCATTCAAGCTAAAAACATAGCCTGATTGCGATCGGAAATCATCCTGGTCAGATTGGAACGAAGCGTCAGTATATCCTTCAATACTGAGTTCTTCCTGACCTCCATATACCAAGAACATATTTTTGGTCCTCCGCAGATATTTTAAAATGTTCTTGACTGCAATCCAGTGCGCCTGACCTGGATTACTTTGGAACCGACTGGTCACGCTTAACCCGTAAGCGACGTCTGGGCGAGTACACAACATCGCATACATAATGGACCCAATAGCCGAAGCATAAGGCGTATTGTCCATTTCATCTTTCTCAGTCTGTGTTTGTGGACACTGACTCTCCGAAAGATTCAGACCATGTCTGACTGGAAGATATCCTCTTTTAGAATTCTCTAAATGGAATCTCTCCAGGACCTTATCGATGTAAGTACTCTGGCACAGCCCGAGAAGCCTCTTAGATCTATCCCTGTAGATCTTCACACCTAACACATAGGCTGCTTCTCCTAAATCTTTCATCTGGAAACATTTCCTTAACCATGCTTTAACAGCATGCAGTTCAGGAATATCGTTTCCAATGATTAAGATATCATCGACGTAGAGGACTAGGAAAGTAATCACGCTCCCACTAAACCTCTTATATACACACGGGTCATCTTCGTTCTTGATGAAACCAAACTCACAGATTGATTCATCAAAACGAATATTCCAGCTTCTAGATGCTTGCTTAAGTCCATAAATAGACTTCTTTAACTTGCATATTTTATGACGATCTGATGGATTGGTGAAACCTTCAGGTTGTGTCATATACACATCCTCATCCAGTTTTCCATTAAGGAAAGCGGTCTTCACATCCATTTGCCAGATCTCATAATCATAATATGCCGCTATCGCAAGTATAATCCGAATAGACTTGAACATGGCTACAGGAGAGAAAGTTTCATCATAATCTATCCCGTAGATTTGTTTGAAACCTTTCGCAACTAGCCTGCCCTTATAGGTAACCACGTTACCATCCATGTCAATCTTCTTCTTGAAGATCCATTTACAGCCTATAGGGATTACTCCCGGAGGCGGATCAACCAAATCCCAGACTTGGTTATCTGACATGGAGTCCATCTCGACTCGCATAGCTTCAAGCCATCTAGCTGAATCCGGTCCACTGACCGCATCCGCATAAGTAAGGGGTTCATCATGATCAATGATGTAGACTCCGTCATAGCGCTCAGGCTGTCGACGGATCCTTCCCGATCTTCGCGGTTCCCGTGATATCTGAGCCTCAGGTTGTTCAATAACCTGTTCTACCGGCTCAGGCTCATCCAACTGTGCTTGACTACTTTGTCCTTCTTCTGGATTCACATCCAGCTTTATTTCTCTCCCACTGGCCTCTTGCAGAAGAAACTCCTTCTCAAGAAAAATAGCCATCCGAGCAACAAATACCTTGTTCTCTTTGGGATCGTAGAAATAATAACCCTTAGTTTCCTTAGGGTAACCGACAAAGATGCATTTCTCAGATCTGCTCTCTAGTTTCCCAGAGGCGAGCTTTTTGACATAAGCCTCGCAACCCCAGATTTTGATAAATGTCAAGCTAGGCTGTTTCCCATACCATAACTCATATGGAGTCTTTGAAACTGCCTTGGATGGCACTCGGTTTAGTACCTTTGCAGCTGTTTCCAGTGCAAATCCCCAAAAGGAGTAAGGTAGAGCAGCCTGACTCATCATAGAACGAACCATATCAAGTAATGTTCTATTTCTCCTCTCGGACACACCATTCCATTGCGGTGTTCCTGGCGGAGTGAGCTGTGAGATAATCCCACACTCCTTCAGATAGTCAGTAAACTTTCGACTTAGGTATTCTCCACCTCGATCAGAATGAAGTGCCTTGATATTTCGGCCTAGCTGATTCTGTACTTCATTCTTGAACTCTTTGAACTTGTCAAAAGATTCACTTTTATGTCTCATTAGATAGACATACCTATATCTACTGAAATCATCAGTAAAGGTAATGAAGTATGAATAGCCACCTCTGGCATGTTTACTAAATGGCCCACACACATCACTGTGTATAAGGTCAAGTAAACCTGAAGCCCTTTGACCTTTGTGAGGAAAAGGAGCCTTCGTCATTTTACCCAATAAACAAGCTTTGCATGTATCAATCTCCTCATAGGAGAATGATCCCAGCAGTCCATGATCATGCAACCGCTTAATGCGTTTCTTGTTAATATGGCCTAAACGACTATGCCATAACAAGGTGCTGTCATCAGCATACTTGGCTTTCTTATTATCAATGTTTTGTATAGAACATTCCATGTCCAACATGAATAACCCATTGTTAATTGATCCAGTAGCATAAACAATATTATCTAAAGAAAGAACACACTTTGAAATATTGCATTCAAAGGAAAAACCTTTCCTGACAAGAGCAGGAATGGAGATAATATTTTTAGTAATGCTAGGTACAAAGTAACAATTGTTTAGTTCTAATACAAGTCCAGATGGTAATGAGATGTAATATTCTCCTACAGGAACAGCAGCAACCCGTGCCCCATTTCCAACTCGTAGGTCCACCTCATGCTGTCCCACCTGTCTTCTTCTCTTGAGTTCCTATACATTTGAACAAATGTGAACTCCACATGCAGTGTCCAACACCCATGAAATAGAAGAAGAGGATATCATGACTTCAGTCACGAAAATACCTGAGCCGGAAGCGATGCTTCCCTTCTTGTCTCCTTGGAGCGCTTTACAGTCCTTTTTCCAGTGACCCAGCTGGCCACAGTGGAAACATCTGTATTCCTTCGACCGCTTAACCTTCTGTTTCAGAGCCTTGTTGTAATTCTTGACAGGGGCTTTGCCCTTCTTCCCCTTCTTCTTGTTCCTGGAAGGGAACATCAAGACAGAGGTTGAAGGCTTGCCCTTTAGAGTTTCCTCTGTAGTCAAGAGCATATTCAGCAACTCTGCCGGAGTACAGTCGATCTTGTTCATATTAAAATTAATAATGAACGGATCGAAAGAGGCCGGGAGGGACTGCAGAATAATGTCTACCGCAAGCTCCTGATTGATGGTATGCCCCAGTTTCTCTAGAGCCTCTTTGTGCCCAATCATCTTGAGCACATGAGCTCCCACTGGACTCCCTTCAGCCAGTTTGCTCTGAAAGAAAAGCTTGGTTAAATTATAGCGCTCAGTCCTCGCCTGTGCAGCATATAGCATCTTGAGGTTTGCTATCATTTCTATAGCAGACATATCCTCATGCTGACGCTGCAGCTGTGGCGTCATAGACGCTAGCATCAGGCAAGCGACATCAATGCTATCATTGACATGCTTTTCATAGGCATCCCGAACCGCCCTTGCGGCGTTCGGAGCGGGTTGAGGCAGTACAGCCGTCTCGAGGACATACAGTTTCCTCTCTGCCTTAAGAACAATCTTAAGGTGTCCGTACCAGTCTGAGAAGTTTGGCCCAGCAAACTTCTCCCTTTCCAGTAGGGATCGCACATGGAAGCTCATGGTGTTCGTTGCTGCAGAAATCTACAACAATGCAAGAACAGCAAGGTCAGTATCAATGTTAAGAATCAATTCAGGACTTAAGAATGATTCTTTTCTCACTATTTTTTTGACTGAAAAATCCAGCAAAAACAGCCCGAAAGAGTTGAACTCTTTTAGTGAGATGGGATCCAGATTTCACACTTGGTCTCCGCGTCCCGCTCAGGCGAGATAAGATGCACAGAGAGTACAAGCACTAATTTCTGGTAGGCAGTCCCTGCCAATCGCCAACCCATGCGATTCCCCTTCATCTGGGCAATCCAGCCGACTGTGCCAACTGAGTTGGTACAACACAGTCTCTGATCCCTCAGATGGCTGCCTCCATATAGCTCACATATGCTCAGTATGTAGCCTATATGGTCAAGCTGACCCGACCTACTCCCTGGACCACCACGTGCTATGCTGAGCAACGAGAAGCGATAAATCCCTTCCCTGTAACACGCAGGTGTAATCACACACCGTCTGAAGATAGATGGGCGTGCCCACTGAGTGGGTACAACACGGCCCCAACGATAGTCAGAACAGTGAGGTTTCGCGTCAGAAGGCTTACGAGCTTGATATTTAGCGTTGGATTTTAACGGTCTTTTATCTTCTTAACTATCATGCAATTCCTATGGTGATAGCAGAAGATTAATTCATGCATTTCCTATTATTTAAACAATAAATGAAAGCATGCTGATCTTATGTGGTAAAAGCCCATTAAGCCTAAGAAAGACCTTAATTTAACTTAAGTCTTCACTTGCTTTTCTTCATGGGGCTTTTGCTCCTCATCTGGCCCTAACCAGGGCCCAAGCACCCACTGCAGCTGAGGTGCGCCCACCAAGTAATTGCGCCTGTCATAGGGTCGAACCCTAGACCTCCCACCTGGTCAAGCCTCTGCTGCATGCGCCTCTGCCAAGTGTGCTCTGTGCTCTTGTCTGATTAAATTACAATTTAATCTATCTAGACAAGATTGACACGCAGGTCAATTACACTTTATAAATTAAATAAAATGTGATGCGCAGATCACAATAAAAATTAATTTACAACTTTAATACAGGCACGCAGGCCCCAGCACAGCACACATTAATAAGGCGTCCCACATAAGAAGAAATAAACAGGCATATGGCATTCAATCAACATGTGATCCATTTAAGAAAATAAAATTTTCAAAAACCCATTGGCATCAATTTTATTTTCCTTATGTGCCCTACTACCTTACAACGGTCCATTACTAGGGATCCACTCATCAGACCTAGTCAGATCCACTGCCCTTGCATGCACCAAGTCCTAACTGACTTGAGTCGACCAAATGGTCAACCATGCATGCGACAAGGGCTGAACGACCTCATGAGTTCTGGCAAACGGGTGTGACCCCGGGCCTAACTCATGTGCGTTCATTGGTTGTCTCAACCAGACATCGCTACACGCCTGTCCGCAGTCGACCTATAGCCACCTCGTGCTTGCGCACAGGTGCCATCTGGTCGACCCATCTAGGCTGTCAGATAGTCTGATCAGACTAGTTGGATCTAGACTAGACTGTGACTTCAACCCTAATAACCCGTTTAAGTGTTTAAAGCAGGGCCTCTTAGATCTAATGAAGGTCGCGCAAGTCATAAAGTTTTTGAGAAAAACAACTATGCGCCAACAAACATGCGCCAAGGAAACATAAATCAAGTTTCGCATATGCAATAACTTAACATGTAATATTCGCATGTTATAGATCTAAGCATACATATGCAAACAAGGATCACAACGCCTTAAGCAATCATAAAACATGCATTAAACTTGCTCTGATACCAATTGAAGTGTCCCCTTAACAAGGGGGGCGAAACCCTAATAGGCGCATATGGAGGTTTTGACATAGCGGAAGGGGGTTTCTAGGATCTTTGCATATAGTATGATCAACATAAATCTTATACAATGAAAAGAACCATACCGATGCCATTGTATGGATGGTGTCTAGGAAGAAGAGACTCAAGTGCTTCTCCTCCAAATGGCTCGCACACAAGATGTGATCGCCTACTCCCTTAGTGCTCCTTGTGCTAGCAAGGTTCTAAGGAGTCCTTGTCGAATGGAAGGGAAGAGAATCCTTTGCTTGGCGAGACCTTCTCTTTTTGTCTACCTCTTCTCACCTCACGAAAGTCTTGGCGTCGAGAGAGAAGAACAAAGGGCGAGAATAGAGTTGCTTGGTGTGAACGTGAGGCGTGGTCACGTTAGAGAACATGCTAGCTAAAAATAGCAAAGCCTCAACGTTCACTTATTCACACCAATTGAACAAGTCGCAAATCTTTTTTTTTTCCCTTTGAACCATGCGCTCACTTGATGAGCCGGTTCACTTTGGTCTGGTTCAAAGACCAATTAACCCAAGCCATTAGCCCAGATCACATTAAACCCTAAGGTTCTTGATCTGACCGTTGATCTCTTGATGCTGCTGATCTCACCGATCTAGCATCCATTCTCTCGATCGAAGCTTACCGATCTCAAGCCCTAATCAATCAAACATGATCAGACCAGACCTCACTTACAATCAGAGATTAAATCCCTTTAAACTGAACCAAAACAATTCAGTCCATACGATCTGACTTAAGTAAGCCATATCATCAAATTGTGCAACCCTAAGGGTTTCCTTTAAATGTCGGTAACGATAACTTACGTTATCACGATCAGTGAGGGGTATCTAGCAACACATCACTGTCTCTCGATATAAAGAAAAGAGTCTTCCAAGACTACACCCAAACCACAGCACAAGTGTGAATCCAACTCACAAGGCAAACAAGCTTCCTTTGCCACTGGATGTTCTTTATTGGACAAACGTGTCAAGCTTGTAACTCCAATATGACGAGCATGATTAGATCAGATGAACATAGTCACCTGGGTATGGCCATACACTTTCTCAATCATCTCATCCAGGGGGCCCCTTTAGAACATCACACTCCAATTAAGGAGACGGCAATCCTATATCTATCACTAGTGCCCTAACATGACTCATGATCATTATCCAAGATAATCTATAACCATTATGTTTCAAATGATATTGAACTACCTCAAAACAATGACAATCATCATTTAGAAACACAAGTGATCTCAAGTCAGAGGACATGTGCCACTTGTTGCATTCAAGGATTATTCACATTGTGACAAGCAATTGAATATCCTAGTAGGGTCTGTCCAGTACATCCAATGTACCCATGAGTCTACATCTTATTCCATGCTCGAAGCATCCTATAAGATTAGAATACATATTAGTCTCAATCATATCAAGGCTGTCTCATGTTCACCAAGATATCTCGACTAAGGACAAAAATGCATGTCAGCCAAGCTGAACAGCATTGAGACATTATTCAGAAGTATATGTATTGCAGCAGATAATATAACAACCTGAATAACAACCATTGCCTTTATAAACATAAGAGTTTATACATGATACTGATACAATCCCAAGGCCTCAAACATTAGCCTTAAGGGCATACCCCAACACCCAGCACACAAACGCAAGTGAAGCTCAGGAATTGTTAAGTAATAGTAACAGAATCCCAGCTCCTTCATCAAGTTGCCGAGGACCACAACAAGGCTCTTGTTGTGATCCAAACGGTGTAGCTGGAGAAAACCCTTCAAAGCTATCTATTAGATAAGATAGTTGAAGAGTATCCCATATCAGGCATCAACCAAGGTTTGTAGCAGTTCAGAAAATCAAGTGGTCAGTAAGAAATCTTTCAGAAGTAGAGTTCACAACAAGGACTTAATCAAACAATCAGAGAATCTAGGGATGTTCCTCCACATAGCTATATGATTTATAGACTGTGGATGACTAAGCCTTCTTTATAGCAAAACTCAGCACCGAAAAATTTAGAGAACTTCAGAGAAAATTTCAGAGACATATTCAGAAAAGTAGTTATGCCAATCATCAGAAAATAGAGTTAATTCAAGAGCACCTTAGGGCTGGTTTGATACCACTAATGCAAGACAAGATACCAAGATACTTCCTCAGGTATAGAGCTCTAAATCAAACAACACAGGCAAGCGCAAGTTTGAACAGAAGAACAAAGAAAATGCATCTAAATCAAACAACACCGGCAAGCACAAGTTTGAACAGAAGAACAAAGAAAACGCAGCTAGCATGTAGTCTTAGGGTAAATTATTCAACGTGGAAGGAGTATACCTGAGGCCCCCTTTTGGGAAGGGAGCCAAGACCCCTTTCTTTGAATCCCCTAGCCCTTGAATCTTGGCGTTGAGGTTCTAAGCAAGGGTGATTTAAGTGGTCTGCAATGAGATCAAAGGGGACAACAGGAGGTTGGACGGAATACAAGCCCAAACCTCCCTAAACTAACACGAATCCTTAGGGGAGCTTGATTAGGACTTCAAACTGACTTCCAAGCTTCAGGTCTCCAAGGTCCTTAATGTTCATTCAACAACACCCTTCAACAATCTTGATTGAAGGTTGAAGATGAAGGAGAAGAGAGGGAGGGTTCAGTGGAGGAAAGGAAGCAAGAGGGAAGTGGCCTCAGCACAACACACTCAGCACACACAAATGCAATTGTTTTTCAAATGTCCATAAAGTTTAGACTATCCCCTCCCAAACCAAATACAAGGGCATTAAATCCTTCCTCTCAATGTTCAAAAACTCCTCACATGAAGACAAACTGCATGTTGCTAAGGTAAGAGCTGGCGCGTGACAGTCTTGCCTATTTTGGTGAAGCAAATCAGCTAGTGTATGGGCTGTGGTTCGCTAGTATTTCCTCCTTGGTTGCTAGCTGGACTTTTCCCTTGCACATGGTATTTCTCCTTGGTTGTTAGCTGAGCTGTGGAGTGGTCTAGCTGGACTGTCCTTGTTGAGTCTCTAGCATGAAGAAGTGTGCAGGCTTCTCAATTGGTGCTCCCTCTTTGAAAGTGGCAGAACTAAGAGTTGTGTGAGATGTGCCACTATGTGTTGGAGTTGGCTGGATGTTGATGGATGCGCATACAAGGGTCCAAATTGGATGTTGACCACCTGCTGGACTGGCTTATTATGTTGAAGCTAGATGAGGTCTTGTGCTGTTGAATGTGTGAAGCTGAATGTTTACTGAACGTTCCAAGGGTAGGTTGTTGAATGTTGACTACTCATGTTGGAATTTGACTTGATGTTGACTTTGGTTGAGGGTTGAATGTTGAAGAGTATGTGTTGAGAGGTCAAGGTGCCATGTAGAGTTACATGGACCAAAACTTGGGCTAGTGCAACCTATTACATCATCTAGGAAAGTAAATAACTTAAAATAAAATAAACTCCTAGGCTACCCCTAGGTACACAAAAAGCTACAAAATGCTAAAATAAAACATAGATCATGCTTATAATATAAGATTGTCAAAAATGCCCTGCAAATAAATATGTACGTAAAATCAACATTGGCATAGATTGAATCATCCAAGATCAAATGGCCCAAGCTTATCATAGTGAGCCCATGCTCCTGCATCATTTTTGCTATCATACATTGAAAGAATCTCTCTGATAACTGCTCCACCGATGCACCGGCAGAAGCAGATTACTATTTTAATCTTCAGGCAAAAGACTGGGTTATATCCCGCGTGAGGGACCAGATATTTCCCTAAAGATAGACTTTTTCATCGCCTTCAGGTTCTTTAAATTTAGTTTATTTTATGGGATTACACGCGCACCAGAGATAATGTATTATTTGTTTATTTCTATGATAACATTAAATTTATTATTTATTGAGTGATTGACAACTATCTAGCTAAAATCTATCATATATTCTTGTTATATGAATTTTTTTATGTTGTATTTTCTTTGAATATATACTATTTAAGATTATGTGTTGCATTGGAGGTTGATGGGTCAATCTACTAGGTTTTCTTTGAAACATAATGTGCTAGGGAAAAATCGTAGGCAAAACAAAAATTGCACAGTAGAAAAATGCTTGAAACCAACTTTTCATAAGAATAAGAGGATCCATGCGAGATGAGCTAAGGGACATGACAATAATTTTACCTCAAAGTATGATTACATAGATGTCTGTAGGTGCTATGTCAATATCTATATAGCGACCCCTTAAAGATCACCCCACTTCAAGTTTTGTGCTAGCCTTGGAAACAGGAACCCACCCTTGGTGCTCATGGCAATAGAGGAGGGCAGCAGTTCATGTGTTTGTAGCTTGACCCCTACCTACTTATTTATACAAAGCCATGTACCTCTCCCTTTGACATGGTTAACTAGTCCATGCCCCAATCATGTGCCTAGACAAGGTGCTAAAAGAAAGATAGGCGAAGAGTTATCATTAAGGGCCAAATCACTTCCTCTGATCACCTCACATCAAGGCAACCATTCCTCTCTTGGTTGGCCACCCAAGCGCCCCATTTTGGAAGTGGTGCCTCTTTTTGGCACCTCCATTAGGCACCAAGACTAGGGGCTTTGGCCAAGGCAAGGACTTAAAGTCTCTTGCTTCCTCTCATATTGAATCTAGCGCCCATCCCTTAGTTCATTAGGCTCTTGGCCCAATAAGGTATCTATCCTTCTCATTCGCCTCTCTTCTTGTACCCATGCACCTATGGTGCCTCTTGCTTCACCCTCATTGGGCTTCATCTAGAGATTATCTATGCTCTAGGCCTCCTATACAAGACTAATCAATGCCCTAGGTCCTATAGCTTATCCCTTATTATACCTAAAGCCCAATTAGGTTCTCCATATCATATGAATGGGCGCCTAGACTAATTCTTCATCCATCCATTCGATCTTGCTCTGATTTGGTAATTTCAAATATCAAAATGGGCTTGAATTAATCCATAATTCAATCCAAGGCTCAAATATTTATAGATCTCCATGTGTGACCTTGTAAGTCCCATATGACATTGACAGTGATGAACTGGATAGATCCTCACAAATAGTAAGTGGCATCTAGCAAAGCATCACTACTACATAAGCCATAATAATATGTTGGCAACCGATAATGCCTAAGCAGCGATAAAGTTTTCACACATTTAATACAACTCCTTTGCCTTTAGATAATCCTAAACTGGATAAGTGTGTCACACTTGCTATTCTAAATGTGAGGGGTGACTCAAGTAGGAAATTCATCCTCGTGGGACTAGCTATTCACTCTTAGTCAAACAACAATGGAGGGTGCCCTGGATTATAAAACTTCTTGTGGGAAGGAAGGGGCAAATTCTCTATTGATCACTCATAATTAATATATGATTTATGACATACCCAATGATAGTCGATATGACTCCCTAGTAATGTATAAGCATTAGGTGTTGGGAAACCCTGGGCCACAACAGTAGAAGCGATAGCCCAAAATAGGTTTCACCAAAAATAAGGGAATATCGATCAAGTGAGACAGTGGACACGATGTGATAAAGTAATATACCTTTACAGCATGCTTCAAGTAAGTCGATGAACACCTTGGATGTGCAAGGGATCATTCTTTGTAGTCACGCAAATACAAATCCTTGAGATCCCTCTGACTTAACATTCAGCTAAATAACACTAGCTATAGTTAATCTCAAGTATATACATTATAAGATCATTTAGGAAGACATTTGTATTTTCTTTCATTCAAAGTAAATTTCATTCAAAATTGTATTATATATCGAATGTTGTGAGAGACATAGCATTAGAAGGTTAGTAATATGCTTCAAAGACATACGTTGAATGATGTTGTCTATTTTATACCCTAAGTATATTTAACTATATATAGTATATGATGCGTTAAAAAGCTATTTAAGTGGAAATAATTAAAAATTAAAAAAAATCTCAAGAGGACAAATTTATAAAAATCACATCACCTTCAACTAACTTTCCATGTTTTCTACAATAATATGAAAAAAAACCACTAAAATTCATTATATTATAATTTTAACTATGTCTTAAAGTCATAAGCATAAATTTATCAAACCATTATATTATTTGAAACCATATATGTAAGGCATATCGTAAAAACTTGTGTTATGCTGAAATTTAAGCCCTCAAAATGATCCTCGACCAATTCAAGTCTTTAATTTCTCCCTCCAAGTTAAACACCACTTGGTGGTTAAAACCACTAGCTTTTCCCCTTTAATTCATTTTGTTTTTACTAAGTTAATTCTTATTCTCAAGAAACATGAGCTATCATGTAAGGTAAGCATGAGGTGTTATGTGAATCTAATAAATTTATTTAAATGTCTTTTCCTTTGTTAGTTTTTTTTCTCTTTTTCAAGTAAATAATGACATATTCTTATTCAAAATGTACATCCTAAAATGTCTTATTTATATTTTAGTCCCTCTATTTGCAAAACATCATTCCTAATTATCAAATTTATATTATGTGCATCAAGATCAAAATGTGTAGTAATTAAGATATAATTTAATGATAATACGAGATAGGACAAAAATCTGAGTATAGGTTAATCATTTTAATGGTGTAAATAAAAACATGAATATCACATTAGGAGCCTATATCGGACGACATGTGAACCATAGGGTAGGCATTCATCCATCTAAAGTAGCCACCCACATATTTTGTATAAGTCCAATACTTGATCGTCTCTATGCAGCCACCCTCTATAAACTTTGATCGCTTCAAAACCTTAAACAACTCAAAATAGGAAGCCACATCCTTGGACCATGTCTAAGACATTGACACCCTTCAAGGAATGTCTTATCCGACTTGCTCAATTAGATGGATGCAAGTGCCTACAAAAATGGCCTCTATTTATGTAATTTTCCTATTTCTTATTTATAATACAATAAATGATGAAGCAAATTTCGTTCAAGATGTTCGGGTGGTGTGGAATCTTCGACGTCTTCTCCTTCCTCCTGCCACATAAATGATTTCTGTCCTTGCCGTAAGTTGAAGTTTAGTTTTCCAACCTTTCTAGCGTGATTCGATCCCCTAAACTATCAAATGCTTGATCGATAGTTACCTTTCAAAACGACAATGACTTACTGAATACTTGACTTCAATTTGGTGCTCAACTCAATAATGCTCAAGTGATTAATTCCGAGATTTTTGTCTTTTTTATATAGATTGACATTTGACAAATTTTTGGACATGTATCATGTTGAATTACAATTTATAAATTTTTCTAGATTCGAATTTTTTATGGTTGCAGCGACTATATTGGTGGCAGCACTTTCTACACTGATTTGTACAAATTTTGCTTTTTGTTATTCTAATTCTAAATATCCAACTTGTTGACCTCTATTATAGGGTTCGTAAATTGATTAGTGGCCAACGAAAACATTTCATTATTTTTGTATTAATTCTTAACTTTCGAATGCTTATATGGCTTTGGCTAAATTAGCTAGTTAATATGTTTTCTAATGCTTTATACTTGCATGTTTATTTTTCTAACCATATGTTTCCCCTCTAATGAGTATTTTAACTAGATATTTGAAGGCTTACTATTGATTAATATTATTCTCATGTCTCTTATTAGAAATCTATGCAAGATAGCGACTATCATGTAAATGTTCAACCATGTTTTAGGTTTTCATGTTAGTTTGCAGAACTAACTATTGGAGTACACGTGATCTTCGTATTTACATTTTAATTAAGGCATTATTCTTGATATATTTTAATTGATATATGCATAATATAAATAGTTATAATAATGTTTTTAGAATAATCATATTATTCTTGTGTCCCTAGTTACATATTATTATAGATTTGCACAATAATAATTAGCTAAGACAAGTATGTAATGTGATTGATTATAAATAGTTGCTATGAAGTCAACACATTAGTACATGGTGTAAATGAATGTACACGATAAACCTACTATGAGAATGTTATATGGATTTTTTATATAAGTATCATAAATATTCTCATAGTGATAATAGTGTATATAATCCTTAAATAAATGATCAAATCTACATAAAAAGATATATAATTTGGTACAATGAAATGTCAAATATATATTGGTGTATATGCCCTAGGACCTATGGTTGGTCTGATATATGTCACATGTTGTGGTTTTCTCTTGTAAGATAATCCTGGCTTTCACGGGAAATTTATTTCGGGCCAAGACTTCTGCTCTTGTTTGAATTTTAAATTTGGCCCAGGGATTTCCAATAGTAGTATAAGAGCAATCTTACGATGTCACACCCCTAGGAATAATATTTATGTTCTTTCTTGTTTAACATGAAATTCTCAAGATCCAAAATCAAATTAAACAAAATTTGAGAACAACTTACATAAAATCTTAACATAGTCCTAGGTGAATAACAATTCACTTAATCAAATCATTAATTATCAACTAACCACAAAGATGGATTAACTATCAAACTTTATTTCACCTCCTCCATTGCCCTAAGGAAAAGCAACCAAAGCTAACCTGTAGTACATAAAGTCAAAAGAGTGAGCTACAAAACTCAACAAGATCTACTTTGCCCATGCAATAAAATACATTTTTTTACTTGACATTGAATTTTAAACAAAAAATATAATATGTAAATGAGAAGCATCCCTACGGAATTTATCAAAATCTAAAACTCATGCCATAATGAAAACCTAAATATAGAGCATAAGGATGACATCAAGAACCCAAGTAAATCATGATAATATTTCTAACTTATGAGTATCAAATGCATTATTAACTCATGATATCAACGTAGCATAGATAGAGTAGTGGGAACAAAGCAAAACAAAGTCTTCCACGTCTGGAAGCAAGACTAACCCATATTTGGAAAAGCCCACAAAGAAAAAGTCGGCAAAGGGCTCACCATGGCCCAACCAAATGTGAATGGACAAACTCTAGAGGTGGCTCCCATGGACTAAAGAGGTGGCCCTTATTATTTATATTGTGGCACTTTGCTCCATGTAGCACTTAGCTCTACATCCATCACCTGATTCCCACAAATGGGATCAAATCATTTTCCCACTTAAGTTGTAAGAGCCAAAGGCAAATGTGTTATAACATAAGCAAAGTTATCATGATATTGTTGTATTCCAAACAATTGCCCTTACAACATGATCATGGATAAAGTACATAGGAACATTTGGTCCAATACCAACAAATTATCAATGCCCATGAATCAACAAATATTTATGATTCCAAGAAAGGAAACTGATCAATTCACCAAAATCATGAGCATGTAATCTTGCATAAGGTTAATTACAAATTCCACCATAAGAGTTCCAAGGCTAAGAGAAGAAAATATCAATTTGATCAGCCCAATTCATTCAAATTAATCATAAGGATAAACTATATAAAACCATACAAAATAGATTCATTGAAACCATATTTGAGTCTGCTTTCTAATAAAATTGGTTTGATTCCATTTAACAAAGTACACAAAAAGATATCAGGGTTAAAGAACAAAGGGTCAAACTATCTTGTTTCCAGAAATTCCAGGGCATTGGACTAGATAGTGCAATCGATTTACAGGTACGAAGCATATCAAAGATATACAATATATGATACTTTGGAAAGATATTTGAATCTCCTTTCATTTAAAATAAGAATTAGTCAAAACCGAGTTGCATAGCAGAAGTTATAAGCAAAACCACACAAGTAGGTCAGTCTAGTTTTACTGAATGATGCTACATAATTGATGCCCTAGCTCCAATTAACTATATACAATATTAGATGCGTTGGAAAGGTTTTCAAGTCTTATTTCACACAAATCAATTCTCAATTATAAACCACTTGTGTGTACAAAGATATAGAATACGAACCCTAACAAGGTCAGATTTGCATACTCACATCACCTTAACCATTCTTTTAAAATTCTCCACATTAGTTTTGATAAACCTTCAAAATTCATTTTGATTTCAACAAATCAGAGTATGAACTAGATCTTTAGGATTTAAACATCATTTTATTATCAAATTGTCATATTTATGAAACCATGAATTTAGGGCATAGGGTAGAAACTTGCCTTATGAAAATTTATGCTTTTCTAAGTCGTCTTCTTCACTTCACCACCTTCACCACTTCTTCCCCAAGCCCAAACGAAGTTGCTGCTAAAAAAACCTATTTTTTTTCCTTATATTTACTTCATTTTACCTCATTAGTCACCTCTAGTATGAGGTGTCATCACCAAGTTCATCTTATCCTCATAACAAGCTTGAGGTGGCTTGAAAGACAAGCATAAGGTGTTTTCACTTTATTCATTTCACTTAAGTAATTCTTTTCTTTCTCTCTTGTTTGTTTTGACTCCACAAAATAATGAGAAACCATTAAGTGATCAATATGCATCCTAAATGGTTGAATTTACATGTTAGTCTTTTTCTTTTCAGTATTCCTCTTAAGTTAATATGAGTATTTATCTATAATGACTTAATAATCTTGATAATAATGTTAGATGGTAAATCATAGATATCACATTCTCCCCTCCTTAAAAGAAATTTAGTCCTCTAATTTTCATACTTGGTTCATTGAAAAGATATGGATATTGCTTCCTCATTTCTTCCTCCAACTACCATGTTGCCTCTTCCATTGAATGATTTTGCCAAATGACCTTCACCAAGAGAATAACACGGTTTCTCAAAATCTTATCCATTTTATCCACAATTTGTTTTGGTTTCTAAGAATAAGACAAATCTATATCAAACTCCAAGGGTTCATTCTCAATAATATGGGAGGGATCTAGATGATACTTCCTCAATACAGACACATGGAAAACATTGTGAACATTGGTTAAGGCATGTGAAAGTGCAACCCTATAAGCAATAGATCTAATTCTTTCAAGTATATCAAAAGAACCAATAAATCTTGGGCTTAACTTTCCCTTTTTACCAAATCTTATTACTCCTTTATAAGGAGATATCTTTAGAAATACATGGTCTCCAACTTGGAATTGAATGTCCTTTCTTCGATTATCAGCATAACTTTTTTGGCGGCTTTGAGCAGTTTTCAATTTCTTTCTTATAACTTGAATCTTTTTTATAGTTTCTTGCACTTCATCTAAGGCTAATATCTTTCTGTCACCAACTTCTTCCCAACAAAGCAGTGTACTACATTTTCTCCCATATCAAGCTTCATAAGATGTCATTTATATCCTTGAGTGAAGACTATTGTTATATGTGAACTCAATGAGGGACAAGTCACTATCCCATTCGCCCTTCCAATCCATGATATATGCTCTAAGAAGGTCCTCAATTGTTTGAATTGTTCTTCCAGATTGTCCATCAGTTTGAGGATGATAAGCAGTATTAAATTTCAGTTTAGTGCCCAAAGACTCTTGTTGTCTTTTCCATAATCAAGAAAGAAATCTAGGATCTCTATCTGATATAATTTCATTTGGAACTCCATGAAGTCTTACAATCTCATCAATGATGCTAGATAATTGATGCCCTAGCTCCAATTAACTATATACAATATTGGATGCGTTGGAAAGGTTTCCAAGTCTTCTTTCACACAAATCAATTCTCAATTATAAACCACTTGTGTGTACAAAGATGTAGCATAAGAACCCTAACAAGGTCAGATTTGTATACTCACATCACCTTAACCATTCTTTTAAAATTCTTCACATTAGTTTATCAAAACCTTCAATATTCATTTTGATTTCAACAAATTAGAGTATGAACTAGATCTTTAGGATTTGAACATCATTTTATTATCAAATTGTCATATTTATGAAACCATGAATTTAGGGCATAGGGTAGAAACTTGCCTTATGAAAATTTGTGCTTTTCTAAGTCTTCTTCTTCACTTCACCACCTTCACCACTTCTTCCCCAAGCCAAAACGAAGTTGCTGGTAAAAAAAAAAACCTATTTTTTTTCCTTATTTTACTTCATTTTACTTCATTAGTCACCCCTAGTATGAGGTATCATCACCAAGTTCATCTTATCCTCATAACAAGCTTGAGGTGGTTTAAAAGACAAGCATGAGGTGTTTTCACTTTATTCATTTCACTTAAGTAATTCTTCCCTTTCTCTCTTGTTTATTTTGACTCTACAAAATAATGAGAAACCATTAAGTGATCAATATGCATCCTAAATGGTTGAATGTACACTTTAGTCTTTTTCTTTTCAACATTCCTCTTAAGTTAAGCATTTTAATAGATTAGGCCACGTTGCAAATTAGCGCACCAAGTTAATAAATAGTTTGCTTACTAAGCGGGTTAAAACAAAAATCTTCATAATGATGTTAGATGGTAAATCATGGATATCACATACGAGGCCCATATGGTGTATTATTTTTCTACATGTGCCCACATGACATGAAAAGTTTTTTGAAAATTATGCAATGGATTTTTCTAAAAGAAGTGTAGATTCATCTTTCTCGCTTCTCTTATCTCTTTCTGATTTTGGTTTCTTCACATGTTCGATTGACCCTATGTGGAAGAATTTATCTCTCATTACATACGTAGGATAGACCTACAATGCAAGACTTGAAGGAGATTATGCAGGGCATGGACTAGGTGATTGCCCTAATCTCTACGAGTTAAGGATTACAATGGGTTGTTGGTGTATATGTCCTATGACCTAGTTTTGGTCCATTATTGTACTACCTGACTTTGATATTTATATATATCAATTTGGCATTGTCATTATCAATGTTTGTCTGCATCTGCGATTATGTACTTACATGATAATGTCCCTGGAGACAAACTGGATCTGTACTCGAATAATCATCCCTAGTCGATGTACCAGACTGGATATGGGACAACTCTGGTACTTGTGAGACTGGTATATGGGCTGGTTAGGTACGAGGTGCTAACGCAAACATATGGGTATATCAGTGGTGGATATACTGGAACGACCCGCTGTGAGGCAATGACTTGGTGTCATGAGTTATCCTCACAAGTGATAGGAGATGCATTGATCCCTTGACTTGAGGTCATTGGTCATTCTATATGGTTAGGGATATGCTTTGATACAACCTAATGTAACATCCCACATTCTTAACCCCAAACAAATGGCACAATTCACAAATGATACAGGATGTTTCATATAAGATCGATCATATGCTAGGTAAAACCGAGTTCAAGAAAACACGATCTGAAAAATTTCCATAAATCCATACACACAAATTCACAAAACTCAAATCTCATAAGGGTACCTGCCACCACGCAATCCTTGCACTAGACATATGCAAGGCAATAGTTATATCAAAACCGATTCAAATTCATAAAATCCATAAAGGTACCTGCCACCAGGCAATACTTGCACTAGGCATGTGCAAGTTACAGGGTATATCAAAACCAATTGCACAGAATATACAACAAGCCGAAATTCAAAACAAAATCACAAAATCGATTTTATAAACTCATACCAAACACCGAAACCAGGCTGAAGCCCGCGGTGACACAAAAATCAAACTCATAAGACTGCCATAACTGGCAACATACTTCACATAGTTCACATAGTCTCATGATTCACATAGTTCATATAGTTTATGTTAAGGCCACAACCGGCCCCAAGAATTAAGCATAAAAATTCTTAAAACAGCAAACAGCATAATTATCCACGCCAATGCACTCAAGACATGCGCCCCTGCTCTATGCCTGAAAATAGTGAGGGGTGAGCTACACAGCCCAGTGAGTGGATAGTCTAAATCGACCATCCATGACATACATTCAAAAATATAGGCAGATTATTTTTAAAAATATTTAACAGAACATTATGTCAACATATAACAAAATAAAGAAACAGAAGTCATATAGACAGTTAAATGTACACACTAGCATATAACAAATTCAGGTTCTAGAGTTTTACTCTAACCCAATTAAACACATATATTCTAAACCAACTAAACACACCATACTTAATTAACCTAGTTGTCCAGCATATTCAGTAGTGACCAATATGGTCTAACCCGGCTTGGCCAAAGCACTGGGAGCTGCAAAATCTCGTGCAACACATAAACATGGATAGTGAGTAGAATCAAGAGGTGGCCCCCGCCAGGTCACGACGTGGCACTTTGCTCTCTCACCCCATAACACATCGATGGATTGTGTGTAGATTCAAGAGGTGGCCCCCGTCAGGTCATGACGTGGCACTTTGCTCTACGACACCCAACATCACAAAATGAGAGTGATGACATCAAGAGGTGGCCCCTGTCTGATCAAGACATGGCACTTTGCGTCTTATATCACCCCATCACATAAAAGAGTAATGACATCAAGAGGTGGCCCCTGTCTGATCAAGACATGGCACTTTGCGTCTTATATCACCCCATCACATAAAAGAGTAATGACATCAAGAGGTGGCCCCTGTCCGACCAAGACATGGCACTTTGCGTCAAAACCCGTTCTCCCAAAAGGTTCCTACTGGACAACAGACATATCTTATTTCATATTTCACAAAGGTGGACTCCTAAGTGTCAACTAGACTCTAGGATAGTCATCACAAAAATCATATCGGGCAGGCTGAACATCAACCCCCATCACAAAAATCATAATAGGCAGGCCGAACATCAGCCCCCTCACATATCAAATACAGGGCTGAAATTCAAACCCTTCACATATCACATAAGGACTATCCTATGAGTACACTGCTACACTTAGCCATAGTCCTAACCAACACATAACACATAATATTCAAAATTCTCATAATCACATCATTTCCAAAAATCTCATAACCACATAATGTTCACAATTTACATAACAACATAATATTCCAAAAATCACATAAACACCTAATATTTAAAAATCACATACTTACATAATATTAACAATCATATAATGTAGTGTGGTCCTTAGGTTTCATGCTGATTAGTTCAGTCAAACCTTACTAGGTTATCATCCAAATTTCTCAAACAATTTCTCAATAATGCAGTTAACAAGCATCCATAAAAATTAACATAAAACTAAAACATGTAGTCATACAAACTATCCATAAAATTAACAAAAATTAAAACATGTATTCATACCAACTATTTTACAAATCTCTACATATAAACCACGGTTAACATAACATACTATCTATTAAATTTTACACCTTGAATTAACATGAATTTCATGCTCAAACCATTGGTCTAAAACTTCCGAATTTCCATAATTTAATACCTTAAATTTCATATTACCAACTTTCGGATTTCATAAAGAAAATCATCAAAATTTCGGTTTTCATGCATATTATCAAGAATTTGGTCTTCATAAATAATATCAAGATTTCGGATTATCATGAATAATTATCAAAGATTCGGTTCACATGAAGAAACATCTTGAATTTGGTTTACATGAAAAATACATCTTGAGTTTCGGTTTTAACATGATAAAAATTCCAATAATTCAATTGTATCAAGTCACAAACACAACCAAACTAATAGATCAAATAAGACATTCCACTCACCTCTTAACCGAGAACACAAGGTGAAAAACTCTCCAAAATAATTCGTCTAAGGCTTGAAGTTCTACCAAGAATCGCCACCAAAGGAAGGAAACACCTCCAACACCAAAGACTCCAAGAGAGAAGGAAGATATTTCACCTCTAAGCCTCCAAGAATCGCCTAAGTTCTTCAAGAAGTCGCCAAGTTCTTCAAGCCGTCGCCCAAGGTTTCTTTCAAGCCAAAAAATCGCCAACACTCTACCCTAACCGAAATTACCTACTTAAATTTTGGTTTTTAACTCTTAACCCATTAACCCATTAATTCAATTCGGGTTTAATCCATTTAATTAATAATTTGAATTTTAAAACCCAATTAGTTTAAACCCATTAATTCAACCATTAACTTAACGAAAATCCAATAAGGTCTAATTAACATCCAATAAGGGTTTAATTAACCAATAGGGTCTAATTAATTAACTTACAAGCTCTAATTAATTAACTTACAATTACAACCCATAAATCCTAATTAATTTATCATGAACAGCCAATAATAATTTATCATAAATTAACAGCCAATAATCAAACAAATAATCCCTAATTAATTTACAATAAATTAACAACCAAAAATCTCTAGTTAAATAACTATTAACAACCAATACATAGAAAAATATCACAGTCAATAATTTTATTTAATTCAAAAATAATGCTTACCAGGACTTAAGATCCTTGGATCTTACACCTAACACCTCACCGTAGTTGGGGGGTAATAACGGCTGTCATTGAGCATGTCACGACCCACATGAGAAGGTCAATGGACAGACAGAGGATTTGCCCCTTCCTAAGGAAAGCTTGATATCCATGGAGCTCCTCTATGGTTCTTTGACAGAAAGTGTATGGCCATACCCAGGTGAGACCTGATTTAGTCATAACCATGAGATTGGATGAAAACAAGTGGTGACACACTTGTCCAATCGGATATCAGTTCGGCAAAGAGAATGGAATGCATCTGTACCTAGTTGCGATGATGGGGATATCAATGTCGATATCCATTCCAATGACCTGGGTAGCAGCAATGTACTGCTATGTGCCACTCACTGCTTATGGTGACCTTTGGTCAGCACTGCCAGCGTCAGAGGAACCTACAAGATCGCACACCTTGATACTCGAGTTCTCGTATTCATCAAGAAGCCTTATGATCGAGTTATTGGATAACTCGGATCTATTTGGGAGATTTCATCAGCACCGATGGGCCTAATGAGATGGAAGAAACTTATTGGAGCCAACTTCCATCTTTGGCAATGTAACCATGGTTAGCCTCATTTGACCTTGGGTTAAGTTGGATTGGATCCAATAAGTTGGTTAATATGCATGATGGACCTTGGGCTAGGCCCATTGCTAAGTTGGGCTTGCTAAATAAGTTGTCATGAAGAGGAAATAGCCTAAAAGGGTATAAGGGGGAGAAATTATCCCCATATGCGCCTAAGGGGTATAATGGGGTGTCGTGGGCTAATTTGCTTCATTATGGAAGCAAATTGCGCCTAGCCCTAACCCTAAGCGCCTCTTGCCCTATATATGAGGCCCTAGCCCCCCTCTCTTAATGTTCTCTTCCTTGGAGGCGTGAACACATCAAGAGGCGTGGGAAAAGAGGCATAGGCGCATCTCTTCCTCTCCAAGCTGCAAGCATCCCTTCTCTTCTCCTCTTGGCGCATGTGAGGGAAATCCTTGGTGTCTTCATCATCTTCCTCCTTCCTTGGCGCAAGAGAAGCAAGAAGGTTGGCGGCTTCATCTCCTACCACTTCTTCCATTGGCGCATATACCTTGGAGGTAGCGCAAAGCTTGAAGAAGGTGGACAAAAGGCTTGGATCTTCTTCCCAAGGCTAGCACCGGGCGTGGAAGAAGAGGACTCGAGGCATCCGTGTGTGTGAGACTGCAGAGGGGGCACGCCTGGGAGCCTATCACGACATCGGCCTCATATTGCTGCAAGGTATATTCTATCTCATCGTGTCGACTCCCTCGCATGCGATCTTCACTGGGTTTTTGGGACTGGCTCGTTTCGGGGATATTGCTTCCGCTGTGCAATGTATTTGTATAATTTCTTTCTCTGAAAATTGTAAAATTTCCCCGGGGTTTCCCAACAGTGGTATCAGAGCGACTTGCGAGACTCGAACGATGTATTTTCATACTTTCCCTTGCTCACATGTCATATCTCAATTTTCACAAATTGCATGATCACATGGCAAACGATTTTTGTAAAGAGAAAAATTAGGGTTTCTTGTTTCTATCATCTTTTCAATCTCTTTTGGATTTTTGAGTTATTTTTCTTATATGATTTAAGGATCAAAGACGCACGTAGTTTTGTCAAGTAGGACAGGCATTGTGTCTTCGAACTAGCCGGGTCTCTTGATCTAACAAAATTACCAGTCGAGAGGATCTTTGAAATCATCATGAAAATTAATCGCAAATAACTAAAAGATTTGTGAAGAGAAGATGAGGAAAAGAAACTTGTTTTATGAAAAAGTAAAATTTCAGATTTTATGTTGTTCATGAGCATGTAGAACTGCATGAGTAAATACCTTGGTTGTGTTGGGAAACCCTGGAGACATTTTACAATTTTTCAGAGTCATAGACATACATACATACATTGCACAGCAGAAGAATGTCCCCGAAATAGGCCGGTCCCAAAAACCCAGTGAAGATCGCAAGCAAGAGAGTCGACACGATGAGTTAGGAAATATCTTAAGAGAGGTTTGGAGTGATGCCGATGTAGGCGCCCAAGTGTACTCCCTCTACAGTCTCACACACACGGATCTCTGGAGTCCTCTTCTTCCACGCCCAGTGCTAGCTTCGGGAAGAAGATCCAAGCCTTAGAGAGATGTTCCACTTCACTTGCACCAGCAAGAGGAAAGGATGCGCCAAGAGAAGAAGGAAACAAGTCAAGTCGCCAAGCACCAAAGCTCCTTGCGCCAAGAGGAAAGGAGGGAGAAGCTTGTGGCTATGGAAGAAGGAAGAGGAAGTTGCGCCCTTGCTCCTAGCTCTTGCCCCTCTTCTTGTGTTCACGCCTCCAAGGATTAATCAATCTAAGAGGGGACGAGAGGGTCACATATATAGGGCAAGAGGCGGTTAAGGGAAGGGCCAAGATCATGACATGTGTAGCGCTAGGATGAGGAGGTTTGAGACAAGGAAAGCCTCCAAGACTTTACCATAAACTCCATTCAACCTATCCATAATCGCCCAAGTACCATATCAGCCCAAGACATGCCATAGAAGCATGCATTCCATCCAAGGAAGAGAGGGGAGGCGCCCTTTACTTCCATAATGAAGCAAAGGCGCCAACATGACCCCATTATGCCCCTAGGCGCTTAATGGTTCATGTTTCTCCCCATTATACCCTTTTAGCCTCTCATCTCTTCATGAGAACTTGTTATTGGGCCTCATTGGATAATGAGCTAGCCGAAACTCCATTACATGGGTTGATTAAGCACTTGGATCCAATCCAATGCAACCCTAATCCAAATGTGACCAACCATGGTCAAATACGGGTCAAGCTGCCAAAAATGAAGTTTGGCTCCAATAACATTCTTCCATCTCATCAGGCCTATCGGCGCTGATGAAATCTCCCAATTAGATCCGAGTTATCCAATAACTCGATCATAAGGCTTCCCGATCAATACGAGAACTCAAGTATCAAGGTGTGCGACCCTGTAGGTTCCTCTGACGCTGGCAGTGCTGACCAAAGGTCATCACAAGCAGTGAGTGGCATCTAGCAGTGCATCGCTGCTACCCAGGTCATTGGAATGGATATCGACATCTGAAAGTCCCCAGAAGGGGGCGTCGAAACCCTAAAGCATGGCGCGTATAAAATTTTTAAGCAGCGGAAGAGGGTTTCTAGGGGATCGGATTCATGCATAACATATGATCAACTTGTTAAACCGATTTCAAACATAGAAGATGTCATACCGATGCCATTTCTAGATGGCGACTTGGAAGCAAAGAGCGATAGGGATCTCCTCCAAAGGATGCGCACACAAGATGAAGAAGTCGCCTACTCCGATGGTGCTCCTTGTGCTAGCAAGGTTCCAAGAGGTCCTTGTCGTACGGAAGGGAAGAGAGAACCTTTTCTTTGCTTGGCGATTTGCTTCTTGTCGTCAACCCCAAAAACACTCGAATGAGAGAGCCACGTGAGGAAGGAGCGACAATAGGCGTGAAGAGAAGCTATCGTGAGGCGTGGTCACGATTTGGAAACATGGTTTCCAAAAATAGTAAACCACTCTCTTCATGCGACCATGGGATTACCCCAAGCGCATACTCCTCTCCACTTGAACCATGCGCTCACTAGATGAGCTGGTTCAATTTCAGTTTGGTCCAAGACCAATTAACCCAAGCGATTTGGTCTAGATCACAATTAAACCCTAAGGCTCCAGATCCAACCGTTCATCTCTTGATGCTCCTGATCTCACCGATCTAGCATCCATTCTCTCGATCGAAGCTTACCGATCTCAAGCCCTAATCAATCAAACATGATCAGACCAGATCTCACTTACAATCAGAGATTAAATCCTTTCAAACTGAACCCAAACAATTCAGTCCATACGATCTGACTTAAGTAAGCCATATCATCAAATTGTGCGACCCTGAGGGTTTTCTTTAAATGTCGGTAACGATAACTCACGTTATCACGATCAGTGAGGGGTATCTAGCAACACATCACTGTCTCCCGATATAAAGAAAAGAGTCTTCCAAGACTACACCCAAACCACAGCACAAGTGTGAATCCACTTCACAAGGCATGCAAGTTTCCTTTGCCACTGGATGTTCTTATTGGACAAGCGTGTCAAGCTTGTAGCTCCAATATGATGAGCATGATTAGATCAGATGATCATAGTCACCTGGGTATGGCCATACACTTTCTCAATCATCTCATCCAGGGGGGCCCCTTTAGAACATCACACTCCAATCAAGGAGACAGCAATCCTATATCTATCACTAGCGCCCTAACATGACTCAAGTTCACCATCCAAGATAGTCTATAACCATTATGTTTCAAATGATATTGAACTACCTCAAAACAATGACAATCATCATTTAGAAACACAAGTGATCTCAAGTCAGAGGAAATGTGCCACTTGTTGCAATCAAGGATTATTCACATTGTGACAAGCAATTGAATATCCTAGTAGGGTCTGTCCAGTACATCCAATGTACCCATGAGTCTACATCTTATTCCATGCTCGAAGCATCCTATAAGATTAGAACACATATTAGTCTCAATCATATCAAGGTTGTCTCATGTTCACCAAGATATCTCGACTAAGGACATAAGGCATGTCAGCCTAGCTGAACACCATTGAGACATTATTCAGAAGTATATGTATTGCAGCAGATAATATAACAAACTGAATAACAATCATTGCCTTTATAAACATAAGAGTTTATACATGATACTGTTACAATCCCAAGGCCTCAAACATTAGCCTTAAGGGCATACCCCAACAATCTCCCACTTGCACTTAATCTAATGGTTGAGGAATCTCAAACCCATATTATTACAGTGCTTCTCATGCTTCTGCTGCACCAGAGGCTTAGTAAGCGGGTCTGCCAGATTGTCATCTGTATGAACCTTGCAGACTTTGATCTCGCCACGATCTATGATCTCCCTGATCAAGTGAAACCGTCTCTGTATGTGCTTGGACTTCTGGTGCGACCGTGGTTCCTTTGCTTGTGCAATTGCTCCAGTGTTATCACAGAAGATAACCAAAGGATCTGCACTCGAAGGAACAACACCAAGTTCTTGAACGAACTTACGAATCCACACTGCCTCCTTGGATGCTTCCGAGGCTGCTACATACTCGGCTTCTGTGGTAGAATCAGCAACAATTGACTGTTTGAAACTTTTCCACACCACTGCTCCTCCATTCAAGCTAAAAACATAGCCTGATTGCGATCGGAAATCATCCTGGTCAGACTGGAACGAAGCGTCAGTATATCCTTCTATACTGAGTTCTTCCTGACCACCATACACCAAGAACATATCTTTGGTCCTCCGAAGATATTTTAAAATGTTCTTGACTGCAATCCAGTGCGCCATACCTGGATTACTTTGGAACCGACTGGTCACGCTTAACCTGTAAGCGACGTCTGGGCGAGTACACAACATCGCATACATAATGGATCCAATAGCCGAAGCATAAGGCGTATTGTCCATTTCATCTTTCTCAGTCTGTGTTTGTGGACACTGACTCTTCGAAAGATTCAGACCATGTCTGACTGGAAGATATCCTCTTTTAGAATTCTCTAAATGAAATCTCTCCAGGACTTTATCGATGTAAGTACTCTGGCACAGCCCGAGAAGCCTCTTAGATCTATCCCTGTAGATCTTCACACCTAATACATAGGCTGCTTCTCCTAAATCTTTCATCTGGAAACATTTCCTTAACCATGCCTTAACCGCATGCAGTTCAGGAATATCGTTTCCAATGATTAAGATATCATCGACGTAGAGGACTAGGAAAGTAATCACGCTCCCACTAAACCTCTTATATACACACGGGTCATCCTCGTTCTTGATGAAACCAAATTCAGAGATTGATTCATCAAAACGAATATTCCAGCTTCTCGATGCTTGTTTAAGTCCATAAATAGACTTCTTTAACTTGCATATTTTTTGACGATCTGATGGATTAGTGAAACCTTCTGGTTGTGTCATATACACATCCTCATCCAGATTTCCATTAAAGAAAGCTGTCTTCACATCCATTTGCCAGATCTCATAATCATAATATGCTGCTATCGCGAAAAGAATCCGAATAGACTTAAACATAGCTACAGGTGAGAAAGTTTCATCATAATCTATCCCGTAGATTTGTTTGAAACCTTTCGCAACTGGCCTGCCTTTATAGGTAACCACGTTACCATCCATGTCAATCTTCTTCTTGAAGATCCATTTACAGCCTATAGGGATAACTCCCGGAGGCGGATCAACCAAATCCCAGACTTGGTTATCTGACATGGAGTCCATCTCGGCGTGCATAGCTTCAAGCCATCTCGCTGAATCCGGTCCACTGACCGCATCCGCATAAGTAAGGGGTTCATCATTATCAATGATGTAGACTCCGTCATAGCGCTCAGGCTGTCGACGGATCCTTCCCGATCTTCGCGGTTCCCGTGATATCTGAGCCTCAGGTTGTTCAGTAACCTGTTCTACTGGCTCAGGCTCATCCAACTGTGCTTAACCACTTTGTCCTTCCTCTGGATTCTCATCCAGCTTTATTTCTCTCCCACTGGCCTCTTGCAGAAGAAACTCCTTCTCAAGAAATATGGCCGTCCGAGCAACAAACACCTTGTTCTCTTTGGGATCGTAGAAATAATAACCCTTAGTTTCCTTAGGGTAACCGACAAAGATACATTTCTCAGATCTGCTCTCTAGTTTTCCAGAGGCGAGCTTTTTGACATAAGCCTCGCAGCCCCAGATCCTGATAAATGTCAAGCTAGGCTGTTTCCCATACCATAATTCATATGGGGTCTTTGAAACTGCCTTGGATGGCACTCGGTTTAGTACCTTTGCAGCTGTCTCCAGTGCAAATCCCCAAAAGGAGTAAGGTAGAGTAGCTTAACTCATCATAGAACGAACCATATCCAATAAGGTTCTATTCCTCCTCTCAGACACACCATTCCATTGCGGTGTTCCTGGTGGAGTGAGCTGTGAGATAATCCCACACTCCTTTAGATAGTCAGTAAACTCTCGACTTAGGTATTCTCCACCTCGATCAGAACGAAGTGCCTTGATATTTCGGCCAAGCTGATTCTGTACTTCATTCTTGAACTCTTTGAACTTGTCAAATGATTCACTTTTATGTCTCATAAGATAGACATAACCATACCTACTGAAATCATCAGTGAAGGTAATGAAGTACTGATAGCCACCTCTGGCATGTTTACTAAAAGGCCCACACACATCACTGTGTATAAGGTCAAGTAAACCTGAAGTCCTTTGACCTTTATGAAGAAAAGGCGACTTCGTCATTTTGCCCATCAAACAAGCTTTGCATGTATCAATCTCCTCATAGGAGAATGATCCCAGCAGTCCATAATCATGCAACCGCTTAATGCGTTTCTTGTTAATATGACCTAAACGACTATGCCATAGCAAGGTGCTGTCATCAGCATATTTGGCTTTCTTATTATCAATATTGTGTATAGAACATTCCATGTCCAACATGAATAACCCATTGTTAATTGAACCAGTAGCATAAACAATATTATCTAAAGAAAGAACACACTTTGAAATATTGCATTCAAAGGAAAACCCCTTCCTGACAAGAGCAGGAATGGTGATAATATTTTTAGTAATGCTGGGAACAAAGTAACAATTGTCTAGTTCCAATACAAGTCCAGATGGTAAAGAGATGAAATAGTCTCCTACAGCAACAGCAGCAACCCGTGCCCCGTTTCCAACTCGTAGGTCCACCTCATGCTGTCCCACCTGTCTTCTTCTCTTGAGTTCCTGTACATTTGAACAAATGTGAACTCCACATGCAGTGTCCAACACCCATGACATAGAAGAAGATGAAACCATGACTTCCGTCACGTATATACCTGAGCCAGAAGCGATGCTTCCCCTCTTGTCTCCTTGGAGCGCTTTACAGTCCTTTTTCCAGTGACCCAGCTGGCCACAGTGGAAACATCTGTATTCCTTCGACCGCTTGACCTTTTGCTTCAGAGCCTTGCTGTAGCTCTTGACAGGGGTCTTGCCCTTCTTCCCCTTCTTCTTGTTCCTTGAAGGAAACATCAAGACAGAGGTTGAAGGCTTTCCCTTCAGAGTCTCCTCAGTATTCAAGAGCATATTCAGCAGCTCTGCCGGAGTACAATCGATTTTGTTCATATTAAAGTTAATGATGAACGCATCGAAAGAGGGCGGGAGAGACTGCAGAATAATGTCTACAGCAAGCTCCTGATTGATGGTATGCCCCAGTTTCTCTAGAGCCTCCTTGTGCCCAATCATCTTGAGCACGTGAGCTCCCACTGGGCTCCCTTCAGCCAGTTTGCTCTGAAAGAACAGCTTAGTCAAATTATAGCGCTCAGTCCTCGCCTGCGCAGCATACAGCATCTTGAGGTTTGCTATAATTTGTATAGCAGACATATCCTCATGCTGACGCTGCAGCGGTGGCGTCATAGACGCTAGCATCAGGCAAGCGACATCAATGCTATCATTGACATGCTTTTCATAGGCATCCCGAACCGCCCTTGCGGCGTTCGGAGCGGGCTGAGGCGGTATCGCCGTCTCGAGGACATACAGTTTCCTCTCTGCCTTAAGAACAATCTTAAGGTGTCCGTACCAGTCTAAGAAGTTTGGTCCAGCAAACTTCTCCCTTTCCAGTAGGGATCGCACATTGAAGCTCATGGTGTTCGTTGCTGCAGGAATCTACAACAAGGCAAGAACAGCAAGGTCAGTATCAATGTTCAGAATCAATCCAGGACTTAAGAAAGATTCTTTTCTCACTATTTTATCTGACTGAAAAATCCAAGAAAATAGTCCGAAAGAGTAACACTCTTTTAGTGAGATGGGATCCAGATTTCATACTTGGTCTCCGCGTCCCGCTCAGGCGAGATAAGATGCACAGAGAGTACAAGCACTAATTTCTGGTAGGCAGTCCTTGCCAATCGCCAACCCGTGCGATTCCCCTTCATCTAGGCAATCCAGCTGACTGTGCCAACTGAGTTGGTACAACACAGTCTCTGATCCCACAGATGGCTGCCTCCATGTGCTACCATATGCGCCACATATGTAGCCTACATGGTCAAGCTGACCCGACCTACTCCCTGGACCACCACGTGCTATGCTGAGCAACGAGAAGCGATAAATCCCTTCTCTGTAACACGCAGGTGTAATCCCGCACCGTCTGAAGATAGATGGACGTGCCCACTGAGTGGGTACAACACGGCTCCAACGATAATCAGAACAGTGAGGTTTCGCGTCAGAAGGCTTACGAGCTTGATATTTTAGCGTTGGATTTTAACGGTCTTTTATCTTCTTGACTATCATGCAATTCCTATGGTGATAGCAGAAGATAAACTCATGCAATTCTAATTATAAAAGCAATAAATAGAAAGCATGCTGATCTTATGTGGTAAAAGCCCATTATGCCTAAGTTAGACCTTAAATTAAACTTAAGTCTTCACTTGCTTTTCTTCATGGGTCTTTTGCTGCTCATCTGGCCCAAACCAGGGCCTAAGCGCCATCTGCAGCTCAGGTGCGCCTACCAGGGAATATGCGCCTGGTCCCAGAGTCGAACCCTGGACCTCCCACCTGGTCAAGCCTCTGCTGCAAGCGCCTCTGCCAAGTGTGCTCTGTGCTCTTGTCTGATTAATTTACAAAGTAATCTATCTAGACAAGATTGACTCGCAGGTCAATTACATTTTATAAATTAAATGCAATGTGATGCGCAGATCACAATATAAATTAATTTACAAGTTTTAACCAGGCTCGCAGGCCCCAGCACAGCACACATTAATTAGGCGTCCCACATAAGATTAAATAAACAAGCATATGCTTACAATCAACATGTGATCCATTCATGAAAATAAAATTTTCAAAAAACCCATTGGCATCAATTTTATTTTCCTTATGTGCCCTACTACCTTACAACGGTCCATTAATAGGGATCCACTCATCAGACCTAGTCAGATCCACTGCTCTTGCATGCACCAAGTCCTAACTGACTTGAGTCGACCCAGTGGTCAACTATGCATGCGCTAGGGCTGAACAACCTACATGAGTTTTGGCAAGCGGGTGTGACCCCGGGCCTAACTCATGCGTGTTCACTAGTTGTCTCAACCAGACCTCGCTACACGCCTTTGATGCAGTTGACCTATAGCCACCTTATGCTTGCGCATAGGTGCCATCTGGTCGACCCATCTAGGCTGTCAGATGGTCTGATCAGACTAGTTGGATCTTAACTAGAGATGACTTCAACCCTACTAACCCGTCTAAGGACTTATAGCAGGCGCCATTTAGATCTAAGGTGAGTCGCGCAAGTAAAGAAGTTTTTGAGAAAAACTAAATGTATGCGCCAACTAGATACATGCGCTAATGATAAAAAAATCATACTTCATGTAGTTTTCGCATGAATAACTTTCGCATGTAGTTTAGATCTAAGGTGTTGCGTAAACATGGATCACTAAAGTTAAGCAATCATACAAACATGCATATAACCTTCCTCTGATACCAATTGAAAGTCCCCAGAAGGGGGCGTCGAAACCCTAAAGCATGGCGCGTATAAAATTTTTAAGCAGCGGAAGAGGGTTTCTAGGGGATCGGATTCATGCATAACATATGATCAACTTGTTAAACCGATTGCAAACATAGAAGATGTCATACCGATGCCATTTCTAGATGGTGACTTGGAAGCAGAGAGCGATAGGGATCTCCTCCAAAGGATGCGCACACAAGATGAAGAAGTCGCCTACTCCGATGGTGCTCCTTGTGCTAGCAAGGTTCCAAGAGGTCCTTGTCGTATGGAAGGGAAGAGAGAACCTTTTCTTTGCTTGGCGATTTTCTTCTTGTCGTCAACCCCAAAAACACTCGAATGAGAGAGCCACGCGAGGAAGGAGCGACAATAGGCGTGAAGAGAAGCTATCGTGAGGCGTGGTCACGATTTGGAAACATGGTTTCCAAAAATAGTAAACCACTCTCTTCATGCGACCATGGGATTACCCCAAGCGCATACTCCTCTCCACTTGAACCATGCGCTCACTAGATGAGCTGGTTCAATTTCAGTTTGGTCCAAGACCAATTAACCCAAGCGATTTGGTCTAGATCACAATTAAACCCTAAGGCTCCAGATCCAACCGTTCATCTCTTGATGCTCCTAATCTCACCGATCTAGCATCCATTCTCTCGATCGAAGCTTACCGATCTCAAGCCCTAATCAATCAAACATGATCAGACCAGATCTCACTTACAATCAGAGATTAAATCCTTTCAAACTGAACCCAAACAATTCAGTCCATACGATCTGACTTAAGTAAGCCATATCATCAAATTGTGCGACCCTGAGGGTTTTCTTTAAATGTCGGTAACGATAACTCACGTTATCACGATCAGTGAGGGGTATCTAGCAACACATCACTGTCTCCCGATATAAAGAAAAGAGTCTTCCAAGACTACACCCAAACCACAGCACAAGTGTGAATCCACTTCACAAGGCATGCAAGTTTCCTTTGCCACTGGATGTTCTTATTGGACAAGCGTGTCAAGCTTGTAGCTCCAATATGATGAGCATGATTAGATCAGATGATCATAGTCACCTGGGTATGGCCATACACTTTCTCAATCATCTCATCCAGGGGGGCCCCTTTAGAACATCACACTCCAATCAAGGAGACGGCAATCCTATATCTATCACTAGCGCCCTAACATGACTCAAGTTCACCATCCAAGATAATCTATAACCATTATGTTTCAAATGATATTGAACTACCTCAAAACAATGACAATCATCATTTAGAAACACAAGTGATCTCAAGTCAGAGGAAATGTGCCACTTGTTGCAATCAAGGATTATTCACATTGTGACAAGCAATTGAATATCCTAGTAGGGTCTGTCCAGTACATCCAATGTACCCATGAGTCTACATCTTATTCCATGCTCGAAGCATCCTATAAGATTAGAACACATATTAGTCTCAATCATATCAAGGTTGTCTCATGTTCACCAAGATATCTCGACTAAGGACATAAGGCATGTCAGCCTAGCTGAACACCATTGAGACATTATTCAGAAGTATATGTATTGCAGCAGATAATATAACAAACTGAATAACAACCATTGCCTTTATAAACATAAGAGTTTATACATGATACTGTTACAATCCCAAGGCCTCAAACATTAGCCTTAAGGGCATACCCCAACAACATCGACATCCCCATCATCACAACTAGGTACAGATGCATTACAGTCTCTTTGCCGAACTGATATCCGATTGGACAAGTGTGTCACCACTTGTTTTCACCCAATCACATGGCTATGACTAAAAATAGGTTCTCACCTGGGTATGGCCATACACTCTCAGTCATAGAACCATAGAGGAAATCCATGGATATCATACTTCCCTAAGGAAGGGGCAAATCCTTTGTCTGTCCATTGACCTTCTCATATGAGTCGTGACATGCTCAATGACAACCGTTATGACCTTCCAACTATGGCAAGGTGTTAGGTTGTATCAAAGCAAGTCCCTAACCATATAGAATGATCAATGACCTCAAGTCAAGGGATCCATGCATCTCCTGTCACTTGTGAGGATAACTCATGACACCAAGTCATAGCCTCACAGCGGGTCTATCCAGTATATCCTCCAATGATATACCCATGTGTCTGTGTCCTAACCAGCCCACATATCAGTCTCACAAGTACCACAGCTGTCCCATATCCACTAAAGTACATTGACTGGGGACTATAGTTCGAGCACAGATCCAATCTGTCTCCAGGGACATTATCATGTTAGTACATATGCGCAGATGTAAACAAACATAGATAACGACAATGCCAGAATGATATATAAATATCAAAGTCAAGTAGTACATAAGTGGACCAAAACTAGGTCCTAGGGCATATACACCAACAATCTCCCACTTGCACTAAGACCTAGAAGTTGAGGGATCTCAACCCCATATCTCTAGCGTGACCATCATGCTTCTACTGCGCCAAAGCCTTGGTCAATGGGTCTGCCAGATTGTTCTCTGTGTCAACTCTGCTAATCTTGACATCACCTCTGTCAATGATCTCTCTGATCAGGTGAAATCTTCTGAGTATGTGTTTGGATCTTTGATGAGACCGTGGTTCCTTTGCTTGTGCAATTGCTCCATTGTTGTCACAGTAGAGTTCAATGGGATCCATTGCACTAGGGACCACCTGAAGATCACATAAGAACTTCCTTATCCAAACGGCTTCCTTAGCTGCCTCAGAAGTGGCCACATACTTAGCCTCGGTTGTAGAATCTGCTATGGTGGATTGCTTGAAGCTCTTCCAGCATACAGCGCCTCCATTTATCTTGAACACATAGCCGGCCTACGATCTAAAGTCGTCAGTGTCAGACTGGAACGACGCATCAATATAGCCCTGCATACTGAGCTCTTCCTGTCCCCCATAGACCAAGAACAAATCCTTAGTTCTTCTCAGATACTTTAGGATGTTCTTTACAGCCACCCAGTGCTGCAGACCTGGATTGGATTGGTATCGGCTGGTTATGCTTACAGCATATGCCACATCTGGTCTAGTACACAACATTGCATACATGATCGATCCTACTGCCGAAGCATAAGGAATTCGACTCATGTCATCCCTCTCAGCCTTTGTTGTAGGACACTGGCTCTTTGAGAGAGTAAGGCCATGTCTTACTGGAAGGTATCCTTTCTTGGATTGCTCCAAGTTGAACCTCTCCAGGACCTTATCAATATAGGTACTCTGACTAAGGGCCAGGAGCCTCTTGGATCTATCCCGGTAGATCCTTACGCCTAGAATATAGGCGGCCTCTCCTAAGTCTTTCATCTCGAAACACTTCCCCAACCATGTCTTCACAGCTTGAAGACTAGGGATGTCGTTTCCGATGAGCAGTATGTCATCAACATACAAGACCAGAAAAATCACCAAGCTCCCACTGAATTTTCTGTATACACAGGCATCATCTTCGCTTTTGATAAAGCCATAATCTCTCACGGCTTCATCAAATCAAAGATTCCAACTTCGAGATGCTTGCTTTAATCCATAAATGGATCTCTTTAGCCTGCAGACCTTATTAGCCTCTGCATGATGGATGAAGCCATCAGGTTGTGACATATATACATCCTCAGTCAGCTTCCCATTAAGGAACGCTGTCTTCACATCCATCTGCCATATCTCATAGTCATGATATGCAACTATAGCAAGCAGAATCCGAATGGATTTGATCATGGCAACTGGCGAGAAGGTTTCATCATAGTCCACCCCGTGGACTTGTTTAAATCCTTTAGCCACTAGTCTACCCTTATAGGTAACTATATTGTCATCCATGTCTATCTTCCTTTTGAAGACCCATTTACACCCTATGGGTTTTACCCCATCAAGCAGCTCAACCAAATCCCAGACTTGGTTAGCCGACATGGAATCCATCTCGGATCGCATGGCGTCAAGCCATCTCTCGGAGTCCGGTCCACTGACCGCCTCATCATAGGTTCTGGGCTCATCCTCAATGATGAAGATCCCATCGTGTTGGGTCGGCAGCGACCCGTACCTTTCAGGTGCACGACGAATTCTCCCAGACCTACGCGGGACCTGTGTCTGAGCCTCAGGTTGGCTAGCAACCGGTGCAGGTGGCTCAGATTCCATCTCTTTGTCTTGTGCTTACACTTGGACCTCATCCAAGTCAAACTTCCTCCCACTAACTTCTTTCATGAGAAATTCTTTCTCTAGAAAGACAGCACCCCGAGCAACAAAAACTTTGTTCTCGGTTGGGACATAGAAGTAGTATCCTCTAGTTTCCTTAGGATACCCCACAAACACACATTTATTAGATCTAGGTTCTAGCTTGCTAGAATCCTGATGTTTGACATAAGCCTCACATTAGGGCGTCTCCCACTCCACATCTCGTATGGTATTTTGGAGACACTCTTAGATGGAACATTATTCAGTATCAGAGAAGCTGTTTCTAGTGCATGCCCCCAGAATGATGGAGGTAGAGTTGCATGACTCATCATAGATCGAACCATATCCAATAAAGTTTGATTTCTCCTTTCAGACACACCATTCCATTGAGGTGTTCCAGGAGGAGTGAGTTGGGATATGATCCCACACTCTCTCAGATAGTCAAAGAACTCACCGCTCAGGTACTCTCCACCTCGATCTGATCGAAGAGCTTTAATGGATCTTCCAAGCTGGTTCTCTACTTCATTCTTGAACTCCTTGAATTTCTCAAAGGACTCAGATTTATGTCTCATTAAGTAGACATAGCCATACCTACTGAAGTCATCAGTGAAGGTAATGAAGTAGTTGTACCCTCCTCTGGCTTGTTTATTGAAAGGCCCACACACATCAGTATGTATGAGATCTAATAAACCTCCTGCCCTCTCACCAATCTTGGTGAAGGGCGCCTTTGTAATTTTCCCTAATAAACAAGGTTCACAAGTATCAAATTCCTCCAAGGAACTTGAATCTAACAATCTATTTGTATGGAGTTGTTGGATGCGATTCTTGTTTATATGGGTGTTGGTGTATATGCCCTAGGACATAGTTTTGGTCCATCTTTGTACTACTTGACTCTGATATTCATATATCTTTCTGGCATTGTCGTTATCATTGTTTGTCTACACCTGCGATTGTGTACTTACATGATAATGTCCCTGGAGACAGATTGGATCTGTGCTCAAACTATAATCCCCAGTCGATGTACCTTAGTGGATATGGGACAGCTATTGTACTTGTGAGACTGGTATGTGGGCTGGTTAGGCACGTGGTGCTAACGCAGACACATGGGTATATCATTGGAGGATATACTGGATAGACCCGCTGTGAGGCTATGACTTGGTGTCATGAGTTATCCTCACAAGTGACAGGAGATGCATTGATCCCTTGACTTGAGGTCATTGACCATTCTATATGGTTAGGGACTTGCTTTGATGCAACCTAACACCTCGCCGTAATTGGGAGGTCATAACGGTTGTCATTGAGCATGTCACGACCCATATGAGAAGGTCAATGGACAGACATAGGATTTGCCCCTTCCTTAGGGAAGTATGATATCCATGGAGCTCCCTTATGGTTCTATGACGGAGAGTGTATGGCCATACCCAGGTGAGAACCTATTTTAGTCATAGCCATATGATTGGATGAAAACAAGTGGTGACACACTTGTCCAATCGGATATCAGTACGGCAAAGAGACTGTAATGCATCTGTACCTAGTTGCGATCATGGGGATGTAGATGTCGATATCCATTCCAATGACCTGGGTAGCAGCGATGCACTGCTAGGTGCCACTCACTGGTTGTGATGACCTTTGGTCAGCACTGCCAGCGTCAGAGGAACCTACAGGGTCGCACACCTTGATACTTGAGTTCTCGTATTGATCGGGAAGCCTTATGATCGAGTTATTGGATAACTCTGATCTAATTGGGAGATTTCATCAGCGCCAATAGGCCTGATGAGATGGAAGAATATTATTGGAGCCAAACTTCATTTTTGGCAGGTTGACCCGTATTTGACCATGGTTGGTCATATTTGGATTAGGGTTGCATTGGATTGGATCCAAGTGCTTAATCAACCCATGTAATGGAGTTTGGGCTAGCTCATTATCCAATGAGGCCCAATAATAAGTTGTCATGAAGAGGCAATAGGCTAAAAGGGTATAATGGGGAGGAAGCCAAGCCCATTGGCGCCTAAGGGGCATAATGGGGTTTGGATGGCAAATTTGCTTCATTAAGGAAGCTTTATGCGCCTAGCCCTCTCCCATTGATAGTGTGAATGCATTAAGGCATTGCTTGGGGCGCAAGGCTAGGCCTTGGCGCACAAGGCAAGGCTTGCTAGCTTATGGAAAGGTTGAATGAGGTTTATGGTAAAGTCTTGGAGACTTTCCTTACCTCAAACCTTCTCATCCAAGCCATACACTTGTCATGATCTCAACCCTTGCCCTAACCGCCTCTAGCTCTTTATAAGGGACCCTAGCCACCCCCTCTTGAGTGGTTACAATCCTTAGAGGCGTGACAACAAGAGGAGAGGCGAAAGCAAGGGTTGAAGGGCGACAACACCAAGAAGTGGCGCATCTTCTTCTTCCTTCCAAACCCTAGCCGCAAGCTTCTTCCTTCTCTCTTGATGCAAAGAACTTGATGCTTGGCGGTTTCCCTCTCCCTCATCCTTCTTCATCTTTGGCGCATCTACCTTGGAGGTGGCGCATACTTTGAAGAAGGAGCACAAGGCTTGGATCTTCTTCCCGAGGCTAGCACCGGGCATGGAAGAAGAGAACTCAAGAGATCCGTGTGTGCGAGACTGCAGAGGGCGAACACTTGGGCGCCTTCATCGACATCGGATTCTAATTGCTAAAGGTACTTACTATCACATCGTGTCGACCCCCTCGCAAGAGATCTTCACTGGGTTTTTGGGACCGGCCTGTTTCGGGGACATTCTTCCGCTGCGAAAAATGTATGTCCATAACTCTGAAAATTGTAAAATGTCCCCGGGGTTTCCCAACAGTGGTATCAGAGCTACTTGCGAGCCTCGAACGATGTTCTTTCATGCTTTTCATGCTCACATGCCATATCTACATTTTCGCATATTGCATAGATGTTGGCGCATGATTTTTCTTTAAGTAGAAAAATTGTAGGTCTCTTGTTTCTTACTTCTAATTAACTTCTTGTGGTTCTTTGCTCTCTTCATGTGATGGGATAGACCCATATGTGGAAGAGAAAATTTCTCCTCTCATAATAGGATAGACCTATCTTGAGAGACTTGTTGGAATAGGGCATGGACTGGGTGATTGCCCTTATCCTAGCAAGTTAGGGATTGCAAGGAGGGCAACTGGTATGCCTCTTGTAGACTCCTGAGAGAAACTTAGAATCAAAGATTTGTGATATGAAGGGAAGGAAGAGAGACATGTTTTATGAAAAAGTAAAATTTCAAATTTTATGTTTTTCATGAGCATATAGAATTGCATGAGTAAGTACTTGATTATGCATGATGTTGTGGTCATATATCAAGCCCCTTAACATGCCTGTGATGTATCCTTGTGAGGCCTGCGTGCCGCTTTTCTTTTTGCTTTTAACTAAGAAGAAGATTAGGATGGCGCATCTACTTGGAGCAAGGTGCATGCTTGCTTGGTTGCGCATCCTTGCATGATGGCGCAACAAGCTTCAAAGGTGGCACATCCTTGCATGGGGGCGCAAGTTAGGGTTTGGCCGAGCCTTGTGCTTGTGTGCTATCCCTCTTGTGGCTTGCTAAATGGCGCGCCTTCCTTGGAGGAAGACCATGGCATTGGCCGAACCTTGTGGGTGTACCCCTAGGGTTTGAGAGCTAAACCATGGGAGAATGACCTTGGAGCCAACCTTGAAGATAGAGCTAGAGGTCGGCTAGGCTAGGTCTAATCTTGGGGCTTGAATCCTAGGTCAAGAGTTGAACCCCTTTTTGGCATGGATTGGTTCAATGTCTTGAATGGGCTATGATCACATCATACTTTTATTGCTTTCTTTACAAAAGCTAAAGCATGCCTGTGATGTTTTATCGTTATGTTATCACCATAGGATTGCATGCCTGTAATGATAGACATAAGATAAAACTGAGATGATGAGACCTTAAACAAAAACCCTCAATTAAAATATCAAGTCTAGTAGCCTTCTAACGCGTAGCCCTCTCTAAGCTATCGATCAATGGAGTTGTGAACTGTTTCCCACCCTCGTGGGACACAGTTGGACATGAAATGCTTGGACTGTCTCAATAAGGGGAATTGCTTGGAGCAATCGGCCGGCGCGCCCACCTTAGGAAACATGGGTCACTTTGTGCATCTCATCCCACCCTCGTGGGACGCGAAGCCCTGTGTGGAATGAGGATCTCATCTCACTAGGAAATCTTGGATTTCTCGATTGACTTTGTGGGTTGTCAATTCGATTAAAAATAGTGGGAGCCATGGTCATTTAAAAGGCAAGTCCAGTTTAAATGACTCGAAGTAGTACTAATCTGCTGTTTCTTGGTTGTTGTAGAACAATGGCTATGAACAATAGCAGTTGGTCACTGCGATCTACCCTGGATAAGTTGGTTGGATCCAACTTACTGGATTGGTATATGAACTTGAGAATCGTGCTCAAGCTCGAGAGGAAGCTTTATGTTCTTGAGCGTCTTATTCCTGAGCCACTTCCATGCTCGGCCTCAGCGGCTGAGAGGGATGCTTATGATAAGCATCAGGTTGATACTTTGGAGGTTGCTAACCAACATGTCACTTGAATTTAAAGGGTGATATGAATCGAAGAGTGCCTCTGAAATTATTTTAATCTAAGGCAGCTCTTTGATGAATTGGTTGAGCTCAATCCTGCTAAAGTTGATATTCAGTGTGTTGAGCCGAAAGGCTTGACCAAGGAACTGAAATTAAAGATGGATATGATCAGGAATAATAGGTGCTATTCATGTGGAGGGCCACCTCACATGTTGAAGGACATGTTGCAACTTCAGAATGAGGAGAAGAAAGGCAAGGCCTTGTCTTCATGCTCAGGTATTTATGTTACCGAAGTCAACCTTTCTACTCCTATGACATGGGTATTGGATACCGCATGTGGAGTACAAATATGCAAAGGCTCAGAAAGGATAGATCGGTAAGGCCTAGAGAGATTGACCTACGGATAGGTAACAGGGCACAAGTTGCTGCTATTGCTGTAGGAGTTTTTCTCCCTGCCTTCTGGACTTCAGTTAAAGCTAGACAATTGCTATTATGTACCTTCCCTTACCAAAACATTGTATCCACTCCTTACTTGGCAAAGAAAGGATTTAGGTTTGAAATAAAAGAGAACTTATGTTCTTTTTCTTTTGCAAACATGTTTTATGGGAAGGGTACTTTGAGCAATGGTCTGCATGTCTTGGACATGGTTAGCTCTATTTGTAACATAAAAGGATCAAACTGAGTGGTTCAGTTGGTGCTTTCCTACGGCTTTGTCGATCAGCCCATATAAACAAGAATCACATTCGACAACTCCATGAAAATGGGTTGTTAGATTCAAGTTCCTTGGAGGAATTTGATACTTGTGAACCTTGTTTATTAGGGAAAATGACAAAGGTGCCCTTCACCAAGACTGGTGAGAGGGCAGGAGGTTTATTAAATCTCATACATACTGACGTGTATGGGCCTTTCGATAAACAAGCCAGAGGAAGGTACAACTACTTCATCGCGTTTACTGATGACTTCAGTAAATATGGTTATGTCTATATGATGAGACATAAGTCTAAATCCTTTGAGAAATTTAAGGAGTTTAGACGTGAAGTAGAAAACCAGCTTGGTAGATCCATTAAGGCTCTTCGATCAGATCGTGGTGAAAAGTACCTGAGCGGTGAGTTCTTTGACTATCTGAGAGAGTGTGGGATCATATCCCAACTCACTCCTCCTGGAACACCTCAATGGAATGATGTGTCTGAAAGGAGAAATCAAACTTTGTTGGACATGGTTCGATCTATGATGAGTCATGCAACTCTACCTCCCTCATTCTGGGGACATGCACTTGAGACAGCTTCTCTAATACTGAATAATGTTCCATCTGAGAGTGTCTCAAAGATTCCATACGAGGTATGGAGTGGGAGACACCCAAATCTCACTTTTATCAGGATCTGGGGATGTAAGGCTTATGTCAAACGTCAGGATTCTAGCAAGCTAGAACCTAGATCTGATAAGTGTGTGTTTGTGGGGTATCCTAAGGAAACTAAAGGATACTACTTCTATGTCCCAACCGAGAACAAAGTTTTTGTTGCTCGGGGTGCTGTCTTTCTAGAGAAAGAATCTCTCATGAAAGAAGTTAGTGGGAGGAAGTTTGACTTGGATGAGGACCAAGTGCAACCACAAAGACAACGAGATGGAATCTGAGCCGCGTGCACCGGTTGCTAGGCAGCCTGAGGCTCAGACACAGGCCCCATGTAGGTCTGGGAGGTTTCGTCGTGCACCTGAGAGGTATGGGTCGCTGCCGACCCAACACGACGGGATCTTCATCATGGAGGATGAACCGAGGACTTATGATGAGGCGGTCAGTGGACCGGACTCCGAGAGATGGCTTGAGGCCATGCGATCCGAGATGGATTCCATGTCGGCTAACCAAGTCTGGGATTTGGTTGAGCTACCTGATGGGGTAAAACCCATAGGGTGTAAATGGGTCTTCAAGAGGAAGACAGACATGGATGGCAAAATAGTTACCTATAAGGGTAGACTAGTGGCTAAAGGATTTAAACAAGTCCACGGGGTGGACTATAATGAAACCTTCTCGCCATTTGCCATGATCAAATCCATTCGGATTCTGCTTGCTATAGCTGCATATCATGACTATGAAATATGGCAGATGGATGTGAAGACAGCGTTCCTTAACGGGAAGCTAACTAAGGATGTGTATATGACACAACCTAATGACTTCATCCATCCTGCAGATACTAGTAAAGTCTGCAGGCTAAAGAAATCCATTTATGGATTAAAGCAAGCATCTCGAAGTTAGAATCTTCAGTTTGATGAAGCTGTGAGAGATTATAGCTTTATCAAAAGTGAAGATGACGCCTGTGTATACAGAAAATTCAGTGGGAGCTTGATGACTTTTCTGGTCATGTATGTCGATGACATACTACTCATCGCAAACGACATCCCTAGTCTTCAAGCTGTGAAGACATGGTTGGGGAAATGTTTTGAGATGAAAGACTTAGGGGAGGCCGCCTATATTCTGGGCGTGAGGATCTACCGGGATAGATCCAAGAGGCTCTTGGCCCTTAGTCAGAGTACCCACATTGATAAGGTCCTGGAGAGGTTCAACTTGGAGCAATCCAAGAAGGGATACCTTCTAGTGAGACAAGGCCTTACTCTCTCAAAGAACCAGTGTACCAACACAGAGCCTGAGAGAGATGACATGAGTCGAGTGCCCTATGCTTCGGTGGTGGGATCGATCATGTATGCAATGTTGTGTACTAGACCAGTTGTGGCTTATGATGTGAGCATAACCAGCCGATACCAATCCAATCCTAGTTTACAGCACTGGGTGGCTGTAAAGAATATCCTTGAGTATCCTGAAAGGGACTAAGGATTTATTCTATAAAGTCTACGGGGGACATGAAGAACTCAGTGTGCAGGGCTTCACTGATGAGTCGTTCCAGTCTGATCCTGACGACTTCAGATCGCAGACCAGCTATTAGTTTAAGATGGTTGGAGGTGCTGTATGCTGGAAGAGCTTCAAGCAATCCACCATAGCTAATTCTACAACCGAAGCTGAGTATGTGGTTGCTTCTGAGGCAGCCAATGAAGCCGTTTGGATCAGGAAGTTCTTTTCTGAACTTCAGGTGGTTCCAAGTGCAATGGATCCCATTGAGCTCTACTATGACAACAATGGGAACTGCACATAATAAGGAACCACGGTCTCATCAAAGGTCCAAACGCATACTCAAGAGATTTCGCCTGATCAAAGAGATCATTGATCGATGTGATGTCAAGATTAGCAGAATTGACACAGAGAGCAATCTAGCAAACCCACTGCCCAAGGCTTTGGCGCAGCAGAAGCATGATGGTCGTACTAGAGATATGGGGTTGAGGTTGCTCAACCTCTAGGTCTTAGTGCAAGTGGGAGATTGTTGGTGTATATGCCCTAGGACCTAGTTTTGGTCCATCTTTGTACTACTTGACTCTGATATTCATATATCTTTCTGGCATTGTCGTTATCATTGTTTGTCTACACCTGCGATTATGTACTTACATGATAATGTCCCTGGAGACAGATTGGATCTGTGCTCAAACTATAATCCCCAGTCGATGTACCTTAGTGGATATGGGACAGCTATGGTACATGTGAGACTGGTATGTGGGCTGGTTAGGCACGTGGTGCTAACGCAGACACATGGGTATATCATTGGAGGATATACTGGATAGACCCGCTGTGAGGCTATGACTTGGTGTCATGAGTTATCCTCACAAGTGACAGGAGATGCATTGATCCCTTGACTTGAGGTCATTGACCATTCTATATGGTTAGGGACTTGCTTTGATGCAACCTAACACCTTGCCGTAGTTGGGAGGTCATAACGGTTGTCATTGAGCATGTCACGACCCATATGAGAAGGTCAATGGACAGACATAGGATTTGCCCCTTCCTTAGGGAAGTATGATATCCATGGAGCTCCCTTATGGTTCTATGACTGGAGTGTATGGCCATACCCAGGTGAGAACCTGTTTTAGTCATAGCCATGTGATTGGATGAAAACAAGTGGTGACACACTTGTCCAATCGGATATCAGTACGGCAAAGAGACTGTAATGCATCTGTACCTAGTTGCGATCATGGGGATGTCGATGTCGATATCCATTCCAATGACCTGGGTAGCAGCGATGCACTGCTAGGTGCCACTCACTGGTTGTGATGACCTTTGGTCAGCACTGCCAGCGTCAGAGGAACCTACAGGGTCGCACACCTTGATACTTGAGTTCTCGTATTGATCGGGAAGCCTTATGATCGAGTTATTGGATAACTCTGATCTAATTGGGAGATTTCATCAGCGCCAATAGGCCTGATGAGATGGAAGAATATTATTGGAGCCAAACTTCATTTTTGGCAGGTTGACCCGTATTTGACCATGGTTGGTCATATTTGGATTAGGGTTGCATTGGATTGGATCCAAGTGCTTAATCAACCCATGTAATGGAGTTTGGGCTAGCTCATTATCCAATGAGGCCCAATAATAAGTTGTCATGAAGAGGCAATAGGCTAAAAGGGTATAATGGGGAGGAAGCCAAGCCCATTGGCGCCTAAGGGGCATAATGGGGTTTGGATGGCAAATTTGCTTCATTAAGGAAGCTTTATGCGCCTAGCCCTCTCCCATTGATAGTGTGAATGCATTAAGGCATTGCTTGGGGCGCAAGGCTAGGCCTTGGCGCACAAGGCAAGGCTTGGTAGCTTATGGAAAGGTTGAATGAGGTTTATGGTAAAGTCTTGGAGACTTTCCTTACCTCAAACCTTCTCATCCAGGCCATACACTTGTCATGATCTCAACTCTTGCCCTAACCGCCTCTAGCTCTTTATAAGTGACCCTAGCCGCCCCCTCTTGAGTGGTTACAATCCTTAGAGGCGTGACAACAAGAGGAGAGGCGAAAGCAAGGGTTGAAGGGCGACAACACCAAGAAGTGGCGCATCTTCGTCTTCCTTCCAAACCCTAACCGCAAGCTTCTTCCTTCTCTCTTGATGCAAAGAACTTGATGCTTGGCGGTTTCCCTCTCCCTCATCCTTCTTCATCTTTGGCGCATCTACCTTGGAGGTGGCGCATACTTTGAAGAAGGAGCACAAGGCTTGGATCTTCTTCCGGAGGCTAGCACCGGGCGTGGAAGAAGAGAACTCAAGAGATCCGTGTGTGCGAGACTGCAGAGGGCGAACACTTGGGCGCCTTCATCGACATCGGATTCTAATTGCTAAAGGTACTTACTATCACATCGTGTCGACCCCCTCGCAAGAGATCTTCACTGGGTTTTTGGGACCGGCCTGTTTCGGGGACATTCTTCCGCTGCGAAAAATGTATGTCCATAACTCTGAAAATTGTAAAATGTCCCCGGGGTTTCCCAACAATGGGCTAATCGACAGTGCCATAGGAAAGCACCAACTGAACCACTCAGTTTGGTCCTTTTATTACTTATGTTACAAATAGAACTTTCCATATCCAAGATATATAGACCATTGCACAAAGTACCCTTCCCATAGAACATATTTGCAAATGAAAAAGAACAAGAGTTCTTATTTATTTCAAATTTAAATCCTTTCTTTGCTAAGCAAGGAATGGATACAATGTTCTTAGTAAGTGAAGGTACACAAAAGCAATTATCTAGTTCTAATTGAAGTCCAGAAGGCAAGGAGAGAGTTAAAACGCCTACAGCAACAGCAGCAACTTGTGCCCCGTTTCCAATGCGTAAGTCAATCTCTCCAGGCCGCACCGATCTACTTTTCTTGAGCCCCTGCATATTTGTACAAATATGAGCTCCACATGCAGTATCCAATACCCATGACATAGAAGTAGAAAGATTGACTTCTGTAACATAGATACCTGAGCTAGAAGTTAAGGCCAAGCCTTTCTTCTCCTCATTCTGGAGCTGCTTGCAGTCCCTTCTCCAGTGACCCTGCTCGCCACAGTGAAAACACCTCTGGTCCTTTGACTTCTTTGCCATTTTCTTCAGTGCTTTGGTAGGACCTCTGGCACTGCTCTTAGCACGTGTCTTACCCTTCTTCTTTATCTTCTTGGTCGCAAGGACCAAAAGAACAGAATTGGGTTTGGTCTTACCCATCTCTCGCTCGGCTGTTTGGAGCATATTCATCAATTCCTCCGGTGTGCACTCAATCCGGTTCATGTTGAAATTAATAATAAACGGACTGAAGCTAGGGGGCAGGGAATGCAGAATAAGATCCACAACCAGCTCGTTGTCTATGGCATGTCCCAGTCTCCTGAGATGATCCACATTCCCAATGAGTTTGATAACATGGGGTCTCACTGGTGCACCCTCATACAACTTACACCGAAAGACTGCTTTGGCGGTGTCAAATCTCTCAGTTATAGCCTGAGCCTCGAACATCTGTTTTAGATGAGTGATCATCTGAAAAGTGTTCTGCTCCTCATATTGCACCTGCAGTTCAGGTGCCATGCTGGCTAGCATAAGACATGCAACCTCCAAAGAGTCATCCTGATGCTTTCTATAAGCATCTCTGTCTGCCGTTCGGGTATTAGGCGGAGGAGCCACAGGAAGAGCCTGTTCAAGGACATACAGCTTCTTCTCGAGCTTGAGGACTATCCTCAAGTTCCGATGCCAGTCAATAAAGTTAGTTCCAACTAACTTATCCTTATCAAGGAGTGATCGCAGTGATAATCCGCAAGTGTTCGTAGCCATTATTCTACAACACCCAAGAAAAACAGATTAGTACTACTTCGAATCATTTAAACTGGACTTGTTTTAAATGATTACTGCTCCCACTATTTTAAAATTTGAATTGACAACCCACAAAGTCAATCGGGAAGTTTAAGACTTCCTAGTGAGATGGGATCCTTATTTCACATGAGGCTTTGCGTCCCACGAGGGTGGGATGAGATGCACAAAGTAACCCATATTTCCTAAGGTGGGCGCACCGGCCGGTTGCTCCAAGCAACTCCCCTTGTTGAGACAGTCTGAGCATTTCATGTCCAGCTAGGGCTGGATACAACATGAAACCCTTACCTCTCAACGATGTCTCTAGACTTTCACCATGTGCCCAGCACATGTGAACTTCTAGTCAAGTCCATTCCTAACCGTTATGCCCAGGGCCAACGAGTTTCCTTGCGAAGGCACGCCCAGGTTAAAACTGGACTGGGGAAACCATTGTCACCACACACTTCCTAAAGATAAGTGGGTGTGTCCCACGAGGGTGGGAACCAGTTCACAACTCCACTGATCGATAGCTTAATGGGGGCTACGCGTTAGAAGGCTACTAGACTTGATATTTTATTATGAGGGTTTTTAAGGTCTCATCAGTTTTATCTTATGTCTAACAATACAGGCATGCAATCCTATGTCTAATGATAAAACATTACAGACATGCTTTTAGCAGATAAGGAAAGCAGTAAAAGATGATGTGATCAAAGCCCTTTCAAGACATTGAACCAACCCATGCCAAAAGGAGGTTCAACTCTTAACATAGGACTCAAGCCCCTAAGATAGACCTATCCTAGCCGCCCTCTATCTTGGTCTTCAAGGTTGGCTCCAAGGTCCTTCTCACATGGTTTAGCTCTCAAACCCTAAGGGTGGACCCCAAGGGTTCGGCCAATGCCATGGTCTTCCTCCAATGAGGATGCGCCACAATGCAAGAAGCCAAGTTAGCTAGCTCTCAAACCCAAGGGTTCGGCCATGCCCAACTTGCGCCACTAAGCAGGCTTGCGCCTCTCTCTTTGATGCTTGTTGCGCCACCATCCAAGGTATGCATGCACCAAGTTCCAAGTACATGCGCCACCCTAATCTTCTTCTTAGTTAAAAGCAAAAAGAAAAGCGGCACGCAGGCCTCACGAGGATACATCACAGGCATGCAAAGGGGGGGGGCTTGACTAATGATCATAACATCATGCACAATCAAGGTATTTGCTCATGCAATTCTACATGCTCATGAAAAATATAAAATCTAAAATTTTACTTTTTCATAAAACTAGTCTCTTTTTCTCATCTTCTTCTCAAAAATCTTTTGGTTAATTGCGATTTATTTTTCATGATGATTTCAGAGATCCTTTCGGCTGGCAATTTTGTCATATCAAGAGACTTGGCCAGGCCGAAGACACAATGTCCGTCCTACTTGACAAAATTACGTGCGCCTTTAATCTTTAAATCAGACAAGAAAAATAGTCCAAACATCCAAAAGAGATTGAGAGGATGATAGAAACAAGAAACCCTAATTTTTCCTACTTAGAAAAATCGTTTGCCATGCATCATGCTATTTACGAAAATAGAGATATGGCATGTGAGCATGAAAGAAAAGCATAAAACATCGTTCGAGTCTTGCAAGCCGCTCTGATACCACTGTTGGGAAACCCCAGGGACATTTTATAATTTTTCAGAGTCATAGACATACATACATACATTGCACAGCGGAAGAATGTCCCCGAAACAGGCCGGTCCCAAAAACCCAGTGAAGATCGCAAGCAAGAGAGTCGACACGATGAGTTAGGAAATACCTTAAGTGTGAGCGAACCTAGGTCACAAGCATTATTCAGAAAAACAAAAAACTTGTTGCAGCGGAAATTCTAGGATCGCATGACATGAGCACATGATCAACCTTGTATAACTTGTATAGAGCAAGTTAGAGTATTACCATTGCCATGATGTAAGAGGCGGCTTGGAAGATGTAAGGGGCGAGCGCCTCTTCTCCAAAGAAGTCACACACAAGATGAGAAAGACTTTCTTCCTTTGTGTTCCTTGTGCTAGCAAAGACACCAAGGAGTCCTGATCGTTTCTTCAAAGGATGATGTGCGCCCTTGGCTGGTTGAATTTCTCTTCCTTGCGTGAGGATGGTTCACACACGAGAACGAAGAGAGGAGAAAGGCGAGAGCAAGAAAGCAAAACCGTGGGGTGCGTACAAAGGGAAAAATTCGGCCACCACATATGGTAAGAACCAAAAATGTAACTCCCTCCATAACTCCCTTTAAGCGATCACTAACTCCTCTTAAATTGAACCATGCGTTCACAAGTGAACCGGTTCAATCTTAATTTGGTTTAAGCACCAAATTAAACCAGCCCTGGTTATAATCTTCTTTGAACCAAATGGCTCAAGATCTAACCACACATCACATTGAACCCCTGATCTTTACGATCAAGCCTCAATCCTCCGATCAAAGCTTACTGATCACATGTCCTAATCAATCAAACATGATTAGACTATATCTCACTTTTAATCAGAGCTTAAATTCCTTTAAAATGAACTAGAATAATTCCAGTCCACACGATCTGACATAAGTAAGCCATATCACTAAATTGTGCGACCCTAAGGGTTTCCTTCAATGTCGGTAACGATAACTTACGTTATCACGACCAGAGAGGGGTATCTAGCAACACATCACTGTCTCCCGATATGAAGAAAAAAAGTCTTCCAAGACTACTCCCAAACCATAGCACAAGTGTGAATCTAATTCACTTGGCATACATGTTTCCCTTTGCCACTGGATGTTCTCGTTGGACAAGCGTGTCAAGCCTGTGATTCCAACATGATGAAAATGGTTAGGTCAGACGAACATAGTCGTCTGGGTATGGCCATACACATTCTCAACCATTTCATCCAGGGGACCCCATTAGAACATCACACCCCAACTAGGAGAGGCAATCCTTTATCTATCACAAGTACCCTAACATGACTCATGCCCACTATCCAAGATAATCCTTAACCATTATATTTCAAATGATATTGAACTATCTCAAGATAATGCCAATCATCACTTAGAAACACAAGTGATCTCAAGTCAGAGGGAATATGCCACTTGCTTGCATACAAGGATTATTCACATTGTGACAAACAATTGAATATCCTAAGTAGGGTCAGTCCAGTATATCCAATGCACCTATGTGTCTAAATCTTATTCCATGCTCGAAGCATCCTATAAGATTAGAACACATATTAGTCTCAATCATACCAAGGCTGTCTCATGTTCACCGAGATATCTCGACTAAGGACAATACTGAATGTCAGCTAAGCTGACCATCATTGAGACATTACTCAGAAGTATACATACAACAGCAGATAATGTAACAATCTGAATAACAACAATTGCCTTTATATTGTCTATACATGATACTGAAAATAACCCAAAGCCTCAAACATTGGCGTTAAGGGCATACCCTAACAATCTCCCACTTGCACTTAATCTAATGGTTGAGGTATCTCAAACCCATATTGTTACAGTGCTTCTCATGCTTCTGCTGCGCCAGAGGCTTTGTAAGCGGGTTAGCTAGATTGTCATCTGTATGAATCTTGCAGATCTTGATATCTCCTCGATCAATGATTTCACGGATCAAGTGAAACCTTCTTTGTATGTGCTTGGACTTCTGGTGTGACCGTGGTTCCTTCGCTTGTGCAATCGCTCCGGTGTTATCACAGAAGATAACCAATGGATCTGCACTTGAAGGAACAACACCAAGTTCCTGAATGAACTTGCGAATCCATACTGCCTCCTTTGATGCTTCTGAGGCTGCAACATACTCGGCTTCTGTTGTGGAATCAGCAACAATTGATTGTTTGAAACTCTTCCACACCACTGCTCCTCCATTCAAGCTAAAGACATAGCCTGATTGCGATCGGAAATCGTCTTGGTCAGATTGGAACGAAGCATCAGTATATCCTTCAATACTGAGTTCTCCCTGACCTCCATAAATCAAGAACATATCTTTGGTTCTCCGAAGATATTTTAAAATGTTCTTGACTGCAATCCAGTGTGCCTTCCCTGGATTACCTTGGAACCGACTGGTTACGCTTAACCCGTAAGTGACGTCTGGGCGAGTACACAACATCGCATACATGATGGACCCAATAGCCGAAGCATAAGGCGTATTGTCCATCTCATCTTTCTCAGACTGTGTTTGAGGACACTGGCCTTTTGAAAGATTCAGACCATGTCTGACTGGAAGATATCCACTTTTAGAATTTTCTAAATGGAATCTCTCCAGGACCTTATCGATGTAAGTACTCTAGCACAGCCCGAGAAGCCTATTAGATCTATCTCTAAAGATCTTCACACCTAGTATATAGGTCGCTTCTCCTAAATCTTTCATCTGGAAACATTTTCTTAACCATGCTTTGACTGCATGCAGTTCAGGAAAATCGTTTCCAATGATTAAAATATCATCGACGTAGAGGACTAGGAAAGTAATCACGCTCCCACTAAACCTTTTATATACACACGGGTCATCTTCATTTTTGATGAAACCAAATTCAGAAACTGATTCATCAAAACGAATATTCCAGCTTCGCGATGCTTGTTTTAGTCCATAAATGGACTTCTTTAATTTGCATATTTTATGACGTTCTGACGGATTAATGAAACCTTCAGGTTGTGTCATGTACACATCCTCTTCTAATTTTCCGTTAAGGAAAGCGGTTTTCACATCCATTTGCCAGATCTCATAATCATAATGTGCTGCTATCGCGAGAATAATTCGAATGGACTTGAACATGGCTACAGGAGAGAAAGTTTCATCATAATCTATCCCGTAGATTTGTTTGAAACCTTTCGCAACTAGCCTGCCCTTATAGGTAAGCATGTTATCATCCATGTCTGTCTTCTTTTTGAAGATCCACTTACAGCCTATAGGGATTACTCCCGGAGGCGGATCAACCAAATCCCAGACTTGGTTATCTGACATGGAGTCCATCTCGGCTCGCATAGCTTCAAGCCATCTTGCTGACTCCGGTCCACTGACCGCATCCGCATAAGTGAGGGGTTCTTCATTAATGATGTAGACTCCGTCAAAGCGCTCAGGCTGACGACGAATCCTTCCCGATCTACGCGGTTCCCGTGATGTCTGAGCCTCAGGTTGAACATTAACCTGATCTATTGGCTCAGGCTCATCCAACTGTGCTTGACTACTTTGTCCCTCTTCTGGAATTTCATCCAGCTTTATTTCTCTCCCACTGGCCTCTTGCAGAAGAAACTCCTTCTCAAGAAAAATAGCCGTTCGAGCAACAAATACTTTATTCTCCTTGGGATTGTAGAAATAATAACCCTTATTTTCTTTAGGGTATCCGACAAATATGCATTTATCATATCTGCTTTCCAGTTTCCCACAGGCGAGCTTTTTGACATAAGCCTCGCAACCCCAGATCCTGATGAATGTCAAGCTCGGCGGTTTCCCATACCATAACTCATATGGCGTCTTTGAAACGGCCTTGGATGGCACTCGGTTTAGCACCTTTGCAGCTGTTTCCAGTGCAAATCCCCAAAAGGAGTAAGGTAGAGTAGCTTGACTCATCATAGACCGAACCATATCCAATAAGGTTCGATTCCTCCTCTCGGACACACCATTCCATTGCGGTGTCCCCGGCGGAGTGAGCTGTGAGATGATCCCACACTCCTTCAGATAGTCATTAAACTCATGACTCAAGTATTCTCCACCTCGATCTGATCGAAGTGCCTTGATATTTCGGCCTAACTGATTCTGTACTTCATTTTTGAATTCTTTGAACTTGTCAAAAGATTCACTCTTATGTCTCATTAAATAGACATAACCATACCTACTGAAATCATCAGTAAATGTAATGAAGTATGAATAGCCACCTCTGGCATGTTTACTAAATGGCCCACACACATCAGTGTGAATAAGGTCAAGTAAACCTGAAGCTCTTTCACCTTTATTAGTAAAAGGAGTCTTCGTCATCTTACCCATTAAACAAGCTTTGCATGTATCAAGCTCCTCATAGGAGAATGATCCCAGCAGTCCATAGTCATGTAACCGCTTAATGCGCTTCTTGTTAATATGGCCTAGACGACTATGCCATAACAAGGTGCTATCATCAGCATGCTTGGCTTTCTTATTATCAATTTGATGTACAGAACATTCCATGTCCAACATGTATAACCCATTGTTAATCGATCCAGTTGCATAAACAATACCATCAAATGAAATACAGCACTGTGAAGTTTTGCATTCAAATGAAAAACCTTTCCTGACAAGAGCAGGAATAGAGATAATATTCTTTGTTATGCTTGGTACAAAGTAACAATTGTTAAGTTCTAATACAAGTCCAGATGGTAAAGAGATGTGATATTCTCCTACAGCAACAGCAGCAACTCGTGCCCCGTTTCCAACTCGTAGGTCCACCTCATGCTGTCCCACCTGTCTTCTTCTCTTGAGTTCCTGCACATTTGAACAAATGTGAACTCCACATGCAGTGTCCAACACCCATGAAATAGAAGAAGCAACCATGACTTCAGTCACGAAAATACCTGAGCCAGAAGTGGAAGGCTTGCTTCCCTTCTTCTCTCCTTGGAGCGCTCTACAGTACTTCTTCCAGTGACCCAGTTGGCCACAATGGAAACATCTGTTGTCCTTTGACCGCTTTATCTTTTGTTTCAAAGCCTTGTTGTAGCTCTTGATAGGGGCTTTTGTAAGATTCAGAAATTTATTAGCAGGTAAGAAAAATAAAGTTTTGATTATTTAGCATGTTTGTGGAAGTTTTTCTTTGAGAAAATGTCTTGATTTGTGTATTTTCCTGCAATGTAAAAATATGTGTCACGGAGAGGATTCGAACCTGAGACTTAAGGCATAGAATGTGTGCTACACGCCACTAGGCTAGGGGTTTCTTCTTGTTAGAAAAGGGTAAGAGCCCTTGATAAGGGGAAAGTGGAAATTAACTTATACTAAAGGGTTATTGGATCTTCCACTTATGTTTGCTAATGGGTTTGGATTCTTGGGAGATAGGAAAACGAAATTAGAGGGTTCACCCTCGTTTTTCCTCTTTGCTCGTTGTTTACGAATTTCGTTAGGGTGAAGGGTGGCGGCTTGCTTCTTCTTCTCCTTCTCCTCTTCTTGTGGCCGGCGGCAAGAGGTGGTGGAGGCGATTTTCCGGCGGCTTTTGGGTGGTTCCGGCGTCTTGTGTGGCGTGAGTGGCGTGAGGGTGTTGACTTGGAAGAACCGAAAACAAGGTGAGTGGATGTTCTCCTTCACCTAGTTCACGAAAATTGTGTGTGTTGCTTGATTTAGAGAGGATTAAGGGCTAGAATTATGATATGAACTCATGCTTGCAAAATTGTACATGTTTTCTTGCTTTTCTCCAAAATTCGAAACCCTAGGTTGCATGAGAATTAGGGCTTTTCGTTTTTAAGACTCCTAATCATAAATTAGACCTTGATTAAACATGTATGTAGCCTTAGAATTTCAATTGCATGAAGATTAGGGCTTGAATGAGAATTTCGCCCCTTCTTCATGAAATTACGCCCAAATGTATGGGTAAAAATTGGGGAAAACCTTATATTCATGAAATTAGGTATATGAGGACTCTACTGTATTTTTCTGAGAATTTTTAGAAATAAAAGTTTCTGTTGACTGAGATTGACCTAGGGGTAATTCGGTAAATTTTCTAGTTAAAATTGGGGAAAACTTGAAATTACGAATCTAGGGATCATGAGGGATGTAATGATTATTTTTACGAGATTTTTGGATAAGTTTTCATGCATGACTTAAACTTTGAACTAGGGGTATTTCTGTCTTTTGTTATCAGAATTAGTAGAAAACTTTGAATATATGATATTCTGCATTTATGTTAATTGTGAACGAAATTTGGTGAATTTTCTGTATTATTATGTATTTTTAATTGAATGGTGTATGTAGAAAGTAATAACATGAAATATTGATTGATAACTTTGGATGATAACTTAGAAAAGGTTAAACCATGCTTGCATGAAATCTAAGGACCTTTCCTGAACTTGATTGATGTGGAGTCTGAGATAATGTTCGTGTTGTATGATTGAGGATAAGAGTCCTAGACTTGAGTGGACTGAACCTAAGGGTCAACTAGAGCACTCAGTGAACAGTCATTCTGATTTGGGGTTGGAGAATCCACCCATCCTATTCTGACATGTTTCCGGTAATGGAGGGACTGTTCTAGAGTCTAATGACCAGGTTAGAGGTTCAGGTTTCCGGTTTGTGTTAAGGGTATTTTGTCCAGGTGATAAACCTTTTGAGAGTTGGGTGTTTGAAGCAAAGTGCCACGTCTTGGTCAGACGGGGGCCACCTCTTGAATTCATTCACCTTCTGTTCTGTTCTTGTTTCCCAGTTGTGGGGGTTTTGTGTTCCCGGTAAGGGGGTGTGGTGGAGTGTCGTAGAGCAAAGTGCCACGTCGTGACCTGACGGGGGCCACCTCTTGAATCTAGGCCTCACCAATGTTTGTTGCGCAAGTTACTCTCAGTGCCTTGACGAAGGCCGGGTTGGACCCTCGGGGTCAGTTCTGTAATCACTGGACAATAGTTGCGTGAGTCTGAGTCTGTTAGCCGGTTAGGCTGTTTTGTGATCTTGTTGCCCGGGATTGTGGGGGTATTGATTTATGATCATGATTGTGATTTATGGTTATCAGCTTTATTATGTATCATGCTTTGTCATCTTCTGTTAAAAGTTTTTGAAAAGATATCTGCATCTATTTTTGGGTTGCATATTAGTGGATGGTCGAACGAGACTATCTACTCACTGAGCTGTGTAGCTCATTCCACTATATTTCCAGATGCAGGGCAGGAGCCTACAGCTTAGTGGATATTTTGCTTTCTGACTTGATATGTTGGGGCCTGCGAGCCTGTGATATCTTGAGGGCCGGATGTGGCCAAAGCATTATGACTTTTGATTCATGGACATGTTAGCCGGATGTGGCTATTTCTTTTTGAGTACTGTGATATCTGTTGCCGGGTTGGCATTTGGTTTTGATACGATTGTAAACCGAGGGCTTAAGCCTGTTTTCGGTGAATTCTGTTATGTCTAGAATTATTTGATTACCGTGGTTTTATTAACTTGATGATGTGCTGTCGTTCAGAGAATTTTGTTTCGAATTGGCGTGTTTTAGTTTGTGGTCGGGATGTCGACCCATATTGTTATATTATGGAGCATGTACAGGAATTTTCTTAGTGTTTCTGGGGACATGCTGCCGAAATTTTTCGTATCGTTTTGTGTAAGCTATTATTCCCTAGCATCTGTCTTGTCGTTTGTGTGTGACATTCCCTATCTTCCGCGGTTTCTGTCTGTGATTGGGGTTTATTCTGAGGGGATGTTACAGAGTGGTATCAGAGCGATGAGCTAGCTAATAATAGCGGTTTCGAGAGTGGAAAACCTTGCTTGTGTATTGCTAGACAGCTAGGAAGCTTGTTTGAGAACTATCTTGACTGTAAATCTAATTTGTTTGTATTTGTTTTGTGTGTGTTTAAGGAGCCAGTATGGTGCGCCTCAGGTCGAGTGATAGTGCTGGCAGCAGTGATCAGACTGCTGAATTCCTGCGGGCCATGGAGTCTCTGACTGGTATGGTGCAGCAACAAAACGCACTAATCCAGCAGCAGGCACAGATGCTGCAGCAGCAGCAGACCCAGCACCAGGAGGTGCAGCAGCAGCTGTTACAGCAGAATTGCGACCAGCAACGCGAGTTCAGAGAGCAGTTACAGCTTATGTCTCAGACACAGATACCGACGCAGGGGCGGGGGTCTGAGTCTGACTCGGGCCCGGGGGTTAGCTTGCCGGAGGACACCCATAGGCGCTATGCCTTGCTTGTGGGTGAATTCCAGCGGTTGGGCCCTAGTTCTTTTTATGGGAGTCCAGATTACAGGACGGCAGAGGACTGGCTTTCCGGCTTGGAGAAGATTTTCCAAGTGATGCGGTGTTCAGATGAGGACAGACTATGTTTGGCCGCTTATATGATGCGTGGTGACGCAGATGTGTGGTGGAAGAGTGAGCTGAGACTCGCGGTGGACAGATCTGAACCGGTGACGTGGCAATACTTCTTGTCCCGGTTCAATGAGAAATTCTTTCCCACTAGCATGGTTGAGGACAGGGAGGTGGAGTTCATCCATCTGGAACAAGGGGACATGACGGTGGATCAGTATGACTTGTTATTCTCAAAGCTTGGGAAATATGCTCCACATTTGATAAATACTGAGGATAGGCGAGCTAAGAAATTTCTCAGGGGTCTCAGAAGGGATATCAGACAAAAGGTGGGACTACAGCACTTGGAGACTTATGCTGAGATGCTGGATCGTGCACGCACCGCAGAGAAGTACATCCTGGAGGAGCAGACTGAGACAGCCCTAGTAGTAGCCCCTACAGCTGTGACACCGGTTCCCCAGCAAACTGGGGGAGGCAATAGGAAATTCCATAAGGGGAAGGACCAGAAGAGAGACCGATATAGACCGTATCAGGGGAAGGGAACTCAGAGACCGCAGTAGACATCTCAGTCACAGCAGCAGAGTACTGATGGCCGGGTAGAGGACAGAGTCTCCTACCATTGTGGGGCCAAAGGTCACCTGAGGGCGGAGTGCCACAAGAAGTCCGGGGCGTGCTTCAATTGCGGAAAAGTGGGGCACAGGATCAAGGATTGCAAGGCGCCTAGGTCACAGATCCGGGGTACCGATAGACCAGCTGTCCAGGCCAGAGTCTTCGCTATAGCAGAGAAGGACACTCGAGCTTCCCGATCCGTCGTGGAAGGTACTTTACATGTTTTTGATCAGTTAGCTCGTATTTTGTTTGATCCAGGGTCCAATTTGTCCTTTGTGTCTGCTAATTTTGCTTCTAGACTACCTGTCTCACCTAGAGTACTAGATTACACGGTTTCAGTATGTACGCCATTGGGGGATAGTTTATCCACTGACATAGTCTACCCTGACTGTGTTATTCACGTAGAGCAGTACGAGTTTCTAGTTGATTTGATACTACTAGACATGCAGGATTATGATTTGATCCTAGGCATGGATTGGCTATCTTCTCACCATGCTACAGTGGATTGCTTTGAGAAGATTGTTACTCTGCATCTTCAGGATGGGAGTCATCTGCTGGTAAGAGGCCTGGTGTCTGATCAAGGGCCACATGTGATATCATTTGTGCATGCCAGCAAGTTGCTAGCCATTGGGTGCAAAGGATACCTTGCACATGTTAAGGTGCAAGAAGACTCAAATCCAGACTTAGCTCAGATAGAGGTAGTCTGTGAGTTTCCTGATGTATTCTCAGATGAGTTTTCAGGTTTGCCTCCCCACAGGGATGTGGAGTTTGGTATTGAGCTGATGCCTGGTACAGCTCCAATATCAAAGGCTCCTTATCGTATGGCCACCTCAGAGTTAGCTGAGTTGAAGAAGCAGTTAGAAGAACTGCTTGAAAAGGGCTATATCAGACCGAGTGCTTCACCCTGGGGAGCGCCAGTCTTGTTTGTAAAGATGAAGGACGGAACACTGAGAATGTGCATAGATTACCGTCAACTGAATCAAGTGACTGTAAAGAATAAGTATCCCCTTCCGAGGATAGATGATCTGTTCGATCAGTTGCAGGGTGTCACTGTGTTCTCCAAGATCGATCTGAGGTCAGGATACCATCAGCTCAGGGTCAAGGATGAAGATATCCTGAAGACTGCTTTCAGGACCAGGTATGGGCACAACGAGTTTGTAGTTATGCCTTTTGGATTGACCAATGCACCTGCTGTTTTTATGGATCTGATGAACAGGGTGTTTCATGAGCTGTTAGACACTTGTGTGGTGGTGTTCATAGATGATATACTGGTATACTCCCGTACTTCTCAGGATCACGCTAGGGACTTGCGCAGAGTACTAGCAATTCTGAGGAAGCACCAGTTGTATGCTAAGGCCAGCAAGTGCGAGTTTTGGTTGGATCAGATCAGCTTTCTGGGGCATGTGATATCTGGTCAGGGCGTGTCTGTGGATCCAGTGAAGGTACAGGCTATCCTGAACTGGGGAAGACCAACTAGTGCCACAGAGATCCGGAGCTTTCTGGGATTAGCAGGATATTACAGGAGGTTTGTGGAGGGGTTCTCCAAGTTGGCGGGTCCCTTAACCAAGCTGACCAGGAAAGAGGCTAAGTTTATTTGGGACGAGAAGTGTGAGGAAAGCTTCCAGGAGCTAAAAAGGAGATTGACCAGTACACCCATCCTTATCATTCCTACTGATGGGGAGAGGTTTACTGTTTATACTGATGCCTCAGGCAAAGGACTTGGCTGCGTCCTGATGCAGAAAGGGGCCGTGGTAGCTTATGCTTCGCGGCAACTGAAGGAGTATGAGTTAAACTATCCCACACATGATTTGGAGTTGGCGGCAGTGGTTTTTGCACTGAAGATATGGCGCCACTATCTATTGGGACAGGAGTTTGACTTATTTACTGACCATCAGAGTCTCAAGTACATTTTCACTCAGAAGGATTTAAATATGAGGCAGAGAAGGTGGATGGAGCTAATAAAGGATTATGATTTCTCTATTCAGTATCAGGCCGGGAAAGCCAATGTGGTAGCTGATGCATTGAGCAGACACCCAGTTACTTCTGTAGCCGCACTGAGGATCAGTGAGTGGCAGTTATTGCAGGAGTTCCGAGAGCTCAGGGTTGAGGTGTCTCCCAGAGTTCAGTCTGGGTATGTGGCTTTTCTCCGGGTTCAGTCTGCTTTACTGCAGAGGATCAGGGATCAGCAGCTGGTAGATCCGAGTCTAGTTCAGATCAGAGAGAGGATGGCTGCCGGGCCAGTGGAGGATTTCAGTGTATCTGGTGATAATATTCTGCGGTTCCGTGGAAAGGTGTGTGTCCCTGAGGAACCTAGTCTGAGGAGAGAGATCTTGGAGGAGGGTCACAACTCCAAGTATTCCTTGCATCCCGGAGTCACAAAAATGTATCAGGATTTAAAGAAAGATTTCTGGTGGCCGGGGATGAAGAAGGAGGTCGCGGTGTTCGTATCTCGGTGTTTGACCTGTCAGACTGTGAAGGCCGAACACCAGAGACCTGGGGGATTACTGCAGCAGCTCCCTATTCCGCAGTGGAAGTGGAAGTGCATTAGTATGGATTTTGTTTGTGGGTTGCCTCGGACCAAGAGAGGGCATGATGCGGTTTGGGTCATCGTTGACAGGCTCACGAAGGCTGCACACTTTTTACCTATTAGGATGACTTACCCACTCGATCGGCTGGCTAAGCTGTACATCGATGAGATAGTCAGATTACATGGAGTGCCTGTGGATATTGTATCAGACCGCGATTCCAGATTCCTTTCCAGATTCTGGAAGAGCTTGCATGAGGGTCTTGGCACAAAGTTGAGTTTTAGTACCGCCTACCATCCGCAGTCAGATGGTCAGTCAGAGCGTACTATACAGACTTTGGAGGATTTGCTGAGGGCTTATGTAGTAGATTGGAGCTCTGAGTGGGACAGTGATTTAGCCTTGATAGAGTTCACCTACAATAACAGTTTTCACTCCAGTATTCAGATGGCTCCGTATGAGGCTCTGTATGGCAGGAAGTGCAGGTCTCCTCTGAGTTGGGAGGAATCGGGGGACCGGATGATTCTGAGATCAGAAGCTGTACAGGAGGCTACAGATAGAGTCAGAGTTATCCAGGAAAAACTGAAGGTTGCTCGGGACAGGCAGAAGAGTTATGCTGATGATCGCCGTCGTCCCTTAGAGTTTATGGTGGGGGATCATGTGTTTCTGAAGGTTTCACCAACCAAGGGTGTCATGCGGTTTGGCAAGAAAGGAAAGCTGAGCCCGAGGTTTGTTGGACCTTATGATATTGTAGAGAGGGTTGGTCCTGTAGCGTACAGACTAGCTCTGCCACCATCTCTGGAGCATCTTCATAATATATTTCATGTGTCAGTTCTGAGGAAATACTGTGCAGATCCATCACATGTGCTTGATTCTGCTCCCCTGCAGATCCAGAGTGATCTGACTTTTGTAGAGAGACCACTGAGGATTGTGGATAGGAAAGACAAAGTCCTAAGGAACAAGACAATACCGCTTGTAAAAGTTATCTGGGGAAACCAGTCAGTTGAAGAAGCTACTTGGGAGACAGAGTCAGATATGCGAAGAGAGTTCCCTCAGCTGTTTGATGATTTGGACGGTGAGCTTTAGAGGACTAAAGCTTTTTAAGGGGGGAGGAATGTAAGATTCAGAAATTTATTAGCAGGTAAGAAAAATAAAGTTTTGATTATTTAGCATGTTTGTGGAAGTTTTTCTTTGAGAAAATGTCTTGATTTGTGTATTTTCCTGCAATGTAAAAATATGTGTCACGGAGAGGATTCGAACCTGAGACTTAAGGCATAGAATGTGTGCTACACGCCACTAGGCTAGGGGTTTCTTCTTGTTAGAAAAGGGTAAGAGCCCTTGATAAGGGGAAAGTGGAAATTAACTTATACTAAAGGGTTATTGGATCTTCCACTTATGTTTGCTAATGGGTTTGGATTCTTGGGAGATAGGAAAACGAAATTAGAGGGTTCACCCTCGTTTTTCCTCTTTGCTCGTTGTTTACGAATTTCATTAGGGTGAAGGGTGGCGGCTTGCTTCTTCTTCTCCTTCTCCTCTTCTTGTGGCCGGCGGCAAGAGGTGGTGGAGGCGATTTTCCGGCGGCTTTTGGGTGGTTCCGGCGTCTTGTGTGGCGTGAGTGGCGTGAGGGTGTTGACTTGGAAGAACCGAAAACAAGGTGAGTGGATGTTCTCCTTCACCTAGTTCACGAAAATTGTATGTGTTGCTTGATTTAGAGAGGATTAAGGGCTAGAATTATGATATGAACTCATGCTTGCAAAATTGTACATGTTTTCTTGCTTTTCTCCAAAATTCGAAACCCTAGGTTGCATGAGAATTAGGGCTTTTCGTTTTTAAGACTCCTAATCATAAATTAGACCTTGATTAAACATGTATGTAGCCTTAGAATTTCAATTGCATGAAGATTAGGGCTTCATGAGAATTTCGCCCCTTCTTCATGAAATTACGCCCAAATGTATGGGTAAAAATTGGGGAAAACCTGATATTCATGAAATTAGGTATATGAGGACTCTACTGTATTTTTCTGAGAATTTTTAGAAATAAAAGTTTCTGTTGACTGAGATTGACCTAGGGGTAATTCGGTAAATTTTCTAGTTAAAATTGGGGAAAACTTGAAATTACGAATCTAGGGATCATGAGGGATGTAATGATTATTTTTACGAGATTTTTGGATAAGTTTTCATGCATGACTTAAACTTTGAACTAGGGGTATTTCTGTCTTTTGTTATCAGAATTAGTAGAAAACTTTGAATATATGATATTCTGCATTTATGTTAATTGTGAACGAAATTTGGTGAATTTTCTGTATTATTATGTATTTTTAATTGAATGGTGTATGTAGAAAGTAATAACATGAAATATTGATTGATAACTTTGGATGATAACTTAGAAAAGGTTAAACCATGCTTGCATGAAATCTAAGGACCTTTCCTGAACTTGATTGATGTGGAGTCTGAGATAATGTTCGTGTTGTATGATTGAGGATAAGAGTCCTAGACTTGAGTGGACTGAACCTAAGGGTCAACTAGAGCACTCAGTGAACAGTCATTCTGATTTGGGGTTGGGGAATCCACCCATCCTATTCTGACATGTTTCCGGTAATGGAGGGACTGTTCTAGAGTCTAGTGACCAGGTTAGAGGTTCAGGTTTCCGGTTTGTGTTAAGGGTATTTTGTCCAGGTGATAAACCTTTTGAGAGTTGGGTGTTTGAAGCAAAGTGCCACGTCTTGGTCAGACGGGGGCCACCTCTTGAATTCATTCACCTTCTGTTCTGTTCTTGTTTCCCAGTTGTGGGGGTTTTGTGTTCCCGGTAAGGGGGTGTGGTGGAGTGTCGTAGAGCAAAGTGCCACGTCGTGACCTGACGGGGGCCACCTCTTGAATCTAGGCCTCACCAATGTTTGTTGCGCAAGTTACTCTCAGTGCCTTGACGAAGGCCGGGTTGGACCCTCGGGGTCAGTTCTGTAATCACTGGACAATAGTTGCGTGAGTCTGAGTCTGTTAGCCGGTTAGGCTGTTTTGTGATCTTGTTGCCCGGGATTGTGGGGGTATTGATTTATGATCATGATTGTGATTTATGGTTATCAGCTTTATTATGTATCATGCTTTGTCATCTTCTGTTAAAAGTTTTTGAAAAGATATCTGCATCTATTTTTGGGTTGCATATTAGTGGATGGTCGAACGAGACTATCTACTCACTGAGCTGTGTAGCTCATTCCACTATATTTCCAGATGCAGGGCAGGAGCCTACAGCTTAGTGGATATTTTGCTTTCTGACTTGATATGTTGGGGCCTGCGAGCCTGTGATATCTTGAGGGCCGGATGTGGCCAAAGCATTATGACTTTTGATTCATGGACATGTTAGCCGGATGTGGCTATTTCTTTTTGAGTACTGTGATATCTGTTGCCGGGTTGGCATTTGGTTTTGATACGATTGTAAACCGAGGGCTTAAGCCTGTTTTCGGTGAATTCTGTTATGTCTAGAATTATTTGATTACCATGGTTTTATTAACTTGATGATGTGCTGTCGTTCAGAGAATTTTGTTTCGAATTGGCGTGTTTTAGTTTGTGGTCGGGATGTCGACCCATATTGTTATATTATGGAGCATGTACAGGAATTTTCTTAGTGTTTCTGGGGACATGCTGCCGAAATTTTTCGTATCGTTTTGTGTAAGCTATTATTCCCTAGCATCTGTCTTGTCGTTTGTGTGTGACATTCCCTATCTTCCGCGGTTTCTGTCTGTGATTGGGGTTTATTCTGAGGGGATGTTACAGCTTTGCCCTTCTTCCCCTTCTTCTTATTCCTTGAAGGAACCATCAAGACAGAGGATGAAGGCTTTCCCTTTTCAAGAGTCTGCTCTGTTGTGCAGAGCATATTCAGTAATTCTGCCGGAGTACAGTCGATTTTGTTCATATTAAAATTAATGATGAACGCATCGAAAGAAGCCGGAAGAGACTGCAAGATAATGTCTACAACAAGTTCTTGATTGATGGTATGACCCAGTTTCTCTAGAGCTTCTTTGTACCCAATCATCTTGAGTACGTGAGCTCCCACTGGACTTCCTTCAGTCAGTTTGCTATGAAAGAAAAGTTTCGTCAAGTTATAGCGTTTTGTCCTTGCCTGTGCAGCATACAGCATTTTCAGATTTGCTATAATATCAATAGCAGACAAATCCTCATGCTGACGCTGTAGCTCGGGCGTCATTGACGCAAGCATAAGGCAAGCGACATCAGTACTATCACTGACGTGCTTCTCATAAGCATCTCGAACCGCCCTTGCGGCGTTCGCAGCGGGTTGAGCCGGCATTGCCGACTCAAGGACGTACAGCTTCCTCTCAGCTTTGAGGACAATCTTCAGCTGTCTGTACCAGTCTGAGAAGTTTGGCCCAGCAAACTTCTCCTTTTTCCAATATGGATCACAAGTTGAGCCCCGTGGTGTTCGTTGCTGCAGGAATCTACAACATAGCAAGAACAACAAGGTCAATATCCATGTTAGAATCATTCCAGGACTTAAGAGTGATTCTCTTCTCACTATTTTATCTGACTAAAAATCCAATAAAACAGCCCGAAAGAGTCAAACTCTTTTAGTGAGATGGGATCCAGATTTCATACTTGATCTCCGCGTCCCGCTCAGGCGAGATAAGATGCACAAAGAGTTCAAGCACTAATCACTGGTAGGCAATCCATGCCAATCGCCAACCCGTGCGATTCCCCTTCATCCAGGCAATCCAGAAGACTGTGCCAACTGAGTTGGTACAACACAGTTTCTGATTCCTCAGATGGCTGCCTCCATATAGCTATCATGTGCTCAACTTGTAGCCTATATGGTCAAGCTGACCTGACCTACTTCCTGGACCACCACGTGCTATGCTGAGCAACGAGAAGCGATAAATCCCTTCTCTGTAGCATGTTGGTGTAATCGCACACCGTCTGAAGATAGCTGGGCGTGCCCACTAAGTGGGTACAACACGGCCCCAATGATAGTCAGAACAGTGAGGTTTCGCGTCAGAAGGCAATCGAAAACTTGATATTGACGTTGGATTTTATCGGTCTTTTATCTTCTTACTATCATGCAAATTCTATAGTGATAGCAGAAGAATAAAACATACATGTGCTAATATTACTTAAAACAGTAAATAGAAAGCACCATCATCTTGTGTGGTAAACGCCCATAAAATTTAAGTAAAACCCTAGTTTAACTAAAGTCTTTACTTGAGCTCTTTATGGGACTCTTGTAACTCATCTGGCCCAGCCTGGGCCCAAACGCCATCTGCAGCCTTAACGCGCCCACCAGATAGAATGCGCCTGTTCTAGAGTCGAACTCTAGACCTCCCACGTAGTGACGCCAATAGCTGCAAACGCTTCTGCCATTTGTGCTGTGTGCTCATGTCAGATCAAATTATATTTTAAAAACTATCTAGACATGGTTTGACACGCAGGTCAATTATACATTTTAATAATTTCAAATGTGACTCGCAGATCACATCAAATATATTAATTTCCAGGCACGCAGGCCCCAGCACAGCATACAAAATAGGGCAGCCCACATAAGATTAAATAAACACCCAATGTACACAATGCAACATGTTAAACATGTACAACATGTGATCCAATCAGAAATAAAATTTTTGAAAAAAACCCATGGCATCAATTTTATTTCCTTATGTGCCCTACTACCTTACAACGGTCCATTGACAGATATCCACTCGTCAGACCAAGTCAGACCCACTGCCCTTGCATGCACCCAGTCATAACCGACTTGCGTCGACCCAATGGTCGACTATGCATGCCTTAAGGGCTGAACGTCCCACATGATTTCCGGCAAGCGGGTGTGACCCCGGGCCATAATCATGATCGTTCACTAGGCGCCTTAAACAGACATCGCTACACGCCCTTCTGCAGTCGGCTTATAGCCACCTGTACAGCTTGCGCACAGGTGCTATCCAGCCGACAATCCAGGCTGTCAGATAGTCTGATTAGGCTGTTGGGTCCATTCTTGGCTAACGACTTCAGAACTGTTAACCCGTCTAAGTGTTCGAAGTAGGCGCACAGATAGATCTAGTGAAGTCGCGCATGAAGATAATTTAGTTTGAAAAACAACTATGATACATGCGCAAACAATGTATGTAATGATTCATCTACATACATATACAAGTTATACAAGGTTGATCATGTGCTCATGTCATGCGATCCTAGAATTTCCGCTGCAACAAGTTTTTTGTTTTTCTGAATAATGCTTGTGACCTAGGTTCGCTCACAGTGGTATCAGAGCAAGTTAGAGTATTACCATTGCCATGATGTAAGAGGCGGCTTGGAAGATGTAAGGGGCGAGCGCCTCTTCTCCAAAGAAGTCACACACAAGATGAGAAAGACTTTCTTCCTTTGTGTTCCTTGTGCTAGCAAAGACACCAAGGAGTCCTGATCGTTTCTTCAAAGGATGATGTGCGCCCTTGGCTGGTTGAATTTCTCTTCCTTGCGTGAGGATGGTTCACACATGAGAACGAAGAGAGGAGAAAGGCGAGAGCAAGAAAGCAAAACCGTGGGGTACGTACAAAGGGAAAAATTCGGCCACCACATATGGTAAGAACCGAAAATGTAACTCCCTCCATAACTCCCTTTAAGCGATCACTAACTCCTCTTAAATTGAACCATGCGTTCACAAGTGAACTGGTTCAATCTTAATTTGGTTTAAGCACCAAATTAAACCAGCCCTGGTTATAATCTTCTTTGAACCAAATGGCTCAAGATCTAACCACACATCACATTGAACCCCTGATCTTTACGATCAAGCCTCAATCCTCCGATCAAAGCTTACCGATCACATGTCCTAATCAATCAAACATGATTAGACTAGATCTCACTTTTAATCAGAGCTTAAATTCCTTTAAAATGAACTAGAATAATTCCAGTCCACACGATCTGACATAAGTAAGCCATATCACCAAATTGTGCGACCCTAAGGGTTTCCTTCAATGTCGGTAATGATAACTTACGTTATCACGACCAGAGAGGGGTATCTAGCAACACATCACTGTCTCCCGATATGAAGAAAAAAAGTCTTCCAAGACTACTCCCAAACCATAGCACAAGTGTGAATCTAATTCACTTGGCATACATGTTTCCCTTTGCCACTGGATGTTCTCGTTGGACAAGCGTGTCAAGCCTGTGATTCCAACATGATGAAAATGGTTAGGTCAGATGAACATAGTCGTCTGGGTATGGCCATACACATTCTCAACCATTTCATCCAGGGGACCCCATTAGAACATCACACCCCAACTAGGAGAGGCAATCCTTTATCTATCACACGTACCCTAACATGACTCATGCCCACTTTCCAAGATAATCCTTAACCATTATATTTCAAATGATATTGAACTATCTCAAGATAATGCCAATCATCACTTAGAAACACAAGTGATCTCAAGTCAGAGGGAATATGCCACTTGCTTGCATACAAGGATTATTCACATTGTGACAAACAATTGAATATCCTAAGTAGGGTCAGTCCAGTACATCCAATGCACCTATGTGTCTAAATCTTATTCCATGCTCGAAGCATCCTATAAGATTAGAACACATATTAGTCTCAATCATACCAAGGCTATCTCATGTTCACCGAGATATCTCGACTAAGGAGAATACTGAATGCCAGCTAAGCTGACCATCATTGAGACATTACTCAGAAGTATACATACAACAGCAGATAATGTAACAATCTGAATAACAACAATTGCCTTTATATTGTTTATACATGATACTGAAAATAACCCAAAGCCTCAAACATTGGCGTTAAGGGCATACCCTAACATTAAGAACAGTTTGGAGTGATGCCGATGTAGGCGCCCAAGTGTGCGCCCTCTGCAGTCTCACACACACGGATCTCTTGAGTCCTCTTCTTCCACGCCCAGTGCTAGCTTCGGGAAGAAGATCCAAGCCTTAGAGAGATGTTCCACTTCACTTGCGCCACCAAGAGGAAAGGATGCGCCAAGAGAAGAAGGAAACAAGTCAAGCCGCCAAGCACCAAAGTTCCTTGCGCCAAGAGGAAAGGAGGGAGAAGCTTGTGGCCATGGAAGAATGAAGAGGAAGTTGCACCCTTACTCCTAGCTCTCGCCCCTCTTCTTGAGTTCACGCCTCCAAGGATTAATCAATCTAAGAGGGGAAGAGAGGGTCACATATATTGGGCAAGAGGCGGTTAAGGGAAGGGCCAAGATCATGACAAGTGTAGCGCTAGGATGAGGAGGTTTGAGACAAGGAAAGCCTCCAAGACTTTACCATAAACTTCATTCAACCTATCCATAATCGCCCAAGTACCATATCAGCCCAAGACATGCCATAGAGGCATGCATTCCATCCAAGGAAGAGAGGGGAGGCGCCCTTTACTTCCATAATCAAGCAAAGGTGCCAACATGACCCCATTATGCCCCTAGACGCTTAATGGTTCATGTTTCTCCCCATTATACCCTTTTAGCCTCTCATCTCTTCATGAGAACTTGTTATTGGGCCTCATTGGATAATGAGCTAGCCGAAACTCCATTACATGGGTTGATTAAGCACTTGGATCCAATCCAATGCAACCCTAATCCAAATGTGACCAACCATGGTCAAATACGGGTCAACCTGCCAAAAATGAAGTTTGGCTCCAATAACATTCTTCCATCTCATCAGGCCTATCGGCGCTGATGAAATCTCCCAATTAGATCCGAGTTATCCAATAACTCGATCATAAGGCTTCCCGATCAATACGAGAACTCAAGTATCAAGGTGTGCGACCCTGTAGGTTCCTCTGACGCTGGCAGTGCTGACCAAAGGTCATCACAAGCAGTGAGTGGCATCTAGCAGTGCATCGCTGCTACCCAGGTCATTGGAATGGATATCGACATCGACATCCCCATCATCGTAACTAGGTACAGATGCATTACAGTCTCTTTGCCGAACTGATATCCGATTGGACAAGTGTGTCACCACTTGTTTTCACCCAATCACATGGCTATGACTAAAAACAGGTTCTCACCTGGGTATGGCCATACACTCTCAGTCATAGAACCATAGAGGAAATCCATGGATATCATACTTCCCTAAGGAAGGGGCAAATCCTTTGTCTGTCCATTGACCTTCTCATATGGGTCGTGACATGCTCAATGACAACCGTTATGACCTTCCAACTACGGCGAGGTGTTAGGTTGTATCAAAGCAAGTCCTTAACCATATTGAATGATCAATGACCTCAAGTCAAGGGATCCATGCATCTCCTCACTTGTGAGGATAACTCATGACACCAAGTCATAGCCTCACAGCGGGTCTATCCAGTATATCCTCCAATGATATACCCATGTGTCTGTGTCCTAACCAGCCCACATATCAGTCTCACAAGTACCATAGCTGTCCCATATCCACTAAAGTACATTGACTGGGGACTATAGTTCGAGCACAGATCCAATCTATCTCTAGGGACATTATCATGTTAGTACATATGCGCAGATGTAAACAAACATAGATAACGACAATGCCAGAATGATATATAAATATCAAAGTCAAGTAGTACATAAGTGGACCAAAACTAGGTCCTTTGGCATATACACCAACAGGTTGTGCATAATGTTGTGATCATGAGTCAAGCCCCTTTGCATGCCTGTGATGTATCCTTGTGAGGCCTGCGTGTCACTTTTCTTTTTGCTTCTAACTAAGAAGAAGATTAGGATGGCGCATCTACTTGGAGATTGGTGCATGCATGCTTGCTTGAGCACTCTTCATTGATGGCGCATGGTGAGTGGTGCAAGTTAGACTTGACCGAGCCTTAGGGCTTGTGTGCTATGTCTCTTGGCCCTTACATAGTGGCGCATCGCCCTTAGAGGAAGCCCATGGAATTGGCCGAACCTATGAGGGTGCTTCTAGGATTTCCCTAGAACTACCTCTAGGGTTTGAGAGCTAAACCATGGTGAGGAGGACCTTGGAGCCAACCTTGAAGCTCAAGTTAGAGGTCGGCTAGGTTAGGTCTTGTCTTTGGGGCTTGAATCCTAGGTCAAGAGTTGAACCTCCTTTTGGCATGGGTTGGTTCAATGTCTTGAATAGGTTATGATCACATCATTCATTTATTGCTTTCGATATCTGCTAAAGCATGTTTGTTTTATCGTTATGTTATCACTATAGGATTGCATGCCTGTAATGTTAGACATAAGATAAAACTGATGAGACCTCAAAAACCCTCATAAATAAATATCAAGTCTAGTAGCCTTCTAACGCGTAGCCCTCACTAAGCTATCGATCAGTGGTGTTGTGAACTGTTTCCCACCCACGTGGGACACACCTACTTATCTTTAGAAAGTGCGTGGTAGCAATGGTTTCCCCAGTCTGTTTTAATCGGGCGCGCCTTCGCAAGGAAACTCGTTGGCCCTAGGCATAACGGTTAAGAATGGACTTGACTAGAATTCCATATGTGTTGGGCACATGATGAAACTCTAGAGGCATCGTTGAGAGGTTAGGGTTTCATGCTGTATCCAGCCCTCGCTGGACATGAAATGCCTAGACTGTCTCAATAAGGGGAATTGCTTGGAGCAATCAGCCGGCGTGCCCACCTTAGGAAGCATGGGTTACTTTGTGCAACTCATTCCACCCTCATGGGACGCGAAGCCTCATGTGGAATAAGAATCTCATCTCACTAGGAAGTCTTAAACTTCCCGATTGACTTTGTGGGTTGTCAATTCGATTAAAATAGTGGGAGTCATAATCATTTAAAACAAGTCCAGATTAAATGATTTGAAGTAGTACTAAGTCTGTTGTTTCTTGATTGTTGTAGATCAATCGCAACAAACAATAACGGATTGACACTGCGATCACTCCTTGATAAGGATAAGTTAGTTGGAACCAACTTTATGGACTGGCATCGGAACTTGAGGATAGCCCTCAAGCTCGAGAAGAAGCTGTATGTCCTAGAGCAGGCTCTTCCGGCGCCTCCTCCGCCTAATGCCCGAGCGGCAGATAGGGATGCTTTTAGAAAGCATCAGGATGACTCTATGGAGGTATCATGTCTCATGCTGGCCACTATGGAACCTGAACTTCAGGTGCAATATGAGGAGCAGAACGCTTTTCAGATGATCACTCATTTGAAACAGATGTTCGAGGCTCAGGCTAGAACTGAGAGATTTGACACCGCAAAAGCAGTCTTTCGGCGTAAGTTATCTGAGGGTGCACCAGTGAGACCCCATGTTCTCAAGCTGATTGGGAACGTGGATCATCTCAGGAGGCTGGGACACGCCATAGATAACGAGCTGGTTGTGGATCTTATTCTGCATTCCCTGCCCCCTAGCTTCAGTCCGTTTATCATAAATTTCAACATGAATCGGATTGAGTGCACACGGGAGGAACTGATGAATATGCTCCAGACAGCCGAGCGTGAGATGGTAAAGACCAAACCTAATTCTGTTATTTTGGTTCCTACGGCCAAGAAGATGAAGAAAAAGGGTAAGGCACATGCTAAGGGCGGTGCCAAGGGTCCTACCAAGGCACTGAAGAAAAAGGCAAAGAAGTCAAAGGACCAGAGGTGCTTCCACTATGGCGAGCAGGGTCATTGAAGGGGGGACTGCAAGCAACTTCAGAATGAGGAGAAGAAAGGCTTGGCCTTAGCTTCTAGCTCAGGTATTTATGTTACAGAAGTCAACCTTTCTATGTCATGGGTATTGGATACCGCATGTGGAGCTCATATTTGTACAAATATGCAGGGGCTCAAGAAAAGTAGATCGGTCCGGCCTAGAGAGATTGACCTACGGGTTAGAAATGGGGCACAGGTTACTACTGTTGCTGTAGGAGTTTTGACTCTCTCCCTGCCATCTAGACTTCAGTTAGAGTTAGATAATTGCTATTATGTACCTTCGCTTACTAAGAACATTGTATCCATTCCTTGCTTGGCAAAGAAGGGATTTAAGTTTGAAATAAATAAGAACTCTTGTTCTTTTTCATTTGCAAATATGTTTTATGGGAAGGGTACTTTGTGCAATGGTCTATATGTGTTAGACATGGATAACTCTATTTGTAACATAAATAATAAAAGGACCAAACTGAGTGGTTCAGTTGGTGCTTTCCTATGGCATTGTCGCTTAGCCCATATAAACAAGAATCGCATTCAACAACTCCATGCAAATGGGTTGTTAGATTCAAGTTCCTTGGAGAAATTTGATGCATGTGAGCCTTGTTTGTCAGAGAAAATGACAAAGGTGCATTTCACCAAAATTAGTGAGAGGTTAAGAGGTTTGTTGGATCTCATACATAGCGATGTGTGTGGGCTATTCAATAAGCAAGCCAGAGGAGGACACAGCTACTTCATTACCTTTACTGATGATTTCAGTAGATATGGTTATGTCTACTTTATGAGACATAAATCTAAATCCTTTTTGAAATTCAAAGAGTTCAAGAATGAAGTAGAGAACCAGCTTGGTAGATCCATTAAGGCTCTTCAGTCAGATCGTGGTGGAGAGTACCTGAGCGGTGAGTTCCTTGACTATCTAAAAGAGTGTGGGATTCTATCCCAACTCACTCCTCCTCGAACACCCCAATGGAATGGTGTGTCTGAAAGGAGAAATCGTACTTTGTTGGACATGGTTCGATGTATGATGAGTCATGCAACTCTACCTCCCTCATTCTGGGGACATGCTGTTGGGGTATGCCCTTAAGGCTAATGTTTGAGGCCTTGGGATTGTATCAGTATCATGTATAAACTCTATGTTTATGAAGGCAATGGTTGTTATTCAGGTTGTTACATTATCTGCTGCAATATGTATACTTCTGAATAATGTCTCAATGCTGTTCAGCTAGGCTGATATGCACTTTAGTCCTTAGTCGAGATATCTTGGTGAACATGAGACAGCCTTGATATGATTGAGACTAATATGTGTTCTAATCTTATAGGATGCTTCGAGCATGGAATAAGATGTAGACTCATAGGTACATTGGATGTACTGGACAGACCCTACTAGGATATTCAATTGCTTGTCACAATGTGAATAATCCTTGTATGCAACAAGTGGCATATTTCCTCTGACTTGAGATCACTTGTGTTTCTAAATGATGATTGTCATTGTTTTGAGGTAGTTCGATATCATTTGAAACATAATGGTTATAGACTGTCTTGGATAATGATCATGAGTCAGGTTAGGACACTAGTGATAGATATAGGATTGCCGTCTCCTTGATAGGAGTGTGATGTTCCAAAGGGGCCCCCCCTGGATGAGATGATTGAGAAAGTGTATGGCCATACCCAAGTGACTATGTTCATCTGATCTAATCATGCTCATCATATTGGAGCTACAGGCTTGACACGCTTGTCCAATAAGAACATCAAGTGGCAAAGGAAACATGTATGCCTAGTGAAGTGGATTCACACTTGTGCTGTGGTTTGAGTGTAGTCTTGGAAGACTCTTTCCTTTGTATTGGGAGACAGTGATGTGTTGCTAGATACCCCTCACTGATCGTGATAACGTAAGTTATCGTTACCGACATTTAAAGGAAACTCTTAGGGTCGCACAATTTGATGATATGGCTTACTTAAGTCAGATCGTGTGGACTGAATTGTCTTGGTTCAGTTTAAAGGGATTTAATCTCTGATTGTAAGTGAGATCTGGTCTGATCATGTTTGATTGATTAGAGCTTGAGATCGGTAAGCTTCGATCGAGAGTATAGATGCTAGATCGGTGAGATCAAGAGCATCAAGAGATGAAAGGTTAGATCTTGAACCATTTGGTTCAATGAGATCTAGACCATGGCTTGGGCTGATTTGATTTGGTCTTTGAACCAAATGCAATTGAACCGTGGCTTGGTTCAAAGAGGAGAAAAGGTGCGATCGGTTCACTTGAAGTGAACGCATGGATGATCGCATGAACGCTTGGAGTTAAGGGCTTTCTATATTTGGAAAGTCGATTTTCCCATTTGTGAAAACGCCTCCACGTTTGAGTGGAACGTCTCGATTTTCGGTTTTGAGACATCCTCTTGCCTCTTCTCTCTCGACGACACACTCTCGTGTGAAGAAGGTTAACGCCTTGGAGAAAGTTAAGCCAAGCGAGGCTTCATCTTTCATTCCCTTTGATTCGACAAGGAAACCTTGGACCCTTGCTAGCACAAGGAACGCTAAGGGAGTAGGCGATCTTCATCTTGTGTGTGAACTCTTTGAAGGAGATCAACGTTGTTCTCTTCTTCCAACATGCCATTCGAATCAATGGCTATGGTATGAATCCAAACTTTATCAAGTTGATCATATGTTCTTGCGAAAGTTTTGAAACCCTTGCTTCCGCTATGAAAGTTTTATATGCGCCTCCTATTAGGGTTTCGCCCCCCCCCCCCCCTTGATTTAGGGGACCTTCAATTGGTGTCAGAGGCAGTTATCGTTTGAATCATATGATTGCTTGATGTTATTGTGTGATCCATGTTTGCGCTTATGCTTAGATCTAACGTTTATTACATGCGAAAATACATGTATGATGTATGTTACTCTTTGGCGCATGTATTGGCGCATGTTGTTGTTTTGTCAAAAACTTAACTTGCGCGCCCATCATTAGATCTAAGCGCCTACTATAAACCCTTAGACGGGTTGATAGGGTTGAAGTCATCAGGCGAGTTTAGATCCAAACAGTCTGATCAGACCATCTGACAGCCTAGATGGGTCGACCAGATGGCACCTGTGCGCAAGCACGAGGTGGCTATAGGTCGACTGCATCAAGAGCGTGTAGCGAGGTCTGGTTGAGACAACCAGTGAACGCGCATGAGTTAGGCCCGGGGTCACACCCGCTTGCCAGAACTCATGAGGGTCGTTCAGCCCAAGGCATGCATGGTTGACCATTAGGTCAACTCAAGTCAGTTAGGACTTGGTGCATGCAAGGGCAGTGGATCTGACTAGACATGATGAGTGGATCCCTATTAATGGACCGTTGTAAGGTAGTAGGGCAAATAAGAAAAATAAAATTGATGCCAATGGGTTTTCGAAAATTTTATTTCTTATCTTGGATCACATGTTCATTGCATACCATGATGAGTGTCTATTTCATCTTATGTGGGTTGCCCTTTTAATGTGTGCTGTGCTGGGGCCTGCGTGCCTGGATTAAATTGTAAATTAATTTTATTGTGATCTGCGCATCACATGTTATTTAATTTATAAAGTGTAATTGACCTGCGAGTCAATCTTGTCTAGATAGATTAAATTGTAATTTAATCAGACAAGAGCACAGAGCACACATGGCAGAGGCGCATGCAGCTTGAGGCTTAACCAGGTGGGAGGTCTAGGGTTCGACTCTGGGATAGGCGCATTTACTTGGTGGGCGCACCTGAGCTGCAGTGGGCGCTTGGGCCCTGGGTTGGGCTAGATGAGATGCAAAAGACCCAAGAAGAGCTCAAGTGAAGACTTAAGTTAATTAAGGTCTTACCTAGGCTTATTGGGCGTTTACCACATAAGATCAGCATGCTTTCTACTTATTGTTTATATATTTAGAACTGCATGATTTATTCTTCTGCTATCACCATAGGATTTGAATGATAGTAAGAAGATAAAAGACCGTTAAAATCCAACGCTAAAATATCAAGCACGTAAGCCTTCTGACGCGAAACCTCACTGTTCTGACTATCATTGGGGCCGTGTTGTACCCACTCAGTGGGCACGCCCATCTATCTTCAGACAGTGTGTGGTTACACCTGCGTGTTACAGAGAAGGGATTTATCGCTTCTCGTTGCTCAGCATAGCACGTGGTGGTCCAGGGAGTAGGTCAGGTCAGCTTGACCATGTAGGCTACATACTGAGCATATGTGAGCTATATGGAGGCAGCCATCTGTGGGATCAGAGATTGTGTTGTACCAACTCAGTTGGCACAGTCTACTGGATTGCCCAGATGAAGGGGAATCGCACGGTTTGGAGATTGGCAGGGATTGCCTACCATAAACTAGTGCTTGTACTCTTTGTGCATCTTATCTCGCCTGAGCGGGACGCGGAGACCAAGTATGAAATCTGGATCCCATCTCACTAAAAGAGTGTTACTCTTTCGGACTGTTTAATGGATTTTTCAGTCAAATAAAATAGTGAGAAAAGAATCTTTCTTAAGTCCTGGATTGATTCTAAACATTGATACTGACCTTGCTGTTCTTGCATTGTTGTAGATTACTGCAGCAACGAACACCACGAATTTCAATGTGCGATCCCTACTGGAAAGGGAGAAGTTTGCTGGGCCAAACTTCTCAGACTGGTACGGACACCTTAAGATTGTTCTTAAGGCAGAGAGGAAACTATATGTCCTCGAGACGGCTATACCGCCTCAACCCGCTACGAACGCCGCAAGGGCGGTTCGGGAAGCCTATGAAAAGCATGTCAATGATAGCATTGATGTCGCTTGCCTGATGCTTGCGTCTATGACGCCAGAGCTGCAACGTCAGCATGAGGATCTATCTGCTATACAGATTATAGCAAACCTCAAGATGTTGTATGCTGCACAGGCTAGGACTGAACGCTACAATATGACTAAGCTTTTCTTTCAGAGCAAACTAACTGAAGGGAGTCCAGTGGGAGCTCACATGCTCAAGATGATTGGGTACAAAGAGGCTCTAGAGAAACTGGGACATACCATCAATCAGGAGCTTGCTGTAGACATCATTCTTCAGTCTCTCCCGGCCTCTTTCGATCCGTTCATTATTAATTTCAATATGAACAAGATCGACTGTACCCCGGCAGAGTTACTGAACATGCTCTTGACTACAGAGTTGACTCTAAAGGGAAAGCCTTCAACCTCTGTCTTGATGGTTCCTTCCAGGAATAAGAAGAAGGGAAGAAGGGCAAAGCCCCTGTCAAGAGCTACAACAAGGCTCTGAAACAAAAGGTTAAGCGGTCGAAGGAATACAGATGTTTCCATTGTGGCCAGCTGGGTCACTAGAAAAAGGACTGTAAAGCGCTCCAAGGAGACAAGAAGGGAAGCATTGCTTCTGGCTCAGGTATATTTGTGACTGAAGTCATGATATCTTCTTCTTCTATTTCATGGGTGTTGGACACTGCATGTGGAGTTCACATTTGTTCAAATGTACAGGAACTCAAGAGAAGAAGACAGGTGGGACAGCATGAGGTGGACCTATGAGTTGGAAACGGAGCACGGGTTGCTGCTGTTGCTGTAGGAGAATATCACATCTCATTACCATCTGGACTTGTATTAGAATTGAACAATTGTTATTTTGTACCTAGCATAACGAAAAATATTATCTCTATTCCTGCTCTTGTCAGGAAAGGGTTTTCCTTTGAATGCAATATTTCAAAGTGTGTTATTTCTTATGATAATATTGTTTATGCTACTGGATCAATTAACAATGGGTTATTCATGTTGGACATGGAATATTCTATACAAAATATTGATAATAAGAAAGCCAAGTATGCTGATGACAGCACCTTGCTATGGCATAGTCGTTTAGGCCATATTAACGAGAAACGCATTAAGCGGTTGCATGATCATGGACTGCTGGGATCATTCTCCTATGAGGAGATTGATACATGCAAAGCTTGTTTAATGGGTAAAATGACGAAAGCTCCTTTTCTTCACAAAGGTCAAAGGGCTTCAGGTTTACTTGACCTCATTCACAGTGATGTGTGTGGGCCATTTAGTAAACATGCCAGAGGTGGCTATTCATACTTCATTACCTTTACTGATGATTTTAGTAGGTATGGATATGTCTATCTAATGAGACATAAAAGTGAATCTTTTGACAAGTTCAAAGAGTTCAAAAATGAAGTACAGAATCAGCTAGGCCGAAATATCAAGGCACTTCGCTCAGATCGAGGTGGAGAATACCTAAGTCGTGAGTTTACTGACTATCTGAAGGAGTGTGGGATTATCTCACAGCTCACTCCGCCAGGAACACCGCAATGGAATGGTGTGTCCGAGAGGAGGAATAGAACCTTACTGGATATGGTTCGTTCTATGATGAGTCAGGCTACTCTACCTTACTCCTTTTGGGGATTTGCACTGGAAACAACTGCAAAGGTACTAAACCGAGTGCCATCCAAGGCAGTTTCAAAGACTCCATATGAGTTATGGTATGGGAAACAGCCGAGCTTGACATTTATTAAGATCTGGGGTTGCGAGGCTTATGTCAAAAAGCTCGCCTCTGGGAAACTAGAGAGCAGATCTGAGAAATGCATCTTTGTCGGTTACCCTAAGGAAACTAAGGGTTATTATTTCTACTATCCCAAAGAGAACAAGGTATTTGTTGCTCGGACGGCCATTTTTCTTGAGAAGGAATTTCTTCTGCAAGAGGCCAGTGGGAGAGAAATAAAGCTGGATGAGAATCCAGAGGAAGGACAAAGTAGTCAAGCACAGTTGGATGAGCATGAGCCAGTAGAACAGGTTATTGAACAACCTGAGGCTAAGATATCACGGGAACCGCGAAGATCGGGAAGGATCCGTCGACAGCCTGAGCGCTATGACGGAGTCTACATCATTGATCATGATGAACCCCTCACTTATGCGGATGCGGTCAGTGGACCGGAATCAACGAGATGGCTTGAAGCTATGCGAGCCGAGATGGACTCCATGTCAGATAACCAAGTTTGGGATTTGGTTGATCCGCCTCCGGGAATAATCCCTATAGGCTGTAAATGGATCTTCAAGAAGAAGATTGACATGGATGGTAACGTGGTTACCTATAAAGGCAGGCTAGTTCGCGAAAGGTTTCAAACAAATCTACGGGATAGATTATGATGAAACTTTCTCTCCTGTAGCCATGTTCAAGTCTATTCGGATCATTCTCGCAATAGCAGCATATTATGATTATGAGATCTGGCAAATGGATGTGAAGACTGCTTTCCTTAATGGAAATCTGCAGGAGGATGTGTTTATGACACAACCTGAAGGTTTCACAAATCCATCAGATCGTCATAAAATATGCAAGTTAAAGAAGTCCATTTATGGACTTAAGCAAGCATCAAGAAGCTGGAACATTCGTTTTGATGAATCAATCTGTGAATTTGGTTTCATCAAGAATGAAGATGACCCGTGTGTATATAAGAGGTTTAGTGGGAGCGTGATTACTTTCCTAGTCCTCTACGTCGATGATATCTTAATCATTGGAAACGATATTCCTGAACTACATGCGGTTAAGGCATGGTTAAGAAAATGTTTCCAGATGAAAGATCTAGGAGAAGCAGCCTATGTATTAGGTGTGAAGATCTACAGAGATAGATCTAAGAGACTTCTCGGGCTGTGCCAGAGTACTTACATCGATAAAGTCCTGGAGAGATTCCATTTAGAGAATTCCAAAAAAGGATATCTTCCAGTCAGACATGGTCTGAATCTTTCGAAGAGTCAGTGTCCACAAACACAGACTGAGAAAGATGAAATGGACAATACGCCTTATGCTTCGGCTATTGGGTCCATTATGTATGCGATGTTGTGTACTCGCCCAGACGTCGCTTACGGGTTAAGCGTAACCAGTCGATTCCAAAGTAATCCAGGTCAGGCACACTGGATTGCAGTCAAGAACATTTTAAAATATCTGCGGAGGACCAAAGATATGTTCTTGATATATGGAGGTCAGGAAGAACTCAGTATTGAAGGATATACTGACGCTTCGTTCCAATCTGACCAGGATGATTTCTGATCACAATCAGGCTATGTTTTTAGCTTGAATGGAGGTGTGGTGGTGTGGAAAAGTTTCAAACAATCTATTGTTGCTGATTCTACAACAGAAGCCGAGTATGTTGCAGCCTCAGAAGCATCTAAGGAGGCAGTGTGGATTCGTAAGTTTATTCAGGAGCTTGGTGTTGTTCCTTCGAGTGCAGATCCATTGGTTATCTTATGTGATAACACTGGAGCAATCGCACAAGCAAAGGAACCACGGTCGCACCAGAAGTCCAAGCACATACAGAGACGGTTTCACTTGATCCGGGAGATCATTGATCGTGGCGAGATCAAAATCTGCAAGGTTCATACAGATGACAATCTGGCTGACCCGCTTACAAAGCCTCTGGCGCAGCAGAAGCATGAGAAGCACTGTAATAATATGGGTTTGAGATTTCTCAACCATTAGATTAAGTGCAAGTGGGAGATTGTTGGGGTATGCCCTTAAGGCTAATGTTTGAGGCCTTGGGATTGTATCAGTATCATGTATAAACTCTATGTTTATGAAGGCAATGGTTGTTCTTTAGGTTGTTACATTATCTGCTGCAATATGTATACTTCTGAATAATGTCTCAATGCTGTTCAGCTAGGCTGATATGCACTTTAGTCCTTAGTCGAGATATCTTGGTGAACATGAGACAGCCTTGATATGATTGAGACTAATATGTGTTCTAATCTTATAGGATGCTTCGAGCATGGAATAAGATGTAGACTCATAGGTACATTGGATGTACTAGACAGACCCTACTAGGATATTCAATTGCTTGTCACAATGTGAATAATCCTTATATGCAACAAGTGACATATTTCCTCTGACTTGAGATCACTTGTGTTTCTAAATGATGATTGTCATTGTTTTGAGGTAGTTCGATATCATTTGAAACATAATGGTTATAGACTGTCTTGGATAATGATCATGAGTCAGGTTAGGACACTAGTGATAGATATAGGATTGCCGTCTCCTTGATAGGAGTGTGATGTTCCAAAGGGGCCCCCCTGGATGAGATGATTGAGAAAGTGTATGGCTATACCCAGGTGACTATGTTCATCTGATCTAATCATGCTCATCATATTGGAGCTACAGGCTTGACACGCTTGTCCAATAAGAACATCAAGTGGCAAAGGAAACATGTATGCCTAGTGAAGTGGATTCACACTTGTGCTATGGTTTGAGTGTAGTCTTGGAAGACTCTTTCCTTTGTATTGGGAGACAGTGATGTGTTGCTAGATACCCCTCACTGATCGTGATAACGTAAGTTATCGTTACCGACATTTAAAGGAAACTCTTAGGGTCGCACAATTTGATGATATGGCTTACTTAAGTCAGATCGTGTGGACTGAATTGTCTTGGTTCAGTTTAAAGGGATTTAATCTCTGATTGTAAGTGAGATCTGGTCTGATCATGTTTGATTGATTAGAGCTTGAGATCGGTAAGCTTCGATCGAGAGTATAGATGCTAGATCGGTGAGATCAAGAGCATCAAGAGATGAAAGGTTAGATCTTGAACCATTTGGTTCAATGAGATCTAGACCATGGCTTGGGCTGATTTGATTTGGTCTTTAAACCAAATGCAATTGAACCGTGGCTTGGTTCAAAGAGGAGAAAAGGTGCGATCGGTTCACTTGAAGTGAACGCATGGATGATCGCATGAACGCTTGGAGTTAAGGGCTTTCTATATTTGGAAAGTCGGTTTTCCCATTTGTGAAAACGCCTCCACGTTTGAGTGGAACGTCTCGATTTTCGGTTTTGAGACATCCTCTTGCCTCTTCTCTCTCGACGACACACTCTCGTGTGAAGAAGGTTAACGCCTTGGAGAAAGTTAAGCCAAGCGAGACTTCATCTTTCATTCCCTTCGATTCGACAAGGAAACCTTGGACCCTTGCTAGCACAAGGAACGCTAAGGGAGTAGGCGATCTTCATCTTGTGTGTGAACTCTTTGAAGGAGATCAACGTTGTTCTCTTCTTCCAACACGCCATTCGAATCAATGGTTATGGTATGAATCCAAACTTTATCAAGTTGATCATATGTTCTTGCGAAAGTTTTGAAACCCTTGCTTCCGCTATGAAAGTTTTATATGCGCCTCCTATTAGGATTTCGCCCCCCCCCCCCCCCCTTGATTTAGGGGACCTTCACATGCACTTGAAACAGCTTCTCTAATACTGAATAATGTTTTATCTAAAAGTGTCTCCAAAATACCATATGAGGTATGGAGTGGGAGATGCCCTAATCTCACTTTTATCAGGATCTGGGGATGTGAGGCTTATGTCAAATGTCAGGATTCTAGCAAGCTAGAACCTAGGTCTGATAAATATGTACTTGTGGGGTACCCTAAGGAAACTAAGAGTTACTACTTCTATAGTCCCACCGAGAACAAAGTTTTTGTTGCTCGGGGTGCTATCTTTCTAGAGAAAGAATTTCTCATGAAAGAAGTTAGTGGGAGGAAGTTTGACTTGGACGAAGTCCAAGAGCAACCACAAAATGTAGAGATGGAACCTGAGCCACCTGCACCAGTTGATGGGCAACCTGAGGCTCAGACACAAGCCCCACATAGGTCTGGGAGGATTCGTCATGTACCTGAGAGGTATGTGTCGCTGCCGACCCAACATGACAGGATATTCATCATTGAGGATGAACCCAAGACCTATGAAGAAGCGGTCAGTGGACCGGACTCCGCGAGATGGCTTGACTCCATGAGATCCGAAATGGATTCCATGTCAGCTAACCAAGTTTGGGATTTTGTTGAGTTACCTGATGGGGTAAAACCCATAGGGTGTAAATGGGTCTTCAAGAGGAAGATAGACAAGGATGGCAAAGTAGTTACCTATAAAGGTAGACTAGTTGCTAAGGGATTCAAACAAGTCCACGGGGTGGACTATGATGAAACCTTTTCGCCAGTTGCTATGTTCAAATCCATTAGGATTCTGCTTATTATAGCTGCATATCATGATTATGAGATATGGCAGATGGATGTAAAGACAACGTTCCTTAACGGGAAGCTAACCGAGGATGTGTATATGACACAACCTGATGGCTTCATCCATCCTGCAGAGGCCAATAAGGTCTGCAGGCTAAAGAGATCCATCTATGGATTAAAGCAAGCATCTCAAAGTTGGAATCTTTGATTTGATGAAGCTGTGAGAGATTATGGCTTTATCAAAAGCGAAGATGACGCCTGTGTATACAGAAAATTCAGTGGGAGCTAGGTAACTTTTCTAGTCTTATATGTCGATGACATACTGCTCATCGGGAACGACATCCCTAGTCTTCAAGCTGTGAAGACATGGTTAGGGAAGTGTTTCGAGATGAAGGACTTAGGGGAGGCCGCCTATATCCTAGGCGTGAGGATCTACCGGGATAGATCCAAGAGGCTCCTAGCCCTTAGTCAAAGTACTTACATTGATAAGGTCCTGGAGAGGTTTAGCTTGGAGCAATCCAAGAAAGGGTACCTTCCAGTGAGACATGGTCTTATTCTCTCAAAGAGCTAGTGTCCCACTTCACAGGCTGAGAGGGATGATATGAGTCAAGTGCCTTATGTTATGGCATTGGGATCGATCATGTATGCAATGTTGTGTACTAGACTAGATGTGGCTTATGCTGTGAGCATAACCAGCCGATACCAATCCAATCCTGGTTTACAGCACTGGGTGGCTGTAAAGAACATCCTTTAAGTATCTGAGAAGAACTAAGGATTTGTTCCTAGTCTATGGGGGACAGGAAGAGCTCAGTATGCAGGGCTACACTGATGCGTCTTTCCAATCTAACCCTAATGACTTTAGATCGCAGGCTGACTATGTGTTTAAGATGAATGGAGGTGCTGTTTGCGGGAAGAGCTTCAAGCAATCCACAAATTATCGATTCTACAACCGAAGCTGAGTATGTGCCCGCTTCTGAGGCAGCCAAAGAAGCTGTTTGGATAAGGAAGTTCATTTCTGAACTTCAGGTGGTTCCCAGTGCAGTGGATCCCATTGAAATCTACTGTGATAACAATGGAGCAATTGCACAAGCCAAAGAACCACGGTCTCATCAAAGATCGAAACACATACTCAGAAGATTTCACCTGATTAGAGAGATCATAGACAGAGGTGATGTCAAGATTAGTAGAGTTGACACAGAGAACAATCTGGCAGACCCATTAACCAAGGCTTTGGCGCAGCAGAAGCATGACTGTCACGCTAGAGATATGGGGTTGAGATTCCTCAACTTCTAGGTCTTAGTGCAAGTGGGAGATTGTTGGTGTATATGCCCTAGGACCTAGTTTTGGTCCATTATTGTACTACCTGACTTTGATATTTATATATCAATCTGGCATTATCATTATCAATGTTTGTTTACATCTGCGATTATGTACTTACATGATAATGTCCCTAGAGACAGATTGGATCTGTGCTCGAATGATCGTCCCCAGTCGATGTACCAGACTGGATATGGGACAACTCTGGTACTTGTGAGACTGGTATATGGGCTGGTTACGCACGAGGTGCTAACGCAGATATATGGGAATATCAATGGTGGATATACTGGAACGACCCGCTGTGAGGCAATGACTTAGTGTCACGAGTTATCCTCACAAGTGATAGGAGATGCATTGATCTCTTGACTTGAGGTCATTGGCCATTCTATATGGTTAGGGATATGCTTTGATACAACCTAACACCTCGCCGTAGTTGGGGGGTAATAACGGTTGTCATTGAGCATGTCACGACCCATATGAGAAGGTCAATGGACAGACAGAGGATTTGCCCCTTCCTAAGGGAAGCTTGATATCCATGGAGCTCCTCTATGGTTCTATGACTGAAAGTGTATGACCATACCCAGGTGAGACCTGATTTAGTCATAACTATGAGATTGGATGAAAACAAGTGGTGACACATTTGTCCAATCGGATATCAGTTCGGCAAAGAGACTAGAATGCATTTGTACCTAGTTGCGATGATGGGGATATCGATGTTGATATCCATTCCAATTACCTGGGTAACAGCGATGCACTGCTAGGTGTCACTCACTACTTGTGGTGACCTTTGGTCAGCACTGCCGGCGTCAGAGGAACCTACAGGGTTGCACACCTTGATACTCGAGTTCTCGTATTGATCGAGAAGCCTTATGATCGAGTTATTGGATAACTCAGATCTATTTGGGAGATTTCATCAGCGCCGATGGGCCTAATGAGATGGAAGAAACTTATTGGAGCCAACTTCCATCTTTGGCAATGTAACCATGGTTAGCCTCATTTGACCTTATGTTAAGTTGGATTGGATCCAATAACTTGGTTAATATGCATGATGGACCTTGGGCTAGGCCCATTGCTAAGTTGGGCTTGCTAAATAAGTTGTCATGAAGAGGAAATAGCCTAAAAGGGTATAATAGGGAGAAATTATCCCCATAGGCGCCTAAGGGGTATAATGGGGTGTCGTGGGCTAATTTGCTTCATTATGGAAGTAAATTGTGCCTAGCCCTAACCCTAAGCGCCTCTTGCCCTATATATGAGGCCCTAGCCGCCCCTCTCTTGATGTTCTCTTCCTTGGAGGCGTGAACACATCAAGAGGTGTGGGAAAAGAGGCATAGGCGCATCTCTTCCTCTCCAAGCCGCAAGCATCCCTTCTCTTCTCCGCTTGGCGCATGTGAGGGAAATCCTTAGTGTCTTCATCATCTTCCTCCTTCCTTGGCGCAAGAGAAGCAAGAAGGTTGGTGGCTTCATCTCCTACCACTTCTTCCATTGGCGCATATACCTTGGAGGTAGCGCAAAGCTTGAAGAAGGTGGACAAAAGGCTTGGATCTTCTTCCCGAGGCTAGCACCGGGCGTGGAAGAAGAGGACTTGAGGCATCCGTGTGTGTGAGACTGCAGAGGGCGCACGCTTGGGCGCCTATCATGGCATCGGCCTCATCTTGCTGTAAGGTATATTCTATCTCATCGTGTCGACTCCATTGCATGAGATCTTCACTGGGTTTTTGGGACTGGCTCGTTTCGGGGATATTGCCTCCGTTGTGCAATGTATTTGTGTAATTTCTTTCTCTGAAAATTGTAAAATATCCCCTGGGTTTTCCAACAGGAGTGGCTCCATATAGACTCTTAAGAGGGATGAAAATCATAGAAAGTTGGACGATGAATTATTGTGGATTGATGGATTGGTTTTATGAAAAACTAAAATTGAGTATTATTGGTTTTTCATAGCATATAGAATCGCATGAGTAGTTTTTCTTATGCATAATCTCATAGTTATAGTCAAGCCCTTCTTATGCATGCTTGAGATGTTTTGAGTTTCGATGTATTGTAATTTAGAATAGGTTTAAATTCTGCATTGAAGACTTGAAAACAAGGAACTACACATTGGCGCATGACATGAAGACCATGCAAGGGGTGCATCCTCATTGGCCGAACCACTTGGTGGCGCATCTAGGGTTTCTTAGGAAGCGCACCAAGAGGTTTGAGAGCTATCGAGGGTGGCACACAACCTTGCATGATGGGGCATCCATGCTTGGTGTCGCATCCAAGCAAGGTGGCACAACTTGTAAGGATGGCGACACACTTGGAGCAAGTTGAAGAGCTTCCCTCTCCTTGTCCTATTCCCTCCTTGGCACACCTATTGGTGGTGGTGCAAGCTAAGAAGAACACTCCCCTCTTGGTGCAATCTTGGTGATTGGTGCAAGACAAGAGAAGACTTCTAGGAGTGGATCTCATCATCTGAGGCTAGCACTAGGCGCAAAGGTTGAGAGGTCTCGAGGAGCCCGTGTATGTGCGATTGTAGAGGACACTCCCTTGTGTGTCTGTCATCTTCATTTGTGCTTTTAAATTGTAATATGGTACTATTTTGACACATCCGATGGTTTTCTCCCGTAAGATGATCTTGACTTTCATAGGAAATCTGTTTCAGGCCAATGCTTCCGCTCTTGTATAAATTTTAAATTTGGCCTGGGGTTTCCAACAACTAGTTGATCATAAAAGCTATAATTAGATATGCCACAAATCAAGAAGAACAATATGAGTGATCAAGGTAAGATTTGTCCCTCATATATAATAAGACTATTACTATTTTGGGCCCCTTCATCAAATGAGACTAAAAATACGTGTCCATACTATATCAATTGCATTTATCATATTAGTCTACTTGCAAATGTGAAAACATAATTGTTAAACTATACAGTATGCTATATTTTATAGCTTGTGTTCAATCTATATACCAAAAACGAAAGGATTAAACTACATGGGAACATTATGATAAAAAGGTTTAGCTGAATCTCATCATTTTTGTGACTTGGATGATACTGATGTATTTGTAAACACTACTCACTATTTGTAACATTATATTGATGCTATAATATTACTACTAATGACATGACTTAATGAATTAATAATTAAGTCAAAATTAAACCCAATTATGACAAGTATTAAATAGCATGGTGGTGATCCCTACTGATCATCAAGCAGAAGTATGTCTTATTTTTGAACCATAAACATGATAGCTTCTTTTTTTTGTATAATAAAATTGAAGAGTTTAATTCAAGTTTCAAAACAAGTCAATGAGCCACACATGGAGACATAGACACATTGACTATATATATAAGTAGAGGTAGCATCTAGAAAAGTAAGTCTTATTTTTGAACCATAAACATGATGCTTCTTTTTTTGTATAATAAAATTGAAGAGTTTAATTCAAGTTTCAAAACAAGTTAATGAGCCACACATGGAGACATGGACACATTGACTATATATATATATAAGTAGAGGTAGCATTCAGAATTTGAAGAGTTGTGCTTAAAAGTTTAATCCCACGCTCCACTCATCAAATATATAAGGCACAGCACTATTTTTTTGAGTCATTATCATATTTAAAAACTCCTAAGCATATACTCTATTCTTCTATTTAAAGTGGGCAACATCATGTGTTGGTTGTACATATGATAAATTGTCAATTAGTGTTGCCTCGTCCTAGAACCAGTTTCCCCCTTCTCATTAAAACATAATTGGTGGCGTGATGTTTTGGTTGTTCCCTTGCTAGGTTTTATAGCACCATTTGGCTAGTATGTTTTTCTAGTTGTATCCTCCTAGAGTTTTAGGAGTGAATCATACCAAGCCTTTCCTATTCACGCAATGAGAATGATTTTATTGAAAATATTTTTTTTACCAATTTTTGTAATTAAATAAAGTCATGAAGTATGTTCACTGTTTGTCTGCAACAACTTACATATCATTTAAAAGCATTAGTCATAAAATACAACTTACAATATTGTGATGATAGTGTTTATAGATTAGTTTAAGCTAAGAGGGGGTGCTGGTTGCTTGATTCTTGTTCATTAGCATTCAATAGTTTTCCTTCGCCACCATCTGGTTGCTGTACTGCTGTTGAGTCTTGAACATTACTCTCTTGACTTTTGCCCCAGAGAAATAAATAGAGGCCTCCAATTACCATCACTATGCCTGTCAAACTGAAATATAAATGAATGAATTCAACTAATCAGCAAATATAATACTTGATAATAATTACATTAATCTAGAGTATTGTTATACTAGTTTATATTATATAGATATTAAATAAATATAATATTATTATTATTTTTTATTAAATTATAAATATAAATATGACAAAAGATATATTAAAACTATCCTCCATTATCTACTTTTTATACCACACACAAACACATTTATCATCCTTTTTTTGTGTCCCTCTAAAGCCATTGCAAATATTTGCATCCTACAGCCACAAAGCAAGAAGACAATAACAATCTACATCTATTGTTTTGTTCAACAAAGTTAAGATCAACCAACAATTTTCATGTTAATTAAGTTGATCTATATTTATGAAATCAAAAGTATGGGATTTATGAGGTCCTCTCTCTGCCATATTTTAGACTAGTCTATAAACTTAAACACGTACCTAGGCTTAACATGAAACTAGACTACAAAGGCTCTTTCCACCATCACTTGGCTTTTAAAAATTTGTGCTTTACTTATGCTGTTCATTTGCATTTTATTAAGTTTTCTTTTTCTCAAAGAGTATTTGCATTGCATTTAAATTTTGTAATTGCATTCATCTTGATTTTTTATTTTTTTTCATAGATATTATAATTATGATCAAATTTCTTCTATAATATACTACTTTAACTATCATTGTTGCATATAGGCAACTATAAATATTCGTCCTACATTTTTTTGTGCTAGACAAAAGTTCTATTTATTAAGGAAAACCGTAAACAAATAAAATTTTAACAATACTAATTGTAATAAAAAAATCACTTAAAACTATTTTTCCCTTCTTAAAGAATCCATGCAAGTTAAGACACAAAAGGCATGATTGAAAATTTACCCTCAAAGCATACTTGATGTTGATGGCTAACACGCGCCCAAGTGTTTGCCCTCTGATTAGAGTGCTTCATATTTAGTGCTAGTCTTGGAAACAATGACCCAAGCCTTAGAATATCTCCTTAAAGTTCATGGTCACAAAGAGAAAGAGAAGAGAGGGTGGCGTGGCATAAGGAGAACCGAGAGAGAGGCATCAGTTAGGCAGAGGGAAGAACACACAAGAGCTAATACCTACATGCTTATTTATATAATGTTAGGCACCTCGTCCTATATGGCAAGGTCAGCCAACCATGTAAGGAAAATTGCACCAAAGGCTTGGCACAAATACTTAATGAAAAAGACTTCCATATAGGTGCCTCTCTAGGTCACCACTACCTAAAATATTTCAAAGTATTTATAGTAGGTGTATGCAACATCCACCCACTCTTGCCAAGCTTGGAGCCTGCAACATACGCCTTACCTTGCCCGGCCGACAACTTATGCAGACGCCTGGGCAAGTAGGAGCACCTAGGCCAAGTGCCTCCTTCATGTGGGAAGACACATGTCTCCATGTTTATTAGGCTATTGGACCATTGATGTGATCCAATGATCTCTTCTTATTGTACCATTCTATTCTAGTAATATTGGCACCCCATTCCATCTACCCAATACTTGGGTGCCACTATTACAGCCAAATAGGGAGGTAAATGTGACCATATATGTGCCTAGCATAGCACATATGCACCCCATATTATACCTAACTGGGCTTAATGCCCAATGAGAATTATTTAGCGCATTCTAATGCACTTGGTCTCCTTTATAGGCCTCATTGGGCTTATACTTAGATACCATGCATCCTTGCACCAATGTCTGCTCCCTATTGGGCCTAAGGCCTAATTAGCTCATCCATCACTTGGATTGGACATCTAGTCTCATTCTCATTGCAAATATGTCAACATGAACCATCTATATGATCCTTCTTTGATCTAGCATTTCCAATGTCCAAAATGAACTCAAATTAGTGCATAATTTGATTCAATACTATTTGATCATAATGTGATCCCAAGTGTTTGTGTGTGTAATCCTATAGGTCCTTTATGATGTTGGAGTGATGAAGTGAATGGGCCACCATGAGTAGTGAGAGTTAGTTAGCAACACATTACTACTACCTAAATCATAAAATAATATAGTCAACTACACTTCTAGTCAACAACAAGATTTTCATATAAGTAATGCATTCTCATTGCCTATTGAAATCCAAATTGGATAAGTGTGTCACATGCTATTCCAATCATATGAGAATAACTCAAGTAAGAGAATATCATCTCATATGTATGGTCCTACACTCTCAGTCATACACTCATGAGAGGGACCCCTACTTTATCATACTTCATTTAGAAGAGAGAGGCAAATCCTCTTTTAATCACTCAACTTCATATATGACTTATGATATCCCTAATGATAATGGTTATGACTCCCAATTATGTAGAAGCGTCTAACAATCATGTCATAGTTTCATGTAGGTCGGTCCAATACATCTATGACTTGATGTACGTACCCATGCGTTTGTGTTGATGCTCAAATTCAATCAGCCCACATATCATTTTCACATACATCATAGTTGCCCCTTTCCACAAAGATACTTCGACCGGGAACATAATTATGAGATTGAGAAAAAAATCTCTATAGATATTATTATGTTATTCTTATATCAACACATGCGTACCAGTCAACATAATTTAGACTTGAGATCATAGAGAAAAATAAGGAGAAAGAAAACTAGGGAAGGACAGGAAAAGAAGAGGAAGAAAAAAAAAGATCACATGCATTTCACATGATCATCTCAATTATTGGTGTGGAGTAGGGAGTGTAGAAGGAGCTTACAATTAATAATACAAAATGTTATAATATTTTTCATGCATATTTGGTGTTATTTTGTGTCATATTTTTATCTTTTGCTTCGAATTTTGTGCATAGTTCATTATTTGTAATAAAAAAATCTATCGTTTCTTTGTTTTTATTAATTCCTAGAAAAGGGCCCTAAAGATTGACAATTTTTAAGATATTCCACTACATTATAATTCTTTTGCAACACAACCTACATTATAGATTTGAAGCCCAAAGCTGAATGGAAGCATGACCCATGATTATAATCAGGGTCATAATTTAAACGTAGCCATAAGATATGGAGATTCATGCATCACAACAAAGCTTTACCTGGAGAAACGAAGCCGTATGATAATTTTCATACAAAATAGAGCTTTCTTGAGAATCATGGTGGAGACCATGATTACAATCATAGTTGCGATTCTATCTTGAAGTACAAAAGAAGCAATCTTTGACTATGATCACAATAATAGCCATGATTTCAAAGATTACGATCGAGTTCTACGGGCAATTTGATGAGCCTTGCTTATTAGATCTAGCTTCCACCGATTGATTTAAAGAGATCTAACTTGGGGGCAAAATGAGAGTGCACAGAAAGCAATACATAGAGTGATTTTGAGCAAGTTTCACTTCCTCCTCACGCTGAATTAATCCTGAGAAGCAAGTTGAGTGCATAAGCAAAAAGGAACGAGCAGCAATACTTGGAACCGAGTGGAACCAAGTTCTTGTGCACACAAATCATTTAGAGGAAGGGTAGGAACAAGAGAAGAGTCTTGGCAATGATGCTTGCCTGATTTCAAGGGGAATAAATAGCGATTTGATGCAGTCTTTTTCACTAGCAATTGCACGGAAGAAGATTTCACTATTTGTGATTGTAGACACGATCATAACTGTTAATACAATCATAGGCTAGAGAGAGAATGTTGATTCAATATCAAACTTTTACGAGGGAGTTGCTCAAACTTATTATTTCCTTATTATATTTGGTTACATTCATTTATTCATGTTCAAGTGTATTAAAATGATAAATCTCGTAGCTTAGACACTCTGTCAGGATATGGGGCATAGCCTTTTCATTTTCTTTTAATAATTCATGTTATGCACTTTTTATTAATTTGTTAAAAAAACTATTAATTTAATTATGGGTGCTTAATTAAACATAGGTATGTCAATTTATAATTTATAAATAAATTTTCTTTAACATATCCTTATAATTAATTTAAAGAGTGCTAGCATTGAATGTTATTAAAATTTATTGTAGTAAACCATGGTTTATGAAAATTTTCTTGTATACATATTTGTTGCTTTGGTTTTCTACTTTGATTTTAACAATTGAAATTGATTTACGAATATTATAAAATTCATGATTAATTGATAGTTAATTTTAGATCCTTGGATCGATATTTTTATTACTTTGTTATGTTGTGCACTTGTAATAGATATCAAGGGTTGAGAGCTAGATAGGTGGGGTGAGTAGCTATAGGGGTTGCTTTGGCAAAAAGCGGACTTGCGGAGGTTGGGTGGTTTGGGGGCTGTGAGGGAGCAACCATTGTCACAAATGGGTAGCAAGAGGGGTGAGGAGAGTGGGTCTAGGGGTTGTCCTCGCATAGGCGAGCTCATAGAGGGTGGGCGAATCATGGGTTGTGAGGGAGCAGCCAACGTTGTGAGAGGTGGGGAGACAGGGTTGTCGAGGAAAAGTAAGCTTGTAGGATTGGATTGTTAGTGTATATGCCATGAAACCTAGTTTTGGTCCATCTTTGTACTACTTGACTTTGACATTTATATCATTCTGGCATTGTCATTATCAATATTTATCTACATCTGCGATTATGTACTTACATGATAATGTCCCTGGAGACAGATCGGATCTGTGCTCAAATGATTGTCCTTAGTCAATGTACCTGAGTGGATATGAGACAGCTCTAGTACTTGTGAGACTAGTATATGGGCTGGTTAGGCACAAAGTGCTAACGCAGACATATGGGTATAATGGTGGATATACTGGACCGATCCGCTGTGAGGCAATCACTTGGTGTCATGAGTTATCCTCACAAGTGACAGGAGATGCATTGATCCCTTGACTTGAGGTCATTGACTATTCTATATGGTTAGGAACATGCTTTGATACAACCTAACACCTCGCCGTTGTTGGGAAGTAATAACGGTTGTCATTGAGCATGTCGCGACCCATATGAAAAGGTCAATGGACAAACAGAGGATTTGCCCCTTCCTAAGGGAAGCTTGATATCCATGGAGCTCCTATATGGTTTTATGACTGAAAGTGTATAGCCATACCCAGGTGAGACCTGATTTAGTCGTAACTATGAGATTGGATAAAAACAAGTGGTGACACACTTGTCCAATCGGATATCAGTTCGGCAAAGAGACCGGAATGCATCTGTACCTAGTTGCGATGATGGAGATATCGATGTCGATATCCATTCCAATGACCTGGGTAGCAGTGATGCACTGCTAGGTGCCACTCACTACTTGTGGTGACCTTAGGTCAGCACTGCCAACGTCAGAGGAACCTACAGGGTCGCACACCTTGATACTCGAGTTCTCGTATTGATCGGGAAGTCTTATGATCAAGTTATTGGATAACCCGGATCTATTTGGGAGATTCATCAGCGCCAATGGGCCTGATGAGATGGAAGAGAGTTATTGGAGCCAAACTTCATTTTTGGCAGGTTGACCCAAATTTGACCATGGTTGGTCATATTTGGATTAGGGTTGCATTGGATTGGATCCAATGGCTTAATCAACCTATGCAATGAAGTTTGGGCTAGCTCATTACCCAATGAGGCATAATAATAAGTTGTCATGAAGGGATAAACACCCAAAGGGGTATAATGGGGAGAAAAGCCAACCCCATTAGCGCCAAGGGCATAATGGCGCTAATTTGATTGGCACAAATTGAGCTTGGCGCAATTTGCTTCCTTTGGAAGGAATTGGCGCCTTCCCCTTTGTGCTTGGATGGAAACCTTGCATCTATGGCAAGACTTGGTGCATCTAAAGCATGATAGACTTCTTTGGTAAGTCTTGGGCGATTGCAAGGGGTTTTGGAAATCTCTTGGAGAGTTTCTAAAATCTAAACCCTAATTGCGACCTTGCACACGCTAGCCACCCATTCCCTTTGCCCTAGCCGCATCCCTTCATATGTATTGCGCCTACCCTTATATTGCCACCCCCTTCATCTATATATGTTGATACATATGCGAGAGTGATGCTTATGCATTCAAGTTGGCATGAGCAACAAGAAGGGACGAGAGCATAGAGGTCTTGGGGCATTTTCTTCCATAGCCACAACTTCTTCTTTCATCTTCTTCTCTTCGTACAAGAAGGGGACTAAGGGTGGGCAGCATATTCTCCTTCACCTCTCATCTTGGCACAACTTCCCTAGAAGGTAGCACAAGTGAAGTGAAGGACCACTTAAGGCTTAGATCTTCTTCCCGAGGCTAACACCGGGCGTGGAAGAAGAGAGCTCGAGGCATCCGTGTGTGTGAGACTACAAAGGGTGCATGCTTTGGCGCGTACCTCGACATCGGCCTCATCTTGCTCCTAAGGTATTTTCTATCTCATCGTTTCGACCCCCTCGCAAGACGATTTTCACTGGGTTTTTGGGACTGGCCTGTTTCGGGGATAGTATTCCACTGTGCATGTATTGTAATCTCTGTGAAAAATTATAAAATATCCCCGGGGTTTCCCAACATGGATGAGCTTATGGGGGTATGGGTGAATTGTCTTTGCGAGCTCGCAAGGGGGAGGTGGGGCAGGGCAGGGGCAAGCTCACGAGGGAGTGAGTGGTGTGGATAGTGTTAGTCTTTATGCCCTAGGACCTTTGGGATGGTCCAATGGGATATGTGTATCACATCTAGTTGATAGATGAGATATCCTAGTATAGTCATTGTTATGCAAATATATACATCTGTGCACATGTACAATTGTATCTACGATGTCCCTAAGAGATAGATATTTGTCTTATCTTAATTTTGTCCCCGGTCAAGAATCATGATATATATAGGATAGCAATGATTCACTTGAGACTGGTATATACGCTGGTTGAGCATGTGTTACTAACGCAGGCATATAGGTATATCAAGGGAGATATACTAGACCCACCCACCGTGAGGATTCATCTTGGTGTCACAAGATGAAGACCACAATGACAGAGTTATGATTGTCCTAGACTTGAGGGCATTGATATCTCTATATGGTGAATGAGACACTTTGATAAAACCTAATACTTTGCCGTAAAAGAGAAGTCATAACGGTTGTCATTGGGTGCATCATGAGCCATATGAGATATTCAATGTGCCAAAAGAGGATTTACCCTTTCCTTGCGGGGAAGCTTGATGTCCATGGCGCTCCTATGTGGATGACTAAAAGTGTATAGCCATACCCAAGTGAGAACCTGATTTAGTCATGCCATAATATTAGAATCAACAAGTGTGACATGCTTGCCCAATGTGGACATCAGTCTAGCGAAAGGACAATTCTATACTTTCACTTTATCGTAGTTTTAGTGGTTGTCGATGGTGACATTTATTCTAATGACTTGGTTAGCAATGATGTACTACTATGTGCCACTCATTGCTTGTGATGATTTTGTCATCACTACCAATGTCTGAAGAACCTACAGGGTCACACACCTAGACGCTAGAGACTCCATATTGATCAGTTAGCCTCAGTTCAAATCATTGTATGATTCGGATTATTTTTGGGAAACTGATGCTTTGAGATTTCTTCTGGGGAGATGAGATTTTATTTAGTTCGTGTTTGACCACTAGTCGACCTATAGTGGACTACGTTTGACCTCTATTGACCTATGTTGCCAAAATGAGTCAAACAAGGGTCTCAGTGCAAGATTGGATTTGGCACTTTAGTCACATGAATAAAATAAAATTATTAATTTGCAAGAGAATTTTTATCTTTGTTAATTAATTGGGCTAGGCACATTTTACATTAAATATATTGATATATTTAATGGTAAAATCATGTAGGCGCCTAAGCAATGTCCCATATGGATAAATATCTCCTAGAATAGCTAGTTCGTGTATTATAAATATGTTGGGAATCCCTGAGCTATTTTAAAATCAAAAATAGTGGAAGCGAGCTCGAAACGAGATTCCTAATTCAACAATAAGGACCATCTTATGAAGACTACAAAGGATGTGATAGGGGGTATACCTTACTTAGCAGTTTAAAGTTGACGATGGCAATCTGAGACACGCAAGGGCCCGTCCTCTACAATCATGCACACACAAACTGCCTTGAGACTCCTCTACTCTATGCACGTGCTAGCTTTGGGAGAAGAGATCTACGCCTCTAATGTCTTCTCTACTCGGGCCAATCACCAAGACCATGCGCCAAGGAGTAGGGGAACTTTTAGTGACAAAGAGTGAGTAGCACTACCATTTGTCCCAACCTTGATGCAAAAAACTTTTATATGTTATCACCTTCAAGACCCTCATGCCAAGGAGGAGAGGAGAGGCGACAACAAGAGATGAGAGAAAAGAATTAGTGTAAAAATCTCCCAAGAGAATCTCTCTATTTATAATAGATGAACTAGCTATTCTTGGAGATATTTATCCATATGAGACATTGTTTAGGTGCCTACTTGATTTTATCATTAAATATATTAATATATTTAATGTAAAATGTGTCTACCCCAATAATTAATTAACTAAGATAAAAATTCTCTTACTAATTAATAATTTTATTTTATTGATGTGACTAAAGTGCCAAGTCCAAACTTGCACTAAGACCCTTGTTTGACTCATTTTGATAACACAGGTCAACAGAGGTCAAACATGGTCCACTAAAGGTAAACTAGTGGCCAAACTTGAACTAAATAAAATTTCATATTCACAGAAGAAATCTCAAAGCATTATTTTCCCAAAATAATTCGAATTATATAATGATTCGAAATGAGGCTAATTGATCAATACGAAGTCTCTAGCATCTAGGTGTGCGACCCTATAGGTCTCTCTGAAGTTGGCAATGATGACATCATCATCACAAGCGGTGAGTAGCACCTAGCAGTACGTTGCCGCTACCCAAGTCATCGGAATAAATGTCACCATCGATAACCTTAGACTGTGATAAGATTTATAAGTATACATGTCCCTTTGCCAAGCTGATCGTCCAAGTCGGACAAGCGTGTCACACTTGTTGATTCCAACGTTAATGGTCATAACTCTATTCAGGCTTATCCTGGGTGTGGCCACACTTTTAGTCATGCATTATGTAGGGGCCTATGGACATGAAGCTTCCTCGCAGGGAAGGGGCAAATCCTCTATTGACAAAGATGTAACTCTATATAGCTCAAGACATACCCAATGACAACTATTATGACCTCCCTTTTATGGCTAGGTATTAGGTTGTATCAAAGTATATCCCTTACTACATAGAGACATAATCTCCCTCAAGTTAAAGGATATCTACGATATCTATCACTATAAGATTCTTTTTGAGACACCAAGAAGTATCTTCATGGTAGGTCGGTCCAGTATATCTTCCTTGATTTTCTCATATGCCTGCGTTGAGCAACCCGTGCTAACCAGCACATATATGAGTCTCATCTGCACTATAGCTGTCGCCTATCCACTTGGTACTCGACTCGGGATATAGCAAACTGAGATAGTAATATCTCGGAGGGACATCATCATGTAAACATACATATGAGCATATGTACAATAAATCATAATTACGACAATACCAGGATGTCTATAAATATCAATGTATGTAGTATAATAGTTAAAACCGAAACATAGGTCTCAGGTCATAACACATAAAAGTTTTTGCATCAAGGTTAGGACAAATGGTAGTACTACTCACTCTTTGTTGCCAATACTTTCCCTTCTCCTTAGTGCATGGTCTTGGCGATTGGCGCAAGTAGAGAAGACATTAGAGGCGTGGATCTCTTCTCTCGAAGCTAACACGTGCATAGAGCGAAAGAGTCTCGAGGTCATTCGTCTGTTCATGACTATAGAGGACGAGCACTTGATCGTCTACATCACCAGCAACACTCAAAGGATTGCGCAAGTAAGGTATATCGCTCTTCACATCCTATGGTTTCTCTCATAAGACGTTCCTAGTATTTTAGAGGAAATTCTATTTCTGATCATCGTTTTACTGCGTTATAAATTTTATACAGTTCAAAGATTCCCAACAGATAAATGGCACACGAAAAAAGTTATCCTTCTTGATTTCTGCTCAATTTCGATAGACACAATTTAAAAAAAAAATTTTATTCCTTTTGGTTCCCTTCAAAGAAATGATGAAAAAAATAAATTTTTCTTCCTTTTCTTCTACTTTTCTACCCAGGAAAACATAGTGTACATTTAGAGACAATTAATGATGAGTATAAGTACCTATTAAAAGATAAAGCCCATTAAAAAAAAAGCAGATGAATTTAGCTCGGCTACGTTACATTCCTTATATGTATAAATGTCAATTAAATTTAATTATTTTTTTATTCTACAATTAGGAACGAAGATCACTAATTTGTCCAAGACATGTCATTTCCTTCGCATGGTTGTCCTCTATTGCTACTTGACTAGTTGTCCTTCCTCTAGTCTTGCATTAAAAAGCCTCTAACCACTTTATTTCCACAACCTCTGGACCTAACGCTGGAAAATCGGGCATAACAACTAACGAGGTTAAACCACACGAGCTGAATTGAAAATTAAGGAACAAACACGTGCAAAACGTTTGTCGTATAGAAATATTATACTAGCAAAATATCTGACAGAATCATTGCGAGAAAGCAGGATCACCTGGTCCATGTGAGCTGCACGTGAAGTAGGAGAGGTTCGAGTATGGCGACCAGCAGTGTGGACACGGGGTTGAAAGCTGTAGCGTAGACGGGCCCCTTCTCCTTCACACACCACATTATGATGAACACTGCAAAGCCCGCACAAAATACTCCCTGCACCAAACCATTCACGTTACATTTTATTATTTATGCGTATGCTCAGGAAGAAATTAGTGGGATAAAAGTATACACTATACACTGTAAGCTATGGTTAGAAGCTGGATGTCCCAGTGCAAACGCAGAGCAGCGGTGTTTTCCAGGAGCAGTGAGATGACAGCGCATTGGAGGCTGGCCATGAGGCTAACCTGAGCTGACAGCATCAGTTGAGAAGAGTATTCTTCCACAATCCATGCCTGTACCAGTTAATATATCCGTCTTACTATAATAATATACTAATGAATGATGAAGGCGGAAATAGAAATAGAAATAGTGACCTGGTAGATTAAGAAAACGGACCAGGACAAAGTTCCTGAGATGGTCAGCAAGGCCCCCAGCAGGAAGCTGCCAGCTTGGACCAAGTCTTGTGCATTATTATTTTGATTGTTCTTGAACACTGTCATCACAATCGCTCCTCCAACGCCAAGCAGCGTGCCTATCACCTTGGCTTGCCCCCTCCTGCTCTCTATCCTCATCTCCTCCAATCTAATTAATTAATTAGTTATTTTAAAAAAATCGAAATGTGTTTTAAATTACAAAGGATCAAGTATGTAGTGAAACAAAAATAATCACCTGAGAAGATACGCAAGTAGAAAAGTGATGGCGGGTTGGAGATTGTTCATGGTGCTGAGGAAGGTGGATGAAGTGTACGCGAGCCCAGCGTAGTACATGTTCTGGCATATGCTTATCCTAGATTTACACATTCATTTGTGTATTAAAAACATTGAGAACAAAGGTAATTAAAAAAATTTGACTTGCCCCATTAGTGCGAGGAGGAAGATGTGTCCAAAGCTCCTCAACGTAAAGACAACCCTAGTATTCCTGCAGTATATCTGTATGTTGTGCATTCAAAATAAAAAGCAATCAAGAATAAAGAGACAAATTCCTCGGTGGTAAACTGCACCTCTGGAAGTAGAAGGCGAGGGGTAAAAGGATGAGGGCGGCGATGATCTGGCGGTAGAGGACGAAGGCGTAGTGGCTCATGCCGCGAGTGAGCGCGAAGCGGGTGACGAGGAACATCGCACCGTACGCCACCTGCACGTACATCATTCCAGCCAATTGCCAATTCATCTTTTTCCCGCGGGCAGACGACTGGGTGCTCAGGAAGCTCCTTCCCTCCTTTTGCATACGTTGTTGCAGACGTTGTTGCAGTTTACATGCCCCCTCGTTTTGCATACATTGCTGTTTACAGCTGGCATGACAATTGACCATTACCAACTGCCAAAATATATGGATCACGTATACTCCCCAGATTTGCATAATCTTACATTGTTATTTTAAAATAAATATTATATAATTAGTACACTGGATGTCAACACACTTTAAATGATATTTAAATTATTTTTTATTCTTTTATAAGAAATCAACTACACGTCTTGGCCATATATTACGGCAACGCACTATATAAATAATAATAAATTGACAACTTTGAAAATGACAAGTAGCAATATATTATAATATGATCAGCGAATATCTTAGAGCTATTGTTATTTTACGAATATTATCTTCCCTGATGCTACGCTCGATTCTCCTCCACCGCCTTGACCAACTTCTTAAATCTAACTACTCTTAAATTTTTTTTAATTTAATATATAAAAGAAAATAAAATTAATATATACAAATATAAAACTCTGTTAATATAATATACTTTCAAATACATAATCCAACCACTAATATGTTTAACCCATTATAATATATCAACTAGCCCTTGCAATGATTATTCTTAGTGAAAACTAGTACATAAAACATTAACAAAAACTCAACATATATCCCCTAGTGTGATGCCCTGCGTATACTGGAGTTATATCCCCACCCTTTCCATGGACTCATAGAGGTATAAGTAGGGAACAGAAGGCTTAATGAAGTAAGGCTTGATGTGGAAGGCTTAGTAGAGGAGCTAGGATACTAACACTTGTGTTAGGATATTTTGCAGGTACATTGCTGAGGAGCTGTACACCAGAGCATACATTATCCTTGGGTTAGGCCCGAGGGTTTGCTGGAGCATGGTTAACTTAACCATGATTAGCCTAACTATGGTCAGCTTAACCTTGGTCCTGGGCGCAAGGCATGGACTCAACTAGAGTTCAATTTGGAGTGCCATGGGCTGATTAGTGTCATTGTTCTCTTAGGACACAAATGTCATTAATTGAATTCTTAAGTTAATTAATTAGCACACCTTGATACTCGAGTTATCATATTGATCGGGAAGCCTTATGATCGAGTTATTGGGTAACTCGAATCGATTTTGGAGATTTCATTAGCGCCAATGGGTCTGATAAGATGGAAGAGATTTATTGAAGCCAACTTCCATTTACGGCATATTAACCATGGTTAGCCCAGTTTGACCTAGGGTTAAATTGGATTGGATCCAAGAGCTTGGTTAACATGCATAATGGACATTGGGTTGGGCCCATTGAAAAGTTGGACTTATTGGGCTCAAGGAGAAAAGGAATTGTAGGCTTGTGCTTAACTCTAGTTAGACTAGGGTTAACGCCTAGAATTTGAAATTAACCATGTGAGGGTTAATTAATTAATCAATATGAATCCTGATTGGATTGGGACTAATTAATTGATTAATTATGGGCTGATTTATTTGAATTAATTAGAGTCCTAATTGGATTAGGATTTAATTAATTAAATAAATAATTAGAGTCCTAATTGGTTTAGGACTTGATTCAAAATTTGAATCTTGGTCAAATCGCCCACTTGAGTTCTAGTTGGACTAGGACTTGAGGGCTTGTTTTATCATGACCAATTCGCCCACTTAAGTAGTCCTAATTGGATTAGGACTCACTTGATCAAACCGCCATATGAGTCCTAATCGAATTAGGACATGTTCAAACCGCCAATGCAAGTCCTAATTAGATTAGGATTTGATTCCCCTTTTCTCTCCTAGCCGTAAATTCCAATTGAATTGTGGCCACACTCTAAACCGCCTCTTGTCTCTATAAATAGAGACCTTGGCCGCCCCTCTTGATGGACAATTTGATCTTGAAGTCGTGAGCAACATCAAGGGCGAGAGCAAGAGGTGGTGGCGAGGTGGTGGCGCACTTCATCTTCTTCCATCAAACCCTAGCCGCAAGCAAGCTTCCTCCTTTCCTCTTGGCGCTTGGAGCATTGGAGCTTGGCGACTTGTCTCCTTCCCTCTTCCTCCTTAGCGCAACTTCTCTAGAAGGGGGCGCAAGTGAAGTAGAGATCTCTCAAGGCTTGGATCTTCTTCCCGAGGCTAGCACCGGGCGTGGAAGAAGAGAGCTTGAGGTGATCCGTGTGTGTGAGACTGCAGAGGGCGCATGATTGGGCGCCTACGTTGACATTGACCTCACCCTGCTTCAAGGTATTTTCTATCACATCGTGTCGACTCTCTCGCTTGACGATCTTCACTGGGTTTTTGGGATTGGCCTATTTTGGGGATATTCTTCCGCTGCGCAATGTATTTGTGTCCATAAACCTCTGAAAAATTGTAAAATATCCCCGGGGTTTCCCAACAGTGGTATCAGAGAGACTTGCGAAACTCGAACGATGTTCTTCATGCTTTTCATGTTTTTCATGCTCACATGCCTTATTTCAATTTTCGAAAATTGTAAATTGCATGGCAAACGATTTTTCTAAAAATAGGAAAAATTAGGGTTTTTTGTTTCTATCACCTTTTCAGTTTCTTTTGGATTTTTGGGTTATTTTTCTTACATGATTTAAGGATCAAAGGCGCACGTAGTTTTGTCAAGTAGGACGGGCATTGTGTCTTCGGACTGGCCGGGTCCCTTGATCTGACAAAATTACCAGCCGAAAGGATCTTTGAAATCATCATGAAAGTTAATCGCAAATAACTGAAAGATTTGTGAGAAGAAGATGAGGAAAAGAAACTGGTTTTATGAAAAAGTAAAATTTGAGATTTTATATTTTTCATGAGCATGTAGAATTGCATGTGTAAATACCTTGATTGTGCATATTGTTGTGATCATGAGTCAAGCCCCCTTGCATGCCTGTGATGTATCCTTGTGCAGCCTGCGTGCCATCTTTTTCTTTATTTTTGTAAAATTAAGATGAAGATTAAGGGAAGGAGCTTGGTGGCGCATCTTGGATGGTGGCGCAACAAGCACCCTACTTGGATTGGTGGCGCATGCAAGGTGGCGCAAGCATAGCATGGCCGAGCCTTAGGGCTTGTGAGCTAGCTATGTTGGAACTTGCAAGATGGCGATTCACCTTTGGAGGACCTTGGAGCCAACCTTGAAGTTCAAGATAGAGGTCGGCTAGGTCTAGTCTTGGGGCTTGAGTCCTAGGTCAAGAGTTGAACCTCCTTCTTGGCATGGGTTGGTTCAATGTCTTGAATAGGTCATGATCACATCATTCTTTTACTGCTTTCAAACATATCTGCTAAAGCATGTCTGTGATGTTTTATCGTTATGTTATCACTATAGGATTGCATGCCTGTAATGCTAGACATAAGATAAAACTAAATGAGACCTCAAAAACCCTCATTCAAAATATCAAGTCTAGTAGCCTTCTAATGCGTAGCCCTCATCAAACTATCGATCAGTGGTGTTGTGAACTGTTTCCCACCCTCGTGGGACACACCCACTTATCTTTAGAAGGTGTGTGGTGGTAATGGTTTCTCCAGTCCGTTTTAACCGGGCGGGCCTTCACAAGGAAACTCGTTGGCCTTGGGCATAACAGTTAGGAATGGACTTGACTAGAAGTTCATATGTGCTGGGCACATGATGAAAGTCTAGAGGCATCGTTGAAAGGTTAGGGTTTCATGCTGTATCCAGCCCTCGCTGGACATGAAATGCCTAGACTGTTTCAATAAGGGGAATTGCTTGGAGCAATCGGCTGGCGTGCCCACCTTAGGAAGCATGGGTCACTTTGTGCATCTCATCCCACCCTCGTGGGACGTGAAGCCTCATGTGGAATAAGGATCCCATCTCACTAGGAAATCTCAGATTTCCCGATTGACTTTGTGGGTTGTCAATTCGATTAAAATAGTGGGAGCCATAATCATTTAAAACAAGTCCAGTTTAAATGATTTGAAGTAGTACTAATCTGCTGTTTCTTGATTGTTGTAGATCAATGGCAACAAACAATAGCGGTTGGTCACTGCGATCTATCCTTGAGAAGGACAAGTTGGTTGGATCCAACTTGATGGATTGGTATGTGAACTTGAGAATCGTGCTCAAGCTCGAGAGGAACCTCTATGTCCTTGAGCGGCCTGTTCCTGAGCCACTTCCATGCTCGGCCTCAGCGGCTGAGAAGGATGCTTACGATAAGCATCAGGTTGATACTTTGGAGGTTGCACAATTAATGCTAACCAACATGTCGCCCAAGCTTCGAGGGCAATATGAATTAAAGAGTGCTTCAGAGATTATTACTAATCTAAAGCAGCTCTTTGATGAATTGGTTAGGCTCAATCCTCCTAAAGTTAATATTCAGTATGTTGAGCCAAAAGGCTTAACCAAGGAACTAAGATTAAAGATGGAAAGGATCAGGAATAACAAGTGCTATTCATGTGGAGGACCATCTCACATGTTAAAGGACATGGTACAGCTTCAGAATGAGAAGAAGAGAGGCAAGGCTTCGTCTTCAAGCTCAGGTATTTATGTTACAGAAGTCAACCTTTCTACTTCTATGTCATGGGTATTAGATACCGCATGTGGAGCTCATATTTGTACAAATATGCAGGGGCTCAAGAAAAGTAGATCGGTGCAGCCTGGAGAGATTGACCTATGAGTTGAAAACGGGGCATAGGTTGCTGCTGTTGCTGTAGGAGTTTTGATTCTCTCCCTGCCTTCTGGACTTCTATTAGAGTTAGATAATTGTTATTATGTACCTTCGCTTACTAAGAACATTGTATCTATTCCTTGCTTGGCAATGAAAGGATTTAAGTTTGAAATAAATAAGAACTCTTGTTCTTTTTCATTTGCAAATATGTTCCATGGGAAGGGTACTCTATGCAATGGTCTATATGTGTTAGACATGGATAACTCTATTTGTAACATAAATAATGAAAGGACCAAACTGAGTGGTTCAGTTGGTGCTTTCCTATGGCATTGTCGATTAGCCCATATAAACAAGAATCACATTCAACAACTCTATGCAGATGGGTTGCTAGGTTCAAGTTGTTGGGGTATGCCCTTAAGGCTAATGTTTGAGGCCTTGGATTAATTACAGTATCATGTATAAACTATATGTTTTTATAAAGGCAATTGTTGTTATTCAGATTGTTACATTATCTGCTGCTGTATGTGTACTTCTGAATAATGTCTCAGTAATGTTCAGCTCAGCTGATTTTCAGTTTTGTCCTTAGTCGAGATACCTTGGTGAACATGAGACAGCCTTGATATGATTGAGACTAATATGTGTTCTAATCTTATAGGATGCTTCGAGCATGGAATAAGATTTAGACACATAGGTGCATTGGATGTACTGGACTGACCCTACTTAGGATATTCAATTGTTTGTCACAATGTGAATAAATCCTTGTGAGCAAGTAAGTGGCATATTCCCTCTGACTTGAGATCACTTGTGTTTCTAAGTGATGATTGGCATTGTCTTGAGGTAGTTCAATATCATTTGAAAGATAATGGTTAAGGATTATCTTGGATAGTGGGCATGAGTCATGTTAGGGCACTAGTGATAGATATAGGATTGCTTCTCCTAGTTGGAGTGTGATGTTCTAATGGGCCCCCAGGATGGGATGGTTGAGAATGTGTATGGCCATACCCAGATGACTATGATCATCTGATCTAACCATTTTCATCGTGTTGGAATCACAGGCTTGACACGCTTGTCCAACGAGAACATCCAGTGGCAAAGGGAAATATGTATGCCAAGTGAATTAAATTCACACTTGTGCTATGGTTTGGGAGTAGTCTTGGAAGACTCTTTCCTTCATATCGGGAGACAGTGATGTGTTGCTAGATACCCCTCTCTGATCGTGATAACGTAAGTTATCGTTACCGACAATGAAGGAAACCCTTAGGGTCGCACAATTTGATGATATGGCTTACTTATGTCAGATCGTGTGGACTGGAATTATTCTAGTTCAGTTTAAAGCAATTTGAACTCTGATTGGGAGTGAGATCTAGTCTAATCATGTTTGATTGATTAGGGCATGTGATCGGTAAGCTTCGATCGGGAGAATTGATCCTTGATCATAAAGATCAAGAGGTTCAATGAGATGTGTGGTTGGATCTTGAGCCATTTGGTTCAATTAGATCAAAACCAGGGCTGGTTTGATTTGGTCCTTGAACCAAATGAAATTGAACCGGTTCACTTTGTGAACGTATGGTTCGATTAAGAGGGAAGTTTCGGTTGGTTCACTTAGGGTGAACGCATGGGAGTTAAGAGGGAATTAAGAGGGAGTTACACTTTTTGGTTCTTGCCATAAGTGGTAACCGAATGTTTCCTTCTTGGGCGTTCTTTTTCCTCACGGTTTTCGCTCTCCCTTATGCTTCCTTTCTTCACATTGCTTGATCATCTTCACGAAAGGATTTTTGGCCAGCCAAGAAAAGACATCTCCTCACACGATCAAAGACCCTTAGTGTCTTTGCTAGCACAAGGAGCACAAGAAAGAAGCAAACTTCATCTTGTGTGTGATACTTTTGGAGGAGAGGCACTCGCCCCTTTCTTCTTCCAAGCCGCCACTCAAAGCATGGCAATGGTAATGCTCTAACCTATCCTTTCAAGGTTGATCATATGTTTAAGTCATGCGATCTTTGAAACCTAGTATTTCCGCCGCTGCACAATTTTCGAATGCGCATGTGACCTAGGTGTGCTTACACAAGTTCCTTGGAGGAATTTGATACATGTGAGCCTTGTTTGTTAGGGAAAATGACAAAGGCACCTTTCACCAAGACAGGTGAAAGGGCAGGAGGTTTGTTGGATCTCATATATAGCGATGTGTGTGGGCCATTCAATAAATAAGCCAAAGGAGGACACAACTACTTCATTACCTTTACTGATGTTTTCAGTAGGTATGGTTATGTCTACTTGATGAGACATAAATCTGAATCCTTTGAGAAATTCAAAGAGTTCAAGAATGAAGTACAGAACCAGCTTGGTAGATCCATTAAGGCTCTTCGATCAGATCGTGGTGGAGAGTACCTGAGTGGTGAGTTTCTTGACTATCTGAAAGAGTGTGGGATTTTATCCCAACTCACTCCTCCTAGAACACCCCAATGGAATGGTGTGTCTGAAAGGAGAAATCGAACTCTATTGGACATGGTTCGATGTATGATGAGTCATGCAACTCTACCTCCCCCATTCTGGGGATATGCACTTAATAGAGCTTCTCTAATACTGAATAACGTTCCATCTAAAAGTGTCTCAAAGATTCCATATGAGGTATGGAGTGGGAGACGCCCTAATCTATCTTTTATCAAGATCTGGGGATGCGAGGTATATGTCAAGCGTTAGGATTCTAGCAAGCTAGAACCTAGATCTGATAAATGTGTGTTTGTGGGGTACCCTAAGGAAACTAAGGGTTACTACTTCTATGTTCCCATCGAGAAAAAAGTTTTTGTTGCTCGGGGTGCTGTCTTTCTAGAGAAAGAATTTCTCATGAAAGAAGTTGGTGGGAGGAAGTTTGACTTGGATGAGGTCCAAATGCAACCACAAGACACAGAGATGGAACCTGAGCCACCTGTACCAGTTGCTAGGCAACCTGAGGCTCAGACACAGGCCCCACGTAGGTCTGGGAGAATTCGTCATGCACCTGAGAGGTATGGGTCGCTGCTGACCCAACATGACGGGATCTTCATCATTGAGAATGAACCCAGGACTTATGATGAGGTGGTCAGTGGACCAGACTCTAAGAGATGGCTTGAGGCCATGCGATCCGAGATGGATTCCATGTCAGCTAACCAAGTCTGGGATTTGGTTGAGTTACCTGATGGGGTAAAACCCATAGGGTGTAAATGGGTCTTCAAGAGGAAGACAGACATGGATGGCAACATAGTTATCTATAAAGGTAGACTAGTGGCTAAGGGATTCAAACAAGTCCAAGGGGTGGACTATGATGAAACCTTTTCGCCAGTTGTCATGTTCAAATCCATTCGGATTCTGCTTGCTATAGCTGCATATCATGACTATGAGATATGACAGATGGATGTGAAGACAGCGATCCTTAACAGGAAGCTAACTGAGGATGTGTATATGACACAACCTGATGGCTTCATCCATCCTGCAGAGGCCAATAAGGTCTGCAGGCTAAAGAGATCTATCTATGGATTAAAGCAAGCATCTCGAAGTTGGAATCTTCGATTTGATGAAGCTGTGAGAGATTATGGCTTTATCAAAAGCGAAGATGACACCTGTGTATACAGAAAATTCAGTGGGAGCTTGGTGACTTTTCTGGTCTTGTATGTCGATGACATACTACTCATCGGGAATGACATCCCTAGTCTTCAAGCTGTGAGGACATGGTTAGGGAAGTGTTTTGAGATGAAAGACTTAGGGGAGGCCGCCTATATCCTAGGCATGAGGATCTACAGGGATAGATCCAAGAAGCTCCTAGCCCTTAGTTAGAGTGCATACATTGATAAGGTCCTGGAGAGGTTTAGCTTGGAGAAATCCAAGAAAGGGTACCTTCCAGTGAGACATGGCCTTACTCTCTCAAAAAGCCAATGTCCCACCACACAGGCTGAGTGGGATGACATGAGTCGAGTGCCCTATGCTTCGGCAGTAGGATCGATCATGTATGCAATGTTGTGTACTAGACCAGATGTGGCTTATGCTATGAGCATAACCAGCCGATACCAATCCAATCCTGGAGTACAACACTAGGTGGCTGTAAAGAACATCCTAAAGTATCTGAGAAGAACTAAGGATTTGTTCTTGGTCTATGGGGGACAGGAAGAGCTCAGTATGCAGGGCTACACTGATGCGTCTTTCCAGTCTGACCCTAACGACTTCAGATCGTAGGCCGGCTATGTGTTCAAGATAAATGGAGGCGCTGTTTGCTAGAAGAGCTTCAAGCAATCCACCATAGTTGATTCTACAACCGAAGCTGAGTATGTGGCCGCTTCTGAGGCAGCCAAAGAAGCCGTTTGGATTAGGAAGTTCATTTCTGAACTTCAGGTGGTTCCAAGTGCAGTGGATCCCATTGAAATCTATTGTGATAACAATGGAGCAATTGCACAAGCCAAGGAACCACAGTCTCATCAAAAATCCAAACAAATACTCAGGAGATTTCACCTGATCAGAGAGATCATAGATAGAGGTGATGTCAAGATTAGTAGAGTTGACACAGAGAACAATCTGGCAGACCCATTGACTAAGGCTTTGGCGCAGCAAAAGCATGATGGTCACACTAGAGATATGGGGTTAAGATTTCTCAACCTCTAGGTCTTAGTGCAAGTGGGAGATTGTTGGTGTATATGCCCTAAGGACCTAATTCTGGTCCGTTACTTGTACTACTTGACATTGATATTTATATCATACTGGCATTGTCGTTATCATTATTTGTTTACATCTGCGAATATGTACTTATATGATAATGTCCCTGGAGACAGATTGGATCTGTGCTCAAACGATCGTCCCCAGTCAATGTACCTGAGTGGATAAGGGACAGCTCTGGTACTTGTGAGACTGGTATATGGGCTGGTTAAGCACGAGGTGCTAACGCAGACAGATGGGTATATCAGTGGTGGATATACTGGACCGACCCGCTGTGAGGCAATGACTTGGTGTCACAAGTTATCCTCACAAGTGATAAGAGATGCATTGATCCCTTGACTTGAGGTCATTGGCCATTCTATCTGGTTAGGGATATACTTTGATACAACCTAACGCCCAGCCGTAGTTGGGAGGTAATAACGATTGTCATTGGGCATGTCACGACCCATATGAGAAGGTCAATGCACAGACATAGGATTTGCCCCTTTCCTAAGGGAAGCTTGATATCCATGGAGCTCCTCTATGGTTCTATGACTGAAAGTGTATGGCCATACCCAGGTTAGACCTAATTTAGTCATAGCCATCAGATTGGATGAAAATAAGTGGTGACACACTTGTCCAATCGGATATCAGTACGGCAAAGAGACTGTAATGCATCTGTACCTAATTGTGATGATGGGGATGTCGATGTCGATATCCATTCCAATGACCTGGGTAGCAGTGATGCACTGCTAGGTGCCACTCACTGCTGGTGGTGGCCTTTGGTCAGCACTGCCAGCGTCAGAGGAATCTACAGGGTCGCACAGCTTGATACTCGAGTTCTTGTATTGATCGGGAAGCCTTATGATCTAGTTATTGGGTAACTCGGATCGATTTTTGAGATTTCATTAGTGTCAATGGGCCTGATGAGATGGAAGAGATTTATTGAAGCCAACTTCCATTTATGGCATATTAACCATGGATAGCCCAGTTTGACCTAGGGTTAAATTGGATTGGATCCAAGGGCTTGGTTAACATGCATAATGGACATTGGGTTGGGCCCATTGAAAAGTTGGGCTTATTGGGCTCAAGGAGAAAGGGAATTGTAGGCGTGTGCTTAACTCTAGTTAGACTAGGGTTAACGCCTAGAATTTGAAATTAACCATGTGAGGGTTAATTAATTAATTAATATGAATCCTGATTGGATTGGGACTAATTAATTGATTAATTATGGGCTGATTTATTTGAATTAATTAGAGTCCTAATTGGATTAGGATTTAATTAATTAAATAAATAATTAGAGTCCTAATTGGATTAGGACTTGATTCAAAATTTGAATCTTGGTCAAACCGCCCACTTGAGTTCTAGTTGGACTAGGACTTGTGGGCTTGTTTTATCATGACCAATTCGCCCACTTAAGTAGTCCTAATTGGATTAGGACTCACTTGATCAAACCGCCATATGAGTCCTAATCGAATTAGGACATGTTCAAACCGCCAATGCAAGTCCTTATTAGATTAGGATTTGATTCCCCTTTTCTCTCCTAGCCGCAAATTCCAATTGAATTGTGGCCACACTCTAAACCGCCTCTTGTCTCTATAAATAGAGACCTTGGCCGCCCCTCTTGATGGACAATCTGATCTTGAAGTCGTGAGCAACATCAAGGGCGAGAGCAAGAGGTGGTGGCGAGGTGGTGGCACACTTCATCTTCTTCCATCAAACCCTAGCCGCAAGCAAGCTTCCTCCTTTCCTCTTGGTGCTTGAAGCATTGGAGCTTGGTGACTTGTCTCCTTCCCTCTTCCTCCTTGGCGCAACTTCTCTAGAAGGGGGCGCAAGTGAAGTAGAGATCTCTCAAGGCTTGGATCTTCTTCTCGAGGCTAGCACTGGGCGTGGAAGAAGAGAGCTCGAGGTGATCGGTGTGTGTGAGACTGCAGAGGGCGCACGATTGGGCGCCTACGTTGACATCGGCCTCACCCTGTTTCAAGGTATTTTCTATCACATCGTGTCGACTCTCTCGCTTGACGATCTTCACTGGGTTTTTGGGACTGACCTGTTTCGGGGATATTCTTCCGTTGCACAATGTATTTGTGTCCATAAACCTCTGAAAAATTGTAAAATATCCCCAGGGTTTCCGAACAGTGCACACCCTAATCCTTCATGCATGGCGGCTTGGCTACTTAAGGAGCTTGGCGACTTCATGCAAAGGCTGATCAAACCTAGAACACTTGCGCAAGCTTTGGAGGAGGAGACTCTTGCTTGGGCGACATCTTCCTTGGAGGCAAGGAAGAGAACTGTGCTTGGAGGCAAGCACAAAGAGGAGGGCGGTAATCATCCTTGGTGGCGGCTCCCTTCTTCATCACCTTTGGCGGTGGAAACACCTTGAAGAGGGCAGCAACACCTTGCTGCCCATCTACTTGTTGGTGGCGACAAAGGTGCTTTGGCAATTCGACTTGCCAAGAAGATTCGGCCTTGTGAGGACAAGGGGCGAAGGTGAAGACAATTCCCCTAGAGGCGACACTACTTATGGGTGGCGGCTCTAGGGTTTGTGACTCTTCTCCGGCGAGGGGAAGAGGCTTTGGGGTGCGGCTTCTTTGAGGAGAGGGGCGGCACACTTTGTTCATACTTGTATATTGGTATAACTCTCTTATAGATTACGGTTTATCATTGTATGAATATTATTGATATATTATAGTGACTTTTTGTGTTGCTCACCCGCATCGGGGAGAACACCTTTCTCATACCCGAGTACTTTGCTTGGAGGAGATTGACATCTAGTGTGATTAGCTTGTGACTTGCGCAAAGCACTGTGCTTGGCGCAATAAGCTCACTCGCTGTGTAGTTGTCGATATCTGTTCTTAGGTTTTGGGCATATGTCTAGTGCCCGTTTATTGTGAACTGCCTGCATGTGTCTGTGATGACTCAAAATTTCATAGTATTTTTCGTACTGATTAACTGACCTTTTGAGTCATAATCTTGCTCTTTTACTTTATTTTTATGCCTTATTTGCCAAATACTTCGGAATGTACACCTTCTTTAATTTTTGATCAATTTCAGGTAAAAATTCATCATTATCATGCATTTTTAAGCAATTTCGATGCACGAGCGAGTTCTAATCATCAAGAGGAGTTTGCACATCAAATTTCAACCCAAACCAAGCTTTCGAGAGAAATTACGGTAGTGCCGCAATTATTTTTACGGCCGTAATTTGAAATCAGGGTACTATCGTAATGGATTTCAAGGCAGGAGATTGCAGCGAGTTTTTTTACGAAATTACGGCACTGCCGTAATTAATATTACGGTGTTGTTATTTCGGTCAGAATCTAGTAGAGACTTCAGAGGATTTCGGATGAATTACGACACTGCCGTAATATTTTTCACGGTGTCGTAATTCCAGACAATTTCATACAGAAACTTTCAGAAACAACCGAGAGAAATACGACACTACCGTAATTTTGGGCTAAACTTTTATGGTGCTGTAATTCCGAGCCAATTCTTTATAGAACATTCAGAAGCAATCACGGTAGTATCGTAATTAATTTCACGGTACCGTAATTCTGCACCCAGATTCCCAATTTTTTCACCGAAAGATTAAAAAGATGATTTCTCGAGATTTAGGGTACCAATTGAAGATTCGTAAAAAGGGAAAGCCTCAGCATTAGGAGGGGAAGATATTCGAAGCAAAAGGAACAATTTTGATGGAGGATTGAGGGAGAATTTGAGAAAATCACCGCCGCACTAGGGTTCATCGCCGTTCATCGCATAGACCATCTCTGGCCACAAAATTTACAAGGAAGCTTCGCCTGAGGAAGGAGAACACACCATAGAAGTTTCAGAGTGAAATGAGATCGATTGAAGGAGAAATCATCAAAAACGTGGACGCCGCCACTCTTCATCGCGTGAAAAGCAAATTACGGGCTATAATTTTGATTACAGCCCCGTTTTGTAACTTTTACCCCTCTCCTTCGATTTCTAATCATTCTAAAACCATGTTTTGCTGTAATTATTCCATCATGCTAGCTTAAACCTTCATATGGGACATGGGGGGTGTAATTCCCTTAATTTCTTAATGACTAGACATTGATTATTTTTGTCATAATAATTCTGCTTATGTGATGACTTTCCTATAATTCTCCTTAGTTTTATGAATATCAGCATGTTTTAGAATTTTTGCGAAATAGACTAAGAGGTTGACTGTGAAATTTGGAAACCTAAAAATCATTGAGTTTGGAACTTATCGTAAGAGATTAGGTTTGTTCTTTGAATTCTGATTTTTTGTGATTTTATTGCCATGTTGATTCTCTAATTCTTTGGATTGAGTTAATGTGTTAGACTTGATTTGAAATTGTAAGAGATTAAATTTCTGATCATCGGAGAACCTTAAGTAGAACTTGTGATGAATTTCAGGATGCACGAGAGTTATCCTTGAGTTTCCACATGAGATGTTTGGCTTAGAATTCGGATGCACGAGAGTGATCCTTGAGTTCTTTGTTCAACGATTTACTTATTTTCAGCATTAGATAGATCTTGCACGAGAGTGAGGATTAGTTCTTTGTATAATTATCTGCGCGAGAGCGAGATAATTCTTTTATAAAGTAAATTATATCTTTATCATAATGAAATTTGACTGACAATACTTTATTTCCTTCTAGTCATTAAAGTTAAGGTGGATGAACCCCTAGTCCCAGCTTTCTTTTCTGATATTTTTCTGTGCACTTTTCGATCGTCTGTATCATTATTCGATTTGTTTAGCTAGTGAAAACTCAATTCGTCAATACTTAACAACAAGGTCTCTGTGGTTCGATATCTATTTTATTACTTCGAGTATCCGTGCACTTGCAGACTACAACAAGTTTTTAGCGCAGTTGCCGGGGACCTTGGTTTTGTTAATATTGATATAATTGATAGTATTGCTAGACTAAGCCTTTTGTTTTTGTTTTTAGTATTGCTTGTGATAGATTCTAGATTTCTTTTATTTTCTGAAAAATCTGAACTTTTCTGACTTTCTACTTGTTTATGCGTAGGAATCTTAAGTTAGGACCATTAGTTCCTTTTGATCCTAAAATTAACAAAACTCTTAGATTGCGCAGGAAATTGAGGTTTGCTGAAGAGAGAGAAGAAGAATCAATCATGGCTGAAAGAAGGACACTTAGAGATTATGCAGCCCTGAATACACAGGGAATTCGTTCAAGTATAACTAGGTCTGCAATTGATGCAAACAACTTTGAGATTAAACCAGCTTTCCTATCAATGATCCAACAGAACCAATTTGGAGGATCTCCTCTGGAAGATCCAAATCAACACTTATCTCTTTTCCTTGAATTTTATGATACGATAAAAACTAATGGTGTGTCTGATGACGCTCTTAGACTGAGATTGTTTCCTTTTTCCCTCAGGGACTAGGCAAAAGCATGGCTACATTCTCATCCAGCTGGAACATTCACTACTTGGGAGCAATTGTCAAAGGCTTTCTTGTTGAAATACTTTCCACCTAGTAAGATGATTCAATTAAGGAACCAGATCATAAGTTTTCCACAGAGGGATAGCGAATCACTTAGTGAAGCATGGGTGAACTTCAATGAGTTACAACGGAAGTGCCCTCACCATGGATTAGAAGATTGGGTTTTAATTCAAACTTTTTATAATGGTTTTCTTTACAACACTCGCTTAACTATTGATGCTGCTATAGGGGGAGCACTGATGAAGAAGACCATTGAAGATGCCTATGCATCGATTGAAGAGATGGCACTAAATCACAACCAATGGACTACTGAGAGAGCAGTGTTGTATCGTCCTTCTCATGGTAAGAATGATGGTGATGGTTGGCGCTCTCTAGCAGAAAAGGTAGATTCTTTGTGTAATCGCTTTGATTCTTTTTAGATGCAAACTATTGCTGTTTCTTCTGTTACTTGTGATGTATGTGGAAATCATGGGCGCTATGCTGAAGAGTATAAAGTTATTGTTGATTAGGGTAGTGAGCAAGTCAATGCAGTAGGAGTTACAATCAAAGTAGAAATAATGACCCTTACTCTAATACCTACAACCTTGGTTGGAAGAACCATCCTAACTTGTCCTGGAGGAGTAACAATCATGTTAGTGTACAAAATGAAAATAGAGGGTACCAGCAGAGTTAACAAAATCAGAGTCAACCCCAAAAAACTAGTTTAGAAGACATGTCTGAAAAATTCATGGGTGCCCAAATGAAACAAAATGAAGAAGAGTCTTAAGGAAATTAACTCTAGGTTAGATGGTGTTGTTGCTCATAATAAGATTTTAGAGACACAGATAGCACAACAGGCAAGCACTTCTTACAGTCCCCCAGGAAAATTACTTGCTAAACCTGAACCAAATCCTAGGGAGCACTGTAATGCTATCATCACCAGGAGTGGAAGGTAATTAGATGAACCTAAAGGGAAATTTGAAAATAATGAAAAAGAGCCTAATGACAATCTTGATAATCAATTAGACTTGGAAAATCTTTTGAGCATGAGTAGTCCCAAACTAGTTTGTTACCTCACCAGGGTGATAAACCGAAAGGTGATGAGCCATGTCAAAATGAGATTTCCAAACCTAATTCTCCTCCACCTTATAGGCCACCTATTCCTTTTTGTTGGGAAACCCTGGGGACATTTTACAATTTTCAGAGTTATGGACATACATTTTTCGCAGCGGAAGAATGTCCCCGAAACAGGCCAGTCCCAAAAACCCAGTGAAGATCGCAAGCAAGGGAGTCGACACGATGAGTTAGGAAATACCTTAAGAGCAATGTAGAGCGATGTCGATGAAGGCGTCCAAGTGTGCGCCCTCTGCAGTCTCGCACACACGAATCTCTTGAGTTCTCTTCTTCCACGCCCAGTGCTAGCCTCGGGAAGAAGATCCAAGCCTTAGGGAGATGTTTTACTTCTCTTGCGCCACTCAGAGAAAAGATGCGCCAAGTGAAGAGGGAAAACCGCCCAAGCCGCCAAGCCCTAGATCTCCTTGCGCCAAGAGGAAAGGAGGAAGAGGGTTGCGGTTATGGAAGATGCGCCCTTGCTCCAAGCACTCACCCCTCTCCTTGTGTTCACGCCTTCAAGGATTAATTACCCACAAGAGGGGGGCGACTAGGGTCATATTTATAGGGCAAGAGGCAGTTAGGGTAATGGCTAGGATCATGACAAGTGTAAGGCTAGGATGAGGAGGTTTGAGATAAGGAAAGTCTCCAAGACATTTCCATAATTCTCATTCAACCTTACCTTTTGTTCCCACGCCTTTCCTTGTGCGCCAAGGCCTTGCCTTGCGCCTCAAGAAATGCCATAGAGGCATGTATTCCATCCTAGGAAGAGAGGGGGAGGCGCCCTTTACTTCCATAATGAAGCAAAGGCGCCAACATGACCCCATTATGCCCCTAGGCGCCTAATGGTTCATGTTTCTCCCCATTATACCCTTTTAGCCTCTCATCTCTTCATGAGAACTTGTTATTGGGCCTCATTGGATAATGAGCTAGCCCAAACATCATTGCATAGGTTGATTAAGCACTTGGATCCAATCCAATGCAACCCTAATCCAAATGTGACCAACCATGGTCAAATACGGGTCAACCTGCCAAAAATGAAGTTTGGCTCCAATAACATTCTTCCATTTCATCAGGCCCATTGGCGCTGATGAAATCTCCCAATTAGATCCGAGTTATCCAATAACTCGATCATAAGGCTTCCCGATCAATACGAGAACTCAAGTATCAAGGTGTGCGACCCTGTAGGTTCCTCTGACGCTGGCAGTGCTGACCAAAGGTCATCACAAGCAGTGAGTGGCACCTAGCAGTGCATCGCTGCTACCCAGGTCGTTGGAATGGATATCGACATCGACATCCCCATCATCGCAACTAGGTACAGATGCATTACATTCTCTTTGCCGTACTGATATCCGATTGGACAAGTGTGTCACCACTTGTTTTCATCCAATCACATGGCTATGACTAAAACAGGTTCTCACCTGGGTATGGCCATACACTCTCAGTCATAGAACCATAAAGGAGCTCCATGGATATCATACTTCCTTAGGGAAGGGGCAAATCCTATGTCTGTCCATTGATCTTCTCATATGGGTCGTGACATGCTCAATAACAACCGTTATGACCTCCCAGCTACGGCAAGGTGTTAGGTTGTATCAAAGCAAGTCCCTAACCATATAGAATGATCAATGACCTCAAGTCAAGGGATCAATGCATCTCCTGTCACTTATGAGGATAACTCATGACACCAAGTCATAGCCTTATAGCGGGTCTATCTAGTATATCCCCAATGATATACCCATGTGTCTGCGTTAGCACCACGTGCCTAACCAGCCCACATACCACTCTTTCAAATACCATAGCTGTCCCATATCCACTAAGGTACATCGACTGGGGATTATAATTCGAGCACAGATCTAATATGTCTCCAGGGACATTATCATGTAAGTACACAATCACAGGTGTAGTCAAACAATGATAATGACAATGCCAGAATGATATATAAATATCAGTGTCAAGTAGTACATAAGTTGACCAAAACTAGGTCCTAGGGCATATACACCAACAATCTCCCACTTGCACTAAGACCTAGAAGTTGAGGAATCTCAACCCCATATCTCTAGCATGACCATCATGCTTCTGCTGCGCCAAAGCCTTGGTCAATGGGTCTGCCAGATTGTTCTCTGTGTCTACTCTGCTAATCTTGACATCACCTCTGTCAATGATCTCTCTGATCAGGTGAAATCTTCTGAGTATGTGTTTGGATCTTTGATGAGACCGTGGTTCCTTGGCTTGTGCAATTGCTCCATTGTTGTCACAATAGAGTTCAATGGGATCCATTGCACTAGGTACCACTTGAAGATCACATAAGAACTTCCTTATCCAAACAGCTTCCTTGGCTGCCTCAGAAGCAGCCACATACTCAGCTTCGATTGTAGAATCTGCTATGGTGGATTGCTTGAAGCTCTTCCAACATACAGCGCCTCCATTTATCTTGAACACATAGCCGGCCTGCGATCTAAAGTCGTCAGGGTCAGATTGGAACGATGCGTCAGTGTAGCCCTGCATACTGAGCTCTTCCTGTCCCCCATAGACCAAGAACAAATCCTTAGTTCTTCTCAGATACTTTAGGATGTTCTTTACAGCCACCCAGTGCTGTAGACCTGGATTGGATTGGTATCGGCTGGTAATGCTCACAGCATATGCCACATCTGGTCTAGTACATAACATTGCATACATGATCGATCCTACTGCCGAAGCATAAGGAATTCGACTCATGTCATCCCTCTCAGCCTATGTTGTAGGACACTGGCTCTTTGAGAGAGTAGGCCATGTCTCACTGGAAGGTATCCTTTCTTGGATTGCTCCATGTAGAACCTCTCCAGTACCTTATCAATGTAAGTACTTTGACTAAGGGCCAAGAGCCTCTTGGATCTATCCCGGTAGATCCTCACGCCTAGAATATAGGCGGCCTCCCCTAAGTCTTTCATCTCGAAACACTTCCCCAACCATGTCTTCACAGCTTGAAGACTAGGGATGTCGTTTCCGATGAGCAGTATGTCATCAACATACAAGACCAGAAAAATTACCAAGCTCCCACTGAATTTTCTGTATACACAGGCGTCATCTTCGCTTTTGATAAAGCCATAATCTCTCACGGCCTCATCAAATCGAAGATTCCAACTTCGAGATGCTTGCTTTAATCCATAAATGGACCTCTTTAGCCTGCAGACCTTATTAGCCTCTGCAGGATGGATGAAGCCATCAGGTTGTGTCATATACACATCCTCAGTCAGCTTCCCGTTAAGGAACGCTGTTTTCACATCCATCTGCCATATCTCATAGTCATGATATGCAGCTATAGCAAGCAGAATCCGAATGGATTTAATCATGGCAACTGGCGAGAAGGTTTCATCATAGTCCACCCCGTGGACTTGTTTAAATCCTTTAGCTACTAGTCTACCCTTATAGGTAACTATTTTGCCATCCATGTCTGTCTTCTTCTTGAAGACCCATTTACACCCTATGGGTTTTACCCCATCAGGCAGCTCAACCAAATCCCAGACTTGGTTAGCCGACATGGAATCCATCTCAGATCTCATGGCGTCAAGCCATTTCTCGGAGTCCGGTCCACAGACCGCCTCATCATAGGTTCTAGGTTCATCCTCAATGATGAAGATCCCATCGTGTTGGGTCGGTAGCGACCCATACCTTTCAGGTGCACGACGAATTCTCCCAGACCTACGCGGGACCTGTGTCTGAGCCTCAGGTTGCCTAGCAACCAGTGCAAGTGGCTCAGATTCCATCTCTTTGTCTTGTGCTTGCACTTGGACCTCATCCAAGTCAAACTTCCCGCCACTAACTTCTTTCATAAGAAATTCTTTCTCTAGAAAGACAGCACCCCGAGCAACAAAAACTTTGTTCTCGGTTGGGACATAGAAGTAGTATCCTTTAGTTTCCTTAGGATACCCCACAAACACACACTTATCAGATCTAGGTTCTAGCTTGCTAGAATCTTGACGTTTGACATAAGCCTCACATCCCCAGATCCTGATAAACGTGAGATTAGGGCGTCTCCCACTCCACACCTCGTATGGTATTTTGGAGACACTCTTAGATGAAACATTATTCAGTATCAGAGAAGCTGTTTCTAGTGCATGCCCCCAGAATGATGAAGGTAGAGTTGCATGACTCATCATGGATCGAACCATATCCAATAAAGTTCGATTTCTCCTTTCAGACACACCATTCCATTGAGGTGTTCCAGGAGGAGTGAGTTGGGATATGATCCCACACTCTCTCAGATAGTCAAAGAACTCACCACTCAGGTATTCTCCCCCTCGATCTGATCGAAGAGCTTTAATGGATCTTCCAAGCTGGTTCTCTACTTCATTCTTGAACTCCTTGAATTTCTCAAAGGATTCAGATTTATGTCTCATTAAGTAGACATAACCATACCTACTGAAGTCATCAGTAAAGGTAATGAAGTAGCTGTACCCTCCTCTGGCTTGTTTATTGAAGGGCCCACACACATCAGTATGTATGAGATCCAATAAACCTTCTGCCCTCTCACCAATCTTGGTGAAGGGCGCCTTTGTCATCTTCCCTAATAAACAAGGTTCACAAGTATCAAATTCCTCCAAGGAACTTGAATCTAACAATCCATTTGCATGGAGTTGTTGGATGCGATTCTTATTTATATGGGCTAATCGACAGTGCCATAGGAAAGCACCAACTGAACCACTTAGTTTGGTCCTCTTATTGCTTATGTTACAAATAGAACTTTCCATATCCAAGATATATAGATCATTGCACAAAGTACCCTTCCCATAGAACATATTTGCAAATGAAAAAGAACAGGAGTTCTTATTTATTTCAAATTTAAATCCTTTCCTCGCCAAGCAAGGAATGGATACAATGTTCTTTGTTAACGAAGGTACACAAAAGCAATTATCTAGTTCTAATTGAAGTCCAGAAGGCAAGGAGAGAGTCAAAATGCCTACAGCAACAGCAGCAACCTGTGCCCCGTTTCCAACGCGTAGGTCAATCTCTCCAAGCCGCACCGATCTACTTTTCTTGAGCCCCTGCATATTTGTACAAATATGAGCTCCACATGCGGTATCCAATACCCATGACATAGAAGCAGAAAGTTTGACTTCTGTAACATAAATACCTGAGCATGAAGACGAAGCCTTGCCTCTCTTCTTCTCATTCTAAAGTCGTACTATGTCCTTTATCATGTGAGGTGGTCCTCCACATGAGTAGCACTTATTATTCCTGACTCTTTCCATCTTTGTTTTCAATGTATTAGTTAAGCCTTTGGGCTCAACGCACTGAATGTTTACTTTGGGAGGGTTGAGCTCAACCAATGCATCAAAGAGCTGCCTTAGATTAGAAATAATTTCAGAGGCACTCTTAGATTCATATTGCCCTCTAAGCTCGGGCGACATGTTGGTTAGCATCAATTGTGCAACCTCCGAAGTATCAGCTTGATGCTTATCATAAGCATCCTTCTCAGCCGCCGAGGCCAAGAATGGAAGTGGTTCAGGAATTGGCTTCTCAAGGACATATAGCTTCCTCTCGAGCTTGAGCACAATTCTCAAATTCATATACCAATCCTTTAAGTTGGATCCAACCAACTTATCCCTTTCCAGGGTAGATCACAGTGACCATCTGCCATTGTTCACAGCCATTGTTCTACAACAACCAAGAAACAGCAGATTAGTACTACTTCGAGTCATTTAAACTGGACATGTTTTAAATGACCATGGCTCCCACTATTTTATATTCGAATTGACAACCCACAAAGTCAATCGGGAAGTTTAAAACTTCCTAGTGAGATGGGATCCTTATTTCACATGAGGCTTTGCGTCCCACGAGGGTGGGATGAGATGCACAAAGAAACCCATGCTTCCTAAGGTGGGCGCGCCGGCCGGTTGCTCCAAGCAACTCCCCTTGTCGAGACAGTCTAGGCATTTCATGTCCAGCGAGGGCTGGATACAACATGAAACCTTTACCTCTCGATGATGCCTCTAGACTTTCACCATGTGCCCAGCACATGTGAACTTCCAGTCAAGTCCATTCCTAACCGTTATGCCCAGGGCCAACAAGTTTCCTTGCGAAGGCACGTCCAGGTTAAAACTGGACTGGGGAAACCATTGCCACCACGCACTTTCTAAAGATAAGTGAGTGTGTCTCACGAGGGTGGGAAACAATTCACAACTCCACTGATCGATAGCTTAGTGAGGGCTACGCGTTAGAAGGCTACCAAACTTGATATTTTAATTGAGGGTTTTTGTTTAAGGTCTCATCATCTCAGTTTTATCTTATGTCTATCATTACAGGCATGCAATCCTATAGTGATAACATAACGGTAAAACATTTTAGGCATGCTTCTGCAGATAATAATAAAAGCAGTAAAGGATGATGTGATCATATCCTATACAAGACATTGAACCAATCCATGCCATGAAATAGGTTCAACTCTTGTCCTAGAACTCAAGCCCCAAAAACTAGACCTAACCTAGCCGACCTCTAGCTTGAACTTCAAGGTTGGCTCCAAGGTCCTTCTCTCATGGTTTAGCTCTCAAACCCTAGAGGTACACTTTAAAAGTTCCCCATAGGTTCGGCCAATGCCATGGTCTTCCTCCAAGGAAGGTGCGCCACCATGCAAGGGTCCAAGATTTCTTGCGCCACCAAGCAACCAAGCACCAGCTTGCATGCATCACCTTGCATGCTTGCACCATCAAGCAAGATGCGAGCATCAAGGTCCAAGAAGGATGCGCCTAGCACTTAATCTTCCTCTTAATAATAAAAAGATGGCACGCAGGCCGCACAAGGATACATCATAGGCATGCAAGAGGGGCTTGACTCATGATCACAACATTATGCACAATCAAGGTATTTACTCATGCAATTCTACATGCTCATGAAAAACATAAAATCTGAAATTTTACTTTTTCATAAAACCAGTTTCTTTTTCTCATCTTCTTCTCACAAGTCTTTTGGTTTATTGCGATTTATTTTTCATGATGATTTCAGAGATCCTTTCGGCTGGCAATTTTGTCAGATCAAGAGACTTGGCCAGTCTGAAGACACAATGCCCGTCCTACTTGACAAAATTACGTGCGCCTTTGATCTTTAAATCAAACAAGAAAAATAGTCCAAAAATTCCAAAAGAGATTGAGAGGATGATAGAAACAAGAAACCCTAATTTTTCTACTTTTAGAAAAATCGATTGCCATGCATCATGCTATTTACGAAAATAGAGATATGGCATGTGAGCATGGAAGAAAAGCATAAAACATCGTTCGAGTCTTGCAAGTCCCTCTGATACCACTGTTGGGAAACCCCGGGGACATTTTACAATTTTCAGAGTTATGGACATACATTTTTCGCAGCGGAAGAATGTCCCCGAAACAGGCCAGTCCCAAAAACCCAGTGAAGATCGCAAGCAAGGGAGTCGACACGATGAGTTAGGAAATACCTTAAGAGCAATGTAGAGCGATGTCGATGAAGGCGTCCAAGTGTGCGCCCTCTGTAGTCTCGTACACACGGATCTCTTGAGTTCTCTTCTTCCACGCCCGGTGCTAGCCTCGGGAAGAAGATCCAAGCCTTAGGGAGATGTTTTACTTCTCTTGCGCCACTCAGAGAAAAGATGCGCCAAGTGAAGAGGGAAAACCGCCCAAGCCGCCAAGCCCTAGATCTCCTTGCGCCAAGAGGAAAGGAGGAAGAGGGTTGCGGTTATGGAAGATGCGCCCTTGCTCCAAGCACTCGCCCCTCTCCTTGTGTTCACGCCTTCAAGGATTAATTACCCACAAGAGGGGGGCGACTAGGTCATATTTATAGGGCAAGAGGCGGTTAGGGTAATGGCTAGGATCATGACAAGTGTAGGGCTAGGATGAGGAGGTTTGAGATAAGGAAAGTCTCCAAGACATTTCCATAATTCTCATTCAACCTTACCTTTTGTTCCCACGCCTTTCCTTGTGCGCCAAGGCCTTGCCTTGTGAAGGGTCCCCTTCAAGGGGGAGCGCAAGCATGTGAAACCCCTTTCAAGAGGGGGGCGAAAAACCCTTAAGGGTGGCGCATGACAATTACAAGCGGAAGCAAGGGTTTTCCATGGATCTTAGCAAGATAATATGATCAACTTGATGAAGTTTAGATCCATACCAAAGCCATGAAGAAGATGGCGACTTGGAAGCAAGAGAACAAGAGAGGTCTCCTCCACAAGGCGCGCACACAAGAAGAAGTTGGCTTGCTCCTTGTCGTCCTTTGTGCTAGCAAAGGGCTTGAAGAATCCAAATCGCTTGAAGGAGAATCCTTGGATGTCTTCTTGGTTTGGCTTGCCGAATGCCTCTCTCCAACTCTCGGCGATCATCCACACTCAAGAGCACACATTCGTCCAAGAGAGAAGCCATCACGCAAAGGCGTTTCTTGGCTTAAGCGTTTAGGCGTTGAGACTTCCATATATGGTAAGTCTTCACTCCACACGTTCACACTTAGTGAACTAATCAAAACGCTTAATTAATTTGAACCATGCGTTCACATCCTTGAACCGGTTCAATTGACTTTGGTTCAACAACCAAATCAAACCAAGACCAAACCAAGACATGCCATGGTCTAAATCTAGTATGAACCATGAAGGTTCAAGATCTAACCATACATATCTAGATGCACTTGATCTCACTGATCTAGCATCAATACTCTCGATCGAAGCTTACCGATCTTAAGCTCTAATCAATCAAACATGATCAGACCAGATCTCACTTACAATCAGAGTCTACTCTCCTTTAACTGAACCAAAACAATTCAGTCCACACGATCTGACATGAGTAAGCCATATCATCAAATTGTGCGACCCTGAGGGTTTCCTTTAAATGTCGGTAACGACAACTTACATTATCACGATCAGTGAGGGGTATCTAGCAACACATCACTGTCTCCCGATATAAAGGAAAGAGTCTTCCAAGACTACACCCAAACCACAGCACAAGTGTGAATCAAACTCACGAGGCATGCATGTTTCCTTTGCCACTGGATGTTCTTATTGGACAAGCATGTCAAGCCTGTAACTCCAATAGGATGAGCATGATTAGATCAGATGATCACTGTCATCTGGGTATGGCCATACACTTTCTCAATCATCTCATACAGGGGGGCCCTCTAGAACATCACACTCCTTGAACAAGGAGACGGCAATCCTTTATCTATCACTAGTGCCCTAACCTGACTCAAGCTCATCATCCAAGATAGTCTATAATCATTATCTTTCAAATGATATTGAACTACCTCAAAACAATGACAATCATCATTTAGAAACACAAGTGATCTCAAGTCAAAGGAAAATGTGCCACTTGCTGCTATCAAGGATTATTCACATTGTGACAAACAATTGAATATCCTAGAAGGGTCTGTCCAGTACATCCAATGTACCCATGAGTCTACATCTTATTCCATGCTCGAAGCATCCTATAAGATTAGCACACATATTAGTCTCAATCATATCAAGGCTGTCTCATGTTCACCAAGATATCTCGACTAAGGACATAGAGCCTGTCAGCCTAGCTGAACAGCTTTGAGACATTATTCAGAAGTACACTTATTACAGCAGACAAGGTAACAACCTGAATAATAACCTGGCCTTTATAAACATAAGAGTTTATTACATGATACTTATACAATCCCAAGGCCTCAAACATTAGCCTTAAGGGCATACCCCAACAATCTCCCACTTGCACTTAATCTAATAGTTGAGAAATCTCAAACCCATATTGTTACAGTGCTTCTCATGCTTCTGCTGCGCCAGAGGCTTGGTAAGCGGGTCTGCCAGATTGTCATCTGTATGAACCTTGCAAATCTTGATCTCGCCTCGATCAATGATCTCCCGGATCAAGTGAAACCGTCTCTGTATGTGCTTGGACTTCTGGTGCGACCGTGGTTCCTTTGCTTGTGCGATTGCTCCAGTGTTATCACAGAAGATAACCAAAGGATCTGCACTTGAAGGAACGACACCAAGTTCTCTCACGAACTTGCGAATCCATACTGCCTCCTTGGATGCTTCCGAGGCTGCAACATACTCGGCTTCTGTTGTGGAATCAGCAACAGTTGACTGTTTGAAACTCTTCCACACCACTGCTCCACCATTCAAGCTAAAAACATAGCCTGATTGCGATCGAAAATCATCCTGGTCCGACTGGAACGAAGCGTCAGTATATCCCTCTATACTGAGTTCTTCCTGACCACCATATATCAAGAACATATCTTTGGTCCTCCGCAGATATTTTATAATGTTCTTGACTGCAATCCAGTGCGCCAAACCTGGATTACTTTGGAAACGACTGGTCACGCTTAACCCGTAAGCGATGTCTGGGCGAGTACACAACATCGCATACATTATGGACCCAATAGCCGAAGCATAAGGCGTATTGTCCATTTCATCTTTCTCAGTCTGTGTTTGTGGACACTGACTCTTCGAAAGATTCAGACCATGTCTGACTGGAAGATATCCACGTTTAGAATTCTCTAAATGGAATCTCTCCAGGACTTTATCGATGTAAGTACTCTGGCACAGCCCGAGAAGCCTCTTAGATCTATCCCGGTAGATCTTCACACCTAACACATAGGCTGCTTCTCCTAGATCTTTCATCTGGAAACATTTTCCTAACCATGCTTTAACAGCATGCAGTTCAGGAATATCATTTCCAATGATCAAGATATCATCGACGTAGAGGACTAGGAAAGTAATCACGCTCCCACTAAACCTCTTATATACACACGGGTCATCCTCGTTCTTGATGAAACCAAACTCAGAGATTGATTCATCAAAACGAATGTTCCAGCTTCTAGATGCTTGTTTAAGTCCATAAATGGACTTCTTTAACTTGCATATTTTATGACGATCTGATGGATTCGTGAAGCCTTCAGGTTGTGTCATATACACATCCTCATCCAGATTTCCATTAAGGAAAGCTGTCTTCACATCCATCTGCCAGATCTCATAATCGTAATATGCAGCTATCGCGAAAAGAATCCGAATAGACTTGAACATGGCCACAGGTGAGAAAGTTTCATCATAATCTATCCCGTAGATTTGTTTGAAACCTTTCGCAACTAGCCTGCCTTTATAGGTAACCACGTTACCATCCATGTCAATCTTCTTCTTGAAGATCCATTTACAGCCTATAGGGATTACTCCCGGAGGCGGATCAACCAAATCCCAGACTTGGTTATCTGACATGGAGTCCATCTCGGCTCGCATAGCATTAAGCCATCTAGCTGACTCCGGTCCACTGACCGCATCCGCATAAGTGAGGGGTTCATCATTATCAATGATGTAGACTCCGTCATAGCGCTCAGGCTGTCGACGGATCCTTCCCGATCTTCGCGGTTCCCGTGATATTTGAGCCTCAGGTTGTGTAGTAACCTGATCTACCGGCTCAGGCACATCCAACTGTGCTTGACTACTTTGTCCTTCTTCTGGATTCTCATCCAGCTTTATTTCTCTCCCACTAGCCTCTTGCAGAAGAAACTCCTTCTCAAGAAATATGGCCGTCCGAGCAACAAATACTTTGTTCTCCTTGGGATCGTAGAAATAATAACCCTTAGTTTTCTTAGGGTAACCGACAAAGATGCATTTCTCAGATCTGCTCTCCAGTTTCCCAGAGGCGAGCTTTTTGACATAAGCCTCGCAACCCCAGATCCTGATAAATGTCAAGCTAGGCTGTTTCCCATACCATAACTCATATGGCGTCTTTGAAACTGCCTTGGATGGCACTCGGTTTAGTACCTTTGCAGCTGTCTCCAGTGCAAAACCCCAAAAGGAGTATGGAAGAGTAGCCTGACTCATCATAGAACGAACCATATCAAGCAACGTTCTATTTCTCCTCTCGGACACACCATTCCATTGTGGTGTTCCTGGCGGAGTGAGCTGTGAGATAATCCCACACTCCTTTAGATAGTCAGTAAATTCTCGACTTAGGTATTCACCACCTCGATCAGAACGAAGTGCCTTGATATTTCGGCCTAGCTGATTTTGTACTTCATTCTTGAACTCTTTGAACTTGTCAAAAGATTCACTCTTATGTCTCATAAGATAGACATAACCATACCTACTGAAATCATCAGTAAAGGTAATGAAGTACTGATAGCCACCTCTAGCATGTTTACTAAATGGCCCACACACATCGTATGAGGTCAAGTAAACCTGAAGCCCTTTGACCTTTGTTAGGAAAAGGTGACTTCGTCATTTTACCCATCAAACAAGCTTTGCATGTATCATTCTCCTTGTAGGAGAATGATCCCAGCAGTCCATGATCATGCAACCGCTTAATGCGCTTCTCGTTTATATGGCCCAAACGACTATGCCATAGCAAGGTGCTGTCATCAGCATACTTGGCTTTCTTATTATCAATGTTGTGTATCGAATGTTCCATGTCCAACATGAACAACCCATTGTTAATTGAACCAGTAGCATACACAATATTATCTAGAGAAAGTACACACTTTGAAGTCTTGCATTCAAAGGAAAAACCCTTCCTAACAAGAGCAGGAATGGAGATAATATTCTTGGTAATACTGGGTACAAAATAATAATTGTTTAATTCTAATACAATGCCAGATGGTAAAGAAATGAAATAGTCTCCTACAGCAACAGCAGCAACCCGTGCCCCGTTTCCAACGCGTAGGTCTACCTCATGCTGTCCCACCTATCTTCTTCTCCTGAGTTCCTGTACATTTGAACAAATGTGAACTCCACATGCAGTGTCCAACACCCATGATATAGAAGAAGATGAAAACATGACTTCAGTCACGAATATACCTGAGCCAGAAGCGATGCTTCCCCTCTTGTCTCCTTGGAGCGCTTTACAGTCCTTTTTCCAGTGACCCAGCTGGCCACAGTGGAAACACCTGTTGTCCTTCGACCGCTTGACCTTCTGTTTCAGAGCCTTGCTGTAATTCTTGACAGGGGCCTTGCCCTTCTTCCCCTTCTTCTTGTTCCTTGAAGGAACCATCAAGACAGAGGTTGAAGGCTTTCCCTTCAGAGTTTCCTCAGTTGTCAAGAGCATATTCAGCAGCTCTGCCGGCGTACAATCGATTTTGTTCATATTAAAGTTAATAATGAACGCATCGAAAGAGGGCGGGAGAGACTGCAGAATAATATCCACAGCAAGCTCCTGGTTGATGGTATGCCCCAGTTTCTCCAGAGCCTCCTTGTGCCCAATCATCTTGAGCACGTGAGCTCCCACTGGGCTCCCTTCAGCCAGTTTGCTCTGAAAGAACAGCTTCGTCAGATTATAGCGTTCTGTCCTCGCCTGTGCAGCATACAGCATCTTGAGGTTCGCTATAATCTCTATAGCCGACATATCCTCATGCTGACGCTGCAGCGGTGGCGTCATAGACGCTAGCATCAGGCAAGCGACATCAATGCTATCATTGACATGCTTATCATAGGCTTCACGAACCGCCCTTGCGGCGTTCGCAGCGGGTTGAGGCGGCACAGCCGTCTCGAGGACATACAGTTTCCTCTCTGCCTTAAGAACGATCTTAAGGTGTCCGAACCAGTCAGAGAAGTTCGGCCCAGCAAACTTCTCCCTTTCCAGTAGGGATCGCACATTGAAGCTCATGGTGTTCGTTGCTGCAGGAATCTACAACAAGCAAGAACAGCAAGGTCAGTATCAATGTTAAGAATCAATCCAGGACTTGAGAAAGATTCTTTTTCTCACTATTTTGTCTGACTGAAAAATCCAGTAAACAGTCCGAAAGAGTAACACTCTTTTAGTGAGATGGGATCCAGATTTCATACTTGGTCTCCGCGTCCCGCTCAGGCGAGATAAGATGCACAGAGAAGACAAACACTAATTTCTGGTAGGCTGTCCCAGCCAATCGCCAACCCGTGCGATTCCCCTTCATCTGGGCAATCCAGCAGACTGTGCCAACTGAGTTGGTACAACACAATCTCTGACCCCGCAGATGGCTGCCTCCATGTGCTACCATATGCGCCACATATGTAGCCTACATGGTCAAGCTGACCCGACCTACTCCCTGGACCACCACATGCTATGCTGAGCAACGAGAAGCGATAAATCCCTTCTCTGTAACACGCAGGTGAAATCCAGCACCGTCTGAAGATAGATGGATGTGCCCACTGAGTGGGTACAACACGGCTCCAACGATAGTCAGAACGGTGAGGTTTCGCGTCAGAAGGCTTTCCGAGCTTGATATGTTAGCGTTGGATTTTAACGGTCTTTTATCTTCTTCACTATCATGCAATTCCTATGGTGATAGCAGAAGATAAACTCATGCAGTTCTAATTATATAAGCAATAAAAAGAAAGCATGGATCTTATGTGGTAAAAGCCCATGAACCCTAAGTAAGACCTTAATTTTACTTAAGTCTTCACTTGAGCTCTTTTGCATCTCATCTGGTCCAACCCAGGGCCCTAGCACAGCACACATTAGGGCAACCCACATAAGATTAAATAAACAAGCATATGGTCTCAATCATCATGTGATCCAATCAAGAAATTAAATTTTTGAAAAACCCCATAGGCATCAATTTTAACTTCCTTATGTGTCCTACAACCTTACAATGGTCCATTGATAGGGATCCACTCATCCATCTAGTTAGATCCCCTGCCCTTGCATGCACCGAGTCCTAACTGACCCGAGTTGACCTAATGGTCAACCATGCATGCGCTAAGGGCTTGAACAGCTTTCAAGAGTTCTGGCAAGCGGGTGTGACCCCGGGCCTAACTCAAGAGTGTTCACTGGTTGTCTCAACCAGACCTCGCTACACGCCTAAGATGCAATCGACCTATGGCCACCTCGTGCTTGCGCACAGGTGCCATCTGGTCGATCCATCTAGGCTGTCAGATGGTCTGATCAGACTATTGGATCTAACCTAGAGGTGACTTCAACCCGATCAACCCATCTAAGGGTTTATAGTAGGTGCCACTTAGGTCTAGTGAGGCGCGCAAGTGATTAGTTTTTCTTAGAAAAACTACAACGACAAGCGCCAACTTACATGCGCCAAAATAACAAAATATTCTCATGTTAAGTTTCGGCATGCAACTTAGATCTAAGCATACTTTTACATGCGCAAACATGGATCACAAAAATATATATCAAGCAATCATATTAACATGCTTCAACCGCATGCTCTGATACCAATTGAAGGGTCCCCTTCAAGGGGGAGCGCAAGCATGTGAAACCCCTTTCAAGAGGGGGGCGAAAAACCCTTAAGGGTGGCGCATGACAATTACAAGCGGAAGCAAGGGTTTTCCATGGATCTTAGCAAGATAATATGATCAACTTGATGAAGTTTAGATCCATACCAAAGCCATGAAGAAGATGGCGACTTGGAAGCAAGAGAACAAGAGAGGTCTCCTCCACAAGGCGCGCACACAAGAAGAAGTTGGCTTGCTCCTTGTCGTCCTTTGTGCTAGCAAAGGGCTTGAAGAATCCAAATCGCTTGAAGGAGAATCCTTGGATGTCTTCTTGGTTTGGCTTGCCGAATGCCTCTCTCCAACTCTCGGCGATCATCCACACTCAAGAGCACACATTCGCCCAAGAGAGAAGCCATCACGCAAAGGCGTTTCTTGGCTTAAGCGTTTAGGCGTTGAGACTTCCATATATGGTAAGTCTTCACTCCACACGTTCACACTTAGTGAACTAATCAAAACGCTTAATTAATTTGAACCATGCGTTCACATCCTTGAACCGGTTCAATTGACTTTGGTTCAACAACCAAATCAAACCAAGACCAAACCAAGACATGCCATGGTCTAAATCTAGTATGAACCATGAAGGTTCAAGATCTAACCATACATACCTAGATGCACTTGATCTCACTGATCTAGCATCAATACTCTCGATCGAAGCTTACCGATCTTAAGCTCTAATCAATCAAACATGATCAGACCAGATCTCACTTACAATCAGAGTCTACTCTCCTTTAACTGAACCAAAACAATTCAGTCCACACGATCTGACATGAGTAAGCCATATCATCAAATTGTGCGACCCTGAGGGTTTCCTTTAAATGTCGGTAACGACAACTTACATTATCACGATCAGTGAGGGGTATCTAGCAACACATCACTGTCTCCCGATATAAAGGAAAGAGTCTTCCAAGACTACACCCAAACCACAGCACAAGTGTGAATCAAACTCACGAGGCATGCATGTTTCCTTTGCCACTGGATGTTCTTATTGGACAAGCATGTCAAGCCTGTAACTCCAATAGGATGAGCATGATTAGATCAGATGATCACTGTCATCTGGGTATGGCCATACACTTTCTCAATCATCTCATACAGGGGGGCCCTCTAGAACATCACACTCCTTGAACAAGGAGACGGCAATCCTTTATCTATCACTAGTGCCCTAACCTGACTCAAGCTCATCATCCAAGATAGTCTATAATCATTATCTTTCAAATGATATTGAACTACCTCAAAACAATGACAATCATCATTTAGAAACACAAGTGATCTCAAGTCAAAGGAAAATGTGCCACTTGCTGCTATCAAGGATTATTCACATTGTGACAAACAATTGAATATCCTAGAAGGGTCTGTCCAGTACATCCAATGTACCCATGAGTCTACATCTTATTCCATGCTCGAAGCATCCTATAAGATTAGCACACATATTAGTCTCAATCATATCAAGGCTGTCTCATGTTCACCAAGATATCTCGACTAAGGACATAGAGCCTGTCAGCCTAGCTGAACAGCTTTGAGACATTATTCAGAAGTACACTTATTACAGCAGACAAGGTAACAACCTGAATAATAACCTGGCCTTTATAAACATAAGAGTTTATTACATGATACTTATACAATCCCAAGGCCTCAAACATTAGCCTTAAGGGCATACCCCAACAATCTCCCACTTGCACTTAATCTAATAGTTGAGAAATCTCAAACCCATATTGTTACAGTGCTTCTCATGCTTCTGCTGCGCCAGAGGCTTGGTAAGCGGGTCTGCCAGATTGTCATCTGTATGAACCTTGCAAATCTTGATCTCGCCTCGATCAATGATCTCCCGGATCAAGTGAAACCGTCTCTATATGTGCTTGGACTTCTGGTGCGACCGTGGTTCCTTTGCTTGTGCGATTGCTCCAGTGTTATCACAGAAGATAACCAAAGGATCTGCACTCGAAGGAACAACACCAAGTTCTCTCACGAACTTGCGAATCCATACTGCCTCCTTGGATGCTTCCGAGGCTGCAACATACTCGGCTTCTGTTGTGGAATCAGCAACAGTTGACTGTTTGAAACTCTTCCACACCACTGCTCCACCATTCAAGCTAAAAACATAGCCTGATTGCGATCGGAAATCATCCTGGTCCGACTGGAACGAAGCGTCAGTATATCCCTCTATACTGAGTTCTTCCTGACCACCATATATCAAGAACATATCTTTGGTCCTCCGCAGATATTTTATAATGTTCTTGACTGCAATCCAGTGCGCCAAACCTGGATTACTTTGGAAACGACTGGTCACGCTTAACCCGTAAGCGATGTCTGGGCGAGTACACAACATCGCATACATTATGGACCCAATAGCCGAAGCATAAGGCGTATTGTCCATTTCATCTTTCTCAGTCTGTGTTTGTGGACACTGACTCTTCGAAAGATTCAGACCATGTCTGACTGGAAGATATCCACGTTTAGAATTCTCTAAATGGAATCTCTCCAGGACTTTATCGATGTAAGTACTCTGGCACAGCCCGAGAAGCCTCTTAGATCTATCCCGGTAGATCTTCACACCTAACACATAGGCTGCTTCTCCTAGATCTTTCATCTGGAAACATTTTCCTAACCATGCTTTAACAGCATGCAGTTCAGGAATATCATTTCCAATGATCAAGATATCATCGACGTAGAGGACTAGGAAAGTAATCACGCTCCCACTAAACCTCTTATATACACACGGGTCATCCTCGTTCTTGATGAAACCAAACTCAGAGATTGATTCATCAAAACGAATGTTCCAGCTTCTAGATGCTTGTTTAAGTCCATAAATGGACTTCTTTAACTTGCATATTTTATGACGATCTGATGGATTCGTGAAGCCTTCAGGTTGTGTCATATACACATCCTCATCCAGATTTCCATTAAGGAAAGCTGTCTTCACATCCATCTGCCAGATCTCATAATCGTAATATGCAGCTATCGCGAAAAGAATCCGAATAGACTTGAACATGGCCACAGGTGAGAAAGTTTCATCATAATCTATCCCGTAGATTTGTTTGAAACCTTTCGCAACTAGCCTGCCTTTATAGGTAACCACGTTACCATCCATGTCAATCTTCTTCTTGAAGATCCATTTACAGCCTATAGGGATTACTCCCGGAGGCGGATCAACCAAATCCCAGACTTGGTTATCTGACATGGAGTCCATCTCGGCTCGCATAGCATTAAGCCATCTAGCTGACTCCGGTCCACTGACCGCATCCGCATAAGTGAGGGGTTCATCATTATCAATGATGTAGACTCCGTCATAGCGCTCAGGCTGTCGACGGATCCTTCCCGATCTTCGCGGTTCCCGTGATATTTGAGCCTCAGGTTGTGTAGTAACCTGATCTACCGGCTCAGGCACATCCAACTGTGCTTGACTACTTTGTCCTTCTTCTGGATTCTCATCCAGCTTTATTTCTCTCCCACTAGCCTCTTGCAGAAGAAACTCCTTCTCAAGAAATATGGCCGTCCGAGCAACAAATACTTTGTTCTCCTTGGGATCGTAGAAATAATAACCCTTAGTTTTCTTAGGGTAACCGACAAAGATGCATTTCTCAGATCTGCTCTCCAGTTTCCCAGAGGCGAGCTTTTTGACATAAGCCTCGCAACCCCAGATCCTGATAAATGTCAAGCTAGGCTGTTTCCCATACCATAACTCATATGGCGTCTTTGAAACTGCCTTGGATGGCACTCGGTTTAGTACCTTTGCAGCTGTCTCCAGTGCAAAACCCCAAAAGGAGTATGGAAGAGTAGCCTGACTCATCATAGAACGAACCATATCAAGCAACGTTCTATTTCTCCTCTCGGACACACCATTCCATTGTGGTGTTCCTGGCGGAGTGAGCTGTGAGATAATCCCACACTCCTTTAGATAGTCAGTAAATTCTCGACTTAGGTATTCACCACCTCGATCAGAACGAAGTGCCTTGATATTTCGGCCTAGCTGATTTTGTACTTCATTCTTGAACTCTTTGAACTTGTCAAAAGATTCACTCTTATGTCTCATAAGATAGACATAACCATACCTACTGAAATCATCAGTAAAGGTAATGAAGTACTGATAGCCACCTCTAGCATGTTTACTAAATGGCCCACACACATCACTGTGTATGAGGTCAAGTAAACCTGAAGCCCTTTGACCTTTGTTAGGAAAAGGTGACTTCGTCATTTTACCCATCAAACAAGCTTTGCATGTATCATTCTCCTTGTAGGAGAATGATCCCAGCAGTCCATGATCATGCAACCGCTTAATGCGCTTCTCGTTTATATGGCCCAAACGACTATGCCATAGCAAGGTGCTGTCATCAGCATACTTGGCTTTCTTATTATCAATGTTGTGTATCGAATGTTCCATGTCCAACATGAACAACCCATTGTTAATTGAACCAGTAGCATACACAATATTATCTAGAGAAAGTACACACTTTGAAGTCTTGCATTCAAAGGAAAAACCCTTCCTGACAAGAGCAGGAATGGAGATAATATTCTTGGTAATACTGGGTACAAAATAACAATTGTTTAATTCTAATACAATGCCAGATGGTAAAGAAATGAAATAGTCTCCTACAGCAACAGCAGCAACCCGTGCACCGTTTCCAACGCGTAGGTCTACCTCATGCTGTCCCACCTGTCTTCTTCTCCTGAGTTCCTGTACATTTGAACAAATGTGAACTCCACATGCAGTGTCCAACACCCATGATATAGAAGAAGATGAAAACATGACTTCAGTCACGAATATACCTGAGCCAGAAGCGATGCTTCCCCTCTTGTCTCCTTGGAGCGCTTTACAGTCCTTTTTCCAGTGACCCAGCTGGCCACAGTGGAAACACCTGTTGTCCTTCGACCGCTTGACCTTCTGTTTCAGAGCCTTGCTGTAATTCTTGACAGGGGCCTTGCCCTTCTTCCCCTTCTTCTTGTTCCTTGAAGGAACCATCAAGACAGAGGTTGAAGGCTTTCCCTTCAGAGTTTCCTCAGTTGTCAAGAGCATATTCAGCAGCTCTGCCGGCGTACAATCGATTTTGTTCATATTAAAGTTAATAATGAACGCATCGAAAGAGGGCGGGAGAGACTGCAGAATAATATCCACAGCAAGCTCCTGGTTGATGGTATGCCCCAGTTTCTCCAGAGCCTCCTTGTGCCCAATCATCTTGAGCACGTGAGCTCCCACTGGGCTCCCTTCAGCCAGTTTGCTCTGAAAGAACAGCTTCGTCAGATTATAGCGTTCTGTCCTCGCCTGTGCAGCATACAGCATCTTGAGGTTCGCTATAATCTCTATAGCCGACATATCCTCATGCTGACGCTGCAGCGGTGGCGTCATAGACGCTAGCATCAGGCAAGCGACATCAATGCTATCATTGACATGCTTATCATAGGCTTCACGAACCGCCCTTGCGGCGTTCGCAGCGGGTTGAGGCGGCACAGCCGTCTCGAGGACATACAGTTTCCTCTCTGCCTTAAGAACGATCTTAAGGTGTCCGAACCAGTCAGAGAAGTTCGGCCCAGCAAACTTCTCCCTTTCCAGTAGGGATCGCACATTGAAGCTCATGGTGTTCGTTGCTGCAGGAATCTACAACAAGCAAGAACAGCAAGGTCAGTATCAATGTTAAGAATCAATCCAGGACTTGAGAAAGATTCTTTTTCTCACTATTTTGTCTGACTGAAAAATCCAGTAAACAGTCCGAAAGAGTAACACTCTTTTAGTGAGATGGGATCCAGATTTCATACTTGGTCTCCGCGTCCCGCTCAGGCGAGATAAGATGCACAGAGAAGACAAGCACTAATTTCTGGTAGGCTGTCCCAGCCAATCGCCAACCCGTGCGATTCCCCTTCATCTGGGCAATCCAGCAGACTGTGCCAACTGAGTTGGTACAACACAATCTCTGACCCCGCAGATGGCTGCCTCCATGTGCTACCATATGCGCCACATATGTAGCCTACATGGTCAAGCTGACCCGACCTACTCCCTGGACCACCACATGCTATGCTGAGCAACGAGAAGCGATAAATCCCTTCTCTGTAACACGCAGGTGAAATCCAGCACCGTCTGAAGATAGATGGACGTGCCCACTGAGTGGGTACAACACGGCTCCAACGATAGTCAGAACGGTGAGGTTTCGCGTCAGAAGGCTTTCCGAGCTTGATATGTTAGCGTTGGATTTTAACGGTCTTTTATCTTCTTCACTATCATGCAATTCCTATGGTGATAGCAGAAGATAAACTCATGTAGTTCTAATTATATAAGCAATAAAAAGAAAGCATGGATCTTATGTGGTAAAAGCCCATGAACCCTAAGTAAGACCTTAATTTTACTTAAGTCTTCACTTGAGCTCTTTTGCATCTCATCTGGTCCAACCCAGGGCCCTAGCACAGCACACATTAGGGCAACCCACATAAGATTAAATAAACAAGCATATGGTCTCAATCATCATGTGATCCAATCAAGAAATTAAATTTTTGAAAAACCCCATAGGCATCAATTTTAACTTCCTTATGTGTCCTACAACCTTACAATGGTCCATTGATAGGGATCCACTCATCCATCTAGTTAGATCCCCTGCCCTTGCATGCACTGAGTCCTAACTGACCCGAGTTGACCTAATGGTCAACCATGCATGCGCTAAGGGCTTGAACAGCTTTCAAGAGTTCTGGCAAGCGGGTGTGACCCCGGGCCTAACTCAAGAGTGTTCACTGGTTGTCTCAACCAGACCTCGCTACACGCCTAAGATGCAATCGACCTATGGCCACCTCGTGCTTGCGCACAGGTGCCATCTGGTCGATCCATCTAGGCTGTCAGATGGTCTGATCAGACTATTGGATCTAACCTAGAGGTGACTTCAACCCGATCAACCCATCTAAGGGTTTATAGTAGGTGCCACTTAGGTCTAGTGAGGCGCGCAAGTGATTAGTTTTTCTTAGAAAAACTACAACGACAAGCGCCAACTTACATGCGCCAAAATAACAAAATATTCTCATGTTAAGTTTCGGCATGCAACTTAGATCTAAGCATACTTTTACATGCGCAAACATGGATCACAAAAATATATATCAAGCAATCATATTAACATGCTTCAACCGCATGCTCTGATACCAATTGAAGGGTCCCCTTCAAGGGGGAGCGCAAGCATGTGAAACCCCTTTCAAGAGGGGGGCGAAAAACCCTTAAGGGTGGCGCATGACAATTACAAGCGGAAGCAAGGGTTTTCCATGGATCTTAGCAAGATAATATGATCAACTTGATGAAGTTTAGATCCATACCAAAGCCATGAAGAAGATGGCGACTTGGAAGCAAGAGAACAAGAGAGGTCTCCTCCACAAGGCGCGCACACAAGAAGAAGTTGGCTTGCTCCTTGTCGTCCTTTGTGCTAGCAAAGGGCTTGAAGAATCCAAATCGCTTGAAGGAGAATCCTTGGATGTCTTCTTGGTTTGGCTTGCCGAATGCCTCTCTCCAACTCTCGGCGATCATCCACACTCAAGAGCACACATTCGCCCAAGAGAGAAGCCATCACGCAAAGGCGTTTCTTGGCTTAAGCGTTTAGGCGTTGAGACTTCCATATATGGTAAGTCTTCACTCCACACGTTCACACTTAGTGAACTAATCAAAACGCTTAATTAATTTGAACCATGCGTTCACATCCTTGAACCGGTTCAATTGACTTTGGTTCAACAACCAAATCAAACCAAGACCAAACCAAGACATGCCATGGTCTAAATCTAGTATGAACCATGAAGGTTCAAGATCTAACCATACATACCTAGATGCACTTGATCTCACTGATCTAGCATCAATACTCTCGATCGAAGCTTACCGATCTTAAGCTCTAATCAATCAAACATGATCAGACCAGATCTCACTTACAATCAGAGTCTACTCTCCTTTAACTGAACCAAAACAATTCAGTCCACACGATCTGACATGAGTAAGCCATATCATCAAATTGTGCGACCCTGAGGGTTTCCTTTAAATGTCGGTAACGACAACTTACATTATCACGATCAGTGAGGGGTATCTAGCAACACATCACTGTCTCCCGATATAAAGGAAAGAGTCTTCCAAGACTACACCCAAACCACAGCACAAGTGTGAATCAAACTCACGAGGCATGCATGTTTCCTTTGCCACTGGATGTTCTTATTGGACAAGCATGTCAAGCCTGTAACTCCAATAGGATGAGCATGATTAGATCAGATGATCACTGTCATCTGGGTATGGCCATACACTTTCTCAATCATCTCATACAGGGGGGCCCTCTAGAACATCACACTCCTTGAACAAGGAGACGGCAATCCTTTATCTATCACTAGTGCCCTAACCTGACTCAAGCTCATCATCCAAGATAGTCTATAATCATTATCTTTCAAATGATATTGAACTACCTCAAAACAATGACAATCATCATTTAGAAACACAAGTGATCTCAAGTCAAAGGAAAATGTGCCACTTGCTGCTATCAAGGATTATTCACATTGTGACAAACAATTGAATATCCTAGAAGGGTCTGTCCAGTACATCCAATGTACCCATGAGTCTACATCTTATTCCATGCTCGAAGCATCCTATAAGATTAGCACACATATTAGTCTCAATCATATCAAGGCTGTCTCATGTTCACCAAGATATCTCGACTAAGGACATAGAGCCTGTCAGCCTAGCTGAACAGCTTTGAGACATTATTCAGAAGTACACTTATTACAGCAGACAAGGTAACAACCTGAATAATAACCATGCCTTTATAAACATAAGAGTTTATTACATGATACTTATACAATCCCAAGGCCTCAAACATTAGCCTTAAGGGCATACCCCAACAATCTCCCACTTGCACTTAATCTAATAGTTGAGAAATCTCAAACCCATATTGTTACAGTGCTTCTCATGCTTCTGCTGCGCCAGAGGCTTGGTAAGCGGGTCTGCCAGATTGTCATCTGTATGAACCTTGCAAATCTTGATCTCGCCTCGATCAATGATCTCCCGGATCAAGTGAAACCGTCTCTATATGTGCTTGGACTTCTGGTGCGACCGTGGTTCCTTTGCTTGTGCGATTGCTCCAGTGTTATCACAGAAGATAACCAAAGGATCTGCACTCGAAGGAACGACACCAAGTTCTCTCACGAACTTGCGAATCCATACTGCCTCCTTGGATGCTTCCGAGGCTGCAACATACTCGGCTTCTGTTGTGGAATCAGCAACAGTTGACTGTTTGAAACTCTTCCACACCACTGCTCCACCATTCAAGCTAAAAACATAGCCTGATTGCGATCGGAAATCATCCTGGTCCGACTGGAACGAAGCGTCAGTATATCCCTCTATACTGAGTTCTTCCTGACCACCATATATCAAGAACATATCTTTGGTCCTCCGCAGATATTTTATAATGTTCTTGACTGCAATCCAGTGCGCCAAACCTGGATTACTTTGGAAACGACTGGTCACGCTTAACCCGTAAGCGATGTCTGGGCGAGTACACAACATCGCATACATTATGGACCCAATAGCCGAAGCATAAGGCGTATTGTCCATTTCATCTTTCTCAGTCTGTGTTTGTGGACACTGACTCTTCGAAAGATTCAGACCATGTCTGACTGGAAGATATCCACGTTTAGAATTCTCTAAATGGAATCTCTCCAGGACTTTATCGATGTAAGTACTCTGGCACAGCCCGAGAAGCCTCTTAGATCTATCCCGGTAGATCTTCACACCTAACACATAGGCTGCTTCTCCTAGATCTTTCATCTGGAAACATTTTCCTAACCATGCTTTAACAGCATGCAGTTCAGGAATATCATTTCCAATGATCAAGATATCATCGACGTAGAGGACTAGGAAAGTAATCACGCTCCCACTAAACCTCTTATATACACACGGGTCATCCTCGTTCTTGATGAAGAGAGCAACTTTGATCTATACCATAGCCATAGATTGGAGGTCGGCTTGGAAGAAGAGAGCAACTTTGATCTCCTCCAAAAGTTCACACACAAAGGCGATGAAGACTCCCAACTTGCGCACCTCTTGTGCTAGCAAAAGTGCCAAGATGTCGATGATCGAGTGTAGGGAAGAGATGAAGACTCCCTTTTGCTTGGCCGGTTCCTCCTCTTCTCGTCAACACCCTCACTTGCTCGAGAGCAAAAATCGTTTTCCACCGAAAAACAAGAGAGAGGTGTAACCGAAAAACATTAGGGAGACTTCAAGCCATGAACGCATATGCGTTTTCATTTTGGAACTTTCCAAAAATGGCAACCATTAAGAGTATGCGTTCATGCGTTCATGTCTCCATGAACCAAACGCAACTCCTTCTCCCTCTTGAACCATGCGCTCAACCCATGAGCCGGTTCAATACTCTTGGTTCAATAGCGAAACCAAATCAGCCCAAGCATTAAGTCTAGATCAAATTAGACCCCAAAGTCCAAGATCTGACCATTCATCATCTGACGCTTCGGATCGCATCGATCTAGCATCATCTCTCTCGATCGAAGCTTACCGATCTAAAGCCCTAATCAATCAAACATGATCAGACCAGATCTCACTTACAATCAGAGATTAAATCCCTTTAAACTGAACCGAAACAATTCAGTCCACACGATCTGACTTAAGCAAGCCATATCACCAAATTGTGCGACCCTAAGGGTTTCCTTTAAATGTCGGTAACGATAACTTTCGTTATCACGATCAGTGAGGGGTATCTAGCAACACATCACTGTCTCCCGATATAAAGGAAAGAGTCTTCCAAGACTACACCCAAACCATAGCACAAGTGTGAATCAAACTCACGAGGCATGCATGTTTCCTTTGCCACTGGATGTTCTTATTGGACAAGCATGTCAAGCCTGTAACTCCAATACGATGAGCATGATTAGATCAGATGAACACAGTCATCTGGGTATGGCCATACACTATCTCAATCTTCTCATACAGGGGGGGGCCCTTTAGAACATCACACTCCTTAAACAAGGAGACGGCAATCCTTTATCTATCACAAGTGCCCTAACCTGACTCAAGCTCACCATCCAAGATAGTCTATAACCATTATGTTTCAAATGATATTGAACTACCTCAAAACAATGACAATCATCATTTAGAAACACAAGTGATCTCAAGTCAAAGGACATGTGCCACTTGCTGCTTACAAGGATCATTCACATTGTGACAAGCAATGGAATATCCCAGTAGGGTCTGTCCAGTACATCCAATGTACCCATGAGTCTACATCTTATTCCATGCTCGAAGCATCCTATAAGATTAGCACACATATTAGTCTCAATCATATCAAGGCTGTCTCAGGTTAACCAAGATATCTCGACTAAGGACATATAGCCTGTCAGCCTAGCTGAACAGCTTTGAGACATTATTCAGAAGTACACTTATTACAGCAGACAAGGTAACAACCTAAATAATAACCATGCCTTTATAAACACAAGAGTTTATTACATGATACTTATTACAATCCCAAAGGCCTCAAACATTAGCCTTAAGGGCATACCCCAACAATCTCCCACTTGCACTTAATCTAATGGTTGAGAAATCTCAAACGCATATTATTACAGTGCTGCTCATGCTTCTGCTGCGCCAGAGGCTTGGTAAGCGGGTCTGCCAGATTGTCATCTGTATGAACCTTGCATATTTTGATCTCGCCTCGATCAATGATCTCCCGGATCAAGTGAAACCGTCTCTGTATGTGCTTGGACTTCTGGTGCGACCGTGGTTCCTTTGCTTGTGCGATTGCTCTAGTGTTATCACAGAAGATAACCAAAGGATCAGCACACGAAGGAACGACACCAAGTTCTCTCACGAACTTACGAATCCACACTGCCTCCTTGGATGCTTCCGAGGCTGCAACATACTCGGCTTCTGTTGTGGAATCAGCAACAGTTGACTGTTTGAAACTCTTCCACACCACTGCTCCACCATTCAAGCTAAAAACATAGCCTGATTGCGATCGGAAATCATCCTGGTCCGACTGGAACGAAGCGTCAGTATATCCCTCTATACTGAGTTCTTCCTGACCACCATATATCAAGAACATATCTTTGGTCCTCCGCAGATATTTTATAATGTTCTTGACTGCAATCCAGTGCGCCAAACCTGGATTACTTTGGAATCGACTGGTCACGCTTAACCCGTAAGCGACGTCTGGGCGAGTACACAACATCGCATACATGATGGACCCAATAGCCGAAGCATAAGGCGTATTGTCCATTTCATCTTTCTCAGTCTGTGTTTGTGGACACTGACTCTTCGAAAGATTCAGACCATGTCTGACTGGAAGATATCCACGTTTAGAATTCTCTAAATGGAATCTCTCCAGGACTTTATCGATGTAAGTACTCTGGCACAGCCCGAGAAGCCTCTTAGATCTATCCCTATAGATCTTTACACCTAACACATAGGCTGCTTCTCCTAGATCTTTCATCTGGAAACATTTTCCTAACCATGCTTTAACAGCATGCAGTTCAGGAATATCATTTCCAATGATTAAGATATCATCGACGTAGAGGATTAGGAATGTAATTACGCTCCCACTAAACCTCTTATAAACACACGGGTCATCCTCGTTCTTGATGAAACCAAACTCAGAGATTGATTCATCAAAACGAATATTCCAGCTCCTAGATGCTTGTTTCAATCCATAAATGGATTTCTTTAACTTGCATATTTTATGACGATCTGCTGGATTAGTGAAACCCTCAGGTTGTGTCATATACACATCCTCATCCAGATTTCCATTAAGGAAAGCTGTTTTCACATCCATCTGCCAGATCTCATAATCATAATATGCTGCTATCGCGAAAAGAATCTGAATAGACTTGAACATGGCTACAGGTGAGAAAGTTTCATCATAATCTATCCCGTAGATTTGTTTGAAACCTTTCGCAACTAGCCTGCCTTTATAGGTAACCACGTTACCATCCATGTCAATCTTCTTCTTGAAGATCCATTTACAGCCTATAGGGATTACTCCCGGAGGCGGATCAACCAAATCCCAGACTTGGTTATCTGACATGGAGTCCATCTCGGCTCGCATAGCATCAAGCCATCTAGCTGACTCCGGTCCACTGACCGCATCCGCATAAGTTAGGGGTTCATCATTATCAATGATGTAGACTCCGTCATAGCGCTCAGGCTGTCGACGGATCCTTCCCGATCTTCGCGGTTCCCGTGTTATCTGAGCCTCAGGTTGTTCAATAACCTGATCTACCGGCTCAGGCTCATCCAACTGTGCTTGACTACTTTGTCCTTCCTCTGGATTTTCATCCAGCTTTATTTCTCTCCCACTGGCCTCTTGCAGAAGAAACTCCTTCTCAAGGAATATGGCCGTCCGAGCAACAAAAACTTTGTTCTCCTTGGGATCGTAGAAATAATAACCCTTAGTTTCCTTAGGGTAACCGACAAAGATGCATTTGTCAGATCTGCTCTCTAGTTTCCCAGAGGCGAGCTTTTTGACATAAGCCTCGCAACCCCAGATCCTGATAAATGTCAAGCTTGGCTGTTTCCCATACCATAATTCATATGGCGTGATTGAAACTGCCTTAGATGGCACTCGGTTTAGTACCTTTGCAGCTGTTTCCAGTGCAAAACCCCAAAAGGAGTATGGAAGAGTGGCCTGACTCATCATAGAACGAACCATATCAAGTAACGTTCTATTTCTCCTCTCGGACACACCATTCCATTGCGGTGTTCCTGGCGGAGTGAGCTGTGAGATAATCCCACACTCCTTCAGATAGTCAGTAAATGCATGACTTAGGTATTCTCCACCTCGATCAGAACGAAGTGCCTTGATATTTCGGCCTAGCTGATTTTGTACTTCATTCTTGAACTCTTTGAACTTGTCAAAAGATTCACTTTTATGTCTCATCAGATAGACATACCCATACCTACTGAAATCATCAGTAAAGGTAATGAAGTACTGATAGCCACCTCTGGCATGTTTACTAAATGGCCCACACACATCACTGTGTATAAGGTCAAGTAAACCTGAAGCCCTTTGACCTTTCTTAGAAAAAGGTGACTTCGTCATTTTACCCATTAAACAAGCTTTGCATGTATCAATCTCCTTATAGGAGAATGATCCCAGCAGTCCATGATCATGCAACCGCTTAATGCGCTTCTCGTTTATATGGCCTAAACGACTGTGCCATAGCAAGGTGCTGTCATCAGCATACTTGGCTTTCTTATTATCAATGTTTTGTATAGAATATTCCATGTCCAACATGAATAACCCATTGTTGATTGAACCAGTTGCATACACAATATTATCATAAGATAAAACACACTTTGAAATTTTGCATTCAAAGGCAAATCCTTTCCTGACAAGAGCAGGAATAGAGATAATATTCTTGGTAATACTGGGTACAAAATAACAATTGTTTAATTCTAATACAATGCCAGATGGTAAAGAAATGAAATAGTCTCCTACAGCAACAGCAGCAACCCGTGCCCCGTTTCCAACTCGTAGGTCTACCTCATGCTGTCCCACCTGCCTTCTTCTCTTGAGTTCCTGTACATTTGAACAAATGTGAACTCCACATGCAGTGTCCAACACCCATGAAATAGAAGAAGAAGATAACATGACCTCAGTCACATATATACCTGAGCCAGAAGCGATGCTTCCCCTCTTATCTCCTTGGAGCGCTTTACAGTCCTTTTTCCAGTGACCCAGCTGGCCACAGTGGAAACACCTGTTATCCTTCGACCGCTTCACCTTCTGTTTCAGAGCCTTGCTGTAATTCTTGACAGGGGCCTTGCCCTTCTTCCCCTTCTTCTTGTTCCTAGAAGGAACCATCAAGACAGAGGTTGAAGGCTTACCCTTCAGAGTTTCCTCAGTTGTCAAGAGCATATTCAGCAGCTCTGCCGGCGTGCAATCGATTTTGTTCATATTAAAATTAATGATGAACGCATCGAAAGAGGGCGGGAGAGACTGCAGAATAATATCAACAGCAAGCTCCTGGTTGACGGTATGCCCCAGTTTCTCCAGAGCCTCCTTGTGCCCAATCATCTTGAGCACGTGAGCTCCCACTGGGCTCCCCTCAGCCAGTTTGCTCTGAAAGAAGAGCTTTGTCAGATTATAGCGTTCTGTCCTCGCCTGTGCAGCATACAGCATCTTGAGGTTCACTATAATCTCTATAGCCGACATATCCTCATGCTGACGCTGCAGCGGTGGCGTCATAGATGCAAGCATCAGGCAAGCGACATCAATGCTATCATTGACGTGCTTTTCATAGGCATCCCGAACCGCCCTTGCGGCGTTCGGAGCGGGCTGCGGCGGTATCGCCGTCTCGAGGACATACAGTTTCCTCTCTGCCTTAAGAACGATCTTAAGGTGTCCGAACCAGTCAGAGAAGTTCGGCCCAGCAAACTTCTCCCTTTCCAGTAGGGATCGCACATTGAAGCTCATGGTGTTCGTTGCTGCAGTTATCTACAACAATGCAAGAACAGCAAGGTTAGTATCAATGTTCAGAATCAATCCAGGACTTAAGAAAGATTCTTTTCTCACTATTTTGTCTGACTGAAAAATCCAGTAAACAGTCCGAAAGAGTAACACTCTTTTAGTGAGATGGGATCCAGATTTCATACTTGGTCTCCGCGTCCCGCTCAGGCGAGATAAGATGCACAGAGATGACAAGCACTAATTTCTGGTAGGCTGTCCCAGCCAATCGCCAACCCGTGCGATTCCCCTTCATCTAGGCAATCCAGCAGACTGTGCCAACTGAGTTGGTACAACACAGTCTCTGATCCCACAGATGGCTGCCTCCATGTGCTACCATATGCGCCACATATGTAGCCTACATGGTCAAGCTGACCTGACCTACTCCCTGGACCACCACGTGCTATGCTGAGCAACGAGAAGGGATAAATCCCTACTCTGTAACACGCAGGTGTAATCGCGCACCGTCTGAAGATAGATGGACGTGCCCACTGAGTGGGTTCAACACGGCTCCAACGATAGTCAGAACAGTGAGGTTTCGCGTCAGAAGGCTTACGAGCTTGATATGTTAGCGTTGGATTTTAACGGTCTTTTATCTTCTTACTATCAGGCATATCCTATGGCTATAGCAGAAGATAAACACATGCAATTCTAATTATATAAGCAATAAATAGAAAGCATGATCTTATGTGGTAAAAGCCCATGAACCCTAGAAAGACCTTAATTTTACTTAAGTCTTCACTTGAGCTCTTTTGCATCTCATCTGGTCCAACCCAGGGCCCTAGCGCCAAGAGCACCTCAGGTGCGCCACCAGGTGAATGCCCCTCTAGGATGTGTGCCTTTATGCTCTTGTCTAATCAAAAACATTTTGATCTATCTAGACAAGCTTTGACTCGCAGGTCAATTATACAATAAATTAATAAAAAATGTGATTCGCAGATCACAATAATATTAACTTGTAATTTACCAGGCACGCAGGCCCCAGCACAGCACACATTAGGGCAACCCACATAAGATTAAATAAACAAGCATATGATATCAAAACAACATGTGATCCATTCATGAAATTAACTTTTGAAAAACCCCATGGTATCAATTTTAATTTCCTTATGTGCTCTACAACCTTACAATGGTCCATTGATAGGGATCCACTCATCCATCTAGTCAGATCCTCTGCCCTTGCATGCACCGAGTCCTAACTGACCCGTGTTGACCTAATGGTCAACCATGCATGCGCCAAGGGCTGAACCACCCTCATGAGTTTTGGCAAGCGGGTGTGACCCCGGGCCTAACTTATGTGTGTTCAGTAGTTGTCTCAACTAGACCTCGCTACACGCCCTGGATGCAGTCGACCTATAGCCACCTCGTGCTTGCGCACAGGTGCTATCTGGTCAACCCATCTAGGCTGTCAGATGGTCTGATCAGACTAGTTGGATCTAACCTAGAAGATGCTTTCAACCCCATCAACCCATCTAAGGATTTATAGTAGAGGCACCTTAGATCTAAGTAAGTAGGCGCGCAAGATGTAAGTTTTATAAAACATCTAGAACATGCGCAAACAAACAAAACAACATGCTTCACTTGAGAACCTAAGATATATCTCATATCTAGCATATTGAAAACCCTTAGATCTAAGGGGGGTCCCCTTCAAGGGGGAGCGCAAACTTTAGGGGGTCCCCTTCAAGGGGGAGCGCAAACTTCATGTAACCATGATACAAGCGCAAACATAGCCAATGTAAACCATGCATCATGAAAACAAAGCATCAAGTAAGCGCAACATGTATGGATCACAAACACTTCAAAGCAATCATATAGATCATATCGAAAGCCTAGCTCTGATACCAATTGAAAGAAACCCTTATTAAGGGGGTGAAACCCTAAACATGCGCATCTAGCATGCATGACGGAAAGAGGGTTTCGAAAAGATCGTATATGACAACCATATGATCAACTTGAAGCTATGAGTTTAGATCTATACCATAGCCATAGATTGGAGATCGGCTTGGAAGAAGAGAGCAACTTTGATCTCCTCCAAAAGTTCACACACAAAGGCGATGAAGACTCCCAACTTGCGCACCTCTTGTGCTAGCAAAAGTGCCAAGATGTCGATGATCGAGTGTAGGGAAGAGATGAAGACTCCCTTTTGCTTGGCCGGTTCCTCCTCTTCTCGTCAACACCCTCACTTGCTCGAGAGCAAAAATCGTTTTCCACCGAAAAACAAGAGAGAGGTGTAACCGAAAAACATTAGGGAGACTTCAAGCCATGAACGCATATGCGTTTTCATTTTGGAACTTTCCAAAAATGGCAACCATTAAGAGTATGCGTTCATGCGTTCATGTCTCCATGAACCAAACGCAACTCCTTCTCCCTCTTGAACCATGCGCTCAACCCATGAGCCGGTTCAATACTCTTGGTTCAATAGCGAAACCAAATCAGCCCAAGCATTAAGTCTAGATCAAATTAGACCCCAAAGTCCAAGATCTGACCATTCATCATCTGACGCTTCTGATCGCATCGATCTAGCATCATCTCTCTCGATCGAAGCTTACCGATCTAAAGCCCTAATAAATCAAACATGATCAGACCAGATCTCACTTACAATCAGAGATTAAATCCCTTTAAACTGAACCGAAACAATTCAGTCCACACGATCTGACTTAAGCAAGCCATATCACCAAATTGTGCGACCCTAAGGGTTTCCTTTAAATGTCGGTAACGATAACTTTCGTTATCACGATCAGTGAGGGGTATCTAGCAACACATCACTGTCTCCCGATATAAAGGAAAGAGTCTTCCAAGACTACACCCAAACCATAGCACAAGTGTGAATCAAACTCACGAGGCATGCATGTTTCCTTTGCCACTGGATGTTCTTATTGGACAAGCATGTCAAGCCTGTAACTCCAATACGATGAGCATGATTAGATCAGATGAACACAGTCATCTGGGTATGGCCATACACTATCTCAATCTTCTCATACAGGGGGGGCCCTTTAGAACATCACACTCCTTAAACAAGGAGACGGCAATCCTTTATCTATCACAAGTGCCCTAACCTGACTCAAGCTCACCATCCAAGATAGTCTATAACCATTATGTTTCAAATGATATTGAACTACCTCAAAACAATGACAATCATCATTTAGAAACACAAGTGATCTCAAGTCAAAGGACATGTGCCACTTGCTGCTTACAAGGATCATTCACATTGTGACAAGCAATGGAATATCCCAGTAGGGTCTGTCCAGTACATCCAATGTACCCATGAGTCTACATCTTATTCCATGCTCGAAGCATCCTATAAGATTAGCACACATATTAGTCTCAATCATATCAAGGCTGTCTCAGGTTCACCAAGATATCTCGACTAAGGACATATAGCCTGTCAGCCTAGCTGAACAACTTTGAGACATTATTCAGAAGTACACTTATTACAGCAGACAAGGTAACAACCTGAATAATAACCATGCCTTTATAAACACAAGAGTTTATTACATGATACTTATTACAATCCCAAAGGCCTCAAACATTAGCCTTAAGGGCATACCCCAACAACCAAGTCATAGCCTCATAGCGGGTCTATCCAGTATATCCCCAATGATATACCCATGTGTCTGCGTTAGCACCACGTGCCTAACCAGCCCACATACCAGTCTTTCAAGTACCATAGCTGTCCCATATCCACTAAGGTACATCGACTGGGGATTATAATTCGAGCACAGATCCAATCTATCTCCAGGGACATTATCATGTAAGTACACAATCACAGGTGTAGTCAAACAATGATAATGACAATGCCAGAATGATATATAAATATCAGTGTCAAGTAGTACATAAGTTGACCAAAACTAGGTCCTTGGGCATATACTGAAAGTCCCCTACCACGAGGGGGGGGGGGCGAAACCCTAATAGGCGCATGTAGAGGTTTTAACACAGCGGAAAAGGTTTCTAGATCGATGCATGCAATATGATCAACTTTAAAATTTTGTATACATGAGAATCGATCCTTACCGATGCCATTTCTTGGATGGCGTCTAGGAAGTAGAGAGTCAAACGCTTCTCCTCCAAATGGTGCGCACACAAGGTGATCAATGCGCCTACTCCCTTAGTGCTCCTTGTGCTAGCAAGGTTCCAAGGTCTCCTGATCGAATGGAAGGGAAGGAGATGTTTTTTTTTTCTTGGCCGAATCCTCTCCAAAGCGTCAAGGCGACACACAACGAGAGAACCTCTAGAGAGAGGGGCGAGAGGCGAGAATAAAACTTCTCTTGGCGTGAACGTGAGGCGTGGCCTCATGGCTTCTAAAAATAGCAAACCACCAACGTTTATGTGACCATGGGTTTACCCGAACGCATTTTGCTCTCCCCTTGAACCATGCGCTCACATGATGAGCTGGTTCAATTTCGGTTTGGTTCAAAGACCAATTAAGCCAAGCATCTGGTTCAGATCACAATAAACCCTAAAGGTTCAAGATCCAACCGTTCATCTCTTGATGCTCTTGATCTCACCGATCTAGCATCAATTCTCTTGATCGAAGCTTACCGATCTCAAGCCCTAATCAATCAAACATGACCAGACCAGATCTCACTTACAATCAGAGATTAAATCCCTTTAAACTGAACCAGAACAATTCAGTCCACACGATCTGACTTAAGTAAGCCATATCATCAAATTGTGCGACCCTAAGGGTTTCCTTTAAATGTCGGTAACGATAACTTACGTTATCACGATCAGTGAGGGGTATCTAGCAACACATCACTGTCTCCCGATATAAAGGAAAGAGTCTTCCAAGACTACACCCAAACCACAGCACAAGTGTGAACCCAACTCACTAGGCATATGTGTTTCCTTTGCCACTAGACGTTCTTATTGGACAAGCGTGTCAAGCCTATAATTCCAATATGATGAGAATGATTAGATCAGATGATCATAGTCATCTGGGTATGGCCATACACTTTCTCAATCATCTCATCCAGGGGGCCCCTATAGAACATCACACTCCAATCAAGGAGACGGCAATCCTATATCTATCACTAGTGCCCTAACATGACTCATGCTCATTATCCAAGATAATCTATAACCATTATGTTTCAAATGATATCGAACTACCTCAAAACAATGCCAATCATCATTTAGAAACACAAGTGATCTCAAGTCAGAGGAAATATGCCACTTGTTTGCATATAAGGATTATTCACATTGTGACAAGCAATTGAATATCCTAAGTAGGGTCTGTCCAGTACATCCAATGTACCCATGAGTCTACATCTTATTCCATGCTCGAAGCATCCTATAAGATTAGAACACATATTAGTCTTAATCATATCAAGGCTGTCTCATGTTCACCAAGATATCTCGACTAAGGACAAAACTGCATGTCAGCCAAGCTGAACAGCATTGAGACATTATTCAGAAGTATACATATTGCAGCAGATGATGTAACAACCTGAATAACAACCATTGCCTTTATAAACGTAGAGTTTAAACATGATACTGAAATAATCCCAAGGCTTCAAACATTAGCCTTAAGGGCATACCCCAACATATACACCAACACTTTTCCCCAGAGGATTGTGCAACCTAAGTTGGATAGGCAGTTTGGGAAATTTTTGGAAGTGTTGAAAAAGTTATATATTAATATTCCATTTACTGATGTCTTATCTCAAATGCCTACATATGCAAAATTTTTAAAAGAAATTTTATCCAACGAAAGAAAAATAGAGGACTATGGTACTATGGCACTAACTGAGGAATGCAGTGCTCTTATTCAAAACAAGTTGCTGCCGAAATTAAAAGATCTAGGTAGTTTCTCTATCCCTTGTTTAATTGGGATTGTTGCTTTCGATCGAGCCTTATGTGATTTGGGAGCCAGTGTGAGTCTAATGCCTTTATCTGTGTGCAGGAAACTAGATATGAGAGCTCCTAAGCTGACTTCAAAATCTTTACAGCTCGCCGATCGCTCAGTGAAGTATCCTGTAGGTATTCTTGAGGATGTTCCTGTCCAAGTCGGTAAATATTTTGTACCTACTGATTTTATGGTTCTTAAGATGGAGGAAAGTTCCAAAAATCCTATTATTCTTGGTAGACCATTTTTAGCCATAGTTGGTGCAGTCATTGATGTTAGAAAAGGAAAACTCACTTTTGACATTTGTGATAATACAATTGAGTTTGATTTAACTGATTCATTAAAAAAAGCATCACACTCAGGATCATGTTGTAGCATTGATATAATTGATGATTTTGTTAGTGATATGCATAATTTATTTGATAATCCTTCTGATTTTGAAACTGACATATCATTTGAGTGTGTGAATAAAGAATTTCAGGAGAAAGCAGCAAAGAAGAAGAAGAGACGAAGGAGAAAAGGAAGATCAAAGTTGCTTGAGAAAGGAAAAAGTTTCTTGAGTAAAATTGGACACTATTTCATGAATGAGCCTTATGTTCCTACAAGCCATGAACAAAACATTGAGAGATCAACATGGCAACTGAAGAAATCATGATCAAATCCGAGTGCAGAATGGTCAAGCTAATGACCTTTAAATTAGCGCTTCTTGGGAGGCAACCCAAGCACTTTTACTTTAGCTTATTTTCTTTTACTTTGTTTTTGTTTTTATTTTTACTTAGAACTAATTTTTTCTTTTCTTTTTATAGGTGAAAATAAGTTTTGTCGCAAATTACGGTAGCACCATAATTCTTTTTACGGTACCGTAATTCTATTAAAAAGAAAATTTGGTTAAGACCTGAGGACACAGAGGATGATTGGGTTTGACACGGATTAATAAAACTCTGTGAGTATCTTTTTCCTACTCATTTGCATTCCATCTTCTATATTTTCTGATAATCCATGTGTTCAAATAGAAGATAAATCCTTCAAACTTCTTGTGTCCTACTGCTTCTAATCCTCGAGTTGTTTTCATTACTACATGCTTTCGATATGGTTGCATTGAGATTTTATTGATACTTATTTGATGATAGTTCCATATGGCTGTATTGTTATTTGATGACACCAAAATATATAGTATATTTTGTATCATTATATATATATTTTCATGCTAAACTGAAGATCTTTTGCTTATTTTTATGCTACATTTATCAAATATTGTAAAATCTACTTCTATTTTGGTTTTTCATGATTTCCAGGTAAAAGGCACTATTTTGAGGCGTTTTCAAGAAAAAATCAAAGACATAAAAAAGTTACCATCATCAAGAGGAGATCACTTGACAAATTTCACGTAAATCGGAGCAACCAACCAAAATACGGTAGTGCCGTATTCTATATTACGGTACCATATTTTCGTACGATACCGTAATATCAGAGCACTGCCCGTAAATTGGTGGAATTTCCGACTAGAAGATTTAATGAAAAATATGGCACTGCCGTAAAACTTAACTGACGCAGGACGGAAGTTTGAGATGCTGGAGAAGAGAAGAAGAAGAGAAGAAAGAGGAGAAGAAGAGAAGAGAAACCCTTAGCTTAGCAAGCTAAGGGGGAAGAGGAGAACTACATAACCCTAACCCTAACCTCACAAGGAGGAAGATACACCACAAAGGTTCCAAAAATATTCATTTAAACTTAATCCAACATGAGAATTACATTAGTTTTATAACCTTTTCCCCTCAACGGATACATGGTCTTCCAAGTTAATCTATGGTTCTTATCTCCTTTGATGGGATCGGATGGAGAGGATGAAACCGTCGCTTGGATTCCTTTTCTTGTGGACAAAGCAATTGCAGGTGCATTCTTCTTGGCCGGGTTTGCAGCGCATGCGTGAGCTACTCGTTTGCTTGGAAGAGAAGTTGATGCTGATTGGCTCCTTACGCATGTGGAATGCTGAAAATGGGTGGCATTGAGAACTCTGCTGAAGATCAAATTGCCAGCTGCCAGCAATGGATGGCGTTGAAGAGCTTTGCTGAAGATCAGATTGCCTTGGTTGCCGATTGGAGATTGATGCTAGCTATCACCTGGAACTATTATTGACCTTTTGGAGTTTGATGATGCATGTAATGTTGCATGGTAATCGGATGAAGTTGACTTAAGTTGACTTGATCTTGACCCTTGAAGCTTAATGCAGATTTCCTTTGATTTTTGACCTTCTTTGAGATGTTGACTTTGATGTTGACTAGGCTAGACTTAACAAACAAGGGAATGCAAACCTAAACTAATTGCAGCTTAATACATTAGATAAAAATTTAAAGTGCTTAACATAAAACCTAAACTAATCCTAATTGCAACAAAACAAAACACATGATTAAATCTTAATTATGCTCCTGCATCATTAACACTGCCGTATTTTGGAGCGAATTCAGAACAGAGTTAATTGCTGAAATTACGGCACTACTGTAAACCATTTTACGGGCCGTATTTGCTAGAGATTTTGGACCATAGAACTCGACTGAAATTATGGCACAGCCGTAATATGTTTCACGGGCCGTAATTTTGACTTAGGGTTTACAGAACTAAAATACGGCATTGCCGTAAAATAAAACACGACCGTATTTTCTACCTAGACGCGCGACATTTTCGGGCCCGATTCTTGCGTAGACCATATCTTTTGATCCAGAAGTCTAAATTGAGATCTGAAAGATGCTGCAGACTCGTCTTAAAGAGGAGAAGACACACGAAGTCGAAGCCCCAATATTTATCTATAATCGAGAGAGAAATCAACAGAGAGGCGTTTAGGGTTCGTCCTCGCGCCGAGAGGTGTGGAGGCCACCTCAGGTAGTGACTTTTACACAGAAGCTTCGCCTAGAAGAGAGGACAACACCCTAGAAGTTCAAGAGCAAAAGGAGTTCGATTGGAGGAGGAATCAACGAAAGAAGGGCTCGGCACTGTTCACAGTGAGTTTCCTTTACAATATACGGCTGTAATTTATATTACAGCCGTGGTGTATTTTCTTAAACCCTCTTCTTCATTGATTTCTGACACTTTGATACTATGGCTTGTTGTATTTCTTCTTCCATGCAAGCTTAAACATATTTGGGATAGGGGTGTAATCCCCTTTGATTTCTTAATGATTAGATAAATTTTTATCTTCGTCAGAATAGTTTTATGATGATAATTTTACTTATGTGAATAATTGCACTTTGATTCTTCGTAAATTGATGTTATTATTCATGTTTTAGAGTTCTCGCAATAAGGACTGAAAGGTGACTTGCTTGAGAACTTGAAACCCTAGAATTGCATGTTAGGAACTTTCTGTAAGAAATTAGGTTAGTTCTTAATTATTTGATTTTAGTGATCTTATTGCCATGATAGATAATTTGAATCTAGTATCGGAACGTTGGAGAACCATTAGTAGAACTTGTGTTGAGTCTCGGATGTACGAAAATGATCCTTAAGATTCCACTCGAGACAATCAACTTAGAATTCGGATGCACGAAAGTGATCTTTGAGTTTTTTGATTGATGATTTACTTATCTTTAGCGTTGGGATAGATCTTGCGCCAAAGCGAGGATTGATCCCTGCATGATTGTCTGCACGAAAGTGAGATGATCCCTTTATGAATTAAATTAATTCTTTATCATGATAAGATTAGTCTGACGACCTTTTATTTATGTCTAGTCATTGAAATTAAGGTGGATGAAACTCTAGTCCCTGCATGATTGCTTGCATTGAAATCGGTCACTTAGCTAGTAAAAAATACAACTATTTGGTACTTGACACATAGGTCCCGGTGGATTCGATACTTTCTTTATTACTTCGAGTATCCGTGCACTTGCAGGCACATTAACAAGTTTAGGAACACAACAAGTCTTTGGTTTTCCTGAGTATCCACCAAAGATAAGTTTGTGCACCTACTTGCGGATACAACAAGTTTTTGACGCCGTTGCTGGGGATTAGTCTAAGTACACACCAAACAACTTGGGATATAACATTATTCGGGTGGTACTTGATACTTGAGTTGATATTATTTCGATATAGTTGTATTTGATATTTGAGATTGATGCACTAGGATGTTTAGCATGATATATGATTTGGTATTGATGATTTTTATTGTGAGTTGATATGATGTGATATATGCCTGTGTGGTTTGTTTGATCAAGAAAATACTGCCGTTATCATGCCAAAATTTTCTTGGTGATAGATTATTGTTCATAACGATGCTTGAGGATTGCAAATAGACCTGAAATGATGAGTTTATTTCTTTGATATGATCTATCTATTGAAATCTTCCATTGATTAATGCATGAAGTTTTGGGTGAATATATTGTTTAATGAATGAGATTTGAGAGTAAAGTAATTCTCTTGAATAAAATGAGCATATGTTGTGTGATTTTGAATTGATATCAATTGAATAAACCTAGTAAATAATTAAAGTCTATCTTGTTATTTGTTGGGAAGAAAGAATCCAAAATCCAAAAAGAAAAATGACTCCCCTATTTGGCACTGTAAAAATTTGGCAGTGGTACCTAAAGTCATGAGTTGAAGTCTAAAAGGAATAACTCCACTTCTTGGCATTGTATTTGCAATGGTACCTAAGAATAGAGTTGAAGTTCAATTGAAAAAAAAAATGTATCTATGTGGATGCATTGCCAAGAGAGAGATTCTTTGACATTAACTCCGTTATCTCAAGAAGAATTCGTTCTACTTAAGGAGATATGAGTTCTATTATGTTGGTTATGTGACCAATATATTCTAAATATGTCACCAGAAGAAACGTGATATTCATTTTAGAAAATGTCAAAGATGCATAAAAGAGAGAGAGAGAAAAATTTGAGTGGAAAAAGATTTTGTGATTCCTATTCCTGTAAACAAAGACATCATGGACTCAAAACTTAAACTAGGTAAACTCATGAGATTGAAAGTCTGTTTATACACATTGCAAAATTTTATTTGATTGAATTATGGATCTTAAAGATTGAATTCGGAGGACTATATATATTTACTTAAAATTTTGAGTATTTATTTTATGAGAATTTTTCATATGTAATTGTATCTTAGAAATTTATTCATCATTTGAAAGTTTATTTTCATAATCAGTATTGTTTTCTTTCTTTGCTTGAGGACAAGCAAAGTTTGAGCCTTATGTGTTTCATGACTCTAAATTTTATAGTGTTTTTTGGACTGATTAACTAACCTTTTAAGTCATAATCTTGCTCTTTTGCTTTATTTTTATGTCTTATTTGCCAAATACTTCGGAATCTACACCTTCTTTGGTTTTTGATCAATTTCAGGTAAAAAGGCATCATTATCACGTGTTTTCAAGCAATTTTGATGCACGAGCGAGTTCTAATCATCAAAAGGAGTTTGCACATCAAATTTCAACCCAAACCAAGCTTTCCAGAGAAATTACGATAGTGCCGTAATTATTTTTACGGCCGTAATATGAAATCAGGGCACTACCGTAATGGATTTCACAGTAGCAAATTGCAGCGAGTTTTTTAGAAAATTATGGCACTGCCATAATTTATATTACGGTGCCATAATTTCAGTCAGAATCAAGCAGAGATTTCAGAGGATTTCGGACAAATTATGGCATAGCCGTAATATTTTTCACGGTGCAGTAATTCTGGACAAATTTCATACAGAAACTTTCAGAGACAACCGAGAGAAATACGGCACTACCGTAATTTTGGGCTAAACTTTTACGGTGCCGTAATTCTGAGCCAATTCTTTACAGAACATTCAGAAGTAATCACGACAGTACTGTAATTAATTTCATGGTATCGTAATTCTGCACCCAGATTCCTGATTTTTTTGCCTAAATATTAAAAAGATGATTTCTCGATATTTAGGGCACCAATTGAAGATCCGTAAAAAAGGGAAGACTCAACATTAGGAGGGGAAGATATTCAAAGCAAAAGGAACAATTTTGATGGAGGATTCAGGGAGAATTTGAGAGAATTGCCGCAGCGCTAGGGTTCATCGCCGTTCATCACATAGACCATCTCCGACCATGAAATTTACAAGGAAGCTTCGGCTGAGGAAGGAGAACACACCACAGAAGTTTCAGAGTGAAATGAGATTGATTGAAGGAGAAATCATAAAAAAACGTGGACGCCGCAACTATTTATCGTGTGAAAAGCAAATTACGGGCTGTAATTTTGATTACAGCCCTGTTTTGTAACTTTTACCCCTCTCTTTCGATTTCTAATCATTCTAAAATCATGTTTTGCTATAATTCTTCCATCATGTTAGCTTAAACCTTTATATGGGACATGGGGGGGGGGGTGTAATTCCCTTAATTTCTTAATGACTAGACATTGATTATTTTTGTCATGATAATTTTATTATGATAATTCTGCTTATGTGATGACTTTCCTTTAATTCTCATTAGTTTTATGAATATCAGCATGTTTTAGAATTTTGCGAAATAGAATGAGAGGTTGATTGTGAAATTTGGAACTCTAAAAATCATTGAGTTTGGAACTTATCGTAAGAGATTAGGTTTGTTCTTTGAATTCTGATTTTCAGTGATTTTATTGCCATGTTGATTTTTTTATTCTTTGGATTGAGTTAATGTGTTAGACTTGATTTGAAATTATAAGAGATTAAATTTCTGATCGTCGGAGAACCTTAAGTAGAACTTGTGATGAGTTTCAGGATGCATGAGAGTGATCCTTGAGTTTCCACATGAGATGTTTGACTTAGAATTCGGATGCACGAGAGTGATCCTTGAGTTCTTTGTTCAACGATTTACTTATTTTCAGCATTGGATAGATCTTGCACGAGAGTGAGGATTGGTTCTTTGAATAATTATCTGCGCGAGAGCGAGATAATTCCTTTATAAAGTAAATTATATCTTTATCATAATGAAATTTGACTGACAATATTTTATTTCCTTCTAGTCATTAAAGTTAAGGTGGATGAACGCCTAGTCCCAACTTTTTTCTCTGATATTTTTCTGTGCACTTTTCGATCGTCTGCATCATTATTCAATTTGTTTAGCAACTGAAAACTCAATTCGTCAGTACTTGACAACAAGGTCTCTGTGGTTCGATATCTATTTTATTACTTCGATATCCGTGCACTTGCGGACTACAACAGTATGCAACATTGTGTGTGTGCACAGGGCGCTTGTCCAAAGTGTGCAAAGTGGTTGGGGGTGTTGAAGTCCCAATCCACCACCTAGGACCTCAGTCTGAGCAGCACAGCATTCAACTAGAGCAGAGTCAGAGGCTTAGAGAGCTTAGGCAGAGTTAGGGGAGTTCTAATAGAGCTAAGAGACAATCAGGGAGCGCGCTAGTTTTTTTCTATTCCGCATAGGCGCGTAGTAGAGTGTTGGCTGACTTCTTACATAGAGGTGTGTAAGTTGTGCGATCACATCCCAGTATTTCGAGGCAAAAAATTGGGGTGTGACAACTGGTATCAGAGCCCAATTTCAGCGATTTCAGAGCGCATTTGGATCACCGGGGTATAGACATTAGTAGATTACCGTTTAGTGGATGCGTACGTCAGTGCCTAGCGCCAGGGCATAATTCCTCGGTATCTCTGCTAATCGATCAGTTCCAGCCAAACTAAGGACTTTTCCAACAGTTTCACATATCACCATAGCCATAGCACTGAAGACGAGGAGTATGGCATAGGCGCACCTAGAGGAGAGGCTCTCTAGGCTGGAGACTGCCATGGGTCTTGAGGAAGGCACAGAGGGGCAGGGCGACCCACTTACTGAGCGCACAGATGCGTTGATGGCGATGTTTCATCACTATTAGGAGGAGACTCAGGGACAGTTGACCACCATAGCCAACATAGTGGAGTCAGCGATGGCAGAGGTCACAACCTTGAGGTTAGCATTGGCGCAGGTAGCTTCTCAGCCACCCACACCAATGGCGCCAACCTTTGTACAGCCTGCCAGGCGCCATGTTCCAGAGCCAGCTACTTTTGCAGGGGCGAGAGTGGCAAAGGAGTTGGAGAATTTTCTTTTCGATATGGAGTATTACTTCAGAGCAGCTGGGATTATAGACACAGACAGGATTGAGGTTTGTGCATCCTATCTTAGGGGAGATGCCAAACTTTGGTGGAGGACTTCTGTGGCCCCTAGGACTTAAGGGGAGAATCCAGAGATTCCAGATTGGGAGACATTGAAGACTGAGATGAGGGCTTAGTTCAAGCCCACTAACACATTGTTCAGTGCTCGCATGGCCATTAAGAACTTGAAGCACACTGGTTCTATTAGAGAGTATGTGAAGCAGTTTGCTTCCCTCTTATTGAAGGTGTCGAACATGACAGAAGAGGAGATGTTCTATACCTTTATAGGAGGACTACAGGAGTGGGCACTTGTTGAGATTCAAAGAAAGGGAGTTACTACCTACAGGGATGCAGTATGTGCAGCGGATTCACTAGTGAACTTGAGGGGGTCTCAATCCACAACAGTGAAGAACACTTCTTCAGTTTTCCAGAGCCAGCCGGCAGCGTCAAGCAAACAGAAGAAGTCAGGGCCTAATTGGAAAGGCAAAGGAAAAGCAGTGGCACACTAGGCTCAACAGAAGAAGCCCCAGTAGAAGAAGTTTGAGCCTAGCGCCAAAGGCAAGTTGACCTGTTTCTTCTGTGGTGGGCCTCACATGATGAGGGACTGTCCCACTAGACAGAAGATCACAACACTTGTAGCTGCTAATATTGAGAAGGAGTAGAAAGACCATGGATGTGCCTCAGTCAATCCCTTAGTGATTGCTAATGTGAGTGCTAGGTCTTCCCCTTTGATTTATGTGGACATGATAGTGAATGACATACAAATAGCTGCTATGGTAGATACTTGAGCTACTCACTTCTTTGAGTCAAGGACTAGTTGAAGTTGAGGATCAGTTAGTCTATAAATAGTGTCAAGACTGTGAATGCTGCAGCGAATAGGATCGCGGGTATTTCATATGATGTTCCTGTGAAGTTGAGATCAGTCAGTCTGTAAATAGTGTCAAGACTAGTTGAAGTTGAGGATCAGTCAGTCTATAAATAGTGTCAAGATTGTGAATGCTGCAGCGAACAGGATCGCGGGTATTTCATATGATGTTCCTATGAAGTTGGGATCATGGTTAGGAAAAGTACATGCGATGGTAACCCCATTAGATGATTTTGATGTCATTGTTGGGTTGGCCTTGCTGAGGAGAGCCAAGGCAATTCCATTGCCTCATCTTAACGAACTGCAGATTTTTTATGAGAAGGCACCTTGTTTTCTCCCTTGCCATCCTTTGGTGAAGGTTGAGAAGAACAACAAGGGCAAGCAGGTGGTCATTGCAGCCTCAGTCCTTGCAAAGGGAGTTCGGCGTGGAGAATCTACCTATTTGTATCATATCAGATTGGTAGAGGATGTTCCTCAAATTGATTCAGCACCTTCCCAGCCAAGAGGACACATGCGAGGCCCGGCCACCCTTCCTAGTCTTTGAGGTCGAGAGGAGTATGGAGTTTGTTTGGGGGCGGCGAAGCTCACTTTGGGCAACCTGATTCATCAGTTACTTGCACCTATTGGAGGGTTGTTATAGGAGTTCACAGATGTACTTCCACCGGAGTGTTGGTGTATATGCCCTGAGACCTAGATTTGGTCCATCTTTGTACTACTTGACTATGATATTTATATCATTCTGGCATTGTCGTTATCATTGTTTTTCTACATCTGCGACTGTGTACTTACATGATAATGTCCCTGGAGACAGCTCTGGTACTTGTGAGACTGGTATATGGGCTAGTTAGGCACAATGTGCTAACGTAGACATATGGGTATATCAGTGGAGGATATACTATACCGACCCGCTGTGAGGCTATGACTTGGTGTCATGAGTTATCCTCACAAGTGACAGGAGATACATTGATCCCTTGACATGAGGTCATTGACCGTTCTATATGGTTAGGGACATGCTTTGATACAACCTAACACCTCACCGTAGTTGGGAGGTAATAACAGTTGTCATTGAGCATGTCACAACCCATATGAGAAGGTCAATGGAGAGACAGAAGATTTGCCCCTTCCTAATGGAAGCTTGATATCCATAGAGCTCCTTTATGGTTCTATGACTGAAAGTGTATGGCCATACCTAGGTGACAACTTGATTTAGTCATAACCATGTGATAGGGTGAAAACAAGTAATGACACACTTGTCTAATCGGATATCAGTTTGACAAAGGGACTATAATGTATCTGTACCTAGTTGGGATGATGGGGATGTCGATGTCGATATCCATTCCGATGACTTGGGTAGCAGCGATGCACTGTTAGGTGCCACACACTGCTTGTGGTGACCATAGGTCAGCACTGCCAACGTCAGAGGAACCTACATGGTCGCACACCTTGATACTCGAGTTCTCGTATTGATCGGGAAGCCTTATGATCGAGTTATTGGATCACTCGGATCTATTTGGGAGATTTCATCAATGCCAATGGGCCCGATAAGTTGTAAGAGAGTTATTGGAGCCAAACTTTATTTTTGGTAGGTTGACTCGAAATTGACCAAGATTGGTCACATTTGGATTAGGGTTGCATTGGATTGGATCCAATTGCTTAATCAACCCATGCAATGAAGTTTGGGCTAGCTCATTATCCAATGAGGCCCAATAATAAGTTGTCATGATAAGAGAATTGGGCTAAAAGGGTATAATGGGGTGAAATCATCCCCATTGGCGCCTAAGGGGTATAATGGGGTGATGTAGGCACCTAATGCTTCATTAGGAAGCAATTAGCGCCTAGCCCTTAGTTCCTTGGATGGAAAGCATGCCTCTAAGGCAATGCTTGGGGTGCATATGGCTTGTAGAACTTATTTGATAAGTGGCAAGCACATATAGAAAATGGGAAGAGGTTTATTGAATAGTCTTGGAGACTTTCCTTGCCTAAAACCCTAATTCCTCCCTTACTCTAACCCTAGCCACATACTCTCTTCATGAGTTGTGCCCACATCTTATTCTCGCCGCCCCTCAAGCCTCTATATATCAAGGATATGCGAGAGTCTCATTAGGGCAATTGAATTGGCGTGAGCAATCTTCTAAGGGGGCAAGAACAAGTTATTGGCGCAAGTCTTCTTTCACTAGGCCGCAAGCTTCCTCTTTGATGACACAAAACATCATAGTATATTTTGTGTCATTTGATTGGTCTTTTTATGTCATATTCATGCTCTTTTATTTTTTTTAAGCCTTATTTGTCAAATATTGCGGAATCTACACCATTTCTTATTTTTGATGATTTTCAGGTAAAAAGGGCCTAATTTTGATAGATTATGAAAGATTTGAGTGCACAAATGAATTCCAGGCATCGAGACGAAGCTACCCATCAATTTTCATGCAAATCAGAGAAATTTTTATTATGACCTGAAATTTTCTACCCAGATTACACCCCGGATGTAATATTTATTATGGCTCGTAATTTCTGCCCCAAAATGCACAGAAGCAATTACGGCAGTGTCGTAATAAAAATTACACTACTGTAATTTCTGCCCAGAAATTCACAGAACAAATTACGGCACTGCCGTAATATTTTTTTATTGGCCATAATTTTGACCCAGAATTCATAGAACCAAAATATGGCACTACTGTAATCAAAATTACGGCCATAATTATGAATTTGAACGAGTCTTCCACAGCCGCTTCAAAGCCCGATTTTTGCGAAGCCAATTTCGAGAGATCTAGGGCACCATTTCCAAAACCGTAAAAATGGGAGTGTTCTATAAATCGAGGAGAAGATTTGAGGACAAAAATAATCCAATTTCATCATCGATCGAGGGAGAAATCAACGATAGAAGGGTTGCCTGCACTGTTCATCATGAATCTGGAGCAAAATTACGGGCTGTAATTTTCATTATAGACCTGTGTTTAGTAAATTTCCTCTTTCTCTTTGATTTCTGATCAATCTGCACTATGGTTTATTATAATTCTTCTACCATGCTAGCTTAAACACTTTTTGGGACATGGGGGTGTAATCCCCTTAATTTAGAATGACTAGATGATTTTTATTTCGTTAGGGAACTCTTGTTATGATAATTCCGTTTAAGAGATGATTGCCTTTAATTCTTTTTTAGTTTCATATTATAAGCATGTTTTAGAGTTTTTGCGATATGGACTGAAAAATGACTTGCTAGAACTTGGAACCCTAGAATCATGATTTAGGAACTCATCGTAAGAAATTTGGTTTGTTCTTATTTCTAGATTTTAGATGTATATTGCCTCGTTGATAATATGATCTAGGAAGAATTATTGAATTAAACATGAAGATATTGTAAGACATGAAATATCGAATTGTTGGAGAACGTTAAGTAGAACCTGTGAAACTAAAGTATGAAAGTATTTAGTTTTCACTTGAGATGATTGACATAGAGATTGGATGCACGAAAGTGATCTTTGATTTCTTTGTCAATGATTTACTTATCTTTAACATTGAATCAATATTGTGCGAAAATGATGATTGATTCTTTGTAAATTGTCTACGCGAAAGTGAGATGATTTCTTAATTAAGTAAGTTATATCTTTATCATAATAAGAGTGGACTGATGATGCGCTTATTTCTTTCTTGTCATTAGAAATTAAGGTGGATGAAACCCTAGTCCCAGTTTCTCTATCTGATTTCGTATTCTTCCCGCATTTTACTTACATCAATTTCGATTCTTTAGCTAGTGAGAAAACAACTATTCAGTACGTAACACGTAGGTCTCTGTGGTTCGATATCTTTTTATTACTTCGAAGTATTTGTGCACTTGCAGACACAACAAGTTTTTAGCACCGTTGCCGAGGACCTTAGTTTTGTTAATATCAAAATAGTTGTTAGTATTGCTAGACTAAGTTTTATTTGCTTTAAATTTAACTTTGATTTCTGTTTTTGCAGGTTTTGGGATTTCACAAGTTGTGACAGAACTGTGATTTATGAAAATTTTGAATTTGTTTGAGTTTTATATTTTCTATTTTTTTATATTCTAAGAAATTTTTTTTTAAAAAAAAATTGATTGATTGGTGTTGGATAATCTTTCTGTTTCTATTCTGAAAATTCTGAGTTTACATGATTGTTCTATTTGTTTATACACAGGACTCTTAGATCTTGATAGATTTTATTTCCCGTGAACTTTGAGATCACAAATATTTTTTTAGTTGTGTAGAAAAGCTTTGATTTGAAGATATGTCTTTTAATCACAACTCGTGGGCCACTGAAAGAGGTGAGACATACATGCCATAAGGTAAGTATGAAGATGATTCATGGTGCACTCTTGCAGAAAAGGTAAATTCTTTGGCTCATAAATTAGACACTTTTAATATGCACCCTATTATGACATCTTATTCTCCTATTAGATGTGATATTTGTGGATGTTTTGATCATTATATTTCTGATTGCCAATTTTTAATTCCTTCAAATCCCAATTCACCATGGTATCAAGATGATCAATATTATTGTAGATGGGAAAAATCACCAAACTTCTTTTTATGAGGATTGCTCAAACAATAATTCAGAACCATACTTTGAGGATACTGAAGAATCTAGGCTAAAATCCATGCTTGAAAAATTTATGACAAATCAAAGCCAGATCATGACAAATCGAAGTAAGAAAATTGAAGATCTTATAGGGATAGTTAGTTAGCTTACTTCTCAAGTAGAATCCATATATGTTGATACTGAAATTTTAGAAACCCAGATAGTACAACAAGCTTGTTTATTTGAGTTTGATTTGGAAACTGAGGAAATTGATTTAGAAAAGTCCCCCTCTGATTTTGGTAATTTTGAAATTGATTCTTTTGTGAACATTAATGAATCTCACTCTGATTTTGATAATTTTGAAATTGATTCATTTGATAAATTATTTGTGGAAAGGTTTGAGGAAATTGATTTTGAAAAGTCACACTCTGTTTTTGTTGATAATTTTGAAATTGATAAATTATTTGATGATGGACATGAGGAACTGGAAAATGAATTGAATATTAAAAATATTGATGAATCTCACTCTGATGTTTTGCCCAATTCTACTGTTCAACATTCTAATTTATTTGAAAAATTATGCTTTATTGAGAAACCTAATGTGAGACAGAAAGACTATTTTAATGATCCAATACTTGAATCTTTTTATCAAAGTCCTATTGCAATTGAAGATATAAATTTGAAGAAAGGACTAATGATTTTGCTTACTAATAAATTTAGGAAGGTTATTGAATACCCTTTGTGTGGATTTGAAAGTATTGATTTTAATTTCTGCATATTTGAGAAAGCCATGTCAATCGTGATTTACATGAAATTTTGGATGTTTGGATTAGTGGCTAAACTTTTTGGACAACGGAAATGCAGAAAATTATATGCTATTTACTATGGTACTGATCCACCTGCTTCACCATGATATTTGATTTTCGGTCAAGCTATAGACCTAAAAATTAGCACTTCTTGGGAGGCAACCCAAGCACTCTTACTTAGCTTAGTTTCTTTTATTTTAGTTTATTTTTAGAGTTAATTTTTTTTCTCTTTTTGCAGGGAAAATCGAACTTTGCGCAAAATACGGCACTACTGTAATGAAAATTATGGGCTGTAATTTAGGGTGTTTTCATCCAGAAACTTTTGAGCATTTTACGGCACTACCGTAAGAAATTTTATGTGCCGTAATTTGGGGTAATTTTTGTACAGAAAGTTTGAGGGTTTTTATGGCAGTACCGTAAGTATTTTCACAGGTCGTATTTTTGAGCGATTTTCGACCCGAGAGTTTTGAGATTTTTGTGAAAAATACGGCAGTGCCGTAACTTTTTTTAAGGTGCCGTAATTCCAGCACATTTCTGACTAGAGAATTTTGTGTATATTACGGCACTGCCGTAATTATTTTTACACCTGTAATTTAAAAAACCTGCATTCTGCCAATTTGACTAGGTATGTTCTCGTAGTGATTTTAATAAACTGGGGTGGGAAAATTTTTGATCTTTTGCACAAACATGAACTACTCATCTTTCTCTATTATTTGGATACTTTTATTAAATTTTAAAGTCCATGGATACTCCTATAACACATAACATCTTTTGGTACTTAATTAACTTCTGCAGTAGTTTTTTTTTTTTGACTAATCTGATTTGTGTTTTTGCTGCATGTATTTAAGGTGCTTTAATGAGTTGTAACCCTGATCTTTCATATGAAATAGGGAGAACATGTTTCATTTTATCTCGTGGATTAGTTGTTTTCATTAAAATATTTTCTGAACATTCTAGGAAGCATGACAACTTTTGAAGTCTGATTAATTTCTGTGCAGTTTTAATTGAGTAATATGATTAGCCCTTTTGTTGCTAATGCCCTAAATTCTTGAGAGATATTGATCCTTTAATTTTCATACGCCCAGAAAGAACAAGTTTTATTCTACTACATGGTTTTGTCTATTTTCTTTATGGATCATTAAATCTTATTCTTGGGTATAGCTACTTTTTGTAAATCAATTAGTAGCTGCTTTGTTTGCTTTCAACCTGTTACTACTTCTTTTGCCTCCAAATCCAGAAATCTTCAAGCTAGCATTTGTTCCACCTCTACTTCTCGCCTACATTAGCTCTTTCCACCGGCACCCTCTTCTGACCTCCAGCGATATCTCTTATTCCCCTTTGAGAAAAAATGTTTTTTGTTAAAGTAAGATACTATTTTTGGTCTGAGCCTTATGTATCTAAAAATTGTGTAGGTAAAATTTTCAAGAACGTGCATCTTTGGACCTAGTCGCACCTGCCTCGATGCTACACCCCGAACATCGATTGAGCTTACAATATAGTTTTGTGAGTATCGTTTGCACTCTCTTGTATTCATGATTATTTCATATGGTTACATCTTTGATTTTATCATGGTTGTATTACTTTATGGGTTTTCTCTGGAAAAGTTCTTTTTGGATATATGGATTCATTGTTTTGATCTAATGTGACTATATTAGTCTACACATTTTTCAAATTGGTTTTATAGATATGATAAGATTGATGATTGAAAGACTTTTAATTTGATGATATATTTTTCTTATATGGGTTGATTTTTCTATGATAATGAATGTTTATGCATGTCAATGCCTATGAATGGAGATATACCTATTATGTTGAATTTATTTCTTCAATATATATCTACTTGTTGAAATCCTTCATTGATTGATGCATAAGGTTTTGGGTAGGTATGTTGTTTGATGAATGCAATCTAAGAGTGCAACATCTTCCTTGAATAAAATGAGCATATGAGTGCAATTTTTGAATTAATGTCAGTTGATTAACCTAGTTGATGTTTAGTCTATTTTACTAATTGTTGGGAAGAAAGAATCCAAGATCCAAAAATAGAGAGAGACTCCCCTACTTGGCACTATGTAAAATTGGTAGTGGTATCGAAGATATGGGGTTGAAGTCTGTAAAAAAAAGAGAGAAAAAGAAAATGACTCCTCTACTTGGCACTGCGTAAAATTGGCAGTGGTACCGAAGATAAGAGTTGAAGTCCAAATAAAAAGTGTGTATCTATGTGGGTACATGCCATAAAAAAAAAGAGAGAGAGAGAAAAAGATTTTGAGTGGAAAAAGATTTAGATATCCTATTCCTGTAAACAAAAGTATGATAGATTTAAACTTAAACTTGGGCGAATTCATGAGACTGAGATTTTGTTTATTATGTGAGTTGCGAAATTTTATTTGATCAAAGTTGTGAATCTTAAAGATTAATTTCAGAGGACGATGTATTTATCTGAAGTTTTATGTAGCATTTGGTGCAATATTTCATAAGTGATTATATTTTAGAAATTTATTTTTCATAAAAGAGCATATTTGATGACACAAAATTTTATCTGAAGTTTTATGAAGTTTTATGTAGCATTGTTCTTTATTCTATTCATTTGCTTGAGGATAAGCAAAGTTTGAGCCTTATGTATTTGATGACACGAAAATTCATAGTATATTTTGTGTCATTTGATTGGTCTTTTTGTGTTATATTCATGCTCTTTTGTTTGTTTTTAAGCCTTATTTATCAAATATTACGGAATCTACACCATTTCTTGTTTTTGATGATTTTCAGGTAAAAATGGTCTAATTTTGATGGATTTTGAAAGATTTGAGTGCACGAATGAATTCCAGACGTCGAGACGAAGCTACTCGTCAATTTTCATATAAATCAGAGCAAGTTTGAAAATTACACCTCGGGTGTAATTTTTATTATGACCTGTAATTTTCTGGCCAAATTACACCCCGGGTGTAATATTTATTATGGCCCGTAATTTCTGCCCCAAAATGCATAGAAGCAAATTACGGCAGTACCGTAATAAAAATTACACTACTGTAATTTCTGCCCAGAAATCCACAGAACAAATTACGGCACTATCGTAATATTTTTTATGGGCCATAATTTCGACCTAGAATTCATAGAACCAAAATACGGCACTGCCATAATCAAAATTATGGCCGTAATTATGAATTTGAACGAGTCTTCCGCAGCCACTTCAAAGCCCGATTTTTGCGACGATTTTGGGAGATCTAGGCATCAATTCAAAAACCGTAAAAAGGGGAGTGTTCTATAAATCGAGGAGAAGATTTGAGGATAAAAATAATCTAATTTCATCACCGATTGAGAGAGAAATCAACGAAAGAAGGGTCGCCTGCATTGTTCATCGCGAATCTGGAGCAAAATTATTGGCTGTAATTTTCATTACAGCCCTGTGTTTAGTAAATTTCCTCTTTCTCTTCGATTTCTGATCAACCTGAACTATCGTTTATTGCAATTCTTCTACCATGCTAGCTTAAACACTTTTTGGCACATGGGGTATAATTCCCTTAATTTAGAATGACTAGATGATTTTTATTTTGTTAGGGAACTCTTGTTATCATAATTCTGCTTAAGAGATGATTGCCTTTAAATCTTTTTTAGTTTCATATTATCAGCATGTTTTAGAGTTTTTGTGATATGGACTGAAAAGTGACTTACGAGAACTTGGAACCCTAGAATCATGATTTAGGAACTCATCATAAGAAATTAGGTTTGTTCTTATTTCTAGATTTTAGATGTATATTGCCTTGTTGATAATTTGATCTAGGAAGAATTATTGAATTAAACATGCAGATATTGTAAGAAATAAATATCGGATTGTTGGAATACCTTAAGTAGAACCTGTGAAACTAAAGTATGAAAGTATTTAGTTTTCACTAGAGATGGTTGACATAGAGATTGGATGCACGAAAGTGATCTTTGATTTCTTTGTCCATGCTTTACTTATCTTTACTATTGAATCAATCTTGTGTGAAAGTGAGGATTGATTCTTTGTAAATTGTCTGCGCGAAAGCGAGATGATTTCTTAATTAAGTAAATTATATCTTTATCATAATAAGAGTGGACTGACGATGCGCTTATTTCTTTCTAGTCATTAGAAATTAAGGTGGATGAAACCCTAGTCCTAGTTTCTCTCTCTAATTTCATATTCTTCCTACATTTTACTTACATCAATTTCGATTGCTTATGTCGCACCCTTAGATAACAACAATCCATAAAAGATAATCATACGACATAATTTTTTTCGCAAGATCGACAATCAATATCAAGTTTAATGCCTTGAACAATAAAACAAGTGATATAATGTCATTATCCAAGTTGCAACAGAAAAATATCCATTCCATCAAAAACTTTTACCCAAGCAGAGTAGAGTCATACAATCTCAAAATCCGAGAACTAAAACATGCTACCAATATAAGCCATTGCAATCAACATTCAAAACTAGTAACATACTCCTCAAAACAAGTCTCATGACAACTCTTAATACAAGTCTTTTATAGAGCATACAATGTTTTCCAAGATTACAAAGTCTCATGATTTAGCCAAAATTCCAAAATGAGCTTCCAAAACTTTCAAGCTTTTGCCCACAATGCGTAGCCAACCTAATCTGCAATAAGGGTTAGTGCAAGCAAGAATGAGCATAAATTGCCCAGCAAATAATCCCAAAGGCTAAGGGAAAATGAATTAAGGAGGATAAACATATCAACGAAATTGTCAACACAATAAAGAAATAATGAAAGATAACAGAATTTCCCCTTGAGCACATGAATTGGATAGGGAAAACAAGATAACTATACATTCCTTAGATAAGGCATTTGGGTCACAAGTAGTCATTAATCATCATTGAGCATTCATATCACAGTAATCATTGATCATTGTTGTGCATTCATATCATGAGTAGTCATGGATCATAGATGTGGGGGAGACAATCATAATTCAAAATTCCTTCCACGTCTGGAAGTTGAACCCATCCTCATCAGGAGAGAGCAAACAAAAGCTAGCTAGCGCATCTTAGGGCTCTTCATACAAATAGATAGAGGGATTCAAGCAGTGGCTCCCATGAATTCAAGAGGTGGCCCCCACCTTTTTAGGGGTGTGGCACTTTGCTCCATGTAGCACTTTGCTCCACAACTATCATGATGTAGTGGGATTCAAGAGGTGGCTCCCATGAATTCAAGAGGTGGCCCCCACCTTTTTAGGGGTGTGGCACTTTGCTCCATGTAGCACTTTGCTCCCAACTACCATATGAGAAGTGAGACTCAAGAGGTGGCCCCCACCTTTTTAGGGGTGTGACACTTTGCTCCACAACTATCATGATGTAGTGGGATTCAAGAGGTGGCTCCCATGAATTCAAGAGGTGGCCCCCACCTTTTTAGGGGTGTGGCACTTTGCTCCATGTAGCACTTTGCTCCCAACTACCATATGAGAAGTGAGACTCAAGAGGTGCCCCCCACCTTTTTAGGGGTGTGGCACTTTGCTCCCACAACTCCTTTGAATGGAGGGATTCAAGAGGTAGCCCCCACCTTTTTAGAGGTGTGGCACTTTGCTCCACATCCATCCATAAATCTCTCATTTGGGTTCATAGAAATTCTCCCCACAATATAACTTTCATAAGAAGAATACCAAGACAATGAGCTTGAGCATAACATTGAAGATAAGATATAACATAAGTCATTGAACACAATATTTGTCATAGGGCATACCATGAGTTCATAGTCATGAATTAAGGCATAGGAAATAGATTCATAATGATCTTGATGCTTCTAGAATAATTTCAAGGTCAAAACACAATATCCACTATGATGTTAAGCATGTAACCAAAATAGGGCAGATTCATCATATCAGATTTCGACTTATATTTTAGGTCGAATACTTAATAAAAAATAGTCAATATTATATTCAAAATGAAGCTATCTGAGTCTAGTTTCCAATAAAATGGATTTCACAAGATTTTGAGTTGTACAGGGAGATATGGGGGTTTGAACACAAAAAGGTCTGGATGTTAGATATTAAAAAAAAATAGATTAATATATATACTCGCAATAGATGTTTCAGACCAAGTAAGTAACCTAAATTAAGCAATATAATATTCAAAATGAAGCTATTTGAATCTACTTTCCAATAGAACTAAATTCGTCGGATTTGGAGTTATAGTCAGAGAGATATGAGCGGTCGAACATAGGAGGGTCAGAATTCCAGATTTCCAGAAAACAGCTTCGTATGTTAGGAATGTGACATATGTTTCAGAATGAATACCCAACCGAAATTCAGCAAAATGGTATTCAAAATGTAGCACTACGAGTGCACTTTCCAATGAGTCTAGTTTCACAAGATTTCGAACTATACCTAGGGAGATATGAGTGTTCGAACACATAAAGGTTGAAAATCCAGATTTCCAGAAACGGATTTTGTACAGCTAGATTACAATACAGATTGAAACAAAATTTATTTCGTGTGATTTGGATCTATAGGTCATGAGATATTAGGGTTAAAGCACACAAAGGTCAGATTAGAGAATGCAGATTTTAACATAACAGGATTTTAAAACCCTATAAATATTTGAATCCGACCCCATAGAAACGAATATCATAAGATTCAAAACCCAAATCAAGCATAGAAGACACAAGAGACATCAAAATTAGGTGAGGCATGGAGGAGGAACCAGATTAACGAAAACAAGAATAAGATTTACTTGCCTTAAGATGATGAAGTTCTTCTCCCAATCCTTCCTCTTGGTGGCGGCTCCCTCCTAGGGTTCTTTCCAAACCAACGTGACCAGCCTTCTCCCCTTCCTATCACGATTTTTCCTCTCACATTACTAACCCTCAAGGCTTATTTTCCAAAAATGCCCCTTTTAAGACTCCAATAAGGACATTTAAGCCCATAGTACCAAGATACCATCATCACCCTAGAAAATAACAAGGTTTCAAGCATGCATAATTGACCAAGTAATATTATTTACCAAACTTATTATTTGCATAACATCATAAGGGGAGTTTCATAAATCTTAGGGTATTACAGCTTAGCTAGTGAGAAAACAACTATTCGGTACTTAACACGTAGGTCTCTATGATTCGATATCTTTTTATTACTTCGAAGTATCCGTGCATGATGCGTTGTATTTACACCTCATTTTTGCCTATATTTTAGATCATATTTTGAGCTTAATTACATAATTTTGTGATAGTTTTGGTGTTTTTACTTCACTTGGCATAGAATCTTCATTTTTCTTGGTTTTATTGAAAACGTAAGTAAAACAGTGTAAAAATGATGGATTTTGAGAGTTTTGAGGCCATAATATGATTCCCGAGGAGATCACGAGCTTACACGTCAAATTTGGAGCAAAAATGGTGAAGAATTCAACTTTCATGGCCTTGGCTGTAATTCTAGGTCAGTCGTAATTCCGCGTTGAGCGAAAGGCAAAAAATGGCTAAGTTAAATAATGCACAGAAACTTTCACGGGTGAGGCCGTGAATCCATCACGGTCCGTAAAACTTTATGTGTACAAAGTGTTGGTGTATATGCCCTAGGACCTAGTTTTGGTCAACTTATGTACTACTTGACACTGATATTTATATATCATTCTGGCATTGTCGTTATCATTGTTTGACTACACCTGCGATTGTGTACTTACATGATAATGTCCCTGGAGACAGATTGGATCTGTGCTCGAATTATAATCCCCAGTCGATGTACCTTAGTGGATATGGGACAGCTATGGTACTTGTGAGACTGGTATGTGGGCTGGTTAAGCATATGGTGCTAACGCAGACACATGGGTATATCATTGGGGATATACTGGATAGACCCGCTATGAGGCTATTGAAAGTCCCCAAAGGGGGGGGGGGAAACCCTAATAAGCATGCACTTCTAAAATTTGCATGGGCGGAATCATAGGATTTCTAAGATCGGTTTGCATGTCATATAATCAACTTGAAGATTGTATAGATCAACACAAGGATCATACCATTGCCATTGCTTGGATGGCGACTTGGAAGAAGAGGGCGAGCGGCTCTCCTCCAAAGGTGACGCACACAAGGTGAAGATGACTACTCCCTTGGCGTCTTTGTGCTAGCAAAGCTTCAAGGTTTCCCTTCGTGAAGGAGATGAGAGATGTCTCTTGGTTTTGTTCTCTTCTCCTTTGCGTGAAGTCTCACCACACGACATGAGAGAGGTCGAGAGAGGAGAAGATGGCGACGAGAGAAGCGTTGCTCTTCGAACGTGGAGGCGTTCCACATTTTGGAAAACCGATTTCCAAAAATAGCAAGTGCTTCAATGTATGCGACATGCGTTCACTCCAAGTGAACCGATCGCAAACTTCTTCTCTCCCATTGAACCATGCGTTCATATGATGAACCGGTTCAATTGGATTTGGTTCAAAGACCAAATTAAACCAAGCATTGGTCTAGATCAAATTAAACCATAAGGCTCAAGATCTAACCATTCATCTCTTGATGCTCTTGATCTCACCGATCTAGCATCAATTCTCTCGATCGAAGCTTACCAATCTCAAGCTCTAATCAATCAAACATGATCAGACCAGATCTCACTTACAATCAGAGTTTAAACTCCTTTAAACTGAACCAAAACAATTCAGTCCACACGATCTGACATAAGTAAGCCATATCATCAAATTGTGCGACCCTAAGGGTTTCCTTTAAATGTCGGTAACGATAACTTACGTTATCATGAACAGAGAGGGGTATCTAGCAACACATCACTGTCTCCCAATATAAAGGAAAGAGTCTTCCAAGACTACACCCAAACCATAGCACAAGTGTGAACCCAAGTCACTTGACATATGTGTTTCCTTTGCCACTGGATGTTCTTATTGGACAAGCGTGTCAAGCCTGTAATTCCAATATGATGAGAATGATTAGATCAGATGAACATAGTCATCTGGGTATGGCCATACACTTTCTCAATCATCTCATCCAGGGGGCCCCTTCAGAACATCACACTCCAACAAGGAGACGGCAATCCTATATCTATCCCTAGTGCCCTAACATGACTCATGCTCATTATCCAAGATAGTCTATAACCATTATGTTTCAAATGATATTGAACTACCTCAAAACAATGCCAATCATCATTTAGAAACACAAGTGATCTCAAGTCAGAGGAAATATGCCACTTGTTTGCATACAAGGATTATTCACATTGTGACAAGCAATCGAATATCCTAAGTAGGGTCTGTCCAGTACATCCAATGTACCCATGAGTCTACATCTTATTCCATGCTCGAAGCATCCTATAAGATTAGAACACATATTAGTCTCAATCATATCAAGGCTGTCTCATGGTCACCAAGATATCTCGACTAAGGACAAAACTGCATGTTAGCCAAGCTGAACAGCATTGAGACATTATTCAGAAGTATACATATTGCAGCAGATAATGTAACAACCTGAATAACAACCATTGCCTTTAAAAACATAGAGTTTATACATGATACTGATAACAACCCAAGGCCTCAAACATTAGCCTTAAGGGCATACCCCAACAATCTCCCACTTGCACTTAATCTAATGGTTGAGAAATCTCAAACCCATATTATTACAGTGCTTCTCATGCTTCTGTTGCGCCAGAGGCTTTGTAAGCGGGTCAGCTAGATTGTCATCTGTATGAACCTTGCAGATTTTGATCTCGCCACGATCAATGATCTCCCGGATCAAGTGAAACCTTCTCTGTATGTGCTTGGACTTCTGGTGCGACCGTGGTTCCTTTGCTTGTGCTATTGCTCCAGTGTTATCACAGAAGATAACCAAAGGATCTGCACTCGAAGGAACAACACCAAGTTCCTGAATGAACTTACGAATCCACACTGCCTCCTTGGATGCTTCCGAGGCTGCAACATACTCGGCTTCTGTTGTGGAATCACCAACAATTGATTGTTTGAAACTTTTCCACACCACTGCTCCTCCATTCAAGCTAAAAACATAGCCTGATTGCGATCAGAAATCATCCTGGTCAGACTGGAATGAAGCGTCAGTATATCCTTCAATACTGAGTTCTTCCTGACCTCCATATATCAAGAACATATCTTTGGTCCTCCGAAGATATTTCAAAATGTTCTTGACCGCAATCCAGTGTGCCTTTCCTGGATTACTTTGGAATCGACTGGTCACGCTTAACCCGTAAGCGACGTCTGGGCGAGTACACAACATCGCATACATAATGGACCCAATAGCCGAAGCATAAGGCGTATTGTCCATTTCATCTTTCTCAGTCTGTGTTTGTGGACACTGACTCTTTGAAAGATTCAGACCATGTCTGACTAGAAGATACCCTCTTTTAGAATTTTCTAAATGGAATCTCTCTAGGACTTTATCGATGTAAGTACTCTGGCACAGCCCGAGAAGCCTCTTAGATCTATCTCTGTAGATCTTCACACCTAATACATAGGCTGCTTCTCCTAAATCTTTCATCTGGAAACATTTTCTTAACCATGCTTTGACAGCATGTAGTTCAGGAATATCGTTTCCAATGATCAAGATATCATCGACGTAGAGGACTAGGAAAGTAATCACGCTCCCACTAAACCTCTTATATACACACGGGTCATCTTCATTCTTGATGAAACCAAATTCACAGATTGATTCATCAAAACGAATATTCTAGCTTCTTGATGCTTGTTTAAGTCCATAAATGGACTTCTTTAATTTGCATATTTTATGACGATCTGATGGATTAGTGAAACCTTCAGGTTGTGTCATATACACATCCTCCTCTAAGTTTCCATTAAGGAAAGCGGTCTTCACATCCATTTGCCAGATCTCATAATCATAATATGCTGCTATCGCAAGAATAATCCGAATAGACTTGAACATGGCTACAGGAGAGAAAGTTTCATCATAATCTATCCCGTAGATTTGTTTGAAACCTTTCGCAACTAGCCTGCCTTTATAGGTAACCACGTTACCATCCATGTCAACCTTCTTTTTGAAGATCCACTTACAGCCTATAGGGATTACTCCCGAAGGCGGATCAACCAAATCCCAGACTTGGTTATCTGACATGGAGTCCATCTCGGCTCGCATAGCTTCAAGCCATCTTGCTGATTCCAGTCCACTGACCGCATCCGCATAAGTGAGGGGTTCATCATCAATGATGTAGACTCCGTCATAGCGTTCAGGTTGTCGACGGATCCTTCCCGATCTTCGCGGTTCCCGTGATATCTGAGCCTCAGGTTGTTCAGTAACCTGATCTACTGGCTCAGGCTCATCCAACTGTGCTTGACTACTTTGTCCTTCTTCTGGATTCTCATCCAGCTTTATTTCTCTCCCTCTAGCCTCTTGCAGAAGAAATTCTTTCTCAAGAAAAATAGCCGTTCGAGCAACAAATACTTTGTTCTCTTTGGGATCGTAGAAATAATAACCCTTAGTTTCTTTAGGGTAACCGACAAAGATACATTTATCAGATCTGCTCTCCAGTTTCCCAGAGGCGAGCTTTTTGACATAAGCCTCGCAACCCCAGATCTTAATAAATGTCAAGCTCGGCTGTTTCCCATACCATAACTCATATGGAGTCTTTGAAACGGCCTTGGATGGCACTCGGTTTAGTACCTTTGCAGCTGTTTCCAGTGCAAATCCCCAAAAGGAGTAAGGTAGAGTAGCCTGACTCATCATAGAACGAACCATATCCAGTAAGGTTCTATTTCTCCTCTCGGACACACCATTCCATTGCGGTGTTCTTGGCGGAGTGAGCTGTGAGATAATCCCACACTCCTTCAGATAGTCAGTAAACTCATGACTCAAGTATTCTCCACCTCGATCTGAACGAAGTGCCTTGATATTTCGGCCTAGCTGATTTTGTACTTCATTCTTGAACTCTTTGAACTTGTCAAAAGATTCACTCTTATGTCTCATTAGATAGACATAACCATACCTACTGAAATCATCAGTAAAGGTAATGAAGTATGAATAGCCACCTCTGGCATGTTTACTAAATGGCCCACACACATCACTGTGAATGAGGTCAAGTAAACCTGAAGCCCTTTGACCTTTATTAGAAAAAGGGGACTTCGTCATTTTACCCATTAAACAAGCTTTACATGTATCAAGCTCCTCATAGGAGAATGATCCCAGCAGTCCATGGTCATGCAACCGCTTAATGCGCTTCTTGTTAATATGGCCTAAACGACTATGCCATAGCAAGGTGCTGTCATCAGCATACTTGGCTTTCTTAATATCAATCTGCTGTATTGAACATTCCATGTCCAACATGAATAACCCATTGTTAATTGACCCGGTAGCATAAACAATATTATCAAAAGAAATATAACACTTTGAAATTTTGCATTCAAAGGAAAACCCTTTCCTGACAAGAGCAGGAATAGAGATAATATTCTTAGTTATGCTCGGTACAAAATAACAATTGTCCAGTTCTAATACAAAACCAGATGGTAAAGAGATGTGATATTCTCCTACAGCAACAGCAGCAACCCGTGCCCCGTTTCCTACTCGTAGGTCCACCTCATGCTGTCCCACCTGTCTTCTTCTCTTGAGTTCCTATACATTTGAACAAATGTGAACTCCACATGCAGTGTCCAATACCCATGAAATAGAAGAAGAAGATACCATGACTTCAGTCACGAAAATACCTGAGCCAGAAGCGAAAGGCTTGCTTCCCTTCTTGTCTCCTTGGAGCGCTTTACAGTCCTTTTTCCAGTGACCCAGCTGGCCACAATGAAAACATCTGTATTCCTTTGACCGCTTTATCTTTTGCTTTAGAGCCTTGTTGTAGCTCTTGATAGGGGCTTTGCCCTTCTTCCCCTTCTTCTTGTTCCTAGAAGGAACCATTAGGACAGAGGATGAAGGCTTTCCCTTCTCAAGAGTCTGCTCTGTAGTAAGGAGCATGTTCAGTAACTCCGCCGGCGTACAGTCGATCTTGTTCATATTAAAATTAATGATGAACGGATCAAAAGAAGCCGGGAGAGACTGCAGGATGATGTCTACAACAAGCTCCTGATTGATGGTGTGTCCCAGTTTCTCTAGAGCTTCTTTGTACCCAATCATCTTGAGCACGTGAGCTCCCACTGGACTCCCTTCAGTCAGTTTGCTCTGAAAGAAAAGTTTCGTCAAGTTATAGCGTTCAGTCCTTGCCTGTGCAGCATACAGCATCTTGAGGTTTGCTATAATTTCTATAGCAGATAAATCCTCATGCTGACGCTGCAGCTGTGGCGTCATAGACGCTAGCATAAGGCAAGCGACATCAATGCTATCATTGACATGCTTCTCATAAGCTTCCCGAACCGCCCTTGCGGCGTTCGCAGCGGGTTGAGGCGGTATAGCCGTCTCGAGGACATACAGCTTCCTCTCAGCCTTAAGAACAATCTTAAGGTGTCCGTACCAGTCTGAGAAGTTTGGCCCAGCAAACTTCTCCCTTTCCAGTAGGGATCGCACATTGAAATTTGTGGTGTTCGTTGCTGCAGGAATCTACAACAATGCAAGAACAGCAAGGTCAGTATCAATGTTAGAATCAATTCAGGACTTAAGAATGATTCTTTTCTCACTATTTTATCTGGCTGAAAAATCCAGCAAAACAGCCCGAAAGAGTAAAACTCTTTTAGTGAGATGGGATCTAGATTTCATACTTGGTCTCCGCGTCCCGCTCAGGCGAGATAAGATGCACAGAGAGTACAAGCACTAATCTCTGGTAGGCAATCCCAGCCAATCGCCAACCCGTGCGATTCCCCATCATCTGGGCAATCCAGCAGACTATGCCAACTGAGTTGGTACAACACAGTCTCTGATCCCACAGATGGCTACCTCCATATAGCTACCATATGCTCAATATGTAGCCTACATGGTCAAGCTGACCCGACCTACTCCCTGGACCACCACGTGCTATGCTGAGCAACGAGAAGCGATAAATCCCTTCTCTGCAACACGCAGGTGTAATCACACACCGTCTGAAGATAGATGGGCGTGCCCACTGAGTGGGTACAACACGGCCCCAACGATAGTCAGAACAGTGAGGTTTCGCATCAGAAGGCTTACGTGCTTGATATTTAACGTTGGATTTTAACGGTCCTTTTATCTTCTTACTATCATGCAAATCCTATGGTGATAGCAGAAGAATAAATCATGCAATCACTAAATTACTTAAACAGTAAATTGAAAGCATGATTATCTTATGTGGTAAAAGCCCATTAAGCCTAAGTAAGACCTTAATTAACTTAAGTCTTCACTTGAGCTGTTCATGGGTCTTTAGCATTTCATCTGGCCCAACCCGGGCCCAAGCGCCTTTTGCAGCTGAGATGCACCCACCAGGTAAAATGCGCCTGTCCTAGAGTCGAACCCTAGACCTCCCACTGGTGAAGCCACTTGCTGCATGCGCCTCTGCCATGTGTGCTCTGTGCTCATGTCTGATTAAATTACAATTTAATCTATCTAGACATGATTGACACGCAGGTCAATTACACTTTATAAATTAATTCAAATGTGATGCGCATATCACAATAATAATTTACAATATACATCCAGGCACGCAGGCCCCAGCACAGCACACATTAAAATTGGGCAGCCCACATAAGATTAAATAGACAATCATTCATGTTATACAAACTTCATGTGATCCAATCAAGAAAATAAATTTTTTGAAAATCCCATTGGCATCAATTTTATTTCCTTATGTGCCCTACTACCTTACAACGGTCCATTAATAGGGATCCACTCATCAGACCTAGTCAGACCCCCTGCCCTTGCATGCACCAAGTCATAACCGACTTGAGTCGACCTCATGGTCAACAATGCATGCGTTAAGGGCTGAACGTCCCTCATGAGTTCTGGCAAGCGGGTGTGACCCCGGGCCTTAATCATGAGCGTTCACTGGTTGTCTCAATCAGACATCGCTACACGCCTTTCTGCAGTCGACCAATAGCCACCACATGCTTGCGCATAGGTGCCATCTGGTCGACCCATCTAGGCTGTCAGATGGTCTGATCAGACTGTTGGGTCTTGACAGGACGATGACTTCAACCCTAATAACCCGTCTAAGTTTTAAAGTAGGCACATAGATCTAAATGGATGCGCGCAAGTTGTTATAAGTTTTGATAAAAATAACATTCATCATGCGCCAACAATAAACATCATACATGCGCTAAATGTAAAACATACATCTATTTTCGCAAACTAGCATGTAGTTTCGCATGATGATAAAATTTAGATCTACTCATCGTAAACATGGATCACACATTAAGCAATCATATAGACATACCAAAACCTATGGCTCTGATACCAATTGAAAGTCCCCAAGGGGGGGGGGGAAACCCTAATAAGCATGCACTTCTAAAATTTGCATGGGCGGAATCATAGGATTTCTAAGATCGGTTTGCATGTCATATAATCAACTTGAAGATTGTATAGATCAACACAAGGATCATACCATTGCCATTGCTTGGATGGCGACTTGGAAGAAGAGGGCGAGCGGCTCTCCTCCAAAGGTGACGCACACAAGGTGAAGATGACTACTCCCTTGGCGTCTTTGTGCTAGCAAAGCTTCAAGGTTTCCCTTCGTGAAGGAGATGAGAGATGTCTCTTGGTTTTGTTCTCTTCTCCTTTGCATGAAGTCTCACCACACGACACGAGAGAGGTCGAGAGAGGAGAAGATGGCGACGAGAGAAGCGTTGCTCTTCGAACGTGGAGGCGTTCCACATTTTGGAAAACCGATTTCCAAAAATAGCAAGTGCTTCAATGTATGCGATCATGCGTTCACTCCAAGTGAACCGATCGCAAACTTCTTCTCTCCCATTGAACCATGCGTTCATATGATGAACCGGTTCAATTGGATTTGGTTCAAAGACCAAATTAAACCAAGCATTGGTCTAGATCAAATTAAACCATAAGGCTCAAGATCTAACCATTCATCTCTTGATGCTCTTGATCTCACCGATCTAGCATCAATTCTCTCGATCGAAGCTTACCAATCTCAAGCTCTAATCAATCAAACATGATCAGACCAGATGTCACTTACAATCAGAGTTTAAGCTCCTTTAAACTGAACCAAAACAATTCAGTCCACACGATCTGACATAAGTAAGCCATATCATCAAATTGTGCGACCCTAAGGGTTTCCTTTAAATGTCGGTAATGATAACTTACGTTATCATGAACAGAGAGGGGTATCTAGCAACACATCACTGTCTCCCAATATAAAGGAAAGAGTCTTCCAAGACTACACCCAAACCATAGCACAAGTGTGAACCCAAGTCACTTGACATATGTGTTTCCTTTGCCACTGGATGTTCTTATTGGACAAGCGTGTCAAGCCTGTAATTCCAATATGATGAGAATGATTAGATCAGATGAACATAGTCATCTGGGTATGGCCATACACTTTCTCAATCATCTCATCCAGGGGGCCCCTTCAGAACATCACACTCCAACAAGGAGACGGCAATCCTATATCTATCACTAGTGCCCTAACATGACTCATGCTCATTATCCAAGATAGTCTATAACCATTATGTTTCAAATGATATTGAACTACCTCAAAACAATGCCAATCATCATTTAGAAACACAAGTGATCTCAAGTCAGAGGAAATATGCCACTTGTTTGCATACAAGGATTATTCACATTGTGACAAGTAATCGAATATCCTAAGTAGGGTCTGTCCAGTACATCCAATGTACCCATGAGTCTACATCTTATTCCATGCTCGAAGCATCCTATAAGATTAGAACACATATTAGTCTCAATCATATCAAGGCTGTCTCATGTTCACCAAGATATCTCGACTAAGGACAAAACTGCATGTCAGCCAAGCTGAACAGCATTGAGATATTATTCAGAAGTATACATATTGCAGCAGATAATGTAACAACCTGAATAACAACCATTGCCTTTAAAAACATAGAGTTTATACATGATACTGATAACAACCCAAGGCCTCAAACATTAGCCTTAAGGGCATACCCCAACAGCTATGACTTGGTGTCATGAGTTATCCTCATAAGTGACAGGAGATGCATTGATCCCTTGACTTGAGGTCATTGATCATTCTATATGATTAGGGACTTGCTTTGATACAATCTAACACCTTGCCGTAGCTGGGAGGTCATAACGGTTGTTATTGAGCATGTCACGACCCATATGAGAAGATCAATGGACAGACATAGGATTTGCCCCTTCCCTAAGGAAGTATGATATCCATGGAGCTCCTTTATGGTTCTATGACTTAGAGTGTATGGCCATACCCAGGTGAGAACCTGTTTTAGTCATAGCCATGATATTGGATGAAAACAAGTGGTGACACACTTGTCCAATCGGATATCAGTACGGCAAAGAGACTGTAATGCATCTGTACCTAGTTGCGATGATGGGGATGTCGATGTCGATATCCATTCCAACGACCTGGGTAGCAGCGATGCACTGCTAGGTGCCACTCACTGCTTGTGATGACCTTTGGTCAGCACTGCCAGCGTCAGAGGAACCTACAGGGTCGCACACCTTGATACTTGAGTTCTCGTATTGATCGGGAAGCCTTATGATCGAGTTATTGGATAACTCGGATCTAATTGGGAGATTTCATCAGCGCCAATGGGCCTGATGAGATGGAAGAATGTTATTGGAGCCAAACTTCATTTTTGGCAGGTTGACCCGTATTTGACCATGGTTGGTCACATTTGGATTAGGGTTGCATTGGATTGGATCCAAGTGCTTAATCAACCTATGCAATGATGTTTGGGCTAGCTCATTATCCAATGAGGCCCAATAACAAGTTCTCATGAAGAGATGAGAGGCTAAAAGGGTATAATGGGGAGAAACATGAACCATTAGGCGCCTAGGGGCATAATGGGGTCATGTTGGCGCCTTTGCTTCATTATGGAAGTAAAGGGCGCCTCCCCCTCTCTTCCTAGGATGGAATGCATGCCTCTATGGCATTGCTTGAGGCGCAAGGCAAGGCCTTGGCGCACAAGGAAAGGCGTGGGAACAAAAGGTAAGGTTGCATGAGAATTATGGAAATGTCTTGGAGACTTTCCTTATCTCAAACCTCCTCATCCTAGCCCTACACTTGTCATGATCCTAGCCATTACCCTAACCGCCTCTTGCCCTATAAATATGACCCTAGTCGCCCCCTCTTGTGAGTAATCAATCCTTGAAGGCGTGAACATAAGGAGAGGGGCGAGTGCTTGGAGCAAAGGGCGCATCTTCCATAACCGCAAGCCTCTTCCTCCTTTCCTCTTGGCGCAAGGAGATCTAGGGCTTGGCGGCTTGGGCGGTTTTCCCTCTTCACTTGGCGCATCTTTTCTCTGAGTGGCGCAAGAGAAGTAAAACATCTCCCTAAGGCTTGGATCTTCTTCCCGAGGCTAGCATCAGGCGTGGAAGAAGAGAACTCAAGAGATCCGTGTGTGCGAGACTGCAGAGGGCGAACACTTGGGCGCCTTCATCGACATCGCTCTACATTGCTCTTAAGGTATTTCCTAACTCATCGTGTCGACTCCCTTGCATGCGATCTTCACTGTGTTTTTGGGACTGGCCTGTTTCGGGGACATTCTTCCGCTGCGAAAAATGTATGTCCATAACTCTGAAAATTATAAAATGTCCCCGGGGTTTCCCAACAGTGGTATCAGAGGGACTTGCAAGACTCGAACGATGTTTTATGCTTTTCTTCCATGCTCACATGCCATATCTCTATTTTCATAAATAGCATGATGCATGGCAATCGATTTTTCTAAAAGTAGAAAAATTAGGGTTTCTTGTTTCTATCATCCTCTCAATCTCTTTTGGAATTTTTGGACTATTTTTCTTGTTTGATTTAAAGATCAAAGGCGCACGTAATTTTGTCAAGTAGGACGGGCATTGTGTCTTCGGACTGGCCAAGTCTCTTGATCTGACAAAATTGCCAGCCGAAAGGATCTCTGAAATCATCATGAAAAATAAATCGCAATAAACCAAAAGGCTTGTGAGAAGAAGATGAGAAAAAGAAACTGGTTTTGTGAAAAAGTAAAATTTCAGATTTTATGTTTTTCATGAGCATGTAGAATTACATGAGTAAATACCTTGATTATGCATGATGTTGTGATCATTAGTCAAGCCCCCCCTGCATGCCTGCGATGTATCCTTGTGCGGCCTGCGTGCCATCTTTTTCATTATTTTTGTAAAAATTAAGAGGAAGATTAAGGGCTAGGCGCATCCTTCTTGGACCTTGATGCTCGCATCTTGTTTGATGGCGCAAGCATGCAAGGTGGCGCATGCAAGCTGGTGCTTGGTTGCTTGGTGGCGCAAAAGGTCTTGTCCCCTTGCATGGTGGCACACCTTCCTTGGAGGAAGACCATGGCATTGGCCGAACCTATGGGGAACTTCGAAAGTATTCCTCTACGGTTTGAGAGCTAAACCATGAGAGAAGGACCTTGGAGCCAACCTTGAAGTTCAAGCTAGAGGTCGGCTAGGCTAGGTCTAGTTTTTGGGGCTTGAGTTCTAGGACAAGAGTTGAACCTATTTCATGGCATGGATTGGTTCAATGTCTTGTATAGGATATGATCACATCATCCTTTACTGCTTTTATTATTATTTGCAGAAGCATGCCTGAAATGTTTTACCGTTATGTTATCACTATAGGATTGCATGCCTGTAATGATAGACATAAGATAAAACTGAGATGATGAGACCTTAAACAAAAACCCTCAATTAAAATATCAAGTCTGGTAGCCTTCTAACGCGTAGCCCTCACTAAGCTATCGATCAGTGGAGTTGTGAATTGTTTCCCACCCTCGTGGGACACACCCACTTATCTTTAGAAAGTGCGTGGTGGCAATGGTTTCCCCAGTCCAGTTTTAACCTGGGCGTGCCTTCGCAAGGAAACTCGTTGGCCCTGGGCATAACGGTTAGAAATGGACTTGACTAGAAGTTCACATGTGCTGGGCACATGGTGAAAGTCTAGAGGCATCGTTGAGAGGTAAAGGTTTCATGTTGTATCCAGCCCTCGCTGGACATGAAATGCCCAGACTGTCTCAACAAGGGGAGTTGCTTGGAGCAACCGGCCAGCGCGCCCACCTTAGGAAGCATGGGTTAATTTGTGCATCTCATCCCACCCTCGTGGGACGCAAAGCCTCATGTGAAATAAGGATCCCATCTCACTAGGAAGTTTTAAACTTCCTGATTGACTTTGTGGGTTGTCAATTCGAATATAAAATAGTGGGAGCCATGGTCATTTAAAACAAGTCCAGTTTAAGTGATTCGAAGTAGTACTAATCTGTTCTTCTTGGGTGTTGTAGAACAATGGCTACGAACACTGGCGGATTATCACTGCGATCACTCCTTGATAAGGATAAGTTAGTTGGAACTAACTTTATGGATTGGCATCGGAATTTGAGGATAGTCCTCAAGCTCGAGAAGAAGCTGTATGTCCTTGAACAGCCTCTTCCTGCGGCTCCTCCGCCTAATGCCCGAACGGCAGACAGAGATGGTTATAGAAAGCATCAGGATGACTCTTTGGAGGTTGCATGTCTTATGCTAGCCAGTATGGCACCAGAACTGCAGGTGCAATATGAGGAGCAGAACGCTTTTCAGATAATTACTCGTCTGAAACAGATGTTCGAGGCTCAGGCTAGAACTGAGAGATTTGACACCTCCAAAGCAGTCTTTCGGTGCAAGTTGTCTGAAGGTGCACCAGTGAGACCCCATGTTCTCAAACTCATTGGGAATGTGGATCATCTCAGGAGACTGGGACACACCATAGACAACGAGCTGGTTGTGGATCTTATTCTTCATTCCCTCCCCCCTAGCTTCAGTTCGTTTATCACTAACTTCAACATGAACCGGATTGAGTGCACATGGGAGGAATTGATGAATATGCTCCAAACAGCCGAGCGAGAGATGGGTAAGACCAAACCCAATTCTGTTCTTTTGGTCCCTGCGACCAAGAAGATAAAGAAGAAGGGTAAGGCACGTGCTAAGAGCAGTGCCAGAGGTCCTACCAAAGCACTGAAGAAAAGGGCGAAGAAGTCAAAGGAACAAAGGTGTTTCCACTGTGGCGAGCAGGGCCACTGGAGAAGGGACTGCAGGCAGCTTCAGAATGAGGAGAAGAAAGGCTTGGCCTTAACTTCTAGCTCAGGTATTTATGTTACAGAAGTCAACCTTTCTACTTCTATGTCATGGGTATTGGATACCGCATGTGGAGCTCATATTTGTACAAATATGCAGGGGCTCAAGAAAAGTAGATCGGTGCGGCTTGGAGAGATTGACCTACGCATTGGAAACGGGGCACAGGTTGCTGCTGTTGCTGTAGGCGTTTTGACTCTCTCCTTGCCTTCTGGACTTCAATTAGAACTAGACAATTGCTTTTGTGTACCTTCGCTAACAAAGAACATTGTATCCATTCCTTGCTTGGCGAGGAAAGGATTTAAATTTGAAATAAATAAGAACTCCTGTTCTTTTTCATTTGCAAATATGTTCTATGGGAAGGGTACTTTATGCAATGGTCTGTATATCTTGGATATGGAAAGTTCTGTTTGTAACATAAGCAATAAAAGGACCAAACTGAGTGGTTCAGTTGGTGCTTTCCTATGGCACTGTCGATTAGCCCATATAAACAAGAATCGCATCCAACAACTCCATGCAAATGGATTGTTAGATTCAAGTTCCTTGGAGGAATTTGATACTTGTGAACCTTGTTTATTAGGGAAGATGACAAAGGCGCCCTTCACCAAGATTGGTGAGAGGGCAGAAGGTTTATTGGATCTCATACATACTGATGTGTGTGGGCCCTTCAATAAACAAGCCAGAGGAGGGTACAACTACTTCATTACCTTCACTGATGACTTCAGTAGGTATGGTTATGTCTACTTAATGAGACATAAATCTGAATCCTTTGAGAAATTCAAGGAGTTCAAGAATGAAGTAGAGAACCAGCTTGGAAGATCCATTAAAGCTCTTCGATCAGATCAAGGTGGAGAATACCTGAGTGGTGAGTTCTTTGACTATCTGAGAGAGTGTGGGATCATATCCCAACTCACTCCTCCTGGAACACCTCAATGGAATGGTGTGTCTGAAAGGAGAAATCAAACTTTATTGGATATGGTTCGATCCATGATGAGTCATGCAACTCTACCTTCATCATTCTGGGGGCATGCACTAGAAACAGCTTCTCTAATACTGAATAATGTTCCATCTAAGAGTGTCTCCAAAATACCATACGAGGTATGGAGTGGAAGACGCCCTAATCTCACGTTTATCAGGATCTGGGGATGTGAGGCTTATGTCAAACGTTAGGATTCTAGCAAGCTAGAACCTAGATCTGATAAGTGTGTGTTTGTGGGGTATCCTAAGGAAACTAAAGGATACTACTTCTATGTCCCAACCGAGAACAAAGTTTTTGTTGCTCGGGGTGCTGTCTTTCTAGAGAAAGAATTTCTTATGAAAGAAGTTAGTGGGAGGAAGTTTGACTTGGATGAGGTCCAAGTGCAAGCACAAGACAAAGAGATGGAATCTGAGCCACCTGCACCGGTTGCTAGGCAACCTGAGGCTCAGAGACAGGTCCCGCGTAGGTCTGGGAGAATTCGTCGTGCACCTGAAAGGTATGGGTCGCTACCGACCCAACACGATAGGATCTTCATCATTGAGGATGAACCTAGAACCTATGATGAGGCGGTTAGTGGACCGGACTCCGAGAAATGGCTTGACGCCATGAGATCTAAGATGGATTCCATGTCGGCTAACCTAGTCTGGGATTTGGTTGAGCTGCCTGTTGGGGTAAAACCCATAGGGTGTAAATGGGTCTTCAAGAAGAAGACAGACATGGATGGCAAAATAGTTACCTATAAGGGTAGACTAGTGGCTAAAGGATTTAAACAAGTCCACGGGGTGGACTATGATGAAACCTTCTCGCCGGTTGCCATGATTAAATCCATTCGGATTCTGCTTGCTATAGCTGCATATCATGACTATGAGATATGGCAGATGGATGTGAAAACAGTGTTCCTTAACGGGAAGCTGACTGAGGATGTGTATATGACACAACCTGATGGCTTCATCCATCCTGCAGAGGCTAATAAGGTCTGCAGGCTAAAGAGGTCCATTTATGGATTAAAGCAAGCATCTCGAAGTTGGAATCTTCGATTTGATGAGGCCGTGAGAGATTATGGCTTTATCAAAAACGAAGATGACACCTGTGTATACAGAAAATTCAGTGGGAGCTTGGTAATTTTTCTGGTCTTGTATGTTGATGACATACTGCTCATCGGAAACGACGTCCCTAGTCTTCAAGCTGTGAAGACATGGTTGGGGAAGTGTTTCAAGATGAAAGACTTAGGGGAGGCCGCCTATATTCTAGGCGTGAGGATCTACCGGGATAGATCCAAGAGGCTCTTGGCCCTTAGTCAAAGTACTTACATTGATAAGGTACTGGAGAGGTTCTACATGGAGCAATCCAAGAAAGGATACCTTCCAGTGAGACATGGCCTTACTCTCTCAAAGAGCCAGTGTCCTACAACACAGGCTGAGAGGGATGACATGAGTCGAATTCCTTATGCTTCGGCAGTAGGATCGATCATGTATGCAATGTTATGTACTAGACCAGATGTGGCATATGCTGTGAGCATAACCAGCCGATACCAATCCAATCCAGGTCTACAGCACTGGGTGGCTGTAAAGAACATCCTAAAGTATCTGAGAAGAACTAAGGATTTGTTCTTGGTCTATGGGGGACAGGAAGAGCTCAGTATGCAGGGCTATACTGACGCATCGTTCCAGTCTGACCCTGACGACTTTAGATCGCAGGCCGGCTATGTGTTCAAGATAAATGGAGGCGTTGTATGTTGGAAGAGCTTCAAGCAATCCACCATAGCAGATTCTACAACCGAAGCTGAGTATGTGGCTGCTTCTGAGGCAGCCAAGGAAGCTGTTTGGATAAGGAAGTTCTTATGTGATCTTCAAGTGGTACCTAGTGCAATGGATCCCATTGAACTCTATTGTGACAACAATGGAGCAATTGCACAAGCCAAGGAACCACGGTCTCATCAAAGATCCAAACACATACTCAGAAGATTTCACCTGATCAGAGAGATCATTGACAGAGGTGATGTCAAGATTAGCAGAGTAGACACAGAGAACAATCTGGCAGACCCATTGACCAAGGCTTTGGCGCAGCAGAAGCATGATGGTCACGCTAGAGATATGGGGTTGAGATTCCTCAACTTCTAGGTCTTAGTGCAAGTGGGAGATTGTTGGTGTATATGCCCTAGGACCTAGTTTTGGTCAACTTATGTACTACTTGACACTGATATTTATATATCATTCTGGCATTGTCGTTATCATTGTTTGACTACACCTGCGATTGTGTACTTACATGATAATGTCCCTGGAGACAGATTGTATCTGTGCTCGAATTATAATCCCCAGTCGATGTACCTTAGTGGATATGGGACAGCTATGGTACTTGTGAGACTGGTATGTGGGCTGGTTAGGCACGTGGTGCTAACGCAGACACATGGGTATATCATTGGGGATATACTGGATAGACCCGCTATGAGGCTATGACTTGGTGTCATGAGTTATCCTCATAAGTGACAGGAGATGCATTGATCCCTTGACTTGAGGTCATTGATCATTCTATATGATTAGGGACTTGCTTTGATACAATCTAACACCTTGCCGTAGCTGGGAGGTCATAACGGTTGTTATTGAGCATGTCACGACCCATATGAGAAGATCAATGGACAGACATAGGATTTGCCCCTTCCCTAAGGAAGTATGATATCCATGGAGCTCCTTTATGGTTCTATGACTGAGAGTGTATGGCCATACCCAGGTGAGAACCTGTTTTAGTCATAGCCATGAGATTGGATGAAAACAAGTGGTGACACACTTGTCCAATCGGATATCAGTACGGCAAAGAGACTGTAATGCATCTGTACCTAGTTGCGATGATGAGGATGTCGATGTCGATATCCATTCCAACGACCTGGGTAGCAGCGATGCACTGCTAGGTGCCACTCACTGCTTGTGATGACCTTTGGTCAGCACTGCCAGCGTCAGAGGAACCTACAGGGTCGCACACCTTGATACTTGAGTTCTCGTATTGATCGGGAAGCCTTATGATCGAGTTATTGGATAACTCGGATCTAATTGGGAGATTTCATCAGCGCCAATGGGCCTGATGAGATGGAAGAATGTTATTGGAGCCAAACTTCATTTTTGGCAGGTTGACCCGTATTTGACCATGGTTGGTCACATTTGGATAGGGTTGCATTGGATTGGATCCAAGTGCTTAATCAACCTATGCAATGATGTTTGGGCTAGCTCATTATCCAATGAGGCCCAATAACAAGTTCTCATGAAGAGATGAGAGGCTAAAAGGGTATAATGGGGAGAAACATGAACCATTAGGCGCCTAGGGGCATAATGGGGTCATGTTGGCGCCTTTGCTTCATTATGGAAGTAAAGGGCGCCTCCCCCTCTCTTCCTAGGATGGAATGCATGCCTCTATGGCATTGCTTGAGGCGCAAGGCAAGGCCTTGGCGCACAAGGAAAGGCGTGGGAACAAAAGGTAAGGTTGCATGAGAATTATGGAAATGTCTTGGAGACTTTCCTTATCTCAAACCTCCTCATCCTAGCCCTACACTTGTCATGATCCTAGCCATTACCCTAACCGCCTCTTGCCCTATAAATATGACCCTAGTCGCCCCCTCTTGTGAGTAATCAATCCTTGAAGGCGTGAACACAAGGAGAGGAGCGAGTGCTTGGAGCAAAGGGCGCATCTTCCATAACCGCAAGCCTCTTCCTCCTTTCCTCTTGGCGCAAGGAGATCTAGGGCTTGGCGGCTTGGGCGGTTTTCCCTCTTCACTTGGCGCATCTTTTCTCTGAGTGGCGCAAGAGAAGTAAAACATCTCCCTAAGGCATGGATCTTCTTCCCGAGGCTAGCACCGGGCGTGGAAGAAGAGAACTCAAGAGATCCGTGTGTGCGAGACTGCAGAGGGCGAACACTTGGGCGCCTTCATCGACATCGCTCTACATTGCTCTTAAGGTATTTCCTAACTCATCGTGTCGACTCCCTTGCATGCGATCTTCACTGGGTTTTTGGGACTGGCCTGTTTCGGGGACATTCTTCCACTGCGAAAAATGTATGTCCATAACTCTGAAAATTGTAAAATGTCCCCGGGGTTTCCCAACACAAAGGGCTGTACACACAGAAAGATTTACGGCCTTGGCCGTAAACACATCACGGGCCGTAAAAATTGCCGCATGACGAGCTTTTCACTCGATTCTTCACTGATTCAAACCGGATTTGAACCAAACTTTGCAGAAACGTTCCTTGAGGGGTTCCAAACTGGTCTAGCTATAAAAGATCAAATTTTTAAAGGATTAAGAGAGCTTTTTCTGATGAAGAACATCAGCGGCGGGAACAAAGGGCGAAACTCAATTTCTGAGCGAATTCCGGTGATATTTCATGTAAAAGATCAGTTTGATTACTTCATCTTCATCGTCAGATCGAGGGGAAGCATGTTAAATTGTTGTTTTAGTGATTTCTTTGCAAATTTTATGAGATTCTTACTTGTTCATCATACAAACATGTTTTCCTTTAAGAATATGAGTGAGCATATCTTAATTTCGGGAATAAGGGCTTAACTCGCTGACAATTATGAATTGATATGTACTCATACTCTTTCTATATGAATGTATTATCCTGATTTGATTGAATTTGTATTACTTCGTAATTTACCTTGGCCACGTATAATTGCGTATTAGACGTTGCGAGAAGTACCGAGAGGTGAATCGTAACGTCCGATCTAATTCAATCGAACCTACGAATCCAATCACAGGAGTAGATTGGATTCGTCTGAAATATTTAACCAGCTTTTCATAGAACTTAATGGGTTTGGTTAGGTTAACTGTCATGAGAGTAGGGAGTTAACTTAATTAAACACCGTATTACGCTCCAGGAGGAGGTAGTACGTTGACGCTCCAGGAGGAGGTAGTACGTTGATGACACCAAAATATATAGTATATTTTGTATCATTTTATGTATCTTTTCATGCTAAAATTGAGGATCTTTTACTTGTTTTCATGCTAAATTCATAAAATATTGCAAAGTCTACTTCTATTTTGGTTTTTCATGATTTTCAGGTAAAAAGGCATTATTTCAAGGAGTTTTCAAGCAAAATCAAACACATAGAAGAGTTACCATCATCAAGAGAAGATCACCCAAGAAATTTCACGCAAAATAGAGTAACTCAGCAAATTACGGTAGTGCCGTAACCTATTTTACGGTACCGTATTTTCATACGCTACCGTAAAATCCGAGCCACTGCCGTATTTTGAGGAGTTTCCGAACAGAAGGTTTTTCGGATTTTACGGCAGTACCGTAAATCAAATTACGGTACCGTATTTTGGAATGCTTCAGAATAGAAACTTTGCTGATTTTATGGCACCACCGTAAAGGATTACACATGCCGTATTTTCCAGTCACTTCCGAACAGAGAGTTCAGCCGATTTTACGGCAGTGCCGTAAACCAGATTACGGTGCTGTATTTTCCAGACACTTCATACCAGAGAACTCGACCGATTTTATGGCATGGTCAAGAAGCATTTTACGGGCCGTAATTTTGACCCAGAACACGCAGAATGAAAATACGGCACTGCCGTAAAATATAACACGGCTGTAATTTTCAGTCAAAAACGTAAAATATAACATGCAGAATCTTACGCGGGCCATAACTTTTGATCCAGAGCTCCAAATTTAGATCCGAAAGTTGTTACAGACTCGTCTTTAAGAGGAGAAGACACACGCACTGAAAAGGAGAATTTTTATCTAGTATCAAGGGAGCAATCGATAGAGAGGCAATTAGGGTTTGGCCTCGCGCCGAGAGGCGTGGAGGCCACCTCTGGCTAGAGGAGAAGAGGACACCACAGAAGTTTCAAATCGAAAGGAGATCGATCGGAGGAGGAATCGATGAAATTGGTGGTGACAGCACTGTTCATTGAGTTTTGCTGCAAATTACGGTGCTATAATTTCATTACAGCACCTGTTTTGTAACTTTTCTTCTTCCCTTCTTCGATTTCTGCCTTTTTGAAAACATGCTTTATTGTAATTCTTCCTCCATGCAAGCTTAATCTTATATTGGGACATGGGGCGTAATCCCTTTGATTTTTAATGATTAGATACCTTTTTATTTCGTTAAGATAATTTTTCCATGATAATTTTACCTATGTGATTATTGCTCTAAGTTTCTACTTAGTTTATTTCTTGTCATCATGTTTAGAGTTCTTGCAATAAGGACCGAAAGGTGACTTGCTTGAGAATTGGAACCCTAAAATTGATAAATAGGAACTCACCGTAAGAAATTAGGTTAGGTTCTTATTTCTTTATTTTAGTGATTAATTGCCATGTTGATAATTATGAACCCAAGATTAAGTTAGTTTGTCAAACGTGGAGATCTTGCACGAAAGTGAGGATCGGAACGTTGGAGAACCATAGGTAGAACTTGTGTTGAGTCTCGGATGCACGAAAGTGATCCTTGAGATTCCACTCAAGACAATCAACTTATAATTCGGATGCATGAAAGTGATCTTTGAATTCTCTTATTGATGATTTACTTATCTTTAGCATTGGGATAAATCTTGCGCGAAAGCGAGGATTGGTCCCTGCATGATTGTCTGCACAAAAGTGAGATAATCCCTTTATGAAGTAAATTAAGTCTTTACCATAACAAGATTTGATTGACAAACCTTTTAGTTATATCTAATCATTGAAATCAAGGTGGATGAAACACTAGTCCCAGTTTATCTCTCTGATTATCTTTCGTGTTCTCTCTATATCGTTCACTTGCATCATATTCGGTTTACTTAGCTAGCAAGAATACGATTATTTGGTACTTAACAATAAGGTCTCTGTGGGATCGATATTTTTCTTTATTACTTCGAGTATCCGTGCACTTGCGGACACTACAAGTTTAGGGAGAACCTTGCGGGTTCCTGTTGAGGGAACCAGATTGGGAGAACCTTGCGGGTTCCCATTGAGGGAACTCTCCCGGATGCTCCCTCTAGTAAGGGCTACATCCCTGCTCCCCCTGGTCAGGGCTGCGACCCCCCTCCCCTAAAGTCCTAGAGCTCGTTATTCGCTAAACCGTCCCCTTGTGCCTCCTCCTGCGTTCTTATGCAGTCGGAGGTCAAATGCGCAGGCGGAATTCTTGACATCTCTGCACCTGAAGACGAATTGACCGCAAATTGCTTTTTCTGGGGGAACGCCCTGGTCAGATACTTCATCGGTTTCCGACCAAATTTCCACATTCTGAAGCAGAAAGTATTGCAGCTTTGGAAACCTAAGGGGGAGTTGGAAGATTATGCGCTACCAGCCGGTTTTATCCTCTTCCGTTTTGGCTTGGATGATGACAGGATGAGCATTTTAGAAAAGGGACCCTGGTTTGTCTTTGGGAAGGTCCTAATTCTCAAGCCCTGGAACCCTGATGAAGAATTAACTCGGGTAGATGTATCCTCCATCCCAACCTGGGTGCGCATCCACAATCTCCCATTGAAGTGGTGGTCTCCTGGCATCATTGGGCAACTGGCTAGCGCGCTTGGGTGGCCCCTCTCTATGGATGTGGCCACAGCTTCAAGATCCAGGCTGGGCTTTGCAAGAGTTTGTGTGGAGATGGAAGCCAACTCTGAGTTCCCTGAGATCCTCTCTATCATGGTGAATGGGAGCTCTGAGGCTCATCTCCGCTTCGAGTATGAGGCTATTCCCCCCAGGTGTGTCGGCTGCAATCTATATGGCCACACCTCCAAGGGCTGCACAGATGCTGGGATTACTCCTCCGGCCCAGGTTTGGAAGGAGAAGCCTACGCCACGTTGGTGGGCTGCTGCAAGTTCTGTGCCCAGCGCAAGCTCATCTTGCGAGGGGCATCAGGAGTAAACAGCAGTTGGGTCTTCCTCTCTGAAGCCGCAGGCACTTGTGCAAGCCCCTTCAAAGGGTGGCAAACCCGAGCAGCCTCATGTGGCAGGGGAAAGCACGGGCATGGTGCATAACCAGGGGCATCTTATTGATCTCTGCGTGACATCAAAGAGCGCCAATCTCAGACAGTGCGCGAAAAGGGTCCAGCAGGAGGTTGTTGCTAGCGTAGAGGACACTGGCAATCTGAAATTCAAGGAGAACCCAATTCAACAAGGGGCAAGTAATTCCTCTTAGGGACCGCAGGAATATAACCCTGCATCTAAATATTCTTGTAAGCCAGAATCCCCAAAAGTGACACTAATAGGCAAAACTCAAGAGAAAGGGAAGTCAATTGTCACCTCCAAGCCTATTCCAGGTCCGGAGGATGTAGTTGATGATATTGATGTACTGGAGCAAGGAGATATCACATGCCTGAACTTGCCAGCATCAAGGGAAGAAGCTGGTTGCCTATTAGACCTCCAAGATTTTGTGGCTGCAGACTTTGGGCGAAAGAAGAAGAAGAAAGGAAGCAAAATACCATTACCTCCTCCTCGAACCCCAAGTAAGCGAGCCTCACGTCACCAGATTCTGAATGATGGTAAAGATGCAGGACCCTCCACGCTTGGATGAACGGGCCTGTAATTGTATTTCCAACCTACATGATCAGGCTGGTTGTTACCGGAGCTATATACCTCATTAGACAATTCAGAAGTGACTTAATTCTTGTTAACCAAGCCACAAGCATCTGGGCTTGGTTGCTCGATTAAATTTTGATATCTATATGAAGATGCGGTAGCGGGTGAATTTTGGGGACGCAAATATCCATACTCTAGGGATCAGGGCTTGGATTTCCAGATCCAATCTACTCTATTTCTTGGCTCCATATAACATATTAGTATCAGTCGTCAGCTCTAAAGTGATAAGATCCTTGCGGCCTCCAGATCTAGACCCCATGCTCTCTCCATCCTGCAATCTTGGGAGGACCCGACATGCTCAACCTGCTACACCTTGTTTTATAAAGTTGATGCTCTCACACTTTTTTTTTTCCTGATTCTCCAAGGTATGCAGACCAAAGGCTGGCCGGCTGCGCTCTAATACCTGCAGGCTGTAGCTACTTGGCGCACAGAGGCTGGTTATTCACGTAAGGGATGCAACGCTGCAACTCCAACAATCCATAGACTGCAGCATGAGGGTGCTATTGGAGAAGTATTGTACTGTGTTCATAAGGGGATTTGTTTTGCATTTATGATGCTGTGCTGTGTTCATGTACCGTGTTCTTGTTTCGGTTTTTGGATTAAAATACTTGTAGCATAGGCTCCCCGCGTAGTAATTACAGGGAGACTTTGCCGAAATTTTTAGAATCCTGTGTAGGAGGATAGGGGTGAGAGTGAATGTATAACACATGTAAATATAATCATTTTGGATCAATAACATTAAACTTCTTGCCTTTGGCAAAAAAAAAAAAAAACAAAACAAAAAAAAAACAACAAGTTTAGGGACAACAAGTTTTTGGAGCTGTATCAGGGGGTGACAGTTCCCTGTGCGCCAAACAAGTTTTGGCTGCGACTCCTTAAATTAGTCTACCTACTTGTATTTAAAATGTGTCCTTTCGGATCACAACAAGTTTTTGGCGCCATTGCCGGAAACCTTAGTTTTGTTAATATCAAAATAGTTGTTAGTATTGCTAGACTAAGTTTTATTTGTTTTAGATTTAACTTTGTTTTTTTTTCTTTTTGCAGGTTTTAGATTTTCACAGTTGTGACAGAATTGCGATTTCTAAAATTTGTGAATTTGCTTGTGTCTTATATTTTCTATTTTTTTATATATGCTGAAAAAAAAAAAAAAATTTTGATTAATTGGTGTTGGATTATCTTTCTATTCCTGATAGATTTGAAGATGTCTTTTAATTTCAACTCGTAGGCAACTGAAAGAGGTAAGGTATACATGCAACAAGGTGAGCATAATGATTATTCATAGATGACTCTTGTAGAAATAGCGAAATTACACTCTTATTTTGTTACATGTAATATTTGTAAGTCTTCTGATCATAATACTTCTGTTTGCAAATTTTTAATGCCTCAAAATTCTAATTCATCATGTTATCAAGATGATCATTATTATCCTAGTTGGGGAAATCAAACTTCTTTTTATGATGATTGCTCTAATCATGTTTCTGTGCCATGCTTTGAGGATACTGGAAAATCTAGGTTAGAATCCATGCTTGAAAAATTCATGTCAAATCAAAACCAACTCATGACAAATAGAAGTAAAAAAATTAAAGATCTTAAGGGGATGATTAGTCAACTTGCTTCTCAAGTAGAATCTTTAACTGCTAATTCTAAAATTTTGGAAACCCAGAAAACACAACAAGATTGTTTATTTGAGTTTGAAACTGAAGAACTTGATTTAGAAAATTCCCCCTCTGATTATGATTGTTTTGAGATTGAGCCTTATGTGAATATTCATGAATCTCACTCTAATTTTGATTATTGTGAAATTGATCCATCTGCTAATTTATTTGTGAAAAAGGTTGAGAAAATTGAAATTGAAAAACCTTCTTTTGATGATAATCCTGATTTTGATAATAACTTATTTATGGTTAAATCTGATGAGCATGATGAAGGTTCAAAATTTATAGACATTAATGAACCCCACTGCGATTTTAGTGATATTTTTGAAATTAATGATAAATCTCTTGTGGTCAACTCTGATTCTATTAATTCTTTTTCATATGATTCTGATTTTGACTCTTCTGATGATGAATTATTTGAGGGGAGGTATGAGGAAATTGATTTTGAAGAGTCTCATCTTGATTTTGTTGATAATTTTGATATTGAAAAATTGTTTGATGATGAACATGAGAAAATTGAAAAAGATTTGAAAATTACAAACACTGATGAATCTCACTCTGATGTTTTGCCCATATCTTTTGTTGAATCTTTTGATGAATTTGAAAAATTATGCTTTATTGAGGAATCTAATGAAAGACATAAAACTTATTTTGATGATCCAATGCTTATATCTTTTGATCAAAGTCCTATTGCAATTGAAGACATGAATTTGAAGAAAGGACTTATGATTTTGCTTACTAACAAACATAGGAAGATCATTGAAAATTTTGATTTTAATTTTTACATATTTGAGAAACCCACGGTGATTGTGATTTACATGAAATTCTGGATTTTTGGATTAGTGACTAAACTTTTTAGACAAAGGAAAAGGAGGAAAGTACACACTATCTACTTTGGAACTAATTCACCTGCTTCACCATGATGTTTGAGTTTTGGTCAAGCTATGGACCTAAAATTAGCGCTTCTTGGGAGGCAACCCAAACACTTTTACCTTAGTTTAGTTTCTTTTATTTTAGTTTATTTTAGAAATAATTTTTCTTCTCTTTTTGTAGGTGAAAATATTTTTTGCGCAAAATACGGCACTGCCGTAATCCATTTTACGGCACCGTATTTTTGGTCCAATTTCCACCCGAGAGTTTTTTTTTTAGTATTTTACGGCACTGCCGTAACATTTTTCATGTGCCATAATTTTGAGTGATTTCTTCCCCGAGACTTTTGTAAAAATTACGGCACTGCCGTAAAGCATTTCACGGTACCGTATTTTAACGCTGCTTTCTACTTATTGAGTGGGTGTTTTCTCGCTGTGATTTTAAGAAACTAGGTTGCAAAATTTTTTTATCTTTGAAACATAATGGAAGTACTCATCTTTGTCTATCTTTTTGATATTTTTGCTGAATTTTAAAGTCCATGGATCATTTTAAAACACATAGCAACTTTTCGATTTTGATTAATTTCTGCAGCAGTTTTTTCTGACTGTTCTGACTAGCACTTTTGCTGCCACTTTTTAAGATGTTTCGGTGACTTGAAACCCAGATTTTTCGCATGGGATATGTAGAATATGTGTCATTCTACCTTGTGCATTAATTATTTTCATGAAAATATTTTCTGATCATTCTAGGACACATAGCAACTTTTTGAATCTGATTAACTTTTGTACAGTTTGTGCAGTTTTTAATCTGAGTAGCCTTCTTTCTGTTGATGCCCTAAATTCCTGATAGATTTTGATCATTTGATTTTCATAAGTCTGAAAAGAATATATCTTATTCTACAACTTGGTTCTGTTCATTTTCTATTTGGATCATTAAATTTTATTCTAGGGTATGGCTACTTTTCATAAAATTTTTTTTTTTCAAAAACTGCTTTGTTTGCTTTCTACTTGTTATTGCTTCATTTGACTCCAGATCCAGAAATCTTCAAGAACAATTGTCTTCCACCTCTAGCCACCACTGCATTTGCCTCTGACATCACTGTTTCTAGCCGTCTACACTGGATTATGTCATCTGCAGATTCTTACTTCTTCTACTGCCTCTTATTCTATTGATTTTATTTATTTATGCAGTAGAATATTTATTAGTGACTGATTTTTTATTTTTGCAGTGCTATCTCTTGCACCGCCGACCGACGATCTCACCTCTAAGACTGTATTTTCTAGCAGGCTACTAGAGATTACTCACTCTACTGTCGGCACCATCACCATCATTACTAGCAACTTTTTAGCTAGCCTCTATTCACCTCTGCTTCTTGCCTGCTCGACTCTTTCCACCGGCATCCTCTTCAGACCTCCGGCGACATCTCTGATTCTCCCTTCAGAAAATTATTTTTATCATTATTATTTTTAGAGACTATTTTCAGACTGAGCCTTATGTATCTTCAATTGTGCAGAAAATTTTCAAAAGGCACATCTTTGGACCCAGCTGCATTGGCCTGACAATGATTGAGCATGATCTATATAGTTTTGTGAGTATCACTTGCACTCTCTTATTAATGACTATTTCTTATAGTGCATCTTTGACTTTATCATATTTATACAACTTATTGGTTTTCTCTTGAAAAATGATTTTATGGATATATGGAACTCGTTGTTTTGATGATGATATTATTCAAATTTGTTGTTGAAATTGATGAAAGCATATGATCCACTTTCGATAATTCCGTGCACTTCCGGAACATATTAGTGCACTTGCAGACACAACACTCTTCTATTCTCCTCTTGGCGCAAGAGGGATAAGGGCTTGGCGGCAATCTCCCTCTACCTCTTTCACCTTGGTGCACATCCCTAGAAGGTGGCGTAAGTGATCAAAAGGAGGACTTAAGGCTTGGATCTTCTTCCTGAGGCCAGCACCGGGCGAGGAAGAAGAGAGCTAGAGGCATCTATGTGTATGAGACTACAAAGGGCGAACACTTGGGTGCCTACCTCTACATCAGCCTCATCTTGCTCCTAAGATATTTTCTATCTCATTGTATCGACCCCCTCGCAAGACGATCTTCACTGGGTTTTTGGGACCGGCCTATTTCGGGGATATTATTCCGCTGTGCATATATTGTATTCTCTATGAAAATTATAAAATATCCCCAGGGTTTCCCAACACGGAGATGCCCAAGGTGTTACCACCTAGGCAGGACATCGACCATGCCATTGAGCTTGTGCCAGGAGCAGTTCCACCGACACAACCTCTTTACAAGATGCCACCTACCGAGCTAGCTGAGCTTAGGCATCAATTGGATGAGTTACTAGAGTCTGGGTACATCCAACCTTCAAAATCACCATATGGAGCACCTGTTTTGTTTCAGAAAAAGAAGGATGGGAGCTTGAGGATGTGTGTGGACTACAAGGCATTGAATAAAGTGATCGTGAAGAATGCATACCCCATTCCATTGATCCAGGACTTGTTGGATAGACTTGTGCATGCCAAGGTATTCAGTAAGTTGGACCTTCGTTCTAGGTACTAGCAGGTGAGGATTGCTGAAGGAGATGAGCCCAAGACCACATGTGTGACACGGTATGGGTCATATGAGTTTCTGGTTATGCCTTTTGGGCTAACCAATGCCCCTGCTAGCTTCTATAATCTCATGAACAACATACTTCATCCTTTCCTGGATAAGTTTGTTGTAGTCTATTTGGATGACATTGTGATATATTCATCCAGCATGGAGGAGCATAGGGAGCGTTTGAGGTGGGTATTGACAGTTCCCAGGGAGAACCAGTTATATCTGAAGCTTGAAAAGTCCAATTTTGCCAAGGAGGAAGTGGAGTTTCTAGGGCATATCGTGGGTTCAGGCAGTGTCAGGATGGATTCAGGAAAGGTTAAGGCTATTCTAGATTGGCCTACACCTTCTTCAGTTAGCACTTTGAGGTCTTTTCTTGGACTTGCTAACTTCTACAAGCGTTTCATAGAAGGCTACTCTAGGATTGTAGCGCCTTTGAGAGACTTTCTGAAGAAGGATTGTGCCTGGTGTTGAGAGGCCAAACACGAAGAGACATTTGATAGGCTGAAGTTGCATGTAACTTCAGAGCTAGTTTTGAGATTGCCAGATTTCTCATTGCCTTTTGAGGTACACACAGATGCCTCAGATAGAGCACTAGGGGGTGTTCTTGTCCAGGAGGGCAGACCTGTGGCATTTGAGAGCAGGAAGCTGAAGTCAGCTGAGATGAACTATCCTGCTCCTGAGAAGGAGATATTAGCAGTTGTGCATTGCTTGAAGCTATGGAGGGTATACTTGTTGGGGAACAAGTTTACAGTTAAGACTAATAATGTAGCAAACACCTTCTTCCAGACTCAGAAAAAGTTGTCAGCTAGATAGGCCAGATGGCAGGAGCAGTTGGCGAGTTTGATTTCAGCTGGGAGCACAAGCCAGACCGCATTCATCAGGTTCTAGATGCACTGAGTAGGATTTCTTCCATGACCTACTACTGCGGCATGTCTTATTCTGAGAGTAAGATAGTCAAACTGATCAAAAACTCAGCTTATGCAGATCAGTCCTATGAGAAGCTGGTGGCAAAAATAAGAGAAGGACTAGTTTGCTGCTTCTACTTGAGTGAGGACGGGCTGATCATGGCACGAGGTGACAGACCGTATGTTCCAGCCTCAAGGAACATCATATTCGGTCTCATGCGTGAGTACCATGACACAGTGTGGGCTGGTCACCCAGGTGGGGCACACATGTATGCTCTGTTGAGTAGAGCATGGTATTGGCCGGGTATGAAGGAGGAAATAGAACACTATGTGAAGACTTGTTTAGTCTGCCAGTAGGACAAGGTTGAGAGAAGGAAGGATGCTGGGCTTTTGTAGCCTTTACCCATTCCTGAGAGACCTTGGGTTTCTATTTCCATGGACTTCATTACCCATTTCCCCAGAATGGATGGCATGATTTCAGTGTTTGTTGTGGTTGACAGACATTCCAAATATGCTGTGTTTGCTACTACACTAGAGGCTTGTACTGCTGAGGTGACAGCAAACCTCTTCATGACACATGTAGTTAAGCATTTTGGATTGCCCAGAGAGATCATCAGTGACAGAGATCCCAGGTTCACTGAAAAATTCTGGCCATCATTATTTAAGAAGCTGGGTACTGATTTGAAGATGTCTACAACTTACCATCCACAGACAGATGGATAGACTGAGAGAGTGAATGTATTACTAGAGGAGTATCTTAGACATTATGTTTCTTCTACTCAGAAGAATTGGATAAGGTTGTTAGATACTGCCCAGTTTGCATATAACATCCAAGTTTCATCTGCTATAGGGAAGAACCCTTTTGAGTTAGTGTTAGGGTGGCAGCCTTTGACACCCATGGACACACTGAATAGGGGCGCAGGAGGGAAATGCCAGGCGGCCATATCCTTTGTGGAGGATAGATCTAAGCTTTGGGAGGAAGCTCAGGATAGCTTGAGGGAAGCTATCATCAGAATGATGAAGTATGCCGACAAGGACAAGGGACACATTGAGTTTGATGTTGGTGACATGGGGTTACTCAAACTCACTCCCCAGATGTGGAGAAAGATTGAGGCTGGACTTTTCACCGTGGACTTGTGAGGAGGTATGATGGTCCTTTCAGGATAATCAAGAGAGTAGGTCCAGTTGCTTACAGGTTGGATTTACCTACTTGGTTGTAATTTATCCCACATTTCATGTTAGTCTTTTGAAGAAGTATCATCCTGATGACAGACACCCTGACCGTAGAGAGGTAAGAAGACAACCGGCTAGAGGAGATGTAGAGTATGGCAAGAAGGCTTTGAAGATTCTTGACCATAGATTTCATAGCTGTGTGCTACCTGGAGGTCAGAGGACAAAGTTCCTCATTCATTGGGAGGGTGAGCCTGAGGAGGATGCTAATTGGGAGAGGATAGCTGACATTGCATAGTTTGAGGATTTACTCAAACTATATGAGGAGGAGTTGGACTCGAGGGCGAGTGCCAATTCAGCTGGGGGAGAATTGTGATGCCCTGGGTATACTGGGGTTATACCCTGACCCTTCCCATGGACTCATAGAGGTATGAGTAGGGAACAGAAGGCTTACTGGAGTAAGGCCTGATGTGGAAGGGGGCCTAGTAGAGGAGCTAGGATACTAACACTTGTGTTAGGATGTTTTTCAGGTACATTACTAAGGAGTTGTACACCGGCGCATACATCATCCTTGGGTTAGGCCCGGAGGTTTGCTGGAGCATGGTTAACTTAACCATGGTTAGCCTAACCATGGTCATGGGTGCAAGGCATGGACTCAACGAGAATTTAATTTGGAGTGCCATGGGCTGATTAGTGTCATTGTGTTCACTTAGGAAACAAATGTCATTAATTGGATTCTTAAGTTAATTAATTAGCACATGTCTAATTAATAACTTAAGTGGCACATGTTTGGCACATGGCCAAACCGGTTCAAGACCCATGGGTTCGGTTCAACAACACATGGATGGCTTGGTTCTTTGGGCAAACCTCATCTTCGGCCTTGGTTCACTCTTGGGCTGGTTCAAAGAGTTGGGCGCAACCTCATGGCGCCTAAATAAGTGGAAACCGAGTTTGAATACTTGGACAAGAGAGAAAATAAGGGGTCGCATTGGCGCACACCCTAATCCTTCATGCATGGCGGCTTGGCTACTTAAGGAGCTTGGCGACTTCATGCAAAGGCTGATCAACCCTAGAACACTTGCACAAGCTTTGGAGGAGGAGACTCTTGCTTAGGTGACATCTTCCTTGGAGGCAAGTACAAAGAAGAGGGTGGCGATCATCCTTGGTGGCGGCTCCCTTCTTCATCACCTTTGGCGGTAGCAACACCTTGAAGAGGGCGGCAAAACCTAGCTACCCATCTACTTGTTGGTGGCGACAAAGGTGCTTTGGCAATTCGACTTGCCAAGAAGATTCGGCCTTGTGAGGACAAGGGCCGAAGGTGAAGACAATTCCCCTAGAGGCGACACTACTTGTGGGTGGCGGCTCTAGGGTTTGGGACTCTTCTCCGGCGAGGGGAAGAGGCTTTGGGGTGTGGCTTCTTTGAGGAGAGGGGCGGCACACCTTGTTCATACTTGTATATTAGTATAACTCTCTCATAGATTAGGGTTTATCATCGTATGAACATTATTGATATATTATAGTGAGTTTTCGTGTTGCTCACCTGCATTGGGGAGAACACCTTTCTCATACCCGAGTACTTTGCTTGGAGGACATTGACATTCGGTGTGATTAGCTTGTGACTTGCGCAAAGCACTGTGCTTAGTGCAAGAAGCTCGCTCGCTGTGTAGTTGTCGATATCTGTTCTTAGGGTTTGGGAATATGTCTAGTGCCCGTTTATTGTGAACTGCCTACGTGTGTCTGCGACATTGTGTGTGCGCACAGGGAGCTTGTCCAAGGTGTGCAAAGTGGTTGGGGGTATTGAAGTCCCAATCCGCCACCAAGGACCTCAGTCTGAGCAGCACAGCATTCGGCCAGGGCAGAGTCAGAGGCTCCGAGAGCCTAGGTAGAGTTAGGGGAGTTCTGATATAGCTGAGAGATGATCAGGGAGAGCACTAGTTTTATTCTATTCCGCATAGGCGTGCAGTAGAGTGTTGGCTGACTTTTTACACAGAGGTGCGTAAGTTGTGTCATCACATCCCAGTATTTTGAGGCGAAAAATTGGGGTGTGACACTTAGTAAGCTTATCCCCAAAATAAAAAAAAGGGGGGGGGTGAGAGACTAGTAATATGATAACAATAAAATGGTAATACTAGAAAAACATATCTGGATCAATAAATCAATAATAATTAATAGACATGGATTAAGGAAGAAAAAAAATACTAAGCATAATCACAAATCAATAATAGATACCAAGTGTCATGCTCAAAATTAGTGCTAATATATTTTTTTTATTTTTTCTAAAACTAAAAAGAAAAGCCACATAAGACTCCGAAAGGAAACAGTCCAATGTAAAGAATAAAATAGTACGTGAGCACAATCGGCAGACGTGTATCAGCCTAACAGATGTTGGGCTAGGCATGACCCATGGAAGTCCACTCGGATTTGAAGGAAGCCCTCTAAATATGACTTCCCTTATATTGCATGCATCATCCTATGTTATATCTATCCTTAAATTACACCGAGTGGTAACATTCACCAAGTGTCCGTGTGCATTTTAATATAATAGTAGGTTAGTGCATGAGATAATATAATAGCATAGGCAAGCTCATGTCAAGGTTATCTTCAAAGTCAAGTCAAAATCAATGTAGGTGTTCATGCGCTAAGATAACCATGAAGAAACTAGCCACCTCATTAAAGATGAGCCACCAACAAAGCTCACGCAAATCTCCACCCATCTAAGGTGGCATCCAAGGAAGATTGTCCCATCTTGCCGCCCACTTCTCATTTGCGAAAGGATTCAAAGCAAAGAATTTTCATCAACACTCACCAGCCCCATGAAGGAAAGATGCTGCCATCAATTCGCCTCCATCAAGTGCAGAATTCTCCCTTGCCATTAGTGGAAAAAGTCCAAGCAATATTGCAAGAGAATCGCCTAAGACAAGGAAGGCGAAAATTTTCTGGAGGGGCACCCCTCCGCATAATTTGCGGAGGGGTGCTTAAATTTTGATTAAAAAATATTTTTTTTAATTTTTTTTTAGAAATATAGTAGACAACAAGATCTATCCAATGGTATATATATTAGGGTATTTTAGATCTTGTATACGTCTAAAATATCCTATACAAGATTACATATAAGACAAAAGTACTATTCATTTTTGTCTTATATGTAATCTTATATAGGGTATTTTAGACGTATACAAGATCTAAAATACCCCAATATATATATACCATTGGATAGCTCTTGATGTCTACTATATTTCTAAAAAAAATAAAAAAAAAATACTTTTTAATCAAAATTTAAGCACCCCTCCGCAAAAATCTGGCCGACAAGGAAGGAGATTGGCCCATTAAATGCGCCTTCATCACGACGTTTTCCTCTTTCCTGTTCAGAGGAATGGTCCAAGCAACTTCCAAGAAGAAATCGTCCGAGAAAGGAAAGAATCCAGCTTCATAAATGCACCTCTTTAATGCTATATTTGCTTGTTTGACTTTTAAACTTGCGCCTAGAGACATGTTCTCCACCCCTTTGGCTGCTTGCCTTATATGTTTGTAACCTATTCATGCATGAACTACGTTGAATAGTTGCTAGACAAACTGATGCTTATGTGATCGCCCTTGGTGCTTGTGTTGCCACCCTCCCCCTCTTCTTCTCTAGCTGAGAGTTCCACCCTCACCTTCTATAGCCAAGAGTTCCACCCTGCATTTTCACCTTCTCTAGCCGAGAGTTCCACACTACCTTCTCATTTTCTTTAGCCGAGAGCTGGTGCTTCTCCAAGCCCTTCAACCACAGGAGACCTCCAATCACTTGGAAAAAGAAAGCTCTTCCAAAGCCGAGACCCCTCATGGAGAAACTGAGACTGCCGAGGCCTCTTCCCTTGAAGGAATCCTTCACACAAGTGAAGTTCTACTAGCCAACTTATAGTGCTTTCTCCCTCTCTTTCTTGAGCATTTGACTACACTAAATTATGATGGTTATAGGTTGCGCAAGGATGGAGAAGCTAGGTGCAAGCTTGTCTCATTCTTCCCCCCTCTAAGTAGTTAGTCCTATTAGTTTTTTAACAAGAGAATTTAGAGGGCTAGCCTCCCTCTTGATTTGGGTTTGTACAAGCACATTTAATATTTTTGAAACAACTCACCCACATATATGTGGGCTTACTAAAATGCATGTGTGTAACCTACACCTTTCACTAGAAGAGGACCGGTGAAGAACGAGAAGGTGACCCTTTTCCAACTCAAGGGGGTCTATTGTAAGTTCTCTTTAGTTTTCAAGCATTTTAGTTTTGCAAGTTCATTTGAAGCAAATAGATTATTTTTTTTATCTATAAAGCTACAAAAAAAAAACTATCTTCTAAATTCGTTAGCCTAGATCGGTTTTCATAGCTATATCTTAGTAGCAAAATATTTTCCAAAAATGTTTTTTTGCATGTTTCATGTCTTACACTCCCACCATCTTAGGCGTGTTTCTTTGGACAGATAACTGGAATGAAAGAATGAAAAACACATTGAATCTAGACACAAAATGCAACTAGATTCAATGTACTTTCCATTTTTTTCTTCCCAATTTTTCGTCCAAGGAAACACAGCCAATTTTTAAATACCAAAAACTTATTTACCTACTCCTAAGAACAATCTTGGACCTAGTGCTTGAAAGATTTGAATATCTATATTTCTATCACCTTATGGAGCCCTAGTTTTGAAAAGATATATTGTCTTATTGAAAAAAAACCATGGCCACTAGATCTAGTGCAAAACTCTGGTCCTAATCATGATAACAATAATATTTCTAATGATATAACTTCCCTAAAAGAAATGATGACCCAACTAACTGCAACCATGAGCCAAATTGATGCTAGGCTTAAGAACCTAGAGACTCCCCATAGAGTGGATGATTGCCCCCCTAGTAGGCCCTTTAGTGAACCAATCACAAGGGAGCCTTTTGAGCAAAGGCAACCTTCCTATAGCCCTAGGGCCAATCACATAGAGACCGAATGGGAAGGACACCATGTCCAACAACCATTCATCCCTAACCTAAAGAGCATGATGTGCACTATGCTATAAAAATCAATCCACCCATTTTTAATGGTTCATTGGACCCTAGAGAGTTCCTAGATTGGTTGACCAAACTAAAGCAATACTTTGAATATAGTCTTATGCCTGAGCATAGTAAAGTTAGGTTCACCAAATGCCTTCTAGAAGCACCCGCTAGACTTTATTGGACTAGTATTGAGAGGACCATGGAAAGAGATAATAAACCACCTATTGAGAGATGAGATGAGATGTTCTTTAGGCTTAAAGTGAAGTATGTCCCTCTATATTTCAAACAAAAGCTTAATGACCAACTTAGTAGTTATGTCCAAGGAATCTCTTTTGTAGAGGCCTACATGATTAGACTAGAAGAACTACTCATTAGATGTAAGTACATGAAGTCCCTAGTCTGACCTTGAGTAGGTTCAAAAATGGCCTTATACCTGACATTAGAATAGGCTTAACCTATTTCCAAATAGAAACTCTAGAAGTTGCCTACCAAAGAGCCTTAGAAGTAGAGCAAGACCTCAAGTATAGGAGAGAGCTCCAAGTCATTTTCCCAAGCTTTAGAGCTCCTACATCTAACCCTTCTAGCTTAAACCTAGTTTAGGCTAGACCAACTCAACCCATAGACTCCATTAGTGTTATTTGTCACACTTGCAATCAACCAAGCCATATTATAAAGAATTGTCCTAAGAGGGTCATGGTCATGACTGAGGAACCCCTATAACTTGAAGCCATCCCTAAGGAAGAACTAGACCAAGACCCCATTGCCAAAATATAGAACACCTAGACTATGACAATAGTGAGGACATCTTCAACACACTAGGAGTAGTTAAATGTACCCTTATTAAGCCTGCTCCTACTGAAGACTAGCAGAGGACAAACATCTTCCACACTTACATCAAATGCCAAAGGCACATGTGCAAGGTGGTAATTGATGGAGGAAGCAATCTTAACGTTGTCTCCCACAAAGTTGCCACCAAACTGAACCTTAAGTTGGAACCTCATCCCAACCCCTATAGCAACTCTTAGGTCAACCAAACCAATGTACCTATAACCCATAGATGTCATGTGCCCATCCAATTTGGCACCTATCAGGATAAGATTTGGTGTGACATTGATGAAGGTGGGAAGCGTGTGTTTATCTACTGATTTAAAATCAATCATTTAATTTTTTATTTTTTAGAATAAAGATCAAAATTTTGGAAGCAACCAAAAATATAGTGCTATAGAGAATAATCATTAATGAAAAGTAGCCATGCCATGTAGGAGGATCCAATGATCCATAATGGGAACCGACTAAACCAAAAAGTAGAATGAAACTAGTTCTTTTCATGTGTATCAAAAATAGAGTCAATATGTGTTAGGCATGTAGAACATCTGCAACAAGATGGCTAATTAGATAAATAAATTAAATTAATACAAAAATTTATTAGAATTCAAAAGTTGCGATGTCTCGTAGGACATTCTGTTGACACTTCAAGTGAAACCAATTGATATGAGAGGTAGAACAAAACTTGTTCTTCCTAGTTGTGTCAAAGATCAGGGGTTATAGAATATCCAAGCACTCTAAAGACCTTCAAAAAAAGACTAATTAGATTAGTGAATGAAATAGTTGGAGAAGTTAATCAGTCTTCAAAAGATGCTATGTCTTGTAGGTTGAGCCATTATTGCTTGAGTTGAATAGACTTATTCGGCTGGTAGAGCAAGATTTAGTCTTTCTATTAGTGCCAAAGATCAGAGGTGGAGGCTTGTCCGAGCATGTTAAAAACCTACAACAATAAGCTTAATCAGATTAGATTATGAGCAAAATAGAAGACAAGCATTCAGAAGTAGAGAAATTTGGAAGCAGGCAAGTGAGGCTTGCGCCGATCAATAATGCTGGAGCTTGGGTGTTCATTAGAGACTTTGATAATGGGAGATGGTCGAGAAGGTGAGGACGGTGACGGAGCACCGACAAAGGCGGAGAAGTGGCTATTCGGTAAGAACAAGGGAAGTTGCGCTAGTGGAGCAGGGGTCATTGTTGTTCGTCTAGTGGTGCATGAACGCCGAACCTGCTACAACTAGAGGTCCTTTTGATAGTGGCGAAGACGTGGCCAGAGTTTGGGGTTGAACGGTAGCCTGTTGATGTCTCATATTTACATAGTATTTTTACTATACTTTTTGTGCATAATTTCTCCTATTCTTATCATATTTTCAATTATCTCAACTCATATCCTTTTGATTGTTTGGAATCTTCACCTCTCTTCACTTTTGGCATGTTTCAAGCAAAAACTATCAAATTTTGATAGATTTTGATGAATTTGAGTGCACAGATGAATTCTACAAGTCAAGACGAAGCTGCCCATCAAATTTCGTGTGAATCGGAGCTCATTTGAAAAATACGGTACTGCCATATTTCTTATCACGGCCCTATTTTTGGAAGAACAAAGAAAGAAATAGGGCATTGCATGTATTTATTATCATAGCCATATTTTTTATCCCAGAAATCCATAGAAAGAAATACGGCCCGCCTGTGATAATTATCATGACCGTATTTTATTTTAGAAAATCCACAAAAAGAAATATGGCAGGGTCGTATTTATTTTTACGGTCGTATTTTCTGCCAGGTTGTAATTCCAAAAGACATAGAATAAAATATGGCACCGTTGTATTTATTATCACGGTCATATTTTCATCCGCCAGTTTTGATTTTGACTCGGTTTTTCACTTGATTTGATTCCTTTTCACACCGAATTTTGAGGAAAACCTATTCTAAGGGTGGAGAACTATATAAGGGAGCTTTGGACCAATTCTTGGGACTTTTTGGATGATTTACAAGGAGAATTCAATAAAGAGGTGAGCGCTAGGCCAAACGGCAGCGGTCTCCAATTTATGACCAAAAAAGCTTTGATTTTCCAGCTAGCTAGCGTCGATCTTCATCAGGGAGCCTTCATTCTTGACTTCCTTTGTTGATTTCATATTATTTACCAATTTGTGATAAAAAATATGGATTCTTACAACGTTGAGATTATTACTATGTCAGCGTAAACTGTTTATTTAGGATTTAGGGTATAACCCTCTATGTTTTCATGACTTGATTATTTGTTATTTTCTTATGAAATAATTTATCTATGTTTGATTCCATTATTCTTGTGCTTAATATGTGTTAATTACTGGCCATAATTTGCATGTTTTGAGATGTCGCAAGAAGTACTGAGAGGTGAATTGCGACGTCGAATCTATAATTTTTGGACAACTTGATTTGAACATGAGAGTAATTCGAATCAGCTTGAGGGATCTCTTAGATTTATCAAGAACTCATTGGGTCTATCATGAGTTAATAACCACGAGAGTTGGGAATTAAGTTAGATAGATACCAGATTGTATTGCTAAGGCAATCTGTACATACGGATAAATTCCCTTCAACACAGTAAATCCTTCTTAAGAAATTTTTAATTATAAAATGTCATGAAACATAGTGTGGTGAACCCAAAGTCCTGAATTTTCATCAAATTGATTACACCCAAAGTCTGTTTTTCTCCTTCTGCAGTTTAGTTAAGATAAAATCCACTCTTTTTCCTAAATTGTCTAGCTAGCGATCTTAAGAAAAGTTAGTACTTGGTCATTGGTCCTTGTGGGAACGATATTTTTTTTACTTCAATTTATTCATGCACTTGTAGAACACATGAAGTTTTTGGCGCTATTGTCGGGGGACCAATTTCATCAATATTGACTTAATATAAGGATTGATAGACTAGACTTTTGTTTATCTATAGTTTTTCTTTGAACTGATTTTCTATTTTCCATCTTCAGCTTAACTTGTTAATTGTTTATGCCCAGGTGTTCCAGGAAACTATTTGAGGAAGATCCATAACCAAATAGAACTTTTCGCCTGCGTAGAAAGCAATTAGCAAAGGAAATCTTAAAGTCTAAGATTGGCGATCATAGTGTTAGTGTATATGCCCTAGGACCTAGTTTTGGTCCATCTTTGTACTACTTAACTCTGATATTCATATATCTTTCTGGCATTGTCGTTATCATTGTTTGTCTACACCTGCGATTGTGTACTTACATGATAATGTCCCTGGAGACAGATTGGATCTGTGCTCAAATAATTGTCCCCAGTCGATGTACCTGAGTGGATATGGGACAGCTCTGGTAGTAGTGAGACTGGTATGTGGGCTGGTTAGGCACGTGGTGCTAACGCAGACACATAGGTATATCATTGAAGGATATATTGGATAGACCCGCTGTGAGGCTATGACTTGGTGTCATGAGTTATCCTCACAAGTGACAGGAGATGCATTGATCCCTTGACTTGAGGTCATTGACCATTCTATATGGTTAGGGACTTGCTTTGATGCAACCTAACACCTCGCCGTAGTTGGGAGGTCATAACGGTTGTCATTGAGCATGTCACGACCCATATGAGAAGGTCAATGGACAGACATAGGATTTGCCCCTTCCTTAGGGAAGTATGATATCCATGGAGCTCCTTATGGTTCTATGACTGAGAGTGTATGGCCATACCCAGGTGAGAACATATTTTAGTCATAGCCATGTGATTGGATGAAAACAAGTGGTGACACACTTGTCCAATCGGATATCAGTTCGGCAAAGAGACTGTAATGCATCTGTACCTAGTTGCGATGATGGGGATGTCGATGTCGACATCCATTCCAATGACCTGGGTAGCAGCGATGCACTGCTAGGTGCTACTCACTGCTTGTGATGACCTTTGGTTAGCACTGCCAGCGTTAGATCGAGTTATTGGATAACTCGGATCTATTTGGGAGATTTCATCAGCGCCAATGGGCCTGATGAGATGGAAGAAACTTATTGGAGCCAACTTCCAATTTTGGCATATTGATCAAATTAACCATGGTTAACCTCATTTGACCATGGGTTAAATTGGATTGGATCAAATAACTTGGTTAACATGCATAATGGACTTTGGGCTTGGCCCATTGTTTAGTTGGGCTTGCTAATAAGTTGTATTAAAGGACTATGAGGCTTGAAGGGTATAATGGGGATGAATTAATAGCATAGGCGCATATGGGATTCTAGTTGGACTGGAATTTGCGCCTATGCCTTGTTTGGTATCTCCTAGGTGATTAAATCACCCAAGATAATTGATTGGATTGTGTTTGACAATTGTGGGCTAATTATTAACATAATTAGAGTCCTAATTGGATTAGGACTTGCGCCCAAGCCACATTAGGCAATCCATTATATTGCCTTGACTAGGTCTAGGCGCATAGATGGGATTGATGCCTCATATGGCATGAAATGGGCGCATATGGCTGATACTTGCTTTGGCAAGTCTTAAGCGCATATGGGAGTGGAAATTTAATCAGTATACTTGATTAAATAATCTCCTAGAATCATGCCCTAATTGTCAACACTTGCCTTTCTCCCCTAACCACCTCTTGCTCTTATAAATAAGCCCTTGCCGCCCCCTCTCTTCTTGATGCTAATTCCTTGGAGGCGTGAAGCACAAGAGGGCGACGGCTTGGAGAGCTTAGAGCTCTTCTTCTTCCATCAAGGGCGCAAGCATGCTTCATCTTTCTCCTCTTCCTTTCCTTCGCGCAAAGGAACAAGAAGGCTTGCGGCGTTCCCTTCTCCTTCCATCTCCTTGGCGCATCACATCTTGGTGATGGCGCAAATTGCATGGAGGACTCTCCTAAGGCATGGATCTTCTTCCCGAGGCTAGCACCGGGCGAGGAAGAAGAAAACTTGAGGAATCCGTGTGTGCGAGACTACAGAGGGCAAACACTTGGGCGCCTTCATCGACATCGGCTTCTAATTGCTTAAAGGTACTTACTATCACATCGTGTCGACCCCCTCGCAAGAGATCTTCACTGGGTTTTTGGGACTAGCCTGTTTCGGGGACATTCTTCCGCTGCGTAATATGTATGTCTATGGCTCTGAAAATGTAAAATGTCCCCGGGGTTTCCCAATAGTGGTATCAGAGCTACTTGCGAGCCTCGAACGATGTTCTTTCATGCTTTTCATGCTCACATGCCATATCTACATTTTCGCATATTGCATAGATGTTGGCGCATGGTTTTTCTTTAAGTAGAAAAATTGTAGGTCTCTTGTTTCTTACTTCTAATTAACTTCTTGTGGTTCTTTGCTCTCTTCATGTGATGGGATAGACCCATACGTGGAAGAGAAAATTTCTCCTCTCATAATAGGATAGACCTATCTTGAGAGACTTGTTGGGATAGGGCATGGACTGGGTGATTGCCCTTATCCTAACAAGTTAGGGATTGCAAGCAGGGCAACCGGTATGCCTCTTGTAGACTCCTGAGAGAAACTTAGAATCAAAGATTTGTGATATGAAGGGAAGGAAGAGAGACATGTTTTATGAAAAAGTAAAATTTCAGATTTTATGTTTTTCATGAGCATGTAGAATTGCATGAGTAAGTACTTGATTGTGCATGATGTTGTGGTCATATGTCAAGCCCCTTAGCATGCCTGTGATGTATCCTTGTGAGGCCTGCGTGCCGCTTTTCTTTTTGCTTTTAACTAAGAAGAAGATTAGGGTGGCGCATCTACTTGGAGCAAGGTGCATGCTTGCTTGGTTGCGCATCCTTGCCTGATGGCGCAACAAGCTTCAAAGGTGGCACATCCTTGCATAGGGGCGCAAGTTAGGGATTGACCGAGCCTTGTGCTTGTGTGCTATTCCTCTTGTGGCTTGCTGGATGGTGCACCTTCCTTGGAAGAAGACCATGGCATTGGCCGAACCTTGTGGGTGTACCCCTAGGGTTTGAGAGCTAAACCATGAGAAAAGGACCTTGGAGCCAACTTTGAAGATAGAGCTAGAGGTCGGCTAGGCTAGGTCTCGTCTTGGGGCTTGAATCCTAGGTCAAGAGTTGGACGCCCTTTTTGGCATGGATTGGTTCAATGTCTTGAATGGGAAATGATCACATCATCCTTTTATTGCTTTCTTTACAAAAGCTAAAGCATGCCTGTGATGTTTTATTGTTATGTTATCACCATAGGATTGCATGCCTGTAATAATAGACATAAGATAAAACTGAGATGATGAGACCTTAAACAAAAACCCTCAATTAAAATATCAAGTCTAGTAGCCTTCTAACGCGTAGCCCTCACTAAGCTATCGATCAGTGGAGTTGTGAATTGTTTTCCACCCTCGTGGGACACACCCACTTATCTTTAGAAAGTGCGTGGTGGCAATGGTTTCCCCAGTCCAGTTTTAATCTGGGCGTGCCTTCGCAAGGAAACTCGTTGGCCCTGGGCATAATGGTTAGGATGGACTTGACTAGAAGTTCACATGTGCTGGGCACATGGTGAAAGTCTAGAGGCATCATTGAGAGGTAAGGGTTTGATGTTGTATCCAGCCCTCGCTGGACATGAAATGCCTGGACTGTCTCAATAAGGGGAATTGCTTGGAGCAATCGGCCAGCGCGCCCACCTTAGGAAACATGGGTCACTTTGTGCATCTCATCCCACCCTCGTGGGACGCGAAGCCCTGTGTGGAATGAGGATCTCATCTCACTAGGAAATCTTGGATTTCTCGATTGACTTTGTGGGTTGTCAATTCGATTAAAAATAGTGGAAGCCATGGTCATTTAAAACAAGTCCAGTTTAAATGACTCGAAGTAATACTAATATGCTGTTTCTTGGTTGTTGTAGAACAATGGCTGTGAACAATAGTAGTTGGTCACTGCGATCTCCCCTGGAAAGGGATAAGTTGGTTGGATCCAACTTAAAGGATTGGTATATGAACTTGAGAATTGTGCTCAAGCTCAAGAGGAAGCTATATGTCCTTGAGAAGCCAATTTTTGAGCCACTTCCATGCTTGGCCTCAGCGGCTAAGAGGGATGCTTATGATAAGCATCAGTTTGATACTTTGGAGGTTGCTAACCAACATGTCACCTGAATTTAGAGGGTGATATGAATCGAAGAGTGCCTCTGAGATTATCTAAGGCAGCTCTTTGATGAATTGGTTGAGCTCAACCCTCCTAAAGTTGATATTCAGTGTGTTGAGCCGAAAGGCTTGACCAAGGAACTGGAATTAAAGATGGATATGATCAGGAATAATAGGTGCTATTCATGTGGAGGGCCACCTCACATGTTGAAAGGACATGTTGCAACTTTAGAATGAGGGGAAGAAAGGCAAGGCCTTGTCTTCATGCTCAGGTATCTATGTTACCGAAGTCAACCTCTCTACTCCTATGACACGGGTATTGGATACCGCATGTGAAGCTCATATTTGTACAAATATGCAAAGGCTCAGAAAGGGTAGATCGGTAAGGCCTAGAGAGATTGACCTACGGATAGGTAACAGTGCACAAGTTGCTGCTGTTGCTGTAGGAGTTTCTCTCCCTGCCTTTAGGACTTCAGTTAAAGCTAGACAATTGCTATTATGTACCTTCCCTTACCAAAACATTGTATCCACTCCTTGCTTGGCAAAGAAAGGATTTAGGTTTGAAATAAAAGAGAACTTATGTTCTTTTGCAAACATGTTTTATGGGAAGGGTACTTTGTGCAATGGTCCGCATGTCTTGGACATGGTTAGCTCTATTTGTAACATAAAAGGATCAAACTGAGTGGTTCAGTTGGTGCTTTCCTATGGCATTGTCGATTAGCCCATATAAACAAGAATCGCATTCGACAACTCCATGCAAATGGGTCATTAGATTCGAGTTCCTTGGAGGAACTTGATACATGTGAGACTTGTTTATTAGGGAAAATGACAAAGGCGCCCTTCACCAAGACTGGTGAAAGGGCAGGAGGTTTATTAGATCTCATACGTACTGATGTGTGTGGGCCTTTCAATAAACAAGCCAGAGGAGGGTACAGCTACTTCATCACGTTTACTGATGACTTCAGTAGATATGGTTATGTCTATCTGATGAGACATAAGTCTGAATCCTTCGAGAAATTTAAGGAGTTTAGACATGAAGTAGAGAACCAACTTGGTAGATCCATTAAGGCTCTTTGATCAGATCGTGGTGGAGAGTACCTGAGCGATGAGTTCTTTGACTATCTGAGAGAGTGTGGGGTCATATCCCAACTCACTCCTCCTGGAACACCTCAATGGAATAGTGTGTCTGAAAGGAGAAATCAAACTTTGTTGGACATGGTTCGATCTATGATGAGTCATGCAACTCTACCTCCCTCATTCTGGGGACATGCACATGAGACAGCTTCTCTAATACTGAATAATGTTCCATCTAAGAGTGTCTCAAAGATTCCATACGAGGTATGGAGTGGGAGACGCCCTAATCTCACTTTTATCAGATTCTGGGGATGTAAGGCTTATGTCAAACGTCAGGATTCTAGCAAGCTAGAACCTAGATCTGATAAGTGTATGTTTGTGGGGTACCCTAAAGAGACTAAGGGTTACTACTTCTATGTTCCCACAGAGAGCAAAGTTTTTGTTACTCGGGGTACTGTCTTTCTAGAGAAAGAATTTCTCATGAAAGAAGTTAGTGGGAGGAAGTTTGACTTGGATGAGAACCAAGTGCTACCACAAGACAACGAGATGGAATCTAAGCCGCCTGCACCGGTTGCTAGGCAACCTGAGGCTCAGACACAGGCCCCATGTAAGTTTGGGAGGATTCGTCGTGCACCTGAGAGGTATGGGTCGCTGCCGACCCAACACGATGGGATCTTCATCATTAAGGATGAACCCAGAACCTATGATGAGGCGGTCAGTGGACCGGACTCCGAGAGATGGCTTGACGCCATGCGATCCGAGATGGATTCCATGTCGGCTAACCAAGTCTGGGATTTGGTTGAGCTGCCTGATGGGGTAAAACCCATAGGATGTAAATGGATCTTCAAAAGGAAGACAGACATGGATGGCAAAATAGTTACCTATAAGGGTAGACTAGTGGCTAAAGGATTTAAACAAGTCCACGGGGTGGACTATGATGAAACCTTCTCGCCAGTTGCCATGATTAAATCCATTCGGATTCTGCTTGCTATAGCTACATATCATGAGATATCGCAAATGGATGTGAAGACAGCGTTCCTTAACGGGAAGCTGACTGAGGATGTGTATATGTCACAACCTGATGGCTTCATCCATCCTGCAGAGGCTAATAAGGTCTGCAGGCTAAAGAGGTCCATTTATGGATTAAAGCAAGCATCTCAAAGTTGGAATCTTCGATTTGATGAGGCCGTGAGAGATTATAGCTTTATCAAAAGCGAAGATGACGCCTGTGTATACAAAAATTCAGTGGGAGCTTGGTAATTTTTCTGATCTTGTATGTTGATGACATACTGCTCATCGAAAACGACATCCCTAGTCTTCAAGCTGTGAAGACATGGTTAGGGAAGTGTTTGAAGATGAAGGACTTAGGGGAGGCCGCCTACATTCTAGGCATGAGGATCTACCGGGATAGATCCAAGAGGCTCTTGGCCCTTAGTCATAGTACCCACATTAATAAGGTCCTGGAGAGGTTCAACTTGGAGCAATCCAAGAAAGGATACCTTCCAGTGAGAGATGACCTTACTCTCTCAAAGAGCCAGTGTCCTACAACACAGGCTGAGAGGGATAACATGAGTCGAATTCTCTATGCTTCAGCAGTGGGATCAATCATGTATGTAATGTTGTGTACTAGACCAGATGTGGCTTATGCTATAAGCATAACCAGCCGATACCAATCCAATCAAAGTCTGCAGCACTAGGTGGCTGTAAAGAATATCCTTGAGTATCTTGAAAGGGACTAAGGATTTATTCTATAAAGTCTACGGGGGACAGGAAGAACTCAGTGAGCAGGGCTTCACTGATGAGTCGTTCTAGTCTGATCCTGACGACTTCAAATCGCAAACCAGCTATTTGTTTATGATGGTTGGAGGTGCTGTATGCTGGAAGAGCTTCAAGCAATCCACCATAGCTAATTCTACAACCGAAGCTGAGTATGTGGTTGCTTTTGAGGCAGCCAATGAAGCCGTTTGGATTAGAAAGTTCTTTTCTGAACTTCAGGTGGTTCCAAGTGCAATGGATCCCATTGAGCTCTACTATGACAACAATGGGAGCTGCACATATTAAGGAACCACGGTCTTATCAAAGGTCCAAACACATGCTCAGGAGATTTCACCTGATCAGAGAGATCATTGATCGAGGTGATGTCAAGATTAGCAGAATTGACACAGAGAGCAATCTAGCAGACCCACTGACTAAGGCTTTGGCGCAGCAGAAGCATGATGGTCATACTAGAGATATGGGGTTGAGGTTGCTCAACCTCTAGGTCTCAGTGCAAGTGGGAGATTGTTGGTGTATATGCCCTAGGACCTAGTTTTGGTCCATCTTTGTACTACTTGACTCTGATATTCATATATCTTTCTGGCATTATCGTTATCATTATTTGTCTACACCTGCGATTGTGTACTTACATGATAATCTCCCTGGAGACAGATTGGATCTGTGCTCAAATAATTGTCCCCAGTCGATGTACCTGAGTGGATATGGGACAGCTCTGGTAGTAGTGAGACTGGTATGTGGGCTGGTTAGGCACGTGGTGCTAACGCAGACACATGGGTATATCATTGAAGGATATACTGGATAGACCCGCTGTGAGGCTATGACTTGGTGTCATGAGTTATCCTCACAAGTGACAGGAGATGCATTGATCCCTTGACTTGAGGTCATTGACCATTCTATATGGTTAGGGACTTGCTTTGATGCAACCTAACACCTCGCCGTAGTTGGGAGGTCATAACGGTTGTCATTGAGCATGTCACGACCCATATGAGAAGGTCAATGGACAGACATAGGATTTGCCCCTTCCTTAGGGAAGTATGATATCCATGGAGCTCCTTATGGTTCTATGACTGAGAGTGTATGGCCATACCCAGGTGAGAACCTGTTTTAGTCATAGCCATGTGATTGGATGAAAACAAGTGGTGACAAACTTGTCCAATCGGATATCAGTTCGGCAAAGAGACTGTAATGCATCTGTACCTAGTTGCGATGATGGGGATGTCGATGTCGACATCCATTCCAATGACCTGGGTAGCAGTGATGCACTGCTAGGTGCCACTCACTGCTTGTGATGACCTTTGGTTAGCACTGCCAGCGTTAGAGGAACCTACAGGGTCGCACACTTTGATACTCGAGTTTTCATATTGATCGGGTAGCCTTTAGATCGAGTTATTGGATAACTCGGATCTATTTGGGAGATTTCATCAGCGCCAATGGGCCTGATGAGATGGAAGAAACTTATTGGAGCCAACTTCCAATTTTGGCATATTGATCAAATTAACCATGGTTAACCTCATTTGACCATGGGTTAAATTGGATTGGATCAAATAACTTGGTTAACATGCATAATGGACTTTGGGCTTGGCCCATTGTTTAGTTGGGCTTGCTAATAAGTTGTATTAAAGGACTATGAGGCTTGAAGGGTATAATGGGGATGAATTAATAGCATAGGCGCATATGGGATTCTAGTTGGACTGGAATTTGCGCCTATGCCTTGTTTGGTATCTCCTAGGTGATTAAATCACCCAAGATAATTGATTGGATTGTGTTTGACAATTGTGGGCTAATTATTAACATAATTAGAGTCCTAATTGGATTAGGACTTGCGCCCAAGCCACATTAGGCAATCCATTATATTGCCTTGACTAGGTCTAGGCGCATAGATGGGATTGATGCCTCATATGGCATGAAATGGGCGCATATGGCTGATACTTGCTTTGGCAAGTCTTAAGCGCATATGGGAGTGGAAATTTAATCAGTATACTTGATTAAATAATCTCCTAGAATTATGCCCTAATTGTCAACACTTGCCTTTCTCCCCTAACCGCCTCTTGCTCTTATAAATAAGCCCTTGCCGCCCCCTCTCTTCTTGATGCTAATTCCTTGGAGGCGTGAAGCACAAGAGGGCGACGGCTTGGAGAGCTTAGAGCTCTTCTTCTTCCATCAAGGGCGCAAGCATGCTTCATCTTTCTCCTCTTCCTTTCCTTGGCGCAAAGGAACAAGAAGGCTTGCGGCGTTCCCTTCTCCTTCCATCTCCTTGGCGCATCACATCTTGGTGATGGCGCAAATTGCATGGAGTGTTAGTGAATGCCGGGTGTAATTTAAAATTTTTGCAGTCCCAGGACGCAGCGGAAGAAGCATTACACCCGAAACACATTCCAGTCCCAAGGATCCATGCGAGGGAGAGAACACAAGGATGTGTTAGGGTTAGTACCTTTATTGCTTGTTAGGATGAAGGTGCCAAGTTGAAGACCCCCAAGTGTTCGCCCTCTACAAGTATCCACGCGTCGACCTTCTCAACGTTGCTCCCTTCCACGCTCGGTGCTAGCCTCGGGAAAAGAATCAAGCCTTCTTTTCACTTGCGCCACCTTCAAGAGAAGTTGCGCCAAGCACAAGATGTTAGCCGCCAACTCCTTGTCCTATTCTCTCCAAGAGAGGAAGGAGATGAGGAGTTTCGGCCCTTAGGAAGATTAAGAGGAGATTACACCGCCAAGTCCCTCTCCAAGTCACGCCAAGAGGATAGAAAGGAGAAGACTTGCGGTTACATGTTGGAAGAAGGATTGCGCCAAGATGATGTTGTCGCCCTCTAGCCTTGCTCACGCCTCTCTACGTTGGTTCACACTTCCAAGAAGTCGAACTAACAACAACAAGAGAGGGCGGCAAGGGTCCTATTAATAGGACAAGGGGCGGCTAGGGCAATGGCTAGGATCATGCCAAGTGGGCGGCTAGGATGAGAGGGGTTTGTGGTAAGGAAAGTCTCCAAGACTTTGCCATAAACCTTATTCAACCTATCCTTATTTGCCCAATAGCCATATCAGCCCAAGACATGCCTTAGAGGCATTCTTTCCATCCAAGGAGAAGGGCTAGGCGCAACATGCATGAAGAATTCGTCCAAGGGTGGTGTCATGGGAGAAATTAGGGTTTGAGGTAAGGTAAGTCTCCAAGACATTACCATATACCTCTTCCCTATATCCATATGCGCCCAAGCTCTTTCCAAAAGAGCCACCAAGCCATATCAGCCCCAAGACTTGCCTTAGAGGCAAGTATTCCATCCAAGGAGCAAAGGGGGAGGCGCCTAATGCTTCCTTATGAAGCAACATGCGCCCACCTCACCCCATTATGCCCTTGGCGCCAATGGGGTGAAATTCTTCCCCATTATACCCTTATTTGCTTATACCTCTTCTTCATAACTAGTTATTGGGCCTCATTGGATAATGAGCTAGCCCAAACTTCATGGCATGGGTTGATTAAGCCATTGGATCCAATCCAATGCAACCCTAATCCAAATGTGACCAATCTAGGTCAATTTCGGGTCAACCTGCCAAAAATGAAGTTTGGCTCCAATAACTTTCTTCCAACTCATCAGGCCCATTGGCGCTGATGAAATCTTCCAAATGGATCCAAGTTATCCAATAACTTGATCCAAAGGCTTCTGATTAAAGCAACGTCAAGAGTCTATTGCGTGTGACCCCGTAGGATCCATATGACGATGGCAATGATGTAAACATCATAAGTAGTGAGGGGTATCTAGCAACACATCACTACTACCCATGTCATAGGACTTAAGTCATTATGGCAACAACTCCTAACAAGCAACGAGGATTCCCATTGCATTACAGATCCCTTTGCCTAAACTGATATCCTGCCATTGGAATAGTCTCAAGTTTATTATCCAATGCATTGGTCATGACTTAGCTAGTGTGGCCACACATTCCTGTCATGCACCAATAAGGTGGGGCGCCCCGAGGTGGATATCATGCTTCCAATATGGAAGGGGCAAATCCTACTATTAGTCATCCATGCCTCTACATGATTTATGACATGCCCAATGACAGTCGTTTTGATCTCCCAATTACGGAGAGACGTAAGACTGTATTAAAGCATACCCATCATCAAATCTAGACATGAATACCTCAAGTCTAAGGATCAATGCAAACCTCTTGCATGTGAGATTGACTTGTTGACTAGACAAATCAATCCTCACGATGGATCACTCCAGTGCATCCAATGCACCTGTATGTCTGCGTTACTGTGCCCCGCACCTAACCAGCCCATACACCAGTCTCACATGTACCAAAGCTGTCCCATATCTGCTAAGGTACCTTGACTGGGGATAGCTTGTGAGAATGGATCCAATCCAAACTCCTGGGACATTATATATGCAACTCAATACATCTACGCAGGTAGAGAAGTCTGCATAATAACGACCATGCCTTTAATAATTCTATCAAAGTACTTTCATAACAATGCCTGACCATGTCCATACATTGGTCTGCAGGGCATATACACCAACAATCTCCCACTTGCACTAAGACCAAGGGCAACTGATGTTTAATCAGTTCCTATGTCTCTAGTATGACTTATTTAGCTTCCGCTGCGCCAGAGGCTACGTCAGTGGGTTTTTCCAGATTGCTATCTGTGTTTATTTTAACTAGTTTGAATCATCATCTTTATCCATGATCTCCAAGATCAGATGATATTGCTGCAGTACATACTTGAGTGCTAAGTTCCTTTACACATGCTTACGGCCCCAGTAAGAACTATACTGGACCATCAAGCACCAGGGACTAAATCAAGTTCAAATGAATGAAGCTGCTTCCTTTGCTGCCACAAGAAGCTGCAATGTACTCAGCCTTAATTGTAGAATTTGCCACTATGGTTTGCATAAAGCTCTTTCAGCCTACAACACCACATCAAGGCAAAACACAAATCCTGGCTGTGAACGATAGTCATTAGACTGGAACGAAGTGTCAGTGTACCCAGTACACAAAGTTCTTCATGTCTATCACAGACTAAAATTCAATCCTTTATACTTCCCAAGTACGAAGGATTGCTTTCACAGCTATCCAGTGTTTGAACACTAGGATCTGATTGAAACTTACTGGCCATGCTCCAAGCATTCGCCACACATAGTCTTGTGCTAGTTGCACAAAACATGATCTATCCTATACCCAATGTATTAGGACTATAGAATCATGTTGTCTCTCTCCTGCTGTGTCAAAAGACATTGCATCATGCAGAGAATCAGACCATGTCTCTCTGGAAGGTATCATCCTTTGGAATGATCCAACATGAACCTCTCCAGAATCTCTTGGATGAACGTAGATTGACTAAAGGGCAATGACTTTCTTGGATCCCAGTTGATCCACATGCCTAGGATGTAGGCTGCATTCCCTAGGTCATTATTCTCGAAATACATTCCAAGCCTGTACTTCACCGCGTGAAGAGCTGGGATGTCATTTCAAGTGAGGAGAATATCGTCAATCAATTAGAACAAGAAACATTATGATGCTCCCACTGATCTTCTTGTAAACACAGGATACTTGTATAATAGCATACATATCTTTATGGCGATTGTATGAAAACATTTTGGCTATTTCCATCTAGACATCCTCTTCCAGACGTCCATTAAGAAAAGCAATTTTCATAACAACACGCTATAACAGAACATGTAATTATAACAAGTAGATACCTAATGGACTCAAACAAAGCTATCGGTGAAAAATTTCATCACTATCCACCCAGTGGACTTATCTGAAATTTCATTCACTAGCTTGTCATTATAGGTAACAATGTTACTTTCCATGTCTATCTTCTAAGAAGATCCATATATAGCCTCTGGGTGTTACCCCTTTGGCGGCTCAATCAAGTCCCACACTTGATTAGCAGACATGTAGTCCATTACGGTTCTTATGGCGCTTAGCCATTTCTTGGAATCTAGTCCACTGACCGCTTCCATTTCCTCATAAGTCTTTAGGTTCATCCTTGAAAAATTCGTCATGCCTAGCATATCGAATCGATCCAGACTTATGTGGTTCCTGTGTTACTTGAACCTCAGGTTGACCTTCAACCTGCATGTGTGATTCCACTCTCCATTTGTGTCTAACTGTATTGTGGTTGATTTTTGGACCTTGTCCTAATCAAATCTACTCCCACTAGCTTCTTTCAAAAGGACATCTCCTCAAGAAGGACAGCAGTTTGAGCAACAAATATTTTTGTTCTCATCGGGATAGAAGTAGCACTCTTAGTGCCCCACAAACACACACTATGGAGTGTCAGAATAGTTGCTTGCATGGCCTCTAAAGGAAGTAAATTTGCATGACTATTCAAAGGTGGAACCACATCCAATGTGTTCCCTTTTCTTTCTTTGAATTTTACCACACAGTTGTGGTGTTCCAAGTAAGCTGTGAGACAACCCCACACTCCTCAAGATAGTCATCAAATTCTTTACTTCCTACTTTGATCCAATCAAAGGGTTTTTAATAGATTCTCCAATTCGATTCTATACTTCATTTCTTGACTTCTTGGATTTCTCCAAAGTTGCGTGTTGGATATGTCATATCCGAACTTAATGAAGTATACCACTTAGTGCTTGTCTCCATGGGTCTACTCACATTGCTGTGCACTAGATCCAACAGGCAACTAACCTCTCTCTTCTTCCTAAATGAAGGTAGCATCTGTCATCTTCTCCATTAGACAAGGCTCACATATATCATAACCCTTAAAGGATAATGATCCCAATAGTCCATGGACTTTTGGATGTGGCTTTTGTCTTATGGCCCAAGAGACAATGCAAAGAGATGGTATTGATTGAATCATTGGATTTGATCTATTCAGTGTTACACATAGAACTACAAGCTATTATCAATTGTACTACTACTATAGAACATTCCAGATTTAAAGAAATACCAATTTATTTCAAACTGAAAATCCATTCAAGATAATGGATATAATGTTCTAATACAAAAGCTAGTACATAACAGCAAAGTTCTAGATAAAGTCTCCAAGGCAGTGAGATGACATCAACAGCAGCATCCAATGCTCCGTCCCTGACTCGAAAGTCGATCCCACCAAGCCTTATTGTCCTACTTCTTTTGAGCTCCTGCATATGAAAAACATATGTAAGCTCCTCATGCGGTACCCAGTACCCATGAATAAGAAGTAGACATAAAGACCTCAGTAACACAATACCTGAAGCAGATGGATAACATCCCTTCTTTTGTGCCATGCTCTTCCTGGGCCTTAATCCATCCTGAAATTTCCATGCATTCCCAGTCTTCCGAAGTTTTAGCTTCGAAGATACGGAACCATAGTCATTCCTGGATTCAGGCAAATACCCAGAAGATCCAACAACACTCTCTTTATTACTATTTGAAGTGCCTGGTGTGAAGAGACCTCGAAGATGTATGATCATATCATAAATCCCCATCTCATCACACTCAACCTGGACCTCAGGGGTCATGCACCTCAAAATAAGAGCAGTGTAATGTTCACTATCCACACAATGTTCAAGATAGACATTCCACTCCCACTCTGTACAAAAATATATACAGGGCTGGGTTGGAGGTCTTTCAAGAAGATATACCATATTCTCATGTTCTAGAAGTTTGGACAAAAGTCTGAACCATCTTGTCCAATTTGTTCCATCCAGTTTATTTTTAAGAAGTTTCAATCTAGGTTCAGGAGATGGAATCATCTACAATAAGCAAATCAGAAAAATAAGTACTATGATAAAGCATTTAACAAGGACTTTAAATTAAATGCTATACTCCCACTATTTCCTTAACGAGTTGATAACTCTCAAAAATCAACTTGGAAATACGTGAGTAGGATCCTAATTTCACACGAGGTCTCCGCGACTCACGAGGGTGAGTTGAGATGCACAGAGAGTCTCATGCTTCCTTAGGTAGGCATGCCAGCCAATTGTGCCGCGCACAGTTCCTCTTAGTTAAGACAGACTAGGCGCCCTGTGTCCAGCGAGGGCTGGATACAACACAGAACCCTATCCTCTCAACAGCTGCCTCTAGTGATTCATTATGTCATATGAAAAACTAGTCAAGTCTGGTCCTAACCGTTATGCCCAGGGCCAACGAATTTCCTTGCGAAGGCACGCCCAGGTTAAAACTGGACTGGGGAAATCATTGTCACCACACACCTCCTAAAGATAAGTGGGTGTGTCCCACGAGGGTGGGAAACAGTTCACAACACCACCGATCGATAGTTTGATGAGGGCTACGCATTAGAAGGCTATTGACTTGATATTTCAATGAGAGTTTTTGCATGTTGATTTTATTCTTTTCTAGCATGCAGTTTTCCTATGGTTATGGCAGCAAAGGAAAAACATCGCAGGCATGCTATGGACAAAATAATAAACCATCACAGGCATGCTATTTTGGTCGATATGGTCATAGCCCTTTTCATACATGTAACTTGTCACGAGCCATGTGACATGTTATCATGCATCCAAGGGTTGCGAGTCCCTTATGCAGATCAGCCCATGCCAAAAGCCGAAAGCATGTGTCCTTCCTTCAGACGCAAGTCCATCACCATGCTTCCAAAGCTGGCGCCACTCTGAAATCGGTTGAAGAAGACACCTTGTTGTCTTTGATGAACCTTAACCTATCTTATGTAAACAGTTCTACATCTATTCTAAGGAAAGATGAAAATTTTACATCAAGAAGGGGGAGAACCACACGCAGGTGGCAGAAAGATTTTACAAGCATTCATCACAGGTGGAAACATGCTTCCACGTCACAACACAGGAGGGCACTCGCTATGACCATATCAACCCATGGAAGAGACAAGTGGCGCATATATAAAATTTGAAAAATTGGAATAATCAAATTTTTAGTCCCTTATGCGCCAACTCCATCTAAACACTTTCTTAACCAATTTTGTGCTAAAATTTAGATCAAGTTTTAGGATGATTTCATAGACTCTATCGGCTGGCAGTTTTGTCAGATCAAGAGACCCGGCCAGTCCGAAGACACAATGCCCGTCCTACTTGACAAAACCACGTGCGCCTCTGGTCTTAAATCAACCATAAGCAAGATCCAAGTTTTCGGCCACAAAGTTGAGAAGAGAGGTTTGGATGAAAAACGCTTTCTACGTGAAACGCGCATGGATAGAGAGAAAAATTTTCCAAAAATTTTTCACATAAGCAAACGTACACCTTGTGTTTCTCGCAAGTAGCTCTGATACCACTGTTAGTGAATGCCGGGTGTAATTTAAAATTTTTGCAGTCCCAGGACGCAGCGGAAGAAGCATTACACCCGAAACACATTCCAGTCCCAAGGATCCATGCGAGGGAGAGAACACAAGGATGTGTTAGGGTTAGTACCTTTATTGCTTGTTAGGATGAAGGTGCCAAGTTGAAGACGCCCAAGTGTTCGCCCTCTACAAGTATCCACGCGTCGACCTTCTCAACGTTGCTCCCTTCCACGCTCGGTGCTAGCCTCGGGAAAAGAATCAAGCCTTCTTTTCACTTGCGCCACCTTCAAGAGAAGTTGCGCCAAGCACAAGATGTTAGCCGCCAACTCCTTGTCCTATTCTCTCCAAGAGAAGAAGGAGATGAGGAGTTTCGGCCCTTAGGAAGATTAAGAGGAGATTACACCGCCAAGTCCCTCTCCAAGTCACGCCAAGAGGATAGAAAGGAGAAGACTTGCAGTTACATGTTGGAAGAAGGATTGCGCCAAGATGATGTTGTCGCCCTCTAGCCTTGCTCACGCCTCTCTACGTTGGTTCACACTTCCAAGAAGTCGAACTAACAACAACAAGAGAGGGCGGCAAGGGTCCTATTAATAGGACAAGGGGCGGCTAGGGCAATGGCTAGGATCATGCCAAGTGGGCGGCTAGGATGAGAGGGGTTTGTGGTAAGGAAAGTCTCCAAGACTTTGCCATAAACCTTATTCAACCTATCCTTATTTGCCCAATAGCCATATCAGCCCAAGACATGCCTTAGAGGCATTCTTTCCATCCAAGGAGAAGGGCTAGGCGCAACATGCATGAAGAATTCGTCCAAGGGTGGTGTCATGGGAGAAATTAGGGTTTGAGGTAAGGTAAGTCTCCAAGACATTACCATATACCTCTTCCCTATATCCATATGCGCCCAAGCTCTTTCCAAAAGAGCCACCAAGCCATATCAGCCCCAAGACTTGCCTTAGAGGCAAGTATTCCATCCAAGGAGCAAAGGGGGAGGCGCCTAATGCTTCCTTATGAAGCAACATGCGCCCACCTCACCCCATTATGCCCTTGGCGCCAATGGGGTGAAATTCTTCCCCATTATACCCTTATTTGCTTATACCTCTTCTTCATAACTAGTTATTGGGCCTCATTGGATAATGAGCTAGCCCAAACTTCATGGCATGGGTTGATTAAGCCATTGGATCCAATCCAATGCAACCCTAATCCAAATGTGACCAATCTAGGTCAATTTCGGGTCAACCTGCCAAAAATGAAGTTTGGCTCCAATAACTTTCTTCCAACTCATCAGGCCCATTGGCGCTGATGAAATCTTCCAAATGGATCCAAGTTATCCAATAACTTGATCCAAAGGCTTCTGATTAAAGCAACGTCAAGAGTCTATTGCGTGTGACCCCGTAGGATCCATATGACGATGGCAATGATGTAAACATCATAAGTAGTGAGGGGTATCTAGCAACACATCACTACTACCCATGTCATAGGACTTAAGTCATTATGGCAACAACTCCTAACAAGCAACGAGGATTCCCATTGCATTACAGATCCCTTTGCCTAAACTGATATCCTGCCATTGGAATAGTCTCAAGTTTATTATCCAATGCATTGGTCATGACTTAGCTAGTGTGGCCACACATTCCTGTCATGCACCAATAAGGTGGGGCGCCCCGAGGTGGATATCATGCTTCCAATATGGAAGGGGCAAATCCTACTATTAGTCATCCATGCCTCTACATGATTTATGACATGCCCAATGACAGTCGTTTTGATCTCCCAATTACGGAGAGACGTAAGACTGTATTAAAGCATACCCATCATCAAATCTAGACATGAATACCTCAAGTCTAAGGATCAATGCAAACCTCTTGCATGTGAGATTGACTTGTTGACTAGACAAATCAATCCTCACGATGGATCACTCCAGTGCATCCAATGCACCTGTATGTCTGCGTTACTGTGCCCTGCACCTAACCAGCCCATACACCAGTCTCACATGTACCAAAGCTGTCCCATATCTGCTAAGGTACCTTGACTGGGGATAGCTTGTGAGAATGGATCCAATCCAAACTCCTGGGACATTATATATGCAACTCAATACATCTACGCAGGTAGAGAAGTCTGCATAATAACGACCATGCCTTTCATAATTCTATCAAAGTACTTTCATAACAATGCCTGACCATGTCCATACATTGGTCTGCAGGGCATATACACCAACATGGAGGACTCTCCTAAGGCATGGATCTTCTTCCCGAGGCTAGCACCGGGCGAGGAAGAAGAAAACTTGAGGAATCCGTGTGTGCGAGACTACAGAGGGCAAACACTTGGGCGCCTTCATCGACATCGGCTTCTAATTGCTTAAAGGTACTTACTATCACATCGTGTCGACCCCCTCGCAAGAGATCTTCATTGGGTTTTTGGGACTAGCCTGTTTCGGGGACATTCTTCCGCTGCGTAATATGTATGTCTATGGCTCTGAAAATGTAAAATGTCCCCGGGGTTTCCCAACACATAGAACTTTAAATGATTACACAAACCTAAACCTGCAAGGGGTTCGCTCTAGTATTGCTCGTCCCAACATAGAGGCGAACAATTTTGAAATCAAGCCATCTCTATTTTCCATGGTTCAACAAAACCAGTTTGGAGGTTTGCCATTTGAGGATCCTAATATGTACATTTCTATATTTCTTAAATATTGTGATACATTAAAGATGAATGGTGTTTCTAATGATGCTCTTCGACTTAGAATTTTCCCTTTTTTTTTTAGGGATAGAGCTCGCGCATGGCTTCACTCTCACCAGCCAGGTTCCATAACAACTTGGGAGGAACTCTCCAATGCTTTTCTAGCAAGATATTTTCCCCCAAGCAAAACTACACAGCTTAGGAACCAAATCATGAGCTTTGTTTAGAAAGAAGGAGAATCATTTTACGAGGCGTGGGACCGATTTAAAGAACTTCAAAGAATGTGCCCACACCATGGCCTCGACAAGTGGGTAATCATTCACATGTTTTATAATGTATTGAATTATAATACTCGCATGTCAGTCGATGCTGCTGCCAGTGGGGCGATCATGAACAAGAGTGTGGATGATGCAATCAATTTGTTTGAAGAAATGCCTTTGAATCATTGTCAATGGGTAAGTGAGAGAGGGCCATCTGCCAAGGCGTCAGCTAGGTATGACTTAGATGCTACCACTTTGTTTGCCACCAAGGTTGACTCTTCAACTAATAAAATTAATTCTTTAAGTCTTAATCCTACCACTGTTAATGCTATTTCATGTGAGATTTGTTGTAATGCAGGACATTATACATAGGATTGTCAGTTAGGAGTTTCTACACAGGGTGTGTGCGACTCTGAACAAGCGAATGCAATTGGGAATTATAATGGAAGACCTCAGAATGACCCATACTCAAGCACTTATAACTCTAGTTGGAGGAACCATCTCAGTCTTTCATAGAGGAGCAATCAAAATCAAGCACCTCTGGGTAATAATCGACAGCTCTCTAGCTTTCAGCAAAGACAGTACAACTAACCTCCACCTCAAGCTCCCCATTAGTTGAACCTAGAAATTATGATGGAGACCTTTATTGCCACACAAACCATGCAGAATGACAACTTCATACATCAATTCGATGATTTAAGGCAAGAATTTAGACATGTTGGCGAGTCTATCAAGAATCTGACTTCTGGGATGGAATCTATGAAGATCCATCAAAAGATGTTGGAAGCTTAGATAGCTCAACAGGTCTGCTCTTCAAGTAGGCCTACAGGTAGACTACCGGGGAAACCAGAGATAAACCCACGTGAGCACTGCAATGCCATTACAACACGTAGTGGAAAACAATTGGAAGAGCCACGAGCACCAGATTCAACGCAAGACCAAGAGGTGCAGAATTCTGAATCAATAGAGGAAGAGAGAAATAATGGCGACACATCTTTGCAAGATAGGGAGCTGGAACCAGCTTATGTGCCACCACCTCCCTACAAATCGTCAGTACCTTTCCCTCAAAGATTGGTGAAGGCTAAACTTGATAAACAATTTGGCAAATTTTTAGAGGTACTTAAAAAGCTTTATATTAATATACCTTTCACTTATGCTTTGTCACAGATGCCTTCATATGCCAAGTTCTTGAAAGAGATATTGTCCAACGAGAGGAAGTTGGAAGAGCATGGAACGGTCGCACTCATTGAAGAGTGTAGTGCAATAATTCAAAATAAGTTGCCATCGAAGCTTAAGGACCCAGGGATCTATTCCTTGTTTGATTAGTGATATGTTTATTGACCGTGCTTTGTGTGATCTAGGGGCTAGTGTCAGCTTGATGCCACATTCTGTTTGTAAGAAGCTGGACATTGGAGATCTTAAGCCAACTTCTATTTCTCTGCAGCTAGCCGATCGCTCTGTACGGCATCCGGTAGATATCTTAGAGGATGTGCCTATTAAGGTCGGTAAGTTCTTTATTCCTGCTGATTTTGTTGTCCTCGAGATGGAGGAGGATTCTAGACTTCCCATAATTTTAGCTCATCCCTTTTTGGTGACAGCTGGAGCCATGATTGATGTTAAGAATGGGAAGCTCACTTTTAAAAAAGCCTTCTTTCGCAGGATCTTGTTGCAGTGTTGAAGTCTTGGAAGACACTTCACAAATGACCATTGATTCCAGGATGGAGAAGGATCCGCTTGAAGTTTGTCTTGTCAAAGGTGATGATAGTGATGAAGAGGAGGAGGTAAGCTCATATTCTGCGTTGTTAAATTTTGCATCGCCACTTGAGTCCAAAAAGATGAGAGAAGAACACTTGAGCATGCAAGAAGGTAAACCTGATGAAAGAAAGAGGTATGAATTTAAAACTCTCCCAAATAACCTCAAGTATGAATTTCTTGGAGAGAACTCTACTTTTCCTATAATTATTAATGCAAATCTTAATGCTTCTCAAACTGCTAGGCTTTTAAATGTACTTTGGAAACATAAGAGAGTGATTGGCTATGCCCTTAATGATATAAAAGGAATTAATCCATCTGTTTGTATGCACAGAATATTTTTAGAAGAAGGGAGCAAGCCATCAATTGACTAATAGAGGAGGCTCAACCCGAACATGAAGGAGGTAGTGAGGAAAGAAATTCTTAAACTCCTGGTTGCTAGAGTCATTTATCCCATATCTGACAGCCAGTGGGTGAGCCCAGTGCATGTTGTGCCAAAGAAAGGAGAGATTATTGTGATGAAGAATGAAAACAACACTCTTATTCCGACAAGAACGGTAACAGGGTGGCAGATGTGCATTGACTATCGAAAGTTGAATGTCATCACCCAAAAAGATCATTTTCCCTTCCTTTCATTGATCAGATATTGGAACGCTTAGCATGTAATTCTTATTTTTGTTATCTTAATGGATATTCTAGTTTCTTTCAGATTTCTATTCATCTAGAATATTAGGAGAAGACGATGTTCACGGGCCCATATGGCACTTTTGCTTATCGCCGCATATCGTTTGAACTTTGCAATGCACCAACTACTTTTCAGTGTTGCATGATGGCTATTTTTTTTATCTTATTGAGGAAATTATGGATATGTTTATGGATGATTTTTCTATATATGGTTTTGATTTTGATATTTACCTATCTAATCTATCACATGTGTTACAACATTGTAAAGAGTTTAATTTTATTTTAAATTGGGAAAAGTGTCACTTTATGGTTAATGATGGTATTGTTTTGGAGCACTTGATTTCTAATCGTGGTATTGAAGTAGATAGGGCAAAGGTAAGTGATTAAGAAATTGCCACCACCATCTTCTGTTAAGGGAATTAGGAGTTTTCTTGGTCATGTTGGTTTTTATAGATGCTTTGTTAAAGATTTTTCAAAAGTTGCTAGACCTCTTACTTTATTACTTGGTAAGGATGTTTCTTTTATTTTTGATGAGAATTGTATGATTGCTTTTCAGAAACTCAAGAAAGCTCTTACCATAGCACCCATAATTCAACCACCTAACTGGTCACTTCCTTTTGAGCTAATGTGTGATGCCAGCGACAATGCCATAGGGGCTGTTCTTGGACAACGCAGAGAGAAGAGGTTGCACGTTATATATTATGTGAGCCAGACATGGGACGATGCATAAATCAATTATGCAACCACAGAGAAGTAGTTTATAGCTATTATTTTCACATTCAATAAATTTAGATCTTATCTTATTGACTCTAAGTAGTTGTTTACACAAATCATGCAGCCATCAGGTATCTTATGAGTAAGAAGGATTCAAAACCAAGATTGATCAGATGGATCCTTTTGCTGCAAGAATTTGACTTGGATATCAAGGATAAGAAGGGCGCTGAAAACTATGTTGCTGATCATTTGTCGCGCCTTATTTAGGAAGATGGAGTGCAGAAAGTTACCGAGTATAAGATTGATGACGCCTTTCTTGACGAGCATTTCTTTGCTATCACAAGGAATGATGCTCTGTGGTATGCTAATTTTGTAAATTATTTGGTGTCTGATATTTTACCTACTGACTTGAATTATCAGGGTAGAAAGAGATTCTTGTCAGAAGTAATACATTATTTCTGGGAGGATCTTTTTTTATTTAAGAGATGTGTAGATGGGTTATACAGGAGATGTCTGCTAGAGAAGAGGTCAAGGATGTACTCTTTCATTATTATAGTTCTGTTTGAAAGGAAACCTAGGTCACATGCGCATTCAAAATTTTGTAGCGACGGCGGAAATACTAGGTTTCAAAGATCGCATGACTTAAACATATGATCAACCTTGAAAGGATAGGTTAGAGCATTACCATTGCCATGCTTTGAGTGGCGGCTTGGAAGAAGAAAGGGGCGAGTGCCTCTTCTCCAAAAGTATCACACACAAGATGATGTTTTGCTTCTCCCTTGTGCTCCTTGTGCTAGCAAAGACACTAGGGGTCTTTGATCGAGTGAGGAGATGAGATGTTCACCCTTGGCGTGGTTAAACTCCTTCTTTTCGTGAAGAGCGAGAAGAATGCGAGAGGAGGAAGAGAGCGGTTTTGAAAACCGAGAGGGAGAGTCCAAGAAGGAAAGATTCGGTTACCATATTTGGTAAGAACCAAACATGTAACCCCCTTTCTTAACTCCCTCTTTAACTCCTATGCGTTCACCCTAAGTGAACCAACCGAAACCTCTCATTTGAACCATGCGTTCACTAAGTGAACCGGTTCAATTTCATTTGGTTCAAGGACCAAATCGAACAAGCCCTGGTCTTGATCTGATTGAACCAAATGGCTCAAGATCCAACCACACATCTCATTGAATCTCTTGATCTTTACGATCAAGCATCAATTCTCCCGATCGAAGCTTACCGATCATATGCCCTAATCAATCAAACATGATTAGACTAGATCTCACTTCCAATCAGAGTTTAAATTGCTTTAAACTGAACTAGAATAATTCCAATCCACACGATCTGACATAAGTAAGCCATATCATCAAATTGTGCGACCCTAAGGGTTTCCTTCAACGTCAGTGACGATAACTTACGTTATCACGATCAGAGAGGGGTATCTAGCAACACATCACTGTCTCCCGATATGAAGGAAAGAGTCTTCCAAGACTACTCCCAAAACATAGCACAAGTGTGAATCCAATTCACCCAGCATACATGTTCCCTTTGCCACTGGATGTTCACGTTGGACAAGCGTGTCTAGCCTGTAATTCCAACACGATGAGAATGGTTAGATCAGATGAACATAGTCATCTGGGTATGGCCATACACATTCTCAACCATCTCATCCAGGGGGCCCTAGTAGAACACCACACTCCAACTAGGAGAGGCAATCCTTTATCTATCGCTAGTGTCCTAACATGACTTATGCCCACTATCCAAGATAATCCTTAACCATTATCTTTCAAATGATATTGAACTACCTCAAGACAATGTCAATCATCACTTAGAAACACAAGTGATCTCAAGTCAGAGGGAATATGCCACTTGCTCGCTTATAAGGATTTATTCATATTGTGACAAACAATTGAATATCCTAAGTAGGGTCAGTCCAGTACATCCAATGCACCTATGTGTCTAAATCTTATTCCATGCTCGAAGCATCCTATAAGATTAGAACACATATTAGTCTCAATCATATCAAGGCTGTCTCATGTTCACCAAGATATCTCGACTAAGGACAACTCTGAAAATCAGCTAAGCTGAACATCATTGAGACATTACTCAGAAGTATACATATAGCAGCAGGTAATGCAACAATCTGAATAACAACAATTGCCTTTATAAAACATATACATAGTTTGTACATGATACTGATAATAACCCAAGGCCTCAAACATTTAGCCTTAAGGGCATACCCCAACAATCTCCCACTTGCACTTAAACTAATGGTTGAGAAATCTCAAACCCATATTATTACAGTGCTTCTCATGCTTCTGCTGCGCCAGAGGCTTTGTAAGCGGGTCAGCTAGATTGTCATCTGTATGAACCTTGCAGATCTTGATCTCTCCTCGATCTATGATCTCACGGATCAAATGAAACCTTCTTTGTATGTGCTTGGACTTCTGGTGTGACCGTGGTTCCTTTGCTTGTGCAATTGCTCCAGTGTTATCACAGAAGATAACCAATGGATCTGCACTCGAAGAAACAACACCAAGTTCCTGAACGAACTTACGAATCCATACTGCCTCCTTTGATGCTTCTGAGGCTGCAACATACTCAGCTTCTGTTGTGGAATCAGCAACAATTGACTGTTTGAAACTCTTCCACACCACTGCTCCTCCATTCAAGCTAAAAACATAGCCTGATTGCGATCGGAAATCGTCTTGGTCAGATTGGAACGAAGCGTTAGTATATCCTTCAATACTGAGTTCTTCCTGACCTCCATAAATCAAGAACATATCTTTGGTTCTCCGAAGATATTTCAAAATATTCTTGACTGCAATCCAGTGTGCCTTCCCTGGATTACTTTGGAACCGACTGGTCACGCTTAACCTGTAAGCGACGTCTGGGCGAGTACATAACATCGCATACATGATGGACCCAATAGCCGAAGCATAAGGCGTATTGTCCATCTCATCTTTCTCAGACTGTGTTTGAGGACACTGGATCTTTGAAAGATTCAGACCATGTCTGACTGGAAGATATCCTCTTTTAGAATTTTCTAAATGGAATCTCTCCAGGACCTTATCGATGTAAGTACTCTGGCACAGCCCGAGAAGCCTATTAGATCTATCTCTGTAGATCTCCACACCTAATACATAGGCTGCTTCTCCCAAATCTTTCATCTGGAAACATTTTCTTAACCATGCCTTGACAGCATGTAGATCAGGAATATCGTTTCCAATGATCAAAATATCATCGACGTAGAGGACTAGGAAAGTAATCACGCTCCCACCAAACCTTTTGTATACACACGGGTCATCTTCATTTTTGATGAAACCAAATTCAGTAACTGATTCATCAAAACGAATATTCTAGCTTCTCGATGCTTGTTTTAGTCCATAAAATGGACTTCTTTAATTTGCATATTTTATGACATTCTGATGGATTGATGAAACCTTCAGGCTGTGTCATATACACATCCTCTTCCAGTTTTCCATTAAGGAAAGCGGTCTTCACATCCATTTGCCAGATCTCATAATCATAATATGCTGCTATCGCGAGAATGATTCGAATGGACTTGAACATGGCTACAGGAGAGAAAGTTTCATCATAATCTATCCCGTAGATTTGTTTGAAACCTTTCGCAACTAGCCTGCCCTTATAGGTAACCACGTTACCGTCCATGTCTTTCTTCTTTTGAAGATCCATTTACAGCCTATAGGGATTACTCCCGGAGGCGGATCAACCAAATCCCAGACTTGGTTTTCTGACATGGAGTCCATCTCGGCTCGCATAGCTTCAAGCCATCTTGCTGATTCCGGTCCACTGACCGCATCCGCATAAGTGAGGGGTTCATCATTAATGATGTAGACTCCATCATAGCGCTCAGGCTGACGACGAATCCTTCCCGATCTACGCGGTTCCCGTGATATCTGAGCCTCAGGTTGAACATTAACCTGATCTATTGGCTCAGGCTCATCCAACTGAGCTTGAATACTTTGTCCCTCTTCTGGAATTTCATCCAGCTTTATTTCTCTCCCACTGGCCTCTTGCAGAAGAAATTCCTTCTCAAGAAAAATAGCCGTTCGAGCAACAAATACTTTGTTCTCTTTGGGATCATAGAAATAATAACCCTTAGTTTCTTTAGGGTAACCAACAAATATACATTTATCAGATCTGCTTTCCAGTTTCCCAGAGGCGAGCTTTTTGACATAAGCCTCGCAACCCCAGATTTTGATAAATGTCAAGCTTGGCTGTTTCCCATACCATAACTCATATGGTGTCTTTGAAACGGCCTTGGATGGCACTCGGTTTAGCACCTTTGCAGCTGTTTCCAGTGCAAATCCCCAAAAGGAGTAAGGTAGAGTAGCCTGACTCATCATAGAACGAACCATATCCAATAAGGTTCTATTTCTCCTCTCGGACACACCATTCCATTGCGGTGTTCCTGGCGGAGTGAGCTGTGAGATAATCCCACACTCCTTCAGATAGTCAGTAAACTCACGACTCAAGTATTCTCCACCTCGATCTGAACGAAGTGCCTTGATATTTCTGTTGGGGTATGCCCTTAAGGCTAATGTTTGAGGCCTTGGGATTCCATGAGTATCATGTATATAAACTCTTTTGTTTATAAAGGCAATGGTTGTTATTCAGGTTGTTACATTGTCTGCTGCAATATGTGTACTTCTGAATAATGTCTCAAAGCTGTTCAGCTAGGCTGACATGCAGTTAAGTCCTTAGTCGAGATATCTTGGTAAACATGAGACAGCCTTGATATGATTGAGACTAATGTGTGTTCTAATCTTATAGGATGCTTCGAGCATGGAATAAGATGTAGACTCATAGGTACATTGGATGTACTGGACAGACCCTATTAGGATATTCAATTGCTTGTCACAATGGGCGACAAGGAGTGTCGTTCTTCCAGGGTAGGGACCCTGATGCCAACACTAGGGTGTGTTGATGCCAATGTCTAAGGGCATTGATGCCGATGTCAGGGACGTCGATGCCGATGTCAGGGGACATCGAAGGAGACTCTATAAGAGCTCAGTGATTGCAAGATCACTTCCCGGAGCAGGGGCTCTGATGCCAATGCATAGCATTGATGCCAACACTAAGGCGTGTTGATGCCAACCCCAGGGGGCGTTGATGCCAACACCAGGGCGTGTTGATGCCAATGCATAGCATTGATGCCGGCGCCAGGGGCGTTGATGCCGGCGCCAGGGGCGTCGATGCCGGTGTCAGGGACATCGAGGTTTAGCTAATATGGTGAAGCAAGATTATCCTTGACAAATTTGTTGATGCAGGTTGCTATAAGCATAGTGCAGCAAAACACTCATCAGCAGAGGATGGAAGGACTTTGAACATTGGAGGGCCAGTGTTCAACTTGCATGGAACATCGAGGGCGATGTTCAAATCAGGTGGGGGAGTATTGTCAGGGCCCGGTTCAGGCGGTCCGGCCCAGGCCCAAACACAAGCCCAAGCCACCAAAGCCCGGTCAACATTCGACTTTGACTGGGATTCGAGATTTCGGAACGCGGGGCAAACGCAGCCGCGTGCATCTTCTTCACGCGGAGCGACAGCCGCATCTTCCTCGGTGGAAGAAGCGGACGAGGCGGCAACCCAGCAGACGCGAGCCCGTGTGCGACGGATGCGGACGACGAGATGGGAGCGGCGTCCTCTCCACCGGACTCCAGAGGAGAAAACGGAGACATCGTCGAGATCTTCGGGCGACGTGGACGCGGGCGGATGAAACGGAGCTCGCGGAACCATGTCAGCAGGCGAGAAGGAAGCGGCCATCACCAGGTCCTATAAGAACCGTTGCAGGGGCGACGAGAAAGGGGTGCGCAGAGGCGTCACCACACAGAGAGCGCCGGGGGCGACTCCACCGGCGACGGCGAGGCGCCGTCGCCCTTCCAGAGCTGGGCTCTGATGCCGCCAGGGGGCGAAGGTCGGCGCGGAGGTGCCGACGAGAGAGTGAGATCAAGGAGAGCTTGTAACCGGCGATGACCGGCGAGGGAGGGATGGGGGCACCGGCGACGGTGGTCGGCGGCTTGGAGAGACGTTGTAAGCTTTGTTGAAGGAATAAAGCTTCTTCCTTTCATATGTTCCCTTCCCTGTTCTGTGTTCTTCAAACGCGGCGGTTTCCGGCGAGTTCGCAGGCGCGGCGGCACCTGGCGGCTGAGGCGAACGCAGCGACGTTCGTCGCGAGGTTGAAGACGACGCGAGCGTTTCGAACGCTCGGCGTTCGAAACGAGGCAGAAGTCAACGGTCAAAACAGAACAAAATCGATTCGGAAATCGATTTGGAAGCTGACGTCGGCGCGACGTCAGCGAGGCGAAATTAGGAGCGGGATTTCGAATTCGCGAGCGGCGAACGAAATCGGCAGGTGACGTCAGCGGTCGAGCGGCTGACGTCAGCGAAGGGAAATTCGGCAACCGGCGTTGATGTGGTCAAAATTGATTTTGACCGAGAAGGTATCTTAATTAGGGTTCCGTTCTTTTCCGGATTTCTGAAATTGGGATTTAGGGTTTTCTCCGTGCGAATTGTATCTTGGGGAGAAAAATTATCCGGGGAGATTAGGGTTTCCAATTTCGGGCCGGAAACCCTAGGGCGAGTTGCGTTCCGGTATTCCGCCGGACGGCTCTAGGAAGCGGATAAGCGCTCATCCTAGGCCGATCCGACCGGGGCGTGACATCTGGCATGTTTACTAAATGGCCCACACACATCACTGTGTATAAGGTCAAGTAAACCTGAAGCCCTTTGACCTTTGTTAGGAAAAGGAGACTTCGTCATTTTACCCAATAAACAAGCTTTGCATGTATCAATCTCCTCATAGGAGAATGATCCCAGCAGTCCATGATCATGCAACCGCTTAATGCGTTTCTTGTTAATATGGCCTAAACGACTATGCCATAACAAGGTGCTGTCATCAGCATACTTGGCTTTCTTATTATCAATGTTTTGTATAGAACATTCCATGTCCAACATGAATAACCCATTGTTAATTGATCCAGTAGCATAAACAATATTATCATAAGAAAGATAATACTTTGAAGTCTTGCATTCAAAGGAAAATCCTTTCCTGACAAGAGCAGGAATGGAGATAATATTTTTAGTAATGCTTGGTACAAAGTAACAATTGTTTAGTTCTAATACAAGACCAGATGGTAATGAGATGTAATATTCTCCTACAGCAACAGCAGCAACCCGTGCCCCGTTTCCAACTCGTAGGTCCACCTCATGCTGTCCCACCTGTCTTCTTCTCTTGAGTTCCTGTACATTTGAACAAATGTGAACTCCACATGCAGTGTCCAACACCCATGAAATAGAAGAAGAGGATATCATGACTTCAGTCACGAAAATACCTGAGCCGGAAGCGATGCTTCCCTTCTTGTCTCCTTGGAGCGCTTTACAGTCCTTTTTCCAGTGACCCAGCTGGCCACAGTGGAAACATCTGTATTCCTTCGACCGCTTAACCTTCTGTTTCAGAGCCTTGTTGTAATTCTTGACAGGGGCTTTGCCCTTCTTCCCCTTCTTCTTGTTCCTAGAAGGAAACATCAAGACAGAGGTTGAAGGCTTTCCCTTTAGAGTTTCCTCTGTAGTCAAGAGCATATTCAGCAACTCTGCCGGAGTACAGTCGATCTTGTTCATATTAAAATTAATAATGAACGGATCGAAAGAGGCCGGGAGAGACTGCAGAATAATGTCTACAGCAAGCTCCTGATTGATGGTATGCCCCAGTTTCTCTAGAGCCTCTTTGTGCCCAATCATCTTGAGCACATGAGCTCCCACTGGACTCCCTTCAGTATGTTTGCTCTGAAAGAAAAGCTTAGTCAAATTATAGCGCTCAGTCCTCGCCTGTGCAGCATATAGCATCTTGAGGTTTGCTATAATTTCCATAGCAGACATATCCTCATGCTGACGCTGCAGCGGTGGCGTCATAGACGCTAGCATCAGGCAAGCGACATCAATGCTATCATTGACATGCTTTTCATAGGCATCGCGAACCGCCCTTGCGGCGTTCGCAGCGGGTTGAGGCGGTATAGCCGTCTCGAGGACATACAGTTTCCTCTCAGCCTTAAGAACGATCTTAAGGTGTCCGTACCTGTCTGAGAAGTTTGGCCCAGCAAACTTCTCCCTTTCCAGTAGGGATCGCACATTGAAGCTCATGGTGTTCGTTGCTGCAGGAATCTACAACAATGCAAGAACAGCAAGGTCAGTATCAATGTTAAGAATCAATTCAGGACTTAAGAATGATTCTTTTCTCACTATTTTATCTGGCTGAAAAATCCAGCAAAACAGCCCGAAAGAGTAAAACTCTTTTAGTGAGATGGGATCCAGATTTCATACTTGGTCTCCGCGTCCCGCTCAGGCGAGATAAGATGCACAGAGAGTACAAGCACTAATTTCTGGTAGGCAGTCCCTGCCAATCGCCAACCCGTGCGATTCCCCTTCATCTGGGCAATCCAGCCGACTGTGCCAACTGAGTTGGTACAACACAGTCTCTGATCCCACAGATGGCTGCCTCCATGTGCTATCATATGCCCCATATGTAGCCTACATGGTCAAGCTGACCCGACCTACTCCCTGGACCACCACGTGCTATGCTGAGCAACGAGAAGCGATAAATCCCTTCCCTGTAACACGCAGGTGTAATCCCGCACCGTCTGAAGATAGATGGACGTGCCCACTGAGTGGGTACAACACTGCTGTCATAGGGCTCAGGTGCGCCCACCAGGCAAATGCGCCTGTCATAGGGTCGAACCCTAGACCTCCCACCTGGTCAAGCCACTGCTGCATGCGCCTCTGCCAAGTGTGCTCTGTGCTCTTGTCTGATTAAATTACAATTTAATCTATCTAGACAAGATTGACTCGCAGGTCAATTACATTTTATAAATTAATTAAAAAGTGATTCGCAGATCACAATAAAAATTAATTTACAATTTTAATCCAGGCTCGCAGGCCCCAGCACAGCACACATTAAAAGGGCAACCCACATAAGATGAAATAAACATATATCATGGCATCCAATCAACATGTGATCCTTTAACAAGAAAATAAAATTTTTGAAAACCCATTGGCATCAATTTTAATTTTCTTATGTGCCCTACAACCTTACAACGGTCCATTGATAGGGATCCACTCATCATATCTAGTTAGATCCACTGCCCTTGCATGCACCAAGTCCTAACTGACTTGAGTTGACCTAATGGTCAACCATGCATGCGCCAAGGGCTGAACAACCCTCATGAGTTCTGGCAAGCGGGTGTGACCCCGGGCCTAACTCATGTGCGTTCACTGGTTGTCTCAATCAGACCTCGCTACACGCCTGTGACGCAATCGACCTATAGCCACCTCATGCTTGCGCATAGGTGCCATCTGGTCGACCCATCTAGGCTGTCAGATGGTCTGATCAGACTATTTGGATCTAACCTAGAGGATGACTTCAACCCCATCAACCCGTCTAAGGGTTTATAGTAGGCGCTTAGATCTAAGGTAGGGGCGCGCAAGTTAAGTTTTGATAAAACTCTATAGCATGCGCCAACACATCATACATGCGCAAATCATAAATAAACATACATCTAAGTTCTCAAACTAGCATGTAGTTTTCGGCATGTAATTAGATCTACTCTTAGCAAGCGCAAACAAGGATCACAAATAAGCAATCAAATTAACATACATAGAACCTCCTCTGATACCATTTGAAAGTCCCCTTCAAGGGGGAGCGAAACCCTAATAGGCGCATGTGTAAAATTTTTCATTGCGGAAGCTTGGGTTTCAATGATCGCATGTATGTTTCATTGATCAACTTATATAAACTTGCATAGATTGGAAGAGATTCATACCATGGCCATCGCTTGGATGGAGATTTGGAAGCAAGAGAACGATGAGGTTCTCCTCCAAAGTGTGCGCACACGAGATGAGACTTAGCCTACTCCTTGTTGCTCCTTGTGCTAGCAAGGCTCCAAGAATCCTGATCGCTTGAGGGAGAAGAGATGATGTCTCTAGCTTGGCCGAGTCTCTCCTTGTCGTCCACCCTTTCTCCACACGCGAAGACGTCGAGAGGAAGAGGCAAAAAGGGCGAGAATAGGATGAGTGCTCTCGAACGTGAGGTGAGTTAACTATTTTGGAAAACGCCTCTTCCAAAAATAGTAAAAACTTCACTTCATGCGTTCACGCATTCATGAACCATGCGCTCATTCAAGGCAAACCGCCCAAAGCGCCATCAAGCCTTTGAACCATGCGTTCACCTATGTGAACTGGTTCAAGCCATTCGGTTCAACCCAATTTGGTTCAAAGACCAAATCAAACCAAGCCTTGGTCCAGATCACCTAAAACCCTAAGGTTCATGATCTAACCGTTCATCTCTTGATGCCCTTGATCTCATCGATCTAGCATCAACTCTCTCGATCGAAGCTTACCGATCTCAAGCCCTAATCAATCAAACATGATCAGACTAGATCTCACTTACAATCAGAGTTTAAATCCCTTTAAACTGAACCAAAACAATTCAGTCCACACGATCTGACTTAAGTAAGCCATATCATCAAATTGTGCGACCCTGAGGGTTTCCTTTAAATGTCGGTAACGATAACTTACGTTATCACGATCAGTGAGGGGTATCTAGCAACACATCACTGTCTCCCAATATAAAGGAAAGAGTCTTCCAAGACTACACCCAAACCACAGCACAAGTGTGAATCAACTCACTAGGCATACATGATTCCTTTGCCACTGGATGTTCTTATTGGACAAGCGTGTCAAGCCTGTAGCTCCAATATGATGAGCATGATTAGATCAGATGAACATAGTCACCTGGGTATGGCCATACACTTTCTCAATCATCTCATCCAGGGGGGCCCCTTTAGAACATCACACTCCTTAAACAAGGAGACGGCAATCCTGTATCTATCACTAGTGCCCTAACCTGACTCATGATCATCATCCAAGATAGTCTATAACCATTATGTTTCAAATGATATTGAACTACCTCAAAACAATGACAATCATCATTTAGAAACACAAGTGATCTCAAGTCAGATGACATTATGCCACTTGTTGCAAACAAGGATTATTCACATTGTGACAAGCAATTGAATATCCTAGTAGGGTCTGTCCAGTACATCCAATGTACCCATGAGTCTACATCTTATTCCATGCTCGAAGCATCCTATAAGATTAGAACACATATTAGTCTCAATCATATCAAGGCTGTCTCATGTTCACCAAGATATCTCGACTAAGGACTTCATTGCATGTCAGCCTAGCTGAACAGCATTGAGACATTATTCAGAAGTACACATATTGCAGCAGACAATGTAACAAACTGAATAACAACCATTGCCTTTATAAACATATGAGTTTATACATGATACTGAAAGAATCCCAAGGCCTCAAACATTAGCCTTAAGGGCATACCCCAACAATATGTACCTTAGGAAAAATTCTCTTTTATAGCTATAATTAGTTTATTCAAATATTCATTTTTTTTATCAAATTCATAGATGCCAGTGTGGTGAAACCCCGAGTCCTGACCTTCTAAAACCCGAGTTTTACCCCAAAACGCTATTTCTATCATATTTTGTACTTAGAGTTCATGTAAAATCATAGTTTGATTCGCTTAGATATAAACGAGTCGTGTAATCGGTACTTAACTACCAAATTCTCGTTGGGAACGATAATCTTTTTATTACTTCGATAAATCTGTGCACTTACGAACGCATCAAGTTTTTGGCGCTATTGATAAGGATCAGGCCAGCCAATATCAATTTGATCGATAAGTTTATAGACTAGGCATTTTTCTTTTGATTTTAGCATTTACTTAGTTCTTCTTTTATAGTTATTTTTTGTTATTTTATTTTAATTTTATTGATTAACACGTTGTATGCCTAGAGCCTTAAAAACAAGTACTCTATTTTCTGAAGATCCAGAGATTGAATGCACCTTCCGCTTTCGAAGAAAATTACAGTTTCAGACTAAGAAAGTTGCAGAAGAGGGCGTGATGGCGAACAATCAATCACTAAGGGATTTTGCAGTACCTAATATACAGGGATTTAATTTTAGTATTGTTCCACCTATTGTGGAGGCAAATAACTTCGATCTTTAACTAGCACTGATGACCATGGTTCAGTAGAACCAGTTTGGGGGTTCTCCAGCATAGGATCCTAATCTTCATCTTGCTGTCTTTTTAGAATATTGTGACACCGTTAAGGTAAACGGTGTATCTTCTCATGCAATAAAACTGAGATTGTTTCCATTTTCTCTCAAGGATCGTGCACGGGCTTGGTTATATTCTCTTCACGCTGGATCGATTACTACATGGGACATGCTTTCATGTGCTTTCCGACCAAATACTTTCCACCAAGCAAGACAGTTCAGCTGAGGAATATGATAACTTGCTTTGGACAAAAAGAAGGAGAATTACTCTATGACGCTTGGGATCGTTTCAAGGAACTCCAGCGCATGTGTCCTCATCATGAGCTTGAGAAGTGGGTCCTAATCCATATTTTCTACATGGATTGGACTACAGCACATAGCTCATGGTGGATGCTGCGGCTGGGGGAGATATCTTGAGCAAAAATGTTGAAGATGCAATGACTTTGCTTGAAGACATGGCCATGAATCACAACCATTGGTCCAATGAGCGAAGTACCACAACAATGGATATGAGTAAGTATTGTAGTGATTCCTTGATATCTTTAGCTGCAAAGGTTGATTCTTTAGCTTAAAAATTGGATTCTTTTACTTTTCCTTTAGTTGCAGTTAATTATATTTCTTGTGAGGTCAGTGGTGTTTCAAGTCACACCTCTACTGATTGTCAGCTTTTAGCCTCACCACAGGATGACTCTTGTCAGGAGCATGTCAATGCTTTAGGCAACTACCACTAAAGGCAGGTGAACGACCCTTATTCTACTATATATAATCCAGGCTGGAGGAACCACCCTAATTTGTTATACAAGAATAATCAAGGGCAAATTCCTCAGCAATCTAATTAGCAGAAAAATAGGCAGCCACCAGGTTTTCAGTCCAAGCAATTCAGTTAGCCTTAGAAGTCCAACTTGGAGTCCCTTTTGGAAGGTTTCGTTGTTGCTCAAAAGAAGCACAATGAAGATGTCTCTGATGTTATTAAGCATCTAACATCTCGTGTGGACCTTGGCAACCCACAATGAGATCTTAGAGAGCCATATAGCTCAACAGGCAAGCACTTTCAAAGGGACTACAAGTAAACTTCCAGGGCAACCAGAGATGAATTTTAGGGAGCACTGTAGTGCAATAACCACGAGGAGTGGTGAGCAATTAGATGAGCCCCAGATGCCTGACGAAGGACCTACATCTATAGTTGGCAAAGAGCATTGTGAGGAATCTCTACTTTATAAGGAGAAACCTATGGAGCAGGAAAAGGAGAAAGAGAAGGAAGAAGTCTATGTAGGTCCTCTTGCATATGTTCCATCGATTCCTTTCCCTCAGAGGCTGGCCAAGGTGAAATTGGATAAATAATTTGCCAAATTCCTGGAGGTATTGAAAAAGTTATACATCAACTTTCCTTTTACTGATGCTTTATCACAGATGCCTACATATGAGAAGTTTCTAAAAGACATCCTTTCCAATAAGCACAAAATTGAAGAGTATGGTACTATGGCACTTACAGAGGAATGTAGTGCGATAATCCAGAATAAAATACCTCAAAAGTTGAAAGATCTAGGGAGCTTCTCGATTCCTTACCAGATCGGCGACATGTCTTTTGAAGGAGCTTTATGTGTCATGGGCGCAAGCATAAGCTTGATGCCTTTGTCAATTTGTAAAAAGCTTGATATAGGATACTTGAAATCGACCACTATCTCACTACAGCTTGCTAACTAGTCTGTTTGATGCCCTGTGGGAATTTTGGAGGATGTCCCGATTAAAGTTGGTCAATTTTTTATACTTGCAGATTTTGTAGTGTTGGAGATGGAAGAAGATATTAAATTGCCTATCATTTTATGGAGACCATTCTTAGCTACTATAGGAGTTGTGATAGATGTGAAGAGAGGGAGATTGACTCCAAATATTGGTGAGAATAATATTGATTTTGATCTTTCCTCTTCTCTTAAAAGGTCTCTTTTGCAGATTCTTGTTTTAATGTTTATGCACTTGAACTGGAGATAAATGAAGAAAATATGAAAAAGGAAATAGACCCTTTGGAGATATGTCTTGTCAAAGAAAAGGGTGAAGAAGAAGATATTGGGGGAAGAAGCTCAAGCTTATACAAAAATTTTGGATTCAGGACTGACGATCGAGCTACACAAAGCCAAAGCTGAGAAACTTATTTTGGTAAAACCTGAACCAATGAAGATGAATAAGTTGGAACTCAAATCACTCCCACCAAACTTAAGGTATGAATTTTTGGGAGAAGATTCCACATACCCGGTGATTGTCAGCGCGGATTTAGATCAGGTTCAGACAAAAAAGTTGCTTGATGAGCTTCGATTACATAGGAAGGTCATTGATTATTCATTGGATGATATACATGGTATTAACCCTTCTTTGTGTATGCACAGGATTTTTCTTGAGGAGAATTGCAAACCCTCCATAAAGTATCAACGTCAGTTGAATCTCGTCATGAAGGAGGTGGTAAAGAAGGAGATCCTGAAGTTACTAGATGCTGGGGTGATATATCCGATTTCTGACAGTGAATGGGTTAGTCCTATTCATGTGGTTCCAAAGAAAGGGGCGATTACGGTAGTAAGAAATGAGAACAATGAATTAATTTTGATGAGAACAGTAACCAGGTGGCGTATGTGCATTGATTACTGAAAGCTAAATATGGCCACCCGGAAAAATCATTTTCCACTCCCTTTTATTGATCAGATGCTCGAACGATTGACCACTAATTCTTACTTTAGTTTTCTTCATGGTTTTTTAGGATTCTTTCAGATACTGATTCATCCTGAAGATCAAGAGAAGACCACTTTTACGTGTCCATACAAAACTTTTGCTTATAGGTGCATGCCTTTTGGTTTATGCAATGCGCCGGCCACTTTTCAATGATGCATGATGGCTATTTTTTTTGATTTTATTAAAAATATTATGGATATTTTTATGGATGATTTTTTAGTATACGGTTCTTCATTTGATGATTGTTTATGTAATTTGTCATGTGTTTTGCAGAGATGCGAGGAGGTGAATTTAGTCCTTAACTGGGAGAAATGTCACTTCATGGTTCGGAAGGGAATTGTCATTGGATATCTTATCTCACAAAAAGACATTGAAGTCGATAAGGCTAAAATTGAAGTCATTGAGAAATTACCTCTGCCTACATCCATCAAAACAATCTGCAGTTTTTTGGGCCATGTTAGAATGTATCATCAATTTATTAAAGATTTTTCTAAAATTGCTAAGCCTCTCACAAATTTATTGGCTAAGAATGTTGTTTTTCTTTTAGACAGGGATTATGCAGAAGCTTTTGAGAAGTTAAAGAAAGCCCTCGTCTCAGCACCCATTATGCAACCACCAGATTGGACACTTCTATATGAGTTGATGTGTGATGCAAGTGACCAAGCAGTGGGTGTAGTTTTGGGATAGTCAAAGAATATCAAACTTCATGCTATCTACTATACCAACAAAACTTTAGATGAAGCACAGATCAACTATGCAACAACTGAAAAGGAGCTTCTTGCCATTGTGTTTGCTTTTAATAAATTTTGCTCCTATATTGTTAATTCTAAAGTTGTTGTTTTTACATATCATGTGGCAATAAAATACTTGGTAAACAGAAAAGATGCAAAACCCATATTGATTCAATGGATATTGCTCTTATAGGAATTCGACATTGAAATAAGAGATAAGAAAGGAGTAGAGAATTTAGTAGCGGATCATCTGTCTAGATTATGTTGGGAAACCCCGGGGATATTTTACAATTTTTCAGAGTCATAGACATACATACATACATTGCACAGCGGAAGAATGTCACCGAAACAGGCCGGTCCCAAAAAAACCAGTGAATATCGCAAGCAAGAGAGTCGACACGATGAGTTAGGAAATACCTCAGAGCAAAATGAGGTCGATGTTGTGATAGGCGCCCAAGCGTGCGCCCTCTGCAGTTTCACACACACGGATGCCTCGAGTCCTCTTCTTCCACGCCCGGTGCTAGCCTCGGGAAGAAGATCCAAGCCTTAGGGAGATGCTCCACTTCACTTGCGCCACCAAGAGGAAAGGATGCGCCAAGAGAAGAAGGAACCAAGCCAAGACGCCAAGCACCAAAGCTCCTTGCGCCAAGAGGAAAGGAGGGAGAAGCTTGCGGCTATGGAAGAAGGAAGAGGAAGTTGCGCCCTTGCTCCTAGCTCTCGCCCCTCTTCTTGTGTTCACGCCTCCAAGGATCAATCATCATAAGAGGGGGCGGCTAGGGTCACATATATAGGGCAAGAGGCGGTTAAGGGAAGGGCCAAGATCATGACAAGTGTAGGGCTAGGATGAGGAGGTTTGAGACAAGGAAAGTCTCCAAGACTTTACCATAAACTCCATTCAACCTATCCATAATTGCCCAAGTACCATATCAGCCCAAGACATGCCTTAGAGGCATTCATACCATCAAGGGAGAAGGGCTAGGCGCCAATTGCTTCCTTAATGAAGCAATTTTGCCACCCAAACCCCATTATACCCCTTAGGCGCCAATGAGGTTGGGCTTCTCCCCATTATACTCTTTTAGCCTCTTATCTCTTCATGAGAACTTGTTATTGGGCCTCATTGGATAATGAGCTAGCCCAAACTCCATTACATGGGTTGATTAAGCACTTGGATCCAATCCAATGCAACCCTAATCCACATGTGACCAATCATGGTCAAATACGGGTCAACCTGCCAAAAATGAAGTTTGGCTCCAATAACATTCTTCCATCTCTTCAGGCCCATTGGCGCTGATGAAATCTCGCAATTAGATCCGAGTTATCCAATAACTCGATCATAAGGCTTCCCGATCAATACGAGAACTCAAGTATCATGGTGTGCGACCCTGTAGGTTCCTCTGACGCTGGCAGTGCTGACCATAGGTCACCACAAGCAGTGAGTAGCACCTAGCAGTGCATCACTGCTACCCAGGTCATTAGAATGGATATCGACATCGACATCCCCATCATCGCAACTAGGTACAGATACATTACAGTCTCTTTGTCGAACTGATATCCGATTGGACAAGTGTGTCGCCACTTGTTTTCACCCAATCACATGGCTATGACTAAAACAGGTTCTCACCTAGGTATGGCCATACACTCTCAGTCATAGAACCATAGAGGAGCTCCATGGATATCATACTTCCCTAAGGAAGGGGCAAATCCTTTGTCTATCCATTGACCTTCTCATATGGGTCATGACTGTTGGGAAACCCCGGGGACATTTTACAATTATCAGAGTTATGGACATACATTTTTCGCAGCGGAAGAATGTCCCCGAAACAGGCCAGTCCCAAAAACCCAGTGAAGATCGCAAGCAAGGGAGTCGACACGATGAGTTAGGAAATACCTTAAGAGCAATGTAGAGCGATGTCGATGAAGGCGCCCAAGTGTTCACCCTCTGCAGTCTCGCACACACGGATCTCTTGAGTTCTCTTCTTCCACGCCCGGTGCTAGCCTCGGCAAGAAGATCCAAGCCTTAGGGAGATGTTTTACTTCTCTTGCGCCACTCAGAGAAAAGATGCGCCAAGTGAAGAGGGAAAACCGCCCAAGCTGCCAAGCCCTAGATCTCCTTGCGCCAAGAGGAAAGGAGGAAGAGGGTTGCGGTTATGGAAGATGCGCCCTTGCTCCAAGCACTCGCCCCTCTCCTTGTGTTCACGCCTTCAAGGATTAATTACTCACAAGAGGGGGCAACTAGGGTCATATTTATAGGGCAAGAGGCGGTTAGGGTAATGGCTAGGATCATGACAAGTGTAGGGCTAGGATGAGGAGGTTTGAGATAAGGAAAGTCTCCAAGACATTTCCATAATTCTCATTCAACCTTACCTTTTGTTCCCACGCCTTTCCTTGTGCGCCAAGGTCTTGCCTTGCACCTCAAGCAATGCCATAGAGGCATGCATTCCATCCTAGGAAGAGAGGGGGAGGCGCCCTTTACTTCCATAATGAAGCAAAGGCGCCAACATGACCCCATTATACCCCTAGGCGCCTAATGGTTCATGTTTCTCCCCATTATACCCTTTTAGCCTCTCATCTCTTCATGAGAACTTGTTATTGGGCCTCATTGGATAATGAGCTAGCCCAAACATCATTGCATAGGTTGATTAAGCATTTGATCCAATCCAATGCAACCCTAATCCAAATGTGACCAACCATGGTCAAATACGGGTCAACCTGCCAAAAATGAAGTTTGGCTCCAATAACATTCTTCCATCTCATCAGGCCCATTGGCGCTGATGAAATCTCCCAATTAGATCCGAGTTATCCAATAACTCGATCATAAGGCTTCCCGATCAATACGAGAACTCAAGTATTAAGGTGTGCGACCCTGTAGGTTCCTCTGACGCTGGTAGTGCTGACCAAAGGTCATCACAAGCAGTGAGTGGCACCTAGCAGTGCATCGCTGCAACCCAGGTCGTTGGAATGGATATCAACATCGACATCCCCATCATCGCAACTAGGTACAGATGCATTACAGTCTCTTTGCCGTACTGATATCCGATTGGACAAGTGTGTCACCACTTGTTTTCATCCAATCTCATGGCTATGACTAAAACAGGTTCTCACCTGGGTATGGCCATACACTCTCAGTCATAGAACCATAAAGGAGCTCCATGGATATCATACTTCCTTAGGGAAGGGGCAAATCCTATGTCTGTCCATTGATCTTCTCATATGGGTCGTGACATGCTCAATAACAACCGTTATGACCTCCCAGCTACGGCAAGGTGTTAGATTGTATCAAAGCAAGTCCCTAATCATATAGAATGATCAATGACCTCAAGTCAAGGGATCAATGCATCTCCTGTCACTTATGAGGATAACTCATGACACCAAGTCATAGCCTCATAGCGGGTCTATCCAGTATATCCCCAATGATATACCCATGTGTCTGTGTTAGCACCACGTGCCTAACCAGCCCACATACCAGTCTCACAAGTACCATAGCTGTCCCATATCCACTAAGGTACATCGACTGGGGATTATAATTCGAGCACAGATCCAATCTGTCTCCAGGGACATTATCATGTAAGTACACAATCACAGGTGTAGTCAAACAATGATAACGACAATGCCAGAATGATATATAAATATCAGTGTCAAGTAGTACATAAGTTGACCAAAACTAGGTCCTAGGGCATATACACCAACAATCTCCCACTTGCACTAAGACCTAGAAGTTGAGGAATCTCAACCCCATATCTCTAGCGTGACCCTCATGCTTCTGCTGCGCCAAAGCCTTGGTCAATGGGTCTGCCAGATTGTTCTCTGTGTCTACTCTGCTAATCTTGACATCACCTCTGTCAATGATCTCTCTGATCAGGTGAAATCTTCTGAGTATGTGTTTGGATCTTTGATGAGACCGTGGTTCCTTGGCTTGTGCAATTGCTCCATTGTTGTCACAATAGAGTTCAATGGGATCCATTGCACTAGGTACCACTTGAAGATCACATAAGAACTTCCTTATCCAAACAGCTTCCTTGGCTGCCTCAGAAGCAGCCACATACTCAGCTTCAGTTGTAGAATCTGCTATGGTGGATTGCTTAAAGCTCTTCCAACATACAACGCCTCCATTTATCTTGAACACATAGCCGGCCTGCGATCTAAAGTCGTCAGGGTCAGACTGGAACGATGCGTCAGTATAGCCCTGCATACTGAGCTCTTCCTGTCCCCCATAGACCAAGAACAAATCCTTAGTTCTTCTCAGATACTTTAGGATGTTCTTTACAGCCACCCAGTGCTGTAGACCTGGATTGGATTGGTATCGGCTGGTTATGCTCACAGCATATGCCACATCTGGTCTAGTACATAACATTGCATACATGATCGATCCTACTGCCGAAGCATAAGGAATTCGACTCATGTCATCCCTCTCAGCCTGTGTTGTAGGACACTGGCTCTTTGAGAGAGTAAGGCCATGTCTCACTGGAAGGTATCCTTTCTTGGATTGCTCCATGTAGAACCTCTCCAGTACCTTATCAATGTAAGTACTTTGACTAAGGGCCAAGAGCCTCTTGGATCTATCCCGGTAGATCCTCACGCCTAGAATATAGGCGGCCTCCCCTAAGTCTTTCATCTCGAAACACTTCCCCAACCATGTCTTCACAGCTTGAAGACTAGGGATGTCATTTCCGATGAGCAGTATGTCATCAACATACAAGACCAGAAAAATTACCAAGCTCCCATTGAATTTTCTGTATACACAGGCGTCATCTTCGCTTTTGATAAAGCCATAATCTCTCACGGCCTCATCAAATCGAAGATTCCAACTTCGAGATGCTTGCTTTAATCCATAAATGGACCTCTTTAGCCTGCAGACCTTATTAGCCTCTGCAGGATGGATGAAGCCATCAGGTTGTGTCATATACACATCCTCAGTCAGCTTCCTGTTAAGGAACGCTGTTTTCACATCCATCTGCCATATCTCATAGTCATGATATGCAGCTATAGCAAGCAGAATCCGAATGGATTTAATCATGGCAACCGGCGAGAAGGTTTCATCATAGTCCACCCCGTGGACTTGTTTAAATCCTTTAGCCACTAGTCTACCCTTATAGGTAACTATTTTGCCATCCATGTCTGTCTTCTTCTTGAAGACCCATTTACACCCTATGGGTTTCACCCCAACAGGCAGCTCAACCAAATCCCATACTAGGTTAGCCGACATGGAATCCATCTCAGATCCCATGGCGTCAAGCCATTTCTCGGAGTCCGGTCCACTGACCGCCTCATCATAGGTTCTAGGTTCATCCTCAATGATGAAGATCCCATCGTGTTGGGTCGGTAGCAACCCATACCTTTCAGGTGCACGATGAATTCTCCCAGACCTACGCGGGACCTGTGTCTGAGCCTCAGGTTGCCTAGCAACCGGTGCAGGTGGCTCAGATTCCATCTCTTTGTCTTGTGCTTGCACTTGGACCTCATCCAAGTCAAACTTCCTCCCACTAACTTCTTTCATAAGAAATTCTTTCTCTAGAAAGACAGCACCCCGAGCAACAAAATCTTTGTTCTCGGTTGGGACATAGAAGTAGTATCCTTTAGTTTCCTTAGGATACCCCACAAACACACACTTATCATATCTAGGTTCTAGCTTGCTAGAATCCTGACGTTTGACATAAGCCTCACATCCCCAGATCCTGATAAACGTGAGATTAGGGCGTCTTCCACTCCATACCTCGTATGGTATTTTGGAGACACTCTTAGATGGAACATTATTCAGTATTAGAGAAGCTGTTTCTAGTGCATGCCCCCAGAATGATGAAGGTAGAGTTGCATGACTCATCATGGATCGAACCATATCCAATAAAGTTCGATTTCTCCTTTCAGACACACCATTCCATTGAGGTGTTCCAGGAGGAGTGAGTTGGGATATGATCCCACACTCTCTCGGATAGTCAAAGAACTCACCACTCAGGTATTCTCCACCTCGATCTGATCGAAGAGCTTTAATGGATCTTCCAAGCTGGTTCTCTACTTCATTCTTGAACTCCTTGAATTTCTCAAAGGATTCAGATTTATGTCTCATTAAGTAGACATAATCATACCTACTGAAGTCATCAGTGAAGGTAATGAAGTAGTTGTACCCTCCTCTGGCTTGTTTATTGAAGGGCCCACACACATCAGTATGTATGAGATCCAATAAACCTTCTGCCCTCTCACCAATCTTGGTGAAGGGCGCCTTTGTCATCTTCCCTAATAAACAAGGTTCACAAGTATCAAATTCCTCCAAGGAACTTGAATCTAACAATCCATTTGCATGGAGTTGTTGGATGCGATTCTTGTTTATATGGGCTAATCGACAGTGCCATAGGAAAGCACCAACTGAACCATCTCAGTTTGGTCCTTTTATTGCTTATGTTACAAACAGAACTTTCCATATCCAAGATATACAGACCATTGCATAAAGTACCCTTCCCATAGAACATATTTGCAAATGAAAAAGAACAGGAGTTCTTATTTATTTCAAATTTAAATCCTTTCCTCGCCAAGCAAGGAATGGATACAATGTTCTTTGTTAGCGAAGGTTCACAAAAGCAATTGTCTAGTTCTAATTGAAGTCCAGAAGGCAAGGAGAGAGTCAAAACGCCTATAGCAACAGCAGCAACCTGTGCCCCGTTTCCAACGCGTAGGTCAATCTCTCCAAGCCACACCGATCTACTTTTCTTGAGCCCCTGCATATTTGTACAAATATGAGCTCCACATGCAGTATCCAATACCCATGACATAGAAGTAGAAAGGTTGACTTCTGTAACATAAATACCTGAGCTAGAAGTTAAGGCCAAGCCTTTCTTCTCCTCATTCTGAAGCTGCATGCAGTCCCTTCTCCAGTGGCCCTGCTCGCCACAGTGGAAACACCTTTGTTCCTTTGACTTCTTCGCCCTTTTCTTCAGTGCTTTGGTAGGACCTCTGGCACTGCTCTTAGCACGTGCCTTACCCTTCTTCTTTATCTTCTTGGTCGCAGGGACCAAAAGAACAGAATTGGGTTTGGTCTTACCCATCTCTCGCTCGGCTGTTTGGAGCATATTCATCAATTCTTCCCGTGTGCACTCAATCCGGTTCATGTTGAAGTTAATGATAAACGGACTGAAGCTAGGGGGCAGGGAATGAAGAATAAGATCCACAACCAGCTCGTTGTCTATGGTGTGTCCCAGTCTCCTGAGATGATCCACATTCCCAATGAGTTTGAGAACATGGGGTCTCACTGGTGCACCTTCAGACAACTTGCACCAAAAGACTGCTTTGGCGGTGTCAAATCTCTCAGTTCTAGCCTGAGCCTCAAACATCTGTTTCAGACGAGTAATCATCTGAAAAGCATTCTGCTCCTCATATTGCACCTGCAGTTCAGGTGCCATACTGGCTAGCATAAGACATGCAACCTCCAAAGAGTCATCCTGATGCTTTCTATAAGCATCTCTGTCTACCGTTCGGGCATTAGGCGGAGGAGCCGCAGGAAGAGGCTGTTCAAGGACATACAGCTTCTTCTTGAGCTTGAGGACTATCCTCAAATTCCGATGCCAGTCCATAAAGTTAGTTCCAACTAACTTATCCTTATCAAGGAGTGATCGCAGTGATAATCCGCCAGTGTTCGTAGCCATTGTTCTACAACACCCAAGAAGAACAGATTAGTACTACTTCGAATCATTTAAACTGGACTTGTTTTAAATGACCATGGCTCCCACTATTTTATATTCGAATTGACAACCCACAAAGTCAATCGGGAAGTTTAAAACTTCCTAGTGAGATGGGATCCTTATTTCACATGAGGCTTTGCGTCCCACGAGGGTGGGATGAGATGCACAAAGTAACCCATGCTTCCTAAGGTGGGCGCGCCGGCCGGTTGCTCCAAGCAACTCCCCTTGTTGAGACAGTCTGGGCATTTCATGTCCAGCGAGGGCTGGATACAACATGAAACCTTTACCTCTCAACGATGCCTCTAGACTTTCACCATGTGCCCAGCACGTGAACTTCTAGTCAAGTCCATTTCTAACCGTTATGCCCGGGGCCAACGAGTTTCCTTGCGAAGGCACGCCCAGGTTAAAACTGGACTGGGGAAACCATTGCCACCACGCACTTTCTAAAGATAAGTGGGTGTGTCCCACGAGGGTGGGAAACAATTCACAACTCCACTGATCGATAGCTTAGTGAGGGCTACGCGTTAGAAGGCTACCAGACTTGATATTTTAATTGAGGGTTTTTGTTTAAGGTCTCATCATCTCAGTTTTATCTTATGTCTATCATTACAGGCATGCAATCCTATAGTGATAACATAACGGTAAAACATTTCAGGCATGCTTCTGCAGATAATAATAAAAGCAGTAAAGGATGATGTGATCATATCCTATACAAGACATTGAACCAATCCATGCCATGAAATAGGTTCAACTCTTGTCCTAGAACTCAAGCCCCAAAAACTAGACCTAACCTAGCCGACCTCTAGCTTGAACTTCAAGGTTGGCTCCAAGGTCCTTCTCTCATGGTTTATTTCTCAAACCCTAGAGGTACACTTTAAAAGTTCCCCATAGGTTCGGCCAATGCCATGGTCGTCCTCCATGGAAGGTGTGCCACCATGCAAGGGGCCAAGATTTCTTGCGCCACCAAGCAACCAAGCACCAGCTTGCATGCATCACCTTGCATGCTTGCGCCATCAAGCAAGATGCGAGCATCAAGGTCCAAGAAGGATGCGCCTAGCCCTTAATCTTCCTCTTAATAATAAAAAGATGGCACGCAGGCCGCACAAGGATACATCACAGGCATGCAAGAGGGGCTTGACTCATGATCACAACATTATGCACAATCAAGGTATTTACTCATGCAATTATACATGCTCATGAAAAACATAAAATCTAAAATTTTACTTTTTAATAAAACCAGTTTCTTTTTCTCATCTTCTTCTCACAAGCCTTTTGGTTTATTGCGATTTATTTTTCATGATGATTTCAGAGATCCTTTCGGCTGGCAATTTTGTCAGATCAAGAGACTTGGCCAGTCCGAAGACACAATGCCCGTCCTACTTGACAAAATTATGTGCGCCTTTGATCTTTAAATCAAACAAGAAAAATAGTCCAAAAATTCCAAAAGAGATTGAGAGGATGATAGAAACAAGAAACCCTAATTTTTCTACTTTTAGAAAAATTGATTGCCATGCATCATGCTATTTACGAAAATAGAGATATGGCATGTGAGCATGGAAGAAAAGCATAAAACATCGTTCGAGTCTTGCAAGTCGCTCTGATACCACTGTTGGGAAACCCCGGGGACATTTTACAATTTTTAGAGTTATGGACATACATTTTTCGCAGCGGAAGAATGTCCCCGAAACAGGCCAGTCCCAAAAACCCAGTGAAGATCGCAAGCAAGGGAGTCGACACGATGAGTTAGGAAATACCTTAAGAGCAACGTAGAGCGATGACGATGAAGGCACCCAAGTGCTCGCCCTCTGCAGTCTCGCACACACGGATCTCTTGAGTTCTCTTCTTCCACGCCCGGTGCTAGCCTCGGCAAGAAGATCCAAGCCATAGGGAGATGTTTTACTTCTCTTGCGCCACTCAGAGAAAAGATGCGCCAAGTGAAGAGGGAAAACCGCCCAAGCCGCCAAGCCCTAGATCTCCTTGCGCCAAGAGGAAAGGAGGAAGAGGGTTGCGGTTATGGAAGATGCGCCCTTGCTCCAAGCACTCGCCCCTCTCCTTGTGTTCACGCCTTCAAGGATTAATTACTCACAAGAGGGGGGCGACTAGGGTCATATTTATAGGGCAAGAGGCGGTTAGGGTAATGGCTAGGATCATGACAAGTGTAGGGCTAGGATGAGGAGGTTTGAGATAAGGAAAGTCTCCAAGACATTTCCATAATTCTCATTCAACCTTACCTTTTGTTCCCACGCCTTTCCTTGTGCGCCAAGGTCTTGCCTTGCGCCTCAAGCAATGCCATAGAGGCATGCATTCCATCCTAGGAAGAGAGGGGGAGGCGCCCTTTACTTCCATAATGAAGCAAAGGCGCCAACATGACCCCATTATACCCCTAGGCGCCTAATGGTTCATGTTTCTCCCCATTATACCCTTTTAGCCTCTCATCTCTTCATGAGAACTTGTTATTGGGCCTCATTGGATAATGAGCTAGCCCAAACATCATTGCATAGGTTGATTAAGCATTTGATCCAATCCAATGCAACCCTAATCCAAATGTGACCAACCATGGTCAAATACGGGTCAACCTGCCAAAAATGAAGTTTGGCTCCAATAACATTCTTCCATCTCATCAGGCCCATTGGCGCTGATGAAATCTCCCAATTAGATCTGAGTTATCCAATAACTCGATCATAAGGCTTCCCAATCAATACGAGAACTCAAGTATCAAGGTGTGCGACCCTGTAGGTTCCTCTGACGCTGGCAGTGCTGACCAAAGGTCATCACAAGCAGTGAGTGGCACCTAGCAGTGCATCGCTGCTACCCAGGTCGTTGGAATGGATATCGACATCGACATCCCCATCATCGCAACTAGGTACAGATGCATTACAGTCTCTTTGCCGTACTGATATCCGATTGGACAAGTGTGTCACCACTTGTTTTCATCCAATCTCATGGCTATGACTAAAACAGGTTCTCACCTGGGTATGGCCATACACTCTCAGTCATAGAACCATAAAGGAGCTCCATGGATATCATACTTCCTTAGGGAAGGGGCAAATCCTATGTCTGTCCATTGATCTTCTCATATGGGTCGTGACATGCTCAATAACAACCGTTATGACCTCCCAGCTACGGCAAGGTGTTAGATTGTATCAAAGCAAGTCCCTAATCATATAGAATGATCAATGACCTCAAGTCAAGGGATCAATGCATCTCCTATCACTTATGAGGATAACTCATGACACCAAGTCATAGCCTCATAGCGGGTCTATCCAGTATATCCCCAATGATATACCCATGTGTCTGCGTTAGCACCACGTGCCTAACCAGCCCACATACCAGTCTCACAAGTACCATAGCTGTCCCATATCCACTAAGGTACATCGACTGAGGATTATAATTCGAGCACAGATCCAATCTGTCTCTAGGGACATTATCATGTAAGTACACAATCGCAGGTGTAGTCAAACAATGATAACGACAATGCCAGAATGATATATAAATATCAGTGTCAAGTAGTACATAAGTTGACCAAAACTAGGTCCTAGGGCATATACACCAACAATCTCCCACTTGCACTAAGACCTAGAAGTTGAGGAATCTCAACCCCATATCTCTAGCGTGACCATCATGCTTCTGCTGCGCCAAAGCCTTGGTCAATGGGTCTGCCAGATTGTTCTCTGTGTCTACTCTGCTAATCTTTACATCACCTCTGTCAATGATCTCTCTGATCAGGTGAAATCTTCTGAGTATGTGTTTGGATCTTTGATGAGACCGTGGTTCCTTGGCTTGTGCAATTGCTCCATTGTTGTCACAATAGAGTTCAATGGGATCCATTGCACTAGGTACCACTTGAAGATCACATAAGAACTTCCTTATCCAAACAGCTTCCTTGGCTGCCTTAGAAGCAGCCACATACTCAGCTTCGGTTGTAGAATCTACTATGGTGGATTGCTTGAAGCTCTTCCAACATACAACGCCTCTATTTATCTTGAACACATAGCCGGCCTACGATCTAAAGTCGTCAGGGTCAGACTGGAACGATGCGTCAGTATAGCCCTGCATACTGAGCTCTTCCTGTCCCCCATAGACCAAGAACAAATCCTTAGTTCTTCTCAGATACTTTAGGATGTTCTTTACAGCCACCCAGTGCTGTAGACCTGGATTGGATTGGTATCGGCTGGTTATGCTCACAGCATATGCCACATCTGGTCTAGTACATAACATTGCATACATGATCGATCCTACTGCCGAAGCATAAGGAATTCGACTCATGTCATCCCTCTCAGCCTGTGTTGTAGGACACTGGCTCTATGAGAGAGTAAGGCCATGTCTCACTGGAAGGTATCCTTTCTTAGATTGCTCCATGTAGAACCTCTCCAGTATCTTATCAATGTAAGTACTTTGACTAAGGGCCAAGAGCCTCTTGGATCTTTCCCGGTAGATCCTCACGCCTAGAATATAGGCGGCCTCCCCTAAGTCTTTCATCTCGAAACACTTCCCCAACCATGTCTTCATAGCTTGAAGACTAGGGATGTCGTTTCCGATGAGCAGTATGTCATCAACATACAAGACCAGAAAAATTACCAAGCTCCCACTGAATTTTTTGTATACACAGGCGTCATCTTCGCTTTTGATAAAGCCATAATCTCTCACGGCCTCATCAAATTGAAGATTCCAACTTCGAGATGCTTGCTTTAATCCATAAATGGACCTCTTTAGCCTGCAGACCTTATTAGCCTCTGCAGGATGGATGAAGCCATCAGGTTGTGTCATATACACATCCTCAGTCAGCTTCCCGTTAAGGAACGCTGTTTTCACATCCATCTGCCATATCTCATAGTCATGATATGTAGCTATAGCAAGCAGAATCCGAATGGATTTGATCATGGCAACTGGCGAGAAGGTTTCATCATAGTCCACCCCGTGGACTTGTTTAAATCCTTTAGCCACTAGTCTACCCTTATAGGTAACTATTTTGCCATCCATGTCTGTCTTCTTCTTGAAGACCCATTTACACCCTATGGGTTTTACCCCAACAGGCAGCTCAACCAAATCCCAGACTAGGTTAGCCGACATGGAATCCATCTCAGATCTCATGGCGTCAAGCCATTTCTCGGAGTCCGGTCCACTGACCGCCTCATCATAGGTTCTAGGTTCATCCTCAATGATGAAGATCCCATCGTGTTGGGTCGGTAGCGACCCATACCTTTCAGGTGAACGACGAATTCTCCCAGACCTACGCGGGACCTGTGTCTGAGCCTCAGGTTGCCTAGCAACCGGTGCAGGTGGCTCAGATTCCATCTCTTTGTCTTGTGCTTGCACTTGGACCTCATCCAAGTCAAACTTCCTCCCACTAACCTCTTTCATAAGAAATTCTTTCTCTAGAAAGACAGCACCCCGAGCAACAAAAACTTTGTTCTCGGTTGGGACATAGAAGTAGTATCCTTTAGTTTCCTTAGGATACCCCACAAACACACACTTATCAGATCTAGGTTCTAGCTTGCTAGAATCCTGACGTTTGACATAAGCCTCACATCCCCAGATCCTGATAAACGTGAGATTAGGGCATCTTCCACTCCATACCTCGTATGGTATTTTGGAGACACTCTTAGATGGAACATTATTCAGTATTAGAGAAGTTGTTTCTAGTGCATGCCCCCAGAATGATGAAGGTAGAGTTGCATGACTCATCATGGATCGAACCATATCCAATAAAGTTCGATTTCTCCTTTCAGACACACCATTCCATTGAGGTGTTCCAGGAGGAGTGAGTTGGGATATGATCCCACACTCTCTCAGATAGTCAAAGAACTCACCACTCAGGTATTCTCCACCTCGATCTGATCGAAGAGCTTTAATGGATCTTCCAAGCTGGTTCTCTACTTCATTCTTGAACTCCTTGAATTTCTCAAAGGATTCAGATTTATGTCTCATTAAGTAGACATAACCATACATACTGAAGTCATCTATGAAGGTAATGAAGTAGTTGTACCCTCCTCTGGCTTGTTTATTGAAGGGCCCACACACATCAGTATGTATGAGATCCAATAAACCTTCTGCCCTCTCACCAATCTTGGTGAAGGGCGCCTTTGTCATCTTCCCTAATAAACAAGGTTCACAAGTATCAAATTCCTCCAAGGAACTTGAATCTAACAATCCATTTGCATGGAGTTGTTGGATGCGATTCTTGTTTATATGGGCTAATCGACAGTGCCATAGGAAAGCACCAACTGAACCATCTCAGTTTGGTCCTTTTATTGCTTATGTTACAAACAGAACTTTCCATATCCAAGATATACAGACCATTGCATAAAGTACCCTTCCCATAGAACATATTTGCAAATGAAAAAGAACAGGAGTTCTTATTTATTAAATCCTTTCCTCACCAAGCAAGGAATGGATACAATGTTCTTTGTTAGCGAAGGTACACAAAAGAAATTGTCTAGTTCTAATTGAAGTCCAGAAGGCAAGGAGAGAGTCAAAACGCCTACAGCAACAGCAGCAACCTGTGCCCCATTTCCAACGCGTAGGTCAATCTCTCCAAGCCGCACCGATCTACTCATGACACCAAGTCATAGCCTCACAGCGGGTCTATCCAGTATATCCTCCAATGATATACCCATGTGTCTGCGTTAGCACCACGTCCCTAACCAGCCCACATACCAGTCTCACAAGTACCATAGTTGTCCCATATCCACTAAGGTACATTGACTGGGGACTATAGTTCGAGCACAGATCCAATCTGTCTCTAGGGACATTATTATGTTAGTACATATGCGCAGATGTAAACAAACATAGATAATGACAATGCCAGAATGATATAAATATCATAGTCAAGTAGTACATAAGTGGACCAAAACTAGGTCCTAAGGCATATACACCAACAATCTCCCACTTTCACTAAGACCTAGAAGTTGAGGAATCTCAACCCCATATCTCTAGCGTGACCATCATGCTTCTGCTGCGCCAAAGCCTTGGTCAATGGGTCTGCCAGATTGTTCTCTGTGTCAACTCTGCTAATCTTGACATCACCTCTATCAATGATCTCTCTGATCAGGTGAAATCTTCTGAGTATGTGTTTGGATCTTTGATGAGACTGTGGTTCCTTTGCTTGTGCAATTGCTCTATTGTTGTCACAGTAGAGTTCAATGGGATCCATTGCACTAGGGACCACTGAATATCACATAAGAACTTCCTTATCCAAACGGCTTCCTTGGCTGCCTCAGAAGCGGCCGCATACTCTGCCTCGGTTGTAGAATCTGCTATGGTGGATTGCTTGAAGCTCTTCCAGCATACAGCACCTCCATTTATCTTGAACACATAGCCGGCCTGCGATCTAAAGTCGTCAGGGTCAGACTGGAACGATGCATCAGTATAGCCCTGCATACTGAGCTCTTCTTGTCCCCCATAGACCAAGAACAAATCCTTAGTTCTTCTCAGATACTTTAGGATGTTCTTTACAGCCACCTAGTGCTGCAGACCTAGATTTGATTGGTATCGGCTGGTTATGCTTACAGCATATGCCACATCTGGTCTAGTACACAACATTGCATACATGATCGATCCTACTGCCGAAGCATAAGGAATTCGACTCATGTCATCCCTCTCAGCCAGTGTTGTAGGACACTGGCTCTTTGAGAGAGTAAGGCCATGTCTTACTGGAAGGTATCCTTTCTTGGATTGCTCCAAGTTGAACCTCTCCAGGACCTTATCAATGTAGGTACTCTGACTAAGGGCCAGGAGCCTCTTGGATCTATCCCGGTAGATCCTTATGCCTAGAATATAGGTGGCCTCCCCTAAGTCTTTCATCTCGAAACACTTCCCCAACCATGTCTTCACAGCTTGAAGATTAGGGATGTCGTTTCCGATGAGCAGTATGTCATCAACATACAAGACCAGAAAAATCACCAAGCTCCCACTGAATTTTCTGTATACACAGGCATCATCTTCGCTTTTGATAAAGCCATAATCTCTCACGGCTTCATCAAATCGAAGATTCCAACTTCGAGATGCTTGCTTTAATCCATAAATGGATCTCTTTAGCCTGCAGACCTTATTAGCCTCTACAGGATGGATGAAGCCATCAGGTTGTGACATATACACATCCTCGGTCAGCTTCCCATTAAGGAACGCTGTCTTCACATCCATCTGCCATATCTCATAGTCATGATATGCAGCTATAGCAAGCAGAATCCGAATGGATTTGATCATGGCAACTGGCGAGAAGGTTTCATCATAGTCCACCCCGTGGACTTGTTTAAATCCTTTAGCCACTAGTCTACCCTTATAGGTAACTATATTGCCATCCATGTCTGTCTTCCTCTTGAAGACCTATTTACACCCTATGGGTTTTACTCCATCAGGCAGCTCAACCAAATCCCAGACTTGGTTAGCCGACATGGAATCTATCTCGGATCGCATGGCGTCAAGCCATCTCTCGGAGTCCGGTCCATTGACTGCCTCATCATAGGTTTTGGGTTCATCCTCAATGATGAAGATCCCATCGTGTTGGGTCGGCAATGACCCGTACCTTTCAGGTGCATGACGAATTCTCCCAGACCTACGCGGGACCTGTGTCTGAGCCTCAGGTTGGCTAGCAACCGGTGTAGGTGGCTCAGATTCCATCTCTTTGTCTTGTGCTTGCACTTGGACCTCATCCAAGTCAAACTTCCTCCCACTAACTTCTTTCATGAGAAATTCTTTCTCTAGAAAGACAGCACCCCGAGCAACAAAAACTTTATTCTCGGTTGGGACATAGAAGTAGTATCCTTTAGTTTCCTTAGGATACCCCACAAACACACATTTATCAGATCTAGGTTCTAGCTTGCTAGAATCCTGACATTTGACATAAGCCTCACATCCCCAGATCTTGATAAAAGTGAGATTAGGGCGTCTCCATCTCCACATCTCGTATGGTATTTTGGAGACACTCTTAGATGGAACGTTGTTCAGTATTAGAGAAGCTGTTTCTAGTGCATGCCCCCAGAATGAGGGAGGTAGAGTTGCATGACTCATCATGGATCGAACCATATCCAACAAAGTTCGATTTCTCCTTTCAGACACACCATTCCATTGAGGTGTTCCAGGAGGAGTGAGTTGGGATATGATCCCACACTCTCTCAGATAGTCAAAAAACTCACCGCTCAGGTACTCTCCACCTCGATCTGATCGAAGAGCTTTAATGGATCTTCCAAGTTGGTTCTCTACTTCATTCTTGAACTCCTTGAATTTCTCAAAGGATTCAGATTTATGTCTCATTAAGTAGACATAGCCATACCTACTGAAGTCATCAATGAAGGTAATGAAGTAGTTGTACCCTCCCCTGGCTTGTTTATTGAAAGGCCCACACACATCAGTATGTATGAGATCCAATAAACCTCCTGCCCTCTCACCAATCTTGGTGAAGGGCGCTTTTGTCATTTTTCCTAATAAACAAGGTTCACAAGTATCAAATTCCTCCAAGGAAATTGAATCTAACAATCCATTTGCATGGAGTTGTTGGATGCGATTCTTGTTTATATGGGCTAATCGACAGTGCCATAGGAAAGCACCAACTGAACCACTCAGTTTGGTCCTCTTATTACTTATGTTACAAATAGAACTTTCCTTATCCAAGATATATAGACCATTGCACAAAGTACCCTTCCCATAGAACATATTTGCAAATGAAAAAGAATAAGAGTTCTTATTTATTTCAAATTTAAATCCCTTCTTTGCTAAGCAAGGAATGGATATAATGTTCTTAGTAAGTGAAGGTACACAAAAGCAATTATCTAGTTCTAATTGAAGTCCAGAAGGCAAGGAGAGAGTCAAAACGCCTACAGCAACAGCAGCAACCTGTGCCCCGTTTCCAACGCGTAGGTCAATCTCTCCAGGCCGCACCGATCTACTTTTCTTGAGCCCCTCCATATTTTTACAAATATGAGCCCCACATGCGGTATCCAATACCCATGACATAGAAGTAGAAAGGTTGACTTCTGTAATATAGATACCTGAGCTAGAAGTTAAGGCCAAGCCTTTCTTCTCCTCATTCTGAAGCTGCTTGCAGTCCCTTCTCCAGTGACCCTGCTCGCCACAGTGAAAACACCTCTGGTCCTTTGACTTCTTCGCCTTTTTCTTCAGTGCCTTGGTAGGACCTCTGGCACTGCTCTTAGCACGTGCCTTACCCTTCTTCTTTATCTTCTTGGTCGCAGGGACCAAAAGAACAGAATTGGGTTTGGTCTTACCCATCTCTCGCTCGGCTGTTTGGAGCATATTCATCAATTCCTCCCGTGTGCACTCAATCCGGTTCATGTTGAAATTAATAATAAACGGACTGAAGCTAGGGGGTAGGGAATGCATAATAAGATCCACAACCAGCTCGTTGTCTATGGCATGTCCCAGTCTCCTGAGATGATCCACATTCCCAATGAGTTTGAGAACATGGGGTCTCACTGGTGCACCCTCAGACAACTTACACCAAAAGACTGCTTTGGCGGGGTCAAATCTCTCAGTTATAGCCTGAGCCTCGAACATCTGTTTCAGATGAGTGATCATCTGAAAAGCGTTCTGCTCCTCATATTGCACCTGCAGTTCAGGTAAAAGCGTTCTGCTCCTCATATTGCACCTGCAGTTCAGGTTCCATGCTGGCTAGCATAAGATATGCAACCTCCAAAGAGTCATCCTGATGCTTTCTATAAGCATCTCTGTCTGCCATTCAGGCATTAGGCGGAGGAGCCGCAGGAAGAGCCTGTTCAAGGACATACAGCTTCTTCTCGAGCTTGAGGATTATCCTCAAGTTCCGATGCCAGTCCATAAAGTTAGTTCCAACTAACTTATCCTTATCAAGGAGTGATCGCAGTGATAATCCGCCAGTGTTCGTAGCCATTGTTCTACAACACCCAATAAAAACAGATTTGTACTACTTCGAATCATTTAAATTGGACTTGTTTTAAATGATTACTGCTCCCACTAATTTAAATTCGAATTGACAACCCACAAAGTCAATCGGGAAGTTTAAGACTTCCTAGTGAGATAGGATCCTTATTTCACATGAGGCTTCGCGTCCCACGAGGGTGGGATGAGATGCACAAAGTAACCCATGTTTCCTAAGGTGGGCGTGCCGGCCGGTTGCTCCAAGCAACTCCCCTTGTTGAGACAGTCTGGGCATTTCATGTCCAGCGAGGGCTGGATACAACATGAAACCCTAACCTCTCAACGATGCCTCTAGACTTTCACCATGTGCCCAGTACATGTGAACTTCTAGTCGAGTCCATTCCTAACCGTTATGCCTAGGGCCAATGAGTTTCCTTGCGAAGGCACGCCCAGGTTAAAACTGGACTGGGGAAACCATTGTCACCACACACTTTCTAAAGATAAGTGGGTGTGTCCCACGAGGGTGGGAATCAGTTCACAACTCCACTGATCGATAGCTTAGTGAGGGCTACGCGTTAGAAGGCTACTAGACTTGATATTTTATTATGAGGGTTTTTAAGGTCTCATTAGTTTTATCTTATGTCTAACAATACAGGTATGCAATCCTATAGTGATAACATAACGATAAAACATCACAGGCATGCTTTTAGCAGATAAGGAAAGCAGTAAAGGATGATGTGATCAAAGCCCTTTCAAGACATTGAACCAACCCATGCCAAAAGGAGGTTCAACTCTTGACATAGGACTCAAGCCCCTAAAATAGACCTATCCTAGCCGCCCTCTATCTTGGTCTTCAAGGTTGGCTCTGTTGGAACCCCTTTCGAGAGGGGGGCGAAACCCAGCATGGTGCAAAACAAATTTCAAGCAGCGGATAGGGTCTCTAAGAATCGCATGCACCTTATATAATCAACTTAAAGAAAAACCGATTGCATAAGAGATGATTCGATCCATACCATTGCCATTTCTAGATGGCACCTTGGAAGTAAAGATCAAACGAGATCTTCTCCTTGTCGTCACACACAAGATGATGTCGCTATCTCTCTTGGTGCTCCTTGTGCTAGCAAGGTTCCAAGAGGTCCTTTGACGAGTGAAGGGAAAATGAGATGTCAATCTCTCTTGGCCGAATCCTCCTCAATCCGTCAAGCGTCGCCGCACTCACACAAGAATGTCGAGAGGAATATGGGCGAGAGGAATATGGGGAAGTGGCGAAAATAGAGCATACTCTATTCGGACGAGAGCCCCCTCAAGTGGAGATCATGGTTACTAAAAATAGTAACCACTCCTCACCACAACGTTCACGCCAAGTGAACTTGTCGCCTACTCCTCTCCCTATGAACCAAGCGCTCATTTAGTGAGCCGGTTCACTTTGGTTCGGTTTAAGAACCAATCAAGCCAATGATCTAGTCTAGATCTTAAATAAACCCTAAGGTTCACGATCTAACCGTCGATCTCAACGATGCCCCTGATCTGACCGATCTGGCATGCATTCTCTCGATCAAAGCTTACCGATCTCAAGCCCTAATCAATCAAATATGATCAGACCAGATCTCACTTACAATCAGAGATTAAATCCCTTTAAACTGAACCCAAATAATTCAGTCCACACGATCTGACTTAAGTAAGCCATATCATCAAATTGTGCGACCCAAAGGGTTTCCTTTAAATGTCGGTAACGACAACTTACGTTATCACGATCAGTGAGAGGTATCTAGCAACACATCACTGTCTCCCGATATAAAGAAAAGAGTCTTCCAAGACTACACCCAAAAACAGCACAAGTGTGAATCAAATCACAAGGCATGCATTTTTCCTTTGCCACTGGATGTTCTTATTGGACAAGCCTGTCAAGCTTGTAATTCCAATATGATGAGCATGATTAGATCAGATGATCATAGTCACCTGGGTATGGCCATACACTCTCTCAATCATCTCATCCAGGGGGCCCTTTTAGAACATCACACTCCTTAAACAAGGAGACGGCAATCCTATGTCTATCACTAGTGCCCTAACCTGACTCAAGCTCATTATCCAAGATAGTCTATAATCATTATGTTTCAAACGATATTGAACTATCTCAAAACAATGACAATCATCATTTAGAAAACACAAGTGATCTCAAGTCAGAGGAAATGTGCCACTTGTCATAATCAAGGAATATTCACATTGTGACAAACAATTGAACATCCTAGTAGGGTCTGTCCAGTACATCCCATGTACCCATGAGTCTACATCTTATTCCATGCTCGAAGCATCCTATAAGATTAGAACACATATTAGTCTTAACAATATCAAGGCTGTCTCATGTTCACCAAGATACATCGACTAAGGACTTAATAGCATGTCAGCCCAGCTGAACAGCTTTGAGACATTATTCAGAAGAACATATATTGCAGCAGACAATGTAGCTAACTGAATAACAACCATGCCTTTATAAACATAAGAGTTTATTACATGATACAGATACATTCCCATAGGCCTCAAACATTAGCCTTAAGGGCATACCCCAACAATCTCCCACTTGCACTTAATCTAATGGTTGAGAAATCTCAAACCCATATTATTACAGTGCTTCTCATGCTTCTGCTGCGCCAGAGGCTTGGTAAGCGGGTCTGCCAGATTGTCATCTGTATGAACCTTGCAGACTTTGATCTCGCCTCGATCTATGATCTCCCTGATCAAATGAAACCGTCTCTGTATGTGCTTGGACTTCTGGTGCGACCGTGGTTCCTTTGCTTGTGCGATTGCTCCAGTGTTATCACAAAAGATAACCAAAGGATCTGCACTCGAAGGAATGACACCAAGTTCTCTCACGAACTTACGAATCCACACTGCCTCCTTGGATGCTTCCGAGGCTGCAACATACTCGGCTTCTGTTGTGGAATCAGCAACAGTTGACTGTTTGAAACTCTTCCACACCACTGCACCTCCATTCAAGCTAAAAACATAGCCTGATTGCGATCGGAAATCATCCTGGTCAGACTGGAACGAAGCGTCAGTATATCCTTCAATACTGAGTTCTTCCTGACCACCATATATCAAGAACATATCTTTGGTCCTCCGCAGATATTTTAAAATGTTCTTGACTGCAATCCAGTGCGCCACACCTGGATTACTCTGGTAACGACTGGTTACGCTTAACCCGTAAGCAACGTCTGGGCGAGTACACAACATCGCATACATAATGGATCCAATAGCCGAAGCATAAGGCGTATTGTCCATTTCATCTTTCTCAGTCTGTGTTTGTGGACACTGACTCTTCGAAAGATTCAGACCATGTCTGACTGGAAGATATCCACGTTTAGAATTCTCTAAATGAAATCTCTCCAGGACCTTATCGATGTAAGTACTTTGGCACAGCCCGAGAAGCCTCTTAGATCTATCCCTGTAGATCTTCACACCTAACACATAGGCTGCTTCTCCTAAATCTTTCATCTGGAAACATTTCCTTAGCCATGCCTTAACAGCATGCATTTCAGGAATGTCGTTTCCAATGATCAAGATGTCATCGACGTAGAGGACTAGGAAAGTAATCACGCTCCCACTAAACCTCTTATATACACACGGGTCATCCTCGTTCTTGATGAAACCAAATTCAATGACTGATTCATCAAAACGAATGTTCCAGCTTCTTGATGCTTGTTTAAGTCCATAAATAGACTTCTTTAACTTGCATATCTTATGACGATCTGCTGGATTAGTGAAACCTTCTGGTTGTGTCATATACACATCCTCATCCAGATTTCCATTAAGGAAAGCTGTTTTCACATCCATCTGCCAAATCTCATAATCATAATATGCAGCTATCGCGAAAAGAATCCGAATAGACTTAAACATAGCTACAGGTGAGAAAGTTTCATCATAATCTATCCCGTAGATTTGTTTGAAACCTTTCGCAACTAGCCTGCTTTTATAGGTAACCACGTTACCATCCATGTCAATCTTCTTCTTGAAGATCCATTTACAGCCTATAGGGATAATTCCCGGAGGCGGATCAACCAAATCCCAAACTTGGTTATCTGACATGGAGTCCATCTCGGCGCGCATAGCTTCAAGCCATCTCGCTGACTCCGGTCCACTGACCGCATCCGCATAAGTGAGGGGTTCATCATTGTCAATGATGTAGACTCCGTCATAGCGCTCAGGCTGTCGACGGATCCTACCCGATCTTCGCGGTTCCCGTGATATCTGAGCCTCAGGTTGTTCAATAACCTGTTCTACCGGCTCAGGCTCATCCAACTCTGCTTGACTACTTTGTCCTTCGTCTGGATTCTCATCCAGCTTTATTTCTCTCCCACTGGCCTCTTGCAGAAGAAATTCCTTCTCAAGAAATATGGCCGTCCGAGCAACAAAAACCTTGTTCTCCTTGGGATCGAAGAAATAATAACCCTTAGTTTCCTTAGGGTAACCGACAAAGATACATTTATCAGATCTACTCTCTAGTTTCCCAGAGGCGAGCTTCTTTACATAAGCTTCGCAACCCCAGATCCTGATAAATGTCAAGCTTGGCTGTTTCCCATACCATAACTCATATGGCGTCTTTGAAACTGCCTTGGATGGCACTCGGTTTAGTACCTTTGCAGCTGTTTCCAGTGCAAAACCCCAAAAGGAGTAGGGTAGAGTAGCCTGACTCATCATAGAACGAACCATATCAAGTAGCGTTCTATTTCTCCTCTCGGACACACCATTCCATTGCGGTGTTCCAGGCGGAGTGAGCTGTGAGATAATCCCACACTCCTTTAGATAGTCAGTAAATGCATGACTTAGGTATTCACCACCTCGATCTGAGCGAAGTGCCTTGATATTACGGCCTAGCTGATTCTGTACTTCATTTTTGAACTCTTTGAACTTGTCAAAAGATTCACTCTTATGTCTCATCAGATAGACATACCCGTATCTACTGAAATCATCAGTAAAGGTAATGAAGTACTGATATCCACCTCTGGCATGTTTACTAAAAGGCCCACACACATCACTGTGTATAAGGTCAAGTAAACCTGAAGCCCTTTGACCTTTGTGAGGAAAAGGTGACTTCGTCATTTTACCCATTAAACAAGCTTTGCATGTATCAATCTCCTTGTAGGAGAATGATCCCAGCAGTCCATTTTCATGCAACCGCTTAATGCGTTTCTCGTTTATATGGCCTAAACGACTATGCCATAGCAAGGTGCTGTCATCAGCATACTTGGCTTTCTTAATATCAATTTGTTGTATCGAACATTCCATGTCCAACATGTATAACCCATTATTAATTGAACCAGTTGCATAAACAATATTATCAAAAGACAAAATACACTTTGAAATATTGCATTCAAAGGAAAATCCCTTCCTAACAAGAGCAGGAATGGAGATAATATTTTTAGTTATACTGGGAACAAAGTAACAACTGTTTAGTTCCAATACAAGTCCAGATGGTAAAGAAATAAAGTAGTCTCCTACAGCAACAGCAGCAACCCGTGCCCCGTTTCCAACTCGTAGGTCCACCTCATGCTGTCCCACCTGCCTTCTTCTCTTGAGTTCCTGTACATTTGAACAAATGTGAACTCCACATGCAGTGTCCAACACCCATGATACAGAAGAAGAAAACATGACCTCAGTCACGAATATACCTGAGCCAGAAGCAAAGCTTCCCCTCTTATCTCCTTGGAGCGCTTTACAGTCCTTTTTCCAGTGACCCAGCTGGCCACAGTGGAAACACCTGTATTCCTTAGACCGCTTCACCTTCTGCTTCAGAGCCTTGCTGTAATTCTTGACCGGGGCCTTGCCCTTCTTCCCCTTCTTCTTGTTCCTAGAAGGAACCATCAAGACAGAGGTTGAAGGCTTACCCTTCAGAGTCTCCTCAGTGGTCAAGAGCATATTCAGCAGCTCTGCCGGAGTACAATCGATTTTGTTCATATTAAAATTAATAATGAACGCGTCGAATGAAGGCGGGAGAGACTGCAGAATAATGTCCACAGCAAGCTCCTGGTTAATGGTATGCCCCAGTTTCTCTAGAGCCTCCTTGTGCCCAATCATCTTGAGCACGTGAGCTCCCACTGGGCTCCCTTCAGCCAGTTTGCTCTGAAAGAAGAGCTTTGTCAAATTATAGCGTTCAGTCCTCGCCTGTGCAGCATACAGCATCTTGAGGTTCGCTATCATCTCTATAGCCGACATATCCTCATGCTGACGCTGCAGCGGTGGCGTCATAGACGCTAGCATCAGGCAAGCGACATCAATGCTATCATTGACGTGCTTTTCATAGGCTTCCCGAACCGCCCTTGCGGCGTTCGGAGCGGGCTGCGGCGGTATCGCCGTCTCGAGGACATACAGTTTCCTCTCTGCCTTAAGAACGATCTTAAGGTGTCCAAACCAGTCAGAGAAGTTCGGCCCAGCAAACTTCTCCCTTTCCAGTAGGGATCGCACATTGAAGTTCATGGTGTTCGTTGCTGCAGGTATCTACAACAATGCAAGAACAGCAAGGTCAGTATCAATGTATAAGAATCAATCAGGACTTAAGAAAGATTCTTTTTCTCACTATTTTATCAGGCGTGAAAAATCCAGCAAAACAGCCCGAAAGAGTAAAACTCTTTTAGTGAGATGGGATCCAGATTTCATACTTGGTCTCCGCGTCCCGCTCAGGCGAGATAAGATGCACAGAGAGTACAAGCACTAGTTTCTGGTAGGCAGTCCCTGCCGATCGCCAACCCGTGCGATTCCCCTTCATCTGGGCAGTCCAGCAGACTGTGCCAACTGAGTTGGTACAACACAATCTCTGACCCCACAGATGGCTGCCTCCATGTGCTACCATATGCGCCACATATGTAGCCAACACGGTCAAGCTGACCCGACCTACTCCCTGGACCACCACGTGCTATGCTGAGCAACGAGAAGGGATAAATCCCTACTCTGTAACACGCAGGTGTAATCCCGCACCGTCTGAAGATAGATGGACGTGCCCACTGAGTGGGTACAACACGGCTCCAACGATAATCAGAACAGTGAGGTTTCGCGTCAGAAGGCTTACGAGCTTGATATTTAAGCGTTGGATTTTAACGGTCTTTTATCTTCTTGCCTATCATGCAATTCCTATGGTGATAGCAGAAGATAATTTAATCATGCAATTCTAATATTAAGCAATAAAAGAAAGCATGTATCTTATGTGGTAAAAGCCCATAGCCCTAGAAGACCTTAACCTAACTTAAGTCTTCATTTGCTCTTCATGGGTCTTTTGCTGCACATCTGGCCCAAACCTGGGCCCAAGCGCCAATTACAGCACAGGTGCGCCCACCAGGGAAAATGCGCCTGGTCCTAGGGTCGAACCCTAGACCTCCCACCTGGTCCTGCCACTTGCTGCATGCGCCTCTGCCAAGTGTGCTCTATGCTCTTGTCTAATTAAATTACAAATTTAACTATCTAGACAAGAGTGACACGCAGGTCACTTACATTTATAAATTAAAACACAGTGATGCGCAGATCACAATAATTAATTTACAATTTTAAAACAGGCACGCAGGCCCCAGCACAGCACAGATTTAACATGGGCAGCCCACATAAGACAAAATAGACAGACACATGCATCCATTCAGCAATCAAGTGATCCATTATAAAAATTAAAATTTTCGAAAACCCCTTGGGATTAATTTTAATTTTTCCTTATTTGCCCTACAACCTTACAACGGTACATTACTAGGGATCCACTCATCCAACCTAGTCAGATCCACTGCCCTTGCATGCACCAAGTCCTAACTGACTTGAGTCGACCATGAGGTCAACCATGCATGCGCCAGGGCTGAACAACCACAATGAGGTCTGGCAAGCGGGTGTGACCCCGGGCCTAACTCATGTGTGTTCATAGGTTGTCTCAATCAGACATCGCTACACACCTGTCTGCAGTCGACCTATAGCCACCATAGGCTTGCGCCAAGGTGCTAACAGGTCGACCCATTCAGGCTGTCAGATGGTCTGATCAGACTGTTGGATCTAACTCAGGGGGTGACTTCAACCCTAATAACCCGTCTAAGGGTTTATAGTAGAGCCTTAGATCTAGAGTGACTCGCGCATGTCAATTAGGGTTTTAAGAAAAACACAAAGCATGCGCCAAGAACAACATGCGCCAATGAAAACATACTTCAAGTTTCGCATGTACAAAAACTTAAAGAAAAATCGCATGTTAACTAGATCTAAGCATGTACACGCAAACATGGATCACATAAGCTTAAGCAATCATACAAAGATGCATAGAAAACCTGCTCTGATACCAGTTGTTGGAACCCCTTTCGAGAGGGGGGCGAAACCCAGCATGGTGCAAAACAAATTTCAAGCAGCGGATAGGGTCTCTAAGAATCGCATGCACCTTATATAATCAACTTAAAGAAAAACCGATTGCATAAGAGATGATTCGATCCATACCATTGCCATTTCTAGATGGCACCTTGGAAGTAAAGATCAAACGAGATCTTCTCCTTGTCGTCACACACAAGATGATGTCGCTATCTCTCTTGGTGCTCCTTGTGCTAGCAAGGTTCCAAGAGGTCCTTTGACGAGTGAAGGGAAAATGAGATGTCAATCTCTCTTGGCCGAATCCTCCTCAATCCGTCAAGCGTCGCCGCACTCACACAAGAATGTCGAGAGGAATATGGGCGAGAGGAATATGGGGAAGTGGCGAAAATAGAGCATACTCTATTCGGACGAGAGCCCCCTCAAGTGGAGATCATGGTTACTAAAAATAGTAACCACTCCTCACCACAACGTTCACGCCAAGTGAACTTGTCGCCTACTCCTCTCCCTATGAACCAAGCGCTCATTTAGTGAGCCGGTTCACTTTGGTTCGGTTTAAGAACCAATCAAGCCAATGATCTAGTCTAGATCTTAAATAAACCCTAAGGTTCACGATCTAACCGTCGATCTCAACGATGCCCCTGATCTGACCGATCTGGCATGCATTCTCTCGATCAAAGCTTACCGATCTCAAGCCCTAATCAATCAAACATGATCAGACCAGATCTCACTTACAATCAGAGATTAAATCCCTTTAAACTGAACCCAAATAATTCAGTCCACACGATCTGACTTAAGTAAGCCATATCATCAAATTGTGCGACCCAAAGGGTTTCCTTTAAATGTCGGTAATGACAACTTACGTTATCACGATCAGTGAGAGGTATCTAGCAACACATCACTGTCTCCCGATATAAAGAAAAGAGTCTTCCAAGACTACACCCAAAAACAGCACAAGTGTGAATCAAATCACAAGGCATGCATTTTTCCTTTGCCACTGGATGTTCTTATTGGACAAGCCTGTCAAGCTTGTAATTCCAATATGATGAGCATGATTAGATCAGATGATCATAGTCACCTGGGTATGGCCATACACTCTCTCAATCATCTCATCCAGGGGGCCCTTTTAGAACATCACACTCCTTAAACAAGGAGACGGCAATCCTATGTCTATCACTAGTGCCCTAACCTGACTCAAGCTCATTATCCAAGATAGTCTATAATCATTATGTTTCAAACGATATTGAACTATCTCAAAACAATGACAATCATCATTTAGAAAACACAAGTGATCTCAAGTCAGAGGAAATGTGCCACTTGTCATAATCAAGGAATATTCACATTGTGACAAACAATTGAACATCCTAGTAGGGTCTGTCCAGTACATCCCATGTACCCATGAGTCTACATCTTATTCCATGCTCGAAGCATCCTATAAGATTAGAACACATATTAGTCTTAACAATATCAAGGCTGTCTCATGTTCACCAAGATACATCGACTAAGGACTTAATAGCATGTCAGCCCAGCTGAACAGCTTTGAGACATTATTCAGAAGAACATATATTGCAGCAGACAATGTAGCTAACTGAATAACAACCATGCCTTTATAAACATAAGAGTTTATTACATGATACAGATACATTCCCATAGGCCTCAAACATTAGCCTTAAGGGCATACCCCAACAGGCTCTAAGGTCCTTCTCACATGGTTTAGCTCTCAAACCTTAAGGGTAGACCCAAAGGGTTCGGCCAATGCCATGGTCTTCCTTCAATGAGAATGCGCCACAATGCAAGAAGCCAAGTTAGCTAGCTCTCAAACCCAAGGGTTCGGCCATGCCTAACTTGCGCCACCAAGCAAGCTTGCGCCTCTTCCTTTGATGCTTGTTGCGCCACCATCCAAGGTATGTATGCGCCAAGTTCCAAGTACATGCGCCACCCTAATCTTCTTCTTAGTTAAAAGCAACAAGAAAAGTGGCACGTAGGCCTCACGAGGATACATCACAGGCATGCAAAGGGGGGCTTGACTAATGATCACAACATCATGTACAATCAAGGTATTTACTCATGCAATTCTACATGCTCATGAAAAACATAAAATCTGAAATTTTACTTTTTCATAAAACTAGTCTCTTTTTCTCATCTTCTTCTCACAAATCTTTTGGTTAATTGCGATTTATTTTTCATGATGATTTCAGAGATCCTTTCGGCTGGCAATTTTGTTAGATCAAGAGACTTGGCCAGTCTGAAGACACAATGCCTGTCCTACTTGACAAAATTACGTGCGCCTTTAATCTTTAAATCAGACAAGAAAAATAGTCCAAAAATCCAAAAGAGATTGAGAGGATGATAGAAAGAAGAAACCCTAATTTTTCCTACTTAGCAAAAATCGTTTGCCATGCATCATGCTATTTACGAAAATAGAGATATGGCATGTGAGCATGAAAGAAAAGCATAAAACATCGTTCGAGTCTTGCAAGTCGCTCTGATACCACTGTTGGGAAACCCCGGGGACATTTTACAATTTTTCAGAGTCATAGACATACATACATACATTGCACAGCGGAAGAATGTCCCCGAAACAGGCCGGTCCCAAAAAAACCAGTGAATATCGCAAGCAAGAGAGTCGACACGATGAGTTAGGAAATACCTCAGAGCAAGATGAGGTCGATGTTGTGATAGGCGCCCAAGCGTGCGCCCTCTGCAGTTTCACACACACGGATGCCTCGAGTCCTCTTCTTCCACGCCCGGTGCTAGCCTCGGGAAGAAGATCCAAGCCTTAGGGAGATGCTCCACTTCACTTGCGCCACCAAGAGGAAAGGATGCGCCAAGAGAAGAAGGAACCAAGCCAAGCCGCCAAGCACCAAAGCTCCTTGCGCCAAGAGGAAAGGAGGGAGAAGCTTGCGGCTATGGAAGAAGGAAGAGGAAGTTGCGCCCTTGCTCCTAGCTCTCGCCCCTCTTCTTGTGTTCACGCCTCCAAGGATCAATCATCATAAGAGGGGGCGGCTAGGGTCACATATATAGGGCAAGAGGCGGTTAAGGGAAGGGCCAAGATCATGACAAGTGTAGGGCTAGGATGAGGAGGTTCGAGACAAGGAAAGTCTCCAAGACTTTACCATAAACTCCATTCAACCTATCCATAATTGCCCAAGTACCATATCAGCCCAAGACATGCCTTAGAGGCATTCATACCATCAAGGGAGAAGGGCTAGGCGCCAATTGCTTCCTTAATGAAGCAATTTTACCACCCAAACCCCATTATACCCCTTAGGTGCCAATGAGGTTGGGCTTCTCCCCATTATACCCTTTTAGCCTCTTATCTCTTCATGAGAACTTGTTATTGGGCCTCATTGGATAATGAGCTAGCCCAAACTCCATTACATGGGTTGATTAAGCACTTGGATCCAATCCAATGCAACCCTAATCCACATGTGACCAATCATGGTCAAATACGGGTCAACCTGCCAAAAATGAAGTTTAGCTCCAATAACATTCTTCCATCTCATCAGGACCATTGGCGCTGATGAAATCTCCCAATTAGATCCGAGTTATCCAATAACTCGATCATAAGGCTTCCCGATCAATACGAGAACTCAAGTATCAAGGTGTGCGACCTGTAGGTTCCTCTAACCCTGGCAGTGCTGACCATAGGTCACCACAAGCAGTGAGTGGAACCTAGTAGTGCATCGCTGCTACCCAGGTCATTGGAATGGATATCGACATCGACATCCCCATCATCGCAACTAGGTACAGATGCATTACAGTCTCTTTGCCAAACTGATATCCGATTGGACAAGTGTGTCACCACTTGTTTTCACCCAATCACATGGCTATGACTAAAACAGGTTCTCACCTGGGTATGGCCATACACTCTCAGTCATAGAACCATAGAGGAGCTCCATGGATATCATACTTCCCTAAGGAAGGGGCAAATCCTTTGTCTGTCCATTGACCTTCTCATATGGGTCGTGACATGCTCAATGACAACCGTTATGACCTCCCAACTACGGCGAGGTGTTAGGTTGTATCAAAGTAAGTCCCTAAGCATATAGAATGATCAATGACCTCAAGTCAAGGGATCAATGCATCTCCTGTCACTTGTGAGGATAACTCATGACACCAAGTCATAGCCTCACAGCGGGTCCATCTAGTATATCCTCCAATAATATACCCATGTGTCTGCGTTAGCACCACGTGCCTAACCAGCCCACATACCAGTCTCACAAGTACCATAGCTGTCCCATATCAACTAAGGGACATCGACTGGGGACTATAGTTCGAGCACAGATCCAATCTGTCTCTAGGGACATTATCATGTTAGTATATATGCGCAGATGTAAACAAACATAGATAACGACAATGCCAGAATGATATAAATATCATAGTCAAGTAGTACATAAGTGGACCAAAACTAGGTCCTAGGGCATATACACCAACAGATTAACCAAGGAGAAAGATATGGAGGCATATTTAGAGATTAATGACTCTTTTTCAGAAGAGTACCTTTTTGCTATTTTGAGACAAGAGACACCATGGTATGCAGACATTATAAATTTTCTTGCGTCTAACATTATGCCTCCTAATCTGACATCTCAAGGAAAAAAGATATTTCATTCGGATGTTAAACATTTTTTCTAGGATGAACCATACTTGTATCGACGATGCGCTGATAGCTTATTTAGGAGATGTTTAACAGAGGAAGAGATACCTAACGTACTTTCTCACTGTCATTCTTCCCCTTATGGAGGACATGCCAGTGCATCAAAGACAGCATTCAAAAATTCTCCAATCAGGTTTTTATTGGCCAACAATTTTCCGTGATGCTAGGAAATTCATTCAGTCTTGTGATAAATGCCAGCATGCTGGTAATATTGCTAAAATGGATGAACTTCCTTTACATAGTATTTAAGTAGTTAAAATTTTTGATGTTTGGGGAATAGATTTTATGGGTCCTTTTCCTAATTCATGTGGAAAGAAATACATTCTCTTGTGTGTTGATTATGTATCTAAATGGTAGAGGCATCTACCCATTAGCAACGGCAACTCTCATTTTATCGAACATAAGCTCTAGTCATTGCTAAAGAAATATGGAGTGCACCATAAAATTGCTACACCATATCATCCTCAAATGAGTGGACAAGTGAAGGTCTCGAACCGTGAGATAAAGAGAATTCTTGAAAAGACTATGTTAGTGGCACGGAAAGATTGGGCATTGAAGCTTGACGCTGCTCTTTGGGCTTACAGGACAGCTTTCAAAACACCCTTAGGTATGTCTCCATTCCAACTTGTTTATGGCAAATCTTGTCACTTATCGGTGGAACTCGAGCACAGGGCCTATTGGGTGGTGAAAAGGCTAAATTATGACATGAAGAGCGCCAAAGAGAAAAGAAAATTCTAGTTGAATGATCTTGATGAAATCCGAAATTTTGCTTACGAGAGTGCCCAGATATATAAGGAGTGCACTAAAAAGTGGCATGATCAGCGAATTTCAAAGAAAGGATTTATTAAATGAGACAAAGTCTTATTATTTAACTCGCGACTCGGACTATTTGTAGGAAAATTGCGAAGTCAATGGTCAAGTCCTTTTGTTGTTCAGAAAGTATTTCCATATTGTGCAATTGAAATATCAAAAGAAGGGCAAGAAAACTTCAAAGTGAATGGCCAGCATTTGAAACATTACTTCGAGTACAAAGAAGTTGAAGAAGATGTGCACTTGATTTTATCTGATCCACCAGAGCATTCATTATCTTAGCTATGGTCGAGCTAATGACCCTAAACAAGCGCTTTTGGGAGGCAACCCAAATTTCTAATTTTCATTATTCTATTTAGTACTTTTAGTTTTGGTTATTGATTTTCTTTGAATTTTTTTTATAAACTTTTGAATGCATGATTTGATGGATCTCCATGATGGAAAGTCTTATAATAAATTATTTTATTTATAGGAATTTTTAGATAATTTTTATGTAAAAGAAGGGTGATGAATGAAGTGATCACGACCGCAGCCGTGAGTCACTCACGAACCATAAATCTTGCGGCATTTTCCTTGTGAGTATGGTTAATGTGATTTAGTTGATGAAACGTGATGGTATTTGATGTTTGAAACTTGTTTACCATGTAAAATGTGAATATCTATGATGTGAGTATGGTAATTGCACAAGGTTTCACTCATATTTTAAGGAAAACTCTTGCAAATTCTTTTTTAGAAATCTGTCATAACTTGATTTAATGTTTATGCATATGCAACAATTTAAGTCTAGGGTGATCCCATGTATTTTGCTTTTCTTCAAAGACTTTATAGATTTGTATTTTGAATATTTATGATTGTTAAGAATAATCGAATTTATTTTAGCTTTAATTCTGGACCTAGGAAACATTTTGAGTATTTGATTTGATGACTTAGGGAATTTTTAAAATTTCATGTAGACTTAAATTATTGAGTAAATTCAATTCTGATATTGATAAAATACATATGTGAGTTGTTATATGTTCATGCGACACGTGTATAGTATTTTTACACTTGAAGTTTAATTTATCTATTTTTGTTTGATCGAAAATTTTTATGAATAGGAAATTGGTGATATTTCTTTAAATAGAGATTTGCTCTAACTCCTCTAGTTGTGTAATATAAGGTCATGAGTTATATTATACCATGAGCTGGTATATTTTAAGTCTGTTGCGATCAAGTAACAGAGAAAAATCTTAAAAAAATAAATGTTTATCCCTCTTGCAGAATTAAATACCATGCCATTGGCCGGCTTTCTCCATGAATTAAAAAAAAGGATGAGAAAGCTATAGGTTAAGTGGACAACTCCGCTGACATTATGATGCAGGAGCATCTCCATGAAGTCCTCCACTCTTACATTTTGGAACTTTATGAATTTTGGAAGCTTTCCTAATTATCTTGTTATTTACTTTCAAGTCTTAGAATAGGATTAGCCTAGGGTTTATTTTCTTTTAAATTTGTTTTACTTTCCTAGATTATGTAGTAGGTTGTCTTAGCCTAGGATATTTGCACCTGTAATGCACATACAAGGCACCCTTGGTCCCCTCAACTACAAATCAGCCCTCAAGGTATTTCCACAAGTCAAAGTTAACAAATCAAAGTCAACATCAACACTCAACTCTCAGCCCTCTACACCAAATCAACATCATCAAATTCAGCAAAACAATTTCAAATTGCATCAAAGACCAGTCCACATCATCAAGAGAATTCAGTCCAACAATTTAAGTCAACATGCAAAGACAAGGCTTACTCTATTCGGTTGCATCCTTTCTCCAAAAACAAGACAACTCATCCAGCCATGCCAACTCACAGTATGTGTATCTTCACAAATCTCAGCTACGGCATGTGCATAAACTAGGACCAATCAGCGCCAACCTCACCATGCACGCGCTTGCAAATTTCTACCAATTATCTCCATCAAGTTTCTCGTTTCACATTGAAGATCTTCTCCAACCAAGTCACCAGCCCAAAGACTGATTTCATCTCCACCATCCAGTTTCAAACAGAGGAAACATAACCTTAGATTTGCCTTGAGTGATTATGTTACCGTTGAGGGTGAAGGGGTTAAAAGCCCTTGTAATTTACACTTTGCACTTAGTTGAAAATCATTTAGAACAAATTGAAATTGCGTTAGCGTGTTACCTTGTGGCTGGCGGTTGAGCTTGCTCCTTTTGAGTGCCGAGAGTTGAGCTTGCTCCTCTCTTCACTTCTCTTCTCTCCTCTTTCCTTGCCGAGTTCCTTGTACTGGTTGAATCGTCACCTCTTCAACCTCCACTGGATACTCTCCAAGTGCTTGTGACTGAAACTGACGAGAAGGCCACAAGTTGCTAAAGCTTTGAAGAATCCTGGAAATATACCACCGAGGCCTTAAAACTTGTTCAACTACAAAATCGAAGACTCTTTCCATAAAGAACAAAAAGGGGTTTCAGCCCCCTTCCCACAAGGGGGCCTCAGGTGTGTTCCATCCATCTAGACATTTTTAGTGAAAACTGCATGCTAGAAGAGTTCTGTTATTACCTGTTAAACTACTTGCGCATAGTTAACCAATGTCAGGAGAGCTATATACCTAAGGAAGATCCAGGGAATTTTTCATTCTACATTAGTGGTATCAGAGCGAACCTTAGGTGCTTTCACATCAATCTGTTTGTTGTTCTGAATTGTTTTAGTCGAGTTTCTCCCTCACCGTGGTCTCTGAAGTTCTAGCTGTATTTTGCTTGTCATTGAGTGGAACATGTTGTGGAGTTGCTGAACACGTATCAGAATTCCCAATTAGTCTCGCTTCCTTGTTGATTTCCGAAATCTGATTGCTGAGTTTGGATTTGATTTGGACTGCCAAACAATTGATCACTCTACTACATCCTGTATTTGCTCTTGCTGAGATTTTGTTGCACCAAGCTGTGTTTGAACTTTTGCTTTGAATATGCTGGATTTCCGCCTACGAACTTCTAAGTTTAATGATCTTGTTCCTAGGGAATAGTGTATTCTTTGTATCGAGAAAACAATTAAAATTTGCTGCACTCGTTGCTGCCTTTGTCTGAACTCGTCTGCTGGGATTTTCTGTTACTATAGCTTACTGAAATTCTGGTTGTGTCCTCTTTTCGTCGTCACAAAGTGGATCTTATCTTGCAGATGTCCCGTTCAAGCACTTCTGAATTACTGATTTTGTTGCCGAGAAAACTTTGACAACTTGTTGCCTCTGTTGCTGGACCGTGCCCTAAAACTGTTTGATGAAATTCCTATTACTGTAGGTTACCGTATTTCTAATTTTCCTGAGTGTCTGCTATCCTGAGTTTGGATTCTGAAAGCTGAAGGGTACCTGGTTGCCTAAGTTGATAGGTAGCTGGGAAAACTCTCCTCTGATTGGGCGAGCATTGACCCTAGCAAACCCATTGCTAGGGGGCCAAAAAAATTGGATGAGGGGAAGCTGAAAAACTGAGCTACTGTAGCTTACCAATTTATTTGAAAATTTGGAAAATCTTTGCTCAAATTCTACTCGCTAGACTCTGCTGTCTTTTGTTGAAATTCTGAATGTTGCTACTGATCTCTGAATATGTATCTGAACCACTATAGCTTACCGGGTCTGATTTTTTGCTTTAACAATCCAATTAAAACCCTTAAAACTTGGTCCTACATTAGTGGTACCCACTCTGTTTGTGTTCTGACTCTATGTTAACGCTTGAAATTTTTCTGAGTTTTCTGAAATCTGATTTACTACAAAGCTGTGATTTTTCTACAAGATATGCCACTGAGTTTCTATTTGCAGTTTATGAAATTGTTCAAGTCTAGGATCTATTTAAATGATAGATAACATCCTCATTTAGCTATTATTTCTATCTGAAAACCTAGATACATCTGGGCCGACACTTGAGTTTTCTAATCTGATAGAAAGTTCAGGCTGAAAACTATGAACAAATCTAGTATTGCTAGACATACATGAATCTGTGTTCTTGGTGCATTTAACTGTAGTAGTGAATTTAAAACTTGATTTTTTTTTTTTTGCTAAATTTGTGTTGAAACTATTCATTTGCTAGATCTGAGTTCTTGCTGAACCAATGGCTGCTATGAACTACAAATTTGAAAACAGCACTACTATTGCTGAACATTGTTGCTTACCATTGGTGGATTAAATCCTGCACCTTGTTTTTTTGCTGAACTTAGTTGGTATTTGTTTTTATCTTCAAAGTAGCCTGCTAGCCAAAATTTCTGCATCAACTATCTATACATGGGTTGTGCTGAATATTGATAAGTGCTACTAGCATATACTGTTCATTGCCATTTGAAAATTACTGCACTTGCTAAAACTTTTGCTGAACATTTATAAATTTATTGCATTTTTATACGTACACTGCATTGCTATTTGAAAATTACCAGTGGCTGTGAGTTTTTCAGCCGGTCGTGAGTTTCGCGTTCAAGGGGTGAATCCGGCTAAGTAAAAAAGTTCACAAAAACTTTCATGGGTGAGGCCGTGAATCATTCACGGGCCGTGAATATTTCTGTGTACATAAGACTTTATTCATAGAAATTTTCATGGCCCTAGGCGTGAACAATTTACGAGCAGTGAATATTTTTGCCCCTTCACATATTTCACTCGATTCGATCTCAAATCGAATCAGATTTGAACCAAACTCTCTAGAATTCTTCCTTGAAGGGTTATGAAGCGATTAAACTATAAAAGGAAGAATTATTGGAGGGCAAGAGAGACTTTTATGGACGAACACAATCAGAGGCAACGGCTAGGGCGAAACATGGTTCCAAGGCGACAATTCACACAAAGACGAGAATTATGCACTTCATCTTCATCATTAGATCGAGGGGAAGCTTTTCTGATTACATGTCTAGTGATTTTCTTGTATTTCATTAAGATTCAATGCAAGTTTCATCAATGAACACGTTGTTTTCTTCGAACATGAGCGAGTAAACTTGTTTTCGGGATTAGGGATGCACCCCACTGATGCTTATGGATTAAAATTTATATTTTTATTCTTTAACATGGTCATTATAGCATTGATTTGCTTAGAATTGAGTTTATCACATAATTTACTCTGGCTAAGTATATTTGCATCTTAGACGTTGCAAGAAGTACCGAGAGGTAAATCACAACATTAGAACTATTCTATTCAAACCTACGAATCTAATCACGGGAGTAGTTTGGATTCGTTTGAAGGATTATATGGTTTTTCATATAACTTAATGGGCCAAGTTGCGTTAATTGTCACGAGAGTAGGGAATCAGCATAGCTAGGTACCAGATTACGTTTCGGGAGGAGGTAATATGTACCTTAAGAAAAATTCCCTTTCATAGGTATAATTATTTTGTTCAAAGATTCATTTTTTATCAAATTCATAGATGTCAGTGTGGTGAAACCCCGAGTCCCGACCTTCTAAAACCTGAGTTTTACCCTAAAGCGCTACTTCTGTCACATTTTGTACTTAGAGTTTACGTAAAATCACAGTTTGATTCGTTTAGATATAAACAAGTTGTGTAATCGGTACTTGACCGCTATATTCTCGTTGGGAATGATAATCTTTTGTTGCTTTGATATATCCATGCACTTGCGGACGCATCATCCCTGCCTCCATCAGAGATCATCACCATGGATGTTGCCCAAATCCTATTAGGTCACCCATGGCTCTATGATGTGGATGTAGTCCACCATAGTGGGACTAATATCTATGTCTTTAGCCATGATGGAAAAAAGATTAGGCTAAAGCCTTCCATTCCTGGAGAGCATAGAGCCTCAACCACTAAGTGTAAGGTAGAAGAATCCAAGCTTAGTCAACCCACCATCCAACTAATAAGGCCTCAAGCCTTTAGTATGGAAATCCTAGAGGACCAACCTATATAATGATGATTGAAAAAGTCATAGTAATTTTATATACTTAATTTTTCTTTTTAGGTCATCTTTATCATACTTTTGCTTGTTTCTGAATTAAATTTGGTCATTTCATTTAGAATCTATATTTTTACTTATTTTTAAATTTTTAAGGAAAAACTTGCTAATTTTCAAGAATTTCTGAGGATAAATAGACCAAAGGCTAAACTAGGAAGAAATTTTGAGCTAAAGGCAAAACTAGGAACCGGGTGTAGTTGAAGCTGTCATAGTCTTGTAGAGGTAAACTTGTTAGTTGTCACTGGCGGTTGGAAGAAAAACTAGTGGTAGAAGAACTCTTGTCACTGTCAGCTGGAAGAACATTGAAGGGGCGAGCCGATAACCAAATGGTAGCAAGTTGACAAACCATTGAGGTAAGCTGAGGGCAATGATGTGGGATGTAAGCGACAATGAAGGATGCACATAAGTCAGGTGACGATTGAGGACAACGCATGGAAGCTAGGCGATAATGGAGGATGATGTACACAATGAGGTGATGATGGAGGATGAGTGGACGACACTGGCTTGGAAGGAGGAAGGAGGAATGAGCCGTCGGCAGCACTAACCGTCCCGCAAGTGTATGGTTATGCTGCAGTAATATAAAAGATGTCGAATCCCACAGGGAACAAGGTTAAGTACCAGAAAATCTAAGTTTCAATAGCTAGGCGAACAGAAATGGGGTTTTGTAAACTTCAATCGTAAACAATAAACTAGAGCAACAACTAGAACAAATCTATGGGAGAGAGAATCAGGGTTTTGGTATCCACCACACTGATAATCATAATCGCAATAATGAAAAGATCAGTTATACGAATTCGAGGTTTTTACATAAGGAACCTATCCCTAAGGTACAAGATGCCCCCTCTCGGTGGTACACCCCAGTGTTTGTCTAGAATGGTCTCCTACTCTCGTGGTGGATCGTTCTAAACAAACCCTATGCACTCTGCAGAAGGTTATAAAATCCTCGAGTGAATACCAAGCACTCTCGTGTCATGAGTTCATAAGTTTTACTAAGAAGATCTATCGTCATGATCCTCCTCTCGGTATGAATCGTGCTGGCTAACACATGAAAATACATGGCCAAGGTAAAATCATGAAATCGACATAGCAAAGTAAAATATGTCACCACAAAAATCCAAATAACTGTTTGTAATAAAAATCTGCAATTACAATCGTCAACGGGCTTCAACCTAGCCCCGAAAAGAGTTTTACGCTACGAGGTTCATAGAAACACTGAAAAATCTCTCAATAAGCATAGAAAAACTACAAGAAATCATTTCTGAAGGGAAAGAGATGTTAAACCATAGCCGATCTCCAGGAATCATGATGCTCTGATGATCGAATCTCGCCAAATCGCCGTGAAACCCTGTGTAGTCACCGTTCATCCACCCTCATCGACTTTGCCCTGATTACTTGATATTTTTGGCAGTAAAAATTAGGACTTTTATATCCTTCGTGTTCTCCTTCGAATAAGCTTTCCAAAAAGTCCTTCCTTGCCAAATTTGGATATCAATCGGGTTAGAAATAAAGAGAAATCCGATAGGGTGTCGGACGCTTGTTTGCTCAGTCAGAATCACGGGTGAACCCCGCCGGGTTCACCTGCCGGTGAAATGCTCTGCACTGTTTCGGTTGAGAGAAGCACGGGTGAACCTCGCCGAGTTCACCTGCCCATGAAGCTTGCTGTACAGTTTTGTGTGAGACGCCACAGAGAGAATCACGGTGAACCCCGCTGACTGTGATGTCTTCTGTGAGCTTCCTAGCATCTGGTGAAAGCACTGGTGAACCCCTTGGGGTTCACCTAGCCGTATCTTTCAAAGAAAGCTCCGATTGAGCCCAAATTTGATGGGCAGTTTCGTCTTCTCGCAAGGAATCACCCCATGGCCTTAGAATCTTCAAAAGACATCAAAATTGGGTGATTATACTTGAAATTCCATAGGAACGAGAAAAAGTGAAGATTCCGAAGCTTTTAAGCAAATAAGTCTTGAAAGAGTATAAAAATATTAAAATAGGCCTAGATTTATCAGGGAATAATAAGAAAAATTACTACTAAAATGCAAGGCATCAAAACACTCTAGGCTTAAATATTTGCTTGTCCTCAAGCAATAAAATAGAATGAAACACACGATGGGTACAGGATTAATCTTTTGTGTCAAAGCATGCATCTAGGCTAGAAAAATATTTATAAACAATCCAAGATCTAATCAGAGTAAATCAAGTGATTGGTTGTTTCAAGCATTCAACAGTTTGATCCCAAAATTTCTAGATGTCAAAGAACTTAGTAAGCAATAAACACAGTATTCAATCAAGCCTACACAATTCTCACGTGATTCCAATTCTTCCAAATCAAGTCGTTGGGGATAACTCAAATGTTTTGCTTAGGGTATGATACACTGATTATTGCATTATTCTTTAACTCATATCCTTAGGTACCATTGCCAATTTTTCGCAATGCCAAATAGAGGAGTCTCTTTATGGATTTCACTTCACATCTCTTAGACTTCAACTCATATCCCTTGGTACCACTGCCAATTTTTCGCAGTGCCAAGTAGAGGAATCTAAAGGTGAGTTTTTTTTTAAGGTTGATAACATATCCTTTTCGACAAATGCAGTGTTCCCCCAACAAAGGAAAGGAATTCAAAGAATGAATAAGCAAATGTGCATCTTAATGTGACTCACGTGTAAATTACAAACTTGAGTTGATTTAACAATCATAGGAATGTTCGACCCACTAATAAATAACCTAAAAAAAATCCAAATTAGAAGATTTCAAAATCATAGAACATATGAACATGATCATAACGTATTTCTAACAAGATGCAATATTCAACAAGCTTTGATTATTCCTAACCAAACATGTACTTCAAAAATTTTACATAGCTATCATGGGAATAAAACTACTATACTCCTAACATGATAAATGAATAAACTCATGAATCATAAACATCACAAAATTGCGATGTATACCACACGCAAGCTCATGGACAAATTCACGCAACATGTAGAACGAAACCAAAACTAGCCCTGACAAATATTACACAACTGTCATGAGGTGGGGCCTGAAGATGTGGACCAGGCCCACGAATAGAGTGGCATATAAGGTACAATGCCAAATATCAAAAAAAAAAAGTGTCTACCGCAGCCACAGCAAGTCTAGCAAATCCTAAATTAAACAGTCACATGGGAGCAAAGACAAAAGACTAGAATGAAGACAGCTCACCTACTCTGAATTTCGTATAGTCCCCTATGCGATATCATGGATGTGAGAGGAGCAGGTGGTGATGCAGGTGTCCGGGGAAGCTACTTCCTTCTGTGCGAGTGAGAGTCAGAACCCCGTGAGCTCTTGCCCTTGCCGCGGGAGCTGTAGTCAAGCTCGGCCTCCTCGTCCGAAGAGATATTCATACGTGCCATATTTTCCTCGGAGATGAAGGAGAGCCGCTCATCCATCGCTGATAGCTTCTCCCATACGGACCCCATCATCTTGTGCTGCTGTTGCATGTGCGCCTCCATAGACTCCCATTGAGAACAATGATCTTGTTGAATGTAGGAGAGATTGGTGTCCATATGATCGATCACTTTCTACTGGTGGAGTTGCTCCTCCTTAATTTCCTACAATATAGACATCATAGAGTCAGAGGAGGAAGTGTCACCAAAGGAGAAGGCGCCTGTAACATCCCACATTCTTAACCCCAAACAAATGGCACAATTCACAAATAAATACAGGATGTTTCATATAAGATCGATCATATGCTAGGTAAAACCGAGTTCAAGAAAAACACGTTCTGAAAAATTTCTATAAAGCCATACACACAAATTCAAAAAAACTCGAATCTCGTAAATCTCATAAGGGTACCTGCCACCACGCAATACTTGCACTAGACATATGCAAGTTACAGTTATATCAAAACCGATTCAAATTCATAAAATCCATAAAGGTACCTGCCACCAGGCAATACTTGCACTAGACATATGCAAGTTACAGTTGTATCAAAACCGATTGCAAAAATACACATCAACTTCAATTTCAAAACAAATCCACAAAATCGATTTTATAAACTCATACCAAACACCGAAACCAGGCTGAAGCCCGCGGTGACACAAAAATCAAAATTATTTAACTGCCACAGTCTGGCAACACAAATTCACACAATTCACATGACTCACAAAGTTCATATAACTCGTAGGGTTTAGCCACAAGCGGCATCATAAGCATAAACACATTAAGCATAATTCACAGCATCCATATAATGCTAACTGCGCCCCTGCTCTACACCTGAAAATAGTGAGGGGTGAGCTACACAGCCCAGTGAGTGGATAGTCTAATTGACCATCCAGAACATACACTCAAAAACATAGGCAAATTATTTTTAAAAATCTTTAACAGGATATCATGTCAACATATAACAACAATTCAATGCAAAAGTCACATAAGCAGTCAAATGTACACACTAGCATATAATAATCTCAGGTTCTAGAGTTATACTCTAAACCAACCGAACACACATATTCTAACCCAACTAAACATACCAACACATATTTAACCTAGTTGTCCAGCATATTCAGTAGTGACCAATATGGTCTAACCCGGCTTGGCCAAAGCACTGGGAGCTGCAAAATCTCGTGCAACACATAAATGCAAAATCTCGTGCAACATATAAATGCAAAATCTCGTGCAACATATAAATGCAAAATCTCGTGCAACATATAAATATGGACAGTGAGTAGAATCAAGAGGTGGCCCCCGTCAGGTCACGACGTGGCACTTTGCTCTATCACCCCATAAACACATCGATGGATTGTGAGTAGATTCAAGAGGTGGCCCCCGCCGGGTCACGGCGTGGCACTTTGCTCTACACACCCAACAACACAAAAAGAGTAATGACATCAAGAGGTGGCCCCCTGTCTGACCAAGACATGGCACTTTGCGTCAAAACCCGTTCTCCCAAAAGGTTCCTACTGGACAACAGACATATCTTATTTCATATTTCACAAAGGTGGACATGTTTCACAAAGGTGGACTCCTAAGTGTCAACTAGACTCTAGGATAGTCATCACAAGAATCATATCGGGCAGGCTGAACCTCAACCCCCATCACAATAATCATAATAGGCAGGCTGAACATCAACCTCCTCACATATCACAATACAGGGCTGAAATTCAAACCCTTAACATATCACACAAGGACTATCCCCTTGAGTTCATAGTTACACCTAGCCTTGGTCCTAACCATCACATAACCACCTAATTTTTCCAAATTCACATAACCCCTAATTTTCCAATTTCACAAAACCCATTACATAACACATATTGTTCAAAATCACATAATCACACATATTGTTCAAAATGCACATAATCACACATATTGTTCAAAATCATATAACATAACACATAATGCTTTATATTCGAATATCACCGAATATTGTGTAGTCCTTAAATTTCAGGCTGGTCAGTTCAGTGTAATTTTGCTAATTTAACACCCAATGTTCTCAAACATGAATACATGATCTTAATTAACTAAACAGGGATTTTATAACATAACATTGCATTTAACAAACATTCATAAAAATTACATAAAACTAAAACATATATCCCTATTCGGTTTTCACAATTTACCCATGTAACTACACACATCAAAAATTCGGTTTTCACACAAACAATTCGGTTTTCATTCATATTATCAAAATTTCAGTTTTCATACATACTATCTATTTAATTCACGCTTGATTAACATGAATTTCATGCTAATAAATCACTGATTTAATATTACCAAAATCATACCAAAAATTCAATGATTTAATGCTACTAAAACTCCATACAATAAATCCCCTAAATTCAGTTTTCATGGAGACATGCCTTAAATTCGGTTTTTCATAAAAATACCCTAAACTATATTTTCATGGAGAAATATCAAGATTCAATTCTCATATAAACATGTTATCTACAATTATCAAGACTAATATCAAGTTTCGGTTTTCATAAAAAAATAGCTTAAATTCGGTTTTTAGCATGTTAAAATTTCCCAATCAATCTAACACATCAATTAATACAATCAAATTACTAGAAATCAAAAAGACACACCACTCACCTCTTCAACCGAAAATTCTCCACAAAAGAAAATCGCCTAAAGCCTTTAAGCCGCCCAAGGGTCACCAAGAACTCACTAAAGAAGTTTCTTCTCCTCAAGGAAAATCGCCAAGGGAAGAAGATGAAGAAATCACCTCAAAATTTCCAAGAACACCAAAAATCGCCTTCTTCTTCCTAGCCGTCGCCCAAGGTTTTTCTTCAAGCCAAAATCGTCAATAATCTCACCCTAAGCGCAATTCCCACTTAAACTTTGGATTTTAAAATTTTTAAACCCATTAACCCATTAATTCAAATAGGTTTAACCCATTTAACTAACCAAATTCGAATTTTAAAATCCAATTAGTTAATCCGATTAAGACTTAATCCATTTAACTAATAATTTGAATTTTAAATCTAATATCCAATTAATTATTTCACTTAAACACAAATCCAATAAGGATTTAATTAATATCCAATAAGGATTTAATTAATTAACCAATAAGGTCTAATTAATTAACTTACAATTTACAACCTTAAATCCTCATTAATTTATCATGAACAACCAATAATAATTTATCATAAATCAGCCAACAATCAAATAAACAATCTCTAATTTATTTACAATAAATTAACAACCAAATTCTCTAGTTAATTAACTATAATTTGACAACCAATACATAAAATTATCATAGTCAATCATTTAAATCAAAATAATGCTTACCAGGACTTAAGATCCTTGGATCTTACAGCGCCAGGTGCTGGTGTTGCTGTATCAACTGAGTCAGGCTGCGGGTCATCAATGGGCTGGATACGCCAATTTGTGCACACACGCACAGTGGTGCATGCTGGGTTCAGCAATGGAAGACAAAACTGACTCCCCTTGAAGGTCATGTAATAGGAGTCTCCCCTACGAATAATAAGCTTCATGGCCACGCAAGACTCGATCTCGAGCCCATTGTTGTCTGTGGCTTCCAGGGTACCATAAGGAATAACACCCAAAGAGACCGCCAAGGGTGCGATGAGTCCACCAATGACAATCGCCCCTTTCAATGAGCGGGCAACTCGTCTAAATTGTTTGGCAAGGTAATACCCAGAATCCACTCGGAAGCTATGCAGCATACACCAAAGATAAAATAATTCGGTTTGTTGTACCATACCGTCGCTCTCTCTGCAGCCGAATATGGTATGGGCCAATACATGGTGAACATATCTGATGGCCGGGTTGCAAATACTCAAGGCACGGGTGACTCAAGCGGAGTAGATGTGCTCGTTGGTTACCATGCCACAGAAGCCCTGCTCACTGTATTCGGTGGGAACCTTGCGGGCACAAGACTCAGGAAACCCATATATACCGCGTAGTTGGGAGAGAGTGAGGGTGTGCTTGATATTACCCAGGCGGAAAGTCAGGCGGTCGGGATCGTCTTCAAGAATTGGATCTGCTTTTACCTCAAGAGAGCTTAGAAATTCCAGTGTTATGCCAACATATGTGAGAGAGAAAAGCTGCTGGAATTGCTCCCAACCTACTGCAGCATACATGAGATCCACGTTCTCCATCAGCCCTAGCAGTTGTAAAGTTCCTCTGTTAAGATACCTGGTGTTGAGGACTCGGCACTGACGCAATGTATGATACCGTTCTTCCTGACCGGCATTGATGAAAATAATTCCGAATTCATTCGGGGGAGAAACATAGGGTTGTGGTCAGCTGGCCGGTATGCGTCCTTGCCGAGATGCTGAGGATCCAAGCGCAGATGACGATGGCGGATGAGATGGAGGCATCGGCACATACCCGTCGTCGTCCGTAGTAGAGGAGTCCGAGAAAACTGGTAGTGCGGTCCGTTTAGATGCTACGGCCTTCATCTTTGGAGCCATGGATGTCAGAGAGAGTTGATGCTGCTGGCGATCTCAGATCAGATAGCCCTAATTGGAAACGCAGGAAAGCAGGAGGGCGGCGGCGAATTGGAGACACGACTGGCGGGAAGAACGTGAACGAAGAAAAGAAACCGGAATCTGATGACACCAAAATATATAGTCATTTTTGCGTCATTTCATTAGTATTTTTGTGTCATATTCATAGACTTTGCTTATTTTTATACCTTATTTGTCAAATATTGCAGAATCTACACCATTTCTTGTTTTTGATCATTTTCAGGTTAAAAGTGTTATATTTTGATGGATTTTGGAAGATTTGAGCACACCAATGGATTGTAGATGTTGAAACAAAGCTACCCGCCAAATTTCAAGTCAAAACAAGATTTCTAGCAAAAATGCGGCACTACCGTATTTTTCAGATAAACTACCACGGTGCCGTAATTTCAGACAACTTTAATTAGAGATTTTGGGCAAAATACGGCACTACCGTATTTTTGGGAACAACTGACACAGTACCGTATTTTTGGAGGATTTAAACCAGAAAGTTTCTAAATTTTGGTGAAAAATACGGCACGGTCATTTTTTTGGGTAAAACTCCCACGGTACCGTATTTTTGGCCCAATTTCGCGAGTTTTTGGGGTCCGAATCGTGTGCAGACCATATCTTTGGATCTAGAAGTCCAAATTGAAATCTGAAAGATGCTGCGGACTTGTCTTTAAGAGGAGAAGACACACGAAGTGAAAGCACTAATATTTATCAAGATTCCAGAGAGTAATCGAAGGAGGCGTCTTTAGGGTTCGGCCTCACGCCGAGAGGCGTAGAGACCACCTTAGGCCACAATTTTTACACTGAAGCTTTTCCTAGGTTAGGAGAGCACACACCAGAAGTTTCAGACCGTTTGGAGTCCAATCGAGGGAGAAATAAACAAAACAGCAGTGACAGCGCTCTTCAAAGGCAATTACGTTACAGCACCTGTTTTGTAACTTTTCTTCCCTTCTTCAATTTCTAATCCTCTGAAATTATGGTTTATTGTAATCCTTTCACCATGCTAGCTTAGATCTTTTTATGGGACATGGGGTGTAATCCCCTTGGTTTGTTAATGACTAGAAAACATTAATTTTTGTCATGATAATTTTATTATGATAATTTTACTTTTGTGATTGATTGTTCTTTGATTCTCCTTAGTTTTATAAATATCAGCATATTTTAGAATTTTGTGAAATAGACTGAGAGGTTGATTGTGAAATTCAGAACCCTATAAATTATCGAGTTTGGAACTTATCATAAGAGATTAGGTTTGTTCTTTGAATTCTGATTTTTAGTGATTTTATTGCCATGTTGATAATTTGAATCTAGGATGAGTTATTGTGTTAGACTTGATTTGATGTTGCAAGAGATTGAGTATCGAGTCGTCGGAGAACCTTAAGTAGAACCTGTGTTGAGTTTCAGGATGCACGAAAGTGATCCTTGAGATTCCACTTGAGATGATTGACTTAGAATTCGAATGCACGAGAGTTATCCTTGAGTTCTTTGTTCAATGATTTACTTATTTTCAGCATTGGATAGATCTTGCATGAGAGTGATGATTGGTCCTTTGTATGATTGTCTGCGCGAGAGCGAAATGATCTTTTTATGAAATAAATTAAATCTTTATCGTAATGAAATTTGATTGACAACCTTTATTTCCTTCTAGTCATTAGAATTAAGGTGGATGAACCCCTAGTCCCAGTTTTCTTTTCTGATATTTTTCCGCATACTTTTCTGAATAGTTTACTTCCACCATATTTGGCTTGCTTAGCTAGTGAGAAAACGTCTATTTGGTACTTAACACGTAGGTCTCTGTGGTTCGATATTTATTTTTATTACTTCGAATAATCCGTGCACTTGCGGACTACAACAAGTTTTTGGCGCCGTTGTCGGGGACCTTAGTTTTGTTAATATCAAAATAGTTGTTAGTATTGCTAGACTAAGTTTTATTTGTTTTAGATTTAATTTTTTATTTTTGCAGGTTTTGGATTTTCACAAGTTGTGACAGAACTATGATTTCTGAAATTTATGAATTTGCTTGTGTTTTATCTTTTTCTATTTTTTTATATTCTGAAAAAAAAATTTTGATTTATTGGTGTTGGATAATCTTTCTGTTTCTATTCTAATTGTCTATACATAGGACTCTTAGATCTTGATATTTTTTATTTCCTGTGAATTTTGAGATAACAATTTTTAGTTGTGTAGAAAGCTTTGAATTGAAGATATGTCTTTTAATCACAACTCATGGGCAACTAAAAGAGGTGAGGTATACATGCCACAAGATAAGTATGAAAATAATTCATTGAGCACACTCCAAGATACGTTTAACTCTTATATGCACTCTCTTTCTTCTAGTAGATGCGATATTTGTGGACATATTGATCATTATACTTCTAATTGCCAATTTTTAAATTCCGATTCACCATGGTATCAAGATGATCAATATGATTCTAAATCTTTTTATGATGATTGCTCAAACTTTACTTCTGAACCATACTTTGAGGATACTGAAAAATCTAGCTTAGAGATTATGTTTGAAAAGTTCATGAAACAAAATGAAGATGTGAGTGAGACCCTCAAACAAATCAATTCTAGGTTGGATGACATGGTTGCACACAATGAAATTTTAGAAACCCAATTAGCACAACAAGCTTGTTTATTTGAGTTTGATTTGGAAACTGAAGGAATTGATTCAGTAAATTCCCCCACTGATTATGATTATTTTGAGATTGAGCCTTATGTGAACATTAATGTACCTCACTCTGATTTTAATAATTCTGAAATTGATTCCTTTGATAATGTATTATTGGAAAAGGTTGAGAAAATTGATTTTGAAAAACCCACTTTTGATTAAATTGATTCTTTTGATGTTGTATCATTTATGGTTAAATCTAATGCGTTTGATAAAGGGTTGAAAATTACAGACATTGATGAGCCCCACTTTGATTTTGGTGATATTGCTGAGATTAATGATAAGTCTTTTGTGGTTGACTCTGATTCTATTGATTCTGATAAATCTCATTATGATTTTTTGTATGATTTTGATTTTGATTCTTCTGATGATGAATTATTTGTGGAAAGACATAGGGAAATTGATTTTGAACAGTCTCACTTTGATTTTGATGATAATTTTGAAATTTATAAGTTATTTGATGTCAGACCTGAGGATCTTGATAAGGATTTGAATGAATCTCACTTTGATACTTTACCCATATCTACAGTTGAATCTTCTGATGTATTTGAAAAACTGTGCTTTATTGAGGAACCTGATTTGGAACATAAAGTTTATTTTGATGATCCAATGCTTATATCTTCTGATCAAAGTCCTATTGCAATTGAAGATAAAAATTTGAAGAAAGGACTTATGATTTTGTTTTCTAACAAACATAGGAAGATCATAGAAAATTTTAATTTTGATTTCCGCATATTTGAGAGAGCCACTTCAATTATGATTTACATGAGATTTTGGATATTTGGATTAGTGGCTAAACTTTTTGGACAGCGGAAAAGAAAAAAATTACACGCTATTTACTTTGGTACTGATTCACCTATTTCACCATGATTTTGATTTTTGGTCAAGCTAATGACCTAAAAATTAGCGCTTCTTGGGAGAAAACCCAAGCAATTTACTCTAGTTTTTCTCTTTCTTTATATATATAATTTTCTATTAGTAATTTTTTTTTTCCTTTTTGTAGGTGAGTCTAGGTTAACTTTTACGGTGAAACGGCGAAATTTTGAAGTTTATGCACAAATTACTGCCGTAATTTTGTGCTATTTTTGACCAGTGTATTTTAGGGCACTGCCATAACTAATTTTACACTCGTAATATATATATATATATATATATATATATATATATATATATATATATATATATATATATATATATATATATATATATATATATATTTCTTACGGTACCGTGAGTAGTGTTATGACACCATAATTTCAGCTCTGTTCCAGACAGCATCTTCAGCGTAGGCGTCTCTTGTCGAAAGCCACTTCATTGAATGCTGCGATCTCAGCAAGCTACCACCGTCTGTTCCAAGCTACCAGCAGGCTTTGCTGCAGTTTCTTCTTCTAGTTAATGTATTAATCCAGCTACTTCTTCTGCCAGCTTCACCTCTCGATCAGCAGCGCCTCTGCTTCGTCGCAAGCAATTTTCTTCCACAGCCTCTGCAGCCGCTGTACCTTTCATTGGCTGATTCTTCACCCTGCCACTCCCTCAGCTCTCTCCACCTCTAGATTTTTGGCCAGAGATCTTCTTGCCGTTGATGGACGTCCGCCGCTTTGACGACCAACTTTCCTAAAAGCTCTCAAAACTCTGAGACGATGAGAACAGGATTCAAAAGCGGAAGGTTCCAGATCTGCTACTCACCACCTCTGATTACACTGCATTCAGCAACCTTTCAGCCGGCGACTTGCTCCAGCTTACCAACATTCTTCGCCTCTATTTCTACCGATAGCAGCCGCTGCTAGCCTCTTCCGCGTCCAGATCTGCTAGTGCCGTTTCCATTCCCAGATCTGACGACCACTCTATTCCTTCCGCCACTAGCAGCTCCTTCCAGCGACATCGAGCTTCCGATCTGTTTTTCCTGCTGCCCTCTGCCACTATAAGTCTGTCCAAGCTAGCCAAAACCTTCTTCCAGCTACTACCCATCTTCTGGATCTGCTCCAGTCACTCTCTTCATCGAGCCAGCAGATGCATCCAATTTCTTCTTTGTTCCCCGCAAACCAGCGACGGTTAGCAGCATCTCTTCACAGCCAACGTCAGCCTCTGCTGCATCTTCCTCATCAGCCATTTCACTTCCCTTCCAGACAGTCAATCTTCATCCAACAGATCTGCCATCTCGAGGAGACTACCGACGAATGCTCCACCTCTGATACCAGCCGAAACCGAATTCCCTGTGTCCAGACCCAAGATGAAGATCATCTTTCGCAGCTACCAGAATGTTCCTCTCCAGCACCGCCGAAGATCATCTGCTGCTTACCAAAATTTCCCCAGCTCCTCCAGATTCCAGCGGCGCAACTTCTTTTCCCAGCCAGCTGCAACATCATCGACCAGTGGCAGTTATCTCATCCAGCAGCTTACTCTATGTAGCCACACCAACGATGCACTTCTCAGATAGCTGGCGTTTTTATTTCATTATCATGCTGCATTTTTATTTTATTTTATTTATTTTTGTAGCATCATTAGCAACTTTGATTTCTTCTTGCAGTGTTATTTTCTTGCACCCGCACCCACCCACCGACGATCTCACCTCCAGGACTATATTCCCTAGCAGGCCACTAGAGATTACTCATTCTACTATCGGCACCATCACCATCATCGCTACCAGCTTTTCAACTAGCATCTGTTCCACCTTTGCTTCTCGCCTACATCAGATTTTTCCACCAGCACCCTCTTGGACCATTGGCGTCATCTCTGATTTTCCTTTGAGAGAATTATTTTTATTATTATCATTATTTTTTTTTAGTAATGGACTATTTTTAGAGCTGAGCCTTATGTGCTTAAAAATTCTGCAGTAAAATTTTCACAAGGCATATCTTTGGACATAATTGCATCTACCCCGATTCTATACACCGGATGATGATTGAGCTTGCTACATTGTTTTGTGAGTATTGTTTGCACTTTCTTGTAATTTGATCACTTGATTATCTACACTTTTCTTCTCCAAAAAAAAAAATTCTATCATTTTATATCCTTTGCATTGTTCGAGCCTTATGTGATTATACAGATCTATCACTTCACATCTTTTGACTGTATGAGTTTCATGCTTCACACCTTTTGCAGTGATTTTTACATATTTTCATGTTTAAAAATTTTTTATGACTTGAATCCTTGTGATGAGAGGTGTATGGATTTTTCTATGATGAATGTGTTCATGACTGTGATTAGGATTAGACCTATCATGTTGAGTTTATTTTTCTAATATATATCTGCTTTTGGAATTTTTCATTAATTGATGAATGAGATTTTGGATAGATATATTGTTTGATGAATTTGGTTTAAAAATGAAACTACTTCTTTGAATAAAACTAGCATATGAATATGATTTTTGAATTGATGTTGATTGATGAATTTAGTTGATATTCATGCTATTTGCTATTTGTTGGAAAGAAAGATTCCTTGATCCAAATAAAGTAAGGACTCCCCTACTTGGCACTATGTGAAAGTACAGTGGTACCGAAGGACATGGGTTGAAGTATAAAATAAAAAAAAGAGGTAGAAAAAGAAAAAAACATGTGTCTATGTGAGTGCATGCCATGGTGAGAGATCGATCCACATAAACTCCGCTATCTTTGATAAAAAATCTTCCTACTAAAAAGATATGAGTTCTATTACATTGATTATGTGATCAGTGTACTCTAACTTTGTCACCAGAGAAAAAGGTGATAATCGAATTAGAGAATGTGGATAATACAAAAAAAAAAATTGAGTGGAAAAAAATCTTGGAAATCCTATTTCTGTAAACAAAAGTTGATAGTTATGAATTGAAACGGGATGAAGTCTTGAGATTGATATTCTACTTATTGTATGAGTTGCAAAGTTTTATTTGACCAAGTTGTGGATCTTGAGAATTGAATTCAAAGGGCAATGTGTTTATTTGAAATTTTATGAAGCAATTGGTGAGATTTTTCATTGGTGATTGTATTTTAGAAATTTATTCTTCATGAGAAAGTCTATGCCTATGATCAATTTTTTATTTTTGCTTGAGGATAAGCAAAGTTTGAGCCTTATGTGTTTGATGAAAGCAAAATATATAGTCATTTTTGCGTCATTTCATTAGTATTTTTGTGTCATATTCATAGACTTTGCTTATTTTTATGCCTTATTTGTCAAATATTGCTGAATCTACACCATTTCTTGTTTTTAATCATTTTCAGGTTAAAAGTGCCATATTTTGATGGATTTTGGAAGATTTGAGCACACCAATGGATTCCAGACGTCGAAAAAAACCTACCTGCCAAATTTCAAGTCAAAACAAGCTTTCTAGCAAAAATACGGCACTATCGTATTTTTCAGATAAACTACCACGGTGCCGTAATTTTAGACGACTTTAATCAGAGATTTTGGGCAAAATACGGCACTACCGTATTTTTGGGAACAACTGACACAGTACCGTATTTTTGGAGGATTTAAACCAGAAAGTTTCTAAATTTTGGTGAAAAATACGGCACTGCCCCTTTTTTGGGTAAAACTCCCACGGTACCGTATTTTTTGCCTAATTTCGCGAGTTTTTCGGGTCCGAATCTTGCGCGGACCATATCTTTTGATCCAGAAGTCCAAATTAAAATCTGAAAGATGCTGCGGACTCGTCTTTAAGAGGAAACGACATACGAAGTGAAAGCCCTAATTTTATGAAGACTCCAGAGAGTAATTGAAGGAGGCATCTTAAGGGTTTGGCCTCGTGCCGAGAGGTGTAGAGACCATGTCAGGCCATGATTTTTATACTGAAGCTTCGCTTGGAGTAGGAGAGCACACACTAGAAGTTTCAGAGCGTTTGGAGTCCGGTCGAGGGAGAAATCAACAAAACAGCAGTGATAGCGCTGTTCAAAGGTAATTACGGTGCTGTAATTTCATTACAGCGCTTGTTTTGTAACTTTTCTTCCCTTCTTCGATTTCTAATCCTCTGAAATTATAATTTATTATAATCCTTTCACCATGCTAGCTTAGATCTTTTTATGGGACATGGGGTGTAATCCCCTTGGTTTGTTAATGACTAGAAAACATTAATTTTTGTCATAATAATTTTATTATGATAATTTTACTTTTGTGATTGATTGTTCTTTGATTCTCCTTAGTTTTATAAATATCAGCATGTTTTAAAATTTTGCGAAATAGACTGAGAGGTTGATTGTGAAATTCAAAACCCTAGAAATCATCGAGTTTGAAACTTATTGTAAGAGATTAGGTTTGTTCTTTGAATTCTGATTTTTAGTGATTTTATTGTCATGTTGATAATTTGAATCTAGGATGAGTTATTGTGTTAGACTTTATTTGATGCTGCAAGAGATTGAGTATCGAGTCATCGGAGAACCTTAAGTAGAACCTGTGTTGAGTTTCAGGATGCACGAGAGTGATCCTTGAGATTCCACTTGAGATGATTGACTTAGAATTCGGATGCACGAGAGTGATCCTTGAGTTCTTTGTTCAATGATTTACTTATTTTCAGCATTGGATAGATCTTGCACGAGAGTGAGGATTGGTCCATTGTATGATTGTCTGCGCGAGAGTGAGATGATCCTTTTATGAAATAAATTAAATCTTTATCGTAATGAAATTTGATTGACAACCTTTATTTTCTTCTAGTCATTAGAATTAAGGTGGATGAATCCCTAGTCCCAGTTTTCTTTTCTGATATTTTCCCACATACTTTTCTGCATAGTTTATTTACACCATATTTGGCTTGCTTAGCTAGTGAGAAAACATATATTTGGTACTTAACACGTAGGTCTCTGTGGTTCGATATCTATTTTTATTGCATCGAAGTATCCGTGCACTTGCGGACTACAACAGAATCCACTATGGAATAGAGATGAAACCTGTCCAGATTGCAATGGAAACTTGGATTAGAGCAGTAGAAATCCCCTTCCAGTGCCGAGAGGAAGAGATTGTGGTGACGCAGCTTCGACTCTGGCGAGATCAAGGGCGGCGGCACATGGGTTTGGCAGAAACCCTAGCTGTGTGGTGCCCTAAGTACGGGTGAAGGCCCGTTGAAACACGGGTGAACTCGCTGGGGTTCATTGGTCGGTGAAGTTCACTGTAGAAAATGGTGGCTACAGAAATACAGGTGAACTCGCTGGGGTTCACCAAGCCGTGAAGACATTTGGAAGGCATTATGCGGTCAAAAATATGGGTGAACCCGCTGGGGTTCACCTGACCGTGAAGCTTCCTGGAGAGCTGCATGAGAACTTAGGCACAGTAGACTTCACAGGTGAACCCGCTGGGGTTCACCAATCGGTGAAGATCAATGTAGAAGCCTAAGAGGCTGGGAATTCATTGCTCTATCAAATCTAACTTGTTGCCATGAAAATATCTTCAAAAATTGAATTTCCGGATATACACAGAACACTTCACGGGTGAACCCCATGGGGTTCATCAGGTGGTGAAGTTCTCTGGTAAGCCTAAAAATACCGCTTGAAAACCATGTCGCCACATCATTGTCCTACAACATGAAGAGTCATTAAACAGTAAAAATCTCCCCCTAGAACAATCTAAAACTAAGTGAAAAGAAATTAACAGTCTGAGAAGTGGATCCGATAACAAAGGTAAATAATGCATGGAAACTAAAAATGATTAAAAACTTGGGTTGCCTCCCAAGAGCACTAGTTTAAGGTCGGTAGCTTGACCAAAAGAGTTTAGATTGCCAAACTCGTGGGGTGAAAGGGCAAGAACCTTCCCTTTTTCCACCCGCTCATCTTCAAAGTAGTGCTTGAGGCGGTGCCCATTGACTAGAAAACTCCCTGTGCGTTCGATCCAAATCGTGATTGCACTATACGGTTGAACATGCTGAACTATGAAAGGTCCAGACCACCTTGTGCGTAACTTCCCTGGAAATAGCCGAAGCCTCGAATTAAAGAGAAGCACTTGTCCCCTTCACGAATTTCCTTCTTCACTATGCGCTTGTCGTGCCAATACTTAGTGCGTGTTTTATAGCTCTTGACATTCTCATAGGCAAAAAGGCGCATCTCTTCCAACTCGTCAAGTTGCAATTTTCTCCTCTCACTGGCGCTTTTGAAATCATAGTTGATTTGCTTGACTGCCCAATATGCCCTGTGCTCAAGTTCAATAGGTAAGTGACATGATTTTCTATAGATAAGTTGGAAAGGAGACATACCGAGGGGTGCCTTGAATGCGGTCCTATAGGCCCATAAGGCATCAGATAATTTTGTTGCCCAATCCTTCCATGATCGCGATACAGTTTTCTCCAATATTTGCTTGATTTCTTTGTTAGAGACCTCTACATGACCACTAGTCTGAGGACGATAGGGCGTGACAATTTTGTGCTTAACCCCATACTTTTTCAAAAATGCTCCAAACCTTTGCTCAATGAAGTGGGAGCCGCCATCGCTAATCAGAACACGTCGAACTCCAAATCGAGGGAAAATCATCCGCTTCATAAACTTTATAATGACTCTAGAGTCATTAGTAGCTTCGGCAGATGCCTCAACCCATTTCGACACGTAGTCAACGGCAACCAGAATATACCGTTTTCCACATGAAGAAGGGAAGGGACCCATGAAGTCTAACCCCCATACATAAAAAATTTCCACTTCCATGATATTTTTATGAGGCAGCTCATCTCTTTTTGAGAGGTTTCCAGTCCGTTGGCAACTGTCACAAGTGGAAACAAAGTGTTTAGCATCATGAAATATAGAGGGCCAGTATAAACCTGATTATAGAACTTTAAAAGCTGTTTTAGAGGCCCCTGCGTGTCCTCCATAAGGTGAAAAGTGGCAATGGGTCAACACATCCTGTATCTCCACCTCTAGCACGCATCGTCTGTACAACCCGTCCGTGCATCGCTGGTACAAGTATGGCTCATTCTAGTAATAGAACTTTACATCGTGTAGAAACCTCTTCTTCCTCTGAAAAGTAATATCAGGAGGAAAGATGTTAGACACAATGTAATTGACATACTCTGCATACCATGGGACTTGTTGATCCCATAAAGCATAAAGATGTTCTTCGGGGAATGCGTCGTTGATTTCCAACTCGTCATCAATTTTCTTGTTAGTGTCGCATTCAAGCCTGGAAAGATGGTCAGCCACTAAGTTTCCACTACCCTTCTTATCTCTGATCTCAACATCAAATTCTTGCAAGAGGAGGACCCATCGAATGAGCCTTGGCTTGACATCCTTTTTGTCCATCAGATATTTAATAGCTATATGGTCAGTAAAAATAATTACTTTTGAGTTAACTAGATAAGAACAGAATTTATCGAAAGCAAAGACAATCGCTAGCAGCTCTTTTTTTGTGGTCGCATAATTCATCTGGGCATCGTCGAGTGTTCAACTGGCATAGTAGATGGCGTGAAGTTTCTTGTCTTTCCTCTATCCTAAGACTACCCCGACAGCTTGGTCACTGGCATCGCACATCAATTCAAAAGGTAATGACCAATCTGGGGGTTAAATTATTGGAGCAGAAATCAATGCTTCCTTAAGTTTCATGAAGGCTTCTTCGCAATCCCTATCAAATCAAAATATAGCATCTTTAGCAAGTAGATTAGTTAAAGGGCGAGCTATCTCAGAAAAGTCTTTAATAAATCATCTATAATAGCTAGCGTGTCCAAGAAAACTCCTGATCCCCTTTACTATTGTAGGCGGCTTAAGATTCTCAATAACTTCAATTTTTGCTCTGTCCACTTCTATCCCTCGCTCAGAAACTAGATGCCCGAGGACGATGCCTTCCTTGACCATGAAGTGGCACTTCTCCCAATTCAAAACTAGGTTCACCTCTTCACATCTTTGCAAGGCCTTAGATAGATTAGACAAACAATGATGAAAAGAGGAACCATACACGGAAAAATTGTCCATAAATATATCCATAAAATCTTCATTAAAGTCAGAGAATATGACCATCATTGCTCGTTGGAAAGTTGCTAGGGCGTTGCAGAGACCAAACGACATCCTCCTATATGTGTAAGTGTCATAGGGGCATGTAAAGGTCGTTTTCTCCTGGTCGTCCGGGTGGATGGGGATCTGGAAGAAACTTGAAAATCCATCCAGAAAACAAAAGTAAGAATTATGCGCTAATCTATCCAATATCTGATCAATGAATGAAAGAGAAAAATGATCTTTTCGCGTAGCAGAGTTCAACTTACTGTAATCAATGCACATCCTATATCCTGTAACTGTGCGCGTCGGTATCAACTCGTCTGCTTCAGTCTTAATCACCGTAACGCCACCCTTCTTGGGCACAACGTGTACTGGACTTACCCAAGAGCTGTCTGAAATTAGATATATTACTCCAGCATCCAGTAGTTTGAGTACTTCTTTCTTTACCACATCCTTCAAGTGCAGGTTGAGACGGCGTTGAAACTCAACAGAAGGTTTGCTGTTGTCTTCCAATAAGATCTTGTGCACGCAAACAGAGGGGTTAATTCCTTTGATGTCATCTAGTGAATAGCCTATTACCTTCCTGTGGAGGCGAAGTTCTTTGAGGAGTAGTTCGGTTTGCTCTTTGTCAAGTTCCGCACTGACTATCATGGGGTATGTAAAATTGGCTCCTAAAAACTCGTATCTCAAAGTGTTGGGTAAGCTTTTGAATTCAATTTTCTGCTGCCCTTGATTTTCCGGATTTTCTTCTTTCATGTCATCCCTTCTTGAGTCACCTTCCAGTAGTGCAACATACTTCACAGCTTCTCTTTTGATGTCTCTATCAACAGAGTTTATCAAGGCAAGTTCCAATGGGTCTATTTCCTTCTTGAAGGGCTCAACTTGCTGTATAGCATTTCAACAACATCTACACTACAGCATGTGCCTACAAAAGAAGGTTTTTTCAGTGAGTCAGACAGATCAAATTGAATAACATTGTCACTGATGTTCAAGGATAATTTCCTATTCTTGACATCAATGACCGCAGCAGCAGTAGCAAGAAAAGGTCTCCCTAGAATAATAGGGAGCCTGTCATCCTCATCAATCTCTAATACAACAAAGTTAGCAGGGACAAAATAAATTTCTACTTTAATAGGTACGTCCTCTAAAATACCAATAGGTTGACGAACCGATCTGTCTGGAAGTTGTAGAGAAATATTAGTGGGTTTCAAATCCCCTAAGTCTAGCCTTTTACATAGTGACAAGGGCATGAGGCTAACGCTTGCTCCTAAATCGCGCAAAGCTCTCTGAAAGGACATCTTGCCGATTTGGCAGGGTATGGAAAAACTACCTGGGTCCTTGAGTTTCTAAGGGAGCTTGTTTTGAATGATGGCGCTGCACTCCTCAGTAAGTGCAACGATTCCCTGATCTTCTAGCTTCCTCTTATTTGATAAGATGTCTTTTAGGAATTTGGCATAAGTTGGCATCTACGAAAGAGCATCAACAAAAGGGATGTTAATGTAGAGTTTTTTCAAAACTTTTAAAAACTTACCAAACTGTTTGTCCAGTTTAGCTTTGACGAGCCTCTGTGGGAAAGGGATCGGCGGCTTATATGCAGGCAGCCCCACATAGGGCTGCTCTTCCTCATCCCGTTATTGTGACTCAAGTGGTGTTCCATGGTTTAGGTCTCTAGTTTCAGGTGTTTCATCTTCTTTCCTTTCATCAGTTGGCATCTTTGGGTCTTCTAACTGATTGCCACTTTTGGTTGAAATTGCATTGCAGTGTTCTCTGGGGTTGACTTCTGGTTGTGATGGAAGTTTCCCTGTTGCCCTAGAGGATGAGCTAGCTTGTTGGGCTGGCTGACTCTCCAGCATCTTGTTATGCATTTCCAAGGAGTCCATCCTAGTCATCATTAACTTCATCATGTCAGTCAGCCCTTCAATTTGCTTGCTCAACTATGGATCATTGTTTGGTTTTGGCTATGGGTTAAAGTTCCTATTCTAAAATCCTGGTGGTTGTCTATAATTGCCTTGTGGAGCCTGCCTAAAATTTCCTTGTGGAGGCAAGGCTTGTTGCAGTGGCGCTTGTCCTTGCTGCATCGACTGTGTAGTGCGGTATGAGAAGTTCAGGTGGTTGCGCCATCTTGGGTTGTAAGTGTTGGAATATGGATTGTTGTTAGGATTGAAGTTTCCAACAGCATTCATTTACTTAGGATGATTCAAAGCCAACTGCCCTTCTCCTAGCTGGCATTCAGCACCTACATGGCCTGCAACTGCATACACCTCATAAGATACACACAGTTAGTGTCTAAAGAATTCACAGACCAAGAATCAATTTTTTTAGTCAAAGAATCTACCTTCGTAGTAAGAGCAGTCAAACTATCAAGTTCGAATTTACCTGTCTTCCTGGAAGGTGTACCTAGCTCAGAAGTCCATTGATGATAATTCATGGCCATGTATTCCAAAAGGTTCATGGCATCCTCAACTCGCCTGTTCATCAAGGCTCCTCCGGCTACAACGTCGACTGTGAGCCTTGTGTTGTAGTCTAACCCGTTGTAAAACGTGTGGACCAAGACCCGAGTCTCTATTCTATGGTGTGGGCACATTCTTTGTAATGCTTTGAATCTTTCCCATGCCTTATACAAAGATTCTCCATCCTTTTACATAAAACTGGTTATTTGATTTCTCAGTTGAATGGTCTTGGATGGAGGGAAATATTTGGAGAGAAAGGCTTGTGATAATTTCGTCCATGTCCTTATTGAAGCCGAAGGTAGCGTGTGAAGCCAAGCTCTTGCTCTATCCCTTAAAGAGAAGGGAAACAATCGCAACCTGATAGCATCCGTAGAAACTCCATTAATTTTCAGCATATCACAGTACTCTAACAAACATAGAAAAATGCATGTTGGGGTCCTCAAAAGAAGAACCACTAAATTGGTTTTGTTGCACCATAAAAAGTAATGCAAGTTTAATTTTGAAATTATTGGCCTCTACAGTAGGCCTCGCAATTCCTGATTGTAGCCCGTGAGTGTAGGGAGCAGCATAGTCTTTTAGTGTTCTGTTATTGTGGTTGTTCCCCACCGGTTGGGGAACTCGATCATTATTCACATCTAGCTGAATGTGCTCCATCTGATTCTCACCTCCTGGATGATTCATGTCTTCCTTTTTCTGAAGTTGATTGTGCTTTCTTCTACTTCTGAAGGTTCTTTCTATCTCTGGATCGATTTCAAAGAGTTTGCTTGCCCTGAAACTTCTTTGCATAAAATGGGTCAGTCACAATTTCAAAGTCCCAAGACAAATGACAAATAGAGAGTAAAGGAATTTAGCAGTAGTGTAAGAAAAACTAACTAAAGCATAGTCTACCAATTCTTAGAAATATACCAATATTAACTGTTGTTCCCCGGCAACGGTGCCAAAAACTCGACACATCCCGCAAGTGCACGGTTATGTCACAGTAATATAAAAGATGTTGAATCCCACAGGAAACAAGGTTAAGTACAAGAAAATCAAAGTTTCAATAGCTAGATGAACAAATACAGAGTTTTGTAAGCTTCAATCGTAAACAAGAAATTAGAGCAACAACTAGAACAAATGTATGGGAGAGAGAATCAGGGCTTTGGTATCCACTACGCTGACAATCATAATCGCAATAATGAAAAGATCAGTTATAAGAATTTGAGGTTTTTACATAAGGAACCTATCCCTAAGGTACAAGGTGCCCCCTCTCGGTGGTACACCCTGGTGTTTATCTAGAACGGTCTCCTACTCTCGCGGTGGATCATTCTAAACAAACCCTATGCGCTCTGCAGAAGGTTATAAAATGCTCGAGTGAATACCAAGCACTCTCATGTCATAGGTTCACAAGTTTTACTAAGAAGATCCGCCGTCACGATACTCCTCTCGGTATGAATCGTGCCGGCTAACACATGAAAATATGTGGCCAAAGTAAAATCATGAAATCGACATAGCAAAGTAAAATATGTCACCACAAAAATCCAAATAATTGTTTGTAATAAAAATCTGCAATTACAATCGTCAGCGTGATTCAACCTAGCCCCGAAAAGAGTTTTACGCTACAAGGTTCATAGAAACACTAAAAAATCTCTCAATAAGCATAGAAAAACTACAAGAAATCGTTTCTGAAGGAAAAGAGACGCTAAACCATAGCCGATCTCCAGGAATTGTGACGCTCTAATGATCGAATCTCGCCAAATCGATGTGAAACCCTGTGTAGTCGCCGTTCGTCCACCCTTGTCACCTTCGCCCCGATTTCTTGATATTTTTGGCAGTAAAAATTGGGGCTTTTATATCCTTCATGTTCTCCTTCGAATAAGCTTTCCAAAAAGTCCTTCCTTGCCAATTTAGACATTAATCGGGTTAGAAATCGAGAGAAATCCGATAGGGTGTCGGACGCTCGTTCGGCTCAGTCGAAATCATGGGTGAACCCTGCCGGGTTCACCTGCTGGTGAAACGCTCTGCATTGTTTCGGTCGAGAGAAGCACGGGTGAACCCCGCCGGGTTCACCTGCCCATGAAGCTTGCTGGACAATTCTACGTGAGACACCACAGAGAGAATCACGGGTGAACCCCGCCGGGTTCACCTGGCTGTGATGTCTTCTGTGAGCTTCCTAGCATCTGGTGAAAGCACCGGTGGGGTTCACCTGACCGTATTTTTCAAAGAAAGCTCTGATTGAGCCCAAATTTGACGGGCAGCTTCGTCTTCAAACAAGAAATCACCCCATTGCCTTAGAATCATCAAAAGATATCAAAATTGGGTGATTTTACCTGAAATTCCACAAGAACGAGAAAAAATGAAGATTCCGAAGCTTTTAAGCAAATAAGTCTTGAAAGAGTGTAAAAATATTAAAATAGGCCTAGATTTATCATGGAATAATAAGAAAAATTACTACTAAAATGCAAGGCATCAATGCTTATGGATTAAAATTTGTATTTTTATTCTTTAACATGGTGATTATAGCATTGATTTGCTTAGAATTGAGTTTATCCCATAATTTACTCTGGCTAAGTATATTTGCATCTTAGACGTTGTAAGAAGTACCGGGAGGTGAATCGCAACATCAGAACTATTCTATTCAAACATATGAATCTAATCATGGGAGTAGTTTGGATTCGTTTGAAGGATTATATGGTTTTTCATATAACTTAATGGGACTAGTTGCGTTAATTGTCACGAGAGTAGGGAATTAGCATAGCTAGGTACCGAATTACGTTTCGGGAGGAGGTAATATGTACCTTAAGAAAAATTCCCTTTCATAGATATAATTATTTTGTTTAAAGATTCATTTTTTATCAAATTCATAGATGTCAGTGTGGTGAAACCCAGAGTCCCAACCTTCTAAAACCTGAGTTTTACCCCAAAACGCTACTTCTGTCACATTTTGTACTTCGAGTTTACGTAAAATCACAGTTTGATTCGTTTAGATATAAACGAGTTGTGTAATGGTACTTGACCGCTATATTCTCGTTGGGAATGATAATCTTTTTATTACTTCGATATATCTGTGCACTTGCGGACGCATCATCCCTGCCTCCATCAGACATCATCACCATGGATGTTGCCCAAATCCTCTTAGGTCACCCATGGCTCTATGATGTGGATGTAGTCCACCATAGTGGGACCAATACCTATGTCTTTTAGCCATGATGGAAAAAAGATTAGGCTAAAGTCTTCCATTCCTGGAGAGCATAGAGCCTTAACCACTAAGGGTAAGGTAGAAGAATCCAAGCTTAGTCAACCCACCATCCAACTAATAAGGCCCCAAGCCTTTAGTATGGAAATCCTAGAGGACCGACCTATATAATGATGATTGAAAAAGTCATAGTAATTTTATATACTTAATTTTTCTTTTTAGGTAATCTTTACCATACTTTTGCTTGTTTCTAAATTAAATTTGGTCATTTCGTTTAGAATCTATATTTTACTTATTTTTAAATTTTTAAGGAAAAATTTGCTAATTTTGAAGAATTTCTGAGGATAAATATACCAAAGGCTAAACTAGGAAGAAATTTTGAGCTAAAGCCTAAACTAGGAACCGGGTGTAGTTGAAGCTGTCATAGTCTCGTAGAGATAGACTTGTCAGTTGTCACCGACGGTTGGAAGAAAAAGTAGTGGTAGAAGCACTCTTGTCACTGTCAGCTGGAAGAACATGGAAGGGGTGAGCCGATAACCAAATGGTAGCAAGTTGACGACCATTGAGGTAAGTTGGGGGCAATGATGTGGGATGTAAGTGACAATGAAGGACGCACGTAAGTCAGGTGATGATTGAGGACTACGCACGCAAGCTAGGCGATAATGGAGGATGATGTACACAACGAGGTGATGATGGAGGATGAGTGGACGACACTTGCTTGGAAGGAGGAAGGAGGAATGAGCCGTCGGCAGCACTAATTGGAAGTGATATAGGTTAGGATTTGGAAAAAGAAAAAAAAGGGAAAGGGAGAAAGGGTTACTAGGTTAGAATTTGGAAAATGAAAAAAATGGAAAGAGAGAAAGGGTTATTCGGCTAAGACATGAGTTATGAGTAAAATAAAAATTAGGGGTACTATTGTTATTTAATAAGAGGTGTGGATTCAAAGCCAATAGTAAAAATCTCATATCTGATATTGATCTGCTTATATAAGTCAAGTTTTACACTAACCTAACTTGACTCAACTCAACTTGGATATTTTTTTTTTTTGTCAAATTAAGTCGAGTTGAGTCAGGTATAGATTGTTTTGCTAGTTGGTCGAGACTACTTCCTAGTATGCATGTGTACAAATTGGCAGGTGAGCATTACCAATGGGCTGGGTTCGATTCTTGACCATTTAACATCCTCCTTTATAATATATATTATATATATAAATCATATATAAATTTATTAATACAATTATATATATTCATTTAAATTTAATATATCTAATAATATTATTTGATAGCATAATAAAAATTAATTAATACTTTATATACGGAATAGTTATGCTATTATATTTTTATGTTATATTAAAACATAATTTTATTATGTAAGGGCGATAAAAGTGTTTAGAATATAATTATAATTTTAAAAAACTCAAAAATAATATCCTATCAAATTTGTGCAATAGAATTAAGTGCAATAAAATAATATCCTATCAAATTTCTTTCTTACTTTTGCTGTGTTTTTCTTTTTCTTTTTCTTCTCCTCCCGTTGGCGATAACACTGTGCTCCCTCCCAAGGGACGAGCTTGACGGCTCGGTAACCCCCCCGGCGAAGAAGGGAGGATAAGGAGCGTGGAAACAGTCTTCCGAATCATGGCGAATGTCCTCTCTACCTGCCCCCTGCCTTTTCTCAGGTCGCTCTTCTTCCTTCCCTCTCCTACTCTTTGCAAGATCTAACTCCTCTCACCTTCATTTCCACAATTTACTCTTGCTTTACTGCCTCAAGCCAGTTTTTTTTTGGCTACCTTCCGCTCCGAAGCTTGTCTTTTATCTGCGCTTTATTTAGAACAAATCATATCTGCCCTGCAAACTCTCACCTTCAAGCTAGATTGATTGATTTTTTTCCCCCAATCCTATCAAATTCTGGTTTTGACTGGTTGCAAAGCTCTGGCCTTGGCGTGGCTTGTGAGAATATATGCATAACACGAGGAATTTTCCAGACCCATGATCATACTATAATTTTGAGGCGTGGGGTTTATAATGAGTGGACAAAACAAACTGGTAGCAATAGCATCTTCAAAGGGAAAAAGAGAAAGGAACTTACCTGCATTTCTTCTAATCATTCTGATTTTTTTTTTTTACTGCAACGAAGCACCTTCCCGCTGCAATGTTTTTTTTCCGCTGCAGCATTGTTTGTTTGTTTCTATTTCAGTTGAAGGCTAGAATGTAGCAATGCTCCCACTTATTTAATTTACATAATGCGAAAGACAAAAAAGAAATTGTATTTGCTTCTTTACACAGATATTTTCTCTTAAAATGTTGTCATTCCATCACTAAGAAGTCTAGGAGACACTTTTCTATTGCCATCTCTATGTTGCTTATAACGAATGTTAATTCAAATTTCCAACAGGTAAGGATACTTGCGAGAGATTGGAAGTAGACTTAAAATCATCTGATATATATAAATTAAGGGCTATTATCCATGTCAAAGATGATTGATTGCCTACAAATTATATTTGTATTTGTAAGACTCACTCTGGGCACTTAGTTGACGGTAAACTTTGTTGCAGGATATTTGAATTTTGAAATGTTATTATCCTCAAATTGTGTAACATTGCTTTTGATATTACTTACAGGGACAAGTTAGATTATAGATTTATTCTTTACCGACAAAGTGTCCCCCACCTAAGTTTCTCGAGTTTTCATAAGTGGTGCATATCAGCAGTCTCCAAGAAAAAACCTAAACCATTTGATATAGAAGGTCAAAATAGTACAGAGACTATAGATAAAAGAACTAAGGGGACTTCAAGACGTAGCAAAAAAAAAGTTGCTGTAGATAATGCAGAGCACACTTTTGTGGAAGTGGTCATTAGTGCCGATGATGAAAGGACTAGTTTGGAACCATCTTCTGAAAAATCTGCGAAGATTACTAGGAAGGACCGGAAGAAAGGTACACCTCTATCTTTACTGTGTAGGATTTTTTTCTTCTTATCGCACATTAAATTCAACACCTTAATACCATTCTACCAACCATCAAAAGTATAATTCTGGTGCCTACTGTTATTGCTTGAAAAGCTCTTGATATTGATAAATTGATGCCTGCAGCTACTCCATTTCCAAACTCTGAGAAGAAAAATGAGAAGAAACCCACTAGGAGAAGGTCTTCAAAAAAGATTAAAGCAATGGATGCTAGCGCGAAAGAACTTAACATTCCGGAGGAACACATGGGAACAAAAATTTCAAAAAGTGGAGAGTTGGAGCTTCAACTAGGGGAGGACGATGGGGCGGATATCAGTTACACCTATGGCTGGCCGCCTCTAGTCTGCTGCTTTGGAGCTGCACAATATGCATTCTTACCTGCTGGAAGGCCAGCTAATAGATTGATAGACCATGAGATCCATGAGACAATGAAGGATATGTTTTGGTCACCGTCTAAATTTTTCAGAGCACCTGGAGGGCCATCATCGAGTGTTGCTTTAGCTCTTGCAGCCTTAGGTGGTCGAGTTGCGTTCATGGGTAAACTTGGGGATGATGAATATGGTCAAAACATGCTGTATTTTTTGAACATAAATGATGTACAAACTCGTTCTGTGAAGCTTGATAGTTCAAAATCTACTGCAATATCCCACATGAAGATCTCTAGGAGGGGCGGCCTAAAGATGAGTTGTACAAAACCTTGTGCAGAGGATAGTCTATTAAGCTCTGACATCAACGTTGATGTTCTCAAAGAGGTATCTGTACTTGAACTTAATATATGAAGTTTTTTCCTTTTATTAGAGAGGACTAAGCAACTTACAATTCACCGAATCTTAATTATTCCGATTATTGCATAAACATTTTGTCTGATTGGATTAAATTGCATAAATTCTTCGTTAATGGTTAAAGTACTTCAGGAAAATTATTTTCATACTAAATATTGATTTTTTAATTTAAATATCAGTTATCAGAATTCTTTGAAGAAACTTAATAAAATCAGTGATAAAGAAGCTAACTCAAACTCAAAGTAGGAACTGCATACTTTTGTGTGAAATGTATATGGAAAAGTTTGGGTAACATTATCATTCTGCATAAAGGCTTCATTGACAACTATACACATGGATATTGCAACAGGAATATTATGACCAACTTTAGGCTATATAATGATAATAGTCAATTGAAAATGAAAATTCAAAGCCTCAATAAGATAGCAGAGAGCGCATATGTTGTTTGAAGTATCAGCTGCTTGAATAACTAAGTTACCAGTTTCGCATCTAACTGGTTTTAATACCTTCAGGTACTTCTATGGGAAAGAGAATATTATTTCTTTCTTTCCTTCTAGTGGCAAATAGAGTGGCATCAGAATCATTTTTTGGTTTATTATTGACAAACATCTTTTTCCACCTTATTGAGCACCTATATCTGAAAAGCAGATTTAGGCAAGAGATTTGTTTGAGCACCTATATCTGAAAAGCTGATTTAGGCCATAGATTTGACTTGAGTCCATCTACATACAATTTTCAGCTGATCCATTTATTGCAATAGTAGTTGTTAAGGGAGTTTGATCTGAGTCTACCTTAGTCTCTTCTTTCACTATGCTTTGGTAATCTAGATTGGCAACAACAGCGAACATCTTTTTCCTTGTTCGCTGTTATTACGAGCCAACAACAGCGAACAAGGAAATCTAGATTGGCAACGTAGTTCCAACAAAGGAAAACAAACACACTACCTCAACCGGAGATCTTCCGACGAGAGACACGCCTCAGCGTCCACACAAGACAAGAACAAAAGCATGAATCCAAACCCCTCCCCTCAATGATGCCCTAATACATCTCTCATCCACTCCCCCTTTCTTGGGCCGGTTGGTTTACTGAACCAACCCTGGGTCCGGTTCGGCGTGAGTACACCCTCAAAGTGGGAGGTTTGGCCGGTTCAGTAACAATACCGCCCTCCCGAAGAACAGCCTTGTCCCCAAGGCTGCAGATGAGCTCAGGAAACTGGTCACGCAAAATGTTCACCTCTTCCCATGTGGCCTTCTCGTCAGCTCGGTTTGACCAGAGAATGAGCCATTGGTTCACGGAATCAGCACCCCGACGTATGCTCCTAGTAGCGAGAATGGCCTCCGGTATGCATTGTGTATATAACTCCGCCTGCAGTCCGTTAGGTAGTTCGGCTTGAGCAACATGAGCTCCAATTGCCCTTTTGAGTTGCGATGCATGAAACATGGGATGAATCCGGGAATGAGGGGGAAGATCTACACGGTAAGCCACTGTGCCCACCCGTTGACTGATGCGGAAAGGGCCATAAAAATGAGCGGCCAGTTTCTGATTGATCCTCCGAGCTACTGAGTGTTGACGGTGGGGTCGGAGCTTAATATAAACCATGTCCTCTTCTTTATAACTCACATCCTTGTGGTGTACATTAGCAAATTTTACCATTCGCTGTTGAGCTCGGTATAGATTATATTTGTGCTGCCTAAGGATCTCATCTCTGTCCAGCAAGTCGCGCTCGACCGCATCCACGGTGGACTCTCCTAGGACATAACGATGAAGGGTAGGTGGGGGACGGCCATACACAATCTCGAACGGTGTCTTGCCGGTCGCAGAATGAAAGCTAGTGTTGTACCAATACTCTGCCCAATGCAACCACGAGGCCCACTCCTTGGGCTATTCCGAGGCAAAACAACGCAAGTAGGTCTCAAGGCATCGGTTTAATACCTCAGACTGGCCATCAGTTTCCGGGTGGTACGATGAGCTCATGCACAGCAATGAACCCTAAAGGCGAAATAGCTCGGACCAGAAACGGCTGATAAATACTGGATCACCATCGCTCACAATCGAACTCGGGACCCCATGGAGCCTCACCACCTCCTTAGTAAATAATTCCGCTACTGAGCTGGCCAAATAAGGACGTTTCAGTGCACAAAAATGGCCATACTTGGATAGTCTATCAACTACAACGACTATAGCGTCAACCCCCTTTGAGCGCGGCAGCTCGGTAATGAAGTCCATCGCGATATCATCCCATACCCGGTCTGAAATTGGCAGGGGTTGGAGTAAACCGGCTGGTGATGTGGTTTGATATTTCTGCTGCTGACACACAACACACTCAGCTACTGCCTTGTAAATGTCCTTCTTCATGCTGATCCAATAGACATTGTCCGCGATTTCCTATACGTGCGGTAAGCTCCAGAATAGCCCCTGTAGGTATGCTATGACACTCCTAAAAGATAGTCCGGACTCGGCTGGAGTTAGCCGGTATCACCACTCGCCCTTTATACAATAATCGCTCCTTCTGTAACTCGAATGGAGAAACCTTGGTGGGGTGCCGTAGCAAATCATTCGTAATTTTCTTAAGAACCGGATCTTGATCCACCTCCGCTTGTAGTCGCTCAATGTCTACCCAAAGGGGAATAGATAATGCCATCAAGTCTGCATATTCCGGTAATCGTGACAAGGCATCGGCGGCTCTATTATCGTTCCCTGGCTTATTTAGAACCTCCATGTCATAGCCCAGTAATTTTGCCAACCAGATCTGTTGATCCGGGGTGGAAATACGCTGCTCCAGAATGTGCCTCAATGCTTTCTGATCCATATGAACCTTGAATTTCCGCCTCAAGAGATAGGGCCTCCAATGTTGAATGGCGAGTACTAGTGCCATAAGTTCTTTCTCATATGTAGATTTGGCCAAATTACCATCTGACAACGCCTTGCTGAAATAGGCTATTGGTTTTCTCTGCTGCTTCAGAACTGCCCCAATCCCCCTCCCTGAAGGATCACACTCGATGATGAACTCTTTTGTGAAATCTGGCAAGACCAACATCGGGGCCGTCGTCATTACCTCATTCAATTTAGTAAAAGCTTCCTATGCCTCCTGGTCCCAATGAAATCCATCTTTTTTCAGCAAAGTGAGGGGTCCGACTAATTTTCCATTGTCCTTCACAAATCTTATGTAGTACCCGTGAGGCCCAAAAAACCGCGCCCTTGTTTGACTGAGGTTGGGGTAGGCCACTGAGTAACGCTGCTTATTTTCTTGGGGTCCATGGCAACCCTACCAGGTTGGATGATATGGCCCAAATACTCCACCTGAGTTTGCCCAAAGCTGCATTTGGATTTGTTGGCCACCAGCTGGTTAGTTCGGAGCTCAGCTAGGGTTCGGCTCAAGTGCTCCAAGTGCTACTCCCATGACCTGCTATAGATTAGTATGTCGTCAAAAAATACAAGAATAAATTTGCATAAGTATAGCCGGAAGGCTTCATTCATAACGGTTTGGAACATTGCAGGAGCGGTCTTGAGACCGAAGGGCATGACCTAGAATTAATAGTGGCCCGAATGGGTGCGAAAAGCCGTTTTGTGTATATCCTCGGGTCTGACTCTTATTTGATGATACCCCGAACGCAAATCGATCTTGGAGAAGTACTCTGCCCCATATAGTTCATCAATTAGTTCTTCAATAACCAGAATAGGGTACTTGTCGGCGATCATAATTTTGTTGAGCGCGCGGTAATTCACACAGAATCGTCAGCTACCATCTTTTTTTCACACTAGAATCACCGGGCTGGAATAGAGGCTCGAATTGGGCTGAATGATTCTTGCCAACAACATTTGTTGTACGAGCCGTTCCATCTCGTCCTTCTGGTGATAGGCGTAACGGTAGGGCCTTACCTGCACCAGACCCTCTCCTGGCTACGTGACAATCGCATGATCAAATTCCCTGATGGGTGGGAAAACCGTAATGTCCGAAAAAACATCCTCAAATGATGCCAACAAGGATTGCAATTGGTAGTTCTGTTACTGTGACAAGGACCGTTGTCCCTTGCCTCCAAGGAAAAGCTTTCTACAGCCCATAGAATACTCTGAAACTCTGCATCCAACCTACTACCCAGACCCTTGAACGTGATCGGAGAGCGGACCAAGGATGGATCCCCTCGAATGATGCGCTCGAGCCCCTCTTGTGCTATCTTCATATACTTTTGCCCCCCAGTCCACTATGATTTCACCCAGTGTTTCCAACCATGTCATGCCGAGCACCATATCAACCCTGCCCAGACCGGTAGGCCTGTAATGTAGTGTCATAGTCCCCCAGCACTACAACTAGCTGCTTGCACTTGCCGTTAGCGGACACCCATCCCCCGTCACCGAGGCTAACCTTGTATGTCTGTGTGGGAGTAATCTGCCAACCGTTCTCCTTGACTAATCGAGCTGATATAAAATTATGGCTGGCACCACTGTCGATGAGTATGATGGCTGATACACCATTGATGGTTCCCCTGAGTTTCATGGTACATGGTCCTATGATGCCGCCTATCGAATGTAGGGACAACTCCATCGTGTTGCAAGCGGCCCTCGTCCCCTTGACCCACTCCCTCTTGCGCGTCGTCATCTTCAGCGAGCAAGGTGATGCGAAGACTTTTGTTGCCACACTGATGCATGGGGTGGTACGGCTGGTCACAACGAAAACACAAGCCCTTCTCCCTTTTGTTGATATAATCATGATACGACATGGCTCTTCCCCCTCTCATCCGGTCACCCTGGGTCATGCTACCCGAAGACGATCGAGCATGGCTTCCGTCTCTAGTAATGGCACGCTGTACACCTTCCCCTCTTGTCCCCCCTTGTTGCACCGATTGATTTCCACTCCTCGTTCTCTATGCGTTTTGAGTGTGTATGGTTGTTGGAGAGGTCGCAGACACCCATGATGGCTTGCTGGAAGAGAACCCCCCTGTACTAGAAGAGCTCTTCCCTGGAAATGCTCCGGTTGGAACACGGGGTATTAGTTCCCCTCCGCCAAAAAGTTCCTTCTCGATGACGCAGGCTAGGGTCATAGCCCGTAATATGGTACTTGGGAAGAATGCTCGTACTCGTTCTCGAATTTCAGACTTCAATCCCTTCGAGAAGAACCCTAGATATTGCTGTTCGGTTAGGTCTGATATTTGAGAGACAATTTCTTCATACGCCGTGATGTACTCCATCACCGTTCTGCTGCCTTGTTCAAGAGCCACAAGGCTCTCATAAGTATTGGTGGCTGGGCAGTCGCTGTATCGCTGTGCTAACTCCACCTTCAACCCTTCCCAAGTCATATCTGGGATCCTCCTCCTCAACCACCTAAACCAGTGATTCGCAGGTCCTTCCATGCTGATGAAAGCTAAGGGAATCTTGTAATCCTCGGATGTTCCTTAAATATCAAAGTATTGTTCCGCTCTGGCTATCCACCTAATCGGATCGGTGCCATCGAAGGTCGGTAGCTCCACACGCCTATGTATCAGTCGGCGTTCCTCATTTCTCATTGAGTCTCGGATTCACGTCGACCCCGGATCGTCCACCGCCATGGTGCCTCGCCTCCATGTAAGGGCTGGGAGCTTGTTGGCCAATGCCTAGCTCGGGCTGTCCCCAACGGTCCTCTTGCATCCTGGGTGGCCAATAGGGCTCATTTCGGATATCTGGAGCCTCTGTTCCCTCGCCAAGGCCATGCACTCTGCGCGAACCCCTAGCCGCCGAATGGATCGCCAGCTGCTCCGCCCGCTTCTCCTTCACAATTTCAGAAAGTAAGCTGCGCATCTCATCCAGGGTGTCGAGACGGCGATCCATCTCCATGTGGCGACGGTTCAGCTCCGCAATCTCCTCCCGATGCTCATGGCGCTCTTCAACCGCCTGTTGCCGTTCCTCAGCTAGCGCCATAACCTCCAGCCTTCGATCCTCTCCAGCTACTTGCAAATCGGCTTGTACAGCCGCCATAGAGGCTTGTAACTCCGCCAACGATTTCTCCAGATGGTCCAGCAGTGACTCACTCCGAGTAGTCGCCATCAGATGCCGCTGCCCAACTTGAGCAGGAGTTCTCGCTGTTCCCTCGCCGACCTAGCTGAGCCTCGGCGACTGCTCGATTCCACCAACTGGTGCCGCCAACGCTTCTGCCTGCCTCGTGTGCCCTTATGATGGTCGCCTACGGCACTTGTCGTCTTCTTCTGTCGAGAGCGGGCAGGGGAACCTCACCAAGACTGATTGTCGTCGACTCCCTTTTTCCGCCGCCGCCAATCCGTCGCTGCCGCGGTGACGAGAGCGCCCAGATGCGCCGCCGTGTGCGCGCGAGCCGCACTTCCCACCTCCCTTCGTGCGCGATGCGAGGCACGATGGGCGAGACCCTCCGCTGCGCTCCCTTCCGATCCGGCAGGTCGGACCAAGTTGTTACGAGCCAACAACAGCGAACAAGGAAATCTAGATTGGCAAGGTAGTTCCAACCACGGAAAACAAACACATTACCTCAACCGGAGATCTTCCGGCGAGAGACACGCCTCAGCGTTCACACAAGACAAGAACAAAAACATGAATGCAAACCCCTCCCCTCAATGATGCCCTAATACATCTCTCATCCACTCCCCCTTTCTTGGGCCGGTTGGTTTACTGAACCAACCCTGAGTCCGGTTCGGCGTGAGTACACCTTCCAAGTGGGAGGTTTAGCCGGTTCAGTAACAATCTATTTATTGCAATCGTAGTTGTTAAGGGAGTTTGATCTTACTCTACCTTAGTCTCTTCTTTCACTATGCTTTGGTAATCATGAAAAAAACACTTTCCAGACTCTGATTATGTTTAACAAAATCAATTTACCAGGGTAGTTTTTTTTATGATTGACTTTTCTATAACTAAGATGAAGCATCAGGTGGGCTTTAGTCCAATGAATCATGGATGAAAAATACTCCTGTAACATTGTATAAGTGATCAAAGATTTTATTGATAGGTTATACTGAAGAAAGACTCCTGGTTTTATTTAAAGTTTTTTCTTGGCCAAATGGTTAACTAGAAGCAAGGAAGCCCAGTTAAAGTTTTGGTAATTGGACTCTTGATTTGAGCAACATAGCAATTTATGTTCAAAAATTTTTGCAATATATTTATTCTTTACAGTTTGTTACGTCAGTATTTAGGTAAAATCTTCAAATGAGGTACAACCTCACTTTTTCAGCAGAGATAATTATTAGTCCTTCCCCCTTTGAGCAGGCAAAAATGTTTTATTTTAATTCTTCATCTTTCCTTGACCCAAGTATGGCATCAACAACTATGCAAGCCATCAAGGCCTCCAAGAAATTTGGTGGCGTCATATTTTTTGATCCCAACTTCTCGCTGCCATTATGGAGGTCTAGTGAAGAAACTAAAGCCTTGATACATGAAGCTTGGATGTCCGCTGACATAATTGAACTGACAAAACAAGAACTTGAATTTCTTTGTGGGATCGAACCCTTGGAGAAGTTTGATACTAAAGATAATGACAGGTCAAAATTTGTCCACCATAATCCAGAAGTAGTTATGCAGCTTTGGCATGAAAATCTCAAGGTTCTCTTTGTGACTAATGGAACTTCAAAAATACACTATTACACAGTAGATCATAACGGATCGGTTCATGGAATGGAGGATCCGCCTATTACTCCTTTCACTGGTGACATGTCAGCATCTTGTGATGCCATTGTTGCAGGTACATATTCTACATCAATTAATTACTTTATTGTACATTTCTTGAATTGTTTTTGTCTTAAGCCCACAACAGGAAAAGAACACACAGGGTTTGATTGTAGAACACCAGTGCAATTGGTTTTTAAGATGGTGTCACTTCTACATTTTATCATTATAAATATGTGTAACCTCTATATATGATAATTTTTTATCTGTTACTTTTACTGAATGCTGATATCTGTTTGCATCCCATTCTTTTTCAGCGTTGCTAAGAATGCTAACAGTCCAACCACATTTACTCACTGATAAGGGATACTTGGAGCATTCAATTAAATTTGCAATTAATTGTGGTGTCATTGATCAGTGGTTGCTTGCTAGAACTCTTGGCTTCCCTCCTAAAGAAGGAATGGATTTACCGGAGAATGAAGATGGCAGATTTAGATCTATTACTGAAAGAGAGTATCGCACAGTGGAAGAATTTGTCGGCTAATTATTAGCCTTGTACTTTTGGTCATTTTAACCCAAGTTGAGAACAATACCCACAATCCTCATTATACTTCTAGGGGGTGGGATCATTGATCCTAGAACCAGAAGATACGGAGCTGCTGACTTTTATGGTCAGAGGATCTTGTAATGCTTTCTTCAAATTTAGCTTAAATTAATATTATTTTTTAACATTTTCCAGGACGTTTTGAGGAATTCATGCTTGTACTAATTTCTAATCTTCATTAGCTGGTAGGTAATATTTTAGAGTGTCCGCTTGTTGTGTAAATTGGATGTTTACGCTAATATTCTTAATTTTCTCAGAATGATTGATGTATCATATGGTCATTATTATTTTGTATCTAAATCCTTTATTGAGCAGGGGATGATTGTGCTGAAGCTATTGGATTAAGTGGAAGAACATGATTTTGCAAGGATTTGTGAGTTGTCTTTTTCTAATTACTTTAATTCTTAAATTTTTTGTCCTTTACGCTACGTTTCCTTGTACGGAAAAGAGAGAGGGAAGACAATCTACATTTTCTTACATCCTGCAAAGAGAGTTGAATTAATGTTTTACCTGATAAGAAATTAGGCATGTTTTTTTTTTTTTTTTTTGGAAATTAGGCATGTTTCGATTAAGTCTTATTATATTTGGGTTATAATTAGGACGATCTGTTTATTTGGTCATAATGGATAAGTTGAATTAATGTGGAAATGTAGCGTTGTGATTTTCAAATTTATTTTATGATTATAAGGTTTTTTGTTTAATTAATTATGACTTATTGTGATTGACTATTTATTCAGCTTATGATTATAAGATTTTGTTATAATTGATTCTCGCTTATAGTGAATGCAAATAGTTATTGTTAATTATCTCTAATTAGTTTGAGATACTTTGATTAAGCGATCTGCATACATATAACTAAATGAAAATAAGTGGTTAGAATAAAAAATATAGTTCTTAAATTGTTTACCATAATGTTACAGGACATAGCAGTCAAAATGGCATGTTGATAAATATTTTCTTGATGACTATTTATTAAGTTTCATCCTTCATTCATTTATATGACATTCGATTATGTTTTTTATCTTTTATTCATTCGATAATATTCTCCTAATTAATATTTATATAATTTTATCTTTTGATATATATTCTTTTTATAAATATTTTATTGAGTTTCATTATTTATTTCTTTGATATCAGATTGCTTCTTTCATCTTTTTTTTTATTAATATTTTTTTAGTAAATATTAATCTTGTTTCATTATTGATAAATATTTTTTATGTGAATATTTATTTGATACATGATTGCTTTTCTCTTCTTTTATTCTTTTAATAAACAATCTTTTTTTAATATTTTATTTGACTTTAAGTTCAATAATTTTTTTGTAAATATTTATTTGATTTCATCCTTTATTTGTTTAATATCTGATTACCTTTTTTATCATGTATACTTTTGAAAATTATTTTTTATATGAATATTTATTTAATTTTATATTCAATAAATATTCTTTCTTTGAACATTTATCTATTTTTTATAAAAGTTTGATAAATATTCTTTCTATAAATATTATTCTAACTATATATTTAATAAATATTTTTTATCTTAATATTTATCTAATTTTAAATTTGATAAATATTTTTAAAAATATTTATTTAATTTTAATTCAAAAAATATTTTTGTTCGGAAAAATCACAGGTACAAAAAAAAAGAGTAAAGCAAAAAAATAATATAAAACTGACTTTTCTTTAGAACAAGAGGATCCATGTAAGATAAACTAAGGGATATGACATTAATTTTACCTCAAAGCATGTTTGATGTTGATGACTGTAAGCGCTCAAGTGTCCGCCCTCTACTAATATTTACTAAGTGACGCTTTTAAGATTACCCAAATTCGCACTTAGTGCTAACCTCGGAAGCAAGAACCCGGCCTTGGTGCTCATAGTAACGGAGGAGGGCGGTGACACAGAGAGGAGGAGAAAAATGTCGGCCACACAAAGAGATACACACGTGTTGGGAAACCCCAGATAATTTAAAATTTAAAACAGGTGGAAGCGATGACCAAAACACGTTTCCAAAATAAATGAAAAATCGACCTTGCGAGAGAAACCAAAGGATGTGAAGAGTATAGTACCTTTAATGCATGCTTAGGAGGTGGTGATGATGACATATAGACACAAAAGAGAACGTTCTCTATAATCGCGTATTGTTGTCTTACATTTATATAGTATTTTTACTATGCTTTTATAACAAATTATCTTTCTTTTATATCATATTCTTATTCATTTTGACTTAAATTTTTATTGTTGTTTGAAATCCTCAACCCTTTTCACTTTTTCATATTTCAGGGGAAAATAATCAATTTTTTATGGATTTTAAAATATCCAAGCACACGGATTGATTCTAGACATCGAAACGAAGCTACCAATCAAATTTCAAGTAAATTAGAGTTTCGTGATGAAATTATGGCCCACTTGTGAAAATAATCACGACCATAATTTTTGGACGACCAAAATTATGGCCAGCCTATTTTATCACAGCCATAATTCTTTTGGGACATTTTCATGTCCTTCACTAACATGATTACAGTCTGCATGTGAAAATAATCACGGCCATAATTCTCTCGGATTCTCTTCCCAAAAGTTGCCGACAAGATTACGGTCAACCTATGATAATTATCATGGCCATAATTTTGTCTGGTAGTCACAATTTTAGCTTCGTTTCTTGCTCGATTTGGTTCATTTTTGAGCTAAATTTGGAGGAAAACATATTTGGAAGGTTCTGAAGATTATGATCTAACATAACATTGGAAGGATTTTGAGGGACTTTTGGCAAGTTTTCAAGTAGATTTCGGTGAAAGGGGGAAAGCTAGGGGGACTGGGCAGCAAATGAGATTTCTTCCTTGAGAGAGCTTTGTTCTTCATTTGGCTAGTTTCGATCTTCAGGAGGGAGCCTTAGTTTTCTTCATCTTTGTCAATTTTATCTTTATTTGTCATTTTGTAATCGAGATTATGAATCTTTCTAGTGTTGACATGATGATAATGTTAGTGATTTTTATCTTTTGAAGTAATTTACTCATGCTTTGTTCAATTATTGTTGTGCTTGTTACATGTTAATTATTGGTCATGATTTGCATGTTATTATATGTCGCAAGAAGTACTGAAAGGTGAATTATGACGTCAGATTTATAATTTTTTGACAAATCAATTTGATTATAAAATTAGTTCGAATTGATTTGAGGGTTTATATGATTTGTCAAGAACTCGTTGAATTTATTTCGAGTTAATAACCAAAAAAGTAGGGGATTAAATCATGAAGACACCAGGTTATACCACTGAAAGGGGACAATTTGTACATTCAGATAAATCCTTCAGCACAGTAAAACCCTTCTTAAGAAGCATTTTATTAGTAAAGTTATATGACACAGAGTGGTGAACCCAAAGTCCTAAACCTTCATAACTTGATTACAGCACCCGTTGCATTTTCTTAGTTACTTCAGTAGCTTAGTTCAATTAGTTTCTAATTTATCTCTATTTTTTTACTAGCTAATATTCTTAAGATAAGTCAATTCTTGGCCATTGGTCTTTGTGGGATGATATTTTTATATTACTTTGATATGTTGTGCACTTGCGACGAGTCTATCAAGTTTTTGGTTCTATTGCCGGGGACCAATTTCCCCAATATTGACTCAATTTAATGATTGCTAGACTAGATACTTCTTTATTCTTTTTTAGTTTTTCTAGTTATGACTTTATTTTGCTTATCATTATTTTTGTTTATCCTTCCATCTATTTCTAATTGTTATTATTTGTTTATGCTCAGGAGTTATTGGGATGAAAAAGTGAGGTTGTACCTCATTTGAAGATTTTACCTAAATACTGACGTAACAAACTGTAAAGAATAAATATATTGCAAAAATTTTTGAACATAAATTGCTATGTTGCTCAAATCAAGAGTCCAATTACCAAAACTTTAACTGGGCTTCCTTGCTTCTAGTTAACCATTTGGCCAAGAAAAAACTTTAAATAAAACCAGGAGTCTTTCTTCAGTATAACCTATCAATAAAATCTTTGATCACTTATACAATGTTACAGGAGTATTTTTCATCCATGATTCATTGGACTAAAGCCCACCTGATGCTTCATCTTAGTTATAGAAAAGTCAATCATAAAAAAAACTACCCTGATAAATTGATTTTGTTAAACATAATCAGAGTCTGGAAAGTGTTTTTTTTCATGATTACCAAAGCATAGTGAAAGAAGAGACTAAGGTAGAGTAAGATCAAAGATTACCAAAGAAGAGACTAATCAGACTATTCGAAGAGGATACAGAAATTAATAGAACATTCCGGCTGCATAGAAAACAAAAAGGAAATGGATTACATGAGCATTCTCAAACATTAAAGATGGATGGTCATATATTAGTGAGGGATTTCGCAGTCTTGAATGTTGAAGGGGTGCACTCTAGTATTGTTATGACCTAAGATTTTTTTTTATTTTGTTTTAAATATGGTTTTAGTTTTAAATTTTCAATTTTAGATTTCCCTATAAATAAAACCCTAAGTCTCTCTCTTAGTCCTAAACTAATCTTGTTAACCCTAATTACCTATCTCTCTCTCTCCTCACGTGCGCCGAAGCTGTTCCCCTCTTTGTTTTGATTTTGCTTCTTCTCCTCCAATGCTGCGTCACCCGCCTCTGCTCCATTCGCAGTCTTCCTCATCAAAAGCAAGCGTAGGCGTCGGCAGCCACCTTGTCTCCCCTTGGTGAGGCACTAAGCGGATGTGTAGGAGGGGTTGTCCTTAGTCCCATACTCGGTGGGTGGGTACGATGATGCAGAAATTGTGAGAGGGTCTTGAGGCGAGGGAAATGAAAATGCGTTGGATCGAAAACTCAGGGAAATCCGATGAAAAATTGTGATGCGAAGATGCGACTTGAGCTATACCAGCGCGTATAGAGAACCAATGGCACGATCTATAACTCCAAATTACTAACCTCACTTGTAGAGCCAACCTTTGCTTGCATGCACGCGCAATTGGGTTCCCTACGTGGAGAGGGGGGCATTTGCTCATCCTGGACGTAGCTAAACGTTGGGAGAGTTTGGCTATTGCCGGAACCGGGAGGGGAAGGGGTTGCTCAGGAGCACAGCGTTTAAAGGAGAAGAGGAGCCTGGCACAACTCGGGGCCGCATCGGCACACTTTGATTGAATTGAAAACAGGGAGTACAAGACGCGAGAGGCACTCACAAACAAGACTCTCAGATTTTTACTGGACCTAGGCCTTCGCGTGGGGGAAGGTAGCTACTATAGCAAAAGCTAAAAAGAAACTAACTCTCAGCTCTCTTTTATAGATCAAGAGGAGGGGAGGGGTCACATGCAAGACACATGAGGGTTGTTGGATAAGCCAACAACCCCTAACTCCCTAAAAGAGGGTAAAGATACCCTCTGACAAACTAAAAGCAGATACTACCAACTCCTGTAGGGAGCCTTGAACAGGAGGCTGGCGCATGGACCAAGCTTCTTGGACCGTTGTTCGGGTCGAAAGGTGTTGTGTCCGCAAGTGCACGGATACTCGAAGTAATAAAAAGATATTAAACCACAAAGACCTTGTTTGTCAAGTACCGAATAATTAATTTCTCACTAGCTAGGCAATCGAAAATATGCAAGTAAACTATCGAAGGCTACACGAAAATATCAGAGAGAGAATCTGGGACTAGGGTTTCATTCACTTTAATTTCCATGACTAGATATGAAAAGATGTTCTTTAGTCTAATTTTATTATGATAAAGATATAATTCACTTAATAAGGAAATCATCTCACTTTTGCGTAGACAATTTACAAGAACCAATCATCACTTTCGTACAGGATCTATTCGATTGTTAAATAAAAGTGAACCATAAACAAAGAACTCAAGGATCACTTTCATGCATCCGAATTCTAAGTTAATAATCTCAAGTGGAAACTCAAGGATCACTTTCGTGCATCAGAATCTCAACACAGGTTCTGCTTAAGGTTCTCCAACAATCTAATATTCAATTTCTTACAATATCATCACGTTTGTTTCATTAACTCAATCCTAGATCAGATTATCAACCATGACATTAAACTTCTAAAATTAAGAAATAAGAACAGACATAATTTCTTATGGTGAGTTCCTAACATTCAATTTTAGTGTTGCAAGTTCTCAAGCAAATCACTTTTCGGTCCTTATTACGAAAACTCTAAAACATGCTTGATAATATGAATCTATGGAGAATTAAAGAGCAATCATCACAGAAGCAGAATTATCATACTAAAATCATACTTGATGAAATAATGAAAGATTTATCTAGTCATTAAGAAATCAAAGGGAATTACTCCCCCATGTCCCAAAAGAAGTTTAAGCTAGCATGGTAGAAAGATTACAATAATCCATGGTTCAGAGGGATCAAAAATCAAAAGAAAAGAAGAAATTACTAAACACAGCACGACTGCAATAAAAACTATAGCTGTAATTTCTGCGTGAATAGTGGTCAGTGACGTGCTTTTGTTGATTTCTCATCAGATCGGCTTCCTTTCACTCTGAAACTTCTGGAGTATCTTCTCCTCCTCTAGGCGCAGCTTCCCTTCAAATTTCACAGCCGGAGATGCGCTATATGCTTCCCGGCGGCGAAACCTAGGGCGGTGGGTGAAAACTCGATTTCTCTCCGAAAAGTGGATGAAAATTAGGGCTTTTTAACTGTGTGTCTTCTCCTCTGTCTAACCTCCCCTTTTGCTTCTTACGGATCTTCAATTTATGGCCTAGATCGTCCGCAATTGATCGCGCAAAAATCGAGCTTCAAATAGTCCAGAAGAATCACGTGCGAGGAATAGAATTACAGCCGTGTTTCTGGTTACGGCACTGTCGTAATTTCAGTTGAATTCTCTTATCGAAACTATCTGGCAATTATGGCATCGTAAAATAGGTTACAGTAGTGCCGTAATTTAAGCTAAAATATCTGGTCGGAAATCACTCCAAATTACGGCCCGTGAAAATGGTTACGACGGTGCCCTAAATTCTCCAAAACCTTATGTATGAAAATCATCCCAAAATACGGTAGTGCTCCGAAATTACGGTAATACTGTGAAAATACGGTCCCGTAATATTGATTATGACACTACCGTAATTTGGTTTGTGGCTTTGATTTGCGTAAAATTTGTCCTGTAATCTCTTCTTGATGATGAGAATTCTTCTATATATATCTGATTTTGGTTAAAAATGCCTTAAAATCGTGCCTTTTTACCTGAAAATCATCAAAAACCAAAAAGAGTGTAGATTCCGTAGTATTTGATAAAAAAGGCATAAAAATAAGCAAAGTAGTATGAATATGACACAAAAAGATCTATGGAATGGCACAAAATTTACTATAAAATTTGGTGTCATCAAACACATTAGGCTCAAACTTTGCTTGTGCTCAAGGAAAAATCAAAATTTGATCAAAGGCAAAAATTTTCTCATGAGGAATAAATTTCTAAAATACAATCACCAATGAAAAATTTTCACCAATTGCTTCATAAAAATTTAAATAAACACATCACCCTTTGAATTCAATTCTCAAGATCCACAACTTGATCAAATAAAATTTTGCAACTTATATAAAAGTTATAATCTCAGTCTCATGAATTCACCTAATTCTTAGTTTAAATCTATCATACCTTGTTTACAGGAATAGGATATCCAAAATCTTTTTCTACTCAAAATCTTTCTTTTTCTTTTTATTCCTTATTTGGATAGCATGTACCCATATATATACACACTTTTTATTGGGACTTCAACTCTTGTCTTAGGTACCACTGTCAATTTTATACAGTGCCAAGTATAGGAGTCATTTTCTTTTTTTTTTCTCTCAATTTTTTTTTTCTTTTCAGACTTCAACCCATATCTTCGGTACCAATATCAATTTTACACAGTGCAAGTAGAGGAGTCATTTTCTTTTTGGATCTTGGATTCCTTCTTCCCAACAAATAGTAAAATAGACTAAACATCAATTAGATTAATCAATTGACATCAATTCAAAAATTACACTCATATGCTAATTTTATTTATCAAGTAGTTTCACTTTTGAATCAAATTCTTCAAATAATATATCCACCTAAAATTTCATTCATCAATCAATGAAAAATTTCAAAAGCAGATATATATTAGAGAAATAAATTCGACATGATAGATCTAGTCCTAATCACAGGCATGAATTCATTCATCATCAATGGAATCATACAATCAACAATAATATCTTCAGAAATAGACTATGCCACAAATCAACACATCAACAAAAATAGTATATACTCATCAATCATAAAAGTATCACAATGTTATCATGTCATCAAGCAAGCACCTCCACAGGGTGCTAAAAATCAAAATTATCATCATACAACCCAATTGAAATAATATCATCATCAAAATGTGATACAACCATATCAAATAGTCAAATCAATATCACAACATCATACACCCATATCGAATGATCTTAAAGTCAAATAAAGCAGAGTAAGGTAGCAAAGGTGGACACAATGATTTTGGAAGAATCATCCTTCCCTATAAAATATGAAACATCAATAAGATAAGGAAAAATAAATGCAAAGAAGTAAGGGAAAAAGATACTCATAAAACTCTATTCATCATCATCAGATCGGATATCCTCGGTGTCCTCCTCTACTGCATCCATAGGATCAAAGGGCTGTTCTCCCTGGTAACCACCATGGTCACCTCCTCGTCTGCTATCCTCATACCCGAAGCGGTCGTAAGGAAAATTTCCCATATCTTCCATGTAAGTGCTCAGCTCCTCCACATCCTGGTGGATATGGTGCATGGTGTCAGTCATCCTCCCCATGCAACCCATCATCTTCTCCATATGATGTCCCTGATGATATATCTCAGCGGAGAGTGCCTGGAATCCGGGGTCAAAGGCACTAGACCATCCTCCAGTAGGTCTGTGGGAAGAATCAACAACTGGGTGAGTAGAATCAGCAGGCCGGTGAGATGGCAACTCCATACTAAAAGGATCATCTCTTCCACCTCAAGTGGGTGGTGGTGGAACTGTAGCATATAATTGGTGTAAAAGCGGCCTCGGCGGTGCTCGGTGAAAGTTTTCAATTTTCTCTTTTCTTCACAGTGGTCTTCTCTACGTGGGGTAACGGTAAGGTAGGGGCATTTGGTCCTAGGACCAAGCAAAAGACATCCCCCTCTCTAACTATCATCTTCATAGCCATGCAGGACTCAAGATCAAGCCTTGCATTCCCCTTTGCCACTTCTACCCCATAGGGCTCAACATTTAGATGTAATAGATGTAATAGGGGTAATCAGCCCCCCTATTACAATGGCGCCCTTCTTTGCTCTAGCCACTTTGTCCATGTGCTTCATAAAAAAGAAGACAACATCCACTACTAATCCATTAAGCATCCCCCATAGAAAGTAGAGCTCAGACTGTCGTACCATACCATCACTATCTCCTCTGCCAAAAACTGTGTGGGCAAGAACTCTATGAACATACTTTATACACGGATTCATAATCCTTGAAGCTCTAGCAGAAATAGTAGAAAAATGGGTCTCATGGGTAATCTGATTCCAAAACACATTCTCTATAAACCTAATTGGTATTTGGGTATACCCTCCATAACCCAAATGAAAGATAGATCTGATTTCTCTCAAAGTTAACTTCCTCTCAACATTAGCTAGTCTGAATGTGACTTCTCCTTCAGCAGGTCCATTGGAAAACTCTCTTAGGTCCACATTCAAGCTACTCAAAAATTCCAAAACAAGTGGCAAATAGGTATATGGTGTCATCTGAAAAAATCTTTTAGCTCTGATTTGCTCACACATCAAAAACACATCCTCATATAATCCAAGTGCCTCCAAAGTTCTTCTATCAGCAAACTTTGTATTTACCACCCTTCTCTCTACCAACTTGTTGTGTCTTTCTTCTTGAATTTCATCCCTAAAGATGATGCCATAGGGATTTGGTGTTCTGGAGGATGTAGCTGGTCCTTTTCCTTTCTTCTTAGAAACAACTTGCTTAAACTTAGAGGCCATTCTTCAATGCAAGGATGAACTAGATCTGCAACTTAGATGATAGCAAAATATAGCAAGAATATAGCAAGAGTGTAGCATTCTAATCACACTTTCAACTTCCTAGACATGAACATCATTATTTAATAAACATCATAGAAGCAAAAATCAGTTAAATCCAAGCTTAAAATCAAAATTTCAGTTAAAGAACATGGGTGAACAGTAAATTTGAAAAACTCCAACAAATCTAGCTCGTTTAAGCTCAAATCACATACAAAAACTGGTGAAAAAACTCTAGAAACACACAAGGAAAGTTCGCCGGTCATCCAAGGAGCAAATGGAACCAAAGATTTCAAAAATCGACTCAGAAATGAGGAGAAACGAAGAAAGGGGCGAAAATACTCATGAAACTCATAAAAATGGAGAAATCGGGCGAAGAGAATACCCAATCGATGACAAAAATCGAACGGGAAAGGTAACCGGCGAGCTTTGATGGTCAGAGAAGGTCGGAGGTCGAAGGTCGGCGCGAGAAAGAGCTAAAACGAGTGAGAAAACCCTAAAACACGGCCCAGAAAACCCTAAAAATGACACAGGAATTGCGTCCAAAAACATAATTACGGCGGTAAAAATCATTACAGCAATGTCGTAATCTGATGGATTTGAAAAACACGGGCCGTAAAACTAATACGGTGGTGCTGTAAAAAACTGAAAACTTTTGGGTACAAATTCTACCAAAAATACGGTACCATATAAAAACTTGTGTTTGTAACATAAAAACATGAAAACTCTCGGGTTGAAAACAGATGAAAATTATGGTACCACTATAATGAATACAGTAGTGCCGTAATAATATATATATATATATATATTTGAGTAAATAAAAAAAAATCAGCTCTAAAATATGGCACCGTGAGAATACTTACAGCAGTGCCGTGAAATGCTAAAAACTCTCTAGTCGAAAATGGAGCGAAAAACGGTACCGTAATTTGCATTACCGTAGTGCCGTAATTTACGCCAAAACTTGTTTTACCTATAAAAATAAAAGAAAAATTAGTTCTAAGAGAAAAAGTAAAAAAATAAAGTAAAATAAAAGAGAATAAACTAAAGTTAGAATGCTTGGGTTGCCTCCCAAGAAGCGCTAATTTAAAGGTCTTTAGCTTGACCCTTCTGCACTCGGATTTGATTTTGATTTCTTCAATTTCCACTCTGATTTTTCTTTGGGTTGAGCATCACTTTGAATCATATAAGGCTCATTCATAAAACAATGTCCAAATTTACTCAAGAATTTTCTTCCTTGATCAAGTAATCTAGAGCCTATTTTTCTTCTTTTTCTTTTCAGAATTTGAATCTCTTTTCTCCTGAATTCCTCTATCCACATCCTCAGAAAAAGTGTCAGTTTCAATATTAGAGGATTCATCAAATAAATTATGAACATCAGTGACAACATCATCTACTATATCAACACTACAACATGATCCTGAATATGAAAGTTTGTTCAAAGAATCAGCAAGATGAAAGTCAACTATATTTTCACAGATATCAAAAGTGATTTTTTCCTTTATTAACATCTATATGTGCTCCTACTGTGGCCAAAAAGGGTCTACCAAGGATGATAGGATTTTTATGATTTTCTTCCATGTCAACGACTACAAAATCCGCAGGTATAAAAAATTCACCTACCTTGATTGGAACATTCTCTAAAATACCAATAGGATACTTTACCGAGCTATCAGCGAGCTGTAAGGATATGAATGTTGGTTTAAGCTCTCCAATGTCCAGTTTCTTGCAAATAGATAAAGGCATTAAGCTTACATTGGCTCCTAAATCACATAAGGCTCGTTCAAAAGCTATGCTTCCAATAGAACAAGGTATAGAGAAATTACCTAGATCCTTCAGTTTTGGTGGCAGTTTATTCTGGATAATAGCACTACAGTCCTCAGTTAAAGCCACAGTACCATAGTCCTCTAATTTTCTTTTGTTGGACAAGATCTCTTTCAAGAATTTTGCATATGATGGCATTTGAGATAAAGCTTCAATAAAAGGAATATTAATGTAAAGCTTTTTCAACACTTCAAGAAATTTGCCAAATTGTTTGTCTAATTTTGCTTGCACTAACCTTTGGGGAAAGAGTATAGGTGGCCTATAAGGTGGAGATAACTCAAGAAATTTTCCAAATTCTTGAAAGGATGCGCCAAGAGAAAAAGGAACCAAGCCAAGCCGCCAAGCACCAAAGCTCCTTGCGCCAAGAGGAAAGGAGGGAGAAGCTTGCGGCTATGGAAGAAGGAAGAGGAAGTTGCACCCTTGCTCCTAGCTCTCGCCCCTCTTCTTGTGTTCACGCCTCCAAGGATCAATCATCATAAGAGGGGGCGGCTAGGGTCACATATATAGGGCAAGAGGCGGTTAAGGGAAGGGCCAAGATCATGACAAGTGTAGGGCTAGGATGAGGAGGTTTGAGACAAGGAAAGTCTCCAAGACTTTATCATAAACTCCATTCAACCTATCCATAATTGCCCAAGTACCATATCAGCCCAAGACATGCCTTAGAGGCATTCATACCATCAAGGGAGAAGCGCTAGGCGCCAATTGCTTCCTTAATGAAGCAATTTTGCCACCCAAACCCCATTATACCCCTTAGGCGCCAATGAGGTTGGGCTTCTCCCCATTATGCCCTTTTAGCCTCTTATCTCTTCATGAGAACTTGTTATTGGGCCTCATTGGATAATGAGCTAGCCCAAACTCCATTACATGGGTTGATTAAGCACTTGGATCCAATCCAATGCAACCCTAATCCACATGTGACCAATCATGGTCAAATACGGGTCAACCTGCCAAAAATAAAGTTTGGCTCCAATAACATTCTTCCATATAATCAGGCCCATTGGCGCTGATGAAATCTCCCAAATGGATCTGAGTTATCCAATAACTCGATCATAAGGCTTCCCGATCAATACGAGAACTCAAGTATCAAGGTGTGCGACCCTGTAGGTTCCTCTGACGCTGGCAGTGCTGACCAAAAGTCACCACAAGCAGTGAGTGGCACCTAGCAGTGCATCGCTGCTACCCAGGTCATTGGAATGGATATCGACATTGACATCCCCATCATCGCAACTAGGTACAGATGCATTACAGTCTCTTTGCCGAACTGATATTCGATTGGACAAGTGTGTCACCACTTATTTTCACCCAATCGCATGGCTATGACTAAAACAGGTTCTCACCTGGGTATGGCCATACACTCTCAGTCATAGAACCATAGAGGAGCTCCATGGATATCATACTTCCCTAAGGAAGGGGCAAATCCTTTGTCTGTCCATTGACCTTCTCATATGGGTCGTGACATGCTCAATGACAACTGTTATGACCTCCCAACTACGGCGAGGTGTTAGGTTGTATCAAAGCAAGTCCCTAATCATATAGAATGATCAATGACCTCAAGTCAAGGGATCAATGCATCTCCTGTCACTTGTGAGGATAACTCATGACACCAAGTCATAGCTTCATAGCGGGTCTATCCAGTATATTAAAGAGAAGCTCCTTGGGAGAAGATCTCTTTCAAGAATTTTGCATATGATGGCATTTGAGATAAAGCTTCAATAAAAGGAATATTAATGTAAAGCTTTTTCAACACTTCAAGAAATTTGCCAAATTGTTTGTCTAATTTTGCTTGCACTAACCTTTGGGGAAAGAGTATAGGTGGCCTATAAGGTGGAGATAAATTAGGTTTAGAAGCATCATTCTGACATGACTCATCACCTTTTGGTTCATCACCCTTTTGAGGTGGCAAACTAGCTTGGGCTTGCTCATGTACAGAAGATTTTTCTAACTCTAATTCATCATCATGATCATCATTAGGCTCTTTTTCATTGTTCACAACTCTCCCTTTGGGTTCCTCTAATTGTTTTCCACTTCTAGTGATGATAGCATTACAATGCTCCCTAGGGTTCAACTCAGGTTTAGCAGGTAATTTTCCAAGGGGTTTGTAAGAACTACTAGCTTGTTGTGCTATTTGATTTTCTAAGATTTTGTTGTGGGCTGCTAATGATCCTACTTGAGATGCAAGTTGACTAACCATTTGCCTTAAGATATTCAATTTTTTTGTTTTGATTTTGCATGAACTGATTTTGATTAGTCATAAACTTTTCTAGCATGGACTCAATATTTGAATTCTGATTTGAGTTTTGACTTTGATTTGGCTTGTGTTGGTATCCTCTATTTTCAGTTTGTCCTCCTACATTATTGTTGTTCTTCCAAGATAAGTTGGGGTGATTCCTCCATCCAGGGTTGTAAGTACTAGAATAGGGATCATTTTTTCTGCTTTGATTATAATTCCCTAATGCATTAACTTGTTCACTACCCTAATTAGCAATGATTTTACACTCTTCAAAAATATGACCATTGTTACCACAGATATCACAAACAACAGATGAAGAAACAACAGCAGTTTGCATTTTAAAAGAATCAAATCTATTGCACAAAGAGTCTACCTTCTCTGCTAAGGTGCGTCAACCATCACTTTCATTCTTACCTTGAGAGGGTTGATATAGCACTCCTCTCTCTGTAGTCTACTGGTTATGATTTAAAGCCATCTCTCCTAGCAACTTGAAAGCATAATCAATGGTTTTGCTAATGATAGCTTCTCCTGCAGCAGCATCAATAGTTAGTCTGGTATTATAAAGCAAACCATTGTAAAAAGTATGAATTAAAACCCAATTTTCAATGCCATGGTGAGGACACTTCCATTGTAAATCATTGAAACGCTCCCATGCCTCGCTAAATGATTCACCATCCCTCTGTGAAAAGCTTGAGATTTGGTTTCTCATTTGGATGGTCTTGCTTGGTGGGAAGTACTTCATCAGGAAAGCATTTGACAGTTGTTCCCATGTGGTGAAGGTACCGGTAGGTTGAGCTTGAAGCCAAAATCACGCTCGGTCCCTAAGAGAAAAAGGAAACAATCTTAGTTTTAATGTATCATTAGAAACACCATTTATCTTAATTGTATCACAAAGTTCAAGGAACAAAGAAAGGTGTTGGTTAGGATCTTCAAGAGGAGATCCTCCAAACTGGTTCTGTTGAATCATAGACAAGAGAGCAGGATTGATTTCAAAGTTGTTAGCCTCTATCACCGGTTTAGCTATACTAGAATGAATCTCTTATGGATTAGGGGTTGCATAGTCCCTAAGCGATCTCTGTTCTGCCATGGCCACTTCTTCTTCTTGTTGACTTTCTTCAAATCTAAGCTTCCTGCGTAATCTAAGAGTTTTATTTATCTCAGGATCAAAAGGAACTAGAGGTCCTAATCTAAGATTCCTGTGCATGCAAAGTAGATAGATCAAATAATTTCAAGAGAAAAGAAAATAAACAGAAAAACATAAAATAAACAGAAAACAAAACCTAGTCTAGCAATACTTTTAATATCTTCAATACTGACAAAAACTAAGGTCTCCGGCAACGGCACCAAAAACTTGTTATGCCCGCAAGTGCACGGATACTCGAAGTAATAAAAAGTTATTAAACCACAGAGACCTCGTTTGTCAAATACCGAATAATTAATTTCTTACTAGCAAGACAATTGAAAATATGCAAGTAAACTATCGAAGGCTATACGAAAATATCAGAGAGAGAATCTGGAACTAGTGTTTCATTCACTTTAATTTCCATGACTAGATATGAAAAGATGTTTGTCAGTCTAATTTTATTATGATAAAGATATAATTCACTTAATAAGGAAATCATCTCGCTTTCGCGCAGACAATTTACAAGAACCAATCCCCAGTTTCGTGCAGGTTCTATTCGATTGTTAAATAAAATTGAACCATTAACAAAGAACTCAAGGATCACTTTCATGCATCCGAATTCTAAGTTAATAATCTCAAGTGGAAACTCATGGATCATTTTCGTGCATCCGAATCTCAACACATGTTCTGTTTAAGGTTCTCCAACAATCTAATATTCAATTTCTTACAATATCATTATGTTTGTTTCATTAACTCAATCCTAGATCAGATTATCAACTATGACATTAAACTTCTAAAATTAAGAAATAAGAACAGACCTAATTTCTTACGGTGAGTTCCTAACATTCAATTTTAGGGTTCCAAGTTCTCAAGCAAATCACCTTTCGGTCGTTATTGCAAAAACTATAAAACATGCTTGATAATATGAAACTATGGAGAATTAAAGAGCAATCATCACAGAAGTAGAATTATCATACTAAAATCATACTTGACGAAATAATGAAAGATTTATCTAGTCATTAAGAAATCAAAGGGAATTACTCCCCCATATCCCAAAACAAGTTTAAGCTAGCATGGTAGAAAGATTACAATAATCCATGGTTCAGAGAGATCAAAAATCGAAGAAAAGGAAGAAATTACTAAACACAGCACGGCTGTAATAAAAACTACAGTCGTAATTTCCGTGTGAATAGTGGTTGGTGGCATGCTTTTGTTGATTTCTCCTCAGATCGACTTCCTTTCACTCTGAAACTTCTGGAGTATCTTCTCCTCCTCTAGGCGCAGCTTCCCTTCAAATTTCACAGCTAGAGATGCGCTGTATGCTTCCCGGCGGTGAAACCTGGGGCGGTGGGTGAAAACTCGATTTCTCTCCGAAAAGTGGATGAAAATTAGGGCTTTTTGACTGTGTGTCTTCTCCTCTATCTAACCTCCCCTTTTTAGCTTCTTACGGATCTTCAATTTATGGCCTGGATCGTCTGTAATCGATCGTGCAAAAATCAGGCTTGAAATAGTCCGGAAGAATCGCGTGCCAGGAATAGAATTACAACCGTGTTTCTAGTTACAGCATTGCCGTAATTTCAGTGGAATTCTCTGATCGAAACTATCTAGCAATTACGACACCATAAAATAGGTTACGGCAGTGTCGTAACTTTAGCTAAAATCTCTGGTTGGAAATCACTCCAAATTACAGCCCGTGAAAATGGTTACGGCGGTGCCGTAAATTCTCCAAAACCTTTTGTATGAAAATCACCCCAAAATACGGCAGTGCTCTGAAATTATGGCAGCACTGTGAAAATACGGTACCGTAATATTGATTACCACACTGCTGTAATTTGGTTTGTGGCTTTGATTTGCGTGAAATTTGTCCTGTAATCTCTTCTTGATGATGGGAATTCTTCAATGTATCTGATTTTGCTTGAAAACGCCTCAAAATCATGCATTTTTACCTGAAAATCATCAAAAACCAAAAAGAGTGTAGATTCCATAGTATTTGATAAAAAAGGCATAAAAATAAGCAAAGTAGTATGAATATGACACAAAAAGATATATGAAATGACACAAAATTTACTATAAATTTTGGTGTCATTAGGAGGTGCGCTAGACCATTTCTGAGTAGGCCACCATGAAGCTGCAAAACTTACTTATCGTGGGTTAGTTCTGCACATTGTTGGCTGTTTCTGAAGGGTCCCCTTCAAGGGGGAGCGCAAGCGGATAAAACCCCTTTCAAGAGGGGGGGGGGCCGAAAACCCTAAACAAGGGGGCGCATGCATTTTGCTAGGGTTTCAAGAATTCAATCGCTTATGTGCTCATATGATCAACTATAATATTTCATTAGATCAAGAATGTGATCATACCAATGCCATAGATCGGATGTCGGCTTGGAAGCAAAGTTCAAAGAGAACTTCTCCAAAGGAATCGCACACAAGAAGAAGAAGGCCTACACCTTGAACGTCCCTTGTGCTAGCAAGGCTCCAAAGTATCCCTTGTCGCGTGAAGGAGATTTGGAGATCAAGCTTGGCGAGAGCAACCTGCCTCCTCTTCTCGTCCGAATTCCTTCACCTCCAAGGATGAACGTTGAGAAGAGAGGAGTGAAGTCGAGCGTTCAAAACGCTTTGGCGTTAAGGTGAAGTCGCCTTCAATACTTTCCATAAATGGAAGAGATGAAGCTATGCGCCCATTACCGAACCAAAACGCCTAACCCCTTGAACCAAGCGTTCACCCTTGTGAACCGGTTCAAGCCACTTCAATCCATTTCAATTTGGTTCAAGAACCAAATTAAACCAGCCCAAGCCATGGTCTAGATCTGATTGAACCAATGGTTCAATATCTAACCGTTGATCTCGTGATACTCTTGATCTCACCGATCTAGCATCAATGCTCTCGATCGAAGCTTACCGATCTCAAGTCCCAATCAATCAAACATGATCAGACCAGATCTCACTTACAATCAGAGCCTCTATCCCTTTAAACTGAACCCAAACAATTCAGTCCACACGATCTGACTTAAGTAAGCCATATCATCAAATTGTGCGACCCTGAGGGTTTCCTTTAAATGTCGGTAACGATAACTTTCGTTATCACGATCAGTGAGGGGTATCTAGCAACACATCACTGTCTCCCGATATAAAGGAAAGAGTCTTCCAAGACTTCACCCAAACCACAGCACAAGTGTGAATCAACTTCACTAGGCATACATGTGTCCTTTGCCACTGGATGTTCTTATTGGACAAGCGGGTCAAGCTTGTAACTCGAATACGATGAGCATGATTAGATCAGATGAACATAGTCATCTGGGTATGGCCATACACTATCTCAATCATCTCATATAGGGGGGCCCTTTAGAACATCACACTCCTTAAACAAGGAGACGGCAATCCTATGTCTATCACTAGTGCCCTAACCTGATTCAAGCTCACCATCCAAGATAGTCTATAATCATTATGTTTCAAATGATATTGAACTACCTCAAGACAATGACAATCATCATTTAGAAACACAAGTGATCTCAAGTCAGAGGACATGTGCCACTTGGTGCTTACAAGGATCATTCACATTGTGACAAGCAATTGAATATCCTAGTAGGGTCTGTCCAGTACATCCAATGTACCCATGAGTCTACATCTTATTCCATGCTCGAAGCATCCTATAAGATTAGAACACATATTAGTCTCAATCATATCAAGGCTGTCTCATGTTCACCAAGATATCTCGACTAAGGACATATGCATGTCAGCCTAGCTGAACAGCTTTGAGACATTATTCAGAAGTACACTTATTACAGCAGACAAGGTAGCAACCTGAATAATAACCATGCCTTTATAAACACAAGAGTTTATTACATGATACTTATACAATCCCAAGGCCTCAAACATTAGCCTTAAGGGCATACCCCAACAATCTCCCACTTGCACTTAATCTAATGGTTGAGAAATCTCAAACCCATATTATTACAGTGTTTCTCATGCTTCTGCTGCGCCAGAGGCTTGGTAAGCGGGTCTGCCAGATTGTCATCTGTATGAACCTTGCATATTTTGATCTCGCCACGATCAATGATCTCCCGGATCAAGTGAAACCGTCTCTGTATGTGCTTGGACTTCTGGTGCGACCGTGGTTCCTTTGCTTGTGCGATTGCTCCAGTGTTATCACAGAAGATAACCAAAGGATCTGCACTCGAAGGAACAACACCAAGTTCTCTCACGAACTTACGAATCCACACTGCCTCCTTGGATGCTTCCGAGGCTGCAACATACTCGGCTTCTGTTGTGGAATCAGCAACAGTTGACTGTTTGAAGCTCTTCCACACCACTGCTCCACCATTCAAGCTAAAAACATAGCCTGATTGCGATCAGAAATCATCCTGGTCCGACTAGAACGAAGCGTCAGTATATCCTTCAATACTGAGTTCTTCCTGACCACCATATATCAAGAACATATCTTTGGTCCTCCGCAGATATTTTAAAATGTTCTTGACTGCAATCCAGTGCGCCATACCTGGATTACTTTGGAATCGACTGGTCACGCTTAACCCGTAAGCGACGTCTGGGCGAGTACACAACATCGCATACATAATGGACCCAATAGCCGAAGCATAAGGCGTATTGTCCATTTCATCTTTCTCAGTCTGTGTTTGTGGACACTGACTCTTCGAAAGATTCAGACCATGTCTGACTGGAAGATATCCTCGTTTAGAATTCTCTAAATGAAATCTCTCCAGGACTTTATCGATGTAAGTACTCTGGCACAGCCCGAGAAGCCTCTTAGATCTATCCCTGTAGATCTTCACACCTAATACATAGGCTGCTTCTCCTAGATCTTTCATCTGGAAACATTTTCTTAACCATGCTTTAACAGCATGCAGTTCAGGAATATCATTTCCAATGATTAAGATATCATCGACGTAGAGGACTAGGAAAGTAATCACGCTCCCACTAAACCTCTTATATACACACGGGTCATCTTCATTCTTGATGAAACCAAATTCACATATTGATTCATCAAAACGAATATTCCAGCTTCTAGATGCTTGCTTAAGTCCATAAATGGACTTCTTTAACTTGCATATTTTATGACGATCTGATGGATTAGTGAAACCTTCAGGTTGTGTCATATACACATCCTCATCCAGTTTTCCATTAAGGAAAGGGGTCTTCACATCCATTTGCCAGATCTCATAATCGTAATATGCTGCTATCGCAAGAATAATCCGAATTGACTTGAACATGGCTACAGGAGAGAAAGTTTCATCATAATCTATCCCGTAGATTTGCTTGAAACCTTTCGCAACTAGCCTGCCTTTATAGGTAACTACGTTACCATCCATGTCAATCTTCTTCTTGAAGATCCATTTACAGCCTATAGGGATTACTCCCGGAGGCGGATCAACCAAATCCCAGACTTGATTATCTAACATGGAGTCCATCTCGGCTCGCATAGCTTCAAGCCATCTAGCTGACTCCGGTCCACTGACCGCATCCGCATTAGTGAGGGGTTCATCATGATCAATGATGTAGACTCCGTCATAGCGCTCAGGCTGTCGACGGATCCTTCCCGATCTACGCGGTTCCCGTGATATCTGAGCCTCAGGTTGTTCAATAACCTGTTCTACTGGCTCAGGCTCATCCAACTGTGCTTGACTACTTTGTCCTTCCTCTGGATTCTCATCCAGTTTTATTTCTCTCCCACTGGCTTCTTGCAGAAGAAACTCCTTCTCAAGAAAAATAGCCGTCCGAGCAACAAATACTTTGTTCTCTTTGGGATTGTAGAAATAATAACCCTTAGTTTCCTTAGGGTAACCGACAAAGATGAATTTCTCAGATCTGCTCTCTAGTTTCCTAGAGACGAGCTTTTTGACATAAGCCTCGCAACCCCAGATCTTAATAAATGTCAAGCTCGGTTGTTTCCCATACCATAAACTCATATGGAGTCTTTGAAACTGCCTTGGATGGCACTCGGTTTAGTACCTTTGTAGCTGTTTCCAGCGCAAATCCCCAAAAGGAGTAAGGTAGAGTAGCCTGACTCATCATAGAACGAACCATATCCAGTAAGGTTCTGTTCCTCCTCTCGGACACACCATTCCATTGCGGTGTTCCTGGTGGAGTGAGCTGTGAGATAATCCCACACTCCTTCAGATAGTCAGTAAATTCTCGACTTAGGTATTCTCCACCTCGATCTGAGCGAAGTGCCTTGATATTTCGGCCTAGCTGATTTTGTACTTTATTTTTGAACTCTTTGAACTTGTCAAAAGATTCACTCTTATGTCTCATTAGATAGACATACCCATATCTACTGAAATCATCAGTAAAGGTAATGAAGTATGAGTAGCCACCTCTGGCATGTTTACTAAATGGCCCACACACATCACTGTGTATAAGGTCAAGTAAACCTGAAGCCCTTTGACCTTTGTTAGGAAAAGGAGACTTCGTCATTTTGCCCAATAAACAAGCTTTGCATGTATCAATCTCCTCATAGGAGAATGATCCCAGCAGTCCATGGTTATGCAACCGCTTAATGCGCTTCTTATTAATATGGCCTAAACGACTATGCCATAGCAAGGTGCTGTCATCAGCATACTTGGCTTTCTTATTATCAATATTTTGTATAGAACATTCCATGTCCAACATGAATAACCCATTGTTAATTGACCCAGTAGCATAAATAATATTATCAAGAGAAAGATAACACTTTGAAGTCTTGCATTCAAAGGAAAACCCTTTCCTGACAAGAGCAGGAATAGAGATAATATTCTTGGTAATGCTAGGTACAAAATAACAATTGTTCAGTTCTAATACAAGTCCAGATGGCAATGAGATGTAATATTCTCCTACAGCAACAGCAGCAACCCGTGCCCCGTTTCCAACTCGTAGGTCCACCTCATGCTGTCCCACCTGTCTTCTTCTCTTGAGTTCCTGTACATTTGAACAAATGTGAACTCCACATGCAGTGTCCAACACCCATGAAATAGAAGAAGAAGATATCATGACTTCAGTCACAAAAATACCTGAGCCAGAAGCGATGCTTCCCTTCTTGTCTCCTTGGAGCGCTTTACAGTCCTTTTTCCAGTGACCCAGCTGGCCACATTGGAAACATCTGTATTCCTTCGACCGCTTGACCTTTTGTTTCAGAGCCTTGTTGTAGTTCTTGACAGGGGCTTTGCCCTTCTTCCCCTTCTTCTTGTTCCTGGAAGGGAACATCAAGACAGAGGTTGAAGGCTTTCCCTTTAGAGTCTCCTCTGTAGTCAAGAGCATATTCAGCAACTCTGCCGGAGTACAGTCGATCTTGTTCATATTAAAATTAATAATGAACGGATCGAAGGAGGCCGGGAGGGACTGCAGAATAATGTCTACAGCAAGCTCCTGATTGATGGTATGCCCCAGTTTCTCTAGAGCCTCTTTGTGCCCAATCATCTTGAGCACGTGAGCTCCCACTGGACTCCCTTCAGCCAGTTTGCTCTGAAAGAAAAGCTTAGTCAAATTATAGCGTTCAGTCCTCGCCTGTGCAGCATACAGCATCTTGAGGTTTGCTATAATTTCTATAGCAGACATATCCTCATGCTGACGCTGCAGCTGTGGCGTCATAGACGCTAGCATCAGGCAAGCGACATCAATGCTATCATTGACATGCTTTTCATAGGAATCCCGAACTGCCCTTGCGGCATTCGGAGCGGGTTGAGGCGGTATCGCCGTCTCGAGGACATACAGTTTCCTCTCAGCCTTAAGAACAATCTTAAGGTGTCCGTACCAGTCTGAGAAGTTTGGCCCAGCAAACTTCTCCCTTTCCAGTAGGGATCGCACATTGAAGCTCATGGTGTTCGTTGCTGCAGGAATCTACAACAATGCAAGAACAGCAAGGTCAGTATCAATGTTTAGAATCAATCCAGGACTTAAGAAAGATTCTTTTCTCACTATTTTATCTGACTGAAAAATCCATTAAAACAGTCCGAAAGAGTAAGACTCTTTTAGTGAGATGGGATCCAGATTTCATACTTGGTCTCCGCGTCCCGCTCAGGTGAGATAAGATGCACAGAGAGTACAAGCACTAATTTATGGTAGGCAGTCCCTGCCAATCGCCAACCCGTGCGATTCCCCTTCATCTGGGCAATCCAGCAGACTGTGCCAACTGAGTTGGTACAACACAGTCTCTGATCCCACAGATGGCTGCCTCCATATAGCTAACATATGCCCCATATGTAGCCTACATGGTCAAGCTGACCTGACCTACTCCCTGGACCACCACGTGCTATGCTGAGCAACGAGAAGCGATAAATCCCTTCTCTGTAACACGCAGGTGAAATCACACACCGTCTGAAGATAGATGGGCGTGCCCACTGAGTGGGTACAACACGGCCCCAACGATAGTCAGAACAGTGAGGTTTCGCGTCAGAAGGCTTACGTGCTTGATATTTAGCGTTGGATTTTAACGGTCCTTTTATCTTCTTAACTATCATGCAAACCCTATGGTGATAGCAGAAGATAAATAAATCATGCATTTCTAATTATTTAAACAATAAAGGAAAGCATGATGATCTTATGTGGTAAACGCCCATTAAGCCTAAGTAAGACCTTAAGTTAACTTAAGTCTTTACTTGAGCTCTTCATGAGTCTTTTGCATCTCATCTGGCCCAGACCAGGGCCCAAGCGCCCACTGCAGCTCAGGTGCGCCCACCAGTAAATGCGCCTGTCCCAGAGTCGAACCCTGGACCTCCCACCTGGTCAAGCCACTGCTGCATGCGCCAATGCCATGTGTGCTCTGTGCTCTTGTCTGATTAAAATTACAATTTAATCTATCTAGACAAGATTGACACGCAGGTCAATTACACAATAAATTAATTAAAATGTGATGCGCAGATCACAAAAATAATAATTTATAATTAATCTAGGCTCGCAGGCCCCAGCACAGCACACATTAAAAGGGCAACCCACATAAGATGAAATAGACAAGCATCATGGCATCCAATCAATATGTGATCCATCAACTAAATAAAATTTTTCAAAATCCCATCGGAATCAATTTTATTTGTCTTATGTGCCCTACTACCTTACAACGGTCCATTAATAGGGATCCACTCATCATATCTAGTCAGATCCACTGCCCTTGCATGCACCAAGTCCTAACTGACTTGAGTCGACCTAATGGTCAACCATGCATGCGCAAAGGGCTGAACAACCTTCATGAGTTCTGGCAAGCGGGTGTGACCCCGGGCCTAACTCATGTGCGTTCACTGGTTGTCTCAACCAGACCTCGCTACACACCTATCTGCAGTCGACCTATAGCCACCTCGTGCTTGCGCACAGGTGCCATCTGGTCGACCCATCTAGGCTGTCAGATGGTCTGATCAGACTGGTTGGATCTTACCTAGAAGATGACTTCAACCCCATCAACCCGTCTAAGGGTTTATAGTAGGCGCTTAGATCTAATATGGGGCGCGCAAGTGAAGGTTTTTGACAAAACAACAACATGCGCCAATACATGCGCCAAAGTGTAACATACATCAAACATATGTATTTTCGCATGATGAACTATCATAAACTTTAGCATGTAAAAACCTTAGATCTTAAGCTTACGCTCAAACATGGATCACACAATAACATCAAGCAATCATATGAACACATATAGAACCGCACGCTCTGATACCAATTGAAGGGGTCCCCTAAAAGGAGGGGGGGGGGGCGAAACCCTAATAGGTGGCGCATATAGTTCATTTGCAACGGAAGGAAGGGTTTCAAAGGATCTCATGTGATATTCATATGATCAACTTAAAACGATAGCATAGAGATGCGTTACCATGGCCATGAGTAAGGAGGCGGCTTGGAAGAGAAAGAATCAAATGCTTCTTCTCCAAAGGCGACGCACACAAGGTGAAGATGGCTTTCTCCTTGTTGTCCTTTGTGCTAGCAAAGACCTTCAAGAATCCTAATTGCGTGTAGGAGATGTCGAAGAAGAAGTCTTGCTGGCCGAATGTTTTCCTCCTAGCCTCGAGAGGCCTTCACACGAGAGGAATCAATGGAGAATAATGGGCGAGCAACGTTACTACGTGGGAGCGTTTCCAATTTGGAAACCGACTTCCAAAATTAGTAACTCCTCAATGTTTCATGCGTTCACCCAAGTGAACCATCGAAACAATCCTTCTCCAATTGAACCAAGCGTTCACTTATGTGAACCGGTTCTATTTATTCGGTCCAATTGAATTTGGTTCAAAAACCAAATCAAACCAGCATAGGCTCAGATCCAATCAAACCAAATGGTTCAAGATCTAACCGTTCATCTCTTGATGCTCTTGATCTCACCGATCTAGCATCAATACTCTCGATCGAAGCTTACAGATCTCAAGCCCTAATCAATCAAACATGATCAGACCAGATCTCACTTACAATCAGAGTTTAAACTCCTTTAAACTGAACCAAAAAAATTCAGTCCACACGATCTGACTTAAGTAAGCCATATCATCAAATTGTGCGACCCTAAGGGTTTCCTTTAAATGTCGGTAACGATAACTTACGTTATCACGATCAGTGAGGGGTATCTAGCAACACATCACTGTCTCCCGATATGAAGGAAAGAGTCTTCCAAGACTACACCCAAACCACAGCACAAGTGTGAATCCACTTCACGAGGCATACATGTTTCCTTTGCCACTGGATGTTCTTATTGGACAAGTGTGTCAAGCTTGTAACTCCAATATGATGAGCATGATTAGATCAGATGATCATAGTCACCTGGGTATGGCCATACACTTTCTCAATCATCTCATTCAGGGGGGCCCCTTTAGAACATCACACTCCAATCAAGGAGACGGCAATCCTATATCTATCACTAGTGTCCTAACCTGACTCATGATCATTATCCAAGATAGTCTATAACCATTATGTTTCATATGATATTGAACTACCTCAAAACAATGACAATCATCATTTAGAAACACAAGTGATCTCAAGTTAGAGGACATGTGCCACTTGTTGCAAACAAGGATTATTCACATTGTGACAAGCAATTGAATATCCTAGTAGGGTCTGTCCAGTACATCCAATGTACCCATGAGTCTACATCTTATTCCATGCTCGAAGCATCCTATAAGATTAGAACACATATTAGTCTCAATCATATCAAGGCTGTCTCATGTTCACCAAGATATCTCGACTAAGGACATTACAGCATGTCAGCCAAGCTGAACAGCATTGAGACATTATTCAGAAGCATACTTATTGCGGCAGACAATGTAACAAACTGAATAACAACCATTGCCTTTATAAACATAAGAGTTTATACATGATACTGAAAGAATCCCAAGGCCTCAAACATTAGCCTTAAGGGCATACCCCAACAACCAATTCATGGAATAATATAACTCATGACTTTAGATTCCTCAACCAGAGGAGTTGGAGCAACTCTCAGTTAAAGAAATATCACTAATTTTCTATTCATAAAAAGTTCTCCATCAAGAAAAGTTATATAAATTAATCTTCAAGTAAATTCTACTATGCACGTGTCTCATGAACGTATAACAATTCACATATGTATTTTATCAATACTAGAATTGAATTTACTCAATAATTTAAGTCTACATGAAATTTTAGAAATTCCCTAAGTCATTAAATCAAATACTCAATTAGCTTCCTAAGTTCAGAATTAAAGATAAAACAACTTGATTATCCTTAACAATCATAAACATTTAAAATACATACCTATAAATATGAATACAATCAAAATACATGAAGACACCCTAGACTTAAATTGTTGCATTATATCATTTAATCCACAATTATCAATGAAAACCAAAGATGCATCATCCCACAAAGAAAAGTATGCATCGTCCTTGTATATATAAAATAATAATAATAAGAAAATACTCACAAAGATTAATCGATTTCAGTGTTGGGGTATGCCCTTAAGGCTAATGTTTGAGGCCTTGGGATTGTAACAGTATCATGTATAAACTCTTATGTTTATAAAGGCAATGGTTGTTATTCAGTTGGTTACATTGTCTGCTGCAATAAGTGTGCTTCTGAATAATGTCTCAAAGCTGTTCAGCTTGGCTGACATGCTGTTTTGTCCTTAGTCGAAATATCTTGGTGAACATGAGACAGCCTTGATATGATTGAGACTAATATGTGTTCTAATCTTATAGGATGCTTCGAGCATGGAATAAGATGTAGACTCATGGGTACATTGGATGTACTGGACAGACCCTACTAGGATATTCAATTGCTTGTCACAATGTGAATAATCATTGATTGCAACAAGTGGCACATGTCCTTTGACTTGAGATCACTTGTGTTTCTAAATGATGATTGTCATTGTTTTGAGATAGTTCAATATCATTTGAAACATAATGGTTATAGACTATCTTGGATAATGATCATGAGTCAGGTTAGGACACTAGTGATAGATATAGGATTGCCGTCTCCTTGTTTAAGGAGTGTGATGTTCTAAAGGGGCCCCCCTGGATGAGATGATTGAGAAAGTGTATGGCCATACCCAGGTGACTATGTTCATCTGATCTAATCATGCTCATCATATTGGAGCTACAGGCTTGACACGCTTGTCCAATAAGAACATCCAGTGGCAAAGGAAACATGTATGCCTTGTGAGCTGGATTCACACTTGTGCTGTGTTTTGGGTGTAGTCTTGGAAGACTCTTTCCTTTATATCGGGAGACAGTGATGTGTTGCTAGATACCCCTCACTGATCGTGATGACGTAAGTTATCATTACCGACAGTTAAAGGAAACCCTTAGGGTCGCACAATTTGATGATATGGCTTACTTAAGTCAGATCGTGTGGACTGAATTGTTTGGGTTTAGTTTAAGGGGATTTAATCTCTGATTGTGAGTGAGATCTGGTCTAATCATGTTTGATTGATTAGGGCTTGAGATCGGTAAGCTTCGATCGAGAGAATGGATGCTAGATCAGTGAGATCAGGAGCATCATGAGATGAACGGTTAGATCTTGAACCTTTAGGGTTTAATATGATCTAGACCAAATCGCTTGGGTTAATTGGTCTTTGAACCAAACCAAAATGAACCGCTCATTGGGTGAGCGCATGGTTCAATGGGAAAGGAGGTTGCGACTTGTTCACTTGGCGTGAACACATGAGCGAGTGTGGGTTTCTATTTTTAGAAACCATGATCTCAAATGAGATCACGCCTCATGTAGGAATAGAATTATTCTATTCTTGTCTCTCTCTCTCGCCCATCTCTCTGAACGGCTACGCTCTCTCTCGCGTGGTGAAAGGTTGAAGCCTTGGAGAGGATTCGAAAAGAAAAAGGAAGTCATCTCACTCCCTTCCATTCGATCAAGACACTTGGAGATCCTTGCTAGCACAAGGAGCGACAAGGGTAGGCGATCTTCATCTTGTGTGCGCACCTTTTGGAGGAAAGCTTTTTCGGTTTCTGCTTCCAAGACGCCATCAGAGAAATGGCACTGGTATGAGTCATCTAATCTTTACAAGTTAATCATATGATATGCATGTGATTTTGTTTAGAAACCCTAGCTTCCGTTGCTTTCAAAACCTCTTATATGCGCCATTAGGGTTTCGCCCCCCTTCAGGTGGGGACTTTCAATTGGTATCAGAGCCAGGTTTATGCATGTTTTTATGGTTGCTTGATGCTTGTGTGATCCTTGTTAGCGCAACTTAGATAGATCTATATGTGACATGCGAAACTTACATATTGTCTTTTCATGGTGGCGCATGCTTCATCAGGTTGTTCAATGTTTTTCGTTAAACAAAATAACTTGCGCGCTTACCATTAGATCTAAGTGGCGCCTGCTTTAAACCCTTAGACGGGTTATTAGGGTTGAAGTCACAGTCGAGTCTAGATCCAACCAGTCTATCAGACTATCTGACAGCCTAGATGGGTTGACCAGATAGCACCTGTGCGCAAGCACGAGGTTGCTATTGGTCGACTGCGGACAGGCGTGTAGCGATGTCTGATTGAGACAATCGATGAACGCACATGGGTTAGGCCCGGGGTCACACCCGCTTGCCAGACCTCATTGTGGTTGTTCAGCCCTTGACGCATGCATAGTTGACTATTTGGTCGACTCAAGTCAGTTAGGACTTGGTGCATGCAAGGGCAGTGGATCTGACTAGGTCTGATGAGTGGATCCCTAGTAATGGACCGTTGTAAGGTAGTAGGGCACATAAGGAAAATAAAATAGATGCCAATGGGTTTTCAAAATATTTTATTTTCTTAAATGGATCACATGTTGATTGAATACCATATGCCTGTTTATTTACTCTTATGTGGGCTGCCCGATTAATGTGTACTGTGCTGGGGCCTGCGAGCCTGGAATTAACTTGTAAATTAATTTTTTATTGTGATCTGCGAATCACATGTTATTTAATTTATAAAGTGTAATTGACCTGCGTGTCAATCTTGTCTAGATAGATTAATTTGTAATTTGATCAGACAAGAGCACATAGCACACATGGCAGAGGCGCATGCAGCAGTGGCTTGACCAGGTGGGAGGTCTAGGGTTCGACCCCAGGACAGGCGCATTTACCTGGTGGGCGCACCTGAGCTGCAGTGGGCGCTTGGGCCCTGGTTTGGGCCAGATGAGGAGCAAAGACCCATGAAGAGCTCAAGTGAAGACTTAAGTTAATTAAGGTCTTACTTAGGGTTAATGGGCTTTTACCACATAAGATCAGCATGCTTTCTGCTTATTATTTTTATAATTAGAATTGCATGATGTTTATCTTCTGCTATCACCATAGGGTTTGTATGATAGTTAAGAAGATAAAAGACTGTTAAAATCCAACGTTAAATATCAAGCTCGTAAGCCTTCTGACGCGAAACCTCACTGTTCTGACTATCGTTGGAGCCGTGTTGTACCCACTCAGTGGGCACGTCCATCTATCTTCAGACGGTACGGGATTACACCTGCGTGTTATAGGGAAGGGATTTATCGCTTCTCGTTGCTCAGCATAGCACGTGGTGGTCCAGGGAGTAGGTCGGGTCAGCTTGACCATGTAGGCTACATATGTGGCGCATATGGTAGCACATGGAGGCAGCCATCTGTGGGATCAGAGACTGTGTTGTACCAACTCAGTTGGCAAAGTCTGCTGGATTGCCCAGATGAAGGGGAATCGCACGGGTTGGTGTTTGGCTGGGATAGCCTACTAGAAACTAGTGCTTGTACTCTCTGTGCAACTTATCTCGCCTGAGCGGGACGCGGAGACCAAGTATGAAATCCGGATCCCATCTCACTAAAAGAGTCTTACTCTTTCGGACTGTTTTACTGGATTTTTCAGTCAGATAAAATAGTGAGAAAAAGAATCATTCTTAAGTCCTGAATTGATTCTTAACATTGATACTGACCTTGCTGTTCTTGCATTGTTGTAGATGCCTGCAGCAACGAACACCATGAGCTTCAATGTGCGATCCCTACTGGAAAGGGAGAAGTTTGCTGGGCCAAACTTCTCAGACTGGTTCGGACACCTTAAGATTGTTCTTAAGGCAGAGAGGAAACTGTATGTCCTCGAGACGGCAATACCGCCTCAACCTGCTCCGAACACCGCAAGGGCGGTTCGGGATGCCTATGAAAAGCATGTCAATGATAGCATTGACATCGCTTGCCTGATGCTAGCGTGTATGACGCCACCGCTGCAGCGTCAGCATGAGGATATGTCTGCTATAGAAATGATAGCAAACCTCAAGATGCTGTATGCTGCACAGGCGAGGACTGAGCACTATAACTTGACCAAGCTGTTCTTTCAGAGCAAACTGGCTGAAGGGAGTCCAGTGGGAGCTCATGTGCTCAAGATGATTGGGCACAAAGAGGCTCTAGAGAAACTGGGACATACCATCAATCAGGAGCTTGCTGTAGACATTATTCTGCAGTCTCTCCCGGCCTCTTTCGATGCGTTCATCATTAACTTTAATATGAACAAAATCGACTGTACTCCGGCAGAATTGCTGAATATGCTCTTGACTACTGAGGAGACTCTGAAGGGAAAGCCTTCAACCTCTGTCTTAATGGTTCCTTCTAGGAACAAGAAGAAGGGGAAGAAGGGCAAAGCCCCAGTCAAGAACTACAACAAGGCGCTGAAACAAAAGGTTAAGCGGTCGAAGGAGTACAGATGTTTCCACTGTGGCCAGCTGGGTCACTGGAAAAAGGACTGTAAAGCGCTCCAAGGAGACAAGAAGGGAAGCATCGCTTCTGGCTCAGGTATTTATGTGACTGAGGTCATGTTTTCTTCTTCTATTTCATGGGTGTTAGACACTGCATGTGGAGTTCACATTTGTTCAAATGTACAGGAACTCAAGAGAAGAAGACAGGTGGGACAGCATGAGGTGGACCTACGAGTTGGAAATGGGGCACGGGTTGCTGCTGTTGCTGTAGGAGAATATTACATCTCATTACCATCTAGACTTGTATTGGAACTAAATAATTGTTATTTTGTACCTAGCATTACCTAGAATATTATCTCTATTCCTGCTCTTGTCAGGAAAGGATTTTCCTTTGAATGCAATATTTCAAAGTGTGTTCTTTCTCTTGATAATATTGTTTATGCTACTGGATCAATTAACAATGGGTTATTCATGTTGGACATGGAATGTTCTATACAAAATATTGATAATAAGAAAGCCAAGTATGCTGATGACAGCACCTTGCTATGGCATAGTCGTTTAGGCCATATTAACAAGAAGCGCATTAAGCGGTTGCATGACCATAGACTGCTGGGATCATTCTCCTATGAGGAGATTGATACATGCAAAGCTTGTTTAATAGGCAAAATGACGAAGTCTCCTTTTCTTAATAAAGGTCAAAGGGCTTCAGGTTTACTTGACCTTATACACAGTGATGTGTGTGGGCCATTTAGTAAACATGCCAGAGGTGGCTATCAATACTTCATTACCTTTACTGATGATTTCAGTAGATATGGGTATGTCTATCTTATGAGACATAAAAGTGAATCTTTTGACAAGTTCAAAGAGTTCAAAAATGAAGTACAGAATAAGCTAGGCCGAAATATCAAGGCACTTCGTTCTGATCGAGGTGGTGAATACCTAAGTCGAGAGTTTACTGACTATCTGAAGGAGTGTGGGATTATCTCACAGCTCACTCCACCAGGAACACCGCAATGGAATGGTGTGTCTGAGAGGAGGAACAGAACCTTATTGGATATGGTTCGTTCTATGATGAGTCAAGCTACTCTACCTTACTCCTTTTGGGGATTTGCACTGGAAACAGCTGCAAAAGTACTAAACCGAGTCCCATCCAAGGCAGTTTCAAAGACTCCATATGAGTTATGGTATGGGAAATAGCCGAGCTTGACGTTTATCAAGATCTGGGGCTGCGAGGCTTATGTCAAAAAGCTCGCCTCTGGGAAACTAGAGAGCAGATCTGAGAAATGTATCTTTGTCGGTTACCCTAAGGAAACTAAGGGTTATTATTTCTACGATCCCAAAGAGAACAAGGTATTTATTGCTCGGACGGCCATTTTTCTTGAGAAAGAGTTTCTTCTGCAAGAGGCCAGTGGGAGAGAAATAAAACTGGATGAGAATCCAGAGGAAGGACAAAGTAGTCAAGCACAGTTGGATGAGCATGAGCCAGTAGAACAGGTTATTGAACAACCTGAGGCTCAGATATCACGGGAACTGCGAAGATCGGGAAGGATCCGTCGACAGCCTGAGCGCTATGACGGAGTCTACATCATTGATCATGATGAACCCCTCACTTATGCGGATGCGGTCAGTGGACCGGACTCAGCTAGATGGCTTGAAGCTATGTGAGCCGAAATGGACTCCATGTCAGATAACCAAGTATGGGATTTGGTTGATCCGCCTCCGGGAGTTATCCCTATAGGCTGTAAATGGATCTTCAAGAAGAAGATTGACATAGATGGTAACGTGGTTACCTATAAAGGCAGGCTAGTTGCGAAAGGTTTCAAACAAATCTACGGGATAGATTATGATGAAACTTTCTCTCCTGTGGCCATGTTCAAGTCTATTCGGATTCTTTTCGCGATAGCAGCATATTATGATTATGAGATCTGGCAAATGGATGTGAAGACGGCTTTCCTTAATGGAAAACTGGATGAGGATGTGTATATGACACAACCTGAAGGTTTCACTAATCCATCAGATCGTCATAAAATATGCAAGTTAAAGAAGTCCATTTATGGACTTAAACAAGCATCAAGAAGCTGGAATATTCGTTTTGATGAATCAATCAGTGATTTTGGTTTCATCAAGAACGAGGATGACCCGTGTGTATATAAGAGGTTTAGTGGGAGCGTGATTACTTTCCTAGTCCTCTACGTCGATGACATCTTGATCATTGGAAACGATATTCCTGAAATGCATGCGGTTAAGGCATGGTTAAGGAAATGTTTTCAGATGAAAGATTTGGGAGAAGCAGCCTATGTATTAGGTGTGAAGATCTACAGGGATAGATCTAAGAGGCTTCTCGGGCTGTGCCAGAGTACTTACATCGATAAAGTCCTGGAGAGATTTCATTTAGAGAATTCTAAAAGAGGATATCTTCCAGTCAGACATGGTCTGAATCTTTCAAAGAGTCAGTGTCCACAAACACAGACTGAGAAAGATGAAATGGACAATACGCCTTATGCTTTGGCTATTGGGTCCATTATGTATGCGATGTTGTGTACTCGCCCAGACGTCGCTTACGGGTTAAGCGTGACCAGTCGATTCCAAAGTAATCCAGGTCAGGCGCACTGGATTGCAGTCAAGAACATCTTAAAATATCTGCGGAGGACCAAAGATATGTTCTTGGTATATGGAGGTCAGGAAGAACTCAGTATTGAAGGATATACTGACGCTTCATTCCAGTCTGACCAGGATGATTTCCGATCGCAATCAGGCTATGTTTTTAGCTTGAATGGTGGAGCAGTGGTGTGGAAGAGTTTCAAACAGTCTATCGTTGCTGATTCCACAACAGAAGCCGAGTATGTTGTAGCCTCGGAAGCATCCAAGGAGGCAGTGTGGATTCGCAAGTTCATTCAGGAACTTGGTATTGTTCCTTCGAGTGCAGATCCTTTGGTTATCTTCTATGATAACACTGGGGCAATCGCACAAGTAAAGGAACCACGGTCGCACCAGAAGTCCAAGCACATACAGAGACGGTTTCATTTGATCCGGGAGATCATTGATCGAGGCGAGATCAAAGTCTGCAAGGTTCATACAGATGACAATCTGGCTGACCCGCTTACCAAGCCTCTGGCGCAGCAGAAGCATGAGAAGCACTGTAATAATATGGGTTTGAGGTTTCTCAACCATTAGATTAAGTGCAAGTGGGAGATTGTTGGGGTATGCCCTTAAGGCTAATGTTTGAGGCCTTGGGATTGTAACAGTATCATGTATAAACTCTTATATTTATAAAGGCAATGGTTGTTATTCAGTTGGTTACATTGTCTGCTGCAATAAGTGTGCTTCTGAATAATGTCTCAAAGCTGTTCAGCTTGGCTGACATGCTGTTTTGTCCTTAGTCGAAATATCTTGGTGAACATGAGACAGCCTTGATATGATTGAGACTAATATGTGTTCTAATCTTATAGGATGCTTCGAGCATGGAATAAGATGTAGACTCATGGGTACATTGGATGTACTGGACAGACCCTACTAGGATATTCAATTGCTTGTCACAATGTGAATAATCCTTGATTGCAACAAGTGGCACATGTCCTCTGACTTGAGATCACTTGTGTTTCTAAATGATGATTGTCATTGTTTTGAGATAGTTCAATATCATTTGAAACATAATGGTTATAGACTATCTTGGATAATGATCATGAGTCAGGTTAGGACACTAGTGATAGATATAGGATTGCCGTCTCCTTGTTTAAGGAGTGTGATGTTCTAAAGGGGCCCCCCTAGATGAGATGATTGAGAAAGTGTATGGCCATACCCAGGTGACTATGTTCATCTGATCTAATCATGCCCATCATATTGGAGCTACAGGCTTGACACGCTTGTCCAATAAGAACATCCAGTGGCAAAGGAAACATGTATGCCTTGTGAGCTGGATTCACACTTGTGCTGTGTTTTGGGTGTAGTCTTGGAAGACTCTTTCCTTTATATCGGGAGACAGTGATGTGTTGCTAGATACCCCTCACTGATCGTTATGACGTAAGTTATCGTTACCGACAGTTAAAGGAAACCCTTAGGGTCGCACAATTTGATGATATGGCTTACTTAAGTCAGATCGTGTGGACTGAATTGTTTGGGTTCAGTTTAAGGGGATTTAATCTCTGATTGTGAGTGAGATCTGGTCTAATCATGTTTGATTGATTAGGGCTTGAGATCGGTAAGCTTCGATCGAGAGAATGGATGCTAGATCAGTGAGATCAGGAGCATCATGAGATGAACGGTTAGATCTTGAACCTTTAGGGTTTAATATGATCTAGACCAAATCGCTTGGGTTAATTGGTCTTTGAACCAAACCAAAATGAACCGCTCATTGGGTGAGAGCATGGTTCAAGGGGAAAGGAGGTTGCGACTTGTTCACTTGGCGTGAACACATGAGCGAGTGTGGGTTTCTATTTTTAGAAACCATGATCTCAAATGAGATCACGCCTCATGTAGGAATAGAATTATTCTATTCTTGTCTCTCTCTCTCGCCCATCTCTCTGAACGGCTACGCTCTCTCTCGCGTGGTGAAAGGTTGAAGCCTTGGAGAGGATTCGAAAAGAAAAAGGAAGTCATCTCACTCCCTTCCATTCGATCAAGACACTTGGAGATCCTTGCTAGCACAAGGAGCGACAAGGGTAGGCGATCTTCATCTTGTGTGCGCACCTTTTGGAGGAAAGCTTTTTCGGTTTCTGCTTCCAAGATGCCATCAGAGAAATGGCACTGGTATGAGTCGTCTAATCTCTACAAGTTAATCATATGACATGCATGTGATTTTGTTTAGAAACCCTAGCTTCCGTTGCTTTCAAAACCTCTTATATGCGCCATTAGGGTTTCGCCCCCCTTCATGTGGGGACTTTCATTCAGTGCCCTCAGTCTTCTAGTATATCCGTGGGTAAGTCCGGTAGAATATCTGATGGCAAATCAATAAAAGCCTCAGCTGGCTGTGGTGAAGGTGTATCCTCTAGAAGCTCTAGTGTAGTAGCTAGTAGATCTGGTAAAATGTCTGACGAAAAATCAGTATGAGTCTTAGTTTGAGCTGATGGTGGATTAAACATCTCTAGTATCTGAGCTGACTGTGATAGTAATGTGTCCTCTTTGGTCTCATAATTTCTTAAAATACACAAAAATCATGAAGCTACAGTAACTCTATCAAACCTTCAACCACAATTTTGAATAAATCTCACTCAAGAATCAAGTAATCTCGGCTCCAAATCAGTGCAAAAGCATGCAAATTGAGTGGAGAAACCAAATGTAATAGCTAGGTAAGAGACTTCTCACAAATCTAAGAAAAAATCAGGCTGAAATCAAGCTTTGGCGGTGAAACTGTGTTCTTGAGGTCATCTAGTGATTTTCGACAAATCTGGTCAAAATCTCGTTGGAGGATCTACGGAAAGGGCCGCCGATGATGAAGGAAGGTCTAGAAGAGAGATTTGTAACCTAAGAAGGGAAGGATCATGTGGAAATTCGGATTCACAAGCAAAGGCGTGAACCCTAACTTTCGCACTGTGATATGTGAAACTGAGTGTTCACGCCCCGTGAGTTGTTCACGGCTGCGACCATGAATATTTCTGTGACTTAAGTCCCTTTTGTAAAATAAAACTCACGGCCCGTGAGTGACTCATGGCCGTGACCGTGAAAGTTTTTGTGGACTTTTAGCCTTCACGCGTTTCCTTCAAACGCAGCATTCATAGCCCGTGAGGGACTCACGGCCACACCCATGAATGTCTCGTTTGGCACCTATTCTTCAAGTAAAATTTTTCTAAAAATTCCTACATATAAAACAACTTATTAAAAGATTTTCCATCAATAAAAATTCATCAAATCATACCGCAAAAATTTATAAAAATTATAAAAAAAATTAAAAACTAAAACTAAGAGTAGTAAAAGTAAAAAATTTGGGTTACCTCCCAAAAAGCACTTGTTTAAGGTCATTAACTCTACCATAGCTTTATGTCATGGTGGAGTTGGTGAATCAGTGGCATAGTAGAGAGCATAGAATCTTCTGCTTTTTGTCCGTCTCTAGAGTGTGCCCACTATCGTATATATCTAGTTAAATAGGTGGATCTGTTGGGGTATGCCCTTAAGGCTAATGTTTGAGGCCTTGGGATTGTATCAGTATCATGTAATAAACTTTTATGTTTATAAAGGCATGGTTGTTATTCAGTTTGTTACATTGTCTGCTGCAATAATTGTACTTCTGAATAATGTCTCAAAGCTGTTCAGCTAGGCTGACATGCTATAAAGTCCTTAGTCGAGATATCTTGGTGAACATGAGACAGCCTTGATATGATTGAGACTAATATGTGTTCTAATCTTATAGGATGCTTCGAGCATGGAATAAGATGTAGACTCATGGGTACATTGGATGTACTGGACAGACCCTACTAGGTTATTCAATTGCTTGTCACAATGTGAATAATCCTTGAATGCGACAAGTGGCACATTTCCTCTGACTTGAGATCACTTGTGTTTCTAAATGATGATTGTCATTGTTTTGAGGTAGTTCAATATCATTTGAAACATAATGATTATAGACTATCTTGGATGGTGAGCTTGAGTCAGGTTAGGGCACTAGTGATAGACAAAGGATTGCCGTCTCCTTGTTTAAGGAGTGTGATGTTCTAAAGGGCCCCCTGGATGAGATGATTGAGAATAGTGTATGGCCATACCCAGGTGACTATGTTCATCTGATCTAATCATGCTCATCATATTGGAGTTACAAGCTTGACACGCTTGTCCAATAAGAACATCCAGTGGCAAAGGAAATATGCATGCCTTGTGAGTTGGATTCACACTTGTGCTGTGGTTTGGGTGTAGTCTTGGAAGACTCTTTTCTTTATATCGGGAGACAGTGATGTGTTGCTAGATACCCCTCACTGATCGTGATAACGTGAGTTATCGTTACCGACATTTAAAGGAAACCCTTAGGGTCGCACAATTTGATGATATGGCTTACTTAAGTCAGATCGTGTGGACTGAATTATTCAGGTTCAGTTTAAAGGGATTTAATCTCTGATTGTAAGTGAGATCTGGTCTGATCATGTTTGATTGATTAGGGCTTGAGATCGGTAAGCTTCGATCGAGAGAATGGATGCTAGATCAGTGAGATCAGCAGCATCAAGAGATCGACGGTCAGATCAAGAGCCTTAGGGTTTATTGTGGTCTGGACTGATTGCTTGGTTTATTTGGTTATTAAACCAAACCAAATTGAACCAGCTCATTGAGTGAGCGTGTGGTTCAAATTGAGAGGAGTTTGCGATAGGGGTAAACCCATGATCGCATGTGAGTAAGTGGCTTTGTATTTTTAGAAAGCATGATCACATACGTGACCATTACTCACGTTCACGCCTAAGGCGCTCTACTCTCGCGCTTCTCCTCCTCTCTCGTCGCCAACTTGAGTATTCGGCACTTGCACTCTCGTGTGGAGAAGTGTAGACGAAAAAGAGGAAGTGTTCGGCCAAGCAAGGTGATCTTTCCCTTCCATTCGACAACGACTTCTTGGAACCTTGCTAGCACAAGGAGCACCAAGGAAGAGTAGGCGACATCAATTGTGTGCGTCACCTTAGGAGAAGGAGCATTCGCGCCTTTCCTTCCAAGACATCATCTAAGCGATGGCAATGGTAAGAATCGCTTTTCATTGAAAGTTGAATATGTTACATGCTATGCGATCCTGTTAGAAACCCTAGATTCCGCTAGAGGTTTTGTTGCGCCTCCTATTAGGGTTTCGCCCCCCCTTGTTCTAGGGGACTTTCAATTGGTATCAGAGCCAGTTATTGCATGCTAATATGTTTGCTTTCTATGTGATCCTATGCAATGATCTATATGTTACATGCGCTAGTTGTGATAGGCGAATGTTACATGCTGGTTAGAGATGTTTTTATTTCTCCTAGGCGCATGTTTTCTTGTTGGCGCATATGTATGTTTTCTCAAAACTTCTTATACTTGCGCGACTCATTATAGATCTAAGGCCCTGCATTAAACCCTTAGACGGGTTATTAGGGTTGAAGTCATCCCCTAGGTTAGATCCAGACAGTCTGATCAGACCATCTGACAGCCTTGATGGGTTGACCAGATAGCACCTGTGCGATAGCACCTGGTGGCTATAGGTCGACTGCAGACAGGCGTGTAGCGATGTCTGATTGAGACGACTAGTGAACACACATGAGTTAGGCCCGGGGTCACACCCGCTTGCCAGATCTCATGAGGGTTGTTCGGCCCTGGCGCATGCATGGTTGACCTTTTGGTCGACTCAAGTCAGTTAGGACTTGGTGCATGCAAGGGCAGTGGATCTGACTAGGTTGGATGAGTGGATCCCTAGTAATGGACCGTTGTAAGGTTGTAGGGCAAATAAGGAAATTAAAATTGATGCCTATGGGGTTTTCAAAATTTAATTTTCATGATTGGATCACATGTTGCTTGATGCCTATGTTTGTTTATTTATTCTTATGTGGGCTGCCCATGTTAAATGTGTGCTGTGCTGGGGCCTGCGTGCCTGGAATTTAAAGTTGTAAATTAATTATTGTGATCTGCGTATCACATTGTATTTAATTTATAAAGTGTAATTGACCTGCGTGTCAATCTTGTCTAGATAGATTAATTTGTAAATTAGTCAGACAAGAGCACAGAGCACACTTGGCAGAGGCGCTTGCAGCAGAGGCTTGACCAGGTGGGAGGTCCAGGGTTCGACTCTGGGACCAGGCGCATTTTCCCTGGTAGGCGCACCTGAGCTGCAGATGGCGCTTGGGCCCTGGGTTGGGCCAGATGAGCAGCAAAAGACCCATGAAGAAAAGCAAGTGAAGACTTAAGTTAATTAAGGTCTTACTTAGGCTATGGGGCGCATTTTCCCTGGTAGGCGCACCTGAGCTGCAGATGGCGCTTGGGCCCTGGGTTGGGCCAGATGAGCAGCAAAAGACCCATGAAGAAAAGCAAGTGAAGACTTAAGTTAATTAAGGTCTTACTTAGGCTATGGGCTTTTACCACATAAGATCCATGCTTTCTTTTATTGTTTAAATAAGTAGAACAGCATGATTTATTTATCTTCTGCTATCACCATAGGAATTGCATGATAGTGAAGAAGATAAAAGACCGTTAAAATCCAACGCTAAAATATCAAGCTCGTAAGCCTTCTGACGCGAAACCTCACTGTTCTGATTATCGTTGGAGCCGTGTTGTACCCACTCAGTGGGCACGTCCATCTATCTTCAGACGGTGCGGGATTACACCTGCGTGTTACAGAGAAAGGATTTATCGCTTCTCGTTGCTCAGCATAGCACGTGGTGGTCCAGGGAGTAGGTCGGGTCAGCTTGACCATGTAGGCTACATATGTGGCGCATATGGTAGCGCATGGAGGCAGCCATCTGTGGGGTCAGAGATTGTGTTGTACCAACTCAGTTGGCACAGTCTGCTGGATTGCCCAGATGAAGGGGAATCACACGGGTTGGCGATTGGCTGGGACAGCCTACCAGAAATTAGTGCTTGTACTCTCTGTGCATCTTATCTCGCCTGAGCGGGACGCGGAGACCAAGTATGAAATCTGGATCCCATCTCACTAAAAGAGTTCTACTCTTTCGGGCTGTTTTGCTGGATTTTTCAGCCAGATAAAATAGTGAGAAAAAGAATCATTCTTAAGTCCTGAATTGATTCTTTACATTGATACTGACCTTGCTGTTCTTGCATTGTTGTAGATACCTGCAGCAACGAACACCATGAGCTTCAATGTGCGATCCCTATTGGAAAGGGAGAAGTTTGCTGGGCCAAACTTCTCAGACTGGTTCGGACACCTTAAGATTGTTCTTAAGGCAGAGAGGAAACTGTATGTCCTCGAGACGGCGATACCGCCTCAGCCCGCTCCGAACGCCGCAAGGGCGGTTCGGGAAGCTTATGAAAAGCACGTCAATGATAGCATTGATGTCGCTTGCCTGATGCTAGCGTCTATGACGCCACCGCTGCAGCGTCAGCATGAGGATATGTCTGCTATAGACATGTTAGCAAACCTCAAGATGATGTATGCTGCACAGGCGAGGACAGAACGCTATAATCTGACAAAGCTGTTCTTTCAGAGCAAACTGGCTGAAGGGAGCCCAGTGGGAGCTCACGTGCTCAAGATGATTGGGCACAAGGAGGCTCTAGAGAAACTGGGGCATACCATCAACCAGGAGCTTGCTGTAGACATTATTCTGCAGTCTCTCCCGCCCTCTTTCGATGCGTTCATCATTAACTTTAATATGAACAAAATCGATTGTACTCCGGCAGAGCTGCTGAATATGCTCTTGACTACTGAGGAAACTCTGAAGGGAAAGCCTTCAACCTCTGTCTTAATGGTTCCTTCAAGGAACAACAAGAAGAAGGGGAAGAAGGGCAAGGCCCCTGTCAAGAGTTACAGCAAGGCTCTGAAGCAAAAAGTCAAGCGGTCAAAGGAATACAGATGTTTCCACTGTGGCCAGCTGGGTCACTGGAAAAAGGACTGTAAAGCGCTCCAAGGAGATAAGAGGGGAAGCATCGCTTCTGGCTCAGGTATTTACGTGACGGAAGTCATGGTTTCATCTTCTTCTATTTCATGGGTGTTGGACACTGCATGTGGAGTTCACATTTGTTCAAATGTACAGGAACTTAAGAGAAGAAGACAGGTGGGACAGCATGAGGTGGACCTACGAGTTGGAAACGGGGCACGGGTTGCTGCTGTTGCTGTAGGAGACTATTTCATCTCTTTGCCATCTGGGCTTGTATTGGAACTGAACAATTGTTACTTTGTTCCCAGCATTACTAAGAATATTATCTCCATTCCTGCTCTTGTCAGGAAGGGATTTTCCTTTGAATGCAATATTTCAAAGTGTGTTTTATCTTTTGATAATATTGTTTATGCAACTGGTTCAATTAACAATGGGTTATTCATGTTGGACATGGAATGTTCTATACAAAATATTGATATTAAGAAAGCCAAGTATGCTGATGACAGCACCTTGCTATGGCATAGTCGTTTAGGCCATATTAACAAGAAACGCATTAAGCGGTTGCATTATCATGGACTGCTGGGATCATTCTCCTATGAGGAGATTGATACATGCAAGGCTTGTTTAATGGGTAAAATGACGAAGTCACCTTTTCCTAACAAAGGTCAAAGGGCTTCAGGTTTACTTGACCTTATACACAGTGATGTGTGTGGGCCATTTAGTAAACATGCCAGAGGTGGCTATCAGTACTTCATTACCTTTACTGATGATTTCAGTAGGTATGGGTATGTCTATTTAATGAGACATAAAAGTGAATCTTTTGACAAGTTCAAAGAGTTCAAGAATGAAGTACAGAATCAGCTAGGCCGAAATATCAAGGCACTTCGTTCTGATCGAGGTGGAGAATACCTAAGTCATGCGTTTACTGACTATCTGAAGGAGTGTGGGATTATCTCACAGCTCACTCCGCCAGGAACACCGCAATGGAATGGTGTGTCCGAGAGGAGAAATAGAACGTTACTTGATATGGTTCGTTCTATGATGAGTCAGGCTACTCTTCCATATTCCTTTTGGGGTTTTGCACTGGAAACAGCTGCAAAGGTACTAAACCGAGTGCCATCCAAGGCAGTTTCAAAGACGCCATATGAGTTATGGTATGGGAAACAGCCGAGCTTGACATTTATCAGGATCTGGGGCTGCGAGGCTTATGTCAAAAAGCTTGCCTCTGGGAAACTAGAGAGCAGATCTGACAAATGTATCTTTGTCGGTTACCCTAAGGAAACTAAGGGTTATTATTTCTACGATCCCAAAGAGAACAAAGTATTTGTTGCTCGGACGGCCATATTTCTTGAGAAGGAGTTTCTTCTGCAAGAGGCCAGTGGGAGAGAAATAAAGCTGGATGAGAATCCAGAGGAAGGACAAAGTGGTCAAGCACAGTTGGATGAGCCTGAGCAGGTGGATCAGGTTATTGAACAACCTGAGGCTCAGATATCACGGGAACCGCGAAGATCGGGAAGGATCCGTCGACAGCCTGAGCGCTATGACGGAGTCTACATCATTGATAATGATGAACCCCTCACTTATGCGGATGCGGTCAGTGGACCGGAGTCAGCGAGATGGCTTGAAGCTATGCGCGCCGAGATGGACTCCATGTCAGATAACCAAGTCTGGGATTTGGTTGATCCGCCTCCGGGAGTTATCCCTATAGGCTGTAAATGGATCTTCAAGAAGAAGATTGACATGGATGGTAACGTGGTTACCTATAAAGGCAGGCTAGTTGCGAAAGGTTTCAAACAAATCTACGGGATAGATTATGATGAAACTTTCTCACCTGTAGCTATGTTTAAGTCTATTCGGATTCTTTTCGCGATAGCTGCATATTATGATTATGAGATCTGGTAAATGGATGTGAAGACAGCTTTCCTGAATGGAAATTTGGATGAGGATGTGTATATGACACAACCAAAAGGTTTCACTAATCCATCAGATCGTCATAAGATATGCAAGTTAAAGAAGTCCATTTATGGACTTAAACAAGCATCTAGAAGCTGGAATATTCGTTTTGATGAATCAATCTCTGAATTTGGTTTCATCAAGAACGAGGATGACCCGTGTGTATATAAGAGGTTTAGTGGGAGCGTGATTACTTTCTTAGTCCTCTACGTCGATGATATCTTGATCATTGGAAACGATATTCCTGAAATGCATGCGGTTAAGGCATGGTTAAGGAAGTGTTTTCAGATGAAAGATCTAGGAGAAGCAGCCTATGTATTAGGTGTGAAGATCTACAGGGATAGATCTAAGAGACTTCTCGGGCTGTGCCAGAGTACTTACATCGATAAAGTCTTGGAGAGATTTCATTTAGAGAATTCTAAAAGAGGATATCTTCCAGTCAGACATGGTCTGAATCTTTCGAAGAGTCAGTGTCCACAAACACAGACTGAGAAAGATGAAATGGACAATACGCCTTATGCTTCCGCTATTGGGTCCATTATGTATGCGATGTTGTGTACTCGCCCAGACGTCGCTTACGGGTTAAGCGTGACCAGTCGGTTCCAAAGTAATCCAGGTCAGGCACACTGGATTGCAGTCAAGAACATTTTAAAATATCTGCGGAGGACCAAAGATATGTTCTTGATATATGGTGGTCAGGAAGAACTCAGTATTGAAGGATATACTGACGCTTCGTTCCAGTCTGACCAGGATGATTTCCGATCGCAATCAGGCTATGTTTTTAGCTTGAATGGAGGAGCGGTGGTGTGGAAGAGTTTCAAACAGTCAACTGTTGCTGATTCCACAACAGAAGCCGAGTATGTTGCAGCCTCGGAAGCATCCAAGGAGGCAGTGTGGATTCGTAAGTTCGTGAAAGAACTTGGTGTTGTTCCTTCGAGTGCAGATCCTTTGGTTATCTTCTGTGATAACACTGGAGCAATCGCACAAGCAAAGGAACCACGGTCGCACCAGAAGTCCAAGCACATACAGAGACGGTTTCATTTGATCAGGGAGATCATAGATCGTGGCGAGATCAAAGTCTGCAAGGTACATACAGATGACAATCTGGCAGACCCGCTTACCAAGCCTCTGGCGCAGCAGAAGCATGAGAAGCACTGTAATAATATGGGTTTGAGATTTCTCAACCATTAGATTAAGTGCAAGTGGGAGATTGTTGGGGTATGCCCTTAAGGCTAATGTTTGAGGCCTTGGGATTGTATCAGTATCATGTAATAAACTTTTATGTTTATAAAGGCATGGTTGTTATTCAGTTTGTTACATTGTCTGCTGCAATAATTGTACTTCTGAATAATGTCTCAAAGCTGTTCAGCTGGGCTGACATGCTATAAAGTCCTTAGTCGAGATATCTTGGTGAACATGAGACAGCCTTGATATGATTGAGACTAATATGTGTTCTAATCTTATAGGATGCTTCGAGCATGGAATAAGATGTAGACTCATGGGTACATTGGATGTACTGGACAGACCCTACTAGGTTATTCAATTGCTTGTCACAATGTGAATAATCCTTGAATGCGACAAGTGGCACATTTCCTCTGACTTGAGATCACTTGTGTTTCTAAATGATGATTGTCATTGTTTTGAGGTAGTTCAATATCATTTGAAACATAATGATTATAGACTATCTTGGATGGTGAGCTTGAGTCAGGTTAGGGCACTAGTGATAGACAAAGGATTGCCGTCTCCTTATTTAAGGAGTGTGATGTTCTAAAGGGCCCCCTGGATGAGATGATTGAGAATAGTGTATGGCCATACCCAGGTGACTATGTTCATCTGATCTAATCATGCTCATCATATTGGAGTTACAAGCTTGACACGCTTGTCCAATAAGAACATCCAGTGGCAAAGGAAATATGCATGCCTTGTGAGTTGGATTCACACTTGTGCTGTGGTTTGGGTGTAGTCTTGGAAGACTCTTTTCTTTATATCGGGAGACAGTGATGTGTTGCTAGATACCCCTCACTGATCGTGATAACGTGAGTTATCGTTACCGACATTTAAAGGAAACCCTTAGGGTCGCACAATTTGATGATATGGCTTACTTAAGTCAGATCGTGTGGACTGAATTATTCAGGTTCAGTTTAAAGGGATTTAATCTCTGATTGTAAGTGAGATCTGGTCTGATCATGTTTGATTGATTAGGGCTTGAGATCGGTAAGCTTCGATCGAGAGAATGGATGCTAGATCAGTGAGATCAGCAGCATCAAGAGATCGACGGTCAGATCAAGAGCCTTAGGGTTTATTGTGGTCTGGACTGATTGCTTGGTTTATTTGGTTATTAAACCAAACCAAATTGAACCAGCTCATTGAGTGAGCGTGTGGTTCAAATTGAGAGGAGTTTGCGATAGGGGTAAACCCATGATCGCATGTGAGTAAGTGGCTTTCTATTTTTAGAAAGCATGATCACATACGTGACCATTACTCACGTTCACGCCTAAGGCGCTCTACTCTCTCGCTTCTCCTCCTCTCTCGTCGCCAACTTGAGTATTCGGCACTTGCACTCTCGTGTGGAGAAGTGTAGACGAAAAAGAGGAAGTGTTCGGCCAAGCAAGGTGATCTTTCCCTTCCATTCGACAACGACTTCTTGGAACCTTGCTAGCACAAGGAGCACCAAGGAAGAGTAGGCGACATCAATTGTGTGCGTCACCTTAGGAGAAGGAGCATTCGCGCCTTTCCTTCCAAGACATCATCTAAGCGATGGCAATGGTAAGAATCGCTTTTCATTGAAAGTTGAATATGTTACATGCTATGCGATCCTGTTAGAAACCCTAGATTCCGCTAGAGGTTTTGTTGCGCCTCCTATTAGGGTTTCGCCCCCCCTTGTTCTAGGGGACTTTCAGGATCCATGTCGTAGTGACGAGTACATGCATACAAAAATGAAAATTAAAGTCATACAAAGAATACTTAATAATTTTTATGCATTTATCCAAGAGTAATATCATGCGTTCTTTTTTAAATTTGTACCAACAATTGGAAGAAAACTGAAGTTAAGATCAAAAAATTCATGCCGTATATTGCTCAAGAAGTTTTCAAATTTCACATTTGATTTGGTTGGATTTGAATCAAATAATATTTCAGCTACCTTGACATCATTATCCTTATAATCATCTCTTTCATCATCTATCATGCAAATTCCTAATGAATTTTTTTGGAGAAAAGGAATTGATGGTTCATATGATAGTGGTGATAAAATATGCACAGGATCCTCTTTCTCATTCTTCTCCTCAATTTCTTTCTCTTCAATTGGGGTACTCCATCCTAACACTATCAAATTCACTCCCATCTATCTCGCTACTTCTTATTTGAGGATCCTTAAATTCCCCATCCTGCTTCTCACAAGACTCTATAAGTTTAAATTTTTCTTCAAATATGTCCCAAGTATTTATGTTACAATGCACTATATTATGTGAGAGGGGACTAGATGGCTGGTAAAGTGCTAAAGAAGAGTTAATGAGGTATTTAAAATTTTCAAAATCATTAAAATTTGAAAAGGGAGATCACAATCAGGCGTCAAGACTAATGATTGTTCTAACTCTACAAAATTATCAGATTCATCATGGATTACTTCCTCTATGTCAGTTTTATAAGTGCCATAAATCATACTATGAAATTCTTCACTTTGTTTGGTCATATCCGCTATAGAGTTTTCAAGCATGGCTTCTAAGTTGGATTTTTGAGGTTTACGAAAGTTTGACTGTGGAATAAATGCTGGATCATTCTGATAAAGCAACTTTTGATGGTTCTCCTAACTTGGATTATAGGCACTAGGGTATAAGTCAAAGAATGAAAAAAATCCCTATTTGACATTCTGTATAATAATGCCCATGATATCCACAAATATCGCAAGTAATAGATTTCAACTTAGAATATTGCATGCTTAAATAATCAGTTTGTTGAGTAAAAGAATTTACCTTTTCTGAAAGTAATTCTAATGCATCCGTGCCATATTCTCTTGTTATTATCAGTGGCACATACCTCTGATTTGACCATTGACATTGGTTAAACATCATATTTTCAATTTATGCAATAAAATTCAGAAATACAAAGTGTAAAACATGAATTGCAAAATAAATCTTAAAATATCTAGTCAAGTGATTTTTGGCATGAGTTTTCCTGTTCATGCAACATGTTAAACCAAAAAGAGTAAAATAAAATAAAGTAGCTATAAAGAAAAAGAATGTAAAAAAATAAAAAGAAAAAATAAAAAATAAAAATAAAAAGAAGAAATAAAAAAAAATAAAAAAATAAAAATGTTTACTCTATAAATCTCACGATTAAATCGATATTTGACTTTGCAATTCACCTTCCGGTCCTTCTCGTAACGTCTAAGATGTAAACATACTTGATTAGAGGAAATCACATAAATAAACACAATTCTAATCAAATCAACTCTATAAAATTTATGTCAAAGATTTAAACACTAAGTTTAATCCATAAATCATCAATGGGCTACACCCCTAATCCCGAAAATAAGTTTACACGCTCATGTTCAAAGCAAACAGCATGTTCATCGATGAAAATTGCATGAAAACTCAATAAGATTACATGAAAACACTAGAAAGGTAATTAGAAATCCTTATCCTCGATCTGGATATGAAGATGGAATGTTCAATTCCTCCTTTGCGTGATCTTCCTGCTCAAATTTTGCCTAGAGAGTTGATTTTGGCCCTATTCACCGCCTTTGTTTGTGCTCATCTGTAGAAGTCCCTTTAAACCCTCCAAAATCCTTCCTTTTATAGTTTAATCAGTGTAGAACCCATCTCGGGAGGCTTCTACAAAGTTTGGTTAAGTTTTGACTCGATTCGAGGTCGAAACGAGTGAAAAACCGAAGGGGGTGGAAAAACTGATGGCCTGTAAACTGCTCACGGCTGCGGCCATGAAAGTTTCTATTTACTGCACAGAGTGTATTCACAACCCGTGAATATATTCATGGCCACAGCCATGAAAGTTGTGTTTGACCTCCGTTTTGCTCCAAATTTGATGTACGACTTCGTCTTTTCATCATGAATTATCCCGTGACATCAAAACTCGTAAAATCTATCATTTTGAGTGATATTCACGGCCCTTGAAAGATTCATGGGTGCAACTGTGAATATTGCATCTAGCATTTGTTTCACTCCAAATTTAATGTGCAATGTCATAATTTCCTCTACAACCATGCTATGGCCTTAAAACTCACAAAATCCATCATTTTTATGCCATTTTACTTGTATTTTTATCAAAATCAAGAAAAGTGAATATTCAATACAAAGTGAAGTAGAAACACTAAAAATTAGTATAAAATCACAAAATAGAAGGGGCACTGGAAGGCAGGGGAGCATGGAATGGAAGGAGGTCGACGATGTTGATGAGAGGCTAATGAGGGAGTCCTCCAGCAGGTCGAGGACATATACGTTGGCACCAACTCTTCGCAAGATCATGTAGGGTGCGTCGCAGCACGCATGGAATTTCTAATTGGCTCTAGACCTCATGTGCTCAGGGTGGACACACACCATCATTTGCTCACCTGCCTCAAAACGGTGTGGCCTACGGTGCTTATTGGCCTCAGCTGCATGCTGGGTATTGCTCAAGTAGATCTGAGGTGAATCTCATCGTGTAAACCCGCAATGTGGGATGCAAATGCCCCAGCCAAACGTGGAATGGACTCAACCCGGTAGACTGGTTGAAGGCGCTGTTGTTTGCAAAATCCACGATAGGGATACGATCAGCCCAATGCTGTGTGATGGGGGTAGAGACCATGACCCAAGAAAATATAAATGGAGCTTAAGGCTACCCTAAGGCACCCTTGCATTGCATGCATCATGTAGCTACATATGGTATGTTTTGCATTTTTCTTTTATGGAAATTATGTTGCATCATACTAGAATTAGTGCATGGCATAATGTTGCATCCTAGTAGGAGTAGTGTAATAAGCATTTACAACTCATGTGGACAAGCTCAAAACAAGCTCAAAGCTCACTCAACAAAGCTAGCACCAATTATGGAAACTCACTTCCAAGCTAAGCTCAAAGTGAAGACTTGAGATGAAAGGAGTTCATCTCACCTTGCCTAATTTATATGCCTCAACAATCTAGGAAGATTTCAGCCACCACAACTTATATGCGCCCATTCTTGAAGAATCAATCAAGCCTCAAATCAAGGAAGAAGAATTCACCCAAGACAAACATGGAAGCTTTGCCACCTCTTGAAGACAATTAACGGAAGATCTCCAATGCAATTTCGCCCATGGCATAGATGGAAGCATTGTCACCTTTTCTTGGCGCCCAAGCAAAGAATAATGCGCCGAAGCCACCAAAAGACTTCCATACTCGTCCAAGCCAAAGAGGAAACATTTCAAACAGCAACCAAAAAAGGAAATATTTCAAAGGAAAAGAATTCGGCAAAGCATGCAAGCAACTCTTGGCGTTCACTCAAATATTGAAAGTTTTCAAGCCAATTTCGACCCATGAAGCCATTGCCACGATAAAGCATTAAAGATTAAGATTTTCTTTGTTATTTTGATCTTTTGTAACGTTGAGCAAATGTCTACAAAACTTGTAATTCGCATGTAAGTTGGTAAGTTTTGGAATAATGAAATGTCGAATAGTTTCCTAGGAATCCGTGGGTGCTTGTGTCACCCTCTCCCTCTCCTTCTCCTCTGAGGTGCTTGTGTCACCTATCTTCACTTCTACCCCATGGGCCAAGGTTCCCTTCGCTAACCTCCTCTCAAAGGAACTCCCCATCAACTTGGCGCAAGACAACCTCTTCTATCCTTGTGGCGCAACCTCTTCAAAGGAACTCTCCATCAACTTGGCGCAAGACCACCTCTTCCATCCTTGTGGCGCAACCTCTTTAAATGGGATCCCTCAACGCTTGAGAACAATTCCACTATCCACTCTCTAGTAAGTTGTTTGATTTGTTTTCTTCCTTGGATTCACATGTTTCTTTCTTCCTTTAAGGTCTCGGCAACATCATCTTCCTCGACCATTTGGAGGTGCAAGATTTTCTTCTTCAACACAAAGCTCTCGGCCCCAACTTAGAGGCATTTAGAAGTGGCGCAACTTGAAGAATCATGGATGGCCGAAAGTTGAAAGGGCCTTCCTTCATCCAAAACTTTGCGCCCCTTCAAGTAGTGTCGCCTAATTAATTAGTCATTAGGGATAACATAGTTATATTTGTTAGCAAGAGGAACTTGGAAGATTAGCTTCTCTTGATCTATCTTGTTGTAAAAGGACTTTGGACTTTTTTTATGCTCATGCATTTGTGATTTTGTTGTGTTGGAGTGTTTGTAATGAAGCAACTCCTTCCATCAGAGTAGGACCATTGAAGATCGGGGTGTCACGATCCTTCTACTCTCAAGGACTGCACTATGAGTATCTCTTCTAGTTCTTTCAATTCCTAGTTTAAAATAATTTTAGAATTGCATGCTTAGCCTTAGATTAGTTAATCATGTGTTTAGTTTTAGTTGTTTTGTAAGAGCATGCTAGAGTAATTTATTTTGTCGTGTAGTTGCATGTTTAGTAGACTTGTATATTTAATATAGTTGCATATTAGTTTTGCATAGCCATAGTTTTATTTTCATGTTAGCCCAAAATCATGCTCCCGTCCCACATCTATTTGGTATCAGAGCAAACCCTTAGGTTTAGACATTTTTAGACCTCAAAACTCTATTTTTCTATATCTATAGGACGATATGGGAACTACCCATTACTTGCTTGTGTATTTTATCCAAGAGGTTTTCATCAAAACTACTACATTTATAACCTTTAGGATCCCATATTTTCAATTATCAAGTTTTGCAAAAATGGCCACTAGCCTCACTCAAGAACAAATACTCATGATACATGACCAAATCAAAACCAGGCACAACCTCATGAAAGACATGAAGCAAAACCTAGACACATGCAACAACCAATATTTGGATAGACTCCCATCCTATAATTTCAGCCCTTGGCCTGACTTTTTCCATACCTTCCTAAAAATTGTTGATAAGACATGCAAGGTAGCCATGGATGAGTTTACTAGAATTAACTTTGTAATTCCCCTAGTTGTTGAAAGGTTCAACCTAACCCCCAAGCCTAAACCATACCCTTACACCATTAGTTGGGATAATGGTACTCGAACCTTAGTAAACCAAAGTTGCATTGTACCCATTAATTTAGGAATTGCCCTAATAGAAGTGTGGTGTGATATCCTACCCTTGGCTGAGTGTCAACTCCATTTAGGGATACCTTGGCGTGATTAAGTAATTGGCTGCTACTATTGGAAAGATGATACTTACCTCCTAGAACACCAAGGACGAAGGTTTAGACTCAGAAGACCCAAACATGAGCCCCCCTAAGGTAGCTAAACCTTCAACCCCTCTTAAAGACCATAACTCTTGTCTAGGCCCTCCACCAAACACTCTAGAACCCATTAGTCAACCTACTACCTCACTAGATCCTAAGTTGACCCCATCCTCTCTTGAACTCATAGAGTGTAACCAATCCCTAGGGGAAACAACAAATCAAACCATAGGGAAAATTTTAGATCCAACCTTAGATCAAATTAAGTGTCTCCCACCCTTAGGTTCAGACCTAAGCACCTTTGATCTAGGTAGACTTGCTCAACCTATGCCTAAGGAAGAACATGAACCCAATAATATGAGGCAAGACTTAGTGGAAACTACCTTACCCTTAGTGACCAATGAGACTAGTTTGTCTCAACCTAAGAAGCTCCCATGCCTATATCAAACACTTGAACCATGTGAGCCTATCCTTCATGACATAGGGCAAACTTTAGAGGACCCTTCAATAGGTAGTAAGCACTTAAGTTCCATGCCACTTGACTCTAGTGAAAGTTTAGATAAGCCTCTAGACACCTTAGAGAACCAACACCTTCACTTAGAGGACCATCACATTTTAGGCTAAACTCAACTTAAGTTTGGACCATTCACCATGGATGATTTGCCTAAGTCCTTACCCAAAGAACACCTTAAGACTAAGGTAGGCCAAACAACTTGTCTAGACCCTTCTTTGATCAATTTTGAATCCTCTAGCACTGAACCTTCCCACTTAGGCCTAGACCCACCTCTAGAAACCCGACCCTTATACATAGAGGATCCTTCATCCTTAAATCTCAACCAACTTGAATTAGGATCCCCTACCTCTATGGAAGTTTTAGAACCATTTAAACTTGACATAGATTCTAAGCCTCATCCCTTAGGACATCCTCTAGACTTAGAAGTTCTTCCCCAAGACCCAATGAACATAGAATCTTGTCTTTTAGGTCCTTCTACCCATACCCTGAAACCACCCTTAGGACCAACTAAATTTAAGCATACTAAGAACAACATTGCTTTGACAATTTTCATTGAGCACATAGACTTTGTCATTCGTGCCTACTTAGATACTAGAATCCCTTGTCACAAGTGTACTAATAGACATGGCCGAAAAAGGGAATTTTGTGTAGGTACCAATGGCTTAACACAAGAACTTGGTAGGATGCTTGGAACACATAGTGATATTTGTTATGTTGTGTGCAGTGAACCTTTGCTATATTGGATCCCCACCCTCCCAACACATTTGATCCTCACACTTTTCACACCACTCATGACCATGAATGTGAGGCCAACCTTTGACAACCAACACTTGTTCACTCATGATAAGGTTTGCCAAGTCAAGAATAGTGAAGAAGCAAGGTTACTCAAGGAAATAATCACATGGTTTGCCTCTATACATCTCCCTCCATACAAGGATAATTCTTCGGAGGAGAATTTTTTTCACCCGGGGATAATTGATGGGGGTAGAGACCACGACTCAAGAAAATATAAATGGAGCTTAAGGCTACCCTAGTTTATGGGTACCCTAAGGCACCCTTGCATTGCATGCATCATGTAGCTACATATGGTATGTTTTGCATTTTTCTTTTATGGAAATTATGTTGCATCATACTAGAATCAGTGCATGGCATAATGTTGCATCATAGTAGGAGTAGTGTAATAAGCATTTACAACTCATGTGGACAAGCTCAAAACAAGCTCAAAGCTCACTCAACAAAGCTAGCACCAATTATGGAAACTCACTTCCAAGCTAAGCTCAAAGTGAAGACTTGAGATGAAAGGAGTTCATCTCACCTTGCCTAATTTATATGCCTCAACAATATAGGAAGATTTCAGCCACCACAAGTTATATGCGCCCATTCTTGAAGAATCAATCAAGCCTCAAATCAAGGAAGAAGAATTCACCCAAGACAAACATGGAAGCTTTGCCACCTCTTGAAGCCAATTAACGGAAGATCTCCAATGCAATTTCGCCCACGGCATAGATGGAAGCATTGTCACCTTTTCTTGGCGCCCAAGCAAAGAATAATGCGCCGAAGCCACCAAAAGACTTCCATACTCGTCCAAGCCAAAGAGGAAACATTTCAAACAGCAACCAAAAAAGGAAATATTTCAAAGGAAAAGAATTCGGCAAAGCATGCAAGCAACTCTTGGCGTTCACACAAATATTGGAAGTTTTCAAGCCAATTTCGACCCATGAAGCCATTGCCATGATAAAGCATTAAAGATTAAGATTTTCTTTGTTATTTTGATCTTTTGTAACGTTGAGCAAATGTCTACAAAACTTGTAATTCGCATGTAAGTTGGTAAGTCTTGGAATAATGAAATGTCGAATAGTTTCCTAGGAATCCTTGGGTGCTTGTGTCGCTCTCCCCCTCTCCTTCTCCTATGAGGTGCTTGTGTCACCTATCTTCACTTCTTCCCCAAGGGCCAAGGTTCCCTTCGCTAACCTCCTCTCAAAGGAACTCCACATCAACTTGGCGCAAGACAACCTCTTCTATCCTTGTGGCACAACCTCTTCAAAGGAACTCTCCATCAAGTTGGTGCAAGACCACCTCTTCCATCCTTGTGGCACAACCTCTTCAATGGGGATCCCTCAACGCTTGAGAACAAATCCATTATCCACACTCTAGTAAGTTATTTGATTTGTTTTCTTCATTGGATTCACTTGTTTCTTTCTTGCTCGAAGGTCTCGGCAACATCATCTTCCTCGACCATTTGGAGGTGCAAGATTTTCTTCTTCAACACCAAGCTCTCGGCCCCATCCTAGATGCATCTAGATGTGGCGCAACTTGAAGAATCATGGATGGCCGAAAGTTGAAAGGGCCTTCCTTCATCCAAAACTTTGCGCCCCTTCAAGTAGTGTCCCCTAAATTAATTAGTCATTAGGGATAACTTAGTTATATTTGTTAGCAAGAGGAACTTGGAAGATTAGCTTCCCCTCTTGATCTATTTTGTTGTTAAAGGACTTTGGACTTTTTTTTATGCTCACGCATGTGTGAGTTTGTTGTGTTGGAGTGTTTGCAATGAAGCAACTCCTTCCATCAAAGTAGGGCCATTGAAGATCGGGGTGTCACGGTCCTTCTACTCTCAAGGACCGCACTGTGAGTATCTCTTCTAGTTCTTTCAATTCCTAGTTTAAAATAATTTTAGAATTGCATGTTTAGCCTTAGATTAGTTAATCATGTGTTTAGTTTTAGTTGTTTTATAAGAGCATGCTAGATTAATTTATTTTGTAGTGTAGTTGCATGTTTAGTAGACTTGCATATTTAATATAGTTGCATAGTTAAATTCGGTTTTTATCTTAAAAAATATCATAAAAAAAAACTATCTTTGAAAACTTGTTAGTTGTAACTTGCATAGCCATAGTTTTATTTTCATGTTAGCCCAATCTCAAGTCCCCACCCCACATCACTGTGGAAAGTCACTGGCTAAGCAACGCAAAAGGTTGCCCAAACTACGGTTCACTATCTCTGTTTGCCCTTTAGTCTACGGGTGGTATGCAAATGAGTACTTGAGCGTGGTGCCATGTAGGGACCAAAGGGACTTTCAGAAATGAACGACGAACTGAGTGTCGCGATCAGACACAATGGTGAGGGGGAGCCCATGGAGGCGGACGATCTCTTTGACAAAGAGATGTGCAATGTGGAAAGCATTAGTTGTCTTAGAACACGACTCAAAGTGTGCCATCTTGGAGAAGTGATCCCCGATAACAAAGATGGAGTCTTGGCGCAAGGCCGTGCAGGGTAAACCGAGGACAAATTCCATGCTAATCTCGAGCCAGGGACCAGGTGGGATTGGGAGCGAGGTGTAAAGGCCGGTGTTGGGAGGTCGGGGTTTGGCACGTTGACACGTGCCACAGTGGCAGATGACCCTATCTACATCCTTACGAAGAGTAGCTAGAAGAAACAGTCTTCTGCCAAATCAAGGGTCTTGTCGTGGCCATGGTGCCCAGTGGCACCACCGGCGTGTAGCTCAAGCAAGAGGTGGTCGCGCAAGGAGGAACGAGGGACACACAAACGGTTACCATAGAGAAGGTAACCGTCATGGAGTTGGTAGGGCAAGTCTAGCGGGTCGGATGCGAGGAGTCACAAGAAAGTAGGCCCGAAATCTGGGCAATCCGCGTACTCATCGTGGGTGTGGACCAAGGGGGGAACAGAAGCAGTCAAGATGCACAAGCGGGAGCGGATGTGATTAAGGGCGTTAGCTACTACATTATCCTTACCGGCCTTGTGGGTGATCATGAAGGTATACTGTTGAAGGAACTCAACTCACTTCGCATGGAAAGGGGTGGGCTTCTTCTAGGCGTTAAGGAAGGAGATGGCCTGGTGATCGTTGTAGAGGATGAACTCCATATGAAGGAGGTAGTGACGCCATTGCCAAAGGGATTGGACAATCGCGTAAAACTCCTTGTCATACGTGGAGTAACGTTGGCACAATTCATTCAGCTTCTCGCTGAGGAAGGCGATGGGGTGACCTTCCTGACTAAGCATATAGAGCCCAGGTCAGATAAATGTGTATTTGTGGGGGTATCCTAAGGAAACCAAAGGATACCACTTCCATAATCCCACTGAGGACAAAGTTGTTATCGCCTGTGGCACTGTCTTTCTTGAGAAAGAATTAATCTTAAAAGAAGCCAGTGGGAGAAGTTTTGATTTGGATGAAGTCCAAGATCATCCACAAGACACAGAGGTTCAGATGGAATCTGAGCCACCAGTACAGGTTGTAGCCCAACCTGTGGCTCAAACACAAGCTCCATGTAGGTCTGAGAGGGTACGTCATGCACCTAAAAGGTATGGGTCATTGCCGACTGAACATGACGATATTCTCATTATTGAGGATGAACCTAAGACTCATGAGGAAGCAGTCACTGGACCGGACTTCGAGAGATGGCTGAGGCCATGAAATCTGAGATAGATTCCATGTCTGCTAATCAAGTCTGGGACTTGGTTGAGCCACCTAATGGGGCTAAACCCATAGGGTGTAAATGGGTCTTCAAGAAGAAGACAGACATGGATGGCAATGTGGTTACCTACAAAGGTAGATTAGTGGCCAAAGGTTTCAGACAGGTCCACGGGGTGGACTATGATGAAACTTTTTCACTCATTGCCATGTTGATGACATGCAAATATATAATATATCGTGACTCGTTTCTATTATTATTTTGGAGTAAAATGCATACTTTGTCTCATTTATGCACTCAAATGCTTCATATTCTTCAGAGTCTTCACTTTTCCCTTGTTTTATGAAAATATAGGTTTTTGGCCTCAAAATTGTTGGAATTGGGAGAATCTGAAGGTATAGGATGATTTCTCATGATGAAACGAAGCTACACACCAAATTTCAGCCCAATCGGAGCCTTCTACAGAGTGCACGGCCATGGGTGTGCATCCATGCATGGCCGTGCATTGTAAGTCATCAGAATTCTCTTAACTGAGCTGTATACGGGCATGGGTGTGCATCCATGCATGGCCGTGCATCGTCCCGCACAGCTTCGACAAGCGCTCAGTATTTCGGCCATAACTTTCTATTCCTGGCTCGGAATTGAACAAAATTTTAGGGAGACCTTCCCAACTTGGATACGGACGATTTGGGACCAGAATTACCAGATCTGATCTGGCAGGTGGGGAGAACGAAGCAAAACGGCGAGACCTTAGGGTCTTGGGGCGATTTTTGGGTGACAACACTATTCCGGCTTGATTTCTTCATCGTTCCGTCATGGATATTTGGACCTTCTTCCATCAAGGATCTACCTTTCCCTTTGGTTTGAATCAACCTTCATGAGAGATTTTATGTATTTAATGATGAATCCTGTAGCTTAACTCTATTTTCGGGGTTTGGGCGTAGCCCACTATAAGAATGCTTGATATTAATGTTTGATCTATATATTTATTTACTTATCTTTGTTCTTATTTATGTTTAGGATGTTTTATCTCATGTTTATGTACTGGCCATACGTATGCATGTCTTAGATGTCAAGGGAAGGACTGAAAGGTGAATCTTGATCATCGGAACCCCTTAGACTGGATTGGTGATTTCGTGTTGCGAGAGCACTCGAAATCACCTGAGGAACCCTAATCCTTCACAGATCCCATTGGATCCGACTTAACATAGGTAAGCCACGAGAGTAGGAGACTTGGGTTAAGTCGGATACCAGACCGTGTCCAGAGAGGGAGCGCGTCTGTACCCTAGGAAGGATTACCTTGAGAACTAAGATAAAACTCAATTTAAAAGATCAAACCTTAATATTTTTTCATGCTTCAGTGTGGTGAAACCTAAAACCCCAAATATCTCTCATAGATCTAAAACCCCATTTGCTTTGCTCTTTGTGTTGTTTGATTTAAGTCTGTTTTAGTTTAATTACTTGCATTAGGATTTTAGTCAATTCTCCCTTAATCATTTACCTAGCTACGAGTTGACCGATCAGGTAGTACTTGACCCTAGTCCCTATGGGTTCGATTTTATTTATTACGCGATAGACCGTGCACTTGCGGTAGCAGCCGTCTAGGCCCTATCAAGTTTTTGGCGCCGTTGCCGGGGACTAGGTTGCCAATATTAACACGATCAAAAAATTTGTGGACTAGGTTTAGCTAGATTTCATTTTTTCTTTTTATTCGGTTTGTTTACCTATTATTTCTTTACTTTTTGTTTTTAGTTGTAGATTTTCTATTTGGTGCGGTGCTACTAATCTCTTTTGTCTAGGTACTTGTTTATGCCCAGGAATACTGCGCGAACAGGGGAACTTGTACCTGGAGACCTAGAGATAAAGCGTACTTTCCACCAAGTCAGAAGAAATTTGAAAAGACATAAGCTTAAAGGACAATTTTCTGACGCTCAAACGATGGAAGCCAATCGCTCTTTGAAGGACTTTGCAGCACCCACCATGTCTGGTGTACACTCGAGAATATCGCGGCCTGCTATCGAAGCTAACAACTTCGAGATCAAGCCATCACTTGTATTGATGGTGCAACAAAATCAATTCAGTGGAGCAGCTACTGATGATCCCAACCTTCATTTATCTATCTTTTTAGAATGCTGCGACACTTTAAAAATTAATGGCGCTCATCCTGATGCTATGAAACTGAGACTCTTCCCTTTTTCTCTCAGGGATCGAGCTAGGGCGTGGTTGCAGTCTTTACCGCAGGCATCAATCACAACGTGGGAACAGCTATCGCAAGCTTTTCTATCAAAATATTTCCCACCGAGCAAGACCGCCCAGCTCAGGAATCAGATAACCAACTTTGCCCAACGAGAAGGAGAGTCCCTGTATGAAGCATGAGATCGGTTCAAAGAATTGTTGAGGATGTGCCCGCACCATGGTCTACAGAAATAGGTGATTATTCACACCTTCTACAGTGGATTGCTATACCAGACCAGACTTTCTGTAGATGCTGCTGCTGGTGGGGCACTAATGAACATGAATTATGATGATGCGATGGAGTTGATAGAGGACATGGCCATCAACCATTATCAGTGGTCAGGAGAGAGGAGCCAGCAGACTCGAAACTCAGGGAAGTTTGATGCTAACTCGATTGATTCTTTAATGGCAAAAGTAGACTCTCTTTCATAAAAGATAGATTCTATTAATGTCTCTGCTTCTAATTCTTTGACTTGTGATGTTTGTGGAGTGACAGGGCATTCTACTTGTTGGTGTATATGCCATGAAGACCAATGTATGGACATGGACAGACATTGTTTGAATGTACTTTGATAAATCTATTACTCTTTATATAGGCATGGTCGTTATTACGCAGACTTCTCTACCTGCGTTGATGTATTGAGTTGCATGTATAATGTCCTAGGAGTTTGGATTGGATCCATTCTCATAAGAAATCCCCAGACAAGGTACCATAGCAGATATGGGATAGCTTTGGTACATGTGAGACTGGTGTATGGGTTGGTTAGGTACTGGGCACAGTAACGCAGACATACAGGTGCATTGGATGCACTGGAGTGATCCACCGTGAGGATTGACTTGTCTAGTCAACAAGTCAATCTCACATGCAAGAGGTTTGCATTGATCCTTAGACTTGAGGTATTCATGTCTAGATTTGATGATGGGTATGCTTTGATACAGTCTTACGTCTCTCCGTAATTGGGAGACCAAAACGACTATCATTGGGCATATCATAAGTCACGTAGAGACATGGATGACCAATAGTAGGATTTGCCCCTTCCTTATTGGAAGCATGATATCCACTCGGGGCGCCCCACCTTATTGGTGCATGACAGGAATGTGTGGCCACACTTGTTGAGTCATGACCAATGCATTGGATTAATAAACTTAAGACTAATCCAATGGCAGGATATCAGTTTAGGCAAAGGGATCTATAATGCAATGGGAATCCTCATTGTTTGTTAGGAGTTGTTGCCACAATGACTTAAGTCCTATGACATGGGTAGTAGTGATGTGTTGCTAGATATCCCTCACTACTTATGATGTTTACATCATTGCCATCATCATATGGATCCTACGGGGTCACACGCAATAGACTCTTGACGTTGCTTTAATCAGAAGCCTTATGATCAAGTTATTGGATAACTTGGATCAATTTGGAAGATTTCATCAGCGCCAATGGGCCTGATGAGTTGGAAGAAAGTTATTGGAGTCAAACTTCATTTTTGGTAGGTTGATCCGAAATTGACCTAGATTGGTCACATTTGGATTAGGGTTGCATTGGATTGGATCCAATGGCTTAATCAACCCATGCAATGAAGTTTGGGCTAACTCATTACCCAATGAGGCCCAATGATAAGTTGTCATGAAAAGATTAGAGGCTAAAAGGGTATAATGGGGAAGAGTTTTACCCCATTGGCGCCAAGGGCATAATGGGGTGAAGTGGGCGCATGTTGCTTCATAAGGAAGCATTAGGCGCCTCCCCCTTCATCCTTTAATGGTATCTTGCCTCTATGGCAAGTGTTGAGGCTGATATGGCTTGATGGCTCTTTTGGAAAGAGCTTGGGCGCATATGGATAGTAGGGTAAGGTTTATGGTAAGATCTTGGAGACTTACCTTACCTCCAAACCCTAATTCCCCTTAAACCCTTGCTTAGCCGAATGACTCTTGCATCTTGCGCCTAGCCCTTCTCCTTGGATGGAAAGAATGCCTTTAAGGCATGTCTTGGGCTGATATGGCTATTAGGCAAGTAAGGATAGGTTGAATGAGGTTTATAGCAAAGTCTTGGAGACTTTCCTTACCACGAACCCCTCTCATCCTAGCCGCCCACTTGGCATGATCTTGGCCCTCTCCTTCCTCTCCTCTTGGCTTATAAGAGGGACCCTAGCTGCCCCCTCTCATGGTTCGAATGCTTGGAGACATGAACACACATAGGGGGGGGGGGGGAACAAGGGCAAAGGGCGACAACATCAAGGTGGCGCGACCCTTCTTCCTACTAATGGCCGCAAGTCTTCTCCTTCCTCTCCTCTTGGCGTGACTTGGAGAAGGACTTGGTGGCGCCACTTCCTCTTAATCTTCCTAAGGGCCGAAACTCTTCTTCTCCCTCTTCTCTTGGAGTGAAGAGGATAAGGAGTTGACGGCATCTTCCTTGCACTTGGCGCATGATCCTTGGAGGTGGCGCAAGAGAAGTAAAGGAACCCTAAGGCTTGATTCTCTTCCCGAGGCTAGCACCAAGCGTGGAAGGGAGAAACGATCAAGGAGTCAACGCGTGGATACTTGTGGAGGGCGAACACTTGGGCGCCTTCAACATCGCTTCGGCAACTAGACAAGCAAAAGAGGTGCATCTCTAACACATCCTTGTGTCTTCTCTCTCGCATGGATCCTTGGGACCGGAATATGTTTCGGGTGTAATGGTTCTTCCGCTGCGTCCTGGGACTGCAATAATTTTAAATTACACCCGGTATTCCCTAATAGTGGTATCAGAGGTACTTGCGAGAAACACAAGGTGTATGTTTGCTTGTATGAAAATTTTTGAAAATTTTTCATCTATCCATGCGCGTTTCACGTAGAAAGCGTTTTTCATCCAAACCTCTCTTCTCATCTTTGTGGCCGAAATTTGGATTTTGTTTATGATTGATTTAAGACCAAAGGCGCACGTAGTTTTGTCAAGTAGGACGGGCATTGTGTCTTCGGACTGGCCGGGTCTCTTGATCTGACAAAATTGCCAGCCGATAGGGTCCATGAAATCATCATGAAACTTGATCCCAATTTTAGCATAAATTTGGTTAAGAGAGTGCTTTGGATGATGTTGGCGCATAAGGTGCTAAATTTTGATTTTGCCGGATTTTCAAATTTTACATGCGCCACTTGATTGGGTTGATATGGTCATAGCGAGTGCCCTCCTGTGTTGTGATGTGGAAGCATGTTTCCACTTGTGATGAATGCTTGTAAAACTCTTTCCACCTGCGTGTGGTTTTCTCCCTATCTTATTGTAAAGAATTTTTCATCTTGTTTAGAATAGATGTAGAATTACATGATAGGTTAAGGCTTCATCTTGACAACAAGGAGTCTTCTTCAATCGGAGTCAGAAGTGGCGCCAGCTTGGAAGCGTGGTGATAGACTTGCGGCTGAAGGAAGGACACTTGCTTTCGGCTTCTGGCATGGGCTGATCTGCTTTAGGGACTCGCAACCCTTGGATGCACGATAACATGTCACATGGCTCGTGACAAGTTATGTGTATGAAAAGGGCTATGACCATATCGACCAAACTAGCATGCCTGTGATGGTTTATTATTTTGTTCATAGCATGCCTGTGATGTTTTTCCTTTGCTGCCATAACCATAGGAAAACTGCATGCTAGAAAAGAATAAAAATAAATATGAAAAACTCTCATTGAAATATCAAGTCAATAGCCTTCTAACGCGTAGCCCTCATCAAACTATCGATCGGTGGTGTTGTGAACTGTCTCCCACCCTCGTGGGACACACCCACTTATCTTTAGAAGGTGTGTGGTGACAATGATTTCCCCAGTCTAGTTTTAACCTGGGCGTGCCTTCGCAAGGAAATTCGTTGGCCCTGGGCATAACGGTTAGGACCAGACTTGACTAGTTTTCATATGTCACTAACATGATGAATCACTAGAGGCAGCTGTTAAGAGGATAGGGCTCTGTGTTGTATCCAGCCCTCGCTGGACACAGGGCGCCTAGTATGTCTTAACTAAGAGGAGTTGTGCATGGCACAATTGGCTGGCATGCCTACCTAAGAAAACACGAGACTCTCTGTGCATCCCAACTCACCCTCGTGAGTCGCGGAGACCTCATGTGAAATTAGGATCCTACTCACTTATTTCCATGTTGATTTTGAGAGTTCTCAACTTGTTTTGGAAGTAGTGGGAGCATAGCATTTAAATTTAAAGTCCTTCTTAAATGCTTTATCATAGTACTTATTTTACTTATTTGCTTATTGTAGATGGCATCTCCTGATCTAAGATTGAAACTTTATAAAAATAAGTTGGATGGGACAAACTGGACAAATTGGTTCAAGATTTTGTCCAAGATACTGGAACAAGAGAATAAGGTGCATCTTCTTGAAAGACCTCCATCCCAGCCCAGTGTATATTTCACTAATGAGTGGGAGTGGAATGTCTATCTTGAACATTGTGAAGATAACGAACAGTACACTGCTCTTGTCATAGAGTGCATGACCCCAGAGGTCAAGGTTGAATGTGATGAGATGGGGATTTATGATCTTATCATACATCTCAAAGGTCTCTTCACGCCGTGCTCTATAGACAATGATCAGGAGAGTTCTGTTGGATCTTCAGAGTGTATGCCTAAATCTGAGAATGACCATGGTTCTGTGTCTTCGAAGCTAATACTTCGGAAGACTGGGAATGCATGGGTATTTCGAAGAGGATTAATGGTCAAGAAGTGCATGGCAAAGAAGAAGGGATGTAATCCATCTGCTTCAGGTATTGTGTTACCGAGGTCTTTTGTCTACTTCTTATTCATGGGTACTGGGTACCGTATGTGAGGCTCACATATGTTTTACATGTGCAGGAGCTCAAAGGAAGTAGGACGAAGAGGCTTGATGGGATCGACCCTCGGGTCAGGGACGGAGCATTGGATGCTACTGATATCATCTAACTGCCTTGAAGACTTTATCTAGAACTTTGCTATTATGTATCAGCTTATGTTTTAGAACATCATTCCTTTTAGAAAGGATTTCAGTTTGAAATAATAAATAATATTTTTCTTTAATCTGAGATGTTCTATTGAAGTGATACAGTTGATAATGGTTTGTGGTTCTATATGTAACACAAGATCAGATCCAATGATTCAATAAACACCCTCTTATAGCATTGTCTCTTGAACCATAGAACAATGGTCACATCCAAAGGTCCATGGACTATTGGGATCATTATCCTTTCAGGATTATGATACATGTGAGCCTAGTTCAAAGGAACAATGTGACAAATGCTGCCTTCACCATAAAGGGTGGAAGGACTATTGGCTTGCTGGATCTAATGCACAACAATGTGTGTGGACCCATATAAACGAGCACGAAGAGGTGTTATATGCTTCATAAGGTGTGGATATGCCTTATCCAACCTAAGAACTTTGGAGAAATCCAAGAAGTTCACAAATGAAATATTGAGTCAAATTGAAGGATCTATTAAAGCACTTTGATTGGATCAAGGTGATTAGTGGAACATTTGATGACAATCCTAAGGAGTGTGGGGATTATCTCACAGCTTACTTGGAACACCACTGTGTGGTGATTTTCAAAGAAAGAAAAAGGAACACATTGGATGTGGTTCCATCTTTGAATAATCATGCAAATATACTACTATGATGTCATGCAAATAGATACACTGCCACCCCATAAAAAGGTGTCTAAATTAGCTTTTGAGTTGCGAACTACAAATATCCCATTTCTTCAATGGAATTGGGAATGTAATGTGCAGTGATTCAAAAGTATGTGTGGTGCACTGTAGAGTGCTAATTCTATCCCAAAGAGAACAAAATATTTGTTGCTCAATACTGCTGTCTTCCTTGAGGAGATACTTCTTTGAAGGAAGCTAGTGGGAGTAGATTTGATTGGGACAAGATCCAGAATCAACCACAATACATTTAGACACGAATGGAGAGTGGAATCTCACATACAGGTTGAAAGTCAACCAAAGGATCAAGTAACACAGGAACCACATAAGTCTGGATGGATTTGAAATGTTGGGCATGGCAAATTTTTCATCTAAGGATGAACATAAGACTTATGAGGAAATGGAAGCGGTCGGTGGACCAGATTCCAAGAAATGGTTAAGGGCCATGAGAACAATAATGGACTCCATATCTGCTAATCAAGCTTGGGACTTGGATGAGCTGCCAAAGGGGTAATTCCCACAGGCTGTAAATAAATCTTCTAGGAAGATAGACATAGAAGGTAACATTGTTACCTTGAAAGGCAAGCTAGTGAACAGAAATTTCAGGCAAATCCACTGGGTGGATAATGATGAAATTTTTCACCAATAGCTGAGTCTTAAGTCCATTAGGAATCTGCTTGTTATATTTGCATGATCAATAATGGCGTGTTGTTATGAAAACTACCTTTCTTGCATGGACGTCTGAAAAGATATCTATAAGGAAATAGCCAGAAGGTTTTCATATCAAGGCCATAAAGATATACATGGTATTATGCAAGCATGTTTAAAGGAGCCTGTGTTTACAAGAAGATCAGTGGGAGCACCTTAATTCCTGTTCTAGAAGATTGATGATATTCTTCTCACATGGAATGACATCTCATCTCTTCACATGGTGAAGAAAAAGCTTGAGATGAACTTCGAGAAGAATGATCTAGGGAATGATGCCTACATCTTAGGCATGAGGATCTATAAATAGAGATCCATTAAAGTCATTGCCCTTTAGTCAATCTATGTTCATCCAAAAGTTTTTGGAGAGGTTTATATTGGATGATTCCAAATATTGATACCTTCCAGAGAGATATGGTCTGACTCTCATGAGGATGTTGTGCCCTATGACACAGCTGGAGAATAATAACATGGGTCTAAAATCCTGATACATGGTGTATAGGATGGATCATGTTTTGAGTAATATACACAAGACCATTTGTGGAAAATGCTTGGAGCATAGCCAGTAAGTTTTAATCAGATCCTAGTGTTTGACACTGGATAGCTGTGAAAGCAATCCTTATATATACTTGGGAAGTATAAAAGATTAAAGTCTAAATCTATGATAGACAAGAAGAATTTTGTGTATAAGGGTACACTGATACTTCCTTCCAGTCTTATGACCACAGGCAGGATTTGCGCTTTGCCTTGTTGTGGTGCTGTGTGCTGAAAGAGCATTATGCAAACTATAGTGGCAAAATTCTACAAATAAGGCTGAGTACATTGCAGCTTCTTGTGGCAGCCAAGGAAGCAGCTTCATTCATTTGAACTTGATTTAGTTCCTGGTGCTTGATGGTCCAATATAGTTCTTACTGGGGCCATAGCATAAGTGAAGGAACTTAGTGCTCAAGTATGTACTGCAGCATATCATCTGATCTTAGAGATCATGGGTAAGGATGATGATCAAATTTGTTGAAATAAACACAGATAGCAATCTGGAAAAACCCACTGAGATAGCCTCTGGCGCAGCGGAAGCTAAATGGGTCATGCTAGAGACATTGGATTTGACTAAACATCAGTTGTCCTTGGTCTTAGTGCAAGTGGGAGATTGTTGGTGTATATGCCCTGAAGACCAATGTATGGACATGGACAGACATTGTTTGAATGTACTTTGATAAATCTATTACTCTTTATATAGGCATGGTCGTTATTATGCAGACTTCTCTACTTGCGTTGATGTATTGAGTTGCATGTATAATGTCCCAGGAGTTTGGATTGGATCCATTCTCATAAGAAATCCCCAGACAAGGTACCATAGCAGATATGGGACAGCTTTGGTACATGTGAGACTGGTGTATGGGTTGGTTAGGTGCGGGGCACAGTAACGCAGACATACAGGTGCATTGGATGCACTGGAGTGATCCACCGTGATGATTGACTTGTATAGTCAACAAGTCAATCTCACATGCAAGAGGTTTGCATTGATCCTTAGACTTGAGGTATTCATGTCTAGATTTGATGATGGGTATGCTTTGATACAGTCTTACGTCTCTCCGTAATTAGGAGACCAAAACGACTGTTATTGGGCATATCATAAGTCACGTAGAGACATGGATGACCAATAGTAGGATTTGCCCCTTCCTTATTGGAAGCATGATATCCACTCGGGGCGCCCCACCTTATTGGTGCATGACAGGAATGTGTGGCCACACTTGTTGAGTCATGACCAATGCATTGGATTGATAAACTTAAGACTAATCCAATGGCAGGATATCAGTTTAGGCAAAGGGATCTATAATGCAATGGGAATCCTCATTGCTTGTTAGGAGTTGTTGCCATAATGACTTAAGTCCTATGACATGGGTAGTAGTGATGTGTTGCTAGATATCCCTCACTACTTATGATGTTTACATCATTGCCATCGTCATATGGATCCTACGGGGTCACACGCAATAGACTCTTGATGTTGCTTTAATCAGAAGCCTTATGATCAAGTTATTGGATAACTTGGATCAATTTGGAAGATTTCATCAGCGCCAATGAGCCTAATGAGTTGGAAAAAAGTTATTGGAGCCAAACTTCATTTTTGGCAGGTTGACCCGAAATTGACCTAGATTGGTCTGAAGGGTCCCCTTCAAGGGGGAGCGAAACCCTAAAGGGCGCATGTATAATTTTGCAGCGGAAAAAGGGTTTCTAGGGATCACTAGCATGATATATGATCAACTATAGAAAAGACCGATTGCAAACATCAAGAAGGTTCATACCATCGCCATTCTTTGGATGGTGTGTTGGAAGCAAAGATCGAAAGGGATCTTCTCCCTAGTTGACGCACACAAGATGAGGAATGGCTTCTCCTTGTCGTCTTTGTGCTAGCAAAGCTTCAAGGGTCCTTTGCGTGGAGGAGATGAGATCTTTTGGTGCTTGCCGAAAAAGCCTTCCTCTACACTCGTCGAGAGCGTTGTCACACGAGAGGGAAGAACCCGTCAAGAGGTGATGAGAGGCGATAAGAGAGAACGTTCTTTTCAACGTGGAGGCGTTGCAATCCAAAAATAGCAACCCATTACTCTTAACCGTTATGCGTTCACATGAAGTGAACCGCAACTCCTCTACACCATTCGAACCTTTGAACCAAGCGCTCACATGATGAGCCGGTTCAATTGAATTTGGTTCAAGACCAAATCAGCCCAAGCAATGGTCGATCTCATTGAACCTAAAGGTTCAAGATCTAACCGTTGATCTCTCGATGCTCTTGATCTCACCGATCTAGCATCAAATCTCTCGATCGAAGCTTACCGATCTCAAGCCCTAATCAATCAAACATGATCAGACCAGATCTCACTTACAATCAGAGTTTAAACTCCTTTAAACTGAACCTAAACAATTCAGTCCACACGATCTGACTTAAGTAAGCCATATCATCAAATTGTGCGACCCTAAGGGTTTCCTTTAAATGTCGGTAACGATAACTTACGTTATCACGATCAGTGAGGGGTATCTAGCAACACATCACTGTCTCCCGATATAAAGGAAAGAGTCTTCCAAGACTACACCCAAACCACAGCACAAGTGTGAATCAACTCACTAGGCATACATGATTCCTTTGCCACTGGATGTTCATTATTGGACAAGCGTGTCAAGCCTGTAGCTCCAATATGATGAGCATGATTAGATCAGATGAGCATAGTCACCTGGGTATGGCCATACACTATTCTCAATCATCTCATTCAGGGGGGCCCCTTTAGAACATCTCACTCCTTAAACAAGGAGACGGCAATCCTATATCTATCACTAGTGCCCTAACATGACTCATGATCATTATCCAAGATAGTCTATAACCATTATGTTTCAAATGATATTGAACCACCTCAAAACAATGACAATCATCATTTAGAAACACAAGTGATCTCAAGTCAGAGGACATGTGCCACTTGTTGCAAACAAGGATTATTCACATTGTGACAAGCAATTGAATATCCTAGTAGGGTCTGTCCAGTACATCCAATGTACCCATGAGTCTACATCTTATTCCATGCTCGAAGCATCCTATAAGATTAGAACACATATTAGTCTCAATCATATCAAGGCTGTCTCATGTTCACCAAGATATCTCGACTAAGGACATTACAGCATGTCAGCCTAGCTGAACAGCATTGAGACATTATTCAGAAGCACACTTATTGCAGCAGACAATGTAACATACTGAATAACAACCATTGCCTTTATAAACATAAGAGTTTATACATGATACTGATACAATCCCAAGGCCTCAAACATTAGCCTTTAAGGGCATACCCCAACAATCTCCCACTTGCACTTAATCTAATGGTTGAGAAATCTCAAACCCATATTATTATAGTGCTTCTCATGCTTCTGCTGCGCCAGAGGCTTGGTAAGCGGGTCAGCCAGATTGTCATCTGTATGAACCTTGCAGACTTTGATCTCGCCACGATCAATGATCTCCTGGATCAAATGAAACCGTCTCTGTATGTGCTTGGACTTCTGGTGCGACCGTGGTTCCTTTGCTTGTGCGATTGCTCCAGTGTTATCACAAAAGATAACCAAAGGATCTGCACTCGAAGGAACAACACCAAGTTCCTGAACGAACTTACGAATCCACACTGCCTCCTTGGATGCTTCCGAGGCTGCAACATACTCGGCTTCTGTTGTGGAATCAGCAACGATTGACTGTTTGAAACTCTTCCACACCACCGCTCCTCCATTCAAGCTAAAAATATAGCCTGATTGCGATCGGAAATCATCCTGGTCAGACTGGAATGAAGCGTCAGTATATCCTTCAATACTGAGTTCTTCCTGACCACTATATATCAAGAACATATCTTTGGTCCTCCGCAGATATTTTAAAATGTTCTTGACTGCAATCCAGTGCGCCAATCCTGGATTACTTTGGAACCGACTGGTCACGCTTAACCCGTAAGCGACGTCTGGGCGAGTACACAACATCGCATACATAATGGACCCAATAGCCGAAGCATAAGGCGTATTGTCCATTTCATCTTTCTCAGTCTGTGTTTGTGGACACTGACTCTTCGAAAGATTCAGACCATGTCTGACTGGAAGATATCCTCTTTTAGAATTCTCTAAATGGAATCTCTCCAGGACCTTATCGATGTAAGTACTCTGGCACAGCCCGAGAAGCCTCTTAGATCTATCCCTGTAGATCTTCACACCTAATACATAGGCTGCTTCTCCTAGATCTTTCATCTGAAAACATTTCCTTAACCATGCTTTAACAGCATGCAGTTCAGGAATATCGTTTCCAATGATTAAGATATCATCGACGTAGAGGACTAGGAAAGTAATCACGCTCCCACTAAACCTCTTATATACACACGGGTCATCTTCATTCTTGATGAAACCAAACTCAGAGATTGATTCATCAAAACGAATATTCCAGCTTCTAGATGCTTGTTTAAGTCCATAAATGGACTTTTTTAACTTGCATATTTTATGACGATCTGATGGATTAGTGAAACCTTCTGGTTGTGTCATATACACATCCTCATCCAGATTTCCATTAAGGAAAGCTGTCTTCACATCCATTTGCCAGATCTCATAATCATAATATGCTGCTATCGCGAAAAGAATCCGAATAGACTTGAACATGGCTACAGGAGAGAAAGTTTCATCATAATCTATCCCGTAGATTTGTTTGAAACCTTTCGCAACTAGCCTGCCTTTATAGGTAACCACGTTACCATCCATGTCAATCTTCTTCTTGAAGATCCATTTACAGCCTATAGGGATTACTCCCGGAGGCGGATCAACCAAATCCCAGACTTGGTTATCTGACATGGAGTCCATCTCGGCGCGCATAGCTTCAAGCCATCTCGCAGACTCCGGTCCACTGACCGCATCCGCATAAGTGAGGGGTTCATCATTGTCAATGATGTAGACTCCGTCATAGCGCTCAGGCTGTCGACGGATCCTTCCCGATCTTCGCGGTTCCCGTGATATCTGAGCCTCAGGTTGTTCAGTAACCTGTTCTACCGGCTCAGGCTCATCCAACTGTGCTTGAGCACTTTGTCCTTCCTCTGGATTCTCATCCAGCTTTATTTCTCTCCCACTGGCCTCTTGCAGAAGATACTCCTTCTCAAGAAATATGGCCGTCCGAGCAACAAATATTTTGTTCTCTTTGGGATCGTAGAAATAATAACCCTTAGTTTCCTTAGGGTAACCGACAAAGATACATTTCTCAGATCTGCTCTCTAGTTTCCCAGAGGCGAGCTTTTTGACATAAGCCTCGCAGCCCCAGATCCTGATAAATGTCAAGCTCGGCTGTTTCCCATACCATAACTCATATGGCGTCTTTGAAACTGCCTTGGATGGCACTCGGTTTAGTACCTTTGCAGCTGTTTCCAGTGCAAATCCCCAAAAGGAGTAAGGTAGAGCAGCCTGACTCATCATAGAACGAACCATATCAAGTAACGTTCTATTTCTCCTCTCGGACACACCATTCCATTGCGGTGTTCCTGGCGGAGTGAGCTGTGAGATAATCCCACACTCCTTCAGATAGTCAGTAAACGCATGACTCAAGTATTCTCCACCTCGATCAGAACGAAGTGCCTTGATATTTCGGCCTAGCTGATTTTGTACTTCATTCTTGAACTCTTTGAACTTGTCAAAAGATTCACTCTTATGTCTCATCAGATAGACATAACCGTACCTACTGAAATCATCAGTGAAGGTGATGAAGTATTGATAGCCACCTCTGGCATGTTTACTAAATGGCCCACACACATCACTGTGTATAAGGTCAAGTAAACCTGAAGCCCTTTGACCTTTATAAGGAAAAGGTGACTTCGTCATTTTACCCATTAAACAAGCTTTGCATGTATCAATCTCCTCAAAGGAGAATGATCCCAGCAGTCCATTATCATGCAACCGCTTGATGCGTTTCTCGTTAATATGGCCTAAACGACTATGCCATAACAAGGTGCTGTCATCAACATACTTGGCTTTCTTATTATCAATAGTTTGTATAGAACATTCCATGTCCAACATGAATAACCCATTGTTAATTGAACCAGTAGCATAAACAATATTATCAAGAGTAAGATAACACTTTGAAATCTTGCATTCAAAGGAAAACCCTTTCCTGACAAGAGCAGGAATAGAGATAATATTTTTGGTAATACTGGGTACAAAGTAACAATTGTTTAATTCTAATACAATGCCAGATGGTAATGAGATGTAATATTCCCCTATAGCAACAGCAGCAACCCGTGCCCCGTTTCCAACTCGTAGGTCCACCTCATGCTGTCCCACCTGTCTTCTTCTCTTGAGTTCCTGTACATTTGAACAAATGTGAACTCCACATGCAGTGTCCAACATCCATGATATAGAAGAAGATGATATCATGACTTCAGTCACAAATATACCTGAGCTAGAAGCGATGCTTCCCTTCTTGTCTCCTTGGAGCGCTTTACAGTCCTTTTTCCAGTGACCTAGCTGGCCACAGTGGAAACATCTGTATTCCTTTGACCGCTTAACTTTTTTGCTTCAGAGCCTTGCTGTAACTCTTGACAGGGGCCTTGCCCTTCTTCCCCTTCTTCTTGTTCCTAGAAGGAACCATTAAGACAGAGGTCGAAGGCTTTCCCTTCAGAGTCTCCTCAGTAGTCAAGAGCATATTCAGCAGCTCTGCCGGAGTACAGTCGATTTTGTTCATATTAAAGTTAATGATGAACGCATCGAAAGAGGGCGGGAGAGACTGCAGAATAATGTCTACAGCAAGCTCCTGATTGATGGTATGCCCCAGTTTCTCTAGAGCCTCCTTGTGCCCAATCATCTTGAGCACGTGAGCTCCCACTGGGCTCCCTTCAGCCAGTTTGCTCTGAAAGAAAAGCTTGGTCAGATTATAGCGTTCAGTCCTCGCCTGTGCAGCATACAGCATCTTGAGGTTCGCTATAATCTCTATAGCCGACATATCCTCATGCTGACGCTGCAGCGGTGGCGTCATAGATGCTAGCATCAGGCAAGCGACATCAATGCTATCATTGACATGCTTTTCATAAGCTTCACGAACCGCCCTTGCGGCGTTTGCAGCGGGTTGAGGCGGCACAGCCGTCTCGAGGACATACAGTTTCCTCTCTGCCTTAAGAACGATCTTAAGGTGTCCGAACCAGTCTGAGAAGTTTGGCCCAGCAAACTTCTCCCTTTCCAGTAGGGATCGCACATTGAAGCTCATGGTGTTCGTTGCTGCAGGAATCTACAACAATGCAAGAACAGCAAGGTCAGTATCAATGTCTAGAATCAATCCAGGACTTAAGAATGATTCCTTTTCTCACTATTTTAGCTGACTGTAAAATCCATAAAACAGTCCGAAAGAGTAACACTCTTTTAGTGAGATGGGATCCAGATTTCATACTTGGTCTCCGCGTCCCGCTCAGGCGAGATAAGATGCACAGAGAGTACAAGCACTAATCTCTGGTAGGCTGTCCCAGCCAATCGCCAACCCGTGCGATTCCCCTTCATCTGGGCAATCCAGCAGACTGTGCCAACTGAGTTGGTACAACACAGTCTCTGATCCCACAGATGGCTGCCTCCATGTGCTACCATATGCGCCACATATGTAGCCTACATGGTCAAGCTGACCCGACCTACTCCCTGGACCACCACGTGCTATGCTGAGCAACGAGAAGCGATAAATCCCTTCTCTGTAACACGCAGGTGTAATCCCGCACCGTCTGAAGATAGATGGACGTGCCCACTGAGTGGGTACAACACGGCTCCAACGATAGTCAGAACAGTGAGGTTTCGCGTCAGAAGGCTTACGAGCTTGATATTTTTGCGTTGGATTTTAACGGTCTTTTATCTTCTTCACTATCATGCAATTCCTATGGTGATAGCAGAAGATAAATAAATCATGCTGTTCTACTTATATAAACAATAAAAGAAAGCATGGATCTTATGTGGTAAAAGCCCATAGCCTAAGTAAGACCTTAATTAACTTAAGTCTTCACTTGCTTTTCTTCATGGGACTTTTGCTGCTCATTTGGCCCAAACCAGGGCCCAAGCGCCATCTGCAGCTCAGGTGCGCCCACCAGGAATATGCGCCTGTCCCAGAGTCGAACCCTGGACCTCCCACCTGGTCAAGCCACTGCTGCATGCGCCTCTGCCAAGTGTGCTCTGTGCTCTTGTCTGATTAACTTACAAATTAATCTATCTAGACAAGATTGACACGCAGGTCAATTACACTTTATAAATTAAATACAATGTGATACGCAGATCACAATAATTAATTTACAACTTTAATACAGGCACGCAGGCCCCAGCACAGCACACATTTAACATGGGCAGCCCACATAAGAATAAATAAACAAACATATGCTTACAATCAACATGTGATCCAAAAGAAAATAAAATTTTGAAAAACCCCATTGGCTTCAATTTTATTTTTCCTTATATGCCCTACTACCTTACAACGGTCCATTATTAGGGATCCACTCATTAGACTAGTCAGATCCATTGCCCTTGCATGCACCAAGTCCTAACTGACTTGAGTTGACCTAACGGTCAACCATGCATGCGCCAAGGGCTGAACGGCCACAATGAGGTCTGGCAAGCGGGTGTGACCCCGGGCCTAACTCATGTGCGTTCAGAGGTTGTCTCAACCAGATATCGCTACACACCTGTCCGCAGTCGACCTATAGCCACCTCATGCTTGCGCACAGGTGCCATTTGGTCGACCCATCTAGGCTGTCAGATAGTCTGATCAGACTGGTTGGATCTTGACTAGACTATGACTTCAACCCTAACAACCCATCTAAGGGTTTAAAGTAGGCGCCACTTAGATCTAATGGTAAGCGCGCAAGTCATTTTAGTTTTAAGAAAAAAATCAACAACAACATATAGAAGCGCTACCTTCATACATGCGCCAACAATAATATACAACAAGTAAAGTTTCGCATGTAGCCTAGATCTAGCAATATGGCGCAAACAAGGATCACAAAGCATAGCAATCATATTAGCATGCATTAGAACCGGCTCTGATACCAGTTGAAGGGTCCCCTTCAAGGGGGAGCGAAACCCTAAAGGGCGCATGTATAATTTTGCAGCGGAAAAAGGGTTTCTAGGGATCACTAGCATGATATATGATCAACTATAGAAAAGACCGATTGCAAACATCAAGAAGGTTCATACCATCGCCATTCTTTGGATGGTGTGTTGGAAGCAAAGATCGAAAGGGATCTTCTCCCTAGTTGACGCACACAAGATGAGGAATGGCTTCTCCTTGTCGTCTTTGTGCTAGCAAAGCTTCAAGGGTCCTTTGCGTGGAGGAGATGAGATCTTTTGGTGCTTGCCGAAAAAGCCTTCCTCTACACTCGTCGAGAGCGTTGTCACACGAGAGGGAAGAACCCGTCAAGAGGTGATGAGAGGCGATAAGAGAGAACGTTCTTTTCAACGTGGAGGCGTTGCAATCCAAAAATAGCAACCCATTACTCTTAACCGTTATGCGTTCACATGAAGTGAACCGCAACTCCTCTACACCATTCGAACCTTTGAACCAAGCGCTCACATGATGAGCCGGTTCAATTGAATTTGGTTCAAGACCAAATCAGCCCAAGCAATGGTCGATCTCATTGAACCTAAAGGTTCAAGATCTAACCGTTGATCTCTCGATGCTCTTGATCTCACCGATCTAGCATCAAATCTCTCGATCGAAGCTTACCGATCTCAAGCCCTAATCAATCAAACATGATCAGACCAGATCTCACTTACAATCAGAGTTTAAACTCCTTTAAACTGAACCTAAACAATTCAGTCCACACGATCTGACTTAAGTAAGCCATATCATCAAATTGTGCGACCCTAAGGGTTTCCTTTAAATGTCGGTAACGATAACTTACGTTATCACGATCAGTGAGGGGTATCTAGCAACACATCACTGTCTCCCGATATAAAGGAAAGAGTCTTCCAAGACTACACCCAAACCACAGCACAAGTGTGAATCAACTCACTAGGCATACATGATTCCTTTGCCACTGGATGTTCATTATTGGACAAGCGTGTCAAGCCTGTAGCTCCAATATGATGAGCATGATTAGATCAGATGAGCATAGTCACCTGGGTATGGCCATACACTATTCTCAATCATCTCATTCAGGGGGGCCCCTTTAGAACATCTCACTCCTTAAACAAGGAGACGGCAATCCTATATCTATCACTAGTGCCCTAACATGACTCATGATCATTATCCAAGATAGTCTATAACCATTATGTTTCAAATGATATTGAACCACCTCAAAACAATGACAATCATCATTTAGAAACACAAGTGATCTCAAGTCAGAGGACATGTGCCACTTGTTGCAAACAAGGATTATTCACATTGTGACAAGCAATTGAATATCCTAGTAGGGTCTGTCCAGTACATCCAATGTACCCATGAGTCTACATCTTATTCCATGCTCGAAGCATCCTATAAGATTAGAACACATATTAGTCTCAATCATATCAAGGCTGTCTCATGTTCACCAAGATATCTCGACTAAGGACATTACAGCATGTCAGCCTAGCTGAACAGCATTGAGACATTATTCAGAAGCACACTTATTGCAGCAAACAATGTAACATACTGAATAACAACCATTGCCTTTATAAACATAAGAGTTTATACATGATACTGATACAATCCCAAGGCCTCAAACATTAGCCTTTAAGGGCATACCCCAACATGGTCACATTTGGATTAGGGTTGCATTGGATTGGATCCAATGGCTTAATCAACCCATGCAATGAAGTTTGGGCTAACTCATTACCCAATGAGGCCCAATGATAAGTTGTCATGAAAAGATTAGAGGCTAAAAGGGTATAATGGGGAAGAGTTTTACCCCATTGGCGCCAAGGGCATAATGGGGTGAAGTGGGCGCATGTTGCTTCATAAGGAAGCATTAGGCGCCTCCCCCTTCATCCTTTAATGGTATCTTGCCTCTATGGCAAGTGTTGAGGCTGATATGGCTTGATGGCTCTTTTGGAAAGAGCTTGGGCGCATATGGATAGTAGGGTAAGGTTTATGGTAAGATCTTGGAGACTTACCTTACCTCCAAACCCTAATTCCCCTCAAACCCTTGCTTAGCCGAATGACTCTTGCATCTTGCGCCTAGCCCTTCTCCTTGGATGGAAAGAATGCCTCTAAGGCATGTCTTGGGCTGATATGGCTATTAGGCAAGTAAGGATAGGTTGAATGAGGTTTATAGCAAAGTCTTGGAGACTTTCCTTACCACGAACCCCTCTCATCCTAGCCGCCCACTTGGCATGATCTTGGCCCTCTCCTTCCTCTCCTCTTGGCTTATAAGAGGGACCCTAGCTGCCCCCTCTCATGGTTCGAATGCTTGGAGACGTGAACACACATAGGGGGGGGGGGGAACAAGGGCAAAGGGCGACAACATCAAGGTGGCGCGACCCTTCTTCCTACTAATGGCCGCAAGTCTTCTCCTTCCTCTCCTCTTGGCGTGACTTGGAGAAGGACTTGGTGGCGCCACTTCCTCTTAATCTTCCTAAGGGCCGAAACTCTTCTTCTCCCTCTTCTCTTGGAGTGAAGAGGATAAGGAGTTGATGGCATCTTCCTTGCACTTGGCGCATGATCCTTGGAGGTGGCTCAAGAGAAGTAAAGGAACCCTAAGGCTTGATTCTCTTCCCGAGGCTAGCACCAAGCGTGGAAGGGAGCAACGATCAAGGAGTCGACGCGTGGATACTTGTGGAGGGCGAACACTTGGGCGCCTTCAACATGGCTTCGGCAACTAGACAAGCAAAAGAGGTACATCTCTAACACATCCTTGTGTCTTCTCTCTCGCATGGATCCTTGGGACCGGAATATATTTCGGGTGTAATGGTTCTTCCGCTGCGTCCTGGGACTGCAATTATTTTAAATTACACCCGGTATTCCCTAACACTACTGATAACTGCCACATTATGAGCGCTCCTTCTGAACAAGTCAACGCCATTGGGAATTTCAGGAACCAGAACGACCCTTACTCGAACACATACAATCCGGGATGGAGAAATCACCCGAATTTCTCCTACAGGTTAAATCAAGGGCAAGTTCCTCCTGCTAATTTTTCTAATCAGAACTTCTTTTCTAATTTCAGGCCTCCTCCTAGGATACAATATCCATCCGCCAACCAAAGACAACAAGATCCTCCACAAAAGTCCAGATTAGAGTCAATGTTGGAAAACTTCATGGCAACTCAAATGAAGCACAATGACTCTGTGAGTGAACAGATTCGCCAGCTGAACATGAAAGTGGACTCTGTATCAACCCACTAGAAAATGATGGAGAGCCAGATCACAGAACAGGACCAGCGAACCAGTTCATTGTTAAGACACCCAGGAATGCTCCCAGCTCAGCCTGAAGCAAATCCGAGAGATCAGTGCAATGCCGTCATGACGAATGGCGTTAAGCAATTAGAGGAATCTAAAGCTGAACACTTGGGAGATGAGGAGGAAGCATCTGGAAACCAGGAAGAGGAACCTCGTCATGAGATTCTCGACACACTCCACGCTGAAACGATAATGGTAGTTGCTGATAATTCTAAAGATTCTACATGCAAGCAGCTACCTCTCAAAGTTGAAGACCCTGGTAGTATTGATATACCATGCAAGATTGGGAACACGGCATTCGATAGAGCACTCTTGGATTTAGGCTCTGGAGTCAGCATCATGTCTGTCATAACTTTTGAGAAGCTAAACTTGGGAACTCTCACATCAACATCTCAAGTACTACAGTTTGGAAACAGCTATAGACTTCACCCGCTGGGGATCGCCAAGAATATACCACTGCAATTTAAAGGAATATTTATCCTGGTAGACTTTGTGATTCTGGACATAGCCGAGAACCCACTTTTCCCTCTTATATTGGGCAGACCATTCCTTACTGCGATCAGAGTTATAATCGATATCCCACACAGAATGATGACTTTTCGCATTGATGGAAACAATATGTCAATTGATTTTCCTGCTACTGATGACCAATTCTATTTTTCAGGTTCCAGGGAGAACGAAGAGGTGTTGAAGGAAAGTACCGCACAATCAAGAAGCAAGATGGAGCTCTTCCCAGAGACCTTTCTTGAACACCTTAGAGACAGACCCGACGAACTGATTAGTCTAGAAGGAGACAAGATAGTGGCTATGATGACACACACTGATGATGCCATAGGAGCCAATTTAAAGAAGGAGTTGGACCCATTTAGAGATAAAATTTTAGTTGACCTTGGGACGGCCTATGTGTTTCACCATTCTGTTAATTCATGTTCTATCAAGACAGTTAGAGAGAGACTATTATATCTCATGGTCATTTTAATAGGTGTACTTCATGAGCAACAACGAAAGCAGAGGCTCCATGCCACCTACTTAGCCTCACTATTTTCGCTCCAAATTTGACATGTAAGCTCGTGATCTCCTCGGGAATAGTATTGTGGCTTCAAAACTCTCGAAATCCATAATTTTTATGCCATTTTGCCTACATTCTCAATTAAACCAAGAAAAGTGAAGATTCTATGCCAAGTGAAGTAAAAACACTAAAATTAGCACAAAATTATGCAATTAAGCTCAAAATATGATCTAAAATATAGAAAAAAAGTGGTGTAAATACAACGCATCAGATAGCACTTCTTATTGACCCCAGGGAAATTACCTGCTAAACCTGAACCAAACCCTAGGGAACATTGTAATGCTATAATCACTAGAAGTGGGAGGCAATTAGATGAACCTAGTGGGAGACTTGAGGATGAAGAAGAGCCTGAAATTGAACATAACAATGAACCAGTCCAAGAAGAACCTCCTGCACATGTGCAATCCCATACTAGTTCACCACCTCGCCAGGGTGATGAACCTAAAGGTGATGAGCCATGTCAGCCAGATATTCCTAGACCAAGTTCACCTGCACCTTATTGGCCACCTATACCTTTTTTCCCAAAGATTAGTTCAAGCAAAATTAGACAAGCAGTATGGGAAATTTCTTGATGTTTTAATGAAGCTTTATATTAATATTCCATTTACTGAAGCTTTATCTCAAATGCCCACATATGCTAAGTTTTTAAAGGAAATTTTGTCAAATAAAAGAAAGATAGAGGACTATGGTATTGTGGTATTAACTGAGGAGTGTAGTGCTATCATCCAAAACAAGTTGCCACCAAAATTAAAGGATCCAGGTAGTTTCTCTATCCCTTGTTCAATTGGGAGTATGGCTTTTGACCGAGCCTTATGCGATTTAGGTGCTAGTGTAAGTCTAATGCCTTTATCTATTTGTAGGAAACTAGACATGGGAGAGCTTAAACTAACTTCTATATCTTTGCAGCTCGCTGATCGTTCAGTTAAGTATCCTGTAGGGATTCTTGAGGATGTTCCAATCCAGGTAGGTAAGTATTTTGTTCCTGCCGATTTTGTGGTTCTGGAAATGGAGGTGGATGCAAAAATTCCAATCATACTTGGTAGACCATTCTTAGCCACAGCAGGGGCAATTATTGATGTAAAGAACGGTAAACTCACACTAAATATTGGTGAAAATATAATAGAGTATGACTTGAATGAGACCATGAAAAAACCATCATATTCTAGATCTTGCTGTAGTATAAATGCTATAGATGACACTTTTTAGGATCTTACTGGTTTATTTGTTGAGACTTCTGTAAATGATTCTGATTTGAATTCTGTTATTGATTCAGATATAGATACCAGTTCTGAAATTAATGAATTATTTAGATTGCACTGTTTGTGATGATAAAAAGAATGAGGAAGAGAAGGTTCCAAAAAACTTATGGTCCATAAACGCGTCACGACTTTGGCCGTAAACCCAAAATTTTCCAAAACATTCCTACACATAAAACATCGAGTTTAGAAGGATTTTCATATATAAAAGTTCATCAGACAACATTAACAAAGTATGAAATAAAAATTAAGAAATAAACCCTAGTTTATGGTCTTTAGCTCGACCAAGGCAATGCCCATGACTCTTCTAGTGGATATGAGGCGCAGTGAATAATTGACAATTGTTGCTCCTCACGCCTTTCCAGTTCATTATACAGATTTGACTTTAAAGTTTTAGGTAGCGTCCATGTCCCGACTTCCTTCAACTCATCCCTTTTATGCTTTTCTTGACTTTCTAAGAGACGTCTGTCAACTTCAAAATCACTTCCTCTATCAAAATTGTCCTCCTTCATTTCTGGAAATTGATCAGAACCTGCAAAATTAATTCTATTAGTTTCTGATGAAAAATTGAAGGCCAACTTGCTAGGATTCAAATTCAAAGTAAGCTTTTCTTGCAACATGTCAATTATAGCTCCAGTGCTTGGTAAGAACGGTCTTCCTAGAAAGACAGGAAACTTAACATTTTCTTTCTTGCTAACAACCATAAAATCAGTAACAATAGAAAATTTATCAATTTGAACTGTTACATTTTCTAATATACCAATCGGTTGCTGATTAAAACCATTAGCGAATTGAACGTAAGTATCGGTGGGTTTAAACTGCCCGCTTCCTATTTTCTGAATCAAATGCGATCGTAACAAGCTAAGACTAGCTCCTATGTCACACAAAGCATGTTCAATAGAAAATTTGCCAATCTTGCATGGAATTGAAATATCTCTAGGATCTCTTACCTTTGTTATTTCAATGTTTTGACTTACCTGGTCTTTCTCTATCTTTGGCTTACCAATATCATGTTTTCTCTGTTCTATCCTAAACAACCTCTGGGGAAAAGGAATTGGACGGACATATGCAGGCCGGCCTACATATTTCTCTTCTTCCCTTTTCTCCTTGCAGTACTCCATATCAAAGACAATGCGTGCAGACTGATCAATAGACTCCTCAATAGGTTCTTTAGGTGTCTAGTTATACTCGGCATTCATTACTGTCACCGTGTTGATGTGCTCCCTGGTATTCATCTCAGGCTATCCTGGTAGTCTCCCTGTGGGTTTTGCTAGTAGTACTGGCTTGCTGTGCAATCTGGTTCTCCAACATCTTGTTGTGGGTAGTCAGGGCTTGCACACTAGATGTTAGTTGCTTTATTTGGTCAAAAAGGTCATCAGTTCTCTTCTATTGTGTCATAACAACCTCCAGCATGGTCTCATAATCTGACTTTTGGGGCTGCCCATATTGTCTGGGTTGGAAACCCGGTGGTGGCCTATTATTCTGTTGAGAATATTGAGGTACTTGCCCTTGATTTTGCTTGTAGGACAAGTTTGGGTGGTTCCTCCATCTTGGGTTGTATGTTGCAGAAAATGGGTCATTCGCAGGTCTCTAATTGTAATTCCCCACAGTATTTGCTTGCTCTTGATTTGATTCCTCTTGTGCATAAGTTATAATTTGACATTCAGACGTATTTGTGTCCTGTTACACCACATACCTCACAAGAAACCGCATTAACTGAACTTGATGAAGTTTATAATAAACAGACTAAAGCTAGGGGCAAGGACTGTAGAATAAGATCCACAACCAGCTCGTTGTCTATGGTGTGTCCCAGTCTTCTGAGATGATCCACATTCCCAATCAACTTGAGAACATGGGGTCTCACTAGTGCACTTTCAGACAACTTGCACCGAAAGACTGCTTTGGCAGTGTCATATCTCTCCATTCTAGACTCAACCTCAAACATCAATTTCAAATGAGTAATCATCTGAAAAGCGTTCTGCTCCTCATATTACACCTGAATTCAGGTGCCATAGTGGCCAACATGAGACAGTAGATTAGTACTACTTTCAAATCATTTAATCTGGACTTGTATTAAATGACTATGGCTCCCACTATTTTAATCGAATTGACAACCCACAAAGTCAATCGGGAAATTTAATATTTTCTAGTGAGATGGGATCCTTATTCCACATAGTGGTTTGTGTCCCACGAGGGTGGGATGAGATGCACAAAGTATCCCATGCTTCCTAAGGTGGGCACGTCGGCCGATTACTCCAAGCAATTCCCAATATTGAGACAGTATAGGCATTTCATGTCCAGCGAGGGCTAGATACAGCATGAAACCCTAACCTCTCAACGATGCCTCTTGAGTTTCATCATTTGCCTAGCACATATGAAAATCTAGTCAAGTCCATTCCTAATCGTTATGCCCAGGGCCAACGAGTTTCCTTGTAAAAGCGTGCCTGGTTAAAATAGACTGGAGAAACCATTGCCACCACACACCGTCTAAAGATAAGTGGGTGTGTCCCACGAGGGTGGGAAACAGTTCACAACACCACTGATCGATAGTTTGATGAGGGCTACGCATTACAAGGCTACTAGACTTGATATTTTGATTGAGGGTTTTTGAGGTATCATCAACTCAGTTTTATCTTATGTCTAACATTACAGGCATACAATTCTATAGTGATAACATAAAGATAAAACAACACAGGCATGCTTTAGCAGATAATGAAAGCAGGGATGATGTGATCATGGCCTATTCAAGACATTGAACCGACCCATGCCAAAAGGGGTTCAACTCTTGACCTAGGATTCAACCCCTAAAGACAAGACCTAACCTAGCTGACCTCTAGAGTTGATCTTCAAGGTTGGCTCCAAGGTCCTTCAAGGGTGAACCGCCACCTTGCAAGTGCCAAGAAAGCTAGCTCACAAGCCCTAAGGCTCGGCCATGCTATTCTTGTGCCACCAAGCAAGCTTGCACCACTTCCTTTGATGCTTGTTGCGCCATCATGCAAGGATGCTCAATCATGTAGGATGCACCCCCTAACCTTCGTCTTGAATTTTTACAAAATAAGAAAAGAGGCACATAGGCCTCACAAGAATACATCTTAGGCATGCAAAGGGGCTTGATTCACGATCACAACACCATGCACAAACAAGGCATTTACTTATGCAATTCTACACGCTCATGAAAACATAAAATCTAAAATTTTAATTTTCATAAAACAAGTCTCCTTTCCTCATCTTCTTCTCACAAATCTTTTGGTTATTTGCGATTAACTTTTCATGATGATTTCATAGATCCTATCGGCTGACAATTTTGTTAGATCAAGAGACACGGCCAGTCCGAAGACACATTGCCCGTCCTACTTCACAAAACTATGTGCGCCTTCGATCTTAAATCAATCAAGAAAAATAACTAAAAAATCCAAAAGAGATTGACAAGAGGGTAGGAACAAGAAACTATAATTTTTCTACTTAAAGAAAAACATGCGCCATATATGTATGCAATTTGCGAAAATTGAAATATGGCATGTGAGCATGAAAATGCATGAAAGAACATCGTTCGAGGCTCGCACGTCACTCTGATGCCACTATTGGGAAACCACAGGGATATTTTACAATTTTTCAGAGATAGACATTGCATATTACATTGCACAGCAGAACAATATCCCCGAAGTAGGCCAGTCCCAAAAACCCAGTGAAGATCGTCAAGCGAGGGGGTCAACACGATGTGATAGTAAGTACCTAGGGCAAGCGAGGAGGTTAATGTCGAGGTAGGCACCCGAGTGTTCACCCTCTGCCGTCTCACACACACGGATGCCTCGAGCACTCTTTTTCCTCGCCCGGTGCTACCCTCGGGAAGAAGATCCAAGCCTTAGGTCCACCTTCTTCAAGCCTTGCGCCACCTCCAAGGATATGCACCAATGATGAAGAAGATAAGAGAGAAGATGATGCCGCCAAGCCCTTACTTCACTTGCGCCAAAGGAGGTGGAAGAAGGGAAGAAGCTTGCGGCCACATGATGGAAGAAGGATGTGCCACCCTTGTTGTTCTCACCCCCTTGCCCTTGCTTACGTCTTCAAGAAGTAGTCTCTTCAGGGGTGGTGACAAGGGGTCTCTTTTATAAGAGCAAGAGGCGGTTTAGCATGGGCTTAGATCACGACAAGTGTGCGGCTAGGATAAGGGGTTAACAATTAGGGTTTGAGGTAAGGAAAGTCTCCAAGACTTTACCATAAACCTCATTCAACCTATCCATATTTGCCCAAGTGCCATATCAGCCCCAAGACATGCCTTAGAGGCAATCTTACCATCAAGGGTTGAAGGGCTAGGCGCATAATGCTTCCTAATGAAGCAAAAGGCGCCTCCCTCACCCCATTATGCCCCTAGGCACCAATGGGGTGAGACTTCTCCCCATTATACCCTTTTAGTCCATTACCTCTTCATGAGAACTTGTTATTGGGCCTCATTGGGTAATGAGCAAGCCCAAACTTCATTGCACGGGTTGATTAAGCCATTAGATCCAATCCAATGCAACCCTAATCCAAATGTGACCAACCATGGTCAAATATGGGTCAACCTGCCAAAAATGAAGTTTGGCTCCAATAACATTCTTCCATCTCATTAGACCCATTGGCGTTGATGAAATCTCCTAAATAGATCCGAGTTATCCAATAACTCGATCATAAGGCTTCCCGATCAATATGAGAACTCGAGTATCTTGGTGTGTGACCCTGTAGGTTCCTTTGACATTGGCAGTACTGACCTAAGGTCACCACAAGCAGTGTGTGGCACCTAGCAATGCATCGCTGCTACCCAAGTCATTGGAATGGATATCGACATCGACATCCCCATCATCGCAACTAGGTACGGATGCATTATAGTCCCTTTACCAAACTGATATCCGATTGGACAAGTGTGTCATCACTTGTATTCACCCAATCACATGGTTATGACTAAATCAGGTTTTCACCTGGGAATGACCATACACTTTCAGTCATAGAACCATAATGGACCTGCATGGATATCAAGCTTCCCTTAGGAAGAGGCAAATCCTTTGTCTATACATTGATCTTCATATATGGTTTGCAACATACTCAATGACAACCTTTATAACCCCTCCCAGCTACGGCGAGGTGTTAGGTTGCATCAAAGTATGTCCCTAACCATACAGAAGAGTCATTGACCTCAAGTCTAAGGATCAATGCATCTCCTATCACTTGTGAGGGTAACTCATGACACTAAGTCATTGCCTCACAGCGGGTCAATCCAGCATATCTATCACTGATATGCCCATATGTCTCTGCTAGCTCCTAGTGCCTAATAAGCACATATAGTAGTCTCACAAGTACCAGAGCTATCCCATATCCACTCAGGTACATCGATTGGGGACAATCATTTGAGCACAGATCTAATCTGTCTCCAAGGACATTATCATGTAAGTATATAATCACAGATGTAAACAAACAATGATAACGACAATGCCAGAATGATATAAAAGTATCAAAGTCAAGTAGTACATAGGTTGACCAAATATAGGTCTCAGGGCATATACACCAACAGAAAGTGATCTTAAATCTTCTTGTCGATGATTTACTTATTTTAGCATTGAACAAATCTTGTGCGAAAGTAAGGATTTGTTCTTTGTAAATTGTCTGCGCAAAAGCGAGATAATTTATTTATTAAGTAAATTATATCTTTATCATATTAAGAGTAAACTGACAATCATTTAATTATATCTAGTTGTTGAAATTAAGGTGGATGAAACCTTAGTCCCAGCTTTTCTTGCTGATATTCTGTGTGATTTCTGTTTGCTGCTTACATAGTATTTGATTGCCTAGCTAATAAGAAATTAATTCTTTGGTACTTAACAAACGAGGTCTCTATGGTTCGATATCTTTTTATTACTTCTAGTATTCGTGCACTTGCGGACACAACAGCAACCCGTGCTCAACCAGTGCATATGCCAATCTCAAGTGTATCATAGCTATTCCTTACCTACTATGATACTTGACCGGGGACAATCCATTGAGACTAGATGAAATCTATCTCTAGGAACATTGTATATGCAAATGTGCATATGATGTAGATGTACCAAATGCATAACAACAACCATGCTAGGATATATATCACAAATAAATGTGACACATATCAAACTAGCCATAGGTCCTACGGCATATACACCAACAATCTCCCACTTGCACTAGGACCATGAAAGGGAGTCAACTCAACCTCATGTCCTTGGTCTAACCTACCACGCTCCTGCGGCGCAAGAGCATTGATTGGGTTGTATTACAATTGATGATATTTTGCTTTTGAGCACCTTGTAGAGATGCATACTTGATGACATAATGACTTGTATAATTTTGATCATGAATGAGTATATGCTGTTTTTGTTGATGTGATTATTTTGTGGCCAAATCTATATTTGAAGATATTCTTGTTGATAGTATGATTCCATTAATAATGAATGAATTCATGCATGTGATTAGGACTAGATTTATCATGTTGAATTTATTTCTCTAATATATATCTGCTTTTGGAATTTTTCATTGATTGATGAATGAGATTTTGGGTGGATATATTATTTGATGAATTTGATTTAAAAGTAGAACTACTTTTTAAATAAAATTAGCATATGAGTATGATTTTTGAATTGATGTCAATTGATTAATCTAGTTGATGTTTAGATTATATTACTATTTGTTGGGAAGAAAGAATCCAAAATCCAAAAAGAGTGAGAGACCCCTCTACTTGGCACTATGTAAAGTTGACAGTGGCACCTAAGATATGAGTTGAAGTTTGTAAAATAAAAGAGAGAGAGAAAAAGAAAACGACACCTCTACTTGGCACTGTGTAAAATTGACAGTGGTACAGAAGATAAGAGTTGAAGTGCAAATAAAAAGTGTGTATCTATGTGGGTACATACCATAAAAAAAATTTAGAAAAGAAAGATTTTGAGTTGAAAAAGATTTTGTATTTCCTATTCTTGTAAACAAAGGTATGATAGAATTAAACTGAAACTTGGGTGAATTCATGAGACTGAGATTCTACCTTTTATACAAGTTGAAAAGTTTTATTTGATTAAGTTGTGGATCTTGAGAATTGAATTGAAAGGATGATATATCTATTTAAAATTTTATGAAACAATTGGTGAAAACTTTTCATTGGTGATTATTGTTGGGGTATGCCCTTAAGGCTAATGTTTGAGGCCTTGGGATTGTATCAGTATCATGTAATAAACTCTTGTGTTTATAAAGGCATGGTTATTATTCAGGTTGTTACCTTGTCTGCTGTAATAAGAGTACTACTGAATAATGTCTCAAAACTGTTCAGCTGGGCTGACATGTAGTAATGTCCTTAGTCGAGATATCTTGGTGAACATGAGACAGCCTTGATATGATGGAGACTAATATGTATTCTAATCTTATAGGATGCTTCGAGCATGGAATAAGATGTAGACTCATGGGTACATTGGATGTACTGGACAGACCCTACTAGGATATTCAATTGCTTGTCACAATGTGAATAATCCTTGTATGCTACAAGTGGCACATGTCCTTTGACTTGAGATCACTTGTGTTTCTAAATGATGAATGTCATTGTTTTGAGGTAGTTCAATATCATTTGAAATATAATGGTTATAGACTATCTTGGATAATGATCATGAGTCAGGTTAGGACACTAGTGATAGATAAAGGATTGCCGTCTCCTTGTTTAAGGAGTGTGATGTTCTAAGGCCCCCCCCCTATATGAGATGATTGAGAAAGTGTATGGCCATACCCAGATGACTATGTTCATCTGATCTAATCATGCTCATCGTATTGGAGTTACAGGCTTGACATGCTTGTCTAATAAGAACATCCAGTGGCAAAGGAAACATGTATGCCTCGTGAAATGGATTCACACTTGTGCTATGATTTGGGTGTAGTCTTGGAAGACTCTTTCCTTTATATCGGGAGACAGTGATGTGTTGCTAGATACCCCTCACTGATTGTGATAACGTGAGTTATCGTTACCGACATTTAAAGGAAACCCTCAGGGTCGCACAATTTGGTGATATGGCTTACTTGAGTCAGATCGTGTGGACTGGATTGTTTTGATTCAGTTTAAGGGAGTTTAAACTCTGATTGTAAGTGAGATCTGGTCTAATCATGTTTGATTGATTAGGGCTTGAGATCGGTAAGCTTCGATCGAGAGTGTTGATGCTAGATCGGTGAGATCAAGAGCATCATGAGATGTGTGGTTAGATCTTGAACCTTCATGGTTCATATGAGATTTAGACCATGGCTTGGCTTGGTTCAATTTGGTTCTTAAACCAAATGAGATTGGACCGAATTCAATTGAACCGGTTCACATATGTGAACGCATGGTTCGAATTGAATTGGCGTTTTGATTTGGTTCTCAAGACATAAGCGCATGTCTTGATGACTTTCCAAATTGGGAAGTCTTGTAACGCCATAACGCCCAAAACGCTTGTCTCTCTTGTCTTGTCGCCGTTTTGCTCTTGGGAGTAGAGTGTGGTTGACGAAGAAAGAAGAGCTTTCGGCCAAGAAGGAGCGATCATCTCATCTCCTCAACACAAAGGACATCTTGGCAATTGTTGCTAGCACAAGAGTTGCGCAAGGAGTAAGTCTTCATCCCTTGTGTGTGTCTTCTTTGGAGGAGAGCCTTTTCGCCCTCTTGCTTCCAAGGCGCCGTCCAAATCATGGCCATGGTGAGATCTTCTAGATCTTCTCTTGATCTTGATAAGCAAACTAAGTTGATCATATAGATATACTTCATGAGATCTATTGAAACCCTAATTCCGCTCATGCTAGTTCTTAGATTATGCATGCTTAGGGTTTGCGCTCCCCCTTGAAGGGGACCCAATAATTGGTATCAGAGGAAGGGTTTTTCGGTATCATCTATATGATTGCTTTGCTGAGGTTGTGATCCATTCATGATGCCATATTGCGCTCACTTCATGCTTTGTTTTCTTGCGCTTACATGATGTTGTGTGCACATAAGTTTGTTTGCGCTTGTATCATTGCTTGGAGAAGTTTGCGCTTATGCCTAGATCTTTGGTTTATCAACATGCAAAGAATGACATGCTAGATATTTGATGTATCTTGTTTATCAAAGTGGCGCATGTTACTTGTTTGCGCTTGTTGTAGTTGTTTTTCAAAGAAAAACCTTACATCTTGCGCGCCTATCACCATAGATCTAAGTGGCGCCTGCTATAATCCCTTAGACGGGTTAGTAGGGTTGAAGGCATCCTCTAGGGAAGATCCAACTAGTCTGATCAGACCATCTGACAGCCTAGATGGGTTGACCTGATAGCACCTGTGCGCAAGCACAAGGTGGCTATAGGTTGACTGCATCAAGGGCGTGTAGCGAGGTCTGGTTGAGACGACTAATGAACACACATGAGTTAGCCCCGGGGTCACACCCGCTTGCCAAAACTCATGAGGGTTGTTCAGCCCTTGTAGCATGCATGGTTGACCATTAGGTCAACTCGAGTCAGTTAGGACTTGGTGCATGCAAGGGCAGTGGATCTGACTAGCTGGATGAGTGGATCCCTGTTAATGGACCGTTGTAAGGTAGTAGGGCTCATAAGAAAATTAAAATTGATGCCAATGGGGTTTTCAAAATTTTATTTTCTTTGTAATGGATCACATGTTGTTTTTGATGCCATGATGCATGTTTATTTCATCTTATGTGGGATGCCCTTTTAATGTGTGCTGTGCTGGGGCCTGCGAGCCTGGTAAATTGTAAATAATTATTTTGTGATCTGCGAATCACAATTTTAATTTATTTATTGTATATTTGACCTGCGAGTCAAGATAGTCTAGATAGATCAAAATGTATTTTGATTAGACAAGAGCACACATCGCAGAGGCGCATTCAGCTGGTGGGTGCATCTGAGCTGAATTTGGCGCAAGGGCCCTGGGATGGACCTGATGAGATAAAAGACCCATGAAAAGAAAGTGAAGACTTAAGTAAAATTAAGGTCTCACTTAGGCTATGGGCTTTTACCACATAAGATCAGCATGCTTTCTATTTATTGCTTTTATAATTAGAATTGCATGAGTTTATCTTCTGCTATCACCATAGAACTTACATGATAGGTATGAAGATAAAAGACCGTTAAAATCCAAACGCTAACATATCAAGCTCGTAAGCCTTCTGACGCGAAACCTCACTGTTCTGACTATCGTTGGAGCCGTGTTGTACCAACTCAGTGGGCACGTCCATCTATCTTCAGACGGTGCTGGATTACACCTGCGTGTTACAGAGAAGGGATTTATCGCTTCTCGTTGCTCAGCATAGCACGTGGTGGTCCAGGGAGTAGGTCGGGTCAGCTTGACCATGTAGGCTGCATATGTGGCGCATATGGCAGCACATGGAGGCAGCCATCTGTGGGGTCAGAGACTGTGTTGTACCAACTCAGTTGGAACAGTCTGCTGGATTGCCCAGATGAAGGGGAATCGCACGGGTTGGCGATTGGCTGGGATAGCCTACCAGAGATTAGTGCTTGTACTCTCTGTGCATCTTATCTCGCCTGAGCGGGACGCGGAGACCAAGTGTGAAATCTGGATCCCATCTCACTAAAAGAGTTCTACTCTTTCGGGCTGTTTTGCTGGATTTTTCAGCCAGATAAAATAGTGAGAAAAAGAATCTTTCTTAAGTCCTGGATTGATTCTAGACATTGATACTGACCTTGCTGTTCTTGCATTGTTGTAGATACCTGCAGCAACGAACACCATGAGCTTCAATGTGCGATCCCTACTGGAAAGGGAGAAGTTTGCTGGGCCAAACTTCTCTGACTGGTTCGGACACCTTAAGATCATTCTTAAGGCTGAGAGGAAACTGTATGTCCTCGAGACGGCTGTTCCGCCTCAACCCGCTGCGAACGCCGCAAGGGCGGTTCGTGATGCCTATGAAAAGCACGTCAATGATAGCATTGATGTCGCTTGCCTGATGCTAGCGTCTATGACGCCACCGCTGCAGCGTCAGCATGAGGATATGTCGGCTATAGAGATTATAGCGAACCTCAAGATGCTGTATGCTGCACAGGCGAGGACAGAACGCTATAATCTGACAAAGCTTTTCTTTCAGAGCAAACTGGCTGAAGGGAGCCCAGTGGGAGCTCACGTGCTCAAGATGATTGGGCACAAGGAGGCTCTGGAGAAACTGGGGCATACCATCAACCAGGAGCTTGCTGTAGACATTATTCTGCAGTCTCTCCCGCCCTCTTTCGATGCGTTCATTATTAACTTTAATATGAACAAAATCGATTGTACTCCGGCAGAGCTGCTGAATATGCTCTTGACTACTGAGGAGACTCTGAAGGGAAAGCCTTCAACCTCTGTCTTAATGGTTCCTTTTAGGAACAAGAAGAAGGGGAAGAAGGGTAAAGCCCCTGTCAAGAACTATAGCAAGGCTCTGAAACAGAAGGTAAAGCGGTCGAAGGACAACAGGTGTTTCCACTGTGGCCAGCTGGGTCACTGGAAAAAGGACTGTAAAGTGCTCCAAGGAGATAAGAGGGGAAGCATCGCTTCTGGCTCAGGTATATACGTGACGGAAGTCATGGTTTCATCTTCTTCTATTTCATGGGTGTTGGACACTGCATGTGGAGTTCACATTTGTTCAAATGTACAGGAACTCAAGAGAAGAAGACAGGTGGGACAGCATGAGGTGGACCTACGCGTTGGAAACGGGGCACGGGTTGCTGCTGTTGCTGTAGGAGACTATTTCATTTCTTTACCATCTGGCATTGTATTGGAATTAAACAATTGTTATTTTGTACCGAGTATCACCAAAAATATTATCTCTATTCCTGCTCTTGTCAGGAAAGGATTTGCCTTTGAATGCAATATTTCAAAGTGTGTTTTATCTTATGATAATATTGTTTATGGAACTGGTTCAATTAACAATGGGTTATTCATGTTGGACATGGAAAATTCTATACAAAACATTGATATTAAGAAAGCCAAGTATGCTGAAGACAGCACCTTGTTATGGCATAGTCGTTTAGGCCATATTAACAAGAAGCGCATTAAGCGATTGCATGATCATGGACTGCTGGGATCTTTCTCCTGTGAGGAGATTGATACATGCAAAGCTTGTTTGATGGGTAAAATGACGAAGTCACCTTTTCCTCACAAAGGTCAAAGGGCTTCAGGTTTACTTGACCTTATACACAGTGATGTGTGTGGGCCATTTAGCAAACATGCCAGAGGTGGCTATCAGTACTTCATTACCTTTACTGATGATTTCAGTAGGTATGGTTATGTCTATCTTATGAGACATAAGAGTGAATCTTTTGACAAGTTCAAAGAGTTCAAAAATGAAGTACAGAATCAGCTAGGGCGAAATATCAAGGCACTTCGTTCTGATCGAGGTGGAGAATACTTGAGTCATACGTTTACTGACTATCTGAAGGAGTGTGGGATTATCTCACAGCTCACTCCGCCAGGAACACCGCAATGGAATGGTGTGTCCGAGAGGAGAAATAGAACGTTACTTGATATGGTTCGTTCTATGATGAGTCAGGCTACTCTTCCTTATTCCTTTTGGGGTTTTGCACTGGAAACAGCTGCAAAGGTACTAAACCGAGTGCCATCCAAGGCAGTTTCTAAGACGCCATATGAGTTATGGTATGGGAAACAGCCGAGCTTGACATTTATCAGGATCTGGGGTTGCGAGGCTTATGTCAAAAAGCTCGCCTCTGGGAAACTGGAGAGCAGATCTGAGAAATGCATCTTTGTCGGTTACCCTAAGGAAACTAAGGGTTATTATTTCTACAATCCCAAAGAGAACAAAGTATTTGTTGCTCGGACGGCCATATTTCTTGAGAAGGAGTTTCTTCTGCAAGAAGCCAGTGGGAGAGAAATAAAGCTGGATGAGAATCCAGAGGATGGACAAAGTAGTCAAGCACAGATGGATGTGCCTGAGCCGGTAGATCAGGTTATTGAACAACCTGAGGCTCAGATATCACGGGAACCGCGTAGATCGGGAAGGATCCGTCGTCAGCCTGAGCGCTATGACGGAGTCTACATCATTGATAATGATGAACCCCTTACTTATGCGGATGCGGTCAGTGGACCGAGTCAGCTAGATGGCTTGAAGCTATGCGAGCAGAGATGGACTCCATGTCAGATAACCAGGTCTGGGATTTGGTTGATCCGCCTCCGGGAGTAATCCCTATAGGCTGTAAATGGATCTTCAAGAAGAAGATTGACATGGATGGTAACGTGGTTACCTATAAAGGCAGGCTAGTAGCGAAAGGTTTCAAACAAATCTACGGGATAGATTATGATGAAACTTTCTCTCCTGTAGCCATGTTCAAGTCTATTCGGATTCTTTTCGCGATAGCAGCATATTACGATTATGAGATCTGGCAGATGGATGTGAAGACGGCTTTCCTTAATGGAAAACTGGATGAGGATGTGTATATGACACAACCTGAAGGTTTCACTAATCCAGCAGATCATCATAAAATATGCAAGTTAAAAAGGTCCATTTATGGACTTAAACAAGCATCAAGGAGCTGGAATATTCGTTTTGATGAATCAATCTCTGAGTTTGGTTTCATCAAGAACGAAGATGACCCGTGTGTATATAAGAGGTTTAGTGGGAGCGTGATTACTTTCCTAGTCCTCTACGTCGATGATATCTTAATCATTGGAAACGATATTCCTGAACTGCATGCTGTTAAAGCATGGTTAGGAAAATGTTTTCAGATGAAAGATCTAGGAGAAGCAGCCTATGTGTTAGGTGTGAAGATCTACAGGGATAGATCTAAGAGGCTTCTCGGGCTGTGCCAGAGTACTTACATCGATAAAGTCCTGGAGAGATTCCATTTAGAGAATTCTAAAAGAGGATATCTTCCAGTCAGACATGGTCTGAATCTTTCGAAGAGTCAGTGTCCACAAACACAGACTGAGAAAGAGGAAATGGACAATACGCCTTATGCTTCGGCTATTGGATCCATTATGTATGCGATGTTGTGTACTCGCCCAGACGTCGCTTACGGGTTAAGCGTGACCAGTCGATTCCAAAGTAATCCAGGTCAGGCACACTGGATTGCAGTCAAGAACATCTTAAAATATCTGCGGAGGACCAAAGATATGTTCTTGATATATGGTGGTCAGGAAGAACTCAGTATAGAAGGATATACTGACGCTTCGTTCCAGTCGGACCAGGATGATTTCCGATCGCAATCAGGCTATGTTTTTAGCTTGAATGGTGGAGCAGTGGTGTGGAAGAGTTTCAAACAGTCAACTGTTGCTGATTCCACAACAGAAGCCGAGTATGTTGCAGCCTCGAAAGCATCCAAGGAGGCAGTGTGGATTCGTAAGTTCGTGAGAGAACTTGGTGTTGTTCCTTCAAGTGTCGATCCTTTGGTTATCTTCTGTGATAACACTGGAGCCATCGCACAAGCAAAGGAACCACGGTCGCACCAGAAGTCCAAGCACATACAGAGACGGTTTCACTTGATCCGGGAGATCATTGATCGTGGCGAGATCAAAATATGCAAGGTTCATACAGACGACAATCTGGCTGACCCGCTTACCAAGCCTCTGGCGCAGCAGAAGCATGAGAAGCACTGTAATAACATGGGTTTGAGGTTACTCAACCATTAGATTAAGTACAAGTGGGAGATTGTTGGGGTATGCCCTTAAGGCTAATGTTTGAGGCCTTGGGATTGTATCAATATCATGTAATAAACTCTTGTGTTTATAAAGGCATGGTTATTATTCAGGTTGTTACCTTGTCTGCTGTAATAAGAGTACTACTGAATAATGTCTCAAAACTGTTCAGCTGGGCTGACATGCAGTAATGTCCTTAGTCGAGATATCTTGGTGAACATGAGACAGCCTTGATATGATGGAGACTAATATGTATTCTAATCTTATAGGATGCTTCGAGCATGGAATAAGATGTAGACTCATGGGTACATTGGATGTACTGGACAGACCCTACTAGGATATTCAATTGCTTGTCACAATGTGAATAATCCTTGTATGCTACAAGTGGCACATGTCCTTTGACTTGAGATCACTTGTGTTTCTAAATGATGAATGTCATTGTTTTGAGGTAGTTCAATATCATTTGAAATATAATGGTTATAGACTATCTTGGATAATGATCATGAGTCAGGTTAGGACACTAGTGATAGATAAAGGATTGCCGTCTCCTTGTTTAAGGAGTGTGATGTTCTAAGGCCCCCCCCCCTATATGAGATGATTGAGAAAGTGTATGGCCATACCCAGATGACTATGTTCATCTGATCTAATCATGCTCATCGTATTGGAGTTACAGGCTTGACATGCTTGTCCAATAAGAACATCCAGTGGCAAAGGAAACATGTATGCCTCGTGAAATGGATTCACACTTGTGCTATGATTTGGGTGTAGTCTTGGAAGACTCTTTCCTTTATATCGGAAGACAGTGATGTGTTGCTAGATACCCCTCACTGATTGTGATAACGTGAGTTATCGTTACCGACATTTAAAGGAAACCCTCAGGGTCGCACAATTTGGTGATATGGCTTACTTGAGTCAGATCGTGTGGACTGGATTGTTTTGATTCAGTTTAAGGGAGTTTAAACTCTGATTGTAAGTGAGATCTGGTCTAATCATGTTTGATTGATTAGGGCTTGAGATCGGTAAGCTTCGATCGAGAGTGTTGATGCTAGATCGGTGAGATCAAGAGCATCATGAGATGTGTGGTTAGATCTTGAACCTTCATGGTTCATATGAGATTTAGACCATGGCTTGGCTTGGTTCAATTTGGTTCTTAAACCAAATGAGATTGGACCGAATTCAATTGAACCGGTTCACATATGTGAACGCATGGTTCGAATTGAATTGGCGTTTTGATTTGGTTCTCAAGACATAAGCGCATGTCTTGATGACTTTCCAAATTGGGAAGTCTTGTAACGCCATAACGCCCAAAACGCTTGTCTCTCTTGTCTTGTCGCCGTTTTGCTCTTGGGAGTAGAGTGTGGTTGACGAAGAAAGAAGAGCTTCCGGCCAAGAAGGAGCGATCATCTCATCTCCTCAACACAAAGGACATCTTGGCAATTGTTGCTAGCACAAGAGTTGCGCAAGGAGTAAGTCTTCATCCCTTGTGTGTGTCTTCTTTGGAGGAGAGCCTTTTCGCCCTCTTGCTTCCAAGGCGCCGTCCAAATCATGGCCATGGTGAGATCTTCTAGATCTTCTCATGATCTTGATAAGCAAACTAAGTTGATCATATAGATATACTTCATGCGATCTATTGAAACCCTAATTCCGCTCATGCTAGTTCTTAGATTATGCATGCTTAGGGTTTGCGCTCCCCCTTGAAGGGGACCCAACAATTATATTTTAGAAATATATTCTTCATGAGAAAATCTTTTCCTTTGATCAATTTTAGATTTTTGCTTCAGGACAAACAAAGTTTGAGCCTTATGTGTTTGATGACACCAAAATTTATAGTAAATTTTGTACCATTTCATAAGTATTTTTGTGTCATATTCATGCTCTTTTGCTTATTTTTATGCCTTTTTTATAGATTATTAGGTAATCTACACCTTTTCTGGTTTTTGATAATTTTCAGGTAAAAAGGCATTATTTTTAGGTGTTTTCAAGCAAATTCCGATGCATGGATTAATTCCTACCATCAAGAGAGGATTACATATCAAATTTCACGCAAATTGGAGTTTCACACCAAAATACAGTAGGGCCGTAATCCAAATTACAGTACCGTGGTTTCACTACATCTAAAAAACAAACCACGGCACTACCGTTATTTACGAGTGCTGCCGTATTTTCTGATGATTTTGTACAAAAAGGTTCGTGTAAATTACGGCCCTGCCGTAATGGATTTCACAGACCGTAATCTGGGTTCAATTTTATACAGAAAGTTTATTGGATTTCACGGTACTGCCATGACCAAAATCACGAGCCGTATTTCGAGTCGATTTTTCACCAAAGAGAATTGATACAAATACGGCACTGCCGTAATGCATTTCACAGTACCGTAATTCCAAATGATTTCTGTACCGAGAGCTTCTGCTGAAATTAAGGCACTGCCATAATGGTTTTCACAGCCGTGATTACAACCTAGATTCATAACTTTCTCGGACTGGTTGAAGCCTGATTCTTGCGCGGATGATTTCGGATGATCCAGGCCTTCAATTGAAGATTTTAAAGATGCAAAATAGGAGGGGATCAAGGAGATTGGGGCAGCAGATGAAAAGCCCCAATTTTTATTGACTATTCAAACAGAAATTGAATTTCATCACTAATCGAGGGAGAAATCAAAAAGGGCGTCCCTAGGGCTAGGCACGGTCTCATGCCGAGAGGCGTAGAGGCCACCTCATGAGGTGAAATTTACAGGAAAGCTTCGTCCATAGTAGGAGAGGATACCCCTTAAATTTCAGATTGAAAGGAGTTCAGACGAGGGAGAAATCGAAGAAAGACGTTTTGGGCAGAATAGTAACTTGCGATTTTACTGTAGCAGGCACTGTTCACGGGTACTGTTGATGGTACTGTACTAGTTACTATTTGAATTCTGATTACCGTAAACCCCTGTTCTCTCTTTTTATTTGAATTCTGATTTTTTATGAATTTTTATTGTATTTTTAATTCCATGGTAGTGTAATTTTCCTTGGGACATGGGTGTAATCCCCTTAATTTCTTAATGACTTGATTGTCCTTAATTCATCAGGGAACTCTTGTTATGATAATTCTACTTATGTGATGATTGTCTTTAATTCTCCATAGTTTCATATTATCTGCATGTTTTAGAGTTTTTGTGATATGGACTGAAAAGTGATTGATGAAAACTTGGAACCCTAAAATTGAATGTTAGGAACTCATCGTAAGAAATTAGGTTTGTTCTTATTTCTCGATTTTAGAAGTTTATTGCCATGTTGATAATCTGAATCTAGGATTGAGTTATTGAAATAAACATGATGAGAATATAAGAAATTAAGTATCGGATCGTTGGAGAACCTTAAGTAGAACCTGTGAAAATTATAGTATGAAAATATGTAGTTTTCACTTGAGATGATTGACTTAGAATTTGGATGCACGAAAGTGATCTTTGAGTTCTTTGTCAATGATTTACTTATCTTTAGCATTGAATAGATTCTTTGTGAAAGTGGGGATTGGTTCTTTGTAAATTGTCTGTGCAAAAGAGAGATGATTTTTTTATAAAGTAAATTATATCTTTATCATAATAAAAGTGGACTAATAATGCGCTTATTTCCTTCTAGTCATAGAAATTAAGGTCGATGAAACCCTAGTCCTACTTTCTCTCTCTAATAATTCGTGTGATTTCCACTTGTGCTTTTATCATATTCGATTTGCTTAGCTAGTGAGAAAATAACTATTTGGTGCTTAACACGTAGGTTTCTGTGGTTCGATATCTTTTTATTACTTCGAAGTATCCGTGCACTTGCGGACACAACATGTGTATCATGTTTTTTGGCATTGTTGCCGGGGAGCTTCAATCAATATTAGCAAATTTTTGAAATTTAGTAGACTAAGTATTTTCTTTTTCTTACTTTTTTTTTTTTGTTGCTATTTCCTTCCGTAAGCTTTATTATTGTGACTGATCAATATTTTTTTGCAAAGGAGCTTAGGAACATGTGATCTGTATAACCTAGATCTTGAAGCCTTTATCTTTGAATCTAGAGAATGCCCGAGTACCTTTTGGCTGCTAAAAATATGAACAATGGGATTTTGAGGGCTTATGCTGCTCCATCTATAAAGGGCTTATAGTCAGGTATTGCTCGCCTGAATGTGGAACCCAATTATTTTGAGATCATGCTTACACTACTATCAATGGTTTAGCAACACTAGTTTGGGGGCTCTCCCCTAGAAGACCCTTACATGCGCTTGGCCATATTTTTCTGAATATTGTGATAGTTTTAAGATTAAGGGTGTTCATATAGATGCAATTAAGCTAAGACTATTTCCTTTATCTCTTAGGGATCAGGCTAGAGCGTTCTTGACTAACTACTTTCGTCCTCCTAGAAGACAATTCAGTAGAGGATTCAGATGACAAGTTTCATGCAGAAAGATAGGAAATCACTCTGTTATAACCTAAAAAAATTTATTTTATAATTTAAATTTAAATTTTTTAATTTGGAAAATTTCCTATAATTAATCCCCTAAATATTCTCCCTAATCCTAGACAATTTTAGCCTCCCTAATCCTATAAATAAAACCATAACCCTCCCCTTAATCTATCCAATTAATCCCTAATTACCTCTCCCTAAGTTACTTCTCTCTCCTCACGAGCGCCGCAAAGCCTGTTCCCTATCCTTCCCCTGTTTCACTTCTATTTTGAACGTTGTGGCCTGCCTTTTTGCTCACGTCTTCTCCGACCACGGTAGCAAGTGAGTGAGTCCGGCGAAAATAGGAAGACGTGCCGGTGTCATCTTCATCTCTCCTTGGAGAAGTGCCCACTTTCCGACGAGTTTTCGGACGCGTGCATGGATTCAGAAGTGGCGACGCATGTTCTGAGTCGAGCGTTGACTCCACTCCTTCCGGCGGTGGGTTTTCTGCGTCGGCATCGATTTTGTTCTCCCGGCAACAGCAGAAAAGGTCGCCGGAGTCATCTTCGCCTTCCCTTGAAGCAGCGTCGTCAGTCCGGTGTGCTTCGAACGCGTGCGACGGGCTCAGCGGCGATGGCTCTTTCCTCCTCTCAGCGACAGCATTTCCTTCCCCTCCCTGTGGAGGGGCGATAGTTTTTCCTCTTCCAGCTTCATCCTCTTTCCTCTCCAGGCGGGCAGCGGCTGTCTTCTCTTTCCGGCGAGTTCCCCGGTCCACGTGAGCGGCGAGTTCTGTGGCAAGTGCCGCCTCCCTCTCCTTCCTCTCCCGGCTCCGGCGACAGCTTCTTCCAGAGTCGGCTGTGCCTCCTCCTTCCGGCGGTGAGGCATCCGGCGGCGAGCGCCGGTGGTCTCCCCTGTCGAGCGAACGAAGCGAACATTCGTTTCCACGTCATGCGTTTCGGCAGCAAAGGTAAAGACTTGATGTATTTGTTTATTTTTATTTTATTTTTTTATTATTTAAATCAAATTTATTATTTAAATTCATTTTTTTAAGAAAATAAATTAGAAAAAAATGGAAAACCTAATTATTATTAGGGGCGAGATGCATGATAATTAACTTGATAAAATCGATTTTAAATAGGAAAGTTCGGGTTATTGCATGATTATAGTTTGATACTTGATATATAAGGTTATGATAATATGTGTTTTACACAGTTAGTGAAAAAGGAGTTAACTAATTTTGAAGAGGATTGAGGGATAAAAGATATCAGCAATTGAGGTAGGAATCTTACCCTACTTTTTTGTTACAGTGTCAAGAATTATAGGATTTGCTGCTTATTCCTTTGATTTGATATATGATGCTTATATTAGAATTTGTTGACACTGTTACCTATTTGATTCATCTGCTTGATTTGTTTATGAAATTCAATTGATTTCAATTATCTTGTTCATTGGTCATATTACTTTTCTGTATGCGTGATTAACAAAACTATACTGAGACATCTGATTTAATGGCTTATGAGCATGATTGAACAATTGTGTATCTGTGACATTGACACATGAGTATGTGGAATAGTTGAATATTCGTTATGTTAAAGTCGTGATATATATTGACCTTTGGACTAGATGATTTAATCTCTAGTGGCCTGTATATGTGTTTTATAGTTCTGACGCGTATCGGACTATCTGTTTGCTGGTTATGGCACCGCCAGTTGTCATCGGGACAATACTACGGATGTCACGGTTGGACGCAACCTACCGGGCTGTTTTAGGATAGTCGTTCCATTGCATGAGCAACAGTGGAAACACTTAGAAAATGAGTGTGGCTCTTAAGTGAGTTCTGTTGGCCAGCTTGATGATTTGCAATACATTCTTATATTATTTGTATATCGCTGTTTCAGTCATTGCATTATCTTGTTATTTGACTCCCTCACCGTACTTGTTGATTCCTACTTAGCGTTTTTGCTAACTTCCTTTGTTTCTCTTCTAGGTACAAAGTTAGCGTCTGGGAGGGATTGAGTAGATAGCAGATACTAGCCCGAGTTGAGATAGTTTGTCTTTTGTATTTTTATTTCAGTTGATTTATGTACATCTTGAATAGTATGTTTTAGAGATTGTGTTATAAAACTTTAGATGTTAAAATTGGATGATTCAATTAATAAAGGATATTTGATTATTGTAAGTTCTTTGGTTCCTATTAATATTGTCATCTCCTTGGGGAACCCTGAGCTAGAAATAGCCGGCTTCCCGCCGGGGCGTGACAATTTTAATGGTATCAGAGCTATAGGTTGATACAGAGGTATAAGTTTCTGTAGGCCCATAACCCACAGATCAGAGCTATAAGTTGATACAGAGGTATAAGTTTATGTGGGCCCATAACCCAAAGGTCAGAGCTATAGGTTCAGTAGTAAAGCTTAAGAACATAGGATCCTCAGGGCTAGGATTGGGTTAAGGATAGAATAAATGAATAAATAAAATAAATACTCTTTATATAATTCATATTTCTTTTGGTGTACTCAAATTCTTTTGGGCTATTCTGAATTTGGAGGACCAAATTCTTTTTAAAGGGGTGAATAATGTTATAACCTAAAAAATTTTATTTTATAATTTAAATTTTATATTTTGAATTTGGAAAATTTCCTATAATTAATCCCCTAAATATTCTCCCTAATCCTAGACTATTTTAGCCTCCCTAATCCTATAAATAACACCATAACCCTCCACTTAATCTATCTAAGTAATCCCTTATTACCTCTCCCTAAGTTACTTCTCTCTCCTCACGAGCGCCGCAAGCCTGTTCCCTATCCTTCCCCTGTTTCACTTCTGTTTCAAACATTGTGGCCTACCTTTTTGCTCGCGTCTTCTTCGACCACGGCAGCAAGTGAGTGAGTCCGGTGGCAACAGGAAGACGTGCCGGTGTCGTCTTCATCTCTCCTTTGAGCAGCGCCCACCTTCCGACGAGTTTCAGGACGCGTGCATGGATTCAGAACCGGCGACGCATGTTCTGAGTCGAGCGTCGACTCCACTCCCTCTGGCGGTGGGTTTTCTGCGTCGGCGTCGATTTCATGCTCCCGGCGGCAGCTGAAAAGGTCACCGGAGACGTCTTCGCCTTCCCTTGAAGCAACGTCGTCCGTCCGCTGTTTTTCAGACACGTGCAACGGGTTCAGCGGCGATGCCTCTTTCCTCCTCTCAGCGGCTACATTTCCTTCCCCTCCTTGTGGAGCGGCGACAGTTTTTCCTCTTCCAGCTTCGTCTTCTTTCCTCTCCAGGCGGCAGCGGCTGTCTTCTCTTTCTGGCGAGTTCCCCTGTCCACGCGAGTGGTGAGTTCCCTTGTCCACGCGAGCGGCGAGTTCTGTGGTAAGTGCTGCCTCCCTCTCCTTCCTCTCCCGACGCCGACAGTAGCTTGTTCCAGAGGCGGCTGCTCCTCCTCCTTCCGGCGGCGAGGCATCTGGCGGCGAGCGCTGGTGGTCTCCCCTGTCGAGCGAATGAAGCGAACTTTCGTTTCCGCATCGTGCGTTTCGACAGCAAAGGTAAAGACTTGATGTATTTGTTTAATTTTATTTTATTTTTTTATTATTTAAATCAGATTTATTATTTAAATTCATTTTTTTTAGAAAATGAATGAGAAAAAAAAGGAAAACCTAATTATTATTAGGGGGGAGTTGCATGATAATTAACTTGATAAAATCGATTTTAAATAGGAAAGTTGGGGTTAGTGCATGATTATAGTTTGATACTTGATATATAAGGTTATGATAATATGTGTTTTACACTGTTAGTGAAAAAGGAGTTAATTGATTTTGAAGAGGATTGAAGGATAAAAGATATCAGCACTTGAGGTAGGAATCTTACCCTACTCCTTTAATATAGTGTCAAGAATTATAGGATTTGCTGCTTATTCCTTTGATTTGATATATGATGCTTATATTAGAATTGGATGACACTGATACCTATTTGATTCATCAGCTTGATTTGTTTCTGAAATTCAATTGACTTCAATTATCTTGTTCATTGGTCATATTCTGTTTCTGTGTGCGTGATTAACAAAACTGTATTGAGACATCTGATTTATTGGCTTATGAGCATGATTGAACAATTGTGTATCTGTGACATTGACACATGAGTATGTGGAACAGTTGAATATTCGTTATGTTAAAGTTGTGATATATATTGACCTCTGGACTGGATGATTTAATCTCCAGTGGTCTGTTTATGTGTTTTATAGTTCCAACGCGTATCAGACTATCTGTTTGCCGGTTAGTGCACCGCCAGTTGTCCTCGGGATAATACTACGTATGTCAGGGCTGGATGCAACCTACCGGGCTGTTTTAGGATAGTCGTTCCATTGTATGAGCAGCAGTGGAAACACTCTAAAAATGAGTGCGGCTCTTAAGTGAGATCTGTTGGCCAGCTTGATGATTTGCACGACATTCTTATATTATTTGTATATCGTTGTTTCAATCATTCCATTATCTTGTTATTTGACTCCCTCACCATACTTGTTGATTCCTAGTTAGCGTTTTTGCTAACTTCCTTTGTTTCTCTTCCAGGTACAGAGTTAGCGTCTAGGAGGAATAGAGTAGATAGCAGATACCAGCCCGAGTTGAGATTGTTTATCTTTTGTATTTTTATTTCAGTTGATTTATGTACATCTTGAATAGTATGTTTTAGAGATTGTGTTATAAAACTTTAGATGTTAAAATTGGATGATTCAATTAATAAAGGATATGTGATTATTGTAAGTTCTTTGGTTCCTATTAATATTGTCATCTCCCTGGGGAACCCTGAGCTAGAAATAGCTAGCTTCCCGCCGAGGCGTGACACACTCTATGATGCATGAGACAGATTTAAAGAACTTCATAGAATATGCCCACATCATGGACTTCAAAAATGAGTAATTGTTCACACTTTTTATAATGGTCTAAATTATAACATGAGGCTTATTGTTGATGCAGCTACTGGCTGGGCTTTGATGAACAAGACTATGGATGATGCCATGAACTTGCTGGAGGATATGACCCTCAATCACTATCAATGGTTAGGTGGGAGAGTTAACTCATATAGAGCTGCAACTCCAAGTAAGTATGATTTACACACATTAAGCGTGTTAGGTGCACATGTAAACTATTTATCACGAAAGTTAGAATCCTTTATTGTCAATTCGGTTGAAGCCACTAATGCTTATTGTGAATTTTGTGAAATTTTAGGACACAACTTCACTGAATGCCAATTAGGAATCTCACAACCTGAACCTTTTGGAGAGCAAGCCAACACATTTTGGAATCTCAACCCTATACCATAGTTAGACCCATATTCCAATAGATACAATCCCAGTTGGTGGGACTATGAAAATTTTTCCTATGAGAAAAATCGTAACACAATTCCCCAACTAAGCTACAGGCAATGGCCTGCATTTCAATAGAGGCAATTTGTGTCACCTCAATTGTCTAACATAGAGTCACCACTAGAGACTTTGGTTGCACAAACTAAGAAATTTGAGAGTGTTAGTGAAGGCATTAGGCAACTAACATCTAAACTAGATGCTCTCGAGGCCCACAATAAGATGTTGGAAACTCAATTGGCTAATCAAGCTAGCACCTTTACAAGAGCCTCTAGTAAACTTGGTAAACTCCCATCTCAACTTGAGATAAACCCAAGAGAATATTGTGATTCAATTATAACTTGTGGTGGGAAACAACTTGAGGAGCCTAGGATGCCTGAACATGACACTGAGATTATATCTCCTAAGATACTTCAACCTAGAAAATCAATTGAGGAGATAGAATATGAGAAATCACCTGAAGAGATAACTTCTTTTGTAGGGTCTTGTCATAATGTTGATGTTGTTGAGGAAGTGGTTAACCAAGTTATGATTAGTGAATTACTTGTGGATCCTATAAAAATCTACTTTGTAGTTGAAGAGGAGGTGAAGGATAATGAGGAAACTCAAGCCTTTGTGAAACTCTTTGATTCAACTGAACCAGTCATCCTAAGTAAGGTAAAATTTGAAAATCTACATGATGAGGTAACCAAGGTAACTGATGAAGGAAGTATAGACATGAAATCATTTTATGATGCTTTAAGGTATGAATTCCTTGGTGTTTACACATACATTCTGAACTATGAATAACACTACGGTCGAGCTAATGACCTTAAACAACCGCTTCTTGGGAGGCGACACAAGTTTTTTTGCTTTCTTTTACTTTTGCATTTTGTGTTTTATTTAATTAGTCTTTTGATTTTGAAGTTATGTAGTTTGTTTTGTTTTGTTTAGAATGCTGATGAATTTGCTTTCTTATCACTGTAGAATACCCAAAAATCAATGTTTTGAAGCTTTTTGATTCATCAAGGTCTGTCCATGACCGAAGCTACAGCCAAGATGAAAATTTTTATAATTGCCGCATTTTAAAATGAGAAGTTCATAGCTGAACCCTTACTAATTTCAAATCTGTGATAGTACTTTTAAAGGAATAGTAAAGGTGCCAAGGTGAACTTCATGAAGAGATGATGAAGACGACCCCTGGAAGGAAGGTACTGAAATGAACTCTAATGACAGGGACTTTAAGCCTAAGAGGATGAAGTGAGTATTTCTTTCTCTTATTTCCCCCACTCTCTCACAACAAATTGATTGCATAGAGGACTATACAAATTTTTATGTGGGAAGGGAATTATTATGATGCTTATTCCTTCTAAACCTCAATCTTGTAACTATTCCTTTCGAATTATATTCTGACTTACTATGACTTTTGCTATGTCTATGATACATTACTATGACATTTTGACTATGTTATGATGATAGTTATACTCTTATTTGACTCTGATTCTGTAATGATGATGCTATGGCAAATTGTGCTATCATGATATTATGAGGATTTTTTGCTGATAATTCTTACATATCTGCTATGACTCTGGGACGTGCGGATGTGCTGAAACTCCGATGATTTGAATATGCTACTCTGCTAATGATTTGGTAATCTCTATTGCAATACTTCTTTTTAGGGTGTTATTTACTGCTATGATGTTCTATATTGCTATTGATACTATTTTGTACTCATACTGTGGTGGTTTCATGACATTTTTATGATATTTTATTCATGTTGTGATGTAGTGGTACTTGACACTTTATGATTTGATTGTGATGCTACTCTTTATGGTAGTATATTTTTATGTGTGGATGCGACATTTTTTATAACACTTATGTAAATTGGTTTTATGATGCTATTGAGATGTGTTATGCATTTGTCATGCTGAGATTATTTGATGATATCTTTCTTGGATATTCTTGTCTGGATTATGATAGTGTAATTCTGTGAAGCTTCTATTTTTATGAACTGAGTCTGATTCTAGTATTTTGGATGAATGACATTGCAATATTCTGATGATTTTCTATGATGAGTTGATGATTCTGTGATACATGAAAGTCCCACCCTAGGGGGGGGGGGGGAAACCCTAATAGACGTGCGCATATATATAAAACTTTCGAAGCGGAATTTAGGGTTTCTTAGATCGGTTAGCATGAACACATGATCAACTTGTTCAAGGATTGCAAAGAATCAACAAGAGATCATACCATAGCCATCGTTTAGATGGTGCCTTGGAAGCTAGAGGGCGATATGGCTCTCCTCCAAAGGTGCCGCACACAAGGTGAAGATGGCTTTCTCCTTGTCGTCCTTTGTGCTAGCAAAGAGCTTCAAGAGTCCTAATCGCTTGAAGGGAAGATGAGAGATGACTCTCGGCGTAGATGAACTCCCTCTTCTTTTCGTCAAGTGTCACCACCGAAAAGAGAAGAGAAAACCAAAAAGGATGCCCGCGGCGAGAGAGTGAAGAATCCCCTTTCACGTTCGAAAACGCATAACGTTTTCAACAAAGGAAAACGGCTTTCCAATTTTAGAAAGCACTAACTCCACTTCAACTCCCACGTTACCATCCCTCAATCAAACCATTCGAACCATACGTTCACCATAGTGAACCGGTTCCATTTGGTTTGGTTCAAGTGAATTTGGTTCAAGGACCAAGCCTTGGTTTAAATCTCATTGAACCTCAAGGTTCAAGATCTAACCATTCATCTCTCGATGCTCTTGATCTCACCGATCTAGCATCACTACTCTCGATCGAAGCTTACCGATCTCAAGCCCTAATCAATCAAACATGATCAGACCAGATCTCACTTACAACCAGAGTTTAAATCCCTTTAAACTGAACCAAAACAATTCAGTCCACACAATCTGACATAAGTAAGCCATATCATCAAATTGTGCGACCCTAAGGGTTTCCTTTAAATGTCGGTAACGATAACTTACGTTATCACGATCAGTGAGGGGTATCTAGCAAACACATCACTGTCTCCCGATATAAAGGGAAGAGTCTTCCAAGACTACACCCAAACCATAACACAAGTGTGAATCCACTTCACTAGGCATACATGTTTCCTTTGCCACTGGATGTTCTTATTGGACAAGCGTGTCAAGCCTGTAGCTCCAATATGATGAGCATGATTAGATCAGATGAACATAGTCATCTGGGTATGGCCATACACTTTCTCAATCATCTCATCCAGGGGGGCCCTTTAGAACATCACACTCCAAACAAGGAGACGGCAATCCTATGTCTATCACTAATGCCCTAACATGATTCATGTTCATTATCCAAGATAGTTTATAACCATTATGTTTCAAATGATATTGAACTAGCTCAAAACAATGCCAATCATCATTTAGAAACACAAGTGATCTCAAGTCAGAGGAAGTATGCCACTTGTTCGCATACAAGGATTATTCACATTGTGACAAGCAATTGAACATCCTATGTAGGGTCTGTCCAGTACATCCAATGTACCCATGAGTCTACATCTTATTCCATGCTCAAAGCATCCTATAAGATTAGAACACATATTAGTCTCAATCATATCAAGGCTGTCTCATGTTCACCAAGATATCTCGACTAAGGACTATACTGCATGTCAGCCTAGCTGAACATCACTGAGACATTATTCAGAAGTATTCATATTGCAGCAGATAATGTAACAACCTGAATAACAACCATTGCCTTTATAAACATTGAGTTTATACATAATACTGATACAATCCCAAGGCCTCAAACATTAGCCTTAAGGGCATACCCCAACAATCTCCCACTTGCACTTAATCTAATGGTTGAGAATTCTCAAACCCATATTATTACAGTGCTTCTCATGCTTCTGCTGCGCCAGAGGCTTAGTAAGCGGGTCAGCCAGATTGTCATCTGTATGAACCTTGCAGACTTTGATCTCGCCACGATCAATGATCTCCCGGATCAAGTGAAACCGTCTCTGTATGTGCTTGGACTTCTAGTGCGACCATGGTTCCTTTGCCTGTGCAATTGCTCCAGTGTTATCACAGAAGATAACCAATGGATCTGCACTCGAAGGAACAACACCAAGTTCCTGAACGAACTTACGAATCCACACTGCCTCCTTAGATGCTTCCGAGGCTGCAACATACTCGGCTTCTGTTGTGGAATCAGCAACAATTGATTGTTTGAAACTTTTCCACACCACTGCACCTCCATTCAAGCTAAAAACATAGCCTGATTGCGATCGGAAATCATCCTGGTCAGATTGGAACGAAGTGTCAGTATATCCTTCAATACTGAGTTCTTCCTGACCACCATATACCAAGAACATATCTTTGGTCCTCCGAAGATATTTCAAAATGTTCTTGACTGCAATCCAGTGCGCCTGACCTGGATTACTTTGGAACCGACTGGTCACGCTTAACCCGTAAGCGACGTCTGGGCGAGTACATAACATCGCATACATAATGGACCCAATAGCCGAAGCATAAGGCGTTTTGTCCATTTCATCTTTCTCAGTCTGTGTTTGTGGACACTGACTCTTTGAAAGATTCAGACCATGTCTGACTGGAAGATATCCTCTTTTAGAATTCTCTAAATGGAATCTCTCCAGGACTTTATCGATGTAAGTACTCTGGCACAGCCCGAGAAGCCTCTTAGATCTATCTCTGTAGATCTTCACACCTAATACATAGGCTGCTTCTCCTAGATCTTTCATCTGGAAACATTTTCTTAACCATGCCTTGACGGCATGTAGTTCAGAAATATCGTTTCCAATGATTAAGATATCATCGACGTAGAGGACTAGGAAAGTAATTACGCTCCCACTAAACCTCTTATATACACACGGGTCATCTTCATTCTTGATGAAACCAAACTCACAGATTGATTCATCAAAACGAATATTCCAGCTTCTTGACGCTTGCTTAAGTCCATAAATGGACTTCTTTAACTTGCATATTTTATGACGATCTGATGGATTGGTGAAACCTTCAGGTTGTGTCATATACACATCCTCATCCAGTTTTCCATTAAGGAAAGCAGTCTTCACATCCATCTGCCAGATCTCATAATCATAATATGCTGCTATCGCGAGAATAATCCGAATAGACTTAAACATAGCTACAGGAGAGAAAGTTTCATCATAATCTATCCCGTAGATTTGTTTGAAACCTTTCGCAACTAGCCTGCCTTTATAGGTAACCACGTTACCATCCATGTCAAACTTCTTCTTGAAGATCCATTTACAGCCTATAGGAATTACTCCCGGAGGCGGATCAATCAAATCCCAGACTTGGTTATCTGACATGGAGTCCATCTCGGCTCGCATAGCTTCAAGCCATCTCGCTGATTCCGGTCCACTGACCGCATCCGCATAAGTGAGGGGTTCATCATCAATGATGTAGATTCCGTCATAGCGCTCAGGCTGTCGACGGATCCTTCCCGATCTTCGCGGTTCCCGTGATATCTGAGCCTCAAGTTGTTCAGTAACCTGATCTACTGGCTCAGGCTCATCCAACTGTGCTTGACTACTTTGTCCTTCTTCTGGATTCTCATCCAGCTTTATTTCTCTCCCACTGGCCTCTTGCAGAAGAAATTCCTTCTCAAGAAAAATAGCCGTCCGAGCAACAAATACTTTGTTCTCTTTGGGATCGTAGAAATAATAACCCTTAGTTTCCTTAGGGTAACCGACAAAGATACATTTCTCAGATCTGCTCTCTAGTTTCCCAGAGGCGAGCTTTTTGACATAAGCCTCGCAACCCCAGATCTTGATAAACGTCAAGCTTGGCTGTTTCCCATACCATAACTCATATGGCGTCTTTGAAACTGCCTTGGATGGCACTCGGTTTAGTACCTTTGCAGCTGTTTCCAGTGCAAATCCCCAAAAGGAGTAAGGCAGAGTAGCCTGACTCATCATAGAACGAACCATATCCAGTAAGGTTCTGTTCCTCCTCTCGGACACACCATTCCATTGCGGTGTTCCTGGCGGAGTGAGCTGTGAGATAATCCCACACTCCTTCAGATAGTCAGTAAACTCTTGACTCAAGTATTCACCACCTCGATCTGAACGAAGTGCCTTGATATTTCGGCCTAGCTGATTCTGTACTTCATTCTTGAACTCTTTGAACTTGTCAAAAGATTCACTTTTATGTCTCATTAGATAGACATACCCATATCTACTGAAATCATCAGTAAAGGTAATGAAGTATAGATAGCCACCTCTGGCATGTTTACTAAAAGGCCCACACACATCACTGTGTATAAGGTCAAGTAAACCTGAAGCCCTTTGACCTTTCTTAGGAAAAGGAGACTTCGTCATTTTACCCATTAAACAAGCTTTGCATGTATCAATCTCCTTATAGGAGAATGATCCCAGCAGTCCATGATCATGCAACCGCTTAATGCGCTTCTTGTTAATATGGCCTAAACGACTATGCCATAGCAAGGTGCTGTTATCAGCATACTTAGCTTTCTTGTTATCAATTTGTTGTATAGAACATTCCATGTCCAACATGAATAACCCATTGTTAATCGACCCAGTAGCATAAACAATATTATCAAAAGAAATAATACACTTTGAAATATTGCATTCAAAGGAAAACCCTTTCCTGACAAGAGCAGGAATAGAGATAATATTTTTTCGTTATGCTTGGTACAAAATAACAATTGTCTAGTTCCAATACAAGTCCAGATGGTAATGAGATGTAATAAACGCCTACAGCAACAGCAGCAACCCGTGCCCCGTTTCCTACTCGTAGGTCCACCTCATGCTGTCCCACCTGTCTTCTTCTCTTGAGTTCCTGTACATTTGAACAAATGTGAACTCCACATGCAGTGTCCAACACCCATGATATGGAAGAAGAAACCATGACCTCAGTCACAAAAATACCTGAGCCAGAAGCGAAACTTCCCTTCTTGTGTCCTTGGAGCGCTTTACAGTCCTTTTTCCAGTGACCCAGCTGGCCACAGTGGAAACATCTGTATTCCTTCGACCGCTTAACCTTTTGTTTCAGAGCCTTGCTGTAGCTCTTAACAGGGGCTTTGCCTTTCTTCCCTTTCTTCTTGTTCCTAGAAGGAACCATTAATACAGAGGATACAGGCTTTCCCTTTAGAGTCAACTCTGTAGTCAAGAGCATATTCAGTAACTCTGCCGGCGTACAGTCGATCTTGTTCATATTAAAGTTAATGATGAACGGATCGAAAGAGGTCGAGAGAGACTGCAATATGATGTCTACAGCAAGCTCCTGATTGATGGTATGTCCCAGTTTCTCTAGAGCCTCTTTGTACCCAATCATCTTGAGTACGTGAGCTCCCACTGGACTCCCTTCAGTCAGTTTGCTCTGAAAGAAAAGTTTAGTCAAATTGTAGCATTCAGTCCTCGCCTGTGCAGCATACAGCATCTTGAGGTTTGCTATAATTTCTATAGCAGAGAGATCCTCATGCTGACGCTACAGCTCTGGCGTCATAGACACAAGCATCAGGCAAGCGACATCAATGCTATCATTGACATGCTTCTCATAGGCATCCCGAACCGCCCTTGCGGCGTTCGCAGCGGGTTGAGGCGGTATAGCCGTCTCGAGGACATACAGTTTCCTCTCAGCCTTAAGAACAATCTTAAGGTGTCCGTACCAGTCTGAGAAGTTTGGTCCAGCAAACTTCTCCCTTTCTAGTAGGGATCGCACATTGAAATTCGTGGTGTTCGTTGCTGCAGTAATCTACAACAATGCAAGAACAGCAAGGTTAGTATCAATGTGAGAATCAATTCAGGACTTAAGAATGATTCTTTTCTCACTATTTTATCTGGCTGAAAAATCCAGCAAAACAGCCCGAAAGAGTAAAACTCTTTTAGTGAGATGGGATCCAGATTTCATACTTGGTCTCCGTGTCCCGCTCAAGCGAGATAAGATGCACAGAGAGTACAAGCACTAATCTCTGGTAGGCAATCCCTGCCAATCGCCAACCCGTGCGATTCCCCTTCATCTGGGCAATCCAGCAGACTGTGCCAACTGAGTTGGTACAACACAGTCTCTGATCCCACAGATGGCTACCTCCATATAGCTACCATATGCTCCACATATGTAGCCTACATGGTCAAGCTGACCCGACCTACTCCCTGGACCACCACGTGCTATGCTGAGCAACGAGAAGCGATAAATCCCTTCCCTGTAACACGCAGGTGTAATCACACACCGTCTGAAGATAGATGGGCGTGCCCACTGAGTGGGTACAACACGGCCCCAACGATAGTCAGAACAGTGAGGTTTCGCGCCAGAAGGCTTACGAGCTTGATATTTTAGCGTTGGATTTTAACGGTCTTTTATCTTCTTAACTATCATGCAAACCCTATGGTGATAGCAGAAGATTAAATCATGCAATTCTAATTATATAAACAATAAATAGAAAGCATGCTGATCTTATGTGGTAAAAGCCCATTAAGCCAAGGTAAGACCTTAATTTAACTTAAGTCTTCACTTGAGCTGTTGATGGGTCTTTTGCATCTCATCTGGCCCAACCCAGGGCCTCAGCTGTTGGGGTATGCCCTTAAGGCTAATGTTTGAGGCCTGTGGGAATGTATCTGTATCATGTAATAAACTCTTATGTTTATAAAGGCATGGTTGTTATTCAGTTAGCTACATTGTCTGCTGCAATATATGTTCTTCTGAATAATGTCTCAAAGCTGTTCAGCTGGGCTGACAAGCTATTATGTCCTTAGTCGATATATCTTGGTGAACATGAGACAGCCTTGATATGGTTAAGACTAATATGTGTTCTAATCTTATAGGATGCTTCGAGCATGGAATAAGATGTAGACTCATGGGTACATGGGATGTACTGGACAGACCCTACTAGGATGTTCAATTGTTTGTCACAATGTGAATATTCCTTGGATATGACAAGTGGCACATTTCCTCTGACTTGAGATCACTTGTGTTTTCTAAATGATGATTGTCATTGTTTTGAGGTAGTTCAATATCATTTGAAACATAATGATTATAGACTATCTTGGATGGTGAGCTTGAGTCAGGTTAGAGCACTAGTGATAGACATAGGATTGCCGTCTCCTTGTTTAAGGAGTGTGATGTTCTAAAGGGGCCCCCTGGATGAGATGATTGAGAAAGTGTATGGCCATACCCAGGTGACTGTGTTCATCTGTTCTAATCATGCTCATCATATTGGAATTACGAGCTTGACAGGCTTGTCCAATAAGAACATCCAGTGGCAAAGGAAATATGCATGCCTAGTGATTTGAGTCACACTTGTGCTATGGTTTGGGTGTAGTCTTGGAAGACTCTTTCCTTTCTATCGGGAGACAGTGATGTGTTGCTAGATACCCCTCACTGATCGTGATAACGTGAGTTATCGTTACCGACATTTAAAGGAAACCCTTAGGGTCGCACAATTTGATGATATGGCTTACTTAAGTCAGATCGTGTGGACTGAATTGTTTGGGTTCAGTTTAAAGGGATTTAATCTCTGATTGTGAGTGAGATCTGGTCTGATCATGTTTGATTGATTAGGGCTTGAGATCGGTAAGCTTCGATCGAGAGAATGTATGCCAGATCGGTCAGATCAGGGGCATCGTTGAGATCGACGGTTAGATCGTGAACCTTAGGGTTTATTTAAGATCTAGACTAGATCATTGGCTTGATTGGTTCTTAAACCGAACCAAAGTGAACCGGCTCACTAAATGAGCGCTTGGTTCATAGGGAGAGGAGTAGGCGACAAGTTCACTTGGCGTGAACGTTGTGGTGAGGAGTGGTTACTATTTTTAGTAACCATGATCTCCATTTGGAGAGTGCGCTCATCAAAATAGAATATACTCTATTTTCGCTTGGAGATATTCCTCTCGCCCATATTCCTCTCGTCTCTCTCGTGAGTGTGGCGACGCTTTGAAGGTTGAGGAGGATTCGGCCAAGAAGAAAGAGATCTCATTTTCCCTTCACTCGACAAGGACCTCTTGGAACCTTGCTAGCACAAGGGGCACCAAGAGAGATAGCGACATCATCTTGTGTGTGACGACAAGGAGAAGATCTACTTTGATCTTTGCTTCCAAGGAAACATCTTCCCATGGCGATGGTATGATTGTTTTCTTATTATCAAGTTGATCTTTTAGCATGCATATCGATCCTATAACCCTAGTTCCGCAAGAAGAAAATTTTATGCGCCATATGCTTTAGGGTTATGCTCCCCCTAGAAGGGGACCCCCCTTATCTTAAGGGGTACTTACAATTGGTATCAGAGCCTTGGTTGAATGCATGTTCATTATGATTGCTTTGGCCTTGTGATTCCATATGCTTAGATCTATATAACATGCGAAAGTTGCATGATAGGTTTTATCATCTTGCGAAACTTCATGTATGAAATATGTTTCCATCTATTGGCGCATGTATGTTGTAAGTTGGCGCATCTTGTTTTTGTTTTACAAAACTTCAATACTTGCGCGACTCATTATAGATCTAAGGCTTTACTATAAACCCTTAGACGGGTTATTAGGGTTGAAGTCAACCCCTAGGTTAGATCCAGAATGTCTGATCAGATCATCTGACAGCCTGAATGGGTCGATCAAATAGCACCTTGGCGCAAGCCTATGGTGGCTATAGGTCGACTGCAGACAGGTGTGTAGCGATGTCTGCTTGAGACGACTTATGAACGCACCTGAGTTAGGCCCGGGGTCACGCCCGTTTGCCAGAACTCTGTGTGGTCGTTCAGCCCTTGCGCATGCATGGTTGACCCTATGGTCGACTCAAGTCAGTTAGGACTTGGTGCATGCAAGGGCAGTGGATCTGACTAGGTTGGATGAGTGGATCCCTAGTGATGGACCATTGTAAGGTTGTAGGGCAAATAAGGAAAAATTAAAATTGATCCCATGGGGTTTTCAAAAATTTTAATTTTTATGATTGGATCACATGGTTATTGATTGATGCATATGCTTGGTTATTTAGTCTTATGTGGGCTGCCCATATTAATTGTGTGCTGTGCTGGGGCCTGCGAGCCTGTATTAAACAATTGTAAATTAATTATTGTGATCTGCGCATCACTGTGTTTTAATTTATAAATGTAAGTGACCTGCGTGTCACTCTTGTCTAGATAGTTAAATTTGTAATTTAATTAGACAAGAGCACAGAGCACACTTGGCAGAGGCGCATGCAGCAAGTGGCTGGACCAGGTGGGAGGTCTAGGGTTTGACCCTAGGACCAGGCGCATTTTCCCTGGTGGGCGCACCTGTGCTGTAATTGGCGCTTGGGCCCAGGTTTGGGCCAGATAAGCAGCTAAAGACCCATGAAGAGCAAATGAAGACTTAAGTTAGGTTAAGGTCTTCTAGGGCTATGGGCTTTTACCACATAAGATACATGCTTTCTTTTATTGCTTAATATTAGAATTGCATGATTAAATTATCTTCTGCTATCACCATAGGAATTGCATGATAGGCAAGAAGATAAAAGACCGTTAAAATCCAACGCTTAAATATCAAGCTCGTAAGCCTTCTGACGCGAAACCTCACTGTTCTGATTATCGTTGGAGCCGTGTTGTACCCACTCAGTGGGCACGTCCATCTATCTTCAGACGGTGCGGGATTACACCTGCGTGTTACAGAGTAGGGATTTATCCCTTCTCGTTGCTCAGCATAGCACGTGGTGGTCCAGGGAGTAGGTCGGGTCAGCTTGACCATGTAGGCTACATATGTGGCGCATATGGTAGCACATGGAGGCAGCCATCTGTGGGGTCAGAGATTGTGTTGTACCAACTCAGTTGGCACAGTCTGCTGGACTGCCCGGATGAAGGGGAATCGCACGGGTTGGCGATCGGCAGGGACTGCCTACCAGAAACTAGTGCTTGTACTCTCTGTGCATCTTATCTCGCCTGAGCGGGACGCGGAGACCAAGTATGAAATCTGGATCCCATCTCACTAAAAGAGTTCTACTCTTTCGGGCTGTTTTGCTGGATTTTTCACGCCTGATAAAATAGTGAGAAAAAGGAATCTTTCTTAAGTCCTGATTGATTCTTATACATTGATACTGACCTTGCTGTTCTTGCATTGTTGTAGATACCTGCAGCAACGAACACCATGAACTTCAATGTGCGATCCCTACTGGAAAGGGAGAAGTTTGCTGGGCCGAACTTCTCTGACTGGTTTGGACACCTTAAGATCGTTCTTAAGGCAGAGAGGAAACTGTATGTCCTCGAGACGGCGATACCGCCGCAGCCCGCTCCGAACGCCGCAAGGGCGGTTCGAGAAGCCTATGAAAAGCACGTCAATGATAGCATTGATGTCGCTTGCCTGATGCTAGCGTCTATGACGCCACCGCTGCAGCGTCAGCATGAGGATATGTCGGCTATACAGATTATAGCAAACCTCAAGATGCTGTATGCTGCACAGGCGAGGACTGAACGCTACAATTTGACGAAGCTCTTCTTTCAGAGCAAACTGGCTGAAGGGAGCCCAGTGGGAGCTCACGTGCTCAAGATGATTGGGCACAAGGAGGCTCTAGAGAAACTGGGGCATACCATCAACCAGGAGCTTGCTGTGGATATTATTCTGCAGTCTCTCCCGCCGTCATTCGACGCGTTCATTATTAATTTTAATATGAACAAAATCGATTGTACTCCGGCAGAGCTGCTGAATATGCTCTTGACCACTGAGGAGACTCTGAAGGGTAAGCCTTCGACCTCTGTCTTAATGGTTCCTTCCAGGAACAAAAAGAAGGGGAAGAAGGGCAAGGCCCCGGTCAAGAACTACAGCAAGGCACTGAAGCAAAAGGTGAAGCGGTCTAAGGAATACAGGTGTTTCCACTGTGGCCAGCTGGGTCACTGGAAAAAGGACTGTAAAGCGCTCCAAGGAGATAAGAGGGGAAGCTTTGCTTCTGGCTCAGGTATATTCGTGACTGAGGTCATGTTTTCTTCTTCTATATCATGGGTGTTGGACACTGCATGTGGAGTTCACATTTGTTCAAATGTACAGGAACTCAAGAGAAGAAGGCAGGTGGGACAGCATGAGGTGGACCTACGAGTTGGAAACGGGGCACGGGTTGCTGCTGTTGCTGTAGGAGACTACTTTATTTCTTTACCATCTGGACTTGTATTGGAACTAAACAGTTGTTACTTTGTTCCCAGTATAACTAAAAATATTATCTCCATTCCTGCTCTTGTCAGGAAGGGGTTTTCCTTTGAATGCAATATTTCAAAGTGTATTTTGTCTTATGATAATATTGTTTATGCAACTGGTTCAATTAACAATGGGTTATTCATGTTGGACATGGAATGTTCAATACAGCAAATTGATATTAAGAAAGCCAAGTATGCTGATGACAGCACCTTGCTATGGCATAGTCGTTTAGGCCATATTAACGAGAAACGCATTAAGCGGTTGCATGAAAATGGACTGCTGGGATCATTCTCCTATAAGGAGATTGATACATGCAAAGCTTGTTTGATGGGTAAAATGACGAAGTCACCTTTTCCTCACAAAGGTCAAAGGGCTTCAGGTTTACTTGACCTTATACACAGTGATGTGTGTGGGCCATTTAGTAAACATGCCAGAGGTGGCTATCAGTACTTCATTACCTTTACTGATGATTTCAGTAGATATGGTTATGTCTATCTGATGAGACATAAAAGTGAATCTTTTGACAAGTTCAAAGAGTTCAAAAATGAAGTACAGAATCAGCTAGGCCGTAATATCAAGGCACTTCGCTCAGATCGAGGTGGTGAATACCTAAGTCATGCATTTACTGACTATCTAAAGGAGTGTGGGATTATCTCACAGCTCACTCCACCAGGAACACCGCAATGGAATGGTGTGTCCGAGAGGAGAAATAGAACGCTACTTGATATGGTTCGTTCTATGATGAGTCAGGCTACTCTACCCTACTCCTTTTGGGGTTTTGCGCTGGAAACAGCTGCAAAGGTACTAAACCGAGTGCCATCCAAGGCAGTTTCCAAGACGCCATATGAGTTATGGTATGGGAAACAGCCAAGCTTGACATTTATCAGGATCTGGGGTTGCGAGGCTTATGTCAAAAAGCTCGCCTCTGGGAAACTAGAGAGCAGATCTGACAAATGTATCTTTGTCGGTTACCCTAAGGAAACTAAGGGTTATTATTTCTTCGATCCCAAGGAGAACAAGGTTTTTGTTGCTCGGACGGCCATATTTCTTGAGAAGGAGTTTCTTCTGCAAGAGGCCAGTGGGAGAGAAATAAAACTGGATGAGAATCCAGAGGAAGGACAAAGTGCTCAAGCAGAGTTGGATGTGCCTGAGCTGGTAGAACAGGTTATTGAACAACCTGAGGCTCAGATATCACGGGAACCGCGAAGATCGGGTAGGATCCGTCGACAGCCTGAGCGCTATGATGGAGTCTACATCATTGACAATGATGAACCCGTCACTTATGCGGATGCGGTCAGTGGACCGGAGTCAGCGAGATGGCTTGAAGCTATGCGCGCCGAGATGGACTCCATGTCAGATAACCAAGTTTGGGATTTGGTTGATCCACCTCCGGGAGTTATCCCTATAGGCTGTAAGTGGATCTTCAAGAAGAAGATTGACATGGATGGTAACGTGGTTACCTATAAAGGCAGGCTAGTTGCGAAAGGTTTCAAACAAATCTACGGGATAGATTATGATGAAACTTTCTCTCCTGTAGCCATGTTTAAGTCTATTCGGATTCTTTTCGCGATAGCTGCATATTATGATTATGAGATTTGGCAGATGGATGTGAAAACAGCTTTCCTTAATGGAAATCTGGATGAGGATGTGTATATGACACAACCAGAAGGTTTCACTAATCCAGCAGATCGTCATAAGATATGCAAGTTAAAGAAGTCTATTTATGGACTTAAACAAGCATCAAGAAGCTGGAATATTCGTTTTGATGAATCAGTCACTGAATTTGGTTTCATCAAGAACGAAGATGACCCGTGTGTATATAAGAGGTTTAGTGGGAGCGTGATTACTTTCCTAGTCCTCTACGTCGATGACATCTTGATCATTGGAAATGATATTCCTGAAATGCATGCTGTTAAAGCATGGCTAAGGAAATGTTTCCAGATGAAAGATCTAGGAGAAGCAGCCTATGTGTTAGGTGTGAAGATCTACAGGGATAGATCTAAGAGGCTTCTCGGGCTGTGCCAGAGTACTTACATCGATAAGGTCCTGGAGAGATTTCATTTAGAGAATTCTAAACGAGGATATCTTCCAGTCAGACATGGTCTGAATCTTTCGAAGAGTCAGTGTCCACAAACACAGACTGAGAAAGATGAAATGGACAATACGCCTTATGCTTCGGCTATTGGATCCATTATGTATGCGATGTTGTGTACTCGCCCAGACGTCGCTTACGGGTTAAGCGTGACCAGTCGTTACCAGAGTAATCCAGGTATGGCGCACTGGATTGCAGTCAAGAACATTTTAAAATATCTGCGGAGGACCAAAGATATGTTCTTGATATATGGTGGTCAGGAAGAACTCAGTATTGAAGGATATACTGACGCTTCGTTCCAGTCTGACCAGGATGATTTCCGATCGCAATCAGGCTATGTTTTTAGCTTGAATGGAGGTGCAGTGGTGTGGAAAAGTTTCAAACAGTCAACTGTTGCTGATTCCACAACAGAAGCCGAGTATGTTGCAGCCTCGGAAGCATCCAAGGAGGCAGTGTGGATTCGTAAGTTCGTGAGAGAACTTGGTGTTGTTCCTTCGAGTGCAGATCCTTTGGTTATCTTTTGTGATAACACTGGAGCAATCGCACAAGCAAAGGAACCACGGTCGCACCAGAAGTCCAAGCACATACAGAGACGGTTTCATTTGATCAGGGAGATCATAGATCGTGGCGAGATCAAAATCTGCAAGGTTCATACAGATGACAATCTGGCAGACCCGCTTACCAAGCCTCTGGCGCAGCAGAAGCATGAGAAGCACTGTAATAATATGGGTTTGAGATTTCTCAACCATTAGATTAAGTGCAAGTGGGAGATTGTTGGGGTATGCCCTTAAGGCTAATGTTTGAGGCCTGTGGGAATGTATCTGTATCATGTAATAAACTCTTATGTTTATAAAGGCATGGTTGTTATTCAGTTAGCTACATTGTCTGCTGCAATATATGTTCTTCTGAATAATGTCTCAAAGCTGTTCAGCTGGGCTGACAAGCTATTATGTCCTTAGTCGATATATCTTGGTGAACATGAGACAGCCTTGATATGGTTAAGACTAATATGTGTTCTAATCTTATAGGATGCTTCGAGCATGGAATAAGATATAGACTCATGGGTGCATGGGATGTACTGGACAGACCCTACTAGGATGTTCAATTGTTTGTCACAATGTGAATATTCCTTGGATATGACAAGTGGCACATTTCCTCTGACTTGAGATCACTTGTGTTTTCTAAATGATGATTGTCATTGTTTTGAGGTAGTTCAATATCATTTGAAACATAATGATTATAGACTATCTTGGATGGTGAGCTTGAGTCAGGTTAGAGCACTAGTGATAGACATAGGATTGCCGTCTCCTTGTTTAAGGAGTGTGATGTTCTAAAGGGGCCCCCTGGATGAGATGATTGAGAAAGTGTATGGCCATACCCAGGTGACTGTGTTCATCTGTTCTAATCATGCTCATCATATTGGAATTACGAGCTTGACAGGCTTGTCCAATAAGAACATCCAGTGGCAAAGGAAATATGCATGCCTAGTGATTTGAGTCACACTTGTGCTATGGTTTGGGTGTAGTCTTGGAAGACTCTTTCCTTTCTATCGGGAGACAGTGATGTGTTGCTAGATACCCCTCACTGATCGTGATAACGTGAGTTATCGTTACCGACATTTAAAGGAAACCCTTAGGGTCGCACAATTTGATGATATGGCTTACTTAAGTCAGATCGTGTGGACTGAATTGTTTGGGTTCAGTTTAAAGGGATTTAATCTCTGATTGTGAGTGAGATCTGGTCTGATCATGTTTGATTGATTAGGGCTTGAGATCGGTAAGCTTCGATCGAGAGAATGTATGCCAGATCGGTCAGATCAGGGGCATCGTTGAGATCGACGGTTAGATCGTGAACCTTAGGGTTTATTTAAGATCTAGACTAGATCATTGGCTTGATTGGTTCTTAAACCGAACCAAAGTGAACCGGCTCACTAAATGAGCGCTTGGTTCATAGGGAGAGGAGTAGGCGACAAGTTCACTTGGCGTGAACGTTGTGGTGAGGAGTGGTTACTATTTTTAGTAACCATGATCTCCATTTGGAGAGTGCGCTCATCAAAATAGAATATACTCTATTTTCGCTTGGAGATATTCCTCTCGCCCATATTCCTCTCGTCTCTCTCGTGAGTGTGGCGACGCTTTGAAGGTTGAGGAGGATTCGGCCAAGAAGAAAGAGATCTCATTTTCCCTTCACTCGACAAGGACCTCTTGGAACCTTGCTAGCACAAGGGGCACCAAGAGAGATAGCGACATCATCTTGTGTGTGACGACAAGGAGAAGATCTACTTTGATCTTTGCTTCCAAGGAAACATCTTCCCATGGCGATGGTATGATTGTTTTCTTATTATCAAGTTGATCTTTTAGCATGCATATCGATCCTATAACCCTAGTTCCGCAAGAAGAAAATTTTATGCGCCATATGCTTTAGGGTTATGCTCCCCCTAGAAGGGGACCCCCCTTATCTTAAGGGGTACTTACATCAGCGCCCACTGCAGCTCAGGTGCACCCACCAGGTAAATGCGCCTGTCCCAGAGTCGAACCCTGGACCTCCCACCTGGTCAAGCCACTGCTGCATGCGCCTCTGCCAAGTGTGCTCTGTGCTCTTGTCTGATTAAAATACAATTTAATCTATCTAGACAAGATTGACACGCAGGTCAATTACACAATAAATTAATTAAAATGTGATGCGCAGATCACAATTATAATAATTTACAGTTTAATCCAGGCACGCAGGCCCCAGCACAGCACACATTAAAATAGGCAGCCCACATAAGATTAAATAAACAAGCATCATGTTATAGATTCAACATGTGATCCAAACAAGAAAATAAAATTTTCGAAAAACCCATTGGCATCAATTTTATTTTCCTTATGTGCCCTACTACCTTACAACGGTCCATTATTAGGGATCCACTCATCAGATCTAGTCAGACCCACTACCCTAGCATGCACCAAGTCCTAACTGACTTGAGTCGACCCAGTGGTCAACAATGCATGTGTTGGGCTGAACGATCCTCAAGAGTTCTGGCAAGCGGGTGTGACCCCAAGCCTAACTCAAGAGCGTTCACTGGTTGTCTCAACCAGACATCGCTACACGCCTGTCTGCAGTCGACCCATAGCCACCTCGTGCTTGCGTACAGGTGCCATCTGGTCGACCCATCTAGGCTGTCAGATGATCTGATCAGACTGGTTGGATCAAGACTAGACAATGATTTCAAACCTAATAACCCGTCTAAGGTATTATAGCAGGCGCAAATGTAGATCTAGATGGATGCACGCAAGTTAACAAGTTTTGAAACACAAAACACATCTTTAACAAGCGCCAACTGAAGATCATGCATTAACATGAATAACATGCGCCAACATCTAATCACAAGCATGTTATTTTTCGCATGGTAACAATAGATCAATGCATTGTCGCAAACATGGAAACAAACATGTTATTGTCGCATGTTGTTAAGATTTAGATCTACACTAAATCGCAAACAAGGATCACATCAAGCAATCATGTAGATTCATACAAAACCTGCTCTGATACCAATTGAAAGTCCCACCCTAAGGGGGGGGGAAACCCTAATAGACGTGCGTGAAGTTACCCCTTTAGCCTAAGGGGGGTCCCCTTCTAGGGGGAGCAAAAACCCTAAAGTGATGGCGCATAAAATTTTGACTTGCGGAAACTAGGGTTATAGAATCGACTTGCATGTTAAAAGATCAACTCGATATAAGATTATCAAAGATGATGCAAAACGATCATACCATCGCCATGGAGTAGGTGTTGCCTTGGAAGCTAAAGTCGCAAGTGCCACTTCTCCAAAGTCCCGCACACAAGAGGATGATGGCAAACTCTTTGTCGCTCCTTGTGCTAGCAAGGCTTCAAAGAATCCTTGATCGAATGAGAAAGGGATGGAGATCTTTTCTCTTGGCCGAATCCTCCTCAAATCTTCAAGCGTCGCCACACTCACGAGAGTCGAGAGGAATATGGGCGAGAGGAACTAATTGTGTTGGCGAAAATAGGGTATACTCTATTTGGATGAGCGCTCTCTCCAAGTGGAGATCATGGTTACTAAAAATAGTAACCACTCCTCACCCCAACGTTCACGCCAAGTGAACTTGTCGCCAACTCCTCTCCCCTTGAACCATGCGCTCATCAAGTGAGCCGGTTCACTTTGGTTCGGTTTAAGAACCAATCAAGCCAATGATCTAGTCTAGATCTTAAATAAACCCTAAGGTTCCCGATCTAACCGTCGATCTCCTCGATGCCCCCTGATCTGACCGATCTGGCATCTATTCTCTCGATCGAAGCTTACCGATCTTAAGCCCTAATCAATCAAACATGATCAGACCAGATCTCACTCACAATCAGAGATTAAATCCCTTTAAACTGAACCCAAACAATTCAGTCCACACGATCTGACTTAAGTAAGCCATATCATCAAATTGTGCGACCCTGAGGGTTTCCTTTAAATGTCGGTAACGATAATTCTCATTATCACGATCAGTGAGGGGTATCTAGCAACACATCACTGTCTCCCGATAGAAAGGAAAGAGTCTTCCAAGACTACACCCAAACCACAGCACAAGTGTGAATCATTTCACAAGGCATGCATATTTCCTTTGCCACTGGATGTTCTTATTGGACAAGCCTGTCAAGCTCGTAACTCCAATATGATGAGCATGATTAGAACAGATGAACACTGTCACCTGGGTATGGCCATACACTTTCTCAATCATCTCATCCAGGGGGCCCCTTTAGAACATCACACTCCTTAAACAAGGAGACGGCAATCCTATGTCTATCACTAGTGCTCTAACCTGACTCAAGCTCACCATCCAAGATAGTCTATAATCATTATGTTTCAAATGATATTGAACCATCTCAAAACAATGACAATCATCATTCAGAAAACACAAGTGATCTCAAGTCAGAGGAAATGTGCCACTTGTCTTAATCAAGGAATATTCACATTGTGACAAACAATTGAACATCCTAGTAGGGTCTGTCCAGTACATCCAATGTACCCATGAGTCTACATCTTATTCCATGCTCGAAGCATCCTATAAGATTAGAACACATATTAGTCTTAATCATATCAAGGCTGTCTCATGTTCACCAAGATATATCGACTAAGGACATAATAGCATGTCAGCCGAGCTGAACAGCTTTGAGACATTATTCAGAAGAACATATATTGCAGCAGACAATGTAGCTAACTGAATAACAACCATGCCTTTATAAACATAACAGTTTATTACATGATACAAATACATTCCCATAGGCCTCAAACATTAGCCTTAAGGGCATACCCCAACAGTGCGCATATATATAAAACTTTCGAAGCAGAATTTAGGGTTTCTTAGATCGGTTAGCATGAACACATGATCAACTTGTTCAAGGATTGCAAAGAATCAACAAGAGATCATACCATAGCCATCGTTTAGATGGTGCCTTGGAAGCTAGAGGGCGATATGGCTCTCCTCCAAAGGTGCCGCACACAAGGTGAAGATGGCTTTCTCCTTGTCGTCCTTTGTGCTAGCAAAGAGCTTCAAGAGTCCTAATCGCTTGAAGGGAAGATGAGAGATGACTCTAGGCGTAGATGAACTCCCTCTTCTTTTCGTCAAGTGTCACCACCGAAAAGAGAAGAGAAAACCAAAAAGGATGCCCGCGGCGAGAGAGTGAAGAATCCCCTTTCACGTTCGAAAATGCATAACGTTTTCAACAAAGGAAAACGGCTTTCCAATTTTAGAAAGCACTAACTCCACTTCAACTCCCACGTTACCATCCCTCAATCAAACCATTCGAACCATACGTTCACCATAGTGAACCGGTTCCATTTGGTTTGGTTCAAGTGAATTTGGTTCAAGGACCAAGCCTTGGTTTAAATCTCATTGAACCTCAAGGTTCAAGATCTAACCATTCATCTCTCGATGCTCTTGATCTCACCGATCTAGCATCACTACTCTCGATCGAAGCTTACCGATCTCAAGCCCTAATCAATCAAACATGATCAGACCAGATCTCACTTACAACCAGAGTTTAAATCCCTTTAAACTGAACCAAAACAATTCAGTCCACACGATCTGACATAAGTAAGCCATATCATCAAATTGTGCGACCCTAAGGGTTTCCTTTAAATGTCGGTAACGATAACTTACGTTATCACGATCAGTGAGGGGTAGTATCTAGCAACACATCACTGTCTCCCGATATAAAGGGAAGAGTCTTCCAAGACTACACCCAAACCATAGCACAAGTGTGAATCCACTTCACTAGGCATACATGTTTCCTTTGCCACTGGATGTTCTTATTGGATAAGCGTGTCAAGCCTGTAGCTCCAATATGATGAGCATGATTAGATCAGATGAACATAGTCATCTGGGTATGGCCATACACTTTCTCAATCATCTCATCCAGGGGGGCCCTTTAGAACATCACACTCCAAACAAGGAGACGGCAATCCTATGTCTATCACTAATGCCCTAACATGATTCATGTTCATTATCCAAGATAGTTTATAACCATTATGTTTCAAATGATATTGAACTACCTCAAAACAATGCCAATCATCATTTAGAAACACAAGTGATCTCAAGTCAGAGGAAGTATGCCACTTGTTCGCATACAAGGATTATTCACATTGTGACAAGCAATTGAACATCCTATGTAGGGTCTGTCCAGTACATCCAATGTACCCATGAGTCTACATCTTATTCCATGCTCAAAGCATCCTATAAGATTAGAACACATATTAGTCTCAATCATATCAAGGCTGTCTCATGTTCACCAAGATATCTCGACTAAGGACTATACTGCATGTCAGCCTAGCTGAACATCACTGAGACATTATTCAGAAGTATTCATATTGCAGCAGATAATGTAACTGTTGGGAAACCCCAGGGACATTTTACAATTTTTCAGAGACACATACATACATTGCACAGCGGAAGAATGTCCCCGAAACAGGCCGGTCCCAAAAACCAGTGAAGATCGCATGCAAGGGGGTCAACACGATGAGTTAGAAAATACCTCAGAGCAAGATGAGGTCGATGTCGATGAAGGCGCCCAAGTGTTCGCCCTCTGCAGTCTCGCACACACGGATTCCTCGAGTCCTCTTCTTCCATGCCCGGTGCTAGCCTCGGGAAGAAGATCCAAGCCTTCGTGCACTTTCTCAACCCTTGCGCCACTTCTAAAGTAGAAGCGCCAATGAAGAAGAAAGATGGAGATGTTGCCGCCATGTCTTCAATTCCTCATCCTTACTTGCGCCAACTCCTAGAGAAGGTGCGCCAAGATAAGAGGCAAGAGGGTGAAGACACCAAGTCCTATCCGTCCTTGCTCCAAGAGAAGAAGGATAGATGAGACTTGTGACTAGGATGAAGATGGAAGAGAAGACTTTCGCCAAAGCCTCCCTCTTTACCCTTCTAATTCTTGCTCATGCCAAAAATCAATCCCTTGCTCACGCATATACCCATGTATATATAGAGAGGCAAGAGGGGGCAGCAATAATAGGGTGTGGGCGCAATTCTCAAAGGAGGAGGCGGCTAGGGTAAAGGGGAGAGAGTAATTAGGGTTTGAGGTAAGGAAAGTCTCCAAGACTTTACCATAAACCTCTCCTAATTATCCATATGCGCATGAGACCTTCCAAAGAAGTCTATCAAGCTATATCAGCCCCAAGACTTGCCATAGAAGCAAGCATACCATCCATGGTAGAGGGGCAAGGTGCCTAAAGCTTCCTAATGAAGCAAATTGCGCCACTTCTCCCCATTATGCCCATAGGCGCCTAGGGGAGAAGTTTTGTCCCCATTATACCCTTTTAACCTTTTCTCACTTCATGAGAACTTGTTATCGGGCCTCATTGGATAACGAGCTAGCCCAAACTTCATTACATGGGTTGATTAAGCACTTGGATCCAATCCAATGCAACCCTAATTCAAATGTGGCCAACCATGGTCAAATACGGGTCAACCTGCCAAAAATGAAGTTTGGCTCCAATAACATTCTTCCATCTCATTAGGCCCATTGGCGCTGATGAAATCTCCGAAATAGATCCGAGTTATCCAATAACTCGATCATAAGGCTTCCCGATCAATACGAGAACTCGAGTATCAAGGTGTGCGACCCTGTAGGTCCCTCTGACGTTGGCAGTGCTGACCAAATGTCACCACAAGCAGTGAGTGGCACCTAGCAGTGCATCACTACTACCCAAGTCATCGGAATGGATATCGACATCGACATCCCCATCATCGCAACTAGGTACAGATGCATTACAGTCTCTTTGCCGTATTGATATCCGATTGGACAAGTGTGTCACCACTTGTTTTCATCCAATCACATGGCTATGACTAAATCAGGTTCGCACCTGGGTATGGCCATACACTTTCAGTCATAGAACCATAGAGGAGCTCCATGGATATCAAGCTTCCTTCATGAAGGGGCAAATCCTTTGTCTGTCCATTGACCTTCTCATATGGGTCGTGACATGCTCAATGACAACCGTTATTACCCCCCAACTACGGCGAGGTGTTAGGTTGTATCAAAGCATATCCCTAACCATATAGAATGGCCAATGACCTCAAGTCAAGGGATCAATGCATCTCCTGTCACTTGTGAGGATAACTCATGACACCAAGTCATAGCCTCACAGCGGGTCTATCCAGTATATCTTCCAATGATATACCCATGTGTCTGCGTTAGCACCACGTGCCTAACCAGCCCACATATCAGTCTCACAAGTACCATAGCTGTCCCATATCCACTAAGGTACATCGACTGGGGACTATAGTTCGAGCATAGATCCAATCTGTCTCCAGGGACATTATCATGTAAGTACACAATCGCAGGTGTAGACAAACAATGATAACGACAATGCCAGAAAGATATATATTAATATCAGAGTCAAGTAGTACAAAGATGGACCAAAAGTAGGTCCTAGGGCATATACACCAACAATCTCCCACTTGCACTAAGACCTAGAGGTTGAGCAACCTCAACCCCATATCTCTAGTACGACCATCATGCTTCTGCTGCGCAAAAGCCTTGGTCAGTGGGTCTGCTAGATTGCTCTCTGTGTCAATTCTGCTAATCTTGACATCACCTCGATCAATGATCTCTTTGATCAGGCGAAATCTCTTGAGTATGTGTTTGGACCTTTGATGAGACCGTGGTTCCTTATTATGTGCAGTTCCCATTGTTGTCATAGTAGAGCTCAATGGGATCCATTGCACTTGGAACCACCTGAAGTTCAGAAAAGAACTTCCTGATCCAAACGGCTTCATTGGCTGCCTCAGAAGCAACCACATACTCAGTTTCGGTTGTAGAATTAGCTATGGTGGATTGCTTGAAGCTCTTCCAGCATACAGCACCTCCAACCATCTTAAACTAATAGCTGGTCTGCGATCTGAAGTCGTCAGGATCAGACTAGAATGACTCATCAGTGAAGCCCTGCACACTGAGTTCTTCCTGTCCTCCATAGACTTTATAGAATAAATCCTTAGTCCCTTTCAGGATACTCAAGGATATTCTTTACAGCCACCCAGTGCTATAAACTAGGATTGGATTGGTATCGGCTGGTTATGCTCACAGCATAAGCCACAACTGGTCTAGTACACAACATTGCATACATGATCGATCCCACCGCCAAAGCATAGGGCACTCTACTCATGTCATCTCTCTCAGGCTCTGTGTTGGTACACTGGTTCTTTGAGAGAGTAAGGCCATGTCTCACTGGAAGGTATCCCTTCTTGGATTGCTCCAAGTTGAACCTCTCCAGGACCTTATCAATGTGGGTACTCTGACTAAGGGCCAAGAGCCTCTTGGATCTATCCCGGTAGATCCTCACGCCTAGAATATAGGCGGCCTCCCCTAAGTCCTTCATCTCGAAACACTCCCCTAACCATGTCTTCACAGCTTGAAGACTAGGGATGTCATTTCCGATGAGCAGTATGTCATCGACATACATGACCAGAAAAGTCACCAAGCTCCCACTGAATTTTCTGTATACACAGGCGTCATCTTCACTTTTGATAAAGCTATAATCTCTCACAGCTTCATCAAACTGAAGATTCTAACTTCGAGATGCTTGCTTTAATCCATAAATGGATTTCTTTAGCGTGCAGACTTTACTAGTATCTGCAGGATGGATGAAGTCATTAGGTTGTGTCATATACACATCCTTAGTTAGCTTCCCGTTAAGGAACGCTGTCTTCACATCCATCTGCCATATCTCATAGTCATGATATGCAGTAATAGCAAGCAGAATCCGAATGGATTTGATCATGGCAACTGGCGAGAAGGTTTCATCATAGTCCACCCCGTGGACTTGTTTAAATCCTTTAGCCACTAGTCTACCCTTATAGGTAACTATTTTGCCATCCATGTCTGTCTTCCTCTTGAAGACCCATTTACACCCTATGGGTTTTACCCCATCAGGCAGCTCAACCAAATCCCAGACTTGGTTAGCCGACATGGAATCCATCTTGGATCGCATGGCCTCAAGCCATCTCTCGGAGTCCGGTCCACTGACCGCCTCATCATAAGTCCTGGGTTCATCCTCCATGATGAAGATCCCGTCGTGTTGGGTCGGCAGCGACCCATACCTCTCAGGTGTACGACAAAACCTCCCAGACCTACATGGGGCCTGTGTCTGAGCCTCAGGCTGCCTAGCAACCGGTGCAGGTGGCTCAGGTTCCCATCTCTATGTCTTGTGGTTGCACTTGGACCTTGTCCAAGTCAAACTTCCTCCCACTTACTTCTTTCATGAGAAATTCTTTCTCTAGAAAGACCGCACCCCGAGCAACAAAAACTTTGTTCTCGGTGGGAATATAGAAGTAGTAACCCTTAGTCTCCTTAGGGTACCCCACAAACATACACTTATCAGATCTAGGTTCTAGCTTGCTAGAATCCTAACGTTTGACATAAGCCTCACATCCCTAGATCCTGATAAAAGTGAGATTAGGGCGTCTCCCATTCCATACCTCGTATGGAATCTTTGAGACACTCTTAGATGGAACATTATTCAGTATTAGAGAAGCTTTTTCAAGTGCATGTCCCCAGAATGAGGGAGGTAGAGTTGCATGACTCATCATAGACCGAACTATGTCCAACAAGGTTCGATTTCTCCTTTCAGATACACCATTCTACCGAGGTGCTCTAGGAGGAGTGAGTTGGGATAGGATCCCACACTTACTCAGATAGTCAAAGAATACACTGCTCAGGTGCTCTCCATCACGATCTGATCGAAGATTCTTAAAGGATCTACCAAGCTGGTTCTCTACTTCATGTCTCATCATGTAGACATAACCATATCTACTGAAGTCATCAGTAAATGTGATGAAGTAGTTATACCCTCCTTTGGCTTATTTATTGAATAGCCCACACACATCACTATGTATGAGATCCAACAAACCTCCTGCCCTCTCACCAATCTTGGTGAAGGGCGTCTTTGTCATTTTCCCTAATAAACAAGTCTCACATGTATCAAGTTCCTCCAAGGAACTCGAATCTAGCAACCCATTTGCATGGAGTTGTCGAATGCGATTCTTGTTTATATGGGCTAATCGACAATGCCGTAGGAAAGCACCAACTGAACCACTCAGTTTGGTCCTTTTAATATTTATGTTACAAATAGAGCTAACCATGTCCAAGACATGCGGACTATTGCACAAAGTACCCTTCCCATAAAACATGTTTGCAAAAGAAAAAGAACATAAGTTCTCTTTTATTTCAAACCTAAATCCTTTCTTTGCCAAGCAAGGAGTGGATTCAATGTTTTGGTAAGGGAAGGTACATAATAGCAATTGTCTAGCTTTAACTGAAGTCCAGAAGGCAGGGAGAAAAACTCCTACAGCAACAGCAGCAACTTGTGCCCTGTTACCTATCCGTAGGTCAATCTCTCTAGGCCTTACCTATCTATCCTTTCTGAGCCTTTGCATATTTGTACTCCACATGCGGTATCCAATACCCATGTCATAGGAGTAGAAAGGTTGACTTCGGTAACATAAATACCTGAGCATGAAGACAAGGCCTTGCCTTTCTTCTCCTCATTCTGAAGTTGCAACATGTCCTTCAACATGTGAGGTGGCCCTCCACATGAATAGCACCTATTATTCCTGATCATATCCATCTTTAATTTCAGTTCCTTGGTCAAGCCTTTCGGCTCAACACACTGAATATCAACTTTAGCAGGATTGAGCTCAACCAATTCATCAAAGAGCTGCCTTAGATAATTTCAGAGGCACTCTTCGATTCATATCACCCTTCAAGTGACATGTTGGCTAGCAACCTCCAAAGTATCAACCTGATGCTTATCATAAGCATCCCTCTCAGCCGCTGAGGCCGAGCATGGAAGTGGCTCAGGAATAAGACGCTCAAGAACATAAAGCTTCCTCTCGAGCTTGAGCACGATTCTCAAGTTCATATACCAATCCAGTAAGTTGGATCCAACCAACTTATCCAGGGTAGATCGTAGTGACCAACTGCTATTGTTCATAGCCATTGTTCTACAACAACCAAGAAACAGCAGATTAGTACTACTTCGAGTCATTTAAACTGGACTTGCCTTTTAAATGACCATGGCTCCCACTATTTTTAATCGAATTGACAACCCACAAAGTCAATCGAGAAATCCAAGATTTCCTAGTGAGATGAGATCCTCATTCCACACAGGGCTTCGCGTCCCACGAGGGTGGGATGAGATGCACAAAGTGACCCATGTTTCCTAAGGTGGGCGCGCCGGCCGATTGCTCCAAGCAACTCCCCTTATTGAGACAGTCCAGGCATTTCATGTCCAGCGAGGGCTGGATACAACATGAAACCCTTACCTCTCAACGATGCCTCTAGACTTTCACCATGTGCCCAGCACATGTGAACTTCTAGTCAAGTCCATCCCTAACCGTTATGCCCAGGGCCAACGAGTTTCCTTGCGAAGGCACGCCTAGGTTAAAACTGGACTGGGGAAACCATTGCCACCACGCACTTTCTAAAGATAAGTGGGTGTGTCCCACGAGGGTGGAAAATAGTTCACAACTCCACTGATCGATAGCTTAGTGAGGGCTACGCGTTAGAAGGCTACTAGACTTGATATTTTAATTGAGGGTTTTTGTTTAAGGTCTCATCATCTCAGTTTTATCTTATGTCTATCATTACAGGCATGCAATCCTATGGTGATAACATAACGATAAAACATCACAGGCATGCTTTAGCTTTTGTAAAGAAAGCAATAAAAGGATGATGTGATCATAGCCCATTCAAGACATTGAACCAATCCATGCCAAAAAGGGGTTCAACTCTTGACCTAGGATTCAAGCCCCAAAATTAGACCTAGCCTAGCCGACCTCTAGCTCTATCTTCAAGGTTGGCTCCAAGGTCATTCTCCCATGGTTTAGCTCTCAAACCCTAGGGGTACACCCACAAGGTTCGGCCAATGCCATGGTCTTCCTCCAAGGAAGGTGCGCCATCTAGCAAGCCACAAGAGGGATAGCACACAAGCACAAGGCTCGGCCAAACCCTAACTTGCGCCCCCATGCAAGGATGTGCCACCTTTGAAGCTTGTTGCGCCATCATGCAAGGATGCGCAACCAAGCAAGCATGCACCTTGCTCCAAGTAGATGCGCCACCCTAATCTTCTTCTTAGTTAAAAGCAAAAAGAAAAGCGGCACGCAGGCCTCACAAGGATACATCACAGGCATGCTAAGGGGCTTGACATATGACCACAACATCATGCACAATCAAGTACTTACTCATGCAATTCTACATGCTCAATGAAAAACATAAAATCTGAAATTTTACTTTTTCATAAAACATGTCTCTCTTCCTTCCCTTCATATCACAAATCTTTGATTCTAAGTTTCTCTCAGGAGTCTACAAGAGGCATACCGGTTGCCCTTCTTGCAATCCCTAACTTGCTAGGATAAGGGCAATCACCCAGTCCATGCCCTATTCCAACAAGTCTCTCAAGATAGGTCTATCCTATTATGAGAGGAGAAATTTTCTCTTCCACGTATGGGTCTATCCCATCACATGAAGAGAGCAAAGAACCACAAGAAGTTAATTAGAAGTAAGAAACAAGAGACCTACAATTTTTCTACTTAAAGAAAAATCATGCGCCAACATCTATGCAATATTCGAAAATGTAGATATGGCATGTGAGCATGAAAAGCATGAAAGAACATCGTTCGAGGCTCGCAAGTACCTCTGATACCACTGTTGGGAAACCCCGGGGACATTTTACAATTTTTTAGAGACACATACATACATTGCACAGTGGAAGAATGTCCCCGAAACAGGCTGGTCCCAAAAACCAGTGAAGATCGCATGCAAGGGGGTCGACACGATGAGTTAGAAAATACCTCAGAGCAAGATGAGGTCGATGTCGATGAAGGCGCCCAAGTGTTCGCCCTCTGCAGTCTCGCACACACGGATTCCTCGAGTCCTCTTCTTCCACGCCCGGTGCTAGCCTCCGGAAGAAGATCCAAGCCTTCGTGCACTTTCTTCAACCCTTGCGCCACTTCTAAAGTAGAAGCGCCAATGAAGAAGAAAGATGGAGATGTTGCCGCCATGTCTTCAATTCCTCATCCTTACTTGCGCCAACTCCTAGAGAAGGTGCGCCAAGATAAGAGGCAAGAGGGTGAAGACACCAAGTCCTATCCGTCCTTGCTCCAAGAGAAGAAGGATAGATGAGACTTGTGACTAGGATGAAGATGGAAGAGAAGACTTTCGCCAAAGCCTCCCTCTTTACCCTTCTAATTCTTGCTCATGCCAAAAATCAATCCCTTGCTCACGCATATACCCATGTATATATAGAGAGGCAAGAGGGGGCAGCAATAATAGGGTGTGGGCGCAATTCTCAAAGGAGGAGGCGGCTATAAAGGGGAGAGAGTAATTAGGGTTTGAGGTAAGGAAAGTCTCCAAGACTTTACCATAAACCTCTCCTAATTATCCATATGCACATGAGACCTTCCAAAGAAGTCTATCAAGCCATATCAGCCCCAAGACTTGCCATAGAAGCAAGCATACCATCCAAGGTAGAGGGGCAAGGCGCCTAAAGCTTCCTAATGAAGCAAATTGCGCCACTTCTCCCCATTATGCCCATAGGCGCCTAGGGGAGAAGTTTTGTCCCCATTATACCCTTTTAACCTTTTCTCACTTCATGAGAACTTGTTATCGGGCCTCATTGGATAACGAGCTAGCCCAAACTTCATTACATGGGTTGATTAAGCACTTGGATCCAATCCAATGCAACCCTAATTCAAATGTGGCCAACCATGGTCAAATACGGGTCAACCTGCCAAAAATGAAGTTTGGCTCCAATAACATTCTTCCATCTCATTAGGCCCATTGGCGCTGATGAAATCTCCGAAATAGATCCGAGTTATCCAATAACTCGATCATAAGGCTTCCCGATCAATACGAGAACTCGAGTATCAAGGTGTGCGACCCTGTAGGTCCCTCTGACGTTGGCAGTGCTGACCAAATGTCACCACAAGCAGTGAGTGGCACCTAGCAGTGCATCACTACTACCCAAGTCATCGGAATGGATATCGACATCGACATCCCCATCATCGCAACTAGGTACAGATGCATTACAGTCTCTTTGCCGTACTGATATCCGATTGGACAAGTGTGTCACCACTTGTTTTCATCCAATCACATGGCTATGACTAAATCAGGTTCGCACCTGGGTATGGCCATACACTTTCAGTCATAGAACCATAGAGGAGCTCCATGGATATCAAGCTTCCTTCATGAAGGGGCAAATCCTTTGTCTGTCCATTGACCTTCTCATATGGGTCGTGACATGCTCAATGACAACCGTTATTACCCCCCAACTATGGCGAGGTGTTAGGTTGTATCAAAGCATATCCCTAACCATATAGAATGGCCAATGACCTCAAGTCAAGGGATCAATGCATCTCCTGTCACTTGTGAGGATAACTCATGACACCAAGTCATAGCCTCACAGCGGGTCTATCCAGTATATCTTCCAATGATATACCCATGTGTCTGCGTTAGCACCACGTGCCTAACCAGCCCACATATCAGTCTCACAAGTACCATAGCTGTCCCATATCCACTAAGGTACATCGACTGGGGACTATAGTTCGAGCACAGATCCAATCTGTCTCCAGGGACATTATCATGTAAGTACACAATCGCAGGTGTAGACAAACAATGATAACGACAATGCCAGAAAGATATATATTAATATCAGAGTCAAGTAGTACAAAGATGGACCAAAAGTAGGTCCTAGGGCATATACACCAACAGTAACAACCTGAATAACAACCATTGCCTTTATAAACATTGAGTTTATACATGATACTGATACAATCCCAAGGCCTCAAACATTAGCCTTAAGGGCATACCCCAACAATACATTGAAATATACACCTCGATATATTTGATAATGTTGTGATCCTGTGATAGCCTTGCATAAACACTGAGATTGATTCCATGCATGGTGTGAAATGGTTATGATATGTTGACTGCACCACATAGTCATGATATCTTTTATGATACTATCTAATTGTTCTAAGCTTATGAAATATTTTGATTGGAATGTTTGAGAATATTGAATCGATGGGTCATGCATATGAAATTGAGTAAGGATGACAAGCTGGTATCATATATATGTTTTTCTGTTGAAACAAATAGACTTGTTCATTCATTCGATGATGCCATATTATCTGTTGGGTGATGATCACCAGTGTGATCTAAAAAAAGACTCCTCTACTTGGCACTGCAAAAAATTAGCAGTGGTACCGAAGACATGAGTTGAAGTCAAAAGACTCCTCTACTTGGCACTGTGAAAAATTGGCAGTGGTACCGAAGTCTTGAGTTAAAGAGAAAAAAAAAAGATTACCATCAGTTTTGGTAGCTTGTATTGCTACCTAAATAAAATGACAGGTGATAAAGTTTATCTTGCAATAACACATTTGTGTCTGACCCCAACATTTGATTTTGGATGAATTGAATTAGTGAATGTAGTATGTATGCTAGCTTGGATTCTTTGTATGTTCATAGTTGAATGCCTTGTCATTTAAAGATTGTGGGACCTGCTTTATTCAATTCTTGTAAATAGACTCATCATCTGATTTCTCAAACTGGATCATGGTTAGCTCATGGAAATGTCTAACTTGGTTGCATACTTTCAACTTGAATAACTTCTTCCATACCTGATATGTGTCTCATCTTATTTTATTGCTTGAGGACAAGCAATGATTTAAGTCTAGAAGTATTTGATGTCTTGTATTTTGCTAGTATTTTCTAATATTCTTTTATCTCAAAATAAGGCATATTATGGTGTTTTTATGTAATTTTTATGCTTATTTACTTGCTTTGTTCGCAATCTTCACTTTTCCTTATCTTTTTGCAATTTCAGGTAAAATCACTTATTTTTTGAGCTTTTTAGAGATTTTAAAGTCATTGAGTGATTTTAGATGAAGAGACAAGTCTAAACAGCAAATTTGGGATCAATCGGAGCTTTATTTAAAAATCACGACTAGGTGAACACATCAGGGTTCACACATGATTCGTATGGAAGACTTGAACTTCATATAACACTTCACGGCAACCCAAGATTTTGGTGTTCGGCCGTGATTTCATCGAAGACAATTTTGAAGAAAAGAATAGAAAACTTCACAACCTAGTGAACATAGAGGTGTTCACCTGTGATTCTTATTTCTCATAACTTAACAGAATACTTCATAGGCGGGTGAACGCATTGGGGTTCACTCGTGATCGTGCTGCTGCCAGTTGACCTTCCTTACATTTTTCACTTGATTGACGGGTCTAAAAAAATTAAAAAAATCCAAAAAAATATGTTTTGGATAGCTAAGAGGCAAACAAAATATATTGGGAGAGAATCCAGGCTAGGGTGAGTAGACTGGCGATAAGGGTTTCCGAAGAGGATTTTGGGGCGATTTCACAATGGATCTTCACCAAATCAAGAGAAAGCATTTGCATCATCTTCTCCTACCTATCCTTAGTTTTTGTTTCTAGTTTTCTTTGTTGATTTGAGAGATTTGTACGGATTTGTATGGTTTTTGCAGCATAAACCTTTAATCAGGACTCGGTTGAAGCCCGTTGACTTTATCCATCATGTGAATTCAGTTTATTTTGATATTTTGAGTATTATATGAGCATATTTTACTTGGTAGCACTGATTTCATAATATTGCCTTGATCAAGTAAAGTTGTGTGTTAGTGTTAGTGTTTATGCCCTGTAGACCAATAAATCAACATGGTCCGATATTATTTGAATATACTTTGATAAAATTGATATAATCAATAAAGGCATGGTCGTTATTATGTAGATTGCTTTACCTGCGTTAATGTATTGAATTGCATAAATAATGTCCCATGAGCTTGGTTGGATCCATTCTCATAGTAATCCCCAGTTGAAGTACCTTAGCAGACCAGAGACAACTTTGGTACATGTGAGACTGGTCTATGGGCTGGTTAAGTGCGAGGCACAATAACGCAGACATACAGGTGCTTCAGCATTAGTTGCACTGGAGTGATCCACCGTGAGGATTGACTTGTCTAGTCAACAGGTCAATCTCACATGCAAGAGGTTTGCATTGATCATTAGACTTGAGGTATTCATGTCTAGATATGATGACGGGTATGCTTTGATACAGTCTTACATCTCTCTAGAAATGGGTGACCAAAACGGCTGTTATTGGGCATATCAAAAGTCATATAGAAACATAGATGACTAATAGTAGGATTTCTCCCTTTCATAGTTGGAAGCATGATATCCACTTTGGGGCACCCCTCCTCATTGGTGCATGATAGGAATGTATGGTCATACTATTTGAGTCATGACCAATAAATTGTATTAATAAATATGAGAATAATCCAATGACAAGATATCAGTTCAGGCAAAGGGATCTAGAATGCATGGGAATCCTTGTTGCTTGTTAGGGAGTTGTTATCAGATGACTTTAGTCCTATGACCTGGGTAGTAGTGATGTGTTGCTAGATACCTCTCACTACTTATGATGTTTTATCATCATTGTTAACGTCATATGGATCCTACGGGGTCACACGCAATAGACTCTTGACGTTGTATTTTGATCTAGATATCTTGGAATATATTTGAGTTTAATCTGATTCTGAGTCCAAGACATATTCATGGTCGAATATGAGTCCAATTAGGATTCATGGTTTTATAAATAAATTCGAGTCAAATTTGTACTATTTATCTGAGTTGAGTTTGGACTTCGAATTATAAACCATCTTGGATTCAAATCCTAATCCAATTAGGAGTTAGATTCCTAATCCAACTAGGATTCGAATCTTAATCTAATTAGGAGTTGGAATCCTAATCAAACTAGGAGTTGTAATCCAAATCTAATTAGGAGTTGGAATCCTATTCCAATTAGGAATTGGAATCCTAATCCAACTAGGAGTTGGAATCCTAATCTAATTAGGAAACTAGGAGATGGAATCCTATTCTAACTAGGAGTTGGAATACTAATCCAATTAGGAATTAGAATCCTGATTCAACTAGGAGTTGGAATCCTAATCTAATTAGGATTTGGAATCCTAATCCAACTAGGAGTTGGAATCCTCATCTAATTAGGAGTTGGAATCCTAATCCAATTAGGAATTGAAATCCTAATCCAACTAGGAGTTGGAATCCTAATCTAATTAGGAGTTGGAATCCAAATCCAATTAGGAATTGGAATCCTAATCTAACTAGGAGTTGGGATCCTAATGCAACTAGGATTCAAATCCCGATGTGAATTAGATTTGGCTTCGGCCCATAGTGGTGGGTGTGCAAATCCTAATTCAATTAGGAGTTAGAATTCAAATCCTAATAGGTATTGGATTTGGATTAGGCCTATAGTGGTGGGAACAAATCCTAATCCAAAAAGGATTTAAATCCAAGGCCTAATTAGAGATGAAATCCAAATCCAATAAGGAGTTGTGGATTAAATGTAATTGAGGCAAGTTTGAATCCTAATGGAAGTTGGATTTACACTTGGCGCATGGGATAATTCCATATTTGGAATTTGCCCCATTGGTGTGTATGAATCCTTTTGGAATTTGGTTTCCATAGTTGGAAATTATCTTGGACCCATGGGGCTGTTATGTTGGCATGTAAGGCTTGATTAATTCAAGCAAGAATTCAGCCAATCATATATGGTAAGTCCTAATGAGAATTGAACTTAAACTCACTCCCTTGATAAGGCAAGAAGCTAGATTATTTCCATGCTTCAACTTGTGCCAATTCAAGAGAGGTGGCGGCTGAGCCCTTATCACAATTCCTTGGAGGAATTGCGCCAAGAGCATAGAAGGAAAGAAGAAGGGCGGTGGAGGCTTTCTTGGTTATAAAAGAAGGGGTATGCTGATGGGGGTAGGGACCACAAGCCAAGAAGGCACAAGTGGAGTCTACGAGTACCCTAGTCAAAGGCCAGGAAGTTCGCAAATAAACTAGCAAGCTCAATCAATAAAGCTAGCTCAATAAATAACCACTTCAAGGCCCAAGATGAGCCCACTTATCACAAATAATCCACCACAAAAGAGGCCCAAGACTGTTCCATTGATCAGCCAGCTACAAAGCAAGATGCGCCAATCCAAGATGCAGCTATTATCATCACAGCAATCTCAGAATTCATTACAAAGATGCGCACGCTGCAAAGAAGGAAACACTGCAACGTTCATCTCCAGCCTGCTGCTCAAGAATGGAAGCAGCAACGTTCACTTCTCCTCCAATGGTTCTTTGCTGCCGAAGAAGGAAAACAACACAATCATCTGCAATGTCTCTTCAACATCTCGCCTGCAACGCCTCTAAATTTCACCCTATATGTATCTTGTGAACACAATGTAATCGATAGAATTTGAGAATGTTTGAATGAAATAGTTTTCTTCCAAAGGAATCGGATGTTTCCTACCCTTTTTCCCTCTGAGGTGCTTGTGTCACCTAGCTTTCCCTTCTTCCCTCTTCCTGATCTCTTCTTCAACCCCTAATCTTCTTGCTCCGATTGCAATCATCCGCACGCTTCAGCCATCTCCAGATTTTTGAAACTTTGAACACTCGCTGCCGACGATCCACCGGCCGGATCTCCACGAGACTTCGGCCACCACTCCTCCTTCCCTTCAAGAAGCTCTAGCCACCGGCATCCACCCATCTGCTGCTCGGATGGCCGGAATACAAATGGCGACCAAATCCCCTGTGTCTGCCGTGCTCACGCCCTAATCTCGCCTTTTAGCGTCATTCTCCTCCGACCGGCCACCGTCCGCCTCCTAACTCTGCCCAGGATGTCACAACATTCCCAACAACCTCCAATTATAGCAGGTTTGGAATTGGTGCATCACCGGACGAACGGCAAAGCACCCTGCTCCACTCGCGCAACTTCCCCTGTTCCGGGCAACAGTCGCTCTTTCGCCCCACGATTATTTTGACGCCGTCTTGCCAGCTCCACCACCAGTCGTCAATGCTCCGACAACATCAATGCCTCCTCATCTCCTTCCTTCGTCTCCAACACCTATGACGAACTCAGCTTCATCATGCGACGTCCCCTGCCTCCAGACTCCCGTGTCTCCTGTCCATCTGCTCTGCTTAAAAACTTATTGATTAAGCTTGTTCCTACAGGTATCTTAAGCATCTGGGATGACCAAAAGCTTGATCTGTGGCGTCAACAAGAAGAACAAATCTTGCTCTACCACATGGATTAGTTAGATTGAATTCAAATTCATTAGATCATCCTGCGACAACTGGCAACTTTGGTTATCTGATTAATCTCTGCACTAGCTTCGCCCACTATTCTGATTAGTGTTCTTTGTGCAGGTTTTTTTTAACATGCTCAGACAAGCCTCCAGCTCTGATCATTGGATCCACTAGCAAGACCTGATCCTCCTCTATCATTCAGATCAGTTGGGAGAAACTCAAATCGACTGGATCATCCTCCAAGACACATCAACTTTTCGTAAATTGATTAACTCCTGCAGAGTCTTCTTATTTATTCTGATTAGCGTATTTTATGCAGGTATTTGATGTGCTTCGACATGATGGAACCTATAATATCTGATACAGTTAGGAAGACCATGTTTCTATCTACCATAAGGAACAGTTGGTTCTACTAAAGATTCTTTGGTACACCCAAGAAAGCATTGCAAAAGTAGTAATCTAATAAAATTCTGCAACTATTTTTTTTTAATGATTTGACTAGCTATCTTGTTGCAGACATTCTAATTTGCTAAAAGATCTTCACTATCTAATTTTAATGTCATTCAAAGAACTAGTTTTGTTTGACATCTTGGTTTAATCGGTTTTTATTTTGGATCTAAGGATTTTTGTCCAAGGCATAACAGCTTTTCTTAAATGATATATTTATGCAACATTATGTTTCTAGTTGTTTTCTGAAATTTGCCCTTTATTTTGAAAATAAAAAAAAATAATAATCAAACTTTTAGTTAGTATCATATTTCGTGTCTCCACCCCACATCTGTTTGGTATCAGAGGGTTAGTGGTCAACTCTTGTCTGCCCACACGATCCTTGTCTTGAATTTGTTTTGAAAAAAAAAGTTTTGCTTTCATGTTTTGTTGCTTACTGCTTCTGCATGTTTTGCTATTTGCTTGCTATTAAAAAGGAAAAAATCATCATTGTTAGTTTATGCTTTCATGTTTCATGATTTTGCATGTTAGTTAAGTATTTGCTATTTACTTGCAATTGAAAAAAAAAATCACATGCTTTCATGTTTAGTTGTTCTTATTTAGTTTGCATTATTTGTTAAAAAAAAAATACTTGCTAGTTGCACCCAAACTTCTCATAACACATCATGGTGCATCACTTTTATCAAAGGGATTTAATTGCTAAAAGAGAACTCATGATTGATAGGGGCTATAAGGTAATCACTGATAGGGCTAGTTGCTTGACAACTTACACCTTGTGCAATGGATACTATAGTAAAACTGTTATTGATCACCAAGTCATGTATAATGTTATATCCATTAGATCTCTTGAAAAATTTGGCCTTACCATAGAGAAACACAATAACCCTTACTATATAACATGGGATGATTTGACTATAACTTTAGTTGACTTTCAATGCTTAGTTCCCATTATGTTAGACAATATCAAAACTGAAATTTGGTGTGATGTGATGAGTTTAAAAGGCTTTGACATTTTATTAGGAGATGAATTCATGCATTATTTTCATGGATATTATTATAGCAAACCTTGGTGTTATAGATTTATTCAAAATGGTTTGCAACACATCATCTATCCTAGAAGTCTGAAGTCAACACAAGCTACCACTAAAGCTATTCGTGATAAGATGAATAAACAATTTGATAATATGAATAAAGAAATTGATAAACAATTTGATAATATGAAGCAACTCTTAGAAAGAATTAGTGACTTGTGCCTACAACAAGCGTCCAATCAAACCATAGAAGTCACCCAACCACACACCGAGACAATGATTCTGCTCAACCCTTTAGGTGACTTGAACCTAGAAGACACCAATAAACAAGATGACTATGAACACATAGGGACAACCCAATTCGAGCCTAAGTTAGAACTTGAACCTAAAGACATTAGGCTAGACTTAAACATAGAGGATACAAAAGAACAACCTGAACCCTTAGAACAAATGTCCCTAAGAGCTCAACCCTTAATTCCCTATGAAACAAGTTCTCCTCCACCTATAGAACTTGAACTCCTTGAGCAACTTGAGCCTACTCAAACCATAGATGATGAAAACTTAGGCCTAAACCAACTAGATTATAGTGAGTCCATAGAAGTTCAACCACTTAGCCAAACCAAAGACATAGGAAATGTGTCTCTAGATAGCTGTGAACCTAATCCTATAGACTTCATTGGGTTTGACCAATACTTAGGGGATAAAATACCTCAACCAATAGACAACCCTAAACCTGAACTCTTAGGTCAACCTCAACCTATTGACACAGTAGACTTGCACCATGACCCATTGGACTCTCAGTCTTGCCTCTTAGGTCCCTCTACCCACACCCTTAAACCACCATTAGAGTCAACTCAACTTGAAAGAATTGAAAACAAATTTGCTTTGTGTACTTGTGAAATTATTGAACATATTGATTTCATTATTCCAAGTCATTTAGATGCTAGAATTCCTAATTGTGACTTTACTAATGAATATGGCCGAGAAAGGGAATTCAATGCAGGTGTCTCTGACTTGCAGCTTGGACTATGGAGATTGACTCTTGCCCGTCCAGAAGTTATGCACCACCGCAATAACAATTCTTTAGGGAAGAATTTTTTTCACCCGGGGAGAATTGATGGGGGCAGGGACCACAAGCCAAGAAGGCACAAGTGGAGTCTACGAGTACCCTAGTCAAAGGCCAGGAGGTTCACAAATAAGCTAGCAAGCTCAATCAATAAAGCTAGCACACTAAATAACCACTTCAAGGCCCAATATGAGCCCACTTATCACGAATAATACGCCACAAAAGAGGCCCAAGACTATTCCATTGATCAGCCAGCTACAAAGCAAGATGCGCCAAGCCAAGATGCAGCTATTTTCATCACAGCAATCTCGGAATTCATTACAAAGATGTGCACGCTGCAAAGAAGGAAACGCTGCAACGTTCATCTCTAGCCTGCTACTCAAGAATGGAAGCAACAACATTCACTTCTCCTCCAATGGTTCTTTGCTGCCGAAGAAGGAAAACAACGCAATCATCTGCAATGTCTCTTCAACATCTCGCCTGCAACGCCTCTAAATTTCACCCTATATGTATCACACGAACACAATATAATCGATAGAATTTGAGAATGTTTGAATGAAATAGTTTTCTTCCAATGGAATTGGATGTTTCCTATCCTTTTCCCCTCTGAGATGCTTGTGTCACCTAGCTTTCCCTTCTTCCCTCTTCCTGATCTCTTTTTCAACCCCTAATCTTCCTACTCTAATTGCAATCATCCGCACGCTTCAGCCATCTCTAGATTTTTAAAACTTTGAACCCTCGCCACTGACGATTGTCGTGATCCGCAAGTGCACGGATACTCGAAGTAATAAAGAAAGTATTGAATCCACAGGGACCTACATTGTCGAATACTAAATAGCTGATTTCTTACTATCTAGGCTAATCGAAGTAGTGAGAATAGAAATTGAAAGCTAAAAATGGAATTATCAGAGAGAAAAGTTGGGACTAGGGTTTCGTGTCGGAACCCCTTTCATGAGGGGGGGGGCGAAATAAACCCTATTATGCGCATCAAGATTTTTTGGCATAGCGGAAACTAGGGTTTCAACAATCGCATGTATGATATATGATCAACTTAACTATCTTGTATGGATCAAATGAAAACATACCATAGCCATTGATTCGAATGGCGTCTTGGAAGAAGATGGCGAAAGGGCTCTCCTCCAAAGGTGACGCACACAAGAGGATGATGACTACTCCTTGTGTTCCTTGTGCTAGCAAGGTTCTCCAAGGGTGCTTGTCGAATGGAAGGGATGAGATGATTTGGTTGCTTAGCCGAGACCTCCTTGTCGTCAACACCTTCAACCCACGAGAGTGTGAGCGTCCAAAGGAAGAAGCGAACGCTTTTTCGTTTTTGGCGTTGAGGCGTTGAGAGAAGTGGCCTTCATGACTTTCCAAAAATAGAAGTCATGCACCCATGATCTCATAACCGACCAAAGAAAACGCCTTCATGCATTGAACCATGCGTTCACTCATGTGAACCGGTTCAAGCAAATTGAATGCATTTCAATTTGGTTCAAAGATCAATCAACCCAAGCATTTGGTCTAGATCACTATTAAACCCTAAGGCTCCAGAGCTAACCGTTCATTTCCTGATGCTCCTGATCTCACCGATCTAGCATCAACTCTCTCGATCGAAGCTTACCGATCTCAAGCCCTAATCAATCAAACATGATCAGACCAGATCTCACTTACAATCAGAGTTTAAATCCCTTTAAACTGAACCAAAATAATTCAGTCCACACGATGTGACTTAAGTAAGCCATATCATCAAATTGTGCGACCCTAAGGGTTTCCTTCAAATGTCGGTAACGATAACTCACGTTATCACGATCAGTGAGGGGTATCTAGCAACACATCACTGTCTCCCGATATAAAGGAAAGAGTCTTCCAAGACTACACCCAAACCACAGCACAAGTGTGAATCCACTTCACTAGGCATACATGTTTCCTTTGCCACTGGATGTTCTTATTGGACAAGCGTGTCAAGCCTGTAGCTCCAATATGATGAGCATGATTAGATCAGATGAACATAGTCACCTGGGTATGGCCATACACTTTCTCAATCACCTCATCCAGGGGGGCCCCTTTAGAACATCACACTCCAAACAAGGAGACGGCAATCCTATATCTATCACTAGTGTCCTAACCTGACTCATGATCATTATCCAAGATAGTCTATAACCATTATGTTTCAAATGATATCGAACTACCTCAAAACAATGACAATCATCATTTAGAAACACAAGTGATCTCAAGTCAGAGGACATATGCCACTTGTTGCATACAAGGATTATTCACATTGTGACAAGCAATTGAATATCCTAGTAGGGTCTGTCCAGTACATCCAATGTACCCATGAGTCTACATCTTATTCCATGCTCGAAGCATCCTATAAGATTAGAACACATATTAGTCTCAATCATATCAAGGCTGTCTCAAGTTCACCAAGATATCTCGACTAAGGACATGACAGCATGTCAGCCAAGCTGAACAGCATTGAGACATTATTCAGAAGCACACTTATTGCAGCAGACAATGTAACAAACTGAATAACAACCATTGCCTTTATAAACATAAGAGTTTATACATGATACTAAAAGAATCCCAAGGCCTCAAACATTAGCCTTAAGGGCATACCCCAACAATCTCCCACTTGCACTTAATCTAATGGTTGAGAAATCTCAAACCCATGTTATTACAGTGCTTCTCATGCTTCTGCTGCGCCAGAGGCTTGGTAAGCGGGTCAGCCAGATTGTCATCTGTATGAACCTTGCAGATTTTGATCTCACCACGATCAATGATCTCCCGGATCAAGTGAAACCTTCTCTGTATGTGCTTGGACTTCTGGTGCGACCGTGGTTCCTTTGCTTGTGCGATTGCTCCAGTGTTATCGCAGAAGATAACCAAAGGATCTGCACTCGAAGGAACAACACCAAGTTCTTGAACGAACTTACGAATCCACACTGCCTCCTTGGATGCTTCCGAGGCTGCAACATACTCGGCTTCTGTTGTGGAATCAGCAACGATAGACTGTTTGAAACTTTTCCATACCACTGCTCCACCATTCAAGCTAAAAACATAGCCTGATTGCGATCAGAAATCATCCTGGTCAGATTGGAACGAAGCGTTAGTATATCCTTCAATACTGAGTTCTTCCTGACCTCCATATATCAAGAACATATCTTTGGTCCTCCGCAGATATTTCAAAATGTTCTTGACTGCAATCCAGTGCGCCTGACCTGGATTACTTTGGAATCGACTGGTCATGCTTAACCCGTAAGCGACGTCTGGGCGAGTACATAACATCGCATACATAATGGACCCAATAGCCGAAGCATAAGGCGTATTGTCCATTTCATCTTTCTTAGTCTGTGTTTGTGGACACTGACTCTTTGAAAGATTCAGACCATGTCTGACTGGAAGATATCCTCTTTTAGAATTTTCTAAATGGAATCTCTCCAGGACTTTATCGATGTAAGTACTCTGGCACAGCCCGAGAAGCCTCTTAGATCTATCTCTGTAGATCTTCACACCTAATACATAGGCTGCTTCTCCTAAATCTTTCATCTGGAAACATTTTCTTAACCATGCTTTAACAGCATGCAGTTCAGGAATATCGTTTCCAATGATTAAGATATCATCGACGTAGAGGACTAGGAAAGTAATCACACTCCCACTAAACCTCTTATATACGCACGGGTCATCTTCATTCTTGATGAAACCAAATTCACATATTGATTCATCAAAACGAATATTCCAGCTTCTAGATGCTTGCTTAAGTCCATAAATGGACTTCTTTAACTTGCATATTTTATGACGATCTGATGGATTAGTGAAACCTTCAGGTTGTGTCATATACACATCCTCATCCAGTTTTCCATTAAGGAAAGCGGTCTTCACATCCATCTGCCAGATCTCATAATCATAATTTGCTGCTATCACAAGAATAATCCGAATTGACTTGAACATGGCTACAGGAGAGAAAGTTTCATCATAATCTATCCCGTAGATTTGTTTGAAACCTTTCGCAACTAGCCTGCCTTTATAGGTAACCACGTTACCATCCATGTCAATCTTCTTCTTGAAGATCCATTTACAGCCTATAGGGATTACTCCCGGAGGCGGATCAACCAAATCCCAGACTTGGTTATCTGACATGGAGTCCATCTCGGCGCGCATAGCTTCAAGCCATCTCGCTGATTCCGATCCACTGACCGCATCCGCATAAGTTAGGGGTTCATCCTGATCAATGATGTAGACTCCATCATAGCGCTCAGACTGTCGACGGATCCTTCCCGATCTTCGCGGTTCCCGTGATATCTGAGCCTCAGGTTGCTCAATAACCTGATCTACTGGCTCAGGCTCATCCAACGGTGCTTGACTACTTTGTCCTTCCTCTGGATTCTCATCCAGTTTTATTTCTCTCCCACTGGCTTCTTGCAGAAGAAACTCCTTCTCAAGAAAAATAGCCATCCGAGCAACAAATACTTTGTTCTCTTTGGGATCGTAGAAATAATAACCCTTAGTTTCCTTAGGGTAACCGACAAAGATGCATTTCTCAGATCTACTCTCTAGTTTCCCAGAGGCGAGCTTTTTGACATAAGCCTCGCAACCCCAGATCTTAATAAATGTCAAGCTCGGCTGTTTCCCATACCATAACTCATATGGAGTCTTTGAAACTGCCTTGGATGGCACTCGGTTTAGTATCTTTGCAGCTGTTTCCAGTGCAAATCCCCAAAAGGAGTAAGGTAGAGTAGCCTGACTCATCATAGAGCGAACCATATCCAGTAAGGTTCTGTTCCTCCTCTCGGACACACCATTCCATTGCGGTGTTCCTGGTGGAGTGAGCTGTGAGATAATCCCACACTCCTTCAGATAGTCAGTAAACTCTCGACTTAGGTATTCTCCACCTCGATCTGAATGAAGTGCCTTGATATTCCGGCCTAGCTGATTTTGTACTTCATTTTTGAACTCTTTGAACTTGTCAAAAGATTCACTTTTATGTCTCATTAGATAGACATAACCATACCTACTGAAATCATCAGTAAAGGTAATGAAGTATGAATAGCCACCTCTGGCATGTTTACTAAATGGCCCACACACATCACTGTGTATAAGGTCAAGTAAACCTGAAGCCCTTTGACCTTTATGAGGAAAAGGAGACTTCGTCATTTTGCCCAATAAACAAGCTTTGCATGTATCAATCTCCTCATAGGAGAATGATCCCAGCAGTCCATGATCATGCAACCGCTTAATGCGTTTCTTGTTAATATGGCCTAAACGACTATGCCATAGCAAGGTGCTGTCATCAGCATACTTGGCTTTCTTATTATCAATGTTTTGTATAGAACATTCCATGTCCAACATGAATAACCCATTGTTAATTGATCCAGTAGCATAAACAATATTATCATAAGAAATAACACACTTTGAAATATTGCATTCAAAGGAAAATCCTTTCCTGACAAGAGCAGGAATAGAGATAATATTTTTTGTAATGCTTGGTACAAAGTAACAATTGTCTAGTTCCAATACAAGTCCAGATGGTAATGAGATGTAATAAACTCCTACAGCAACAGCAGCAACCCGTGCCCCGTTTCCAACTCGTAGGTCCACCTCATGCTGTCCCACCTGTCTTCTTCTCTTGAGTTCCTGTACATTTGAACAAATGTGAACTCCACATGCAGTGTCCAACACCCATGAAATAGAAGAAGAAGATATCATGACTTCAGTCACAAAAATACCTGAGCCAGAAGCGATGCTTCCCTTCTTGTCTCCTTGGAGCGCTTTACAGTCCTTTTTCCAATGACCCAGCTGGCCACAATGGAAACATCTGTATTCCTTCGACCGCTTAACCTTTTGTTTCAGAGCCTTGTTGTAGTTCTTGACAGGGGCTTTGCCCTTCTTCCCCTTCTTCTTGTTCCTGTAAGGAAACATCAAGACAGAGGTTGAAGGCTTTCCCTTTAGAGTCTCCTCTGTAGTCAAGAGCATATTCAGCAACTCTGCCGGAGTACAGTCGATCTTGTTCATATTAAAATTAATAATGAACGGATCGAAGGAGGCCGGGAGGGACTGCAGAATAATGTCTACAGCAAGCTCCTGATTGATGGTATGCCCCAATTTCTCTAGAGCCTCCTTGTGCCCAATCATCTTGAGCACATGAGCTCCCACTGGACTCCCTTCAGCCAGTTTGCTCTGAAAGAAAAGCTTGGTCAAATTATAGCGCTCAGTCCTCGCCTGTGCAGCATATAGCATCTTGAGGTTTGCTATAATTTCTATAGCAGACATATCCTCATGCTGATGCTGCAGCTGTGGCGTCATAGACGCTAGCATCAGGCAAGCGACATCAATGCTATCATTGACATGCTTTTCATAGGCATCGCGAACCGCCCTTGCGGCGTTCGCAGCGGGTTGAGGCGGTATAGCCGTCTCGAGGACATACAGTTTCCTCTCAGCCTTAAGAACAATCTTAAGGTGTCCGTACCAGTCTGAGAAGTTTGGCCCAGCAAACTTCTCCCTTTCCAGTAGGGATCGCACATTGAAGATCATGGTGTTCGTTGCTGCAGGAATCTACAACAATGCAAGAACAGCAAGGTCAGTATCAATGTTTAGAATCAATCCAGGACTTAAGAAAGATTCTTTTCTCACTATTTTATCTGGCTGAAAAATCCAGCAAAACAGCCCGAAAGAGTGCAAGCACTAGTTTCATACTTGGTCTCCGCGTCCCGCTCAGGCGAGATAAGATGCACAGAGAGTGCAAGCACTAGTTTCTGGTAGGCAATGCCTGCCAATCGCCAACCCGTGCGATTCCCCTTCATCTGGGCAATCCAGCAGACTGTGCCAACTGAGTTGGTACAACACAGTCTCTGATCCCACAGATGGCTGCCTCCATATAGCTAACATATGCCCCATATGTAGCCTACATGGTCAAGCTGACCTGACCTACTCCCTGGACCACCACGTGCTATTCTGAGCAACGAGAAGCGATAAATCCCTTCTCTGTAACACGCAGGTGAAATCACACACCGTCTGAAGATAGATGGGTGTGCCCACTGAGTGGGTACAACACGGCCCCAACGATAGTCAGAACAGTGAGGTTTCGCGTCAGAAGGCTTACGAGCTTGATATTTTAGCGTTGGATTTTAACGGTCCTTTTATCTTCTTAACTATCATGCAAACCCTATGGTGATAGCAGAAGATAAATAAATCATGCAATTCTAATTATTTAAACAATAAAAGAAAGCATGATGATCTTATGTGGTAAACGCCCATCAACCCTAAGTAAGACCTTAGTTTAAATTAAGTCTTCACTTGAGCTCTCCATGGGTCTTTTGCATCTCAGCCGGCCCAACCCAGGGCCCAAGCGCCCTCGGCAGCTCAGGTGCACCCACCAGGTAAATGCGCCTGTCCCAGAGTCGAACCCTGGACCTCCCACCTGGTCAAGCCACTGCTGCATGCGCCTGTGCCATGTGTGCTCCGTGCTCTTGTCTGATTAAATTACAATTTAATCTATCTAGACAAGATTGACTCGCAGGTCAATTACACATTATAAATTAAATAACATGTGATGCGCAGATCACAATAAAATTAATTTACAATTGAATTCCAGGCACGCAGGCCCCAGCACAGCACACATTAAAAGGGCAACCCACATAAGATTAAATAAACAAGCATCATGGCATCCAATCAACATGTGATCCAAATAAGAAAATAAAAATTTTCGAAAACCCATTGGCATCAATTTTAATTTTCTTCTGTGCCTTACTACCTTACAACGGTCCATTACTAGGGATCCACTCATCAGACCTAGTCTTATCCACTGCCCTTGCATGCACCAAGTCCTAACTGACTTGAGTCGACCCAACGGTCAACCATGCATGCGTTGAGGGCTGAACGACTCTCATGAGTTCAGGCAAGCGGGTGTGACCCCGGGCCCAACTCATGCGCGTTCACTGGTTGTCTCAACCAGACCTCGCTACACGCTCTTGATGCAGTCGACCTATAGCCACCTCATGCTTGCGCATAGGTGCCATCTGGTCGACCCATCTAGGCTGTCAGATGGTCTGATCAGAATATTTGGATCTTAACTAGGTGATGACTTCAACCCTACTAACCCGTCTAAGGGTTTATAGCAAGCGCTTAGATCTAAGTAGGAGGCGCGCAAGATAAGTTTTTGCAAACATCTAACATGCGCCAACGAAATACATGCGCCAACATAAGTATAACACATTCATCTAGTATTTTCGCATGATTTGAAAACTATCATGAACTTTCGCATGTAATACTTTAGATCTATGCATCAGCGTAAAAATGGATCACAAAGCAATCATATAAATCATACATGAACCAACGCTCTGATACCAGTTGTCGGAACCCCTTTCATGAGGGGGGGCGAAATAAACCCTATTATGCGCATCAAGATTTTTTGGCATAGCGGAAACTAGGGTTTCAACAATCGCATGTATGATATATGATCAACTTAACTATCTTGTATGGATCAAATGAAAACTTACCATAGCCATTGATTCGAATGGCGTCTTGGAAGAAGATGGCGAAAGGGCTCTCCTCCAAAGGTGACGCACACAAGAGGATGATGACTACTCCTTGTGTTCCTTGTGCTAGCAAGGTTCTCCAAGGGTGCTTGTCGAATGGAAGGGATGAGATGACTTGGTTGCTTAGCCGAGACCTCCTTGTCGTCAACACCTTCAACCCACGAGAGTGTGAGCGTCCAAAGGAAGAAGCGAACGTTTTTTCATTTTTGGCGTTGAGGCGTTGAGAGAAGTGGCCTTCATGACTTTCCAAAAATAGAAGTCATGCACCCATGATCTCATAACCGACCAAAGAAAACGCCTTCATGCATTGAACCATGCGTTCACTCATGTGAACCGGTTCAAGCAAATTGAATGCATTTCAATTTGGTTCAAAGATCAATCAACCCAAGCATTTGGTCTAGATCACTATTAAACCCTAAGGCTCCAGATCTAACCGTTCATTTCCTGATGCTCCTGATCTCACCGATCTAGCATCAACTCTCTCGATCGAAGCTTACCGATCTCAAGCCCTAATCAATCAAACATGATCAGACCAGATCTCACTTACAATCAGAGTTTAAATCCCTTTAAACTGAACCAAAACAATTCAGTCCACACGATGTGACTTAAGTAAGCCATATCATCAAATTGTGCGACCCTAAGGGTTTCCTTCAAATGTCGGTAACGATAACTCACGTTATCACGATCAGTGAGGGGTATCTAGCAACACATCACTGTCTCCCGATATAAAGGAAAGAGTCTTCCAAGACTACACCCAAACCACAGCACAAGTGTGAATCCACTTCACTAGGCATACATGTTTCCTTTGCCACTGGATGTTCTTATTGGACAAGCGTGTCAAGCCTGTAGCTCCAATATGATGAGCATGATTAGATCAGATGAACATAGTCACCTGGGTATGGCCATACACTTTCTCAATCACCTCATCCAGGGGGGCCCCTTTAGAACATCACACTCCAAACAAGGAGACGGCAATCCTATATCTATCACTAGTGTCCTAACCTGACTCATGATCATTATCCAAGATAGTCTATAACCATTATGTTTCAAATGATATCGAACTACCTCAAAACAATGACAATCATCATTTAGAAACACAAGTGATCTCAAGTCAGAGGACATATGCCACTTGTTGCATACAAGGATTATTCACATTGTGACAAGCAATTGAATATCCTAGTAGGGTCTGTCCAGTACATCCAATGTACCCATGAGTCTACATCTTATTCCATGCTCGAAGCATCCTATAAGATTAGAACACATATTAGTCTCAATCATATCAAGGCAGTCTCAAGTTCACCAAGATATCTCGACTAAGGACATGACAGCATGTCAGCCAAGCTGAACAGCATTGAGACATTATTCAGAAGCACACTTATTGCAGCAGACAATGTAACAAACTGAATAACAACCATTGCCTTTATAAACATAAGAGTTTATACATGATACTGAAAGAATCCCAAGGCCTCAAACATTAGCCTTAAGGGCATACCCCAACATTTCGTTCACTTTAACTTTTATGAGCTAGATATGAATAAGGATTTCGTTAGTTTAAATTTATCATGATGAAGATGTAATTTACTAAATAAAAGGGTTGTTTCACTTTCGTGCAAACAACCGCACAGGGATTTATCCTCGCTTTCGCGCAAGATTCTTCCCAACGCTGAAAATAAGTAAATCATCAAACAATGAATTCAAGTATCACTTTCGTGCATCCGAATTCAATGTTGATAATCTCTAGGGGAGATTCAAGGATCACTTTCGTGCATCTGAGTCTCAATGCTAGTTTTACTCACGAATCTCCAACGTTCCGATCCTTCCTTTCGCACAAGATCTCCACGTTTGACAAATAGACTCGATCTATAGGTTCATGTTATAATTATGGCAATTAATCTACTAGAACAGATCAAATTAGATCTAACCTAAGGAAGGGATCCTAACATGCAATTCTAGGGTTCCAAATTCTCAAGCAATTACCTTTCGGTCACAAGCGAAAATTCTAAGAACATAATTAGTAACATGAACTTATAGAGAGTCTAAGTACAATTATCACATGAGCAAAATCATCATGGTAATATTAAACTCAACGAAATAGTAAAAATAGTCATCTAGTCATTGGAAATCAAGTGAATTACTCCCCCATGTCCCAAAAGTAGTTTAAGCTATCATCATGAGGGAATTACAATAGATCATGGTTTCAGAGGATTGAAAATCGAAGTAAAAGAGAAGTTTAGAAAATACAGCACGGCTGTGAAGTATTTCACAGCCGTAATTTTGCAAGAACCGCCGATGAACAGTGCCGACGACTCCTTGTTCTTCTATTTCTCTTCCAATCGATCTCCTTTCGGTTTGAAACTTCTGGCACGTTGTCTCCTCCTTCAGACGAAGCTTCAGTATGAAAATTACGACCGGAGGACGTCTGGATCGAGCGTGGCGGCGAAACCCTAGGCGGCGGCATGGATCCCCATTTCTCCCTCGACAGTACACGCAATTTGGGGCTTTTGGTCTCTCCGTAATCCACTCGTGAAAAGCTCTCTCCCTGCTTCTTATGGCATCCGATTTTAGGCTCTGGATCGCTCGCGATCTTCTCCGCAAGAAGCGGGCGTCGCGTTCAGAACAGCAATTACGGCAGTGTAATGTCTTACGACACTACTATAAAAACGGTCGAGTCTTCTGTTCTGATGTCGTCGGTAATTACGGCACCGTAATCTGGTTTACGGTAGTGCTGTAAAATTGGCTGAACTCTCTGTTCGTGAACGTCTGGAAATTACGGCCCGTGTAGTTTCTTACGGTAGTGCCGTAATTTCGGGTGAAGTTTCTATTCTGAAGCTCTCCGAAATACGGTACCATAATGTTGCTTACGGCAGGTGCCGTAACATCCAAAAATCTTTCTGTTCGGAAACTTCTCAAAATACGGCAGGGCTTAGATTTTACGGTACTGTCTAGAATTACGGTATCGTAAAATGGGTTACGGCACTGCCGTAATTTGCTGAATTGCTCTATTTTGCGTGAAATTTCTTGGGTGATTTCCACTTGATGATGATAACTCTTCCATGTATTTGATTTCGCTTGAAAACGCTTTAAATAGTGCCTTTTTGCCTGAAAAATATGAAAAACAAAATAGAAGTAGACTTTGCAATATTTGATGGATTTAACATAAAAACAAGTAAAAGATCCTCAATTTAGTATGAAAAGGTATCCAAAATGAAGCAAAATATACTACATATTTTGTTGTCATCAAACACATAAGGCTCAAACTTTGCTTGTCCTCAAGCAAAAATCAAAATTTTGAAATCAAAATTTGATCAAAAGAATAGCCTTTTCATGCTCAATAAATTTCTAAAATACAACTCATCAATGAAAAACTCTATCAATTGATTTACAAAAATTCAAATAAATATATCATCTTTATAACTCAATCCTCTAGATCCACAATTTAATCAAATAAAACTTCGCAACATGTACAATAATTAGAATTTTCAATCTCATGATTTTACCCAATTTTCAGTTCAAATCTATCATGCTTTTGTTTACATGAATAAGGTTTCCAGGATCTTTTTCCACACATGATTTTTTTTTTTGCCATCATTCACATTCTCTAACTCGATTACCACCTTTTTTCTGGTGACGAGATTAGAGTGCACGGATCACATAATCAATGTAATGGAACTCATATCCTCTAATTTGGAAAGAATTTACTAAGTACAGCGGAGTTTATGTGAAATGATTTTTCTCATGGCATGTACCCACATAGATACATACTTTTTCTATTTATTACTTCAACCCATGACCTTCGGTACCACTGTGCTTTCCCACAGTGCCAAGTAGGGGAGTCCTCACCTTATTTTTGGGGATCTTGGATTCTTATTTCTCAACAATTAACAAGAATAGACTAAACACCTACTAGGTTGATCAATTGATCTCAATTCAAAAATCATACTCATCTACTCATTTTATTCGAAAGAAAATTTTTACCTTTAGATTTTATTCTTCAAACAATACATCTATCCAAAATTTCATGCATCAACTAATTTCATATTTCAATAGACAAATATGTATTGAAGAAACAAATTTTGACATGATAGGGCTATATCTCTAATCATGGATTTTGAATTCACTCATCAACATCAAACATCAATTCAAGCCATATACAATAATCCCAAAGGTAGATCAAGACCACAAATCAATCATCTAAATCAAAAGATTATCATGTAGATGGAGTAGTGGTGGTAGACACAAAAACATGAGTCAATGATGAAACCCAAAAGGTGAACGAGAGAGGATACTTACAAAATTTTATCAACTTTTTGTGTCGAGCTTTCTTTTTTTTCTCCTCTCCGTGCTCCTTTTTCAGAAATAAAAATTAATTCCAAGATAAAACTAAGATAAAAGTAAATAAAAGGAAGTGAACTAAAGTTAGAAAGCTTGGGTTGCCTCCCAAGAAGCGCTAATTTAAAAGTCTTTAGCTTGACTCTTTAACACTCAGACCTGATCGTGGTTCATCTAAATAAAAACTCTCTTGTTCTTCAATTAGCTCTTCTTGATAATAGTGCTTAAGTCTCTGACCATTAACCTTGAATTCTCCTGTTTCTTCACTCCATACATCCACGGCTCCGTAAGGATAAGCTTTCTTTACCTGAAAAGGACCGGACCATCGAGACTTAAGTTTTCCAGGAAAAAGTCTCAATCTAGAATTGAATAAAAGAACAAAGTCACTTGGTTGGAAATCTCTCCTGAAAATATGTCGATCGTGCCATATTTTTGTCCTCTCATTGTAAATTTTTGCATTCTCATATGCAGAGAGTCTAATCTCATCTAGCTCATTCAATTGTAATTTCCGTTTTTCCCCCGCACTCTTTAAATCGAAATTCAGCATCTTGATTGCCCAGTATGCTTTGTGTTCAATTTCCACAGGCAGGTGACATGACTTTCCATAAATCAATTGAAACGGAGACATACCTATTAGTGTTTTGAAAGCAGTCCAATATGCCCACAAGGCATCATCAAGTTTGAATGCCCAATCTTTCCTAGTGCTTGACACGGTCTTTTCTAAAATTCCCTTGATTTCTCTATTTGATATTTCCACTTGTCCACTTATTTGAGGATGGTAAGGTGTTGCCACTCTATGATTCACTCCATATTTTTTAAGTAAGGCTGAAAATTTGTGTTCTATGAAATGTGATCCTCCATCACTGATTACTACTCGCGGGGTCCCATACTGTGGAAATATGATCTTTTTGAAAAATTTAGCAACAACTCTTGAATCATTGGTTGGTGAAGCAAGAGCTTCAACCCATTTTGAAACATAGTCAACTGCTACCAGAATGTACTTGTTACCTCCTGAAGATGGGAAAGGTCCCATAAAGTCTATCCCCCAAACATCAAATATTTCAACTTCAAGAATCTTGGACAGTGGCATCTCATGTTTTCTACTAATGTTCCCCGTTCTTTGACATCTATCACAAGATAACACAAAGTTTATAGCATCTTTGAAAATGGTAGGCCAATAAAATCCTGATTGTAACACTTTATAAGCAGTCTTTTTAGTACCGGCATGACCATCATAAGAGGATCCATGACATTGGCACAAAATATCTGTGACTTCTTCTTCAGGTACACAACTTCTAAAAATACCGTCTATACATCTTCTAAACACATAAGGCTCATCCCAAAAATAGTGTTTTACCTCAGCTAAGGACTTCTTCCTTTTTTGGTAGTTCAAATCAGGAGGAAAAACATTAGCAACAAGGCAATTTACTATATCAGCATACCAGGGAGCTCTGATCTGTTCAATGGTTAAAAGCCGTTCTTTAGGGAAGGAATCATTGATCTCATTATTCTTTTCGGTGTCTACCATTATTCTTGAGAGATGATCTGCAACAAGGTTTTCTGATCCCTTTTTGTCTTTAATCTCCAAATCAAATTCTTGCAGAAGTAAAATCCATCTGAGTAATCGAGGTTTGCTGTCTTTTTTTTGCATTAAGTATTTCACAGCTGCATGGTCGGTGTACACTACCACTTTGGAGTTAATTAAGTATGACCTAAATTTATCAAAAGCAAATACTATGGCCAATAGTTCTTTCTCAGTGGTGGTGTAATTTTTCTGTGTCTCATCCAAAGTCTTGCTGGCATAGTGAATGACATGAGGTTTCTTATCTTTTCTCTGTCCCAAGACTGCCCCTACTGCATAATCACTGGCGTCGCACATGAGTTCAAAGGGCAAGTCCCAATCTGGGGGCTGGATGATGGGTGCTGAAACCAAAGCTTTCTTTAACTCCTGAAAAGCAAATAGGCATTTCTCATCAAAGCAGAATTTGGTGTCTATACAGAGTAAATCAGTTAAAGGTTTAGCAAGTTTAGAGAAGTCCCTGATGAATCTCCTGTAAAACCCTACATGTCCCAAAAAGCTCCTGATCTCCTTGACAGTGGTGGGTGGTGCTAACTTTTCAATCACTTCTATCTTGGCCTTGTCCACTTAAATCCCCCTCTCTGAAACAAGATGGCCCAAAACTATCCCCTGTCTAACCATAAAGTGACACTTTTCCCAATTCAAGACAAGGTTAGTCTCTTCGCATCTCTGTAAAACTCTAGAGAGATTAGCTAAACAGTCATCAAAAGAGAAACCATAGACAGAGAAATCATCCATTAAAACATCCATGAAGTCTTCAATAAATTCAAAAAAAATTGCCATCATACACCTTTGAAAAGTGGCAGGTGCATTGCATAAACCAAAGGGCATTCTTCTATAAGCAAAAGTACCATAAGGACATGTAAAAGTGGTTTCATCCTGATCATCAGGATGAATAGCAATCTGAAAAAATCCAGAATACCCATCAAGAAAACAAAAGTGAGAGTGTTTGGTAAGTCTCTCCACCATTTGATCAATGAAAGGTAAGGGGAAATGATCCTTCCTAGTGGCAACATTTAATTTTCTATAATCGATGCACATACGCCAACTAGTGACATTTCTAACAGGTATCAATTCATTATCTTTATTTTTCATTACAGTGACACCTCCCTTCTCTGTGACACAGTGTACAGGACTCACCCACTTACTATCTGAGATAGGGTAGATAATACCTGCATCTAGCAATTTTAGTACTTCCTTCTTCACCACTTCCTTCATAGACGGGTTAAGCCTTCTCTGAAAATCTACATGCGGTTTGTGCTCATGCTCCATGTGAATCCTGTGCATGCAAAAAGAATGATTAATCCATTTTAAGTCATCAATGGAATACCCAATTACCTTTCTATGAATTCTTAGCTCCTTCAAGAGTAGATCAGTTTCCTTGGCATCTAATTTAGCATCCACAATCATAGGGTAGGTGGAGTTAGGAACAAGAAATTTATATCTAAGATTATCAGGTAAAACTTTCAACTCAACTTTAGGGATCTTTTGACTTTCATTATCAAACGTAGCACAATCTAAAATATCATGTTTTTCATCATCGAGTTCATCAAAATCATTCTCAAAGTCAGAATTATCAAATTTTTTACAAGAATTTTTTGAGGTATCAGAAAAAGAGTCAGAAAAAGGAACATCAGCAGAAGAATCATCAAACAAACAACTAACATCATAAACTGTGTCATCAATGGCATGAATAGTGCAACAAGAGCTAGCATATGCAGGCCTTTTCAACGAATTATTCAAATCGAACTCAATCTTATCATTGCCAATTCTTAAAGCAAGTCTACCGTCCCGTACATCAATAAGGGCTCCAGCAATGGCTAAGAACGTCCTACCCAAAATAGTAGGAATCTTAGTATCCTCTTCCATTTCAAGTACCACAAAATCAGCAGGTATGAAGTATTTACCAACTTGTATGGGAACATCCTCTAGAATACCCACTGGATATTTTACCGATTGATCAACGAGCTGCAAAGAAATTGCACTCAGTTTAGGAGCTCCCATGTCCAATTTCCTGCACACAAAGGCATAAGACTTACACTAGCCCTAGATCACATAAGGCTCGGTCGAAAGCCATACTACCAATAGAACATGGGATAGAAAAACTACCTGGATCATTCAATTTTGGTGGTAACCTGTTTTGAATAACAGCACTACATTCCTCGGTTAAAGCCACGGTACCATAGTTCTCTATCTTTCTTTTGTTATACAAGATTTCTTTCAAAAATTTAGCATATATGGGCATTTGAGATAAAGCTTCAGTAAATGGTATGTTAATGTAAAGCTTTTTCAAAACATCAAGAAATTTTCCAAATTGCTTATCTAACTTTTCTTGCACTATCCATTGGGGAAAAGGTACTGGTGGTCTATAGGGAGGAGGTAGATTAGTCTTAGAATCATCTTCTTTACATGGCACACCCCCTTTTTGTTTACTTCCCTTTTTAGGTGTTAAACTAGGTAGTGTTTGTTTATGTTCAAAAGATTTTTCTAATTCTAATTCCTCATAACGATCATTAATAGACTCTTTCTCCTTAAGTTCTCCTAATTGTCTCCCACTTCTAGTGATAATGGAATTGCAATGTTCCCTAGAGCTTAATCTAGATATTTGTTCTTCTAGAACTTTATTGTACGTCACTAAAGATTCTAATTGAGAAGCAAGGTGACTAACAGTTTCTTCAAGATCCTCAAATTTTTTTGTGTTTTGAATTTGCAATGATTGAATTTGGCTAGCTGAAAGTTTCTCTAGCATGGGTTCACTAACCTCTTCAGTCAAGGGTTGCTGATCCTCATTCTCATTCTTACCATGTTGATGACAACATAACGTTCCTTCATCTGGAGCCCATTGGCTATGATTCAAGGACATCTCCTCGGGCAACTTGAAAGCATCGTCAAATGTTCTACTCATCAAGGATCCCCTTATGGCAACATCAATAATTAGACGGATATTATAAACTAAGCCATAATAAAATGTCTGAATTGAAAACTCATTTTCGAAGCCATGGTTAGGACACTTCCATTGTAGATCATTAAATCTCTCCCATGCCTCGCTGAGTGATTCTCCGCTCTTCTGTCGAAAGTTCGTGATATGATTCCGCAATTGGATAGTCTTGCTCGGTGGAAAATATTTCATCAGAAAAGCTTTTGATAATTGTTCCCATGTTGTGAAGGTATTGGGTCGACGAGAATGCAACCAAGATCGTGCTTGATCCCTGAGAGAAAAAGGGAACAATATCAGTTTTAATGCATCATCAAAAACTCCATGAGTTTTTATGGTATCACAATATTCAAGGAAGACATATAAATGTGAATAAGGATCTTCGATTGATGATCCTCCAAACTGGTTCTGCTGGATCATAGACAAGAAGGAAGGGTTAATTTCAAAGTTGGAGGCCTCAATTGCACGTCTAGCAATGCTAAATTATATCCTTTGAGGATTAGGGGCTGCATAGTCCCTCAGTGATCTTTGATCAGCCATTAGAAATGAATTTCCTGCGCACACTAGAGCAAACTGATCAAATGATGTAAGTAAGCAGAAAAGAATAAAAAGATAAAACATAAGTGAAACCTAGTCTAGCAATAATCTCAACGTCTCTAATATCGACGAAAACTAAGGTCCCCGGCAACGGCGCCAAAAACTTGTCGTGATCCGCAAGTGCACGGATACTCGAATTAATAAAGAAAGTATCGAATCCACAGGGACCTATGTTGTTGAATACTAAATAGCTCATTTCTTACTATCTAGGCTAATCGAAATAGTGAGAATAGAAATTGAAAGCTAAAAACAGAATTATCAGAGAGAAAAGCTGGGACTAGGGTTTCGTTCACTTTAACTTTTATGAGCTAGATATGAATAAGGATTTCGTCAGTTTAAATTTATCATGATGAAGATGTAATTTACTAAATAAAAGGGTTGTTTCACTTTCGTGCAAACTACCGCACAGGGATTTATCCTCGCTTTCGCACAAGATTCTTCCCAACGCTGAAAATAAATAAATCATCAAACAATGAATTCAAGGATCACTTTCGTGCATCCGAATTCAATGCTGATAATCTCTAGTGGAGATTCAAGGATCACTTTCGTCCATCCGAGTCTCAACTCTAGTTTTACTCACGGATCTACAACGTTCCGATCCTTGCTTTCGCACAATATCTCCATGTTTGACAAATAGACTAGATCTATAGGTTTATGTTATAATTATGACAATTAATCTACTAGAACAGATCAAATTAGATCTAACCTAAGGAAGGGATCCTAACATGCAATTCTAGGGTTCCAAATTCTCAAGCAATTACCTTTCGGTCTCAAGCAAAAATTCTAAGAACATAATTAGTAACATGAACTTATAGAGAGTCTAAGTACAATTATCACATGAGCAAAATCATCATGGTAATATTAAACTCAACGAAATAGTAAAAATAGTCATCTAGTCATTGGAAATCAAGTGAATTACTCCCCCATGTCCCAAAAGTAGTTTAAGCTATCATCATGAGGGAATTACAATAGATCATGGTTTCAGAGGATTGAAAATAGAAGTAAAAGAGAAGTTTAGAAAATATAGCACGGCTGTGAAGTATTTCACAGCCGTAATTTTGCAAGAACCGCCGATGAATAGTGCTGGCGACTCCTTGTTCTTCGATTTCTCTTCCAATCGATCTCCTTTCAGTTTGAAACTTCTGGTACGTTGTCTCCTCCTTCCGACGAAGCTTCAGTATGAAAATTACGACCGGAGGACGTCTGGATCGAGCGCGGCGGCGAAACCCTAGGCGGCGGTGTGGATCCCCATTTCTCCCTCGACAGTACACGCAATTTTGGGCTTTTGGTCTCTCCGTAATCCTCTCGTGAAAAGCTCTCTCCCTGCTTCTTACGACATCCAATTTTAGGCTCTGGATCGCTCGCGATCTTCTCCGCAAGAATCGGGCGTCGCGCTCAGAACACAATTACGGCAGTGTAATGTCTTACGGCACTGCCGTAAAATCGCTCGAGTCTTCTGTTTTGATGTCGTCGGGAATTACGGCACCGTAATCTAATTTACGGTAGTGCAGTAAAATCGGCTGAACTCTCTGTTCGCGAATGTCTGGAAATTATGGCCCGTGTAGTTTCTTACGGTAGTGCCGTAATTTCGGGTGAAGTTTCTATTCTAAAGCTCTCCGAAATACGGTACCGTAATGTTGCTTACGGCAGGTGCCGTAAAATCCAAAAATCTTTCTGTTCGGAAACTTCTCAAAATACAGCAGGGCTCGGATTTTACGGTACTGTCTGGAATTACGGTGCCGTAAAATGGGTTACGGCACTGCCGTAATTTGCTGAATTGCTCCGTTTTGCATGAAATTTCTTGGGTGATTTCCTCTTGATTATGATAACTCTTCCATGTATTTGATTTCGCTTGAAATGCTTTAAATAGTGCCTTTTTGCCTAAAAATCATGAAAAACCAAAATAGAAGTAGACATTGCAATATTTGATGGATTTAACATAAAAACAAGTAAAAGATCCTCAATTTAGTATGAAAAGGTATCCAAAATGAAGCAAAATATACTACATATTTTGGTGTCATCAACGATCCACCGGCCGAATCTCCACGACACTTCGGCCACCACTCCTCCTTCCCTTCAAGAAGCTCCAGCCACCGACATCCACCCATCTACTGCTCGAATGGACGGAATTGAAACGCCGACCAAATCCCCTGTGTCTGCCGTGCTCACGCCCTAATCTCGCCTTTTAGCGTCATCCTCCTCCAATCGGCCACCGTCCGCCTCCTAACTCCGCCCACGATCTCACAACAATCCCAACGACCTCCAGTTATAGCAGGTTTGGAATTGGTGCATCACCAGACAAACGGCGAAGCACCCTGCTCCACTTGCGCAACTTCCCCTGTTTCGGCCAACAGTCGCTCTTTCGCCCCACCAGTATTTCGACGCCGTCTTGCCAGCTCCACCACTAGTCGTCGATGCTCAGACAACATCAACGCCTCCTCATCTCCTTCCTTCGTCTCCAACACCTCTGACAAACTCAGCTCCATCGCGCGACGTCCCCTGCATCCAGACTCCCGTGTCTCCTATCCATCTGCTCTGCTTGAAAACTTACTGATTAAGCTTGTTCTTGCAGGTATCTTAAGCATCTGGGACGACCAAAAGCTGGATCTATGGTGTCAACAAGAAGAACAAATCTTGCTCTACCACAAGGATTAGTTAGATTGAATTCAAATTCATCAGATCATCCTGCGACAACTGGCAACTTTGGTTATCTGATTAATCTCTGCACTAGCTTCGCCCACTATTCTGATTAGTGTTCTTTGTGCAGGTTTTTTTTTAACATGCTCGGACAAGCCTCCAGCTCTAATCATTGGATCCACTAGCAAAACCTGATCCTCCTCTATCATTCGGATCAGTTGGGAGAAACTCAAATCGACTGGATCATCCTCCAAGAAACATCAACTTTTCATAAATTGATTAACTCCTGCAGAGTCTTCTTATTTAATCTGATTAGCGTATTTTATGCAGGTATTTGATGTGCTTCGACACGATGGAACCTATAATATCTGATACGGTTAGGAAGACCATGTTTCTGTCTACCATAAGGAACAGTTGGTTCTACTAAAGATTCATTGGTACACCTAAGAAAGCATTGCAAAAGTAGTAATCTGATAAAATTCTGCAACTATTTTTTTTTAATGATCTGACTAGCTATCTTGTTGTAGACATTCTCATTTGCTGAAATATCTTCACTATCTAATTTTAATGTCATTCAAAGAACTAGTTTTGTTTGACATCTTGGCTTAATCGGTTTTTATTTTGGATCTACGAATTTTTGTCCAAGTCATAGCAGCTTTTCTTAAATGATATATTTATGCAACACTGTATTTCTAGATGTTTTCTGAATTTTGACCATTATTCTAAAAATAAAAAAATAATAATAATCGGACTTTTAGTTAGTATCTTATTTCGTGTCTCCACCCCACATCATATGCGCCCCTCTTGAAGATACATGCAGAATTCCTCCTCAAGGCAAAGATGACTTCCACTTGGAGTTGCGAATGCCTCTTGATGCCCTAGCTGCCCTCTTTCTCTTGTGCAGCGATCTTCCATCTCCTTCTTGTTGTTTTTTGGCCGAGAGTCTCCAAGCAAGGAAACTTGTTGGCGTGAAGAACAAAGGAAGGGGAAGAAGGAGAATCCAAGAGGTGATCTTCTCTTCCCGAGGCTAGTACCAAGCGAGGAAGGGAACAACGTTGAGAAGGTCGACACGTAGATACTTGTAGAGCGTGAGGGGTTGATCATCTTCAACCTGGCTTCATCAACTAGACAACTAATAGAGGTACAATCTCTAACACATCCTTATGTTATCTCTCTCGTGGATCATTGGACAAAGGAATATGTTTCTGGTGCAATGTGTGTTCCGCTGCGTCCTTGGCCTGCAAAATTTTAAAATTACACCCGGTATTCCCTAACAGTGGTATTAGAGGTACTTGCGAGAAACACAAGGTGTACTTGTGCTTGTTTGAAATTTTTTGAAAATTTTCTTTATACATGTGCATTTCTTCTAGAAAGCGTTTTTGTCCTAGCTTCTTCTTATCAAACTTATGACTAATTTTTGGATTATTTTTATGATGGATTTAAGATCATAGGCGCACATAATTTTGTCATGTAGGATGGGCATTGTGTCCTCTGGACTGGCCAGGTCTCTTGATCTGACAAAATTGCCAGCCGATTTGATCTATGAAATCATCATGAAACTTAATCTCAACTTTTAGCATAAATTTGATTGAGAGGAAGTTGTGGATGTAATTGGCGCATAAGGGGATTAAAATTTGATTATTGCAGTTTTCAAATTTATATATGTGCCACTTGTCTCTTCCATGGGTTTATATGGTCATAGCGAGTGCCCTCCTGTGTTGTGATGTGGATGATTGTATCCACCTGTGATTAATGCTTGTAAAATTTTATGTCATCTAAATGTGGTACCTCTCCCCTATCTCGATGTAAAATTCATGTATTCTTTCATCATGTTTTTAGAATAGATGTAGAATATTTTTCATAAGATAGGTTAAGGTTTCATCAAGACAACAAGGTGACTTCTTCAACCGAAATCAGAGTGGCGCCAGCTTTTGGAAGCGTGGTGTCAGATTTGCGATTGGAGGAAGGAAATAAGCTTTCGGCTTTATGGCATGGGCTGATCTGCTTTAGGGACTCGCAACCCTTGGATGCACGAGAACATGTCACATGGCACGTGACATGTTATGTGTATGAAAAGGGCTATGACCATATTGACCAAATTTGCATGCCTGTGATGATTTATTATTCTGTCCATAGCATGCATGTGATGTTTTTCCTTATTGCTACCACCATAGGAAAATTCACATGCTTGAAAAGAATAATAATAAGATAATTATGATTTAACTCTCCACGAAATATCAAGTCGATAGCCTTCTAAGGTGTAGACCTCATCAAGCTGTCGATCAGTGGTGTTGTGCACTATTTCGCACTCTCGTGGGACACACCCACTTATCTTTAGAAGGTGTGTGGTGACAATGGTTTTCCTAGTCTAGTTTTAACCTGGACGTGCCTTCGCAAGGAAACTCGTTGGCCCTGGGCATAACAATCAGGTTAGATTTTACTAGTTTTCATATGTCCCTGACATGATGAAACACTAGAGTCAGCTATTGAGAGCATAGGGTTCTATGTTGTTTCCAGATCCAATCTGTCTCTAGGGACATTATCATGTAAGTACACAATCGCAAGTGTAGACAAACATTGATAATGACATTTCTTGGATGATATAAGAAATATCAAAGTCAAGTAGTACATAGGTTGACTAAATATAGGACTCAGGGCATATACACCAACACTTATTTTGCTTATTTGCTTGTTGTAGATAATGGCATCTCCTTATCTTAGAATGGAACTTTATGTGAATAAACTGGATGGGACAAATTGGACAAAAAGGTTTAGAATTTTCTCCAAAATACTAGAATAAGAGAATAAGGTGCATCTTATTGAAAGACCTCCATCCCAGCCCAATATTTATTTTACTACAGGGTGGGAGTGGAATGTCTATCTTGAACATTGTGAAGGTAACAAATAGTACACTACTCTTGTTTTAGAGTGCATGACCCCTGAGGTCAAGGTTGAGTGTGATGAGATGGGGATTTATGATATCATCATACATTTCCAAGGTCTCTTCACACCATGCTCTCTAAATAGTGATCAAGAGAATGCTGTTAGATCTTCATGGTGTTTGCCTAAATCCAGGAATGACCATGGTTCTGTTTCTTCGAAGCTAAGACTTTGGAAGACTGGGAATGCATGGAAATTTTAGGACAAATTGAGGCCATAGAAGAGCATGGCACAGGAGAAGGGATGTAATCCATCTGCTTCAGGTATTTGTTACTGAGGTCTTCGTGTCTACTTCTTATTCATGGGTAGTTGGTACCGCATGTGTGGCTCACATATGTTTTCATATGTAGGGGCTCATAAGAAGTAGGACAATAAGGCTTGGTGGGATCGACCTTTGAGTCAGAAACGGAGCATTGGATGCTACTGTTGATATCATCTCACTACCTTCTATACTTCAATTAGAAGCTTGCTATTATGTACTAGCTATTGTAAAAGAACATCTTATCCATTATTTTGGAAAGGATTTCAGTTTGAAATAAATGATTTTTTTTTTCTAAATCTGGGATATTCTATGGTAGTGGTACAATCAGTAATGGCTTGTGGTTCTATATGTAACATTAATACTAAGAAGATCCAATGATTAAAATCAATACCTTTTAGATAGCGTTGTCGCATGGGCCACGTAAACAAAGGTCACATCCAAGAAGTCCATGGACTATTGGGGTCATTATACCTTCAGGATTGTGATACATGTGAGTCTTGTTTATTGGGCAAGATGACAGATGCTCCCTTCACCAAGAAGGTTGAAAGGGTAAGTGGCTTGTTGGATCTATTATACAGCAATGTGTGTGGACCCATGGAAATAAGCACGAGGAGGTGTTGTATACTTCATTAGGTGTGGATATGTCTTATCCAACATATAACTTTGGAGATATCCAAGAAGTTCAAAAATGAAGTACATAATCAAATTGGAGGATCTATTGAGCACTTTGATTAGATCAAGGTGGTTAATGAGGAATTTGATGACTATCCTAGGGGGTGCGGGATTATCTCACAACTTACTCCTCCTGAAACACCACAACTAAATGGTGTATTCAAATATCTTATGAGTTCTGGACTGGAAACATCCCATCTCATCTTTGGATTTGGGGATGTGATATCTAGTGATCTCAAAAGTGTGTGTTTGTGGGGTACTAAAGAGTACTATTTCTATCCCAATGAGAATAAAATATTTATTGCTCAAACTATTGTCTTTCTTAAAAAGAATTTTCTTTTGAAAGAAGCTAGTGGAAGTAGATTTGATTAGGACGAGGTCCAAAATTAACCACAAAACAATTAGTCACAGATGGAAAGAATAATCTCACAAACAGGATGAAAGCCAACCTGAGGTTCAAGTAACATGGGAACTACATAAGTCTGGACAGATTCGAAATGCTCCTACAAGTTGTGGGCATGACAAATTTTTCATCAAGGATGAACATAAGACTTATTAGGAAGCGGTCAGTGGACTAGATTCTAAGAAATGGCTGAGTGCCATAAGAACCAAAATGGACTCCATGTCTGCTAATCAAGTATGAGACTTGATTGAGCTGCCAAAGGGATAACACCCATAGGCTGTAAATTAGTCTTCAAGAGAAGATAGACATGGAAGGTAACATAGTTACCTATAATGGCAGGCTAGTGGATAAAATTTCTGACAAGTCCATTGGGTGTATTGTGATGAAATATTTCTCCAATAGGAATGTTTAAGTTCATTAGGTTTCTGCTTGCGATAGTTGCATATCCTGTTATGGCACTTGGATGTGAAAATAGCTTTTCTTAATGGACGTCTGGAAGAGGATGTCTATATGGAATTAGCATAAAGGTTTTCATACAGAGGCCATAAAGATATGCATGGGCTTATGCAAGTGTCTTGAAAAGGTGCCTATGTTTACAAGAAGATCAGTGGGAGCATTATATTATTTCTTGTTCTATATGTTGATGATATTCTTCTCAAATGAAATTGTTGGGAATCCCCGGGCTATTTAAAATGAAAAACAGTGGAAGCGAGCCCGAAATGAGATTCCTAATTCAACAATAAGGACCACCTTACGAAAAATACAAAGGATGTGATAGGGGTATACCTTACTAGCGACTTTGAAGCTATCGATGTTGATGACTGGAGACGCGCAATCGACCCGTCCTCTACACTCGTGCACACACGGACTGCCTTGAGACTCCTCTACTCCACGCACGTGCTAGCTTCGGGAGAAGAGATCCACGCCTCTAACTTCTTCTCTGCTTGCGCCAATCTCGAAGAACACGCGCCAAGAAGAAGGGGAAGCGTTGGCGACAAGGAGTGGGCAGCACTACAACTTGTCCCAACCTTGATGCAAAAACTTTTTCTTATTGTCGTCACCTACAAGACCCTAATGCTAGGAGCAGAGGGGAAGCGATAACAAGAGAGGAGAAAAGAGACTGGTGCAAAATCTCCGAAGAGAGCCTCTCTATTTATAATAGAAGCACCAGCTCCTCTTTGGAGATTTTTCCCCCATGCGGGACTATGTGCAGGCGCCACCCCACACCCCTGGGTCTCAGGTTCGAGACTCACCAAGTGAAATGCGCCTATACATATTAATTAACCAAGAGAAAAATTTCTCTTGTCAATTAATGACTTTAGTTTCTTCATGTGACTAAAGTGCCTAGCCCAACCTTGCACTATAACCCTTGTTTGACACATTTTGACACCTCAGGTCAACAGAGGTCAAACGTGGACCACTAGAGTCAACTAGTGGTCAATCATGAACAAAATAAAGTCTCATCTCCTCATAAGAAATCACATGGCATTAGCTTCCCAAAATGATCCTAATCATAAAATGATTCGATCAGAGGCTAACTGATCAGTATGGAGTCTCTAGCGTCTAGGTGTGCGACCCTATAGGTCCCTCTGACGTTGGCAGTGATGACCCAATCATTATAAGCGGTGAGTGGCACCTAGCAGTACATAGCCACTACCCAAGTCATCGAATAAATGTCGCCATCGACAACCTCAAAACTGTGATAAGGAATAAGAGTATCCAGGTCCCTTTGCCAGGCTGATTGATGACACCAAAATATGTAGTATATTTTGTATCATTTTAGATACCTTTTCATGCTAAATTGAGGATCTTTTTACTTGTTTTTATGCTGAATCCATTAAATATTGCAAAGTCTACTTCTATTTTGGTTTTTCATGTTTTTCAGGAAAAAAGGCACTATTTTAGGCGTTTTCAAGCAAAAATCAAATACATGGAAGAGTTCTCATCATCAAGAAGAAGTCACCCAAGAATTTTCACACAAATCGAGGCAAAGAACCCAAAATACGGTAGTGCCGTAAAGGATTTTACGATACCGTATTTTACACGGCTACCGTATTATCGAGATCACGATCGTATTTTGGTGATTTACCGAACATAAGGCTTTCGCGAAATTACGGCACCACCGTAACAATTTACACGGCCATATTTTGGGGCGCTTTCGGAATAGAGACCTTCACTGAAATTACAGCACTGCCGTAAACCAGTTTACGGGCCGTATTTTCCAGACGTCTTCAGAACAGAAAGTTGCCCTGAAATTACGGCACGGCTGTAAACCAATTTACGGGCCGTATTTTCCAGACGAATTCGACCAGAGAGTTCAGCCGATTTTACGGCACTGCCGTAAACCAAATTACGCTGCCATATTGTTCCAGCAATTTCAGAACAGAATAATCGATGGATTTTATGGTAGTGTCGTAAGATATTACACTGCCATATTCCGGTGTTTGAACGCGATTCCCAGGTCAATGTCCACGCCCGATCCTTGCGGAGATGATTGTGGACAATCCAGAAGTTTATATTCGATGCCGTAAGAAGAAAAAGAGGAGCTTTGGACGGGAGGATTAGAGAGAGACCAAAAGCCCTAAATTTCATACATGGTGGAGGGAGAAATCACGATCCACGCCGCCGTGGAGGGTTTCACCGCCGCGCTCGATTCAGACGACCTCCGGCATAACACTTAAGGCTCAAACCTTGCTTGTCCTCAAGCAAAAAATCAAAATTTGAAATCAAAATTTGATTAAAAGAATAACCTTTTCATGCTCAATAAATTTCTAAAATATAACTTGTCAATGAAAAATTCTATTAATTGATTTACAAAATTTCAAGTAAACATATCATCCTCAGAACTCAATTTTCTAGATTCACAACTCAATCAAATAAAACTTCGCAACTTGTACAATAGATAGAATTTTCAATCTCATGATTTCACCCAGTATCAATTTAAATCTATCATGCTTTTGTTTACAGGAATTAGGTCTCCAAGATCTTTTTCCACACATAATTTTTTTTTTCTTTTTGTTTCTTTTTTCATTGTCTTTGCATAGACGGCATGTATCCACATAGACACATACTTTTTATTTTTGACTTCAACTCTTTCTTCGGTACCACTATCAATTTTACGCAGTGCCAAGTAGAGGAGTCTTATTCTTTTCACCACTCATTATTTTTCATGCATAGACTTCAACCCATGTCTTAGGTACCTCTATCAATTTTACATAGTGCCAAGGAGGGGAGTCTCTCATTATTTTTTTATGGATCTCGGATTCTTATTTCCCAAGAAATAGCAAAAATAGACTAAACCTCAACTAGGTTAATCAATTCATCTAAATTCACAAATCATACTAATATACTCATTTTATTCAAAAGAGAAGTTTCACTTTTAAATTTCATTCTTCAAATAATATATCTCCTCAAAATTTTATGCATCAATCAATGTCATATCTCAATAGACAAATATGTATTGAAGAAATAAATTTGACATGATAGAGTTATGTTTTCAATCATGAATTTGAGATCATCAATCATTCAAGTCATCAACAGTATAAATTAAGAGTGAACTCATCATCACCATCAGTTATCACAATATCATATCAACAAAAATATATCATCATGTATATCATATCAAACATCAGAATATCAAAATATCATACAACTCCATCGAATCAGTAAAGATCAATATCATCATCATCATACAACCATATCGAAATAAGAATAATAGGCATGTTAAACAGAATGCAGTGGCGGCAGTCATGGAAGCACCATCCTTCCCTTCATCATATAAAACAACAGTGAGATAAAGAAAATCATAGTACAACAAAAAGGTAAGGGAAGATAATACTCACAAAGCCTCTACTCATCATCGTCAGATCGCGTAGCCTCCGAGTCTCTCGCAGCAGTCTCCTCAGGATCAAAGTATGGGGTTCCTCCCTGATCACCATGATAGCCATAGTCTCTGTGATCAGCATAACCAAATTACGGCACTGACCAGAGAGTTCAGCTGATTTTACGGCACTGCCGTAAACCAAATTACGCTGTCGTATTATTCCAGCAATTTCAGAACAGAATAATCGATGGATTTTACGGCAGTGTCGTAAGATATTACACTGTCGTATTCCGGTGTTTGAACGCGATTCCGAGGTCAATGTCCACGCCCGATCCTTGCGGAGATGATTGCGGACGATCCAGAAGTTTATATTCGATGCCGTAAGAAGCAAAAGAGGAGCTTTGGATGGGAGGATTAGAGAGAGACCAAAAGCCCTAAATTTCGTACACGGTGGAGGGAGAAATTGCGATCCACGCCACCGTGGAGGGTTTCGCCGCCGCGCTCGACTCAGACGACCTCCGGCCGCGATTTTTCTACCGAAGCATCGCCTGGTGAAGGAGACAACGTACCGGAAGTTTTAGATCGAAAAGAGACAAATTGGAGGAGAAATCAAGGGAAGAAGGATCGCCACCACTATTCACACTTTCTTTTGTAAAATACGACTGTGAAATACTTCACAGCCGTGCCGTATTTTCTAAAAACTCTTCCTTTTGTTGATTTCCGATTTTCTGAAATTATGGAATATTGTATTTCCTTCGCCATGCTAGCTTAAACTACTCCTGGGACATGGGGGAGTAGTTCACTTGACTTTTAATGATTAGATAACTTCTTTTTCAATATTTCGTTGAGTTTGATTTTAACATGATGATTTTGCTCATGTGATAATTGTGCTTAGACTCTCTTTAAGTTCATATTATTAATTATGTTCTTAGAATTTTTGCTTGAGACTGAAAGGTAATTGCTTGAGAATTTGGAGCCCTAGAATTGCATGTTAGGATCCCTTCCTTAGGTTAGATCCATCTTGATCTTTTCTAGTAAAATAATTGCCATGATTATAACATGAGTCTATAGATCGAGTCTATTTGTCAAACGTGGAGATGTTGTGCGAAAGCAAAGATCGGAACGTTGGAGGTCCTTGAGCAAAACTAGTTGTGAGACTCGGATGCCCGAAAGTAATCCTTGAGACTCCACTAGAGATTCTAGAGCTCGAATGCACGAAAGTGATCCTTGAGTTCATCCTTTGATAATATATTCTTCATGATGAAATTGAATCAACGAAATCCTTATTCATGTCTAGTCATAAAAGTTTAAGTGAACGAAACCCTAGTCCCAGCTTTTCTCTCTGATAATCCTGCTTTTAGTTACCAATTGCTATTCTCACGATCTCGTTTTGCCTAGTTAGTAAGAAATCAACTATTTAGTATTCGACAACGTAGGTCCCTGTGGATTCGATACTTTTTTATTACTTCATATACCCGAGCACTTGCGGTTTAACAACAAGTTTTTGGTGCCGTTACCAAGGATTAGTCCAAGGTACACGCGTGCCAGATTTGTTGTGTTCCCTTTTGGGCTATCAAGTTTTTGGCGCCGTTGCCGGGGACCTTAGTTTTGTCGATATTAGAGACGTTGAGATTATTGCTAGATTAGGTTTTTATTTACTATTTTTTTTATTTACTGCTTATTTTCTGTTTCTTGAAATCACTTGATCTGTTTACTTTGCATGCGCAGGAGCCTTAGGTCAGGACCACTTGTACCATTGGATCCTGAAATCAATAAGACATTAAGAGCGCGCAGAAAGTTGAGGTTAGAAGAATCATCACAAGAAGAACTGCAAGAACAATCCCAACCAGAGTTACAAGAAGAGATTTTAGAGATGGGAGACAATCAAAACCATCAGAGAACACTTAGGGACTATGCAGCCCCTAATCATCATGAAATTTGTTCTAGTATTGCTAGGCCGGCAATTGTGGCCAACAATTTCGAGATTAAACCTCAACTCATTGCAATGTTTCAACAAGATCAGTTTGGAGGATCTCCACTGGAGGATCCCAACCAACACTTGGCCTTATTTCTTGACTTATGCGATACTATTAAGATGAATGGTGTTTCTAACGATGCATTTAGACTAAGACTCTTTCCTTTTTCTCTTAGGGACCGGGCAAAGACATGGCTTAATTCACACCCAGCCGGTACTTTCACCACTTGGAATCAACTGTCAAATTCCTTCTTGAACAAGTACTTTCCACCAAGGAAGACACTAGAGCTGAGAAACCAACTTACAAACTTTTAACAAAAAATTGGGGAGACGCTCAGTGAAGCCTAGGAGAGATTTAATGAACTGCAGCGGAAGTGTCCTCACCATGGATTAAAACTTCAAACTTTGATGCAAACTTTTTATATTACATTATCTGATCAGACTAAAATGATTGTGGATGCCGCTGCAGGAGGAGCTCTTATGAGCAAAACACCAGATGAAGCCTTCAGACTGCTAGAGGAGATGGCAGAAAACCATAATCAATGGACTACCGAAAGGGGAGTACTGTACAAGCCTTCTCAAGGTAAGAGTGGAAGTGATGAAATACGCTCCTTAGAAGAGAAGGTAAAATTTTTGTGTAGTCAGTTAAATTCCATGCAAACTGCTTCTGTTTCTGCTATCACTTGTGAAAACTGTGGTAATGATGGTCATACTGCTGAATAGTGTAGAATTGTCGATCAAGGTAATGAGCATGTGAACGCCATAGAGAATTACAACCAAAGTAGACCTAATGATCCCTATTCTAATACATACAACCCTGGATGGAGAAATCACCCCAACCTTTCATGGAAAAACAATAACAATGTAGGGGGGAACAATGAAAACAAAGGATTCCAAAAGCAAAATCTGAACCAAAACATAAATCAAAATTCTAATGAGGGATCCATACTTGAAAAACTTTTGGCCAACCAAAATCAGTTCATGTCTGATATAAAAGAATACATGTCCAATCAAAACAAGCAAAATGAGGAATTTAAGGAAAATTTTCATCAAATCAACTCTATACTGGATAGAGTAGAACCCACAACAAAATTCTTGAAAACCAAATTGCACAGCATGCTAGTGTTCCTTACAGACCCCCTGGAAATTGCCTGCAAAACCTGAGATAAACCCTAGGGAGCACTGTAATGCCATTATGACTAGAAGTGGGAAACAACTGGGAGAACCTAGAGGGAGGTTTGAAAACACAGAAGAAAAGCTTAATGATAATAAAAGGGAATTGGAGATAGGAGAATCTTCTTCATATGAGAAACCCCAAATTTGTTTATCACCTCAAAAGGGTGATGAACCAAAAGGGGAGGGATCATGTGAGAAAGATAATCCTAAATCTGATTTACCTAATCCTTACCAAACACCTATACCTTTTCCTCAAAGGTTAGTTCAACATAAACTAGACAAAAAGTTTGGCAAGTTTCTTGAAGTTTTTAAAAAGCTTTATATTAATGTTCCAATTCTTCAAGCTATTATTGAAATGCCATCTTATGCCAAGTTTTTAAAAGAGATATTGTCTAGTAAAAGAAAATTGGATGATTATGGTACTTGCATGGTTACACTAACAGAAGATTGTAGTGCGGTCATACAGAATAAATTGCCACCTAAATTGAAGGATCCAGGTAGCTTTTCTGTACCCTGTTCAATTGGCACCCTATCTTTTGACCAAGCCTTATGTGACTTAGGTGCGAGTGTTAGTTTAATGCCTCTTTCTACTTATAGGAAACTGAATTTGGGAGAGCTAAAGCCTACATGAATATCTTTGCAGCTCGCAGACTCATCAGTGAAGTATCCTGTAGGTATGTTAGAGAATATTCCAATAAAGATAGGTGAGTTTCTCATACCTGCAGATTTTGTAATATTGAACATGGAGGAAAATTGTAGAAATCCTATCATTCTGGGTAGACCACTATTGGCCCTAGCTAAAGCAAAAATTGATGTGGAATCAGGAAAAATTACCTTTGATATATGTGATAACAAGATCGAATTTAGTCTTAATGATTCAACAAACAAACTTTCATACTCGGGATCTTGTTGTAGTGTTGAAATATTTAATGAAGAAATTTATGATGTTTCAAGTTTGTTTGATGAAACCCCAAATAATGAATCTAACAATCTTTTTGAGGGTATTGATGAGAAATTGCATAAGAAGAGAAAGCCAAAGAGGAAGAGAAGAAGAGAAGGCTCTAGGATGATTGAGAAAATAGAAAGAATTCTGAGTAGATTTGGGTACTGTTTCAAGATCGAGCCTTATGTTGTAAAATCAGAGTTGAGATCCAGAAATTCACGATCAAACCCGAGTGTTAAAGGGTCAAGCTAATGACCTTTAAATTAGCGCTTCTTGGGAGGCAACCCAAGCTTTCTAACCCTGATTTTAGTTTTATTTACCTTGATTTTTGCTTAGGACTAATTTTATTTTATTATTTGTAGGTTTTTCGTGATTTGGAGCAAAATACGGCAGTACCGTAAAGGATTTTACAGTACCGTATTTCAGTCTACTTCTGACCAGAAAGCTGCGACGAAATTACGGTACGGCCATAAAGGATTTCACGGTACCGTATTTTTGATCCAAAATCAACCCGAGATTTCTGTCGTTTTTACGGCACTACCATAAGGTAGTTTACGTGCCGTATTTTCTAAAATTTTATTTTTCGGTTTTCTGTAAAAAAAAATCACTGCTTGAATTTAACGGCGGTACCGTAAACTATTTTCGGTACCGTATTTGGGAATCGTTATGAACAGAACGCTTTTGAAATTTTACGGTAGTACCATAATGAAAATTACGGTACTGTATTTCCTTTTCTGTTTCAACCTGAGAGCAGTAACGATTTTACGGTAGTGTCGTAATATTTTACATTGCCGTATTTTACTTCCTATACTCAAACCCTGTGTCGTATTTAGGGTTATGATCGAATCGTTTTTAGGGTTTTTACCCTCGATCTTGCTCGTTCTTACGCCGATTTTGGATCTCCGGCCATCTCCGACCATCAGTAGACGCCGGCGATCCTTCCTGACCAGATTTCACCGTCGATTAGGTACCCATTTTTCCGATTTCATCGTTTTAGAGAGTATTGACGAACTTTCGCCCCTTTCGCTCGTTCTCGCTCGATTCTTAACCGTTTCAAGTGATTTTTGTTTCTATACACTCGTTAGAGGATAAGCTATCGATCCTGTGCTGTTTGAGAAGAATTTGAAACAATTTATGTATCTATCTAAGTTGAAACGCAACATGCATGATTCTAAGTTACTGTTCACCGACGCCTTGAGTTAGAGCATGAAAGTTAAATGGAATTTTTGTTTCCAACTTACTTGATAGATGTTTCTGATGATTTCGGAGTGTAGTATTTACTAGCCATAACATGTTTAAATTGAGATTACATGCATGATTTTACTCTATTTTTTTCACCCAGTTTTTGGTTGATGACACATAGGATGCCATTTACACTGCTATATCATTATTTGTATGCTTTGAATGATAAGTTTGCAGCTTGAGTCCATGGCACCAAGAACAAAATCGATTGCACCAAGGGGGAAGGGGAAAGCCCCTATTGAACCATCACAACCCCAGAACCCTCATGGGATCCTTTTCAGAAATGAGATGCAAGAGGCTAGGTACAACAAAATTTTGGAAAGAAAGATCATCAACACAAAATATGCTGACAGAAGAACCATAGAGGCTTTGGGATTTCATGAAGATTTGCTATGGATGTTTGATAGAATTAAGGCCAAGGAGTTCTTCCAGATGACTCCTCACACCTACTTACCACTTGCCTTGGAGTTTTTGAGCAGTCTGGTCATAGAGCTGAAAGAGTATTCCCATGGCCCTGCTGATGGAAAAATTACTTTCAGATTGGCAAATGAAGAGAGAGAGCTTACACTGCAGGAAATCAGGGACATCTTTGGATTGAGCACTGGGGGTTACACTGACATACCCCTTGGATTCATGGAGAATATATTTTGGAACCAAATCACTAATGAGAGCCACTTTTATGCTGTGTCTACCAGAGCCTCAAAGATAGTAAACCCATGCATCAGATATCCACATAGGGTTCTAGCACACACAATATTTGGGAGAGGAGATAGTGACGGCATGGTCCGTCAACACGAGCTTTATTTTCTATGGGGCATGCTCAATGGATTTGCAGTGGATGTGGCTTACTTTATGATCAAGCATATGGATAAGGTGGCTAGAGCTAGCAGAGGATTGGTGGTGATAGGAGGTTTGGTTACTCCTATAGCCAGATACTTTGGGATGGAGCCCTATGGAGCTGACACGGCAAGAGGGAATGCAAGACTCGACATTGAGTCTTGCATAGCGATGAAGATGATAGTTAAAGAGGGAGACACTTTCTGTTTGGTCCTTGGACCAAACATCTCTCCTCTACCCTTGACCTACATTGAGAAGACCACAGTTAGAGAAAGGGCCAATTGGAAGCTATGTCTTAATGAAACTAAGGGAGCCTTTATTCCATCACCTAATACAGTTCCACCACCACCCACCGGGGGTAGTAGGAGTGATCCTTATGGGATGGAGTCACCCCCTCAGGACTTTTCACAACTAGCTGGTACCTTCTCACACACACCTAGGGACAGATATGCTAGCCACCATGATCCTGGCTTCCAGGCACTCACAGCACAGATGTTCAGTCAGGAACGCCGCTTGGATAAAATGGATGAGACTCTAGGATACATCCAGAGAGATATGGAGAGGCTATGCAACCATATGGAAGACATGGGTAACTTCCTCTATGACCGTTTTGGTTATGCTGATCACTGATCGTCTAAGTTGGACAAGCGTGTCACACTTGTATATTCCAACGATGATGGTCATGACTAAATCAGGCTAAACTTGGGTGTGGCCACATGCTTTCAATCATGCACCATCTTGGGGCCCATGGACATCATGTTTCCCCGTAGGGAAGGGGCAAATCCTCTATCGGTAAGATGAACCTCTCATATTGCTTATGATATACCCAATGACAACTGTTATAACCTCCCTATTACGGTGAGGTGTTAGGTTGTATCAAAGTACATCCTTTACAACACAGAGATACAATCTTCCTCAAGTCAAAGGACAGATACAACTCTATCACTGTGAGATTCTTCTTGAGACACCAAGAAGAACTCTCATGGCGAGTCGATCCAGCATATCTCCCTTGATATACCCTTATGCCTGCGTTAAGCAACCCGTGCTAACCAGCACATAAACGAGTCTCACCCGCACCATAGCTGTCCCCTATCCACTATGGTACTTGACTCGGGACATAAGCAAACAGAGATAGTAATATCTCGAGGGACATCATCATGTAAACATACATGTGCGCAGATGTATAGTAAACATTGACAACAACAATGCCAGGATATCTATAAATATCAATGTATGTAGTACATATGTCTAGACCAAAAGATAGGTCTCAGGGCATAACACTAACATTCTCCCACTTGCACTCAAACCTTATCGTTGAGGTACCTTAACCCCATGTCTCGAGTATGACCATCATGCTTCTGCTGCGCCAAAGCTTTGGTCAGTGGGTCTGCTAGATTGTTCTCAGTGTCAACTCTGCATATCTTCACGTCACCTCTGACAATGATCTCCTGGTTCAGGTGAAACCACCTGAGTATGTGTTTGGATCGCTGATGTGATCTTGGTTCTTTAGCCTGCGCGATCGCACCATTGTTATCACAAAGGAGTTCAATGGGATCAGCAGCGCTAGGTACCACCTGAAGTTCAGAAATGAACTTCTTGACCCAAATAGCTTCTTAGCTGCCTCAGAAGCCACAACATACTCCGCTTCTATTGTAGAGTCTGCTACCATGGATTGCTTGAAGCTCTTCCAGCAAACAGCACCTCCATTTAGCAAGAACACATAGCCGGACTGCGATTTGAAGTCATCTGGGTCTGATTGGAAGGAAGCATCTGTATATCCCTGTATACATAGATCTTCTTGTCCATCATAGACTAAGAATAACTCTTTTGTCTTCCTCAGATACATCAAAATGTTTTTCACGGCTGTCCAATGCTGGACACCGGGGTTAGACTGGGATCTACTAGTTACACTCACTGCATAAGCCATGTCTGGTCTCGTACATAACATGGCATACATGAGGGATCCCACTGTAGATGCATAAGGGACTCAACTCATCTCTTCTTTCTCAGCCTATGTAGAGGGACACTGGCTTTTGGAAAGAGTAATGCCGTGCCTCATGGGAAGGTAACCCTTCTTGGACTACTCCAAGCGAAACCTTTCCAACACTTTGTCTATGTACGTGCTCTGACTCAGGGCAAGGAGTTTCTTGGATCTATCCTGGTAAATCCTCACACCTAGAATGTAGGCGGCCTCCCCTAAGTGTTTCATCTCGAAACACTTCCCCAACCATCTCTTCACAGCGTGAAGCGTAGGGACATCGTTTCCGATGAGCAGTATGTCATCGACATACAAGACTAGAAATGTGACCAAGCTCACACTGATTTTCTTGTACACACAGGCGTCGTCTTCATTCTTGAGGAAGCTATAATCTCTCACTACTTCGTCAAAATGAATATTCCAACTTCGAGAGGCTTGCTTTAATCCATAGATGGATCTTTTTAGCTTGCATACTTTACGAGCATTGGCTGGGTGGACGAACCCCTCAGGCTGTGTCATAAACACATCCTCTGACAAGTTTCCATTAAGGAAAGTTGTCTTCACATGCATTTGCCAGATCTCATAGTCGTAGTAGGCAGCTAAAGCAAGCATGATCCGAATGAATTTAAACATGGCAACTGGCGAAAAAGTTTCGACATAATCCACCCCGTGGACCTGCCTGAAACCTTTGGCAACTAGTCTACCTTTGTAGGTAACCACGTTGCCATCCATGTCTGTCTTCTTTTTGAATACCCATTTACACCCTATGGGCTTTGCCCTATTAGGCGCCTCAACCAAGTCCCAAACCTGGTTAGCAGACATAGAATCCATCTCGGACCTCATGGCCTCCAGCCATCTCTCGGAGTCTGGTCCAGCGACCGCTTCCTCATAAGTCTTAGGTTCATCCTCAATAATGAGAATGTCGTCGTGTTGAGTCGGCAGCGACCCATACCTATCAGGTGCACAACGTACCCTCTCAGACCTACGTGGAGCCTGTGCCTGAACCTCAGGTTGGGCTACAACCTATACTGGGGGCTCAGTTTCCATCTCAACCTCTGTGTCTTGTGGATGATATTGGACTTCATCCAAATCAAAACTTCTCCCGCTGGCTTCTTTCAAGATAAATTCTTTCTCATGAAAGACAGCGCCACAGGCGACAAAAACTTTGTCCTCAATGGGATTATAGAAGTTGTATCCTCTGGTTTCTTTAGGATACCCCACAAACACGCATTTATTTGACCTGGGCTCTAGCTTACTAGAATTTTGACGCTTAACAAAAGCTTCGCATCCCAAATACTCATAAATGTGAGGTTAGGTCGTCTCCTAGTCCACAACTCATGTGGAGATACGGGAACACTTTTAGATGGAATGTTATTCAGTGTCAAAGCAGCTGTCTCTAAGGCATGTCCCCAAAAATATGGAGGTAGAGTTGCTTGACTCATCATGCACCGAACCATGTCTAGTAGGGTTCGATTCCACCTCTCAGACACACTATTCCATTGGGGTGTCCTGGGTGGGGTGAGCTATGAGAGAATCCCACACTCTTTCAGATAGTCAGTAAACTCATGGCTCAAGTACTCTCCACCTCGGTCAGATCGAATAGCCTTTATGGATCGTCCAAGCTGGTTCTCTACTTCAGTCTTGAACTCCTTGACTTTCTCCAAGGATTCTAACTTATGTCTCATCAGATAGACATATCCATATCTACTGAAATCGTTAGTAAATGTGATGAAGTATACAAACCCACCTCTGGCTTGTTTGTTGAATGGCCCACACACATAGCTGTGTATGAGATCCAATAAACCTATGGCCCTTTCACTTTTCTTGGCGAATGACGCCTTTGTCATCCTGCCCAACAAACAAGGCTTGCAAACATCAAATTCCTCAAAGGAATCTGAATCCAAGAATCAATTTGCATGGAGTTGTTGGATGCGATTCTTGTTGATGTGCCCAAGACGACAGTGCTAAAGATAAGTGTTGTTGAAACCACTTAGCTTGATCTTTTTAGTATTTATGTTGCACATAGAACTTTGCATATCCAATACATACAAGCCATTGCATAGAGTACAAGAACCATAGAACATATCTGCCATAGAAAAAGAACATTTGTTCTCTTTGATTGCAAAACTGAATCCTTTCCTCGCTAGGGTAGGAATGGATATAATGTTCTTAGTAATCGATGGTACATAGTAACAATGGTCGAGTTCTAGTTGAAATCCCGACGGTAGCGAGAGAGTGAGATCTCCCACGGTTACAACCATAACCTGTGCGTCGTTACCGACTCGAAGATCAATCTCTCCATGTCGCACTGTCCTACTTCGTTTGAGCCCTTACATACTTGTACAAATATGCGCTCCACATGCGGTATCAAGTACCCATGTGTTTGAAGTAGACAAGTTGACTTCAACCACACAAATGCTAGAGCCTGAAGACGAAGGAGTCACCCTTCTCTTCACCTCTTTCTGGTGTGGCCTTTTACAACACTCGAGCTTGGGGTCACGCCTCAAGTTTCGACACCAGTCCAACTTGTCCTCCCAAAAGACAGATTGCAGTTTTAATGTGCTATTGTTCATAGACATTATCTGCAACAACAGACATGTAGATCAGTACCACATTTCAATCATTTAATATGGACTTGACATAAATGATTGTTTCTCACTATTTTAACAGGTTGACAACCCTCTCATGTCAATCCGAGAAACCACAGAATTTCCAAAGTGAGATGGGATCCTTGTTCCTCACACGGCCCCGCGTCCTGCGAGGGCGGGATGTACTACACGAGGTGACGCATGTATCTCAAGGTAGGCATGCCGGCCAATTACAACTAGACAATTCCCCTTCTCAAGACAGTTCTGTAAGATCCAAGGATCTTAAGTCCTTGTAAGTATTATTCTTGATTTAAATCTTTGACTGTGATATTTTATTCTTGATTTAAATAAAATCATTTGGCTGTGATATTTTTTCCTATGTTTTGTTTTCGTCAACCTTAGGATGGGGGAGAATTTTATCCCTAAAAAAACCTTAAGGGGTTAGTTATAAATTAGTGGCAAAGGGTTAGTGGATATTAATTTAAGTCTTAATGGATTTTGACCCTAGTAATTAATTAATTAGAGCTTATTGGATGTTAATTAAATTCTTATTGGATTTTCGCTTAAGTGAATAATTAATTATGGGTTATTGGGTTTACACTTAAATTAGATGGATTTTGGGTTTAAAATTTGAATTAATCAGTAAGTGGGTTAATTCATAAACCCTATTCGAATTAATTAGTTAGCGGGTTTAAAAATTTAAAAACTGAAAATCCAAAGGGGGGCGGACGGCTAGGGCAAAGAAGTTGGCGATTTCTTGAAGGCTTGGACGAACCTTGGCGATTCTTTGAAGGCTTGGACGAAATTCTTCTTCTTCCTTCTTCCCTTGGCCGGCGTTCCTTGGTGCTTGGTGGCGTTTTCTCTTCCTTTGGTGGCGTCAACCTAAGAACATCAAGGCCTTTAGACGAGTTTGTGGAGAGAACTTCATCTTTGTGTTCACGGTTCAAGATAAGAGGTGAGTGGGGTGTCTTATTTGAATTATATCCACTTGGTTGTGCTAGATGATAGATTTGATTTCTTGGAAATTTTACCATGTTAAAAACCGAAACTCAAGGTGTATCTTTCATGAAAACCGAAACCTTGCAACATGAATTTTACGATATTTCTTGAATGGAATTTAGGTAGTTTTAAGTCAGTGATTCTTGAGCATGAAATTCTTGTTAACTAAGGTTAAGGTTTAAGTAGATAATATGTTGTAGAAACCGTGGGCTACATGTAGTATTATGTGTTTAATGTTGATTTTATGGATGTCCTGATAAATGCTAATAATGTTATAGGATCCATGATTATTTCTCTATGTGCAGCATGTTGTATATTTATGGCCATGTATCCTTGTTTGAGAAACTTGGGTGATAACTTAGCAAGGTTATACTAAACTGATCAGCATGAAACCTAAGGACACTACACTACATTATGTGATTATATGTGGTTTCAAATGTTATGTGTTGTGGTCTGTGTACCCATTATGGATAGGACTAAGGCTAAGTGTAACTGTGTACTCAAGGGGATAGTCTATATGTGATATGTTAGGGGTTAGAGATTTCAGCCCTGTGTTTGTGATATGTGAGGGGTTGATGTTTCAGCCGCCTGTTGTGATTATCGTGATGAAAATGACTATCCTAGAGTCTGGTCGACACTTAGGAGTCCACTTTTGTGAAATAAGATATAAGTTGTGTCTAGTGGTTGTCCAGATAAGGAACCCTTTGGGAGAACGAGTGTTTGAAGCAAAGTGCCATGTCTTGGTCGGACAGGGGCCACCTCTTGATTTCATCACTCTTAGACTTTTAGATTTTTGTGTTATGGGGTGGTGTAGATCAAGGTATCACATCTTGACCGGATGGGGATCACCTCTTGAGTCTACACACTGTCCATGTTTGTGTTGCATGTGATTTGCAGGCTTCTCCCAGTGCTTAGGCCAGAGCCGGGTTGGACCATAGTGGTCACTCTTGATTTATGCTGGACAACAACTAAGTGGTTGGTGTGTTTAGTTGGTTTAGAGTATGGCTCTAGAACTTTGATTACTCTGGGGTGACATTTGTGTGATGCCTGTACATTTAATTGTTTATATGAGTTCTGTTCTTTGTTTTCTATTCTTTGAGTTCTGTTCTTTGTTTTCTGTTCTTTGTTTTCTGTTCTTTGAGTTCTGTTCTTTGTTTTCTGTTCTTTGTTTTAGTTATATGTTGACATAATGTTCTGCTAAAGATTTTTAAAAACAATCTGCATGTATCTTTGAGTGTATGTTATGGATGGTCGATTGAGACTATCCACTCACTGGGCTGTGTAGCTCACCCCTCATTATTTTCAGGTGTAGAGCAGGGGCGCATTGCCTGAGTTAGCGTATGTTATGGATATTGTGATTTTCTCTACAACTATGCTGGTGCAATGTATAAGATTTTTGTGTTTAGTTAACTGGGGCCGGTTATGGCTAAACTTTGTGAACCAGTGTTGCCGGTTGTGGCAGTTTTGAGATTTTGATTTTTGTGTCACCGAGGGCTTTGGCCTGTTTTCGGTGTTTGGATCATTGATGTTAGTTCCATGAGTTTATAAAATCGATATTGTGGCTTTGCTTCGAATTTCGAGTTGATTCGTATTTTGCGATCAGATTTGATATAATTGTGAACTTGCATATGTCTAGTGCAAGTATTGCCTGGTGGCAGGTACCCTTACATGATTTATGAATTTTACGGATTTTATGTGGTTTTGATATAACTGTTGACTTGCATATGTCTAGTGCAAGTATTGCGTGGTGGCAGGTACATTTGTGAATTTGTGTTTTTTTGGAGATTCAATGTGTGGATTCTCGAAAAATTTTCAGATCGACTTTTCCTGAACTTGGTTTTACTTAGCATGTGCATCGATCCTGTGTGATAACATCCTGTTCCTTTGTGACTTGTGTTGCTTGTTTGGGGTTAAGATAACGGGATGTGACAAGTTCAGGCACTTCGTGTCCAACGAGGGCTGGATACAGCACGAAGCCCTAACTTCTTGAGGCTGCTTCTAGAAACTTTCATCATGTGGACAAACCACATATGGAAAGGAGACTTGTTAGTGTGAAGAACAAAGGAGGAAGTAGAAGAAGAATCCAAGAGGTGATCTTCTCTTCCTGAGGCTGGCACCAAGCGAGGAAAGGAGCAACGTTGAGAAGGTTGACACGTGGATACTTGTAGAGGGCGAGCGCTTAGATCGTCTTCAACCTGGCTTCATCAACTAAACAAGCAATGAGGTACAATCTCTAACACATCCTTGTGTTATCTCTCTTGCATGGATCTTTGGACAAAGGAATATGTTTCGGGTGTAATGTGTCTTCTGCTATATCCTTGGACTGCAAAATTTTAAAATTACATCCGATATTCCCTGACAGTTAGTTGACACAGTTCTAACCGCAAGGAAAATCATTGATGCAGGGGCATGAATTCAATTTGACCTAGTATGACTCAAGCCGTGCCGATTATTGCGTGCATTCTAATCCGCAGGATATTTTGGAACATTTTAATAATGTTTACATTGCAGCATTTATAACTTGTTTACATTTTGATAATTGGGATTTGTTTAATTTCTGCATGTTGCAAACATTATTTAAATTTGAGCACTTGGTGTTGTTGTTGTAGTTAGGTTTTAGCCTAGGATTTATTTTACTAAATATTTGTTTTATTTTTAGTGGATGTAGCAGGTTGTTAGTAGCCTAGGTTGAATGTACATGTAAGGCACATACATGGCACCTATTCCCTTCAAATCATTATGGCAACGTCATATGGAATTCACAGCCCACCTCCAAGCCAGCAATATCCGAATTCTGCAGCATCAACATCAATTCAAGCTCAATTTCAAAGGTCAAATGCTGCAGCTTCAATCTCCACAAAATCAGCAAGACCAAAGTCAGCATTTCAAGTTCAAATTCCAGCTCAACAAAGGCCAAGTGATGCATCTTCAAGATCAAGTGCGAGTTCAATGTCTTCCAAGCCAACTCCAGCTCAATTTCAGCAAGAATCAAATGTTGCTGCCCCAATCTCAACAAACTAGCATCTAACCCAGGTCACAAGACTTCCAGTCAACATAACTCTAGCTCACAAGTCAAGCCAGCCATCGGGTGAAGTTCAGCCAATGCTTAAGAGACATGTCAGCCAACACTTACCAAGCAACCAACGGTTATCAGCAGAAGAGTGCAGCTCTATCACCGCCAGCCGAATACCACTCACAACCAGCCTCCACCTCAGCCATGGAATGCCAAACGTTGTGATGTGGTGCGGAGACACGTGATGTGCAAACCAAAAGAAAAGTAATTAAAACCTAAAATTACAATAAGCAGCCATAATTCCAAGCAGTAAACATAATCATTTATGAAAAGATGATAAGTATCAGATACTTAGCAGATCTGAGGAATCTGGATTCAGTCCAACTGATCAGAATAATAGAGGAGGATCAGGTCTTGTTATTGGGTCCAATGATCAGAGCTGGAGGCTTATCCGGACATGTTAAAAAACCTGCAGAAATAAGGATATTCAGTTTAGCACTAAGATTAAGAGCAAACAGATAATGTGAAGACAGAATGAGAGAAGCTGGCGCCGATCGATGACGCTGTAGCAGGGATTGTTCGTCGGTGGCACTGGAGCACTGGAAGGACGAGGAGGCGAAGAAGGTGGCGGGGCACCGACGAGAGGTGGTGGAGGAGGCGGAGATGGGGTCCGAGTGTTGGCGACGGCGGAGAAGCGGAAGTTCGAACAGAACAGGGGAGGCTGGCGAGCATAGCAGGGGTGGTCGCCGGTCGGCCGGTGATGGACCAAACCCAAACCTGCTACGATTGGAGATTTCTGTGATGTTGGTGGAGCTGTGGCCGGAGTTTCTGGGCGGACGGTGGCCGGATGGAGGAGGACGACGTCGGAAGGCGGATCTAGGACGTGAACTGGGCGGAAACAGGGGAAAACGAGCGTGGAGCAGAGTTGATAGGCGGTCGTCCGGTGGTGCACGATCGCCGGACCTGCTATAATTGGGGATCCTTGCGATGCTGAACAGGGCGTGGCCGGAGTTAGGGGTCGAACGGGGACTTGTCGGAGGAGATCGACGGCGATCCGTGGAGAAGGGCGGAAACAGGGGCGTGAGCTGAGGCGTCACCGGAAATCTTCCGATTCCGGTGATCCAGACGTCGGATGGGGCGATCCTGCCGGTTGTGGATTCGACCTGAAAGGGAGTATGTGTGGCTGGAGTTTGAGGACGATCCGTCGGCCGGATCGTCGCCGGCGGTGAGGCGAACGGAGAGTCCAGATCTAGACTCGGCAAGCAAACAGGCGTGGATTGCGACAGCGGCGGAAGAATGTTTAAACGAGGAAGAGGTGGAGAAGAGTGGCGTTCAGCTGGAGAAAAGGGAGAGGAGAGGGCAGTGGCGACTCAAGCGCCTGAGGAGAAAAGGAGACATCCGATCGAATCAAACAAACACTATTTCCATTTTTTTTCAACTTCAATTTCTGTTTTTACAAGAAGGAGACACAGTTTTATAAAGAGGGGGCTGATAATAATGCCGTTGCTCCTTTCTTCATCTTCACGCCAGCTGCAACGGGCAGCTCTTCTGCGTAAGTAGCTTGATGGAGATGTGCTTGAATGTTGCTGGCACAAGGTTGACTTCATGTGGACGTTGTGGATGCAGCCCAGATTTTGCAGGAATTTTTTTGAATAGATGCAGCTGATGATAATTGCTTGGCACGCATTGGTAAATGCAATTGGTGGTGGCGTTTGATTGGCTGATGAGGTTGTGCTTGGCGGTGGATTTGATTTAATTTGATGAGCTTGCCTCTGGAGTTTTCTTCTTCAAGTAAGTTGCAACGTTCAGCATCTCTTTCTGGGGCTTTGGATATCTTTGGGCTCCAATTTGAGCCTTCTTATGCTGCTCGATTTGAGTTTGATCTAGGCTTGATGTGTGCACCCAATTGACTTGATCTCATGTTGATTACATGGCAAATGAAATAATAAGGATTAGTGCCTCATTAAAATTTAGAATTGCATTCCAATCAAAGTCAAAATTTAGACATAAATGTTGACTAAGTCTAGGTTCAATCATGGTTTAAAACAATCATGCAAAATTTGACCAAGTCAAAATTAAGTCTAATATCATGCGAAAATGCTCCTGCATCAGACACCCCTAGTTCAAAATGTTTCTACTCCTGGAGAAACTTAGGGTAATTAAAACTAATAACAATTAACTACTAGACTGAAAACTAATAATTTATCACGCTCGGGGGGAGGCCTATCAATGTATTCATCTTTGAGGGTAGCTAGAAAGAGAAGTTGATCATGCATAGATTTTCTCTGGTTGATTTTGCCTACCCCTAATACACTTTTCTCAATCAATGAGCAATGTGGAAGAAAATTTAGATTTAAATAAGATGTATTAGCAAGCTCATGTTGTCTAGTATAACATCCAAGTAAGAGAGAGGAAGGAATGATAAAATCATATGCATTTAATGTGAAATGTGTTGGGGAGAGAGTAATAGCCATAATGTCAAAGTATTGCATGTTATGGTTCAAATGTATGGGAGGTGCTATCACAAACTCAATTGGCTCTAAAGATTTAGGCATCACAAAGTCAAAATGTTCAAGTTGAGTAGTGTCTATGTGTGCCTTAAATGTGTGGGTAGAAGGGTTTAAGATACAAGACTCAAGGCTCATAGGATCTTCAAATTCTAAGGTTTCTCCTAATGGTTTAGAATGAGGGTCTAAGTCAATTTCAAAAGGAGCTAACTTAGGTTCAAAGTGTGGTTCATAAAGATCTATGGATTTGGGTTCAACTTGGCTTTCAATTAAATTATCAATGAAAAATGTTCCAAACTTAAGTTGTTTTATGCCTAATGGAGTCTCTATGGGCAATTGATTCTCACATAAATTAATAATGGGTTCCTTAGTTGGAATAAATGTGGTAGACTCAAGTTGAGGCATGTTTTCTAAAGAACCTATGGGTATGGGCCCTAAAATTGAAGGTAATGGTACTTCATGATTTATTTCTTCAAATTTAGTGGTTTCATCAAGACATGGTTTAGGTTCTAAAGTAGGCTCTAAGGTTTGGTTGAACTCTAGAGGATTAGGACTCTCTTGTTTAACTTGTAAGTGGGGCTTTCTTAATTTCTCCATTGATTGTTGCAACTTTTTCATATGCTCCTTGAACTCATGTTGCAACTTTTTAGTTTGCTCCCTTAACTCATCATAAGGGTGAATTATGTGTGGCAACCCTTTATGAATAAAACTATAACTCCAAGGGTTGTGAAAATAATGTCCTTGATAATCACGCATGAATTCATTCCCTAATAAGATGTCAAATCCTTATAAACTCATTACATCACATCAAATTTCAGTTTTCATATTGCCTAATTGAATAGGAACTAAGCATTGAAAGTCAACTAAAGTTGTAGTCAAATCATCCCAAGTTATGCAATAAGGGTTAGGATTTTTTTCTATGGTAAGGCCAAATTTTTCAAGGGATCTAGGAGATATGATATTGTACTTGACAAAATGATCAATAATAGTTTTACATTTAAAACCATTGCACCAAATATGTGTAGTAAAACTATTAGGCCCATGTGTGAGAACCCTACATTTTTGTTTTATAGAACTATTAGGCCTATGTATAAGAGTCCTATAGTGTTCCCTAATAGTTATTAATTCTGTTCTAGCTATAACTTCCTGTTGAGTAAAATAACGCATGATGATAAACAAGAAAATTAATGCTAGAAATGACTATTGTTTAAGTGCAAAAACTATAAGCAAACCTAGCAATAAATCAGAATTGATTGCAGCAAGTTGATGACAAAACAAAATTCAGAAATCAAATGCAGAATTTCAGCATCAAATCAATACATCCAAGGCTGCACTTATAGGTGTTTTAAACTGAAATACGTTGATGGTTTTCCTAGCTGCAGTTTGATACAGATTATTGCAGTAAGCAGGCTGAAAATTTCAGATTCGGTAGGCTGAAAACCAGATTTAAAACTCATAAGTCAAGTGCAGAATTCAGCAAATTGAAAACTCAGTTATAGTTGCTTTCACAAGTGTGCAGTTTATTAAATCTTGCGCAGCCAGAGGTTGAAAACAAATCAGGTATCTCAAAAAATTTAATGGTCCAGATGTTGCAGGATTTATAAAACTGAGTGGAGCATCAGGAAAACACATGCAGAATTTGAGGTGCATAGCAAAAATCCAGAAATATCATGCAGTTCTATGCATAATTGTTCTCAATGTAAGCAATATTTTTTTTTTTTTTGTGCATATAAACTACAACTAGCAAATAACTTACAAATGCAAACTAAATGGAAGAACTAAACATGAGAGCATGTAACATGTTTTTTTTTTTTTTTTTTTTTATGCAAAGAGCAAAGCAAGGATCGTGTGAGCAGACAAGAGTTGCTCACAATCTCCTCTGATACCAAGCTGATGTGGTGCGGAGACACGTGATGTGCAAACCAAAAGAAAAGTAATTAAAACCTAAAATTACAATAAGCAGCCATAATTCCAAGCAGTAAAGATAATCATTTATGAAAAGATGCTAAGTATCAGATACTTAGCAGATCTGAGGAATCTGGATTCAGTCCAACTGATCAGAATAATAGAGGAGGATCAGGTCTTGTTATTGGGTCCAATGATCAGAGCTGGAGGCTTATCCGGACATGTTAAAAAACCTGCAGAAATAAGGATATTCAGTTTAGCACTAAGATTAAGAGCAAACAGATAACGTGAAGACAGAATGAGAGAAGCTGGCGCCGATCGATGACACTGTAGCAGGGATTGTTCGTCGGTGGCACTGGAGCACTGGAAGGACGAGGAGGCGAAGAAGGTGGCGGGGCACCGACGAGAGGTGGTGGAGGAGGCGGAGATGGGGTCCGAGTGTTGGCGACGGCGGAGAAGCGGAAGTTCGAACAGAACAGGGGAGGCTGGCGAGCATAGCAGGGGTGGTCGCCGGTAGGCCGGTGATGGACCAAACCCAAACCTGCTACGATTGGAGATTTCTGTGATGTTGGTGGAGCTGTGGCCGGAGTTTCTGGGAGGACGGTGGCCGGACGGAGGAGGACGACGTCGGAAGGCGGATCTAGGACGTGAACTGGGCGGAAACAGGGGAAAACGAGCGTGGAGCAGAGTTGATAGGCGGTCGTCCGGTGGTGCACGATCGCCGGACCTGCTATAGTTGGGGATCCTTGCGATGCTGAACAGGGCGTGGCCGGAGTTAGGGGTCGAACGGGGACTTGTCGGAGGAGATCGACGGCGATCCGTGGAGAAGGGCGGAAACAGGGGCGTGAGCTGAGGCGTCACCGGAAATCTTCCGATTCCGGCGATCCAGACGTCGGATGGGGCGATCCTGCCGGTTGTGGGTTCGACCTGAAAGGGAGGATGTGTGGCTGGAGTTTGAGGACGATCCGTCGGCCGGATCGTCGCCGGCGGTGAGGCGAACGGAGAGTCCAGATCTAGACTCGGCAAGCAAACAGGCGTGGATTGCGACAGCGGCGGAAGAATGTTTAAACGAGGAAGAGGTGGAGAAGAGTGGCGTTCAGCTGGAGAAAAGGGAGAGGAGAGGGCAGTGGCGACTCAAGCGCCGGAGGAGAAAAGGAGACATCCGATCGAATCAAACAAACACTATTTCCATTTTTTTTCAACTTCAATTTCTGTTTTTACAGGAAGGAGACACAGTTTTATAAAGAGGGGGCTGATAATAATGCCGTTGCTCCTTTCTTCATCTTCACGCCAGCTGCAACGGGCAGCTCTTCTGCGTAAGTAGCTTGATGGAGATGTGCTTGAATGTTGCTGGCACAAGGTTGACTTCATGTGGACGTTGTGGATGCAGCTCAGATTTTGCAGGAATTTGTTTGAATAGATGCAGCTGATGATAATTGCTTGGCACGCATTGGTAAATGCAATTGGTGGTGGCGTTTGATTGGCTGATGAGGTTGTGCTTGGCGGTGGATTTGATTTAATTTGATGAGCTTGCCTCTGGAGTTTTCTTCTTCAAGTAAGTTGCAACGTTCAGCATCTCTTTCTGGGGCTTTGGATATCTTTGGGCTCCAATTTGAGCCTTCTTATGCTGCTCGATTTGAGTTTGATCTAGGCTTGATGTGTGCACCCAATTGACTTGATCTCATGTTGATTACATGGCAAATGAAATAATAAGGATTAGTGCCTCATTAAAATTTAGAATTGCATTCCAATCAAAGTCAAAATTTAGACATAAATGTTGACTAAGTCTAGGTTCAATCATGGTTTAAAACAATCATGCAAAATTTGACCAAGTCAAAATTAAGTCTAATATCATGCGAAAATGCTCCTGCATCACGTTGCCCCAAAATGTGAACGTTGAAGGGATAGGTTTTAAGTCCTGTAATTGTCCACACAGCACTCTAGTTGATCATCTTTTGAACTGAAAATCTGTGTTAGTGTGTTTGTGTGTTTGAGGGTTGAGCTTGCTCCTCTATTGTTCCTGCATCTTCCTACTTGCTGATCCACCATCTCCCCTCCTCCTCCACAGAGCTGTTCCCTGTTGCTTGCTGAAGTTCACGTGAAGCCTTCATAATCTGTTGAAGCTGGGAACACATTGGAAGCACAACATCAATACCTCTTGAAGGTTAATTCAGCTGAAGACCACTACCATAAGGAATTAGAAGGGGTTTCGGCCCCCTTCCTTCAAGGGGCCTCAGGTGTCCTCTACGCTCACTATTCCTCTTGTAGAAGACTACATGTGAGAACCTCATTTTTACTTGGAAACCTGCCTTTGCTTTAAACTGATCTGCATAAGAAGAGCTGCATACCTGGAGATATAGGGCATAAAATCTGTTCTTCATCAGTGGTGTCAGAGCGACCTAGGTTCTCTTGTTGGCGCAAATGGTTCTGAAATTTTCTGCTGTTTGTGTTCTTTGTCTCCTGAAATTTCTGCAGCATTTATGAACTCAAAACTCTTTGTTTCACGGAACTTTCCCTTGTGTTTTCTTTGTCACCGAGTGAATATTCTCTTGCTGGTTTTCTTGCTCATGAGTCTCTGTGTTTATTTTCTCTGAACACTGCTCAATGTGTTGCGCTTGTTGCTGAAACTTGCCCTGAACATGTTTGTTGAAATTCCTTTTTACTTTTGCTTACCATTCCAATTTCCATGTCTAAACAAAGATTTTCTGAGCTGGGTTCTGCACGTATTCCCTAGTTTTGTGTCTCTCTGAATTTCTGGCTTTGTGTTTTCTTGTCAGGATCTTATCTTGCTGAGTTTTTATCAAAATCTGTTTACAATAGAACTGTGAATTCTAAATGTTTGTTGCTAAGTTTTTCAACACGTATCTGAGTTTTCAGTTGATCTTTGTCCACCATTAATCTCTGGAAAAACTGCTCTGAGTTACTTTCCCTGAACACTACTATTTGTGCTTGAGAAAACGAACAAAAAAAGAGTTTTCTGCAAGCTGTATTTGGTTTTCTGCACCGCAACTGTGTGCAGAATTGCCTTGTTTTCTAAAGTTCTGTTTTGGGTTTTCTGTTGCTAAGTCTGTACTCGACAGCTGTTGGGTTTTGGGTCTCTGAAAATACTACTTTGTGTGTTGAGTTGTCACTGAGTTTGCTGGATTCCTAGTTTTGAAATCTGAGAAGACTACTGTAGCATACTGCTGGCATTTCCTGGTATCTGCTACACTTGTGTTGTGTAGTTACCGTAAGCACTGCTGCATTGACATCTGATATTAAGTTGAAGCTGCCATTTGTTACTGTTGTGTTGCCATTTAGTATTAAGTTGTAACTGAATATCTATTGCACTTGTAAACTCTGTATCCTGCTGAAAATCCCCATTACTGTAGCTTACCGTCTAGCTTGTCTGTTAACCTGGAATTCTTATATTGGTATTATACTTGCTGCTGCTTTGAATCTACTACTGTACGTCAGTCTGATGCTTGCTGCACATTATCCCTTGTGGTTTGCAAGTTTCGAAATCCTGTTTTTAAGAAAAGTCTGCGCATTTGAAACTTGAAACATCTTAGCTTAGTGAATTTTGAAAATCTGGAATCTTTTCCTCAAACAAAAGCTATTCTGAACATTTATAATTTTCTATTTCATTGTTATGCCTACACTGCATTTCTGAATACTACTATTAGACTGCTGAACCTTGCTGCATATTACTTATTCTGATATTCTGCTTTAAGAAAATCTGCGCATTTGAACTTGAAATTCTAATTTCAACCTTATGAGTTCTTGGCTTACTTGCTAAATCTGATTTCTTGCTGAATTTGGATCTTGCTGAACCAATGGCTGCCATGAACTGCAATTCTGAAAATGGCACTACTATTGCTGAACATTGCTGCTTACCATTGCCGATTAAATCCTGCATCCTTTCTTGCTGAACTTTGTTGGTATTTGTTTTATCTTCCAAAGTAGCATGCTAGCAAAAATTTCTACATCAACTACATATACATGGGCTGTGCTGAATATTGCTATCTAAAAATCATTGCACTGGTTGAAAAACTTTCGTTGAACATTTATAACTCTATTGCATCTTTATATGTACACTGCACTACCTGAGTTTTGCATCTGAATTAACTAGGTTCTGCATTTTGGTTCTATATGCTTAGTTGCTCTGCATTTTCAATTCTCAAAATTTTCAAACATGACCTCTAGTTTCAATCAAACACATATGCTCATGATCTATGATAAACTTAATGCCATGAACCAAGCTTTACAAGAGAGCCATAACCGATACATGGAGGGACTTCCAACATATAGGGTCACCCTTAGGTCAGATTGTTTTCATACTTACACTAAGATTGATGATAGGGTTTGTAAGATTGCTATTGATGAACACATAAGGTTCAAATTTATAACTCCCCATGCTATTGACAAGTTTAGATTGACCACCACGCCTAATCTATATCCTTATACCATTACTTGGGAAGATGGAACCCGGACCTTAGTGGACCTTGGCTGCCTTGTTCCCGTCAAGTTTGCCACCTATGAACACAAAATTTGGTGTGAAGTCTTGCCCCTAAAAGGTACTTACCATGTCCATCTTGGCAAACCATGGTTAGATTTATCTGATGGATATTACCATGAGGACGATGATAGCTATGTCTTACAGTCATGCAAGCCAAAGATTAACATTAAGAGAGCCCAGCCTAGGGTCCCCAAGGTAGACACCTTTAGCAAAGAAACCATAGAGCCTAGTTAGCCTATGCCATCACCTGATAGTATCTTTGACAAAGGGGGTAAAGAAATTGAAGAGTTACAACAAATGTTAAAACTTAAAGAACAAACTTTAGAGCCTGCCTTAGAATCTACACCGTGTCTTGATAAAGCCACTAAGCTTGAGGAAACAAGTCATGAAGATCCACAAGAGATAGAAACTAAGATAGTATCAATTGAAAATCTATCCTGCACCATGAGCAACATTGGTCAACAACCCCCTCTAGAACCTACTATGCTGCCAGCGATCTTGGAACCAAAATCTGAACCTAAACGAACATCACTCTTGGAACCAAGATCTGAACCTGAACTAATATCACCCTTAGAACAACCCCATGAAACCATTCTAGTTGACTCAATCCATGCACCGAAAACACCATTGTTTTGTGAGAACATGTATCTTGATGATTTAATTATTCCACAAGCATACCTAGCTAAATCAGATTTATGCTTGCAATGTGATATTGATTTCATCCTTGTATCTACTTTGATTAACAACCACCCTGGGATGACTTCAAGGAAATTAATTGGCGCATCTAAATTCCCAATAGAGTACCCACCTAAGAATTACATGAAAATATCTCCTTGTACTCTCTCATTTAATGCTTATACATCTAGACTTACATTTTCTTATCATATTTTCAAATTACAAATTGCCTACACAAATGAGAAAATAATTACTTTTAGCAATGGTCTTTCATTTAATTGCAGGGTAGGTGACTTTCACACAATGGGATGGCCACCAGATGAACTCGAGAGCTTCACATATAATTCTTCGGAGGAGAATTCTACAACCCATAGGAAAGCCGATGTAGCGGCATGGAACCAAGATGACATCCACATTATAGGCTTACCACTGGAATCTCCACAAATTCTCAAATTTAATTCTCTGGATGAGAATTCTGCACACCCCGGTAAAGCTGAAGCAGGGGCATGGATTCAATTTGACCCAGGATGAGTCAAGCCGTGTCGATTATTGCCTGCATTCTAATCCGTATGATATTTTGGAACATTTTAATAATGTTTACATTTCAGCATTTAGATCTTGTTTACATTTTGATAATTGGGACTTCTTTAATTTCCGCATGTTTGCAAACATTATTTAAATTTCAGCACTTGGTGTTGTTGTTGTAGTTAGGTTTTAGCCTAGGATTTATTTTACTAAATCTTTGTTTTATTTTTAGTGGATGTAGTAGGTTGTTAGTAGCCTAGGATGAATGCACATGTAAGGCACATACATGGCACCTATTCCCTTCAAATCATTAGGGCAACGGCATATGGAATTAATAGCCCACCTCCAAGCCAGGAAGATCCGAACTCTACAGCATCAACGTCAATTCAAGCTCAATTTCAAATGTCAAATGCTGCAGCTTCAATCTCCACAAAATCAGCAAGACCCAAGTCAGCATTTCAAGTTCAAATTCTAGCTCAACAAAGGCCAAGTGATGCATCTTCAAGATCAAGTGCGAGTTCAACATCTTCCAAGCCAACTCTAGCTCAATTTCAGCAAGAATCAAATGTTGCAGCCCCAATCTCAACAAACCAGCATCTAACCCAGGCCAACAAGACTATCAGTCAACGTAACTCCAGCTCACAAGTCAAACCAGCCAATGGGTCAAGTTCAGCCATAGCTTAAGAGACATGTCAGCCAATAGTTACCAAGCAACCAACGGTTATTAGCATGCGCAGAAGAGTGCAGCTCAAGTCACCGCTAGCCGAATACCACTCACAACTAGCCTTCACCTCAGCCATGGAATGCCAAACGTTGCCCCAAAATTTGAACGTTGAAGGGATAGGTTTTAAGTCATGTAATTGTCCACATAGCACTCTAGTTGATCATCTTTTGAACTGAAAATCTGTGTTAGTGTGTTTGTGTGTTTGAGGGCTGAGCTTGCTCCCCTAGAGTTGAGCTTGCTCCTCTATTGTTCCTGCATCTTGCTACTCACTGATCCACCATCTCCCCTCCTCCTCCACTGAGTTGTTCCCTGCTGCTTGCTGAAGTTCACGTGAAGCCTTCATAATCTGTTGAAGCTGGGAACACATTGGAAGCGCAACATCAACACCTCCTGAAGGTTAATTCAGTTGAAGCCCACTGCCATAAGGAATTAGAAGGGGTTTCAGCCCCCTTCCTTCAAGGGGGCCACAGGTGTCCTCTACCCTCACTATCTTCAAGGGGGCCACAGGTGTCCTCTACCCTCACTATTCCTCTTGTGGTAGACTACATGCGAGAACCTCATTTTTACTTAGAAACCTGCCTTTGCTTTAAACTAATATGCATAAGAAGAGCTACATATCTAAGTAGATATTGGGCATAAAATATGTTCTTCATCAATCGTGTTGGCAGATCCACTAAGTAAAACTTGTAAACCTCTAACACGATAGTGGTTAGGGTTCATTCGAGGGTACCAAGGTCTTTCATAGAACACAATGGACTTACTTTAATCGATAAGCCATGAGAGTAGGATATCAATTTAAGTAGGTACCAGGTTGTACTGATCGCAAGGGGGCAACTTGTACTATAGGAGAGATTCTTTATGCAAAATGATAAACTCATGCATCAACTAAATTTTAGTCCAGATAGATCAATCAACGTGGTGAATACTGAACTCCTGATATCTCTCAATTAGACACCTTTCATGTTTCTATCATTGCTTTTCCTATTTTGTTTATAGTTAAGCATGGTAACTTTATTTAAAAAAACACAAAAATTGGATTGCTTAGCTTCTAAATATAAGAATAGTTAGTACGTGACCTAGTTCCCTGTGGGATTGACAATATTTTATATTACTTCGATAACGCTGTGAGCTTGAGGTGCATATCAGCTACCATTATGGTCAAGAAGGCGCTGCCTATACGAGGGGGGCGCGTACCACTCGCAGAGGCGATACTTCATCTCCGCCAAATGGGTGATAGGGGGGAGGGGGTGTCACACATTTTGGCATTCCACATTTTGCCATTGTAAACACGTAGGGCCCTCAAGCAAAGTGCGCATGAACCGAACATGCATATGCAGGGGACAATCACTCAAGTCGAAGTACGTGTCAATGAATGCAACCCAATCCAGGTTGCGTGGGGTCAAGACCACCCACAAAGTATGTGGGCCTGGTTGAGACAAAGCGACGAAAATCATTGTCCGCTGGGGTGCGTTCATAGCGGGGTTGGGCTTGAGGCCTTTGTATTCCCAAACATCATCCTCATCAAAGGACTCTAATGCCTTGTATTTTGATAATATTTTCTAGTATTATTTCATCTTAAAACTAGGCTAATTTTAATGTTTTTACGCTCTATTTAGTCTTATTTACTTGCTTGCTTTAGATTCTTCACTTTTTCCCGTCTTTGTGAAATTTCAGATAAAATCACTCAATTTTGGAGCTTTTTGGAGATTTTAGAGTCATAGAGTAATTTCCTAGGAGAAGACAAGTCTACATAGCAAATTTGGGCTCAAACATGTGATAGCTATGTTAAACGTCACATTCCGGTGATGCTCGTTGTTTTTTCTCTAACATGTGACAGCTGCCAACGAACTGGAAATATCTCAAATAGGGATGAACTTCCACTAAGCGATATACTGGAGGTGGAGATTTTTGACGTGTGGGGTATCGATTTCATGAGGCCATTCCCATCTTCATGTGGTAAACGGTACATTCTAGTTTCTGTAGACTATGTGTCTAAGTGGGTTGAAGCTTTTATAGAGACAACTAATGACTCCAAGGTCATGATGCGGCCTATGAAGAGAACAATCTTCCCTAGATTTGGAGTTCGACGTACTTTGATAAGTGATGGAGCTTCTCACTTCATCGAGCAGCGATTAAGCGAACTCTTGAAGAAGCATGAGGTAAAGCACAAAATTGCCATGCCCTATCAAACAAATACTTGAGAAAACCGTATTGAGATCACGGAAGGATTGGGCATTAGAACTACCTGATGCTCTATGGGCTTACAGAACCGCAAAGAAGACACCCCTAGGTATGTCTCATTTCCAAATCATTTATGGTAAATCCTATCACTTACCTATTGAGCTTGAGCACAGGGCATTTTTGGCCATCAAGCAAATCGATTATGACTTCAAGAGTGCCGACGAGAAGAGGAAGCTCCAACTTGATGAACTGGAAGAGATGCGCCTCTATGCATATGAAAATGCCAAGATCTATAAAGCATACACCAAACATTGGTATGATAAATGCATCCTGAAGAAGGCATTTCATGAAGGTGACAAAGGTGTTGCTATTCAATTCCAAGCTGAGACTATTCCCAGGGAATGGCCTCATGAAGATGGGCAGGTCCTTTTGTGGTACAACATGTCCGACCTTATGGTGCCATCATTATATAGGTAGAGCACACCGGCAGCTTTACTGTAAATGGGCACAGACTAAAGCACTATTTCGAGGATGAGCAGATTGAGAAAGGGGTTGTTCTTACCCATTCAGATCCCAAGGAGTTGGTGACTTAAGAAACTTCTTATGGTCAAGCTATTGGCTCTAAACCAGTGCTCTTGGGAGGCAACCTAAGTTTTTACTAGATTACTTTTGTGCTGAGTTGATTTTTTGTTGTTTTTAGATGAACACTTTGGTTGATTAGTTTTGTTTACTTTTTCATTGTGTTAGTTTATGGATTCTTACTGATAGTGGCATCTTTTATGATATAGGAACTAAAGGGAGAGCAGGGCATCTCGACTGGAATTTTTGTGTAGGACAGAAGACTTCACAGGTAGGTGAACCCATTGGGGTTCACCCGTGAAGTCTACTGTGGATGGTAGAAGATTGATTTTTCTTAGAAATGATCGCAGCTAGATGTCGTATTTGACGTCAGGCATGGAGTGTAATGTGTTGGGACTTTAGATTCGTTATAGAGGACTTCACGGCCAGGTGAACCCATTGGGGTTCACCCGTGAAGGCTATTGTACTCAAGCATAGCAGACTTTTCACATGCTAATTCACGGGAGGGTGATCCCATTAGGGTTCACCTGCGATTTTGGACATGCGGAATTCTTACATAGAGATTCACGATCTGGTGAACCCATCGGAGTTCATCGGTATTTCTGACTAGACCAATTTCTTCCAGAGAGATTCACGGTCCAGTGAACCCATCGAGGTTCACCCATGCTTTCGTATTCGCAAAAAATTTCCAAAAGCCAACACTGCTGGGTGAACCCGCTGGTGTTCACCAGTGCTTCCAAATAAGACTAGCCGTATATAGGGATACTTATGGCTAGGGTTTTGCCCCAAATTTTTGCCACCGCCTGCCCAAGTCTCGCTGCTTCCTCTTTTGGCATTCCTTCTGCTTCCTACTGCTTCCAAGTGGATTCTAGCTCTCGATCTTGGCTTTCCATGACGGATTGTGATCCCCATCACCGGTATTTGATTTTTATTCTCGATTTTTTTCCGAATTTCTAGATTTCCACTGCCTGCCACCTCTTTCGCTGCCGACGTCTGATGCGTTGCATTTACACCACATTTTTGCTAATATTTTAGATCATATTTTGAGCTTATTTGCATGATTTTGTGCTTATTTCGATGCTTTTACCTCACTTTGCACGGAATCTTCACTTTTCTTGGTTTTTATGAAAATGTAGGTAAAATAACCAAAAAATGAAGGATTTCCTGAGTTTTGAAACCAAGGCATGATTCCCAAGGAGATCATGAGCTTACACATCGAATTTGGAGTGAAAATAGTGAAGAAATCAACATTTAAGGCCTTGGCCGTAATTATGGCTCAGCCGTAATTATGAATTCGAGTGAAGGGCGAAAAACGGCGAAGTGTTGGAATGCACAGAAACTTTCACGGGTGAAGCTGTGAATCCATCACGGCCCATGATGTTTCTGTGACATAAGGCTTGTAAACACAGAAAGAATCACGGCCGAAGCCTAGAACACGTTACGGATCGTGAAACGTCCGCTCGATGAGTTTTTCACCTGATTCTTCACCGATTCGAACCAGATTTGAACCAGACATTGCAGAACCATTCCCTGAGGGGTTCCAAACTGGTCTAACTATAAAAGATCAAATTTTTCATGGATTAAGGGGGCTTCTTCGGATGAACACAAGCAGCGGCAGCGACAAGGGCAAAATTCGATTTTCAGAGCATATTCCGGCGAGATTTCAGGCAAAAGCGACGATTGATCAACTACTCTTCATGTCTAGATTGAGGGGAAGCTAGTTTTATTGTTGTCTTAGTGAATTCTTTGTAATTTTTTCTAGATCTATACTTGTTCATCGTAAAAACATGTATTTCCTTAAGAACATGAGTGATTAGATCCTTGTTTCGGGATTTAGGGCTTAGCCTGCTGACTTTTATGAATTAATCTTTATTCATACTCTTTTTATAAGAATTTATTATCATGATTTGATTGAAGTTGCATTTATTTCATAATATACCTTGGCCACGTATAATTGCGTATTAGACGTTGCGAGAAGGACCGAGAGGTGAATCGCAATGTCCGATCTATTTCTATTGAACCTTCAAATCCAATCACGAGAGTAGGTTGGATTCTTCTGAAGGATTTAACAGCTTTTCATAGAACTTAATGGGTTTAGTTAGGTTAACTATCACAAGAGTAGGGAGTCAACTTAACTAAATACCGTATTACACTCCGAGAGGAGGTGATATGTACATTAGGAAAAGTTCCTTTCATGATAGATATTTTCTATGATTGAGTTATCTTTATAAGGTTCATAATAGTCAGTGTGGTGAAACACAGAATCTCGATTCTCTTAGAACTTGAACCCTCTAAAAAGCTATTTTTGAATCGTTCGTGCTTAGAAGTTTGTCATAACCATTCATTTGTTTTGTCTGGATTTAAACAAGTCAAAAAGTTAGTACTTAACTACGTAGTCCTCATTGGGAACGATAAATCTTTTTATTACTTCGAAAATTCCGTGCACTTGCGAAGAGCTATCAAGTTTTTGGCATCGTTGCCGGGGATTACGGCTAGTTAATATTGACTTATTAGATAAGTTCGGAGACTAGGCACTTTTCTTTCTTTTGTTTTAGTGTTAGTTTTTACTTTTCTTTTCTTTTTGACTGTTATTTTATTTTCTATCTTGACTTACACATTGTATGTCCAGAATTTCTCGAATAGGTACTTTAGTTCCAGTAGACCCAGAAATTGAACATACATTTCGCCTTCGAAGGAGATTGCAGTTTCAGACTCAGAAGATTTCTAAAGAAGGTGTGACGCAGCGGATGTATAGGATGGGTCCTTAGAGCAGTACTCTACGGTGGGGGAGACTTATGATGCGGAAATCCGGGAGAGGGTCTTAAGATGAGGGAATAGAAAGCGTGCGCAATTTGATGGAAACCCGCGGAGAAAACCGATGGAAACAGCGCAAGATGTAGCTTGAGCAACACTCGGAGCGACAGGAAACCCCGGATCGAAACTCTAACGAAAAATACTCACCTCGATCGCAGAGCCAATGTTTGTTTTACAAGCACACGCGCACGCCCTTTACAATGCTATGACAACCAACCAAGCTGACTTGTCCAAGGCACAACGCAGCAAGATGAACATGCAAAGGACCCGGTGCCCAAGCGGGGTTCGCTGTGTGTTTTGATTGAAAGCTGAAAAGAAGCGTACAAAGAGGAGGCGAGGGAACTCTAGGCGAGCTCCTTGGAGTTTTGTTGGACCTAAGGCCTTACAAGAGAAGGTGCAAACTACAACGAAAACAGCAAAAACACACTGCCCTCCGTCCTCTTTTATAGATCAAGAGGGAAAGAGGGTCACAAGCTAAACATGTGAGGTAGTTGGAGAAGCCAACCACCCAAAACAAACTAAAGTAGGGTCAAGATGCCCTCTAACTACCGAAAAATAAAAAAAAACTAGCAACTATTCCCTGGGGCGATTCCTTCATGCGAGGGGTGTGAGGCGTCGAGTAAAAGAGTTGTGGTCGCTGTCCGAACCCAAGCGACGCTACACCATCTCCGAGCAAGCAGCCACAAAGCAGCAAAACTTGCTGATGGTGGGCTGGTTCTGCACATTGTTGGCGGTGTCGTAGGCCGAGTTGATGACCCAATTGTTGTAGTGGTCGGTGGATTGGTCACGGTTGGCGGTCGAGTCTCGAGGTGGCCCCCGAGTGATGGGTAGCGGGGGGTAGCGGGTGAAGGGATGTCGTGGAAGTAGGAGAAGCCACGTGACCAGAGCGGATAGGGCATGTCGTGGCTATCGAAGGGCTCATCACTCCCACAAAACGGTCCGGAGGGTGCGAGGACTGTTGAGAACGTCGAGCGGGGTGGAAAATCACCGTCTTTGGCTTTCTGGGGCTGAACATGGCCTGGCCGTGTCCATCATCACGGCCGTGTTCGGCATCTGATTTCTGCGCTGAGGTTAACACGGCTGGTGGCATGGTCGTGTTGGGGAAATGCGAGCTCATCACGGCCTGGCTGTGTTCCGCGTCACGGCCGTGTTCGCTGGGGCCGAAATCCACAGAATGTTGCCCTGATTTTACGGTGGGGTCGTAACCGGTATTACGGGTCGTATTCTTCATCACGGCCTGCCGTGTTCTCCATCATAGCTGTGTTTGTTGGGGCCAAAATCCACAGAATATTGCGCTGATTTTAAGGCGGGGCTGTAACCGGTATTACGGGTCGTATTCTTCATCACGGCCGTGTTCGTGTTGGTGTATATGCCCTAGGACCTAGTTTTGGTCAACTTATGTACTACTTGACACTGATATTTATATATCATTTTGGCATTGTCGTTATCATTGTTTGACTACACCAGCGATTGTGTACTTACATGATAATGTCCCTGGAGACAGATTAGATCTGTGCTCGAATTATAATCCCCAGTCGATGTACCTTAGTGGATATGGGACAGCTATGGTACTTGTGAGACTGGTATGTGGGCTGGTTAGGCACGTGGTGCTAACGCAGACACATGGGTATATCATTGGGGATATACTGGATAGACCCGCTATGAGGCTATGACTTGGTGTCATGAGTTATCCTCATAAGTGACAGGAGATGCATTGATCCCTTGACTTGAGGTCATTAATCATTCTATATGGTTAGGGACTTGCTTTGATACAACCTAACACCTTGCCGTAGCTGGGAGGTCATAACGGTTGTTATTGAGCATGTCACGACCCATATGAGAAGATCAATGGACAGACATAAGATTTGCCCCTTCCCTAAGGAAGTATGATATCCATGGAGCTCCTTTATGGTTCTATGACTGAGAGTGTATGGCCATACTCAGGTAAGAACCTGTTTTAGTCATAGCCATGTGATTGGATGAAAACAAGTGGTGACACACTTGTCCAATCGGATATCAGTACGGCAAAGAGACTGTAATGCATCTGTACCTAGTTGCGATGATGGGGATGTCGATGTCGATATCCATTCCAATGACCTGGGTAGCAGCGATGCACTGCTAGGTGCCACTCACTGCTTGTGATGACCTTTGGTCAGCACTGCCAGCGTCAGAGGAACCTACAGGGTCGCACACCTTGATACTTGAGTTCTCGTATTGATCGGGAAGCCTTATGATCGAGTTATTGGATAACTCGGATCTAATTGGGAGATTTCATCAGCGCCAATGGGACTGATGAGATGGAAGAATGTTATTGGAGCCAAACTTCATTTTTGGCAGGTTGACCCGTATTTGACCATGGTTGGTCACATTTGGATTAGGGTTGCATTGGATTGGATCCAAGTGCTTAATCAACCTATGCAATGATGTTTGGGTTAGCTCATTATCCAATGAGGCCCAATAACAAGTTCTCATGAAGAGATGAGAGGCTAAAAGGGTATAATGGGGAGAAACATGAACCATTAGGCGCCTAGGGGCATAATGGGGTCATGTTGGCGCCTTTGCTTCATTATGGAAGTAAAGGGCGCCTCCCCCTCTCTTCCTAGGATGGAATGCATGCCTCTATGGCATTGCTTGAGGCGCAAGGCAAGGCCTTGGCGCACAAGGAAAGGCGTGGGAACAAAAGGTAAGGTTGAATGAGAATTATGGAAATGTCTTGGAGACTTTCCTTATCTCAAAACCTCCTCATCCTAGCCCTACACTTGTCATGATCCTAGCCATTACCCTAACCGCCTCTTGCCCTATAAATATGACCCTAGTCGCCCCCTCTTGTGGGCAATTAATCCTTGAAGGCGTGAACACAAGGAGAGGGGCGAGTGCTTGGAGCAAGGGCGCATCTTCCTTCTTCCATAACCGCAAGCCACTTCCTCCTTTCCTCTTGGCGCAAGGAACACTAGTGCTTGGCATTTTTGGATAGTCTTCCTTCTTCTCTTGGCGCATCATCCCTCTTGGTGGCGCAAGTGAAGTAGAGTATCTCCCTAAGGCTTGGATCTTCTTCCCGAGGCTAGCACCGGGCGTGGAAGAAGAGAACTCAAGAGATCCGTGTGTGCGAGACTGCAGAGGGCGAACACTTGGACGCCTTCATCGACATCGCTCCATATTGCTCTTAAGGTATTTCCTAACTCATCGTGTCGACTCCCTTGCATGCGATCTTCATTGGGTTTTTGGGACCGGCCTGTTTCGGGGACATTCTTCCGCTGCGAAAAATGTATGTCCATAACTCTGAAAATTGTAAAATGTCCCCGGGGTTTCCCAACAGTGGTATCAGAGCGACTTGCAAGACTCGAACGATGTTTTATGCTTTTCTTCCATGCTCACATGCCATATCTCTATTTTCGTAAATAGCATGATGCATGGCAATCGATTTTTCTAAAAGTAGAAAAATTAGGGTTTCTTGTTTCTACCATCCTCTCAATCTCTTTTGGATATTTGGACTATTTTTCTTGTTTGATTTAAAGATCAAAGGCGCACGTAATTTTGTCAAGTAGGACGGGCATTGTGTCTTCGGACTGGCCAAGTCTCTTGATCTGACAAAATTGCCAGCCGAATGGATCTCTGAAATCATCATGAAAAATAAATCGCAATAAACCAAAAGACTTGTGAGAAGAAGATGAGAAAAAGAAACTGGTTTTGTGAAAAAGTAAAATTTCAGATTTTATGTTTTTCATGAGCATGTAGAATTGCATGAGTAAATACCTTGATTGTGCATGGTGTTGTGATCATTAGTCAAGCCCCCCTCTTGCATGCCTGCGATGTATCCTTGTGCGGCCTGCGTGCCATCTTTTTCATTATTTTTGTAAAAATTAAGAAGAAGATCAAGGGCTAGGCGCATCCTTCTTGGACCTTGATGCTCGCATCTTGCTTGATGGCGCAAGCATGCAAGGTGGCGCATGCAAGCAGGTGCTTGGTTGCTTGGTGGCGAAAAAGGTCTTGTCCCCTTGCATGGTGGCGCACCTTCCTTGGAGGAAGACCATGGCATTGGCCGAACCTATGGGGAACTTCGAAAGTATTCCTCTACGGTTTGAGAGCTAAACCATGAGAGAAGGACTTTGGAGCCAACCTTGAAGTTCAAGCTAGAGGTCGGCTAGGTTAGGTCTAGTTTTTAGGGCTTGAGTTCTAGGACAAGAGTTGAACCTATTTCATGGCATGGATTGGTTCAATGTCTTGTATAGGATATGATCACATCATCCTTACTGCTTTTATTATCTACAGAAGCATGCCTGAAATGTTTTACCGTTATGTTATCACTATAAGATTGCATGCCTGTAATGATAGACATAAGATAAAACTAAGATGATGAGACCTTAAACAAAAACCCTCAATTAAAATATCAAGTCTGGTAGCCTTCTAACGCGTAGCCCTCACTAAGCTATCGATCAGTGGAGTTGTGAATTGTTTCCCACCCTCGTGGGACACACCCACTTATCTTTAGAAAGTGCGTGGTGGCAATGGTTTCCCCAGTCCAGTTTTAATCTGGACGTGCCTTCGCAAGGAAACTCGTTAGCCCTGGGCATAACGGTTAGGAATGGACTTGACTAGAAGTTCACATGTGCTGGGCACATGGTGAAAGTCTAGAGGCATCGTTGAGAGGTAAAGGTTTCATGTTGTATCCAGCCCTCGCTGGACATGAAATGCCCAGACTGTCTCAACAAGGGGAGTTGCTTGGAGCAACCGGCCGGCGCGCCCACCTTAGGAAGCATGGGTTACTTTGTGCATCTCATCCCACCCTCGTGGGACGCAAAGCCTCATGTGAAATAAGGATCCCATCTCACTAGGAAGTTTTAAACTTCCCGATTGACTCTGTGGGTTGTCAATTCGAATATAAAATAGTGGGAGCCATGGTCATTTAAAACAAGTCCAGTTTAAATGACTCAAAATAGTACTAATCTGCTGTTTCTTGGTTGTTGTAGAACAATGGCTGTGAACAATGGCAGATGGTCACTGCGATCTACCCTGGAAAGGGATAAGTTGGTTGGATCCAACTTAAAGGATTGGTATATGAATTTGAGAATTGTGCTCAAGCTCGAGAGGAAGCTATATGTCCTTGAGAAGCCAATTCCTGAACCACTTCCATGCTTGGCCTCGGCGGGTGAGAAGGATGCTTATGACAAGCATCAAGCTGATACTTCGGAGGTTGCACAATTGATGCTAACCAACATGTCGCCCGAGCTTAGAAGGCAATATGAATCTAAGAGTGCCTCTGAAATTATTTCTAATCTAAGGCAGCTCTTTGATGCATTGGTTGAGCTCAACCCTCCCAAAGTAAACATTCAGTGCGTTGAGCCCAAAGGCTTAACTAATACATTGAAAACAAAGATGGAAAGAGTCAGGAATAATAAGTGCTACTCATGTGGAGGACTACCTCACATGATAAAGGACATAGTACGACTTCAGAATGAGAAGAAGAGAGGCAAGGCTTCGTCTTCATGCTCAGGTATTTATGTTAGAGAAGTCAACTTTTCTACTTCTATGTCATGGGTATTGGATACCGCATGTGGAGCTCATATTTGTACAAATATGCAGGGGCTCAAGAAAAGTAGATCGGTGCGGCTTAGAGAGATTGACCTACGCGTTGGAAACGGGGCACAGGTTGCTGCTGTTGCTGTAGGCATTCTGACTCTCTCCTTGCCTTCTGGACTTCAATTAGAACTAGACAATTGCTTTTGTGTACCTTCGCTAACAAAGAACATTGTATCCATTCCTTGCTTGGCGAGGAAAGGATTTAAATTTGAAATAAATAAGAACTCCTGTTCTTTTTCATTTGCAAATATGTTCTATGGGAAGGGCACTTTGTGCAATGGTCTATATATCTTGGATATGGAAAGTTCTATTTGTAGCATAAGCAATAAGAGGACCAAACTGAGTGGTTCAGTTGGTGCTTTCCTATGGCACTGTCGATTAGCCCATATAAACAAGAATCGCATCCAACAACTCCATGCAAATGGATTGTTAGATTCAAGTTCCTTGGAGGAATTTGATACTTGTGAACCTTGTTTATTAGGGAAGATGACAAAGGCTCCCTTCACCAAGATTGGTGAGAGGGCAGAAGGTTTATTGGATCTCATTCATACTGATGTGTGTGGGCCCTTCAATAAACAAGCCAGAGGAGGGTACAGCTACTTCATTACCTTTACTAATGACTTCAGTAGGTATGGTTATGTCTACTTAATGAGACATAAATCTGAATCCTTTGAGAAATTCAAGGAGTTCAAGAATGAAGTAGAGAACCAGCTTGGAAGATCCATTAAAGCTCTTCGATCAGATCGAGGTGGAGAATACCTGAGTGGTGAGTTCTTTGACTATCTGAGAGAGTGTGGGATCATATCCCAACTCACTCCTCCTGGAACACCTCAATGGAATGGTGTGTCTGAAAGGAGAAATCGAACTTTATTGGATATGGTTCGATCCATGATGAGTCATGCAACTCTACCTTCATCATTCTGGGGGCATGCACTAGAAACAGCTTCTCTAATACTGAATAATGTTCCATCTAAGAGTGTCTCCAAAATACCATACGAGGTATGGAGTGGAAGACGCCCTAATCTCACGTTTATCAGGATCTGGGGATGTGAGGCTTATGTCAAACGTCAGGATTCTAGCAAGCTAGAACCTAGATCTGATAAGTGTGTGTTTGTGGGGTATCCTAAGGAAACTAAAGGATACTACTTCTATGTCCCAACCGAGAACAAAGTTTTTGTTGCTCGGGGTGCTGTCTTTCTAGAGAAAGAATTTCTTATGAAAGAAGTTAGTGTGAGGAAGTTTGACTTGGATGAGGTCCAAGTGCAAGCACAAGACAAAGAGATGGAATCTGAGCCACCTGCACCGGTTGCTAGGCAACCTGAGGCTCAGACACAGGTCCCGCGTAGGTCTGGGAGAATTCGTCGTGCACCTGAAAGGTATGGGTCGCTACCGACCCAACACGATGGGATCTTCATCATTGAGGATGAACCTAGAACCTATGATGAGGCGGTCAGTGGACCGGACTCCGAGAAATGGCTTGACGCCATGAGATCTGAGATGAATTCCATGTCTGCTAACCAAGTCTGTGATTTGGTTGAGCTGCCTGATGGGGTAAAACCCATAGGGTGTAAATGGGTCTTCAAGAAGAAGACAGACATGGATGGCAAAATAGTTACCTATAAGGGTAGACTAGTGGCTAAAGGATTTAAACAAGTCCACGGGGTGGACTATGATGAAACCTTCTCGCCAGTTGCCATGATTAAATCCATTCGGATTCTGCTTGCTATAGCTGCATATCATGACTATGAGATATGGCAGATGGATGTGAAAACAGCGTTCCTTAACGGGAAGCTGACTGAGGATGTGCATATGACACAACCTGATGGCTTCATCCATCCTGCAGAGGCTAATAAGGTCTGCAGGCTAAAGAGGTCCATCTATGGATTAAAGCAAGCATCTCGAAGTTGGAATCTTCGATTTGATGAGGCCGTGAGAGATTATGGCTTTATCAAAAGCGAAGATGACGCCTGTGTATACAGAAAATTCAGTGGGAGCTTGGTAATTTTTCTGGTCTTGTATGTTGATGACATACTGCTCATCGGAAACGACATCCCTAGTCTTCAAGCTGTGAAGACATGGTTGGGGAAGTGTTTCGAGATGAAAGACTTAGGGGAGGCCGCCTATATTCTAGGTGTGAGGATCTACCGGGATAGATCCAAGAGGCTCTTGGCCCTTAGTCAAAGTACTTACATTGATAAGGTACTAGAGAGGTTCTACATGGAACAATCCAAGAAAGGATACCTTCCAGTGAGACATGGCCTTACTCTCTCAAAGAGCCAGTGTCCTACAACACAGGCTGAGAGGGATGACATGAGTCGAATTCCTTATGCTTCGGCAGTAGGATCGATCATGTATGCAATGTTATGTACTAGACCAGATGTGGCATATGCTGTGAGCATTACCAGCCGATACCAATCCAATCCGGGTCTATAGCACTGGGTGGCTGTAAAGAACATCCTAAAGTATCTGAGAAGAACTAAGGATTTGTTCTTGGTCTATGGGGGACAGGAAGAGCTCAGTATGCAGGGCTATACTGACGCATCGTTCCAGTCTGACCCTGACGACTTTAGATCGCAGGCCGGCTATGTGTTCAAGATAAATGGAGGCGCTGTATGTTGGAAGAGCTTCAAGCAATCCACCATAGCAGATTCTACAACCGAAGCTGAGTATGTGGCTGCTTCTGAGGCAGCCAAGGAAGCTGTTTGGATAAGGAAGTTCTTATGTGATCTTCAAGTGGTACCTAGTGCAATGGATCCCATTGAACTCTACTGTGACAACAATGGAGCAATTGCACAAGCCAAGGAACCACGGTCTCATCAAAGATCCAAACACATACTCAGAAGATTTCACCTGATCAGAGAGATCATTGACAGAGGTGATGTCAAGATTAGCAGAGTAGACACAGAGAACAATCTGGCAGACCCATTGACCAAGGCTTTGGCGCAGCAGAAGCATGATGGTCACGCTAGAGATATGGGGTTGAGATTCCTCAACTTCTAGGTCTTAGTGCAAGTAGGAGATTGTTGGTGTATATGCCCTAGGACCTAGTTTTGGTCAACTTATGTACTACTTGACACTGATATTTATATATCATTCTGGCATTGTCGTTATCATTGTTTGACTACACCAGCGATTGTGTACTTACATGATAATGTCCCTGGAGACAGATTAGATCTGTGCTCGAATTATAATCCCCAGTCGATGTACCTTAGTGGATATGGGACAGCTATGGTACTTGTGAGACTGGTATGTGGGCTGGTTAGGCACGTGGTGCTAACGCAGACACATGGGTATATCATTGGGGATATACTGGATAGACCCGCTATGAGGCTATGACTTGGTGTCATGAGTTATCCTCATAAGTGACAGGAGATGCATTGATCCCTTGACTTGAGGTCATTAATCATTCTATATGGTTAAAGACTTGCTTTGATACAACCTAACACCTTGCCGTAGCTGGGAGGTCATAACGGTTGTTATTGAGCATGTCACGACCCATATGAGAAGATCAATGGACAGACATAGGATTTGCCCCTTCCCTAAGGAAGTATGATATCCATGGAGCTCCTTTATGGTTCTATGACTGAGAGTGTATGGCCATACCCAGGTAAGAACCTGTTTTAGTCATAGCCATGTGATTGGATGAAAACAAGTGGTGACACACTTGTCCAATCGAATATCAGTACGGCAAAGAGACTGTAATGCATCTGTACCTAGTTGCGATGATGGGGATGTCGATGTCGATATCCATTCCAACGACCTGGGTAGCAGCGATGCACTGCTAGGTGCCACTCACTGCTTGTGATGACCTTTGGTTAGCACTGCCAGCGTCAGAGGAACCTACAGGGTCGCACACCTTGATACTTGAGTTCTCGTATTGATCGGGAAGCCTTATGATCGAGTTATTGGATAACTCGGATCTAATTGGGAGATTTCATTAGCGCCAATGGGCCTGATGAGATGGAAGAATGTTATTGGAACCAAACTTCATTTTTGGCAGGTTGACCCGTATTTGACCATGGTTGGTCACATTTGGATTAGGGTTGCATTGGATTGGATCCAAGTGCTTAATCAACCTATGCAATGATGTTTGGGCTAGCTCATTATCCAATGAGGCCCAATAACAAGTTCTCATGAAGAGATGAGAGGCTAAAAGGGTATAATGGGGAGAAACATGAACCATTAGGCGCCTAGGGGCATAATGGGGTCATGTTGGCGCCTTTGCTTCATTATGGAAGTAAAGGGCGCCTCCCCCTCTCTTCCTAGGATGGAATGCATGCCTCTGTGGCATTGCTTGAGGCGCAAGGCAAGGCCTTGGTGCACAAGGAAAGGCGTGGGAACAAAAGGTAAGGTTGAATGAGAATTATGGAAATGTCTTGGAGACTTTCCTTATCTCAAAACCTCCTCATCCTAGCCCTACACTTGTCATGATCCTAGCCATTACCCTAACCGCCTCTTGCCCTATAAATATGACCCTAGTCGCCCCCTCTTGTGGGCAATTAATCCTTGAAGGCGTGAACACAAGGAGAGGGGCGAGTGCTTGGAGCAAGGGCGCATCTTCCTTCTTCCATAACCGCAAGCCACTTCCTCCTTTCCTCTTGGCGCAAGGAACACTAGTTCTTGGCGTTTTTGGATAGTCTTCCTTCTTCTCTTGGCACATCATCCCTCTTGGTGGCGCAAGTGAAGTAGAGTATCTCCCTAAGGCTTGGATCTTCTTCCCGAGGCTAGCACCGGGCGTGGAAGAAGAGAACTCAAGAGATCCGTGTGTGCGAGACTGCAGAGGGCGAACACTTGGGCGCCTTCATCGACATCGCTCCATATTGCTCTTAAGGTATTTCCTAACTCATCGTGTCGACTCCCTTGCATGCGATCTTCACTGGGTTTTTGGGACCGGCCTGTTTCGGGGACATTCTTCCGCTGCGAAAAATGTATGTCCATAACTCTGAAAATTGTAAAATGTCCCCGGGGTTTCCCAACAGTTCGTTGGGGCCAAAATCCGCCGAGCCCGACACGGCGGGTGCCACTGCCGTATAGAACTTCACAGTGCTGTATTTGTCAGCGTTTTCAATCAGAAGGTTTCAGCCGGAATACGACACTACCGTATGATCTTACACGGTGCCGTATTACTCAACAATTTTGACTAGTGGGTTTCGACAGGAATACGGCACTGCCATATATTCAGACAACATTGTCACTGTACCGTATTGTTTGCCCAGATCTTGTAGAAAACAAAATACGGCACTGTCGTGATCAGATTACGGTACCGTATTTTGAAGCCTAGAACTCCGAGTTTTCCGCCGCAAAATTAAAAACGTGATTTCTCTAAACTTAGGGCACCAATTGAAGATCCGAAAAAAGAGGCAGATTCAGGATAAGAAGGAGAAGAGTTGCGAAGCAAAAGGACCAATTTTTATCCACGACTTAGAGATAATTCAAAGAAATCATCACCGCGCTAGGGTTCATCGCCGTTTGCTGCACAGACCATCTCCGACCATGATTTTTGAGAAGAAGCTTCACCTGAGGAAGAAGAACACATCACAAAAGTTTCAGGTTGAAAGGAGATCAATCGAGGGAGGAATCATCAAAAACGTGCTTGCAACACTGTTCATCGCGAACTCGAAGACAAATTTCGGGCTGTGATTTACTTGCAGCTATGTTTTGTAACTTTTACTCCTTCCTTACTATCTCCAATCATACTAAAAATCATGTTTTGCTGTGATTCTTCCATCATGTTAGCTTAAATTCTTCTTGGGACAAGGGGGTGTTATTCTCTTGATATTTCAATGACTAGATAACTTTTCTCCCATCAATATATCTCTACTATGGTTATTTTACTCAATTGATTTATTGCCTTCAATCGCTTTTAGTATCATGCTTTAACATGTTTTGGAGTTTTATGCTATGGACTGAGAAGATGATATCATAGAACTTGGAACCCTATAATTTATTATAAGAACTCATCGCAGGAGATTGGCTGTGCTCTTATCTTTAGATTTTAGAAGTTTATTTCTTGTTATTGACATGACCTAGAATTTATTGTTGTCACAGACATGATAACGTGCTAGAGATAGACGTTAGATTGTTAGAAAGCCTTGAGTAAAACCTGTGAAACTAAGGCGCGAGAGTGCTTTGTTTTGCTTGAGATCTTGGTATTGAGATGGGATGCACGAGAGTGATCCTTAATCTCCTTAACCTAAATTCACTTATATTTAGCATTGAATTGATCTTGTGCGAGAGTGAGGATCGTTCTTTGCAAACTAATTGCGCGAGAGTGAGTTAGTTTGTTTGTTAAGTGAATTATATCTTAACCGTGACAGAGATAAATTGATGATTCTTTAATTCTATTTAGTTATGAATATCAAGTTGAATGAACCCCTAGTCCCGATTCTCTCATCCTGATCTGCTTCAATTACAGTTCGATTACTTTTTACACAATTCTCGATTCGGTTAGCTAGAGAAAACTCAATTAGTCGGTACTTAACAACGAAGTCCCTGTGGTTCGATATCTTAATTATTACTTCGAGTATCCGTGCACTTGCGGACACAACAAGTTTTTGGCGCCGTTGCCGGGGACTTCAGTTTTGTTGATATTGATATAATTGTTATTATCGCTAGACTAAGTTTTTATTTGTTTTTGTTTTTATTTTTTCTTTTCACTACTTTCTGTGATGGATTCTGATTTCCTTTTAGCTCTACAAATTCTGAACTTTTCTAACCTTCTACTTGTGTATGTGCAGAAATCTTAGGTCAGGACCATTAGTTCCTCTTGACCCTGAAATTAATAAAACACTTAGACTGCGCAGGAAGTTGAGATTTGCAGAAGGAAGAGAAGAAGAATCCATCATGGCAGAAAGAAGAACGCTTAGAGACTATGCAGCCCCAAATACACAAGGAATCCGTTCCAGCATCACTAGGCCTGCTATAGATGCAAACAACTTTGAGATCAAACCAGCGTTCTTATCGATGATTCAATAGAATCAGTTTGGAGGATCTCCTTTGGAAGACCCAAACCAACACTTATCCTTTTTCCTTGAATTTTGTGACACCATAAAGATTAATGGTGTATCTGACGATGCCCTCAGACTAAGACTGTTTCCTTTTTCTCTCAGGGACAGAGCAAAAGCCTAGCTTCATGCACATCCAACTGGAACATTCATTACTTGGGAGCGCTTATCAAACACCTTATTGCAGAAGTACTTTCCTCCTAGTAAAATGATCCAGTTGAGGAACCAAATCACAGGCTTTGCCCAGAGAGACGGAGAATCAATGAGTGAAGCATGAGAGCGCTTTAATGAGCTCCAACAGAAGTGCCCCCACCATGGAGTGGAAAACTGGGTTTTAATTCAGACTTTCTATAATGGTTTGCTTTACAATACACGCTTAACTGTTGATGCTGCTGCAGGGGGAGCATTGATGAACAAGACTGTTGAAGATGCCCATGTTTTGATTGAGGAGATGGCGCTAAATCACAACCAATGGGCTTCAGAGAGAGGTGTGCTTTATCGGCCTTCTCATGGTAAGAACGATGGTGATGGTTGGCGCTCTCTTGCAGAAAAGGTAGATTCATTATGTAACCGTTTTGATTCTTTCCAAATGCAAACCGCTTCTATTTCTTCTGTTGTATGTGAAATTTGTGGGAACAATGGACATTATGCTGGGGAATGCAAAGTTATAGTTGACCAGGAGAGTGAGCAAGTTAATGCTGTGGGGGGTTACAACCAAGCTAGATCTAATGACCCTTACTCCAATACTTACAATCCTGGTTGGCGCAACCATCCTAACCTATCTTGGAAAAGTAACAATCGAACTAGTGGGCAAAATGATAATAGGGGGTATAACCAGAGATAGTCAAACTAGAATCAACCCCAAAAATCTAGTTTAGAAGAGATGTTTGAGAGATTCATAGGTAATCAGATGAGCAAAAATGATGACATTACAGAAACCCTTAAGCAGGTAAACTCTTGGTTGGATGGTGTTGTTGCTCATAACAAGATGTTAGAAACTCAGATAGCACAACAGGCTAATACACCTTATAGACCCACTAGGAAGTTACCTGCAAAACCTGAACCAAATCCCAGGGACATTGTAATGCCATCATGAGTAGGAGTGGTAGACAGTTAGAAGATCCAAGGGGATCCTTAGATGATGAAGAGGATGAGCCTAATGTTATGCCTAGTGAGGAACCTGTTTTGGGACCACAGCCCACACAAGTGTAGCCTCTTTCTGATTCTTCTCCTTCTGAAGAGAATGAGTCTTCACAGAAAGGTGACTTACCTTGTGAGGTTGAGGTACCCAGACCTAGTTCTCCACAGCCATATAGTACACCTATCCCTTTCCCCCAAAGGATCGTGCAGGCTAAACTAGATAGACAGTTTGGGAAATTTTTGGAAGTGTTGAAAAAGCTATACATTAATATTCCTTTTACTGATGCATTATCCCAAATGCCTACTTATGCAATGTTTTTTAAAAAAATCTTATCCAACAAAAGAAAAATTGAGGACTACGGTACTGTAGCACTAACTGAAGAATGCAGTGCTCTAATTCAAAACAAGTTGCCACCAAAGTTAAAGGATCCAGGTAGCTTCTCGATACCCTGTTCAATTGGTAATGTTGCTTTCGATCAAGCTCTATGTGATCTAGGGGCTAGTGTTAGTCTTATGCCTTTATCTGTGTGCAGAAAACTAGACATGGGAACCCCTAAGCCGACTACAATTTCTTTGCAACTCGCCGATAGATCTGTGAAATATCTAGTAGGTATTTTGGAAGATGTTCCTATACAAGTTGGTAAGTACTTCATACCTGCTGATTTTGTGGTACTTGAAATGGAAGAGGATGCCAAGATTCCTATTATTTTGGGTAGACCGTTCCTAGCCACTGCTGGAGCCCTTATTGATGTAAGGAACGGTAAACTTACTTTGAGAATTGGCAATGACAAGATTGAATTTGATTTGAATAATTCATTGAAAAAACCTGCATATGCTAGTTCTTGTGCACTATCCATGCTATTGACGACACAGTCTATGATGTTAGTTGCTTGTTTGATGATTCTTCTGTTGATGTTCCTCTTTCTGACTCTTTTTCTGACTCTTTGGGAAGTTCTTGTGAAGAAATTGACAATTATGGTTTTAAGAATGATTTTAATGATTTTGATGATTAAAAATATGACATTTTAGATTGTGCTACTTTTGATAATGAAAGTGAAAAGATTCCTAAAGTTGAACTGAAAGTTTTACCTGATAACCTTAGATATGAGTTTCTTGGTCCCAACTCTACATAGCCTGTGATTGTAGATGCTCAATTAGATGCCAGGGAAACTAATCTTCTCTTGAAGGAACTGAGAACTCATAGAAAGGTAATTGGGTACACCATTGATGACTTGAAAGGGATTAACCCTTCCTTTTGTATGCACAGGATTCACATGAAGGATGAGCACAAGCCGCATGTAGACTTTCAGAGAAGACTCAATCCGTCCATGAAGGAAGTGGTGAAGAAGGAAGTACTAAAATTGCTAGATGCAGGTATTATCTACCCTATTTCAGATAGTAAGTGGGTAAGCCCTGTACACTATGTTCCTAAAAAGGGAGGTGTCACTGTAATGAAAAATAAGGACAATGAATTGATACCTGTTAGAACTGTCACTAGTTGGTGTATGTGTATTGATTATAGAAAATTAAATACTGCCACTAGGAAGGATCATTTTCCCTTGCCCTTCATTGATCAAATGGTTGAGAGACTAGCTAAACACTCATACTTTTGTTTTCTCGATGGGTATTCCGGTTTTTTTTTCAGATTCTCATCCATCTTGATGATCAAGATAAGACCACCTTCACGTGTCTATATGGCACTTTTGCTTATAGAAGAATGCCCTTTGGTTTATGCAATGCACCTGCCACTTTTCAGAGGTGCATGATGGCAATTTTTTCTGAATTTATTGAAGACTTCATGGATGTCTTTATGGATGATTTTTCAGTTTATGGTCTTTCCTTTGATGATTGTTTGGCTAATCTCTCTAGAGTTTTGCATAGATGCGAAGAGACTAACCTTGTCTTGAACTGGGAAAAGTGTCACTTTATGGTTAGACAGGGGATCGTTTTGGGCCATCTTGTTTCAGAGAGAGGAATTGAAGTGGACAAGGCCAAGATAGAAGTGATTGAGAAGTTGTGATGGAGGTGGGGATCATCCACAAACACGATGCATGCAAACAACGCTTTGAGAAAGTAGTTTTTTTGTATTTTGTAAGATAAGAAAACCGGATTACTTCTAATGAAATTGAAAACTATTTTTTTGTATTTTATAAGTAGGGAAAACCCGAAAACTAGATTACTTTGAAACTACAAACTGAAATGACTCTTAATCTATGAATTGAAATTACTAGAAGGAATACTCATAGTGCGATCCTTGAGAATAGAAGGATCGTGACTCCCCGGTCTTCAACGGTCCTACTCTGATGGAAGGAGTTGCATCATTACAAGCAAACACAGACAAGCAAGATCCGCACATCCCACGGATTCATATTATAGATCAAGAATTAAGGGGGAGGTTAAGCCTCACAAATTCCCTTAACACTTTAACTAAGGAGAGGAGGGGGAAAAGAAGAGGGAACACTTGCGCCAAGGAGGTCTCCCAAAACTTGCGCCAACCTACAATCAATAGTTCAACTTAGTGTAGGAAAATGCTCTTGGGAAAAAGGAAGAAACATCACAAAGAGTTAGAGCACTTAGCTTTGATGGTTTCTTCAATTTTGCTCTCGGCCCCAAGTTTGCATCCACTCCAATGGTTTGAAGGAGTTTGCTTGCGCTTGGAAAGATCTTGAAGGTGATGGAGGATTAGAACTTTCGACTAGAGAAGAAGAGGTGAAGGGAAAGGGCTCGGCCCTTTAGAGAAGAGGGAGGTAGAAGGGCCTTGGCGACACAAGCACCATTGCTAACACTTTGAATTTTCAATCTGGGCAACTAATTCGACAATGAGAAGAGGGCTACAACTTATAGGCTCAACAAGCCATGGGCAGGGTGACACTTCACCCTAGGCGCAATTACAAAGATATGGAAGAAGTTAATGCTCAATTAAAACATTTCCTTTAGCAATTTGAATTTCGAATTCTTTCTTTGATGGAGCTTTCTTGTGGCCGAATCCTCTTGGTCTCTTTCCTTTTGTTGGCTTGATTCAAACGTTGAGAGGATTCTTTTGTGGATGAGTATTCGGTGGTCTCTTTCCAAACAAGGTGTGAACACATTTGTTCTCAATAATTCTCTCCCTGATTTGTGGATCTTGATAGAGGCGCATTGAAGGCTTGGCACAAATGGTAAGAGGAGGGATGGTCCTTCCTTGCATTCGAATTCTGCTCCAAAGGTGGTGCCTTGGGCTGATTTGGAAGGTGGAGCTTCATTCAATGTAAGCTCCTTCAACTTGAAGTCTCTAGTTAAGGTGTTGAAGTGCTTCTTTCCCTTGAGCTGGGCTTTATCCTGCCCAATTATTGACACAAAAACCAGTAGACTATTCTGGAAGGTAATGCATGACCTAATAAGGAAACTTCAAGGTGCACTAGAGCTTATTCAAAGCAAATTGCAAATAAGGAAGGTGCAAATAAGGAAAGAAGGGTGACCTAGGAGGGAATGCCATATCTGATGGGCTTCCTCCTAGCCCTACCAGACCTTCTAGGGGTAGGGTCGGCCTCTCCATCAAGTTGAGACCACCCACAACTATCAAGGAGATCAGGAGCTTTTTAGGACATGCAGAGTTTTACAGGAGGTTCATTAGGGACTTCTCTAAACTTGCTAAACCTTTAATATATTTACTTTGTAAAGATGCCAAATTCTGCTTTGATGAGAAATGTCTATTTGCTTTTCAGGAATTAAAGAAGGCCTTGACATCAACACCGATCATGCAGCCACCTAACTGGGAGTTAGCTTTCAAGCTTATGTGTGATGCCAGCGACTTTGCAGTAGGAGCAGTTCTAGGGCAAAGAAAGGACAAGAAGCCTTATGTGATCTCCTATGCCAGTAAAGCTCTAGATGAAACACAGAGAAATTACACCACCACTGTGAAGGAGTTGTTAGCCATAGTTTTTGCATTTGACAAATTCAGATCTTACTTGATAAATTCAAAAATAATAGTATACACCGATCATGCTGTAGTTAAATATTTGATACAGAAGAAGGACAGTAAGCCAAGGTTGTTGAGATGGATTTTGCTTCTGCAAGAGTTTGACCTAGAAATCAAGGATAAGAAAGGCACTGAGAATTTAGTTGCAGACCACCTGTCAAGGATGATGGTTGAAGATACAAAAGGTGACATTAATGATTCCTTTCCTGAGGAACAACTGATGAGAATTGAACAGATTAAGGCACCTTGGTATGCAGATATTGTAAATTATCTTGTTGCAAAAATATTTCCTATTGATTTGAATTACCAAGGCAAGAAAAGATTTTTAGCAGATGTTAAACACTATTTTTGGGATGAGCCTTATGTGTTCAAAAGATGTGTAGATGGAATATACAGGAGATGTATCCCTGAAGAGGAAATGAAAGACATATTATCACAATGCTATGGATCATCATATGGAGGGCATGCTAGTACTGAAAAGACAATTTTTAAGGTATTACAATCTGGATTTTATTGGCCCACATTGTTTAAGGATGCAAGAAATTTTATAATGTCCTGTGATAATTGTCAAAGGATGGGGAACATCAATAAAAGGGATGAAATGCCATTGTCCACCATACTTGAAGTTGAAATTTTTGATGTTTGGGGTATTGATTTCATGGGACCTTTTCCATCATCTGGAGGCAATAAGTATATACTCGTGGCAGTAGATTATGTTTCCAAGTGGGTAGAAGCCACTGCTTCTCCTACTAATGATTCTAGGGTTGTGGTAAAATTGTTTAAAAGAGTTATCTTTCCACGCTTTGGAATACCACGAGTGGTGATTAGTGATGGAGGATCCCACTTTATTGAACACAAGTTTTCAGCTTTACTTAGAAAATATGGGGTGAATCATAGAGTCGCAACACCTTATCATCCCCAAACAGGTGGACAAGTGGAGATATCTAATAGAGAAATTAAAGGGATATTGGAAAAGACAGTGTCAAGAACAAGGAAGGACTGGGCTCTTAAGCTTGATGATGCACTTTGGGCATACCGGACTGCTTTCAAGACACCAATAGGTATGTCACCATTTCAATTGGTTTATGGCAAGTCATGTCACCTTCCTGTAGAACTCGAGCATAAGACATTCTGGGCGATTAGAGCATTAAATTTTGACTTGAAGAGTGCAAGTGAAAAGAGGAAACTGCAATTGAGTGAACTTGATGAGATTAGACTCTCTGCTTATGAAAATGCAAAGATCTACATAGAGAGAACCAAGAGATGGCATGATCATCACATACTCAGAAAAGAATTTCAACCAGGTGACTTCGTTCTCTTGTTTAATTCTAGATTGAGACTTTTTCCTTGTAAATTGAAGTCTCGATGGTCTGGGCCTTTTCAGGTGAAGAAGACTTACCCGCACGGAGTCGTCGACATATGGAGTGAAGAGAAAGGAGTGTTCAAGGTTAATGGACAAAGATTGAAGCACTACTATCATGGAGAACAAATTGAAGAAGGGGAACATTATCTGCTTGATGAGATACAAACAAATCCAAGTGTGAATGAGTTGTTGGTGTATATGCCCTAGGACCTAGTTTTGGTCCATCTTTGTACTACTTGACTCTGATATTAATATATATCTTTCTAGCATTGTCGTTATCATTGTTTGTCTACACCTGCGATTGTGTACTTACATGATAATGTCCCTGGAGACAGATTGGATCTGTGCTCGAACTATAGTCCCCAGTCGATGTACCTGAGTGGATATGGGACAACTCCGGTACTTGAGAGACTGGTATGTGGGCTGGTTAGGCACGTGGTGCTAACGCAGACACATGGATGTATCATTGGAGGATATACTGGATAGACCCGCTGTGAGGCTATGACTTGGTGTCATGAGTTATCCTCACAAGTGACAGGAGATGCATTAATCCCTTGACTTGAGGTCATTGATCATTCTATATGATTAGGGACTTGCTTTGATACAACCTAACACCTCGCCGTAGTTGGGAGGTTATAACAGTTGTTATTGAGCATGTCACGGCCCATATGAGAAGGTCAATGGACAGACATAGGATTTGCCCCTTCCTAAGGGAAGTATGATATCCATGGAGCTCCTCTATGGTTCTATGACTGAGAGTGTATGGCCATACCCAGGTGAGAACCTGTTCTAGTCATAGCCATGTGATTGGATGAAAACAAGTGGTGACACACTTGTCCAATTGGATATCAGTTCGGCAAAGAGACTGTAATGCATCTGTACCTAGTTGCGATGATGGGGATGTCGATGTCGATATCCATTCCAATAACCTGGGTAGCAGCGATGCACTACTAGGTGCCACTCACTGCTTGTGATGACCTTTGGTCAGCACTGCCAGCGTTAGAAGAATCTACAGGGTCGCACACATGATACTCGAGTTTTCATATTGATCGGGTAGCCTTTAGATCGAGTTATTGGATAACTCTGATCTATTTGGGAGATTTCATCAGCGCCAATGGGCCTGATGAGATGGAAGAAACTTATTGGGGCCAACTTCCGTTTTTGGCATATCGATCAAATTAACTATGGTTAGCCTCATTTAACCATGGGTTAAATTGTATTGAAGGGCTATGAGGCTTGGTTAACATGCATAATGGACTTTGGGCTTGGCCCATTGCTTAGTTGGGCTTGCTAATAAGTTGTATTGAAGGGCTATGAGGCTTGAAGGGTATAATGGGGATGAATTAATAGGATAGGCGCATATGGAATCCTAGTTGGACTAGGATTTGTGCCTATGCCTTGTTTGGTATCTCCTAGGTGATTAAATCAAATTGGATTTGATTAAATCCCACAAGATAATTGATTGGATTGTGTTTGACAATTGTGGGCTGATTATTAACATAATTAGAGTCCTAATTGGATTAGGACTTGCGCCCAAGCCACATTAGACAATCCATCATATTGCCTTGACTAGGTCTAGGCGCATGGATGGGATTAATGCCTCATATGGCATGATATGGGCGCATATGGCTGATGCTTGCTTTGGCAAGTCTTAGGCGCATATGGGAGTGGAGATTTAATCAATATATTTGATTGGATAATCTCCTAGAATCATGCCCTAATTGTCAACACTTGCCATTCTCCCCTAACCGCCTCTTGCTCTTATAAATAAGCCCTTGCCGCCCCCTCTCTTGATGATGCTAATTCCTTGGAGGCGTGAAGCATTAGAGGGCGACGGCTTGGAGAGCTTAGAGCTCTTCTTCTTCCATCAAGGGTGCAAGCATGTTTCATCTTCCTCCTTTTCCTTTCCTTGGCGCAAAGGAACAAGAAGGCTTGCGGCGTTCTCTTCTCCTTCCATCTCCTTGGCGCATCACATCTTGGTGGTGGCGCAAGTTGCTTGGAGGACTCTCCTAAGGCATGGATCTTCTTCCCGAGGCTAGCACCGGGCGAGGAAGAAGAAAACTTGAGGAATCCGTGTGTGCGAGACTGCAGAGGGCGAACACTTGGGCGCCTTCATCGACATCGGCTTCTAATTGCTTAAAGGTACTTACTATCACATCGTGTCGACCCCCTCGCAAGAGATCTTCACTGGGTTTTTTTGGGACTAGCCTGTTTCGGGGATATTCTTCTGCTGCGCATGTATTGTATTCTCTGCGAAAATTGTAAAATGTCCCCGGGGTTTCCCAACAGTGGTATCAGAGGGACTTGCGAGCCTCGAACGATGTTCTTTCATGCTTTTCATGCTCACATGCCATATCTACATTTTCGAATATTGCATAGATGTTGGCGCATGGTTTTTCTTTAAGTAGAAAAATTGTAGGTCTCTTGTTTCTTACTTCTAATTAACTTTTTGTGGTTCTTTGCTCTCTTCATGTGATGGGATAAGAAGGAGAAGAGTTGCGAAGCAAAAGGACCAATTTTTATCCACAACTTTGAGAGAATTCGAAGAAATCGTCGCCGCGCTAGGGTTCATCGCCGTTTGTTGCACAGACCATCTCCGACCATGATTTTTGAGAAGAAGCTTCGCCTGAGGAAGAAGAACACATCACAAAAGTTTCGGCTTCAAAGGAGATCAATCGAGGGAGGAATCATCAAAAACGTGCTTGCGACATTGTTCATCGCGAACTCGAAGACAAATTTCGGGCTGTGATTTACTTGTAGCCCTGTTTTGTAACTTTTACTCCTTCCTTACTATCTCCAATCATACTAAAAATCATGTTTTGCTGTGTCTCTTCCATCATGTTAGCTTAAATTCTTCTTGGGACAAGGGGGTGTTATTCTCTTGATATTTCAATGACTAGATAACTTTTCTCACATCAATATATCTCTGCTATGGTTATTTTACTCAAGTGATTTATTGCCTTCAATCGCTTTTAGTATCATGCTTTAACATGTTTTGGAGTTTTATGCTATGGACTGAGAAGATGATATCATAGAACTTGGAACTCTATAATTTATTGTAAGAACTCATCACAAGAGATTGGTTGTGCTCTTATCTTTAGATTTTAGAAGTTTATTTCTTGTTATTGACATGACCTAGAATTTATTGTTGTCACAGACATGATAACGTGATAGAGATAGATGTTAGATTGTTAGAAAGCCTTGAGTAAAACCTGTGAAACTAAGGCGCGAGAGTGCTTAGTTTTGCTTGAGATCTTGGTATTAAGATGGGATGCACGTGAGTGATCCTTAATCTCCTTAACTAAAATTCACTTATATTTAGCATTGAATTGATCTTATGCGAGAGTGAGGATCGTTCTTTGCAAACTAATTGCGCGAGAGTGAGTTAGTTTGTTTGTTAAGTGAATTATATCTTAACCGTGACAGAGATAAATTGATGATTCTTTAATTCTATTTAGTTATGAATATCAAGTTGAATGAACCCCTAGTCCCGATTCTCTCATCCTGATCTGCTTCAATTACAGTTCGATTGCTTTTTACACAATTCTCGATTTGCTTAGCTAGTGAAAACTCAATTAGTCAGTACTTAACAACGAAGTCCCTGTGGTTCGATATCTTAATTATTACTTCGAGTATCCGTGCACTTGCAGACACAACAGGTGCCTAGTGGCACCGCCAGCGTGTAGCTCGAGCAGCAGATGCTCGCGGAGGGAGGACCGGGGGACGCATAACCGGTTACCGTACACAAGATAACCGTCGTGGAGACGATACGGGAGGTCTGGGGGGTCGGCAGCGAGGAGGTGAGGGAGTACCGGACCGAAGTCAGGGCAGTCCGCATACTCATCGCGGATGTGGGGAAGGGCCGGAATAGACGTGGATAGGACACACAGGAGCGAGCGGACCCGACTAAGAGCATCGGCTACTACGTTCTCTTTCCCTGCCTTGTGGGTGATCACGAAGGTATACTGCTGAAGAAACTCAACCCACTTAGCGTGGCGAGGGACGAGCTTCATCTGGGAGTTGAGGAAAGAAAGGGCCTAGTGATCACTGAAAAGGATGAACTCCTTGTGGGGGAGGTAATGACGCCACTGCCGAAGAGATTGCACAATGGCGTAAAACTCCGTATCATTGGTAGAGTACCGTTGTCGCGCATCATTCAGCTTCTCACTGAAGAAAGCGACTGTCACATCCCGTTATCTTAGCCCCAAACAAGCAACACAAGTCATAGAAGAACAGGATGTTATCATACAAGATCGATGCACATGCTAAGTAAAACCAAGTTCAGGAAAACCCGATCTGAAAATTTTCGAGAATACATACATAGAATCTCCACAAAACACAATTTCATAAATGTACCTGCCACCACGCAATCCTTGCACTAGACATATGCAAGGCAACAGTTATATCAAAGCCACATAAAATCCGTAAAATCCATAAATCACATAAAGGTACCTGTCACCAGGCAATACTTGCACTAGACATATGCAAGTTCACATTTATATAAAATCTGATCGCAAAAATATAAATCGACTCGAATTTAGAACCAAAGCCACAATGTCGATTCTATAAATTCATAACTAACATCAATAATATCAAACACCGAAACCAGGTCAAAGCCCGCGGTGACACAAAATCAAACTCTCAAAACTGCCACAATCCGGCAACACAATTTCACAAAGTTTGGCCATAACCGGACCCAGTTAAACACAAAAGTTTTATACATTAAATCAGCATGGTTGTAGAGAAAATCACAATATCCATATCAATGTTAACTCAGGCAGTGCGCCCCTGCTCTACACCTGAAAATAGTGAAGGGTGAGCTACACAGCCCAGTGAGTGGATAGTCTCAATCGACCATCCATAGCATACAATCAAAGATACATGCAGATTATTTTAAAAACATTTAGCAGAACATCATGTTAACATATAACAAAAACAAAGAACAGAACTCATATAAATAAATAGATGTACAGACATCACACACTTGTCACCACAGAGTAACCAAGGTTCTAGAGTCATACTCTAATCCAACTAAACCCACCAACCACTTAGTTGACCTAGTTGTCCAGCATAAATCAAGAGTGACCACTATGGTCCAACCCGGCTCTGGCCTAAGCACTGGGAGAAGCCTGCAAATCACATGCAACACAAACATGGACAGTGTGTAGACTCAAGAGGTAATCCCCACCCGGTCAAGATGTGATACCTTGATCTACACCACCCCATAACACAAAAATCTAAACGTCTAAGAGTAATGACATCAAGAGGTGGCCCCTGTCCGACCAAGACATGGCACTTTGCGTCAATCACTCGTTCTCCCAAAGGGTTCCTTATCTGGACAACCACTAGACACAACTTATATCTTATTTCACAAAAGCGGACTCCTAAGTGTCGACCAGACTCTAGGATAGTCATTTTCATCACGATAATCACAACAGGCGGCTGAAACATCAACCCCTCACATATCACAAACACAGGGCTGAAATCTCTAACCCCTAACATATCACATATAGACTATCCCTTTGAGTACACGGTTACACTTAGCCTTAGTCCTATCCATCCCATAATGGTTACACAGACCACAACACATAATATTCGAAAATCACATAACCACATAATGTAGTGTAGTCCTTAGGTTTCATGCTGATCAGTTCAGTATAACCTTGCTAAGTTATCACCCAAGTTTCTCAAACAGAATACATGGCCATAAAAATTATTAGCATTGTTAGCATTTATCAGGGCATTCAAATATTTAACATAGGATTAAAATACAACACATATAGCCCACGGTTCTACAACATATTATCTAACTTAAAATTTAAACCTAGTTAACAAGAATTTCATGCTCAAGAATCACTGATTTAATACTACCTAAATCCCCTATAAGAATACCTTAAATTTCATGTTGCAAAAATTTCGGTATTTCAACATAGATACACCTTTGCAAATTTCGGTTTTCAACATAAATACACCTTTGCAAATTTCGGTTTTCAACATAAATACACCTTTGCAAATTTCGGTTTTTAACATAAATACACCTTTGCAAATTTCGGTTTTCAACATAAATACACCTTTGCAAATTTCGGTTTTTAACATAAATACACCTTTGCAAATTTCGGTTTTCAACATGGTGAAGTCTTGAGTTTCGGTTTTCTAACATGGTAAATTTCCAATCAATCCAATGTATCAACTAACACAACCAAAATGATAGAATTTGAATGAGACACCCCACTCACCTCTTATTTTGAACCGTGAACACCAAGGTGAAATCCTCTCCAAAACTCGTCTAAGGCTTTGAAATTCCACCAATGTCGCCACCAATGGAAGAGAGACGCCACCAAGCACCAAAGAACGCCGGCCAAAGGAAAAGAAGAGGAAGAAAGGAATTTCGTCTAAGCCTTCAAGGTCGCCCAAGCCTCCAAGCCGCCGCCCTAAGGTTTCTTCCAAGCCAAAAAAAAACGCCAACTTTCCTTCCCTAACCGCAATTACCCACTTAAAATTTCGGTTTTAAATTTTTAAACCCGTTAACCAATTAATTCGAATTTTAGATCTAATTTAGGTGTAAACCCATTAACCCATACTTAATTATTCATTTAAGCGAAAATCCAATAAGGATTAACTTAACATCCAAAATGTCCCAATTAATTAGCAACCAATAAACTCTAATTAATTAATTATAAATTAACAACCAATAAACACTAATTAATTAATTATAAATTAACAACCAATAAACACTAATTAATTAATTATAAATTAACAACCAATAAACACTAATTAATTAATTACTAGGGTCAAAATCACAACATAGGAAAATATCACAACCAATGATTTTATTTAAATCAAGAATAAAATATCACAGTCAATGATTTTATTTAAATCAAGAATTGTACTTACCAGGAATTAAGATCCTTGGATCTTACATCCCTCCCTCCTTATAAAGCTTTAGTCCTCTAAAGCTCAGCATCCATATCATCAAAAAGATAAGCATAAAACTTCCTCATATCCGCTTCAGTCTCCCAGGTCGCCTCCTCAACCGACTGATTTCCCCAGATAACCTTTACCAAAGGTATAGACTTGTTCCTCAGAACTTTATCCTTTCTATCCACAATCCGGAGAGGTCTTTCCTCAAAGGTCAAATCACTCTGAATCTGAAGAGGTTCCAACTCCAATACATGAGATGGATCAGGATGATATTTCCTCAAAGTAGAAACATGGAACACATTATGCAAATGTTCCAAAGCAGGAGGTAAAGCTAACCTGTAAGCCACTGGACCAACTCTCTCAATAATGTCAAAAGGGCCTACAAACCTAGGGCTCAGCTTTCCTTTCTTGCCAAACCGCATAACACCCTTAGTAGGTGACACCTTTAAGAAAACATGATCCCCTACTACAAACTCTAGGGGTCGACGACGGTCATCAGCATAACTCTTCTGTCTGTCCCGAGAAATCTTCAGTTTATCCTGAATCTCTTTGACCTTATCAGTAGTCTCCTGTACTGCATCAGATCTCAAAATCAATCTATCACCGGTTTCCTCCCAACACAAGGGAGTCCTACACCTTCTCCCATACAAAGCCTCATAAGGAGCCATCTGAATACTGGAGTGGAAGCTATTATTATAGGTGAACTCTATCAAAGATAGATCCCGGTTCCACTCAGAACTCCAATCAACCACATAAGCTCTCAATAAGTCTTCTAGAGTCTGGATAGTACGCTCCGTCTGGCCATCAGACTGAGGATGGTATGCTGTACTAAAATTCAACTTAGTACCCAAACCCTCCTGTAAGCTCTTCCAAAACCTGGACAAAAACCGAGAGTCCCTATCAGACACAATATCAACAGGCACTCCATGCAGTCTGACTATTTCATCAATGTACAACCTAGCCAGTCTCTCCAAAGGATAAGTCATCTTGATCGGGAGAAAGTGGGCTGATTTAGTGAGTTTATCAACAATCACCCAAATAGCATCATGACCCAATCTGGTTCTGGGCAAACCACACACAAAGTCCATACTGATACATTCCCACTTCCACTCAGGAATTGGAAGGGGCTGCAACAAACCACCAGGCTTCTGGTGTTCAGCCTTTACAGTCTGACAGGTTAAACACCTAGAGACAAAATCAAATACCTCTTTCTTCATACCCGGCCACCAAAAACTCTTCTTGAGATCCTGATACATCTTAGTCACACCAGGGTGTAGAGAATATTTGGAGTTATGGCTATCCTCCAATATTTCTTTCCTCAAGCTCGGTTCCTCAGGGACACACACCCTTCCACGGAACCGGAGAACACCATCATCAGACAAGCTAAAATCCTGAGCTTCACCTGCAACCAAACTATCCCTGATCTGAACTAATTTCGGATCCATAGACTACTGATCTCTGATCTTCTGCAACAAAACAGACTGTACTCTGAGGAAAGCCACATAACCCGACTGACCTCTAGGAGAAACACTGATCCTGAGATCTCTGAACTCCTGCAATAACTGCCACTCACTGACCCGTAGTGCCGCTACTGAAGCTACTGGATGTCTGCTCAGTGCATCAGCCACTACATTGGCCTTTCCAGCCTGATACTGAATAGCGAAGTCATAGTCTTTGATCAACTCCATCCATCTTCTCTGTCTCATGTTCAACTCCTTCTGAGTGAAGATGTACTTGAGACTCTGGTGGTCAGTGAACAGATCAAACTCTTGACCCAACAAATAGTGACGCCATATTTTCAGAGCAAAGACTACGGCCGCCAACTCCAAGTCATGAGTAGGGTAGTTCGACTCATACTCCTTCAGTTGTCTCGAAGCATAAGCTACCACATTACTCTTCTGCATCAAGACACAACCCAACCCCTTGCCTGAAGCATCCGTATAGACAGTAAACCTTTCCCCATCACTAGGAATAATGAGGATCGGTGTACTAGTCAACCTTCTCTTCAGCTCCTGAAAGCTCTCTTCACACTTGTCATCCCAATTAAACTTGGCCTCCTTTCTGGTCAATTTAGTTAAAGGACCCGCCAGCTTGGAGAATCCCTCAACAAACCTCCGGTAGTAACCTGCTAGACCCAGGAAACTTCTGATCTCAGTAGCACTAGTCGGTCTTCCCCAATTAAGGATGGCTTGCACTTTTACTGGATCCACAGACACCCCCTGACCAGAAATCACATGCCCAAGGAAACTGATCTTTTCTAGCCAAAACTCACACTTACTAGCCTTGGCATATAATCAGTTTTTCCTTAGGATCTCCAGCACTTTGCGCAAGTCACTGACATGATCCGAAGTAGTCCGAGAGTACACCAAGATATCATCTATGAAAACCACCACACATGAATCAAGTAATTCATGAAATACCCTGTTCATCAAATCCATGAAGACAGCAGGTGCATTCGTCAGTCCAAAAGGCATAACTAGAAATTCGAAATGCCCATACCTGGTCCTGAAGGCAGTCTTAAATATATCCTCATCCTTGACCCTAAGCTGGTAATACCCTGATCTCAGATCGATCTTAGAGAACACTGTAGCTCCCTGTAATTGATCAAATAGATCATCAATTCTGGGGAGAGGATACCTATTCTTGATAGTCACTTGGTTCAGTTGTCTGTAGTCTATACACATCCTCAGGGTTCCATCCTTCTTCTTAACGAACAGCACTGGTGCTCCCCAGGGAGAAGCACTAGGCCGGATGTAGCCTTTCTCCAGCAAATCCTCCAGTGGCTTCTTAAGTTCAGCCAACTCTGAGGTAGCCATGCGGTAAGGAGCTCTGGAGATAGGTGCAGTACCTGGCACCAACTCAATGCCAAACTCTACCTCTCGTATTGGTGGCAAGCCTGAAAATTCCTCAGAGAACACATCAGGAAACTCTTGCACCACCGCCATCTGAGTCAAATCAGAAGTAGAATCATCCTGCACCTTTACATGCGCAATATAACCCTTACACCCACTAGCAAGTAACTTTCTGGCCTACAGGAAAGATATCACATGTGGTCCTTGGTCTGATACCAGACCTCTCACAAAAAGCCGATTCCCATCTAGTAGATTCAAGGTGATTACTTTCTCAAAGCAATCCACAGTAGCATGATGTGAGGATAACCAATCCATACATAGGATGACATCATAGTCTTGCATGTCTAAGAGGATTAGATCTACAAGAAACTCATAATCCTCTACATGCACTATACAATCAGCACAAACAGTGTCTGTAGATAATGACTTTCCTAAGGGAGTACTCACAGACACAACATAATCCATCACCTTAGGTAATACAGGTAAACATGCAGCAAATCTAACAGATACAAAAGATAAATTTGCACCAGGGTCAAATAAGATGCGAGCTAACTGATCGAATACAAATAAAGTACCTTCCACAACGGATCGGGAAGCCCGTGTATCCTTCTCAGCCACAGCATAAACTCGAGTCTGGACTGTAGGCTTATCTGTGCCTCTCTGCTGCATCTCAGGCTCTTTGCAGTCTTTGATCATGTGCCCAGGTTTCTTACACCTGAAACATACACCATTCTTCTTATAACAGTCCCTCATCAGATGTCCTTTGAGCCCACAATGATGACAAATCCGATCCTCTGTGTTACCGTTCCTTGCATCCCTGGATTGCTGCGGTGCATCCCTGGACTGCTGTGGTGCCTTGTGAGAGTAAGGCTTATACCTGCCCTTCTTGTAGTCCTTATGCTTAGGGTACTTCTTACCCTTGCCGCCATCACCATACCGAGGAGTTGCCGCCTCAGCTGCAGGAATCACAGTCACGGTCCTCTCAGATATGTACCTCTCGATGGTGCGTGCTCGCCCAACAGTCTCACTATATGTCTCCAAGTGCTGAGCACCAACCTGCTCTCGAATGTCCCATCTGAGACCTCTGAGAAACTTGGTAGCCCTCCTCTTTTCAGTGTTTATCAGGTGAGGAGCATACTTTCCCAACTTAGTGAACTGCAACTCATACTGGTCCACAGTCAGATCACCCTGCTCCAGGTGAATAAATTCCACCTCTCGGTCCTCAACCAAGCTATCAGGGAAATACTTCTCGTTAAATTGAGACAAGAAGTAGGGCCAATTTACTATTTCTTGTCTTTCCACAGCTAGCCTCACCACGCCCTTCCACCACTCATCTGCGTCACCACGCATCATATAGGTGGCCAGACACAGCTTGTCCTCATCTGAGCAATGCATGACTTGAAAAATCTTGTCCAAAACCAACTGCCAGTTCTCTGCCGTACTTGATTCTGAGCCCCCATAAAAAGAGCTAGGACCCAGTTTCTGGAATTCACTCACAAGCGAGGCATAGCGCCTGTGAGCGTCTTCCCGATAGTCATTCCCCACCGCCCGAGTGGTAGTCTGAGATCTCTCCTGAGTCAAGTGCTGCAAGAGCTGCTGTTGCGCTTCTTGATGCTGAGTCTGTTGCTGCTGCAGCATCTGAGCTTGCCTCTCTATCATGGTACCCTGTTGCCGTACCATGCCTGTCAGAGCCTCAATGGTTCTCGTGAGATCTGAGGTCTGCTCACCCTCGCTGCTAGCATTTCCTCTGGATCGCACCATCTTAAATTCACACACACACACACACCATAGTAAGGAAAGCAAACATAAACCTATCAGGTGTCTAGCAATACACAAACATGTTTTCCCCCGAACTAAGTTTTAGCTAGCCAACTCCTCTGATACCATTCATTACAACCCACTTAGTAAGCAAACTATTTATTAACTTGGTGAGCCGATTTGCAACGTGGCCCAATCTATTAAAATGCTTAAGCCCAAGTTAACAATAGCAAGCCCACTAAGCCTTATAAACCACATAATAGTTTCTCCCACTTGCAATGTGGGACTATACTCGGGGTATTACAATAGGATGTAAGATCCAAGGATCTTAATTCCTGGTAAGTACAATTCTTGATTTAAATAAAATCATTGACTGTGATATTTTATTCTTGATTTAAATAAAATCATTGGTTGTGATATTTTCCTATGTTGTGATTTTGACCCTAGTAATTAATTAATTAGTGTTTATTGGTTGTTAATTTATAATTAATTAATTAGTGTTTATTGGTTGTTAATTTATAATTAATTAATTAGTGTTTATTGGTTGTTAATTTATAATTAATTAATTAGAGTTTATTGGTTGCTAATTAATTGGGACATTTTGGATGTTAAGTTAATCCTTATTGGATTTTCGCTTAAATGAATAATTAACTATGGGTTAATGGGTTTACACCTAAATTAGATCTAAAATTCGAATTAATTGGTTAACGGGTTTAAAAATTTAAAACCGAAATTTTAAGTGGGTAATTGCGGTTAGGGAAGGAAAGTTGGCGTTTTTTTTGGCTTGGAAGAAACCTTAGGGCGGCGGTTTGGAGGCTTGGGCGACCTTGAAGGCTTAGACGAAATTCCTTTCTTCCTCTTCTTTTCCTTTGGCCGGCGTTCTTTGGTGCTTGGTGGTGTCTCTCTTCCATTGGTGGCGACATTGGTGGAATTTCAAAGCCTTAGACGAGTTTTGGAGAGGATTTCACCTTGGTGTTCACGGTTCAAAATAAGAGGTGAGTGGGGTGTCTCATTCAAATTCTATCATTTTGGTTGTGTTAGTTGATACATTGGATTGATTGGAAATTTACCATGTTAGAAAACCGAAACTCAAGACTTCACCATGTTGAAAACCGAAATTTGCAAAGGTGTATTTATGTTAAAAACCGAAATTTGCAAAGGTGTATTTATGTTAAAAACCGAAATTTGCAAAGGTGTATTTATGTTGAAAACCGAAATTTGCAAAGGTGTATTTATGTTAAAAACCGAAATTTGCAAAGGTGTATTTATGTTGAAAACCGAAATTTGCAAAGGTGTATTTATGTTGAAAACCGAAATTTGCAAAGGTGTATCTATGTTGAAATACCGAAATTTTTGCAACATGAAATTTAAGGTATTCTTATAGGGGATTTAGGTAGTATTAAATCAGTGATTCTTGAGCATGAAATTCTTGTTAACTAGGTTTAAATTTTAAGTTAGATAATATGTTGTAGAACCGTGGGCTATATGTGTTGTATTTTAATCCTATGTTAAATATTTGAATGCCCTGATAAATGCTAACAATGCTAATAATTTTTATGGCCATGTATTCTGTTTGAGAAACTTGGGTGATAACTTAGCAAGGTTATACTGAACTGATCAGCATGAAACCTAAGGACTACACTACATTATGTGGTTATGTGATTTTCGAATATTATGTGTTGTGGTCTGTGTAACCATTATGGGATGGATAGGACTAAGGCTAAGTGTAACCGTGTACTCAAAGGGATAGTCTATATGTGATATGTTAGGGGTTAGAGATTTCAGCCCTGTGTTTGTGATATGTGAGGGGTTGATGTTTCAGCCGCCTGTTGTGATTATCGTGATGAAAATGACTATCCTAGAGTCTGGTCGACACTTAGGAGTCCGCTTTTGTGAAATAAGATATAAGTTGTGTCTAGTGGTTGTCCAGATAAGGAACCCTTTGGGAGAACGAGTGATTGACGCAAAGTGCCATGTCTTGGTCGGACAGGGGCCACCTCTTGATGTCATTACTCTTAGACGTTTAGATTTTTGTGTTATGGGGTGGTGTAGATCAAGGTATCACATCTTGACCGGGTGGGGATTACCTCTTGAGTCTACACACTGTCCATGTTTGTGTTGCATGTGATTTGCAGGCTTCTCCCAGTGCTTAGGCCAGAGCCGGGTTGGACCATAGTGGTCACTCTTGATTTATGCTGGACAACTAGGTCAACTAAGTGGTTGGTGGGTTTAGTTGGATTAGAGTATGACTCTAGAGCCTTGGTTACTCTGTGGTGACAAGTGTGTGATGTCTGTACATCTATTTATTTATATGAGTTCTGTTCTTTGTTTTTGTTATATGTTAACATGATGTTCTGCTAAATGTTTTTAAAATAATCTGCATGTATCTTTGATTGTATGCTATGGATGGTCGATTGAGACTATCCACTCACTGGGCTGTGTAGCTCACCCTTCACTATTTTCAGGTGTAGAGCAGGGGCGCACTGCCTGAGTTAACGTTGATATGGATATTGTGATTTTCTCTACAACCATGCTGATTTAATGTATAAAACTTTTGTGTTTAACTGGGGCCGGTTATGGCCAAACTTTGTGAAATTGTGTTGCCGGATTGTGGCAGTTTTGAGAGTTTGATTTTGTGTCACCGCGGGCTTTGACCTGGTTTCGGTGTTTGATATTATTGATGTTAGTTATGAATTTATAGAATCGACATTGTGGCTTTGGTTCTAAATTCGAGTCGATTTATATTTTTGCGATCAGATTTTATATAAATGTGAACTTGCATATGTCTAGTGCAAGTATTGCCTGGTGACAGGTACCTTTATGTGATTTATGGATATTACGGATTTTATGTGGCTTTGATATAACTGTTGCCTTGCATATGTCTAGTGCAAGGATTGCGTGGTGGCAGGTACATTTATGAAATTGTGTTTTGTGGAGATTCTATGTATGTATTCTCGAAAATTTTCAGATCGGGTTTTCCTGAACTTGGTTTTACTTAGCATGTGCATCGATCTTGTATGATAACATCCTGTTCTTCTATGACTTGTGTTGCTTGTTTGGGGCTAAGATAAAGGGATGTGACAAAATGGTATCAGAGCAAAACTTAGTCCTAAGCATGGTGAGAGGCCAATAGGAAAGGGCTACCGAGGATGGTGGAGCCACCTTTGGGCTGACCTCACATGCTGCCGACTAAGGGATGATTCTTGGGCATGTGTTAAGGTTTGGGCTTGACGAGGACGTCAAGTCTTAAGTGGGGGAGATTGTAATACCCCGAGTATAGTCCCACATTGCAAGTGGGAGAAACTATTATGTGGTTTATAAGGCTTAGTGGGCTTGCTATTGTTAACTTGGGCTTAAGCATTTTAATAGATTGGGCCACGTTGCAAATCGGCTCACCAAGTTAATAAATAGTTTGCTTACTAAGTGGGTTGTAATAGCGACCGAGTGGCCCTCCTGGCTAAGGGTACCTCCAATGCCCGTGCCGGAGGCGTCACAGGCAACCTCAAAGACTTTAGAAAAGTCAGGGAGGCGAAGGACGGGCGTAGAGGTCATGATATCCTTAAGGGCCGAGAATGCGCGGCTCACCGCGGGTGTCCAACAGAAGGTCTCATTCTTGGTGCAAGCCGTCATAGGGGACATGATGGTGCTGAATCCCTTAATGAAACGGCGGTAGAAGGCAGCGAGTCCAAGGAAGTTGCGGACCTCAGTGATGGACTCGGGTTTCGGCCATCGGCAGATGGCCTCGATTTTCGTGGGGTCAACCATGAGACCCTGGTCCGAAACGATGAAACCTAAGAACAGAACCTGAGAGTCGAGGAAGGAACACTTCTGCGTGTTAAGGAACAGGCGTTCCTTACGCAGGAGGTCAAAAGTAAGGCGCAAGTGCTCTAAGTGGTCGGCGCGGGTGTGGCTATAGATGAGAATGTCGTCAAAGTAGACGACAAGGAACTTGCCCATGTAGGGGCGAAGGACCTGGCTCATGAGACGCATAAACGTAGAAGCTGCGTTGGTAAGCCCGAAGGGCATAACCAACCACTCGTAGAGGCCGTCCGTTGTCTTAAAGGCCGTCTTCCACTCGTCACCTTCACGGATGCGGACTTGATGATGGCCACTCCGCAAGTCCAACTTGCTAAACCAGCAAGCGCCTGAGATAAGGTCAAGCATGTCGTCGAGGTGCGGGATGGGAAACCGGTACTTAACCGTGATGCAGTTGATTGTGCGGCAATCAATACACATCCGCCACGACCCATCCTTCTTAGGGGTGAGAAGGGCCGGCACGGCGCAAGGGCTGAGGCTCTCTCGGATGAAACCTTTAGCAAGAAGGTCATCCACTTAGCGTTTGAGCTCCGTATGCTCGGTCGGGTTAAGACGGTGATGGCGCAGGTTGGGCAAAGAAGCACCGGGAACGAGGTCAATGACATGCTGGATGTCACTATCCGGGGGCAGACCTACGGGGAGGTCCACCGGGGAGATGTCGGCGAACTCAACTAACAGGGCAGCAACCTTGGCCGGCAGAGGGGCCAGAGGAGGCGGAGGTATGGGAGAGACCTCGCGGACCATGAGGGCATAGACCACGTTGTTCTCCTGGGCCTCATGGACGAGGGAGGCGGGGCGAACCAAGGTGACTGCCTTAGGTGCAGGCGGAGCTGGAGGCAAGGGTGTGATGACACCCTTGGACGTGGAGGCTCGTAACTCCTTAGGCGAAGCTGGGGTCAAGCAAATCTTACGTCCCCTATGGTGGAAGACATAAGTGTTGGAACGGGTACAGTGGATCATGTCACAGTCATAGAGCCAAGGCCGTCTCAAGAGGAAGTGGGCGACATCCATGGAAGCGACGTCGCACCACACCCTCTCCGAGTAGTCACCCAAATAGATGGGGACCTGGCATCGATGGGTGATAGGTAGGCTGGATGTATCGACCCAAGCGATCGAATAGGGTCGAGGGTGCGGCTCAAGGGTGAGACTGAAGCGGGTGACAGCTGTCCGGGAGACAACGTTAAGGCTGCTACCTCCGTCAAGCACTATCTTGCAGGAGTGTCCATTACACTTAATATAAGTGTAGAAGATGCTCGTGCGCTTCCAGTCCTCGGACGGAGGGGGGGTATGGACAAGGGTGCAACGAACAACCGCTATGGTATGGCCTGGACTAGACTCATCATCGGTGTAACACTGTGGGCCAACTTCTTGGGCCGCAAGTGGGCCGCAAGGAACAGGGGATCGTGAGTTGCATCGCTCGGGGGCGATGTGCAAAGAGCGGCGGGGACAGTCCTTGTTGAAGTGGCTGGTTTGGTCGCAGTGGCGGCAAGGGCCTAGGGGAACGACGGCAAGGGGTGCCTTACCCTTGTCCTCCCAAGCCAAGCGGGGAGGTGGTGCCTCGCGGGGTGCATCCCGGGGAAAATGACGGGGACCAGCAGGGTTAGGACGTGGCGGTGCCTCGAGACGAGGGGGAGGGGCAGGCGCCGGAGACGCATAAACAGGCCAGCGAGCCGGGTGAGGTTTAGCACGATGGGTGCGCGAGCGGAGGTCCTGCTCGACCTCACGTGCATGGTGGAGGACAAGGATGATCGTGTCAAGACCGTAGGAGGGTAACGCGCGCCGAATCTCCTCGTGGAGACCATTGCGGAACCGAGACAGGGTGAAGGCGGGATCCTCCTTAAGGTTGCAGCAGATACCAAGCTCGTCAAAATGAGTGTGGTATGCATCGACGGTATCGGACCCTTGGGAGATAACGGAGTACGAATCGAGGAGGCGCTGTCTATAGGTGGGGGGCACATACTTCTCCTTAAGCCGGTAGCACATTTCCTCCCATCGCGTAATGAGGGGAAGATGTTGGTCTACTAATTGGCGCACTACGTTCGTCCAATACAACCGAGCGGGGACGGTTAGCAAGAGACGGACACAACTGACTTTAAGGTGTTCAGACATGGCGCTCCATTCGAAATAGTTATTGACGGCAGCGGCCCAATCGAGGAAGACATGAGGGTCAAGGCTACCATTGAAAATCGGGGGGTCAACGTGTAGGAACCCCTTTCATGAGGGGGGCGAAATAAACCCTATTATGCGCATCAAGATTTTTGGCATAGTGGAAACTAGGGTTTCAACAATCGCATGTATGATATATGATCAACTTAACTATCTTGTATGGATCAAATGAAAACATACCATAGCCATTGATTCGAATGGCGTCTTGGAAGAAGATGGCGAAAGGGCTCTCCTCCAAAGGTGACGCACACAAGAGGATGATGACTACTCCTTGTGTTCCTTGTGCTAGCAAGGTTCTCCAAGGGTGCTTGTCGAATGGAAGGGATGAGATGACTTGGTTGCTTAGCCGAGACCTCCTTGTCGTCAACACCTTCAACCCACGAGAGTGTGAGCGTCCAAAGGAAGAAGCGAACGCTTTTTCATTTTTTTGGCGTTGAGGCGTTGAGGGAAGTGGCCTTCATGACTTTCCAAAAATAGAAGTCATGCACCCATGATCTCATAACCGACCAAAGAAAACGCCTTCATGCATTGAACCATGCGTTCACTCATGTGAACCGGTTCAAGCAAATTGAATGCATTTCAATTCGGTTCAAAGATCAATCAACCCAAGCATTTGGTCTAGATCACTATTAAACCCTAAGGCTCCAGATCTAACCGTTCATCTCCTGATGCTCCTGATCTCACCGATCTAGCATCAACTCTCTCGATCGAAGCTTACCGATCTCAAGCCCTAATCAATCAAACATGATCAGACCAGATCTCACTTACAATCAGAGTTTAAATCCCTTTAAACTGAACCAAAACAATTCAGTCCACACGATGTGACTTAAGTAAACCGTGGTTCCTTTGCTTGTGCGATGGCTCCAGTGTTATCACAGAAGATAACCAAAGGATCGACACTCGAAGGAACAACACCAAGTTCTCTCACGAACTTACGAATCCACACTGCCTCCTTGGATGCTTCCGAGGCTGCAACATACTCGGCTTCTGTTGTGGAATCAGCAACAGTTGACTGTTTGAAACTCTTCCATACCACTGCTCCACCATTCAAGCTAAAAACATAGCCTGATTGCGATCGGAAATCATCCTGGTCCGACTGGAACGAAGCGTCAGTATATCCTTCAATACTGAGTTCTTCCTGACCACCATATATCAAGAACATATCTTTGGTCCTCCGCAGATATTTTAAAATGTTCTTGACTGCAATCCAGTGTGCCACACCTGGATTACTTTGGAACCGACTGGTTACGCTTAACCCGTAAGCGACGTCTGGGCGAGTACACAACATCGCATACATAATGGATCCAATAGCCGAAGCATAAGGCGTATTGTCCATTTCATCTTTCTCAGTCTGTGTTTGTGGACACTGACTCTTTGAAAGATTCAGACCATGTCTGATTGGAAGATATCCACGTTTAGAATTCTCTAAATGAAATCTCTCTAGGACTTTATCGATGTAAGTACTCTGACACAGCCCGAGAAGCTTCTTAGATCTATCCCTGTAGATCTTCACACCTAGTACATAGGCTGCTTCTCCTAAATCTTTCATCTGGAAACATTTTCCTAACCATGCTTTAACAGCATGCAGTTCAGGAATATCATTTCCAATGATCAAGATATCATCGACGTAGAGGACTAGGAAAGTAATCACGCTCCCACTAAACCTCTTATATACACACGGGTCATCTTCGTTCTTGATGAAACCAAACTCAGAGATTGATTCATCAAAACGAATATTCCAGCTTCTTGATGCTTGCTTAAGTCCATAAATGGACTTCTTTAACTTGCATATTTTATGACGATCTGATGGATTAGTGAAACCCTCAGGTTGTGTCATATACACATCCTCATCCAGATTTCCATTAAGGAAAGCTGTCTTCACATCCATCTGCCAGATCTCATAATCAAAATATGCTGCTATCGCGAAAAGAATCCGAATAGACTTAAACATGGCTACAGGAGAGAAAGTTTCATCATAATCTATCCCGTAGACTTGTTTGAAACCTTTCGCAACCAGCCTGCCTTTATAGGTAACCACGTTACCATCCATGTCAACCTTCTTCTTGAAGATCCATTTGCAGCCTATAGGGATTACTCCCGGAGGCGGATCAACCAAATCCCAGACTTGGTTATCTGACATGGAGTCCATTTCGGCTCGCATAGCCTCAAGCCATATCGCTGACTCCGGTCCACTGACCGCATCCGCATAAGTGAGGGGTTCATCATTATCAATGATGTAGACTCCGTCATAGCGCTCAGGCTGTCGACGGATCCTTCCCGATCTTCGCGGTTCCCGTGATATTTGAACCTCAGGTTGTTCAATAACCTGATCTACCGGCTCAGGCTCATCCAACTGCGCTTGACCACTTTGTCCTTCCTCTGGATTCTCATCCAGCTTTATTTCTCTCCCACTGGCTTCTTGCAGAAGAAACTCCTTCTCAAGAAATATTGCCGTCCGAGCAACAAAAACTTTGTTCTCTTTGGGATCGTAGAAATAATAACCCTTAGTTTCCTTAGGGTATCCGACAAAAATGCATTTCTCAGATCTGCTCTCTAGTTTCCCAGAGGCGAGCTTTTTGACATAAGCCTCGCAGCCCCAGATCCTGATAAATGTCAAGCTCGGCTGTTTCCCACACCATAACTCATATGGCGTCTTTGGAACTGCCATGGATGGCACTCGGTTTAGTACCTTTGCAGCTGTTTCCAGTGCAAAACCCCAAAAGGAGTAAGGTAGAGTAGCCTGACTCATCATAGAACGAACCATATCAAGTAACGTTCTATTTCTCCTCTCGGACACACCATTCCATTGCGGTGTTCCTGGCGGAGTGAGCTGTGAGATAATCCCACACTCCTTCAGATAGTCAGTAAACGCATGACTCAAGTATTCTCCACCTCGATCAGAACGAAGTGTTTTGATATTTCGGCCTAGCTGATTTTGTACTTCATTCTTGAACTCTTTGAACTTGTCAAAAGATTCACTTTTATGTCTCATCAGATAGACATACCCATACCTACTGAAATCATCAGTAAAGGTAATGAAGTACTGATAGCCACCTCTGGCATGTTTACTAAAAGGCCCACACACATCACTGTGTATAAGGTCAAGTAAACCTGAAGCCCTTTGACCTTTATTAAGAAAAGGTGACTTCATCATTTTACCCATTAAACAAGCTTTGCATGTATCAATCTCCTTGTAGGAGAATGATCCCAGCAGTCCATGATCATGCAACCGCTTAATGCGCTTCTCGTTAATATGGCCTAAACGACTATGCCATAGCAAGGTGCTGTCATCAGCATACTTGGCTTTCTTATTATCAATGTTTTGTATAGAATATTCCATGTCCAACATGAATAACCCATTGTTAATTGAACCAGTTGCATACACAATATTATCATAAGATAAAACACACTTTGAAGTCTTGCATTCAAAGGCAAATCCTTTCCTGACAAGAGCAGGAATAGAGATAATATTCTTGGTAATACTCGGTACAAAATAACAATTGTTTAATTCCAATACAATGCCAGATGGTAAAGAAATGAAATAGTCTCCTACAGCAACAGCAGCAACCCGTGCCCCGTTTCCAACTCGTAGGTCTACCTCATGCTGTCCCACCTGCCTTCTTCTCTTGAGTTCCTGTACATTTGAACAAATGTGAACTCCACATGCAGTGTCCAACACCCATGAAATAGAAAAAGAAGATAACATGACCTCAGTCACAAATATACCTGAGCCAGAAGCGATGCTTCCCCTCTTATCTCCTTGGAGCGCTTTACAGTCCTTTTTCCAGTGACCCAGCTGGCCACAGTGGAAACACCTGTTGTCCTTCGCCCGCTTTACCTTTTATTTCAGCGCCTTACTGTAGTTCTTGACAGGGGCCTTGCCCTTCTTCCCCTTCTTCTTGTTCCTCGAAGGAACCATCAAGACAGAGGTTGAAGGCTTTCCCTTCAGAGTTTCCTCAGTAGTCAAGAGCATATTCAGCAGCTCTGCCGGAGTACAATCGATTTTGTTCATATTAAAGTTAATAATGAACGCATCGAAAGAAGGCGGGAGAGACTGCAGAATAATATCTACAGCAAGCTCCTGGTTGATGGTATGCCCCAGTTTCTCCAGAGCCTCCTTGTGCCCAATCATCTTGAGCACGTGAGCTCCCACTGGGCTCCCTTCAGCCAGTTTGCTCTGAAAGAAGAGCTTCGTCAGATTATAGCGTTCTGTCCTCGCCTGTGCAGCATACAGCATCTTGAGGTTCGCTATAATTTCTATAGCCGACATATCCTCATGCTGACGCTGCAGCGGTGGCGTCATAGACGCTAGCATCAGGCAAGCGACATCAATGCTATCATTGACATGCTTTTCATAGGCATCCCGAACCGCCCTTGCGGCGTTCGGAGCGGGTTGAGGCGGCACAGCCTTCTCGAGGACATACAGTTTCCTCTCTGCCTTAAGAACGATCTTAAGGTGTCCGAACCAGTCAGAGAAGTTCGGCCCAGCAAACTTCTCCCTTTCCAGTAGGGATCGCACATTGAAGCTCATGGTGTTCGTTGCTGCAGGGATCTACAACAATGCAAGAACAGCAAGGTCAGTATCAATGTTCAGAATCAATCCAGGACTTGAGAAAGATTCTTTTCTCACTATTTTTGTCTGACTGAAAAATCCAGTAAACAGTCCGAAAGAGTAACACTCTTTTAGTGAGATGGGATCCAGATTTCATACTTGGTCTCCGTGTCCCGCTCAGGCGAGATAAGATGCACAGAGATGACAAGTACTAATTTCTGGTAGGCTGTCCCAGCCAATCGCCAACCCGTGCGATTCCCCTTCATCTGGGCAATCCAGCAGACTATGCCAACTGAGTTGGTACAACACAGTCTCTGATCCCACAGATGGCTGCCTCCATGTGCTACCATATGCGCCACATATGTAGCCTACATGGTCAAGCTGACCCGACCTACTCCCTGGACCACCACGTGCTATGTTGAGCAACGAGAAGCGATAAATCCCTTCTCTGTAACACGCAGGTGTAATCCCGCACCGTCTGAAGATAGATGGACGTGCCCACTGAGTGGGTACAACACGGCTCCAACGATAGTCAGAACGGTGAGGTTTCGCGTCAGAAGGCTTACGAGCTTGATATGTTAGCGTTTGGATTTTAACGGTCTTTTATCTTCTTACTATCAGGCAAATCCTATGGCTATAGCAGAAGATAACTAAACATGCAATTCTAATTATAAATAAGCAATAAGTAGAAAGCATGCGGATCTTATGTGGTAAAAGCCCATAGCCTAAGTAAGACCTTAAATTATCTTAAGTCTTCACTTGCTTTTCTTGGGACTTTTGCATCTCTTCTGGTCCAACCCAGGGCCCTTGCGCCAAGAGCACCTCAGGTGCGCCACCAGTTGAATGCCCCTCTTAGATGTGTGCCTTTGTGCTCTTGTCTAATCAAATACAATTTGATCTATCTAGACAAGTTTGACTCGCAGGTCAATAATACATTATAAATTAAATACAAATGTGATTCGCAGATCACAAATTAATTTACAAGTTTAATTCCAGGCTCGCAGGCCCCAGCACAGCACACTTTTAACATGGGCAGCCCACATAAGAATAAATAGACAAGCATCATGGCATCAATCAACATGTGATCCAATCATGAAATTAAATTTTTGAAAACCCCATGGCATCAATTTTAATTTCCTTATGTGCCCCTACAACCTTACAATGGTCCATTGATAGGGATCCACTCATCCATCTGATCAGATCCTCTGCCCTTGCATGCACCGAGTCCTAACTGACCCGTGTTGACCTAATGGTCAACCATGCATGCGCCAAGGGCTGAACAACCCTCATGAGTTCTGGCAAGCGGGTGTGACCCCGGGCCTAGCTCATGTGTGTTCACTTGTTGTCTCAACCAGACCTCGCTACACGCCTAAGGTGCAATCGACCTATGGCCACCTCATGCTTACGCACAGGTGCCATCTGGTCGATCCATCTAGGCTGTCAGATGGTCTGATCAGACTATTGGATCTAATCTAGAGGTGACTTCAACCCCATCAACCCATCTAAGGGTTTAGAGTAGGGCCTTAGATCTAGATAGGCGCGCAAGTTCATTTGTTTTGTAAGAAAAACTACACAAGCACCAACATATGCGCAACAAGGAAACTTGCATGGAAACTTAAGCAAGCGCCAAGATAACTCTCATACATGCGCAACATACTATCAACTAGTACAATCGCATGAAGAGAAAACATAGATCTAAGCATCAAACATACATGGATCACACAAAGCAATCATAAGAACATATAAGACCTAGCTCTGATACCAATTGAAGAGTCCCCTTCAAGGGGGAGCGCAAGTGGATAAAACCCCTTTCTTGAGGGGGGGCCGAAACCCTAAGTAAGGTTGGCGCATAATTCATTCTTGCATGAAGATGCTAGGGTTTTACCAATCGCATGTAATATGTTTTCATGATCAACTTCAGACGATTGAATGGAACAAGAGGGAGTTCATACCATAGCCATCGGATTAGATGGTGCCTTGGAATCAAGAGAACAAAAGAGGCCTCCTCCTTGTCGTCACACACAAGATGATCAAGGACTACTCTTTGAGATCCTTGTGCTAGCAAAGAGCTTCAAAGGTACTTGTCGCGTGAGGATGATGAGAGATCAATCTCTTGCCGAGAGCTCCACCTTCGTTTTGTTTTTTCACACCTTTCGATATGATCAAAGCCAAGCGAAGTGAAGTCACACACATCAACGGCTTGGCGTTAGGCGTTATGAAGAGAGGCTTTGATCACTTTCCTTAATTGGAAGTATGCGCTCATCAACAAACAAAACGCCATCACCATTCGAACCAAGCGTTCACATGAGTGAACCGGTTCGAATTTGGTTCACTTTGGTTCAATCAATCTGGTCCAAAGACCGCATGAAACCAGCCCAAGCCATGGTCTAGATCTCTCTGAACCAAACGGTTCAAGATCTAACCGTTGATCTCCTGATGCTTCTGATCTCACCGATCTAGCATCACTTCTCTCGATCGAAGCTTACCGATCTCAAGCCCTAATCAATCAAACAAGATCAGACCAGATCTCACTTACAATCAGAGATTATATCCCTTTAAACTGAACCCAAATAATTCAGTCCACACGATCTGACTTAAGTAAGCCATATCATCAACTTGTGTGACCCTAAGGGTTTCCTTCAAATGTCGGTAATGACAACTTACGTTATCACGACCAGTGAGGGGTATCTAGCAACACATCACTGTCTCCCGATATAGAGGAAAGAGTCTTCCAAGACTACACCCAAAACACAGCACAAGTGTGAATCCATTTCACAAGGCTTACATGATTCCTTTGCCACTAGATGTTCTTATTGGACAAGCATGTCAAGCCTGTAGCTCCAATATGATGAGCATGATTAGATCAGATGAACATAGTCATCTGGGTATGGCCATACACTATCTCAATCATCTCATACAGGGGGGCCCTTTAGAACATCACACTCCTTGAACAAGGAGACGGCAATCCTTTATCTATCACTAGTGTTCTAACCTGACTCATGATCATTATCCAAGATAGTTTATAATCATTATGTTTCAAATGATATTGAACTACCTCAAAACAATGACAATCATCATTTAGAAACACAAGTGATCTCAAGTCAAAGGACATGTGCCACTTAGTGCAAACAAGGATCATTCATATTGTGACAAGCAATTGAATATCCTAGTAGGGTCTGTCCAGTACATCCAATGTACCCATGAGTCTACATCTTATTCCATGCTCGAAGCATCCTATAAGATTAGCACACATATTAGTCTCAATCATATCAAGGCTATCTCATGTTCACCAAGATATCTTGACTAAGGACATATGCATGTCAGCCTAGCTGAACAGCTTTGAGACATTATTCAGAAGTACACTTATTACAGCAGACAAGGTAGCAACCTGAATAATAACCATGCCTTTATAAACATAAGAGTTTATTACATGATACTCATACAATCCCAAGGCCTCAAACATTAGCCTTAAGGGCATACCCCAACAGGGTTTTCTTCAAATGTCGGTAACGATAACTCACGTTATCACGATCAGTGAGGGGTATCTAGCAACACATCACTGTCTCCCGATATAAAGGAAAGAGTCTTCCAAGACTACACCCAAACCACAGCACAAGTGTGAATCCACTTCACTAGGCATACATGTTTCCTTTGCCACTGGATGTTCTTATTGGACAAGCGTGTCAAGCCTGTAGCTCCAATATGATGAGCATGATTAGATCAGATGAACATAGTCACCTGGGTATGGCCATACACTTTCTCAATCACCTCATCCAGGGGGGCCCCTTTAGAACATCACACTCCAAACAAGGAGACGGCAATCCTATATCTATCACTAGTGTCCTAACCTGACTCATGATCATTATCCAAGATAGTCTATAACCATTATGTTTCAAATGATATCGAACTACCTCAAAACAATGACAATCATCATTTAGAAACACAAGTGATCTCAAGTCAGAGGACATATGCCACTTGTTGCATACAAGGATTATTCACATTGTGACAAGCAATTGAATATCCTAGTAGGGTCTGTCCAGTACATCCAATGTACCCATGAGTCTACATCTTATTCCATGCTCGAAGCATCCTATAAGATTAGAACACAAATTAGTCTCAATCATATCAAGGCTGTCTCAAGTTCACCAAGATATCTCGACTAAGGACATGACAGCATGTCAGCCAAGCTGAACAGCATTGAGACATTATTCAGAAGCACACTTATTGCAGCAGACAATGTAACAAACTGAATAACAACCATTGCCTTTATAAACATAAGAGTTTATACATGATACTGAAAGAATCCCAAGGCCTCAAACATTAGCCTTAAGGGCATACCCCAACAATCTCCCACTTGCACTTAATCTAATGGTTGAGAAATCTCAAACCCATGTTATTACAGTGCTTCTCATGCTTCTGCTGCGCCAGAGGCTTGGTAAGCGGGTCAGCCAGATTGTCATCTGTATGAACCTTGCAGATTTTGATCTCACCACGATCAATGATCTCCCGGATCAAGTGAAACCGTCTCTGTATGTGCTTGGACTTCTGGTGCGACCGTGGTTCCTTTGCTTGTGCTATTGCTCCAGTGTTATCGCAGAAGATAACCAAAGGATCTGCACTCGAAGGAACAACACCAAGTTCTTGAACGAACTTATGAATCCACACTGCCTCCTTGGATGCTTCCGAGGCTGCAACATACTCGGCTTCTGTTGTGGAATCAGCAACGATAGACTGTTTGAAACTTTTCCATACCACTGCTCCACCATTCAAGCTAAAAACATAGCCTGATTGCGATCGGAAATCATCCTGGTCAGATTGGAACGAAGCGTCAGTATATCCTTCAATACTGAGTTCTTCCTGACCACCATACACCAAGAACATATCTTTGGTCCTCCGCAGATATTTCAAAATGTTCTTGACTGCAATCCAGTGCGCCTGACCTGGATTACTTTGGTATCGACTGGTCACGCTTAACCCGTAAGCGACATCTGGGCGAGTACACAACATCGCATACATAATGGACCCAATAGCCGAAGCATAAGGCGTATTGTCCATTTCATCTTTCTCAGTCTGTGTTTTTGGACACTGACTCTTTGAAAGATTCAGACCATGTTTGACTGGAAGATATCCTCTTTTAGAATTTTCTAAATGGAATCTCTCCAGGACTTTATCGATGTAAGTACTCTGGCACAGCCCGAGAAGCCTCTTAGATCTATCTCTGTAGATCTTCACACCTAATACATAGGCTGCTTCTCCTAAATCTTTCATCTGGAAACATTTTCTTAACCATGCTTTAACAGCATGCAGTTCAGGAATATCGTTTCCAATGATTAAGATATCATCGACGTAGAGGACTAGGAAAGTAATCACGCTCCCACTAAACCTCTTATATACGCACGGGTCATCTTCATTCTTGATGAAACCAAATTCACATATTGATTCATCAAAACGAATATTCCAGCTTCTAGATGCTTGCTTAAGTCCATAAATGGACTTCTTTAACTTGCATATTTTATGACGATCTGATGGATTAGTGAAACCTTCAGGTTGTGTCATATACACATCCTCATCCAGTTTTCCATTAAGGAAAGCGGTCTTCACATCCATCTGCCAGATCTCATAATCGTAATATGCTGCTATCGCAAGAATAATCCGAATTGACTTGAACATGGCTACAGGAGAGAAAGTTTCATCATAATCTATCTCGTAGATTTGTTTGAAACCTTTCGCAACTAGCCTGCCTTTATAGGTAACCACGTTACCATCCATGTCAATCTTCTTCTTGAAGATCCATTTACAGCCTATAGGGATTACTCCCGGAGGCGGATCAACCAAATCCCAGACTTGGTTATCTGACATGGAGTCCATCTCGGCGCGCATAGCTTCAAGCCATCTCGCTGATTCCGGTCCACTGACCGCATCCGCATAAGTTAGGGGTTCATCATGATCAATGATGTAGACTCCGTCATAGCGCTCAGGCTGTCGACGGATCCTTCCCGATCTTCGCGGTTCCCGTGATATCTGAGCCTCAGGTTGCTCAATAACCTGATCTACTGGCTCAGGCTCATCCAACGGTGCTTGACTACTTTGTCCTTCCTCTGGATTCTCATCCAGTTTTATTTCTCTCCCACTGGCTTCTTGCAGAAGAAACTCCTTCTCAAGAAAAATAGCCATCCGAGCAACAAATACTTTGTTCTCTTTGGGATCGTAGAAATAATAACCCTTAGTTTCCTTAGGGTAACCGACAAAGATGCATTTCTCAGATCTGCTCTCTAGTTTCCCAGAGGCGAGCTTTTTGACATAAGCCTCGCAACCCCAGATCTTAATAAATGTCAAGCTCGGCTGTTTCCCATACCATAACTCATATGGAGTCTTTGAAACTGCCTTGGATGGCACTCGGTTTAGTATCTTTGCAGCTGTTTCCAGTGCAAATCCCCAAAAGGAGTAAGGTAGAGTAGCCTGACTCATCATAGAACGAACCATATCCAGTAAGGTTCTGTTCCTCCTCTCGGACACACCATTCCATTGCGGTGTTCCTGGTGGAGTGAGCTATGAGATAATCCCACACTCCTTCAGATAGTCAGTAAACTCTCGACTTAGGTATTCTCCACCTCGATCTGAACGAAGTGCCTTGATATTCCTGCTTAGCTGATTTTGTACTTCATTTTTGAACTCTTTGAACTTGTCAAAAGATTCACTTTTATGTCTCATTAGATAGACATAACCATACCTACTGAAATCATCAGTAAAGGTAATGAAGTATGAATAGCCACCTCTGGCATGTTTACTAAATGGCCCACACACATCACTGTGTATAAGGTCAAGTAAACCTGAAGCCCTTTGACCTTTATGAGGAAAAGGAGACTTCGTCATTTTGCCCAATAAACAAGCTTTGCATGTATCAATCTCCTCATAGGAGAATGATCCCAGCAGTCCATGATCATGCAACCGCTTAATGCGTTTCTTGTTAATATGGCCTAAACGACTATGCCATAGCATGGTGCTGTCATCAGCATACTTGGCTTTCTTATTATCAATGTTTTGTATAGAACATTCCATGTCCAACATGAATAACCCATTGTTAATTGATCCAGTAGCATAAACAAAATTATCATAAGAAATAACACACTTTGAAATATTGCATTCAAAGGAAAATCCTTTCCTGACAAGAGCAGGAATAGAGATAATATTTTTCGTAATGCTTGGTACAAAGTAACAATTGTCTAGTTCCAATACAAGTCCAGATGGTAATGAGATGTAATAAACTCCTACAGCAACAGCAGCAACCTGTGCCCCGTTTCCAACTCGTAGGTCCACCTCATGCTGTCCCACCTGTCTTCTTCTCTTGAGTTCCTATACATTTGAACAAATGTGAACTCCACATGCAGTGTCCAACACCCATGAAATAGAAGAAGAAGATATCATGACTTCAGTCACAAAAATACCTGAGCCAGAAGCGATGCTTCCCTTCTTGTCTCCTTGGAGCGCTTTATAGTCCTTTTTCCAGTGACCCAGCTGGCCACAATGGAAACATCTGTATTCCTTCGACCGCTTAACCTTTTGTTTCAGAGCCTTGTTGTAGTTCTTGACAGGGGCTTTGCCCTTCTTCCCCTTCTTCTTGTTCCTGTAAGGGAACATCAAGACAGAGGTTGAAGGCTTTCCCTTTAGAGTCTCCTCTGTAGTCAAGAGCATATTCAGCAACTCTGCCGGAGTACAGTCGATCTTGTTCATATTAAAATTAATAATGAACGGATCGAAGGAGGCCGGGAGAGACTGCAGAATAATGTCTACAGCAAGCTCCTGATTGATGGTATGCCCCAGTTTCTCTAGAGCCTCCTTGTGCCCAATCATCTTGAGCACATGAGCTCCCACTGGACTCCCTTCAGCCAGTTTGCTCTGAAAGAAAAGCTTGGTCAAATTATAGCGCTCAGTCCTCGCCTGTGCAGCATATAGCATCTTGAGGTTTGCTATAATTTCTATAGCAGACATATCCTCATGCTGACGCTGCAGCTGTGGCGTCATAGACGCTAGCATCAGGCAAGCGACATCAATGCTATCATTGACATGCTTTTCATAGGCATCGCGAACCGCCCTTGCGGCGTTCGCAGCGGGTTGAGGCGGTATAGCCGTCTCGAGGACATACAGTTTCCTCTCAGCCTTAAGAACAATCTTAAGGTGTGCGTACCAGTCTGAGAAGTTTGGCCCAGCAAACTTCTCCCTTTCCAGTAGGGATCGCACATTGAAGCTCATGGTGTTCGTTGCTGCAGGAATCTACAACAATGCAAGAACAGCAAGGTCAGTATCAATGTTTAGAATCAATCCAGGACTTAAGAAAGATTCTTTTCTCACTATTTTATCTGGCTGAAAAATCCAGCAAAACAGCCCGAAAGAGTAAACTCTTTTAGTGAGATGGGACCCAGATTTCATACTTGGTCTCCGCGTCCCGCTCAGGCGAGATAAGATGCACAGAGAGTGCAAGCACTAGTTTCTGGTAGGCAATGCCTGCCAATCGCCAACCCGTGCGATTCCCCTTCATCTGGGCAATCCAGCAGACTGTGCCAACTGAGTTGGTACAACACAATCTCTGATCCCACAGATGGCTGCCTCCATATAGCTAACATATGCCCCATATGTAGCCTACATGGTCAAGCTGACCTGACCTACTCCCTGGACCACCACGTGCTATGCTGAGCAACGAGAAGCGATAAATCCCTTCTCTGTAACACGCAGGTGAAATCACACACCGTCTGAAGATAGATGGGCGTGCCCACTGAGTGGGTACAACACGGCCCCAACGATAGTCAGAACAGTGAGGTTTCGCGTCAGAAGGCTTACGAGCTTGAAATTTTAGCGTTGGATTTTAACGGTCCTTTTATCTTCTTAACTATCATGCAAACCCTATGGTGATAGCAGAAGATAAATAAATCATGCAATTCTAATTATTTAAACAATAAAAGAAAGCATGATGATCTTATGTGGTAAACGCCCATCAACCCTAAGTAAGACCTTAGTTTAACTTAAGTCTTCACTTGAGCTCTCCATGGGTCTTTTGCATCTCATCTGGCCCAACCCAGGGCCCAAGCGCCCTCGGCAGCTCAGGTGCGCCCACCAGGTAAATGCGCCTGTCCCAGAGTCGAACCCTGGACCTCCCACCTGGTCAAGCCACTGCTGCATGCGCCTGTGCCATGTGTGCTCCGTGCTCTTGTCTGATTAAATTACAATTTAATCTATCTAGATAAGATTGACTCGCAGGTCAATTACACATTATAAATTAAATAACATGTGATGCGCAGATCACAATAAAATTAATTTACAATTGAATTCCAGGCACGCAGGCCCCAGCACAGCACACATTAAAAGGGCAACCCACATAAGATTAAATAAACAAGCATCATGGCATCCAATCAACATGTGATCCAGATAAGAAAATAAAATTTTTTGAAAACCCATTGGCATCAATTTTAATTTTCTTATGTGCCTTACTACCTTACAACGGTCCATTACTAGGGATCCACTCATTAGACCTAGTCTTATCCACTGCCCTTGCATGCACCAAGTCCTAACTGACTTGAGTCGACCCAACGGTCAACCATGCATGCGTTAAGGGCTGAACGACTCTCATGAGTTCAGGCAAGCGGGTGTGACCCCGGGCCCAACTCATGCGCGTTCACTGGTTGTCTCAACCAGACCTCGCTACACGCTCTTGATGCAGTCGACCTATAGCCACCTCATGCTTGCGCATAGGTGCCATCTGGTCGACCCATCTAGGCTGTCAGATGGTCTGATCAGACTATTTGGATCTTAACTAGGTGATGACTTCAACCCTACTAACCCGTCTAAGGGTTTATAGCAAGCGCTTAGATCTAAGTAGGAGGCGCGCAAGATAAGTTTTTGCAAACATCTAACATGCGCCAACGAAATACATGCGCCAACATAAGTATAATACATTCATCTAGTATTTTCGCATGATTTGAAAACTATCATGAACTTTCGCATGTAATACTTTAGATCTATGCATCAGCGTAAAAATGGATCACAAAGCAATCATATAAATCATACATGAACCAATGCTCTGATACCAGTTGTAGGTACCCCTTTCATGAGGGGGGCGAAATAAACCCTATTATGCGCATCAAGATTTTTGGCATAGCGGAAACTAGGGTTTCAACAATCGTATGTATGATATATGATCAACTTAACTATCTTGTATGGATCAAATGAAAACATACCATAGCCATTGATTCGAATGGCGTCTTGGAAGAAGATGGCGAAAGGGCTCTCCTCCAAAGGTGACGCACACAAGAGGATGATGACTACTCCTTGTGTTCCTTGTGCTAGCAAGGTTCTCCAAGGGTGCTTGTCGAATGGAAGGGATGAGATGACTTGGTTGCTTAGCCGAGACCTCCTTGTCGTCAACACCTTCAACCCACGAGAGTGTGAGCGTCCAAAGGAAGAAGCGAACGCTTTTTTATTTTTTTGGCGTTGAGGCGTTGAGGGAAGTGGCCTTCATGACTTTCCAAAAATAGAAGTCATGCACCCATGATCTCATAACCGACCAAAGAAAACGCCTTCATGCATTGAACCATGCGTTCACTCATGTGAACCGGTTCAAGCAAATTGAATGCATTTCAATTCGGTTCAAAGATCAATCAACCCAAGCATTTGGTCTAGATCACTATTAAACCCTAAGGCTCCAGATCTAACCGTTCATCTCCTGATGCTCCTGATCTCACCGATCTAGCATCAACTCTCTCGATCGAAGCTTACCGATCTCAAGCCCTAATCAATCAAACATGATCAGACCAGATCTCACTTACAATCAGAGTTTAAATCCCTTTAAACTGAACCAAAACAATTCAGTCCACACGATGTGACTTAAGTAAGCCATATCATCAAATTGTGCGACCCTAAGGGTTTCCTTCAAATGTCGGTAACGATAACTCATGTTATCACGATCAGTGAGGGGTATCTAGCAACACATCACTGTCTCCCGATATAAAGGAAAGAGTCTTCCAAGACTACACCCAAACCACAGCACAAGTGTGAATCCACTTCACTAGGCATACATGTTTCCTTTGCCACTGGATGTTCTTATTGGACAAGCGTGTCAAGCCTGTAGCTCCAATATGATGAGCATGATTAGATCAGATGAACATAGTCACCTGGGTATGGCCATACACTTTCTCAATCACCTCATCCAGGGGGGCCCCTTTAGAACATCACACTCCAAACAAGGAGACGGCAATCCTATATCTATCACTAGTGTCCTAACCTGACTCATGATCATTATCCAAGATAGTCTATAACCATTATGTTTCAAATGATATCGAACTACCTCAAAACAATGACAATCATCATTTAGAAACACAAGTGATCTCAAGTCAGAGGACATATGCCACTTGTTGCATACAAGGATTATTCACATTGTGACAAGCAATTGAATATCCTAGTAGGGTCTGTCCAGTACATCCAATGTACCCATGAGTCTACATCTTATTCCATGCTCGAAGCATCCTATAAGATTAGAACACATATTAGTCTCAATCATATCAAGGCTGTCTCAAGTTCACCAAGATATCTCGACTAAGGACATGACAGCATGTCAGCCAAGCTGAACAGCATTGAGACATTATTCAGAAGCACACTTATTGCAGCAGACAATGTAACAAACTGAATAACAACCATTGCCTTTATAAACATAAGAGTTTATACATGATACTGAAAGAATCCCAAGGCCTCAAACATTAGCCTTAAGGGCATACCCCAACACAACGCGCGTGAGCAGGCGGACCTCGTCGTCCTCACGACTACGTGGAACAAGGCGACGTGGGTGAGGAGCATCCTCGGCCCACGCAGACTCATCGGCAAAGGGGTCAAAGCGGGGTGACTCGTTGGCGCGCATACGCAGCGGGGCCAACGGAGGTGGAATACTAGCAGAGGGCTGGCCCTCGACGGGCTTAGCTCGGAGTTCCATGACTTGGTCCGTCAGATGATGGACCGACACCATGAGGCACTCAAACATGGCTTCCATCGCTTCTAAATGCGTGGATGGCGACTCTACCGACTCTACCATAGGCGGAGTACTTTCTTCGGTCATAGCGGGCACTGGGCAGGGGGTTGTTGATACGGGGCTCCTGATCTAGTGGTCATGATGTAGGAAATGCGAATGAATGCTGAAATGAAACCCAAAAAACCGAATGAAATGCAGCGGGAGACCGGCGAAGCTAGACAAGAGTTAGCTTCAACCTGGCTCTGATACCAAATTTGACGCAGCGGATGTATAGGATGGGTCCTTAGAGCAGTACTCTACGGTGGGGGAGACTTTTGATGCGGAAATCCGGGAGAGGGTCTTGAGATGAGGGAATAGAAAGCGTGCACAATTCGATGGAAACCCGCGGAGAAAACTGATGGAAACAACGCAAGATGTAGCTTGAGCAACACTCAGAGCGACAGGAAACCCCGGATCGAAACTCTAACTGAAAATACTCACCTCGATCGCGGAGGTAATGTTTGTTTTGCATGCACACGCGCACGCCCTTCACAATGCTATGGCAACCAACCAAGCTGACTTGTCCAAGGCACAACGCAGCAAGATGAACATGCAAAGGACCCGACGCCCAAGTGGGGTTCGCCGGGTGTTTTGATTGAAAGCTGAAAAGAAGCATACAAAGAGGAGGCGAGGGAACTCTAGGCGAGCTCCTCAGAGTTTTGCTGGACCTAAGGCCTTGCAAGAGAAGGCGCAAACTACAATGAAAACTGCAATAACACATAGCCCTCCGTCCTCTTTTATAGATCAAGTGGGAAAGAGGGTCACAAGTTAAACATGTGAGGTAGTTGGAGAAGCCAACCACCCAAAACAAACTAAAGTAGGGTCAAGATGCCCTCTAACTACTGAAAAGTAAAAAAAAACTAGCAACTATTCCCTGGGGCGATTCCTTCATGCGAGGGGTGTGAGGCGTCGAGTGAAAGAGTCGTGGTCGCTGTCTGGACCCAAGCGACGCTACACCATCTCCGAGCAAGCAGCCACAAAACAGCAAAACTTGCTGAAGGTGGGCTGGTTCTGCACGTTGTTGGTGGTGTCGTGGGCTGAGTTGACGACCCAGTTATTGTAGCGGTCGATGGACTGGTCACGGTCGGTGGTTGAGTCTCGAGGTGACCCCTGAGTGATGGGTAGCGGGGGTAGCGGGTGAAGAGATGTACACGGCCTGGCCGTGTCCATCATCACGGCCGTGTTCGGCATCTGATTTCTGTGCTAAGGTGAACACGGCTAGTGGCATGGCCGTGTTGGGGAAATGCGAGCTCGTTAAGGCCTGGCCGTGTTCCGCATCACGGCCGTGTTCGCTGGGGCCGAAATCCACAGAATATTGCGCTGATTTTACGGCAGGGCCATAACCGGTCTTATGTGTTGTATTCTTGATCATGGCCTGGCCGTGTTCTCCATCACGGCCGTGTTCGTTGGGGCCAAAATCCATAGAATGTTGGGCTGATTTCACGGCGGGGCCGTAACCGGTATTACGGGTCATATTCTTCATCACGGCCGGGCCGTGTTCTCCATCACGGCCGTGTTCGTTGGGGCCGAAATCCGCCGAGCCCGACACAGCGGCTGCCACGGCCATGTCGCAAACCGTGCTGGCGTTCGCATCTATCTTCGACCGTGTCACGGCCGTGTTTGCCATCACGGCCTATCCGTGTTCAGGGCGGCACAGGGCTTCTGTAGCTAAAATTTGGGGGGCGTCTTCGTCAATTCCTGGGGAATCTCCCCAAGCATCTTCCCGGGGGATGTGGCGTTCCCCATAGGCGTCTATGACTCCGTCAAGGTGCAATGGCGACAAACAATAAATCTTTGAGGTATTTCGCTGTGCCGAACATACAAGGCTTTAATTCAAGCATAGTCTGACCCAATGTAGAAGCGAACAACTTTAAACTCAAACCAGTGTTGATGATGATGGTCCAACAAAATCAATTCGGGGATCTCCAAATCAGGACCCTAATCTACATCTAGCAGTTTTTTTAGAATATTGCGATATTGTTAAAGTTAATGGAGTTTCATCTGACGCTATAAGACTAAGATTGTTCCCTTTTTCTCTCAGGGACCATGCGAGAGCTTGGCTATATTCGCTACCAACAGGATCTATTACTACCTGGAATGAGCTTTCCAAAGCCTTTCTGAACAAATACTTCCCACCTAGCAAGACTGTTCTACTGCGTAATAGGATTACATGTTTTGCACAACAAGAAGGAGAATCACTGTATGATGCCTGGGATCGCTTCAAGGAGCTCCAGCGTATGTGCCCACACCATGGAATCCAAGCATGGATTTTGATCCACATCTTTTATAATGGATTGGATTATAACACCAAGTTGATGGTGGACGCTGCGGCTGGACGAACAATCATGAGCAAAGGCATGGAAGAGGCGACAGCTCTACTTGAGGATATGGCCATGAACCATAACCACTGGCCAAGTGAGCGAGGTGCTACTTCTATGGGACTTGGTAAGTACCATAACTATTCCTTGACTTCTCTAGCGGCAAAGGTAGATTCTTTAGCACAGAAATTAGATTCCTTTTCTTTTCCCTCAATTGCTGTTAACGCAGTTTCCTGTGAAGTATGTGGTGTAACAGGGCACGATTCATCTGACTATCTATTTATTACTTCATCTCAAGAGAATCTTAATCAGGAGCAAGTAAACGCCTTGAGGAATTTCAATTAGAGACCAGTGAATGACCCATATTTTGCAACCTACAATCCAGGATGGAGGAACCACCCCAACTTGTCCTACAAGAACAATCCCGGGCAAGTACCTCCTCAGTATCCCCAGCAGAATAATAGGCCACCACTAGGCTTTCAATCAAGACAATATGGACAGCCCCATAAGTCAAACTTAGAGACCATGCTAGAAGGATTTATCATGAAACAGCAGAAGAGCACTGATGACCTCGCTGATGCGGTCAAGCAGTTGACATCTCATGTGGATGCTTTGGCTACCCACAACAAGATGTTAGAGAACAAGATAGCTCAGCAAGCGAGTTCTACTAGTAGACCGACAGGGAGACTTCCGGGACAACCTGAGATGAATCCCAGGGAGCATTGTAACGTGGTCATTATTGTGAGTGGCAAAAACAATGACGCACCTAGAGATTCTATCGAGGGTCCTATAGTCATTCCTGAGGATAACACTCTTGCGTTAGATAGTTGTGAGGAAAAAGGGGAGGAAAAATATGTCGGTCCACCTGCGTACATCCCTCCAATCCCTTTTCCCTATAGACTATTTAGAGCAGATCAAGGAAATTCTGATATCATAGAATCTGAGGTGAAAGGTGACAGGGTAAGTATGGACATTGAAATAACAATGGTAAGAGATCCTAGAGACATTTCAATCCCCTGCCAAGTTGGTAAGTTTATTGTTGAGAATGCTTTATGTGACTTAGGATCGAGTGTTAATTTGATGCCTTCATATATGATTGAGAAAGTAGGTAGTGGAGAATTTAAACCTACTAGAACTTGGCTACAATTTGCTAATGGATTTATTTAGCAACCTTTAGGAATTTTAGAAAATGTGTCTATTAAAATTGACAAGTTTTCTATCTTGACTGATTTCATGATTGTTATAATGGAAGAAGACATTAAATCACCTATTGTTCTAGGTAGACCATTTTTGGCAAGTATAGGAGCTATAATTGATATGCTGCATGAGAGGTTTACATTGGATTTAAATGACAGCAAATGGGTTTATGACTTTTCTTTAAGGGGTAAAAAGCTTTATTGCAGGTTCCTATCGACCCCCTAAAGTGAAGGAGGATGAATTTGATGAAGGAAATATTTTTGAAATCAACAGACGTCCTTTAGAATATCGGGCAAAGCATGAGAGGGACAAAAAGGAGAGAGATGGAATATGGGAGTTATCACAAACATTAAAGTTAAACCCGTGTAACGATCTAGAAAGGCGTGAAGAATAAATGATGCCTATTATTCACTGTGCCTCATATCCTTCTGAAGGACAATGAACATTATTTCAGTCAAGCTAATGACCTTAAATAAGCGCTTCCTGGGAGGCAACCCAGAGGCTCTGAATTTTGTTAATTTCAGCAATTTTTATTTTTCATAAAGTTTTTGAATTTTCTGTGATTAGTTATTTAGCTTTGAATTTTCATAATTAATTTTATCTGCATGTTATGATGAACTTGTTTATAAGAAAAATACTCTAAATTTGTTGTTTTGCATGCAGGAATTTTTTGGAAGATTTTTTGTGATTTTTCTAGCGAAAAGTGAAGTCAAAACGCGAGATTCACGGCTGGAGTCGTAATTATCGCGTAGTTGTGATTTTGAATATAACTGATTATGGCTGGACACTATACACTAACGAAGGTTTACAGCCGAAGTCGTGACGCAATTACGGGTCGTAAGTTCTTACGGTTTAAACTTGACAGGCGACTTAGGGTTTACGCCCATGCTCGTAACTCGCCGATTTTTGACGATTCTTTCCACAAGCAGTGACGAAACTCTTCCATGAACCTTCCCCTACTTCCAGCGTGTGCTCTATGGCGATCATCCACCGGATTTCCGTCGATTTTCGCCGTCTATCCGTCAGTCCGCCAAAAGTCATGTTCGACCATTTCGACGCCGATTTTTGCACAGATCAGTGAGTTTTCCCTGCTCAGGCTAGTGATTCATCATCTGTACTTAGATTTCATATGTATAACACCAGTTTGGAGCTGTTTGATTGGAATTTTGAGGGCGATTTCTTATTTGGTTTTCACGGCCGTATCTCAAAGTTACTATAGCTCACGGTTTGAGGTGCCCTTGCATAATTTGGATTGATTTGATTGAGGTTATGGCGCCGAGGATATCGGTGAGAACCAAGCCTTATGGGGCAGTGAGGAAGGAGAGTGTACGAGGATCGTACCCTCCTGTTTATCTTAGGTATAGGATGGTCCATGGAGTACTCCCGAAGAGCTTGCACAGATGTCGGCAGTGGAGTCTCCGATACCGTTCGAGCTATATCCTCCCTCCGACAGACCATAGGTGTATCCGAGTGTCTCAGACGAGATTGGTACTGAGAGCACGTCCCCAGCTCCTAGCACATCTTCGGTACCCAGTGCATCATAGACGGCAGCATCTGAGCTAGTTAGCTCTCCGGAGCTAGAAATTATATCAGAGAGGCCTGCTGATAGGCCAAAGAGCCACGATCAGAGGATCGCTAGACGGTATGCTAGGAAGCATACCACGCGAGGCATGACTATGCGGGGGAGGAGAGTTACCAGACCATTATCACTAGTTGTAGAGACAGCTGAGATATCTGCAGCACCCCCAGCGCTAGTACCGACAGTAGTTGAGACTACTCTGATGGATGTAGAGGATTCTGCTACACCGGGGTCTCCTGTTGATATGTCAGAGTCTGCAGCACTAGCAGATACATAGGCTATGGAGGTAGACACTCCACAAGACTTTGCCTAGACCCCAGAGGTTTCATCACCCTCCTCAGCCGAGGGAGATCTGCCTGTCCCTAAGGCTGCCACGCCAGTATTGCCAGATCACGAGGAGGGATCACCTGAGATATTTGCTGATTTACCTGAGATATTTGTAGATATACTCGAGCTCCACACTTCTTCCCTGTCGATTGCACATGAGGTGTCTACAGATACTGAGCCAGCGCCTCCAGTAACTTATGAGTTACTATATAGCACTGAGCCAGCACCACCATAAGTACCAGTATCAGCATCACCAGTACCATCACCTAAGATTCATATGCCCTCACCAGAGCCTTCCTCACAACATTCACTAGCTGCATCCCCTGAGTCATCTTCTTTCGAGCCGTCTCTAGCTATGCCAGAGCCAGAGATACTAGAGAGGAGACGTGCAGGATCACCACCCCCTGCACTCACTGCTTACCCACGACAGATCAGACATAGGGGTAGGGAGCAGGAACGGAGATACCATGGTATGTCCACTCGGGGAGTGCTTAGCACGAGATGTTGGGACGATCAGACACTACAGTCCCTAGGATTGTTCGTCGACATCCAGTGTATGTTCGCGAACATAGGGTGGCAGGATTTTTATCACCAGAGGCATCCCACATACGTTCAGCTCACTCTAGAGTTCTTCAGCTCTGTTCAGATTACATTGCGGAACCATGATGATGGAGATCCTAGGAGGATGTCGTTCCGGTTGGGGAACCGGGAGCATGTACTCACTCTAGACCAGCTTGGTCATATTTTTGGATTCCCCACGTACGTGACTAGATATCGTCCTCGTGAGTTTTCTGAGGGGACATTTTGGCGGGAGATATCCAGTGAGAGGAGATTTGACCCTAGGACCGCCAGGGCTACGCATCTGTCCAGCCCAGTTTTCAAATATGTCCATCGAGTACTCGCACACATGATTTTATCTACATGATGAAGCAGATTCAGAAAGCTGCTCGGGCACGGAGATGAGTCCTAGTGATGGGAGGTATGATCACTACGATTGCCCTTGCCTCGGTATCGACCCCTCAGGGTTGAACGAGGGAAAGGACAATCCCAGACTTGACATGGATGCCTGTGTTGCCATTAAGATGATTACTAGGCTTGGCAGCTTGTATCATCTCATGTTAAGGCACACTGATATTACGATGAGGCTACCGAACATGAACCGTACTATGGTTCATGTTCAGCAGAACTGGATCGTGGATCCCACACGTGGGGGAGGTCCTAGAGAGGTAGCTTCACCTCTATCACCGTCGAGGATTTCAGAGCATATCCCTCCAGTCGAGCCATCCACCGCTGATAGACCATCTACATCTGCCGGGCCATCTACATCAGCACAGCCAGACCCTTCTCTAGTGCAGATGCGTGCTGAGTAGAGGAGGATGCACGATGACATGTCGCGCATTGAACAGGGACAGTCGAGGGCACTCGAGTCTTTACGCGTGATAGAGGAGTTATTATAGTGTCGTCTCCCATCTTCATCGACAAGACATACTAGAGACGAGGAGGAGGACTCCGAGCATTTCAGAGAAAGATTGATAGATCTTGTGAGTATCTTTATTTTGATTTGATATATTTACTATTATTCTTTGATATTACATAGGAGGTTTCACATTTATCGTATCTGTGCACAGGATTTAGTACACTGGATGCAGATATGACCACACACAACATTTTTATGTTTTCTTTGTGTGTGTGAGTTGTATCAGCATATTACATGGTTCATCTTGGTATTTGACATTAGGACTGATATTGTACATTCATTATGGTATCAGATCTTAGGATGCTGAACTTGGTACAGATAGGATAGTTTTGTATATATTTGATATTCATCATGTGACTGTGACGATTTATGATGGTTTCGAATGCTTGGTTGATGAGTTTGTGAAATTCTAGATTGATTTAGATATATGTCTTGATATTTTGAGTGAATAGTAATTTGAAACAGTAAACTATAATTTGGATGATGAAACTAGACGGTATTTGATATTTGAAAGTTGATTACCATGCAAAATGATGTAGGGGTAGGTCACAAACATGCAAACAACGAGTTTCAAAAATATTTTTGGTATTATCATAAACTAGAGAAAACCGATTTAACTAACGAAGTTGGAAAATAATGTTTTTTGTATTTTTAAATAGGGAAACCGAATATTAACTACTTGCAGGAAAGAAATGACAATAACTTAAAGAAGACTCACCTCGCGGCCCTTGAGAATAGAAGGACTGTCCTTCCCATTCTTCACCGGTCCTACTCTGATGGAAGGTGCAGGTTACACACAGGGCATTCAGCAACCCCACACAGGCGTGGGTGAGTTATAAAGCAGATTAAAACTTAACAATGCTTAAAGTCAAGAGGGAGGCTAATCCTCCAAGTTCTCTTGCTAACAAAACAAAGGACTATCTAAGGAGGGGAGATCAAGAGAGTGGGATGCGCCAAGCTTCCTTACGCCAAGTCCTACAAACCCAAGAGATGTGTAGTAAGATGTTCTTAAAATGTATAAAGAGAAGACACAAGAAGATGGAATACTTAACTTAGAGAATCGCCTTGAAGGAGACCAAGAGATGCATCCATGTTCTTTGCGCCATCTTGAGCTCTTGTTCTCTTTGATGCGATTACTTTGAAGGTGGTGACTCTCGGCCTTGCTTGATGGATGGAGGGCGAGGAGAAGAAGAAGGGAGGCTCGGATCTTGAAGGAAGAAAGGGGAGGATGAGGGGACTTGGGCGACACAAGCACCCAAAGAAGAAGAGGTGGGCGACACAAGCACCCTAGGCGACACAAGCACCCATAGTTTGGCTAGGAAACTATTCAACAATATATTCAACAATGCTATCCACATGATGCGATGGGGATACATTTATAGGCAGCTTAGGGATGAGGATAAGATGAGGGCAAGGTGGTCATTGGCCCCTTGCGCCCCTTACATAAATGGAGAAAATTCAAAAATGGAGACAAGGCATTAAGTGGGCTGATCTTGTTGCCTTCTTTGGATTGCTGAAATGGTAAGTCTTTGAATTCGAAATGGCTATCTTCCTTGGAGGTGTTGGCGCATATGAGGGAGAGTTTGAATTTTGAAAACCTTCCTTGTTGTCTTGGGCGGCAATGAGAAGAAGGAAATAAGCCTTCCCCTAATTGTGGATCTTGATGGCGCAACTCCCCTAATTGTGGATCTAGATGGGCGCCTCCTTGATTGGTGGATCTAGATGGGCGCCTCCTTGAATTGTTGATCTAGTTGAGCCTTGTTGTTGTAGATGGTGCAAATGATTCCATGGGGTGGCCTCTCTTCAATTGGAAGGGAATAATTGAAGTGGAGCTTGATGTTGAGTTGAGTTAGAAGTCTCTCTTTGAACTACTTTGAAGTGAACCTTCCAAAATGGGAGCTAGCTTTTTGGAGTGTGGTGAGCTAGCTGATTTGTATCCCTTGAGCTGAATATTAATGTATCCAAACTACATGCACTAACCTACCATGACATTACAATGCACAACCTACCAACAACATTTATAAAAGTAAACTACATGATAGACTTTGGGGTGGAACTAACCTATCATGCCATGCAATGCAAATAAGGAAAGTACTGAAAAGGAAAGTGGACTCTAAGTGAAGCCATACCTGATGGGCTTCCTCCGAGCCCTAGTGGATCTTCTAAGAGCTGTGTTAGGCCCTCCGTCATTTCTCCCCGGGTTGGAAAAATTCTCCTCAGGAGAATTATCCTTGAATCCTTGGAGCAAATCTGGAGCAGCCAGGGCTAGCTCTGCCTCGGGGAGCCATGCCTCCTCACCATTAGAAAACTTAACGCAGTAAAATAGTTATACCTCATCAGGGGTGAGTCAAGTCTGGCCCTCAAGGATATCCACTATCTCTGGATCGAAGGGGGCCTCTGGTTCTTTGAGTGAGAGAGGCTCCTTGTAAGCTGTGAGATCCTCCACATTAGCAGTGGTGGGGATCCCCAATTCTGGAGGCAGATCAAGCACATATGCGTTGTTGTTGATCTTGCCCACTATGGTGAAGGGTCCCAAACCCTTTGCATCCAGTTTGCGTCCGTGTCCTTGGATACGCTCCTCGCGGACTCGCAGAATCACCTGATCACCTATATTGAATAACCTTTCTCGGCGTTTCTTGTTAGCAGCTTCGCAATAGGAAATTGTAGAGTCTAGAATTTTGCTAAGAATCTCATGGTGCAATTGCGAAATATTGAAAGCATAATCACGAGCTGATAAAGAAGGTTTTAAACTTTTGGGTAAGGCAATCAGATCAATGGGTTTCTTAGGCTGATACCCTAAGTTGGCCTGAAAAGGGGAGAGACCTGTAGTCCTATTTACAACACTATTGTAGGAGAACTCGGCGGTGGGCAAAAGTTTGTCCCAAGTGCCGGGGTGTTCGCCTACAAGGCTTCTAAGGATGTTCCCCAGTGATCGGTTGACCACCTCAGTCTGACCATCCGTTTGGGGATGATAGGCTGTAGAGAACTTGAGTTTGGTGCCTAGTAAGGTCCACAAGGTCTTCCAAAAATAACTAATAAATCGGGTGTCCCTATCAGAAACTATGGTAAGGGGGGTACCATGTAGCCTAACAACCTCCTTAAAAAATAATTTGGCTATGTGAGAGGCATCAGAGGTTTTATAGCAGGGAATGAAATGGGCCATCTTAGTGAATCTATCTACTACTACAAAGATGGAGTCATGCTTGCTAGATGTTCTGGGCAGCCCTAGGATGAAATCCATGCTTAAGTCTTGCCATGGAGCTTGAGGAATGGGTAGCGGGGTGTAGAGGCCAGCACTATGCTTATGGGTCTTAGTTATCTGGCATGTCCTACAGTGGCTAACCACCTTAGCAACATCCCTGTTGAGGTTCGGCCAATAAAACCTCTCCTCAACCAAGGTTTGGATTTTATCCCGACCATGGTGACCTGCAGACCCTCCTCCGTGCAATTCCCAAATAAGGAATTCTCGGATTGAGGTCTTAGGGACACAAAGTATAGGTCCAAGAAATAAGAACCCATCCCTAAGGGTGTACAAAGGATGACTTAGGGGGGTCAACCTAAGGGCGGCATGTATAGAAGCAAAATCAGGACAATCAATATATGCAGTTTTCATATTTTCAAAGCCAGTAACTTGAACATGTAATTTTTGCATAAGTAAAGTAACCCTACTTAAAGCATCAGCTACTTTGTTTTCCTTTCCTGATTTGTGTTTTAAGACAAAGGTGTATTGCTGGATATACTCTACCCACTTGGCATGCCTAAAGTTCAACTTCTTTTGAGCACTAAGGTAGGACAAAGCCTGATGGTCACTATTAAGGATAAACTCATTATGGATCAGGTAATTCCTCCAATATATAAGAGATTGTACAACAGCATAGAATTCCTTGTCATAAGTTGAATACTTCTGTTTTGCCTCATTGAGTTTTTCACTGAAAAAGGCAACAGGGTGACCTTCTTGACTGAGGGTCCCTCCTATGCCAATCCCAGAGGCATCACAGTCAACCTCAAAGACTTTGCTGAAGTCAGGGAGTCTGAGGACTGGGGCTGTGGTCATTCTAACTTTGAGTTCACTAAAGGCTCGGCTAGCAGCTTTAGTCCAAGTAAAGTCTCCTAGTTTTAAGCAACTAGTAATAGGAGCAACAATAGTACTGAAGTTTCTAATAAACCTTCGGTAGAAGGTAGCTAAGCCATGGAAGCTCCTAACTTCAGTGAGAGTTTTGGGTTCTGGCCAATCTAGGATAGCTTGGACCTTAGATGGGTCAGCTTGAAGGCCATGTTCAGACACTATGAACCCTAGAAAGACAACACTGCTAGAGAGGAAAGAACATTTCTTCAAGTAATGGATATAATGTTTTTGGTAAGCGAAGGTACATAATAGTAATTATCTAGCTCTAACTGAAGTCCAGAAGGCAAGGAGAGAGTCAAAACTCCTACAGCAATAGCAGCAACCTATGCTCTGTTTCCAACCCGTAGGTCAATCTCACCAGGCCGTACCGATCTACTTTTCTTGAACCCCTGCATATTTGTACAAATATGAGCTCCACATGTGGTATCCAATACCCATGTCATAGAAGTAGAAAAGTTGACTTTAGTAACATAAATACCTGAGCATAAGGACGAAGCCCTGCTTCTCTTCTTCTCATTCTGAAGTCGCACCATGTCCTTATCATGTGAGGTGGTCCTCTACATGAATAGCACTTCTTATTCCTGACTCTTTCCATTTTTATGTTCAATGTCTTAGTTAAGCCTTTGGGCTCAACACATTGAATGTCTGCTTTAGGTGGGTTGAGCTCAACCAATTCATCAAAGAGATGCCTTAGATTAGAAATAATCTCAGAGGCATTCTTAGATTCATATTGCCCTCTTAATTCGGGAGACATGTTGGTTAGCATCAAATTAGCAACCTCCAAAGTATCAGCCTGATGCTTATCATAAGCATCCTTCTCAGCCGCTGAGGCCGAGCATGGAAGTGGCTCAGGAATTGGCTGCTCAAGGACATAGGGCTTCCTCTCAAGCTTGAGCACATTTCTTAAGTTCATATACCAATCCAGTAAGTTCGATCCAACCAACTTATCCCTTTCCAAGGTAGATCGCAGTGACCATCTGCTATTGTTCTACAACAACCAAGAAATAGCATATTAATACTACTTTAAGATCATTTAATCTGGACTTGTATTAAATGACCATGGCTACCACTATTTTAATCGAATTGACAACCCACAAAGTCAATTGGGAAATTTAAGATTTCCTAGTAAGATGGGATCCTTATTCCACAGAGGGCTTCGCGTCCCACGAGGGTGGGATGAGATGCACGAGGTGACCCATGTTTCCTAATGTGGGCACTCCGACCGATTGCTCCAAGAAATTCTCCTTGTTGAGACAGTCTAGGCATTTGATGTCCAGCGAGGGCTAGATACAGCATGAAACCCTTACCTCTCAACGCTGCCTCTAGAGTTCCATCATGTGCCCAGCACATATGAAAATCTAGTCAAGTCCATTCCTAATCGTTATGCCCAGGGCCAATGAGTTTTCTTGCGAAGGCGCACCCAGATTAAAACTAGACTGGGGAAACCATTGTCACTACACACCTTCTAAAGATAAGTGGGTGTGTCCCACGAGGGTGGGTTCATAACACCACTGATCGATAGCTTGATGAGGGCTACGCATTAGAAGGCTACTAGACTTGATATTTTGAGTGAGGGTTTTTGAGGTCTCATCATCTTAGTTTTATCTTATGTCTAATATTACAAGCATGCAATCCTATAGTGATAACATAACGATAAAACATCACAGGCATGCTTTGCTTTAGCTGATAAAGCAGTAAAAGGATGATGTGACCCCATTCAAGACATTGAACCAACCTATGCCAAAAGGGGTTCAACTCTTGACCTAGGACTCAAGCCCCAAGACTAGACCTAGCCTAGCCGACCTCTAGCTTTGTCTTCAAGGTTGGCTCGAAGGTCCATCTCCCCATGGTTTAACTCTCAAACCCTAGATGTACCTTTTAGGGAAACCCTAGAAGTACATCCCATGGTTCGGCCAATGCCATGGGCGTTCCTCTAAGCAAGGTGCACCACCTTGCAAGCCACTAGATGTATAGCTCTCAAGCCCTAGGGCTCAGCCAATGCATCTTGCGCCTCGATGCAAGTAGTTTGATGCGCCACCAAGTTTGATGCTCATTGTGCCATCAGGTGAGATGCTCAACCAAGCAAGCATGCGCCAAGACATCTTGTAGGATGCGCCCCTAATCTTCATCTTAAATTTTACAAAGAAAAAGAAAAGCGGCACGCAGGCCTCACAAGAGTACATCATAGGCATGCTAAGGGGCTTGACCAATGATCACAACATCATGCATAATCAAGTACTTACTCATGCAATTCTACATGCTCATGAAAAACATAAAATTTGAAATTTTACTTTTTCATAAATCAAGTTTCTTTTCCTCATCTTCTTATCACTAATCTTTTTGGTTATTTGCGATTAAGTTTCATGATGATTTTATAGACCCTATCAGCTGGTAGTTTTTGTCACATCAAGAGACCCAGTCAATCGAAAGACACAATGCCCGTCGTACTTGACAAAACTATGTGCGCCTTATGATCTTAAATCAATCACAAAAATAATCCAAAAATCCCATAAGAAATTGATTAGAGGATAGGAACAAGAAACCCATAATTTTTCCTACTTAGAAAAATCATGCGCCATGTGAATATGCAATTTTCAAAAAATTGAAACATGGCATGTGAGCATGGAAATACATGAAAGAACATCGTTTGAGGCTCGCAAGTCACTCTGAAACCACTATTGGGAAACCCCGAGGATATTTTATAATTTTTCACAGAGAATACAATACATGCACCGCGGAAGAATATCCCCGAAACAGGCCGGTCCCAAAAAACCCAGTGAAGATCGTCATGCGAGGGGGTCGACACGATGTGATAGTAAGTACCTTTAGCAACCTTGAGGATCGATGTCAAGGTAGGCACCCAAGTGTTCGCCCTTTGTAGTCTCGCACACACGCATGCCTCGACCTCTCTTCTTCCACGCCTGTTGCTAGCCTCGGGAAGAAGATCCAAGCCTTTGTTCACCTTCTTCAAGCTTGTGCCACCTCCAAGGTAGATGCGCCAATGAAGAAGAAGAGGAGATGAAGAAGCCGCCAAGGTAAATTCCTTCTTGCGCCAAAGGGAAGAAGACTTGCGGCTAGGAGATGGAAGAAGAACATGCGACAAAGCCTTGCTCTCGCACTTTACTTCTTGCTCACGCCTTGATGATTCATCTATCTTGCTCTCGCATATACACATGTATATATAGAGCAAAGGGGCATGGAGGCAAGAGGCATATGCGCAAGCCATATGAACAGGGCTGCTAGGGTGAAAGAGGAATTAGGGTTTAGAGTTTGGAAAGTCTCCAAGACATTACCATAAACCTCTTCCCATTTTCCATATGCGCTTGCCACTTACCAAATAAGTTCTACATGCCATATGCGCCCCAAATCTTGCCTTAAAGGTAAGCTTTCCATCCAAGGAAGAGGGGCTAGGCGCCAATTGCTACCTAATGAAGCATTAGGCGCCTACTTCTCCCCATTATACCCCTTAGGCGCCAATGGGGAAGATTTCTCCCAATTATACCCTTTTAGCCCATTATCCTTTCATGACAACTTGTTATTGGGCCTCATTGGGTAATGAGCTAGCATAAACTTCATTACATGGGTTGATTAAGCCATTGGATCCAATCAAATGCAACCCTAATCCAAATGTGACAATTCTTGATCAATTTCGGGTCAACCTCCCAAAAATGAAGTTTGGCTCTAATAATTCTCTTCCATCTCATCAGGCCCATTGGCGCTGATGAAATCTCCCAAATAAATCCGAGTTATCCAATAACTCAATCATAAGGCTTCCCGATCAATGTGAGAACTCGAGTATCAAGGTGTGCGACCCTGTAGGTTCCTCTGACATTGGCAGTGCTGACCTAAGGTCACCACAAGCAGTGAGTGGTACCTAGCAGTGCATCGCTGCTACCCAAGTCATCGGAATGGATATCGACATTGACATCCCCATCATCGCAACTAGGTACAGATGCATTACAATCTCTTTGCCGAACTAATATCCGATTGGACAAGTGTGTCATCACTTGTTTTCACCCAATCATATGGTCATGACTAAATTAGTTCTTCACCTAGGTATGGCCATTCAATTTCAGTCATAGAACCATAGAGGAGCTCCATGGATATTAAGCTTCCCTCAGGAGGGGCAAATCCTCTATCTGTCCATTGACCTTCTCATATGGGTCGTGACATGCTCAATGACAACCGTTATTACCTCCCAACTACGGCGAGATGTTAGGTTGTATCAAAGCATGTCCTTAACCATATAAAATGGTCAATAACGTCAAGTCAAGGGATCAATGCATCTGCTGTCACTTGCGAGGATAACTCATGACACCAAGTCATTGCCTCACAGCGGGTCGGTCCAGTATATCCACCACTGATATACCCATATGTCTGCGTTAGCACCTTGTGCCTAACCAGCCCATATACCAGTCTCACAAGTACCATAGCTGTTCCATATCCTCTAAGGTACATCGACTGGGGACAACTATTTGAGCACAGATCTAATCTGTATCCAGGGACATTATCATGTAAGTACATAATCACAGATGTAGACAAACATTGATAATGACAATGTCAGAATGATGTATAAATATCAGAGTTAAGTAGTACAAATATGGACCAAAATTAGGTCTCAGGGCATACACACCAACTTCCTTTAGGTCATCTTGTGATGAAGAAATGTGTTATAGATGGCGATGTATGACAAAATGGGGCTTTTGGGGCAATTCTAGGTCTTTAGGGGTGATCACGGCCTAGCCGTGATGGTGTTCACATCTGTGATCAAGTGTGCCGGTTTCTACCGTGGTGTTCAGGGCCTGGCTGTGATGGTGTACACGGCCGTGACCATGTTCGCATATGGAATCACCGGTTTTTTTATTTTTCGCCATGGTGATCACAGCCTACCTATGATCATCTTCACGTCTGTGCTTCTGTCCTGCATTTTTCTGCTGAGGCCGTCATACCCGTGATGGGCTTCACAGCCTACCCGTGTTCAGCACGCAGAAAGTTATGGGGGGGGGGGTGTTTTCTCATCCAATTCATCACCCTCTTCAGGGCTAGCTTCTCCTGCAACAATATGCCTTCTAAAGATAAGTGGGTGTATCCCACATGGGTGGGAAATAGTGCACAACAACACTGATCAATAGCTTAACGAGGGCTATATGTCAGAAAGCTATTTCAGACATGATATTTCCTATAGTGATAACAATAAGATAAAACACATCCAAGCATGCTTAAACATATATGCAAAGTAGTAAATAAGTGATGTGGTCATAGCCTAACCAACACATTGAACCATCACATGCCAAAGGATGTTCAATGCTTGACCTTGGTGACAAGCCCCAACAAGACCTAACCTAGCCTTCAAGTTCGGCTCCAAGGCCCTCCATACCAAGGCATAGCACTCAAACACTAGAAGCACATGCAAGATGCGCCCCTCGAAGGTTTGTCCAAGACCTTGGTGCCTCCTCCATGCATGATGCACCCTCCATGCATGATGCACCTTCATGCTTGTGCTAAGACGGTTACATCTCAAACCCATAGAGTTCGGCCAAGCCCTTACTTGCACCACCAAGCATGATGTCACATCATGGTTGATGTGCCAAGATGAAAGCTCCATGAGGGATACGCCCCTAACCTTCTCTGTGCATTTACAAAACAAAAAGAAAATGCGGCACACAGGTCTCACACATAATACATCACAAGCATACAAGGGGCTTGATTGCGATCACAACTCGATGTAGAATCAAGATATCTATCTCACACTTTTCTATATACTCATGGGAAAAATAAAAGCTGAATTATAATTTTTCATCAAAACATATCTTTCTTCCTCAACCGCTTATCACAAATCTTTGTAACTTCGATTCTCTCAGGAGTTTACAAGTGGCATTTGATGACAACAAAAAATATAGTATATTTTGTGTCATTTCATTACTCTTTTTGTGTCATATTTATACTACTTTGCTTATTTTCATTCCTTTTTTTTATCAAATATTGTAGAATCTACTTCTATTTTGGTTTTTGGTGATTTTCAGGTAAAAGGCATGATCTTAAAGCATTTTCAAGCAAAATTAGATACATAGAAGAATTCCCATCATCAAGAAGAGGTTACATGACAAATTTCACGCAAATCGGAGCCACTTACCAAATTACGGCAGTGCTATAATTCATATTACGGTACCGTAATTTGGAGTACTACCATAATATCGGAGCACTGCCGTATTTTGGGATGATTTTGTATAGAAAGTTTTACTGAAATTACGGCACTGCTGTAAGTAAAATCACGGTGCCGTATTTTGAAGCGACTTCCGACCCGTGAGATTTCCAAAAATTACGGCACTACCGTAATCATTTCCACAGTACCATAATTCTGGTCGAATCTTGCACAGAAGAAATTAAAGAAAATACGGCAGTGCTGTAACAGAAACCACGGCCGTAATTCTATTCCTGGCACGCGATTTTCATAGTCAAATTGAAGTCCGATTTTTGCGCGTTCGATTGCGGACGATCCAGACCTTTAAATTCAAAGCCGTAAGAAGAAAAAAGGGAGCCTCCGAGGAGGAGAACATGCTGAGGGAAAAAGCCCTAATTTCATCCACTGTCGTGGGAGAAATTGAGATTCTCACTGCCGCCATAGGTTTAATCACTGGGAAGCATACAACGCATCTCCGGCTGTGAAATTTGAGGGAAAGCTGTGCATAGAGGAGGAGACGATACCCCAGAAGTTTCAGAGAGAAATGAGATCAATCGGAGGACAAATCAACGAAAGAGTGGGCGCCGATACTATTCATCGCGGGTTCTTAGAGCAAATTACGGCTGTAATAGAAGTTCTTGGAGCAAATTAAGGCTGTAATTTCTATTACAGCCATGCTGCAAAGTTGATTTTCCCTTCTTTTCGATTTATGATCGATCTAAACTATGGTTTATTGTATTTCTTCTTCCATGCTAGCTTAAATATCATATGGGACATGTGTTGGTGTATATGCTCTAGGACCTAGTATTGGTCCATTATTGTACTACTTGACTTTGATATTTATATATCATTCTGGCATTGTCATTATCGATATTTGTCTACATCTGCGATTGTGTACTTACATGATAATGTCCCTAGAGACAGATTGGATCTGTGCTCAAATGATTGTCCCCAGTCGATGTACCTGAGTGGATATGGGACAACTCTGGTACTTGTGAGACTAGTATATGGGCTAGTTAGGCACGAGGTGTTAACGCAGACATATGGGTATATTAGTGGTGGATATACTGGACCGACCCATTGTGAGGCAATAAAATACACAAGGTACAAGTATTTTATTGTGTTAAGTTTACATCGGGTGAGGAGGCTTGGCTTCCTAAAGCTGATTTGGAACAGGCTGCTCCAGAATTACTCCAAGGGTACAAAGATAATTCTCCATAGGTGAATTTTTCTCACCCGGGGAGAAATGATGGAGAGGCCAACCCTGCTCCTAGAAGGTCTAGTAGGACTAGGAGGAAGCCCACCAAATATGGCTTTCCCTCCTAGGTTACCCCTTCTTTCCTTATTTGCAACTAGTAGGAATAAGTTCTTGTGAACCTTGTAGCACTAGGTTATGCATTACTTTCTAGGATGGTCTACTTGTTTTTGCAAATAAATTGGCAGGCTAAAGCCAGCTCAAGAGACTCTAAAGAAGCTCAAGCCAAGTGGAGTTCCAATTAAGGAAGGAAGAACTTCAACTAAAGACTTCAAGTTGAATATGCACTCATTTAATGCAACTCCACCTTTCCAAAACAATCCTTGGCACATCCACCACAACATCATTCCAAATCAAGCAATGGCGCCACCTTTGGAGATGAATTCGAATTCAAGAGGAACCAGCACACAATCTTGCCATTTGGGAGAGATCTTCAATGCGCCTATCATCAAGATCCACAAATCATGGGATTCCATCTAGATCCCCAATTTGTGGAATCATCCTTGGAAGTTTTCCTAGCCGCCCAACCACTTGAAGGAAAGTTTTCAAAATTCAAACAAATTCGTTGTATGAAGACACCTTATCATCCAAGCAAACAAGGAAGGAGCTCAAGAGGAATTCGGCCACATCAAAGAGCAAACCGAAGGATGACATTCAAAATTCAAATTCAACCACTAAGAAGGAAGTGTTTTATTAGAGCATTAATTTCTTCCTTATCTTTGTAATTGCGCCTAGGGTAAAATGTCACCCTTGCCCATGGCTTGATTAGCCTATAAGATGTAATCCCTCTTCTCTTTGTCGAATTAGTTGCCTAGATGAAAAAAACTTGTGTTAGCATTGGTGCTTGTGTAGCCTAAGAATTTTCTACCTCCCCCTCTTCTACAGGGCCGAGCCCTTTCCCTTCCTTTCTTCTCTATTCTATCACAACCGAACCTTGGAGCCTTCCTTGAGAACAACTTGCGCACATCCAAAGGATCCTTGTTCCTTGTTCTCGTCAAAGGGATAGAAGTGCACAAAGAAGCTTCATCAAGTTCGGCATCATGAAGAACTCCTCCTTTGAAGGCAACCAACGGCTAAGTTCTTTCACCCTCCATCTCGTTTGTGTTTTGAACTCTTTCCTACAGTAATTGGAGTTGTTCTTTTTGAAGGTTGGCGCAAGACTTGGGGGATCCTCTTGGCGCAAGTGCCTCTCCTCTTCTCTCCCTCTCTCTTCCTTAGTCAAATTGTTAAGGGAATTTGTGAGCCTTAACCTCCCCCCTTAGTTCTTGATCTGTAATATGAGTCCGTGGAATGTGCGGATCTTGCTTGTCTGTGTTTGTTTGTAAGAAGCAAGTCCTTCCATAAGAGTAGGACCGTTGAAGACTGGGACGTCACGATCCTTCTATTCTCATGGATTGCACTATGAGTATTTCTTCTAGTCATTTCAATTCGTAGATTAAGTGTCATTTCAATTTGTAGTTTCAAAGTAACTTAGTTCTGGGTTTCTCTAGTTATAAAAAATACAAAAAAAATATTTTCCAACCCCGTTAGAAGTAATTTCATTTTTTTACTCTAAAATACAAAAAATATTTTCTCAAAGCGTTGTTTACATGAACCCTTATTGTGTGAGTGATTTCCCCTCCATCAGTTTGGTATCAGAGCCTATCTTAGAATAGATTTTTATCCTCAAAAACTAATTTTCAACTTCTAAGACTTTTCCTGGACCTAGGTGTTTTAAAGAAAGTGGTTTTTCATAATTGGCTACTATCTCTTATCATACTATTCTTAGGAGCCTTATTTTCAAAAAACTACTCTCTTTTAAAACTACTACCACAATGACTACTAGATTTGGAACAAACTACAATAATCACCCTAAAACTGAACCTAATGAGACTGCTAGGATGTTTCAAATGATAATGAATAGGTTTGACCAAATGGACACTAGGATTAAAAACCTATAAACCCGTAGAGGCTCTAGATCCCCTAGTCGCCCCTCAAGTGAACCCATCCTAGAGCAACCCACTCAAGACAATAGGGATTTTCCTAGGGAAGACGAAGAACCTGAATGGGATGAGCCACCTGCTCAAACTCGGCACAGACCTAGGGAGGATGCTGTACAATGCAACATCAAACTCACCCCCCCAACCTTTAGTGGTTCCCTTGACCCTAGAGAGTGTTGGTGTATGTGCCCTAAAGACCAATGTATGGACATGGTCAGGCATTGGTTGAATGTACTTTGATAGAACTATTACTCTTTATATAGGCATGGTCGTTATTATGCAGACTTCTCTACCTGCGTTGATGTATTGAGTTGCATAAATAATGTCCCAGGATTTTGGATTGGATCCATTCTCATAAGCTATCCCCAGACAAGGTACCTTAGCAGACATGGGACAGCTTTGGTACATGTGAGACTGGTGTATGGGCTGGTTATGTGCGGGGCACAGTAACGCAGACATATAGGTGCATTGGATGCACAGTAACGCAATAGACTCTTGACGTTGCTTTAATCAGAAGCCTTAGGATCAAGTTATTGGATAACTTGGATCAATTTGGAAGATTTCATCAGCGCCAATGGGCCTGATGAGTTGGAAGAAAGTTATTGGAGCCAAACTGCATTTTTGGCAAGTTGACCCGAACTTGACCTAGATTGGTCACATTTGGATTAGGGTTGCATTGGATTGGATCCAATGGCTTAATCAACCCATGCCATGAAGTTTGGGCTAGCTCATTATCCAATGAGGCCCAATAATTAGTTGTCATGAAGAGGAATTGGCTTAAAAGGGTATAATGGGAGAAATCTCACCCCATTGGCGCCTAGGGGCATAATGGGGTGAGGGAGGCGCCTTTGCTTCATTATGGAAGTAAAGGGCGCCTAGCCCTTCTTCCTTGGATGGAATACTTGCCTCTAAGGTAAGTCTTGGGACTGATATGGCTTGAGAACTTTTATGGGAAGTTCCTAGGCGCATATGGACATAGGGAAGAGGTATATGGAAATGTCTTGGAGACTTACCTTACCTCAAACCCTAGTTTCTCCCAAAACCCTTACCCTAGCCGCAACTCCTCATGCATGTTGCGCCTAGCCACTTAGTCTTTGAGGGTAAGAATGCATTTGAGGCATGTCTTGGGCTGATATAGTGTTTAGACTTTTATGGATAGGTTGAATGAGGTTTATGGTAAAGTCTTGGAGACTTTCCTTACTTCAAGACACCTCATCCTAGCCATACACTTGGCATGATCCTAGCCCTTGCTCAAACCTGTCACATCCCGTTATCTTAATCCCAAACAAGCAACACAAGTCATAGAGGAACAGGATGTTATCACACAGGATCGATACACACGCTAAGTAAAACCAAGTTCAGGAAAAGTCGATCTGAAAATTTTCGAGAATCCACACATTGAATCTCCACGAAACACAATTTCAAAAATGTACCTGCCACCACGCAATCCTTGCACTAGACATATGCAAGGCAACAGTATATCAAAGCCATATAAAATCCGTAAAATCCATAAATCACATAAGGGTACCTGCCACCAGGCAATACTTGCACTAGACATATGCAAGTTCACATTTATATCAAATCTGATCGCAAATACAATTCGACTCGAAATTCGAAGCAAAACCACAATATCGATTTTATAATTTCATAAAACTAACGTCAATGATATCAAACACCGAAACCAGGCCCAAGCCCGCGGTGACACAAAATCAAAATCTCAAAACTGCCACAACCGGCGACACGAATTCACAAGGTTTGGCCATAACCGGCCCCAGTTAACTAAGCACAAAAGTCTTGTACATTAAACCAGCATAGTTGTAGGGAAAATTACAATATCCATATCAAACATTAACTCAGGCAGTGGGCTCCTGCTCTACACCTGTAAACAGTAAGGGGTGAGCTACACAGCCCAGTGAGTGGATAGTCTTAATCGACCATCCAAAATATACACTTAAAGATACATGCAGATTATTTTAAAAACCTTTAACAGAACCTCATGCTAACATATAACAAAAGCAAAGAAAGGAAATCATATAAACAATCAGATGAGCACTGCTAAGGCATCACACAAATGACACCACAGAGTAACCAAGGATCTAGAGCCATACTCTAAACCAACTAAACACACCAACCACTTAGTTGTCCAGCATAAATCAAGAGTGACCCCTAGGGTCCAACCCGGCTCTGGCCTAAGCACTGGGAGAAGCCTGCAAATCACATGCAACACAAACATGGACGGTGTGTAGACTCAAGAGGTGATCCCCATCCGGTCAAGATGTGATACCTTGATCTACACCACCCCATAACACACAAATCTAAAAGTCTAAGAGTGATGACATCAATGGGTGGCCCCTGTCCGACCAAGACATGGCACTTTGCATCAATCACTCGTTCTCCTAAAGGGTTCTTTACTGAACAACCACTAGACACACCTTATATCTTATTTCACAAAAGTGGACTCCTAAGTGTCAACCAGACTCTAGGATAGTCACTTCCACCACAATATCACAACAGGCAGGGCTGAAACATCAACCCCTCACAAATCACAATACACAGGGTTGAAATCTCTAACCCCTAACATATCACATACAGACTATCCCCTTGAGTACACAGTTACACTTAGCCTTAGTCCTATCCGTCCCAAAACGGGTACACAGACCACAACACATAAAATACATAAAATTCGAAACCACATAACCACATAATGTAGTGTAGAGTCCTTAGGTTTCATGCTGATCGGTTCAGTATAACCTTGCTAAGTTATCACCCAAGTTTCTCAATCAAGAATACATGGCCATAGATATATAAACATGCTGCTCATAGAGAAACGATCATGGATCCTATAACACTATTAGCATTTATCAGGGCATCCATAAAATCAACACAGGATTAAAATTTGTATTCTTACAATCTACTTTACATAATACTACATGTAACCCACGGTTTCTACAATTACTAGCAAATTATCCACTTAAAATTTAAACCCTAGTTAATAAGAATTTCATGCTCAAGAATCACTGATTTAAAGCTACCTAAATTCCATATAAGAAATATCTTAAATTTCATGTTGCAAGATTTCGGTTTTTCATGATAGATACACCTTAAGTTTCGGTTCTTAGCATGGTAAAATTATCAAGCAATCAAACTTATCATCTAGCACAACCAAATGGATATAATTCGAATAAGACACCCCACTCACCTCTTATCTTGAACCGTGAACACCAAGGTGAAAATCTCTCCACAAACTCGTCTAAGGGTCTTAAAGTTCCACCAATGCTCTTAGGTAGACGCCACCAAAGGAAGAGAAAACGCCACCAATCACCAAGGAACGCCGGCCAAGGGAAAAAGGAAAAAGAAGAATTTCGCCCAAGCCTCCAAGGAATCGCCAAGGTTCGTCCAAGCCTTCAAACCGCCGCCCCTAGGTTTTTTTTTCTTTTCTTTTTTTTTTTTCTTTTCGCCCCAAGTACCCAAACCTAAATTTCAAATTTTTAATTAAGGTAAAGGGTTTATGAATTAATCCACTAATTCAAATTTTAAACCCAATATCATTTAATTTAAGTGCAAACCCAATAACCCCATAGCTAATTATTCCCTTAAGTGAAAATCCAATAAGGATTAAATTAACATCCAATAAGCTCTAGTTAATTAGTTACAAGAGTCAAAATCCGAAAATCCAATAAGGATTAAATTAATATCCACTAACCCATTGCCACTAATTTATAACTAACCCCTTAATGTTTTTAGGGATAAAATTCTCCCCCATCCTAGGGTTGACGAAATCAAAACATAGAAAAATATCACAGCCAAAGATTTAAATCAAGAATAGTACTTACAAGGAATTAAGATTCTTGGATCTTACATCCCTCCCTCCTTATAAAGCTTTAGTCCTCTAAAGCTCAACATTCATATCATCAAAAAGATAAGCATACAACCTCCTCATATCAGCTTCAGTCTCCCAGGTCGCCTCCTCAACCGAATGGTTTCCCCAGATAACCTTTACCAAAGGTATAGACTTGCTCCTCAGAACTTTATCCTTTCTATCCACAATCCGGAGAGGTCTTTCCTCAAAGGTCAAATCACTCTGAATCTGAAGAGGTTCTAACTCCAATACATGAGATGGATCAGGATGATATTTCCTCAAAGTAGAAACATGGAATACATTATGCAAATGTTCCAAAGCAGGAGGTAAAGCTAACCTGTAAGCCACTGGACCAACTCTCTCAATAATGTCAAAAGGTCCCACAAACCTCGGGCTCAGCTTTCCTTTCTTGCCAAACCGCATAACACCCTTAGTCGGTGACACCTTTAAGAAAACATGATCCCCTACCATAAACTCTAGGGGACGACGACGGTCATCAACATAACTCTTCTGTCTGTCCCGAGAAATCTTCAGTTTATCCTGAATCTCTTTGACCTTATCAGTAGTCTCCTGTACTGCATCAGATCTCAAAATCAATCTATCACCGGTTTCCTCCCAACACAAGGGAGTCCTACACCTTCTCCCATACAAAGCCTCATAAGGAGCCATCTGAATACTGGAGTGGAAGCTATTATTATAGGTGAACTCTATCAAAGGTAGATCCCGGTCCCACTCAGAACTCCAATCAACCACATAAGCTCTCAACAGGTCTTCTAGAGTCTGGATAGTACGCTCCGTCTGACCATCAGACTGAGGATGGTATGCTGTACTAAAATTCAACTTAGTACCCAAACTCTCCTGTAAGCTCTTCCAAAACCTGGACAGAAACCGAGAGTCCCTATCAGACACAATATCAACAGGGCTCCATGCAGTCTGACTATCTCATCAATGTACAACCTAGCCAGTCTCTCTAAAGGATAAGTCATCTTGATCGGGAGAAAGTGGACTGATTTAGTGAGTCTATCAACAATCACCCAAATAGCATCATGACCCAATCTGGTTCTGGGCAAACCACACACAAAGTCCATACTGATGCATTCCCACTTCCACTCAGGAATAGGAAGGGGCTGCAACAAACCACCAGGCTTCTGGTGTTCAGCCTTTACAGTCTGACAGGTTAAACACCTAGAGACAAAATCGATTACCTCTTTCCTCATACCCGGCCACCAAAAACTCTTCTTGAGGTCCTGATACATCTTAGTCACACCAGGGTGTAGAGAATATTTGGAGTTATGGCTATCTTCCAGTATTTCTTTCCTCAAGCTCGGTTCCTCAGGGACACACACCCTTCCACGGAACCGAAGAACACCATCATCAGACAAGCTAAAATCCTGAACTGTACCCGCAACCAAACTATCCCTGATATGAGCTAATCTCGGATCCACAGACTGCTGATCTCTGATCTTCTGTAACAAAACAGACTGTACTCTGAGGAAAGCCACATAACCCGACTGAACTCTAGGAGAAACACTGATCCTGAGATCTCTGAACTCCTGCAGTAACTGCCACTCACTGACCCGTAGTGCCGCTACTGAAGTAACTGGATGTCTGCTCAGTGCATCAGCCACTACATTGGCCTTTCCAGCCTGATACTGAATAGCGAAGTCATAGTCTTTGATCAACTCCATCCATCTTCTCTGTCTCATGTTCAACTCCTTCTGAGTGAAGATGTACTTGAGACTCTGGTGGTCAGTGAACAGATCAAACTCCTGACCCAACAAATAGTGGCGCCATATCTTCAGAGCAAAGACTACGGCCGCCAACTCTAAGTCATGAGTAGGGTAGTTCAACTCATACTCCTTCAGTTGTCTCGAAGCATAGGCTACCACATTACCCTTCTGCATCAAGACACAACCCAACCCCTTGCCTGAAGCATCCGTATAGACGGTAAACCTTTCCCCATCACTAGGAATAATGAGGATCGGTGTACTAGTCAACCTTCTCTTCAGCTCCTGAAAGCTCTCCTCACACTTGTCATCCCAATTAAACTTGGCCTCCTTTCTGGTCAATTTAGTTAAAGGACCCGCCAGCTTGGAGAATCCCTCAACAAACCTCCGGTAGTAACCTGCTAGACCCAGGAAACTTCTGATCTCCGTAGCACTAGTCGGTCTTCCCCAATTAAGGATGGCTTGCACCTTAACTGGATCCACAGACACTCCCTGACCAGAAATCACATGCCCAAGGAAGCTGATCCTTTCTAGCCAAAACTCACACTTACTGGCCTTGGCATATAATCAGTTTTTCCTTAGGATCTCCAGCACTCTGCGCAAGTCACTGACATGATCCGAAGTAGTCCGAGAGTACACCAAGATATCATCTATGAAGACTACCACACAAGAATCAAGCAATTCATGAAATACCCTGTTCATCAAATCCATGAAGACAGCAGGTGCATTCGTCAGTCCAAAAGGCATAACTAGAAATTCAAAATGCCCATACCTGGTCCTGAAAGCAGTCTTAAATATATCCTCATCCTTGACCCTAAGCTGGTAATACCCTGATCTCAGATCTATCTTAGAGAACACCGTAGCCCCCTGTAATTGATCAAATAGATCATCAATTCTGGGGAGAGGATACCTATTCTTGATAGTCACTTGGTTCAGTTGCCTGTAGTCTATACACATCCTCAGGGTTCCATCCTTCTTCTTTACGAACAGCACTGGTGCTCCCCAGGGAGAAGCACTAGGCCGGATGTAACCTTTCTCCAGCAATTCCTCCAGTTGCTTCTTAAGCTCGGCCAACTCTGAGGTAGCCATGCGGTAAGGAGCTCTGGAGATAGGTGCAGTACCTGGCACCAACTCAATGCCAAACTCTACCTCTCGTATTGGTGGCAAGCCTGAAAATTCCTCAGAGAACACATCAGGAAACTCTTGCACCACCGCCATCTGAGTCAAATCAGGAGTAGAATCATCCTGCACCTTAACATGTGCAATATAACCCTTACACCCACTAGCAAGTAACTTTCTGGCCTGCAGGAAAGATATCACATGTGGTCCTTGGTCTGACACCAGACCTCTCACAAAAAGCCGATTCCCATCTAGTAGATTCAAGGTGATTACTTTCTCAAAGCAATCCACAGTGGCATGATGCGAGGATAACCAATCCATACCTAGGATGACATCATAGTCTTGCATGTCTAAAAGGATTAGATCTACAAGAAACTCATAACCCTCTACATGCACTACACAATCAGCACAAACAGTGTCTGTAGATGATGATTTTCCTAAGGGAGTAATTACAGACACAACATAATCCAGCACCTTAGGTAATACAGGTAAACATGCAGCAAATCTAACAGATACAAAAGATAAATTTGCACCAGGGTCAAATAAGATGCGAGCTAACTGATCGAATACAAATAAAGTACCTTCCACTACAGATCGGGAAGCCCGTGTATCTTTCTCAGTGTAACATCCCTCAGAATCACACCCCACACGCATACAAGTAAAATACGGGGTTTCAAAAATTTTTTACTCTTCCATTAAAACACAAGAAGAAAGCGGCATCGAAGGACATTACTACGGAACAGAAAACCGCACAGAACTGAATAGGATCGATTTACTAGGAAATAGAAATCCGGAAATCCAGAAAATCCGACAGCAAGTATAATAATTTACTGCTGCACAGACACGCATATCCTGGAATAAAACAGATGTCCACACTACACATATGTGGAAAACACAAATTCAGATATATTGCGGAATAAGAACAATAACTCTCAAATCGGACATTTCAGAATAAGAATAATTTCAAATCTCACGAATCCAAAACTCGTATCTAACAATTAAAATGAGACAACTATAATATAATATCCTGAAAACAGGCATAAGCCCTCAGGAGATAAAACGTATCATATAATTAAGTTAGGCACGCAGGCCTGACAGATTTTTTTAGAAGACAACTCTTAGAAATTAAATAAAACATTAGCATCATAGTAAATTCGTGAATTAGCTGTAGCGATCACTGTCCCAATGTCTCACCTGAAAATATTTAAACAATGGGGGTGAGCTAAAAAGCTCAGTGAGTAAAAGACACTAAAAGCCATCCATAGTACACATCAAAAATATCATGCATAAGTTGAAATACATTTTTGTAACAGATAAGATAAATCAACTTAACATGCACACTCATATCAGAAACAAAACATAATCAAATACAGATACTTATAACATTAGGCATCAAGCATGAAGTAGGATATAAGTATACCAACCCCTCCCTACTAAACACACTGCCTAACACATCTATAATACAGATCGAAACAGAACTACAGAAATCAGAACTGACAGACAGAAAATCAGAATTTTCAGAATCCAAACGGATAGTCTACATCGGAAACAGAAAGGCCACAGAAGGCCTGATGACCACAGAAGGTCTGACCCCACCTCTGCCGAGGACGAGACATGCATGCATATCACAAACAGAATGGTAGAGGAGGTATCAGTGGGTGGCCCCCGTCTTGTCAGGACGTGGCACTCTGGCCTCCAAAACCCAGAATAGAATGGTAGAGGAGGTATCAGTGGGTGGCCCCCGTCTTGTCAGGACGTGGCACTCTGGTCTCCAATACCCAGAACAGAATGGTAGAGGAGGTATTAGTGGGTGGCCCCCGTCTTGTCAGGACGTGGCACTCTGGCCTCCAAAACCCAGAACAGAATGGTAGAGGAGGTATCAGTGGGTGGCCCCCATCTTGTCAGGACGTGGCACTCTGGTCTCCAATACCCAGAACAGAATGGTAGAGGAGGTATCAGTGGGTGGCCCCCGTCTTGTCAGGACGTGGCCCTCTGGTCTCCAATACCCAGAACAGAATGGTAGAGGAGGTATCAGTGGGTGGCCCCCGTCTTGTCAGGACGTGGCACTCTGGTCTCCAATACCCAGAACAGAATGGTAGAGGAGGTATCAGTGGGTGGCCCCCGTCTTGTCAGGACGTGGCACTCTGGCCTCCAATACCTATAACGGAACAGAAATAGTGTCTCAAGGGTCGTAGTAGACTATCAGCACCATTACAGCGCCACAGAAGGAGGGTAAGAACACAGAAGAGTGCTACACTAGGGCATAATTTTACAGAACAGATTATACTGAAACGGAGGAGTAGGACCAACCACTACTTAATTCTTACATCATGCCCAAAGTCTGACAAACCAGAAAATGACACACCCCAATATCCAGTCCTTAACAAATTACAATTTGCAGAAAATCAAAGCTGAACACACTTCATAATTTTTACCATCAACCAGAAGTAATATATGAGTGAATTCCTTAGATTTCATGCAACTATCCTTAATTCATGTCAGACCAGTCTATGTTCTCACAAAGGTTATAACACATTCAAAGTTTTCAGAAAATTCACAACATATAAACAGAACAGAAAATATTCACATAACAAACAATTAAACATAGAACAGAAACTATTCATGAAATAATTTCCTCAAAATTCCTAAAACCGTGAGCTATAAAATTACTGTAAGGGGCGCCAGCTTTAGAACCGTAACAGAACGTACAAATTTCATGTAAATAATTTTAGTCCCCCACTACAGATAATTTTAATTACACGTTCGTGAAGAAAATTGACAAAAGCCCCAAAATTGGCTCGAACCATGATTTTCGAAAATTCCTAAGTTCTTAGTTAAATCCCCAATTTTGTTTTCTCTAAAATTTCTCATCAAGCAAATAAATTTTAGAAGAACTACAGACCACAATTTAAGAGATTAAACCATACAGGCTAAATTTTTCTCACAATGGAATATTCGTCTAACCAAAACATAGCAGATTTATATTGTCAGATTGCAACATATATTTTTGGTCCAATTTCGAACCAAAGCTAGTCAATATTATATTCAAAATGAAGCTCTCTGAATCTAGTTTCCAACAAAACTGGTTTCGCAAAATTTCGAATTGTAGGCTGGAAGATATAAGGGTTCGAACATAGGTGGGTCAGAATTTCAGATTTCAAGAAAACAGATTCATATATCAGAATTTCGACATATATTTCAGATCCAATAACTAATCGAAAATAGGCGTTATGGGAGTCAAAATGAAGCTCTTCAAGCCTACGGTCTAATAAAACTGGTTTCACAGGATTTCGAGCTATACCTAGGGAGAAACGAGAGTTCAAACACAAAAGGGTCAAGATTCTAGATTTTCAGAAAACAGATTTCGTAAGTTATATAACAATGCCGATTGCAACACGAATATAGTTCAGATGTGGTCGATATTACATAAGAATCAAAGCTGAGCGAATCTAGTTTCATACAAAATTTGTTTCGTGTGATTTGGATCTATAGATCATGAGATATTGAGGTTAAAGCACAGTAAGGTCAGATTGGCGACTACAATTTTCAGCAAGACAAAATTTCTGAATCATCATGCATATTCAGATCCGACCTATAGAATAGAAAAACACAGGATCTACTTGCAGATTTTTGGTTCATACAGATAATTATTGCAAATAGGATTAGACTCCTTAGGATCGAATTACTCACCAGAAAAATCGCCCACAGAGAAAACGCCAAAACAGGGGATCAGGGGTCTCCAGAAAGTTCGTCCACCACCAGTCTGCCACCACCAGCGTCAGAAATTTTGCAGGAGCGCCAAGCACAGTGAGGGGCGACAACACAGGCGGCTAGGGCAAGAAACAAACCAAAAATCGTGAGGGAGAGGAGCTCTCACGAATTTTCCCCTTTTTTTTTTTTTTTCCACCCCAAACGGATCCAAGATCCAATAACCCAATTAACTTAAGTGGAAATCGGCTTTAATGGGCTTACCTGGGCTTAACCACCATGCGCCACTCCAATAACACAGAAATATGCGCCACCATGGTGGAAGAATTCCAGGAGCAAATAGTCAAGGTTGAAGGTTCGAAGCCCCAACAAAAATAATTATTTTTGCCCTGTAGGGAAAAGTCCTACAATTAGGCAAAAATCCCAAAATTTTAACCGATAAAAATACAGAAACTGAATTTCTAACCTTAAATCATAATTCAGAAAATCAAGGGCGTTACATCCTCCCCCCCTTATAGAGCTTTAGTCCTCTAAAGCTGACCAAGCCCATCACTGAACAGGTGAGGATGCTCCTTTCTCATCTCTGCTTCAACCTCCCAAGAGGCTTCTTCAACAGACTGATTTCCCCAGATGACTTTCACAAGTGGAATAACCTTATTTCTCAGCACTTTCTCTTTTCTATCTTCAATTCTGAGAGGTTTCACCACAAAAGTCATGTTCTCTTCAAGCTGAAGAGGTTCTAACTCCAGAACATGAGAAGGATCGGAACAATATTTTCTGAGTGCAGAAACATGGAACACATTATGGAGGTGTTCTAGTGATGGGGGCAGAGCAAGTCGGTATGCCACAGGTCCAACCCTCTCAATGATATCAAAGGGACCAATGTACCTGGGACTCAATTTTCCCCTCTTCCCAAATCTCATCACCCCTTTCATAGGCGAGACCTTTAGGAAAACATGCTCTCCCACCAAAAACTCAAGAGGACGCCGCCTCACATCAGCATAACTCCTCTGTCTATCCTGAGCAATCTTCATTTTTCTCTGAATTTCTCTGATCTTCCCAGTGGCTTCCTGAACAGCATCAGACCTTAGCACTGTTCTGTCCCCAGTTTCCTCCCAGCATATAGGCGTTCTGCATTTCCTCCCATATAGGGCCTCATACGGAGCCATCTGTATGCTAGAGTGAAAGCTATTGTTGTAGGTGAACTCTATTAGTGATAAGTCCAGATCCCACTCAACAGACCAGTCAACCACATAAGATCTCAGAAGATCCTCCAGTGTCTGAATAGTTCTCTCTGTCTGACCATCAGATTGAGGATGATATGCAGTGCTAAAACTCAGATTAGTTCCCAAATCTTCCTGTAATTTCTTCCAAAACCTGGACAGAAATCGAGGATCACGATCAGAGACAATGTCCAAGGGAACTCCATGCAATCTGACAATCTCATCGATGTACAGTTTTGCTAACCGATCCAAACTGTAAGTCATTTTGATCGGTAAGAAGTGAGCTGACTTCGTGAGTCTGTCCACAATCACCCATACGGCATCATGATTCCTTCGGGTATTGGGCAGTCCACACACAAAGTCCATACTGATATGCTCCCACTTCCACTGAGGAATAGGGAGAGACTGCATCAAACCGCCCGGCCTCTGATGCTCAGTCTTCACGGTTTGGCAAGTCAAACATCTGGACACAAACAAATGCACATCCTTCTTCATACCATGCCACCAGAAAGTCTTTTTCAGATCCTGATACATCTTGGTACTACCAGGATGAATGGTATACTTAGTGCAATGACTTTCCTTAAGAATGTCATTTCTCAACTCAGGGTCCTCAGGGACACAGACCCTTCCACGGAATCTGAGGAGACCATCATCCGACCTACTGAAATTCTCATCCCAGCCTTGCTCAGACCTCTCTTTCCACCGTAGAATATCCTGATCTGACTGCTGCCCTGATCTCAGTCTCTGCAGTAAGTCTGACTGAACCCTGAGAGAAGCTAGAAGACCGCCTCTCTCACCCGGAGTCACACTCAGATGCATGTCACTGAACTCCTGCAATAGTCGCCACTCCTGGACTCGCAGTGCAGCTATCTGAGTCACAGGATACCGACTAAGAGCATCAGCCACCACATTGGCTTTACCAGACTGATATTGGATGGTGAAGTGATAATCCTTTATCAATTCAAGCCATCGCCTTTGTCTCATATTCAGCTCTTTCTGAGTGAAGATATACTTCAAGCTCTGGTGATCTGTAAACAATTCAAATGTCTGTCCAAACAGATAGTGCCTCCAGATTTTCAAGGCAAAAACTACAGCTGCCAACTCCAGATCATGAGTGGGGTAGTTTACCTCATAGTCTTTGAGTTGCCTTGAAGCATAAGCAACTACTTTTCCTTGCTGCATCAGTACAGCACCCAGACCCTTACCAGAGGCATCAGTGTAAACAGTGAACTTCTCTCCATCACAGGGAATGATGAGGATAGGAGCACTGGTCAGTCTCTTTTTTAGTTCCTAAAAACTAGACTCAAAATCATCAGACCACTCAAACTTCAAATTCTTTCTAGTTAGCTTAGTCAGAGGACCAGCCAGCTTGGAAAAACCCTCCACAAAACGGCGGTAGTATCCAGCTAAGCCCAGAAAACTTCTGACCTCAGTCGCTGTAGTTGGTCTTCCCCAGTGAAGAATGGCCTCCACCTTCACTGGATCCACAGACACACCCTGGTCAGAAATAATGTGTCCCAGAAAGCCAATCTGATGTAACCAGAACTCACATTTGCTGGCCTTAGCATACAGCTGCTTCAGCCGCAGAATCTCCAGCACCTTGCGCAAATCCTGAGTGTGATCTTGCGCATTCTTGGAGTAGATCAGAATATCATCTATGAAGACGACCACACATTTGTCCAGAAGTTCATGAAATACTCTGTTCATCAGATCCATAAACACTGCAGGGGCATTTGTCAGTCCAAAAGGCATAACAAGAAACTCATAGTGCCCATACCTGGTCCTGAATGCAGTTTTAGGTACATCCTCCTCCCGAACACTCATCTGATAATAGCCAGACCTCAGGTCAATTTTAGAGAATACAGTAGCACCCTGCAACTGATCAAAGAGATCATCAATACGGGGTAATGGGTACTTATTCTTAACAGTCACTTGATTGAGTTGACGGTAATCGATGCACATGCGCAAAGTACCATCCTTCTTCTTCACAAATAACACAGGTGCTCCCCATGGAGAAACACTGGGTCGAATATACCCCTTCTCTAATAGTTCTTCTAGTTGCTTCTTCAGCTCCGTCAGTTCTGAAGTTGCCATCCTATAAGGAGCTTTAGATATCGGTGCCGTGCCTGGCAACAACTCGATACCAAACTCAACTTCTCTGCTGGGTGGTAACCCAGATAAATCATCAGAGAAGACGTCAGCAAACTCTCTTACCACAGGAATTTTAGCCAGATCCAAATCATACTCAGTCTGCACCTTGACATGCGCCAGATACCCCTTATTGTCTTTCTTCTCTTTCTTGAAATTCTTCTTATCCTTACCACCCAGAGTGGGTGCGTAAGTCACAGAAGTAGGGGCGGATGCAGTGACTGTAGTATCAACAGCCATCTCAGCAATGCACCTCTCAGCAGTGCGAGCCCTGTCTACCACTTCAGCATAAAACTCCAAGTGTAGCATAGCTACCCTTGTCCTGATGTCTTTTCTCAAACCCTGCTGAAACTTCTTGGCTCTTCTTTCCTCGGTGTTGACTAAGTGAGGAGCATACCCCGACAACCGAGCGAATGTGGCCTCATACTGATCCACCGTCAGGTCACCCTGCTCAAGATGAATAAACTCCACCTCGCGCTCCTCAGATAAGCTAGAGGGGAAAAACTTGGCATTGAACTTCATCATGAAGTACTGCCAATCAACAACTCCGGATTCAGTTGCCGCCAGTCTGACGACTCCCTTCCACCAATCTTCAGCATCTCCACGCAACATGAAGACAGACAAACATAGCTTATCTGCATCATCACAGCGCAAAACCTGGAAAATCTTTTCCAGTGTCAAAAGCCAATCCTCAGCAGCTCTGGGCCCTGGACTACCATAAAATGCAGTCGGGTTCAGGTGCTGAAATTCTCGAACCAACCGAGCATATCGTTGATGTGCGCCATCACCCAGAGGAGAACCAGCCGGTTGTGCCTGTGACTGAGACTGTGTCTGCGACAGCCGCTGCAATAACTGTTGCTGAACCTCCATGTGCTGCGCCTGCTGCTGCTGCATCATCTGAGTTTGCTGCTGAATGAATGCGTTCTGTTGTTGCATCATAGCAGTCATAGCCTCCATGGTCTGCCTCAGATCAGGCTGTTGATCACCGTTGCTACTGCTAGCTCTTGGTCGCACCATTATGTTTACCTGCATCACATAACACAGTAGAATAACAACCAATATTCAATCACAAATCAGATCCTAACTTGGTTTCTAGCAATACACAAACAGAGTTTTCCTTCCCCGGAGTTTCTAATTGCTAGTAAAAATGCTCTGATACCATCTGTAACATCCCTCAGAATCACACCCCACACGCATACAAGTAAAATACGGGGTTTCAAAAATTTTTGAAACCCCGTATTTTACTTGTATGCGTGTGGGGTGTGATTCTGAGGGATGTTACACTCAGCCACTGCATAAACTCGGGTCTGGACTGTAGGCTTATCCGTGCCTCTCTGCCGCATCTCAGGCTCCTTGCAGTCCTTGATCATGTGTCCAGGTTTCTTACACCTGAAGCACACACCATTCTTCTTAAAACAGTCTCTCATCAGATGTCCCTTGAGCCCACAATAATGACAATTCTGATCCTCAGTGTTACCGTTCTTTACATCCCTGGACTGCTGCGGTGCATCCCTGGACTGCTGCGGTGCCTTGTGAGAGTAAGGCTTATACCTGCCCTTCTTGTAGTCCTTATGCTTAGGGTACTTCTTACCCTTGCCGCCATCACCATACTGAGGAGCTGCCGCCTCAGCTGCAGGAATCACAGTCATAGTAGTACTAGAACTCCTCTCAGATATGTATCTCTCGATGGTGCGTGCTCGCCCGACAGTCTCAATATAAGTCTCCAAGTGCTGAGCACCAACCTGTTCTCGAATGTCCCATCTGAGACCTCTGAGAAACTTGGTAGCCCTCCTCTTTTCAGTGTTTATCAGGTGAGGGGCATACTTTCCCAACTTAGTGAATTGCAACTCATACTGGTCCACAGTCATATCACCGTGCTCCAGGTGAATAAATTCCACCTCCCGGGCCTCCACTAAGCTATCGGGGAAGTACTTCTCGTTAAATCGAGACAAGAAGTAGGGCCAATTTACTGTTTCATGTCTTTCCGCAGCTAGCCTCACCACGCCCTTCCACCACTCATCTGCGTCACCACGCATCATATAGGTGGTCAGACACAGCTTGTCCTCATCGGAGCAACGCATGACTTGAAAAATCTTTTCCAAGCATAACTGCCAGTTCTCTGCAGTACTTGATTCTGGGCCCCCATAAAAAGAGCTAGGACCCAGTTTCTGGAATTCACTCACAAGCGAGGCATAGCGCCTGTGAGCGTCTTCCTGATAGTCATTCCCCACCACCCGAGTAGTAGTCTGGGATCTCTCCTGAGTCAATTGCTGCAAGAGCTGCTGTTGTGCTTCTTGATGCTGAGTCTGTTGCTGCTGCAGCATCTGAGCTTGCCTCTCTATCATGGCACCCTGTTGCCGTACCATGCCTGTCAGAGCCTCAATGGTTCTCGTGAGATCTGAGGTCTGCTCACCCTCGCCGCTAGCATTTCCTCTGGATCGCACCATCTTAAATTCCTACACACACATACCATAGTAAGGAAAGCAAACATAAACCTATCAGGTGTCAACCAATACACAAACATGTTTTCCCCCCGAACTAAGTTTTAGCTAGCCAACTACTCTGATACCATTCTGTCAAATCCCGTTATCTTAATCCCAAACAAGCAACACAAGTCATAGAGGAACAGGATGTTATCACACAGGATCGATACACACGCTAAGTAAAACCAAGTTCAGGAAAAGTCGATCTGAAAATTTTCGAGAATCCACACATTGAATCTCCACGAAACACAATTTCAAAAATGTACCTGCCACCACGCAATCCTTGCACTAGACATATGCAAGGCAACAGTATATCAAAGCCATATAAAATCCATAAAATCCATAAATCACATAAGGGTACCTGCCACCAGGCAATACTTGCACTAGACATATGCAAGTTCACATTTATATCAAATCTGATCGCAAATACAATTCGACTCGAAATTCGAAGGAAAACCACAATATCGATTTTATAATTTCATAAAACTAACGTCAATGATATCAAACACCGAAACCAGGCCCAAGCCCGCGGTGACACAAAATCAAAATCTCAAAACTGCCACAACCGGCGACACGAATTCACAAGGTTTGGCCATAACCGGCCCTAGTTAACTAAGCACAAAAGTCTTGTACATTAAACCAGCATAGTTGTAGGGAAAATTACAATATCCATATCAAACATTAACTCAGGCAGTGGGCTCCTGCTCTACACCTGTAAACAGTAAGGGGTGAGCTACACAGCCCAGTGAGTGGATAGTCTTAATCGACCATCCAAAATATACACTTAAAGATACATGCAGATTATTTTAAAAACCTTTAACAGAACCTCATGCTAACATATAACAAAAGCAAAGAAAGGAAATCATATAAACAATCAGATGAGCACTGCTAAGGCATCACACAAATGACACCACAGAGTAACCAAGGATCTAGAGCCATACTCTAAACCAACTAAACACACCAACCACTTAGTTGTCCAGCATAAATCAAGAGTGACCCCTAGGGTCCAACCCGGCTCTGGCCTAAGCACTGGGAGAAGCCTGCAAATCACATGCAACACAAACATGGACGGTGTGTAGACTCAAGAGGTGATCCCCATCCGGTCAAGATGTGATACCTTGATCTACACCACCCCATAACACAAGAATCTAAAAGTCTAAGAGTGATGAAATCAATGGGTGGCCCCTGTCCGACCAAGACATGGCACTTTGCATCAATCACTCGTTCTCCCAAAGGGTTCTTTACTGAACAACCACTAGACACACCTTATATCTTATTTCACAAAAGTGGACTCCTAAGTGTCAACCAGACTCTAGGATAGTCACTTCCACCACAATATCACAACAGGCAGGGCTGAAACATCAACCCCTCACAAATCACAATACACAGGGCTGAAATCTCTAACCCCTAACATATCACATACAGACTATCCCCTTGAGTACACAGTTACACTTAGCCTTAGTCCTATCCGTCCCAAAACGGGTACACAGACCACAACACATAAAATACATAAAATTCGAAACCACATAACCACATAATGTAGTGTAGAGTCCTTAGGTTTCATGCTGATCGGTTCAGTATAACCTTGCTAAGTTATCACCCAAGTTTCTCAATCAAGAATACATGGCCATAGATATATAAACATGCTGCTCATAGAGAAACGATCATGGATCCTATAACACTATTAGCATTTATCAGGGCATCCATAAAATCAACACAGGATTAAAATTTGTATTCTTACAATCTACTTTACATAATACTACATGTAACCCACGGTTTCTACAATTACTAGCAAATTATCCACTTAAAATTTAAACCCTAGTTAATAAGAATTTCATGCTCAAGAATCACTGATTTAAAGCTACCTAAATTCCATATAAGAAATATCTTAAATTTCATGTTGCAAGATTTCGGTTTTTCATGATAGATACACCTTAAGTTTCGGTTCTTAGCATGGTAAAATTATCAAGCAATCAAACTTATCATCTAGCACAACCAAATGGATATAATTCGAATAAGACACCCCACTCACCTCTTATCTTGAACCGTGAACACCAAGGTGAAAATCTCTCCACAAACTCGTCTAAGGGTCTTAAAGTTCCACCAATGCTCTTAGGTAGACGCCACCAAAGGAAGAGAAAACGCCACCAAGCACCAAGGAACGCCGGCCAAGGGAAAAAGGAAAAAGAAGAATTTCGCCCAAGCCTCCAAGGAATCGCCAAGGTTCGTCCAAGCCTTCAAACCGCCGCCCCTATGTTTTTTTTTCTTTTCTTTTTTTTTTTTTCTTTTCGCCCCAAGTACCCAAACCTAAATTTTGAATTTTTAATTAAGGTAAAGGGTTTATGAATTAATCCACTAATTCAAATTTTAAACCCAATATCATTTAATTTAAGTGCAAACCCAATAACCCCATAGCTAATTATTCCCTTAAGTGAAAATCCAATAAGGATTAAATTAACATCCAATAAGCTCTAGTTAATTAGTTACAAGAGTCAAAATCCGAAAATCCAATAAGGATTAAATTAATATCCACTAACCCATTGCCACTAATTTATAACTAACCCCTTAAGGTTTTTAGGGATAAAATTCTCCCCCATCCTAGGGTTGACGAAATCAAAACATAGAAAAATATACAGCCAAAGATTTAAATCAAGAATAGTACTTACAAGGAATTAAGATTCTTGGATCTTACAAAACCGCCTCTAGTCCTATTTATAGGACCCATTATCGCCCTCTCTAGATGATGAACGCTTGGAGACGTGAACACAAGTAGAGGGGCGAAAGCAAGGGCAAAGGGTGACAACATCAAAGTGGCGCAACCCTTCTTCCAACAATTGACCGCAAGTCTTCTCCTTCCTCTCCTCTTGGCGTGACTTGGAGAAGGACTTGGTGGCGCAATTTCCCCTAATCTTCCTCAAGGCCGAAACTCATCTTCTCCCTCTTCTCTTGGAGTGAAGAGGATAAGGAGTTGGCGGCATCTTCCTTGCACTTGGCGCATGAACCTTGGAGGTGGCGCAAGAAGAGTGAAGGAACCCTAAGGCTCGATTCTCTTCCCGAGGCTAGCACCGAGCGTGGAAGGGAGCAACGATCAAGGAGTCGACACGTGGATACTTGTAGAGGGCGAACACTTGGGCGCCTTCAACATGGCTTCGACATCTAAACAAGCAAAAGAGGTACATCTCTAACACATCCTTGTGTCTTCTCTCTCGCATGGATCCTTGGGAAAGGAATGTGTTTCGGGTGTAATGCTTCTTCCGCTGCGTCCTGGGACTGCAAAATTTTAAATTACACCCGGCATTCCCTAACAGAGAGTTCTTAGATTGGGTTGACAAACTCGAACGATATTTTGACTGGAGCATGATGCCTAGTCGATCTAAGGTTAGGTTCACCCATTGTCTCTTAGAGGGTACAGCTAGATTATACTGGACAAGTGTAGAGAGAAACCAAGAAATGTTTAGGCGCACTCCTATTGAGAGATGGGAAGATATGCGAGAAAAGCTTAGGGAAAAGTATGTCCCTCCTTACTTCCAACTCAAGATAATTGATGAAGCCATGAGCCTAGTCCAAGGTAACCAATCTGTCACTGATTACACCACTAGGTTTGATGAGCTCCTTTTAAGGAGTGGCATCCATGAAGAATCCCATGTCTCCCTTAGCAGATATAAGAATGGACTTAGACCCGAGATGAAAAGAGGAATGACCTATTTCCAAATAGAGTCTAGAGAAATTGCCTACTAAAGAGCCTTAGAGGTAGAGGAAAACCTAAAGAGAGCTTTTAGGGGGGAGTTTAGTTCCCCTATAGCTTATCCTAAGACACCTACATCAAACCCCTCAAGCTCCCAACCCAAAGCCCCAACATCAACACCCTCTAGACCTAGAACTATCCAAGAACCTAGAGTCACTTGCCATGCTTATCACCAAGTAGGACATTACATGAAAGACTGCCCCAAGAGAGTCCTATACTTAGGTGAAGAAAAACATGAGGAAACATATGAGGAAAACCATGAAGAAACCCACAACCCTGACTCTGAATGTATGATCTGTGAAGAATTAGTTTATGGTAGTGGTGAAGAGCAAACCCAAGATACCTTAGGAGTGGTTAGATGCACCCTGATCAAACCTACCCCAACTGAGGACTGGTGTAGGACCAGTATTTTCCACACCTACACGAAATGCAATGGCAACACGTGCAAAGTAGTGATAGATGGGGGAAGTAGTCTAAACGCGGTCTCTCACACAGCCTTAGTAAAATTCAACCTTAAGGCAGAACCGCACCCTAGTCCCTATAGCATATCCTGGGTCAACCAGTCTAGTGTCCCAGTTACCCATAGGTACTTAGTGCCTCTTCAGTTTGCCATCTACCAAGGCAATATTTGGTGTGACGTCATAACCATGGATGTCGCCCAAGTCTTACTCGGTCGCCCTTGGTTATTTGACATGGATGTTATCCACTACTGTCGGACTAACACTTATGTCTTTAGCTATGATGGGCAAAAGATCAAACTGAATCCTTCCATGCCTAAGGAACTTAAGGCTTCCACTAATAAGGGTAGGATAGAAGAACCTAAGGAACCCAAACCTACCATCCAACTCATAAGGTCCCATGCCTTCACCCAAGATTGCTTAGAGTCCAAACAAGTGTACTCCCTAGTCATTATGGAAACCAACCCATATGAGGAGTCACCTATACCCATAGAAGTTGAGACCCTACTCTCAGGGTACGCTAAGCTCACTAGAGATGAACTTCCCAATGGCCTACCTCCCCTTAGAAAAATCCAACATGTCATAGACCTTGTCCCGGGTTCTACTCTGCCCCACTTACCCCATTATAGGATGAACCCCACTGAGCATCAAGAGCTCAAGAGACAAGTAGATGAACTTTTAGATAAGGGTTTCATTGGGGAGAGTCTTAGTCCATGTGCAGTACCCGCCCTTCTTACCCCAAATAAGGATGGAAGCTGACACATGTGTATAGACTGTAGGGCGATGAATAAGATAACCATTAAATATAGATTTCCTATCCCAAGGTTAGATGATATGCTTGACATGCTGGTAGGTTCTAAGTGGTTTAGCAAGCTAGACCTTAGAAGTGGATACCATCAAGTTAGGATAAGACTTGGGGATGAGTGGAAAACAGCCTTTAAGACTAAGGATGGTTTATATGAGTGGCTAGTCATGCCCTTTGGTCTCTCTAATGCCCCCTCAACCTTTATGAGATTGATGAACCAAGTCTTGAAGTCTTATATAGGAAGATTCTTAGTAGTTTACTTTGATGACATCCTAATTTATAGCAAGACCCAAGAAGAACACATGGAACACCTTAGGAAAACCCTAGACTTACTTCAGGAAGAAAAGCTATACCTTAACCTAAAAAAATGTTCTTTCCTCTCCCCTAGGGCTGTCTTCTTAGGCTTCATAGTATCTGACCAAGGACTTCAAGCTGACCCTAGCAAGATCCAAGCCATCTTAGATTGGCCTGAACCGAAAACCTTGACTGAGATTAGGAGCTTCCATGGTCTAGCTGCCTTATATAGGAGATTCATCAGAAACTTTAGCACCATTGTAGCCCCTATAACCAATTGTATCAAACTGGGTGAGTTTAGTTGGCCTAAGTCTGCTAGTAGAGCCTTTGAGGAGCTTAAGGCTAGAATGACCACTGCCCTGGTCCTGAGATTACCTGACTTTTCTAAAGTTTTCATAGTGGACTGTGATGCCTCAGGAGTAGGAATAGGAGGTACCCTTAGTCAGGAAGGTCACCCCGTAGCCTTCTTTATTGAAAAATTAAATGAGGCTAAGCAAAGATATACCACTTATGATAAGGAGTTCTATGTTGTAGTTCAATCCTTAAGGCACTAGAGACACTACCTAATACATAATGAATTTATTCTAAATAGTGACCACCAGGCTTTATCTTTTTTAAGTGCTCAGAAGAAATTAAATGCTAGGCATGCTAAATGGGTAGAATATCTTCAACAGTATACTTTTGTTTTAAAACATAAGTCTGGAACTGAAAATAAAGTTGCTGATGTTTTGAGTAGAGTAACTTTACTTGTGCAAAAATTATCTGTTGGATTTGATCCAATGAAGCATGAATACTTAGAATGCCCTGATTGTTCAAGCATATATTCTGAGCTTAGCATAGACCCATTGAGTCATCCCCTCTATACCCTAAGGGATGAGCTTTTGTTTCTTGGGCCAAAGTTGTGCGTTCCCAAGACCTCAATCCGAGACTTCCTTGTTTGGGAGATCCACGGAGGAGGGTCTGCCGGGCACCATGGCCGGGACAAGACTCAAGCCTTAGTGGAGGAACGGTTCTTCTAGCCGAACCTCTATAGGGATGTAGCTAAGGTTGTCAAACATTGTAGGACCTTTCAGACAAGTAAAACTCAGAAACATAACTTTGGTCTGTACACGCCCCTACCCATTCCTCAAGCACCTTGGCAGGACCTTAGCATGGATTTCATCTTAGGTTTACCAAGGACCCCCTCTAGACATGATTCTATCTTTGTCATAGTGGATAGGTTTACCAAGATGGCACACTTTATACCTTGCTATAAAACCACAGATGCATCACATGTAGCTAGGTTATTCTTTAAAGAGGTTGTAAGACTTAGAGGTACCCCTCTGACTATAGTATCTGATAGGGATTCTAGCTTTGTTGGACATTTCTGGAAAACCCTGTGGACTATGTTGGGAATCAAACTCAAATTCTCCACGGCCTATCATCCTCAGACGGATGGGCAGACCGAAGTGGTCAACCGATCACTTGGGAGCATTTTGAGGAGTTTGGTAGGAGAGCATCCAAGCACATGGGATAAGCTATTACCCATTGCCGAGTTCTCCTACAATAGTGTTGTCAACAAAACCACAGGATTATCCCCCTTTCAAGCCAACTTAGGGTACTAGCCTAGAAAGCCTGTTGACTTATTTCCTTTACCTAGGCACTCTCATGTTTCTATGTCTGCCAGAGATTTTTCTACTAACATGTCACATTTGCATCACGAAATACATTGCCAAATGCTTGATGCTGTTAATTCTTATCGCAAGAGTGCTAACAAGAAACGCCGAGAAAGGAAGTTTTCTGTAGGTGAACAGGTTATACTACGGGTCAGGGAGGAGCCCATCCATGGATCTGGCCGCAAGTTGGATGCAAAGGGACTCGGACCCTTTACCATCGTGGAGAAGATCAACGATAATGCCTATGTCTTCGATCTACCACCGGACTTGGGGATCCCCACCACTGTCAACGTGGAGGATCTCACACGCTATAAGGAGCTGGTCCTCATTGAGGAGTTGACTGACAGGCTCGAGCCACATAGCATACTTGAGGATCAAACACGACTCACCACGGACAAGGTACAAGTATTTTATTGTGTTAAGTTTACATCAGGTGAGGAGGCTTGGCTTCCTGAAGCTGAGTTGGAACAGGCTGCTCCAGAATTACTCCAAGGGTAAAAAGATAATTCTCCGTAGGTGAATTTTTCTCACCCGGGGAAAAATGATGGAGAGGCCAACCCTGCTCCTAGAAGGTCTAGTAGTACTAGGAGGAAGCCCACCAGATATGGCTTTCCCTCCTAGGTTACCCCTTCTTTCCTTATTTGCACTTTCCATATTTGCAACTAGTACGAATAAGTTCTTGTGAACCTTGTAGCACTAGGTTATGCATTACTTTCTAGGATGGTCTACTTGTTTTTGCAAATAAATTGGCAGGCTAAAGCCAGCTCAAGAGACTCTAAAGAAGCTCAAGCCAAATGGAGTTCCAATTAAGGAAGGAAGCACTTCAACTAAAGACTTCAAGTTGAAGATGCACTCATTTAATGCAACTCCACCTTTCCAAAACAATCCTTGGTGCAACCACCACAACATCATTCCAAATCAACCAATGGCGCCACCTTTGGAGATGAATTCGAATTCAAGAGGAACCAGCCCACAAACTTGCCATTTGGGAGAGATCTTCAATGTGCCTATCATCAAGATCCACAAATCATGGGATTCCATCTAGATCCCCAATTTGTGGAATCATCCTTGGAAGTTTTCCTAGCCGCCCAAGCACTTGAAGGAAAGTTTTCAAAATTCAAACAAATTCATTGTATGAAGACACCTTATCATCCAAGCAAACAAGGAAGGAGCTCAAGAGGAATTCGGCCACATCAAAGAGCAAACCGAAGGATGACATTCAAAATTCAAATTCAACCACTAAGAAGGAAGTGTTTTATTAGAGCATTAATTTCTTCCTTATCTTTGTAATTGCGCCTAGGGTGAACCCTTGCCCATGGCTTGATTAGCCTATAAGATGTAATCCCTCTTCTCTTTGTCGAATTAGTTGCCTAGATGAAAAAAACTTGTGTTAGCATTGGTGCTTGTGTCGCCTAAGAATTTTCTACCTCCCCCTCTTCTAAAGGGCCAAGCCCTTTCCCTTCCTTTCTTCTCTATTCTATCACAACCAAACCTTGGAGCCTTCCTTGAGAACAACTTGCGCACATCCAAAGGATCCTTGTTCCTTGTTCTCGTCAAAGGGACAGAAGTGCACAAAGAACGTTCATCAAGTTCGGCATCATGAAGAACTCCTCCTTTGAAGGCAACCAACGGCTAAGTTCTTTCACCCTCCCTCTTCTTTGTGTTTTGAACTCTTTCCTACACTAATTGGAGTTGTTCTTTTTGAAGGTTGGCGCAAGACTTGGGAGATCCTCTTGGCGCAAGTGCCTCTCCTCTTCTCTCCCCCTCTCTTCCTTAGTCAAAGTGTTAAGGAAATTTGTGAGGCTTAACCTCCCCCTTAGTTCTTGATCTGTAATATGAGTCCGTGGAATGTGCGGATCTTACTTGTCTGTGTTTGTTTGTAATGAAGCAACTCCTTCCATCAGAGTAGGACCGTTGAAGACCGGGACGTCATGATCCTTCTATTCTCAAGGATCGCACTGTGAGTATTTCTTCTAGTCATTTCAATTCGTAGATTATGTGTCATTTCAATTTGTAGTTTCAAAGTAACTTAGTTCCGGGTTTCTCTAGATATTAAAATACAAAAAAAAATACTTTCCAACCCCGTTGGAAGTAATTTCATTTTTTACTCTAAAATACAAAAAGTATTTTCTCAAAGCGTTGTTTGCATGAACCCTTATTGTGTGAGTGATTTCCCCTCCATCAGTTTGGATGCGTGAGCTCCTTCATGCAATATATTGAAGAGGCATGAGCACATCATAGGGCGAGAGCAAGGACTTCATTGGCACAAGCTCCTCTTCCATTGCCGCAAGCAAGCTTCCTCCCCTTCCTCTTGGCGCAAGGTGGACTTGTGCTTGGCGGCATCTCTTCTCCTTCTCCTTATTCTTTGGCGCTTCATCCTTGGAGGTGGTGCAAGGCCTGAAGAAGGTGAACAAAGGCTTGGATCTTCTTCCCGAGGCTAGCATTGGGCGTGGAAGAAGAGAGCTCGAGGCATCCGTGTGTGTGAGACTGCAGAGGGCGCATGCTTGGGTGCCTACCTCGACATCGGCCTCATCTTGCTTTAAGGTATTTTCTATCTCTTCGTGTCGACTCCCTCGCTTGACGATCTTCACTGGTTTTTGGGACTGGCCTGTTTCGGGGATATTCTTCCGCTGTGCAATGTGTATGTATTGTAATGATTCTAAAAAATTGTAAAATATCCCTGGGGTATCCCAACAGTGGTATCAGAGCGACTTGCGAGACTCGAACGATGTATTTTCATGCTTTTCCATGCTCACATGCCATATCTATATTTTCGCAATATAACATGATAATGGCGCATGATTTTTCTAAGTAAGAAAAATTAGGGTTTCTTGTTCCTATCATCTTGTCAATCTCTTTTGGATTTTTGGGTTATTTTTCTTTCTTGATTTAAAGATCAAAGGCGCACATAGTTTTGTCAAGTAGGACGGGCATTGTGTCTTCGGACTAGCCAGGTCTCTTGATCTGACAAAATTGCCAGCCGAAAGGATCTATGAAATTATCATGAAAAATTAATCACAAATAACCAAAAGATTTATGATAAGAAGATGAGGAAAAGAGACTTGTTTTATGAAAAAGTAAAATTTCATATTTTATGTTTTTCATGAGCATATAGAATTGCATGAGTAAATACCTTGGTTGTGCATAATGTTGTGGTCATAAGTCAAGCCCCTTTGCATGCTTGTGATGTATCCTTGTGAGGCCTGCGTGCCACTTTTCTTTACTTTTAACTAAGAAGAAGATTAGGGTGGCGCATGTACTTGGAGATTGACGGACGCATGCTTGCTTGCGCACCTTGCTTGGTGGCGCAAGAAGCACTCTTCCTTGATGGCGCATGGTGTAGTGGCACAAGATGACTTGGCCGAGCCTTAGGGCTTGTGTGCTAGGTGTCTTGGCCCATACATGGTGGCTCATCACTCTTGAAGGAAGCCCATGGCATTGGCCGAACCTATGGGGGTGCTTCTAGGGTTTCCTTAGAACTACCTCTAGGGTTTGAGAGCTAAACCATGATGAGAAAAAACCTTAGAGCCAACCTTGAAGACCAAGCTAGCGGTCGGCTAGGCTAGGACTAGTTTTAGGGGGCTTGAGTCCTAAGTCAATAGTTGAACTTCCTTTTGGCATGGGTTGGTTCAATGTCTTGAATAGGCTATGATCACATCATTCCTTTACTATTTTTCAGTATCTGCTAAAGCATGCCTGTGATGTTTTATCGTTATGTTATCACTATAGGATTGCATGCCCGTATTGTTAGACATAAGATAAAATGGATGAGACCTTAATCAAAAACCCTCAATTAAAATATCAAGTCTAGTAGCCTTCTAATGCGTAGCCCTCAATAAGTTATCGATTAGAGGAGTTGTGAATTGTTTCCCACCCTCGTGGGACACACCCTCTTATCTTTAGAAAGTGCGTGGTGGCAATGGTTTCCCTAGTCTAGTTTTAACCTGGGCGTGCCTTCGCAAGGAAACTTGTTGGCCCTGGGCATAACGATTAGGAATGGACTTGACTAGATTTTCGTATGTGCTGGGCACATGATGAAACTCTAGAGGCAACATTGAGAGGTTTGGCTTTCAAGCTGTATCCAGCCCTCGCTGGACATGAGATGCCCAGACTATCTCAACAAGTGGAGTTGCTTGGAGCAACCGGCCGACGTGCCCACCTTAAGAAACATGGGTCACTTTGGGCATCTCAACCCACCCTCGTGGGAGGTGAAGCTGTTAGGGAATGCCGGGTGTAATTTAAAATTTTGCAGTCCCAGGACGCAGCAGAAGAAGCATTACACCCGAAACACATTCCAGTCCCAAGGATCCATGCGAGAGAGAAGACACAAGGATGTGTTAGAGATGTACCTCTTTTGTTTGTCTAGATGTCAAAGCCATGTTGAAGGCGCCCAAGTGTTCGCCCTCTACAAGTATCCACGCGTCGACTCCTTGATCGTTGCTCCCTTCCACGCTTGGTGCTAGCCTAGGGAAGAGAATCAAGCCTTAGGGTTCCTTCACTCCTCTTGCGCCACCTCCAAGGTTCATGCGCCAAGTGCAAGGAAGATGCCGCCAACTCCTTATCCTCTTCACTCCAAGAGAAGAGGGAGAAGATGAGTTTCGGCCTTGAGGAAGATTAGGGTTTAATTGCGCCACCAAGTCCTTCTCCAAGTCACGCCAAGAGGAGAGGAAGGAGAAGACTTCCGGTCACTTGTTGGAAGAAGGGTTGCGCCACTCTGATGTTGTCGCCCTTTGCCCTTGCTTTCGCCCCTCTATGTTTGTTCACGTCTCCAAGCGTTCATCAACTAGAGAGGGTGACAATGGGTCCTATAAATAGGACTAGAGGTGGTTTGAGCAAGGGCTAGGATCATGCCAAGTGTATGGCTAGGATGAGGTGTCTTGAAGTAAGGAAAGTCTCCAAGACTTTACCATAAACCTCATTCAACCTATCCATAAAAGTCCAAGCACTATATCAGCCCAAGACATGCCTCAAATGCATTCTTACCATCAAAGGCTAAGTGGCTAGGCGCAACATGAAGAATTCGGCTAGGGTAAGGGTTTGGGTGCATGTAGGGTTCATAAGGAAAGTCTCCAAGACTTTACCATAAACACCTTCCTACTTCTCATATGCGCCCAAGCTCTTTCCAAAAGAGTCCTCAAGCCATATCAGCCCCAAGACTTGCCTTAGAGGCAAGTATTCTATCCAAGGAAGAAGGGCTAGGCGCCCTTTACTTCCATAATGAAGCAAAGGCGCCTCCCTCACCCCATTATGCCCCTAGGCGCCAATGGGGTGAGATTTCTCCCCATTATACCCTTTTAAGCCAATTCCTCTTCATGACAACTAATTATTGGGCCTCATTGGATAATGAGCTAGCCCAAACTTCATGTCATGGGTTGATTAAGCCATTGGATCTAATCCAATGCAACCCTAATTCAAATGTGACCAATCTAGGTCAATTTCGGGTCAACCTGCCAAAATTGAAGTTTGGCTCCAATAACTTTCTTCCAACTCATCAGGCCCATTGGCGCTGATGAAATCTTCCAAATGGATCCAAGTTATCCAATAACTTGATCCTAAGGCTTCTGAATAAAGCAACGTCAAGAGTCTATTGCGTGTGACCCCGTAGGATCCATATGACGATGGCAATGATGTAAACATCATAAGTAGTGAGGGGTATCTAGCAACACATCACTACTACCCATGTCATAGGACTTAAGTCATTATGGCAACAACTCCTAACAAGCAACGAGGATTCCCATTGCATTACAGATCCCTTTGCCTAAGCTGATATCCTGCCATTGGATTAGTCTCAAGTTTATTATCCAATGCATTGGTCATGACTCAACAAGTGTGGCCACACTTTCCTGTCATGCACCAATAAGGTGGGGCGCCCCGAGTGGATATCATGCTTCCAATAAGGAAGGGGCAAATCCTACTATTGGTCATCCATGTCTCTACATGACTTATGACATGCCCAATGACAGTCGTTTTGATCTCCCAATTACGGAGAGACGTAAGACTGTATTAAAGCACACCCATCATCAAATCTAGACATGAATACCTCAAGTCTAAGGATCAATGCAAACCTCTTGCATGTGAGATTGACTTGTTGACTAGACAAGTCAATCCTCACGATGGATCACTCCAGTGCATCCAATGCACCTATATGTCTGCGTTACTGTGCCCCGCACATAACCAGCCCATACACCAGTCTCACATGTACCAAAGCTGTCCCATATCCGCTAAGGTACCTTGTCTGGGGATAGCTTATGAGAACGGATCTAATCCAAACTCCTGGGACATTATTTATGCAACTCAATACATCAACGCAGGTAGAGAAGTCTGCATAATAATGACCATGCCTATATAAAGAGTAATAGTTCTATCAAAGTACATTCAAACAATGCCTGACCATGTCCATACATTGGTCTTTAGGGCATATACACCAACAGAAGCCTCATGTGGAATAAGGATCCCATCTCACTAGGAAATCTTAAATTTCCTGATTGACTTTGTGGGTTGTCAATTCGATTAAAATAGTGGGAGCCATATGAAAGTCCCCTACCACGAGGGGGCGAAACCCTAATAGGCGCATGCAGAGGTTTTAACACAGCGGAAAAGGTTTCTAGATCGATGCATGCAGTATGATCAACTTTATTTTCGTATACATGAGAATCGATCCTTACCGATGCCATTTCTTGGATGGCGTCTAGGAAGTAGAGAGTCAAACGCTTCTCCTCCAAATGGTGCGCACACAAGGTGATCAATGCGCCTACTCCCTTAGTGCTCCTTGTGCTAGCAAGGTTCCAAGGTCTCCTGATCGAATGGAAGGGAAGGAGATGTTTTTCTTCTTGGCCGAATCCTCTCCAAAGCGTCAAGGCGACACACAACGAGTGAACCTCTAGAGAGAGGGGCGAGAGGCGAGAATAAAACTTCTCTTGGCGTTAACGTGAGGCGTGGCCTCATGGCTTCTAAAAATAGCAAACCACCAACGTTCATGCGACCATGGGTTTACCCGAACGCATTTTGCTCTCCCCTTGAACCATGCGCTCACATGATGAGCTGGTTCAATTTCGTTTTGGTTCAAAGACCAATTAAGCCAAGCATCTGGTTCAGATCACAATAAACCCTAAAGGTTCAAGATCCAACCGTTCATCTCTTGATGCTCTTGATCTAGCATCAATTCTCTCGATCGAAGCTTACCGATCTCAAGCCCTAATCAATCAAACATGATCAGACCAGATCTCACTTACAATCAGAGATTAAATCCCTTTAAACTGAACCAGAACAATTCAGTCCACACGATCTGACTTAAGTAAGCCATATCATCAAATTGTGCGACCCTAAGGGTTTCCTTTAAATGTCGGTAACGATAACATACGTTATCACGATCAGTGAGGGGTATCTAGCAACACATCACTGTCTCCCGATATAAAGGAAAGAGACTTCCAAGACTACACCCAAACCACAGCACAACTGTGAACCCAACTCACTAGGCATATGTGTTTCCTTTGCCACTGGACGTTCTTATTGGACAAGCGTGTCAAGCCTGTAATTCCAATATGATGAGAATGATTAGATCAGATGATCATAGTCATCTGGGTATGGCCATACACTTTCTCAATCATCTCATCCAGGGGGCCCCATATAGAACATCACACTCCAATCAAGGAGACGGCAATCCTATATCTATCACTAGTGCCCTAACATGACTCATGCTCATTATCCAAGATAATCTATAACCATTATGTTTCAAATGATATCGAACTACCTCAAAACAATGCCAATCATCATTTAGAAACACAAGTGATCTCAAGTCAGAGGAAATATGCCACTTGTTTGCATATAAGGATTATTCACATTGTGACAAGCAATTGAATATCCTAAGTAGGGTCTGTCCAGTACATCCAATGTACCCATGAGTCTACATCTTATTCCATGCTCGAAGCATCCTATAAGATTAGAACACATATTAGTCTTAATCATATCAAGGCTGTCTCATGTTCACCAAGATATCTCGACTAAGGACAAAACTGCATGTCAGCCAAGCTGAACAGCATTGAGACATTATTCAGAAGTATACATATTGCAGCAGATGATGTAACAACCTGAATAACAACCATTGCCTTTATAAACGTAGAGTTTAAACATGATACTGAAATAATCCCAAGGCTTCAAATATTAGCCTTAAGGGCATACCCCAACAATCTCCCACTTGCACTTAATCTAATGGTTGAGAAATCTCAAACCCATATTATTACAGTGCTTCTCATGCTTCTGCTGCGCCAGAGGCTTAGTAAGCGGGTCAGCTAGATTGTCATCTGTATGAACCTTGCAGATTTTGAACTCGCCACGATTAATGATCTCCCGGATCAAGTGATACCTTCTCTGTATGTGCTTGGACTTCTGGTGTGACCGTGGTTCCTTTGCTTGAGCTATAGCTCCAGTGTTATCACAGAAGATAACCAATGGATCTGCACTCGAAGGAACAACACCAAGTTCCTGAACGAACTTACGAATCCAGACTGCCTCCTTGGATGCTTCCGAGGCTGCAACATACTCGGCTTCTGTTGTGGAATCAGCAACAATTGACTGTTTGAAACTTTTCCACACCACTGCCCCTCCATTCAAGCTAAAAACATAGCCTGATTGCGATCGGAAATCATCCTGGTCAGATTGGAACGAAGCGTCAGTATATCCTTCAATACTGAGTTCTTCCTGACCTCCATAAATCAAGAACATATCTTTGGTCCTCCGAAGATATTTCAAAATGTTCTTGACTGCAATCCAGTGTGCCTTACCTGGATTACTTTGGAATCGACTGGTTACGCTTAACCCGTAAGCGACGTCTGGGCGAGTACACAACATCGCATACATAATGGACCCAATAGCCGAAGCATAAGGCGTATTGTCCATTTCATCTTTCTCAGTCTGTGTTTGTGGACACTGACTCTTTGAAAGATTCAGACCATGTCTGACTGGAAGATATCCTCTTTTAGAATTCTCTAAATGAAATCTCTCCAGGACTTTATCGATGTAAGTACTCTGGCACAGCCCGAGAAGCCTCTTAGATCTATCTCTGTAGATCTTCACACCTAATACATAGGCTGCTTCTCCTAAATCTTTCATCTGGAAACATTTTTCTTAACCATGCCTTGACAGCATGCAGTTCAGGAATATCGTTTCCAATAATCAAGATATCATCGACGTAGAGGACTAGGAAAGTAATCACGCTCCCACTAAACCTCTTATATACACACGGGTCATCTTCATTCTTGATGAAACCAAACTTACAGATTGATTCATCAAAACGAATATTCCAGCTTCGCGATGCTTGTTTAAGTCCATAAATGGACTTCTTCAATTTGCATATTTTATGACGATCTGATGGATTAGTGAAACCTTCAGGTTGTGTCATGTACACATCCTGTTCTAGAGTTCCATTAAGGAAAGCGGTCTTCACATCCATTTGCCAGATTTCATAATCATAATATGCAGCTATCGCGAGAATAATCCGAATAGACTTGAACATGGCTACAGGAGAGAAAGTTTCATCATAATCTATCCCGTAGATTTGTTTGAAACCTTTCGCAACTAGCCTGCCTTTATAGGTAACCACGTTACCATCCATGTCAATCTTCTTCTTGAAGATCCACTTACAGCCTATAGGGATTACTCCCGGAGGCGGATCAACCAAATTCCAGACTTGGTTATCAGACATGGAGTCCATCTCGGCGCGCATAGCTTCAAGCCATCTCGCTGAGTCCGGTCCACTGACCGCATCCGCATAAGTGAGGGGTTCATCATTATCAATGATGTAGACTCCGTCATAGCGCTCAGGCTGTCGACGGATCCTTCCCGATCTTCGCGGTTCCCGTGATATCTGAGCCTTAGGTTGTTCAGTAACCTGATCTACTGGCTCAGGCTCATCCAACTGCGCTTGACTACTTTGTCCTGCATCTGGATTCTCATCCAGCTTTATTTCTCTCCCACTGGCCTCTTGCAGAAGAAATTCCTTCTCAAGAAAAATAGCTGTCCGAGCAACAAATAGCTTGTTCTCCTCAGGATTGTAGAAATAATAACCCTTAGTTTCTTTAGGGTAACCGACAAAGATACATTTATCAGATCTGCTCTCCAGTTTCCCAGAGGCGAGCTTTTTGACATAAGCCTCGCAACCCCAGATTTTAATAAATGTCAAGCTTGGCTGTTTCCCATACCATAACTCATATGGAGTCTTAGAAACGGCCTTGGATGGCACTTGGTTTAGTACCTTTGCAGCTGTTTCCAGTGCAAATCCCCAAAAGGAGTAAGGTAGAGTAGCCTGACTCATCATTGAACGAACCATATCAAGTAAGGTTCTATTTCTCCTCTCGGACACACCATTCCATTGTGGTGTTCCTGGCGGAGTGAGCTGTGAGATAATCCCACACTCCTTCAGATAGTTAGTAAACTCTCGACTCAAGTATTCACCACCTCGATCTGAGTGAAGTGCCTTGATATTTCGGCCTAGCTGATTTTGTACTTCATTTTTGAACTCTTTGAACTTGTCAAAAGATTCACTCTTATGTCTCATTAAATAGACATAACCATACCTACTGAAATCATCAGTAAAGGTAATGAAGTATGAATAGCCACCTCTGGCATGTTTACTAAATGGCCCACACACATCGCTGTGAATGAGGTCTAGTAAACCTGAAGCCCTTTGACCTTTATTAGAAAAAGGAGACTTCGTCATTTTACCCATTAAACAAGCTTGGCATGTATCAAGCTCCTCATAGGAGAATGATCCCAGCAGTCCATGGTCATGCAACCGCTTAATGCGTTTCTTGTTAATATGGCCTAAATGAAGAGTCCCCTTCAAGGGGGAGCGCAAGCGGATAAAACCCCTTTCAAGAGGGGGGCCGAAACCCTAAGGTAGGGGGCGCATGCAAGTTTGCTAGGGTTTCATCATATATGATCGCTTACATGCTCATATAATCAACTATGATAAATTGATTGAAGCAAGAGGGAGATTCATACCAACGCCATTGGCTTGGAGGTCGGCTTGGAAGAAGAGAGCAACTTAGATCTCCTCCAAAAGTTCACACACAAGATAAAGATCGCCTACCCCTTGTGATGCTTGTGCTAGCAAGAATCTTCAAGGGTCCTTGCCGTGTGTAAGGGGATGAAGAGACGATTTCCTTTTGGCCGAGAGCTCCACATGCAAAACCACTTCTCCTCGTCAACCTCTTGCCCAACCAAGTTCAAGGCGTTGAAGTGAAGACAAGAACGCATATGCGTTTTGGCGTTCAAGAGAAACCGGCCTTGATGACTTTCCATAAATGGATGATCATCAAGCCATGCGCTTACTCCAACCCAAAACGCATATTAGCATTGAACCAAGCGTTCACCTTTGTGAACCGGTTCAAGCCAACATGTTCCAATCGCATTTGGTTCATGAACCAAACCGAAATAGCTCAAGCCATGTGGTCTAGACCATATTGAACCCTAAGGCTCAAGATCTCACCATTCATCTCCTGATGCTCCTGATCTCACCGATCTAGCATCATCTCTCTCGATCGAAGCTTACCGATCTCAAGTCCTAATCAATCAAACATGATCAGACCAGATCTCACTTACAATCAGAGATTAAATCCCTTTAAACTGAATCCAAACAATTCAGTCCACACGATCTGACTCAAGTAAGCCATATCATCAATTGTGCGACCCTGAGGGTTTCCTTTAAATGTCGGTAACGATAACTCACGTTATCACGATCAGTGAGGGGTATCTAGCAACACATCACTATCTCCCGATATAAAGGAAAGAGTCTTCCAAGACTACTCCCAAACCAAAGCACAAGTGTGAATCTATTCACAAGGCATGCATGTGTCCCTTGCCACTGGATGTTCTTATTGGACAAGCGTGTCAAGCCTGTGACTCCAATATGATGAGCATGATTAGATCAGATGAACATAGTCATCTGGGTATGGCCATACACTATCTCAATCATCTCATCTAGGGGGGCCCTTATAGAACATCACACTCCTTCAATAAGGAGACGGCAATCCTCTATCTATCACTAGTGCCCTAACCTGACTCAAGCTCATTATCCAAGATAGTCTATAACCATTATCTTTCAAATGATATTGAACTACCTCAAAACAATGACAATCATCATTCAGAGACACAAGTGATCTCAAGTCAAAGGACATGTGCCACTTGTAGCATACAAGGATTATTCACATTGTGACAAGCAATAAGAATATCCTAGTAGGGTCTGTCCAGTACATCCAATGTACCCATGAGTCTACATCTTATTCCATGCTCGAAGCATCCTATAAGATTAGAACACATATTAGTCTCAATCATATCAAGGCTGTCTCATGTTCACCAAGATATATCGACTAAGGACATTATAGCATGTCAGCCTAGCTGAACAGCTTTGAGACATTAATCAGAAGTACACTTATTACAGCAGACAAGGTAACAACCTGAATAATAACCATGCCTTTATAAACACAAGAGTTTATTACATGATACTGTTACAATCCCAAAGGCCTCAAACATTAGCCTTAAGGGCATACCCCAACAATCTCCCACTTGCACTTAATCTAATGGTTGAGAAACCTCAAACCCATATTATTACAGTGCTTCTCATGCTTCTGCTGCGCCAGAGGCTTAGTAAGCGGGTCTGCCAGATTGTCATCTGTATGAACCTTGCAGATTTTGATCTCGCCACGATCAATGATCTCCCGGATCAAGTGAAACCGTCTCTGTATGTGCTTGGACTTCTGGTGCGACCGTGGTTCCTTTGCTTGTGCGATGGCTCCAGTGTTATCACAGAAGATAACCAAAGGATCTGCACTCGAAGGAACAACACCAAGTTCTCTCACGAACTTATGAATCCACACTGCCTCCTTGGATGCTTCCGAGGCTGCAACATACTCGGCTTCTGTTGTGGAATCAGCAACAGTTGACTGTTTGAAACTTTTCCACACCACTGCTCCACCATTCAAGCTAAAAACATAGCCTGATTGCGATCGGAAATCATCCTGGTCCGACTGGAACGAAGCGTCAGTATATCCTTCAATACTGAGTTCTTCCTGACCACCATATATCAAGAACATATCTTTGGTCCTCTGCAGATATTTTAAAATGTTCTTGACCGCAATCCAGTGCGCCATACCTGGATTACTTTGGAACCGACTGGTCACGCTTAACCCGTAAGCGACGTCTGGGCGAGTACACAACATCGCATACATAATGGACCCAATAGCCGAAGCATAAGGCGTATTGTCCATTTCATCTTTCTTAGTCTGTGTTTGTGGACACTGACTCTTTGAAAGATTCAGACCATGTCTGACTGGCAGATATCCTCTTTTAGAATTCTCTAAATGGAATCTCTCCAGGACTTTATCGATGTACGTACTCTGGCACAGCCCGAGAAGCCTCTTAGATCTATCCCTGTAGATCTTCACACCTAACACATAGGCTGCTTCTCCTAGATCTTTCATCTGGAAACATTTTCCTAACCATGCTTTAACAGCATGCAGTTCAGGAATATCGTTTCCAATGATCAAGATATCGTCGACGTAGAGGACTAGGAAAGTAATCACGCTCCCACTAAACCTCTTATATACACACGGGTCATCTTCGTTCTTGATGAAACCAAACTCAGAGATTGATTCATCAAAACGAATATTCCAGCTTCTTGATGCTTGCTTAAGTCCATAAATAGACTTCTTTAACTTGCATATTTTATGACGATCTGATGGATTCGTGAAACCCTCAGGTTGTGTCATATACACATCCTCATCCAGATTTCCATTAAGTAAAGCTGTCTTCACATCCATCTGCCAGATCTCATAATCGTAATATGCAGCTATCGCGAAAAGAATCCGAATAGACTTAAACATAGCTACAGGTGAGAAAGTTTCATCATAATCTATCCCGTAGATTTGTTTGAAACCTTTCGCAACTAGCCTGCCTTTATAGGTAACTACGTTACCATCCATGTCAATCTTCTTCTTGAAGATCCATTTACAGCCTATAGGGATTACTCCCGGAGGCGGATCAACCAAATCCCAGACTTGGTTATCTGACATGGAGTCCATTTCGGCTCGCATAGCATCAAGCCATCTAGCTGACTCTGGTCCACTGACCGCATCCGCATAAGTGAGGGGTTCATCATTATCAATGATGTAGACTCCGTCATAGCGCTCAGGCTGTCGACGGATCCTTCCCGATCTTCGCGGTTCCCGTGATATTTGAGCCTCAGGTTGTTCAATAACCTGATCCACCGGCTCAGGCACATCCAACTGTGCTTGACTACTTTGTCCATCCTCTGGATTCTCATCCAGCTTTATTTCTCTCCCACTGGCCTCTTGCAGAAGAAACTCCTTCTCAAGAAATATGGCCGTCCGAGCAATAAATACTTTGTTCTCTTTGGGATCGTAGAAATAATAACCCTTAGTTTCCTTAGGGTAACCGACAAATATACATTTCTCAGATCTGCTCTCCAGTTTCCCAGAGGCGAGCTTTTTGACATAAGCCTCGCAACCCCAGATCCTGATAAATGTCAAGCTTGGCTGTTTCCCATACCATAACTCATATGGTGTCTTAGAAACTGCCTTGGATGGCACTCGGTTTAGTACCTTTGCAGCTGTTTCCAGTGCAAATCCCCAAAAGGAGTATGGAAGAGTAGCCTGACTCATCATAGAACGAACCATATCAAGTAACGTTCTATTTCTCCTCTCGGACACACCATTCCATTGCGGTGTTCCTGGCGGAGTGAGCTGTGAGATAATCCCACACTCTTTTAGATAGTCAGTAAACGCATGACTTAGGTATTCACTACCTCGATCAGAACGAAGTGCCTTGATATTTCGGCCTAACTGATTTTGTACTTCATTTTTGAACTCTTTGAACCTGTCAAAAGATTCACTTTTATGTCTCATAAGATAGACATAACCATACCTACTGAAATCATCAGTAAAGGTAATGAAGTACTGATAGCCACCTCTGGCATGTTTACTAAAAGGCCCACACACATCACTGTGTATAAGGTCAAGTAAACCTGAAGCCCTTTGACCTTTGTTAGGAAAAGGTGACTTCGTCATTTTACCCATCAAACAAGCTTTGCATGTATCAATCTCCTCATAGGAGAATGATCCCAGCAGTCCATGATCATGCAACCACTTAATGCGCTTCTCGTTAATATGGCCTAAACGACTATGCCATAGCAAGGTGCTGTCATCAGCATACTTGGCTTTCTTAACATCAACACTTTGTATAGAACTTTCCATGTCCAACATGTATAACCCATTGTTAATTGAACCAGTTGCATAAACAATATTATCTAAAGATAAAACACACTTTGAAATATTGCATTCAAAGGCAAATCCTTTCCTGACAAGAGCAGGAATAGAGACAATATTTTTAGTTATACTGGGTACAAAATAACAATTGTTTAATTCTAATACAATGCCAGATGGTAAAGAAATGAAATAGTCTCCTACAGCAACAGCAGCAACCCGTGCCCGTTTCCAACGCGTAGGTCTACCTCATGCTGTCCCACCTGCCTTCTTCTCTTGAGTTCCTGTACATTTGAACAAATGTGAACTCCACATGCAGTGTCCAACACCCATGAAATAGAAGAAGATGAAACCATGACTTCCGTCACGTATATACCTGAGCCAGAAGCGATGCTTCCCCTCTTATCTCCTTGGAGCGCTTTACAGTCCTTTTTCCAGTGACCCAGCTGGCCACAGTGGAAACACCTGTTGTCCTTGGACCGCTTCACCTTCTGTTTCAGAGCCTTACTGTAGTTCTTGACAGGGGCTTTGCCCTTCTTCCCCTTCTTCTTGTTCCTGGAAGGAACCATTAAGACAGAGGTTGAAGGCTTTCCCTTCAGAGTTTCCTCAGTAGTCAAGAGCATGTTCAACAGCTCTGCCGGTGTACAATCGATTTTGTTCATATTAAAGTTAATGATGAACGCATCGAAAGAGGGCGGAAGAGACTGTAGAATGATGTCTACAGCAAGCTCCTGGTTGACGGTATGCCCCAGTTTCTCCAGAGCCTCCTTGTGCCCAATCATCTTGAGCACGTGAGCTCCCACTGGGCTCCCTTCAGCCAGTTTGCTCTGAAAGAAGAGCTTCGTCAGATTATAGCGTTCTGTCCTCGCCTGTGCAGCATACAGCATCTTGAGGTTCGCTATAATCTCTATAGCCGACATATCCTCATGCTGACGCTGCAGCGGTGGCGTCATAGACGCTAGCATCCGGCAAGCGACATCAATGCTATCATTGACGTGCTTTTCATAGGCTTCACGAACCGCCCTTGCGGCGTTCGCAGCGGGTTGAGGCGGCACAGCCGTCTCGAGGACATACAGTTTCCTCTCTGCCTTAAGAACGATCTTAAGGTGTCCGAACCAGTCAGAGATGTTCGGCCCAGCAAACTTCTCCCTTTCCAGTAGGGATCGCACATTGAAGCTCATGGTGTTCGTTGCTGCAGGAATCTACAACAATGCAAGAACAGCAAGGTCAGTATCAATGTTTAGAATCAATCCAGGACTTAAGAAAGATTCTTTTTCTCACTATTTTGTCTGACTGAAAAATCCAGTAAACAGTCCGAAAGAGTAACACTCTTTTAGTGAGATGGGATCCAGATTTCATACTTGGTCTCCGCGTCCCGCTCAGGCGAGATAAGATGCACAGAGAGTACAAGCACTAATCTCTGGTAGGCAGTCCCTGCCAATCGCCAACCCGTGCGATTCCCCTTCATCTGGGCAATCCAGCAGACTGTGCCAACTGAGTTGGTACAACACAATCTCTGACCCCGCAGATGGCTGCCTCCATGTGCTACCATATGCTCCACATATGTAGCCTACATGGTCAAGCTGACCCGACCTACTCCCTGGACCACCACGTGCTATGCTGAGCAACGAGAAGCGATAAATCCCTTCTCTGTAACACGCAGGTGAAATCCCGCACCGTCTGAAGATAGATGGACGTGCCCACTGAGTGGGTACAACACGGCTCCAACGATAATCAGAACAGTGAGGTTTCGCGTCAGAAGGCTTACGAGCTTGATATGTTAGCGTTGGATTTTAACAGTCTTTTATCTTCTTACTATCAGGCAAATCCTATGGCTATAGCAGAAGATAAATAACTCATGCTGTTCTACTTATTTAAACAATAACAGAAAGCATGGATCTTATGTGGTAAAAGCCCATTGACCCTAAGTAAGACCTTAAGTTATCTTAAGTCTTCACTTGCTTCTTGGGTCTTGTTGCCTCTCATCTGGCCCAGACCAGGGCCTAAGCGCCCTCTGCAGCTCAGGTGCGCCCACCAGCTGCATGCGCCTTTGCAATTGTGTTCTGTGCTCTTGTCTAATCAAAATACATTTTGATCTATCTAGACAAGCTTGACTCGCAGGTCAATTATACAATTAATTAATTAAGAATGTGATTCGCAGATCACAAAAATAATAATTTACCAGGCTCGCAGGCCCCAGCACAGCACACATTAAGGGCAACCCACATAAGATTAAATAAACAGGCATCATGGCATCAATCAATTAACATGTGATCCATAGACAAAATAAAATTTTTCGAAATCCCATTGGAATCAATTTTACTTGTCTTATGTGCCCTACAACCTTACAATGGTCCATTGATAGGGATCCACTCATCGTATCTAGTTAGATCCATGCCCTTTGCATGCACCAAGTCTTAACTGACTTGCGTTGACCTAATGGTCAACCATGCATGCGCCAAGGGCTGAACAACCAACATGAGATCTGGCAAGCGGGTGTGACCCCGGGCCTAACTCATGTGTGTTCACAGGGTGTCTCAACCAGACCTCGCTACACGCCTTTGATGCAATCGACCTATAGCCACCACGTGCATGCGCATAGGTGCTATCTGGTCGACCCATCTAGGCTGTCAGATGGTCTGATCAGACTAAGTTGATCTAAACTAGATGATGCTTTCAACCCTAGCAACCCGTCTAAGGGTTTATTGCAGGTGCGGCTTAGATCTAGTTAGAGGCGCGCAAGTAAAGTTTTGATGAAACAAAAACATGTAACATGCGCAACAATGTAAGCAATATACATGCATCAACAAAATTAACCTTACACATGCGCCACCAAAAACATCTCATATATGCGCCTCTGAAATACTTTCAACTAGTATTATCGCATGATGAGAAAACTTAGATCATAAGCGCAAACAAGGATCACCAAACATAGCAATCATATGACCATATGAGATCCTAGCTCTGATACCAATTGAAGAGTCCCCTTCAAGGGGGAGCGCAAGCGGATAAAACCCCTTTCAAGAGGGGGGCCGAAACCCTAAGGTAGGGGGCGCATGCAAGTTTGCTAGGGTTTCATCATATATGATCGCTTACATGCTCATATAATCAACTATGATAAATTGATTGAAGCAAGAGGGAGATTCATACCAACGCCATTGGCTTGGAGGTCGGCTTGGAAGAAGAGAGCAACTTAGATCTCCTCCAAAAGTTCACACACAAGATAAAGATCGCCTACCCCTTGTGATGCTTGTGCTAGCAAGAATCTTCAAGGGTCCTTGCCGTGTGTAAGGGGATGAAGAGACGATTTCCTTTTGGCCGAGAGCTCCACACGCAAAACCACTTCTCCTCGTCAACCTCTTGCCCAACCAAGTTCAAGGCGTTGAAGTGAAGACAAGAACGCATATGCGTTTTGGCGTTCAAGAGAAACCGGCCTTGATGACTTTCCATAAATGGATGATCATCAAGCCATGCGCTTACTCCAACCCAAAACGCATATTAGCATTGAACCAAGCGTTCACCTTTGTGAACCGGTTCAAGCCAACATGTTCCAATCGCATTTGGTTCATGAACCAAACCGAAATAGCTCAAGCCATGTGGTCTAGACCATATTGAACCCTAAGGCTCAAGATCTCACCATTCATCTCCTGATGCTCCTGATCTCACCGATCTAGCATCATCTCTCTCGATCGAAGCTTACCGATCTCAAGTCCTAATCAATCAAACATGATCAGACCAGATCTCACTTACAATCAGAGATTAAATCCCTTTAAACTGAATCCAAACAATTCAGTCCACACGATCTGACTCAAGTAAGCCATATCATCAATTGTGCGACCCTGAGGGTTTCCTTTAAATGTCGGTAACGATAACTCACGTTATCACGATCAGTGAGGGGTATCTAGCAACACATCACTATCTCCCGATATAAAGGAAAGAGTCTTCCAAGACTACTCCCAAACCACAGCACAAGTGTGAATCTATTCACAAGGCATGCATGTGTCCCTTGCCACTGGATGTTCTTATTGGACAAGCGTGTCAAGCCTGTGACTCCAATATGATGAGCATGATTAGATCAGATGAACATAGTCATCTGGGTATGGCCATACACTATCTCAATCATCTCATCTAGGGGGGCCCTTATAGAACATCACACTCCTTCAACAAGGAGACGGCAATCCTCTATCTATCACTAGTGCCCTAACCTGACTCAAGCTCATTATCCAAGATAGTCTATAACCATTATCTTTCAAATGATATTGAACTACCTCAAAACAATGACAATCATCATTCAGAGACACAAGTGATCTCAAGTCAAAGGACATGTGCCACTTGTAGCATACAAGGATTATTCACATTGTGACAAGCAATAAGAATATCCTAGTAGGGTCTGTCCAGTACATCCAATGTACCCATGAGTCTACATCTTATTCCATGCTCGAAGCATCCTATAAGATTAGAACACATATTAGTCTCAATCATATCAAGGCTGTCTCATGTTCACCAAGATATATCGACTAAGGACATTATAGCATGTCAACCTAGCTGAACAGCTTTGAGACATTAATTAGAAGTACACTTATTACAGCAGACAAGGTAACAACCTGAATAATAACCATGCCTTTATAAACACAAGAGTTTATTACATGATACTGTTACAATCCCAAAGGCCTCAAACATTAGCCTTAAGGGCATACCCCAACACTAAACGACTGAATATCCTAGTAGGGTCTGTCCAGTACATCCAATGTACCCATGAGTCTACACCTTATTCCATGCTCGAAGCATCCTATAAGATTAGAACACATATTAGTCTCAATCATATCAAGGCTGTCTCATGTTCACCAAGATATCTCGACTAAGGACAAAACTGCATGTCAGCCAAGCTGAACAGCATTGAGACATTATTCAGAAGTATACATATTGCAGCAGATGATGTAACAACCTGAATAACAACCATTGCCTTTATAAACGTAGAGTTTAAACATGATACTGAAATAATCCCAAGGCTTCAAACATTAGCCTTAAGGGCATACCCCAACACCATAATCATTTAAAACAAGTCCAGTTTAAATGATTCGAAGTAGTACTAATCTGCTATTTCTTAGTTGTTGTAGAACAATGGCTATGAATAATGGCAGATGGTCACTGCGATCTACCCTGGAAAGGGATAAGTTGGTTGGATCCAACTTACTGGACTGGTATATGAACTTGAGAAATGTGCTCAAGCTCGAGAGGAAGCTCTATGTCCTTGAGCAGCCTATTCCTGAGCCACTTCCATGCTCGGCCTCAGTGGCTGAGTAGGATGCTTATGATAAGCATCAGGCTGATTCTTTGGAGGTTGCCAATTTGATGCTAACCAACATGTCGCCCGAATTGAGAGGGCAATATGAATCTAAGAGTGCCTCTAAGATTATTTCTAATCTAAGGGAGCTCTATGATGAATCGGTTGAGCTCAACCCCCCTAAGGTAGACATTCAATGTGTTGAGCCGAAAGGCTTAACTAAGACATTGATGATAAAGATGGAAAGAGTTAGGAATAACAAGTGCTACTCATGTGGAGGACCACCTCACATGATAAAGGACATGGTGCGACTTCAGAATGAGAAGAAGAGAGGTAAAGCTTCGTCTTCATGCTCAGGTATTTATGTCACTGAAATCAACCTTTATACTTCTATGTCATGGGTATTGGATACCGCATGTGGAGCTCATATTTGTACAAATGTGCAGGGGCTGAAGAAAAGTAGATAGTGCAGCCTGGAGAGATTGACCTATGAGTTGGAAACGGGGCACAGGTTGCTGCTGTTGCTATAGAAATTTTGACTCTCTCCCTACCTTTTGGACTTCAGTTAGAGCTAGATAATTGCTATTATGTACCTTAACTTACTAATAACATTGTATCCATTCCTTCTTGGCAAAGAAGGGATTTAAGTTTGAAATAATTAAGAACTTCTATTCTTTTTCATTTGCAAATGTGTTCTATGGGAAGGGTACTTTATGCAATGGTTTATATGTCTTGGACATGGATAGCTCTATTTGTAACGTAAATAATAAAAGGACCAAACTGAGTGGTTCAGTTGGTGCTTTCCTATGGCATTGTCGATTGGCCCATATAAATAAGAATCGCATCCAACAACTCCATGCAAATTGGTTGTTAGATTCAAGTTCCTTGGAGGAATTTGATACTAGTAAACCTTGTTTATTAGGGAAGATGACAAAGGCACCCTTCACCAAGATTGGTGAGAGGGCAGGAGGTTTATTGGATCTCATACATACTGATGTGTGTGGGCCATTCAATAAATAAGTCAGAGGAGGGTACAACTACTTCATCACGTTTACTAATGACTTTAGTAGATATGGTTATGTCTACTTGATGAGACATAAGTCTGAATCCTTTTTGAAATTTAAGGAGTTCATACATGAAGTAGAGAACCAGCTTGGTAGATCCATTAAGGCTCTTCGATCAGATCATGGTGGAGAGTACCTGATCGGTGAGTTATATCCCAACTCACTCACCCTGGAACACCTCAATGGAATGGTGTGTCTGAAAGGAGAAATCGAACTTTGTTGGACATGGTTCAGTCTATGATGAGTCATGCAACTCTACCTCCCTCATTCTACAATCATGCACTTGAGACAGCTTCTCTGATACTGAATAACGTTCTATCTAAGAGTATCTTCAAGATACCATACGAGATATGGAGTGGGAGACGCCCTAATCTCACTTTTATCAGGATCTGGGGATGTGAGGCTTATGTCAAATGTCAGGATTCTAGCAAGCTAGATCCTATATCTAATAAATGTGTGTTTGTGGGGGTACCCTAAGGAAACTAAGGGTTACTACTTCTATGTTCCCACTGAGAACAAAGTTTTTGTTGCTCGGGGTGATGTCTTTCCAGAGAAAGAATTTCTTATGAAAGAAGTTAGTGGGAGGAAGTTTGACTTGAACGAGGTCCAAGTACAACCACAAGAAATAGAGATGGAACCTGAGCCACCTGCACCGGTTGCTGGGCAACCTGAGGGTCAGACATAGGCCCCACGTAGGTCTGGGAGGATTCATCGTGCACCTGAGAGGTATAGGTCGCTGCCGACTCAACATGATGGGATCTTCATCATTGAGGATGAAACCAAGACTTATGATGAGATGGTCAGTGGATTGGACTCCGAGAAATGGCTTGAGGCCATGCGATCCGAGATGGATTCCATGTCAGCTAACCAAGTATGGGATTTGGTTGAGCTGCCAGAAGGGATAAAACCCATAGGGTGTAAATGGGTCTTCAAGAGGAAGACAGACATGGATGGCAACATAGTTACCTATAAAGGTAGACTAGTGGCTGAGTGTTTCAAACAAGTCCACGGGGTGGACTATGACGAAACCTTCTCGCCGGTTGCCATGAGCAAATCCATTCGGATTCTGCTTGCTATAGCTGCATATCATGACTATGAGATATGGTAGATGGATGTAAAGACAGCGTTCCTTAACAGGAAGCTGACTGAGGATGTGTACATGACACAACCTGATGGATTCATCCATCCTGCATATACCAGTAAGGTCTGCAGGCTAAAGAAATCCATTTATGGATTAAAGCAAGCATCTCGAAGTTGGAATCTTCGGTTTGATGAAGCTGTGAGAGATTTGTTGGGGTATGCCCTTAAGGCTAATGTTTGAGGCCTTGGGATTCTTTCAGTATCATGTATAAACTCTTATGTTTATAAAGGCAATGGTTGTTATTCAGTTTGTTACATTGTCTGCCGCAATAAGTGTGCTTCTGAATAATGTCTCAATGCTGTTCAGCTTGGCTGACATGCTGTAATGTCCTTAGTCGAGATATCTTGGTGAACATGAGACAGCCTTGATATGATTGAGACTAATATGTGTTCTAATCTTATAGGATGCTTCGAGCATGGAATAAAATGTAGACTCATGGGTACATTGGATGTACTGGACAGACCCTACTAGGATATTCAATTGCTTGTCACAATGTGAATAATCCTTGTTTGCAACAAGTGGCACATGTCCTCTGACTTGAGATCACTTGTGTTTCTAAATGATGATTGTCATTGTTTTGAGGTAGTTCAATATCATTTGAAACATAATGGTTATAGACTATCTTGGATAATGATCATGAGTCAGGTTAGGACACTAGTGATACATATAGGATTGCCGTCTCCTTGATTGGAGTGTGATGTTCTAAAGGGGCCCCCCTGAATGAGATGATTGAGAAAGTGTATGGCCATACCCAGGTGACTATGATCATCTGATCTAATCATGCTCATCATATTGGAGTTACAAGCTTGACACGCTTGTCCAATAAGAACATCCAGTGGCAAAGGAAACATGTATGCCTCGTGAAGTGGATTCACACTTGTGCTGTGGTTTGGGTGTAGTCTTGGAAGACTCTTTCCTTCATATCGGGAGACAGTGATGTGTTGCTAGATACCCCTCACTGATCGTGATAACGTAAGTTATCGTTACCGACATTTAAAGGAAACCCTTAGGGTCGCACAATTTGATGATATGGCTTACTTAAGTCAGATCGTGTGGACTGAATTGTTTTGGTTCAGTTTAAAGGAGTTTAAACTCTGATTGTAAGTGAGATCTGGTCTGATCATGTTTGATTGATTAGGGCTTGAGATCGGTAAGCTTCGATCGAGAGTATTGATGCTAGATCGGTGAGATCAAGAGCATCAAGAGATGAACGGTTAGATCTTGAACCATTTGGTTTGATTGGATCTGAGCGTATGCTGGTTTGATTTGGTTTTTGAACCAAATTCAATTGGACCGAATAAATAGAACCGGTTCACATAAGTGAATGCTTGGTTCAATTGGAGAAGGATTGTTTCGATGGTTCACTTGGGTGAACGCATGAAACATTGAGGAGTTACTAATTTTGGAAGTCGGTTTCCAAATTGGAAACGCTCCCACGTAGTAACGTTGCTCGCCCATTATTCTCCATTGATTCCTCTCGTGTGAAGGCCTCTCAAGGCTAGGAGGAAAACATTCGGCCAGCAAGACTTCTTCTTCGACATCTCCTACACGCGATTAGGATTCTTGAAGGTCTTTGCTAGCACAAAGGACAACAAGGAGAAAGCCATCTTCACCTTGTGTGCGTCGCCTTTGGAGAAGAAGCATTTGATTCTTTCTCTTCCAAGCCGCCTCCTTACTCATGGCCATGGTAACGCATCTCTATGCTATCGTTTTAAGTTGATCATATGAATATCACATGAGATCCTTTGAAACCCTTGCTTCCGTTGCAAATGAACTATATGCGCCACCTATTAGGGTTTCGGCCCCCCCCCTCCTTTTAGGGGACCCTTCAATTGGTATCAGAGGATGCGGTTCTATATGTGTTCATATGATTGCTTGATGTTATTGTGTGATCCATGTTTGAGCATAAGCTTAAGATCTAAGGTTTTTACATGCTAAAGTTTATGATAGTTCATCATGCGAAAATACATATGTTTGATGTATGTTACACTTTGGCGCATGTATTGGCGCATGTTGTTGTTGCAGGAGTCCCCTTCAAGGGGGAGCGCAAGCGGATAAAACCCCTTTCAAGAGGGGGGCGCAAAACCCTAATACATGCACATAGAACACTATTGCATGGGCGGAAATTAGGGCATCAAGAATCGGTTGCATGATATATATGATCAACTATGAAAAACCGATTGCAAATATCAAGAAGAATCATACCATCGCCATTCGTTGGATGGTGTGTTGGAATCAAAGACCGAAAGGGATCTTCTCCCTAGTCGACGCACACACGATGAGGAATGGCTTCTCCTTGTCGTCTTTGTGCTAGCAAAGCTTCAAGGGTCCTTTGCGCGTGGAGGAGATGAGATCCTTTGGGCTTGGCGAAGAAGAACTTCCTCTACACTCGTCGAGAGCTTTGTCACACGAGAAGAGAGAAAAATCGTCCAAGGTGATGAGAGGCGATTGAGCGAACGTTGTAATCAACGTGGAGGCGTTGCTATCCAAAAATAGCAACCCATTACTCTCAACGGTTATGCGTTCACATGAAGTGAACCGTAACTCCTTCACCCCATTCGAATCTTTGAACCAAGCGCTCACAAGATGAGCCGGTTCAAATGACTTTGGTCCAAGACCAAATCAGCCCAAGCAATGGTCGATCTTATTGAACCTCAAGGCTCAAGATCACCGTTGATCTCAAGATGCTCCTGATCTCACCGATCTAGCATCAAATCTCTCGATCGAAGCTTACCGATCTCAAGCCCTAATCAATCAAACATGATCAGACCAGATCTCACTTACAATCAGAGTTTAAAACCTCTTTAAACTGAACCTAAACAATTCAGTCCACACGATCTGACTTAAGTAAGCCATATCATCAAATTGTGCGACCCTAAGGGTTTCCTATACCTGTCGATAACGATAACTCACGTTATCACGATCAGTGAGGGGTATCTAGCAACACATCACTGTCTCCCGATGGAAAGGAAAGAGTCTTCCAAGACTTCACCCAAACCACAGCACAAGTGTGACTCTAACTCACAAGGCATGCATCTTTCCTTTGCCACTGGATGTTCTTATTGGACAAGCGTGTCAAGCTTGTAGCTCCAATATGATAAGCATGATTAGATCAGATGAACACAGTCACCTGGGTATGGCCATACACTTTCTCAATCATCTCATCTAGGGGGCCCCTGTAGAACATCACACTCCTTAAACAAGGAGATGGCAATCCTATGTCTATCACTAGTGCCCTAACCTGATTCAAGCTCACCATCCAAGATAGTCTATAATCATTGTCTTTCAAATGATATTGAACTACCTCAAAACAATGACAATCATCATTTAGAAACACAAGTGATCTCAAGTCAGAGGAAATGTGCCACTTGTTGCAATCAAGGAATATTCACATTGTGACAAACAACTGAATATCCTAGTAGGGTCTGTCCAGTACATCCAATGTACCCATGAGTCTACACCTTATTCCATGCTCGAAGCATCCTATAAGATTAGAACACATATTAGTCTCAATCATATCATGGCTGTCTCATGTTCACCAAGATATCTCGACTAAGGACATAAAGCTTGTCAGCCTAGCTGAACAGCTTTGAGACATTATTCAGAAGTACACTTATTACAGCAGACAAGGTAACAAACTGAATAACAACCATGCCTTTATAAACAGAAGAGTTTATTACATGATACTGTTACAATCCCAAGGCCTCAAACATTAGCCTAAGGGCATACCCCAACAATCTCCCACTTGCACATAATCTAATGGTTGAGAAATCTCAAACCCATATTATTACAGTGCTTCTCATGCTTCTGCTGCGCCAGAGGCTTGGTAAGCGGGTCTGCCAGATTGTCATCGGTATGAACCTTGCATATTTTGATCTCGCCACGTTCAATGATCTCCCGGATCAAATGAAACCGTCTCTGTATGTGCTTGGACTTCTGGTGCGACCGTGGTTCCTTTGCTTGTGCGATTGCTCCAGTGTTATCACAGAAGATAACCAAAGGATCTGCACTCGAAGGAACGACACCAAGTTCCCGTAAGAACTTACGAATCCAGACTGCCTCCTTGGATGCTTCCGAGGCTGCAACATACTCGGCTTCTGTTGTGGAATCAGCAACAGTTGACTGTTTGAAACTCTTCCACACCACTGCTCCACCATTCAAGCTAAAAACATAGCCTGATTGCGATCGGAAATCATCCTGGTCTGACTGGAACGAAGCGTCAGTATATCCTTCAATACTGAGTTCTTCCTGACCACCATATATCAAGAACATATCTTTGGTCCTCCGCAGATATTTTAAAATGTTCTTGACTGCAATCCAGTGCGCCATACCTGGATTACTTTGGAACCGACTGGTCACGCTTAACCCGTAAGCGACGTCTGGGCGAGTACACAACATCGCATACATAATGGATCCAATAGCCGAAGCATAAGGCGTATTGTCCATTTCATCTTTCTCAGTCTGTGTTTGCGGACACTGACTCTTTGAAAGATTCAGACCATGTCTGACTGGAAGATATCCTCGTTTAGAATTCTCTAAATGAAATCTCTCCAGGACTTTATCGATGTAAGTACTCTGGCACAACCCGAGAAGCCTCTTAGATCTATCCCTGTAGATCTTCACACCTAATACATAGGCTGCTTCTCCTAGATCTTTCATCTGGAAACATTTCCTTAGCCATGCCTTAACCGCATGCATTTCAGGAATGTCATTTCCAATGATCAAGATATCATCGACGTAGAGGACTAGGAATGTAATTACGCTCCCACTAAACCTCTTATATACACACAGGTCATCCTCGTTCTTGATGAAACCAAATTCAGTAATTGATTCATCAAAACGAATATTCCAGCTTCTTGATGCTTGTTTAAGTCCATAAATAGACTTCTTTAACTTGCATATTTTATGACGATCTGATGGATTAGTGAAACCCTCAGGTTGTGTCATATACACATCCTCGTCCAGATTTCCATTAAGGAAAGCTGTCTTCACATCCATCTGCCAGATCTCATAATCATAATATGCAGCTATCGCGAAAAGAATCCGAATAGACTTAAACATGGCCACAGGTGAGAAAGTTTCATCATAATCTATCCCGTAGATTTGTTTGAAACCTTTCGCAACTAGCCTGCCTTTATAGGTAACCACGTTACCATCCATGTCAATCTTCTTCTTGAAGATCCATTTACAGCCTATAGGGATTACTCCCGGAGGCGGATCAACCAAATCCCAGACTTGGTTATCTGACATGGAGTCCATCTCGGCTCGCATAGCTTCAAGCCATCTAGCTGACTCCGGTCCACTGACCGCATCCGCATAAGTGAGGGGTTCATCATTATCAATGATGTAGACTCCGTCATAGCGCTCAGGCTGTCGATGGATCCTTCCCGATCTTCGCGGTTCCCGTGATATCTGAGCCTCAGGTTGTTCAGTAACCTGATCTACCGGCTCAGGCTCATCCAACTGTGCTTGACTACTTTGCCCTTCCTCTGGATTCTCATCCAGCTTTATTTCTCTCCCACTGGCCTCTTGCAGAAGAAACTCCTTCTCAAGAAATATGGCCGTCCGAGCAACAAATACTTTGTTCTCCTTGGGATCGTAGAAATAATAACCTTTAGTTTCCTTAGGGTAACCGACAAAGATGCATTTCTCAGATCTGCTCTCTAGTTTCCCAGAGGCGAGCTTTTTGACATAAGCCTCGCAACCCCAGATCCTGATAAATGTCAAACTTGGCTGTTTCCCATACCATAACTCATATGGCGTCTTTGAAACTGCCTTGGATGGCACTCGGTTTAGTACCTTTGCAGCTGTTTCCAGTGCAAAACCCCAAAAGGAGTATGGAAGAGTAGCCTGACTCATCATAGAACGAACCATATCAAGTAACGTTCTATTTCTCCTCTCGGACACACCATTCCATTGTGGTGTTCCTGGCGGAGTGAGCTGTGAGATAATCCCACACTCTTTCAGATAGTCAGTAAACGCATGACTTAGGTATTCTCCACCTCGATCTGAGCGAAGTGTCTTGATATTTCGGCCTAGCTGATTTTGTACTTCATTCTTGAACTCTTTGAACTTGTCAAAAGATTCACTTTTATGTCTCATCAGATAGACATAACCATACCTACTGAAATCATCAGTAAAGGTAATGAAGTACTGATAGCCACCTCTGGCATGTTTACTAAATGGCCCACACACATCACTGTGTATAAGGTCAAGTAAACCTGAAGCCCTTTGACCTTTGTGAGGAAAAGGTGACTTCGTCATTTTACCCATTAAACAAGCCTTGCATGTATCAATCTCCACATAGGAGAATGATCCCAGCAGTCCATAATCATGCAACCGCTTAATGCGCTTCTCGTTTATATGGCCTAAACGACTATGCCATAGCAAGGTGCTGTCATCAGCATACTTGGCTTTCTTATTATCAATGTTTTGTATCGAATGTTCCATGTCCAACATGAACAACCCATTGTTAATTGAACCAGTAGCATACACAATATTATCACAAGATAAAACACACTTTGAAATATTGCATTCAAAGGCAAATCCTTTCCTGACAAGAGCAGGAATGGAGATAATATTCTTGGTAATACTGGGTACAAAATAACAATTGTTTAATTCTAATACAATGCCAGATGGTAAAGAAATGAAATAGTCTCCTACAGCAACAGCAGCAACCCGTGCCCCGTTTCCAACGCGTAGGTCTACCTCATGCTGTCCCACCTGTCTTCTTCTCCTGAGTTCCTGTACATTTGAACAAATGTGAACTCCACATGCAGTGTCCAACACCCATGAAATAGAAGAAGATGAAACCATGACTTCCGTCACGTAAATACCTGAGCCAGAAGCGATGCTTCCCCTCTTGTCTCCTTGGAGCGCTTTACAGTCCTTTTTCCAGTGACCCAGCTGGCCACAGTGGAAACACCTGTATTCCTTGGACCGCTTAACCTTTTGCTTCAGAGCCTTGTTGTAGTTCTTGACAGGGGCCTTGCCCTTCTTCCCCTTCTTCTTGTTCCTTGAAGGAACCATTAAGACAGAGGTTGAAGGCTTTCCCTTCAGAGTTTCCTCAGTAGTCAAGAGCATATTCAGCAGCTCTGCCGGAGTACAATCGATTTTGTTCATATTAAAGTTAATGATGAACGCATCGAAAGAGGGCGGAAGAGACTGCAGAATAATGTCTACAGCAAGCTCCTGGTTAATGGTATGCCCCAGTTTCTCCAGAGCCTCCTTGTGCCCAATCATCTTGAGCACGTGAGCTCCCACTGGGCTCCCTTCAGCCAGTTTGCTCTGAAAGAACAGCTTCGTCAGATTATAGCGTTCTGTCCTCGCCTGTGCAGCATATAGCATCTTGAGGTTCGCTATAATTTCTATAGCCGACATATCCTCATGCTGACGCTGCAGCGGTGGCGTCATAGACGCTAGCATCAGGCAAGCGACATCAATGCTATCATTGACGTGCTTTTCATAGGCATCCCGAACCGCCCTTGCGGCGTTCGGAGCGGGTTGCGGCGGTATCGCCGTTTCGAGGACATACAGTTTCCTCTCTGCCTTAAGAACGATCTTAAGGTGTGCAAACCAGTCAGAGAAGTTCGGCCCAGCAAACTTCTCCCTTTCCAGTAGGGATCGCACATTGAAGCTCATGGTGTTCGTTGCTGCAGGAATCTACAACAATGCAAGAACAACAAGGTCAGTATCAATGTCAAGAATCAATCAGGACTTAAGAAAGATTCTTTTTCTCACTATTTTATCTGGCTGAAAAATCCAGCAAAACAGCCCGAAAGAGTAGAACTCTTTTAGTGAGATGGGATCCAGATTTCATACTTGGTCTCCGCGTCCCGCTCAGGCGAGATAAGATGCACAGAGAGTACAAGCACTAATTTCTGGTAGGCAGTCCCTGCCAATCGCCAACCCGTGCGATTCCCCTTCATCTGGGCAATCCAGCCGACTGTGCCAACTGAGTTGGTACAACACAATCTCTGACCCCACAGATGGCTGCCTCTATGTGCTACCATATGCGCCACATATGTAGCCTACATGGTCAAGCTGACCCGACCTACTCCCTGGACCACCACGTGCTATGCTGAGCAACGAGAAGGGATAAATCCCTACTCTGTAACACGCAGGTGTAATCACACACCGTCTGAAGATAGATGGACGTGCCCACTGAGTGGGTACAACACGGCTCCAACGATAGTCAGAACAGTGAGGTTTCGCGTCAGAAGGCTTACGAGCTTGATATTTTAGCGTTGGATTTTAACGGTCTTTTATCTTCCTCACTATCATGCAATTCCTATGGTGATAGCAGAAGATAAATTAAAACATGCTGTTCTACTTATAAAGCAATAAAAGAAAGCATGAATCTTATGTGGTAAAAGCCCATAGCCTAAGTAAGACCTTAACCTAACTTAAGTCTTGACTTGCTTTTCATCATGGGGCTTTTGCTGCTCATCTGGCCCAAACCAGGGCCCAAGCGCCATCTGCAGATCTGGTGCGCCCACCAGGAATATGCGCCAGGTCCTAGGGTCGTTGCTATGCTGAGCAACGAGAAGGGATAAATCCCTACTCTGTAACACGCAGGTGTAATCACACACCGTCTGAAGATAGATGGACGTGCCCACTGAGTGGGTACAACACGGCTCCAACGATAGTCAGAAGACCTCCCACCTGGTCAAGCCACTTGCTGCATGCGCCTCTGCCAAGTGTGCTCAGTGCTCTTGTCTGATTAATTTACAAATTAATCTATCTAGACAAGATTGACTCGCAGGTCAATTACATTTTATAAATTAAGTACAAGGTGATTCGCAGATCACAATTAAAATTAATTTACAAAATCATTACCAGGCACGCAGGCCCCAGCACAGCACACATTTAACTTGGGCAGCCCACATAAGATGAAATAAACATACATATGCATCAATCATCATGTGATCCATTCATGAAATTAAATTTCGAAAAACCCCATGGGTATGAATTTTAATTTCCTTATAGGCCCTACAACCTTACAACGGTCCATTACTAGGGATCCACTCATCCAACCTAGTCAGATCCATTGCCCTTGCATGCACCAAGTCCTAACTGACTTGAGTTGACCTAGTGGTCAAACATGCATGCGGCAGGGCTGAACGACCACTATGAGATCTGGCAAACGGGTGTGACCCCGGGCCTAACTCAAGTGCGTTCATAAAGTGTCTCCATCAGACATCGCTACACGCCTTTGATGCAGTCGACCTACAGCCACCTATAGCTTACGCACAGGTGCTCTCTAGTCGACCCATCTAGGCTGTCAGATAGTCTGATCAGACCAGTTGGATCTAACTTAGAGGACGACTTCAACCCTAATAACCCGTCTAAGGGTTTACTGCAGGCGCCATTTAGATCTAATGGTAAGCGCGCAAGTCATTTTATTTTTTTGTAAGATAAACATCAAACACAACTTATAGAAGCGCTACCCATACATGCGCCAACAACAATACATAACTAGTAAAGTTTCGCATGTAGTCTAGATCTAGTAACATGGCGCATACAAGGATCACAAATCACAGCAAACATATTTATCATGCATAAAAGCCTGCTCTGATACCAATTGCAGGAGTCCCCTTCAAGGGGGAGCGCAAGCGGATAAAACCCCTTTCAAGAGGGGGGCGCAAAACCCTAATACATGCACATAGAACACTATTGCATGGGCGGAAATTAGGGCATCAAGAATCGATTGCATGATATATATGATCAACTATGAAAAACCGATTGCAAATATCAAGAAGAATCATACCATCGCCATTCGTTGGATGGTGTGTTGGAATCAAAGACCGAAAGGGATCTTCTCCCTAGTCGACGCACACACGATGAGGAATGGCTTCTCCTTGTCGTCTTTGTGCTAGCAAAGCTTCAAGGGTCCTTTGCGCGTGGAGGAGATGAGATCCTTTGGGCTTGGCGAAGAAGAACTTCCTCTACACTCGTCGAGAGCTTTGTCACACGAGAAGAGAGAAAAATCGTCCAAGGTGATGAGAGGCGATTGAGCGAACGTTGTAATCAACGTGGAGGCGTTGCTATCCAAAAATAGCAACCCATTACTCTCAACGGTTATGCGTTCACATGAAGTGAACCGAAACTCCTTCACCCCATTCGAATCTTTGAACCAAGCGCTCACAAGATGAGCCGGTTCAAATGACTTTGGTCCAAGACCAAATCAGCCCAAGCAATGGTCGATCTTATTGAACCTCAAGGCTCAAGATCACCGTTGATCTTAAGATGCTCCTGATCTCACCGATCTAGCATCAAATCTCTCGATCGAAGCTTACCGATCTCAAGCCCTAATCAATCAAACATGATCAGACCAGATCTCACTTACAATCAGAGTTTAAAACCTCTTTAAACTGAACCTAAACAATTCAGTCCACACGATCTGACTTAAGTAAGCCATATCATCAAATTGTGCGACCCTAAGGGTTTCCTATACCTGTCGGTAACGATAACTCACGTTATCACGATCAGTGAGGGGTATCTAGCAACACATCACTGTCTCCCGATGGAAAGGAAAGAGTCTTCCAAGACTTCACCCAAACCACAGCACAAGTGTGACTCTAACTCACAAGGCATGCATCTTTCCTTTGCCACTGGATGTTCTTATTAGACAAGCGTGTCAAGCTTGTAGCTCCAATATGATAAGCATGATTAGATCAGATGAACACAGTCACCTGGGTATGGCCATACACTTTCTCAATCATCTCATCCAGGGGGCCCCTGTAGAACATCACACTCCTTAAACAAGGAGATGGCAATCCTATGTCTATCACTAGTGCCCTAACCTGATTCAAGCTCACCATCCAAGATAGTCTATAATCATTGTCTTTCAAATGATATTGAACTACCTCAAAACAATGACAATCATTATTTAGAAACACAGGTGATCTCAAGTCAGAGGAAATGTGCCACTTGTTGCAATCAAGGAATATTCACATTGTGACAAACAACTGAATATCCTAGTAGGGTCTGTCCAGTACATCCAATGTACCCATGAGTCTACACCTTATTCCATGCTCGAAGCATCCTATAAGATTAGAACACATATTAGTCTCAATCATATCAAGGCTGTCTCATGTTCACCAAGATATCTCGACTAAGGACATAAAGCATGTCAGCCTAGCTGAACAGCTTTGAGACATTATTCAGAAGTACACTTATTACAGCAGACAAGGTAACAAACTGAATAACAACCATGCCTTTATAAACAGAAGAGTTTATTACATGATACTGTTACAATCCCAAGGCCTCAAACATTAGCCTAAGGGCATACCCCAACAGTTGTTTTGTCAAAAACCTTCACTTGCGCGCCCCATATTAGATTTAAGCGCCTACTATAAACCCTTAGACGGGTTGATGGGGTTGAAGTCATCTTCTAGGTAAGATCCAACCAGTCTGATCAGACCATCTGACAGCCTAGATGGGTCGACCAGATGGCACCTGTGCGCAAGCACGAGGTGGCTATAGGTTGACTGCAAATAGGCGTGTAGCGAGGTCTGGTTGAGACAACCAGTGAACGCACATGAGTTAGGCCCGGGGTCACACCCGCTTGCCAGAACTCATGAAGGTTGTTCAGCCCTTTGCGCATGCATGGTTGACCATTAGGTCGACTCAAGTCAGTTAGGACTTGGTGCATGCAAGGGCAGTGGATCTGACTAGACATGATGAGTGGATCCCTATTAATGGACCGTTGTAAGGTAGTAGGGCACATAAGACAAATAAAATTAATTCCGATGGGATTTTGAAAAATTTTATTTAGTTGATGGATCACATATTGATTGGATGCCATGATGCTTGTCTATTTCATCTTATGTGGGTTGCCCTTTTAATGTGTGCTGTGCTGGGGCCTGCGAGCCCGGATTAATTATAAATTATTATTTTTGTGATCTGCGCATCACATTTTAATTAATTTATTGTGTAATTGACCTGCGTGTCAATCTTGTCTAGATAGATTAAATTGTAATTTTAATCAGACAAGAGCACAGAGCACACATGGCATTGGCGCATGCAGCAGTGGCTTGACCAGGTGGGAGGTCCAGGGCTCGACTCTGGGACAGGCGCAATTACCTGGTTGGCGCACCTGAGCTGCAGTGGGCGCTTGGGCCCTGGTCTGGGCCAGATGAGATGCAAAAGACTCATGAAGAGCTCAAGTGAAGACTTAAGTTAACTTAAGGTCTTACTTAGGCTTAATGGGCGTTTACCACATAAGATCATCATGCTTTCCTTTATTGTTTAAATAATTAGAAATGCATGATTTATTTATCTTCTGCTATCACCATAGGGTTTGCATGATAGTTAAGAAGATAAAAGGACCGTTAAAATCCAACGCTAAATATCAAGCACGTAAGCCTTCTGACGCGAAACCTCACTGTTCTGACTATCGTTGGGGCCGTGTTGTACCCACTCAGTGGGCACGCCCATCTATCTTCAGACGGTGTGTGATTTCACCTGCGTGTTACAGAGAAGGGATTTATCGCTTCTCGTTGCTCAGCATAGCACGTGGTGGTCCAGGGAGTAGGTCAAGTCAGCTTGACCATGTAGGCTACATATGGGGCATATGTTAGCTATATGGAGGCAGCCATCTGTGGGATCAGAGACTGTGTTGTACCAACTCAGTTGGCATAGTCTACTGGATTGCCCAGATGAAGGGGAATCGCACGGGTTGGCGATTGGCAGGGACTGCCTACCAGAAATTAGTGCTTGTACTCTCTGTGCATCTTATCTCGCCTGAGCGGGACGCGGAGACCAAGTATGAAATCTGGATCCCATCTCACTAAAAGAGTCTTACTCTTTCGGACTGTTTTAATGGATTTTTTAGTCAGATAAAATAGTGAGAAAAGAATCTTTCTTAAGTCCTAGATTGATTCTAAACATTGATACTGACCTTGCTGTTCTTGCATTGTTGTAGATTCCTGCAGCAACGAACACCATGAGCTTCAATGTGCGATCCCTACTGGAAAGGGAGAAGTTTGCTGGGCCAAACTTCTCAGACTGGTACGGACACCTTAAGATTGTTCTTAAGGCTGAGAGGAAACTGTATGTCCTCGAGACGGCTATACCGCCTCAACCCGCTCCGAACGCCGCAAGGGCGGTTCGGGATGCCTATGAAAAGCATGTCAATGATAGTATTGATGTCGCTTGCCTGATGCTAGCGTCTATGACGCCACAGCTGCAGCGTCAGCATGAGGATATGTCTGCTATAGAAATTATAGCAAACCTCAAGATGCTGTATGCTGCACAGGCGAGGACTGAACGCTATAATTTGACTAAGCTTTTCTTTCAGAGCAAACTGGCTGAAGGGAGTCCAGTGGGAGCTCACGTGCTCAAGATGATTGGGCACAAAGAGGCTCTAGAGAAACTGGGGCATACCATCAATCAGGAGCTTGCTGTAGACATTATTCTGCAGTCCCTCCCGGCCTCCTTCGATCCGTTCATTATTAATTTTAATATGAACAAGATCGACTGTACTCCGGCAGAGTTGCTGAATATGCTCTTGACTACAGAGGAGACTCTAAAGGGAAAGCCTTCAACCTCTGTCTTGATGTTCCCTTCCAGGAACAAGAAGAAGGGGAAGAAGGGCAAAGCCCCTGTCAAGAACTACAACAAGGCTCTGAAACAAAAGGTCAAGCGGTCGAAGGAATACAGATGTTTCCATTGTGGCCAGCTGGGTCACTGGAAAAAGGACTGTAAAGCGCTCCAAGGAGACAAGAAGGGAAGCATCGCTTCTGGCTCAGGTATTTTTGTGACTGAAGTCATGATATCTTCTTCTTCTATTTCATGGGTGTTGGACACTGCATGTGGAGTTCACATTTGTTCAAATGTACAGGAACTCAAGAGAAGAAGACAGGTGGGACAGCATGAGGTGGACCTACGAGTTGGAAATGGGGCACGGGTTGCTGCTGTTGCTGTAGGAGAATATTACATCTCATTGCCATCTGGACTTGTATTAGAACTGAACAATTGTTATTTTGTACCTAGCATTACCAAGAATATTATCTCTATTCCTGCTCTTGTCAGGAAAGGGTTTTCCTTTGAATGCAAGACTTCAAAGTGTTATCTTTCTCTTGATAATATTATTTATGCTACTGGGTCAATTAACAATGGGTTATTCATGTTGGACATGGAATGTTCTATACAAAATATTGATAATAAGAAAGCCAAGTATGCTGATGACAGCACCTTGCTATGGCATAGTCGTTTAGGCCATATTAACAAGAAGCGCATTAAGCGGTTGCATGACCATGGACTGCTGGGATCATTCTCCTATGAGGAGATTGATACATGCAAAGCTTGTTTATTGGGCAAAATGACGAAGTCTCCTTTTCCTAACAAAGGTCAAAGGGCTTCAGGTTTACTTGACCTTATACACAGTGATGTGTGTGGGCATTTAGTAAACATGCCAGAGGTGGCTACTCATACTTCATTACCTTTACTGATGATTTCAGTAGATATGGGTATGTCTATCTAATGAGACATAAGAGTGAATCTTTTGACAAGTTCAAAGAGTTCAAAAATGAAGTACAAAATCAGCTAGGCCGAAATATCAAGGCACTTCGCTCAGATCGAGGTGGAGAATACCTAAGTCGAGAATTTACTGACTATCTGAAGGAGTGTGGGATTATCTCACAGCTCACTCCACCAGGAACACCGCAATGGAATGGTGTGTCCGAGAGGAGGAACAGAACCTTACTGGATATGGTTCATTTTATGATGAGTCAGGCTACTCTACCTTACTCCTTTTGGGGATTTGCGCTGGAAACAGCTGCAAAGGTACTAAACCGAGTGCCATCCAAGGCAGTTTCAAAGACTCCATATGAGTTATGGTATGGGAAACAGCCGAGCTTGACATTTATTAAGATCTGGGGTTACGAGGCTTATGTCAAAAAGCTCGTCTCTGGGAAACTAGAGAGCAGATCTGAGAAATTCATCTTTGTCGGTTACCCTAAGGAAACTAAGGGTTATTATTTCTACGATCCCAAAGAGAACAAAGTATTTGTTGCTCGGACGGCTATTTTTCTTGAGAAGGAGTTTCTTCTGCAAGAAGCCAGTGGGAGAGAAATAAAACTGGATGAGAATCCAGAGGAAGGACAAAGTAGTCAAGCACAGTTGGATGAGCCTGAGCCAGTAGAACAGGTTATTGAACAACCTGAGGCTCAGATATCACGGGAACCACGTAGATCGGGAAGGATCCGTCGACAGCCTGAGCGCTATGATGGAGTCTACATCATTGATCATGATGAACCCCTCACTTATGCGGATGCGGTCAGTGGACCGGAGTCAGCTAGATGGCTTGAAGCTATGCGAGCCGAGATGGACTCCATGTCAGATAATCAAGTCTGGGATTTGGTTGATCCGCCTCCGGGAGTAATCCCTATAGGCTGTAAATGGATCTTCAAGAAGAAGATTGACATGGATGGTAACGTAGTTACCTATAAAGGCAGGCTAGTTGCGAAAGGTTTCAAGCAAATCTACGGGATAGATTATGATGAAACTTTCTCTCCTGTAGCCATGTTCAAGTCAATTCGGATTATTCTTGCGATAGCAGCATATTACGATTATGAGATCTGGCAAATGGATGTGAAGACCGCTTTCCTTAATGGAAAACTGGATGAGGATGTGTATATGACACAACCTGAAGGTTTCACTAATCCATCAGATCGTCATAAAATATGCAAGTTAAAGAAGTCCATTTATGGACTTAAGCAAGCATCTAGAAGCTGGAATATTCGTTTTGATGAATCAATATGTGAATTTGGTTTCATCAAGAATGAAGACGACCCGTGTGTATATAAGAGGTTTAGTGGGAGCGTGATTACTTTCCTAGTCCTCTACGTCGATGATATCTTAATCATTGGAAATGATATTCCTGAACTGCATGCTGTTAAAGCATGGTTAAGAAAATGTTTCCAGATGAAAGATCTAGGAGAAGCAGCCTATGTATTAGGTGTGAAGATCTACAGAGATAGATCTAAGAGGCTTCTTGGGCTGTGCCAAAGTACTTACATCGATAAAGTCCTGGATAGATTCCATTTAGAGAATTCTAAAAGAGGATATCTTCCAGTCAGACATGGTCTGAATCTTTCAAAGAGTCAGTGTCCACAAACACAGACTGAGAAAGATGAAATGGACAATACGCCTTATGCTTCGGCTATTGGGTCCATTATGTATGCGATGTTATGTACTCGCCCAGACGTCGCTTACGGGTTAAGCGTGACCAGTCGATTCCAAAGTAATCCAGGTCAGGCGCACTGGATTGCGGTCAAGAACATTTTGAAATATCTTCGGAGGACCAAAGATATGTTCTTGATATATGGAGGTTAGGAAGAACTCAGTATTGAAGGATATACTGACGCTTCGTTCCAATCTGACCAGGATGATTTCCGATCGCAATCAGGCTATGTTTTTAGCTTGAATGGAGGAGCTGTGGTATGGAAAAGTTTCAAACAGTCTATCGTTGCTGATTCCACAACAGAAGCCGAGTATGTTGCAGCCTCGGAAGCATCTAAGGAGGCAGTGTGGATTCGCAAGTTCGTTCAGGAACTTGGTGTTGTTCCTTCGAGTGCAGATCCTTTGGTTATCTTTTGTGATAACACTGGAGCAATCGCACAAGCAAAGGAACCACGGTCGCACCAGAAGTCCAAGCACATATAGAGACGGTTTCACTTGATCCGGGAGATCATTGATCGTGGTGAGATCAAAATCTGCAAGGTTCATACAGATGACAATCTGGCTGACCCGCTTACCAAGCCTCTGGCGCAGCAGAAGCATGAGAAGCACTGTAATAACATGGGTTTGAGATTTCTCAACCATTAGATTAAGTGCAAGTGGGAGATTGTTGGGGTATGCCCTTAAGGCTAATGTTTGAGGCCTTGGGATTCTTTCAGTATCATGTATAAACTCTTATGTTTATAAAGGCAATGGTTGTTATTCAGTTTGTTACATTGTCTGCCGCAATAAGTGTGCTTCTGAATAATGTCTCAATGCTGTTCAGCTTGGCTGACATGCTGTAATGTCCTTAGTCGAGATATCTTGGTGAACATGAGACAGCCTTGATATGATTGAGACTAATATGTGTTCTAATCTTATAGGATGCTTCGAGCATGGAATAAGATGTAGACTCATGGGTACATTGGATGTACTGGACAGACCCTACTAGGATATTCAATTGCTTGTCACAATGTGAATAATCCTTGTTTGCAACAAGTGGCACATGTCCTCTGACTTGAGATCACTTGTGTTTCTAAATGATGATTGTCATTGTTTTGAGGTAGTTCAATATCATTTGAAACATAATGGTTATAGACTATCTTGGATAATGATCATGAGTCAGGTTAGGACACTAGTGATAGATATAGGATTGCCGTCTCCTTGATTGGAGTGTGATGTTCTAAAGGGGCCCCCCTGAATGAGATGATTGAGAAAGTGTATGGCCATACCCAGGTGACTATGATCATCTGATCTAATCATGCTCATCATATTGGAGTTACAAGCTTGACACGCTTGTCCAATAAGAACATCCAGTGGCAAAGGAAACATGTATGCCTCATGAAGTGGATTCACACTTGTGCTGTGGTTTGGGTGTAGTCTTGGAAGACTCTTTCCTTCATATCGGGAGACAGTGATGTGTTGCTAGATACCCCTCACTGATCGTGATAACGTTAGTTATCGTTACCGACATTTAAAGGAAACCCTTAGGGTCGCACAATTTGATGATATGGCTTACTTAAGTCAGATCGTGTGGACTGAATTGTTTTGGTTCAGTTTAAAGGAGTTTAAACTCTGATTGTAAGTGAGATCTGGTCTGATCATGTTTTATTGATTAGGGCTTGAGATCGGTAAGCTTCGATCGAGAGTATTGATGCTAGATCGGTGAGATCAAGAGCATCAAGAGATGAACGGTTAGATCTTGAACCATTTGGTTTGATTGGATCTGAGCCTATGCTGGTTTGATTTGGTTTTTGAACCAAATTCAATTGGACCGAATAAATAGAACCGGTTCACATAAGTGAACGCTTGGTTCAATTGGAGAAGGATTGTTTCGATGGTTCACTTGGGTGAACGCATGAAACATTGAGGAGTTACTAATTTTGGAAGTCGGTTTCCAAATTGGAAACGCTCCCACGTAGTAACGTTGCTCGCCCATTATTCTCCATTGATTCCTCTCGTGTGAAGGCCTCTCGAGGCTAGGAGGAAAACATTCGGCCAGCAAGACTTCTTCTTCGACATCTCCTACACGCGATTAGGATTCTTGAAGGTCTTTGCTAGCACAAAGGACAACAAGGAGAAAGCCATCTTCACCTTGTGTGCGTCACCTTTGGAGAAGAAGCATTTGATTCTTTCTCTTCCAAGCCGCCTCCTTACTCATGGCCATGGTAACGCATCTCTATGCTATCGTTTTAAGTTGATCATATGAATATCACATGAGATCCTTTGAAACCCTTGCTTCCGTTGCAAATGAACTATATGCGCCACCTATTAGGGTTTCGGCCCCCCCCCCCTCCTTTTAGGGGACCCTTCAAGATTATGGCTTTATCAAAAGGGAAGATGACGCCTGTGTATACAGAAAATTCAGTGGGAACTTGGTGACTTTTCTGGTCTTATGTCGATGACATATTGCTCGTCGGAAACGACATCCCTAGTCTTCAAGCTGTGAAGACATGGTTAGGGAAGTGTTTCGAGATGAAAGACTTAGGGGAGGCTGCCTATATCCTAGGCGTGAGGATCTACCGAGATAGATCCAAGAGGCTACTAGCCCTTAGTCAGAGTACCTACATTGAAAAGGTCTTGGAGTGGTTCAACTTGGAGCACTCCAAGAAAGGATACCTTCCAGTGAGACATGGCCTTACTCTCTGAAAGAGCCAGTGTCCCACCACACAGGCTGAGTGGGATGACATGAGTCGAGTCCCCTATGCTTCGACAGTGGGATCGATTATGTATGCAATGTTGTGTACTAGACCAGATGTGGCTTATGCTATGAGCATAACCAGCCAATACCAATCCAATCCAGGAATGTAGCACTGGGTGGCTGTAAAGAACATCCTTAAGTACTTGAGAAGAACTAAGGATCTGTTCTTGGTTTGTATGCAGGGCTACACTGATGCGCCATTCCAGTCTGACCATGACGACTTTAGATTGCAGGACGGCTATGTGTTCAAGATGAATGGAGGCGCTATATGCTGGAAGAGCTTCAAGCAATCCACCATAGCTGATTCTACAACCGAGGCTGAGTATGTGGCCGCTTCTAAGACAGCCAAAGAAGCCGTTTGGATCAGGAAGATCATTTATGAACTTCAGTTGGTAACAAGTGCAATGGATTCCATTGAGCTATACTGTGACAACAATGGAGCAAATGCACAAGCCAAGGAACCATGGTCTCATCAAAGATCCAAACACATACTCAGGAGATTTCACCTGATAAGAGAGATCATCGATAGAGGTCATGTAAAGATTAGCAGAGTTGACATAGAGAACAATCTGGAAGACCCATTGACCAAGGCTTTGGTCAAGCAGAAGCATGATGGTTACGCTAGAGACATGGGGTTGAGATTGCTCAACCTCTAGGTCTTAGTACAAGTGGGATGTCAATGTCGATATCCATTCCAATGACTTGGGTAGCAGCGAAACACTGCTAGGCGCCACTCACTGCTTGTGGTGACCTTAGGTCAGTACTGCCAACGTCAGAGGAACCTACAGGGTCGCACACCAAGATACTCGAGTTCTCGGATCGATTTGGGAGATTTCATCTGCGCCAATGGGCCTGATAAGATGGAAGAGAGTTATTGGAGCCAAACTTCATTTTTGGCAGGTTGACCAGTATTTGACCATGGTTGGTCACATTTGGATTAAGGTTACATTGGATTGGATCCAATTGCTTAATCAACCCATGCAATGAAGTTTGGGCTTGCTCATTATCCAGTGAGACCCAATAACAAGTTGTCGTGAAAAGCCAACCTCATTGGCGCCAAGGGCATAATGGGGTGTGCTTGGCGCAATTTGCATCCTTTGGAAGGAATTGGCGCCTCCCCCTTCATGCTTGGATGGAAAGCTTGCCTCTAAGGCAAGGCTTGAGGCATCTAAGGCATGGTAGGCTTAAAAGGTAAGTCTTGGGTAATTGCAAGGAGTTTATGGAAAAGTCTTGGAGACTTTCCAAAGCCGTAATCCCTAATTGCCACCTCACTGTAACCCTAGCTGCCCCTCTTGCTTGGACTTGCACCCACCCCTTAATCTCTTGGCCGCCCCTTGCTTCTATATATTGGAAGTATGCGTGAGCTCCTTCATGCAATATATTCAAGAGACGTGAGCACATCATAGGGCAAGAGCAAGTTAAGGGGCGAGAGCAAGGACTTCATTGGCGCAAGCTCCACTTCCATTGCCGCAAGCAAGCTTCCTCCCCTTCCTCTTGGCGCAAGGTGGACTTGTGCTTGGCCGCATCTCTTCTCCTTCTCCTTCTTCTTTGGTGCTTCATCCTTGGAGGTGGCGCAAGGCTTGAAGAAGGTGAACAAAGGCTTGGATCTTCTTCCCAAGGCTAGCACCAGGCATGGAAGAAGAGAGGTCGAGGCATCCGTGTGTGTGAGACTACACAGGGCGCATGCTTGGGCGCCTACCTCGACATCGGCCTCGTCTTGCTTTAAGGTATTTTCTATCTCATCGTGTCGACTCCCTCACTTGACGATCTTCACTGGGTTTTTGGGACTGGCCTATTTCGGGGATATTCTTCCACTATGCAATGTGTATGTATTATAATGACTCTGAATAATTGTAAAATATCCCGGGGGTTTCCCAACAACATGGGGTGTAATCCCCTTGATTTTTTATGACAAGATAACTACTATTTTGTTAGAATTGTTTTATTATGATAATTCAACTTATGTGATGATTGCCTAAAATTCTCCATAGTTTTCTTATTATCATGCATGTTTTAGAGTTTTCGCAATATGGACTGAAAGGTGATTTGCTTGAGAACTTGGAACCCTAAAATTGAATATTAGGAACTCACCGTAAGAAATTAGGTTAGTTCTTATTTCTTGATTTTAGAAGAATATTTGTCATGTTTGATAATTTAAATCTAGGATTGAGTTATTTTGTTAAATGTAAAGATCTTGTGCGAAAGTGAGGATCGGAGCATTGGAGAACCATAAGTAGAACCTGTTTTGAGACTCGGATGCATGAAAGTGATCCTTGAGATTCCACTTGAGATAATCAACTTAGGATTCGGATGCACGAAAGTGATCCTTGAGTTCTTTGATTGATGATTTACTTATTTTCAGCTTTGGATAGATCTTGCGTGAAAGCAAGGATCAGTCCCTGCATGATTGTCTGCACGAAAGTAAGATAAACCTTTTATGAAGTAAATTATATCTTTATCATGATAAAATTAGACTGATGACCTTTTATTTATATTTAGTCATTGAAATTAAGGTGGATGAAACCCTAGTCCCAATTTCTCTCTGATTATCTCTACGCTCTTCCTATTGTTTACTTGCATTATAATTGATCTCTTAGCTAGTAAGAATATAACTATTTGGTACTTAACATGTAGGTCTCTGTGGGATCGATATTTTTATTACTTCGAAGTATCCGTGCACTTGCGAATACAATAAAGTTTTTGGCGCCATTGCCGGGGACCTTAGTTTTGTTAATATCAAAATAGTTGTTAGTATTGCTATACTAAGTTTTATTTGTTTTAGATTTAGCTTTGTTTTCTGTTTTTGCAGGTTTTGGATATTCACAAGTTGTGACAGAACTGTGATTTCTAAAATTTATGAATTTGCGTGTGTTTTATATTTTCTATTTTATTTATATTATGAAAAAAAAATTATTGATTGGTGTTGGATAATCTTTCTGTTCTTGATAGATTTGAAGATATGTCTTTTAATCACAACTCGTGGGCAACTAAAAGAGGTGAGGTATACATGACACCAGGTAAGTATGAAGATGATTCATTGTGCACTCTTGTAGATAAATTAAAATTTCACTCTTATATGCACCCTGTTAGGACATCTTATTCTTCTATTAGATGTGATATTTATAGATGTTCTGATTATTATACTTTTGATTGCAAAATTTTAACTCCTCCAAATCATGTTTCTTAACCATACTTTGAGGATACGGAGAAATCTAGGTTAAAACCAATGCTTGAAAATTTCAAGACAAATCAAATTCAAATCATGACAAATCGAAGTAAGGAAATTGAAGATCTTAAAGGGATAATTAGTCAGCTTGCTTCTCAAGTAGGATCTTTAACAGCTCATAAGAAAATTTTAGAAACCCAAATAGCACAACAAGCTTATTTGTTTGATTTTGATTTGGAAACTGAAAAAATTGTTTTAGAAAAATCCCCCACTGATTATGATTGTTTTGAGATTGAGCCTTATGTGAACATTAATGAATCTCACTCTGATTTTGATGATTGTAAAATTGATTCATTATTTGTGGAATAGTTTAAGGAAATTGATTCTGAAAAATCCCCTCTTGATTCTAGTGATAGTTTTGAAATTGATTCTTTTGATGATATATTATTTATGGTTAAATATGATGAAGGATATGTGGGGACTAATTTAGAAAAATCTTACTCTGATTTTGTTGGTAATTTTGAGATTGATAAATTATTTGTTGAAGTGCATGAGGAACTGGAAAATGAATTGAATATTACAAAAATTGATGAATCGCACTCACAAAATTTTTTTTGATGATTCAATATTTGAATCTTTTGATGAAAGTCCTATTGCAATTGAAAATATAATTTTGAAGAAAGGACTAATGATTTTGCTTTTTGATAAATATAGGAAGATTATTGAATATCCTTTGAGTGGAATTGAAAATTTTAATTATGATTTCTGCATATTTGAGAAAACCATGTCGATTGTGATTTACATGAAATTTTGGATGTTTGGAATAGTGGCTAAACTTTTTGGACACCGGAAATGGAAACAATTATATGCTATTTACAATGGTATTGATCCACCTTCTTCGCCATGATGTTTGAGATTTGGTCAAGCTATAGACCTAAAAATTAGCACTTCTTGGGAGGCAACCCAAGCACTCTTACTTAAGTTTAGTTTCTTTTATTTTAGTTTATTTTTAGAATTAATTTTTCTTTTCTTTTTGCAGGGAAAATCAAACTTTGCGCAAAATACGGCACTGCCGTAATCTTTTTTATGGTGCCGTAATTTCAACTGATTTTTGACCTGACAGTTTTTCATCTTTTATGGCACTACTATAAGCAATTTTATCGTATCATAATTTCTGACCGTTTTCAAATTCACATGCCGCAATTTTTAGTGTTTTCTTATCCGAATGTTTTATGGCTTTTACGGCGGTACCGTATTTTTGGTTCATTTTGACCAGAAGGTTTGGTGACTTTTACGGCAGTACCGTAATTCATATTACAGTACCGTAATTTCATGATATTTCTGACCAGAAGGATTTTCACGCCCGTAATTTTAAATCTACATTCTGCTTATTTGATTAGGTGTTTTCATGCTGTGATTTTAAGAAACTGGGTTGGGAAAATTTTTGATCTTTGGCACAGCATGGAACTACTCATCTTTGTCTATTATTTGGATATTTTTGTTAAATTTTAAAGTTCATAGATCATCCTAAAACACATAGCATCTTTTCAATTCTGATTAATTTCTGCAGTAGTTTTCTTTTAACTATTCTGATTAGCTCTTTTGCTGCAGATTTTTAATATGCTTTCATCAGTTGAAATCCTGGTCTTTCACTTGAAATTGGAAGTACATGTTTCATTCTATCTCTTGGATTTGTTGTTTTCATGAAAATATTTTCTGATCATTCTAGGAACATGGCAACTTTTGGTAACTGATTAGTTTCTGTGTAGTTTTTCATTTAGAAATCTGAGTAACCTTCTTTCTGCTGATACCATAAATTCATGAAAGATTTTGATCCTTTAATTTTCATACACCCGGAAAGAACAAGTTTTATTCTACTTCATGGTTCTGTCAATTTTCTTTTTGGTTCATTAAATCTTATTCATGGGTATGGCTAATTTTTGTAACTGAATCAATAGGCTGCACTATTTTCCATTGATATTAGCAGCTCCTTGTCTTCAGACTTTCACCAGAAACTATAGCCCAGCCGCCACCACTACATCTGCCTCTTACACCACTTTTTCCAGCCATCGACCCTAGATTCTACCACCAGCAGCCTCTTACTTCTTCTGTTGCCTCTATTTCCATTGATTTTATTTATTTTTGCAGCAGAATCTTCATTAGTGACTCTGATTTTTTATGTGCAGTGATATCTCTCGCCGCCCACCAGCCAACAACTTTGCCTTCAGGACTGTAATCTCTAACTAGCCACTGGAGACTACTCATCATCACTCTATTGTCGGCACCACCACCATCATCTATTCCACATCAGCTCTTTCCACCGGCACCTTCCTTGGACCACTGATGACATCTCTGATTTTCCTTTTAGAAAAATATTTTCTATCATTTCTTTTTAAAGCAAGAGACTATTTTTAGTCTGAGCCTTATATACCTTAAATTGTGCAGGTAAAATTCTCAAAAGACACATTTTTGGATTTAGCAGCACTAGCCCCAATGCTACACCTCTGACAATGATCGAGCTTGCTATATAGTTTTGTGAGTATTGTTTGCACTTTCTGGTGATCTTATTCGGTATTGCTACCTGATTTCTTTCGCTATTTGCTACTGAGATTTCTATTCGATGTGGTTGCTTGAATCTATCATTTTACACTTTAGACTATTAGTTTGATTCTTCACAGCTTTTACATTGATATTTTTGATGTTTAAAACTTTTTATGACTTGAATCCATGTGATGAGAGGTGTGTAGATTTTTCTATGATGAATGTTCATACATATGCCTGTGAATGGAGATATTCCTATTATGCTGAATTTATTTCTTCAATATATATCTACTTGTTGAAATTCTTCATTGATTGATGCATAAGGTTTTGGGTAGGTATGTTTTTTGATGAATGAAATCTAAGAGTGAAACATCTTTTTTGAATAAAATGAGCATATGAGTGTAATTTTTGAATTTATGTCAATTGGTTAACCTAGTTGATGTTTAGTCTATTTTATTATTTGTTGGGAAGAAAGAATCCAAGATCCACAAAAAGAGAGAGAGACTCCCCTACTTGGCACTATGTGAAATTGATAGTGGTACCAAAGATATGGGTCGAAGTCTATAAAAAAAAAAAGAGAATGACTCCTCTACTTGGCACTGTGTAAAATTGACAGTGGTACCGAAGATAAGAGTTGAAGTCCAAATAAAAAGTGTGCATCTATGTGGGTACATACCATCAAATATACAATAAAAGAAAATTTAGAAAAAAAAGATTTTGATGTGGAAAAAGATTTTAGATATCCTATTCCTATAAACAAAGGTATGATTGATTTAAATAGAAACTTAGGTGAATTCATGAGACTGAGATTTTTTATTATACAAGTTGTGAAATTTTATTTGACGAAAGTTGTGAATCTTAAAGATTAATTTCAAAGGATGATGTATTTATCTGAAGCTTTATGTAGCAATAGTAGAATATTTCATGAGTGATTATATTTTAGAAATTTATTTTTCATAAAAGGTCATATTTTCCATAGCATTGTTCTTTATTCTTTTTATTTGCTTGAGGACAAGCAAAGTTTGAGCTTTATGTGTTTGATGACAATAAAAAATATAGTATATTTTGTATCATTTCATTACTCTTTTTTTGTCATATTTATACTACTTTGCTTATTTTCATGCCCTTTTTATCAAATATTGCAGAATCTACTTCTATTTTAGTTTTTGATGATTTTCATGTAAAAATGCACGATCTTAAGGCGTTTTCAAGCAAAATCAGATACATAGAAGAATTCCCATCATCAAGAAGAGGTTATATGACAAATTTCCCGCAAATCGGACCCACATACCAAATTACAGCAGTGCCGTAATTCATATTATGGTACCATAATTTCGAGTACTACCGTAATATCGGAGCACTGTCATATTTTGGGATGATTTTGTACAGAAAGTTTCACCGAAATTACGGCACTACCATAACTAAAATCACGGTGCCGTATTTTGAAGCGACTTCCGAATTGTGAGATGTCCATAAATTACAGCACTGTCGTAATCATTTCCACAGTACCGTAATTCTGGTCGAATCCTGTAGATAAGAACTTAAAGAAAATACGGCAGTGCCGTAACAGAAACCACGACCGTAATTCTATTCCTGGCACGCGACTTTCATAGTCAAATTGAAGTCCGATTTTTGCGCGATTGATTGCAGATAATCTAGGCCTTTAAATTCAAAGCCATAAGAAGGAAAAAGGGAGCTTCCGAGGAGGAGAACACGCCGAGGGCGAAAGCCCTAATTTTCATCCAGTATCGAGGTAGAAATCGAGATTCTCACCGCCACCCTAGGTTTCGCCGCTGGGAAGCATATAGCGCATCTCCAACCATGAAATTTGAGGGAAAGCTGTGCATAGAGGAGGAGACGATACCCCAGAAGTTTCAGAGAGAACGAAGATCAATCGGAGGAGAAATCAATGAAAGAGTGGGCGCCGGCTGTTGGGGTATGCCCTTAAGGCTAATGGTTGTTATTCAGTTGGTTACATTGTCTGTTGCAATAAGTGTGCTTCTGAATAATGTCTCAAAGCTGTTCAGCTTGGCTGACATGCTGTTTTGTCCTTAGTCGAGATATCTTGGTGAACATGAGACAGCCTTGATATGATTGAGACTAATATGTGTTCTAATCTTATAGGATGCTTCGAGCATGGAATAAGATGTAGACTCATGGGTACATTGGATGTACTGGACAGACCCTACTAGGATATTCAATTGCTTGTCACAATGTGAATAATCCTTGATTGCAACAAGTGGCACATGTCCTCTGACTTGAGATCACTTGTGTTTCTAAATGATGATTGTCATTGTTTTGAGGTAGTTCAATATCATTTGAAACATAATGGTTATAGACTATCTTGGATAATGATCATGAGTCATGTTAGGGCACTAGTGATAGATATAGGATTGCCGTCTCCTTGTTTAAGGAGTGTGATGTTCTGAAGGGGCCCCCCCTAAATGAGATGATTGAGAAAGTGTATGGCCATACCCAGGTGACTATGTTCATCTGATCTAATCATGCTCATCATATTGGAGCTACAGGCTTGACACGCTTGTCCAATAAGAACATCCAGTGGCAAAGGAAACATGTATGCCTGGTGAAGTGGATTCACACTTGTGCTGTGGTTTGGGTGTAGTCTTGGAAGACTCTTTCCTTTATATCGGGGGACAGTGATGTGTTGCTAGATACCCCTCACTGATCGTGATAACGTAAGTTATCGTTACCGACATTTAAAGGAAACCCTCAGGGTCGCACAATTTGATGATATGAGTTACTTAAGTCAGATCGTGTGGACTGAATTGTCAGGGTTCAGTTTAAAGGGATTTAATCTCTGATTGTGAGTGAGATCTGGTCTGATCATGTTTGATTGATTAGGGCTTGAGATCGGTAAGCTTCGATTGAGAGAGTTGATGCTAGATCGGTGAGATCAAGAGCATCAAGAGATGAATGGTTAGATCTGGAACCTTAGGGTTTAATATGATCTAGACCAAGTGGCTTAAGTGATTTGGTCTTTGGACCAAATTGAGTTGAACCGAATGGCTTGAACCGGTTCACATGGTTGAACGAATGGTTCAAAGGCTTGATGCCGTTTTGGGCGGTTTACTTTGAGTAAGCGCATGGTCCATGAACGCATGAAGTGAAGTTTTACTATTTTTGGAAGAAACGTTTCCGAAATAGTTAAGATGCCTCACGTTCGGTTGCACTCAATTCGACTCTTGCTCTTTTGCTTCTTCCTCTCGAGGTCTTCTCGTGTGGAAAAGAGCGTGGACAACAAGAAAGGACTCGAGCCAAACTAGAGACATCATCTCTTCTCCCTCAAGCGATCAGGATTCTTGGAGCCTTGCTAGCACAAGAAGCGACAAGGAGTAGGCTAAGTCTCATCTTGTGTGCGCACACTTTGGAGGAGAACCTTATCGATCTCTTCTTCCTAGATGCCATCCAAGCAATGGCTTTGGTAAGAATCAATTTCTTGATTCTTGTTTGCAATCGCATATAAAGTTGATTATATATTATGCAAAGATCCTAGAAACCCCCTTCCGCTGCATGAAAAACCTCCATATGCGCCTATCTAGGGTTTCGCTCCCCTTGTTTAGGGGACCTTCAATTGGTATCAGAGCATGCGGTTTTATGTATGTTCATTTGATTGCTTATATGTGATCCTTGTTTGCGCTTGCTAAGAGTAGATCTAATCACATGCCAAAAACAAAACTACATGCTAGTATGTTTATATTTGCGCATGTATGTTGCATGGTGGCGCTTGGATGTTGTTTTTATCAAAAACTTGTTATATCTTGCGCGCATCCTCATTAGATCTAAGGTGTGCCTACCATAAACCCTTAGACGGGTTGGTAGGGTTGATATCATCCTCTAGGTAAGATCCATATAGTCTGATCAGACCATCTGACAGCCTAGATGGGTCGACCAGATGGCACCTATGCGCAAGCATTAGGTGGCTATAGGTCGACTGCATCAAGGGCGTGTAGCGAGGTCTGGTTGAGACAACCAGTGAACACTCTTGAGTTAGGCCCGGGGTCACACCCGCTTGCCAGAACTCATGGTGGTTGTTCAGCCCTTGGCGCATGCATGGTTGACCATTAGGTCAACTCAAGTCAGTTAGGACTTGGTGCATGCAAGGGCAGTGGATCTGACTAGACATGATGAGTGGATCCCTATCAATGGACCGTTGTAAGGTTGTAGGGCCCATAAGAAAATTAAAATTGATCACAATGGGATTTCAAAAATTTTTATTTTCTTATTATTGGATCACATAATGATTGCATATCATGATGAGTGTCTATTTCATCTTATGTGGGTTGTCCTTTTAATGTGTGCTGTGCTGGGGCCTGCGAGCCTGGATTAAAATTGTAAATTAATTTTTTGTGATCTGCGCATCACATGTTATTTAATTTATAAAGTGTAATTGACCTGCGAGTCAATCTTGTCTAGATAGATTAAATTGTAATTTTAATCAGACAAGAGCACAGAGCACACATGGCATTGGCGCATGCAGTAGAGGCTTGACCAGGTGGGAGGTCTAGGGTTCGACCCTATGACAGGCGCATTTACCTGGTGGGCGCACCTGAGCTGCATTGGGCGCTAGGGCCCTGGGTTGGGCCAGATGAGATGCAAAAGACCCATGGAGAGCTCAAGTGAAGACTTAAGTTAATTTAAGGTCTTACTTAGGGTTAATGGGCTTTTACCACATAAGATCATCATGCTTTCTTTTATTGTTTAAATAATTAGACTTGCATGATTTATTTATCTTCTGCTATCACCATAGGGTTTGCATGATAGTTAAGAAGATAAAAGACCGTTAAAATCCAACGTTAAAATATCAAGCTCGATAGCCTTCTGACGCGAAACCTCACTGTTCTGACTATCATTGGAGCCGTGTTGTACCCACTCAGTGGGCACGTCCATCTATCTTCAGACGGTGTGTGATTACACCTGCGTGTTACAGGGAAGGGATTTATCGCTTCTCATTGCTCAGCATAGCACGTGGTGGTCCAGGGAGTAGGCCAGGTCAGCTTGACCATGTAGGCTACATATGTGGCGCATATGTTAGCTATATGGAGGCAGCCATCTGTGGGGTCAGAGATTCTGTTGTACCAACTCAGTTGGCACAGTCGGCTGGATTGCCCAGATGAAGGGGAATCGCACGGGTTGGCGATTGGCAGGGACTGCCTACCAGAAATTAGTGCTTGTACTCTCTGTGCAACTTATCTCGCCTGAGCGGGATGCGGAGACCAAGTATGAAATCTGGATCCCATCTCACTAAAAGAGTGTTACTCTTTCGGACTGTTTTATGGATTTTTCAGTCAGATAAAATAGTGAGAAAAGAATCATTCTTAAGTCCTGGATTGATTCTAACATTGATACTGACCTTGCTGTTCTTGCATTGTTGTAGATTCCTGCAGCAACGAACACCATGAGCTTGAATGTGCGATCCCTACTGGAAAGGGAGAAGTTTGCTGGTCCAAACTTCTCAGACTGGTATGGACACCTTAAGATTGTTCTTAAGGCTGAGAGGAAACTGTATGTCCTCGAGACGGCTGTACCGCCTCAACCCGCTCCGAACGCCGCAAGGGCGGTTCGGGAAGCCTATGAAAAGCATGTCAATGATAGCATTGATGTCGCTTGCCTGATGCTAGCGTCTATGACGCCACCGCTGCAGCGTCAGCATGAGGATATGTCTGCTATGGAAATCATAGCAAACCTCAAGATGTTGTATGCTGCACAGGCGAGGACTGAGCGCTATAATTTGACCAAGCTTTTCTTTCAGAGCAAACTGGCTGAAGGGAGTCCAGTGGGAGCTCATGTGCTCAAGATGATTGGGCACAAAGAGGCTCTAGAGAAACTGGGACATACCATCAATCAGGAGCTTGCTGTAGACATTATTCTGCAGTCCCTCCCGGCCTCTTTCGATCCGTTCATTATTAATTTTAATATGAACAAGATCGACTGTACTCCGGCAGAGTTGTTGAATATGCTCTTGACTACAGAGGAAACTCTAAAGGGAAAGCCTTCAACCTCTGTCTTGATGTTTCCTTCCAGGAACAAGAAGAAGGGGAAGAAGGGCAAAGCCCCTGTCAAGAGTTACAACAAGGCTCTGAAACAAAAGGTTAAGCGGTCGAAGGAATACAGATGTTTCCACTGTGGCCAGCTGGGTCACTGGAAAAAGGACTGTAAAGCGCTCCAAGGAGACAAGAAGGGAAGCATTGCTTCTGGCTCAGGTATTTTTGTGACTGAGGTCATGATATCTTCTTCTTCTATTTCATGGGTGTTGGACACTGCATGTGGAGTTCACATTTGTTCAAATGTATAGGAACTCAAGAGAAGAAGACAGGTAGGACAGCATGAGGTGGACCTACGAGTTGGAAACGGGGCACGGGTTGCTGCTGTTGTTGTAGGAGAATATCACATCTCATTACCATCTGGACTTGTATTAGAACTTAATAATTGTTATTTTGTACCTAGCATTACCAAGAATATTATCTCCATTCCTGCTCTTGTCAGGAAAGGATTTTCCTTTGAATGCAATATTTCAATGTGTGTTCTTTCTTATGATAATATTGTTTATGCTTCTGGATCAATTAACAATGGATTATTCATGTTGGACATGGAATGTTCTATACAAAATATTGATAATAAGAAAGCCAAGTATGCTGATGACAGCACCTTGCTATGGCATAGTCGTTTAGGCCATATTAACAAGAAACGCATTAAGCGGTTGCATGACCATGGACTGCTGGGATCATTCTCCTATGAGGAGATTGATACATGCAAAGCTTGTTTATTGGGTAAAATGACGAAGTCTCCTTTTCCTAACAAAGGTCAAAGGGCTTCAGGTTTACTTGACCTTATACACAGTGATGTGTGTGGGCCATTTAGTAAACATGCCAGAGGTGGCTATTCATACTTCATTACCTTTACTGATGATTTCAGTAGATATGGGTATGTCTATTTAATAAGACATAAGAATGAATCTTTTGACAAGTTCAAAGAGTTCAAGAATGAAGTACAAAATCAGCTAGGCCGAAATATCAAGGCACTTCGTTCTGATCGAGGTGGTGAATACCTAAGTCGAGAGTTTACTAACTATCTGAAGGAGTGTGGGATTATCTCACAGCTCACTCCGCCAGGAACACCGCAATGGAATGGTGTGTCCGAGAGGAGAAATAGAACATTACTTGATATGGTTCGTTCTATGATGAGTCAGGCTGCTCTACCTTACTCCTTTTGGGGATTTGCATTGGAAACAGCTGCAAAGGTACTAAACCGAGTGCCATCCAAGGCAGTTTCAAAGACTCCATACGAGTTATGGTATGGGAAACAGCCGAGCTTGACGTTTATCAAGATCTGGGGTTGCGAGGCTTATGTCAAAAAGCTTGCCTCTGGGAAACTAGAGAGCAGATCTGATAAGTACATCTTTGTCGGTTACCCTAAGGAAACTAAGGGTTATTATTTCTACGATCCCAAAGAGAACAAGGTATTTGTTGCTCGGACGGGCATTTTTCTTGAGAAGGAGTTTCTTCTGCAAGAGGCCAGTGGGAGAGAAATAAAGCTGGATGTGAATCCAGAAGAAGGACAAAGTAGTCAAGCACAGTTGGATGAGCCTGAGCCGGTAGAACAGGTTAGTGAACAACCTGAGGCTCAGATATCACGGGAACCGCGAAGATCGGGAAGGATCCGTCGACAGCCTGAGCGCTATGACGGAGTCTACATCATTGATCATGATGAACCCCTTACTTATGCGGATGCGGTCAGTGGACCGGATTCAGCGAGATGGCTTGAAGCTATGCGAGCCGAGATGGACTCCATGTCAGATAACCAAGTCTGGGATTTGGTTGATCCGCCTCCGGGAGTAATCCCTATAGGCTGTAAATGGATCTTCAAGAAGAAGATTGACATGGATGGTAACGTGGTTACCTATAAAGGCAGGCTAGTTGCGAAAGGTTTCAAACAAATCTACGGGATAGATTATGATGAAACTTTCTCTCCTGTAGCCATGTTCAAGTCTATTCGGATTATTCTCGCGATAGCAGCATATTATGATTATGAGATCTGGCAAATGGATGTGAAGACCGCTTTCCTTAATGGAAAAACTGGATGAGGATGTGTATATGACACAACCTGAAGGTTTCACCAATCCATCAGATCGTCATAAAATATGCAAGTTAAAGAAGTCTATTTATGGACTTAAGCAAGCATCTAGAAGCTGGAATATTCGTTTTGATGAATCAATCTGTGAGTTTGGTTTCATCAAGAACGAAGATGACCCGTGTGTATATAAGAGGTTTAGTGGGAGCGTGATTACTTTCCTAGTCCTCTACGTCGATGATATCTTAATCATTGGAAACGATATTCCTGAACTGCATGCTGTTAAAGCATGGTTAAGAAAATGTTTCCAGATAAAAGATCTAGGAGAAGCAGCCTATGCATTAGGTGTGACGATCTACAGGGATAGATCTAAGAGGCTTCTCGGGCTGTGCTAGAGTACTTACATCGATAAAGTCCTGGAGAGATTCCATTTAGAGAATTCTAAAAGAGGATATCTTCCAGTCAGACATGGTCTGAATCTTTCAAAGAGTCAGTGTCCGCAAACACAGACTGAGAAAGATGAAATGGACAATGCGCCTTATGCTTCGGCTATTGGGTCCATTATGTATGCGATGTTATGTACTCGCCCAGACGTCGCTTACGGGTTAAGCGTGACCAGTCGATTCCAAAGTAATCCAGGTCAGGCGCACTGGATTGCAGTCAAGAATATTTTGAAATATCTGCGGAGGACCAAAGATATGTTCTTGATATATGGTGGTCAGGAAGAACTCAGTATAGAAGGATATACTGACGCTTCGTTCCAATCGGACCAGGATGATTTCCGATCGCAATCAGGCTATGTTTTTAGCATGAATGGTGGAGCAGTGGTATGGAAAAGTTTCAAACAGTCTATCGTTGCTGATTCCACAACAGAAGCCGAGTATGTTGCAGCCTCAGAAGCATCTAAGGAGGCAGTGTGGATTCGTAAGTTCGTTCAGGAACTTGGTGTTGTTCCTTCGAGTGCAGATCCTTTGGTTATCTTCTGTGATAACACTGGAGCAATCGCACAAGCAAAGGAACCACGGTCGCACCAGAAGTCCAAGCACATACAGAGGCGGTTTCACTTGATCTGGGAGATCATTGATCGTGGTGAGATCAAAATCTGCAAGGTTCATACAGATGACAATCTGGCTGACCCGCTTACCAAGCCTCTGGGGCAGCAGAAGCATGAGAAGCACTGTAATAATATGGGTTTGAGATTTCTCAACCATTAGATTAAGTGAAAGTGGGAGATTGTTGGGGTATGCCCTTAAGGCTAATGTTTGAGGTCTTGGGATTCTTTCAGTATCATGTATAAACTCTTATGTTTATAAAGGCAATGGTTGTTATTCAGTTGGTTATATTGTCTGCTGCAATAAGTGTGCTTCTGAATAATGTCTCAAAGCTGTTCAGCTTGGCTGACATGCTGTTTTGTCCTTAGTCGAGATATCTTGGTGAACATGAGACAGCCTTGATATGATTGAGACTAATATGTGTTCTAATCTTATAGGATGCTTCGAGCATGGAATAAGATGTAGACTCATGGGTACATTGGATGCACTGGACAGACCCTACTAGGATATTCAATTGCTTGTCACAATGTGAATAATCCTTGATTGCAACAAGTGGCACATGTCCTCTGACTTGAGATCACTTGTGTTTCTAAATGATGATTGTCATTGTTTTGAGGTAGTTCAATATCATTTGAAACATAATGGTTATAGACTATCTTGGATAATGATCATGAGTCATGTTAGGGCACTAGTGATAGATATAGGATTGCCGTCTCCTTGTTTAAGGAGTGTGATGTTCTGAAGGCCCCCCCCCCCTAAATGAGATGATTGAGAAAGTGTATGGCCATACCCAGGTGACTATGTTCATCTGATCTAATCATGCTCATCATATTGGAGCTACAGGCTTGACACGCTTGTCCAATAAGAACATCCAGTGGCAAAGGAAACATGTATGCCTGGTGAAGTGGATTCACACTTGTGCTGTGGTTTGGGTGTAGTCTTGGAAGACTCTTTCCTTTATATCGGGAGACAGTGATGTGTTGCTAGATACCCCTCACTGATCGTGATAACGTAAGTTATCGTTACCGACATTTAAAGGAAACCCTCAGGGTCGCACAATTTGATGATATGGCTTACTTAAGTCAGATCGTGTGGACTGAATTGTCAGGGTTCAGTTTAAAGGGATTTAATCTCTGATTGTGAGTGAGATCTGGTCTGATCATGTTTGATTGATTAGGGCTTGAGATCGGTAAGCTTCGATCGAGAGAGTTGATGCTAGATCGGTGAGATCAAGAGCATCAAGAGATGAACGGTTAGATCTGGAACCTTAGGGTTAATATGATCTAGACCAAGTGGCTTAAGTGATTTGGTCTTTGGACCAAATTGAGTTGAACCGAATGGCTTGAACCGGTTCACATGGTTGAACGAATGGTTCAAAGGCTGTAAGTACCCCTTCAAACAAGGGGGGTCCCCTTCTAGGGGGAGCATAACCCTAAAGCATATGGCGCATAAAATTTTCTTCTTGCGGAACTAGGGTTATAGGATCGATATGCATGCTAAAAGATCAACTTGATAATAAGAAAACAATCATACCATCGCCATGGGAAGATGTTTCCTTGGAAGCAAAGATCAAAGTAGATCTTCTCCTTGTCGTCACACACAAGATGATGTCGCTATCTCTCTTGGTGCCCCTTGTGCTAGCAAGGTTCCAAGAGGTCCTTGTCGAGTGAAGGGAAAATGAGATCTCTTTCTTCTTGGCCGAATCCTCCTCAACCTTCAAAGCGTCGCCACACTCACGAGAGAGACGAGAGGAATATGGGCGAGAGGAATATCTCCAAGCAAAAATAGAGTATATTCTATTTTGATGAGCGCACTCTCCAAATGGAGATCATGGTTACTAAAAATAGTAACCACTCCTCACCACAACGTTCACGCCAAGTGAACTTGTCGCCTACTCCTCTCCCTATGAACCAAGCGCTCATTTAGTGAGCTGGTTCACTTTGGTTCGGTTTAAGAACCAATCAAGCCAATGATCTAGTCTAGATCTTAAATAAACCCTAAGGTTCACGATCTAACCGTCGATCTCAACGATGCCCCTGATCTGACCGATCTGGCATACATTCCCTCGATCGAAGCTTACCGATCTCAAGCCCTAATCAATCAAACATGATCAGACCAGATCTCACTCACAATCAGAGATTAAATCCCTTTAAACTGAACCCAAACAATTCAGTCCACACGATCTGACTTAAGTAAGCCATATCATCAAATTGTGCGACCCTAAGGGTTTCCTTTAAATGTCGGTAACGATAACTCACGTTATCACGATCAGTGAGGGGTATCTAGCAACACATCACTGTCTCCCGATAGAAAGGAAAGAGTCTTCCAAGACTACACCCAAACCATAGCACAAGTGTGACTCAAATCACTAGGCATGCATATTTCCTTTGCCACTGGATGTTCTTATTGGACAAGCCTGTCAAGCTCGTAATTCCAATATGATGAGCATGATTAGAACAGATGAACACAGTCACCTGGGTATGGCCATACACTTTCTCAATCATCTCATCCAGGGGGCCCCTTTAGAACATCACACTCCTTAAACAAGGAGACGGCAATCCTATGTCTATCACTAGTGCTCTAACCTGACTCAAGCTCACCATCCAAGATAGTCTATAATCATTATGTTTCAAATGATATTGAACTACCTCAAAACAATGACAATCATCATTTAGAAAACACAAGTGATCTCAAGTCAGAGGAAATGTGCCACTTGTCATATCCAAGGAATATTCACATTGTGACAAACAATTGAACATCCTAGTAGGGTCTGTCCAGTACATCCCATGTACCCATGAGTCTACATCTTATTCCATGCTCGAAGCATCCTATAAGATTAGAACACATATTAGTCTTAACCATATCAAGGCTGTCTCATGTTCACCAAGATATATCGACTAAGGACATAATAGCTTGTCAGCCCAGCTGAACAGCTTTGAGACATTATTCAGAAGAACATATATTGCAGCAGACAATGTAGCTAACTGAATAACAACCATGCCTTTATAAACATAACAGTTTATTACATGATACAGATACATTCCCACAGGCCTCAAACATTAGCCTTAAGGGCATACCCCAACAATCTCCCACTTGCACTTAATCTAATGGTTGAGAAATCTCAAACCCATATTATTACAGTGCTTCTCATGCTTCTGCTGCGCCAGAGGCTTGGTAAGCGGGTCTGCCAGATTGTCATCTGTATGAACCTTGCAGATTTTGATCTCGCCACGATCTATGATCTCCCTGATCAAATGAAACCGTCTCTGTATGTGCTTGGACTTCTGGTGCGACCGTGGTTCCTTTGCTTGTGCGATTGCTCCAGTGTTATCACAAAAGATAACCAAAGGATCTGCACTCGAAGGAACAACACCAAGTTCTCTCACGAACTTACGAATCCACACTGCCTCCTTGGATGCTTCCGAGGCTGCAACATACTCGGCTTCTGTTGTGGAATCAGCAACAGTTGACTGTTTGAAACTTTTCCACACCACTGCACCTCCATTCAAGCTAAAAACATAGCCTGATTGCGATCGGAAATCATCCTGGTCAGACTGGAACGAAGCGTCAGTATATCCTTCAATACTGAGTTCTTCCTGACCACCATATATCAAGAACATATCTTTGGTCCTCCGCAGATATTTTAAAATGTTCTTGACTGCAATCCAGTGCGCCATACCTGGATTACTCTGGTAACGACTGGTCACGCTTAACCCGTAAGCGACGTCTGGGCGAGTACACAACATCGCATACATAATGGATCCAATAGCCGAAGCATAAGGCGTATTGTCCATTTCATCTTTCTCAGTCTGTGTTTGTGGACACTGACTCTTCGAAAGATTCAGACCATGTCTGACTGGAAGATATCCTCGTTTAGAATTCTCTAAATGAAATCTCTCCAGGACCTTATCGATGTAAGTACTCTGGCACAGCCCGAGAAGCCTCTTAGATCTATCCCTGTAGATCTTCACACCTAACACATAGGCTGCTTCTCCTAGATCTTTCATCTGGAAACATTTCCTCAGCCATGCTTTTACAGCATGCATTTCAGGAATATCGTTTCCAATGATCAAGATGTCATCGACGTAGAGGACTAGGAAAGTAATCACGCTCCCACTAAACCTCTTATACACACACGGGTCATCCTCGTTCTTGACGAAACCAAATTCGGTAACTGAGTCATCAAAACGAATATTCCAGCTTCTAGATGCTTGTTTAAGTCCATAAATGGACTTCTTTAACTTGCATATCTTATGATGATCTGCTGGATTAGTGAAACCTTCTGGTTGTGTCATGTACACATCCTCATCCAGATTTCCATTAAGGAAAGCTGTTTTCACATCCATTTGCCAAATCTCATAATCGTAATATGCAGCTATCGCGAAAAGAATCCGAATAGACTTAAACATGGCTACAGGAGAGAAAGTTTCATCATAATCTATCCCGTAGATTTGTTTGAAACCTTTCGCAACTAGCCTGCCTTTATAGGTAACCACGTTACCATCCATGTCAATCTTCTTCTTGAAGATCCACTTACAGCCTATAGGGATAACTCCCGGAGGCGGATCAACCAAATCCCAAACTTGGTTATCTGACATGGAGTCCATCTCGGCGCGCATAGCTTCAAGCCATCTCGCTGACTCCGGTCCACTGACCGCATCCGCATAAGTGAGGGGTTCATCATTGTTAATGATGTAGACTCCGTCATAGCGCTCAGGCTGTCGACGGATCCTACCCGATCTTCGCGGTTCCCGTGATATCTGAGCCTCAGGTTGTTCAATAACCTGTTCTACCAGCTCAGGCACATCCAACTCTGCTTGAGCACTTTGTCCTTCCTCTGGATTCTCATCCAGTTTTATTTCTCTCCCACTGGCCTCTTGCAGTAGAAACTCCTTCTCAAGAAATATGGCCGTCCGAGCAACAAAAACCTTGTTCTCCTTGGGATCGAAGAAATAATAACCCTTAGTTTCCTTAGGGTAACCGACAAAGATACATTTGTCAGATCTACTCTCTAGTTTCCCAGAGGCGAGCTTCTTGACATAAGCCTCGCAACCCCAGATCCTGATAAATGTCAAGCTTGGCTGTTTCCCATACCATAACTCATATGGCGTCTTGGAAACTGCCTTGGATGGCACTCGGTTTAGTACCTTTGCAGCTGTTTCCAGCGCAAAACCCCAAAAGGAGTAAGGAAGAGTAGCCTGACTCATCATAGAACGAACCATATCAAGTAGCGTTCTATTTCTCCTCTCGGACACACCATTCCATTGCGGTGTTCCTGGTGGAGTGAGCTGTGAGATAATCCCACACTCCTTTAGATAGTCAGTAAATGCATGACTTAGGTATTCACCACCTCGATCTGAGCGAAGTGCCTTGATATTACGGCCTAGCTGATTCTGTACTTCATTTTTGAACTCTTTGAACTTGTCAAAAGATTCACTTTTATGTCTCATCAGATAGACATAACCATATCTACTGAAATCATCAGTAAAGGTAATGAAGTACTGATAGCCACCTCTGGCATGTTTACTAAATGGCCCACACACATCACTGTGTATAAGGTCAAGTAAACCTGAAGCCCTTTGACCTTTGTGAGGAAAAGGTGACTTCGTCATTTTACCCATCAAACAAGCTTTGCATGTATCAATCTCCTTATAGGAGAATGATCCCAGCAGTCCATTTTCATGCAACCGCTTAATGCGTTTCTCGTTAATATGGCCTAAACGACTATGCCATAGCAAGGTGCTGTCATCAGCATACTTGGCTTTCTTAATATCAATTTGCTGTATTGAACATTCCATGTCCAACATGAATAACCCATTGTTAATTGAACCAGTTGCATAAACAATATTATCATAAGACAAAATACACTTTGAATTATTGCATTCAAAGGAAAACCCCTTCCTGACAAGAGCAGGAATGGAGATAATATTTTTAGTTATACTGGGAACAAAGTAACAACTGTTTAGTTCCAATACAAGTCCAGATGGTAAAGAAATAAAGTAGTCTCCTACAGCAACAGCAGCAACCCGTGCCCCGTTTCCAACTCATAGGTCCACCTCATGCTGTCCCACCTGCCTTCTTCTCTTGAGTTCCTATACATTTGAACAAATGTGAACTCCACATGCAGTGTCCAACACCCATGATACAGAAGAAGAAAACATGACCTCAGTCACGAATATACCTGAGCCAGAAGCAAAGCTTCCCCTCTTATCTCCTTGGAGCGCTTTACAGTCCTTTTTCCAGTGACCCAGCTGGCCACAGTGGAAACACCTGTATTCCTTAGACCGCTTGACCTTCTGCTTCAGTGCCTTGCTGTAGTTCTTGACCGGGGCCTTGCCCTTCTTCCCCTTCTTTTTGTTCCTGGAAGGAACCATTAAGACAGAGGTCGAAGGCTTACCCTTCAGAGTCTCCTCAGTGGTCAAGAGCATATTCAGCAGCTCTGCCGGAGTACAATCGATTTTGTTCATATTAAAATTAATAATGAACGCGTCGAATGACGGCGGGAGAGACTGCAGAATAATATCCACAGCAAGCTCCTGGTTGATGGTATGCCCCAGTTTCTCTAGAGCCTCCTTGTGCCCAATCATCTTGAGCACGTGAGCTCCCACTGGGCTCCCTTCAGCCAGTTTGCTCTGAAAGAAGAGCTTCGTCAAATTGTAGCGTTCAGTCCTCGCCTGTGCAGCATACAGCATCTTGAGGTTTGCTATAATCTGTATAGCCGACATATCCTCATGCTGACGCTGCAGCGGTGGCGTCATAGACGCTAGCATCAGGCAAGCGACATCAATGCTATCATTGACGTGCTTTTCATAGGCTTCTCGAACCGCCCTTGCGGCGTTCGGAGCGGGCTGCGGCGGTATCGCCGTCTCGAGGACATACAGTTTCCTCTCTGCCTTAAGAACGATCTTAAGGTGTCCAAACCAGTCAGAGAAGTTCGGCCCAGCAAACTTCTGCCTTTCCAGTAGGGATCGCACATTGAAGTTCATGGTGTTCGTTGCTGCAGGTATCTACAACAATGCAAGAACAGCAAGGTCAGTATCAATGTATAAGAATCAATCAGGACTTAAGAAAGATTCCTTTTTCTCACTATTTTATCAGGCGTGAAAAATCCAGCAAAACAGCCCGAAAGAGTAGAACTCTTTTAGTGAGATGGGATCCAGATTTCATACTTGGTCTCCGCGTCCCGCTCAGGCGAGATAAGATGCACAGAGAGTACAAGCACTAGTTTCTGGTAGGCAGTCCCTGCCGATCGCCAACCCTTGCGATTCCCCTTCATCCGGGCAGTCCAGCAGACTGTGCCAACTGAGTTGGTACAACACAATCTCTGACCCCACAGATGGCTGCCTCCATGTGCTACCATATGCGCCACATATGTAGCCTACATGGTCAAGCTGACCCGACCTACTCCCTGGACCACCACGTGCTATGCTGAGCAACGAGAAGGGATAAATCCCTACTCTGTAACACGCAGGTGTAATCCCGCACCGTCTGAAGATAGATGGACGTGCCCACTGAGTGGGTACAACACGGCTCCAACGATAATCAGAACAGTGAGGTTTCGCGTCAGAAGGCTTACGAGCTTGATATTTAAGCGTTGGATTTTAACGGTCTTTTATCTTCTTGCCTATCATGCAATTCCTATGGTGATAGCAGAAGATAATTTAATCATGCAATTCTAATATTAAGCAATAAAAGAAAGCATGTATCTTATGTGGTAAAAGCCCATAGCCCTAGAAGACCTTAACCTAACTTAAGTCTTCATTTGCTCTTCATGGGTCTTTAGCTGCTTATCTGGCCCAAACCTGGGCCCAAGCGCCATCAGCAGCTCTGATGCGCCCACCAGGAAATTGCGCCAGGTCCTAGGGTCGAACCCTAGACCTCCCACCTGGTCCAGCCACTGCTGCAAGCGCCTCTGCCAAGTGTGCTCTGTGCTCTTGTCTAATTAAATTACAAATTTAACTATCTAGACAAGAGTGACACGCAGGTCACTTACATTTATAAATTAAAACACAGTGATGCGCAGATCACAATAATTAATTTACAATTTTTTTTTTTTAATTCAGGCACGCAGGCCCCAGCACAGCACACAAATAATATGAGCAGCCCACATAAGACTAAATAAACAAGCATATGCATCAATCAATAACCATGTGATCCATAAAAATTAAAATTTTCGAAAACCCCATAGGATCAATTTTAATTTTCCTTATTTGCCCTACAACCTTACAACGGTCCATTACTAGGGATCCACTCATCCAACCTAGTCAGATCCACTGCCCTTGCATGCACCAAGTCCTAACTGACTTGCGTCGACCATAAGGTCAACTATGCATGCGCCAGGGCTGAACGACCACACTGAGGTGTGGCAAGCGGGCGTGACCCCGGGCCTAACTCAGGTGCGTTCAGTAGTCGTCTCAATCAGACATCGCTACACACCTGTCTGCAGTCGACCTATAGCCACCATAGGCTTGCGCCAAGGTGCTATTTGATCGACCCATTCAGGCTGTCAGATGATCTGATCAGACATTCTGGATCTAACCTAGGGGTTGACTTCAACCCTAATAACCCGTCTAAGGGTTTATAGTAAAGCCTTAGATCTATAATGAGTCGCGCAAGTATTCAAGTTTTGTAAAACAAAAACAAGATGCGCCAACTTACAACATACATGCGCCAATAGATGGAAACATATTTCATACATGAAGTTTCGCAAGATGATAAAACCTATCATGCAACTTTCGCATGTTATATAGATCTAAGCATATGGAATCACAAGGCCAAAGCAATCATAATGAACATGCATTCAACCAAGGCTCTGATACCAATTGTAAGTACCCCTTCAAACAAGGGGGGTCCCCTTCTAGGGGGAGCATAACCCTAAAGCATATGGCGCATAAAATTTTCTTCTTGCGGAACTAGGGTTATAGGATCGATATGCATGCTAAAAGATCAACTTGATAATAAGAAAACAATCATACCATCGCCATGGGAAGATGTTTCCTTGGAAGCAAAGATCAAAGTAGATCTTCTCCTTGTCGTCACACACAAGATGATGTCGCTATCTCTCTTGGTGCCCCTTGTGCTAGCAAGGTTCCAAGAGGTCCTTGTCGAGTGAAGGGAAAATGAGATCTCTTTCTTCTTGGCCGAATCCTCCTCAACCTTCAAAGCGTCGCCACACTCACGAGAGAGACGAGAGGAATATGGGCGAGAGGAATATCTCCAAGCGAAAATAGAGTATATTCTATTTTGATGAGCGCACTCTCCAAATGGAGATCATGGTTACTAAAAATAGTAACCACTCCTCACCACAACGTTCACGCCAAGTGAACTTGTCGCCTACTCCTCTCCCTATGAACCAAGCGCTCATTTAGTGAGCCGGTTCACTTTGGTTCGGTTTAAGAACCAATCAAGCCAATGATCTAGTCTAGATCTTAAATAAACCCTAAGGTTCACGATCTAACCGTCGATCTCAACGATGCCCCTGATCTGACCGATCTGGCATACATTCCCTCGATCGAAGCTTACCGATCTCAAGCCCTAATCAATCAAACATGATCAGACCAGATCTCACTCACAATCAGAGATTAAATCCCTTTAAACTGAACCCAAACAATTCAGTCCACACGATCTGACTTAAGTAAGCCATATCATCAAATTGTGCGACCCTAAGGGTTTCCTTTAAATGTCGGTAACGATAACTCACGTTATCACGATCAGTGAGGGGTATCTAGCAACACATCACTGTCTCCCGATAGAAAGGAAAGAGTCTTCCAAGACTACACCCAAACCATAGCACAAGTGTGACTCAAATCACTAGGCATGCATATTTCCTTTGCCACTGGATGTTCTTATTGGACAAGCCTGTCAAGCTCGTAATTCCAATATGATGAGCATGATTAGAACAGATGAACACAGTCACCTGGGTATGGCCATACACTTTCTCAATCATCTCATCCAGGGGGCCCCTTTAGAACATCACACTCCTTAAACAAGGAGACGGCAATCCTATGTCTATCACTAGTGCTCTAACCTGACTCAAGCTCACCATCCAAGATAGTCTATAATCATTATGTTTCAAATGATATTGAACTACCTCAAAACAATGACAATCATCATTTAGAAAACACAAGTGATCTCAAGTCAGAGGAAATGTGCCACTTGTCATATCCAAGGAATATTCACATTGTGACAAACAATTGAACATCCTAGTAGGGTCTGTCCAGTACATCCCATGTACCCATGAGTCTACATCTTATTCCATGCTCGAAGCATCCTATAAGATTAGAACACATATTAGTCTTAACCATATCAAGGCTGTCTCATGTTCACCAAGATATATCGACTAAGGACATAATAGCTTGTCAGCCCAGCTGAACAGCTTTGAGACATTATTCAGAAGAACATATATTGCAGCAGACAATGTAGCTAACTGAATAACAACCATGCCTTTATAAACATAACAGTTTATTACATGATACAGATACATTCCCACAGGCCTCAAACATTAGCCTTAAGGGCATACCCCAACAAAGGCTTGATGCCGTTTTGGGCGGTTTACTTTGAGTAAGCGCATGGTCCATGAACGCATGAAGTGAAGTTTTACTATTTTTGGAAGAAACGTTTCCGAAATAGTTAAGACGCCTCACGTTCGGTTGCACTCAATTCGACTCTTGCTCTTTTGCTTCTTCCTCTCGAGGTCTTCTCGTGTGGAAAAGAGCGTGGACAACAAGAAAGGACTCGAGCCAAACTAGAGACATCATCTCTTCTCCCTCAAGCGATCAGGATTCTTGGAGCCTTGCTAGCACAAGAAGCGACAAGGAGTAGGCTAAGTCTCATCTTGTGTGCGCACACTTTGGAGGAGAACCTTATCGATCTCTTCTTCCTAGACGCCATCCAAGCAATGGCTTTGGTAAGAATCGATTTCTTGATTCTTGTTTGCAATCGCATATAAAGTTGATCATATAATATGCAAAGATCCTAGAAACCCCCTTCCGCTGCATGAAAAACCTCCATATGCGCCTATCTAGGGTTTCGCTCCCCTTGTTTAGGGGACCTTCATCGGCACTATTCATCACGGGTTCTTGGAGCAAATTACGGCTGTAATTTCTATTACAGCCGTGCTGTAAAGTTGATTTTCCCTTCTTTTTGATTTCTGTTCGATCTAAACTATGGTTTATTGTATTTCTTCTTCCATGCTGGCTTAAACATCTTATGGGACATGGGGTGTAATCCGCTTGATTTTTTATGACTAGATAACTACTATTTTGTCATAATAGTTTTATTATGATAATTCTACTTATGTGATGATTGCTAATAATTCTATATAGTTTTCTTATTATCATGCATGTTTTAGAGTTTTTGCAATATGGACTGAAAGGTGATTTGCTTGAGAACTTGGAACCAAAAAATTGAATATTAGGAACTCACCGTAAGAAATTAGGTTAGTTCTTATTTCTTGATTTTACTAGAATAATTGCCATGTTTGATAATTTGAATCTAGGATTGAGTTATTTTGTTAAACGTAAAGATCTTGTGCGAAAGTGAGGATCAGAGCATTGGAGAACCATAAGTAGAACCTATGTTGAGACGCGGATGCATGAAAGTGATCCTTGAGATTCCACTTGAGATAATCAGTTTAGGATTCGGATGCACAAAAGTGATCATTGAGTTCTTTGATTGATGATTTACTTATTTACAGCTTGGGATAGATCTTGCGTGAAAGCGAGGATCGGTCCCTGCATGATTGTTTGCACGAAAGTGAGATAATCTTTTTATAAGGTAAATTATATCTTTATCATTATAAAATTAGACTGACGACCTTTTATTTATATCTAGTCATTGAAATTAAGGTGGATGAAACCCTAGTCCCAATTTCTCTCTTATTATCTCTATGATCTTCCTATCGTTTACTTGCATTATAATCGATTGCTTAGCTAGTAAGAATATAACTATTTGGTACTTAAAACGTAGGTCTCTATGGGATCGATATTTTTATTACTTCGAAGTATCTGTACACTTGCGGACACAACAACATTCCCGTTGCCCTTCTTGCTATCTCTAACTTGTTAAGATTAGAGCAATCACCCAGTCCATGCCCTGCATAATCTGAACTAGTCTCACAAAGTAGGTCTATCCTACTATGTGAGGAGAAATTATTTCTTTCACATATGGGTCAATACCACCATGTGAAGGAAGCGAAGAACAAAGAGATCGAATGGAAGTTACGAATGAATGACCTATAATTTTTCCTACTTAGAAAAACCTATTAGCATTTTTGCCCTAGGACCTATAGCTGGTCCGGTATGTTGTGTGCCTCATCTGTGTTTGGCGTCGGAGCTCGACGAGGAGTTGTGGAGCGATGCAGCAAAATCGTGCTGCGGCCGGAGGTGGCTGGCGAGTTCGGGAACAAGGGATCCAGTTTCCTTGACTTCGTTCTTCGTCTGGTGGAGAGGAGGTGTTGCGGACTGTGTTGCTTTTGGTTTGAACGATGACCAAGCGATTGTCGGCGAGGCTGGAGTGCTGGAGAGAGCGAGAAGGCGTTGGCGTTCTGGCGGAGGCAGAGACGCGACTGTTCTGTAGGAACAGGGGATGTGCGAGCGTGGAACAGGGGCGGTCGCCGTTAGGCCGGTGATGCACGGACGGCGGACCTGTTACAGTTGGGAGTTACTGTAATGATGGAGACGAGGTGGCAGGAGTTTGGGGATGAACGGTGGCTTCACGGAGGAGAACGGCACTGGAAGGCGGAACTAGGGTGGAAATTGGGTGGAAACAGGGGTGTTGGTCGGCTGTTTTGATTCTGGTGATCGAAAAGGCAGATGGAGTGATGCCGGAGGCTGATGGTTCTTTGTCAGAAGGCGAAGCTGTGGCTGCAGTTGCGAGGAGATCCGACAGCTGGATCGGCGGCGGCGAGCGCAAGAAATTTCTGAAATCTGGGTGAAGTTGTAGGCGAAGCAGGGGAGAGTTTAGAGGGGGAAGAAGATAGTAGAGAAGATGGGTGAGAGGAAGATGATCAGCGACACAAGCGCCAGAGAAGGAGAAGAAGAAGGTGCTCGGCACCTAGGGAAGGGGAAGGAAGAACATCCGATTGAGAACGATAACCATTTCCAAATTCGATTCATCAAGTCTACTGATTACAAGTTCATATGTCAGTACATATAGTAGGTGTTCGTGAACGTTGAAGCTTGGAGACGTTGCTGCCGAACGTTGAAGCTTCCTTCTTGGGCAGCAGAGAACCGTTGGAGGAGATGTTTGTGAATGTAACAACTTCCAATCTTGAGCAGCAAAGAGGCATTGGCGTGTTTCCATCTTTGCATGAAGATAGCGTTGGCGGTAAGAGACGTTGGAAAACTTCCCTTGTTGGCTGCGAATGTGTGTAACAGAATTCACCGTGGAATATGGGCTTTGACTTGGCCTTGAAGATCTTTATTTGGGCCTAACATTATTGCAAGCTTCATATGCGTGGATGCAAGTCCTGATATGATGCGGCAACCCCTTTGAACATCGTGAGCTTGAGCATCTTGACTTTATTGAATAGTCATTTTCTAGTTATTGAGCTAGCTTTAATGAGTGAGCATGCTAGCTTATTTCTGAAACTTCGAGCCTTTGCCTACGGTAACCTTAGGCTCCATTTGTATCTTCGTGGCTTGTGGTCTCTAACCCCATCATTTCTCCCCGGGTGAAAAAAAATCCTTCCCCGAAGAATTGTTCTTGCGTTGGTAGAGAAGTTTTGGAGGAGTAAGAATAAATGTCCAAAGTCCAAGCTGGAAGCCAATGACTCCTGCATTCAATTCCCTTTCTCGGCCATGTCCATTAGTACGGTTGTCATAGAAAATCATAGGACTTAGGAAAAAATAAGGAATGATGAAATCAATATATTCAACTTCAATAAGTGCAAAGTTCAAAGCATGTTTGAGTTCATTATGTTTTGTTGATACTAATGGAGGCTTAAGGGTCTGGGTAGAAGGACCTAAAAGAGAAGATTCAAGGATCATAGGGTCCTAGAAAAGATTTTCTAAGTCTAGGGGTTGACCTAAAGGTAGAGGATTAGGATCCAGGTCAAGCTCAAAAGGCTCTAAGTATTACTTAGACTTAGGTTTGGTCAACATAAGCTCCAGTATGAGAGTGGATGGACCTAGACATGGCTCATAAAACATCAAGCTTAAAGATGGGCTTTCTAAGCAAGGCTCATGATGCATTAAACTTATATTAGGTGTATCCATACTAGGTTCATCTAAAGAGGTTAGACCTAACTTAGGTTCAAGCTGAGAACCTATGGGTATGGGCCCTAAAATTGAAGGTAAAGGTGTTGGCCCTAAAATTGAAGGTGAAGGCATTGGTTCTACATGAAGGTTTGGTTCTTCATGTCTTACTTCTTCAAGTTCACTAGTTTCATCAAGACATGAATTAGGCTCTAAAGTAGGCTCCCAGGTTTGTTCTCTAAGCTCTAAAGGGGTTGAGCTCTTTTGTTCTTTTTGCAAGGATTGCTCTATATGACTCTTTATCTCTTGTAACATCTCGTTACACTGTTCACTTAGGCTTTTAGGGTAAATGATGTGTTCCAAACCTTTATGTATGAAGCTATAGTAGCAAGGTTTACTAAAATAATATCCCTGAAAATCATGCATAAATTCATTACCTAATAAAATGTCAAAGCCTTCTAAACTCATCACATCACACCAAATTTCAGTTTTGATATTGTTTAGCATAATGGGAACTAAGCATTGAAACTCAACTAACGTTATAGTCAAATCATCCCATGTTATGTAGTAAGGGTTATTGTGTTTTTCTATAGTGAGGCCAAATTGTTCAAGTGATCTAATAGATATAACATTGAACTTAACTTGATGATCTATAATAGTTTTACCATTATAACCATTACACCAAACATGAGTTGTAAAACTATTAGGCCTATGTGTGAGAACCTTATAGTTATCCCTTTTAGATACAAGTTCTTTTTTTGTTGTAATTTCCCTTTGATAATAGTGATGCACCATGATGTGTTATGAGTAGTTTGGAGTGCAACTAGTGTGTAAGCAAGATTTTTTTTTTTCTAGCAAATAATGCAAACTAAGTAATAAGAACAACTAAACATGAAAGCATGTATTTTTTTTTCAATTGCAAGTAAATAGAAAATGCTTAACTAACATGCAACAATAAACAACAGGGCATGAAAACACAAACTAACAATGATGATTTTTTTTTATATGCAAAGAGTAAAACAAGGATCGTGTGAGCAGACAAGAGTTGCCCACAAACCTCACTCTGATACCAAACTGATGTAGGGTGAAGACACGTGATTTATTCTATTAATTTAAAATTCATTTATTTATTTTTTTTATAATTTTCAAAAACAACATATTCATGAAGCAGCCAGAATTCTAGGACTGTAGAAAAGTATTATTTAAGAAAAGTAACTATAGGTTGAATGAACCAAAATTCAAATAGACTAGACCCGCTTGTAGACGAAGATTTGTTCTTTCTGATGGATCCAACGATCAGAAGTTTAGGCCTGTCCGAGCATATTTGAAACCTGCAAAGAAAAGCTTAATTAGATTAATATTGCGAAGTGAAACAGACTGCAAGAAACAGAGAGATCTGGAGGCAGGCTAGCATGCGCCGATCAATGACAGTGGGGCTTGGATCACTCATGGGCGGTGTTGGAGGCAAAGGGAGGATGAGATGGTCATGTTGACGTCGGAGCTTGACGAGGAGTTGTGGAGCGACGCAGCAAAATCATGCTGCAGCCGGAGGTGGCTGGCGAGTCCGGGAACAAGGGATCCGGGTTCCTTGACTTCGTTCTTCGTCTGGAGGAGAGGAGGCGATGCGGACTGTGTTGCTTGTGGTTTGGATGACGACCAAGAGATTGTAGGTGAGGCTGGAGTGCTGGAGAGAGCGAGAAGGTGTTGGCGTTCTGGCAGAGGCGGAGATGCGACTGTTCCGTAGGAACAGGGGATGTGCGCGCGTAGAGCAGGGGCGGTCGCCGTTAGGTCGGCGATGCACGGAAGGCGGACCTGTTACAGTTGAGAGTTACTATAATGATGGAGACGAGGTGGCCGGAGTTTGGGGATGAACGGTGTCTTCACGGAGGAGAACGGCGCTGGAAGGCGGAACTAGGGCAGAAACTAGGTGGAAACAGGGGTGTTGGTCGGCTGTTTCGATTCCAGTGATCGGAAAGGTGGATGGAGTGATGCCAGCGGCTGATGCTTCTTTGGCAGAAGGCGAAGTTGTGGCTGCAGTTGTGAGGAGATCCAACGGCTGGATCGTCGGTGGAGAGCGCAAGAAATTTCTGAAATCTGGGTGAAGTTGTAGGTGAAGCAGGGGAGAGTTTAGAGGGGGAAGAAGATAGTAGAGAAGATGGGTGAGAGGAAGATGATCGGTGACACAAGCGCTGGAGAAGGAGAAGAAGAAGGTGCTCGGCACCTAGAGAAGAGGAAGGAAGAACATCCGATTGAGAACGATAACCATTTTCAAATTCGATTCATCAAGTCTGCTGATTACAAGTTCATACATCAGTACATATAGGAGGTGTTCGTGAACGTTGAAGCTTAGAGACATTGCTGCTGAACGTTGAAGCTTCCTTCTTGGGCAGCAGAGAACCGTTGGAGGAGATGTTTGTGAATGTCGCAACTTCCAATCTTGAGCAGCAAAGAGGCGTTTGGCGTGTTTCCACCTTTGCATGAAGATAGCATTGGCAGTAAGAGACGTTGCAAAACTTCCCTTGTTGGCTGCGAATGTATGTAACAAAATTCACCATGGAATATGGGCTTTGACTTGGCCTTGAAGATCTTTTTTTGGGCCTAACATTATTGCATGCTTCATATGCGTGGATGCAAGTCCTGGTATGATGCGGCGACCCTTTTGAACATCGTGAGCTTGAGCATCTTGACTTTATTGAATAGTCATTTTCTAGTTATTGAGCTAGCTTTAATGAGTGAGCATGCTAGCTTATTTGTGAAACTCTGAGCCTTTGCCTACAGTAACCTCAGGCTCCACTTGTATCTTCTTGGCTTGTGGTCTCTGACCCGATCACTTTCCCACTTGAACCACTTCAATGCCTCCACTCTTGTCTTCCTCGAGCCACACGAAAAGTGCTAGTGAAACACATCATATTTCCCTAACTTCCCTCATTTTCTCCCATAGAAATCCTCTAGCATGAGGTGTCAACACTTGGTGAACCCCCTTCTCATGCAAGCATGAGGTGGCATGCAAGTTTCACTATTTTTCCTTTTTCTCTACTTCATCAACTAGTAGCAAATGCCCTGTTAGCTTATCATATATACTCTAAATGGTTAAATTACCTTTTTTTTCCCTTTCTTTTAACATTATGCCCCATGATTCCTCGTGCGAATCTTTACTATCACAGTTAGCTACAAAGTTAACTTCAAGTTCCTATACATACAAAACAACTCTCTTTTTACTTATTAGATTTGCTTGTTATGCATCATGGCACCATTTGTTTGACTTTTCAAATCAAATTTGATTCTATCACAAAATCATGATCTTCATAAATAGTAAAATTAAAGCATGGTTATCACACTCTCCCCACCTTAAAGAAATTTAGTCCTCTAAATTACATACCTCAATTATTGAAAAGGTGTGGATAGTCCTTCCTCACTACTTCTTCCAGTTCCCATGTAGCCTCTTCAATGGAATGATTTTGCCAAATCACTTTGACCATTGGAATAACACGATTTCTTAACATCCTGTCCTTCCTATCCACAATTTGCTTTGGTCTTTCTGGGTATGATAAATCTTTGGCAATCTCCAAAGGCTCATGTTTAATAATGTGGGATGGATCTGGATTGTACTTTCCCAATAAAGACACATGGAAAACATCATGAATGTTAGCTAGGGCTGGTGGTAGTGCAACTCTATAAGCAACATGTCCAAGCCTTTCAAGTAAATCAAAAGGGACAATTAATCTAGGGTTTAGCTTTCCTCTTTTACCAAACCTTATTACACCCTTGTAAGGAGATATTTTTAGAAATACATGATCCCCAACTTGAAATTCAAGATCCCTTCTTCTATTATCAACATAACTTTTTTAGCAACTTTGAGCAATTTTCAATTTATTCGTATGAGTTGAATCTTTTTTGTAGTTTCTTGCACTTCATCCGGAAATAATATTTTTCTATCACCAACCTCTTCACAACAAATTGGTGTCCTGCATTTTCTTCCATATAATGCTTCATAGGTTGCCATTTGTATGCTTGAATGAAAGCTATTATTGTATCTAAATTCAATGAGAGACAAGTCATCATCCCATTCACCCTTCCAATCCATGACATATGCTCTAAGCAAATCTTCAAGTGTTTGGATTGTTCTTTCAGATTGTCCGTCTGTTTAAGGGTGATAAGAAGTGCTAAACTTAAGTTTTGTGCCCAATGAGTCATGCAATCTTTTCCATAACTTAGAAAGAAATATGGGATCTCTATCAGAGATGATGTCATTTGGAATTCTATGGAGTCTTACAATATCATCAATATACAACCTTACAAGCTTATCAAGAGAGTATGTCATATTAATTGGCAAAAAGTGTGCTGATTTAGTTAGCCTATCAATGATCACCCATGTAGCATCATGTTTCTTTGATGTTCTTGGTAAGCCTAAAACAAAATCCATAGTTACACTTTCTCATTTCTATTCTGGCACCTCTAATGGCTATAACTGACCTCCTGGTTTTTGATGTTCTGCTTTTACTAGTTGACAAGTTAAACATTTAGAAACAAAATCTGCAATATCCTTTTTCATGCCATCCCACGAATAGTTCTCGTTTAAATCTCTATACATCTTAGTACTACCTGGGTGTACAGAGTATTTAGATTTGTGTGCCTCTTCCAATATCATATTTCTCATATCAGGATCATTTGGAATGCATAATCTATTATGAAATTTCAAAATACCATCTTGGTTGATAACATTGGAACTCAGGCATTTGACCTTCCCCAATTTTCCCCTTTATGGATAATAACATTGGTTCTTCTAATTGCTTTTCAAGTATTTGTTGATGAAAATCGGATCGGACTTTGAGTGCAGTAAGCAACATCTTGGGTTGTTGATTCTTGATATCAATGAAAAGATTGCAAAATTCCTCAAGCAAGTTCGATTGTTTTACTATCAACTTTGCTAACATGTTATCTGATTTTTGACTAAGGACATCAGCTACAACATTAGTTTTACCTGCTTGATAATGAATAGTACAATCATAATCCTTTAGCAACTCTATCCATCTCCTTTGCCTCATGTTCAATTCTTTCTGTGTAAATATGTATTTCAAACTTTTGCGATCAGTATATATGTCAAATGTTTGCCCATACAAATAGTGTCTCTATATCTTTAATGCAAAAATGATTGCTACCAGTTCCATATCATGGGTTGGGTAATTATGTTCATAAGTTTTCAATTGCCTTGAAACATATATGAAATACAAGTTGATCTAGCAAGTTGAAAGTCACCACTTTATTATAGCAATCTACATTTGCATGGTAAGAGAAAACCCAATCCATACCAAGTAAGATATAATAGTCTTGAAGATCTAAAAGGATTAGATTTGTAGGAAGTTCATGTTCCTCAACTGAGAGCAAACAGTAATGATAAACAAGGTGAGCTATCAAGGAGTCTCCAACTAGTGTAGAACTGCATGTGTAGATACCTTGCTAATGCATAATGTTGTGATCATGAGTCAAGCCCCTTTTGCCTGCCTATGATGTACTCTTGTGAGGCCTGCGTGCTGCTTTTCTTTTTGCTTTTAACTAAGATGAAGATTAGGGTGGCGCATTTCACTTGAAGAATTGGCGCATGCATGCTTGTTTGCGCACCTTGCTTGGTGGCGCAAGAAGCACCCTTCATTGATGGCGCACGATGAGTGGCGCAAGTTAGACTTGACCGAGCCTTAGGGCTTGTGTGCTATGTCTCTTGGCCCTTGCATAGTAGCGCATCACTGATGTAGGGTGGAGACACGTGATGAGCAAACTAGAAAAAAAAGGTAATTAAAACCTAAAGAGACAATAGGCAGCCAGATTCTAGTGCTACAAATAGATATCATTTAAGAAAAGTAGCAATGTCAGAGAGGGGGTTCCAATCACCCAATATCCAAACTAAATGAACCACATTGTAGAACTAAATTAGTTCTTGGCATGCGTATCAAGATGGAGAGTAGACTCCTACTCGAGCATAAAGATTATCTGCAACCAATATAGCTACTCAGATTAGACAATAAGATCAGTGCGGGAATTAATCAGATATGAAAATTTGTTAAGCTTTTGAGGTTGTTCCAGTATACTCGTCCATCTATTAGAGCAAGGTGAGTTCTTCCTATTGACGCCAAAAATCAAGATTTTGGTGGTGCCGATTTGATGGAGGGCCTAACACAGCTCTTAGAAGATCCACTAGGGCTCGGAGGAAGCCCATCAGGTATGGCTTCACTTAGAGTCCACTTTCCTTTTTAGTACTTTCCTTATTTGCATTGCATGGCATGATAGGTTAGTTCCACCCCAAAGTCTATCATGTAGTTTATTTTTATAAATGTTGTTGGTAGGTTGTGCATTGTAATATCATGTTAGGTTAGTGCATGTAGTTGGATACATTAATATTCAGCTCAAGGGATACAAATCAGCTAGCTCACCACACTACAAGAAGCTAGCTCCCATTTTGGAAGGTTCACTTCAAAGTAGTTCAAAGAGAGACTTCCAACTCAACTCAACATCAAGCTCCACTTCAATCATTCCCTTCCAATTGAAGAGAGGCCACCTCATGGAATCAATTGCGCCACCAAGAAGTTTTATCTAGATCCACAATTTGAGGAGGCGCCCATCTAGATCCACCAATCAAGGAGGCGCCCATCTAGATCCACAATTAGAGGAATGGCACCATCAAGATCCACAATTAGGGTAAGGCTTCTTTCCTTCTCCTCATTGCCGCCCAAGACAACAAGGAAGGTTCTCAAATTTTGAACTCCCTCTCATATGCGCCAACCCCTCCAAGGAAGATATCTATTTTCGAATTCAAAGACTTACCAATTCAGCCATCCAAAGAAGGCAACAAGAATCAGCCCACTTAATGCCTTTCTCCCTTTTCGAATTGTCTCCAATTATGTAAGGGGCGCAAGGGGCCAATGACCACCTTGCCCTCACCTTATCCTCATCCCTAAGCTGCCTATAAATGTATCCCCATCGCATCATGTGCATAGCATTGTTGAAATATATTGTTGACTAGTTTCCTAGCCAAAGAAAGGGTGCTTGTGTCGCCTTGGGTGCTTGTGTCGCCCACCTCTTCTCCTTTGGGTGCTTGTGTCGCCCAAACCCCCTCATCTTCCCCCCTTATTCCTTCAAGAGCCGAGCCTCCCCTCTCCTTCTCCTCGCCCTCCATTCATCAACACAAGGCCGAGAGTCTCCATCTTCAAGTCCATAGCATCAAAGAGAACAAAGGCTTGAGTTGGCGCAAAGAACATGGATGCATCCCCTGAACTCCTTCAAGCGATTCTCTAAGTTAAGTACTCCATCTTATTGTGTCTTCTCTTTATACATCTTAAGAACATCTTACTACACCTCTCTTGGATTTGTAGGGCTTGGCGTAAGGAAGCTTGGCGCATCTCCCTCTCTTGATCCCCTTCTTTAGATAGTCCTTTATTTGTTAGCAAGAGAACTTGGAGGAGTAGCCTCCCTCTTGATTTTAAAGCATTGTTAAATTTAATCAGCTTATAACTCACCCACGCCTGTGTGGGGTTGCTGAATGCCCTGTGTGTAACCTACACCTTCCATCAGAGTAGGACCGGTGAAGAACGGGAAGGACGGTCCTTCTATTCTCAAGGGCCGCACTGTGAGTCTCCTTTAAATTATTGTCATTTCTTTCCTGCAAGTAGTTAACTTTTGGTTTTCCCTATTTAAAAATACAAAAACACTATTTTCCAACCTCGTTAGTTAAATCGGTTTTTCTAGTTTATGATAATACCAAAAAAATTACTTTCGAAAATCGTTGTTTGCATGTTTGTGACTTACCCCTACATCACGATTGCTTAAAATACCTGCGAGAACAAACATAATTAGATTAGAAAGCAGATTACTGAAGCACTAAACTTAATAAAAGAGATCAGGAACAGGGGACGTTTGCGTCGTTCCTCGACGGTGGAGAATGGATTGCTCATCAGAGGTAAAGGAGACACAGGAGAAGGCAAGGTGGTGTCGATGTTGCCGGAGCACTGACGGTAGGTGGTGAGAAGAGGCGAGGACGGCGACGGAGTACAGGTAGAAGCAGAGAAACGGATGCTCAGCCGAACAGGGGAAGTGCGGGAGTGGAACAGGGATCATCGGCGTTCGTCCGGTGGTGCACAATCGCCGGACCTGTTATGACTGGAGGTCCCTATGATGATGGCAAAGATGTGGCCGGAGTTTGAGGTCGAGTGGTGGGCTGTCGGAGGAGGACGGCGTCAAAAGGCGAGACTAGGGCAGAAACTGGGCGGAAACAGGGGTTCTGGTCGGCGTTTCGATTCTGGCCATTCAAGCGGCGGATGTATGGATGCCGGCGGCTGAGGGTTCTTGAGGGGAAGGTGAGCTGATGGCTGAAATCTTGTGGAGATCCGGCTAGTGGATCGTCGACGGCGATGTTGCAAAGTTTCAAAATCTGGGTGAAGATTGACGTGTGCGGGTGTTTGCAGTGAAGCAGAGTGATTTTAAGGTTGTAGAGGAGATTTGAGGGGAAAGGAGAGGAGGAATGGCGACGCAAGCACCTAGAAAAGAGGGAAGGAAGAGATCCGATAAAGAGGAAGAAGAACCATTTCCAAATTCATTCAAAACATTCTATCGATTACAATGATCAATGTGATACATATAGAAGAGGAGTGATGCTGCTGAGATGTTGTAGGCGACAAAGACGTTGAAGCTTCCTTGTGGGCTGAGCGAAGGAGACATTCCTACTTCCATGTTTGGCAGCATAGTGACGTTGAGGAGTTTTCCATTGTCGGTCTGTGACGTTGCAAGCTTTCCATCACAGGGTTGCTTCCATTGCTTTGGCGTGAGCATGAGCGTTGGATGAGATGGTGCTGATTTGGAGTTGGCGCAATTGTTGCTTTGGCGTGAGGGTGAGCGTTGGCCGTTGGATGAGATCCTTTGTTTCCTCTTGTGCTGGCGCAAATATGTTCTTTACTGGGCTTGGGCTTGGACATCTTGTGCTTGAATGTCTTGAGTTTCTCTTGTGGTTGAAGTGATTTCTTCTGTTATTTAGCTAGCTTTATTAATTGACTTGCTAGCTTATTTGTGAGCCTCTGAACCTTTGTCTATGGTAGTCATAGACTCCACTTGTACCTTCTTGGCCTGTGGTTTCTACCCCCATCAATTCTCCCCGGGTGAAAAAAATTCTTTCCCGAAGAATTGCTCTTGCGCTGGTGGAGTAGTTTTGGAGGGGTAAGAATAAACATCCAAAGTCCATGCTGGAAGCCAATGACTCCTGCATTCAATTCCCTTTCTCGGCCATGTCCATTAGTACAGTTGTCATAGAAAATCATAGGACTTAGGAAAAAACAAGGAAGGATGAAATCAATAAATTCAACTTCAATAAGTGCGAAGTTCAAAGCATGTTTGAGTTCATTATGTTTTGTTGATACTAATGGAGGCTTAAGGGTGTGGGTAGAAGGACCTAAAAGACAAAATTCAAGGATCATAGGGTCCTGGAAAAGATTTTCTAAGTCTTGGGGTTGACCTAACGGTTGAGGATTAGGATCCAGGTCAAGCTCAAAAGGCTCTAAGTATTCCTTAGACTCAGGTTTGGTCAACATATGCTCCAGTATGAGAGTGGATGGACCTAGACATGGCTCATAAAACATCAAGCTTAAAGATGGGCTTTCTAAGCAAGGCTCATGATGCATTAAACTTATAGTAGGTGTATCCATACTAGGTTCATCTAAAGAGGTTAGATCTAACTTAGGTTCAAGCTGAGAACCTATGGGTATGGGCCCTAAAATTGAAGGTAAAGGTGTTGGCCCTAAAATTGAAGGTGAAGGCATTGGTTCTACTTGAAGGTTTGGTTCTTCCTGTCTTACTTCTTCAAGTTCACTGGTTTCATCAAGACATGAATTAGGCTCTAAAGTAGGCTCCTAGGTTTGTTCTCTAAGCTCTAAAGGGGTTGAACTCTTTTGTTCTTTTTGCAAGGATTGCTCTATATGACTCTTTATCTCTTGTAACATCTCGTTACACTGTTCACTTAGGCTTTTAGGGTAAATGATGTGTTCCAAACCTTTATGAATAAAACTATAACAGCAAGGTTTACTAAAATAATATCCCTGAAAATCATGCATAAATTCATTGCCTAATAAAATGTCAAAACCTTCTAAACTCATCACTTCACACCAAATTTCAGTTCTAATATTGTCTAGCATGATGGGAACTAAGCATTGAAAATCAACTAAAGTTCTAGTATAGTCTTCCCAAGTTATGGCATAAGGGTAATCATGTTTTTGCATGGTGAGGCCAAATTGTTCAAGTGATCTAATAGATATAACATTGAACTTAACTTGATGATCTATAATAGTTTTACCTTTATAACCATTACACCAAACATGAGTTGTAAAACTATTAGGCCTATGTGTGAGAATCTTATAGTTATCCCTTTTAGATACAAGTTCTTTTTTTGTTGTAATTTCCCTTTGATAATAGTGATGCACCATGATGTGTTATGAGTAGTTTGGAGTGCAACTAGTGTGTAAGCAAGATTTTTTTTTCTAGTAAATAACGCAAACTAAGTAATAAGAACAACTAAACATGAAAGCATGTATTTTTTTTTCAATTACAAGTAAATAGCAAATACTTAACTAACATGCAACAATAAACAACAGGGCATGAAAACACAAACTAACAATGATGATTTTTTTTTTCAGCAAAGAGCAAAGCAAAGGATCGTGTGGGCAGACAAGAGTTGCCCACAAACTTCCTCTGATACCAAACTGATGTAGGGTGGAGACACGTGATGAGCAAACTAGAAAAAAAAGGTAATTAAAACCTAAAGAGACAATAGGCAGCCAGATTCTAGTGCTACGAATAGATATCATTTAAGAAAAGTAGCAATGTCAGAGAGGGGGGGGGTCCAATCACCAAATATCCAAACTAAATGAACCACATTGTAGAACTAAATTAGTTCTTGGCATGCGTATCAAGATGGAGAGTAGACTCTTACTCGAGCATAAAGATTATCTGCAACCAATATAGCTACTCAGATTAGACAATAAGATCAGTGCGAGAATTAATCAGATATGAAAATTTGTTAAGCTTTTGAGGTTGTTCCAGTATACTCGTCCATCTATTAGAGCAAGGTGAGTTCTTCCTTTTGACGCCAAAGATCAAGATTTTGGTGGTGCCGATTGCTTAAAATACCTGCGAGAACAAACATAATCAGATTAGAAAGCAGATTACTGAAGTAGTAAACTTAATAAAAGAGATCAGGAACAGGGGACATTTGCGTCGTTCCTCGACGGTGGAGAATGGATTGCTGATCGGAGGCAAAGGTGACACAGGAGAAGGCAAGGTGGTGTCGATGTTGCCGGAGCACTGACGGTAGGTGGTGAGAAGAGGCGAGGACGGCGACGGAGTACAGGCGGAAGCGGAGAAACGGATGCTCAGCCGAACAGGGGAAGTGCGGGAGTGGAACAGGGATCATCGGCGTTCGTCCGGTGGTGCACAATCGCCGGACCTGTTATGACTGGAGGTCCCTATGATGATGGCAAAGATGTGGCCGGAGTTTGAGGTCGAGTGGTGGGCTGTCGGAGGAGGACAGCGTCGAAAGGCGAGACTAGGGCAGAAACTGGGTGGAAACAGGGGTTCTGGTTGGCGTTTCGATTCCGGCCATCCAAGCAGCGGATGGATGGATGCCGGCGGTTGAGGGTTCTTGAGGGGAAGGTGAGCTGATGGCCGAAATCTTGTGAAGATTGACGTGTGTGGGTATTTGCAGCGAAGCAGAGAGATTTTAAGGTTGTAGAGGAGATTTGAGGGGAAAGGAGAGGAGGAATGCCGACGCAAGCGCCTAGAAAAGAGGGAAGGAAGAGATCCGATAAAGAGGAAGAAGAACCATTTCCAAATTCATTCAAAACATTCTACCGATTACAATGATCAACGTGATACATATAGAAGAGGAGCGATGCTGCTGAGATGTTGTAGGCGACAAAGACGTTGAAGCTTCCTTGTGGGCTGAGCGAAGGAGACGTTCCTACTTCCATGTTTGGCAGCATAGAGACGTTGAGGAGTTTTCCATTGTTGGTCTGTGACGTTGCAAGCTTTCCATCACAGGGTTGCTTCCATTGCTTTGGCGTGAGCATGAGCGTTGGATGAGATGGTGCTGATTTGGAGTTGGCGCAATTGTTGCTTTGGCGTGAGGGTGAGCATTGGCCGTTGGATGAGATCCTTTGTTTCCTCTTGTGCTGGCGCAAATATGTTCTTTACTGGGCTTGGGCTTGGACATCTTGTGCTTGAATGTCTTGAGTTTCTCTTGTGGTTGAAGTGATTTCTTCTGTTATTTAGCTAGCTTTATTGATTGACTTGCTAGCTTATTTGTGAGCCTCTGAACCTTTGTCTACGGTAGTCGTAGACTCCACTTGTACCTTCTTGGCCTGTGGTTTCTAACCCCATCAATCACCCTTGGAGGAAGCCTATGGCATTGGCTGAACCTATGAGGGTGCTTCTAGGGTTTCCCTATAACTACCTCTAGGGTTTGAGAGCTAAACCGTGGTGAGAAGGACCTTGGAGCCAACCTTGAAGCTCAAGTTAGAGGTTGGCTAGGTTAGGTCCTGTCTTTGGGGCTTGAATCCTAGGTCAAGAGTTGAACCTCCTTTTGGCATGGGTTAGTTCAATGTCTTGAATAGGCTATGATCACATCATTCTTTTACTATTTTCATACATATCTGCTAAAGCATGCCTGAGTTGTTTTTATCGTTATGTTATCACTATAGGATTGCATGCCTGTAATGCTAGACATAAGATAAAACAGATGAGACCTCAAAAACCCTCACAAACAAATATCAAGTCTAGCAGCCTTCTAATGCGTAGCCCTCACTAAGCAATCGATCTGTGGTGTTGTGAACTATTTCCCACCCTCGTGGGACACACCCACTTATCTTTAGAAAGTGCATGGTGGCAATGGTTTCCCCAGTCCAGTTTTAGCCTGGACATGCCTTTGCAAGGAAACTCATTGGCCCTGGGCATAACGGTTAGGAATGGACTTGACTAGAATTCCATATGTGCTGGGCACATGATGAAACTCTAGAGGCATCGTTTAGAGGTTAGGTTTTCATGCTGTATCCAGCCCTCACTGGACATGAAATGCCTAGACTGTCTCAATAAGGGGAATTGCTTGGAGCAATCGGCCGGCGTGCCCACCTTAGGAAGCAAGGGTTACTTTGTGCATCTCATCCCACCCTCGTGGGACACGAAGCCTCATGTGGAATAAGGATCCCAACTCACTAGGAAGTCTTAAACTTCTCGATTGACTTTGTGGGTTGTCAATTTGATTAAAATAGTGGGAGCCATAATCATTTAAAACAAGTCCAGTTTAAATGATTTGAAGTAGTACTAAATCTGTTGTTTCTTGATTGTTGTAGATCAATGGCAACAGACAATAGCGGATTGACACTGCGATCACTCCTTGATAAGGATAAGTTGGTTGGAACCAACTTTATGGACTGGCATCGGAACTTGAGGATAGCCCTCAAGCTCGAGAAGAAGCTGTATGTCCTAGAGCAGGCTCTTCCTGCGCCTCCTCCGCCTAATGCCCGAGCGGCAGATAGGGAAGCTTTTAGAAAGCATCAGGATGACTCTATGGAGGTAGCATGTCTCATGCTGGCCACTATGACACCTAAACTTCATGTGCAATATGAGGAGCATAACGCTTTTCAGATTATCACTCATTTGAAACAGATGTTCGAGGCTCAAGCTAGAACTGAGAGATTTGACACCGCCAAAGCAGTGTTTCAGTGTAAGTTATCTGAGGGTGCACCAGTGAGACCCCATGTACTCAAGATGATTGGGAACGTGGATCATCTCAGGAGGCTAGGACCCCTAGCTTCAGTCCGTTTATGATAAATTTCAACATGAACCAGATTGAGTGCATATGGGAGGAACTGATGAATATGCTCCAGACAGCCGAGCGTGAGATGGTAAAGACCAAACCTAATTCAGTTCTTTTGGTCCCTACGGCCAAGAAGATGAAGAAAAAGGGTAAGGCACATGCCAAGGGCGGTGCCAAGGGTCCTACCAAGGCACTGAAGAAAAAGGTAAAGAAGTTAAAGGACCAGAGGTGCTTCCACTGTGGCGAGCAGGGTCACTGGAGGAGGGACTGCAAGCAACTTCAGAATGAGGAGAAGAAAGGCTTAGCCTTAGCTTCTAGCTCAGGTATTTATGTTACAGAAGTCAACCTTTCTACTTCTATGTCATGGGTATTGGATACCGCATGTGGAGCTCATATTTGTACAAATATGCAGGGGCTCAAGAAAAGTAGATCAGTCTGGTCTGGAGAGATTGACCTATGGGTTGGAAACGGGGCACAGGTTGCTACTGTTGCTGTAGGAGTTTTGACTCTCTCCCTGCCATCTAGACTTCAGTTAGAGTTAGATAATTGCTATTATGTACCTTCGCTTACTAAGAACATTGTAGCCATTCCTTGCTTGGCAAAGAAGGGATTTAAGTTTGAAATAAATAAGAACTCTTGTTCTTTTTCATTTGCAAATATGTTCTATGGGAAGGGCACTTTGTGCAATGGTCTATACGTGTTAGACATGGATAACTCTATTTGTAACATAAAAGGACCAAACTGAGTGGTTCAGTTGATGCTTTCCTATGGCATTGTCGCTTAGCCCATATAAACAAGAATCACATTCAACAACTCCATGCAAATGGGCTGTTAGATTCAAGTTCCTTGGAGGAATCTGATACATGTGAGCCTTGTTTATTACGGAAAATGACAAAGGCGCCCTTCACCAAAATTAGTGAGAGGGCAGGAGGTTTGTTGGATCTCACACATAGTGATGTGTGTGGGCCATTCAATAAACAAGCCAGAGGAGGACACAGCTACTTCATTACCTTTACTGATGATTTCAGTAGGTATGGTTATGTCTACTTGATGAGACATAAATCTGAATCCTTTGAGAAATTCAAGGAGTTCAAGAATGAAGTAGAGAACCAGCTTGGTAGATCCATTAAGGCTCTTTGATTAGATCGTGGTGGAGAGTACCTGAGCGGTGAGTTCCTTGACTATCTAAAAGAGTGTGGGATTCTGTCCCAACTCACTCCTCCTAGAACACCTCAATGGAATGGTGTGTCTGAAAGGAGAAATCAAACCTTGTTGGACATGGTTCGGTCTATGATGAGTCATGCAACTCTACCGCCCTCATTCTGGGGGCATGCACTTGAAACAGCTTCTCTAATACTGAATAATGTTTCATCTAAGAGTGTCTCAAAGATTCCATACGAGGTATGGAGTGGGAGACGCCCTAATCTCACTTTTATCAGGATCTGAGGATGTGAGGCTTATGTCAAACATCAGGATTCTAGCAAGCTAGAACCTAGATCTGATAAATGTGTGTTTGTGGGGTATCCTAAGGAAACTATGGGATACTACTTCTATGTCCTAACTGAGAACAGAGCTTATGTTGCTTGGGGTGCTGTCTTTCTAGAGAGAGAATTTCTCATGAAAGAAGTTAGTGGGAGGAAGTTGGACTTGGACGAGGTCCAAGTGCAACCACAAGACACAGAGATGGAACTTGAGCCACTTGCACCGGTTGCTAGGCAACCTGAGGCTTAGACACAGGCCCCGCGTAGGTCTGGGAGGATTCACCATGTACCTGAGAGGTATGGGTCACTGCCGGCCCAACACGATGGGATCTTCATCATTGAAGATGAACCCAGGACCTATGAAGAGGCAGTCAGTGGACCAGACTCCGAGAGATGGCTTGAGGCCATGCGATCCGAGATGGATTCCATGTCAGCTAACCAAGTCTGGGATTTGGTTGAGCTACCTGATGGGGTAAAACCCAAAGGGTGTAAATGGGTCTTCAAGAGGAAGACAGACATGGGTGGCAACGTAGTTACCTATAAAGGTAGACTAGTGGCTAAGGGATTCAAACAAATCCACGGGGTGGACTATGATGAAACCTTCTCGCCAGTTGCCATAATCAAATCCATTCGGATTCTGCTTGCTATAGCTACATATCATGACTATGTAAAGACAGCTTTCCTTAACGGGAAGCTGACTGAGGATGTGTATATGACACAACCTGATGGCTTCATCCATCCTGCAGAAGCCAGTAAAGTCTGCAGGCTAAAGAGATCCATTTATGGATTAAAGCAAGTATCTCGAAGTTGGAATCTTCGATTCTTTGAAGCTGTGAGAGATTATGGCTTTATCAAAAGAGAAGATGACACCTATGTATACAGAAAATTCAGTGGGAGCTTGGTGACTTTTTCTGGTCTTGTATGTCGATGACATACTACTCATCGGGAACGACATCCCTAGTCTTCAAGCTGTGAAGACATGGTTAGGAAAGTGTTTTGAGATGAAGGACTTAGGGGAGGCCCCCTATATCCTAGATGGGAGGATCTACCGAGATAGATCCAAGAGGCTTCTAACCCTTAGTCAGAGTACCTACATTAATAAGGTCCTGGAGAGGTTTAGCTTGGAGCAATCCAATAAAGGGTACCTTCCAGTGAGACATAACCTTACTCTCTCAAAGAGCTAGTGTCCCACCACATTGGCTGAGAGGGATGAAATGAGTCGAGTGCCTTATGCTTCGGCAGTGGGATCAATCATATATACAATGTTGTGTACTAGACTAGATGTGGCTTATACTGTGAGCATAACCAGCCGATACCAATCCAATCCTGGTTTACAGCACTGGGTGGCTGTAAAGAACATCCTGAAGTATCTGAGAAGAACTAAGGATTTGTTCCTAGTCTATGGGGGACAAGAAGAGCTCAGTATCCAGGGGTACACTGATGCGTCTTTCCAGTCTGACCCTGATGACGTTAGATCTGCAGGGTCCCCTTCAAGGGGGAGCGAAACCCTAGAGTGGCGCAAGTAAATTCTTTTGGCAGCGGATAAAGGGTTTCATGAGGATCGCATGTAATATATGTTCATATGATCAACCTTAAACAATGTAAAGATCGGAAGAAGATCATACCAAAGCCATTGATTCGAATGGCGACTTGGAAGTAGAGAGTGATGCCGCTCTCCTCCAAAGAAGACGCACACAAGAAGATGTCGCCTACTTCCTTTGGCATTCCTTGTGCTAGCAAGGGCCCAAGGTATCCTTGATCGCTTGAAGGGATGAAGAGATCTTTGCTACGGCGAATTCTCCTTTTCGTCCACCTCTCTTACACCAAAATGCAAGTCTCTCGTCAAAGCCAAGAGAAGGTGACGAGAATAGAATCAAGCGTTGAGGCATTAATGCAAGTGGCGCTTATTACTTTCCAAAAATAGCAAGCAATGAAGTCATGCGCCCATGATCTCAAAACCGATCAAAACGCCTCAAGCTTTGAACCATGCGTTCACACATGTGAACCGGTTCAATTTTGGTCTGGTTCAAAGACCAATTAACCCAAGCTATTTGGTCTAGATCACATTAAACCCTAAGGTTCCAGATCTAACCGTTCATCTCTTGATGCTCCTGATCTGACCGATCTAGCACCAATTCTCTCGATCGAAGCTTACCGATCTCAAGCCCTAATCAATCAAACATGATCAGACCAGATCTCACTCACAATCAGAGATTAAATCCCTTTAAACTGAACCCTGACAATTCAGTCCACACGATCTGACTTAAGTAAGCCATATCATCAAATTGTGCGACCCTGAGGGTTTCCTTTAAATGTCGGTAACGATAACTTACGTTATCACGATCAGTGAGGGGTATCTAGCAACACATCACTGTCTCCCGATATAAAAGAAAGAGTCTTCCAAGACTACACCCAAACCACAGCACAAGTGTGAATCAACTCACTAGGCATACATGATTCCTTTGCCACTGGATGTTCTTATTGGACAAGCGTGTCAAGCCTGTAACTCCAATATGATGAGCATGATTAGATCAGATGAACATAGTCACCTGGGTATGGCCATACACTTTCTCAATCATCTCATTCAGGGGGCCCCCTTTAGAACATCACACTCCAATCAAGGAGACGGCAATCCTATATCTATCACTAGTGTCCTAACCTGACTCATGATCATTATCCAAGATAGTCTATAACCATTATGTTTCAAATGATATTGAACTACCTCAAAACAATGACAATCATCATTTAGAAACACAAGTGATCTCAAGTCAAAGGACATGTGCCACTTGATGCAAATAAGGATTATTCACATTGTGACAAGCAATTGAATATCCTAGTAGGGTCTGTCCAGTACATCCAATGTACCCATGAGTCTACATCTTATTCCATGCTCGAAGCATCCTATAAGATTAGAACACATATTAGTCTCAATCATATCAAGGCTGTCTCATGTTCACCAAGATATCTCGACTAAGGACATAGAGCATGTCAGCCTAGCTGAACAGCATTGAGACATTATTCAGAAGTACACTTATTGCAGCAGACAATGTAACAAACTGAATAACAACCATTGCCTTTATAAACATATGAGTTTGTACATGATACTGAAAGAATCCCAAGGCCTCAAACATTAGCCTTAAGGGCATACCCCAACAATCTCCCACTTGCACTTAATCTAATGGTTGAGAAATCTCAAACCCATATTATTACAGTGCTTCTCATGCTTCTGCTGCGCCAGAGGCTTGGTAAGCGGGTCAGCCAGATTGTCATCTGTATGAACCTTGCAGACTTTGATCTCGCCTCGATCAATGATCTCCCGGATCAAGTGAAACCGTCTCTGTATGTGCTTGGACTTCTGGTGCGACCGTGGTTCCTTTGCTTGTGCTATTGCTCCAGTGTTATCACAGAAGATAACCAAAGGATCTGCACTCGAAGGAACAACACCAAGTTCCTGAACGAACTTTCGAATCCACACTGCCTCCTTAGATGCTTCCGAGGCTGCAACATACTCGGCTTCTATTGTGAAATCAGCAACAATAGACTGTTTGAAACTTTTCCACACCACTGCTCCTCCATTCAAGCTAAAAACATAGCCTGATTGCGATCGGAAATCATCCTGGTCCGATTGGAACGAAGCGTCAGTATATCCTTCTATACTGAGTTCTTCCAGACCACCATATATCAAGAACATATCTTTGGTCCTCCGCAGATATTTTAAAATGTTCTTGACTGCAATCCAGTGCGCTTGACCTGGATTACTTTGGAATCGACTGGTCACGCTTAACCCGTAAGCGACGTCAGGGCGAGTACACAACATCGCATACATAATGGACCCAATAGCCGAAGCATAAGGCGTATTGTCCATTTCATCTTTCTCAGTCTGTGTTTGTGGACACTGACTCTTTGAAAGATTCAGACCATGTCTGACTGGAAGATATCCTCTTTTAGAATTCTCTAAATGGAATCTCTCCAGGACCTTATCGATGTAAGTACTCTGGCACAGCCCGAGAAGCCTCTTAGATCTATCCCTGTAGATCTTCACACCTAATACATAGGCTGCTTCTCCTAAATCTTTCATCTGGAAACATTTCCTTAACAATGCTTTAACAGCATGCAGTTCAGGAATATCGTTTCCAATGATTAAGATATCATCGACGTAGAGGACTAGGAAAGTAATCATGCTCCCACTAAACCTCTTATATACACACGGGTCATCTTCGTTCTTGATGAAACCAAACTCACAGATTGATTCATCAAAACGTATATTCCAGCTTCTAGATGCTTGCTTAAGTCCATAAATAGACTTCTTTAACTTGCATATTTTATGACGATCTGATGGATTGGTGAAACCTTCAGGTTGTGTCATATACACATCCTCATCCAGTTTTCCATTAAGGAAAGCGGTCTTCACATCCATTTGCCAGATCTCATAATCATAATATGCCGCTATCGCAAGTATAATCCGAATAGACTTGAACATGGCTACAGGAGAAAAGTTTCATCATAATCTATCCCGTAGATTTGTTTGAAACCTTTCGCAACTAGCCTGCCTTTATAGGTAACCACGTTACCATCCATGTCAATCTTCTTCTTGAAGATCCATTTACAGCCTATAGGGATTACTCCCTGAGGCGGATCAACCAAATCCCAGACTTGGTTATCTGACATGGAGTCCATCTCGGCTCGCATAGCTTCAAGCCATCTAGCTAAATCCGGTCCACTGACCGCATCCGCATAAGTTAGGGGTTCATCATTATCAATGATGTAGACTCCGTCATAGCGCTCAGGCTGTCGACGGATCCTTCCCGATCTTCGCGGTTCCCGTGATATCTGAGCCTCAGGTTGTTCAATAACCTGTTCTACTGGCTCAGGCTCATCCAACTGTGCTTGACTACTTTGTCCTTCCTCTGGATATTCATCCAGCTTTATTTCTCTCCCACTGGCCTCTTGCAGAAGAAACTCCTTCTCAAGAAAAATGCCCGTCCGAGCAACAAATACCTTGTTCTCTTTGGGATCGTAGAAATAATAACCCTTAGTTTCCTTAGGGTAACCGACAAAGATGCACTTCTCAGATCTGCTCTCTAGTTTCCCGGAGGCGAGCTTTTTGACATAAGCCTCGCAACCCCAGATCTTGATAAATGTCAAGCTAGGCTGTTTCCCATACCATAACTCATATGGAGTCTTTGAAACTGCCTTGGATGGCACTCGGTTTAGTACCTTTGCAGCTGTTTCCAGTGCAAATCCCCAAAAGGAGTAAGGTAGAGCAGCCTGACTCATCATAGAACGAACCATATCAAGTAATGTTCTATTTCTCCTCTCGGACACACCATTCCATTACGGTGTTCCTGGCGGAGTGAGCTGTGAGATAATCCCACACTCCTTCAGATAGTCAGTAAATTCTCGACTTAGGTATTCACCACCTCGATCAGAACGAAGTGCCTTGATATTTCAGCCTAGCTGATTTTGTACTTCATTTTTGAACTCTTTGAACTTGTCAAAAGATTCACTTTTATGTCTCATTAGATAGACATACCCATATCTACTGAAATCATCAGTAAAGGTGATGAAGTATGAATAGCCACCTCTGGCATGTTTATTAAATGGCCCACACACATCACTGTGTATAAGGTCAAGTAAACCTGAAGCCCTTTGACCTTTGTTAGGAAAAGGAGACTTCGTCATTTTACCCAATAAACAAGCTTTGCATGTATCTATCTCCTCATAGGAGAATGATCCCAGCAGTCCATGATCATGCAACCGCTTAATGCGTTTCTTGTTAATATGGCCTAAACGACTATGCCATAACAAGGTGCTGTCATCAGCATACTTGGCTTTCTTATTATCAATGTTTTGTATAGAACATTCCATGTCCAACATGAATAACCCATTGTTAATTGATCCAGTAGCATAAACAATATTATCTAAAGAAAGAACACACTTTAAAATATTGCATTCAAAGGAAAAACCTCTCCTGACAAGAGCAGGAATGGAGATAATATTTTTAGTAATGCTTGGTACAAAGTAACAATTGTTTAGTTCTAATACAAGTCCAGATGACAATGAGATGTAATATTCTCCTACAGCAACAGCAGCAACCCGTGCCCCGTTTCCAACTCGTAGGTCCACCTCATGCTGTCCCACTTGTCTTCTTCTCTTGAGTTCCTGTACATTTGAACAAATGTGAACTCCACATGCAGTGTCCAACACCCATGAAATAGAAGAAGAGGATATCATGACTTCAGTCACGAAAATACCTGAGCCGGAAGCGATGCTTCCCTTCTTGTCTCCTTGGAGCGCTTTATAGTCCTTTTTCCAGTGACCCAGCTGGCCACAGTGGAAACATCTGTATTCCTTGCTCCGCTTAACCTTCAGTTTCAGAGACTTGTTGTAATTCTTGACAGGGGCTTTGCCCTTCTTCCCCTTCTTCTTGTTCCTGGAAGGAAACATCAAGACAGAGGTTGAAGGCTTTCCCTTTAGAGTTTCCTCTGTAGTCAAGAGCATATTCAGCAACTCTGCCGGAGTACAGTCGATCTTGTTCATATTAAAATTAATAATGAACGGATCGAAAGAGGCCGGGAGGGACTGCAGAATAATGTCTACAGCAAGCTCCTGATTGATGGTATGCCCCAGTTTCTCTAGAGCCTCTTTGTGCCCAATCATCTTGAGCACATGAGCTCCCACTGGACTCCCTTCAGCCAGTTTGCTCTGAAAGAAAAGCTTGGTCAAATTATAGCGCTCAGTCCTCGCCTGTGCAGCATACAACATCTTGAGGTTTGCTATCATTTCTATAGCAGACATATCCTCATGCTGACGCTGCAGCTGTGGCGTCATAGACGCTAGCATCAGGCAAGCGACATCAATGCTATCATTGACATGCTTTTCATAGGCATCCCGAACCGCCCTTGCGGCATTCGGAGCGGGTTGAGGCGGTATAGCCGTCTCGAGGACATACAGTTTCCTCTCAGCCTTAAGAACGATCTTAAGGTGTCCGTACCAGTCTGAGAAGTTTGGCCCAGCAAACTTCTCCCTTTCCAGTAGGGATCGCACATTGAAGCTCATGGTGTTCGTTGCTGCAGGAATCTACAACAATGCAAGAACAGCAAGGTCAGTATCAATGTTAAGAATCAATTCAGGACTTAAGAATGATTCTTTTCTCACTATTTTATCTGGCTGAAAAATCCAGCAAAATAGCCCGAAAGAGTAAAACTCTTTTAGTGAGATGGGATCCAGATTTCATACTTGGTCTCCGCGTCCCGCACAGGCGAGATAAGATGCACAGAGAGTACAAGCACTAATTTCTGGTAGGCAGTCCTTGCCAATCGCCAACCCGTGCGATTCCCCTTCATCTGGGCAATCCAGCCGACTGTGCCAACTGAGTTGGTACAACACAGTCTCTGATCCCACAGATGGCTGCCTCCATATAGCTACCATATGCGCCACATATGTAGCCTACATGGTCAAGCTGACCCGACCTACTCCCTGGACCACCATGTGCTATGCTGAGCAACGAGAAGCGATAAATCCCTTCTCTGTAACACGCAAGTGAAATCACACACCGTCTGAAGATAGATGGACGTGCCCACTGAGTGGGTACAACACGGCTCCAACGATAGTCAGAACAGTGAGGTTTCGCGTCAGAAGGCTTTAGAGCTTGATATTTTAGCGTTGGATTTTAACGGTCTTTTATCTTCTTAACTATCATGCAAACCCTATGGTGATAGCAGAAGATGAATAAATCATGCAAGTCTAATTATTTAAACAATAAATAGAAAGCATGCTGATCTTATGTGGTAAAAGCCCATGAACCCTAAGTAAGACCTTAATTTAACTTAAGTCTTCACTTGAGCTCTTCATGGGTCTTTTGCATCTCATCTGGCCCAACCCAGGGCCCAAGCGCCCAATGCAGCTCAGGTGCGCCCACCAGGTAAATGCGCTTGTCATAGGGTCGAACCCTAGACCTCCCACCTGGTCAAGCCTCTGCTGCATGCGCCTCTGCCAAGTGTGCTCAGTGCTCATGTCTGATTAAATTTACAATTCAATCTATCTAGACATGATTGACTCGCAGGTCAATTACACTTTATAAAGTAAATAACATGTGATGCGCAGATCACAAAAATATTAATTTACAATTTAATCCAGGCACGCAGGCCCCAGCACAGCACACATTAACACGGGCAGCCCACATAAGAATAAATAAACAAGCATATGCTTGCAATCAACATGTGATCCATCAAGAAAATAAAATTTTGAAAACCCATTGGCATCAGTTTATTTTCCTTATATGCCCTACTACCTTACAACGGTCCATTAATAGGGATCCACTCATCAGTCCTAGTCAGATCCACTGCCCTTACATGCACCAAGTCCTAACTGACTTGAGTCGACCAAATGGTCAACTATGCATGCGCCAAGGGCTGAACGACCTCATGAGTTCTGGCAAGCGGGTGTGACCCCGGGCCTAACTCATGCGCGTTCACTGGTTGTCTCAACCAGACATCGCTACACGCCTGTCTGCAATCGACCTATAGCCACCTTGTGCTTGCGCACAGGTGCTATCTGGTCAACCCATCTAGGCTGTCAGATTGTCTGATCAGACTGATTGGATCTAGACATGACTGTGACATCAACCCTAATAACCCGTCTAAGTGATTAAAGCAGGGCCTTAGATCTAGGTGAGGCGCGCATGATATTTTGTTTTGTCAAAAACAACATGTAAGAAGCGCCAACAAACATGCGCCATCCATAACTAAACATACATCTAAGTTCTCAAACTAGTATGTAGTTTTTCGGCATGTGATTAGATCTACTCTTAGCAAATGCAAACAAGGATCACATATAAGCAATCAAATGAACATACATAGAACCTGCTCTGATACCAATTGCAGGGTCCCCTTCAAGGGGGAGCGAAACCCTAGAGTGGCGCAAGTAAATTCTTTTGGCAGCGGATAAAGGGTTTCATGAGGATCGCATGTAATATATGTTCATATGATCAACCTTAAACAATGTAAAGATCGGAAGAAGATCATACCAAAGCCATTGATTCGAATGGCGACTTGGAAGTAGAGAGTGATGCCGCTCTCCTCCAAAGAAGACGCACACAAGAAGATGTCGCCTACTTCCTTTGGCGTTCCTTGTGCTAGCAAGGGCCCAAGGTATCCTTGATCGCTTGAAGGGATGAAGAGATCTTTGCTTGGGCGAATTCTCCTTTTCGTCCACCTCTCTTACACCAAAATGCAAGTCTCTCGTCAAAGCCAAGAGAAGGTGACGAGAATAGAATCAAGCGTTGAGGCGTTAATGCAAGTGGCGCTTATTACTTTCCAAAAATAGCAAGCAATGAAGTCATGCGCCCATGATCTCAAAACCGATCAAAACGCCTCAAGCTTTGAACCATGCGTTCACACATGTGAACCGGTTCAATTTTGGTCTGGTTCAAAGACCAATTAACCCAAGCTATTTGGTCTAGATCACATTAAACCCTAAGGTTCCAGATTTAACCGTTCATCTCTTGATGCTCCTGATCTGACCGATCTAGCACCAATTCTCTCGATCGAAGCTTACCGATCTCAAGCCCTAATCAATCAAACATGATCAGACCAGATCTCACTCACAATCAGAGATTAAATCCCTTTAAACTGAACCCTGACAATTCAGTCCACACGATCTGACTTAAGTAAGCCATATCATCAAATTGTGCGACCCTGAGGGTTTCCTTTAAATGTCGGTAACGATAACTTACGTTATCACGATCAGTGAGGGGTATCTAGCAACACATCACTGTCTCCCGATATAAAAGAAAGAGTCTTCCAAGACTACACCCAAACCACAGCACAAGTGTGAATCAACTCACTAGGCATACATGATTCCTTTGCCACTGGATGTTCTTATTGGACAAGCGTGTCAAGCCTGTAGCTCCAATATGATGAGCATGATTAGATCAGATGAACATAGTCACCTGGGTATGGCCATACACTTTCTCAATCATCTCATTCAGGGGGGCCCCCTTTAGAACATCACACTCCAATCAAGGAGACGGCAATCCTATATCTATCACTAGTGTCCTAACCTGACTCATGATCATTATCCAAGATAGTCTATAACCATTATGTTTCAAATGATATTGAACTATCTCAAAACAATGACAATCATCATTTAGAAACACAAGTGATCTCAAGTCAGAGGACATGTGCCACTTGATGCAAATAAGGATTATTCACATTGTGACAAGCAATTGAATATCCTAGTAGGGTCTGTCCAGTACATCCAATGTACCCATGAGTCTACATCTTATTCCATGCTCGAAGCATCCTATAAGATTAGAACACATATTAGTCTCAATCATATCAAGGTTATCTCATGTTCACCAAAATATCTCGACTAAGGACATAGAGCATGTCAGCCTAGTTGAACAGCATTGAGACATTATTCAGAAGTACACTTATTGCAGCAGACAATGTAACAAACTGAATAACAACCATTGCCTTTATAAACATATGAGTTTGTACATGATACTGAAAGAATCCCAAGGCCTCAAACATTAGCCTTAAGGGCATACCCCAACAAGATCGCAGGCAGGCTATGTGTTTAAGATGAATAGAGGTGCTGTTTGCTGGAAGAGCTTCAAGCAATCCACTATTGCCTATTCTACAACCGAAGCTGAGTATGCGGCCGCTTCTGAGGCAGCCAAAGAAGCTGTTTGGATAAGGAAGTTCATTTCTGAACTTCAGGTGGTTCCCAGTGCAGTAGATCCCATTGAAATCTACTATGATAACAATGGAGCAATTGCACAAGCCAAAGAACCACGGTCTCATCAAAGATCCAAACACATACTCAGAAGATTTCACCTGATCAGAGAGATCATAGACAGAGGTGATGTCAAGATTAGCAGAGTTGACACAGAGAACAAACTAGCAGACCCATTGACCAAGGCTTTGGTGCAGCAGAAGCATGACTGTCACGCTAGAGATAAGGGGTTGAGATTACTCATCCTCTAGGTCTTAGTGCAAGTGGGAGATTATTGGTGTATATGCCCTAGGGCCAAGTTTTGGTCCATTATTGTACTACTTGACTTTGATATTTATATATATATCATTCTGGCACTGTCTACATCTGTGATTATGTACTTACATGATAATGTCCCTGGAGACAGATTGGATCTGTACTCAAATGATCGTCCCTAGTCGATGTACCAGAATGGATATGGGACAACTCTGGTACTTGTGAGACTAGTATATGGGATGGTTAGGCACGAGGTGCAAATGCAGACATATGGGTATATCAGTGGTGGATATACTGGACCGACCCGCTGTGAGGCAATGACTTGGTGTCACGAGTTATCCTCACAAGCTATAGGAAATGCATTGATCCCTTGACTTGAGGTCATTGGCGATTCTATATGGTTAGGGATATGCTTTGATACAACATAACACCTCGCCGTAGTTGGGAGGTAATAACGGTTGTCATTGAGCATGTCACGACCCATATGAGAAGGTCAATGGACAGACAGAGGATTTGCCCCTTCCTAAGGCAAGCTTGATATCCATGGAGCTCCTCTATGGTTCTATGACTGAAAGTGTATGGCCATACCCAGGTGAGTCCTGATTTAGTCATAACCAAGAGATTGGATGAAAACAAGTGGTGACATACTTGTCCAATCGGATATTAGTTCGGCAAAGAGACTAGAATGCATCTGTACCTAGTTGCGATGATGGGTATATCGATGTCGATATCCATTCCAATGACCTGGGTAGCAGTGATGCAATGCTAGGTGCCACTCACTGCTTGTGGTGACCTTTGGTCAGCACTGCCAGCGTCAGAGGAACCTACAGGGTCGCACACCTTGATACTCGAGTTCTCGTATTGATCGGGAAGCCTTATGATCGAGTTATTGGATAACTCGGATCTATTTGGGAGATTTCATCAGCGCCGATGGGCCTGATGATATGGAAGAATGTTATTGGAGCAAGACTTCATTTTTGCTCGGTTGACCGAATTTGACCATTGTTAGGTCACATTTGGATTTGGGTTGCATTGGATTGGATCCAATTGCTTAATCAACCCATTCAATGAAGTATGGGCTTGCTCATTAACCAATGAGACCCAATAACATCCCCATTGGCTCCTAAGGGGTATAATGGGAAGAGATCCAACCCCATATTTTCGGTACCACTGTGAATTTTGCATAGTGCCAAGTAGGGGAGTCACTCACTATTTTTAGATCTTGGATTTTTTTTTTCCCAACAAATAGCAAATAGACTAAACATCAATTAGATTAATCAATTGACATCCATTCAAAAATTATACTCATATGCTGATTTTATTAAAAAAAAAAATAGCTTCACTTTTAAATCAAATTCTTCAAATAATATATCTCCCTAAAATATCACTCATCACGCAATGAAAAATTTCAAAAGTAGATATATATAAGGGAAATAAATTCAACATGATAGATCCGGACTTAATCATAGGCATGAATTCATTTATCATCAAGAGGATCATCACAAAACAATCAGAAAACATTGGGCACAAGAAGTTTTTGAGGCTAAAACATCAATGGAATGAGAAAAATAAACTTTTGAAGATGTGAAGAAAATTCTCACAAAGTTTACTCATGAGCATTTGATCCAATCTCTTTTGCGTCTCTGGGGTAGATTGGTCGGTGCAAGAACCGGTGGAAACATGGATGTGAAGCATCTGTTTTTTTTATGAAAAACAGTATCGTAATATTCGTTATGGTACTACCGTAAAATAGGATAAATATAAACCTATGGAGAGTTAGAGATAATCATCACATAAGTAGAATCATCATAATAAAATTATACTGACGGAATAAAAGTCATCTAGTCATTAAAAATCAAGGAAAATTACTCCCCGTCTCCCAAAATATGTCTAAGCTAGCATAGAGGAAGATATACAATAAACCATAGTTTCAAAGCGTCAGAAATCAAAGAGAAAGATGAAATAAACGTTACAACACGGCTGTAATGGAAATTACATCCGTAATTTGTGACTGAACAGTATCGGCGCCTGCTGTTTGGTTTATTTCTCCTCCAATCGAACTCCTTTTGCTCTGAAACTTCTAGTGTGTCGTCTTATCCTCTAGTCGAAGCTTCTGTGTAAAAAATGCGGCCTGAGGTAACCTCCACGCCTCTCGGTGTGAGGCCATGCCCTAAGGACCTCTCTATCGATTGATCCCTCAATTGATCCTCAAAATTAGTGCCTTTGGTCCCTTTATCTTCTCCTTGTCGAGACAAGTCTGTAGCTTCTTTTGGATCTCAATTTGGATGTCTAGATCTCATGATATGGTCCGTCTAAGAATCGGGTCCGAAAAACTCACGTGTCCAGGTTAAAATTACGGTCGTAATTTAAATTACGGTAGTGTCGTAAGTTGGTTATGTGAACCCTGAGTCAAAATTGCAGCCCGTGAAAAATATTACGGCAGTGCCGTAATTTTCGTAAAACTTTCTGGTCAAAAACATCTGGAAATTACGGCCCATAAAATGGTTTACTGCAGTGCCGTAATTTCAGTGAATATCTCTGGTTTGAAAGCGCTTCATATTATGGCCCGTGTAAATTCTTGCGGCAGTGCCATAATTGCATAGGCTTATTAAGCCATTGGATCCAATCCAATGTGACCCTAATATAAATGTGACCAATCTAGGCCAATTTTGGGTCAACCTACCAAAAATGAAGTTTGGCTCCAATAAGTCTCTTCCAACTCATCAGGTCCATTGGCACTGATGAAATCTTCCAAATTGATCCGAGCTATCCAATAACTTGATCTTAAGGCTTCTGTTTAATGCAACGTCAAGAGTCTATTGCGTGTGACCCCGTAGGATCTAGATGATGATGGCAATGATGGTAGAACATCATAAGTAGTGAGAGGTATCTAGCAACACATCACTACTACCCATGTCATTGGACTTAAGTCATCTAGCAACAACTCCTAAACAAGCAATGAGGATTCCCATGCATTATAGATCCCTTTGCCTAAACTGATATCCTGCCATTGGATTAGTCATAAGTTTATTAATCCAATCTATTGGTCATGACTCAAACAGTATGGCCATACATTCCTATCATGCACCAATGAGGTGGGGCGCCCCAAAGTGGATTTCATGCTTCTTATCAGGAAATGGGCAAATCCTACTATTGGTCATCTATGTCTCTATGTAACTTATGATATGCCCAATAACAATCGTTTTGGTCTCCCATTTACGGAGAGACATAAGACTGCATCAAAACACAACCATCATCAAATCTAGACATGAAACACCTCAAGTCTAAGGACCAATGCAAATCTCTTGCATGTGAGATTGACCTGTTGACTAGACAAGTCAATCCTCACAGTGGGTCACTCCAGTGCATCCAATACACTTGTATGTTTGCGTTACTGTGCCCCACACCTAACTAGCCCATACACCAGTCTCACATGCACCAAAGTTGTCCCACATCAATTAAGGCACCTTGATTGGGGATTACTTATGAGAATGGATCCAACCAAACTCTTGGAACATTATTTATGAAATTTAATACATCATCGCAGGTAAAGCAATCTACATAATAACGACTATGCCTTTATCAATTCTATCAAAGTACATTCAATTAATGCCGGACCATGTCCATACATTAGTGTGCAAGGCATTAACACTAACAATCTCCCACTTGCACTAAGACCAAGGGCAACTAAGTTTATTCAGTCCCATGTCTCTAGTATGACTCATTTAGCTTCCGCTGCGCCAGAGGCTATGTTAGTGGGTTTTTCCAGATTGTTATCCGTGTTTATTTTATAAATTTGAACATCATCTTTATTCATGATATCCAAGATCAGATGATATTGCTACAGTACATACTTGAGTGCTAAGTTCTTTTTCTTATGCTATGGCCCTAGTAAGAATCATACTGGACTATCAAGCACCAGGGACTAATCAAGTTCAAATGAAGCTGCTTCCTTGTTGCCACAGGAAGCTGCAATGTACTCAGCCTTAATTGTAGAATTTGCCATGGTGGTTTGCATAAAGCTCTTCCAGCATACAACACCACATCAAGGCAAAATTCAAATCCTGGCTGTGAATGATAGTTATTAGACTAGAATGAAGTATCAGTGTACCCCTGTACACAAAGTTCTTCCTATCTGTCACAGACTAGACCTCTTTCCTTCATACTTCCCAAGCATGAAGGATTGCTTTCACAGCTATCCAGTGTTGAACACTAGGATTTGATTGAAACTTTACTGGCCATGCTCTAAGCATTCGCCACATATGGTCTTAAGCATATTGCACATAACATGATCTATCCTATACCCAACGTATTAGGATTATAGACTCATGTTACTACTCTCCAGCTACGTCATAGGACATAGTATCTTTGAGAGAGTCAGACCACGTCTTCCTGGAAGGTATCAACTTTTGGAATCACCCAATGTGAACCTCTCCAGAATCTCCTAGATGAACATAGATTGACTAAAGGGCAATGACTTTCTTGGATCCCTATAGATCCTCATGCCTAGGATATAGGCCTCATTCCTTAGATCATTCTTCTCGAAATACTTCCCTAGCATTTACTTCACCGCGTGAAGAGCTGGGATGTTATTTCATGTGAGGAGAATATCATCAATCAAGTAGAATAAGAAACACTATGATGCTCCCACTGTTCTTCTTGTAAACACAAGCTCTTTTTCAAGATGCTTGCATATCTTTATGGCCTCTATATGAAAACCTTTCGGCTATTTCCATATAGACATCCTCTTCCAGACGTCCATTAAGAAAAGCAGTTTTTCATAACAACATGCCATAACAGGAAATGCAATTATAACAAGTAGATACCTTAATGGACTGAAACCAAGCTATTAGTGTAAAATTTCATCACTATCCACCCAGTGGACTTGCTTGAAATTTCATTTACTTGCTTGCCATCATAGGTAACATTGTTACCTTCCATGTCTATCTTCCTCAAAGACCCATTTACAGCCTATGGGTGTTATCTCTTCGGCGGCTCAATCAAGTCCCACACTTGATTAGCAGACATGGAGTCCATTACGGTTCTTATGGTGCTTAGCCATTTCATGGAATTTGGTCCACTGACCGCTTCCATTTCCTCATAGGTCTTAGGTTCATCCTTGATGAAAAATTCGTCATGCCCACAACCTGTGAGAGCATTTTGAATCCATCCAGACTCATGTGGTTCCTATGTTACTTGAACCTTAGGTTGACTTTCAACCTGCATGTGAGATTCCTCTCCATCTATGTCTAATTGTTTGTGGTTGATTTTGGACCTAGTCTCAATCAAATCCACTCCCACTAGCTCCTTTCAAAAGAAATATCTCCTCAAGAAAGACAGCAGTTTGAGCAACAAATATTTTGTTCTCACTGGGATGAAGTAGTACACTCAGTGCCCCACAAACACATACTATGGAGTGTTAGAACAATTGCTTGCAAGGCCTCAAAATTTGCATGACTATTCAAAGATGGAACCACATCCAATGTGTTTCTCTTTCTTTCTTTGAATTTCACCACACAGTTGTGGTGTTCCAAGTAAGCTGTGAGATAACCCCACACTCTTTAGGACAGTCATCAAATTCCTCATTAACCACCTTGATCAAAGTGTTTTAATAGATTCTCCAATCCAATTATGTACTTCATTTCTTAACTTCTTAGATTTCTCCAAAGCTATGTGTTGGATAAGTTATAACCACACCTAATGAAGTATACAACACTTCCTCGTGCTTGTTTCCATGGGTCCACACACAATGCCATGTATAAATCCAACAAGCTACTTACCCTTCCACCGTTCATGGTGAAGGCTGCATCTGTCACCTTATCCATAAAACAAAACTCACATGCATCATAATCCTAAGAGGATAATGATCCCAATAGTCCATGGACTTCTTGGTTGTGACATTTGCTTTATGGTCCACAAGTGACAATGCTATGAGACAGTGTTGATTGAATCATTGTACTTGATCTATTTAGTGTTACACACAGAACTATAAACTATTATCAATTGTACCACTTCTATATAACATCCCAGATTTAAAGAAATACCATTTATTTGAAACTGAAATTCCATTCAAAATGATGGACATAATGTTCTAATACAAAAAGCTAGTACATAATGGCAAAGTTCAAGTTGAAGTCTTGAAGGTAGTGGGATGATATCAGCAGCATCCAATGCTCCGTCCCTAACTCAAAAGTCAATCCCACCAAGCCTCATTGTCCTACTTCTTCTGAGCCCCTGCATATGAAAAACATGTAAGCTCTACATGCGGTACCCAGTACCCATGAATAAGAAGTAGACATAAAGACCTCAGTAACATAATACCTGAAGCAGATGGATTACATCCCTTCATCTGTGCCATGTTTTTCTTGGGGCCTTAATCCATCCTAATATGTCCATGCATTCCCAATCTTCCGAAGTCTTAGCTTCGAAAAAGTAGAATCATGGTCATTCCTAGATTTAGGCAAACACCTTGAAGATCCAATAGTACTCTCTTGGTCACCTTTTAAAGTGCGTGGTGTGAAGAGACCTCAAAGATCTATGATGATATCATAAATCCCCATCTCATCACACTCAACTTAGACCTCAGGGGTCATGCACTCTAAGACAAGAGCAGTGCACTGTTTATTATCTTCACAATGTTCAAGATAGACATTCCACTCCCATTCAGTAGTAAAATAGATACTGGGCTGGGATGGAGGTCTTTCAAGAAGATGCATCTTATTCTCTTGTTTCAGTATTTTGGGCAATATCCTGAACCATCTTGTCCAATTCATTCCATCCAGTTTATGTTTATAAAGTTTCAATCTAAGATTAGGAGATGTCTTTATCTACAATAAGCAAACAAGCAAAATAAGAACTATGATAAAGCATTTAACAAGGTCTTTAAATTAAATGCTATACTCCCACTATTCCCTAACAAGTTGATAACTCTCAAACTCAACTTGGAAATTAGTGAGTAGGATCCTAATTTCACATGTGGTCTCCGCGACTCACGAGGGTGAGTTGGGGTGCACAGAGTGATCCCATGCTTCCTTAGGTAGACATGCCAGCCAATTGCGCCATCCATAACTCCTCTTAGTTAAGACAGACTAGGCATCCTATGTCCAGCGAGGGCTGGATACAACATAGAACCCTATTGTCTCAACAGCTACCTCTAGTATTTCATCATGTGAGTGACATATGAAAACTAGTCAAGTCAGACCTGATTGTTATGCCTAGGGCCAACTTGCACCTCGCGAGGGCACATCACACTTGTGGCAGACTAAGATGCATATTGACACCACACGCCTTCCAAAGATAGATGGGTGTGTCTCACGAGGGTGAGGAACAGTTCACAGTCCATCGATCAATGGTTTGACGAGGGCTACACATTAGAAGGCTATCGACTTGATATTGTGAGGAGAGTTTGTTCATTAATTATTATTCTTTTCTAGCATGCAATTTTCCTTTGGTGGCACCAAAAGGAAAAACACATCATAGGCATGCTATGGTCAAAATAATAAACCAACACAGACATGCTATTATGGTCGATATGGTCATAGCCCTTTTCATACATATAACATTTCACGAGCCATGTGATATGTTATCATACATCCAAGGGTTGTGAGTCCCTAAGCAAATCGGCCCATGCCTTTAATCCGAAAGCACAATTCCCTTCATTCAACCTCAAGTCCATCACCAAGCTTCCAAAGTTGGCGCCACTAAGGTTGAAGAAGACACCTTGTTGTCTTGATCAAATCTTAACCTATCTTATGAAAATAATTCTACAAGATATGAAAATTTTACATCAAGATAGGGGGAGAGCCACACGTAGGTGGCATAAAGATTTTACAAGCATTCATCACAGGTGGAAACATCCTTCCACATCACAACAAAAGAGGGCACTCACTATGACCATATCAACCCAAACAAGAGGCAAGAGGCGCATGTAAAATTGAAAAACCGAGCATAATCAATTTTAATCCCTTATGCACCAACTTCATCCAAAGCACTCTCTCAATCGATTTTATGCTAAAATCAAGATCAAATTTCATGATGATTTCAAGATCCTATTGGCAGGCAATTTTGTCAGATCAAGAGACTCGACCAGTCCGAAGACACAATGCCCGTCCTACTTGACAAAATTGCGTGCCCCTTTGATCTTAAATCAATTAGAAACTTAATCCAAAATCAGCCATAAAATAGATAAGAGATGTTTCAATGAAAAACGCCACTAGGTGAAACGCACATGGATGAAAGAAAAATTTTTGAAAAATTTTTCACACAAGCATATGTACACCTTGTGTTTCTCGCAAGTAGCTCTGATACCACTGTTGGGGAATGCTGTAATTTAAAATTTTGCAGTCCCATGATGCAGCGGAAGAAGCATTACACCCGAAACACATTCCTTTCCCAAAGATCCATGCGAGAGGGAGAACACAAGGATGTGTCAGAGATTATACCTCTCTTGCTCATTTGGTTGATGATGCCATGTTGAAAATGCTCAAGTGCTCGTCCTCTACAAGTATCCATGTGTCAACCTTCTCAACATTGCTCCCTTCTACGCTTGGTGCTAGCCTCAGGAAGAGAATCAAGCCTTGAGGGTTCCTTTACTTCATTTGCGCCACCTTCAAGCAAGTTGCGCCAAGTGCCAAGGAAGATGCCGCCAACTCCTTATCTTCCTTACTCCAAGAGAAGAGGAAGAGGATGAGTTTTGACCCTTAGGAAGATGAAGAAGAGTTGTCGCCACCAAGCCCTTCTCCGAGTTGCGCCAAGAGGAGAAGAAGGAGAAGAAGGCTTGCGGCTTCAAGGGGGAAGAGAGATTACGCCACCACTAAGTTGCTCTCGCCCTTGCTTTTCTTCTTCACGCCAAGGAGATCTATCAAAGAGGTTCACACGAAGGAGATCTAGATGCAAGAGGCGGTTTAGCAAGAGGGGTGGGCGCAACTTCTTCCAAGCAGAAATCGGCTAGGGTTAAGGTATTGGGTGCAATTAGGGTTTGAGGTAAGGAAAGTCTCCAAGACTTTACCATAAGCCTCTTCCCCTCTTCCATATGCGCCTAAGACCTTTCCATAAAAGTCCCCAAGCAATATCAGCCCCAAGTCTTGCCTTAGAGGCAAGCATACCATCAAGGGTTCAAGGGCTAGGCGCCAATTGCTTCCTAATGAAGCATTAGGCGCCTCTTTCACCCCCATTATACCCCTCATGCGCCTATAGGGATAATTTCTCCCCATTATACCCTTCTAACCAATTCTCTCTTCATGACAACTTGTTATTGGGCCTCATTGGGTAATGAGCTAGCTCAAACTTCATTGCATGGGCTTATTAAGCCATAGCATCCAATCCAATGCGACCCTAATCTAAATGTGACCAATCTAGGTCAATTTTGGGTCAACCTGCCAAAAATGAAGTTTGGCTCCAATAACTCTCTTCCAACTCATCAGGCCCATTGGCGCTGATGAAATCTTCCAAATTGATCCAAGCTATCCAATAACTTGATCCTAAGGCTTCTGATTAATGCAACGTCAAGAGTCTATTGCGTGTGACCCCGTATGATCCAAATGACGATGACAATGATGATTGAATATCATAAGTAGTAAGAGGTATCTAACAACACATCACTGCTACCCATGTCATTAGACTTAAGTCATCTGACAACAACTCCTAAATAAGCAATGAGGATTCCCATGCATTATAGATCCCTTTGCCTAAACTGATATCCTGCCATTAGATTAGTCATAATTTTATTAATCCAATCTATTGGTCATGACTCAAACAGTATGGCCATAGATTCCTGTCATTCACCAATGAGGTGGGGTACCCCAAAGTGGATATCATGCTTCCAGTCAAGGAAGGGGCAAATCCTACTATTGGTCATCCATGTCTCTATGTGACTTATTCTATGCCCAATGACAATCGTTTTGGTCTCCCATTTACGGAGAGACGTAAGACTGCATCAAAACACAACCATTATCAAATCTAGACATGAACACCTCAAGTCTAAAGACCAATGCAAATCTCTCGCATGTGAGATTGATCTGTTGACTAGACAAGTCAATCATCACGGTGGGTCACTCCAGTGCATCCAATACCCCTGCATATCTGCGTTACTATGCCCCGCACCTAACCAGCGCATACACCAGTCTCACATGCACCAAAGCTGTCCTATATCGACTAAGGCACCTTGACTGGGGATTACTTATGAGAATGGATCCAACCAAACTCTTGGAACATCATCGCAGGTAAAGCAATCTGCATAATAACGACCATGCCTTTATCAATTCTATCAAAGTACATTCAATTAATGTTGGATCATGTCCATACATTGGTCTACAGGGCATAAACACTAACACCTATGATAAAAAACCTTATCTTGCCAAAGATAAGTGTCACGCCCCGGCGGAAATCCAGCTATTCCTAGCTGAGGGTTCCCTGGGAGATGACAATATTGATAGGAACTAGAGAACTACAACAATCCAATATCATTTATTAAATAATAATCCAAACTTTAATATCATAAGTCTTATAATACAATCTCTAAAACATACTTTCCAATTTGTAAATAAATCAACTGAAATAAAAATACAAAAGACAAACTATCTCAACTTGGGCTGGTATGCTATTTACTCTATCCCTCCCAAAAGCTAACTCTGTACCTGGAAGAGAAACAAAGGAAGTTAGCAAAATGCTAAGTAGGAATCAACAAATATGGTGAGGGAGTCAAATTTACAAGTTAATACAATGACTGGAACAACAATATACAAATAATATAAAAATGTCGTGCAAATCATCAAGCTGGCCAACAGATCTCACCTAAGAGCCGCACTCATTTTCAGAGTGTTTCCACTGTTGCTCATGCAATGGAACGACTGTCTTAAACAACTCGGAGTGTTGCGTCCAACACTGACATTCGTAGTATTGTCTTGAGGACAACTAGCGGTGCCCTAACCGACAAACAGATAGTCCGATACGCGTCATAACTATAACTCAGATAAGCAGGCCACTGGAGAATAAATCATCTAGTCCAGAGGTCAATATATATCACGACTTTAACATAACGAATATTCAACTGTTCCACATACTCATGTGTCAATAATCACATATATATAACGGTTCAACCATGCTTTTAAGCCAATATAACAAATATCTCAACACAGTTTTGTTAATCATTCATATAGAAACAGAATATGACCAATGAACAAGATAAATGAGGTCAACTGAATTTTAGAAACAAAACAAGTAGACGAGTCAAATAGATATCAGTGTCAATCAATTCTAATATAAGTATCATATATCAAATCAAAGGAATAAGCAACAAATACTATAATTCTTGACACTGTAACAAAGGAGTAGAGTAATATTCCTACCTCAATTGTTCTTATCCTGAATTCTTTTGAAAAGCCAATAACTTGTTTATCAAACGGTGCAAGCCAACTAGTGGATCAATCACTCTATAACATGAATTTATACATAAGCTCTATCAATAAATATTCTAACCTGAAAACCAAGACTACTAACATATAGAACACATCTCTAAACCTATAGAACCAGTCTTAGATCAAGTGAACCAGACCAAAAACCCACTGAACCGAATAGAATTTCAGTGAACCGATCAAATTTACTCTAAACAAAGTCAGACCGAGACTTAGAACTTAAATTACACAAAATATACAAGTCATCTAAAGCAACAGGAGAAGCAGATGGTGCTGCTTCTAAGGGTACTGAGGCTTCATACCCACTTCTTCTTCTTGTAGGGGCTCTAGGTAAGTTTTGAGGTAACTGTACCTCAGTTTTGGGAGGATTTCTAGCTTCTCCAATGATGTGGGCACTCACCCACTGACTTCCACCTCCACGGCCTCTACTTCCTTGACTTGGGATTGCTCTGCCTCTAGTTTTTGGTGCCATCCTATCAACAAAATAATATGTTATATAATAAGTGTTTACTTATTCATTTATTCTAACCTTAACCCAATCCTAGTCCTGAGATTCCTATGTCCTTAGGCTTTCTTACTGAACCTATACCTCTGATACCAATAAAATTGTCATGCCCCAGCGGAAATCCAGCTATTCCTAGCTGAGGGTTCCCTGGGAGATGACAATATTGATAGGAACCAGAGAATTACAACAATCCAATATCATTTATTAAATAATAATCCAAACTTTAACATCAGAAGTCTTATAATACAATCTCTAAAACATACTTTCCAATTTGTAAATAAATCAACTGAAATAAAAATACAAAAGACAAACTATCTCAACTTGGGCTAGTATGCAATCTACTCTATCCCTACCAGAAGCTAACTCTGTACCTGGAAGAGAAATAAAGGAAGTTAGCAAAACGCTAAGTAGGAATCAACAAATATGGTGAGGGAGTCAATTAACAAGATAATATAATGACTGGAACAACAATATACAAATAATATAAGAATGTCGTGCAAATCATCAAGCTGGCCAATAGATCTCACTTAAGAGCCGCACTCATTTTCAGAGTGTTTCCACTGTTGCTCATGCAATGGAACGACTGTCTTAAACAGCCCGGAGTGTTGCGTCCAACACTGACATCCGTAGTATTGTCCCGAGGACAACTGGTAGTGCCCTAACCAGCAAACAGATAGTCCAATATGCATCAGAACTATAACTCAGATAAGCAGGCCACTGGAGAATAAATCATCCAGTCCAGAGGTCAATATGTCACACCCCTGGAGGATGGTAATTTCATTACATAAAAATTTTGACAATATGTGTCTAGGATCAAAACATGATAACCTAATCAACATAACTTATAAAATTTACTTTCCATCATCTAGGATGTAACAACAATTCAAATAGTCATTCAAAATTTCTCATTCTATTAATCAAAATCCTTTTACTTCATAAAAACCATACATCCTATCTCAAAACCATAGTATTTATTCAATATAACTCACACTTATATTACAAACATCAAAATGAATATCATACATGAGTCATTGAACTTTACATGCTCAATATTTCACAACCATATTATCTCACACACAAGTAATGGATCTTCTCACACTTATCATGCAAACATACTAACAACTTCATACATTAGTCATTAATGTTTACATGCTCAAAACATAAAACCACAACTCATTATCTTCTTTAAACCGTCCACATAAACTTGTAGCCCAAAGCTAACCTGTAAAGAGGTTAGAATGCAAGGATTGAGCAAGAATGCTCAGTAAGTAATTAAGATGCCAAAAAGGAGAAGTATTCATAATAGATCTCCACATGGTTCCATAAGTAATATCAAATGGAAACAAAATAGTGACATGGTAAGAAGCAATAGTGACATGATAAACATAATACCATGGTAAGCATATCACAAGATAGCAATCCAAAGAGGCATGTACTTACATGGTAAGCAGAAAGATCACAAAGATAAATCAACCCAAATATACATATCATACACAACATAGTGAGCATAGTGGGAAATCACAAATAACATAAATGTTCCACGTCTGGAAGCATATTCCACCCTCGTCAAGGTGAAACTCAAACATATGCCAGTTGGGGCTGTCATGGCTCCCCATCGCGGATCAGTTCTATGCGGAACAGATGGATGGGAAATTATTCTTATATGAATATATTATCTCTAAACATAAGCTATCCTTTTCTATTGGACAAGCTCAATACATGCCTCCTACATATGCAGGTCGTATCTGTTTACGCCCTTTAAATTTGTCTAAGGCAAAATTTATCCTTGGGCTAAACATATTAATCAATTAGTATAAGGGCATTACTCTTACAACGGATGGATTATATTTATTACAACATTCACAGATTCCATACACTACTTCATTTGCGAAGCGTGGTGGGTGTACCTATGATATTCCAAACTCTTGTAAAAAATCTCCTTTACAAGCAAATGGCATACCAGATTCAGGTTCTCCTGAAGAAATAAGCCGTATTAAAAAAGAAATGGATTGGATACTCCGGTATCCTCATAATCTGCTTCATCTCAATGATGAACAAAATGAAGAAGACAATGACGAATGTCAAAGTCCCTTCATATCAAAAATTGAATAAGGAAATCCAGATGTGGATGATATGATTCGATTATTAGAAAAGGACCAAATTTTTGCTTCTAATCCCCAATCTCATTGGGAAAAAAACAAACTTATTTGCTCTTTGAAAATCAAAGATCCTGGTTTTTGAATTACAAATAAGAAAATTACAGCAACAAATGAAAACATTGCTGAATTCAAAATGCACATTGAGGAATTATTAAAACTCAATGTCATAAGACGAGTTGTTGGGATTTTATTCCCTAGCTATCCTTTTCGTGTTTTCTATAGTACTTTCTCAGCCTTTAGGTTGTTGGGGAGTTATTAGAACCTTCCAGCAGCCTTTGTCATAGAGTTGGTAGGATATTTGTTGTCTTATCCTCCTCCCTTATATTATAAAAGGGAGGTAGGGACCTAGCTTGTTTTCAAGCTTTCTTGATGTGATAGTTAGCACCTAGTGCATAGTGTAGAGTGCTAGTGTGTTTAGGAAGGTGTTTGATCCTTGCCATTGAAGTTTGAGGCAACAATAGAGTACGGAACAAGGTCTTTGATCCTTGGCTCGACCTCGACTCCTCGTCTATCGATTGTAATCGTTTACCTATCCAAGAAGTAAATCGCACTGCCGGTTTTTCAGGTTCGCCTATTTTCTAACTTCGTGAGTTCTTCGTGTTTGCGTTTGAGCCTCTTTTATCTGCGAGTATCTGTTCGTCAGTGGTGTGGAGCATTTTCTTCTTTTTGGTGTGATTGCAGGCTCATAGGCACGTGAGCTAAATCATCGCTAATCCCACTGCCCCATAATGTGTTGTGCTTAAAGACACTCGCTAAATAGGTTAGTGTGTTATTTCCATTAAATTGGGTGTCGTTGGTTCCTTCCGCATTTGTGTTGCCCCAAAAAGAATTCAACACTATTTTCTCATATTTCTCACTACTCCGTTCTCCGTGTTTTCACTTCCCTCGTCTCCAGGCCCTCTCATGATTTTCTGAGTATCGTCGCATAACCCTAGAGTACGGAACTAAGGACCAACTCACCTAGTAGCTACATCAAGAAGACACTACCTATGTGAAGGTGGGACATCATTCTCTTTGAGATGATACTTTTGTAAGTACCCCTTTCATGAGGGGGGCGAAACCCTAAAGCATGCGCATTCAAGAAATTTTCTAGGGCTTCATAAGATCGCATGTGGTATAACCATATGATCAACTTAAGTTTTACTAAGATCAAGATGTGATCTTACCATAGCCATCGCTTGGATGGTGCCTTGGAAGCAAGAGGGCGAAAGGGGCTCTCCTCCAAAGGTGGCGCACACAAGAGGATGATGGCTACTCCTTGTGTTCCTTGTGCTAGCAAGGCTTCAAGGGTCCTTGTCGAATGGAAGGGAAGAGATCTTCTCTTTGCTTGGCCGAATCCTCTCTTGTCGTCTACCTTCACAACGCAAGCCGTGAGTCATGAGTTGTGTGTCGTCAAGAGCAAAGGGGCGAGAGATGATAATCGAGAGGCGTTGCTTTCGAACGTGGAGACGTTCCCATTTTGGAAAACCGAAATTCCAAAAATAGCAACCACTTGATTACATGCGTTATGCGTTCACTTGAAATGAACCAAACGCATATCCCTTCTCCCATATGAACCATGCGCTCACACATGAGCCGGTTCAATGTATTTGGTTCAATGACCAAACCAAATCAGCCCAAGCTTTTAGTCCAGATCGAATCAAACCCTAAGGTTCCAGATCTGACCATTCATCTCCTGATGCTTCTGATCTCACCGATCTAGCATCAACACTCTCGATCGAAGCTTACCGATCTCAAGCCCTAATCAATCAAACATGATCAGACCAGATCTCATTTATAATCAGAGTTTAAATCCCTTTAAACTGAACTAAATAATTCAGTCCACACGATCTGACTTAAGTAAGCCATATCATCAAATTGTGCGACCCTGAGGGTTTCCTTTAAATGTCGGTAACGATAACTTACATTATCACGATCAGTGAGGGGTATCTAGCAACACATCACTGTCTCCCGATATAGAGGAAAGAGTCTTCCAAGACTACACCCAAACCACAGCACAAGTGTGAATCAACTCACTAGGCATACATATTTCCTTTGCCACTGGATGTTCTTATTGGACAAGCGTGTCAAGCTTGTAGCTCCAATATGATGAGCATGATTAGATCAGATGAACATAGTCACCTGGGTATGGCCATACACTTTCTCAATCATCTCATTTAAGGGGGGGGCCCATTAGAACATCACACTCCAATTAAGGAGACGGCAATCCTATATCTATCACTAGTGCCCTAACCTGACTCATGATCATTATCCAAGATAGTCTATAACCATTATGTTTCAAATGATATTGAACTACCTCAAAACAATGACAATCATCATTTAGAAACACAAGTGATCTCAAGTCAGAGGACATGTGCCACTTGAAGCAAAACAAGGATTATTCACATTGTGACAAGCAATTGAATATCCTAGTAGGGTCTGTCCAGTACATCCAATGTACCCATGAGTCTACATCTTATTCCATGCTCGAAGCATCCTATAAGATTAGAACACATATTAGTCTCAATCATATCAAGGCTGTCTCATGTTCACCAAGATATCTCGACTAAGGACTTTATAGCATGTCAGCCTAGCTGAACAGCATTGAGACATTATTCAGAAGCACAGTTATTGCAGCAGACAATGTAACAAACTGAATAACAACCATTGCCTTTATAAACAAAAGAGTTTATACATGATACTGTTACAATCCCAAGGCCTCAAACATTAGCCTTAAGGGCATACCCCAACAATCTCCCACTTGCACTTAATCTAATGGTTGAGGAATCTCAAACCCATATTATTACAGTGCTTCTCATGCTTCTGCTGCGCCAGAGGCTTTGTAAGCGGGTCAGCCAGATTGTCATCTGTATGAACCTTGCAGACTTTGATCTCGCCACGATCAATGATCTCCCGGATCAAGTGAAACCGTCTCTTTATGTGCTTGGACTTCTGGTGCGACCGTGGTTCCTTTGCTTGTGCGATTGCTCCAGTGTTATCACAGAAGATAACCAAAGGATCTGCACTCGAAGGAACAACACCAAGTTCCTGAATGAACTTACGAATCCAAACTGCCTCCTTAGATGCTTCCGAGGCTGCAACATACTCGGCTTCTGTTGTGGAATCAGCAACAATAGACTGTTTGAAACTTTTCCACACCACTGCTCCTCCATTCAAGCTAAAAACATAGCCTGATTGCGATCGAAAATCATCCTGGTCCGACTGGAACGAAGCGTCAGTATATCCTTCTATACTGAGTTCTTCCTGACCACCATATATCAGGAACATATCTTTGGTCCTCCGCAGATATTTCAAGATGTTCTTGACTACAATCCAGTGTGCCTGACCTGGATTACTTTGGAATCGACTGGTCATGCTTAACCCGTAAGCGTCGTCTGGGCGAGTACACAACATCGCATACATAATGGACCCAATAGCCGAAGCATAAGGCGTATTGTCCATTTCATCTTTCTCAGTCTGTGTTTGTGGACACTGACTCTTCGAAAGATTCAGACCATGTCTGACTGGAAGATATCCATGTTTAGAATTCTCTAAATGGAATCTCTCCAGGACTTTATCGATGTAAGTACTCTGGCACAGCCCGAGAAGCCTCTTAGATCTATCCCTGTAGATCTTCACACCTAATACATAGGCTGCTTCTCCTAAATCTTTCATCTGGAAACATTTTCTTAACCATGCTTTAACAGCATGCATTTCAGGAATATCGTTTCCAATGATTAAGATATCATCGACATAGAGGACTAGGAAAGTAATTACGCTCCCACTAAACCTCTTATATACACACGGGTCATCTTCATTCTTGATGAAACCAAATTCACTGATTGATTCATCAAAACGAATATTCCAGCTTCTTGATGCTTGTTTAAGTCCATAAATGGACTTCTTTAACTTGCATATTTTATGACGATCTGATGGATTTGTGAAACCTTCAGGTTGTGTCATATACACATCCTCATCCAGTTTTCCATTAAGGAAAGCAGTCTTCACATCCATCTGCCAGATCTCATAATCATAATATGCAGCTATCGTGAGAAGAATCCGAATAGACTTAAACATGGCTACAGGAGAGAAAGTTTCATCATAATCTATCCCGTAGATTTGTTTGAAACCTTTCGCAACTAGCCTGCCTTTATAGGTAACCACGTTACCATCCATGTCAATCTTCTTCTTGAAGATCCATTTACAGCCAATAGGGATTACTCCCGGAGGCGGATCAACCAAATCCCAGACTTGGTTATCTGACATGGAGTCCATCTCGGCTCGCATAGCTTCAAGCCATCTAGCTGACTCCGGTCCACTGACCGCATCCGCATAAGTGAGGGGTTCATCATTATCAATGATGTAGACTCCGTCATAGCGCTCAGGCTGTCGACGGATCCTTCCCGATCTACGCGGTTCCCGTGATATCTGAGCCTCAGGTTGTTCAGTAACCTGTTCTACCTGCTCAGGCTCATCCAACTGTGCTTGACTACTTTGTCCTTCCTCTGGATTCTCATCCCGCTTTATTTCTCTCCCACTGGCTTCTTGCAGAAGAAACTCCTTCTCAAGAAAAATAGCCGTCCGAGCAACAAATACCTTGTTCTCTTTGGGATCGTAGAAATAATAACTCTTAGTTTCCTTAGGGTATCCGACAAAGATACATTTCTTGTAAGATCCAAGGATCTTAAGTCCTGGTAAGTACAATTCTTGATTTAAATCTTTGACTGTGATATTTTATTTTTTGATTTAAATGAAAATCATTGGCTGTGATATTTTTCTATGTTTTGATTTTGTAAACTCTAGGATGGGGGAGAGTTTTATCTCTAAAACCTTAAGGGGTTAGTTATAAATTAGTGGCAAAGGGGTTAGTGGATATTAATTTAAGTCTTAATGGATTTTGACCCTAGTAATTAATTAATTAGAGCTTATTGGATGTTAATTAAATCCTTATTGGATTTTCGTTTAAGTGAATAATTAATATGGGTTATTGGGTTTACACTTAAATTAGATTTAAAATTCGGATTAATTAGTTAGCGGGTTTAAAATTAAAAACCGAAATTTTAATTAGGTAATTGCGGTTAGGGAAGGAGAGTTAGCGTTTTTGGCTTGGAGGAAACCTTGGGGGCGGCGGCTTGAAGGCTTGGGCGATCTCTTGGAGGCTTGGACGAATTTCCCCTTCTTCCTCTTCCTTTTCCCTTGGCCGGCGTTCTTTGGTGTTTGGTGGCGCTTCTTCTTCCATTGGTGGCGACATTGGTGGAATTTCAAGGCCTTAGACGAGTTTTTGGATCATCTTGGTGTTCACGGTTCAAGCTAATAGGTGAGTGGGGTGTCTTGTTCGAATTTTATCCTTTTGGTTGTGATAGATAAATAATTTTGATTTCTTAGACACTTCATCATGCTAAAAACCGAAACCCAAGATGTATCTATCATGAAGACCGAAACTTGATTTCTTAGAAACTTCATCATGCTAAAAACCGAAACCCAAGATGTATCTATCATGAAGACCGAAATTTGACAACATGAAATTTAAGATATCTTTTATATGGAATTTAGGTAGCTCTAAATCAGTGATTCTTGGGCATGAAATTCTTATTAACTAGGGTTAAATTTTAAAGTAGATTGTAGCATGTAAATTGTAGAAACCGTGGACTACTTGTGATATTATGTAATGTAGATTTTAAGAATACAAATTTTAATCCTAAGTTGATTTTTGTTTCTCTATGTGCAGCATGTTATATAATTATATCCTATGTTAATTTTTATGAATTTCTCTATGTGTAGCATGTTATATATTTATGGCCATGTATCTTTGTTTGAGAAACTTGGGTGATAATTTAGCAAGGTTAAACCAAACTGATCAGCATGAAACCTAAGGACTCTACAAAACATTATATGATTATGTGGTTTCAAATGATATGTGTTGTGGTCTATGTACCCATTATGGATAGGACTAAGGCTAAGTGTAACTGTGTACTCAAGGGGATAGTCTATATGTGATATGTTAGGGGTTAGAGATTTCAGCCCTGTGTTTGTGATATGTGAGGGGTTGATGTTTCAGCCGCCTGTTGTGATTATCGTGATGAAAATGACTATCCTAGAGTCTGGTCGACACTTAGGAGTCCACTTTTGTGAAATAAGATATAAGTTGTGTCTAGTGGTTGTCCAGATAAGGAACCCTTTGGGAGAACGAGTGATTGAAGCAAAGTGCCATGTCTTGGTCGGACAGGGGCCACCTCTTGATGTCATCACTCTTAGACTTTTAGATTTTTGTGTTATGGGGTGGTGTAGATCAAGGTATCACATCTTGACCGGATGGGGATTACCTCTTGAGTCTACACACTGTCCATGTTTGTGTTGCATGTGATTTGCAGGCTTCTCCCAGTGCTTAGGCCAGAGCCGGGTTAGACCATAGTGGTCACTCTTGATTTATGCTGGACAACAACTAAGTGGTTGGTGTGTTTAGTTAGTTTAGAGTATGGCTCTAGAACTTTGGTTACTTTGGGGTGACATTTGTGTGATGTCTGTACATTTAATTGTTTATATGAGTTCTGTTCTTTGTTTTCTGTTCTTTGTTTTAAGTTATATGTTGACATAATGTTCTACTAAAGATTTTTAAAATAATCTGCATGTATCTTTGAGTGTATGTTATGGATGGTCGATTGAGACTATCCACTCACTGGGCTGTGTAACTCACCCCTCATTATTTTCAGGTGTAGAACAGGGGCGCACTACCTGAGTTAGCGTTTTATATGGGACTTGTGTTGATATGGATATTATGCTGGTTTGATGTATAAAACTTTTGTGCTTAGTTAACTGGGGCCGGTTGTGGCTAAACTTTGTGAACCAGTGTTGCCGGTTGTGGCATTTTTGAGATTTTGATTTTTGTGTCACCGAGGGCTTTGGCCTGTTTTCGGTGTTTGGATCATTGATGTTAGTTCCATGAGTTTATAAAACCGATATTGTGGCTTTGCTTCGAATTTCGATTTGATTCGTATTTTGCGATCCGATTTGATATAAATGTGAACTTGCATATGTCTAGTGCAAGTATTGCCTGGTGGCAGGTACCCTTACGTGATTTATGGATTTTACGGATTTTATGTGGTTTTGATATAACTGTTGACTTGCATATGTATAGTGCAAGTATTGCGTGGTGGCAGGTACATTTGTGAAATTGTGTTTTTTTGGAAATTCAATGTGTGGATTCTCGAAAAATTTTCAGATCGACCTTTCCTGAACTTGGTTTTACTTAGCATGTGCATCGATCCTGTGTGATAACATCCTGTTATTTTGTGACTTGTGTTGCTTGTTTGGGGTTAAGATAACGGGATGTGACATTTCTCAGATCTGCTCTCCAGTTTCCCAGAGGCGAGCTTTTTGACATAAGCCTCGCATCCCCAGATCCTAATAAATGTCAAGCTCGGCTGTTTCCCATACCATAACTCATATGGAGTCTTTGAAACTGCCTTGGATGGCACTCGGTTTAGTACCTTTGCAGCTGTCTCCAGTGCAAATCCCCAAAAGGAGTAAGGTAGAGTAGCCTGACTCATCATAGAACGAACCATATCCAGTAACGTTCTATTTCTCCTCTCGGACACACCATTCCATTGCGGTGTTCCTGGCGGAGTAAGCTGTGAGATAATCCCACACTCCTTTAGATAGTCAGTAAACGCATGACTCAAGTATTCTCCACCTCGATCAGAACGAAGTGCCTTGATATTTCAGCCTAGCTGATTCTGTACTTCATTCTTGAACTCTTTGAACTTGTCAAAAGATTCACTTTTATGTCTCATTAAATAGACATACCCATATCTACTGAAATCATCAGTAAAGGTAATGAAGTACGAATAGCCACCTCTGGCATGTTTACTAAATGGCCCACACACATCACTGTGTATAAGGTCAAGTAAACCTGAAGCCCTTTGACCTTTATTAGGAAAAGGAGACTTCATCATTTTGCCCATTAAACAAGCTTTGCATGTATCAATCTCCTCATAGGAGAATGATCCCAGCAGTCCATTGTCATGCAACTGCTTAATGCGTTTCTTGTTAATATGGCCTAAACGACTATGCCATAGCAAGGTGCTATCATCAGCATACTTGGCTTTCTTATTATCAATAGTTTGTATAGAACATTCCATGTTCAACATTGTTACGACCCGTTTAATAAGCAAACTATTCATTAACTTGGTGAGCCGATTTGCAACGTGGCCCAATCTATTAAAATGCTTAAGCCCAAGTTAACAATAGCAAGCCCACTAAGCCTTATAAACCACATAATAGTTTCTCCCACTTGCAATGTGGGACTATACTCGGGGTATTACAATCTCCCCCACTTAAGACTTGACGTCCTCGTCAAGCCCAAACCTTAACACATGCCCAAGAATCATCCCTTAGTCGGCAGCATGTGAGGTCAGCCCAAAGGTGGCTCCACCATCCTCGGTAGCCCTTTCCTATTGGCTTCTCACCATGCTTAGGACTAAGTTTTGCTCTGATACCATTTGTTACGACCCGCTTAGTAAGCAAACTATTTGTTAACTTGGTGAGCCAATTTGCAACGTGGCCCAATTTATTAAAATGCTTAAGCCCAAGTTAACAATAGCAAGCCCACTAAGCCTTATCTACCATATAATCTCTTCTCCCACTTCCAATGTGGGACTAAACTCGGGGTATTACAATATTACAATCTCCCCCACTTAAGACTTGACGTCCTCGTCAAGCTCACCATCCCTTAGTCGGAAGCATGTGAGGTCAGCCCAATGGCGGCTCCACCATCCTCGGTAGCCCTTTCCAATTGGCATCTCACCATGCTTAGGACTAAGTTTTTTGCTTTGATACCATTTGTTACGACCCGTTTAATAAGCAAACTATTCATTAACTTGGTGAGCCGATTTGCAACGTGGCCCAATCTATTAAAATGCTTAAGCCCAAGTTAACAATAGCAAGCCCACTAAGACTTATAAACCACATAATAGTTTCTCCCACTTGCAATGTGGGACTATACTCGGGGTATTACAAACATGAATAACCCATTGTTAATTGATCCAGAAGCATAAACAATATTATCATAAGAAATTACACACTTTGAAATATTGCATTCAAAGGAAAATCCTTTCCTGACAAGAGCAGGAATAGAGATAATATTTTTCATAATACTTGGAACAAAATAACAATTGTCAAGTTCTAGTACAAGTCCAGATGGTAATGAGATGTAATATTCTCCTACAGCAACAGCAGCAACCCGTGCCCCGTTTCCAACTCGTAGGTCCACCTCATGCTGCCCCACCTGTCTTCTTCTCTTGAGTTCCTGTACATTTGAACAAATGTGAACTCCACATGCAGTGTCCAACACCCATGAAATAGAAGAAGAAGAGATCATGACCTCAGTCACAAATATACCTGAGCCAGAAGCGATGCTTCCTTTCTTGTCTCCTTGGAGCGCTTTACAGTCCTTTTTCTAGTGACCCAGCTGGCCACAGTGGAAACATCTGTATTCCTTCGACCGCTTAACCTTTTGTTTCAGCGCCTTGTTGTAGTTCTTGACTGGGGCTTTGCCCTTCTTCCCCTTCTTCTTGTTCCTAGAAGGAACCATTAAGACAGAGGTTGAAGGCTTTCCCTTCAGAGTTTCCTCAGTAGTCAAGAGCATATTCAGCAACTCTGCCGGAGTACAATCGATTTTGTTCATATTAAAGTTAATAATGAACGCATCGAAAGAAGGCGGGAGAGACTGCAGAATAATGTCTACAGCAAGCTCCTGATTGATGGTATGCCCCAGTTTCTCTAGAGCCTCCTTGTGCCCAATCATCTTGAGCACGTGAGCTCCCACTGGGCTCCCTTTAGCCAGTTTGCTCTGAAAGAACAGCTTGGTCAAGTTATAGCGCTCAGTCCTCGCCTGTGCAGCATACAGCATCTTGAGGTTTGCTATAATTTCTATAGCAGACATATCCTCATGCTGACGCTGCAGCGGTGGCGTCATAGACGCTAGCATCAGGCAAGCGACATCAATGCTATCATTGACATGCTTTTCATAGGCTTCACGAACCGCCCTTGCGGCGTTCGCAGCGGGTTGAGGCGGTATCGCCGTCTTGAGGACATATAGTTTCCTCTCTGCCTTAAGAACAATCTTAAGGTGTCCGTACCAGTCTGAGAAGTTTGGCCCAGCAAACTTCTCCCTTTCCAGTAGGGATCGCACATTGAAGTTCATGGTGTTCGTTGCTGCAGGAATCTACAACAATGCAAGAACAGCAAGGTCAGTATCAATGTTTAGAATCAATCCAGGACTTAAGAAAGATTCTTTTCTCACTATTTTATCTGACTGAAAAATCCAGTAAAACAGTCCGAAAGAGTAAGACTCTTTTAGTGAGATGGGATCCAGATTTTATACTTGGTCTCCGCGTCCCGCTCAGGCGAGATAAGATGCACAGAGAGTACAAGCACTAATCTCTGGTAGGCAGTCCCTGCCAATCTCCAACCCGTGCGATTCCCCTTCATCTGGGCAATCCAGCTGACTGTGCCAACTGAGTTGGTACAACACAGTCTCTGATCCCACAGATGGCTGCCTCCATATAGCTAACATATGCCCCATATGTAGCCTACATGGTCAAGCTGACCTGACCTACTCCCTGGACCACCACGTGCTATGCTGAGCAACGAGAAGCGATAAATCCCTTCTCTGTAACACGCAGGTGAAATCACACACCGTCTGAAGATAGATGGGCGTGCCCACTGAGTGGGTACAACACGGCCCCAACGATAGTCAGAACAGTGAGGTTTCGCTCCAGAAGGCATTTCGTGCTTGATCTTTAGCGTTGGATTTTAACGGTCTTTTATCTTCTTACTATCAGGCAAATCCTATGGCTATAGCAGAAGATAAATAACTCATGCAATTCTAATTATTCAACAATAAAAGAAAGCATGGATCTTATGTGGTAAAAGCCCATTAAGCCTAAGTAAGACCTTAACCTAAATTAAGTCTTCACTTGCTTTCTTCATGGGGCTTTTTCTTCTCATCTGGCCCAACCTAGGGCCCAAGCGCCAATTGCAGCTCAGGTGCGCCCACCAGGAAAATACGCCTGTCCTAGGGTCGAACCCTAGACCTCCCACCTGGTCAAGCCACTGCTGCATGCGCCTCTGCCATGTGTGCTTTGTGCTCTTGTCTGATTAAATTACAAATTAATCTATCTAGACAAGATTGACACGCAGGTCAATTACACTTATAAATTAAATACAATGTGATTCGCAGATCACAATTAAATATTAATTTACAATTAACCAGGCTCGCAGGCCCCAGCACAGCACACAATAAAGGGCAACCCACATAAGATGAAATAAACAAGCACATGGCATCCACTCAAACATGTGATCCAATAATAATAAGAAAATAAAATTTTGAAAACCCATTGGCATCAATTTTAATTTTCTTATATGCCCTACAACCTTACAACGGTCCATTGATAGGGATCCACTCATCATTTCTAGTTAGATCCATTACCCTTGCATGCACCAAGTCCTAACTGACTTGAGTTGACCTAATGGTCAACCATGCATGCGCCAAGGGCTGAACAACCATCATGAGTTCTGGCAAGCGGGTGTGACCCCGGGCCTAACTCATGTGCGTTCAATGGTTGTCTCAACCAGACCTCGCTACACGCCTGTGATGCAATCGACCTATAGCCACCTCGTGCTTACGCACAGGTGCCATCTGGTCGATCCATCTAGGCTGTCAGATGGTCTGATCAGACTGGTTGGATCTACTCTAGAAGATGACTTCAACCCCATCAACCCGTCTAAGGGTTTATAGCAGGCGCTTAGTCTAAAGAGGGGCGCGCAAGTTAAGTTTTTCTATGACAAAACAACAACAAGCACCAATACATGCGCCAAAGAGCAAGAAACATCATACATGTTGTTTTCGCATCATGAACTTTCATGAACTTGCGCATGTAATCAACCATAGATCTAAGCATGAGAGTAAACATGGATCACACAAAGTATCAAGCAATCATATGAATTATACCGAAAACTTGGCTCTGATACCAATTGTAAGTACCCCTTTCATGAGGGGGGCGAAACCCTAAAGCATGCGCATTCAAGAAATTTTCTAGGGCTTCATAAGATCGCATGTGGTATAACCATATGATCAACTTAAGTTTTACTAAGATCAAGATGTGATCTTACCATAGCCATCGCTTGGATGGTGCCTTGGAAGCAAGAGGGTGAAAGGGGCTCTCCTCCAAAGGTGGCGCACACAAGAGGATGATGGCTACTCCTTGTGTTCCTTGTGCTAGCAAGGCTTCAAGGGTCCTTGTCGAATGGAAGGGAAGAGATCTTCTCTTTGCTTGGCCGAATCCTCTCTTGTCGTCTACCTTCACAACGCAAGCCGTGAGTCGTGAGTTGTGTGTCGTCAAGAGCAAAGGGGCGAGAGATGATAATCGAGAGGCGTTGCTTTCGAACGTGGAGACGTTCCCATTTTGGAAAACCGAAATTCCAAAAATAGCAACCACTTGATTACATGCGTTATGCGTTCACTTGAAATGAACCAAACGCATATCCCTTCTCCCATATGAACCATGCGCTCACACATGAGCCGGTTCAATGTATTTGGTTCAATGACCAAACCAAATCAGCCCAAGCTTTTAGTCCAAATCGAATCAAACCCTAAGGTTCCAGATCTGACCATTCATCTCCTGATGCTTCTGATCTCACCGATCTAGCATCAACACTCTCGATCGAAGCTTACCGATCTCAAGCCCTAATCAATCAAACATGATCAGACCAGATCTCATTTATAATCAGAGTTTAAATCCCTTTAAACTGAACTAAACAATTCAGTCCACACGATCTGACTTAAGTAAGCCATATCATCAAATTGTGCGACCCTGAGGGTTTCCTTTAAATGTCGGTAACGATAACTTACATTATCACGATCAGTGAGGGGTATCTAGCAACACATCACTATCTCCCGATATAGAGGAAAGAGTCTTCCAAGACTACACCCAAACCACAGCACAAGTGTGAATCAACTCACTAGGCATACATATTTCCTTTGCCACTGGATGTTCTTATTGGACAAGCGTGTCAAGCTTGTAGCTCCAATATGATGAGCATGATTAGATCAGATGAACATAGTCACCTGGGTATGGCCATACACTTTCTCAATCATCTCATTTAAGGGGGGGGCCCATTAGAACATCACACTCCAATTAAGGAGACGGCAATCCTATATATATCACTAGTGCCCTAACCTGACTCATGATCATTATCCAAGATAGTCTATAACCATTATGTTTCAAATGATATTGAACTACCTCAAAACAATGACAATCATCATTTAGAAACACAAGTGATCTCAAGTCAGAGGACATGTGCCACTTGAAGCAAAACAAGGATTATTCACATTGTGACAAGCAATTGAATATCCTAGTAGGGTCTGTCCAGTACATCCAATGTACCCATGAGTCTACATCTTATTCCATGCTCGAAGCATCCTATAAGATTAGAACACATATTAGTCTCAATCATATCAAGGCTGTCTCATGTTCACCAAGATATCTCGACTAAGGACTTTATAGCATGTCAGCCTAGCTGAACAGCATTGAGACATTATTCAGAAGCACAGTTATTGCAGCAGACAATGTAACAAACTGAATAACAACCATTGCCTTTATAAACAAAAGAGTTTATACATGATACTGTTACAATCCCAAGGCCTCAAACATTAGCCTTAAGGGCATACCCCAACAACTTTATTTCGACCCAACATGTTTTCGGGGACAGGTTTTAGTTCTCAATTTGTCACTCAACATTGTTCCAATGCAAGCATGTTGGACAAACTAGGAGAAGACGGGCATAGTTGACTCGAAGGTATTTTGGCATATCACTCCATTCGAAATACTGGTCCATAGACATAGCACAATCTAAAAAGAGTTTTGGATCCTTACTTCCATCAAATGTCTTGGGTGACACCTTGACATCATGATGAATGTCATCACCCTCATGACTCCTAGCCAACCTGGGCATAGGTTGGGACCTTCCAATAGCCCAATCTTCTTCTACCTCAAATGGGTCATCCTCTTGGGCTAGGTGACTATAGTGGCGCTACCCGGTCTCAACTCTAAGGGGATCCTCAAAGTGACATCTTTCCTCGGTCAATGCCCCTAGAGGCGGTGATGGTTGAGGACCGTGGGCTAGGGGCCTACACTCATATTGCTCCGACAGAGCCATGAAAAGTTGGATAGTCATAGCAACCTGTTGCACCGTTGCACTAATCTACTGCATCATTGCTTCTAGCACATTCATGCATGTAGATAGTTGGTCATTAGGTTCTATGGTGATCTTATAAATTTCTATGGTGATGATGGGATCAAACTAGAAGGGGGCTAATAAGACATTCATAATCTAGGTGAATTGTAATCACCGCTCATGATTTTAAAAAAAAAATCAAAGAGTGTTATTGTAATCTAGGTGAATCAATTAACTTGTAAGCAACAATGAGAGCATAAAAAAACAAACTATAAAATATTAGGAAAGTTCGGGCATGAAGTTTCACTATAATAATTCTCTAAAGTAATTTATATCGGGATGTATGAATTATCAAAGAGTGTTAAATGGAAATCTACTTTATAATTTATCGGATGTCCCATTTCTATAGCCCATCCTAATGTTAACTAGTCCAACCCATCTTTCACTTTGTGTATCAATCCTAGTTAATTTCATTATGCACCGTGTAGATTATATTTTTTCCTAAAATAACTTAGCTACTTTTGGAGACATAAACTATAAGGTTAATTATAGGTTTCTAAAACTAGTAGTCACCTTTTGGTCTTTATCCTAGTTTCTAAGGCAATTTATTTAAGAGATTTAAATTATTATGTGTAGAATTTATCCCACTAATCAAAGTCTATAATCTTAGCTACTTTTATAGTGTATTCCTTATAGGTTCAACTAATGATTTAGGATTAAGAATCACATTTTGATCCTTGTCCTAACCCCTATGACATGAAATAAGTTAAATATATATAATTAAAAGCTATACTAATAGTCTACAATCAACTTCAATAAACTTAAAGAAAATCAACATGCTAGATGCTCATTTTTAAGATAAAATTAAGGGGTTACTCCTCATAACCCGAAAATAAGTTTAAGCTACAAGGATAATCATGAATTCGAACTTAAACACCAAGTTAATGTGTACAATCAGTATAGAAATATTGAAATAATAAGATTTGTAACTCTCATGTGAAGAATTATCAAAATATAGGTTTTCTCTCTCCTAGCTGTGAATGTAATAATGGCCATGATTGTGTTGTTGAACTCAGCTTCTTCATGCTTATGGCTAATGTTGTTCTAGCTTAAATCTCATTCAAATCACTACATATTTTTATGAAATTTGAACTTAGAACTCTTCTCCACTCTCGTACCTTTCCTCTAGATGAATTTCTCCCTCTAATTTCTCGTAACCTCATGGCTACGAGAGTTGGAAGTTATAACTAGGGTTCTATGCCACTAACGCCTTCTCGACTTTGATTCAGTGCGAGGAAGTGATGATAAAAGACTAAAAGTGATATAATTGTTACCTTGTGAGTGCTCTCCTCAAGCCCTAAGCTTGGAGGTCATATTATAGATTGTTAGAGAGGAAATCAAGTGAGATCTAGCTTTGTGTCATTCGCTAGAAACAGTTTCCCATTCAAAATAGAATCATGGGTTGTGATTTTTATCATAGGATGTGATTATCAACTTGGCTCAAAATTGCTCAACATTTATTGGTTGGCCTTTTCTCTCTTTGGAAAGTATTATTTTGACTTATAATTTGGGCCCTTTTTACCTGCAAAGTCAAAAAGAAAAAGAGAAGAAGGTTTTATCCAAAATTTGATAAATACATATAATATAACATACAATTAGAGGAAAAGATGATACAAATTTGTAACAAATATGCATGAAAACTCTATAAAATTTTGTATCATTATCCCCTTGTATACTTTGAACATCTTCATAATAAAAATACCTTTAATTTTACCTATTTATGGAGCTTTATACCCACAAATTAACAAAAATAGGGAAATAGGAGTTTTCTACATTATATAGTAATTTTGTATAATTTTTAATGCAAATAGAGGAAAATATGACATAAATTTGTATTAAATATGTATGATAAACACTATAAAATTGATGTCATCAAATATTCATAACTTAAACTTTTGTTTGTCCTCAAACAAATAAAATATAATGGTATTAAATATGTATGATAAACACAATAAAATTTGTACTTTCAAAACTTTCTTTCAAGTAATCAAAACTTATTTTATACATGACTATTCAAAAATAATTTTAAAAATACCACAATATCTTATAGAAGAAACAAAATGTTCAAAATACAGCAATATTTTAACACATAGTTAAAACAAGTTTAAGATTATAACTCTATTATATTTTTGAATAATCTGTCAAATTTTAAAAGAAAATATATTCATCATTATATCAATCACTCATGACTTAAATTTTTACATAATAATTGCAGGGAGAAATTTAATAGGACGGTTGGGGAGTGGTACTTATAAAGGGAATCATGTTGTAACCTATGTTCTTTATGCAGTACATATTCCTTTTCTCCCTTGATCATAATTGAGATTGTGTGAACATGTGTGAACATGATTACACTCTAGTTTAAGAAAAAAATTGTAAATTCTTGAAAATGGATTAAATTATTTACATTAGGAATATGAAGTTAGTCCTCAAAGATATATATATCTACATATATATTCAACTTGTAAGCTCTCTACACTAATTACAAATATAAATAAAGGATAGAAAATTAAGCTGCCTCCCAAAAAGTGTTATTTTAGGTCATTAGTTTGACCAAAGTTTAACTATCATGGTAAAGTTGGTGGATCAGTACCATAGTATGATGCATTTAGTCTCCTACTTTCTCATTGTTCTAAACGTTTGCTCACCAAATTAAATATACAAAATTGTAGGTGGAGAACATTAGCACTAATTACCTTGAACATGCAAAAATAAGAGTTATAACTTTCAATATCATGTAAAGAATATTTTATAATCATCCTATATTTATCAAAAAGTAGAATCATTTGTTCCTCCTTAAAATTTATGTAATCAAATGTAGGAATATTAGAATTTGGGTCTAAAGAATCATACTTTACATTATTTGGGATATTTTTGAATCCAATGTTTGGTTTCTCCATTACATCAATGTTGTCATGGCATAATTTTGCTAGTTTTACCCCATATGCATGACCAAGGTTGGAATCAAATCAAATTGTTGAGAATTACGATCAGTCTCCTCATCTTTTTCCTCACCTCCTTTTTCTTTAATGGTTTTCTCAATTACACAACTCTGTAGTTCACCCTCATCTAACTCATTGTTCCATTCATAAGGTCTCTCTAATGCCTCTATAGGTCTAGCAAAAGTTATAGTTTGCTGGGCTATCTAGTCAAAGTGAGTAGTCATTCTATTTCTTTTAAATAAAAGTTCATGGATAGCTTTATATTGTTTCAGCCTTTGCTGACTAAGTTCTTTATTTTCCTTGATCTTGAGTAATTATGAAGTTTTTTTAGTAAGGCTTCAAGTCCAAATTATTGGGTTCATCTAAATTTTGAATTGTTATCATGAAAGGAAGTTTGATAGTTTCCCCAATTTGAGTCATAGTTATTACTAGCATATTGGTCATCCCAGTACGATGTGTTTACCAGAAAGAAATGAGTTTAAGAATGGAGAGATCTTTAATTATCATTCAAAAGAATAATGTCCCATGTATCCACAAATATCACAACAAACCAAAATCATGTTTTCATAATTTTAGTAAAATTATAAAATATATTTTACTAATTTTCTTATTAGGATGTGATTGTAATCACGACTATGATTATTAATAAATTCTAAATATTATAAAAATATCACTAAAGGAAGTAAATGATATAAATAACAAAACTATAATAACATTTATGCTTTACTTCCAAGCAATACAAGGAAACAAAATTTCTAAATAATATAACTAGAGATAATTATAAATCAATAAATTCTAAAAATTATGTAAAAAAATTATAGGAAGTAAAAAAAATAGTAGAAAATATTAAAACTACCATAGAGAATTTTATTTTATGCTAATTATCATGGAGAAAAGAAACTTTTGAATTTTATTGTTGGGTGTGATTGTAATCACCAGGCAATGATTCTAAAACATAAATTCAGAAAATTACACAAAAATTAGAGAAGGCCATAAATAGAGTGTAAATAAAAGAATAATCAATATCAGCAAAGTTCAGGTATGGGATTTTACCATAATAATTTTCCAAAAGTAAATTATGCTAACATGATTCAAATTATCTAGTTTATAAAAAGAAAATCTACTTTAAGGTATAGAATGTCCTCTTTGAGTAGCCCATCATAATAATTAATTATCCTAATAACCATTAGTCACTATGATTACTAATCTAATTGACATCATTAAGTACAATTTATAGATTGTTTGATTCTCCAAATAACATAGCTACTTTCATAAACTACTAATTATAAGGTTGATTATAGGGATCAAAAACTAGAAGTCACCTTTGAGTTCATGTCCTAGTTTCCAAAACAGTTTAATTGAAAGGTCTAAATCGCCACATGCAAATTAAGATTTAATAATTAAGTCCTATATCCTAGCTACTTTCATAATCTAGAAATTATATGATCAAGTAATGGGTTATAGGATTGTGAGTAACATTTTAGTTCATGTCACAACCCCCGTAACATGTAGATAGATTAAACACAATTAATCAAAAGCATAATATTTTTGTAATCAACTTTTAACAATCCTTGATAAAATAAAAATCATGTTAAACCTTCATTACTAAAATAAAAATTTAGGGGTTCTTGCCACATCCCGAAAATAATTTTAAACTATAGTAATTTTTATGAAAAGCATCTTATACTCAAGCAAATATATACAATCAACTTAGAAAAGAATAAAATAACAAATTTGGCAACTCCCAAGTGAAAAATTGGCTGAAATATGCACTTTTCTCTCAATGCTTGATGGATATTGATGAGATTTGAATTCAAAACTCTTCTTCTATATGAATTTCACGATCTAATTTTTTATATCTAGTTAGGTATGATCAATGGAAGTTGTCGCTAGGGTTATGTTGCTGACTTCTCCTTCTTGGCTCAAAATTAGTGGATTTGTCACTCTCTATGTGCTTTACTAATGCCCTAAGGTTTGGGCTTCTATTATAGCCTATTAGAGGAGAAATCAAAGAAGAAATGGTCGTTTGTCACCTATTGGATTCGGGCCTAATTTTCATAATCATGGGCAATCATTATCATCATGGTTTTGATTTTCAAGTTGATTAATTTTTGCTGAAAATTGAGGTGTGGCCTCGTTTCTCTTTAGGAAATATTATGTTAGCTTTAAATCTCATAAAATCTTTCATTGGCTAGGAATCGCCACCAATAACTTTTGTTCAGCTTTGGGCTACAAAATTTCTAATAAAAGTACCCTTGTATACTTTAACACCATCATGATAAAATACCTAAAATTTACTATTTTTAGGGCTTTTTCCTAAAAATTCATAAAAACAAAAAAAAAACGAAGGTTTTTTGCTGTATAAATTAATTTCATAAAATTTTTGAATCAAAAAGAAAAAAACATTACACAATTTTATAAATGAATATGAAAAAAAAAGAACACTATAAAAATTTATGTCATCAGTTCTTTTAGCAGCCAATCCTAATATTTAATCATCAAGCACAAATAATAAATTAGTTAATCCCTCATTTAACCTAACAACTTTCATGGTCCAACAATTATAAATTTGATTATAGAGTTCTAAAACTAGAAGTCACCTTCTAGTCCTTGTACTAGTTTCCAAAGAAATATAGTTATAAGATTTAAACAACTATATGTGGAACAAGCTTCACTAGTTGGATTTTAAATCTAACTACTTTTGTAGTCTAGCCCATGTAGGATCAATTAGAGGGTTTCAAAGTCATGAGTTAGCTTTTAGTCTATGTCATGACCCCATAACATACAATAATTTAAACACAACTAATTAAAAGCACGATATCATCCATAATCAAATTAACAAATCCTAAATAAAATAACAAGTTATGCTAAACATGCATTACTAAAAGGAAAAATACACCCATTGCTAGAAAATATATTTAAGCTATAGAAATCATAGCGTTAAACATCTTAAACATAGATAAAAAGTTATAATAAATATGGAAAATAGGAAAATAATAGTTTGACAACTCCCTCGTGAAAGATTATCACAAACGAAAATATTGTCTCTCCTACCTAAGATTATACTAATTGCTGCTTCCTTCCCTACTCTTGATGGCAGCAGTTCTAGCCCAAATATTTATTAATTCTCGATGGATTTTGATGAGATTTGAAGAAAGAACTCACCTGCATGCTCCCAGCCGTCCCTTGTATATTTTGCTCACTCCAATTTGATGTATTCTCATGGTTACAAGCGTTGCAGGACACCACTATTCAAACATCAATCTCCACATGTCCGCTTTGATTTGACTTGAGGAAACAATGGTAGTAGTAGCTCAAACGTTGTGGAATTGTTGCTCTAGGCGTGCTCTCTCAAAGCTCTACGGTTTCAGGGGAGAAAGAGTCACTTGTCCACCCGCTGGAATCGATCTCCATACTTGTAATCACAATCGTGATGTCAATCATGGGCTATGATTTTCACTATGAATATTTTGGCTTAAATTTAAGGTGTGGTCTCGTTTCTCCTTGGGAAATATTATTATAACTTTAGAACTCACAAATTTTTTCATCACCCTGAAATCACTACTGGTTATTGTAATCATCACGGAAAACTTTCATTTAGCTTTGGGCTTTGCATTTCCAATCAAGGTCCTCTTGTATACTTTGAATATCTTCATGATAAAATATATTGAATTTCACCTATTTTTGGGCATTTTATGTGAAAATTAACATAAACAAGGACATGAGGGTTTTATACAATTCTCATCCGATGGGATAGATCCCCTATGGAGGAAGCAACCTGGCACAAAGCTTCCAAACAATACTTCTCCGATGGTTCGGATGAGGTTTCATCTAAGGGTTGTCGAGATTTGAGGTTATTGACTCTTGGATCATAGTTGAATGAGTAAGCAGTGAATGTTTCTCATTCATTGGGAGAGGATATACATGGGGAAGAAGCCACCTGGAATCAGGCTTCAAAGTTTAGTGTACGAGGTTTAGCTGAGGAGATACCTCGAGTCGCCGAGGACGGCGACCACCTCAAGTGGGGAGAGAATGTTAGGCCCATTTCTTGGCATTGGGCCATGCGCATGCGCAGAGCCCAAGCCCAGCCGGTGGCCCATTGTCTTAATTAACTAAGTCAAGCGGGTCGGGTGTCGGGTTAATAGGCGGGGGACCCGAATCCGATTGGAAATCGCATCGCACGCGATAAGGGCTACAGTGCCCTTGGTGCTACAGTAACGGGACGCGTTCGTTCGAACGCGACAACGGCGGCGGCTGCTCTCCCCATTCTCCCCCCCCCCCCACCCCGATCTCATCCTCTCCCCTCCGTCGAGCGAGCTTCCGGCGAGGGTTCCGGTGGTGGTGACGGTCTCCAGTGATCCCGGTGGGTATGGGTGCAGCGGTACGGGACGCATCGGAGGAAAGGGGCGGAGTTCCCCTCTTCCCTCATCCTCCTCCTTCTTCGGCGTCACCAGTGGTGGATCCGGTGAATAAGGGTTCGCCGAGGTACGTCCTTCACTCCTTCCGCTCCGGCTACGTCCGGAGGGTAGGTTCCTGTCGACGAGGTCGCCGGCTCTTTCTTCTTCCCCTCCGCTGTCTTCTCTGCCTTCTCCCCATCTCCGACGAGAACGTGGACAACTAGTGAGTCTGGCGGCTTCGCCTGCCCTTCCCGGCGTCATCCGGTGAAGTGGGGGAAGCGGTTCCCCCTTTTTGGCTGCGTCCGGCGACTCCTACGAGTTCATCGGCGTCGCCTCTGGCTCTAGCAAGGCTAGGCCCGGCTGGATGGTGTTCCGGCGTGCCTCGGGTGGGTTTCCGACGTGCTACAGCCGTCGATTTGCCGTCTCGGGTTACATGCATATGCGTTGGTTGGCGTGCATGTACCTCATTTTTTGTGTGCGTGCCTCTAATGGGTTCCGGACGCGGTTCCCATTCCCGACCGATCAGCTGCCCTCGGTCGGCATCTTCCTCTCTCCGGTTCCCTGAGCCTTGCTCTCCCGGCCGAGTTGTCCTTCTCGGTCGGCGTCTCCTAGCCCCTCTTCGCGTTCCGGTCTTGTGTGCCGGCCATGTGTGGTGTTGCTCGGCGTTGGCCGGTTTGTTGTGCTGGACGTCTGCGAGACATCCCTATTGGGCGAGTGTGTGAGTCTGGCTGCCTGCGTGCGGTCTAGTCGGAGTTAAGGTGTGTGCCCCGGCGTCTTGTGTGACATCTGTTGGGGTATGCCCTTAAGGCTAATGTTTGAGGCCTTGGGATTGCATCAGTATCATGTATAAACTCTTTGTTTATAAAGGCAATTGTTGTTATTCAGGTTGTTGCATTATCTGCTGTCATATGTATACTTCTGAATAATGTCTCAATGCTGTTCAGCTTGGCTGACATGCACTTTTGTCCTTAGTCGAGATATCTTGGTGAACATGAGACAGCCTTGATATGATTGAGACTAATGTGTGTTCTAATCTTATAGGATGCTTCGAGCATGGAATAAGATGTAGAATCATGGGTACATTGGATGTACTGGACAGACCCTACTAGGATATTCAATTGCTTGTCACAATGTGAATAATCCTTGTATGCGAACAAGTGGCATACTTCCTCTGACTTGAGATCACTTGTGTTTCTAAATGATGATTGGCATTGTTTTGAGGTAGTTCAATATCATTTGAAACATAATGGTTATAGACTATCTTGGATGATGAGCATGAGTCATGTTAGGGTGCTAGTGATAGACATAGGATTGCCGTCTCCTTGTTTGGAGTGTGATGTTCTAAAGGGGCCCCCTGGATGAGATGATTGAGAAAGTGTATGGCCATACCCAGATGACTATGTTCATCTGATCTGATCATTTTCATCATATTGGAGTTACAGGCTTGACACGCTTGTCCAATAAAGAACATCCAGTGGCAAAGGAAGCATGTATGCCTTGTGAAGTGGATTCACACTTGTGCTGTGGTTTGGGTGTAGTCTTGGAAGACTCTTTCCTTTATATCGGGAGATAGTGATGTGTTGCTAGATACCCCTCACTGATCGTGATAACGTAAGTTATCGTTACCGACATTTAAAGGAAACCCTTAGGGTCGCACAATTTGATGATATGGCTTACTTAAGTCAGATCGTGTGGACTGAATTGTTTTGGTTCAGTTTAAAGGGATTTAATCTCTGATTGTATGTGAGATCTGGTCTGATCATGTTTGATTGATTAGGGCTTGAGATCGGTAAGCTTCGATCGAGAGAATGGATGCTAGATCGGTGAGATCAGAAGCATCAAGAGATGAACGGTTAGATCTTGAACCTTAGGGTTAATGTGATCTAGACCAAATCGCTTGGGTTAATTGGTCTTTGAACCAACCCAAAAATGAACCAACTCATTATGTGAGCGCATGGTTCAAAGAGGAGAGAAAAATGCGATTGGTTCGTGGGTACATGAACGCATGATCGCATGAGAGAGTAAGGCTAGCTATTTTTAGTAGCCACGCCTCCACGTTTTGTGTGGAACGCATCTCTTGTCGCCCCTCTCCTATTCTCGTCGCTTGCTCTCGTGTGGAAGTTGTTTTGTTCACGCCTTGGAGAGAGTTTGCTCAAGCGAGACATCATCTCAACTTCCCTTCCATTCGACAAGGACACTTGGAGATCCTTGCTAGCACAAGGTTCGACAAGGAGAAGCCAACATCCATCTTGTGTGCGCACCATTTGGAGGAGAAGCGCTTGACTCTCTGCTTCCTAGACGCCATCCAAGCAATGGCGATGGTATGTCTCTTCACTTGTATTTGCAATCGAATATAGTTGATCATATCTCATGCATAGATCCTGTTGAAACCCTTTCCGCTGCAAAAAGGTTTTATAATATGCGCCATTAGGGTTTCGACACCTCCCCCTTGTTTAAGGGACTTTCAACATCATCTCCTGCGCGAGTGTGCGCCTCCGCCTTCATGCGGATTTGCTTCTTTTCTAGTGTACCGGACTCTGATGTGCGCTGCGCCGACGTCGAGTCTCGAGCGATGTATTTTGGAGGACTTTGGAGTTGGAGCGAGTAGCGGTCCTTAGTGGGCACGTGGCGGTCGATGACTCATCGAGACGAGAGTCGAGGTGGCCTCCTAGGATAGGCTGAGGAACACATCGAGGACGTGCTCCTGCCGGTCGCGCCTAGATAAGCGGTTCAGCCGCTTAGCCCCTGCGTGGGCATGCTTGGGTGCGAGTCAAAGTTTTGACTTGGGTGTATTTTATTTAAAATTTTGTTTATCCTAATTCTGGGCATCACAGTCTATTACAAACCATATATATAGGGTGTGAGCTTTATGATCTATTGATTACCTCATGACCAGTCGTGACATGATATGGGTTCATTTATTGGACTCGGTAACACTCTGTGGTAGCTATGTTCATCATTCTTGTGGTGCATATTTTTTGATTTTGATAAAACATGTCAATTTGTTGGCTCATTTTCAAGATCGTGTCTGATGTCATACTATTGTTAATTCATGCATCATTTGTTGTCGTACTACTATTCCAATTATTATATTGATTATAATTTACATTTATTGAACTTTTACTCTCTATGTTACACCCAAATTTTAAATATTACTATTCCAGCTCATATAAAGCCATTATTATTTAAATGAAGGAATAAATATTATAATGTAAGTATTTGTTAGATAAAAATTTTCAAAGCTTCTAAAACAACAATCTGCTAGCACATTTAGCGGCAAAATAATTTATTATAATTTTGTAAATCTTGTGTAATACCAGAGTGTAGTCTGACATAGGTGATGACTCTAAATTTCATAGTGTTTTTCATACTTATTAATCGGTCTTTTACTCTTTTGCTTTATTTTCAAGCCTTATTTGTCAAATACATCGGAATCTACACCTTTCTTGGTTTTGATCAATTTCAGATAAAAATGCATCATTATCATAACTTTTCGAGCAATTTCAATGCTTAGACGAATTCTATTCATCAAGAGGAGTTTACACACAAAATTTCAAGTCAAAACGGATTTTCCTGCGAAATTATGGTAGTGCTGTAATTAATTTTATGGCCATAATTTGGGAATATGGCAGTACCGTAATGGATTTCACAGCCGCGACCTGCATAATTTTTTTTGTAAATTACGGCACTACCGTAATGAATTTTACGGTACCGTGATTTCGGTCTAGATTCTGGCAGAGACTTCAAGAGGATTTCAGACGAATTACGGCACTGCCGTAATTATTTTTATGGTACCATAATTCTGGGTCATTTCCTTACAGAAACTTCCAATGCCATTACAGTAGTACCGTAACATTCATCACGGTACCGTAATTTGCGCCCAGTTTCTCGATTCTTCTGCCAAAAAATTAAAAAGATGATTTCTCGAGATTTAGGGCACCAATTAAAGATCCATAAAAGGGGGAAGACTCAGCATGAGGAGGGGGAGATTTTCGAAACAAAAAGGAACAATTTTCATTCACGATTCACGGAGAATTTCAGGGGATCACCGCCGCTCTAGGGTTCATCGATTCTTAGCCTACATACCACCTCCGGCCATGAAATATGAAAGGAAGCTTCGCATAAAGGAGGAGAACACACGCCAGAAATTTCAGAGCTAAAGGAATCCAATCGAGGGAGAAATCAACAAAACAGTGGGCGCCGCCACTGTTCATCGCGTCCAGTGCATGTTACGATGCTGTAATGAAATTACAACACCCGGTTTTGTAATTTTTCTCTCCTTTTCGACTTTTGATCCTCTGAAATTATGGTTTACTGTAATCTTTCCATCATGCTAGCTTAATTTTCTTATGGGACATGGGGGTGTTATCCCCTTAACTTCTTAATGACTAGACATTGTTAATTTCATCAGGATGATTTTGTTATGATAATTCTACTTATGTGATGATTGCTTATAATTCTCCTTAGTCTCATATTTTTAGCATGTTTTAGAATTTTGTGCAATAGACTGAGAAGTTGATTGCAAAATTTGGAACCGTAGAATCATTGAGTTTAGAACTTATCGTAAGAGATTAGGTATTGTTCTTAATTCTGATTTTTAGTAGTTTTATTGCCATGTTGATTTTCTGATCTTTGGATTGAGTTATTATGTTAGACTTGATTTCATACTGTAAGAGATTAAATATCTAATCGTTGGAGAAACTTAAGTAGAACCTAATAAATTATGGTATGAGAATACATAGTTTCTCTTGAGATGTTTGACTTAAAATTCGGATGCACGAGAGTGATCCTTGAGTTCTTTGTCAATAATTTACTTATCTTCAGCATTGATTAGATCCTGAATGAGAGTGAGGATTGGTTCTTTCTATAATTATCCATGCGAGAGCGAGATAATTCCTTTATGAAGTAAATTATATCTTTATCATAATGAAATTTGACTGACAATACTTTATTTCCTTCTAGTCATTAAAGTTAAGGTGGATGAACCCCTCGTCCCAGTTTTCTTCTCTAATATTTTTCCATGTAATTTTTGATCGTTTGCTTCGTCGTATTTGGATTGCCTAGCTAGTGAGAAATCGATTATTCACTACTTGGCAAACAAGGTCTCTGTGGTTCAATATCTTTTTATTACTTCGAGTATCCATGCACTTGCGGACTACAACAAGTTTTTGGCACCGTTGCCGGGGACCTTGGTTTTTGTCAATATTGAAGCTATTGAAATTATTGCTGGACTATTTGACTATCCATAATAGTGCGAAAAGAAGCCTTGTTCTTTGGAAGATCTATCTCGTGTCTGGTACTGCATGGTTCCACTCTGCAAGAACTCGCGTTAGTAACTTGAACGGCTTTCCTTTTCTACGAAATAGGTTTTGTTGTTTATTTTCTGTTATTTTGAGTTATTTGATCAGTTTACTTCTGCATGCGCAAGAATCTTAGATCAGGACATCTTGTTCCTTTTGATCATAAAATTAACAAAACTCTTAAATTGCGCAGGAAGCTTAGATTTGCAGAGGAAAGAGAAGAAGAAGCAATCATGGCTGAGAGAAAATCATTACGTGACTATGCTGCCCGAAATCCCCAAGGGATTCGCTCTAGTGTTACTAGGCCAACTATTGATGCCAACAATTTTGAGATCAATCCAGTCTTCTTGTCTATGATTCAACAAAACCAGTTTGGAGGAGCACCTCTTGAAGATCCTAATATCCATCTATCTCTTTTTCTTGAATTGTGGGATACTATTAAAATTAATGGAGTTTCTGATGATGCACTAAAATTGAGATTGTTCCCTTTTTCCCTTAGGAACCGAGCACGTGATTGGCTTCATTCACAGCCGTCAGGGACGTTCACTACTTGGGATCAGCTTTCTAACGCCTTTCTGATGAAATACTTCTCAACTAGTAAGACCATCCAACTGAGAAATCAAATTACTAATTTTGCACAAAAGGATGGAGAGTCTTTGAGTGAAGCATGGGAGTGAATTAACGAATTGCAACGGAAGTGTCCTCACCATGGCTTAGAGAAATGGGTTTTGATTCAAACTTTTTATTATGGTCTTCTTTATAACACCCGACTTACTGTTGATGCTGCTGCAGGTGGAGCCCTGATGAACAAGACCATGGAGGAAGCCTACACATTGATTGAAGAGATGGCCTTAAATCATAACCAGTGGACTACTGAGAGAGGAATTCTTTATCACCCTCCACATGGTAAGACTGATAGTGATATCTGGAGCACATTGGCTGAAAAGGTAGATTCTTTATGCAATCATTTTGATATTTTTCAAATGCAAACTGTTGTTGTTTCTTCTGTTACATGTGAAATTTGTGGAAATCATGTGCACTGTGCTGAAGTGTGTAAGATTATTGTTGATAGGGGTGAGGAACAAGTGAATGCAATAGGGGGGTTACAATCAAGGTAGATCTAATGACCCTTATTCTAGTACCTACAACCCTGGTTGGTGAAATCACCCAAATTTTTCTTGGAAGAGCAACAATCATGCCGAAGAACCGAATGAAAATAGGGGGTACCAACAGAGACAATAAAATCAGAATCAACCCAAAACCCTAATCTAGAGGATATGTTTGCACAATTATTGGGAGCCCAAAAAAAACAAAATGATGATGTGAATGAGAGTTTGAAACAAATCAATTCTAGACTAGATAGTGTTTTTGCTCACAATAAGATTTTAGAGTCACAGATAACACAACAAGCTAGTACTTCATATAGAACCCCAGGGAAATTGCCCACCAAACCTGAACCTAACCCTATGGAACATTGCAATGCTATTACAACTTGGAGTGGAAAACAGTTAGAAGATCCCAGGGGACCATTAGATGATGATTAGGAAGAGCCTAATGTTAGACTTAGCAGTGAACCAGTTTTGGAATCACAACCTACATATGTGCAGTCCCATTCTAAGAGGGATGAGCCTTCACAGAATGGTGATTTGTCTTCTAAGGTTGATATTCCTAAACCTAGTTCACCACCATCATATAGGCCACCTATACCTTTTCCCCAGAGGATTGTTCAAGTCAAGTTAGACAAGCAGTTTGGAAAATTTCTTGATGTTCTTAAAAAGCTTTACATTAACATTCCATTCACTGAAGCTTTATCTCAAATGCCTTCATATGCAAAATTTTTGAAAGAGATCTTCTCTAACAAAAGAAAGATAGAGGACTATGGTACTGTGGCATTAACTGAGGAATGTAGTGCTATTATCCAGAACAAATTGCCACCGAAATTAAAAGATCAAGGTAGTTTCTCTATACCTTGTTCTATGGGAAGTATGGCTTTTGACCGAGCCTTATGTGATCTCGGTGCCAGTGTAAGCCAAATGCCACTATCTATTTACAGGAAACTGGACATTGGAGAGCTTAAACCAACCTCAATGTCTTTGCAACTTGCTGATTCATCAGTAAAGTATCCAGTTGGTATCTTAGAAAATGTTCTAGTTCAAATTGGTAAGTTTTTCATACCAGCAGATTTTGTGGTTCTTGAGATGGAAGAAAGTTCTAAATATCCTATTATTCTTGGTAGACCGTTTTTAGCCATAGCTGGTGTAGTCATTGATGTTAGAAAAGGAAAACCCACTTTTGATAACTGTGATAATACAATTGAGTTTGACTTAACTAATTCATTGAAAAAAGCATCACACTTAGGATCATGTTGTAGCATTGATATAATTGATGATTTTGTTAGTGATGTGCCTAATTTATTTGATGATTCTTCTGATTTTGAAACTGACATATCATCTGAGTATGTGATGACACCAAAATATATAGTATATTTTGTATCATTTCAAACATCTTTTCATGCTGAATTGAGGATCTTTTGCTTGTTTTCATAATAAATTCATCGAATATTGCAAAGTCTACTTCTGTTTTGGTTTTTCTCAATTTTCAGGTAAAAAGGCACTATTTCAGAGAGTTTTCAAGCAAAATCAAATACATAGAAGAATTCCCATCATCAAGAGGAAATCATCCAAGAAATTTTACGCAAAACGAAGCAAGTCAGCATATTACGGCAGTGCCGTAATCCATTTTACGGTATCGTAATTTCAGACAGTACCGTAAAATCTGAGCCCTGCCGTATTTTGAGGAGTTTGTAAAAAGAGAGTTCTTCGGATTTTACGGCACCGCCATAAACAATATTACGGTACCGTATTTCAGAGCGCTTCAGAACAGAAACTTCGCCCAATTTTACGGCACCACCGTAAAGGATTACACGGGCCGTATTTTCCGATCACTTTCGAACAGAAAGTTTCCTGGATTTTACGGCAGCACCGTAAACCCGTGTATTTTCCGATCACTTCCGAACAGAAAGTTTCCTCGATTTTACGGCAGCACCGTAAACCAGATTACGGTGGCATAATTCCCAGACGACATCAGAACAGAAGACTCGAGCGATTTTACGGCAGTGCCATAAACTATTCCACTACCGTAATTCCTGTTCTGAACGTGACGCCCAGGTCAATTTCGACGCTCGATTTTTGCAGAGAGGATTCCGAGCGATCCAGAACTCTAAATTAGATACCGTAAGAAGCACACAGGGAGCTTTGGATGGCATAATTACACACACACCGGAAGCCCCAATTTTCATCCACTATCGAGTGAGAAATTGCGATTCACACCGCCGCTCTCAATCCAGACGATCTCCGACCGTGATTTTTCTATTGAAGCTTCATCTGAAGGAGGAGACAACACATCAGAAGTTTCAGATTAAAAGGAGATCAATTGGAAGAGAAATAGAAGAAAAAAGAGTCGCTGACACTGTTCATCGACATTCTTTGCAAATTACGGCTCTGAAATACTTCACAGCCGTGCTGTATTTTCTAAACTTCTCTTTTCCTTTGATTTTCGACCTTCTGAAACCATGACTCATTGTAATTCCTTCACGATGATAGCTTAAACTACTTTTGGGACATGGGGAGTAATTCACTTAATTTCCAATGACTAGATGACTACTTTTTCAATATTTCGTTGCGTTTAATCTTAGCATGATGATTTTGCTCATGTGATAATTGTGCTTAGACTCTCTATAAGTCCATGTTACTAATTATGTTCTTAGAATTTTCGCTGTTGACTGAATGGTAATTGCTTGAGAATTTGGAACCCTAGAATTGCATGTTAGGAACCCTTCCTTAGGTTAGATCCAATTTGTTCAGTTCTAGCAGATTAATTGCCATGATTATAACATGAATTTATAGATCGATGTCTATTTGTCAAACATGGAGATCTTGTGCGAAAGCAAGGATTAGAACGTTGGAGATCCATGAGTAAAACTAGTGTCGAGACTCAGATGCACGAAAGTGATCCTTGAGACTCCACTAGAGGTTATCAACCTAGAATTCGGATGCACAAAAGTGATCCTTGAGTTCATTGTTTGATGATTTACTTATCTTCAGCGTTGGGACAAATCTTGCACGAAAGCGAAGATAAATCCCTGTGCGGTTGTTTGCACGAAAGTGAAACAATCCTTTTATAAAGTAAATTACATCTTCATCATGATAAAATTGAACTAACGAAATCCTTATTCATATCTAGTCATAAAAGTTAAAGTGAACGAAACCCTAGTCCCAGCTTTTATCTCTGATAATTCCGTTTTAGTTTCCGATTGCTATTTTTCACTACTTCGAATTGCCTAGATAGTAAGAAATCAACTATTTGGTATTCGACAACATAGGTCTCTCTGGTTTCGATATCTTAATTATTACTTCGAGTATTCATGCATTTGTGGAGATAACAACAAGTGTGGTAACCGAACAAGTTTTTAGAGCCGTATCAGGGGGTGACAAGTCCCTGTGCGCCAATACTTAGGTTTTGGCTGTGACTTTAAGAATAAGTTTAGTTTACCTACTTGTTGGGATACAACAGTATGTGAATAAATGACGCAGCGGATGTATAGGATGGGTTCTTAGAGCAGTACTCTATGGTGGTTGAGACTTATGATGCGGAAATCCGGGAGAGGGTCTTGAGATGAGGGAATAGAAAGCGTGCGCAAATCGATGGAAACCCGTGGAGAAAACCGTTGGAAACAGCGCAAGATGTAGCTTGAGCAGCACTCGAAACGACAGGAAACCACGGATTGAAACTCTAACGGAAAATACTCACCTCGATCGCGGAGCCAATGTTTGTTTTGCAAGCACACGCGCACGCCCTTCACAATGCTATGGCAACCAACCAAGCTGACTTGTCCAAGGCACAACGCAGTAAGATGAACTTGCAAAGGAGCCGACACCCAAGCGGGGTTCGCCGGGTGTTTTGAATGAAAGCTGAAAAGAAGCGTACAAAGAGGAGGCGAGGGAACTATAGGCGAGCTCCTCGGAGTTTTGCTGAACCTAAGGCCTTGCAAGAGAAGGCGCAAACTACAATGAAAACTGGAAAAACACACAGCCCTCCGTCCTCTTTTGTCGATCAAGAGGGAAAGAGGGTCACAAGCTAAACATGTGAGGTAGTTGGAGAAGCCAACCACCCAAAACAAACTAAAGTAGGGTCAAGATGCCCTCTAACTACCGAAAAGTAAAAAAAACTAGCAACTATTCCCTGGGGCGATTCCTTCATGCGAGGGGTGTGAGGCGTCGAGTGAAAGAGTCATGGTCGCTGTCCGGACCCAAGCGACGCTACACCATCTCCGAGCAAGCAGCCACAAAGCAGCAAAACTTGCTAATGGTGGGCTGGTTTTGCACGTTGTTGGTGGTGTCATGGGCCGAATTGACGACCCGGTTGTTTTAGCGGTCAGTGGACTGGTCATGGTCGACGGTCGAGTCCCGAGGTGGCCCCCGAGTGATGGGTAGCGGGGGTAGCGGGTGAAGGGATGTCGTGGAAGCAGGAGAAGCCACATGGCTGGAGCGGATGGGGCATGTCGTGGCTGTCGAAGGGCTCATCACTCCCACAAAATGGTCCGAAGTGTGCGAGGACCGCTGAGAACGTCGAGCGGGGTGGAAAATCACCGTCTTTGGCTTTCTAGGGCTGAACACGGCCTGGCCGTGTCCATCATCATGGCCATGTTCGGCATCTGATTTCTGCGCTGAGGTGAACACGGCAGGTGGCATGGCCGTGTTGGGGAAATGCAAGCTCGTCATGGCCTGGCCGTGTTCCGCGTCACGGCCGTGTTCGCTGGGGCCGAAATCCACAGAATGTTGCGCCGATTTTACGGCGGGGCCGTAACCGGTATTACGGGTCGTACGCTTCATCACGGCCTAGCCGTGTCCTCCATCACAGCTGTGTTCGTTGGGGCCAAAATCCATAGAATATTGCGCTGATTTCATGGCGGTGCCGTAACCGGTATTACGGGTCGTATTCTTCATCACGGCCTGGCCGTGTTCTCCATCACGGCCGTGTTCATTGGGGCCGAAATCCACCGAGCCCGACACGGCAGGTGCCACGGCCGTGTCGCAGGACTTGCTGGCGTTCGCATCTGTCTTCGACTGTGTCACGGCCGTATTTGCCGCCACGGCCTGGCCGTGTTCAGGGCGACAGAGGGCTTCTGTAGCTGAAATTTGGGGGGCGTCTTCGTCAATTCCTGGGGAGTCTCCCCAAGCATCTTCCCGGGGGATGTGGAGTTCCCCATAAGTGTCTATGACTCCGTCAAATATCCCGGGGGGGAAGAATTCTCCTCCGGAGAATAGAATGGAGAGTCGTCGGAGGAAGGGGCGCCGGTGTGGAGGGGCGCATGATAGGGCAGGAGGTCGGCGATGTTGAAGATAGGACTGGTGTGGGAATCCGCCGGAAGGTCAAGGATGTAGGCATTGGAGCCAAGTCGCCGTAGGATCATGTTGGGCCCGGCACAGCGTGCATGCAACTTCCAATTGGCTCGCGATTTCGAACGCTCAGGGTGGAGACGCACCATAACGAGCTCACCAATCTCGAAGTGATATGGCCTACGATGCACGCTGGCCTCAGCCGCGTACCGGGTGTTGCTCAAGAAAATCTGACAACGAATTTCATCGTGTAAACCCGCAAGATGAGAAGCAAAGGTGTATGCAGACTCATGGATAGATGGTGGGGGAGGGAAGTTATATGTGTCTATGGGTTTCCTAGGTTGGTGCCCGAGGACGACCTGGAAAGGACTCAGCCCAGTGGAGCGGTGCGACGCGCTGTTATACGTGAATTCCACGATAGGAAGGTGTTCAGCCCAATGGCGTGGGAAGTCGCCAGCTAAGCACTGCAGAAGGTTACCCAAACTCTGATTCACCACCTCGGTTTGACCGTCCATCTGTGGATGGTAAGCCGACGAAAACTTGAGAATGGTCCCAAGGAGAGCCCACAATGATTTCCAAAAGTGACCGACGAATCGGGTGTCGCGGTTGGAGACAATGGTGAGGGGCAAGCCGTGTAGGCGGACGATCTTCCTAATGAATAGATGGGCGATGTGGGAAGCATCAGCGGTCCTATAACAAGGAACAAAATGCATCATCTTAAAGAAGCGGTCCATGACAACGAAGATGGAGTCATGGCGCGAAGTGGTACGGGGCAGACCAAGGACGAAGTCCATGCTAATGTCGAGCAATGGACTCCTAGGGACCGGCAGGGGGTGTACAAGCCAGTGTTGGCGGGGCGGGGTTTGGCATGTTGGCAGGTGCCGTAATGCCAGATGACCCTATCTATGTCCATACGAAGAGTGGGCCAGAAGAAGCAGTCTTCAGCCAAGTCGAGGGTCTTATCGCGGCCATGGTGCCCAGTGGCACCGCCAGCGTGTAGCTTGAGCAGCAAATGCTCGCGGAGGGAGGACCGGGGGACACACAACCGATTACCGTACATAAGATAACCATCGTGGAGACGATACGGGAGGTCTGGGGGGTCGGCAGCGAGGAGGCGAGCGAGTACCGGACCGAAGTCAGGGCAGTCCGCATACTCATCGCGGATGTGGGGAAGGGCCAGAATAGACGTGGATAGGACACACAGGAGCAAGCGGACCCGACTAAGGGCATTGGCTACTACATTCTCTTTCCCAGCCTTGTGGGTGATCATGAAGGTATACTGCTGAAGAAACTCAACCCACTTAGCATGGCGAGGGACGAACTTCTTCTGGGAGTTGAGGAAAGAAAGGGCCTGGTGATCACTGAAAAGGACGAACTCCTTATGGAGGAGGTAATGACGCCACTACCAAAGAGATTGCACAATGGCGTAAAACTCCTTATCGTAGGTAGAGTACCGTGGCCATGCATCATTCAGCTTCTCGCTGAAGAAGGCGACCGGGTGGCCCTCCTGGCTAAGGGTACCTCCAATGCCCATGCCAGAGGTGTCACAGGCAACCTCAAAGACTTTAGAAAAGTAAGGGAGGCGAAGGACGGGCGCAAAGGTCATGATATCTTTAAGGGCCGAGAACGCGCGGCTCGCCGCGGGTGTCCAGCAGAAGGTCTCATTCTCGATGCAAGCCGTTATAGGGGACACGATGGTGCTGAATCCCTTAATGAAACGGCGGTAGAAGGCAGCGAGTCCAAGGAAGCTGCGGACCTCGGTGACAGACTCGGGTTCCGGCCATTGGCGGATGGCCTCAATTTTTGTGGGGTCAACCATGAGACCCTGGTTCGAAACTATGAAACCTAAGAACAGAACCTGAGAGTCGAGGAAGAAACACTTCTTCGTGTTAAGGAACAAGCGTTCCTTACGCAGGAGGTCAAAAGTCAGGCGCAGGTGCTCTAAGTGGTCGGCGCGGGTGTGGCTATAGATGAGAATGTAGTCAAAGTAGACGACAAGGAACTTGCCCATGTAGGGGCGAAGGACCTGGCTCATGAGACGCATAAACGTAGAAGGTGCATTGGTAAGCCCGAAGGGCATAACCAACCACTCGTAGAGGCCGTCCTTTGTCTTAAAGGCCGTCTTCCACTCGTCACCTTCACGGATGCGGACTTGATGATAGCCACTCCGCAAGTCCAACTTGCTAAACCAGCAAGCGCCCGAGATAAGGTCAAGCATGTCGTCGAGGCATGGGATGGGAAATCGGTACTTAACCATGATGCGGTTGATTGCGTGGCAATCAATACACATCCGCCACGACCCATCCTTCTTATGGGTGAGAAGGGCTGGCACGGCGCAAGGGCTAAGGCTCTCTCGGATGAAACCTTTAGCAAGAAGGTCATCCACTTGGCGTTTGAGCTCTGTATGCTCGGTCGGGTTAAGACGGTGATGGGGCAGGTTGGGCAAAGATACACCGGGGACGAGGTCAATGACATGCTGGATGTCACAATCCGGGGGCAGACCTACGGGGAGGTCCACCGGCAAGATGTCGGCGAACTCATCTAACAGGGCAGCGACCTTGGCCGGCAGAGGGGCCGGAGGAGGCGGAGGTATGGGAGAGACCTCGCGGACCATGAGGGCATAGACCACGTTGGTCTCTTGGGCCTCATGGATGAGGGAGGCGGGGCGAACCAAGGCGACTGCCTTAGGTGCAGGCGGAGCTGGAGACAAGGGTGTGATGACACCCTTGGACGTGGAGGCTCACAACTCCTTAGGTAGAGCCGGGGTCAAGAAAATCTTACGTCCCCCATGGTGGAAGACATAAGTGTTGGAACGGGTATAGTGGATCATGTCACGGTCATAGAGCCAAGGCCGTCCCAAGAAGACGTGGGCGACATCCATGGAAGCGACATCTCACCACACCCTCTTCGAGTAGTCACCAAAATAGATGGGGACCTGGCATCGGTGGGTGATAGGTAGGCTGGATGTATCGACCCAAGTGATTGAATAGGGTCGAGGGTGCGGCTCAAGGGAGAGACTGAAGCGGGTGACGACTGTTCGGGAGACAACGTTAAGGCTGCTACCTCCATCGAGCACTATCTTGCAGGAGTGTCCATTACACTTAATATAAGTGTAGAAGATTCTCATGCGCTTCCAGTCCTCGGACGAGGGGGGGGGGGTATGGACAAGGGTGCAACGAACAACCGCCATGGTATGGCATGGACTAGACTCATCATCGGTGTAATACTGTGGGCCGACTTCTTGGGCCGCAGGTGGGCCGAACGGAACAGGGGATCATGAGTCGCGTCGCTCGGGGGCGATGTGCAAAGAGCAGCGGGGACAGTCCTTGTTGAAGTGGCCGGTTTGATTGCAGTGGCGGCAAGGGCCTGGGGGAACGGCGGCAAGGGGTGCCTTACCCTTGTCCTCCCAAGCCAAGCGAGGAGGGCGTGCCTCGCGGGGCGCATCCCGGGGAAAACGACGGGGACCAGCAGGGCTAGGACGTGGCGGTGCGTCGAGACGAGGGGGAGGGGCAGGCGCCGGAGACGCATAAGCAGGCCGGCGAGCCGAGTGAGGTTCAGCATGATGGGTGCGCGAGCGGAGGTCCTGCTCGACCTCACGGGCATGGTGGAGGACAAGGATGATCGTGTCAAGACCGTAGGAGGGTAACGCGCGCCCAATCTCCTCGCGAAGACCGTTGCGGAACCGAGACAGGGTGAAGGCGGGATCCTCCTTAAGGTTGCAGCGGATACCAAGCTCGTCAAAACGAGTGTGGTATGCATCGACGGTATCGGACCCTTGGGAGATAACGGAGTACGAATCGAGGAGGCGCTGTCTATAGGTGGGGGGCACATACTTCTCCTTAAGCCGGTAGCACATTTCCTCCCATCGCGTAATGAGGGGAAGACGTTGGTCTACTAATTGGCACTCTACGTTCGTCCAATACAACCGAGCGGGGCCGGTTAGCAAAAGACAAACATAACTGACTTTAAGGTGTTCAGACATGGTGCTCTATTCAAAATAGTTATCGACTGCAGCGGCCCAATCGAGGAAGACATGAGGGTCAAGGCTACCGTTGAAAATTGGGGGGTCAACACGCGTGAGCTGGCGGACCTCGTTGTCCTCACGACTACGCGGAACAAGGTGACGTGGGTGAGGAGCGTCCTCAGCCCACGCGGACTCATCGGCAAAGGGGTCAAAGCAGGGTGACTCGTTGGCGTGCATACGCAGCGGGGTCAACGGAGGTGGAATACTAGTAGAGGGCTGGCCCTCGACGGGCTTAGCTCGGAGTTCCATGACTTGGTCCGTCAGATGATGTACCGATGCCATGAGGCACTGAAACATGGCTTCCATCGCTTCTAAACGCGTGGACAGCGACTCAACCGACTCTACCCTAGGCGAAGTACTTTTTTCGGTCGTAGCGGGCACTGGGGCAGGGGGTTGTTGATACGGGCTCCTGATCTAGTGGTAATGATGCAGGAAATGCAAATGAATGCTGAAATGAAACCCGCAAAACATAATGAAATGCAGCGGGAGACCGGCGAAGCTAGACAAGAGTTAGCTTCAACCTGCCTCTGATACCAAATTTGACGCAGCCGATGTGTAGGATGGGTCCTTAGAGCAGTACTCTACGGTGGGGGAGACTTATGATGCGGAAATCCGGGAGAGGGTCTTGAGACGAGGGAATAGAAAGCGTGCGCAATTCAATGGAAACCCGTGGAGAAAACCGATGGAAACAGCGCAAGATGTAGCTTTAGGAGCACTCGAAGCGACAGGAAACCACGGATTGAAACTCTAACGGAAAATACTCACCTCGATCGTGGAGCCAATGTTTGTTTTGCAAGCACATGCGCATGCCCTTCACAATGCTATGGCAACCAACCAAGCTGACTTGTCCAAGGCACAACGCAGCAAGATGAACATGCAAAGGACCCGGCGCCCAAGCGGGGTTCGCCGGGTGTTTTGATTGAAAGCTGAAAAGAAGCGTAAAAGAGGAGGCGAGGGAACTCTAGGCGAGCTCCTCGGAGTTTTGCTAGACCTAAGGCCTTGCAAGAGAAGGCGCAAACTACAATAAAAACTAGATAAACACACAGCCCTCCGTCCTCTTTTATAGATCAAGAGGGAAAGAGGGTCACAAGCTAAACATGTGAGCTAGTTGGAGAAGCCAACCACCCAAAACAAACTAAAGTACTGTCAAGATGCCCTCTAACTACCGAAAAGTAAAAAAAAAACTAGCAACTATTCCCTGGGGCGATTCCTTCATGTGAGGGGTGTGAGGCGTCGTGTGAAAGAGTCGTGGTCGCTGTCTGGACCCAAGCGACGCTACACCATCTCCGAGCATGCAGCCACAAAGCAGCAAAACTTGCTGATGGTGGGCTGGTTCTGCACGTTGTTGGCGGTGTCGTGGGCCGAGTTGACGACCCGGTTGTTGTAGCGGTCGGTGGACTGGTCACAGTCGGCGGTCGAATCTCGAGGTGGCCCCCGAGTGATGGGTAGCGGGGGTAGTGGGTGAAGGGATGTCGTGGAAGGAGGAAAAGCCACGTGGCCAGAGTGGATGGGGCATGTCGTGGCTGTCGAAGGGATCATCACTCCCACAAAACGGTCCGGAGGGTGCGAGGACTGCTGAGAACATCGAGCGGGGTGGAAAATCACCGTCTTTGGCTTTCTGGGGTTGAACACGACCTGGTCGTGTCCATCATCACGGCCATGTTCGACATTTGATTTCTGCGTTGAGGTGAACACGGCTGGTGGCATGGCCGTGTTGGGGAAATGCGAGCTCGTCATGGCTTGGCCGTGTTCCGCGTCATGGCCGTGTTCGCTGGGGCCAAAATCCACATAATGTTGCGTTGATTTTACGGCGGGGCCATAACCGGTATTACGGGTCGTATTCTTCATCACGGCCTGGCCGTGTTCTCCATCACGGCCGTGTTCGTTGGGGCCGAAATCCACAGAATGTTGTGCTGATTTCACGGCGGGGCCGTAACCGGTATTACGGGTCGTATTCTTCATCACGGTCTGGCCGTGTTCTCCATCACGGCCGTGTTCGTTGGGGTCAAAATCCGCCGAGCCCGACACGGCAGGTGCCACAGCCGTGTCGTAGACCATGCTGGTGTTCGCGTCTGTCTTCGACCGTGTCATGACTGTGTTTGCCGTCATGGCCTAGCCGTGTTCAGGGCGGCAGAGGGCTTCTGTAGCTGAAATTTGGGGGGCGTCTTCATCAATTCCTGGGGAGTCTCCCCAAGCATCTTCCCGGGGGATGTGGCGTTCCCCATAGGCGTCTATGACTCCGTCAATAAAGAATTTCAAGAGAAAGCAGCAAAGAAGAAGAAGAGACGAAGGAGAAAAGGAAGATCAAGGTTGCTTGAGAAAGGAAAAAGGTTCTTGAGTAAAATTGGACACTATGTCATGAATGAGCCGTATGTTCCTAGAAGCCATGAACAAAGCACTCAGAAATCAATATGGCGACTGAAGAGACACCCACGATCAAATCCGAGTGTTAAACAGTCAAGCTAATGACAAAAAATTAGCGCTTCTTGGAAGACAACCCAAGCAACTTTTCTTTTGTTTTTGGTTTGTTTTTGTCTTAATTTTTTTTGTTTAGGATTAATTTTTCTTTTTCTCATTTTTTAGGTATGTTTTTCGGCAATTTTCTTGATTTTTTACAAAATACGGTACTACCGTAATTTCTGTTGCGGTTCCATAATTCCAGGTTGATTCTCTACAGAAAGATTTACTTGGATTACGGCACTACCGTGATAGATTTTACAGACCATAATTTCTATTTGTTTTCATCCAGAAAGTATTGAGATTTTTTAGCATATTACTGCAGTGCTGTGGTGATTTTCACGGTACCGTATTTTCGGACAAATTTTGACCAGAAAGTTTTTGAGTTTTTGTGGAGATTACGGCAGTACTATAATGGTTTTCACGGTACCATAAAAGCAGAGCATTTTCCTACAGAAACTTTTGGGATTTCTGAATGAAATACGGTAGTGCCATAATTGTCTTCACATTGCCGTAATTTGACGCTTTTTCCCTGCCGAGAGTTCATTGCAATTTTATGGCACTACTGTAATTCCATTACGGTACCGTAATTTGACCGACCCCATGCAATTCTGGTGCCGTATTTAGGGTTTCGGCCCCATGTTTTTAGGGTTTTCTGCTCGATTTCGCATCGACCTCCGAGTTTCTTCGATTCCTTGCTTCCCTAATCCCTCTTGTGACCTTTCCTAGCGATTTCCAACCGGTTTCTACCTGGGATTTGAGAGATTTTTAGATCGATTGTGCCAGCCTGCTATTCCTCCACCGGACTTTCGCCCATTTCGTTTTCTCTCGTCCAAGCTTCGATTGAGCTGCTTCCTGCTCCATAAAGCTTCGCAAGAGACAGAAGAACATTCCTCAAGGTGGTTGGAAGCTCGATTGTAGCTCAGAAATCCGGATTTGAAGCTCGATTTCGTCCCTTGATGGGGGGCCAAGACCAGCTTCGAGGAGGTCCACTAGGGTCCGTGGGAAACCTCTCAGGTATGGGTTTTCCTCATAGGATCCTACTTTCCTTATTTGCATTGCATCGCATCATGATAGGTTAGATCCACCCCCAATCTAACATGTAGTTACATGTAGGTTTTAACTTCCTGTTTAAATAAAATGTCGCATCATGGTTGGTTAGAAGCATAGCACGTGTATTTGCACCTACAATACATAGGCAACATTCAGCTCACAACCCACTCACCCCGTGAACTCCAAGAAAGGAAAGTTCAGTTTAAACTCAGTTCCAACTTCCACCACTTTGAAGACTCGAGTTAAAAGGGCTTCATAAATCTTCAAACCCTTGCCAAATCAAGCCATGGGCGCCTCCATCAACATTTAAGTCGGCCAAGAGAAGATCCACCAATCAAGGAATCAATCAATCTTCAACCAATCAAGCAATCAACAAGTTGGTGAAAGTCCCCAGGGGGGGGCGAAACCCTATGCATGCAGATATAAATCTATGCAAGGCGGAATCTAGGGTTTCCTAGGATCGCTAATATGACATATGATCAACTTGTATAGAATGCAAAATTCTTACCAATGCCATTTCTTGGATGGCGACTTGGAAGCAGAGAGTGATGCCGCTCTCCTCCAAAGTAGACGCACACAAATGAGATCGCTTCCTCCTTGGCGTTCCTTGTGCTAGCAAAGATCTCCAAGAGTCCTGATCGAATGGAAGGGGATGAGATCAATTCCTGCTTGGCGTATCACTTTTCTCCTCCTTGGTGTGAGCCTTCTTCACCACACGAGAGACCAAGTGGCGACGAGAGAAGAGGAGAGGCGAGAATAGAGGCAAAATCCCTCAAACGTGAGGCGTGGTCTCAACTTGAGATCATGGCTTCTAAAAATAGCAAGCCACCTCTTCATGCGACCATGGGTTTACCCCAATCGCATTTTCCTCTTCCCTTTGAACCATGCGCTCACATAATGAGCTGGTTCATTTTGGTTTGGTTCAAAGACCAAATAAACCCAAGCATCTGGTCCAGATCACAATAAACCCTAAAGGTTCAAGATCCAACCGTTCATCTCTTAATGCTCCTGATCTCAGCGATCTAGCATCAATTCTCTCAATCGAAGCTTACCGATCTCAAGCCCTAATCAATCAAACATGATCAGACCAGATCTCACTTACAATCAGAGATTAAATCCCTTTAAACTGAACCAAAACAATTCAGTCCACACGATCTGACTTAAGTAAGCCATATCATCAAATTGTGCGACCCTAAGGGTTTCCTTTAAATGTCGGTAACGATAACTTACGTTATCACGATCAGTGAGGGGTATCTAGCAACACATCACTGTCTCCCGATATAAAGGAAAGAGTCTTCCAAGACTACACCCAAACCACAGCACAAGTGTGAATCCATTTCACTAGGCATACAAGTTTCCTTTGCCACTGGATGTTCTTATTGGACAAGCGTGTCAAGCCTGTAGCTCCAATATGATGAGCATGATTAGATCAGATGAACATAGTCATCTGGGTATGGCCATACACTTTCTCAATCATCTCATCCAGGGGGCCCCTTTAGAACATCACACTCCAAACTAGGAGATGGCAATCCTATGTCTATCACCAGCGCCCTAACATGACTCATGCTCACCATCCAAGATAGTCTATAACCATTATGTTTCAAATGATATCGTACCTCAAAACAATGCCAATCATCATTTAGAAACATAAGTGATTTCAAGTCAGAGGAAGTATGCCACTTGTTCGCATACAAGGATTATTCACATTGTGACAAGCAATTGAACATCCTAGTAGGGTCTGTCCAGTACATCCAATGTACCCATGAGTCTACATCTTATTCCATGCTCGAAGCATCCTATAAGATTAGAACACATATTAGTCTCAATCATATCAAGGTTGTCTCATGTTCACCAAGATATCTCGACTAAGGACTATACTGCATGTCAGCCTAGCTGAACATCATTGAGACATTATTCAGAAGTATACATATTGCAGCAGATAATGTAACAACCTGAATAACAACCATTGCCTTTATAAACATGAAGTTTATACATGATACTGATATAATCCCAAGGCCTCAAACATTAGCCTTAAGGGCATACCCCAACAATCTCCCATTTGCACTTAATCTAATGGTTGAGAAATCTCAAACCCATATTATTACAGTGCTTCTCATGCTTCTGCTGCGCCAGAGGCTTTGTAAGTGGGTCAGCCAAATTGTCGTCTGTATGAACCTTGCAGACTTTGATCTCGCCACGATCAATGATCTCCCGGATCAAGTGAAACCGTCTCTGTATGTGCTTGGACTTCTGGTGCGACCATGGTTCCTTTGCCTGTGCTATGGCTCCAGTGTTATCACAGAAGATAACCAAAGGATCTGCACTCGAAGGAACAACACCAAGTTCCTAAATGAACTTACGAATCCACACTGCCTCCTTAGATGCTTCTGAGGCTGCAACATACTCGGCTTCAGTTGTGGAATCAGCAACAATAGATTGTTTGAAACTTTTCCACACCACTGCTCCTCCATTCAAGCTAAAAACATAGCCTGATTGCGATCGGAAATCATCCTGGTCAGATTGGAACGAAGCGTCAGTATATCCTTCAATACTGAGTTCTTCCTGACCACCATACACCAAGAACATATCTTTGGTCCTCCGAAGATATTTCAAAATGTTCTTGACTGCAATCTAGTGCGCCTGACCTGGATTACTTTGGAACCGAGTGGTCACGCTTAACCCGTAAGCGACGTCTGGGCGAGTACACAACATCGCATACATAATGGATCGAATAGCCGAAGCATAAGGCGTATTGTCCATTTCATCTTTCTCAGTCTGTGTTTGTGGACACTGACTCTTCGAAAGATTCAGACCATGTCTGACTGGAAGATATCCTCTTTTAGAATTTTCTAAATGAAATCTCTCCAGGACTTTATCGATGTAAGTACTCTGGCACAGCCCGAGAAGCCTCTTAGATCTATCTCTGTAGATCTTCACACCTAATACATAGGCTGCTTCTCCTAAATCTTTCATCTGGAAACATTTTCTTAACCATGCTTTAACCGCATGCAGTTCAGGAATATCGTTTCCAATGATTAAGATATCATCGACGTAGAGGACTAGGAAAGTAATTACGCTCCCACTAAACCTCTTATATACACACGGGTCATCTTCATTCTTGATGAAACCAAACTCACAGATTGATTCATCAAAACGAATATTCCAGCTTCTTGATGCTTGCTTAAGTCCATAAATGGACTTCTTTAACTTGCAGATTTTATGACGATCTGATGGATTGGTGAAACCTTCAGGTTGTGTCATAAACACATCCTCATCCAGTTTTCCATTAAGGAAAGCAGTCTTCACATCCATCTGCCAGATCTCATAATCATAATATGCTGCTATCGCGAGAATAATCCGAATAGACTTGAACATAGCTACAGGAGAGAAAGTTTCATCATAATCTATCCCGTAGATTTGTTTGAAACCTTTCGCAACTAGCCTGCCTTTATAGGTAACCACGTTACCATCCATGTCAATCTTCTTCTTGAAGATCCATTTACAGCCTATAGGGATTACTCCCGGAGGCGGATCAACCAAATCCCAGACTTGGTTATCTGACATGGAGTCCATCTCGGCTCGCATAGCTTCAAGCCATCTCGCTGATTCCGGTCCACTGACCGCATCCGCATAAGTGAGGGGTTCATCATCAATGATGTAGACTCCGTCATAGCGCTCAGGCTGTCGACGGATCCTTCCCGATCTTCGCGGTTCCCGTGATATCTGAGCCTCAGGTTGTTCAGTAACCTGATCTACTAGCTCAGGCTCATCCCACTGTGCTTGACTACTTTGTCCTTCTTCTGGATTCTCATCCAGCTTTATTTCTCTCCCACTGGCCTCTTGCAGAAGAAATTCCTTCTCAAGAAAAATAGCCGTCCGAGCAACAAACACCTTGTTCTCTTTGGGATCGAAGAAATAATAACCCTTAGTTTCCTTAGGGTAACCGACAAAGATGCATTTCTCAGATCTGCTCTCTAGTTTCCCAGAGGCGAGCTTTTTGACATAAGCCTCGCAACCCCAGATCTTGATAAATGTCAAGCTCGGCTGTTTCCCATACCATAACTCATATGGCGTCTTTGAAACTGCCTTGGATGGCACTCGGTTTAGTACCTTTGCAGCTGTTTCCAGTGCAAATCCCCAAAAGGAGTAAGGTAGAGTAGCCTGACTCATCATAGAACGAACCATATCCAGTAAGGTTCTGTTCCTCCTTTCGGACACACCATTCCATTGCGGTGTTCCTGGCGGAGTGAGCTGTGAGATAATCCCACACTCCTTCAGATAGTCAGTAAACTCTCGACTCAAGTATTCACCACCTCGATCTGAACGAAGTGCCTTGATATTTCGGCCTAGCTGATTCTGTACTTCATTCTTGAACTCTTTGAACTTGTCAAAAGATTCACTTTTATGTCTCATTAGATAGACATACCCATATCTACTGAAATCATCAGTAAAGGTAATGAAGTATAGATAGCCACCTCTGGCATGTTTACTGAAAGGCCCACACACATCACTGTGTATAAGGTCAAGTAAACCTGAAGCCCTTTGACCTTTCTTAGGAAAAGGAGACTTCGTCATTTTACCCATTAAACAAGCTTTACATGTATCAATCTCCTCATAGGAGAATGATCCCAGCAGTCCATGATCATGCAACCGCTTAATGCGCTTCTTGTTAATATGGCCTAAACGACTATGCCATAGCAAGGTGCTATTATCATCATACTTGGCTTTCTTAATATCAATTTGTTGTATAGAACATTCCATGTCCAACATGAATAATCCATTGTTAATCGACCCTGTAGCATAAACAATATTATCAAAAGAAATAATACACTTTGAAATATTGCATTCAAAGGAAAACCCTTTCCTGACAAGAGCAGGAATAGAGATAATATTTTTTGTAATGCTTGGTACAAAGTAACAATTGTCCAGTTCCAATACAAGTCCAGATGGTAAAGAGATGTAATAAACGCCTACAGCAACAGCAGCAACCCGTGCCCCGTTTCCAACTCGTAGGTCCACCTCATGCTGTCCCACCTGTCTTCTTCTCTTGAGTTCCTGTACATTTGAACAAATGTGAACTCCACATGCAGTGTCCAACACCCATGATATGGAAGAAGAAACCATGACCTCAGTCACAAAAATACCTGAGCCAGAAGCGAAACTTCCCTTCTTGTCTCCTTGGAGCGCTTTACAGTCCTTTTTCTAGTGACCCAGCTGGCCACAGTGGAAACATCTGTATTCCTTCGACCGCTTAACCTTTTGTTTCAGAGCCTTGTTGTAGTTCTTGACAGGGGCTTTGCCCTTCTTCCCTTTCTTCTTGTTCCTAGAAGGAACCATCAAGACAGTGGATGAAGGCTTTCCCTTTAGAGTCAACTCTGTAGTCAAGAGCATATTCAGCAACTCTGCCGGGGTACAGTCGATCTTGTTCATATTAAAATTAATGATGAACGGATCAAAAGTAGTCGGAAGAGACTGCAGGATAATGTCTACAGCAAGCTCCTGATTGATGGTATGTCCCAGTTTCTCAAGAGCCTCCTTGTACCCAATCATCTTGAGTACGTGAGCTCCCACTGGACTCCCTTCAGCCAGTTTGCTCTGAAAGAAAAGCTTAGTCAAATTGTAGCGTTCAGTCCTAGCCTGTGCAGCATACAGCAGCTTGAGGTTTGCTATAATTTGTATAGCAGATAGATCCTCATGCTGACGCTGCAACTCTGGCGTCATAGACGCAAGCATCAGGCAAGCGACATCAATGCTATCATTGACATGCTTCTCATAGGCATCCCGAACCGCCCTTGCGGCGTTCGCAGCGGGTTGAGGCGGTATAGCCGTCTCGAGGACATACAGCTTCCTCTCAGCCTTAAGAACAATCTTAAGGTGTCCGTACCAGTCTGAGAAGTTTGGTCCAGCAAACTTCTCCCTTTCCAGTAGGGATCGCACATTGAAATTCGTGGTGTTCGTTGCTGCAATAATCTACAACAATGCAAGAACAGAAAGGTCAGTATCAATGTGAGAATCAATTCAGGACTTAAGAATGATTCTTTTCTCACAATTTTATCTAGCTGAAAAATCCAGCAAAACAGCCCGAAAGAGTAAAACTCTTTTAGTGAGATGGGATCCAGATTTCATACTTGGTCTCCGCGTCCCGCTCAGGCGAGATAAGATGCACAGAGAGTACAAGCACTAATCTCTGGTAGGCAATCCCTGCCAATCGCCAACCCGTGCGATTCCCCTTCATCCGAGCAATCCAGCAGACTGTGCCAACTGAGTTGGTACAACACAGTCTCTGATCCCACAGATGGCTGCCTCCATATAGCTACCATATGCGCCACATATGTAGCCTACATGGTCAAGCTGACCCGACCTACTCCCTGGACCACCACGTGCTATGCTGAGCAACGAGAAGCGATAAATCCCTTCCCTGTAACACGCAGGTGTAATCACACACCGTCTGAAGATAGATGGGCGTGCCCACTGAGTGGGTACAACACGGCCCCAACGATAGTCAGAACAGTGAGGTTTCGCGCCAGAAGGCTTACGAGCTTGATATTTTAGCATTGGATTTTAACGGTCTTTTATCTTCTTAACTATCATGCAAACCCTATGGTGATAGCAGAAGATTAAATCATGCAATTCTAATTATATAAACAATAAATAGAAAGCATACTGATCTTATGTGGTAAAAGCCCATTAAGCCTAGGTAAGACCTTAATTTAACTTAAGTCTTCACTTGAGCTCTTGATGGGTCTTTTGCATCTCATCTGGCCCAACCCAGGGCCCAAGCGCCCACTGCAGCTCAGGTGCGCCCACCAGGTAAATGCACCTGTCCCAGAGTCGAACCCTGGACCTCCCACCTGGTCAAGCAACTGCTGCATGCGCCTCTGCCATGTGTGCTCTGTGCTCATGTCTGATTAAAATTACAATTCAATCTATCTAGACATGATTGACACGCAGGTCAATTACACTTTATAAATTAAATAAAATGTGATGCGCAGATCACAATTATAATAATTTACAGTTTAATCCAGGCACGCAGGCCCCAGCACAGCACACATTAAATTGGGCAGCCCACATAAGATTAAATAGACACCAAACATGGTATACATTCAACATGTGATCCAATAATAAGAAAATAAAATTTTCAAAAACCCATTGGCATTAATTTTATTTTCCTTATATGCCCTACTACCTTACAACGGTCCATTAATAGGGATCCACTCATCAGATCTAGTCAGACCCATTGCCCTTGCATGCACCAAGTCCTAACTGACTTGAGTCGACCTAGTGGTCAACAATGCATGCAATTGGGCTGAACGACCCTCATGAGTTCAGGCAAGCGGGTGTGACCCCGAGCCCAACTCATGCGCGTTCACTGGTTGTCTCAACCAGACATCGCTACACGCCTGTATGCAGTCGACCTATAGCCACCTCGTGCTTGCGCACAGGTGCCATCTGGTCGACCCATCTAGGCTGTCAGATGGTCTGATCAGACTTGTTGGGTCTGGACTGGACGATGACTTCAACCCTAATAACCCGTCTAAGGTTTTACAGTAGGCGCTTATAGATCTAAGTGAGGCGCGCAAGTTAACAAGTTTTGAAGAAAAACTACAACATGCGCCTACATAAGCATACTAAATACATGCGCCACAAGTAAAATACATTCATCTAGTATTTTCGCTTGATGAGAAAACTATCATGAACATTCGCATGTAATAAACCTTAGATCTATGCATCAACGTAAACATGGATCACAAAGCAATCATATGATTCATACATCAACCAATGCTCTGATACCAATTGAAAGTCCCCAGGGGGGGGGCGAAACCCTATGCATGCAGATATAAATCTATGCAAGGCGGAATCTAGGGTTTCCTAGGATCGCTAATATGACATATGATCAACTTGTATAGAATGCAAAATTCTTACCAATGCCATTTCTTGGATGGCGACTTGGAAGCAGAGAGTGATGCCGCTCTCCTCCAAAGTAGACGCACACAAATGAGATCGCTTCCTCCTTGGCGTTCCTTGTGCTAGCAAAGATCTCCAAGAGTCCTGATCGAATGGAAGGGGATGAGATCAATTCCTGCTTGGCGTATCACTTTTCTCCTCCTTGGCGTGAGCCTTCTTCACCACACGAGAGACCAAGTGGCGACGAGAGAAGAGGAGAGGCGAGAATAGAGGCAAAATCCCTCAAACGTGAGGCGTGGTCTCAACTTGAGATCATGGCTTCTAAAAATAGCAAGCCACCTCTTCATGCGACCATGGGTTTACCCCAATCGCATTTTCCTCTTCCCTTTGAACCATGCGCTCACATAATGAGCCGGTTCATTTTGGTTTGGTTCAAAGACCAAATAAACCCAAGCATCTGGTCCAGATCACAATAAACCCTAAAGGTTCAAGATCCAACCGTTCATCTCTTGATGCTCCTGATCTCAGCGATCTAGCATCAATTCTCTCGATTGAAGCTTACCGATCTCAAGCCCTAATCAATCAAACATGATCAGACCAGATCTCACTTACAATCAGAGATTAAATCCCTTTAAACTGAACCAAAACAATTCAGTCCACACGATTTGACTTAAGTAAGCCATATCATCAAATTGTGCGACCCTAAGGGTTTCCTTTAAATGTCGGTAACGATAACTTACGTTATCACGATCAGTGAGGGGTATCTAGCAACACATCACTGTCTCCCGATATAAAGGAAAGAGTCTTCCAAGACTACACCCAAACCACAGCACAAGTGTGAATCCATTTCACTAGGCATACAAGTTTCCTTTGCCACTGGATGTTCTTATTGGACAAGCGTGTCAAGCCTGTAGCTCCAATATGATGAGCATGATTAGATCAGATGAACATAGTCATCTGGGTATGGCCATACACTTTCTCAATCATCTCATCCAGGGGGCCCCTTTAGAACATCACACTCCAAACTAGGAGATGGCAATCCTATGTCTATCACCAGCGCCCTAACATGACTCATGCTCACCATCCAAGATAGTCTATAACCATTATGTTTCAAATGATATCGAACTACCTCAAAACAATGCCAATCATCATTTAGAAACACAAGTGATCTCAAGTCAGAGGAAGTATGCCACTTGTTCGCATACAAGGATTATTCACATTGTGACAAGCAATTGAACATCCTAGTAGGGTCTGTCCAGTACATCCAATGTACCCATGAGTCTACATCTTATTCCATGCTCGAAGCATCCTATAAGATTAGAACACATATTAGTCTCAATCATATCAAGGTTGTCTCATGTTCACCAAGATATCTCGACTAAGGACTATACTGCATGTCAGCCTAGCTGAACATCATTGAGACATTATTCAGAAGTATACATATTGCAGCAGATAATGTAACAACCTGAATAACAACCATTGCCTTTATAAACATGAAGTTTATACATGATACTGATATAATCCCAAGGCCTCAAACATTAGCCTTAAGGGCATACCCCAACAGTTGGCACCTACCACATGAAGAAATAATTCAAAATCCTCTCTACATATAGAAGCTTCATCAATGCTCAACCGCCCACCCTTCAAAATTCAAATTTGCGCCAGCCCTTTGGAGTTCAAATTTCAAAATTCTTACCATGGAGGAGCCGGCCTTAGATGGAAAGCCAACCAATTGCTTGTGTGCCCAATCCATGTAGCCTTTGTGCAATTAATGGCTGAAATTCTTTCTTATCTTTGCTTAGGCGCCTAGGGGGGAAATGACACATGTAACCCCTAGTTGCCTTGCCTATATATTGTAGCCCTCATGCATCATAGGCATTAGCATGTAATGAAATTTGTCGAGTAGTTTCTAGCAAATTGTAGTCTCTCGGTGCTTGTGTCACCAAGTCTCCTCCTCCCCCTCTATTCGCATCTTCCATCCTCCACTTTCACCCTTACATCCCTTCCTAACAGTGAGCATCATCCCTCCTTAGCAACGCCGAAGCATCACCACTTGAAGGAATCCATCAAGCCGATAACATCTTGAAGGAACTTGGAGGCCGAGACTTACTTGAAGAAGAATCCCATAAGCTAAGTATTCTTTCACCTTGTGGTTCTCTCTTTTCTCCTCAAGTTCAAATCCTACACTAAGTTTCGAATCTTGTAGGGGTTGGCGCTTGAACTTTGGACCCTTTGGCGCATCTCTCTTCTCCACCCCTCCATCATATTAGTTTAGTCTTAAATATTGTCTAGGCAAGAGAACTTGGAGGCTTAACCTCCCTCTTGCACCTTTTGATTGTAAAGCTTTAATATTTTCTTTAAACAACTCACCCACGCCTGTGTGGGATTGCTGTAATGCCTGTGTGTAACCGACATCTTCATCAGAGTAGGACCAGTGAAGAACGGGAAGGTGACCCCTTCTATTCTCAAGGGGTCCACTGTAAGTCCTCTTTAAATTTCTAGTATTTTCCTTCAGCAATTTATTTCAGCAAGTAGATTAATTTTGGATTTTCTTATAAAAATTACAAAAACATCTATTTTCTAAATCCGTTAGTTAATCTCGGTTTTCTCTATTATCCCTATTACAAAAATCTTTTAAAAATCGTTGTTTGCATGATCTGTGTCCTGAGCCCACATCACCCCTGCAGAAACTTTGTTCGCCATTTGGTAACAGCATTGTTCTATGACCGCTTTGGCTTTGAAGACACCAGGAGGGGAGGTATTTATGGCGACGTAGCAGAGGGAGGTTCTCATGATCCCATGGACACCACTTAAGTTGAGGGAGACGACGAGGAGACGGACTCTGTGTTAGTATTTATGCCCTGCATACCAATGTATGGACATGGTCCGGCATTAATTGAACGTACTTTGATAGAATTGATAAAGGCACAGTCGTTATTATGTAGATTGCTTTACCTGCAAGGATGTATTGAATTGCATAAATAATGTCCCAAGAGTTTGGTTGGATCCATTCTCATAAGTAATCACCAATCAAGGTGCCTTAGCCGATATGGGACAACTTTGGTGCATGTGAGACTGGTGTATGGGCTGGTTAGGTGCAGGGCACAGTAACGCAGACAAACAGGTGCATTGGATGCACTGGAGTGACCCATCGTTAGGATTGACTTGTCTAGTAAACAGGTCAATCTCACATGCGAGAGGTTTGCATTGGTCCTTAGACTTGAGGTGTTCATGTCTAGATTTGATAATGGTTGTGTTTTGATGCAGTCTTACGTCTCTCCGTAAATGGGAGACCAAAATGATTGTCATTGGGCATATCATAAGTCACATAGAGACATGGATGACCAATAGTAGGATTTGCCCCTTCCTTGACTAGAAGCATGATATCCACTTTGGGGTGCCCCACCTCATTGGTGCATGACAGGAATGTATGGTCATACTGTTTGATTCATGACCTATAGATTGGATTAATAAACTTATGACTAATCCAATGAGAGGATATCAGTTTAGGCAAAGGGATCTATAATGCATGGGAATCCTCATTGCTTGTTTAGGAGTTGTTGCCAGATTACTTAAGTCCAATGACATGGGTAGTAGTGATGTGTTGCTAGATACCTCTCACTACTTATGATGTTCTATCGTCATTGCCATCGTCATTTGGATCCTATGGGGTCACACGCAATAGACTCTTGACGTTGCATTAATCGGAAGCCTTGGGATCAAGTTATTGGATAGCTTAGATCAATTTGGAAGATTTCATCAATGCCAATGGGCCTGATAAGTTGGAAGAGAGTTATTGGAGCCAACCTTCATTTTGGCAGGTTGACCTGAAATTGACCTAGATTGGTCACATTTGGATTAGGGTTGCATTGGATTGGATCCAATGGCTTAATCAGGCCATGTAATGAAGTTTGAGCTAGCTCATTACCTAATGAAGCCTAATAACAAGTTGTCATGAAGAGAGAATTGACTAAAAGGGGTATAATAGGGAGAAACCCAACCCCATTGGCGCCTAGGGGCAATATGGGGTTTGGGTGGCACAATTTGCTTCATTAGGAAGCATTATGAGCCTCCCCCTTGATCCTTTGATGGAATGCTTGCATCCTTGGTAAGGTTTGGGGCTGATATGGCTCAATGGACTTTTATAGAAAGTCCTAGGCTCATATGGAAGAGGGGATGAGGTTTATGGCAAAGTCTTGGAGACTTTCCTTACCTAAAACCCTAATTGACCCAAACCCTTACCCATAGCCGAATTCTCCTTGATGAGTTGCGCCCACCTCCTCTTGTTATCACCGCCCCTTGCATCTATAAAATAGATGCATGCGTGAGCCTTGAAAGAATTAATTGGTGTAAGCAAGAGACACACAAGAAGAGAAAGGCGCAACACCTCTTCCTCCTTGAAGCCGCAAGCATCACTTCTTCTTCATCTCTCCTTGGCGCAAGAAGAATGATTGCTTGGTGTCTTCTACCTCTTCCTAAGGGCCGAAACTCACCCTCTCCTTCATCTCTTGGAGTAAGGAGGACTTGGAGTTGGCGGCATCATCATCTTCTCCTCTCTACTTGGCGCAACTTCCCTGAAGGAGGCGCAGGCATAGAAGAAGGTGTTTGAAGGCTTGATTCTCTTCCCGAGGCTAGCACCAAGCATGGAAGGGAGCAATGTTGAGAAGGTCAATGCGTGGATACTTGTAGAGGACGAGCACTTCAGTGTCTTCAACATGGCATCATCAACCAAACGAACAAGAGAGGTATCATCTCTAACACATCCTTGTATTCTCTCTCTCGCATGGATCCTTGGGAAAGGAATATGTTTCGGGTTTAATGCTTCTTCCGCTGCATCCTGGGACTGCAAAATTTTAAATTGCACCCGGTATTCCCCAACAGTGGTATCAGAGCTACTTGCGAGAAATACAAGGTGTACATATGCTTGTATGAAAAAAATTTTCAAAAATTTTTCTTTCATCCAAGCACATTTCACCTAGACGACGTTTTCATCCAAACTTCTCTTATCGATTTTTATGGCCGAACTTTGGATTGTGTTTATGATGGATTTAAGACCAAAGGCGCACGTAATTTTGTCAAGTAGAACGGGTATTGTGTCTTTGGACTGGCCGAGTCTCTTGATCTGACAAAATTGCCAGCCGATAGGGTCTATAAATCATCATGAAACTTAATCCCAATTTTAGCATAAATTTGATTGAGAGAATGCTTTGGATGAAGTTGGCGCATAAGGGACTAAAAATTTGATAATGCTTGGTTTTTCAAATTTTATATGCACCACTTGCCACTTGTTTGGGTTGATATGGTCATAGTGAGTGCCCTCCTATGTTGTGATGTGGAAGGATGTTTCCACCTGTGATGAATGCTTGTAAAATCTTTCTACCACCTGCGTGTGGTTCTCCCCCCTTATCTTGATGTTAAAATTTTCATCTTGCTTTAGAATAGATGTAGAATTCTTTTCATAAGATAGGTTAAGGTTCATAAAGACAACATGGTGTCTTCTTCAACCGAATTCTGAGTGGCACCAACTTTGGAAGCTTGGTGATGGATTTGCAGTTGGAGGAAGGGAACTTGCTTTCGGCTTCTAGCTTGGGCAGATCTGCTTAAGGGACACACCACCCTTGGATGCATGATAACATATCACATGGCTCGTGATAAGTTATGTGTATGAAAAGGGCTATAACCATATCGACCATACTAACATGCCTGTAATGTGTTTTTAGTCCCTTATGCGCCAACTTTTCATAAGATAGGTGAAGGTTCATAAAGACAACATGGTGTCTTCTTCAACCGAATTATGAGTGGCACCAACTTTGGAAGCTTGGTGATGGATTTGCAGTTGGAGGAAGGGAACTTGCTTTCGGCTTCTGGCTTGGGCAGATCTGCTTAAGGGACACACCACCCTTGGATGCATGATAACATATCACATGGCTCGTGATAAGTTATGTGTATGAAAAGGGCTATGACCATATCGACCATACTAGCATGCCTGTGATGTGTTTTTCCTTTTGCTGCTACCATAGGAAAATTTGCATGCTAGAAAAGAATAAAAGAAATAGAAATAAACTCTCCATGTAAAATCAAGTCAATAGCCTTCTGATGTGTAGCCCTCGTCAAGCCATCAATCGATGGACTGTGAACTGTTTCTCACCCTCGTGAGACACACCCATCTATCTTTGGAAGGCGCGTGGTGGCAATATGCATCTTAGACTGCCACAAGTGTAGATGTGCCCTCGCGAGGTGTAGGTTGGCCCTGGGCATAACAATCAGGTTAGACTTGACTAGTTTTCATATGTCACTGACATGATGAAACATTAGAGGCAGTTGTTGAGTGGATAGGATCCTGTGTTCTTTCTAGCCCTCACTAGACACAGGCCACCTAGTTTGTCTGAACTAAGAGGAATTGTGTATGGCATAATTGGCTGGCATGCCTACCTAAGGAAGCATGGGATCACTCTGTGCACCCCAACTCACCCTCGTGAGTCGCGGAGACCTCATGTGAAATTAGGATCCAACTCACTTATTTCCAAGTTGAGTTTGAGAGTTATCAACTTGTTATGGAAATAGTGGGAGCAAGCGTTTAATTTAAGACCTTGTTAAATGCTTTATCATTATACTTATTTTGCTTATTTGCTTATTATAGATAATGACATCTCCTAATCTTAGATTGAAACTTCATAAACATAAACTGGATGGAACAAATTGGACAAGATGGTTCAGAATATTGTCCAAAATACTGAAACAAGAGAATAAGATGCATCTTCTTGAAAGACCTCCATCCCAGCCCAGTATTTATTTTACTACAGGGTGAGAGTGGAATGTCTATCTTGAACATTGTGAAGATAATAAATAGTTCACTGCTCTTGTCCTAGAGTGCATGACCCCTGAGGTCCAAGTTGAGTGTGATGAGTTGGGGATTTATGATATCATCATACATCTTCGAGGTCTCTTCACACCATGCACCCTAAATAGTGACCAAAAGAGTTCTGTTTGATCTTTAGGGCATTTGCCTAAATCCAAAAATGACCATGATTCTGCCTCTTTGAAGCTAAAACTTTGGAAGACTGGGAATGCATGGAAATTTCAGGATGGATTAGGGCACCAAGAAGAGCATGGCACAGAAGAAGGGATGTAATCCATCTGCTTCAGGTATTGTGTTACTAAGGTCTTTATGTCTACTTCTTATTCATGGGTACAGGGTACCGCATGTGGAGCTTACTTATATTTTTCATATGCAGGGGCTCAAAAGAAGTAGGATAATAGAGGCTTGGAGGGATCAACTTTCGAGTCAGGAACAGAGCATTGGATGTTGCTGTTGATATCATCTCACTGCCTTCAAGACTTCAACTAGAACTTTACTATTATGTACCAGCTTTTGTATTAGAACATTATGTCCATTGTTTTGAATGGAATTTCAGTTTGAAATAAATGGTATTTCTTTAAATCTGGGATGTTCTATAGAAGTGGTACAATTGTTAATAGTTTGTAGTTTTGTGTGTAACAGTAAATAGATCATGTACAATAATTCAATTAACACTGTCTCATAGCATTGTCACTTGTGGGCCATAAAGCAAATGTCACATCCAAAAAGTCCATGGACTATTGGGATCATTATCCTCTCAGGATTATGATACATGTGAGTTTTGTTTGATGGACAAGGTGACAGATGTAGCCTTGACCATAAACGGTCGAAGGGTAAGTGGCTTGTTGGATCTATACATAGCAATGTGTGTGGACCCATGGAAACAAGCACAAAGAAGTGTTGTATACTTCATTAGGTGTGGATATAACTTATCCAACATATAACTTTGGAGAAATCCATGAAGTTAAGAAATAAAGTGCTGGATCAAATTGGAAGATCTATTAAACACTTTGATTGGATCAAGGTGGTTAGTGTGGAATTTGATGACTTTCCTAAAAGGAGTGTGGGAATATCTCACAGCTTACTTGGAACACCACAACTGTGTGGTGAAATTCAAAGAAGAAAGAGGAACACATTGGATGTGGTTCCATCTTTGAATAGTCATGCAAATTTTGAGGCCATGCTAGCAACTGTTCTGACACGCTATAGTGTGTGTTTGTGGGGCACTGAGAGTGCTATTTCTATCCCGGTGAGAACAAAATATTTGTTGCTCAAATTGTTGTCTTTCTTGAGGAGATATTTCTTCGGAAAGAAGCAAGTGGGAGTAGATTTGATTAGGACAAGGTCCAAAATCAACCACAATAACAATTAGACACAAGTGGAGAGTAGAATCTCACTTACAAGTTGAACATCAACCTGAGGTTCAAGTAACACAGGAACCACATAAGTCAGGATGGATTTGAAATGCTCTCATAGGTTGTGGGCATGATGAATTTTTAATCAAGGATGAACCTAAGACTTATGAGGAAATGGAAGCAGTTAGTGGACCAGATTCCAAGAAATGGCTAAGCGCCATGAGAACTGTAATGGACTCCATGTCTGCTAATCAAGTGTGAGACTTGATTGAGCCACCGAAGGGGTAACACCCATAGGCTGTAAATGGGTCTTCAATGAAGATAGACATGGAAGGTAATGTTGTTACCTATAATGGCAAGCTAGTGAATAAAATTTCAGGCAAATCCACTAGCTGGATAGTGATGAAATTTTCACTAATAGCTTGGTTTGAGTCGATTAGGTATCTGCTTGGTATAATTGCATTTTTTATTATGGCATGTTGTTATGAAAACTGCTTTTCTTAATGGACGTCTAGAAGAGGATGTCTATATGGAAATAGCCGAAAGGTTTTCATATAAAGGCTATAAAGATATGCATGGTCTTATGAAAGCATCTTGAAAAGAGCCTGTTTCTACGAGAAGATCAGTGGGAGCATCATAGTGTTTCTTGTTCTACTTGATTGATGATATTCTCCTCAGATGAAATGACATCCCAGCTCTTCACCCGGTGAAGACAAAGCTTGGGAAGTGTTTTGAGAATAATGATCTAGGGAATGAGGTCTATAACCTAGGCATGTGGGTCTATGGATAGGGATCCAAGAAAGTCATTGCCCTTTAGTCAATCTATGATCATCTAGAAGATTCTGGAGAGGTTCATATTGGGTGATTCCAAAAGTTGATACCTTCTAGGAAGACATGATATGACTCTCTTAAAGATACTATGTCTTATGACATAGCTGGAGAGTAGTAACATGAATCTATAATCCTAGTACTTTGGGTATAGGATAGATCATGTTTTGTGCAGTATGCACAAGACCATATGTGGCGAATGTTTGGAGCATGGCCAGTAAGTTTCAATCAGATCCTAGTGTTCAAACACTGGATAGCTGTAAAAGCAATCCTTCATGCTTGGGAAGTATAAAGGATTGAGGTCTAGTCTATGATAGACAGGAAGAACTTTATGTACAGTGGTACACTGATACTTCGTTCTAGTCTAATGACTATCGTTCACAGCCAGGATTTGCGTTTTGCCTTGATGAGGTGTTGTATGCTGAAAGAGCTTTATGCAAACCACAGTGGCAAATTCTATAATTAAGGCTGAGTACATTGCATCTTCTTGTGGCAGCCAAGGAAGCAGCTTCATTCACTTGAACTTGATTTAGTTCCTGATGCTTGATGGTTTAGTATGATTCTTACTGGGCCATAGCATGAGCAAAGGAACTTGACACTCAAGTATGTACTGCAACAATATCATCTGATCTTAAAGATTATGGATAAAGATGATATTCAAATTTCTGAAATAAACACAGATAACAATCTTGAAAAACCCACTGACATAGCCTCTAGCGTAGCGGAAGCTAGATAAGTCATACTAGAGACATGAGACTGAATAAATTCAGTTCCCCTTGGTCTTAGTGCAAGCGAGAGATTGTTAGTATTTATGCCCTACAGACCAATGTATGGACATGGTCCGGCATTCATTGAACATACTTTGATAGAATTGATAAAGGCATGGTCATTATTATGCAGATTGCTTTACCTACGAGGATGTATTGAATTGCATAAATAATGTCCCAGGAGTTTGGTTGGATCCATTCTCATAAGTAATCCCCAGTCAAGGTGCCTTAGCTATTACGGGACAGCTTTGGTGCATGTGAGACTAGTGTATGGGCTGGTTAGGTGCGGGGCACAGTAACGCAGACATACAGGTGCATTGGATGCACTGGAGTGACCCATCGTGAGGATTGACTTGTCTAGTCAATATGTCAATCTCACATGCGAGAGGTTTGCATTGGTCCTTAGACTTGAGGTGTTCATGTCCAAATTTGATGATAGTTGTGTTTTGATGCAGTCTTACGTCTCCCCATAAATGGGAGACCAAAATGATTGTCATTGGGCATATGATAGGTCACATAGAGACATGGATGACCAATAGTAGGATTTGCCCCTTCCTTGACTGGAAGCATGATATCCACTTTGGGGTGCCCCACCTCATTGGTGCATGATAGGAATGTATGGCCATACTGTTTGAGTCATGACCAATAGATTGGATTAATAAACTTATGACTAATCCAATGGCAGAAAATCAGTTTAGGCAAAGGGATCTATAATGCATGGGAATCCTCATTGCTTGTTTAGGAGTTGTTGCTAGATGACTTAAGTCCAATGACATGGGCAGTAGTGATGTGTTGCTAGATACCTCTCATTACTTATGATGTTCTATCATCATTGCCATCGTCATTTGGATCCTACGGGGTCACACGCAATAGACTCTTGACGTTGCATTAATCGAAAGCTTGGGATCAAGTTATTGGATAGCTTAGATCAATTTGGAAGATTGCATCAGCGCCAATGGGCCTGATGAGTTGGAAGAGAGTTATTAGAGCCAAACTTCATTTTGGCAGGTTGACCCGAAATTGACCTAGATTGGTCACATTTGGATTAGGGTTGCATTTGATTGGATCCAATAGCTTAATCAGCCCTTGTAATGAAGTTTGGGCTAGCTCATTACCTAATGAGGCTCAATAACAAGTTGTCATGAAGAAAGAATTGGCTAAAAGGGGTATAATGGGGAGAAACCCAACCCCATTGGCGCCTAGGGGCATAATGGGGTTTGGGTGGCACAATTTGCTTCATTAGGAAGCATTATGCGCCTCCTCCTTGATCCTTTTATGGAATGCATGCATCCTTGGTAAGGTTTCGGGCTGATATGGCTCAATGGACTTTTATAGAAAGTCTAGGCGCATATGGAAGAGCGGATGAGGTTTATGGCAAAGTCTTGGAGACTTTCTTTACCTAAAACCCTAATTGACCCAAACCCTTACCCATAGCCGAATTCTCCTTGATGAGTTGCCCCCACCTCTTCTTGTTATCACTGCCTCTTGCATCTATAAAATAGATGCATGCGTAAGCCTTGAAAGAATTAATTGGTGTAAGCAAGAGACACACAAGAAGAGAAAGGCGCAACACCTCTTCCTCCTTGAAGCCGCAAGCATCACTTCTTCTTCATCTCTCCTTGGTGCAAGAAGAAGGATTGCTTGGTGTCTTCTTCCTCTACCTGAGGGCCGAAACTCACCCTCTCCTTCATCTCTTGGAGTAAGAAGGACTTGGAGTTGGCGGAATCATCATCTTCTCCTCTCTACTTGGCGCAAGCATAGAAGAAGGTGTTTGAAGGCTTGATTCTCTTCCCGAGGCTAGCACCAAGCGTGGATGGGAGCAACGTTGAGTAGGTCGACGTGTGGATACTTGTAGAGGACAAGCACTTGAGCGTCTTCAACATGGCATCATCAACCAAATGAGAAAGAGAGGTATCATCTCTAACACATCCTTGTGTTCTCTCTCTCACATGGATCCTTGGGAAAGGAATATGTTTTGGGTGTAATGCTTCTTCCGCTGCATCCTGGGACTGCAAAATTTTAAATTACACCCGGTATTCCCCAACACTCTGATGAGTAGATCTTTGTGAGTATCATTTTTCCCTACCTATTACTTACTTGTGCTTTATTGATTAATCATGATTTTATACTTGTGTAGGGAAGGATGACTCTGTCATGCTTCTTGTGTTCGCCGCTTCTGATCCTCGATTACTTTCCACTACTACATACTTTCGATTGGGTTGTATAACATGATTCGATATTGCTATTTGATGTTACTTCGATATGGTTGTACCTAATATTTTGATGTTTGAGATTGATGCGCTGTGATGTTCAGTATGATATATGATTTTGTTATGATGAGATGTATACCTGTGTGGTTTGTTTAAATCATAAATTATCATGCCAAAATTTTTCTTAATGATGAATTACTGTTCATAATGATACTTGAGAATTGGAAATAGATCTAAAATGATGAGTTTATTTCTTTGATATAATCTGTTGAAATTTTCCATTGATTGATACATGAAGTTTTGGGTGAATATATTGTTTAACGAATGAGATTTGAAAGTGAAGTAATTCTTTTGAATAAAATGAGCATATGTTGTATGATTTTTGGATTAATATCAATTGATTAAACCTAGTAAATCATTAAAGTCCGTCTTGTTATTTGTTGGGAAGAAATAATCCAAAATCCACAAAGAAAATTGACTCCCCTATTTGGCACTGCGAAAATTTGGCAGTGGTCCCTAAAGTTATGGGTTGAAGTCTGAAAAGAATAACTCCTCTTCTTGGCATTGTATTTGCAATGGTACCTAAGACAAGAGTTGAAGTTCAATAAAAAGTATGTATCTATGTAGGTGCATGCCATGAGAGAAATTCTTTGACATTGACTCCGCTATCTCAAGAAGAATTCTTTCTACTTAAGGAGATATGAGTTCTATTATGTTGGTTAAGTGACCAATATATTATAAATATGTCACCAGAAGAAAGGTGGTATTCATTTTAGAAAATGTCAAAGATGCAAAAGACAATTTGAATGAAAAAAAAAAGATTTTGTGTTTCCTATTCCTATAAACAAAAGCATCATGGACTAAAAACTTAAACTAGGTGAACTCATGAGATTGACATTCTATTCATGCACGTTGCAAAATTTTATTTGATTGAATTATGGATCTTAGGGACTAAATTCGGAAGACGATATATTTACTTGAAATTTAGAGTATTTATTTGATGTGAATTTTTCATATGTAATTGTATCTTAGGAATTTATTCATCATCTAATAATTTATTTTCATAATCTATATTACTTTCTTTATTTGCTTGAGGACAAGCAAAGTTTGAGCCTTATGCGTTTGATGACTCTAAATTTCATAGTATTTTTCATACTTATTAACCAGTCTTTTGGGTCATAATTTTGCTCTTTTGCTTTATTTTCATGCCTTATTTGTCAAATACTTCGGAATCTACACCTTTCTTGGTTTTGATCAATTTCAGATAAAAAGGCATTATTATCACAAGTTCTCGAGCAATTTCAATGTATGGACGAATTCCAATCATCAAGAGGAGTTTACACAAAAAATTTCAAGTCAAACCGGATTTTCCTACGAAATTACGGTAGTGTCGTAATTAATTTTACGACCGTAATTTGAGAATATGGCACTACCATAATGGATTTCACGGCCGCAACCCGCAGAAGTTTTTTTTGGAAATTACGTCACTGCCGTAATGAATTTTATAGTACCGTGATTTCAGTCCAGATTCAGAAAAAGACTTCAAGAGGATTTCAAACGAATTACGGCACCACCGCAATTATTTTATGGTACTGTAATTCTGGGTCATTTCCTTACAGAAACTTTCGAAGCCATTTCGGCAGTACCGTAACATTCATCACGGTACCTTAATTTGCGCCCAGTTTCCTGATTCTTCTGCTAAAAAATTAAAAAGATGATTTCTTGAGATTTAGGGCACCAATTAAAGATCAGTAAAAAGGGGAAGACTCAGCATGATGAGGGAAAGATTCTCGAAGCAACAAGGAACAATTTTCATTAACGATTCATGGAGAATTTCAGTGGATCGCCGCTGCCCTAGGGTTCATCGATTCTCAGCCTACAAACCACATCCGGCCATGAAATTTGAAAAGAAGCTTCACCTGAAGGAGGAGAACACATGCTAGAAATTTCAGAGCGGAAGGAATCCGATCGAGGGAGAAATCAACAAAACAGTGGGCGCCGCCATTGTTCATCGCATCCAGTGCATGTTACGGCACCATGTTTTGTAATTTTTCTCTCCTTTTTGACTTTTGATCCTCTGAAATTATGGTTTACTGTAATCTTTCCATCATGCTAGCTTAATTTTCTTATGGGACGTGGGGGTGTTATCCCCTTAACTTCTTAATGACTAGACATTGTTAATTTCATCAGGATGATTTTGTTATGATAATTCTACTTATGTGATGATTGCTTATAATTCTCCTTAGTCTCACATTTTCAGCATGTTTTAGAATTTTGTGAAATAGACTCAGAAGTTGATTGCAAAATTTGGAACCGTAGAATCATTGAGTTTAGAACATATCGTAAGAGATTAGATTTTGTTCTTAATTCTGATTTTTAGTAGTTTTATTGCCATGTTGATTTTCTGATCTTTGGATTGAGTTATTATGTTAAAGTTGATTTGATATTGTAAGAGATTAAATATCTAATCATCGAAGAACCTTAAGTAGAGCCTGAGAAATTATGGTATGAGAATACATAGTTTCTTTTGAGATGTTTGACTTAGAATTCGGATGCACGAGAGTGATCCTTGAGTTCTTTGTCAATAATTTACTTATCTTCAGCATTGAATAGATCCTGCACGAGAGTGAGGATTGGTTCTTTGTATAATTATCTGCGCGAGAGCGAGATAATTCCATTATGAAATAAATTATATCTATATCAAAATGAAATTTGACAGACAATACTTTATTTCCTTCTAGCCATTAAAATTAAGGCGGATGAACCCCTAGTCCCAGTTTTCTTCTCTGACAAATCGATTATTCAGTACTTGGCAAACAAGGTCTCTGTGGTTTGATATCTTTTTATTACTTCGAGTATCCGTGCACTTGCTGACTACAACAATAGGACATGAGAGAAAATTTAATATAGTATATAACACTTAGGGCCTGTTTGGCCCTGCTTCCATTCAAATTATAATCAGCTTTTAAATAAAAATCTATTTGGAAATGGTTTGGTAATCAAAAACGTAAAGCGGATGACAGCTAGAAAAATCAGAATTTTAGGAAGCTAGAAATCGTAGCTTCCTTCTAATTTTGATTCTCTTCAAAAGTGAGAATCAATTTATAAAAGTTGCCATTGCCAAAATTTCTAATTTTTCCCTTGTAAATTACCTTCTTTGCAGCACCTTTTTTCCCCTTCTCGATTCCTACGCAGCCCTTGCCGATGCTTGTTTGATTCCCTATTGCTCGCTATTTTACCCTATTTGCATTTTTCCTCTCCATATTTGCCCGAGCTCCTCTTCTTCACCAAGTAATCGCATTTCTTCTTACGAATCCTAATTTTCTCATGAATCACCATCTTTGTTCATACTTTGCAAAACTACTCATATTTTTTTATTCTATTTTATGATAGTCTTTTCTTTTAAACTTTTCTACATTTGTGGGATTTCTACTAAAATAAAACATAGATAGAATTAATTCTCTATTTAAGTTGGCAATTAAAATGATGGAATCATAGTCTTATCTACGCTCTTAATTGTGTAATTTCATAAGTCATATTTAAATTTTTTTTTCTTATTCAATGTTGTATTATGAGTGTTCTATGATTTAGTGTAAAATGAATTCTTATTTTCATTGTTATTTGAAAACTATTAGAGGGAAATCAAATGAATATGACTTGCAACCAAATTGCTGACGAAAAAATTAAAGCAAAATGGGATAAGAAGAATGTTAATATTTTTTGTGACATATGTATTGAAGCAATTCATGACGGGATGCGTCCTAGTACTCACTTTAATACTTGAGGATGGAAATTTTTGATATCTGAGTTTGAAAAAAGAACAAATTGCAAGTATGACAATTTGCAATTGAAAAATCAGTGGGATCAATTGAAGAATAAATGGAAAAAATGGAGGCAATTGATCGGAAAAGAAACTAGACTAGGATGGAATCCATTTAAGGGAACAATTGAGGTAGATGAAGAATGGTGGGCACAAAAAATCAAGGTACTATTTTTGTACATCTTTTTGTTCATTCTTTTTTTTTATTCACTTAATTATTCACTACTTTTTTTTCTTGTAGGTTGATCCCAGTTTTGCCAAGTTCAAGAAAGAAGGAATTGAACCTGAATTATCTTCTAAATTTGACATAATGTTTGGGGATATTTTGGCTCCTAGAGATTATGCTTGGGCATCTTCACATAACAATTTGCAAGAAAATGAGCAAGTTGATTCTATTCCATTCACGATTGACACAATTAATTTGGAGGCACCTGAGGATTCAAATTATGAAGAACTATATAAGACTTTACACTATGTGTTTGATGGTGTTTCTGAAGAAAATATTTACAAGAAAGAAAAACAACAAATGATATATGAGGATACTCCTTTGGGGAGAAAAACAACTGAAAAAGTCACAAAAAGGGTGAAAATGGCAACAAGAAAGGCTGGAACTGCATCTGAGATTAGAAATGACATTATGACTCTAGTTCAAAGTGTCCAAAATAGGACAAGTGTGACTTCAAGACTAGTGGATCGAGCTGGTTATTCCATGGGAGAAGTAGTAGCTGATCTTAAGACTATTGCTGAGTTAAAAGTTGAAAGAGAGGTGTATTTGTTTGTTGTTGATTTATTAGAGGAGAAGATAAAAAGAGAAGCATATGTGGCACTTGAAACTGATGAAGAAATGACGGAATGGCTTAAACATAAGTTTAAAAAGGCCAAATACGTTGCATTATAGACTAGTAGTTTGTTTGTTTTTTGAACTAGTAGTATGTTTGTTCTATGAATTTGTGGTATTCATAGATAATTTGGATTTGCTTTACAATGGAATAAATTTGAATTTGCTTTGCTTTATGAACTATTGGTATGTTTAGAGTATTTGTTTCATGAACTAGTTGTTATTGTTCATGTGTAGTTGTTAACTTCTCTTTTTTTATTATTGATGAAGAATAATTTACACTAGAAGTTGGAAGTGTAGTTGTGTATATTACTGAATATTATCTGAAATATTTGCATAAAGAACCTTGCTCGTTAGTTTTCAGACAGGTTTACAGTGTCTATACGAAATCCTAAATGGACATAAAAAAGGTGTTTGAATATGTTTAGGATGTCTACAAAGGACTTTTAAATATTATGTGCTGAGATGCAAAACAAATATGATCTACAACCATCACGAAGAATGTCTGTAGTTGAAAAAGTGGCATTGTTTATGTATATTGTTGCCTTAGATGCATCATTTAGGAATGCAAGTGAGCATTTCCAACGTTCACTTGAAACTATTAGTAGATGTTCTGCTGAAGTACTAGGAAAAATGAAAGAAAGATTTGCTGTAGATATGATAATGTTGGTGTATATGCCCTAGGACCTAGTATTGGTCCATTATTGTACTACTTAACATTGATATTTATATATCATAATGGCATTGTCGTTATCATTGTTTGTTTACATCTGCGAATCTGTACTTATGTGATAATGTCCCTAGAGACAGATTGGATCTGTGCTCAAACTTGTTGTCCCTAGTCAAGTACCTTAGTAGATATGGGACAATTATGGTATATGAGAGACTGGTATATGGGTTGGTTAGGTACAAGACGCTAACGCAGACATATGGGTATATCAGTGGTAGATATACTGGATCAACTCGCTGTGAGGTAATGACTTGGTGTCATGAGTTATCCTCACAAATGACAGGAGATGTATTGATCCCTAGACTTGAGGTCATTGACTCTTCTATGTGGTTAGGGACATGCTTTGATACAACCTAACATCTCGCCGTAGTTGGGAGGTCATAACGGTTGTCATTGAGTATGTCACGACCCATATGAGAAGATTAATTGACAGATAGAGGATTTGCCCCTTCCTAATGGAAGCTTGATATCCAAAGAGCCCCTTATGGTTCTCTGACTGAATGTGTATGGTCATACCCAAGTGACAACCTGATTTAGTCATAACCATGTGATTGGGTTAAAACAAGTGGTGACACACTTGTCCAATCGGATATCAGTTTGGCAAAGAGACTATAATGCATCAGTGCCTAGTTGCGATGATGGGGATGTCAATGTCGATATCCATTCCGATGACTTGGGTAGCAATGATGCACTGTTAGCTGTCACTCACTGCTTGTGGTGACCTTAGGTCAGCACTGCCAACGTCAAAGGAACCTACAGGGTCACACACCTTAATGCTCGAGTTTTCGTATTGATCGGATAGCCTTTGGATCGAGTTATTAGATAATTCAGATCTATTTGGGAGATTCATCAGCGCCAATGGGCCTGATGAGATGGAAGAAACTTATTAAGGCCAACTTCCATTTTTGGCATATTGACCAAATTAACCATGGTTAACCTCGTTTGACCTTAGGTTAAATTGGATTGGATCCAATGGGTTGATTAACATGCATAATGGACCTTAGGCGGAGAAAATTTCTAAGCGACCCGGGTCGCTTAAAAATTTCTAAGCGGATGGGCTTAATTTTTGCCCATCCAACATTTTTTTTTAAAATTTTTTTTAGAAATAATGTACTCCTTGTAAGCTTTCCAATGGTATCAAATTTAGAGTATTTTACATCACGTGTACATATATAATTCCCTATACAAGATTATATTTTTTTTATATAAATAAATAGGTTTTTTTGTTTTATATGTGATATTGATTAGGGTATTATATACGTTTACGTGATGTAAAATACTCTAAATTTGATACCATTGGAAAGCTTACAGGGAGTACATTATTTCTAAAAAAAATTAAAAAAAAATGTTGGATGGGCAAAAATTAAGCCCATCCGCTTAGAAATTTTTAAGCGACCCGGGACGCTTAGAAATTTTCTCCACCTTGGGCTAGGCCCATTATATAATTGGGCTTACTAATAAGTTAATTGGGCTTAAGGAGAAGAAAAGATAAGCGCATATTTAACCCTAGTTAGACTAGGGTTAGCGCCTATGCCTTAATTAATATCATGTGATTAATAAAAGTTGATTTTGAATTAATCATTTGAGATAAAATAGGGGCTAATTAATTAATTAAGTAGAGTCGTATTTTTGTGGAGATTTAATAGGGCTGATTTTATTTAAATTAATTAGAGTCCTAATTGGATTAGGATTTAATTAATTAATTCCTAAAATCATGCTCTCCTAATTCTTCTCCAAGCCACACATGTTCTCTATAAAAGAGACCCTAGCCCGCCCCTCTCATGACACTAATTTCTCTTGGAGGCGTGGAGATAAGTGGAGGGGCAAAAGCTTGGGGTTCTTAGAGATTTTCTCCTCTTCTTGCATCAAGACTAAAGTGATATTCTTCCTCTTCTTCCCTTGGCACTTCCCCACCTTGGTGATTGGCGCAAGTGTTCAAGAGGAACTCCCTTGGCGTGGATCTTCTTCCCGAGGCTAGCACCGGGCGTGGAAGAAGAAGACTCGAAGCATCTGTGTGTGTGAGACTGTAGAGGGCGCACACTTGGGCGCCTACATCGACATCGCCTCAAATTGTTTCAAGGTACCTTCTCATCTCATCATCTTGACTCCCTCGCATGACGATCTTCACTGGGTTTTTGGGACTAGCCTGTTTCGGGGTTATTCTTTCGCTGTGCTTTCTATGATAATTTTTTAAAATATCCCCGGGGTTTCCCAATAGTGCTATCAGAGTGACTTGTGAGCCTCGAATGATGTTTTTCATGCTTTTCTATGCTCACATGTCATATGTAATTTTCACAAATTGCATATGCCATGCTCACAATTTTTCTAAGTTGGAAAAATTGTATGTCTTTTCTTCCAATCCTCTATCCAATTTCTTTTGGATTATTGGATGATTATTTTTCTGATTGATTTAAGATCGAAGGCGCACGCAATTTTGTCAAGTAGGACGGGCATTGTGTCTTCGGACTAGCCGGGTCTCTTGATTTGACAAAATTGCCAACTGAAAGGATCTATAAAATTATGATGGTTTAATCTCAGATAATAAAAAGATATGTGATAAGAATAAGAGGAAGAAAGACATGTTTTATAAGAAACTAAAATTTCAGATTTTAGGTTTTTCATGAGCATATAGAATTGCATGAGTAAGTACCTTGTTTGTGCATGATGTTGTGATCATTAGTCAAGCCCCATATGCATGCTTGTGATGTATTCTTGTGAGGCCTTTGTGCCACCATTATTTTTCTTTTATTTTGTAAAATTCAAGATGAAGATTATGGGGGCGCATCCTACATAATTGATGGCGCAACAAGCTTCAACAAAGGTGGTGCATCTTCCTTGAAGGAGGACCCATGGCATTGGCCGAACCATTGGGGTGTGCTTCTAGGGTTTCCCTAGAACTACCTTTAGGGTTTGAGAGCTAAACCATGGTGTGGTGGACCTTGGAGCTAACCTTGAAGATCAAGCAAGAGGTCAGCTAGGCTAGGTAGAGTTTTTAGGGGCTTGAGTCCTAGGTCAAGAATTGAACCCCTTTTGGCGTGGGCTTGTTCAATGTCTTGAATGGGCTATGATCACATCATCCTTTTACTGCTTTTCTTATCTGCTAAAGCATGCCTACAATGTTTTATCTTTATGTTCTCACTGTACGATTGCATGCCTGTAATGTTAGACATAAGATAAAACTAAGAGGATGAGACCTCAAAAACCCTCAATCAAATATATCAAGTCTAGTAGCCTTCTAACGCGTAGCCCTCGTCAAGCTATCGATCAGTGGTGTTGTGCACTGTTTTCCACCCTCGTGAGACACACCAACTTATCTTTAGAAGCTGTGTGGTGACAATGGTTTCCCCAGTCCAGTTTTACCCTGGGCGTGCCTTCGCAAGGAAACTTGTTGGCCCTGGGCATAACGGTTAGGAATGGACTTGACTAGATTTTCACATGTGCTGGGCACATAATGGAACTCTAGAGGCATCATTGAGAGGTTAGGGTTTCATGCTGTATCCAGCCCTCGTTGGACATGAAATGCCTAGACTGTCTCAACAAGGTGAGTTTCTTGGAGCAACCGGCCAGCACGCACACCTTAAGAAGCATGGGCCACTTTGTGCATCTCATCCCACCCTCGTGGGACGCAAAGTCTCATGTGGAATAAGGATCCCATCTCACTAGGAAATCTTAAATTTCTCGATTGACTTTGTGGGTTGTCAATTCGATTAAAATAGTGGGAGCCATAATCATTTAAAACAAGTCCACTTTAAATGATTCAAAATAGTACTAATCTACTGTTTCTTGGTTGTTGTAGAACAATGGCTGTGAACAATGGCAGATGGTCACGGTGATCTACCCTGGAAAGGGATAAGTTGGTTGGATCCAACTTACTGGATTGGTATATGAACTTGAGAATTGTGCTCAAGCTCGAGAGGAAGCTCTATGTCCTTGAGCAGCCAACTCCTGAGCCACTTCCATGCTCGGCCTCAGCGGTTGAGAAGGATGCTTATAATAAGTATCAGGCTGATACTTTGGAGGTTGCTATTCGATTCGCCTAGCTATTAGGACTCGGATTTTCTGGTACTCAACCTTGTTCTCTGTGGGATTCAATATCTTTTATATTATTTCGACATAACCATGCACTTGCGGGACGTGTCAAGTTTTTGGCGCCGTTGCCGGGGAACAACGGTTGATATTAGTATACTTCTGAGAATTGGTAGACTAGGCCATATGTTAGATTTTCTTTACTGCACTATTATTTTCTTTTTCTCTTTATTTACTTGTTGTCTTAGAACTTTATAATCTTGACTGACCATTTTATGCAAAGAAGTTCTAGGGCAGGTACATTCTTTGACATTGATCCAGAAATCGAGCGCACCTTCAGGACAAGAAGGAAGCAAAATCAAATTTTGAAGAAAGAAGTGATGAACCATCCAGAAGGAGAAAATCAGATGGAGCACATTCAGCTTGATTCAAACAATGATCGAGTACCACAACCAATGGGGAACAACTATAACAACATGACACTGAAAGATTATTCTACTCCCTATGCTTACAGTTTTCAATCAGGAATTGCTAGCCTGCTGTTGAGGCCAATAACTTTGAAATAAAACCTGCTCTTCTTTCTATGGTGCAACAAAACCAGTTTGGTGGTTCTCCTCTTGAGGACCCCAACATGCACCTCTCTATTTTTCTAGAATATTGTGATATGTTGAAAATTAATGGTGTGTCTACTGATGCTATCAGGTTGTGACTATTTTCCTTCTCTTTGAGGGACAGAGCGAGAGCTTGGCTGCACACACTACCTTCTACTTCGATAAGAACATGGGCAAAGCTTTCTCAATCCTTTCTCTCCAAGTACTTCCCTCCATCAAAGACAATTCAATTGTGAAATCAGATAACGAGTTTCATGCAAAAGGATGGAGAATCCCTATACGAAGCATGGGAGAGGTTTAAAGAGCTCCAAATGATGTGTCCACATCACGGAGTTGAGACTTGGGTTTTTATCCAAACGTTCTACAGCGGTTTGGATTACAACACAAGACTTACAGTGGACACTGCAACAGGAGGCGCTTTGATGAATAGGAGAGTTGAGGATGCAATGAACCTTCTCAAGGACATGACAATTAACCATCACCAATGGACATCTGAGAAAGGTACTTCTACCAAGAAGTCAAGTAAGTATGACCTTGACTCTTTGACTGCACTTACGGCTAAGGTGGATAATTTGACTAGAAAGCTTGACTCTTGGTCTGTTAATTTGATGGATATTAACTCTATTTCTTGTGAGGTCTGTGTAGTTGTAGGTCGTGTAGGGGCAGATTGTCAGGTAGGAGATGGACAGATGGGTGCGATCAACTTTGAGCAATTGAATGCTGTTGGAAATTTTAACCTGAACAACAATCCATACTCCAGCACATTCAATCCAGGGTGGCGTAACCACCCAAATTTCTCTTACCGGACAACTCAACCAATTCAGCCTATACAAGTTCTACCACAGCAAGCCCAGCCCTCACAAGAAAACTTTAGGCAACCCCAACAGAACAATTTCAGACCGCCAGGATTTCAGGCTAAGAACTACAATGCGCCACCGCCACAGCCAAGACCGAATAATGATCCAAATCTGAGCAAGCAACATGAAGGACTTACAGACATGATAAAACCTATGATGACAAGGATGGACTCCCTGGAAACAAACAACAAAATGCTAGAGAGCCAGCTAGCCCAGCAAGCTAGCTCGTCTTCGAGAGCACCAGGCAAGCTTCCATCACAACCAGAAGTAAACCCGAGGGAGCATTGCAATGCAATCTCCACTCGGAGTGGCAAACAACTCGAAGACCCAAAGATGCCGACTGATGACAGGATAGATGAAGTGATACCAGAACCTGTGGAACCACGTTCAAATGAAACATCAGTGGCACCTGAACTAGCTGAAGAGGAGCGGCCCTACGTGGGACCACCTGCATACAAGCCACTGATTCCTTTTCCACAGAGGCTTGTCAAAGCTAAATTAGACAAGCAGTTCGGTAAGTTTTTAGAAGTATTAAAGAAACTTTATGTTAACATCCCTTTCGTTGATGCTCTTTCACAGATGCCGACTTATGCAAAATTCCTGAAAGATATCTTATCAAACAAGAGGAAGCTAGAGGATCAAGGGACTGTTGCACTTACTGAGGAGTGCAACTCCATCATTCAGAACAAGCTCCCTCAGAAGCTTAAAGACCCAGGCAGTTTCTCCATACCCTGCTAGATTGGGGAGATGTCCTTTCAGAGAGCTTTGTGCGATCTAAGAGCAAGCGTTAGCCTCATGCCATTATCACTTTGTAAAAGGCTAGACCTAGGGGATTTGCAACCAACTAGTATTTCTATACAGCTTGCAGACAAATCTGTGCGTCACCTAATTGGTATTTTAGAGGACGTACCTGTTAAAATAGAAGATTACTTTATTCCTACTGATTTTATTATTTTGGAGATTGATGAGGATGATAGGCTCCCTATAATTTTGGGGAGACCTTTTCTTGCTACTGCAAGTGCTGTCATGGATGTCAAGAATGGGAAACTATCTTTGAACATCTGTGGCAACGTTATTCAAATTGATTTAACGGACACCTTGAAAAAACCTTTTCTTACAGGCATATGCTGCAGTATTGACACAATGAAAAAAGGCACACAAAATGTTGAGCCCTACAGAAGAGAAATGGAACCATTGGGACCCACCCTGACAAACCCCACTAAAGATGCCAAGAGCTACAAAGCACGCACCAAGTTTTGGCATGACAAGCGCATAGCCAAGAAGAAATTTCATGAGGGAGACAAAGTACTTCTATTCAATTCAAGACTTCGGCTATTTCCAGGAAAGCTTCGCATGAGATAGTCTGGTCCTTTCACAGTTCAAAAAGTTCAACCTTATGGTGCTATCACAATTTGGACAGAATGAACTGGAAGTTTCACAGTTAACGGGCACCGCCTCAAGCACTACAACAAAGATGAGCGGGTCGAAAGAGTAGAAGCTCTAGCTTTTTCAGACCCCCGGACTTGCAACTTTGAAAACTCTTATGGTCGAGCAACCGACCTAAACCTAGCGCTCTTGGGAGGCAACCCAAGTTTTTGATTGATTTTAGTTCTTTTGCATAGTTTTTCCATGTCGTTAGTTAGTGTTTTAGAACATTGTTTTGTTTTTCATTTAATTTTAGTTTTCTATAGGGGGGTCGCTACTGATTTAATGCCTCTTTATGTTGTAGGAGGAAGTTGGAGTGCATGGGAATTTTTCTAGATTTTTTCAGAATTTTCTGAGTTAATCAGTGCAAATCACGGCCTGGTGAACCCCATGGGGTTCACCCGTGAACTGCACTGTACAGGCGCTTCCAATTCTAAGACCAGAATGTTTCATGGGCAGGTGAACCCCACGGGGTTCATCGGTATTTCTTTCTGCACAAAACCAATCAGAGGAATTCACGGGCAGGTGAACCCCACGGGGTTCACCAGTATTCTATCTACACAGGAACCATCCAGTGAGCTTCACAGGCAGGTGAACCCCATGGGGCTCACCATCTTTCCGAAAATCCGAAAACCCCCAGAATGCTTCACGGCTCGGTGAACCGCAGCGGGTTCACCCGTGCTTCTGTCGCAACAGCACCCGACCCAGTATACTTCATGGGTTGGTGAACCCAGGCGGGTTCACTAGTATTCTAACCAGTACTCTACCAAAAATTAGGGCATCGCGCGACTCATCCGCCTCTGCCACTTGTTTGTGCTGACTTTTCAGCCGATCGCGCCGCCCTCTTGTCTTTCCAGCATGCGGAGGAGGTTCCCAATGGTTAAATACAAGTTTCCAAGTCTGGTTTCTTCTTCAATCGACCCCAGATTTTAGTTTCCGCTCGTCCACTGTTCTTCGAGTTTTCTCTACCGATCTACCGCCGCCTCCCGATTTTATCGAAGCTGACTAGATCGTGCCGTTTTCTCTCCCTCTTAGCACTCGAAGAAGATCTCTAAGGGTTCGATCCAACCTTCCTTTTCATCCAGACAGATTTCTACTTCAATCGATTCCAGATTCCAAGTTTTCGCTCCGCCTGCTGCCTCGACGCCAATTTTTGCCGATCGCCGTTGCCTGCGTTTTTCCTCAAGCCACTGGCCGGATCTTCTCGCATCAAAGCTAACTAGATCTACTCCTCGAGGCTTCCCTGCTGAACTTGATCTTTACCACCATCATGCCTCCACGAACCAAGGCCATGGCTGCCAAGAAAACCGCGCGGCTGACACCAGCGTTCTTAGACTCGTCCGCCACCGACAATGAGGAGTACGAGCCAACGCTGTTAGGGTCCCCTTCAAGGGGGAGCGAGAAACCCTAAGGTGAGTACCCCTTTCTAGAGGGGGGCGCAAGTGACCTTTCTTTATTTTAGCAGCGGAATTAGGGTTTCACATTTGATCGCATGCTATACATTCATATGATCAACTTAAACATCAAGTGAAAGATGCGTTACCATGGCCATGAGAAGGAGGCGGCTTGGAAGCAAAGACCAAGAGAGATCTTCTCCACAAGTGACGCACACAAGAAGAGAGATGGCTTCTTCTTGTTGATCTTTGTGCTAGCAAAGATCTTCAAGTGTCCTTGCCGAATGGAAGGGATGGGAGACGAGATCTTGCTTGGGCGAGAGCTCCACACGTTCGTCCACCTCTTCTCCACACGCCAATTGCAAGAAGCCAAGCGAAGTGAAGTCAAGTGGTGAACGGCTTGGCGTTAGGCATTTTGAAGAAGAGGCCATGATGACTTACCATAAATGGAAGCATGCACTCATAAACGACCAAAACGCCATCACCCTTTCGAACCATGCGTTCACATAAGTGAACCGGTTCTCTTTTGGTTTAATTGCATTTGGTTCAACAAACCAAATCAAATAAGCCCAAGCCCCCTTTGGTCTAGATCATATCAAACCCTAAGGTTCAAGATCTAACCGTTCATCTCCTGATGCTCCTGATCTCACTGATCTAGCATCACCTCTCTCGATCGAAGCTTACCGATCTCAAGCCCTAATCAATCAAACATGATCAGACCAGATCTCACTTACAATCAGAGATTAAATCCCTTTAAACTGAACCCAAACAATTCAGTCCACACGATCTGACTCAAGTAAGCCATATCATCAAATTGTGCGACCCTGAGGGTTTCCTTTGAATGTCGGTAACGATAACTTTCGTTATCACGATCAGTGAGGGGTATCTAGCAACACATCACTGTCTCCCGATATAAAGGAAAGAGTCTTCCAAGACTACTCCCAAAACACAGCACAAGGGTGAATGCACTTCACTAGGCATACATGTTTCCTTTGCCACTGGATGTTCTTATTGGACAAGCGTGTCAAGCCTGTGACTCCAATATGATGAGCATGATTAGATCAGATGAACATAGTCACCTGGGTATGGCCATACACTTTCTCAATCATCTCATTCAGGGGGGCCCCTTTAGAACACCACACTCCTTGAACAAGGAGACGGCAATCCTTTATCTATCACTAGTGTCCTAACCTGACTCATGATCATTATCCAAGATAGTCTATAATCATTATGTTTCAAATGATATTGAACTACCTCAAAACAATGACAATCATCATCTAGAAACACAAGTGATCTCAAGTCAGAGGACATATGCCACTTGATGCAAACAAGGATTATTCACATTGTGACAAGCAATTGAATATCCTAGTAGGGTCTGTCCAGTACATCCAATGTACCCATGAGTCTACATCTTATTCCATGCTCGAAGCATCCTATAAGATTAGAACACATATTAGTCTCAATCATATCAAGGCTGTCTCATGTTCACCAAGATATCTCGACTAAGGACATATGCATGTCAGCCTAGCTGAACAGCTTTGAGACATTATTCAGAAGCACAGTTATTGCAGCAGACAATGTAACAAACTGAATAATAACCATTGCCTTTATAAACACAAGAGTTTATTACATGATACTTTTACAATCCCAAGGCCTCAAACATTAGCCTTAAGGGCATACCCTAACAATCTCCCACTTGCACTTAATCTAATGGTTGAGAAATCTCAAACCCATATTATTACAGTGCTTCTCATGCTTCTGCTGCGCCAGAGGCTTGGTAAGCGGGTCAGCCAGATTGTCGTCTGTATGAACCTTGCATATTTTGATCTCGCCACGATCAATGATCTCCCGGATCAAGTGAAACCGTCTCTGTATGTGCTTGGACTTCTGGTGCGACCGTGGTTCCTTTGCTTGTGCGATGGCTCCAGTGTTATCACAGAAGATAACCAAAGGATCTGCACTCGAAGGAACAACACCAAGTTCTCTCACGAACTTACGAATCCACACTGCCTCCTTGGATGCTTCCGAGGCTGCAACATACTCGGCTTCTGTTGTGGAATCAGCAACAGTAGACTGTTTGAAACTCTTCCACACCACTGCTCCACCATTCAAGCTAAAAACATAGCCTGATTGCGATCGGAAATCATCCTGGTCCGACTGGAACGAAGCGTCAGTATATCCTTCTATACTGAGTTCTTCCTGACCACCATATATCAAGAACATATCTTTGGTCCTCCGCAGATATTTTAAAATGTTCTTGACTGCAATCCAGTGCGCCATACCTGGATTACTTTGGAATCGACTGGTCACGCTTAACCCGTAAGCGACGTCAGGGCGAGTACACAACATCGCATACATAATGGACCCAATAGCCGAAGCATAAGGCGTATTGTCCATTTCATCTTTCTCAGTCTGTGTTTGTGGACACTGACTCTTCGAAAGATTCAGACCATGTCTGACTGGAAGATATCCTCGTTTAGAATTCTCTAAATGAAATCTCTCCAGGACTTTATCGATGTAAGTACTCTGGCACAGCCCGAGAAGCCTCTTAGATCTATCCCTGTAGATCTTCACACCTAATACATAGGCTGCTTCTCCTAGATCTTTCATCTGGAAACATTTCCTTAGCCATGCTTTAACAGCATGCATTTCAGGAATATCGTTTCCAATGATTAAGATATCATCGACGTAGAGGACTAGGAAAGTAATCACGCTCCCACTAAACCTCTTATATACACACGGGTCATCCTCGTTCTTGATGAAACCAAACTCAGAGATTGATTCATCAAAATGAATATTCCAGCTTCTAGATGCTTGTTTAAGTCCATAAATGGACTTCTTTAACTTGCATATTTTATGACGATCTGATGGATTAGTGAAACCTTCAGGTTGTGTCATATACACATCCTCATCCAGATTTCCATTAAGGAAAGCGGTCTTCACATCCATCTGCCAGATCTCATAATCGTAATATGCTGCTATCGCGAAAAGAATCCGAATAGACTTAAACATGGCCACAGGTGAGAAAGTTTCATCATAATCTATCCCGTAGATTTGTTTGAAACCTTTCGCAACAAGCCTGCCTTTATAGGTAACCACGTTACCATCCATGTCAATCTTCTTCTTGAAGATCCATTTACAGCCTATAGGGATAACTCCCGGAGGCGGATCAACCAAATCCCAGACTTGGTTATCTGACATGGAGTCCATCTCGGCTCGCATAGCTTCAAGCCATCTAGCTGACTCCGGTCCACTGACCGCATCCGCATAAGTCAGGGGTTCATCATTATCAATGATGTAGACTCCGTCATAGCGCTCAGGCTGTCGACGGATCCTTCCCGATCTTCGCGGTTCCCGTGATATCTGAGCCTCAGGTTGTTCAGTAACCTGTTCTACCGGCTCAGGCTCATCCAACTGTGCTTGACTACTTTGTCCTTCCTCTGGATTCTCATCCAGCTTTATTTCTCTCCCACTGGCTTCTTGCAGAAGAAACTCCTTCTCAAGAAATATGGCCGTTCGAGCAACAAATACCTTGTTCTCTTTGGGATCGTAGAAATAATAACCCTTAGTTTCCTTAGGGTAACCGACAAAGATACATTTCTCAGATCTGCTCTCCAGTTTCCCAGAGGCGAGCTTTTTGACATAAGCCTCGCAACCCCAGATCCTGATAAATGTCAAGCTCGGCTGTTTCCCATACCATAATTCATATGGAGTCTTTGAAACTGCCTTGGATGGCACTCGGTTTAGTACCTTTGCAGCTGTTTCCAGTGCAAATCCCCAAAAGGAGTAAGGAAGAGTAGCCTGACTCATCATAGAACGAACCATATCAAGTAACGTTCTATTTCTCCTCTCGGACACACCATTCCATTGCGGTGTTCCTGGTGGAGTGAGCTGTGAGATAATCCCACACTCCTTCAGATAGTCAGTAAACGCATGACTCAAGTATTCTCCACCTCGATCAGAACGAAGTGCCTTGATATTTCGGCCTAGCTGATTCTGTACTTCATTTTTGAACTCTTTGAACTTGTCAAAAGATTCACTTTTATGTCTCATTAAATAGACATACCCATATCTACTGAAATCATCAGTAAAGGTAATGAAGTACTGATAGCCACCTCTGGCATGTTTACTAAATGGCCCACACACATCACTGTGTATAAGGTCAAGTAAACCTGAAGCCCTTTGACCTTTGTGAGGAAAAGGAGACTTCGTCATTTTACCCATTAAACAAGCTTTGCATGTATCAATCTCCTCATAGGAGAATGATCCCAGCAGTCCATGATCATGCAACCGCTTAATGCGCTTCTTGTTAATATGGCCTAAACGACTATGCCATAGCAAGGTGCTGTCATCAGCATACTTGGCTTTCTTATTATCAATGTTTTGTATAGAATATTCCATGTCCAACATGAATAACCCATTGTTAATTGAACCAGTAGCATAAACAATATTATCAAGAGTAAGATAACACTTTGAAATCTTGCATTCAAAGGAAAACCCTTTCCTGACAAGAGCAGGAATAGAGATAATATTTTTGGTAATACTGGGTACAAAATAACAATTGTTTAATTCTAATACAATGTCAGATGGTAATGAGATGTGATAATCCCCTACAGCAACAGCAGCAACCCGTGCCCCGTTTCCAACGCGTAGGTCCACCTCATGCTGTCCCACCTGCCTTCTTCTCTTGAGTTCCTGCACATTTGAACAAATGTGAACTCCACATGCAGTGTCCAACACCCATGAAATGGAAGAAGAAGATAACATGACCTCAGTCACATATATACCTGAGCCAGAAGCAATGCTTCCCCTCTTATCTCCTTGGAGCGCTTTACAGTCCTTTTTCCAGTGACCCAGCTGGCCACAGTGGAAACACCTGTTGTCCTTTGACCGCTTTACCTTCTGTTTCAGAGCCTTGCTGTAACTCTTGACAGGGGCTTTGCCCTTCTTCCCCTTCTTCTTGTTCCTGGAAGGAACCATTAAGACAGAGGTTGAAGGCTTTCCCTTCAGAGTTTCCTCAGTAGTCAAGAGCATATTCAGCAGCTCTGCCGGAGTACAATCGATTTTGTTCATATTAAAGTTAATAATGAACGCATCGAAAGAGGGCGGGAGAGACTGCAGAATAATGTCTACAGCAAGCTCCTGGTTGATGGTATGCCCCAGTTTCTCCAGAGCCTCCTTGTGCCCAATCATCTTGAGCACGTGAGCTCCCACTGGGCTCCCTTCAGCCAGTTTGCTCTGAAAGAAAAGCTTTGTCAGATTATAGCGTTCTGTCCTCGCCTGTGCAGCATACAGCATCTTGAGGTTCGCTATAATCTCTATAGCCGACATATCCTCATGCTGACGCTGCAGCGGTGGCGTCATAGACGCTAGCATCAGGCAAGCGACATCAATGCTATCATTGACGTGCTTTTCATAGGCATCACGAACCGCCCTTGCGGCGTTCGCAGTGGGTTGAGGCGGCACAGCCGTCTCGAGGACATACAGTTTCCTCTCTGCCTTAAGAACGATCTTAAGGTGTCCGAACCAGTCTGAGAAGTTTGGCCCAGCAAACTTCTCCCTTTCCAGTAGGGATCGCACATTGAAGCTCATGGTGTTCGTTGCTGCAGGAATCTACAACAATGCAAGAACAGCAAGGTCAGTATCAATGTTAAGAATCAATCAGGACTTAAGAATGATTCTTTTTCTCACTATTTTATCTGGCTGAAAAATCCAGCAAAACAGCCCGAAAGAGTAGAACTCTTTTAGTGAGATGGGATCCAGATTTCATACTTGGTCTCCGCGTCCCGCTCAGGCGAGATAAGATGCACAGAGATGACAAGCACTAATTTCTGGTAGGCTGTCCCAGCCAATCGCCAACCCGTGCGATTCCCCTTCACCTGAGCAATCCAGCAGACTGTGCCAACTGAGTTGGTACAACACAGTCTCTGATCCCTCAGATGGCTGCCTCCATGCGCTACCATATGCGCCACATATGTAGCCTACATGGTCAAGCTGACCCGACCTACTCCCTGGACCACCACGTGCTATGCTGAGCAACAAGAAGCGATAAATCCCTTCTCTGTAACACGCAGGTGTAATCCCGCACCGTCTGAAGATAGATGGACGTGCCCACTGAGTGGGTACAACACGGCTCCAACGATAGTCAAAACAGTGAGGTTTCGCGTCAGAAGGCATTACGTGCTTGATATTTTAGCGTTTGGATTTTAACGGTCTTTTATCTTCTTACTATCAGGCAAATCCTATGGCTATAGCAGAAGATAAATAACTCATGCAATTCTAATTATTAAACAATAAAAGAAAGCATGGATCTTATGTGGTAAAAGCCCATAGCCTAAGTAAGACCTTAATTAACTTAAGTCTTCACTTGCTTTTCTCGGGTCTTTTGCATCTCATCTGGTCCAACCCAGGGCCCTAGCGCTCAATGCAGCTCAGGTGCGCCCACCAGCTGAATGCGCCTCTGCGATGTGTGCTTTTGTACTCTTGTCTAATCAAATACATTTTGATCTATCTAGACAAGCTTGACTCGCAGGTCAATTATACAATAAATTAATTAAAAATGTGATTCGCAGATCACAATAAAAATTAATTTACAAGTTTAATTCCAGGCTCGCAGGCCCCAGCACAGCACACATTAAATTGGGCATCCCACATAAGATTAAATAAACAAACATCATGGCATCATGCAATCAACATGTGATCCATTATAAAGAAAATAAAAGTTTTGAAAACCCATTGGCATCAATTTTAATTTTCTTATGTGCCCTACAACCTTACAACGGTCCATTGATAGGGATCCACTCATCAATCTAGTTAGATCCATGCCCTTTCATGCACCAAGTCCTAACTGACTCGAGTTGACCTAATGGTCAACCATGCATGCGCCAAGGGCTGAACAACCAACATGAGTTCTGGCAAGCGGGTGTGACCCCGGGCCTAACTCATGTGTGTTCACTGGTTGTCTCAACCAGACCTCGCTACACGCCTGTGATGCAATCGACCTATAGCCACCTTGTGCTTGCGCACAGGTGCCATCTGGTCGATCCATCTAGGCTGTCAGATGGTCTGATCAGACTATTGGATCTAACCTAGAGGGTGACTTCAACCCCATCAACCCGTCTAAGGGTTTATAGTAAGTGCATATAGATCTAAATGTTTGAGCGCAAGTAGATATAAGTTTTGATGAAATACCATTCAACATACTTAACATGCGCCAACAAGAACATGCATAAACATGAACATCACACATGCGCCAAACACCTAAAACCTAGCATGTGGTTGCGCATGTGAAATAGATCTATACTAACAAGGATCACAAAACAAACAAAGCAATCATATGAACATATATTAACCCCTCTGATACCAATTGTTAGGGTCCCCTTCAAGGGGGAGCGAGAAACCCTAAGGTGAGTACCCCTTTCTAGAGGGGGGCGCAAGTGACCTTTCTTTATTTTAGCAGCGGAATTAGGGTTTCACATTTGATCGCATGCTATACATTCATATGATCAACTTAAACATCAAGTGAAAGATGCGTTACCATGGCCATGAGAAGGAGGCGGCTTGGAAGCAAAGACCAAGAGAGATCTTCTCCACAAGTGACGCACACAAGAAGAGAGATGGCTTCTTCTTGTTGATCTTTGTGCTAGCAAAGATCTTCAAGTGTCCTTGCCGAATGGAAGGGATGGGAGACGAGATCTTGCTTGGGCGAGAGCTCCACACGTTCGTCCACCTCTTCTCCACACGCCAATTGCAAGAAGCCAAGCGAAGTGAAGTCAAGTGGTGAACGGCTTGGCGTTAGGCGTTTTGAAGAAGAGGCCATGATGACTTACCATAAATGGAAGCATGCACTCATAAACGACCAAAACGCCATCACCCTTTCGAACCATGCGTTCACATAAGTGAACCGGTTCTCTTTTGGTTTAATTGCATTTGGTTCAACAAACCAAATCAAATAAGCCCAAGCCCCCTTTGGTCTAGATCATATCAAACCCTAAGGTTCAAGATCTAACCGTTCATCTCCTGATGCTCCTGATCTCACCGATCTAGCATCACCCCTCTCGATTGAAGCTTACCGATCTCAAGCCCTAATCAATCAAACATGATCAGACCAGATCTCACTTACAATCAGAGATTAAATCCCTTTAAACTGAACCCAAACAATTCAGTCCACACGATCTGACTCAAGTAAGCCATATCATCAAATTGTGCGACCCTGAGGGTTTCCTTTGAATGTCGGTAACGATAACTTTCGTTATCACGATCAGTGAGGGGTATCTAGCAACACATCACTGTCTCCCGATATAAAGGAAAGAGTCTTCCAAGACTACTCCCAAAACACAGCACAAGGGTGAATGCACTTCACTAGGCATACATGTTTCCTTTGCCACTGGATGTTCTTATTGGACAAGCGTGTCAAGCCTGTGACTCCAATATGATGAGCATGATTAGATCAGATGAACATAGTCACCTGGGTATGGCCATACACTTTCTCAATCATCTCATTCAGGGGGGGCCCTTTAGAACACCACACTCCTTGAACAAGGAGACGGCAATCCTTTATCTATCACTAGTGTCCTAACCTGACTCATGATCATTATCCAAGATAGTCTATAATCATTATGTTTCAAATGATATTGAACTACCTCAAAACAATGACAATCATCATCTAGAAACACAAGTGATCTCAAGTCAGAGGACATGTGCCACTTGATGCAAACAAGGATTATTCACATTGTGACAAGCAATTGAATATCCTAGTAGGGTCTGTCCAGTACATCCAATGTACCCATGAGTCTACATCTTATTCCATGCTCGAAGCATCCTATAATATTAGAACACATATTAGTCTCAATCATATCAAGGCTGTCTCATGTTCACCAAGATATCTCGACTAAGGACATATGCATGTCAGCCTAGCTGAACAGCTTTGAGACATTATTCAGAAGCACAGTTATTGCAGCAGACAATGTAACAAACTGAATAATAACCATTGCCTTTATAAACACAAGAGTTTATTACATGATACTTTTACAATCCCAAGGCCTCAAACATTAGCCTTAAGGGCATACCCTAACAAACGCCTACACCTCCATCTCACCGACCATCTTCGGCTGTGCCAGGCTCTTCTTCTTCTCGTCATGCGTGCACATCTGCCAGCCTACCACAACCCTATGTCTCTCCCTCGAATGAGTTCGAGATCATCTTCCGGAACACCGGGCAAGAGACACGATCCCAGACGCTGCGGCAACGTCGCGTGCTCAACATGCGGTATCTAGACAGAGGCACGGTACCAACGAGCACATCTACTCCGCTCGCGTGGCCCATGCCTCCAGTCTTTGCAACCCGGTCCTCAAGTATGTCCACCGCGTATTGGCCCATACCCTCTTTGGCCGCTGTGAGAGTGACGGCATGGTCCGTCAGACAGAATTATTCTATCTCTGGTGCATGCTACATAGTTTCAGAGTCGACTCTAGGTATTATTTAGCAAAGCATTTTAGTCGTGTCGCCCGTTCTTTGAAGGGGGCGATTGTGATTGGCGGTTTGATCACTCCCTTGGCAGTTTCCGTAGGCATCATCCCCTATGGCACATTGGAAGCTACTGGCAGCAATAGGCTCATCATTGAGTCTTGTGTTGCCATGAAGCTGATCATTCACAACGGCCAATCATATTGCATGACATTCAAAGGGAGCCCATTCTGCCTACCCTTGCCGAACCCAGAGCGCACATCAGTCAGAGTCCGTGGAAACTGGCGTATCCAGCCAGTTGAGGACGCACAGCCAGATCCCGTCGACACAGCACCACCAGCCCCTAGCGCCTTTTCTTTTGGTGGCACCTCCTCTCATGATTCTAAGATGTCTGTATTGCAGGAAATTAGGGAGGAGCAACTCCATCAAAGGGAGATGATTGATCACTTGGACACCACTGTTACCTACATCCAGCAGAACCAATCTTCGCATTGGGAGTCCATGGAAGCACACATGTAAAGGCAGCACGAAATGATGGGATCGGTATGGGAAAAGCTCTCTGCAATGGATGAGCACCTCTCCTTCATCAATGAGGAAAATATGGCTCACATGGACATCTCTTCTGACGAGGAGGCCGAGCCCGACTATAGCGCTCGCTGGAAGAGCAAGAACTCCCGAGCATCTGGCTCTCGCTCGCGCAAGCGGAGGTAGCTCCCCATCAGCATCGGTGTCATCATCCACTCCTCTCACATCATGGTATTGCATGGAGGACTATGCAAACTTTTAGAGTGGGTGAGCTTTCTATACTCCAGTTTCTATTTTCTTGCTGCATGTGGCTATTCGACTATGATCTCTTGACTTTGCTATGTTTGGATGGATACTTTTATTTTGTGATGGATATTCTGGCATTGTATCTTATATGCCATCTTATTTGTGGGCCTGGTCCACATCTTCAGGCCCCACCTTATGACTGTATGACATTACTTTCTTGCTCGTGTCCGCACTCTATTATGGTTAGTATGTTTTTCATATGAGTTGTGTGAAATTTTTCTTGCATGTGTATGAATTGTCCTATGATAGCCATTTTGCAAATTTTATGAGCTGAATGCATAATTGGGTAGGAATGATCAAAGAATTAAGTCTGGAGTAATACCTCCTTGTTAGAGATACTTTTTGATCATGTCCATTTATTCTATGATTTTGAAATTTTGTGATTTGGATTGGTTTGAGTTGTTCATTAGTGGGTCAAACATTTCTATGATTGTTTAATCAACTAAGGCTTGCAACTTACATGAGAATCATATTGAGATACATATTTACTTAGTTATTCTTTGAATTCCTTTCTGTTATTGGGGAGACACTACATGCGTTCAAAAAGGATGTGTTATCAACTGCTGATATGTGTTCAAAAAGGATGTGTTATCAACTGCTGATATAAAAAAAAATTTAAAAAAAAAATAACACCTTAAGATTCCTCTACTTGGCACTGCGCAAAATTGGCAGTGGTACCAAAGGACATGGGTTGAAATATAAGGGATGTGAAGTTGAAATCAATAAAGAGACTCCTCTACTTGGCATTGCGAAAAATTGGCAATGGTACCTAAGGTTATGAGTTGAAGTCTATTGCAATAATCAGTGCATCATACCTTGATGGAACAATTGAGTTAACCCCAACGATTTGAATAGGGAGGATTGGAATTGCATGAGTGTTATGTGTAGGCTTGATTGAATCCTATGTTTGCTGCTTACTAGGTTGTTTAGCATCTAGAAATTGTGGGATGAAACTGTTGAACACTTTGAAATAACCAATTACTTGATTTCTCCTGATTAGATTTTGGAGTGTTATTGAATGTTTTTCTAACTTGGATGTATGCCTCAACACATAATATTACTCCTATACCCATCTTGTATTTCATCTTATTTTATTGCTTGAGGACAAGCAAAGATTTAAGTCTGGAGTATTTTTTATGCCTCGCATTTTGGTAGTAATTTTGATGGTCATTTCATGATAAATCTAGGCTTATTCTGACACTTTTATACGCTTTATAGGCTTATTTCATTCATATCTTTGGAATCTTCACTTTCTCGTATTTTTGTGGAATTTCAGGTGAAATCACCCTTTTTCGACGTATTTTGGAGATTCTAAGGCCATGAGATGATTTCTTATGCGAAAACAAAGCTACACGTCAAATTTGGGCCAAAACGGAATTAGCCTAAAAAATACGGCCAGGTGAACCCCACGGGGTTCACCATCCCAGTCGCCAGCCAGCAGAACTCACAGAAAGCTTCACGGGCGGGTGAACCCCAGCGGGGTTTACCAGAATTCCTTTCGGCCGAAAATAGTCCATAGCAAAGCACGGTCGGGTGAACCCGGTAGGGTTCACTGCACTTCTTTCGCCAGACCTCACAAAATGAATCACGGCCAGGTGAACCCGGCGGGGTTCACCCGTGATTCTAATCCAGGCTCACGCGTGAGACCGACCTTTACTCAGTTTTTCCATAATTTCTCACTCATTTGGAGTCCGAATTTGGCAAATGTGGTGTCTATGGAAAGCTCTTTTGAAGGCGAATGCGTAGGACATAAAATCCCTAATTTTCTTGCCCTAATTATCGAGGAATCACATGACAAAGTGGCGCAGGCAGAAGAACAAGGCGACAACACAAGTTTGAGGCGATTTTCAGAAATTGGATCATCGAAGCATCACGATTCTTGCAGATTTGCTTTGTTTTATCCTCTCCTATCCCTTAGAAACTCTTCCTTGTGATCTTCCTATGTTAAAAGAGAGATTTTTGAGCGTTTCAATGACGATTATAGCGTAAACCTTATTTCGGAGCTTGGTTGAAACCCATTAACGAATTTAATCGCAAACTTTATCTTTATTCTGTTATTTGGATTGTGTTGTGAGCATATTTTACTTTGAAGTGTTTATTTCATGATCTTACCATGGCCGAGTACTTTCATGTGTTAACCGTTACGATTCATATCGAGAGAAGAATCGTAAGGTTGGAATAGTAAAACTTGCGACACCTCAACACGAGAGTGCTTGGTCTTCGCTCGAGGGTTTTATAATCTGCCATATAACTCATTGGGTTCGTCTTAGAACAATCCACCGCGAGAGTAGGAGGTCGATCTAAGCCGAACACCGGGGTGTACACTCGAGAGAGGGCACCTTGTACCTTAGGGTTAGATTCCTTGTGCAAATCAATAATCCAAATAACTGATATCTGCCTTGTGCGATTAAAGTAGTCATCGTGGTGGAAACCAAAGCTCCGATATCTCTCTCATATTTATTTCCTACCGTCGTAGTGTTGATTACTTATTTTCGTTTTCTGCTTTCAAAACCCAATTTCGATTCACCTAGCTATTAGGACTCGGATTTTCTGGTACTCAACCTTGTTCCCTGTGGGATTCGATGTCTTTTATATTACTTCGACATAACTGTGGTGGAGTGTACCTGAGCGGTGAGTTCTTCGACTATCTAAGAGAGTGTGGGATGCTGTCCCAACTCACTTCACTTGGAACACCTCAATGGAATGGTGTGTCTGAAAGGAGAAATCGAACCTTGTTGGACATGGTTCGTTCTATGATGAGTCATGCAACTCTACCACCCTCATTCTGGGGTCATGCACTTGAGACAGCTTCTCTGATACTGAAAAACGTTCCATCTAAGAGTGTCTCGAAGATGCCATACGAGGTATGGAGTGGGAGACGCCCTAATCTCACTTTTATCAAGATCTGGGAATGTGAGGCCTATGTCAAACGTCAGGATTCTAGCAAGCTAGAACCTATATCTGATAAATGTGTGTTTGTGGGGTACCCTAAGGAAACTAAGGGTTACTACTTCTATGTTCCCACCGAGATCAATGCTTTTATTGCTTGGGGTGCTGTCTTTTTAGAGAAAGAATTTCTCATGAAAGAAGTCAGTGGGAGGAAGTTTGACTTGGACGAGGTCCAAGTGCAACCACAAGACACAGAGATAGAACCTGAGCCACCTACACCGGTTGCTGGGCAACTTGAGGCTCAAACACAAGCCCCACGTAGGTCTAGGAGGATTTGTCATACTTCTGAGAGGTATGGGTCGCTGCCGACTCAACACGACGGGATATTCATCATTGAGGATGAACCCAGGACTTATGATATGGCGGTCAGTGGACTAGACATCGAGATATGGCTTGAGGCCATGCGATCCGAGATGGATTCTATGTCAGCTAATCAAGTCTGGGATTTGGTTAAGCTACCTGATGGGGTAAAACCCATAGGGTGTAAATGGGTTTTCAAGAGGAAGACGGACATGGATGGCAACATAGTTACTTATAAAGGTAGACTAGTGGCTAAAGGATTCAAACAAGTCCACGGGGTGGACTATGATGAAACCTTCTCACCAGTTGTCATGATCAAATCCATTCGCATTCTGCTTGCTATAGCTGCATATCATGATTATGAGATATGGCAGATGGATGTGAAGACAACATTCCTTAATGGGAAGCTAACCGAGGATGTGTACAATCTGCAAGATGGATGAAGCCATCAGGTTGTGTCATCTTCCTTAGAGGAGGCCCATGGCATTGGCCGAACCTTTGAAGGTGCTTCTAGGGATTCCCTAGGGGTATCTCTAAGGTTTGTGAGCTAAACCATGGTGAGAAGGACCTTGGAGCTAACCTTGAAGATCAAGCTAGAGGTTGGCTAGGCTAGGTCTAGTTTTAGGGGCTTGTATCCTAGGTCAAGAGTTGAACCCCTTTTGGCATGGGTCGGTTCAATGTCTTGAATGAGCTATTATCACATCATCCCTTTACTGCTTTTCTTGCCTACTAAAGAATGTCTGTGATGTTTTATCTTTATGTTATCACTATAGGATTACATGCCTGTAATGTTAGACATAAGATAAAACAAAGATGATGAGACTTCAAAAACCTTCATTCAAAATATCAAGTATAGTAGCCTTCTAATGCGTAGTCCTCATCAAGCTATCAATCAGTGATGTTGTAAATTGTTTCCCACCCTTGTGGGACACACCCACTTATCTTTTGAAGGTGTGTGGTGACAATGGTTTCCCCAGTCCAGTTTTAACCTGGATGTGCCTTCGCAAGGAAACTCGTTAGCCCTGGGCATAATGGTTAGGAATGGACTTGACTAGATTTTCACATGTGCTGAGTACATGATGAAACTCTAGAGGCATCATTGAGAGGTTAGGGTTTCATGCTGTTTTCAGCCCTCGCTGGACATGAAATGCTTAGACTTTCTCAATAAGGGGAGCCCACCTTAAGAAGCATGGGTCACTTTATGCATCTCTTCCCACCCTCGTGGGATGCAAAGCCTCATGTGGAATATGGATCCCATCTCACTAGGAAATTTTAAATTTTCCAATTGACTTTGTGGGTTGTCAATTCGATTAAAATAGTAGGAACCATAATCAATTAAAATAAGTCCAATTTAAATCATTTGAAGTAGTACTAATCTACTATTCCTTGGTTATTATAGAACAATGGCTATAAACACTAGCGGATTGACACTGCGATCCCTTCTTGAGAAGGACAAGTTGGTTGGAACCAACTTTATGGACTGAGGCTGGCATCGAAACTTAAGGATCCCTCAAGCTCAAGAAGAAGCTGTATGTCCTTGAGCAGCCTCTTCCTGCGACTCCTGCGCCTAATGCCCGAGCAGCAGACAGGGATGCTTTTAGAAGGCATCAGGATGACTCATTGGAAGTAGCAAGTCTCATGCTAGCCACTATGGCACCTGAACTTCAGGTGCAATATGAGGAGAAGAATGCTTTTTAGATGATTACTCATTTGAAATAGATGTTCGAGGCTCAGGCTAGAGCTGAGAGATATGACACTACTAAAGTAGTCTTTCGGTGCAAGTTATCTGAGGGTTCACCAGTGAGACCCCATGTACTCAAGTTGATTGGGAACGTGGATCATCTTAGGAGACTGGGACACACCATAGATAACGAGCTGGTTGTGGATCTTATTCTGTAGTCCCTACCCCTAGCTTCAGTCCATTTATTATAAATTTCAACATAAACCGGATTGAATGCACACGGGAGGAACTATTGAATATGCTCCAAACAGTCGAGCGTGAAATGGGCAAGACCAAACCTAATTCTGTCCTTTTTGGTCCCTGCAACCAAGAAGATTAAGAAGAAAGGTAAGGCACGTGCTAAGGGCAGTGCCAAAGGTCCTACCAAAGCACTGAAGAAAAAGGTAAAGAAGTCAAAGGATCAGAGATGCTTCCATTGTGGTGAATAAGGCCACTGGAGGAGGGACTGCAAGCAATTTCAGAATGAGGAGAAGAAAGGTAAGACCTTAGCTTCTAGCTCAGGTATTTATGTTACTGAAGTCAACCTTTTTACTTCTATGTCATGGGTATTGGATACCACATGCGGAGCTCATATTTGTACAAATATGCAAGGGCTCAAGAAAAGTAGATCGGTGCGGCTTGGAGAGATTGACCTACGGGTTGGAAACGAGGCACAAGTTGCTGCTGTTGATGTAGGAGTTTTGACTCTCTCCTTGCCTTCTAGACTTCAGTTAGAGCTAGATAATTACTATTATGTACCTTCACTAACCAAAAACATTATATCCATTCTTTGCTTGGCAAAGAAAGGATTTAGATTTGAAATAAAGGAGAACTCTTGTTCTTTTTCATTTGCAAATATGTTTTATGGGAAAGGTACACTCTGCAATGGTTTATATGTCTTGGACATGAATAGCTCTATTTGTAACATAAACAGTAAGAGGACCAAATTGAGTGCTTCAATAGGTACCTTCCTATGGTATTGTCGATTAGCCTATATAAACAAGAATCGCATTCAACAACTCCATGCAGATGGGTTGTTGGATTCAAGTTCCTTGGAGGAATTTGATACATGTGAACCTTGTTTATTCGGGAAAATGACAAAACCACCCTTCACCAAGACTAGTGAGAGGGCACGAGGTTTATTGGATCTCATACATACTGATGTGTGTGGGCCATTCAATAAATAAGCCAGAGGAGGACACAACTACTACATCACATTTACTGATGACTTCAATAGATATGGTTATGTCTATCTGATGAGACATAAATCTGAATACTTTGAGAAATTCAAGGAGTTCAAAAATGAAGTAGAGAACTAACTTGGTAGATCCATTAAAACTCTTCGATCATATCGTGGTGGAGAGTACCAGAGCGGTGAGTTTTTTTGACTATCTTAGAGAGTATAGAATCATATCCCAACTCACTCCACCTGGAACACCTCAATGGAATGGTGTGTTTGAAAGGAGAAATCGGACCTTATTGGACATGGTTCAATCTATGATGAGTCATGCAACTCTACCACCCTCATTCTGGGGTCATGCACTTGAGACAGCTTCTTGCATACTGAATAACATTCTATCTAAGAGTGTCCCCAAGATACCATATGAGGTATGGAGTGGGAGATGACCTAACCTCTCTTTTATCAGGATCTGGGGATGTGAGGCTTATGTCAAACATCAAGATTCTAGCAAGCTAGAACCTTGATCTGATAAATGTGTCTTTGTGGGGTATCCTAAGGAAACTAAAGGATACTACTTCCATGTTCCCACCAAAAGCAAAGTTTTTGTTGCTCGGGGAGCTGTCTTCCTAGAGAAAGAATTTCTCATGAAAGAAGTCAGTGGAAGTAAGTTTGACTTGGACGAGGTCCAAGTTCAACCACAAAACGCTGATATGGAACCTGAGCCACCTGCACCGGTTGTTGTATAACCAGAGGCTGAGACACAGGTCCCACGTAGGTCTGGGAGGATTCGTCATGCACCTGAGAGGTACGGGTCGTTGACGACTAAACAAGACGAGATCTTTATCATTGAGGATGAACCCATAACCTATGATGAGGCAGTCACTGGACCGGACTCCGAGAAATGGCTTGAGGCCATGAGATCCGAGATGGATTCTGTGTCAGCTAACCAAGTCTAGGATTTGGTTGAGCTACGTGATGGGGTAAAACCCATAGGCTATAAATGGGTTTTCAAAAGGAAGACTGACATGGATGGCAACATAGTTACCTATAAGGGTAGACTTATGGCTAAAGGATTCAAATAGGTCCACGGGGTGGACTATGATGAAACCTTCTTGCCATTTGCCATGATTAAATCCATTTGGATTATGCTTGTTATAGCTGCATATCATGACTATGAGATATGGCAGATGGATGTTAAGACAGTGTTACTTAATAGGAAGCTGATAGAGGATGTGTATATGACACAACATGATGGTTTTATCTATCCTGCAGATGCCAATAAGGTTTGTGGGGTAAAGAAATCCATTTACGGACTAAAGCAAGCATCTTGAAGTTGGAATCTTTGATTTGATGAAGCTGTGAGAGATTATGGCTTTATCAAAAATGAAGATGACACCTATGTGTACAGAAAATTCAGTGGGAGCTTGGTGACTTTTCTGATCTTGTATGTTGATGACATACTGCTCATCGGAAACAACATCCCTAGTCTTCAGTCTATGAAGACATGTTGGGGAACTGTTTCGAGATGAAAGACTAAGAGGAGGCCACTTATATCCCAGGCGTGAGGATCCACCGAGATAGATCCAAGAGGCTCTTAGCCCTTAGTCAAAGTACCTATATTGATAAGGTCTTGGAGAGGTTCAACTTAGAGCAATCTAAGAAAGGGTACCTTCCAGTGAGACATGGTCTTACTCTCTCAAAGCGCCAGTGTCCTACAACACAGGCTGAGAGGAATGACATGAGTCGAGTTCCTTATGCTTCGGCAGTGGGATCAATCATGTATGCAATGTTGTGTAATAGACCAGATATGGCTTATGCTGTGAGCATAACCAGCCGATACCAAACCAATCCAGGTCTGCAGCACTGGGTGGCTATTGATAGGATTCCGCAAGTGCACGGAATTATCAAAGTAATAAAAATATCGATCCATAGAGACCTTATTGTTAATTACCAAATAATTGTTTTCTCGCTAGCTAAGCAAGCCAAATATGATGAAAGTAAACTATGCAGAGAATATGCTAAGGAGATAATCAGAGAGATAAACATGGGACTAGGGTTTCATCCACCTTAATTTCAATGATAATATATAAATAAAGGTTCGTCAATCAAATCTTGCTACGATAAAGACCTAATTTACTTCATAAAGGGATTATCTCACTTTTGTACAGACAATCATGCAGGGACCAATCCTCGCTTTCGCGCAAGATCTGTCCCAATGCTAAAGATAAGTAATGTTGGGGTATGCCCTTAAGGCTAATGTTTGAGGCCTGTGGGAATGTATCTGTATCATGTAATAAACTGTTATGTTTATAAAGGCATGGTTGTTATTCAGTTAGCTACATTGTCTGCTGCAATATATGTTCTTCTGAATAATGTCTCAAAGCTGTTCAGCTGGGCTGACAAGCTATTATGTCCTTAGTCGATATATCTTGGTGAACATGAGACAGCCTTGATATGGTTAAGACTAATATGTGTTCTAATCTTATAGGATGCTTCGAGCATGGAATAAGATGTAGACTCATGGGTACATGGGATGTACTGGACAGACCCTACTAGGATGTTCAATTGTTTGTCACAATGTGAATATTCCTTGGATATGACAAGTGGCACATTTCCTCTGACTTGAGATCACTTGTGTTTTCTAAATGATGATTGTCATTGTTTTGAGGTAGTTCAATATCATTTGAAACATAATGATTATAGACTATCTTGGATGGTGAGCTTGAGTCAGGTTAGAGCACTAGTGATAGACATAGGATTGCCGTCTCCTTGTTTAAGGAGTGTGATGTTCTAAAGGGGCCCCCTGGATGAGATGATTGAGAAAGTGTATGGCCATACCCAGGTGACTGTGTTCATCTGTTCTAATCATGCTCATCATATTGGAATTACGAGCTTGACAGGCTTGTCCAATAAGAACATCCAGTGGCAAAGGAAATATGCATGCCTAGTGATTTGAGTCACACTTGTGCTATGGTTTGGGTGTAGTCTTGGAAGACTCTTTCCTTTCTATCGGGAGACAGTGATGTGTTGCTAGATACCCCTCACTGATCGTGATAACGTGAGTTATCATTACCGACATTTAAAGGAAACCCTTAGGGTCGCACAATTTGATGATATGGCTTACTTAAGTCAGATCGTGTGGACTGAATTGTTTGGGTTCAGTTTAAAGGGATTTAATCTCTGATTGTGAGTGAGATCTGGTCTGATCATGTTTGATTGATTAGGGCTTGAGATCGGTAAGCTTCGATCGAGAGAATGTATGCCAGATCGGTCAGATCAGGGGCATCGTTGAGATCGACGGTTAGATCGTGAACCTTAGGGTTTATTTAAGATCTAGACTAGATCATTGGCTTGATTGGTTCTTAAACCGAACCAAAGTGAACCGGCTCACTAAATGAGCGCTTGGTTCATAGGGAGAGGAGTAGGCGACAAGTTCACTTGGCGTGAACGTTGTGGTGAGGAGTGGTTACTATTTTTAGTAACCATGATCTCCATTTGGAGAGTGCGCTCATCAAAATAGAATATACTCTATTTTCGCTTGGAGATATTCCTCTCGCCCATATTCCTCTCGTCTCTCTCGTGAGTGTGGCGACGCTTTGAAGGTTGAGGAGGATTCGGCCAAGAAGAAAGAGATCTCATTTTCCCTTCACTCGACAAGGACCTCTTGGAACCTTGCTAGCACAAGGGGCACCAAGAGAGATAGCGACATCATCTTGTGTGTGACGACAAGGAGAAGATCTACTTTGATCTTTGCTTCCAAGGAAACATCTTCCCCATGGCGATGGTATGATTGTTTTCTTATTATCAAGTTGATCTTTTAGCATGCATATCGATCCTATAACCCTAGTTCCGCAAGAAGAAAATTTTATGCGCCATATGCTTTAGGGTTATGCTCCCCCTAGAAGGGGACCCCCCTTATCTTAAGGGGTACTTACAATTGGTATCAGAGGCTTGGTTGAATGCATGTTCATTATGATTGCTTTGGCCTTGTGATTCCATATGCTTAGATCTATATAACATGCGAAAGTTGCATGATAGGTTTTATCATCTTGCGAAACTTCATGTATGAAATATGTTTCCATCTATTGGCGCATGTATGTTGTAAGTTGGCGCATCTTGTTTTTGTTTTACAAAACTTGAATACTTGCGCGACTCATTATAGATCTAAGGCTTTACTATAAACCCTTAGACGGGTTATTAGGGTTGAAGTCAACCCCTAGGTTAGATCCAGAATGTCTGATCAGATCATCTGACAGCCTGAATGGGTCGATCAAATAGCACCTTGGCGCAAGCCTATGGTGGCTATAGGTCGACTGCAGACAGGTGTGTAGCGATGTCTGATTGAGACGACTACTGAACGCACCTGAGTTAGGCCCGGGGTCACGCCCGCTTGCCACACCTCAGTGTGGTCGTTCAGCCCTGGCGCATGCATAGTTGACCTTATGGTCGACGCAAGTCAGTTAGGACTTGGTGCATGCAAGGGCAGTGGATCTGACTAGGTTGGATGAGTGGATCCCTAGTAATGGACCGTTGTAAGGTTGTAGGGCAAATAAGGAAAATTAAAATTGATCCTATGGGGTTTTCGAAAATTTTAATTTTTATGGATCACATGGTTATTGATTGATGCATATGCTTGTTTATTTAGTCTTATGTGGGCTGCTCATATTATTTGTGTGCTGTGCTGGGGCCTGCGTGCCTGAATTAAAAAAAAAATTGTAAATTAATTATTGTGATCTGCGCATCACTGTGTTTTAATTTATAAATGTAAGTGACCTGCGTGTCACTCTTGTCTAGATAGTTAAATTTGTAATTTAATTAGACAAGAGCACAGAGCACACTTGGCAGAGGCGCTTGCAGCAGTGGCTGGACCAGGTGGGAGGTCTAGGGTTCGACCCTAGGACCTGGCGCAATTTCCTGGTGGGCGCATCAGAGCTGCTGATGGCGCTTGGGCCCAGGTTTGGGCCAGATGAGCAGCTAAAGACCCATGAAGAGCAAGTGAAGACTTAAGTTAGGTTAAGGTCTCACTAGGGCTATGGGCTTTTACCACATAAGATTCATGCTTTCTTTTATTGCTTAATATTAGAATTGCATGATTAAATTATCTTCTGCTATCACCATAGGAATTGCATGATAGGCAAGAAGATAAAAGACCGTTAAAATCCAACGCTTAAATATCAAGCTCGTAAGCCTTCTGACGCGAAACCTCACTGTTCTGATTATCGTTGGAGCCGTGTTGTACCCACTCAGTGGGCACGTCCATCTATCTTCAGACGGTGCGGGATTACACCTGCGTGTTACAGAGTAGGGATTTATCCCTTCTCGTTGCTCAGCATAGCACGTGGTGGTCCAGGGAGTAGGTCGGGTCAGCTTGACCATGTAGGCTACATATGTGGCGCATATGGTAGCACATGGAGGCAGCCATCTGTGGGGTCAGAGATTGTGTTGTACCAACTCAGTTGGCACAGTCTGCTGGACTGCCCGGATGAAGGGGAATCGCACGGGTTGGCGATCGGCAGGGACTGCCTACCAGAAACTAGTGCTTGTACTCTCTGTGCATCTTATCTCGCCTGAGCGGGACGCGGAGACCAAGTATGAAATCTGGATCCCATCTCACTAAAAGAGTTCTACTCTTTCGGGCTGTTTTGCTGGATTTTTCACGCCTGATAAAATAGTGAGAAAAGGAATCTTTCTTAAGTCCTGATTGATTCTTATACATTGATACTGACCTTGCTGTTCTTGCATTGTTGTAGATACCTGCAGCAACGAACACCATGAACTTCAATGTGCGATCCCTACTGGAAAGGGAGAAGTTTGCTGGGCCGAACTTCTCTGACTGGTTTGGACACCTTAAGATCGTTCTTAAGGCAGAGAGGAAACTGTATGTCCTCGAGACGGCGATACCACCGCAGCCCGCTCCGAACGCCGCAAGGGCGGTTCGAGAAGCCTATGAAAAGCACGTCAATGATAGCATTGATGTCGCTTGCCTGATGCTAGCGTCTATGACGCCACCGCTGCAGCGTCAGCATGAGGATATGTCGGCTATACAGATTATAGCAAACCTCAAGATGCTGTATGCTGCACAGGCGAGGACTGAACGCTACAATTTGACGAAGCTCTTCTTTCAGAGCAAACTGGCTGAAGGGAGCCCAGTGGGAGCTCACGTGCTCAAGATGATTGGGCACAAGGAGGCTCTAGAGAAACTGGGGCATACCATCAACCAGGAGCTTGCTGTGGATATTATTCTGCAGTCTCTCCCGCCGTCATTCGACGCGTTCATTATTAATTTTAATATGAACAAAATCGATTGTACTCCGGCAGAGCTGCTGAATATGCTCTTGACCACTGAGGAGACTCTGAAGGGTAAGCCTTCGACCTCTGTCTTAATGGTTCCTTCCAGGAACAAAAAGAAGGGGAAGAAGGGCAAGGCCCCGGTCAAGAACTACAGCAAGGCACTGAAGCAAAAGGTGAAGCGGTCTAAGGAATACAGGTGTTTCCACTGTGGCCAGCTGGGTCACTGGAAAAAGGACTGTAAAGCGCTCCAAGGAGATAAGAGGGGAAGCTTTGCTTCTGGCTCAGGTATATTCGTGACTGAGGTCATGTTTTCTTCTTCTGTATCATGGGTGTTGGACACTGCATGTGGAGTTCACATTTGTTCAAATGTACAGGAACTCAAGAGAAGAAGGCAGGTGGGACAGCATGAGGTGGACCTACGAGTTGGAAACGGGGCACGGGTTGCTGCTGTTGCTGTAGGAGACTACTTTATTTCTTTACCATCTGGACTTGTATTGGAACTAAACAGTTGTTACTTTGTTCCCAGTATAACTAAAAATATTATCTCCATTCCTGCTCTTGTCAGGAAGGGGTTTTCCTTTGAATGCAATATTTCAAAGTGTATTTTGTCTTATGATAATATTGTTTATGCAACTGGTTCAATTAACAATGGGTTATTCATGTTGGACATGGAATGTTCAATACAGCAAATTGATATTAAGAAAGCCAAGTATGCTGATGACAGCACCTTGCTATGGCATAGTCGTTTAGGCCATATTAACGAGAAACGCATTAAGCGGTTGCATGAAAATGGACTGCTGGGATCATTCTCCTATAAGGAGATTGATACATGCAAAGCTTGTTTGATGGGTAAAATGACGAAGTCACCTTTTCCTCACAAAGGTCAAAGGGCTTCAGGTTTACTTGACCTTATACACAGTGATGTGTGTGGGCCATTTAGTAAACATGCCAGAGGTGGCTATCAGTACTTCATTACCTTTACTGATGATTTCAGTAGATATGGTTATGTCTATCTGATGAGACATAAAAGTGAATCTTTTGACAAGTTCAAAGAGTTCAAAAATGAAGTACAGAATCAGCTAGGCCGTAATATCAAGGCACTTCGCTCAGATCGAGGTGGTGAATACCTAAGTCATGCATTTACTGACTATCTAAAGGAGTGTGGGATTATCTCACAGCTCACTCCACCAGGAACACCGCAATGGAATGGTGTGTCCGAGAGGAGAAATAGAACGCTACTTGATATGGTTCGTTCTATGATGAGTCAGGCTACTCTTCCTTACTCCTTTTGGGGTTTTGCGCTGGAAACAGCTGCAAAGGTACTAAACCGAGTGCCATCCAAGGCAGTTTCAAAGACGCCATATGAATTATGGTATGGGAAACAGCCAAGCTTGACATTTATCAGGATCTGGGGTTGCGAGGCTTATGTCAAAAAGCTCGCCTCTGGGAAACTAGAGAGTAGATCTGACAAATGTATCTTTGTCGGTTACCCTAAGGAAACTAAGGGTTATTATTTCTTCGATCCCAAGGAGAACAAGGTTTTTGTTGCTCGGACGGCCATATTTCTTGAGAAGGAGTTTCTTCTGCAAGAGGCCAGTGGGAGAGAAATAAAACTGGATGAGAATCCAGAGGAAGGACAAAGTGCTCAAGCAGAGTTGGATGAGCCTGAGCTGGTAGAACAGGTTATTGAACAACCTGAGGCTCAGATATCACGGGAACCGCGAAGATCGGGTAGGATCCGTCGACAGCCTGAGCGCTATGACGGAGTCTACATCATTAACAATGATGAACCCCTCACTTATGCGGATGCGGTCAGTGGACCGGAGTCAGCGAGATGGCTTGAAGCTATGCGCGCCGAGATGGACTCCATGTCAGATAACCAAGTCTGGGATTTGGTTGATCCGCCTCCGGGAGTTATCCCTATAGGCTGTAAATGGATCTTCAAGAAGAAGATTGACATGGATGGTAACGTGGTTACCTATAAAGGCAGGCTAGTTGCGAAAGGTTTCAAACAAATCTACGGGATAGATTATGATGAAACTTTCTCACCTGTAGCCATGTTTAAGTCTATTCGGATTCTTTTCGCGATAGCTGCATATTATGATTATGAGATTTGGCAGATGGATGTGAAAACAGCTTTCCTTAATGGAAATCTGGATGAGGATGTGTATATGACACAACCAGAAGGTTTCACTAATCCAGCAGATCGTCATAAGATATGCAAGTTAAAGAAGTCTATTTATGGACTTAAACAAGCATCAAGAAGCTGGAATATTCGTTTTGATGAATCAGTCACTGAATTTGGTTTCATCAAGAACGAAGATGACCCGTGTGTATATAAGAGGTTTAGTGGGAGCGTGATTACTTTCCTAGTCCTCTACGTCGATGACATCTTGATCATTGGAAATGATATTCCTGAAATGCATGCTGTTAAAGCATGGCTAAGGAAATGTTTCCAGATGAAAGATCTAGGAGAAGCAGCCTATGTGTTAGGTGTGAAGATCTACAGGGATAGATCTAAGAGGCTTCTCGGGCTGTGCCAGAGTACTTACATCGATAAGGTCCTGGAGAGATTTCATTTAGAGAATTCTAAACGAGGATATCTTCCAGTCAGACATGGTCTGAATCTTTCGAAGAGTCAGTGTCCACAAACACAGACTGAGAAAGATGAAATGGACAATACGCCTTATGCTTCGGCTATTGGATCCATTATGTATGCGATGTTGTGTACTCGCCCAGACGTCGCTTACGGGTTAAGCGTGACCAGTCGTTACCAGAGTAATCCAGGTATGGCGCACTGGATTGTAGTCAAGAACATTTTAAAATATCTGCGGAGGACCAAAGATATGTTCTTGATATATGGTGGTCAGGAAGAACTCAGTATTGAAGGATATACTGACGCTTCGTTCCAGTCTGACCAGGATGATTTCCGATCGCAATCAGGCTATGTTTTTAGCTTGAATGGAGGTGCAGTGGTGTGGAAAAGTTTCAAACAGTCAACTGTTGCTGATTCCACAACAGAAGCCGAGTATGTTGCAGCCTCGGAAGCATCCAAGGAGGCAGTGTGGATTCGTAAGTGAAGGAACCCCTAATCATAAGGGGGCAAAACCCTAAGCATGGCGCTAATGTAAAATATGCAAGCGGAAGCAAGGGTTCAAGATCATTTGCATGCCATATGTTCAACTATAATCGATTGAATAGATTGAGATGAAAAAATCATACCAACGCCATATGCTTGGAAGTCGGCTTGGATAAAGAGAACAAAGTAGATCTCCTCCACAAGTTCACACACAAGATGAAGATGCTTACTCCTTGCGGTCTCTTGTGCTAGCAAGACACCCAAGCCTTCAAGAGTCGAATGGAAGGGGATGATGAACCTCTTGGCCGAGCGCTCCTCTTGCTCAACCTCTCCTTCTCTTCGTCAATCACCACACAACCAAAGTCGAATGCGTTGAAGAGAAGAGAGCAAACGCATATGCGTTTTTGGCATTGAAGTGAGTGAAACCGGCCCTTGATGACTTTCCATAAATGGAAGCTCATCAAGTCCATGCGCTCAATTCAACCCAAACGCATTTTAGGATTGAACCATGCGTTCACCATTGTGAACCGGTTCAAGCCAAAATGTCAAATCGGCTTTGGTTCAACAAACCAAACCGAAATAGCTCTACCCACTTGGTCTAGACCAAATTGAACCCCCAAGGCTCATGATCTAACCATTCATCATCTGATGCCCTTGATCTCTCCGATCTAGCATCACCTCTCTCGATCGAAGCTTACCGATCTCAAGTCCTAATCAATCAAACATGATCAGACCAGATCTCACTTACAATCAGAGATTAAATCCCTTTAATCTGAACTCAAAGAATCCAGTCCATACGATCTGACTCAAGTAAGCCATATCACCAAATTGTGCGACCCTGAGGGTTTCCTCTAAATGTCGGTAACGATAACTTACGTTATCACGATCAGTGAGGGGTATCTAGCAACACATCACTGTCTCCCGATATAAAGGAAAGAGTCTTCCAAGACTACTCCCAAACCATAGCACAAGTGTGACTCAATTCACAAGGCATACATGTGTCCTTTGCCACTGGATGTTCTTATTGGACAAGCGGGTCAAGCTTGTAACTCCAATACGATGAGCATGATTAGATCAGATGCACATAGTCATCTGGGTATGGCCATACACTATCTCAATCATCTCATATAGGGGGGCCCTTAGAACACCACACTCCTTAAACAAGGAGACGGCAATCCTATGTCTATCACTAGTGCCCTAACCTGATTCAAGCTCACCATCCAAAATAGTCTATAATCATTATATTTCAAATGATATTGAACTACCTCAAGACAATGACAATCATCATTTAGAAACACAAGTGATCTCAAGTCAGAGGACATGTGCCACTTGCTGCTTACAAGGATCATTCACATTGTGACAAGCAATGGAATATCCCAGTAGGGTCTGTCCAGTACATCCAATGTACCCATGAGTCTACATCTTATTCCATGCTCGAAGCATCCTATAAGATTAGCACTTATATTAGTCTCAATCATATCAAGGCTGTCTCATGTTCACCAAGATATCTCGACTAAGGACATATAGCCTGTCAGCCTAGCTGAACAGCTTTGAGACATTATTCAGAAGTACACTTATTACAGCAGACAAGGTAACAACCTGAATAACAACCATGCCTTTTATAAACATAAGAGTTTATTACATGATACTTATACAATCCCAAGGCCTCAAACATTAGCCTTAAGGGCATACCCCAACAATCTCCCACTTGCACTTAATCTAATGGTTGAGAAATCTCAAACCCATATTATTACAGTGCTTCTCATGCTTCTGCTGCGCCAGAGGCTTGGTAAGCGGGTCTGCCAGATTGTCATCTGTATGAACCTTGCATATTTTGATCTCGCCACGATCAATGATCTCCCGGATCAAGTGAAACCGTCTCTGTATGTGCTTGGACTTCTGGTGCGACCGTGGTTCCTTTGCTTGTGCTATAGCTCCAGTGTTATCACAGAAGATAACCAAAGGATCTGCACTCGAAGGAACGACACCAAGTTCTCTCACGAACTTACGAATCCACACTGCCTCCTTGGATGCTTCCGAGGCTGCAACATACTCGGCTTCTGTTGTGGAATCAGCAACAGTTGACTGTTTGAAGCTCTTCCACACCACTGCTCCACCATTCAAGCTAAAAACATAGCCTGATTGCGATCGGAAATCATCCTGGTCCGACTGGAACGAAGCATCAGTATATCCCTCTATACTGAGTTCTTCCTGACCACCATATATCAAGAACATATCTTTGGTCCTCCGCAGATATTTCAAGATGTTCTTGACCGCAATCCAGTGCGCCAATCCTGGATTACTTTGGAATCGACTGGTCACGCTTAACCCGTAAGCGACGTCTGGGCGAGTACACAGCATCGCATACATAATGGACCCAATAGCCGAAGCATAAGGCGTATTGTCCATTTCATCTTTCTCAGTCTGTGTTTGTGGACACTGACTCTTTGAAAGATTCAGACCATGTCTGACTGGAAGATATCCACGTTTAGAATTCTCTAAATGGAATCTCTCCAGGACTTTATCGATGTAAGTACTCTGGCACAGCCCGAGAAGCCTCTTAGATCTATCCCGGTAGATCTTGACACCTAATACATAGGCTGCTTCTCCTAGATCTTTCATCTGGAAACATTTTCCTAACCATGCCTTAACAGCATGCAGTTCAGGAATATCATTTCCAATGATTAAGATATCATCGACGTAGAGGATTAGGAATGTAATCACGCTCCCACTAAACCTCTTATATACACACGGGTCATCTTCGTTCTTGATGAAACCAAACTCAGAGATTGATTCATCAAAACGAATATTCCAGCTTCTTGATGCTTGTTTAAGTCCATAAATGGACTTCTTTAACTTGCATATTTTATGACGATCTGCTGGATTAGTGAAACCTTCCGGTTGTGTCATATACACATCCTCATCCAGATTTCCATTAAGGAAAGCTGTCTTCACATCCATTTGCCAGATCTCATAGTCGTAATATGCTGCTATCGCGAAAAGAATCCGAATAGACTTAAACATGGCTACAGAAGAGAAAGTTTCATCATAATCTATCCCGTAGATTTGTTTGAAACCCTTCGCAACTAGCCTGCCTTTATAGGTAACCACGTTACCATCCATGTCAATCTTCTTCTTGAAGATCCATTTACAGCCTATAGGGATTACTCCCGGAGGCGGATCAACCAAATCCCAGACTTGGTTATCTGACATGGAGTCCATCTCGGCTCGCATAGCTTCAAGCCATCTAGCTGACTCCGGTCCACTGACCGCATCCGCATAAGTTAGGGGTTCATCATTATCAATGATGTAGACTCCGTCATAGCGCTCAGGCTGTCGACGGATCCTACCCGATCTTCGCGGTTCCCGTGATATCTGAGCCTCAGGTTGTTCAGTAACCTGATCTACCAGCTCAGGCACATCCAACTCTGCTTGACTACTTTGTCCTTCCTCTGAATTCTCATCCAGCTTTATTTCTCTCCCACTGGCCTCTTGCAGAAGAAACTCCTTCTCAAGAAATATGGCCGTCCGAGCAACAAAAACCTTGTTCTCTTTGGGATCGTAGAAATAATAACCCTTAGTTTCCTTAGGGTAACCGACAAAGATACATTTCTCAGATCTGCTCTCCAGTTTCCCAGAGGCGAGCTTTTTGACATAAGCCTCGCAACCCCAGATCCTGATAAATGTCAAGCTAGGCTGTTTTCCATACCATAACTCATATGACGTCTTTAAAACTGCCTTGGATGGCACTCGGTTTAGTACCTTTGCAGCTGTTTCCAGTGCAAAACCCCAAAAGGAATATGGAAGAGTGGCCTGACTCATCATAGAACGAACCATGTCTAGTAACGTTCTATTTCTCCTCTCGGACACACCATTCCATTGCGGTGTTCCTGGCGGAGTGAGCTGTGAGATAATCCCACACTCCTTCAGATAGTCAGTAAATGGATGACTCAGGTATTCACCACCTCGATCAGAACGAAGTGCCTTGATATTTCGGCCTAGCTGATTTTGTACTTCATTTTTGAACTCTTTGAACTTGTCAAAAGATTCACTTTTATGTCTCATTAAATAGACATACCCATACCTACTGAAATCATCAGTAAAGGTAATGAAGTACTGATAGCCACCTCTGGCATGTTTACTAAAAGGCCCACACACATCACTGTGTATAAGGTCAAGTAAACCCGAAGCCCTTTGACCTTTGTGAGGAAAAGGAGACTTCGTCATTTTACCCATCAAACAAGCTTTGCATGTATCAATCTCCTCATAGGAGAATGATCCCAGCAGTCCATGTTCATGCAACCGCTTAATGCGCTTCTCGTTTATATGGCCTAAACGACTATGCCATAACAAGGTGCTGTCATCAGCATACTTGGCTTTCTTATTATCAATGTTTTGTATAGAATTTTCCATGTCCAACATGTATAACCCATTGTTAATTGAACCAGTTGCATACACAATATTATCATGAGATAAAACACACTTTGAAATATTGCATTCAAAGGCAAATCCTTTCCTGACAAGAGCAGGAATAGAGATAATATTCTTGGTAATACTCGGTACAAAATAACAATTGTTTAATTCTAATACAACGCCAGATGGTAAAGAAATGAAATAGTCTCCTACAGCAACAGCAGCAACCCGTGCCCCGTTTCCAACTCGTAGGTCTACCTCATGCTGTCCCACCTGCCTTCTTCTCTTGAGTTCCTGCACATTTGAACAAATGTGAACTCCACATGCAGTGTCCAACACCCATGATATAGTAGAAGAAGATAACATGACCTCAGTCACATATATACCTGAGCCAGAAGCGATGCTTCCCCTCTTATCTCCTTGGAGCGCTTTACAGTCCTTTTTCCAGTGACCCAGCTGGCCACAGTGGAAACACCTGTTGTCCTTCGACCGCTTCACCTTCTGTTTCAGGGCCTTGCTGTAATTCTTGACAGGGGCCTTGCCCTTCTTCCCCTTCTTCTTGTTCCTAGAAGGAACCATCAAGACAGAGGTTGAAGGCTTACCCTTCAGAGTTTCCTCAGTGGTCAAGAGCATATTCAGCAGCTCTGCCGGCGTACAATCGATCTTGTTCATATTAAAGTTAATAATGAACGCATCGAAAGAGGGCGGAAGAGACTGCAGAATAATGTCCACAGCAAGCTCCTGGTTGATGGTATGCCCCAGTTTCTCCAGAGCCTCCTTGTGCCCAATCATCTTGAGCACGTGAGCTCCCACTGGGCTCCCCTCAGCCAGTTTGCTCTGAAAGAAGAGCTTCGTCAGATTATAGCGCTCAGTCCTCGCCTGTGCAGCATACAGCATCTTGAGGTTCGCTATAATTTCTATAGCCGACATATCCTCATGCTGACGCTGCAGCGGTGGCGTCATAGACGCTAGCATCAGGCAAGCGACATCAATGCTATCATTGACGTGCTTTTCGTAGGCATCCCGAACCGCCCTTGCGGCGTTCGGAGCGGGCTGCGGCGGTATCGCCGTCTCGAGGACATACAGTTTCCTCTCTGCCTTAAGAACAATCTTAAGGTGTCCGAACCAGTCAGAGAAGTTCGGCCCAGCAAACTTCTCCCTTTCCAGTAGGGATCGCACATTGAAGCTCATGGTGTTCGTTGCTGCAGGAATCTACAACAAGCAAGAACAGCAAGGTCAGTATCAATGTTTCAGAATCAATCCAGGACTTAAGAAAGATTCTTTTCTCACTATTTTGTCTGACTGAAAAATCCAGTAAACAGTCCGAAAGAGTAAACACTCTTTTAGTGAGATGGGATCCAGATTTCATACTTGGTCTCCGCGTCCCGCTCAGGCGAGATAAGATGCACAGAGATGACAAGCACTAGTTTCTGGTAGGCTGTCCCAGCCAATCGCCAACCCGTGCGATTCCCCTTCATCTTGGCAATCCAGCAGACTGTGCCAACTGAGTTGGTACAACACAGTCTCTGATCCCAAAGATGGCTGCCTCCATGTGCTACCATATGCGCCACATATGTAGTCTACATGGTCAAGCTGACCTGACCTACTCCCTGGACCACCACGTGCTATGCTGAGCAACGAGAGGGGATAAATCCCAACTCTGTAACACGCAGGTGAAATCCAGCACCGTCTGAAGATAGATGGACGTGCCCACTGAGTGGGTTCAACACGGCTCCAACGATAGTCAGAAAGGTGAGGTTTCGCGTCAGAAGGCTTACGAGCTTGATATGTTAGCGTTGGATTTTAACGGTCTTTTATCTTCTTACTATCAGGCATGTCCTATGGCTATAGCAGAAGATAAACATAAATATGCAATTCTAATTATTAGCAATAAGTAGAAAGCATGATCTTATGTGGTAAAAGCCCATGAACCCTAGTAAGACCTTAATATTACTTAAGTCTTCACTTGAGCTTCATTGCATCTCATCTGGTCCAACTCAGTGCCCTAGCGCCAAGAGCACCTCAGGTGCACCACCAGGTGAATGCCCCTCTTGGATGTGTGCCTTTGTTCTTGTCTAATCAAAGTACATTTGATCTATCTAGACAAGGTTGACTCGCAGGTCAACAACATATTATAAATTAAGTACAATGTGATTCGCAGATCACAAATTAATTTACAATTTTTTAAGTCCAGGCACGCAGGCCCCAGCACAGCACACAATTGGGCAACCCACACAAGACTAAATAAACAAGCATATGGTTCAATCAACATGTGATCCAATCATCTTGAAATTAATTTTGAAAACCCTATGGCATCAATTTTAATTTCCTTATGAGCCCTACAACCTTACAATGGTCCATTGATGGGGATCCACTCATCCATCTAGTTAGATCCTTTGCCCTTGCATGCACCGAGTCCTAACTGACCCGAGTTGACCTAATGGTCAACCATGCATGCGCCAAGGGCTGAACTACCCCCATGAGTTTTGGCAAGCGGGTGTGACCCCGGGCCTAACTCAAGTGTGTTCAGTAGTGTCTCAACCAGACCTCGCTACACGCCCTAGATGCAGTCAACCTATACCCACCTTGTGCTTGCGCATAGGTGCTATCAGGTTAACCCATCTGAGCTGTCAGATGGTCTGATCAGACTTGGATCTAACCTAGTGGTGACTTCAACCCCATCAACCCATCTAAGGGTTTAATGTAGTGGCACCTTAGATCTAATCAAGCGCGCAAGATGTAAGTTTTAGAAAAACCTTAGAACATGCGCAATCATACAAACAAACAACATGCTTGCATATAACCCTTAGATCTAAGGGGGTCCCCTTCAAGGGGGAGCGCAAACTTTAGGGGGTCCCCTTCAAGGGGGAGCGCATACTTCATGTAAGCAAAGCATGATACAAGCGCAACTTCATGTAAGCAAAGCATGATACAAGCGCAACTTCATGTAAGCAAAGCATGCCTCAAGTAAAAGTAAGCGCAACATGAGGATCACATCAGCAAACATAATAGCATGCATAGAGCCTAGCTCTGATACCAATTGAAGGAACCCCTAATCATAAGGGGGCAAAACCCTAAGCATGGCGCTAATGTAAAATATGCAAGCGGAAGCAAGGGTTCAAGATCATTTGCATGCCATATGTTCAACTATAATCGATTGAATAGATTGAGATGAAAAAATCATACCAACGCCATATGCTTGGAAGTCGGCTTGGATAAAGAGAACAAAGTAGATCTCCTCCACAAGTTCACACACAAGATGAAGATGCTTACTCCTTGCGGTCTCTTGTGCTAGCAAGACACCCAAGCCTTCAAGAGTCGAATGGAAGGGGATGATGAACCTCTTGGCCGAGCGCTCCTCTTGCTCAACCTCTCCTTCTCTTCGTCAATCACCACACAACCAAAGTCGAATGCGTTGAAGAGAAGAGAGCAAACGCATATGCGTTTTTGGCATTGAAGTGAGTGAAACCGGCCCTTGATGACTTTCCATAAATGGAAGCTCATCAAGTCCATGCGCTCAATTCAACCCAAACGCATTTTAGGATTGAACCATGCGTTCACCATTGTGAACCGGTTCAAGCCAAAATGTCAAATCGGCTTTGGTTCAACAAACCAAACCGAAATAGCTCTACCCACTTGGTCTAGACCAAATTGAACCCCCAAGGCTCATGATCTAACCATTCATCATCTGATGCCCTTGATCTCTCCGATCTAGCATCACCTCTCTCGATCGAAGCTTACCGATCTCAAGTCCTAATCAATCAAACATGATCAGACCAGATCTCACTTACAATCAGAGATTAAATCCCTTTAATCTGAACTCAAAGAATCCAGTCCATACGATCTGACTCAAGTAAGCCATATCACCAAATTGTGCGACCCTGAGGGTTTCCTCTAAATGTCGGTAACGATAACTTACGTTATCACGATCAGTGAGGGGTATCTAGCAACACATCACTGTCTCCCGATATAAAGGAAAGAGTCTTCCAAGACTACTCCCAAACCATAGCACAAGTGTGACTCAATTCACAAGGCATACATGTGTCCTTTGCCACTGGATGTTCTTATTGGACAAGCGGGTCAAGCTTGTAACTCCAATACGATGAGCATGATTAGATCAGATGCACATAGTCATCTGGGTATGGCCATACACTATCTCAATCATCTCATATAGGGGGGCCCTTAGAACACCACACTCCTTAAACAAGGAGACGGCAATCCTATGTCTATCACTAGTGCCCTAACCTGATTCAAGCTCACCATCCAAAATAGTCTATAATCATTATATTTCAAATGATATTGAACTACCTCAAGACAATGACAATCATCATTTAGAAACACAAGTGATCTCAAGTCAGAGGACATGTGCCACTTGCTGCTTACAAGGATCATTCACATTGTGACAAGCAATGGAATATCCCAGTAGGGTCTGTCCAGTACATCCAATGTACCCATGAGTCTACATCTTATTCCATGCTCGAAGCATCCTATAAGATTAGCACTTATATTAGTCTCAATCATATCAAGGCTGTCTCATGTTCACCAAGATATCTCGACTAAGGACATATAGCCTGTCAGCCTAGCTGAACAGCTTTGAGACATTATTCAGAAGTACACTTATTACAGCAGACAAGGTAACAACCTGAATAACAACCATGCCTTTTATAAACATAAGAGTTTATTACATGATACTTATACAATCCCAAGGCCTCAAACATTAGCCTTAAGGGCATACCCCAACAGTAAGTTCGTGAGAGAACTTGGTGTTGTTCCTTCGAGTGCAGATCCTTTGGTTATCTTTTGTGATAACACTGGAGCAATCGCACAAGCAAAGGAACCACGGTCGCACCAGAAGTCCAAGCACATACAGAGACGGTTTCATTTGATCAGGGAGATCATAGATCGTGGCGAGATCAAAATCTGCAAGGTTCATACAGATGACAATCTGGCAGACCCGCTTACCAAGCCTCTGGCGCAGCAGAAGCATGAGAAGCACTGTAATAATATGGGTTTGAGATTTCTCAACCATTAGATTAAGTGCAAGTGGGAGATTGTTGGGGTATGCCCTTAAGGCTAATGTTTGAGGCCTGTGGGAATGTATCTGTATCATGTAATAAACTGTTATGTTTATAAAGGCATGGTTGTTATTCAGTTAGCTACATTGTCTGCTGCAATATATGTTCTTCTGAATAATGTCTCAAAGCTGTTCAGCTGGGCTGACAAGCTATTATGTCCTTAGTCGATATATCTTGGTGAACATGAGACAGCCTTGATATGGTTAAGACTAATATGTGTTCTAATCTTATAGGATGCTTCGAGCATGGAATAAGATGTAGACTCATGGGTACATGGGATGTACTGGACAGACCCTACTAGGATGTTCAATTGTTTGTCACAATGTGAATATTCCTTGGATATGACAAGTGGCACATTTCCTCTGACTTGAGATCACTTGTGTTTTCTAAATGATGATTGTCATTGTTTTGAGGTAGTTCAATATCATTTGAAACATAATGATTATAGACTATCTTGGATGGTGAGCTTGAGTCAGGTTAGAGCACTAGTGATAGACATAGGATTGCCGTCTCCTTGTTTAAGGAGTGTGATGTTCTAAAGGGGCCCCCTGGATGAGATGATTGAGAAAGTGTATGGCCATACCCAGGTGACTGTGTTCATCTGTTCTAATCATGCTCATCATATTGGAATTACGAGCTTGACAGGCTTGTCCAATAAGAACATCCAGTGGCAAAGGAAATATGCATGCCTAGTGATTTGAGTCACACTTGTGCTATGGTTTGGGTGTAGTCTTGGAAGACTCTTTCCTTTCTATCGGGAGACAGTGATGTGTTGCTAGATACCCCTCACTGATCGTGATAACGTGAGTTATCGTTACCGACATTTAAAGGAAACCCTTAGGGTCGCACAATTTGATGATATGGCTTACTTAAGTCAGATCGTGTGGACTGAATTGTTTGGGTTCAGTTTAAAGGGATTTAATCTCTGATTGTGAGTGAGATCTGGTCTGATCATGTTTGATTGATTAGGGCTTGAGATCGGTAAGCTTCGATCGAGAGAATGTATGCCAGATCGGTCAGATCAGGGGCATCGTTGAGATCGACGGTTAGATCGTGAACCTTAGGGTTTATTTAAGATCTAGACTAGATCATTGGCTTGATTGGTTCTTAAACCGAACCAAAGTGAACCGGCTCACTAAATGAGCGCTTGGTTCATAGGGAGAGGAGTAGGCGACAAGTTCACTTGGCGTGAACGTTGTGGTGAGGAGTGGTTACTATTTTTAGTAACCATGATCTCCATTTGGAGAGTGCGCTCATCAAAATAGAATATACTCTATTTTCGCTTGGAGATATTCCTCTCGCCCATATTCCTCTCGTCTCTCTCGTGAGTGTGGCGACGCTTTGAAGGTTGAGGAGGATTCGGCCAAGAAGAAAGAGATCTCATTTTCCCTTCACTCGACAAGGACCTCTTGGAACCTTGCTAGCACAAGGGGCACCAAGAGAGATAGCGACATCATCTTGTGTGTGACGACAAGGAGAAGATCTACTTTGATCTTTGCTTCCAAGGAAACATCTTCCCCATGGCGATGGTATGATTGTTTTCTTATTATCAAGTTGATCTTTTAGCATGCATATCGATCCTATAACCCTAGTTCCGCAAGAAGAAAATTTTATGCGCCATATGCTTTAGGGTTATGCTCCCCCTAGAAGGGGACCCCCCTTATCTTAAGGGGTACTTACAAGTAAATCATCAATCAAAGAACTCAAGATCACTTTCGTGCATCCGAATTCTAGGTTGATAATCTCTAGTGGAATCTCAAGGATCACTTTCGTGCATCCGAATTCTAGGTTGATAATCTCTAGTGGAATCTCAACACTAGTTTTACTCATAGATCTCCAACGTTTCGATCCTCACTTTCGTGCAAGATCTTCACATTTGATAAATAGACTTGATCCATAGATTCATATTACTATCATGGCAATTAATCTACTAGAACATATCAAATTAGATCTAACCTAAGGAAGGGATCCTAACATGCAATTCTAAGGTTCCAAGTTCTCAAGCAATTACCTTTCAGTCAATAGTGAAAACTCTAAAAACATGATTAATAACATAGATCTATAGAGAGTCTAAGAACAATCCATCACAAAAGTAAAATTATCATAGCAAAAATTATCATGACGAAAATAGAAGAGTTATCTAATCATTAAGAATCAAGGGGATTACACCCCATGTCCCAAAATAGTATTAAGCTTGCATGAAGGAGGAGATACAATAAATCATAGTTTTAGAGTGATCAAAAAACAAAAAGAAAGGAGAAACAACGTTACAACACGGCTGTAAAATCCTTTACAGTCGTAATTTGCTTCGATGAACAGCGCTGTCACCGCTGTTTCATTGATTCCTCCTCCGATCGGACTCCAAATGCTCTGAAACTTCTGTGGTGTCTTCCTCTCCTCTAGGCAAAGCTTCTGCATGAAAATCACGGCCTGAGGTGCCCTCTACGCCTCTCGGCATGAGGCCAAACCCTAGCCGCCTCTCTATTGATTGCTCTCTCGATACTGCATAAACGTTCCTCCTTCCACTTCAAGCCTCTTCTCCTCTTAAATATGAGTCCACCACAATTTTTGGATTTCGATTTGGAGCTCTGGATCAAATGTTATGGACCGCGTAAGATTTGGACTCGTAAAAATCGCGTTTTTGAATGGGAATTACGGCAGTGTAATATGTTACGGCACTGTCGTAAAATAGCTTGAGTGTTCTGTTCTGGAGACGCTGGGAAATACGGTTCTGTAATATCATTTACGGCAGTGCCGTAATTTCAGTCGAGTTCTCTAGTCTGAGGTCTTCACAAAATACGGCACTGTAAACTTCTTCACGGTGGTGTCGTAAAATCGGTTGAACACTCTGGTCTGAAACGCTAGAAAATATGGCCAGTGTAATTCTTTACGGCAGTGCCGTAAAATCACAAAAACTTTCTGTTCGGAAAATCACCAAAATTCGGCCGTGTTCTTGATAATATGGTAGCCGTGAAAATACGGTACCGTAAAATAGTTTACGGCACTGCCATATTTTGGTTCTTAGCTTCGATTTTCATGAAATTTGTTGTGTGACTTCTTCTTGATGATGTGAACTCTTCCATGTATTTGATTTTGCTTAAAAACGCCCAAAATAGTGTCTTTTTGCCTAAAAATCATGAAAAACCAAAATAGAAGTAGACTTTGCAATATTTGATGGATTCAGCATAAAAACAAGTAAAAGATCCTCAATTTAGCATGAAAAGGTATTTAAAATGATAAAAAATATACTACATATTTTGGTGCCATCAAACACATAAGGCTCAAACTTTGCTTGTCCTCAAGCAAAAATCAAAATTTGAAATCAAAATTTGTTTAAAAGAATAACCTTTTCATTCTCAATAAATTTCTAAAATACAACCTATCAATGAAAATTTCCATCAATTGCTTTATAAAACTTCAAGTAAACATATCATCCTTAGAACTCAACCCTCTAGATCCACAACTCAATCAAATAAAACTTTGCAACTTGTATAATAAATAGAATTATCAATCTCATGATTTCACCGGTTTTCAGTTCAAATCTATCATGCTTTTGTTTACAGAAATTAGTTTTCCAAGATCTTTTTCCACACATAAATTTTTTTTTTTCATGTATTTTGTTTGTTTTTGTAAAGATGGCACGTACCCACTTAGATACACACTTTTTATTTTTGACTTCAACTCATGTCTTCGGTACCACAGTCAATTTTACACAGTGCCGAGTAGAGGAGTTTTATTATTTTTCACTCTCATTATTTTTCATGCATAGACTTCAACCCATGTCTTAGGTACTAATATCAATTTTACATAGTGCCAAGTAGGGGAGTCTCTCACTATTCTTATGGATCTTGGATTCTTCCTTCCCAACAAATAGCAAAATAGACTAAACATCTACTAGGTTGATCAATTGATATCAATTCACAAATCATACTCATATGCTCATTTTACTCAAAGGAGTAGTTTCACTTTTAGATCTTATTCATCAAATAACACATCTACCCAAAATTTCATGCATCAACCAATGTCAAATTTCAAAAATAGATATGCTTGAAGAAATAAATCTAGCATGATAGGGTTTTTCTCCAATCACAAGTATAAATACTCACATCATCAAGGAAGACATTTTATCAATAAATCATGTCATCATATAGTAGAAAGTGGATCATATGCTTTCATCAATTTTAACAACACATTTGAATAATATCATCATCAAAACAATGAGTTCCATATATCCATAAAATCATTTTTCAAGAGAAAACTAATAAGTAGTATAAATATGATAAAGTCAAAGATGCACTATAAGAAATAGTCATTAATAAGAGAGTGCAAGTGATACTCACAAAACTATATAGATCATGCTCAATCATTGTCAGGCCAATGCAGCTGGGCCCAAAGATACGCCTTTTGAAAATTTTTTGCAAAATTTAACGTACATAAGGCTCAGATCAAAAACAGTCTCAAAAATAATAATGATAAAAATAATTCTCTCAAGGGAGAATCAGAGATGCCGCCGGTGGTCTGAAGAGGATGCTGGTGGAAAGAGTCGAGCAGGCAAGAAGCAGAGGTGGAACAGATGCTATCTGAAAAGCTGCTAGCAATGATGGTGGTGGTGCCGATAGTAGAGTGAGTAATCTCTAGTGGCCTGCTAGAGACCACAATAATGCTGCATAGATAAAAAAAATCAATCACTAATGAAGAGTCAGCTGCATAAATAAATCAAATCATGGAATAAGAGGTAGCAAAAGAAATAAGAATCTATTGGTTATATGATCCAGTGTCGACGGCTGGAAAATTGATGTCAGAGGCAGATGCAGTGGTAGCTGGAGGTGCTACAAATCTGGAGTCAAAAGAAACAACAACAGATAGAAAGCAAATCAAGCAGTTTTTGAATTTTTTATGAAAAGTAGCCATACCCTAGAATAAAATTTAATGATCCAAATAGAGAACAGACAAAACCATGAAGTAGAATAAAACTTCATCTTCCCAGGTATGTAAAAAATAAAGGATCAAAATCTATCAGGAATTCAGGGTATCAGCAAAAAGAAGGCTACTCAGATTAAAAACTGCACAAACTGCACAAAAGTTAATCAAATTCGATAAGTTGGCATATGTTTTAGAAAGATCCATGGATTTTAAAATTCAGCAAAAATATCCAATAAATAGACAAAGATGAGTACTTCCATGTTGTGCCAAAAATAAAAAATTTTTGCAACCCAGTTTCTTAAAATCGCTGCGAGAAAACACCTAGGCAAATAAGCAGAAAGCAAAGTTAAAATACGGTACCGTAAAATGTCTTACGGCAGTGCCGTAATTTCACAAAATTTCAGAAACGAAAACCCTCAAGATTACGGCACGTGAAGTCGAAAATGGTCAGAAAATACGATACCATAAGGAGAATATGGTACCGCCATAAAATCCATAAAACTCTCGGGAGAAGAAATCAACACAGATTATGGGCATGAAATAAATTACGGTAGTGCCGTATTTTGCGCAAAATATTGCTTTCCCTGCAAAAATAAAAGAAAAAATTAATTCTAAAAATAAACTAAAATAAAAGAAACTAAACTAAGATAAAAGTGCTTGGGTTGCCTCCCAAGAAGCGCTAATTTTAGGTCCATAGCTTGACCAAAACTCAAACATCATGGTGAAGCAGGTGAATCAGTACCAAAATATATAGCATGTAATTTCTTTCTTTTCCGCTATCCAAAAAGTTCAGCCACTAATCCAGATATCCAAAATTTCAAGTAAATCATAATTGAAGTGGCTCTCTCAAATATGCGGAAATCAAAATCAAAATTTTCAATGATCTTCCTATGTTTATCAATAAGCAGAATCATTAGTCCTTTTTTCAAAATTATACCTTCAATCACAATAGGACTTATATCAAAATATTCAAGCATTGGATCATCATAATAATTTTTATGTCTTTCATTAGGCTCCTCAATAAAAATTAAATTTTCAAATTCATCAAAAGATAAGGGCAAAACATTAAAGTGATATTCATCAGTGTTTGTAACATTCAAATCTTTTTCAATTTCCTCATGTTCATCATCAAACAATTTTTCAATATCAAAATTATCAACAAAATCAAGATGAGACTCTTCTAAATCAATTTCCTCATACCTCCCCACAAATAATTCATCATCAGAAAAGTCAAAATTAGAATCATATGAAAAAGAATTAATAGAATCAGAATTAACCACAAGAGATTTATCATTAATTTCCAAAATATCACCAAAATCAAAGTGGGGCTCATCAATGTCTGTAATTTTCAACCCTTTATCAAACTCATCAGATTCAACCATAAATGATATAACATCAAAAGAATCAATTTCATCAAAAGAGGGTTTTTCAATTTCAATTTCCCCAATCTTTTCCACAATTAAATTATTAGAAGAATCAATTTTACAATCATCAAAATCAGAGTGAGATTCAAGAATATTAACATAAGGCTCAATCTCAAAACAGTCATGATCGCAGGGGGAATTTTCTAAATCATGTTTTTCAGTATCGAACTCAAATAACCATGCTTGTTGTGCAATCTGGGTTTCTAGCAATTCAGTATTAGCAGTCAAAGATTCTTCTTGATAAGAAATTTGATTAACAGAACCCTTAAGATCATCAAGATGCTTTTTTTGATTTGCCAGCATTTGGCCTAAAAATTGATTTTTTTTAGCAAAAAATCTTTCTCGATCAGCCATGAATTTTTTACACATGGATTTTAGGCTAGATATTTCAATATCCTCAAAGCATGGCACAGAAACATGATCAGAGCAATCATCATAAAAAGAAGTTTGATTTTCCCAACTAGAATAATAATGATCATCTTGATAGCACGGTGAATTTGAATTTGCATGATATCTAGATTGACATTCATAAGCATAATGATCAGAAGACTTACAAATATTACATGTAACAGAAGAAGAGTGTAATTTAGCTAATTCTGCAATAGACATCTGTGAATAATTTTTATGCTCACCTTGTTGCATGTATACCTGACCTCTTTCAGAAGCCCATGAATTTTGATAAAAACACATATCTTCATCTACCAAAAAGATAATCCAACACCAATCAAATAAGATTTTTTTTTTTCAGAATATATAAAGACACAAGCAAATAAAAATTTCAGAAATCATAGTTCTGCCACAACTGTGAATATCCAAAACCAGCAAAAATAGAAAACAAAGTTAAATATAAAGCAAATAAAACTTAGTCTAGCAATACTAACAACTATTTTGATATTAACAAAACTAAGGTCCCCGGCAACGGCACCAAAAACTTGATAGGATTCTGCAAGTGCACGGAATTATTGAAGTAATAAAAATATCGATCCACAGAGACCTTATTGTTAATTACCAAATAATTATTTTCTCGCTAGCTAAGCAAGCCAAATATGATGAAAGTAAACTATGCAGAGAATATGCTAAGGAGATAAACATGGGACTGCGGTTTCATCCACCTTAATTTCAATGATAAGATATAAATATAGGTTCGTCAATCAAATCTTGCTATGATAAAGACCTAATTTACTTCATAAAGGGATTATCTCACTTTCGTGCAGACAATCATGCAGGGACCAATCCTTGCTTTCGCGCAAGATCTGTCCCAATGCTAAAGATAAGTAAATCATCAATCAAAGAACTCAAGATCACTTTCATGCATCCGAATTCTAGGTTGATAATCTCTAGTGGAATCTCAAGGATCACTTTCGTGCATCCGAGCCTCAACACTAGTTTTACTCATGGATCTCCAATGTTCCGATCCTCACTTTCGTGCAAGATCTCCACGTTTGATAAATAGACATGATCCATAGATTCATATTACTATCATGGAAATTAATCTATTAGAACATATCAAATTAGATCTAACCTAAGGAAGGGATCCTAACATGCAATTCTAGGGTTCCAAGTTCTCAAGCAATTACCTTTCAATCAATAGCGAAAACTCTAAAAACATGATTAATAACATAGATCTATAGAGAGTCTAAGAACAATCCATCACAAAATTAAAATTATCATAGCAAAAATTATCATGACGAAAATAGAAGAGTTATCTAATCATTAAGAATCAAGGGGATTACACCCCCATGTCCCAAAACAGTATTAAGCTTGCATGAAGGAGGAGATACAATAAATCATAGTTTTAGAGTGATCAGAAAATAAAAAGAAAGGAGAAACAACGTTACAACACGGCTGTAAAATCCTTTACAACCGTAATTTGCTTCGATGAACAGCGCTATCACTGCTGTTTCATTGATTCCTCCTTTGATCGGATTCCAAATTCTCTGAAACTTCTGTGGTGTCTTCCTCTCCTTCAGGCGAAGCTTCTGCGTGAAAATCACAGCCTAAGGTTCCTTCTACACCTCTCGGCATGAGGCCAAACCTAGCCACCTTTGAGCATCTCGATACTGGATAAAAGTTCCTCCTTCCACTTCTAGCGTCTTCTCCTCTTAAAGACGAGTCCGCCACAATTTTCGGATTTTGATTTGAAGCTCTGGATCAAAAGTTATGGCCCGCACAAGATTCGGACTCGTAAAAATCGCGTTTTTGACTGGGAATTACGGCAGTGTAATATGTTACGGCACTGCCGTAAAATAGCTTGAGTGTTCTGTTCTGGAGACGCTGGGAAATACGGTACCATAATATCATTTATGACAGTGCCGTAATTTCAGTCAAGTTCTCTGGTCTGAAGTCTTCACAAAATACGGCACCGTAAACTTCTTCACGGTGGTGTTGTAAAATCGGTTGAACACTCTAGTCTGAAACGCTCGAAAATACGGCCCGTGTAATTCTTTACGGCAGTGCCGTAAAATCACAAAAAACCTTCTGTTTGGAAAATCACCAAAATACGGTCGTGTTCTTGATAATACGGTAGCCATGAAAATACGGTACCGTAAAATAGTTTACGGCACTGCCGTATTTTGGTTTTTAGCTTTGATTTTCGTGAAATTTGTTGTGTGACTTCTTCTTGATGTTGGGAACTCTTCCATGTATTTGATTTTGCTTAAAAATGCCCAAAATAGTGCCTTTTTGCCTGAAAATCATGAAAAACTAAAATAGAAGTAGACTTTGCAATATTTGATGGATTCAGCATAAAAACAAGTAAAAGATCCTCAATTTAGCATGAAAAGGTATTTAAAATGATACAAAATATACTACATATTTTGGTGTCATCAGTTATAAAGAACATCCTTAAGTATCTGAGAAGAACTAAGGATCTGTTCTTGGTCTATGGTGGACAAGAAGAGCTCAGTGTTCAGGGCTACACTGAGACATCATTCCAGTTTGACCCTAATGACTTCAGATCGTAGGCCGGCTATGTTTTCAAGATGAATGGAGGCGTTGTTTGCTGAAAAAGCTTCAAGCAATCCACCATAGTCAATTTTACAACCAAGGCTGAGTATGTCGCCACTTCTGAGGCAGCCAAAGAAGTTATTTGGATAAAGAAGTTCATATCTGATCTTCAGGTGATTCAAACTATTGTGGATCCCATTGAACTCTATTATGACAACAATGGGGCTATTGCACAGGCAAAGGAACCACGGTCTCATCAAAGGTCCAAACACGTGCTCAGGAGATTTCACCTGATTAGAGAGATCATTAATCGAGGTGATGTCAAGGTTAGCAGAGTTGACACATAGAACAATCTAGCAGACCCACTCCAAGGCTTTGGCACAGCAGAAGCATGTTGGTCATGCCAGGGATATGGGGTTGAGGTTCCTCAACCTCTAGGTCTAAGTGCAAGTGGGAGATTGTTGGTGTACCCTGAGACCTAGTTTTGGTCTATCATTGTACTACTTGATACTGATACTTCTTATATATCATTTTGGCATTGTCATTATCATTGTTTGTTTGCATCTGTGATTGTGTACTTACATGAAATGTTAATGGAGATAGATTGGATCTGTGATGCAGGAGCATCTTCGGGATTTAATTATGTTTGTCTTTACTTTCATGTTCTTGCTTTAGAATAGGGGTAGCCTATGATTTAATTTTCTTCTAAATAATTTTTAATTTCCTAGATGATGTAGTAGGTTGTTTGTAGCCTAGGGTTTATTGCACCTGTAATTCACTACAAGCCGCTTCCTCCCTCTCAAAGGAATTAATATTAGCCCTCCATCTCAACTCATCAAGGGTGATCTAAGATCTACCACACATCACGAAAATCCTCAAGATTAGCCCTCCATCAAAGCTCCTCCAAGAGAAGATAACATCCACCATCCATCAAGGCTTGCACTTTTATTGGCGCCACCTCCCAAGGCACTAAACCACCTTCATGACACATGGATGCCACCTCATCATGCTTATATGTCATGGGCACCCAAATTAGGTCAAAATCTTCAAGGGGTGCCACTTTCAAATTTAAAACAAAGTCAACATTCAAATCAGCCCCTTCACTCCACCAATGGGCTTCAAGACACCCCCTCACTCCACCAATGGAAGGGGCATGCGCCAACCACCTTCAATGGCATCGAAGGAGGCTTGCATGCACCCTTGCATGCAGCCACTTCGTAGCAACAACTCCAACTAGCAGCTCATGTTCCCAAAGGAAGAATTCATCCACACCATCCACCCAAAATTAGCCACCATCCAACCCTACATTTGAATTTCGATTGAGGGCTATTTTTGTAAACTCATATGAAGTAAACGTTGAGAGAGGGAGAGGATTTAAGGGCTTTTATTATTCACTTGCACTTCAGTCTATGCAATTTGCACTTCAGTCTATGAAGTAAGCTTGTGTGGTGGTGGATTCCATCCAAAAACTCTTCTCTTCCACTTCTCTTCCTCTAAGTGCCGAGAGTTCTCATTCCTCTCCTCTTCTTCTTCTCAACCAAGACTCTCCTTCTCTTCTTGAAGACCTCTTATCCATGGACGCCATCAGCAAGTTGAGCTTCCTTTATCTTCAACAGCAAGCCAAATTGGAGAAGATGAAGACTTGAACAAGACCTCCCCCCCAAGGATCATCTTTGTTATAGTTTAAGGGGAGTTTGGGGACACATGCATTTCATCCTCCCCTAGTTCTTATGGTTTGTAGGTCATTTAATTAAACCCCCATACTTAGCCTCATCGCCAAGATTCGGGAACGAGGACAAAGAAAGGTGTTTAGGCCTCTTCCCTAAAAGGGGCCATAGGTGACTTCTACCCTTTTCTCTTCTTCTTCTTTACTTGCTTATTTATTTTACTAGAACCGCATGCATAGGCTTTACTATGTTTTTGAGCTACTTACCTAGAGACAGTCTTGTTATTAAAACCCTAGAATCATCCCTTACTCCAGTGGTATCAGAGCAAACTCTAGGTGCTAAAGTTGATTACATGCATGTTATGTGTTTGTAGCTTGTTTTGTGTTTTCGACCATGCATCTATTTTATGAGTTTGTGTTCTCGGTTTGATAAGTATTCTGATCAAAATGTTCTACAAACATGTTGTGGTTTTCGGATTTTATTGATCATATCTTGAGAATAGTATTACCTAATCAACAAGTAGCTTAACCTTTGGAAGTGCTCTATTGTGTGATGTCTCACTTGATCCTTGCGCCATTTGTGTTTTGTGTTTTTTGTGGGAGATGTTTTCTGAGGATTTCTGATCTTAAGGTAATATCCACTTATAACTTTTTGATTTTGATATTTTGGTTTGAGTTGGAAACATCTAAACAATACATGACTTCCTTGCTCAAACCCTTGAACTTTCTTGGATTGGTGTTGTTTTTCACCTTCAGCTGAGACTTGTTTGATTTTCTTTGGCCTTGCTGACCTTTAATCTTGAAATAGCATTCACTTGTGACTTCTGATGTTGGCATCTAGCTTGAGTTTGGAAACACCTAAAAACAATAGGTGATCTCCTCACTCAACCTTGAAATTCCCTTGGGTTTGTGTCTTCCTTTGTTGCTATTTTGGGTTTGTGTTACTTTAAACTTCATGGCCGAGACTTAGGAACCCTAATCTGATAGGGGACACTTAAGTAAGGGGAAAAGTGGGCTAAGAGTTGATCTCAACTAATGGATATAACTCTTGCAAGAAGAATGCGCAAGTGGATTCTTAAGAGAGTAGGGTGATGCACTATTGCCTAGCCCTAATCTAATTTCTACTTGTGTTAGGATTTATTTTTAGATCATTACTGGATTTTTGTTTGAAGAGATATTCTGTTGTAATCTTCTGATTTGTGACATATTTCGGTTGGGGTGAAAACAACTAAGCAAATAGGTGTCTTCCACACTCAAAAGATTGAAACCTAGTGGATTTGTGTCACTTATTTTGTTGACTGAATTTTGAACTGAATTTCTTTACCTTGCACTTTGTCTACTGAGATTTAGGAACCCCTAATCTGATAGGGAGAGCTTAAGTTGAAAGTTAAAGGGTTCTTGGGGGCTACCTAAACAAATAGATAGCCTCCCCACTTAAAAGCACACTCTTGGTTGAACACTTGAACCAAAACTTGTGTTGATTGTTTTGGGGCTTTTATGAACTCTGATTTGAAATAATATGTGCTCATAACCTTGCTGAGTTTTCACAATTAATTGATATAACTTCCTGCTGTGATTTAGTGTGCTTTGAAAACCCTATAGTATTGCTAGAAGTCAAACATCAAACTAGGGTTTTGATCAAAATTGCTTGTGTTGCTAAGCTATTCTAAACTTCTGTTTTGTGAATTGTATGCTGAGAACTTGCTGTGGGATTTGCTCTTGCTGGATTTAACATGGTGCCTCACTTTCATCAAAGGGAATTAATAGCTAAAAGAGAATTTATTATTGATAGGGGTAAAAAAAATAATCACCCATAGGCCTAGTTGCTTCACAACATACACCTTGTGCAATGGATACCATAGTAAAACTGTTATTGATCATCAAGTCAAGTATAATGCTATATCCATTGTAGCCCTTGAACAATTTGGCCTCACCATAGAGAAACATCATAACCCTTATTGCATAACTTGGGATGATTTGACTATAAGTTTAATTGACTTTCAATGCTCAGTTCCCATCCAATTAGGCAATATTAAGACTAAAATTTGGTGTGATACAATGAGTATAAAAGGATTTGACATCTTATTAGGGAAAGAATTCATTGATGATTATCGAGGATATTATTTTAGCAAACCTTGGTGCTATAGCTTTATACATAAAGGTTTGGAACACATAATCTACCCTAAGGATGAAAAACTAACACAAATCAACACCAATAGTACTTTTGACAAATGGGCTAAACAAATTGAAGCATTACAACAAAGGCTAAAACTTAAAGAACAAACTTTAGAGCCTACCTTAGAATCTAAACCATGTCTTGATGAAGCCACTAAACTTGAGTAAGCAAGTCATGAAGAACCACAAGAGATAGAGACTGACCATGAACAAACTGAGATAGTACCAATTCGAAACCTAACTTGCACCATGAACCACATTTGTCAACAGCCCCCTCTAGATCGTTCTATGCTGCCAGCAATCTTGGACCCAAAATCTGATCCTAAACTAGCAACACCCTTAGAGTTACCACAGCCCAATCCCACTCTTGAGGATGCCATTGAACTAGACCATGAGGACATTAAGGGAACTCATCTTCCAGAAATTTCTCATGCCCTTACCATTATTTCTGAGCCTAGAAAAGAGTATATAGTCGCGGTTCTTATGATCGACCAAATCAAAACTCCCCACTTGACCACATTTAGTAAGCTGAGCCATAGTTTGATCCCTCCTAAACCCATAGTTTGCCATCGGTACCTACTAGGACACTCCTCTTTGCCATCACTTTTAGGCCCTGGACCAAAACACCCAACATTATCCTTAGGCACATCTCAGCCCTCTTCTGAATGTGAATTGCTTCTTGACCCACCTAGCACCGAATCCTCTAGTGATCTAACCTTGGAACCATCACCTCTAGGATCACCTCAGCCTATTCCCACTCTTCAATTGGTAATACTTCCAACCACACAAAGGGAATCCAACACTGAACTCTGTCCTAAACCACCCATAAGCTCAATCTTAAACCATACTTTAATGGACACACCTTCACCAAGTAAGGATTATCATATAATGAATAAATTTTTTTTCTATGATGCTTTTAAACTTGAAAATTGTGTTGACAATACCAGGACTATGCATATGCTAAACATGAAATCGTCTTTTGCTCTAAATGAAAAGCTACATGGCAAGATTGCTCATGAATCTGATATTGGTTTAATTCTTCCTAACCATAATTTACAAATAACATCAAGCTTAATGCCTGTGATTCCATGGTCATACCTACCATATTTCTCATTCAAAGTTATTACATTCAAATATCACATTTTCAAATCATATATTATTGCGGCATGTGAGAAAATAGTAGCTTTCAAAAATCTTTCACTTATTGGCAGGAATGATGACATAAAAAAGGCTGAAGACAATTTTCATACATTGGGGTGGCCCCCAAAACTAGAACTCTATAACAAAGATAACCTAGGTTTTCCTAACTGAGATGATCTTTGTACCTTGGGTTGGCCACCAGAAGCTACAATTTGGGACCTTAATTTTAATTCTTCAGAGAAGAATTCTTTTGCCCCAAGAAAGCTGATGCAGGAGCATCTTCGGGATTTAATTATGTTTGTCTTTACTTTCATGTTCTTGCTTTAGAATAGGGGTAGCCTAGGATTTAATTTTCTTTTAAGTAATTTTTAATTTCCTAGATGATGTAGTAGGTTGTTTGTAGCCTAGGGTATATTGCACCTGTAATTCACTACAAGCCGCCTCCTCCCTCTCAAAGCGATTAATATCAGCCCTCCATCTCAACTCATCAAGGGTGATCCAAGATCTACTACACATCACGGAAATCCTCAAGATCAGCCCTCCATCAAAGCTCCTCCAAGAGAAGATAACATCCACCATCCATCAAGGCTTGCACTTTTATTGGCGCCACCTCCCAAGGCACTAAACCACCTTCATGACACATGGATACCACCTCATCATGCTTACATGTCATGGGCATCCTAATCAGGTCAAAATCTTCAAGGGGCACCATTTTTAAATTTAAAACAAGGTCAACATTCAAACCAGCCCCTTCACTCCACCAATGGGCTTCAAGACACCCCCTCACTCCACCAATGGAAGGGGCATGCGCCAACCACCTTCAATGGCATTAAAGGAGGCTTGCATGCAGCCAATTCGTAGCAACAACTCCAACCAGCAACTCATGCGCTCAAAGGAAGAATTCATCCACACCATCCACCCAAAATCAACCACCATCCAACCGTATATTTGAATTTTGATTGAGGGCTATTCTTGTAAACTCATATGAAGTAAATGTTGAGAGAGGGAGAGGATTTAAGGGCTTGTTTATTCACTTGCACTTCAGTCTATGCATCTTGAGAAAAAACCTATGTGTTGAGCGCAAGCTTGTGTGGTGGTGGATTCCATCCAAAAACTCTTCTCCTCTTCTTCTCTTCCTCTAAGTGCCGAGAGTTCTCCTTCCTCTCCTCCCCTCTTCTTCCTCTAGGGGATGATCTTGTTATTAAAACCCTAGAATCATCCCCTACTCCAATTTGTGTTCAAACTCTAGTCCCTAATCGAGTACTTGAGTGGATATGGGACAGCTCTTGTATATGTGAGACTGGTATATGGGCTGGATAGGCACGAGGTGTTAATGCAAACATATGGGTATATCAGTGGTGGATATACTAGACCGACCTACTATGAGGCAATGACTTGGTGTCATAAGTTATCCTCACAAGTAACAAGAGATGCATTGATCCCTTGACTTGAGGTCATTGACTCTTCTATATGGTTAGGAACATGCTTTGATACAACCTAACACCTCACCATAGTTGGGAGGTCATAACGGTTGTCATTAAGCATGCAATGACCCAGATGAGAAGGTCAATGTACAGACAGAGGATTTGCCCCTTCCTGAGGAAAGCTTGATATCCATGGAGCTCCTCTATAGTTCTATAACTGAAAGTGTATGGCCATACCCAGGTGAGAACCTGATTTAGTCTTGACCATGAGATTGGGTAAAAACAAGTGGTGACACACTTATCGAATCAGATATCAGTTAGGCAAAGGGACTATAATGTATTTGTACCTAGTTGCGATGATGGGGATATCGATGTCGATATCCATTCTGATGTCTTGGGTAGCAGTGATGTATTGCTAGGTGTCACTCACTATTTGTGAAGACCTTAGGTCATCACTGCCAACGTCAGAGGAACCTACATAGTCGCACACCTTGATACTCGAGTTTTCGTATTGATCAGGTAGTCTTTAGTGAAAGCAAACCTAGGTCACATGCATAATCGAAAATTTTGCAGTGGGGAAAATACTAGGTTTCAATATGATCGCATGACTTGGTAATATGATCAACCATGAAAGGAGAATTAAAGCATTACCATTGCCATTGTTTGAGTGGCGGCTTGGAAGAAGAAAAAGGGGCGAGTGCCTCTTCTCCAAAGGAATCGCACACAGGATGAGATAGGCCTCCTTCCTTGCTTTCCTTGTGCTAGCAAGTCACCAAGAAGTCTTTGATCGTCTCCTTCAAAGGAAAAATGTGTCTTTGCTGGTTGGCCTTCTTCCTTGCATGAAGATGAACCACATGAGAGGAGAAAGGGGCGAGTGGCGTTCGAAAACGTGAGGGGATCTCCCAAAAAGGAAAATTCGGCTACCAAATATAGTAATAACCGAATGCATAACTCCCTCCTTAACTCCCCATGAAGCCATCGTAACTCCTCTTGAATCGAACCATGTGTTCACAAGTGAACCGGTTCAACTCCAATTTGGTTCAAGCACCAAATCGAACCAGCCCTGGTTATAATCTCTTTGAACCAAATGGTTCAAGATCTAACCACACATCACATTGCACCCTTGATCTTTACGATCAAGCATCAATCCTCCCGATCGAAGCTTACCGATCATATGCCCTAATCAATCAAACATGATTAGACTAGATCTCACTTCCGATCAGAGTTTCAATTCCTTTAAACTGAACTAGAATAATTCAGTCCACACGATCTGACATAAGGAAGCCATATCATCAAATTGTGCGACCCTAAGGGTTTCCTTCATTGTCGGTAACGATAACTTACGTTATCACGATCAGAGAGGGGTATCTAGCAACACATCACTGTCTCCCGATATGAAGGAAAGAGTCTTCCAAGACTACTCCCAAACCATAGCACAAGTGTGAATCTAATTCACTCGGCATACATGTTTCCCTTTGCCACTGGATGTTCCCGTTGGACAAGCGTGTCAAGCCTGTGATTCCAACACGATGAAAATGGTTAGATCAGATGATCATAGTCATCTGGGTATGGCCATACACATTCTCAACCATTTTATCCAGGGGGCCCTTTAGAACATCACACTCCAACTAGGAGAGGCAATCCTATATCTATCACTAGTGCCCTAACATGACTCATGCTCACTATCCAAGATAATCTTTAACCATTATCTTTCAAATGATATTGAACTACCTCAAGATAATGCCAATCATCATTTAGAGACATAAGTGATCTCAAGTCAGAGGGAATATGCCACTTGCTTGCATATAAGGATTTATTCACATTGTGACAAACAATTGAATATCCTAAGTAGGGTCAGTCCAGTACATCCAATGCACCTATGTGTCTAAATCTTATTCCACGCTCGAAGCATCCTATAAGATTAGAACACATATTAGTCTCAATCATATCAAGGCTGTCTCATGTTCACCGAGATATCTCGACTAAGGACAATACTGAATGTCAGCTAAGCTGAACATCATTGAGACATTACTCAGATGTATACATACAGCAGCAGATAATGTAACAATCTGAATAACAATAATTGCCTTTATAAAACATATACATAGTTTGTACATGATACTGATAATAACCCAAGGCCTCAAACATTAGCCTTAAGGGCATACCCCAACATTTAGATTGTGTTATTGGATAACTCGGATCTATCTAGACATTTCATCAGCGCCAATGGGCCTAATGAGATGCAAGAAACTTATTAGTGCCAACTTCTATTTTTGGCATATTAACCAAATTAACCATGGTTAGCCTCATTTGACCGTGGATTAAATTGGATTGGATCCAATAGCTTGGTTAACATGCATAATGGACCTTGGGCTAGTCTCATTGCTTAATGGGGCTTACTAATAAGTTGTAATGAAGAGCTAAAAGGCTAAAAGGGTATAATGGAGAGAATAATATGTCATGGGCGCATGAAGAAACCTAGTTAGACTAGGATTTGCGCATATGACATATAAGGTATCTTCAAGAGTTTAAATTGGATTAGGATTTGATCTAATCACTTGAGATATTGATTGAGATTTAATATGTGCAAGTGGGCTGATTATTAACATAATTAGAGTCCTAATTGGATTAGGACTTGCGCTCATACCCCATTAGGAAAGCTTCTATCATGCAAAGACTTGGTCTTTGTGAATTGATGGGAAGTTTGCCTCATTAAGAAGGTGTTAGGCGCATGTGGCTGAATGCTTGCTTACACAAGGGATTGACACATATGGATGAAGGATTTAATCAAATTATTTGATTAAATAAACTCCTTAATCAAAGCCAAATCACCTAGACCTTCCTAATTACCCTAACTGCCTCTTTGTGCTATATATGTGACCCTAGCCAACCCCTCTCTATGTACAAACTCTTGGAGGGGTGGAGAATTTGAGGGGCGATGGCTTGGAGTCTTGGAGCTCTTCTTTGTCCATCAAAGGGTGCAAAAAAGATTCATCTTCTTTCTTCCTTCCCTTCCTTGGTGCGAAGAAGAAAGAAGGCTTGTGGCATCCTCTCCTCCTCTTCTTTCTTGGCGCATCCCATCTTGGCGGTGGCACAAGTTGATTGGAGGACACTCCTAAGGTATGGATCTTCTTCCTGAGGCTAGCACTGGGCGTGGAAGAAGAGGACTCAAGGAATCTATGTGTGTGAGACTGCAGAGGGCGCACATTTAGGCGCCTACAATGGCATTGGCTCTTCTTGCTTCCAGGTACTTTCTATCTCATCATGTCGACCCCTTCGCCTGATGATCTGATGGGGATAGAAACCACAAGCCAAGAAGGTACAAGTAGAGTCTACGACTACCGTAGACAAAGGTTCAGAGGCTCACAAATAAGCTAGCAAGCACACTCACAAAGCCAGCTCAATAATTGAAGGAATCACTTCAACCACCTAAAGAGGCTCAAGACATTCAAGCCACGTACCAAGAATAATTTGTGGCATACAAATAATAACCTGCAGCCACGCCGAGCAGCACTCCAAGCAAAGAAGGAACGCCAGCTTCAAATCTGGATCTCGTTTATCGCAGCCAATGAAGCTTCATCGTCTACATCGAATCACACAAGGAATCTTCAACGTCTCTCCCTGCCGATCAAAGATGGAAGTTGCAACGCCTCCCTACTGCTCCAGCTATGGAAGTTGCAACGTTTGGCAACGACGTCTCCAAAGCGTGTCTCTATATTTATCTCGGATGAACATTGTAATAGACAGAGTGATTTGACGAATGAATTGGAAATGGTTTTCTTCCTCCTCTATCGGATGTCTTCTTCCTCTCCTCTTCTCTAGGTGCCGAGCACCTTCTTCGTCTCCTCCCCGGCCCTTGTGTCGCCTACGCTTCTCCTCTTCTCTTCTCTATTCCTCTTCTTCCTCCCGTAACCAGGCTTCAGCGAACCTAGATTTTCAAAATTTGGTGACCTCACCGCCGATGATCCGCCGGCCTGATCTCGACGAGACTTCAGCCACCACTCCTCCTTCCCTTGAAGAAGCTTCGGCCGCCGGCATCCGTCCATCCGCCACCCGATCGCCGGAATCGAAGCTCCGACCATCCGCCACCTGTTCTCACGCTGCTTCCGCCCTAGATCCGCCTTTCACCATCGTTCTCCTCCGACCGGCCATCATTCGACCTCAAATTCCGACCATGACCTCTCTTCCACCACACGAGCCTCCAGTTGAAACAGGTTTTGAGTTCGTCCACCATCGGACGAGTGGTGAGCAACTCTATCCACCCGTGCATCTTCCCGTCTCCAGATCCCTGCACTGTGTTCTCTGCTGAAATCTTACTTGATTAGCCTTCTTCATGCAATATTTTAACGTGCTTAGACAAGCATCCACCTCTGGATTTTGATGCTTAAAGAATGAACAAATGTTGTTCTATCATCTACACTATTTGGATCGAATTCAAACTCAACATATCATCCTACGCCCCCTATCAACTTTTGATATCTCATACATTCCTGCACCTGTTTTAAAACTAACCTGATTAGTGTTTTTTGTGCAGGTTATTTAAGCAACCAGTCAAGCAAAAGTCTAGAACCTTGATGAGATTACGAAAAACACATATTGTTCTATCACGTGGACAAGTCGAGCCAAGCCCAGATTGATCAGATCAATCTATGAAACACGTCAACTTTTGATATCTGATAAGATTCTGCACCGCTTTTTATTGAATAATCTGAATAGCTATATTGTTGCAAATATTATAAATTGTTGACAGCTCTTCACTATCTATTTTTTTATGTCATTCAAAAGAACTAGTGTTGTTCTAGAAGTTGGTTTAATTGGTTTGAATTATAGATCACGGGATCCTCCTACAACATATAGTTACTTTTCTTAAAAAATATTTTTTTTGTAGCACTAATTTCTAGCTGTTTGTGAAATTTGGCATTTTCTGAAAATTCAAAAAAAAATAAATAAATAACTGAATTTTAAATCAGTATTTTACTCCACGTGTCTCCACCCTACATCACGATCTTCACTGGGTTTTTGGGTCTGGCCTGTTTTGGGGATATTCTTTCGCTGCATTTTGTAATCTGTAATACCAAAAATTTATAAAATATTCTCGGGATTTCCCAACAGCAGGGCCAAACAGGCCCTTAGTAAGCTAACTTCCATTAACTTCAATTTAAGCATTTTAATTTAGGTCATGTTATTATTAAGCTCACAAAGTTAATTAGTCAATATACTTAATAATAAATTATAACTAATAGTATTACAACAAACTTAGTCTTTTAATATGATGAATCTGCTATATGCTAAACTTATTTGCTATTGACTACCATTAAATTAGCATAAATATTTTTAAATTGATCGAGTTAATGATCTCCATTGGTACATACACTTAAATTAAGTCAATAAAATTCAAATAATAAATATGTGAAATTTATATGAGGAAAATAGGTAACTGTGATTTTTACTATCACGAGCAAAATTTTTTAGCAGGGATCTTCGATGGGGGCAGGGACCACGAACCACGAAGGTACAAGTGGAACATACGACTACCCTAGACGAAGGCTCAGAAGCTCGCAAATAAGCTAGCAAGACTCTCTCCAGAAAGCTAGCTCAATAATGGAAGAACTACTTCAATCACTGTGGGGTCATTTTCGCTACATTGAGAATGTATTATGACCGTTTCAAATCCACCTTAAATTAATAAGGCTTTTTGTTTAATGGGTTCTGACTTCCAATGAGCGCAAGCGCTCATTGTTAATTACCCATAAAATTAGGGAACCTTTGATTAAGAGATCTATAATACGCAACAAGATAAGAGCGATAATCAGATAATGTCACTTATAAATTTCATTCATAAATTTGATTTGACGTGATACATATTTCGACATGATAAGAGAAAAGGAGTATTCATCAAGGTGGGCGATTTGTGTTCGTCGGACTTTAGCCTCGTAGCGGCGTGTTTGGGTGTTACTCAGTCTAGGCAATCCGAAGTCACATTGAGGAGCTACGCCCCGATGATAAACATCGACGTACGCACCTCCCAAACAATATTCCATCGTAATTGCGTTTAGACATATTGGACATTTGGTTTGGAGGGTCATTCCAGCTTACGACGTATCGGATGCTTCAATTCTCAGAATTCATCCGGCTTCACGACGTGCTAGACAATTTATCCGGCCTTACGGCGTGATGGATAATTTGATTTGGGAATTTATCCGGCCTTGCGGCGTGGTGGATAATTTGGTTTTGGAATTTATCCGGCCTTACGGCGTGATGGACAATTTGATTTGAAAATTTATCCGGCCTCGCGGCGTGATGGATAATTTGGTTTTGGAATTTATCCGGCCTTACGGCGTGATGGATAATTTGGTTTTGGAATTTATCCGGCCTTACGGCGTGATGGACAATTTGATTTGAAAATTTATCCGGCCTCGCGGCGTGATGGATAATTTGGTTTTGGAATTTATCCGGCCTTACGGCGTGATGGATAATTTGGTTTTGGAATTTATCCGGCCTTACGGCGCGATGGACAATTTGATTTGAAAATTTATCCGGCCTCGCGGCGTGATGGATAATTTGGTTTTGGGATTTATCCGGCCTTACGGCGTGATGGATAATTTGGTTTTGGAATTTATCCGGCCTTACGGCGCGATGGACAATTTGATTTGAAAATTTATCCGGCCTCGCGGCGTGATGGATAATTTGGTTTTGGGATTTATCCGGCCTTACGGCGTGACGTCGTGGTCGAGAAGCCGCACTTCTGACTTTAGACATCAACGTGCGCATTCCCCGATGGGCCGGCCGTGGGTGAATTTGCAGCTACGCCATGCAGGATTTGGTAAGCCGAAGTTATTTGACTAAACTTTGACTCCACAATTTGGCCGATGGGCCAGGCTAAATATCCGGATCAGGTTCAGATCTGAACCCGGTTGATTCCATAATTGCCGGGTCGGGTGATCCGAACTTGACGAAATCCCCCCAGAAGTCACAAAAAAATGTGTGGCTGAAGTGATTCGGCCCCGATTCTATGCCCCTCGTTCCGTTTGTTCGCTTTTCTTCAAGGCAGTGGCGATTTCGAACGCTGGGGGCGGCATTTCACGTGTCGTCACGTCACGTTTCACAACTTCCAGCGGATTTCAGTCACTTAGGTCAAAGAGTAAAACCACTCTTTGACCCGTCCGAGTAGTCGAAAGAAAAAAGGGGCAGCCGACATTTGAGGGGGGCGATTGCAGGCGACTGGTCCTCGAACTCCGGCGGAGGCGGACCACTCACAGCATCAGCTCTCGGGGGAAATGCTGGAGATTCGACCGCGACATTGGAGGCACTGAAGAAGCGACGAAGTAGGAGATCGCGACAGTGCCGTCGGACTTCCGGTGAGACGGCGGCGAACAACCAAAAGGTGGGTCGGCTCATAAGCTTTCACTGATGACTCATGCCGCGATGATGGAACGCAGCTCGAGTTAAACCTAGCGGCGGTGGGACTTTCTCTTCACTGTTTGAGAAGGTAATACATCTTCCATAATGACGACTCTTTTGTTTCCTTGCCGGGTTTCGTCAGTGCTTCTTCCGAGGTTTTGGTTTTTTTTTTTTTTTTTTTTCGCTTTCATTGTTGTTTGTTTTTTTTTTGTTTTTACCGTGTAACAGGGCTCTTCCTATCGCAATGCCTGGAGTGATTCGTTTTTTGTTTATGGTTCCCTGTTTTCAAGTTTTAATCTCAGCTTTTCATCCCTCTTATTCAAAGTTGCCTGCCTTGCAGCGCCCTGACGAGGGACATCCCTCATTCTTAGTGAAGAATTACGTGAGGGATCAGAAACAATCTTACTTCTTCAGGTAGTACCTGCTGACCCTTCTTTAGAACACTCGTCGGCTTCCTCAGTCTCTTTCCTTTCTGCCAACAGCGCTTGTGGCTTCTCTTTTTGACGAAAACCCCGTGGAAGAATTCCAAACGGCGGCAAGCTCTCGTTGACGAGGACGTTTATTCTCCTCTTGTGAGCTCAAGGAGTTAGGCGGCGCAGGTACTCATTTTTCCTTTCCGCATTTTGTTCTAATTTAATTTTTTGCTCCTTTTCCCTTTTTTCCTCTTCCTTGTCTTTTTATCACGTATATTCTTGACGAATCTTCTTGGTATCTTCTCAGTCTACTCTTGCTCTGTTTCCTTTTTTCGTTCGCCGTTTTTTTTACTTCACCCCTTTTACCTGGCTTCTCTTACCCCCAGGATGTCTCAGTGTTTTTTTCTTTCTCTTTTTTTTTTAGTTTTCAACCATCTTCTCCCCTCCCCTAGTGTCGTGTGATGCTCAATGCCTCTTGGGCCTCAACCGGAGATGGCGTGATCGTATGATGCCAAAAAAAAACGAGCGAATGGTGTGTGTGTGTCTTCTGTGATGCCAGGGCACTTAGTGTGCCCATGAAGCCTAAAAAGATTCGAACAATCGAGCGATCGAGGAAGAAAAAAAGTGGTGTGTGTGTGTCTTCTGTGATGCCAGGGCACTTAGTGTGCCCATGAAGCCTAAAAAGATTCGAACAATCAAGCGATCGAGAGAAAAAAAAAAGTGGTGTGTGTGTGTCTTCTGTGATGCCAGGGCACTTAGTGTGCCCATGAAGCCTAAAAAGAAAACTTAGATACCTATCAAAAGAAATTTCTCCTCCCCTCTTTTACCTTCTCCCGTTCCTGCGTTTTTTTGTGATTCCCCGTCGTGTGTTTTTTCTAGCCGAGCGTTGCTCCTTTTATAAGCCACCGCTTGATGGATTTTTCTTCTTCTTTTTGTTACCTTTTGTCGTATTCCACTTATCCGTCGAATGGCCCGACAGCTTTTTATCCTCCTTCCTGGTCGGCCCTCCTCTTTTCTTCATTTGCTGGTTGTTTCCCTTTTCTTTTTTTTGTCTCCTTGTCGCTAGTGGCACATACCAAGTTTTTTTCTTCACTGGATGATTTCATTTATAGTCAAAATAGATTTTGACTTCCCCTTGTTATGCGTGTATGCTTAATGTTTTGATCTGTAACCAACACATTTGCCTAGCCTGGTGCGCGTGTGCGTGTATGGCTGGAAACCAGGTGTGTTGTTCTATCCTTATTCCATTTAATTTGAAGTAGCTTATCTGTAGGCCATGAGGATGAAATTTACTTTTCTGAGCTGATTTATTGATATATCCTTCCAACTTGATTCAGAAAGTAAATGTGTTTTTGGTGCGTGTAGCTTATCATATTTGTAAATTAAATGGAGTAGCTCAAGGTTTGGTCCTGCATAGATCACTTAGACCATATTGTCAGGAGTTTTGCTTCCCAAGTTCCCATACTCATCTAGTGGCTTCTTGAGCTTAACAAAGAAGAGTCATTGCTTTATCTGGATATGCAGTTTAGCACTTGTAGATTGCTTCTTGTGATTTATCAGATATCCTTTCATTCTTGGCGAAGCACCTACAATTTTGGGTCCAGTAGATGCGGGCGTTTGCTTGCGACGGGAATCCTGTATTTAATGTGGCCCAAACTGCAACCGTTTCAGGATGATCTGGACCCTTTGCTCCATCTTACTCAAATAGTTATACTGGTTAATTTGCGAGACTGAAATCCTAATTCATTTAGATCTAGTAAGCGATTTGGAACCTACACCCATGTGATCTTTCTACCTCAATAAAGAATATTGGTTGAGAATTTCTGTAAAAAGATTAACTTTTATGTTTTCTTTTTGTGCCAGCTTGCAAAGACAAAGGTCATTAATGGCTGTCTCTTCCCTGTTTGGAATGAGGAGTTGAAATTCTTTCTAAAAGAACCACTTGGTGTACTGAAACTGGCAAGCCCCTTTTCTGAATCTTAGGAGTAGGTCAGTTTTATGTAGGGTGAGGGGCTCTTGTGCTTCCCGCCATTTTTCTAAAAAAAAGCCTCTGTGCTTTTCCTTCTTTAGTTGAATTCAGATTTTCTTTTTAGAAAGAATGCATGGTTCAACAAATTGCCCCTCCCAACGGGTTTGTATAAGCGAAAAGCGTATATAAGACCGTTGGGAAAACAGAACATTCACGTGCTTTCTCACTATTTTCATTGTTGCTCCAGGTGTTGACTCAGCGTTCCGGCCCTTCTGTCTTTATCTTTTGTATTAACCATGGGTTTCTTGTGGTCCCGCCGCGATTCCATGCCATTGGACGAACCCAATGATGAGGCGATTATAGAATATATTAAGAAGTATGATTCGCTTGGCCACTTCCGAGGAATATGGCATGAGTGGCGCGATGTGATGTTGGAGGGCAGGGACGCATTCCATAATAAGATATCCCGTCACTTGCCCATGCCTCTAGTGCCAACGGGGTACAAACCTCACCCCCATTTTGAGTGTGGGAATTGGACGCCTCTAGAGCGTAATGTGACTGGAACGATGAACAAGTCTCGCATCTTTGATCAAGGTCCTGACTTATGCTTATGCCTTGAGCCCCACACCAGAACATCCAGCCAAGAGTCGAATTTCTTTTTGGGTTTGGAGATGGCTGCTAGGCGCGTACCGAGGTGGGCCTCACGGTTTAACATCTGTGGTAGCATCACGCACCATCCCGGCTACGTAGAGTGGGCACGATGTATCTTGCGTAGCGAGAGGAAGGTTCTTAAGAAGGCCGGGATCCATGAGGCTATCATGTTATCATTATTTAATTATGAGTATGACGCCACGTTGTTAAAGAGCATCTTAGAACATTGGAGTCCGACCACCAACACATGTTACCTTTCTGAAGAGGAGATTGTCCCAAGTCTCTGGGACATGAGATATGTTTGCGGGCTTCCCATATTAGGTGCCCGATATGATGAGCATGTGCCGGATGAAAAGGCACTCTTTGGTGAGACCGCGCCCGGCGAGTCTAGATGTTCTCCTTCCCTCAAGGCTGTGTTTCACCATTTCTATGAGTTACTTCATCGGCATTCTGGGGCTGTTTCCATTACTCAGTGGATTTTACACTTTGTCGACTTAGGCACCGCATACGAGACCGGCTTCCCCTCGCCGCGTGATCCCTTTGGTGTCGGTTCAGAAAACACTCTAGTGCAGGACTATGATATACCCCTTCGGCCCCCTATCGCGGCGAAGGAGATGGACCGAGCTACATTCTTTACGGCCTTTTTAGCTTGCTGGCTATGCTACTTTGCCATCCCTTACAAGTACCCGAATCGCATTAGGCCGGAGGTCTTTATTATGGCTGATAGGTTGGCGCGAGGAGTTCGTCTTTCCTTGGCCCCGGCGGCGTTGTCGAATTTATTTCGGTCTTTGAGAGAGGCGTGCACTGCTGATTTCCCGGGCTCACAAGACACACTGATCCCCCTTCATTATCTTTTTGGATGGTTCAATCTGCAGTTTCAGGGGCTATACACCACTGCCGCTTCTGAGGCTATGAAGCGTAAGTTACCCCTCATGGTATGCATTGCTGGGGCTCATCCGGTTCGTTTTAGAGATCTTGAGGCACGCTTACTTTTTCGCAAGGACAGGGTCTTTGGGCATCACCGGGTCATATTCCCAAACAAAGCAGGATGTCTAGGCGAGCAGGCTAATGTTGAGGATAACCCCGTTAACGTATTGACCGAGGATGGGTGGCTTGCTACCGAATTCCTTGTGAGCATTCGGGTAGGCTGGCTACCCTTCAGGAGCGGAAATCTTGCATCTTTAGAGATGTACAATCCTCATAGATGCGCTCGCCAATTCGGCTTTGATCAGGCTATCCCTCAAAGTGCCCTGGATTATGGGAGATTATCAGGCGACCTCGCGACGATGGCTTCCTGTTGGTATTTGTTGCTTCGGCGTGGGACCCATTCGTCATTTGCCATCCCGGCTCGTGGCCGGGTTCCTAAATGCAGCTACGACTATTTGAGATGGCATTCCATGCATTTGAAGGCATTTTTCAGTTATGACATCAAGGACACGCTGGGTTCCACCGAAAAGTCCCATCCGCGGAAATTCTTGAAGAGGACAACTAATCGATCGTTATACGGCTTTGAGTTTGACCTCTCTCGGTCTTCATCCTGCAAACGGCTAAAGATCTTGGACCCGGGGGCGGCGCCGTCTAGCTTATCTGAGGTAACATCTACCTTTTGCCTTATTCTTATAATATATGGTATCATCAATTTGACACTTTCACTTGGGGTGCAGGATGTAGGGCATGTACGAGGGCCCAATCATGTTCCTGGCGGCGTTGAAGGGTGTCCGGGCGAGGACACAATTCCCACCGGGCGTGCCAGAATTTGTGGGGTCATTTTCGCTACATTGAGAATGTATTATGACCGTTTCAAATCCACCTTAAATTAATAAGGCTTTTTGTTTAATGGGTTCCGACTTCCAATGAGCGCAAGCGCTCATTGTTAATTACCCCTAAAATTAGGGAACCTTTGATTAAGAGATCTATAATACGCAACAAGATAAGAGCGATAATCAGATAATGTCACTTATAAATTTCATTCATAAATTTGATTTGACGTGATACATATTTCGACATGATAAGAGAAAAGGAGTATTCATCAAGGTGGGCGATTTGTGTTCGTCGGACTTTAGCCTCGTAGCGGCGTGTTTGGGTGTTACTCAGTCTAGGCAATCCGAAGTCACATTGAGGAGCTACGCCCCGATGATAAACATCGACGTACGCACCTCCCAAACAATATTCCATCGTAATTGCGTTTAGACATATTGGACATTTGGTTTGGAGGGTCATTCCAGCTTACGACGTATCGGATGCTTCAATTCTCAGAATTCATCCGGCTTCACGACGTGCTAGACAATTTATCCGGCCTTACGGCGTGATGGATAATTTGATTTGGGAATTTATCCGGCCTTGCGGCGTGGTGGATAATTTGGTTTTGGAATTTATCCGGCCTTACGGCGTGATGGACAATTTGATTTGAAAATTTATCCGGCCTCGCGGCGTGATGGATAATTTGGTTTTGGAATTTATCCGGCCTTACGGCGTGATGGATAATTTGGTTTTGGAATTTATCCGGCCTTACGGCGTGATGGACAATTTGATTTGAAAATTTATCCGGCCTCGCGGCGTGATGGATAATTTGGTTTTGGAATTTATCCGGCCTTACGGCGTGATGGATAATTTGGTTTTGGAATTTATCCGGCCTTACGGCGCGATGGACAATTTGATTTGAAAATTTATCCGGCCTCGCGGCGTGATGGATAATTTGGTTTTGGGATTTATCCGGCCTTACGGCGTGATGGATAATTTGGTTTTGGAATTTATCCGGCCTTACGGCGCGATGGACAATTTGATTTGAAAATTTATCCGGCCTCGCGGCGTGATGGATAATTTGGTTTTGGGATTTATCCGGCCTTACGGCGTGATGTCGTGGTCGAGAAGCCGCACTTCTGACTTTAGACATCAACGTGCGCATTCCCCGATGGGCCGGCCGTGGGTGAATTTGCAGCTACGCCATGCAGGATTTGGTAAGCCGAAGTTATTTGACTAAACTTTGACTCCACAATTTGGCCGATGGGCCAGGCTAAATATCCGGATCAGGTTCAGATCTGAACCCGGTTGATTCCATAATTGCCGGGTCGGGTGATCCGAACTTGACGAAATCCCCCCAGAAGTCACAAAAAAATGTGTGGCTGAAGTGATTCGGCCCCGATTCTATGCCCCTCGTTCCGTTTGTTCGCTTTTCTTCAAGGCAGTGGCGATTTCGAACGCTGGGGGCGGCATTTCACGTGTCGTCACGTCACGTTTCACAACTTCCAGCGGATTTCAGTCACTTAGGTCAAAGAGTAAAACCACTCTTTGACCCGTCCGAGTAGTCGAAAGAAAAAAGGGGCAGCCGACATTTGAGGGGGGCGATTGCAGGCGACTGGTCCTCGAACTCCGGCGGAGGCGGACCACTCACAGCATCAGCTCTCGGGGGAAACGCTGGAGATTCGACCGCGACATTGGAGGCACTGAAGAAGCGACGAAGTAGGAGATCGCGACAGTGCCGTCGGACTTCCGGTGAGACGGCGGCGAACAACCAAAAGGTGGGTCGGCTCATAAGCTTTCACTGATGACTCATGCCGCGATGATGGAACGCAGCTCGAGTTAAACCTAGCGGCGGTGGGACTTTCTCTTCACTGTTCGAGAAGGTAATACATCTTCCATAATGACGACTCTTTTGTTTCCTTGCCGGGTTTCGTCAGTGCTTCTTCCGAGGTTTTGGTTTTTTTTTTTTTTTTTTTCGCTTTCATTGTTGTTTGTTTTTTTTTTGTTTTTACCGTGTAACAGGGCTCTTCCTATCGCAATGCCTGGAGTGATTCGTTTTTTGTTTATGGTTCCCTGTTTTCAAGTTTTAATCTCAGCTTTTCATCCCTCTTATTCAAAGTTGCCTGCCTTGCAGCGCCCTGACAAGGGACATCCCTCATTCTTAGTGAAGAATTACGTGAGGGATCAGAAACAATCTTACTTCTTCAGGTAGTACCTGCTGACCCTTCTTTAGAACACTCGTCGGCTTCCTCAGTCTCTTTCCTTTCTGCCAACAGCGCTTGTGGCTTCTCTTTTTGACGAAAACCCCGTGGAAGAATTCCAAACGGCGGCAAGCTCTCGTTGACGAGGACGTTTATTCTCCTCTTGTGAGCTCAAGGAGTTAGGCGGCGCAGGTACTCATTTTTCCTTTCCGCATTTTGTTCTAATTTAATTTTTTGCTCCTTTTCCCTTTTTTCCTCTTCCTTGTCTTTTTATCACGTATATTCTTGACGAATCTTCTTGGTATCTTCTCAGTCTACTCTTGCTCTGTTTCCTTTTTTCGTTCGCCGTTTTTTTTACTTCACCCCTTTTACCTGGCTTCTCTTACCCCCAGGATGTCTCAGTGTTTTTTTCTTTCTCTTTTTTTTTTAGTTTTCAACCATCTTCTCCCCTCCCCTAGTGTCGTGTGATGCTCAATGCCTCTTGGGCCTCAACCGGAGATGGCGTGATCGTATGATGCCAAAAAAAAACGAGCGAATGGTGTGTGTGTGTCTTCTGTGATGCCAGGGCACTTAGTGTGCCCATGAAGCCTAAAAAGATTCGAACAATCGAGCGATCGAGGAAGAAAAAAAGTGGTGTGTGTGTGTCTTCTGTGATGCCAGGGCACTTAGTGTGCCCATGAAGCCTAAAAAGATTCGAACAATCAAGCGATCGAGAGAAAAAAAAAAGTGGTGTGTGTGTGTCTTCTGTGATGCCAGGGCACTTAGTGTGCCCATGAAGCCTAAAAAGAAAACTTAGATACCTATCAAAAGAAATTTCTCCTCCCCTCTTTTACCTTCTCCCGTTCCTGCGTTTTTTTGTGATTCCCCGTCGTGTGTTTTTTCTAGCCGAGCGTTGCTCCTTTTATAAGCCACCGCTTGATGGATTTTTCTTCTTCTTTTTGTTACCTTTTGTCGTATTCCACTTATCCGTCGAATGGCCCGACAGCTTTTTATCCTCCTTCCTGGTCGGCCCTCCTCTTTTCTTCATTTGCTGGTTGTTTCCCTTTTCTTTTTTTTGTCTCCTTGTCGCTAGTGGCACATACCAAGTTTTTTTCTTCACTGGATGATTTCATTTATAGTCAAAATAGATTTTGACTTCCCCTTGTTATGCGTGTATGCTTAATGTTTTGATCTGTAACCAACACATTTGCCTAGCCTGGTGCGCGTGTGCGTGTATGGCTGGAAACCAGGTGTGTTGTTCTATCCTTATTCCATTTAATTTGAAGTAGCTTATCTGTAGGCCATGAGGATGAAATTTACTTTTCTGAGCTGATTTATTGATATATCCTTCCAACTTGATTCAGAAAGTAAATGTGTTTTTGGTGCGTGTAGCTTATCATATTTGTAAATTAAATGGAGTAGCTCAAGGTTTGGTCCTGCATAGATCACTTAGACCATATTGTCAGGAGTTTTGCTTCCCAAGTTCCCATACTCATCTAGTGGCTTCTTGAGCTTAACAAAGAAGAGTCATTGCTTTATCTGGATATGCAGTTTAGCACTTGTAGATTGCTTCTTGTGATTTATCAGATATCCTTTCATTCTTGGCGAAGCACCTACAATTTTGGGTCCAGTAGATGCGGGCGTTTGCTTGCGACGGGAATCCTGTATTTAATGTGGCCCAAACTGCAACCGTTTCAGGATGATCTGGACCCTTTGCTCCATCTTACTCAAATAGTTACACTGGTTAATTTGCGAGACTGAAATCCTAATTCATTTAGATCTAGTAAGCGATTTGGAACCTACACCCATGTGATCTTTCTACCTCAATAAAGAATATTGGTTGAGAATTTCTGTAAAAAGATTAACTTTTATGTTTTCTTTTTGTGCCAGCTTGCAAAGACAAAGGTCATTAATGGCTGTCTCTTCCCTGTTTGGAATGAGGAGTTGAAATTCTTTCTAAAAGAACCACTTGGTGTACTGAAACTGGCAAGCCCCTTTTCTGAATCTTAGGAGTAGGTCAGTTTTATGTAGGGTGAGGGGCTCTTGTGCTTCCCGCCATTTTTCTAAAAAAAAGCCTCTGTGCTTTTCCTTCTTTAGTTGAATTCAGATTTTCTTTTTAGAAAGAATGCATGGTTCAACAATCACCTCAAGAGATTCAAGATCAAAGAAAGAGTTGTCGCATTCCACCAACTAGGACTTGCATCCATATGCACTAACTCCAACCCAGGATCTCATCCAACGGTCAACGTTCATCATGGGATATCTTATCCAGCCAATCACCAAAATATGCTAAAGATCAACTCAACCAATCAAGAGATCTCATTGCATCGCACGAATCAAGGAGCTCATCAAGCGCCAGCCCACAACAATCGAAGGAAAGCTTAAACGTCTCTACAACATCGAAGGAAAGTTTAACGTCTATGCAACTAATCAAAGAAGGAAAGCCTGTAACGTTTCTCTCAAAGCTTCCCATATATGTATCGCATGAAAATTGTAATCGATAGAGTAAATTTTGAATCAATGAAATAGTTTTCTTCCAATGGAATCGGATGTTTCCCATCCTCTTCCCCTCTGATGTGGTTGTGTCACCTAGCTTCCCTTTCTTCCTCCTTCCCTAATCTTTCTTTCCTCCCGTAATCGAACAAGCCTGTGACGAATGTTCCTAGGATTTCTGAAACTTTGTGAGCACGCCGCCGACGATCCGCCGGTCTGATACTCACGAAATTTCGGGCATCACTCCTCCTCCCCAAGACTAAGCTCCAGCCGCCGGCATCCGTCCATCCGCCGGTCCGATCACCGGATTTGAAACGCCGACCAGATCCCCTGTTAATGCCCTGTTTCCGCCCTAGTTCCGCCTTTCTTCATCGTTCTCCTCCGCACGGCCACCAATCGATCCCAAAATCCATCCACGTCTACTCCTCCACCACAATAATCTCCACTTGTAGCAGGTTTTGATTTTGTCCACCACTTACGCAGCTCCACTGTTCCGATAAACAGCCGCCTCCAGTTTCCCAACTGGCCCTGTTCCGATTGAAGAGCCGTTTCTCCGCCTCTGCCGGTGCTATGACGCTGTCCTCAAGTTCTCCACCGTCCCTCGTTACCAAAGTCGACGACGAACATCCAAGCTCCTGCATCACTGATCGGCGCAAGCCTCGCTTGCCTGTTTCCAGAACTCTGCTTCCTACTTCCAAGTTTTCCTGTTTGGTTCAATATTAATCTGATTATGCTATTTGTTGCAGGTATCTTAAGCATTTGGTGGAGCAAAGATCCAGAACTTTGGCACGATTAGAAAGAACACATCTTGATCTACTAGATGGATGAGTTGATCCAATTGAAGCGACAATGGATCAAGCTGAAAGACATAGCATCTTTTGCTATCTGAATTAATTTCTGCATTTGTTTTCATAGACTAATCTGATTAGCATTCTTTGTGCAGGTATTTTAAGAAGTCGGGCAAAGGAAACACTTCATTTTGTGCATGACTGGAAAGACCAAACCTTGTTCCATCATCCAAAACAATTAGGTCGAATCCAAGTCCAACCAATCACTCTGGAGGCCATGGCAACATTTGCATTCTGATAAAATTCTGCACTGTCTTAAATTTCTAATTTGACTAGCTATTTTGTTGCAAACCTTCTACTTGCCTGATAGTTCTTAGCTCTCCAAGTTTTATACATTCTATAAGAACTAGTTTAATTCTACAAGGTGGTTTAGTCAGTTATTATTTTGGATCTTTGGAACCTATTATAAGGCATATCAACTTTTCGTAACTAATTAATTTTCTTGCCTGGATATCTGGCTGTTGATCTTTATATACCATTTTCTTCTTTGCTCATCACGTGTCTCCACCCCACATCAGTTTGGTATCAGAGGAAAAGTTGTGAGCAACTCTTGTCTGCCCACACGATCTTTGCTTCACTCTTTGCATAAAAAAAAATATCATTCTTAGTTTTTGCTTTCATGTTTAGTTGTTTACTGCTTTTGCATGTTAGTTAAGTTATTTGCTCTTTATTGATTAAAAAAAAATTTATTGCTTGCATTGAAAACAATTTGTCTAAGAAAACTGCATATGATTTTTTTTGCAAAGCTTCTCAAATTCTGCATGTGTTATCTTGATACTGCACTCTCGGTTTTATCAATTCTGCAGCATCTGGACCATTAAAATTCTAAGTTTCCTGATTTGTTTTCAACCTATCGCTGCACATTATCTATATCAAATTGAGGGCTATTGAAATATTCTCCATACGCTAAATTTTGCACTTCATTTCTGAATTTTAAAATCTGGTTTTCAGCCTTCTAAATCTGAAATTTTTAGCCTTCTTACTGCACTTAATCTCTATCAAATTGCAACTTGGATTACCATCAGCGTATTTCAATTTAAGCACCCATAAGGCAGCTATTTATTCATTGATTATGACTCTAAATTCTGCACTTGAATGCTGAATTTTTCCAATCTGTTTTCTGCCTGGTTTCTGTGCTTAACCTATATCAAATTGCAGTCTTCAACTGGCATTATTTTCTGCACATATATATGCTGCAATTATTTTTTGAATTAGCCATGATATACTGTTCTCTACATGCTTAGATAGTATTCCTGCACTGCACTTAAACAATAGTCATTTCCAGCATTAATTTTCCTGTTTTATCATCATGCGCTATTTTAATGCAAGTGAATTAATTTTTCATTGGAAAGCTTACAAAAGAATCACCCTTAGACCTGAAAGCTTTACTACCTTTGTTTGGTGTAATAAACATAAGGGTGGAACCGTGTTAGACCATCTTGTTAGTTTTAATGCTATATCTGCTAGGGCTGTTAATAAATTTGGTCTTACCTTAGAAGAACACAGTCACCCATATACCATATTCTGGGAAGAATATAGAGTTACCACCTTAGTTAACTTTCAATGTCTCGTCCCTATTCAACTAGATGGTATAAAATTCAACATTTGGTGTGATGTTCTTAGCTTAGAAGGTTTTGATATCTTGTTAGGTAATGAATTCCTTCGTAGTGTTCAAGCCTATCATCATAAAGAACCTTGGTCCTATAGTGTCAACTTTACAGGGTTAAAACACATCATCTATCGTAGAAGTCTGGAGTCAACACAAGCTAGCACTAATGCCATTCGTTATGAGATGAATAAACAATTTGATAATATGAATAAAGAAATTGATAAACGATTTGATAATATGAAGCAACTCTTAGAAAGAATTTGTGACCTGTGCCTACAACAAGAGTCCAATCAAACCATAGAATTCACCCAACCACACACTGAGTCTAAGATTCAGTTCAATCCTTTAGGTGACTTGAACCTAGAAAACACCAACAAACAAGATGACACCCCAAACTATGAACACATAGGGACAACCCAATTTGAGCCTAAGATAGAACTTGAACCTAAAGACATTAGGCTAGACTTAAACATAGAGGACATAAAAGAACAACATGAACCCTTAGAACAAATGCCTCTAGGAACTCAACCCTTAATTCCCTATGAAACAAGTTATCCTCAACCTATAGAACTTGAACTCCTTGAGCAAATTGAGCCTACTCAAACCATAGACGATGAAAACTTAGGCCTGAACCAACTTGATCATAGTGAGTCCATAGAAGTTCACCCACTTACCCAATCCAAAGACATAGGAATTGTGTCTCTAGATAGCTATGAACCTAATCCTATAGACTTCATTGGGATTGACCAATACTTAGGGAATAAAATATATCAAGCTATAGACAACCCTAAACCTCAACTCTTAGGTCAACCTCAACCTATTGACACAGTAGAATTGCACCATGACCCTTTGGACTCTCAGTCTTGCCTCTTAGGTCCTTCTACCCATACCCTGAAACCACCTTTAGAGTCAACACAACCTAAAATAATTGAAAATAATTCTACTTTGTCTACTTTTCAAGTTATTGAGCATATTGATTTCATTATCCCATGCCACTTAGATGCTAGAATTCCTTATGGCAAGTTTACTAATGAATATGGCCGAGAAAGAGAATTCAATGCAGGTATCCCTGACTTGCAGCTTGGACAATGCAGATTGACTCTTGCCCCTCCAGAACTTCTTCACCACTGCAATAACAATTCTTCTGGGAAGAATTTTTTTTCACCCGGGGAGAATTGATGGGGGCAAGGACCACGAACCATGAAGGTACAAGTGGAGCATACGACTACCCTAGATGAAGGCTCGGAAGCTCGCGAATAAGCTAGCAAGACTCTTTCTAGAAAGCTAGCTCAATAATGGAAGAACTACTTGAATCACCTCAAGAGATTCAAGTTCAAAGAAAGAGTTGCCGCATTCCACCAACTAGGACTTGCATCCATATGCGCTAACTCCAACCCAGGATCTCATCCAACGGGCAACGTTCATCATGGGATATCTTATCCAGCCAATAAGCAAAATATGCTAAAGATCAACTCAACCAATCAAGAGATCTCATTGCATCGTACGAATCAAGGAGCTCATCAAGCGCCAGCCCACAACAATCGAAGGAAAGCTTAAACGTCTCTACAGCCGATTCACATCTCACAAAGTTGCAACGGCTCTCTATAGCATCGAAGGAAAGTTTAACGTCTATGCAACCAATCAAAGAAGGAAAGCCTATAATGTCTCTCTCAAAGCTTCCCATATATGTATGGCATGAAAATTGTAATCGATAGAGTAAATTTTGAGTCAATGAAATAATTTCTTCCAATGGAATCGGATGTTTCCCATCCTCTTCCCCTCTGAGGTGCTTGTGTCACCTAGCTTCCCTTTCTTCCTCCTTCCCTAATCTTTCTTTCCTCCCGTAATCGAACCAGCCTGTGACGAATGTTCCTAGGATTTCCGAAACTTTGTGAGCGCGCCGCCGACAATCCACTGGTCTGATACTCACGAAACTTTGGGCATCACTCCTCTTCCCCAAGACTAAGCTCCAGCCACCGGCATCCGTCCATCCGTCGGTCCGATCACCGGATTCGAAACGCCGACCAGATCCCGCATTAATGCCCTGTTTCCGCCCTAGTTCCGCCTTTCTTCATAGTTCTCCTCTGCGCGGCCACTAATTGATCCCAAAATCCGTCCACGTCTTCTCCTCCACCACAATAATCTCCACTTGTAGCAGGTTTTGATTTCGTCCACCATCCGGCGAACGGCGACCGCCCCTGCCACTTACGCACCTCCCCTGTTCCGATAAACAGCCGCCTCCAGTTTCCCAACTGGCCCTATTCCGATTGAAGAGCCGTTTCTCCGCCTCTGCTGGTGCTACGACGCCGTCCTCACGTTCTCCACCATCCCCCGTTACCAAAGTCGCCGACGAACACCCAAGCTCCCGCATCACTGATCGGCGCAAGCCTCGCTTGCCTGTTCCCACAAGTCTACTTCCTGCTTCCAAGTTTTCTTGTTTGGTTCAATATTAATCTGATTATGCTATTTGTTGCAGGTATCTTAAGCATTTGGTAGAGCAAAGATCCAGAACTTTGGCACGATTAGAAAGAACACATCTTGATCTACTAGATGGATGAGTTGATCCAATTGAAGCGACAATGGATCAAGCTGAAAGACATAGCATCTTTTGCTATCTGAATTAATTCCTGCATTTGTTTTGGTAGACTAATTTGATTAGCATTCTTTGTGCAGGTATTTTATGAAGTCGAGCAAAGGAAACGCTTCATTTTGTGCATGACTGGAAAGACCAAACCTTGTTCCTTCATCTAAAACAATTGGGTCGAATCCAAGTCCAACCAATCACTCTGGAGGCCATGGCAACATTTGCATTCTGATAAAATTCTGCACTGTCTTAAATTTCCGATTTGACTAGCTATTTTGTTGCAAACCTTCTACTTGCCTCATAGTTCTTAGCTCTCCAAATTTTATACATTCTATAAAAACTAGTTTAATTCTATAAGGTGGTTTAGTCGGTTATAATTTTGGATATTTGGAACCTATTATAAGGCATATCAACTTTTCGTAACTAATTAATTTTCTTGCCTGGATATCTGGCTGTTGATCTTTATATACCATTTTCTGCTTTGCTCATCACAAGTCTCCACCCCACATCAACCTTCCCGAGATTCTTAAGGCAAGGTCACCTATCAACCATTGAAGCTTTAAATATATGCATATTAAAGCAATAGTAAAATAACTATGTGAAATTTATACGAGGAAAGTAGGTAATGGTGATTTTCTCTACCACGAGTAAAATTTTTTAGCATGGGTCTTCCCGAGATTCTTAGGCAAGGTGACCTATTAACTATTGGATGCTTTAAATTTATGCATCTTAAAGCAACTTTAAAATAACTCTATTTTGAGATGTGTGTTTTCACCAAATCCAGTGATTTGCAAATGACATGCTTAAGAATCCTCCGTGCCTAAAAATTTGCTCCTCGTTATTCAGTCCCAAAAATGTGCTAACTCGTAACACATTTCTGAATGTCAAATGATCACATCAAAAAAGCTATTACTTGAAGAACTCGATAACTTCTTTAATTTTGTGCGCACTCGATACATTACCAATAATGTACATATGATGTATGATACTCGCCTACGTCAAGAGAAAACAAAAGGTTAACCGAAGTCATAAAATAACTATAAAAATGTTCTGGTAACGTTATTCAATTTGCTAATATTCACAATTGCTTGTTAGGACAAGTGAGAGGTTGTGTGGCAAGGGCTCTAACAACTTCATCAACCAGATCTCTGAATATTGACCTCTCCAACTCCAATACTAACATCTGCAACTCGGTGGCAGATTCAAACCAACTTTCAGATTGCCGCATCATACGATATTCACTTGACATCAATCTGTTATCAACGTCGACGGCAGAAAACCTCTCAGCCTTGAGATTATCAATGTCAGAACAAAGCTCCTTTAGCAGGAGTCGTCCGCTTTGAAACCTGGCATTCCCAAAATGAAGTAGTGTGCCTGGGCTACTCGACTTCAACTTTTGAAAAAGAAGCTCATTAACCACATCGAATACCAGCTTGCGGTGGAGCATCTCCAGATTCGACTTCAGCCGGGTAGTGTCAGCAGTGGTCTCCAGTTTGGTAAGCCTCGCAGAGTTTGTTTTCTCCAAGACAAGGAACATGTCAGGGTTGATTGGGTAGCCTGGAGGATGAAGTTGGTTTGTTGTGTTCATTGACCTGGGCTTTAAATCTAGCATCAGAAGACCAGAAGCCAGGAGAATCTCTGACACATACCGATGGTCTGCACTCTGCGCTTCTTTGGTGAACAAAACAATTGGGTCAGTTATCCATGCTTCACCATTACTTGAACTTAGCTGGCTTAGCTTCTGAACCAGGGCCTCAATGTCTTCAAGCTTCTTGCTAATGAATCCAAACCTTAATTTGGGTGATGGAGCTTCAAGCAAGCAGCATTTAACTGAATTTTCCTTTTCAATGCCTGGCAATTTTTTTATTCCAAAACTAGTGTCATTCCTAACATAAATGATTATTGATCGATAGAGGCTAACTCTAAACGTCAAATTTATCCGATATAAGCCTTACCTTCAGATGCATTTGAAGAAATTCTTGCACTAGTCAAGTTATCCTGGCCGTGTGAAGCATCTGGGACAGAGATTGGACTTGGCTGCTCCGCTGCAGCTGATGCTAGATCAATAAATAATTTTTCTTTTGAATTACGTGACTTCTTCTGAGCAAGTAAGAAAAAGGTGTTATAGACTTTTGTCTGAGCTCCAAAGCACTTAATATAAGCAGCGAACAAACCATGATGATGTTAAATGATAATGTTGAGTTTCTTATTATCCAATATACTTCCATGCGGTAGAAAATAAGAGGAATAAAAGTTTCTATTACCTACGTGCTGATATTTCAGAATAGTTTTTATAGTGGCATTCAGATTATTAGCATCATCTTGTAGTACAAAGAACAGGATCAACTTCAAACTAGTAACCACGACCACTTTTTTTTTTCTTTTTTTTTTTGTGTGTAACCACGACCACTTAACTTGTTCCGGATGCGTGTATATAATTTTCTTTTCTCTCTACCGTGCACAATGTAAAACATTAAAAAACCTTGACCGGAGTGAATTTGTGCCGTAATATTGATGAAAATAAACTATCCTTGATTTTTATTCATTTTTTCCTGAAAATAATAGATGAAATTAAGAATGTTCACACCTTTACGTTCATGGATGCAGAAACACTGGTAGCAGCCTTGCCAGTAAAGCGTTTGGAGAGTTTTACTACATCGCCATCTGACTTGAAAGATTTCCTAGCATCCTGGCGCTTCAGGTTTCCTGTATCACTTCTAGTGTCATTACTCATTGGGTCGTCAATTTTTTGCGCTTGAAATGGTTGTTGCGAGATTCTTGAAGACTCTGACTCTGAAGTATATCTATTAGCAGGCTGCACATTTGCCTGAGATGATGGTCGTGGAGGACGATACCGCTTTTCCATCTCAATTTTTTTCATCTGTAATCTTGGGCTGAGAGAATTATTTGATGCCTTTTCTGGTCTTCCATTGTCTTCTCCAGGTTCCAGTACTTGAGACCGAGGTGAGACCTGCAGCAACTCTGAACAACTTTTCTGTGCGTCATTTTCTCCTTTCCTGCACTTGTTATTGGAAGAAAGAAGATTTTGACTAGTAGGATCCCTGTAAATGGATTTTGGAGCTTGGTCCTTAAGAATTTTGACATTAACTGCTGATGCCTTCTTTTTATCTATTGGGTTGTTGGCCAGGAACCTCTGGAGAGGTGGTAAGCTTTCTGAAGGAAGATCTGAAGATGGAGGATTGAAAGATCTTCCAGGCTTCATGATCACAATTGGTGACTCAAAAGCTCTTGGAGTTTGGTCTCCTTCAGTCAATGTAGAAAGGCGTATACTATGATTTTGGGGATCGATTAACCCTAAATTCTGACCACTTTCACGTTGAGTGTTGTGAAACAAATTAGCTCTGGAGAGCTCAGATTCACTTTTGTCGGTCTGTACTAGTACCTTTGCATGCATTGCATCCAATATGTGCTTAAGAGCCCTGAGATCCTTGTTGAATTGCTGGAACTCAACATCTTTCAATCTTTTCTCTATCGCACTATAGACAGATTCCTCCTGCTGCTTCTTACTGTGATGCCTCCAAGGAGCAGGTTCGCTCAGAAGCTTCGATCTGGAAATGTTTTTCGCTGCAGAATATTCAGGCCTTTTCTGCTGTGGAGTGACTGATGCCTTGCTGTAGCATTTGGTACAAAATGAGAGGTTGTCCTCTGTGTTGTACAGAGTGTTTGTTTCTTTTTCAGACGCCAAATTTGCACGTCTGCCTGCGCTCATTCTGGAGAGATTATTGCTTTTAATGTTGGCATTGTCCACTAGCAATTGGTCTTGGCTCAAGCTGGGCATTGCTTCCAAGCCCATGAGCTTTGCAACGACACCCGGAGGCCGCTTGCAACTCGCTGGTTCTTGTTGATGTTCCGAGGTCACATGAGATCTGCTGCTGATGGTGCTTCTGTCGACTTGTTTACGAGCGGCTGCGCGTTGTTTTAAATCGCAATCAAAGCTCCTCGGGAAGCATTCCCTGCTATCTAATGACAGCCAAGGGAGCTCTCTGAGTTTACAAGAGATTCTACGGCTTTCTTGAGGATCCGCACAAGTGTAGCGTGGATCTCTTCCATCGTATGAGAATCTAGGAGGTTCCTTTGTTACCTGAGATAGTGAAGTCTTCCTTGCCTCGTATGACCTTCTGGGTGGTTCATTAGTTTCTGAAAAGTAATGGGGGCCTTGTCTGAGCTTCTGCAGGGCGCCAAGAGGTTCGCCGAGGTTAACATTCATTTTTGAACTCCCATCGATTTGAGGAAAGCTATGTGATGATATATCCATTGACTTTGACAGCTGAATGATCCTTAAGGAATCCTTGCGGAGCTTTTCTTTATTGTCGTTCTTCCAATCCTCCATTCTAGGTGAAGTTGCTACAGGTAAAGCAAGAGCAGTATCTTTGTATAAGGAGTTCTTTATGACGTCACGAAAATCCAGAGACTGGCGATCATGTGGCTTCCGGTGAACAAGTAGGAGGGCATCACCTTCATGGTTCTTCGAGTCTGGCAAATCCTTTTTAGACGTCGCTCTGTATAAGGTTTGATCAACGGAAGGACTTTCTCCTTGATGTGATTTGGTGAAGTCTAAAGAAGAACACGATGAAAATGAGGAGGTTCTTGATGACTCCATTGCAGTTAGTTGATGCTCATTGAAGTTTCTGCTCAGACTTGTCTGCTGACACGCACAATAAACAATTATAAGCTATTAGAAAGAAAGAAGAGAGGTGATTATTAGCAGGACATTCAATTCAAACCCTACATACCAAAACATCTCGTGGGGAGCATTCTTTTATATCTTCTCTATGTGAATTTCTGCTCGGAAGAGTTTTATGATTGCTTTGACCATCAAGACGCCTTCTTCTTAGGAGATGCTGCCGATCGAACATTTGGAAGATTGCCTTCATGAACCCTATTTGACTCTGCAACTCTGGATTTTCTTCCACAATGCCTCCTGCAGAAACTTTATTGGTTTATTCCTCCTCTTTCCAGCAAATGAGTTCGTAGACCCAAATTTCACAAAGAAGTTAAACACTCGAGCAGAAACCAGGGTAGATAAAAAGAAACAAAAACAAAATTATCTCCGCCTAGTTCTAGGAATTGGTAGGCAGGATGCTATACTTGGAAGCAATATTTTGCAGTCTTACAACAATGCACAAGTGGTGATTTCCCGACAACCATGCATGCATTAATCAAAGAAACACCAGTAACCTATTGCTTACCATGCAACTCGTACACACCCGACGCATTACCCTGTAGCAAAAAGAGGCAGCTCCTTTTAATTTACAGCTAACCTTGGTTCCCTGCACGGCTGGAGAACATGGCGATGAAGATGGACATTTATGACTTCGCCAGAGTACCTCAACGCTGTATATAAGAGAAAAGGTAGACAGGTGAGACAATCATGTGGCTTCTACCACACCAATTTGTAGTTGCCTTCGGGGATGTGACAAGATTTCTGGAAAACCATTAAATCAGGGAGAAAAATATGATGCATGAAAGCAGCATATAGGCCTTGCAGCAACAGAAGGCAGGGTGGGCAATCATCTGGCAGGGGAATCTCACAGACTTTCACACAGTTCCTCATAGCTATTTCAGCGCCGGCGATCAGGTAGAACAGTGTTCTCCCACTTTGTCTCATACCATGATATAGGTAAAGAATGGTAGGGCCATGATATCTTTAATCAGTGGAATGGTGATTATATCTATTCGGGTGGAAATAGGCGAGCAAGTCAAACGAGTTCACCTACTGCTTGTCCGTTTCTTACTAAAGCGACATCAGAGAAGAAAAGACACTTGGTTCTCGCTTGTTAATTCTCTTCTCTGTCCTGTAAATATGGCATCAAGTCGCATTTATATATGCATGGTTATGATCCTAATAAGTTCGTGGACAACATGCAGCGAGCCGTTGTGCCTCTTTCTAATCTAATATATATAACTATGTATATAGAATATCATCAACAACCAAGCTGTTCTCCATTGAGTACAATAAGGAAATAGGGCAACTAGTGGAAGGAAATAGAACTACTAGTGTTGGAGATAGAATTAGAGAAGAGTAGGTCGTGCAACAGGGAAGGAACAAAATTTTCATTCACACATTCATATAATCCATGCATGAAATTCATTGGAATCGTAACCAGCTTACAAGACAACACATAGGAATTGGAGATTACCAACTCTATCTTGGTAATTGTGTTCTCAAGTGCATCAATTATATAAAATTTACAAAACATACATACATACCTATGTGCCTATACCACTAATAGTATAAAATGGGCATTAGGCGTTCAAAAGTTTTAAAGCTTCACGTGTACTCTTTGAAGTTTCCGCACTTGGGCCACAGACCACTCAACAACAAATTGTCAACAATTCTCAGTGGAGTCAAAGTTCAATTAAAAACTATTCTTTCTTTCTTTTTTTTCTTTCATCTCCACTGTCAACTAGTTTGCCATTGTTCATCTTCTTGGTTGATAAACTTTTTTTTTCTAGAAGTGTCTCTAACCCTTGGCACTTGGTCAACTACGTTTTTATATAGATATTTTTTTTTATTTCACTATTGGAAACGGTAGAAATAGTGGTGATGACACTGAATGCAACTTTGACAATGCTAGGTTTGTGTTAGTGGTACTTTAGGCCCATATTTTGATTGGTCAAGGTCAAAATTGGCCCAAATCTCAGCCTAAATAGAGATAAAGGCTTATGAGAAATTTGGCTAGCGACGGTGGCATATGACACAGGGGACGGTGGCAACTTGTGCTGCGTCCCGTTCCGATTGTCAGCAGCAAATGGCATCAAGTGGCTGCCAGGCGTTGGTGTCGGTAGTCGGCGGCGAGCGGGAAGCGACGGCCAGGCGCTGCCGTGGGAGGCGACAGCAATGTTTGCAGGCAACGACAGCATCTTTGAGCCCAGTGGACGGCAGCATAGCAGCCAGCGGAGGCAGCGTTGACATAAGCCAAACGAATTACGTGGGAGACTCCGACCAGAGGGGTGATGCCGCGTGGTACGAGGAGAGTCAGCGGTGCCTCGACGTATAGAGGTGTGTAGCCAAGCACAATAGGCGAGGAGCTTTGGGCCGCAAAGTCGATCCCGCATGGCACAAGCACAGCCAATGAAACTCTTGGCCAGCGGGATGACGGCCGCATGGTGCGAGCTGGCTAGATGGGACAGCGGTGACATATGGGCATCCAAGCTTGATGGGACGGGTGTGCATAAGTAGCAATTGGCAATTTTGTCCAGGGGCGTGGGGGGACAGAGGGCGCAACTCGGCTACAAACGAAGAGGGCGACAATCACGTGGCGGTGCTTTGACTCCTTAGAGGCATGCGTGGCTAGCGCAGAAGGGGGACGCGGCAGGGTTTCCTTCCCTCGGTGCAGACCCGACGAGGGAAGAGGGGATGAGGCTTCAAGGAGTGTCTACTCGGCTAGTGTATCATCAGCGATGACGAGGGAGTGACCAGCAGGCTCCTAGGGATACTAGTGGCTGGGGTCCCTAGGCTAGTAGGGTGGAAGAGATGGGCGGACGTGCGGGCGTCCACCTCCCAACCCTGTGCTCCCTTCCCTCTCACCTCTGGCATCTCCAGCAACCTCTGGCGATGTCCACCAAACTTCGGCAGTGGTGTTTGGAGGGTAGTTAGGCATCGAGGAGTCCAACTCAATTTTTCTATCAATTTGTTGTGTAGTGGTGTAGCCAGCAGTGTGGGATCATTTTTGGTCATGTGATTAATATGTTTATGTAATACCCTAAAATTTATGAACCCCTTATGATGGTATGCCAATAATGAATTTAGTAAATCATATCCATTGGTTAATTAAGCATGCTGGAAATCTTAAAATTTTTGTAGGGTGAGGATGGTATCTTGGTATTATGGGCTTAAATCTCCTTGTTGGAGTCTTAAGGGGTATTTTTGGAAACAGCTTACCAACTAAGCCTTGGAGAGTGATATTTTGGTAAAGCAAAATCGTGAAGGGGGCTGGTCACGCTTTTGTTGGGAGAAGCCCTAGTTCAGCCGCCAACAAGAGGAAGGGATTGGAGGAGGACTTTCAACACCTTTAGGCAAGTAATCTTGCTCTTTGTTTTGATAAATCTAGTTCTTCCCTTCATATTCTAGATAACTTCATGTCCTTGTGTCTTATGATTTCGATTTGGATCTTAGATCTTGTGTTTTCTATTCTATGGAGTCGAATTTGAAAATGCATGATGATTTTGAAATGTTGGTTCTGCTGAGATTGTAGTCACCTACCTGACCTTGCTCTACTTTAACCCCAATATCTCATGACCTATAGATCTAAATCGCACGAAACAAATTTTTCATGAAACTAGATTCATTCAGTTTTAATTTAAATGTGATATCGACCCTAATATCTCATAACCTATGGATGTGGAGCAAAGTGTCACACCCCTAAAAAGGTGGGGGCCACCTCTTGAATCCCTCCATTCAAAGGAGTTGTTGGGAGCAAAGTGCCACACCCCTAAAAAAGTGGGGGCCACCTCTTGAGTCCCACTTCTCATATAGTAGTTGGGAGTAAACTGCTATATGGAGCAAAGTGCCACACCCCTAAATAGGTGGAGGCCACCTATTGAATTCATGGGAGCCACCGCTTGAATCTCACTACATTATGATAGTTGTGGAGCAAAGTGCCACACCCTAAAAAGGTGGGGGCCACCTCATGAATTCATGGGAGCCACCGCTTTAATCCCACTATCTATTCGTATGAAGAGCCCTAAGATGCTCTAGCTAGCTTTTGTTTGCTCTCTCTCCTGACGAGGATGGGTTCAACTTCCAGACGTGGAAGGGATTATGAATTATGATTATCTCCCTCACATCTTGATACATGACTATTCATGATATGAATGGACATCTATGGTACATGGCTATTCATGATATGAATGCACATTTATGATCCATGACTACTGATGATATGAATGTTCAATAATGATCAATGATTACTTGTGATACGAATGTTCAATAATGATCAATGACTACTTGTGACTCAAATGTCTTATCCATAGGGAATGTATTGCTATCTTGTTTTCCCTACCTAATTTATGTACTCAAGAGAATTTTGTTATCTTTCATTATTGTTTCATTGTGTTAACTATTTCATTGATATGTTTATCCTCTTTGGTTTTGTTCCCCTTAGCCCTTGGGGTTACTTACTGGGCAATTTATGCTCATTCTTGCTTGCACTAATCCTTATTGCAGTTTAGCTTGGCTACGCATTGTGGGCAGAAGTATGAAATTTTGGAAGCTCATTTTGCAATTTTGGCTAAAACATAGAATTTTGTAATCTTGGAAACATTGTATGTTCCATAAAAGACTTGTATTAAGGAGTGATATTGTGACTTGTTGTGATGAGAATGTTTCTAGTTTTGAAATTTGATTACAATGGTCTATGTTGATAGTATGTATAGCTCTCAGATTTTGGATTGTATGACTTTGCTTTGCTTTTGGGTAAAATACTTTGAAAGAATGGATATTGTTCTGTTGCAACTTAGATGATGACATTTTAACATATATTTTGTTGTTCAAGGCATTAGATCTTGATTTTGATTGTCGATCCTTGCGAAAATTATGTGTATGATTTTTCTATTATGGATTGTTATTATCTAAGGATGTGACAACAGTGGTATCAGAGGATTGATTTGGGGAATAGGGCTTGATTTGATTATGATGATAATTATGATTGACGATCTCTGGATTGATGTTTGTATGGGTGGTTTAAGACACAACATAAGGACAAGACTTTCAGCATTAAAATTTAGGTGCTATGGTGACTTAGTTGATCGGGCAATTATTGTTGAGAGGGATGTGGACGAGATGCTTGAGTTGACAAACAAAAGAGGAAAGGAAAGGACAATTGGCTACAAGGATAAAAGAACAAACAAAAATGAAGGGTCCTTTAAAAAGTTTAAATGATCCAATGATGAGTTAAGAACGACCAAGAATGTTCAATCTTGTGCAAATTGTGGTGGAAATCATAAATCAAGGGCTTGCTATAGAGTTACTGGAGCTTGCTTTGCTTGTGGAAAGTTTGGCCATCGGATAAAGGATTGTAAATTCAACAAGGCAAAGGAATCAATGCCCACAAAGCCCGTAGCCCATGCCAAAGTCAATGCCATTTCCGAACGTGATTCCAAAGCTTCAAAGTCGGTAGTGGAAGGTACTCTTTGTATTTCCAATAAAGTTGCAAGAGTTTTGTTTGATCCTGGCTCTAATTTATCTTTTGTTGCACGTCACTTTGCACTTCATTTGGAAAAGGAACCCAAACAACTCGATCTTATGATATCAGTCTCTACAGCTATTGGTGACTCTCTAACTACTAATCTTGTCTATCCTTCTTGCTTATTCATGGTGGGAGAACATGAACTTTTAGCTGATTTAATCCTTCTACATCTCCAAGATTATGATATCATACTCGGTATGGATTGTCTTTCATCTTATCATGCTACTGTTGATTGTTACCAAAAGGTAGTTACCTTAAATCTTTCAAACAAAATCCAATTACAAATCAAGGGTCTTTCTCATGATCAATATCCAAACCTTATATCATTTATGCATGCTTCTAAGCTCCTTCAAAATGGTTGTGAATGTTACTTAGCTTATGTCAAGGAATGTCAAGAACTTGAACCTAGCGTGGATAAAATACTTATGGCTAGAGATTTTCCTGATGTGTTTTTAGATGACCTACCTGGCTTGCCCCCAGATAGAGAAGTTGATTTTGGTATTGATCTTGTTCCAAACACTGCACCAATATCTAAAGCTCCTTATAGAATGGCAGCGACAGAGCTAGCTAAGTTGTAAACGCAATTGCATGAACTTTTGGACAAAGGGTTTATCAGGCCTAGTGTCTCACCATGGGGTGCTCCTGTATTATTTGTCAAGAAGAAAGATGGCACACTAAGGCTTTGCATAGATTATAGGCAGCTGAATTAGGTAACCATTAAGAATAAATATCCTTTACCTAGAATTGATGATTTATTTGATCAGTTGCAAGGAGCACAAGTGTTTTCAAAAATTGACTTGAGATCTGGTTACTATCAATTAAAGATCAAGAATGAAGACATTCCAAAGACAGCTTTTAAGAATTGTTTTGTCTATTATGAGAGAAAAGAAGCTTTATGCAAAGTTGAGCAAGAGTGAATTTTGGTTAAGGGAAATTGGCTTCCTAGGGCATGTCATTTCAAGTGAAGTATCTGTTGATCCAAAGAAAGTGGAAGCTATTGTGAATTGGGAGAGACCAAGCAATGTGGCAGAGATTAGAAGTTTCTTGGGCTTGGCCGGTTATTATAGAAGGTTTGTTGACGGATTCTCCAAGATTGCAAGCCCTCTCACAAGGCTAATAAGGAAGAGTATGAAGTATGATTAGAATGAAGCATGTGAACAAAGTTTTCAAGAGCTAAAGTGGAGATTGACAAGTGCTCCAATCCTTACTATTCCTAATGCAGATGATAAATTTATGGTTTACACTGATGCTTCAGGCAAGGGCCTTGGGTGTGTGTTAATGCAAGCAGGTAAAGTGGTTGCTTATGCTTCGAGGCAATTGGAGGATTATGAGCAGAATTACCCAACACATGAGTTAGAGTTGATTTTGGTATTGATCTTGTTCCAAACACTGCACCAATATCTAAAGCTCCTTATAGAATGGCAGCGATAGAGCTAGCTAAGTTGTAAACGCAATTGCATGAACTTTTGGACAAAGGGTTTATCAGGCCTAGTGTCTCACCATGGGGTGCTCCTGTATTATTTGTCAAGAAGAAAGATGGCACACTAAGGCTTTGCATAGATTATAGGCAGCTGAATTAGGTAACCATTAAGAATAAATATCCTTTACCTAGAATTAATGATTTATTTGATCAGTTGCAAGGAGCACAAGTGTTTTCAAAAATTGACTTGAGATCTGGTTACTATCAATTAAAGATCAAGAATGAAGACATTCCAAAGACAGCTTTTAAGAATTGTTTTGTCTATTATGAGAGAGAAGAAGCTTTATGCAAAGTTGAGCAAGAGTGAATTTTGGTTAAGGGAAATTGGCTTCCTAGGGCATGTCATTTCAAGTGAAGTATCTGTTGATCCAAAGAAAGTGGAAGCTATTGTGAATTGGGAGAGACCAAGCAATGTGGCAGAGATTAGAAGTTTCTTGGGCTTGGCCGGTTATTATAGAAGGTTTGTTGACGGATTCTCCAAGATTGCAAGCCCTCTCACAAGGCTAATAAGGAAGAGTGTGAAGTATGATTAGAATGAAGCATGTGAACAAAGTTTTCAAGAGCTAAAGTGGAGATTGACAAGTGCTCCAATCCTTACTATTCCTAATGCAGATGATAAATTTATGGTTTACACTGATGCTTCAGGCAAGGGCCTTGGGTGTGTGTTAATGCAAGCAGGTAAAGTGGTTGCTTATGCTTCGAGGCAATTGGAGGATTATGAGCAGAATTACCCAACACATGAGTTAGAGTTAGCTGCTATTATCTTTGCATTGAAAATTTGGAGACACTATTTGTATGGGCAAACATTTTGAGATTTACACTGATCACAAGAGCTTAAAGTATATCTTTACTCAAAAGGAGTTGAACATGAGGCAGAGGAGATGGATAGAGCTATTGAAAGACTATGATTGCACCATTCATTATTAGTCAGGTAAAGCTAATGTGGTAGCAGATGCACTTAGTAGGAAGTCTTCAACGATAATAGCATCATTAATGGTGAAACAATGGCAATTACTTCAAGAATTCAGTGCCTTGAGTCTTAAAGTGATCAAACATGAGCTAAAGGTATTACTTGCTTCTTTTAGGATTGAATCTGATTTTCTTCAACAAATTAAGGATGGATAGCTTTAGGATCTGAGTCTAATGCAACTTAGAGAAGATAGTGTAAATGGATTGAGGAAAGACTTTTGCTTAAGAGGGGATGACATATTGAGGTTCAAGGATAGAATATGCGTTCCTAAGGATTCTGAAATTAAGGTCAGCATATTGCAAGAATCTCACAACTCAAAGTATTCTATTCATCCAGGCAGCACTAAAATGTATCAAGACTTGAATAAAACTTTTTTGTGGAGTGGGATGAAGAATGATATTGCACAGTATGTTTCCAAATGTTTAACATGTCAATTGGTTAAGGCTGAACATCAAAGACCAGGTGGCTTACTTCAACCTTTGAAGGTACCGGAATGGAAATGGGAAAGCATTTGAATGGATTTTGTTTCAGGATTGCCTAGAACTTCTAGAAATTATGATGCTATTTGGGTTATCATTGATAGGTTGACAAAATCTGCACATTTCTTTTCCATCAGAATGACTTACTCACTTGATAAACTCTCTAGTATGTATATAAATGAAATAGTGAGATTGCATGGTGTTCCAGCTGAAATTGTATCTGATAGAGATTCAAGATTTCTTTCTAGATTTTGGAAGAGACTGCAAGAAGCTTTGGGAACTAAACTCAAATTTAGCACAGCTTATCATCCTCAAACAGACGGATAATCAGAAAGAACCATTTACACTCTTGAAGATTTGCTAAGGGCTTACATCATGGATTGGAAGGGAGAGTGGGATAAGGATCTTGCTCTTATTGAATTCACCTACAATAACAACTTTCAATCAAGTATTCAAATGGCTCCTTATGAAGTTTTGTATGAGAGAAAGTGTAGAACTCCTATTTGTTGGGAAGAGGTTGGTGATAAAAGACTCTTAAGCCCAGATGCAGTGCAAGAGACCACTGAGAAAATACATGTGATAAAGGATAAACTAAAAGTAGCTCAAAGCCGCCAAAAGAGTTATGCAGACAATAGAAGAAGGGAACTTGAGTTTCAAGTTGGTGATCATGTTTTTGTAAATATTTCTCCTTCTAAAGGTGTTATGAGGTTTGGGAAGAAGGGGAAGCTAAGCCCAAGATTTATTGGACCTTTTGAAATTCCTAAAAGGGTTGGCTCGGTTGCTTATAGAATTGCTTTACCACCATCCTTGGTACATGTTAATAATGTGTTCCATGTTTCCATGTTGAGGAAGTATCATCATGATCCATCGCATGTCATTGAGCATGAGCCTATTCAAATTGAAGAAGACTTATCTTATGTTGAAAGACCAATAAGAATTGTGGATAGGAAGGAAAAGATCTTGAGAAACCGGGTTATACCACTTGTGAAGGTTATTTGACAACATCACTCAATTGAAGAGCCAACTTGGGAATTAGAGGCAGATATGAAAAGAATCCATCCATATCTTTTTGATAATCAAGGTAATGCAACTTTAGGGGACTAAAGTTCTTTTGAGGAGGGAGAGATGTAATACCCTAAAATTTATGAACCCCTTATGATGTTATGCCAATAATGAATTTAGTAAATCATATCCCTTGGTTAATTAAACATGCTTGAAATCTTGAAATTTTTGTAGGGTGAGGATGGTATCTTGGTATTATGGGCTTAAATCTCCTTGTTGGAGTCTTAAGGGGTATTTTTGGAAACAACTTACCAACTAAGCCTTGGAGAGTGATATTTTGGTAAAGCAAAATCGTGAAGGGGGCTGGTCACGCTTTTGTTGGGAGAAGCCCTAGTTCAGTCGCCAACAAGAGGAAGGGATTGGAGGAGGACTTTCAACACCTTTAGGCGAGTAATCTTACTCTTTGTTTTGATAAATCTAGTTCTTCCCTTCATATTCTAGATAACTTCATGTCCTTGTGTCTTATGATTTTGATTTGGATCTTAGATCTTGTGTTTTCTGTTCTATGGAGTCGAATCTGAAAATGCGTGATGATTATGAAATGTTGGTTCTGCTGAGATTGTAGTCGCCTGCCTGACCTTGCTCTGCTTTAACCCCAATATCTCATGACCTATACATCCAAATCGAACGAAACAAATTTTGTATGAAACTAGATTCATTCATCTTTAATTTGAATGTAATATTGACCATATCTGTGTTAGGGTATGCCCTTAAGGCCAATGTTTGAGGCTTTGGGCTATTTTCAGTATCATGTATAGACAATATATATGTTTTATAAAGGCAATTGTTATTATTTAGATTGTTACATTATCTGCTGCTGTATGTATACTTCTGAGTAATGTCTCAATGATGTTCAGCTTAGCTGACATTCAGTATTGTCCTTAGTCGAGATATCTCGGTGAACATGAGATAGCCTTGATATGATTGAGACTAATGTGTGTTCTAATCTTGTGGGATGCTTCAAGCATGGAATAAGATTAGACACATAGGTGTATTAGATGTACTGGACTGACCCTTCTGTGGATATTCAATTGTTTGTCACAATGTGAATAATCCTTGTATGCAAGCAAGTGGTATATTCCCTCTTACTTGAGATCACTTGTGTTTCTAAGTGATGATTGGCATTGTCTTGAGGTAGTTCAATATCATTTGAAAGATAATGGTTAAGGATTATCTTGGATAGTGGGCATGAGTCATGCTAGGGCACTTGTGATAGATATAGGATTGCCTCTCCTGATTGGAGTGTGATGTTCTAAAGGGGCCCTTGGATGAAATGGTTGAGAATGTGTATGGCCATACCCAGACGACTATGTTCATTTGATCTAACCATTTTCATCATGTTGGAATCGCAGGCTTGACACGCTTGTCCAACGGGAACATCCAGTGGTAAAGGGAAACATGTATACCAAGTGAATTAGATTCGTACTTGTGCTGTGGTTTGGGAGTAGTCTTGGAAGACTCTTTCCTTCATATCGGGAGACAGTGATGTGTTGCTAGATACCTCTCTCTGATCGTGATAACGTAAGTTATCGTTACCGACATTGAAGGAAACCCTTAGGGTCGCACAATTTGATGATATGGCTTACTTATGTCAGATCGTGTGGACTGGAATTATTCTAGTTCAGTTTAAAGGAATTTAAACTCTGATTGGAAGTGAGATCTAGTCTAATCATGTTTCATTGATTAGGGCATGTGATCGGTAAGCTTTGATCAGGGATTGATTCTTGATCGTATTGAGCAGGGGTTCAATGTGATGTGTGGTTAGATCTTGAGCCATTCGGTTCAAAGAGATTTTAGCCAGGGTTGGTTCGATTTTGTGTTTGGACCGGTTCACTTGTGAACGCATGGTTCAATTTAAGATGGAGGTTTCGATGGTTTAAGTGGGAGTTATGGAGGTAGTTATGTTTTTCGGTTTTCACTATTTTGGTGGCCGAATATACCTCTCCTTAATCACCCACGGATTCGAGAGAGAGAGAGAGAGAGAGAGAGAGAGAGAGAGAGAGAGAGAGAACTCCTCTTCTTCCTCTTGAGTGGATCGTCTCCAAAAGGAAAACGCAGACCAGCCAAGACACACATCTTCCTTGCAAGGGACGATCAAGACTCCTTGGTGTCTTTGCTAGCACAAGGGACGCAAGGGAGGAAGTCTACTTCATCTTGTGTGTGACTTATTTGGAGAAGAGGCACTCGCCCCTTTTTCTCTTCTAAGCGGCCTCTCATATCATGGCACAGGTAATGCTTTTACTTGTTCTATACGAGTTTGAAAAAGGTTGATCATATGCTCGTGATAAGCGATTCTTGGGATTCCTAGTTTTTCTGATGCAAGTTTTGTTTTTAGTCGCTTGTTAACTAGGTTTACTAATAGTGGTATCAGAGCCAGGTTACTGGCTTGATGCATATGATTGCCTTCTTGTGATCCATGCTTGGGTAGATCTAATATTGATGCGCATGTTGCTGTTCTCATGCGAATAAATGATGCAATGTAATTCATACCTTGTGTTACATGTATGTTTACATTACATAGCTTGCGCATATTATAGTTGTTTTCACAAAAAAAAAAAAAAAAACTTACCTTCATGCGCGATTCCATTAGATTTTTTTGTGCGCCTATTTTAAATACTTAGACGGGTTAGCAGTTTTGAAATCGTTTGTCAAGTCTGAACCCAACAGCCTAACCAGACTATCTGACAGCCTGGATGGGCGGCTGGATAGCACTTGTGCACAAGAAGTACAGGTGGCTATAAGCCGACTGCGGAAGGGCGTGTAGTGATGTCTATTTGAGGCAAAAAGATGAACGATCATGATACTGGCCCGGGGTCGCACCCGCTTGCCGGGATTCATGTAGGACGTTCAGTCCTTCAGGCATGCATAGTCGATCATTGGGTCGACGCTAGTCAGTTACGACTGGGTACATGCAAGGACAGTGGGTCTGACTTGTTCTGACGAGTGGATACCTGTTAATGGACCGTTGTAAGGTAGTAGGGCACATAAGGAAATAAAATTGATGCCATATATTTTTCCTTCACGTGTTGTACATGTTTTACATGTTGCCATGAATGATTGAACTCGAGTCGAGTAAGTTTGAGTGTTTATTTAATCTTATGTGGGCTGCCCTTTTTGTATGCTGTGCTAGGGCCTGCGTGCCTGGAAATTAATATATTTGATGTGATCTGCGAGTCACATTTGATTTATTTGAATGTATAAATGACCTACGTGTCAATCCATGTCTAGATAGTTTTTAAATGTAATTTCATCAGACATGAGCACACAGCACATATGGCAGAAGCGTTTGCAGCAATTGGCTTCACTAGTTGGGTGGTCTAGAGTTCGACTCTAGAACAGGCGCATTCTGTCTGGTGGGCGCATTTAGGCTACAGATGGCGTTTGGGCCGCATGAGGTACAAGAATGCCATAAAGAGCTCAAGTGAAGATTTAAGTCAAACTAGGGTTTTACTTATAATTTTATGGGCGTTTACCACATAAGATAATTGTGCTTTCTATTTACTGTTTTAAGTAATATTAGCACATGTATGTTTTATTCTTCTGCTATCACTATAGGCTTTGCATGATAGTAAGAAGATAAAAGACCGATAAAATCCAACGTCAATATCAAGCTTTCAATTGCCTTCTGACGCGAAACCTCACTGTTCTGACTATCGTTGGGGCCGTGTTGTACCCACTCAGTGGGCATGCCCAGCTATGTTTAGACGGTGCGAGATTACACCTACATGCTACAGAGAAGGGATTTATCGCTTCTCGTTGCTCAGCATAGCACGTGGTGGTCCAGGAAGTCGGTCAGGTTAGCTTGACCATATAGGTGAAGAGTCCCCTTCAAGGGGGAGCAAAACCCTAAAGTGATTAGCGCATACTATATATTCATCTTGCGGAAGCTAGGGTTATAGGATCAACTCGCATGTTAAATGATCAACTCGAAAAGGGGCTAGTAAAGATTAATGAAAAACATTCATACCATCGCAATAGCCTAGATGTTGCCTTGGAAGCAAAGAGTCGATTGCCTCTTCTCCAAAGGGAATCGCACACAAGAGGATGATGGCAAACTCTTTGTCGCTCCTTGTGCTAGCAAGGGTCCAAAGTGTCTTTGATCGAATTGTGAGGGATGAAGACCTTGATCTCTCTTGGCCGAATCCTCCTCTAAACTCCAAGCGTCGCCGCACACCACAAGAGACTAGAGAGGAAGAGATGGATAGGCGAGAATAGAAAGCCCTATTCGAACGTGAGAGAGGTCTCCAAGTGGAGATCATGGTTACTAAAAATAGTCACCACTCTCGCTTCAATGTTCACGTCAAGTGAACAATTCGCCAAGCCTTGAACCATGCGCTCATTTCATGAGCCGGTTCACATTGGTTCGGTTTAAGAACCAATCAAGCCAATGATCTAGTCTAGATCTTAAATAAACCCTAAGGTTCCCGATCTAACCGTCGATCTCTTGGTGCTTCTGATCTGTCCGATCTAGCAACCATTCTCTCGATCGAAGCTTACCGATCTCAAGCCCTAATCAATCAAACATGATCAGACTAGATCTCACTCACAATCAGAGATTAAATCCCATTAAACTGAACCCAAACAATTCAGTCCACACGATCTGACTTAAGTAAGCCATATCATCAAATTGTGCGACCCTAAGGGTTTCCTTTAAATGTCGGTAACGATAACTGACGTCATCACGATCAGTGAGGGGTATCTAGCAACACATCACTGTCTCCCGATATAAAGGAAAGAGTCTTCCAAGACTACACCCAAACCATAGCACAAGTGTGAATCAAATCACAAAGCATACATATTTCCTTTGCCACTGGATGTTCTTATTGGACAAGCGTGTCAAGCTTGTAGCTCCAATATGATGAGCATGATTAGATCAGATGAACACTGTCACCTGGGTATGGCCATACTCTTTTCTCAATCATCTCATCCAGGGGGGCCCCTTTTAGAACATCACACTCCTTAAACAAGGAGACGGCAATCCTATGTCTATCACTAGTGCCCTAACCTGATTCAAGTTCACCATCCAAGATAATCTATAATCATTATGTTTCAAATGATATTGAACTATCTCAAAACAATGACAATCATCATTTAGAAAACACAAGTGATCTCAAGTCAGAGGAAATGTGCCACTTGTCATATTCAAGGAATATTCACATTGTGACAAACAATTGAACATCCTAGTAGGGTCTGTCCAGTACATCCAATGTACCCATGAGTCTACATCTTATTCCATGCTCGAAGCATCCTATAAGATTAGAACACATATTAGTCTTAACCATATCAAGGCTGTCTCATGTTCACCAAGATATATCGACTAAGGACATATAGCATGTCAGCCCAGCTGAACAGCTTTGAGACATTATTCAGAAGAACATATATTGCAGCAGACAATGTAAACAACTGAATAATAACCATGCCTTTATAAACATAACAGTTTATTACATGATACAGATACATTCCCACAGGCCTCAAACATTAGCCTTAAGGGCATACCCCAACAATCTCCCACTTGCACTTAATCTAATGGTTGAGAAATCTCAAACCCATATTATTACAGTGCTTCTCATGCTTCTGCTGCGCCAGAGGCTTGGTAAGCGGGTCTGCCAGATTGTCATCTGTATGAACCTTGCAGATTTTGATCTCGCCACGATCTATGATCTCCCTGATCAAATGAAACCGTCTCTGTATGTGCTTGGACTTCTGGTGCGACCGTGGTTCCTTTGCTTGTGTGATTGCTCCAGTGTTATCACAAAAGATAACCAAAGGATCTGCACTCGAAGGAACGACACCAAGTTCTCTCACGAACTTACGAATCCACACTGCCTCCTTGGATGCTTCCGAGGCTGCAACATACTCGGCTTCTGTTGTGGAATCAGCAACAGTTGACTGTTTGAAACTCTTCCACACCACTGCACCTCCATTCAAGCTAAAAACATAGCCTGATTGCGATCGGAAATCATCCTGGTCTGACTGGAACGAAGCGTCAGTATATCCCTCTATACTGAGTTCTTCCTGACCACCATATATCAAGAACATATCTTTGGTTCTCCGCAGATATTTTAAAATGTTCTTGACTGCAATCCAGTGCGCCACACCTGGATTACTTTGGAAACGACTGGTCACGCTTAACCCGTAAGCGACGTCTGGGCGAGTACACAACATCGCATACATAATGGATCCAATAGCCGAAGCATAAGGCGTATTGTCCATTTCATCTTTCTCAGTCTGTGTTTGTGGACACTGACTCTTCGAAAGACTCAGACCATGTCTGACTGGAAGATATCCTCGTTTAGAATTCTCTAAATGAAATCTTTCCAGGACTTTATCGATGTAAGTACTCTAGCACAGCCCGAGAAGCCTCTTAGATCTATCCCTGTAGATCTTCACACCTAACACATAGGCTGCTTCTCCTAGATCTTTCATTTGGAAACATTTCCTCAGCCATGCCTTCACAGCATGCATTTCAGGAATGTCATTTCCAATGATCAAGATATCATCGACGTAGAGGACTAGGAAAGTAATCACGCTCCCACTAAACCTCTTATATACACACGGGTCATCCTCGTTCTTGATGAAACCAAATTCACTGATTGATTCATCAAAACGAATATTCCAGCTTCTTGATGCTTGCTTGAGTCCATAAATGGACTTCTTTAACTTGCATATCTTATGACGATCTGCTGGATTAGTGAAACCCTCAGGTTGTGTCATGTACACATCCTCATCCAGATTTCCATTAAGGAAAGCTGTTTTCACATCCATCTGCCAGATCTCATAATCATAATATGCAGCTATCGCGAAAAGAATCCGAATAGACTTAAACATAGCTACAGGTGAGAAAGTTTCATCATAATCTATCCCGTAGATTTGTTTGAAACCTTTCGCAACTAGCCTGCCTTTATAGGTAACCACGTTACCATCCATGTCAATCTTCTTCTTGAAGATCCACTTACAGCCTATAGGGATAACTCCCGGAGGCGGATCAACCAAATCCCAGACTTGGTTATCTGACATGGAGTCCATCTCGGCGCGCATAGCTTCAAGCCATCTCGCTGACTCCGGTCCATTGACCGCATCCGCATAAGTGAGGGGTTCATCATTATCAATGATGTAGACTCCGTCATAACGCTCAGGTTGTCGACGGATCCTTCCCGATCTTCGCGGTTCCCGTGATATCTGAGCCTCAGGTTGTTCAATAACCTGATCTACCGGCTCAGGCTCATCCAATTCTGCTTGAGCACTTTGTCCTACCTCTGAATTCTCATCCAGCTTTATTTCTCTCCCACTGGCCTCTTGCAGAAGAAACTCCTTCTCAAGAAATATGGCCGTCCGAGCAACAAAAACCTTGTTCTCTTTGGGGTCGTAGAAATAATAACCCTTAGTTTCCTTAGGGTAACCGACAAAGATACATTTGTCAGATCTGCTCTCTAGTTTCCCAGAGGCGAGCTTTTTAACATAAGCCTCGCAGCCCCAGATCCTGATAAATGTCAAGCTTGGCTGTTTCCCATACCATAACTCATATGGCGTCTTTGAAACTGCCTTGGATGGCACTCGGTTTAGTACCTTTGCAGCTGTTTCCAGCGCAAAACCCCAAAAGGAGTATGGAAGAGTAGCCTGACTCATCATAGAACGAACCATATCAAGTAACGTTCTATTTCTCCTTTCGGACACACCATTCCATTGCGGTGTTCCTGGCGGAGTGAGCTGTGAGATAATCCCACACTCCTTCAGATAGTCAGTAAACGCGTGACTTAGGTATTCACCACCTCGATCTGAGCGAAGTGCCTTGATATTTCGGCCTAGCTGATTCTGTACTTCATTTTTGAACTCTTTGAACTTGTCAAAAGATTCACTCTTATGTCTCATCAGATAGACATACCCATACCTACTGAAATCATCAGTAAAGGTAATGAAGTACTGATAGCCACCTCTGGCATGTTTACTAAATGGCCCACACACATCACTGTGTATAAGGTCAAGTAAACCTGAAGCCCTTTGACCTTTGTGAGGAAAAGGTGACTTCGTCATTTTACCCATTAAACAAGCCTTGCATGTATCAATCTCCTTGTAGGAGAATGATCCCAGCAGTCCATAATCATGCAACCGCTTAATGCGTTTCTCGTTTATATGGCCTAAACGACTATGCCATAGCAAGGTGCTGTCATCAGCATACTTGGCTTTCTTAATATCAATTTGCTGTATCGAACATTCCATGTCCAACATGTATAACCCATTGCTAATTGAACCAGTTGCATAAACAATATTATCAAAAGACAAAATACACTTTGAAATATTGCATTCAAAGGAAAATCCCTTCCTGACAAGAGCAGGAATGGAGATAATATTTTTAGTAATACTGGGAACAAAATAACAATTGTTTAGTTCCAATACAATTCCAGATGGTAAAGAAATGAAGTAGTCTCCTACAGCAACAGCAGCAACCCGTGCCCCGTTTCCAACGCGTAGGTCCACCTCATGCTGTCCCACCTGCCTTCTTCTCTTGAGTTCCTGTACATTTGAACAAATGTGAACTCCACATGCAGTGTCCAACACCCATGATATAGAAGAAGAAAACATGACCTCAGTCACGAATATACCTGAGCCAGAAGCGAAGCTTCCCCTCTTATCTCCTTGGAGCGCTTTACAGTCCTTTTTCCAGTGACCCAGCTGGCCACAGTGGAAACACCTGTATTCCTTGGACCGCTTCACCTTCTGCTTCAGAGCCTTGCTGTAGCTCTTGACGGGGGCTTTGCCCTTCTTCCCCTTCTTCTTGTTCCTTAAAGGAACCATTAAGACAGAGGTCGAAGGCTTTCCCTTCAGAGTCTCCTCAGTAGTGAGGAGCATATTCAGCAGCTCTGCCGGAGTACAATCGATTTTGTTCATATTAAAGTTAATAATGAACGCGTCGAATGAAGGCGGGAGAGACTGCAGAATAATATCCACAGCAAGCTCCTGGTTGATGGTATGCCCCAGTTTCTCTAGAGCCTCCTTGTGCCCAATCATCTTGAGCACGTGAGCTCCCACTGGGCTCCCTTCAGCCAGTTTGCTCTGAAAGAAGAGCTTCGTCAAATTATAGCGTTCAGTCCTCGCCTGTGCAGCATACAACATCTTGAGGTTTGCTATCATGTCTATAGCAGACATATCCTCATGCTGACGCTGCAGCGGTGGCGTCATAGACGCTAGCATCAGGCAAGCGACATCAATGCTATCATTGACGTGCTTTTCATAGGCTTCCCGAACCGCCCTTGCGGCGTTCGGAGCGGGCTGAGGCGGTATCGCCGTCTCGAGGACATACAGTTTCCTCTCTGCCTTAAGAACGATCTTAAGGTGTCCGAACCAGTCAGAGAAGTTCGGCCCAGCAAACTTCTCCCTTTCCAGTAGGGATCGCACATTGAAGTTCATGGTGTTCGTTGCTGCAGGTATCTACAACAATGCAAGAACAGCAAGGTCAGTATCAATGTAAAGAATCAATCAGGACTTAAGAAAGATTCTTTTTCTCACTATTTTATCTGGCTTGAAAAATCCAACAAAACAGCCCGAAAGAGTAGAACTCTTTTAGTGAGATGGGATCCAGATTTCGTACTTGGTCTCCGCGTCCCGCTCAGGTGAGATAAGATGCACAGAGAGTACAAGCACTAATCTCCGGTAGGCAGTCCCTGCCGATCGCCAACCCGTGCGATTCCCCTTCATCTGGGCAGTCCAGCAGACTGTGCCAACTGAGTTGGTACAACACAGTCTCTGACCCCACAGATGGCTGCCTCCATGTGCTACCATATGCGCCACATATGTAGCCTACATGGTCAAGCTGACCCGACCTACTCCCTGGACCACCATGTGCTATGCTGAGCAACGAGAAGGGATAAATCCCTACTCTGTAACACACAGGTGTAATCCCGCACCGTCTGAAGATAGATGGACGTGCCCACTGAGTGGGTACAACACGGCTCCAACGATAATCAGAACAGTGAGGTTTCGCGTCAGAAGGCTTACCAGCTTGATATTTAGCGTTGGATTTTCACGGTCTTTTTATCTTCTTCACTATCATACAATTCCTATGGTGATAGCAGAAGATAAATTAAAACATGCTGTTCTACTTATATAAGCAATAAAAGAAAGCATGGTTCTTATGTGGTAAAAGCCCATAGCCCTAGAAGACCTTAACCTAGTTTAAGTCTTCACTTGCTCTTCATGGGTCTTTTGCTGCTCATCTGGCCCATACCAGGGCCCAAGCGCCAATTGCAGCTCTGGTGCGCCCACCAGGAAAATGCGCCAGGTCCTAGGGTCGAACCCTAGACCTCCCACCTGGTCAAGCCACTGCTGCATGCGCCTCTGCCAAGTGTGCTCTGTGCTCTTGTCTAATTAAATTACAAATTTAACTATCTAGACAAGATTGACACGCAGGTCAATAACATTTTATAAATTAAAGCAATGTGATGCGCAGATCACAATAATTAATTTACAACAATTTTAAATCCCAGGCACGCAGGCCCCAGCACAGCACACAATTAATATGGGCAGCCCACATAAGACTAAATAGACAAACATATGCATCCAATCAGCAATCATGTGATCCATCATAAAAATTAAAATTTTCGAAAAAACCCCATGGGATCAATTTTAATTTTTCCTTATTTGCCCTACAACCTTACAACGGTCCATTACTAGGGATCCACTCATCCAACCTAGTCAGATCCACTGCCCTTGCATGCACCAAGTCATAACTGACTTGCGTCGACCAAAAGGTCAACCATGCATGCGCCAGGGCTGAACTACCACACTGAGGTCTGGCAAGCGGGTGTGACCCCGGGCCTAACTCAGGTGCGTTCATTAGTCGTCTCAATCAGACATCGCTACACGCCTGTCTGCAGTCGACCTTTAGCCACCTCTGGCTTGCGCCAAGGTGCTATGTGGTCGACCCATCCAGGCTGTCAGATGATCTGATCAAACCTTTTGGATCTAACTTAGGGGTGACTTCAACCCTAATAACCCGTCTAAGGGTTTAATGCAAGGCTTTAGATCTATAGTTAGTCGCGCAAGTATTCAAGTTTTTATAAAAACTAAGATGTGCCAACATACAACATACATGCGCAAATGAAACAAAAACAAGTTTCGGCATGATATAATTTAACATGTGAATTTACGCATGTTATAGATCTAAGCATACATCGGCATTCATGGATCACAAATCAAAGCAATCATTTAAACATGCGTTCAACTGGCTCTGATACCAATTGAAGAGTCCCCTTCAAGGGGGAGCAAAACCCTAAAGTGATTAGCGCATACTATATATTCATCTTGCGGAAGCTAGGGTTATAGGATCAACTCGCATGTTAAATGATCAACTCGAAAAGGGGCTAGTAAAGATTAATGAAAAACATTCATACCATCGCAATAGCCTAGATGTTGCCTTGGAAGCAAAGAGTCGATTGCCTCTTCTCCAAAGGGAATCGCACACAAGAGGATGATGGCAAACTCTTTGTCGCTCCTTGTGCTAGCAAGGGTCCAAAGTGTCTTTGATCGAATTGTGAGGGATGAAGACCTTGATCTCTCTTGGCCGAATCCTCCTCTAAACTCCAAGCGTCGCCGCACACCACAAGAGACTAGAGAGGAAGAGATGGATAGGCGAGAATAGAAAGCCCTATTCGAACGTGAGAGAGGTCTCCAAGTGGAGATCATGGTTACTAAAAATAGTCACCACTCTCGCTTCAATGTTCACGTCAAGTGAACAATTCGCCAAGCCTTGAACCATGCGCTCATTTCATGAGCCGGTTCACATTGGTTCGGTTTAAGAACCAATCAAGCCAATGATCTAGTCTAGATCTTAAATAAACCCTAAGGTTCCCGATCTAACCGTCGATCTCTTGGTGCTTCTGATCTGTCCGATCTAGCAACCATTCTCTCGATCGAAGCTTACCGATCTCAAGCCCTAATCAATCAAACATGATCAGACTAGATCTCACTCACAATCAGAGATTAAATCCCATTAAACTGAACCCAAACAATTCAGTCCACACGATCTGACTTAAGTAAGCCATATCATCAAATTGTGCGACCCTAAGGGTTTCCTTTAAATGTCGGTAACGATAACTGACGTCATCACGATCAGTGAGGGGTATCTAGCAACACATCACTGTCTCCCGATATAAAGGAAAGAGTCTTCCAAGACTACACCCAAACCATAGCACAAGTGTGAATCAAATCACAAAGCATACATATTTCCTTTGCCACTGGATGTTCTTATTGGACAAGCGTGTCAAGCTTGTAGCTCCAATATGATGAGCATGATTAGATCAGATGAACACTGTCACCTGGGTATGGCCATACTCTTTTCTCAATCATCTCATCCAGGGGGGCCCCTTTTAGAACATCACACTCCTTAAACAAGGAGACGGCAATCCTATGTCTATCACTAGTGCCCTAACCTGATTCAAGTTCACCATCCAAGATAATCTATAATCATTATGTTTCAAATGATATTGAACTATCTCAAAACAATGACAATCATCATTTAGAAAACACATGTGATCTCAAGTCAGAGGAAATGTGCCACTTGTCATATTCAAGGAATATTCACATTGTGACAAACAATTGAACATCCTAGTAGGGTCTGTCCAGTACATCCAATGTACCCATGAGTCTACATCTTATTCCATGCTCGAAGCATCCTATAAGATTAGAACACATATTAGTCTTAACCATATCAAGGCTGTCTCATGTTCACCAAGATATATCGACTAAGGACATATAGCATGTCAGCCCAGCTGAACAGCTTTGAGACATTATTCAGAAGAACATATATTGCAGCAGACAATGTAAACAACTGAATAATAACCATGCCTTTATAAACATAACAGTTTATTACATGATACAGATACATTCCCACAGGCCTCAAACATTAGCCTTAAGGGCATACCCCAACAATAGGCTACATGTTGAGCATATGATAGCTATATGGAGGCAGCCATCTGAGGAATCAGAGATTGTGTTGTACCAACTCAGTTGGCACAGTCTTCTGGATTACCTAGATGAAGGGGAATCACACGGGTTGGCGAGTGGCATGGATTGCCTACCAGTGATTAGTGCTTGGGCTCTCTGTGCATCTTATCTCGCCTGAGCGGGACGCGGAGATCAAGTATGAAATCTGGATCCCATCTCACTAAAAGAGTTTCACTCTTTCGGGCTTTTTATTGGATTTTCAGTCAGATAAAATAGTGAGAAATGGAATCACTCTTAAGTCCTGGAATGATTCTAACATGGTTGCTGACCATGTTGTTCTTGCTATGTTGTAGATTCCTGCAGCAACGAACACCACAGGGCTCAACTTGCGATCCATATTGGAAAAAGAGAAGTTTGCTGGGCCAAACTTCTCAGACTGGTACAGACAGCTGAGGATTGTCCTTAAAGCTGAGAGGAAGCTGTACGTCCTTGAGTCGGCAATACCGGCTGAACCCGCTGCGAACGCCATAAGGGCGGTTCGAGATGCTTATGAAAAGCACGTCAGTGATAGTACTGATGTCGCTTGCCTTATGCTTGCAACAATGACGCCCGAGCTCCAGCGTCAACATGAGGATTTGTCTGCTATTGATATTATAACAAATCTGAAATTGCTGTATGCTACTCAGGCAAGGACAGAACGCTATAACTTGACGAAACTTTTCTTTCATAGCAAGCTGGCTGAAGGGAGTCCAGTCGGAGCTCACGTACTCAAGATGATAGGGTACAAAGAAGCTCTAGAGAAACTGGGTCATACCATCAATCAAGAACTTGTTGTAGACATCATCTTGCAGTCTCTTCCAGCTTCTTTCGATGCGTTCATCATTAATTTCAATATGAACAAAATTGACTGTACTCCGGCAGAATTATTGAATATGCTCTGCACTACAGAGCAGACTCTTGAGAAGGGAAAGCCTTCATCCTCTGTCTTGATGGTTCCTTCTGGGAATAAGAAGAAGGGGAAGAAGGGAAAAACCCCTATCAAGAGCTACAACAAGGCTTTGAAACAAAAGGTGAAGCGGTCAAAGGACAACAGATGCTTCCATTGTGGCCAGCTGGGTCACTGGAAAAGGGACTGTAGAGCGCTCCGAGGAGAGAAGAAGGGAAGCAAGCCTTCCTCTTCTGGCTCAGGTATTTTCGTGACTGAAGTCATGGTTGCTTCTTCTATTTCATGGGTGTTGGACACTGCATGTGGAGTTCACATTTGTTCAAATGTGCAGAAACTCAAGAGAAGAAGACAGGTGGGATAACATGAGGTGGACCTACGAGTTGGAAATGGGGCACGAGTTGCTGCTGTTGCTGTAGGAGAATATCACATCTCTTTACCATCTGGATTTGTATTAGAACTTGACAATTGTTATTTCGTACCAAGCATAACAAAGAATATTATCTCTATTCCTGCTCTTGTTAGGAAAGGTTTTTTATTTGAATGCGGACCTTCACAGTGCTGTATTTCATTTGATAGTATTGTTTATGCAACTGGGTTGATTATCAATGGGTTATACGTGTTGGACATGGAATGTTCTGTACAACAAATTGATAATAAGAAAGCCAAGCATACTGATGACAGCACCTTGTTATGGCATAGTCGTCTAGGCCATATTAACAAGAAGCGCATTAAGCGGTTGCATGACAATGGACTGCTGGGATCATTCTCCTATGATGAGCTTGACACATGCAAAGCTTGTTTAATGGGTAAGATTGTTAGGGAATGCCGGGTGTAATTTAAAATTTTGCAGTCCCAGGACGCAGTGGAAGAAGCATTACACCTGAAACACATTCCGGTCCCAAGGATCCATGCGAGTGAGTACACACAAGGATGTGATAGAGTTATACCTCTTTCGCTTGTCTAGATGTCGAAGCCATGTTGAAGGCGCCCAAGTGTTCGCCCTCTACAAGTGTCCACGCGTTGACTCCTTGATCGTTGCTCCCTTCCACGCTTGGTGCTAGCCTCGGGAAGAGAATCAATCCCTCACTCCACTTCTATTGCGCCACCTCCAAGATGAAAACGCCAAGAAGGGATGAAGAGGAAGATGATGCCGCCAAGATGTATCCCTTTTCTCCTTGCTTGCGCCACCTTCAAGCAAGATGCGCCAATGGCTATGAGAGGAAGAGAGCTTGCGGCAATAGAAGGAGAAGCCACAAAGCCCAATCACTCTTTGCGCCAACAAGAGGAGAAGAAGAAAAGATGTTTTCGGCCACTTGGAAGAAGGGTTGCGCCAAGCCTTAGTTGTTGTCACCCTTTGCCTTTGCTCACGCCTCCTACAAGTCCTTCTCACGAAATCAACACTTGAGATGGACGACTAGAGTCCTATTAATAGAACAAGGGGCGGCTAGAGCAATGGATGGGATCATGCCAAGTGGGCGGCTAGGATAAAGGAGTCTTGAGGTAAGGAAAGTCTCCAAGACTTTACCATAAATCTCATTCAACCTTTCCTAATTTTCCCAATGGCCATATCAGCCCAAAGCATACCTTGTATGCACTAATTCCATCCAAGGAAGTAGGGCTAGGCGCAACTTCCATGAAGAATTCGGCTAGGGCGGTTTCTTGGGAGAAATTAGGGTTTGGGGTAAGGTAAGTCTCCAAGACATTACCATATTCCTCACCCTACTACCCATATGCGCCCAAGAACTTCCCATAAAAGTTCTCAAGCCATATCAGCCCCAAGACTTGCCTTAGAGGCAAGTATTCCATCCAAGGAGCAAAGGGGGAGGCGCCTAATGCTTCCTTATGAAGCAACATGCGCCCACTTCACCCCATTATGCCCTTGGCGCCAATGGGGTATAATTCTTCCCCATTATGAAGCAACATGCGCCCACTTCACCCACATGTACCAAAGCTGTCCCATATCTGCTAAGGTACCTTGACTGGGGATAGCTTGTGAGAATGGATCCAATCCAAACTCCTGGGACATTATATATGCAACTCAATACATCATCGCAGATAGAGAAGTCTGCATAATAACGACTATGCCTTTAATAATTCTATCAAAGTACTTTCAAACAATGCCTGACCATGTCCATTTATTGGTCTGCAGGGCATATACACCAACAAAGATGACGAAGACTCCTTTTACTAATAAAGGTAAAAGGGCTTCAGGTTTACTTGACCTTATTCACAGTGATGTGTGTGGGCCATTTAGTAAACATGCCAGAGGTGGCTATTCATATTTCATTACTTTTACTGATGATTTCAGTAGGTATGGTTATGTCTATTTAATGAGACATAAGAGTGAATCTTTTGACAAGTTCAAAGAATTCAAAAATGAAATACAGAATCAGTTAGGCCGAAATATCAAAGCACTTCGATCAGATCGAGGTGGAGAATACTTGAGTTGTGAGTTTACTGACTATCTGAAGGAGTGTGGGATTATCTCACAGCTCACTCCGCCAGGAACACCGCAATGGAATGGTGTATCCGAGAGGAGGAATCGAACCTTATTGGATATGGTTCGTTCTATGATGAGTCAGGCTACTCTACCTTACTCCTTTTGGGGATTTGCACTGGAAACAGCTGCAAAGATACTAAACTGAGTGCCATCCAAGGCCGTTTCAAAGACACCATATGAGTTATGGTATGGGAAATAGCCGAGCTTGACATTTATCAAAATCTGGGGTTGCGAGGCTTATGTCAAAAAGCTCGCCTCAGGGAAACTGGAGAGCAGATCTGATAAATGCATATTTGTCGGATACCCTAAAGAAACTAAGGGTTATTATTTCTACAATCCCAAGGAGAATAAAGTATTTATTGCTCGAACGGCTATTTTTCTTGAGAAGGAGTTTCTTCTGCAAGAGGCCAGTGGGAGAGAAATAAAACTGGATGAAATTCCAGAAGAGGGACAAAGTAGTCAAGCACAGTTGGATAAGCCTGAGCCAATAGATCAGGTTAATGTTCAACCTGAGGCTCAGACATCACGAGAACCGCGTAGATCGGGAAGGATTCGTCGTCAGCCTGAGCGCTATGATGGAGTCTACATCATTAATGATGAACCCCTCACCTATGCGGATGCGGTCAGTGGACCGGAGTCAACAAAATGGATTGAAGCTATGCGAGCCGAGATGGACTCCATGTCAGATAACCAAGTCTGGGATTTGGTTGATCCGCCTCCGGGAGTAATCCTTGTAGGCTGTAAGTGGATCTTCAAAAAGAAGAAAGACATGGATGGTAACGTAGTTACCTATAAGGGCAGACTAGTTGCGAAAGGTTTCAAACAAATCTACGGGATAGATTATGATGAAACTTTCTCTCCTGTAGCCATGTTCAAGTCCATTCGAATTATTCTCGCGATAGCAGCATATTTTGATTATGAGATCTGGCAAATGGATGTGAAAACCGCTTTCCTTAACGGAAAACTGGAAGAGGATGTGTATATGACACAACCTGAAGGTTTCATCAACCCGTCAGAAGGTCATAAAATATGCAAATTAAAGAAGTCCATTTATGGACTAAAACAAGCATCGAGAAGCTGGAATATTCATTTTGATGAATCAGTTTCTGAATTTGGTTTCTTGAAAAATGAAGATGACCCGTGTGTATATAAAAGGTTTAGTGGGAGCGTGATTACTTTCCTAATCCTCTACGTCGATGATATTTTAATCATTGGAAACGATATTCCTGAACCGCGTGCAGTCAAGGCATGGTTAAGAAAAAGTTTCCAAATGAAAGATTTGGGAGAAGCAGCCTATATACTAGGCGTGGAGATCTATAGAGATAGATCTAATAGGCTTCTCGGGCTGTGCTAGCGTACTTACATCGATAAGGTCCTGGAAAGATTCCATTTAGAAGATTCTAAAAAAGGTTATCTTCCAGTCAGACATGGTCTGAATCTTTCAAAGAGCCAGTGTCCTCAAACACAGTCTGAGAAAGATGAGATGGACAATACGCCTTATGCTTCAGCTATTGGGTCCATCATGTATGCGATGTTGTGTACTCGCCCAGACGTCGCTTACGGGTTAAGCGTGACCAGTCGGTTCCAAGGTAATCTAGGGAAGGCACACTGGATTGCAGTCAAGAACATTTTGAAATATCTTCGCAGAACCAAAAATATGTTCTTGATTTATGGAGGTCAGGAAGAGCTCAGTATCGAAGGATATACTGATGCTTCGTTCCAGTCTGACCAAGATGATTTCCGATCGCAATCAGGCTATGTTTTTAGCTTGAATGGAGGAGCAGTGGTGTGGAAGAGTTTCAAGCAATCAACTGTTGCTGATTCCACAACAGAAGCCGAGTATGTTGCAGCCTCAGAGGCATCAAAGGAGGCAGTTTGGATTCGTAAATTCATTCAGGAACTTGGTGTCGTTCCTTCGAGTGCAGATCCATTGGTTATCTTCTGTGATAACACTGGAGCGATTGCACAAGCGAAGGAACCACGGTCACACCAGAAGTCCAAGCACATACAGAGAAGGTTTCACCTGATCCGTGAGATCATTAATCGAGGAGACATCAAGCTCTGCAAGGTTCATACAGATGACAATCTAGCTGACCCGCTTACAAAGCCTCTAGCGCAGCAGAAGCATGAGAAGCACTGTAACAATATGGGTTTGAGATACCTCAACCATTAGTTTAAGTGCAAGTGGGAGATTGTTAGGGTATGCCCTTAAGGCTAATGTTTGAGGCTTTGGGCTATTTTCAGTATCATGTATAGACAATATATATGTTTTATAAAGGCAATTGTTATTATTCAGATTGTTGCATTATCTGCTGCTGTATGTATACTTCTGAGTAATGTCTCAATGATGTTCAGCTTAGCTGACATTCAGTATTGTCCTTAGTCGAGATATCTCGGTGAACATGAGACAGCCTTGATATGATTGAGACTAATGTGTGTTCTAATCTTGTGGGATGCTTCGAGCGTGGAATAAGATTAGACACATAGGTGCATTGGATGTACTGGACTGACCCTTCTGTGGATATTCAATTGTTTGTCACAATGTGAATAATCCTTGTATGCAAGCAAGTGGTATATTCCCTCTGACTTGAGATCACTTGTGTTTCTAAGTGATGATTGGCATTGTCTTGAGGTAGTTCAATATCATTTGAAAGATAATGGTTAAGGATTATCTTGGATAGTGGGCATGAGTCATGCTAGGGCACTTGTGATAGATATAGGATTGCCTCTCCTGATTGGAGTGTGATGTTCTAAAGGGGTCCTTGGATGAAATGGTTGAGAATGTGTATGGCCATACCCAGACGACTATGTTCATCTGATCTAACCATTTTCATCATGTTGGAATCGCAGGCTTGACACGCTTGTCCAACGGGAACATCCAGTGGTAAAGGGAAACATGTATACCAAGTGAATTAGATTCGCACTTGTGCTGTGGTTTGGGAGTAGTCTTGGAAGACTCTTTCCTTCATATCGGGAGACAGTGATGTGTTGCTAGATACCTCTCTCTGATCGTGATAACGTAAGTTATCGTTACCGACATTGAAGGATACCCTTAGGGTCGCACAATTTGATGATATGGCTTACTTATGTCAGATCGTGTGGACTGGAATTATTCTAGTTCAGTTTAAAGGAATTTAAACTCTGATTGGAAGTGAGATCTAGTCTAATCATGTTTGATTGATTAGGGCATGTGATCGGTAACCTTTGATCGGGGATTGATTCTTGATCGTATTGATCAGGGGTTCAATGTGATGTGTGGTTAGGTCTTGAGCCATTCGGTTCAAAGAGATTTTAGCCAGGGTTGGTTCGATTTTGTGTTTGGACCGGTTCATTTGTGAACCCATGGTTCAATTTAAGATGGAGGTTTCGATGGTTTAAGTGGGAGTTATGGAGGTAGTTATGTTTTTCAGTTTTCACTATTTTGGTGGCCGAATATACCTCTCCTGAATCACCCACGGATTCGAGAGAGAGAGAGAGAGAGAGAACTCCTCTTCTTCCTCTTGAGTGGATCGTCTCCAAAAGGAAAACGCAGACCAGCCAAGACACACATCTTCCTTGCAAGGGACGATCAGGACTCCTTGGTGTCTTTGCTAGCACAAGGGACGCAAGGGAGGAAGTCTACTTCATCTTGTGTGTGACTTATTTGGAGAAGAGGCACTCGCCCCTTTTTCTCTTCCAAGCGGCCTCTCATATCATGGCACAGGTAATGCTTTTACTTGTTCTATACGAGTTTGAAAAAGGTTGATCATATGCTCGTGATAAGCGATTCTTGGGATTCCTAGTTTTTCTGATGCAAGTTTTGTTTTTAGTCGCTTGTTAACTAGGTTTACTAATAATCTGTGTTGGGAATCCCCAGGCTAAATGAAAATGAAAACAGCGGAAGCGAGCCCGAAACGAGATTCCTAATTCGACAATAAGGACCATCTTACGAAGAATACAAAGGATGTGAAGAGGGCAGTACCTTATCAAGTAACTTTTAGGAGCGGCCGATGATGAAGACGCGCAAGGGCCCGTCCTCTGCAATCGCGCACACACGAACTCCTCGAGTCCTCTCGAATCTCCGCGCTGGGTGCTAGCCCTAGAAGATGAGATCCACGCCTTTAGCCTTCTCAACTTGCGCCAACGCCAAGGAGAAGAAGGGGGGTTGGCGACAAGGAGTGGGTAGCACTGCCACTTGTCCCAACATTTGATGCCGAAAAACTTTTATTTGTTGTCACCTCCTAGACACTCATGCCAAGGAGCAGAGGAGAGGCAACAACTAAAGACAAGAGAAGAGTCTGGTACAAACCATCTCTCAGGTGGGCCTCCATATTTATAATAGCAAAGCCAGATGCACACTAGAGATCTTTCCCATGTGGGATAATGAGCAAATGCGCCTATTCACAACTAAGTGTCATGGGTTCGAATCCCCGCAGACGTAATTAATTGTAAATTACGCCCAAGCTTATTAATTAACCAAGAGAAAAATTCTTTTGCCAATTATTAATTTTATTTTATTCATGTGACTAAAGTGCCAAGCCCAAACTTTCACCTAGACCCTTGTTTGACTCATTTTGATAACACAGGTCAACAAGGTCAAACGTGGTCCACTAGAGTCAACTAGTGGTCAGCAATGAACTAAAATAAAATATCATCTTCTCTATAAAAGTCTCAAAGCATCAGTTCCCCAAAAAGATCCGAATCACACAATGATTCGATCAGAGGCTAAACGATTAGTATGAGAACTCGAGTGTCAAGGTGTGCGATGATGACACCAAAATATATAGTATATTTTGTATCATTTTATATAATGCTCAATTGAAGATCTTTTGCTTATTTTTATGCCAAAATTATCAAATATTGCAAAATCTACTTCTATTTTGGTTTTTTCATAATTTTCAGGTAAAAAGGCACTATTTTGAGGCGTTTTAAAGCAAATTCGAAGACATAGAAGAGTTACCATCATCAAAAGGAGATCACATGACAAATTTCATGTAAAACGGAGTAACGAACCAAAATACGGCAGCGCCGTATTCTATTTTACGGTACCGTATTTACGTACGATACCGTAAAATCAAAGCACTGCCGTAATTTGGGGAGTTTTCAGACCAGAAGATTTTCCTGATTTTACGGCACCACCGTAAAGAATTACACGGCCCGTATTTTGGAGCGTTTCAAACCATAGACTTTTGCTGATTTTACGGCACGGCCGTAAACCATTTCACGGTGCCGTATTTATCAGAGATTTCAGACCAGAGAACTCGACAGATTTTATGGCACTGCCACAATAACTTTGACGGGCTATAATTTTGACACAGGGTTCATAGAACCAAAATACGGCACTGCCGTAAAATAGTTTAGGCCGTAATTTCCATTGAAAAATATGATTTTTACTGGCCCAAAACTTGCGCGGACCATATCTTTTGATCTAGACCTCCAAATTGAGATCCAAAAGTTGCTGCGGACTCGCCTTTAAGAGGAGAAGACACATGAATTGAAAGGGAGAATTTTTATCCAGTATTGAGGGAGCTATAGAGAGAAAAGTTACTTAGGGTTTGGCCTCACGCCGAGAGGCGTAGAGGACACCTAAGGCGTAGACGATACCCCAGAAGTTTCAGAGGAAAATGAGTTCAATTGGAGAAGAAATCAAAGAAAAGGGAAGCGTCGCCACTATTCATCGACGCCTCCTTGCAAAATACGGCTCTGAAATATTTCACAGTCGTGCTGTATTTTTTTCTTAACTCTTCATTTCCTTTGATTTTTGATCTTCTAAAACTATGGTTTATTGTATTTCTCTTTCCATGCTAGCTTAATCATATTTTGGGACATGGGTGTAATTCACTTTGATTTCTTAATGATTAGATAACTCTTATTTTCGTCAGAATAGATTTATTATGATGATTCTACTTATGTGATTGTTTGTCTTTGATTCTCCATAGATTGATGTTATTACTCATGTTTTAGAGTTCTCGCAATAAGGACCGAAAGGTGACTTGCTTGAGAACTTGGAACCCTAGAATTGCATGTTAGGAAGTCTCTTAGGTGAGTTCTTAATTATTTGATTTTAGTGACCTTATTGCCATGATGATAATTAGAATCTAGGGTAGAGTCGAGTTGTCAAACGTGGAGATCTTGCACGAAAGTGAGGATCAGAATGTTGGAGAACCATAAGTAGAACTTGTGTTGAGTCTCGGATGCCCGAAAGTGATCCTTGAGATTCCACTTGAGACAATCAACTTAGAATTCGGATGCATGAAAGTGATCTCGAGTTCTTTGATTGATGATTTGCTTTATCTTTAGCGTTGGGATAGATCTTGTGCGAAAGCGAGGATTATTCCCTGCATGATTATCTGCACAAAAGTGAGATGATCCCTTTATGAAGTAAATTAAGTATTTATCATGATAAGATTAGTTTGACGATCTTTTATTTAAATCTAGTCATTAGAATTAAGGAGGATGAAACCCTAGTCCCAATGTTTCTCTCTGATTATCTGATTTCATGTGTTTTCCATTATTGCTTTGCTATTATTCGGTTGCTTAGCTAGTAAGAATACAACTATTTGGTACTTAACAATAAGGTCACTGTGGTTCGATATCTTTCTTTATTACTTCGAGTATCCGTGCACTTGCGGATCACAACAAGTTTTTGGCGCCGTTGCCGGGGACCTTAGTTTTGTTAATATCAAAATAGTTGTTAGTATTGCTAGACTAAGTTTTATTTGTTTTATATTTAACTTTATTTTTTTCTTTTTGCAGGTTTTGGATTTTCACAAGTTGTGACAAAGCAGTGATTTCTAAAATTTGTGAATTTACCTGTGTTTTATATTTTTTTTAAAATTCTGAAAAAAAAATTTGGTGTTGGATAATCTTTCTATTCTTGATAGATTTAAAGATATGTCTTTTAATTATAACACATGGGCAACTCAAAGAGGTGAGCTATACATGCCACAAGATAAGTATGAAAATAATTCATTTAGCACACTTGAGGATACATTTAATTCTTTTATACACTCTGTTAAGAAATCTTCTTCTTCTATTAGATGTGATATTTGTGGATATTTTGATCATTATACCTCTGATTGTCAATTTTTAAATCCCAATTTATCAAGGAAAGAATCTTATCAATTGTATTCTAGATGGGAAAACCAAACTTCTTTTTATGATGATTGCTCAAATTATGTTTCAGAACCATACTTTGAGGATAATGATAAATCTAGCTTAGAGATAATGTTGAAAAGTTCATGAAACATAGTGAGGAGTCACATGAGACCTTTAAACAACTTAATTCCATGAGGGATAATATGAGTGTTGATACTGAAATGCTAGAAAATCGGATAGCACAACAAAAAGCATGTTTATTTGAGTTTGATTTGGAAACTAAAAAACTTGATTCCCCCTCTGATTATGATTGTTTTGAGATTGAGCCTTATGTGAATATTCATGAATCTCACTCTAATTTTGATGATTGTGAAATTGATTTATCTGACAATTTGATTATGGAAAAGTTTGAGGAAATTGAATCAGAAAAACCCTCTTTTGATGAAATTGATTCTTTTGATGTTGTATCATTTATGGTTAAATCTGATGAGATTTATCAGAATCAATAGAATCAGTTTGTTGAATCTTCTGATGTATTTGAAAAACTGTGCTTTATTGAGGAATCTAATTTAAGACAGAAAGACTATTTTGATGATCCAATGCTTATATCTTTTGATCAAAGTCCTATAGCCATTGAAAATATAAATTTGAAGAAAGGACTAATGATATTGCTTACTGACAAACATAGGAAGATCATTGAAAATTTTGATTTTGATTTTCGCATATTTAAGGAAGCCACTTTGATTGTGATTTACATGCAATTCTGGATTTTTGGATTAGTGGCTAAAATTTGTGGACAGCGGAAAAGAAAGAAATTACATGCCTTTTATTTTGGTACTAATTCACCTACTTCACCATGAGATTTGATTTTTGGTCAAGCTATGGACCTAAAAATTAACGCTTCTTGGGAGGCAACCCAAGCACTCTTGTTTAGCTTTGTTTCTTTTATTTTAGTTTATTTTTAGAACTAATTTTTCTTCTCTTTTTGTAGGTGAAAACAAGTTTTGGCGCATAATACGGCACCGCCATAATTAGTTTTACGATGCCGTATTTTAAGTCCGTTTTCGACAGAAAGTTTTATGATTTTTACAGTAGGGCCGTAACATCTTTCACGTGCTGTAATTTTGAGTGATTTCCTTCCTGAGAGTTTTTTGAAAAATACGGCAGTACCGTAATGTGCTTTACAGTGCCGTAATTTGAAACCTACTTTCTGCATTCTGCTTACTTGACTGGGTGTTTTCTCGCTGCAATTTTAAGAAACTAGGTTGGAAAAATTTTTGATCTTTGGCACCATCACGAAGTACTCATCTTTGTCTATCATCTGGATATTTTTTCTGAATTTTAAAGTCCATGGATCATTCTAAAATACATAACATCTTTTCAATTCTGATTAATTTCTGCAGCAGTTTTCTTTTGACTATTCTGATTAGCACTTTTGCTGCAAGTTCTTAGGATGCTTAAATACTTGAAACCCAGATTTGTCGCATGGAATATGAAGAGCATGTGTAATTCTATCTTGTGGATTAATTATTTTCATGATTTTATTTTCTGATCATTCTAGGACACATGGCAACTTTTTGAATCTAATTAACTTTTGTGCAGTTTTTGTAGTTTTGTAATCTAATTATCTTTTTTTCCACTGATACCCTAAATTCCTGACAGATTTTAATCCTTTGATTTTTATACATCTGGAAAGAACACGTTTTATTCTACCACATGGTTCTGTCTGTTTTCTTATTGGATCATTAAATCTTATTTTTGGGTATAGCTACTTTTCTTAAAAAATTCATTGGCTTCATTGTTTGCTTTCTGCCTGTTATAGCTTCTTTTGTCTCCAGATCCAGAAATCTTCAAGAGCAACTACTGTCTTCCACCTCTAGCCACCACTGCATCTGCCTCTGACATCACTATTTCCAGCCGTCGACACTGGATTATACTATCAGCAGACTCTTACTTCTTCTACTGCGTCTTATTCTATTGATTTTATTTATTTATGCAGTAGACTCTTTATTAGTGACTGATTTTTTTATATGCAGCATTATTTCTAGCACCCACCTGCTGATGATCTCACCTCCAGGACTGTATTTTCTAGCAGTCCACTAGAGATTGCTCATTCTACTGTTGGCACCACCACCGTCATTGCTAGTAGCTTTTCAGCTAGCCTCTGTTCAGCTCTACTTCTTGTCTGCTCGACTCTTTCCACCGGCATCCTCTTCAGACCTCCGGCGACATCTCTGATTCTCTCTTGAGAAAATTATTTTTATCAATATTATTTTTAGAGACTATGTTTAGACTGAGCCTTATGTATCTTAAATTGTGCTAGTAAAATTTTCAAAAGACACATCTTTGGACCTAGCAGCATCTACCCCGACACTATTTTTGGTCTGAGCCTTATGTATTTTTAGTCAGAGCTTGCCGTATAGTTTTGTGAGTATTGTTTGCACTTTCTTGTGATTATTTGATTTGATATGATTATCTACACTTTTCTTCTCCAAAAAAAAAATTCTATCACTTTACATCCTTAGCATTGTTTGGGCCTTATGTGATTATACGGATCTATCACTTTATATCCTTTGACTATATGAGTTTGATGCTTCACATCTTTTGCACTGATTGTGACATTCTTGATGTTTAAAATTTTTATGACTTGAGTCCATGTGATGAGGGGTGTATGAATTTTTCTATGATGATGAATGTATTCATGATTAGAAAGAAACCTATCATGTTAGATTTATTTCTTCAATGCATATCTATCTTTAAAATTTGACATTAGTTGATGTATGAAATTTTGGGTAGATATATAATTTGTGGGATAAAATCTAAAAGTGAAACTATTCTTTTGAATAAAATGAGTATATGAGTATGATTTGAGAATTGAGATCAATTGATCAACATAGCAGATGTTTACTCTATTTTTGCTATTTGTTGGGAAATAAGAATCCAAGATCCACAAAAATAGTGAGAGACTCCCCTACTTGGCACTATGTAAAATTGATAGTGGTACCTAAGACATGGCTTGAAGTCTATATAAAAGATAATGAGAGTAAAAAATAATAAGACTCCTCTACTTGGCACTGTGTAAAATTGACAGTGGTACCGAAGACATGGGTTGAAGTCAAAATAAAAAGTATGTATCTAAGTGGGAGCATGCCATATTTGCAAAAATAATCAAATAAAAAAAAAAATATATGTGTGGAAAAAGATCTTGGAAACCTAATTCCTGTAAACAAAAGCATGATAGATTTGAACTAAAATTGGGTAAAGTCTTGAGATTGAAAATTCTAAATATTATACGAGTTGCAAAATTTTATTTGATTGAATTGTGGATCCAGAGGGTTGAGTTCTAAGAATGATATGTTTGCTTGGAGTTTTATAAAGCAATTGATGGAATTTTTCATTAATGATTGTATTTTAGAAATTTATTGAGCATGAAAAGGTTTATCTTTTAATCAACTTTTGATTTTTGCTTGAGGACAAGCAAAGTTTGAGCCTTATGTTTTTGATGACACCAAAATATATAGTATATTTTGTATCATTTTATATATCTTTTCATGCTCAATTGAAGATCTTTTGCTTATTTTTATGCCAAAATTATCAAATATTACAAAATCTACTTTTATTTTGGTTTTTTTCATAATTTTCAGGTAAAAAGGCACTATTTTGAGGTATTTTCAAGCAAAATCGATGACATAGAAGAGTTACCATCATCAAGAGAAGATCACATGACAAATTTCACGCAAAACGAAGTAACGAACCAAAATACAGCAGTGTCGTATTCTATTTTACGGTACCGTATTTACGTACGATACCGTAAAATCAAAGTGCTGCCGTAATTTGGGGAGTTTTCAGACCAGAAGATTTTCCTGATTTTACGGCACCACCGTAAAGAATTACACGGGCCGTATTTTGGAGCGTTTCAAACCAGAGACTTTTGCTGATTTTACGGCACGGCCATAAACCATTTCACGGTGCCGTATTTATCAGAGATTTTAGACCAGAGAACTCATCAAATTTTACGGCACTGCCACAATAACTTTTACGAGCCATAATTTTGACACAGGGTTCACATAACCAAAATACGGCACTGCCGTAAAATAGTTTACGACCGTAATTTCCATTCAAAAACGTGATTTTTACGGGCCCAAAAATTGTGCGGACCATATCTTTTGATCCAGACCTCCAAATTGAGATCCGAAAGATGCAGCGGACTCGTATTTAAGAGGAGAAGAGAACAAGGTAAAAGGGAGAATTTTTATTCAGTATTGAGGGATAAATTGAGAGAAAAGTTGCTTAGGGTTTGGCCTGACACCGAGAGGCGTAGAGGACACCTCAGGCCATGATTTTCATATAGAAGCTTCGCCTGGAGGAGGAGACGAAACCCCAAAAGTTTCAGAGCAAAAGGAGTTCAATTGGAGAAGAAATCAAAGAAAAGGGAAGCATCGCCACTGTTCATCGACGCCTCCTTGCAAAATACGGCTGTGAAATATTTCACAGCCATGCTGTATTTTCTTAACTCTTCTTTTCCTTTGATTTTTTATCTTCTAAAAATATGGTTTATTGTATTCCTCTTTCCATGCTAGCTTAATCATATTTTAGGACATGGGTGTAATTCACTTTGATTTATTAATGATTAGATAACTCTTATTTTCGTCAGAATAGTTTTATTATGATGATTCTACTTATGTGATTGTTTGTGTTTGATTCTCCATAGATTGATGTTATTACTCATGTTTTAGAGTTCTTGCAATAAGGACTGAAAGGTGACTTGCTTGAGAACTTGGAACCATAGAATTGCATGTTAGGAACTCTCTTAGGTTAGTTCTTAATTATTTGATTTTAGTGATCTTATTGCCATGACGATAATTATAATCTAAGGTAGAGTCGAGTTGTCAAACATGGAGATCTTGCACGAAAGTGAGGATCAGAATGTTGGAGAACTATAAGTAGAACTTGTGTTGAGTCTCGGATGCACGAAAGTGATCCTTGAGATTCCACTTGAGACAATCAACTTAAAATTCGGATGCATGAAAGTGATCTCGAGTTCTTTGATTGCTGATTTACTTATCTTTAGCGTTGGGATAGATCTTGCGCGAAAGCGAGGATTATTCCCTGCATGATTGTCTGCATGAAAGTGAGATGATCCCTTTATGAAGTAAATTAAGTCTTTATCATGATAAGATTAGTCTGACGACCTTTTATTTAAATCTAGTCATTAGAATTAAGGAGGATGAAACCCTAGTCCTAATGTTTCTCTCTGATTATCTGATTTCGTGTGTTTTCCATTATTGCTTTGCTATTATTCGGTTGCTTAGCTTGTAAGAATACAACTATTTGGTACTTAACAATAAGGTCTCTGTGGTTCGATATCTTTCTTTATTACTTCGAGTATCCGTGCACTTGCGGATCACAACATGCGACCCTGTAGGTTTTTCAGATGTTGGCAGTGATGACTAAATCATCACAAGCAATGAGTGGCACATAGCAGTACATCATTGCTACCCAAGTCATAGGAATGGTGTCATCATCGACATCCCCTAAAACTGCGACAAAGTACAAGTGCAGCTTTGTCCTTTTTCCAATTGATGTCCATATTGGGCTAGTGTGTCACACTTGTTAATCCCAATAATATGGCATGACTAAATCAAGTTCTGTAACATCCCTCAGAATCACACCCCACACGCATACAAGTAAAATACGGGGTTTCAAAAATTTTTTTTACTCTTCCATTAAAACACAAGAAGAAAGCGGCATCGAAGGACATTACTACGGAACAGAAAACCGCACAGAACTGAATAGGATCGATTACTAGGAAATAGAAATCCGGAAATCCAGAAAAAAAATCCGGCAGCAAGTATTCTAAACTACTGCTGCACAGACACACATATCTTGTAACAACAACAAACGTCCACACTACACATATGTGGAATTTCAGAAATATACAGAACTGATTATTCAGATACTAAAATAAACAACACAAATTCGGTTACACATCTCAAATCGGACATTTCAAAATAAGAACCAATTCAATAAAAGAATCCAAGACTTGTATCCAATAATTTAAACGAAACAACTATAATATAATATCCTGAAAACAGGCATAAGCCCTCAGGAGATAAAACATGTCATATAGGTCATAATAAATTAGGCACGCAGGCCTGATAAATCTTTAGAAGACTATTCTTAGAAATGACATCAAACATTAGCGTCATATTAGCTGTAGCAATTACTGTCTTGATGTCTCACCTGAAAACATTTAAACAACGGAGGTGAGCTAAAAAGCTCAGTGAGTAAAAGACACTAAAAGTCATCCATAGTACACATCAAAAATATCATACTTAAGTTGAAATTCTTTTTATTTAACAGATAAGATAAATCAACTTAACATGCATGCTCATATCAGAAACAAACACAATCAAATACAGATACTTGTAACAATAGGCATCAAACAGGTAGGATATGAATATACCAACCCATACCAACTAACCACACCGCCTAATACATCTAAATACAGATCGAAACAGAACTACAGAAATCAGAACTGACAGACAGAAAATCAGAATTTTCAGAGTCCAAACGGATAGTCTACATCGGAAACAGAAAGGCCACAGAAGGCCTGATGACCACAGAAGGTCTGACCCCACCTCTGCCGAGGACGAGACATGCATGCATATCAGAAACAGAATGGTAGAGGAGGTATCAGTGGGTGGCCCCCGTCTTGTCAGGACGTGGCACTCTGGCCTCCAAAACCCAGAACAGAATGGTAGAGGAGGTATCAGTGGGTGGCCCCCGTCTTGTCAGGACGTGGCACTCTGGTCTCCAATACCCAGAACAGAATGGTAGAGGAGGTATCAGTGGGTGGCCCCCGTCTTGTCAGGACGTGGCACTCTGGTCTCCAATACCCCGAACAGAATGGTAGAGGAGGTATCAGTGGGTGGCCCCCGTCTTGTCAGGACGTGGCACTCTGGCCTCCAATACCCAGAACTGAATGGTAGAGGAGGTATCAGTGGGTGGCCCCCGTCTTGTCAGGACGTGGCACTCTGGCCTCCAATACCCAGAACTGAATGGTAGAGGAGGTATCAGTGGGTGGCCCCCGTCTTGTTAGGACGTGGCACTCTGGCCTCCAAAACCCAGAACTGAATGGTAGAGGAGGTATCAGTGGGTGGCCCCCGTCTTGTTAGGACGTGGCACTCTGGCCTCCAATACCCAGAACAGAAATAGTGTCTCAAGGGTCGTAGTAGACTATCAGCACCATTACAGCGCCACAGAAGGAGGGTAAGGACACGGAAGAGTGCTACACTAGGGCATAATTTAACAGAACAGATTATACTGAAACGGAGAAGTAGGATCAACCACTACTTAATTCTTACATTATGCCCAAAGTCTAACAAACCAGAAAATGACACACCCTAATATCCAGTCCTTAAACACAGAACAGAATTTATATGAGTGAATTCCTTACAACTAACCTTAATTCATGTCAAACCATTCTATGTTCTCACAAATGTTTTAACACATTCAAGGTTTTCAGAAACTTCACAACATATAAACAGAACAGGAAATATCCACATAACAAACAATTAAATACAGAACAGAAATTATTCATATAACAAACATTTAAACACAGAACAGAAATTATTCATGAAATAATCTCCTCAAAATTTCTAAAACCGTGAGCTATAAAATTACTGTAAGGGGCGCCACTTTCAGAACCTTAACGGAACGCACAAATTTCATGTAAATAATTTCAGTCCCCCACTACAGATAATTTTAATTACACGCTCGTGAAGAAAATTGACCAAAGCCCCAAAATTGGCTCGAACTATATTTTCGAAAATTCCTAAGTTCTTAGTTAAATCCCCAATTTTGTTTTCTCTAAAATTTCTCATCAAACAAATAAATTTTAGAAGAACTACAGACCACAATTTAAGAGGTTAAACCATACAATGTAAATTTTTCTCACAAAGGAATATTCGTCTAACCAAAACATAGCAGATTTATATTGTCAGTTTGCAAAATATATTTTTAGTCCAATTTCGAACCAAAGCTAGTCAATATTGTATTCAAAATGAAGCTCTCTGAATCTAGTTTCCAATAAAACTGGTTTCACAAGATTTCGAATTTTAGACAGGAAGATATAAGGGTTCGAACATAGGAAGGTCAGAATTTCAGATTTCAAGAAAACAGATTCATATATCAGACTTGCGACATTTATTTCAGATCCAATAACTAATCGAAAATAGGCGTTATGGGAGTCAAAATAAAGCTCTTCGAGCCTACGGTCTAATAAAACTGATTTGACAAGATTTCGAGCTATACCTAGGGAGATATGATGGTTCGAACACATAAAGGTCGAAATCCAGAATTTCAGAAAACTGATTTTGTACCGCTGGATTGCAATACAGATTGAAATACGAATACCGCTCGGATATGGTCGATATCATATTCAAATTAAAGCCGAATGTATCTAGTTTCATACAAAATTTATTTCGTGCGATTTGGATCTATAGACCATGAGATATTGGGGTTATAGTATACAAAGGTCAGATTAACGAATGCAGATTTCAGCAGAACAGGATTTTAAAACCCTATAATTATTTGAATTCAACCCCATACGAATAATCATGGCAAATAACGAATTTTAATTCGGATTAGACTCCTTAGGATCGAATTACTCACCAGAAAAATCGCCCACAGAGAAAACGCCGAAACAGGGGATCAGGGGTCTCTAGAAAGTTCGTCCACCACCAGTCTGCCACCACCAGCGTCAGAAATTTTGCAGGAGCGCCAAGCACAGTGAGGGGCGACAACACAGGCGGCTAGGGCAAGAAACAAACCACAAATCGTGAGGGAGAGGAGCTCTCACGAATTTTCCCCCTTTTTTTTTATTATTTTTTTTTCCACCCCAAACGGATCCAAGATCCAATAACCCAATTAACTTAAGTGGAAATCGGCTTTAATGGGCTTACCTGGGCTTAACCACCATGCCCCACTCCAATAACACAGAAATATGCGCCACCATGGTGGAAGAATTCCAGGAGCAAATAGTCAAGGTTGAGGGTTCGAAGCCCCAACAAAAATAATTATTTTTGCCCTGTAGGGAAAAGTCCTACAATTAGGCAAAAATCCCAAAATTTTAACCGATAAAAATACAGAAACTGAATTTCTAACCTTAAATCATAATTCAGAAAATCAAGGGCATTACATCCTCCCCCCCTTATAGAGCTTTAGTCCTCTAAAGCTGACCAAGCCCGTCACTGAACAGGTGAGGATGCTCCTTTCTCATCTCTGCTTCAACCTCCCAAGAGGCTTCTTCAACAGACTGATTTCCCCAGATGACTTTCACAAGTGGAATAACCTTATTCCTCAGCACTTTCTCTTTTCTATCTTCAATTCTGAGAGGTTTCACCACAAAAGTCATGTTCTCTTCAAGCTGGAGAGGTTCCAACTCCAGAACATGAGAAGGATCAGAACAATATTTTCTGAGTGCAGAAATATGGAACACATTATGGAGGTGTTCCAGTGATGGGGGCAGAGCAAGTCGATATGCCACAGGTCCAATCCTCTCAATGATATCAAAGGGACCAATGTACCTGGGACTCAATTTTCCTCTCTTCCCAAATCTCATCACCCCTTTCATAGGCGAGACCTTTAGGAAAACATGCTCTCCCACCAAAAACTCAAGAGGACGCCGCCTCACATCAGCATAACTCCTCTGTCTATCCTGAGCAATCTTCATCTTTTTCTGAATTTCTCTGATCTTCTCAGTGGCTTCCTGAACAGCATCAGACTTTAGCACTGTTCTGTCCCCAGTTTCCTCCCAGCATATAGGTGTTCTGCATTTCCTCCCATATAGGGCCTCATACGGAGCCATCTGTATGCTAGAGTGGAAGCTATTGTTGTAGGTGAACTCTATCAGTGATAAGTCCAGATCCCACTCAACAGACCAGTCAATCACATAAGATCTCAGAAGATCCTCAAGTGTCTGAATAGTTCTCTCTGTCTGACCATCAGATTGAGGATGATATGCAGTGCTGAAACTCAGATTAGTTCCCAAATCTTCCTGTAATTTCTTCCAAAACCTGGATAGAAATCGAGGATCACGATCAGAGACAATGTCCAAGGGAACTCCATGTAATCTGACAATCTCATCGATGTACAGTTTTGCTAACCGATCCAAACTGTAAGTCATTTTGATCGGTAAGAAGTGAGCTGACTTCGTGAGTCTGTCCACAATCACCCATACGGCATCATGATTCCTTCGGGTATTGGGCAGTCCACACACAAAGTCCATACTGATATGCTCCCACTTCCACTGAGGAATAGGGAGAGACTGCATCAAACCGCCCGGCCTCTGATGCTCAGTCTTCACGGTTTGGCAAGTCAAACATCTGGACACAAACAAATGCACATCCTTCTTCATACCATGCCACCAGAAAGTCTTTTTCAGATCCTGATACATCTTGGTACTACCAGGATGAATGGTATACTTAGTGCAATGACTTTCCTTAAGAATGTCATTTCTCAACTCAGGGTCCTCAGGGACACAGACCCTTCCACGGAATCTGAGGAGACCATCATCCGACCTACTGAAATTCTCATCCCAGCCTTGCTCAGACCTCTCTTTCCACCGTAGAATATCCTGATCTGACTGCTGCTCTGATCTCAGTCTCTGCAGTAAGTCTGACTGAACCCTGAGAGAAGCCAGAAGACCGCCTCTCTCACCCGGAGTCACACTCAGATGCATGTCATTGAACTCCTGCAATAGTCGCCACTCCTGGACTCGCAGTGCAGCTATCTGAGTCACAGGATACCGACTAAGCGCATCGGCCACCACATTGGCTTTACCAGACTGATATTGGATGGTGAAGTCATAATCCTTTATCAATTCAAGCCATCGCCTCTGTCTCATATTCAGCTCTTTCTGAGTGAAGATATACTTCAAACTCTGGTGATCTGTAAACAATTCAAATGTCTGTCCAAACAGATAGTGCCTCCAGATTTTCAAGGCAAAAACTACAGCTGCCAACTCCAGATCATGAGTGGGGTAGTTTACTTCGTAATCTTTGAGTTGCCTTGAAGCATAAGCGACTACTTTTCCTTGCTGCATCAGTACAGCACCCAGACCCTTACCAGAGGCATCAGTGTAAACAATGAACTTCTCTCCATCACAGGGAATGATGAGGATAGGAGCACTGGTCAGTCTCTTTTTCAGTTCCTGAAAACTAGACTCACAATCATCAGACCACTCAAACTTCAAATTCTTTTTAGTTAACTTAGTCAGAGGACCAGCCAACTTGGAAAAACCTTCCACAAAACGGCGGTAGTATCCAGCTAAGCCCAGAAAACTTCTGACCTCAGTCGCTGTAGTTGGTCTTCCCCAGTGAAGAATGGCCTCCACCTTCACTGGATCCACAGACACACCCTGGCTAGAAATAATGTGTCCCAGAAAGCCAATCTGATCTAGCCAGAACTCACATTTACTGGCCTTAGCATACAGCTGCTTCAGCCGCAGAATCTCCAGCACCTTGCGCAAATCCTGAGAGTGATCTTGCGCATTCTTGGAGTAGATCAGAATATCATCAATGAAGACGACCACACATTTGTCCAGGAGCTCATGAAATACCCTGTTCATCAGATCCATAAACACCGCAGGAGCATTTGTCAGTCCAAAGGGCATAACAAGAAATTCATAGTGCCCATACCTGGTCCTGAATGCAGTTTTAGGTACATCCTCCTCCCGAACACTCATCTGATAATAGCCAGACCTCAGGTCAATTTTAGAGAATACAGTAGCACCCTGTAACTGATCAAAGAGATCATCAATACGGGGTAATGGGTACTTATTCCTAACAGTCACTTGATTGAGTTGACGGTAATCGATGCACATGCGCAAAGTACCATCCTTCTTCTTCACAAATAACACAGGTGCCCCCCATGTCTACCACTTCAGCATAAGACTCCGAGTGTAGCATAGCTACCCTTGTCCTGATGTCTTTCCTCAAGCCCCGCTGAAACTTCTTGGCTCTTCTTTCCTCGGTATTGACTAAGTGAGGAGCATACCCCGACAACCGAGCGAATGTGGCCTCATACTGATCCACCGTCAGGTCGCCCTGCTCAAGACGAATAAACTCCACCTCGCGCTCCTCAGATAAGCTAGAGGGGAAAAACTTGGCATTGAACTTCATCATGAAGTACTGCCAATCAACAACTCTGGATTCAGTTGCCGCCAGTCTGACGACTCCCTTCCACCAGTCTTCGGCATCTCCACGCAACATGAAGACAGACAAACATAGCTTGTCTGCATCATCACAGCGCAAAACTTGGAAAATCTTTTCCAGTGCCAACAGCCAATCCTCAGCCGCTCTGGGCCCCGGACTACCATAAAATGCAGTCGGGTTCAGGTGCTGAAACTCTCGAACCAACCGAGCATATCGTTTATGTGCGCCATCACCCAGAGAAGAACCAGCCGGTTGTGCCTGTGACTGAGACGGTGTCTGCGTCAGCCGCTGCAATAACTGTTGCTGAACCTCCATGTGTTGCGCCTGCTGCTGCTGCATCATCTGAGTTTGCTGCTGGATGAATGCGTTCTGTTGTTGCATCATAGCAGTCATAGCCTCCATGGCCTGCCTCAGGTCAGACTGTTGATCACCGTTGCTATTGCTAGCTCTTGGTCGCACCATTTTTTTTTTTTACCTGCATCACATAACACAGTAGAATAACAACCAATGTTCAATCACAAATCAGATCCTAACTTGGTTTCTAGCAATACACAAACAGAGTTTTCCTTCCCCGGAGTTTCTAATTGCTAGTAAAAATGCTCTGATACCATCTGTAACATCCCTCAGAATCACACCCCACACGCATACAAGTAAAATACGGGGTTTCAAAAATTTTTTTTACTCTTCCATTAAAACACAAGAAGAAAGCGGCATCGAAGGACATTACTACGGAACAGAAAACCGCACAGAACTGAATAGGATCGATTACTAGGAAATAGAAATCCGGAAATCCAGAAAAAAAATCCGGCAGCAAGTATTCTAAACTACTGCTGCACAGACACACATATCTTGTAACAACAACAAACGTCCACACTACACATATGTGGAATTTCAGAAATATACAGAACTGATTATTCAGATACTAAAATAAACAACACAAATTCGGTTACACATCTCAAATCGGACATTTCAAAATAAGAACCAATTCAATAAAAGAATCCAAGACTTGTATCCAATAATTTAAACGAAACAACTATAATATAATATCCTGAAAACAGGCATAAGCCCTCAGGAGATAAAACATGTCATATAGGTCATAATAAATTAGGCACGCAGGCCTGATAAATCTTTAGAAGACTATTCTTAGAAATGACATCAAACATTAGCGTCATATTAGCTGTAGCAATTACTGTCTTGATGTCTCACCTGAAAACATTTAAACAACGGAGGTGAGCTAAAAAGCTCAGTGAGTAAAAGACACTAAAAGTCATCCATAGTACACATCAAAAATATCATACTTAAGTTGAAATTCTTTTTATTTAACAGATAAGATAAATCAACTTAACATGCATGCTCATATCAGAAACAAACACAATCAAATACAGATACTTGTAACAATAGGCATCAAACAGGTAGGATATGAATATACCAACCCATACCAACTAACCACACCGCCTAATACATCTAAATACAGATCGAAACAGAACTACAGAAATCAGAACTGACAGACAGAAAATCAGAATTTTCAGAGTCCAAACGGATAGTCTACATCGGAAACAGAAAGGCCACAGAAGGCCTGATGACCACAGAAGGTCTGACCCCACCTCTGCCGAGGACGAGACATGCATGCATATCAGAAACAGAATGGTAGAGGAGGTATCAGTGGGTGGCCCCCGTCTTGTCAGGACGTGGCACTCTGGCCTCCAAAACCCAGAACAGAATGGTAGAGGAGGTATCAGTGGGTGGCCCCCGTCTTGTCAGGACGTGGCACTCTGGTCTCCAATACCCAGAACAGAATGGTAGAGGAGGTATCAGTGGGTGGCCCCCGTCTTGTCAGGACGTGGCACTCTGGTCTCCAATACCCCGAACAGAATGGTAGAGGAGGTATCAGTGGGTGGCCCCCGTCTTGTCAGGACGTGGCACTCTGGCCTCCAATACCCAGAACTGAATGGTAGAGGAGGTATCAGTGGGTGGCCCCCGTCTTGTCAGGACGTGGCACTCTGGCCTCCAATACCCAGAACTGAATGGTAGAGGAGGTATCAGTGGGTGGCCCCCGTCTTGTTAGGACGTGGCACTCTGGCCTCCAAAACCCAGAACTGAATGGTAGAGGAGGTATCAGTGGGTGGCCCCCGTCTTGTTAGGACGTGGCACTCTGGCCTCCAATACCCAGAACAGAAATAGTGTCTCAAGGGTCGTAGTAGACTATCAGCACCATTACAGCGCCACAGAAGGAGGGTAAGGACACGGAAGAGTGCTACACTAGGGCATAATTTAACAGAACAGATTATACTGAAACGGAGAAGTAGGATCAACCACTACTTAATTCTTACATTATGCCCAAAGTCTAACAAACCAGAAAATGACACACCCTAATATCCAGTCCTTAAACACAGAACAGAATTTATATGAGTGAATTCCTTACAACTAACCTTAATTCATGTCAAACCATTCTATGTTCTCACAAATGTTTTAACACATTCAAGGTTTTCAGAAACTTCACAACATATAAACAGAACAGGAAATATCCACATAACAAACAATTAAATACAGAACAGAAATTATTCATATAACAAACATTTAAACACAGAACAGAAATTATTCATGAAATAATCTCCTCAAAATTTCTAAAACCGTGAGCTATAAAATTACTGTAAGGGGCGCCACTTTCAGAACCTTAACGGAACGCACAAATTTCATGTAAATAATTTCAGTCCCCCACTACAGATAATTTTAATTACACGCTCGTGAAGAAAATTGACCAAAGCCCCAAAATTGGCTCGAACTATATTTTCGAAAATTCCTAAGTTCTTAGTTAAATCCCCAATTTTGTTTTCTCTAAAATTTCTCATCAAACAAATAAATTTTAGAAGAACTACAGACCACAATTTAAGAGGTTAAACCATACAATGTAAATTTTTCTCACAAAGGAATATTCGTCTAACCAAAACATAGCAGATTTATATTGTCAGTTTGCAAAATATATTTTTAGTCCAATTTCGAACCAAAGCTAGTCAATATTGTATTCAAAATGAAGCTCTCTGAATCTAGTTTCCAATAAAACTGGTTTCACAAGATTTCGAATTTTAGACAGGAAGATATAAGGGTTCGAACATAGGAAGGTCAGAATTTCAGATTTCAAGAAAACAGATTCATATATCAGACTTGCGACATTTATTTCAGATCCAATAACTAATCGAAAATAGGCGTTATGGGAGTCAAAATAAAGCTCTTCGAGCCTACGGTCTAATAAAACTGATTTGACAAGATTTCGAGCTATACCTAGGGAGATATGATGGTTCGAACACATAAAGGTCGAAATCCAGAATTTCAGAAAACTGATTTTGTACCGCTGGATTGCAATACAGATTGAAATACGAATACCGCTCGGATATGGTCGATATCATATTCAAATTAAAGCCGAATGTATCTAGTTTCATACAAAATTTATTTCGTGCGATTTGGATCTATAGACCATGAGATATTGGGGTTATAGTATACAAAGGTCAGATTAACGAATGCAGATTTCAGCAGAACAGGATTTTAAAACCCTATAATTATTTGAATTCAACCCCATACGAATAATCATGGCAAATAACGAATTTTAATTCGGATTAGACTCCTTAGGATCGAATTACTCACCAGAAAAATCGCCCACAGAGAAAACGCCGAAACAGGGGATCAGGGGTCTCTAGAAAGTTCGTCCACCACCAGTCTGCCACCACCAGCGTCAGAAATTTTGCAGGAGCGCCAAGCACAGTGAGGGGCGACAACACAGGCGGCTAGGGCAAGAAACAAACCACAAATCGTGAGGGAGAGGAGCTCTCACGAATTTTCCCCCTTTTTTTTTATTATTTTTTTTTCCACCCCAAACGGATCCAAGATCCAATAACCCAATTAACTTAAGTGGAAATCGGCTTTAATGGGCTTACCTGGGCTTAACCACCATGCCCCACTCCAATAACACAGAAATATGCGCCACCATGGTGGAAGAATTCCAGGAGCAAATAGTCAAGGTTGAGGGTTCGAAGCCCCAACAAAAATAATTATTTTTGCCCTGTAGGGAAAAGTCCTACAATTAGGCAAAAATCCCAAAATTTTAACCGATAAAAATACAGAAACTGAATTTCTAACCTTAAATCATAATTCAGAAAATCAAGGGCATTACAAGTTCTCATCTGGGTATGGCCATACACTTTCAGTCATCCATATAGGGGCGCCATGGACAATCAAGCTTCCCCGTAAGGAAGGGGAAAATCCTCTATTGGCACATTGAATCTCGCATACGGCTTATGACATACCCAATGACAACCGTTATGACTTACCTTTTACGGCGAAGTGTTAGGTTGTGTCAAAGTACATCAATCACTATATAGAGATACCAATGCCCTCAAGTCTAGGACAAGCGCAACTCTGTCGCTGTGATATTCATCTCGTGACACTGAGATGAATCCTCACGGCGGGTCGATCCAGTATATCTCCCTTGATATACCCATATGCCTGCGTTAGCAACCCGTGCTCAACCAGCACATATACTAGTCTCAAGCGAATCATAGCTGTCCCATATCCACCATGATTCTCGACCAGGGATAAACACAGAGAAAAGATAAAATCTATCTCTTAGGGACATTGCAAATGTACATATGCATAGATGTACAACTCTGCATAAAAACGACAATGCCAGGATAACTCATCTATCAACTAGATGTGATACACATATCCCAATGGACCATCTTGAGGTCCTAGGCCTACCATAATTGTATTAATGTTCATATCTGCTATATCTTAAGTACCTCTGTCCCCAAGACAAGGTATAAGCATCTGAGTATGCCTACAAAGTTCAACAAAGAACTCCCACTGCTTCCCAAAAGCATATGCATACTCTGCTTTCAAGTACTCTGCTCTGAAGCTCCCAAAGCTTCTAGCACCACTACAGGAATAGCTAGACTATCATTGGTTTGATTGGAACAAGCTGCCAAGTGAATCCACTGAGCTTTTCCTGTCATTACTAACCAAGAACCACCCCTTAGTTCTATATAGAACCTAAGTGTTTTCTTCATTCCTTATCCAGTGCTGAGCACTTGGACTAGACCTGGTATCTGTGGATTATGCACTCGGCACAAATCACATCTGGTCTATAACATACCATCATCGATGTATGTTATCTGACTTGGCACTTGTAGTTTCTTGGACTTATCCAAAAACTCACACACCTACCCCATAGGTGATGTCCATTAAGTCATTCATCATAAGACATTTCCCAATTATCTCTTCACCAAGTGAAGGATCGAGATATCGTCTTTGATGATCTGTATGTCCCTAACATACAAGACCAGAGATGTCATCAAGCTCCCACTGAACTTAGGTACTATAAGGTGAAGATTCTTTATCCAAGTTAGGAGTTACCCATAACACTGACACACATGAATCGATTCAGCCTTTTTCCCACACTTTCTGAACCTAGGTTGCCCCACAACTTATATACGAGGCTCAGATTTCATCTTTGACCATCTGTGCTAGGTGGCTGACCTTGGACTGAATCCAAGTCACAATTTCCTCCCACTTGCCATTTTAAAGGAAATACATTTCCAAGAAAACTAGCATCAAGAGCAACAATCGCTTGTTCTCCTATGGGTCTATGGAAATTAGTATCCCTAAGTCATCTTAGGATACTCCACCTACACTTATCAGATCTTGAATCTATGTCACTAGATTCAGATGTATGACCCCCAAAGTCTCACATCTATAGATCCTGATAATTAGTTATGTCATCTCCTTTCCTGGAGATACATTTAATAGTTCAGTGTCGAAGACACTATCAGCATAACCTCAACATAGATATGGTTGACTTTCAATTCCTCCCACTAAAACCACATTCCAAGGTGTTCTTCAGGAGTTATGAGCTATGAACAGACCTCATACTCAATATGATAGTCACCTGTGGCTCAAGTACTCTTCATCCAACCTGGACTGAAGATCACTTATGAATTTTGATAAGCTGGTTCCATAAATATTTTGGTAATTTCATGAATTCCTATCTTTTGACCTTTCCACTTCACCTCACTTGGTGAAAAACATTTATCAGCAAACAAGTCTTTGCCCATCTATCACATCTCGAAAGAGGTTAAGATAGTCAATCTCCTAGAAGGAGTTCTAATCCAAGAATTCATGTGCATGAAGTCAGTGGATCCATCACATGTTTATGATAAAATATTTGAGTTAGAAGATTGGCATTCAATTTGAACCACTTATTAAATTCAAGTTGTTTTATTACCTCATTATTTTGCACAATGTAATGACAAGTGATTTGCAAATGAAAAGAATGTCAAATTCCTTTTATTCCAAAAACTCTACTCCAAAGGAATAGATACAATGTCAATTACATGTTTGCAAAAATAAAACAATCCTATCAATGACAAATGAAAAATAGTCCGGCAGCATCAATGCTCCAACAAGATTTTCTTACTGTCATCCATGTCCTATTTCTCTGGAGCTCCTGCATATTTTTGCAAATATCAGTCTCACCATGCGGTATAAAATACCCATGTACGGAAATAGACAATATAGGATTTGGTAATAAAATTACCTGAGCTTGAAGACGAAGGGTTACTTCTCTTCATCTCTTTCTGAGGATGCATGCAGTCTTTGTGCCAATGGCCCTCCTGGCCACAGTTAAAGCACTTGTTCTCCCTCACCCAGCCTTTCTTCAGTGCCTTGGCCTTGGACTTGCCCTTACCCCTTTTTCACTTCTTACTGTCTTTGGAGACTATAAGAACGGACTTGGGTTTGGACCTGACCATTTCCTTCTCAGTCGCTTCCAGCAGTTTTAGCAACTCCTCGTGAGTACAAGCTATTTTGTTCATATTGAAGTTAATGATAAAAGAGCTATAACTCGGAGGCAGCGACTGCAGGATAAGGTCCATAGCCACATCCTGATCCATCGGGTGTCCTAGTCTAGTGAGATGCAACAAGTACCCAAGCAACTTGAGTACATGTGGTCCCACTGGAGCACCTTCAGGCATCTTGCACTAAAAAATAGCCTTGGATGTTTCAAACCTTTCTGTTCTAGCCTGCGACTCGAATAGTTGCTTTAGATGCGTGATGATCTGAAATGCATTCGGATCCTCATACTACATCTGCAACTCGGACGACATCGTGGCTAACATAAAGCAGTCAACATCCAAGGCGTCATCCTGATGCTTGCGAAAAGCTTCCCGTTCAGCCGTGCGGGCTGAGGATGACGGTTGAGGAGGAAGCGCTTGCTCTAAGACAAACTACTTCTTCTCCTGCTTAAGGATTATCCTCAAGTACCGGTACCAGTCCATGAAGTTAACTCCAGTTAACTTCTCCCTCTCAAGGAAGGAACGGAATGACAGTCCGCTGTTGTTATTGCTTGTAGAAGCCATCTACAATACAAACAAGAGCAGATCAGTATCACATTTCAATCATTTATTCTGGCCTTTTATAAATGACTGTTTCTCACTATTTTATTCGAATTGATAATCCTCAAAAATCGATCGAGAAGTCGCCCAACTTCCTTAGTGAGATGGGATCCTCATTTGGTACATGGCCTTGCATCCCACGAGGGTGGGATGTACTGCACAAGGTGACGCATGCTTCCTGAGGTAGGCTCGCCAGCCAATTGCTACTCGGCAATTCCCCTTCTCAAGACCGTTCAAGCACTTTGTGTCTAGCGAGGGCTGGATACAGCACAAAGTCCTAACCTCTTGAGGCTGCCTCTAGAAATTTCATTATGTGAACCACCACATATGAAAAATCCTAGTCAAGTCCGACCTGACCGTTATACCCAGGGCCAACAATTTCCTTGCGAAAGGCGCGTCCAGAGTTTTAACCGGACTAGGCAAATTATTGTCACCACACGCCTGCTGAAGATAGATGGGTGTGTCCCACGAGGGTGGGAAACAGTGCACAGCACCATCGATCGACAGTTTGACAAGGGTTACGCATTAGAAGGCTAAGTAACGGGACTTGATATAATTTATCAAGGATTTTTGTGGTCTCGGCACCACGGCTTTTTATCTTATTCTACCATTACAGGCATGCAATCCTACGGTGAAATAAAACAAAGTAGTAAAGGCATGCTGGAACAGAAACAGTAAATATGATGTGATCAAAGCCCAAAACATGGGTAACAAGCCCCTAAACCTAGTCCTAGCCACCTAGCACTGCCAAGGGTTATGTGCCATGGGCCCATGCCAACAAGTCCTTAGCTCATCCCTGAGTGCCCTAAGGGCTCTGCTCCAAGGCCCCATGGTGCGCCACCTAGGTCTTCCGCTCCTTGGGCCAGCTCGCGAACCCTAAAGGCACCATCCAGGAAAAATCCTAGATCCCCTTTAGGTTCGGCCAGCCCGAGTCTTCTCCGTGAGCTAGCTCGCAAATCCTAGGCTCCTCCTAGGATTCGACCAACTCATATCTCTTCCTGGAAGATAGCCCGCAAACCCTAGGCTCCACCTAAGGTTCGGCCAAACATCCATGTGCCCTCTATATGCTAGGTATCTCACCTCAATGCTTGATACGAATCATCCCTTACAAGGTGCACCACCTAGAGGTGCGCCCCCTTTGCTTGGATGTGCCATCAAGCATCCTTGGTGCTCAATCTTCCTTCATCAGCCCATGAACTTAAGAAGCATCCAAAAGACCTTTAAGTTCTTGCCTAATGATATAAGATTAGCCCCTCTGCAAGCTTGGAGCGCCAATCGTCTTCCTCAACCCATGAACCCAATATTCGCCATGGTTCAGTCAAGGAATAAGATCAGCCCCCTTAGGTTGCTTTTCCTTCATCATCAGCCCTTGAACCCATGCATGCGCCACTAGGAGACCTAGAAGCCATGAGGGGTCGATTGAGGATGAAGGTCAGCCCCCTTACTTGACTAGGTTGCACCATCACCTTATCCATCCATCATCTCTTAAGTGAACCAACTAGGTAATCCTAGAAGCCACTCAAGGTAGGTCAAATAAGGGTATGCGTCACCTTAGGAGGTGAGGTGCGCCAACCCTAACCCTAGCCGCCACCCCCTTAGATGTGCCCTTAGGTTTAACCCTAGAAGCCACCCTAGGGTTCGGCTAGGTGAGAGTTGCGCCACCTTGAGAGATGCGCAAGGGAGAGAGAGAGGAAAACGCCACAAAATGTCATCAAGGCCTTCGATTTGATTTACAATGTAGAATTGAAAATACAAAATTAAAAGCAGTACGCAGGCCTCACATTGATACATCACAGGCATGGCAATAGGGCTTGACTTTGATCATATCAAATGCATAAGGAAAAACACTTAAGACATGTTCTTCTATATGCAATGAAAAACTACAGAACCAGATTTTAGTTTTTCATTAGAAAACATGTTCGTTAAATCTCTACGATCTTATCAAAAATTCAGATTTTTGTTTTCTCTCAGGAGTCTACAAGGGGTCATATATATCCCGATTATCGATGCCATTTGCAATCCCTAACTTGTACGGATTAGGGCAATCACCCAGTCCATGCCCCGAAATCTAGATACAAGTCTCACATCGTGGGTCTATCCCATGAATATGAGGAGAAATAAATTCTCACACATAGGGTCTATCCCCATGTGTAGAAACCAAAAATTATGAATTTCATAAGAGCGAGAAATAACAAACCTATTATTTTTCTACACATAAAACATGGCATAAAGATTTTAGAAAAAAAATTCTATGACATGCGCATGCTAGAAAAAACCCATACACCGATGTATCTCGTAAGTTGGCTCTGATACCATTGTTGGGAATCCCCGGGCTAAATGAAAACGAAAACAGTAGAAGCGAGCCCGAAACGAGATTCCTAATTCAACAATAAGGACCGTCTTACAAAGAATACAAAGGATGTGAAGAGGGCAGTACCTTATCAAGCAACTTTTATGAGCGGCCGATGATGAAGACGCGCAAGGGCCCGTCCTCTGCAATCGCGCGCACATGGACTCCTCGAGTCCTCTCCAATCTCCGCGCTGGGAGCTAGCCCTGGAATATGAGATCCACGCCTCTAGCCTTCTCAACTTGCGCCAACGCCAAGGAGAAGAAGGGGTGCTGGCGATAAGGAGTGGGTAGCACTGCCACTTGTCCCAACCTTTGATGCCGAAATACTTTTATTTGTTGTCACCTCCTAGACCCTCATGCCAAGGCGTAGAGGGGAGGTGACAACTAGAGATAAAAGAAGAGTCTGGTACAAAACATCTCCCAAGTGGGCCTCTCTATTTATAATAGCAGAGCCAGGCGCACACTGGAGATCTTTCCCATGTGGGTTAATGAGGATAGGCGCCTATTCACAATTAACTGTCATGGGTTCGAATCACCGCAGACGCAATTAATTGTAAATTGCGCCCAAGCTTATTAATTAGCCAAGAGAAAAATTCTCTTGCCAATTATTAATTTTATTTTATTCATGTGCTAAAGTGCCAAGCCAAAACTTGCACCTAGACCCTTGTTTGACTCATTTTGACAACACAGGTAAATAGAGGTCGAACATGGTCCACTAGAGTCAACTAGTGGTCAACAATGAAGTAAAATAAAATATCATCTCCTCTATAAAAGTCTCAAAGCATCAGTTCCCCAAAAAGATCCGAATCACACAATGATTCGATCAGAGGCTAAACGATCAGTATGAGAACTCGAGTGTCAAGGTGTGCGACCCTGTAGGTTTTTCAGACGTTCGCAATAATGATTAAATCATCACAAGCAATGAATGGCACCTAGTAGTACATCATTGCTACCCAAGTCATCAAAAAGGTGTCATCATCGACATCCCCTAAAACTGCGACAAAGTACAAGTGTAGCTTTGTCCTTTTGCCAACTGATGTCCAGATTGGGCAAGTGTGTCACACTTGTTAATCCCAATAATATGGTATGACTAAATCAGGTTCTCACCTGGGTATCATCGTACACTTTCAGTCATCCATATAGGGGCGTCATGGACAATCAAGCTTCCCCGTAAGGAAGGGGCAAATCCTCTATTGGCACATTGAATCTCTCATACGGCTTATGACATACCCAATGACAACCGTTATGACTTCCCTTTTACGGCGAAGTGTTAGGTTGCATCAAAGTACATCAATCACTATATAGAGATACCAATGCCCTCAAGTCTAGGACAAACGCAACTCTGTCACTGTGATATTCATCTCGTGACACAGAGATGAATCCTCACGTCGGGTCGATCCAGTATATCTCCCTTGATATACCCATATGCCTGCATTAGCAACCCTACTCAACCAATGCATATACTAGTCTCAAGCGAATCATAGTTGTCCCATATCCACCATGATTCTTGACCAGGGATAAACACAGAGACTAGATAAAATATATCTCTTAGGGACATTGCATATGCAAATGTACATATGCACATGTTGGGGTATGCCCTTAAGGCTAATGTTTGAGGCCTTGGGATTATATCAGTATCATGTATAAACTCAATGTTTATAAAGGCAATGGTTGTTATTCAGGTTGTTGCATTATCTGCTGCCATATGTATACTTCTGAATAATGTCTCAATGCTGTTCAGCTTGGCTGACATGCAATATTGTCCTTAGTCGAGATATCTTGGTGAACATGAGACAGCCTTGATATGATTGAGACTAATATGTGTTATAATCTTATAGGATGCTTCGAGCATGGAATAAGATGTAGACTCATGGGTACATTGGATGTACTGGACAGACCCTACTTAGGATATTCAATTGCTTGTCACAATGTGAATAATCCTTATATGCAAACAAGTGGCATACTTCCTCTGACTTGAGATTACTTGTGTTTCTAAATGATGATTGGCATTGTCTTGAGGTAGTTCAATATCATTTGAAACATAATGGTTATAGACTATCTTGGATAATGAACATGAGTCATGTTAGGGCGCTAGTGATAGATATAGGATTGCCTTCTCCTTGATTGGAGTGTGATGTTCTAAAGGGGCCCCCTGGGTGAGATGATTGAGAAAGTGTATGGCCATACCCAGATGACTATGTTCATCTGATCTAATCATTCTCATCATATTGGAGTTACAGGCTTGACATGCTTATCCAATAAGAACATCCAGTGGCAAAGGAAACAAGTATGCCTAGTGAATTGAATTCACACTTGTGCTATGGTTTGGGTGTAGTCTTGGAAGACTCTTTCCTTTATATCGGGAGACAGTGATGTGTTGCTAGATACCCCTCTCTGTTCGTGATAATGTAAGTTATCGTTACCGACATTTAAAGGAAACCCTTAGGGTCGCACAATTTGATGATATGGCTTACTTATGTCAGATCGTGTGGACTGAATTGTATTGGTTCAGTTTAAAGGAGTTTACACTCTGATTGTAAGTGAGATCTGGTCTGATCATGTTTGATTGATTAGGGCTTGAGATCGGTAAGCTTCGATCAAGAGAAATGATGCTAGATCGATGAGATCAAGAGCATCAAGAGATGAATGGTTAGATCTTGAACCTTTTGGTTTTATATGATCTAGACCAAGGCTTGGCTTAATTTGGTCTTTGAACCAAATGTAATTGAACCGGCTCATCATAGTGAGCGCATGGTTCAATGGGAGAGGAACATGCGATGGTTCACTTGGAGTGAACGCATCACACGTTGAGGGTTTACTATTTTTGGAAGTCATGCTTTCCAAAATAGTTCACGCCTCTACGTTCGTGGTGTTGGAGCTATTCTCGCCTCTGGCCTCTTCCTCTCGACGCCTCCTCTCTCGTGTGGTTTTTTCACGCCAAGGAGAGTTTGGACAAGAAGTAGAGATCATCTCTCAATCTCCTTCACGCGATCAGGAGACCTTGGATCTTTGCTAGCACAAGGAACGCCAAGGAGAAGCCATCAATCACCTTGTGTGCGGTTCCTTTGGAGAAGAAGCACACGCTTCTTTGCTTCCAAGTCGCCATCCAAGAAATGGCATTGGTATGATCTCTCTTTTGATCTATACAAGTTTTACAAGTTGATCATATATTCATGCTAATCGATCCTTAGAAACCCTAGCTTCCGCTATGCAAAATTTTAATCTGCGCATATTAGGGTTTCGCCCCACTTTCAATTGGTATCAGAGCGTGGTTTCTGTATGAATCATATGATTGCTTTGTGTGATCCATGTTTGTGATAAGTAGATCTAAAATAATCATCATGCCGAAAACTACATGTTAAACATTAGATGTTTGTTTTCTAATGTTGGCGCATGTATGATGTTTATTGTTGGCGCATGTGAAATGTTATTTTATCAAAACTTATAACAACTTGCGCGCATCCACTTAGATCTATAAGCGCCTGCTGTAAAACCTTAGATGGGTTATTAGGGTTGAAGTCGTCGTCTAGTCTAGACCCTACAGTCTAATCAGACCATCTGACAGCCTAGACTGGTCGACCAGATGGCACCTATGCGCAAGCATGAGGTGGCTATAGGTCGACCGCAGAAAGGCGTGTAGCGATGTCTGATTGAGACAACCAATGAACGCTCATGATTAAGGCCCGGGGTCACACCCGCTTGCCCGAAATCATGAGGGACGTTCAGCCCTTAAAGCATGCATTGTTGACCACTAGGTCGACTCAAGTCGGTTATGACTTGGTGCATGCAAGGGCAGTGGGTCTGACTAGGTCTGATGAGTGGATCCCTATTAATGGACCGTTGTAAGGTAGTAGGGCACATAAGGAAATAAAATTGATGCCAATGGGATTTTCAAACATTTTATTTTCTTGATTGGATCACATGATGTTTGTATAACATGATTGAATGTCTATTTCATCTTATGTGGGCTGCCCAATTTTAATGTGTGCTGTGCTGGGGCCTGCGTGCCTGAATCAATCTTGTAAATTATTTATTGTGATCTGCGCATCACATTTTAATTAATTGATAATGTGTAATTGACCTCGAGTCAAATCATGTCTAGATAGATTAAAATGTAATTTAATCAGACATGAGCACAGAGCACACATGGCAGAGGCGCATGCAGCAAGTGGCTTCACCAGTGGGAGGTCTAGGGTTCGACTCTAGGACAGGCGCATTTTACCTGGTGGGCGCATCTAAGCTGCACAGGGCGCTTGGGCCCGGGTTGGGCCAGATGAAATGCTAAAGTCCCATGAAGAGCTCAAGTCTTCGCTTTTACCACATAAGATCATCATGCTTTCTATTTACTGTTTAAGTAAATTTAATATCTGCATGATTTATTCTTCTGCTATCACCATAGGATTTGCATGATAGTTAAGAAGATAAAAGGACCGTTAAAATCCAACGTTAAATATCAAGCACGTAAGCCTTCTGACGCGAAACCTCACTGTTCTGACTATCGTTGGGGCCGTGTTGTACCTACTCAGTGGGCACGCCCATCTATCTTCAGACGGTGTGTGATTACACCTGTGTGTTACAGAGAAGGGATTTATCACTTCTCGTTGCTCAGCATAGCACGTGGTGGTCCAGGGAGTAGGTCAGGTCAGCTTGACCATGTGGGCTACATATTGAGCATATGTTAGCCATATGGAGGCAGCCATCTGTGCGATCAGAGACTGTGTTGTACCAACTCAGTTGGCACAGTCTGCTGGATTGCCCAGATGAAGGGGAATCGCATGGGTTGGCGATTGGCAGGGATTGCCTACCAGAGATTAGTGCTTGTACTCTCTGTGCATCTTATCTCGCTTGAGCGGGACGCGGAGACCAAGTATGAAATCTGGATCCCATCTCACTAAAAGAGTGTTACTCTTTCGGACTGTTTTAATGGATTTTTCAGTCAGATAAAATAGTGAGAAAAGAATCATTCTTAAGTCCTGGATTGATTCTAACATTGATACTGACCTTGTTGTTCTTGCAATGTTGTAGATTACTGCAGCAACGAACACCACAGCGTTCAATGTGCGATCCTTACTGGAAAGGGAGAAGTTTGCTGGGCCAAACTTCTCAGACTGGTACGGACACCTTAAGATTGTTCTTAAGGCTGAGAGGAAACTGTATGTCCTTGAGACGGCAATACCGCCTCAACCCGCTGCGAACGCCGCAAGGGCGGTTCGGGATGCTTATGAGAAGCATGTCAATGATAGCATTGATGTCGCTTGCCTTATGCTTGCGTCTATGACGCCAGAGCTTCAGCGTCAGCATGAGGATTTATCTGCTATTGAAATTATAGCAAATCTCAAGATGCTGTATGCTGCACAGGCAAGGACTGAACGCTATAACTTGACAAAACTTTTCTTTCAGAGCAAACTGACTGAAGGGAGTCCAGTGGGAGCTCACGTACTCAAGATGATTGGGTACAAGGAGGCTCTAGAGAAACTGGGACACACCATCAATCAGGAGCTTGTTGTAGACATTATCTTGCAGTCTCTCCCGGCCTCTTTCGATCCGTTCATCATTAATTTTAATATGAACAAGATCGACTGTACCCCGGCAGAGTTACTGAACATGCTCTATACTACAGAGCAGACTCTTGAAAAGGGAAAGCCTTCATCCTCTGTCTTGATGTTTCCTTCCAGGAACAAGAAGAAGGGGAAGAAGGGCAAAGCCCCTGTCAAGAGCTACAACAAGGCTCTGAAACAAAAGATCAAGCGGTCGAAGGAATACAGATGTTTCCATTGTGGCCAGCTGGGTCACTGGAAGAAGGACTGTAAAGTGCTCCAAGGAGACAAGAAGGGAAGCAAGCCTTTCACTTCTGGCTCAGGTATTTTCGTGACTGAAGTCATGGTATCTTCTTCTTCTATTTCATGGGTGTTGGACACTGCATGTGGAGTTCACATTTGTTCAAATGTACATGAACTCAAGAGAAGAAGACAGGTGGGATAGCATGAGGTGGACCTACGAGTTGGAAACGGGGCACGGGTTGCTGTTGTTGCTGTAGGACAATATTACATCTCTTTACCATCTGGTTTTGTATTAGAACTGGACAATTGTTATTTTGTACCGAGCATAACTAAGAATATTATCTCTATTCCTGCTCTTGTCAGGAAAGGGTTTTCCTTTGAATGCAAAACTTTAAAGTGTTGTATTTCTTTTGATAATATTGTTTATGCTACTGGGTCAATTAACAATGGGTTATTCATGTTGGACATGGAATGTTCTGTACAACAGATTGATAATAAGAAAGCCAAGTATGCCGATGACAGCACCTTGCTATGGCATAGTCGTTTAGGTCATATTAACAAGAAGCGCATTAAGCGGTTGCATGACCATGGACTGCTGGGATCATTCTCCTATGAGGAACTTGATACATGCAAAGCTTGTTTAATGGGTAAAATGACGAAGTCTCCTTTTTCTAATAAAGGTCAAAGGGCTTCAGGTTTACTTGACCTCATTCACAGTGATGTGTGTGGGCCATTTAGTAAACATGCCAGAGGTGGCTATTCATACTTCATTACCTTTACTGATGATTTCAGTAGGTATGGTTATGTCTATCTAATGAGACATAAAAGTGAATCTTTTGACAAGTTCAAAGAGTTCAAAAATGAAGTACAAAATCAGCTAGGCCGAAATATCAAGGGACTTCGTTCAGATTAAGGTGGAGAATACTTGAGTTGAGAGTTTACTGACTATCTGAAGGAGTGTGGGATTATCTCACAGCTCACTCCGCCAGGAACACCGCAATGGAATGGTGTGTCCGAGAGGAGAAATAGAACCTTACTGGATATGGTTCGTTCAATGATGAGTCAGGCTACTCTACCTTACTCCTTTTGGGGATTTGCACTGGAAACAGCTGCAAAGGTACTAAACCGAGTGCCATCCAAGGCCGTTTCAAAGACTCCATATGAGTTATGGTATGGGAAACAGCCGAGCTTGACATTTATTAAGATCTGGGGTTACGAGGCTTATGTCAAAAAGCTCGCCTCTGGGAAACTGGAGAGCAGATCTGATAAATGTATCTTTGTCGGTTACCCTGAAGAAACTAAGGGTTATTATTTCTACGATCCCAAAGAGAACAAAGTATTTGTTGCTCGAACGGCTATTTTTCTTAAGAAGGAATTTCTTCTGCAAGAGGCCAGTGGGAGAGAAATAAAGCTGGATGAGAATCCAGAAGAAGGACAAAGAAGTCAAACTCAGTTGGATGAGCCTGAGCCAATAGAACAGGTTACTGAACAACCTGAGGCTCAGATATCACGGGAACCGCGAAGATCGGGAAGGATCCGTCGACAGCCTGAGCGCTATGACGGAGTCTACATCATTGATGATGAACCCCTCACTTATGCGGATGCGGTCAGTGGACCGGAATCAGCGAGATGGCTTGAAGCTATGCGAGCCGAGATGGACTCCATGTTAGATAACCAAGTCTGGGATTTGGTTGATCTGCCTCCGGGAGTAATCCCTATAGGCTGTAAATGGATCTTCAAGAAGAAGATTGACATGGATGGTAACGTGGTTACCTATAAAGGCAGGCTAGTTGCGAAAGGTTTCAAACAAATCTACGGGATAGATTATGATGAAACTTTCTCTCCTGTAGCCATGTTTAAGTCTATTCGGATTATTCTCGCGATAGCAGCATATTATGATTATGAGATCTAGCAAATGGATGTGAAGACCGCTTTCCTTAATGGAAAATTAGAAGAGGATGTGTATATGACACAACCTGAAGGTTTCATCAATCCATCAGATCGTCATAAAATATGCAAATTAAAGAAGTCTATTTATGGACTTAAACAAGCATCGAGAAGCTGGAATATTCGTTTTGATGAATCAGTCTGTAAGTTTGGTTTCATCAAGAATGAAGATGACCCGTGTGTATATAAGAGGTTTAGTGGGAGCGTGATTACTTTCCTAGTCCTCTACGTCGATGATATCTTAATCATTGGAAACGATATTCCTGAACTGCATGCCGTCAAGGCATGGTTAAGAAAATGTTTCCAGATGAAAGATTTAGGAGAAGCAGCCTATGTATTAGGTGTGAAGATCTACAGAGATAGATCTAAGAGGCTTCTCGGGCTGTGCCAGAGTACTTACATCGATAAAGTCCTGGAGAGATTCCATTTAGAAAATTCTAAAAGAGGATATCTTCCAGTCAGACATGGTCTGAATCTTTCAAAGAGTCAGTGTCCACAAACACAGACTGAGAAAGATGAAATGGACAATACGCCTTATGCTTCGGCTATTGGGTCCATTATGTATGCGATGTTGTGTACTCGCCCAGACGTCGCTTACGGGTTAAGCGTGACCAGTCGATTCCAAAGTAATCCAGGTAAGGCACACTGGATTGCGGTCAAGAACATTTTGAAATATCTTCGGAGGACCAAAGATATGTTCTTGATTTATGGAGGTCAGGAAGAACTCAGTATTGAAGGATATACTGACGCTTCGTTCCAATCTGACCAGGATGATTTCCGATCGCAATCAGGCTATGTTTTTAGCTTGAATGGAGGAGCAGTGGTGTGGAAAAGTTTCAAACAATCAATTGTTGCTGATTCCACAACAGAAGCCGAGTATGTTGCAGCCTCGGAAGCATCCAAGGAGGCAGTGTGGATTCGTAAGTTCGTTCAGGAACTTGGTGTTGTTCCTTCGAGTGCAGATCCATTGGTTATCTTCTGTGATAACACTGGAGCAATAGCACAAGCAAAGGAACCACGGTCGCACCAGAAGTCCAAGCACATACAGAGAAGGTTTCACTTGATCCGGGAGATCATTGACCGAGGAGAGATCAAGATCTGCAAGGTTCATACAGATGACAATCTAGCTGACCCGCTTACAAAGCCTCTAGCGCAGCAGAAGCATGAGAAGCACTGTAATAATATGGGTTTGAGATTTCTCAACCATTAGATTAAGTGCAAGTGGGAGATTGTTGGGGTATGCCCTTAAGGCTAATGTTTGAGGCCTTGGGATTATATCAGTATCATGTATAAACTCAATGTTTATAAAGGCAATGGTTGTTATTCAGGTTGTTGCATTATCTGCTGCCATATGTATACTTCTGAATAATGTCTCAATGCTGTTCAGCTTGGCTGACATGCAATATTGTCCTTAGTCGAGATATCTTGGTGAACATGAGACAGCCTTGATATGATTGAGACTAATATGTGTTCTAATCTTATAGGATGCTTCGAGCATGGAATAAGATGTAGACTCATGGGTACATTGGATGTACTGGACAGACCCTACTTAGGATATTCAATTGCTTGTCACAATGTGAATAATCCTTATATGCAAACAAGTGGCATACTTCCTCTGACTTGAGATCACTTGTGTTTCTAAATGATGATTGGCATTGTCTTGAGGTAGTTCAATATCATTTGAAACATAATGGTTATAGACTATCTTGGATAATGAACATGAGTCATGTTAGGGCGCTAGTGATAGATATAGGATTGCCTTCTCCTTGATTGGAGTGTGATGTTCTAAAGGGGCCCCCTGGGTGAGATGATTGAGAAAGTGTATGGCCATACCCAGATGACTATGTTCATCTGATCTAATCATTCTCATCATATTGGAGTTACAGGCTTGACATGCTTATCCAATAAGAACATCCAGTGGCAAAGGAAACAAGTATGCCTAGTGAATTGAATTCACACTTGTGCTATGGTTTGGGTGTAGTCTTGGAAGACTCTTTCCTTTATATCGGGAGACAGTGATGTGTTGCTAGATACCCCTCTCTGTTCGTGATAACGTAAGTTATCGTTACCGACATTTAAAGGAAACCCTTAGGGTCGCACAATTTGATGATATGGCTTACTTATGTCAGATCGTGTGGACTGAATTGTATTGGTTCAGTTTAAAGGAGTTTACACTCTGATTGTAAGTGAGATCTGGTCTGATCATGTTTGATTGATTAGGGCTTGAGATCGGTAAGCTTCCATTAAGAGAAATGATGCTAGATCGATGAGATCAAGAGCATCAAGAGATGAATGGTTAGATCTTGAACCTTTTGGTTTTATATGATCTAGACCAAGGCTTGGCTTAATTTGGTCTTTGAACCAAATGTAATTGAACCGGCTCATCATAGTGAGCGCATGGTTCAATGGGAGAGGAACATGCGATGGTTCACTTGGAGTGAACGCATCACACGTTGAGGGTTTACTATTTTTGGAAGTCATGCTTTCCAAAATAGTTCACGCCTCTACGTTCGTGGTGTTGGAGCTATTCTCGCCTCTGGCCTCTTCCTCTCGATGCCTCCTCTCTCGTATGGTTTTTTCACGCCAAGGAGAGTTTGGACAAGAAGAAGAGATCATCTCTCAATCTCCTTCACGCGATCAGGAGACCTTGGATCTTTGCTAGCACAAGGAACGCCAAGGAGAAGCCATCAATCACCTTGTGTGCTGTTCCTTTGGAGAAGAAGCACACGCTTCTTTGCTTCCAAGTCGCCATCCAAGAAATGGCATTGGTATGATCTCTCTTTTGATCTATATAAGTTTTACAAGTTGATCATATATTCATGCTAATCGATCCTTAGAAACCCTAGCTTCCGCTATGCAAAATTTTAATCTGCGCATATTAGGGTTTCGCCCCACTTTCAGCACAGATGTACAACTCTGCATAACAACGACAATGCCAGGATAACTCATCTATCAACTAGATGTGATACACATATCCCAATGGACCATCTTGAGGTCCTAGGGCATAAGCACTAACAATCTGAGCTGTATTCGTGTTTCAATCTGTATTGTTATCTAGCTGTACAAGATCAGTTTTCTGGAAATCTGGATTTCGACCATTATGCGTTCGAACCCTCATATCTCCCTAGGTATAGCTCGAAATCTTGTCAAATCAGTTTTATTAGAAAGTAGACTCGACGGGCTTCAGTTTGACTACTATATCGCCTATTTTCGCTTAGTTATTGGATCTGAAATATGTGTCGCAATTCTAATTTACGAATCTATTTTCTAGAAATCTGAAATCCTGACCTTTTTATGTTCGAACACCCATACCTCCCTGGCTATAACTTCAAATCCGACGAATTCAGTTCTATTGGAAAGTAGATTCAAATAGCTTCATTTTGAATATCATATTGCCTATTTTAGGTTACTTACTCGGTCTGAAATGTGTGTTGCAAATATGACATATGAATCTATTTTTTTAAAATTTAAAAATCCAGACCTTTCTGTGTTTGAACCCCCATATCTCACTGACTACAACTCGAAATCTTATACAATCGGTTTCATTGGAACCTAGACTCAAAAAACTTCATTTTGATTATCATATTGACTAGTTTTGGTTTGGTATTTGACCTAAATTATATGTTGCAATCTAACAATATGAATCTGTTATGTTTGGTTAATTGCTTACCACTAAAGTTGTATTGTGCCTTGAGCTTCAATTTATTTTGGGAGCAACCTAATCTATATGAAACCGGTTTCCCTATGCTTTAACTTGTGGTTTTGAACTCATGGCATGAACACTAGCATATTATGTGGAACTTATGTCCCGGCCCTAAAAATCTAATTATCAATGTTATGCCTATGTCCTATGACAAATGGTATATCCAATGACTTAAGTTATATCTTATTATCATTGTTATGCTCAAGTTCATTGTCTTAGTGCTCTTCTTATGAAAGCTATATTGTGGGGAGAATTTGTGTGAACCCAAATGAGAGATTTGTGGATGGATGTGGAGCAAAGTGCCACACCCCTAAAAAGGTGGGGGCCACCTCTTGAATCCCTCCATTCAAAGGAGTTGTTGGGAGCAAAGTGCCACACCCCTAAAAAAGTGGGGGCCACCTCTTGAGTCCCACTTCTCATATGGTAGTTGGGAGCAAAGTGCTACATGGAGCAAAGTGCCACACCCCTAAAAAGGTGGAGGCCACCTCTTGAATTCATGGGAGCCACCGCTTGAATCTCACTACATTATGATAGTTGTGGAGCAAAGTGCTACATAGAGCAAAGTGCCACACCCTAAAAAGGTGGGGGCCACCTCTTGAATTCATGGGAGCCACCGCTTGAATCCCAATATCTATTCGTATGAAGAGCCCTAAGATGCTCTAGCTAGCTTTTGTTTGCTCTCTCTCCTAACGAGGATGGGTTCAACTTTCTATGTGGAAAGAATTATGAATTATGATTGTCTCCCCCACATCTTGATACATGACTATTCATGATATGAATGCACATCTATGATACATGGCTATTCATGATATGAATGCACATTTATGATCCACGACTATCATGATATGAATATTCAATAATGATCAATGATTACTTGTGATACGAATGCTCAATAATGATCAATGACTACTTGTGACTCAAATGTCTTATCCATAGGGAATGTATTGCTATCTTGTTTTCCCTACCCAATTTATGTACTCAAGAGAATTTTGTTATCTTTCATTATTGTTTCACTGTGTTAACTATTTCATTGATATGTTTATCCTCTTTGGTTTTGTTCCCCTTAGCCCTTGGGGTTACTTGCTGGGCAATTTATGCTCATTCTTGCTTGTACTAATCCTTATTGCATTTAGCTTGGCTACGCATTGTGGGCAGAGAAGTATGAAACTTTGGAAGCTCATTTTGCAATTTTGGCTAAAACATAGAATTTTTTAATCTTGGAAACATTGTATGTTCCATAAATGACTTGTATTAAGGAGTGGTATTGTGACTTGTTGTGATGAGAATGTTTCTAGTTTTGAAATTTGATTACAATGGTCTATGTTGATAGTATGTTTAGCTCTCAGATTTTGGATTGTATGACTTTACTTTGCTATTGGGTAAAAGACTTTGAAAGAATGGATATTGTTCTGTTGCAACTTAGATGATGACATTTTAACATATATTTTGCTGTTCAAGGCATTAGATCTTGATTTTCATTGTCGATCCTTGCGAAAATTATGTGTATGATTTTTCTATTATGGATTGTTATTATCTAAAGATGTGACAGTTTGACCTTTTCAAATTTACCTTATAAAAATAAAGCTTTTTTGTTTAATGGGTTATGGCTTTCAATGAGCACAAGAACTCATTATTAATTACCTCTGAAAAAAAATCAGAGCACCTTGCATTGAGAGATCTACGTTATGAAATAAAATAATAATAATAAAAAATGACTGAGCAATATGATTCATTAAACATTAAAATAAAAATACATGATGATTTCAAAAAGAAAAATGACAAAAGAGAAAAAGTCTTCGTCAACTTGGATGATTTGTATTTGCCAAATACTCGGCCTTACAAAGGCATACTGGACACCTTGGATTTAGAAGGGATCCGATCTCAATGACTCGTCAGATGTTTACTTTGAGAAATACCCGACCTCAATGAATTGTTTGGCAAAGATATCTGGTCTTGCAGCTTGTTGGATATTCGATTTGAGAAATTACCAGGCCTGAACGGCTTGTTGGATAAAGATATCCGGCTTTGCGGCATGTTGGATATTCGATTTGAGAAATTACCTGGCCTCAACGGCTTGTTGGGTAAAGATATCCGGCTTGCGGTGTGTTGGATATTCGATTTGAGAAATTACTCGGCCTCAACAGCTTGTTGGGTAAAGATATCCGGCCTTGCAGCATGTTGGATATTCGATTTGAGAAATTACCCGGCCTCAATGGCTTGTTCGGTAAAGATATCCGGCCTTGCGGTGTGTTGGATATTCGATTTGAGAAATTACCTAGCCTCAATAGCTTTTTGGGTAAAAATATCCAACCTTACGGCATGTTGGATATTCAATTTGAAAAATTACCGAGCCTCAACGGCTTGTTGGGTAAAGATATTCGGCCTTGCGGCGTGTTGGATATTCGATTTGCGAAATTACTCGGCCTCAACGGCTTGTTATGTAAAGATATCCGGCCATGCAACATGTTGAAAATTTGATTTGAGAAATTACCCGGCCTTAACGGCTTGTTGGGTAAATATATCCGGCCATGACGGCTCGCTAGATATTTAATTTAAGAAAATACCCGGCCACGACGACTTGTTGGGTAAAGATATCCAGCCATGATGGCATATTGGATATTTCAGTCTTAATAAACACAACATCATATTGAGGAGTTACGCCCCGACAGTAAATGTCGACGTACGCACATCCCAAACAATACTTTATTATGAAAATTAATTCTTTATCTAGCCTTGATGGCTCATTAGATATTTAATTTGAAAGATGTCCAGCCTTGATGGCCTAATGGATATTTCAATTTCAATTGGCTCGGATCATGTTCATAGCTTTGCTTCAATCCAACATTCAGATCAAAAACCTTACATCATATTTGGAAATATTAGGTTCGATTAACTAGAGATCAATACCTTGATTATGTCAAAAGTCAACCGATTGACTGAGGCTCAGGTGAATTAATTTCAACCACTGAATGTTTGATTTGTAAATCTTCTTTGATCTGGTTCTCTGAACGAAAATTGGAGTTCGAATCTGGAAAGATCTAATCCAAATTTGTAAGGATAGACATTTGGATCACTATGGATGTCATTTGACTGGGTAAGATTTAGGAGAATTAATTACTGCCATTGAAAGATTGATTTATAGATCTGTTTTGATCCAGATCTCTTATTGAAAAGCTGAGAGTGGATCTAGAAAGATCTAATCCAAATGAGTAAGGATCACTTATTGGATCATTTTGGAAGTCATCTGATTCACTGAGATTTGTGCAAATCAATATTAGCCATGAAAGTTTGATTTGCAGATCTTCTTAAATCCAGATTTCTGATCAACAATCTAAGGGTGGATTTTGAAAGATCTGACTTAGATGAGTAAGGATCAACATTTGGATCACTTCGGAAATCATCCGATTGGCTGAGATTTATGCAAATTAATATTAGTCATTCAAAGCTTGATTTGCAGATCTGCTTAGATCCATACTTTGGATCAAAAATCTGAGGGAGGATTTGGAAAGATCTGACTAGATGATGAGTAAGGATCAATGTTTGGATCACTTCAGAAACCATCCGATTGGCTAAGATTTGTGCAAATGAATATTAACTGTTGAAAGCTTGATTTCCATACCTGCTTAGATCCAAATTTTGGATTGAAAATCTTAGGGCAGATCTGGAAAGATATGACTGAGATGAATAAGGACCAACATTTGGATCACTTTGAAATCCATCTGATTGGCTAAGATTCTAGTGATCAAATCTGAAGGCAGATTTGAAAAGATTTGATGAAATTTGATAGGATTCACCATTTGGATCATTTTGGGAGCCACCCGATTAGCTATGATCTGAGTAAACCGATTTCAGCCGTTAATTGTATTTAAATTTGGATCAACAGATTTTTAGATTGGTTTAATTAGAACCTTTGATTCCTGGGTGATCAAATCTGATCCATTAGTTCTAAGTTTAATCCAGGCCGTTTGATCCTGAATGATTAAATTTGTGCCGTTAGATTTACATTTAATCTGGTCATCGATCTTAAGTGATTAGATTTGAGCCGTTGAACTTGCATTTAATCTTGGCCATCAATCTTAATTGATTAGATTTGAGTCGTTGAACTTGCATTTACTGTTGGGCATTGGTCTTGTTTTATCAAAATCGGACCATTAGATCCAGGAAAATCTAATTACGCCCGTGCGTCTCCAACTTCTGCTGCCTGACATCTTCCATCCGCCGCTCGCCATCCATTCACCAGACGCTCGGTTGCTCCAGCTGACAAGTCCTTGCATCTCAATGGAGCGATGGTTGGGGACAAAATTCCTCGGCTGGGTACCCAGCCGAGGATTCCTAAGCTGCATGAATAATTTTTGTATTAAAAATATTTTTTTTATTTTTTTTATATAAATAATCTACCCGCTCTAAGCTATCTAATGGTACTAATATTGGGGTAGTTTAGATTACGCACAATGAGAAATTACCTTATATATTATTGCACAAAAAATAAAATACTATTCACTTTATAAAATTGTTTAGGGTATTTTTTAATTGTATGTAATCTAAACTACCTAATATTGGTACCATTGGATAGCTTAGAGTAGATAAATTATTTCTATAAAAAATATTTTTAATAAAAAAATTATCCACGCAGCTTAGGAATCCTTGGCTGGGTACCCAGCCGAGGAATTTTGTCCGATGGTTGGAGTCCAGTGCTAGCCGGTGGCGATTCGACGTCGAGCGAAGTCACACGAGTGACTTTCATTCAAAATAGGGTCGTCGGATAAAAATGTTTGATTTCGGTGATCCAACCGGCAGATGAATGCATCTTCTTGCCCACAAATTCGCACCCTCAAAGAGACACCATGGATGAAATCTGGGCTCGATCAGGTTGCTAGATGTTGCACGCGACAGTGAGAAGTGATCACCTAAAAATCTACCGATTCTGGCAATCTGGCCGTCGGATCGTCGGATCCCCTTGTCCATCGATTTGCATGACCTAGAATAAGGTGTGGCTAAGGTTTTGGCTTGATCGAATGATCGGATGTAGAGTTCGACGGGAAGAAGCGTCTGTTGGCGAAGGCTGAAGGAATTACCAGAAGAACGATTCGTTTCTGATGCTCCAGATGGCAGATGCCGGATCATCCCGTTCATCGGTGCTAACATTCCAGGAGAGGGCGTGGCCGGAGTTTGGCCTCGATTAGCTGCTCGGATTCAATGGGAGGATTGTTTGAAGATTCATCGTCGAGTGAAGGAGGGGGACGAGCGTTGCGTCGAATGTTTGTATGGGTCAACTCATATTTTGACCAAAAATTCGATTACGACGTGAATTCAAATTTAGATTTTATAGCCCCAATTTTTTTTCTCTACGCGAAGCCGACTTCTGACTTTATTTATAAATCTCCATCCTACTGCGCAGCGAGTATATTTTTTCATCAAAATTATCAGAGGAATTTTTTGCCGTGATCTCTGAGGTCAGTGTCTCATTCTGGTGTTGTTTTTTCTTTGTTTTCGTGATTTATTTTGGAGTTTACTCTCCATCAAAATATTGTTTATTTCATAGTTATCTCTCCATCAAAGTATTTGTTTATTTCGGAGTTGTCTCTCCATCAAAGTATGTTTATTTCGGAGTTGTCTCTCTATCATGATGTGCTTATTTCGGAGTTGCCTTTGCATCAAAGTAGACCGAGGGTAGAAGAGGAGATAGAAACATATATAGCCAACAAAGTCTTCTCATAGGATTTTTTGCGTCAGTGTCTATGCCTTGTAGAGTTCTTCATCAGCGTTTGAGCCTTGTAGTGTTTTTCTAAACGTCCCCATTTTTAGAGCCAAGTAACACCTTTTATACAAATCACCTTGCTATTTTTTATTATAATAAATAAATATATTTGTTTGCTATCCGGTCCCCACAACGCCTTTGTCTTCCTGTTTTTATTGTTTGCCATTGATTTGCTGCCAATATTAGTCAAGAATACAAATCACCTTGCTATTTTTTATTATAATAAATGAATATATTTGTTTGCTATCCGGTCCCCACAACGCCTTTGTCTTCCTGTTTTTATTGTTTGCCATTGATTTGCTGCCAATATTAGTCAAGTACACATCTCTCTTCCCACTATTCTTTCATTTATTTATTATTTTTATTCTATCATGTTCTCTCTTTCACTAATTGTGATTGTAAAATAAATCAAAATTAGCAGCCGTGACCGTCGAGACGATTGAAGCTACAAAATTTGCTTTTTTTGCAATCTCCTACGTGGGGATAAGCTACTTGAATCATTCAATTGCAACTCTTTCTTTTATTATTTTTTAACAAAAATCCAATGCAATTTTGATCGGAGAAAATCTAAAGCAATTTTGACCAATTCTTGATTGAATTTTTATTTCGAGAGATTTTGGTCAAAATTGAATTCCAATATTAACTCTCACTCATTTTGATGAATTTTTTTTGGCTGATTCGACATAGATTTTTAGTCAAATAATGAATAACTTATTAATCAACTAATTACAAAATAATTAATTAAATAATTATTCTCACTTTTTTTTTGCCTCAAACAAATGCCCCCCAACGGATTTTGTATAAGCAACGAGCGCATACAAATTCGTTAGAAAAAAACTATTTGCAAACCATGGTGTTAAAAGTATAATGTTATATCGCGGAGCTACGCCCCAATAATGACGTACATATTTCCTAAACGATATTTCATAATTTTGCTCGTGCGAGAAGCTTACATTTTTTTGGCAAACTGCTAGCCAAAAATAGACTTAATGTGATTATCATATTACCGTTTGACTATGCTCGATTTTTTGCTCGTGTTAGGAGCTTATAGTTTTTGGCAAACTGCCAGCCATAAACAGACTTGATGTCATGATCCTATTGCTATTTGACTATGATCGATTTTTTGCTTGTGTTAGGAGCTTGCAGTTTTTGGCAAACTGCCAGCCATAAATGGACTTGATGTCATGATCTTATTGCCGTCTGACTTATTTTCGCTTGTGTTAGGAGTATTATATCCCAACAAGTAGTTAGACAGAAACTTATCTGTGGCATTGCCGCCAAAAACTTGTTGTGTACAAAAACTTGTTGTGTCCGCAAGTGCACAGATACTCGAAGTAATAAAAAATATCGATCCCACAGAGACCTTGTTTGTCAAGTACAGAATAATTGATTTCTAACTATCTAGGCAATCGAAGCTATGCAAGTAAACCAATGAAGACTTTGACGAAAATACCAAAGAGACAATCTGGGACTAAGGTTTTATCTACTTTAATTTCTATGACTATATATGAATAGAAATTCGTTAGTTTAATTTTATCATGATAAAGATACAATTTACTTCATAAAAAGATTATCTCACTTTCGTGCAGACAATTATGTAGGGACCGATCCTCGCTTTCGCGCAAGATCTATCCCAAGCTGAAAATAAGTAAATCATCCATTAAAGAACTCAAGGATCACTTTCGTGCATTCGAATTCTAAGTAGATCATCTCGAGTGGAATCTCAAGGATCACTTTCGTGCATCCGAGTCTCAACACAAGTTCTACTTATGGTTCTCCAACGTTCCGATCCTTACTTTCGCACAAGATCTTCACGTTTGATAAATTGACTCAATCCTAGATTCATATTATTAAACATGACAATTATTCTTCTAAAATCAAGAAGCAAGAACTAACCTAATTTCTTACAGTAAGTTGCTAATATTCAATTCTAGGGTTCCAAGTTCTCAAGCAAGTCACCTTTCGATCCTTATTGCGAAAACTCTAAAACATGATTAACAACATGTATCTACGGAGAATCAAAGAACAATTATCACAAAAGTAGAATTATCATGCTAAAATTATACGTGACGAAGTAATGAAAAGTTTATCTAGTCATTAAGAAATCAAAGAGAATTACTCCCCGATGTCCCACAAAAGGTTTAAGCTAGCATGGAGAAAAGATTACAATAAACCATAATTTATAGCGATCAGAAATCAAAAAGAAAGGGGAAGAACGAATAACCACACGACTATAATGAAATTACAGCCGTAATAAGCGTATGAACAGTGCTGGCGCTGGGTTCTTCGTCGATTTCTCCTCCGATCAAGATCCTTTCATGCTGAAACTTCTAGGGTATGTTCTCTGGCTCCAGGCGAAGCTTCCCTTCAAATTTCATGGCCGGAGATGCGCTGTACGCTTCCCAGCGGTGAACCCTAAGGCGGCAGTGTGAAACTCGATTTCTCCTTTGTCAGTGGATGAAAATTAGGGCTTTTGGTGTCTCCTTCATCTCGTTGAAAGGCTCCTTTTTGCTTCTTACAGCTTTGGATTTAATGCCCTGGATCGTCCGCAATTGATCCCACAAAAATCGGACTCAAATTTAACCGTGGAAATCGCGTCTCCAGGTTGTAATTACGGCAGTAAAAATGCTTATGGCACTATTGTAATTTCAGTCAAGTTCTCTGATTGAAACTGTCTAGCAATTACGGCACCGTAAAATATGTTACGGCCCGTGAAAATCGTTACGGTAGTGCCGTAATTTCCAAAAATCTTTCTGGATGAAAAGTTACCAAATTATGACAGTGGTTTGATATTACGGTAGCCGTCAAAATATGGTACCGTAATATAGATTACAGCCATGCCGTAATTTGATCTGAAGCTCCAATCTTCATGAAATTTGACATGTTATCTCCTCTTGATGGTGGGAATTCATTCATGCATCTGGATTGCTTGAAAACACTTGAAAATCGTGCCTTTTTGCCTAAAAATCATCAAAAACTAAAAAGAGTATAGATTCTGCAGTAATTGATAAAAAAAGCATAAAAATAAGCAAAGGTTCATGAATTTGACACAAAAAGATATATGAAATGGCATGAAATTTACTATAAATTTCAGTGTCATCAAACACGTAAGGCTCAAACTTTGCTTATCCTCAAGCAAAAATAAAAAATTGATCATAGAAAAAGATTTTCTCATGAAGAATAAATTTCTAAAATACAATCACTAATGAAAAATCCACCAATTGATTCATAAAATTTTAAATAGACATATCATCATTTGAATCCAATCCTCAAGATCCACAACTTAATCAAATAAAACTTCGCAACTCGTATAAAAAGTAGAATTTCAGTCATATGAATTCATCTAATCTTCAGTTCAAATCTAACATGCTTTTATTTACAGGAATAGGATATCCAAAAATCTTTTTCCACTCAAATTTTTCTTTTCTTCATTTTTCTTTTTATTCCTTTTTTTTGTGTTTTTGATGGCATGTACCCACATAGATACACACTTTTTCTTTGGACTTCAACTCTTGTCTTAGATACCACTGTCAATTTTACACAGTGCCAAGTAGAGGAGTCATTTTCTTTTTCTTTCTCTCTAATTTTTTATTTCTTTTTAGACTTCAACCCATATCTTCGGTACCACTGTCAATTTTGCACTGTGCCAAGTAGGGGAGTCACTCACTATTTTTGGATCTTGGATTCTTTCTTCCCAACAAATAACAAATAGACTAAACATCAATTAGATTAATCAATTGACATCCATTCAAAAAATATACTCATATGCTAATTTTATTCAAAAAGTTGATTCACTTTTAAATTAAATTTCTCAAATAATTTATCTACCTAAAATTTCATTTATCAATCAATGAAAAAAATTTCAAAAGGAGATATATATTAGAGAAATAAATTTGACATGATAGATCTAGTCCTAATCACAAGCATGGGTTCATTCACCATCAATAGAATCATACAAGTCATCAACAATAAATTCCTTAAAAATATAGACTAGGCCATAAATCAATCATATCAACATAAAAATATATTCATCAGTCATGAAAGTAACACAATGTTATATCAACAAGCATGCACCTCCACATGGTGCTCAAAATATCAAAATATCATCATACAACCACATCGAAATAACCATCAATATCAAAATGTGATAATACAACCCCATCGAATGGATAGAAATCAATATCATCATCATACAACCACATCGAAATAGTCATCAAAACATATAGCAGTAGTAGACATAATAAGTTTGTAGAGTTATCCCTCCTATAAACAAATGAAATATCAGTAAGATAAGGAAAATAGAATGCAAAGAAATAAGGAAAAGGGATACTCACAAAACTCTACTCATCATCTGATCTAATCTCCTCAGTGTCCTCCTCTGTCGCATCCATAGGATCAAAGGGCTGCTCTCTCTGGTGCCCGCTATGGTCTCCACCTCTCCTCGAGTCCTGGAATCCAAAATGATCATATAAGAAATTTCTCATCTCTTCCATATATTTGCTGAGATGTTCCACATCATAGTGAAGGTGATGCATCGAGTCTTTCATTTGCCCTACGGTGTCCATCATCCTCTCCATACGATGTCCCTAACGATACATCTCAGAGGAGAGTGCCTAGAATCCGGGGTCAAAAGCACTAGACCATCCTCTAGTAGGTCTGTGGGAAGAATCAGCAGCTGGGGGAGTATGATCAGCAGGCCGGTGAGATGGTGACTCCATACCATAAGGATCATCTCTTCCACCGCAAGTGGGTGGTGGTGGAACTGCACTCAACGGTGGTGTAAAGGCGGCCTCGGTAGTACTTGGTGAAAGCTTCCAATTCGCTCTTTCTTTCACAGTGGTCTTCTCTACATGGGGTAATAGTAGAGTAGGGGCATCTTGGTCCAAACAAAAGACATCCCCTTCTCTAACAATCATTTTCATTGCCATGTAAGACTCAAGATCAAGCCCTGCATTCCCCCTTGGCACTTCTATTCCATATGGTTCAACATTCAGATGTAGGGCTATAAGTGTAATCAGCCCTCCTATTACAATGGCACCCCTCTTTGCCCTAGCTACTTTATCCATGTATTTCATCAGAAAGAAAGCAACATCTACTACTACTCCATTAAGTATCCCCCAAAGAAGGTAGAGCTCAGACTGTCTTACCATGCCATCACTGTCTCCTCTGCCAAAGACAATGTGGGCAAGAACTCTATGAACATATTTTATACACGGATTCATGATCTTTGAAGCTCTAGCAGAAACAACAGAAAAATGAGTCTAATGGGTTATCTGGTTCCAGAACACATTCTCAATGAACCCAATTGGTATTTGGGTATACCCTCTAGAACCCAAGTGAAAGATAGATCTGACTTCTCTTAAGGTTAGCTTCCTCTCAACATTAGCCAATCTGAATGTGATATCTCCTTCAGCAGGCCCATCAAAAAACTCTCTTAGATCTACATTCAAGCTACTCAAAAATTCCAAAGTAAGTGGCAAATAGATGTAGGGCATCATCTCAAAAAATCTTCTAGCTCTGATCTGCTCAAACATCCAAGATACATCCTCATAAAGCCCAAGTGCCTCTAAAGTCCTTCTATCAGCATATTTGGTATTGACAACCCTTCTTTCCACCAATTGATTGTACCTCGACTCTTGAATTTCATCCCTATAAACAATGCCATAGGGATTTGGTGGTGTAGAAGATGTGGCTGGTCCTTTTTCTCTCTTATTTGAAACTACTTGTTTGATCTTGGGTGCCATGAGTGAACTGAAGCTGCAACTTGAATTTCAAGACAATATAGCAAATATGGAACTCAAATAATACTTCCAATCATGAACATGAATATTCATTAAGCATCATAGAAGCAAAAATCAATTCAATCTAAGCCTAAAATCAAGATTTCAGCTAGAGATGAAAAGGGGCGAAATGTGAACAGTGAAATTTCAGCAAATATAGCTTGTTTGAACTCAAACTACTTACAGATATTGGTCAAAAACTCTAGAAATGGATAAGAACTGGTCGCTTATCATCTAAGAAGTAAATAGCAGCAAGAATCCCTAAAAACGACCAAGAATCAAAGACAAACGACGAAAGGGGAGAAATATGCATAAAATCTCACCAAAATTGAGAAATCGGGTGAAAGAGTACCAGATCGGCGAGCTCTGACGGTCGGGGAAGGTCTGGAGTCGAAGGTTGGCGTGAGAACGAGTGAGAATACCTAAAACACGGCCCAGAAAACCCTAATAAATGGCACAGGAATCACGGCTAAAAACATAATTACAACCGTAAAATCCATTATGGCAGTGCCGTATTCTAGTGATATTGAAAAACACAGGCCGTAAAACGAATACGGTAGTACCGTAATTTCGTCCTAACTCTCGGGTCAAAATAACGTCCCTAATTACGGAACCGTGAAAAAGCTTACGGTACCACCGTAATATTCAGAAAACTCTCGAGTCAAAAATCAGTAGCAATTACGGTACCAAAAAAATTGTTACGTTAGTGTCATATTTTGCTTGATATTCTCTGATGAGAAAACAGTCAAAATTACGGTGCCGTGAAATTGAAAACGGTAGTTGCCGTAAAAATTAAATTTTTTTAATTTTTTTTGAAGGAAAATAAAATAATAAAAAATCAACTCAAAATACGGCACCGTGGAATTCGTTATGGCATTGCCGTAAAAGCAATGAAACTCTCAGGAAGATTTTGTACACAAAATACGGTACCTTGAAAATACTTACGATAGTACCGTTATCTCGTCAAAACTTTCTGTCCAAAATTGACAGGAATTATGGTACTGTAATGTGCATTACGGTAGTGCCATAATTTGGGCCAAAACTTGCTTACCTACAAAAAGAAAATAGAAATTAGTTCTAAGTGAAAACTAAAGAAAAAGTAAATAAAATAAAGCAAACTAAAGTTAGAAAGCTTGGGTTGCTTCCCAAGAAACGCTAATTTAAAGGTCTTTAGCTTGACCCTTTTGCACTCGAATTTGATTCTGATTCCTTTAATTTCCATTCTGATTTTTCTTTGATTTGAGTATCTCTTTCAATCATATAAGGCTCAGCCTTGAAACAGTGTCCAAATTCACTCAAGATCTTCTTTCCTTTATCAATCAATCTAGAGCCTCTTCTTCTTCTTCTCTTTTTCTTCTTCTTCTCAGAATTTTGATGTCCTTTCTCCTGCAATTCTCTATCAATATCCTCAAAAAAATTGTCAGTTCCAAAATTAGAGGATTCATCAAATAAATTACAAACATCATAAACAACATCATCAACTATGTCAACACTACAACACGATCCAGAATATGAAAGTTTATTCAAAGAATCAGCAAGATCAAATTCAATTATTTTTTCACAAATATCAAAAGTGATTTTTCCTTTTTTAACATCTATATGTGGACCTGCTGTAGCCAAAAAGGGTCTACCAAGAATTATGGGATTTTTATGATTTTCTTCCATATCAAGGACTACAAAATCAGCAGGTATGAAAAATTCACCTACCTTGATTGAAACATTCTCTAAAATACCAATAGGATACTTTACCGAGCTATCAGCGAGCTGTAATGATATGGATGTTAGTTTAAGCTCTCCAATGTCCAGCTTCCTGCAAATAGATAAAGGCATTAGACTTACACTAGCTCCTAAATCACATAAGGCTCGGTCAAAAGCCATGCTTCCAATGGAACAAGGTAAAGATAAACTACCTGGATCCTTCAATTTTGGTGGCAATTTATTTTGAATGATAACACTACAATCCTCAGTTAAAGCCACAGTACAAGTACCATAATCCTCAATTTTTCTTTTGTTAGACAAGATTTCTTTCAAAAATTTTGCATATGATGGCATTAGAGATACAGCTTCAGTAAAAGGGATATTAATGTAAAGCTTTTTCAACACTTCAAGAAATTTGCCAAATTGTTTATCTAGTTTTGCTTGCACTAACCTTTATGGATGTTGGTGTATATGCCCTAGGACCTAGTTTTGGTCAACTTATGTACTACTTGACACTGATATTTATATATCATTCTGGCATTGTCGTTATCATTGTTTGACTACACCTGTGATTGTGTACTTACATGATAATGTCCCTGGAGACAGATTGGATCTGTGCTCGAATTATAATCCCCAGTTAATGTACCTTAGTGGATATGGGACAGCTATGGTACTTGTGAGACTGGTATGTGGGCTGGTTAGGCACGTGGTGCTAACGCAGACACATGAGTATATCATTGGGGATATACTGGATAGACCCGCTATGAGGCTATGACTTGGTGTCATGAGTTATCCTCATAAGTGACAGGAGATGCATTGATCCCTTTACTTGAGGTCATTGATCATTCTATATGGTTAGGGACTTGCTTTGATACAACCTAACACCTTGCCGTAGCTGGGAGGTCATAACGGTTGTTATTGAGCATGTCACGACCCATATGAGAAGATCAATGGACAGACATAGGATTTGCCCCTTCCCTAAGGAAGTATGATATCCATGGAGCTCCTTTTATGGTTCTATGACTGAGAGTGTATGGCCATACCCAGGTAAGAATCTGTTTTAGTCATAGCCATGTGATTGGATGAAAACAAGTGGTGACACACTTGTCCAATCGGATATCAGTACGGCAAAGAGACTGTAATGCATCTGTACCTAGTTGCGATGATGGGGATGTCGATGTCGATATCCATTCCAACGACCTGGGTAGCAGCGATGCACTGCTAGGTGCCACTCACTGCTTGTGATGACCTTTGGTCAACACTGCCAGCGTCAGAGGAACCTACAGGGTCGCACACCTTGATACTTGAGTTCTCGTATTGATCGGGAAGCCTTATGATCGAGTTATTGGATAACTCGGATCTAATTGGGAGATTTCATCAGCGCCAATGGGCCTGATGAGATGGAAGAATGTTATTGGAGCCAAACTTCATTTTTGGCAGGTTGACCCGTATTTGACCATGGTTGGTCACATTTGGATTAGGGTTGCATTGGATTGGATCCAAGTGCTTAATCAACCTATGCAATGATGTTTGGGCTAGCTCATTATCCAATGAGGCCCAATAACAAGTTCTCATGAAGAGATGAGAGGCTAAAAGGGTATAATGGGGAGAAACATGAACCATTAGGCGCCTAGGGGCATAATGGGGTCATGTTGGCGCCTTTGCTTCATTATGGAAGTAAAGGGCGCCTCCCCCTCTCTTCCTAGGATGGAATGCATGCCTCTATGGCATTGCTTGAGGCGCAAGGCAAGGCCTTGGCGCACAAGGAAAGGCGTGGGAACAAAAGGTAAGGTTGAATGAGAATTATGGAAATGTCTTGGAGACTTTCCTTATCTCAAACCTCCTCATCCTAGCCCTACACTTGTCATGATCCTAGCCATTACCCTAACTGCCTCTTGCCCTATAAATATGACCCTAGTCGCCCCCTCTTGTGTGCAATTAATTCCTTGAAGGCGTGAACACAAGGAGAGGGGCTAGTGCTTGGAGCAAGGGCGCATCTTCCTTCTTCCATAACCGCAAGCCACTTCTTCCTTTCCTCTTGGCGCAAGGAACATTAGTGCTTGGCGTTTTTGGATAGTCTTCCTTCTTCTCTTGGCGCATCATCTCTCTTGGTGGCGCAAGTGAAGTAGAGTATCTCCCTAAGGCTTGGATCTTCTTCCCGAGGCTAGCACCGGGCGTGGAAGAAGAGAACTCAAGAGATCCGTGTGTGCGAGACTGCAGAGGGCGAACACTTGGGCGCCTTCATCGACATCGCACTACATTGCTCTTAAGGTATTTCCTAACTCATCGTATCGACTCCCTTGCATGCGATCTTCACTGGGTTTTTGGGACCAGCCTGTTTCGGGGACATTCTTCCGCTGCGAAAAATGTATGTCCATAACTCTGAAAAATTGTAAAATGTCCCCGGGGTTTCCCAACAGTGGAAAGGGTATAGGCGGCCTATAAGGTGGAGGTAAATTAGGTTTAGAATCATCTTTCTCACATGACACATCCCCTTTTGGTTCATCACCTTTTTGAGGTGGCAAACTAGTTTGGGTTGGCTCATATCCAGAAGATTTTTCTAACTCTAATTCATCATCATGATCATCATTAGGCTGTTTTTCATTGTTTACAACTTTCACTTTGGGTTCCTCTAATTGTCTCCCACTTCTAGTGATGATAGCATTACAGTGCTCCCTAGGGTTCAACACAGGTTTAGCAGGTAATTTACCAGGGGGTCTGTAAGAACTACTAGCTTGTTGTGCTATTTGATTTTCCAAGATTTTGTTGTGGGCTGCTAATGATCCTACTTGAGAAGCAAGTTGACTAACCATTCCCTTAAGATCTTCAATTTCTTTGCTTTTATTTTGCAGAGCTTTTCTAGCATGGACTCAATATTTGCATTTTGATTTGAGTTTTGATTTTGATTTGGCTTTTGTTGGTATCCTCTATTTTCAGTTTGTACTCCTACATTGTTATTGTTTTTCGAAGATAGGTTGGGGTGATTTCTCTATCCAGGGTTGTAGGTACTAGAATAGGGATCACTGTTTCTACTTTGATTATAGTTCCCTAATGCATTAACATGTTCACTATCCTGACTAGCAATGACTTTACAATCTTCAGAGACATGACCATTGTTACCACATATATCACAAACAATAGATGAAGAAATAACAGCAGTTTGCATCTTAAATGAATCAAATCTGTTACACAAAGAGTCTACCTTCTCTGCCAAGGTGCGCCAGCCATCACTTTCATTCTTACCTTGGGAAGGTTAATAAAGCACTCCTCTCTCTGAAGTTCACTGGTTATGATTCAAAGCCATCTCTCCAAGCAATTTGAAAGCATCAAATGGTTTTGCTCATCAGAGCTCCTCCTACAGCAGCATCAATAGTTAGTCTGGTATTATAAAGCAAACCACTATAAAAAGTATGAATTAAAACCTAGTTTTCAATGCCATGGTGAGGACACTTCCTTTGTAAATCATTGAATCGTTCCCATGCCTCACTAAAAGATTCACCATCCCTCTGTGCAAAGCTTGAAATCTGAACTTTCCTCAAATCTCAACTTCCTGCACAGTCTAAGAGTTTTATTTATCTCAGGATCAAAAGGTACAAGAGGTCCTGATCTAAGATTCCTGCACATGCAAAGTAGATAGATCAAATGATTTCAAGAGAAAAGAAAAATAGAACAAAAAACAAAAAATAAAACCTAGTCTAGCAATACTTTCAATATCTTCAATATTGACAAAAACCAAGCTCCCCGGCAACGGCGCCAAAAACTTGTTGTATCCCAACAAGTAGCTAGAGAAAAACTTATCTCTGGAGTTGCCGCTAAAAACTTGTTGTGTCCAAAAATCTGTTGTGTCCGCAAATGCGCGGATACTCGAAGTAATAAAAAATATCGATCCCACAGAGATCTTGTTTGTCAAGTACCGAATGATCGATTTCTAACTATCTAGGAAATCGAAGCTATGCAAGTAAACCAATGAAGACTTTGACGAAAATGCCAAAGAGAGAAACTGGGACAAGGGTTTCATCCACTTTAATTTCTATGACTAGATAGGAATAGAAATTCGTCAGTTTAATTTTATCATGATAAAGATACAATTTACTTCATAAAAGGATTATCTCACTTTCGTGCAGACAATCATGCAGGGACCGATCCTCGCTTTCGCGCAAGATCTATCCCAAGCTGAAAATAAGCGAATCATCCATCGAAGAACTCAAGGATCACTTTCGTGCATCCGAGTCTCAACACAAGTTCTACTTATGGTTCTCCAATGTTCCGATCCATACTTTCGCACAAGATCTTCACGTTTGATAAATTGACTCAATCCTAAATTCACATTATTAAACATGGCAATTATTCTTCTAAAATCAAGAAGCAAGAACTAACCTAATTTCTTACAGTAAGTTCCTAACATTCAATTCTAGGGTTCCAAGTTCTCAAGCAAGTCACCTTTCGGTCCTTACTGTGAAAACTCTAAAACATGATTAATAACATGTATCTATGGAGAATCAAATAACAATTATCACAAAAGTAGAATTATCATGCTAAAATTATATGTGACAAAGTAATGAAAAGTTTATCTAGTCATTAAGAAATCAAAGGGAATTACTCCCCGATGTCCCACAAAAGGTTTAATCTAGCATGGATAAAAGATTATAATAAACCATAGTTTCTAGCGATCAAAAATCAAAAAGAAAGGGGAAGAACGAATAACCACATGGCTGTAATGAAAATTACAGCCGTAATAAGTGGATGAACAGTGCTGGCGCTGGGTTCTTCGTCGATTTCTACTCCAATTGAGATCCTTTCGCGTTGAAACTTCTGGGGAATGTTCTTTGGCTCCTGGCGAAGCTTCCCATCAAATTTCATAGCCAGAGATGCGCTGTACGCTTCCGGGGGTGAACCCTAAGGCGGCGGCGTGAAACTCGATTTCTCCTTTGTTAGTGGATGAAAATTAGGACTTTTGGTGTTGAGTTCTCTGATTGAAACTGTCTGGCAATTACTGCACCGTAAAATATGTTACGGTAGTGCCGTAATTTTAGCCAAAATTTCTGGTTAGAAAGCGCTCCAAATTACGGCCCGTGAAAATCGTTACGGTAGTGCCATAATTTCCGAAAATCTTTCTGGATGAAAAATTCCCAAATTATGGCAGTGCTCTGATATTATAGTAGCCGTCAAACTATGGTACCGTAATATAGATTACGGCCCTACTGTAATTTGGTCTGAAGCTCCAATTTTCATGAAATTTGACATGTTATCTCCTCTTGATGGTGGGAATTCATTCATGCATCTGGATTGCTTGAAAATGCCTGAAAATCATGCCTTTTTGCCTGAAAATCGTCAAAAACTAAAAAGAGTGTAGATTCCGCTGTAATTGATAAAAAAAGACATAAAAATAAGCAAAGGTTCATGAATTTGACACAAAAAGATATGAAATGGCATGAAATTTAGTATAAATTTTAGTGTCATCAAGGAGCTTACAATTTTGGGTAAATTGCCAACCCTAAACGGAATTGAAATTCACGATCTTATCACTGTTCGAATAAGATTGATTTTTCGCTCATGTTAGGAGCTTACAATTTTTTGGTAAATTACCAACCATAAACGAAATTAAAATTCATTATCTTATCACCGTTTAAATAAGATCAGATTTTCGCTTGTGTTAGGAGCTTACAATTTTTGGTAAATTGCCAACCATAAACGGAATTGAAATTCATGATCTTATCACCATTCGAATAAGATCGGATTTTTGCTTGTGTTAGGAGCTTACAATTTTTGGTAAATTGCCAACCATAAACGGAATCAAAATTTATGATCTTATCACCATTCGAATAAGATCGGATTTTCGCTCGTGTTAGGAGCTTACAATTTTTGGTAAATTTCCAACCATAAACGGAAGTGAAATTCATTATCTTATCAAGATTGGATTTTTGCTTGGGTTAGGAGCTTACAATTTTTGGTTAATTGCCAACCATAAATGGAATTGAAATTCATGATCTCATCACCATTCAAATAAGATCAAATTTTTGTTCGTTTTAAGTGTTTACAATTTTTGTTAAATTGTCTACCATAAACGGAATTGAAATTCATGATCTTATCACCATTCGAATAAGATCGGATTTTCGCTCGTTAGGCATGATACCTCTTTAAAAAGTGACCATTAATGGGTGGCATGGGGCGTTCTCCATTTTGATCGATTAATTGATAGGCTCCTCCTTCATAAGCCTTTTCTATCACATAAGGTCTTTCCTACTTGGGATTGAAATTTTCTTTTGCCATTTTTGTTCGTGATGATAGGTCGTCATAACACTAAGATGATGTCTCCTTTCTTAAATGTGCATTCTCTTGCCAATTTATCATATGCCCTTGCCATTCGTGCTTAGCATAGCTCCAAATTCTATTGTGTAGTTAGCCTTTGCTCATCTAGAGTGTCTAATTCATCAAGATGCAATTGAGTATTTTCTTCGATTGTCATGTGGCATTGTACAACCATTCTTAATGAAGGTATTTCTACTATGAGTGAAAGCACTGCCTCAACACCGAATACTAAGGAGTAAGGTGTTGATTGTGTTGGTGTACGATATGTGGTTCGGTAGGTCCATAACACCTCTACCAATTTTTTATGCCACTCTCTTTTATTCATGGATACACTTTTCTTGAGTAATTTGAATAGGGTCTTTTTGAATTACTCAGCTAGACCATTCGCTCTTGGATTATATATCGAAGAATATCACCAATCAATTTTGTGATGATATATGAATTTGTAGATGGAAGAATTTTTGAAAGCTAACCCATTGTCGGATATGATTCTTCTAGGTGTTCCAAACTGGCTCTAAATATTTTCACGAAAGAAATTGATGGCATTACTGGCTTTGACTTCTCTTAAGGGAATAGCCTCTGCCCATTTCGGGAAACAATTTGTTGCTGCTAAAATGAAGCAATGTCCAAGAGAAGAGGAAGTTCGATTGGTCCAATTATATCAGTTCCCCAAATTTCGAATAGCCAAGATGAAATTGTCGGGTGAAGAGGATTAGGGTGCTTGTGAATTAAATTTCCATGCACTTGGCATAAATGACCAGCTTTTGCACTGTTTATGTAATCTCGAACCATACTCAGCCAGTAGTATCCTAACCTCTTGATCTTGAGAAACATTTTAGGCCCTGATTGGTGAGCACCATAGAGACTAGAATGAATTTCTTGCAACACATGAGTGACTTCATTCAAGGCAATACATCTAAGCCAAAGTTGCTCATAAGATCGTTGGTATAAAGTGTCGTTCACGTACACAAACCGAAGGGCTCTCTTCTTCAATTGTACTATTTGGGCTTTATCTTCTGGCAGCAACCCATTCTTGAAATGATTTAGAAATGGTTCTCTCCAATCATGCTCTTGCTCGAGAGCGATCATCATGATTTTTAACATCTCTTTTTCATGGGTTATGTTGTTCTTGATGTTCTTATCCATGGGCGTAATTAGCTTTCTATCTTTTATGGTGATGTTGATTTGAACAATGTCTAGGCCAGCCAGCTCCTTAGCGAATTTTGCAAGTGCATTTGCCCTTCCATTAGCAGCTCTAGTTATGCAAGTTATGGTGTAGTTTGATATCTTTTCAATGAGGTCCATGGCTCTAGTGTAGTACCTAGATAATTTAGTCTTTTTAACCCTGTATTCACCTGTCACTTGCTTGATGACGAGTTGAGAATCCACATATATGTGTAGACTTTTAACATCCATCTATATTGCAAGTTCGAGTCCAGCAATTAAGGCTTCATACTCAGCTTCATTGTTTGTGCAAGGGTCAGTGAGAGCTAGAGAATAGTGTAGAATTCCTTTCTCTGGAGTGATAAATACCAAGCCAACTCCTGATATAACTTTTGGGATGTTTGGAGGAACGACAGGTTGAATTGAGGATGCCCCATCGAAATAAAGCTCCTAATATTCTTCATCAATGCTAGTGCTCAGTACCTCTTCATCTGGAAAATCAAATTTTAAGGGCGAATTATCTGGTATAAGATGAGCAACCAAAAAATCAGCTAAAGCTTGACCCTTTATAGTCTTCTATGATATGTACGTTATGTCAAATTCCTGAATTAAAAGTGTCTATTTTGCTAATTGATCTGTCAATGTTGGTCTTGTCATTAAGTATTGTAGAGGATCGACCCTGGATATAAGATGGACTTTGTGCTCAAGAAGATAATGCCTCAACTTTTTAACCGCGAATATCAAAGCTAAACATTGTTTCTCAATTGGAGAGTATGAGCTCTCTACTCCAACAAAGCAACCACTTTTCCCTCATCATTATTTAGGGTTAGTGATGCTCCCAATGATGTCTCTAATGTTGTAATGTATATGATTAAAGGTCTTCCAGCAATAGGTGCTCCAAGGACTGGAGATTGTAAAAGATATTCTTTGATGCTTTTAAAAGCCTTTTGACATGAATTAACCCACACAAATGGGGCATCTTTCTTTGTCAACTTTGAGAAAGGGTGGATTCGCCCAGACAGGTTAGAGATAAACCTTCGAATATAAGCCAAATGCCCTTGAAATGATCAAAGTTCCTTAAGATTCCTTGGGGGTGGCATATAAATAATTGATTTTATTTTAGCAAGGTTAATGTCAATCCTCTTATGTTTTACAACAAACCCTATAAATTTTCTAGATAAAACTCCAAACGCACACTTAAGGGGATTCATCTTAAGATTATACTTGCAGATATGAGTAAACACAGTCCTTAGATCATGGCAATGTTCTGTTCTAGGGCATGACTTGACTACCAAGTCATCGACATAGCATTCGACGAGCTTATGAATTATGTCATCAAAGATTTTAGTCATCGCCCTTTGATATATGGCACCTGCATTCTTCAATCCAAAGGGCATGACAGTATAGCAGAATATCCCAATTGGTGTGCAGAATGCTATATGTTTTCATCCTCCGGTGCCATCTTAATTTGATTGTAACCAGATTACCCATCCATTAATGAGAACATTTCAAAGTTTGACACTGAGTCAATTATCACTTCAGTGATTGGGAGTGGAAAATCATCCTTGGGACAAGCATTGTTTAAGTCCCTAAAATCCACACAGATTCGTGTTTGCCCATTTTTCTTCTTAACTGGGATGATGCTTGCTATCCAATCAGCATACTTCTCTTCTCTAATGAAGCCAACCTCTATAAGCTTTTTTATTTCAGAGGTGATTTGTTCTTCTAGCTCTATTCTCATCCTTCGCAGTGCTTGTTTGACTAGAGTGATATTAGGATTGATAGATAGGATATGAATTGCATTTTTTGTGTCAAGGCTAGACATTTCTTTATATGTCCATGCAAACTAATCACTAAATTTTTGGAGAAGATCTTTCAATTGCCCCTTTCTTCTTCAGAGAGTTGAGTGCATATGTAGGTAGGCTTAACATCTTTTGCTGATCCCAGATTAATTTCAATCAACTCATCATAGGTCGTCTGCCCCCCATCTTCTAATTCTTTTGGTGTCTTTTTAAGTTCTTCCTTGTTTTGTTCATTTGCCACTGCTTCTACTTCATATATCGACACCATATTGCAAGGATGTATGTATATTATTCTTTCTTTTGATTCATAAATATTTTCGTCTGGCTCTTCATACCCCAAACCATGTGTATTTGAGATTCTTCCATCTAGTAAAGTTATGCTCCCTGAGGAAGGGTTCCATAATTTTTTGAATCAAGATGACTCACTTTTTGATTGAGGCTTCAGACACCCAAATTTGTTCATGAGCATTGCCAATTTTGGTGGGTAATAGGCAAATGGGAGGATCTCCACTTGTTCCACTAATTCAGGGTCAATCTCTTGGCTTTCCATAGCATTGTGGTTTTGCTCTGACTGATAAAAATATACGGGTTTATGGATAACATGTTTTCCCCTCACATACTCTCTTTTTGTAGGGACAACAAACATTTTTCATTTCATGCACGTGAGACGTCCTGAGGGGAACAAACCCTTTAAAACATCGTAAAGAAACTCTTAAAATCCCTAACTCAGACTTGGAGTCGCTTTGGCCCAGTGTGTATTTTCGTGTCAAACCACTTCTTTTATAAGTTTTGATTACATCGCACTCAAGGGTAGAGTCATCGCTTGACTCAGTCTCAGTTTTAGAATCGCTGCCAAAATGGGGGCAAGTATACAAAGCCATTTTCTTTAATTCGGGGAATCAAAGAACTTTGAGGTGCCGACCACAAGGGTCTCTTTGTTGATGATATAAAATGTCATGCATCCTCATATTTGACCTCATGCACTGCAAAAGGTTGAATGTCTCTGTCAATGCGTACTTCATGATCTCCTTTTAGATATTTCAGGCACTGATATAGGGTGGATGGAACCACATGGTTCTCATGTAGCCAAGGTCTTCCCAATAATGCCTTATATGATGTGTCAGTATCTATGACATAGAATTTGACTTTGGTCTTCAAATCATCAAGTAGCAATGGAAGATATATCAAGCCTAGGGCCTTTTGGCTATTTTTGTTGAATCCTTGACTGATAACTTTTTCTGTTGATAAATTGAGAATGCCTAAAAAGAAACTTTTCAGGGTTCGCAAAGTGAAAAGCTTAACAGAGGACCTAGGGTCAATTAGAATACTATTAATCTTTACCCCATTGACGCTTCTAGTCACATAGAGCAGTCAGTTATGTTGCGAGGTCCCTAAAAGCAAGTCATCATTGTTGAAACTCATAAACGACGTTGTGTATGTATGCAATGCTTCCTTGATATTAGCATCTACAAAGAATGTTTGAAACTTCTAAGGATTTTGCAAGGCACAAATGAGAACGTCTCTTAATTCCTGGGACATCATCAAAGCATCATATACACTAAGAAGAGCAGGGACATTTCTCAAATGAGATAGGATGTTGTACTCAGAAGGAGACAATTTTGCTGGTAGATGTGCTGCATTATCATCTAATTCTTGTGTTTCAATCTATTTTCCCTTGAGTCTCTCTTTTTCATTCTCCACCAAACGTCCCATTATAATTTTACCACTCTTGAGATTCATTTGACAAGTCTCCTTTATTTGCTTACTGGCTTGGGTGGTGGGTGCCTCATCATACAAATAAGCAGGCAAGAATTCCTCTTCAGAGTCACTCCCCATGTTGATTGTGTTACAGATACCCATGTTCATGGCAGTAATAGTTTCAGGGATTTCAGCTATGGTCAGACGACCCAATTTTTCAAGTTGTTATGGTAATAGTTGTGGATCTTTGGCTTCTGATGAAGAACAAATTTTATGCCCTAGATCTTCTTAGGTAAGTAGCTCTACCAAAGTGATAGCAGGAACAAAAGTATAGTGTGAAAGTGTGTAGCATGTGATTCTAGGTTAGAGATGGAAGGAAGGCACCTGAGGCCGAAGGCACCTGAGGCCCCCTTAAAGGAAGGGGGCCGAACCCCTTCAAAGGATGTATAGCAGGGCTTCTACCGAGGGATCTTCAAGATTCTGATGTTGCACCTTCAATCTCCAGCTCCACATTGAGGTTGGTTACGCAAGGTTCAGCCAGCCAATGTAACAGTAGCGGCAAGGAGTAATAGTGCGTGAGGGAGTGGAATTGATCGATGGTAGGAAGAAGATGGAAGGCTTAGAGGAGCAAGCTGAACTCTAGGGCAGCAAGCTCAACCCTCAACAATCACACGCTAACACACAGGTTTTTAGATTCAAGATAGTTCATTCTAAGTGCAAAGTGTACAAGCGCAAGCTTAAAACCTATTCTCCAACGATTACATTTCTTGGTGACCTTTGGCATTCTCTAGCTGAGTTTTCATTGGTAGCAGACTGCTGCTTGCTGGGTCACTGTGATGACCATTTGCGCATGCTGAAGTGAAGCTTTGCAGCCGTTGGCTGAGTTGATGTGTTTGCAAAGGGGGCTGACATGTATTGCTAGGATTAGCTGGCTAAGGGAACTCGTATGCTGCTATTGTGATCGATCCTCCTTGGCTTGAAATTGATTTGAAACTGATTTGAACTGACCTTGATTTGTATGTTGAGCTGAGTTTGACTAAACTTTGACTGATCCATGCCAAGACCATATTGTCGTTGAAGAAGCTAGGTGCTTGCATGTGCAATACAGGTGTACGCCCCTAGGCTAGCAACAACCTATTACAACCACTAAAATAAAAAAACAAGACGATGAGTTTGGGAAGTAAATTGCTACCTCGAGAGGTAAGAGTGTGGAGCAAGGTGTGTGATCCTTGGCTTGATCTCGACTCCTCGCCCACCAGTTGTAATTGTCTTTTGTTTCAAAGAAGTAAGTTGCGCTGCCGGTGCGTTAGGTTCACCTGTTTTCAAATTTTCATTGTGTTTTTCTTGCTTGATTTCCTTACCCACGGGTATCCGTATGCCGGAGAAGTGGATGCTCCTTGGCTTTTGCATGATCGCAGGTTCATAGGCATGCAAGCTGAGTCGCCGCTAAGTATGTTGCCCTTGTTGCCGTGTTGTGCTTAAATTGCTCACTAAGAGAGGTTAGTGAGTTTCATTTGCATAGTTGGGTGTCGTTGGTTTCTTCGTCGTCCGTGTTGCCCCGAAATGTATCCATCGTCATCTTTCGCATTGTTTCTCGCTAGTTTTCTTGTTGCTCATTTTCCAACACACTTTTACTTCCCTCGTCTCAAGACCCTCTCATGTTTTCCGATCATCATCTCATAAACTCCTAGAGTATGGAACTAAGGACCAACCCACCTATAATAGCTGCATCACCCACCTTTATCAAAGCTCAACTACCACCAACTTTATTAAAGCCCAACTACCACCTACTTTCATTAAGTATTTTTAATCTTTTTATTGTAATGTTTGGTCTATATAAAGACTTATAATCGCTCTTTTGAAGTAAGTTGAAAGAAATATTATTGGAAAGCTTTAGGTTGGTGTGTTCTTCTTGCTTGTGAGGTTAAGTTTAGGATATGTAGTTCTTCTCTTCCCCCTTAGCTTGCTAATGGTTTCCTCTTCTTTTCTCTTCTCTTCTTCTCTTCCCATCATCATACTACCGTCCTGCGTCACTTGCCGAGCTAGGCTCCTCTTTAGCATTCTCTTAGTCCATAAATGGCAGGTAGATGAACTCGACATCCTCCTCCGAGATAGAGCCGAATCGTATACCGTGCATGATGATTGATGCATCCTTAATAAAGATGTTCAGTTTCTTTGCCATTGATGTAGCCAACAAGAGAAACATGGGTGTATATATATATATATATATATATATATATATATATATATATATATATAATGATATAATCCCTTAACATAGATCTCAAAGATGAAAGGAGAAGCCAGGTCCCACCGGGCGTGCTAGAATTTGTGGGGTCATTTTTGGTCATGTGATTAAAATGTTTGACCTTTTCAAATTCACCTTATAAAAATAAGGCTTTTTTGTTTAATGGGTTATGGCTTCCAATAAGCGCAAGCACTCATTGTTAATTACTCCTGAAAAATCAGAGCACCTTTGATTGAGAGATCTATGTTATGAAATAAAATAATAATAATAAGAAGATAACTAAGCAATATGATTCATTAAACATTAAAATAGAAATACATGATGATTTCAGAAAGAAAAATGACAAAAGAGAAAAAGTCTTCGTCAACGTAGATGATTTGTATTTGCCAAATACTTGGCCTTGCAAAGGCTTATTGGATAATTTGGATTTAGAATGGATCCAGTCTCAATGACTCGTCAGATGTTCAATTTGAGAAATACGTAGCCTCAACGGCTTGTTCAGTAAAGATATCCGGCATTGCGGCCTGTTGGATATTCAATTTGAGAAATTACCCGGCCACAACTGCTTATTGGGTAAAGATATCCAGCATTGTGGCATGTTGGATATTCGATTTGAGAAATTACTCAACCTGAATGGCTTGCTGTGTAAATATATCCGGCCTTGCGGCTTGTTAGATATTCGATTTGAGAAATTACCCGGCCTCAATGACTTGTTGGGTAAAGAAATCTAGCCTTGCGGCATGTTAGATATTCGATTTGAGAAATTACCCGGCCTCAACGGCTTATTGGATAAAGATATCCGGCCTTGCGGCGTGTTGGTTATTCGATTTTAGAAATTACTTTGCCTCAACGGCTTGTTGGGTAAAGATATCCGGCCATGCGGCGCGTTGGACATTTGATTTGAGAAATTATCTAGCCTTAACGGCTTGTTGGGTAAAGATATCCGGCCATGATGGCTTGCTGGATATTTAATTTGAGAAAAATACCCGGCCTCAATGGCTTGTTGGGTAAATATATCTGGCCATGACGCCTTATTCGATATTTTAGTCTTAATAAACACAACATCATATTGAGGAGTTACGCCCGATGGTAAACGTTGATGTACGCACCTCCTAAAAAATACTTTATTGTGAAAATTAATTCTTTTCCCAGACTTGATGGCTTTTTGGATATTTAATTTAAAAAATGCCCGGCCTTAATGGCCTGTTGGATATTTCAATTTCAATTGGCTCGGATCATCTTCATAGATTTGCTTCAATACGGCATTCGGATCAAAAATCCGACATCATATTTAGAAATATCATGTTCGATTTAGTAGGGATCAACACCTTGATCATGTCAAAAGTCAAACGATTGGCTGAGACTCAGGTGAATTAATTTCAACCGTTGAATATTTGATTTATAGATCTGCTTTGATTCGGATCTCTGATTGAAAATTAGAGTTCAGATCTAGAAAGATCTAATCCAAATTTATAAGGATAAGCAATTGAATCAGTATGGATCTCATCTGATTTGCTGAGATTCAGGAAAATTAATTATAGTTGTTGAAAAACTGATTTGTAGATCTATTTTGATCGAGATCTCTGATAGAAAACCTGAAGGTGGATCTAGAAAGATCTGATCCAACTGAGTAAGGATCACTATTTGGATCATTTTGGAAGTCATATGAATGCTTAAGATTTGTGCAAATCAATACTAGCCGTTGAAAGTTTGATTAGCAGATCTTAGGGGTGTCAATGAGTACCCGACCTCGTGCCGACCCGACCCGTTTATGGTGGGTTCGGGTACCCGATTAACTAATCGGGTCGGGTTCGGGTTTACCCCCACGGGTACCCGTGGGTACCCGATACCCGATTATATATAATAAAAAATAAAATTTTATATTTATATATATATATTTATATAATAAAATAATTTTTAACAAATATATTTATTATTATTAATATTATTTTATAAAAATTATTTAAAAATAAATATTTTAATTTAAACGGGTACTCGCGGGTACCCATTTAAATACTCGACTCGGGTTTAGTCAGGTTCGGGTTTGGGTCGGGTCAGGTTCGGATTTGGCCAAAAAGTGCGGGTACCCGACCCGTTGACATCCCTAGCAGATCTGCTTAGATATAGATTTCTGATCGACAATCTAAGGATGGATTTGGAAAGATCTGACTTATATAAGTAAATATCAATGTTTGGATCACTTTGGAAACCATCCGATTGGCTGAGATTTGTGCAAATCAATATTAGCCATTGAAAGCTTGATTTGCATATCTGCTTAGGTCCAGATTTCTGATAGAAAATCCGAGGGAGGATTTGGAAAGATCTGACTAGATGAGTAAGGATCAATGTTTGGATCACTTTGGAAACCATCTAATTGGCTAAGATTTATGCAATTCAATATTAGCCGTTGAAAGCTTGATTTGCAGATCTGCTTAGATATAGATTTCAGCCGATTGGCTGAGAGTCTGATGCTGGAGCATCTCCATAAATTTCTCCACTCTTACATTTTGGAACTTTGTGAATTTTGGAAGCTTCCCTAATTATCTTCAGGGACTAAATTGTGTTGTGAAAACTTGTTTACATTTTGAAATGTTTGACTTGTTTAATTTCTGCATGTTGCAAACATTATTTAAATTTCAGCACTTGATGTTATTATGTTGTAGTTAAAACTTTAGCCTAGGATTTACTTTTTAGTCTTTTGTTTTTAATTTTAGTTGATATAATAGGGTGTTATTAGCCTAGGCTTCATGCACCTGTAATACACTACAAGGCACCCAAGCATCTTAACTACAAAGTCATTATCTCTTCGAATTCAAGCTCAACCATCAGCATCCAGTTCGGACCCAGCAAAATCAAATTGGTTCCAGCTCAACAACAACAAGGTTCAAGTCAAATCTAGCCCACTCCAATTATGCTGAGACCTCAATGTCAACTAGGTCAAAGATCACATTTAACTTAGTAATCCCCCTAATCTTGCCGAGCCAATCCAGATGTCAATAGTCTGCATGCGCATACAGGATTCAGTCAAACATTTAAGCATGCGCAAGTGGATTGTAACAACTCACCACCTCCACCACAAGATACCACCAATCAACACCATCTCTGCAAAACAACAAATCCTCTCGAGATGTGAAGGAATTACAAAAGCCACAAAGAAATGCTAACGTTGAGATTATATGGGTTTAAAGCCTTGTATTGTCACACTCTGTAGCTCAGTCGACTAATTTTGAAAGAAACAACTTGTGTTAGAGTTTGCTACCTCTTGCTAAGGGTGAGCCGTTGGCCTCTTGTTCTTGCTAAGGGTGAGCCGTTGGCCCCTTGTTTCTTGGTTCCTAAAGGGTGTGCCGAAGGCCCCTCATCCCTGTCATCTTGCCCTCCTGTCATTGCCGAATCTCTCATTTCCTTATGAAGGGAGGGAAAGTGTTGTGACCCTTCCTAATTGCTAGGGCTGAAGGTGCTTGCGCACATCTGCATAATCCTTAGCTAAAGCCAACCGAATCCATTGTTACAAGGATCCAGGAGGGAGTTCAGCCCCCTTCCCACAAGGGGGCCTCAGGTGTTCTCTAACTAAGCTATTCCCCTCTTTTGCATCGCATGCTAGAAGTTCTGAACCATTTGAAACCTATTTGTGTTTGATAACCATCCTCTAAAGAGCCACATACCTAAGGAGATCTAGGGAAAATCTTGTTTTTCATTAGTGGTATCAGAGCAAACCTTTGGTGCTCTTGTATTAATCTGCAATCTGGATTTCTAGACTAAAACACAGTTGATTTCCTGAATTTCTGATTATAATTCCTCGCTGTTAAAGTTCTGCTGAATTTCCAATTTGTGTTTCTCAATACCGGTTGAATCTTATCATACAAATTCTGTTTGGAAGAATCATAGCAATTTGTGTTTCTCAATTCGTTTCTACCTGCAAAAAGAAAAGAAAAATTAATTCTAAAAATAAACTAAAATAAAAGAAATTAAGCTAAGCAAGAGTGCTTGGGTTGCCTCCCAAGAAGCGCTAATTTTTAGGTCATTAGCTTGACCAAAACCTAAATATCATGGTGAAGCAGGTGAATCAGTTCCAAAGTAAATAGCATGTAATTTCTTTCTTTTCCACTGTCCAAAAAGTTTAGCTAGAAATCCAAACATCCAAAATATCATATAAATCACAATTGACATGGCTTTCTCAAAAATGCAGAAATTAAAATTAAGATTTTCAATGATCTTCCTATATTTGTCAGTAAGCAAAATCATAAGTCCTTTCTTCAAATTTTTATCTTCAATTGCAATAGGACTTTGATCAAAAGATTTAAGCATTGGATCATCAAAATAATTTTTATGTCTCAAATTAGGTTCCTCAGTAAAGCATACATTTTCAATTACATTAAAAGATTCAACAATAGATATGGGCAAAACATCAGAGTAAGATTCATCAATCTTTGTAATTTTCAAATCATCTTCAAGTTCCTCATGCTCACAATCAAATAGTTTATCAATTTCAAAATTATCAACAAAATCACAATGAGATTTTTCTAAATTAGTCCCCTTATATCCTTCATCATATTTAACCACAAATGATATATCATCAAAAGAATCAATTTCACAATTATCATTAGAATCAAAAGATTTTTTAGGGTCAATTTTCTCAAATTTTTCCACAAATAAATTATCAGATGAATCAATTTTACAATCATCAAAATCAGAGTGAGATTCATGAATAAACACATAAGGCTCAATCTCAAAACAATCATAATTAGTGGGGGAATTTTCTCAATCAAGTTCCTCAATTTCAAACTCAAATAAACAAGCTTGTTGTGCAATCCAGTTTCTAAAGTTTCTGTATTAGTAGATAAAGATTCTACATGAGAAGCAAGCTGACTAATTATTCCCTTAAGATCATCAATTTCCTTACTTTGGTTTGTCATGAATTGGTTTTGGTTTGATATGAATTTTTCAAGCATGGACTCTAGGCTAGATTTTTCAGTGTCCTCAAAGCATGGTTTAGAAACATGATCAGAGCAATCATCATAAAAAGAAGTTTGATTTTCCCAACTAGAATAACATTGATCATCTTGGTAACATGAAGGATTAGAATTTAAAATATGGCAATCAGAAGTACAATGATCAAAACATCCACAAATATCACAACTAGTAGAAGAATAAGATGTTATAGCTGGGTGCATATTAAAATTGTCAATTATACGAGCCGAAGAATTTACCGTTTCTGCAAGAGTGCACCAAAAATCATCTTCATACTTACCTTGAGGCATGTATACCTCACCTCTTTCAGTTGCCCACGAATTGTAATTAAAAGACATATCTTCAAATATATCAACAACAGAAAGACAATCCAACACAAATCAATTAAATTTTTTTTTCAGAATATAGAAAAGAAAACAGAAAATATAAAACACAAGCAAATTCACAAATCTTCAGATATCACAGTTCTGTCACAACTGTGAAAATCCAAAACCTGCAAAAACAAAAACCAAAGTTAAATCTAAAACAAATAAAACTTAGTCTAGCAATACTAACAACTATTTTGATATTAACAAAACTAAGGTCCCTGGCAACGGCGCCAAAAACTTGTTGTATCCCAAGTTGTTTGGCGTGTACCTAGGACTAATCCCCGGCAACGGCGCCAAAAACTTGTTGTATTCCGCAAGTGCACGGATACTCGAAGTAATAAAGAAAGATATCGAACCACAGAGACCTTATTGTTAAGTACCAAATAGTTGTGTTTTTACTTGCTAAGCAACCGAAAATAGCAAAGCAATGATGGAAAACACACGAAATCAGATAATCAGAGAGAAACATTGGGACTAGGGTTTCATCCTCCTTAATTCTAATGACTAGATTTAAATAAAAGGTCGTCAGACTAATTTTATCATGATAAAGACTTAATTTACTTCATAAAGGGATCATCTCACTTTCGTGTAAACAATCATGCAGGGATCAATCCTCGCTTTAGCGCAAGATCTATCCTAACGCTAAAGATAAGTAAATCATCAATCAAAGAACTAGAGATCACTTTCATGCATCCGAATTCTAAGTTGATTGTCTCGAGTGGAATCTTAAGGATCACTTTCGTGCATCCAAGACTCAACACAAGTTCTACTTATGGTTTTCCGACGACTCGATCCTCACTTTTGTGCAAGATCAAATCAAGTCTAATACAATAACTCGACCCTAAATTCATGTTATTATCATGGCAATTAAATCACTAAAATCAAATAATAAGAACTAGCCTAAGAGAGTTCCTAACATGCAATTCTAGGGTTCCAAGTTCTCAAGCAAATCACCTTTCGATCTTTATTGCGAGAACTTTAAAACATGAATAATAACATCAATCTATGGAGAATCAAAGTACAATCAATCACATATGTAGAATTATCATAACAAAGATTATTCTGACGAAAGAAAAGATTATCTAATCATTAAAAATCAAAGGGATTACACCCCATGTCCCAAAATATGTTTAAGCTTGCATGGAAGGAGAAATACACTAAGCCATAGTATCAAAGTGTTCAAAAATCAAAGAAGAAGAAGAAACAACGTTACAACACGGCTGTAATAGAAATTACAGCCGTAATTTGCCTCCAAAACACGCTAGGAACAGTGTCGCGCCCCTTCTTTCATTGATTCATCCTTCGATTGAACCCCTTTTGCTTTGAAACTTCTGGGGTATCGTCTCCTCCTCCAGGCAAAGCTTCTACGTCAAAATCACTGCCTGAGGAGCCCTCTACACCTCTCGGCATGAGTACAAACCCTAAGCATCTCTCTAATGATTGCTCTCTCAAATATAGATAAAAATTGGTTAATTCACTTCATGTGTCTTATCCTCCTAAATATGAGTCCGTAGCATCTTTCGGATCTCAATTTGGAGGTCTGGATCAAAAGATATGGTCCGCGCAAGATTCGGGCCCGTAAAACTCGTGTTTTTAAATTGTAATTACGGCCGTAAAGGTCTTTACAGCAGTGCCATAATTTTTGCTTTGTGAATTATTTGTCAAGATTATGGCCCATAAAAACGGTTACACCCATGCCGTATTTTCTTCTGTATTTTTCTGGACCAAAATACGGCCCGTAAAGATCATTACGGCAGTGCCGTAATCTCTGAAATCTCTCGGGTGGAAAATCATCTGGAATTACGACACCGTAAAGATGGTTACCGCGGGGCCGTAAAATCGTCTGTATGAAAACTTCCCAAATTACGGTAGGGCTCCAAAATTACGACACTGTCTAGAAATTACGGTACCGTAATGGATATTACGGCACTACCGTAATTTAGGTTTTTGCTTGGATTTGCGTGAAATTTGTTGTGTATCTTCTTCTTGATGATGGGAATTCTTCTATGTAGTTGATTTTGCTTGAAAACGCCTTAAAATCGTGTCTTTTTACCTGAAAATCATGAAAAACCAAAATAGAAGTAGATTTTGCAATATTTGATAAAAAAAGGCATAAAAATAAGCAAAGTAGTAATAATATGACACAAAAAGATATATAAAATGACATGAAATTTACTATAAATTTCGGTGTCATCATTGCATCTGTTGCTGAACATTGCCCTGACCCTGTTTGCTGAAAGTTCTGTTATAGTTTTTGTTTACCTGAGCTTTTGATTGTGTTTCCTATTGCTAAAGCCCTGCAGAGTTTTGTTTATCTGGTTTGCTGAAGTTGTTCCTCGTATTTTCTTATCATTGGGTGGAATTATTTTTTCTACTGTGTACTACCAAATCCAGTTGCAAAAGGTTGTGAGGCCTACGAACGTCTAATGAGTTTCCTGAATCTGAATTCTGGGTGATTTTCTGCAAAGTACTGTAGCTTACCGGGCTCTAAAATTTTAAAGATGTAAACCTTTCTGATGCAACACTTGAGATCCTTAACCCGATAAGGAACCACAGGTTATAAGACAACCTGAGTAAGTATCTATCTAAGTAAATGATAGACCATCATCCCTCGGTTGTTACATCTGCAAAATCTGAGTCCTGCCAAGAACGCACTATTGCTTACCATTTGACAACTTTTGTTGACACCTGAGTTCTACACTGTGTTTGTTTGCTTTAAACACACTTGGGATTGCTGAATTTGAACCTTGCTGTGTTTGCATCTATTACTGCACTTAAATTTGGTATTGCTGGATTGACATGAATCTAAGTTCTTATTGCATTTAAATCTGGTACTGAGTTTAAAACCTGATTTTTGCTAAATCTGTGTTGAAACTGCTTAATTGCTAAATCTGATTTCTTGCTGAATTTGAATCTTGCTGAAAACCTTGTCAAACATGTATAACTCTCTATTACATTTTATACCTGCACATACATATGTTGCGATTATCCTGAATTCACTTAATAATCTGTATTCTCCACGATGAAAATGTTATTCCTGCACTGCTTATAAACAACCATCACTTCCAGCTTGTTAAGTCTCTTGTTTGTCATCATGAGACACTTTACTCAAAGGGAAATCATAGCTAAAACAGCACTAATAACTGCTAGGGGTAAGTATAAAGTCCTCACACATAGGCCTAATAGTTTTACCACCAATGTTTAGGCTAGCCATGCATGCCTCAGTGTAGGAAAAAGATGTTAACCCATAATAACATAGTCATGAATAGATACACAGGCTAGTCGTGTTTTTAGTATTTAGCTCTATTTTGCCCCAAATTTGATGTTTGATCTTGTAATAACATTAGGAATCATTTCATAATCTTAAATCTCAAACAAATCTTCAAGAAAAGAGCAATATTTCCTACATTTAAAGCAAAATGAAAAATAGTAAAGATTTTGAACGATGTAAGGAGAATGATCCAAAATATAGCAAAAAACCAGAAACTAAGTATATATATATATATATATATATATATATATATATATATATATATATATATAATAGGCTCAAAATCAAATGTAAATGTGAGACATCAATAGGTGGCAATCATCCACGATTGTGGCATACGCAATTGTGTCTTGCTCCCTTTCCTATGCCGTGCTCTGTACTCCCTCCCCCTCCTATTTTCTGGTGATCGGTGGCGATCTTCCGGTGACCTTCGATGATGTCTGGTGGACTTCGGCGATAAAGTCTGGCGAGCTTTAGTGGTGTGTGGTGGGTGGTTTGGAGCACCAAGATGTCTCTCTTCCTATTTCCCATGGGTGGTTCGGCATTGATGAGTCCACCAAGTTTCCCTCTATGGCTCAGTGTAGCCGCAGTGATGACTTTTTGGCATACTCAAGTGATTGGTGGCGAACTCTGTGCGACAACTTGTGATGTGTGGTGGGCAGTTCAGCGTTGAGGTGTTCAACTCAGTTTTCCATCAATCCGTTGTGCAGTGGTGGAGTCGGTGGGTTCGGGTCCTAACGAGGTATAGTTTCCCTCTCATCTACTTACTTTTCGTCGTTAATTTATTTCCCGACAACGTTTTCTTTTTTGTCGGTGGTGGTTCTATCTAGCATTTCCTAGTTGTGGTGCTTATGTGCACATTCTGCATTCGACCCCACGTTTAGGTGTGTGTGGTCCCTCGCTCCTTCTGCGTTCTCCCCTGCTCGTCGGAGCGAGGAAGTTTCTCCCCTCTTCTCGGTGCATGTAACTCGGTCACTTATTGTGTGCTATGTTGGTGTTCTGTCACCGGTGGGTGACTGTTTCTTCTCATACACCCTACGTGGTATCTCTTGTTTAGACATGTGTGCCACCATCTGCGTACTGTGATTGCTATTTGTTATGTTAGGTTGAGATGAGAGTGCTCACGTCTGCCGGTCGTACCCTATTGGGAATCCTCAGGCGAATTAAAATTTAAACAATAGCGGAAGTGATGGCCTAAAACAGAATTCCCACAATAACGCCATGATCTACTTAAGAGAAGAACACCATAGGACATGATAGAGTTATACCTTGCTTGCGCAATTCCTAGAGTGATGTCGGTGATGAAGACGATCAAGTGCTCGTCCTCTGCAGTCACGCACAAACGGATGGTCTCGAGACTCCTCCGTTCCATTCACGTGCTAGCTTTGGGAGATGAGATCCACGACTATGGGTGTATTCTTTCTTGCTTGCGCCAACTTCAGAGAAGTTGCGGTAAGGACGCTGCCCACTTCAAGTTGGACCAATCACACAGAGATTGCGCCATCAAGTGTGTTGTCCTCTTCTTCTAGATGTGCCACCAAAGCATCAGGGAAGAAAGGAAAAGCCATCAAGGTTCTTCTCGCACCAAGAGGAATATGCAGCCCACCTTGGATGAAGGAAGCGATAGCATGAGAGAGGCGCCGAGGAGAGGAGAGAGGCTGCAACTATGAGAGGAGAGGGGGCTTGGGCGGCTAGGGTTTGAAGCAGGCGACACACACTGTATGCGCCCCCCGAGCCCCTGTATATATAGATTTAATGCGTGGGCCCACTCACTTAAGTTGTAATATTTTTACTCAAAATATTAATGACTTAAGTTATGGCCCCCACCACTTATGAAATAATTAATTAATTAATTCAAATATATATATAAATAAAATATTCAAATATATTGCAAGCTAGTGGGCGCATGTGATTAAACCACCACACAAATCTCAGTGCAAACCCGAGTTTTAACTCATTGACAAAGACCTAGTCAACCAGAGTCAAAACTGGTCACCCGAGGTCAACTGGGGTCAACTTGATCCTTGAAATCTATAAGTCTCATCTCAATCCATACAAGTCAACTGCGAAAATACGAATCGTCCATAGATTCGATGTGAGGCTATCTGATCAATACGGAATCTCTGACGTCCAGGTGTATGACCCTGTATGTTCTTCTGTTGGGAATCCCTAGGCCAATTTTAAAATTTAATAACAGTGGATGCTATGGTCCAAAAAAAAATTCCCACCATGCCAGGATCCCTAAGAGCCACCGGATGTATCAAAGTAGTATAGCATTTCCATTTCTTCATCAGAAAATGAGTCCCTCTTGAACCCAAAATCGCTTTTCCTTGATATCGAACATAATGCATAAAAGGATCCTTGAAGACCCATAGAGTCTTCTCAACATAATTAGAATTTCGGCACACTACAAGATGTTCTATTTTTCTATAAAAATGTGTTCGCTCATGAAAGACTCCAGAAGATGTTAATCGTAAATAAGAAGATTGTTTACGAAGAAAAACTAATAAAAATTCGCATTCAGACATTTATTCGCATAATCCTATGAGCTATCAATGACGAAGGAGAGGTGCACAAGTGGTCTGCCCTCTACAATCATTCACATACGGACTCCCCGAGATCCTCTTCCCTCCATGCCTGGTGCAAGCCATCAGGAGAAAGATCCTGTCACCTATGCTGCCCTCTTAAACTTGCACCACCACCAAGGTGTGCCAAAGAGAGATGGGAGGAGTTTGATCACAAGGAGAGGGAAGCTCTACCACTTGTGTCAATCTCAACTTCTAGCCACATCCTCATGACTTTCGCCACCCCCTAGGTGCACCCATGAGAATGATCCAACCATAAGATCATCTTCTCAAACATAGTTGGCGCCATTCTTCCAAGGAGATGCGCCATGATGAAGATTAGAGATCCATCAATTTTCTCCTCTTCTCCTTCCTTCACCATATGTGCCAACCTCATAAAAGTTGCGTCTATGGAAAGTATTTGTCCTTCTTCATGCGCCAATCCCTCCAAGTGATGCACCATCGAAGAAGGAGGAAGGTCCCAAACCTTCTCACGCGTCCATGGTGGATGAAGGTGCCGCCTAAAGCTTCTGGTAGAACTTTTTCACCTTGGAGGCGCCTATGGAGAGGAAGAGAGGGTGAGCAGCTAGGTTAGAGCAATTAGAGTTGGTCATGCGACATGCTATTTATTAATTTCAAATTTAACACGGAAATTCGTAATTAATTGAAGCTATGCGCCCAGACACATGTATATAGTTAACACAGGCCCTGCAACTTAAGTTATGATTATTTTGAATATAAATATTCACTTAAGTTGCACGTGGCCCCCACGAATTAAGTCGTAATAAAATGAATATAAATATTCATTTAATTCACTTGAGTTGTGGTCCCATGTGTTGCGTTTAAATTATGTTGACAAACTACCAGACAAATCCAGCGACATTTGACTCATCGACTAGACTTAGTCCATCAAGGTCAAATGTGGTCGCCCGAGGGTCAATCGGGGTCAACATAAGTGAAATGCAACATCACTATATAACATTGTCTCTATCTCATCAGACGCATCTGAGACGCATCGGACTCCCAATCTGACTCAAATCAATCAAATGACTCGTTCATAGGCCACTCGATCAATATAAGATCTCGAGTGTCTAGGTGTGCGACCCTGTAGGTTCCTTAGACATTTATAGGGATTGTTGGTGTTTATGCCCTGAGACCTAGTTTTGGTCTTTACTTTGTACTACTTGACATTGATATTTCTTATATACCATTCTGGCATTGTTGTTATCATATTTATTTTATATCTGCGATTGTGTTCTTACATGATAATGTCCCTAGAGACAGATTGGATTTGTGCTCAAACTCTTGTCCCCAGTCGATGTGCCTGAGTGGATATGGGACAGCTCTGGTACCCGTGAGACTGGTATATGAGCTGATTAGGCATGAGGTACTAACGCAGACATATGGGTATATCAGTGGTAGATGTACTGGATTGACCCGTTGTGAGGCACTAAGTTGGTGACATGAGTTATCCTCACAAGTGACAGGAGATGCATTGATCCCTTTTCTTGAGGTCATTGACTATTCTATATGGTTAGGGACATGATTTGATACAAACTAACACTTCACCATAGTTGGGAGGTCATAATGGTTGTCACTAAGTATGTCACGACCCATATGAGAAGGTCAATGTATAGATCGAGGATTTGCCCCTTCCTGAGTGAAGCTTGATAACCATGGGGCCCCCTATAGTTCTATGACTGAAAGTGTATGGCCATACCCAGGTGAGAACCTGATTTAGTCATGACCATGAGATTGGGTGAAAACAAGTGGTGACACACTTGTCTAATTGGAAAGATCAGGGTTTCAACTCATTGAAGCATCTCAAACACTTGTAACAAAAACGTTAATCAGAATAGCCAAAAGAAAACTGCTGCAGAAATTAATCAGAATCGAACAAATGCTATGTGTTTTAGGTTGATCCATCAACTTTAAAATTCAATAAAAATATCCAAATAATAGAAAAAGATGAGTACTTCATGTTTGTGCCAAAGATCAAAAATTTTCCCAACCCAATTTCTTAAAATCACAGTGACAAAACACCTAATAAGATAAGCAGAATGCAGGTTTCAAATTACGGGCGTGAAATTCCTTACGGCAGTGCTGTAAAATGCTCAAAAGTCTCGAGTCAGAAATATGATGTAATTACGACACCGTAAAAATGGTTTCGGCACTGCCGTAAAAATCACAAAACCTTCTGGTAAAACGAATCTAAAATACGGTACCGTGAAAATGATTACGGTACCGCCGTAAAAGCCATAAAACTTTCGGATAAGAAAACACTCAAAATTACTGCACGTGAAATTGAAAATGGTCAGAAATTATGGTACCATAAAATTGCTTACGGTAGTGCCATAAAAGATGAAAAACTGTCGGGTCAAAAATCAGCCGAAATTATGACATCGTGAAAAGGATTACGACAGTGCCGTATTTTGCGTAAAATTTAATTTTCCCTGCAAAAAGAAAAAAATTAATTCTAAAAATAAACTAAAATAAAAGAAACTAAGCTAAATAAGAGTACTTAGGTTGCCTCCGAATAAGCGCTAATTTTAGGTCCATAGCTTAACAAAAAATCAGATATCATGGTGAAGTAGGTGGATCAGTACCATAGTAAATAGCATACAATTTTCTGCATTTCCGTTGTCCTAGAAGTTTAGCCACTAATCAAAACATCCAAAATTTCAAATAAATCAAGATCGACATGACTTTCTCAAATATGCAGAAATCAAAATCAAAATTTTCACTTCCACTCAACGGATATTCAATGATCTTCCTATATTTATCTGAAAGCAAAATCATTAGTCCTTTCTTCAAATTTATATCTTCAATTACAATAGGACTTTGATCAAAAGAATCAAGTATTGGATCATCAAAATAATTTTTATGTCTTTGATTGGATTCCTCAATAAAATATAATTTTTCAAATAAATCAGAAGATTCAATAATAGATATGGACAAAACATCAGAGTGAGATTCATCAATATTCACAATATTCAAATCATTTTCAAGTTCCTCATTCCCTTTATCTAATAATTTATCAATTTCAAAGTCATCAACAATATTAGAGTAAGATTTTTCTAAATTAGTCCCCTCATATTCTTCATCAGATTTAACCACAATTAATATATCATCAAAAGAATCAATGTCATAATTATCATTAGAATCAAGAGGGGATTTTTCAAAATCCATTTTCTCAAACTTTTCCTCAAATAAATTATCAAATGAATCAATTTTACAATCATTAAAATCAGAGTGAGATTCATGAATATTCACATAAGGCTCAATCTCAAAACAGTCATAATCAGAGGGGAATTTTCTAAATTAATTTTCTCAGTTTCCAAATCAAACTCAAATAAACAAGCTTGTTGTGCTATCTGGGTTTCTAAATTTTTCTTATGAGCAGTTAAAGATCCTACTTAAGAAGCAAGCTGACTAATTATTCCTTTAAGATCTTCAATTTCCTTACTTCGATTTGTCATGATTCGAATTTGATTTGTCATGAATTTTTCAAGCATGGATTTTAACCTAGATTTTTTTGTATCCTCAAAGTATGGTTCAGAAACATGATTTGGTGGAGTTAAAAATATGCAATCCGAAGTATAATAATCAAAACATCCACAAATATCACATCTAATAAAAGAATAAGATGTCCTAGAAGGACACATATAAGAGTGTAATTTCAATTTATCGGCAAGAGTGCACAATGAATCATCTTCATACTTGCCTTGAGGCGTGTATACCTCACCTCTTTCAGTTGCCCACGAGTGGTGATTAAAAGACATATCTTCAAATCTATTAAGAACAGAAAGGTTATCCAACACCAATCACTCAAATTTTTTTTCTGAATATATAAACAAAATATAAAATATAAAACATAAGAAAATTCTCAAATTTCAGAAATCACTGTTCTGTCACAACATGTGAATATCCAAAACCTGCAAAAATAAAAAACAAAGTTAAATCTAAAACAAATAAAACTTAGTCTAACAATACTAACAACTATTTTGATATTAACAAAACTAAGGCCCCCGGCAACGGTGCCAACAAATTATTGCCGCAAGTGCACGGATACTTGAAGTAATAAAGAAAGATATCGAACCACAGAGACCTTACTGTTAAGTACCAAATAGTTGTATTGTTACTAGCTAAGCAATAGATTATAGTGCAAGTAAATGATAGAAAAAACACGAAATCAGAGAGAAACTGGGACTAGGGTTTCATCCACCTTAATTTCAATGACTAGATATGAATAAAAGGTCGTCAGTCTAATTTTATCATGATAAAGATATAATTTACTTCATAAAGATATAATTTTATCATGAACAGTATTGCTACAGTAAATTCGCGAATCACTATTCACATCCGAATATTTTTTCTTCGATTTCTCCCTCGATCGAACTTCTTTCGATTTGAAATTTTTGGTGTATCCTCTCCTCCTCCAGGCAAAGCTTCCATGTGAAAATTGCAGCATGAGATGGCCTCTACGCCTCTCAGCGAGAGGCTGTGCCCTAGGGACGCCCTTTTAGATTTCTCCCTCGATTCTTCACGAAATTGGATGATTCTTGTCCTCAAATCTTCTCCTCGATTTATAGAACAATCCCCTTTTTACAGTTTTTCAATTGGTGCCCCGGATCTCCAGATATTGCATCGCAAAAATCAGGCTTTTGGAGGTGGTGGAAGACTCGTTCAAAATTAAAATTACGGCCGTAATTTCGATCAAGGCATTGCCGTATTTTGCATTTGTATGTTTCTAGGCTGAAATTATGGCCCATAAAAATAATTACGGCAGTGCCGTAATTTCTTCTATGGATTTCTAGATCAAAATTACGGTCCGTAAAAACCATTACAACATTGGTGTATTTCTGGGCAGAAAATTGTTGGTGTATATGCCCTACAGACCAATGTATGGACATGGTCAGGCATTGCTTGAATGTACTTTGATAGAATTAATGAAATTAATATAATCAATAAAGGCATGGTCGTTATTATGCAGATTGCTTTACCTGCGTTGATGTATTGAATTGCATATATAATGTCCCAGGAGTTTGGATTGGATCCATTCTCACAAGCTATCCCCAATCAAGGTACCTTAGCAGATATGGGACAGCTTTGGTACATGTGAGACTGGTGTATGGGCTGGTTAGGTGCAGGGCACAGTAACGCAGACATACAGGTGCATTGGATGCACTGGAGTGATCCATCGTGAGGATTGATTTGTCTAGTCAACAAGTCAATCTCACATGCAAGAGGTTTGCATTGATCCTTAGACTTGAGGTATTCATGTCTAGACTTGATGAAGGGTATGCTTTAATACAGTCTTACGTCTCTCCGTAATTGGGAGATCAAAACGACTGTCATTGGGCATGTCATAAATCATGTAGAGGCATGGATGACTAATAGTAGGATTTGCCCCTTCCATATTGGAAGCATGATATCCACCTAGGGGCGCCCCACCTTATTGGTGCATGACAGGAAAGTGTGGCCACACTTGTTGAGTCATGACCAATGCATTGGATAATAAACTTGAGACTAATCCAATGGCAGGATATCAGCTTAGGCAAAGGGATCTGTAATGCAATGGGAATCCTCGTTGCTTGTTAGGAGTTGTTGCCATAATGACTTAAGTCCTATGACATGGGTAGTAGTGATGTGTTGCTAGATACCCCTCACTACTTATGATGTTTACATCATTGCCATCGTCATATGGATCCTACGGGGTCACACGCAATAGACTCTTGACGTTGCTTTAATCAGAAGCCTTTGGATCAAGTTATTGGATAACTTGGATCCATTTGGAAGATTTCATCAGCGCCAATGGGCCTGATGAGTTGGAAGAAAGTTATTGGAGCCAAACTTCATTTTTGGCAGGTTGACCCGAAATTGACCTTAATTGGTCACATTTGGATTAGGGTTGCATTGGATTGGATCCAATGGCTTAATCAACCCATGCCATGAAGTTTGGGCTAGCTCATTATCCAATGAGGCCCAATAATAAGTTGTCATGAAGAGGGAATTGGCTTAAAAGGGTATAATGGGGAGAAACCCAACCCCATTGGCGCCTAGGGGCATAATGGGGTGTGGGTGGCATAAGTTGCTTCCTTTGGAAGGAAGTGGCGCCTCCCCCTTCATCCCTTCATGGTATCTTGTCTCTATGGTAAGTATTGGGGCTGATATGGCTTGAGGACTCTTTTGGAAAGAGCTTGAGCGCATATGAGAAGTAGGGAGATGTTTATGGTAAAGTCTTGGAGACTTTCCTTATCTCATAAACCCTACATGCACTCAAACCCTTACCCTAGCCAAATACCTCTTGCATGTTGCGCCTAGCCCTTCTCCTTGGATGGAAAGAATGCCTCTAAGGCATGTCTTGGGCTGATATGGCTATTGGGCAAATAAGGATAGGTTGAATGAGGTTTATGGCAAAGTCTTGGAGACTTTCCTTACCACAAACCCCTCTCATCCTAACCGCCCACTTGGCATGATCCTAGTCATTGCCCTAGCCGCCCCTTGTCCTATTAATAGGACCCTTGCCGCCCTCTCTTGTTGTTGTTGGTTCGATTCCTTGGAGGTGTGAACAAACATAGAGAGGTGTGAGCTAGGGCAAAGGGCGACAACATCAAGGTGGCGCAACCTTCCTCCTCTTTGTAGCCGCAAGCCTTCTTCTCCTTCTTCTCCTCTTGGCACAACTTGGAGAAGGGCTTGGTGGTGACATCTCTTGGAGAGAATTGGAAGTTTAAGGTGGCGACAACTTGAGGGCTTGGAGCTCTCCTTCTTCCATCAAAGGCGCAAGCAAGTTCTTCTTGTTCTTCTTCTCATCTTCTTGGCGCAAGGATTCTTTGAGCTTGGTGGCGTCTTATTGCCACAAGCCCTCATCGTCCCTTGGCCATAGGCGCACCTTGGAGGTGGCGCAAGCAAAGAAGAAGAAGGAAGTACTTGGCGCATCATCTTCCTCCTCATCTCTTCTTGGCGCTTCTACCTTGGAGGTGGCGCAAGTTTTGAAGAGAGTGATAAGGCTTGATTCTCTTCCCGAGGCTAGCACCAAGCGTGGAAGGGAGCAACGATCAAGGAGTCGACGCGTGGATACTTGTAGAGGACGAACGCTTGGGCGTCTTCAACTTGGCACCTTCATCCTAACAAGCAATAGAGGTGCTAATGTAAGTACCCCTTAAGATAAGGGGGGTCCCCTTCTAGGGGGAGCATAACCCTAAAGCATATGGCGCATAAAATTTTCTTCTTGCGGAACTAGGGTTATAGGATCGATATGCATGCTAAAAGATCAACTTGATAATAAGAAAACAATCATACCATCGCCATGGGGAAGATGTTTCCTTGGAAGCAAAGATCAAAGTAGATCTTCTCCTTGTCGTCACACACAAGATGATGTCGCTATCTCTCTTGGTGCCCCTTGTGCTAGCAAGGTTCCAAGAGGTCCTTGTCGAGTGAAGGGAAAATGAGATCTCTTTCTTCTTGGCCGAATCCTCCTCAACCTTCAAAGCGTCGCCACACTCACGAGAGAGACGAGAGGAATATGGGCGAGAGGAATATGTCCAAGCGAAAATAGAGTATATTCTATTTTGATGAGCGCACTCTCCAAATGGAGATCATGGTTACTAAAAATAGTAACCACTCCTCACCACAACGTTCACGCCAAGTGAACTTGTCGCCTACTCCTCTCCCTATGAACCAAGCGCTCATTTAGTGAGCCAGTTCACTTTGGTTCGGTTTAAGAACCAATCAAGCCAATGATCTAGTCTAGATCTTAAATAAACCCTAAGGTTCACGATCTAACCGTCGATCTCAACGATGCCCCTGATCTGACCGATCTGGCATACATTCTCTCGATCGAAGCTTACCGATCTCAAGCCCTAATCAATCAAACATGATCAGACCAGATCTCACTCACAATCAGAGATTAAATCCCTTTAAACTGAACCCAAACAATTCAGTCCACACGATCTGACTTAAGTAAGCCATATCATCAAATTGTGCGACCCTAAGGGTTTCCTTTAAATGTCGGTAACGATAACTCACGTTATCACGATCAGTGAGGGGTATCTAGCAACACATCACTGTCTCCCGATAGAAAGGAAAGAGTCTTCCAAGACTACACCCAAACCATAGCACAAGTGTGACTCAAATCACTAGGCATGCATATTTCCTTTGCCACTGGATGTTCTTATTGGACAAGCCTGTCAAGCTCGTAATTCCAATATGATGAGCATGATTAGAACAGATGAACACAGTCACCTGGGTATGGCCATACACTTTCTCAATCATCTCATCCAGGGGGCCCCTTTAGAACATCACACTCCTTAAACAAGGAGACGGCAATCCTATGTCTATCACTAGTGCTCTAACCTGACTCAAGCTCACCATCCAAGATAGTCTATAATCATTATGTTTCAAATGATATTGAACTACCTCAAAACAATGACAATCATCATTTAGAAAACACAAGTGATCTCAAGTCAGAGGAAATGTGCCACTTGTCATATCCAAGGAATATTCACATTGTGACAAACAATTGAACATCCTAGTAGGGTCTGTCCAGTACATCCCATGTACCCATGAGTCTACATCTTATTCCATGCTCGAAGCATCCTATAAGATTAGAACACATATTAGTCTTAACCATATCAAGGCTGTCTCATGTTCACCAAGATATATCGACTAAGGACATAATAGCTTGTCAGCCCAGCTGAACAGCTTTGAGACATTATTCAGAAGAACATATATTGCAGCAGACAATGTAGCTAACTGAATAACAACCATGCCTTTATAAACATAACAGTTTATTACATGATATAGATACATTCCCACAGGCCTCAAACATTAGCCTTAAGGGCATACCCCAACAATCTCCCACTTGCACTTAATCTAATGGTTGAGAAATCTCAAACCCATATTATTACAGTGCTTCTCATGCTTCTGCTGCGCCAGAGGCTTGGTAAGCGGGTCTGCCAGATTGTCATCTGTATGAACCTTGCAGATTTTGATCTTGCCACGATCTATGATCTCCCTGATCAAATGAAACCGTCTCTGTATGTGCTTGGACTTCTGGTGCGACCGTGGTTCCTTTGCTTGTGCGATTGCTCCAGTGTTATCACAAAAGATAACCAAAGGATCTGCACTCGAAGGAACAACACCAAGTTCTCTCACGAACTTACGAATCCACATTGCCTCCTTGGATGCTTCCGAGGCTGCAACATACTCGGCTTCTGTTGTGGAATCAGCAACAGTTGACTGTTTGAAACTTTTCCACACCACTGCACCTCCATTCAAGCTAAAAACATAGCCTGATTGCGATCGGAAATCATCCTGGTCAGACTGGAACGAAGCGTCAGTATATCCTTCAATACTGAGTTCTTCCTGACCACCATATATCAAGAACATATCTTTGGTCCTCCGCAGATATTTTAAAATGTTCTTGACTGCAATCCAGTGCGCCATACCTGGATTACTCTGGTAACGACTGGTCACGCTTAACCCGTAAGCGACGTCTGGGCGAGTACACAACATCGCATACATAATGGATCCAATAGCCGAAGCATAAGGCGTATTGTCCATTTCATCTTTCTCAGTCTGTGTTTGTGGACACTGACTCTTCGAAAGATTCAGACCATGTCTGACTGGAAGATATCCTCGTTTAGAATTCTCTAAATGAAATCTTTCCAGGACCTTATCGATGTAAGTACTCTGGCACAGCCCGAGAAGCCTCTTAGATCTATCCCTGTAGATCTTCACACCTAACACATAGGCTGCTTCTCCTAGATCTTTCATCTGGAAACATTTCCTTAGCCATGCTTTAACAGCATGCATTTCAGGAATATCATTTCCAATGATCAAGATGTCATCGACGTAGAGGACTAGGAAAGTAATCACGCTCCCACTAAACCTCTTATACACACACGGGTCATCCTCGTTCTTGATGAAACCAAATTCGGTAACTGAGTCATCAAAACGAATATTCCAGCTTCTAGATGCTTGTTTAAGTCCATAAATGGACTTCTTTAACTTGCATATCTTATGACGATCTGCTGGATTAGTGAAACCTTCTGGTTGTGTCATGTACACATCCTCATCCAGATTTCCATTAAGGAAAGCTGTTTTCACATCCATCTGCCAAATCTCATAATCATAATATGCAGCTATCGCGAAAAGAATCCGAATAGACTTAAACATGGCTACAGGTGAGAAAGTTTCATCATAATCTATCCCGTAGATTTGTTTGAAACCTTTCGCAACTAGCCTGCCTTTATAGGTAACCACGTTACCATCCATGTCAATCTTCTTCTTGAAGATCCACTTACAGCCTATAGGGATAACTCCCGGAGGCGGATCAACCAAATCCCAAACTTGGTTATCTGACATGGAGTCCATCTCGGCGCGCATAGCTTCAAGCCATCTCGCTGACTCCGGTCCACTGACCGCATCCGCATAAGTGAGGGGTTCATCATTGTTAATGATGTAGACTCCGTCATAGCGCTCAGGCTGTCGACGGATCCTACCCGATCTTCGCGGTTCCCGTGATATCTGAGCCTCAGGTTGTTCAATAACCTGTTCTACCAGCTCAGGCTCATCCAACTCTGCTTGAGCACTTTGTCCTTCCTCTGGATTCTCATCCAGTTTTATTTCTCTCCCACTGGCCTCTTGCAGAAGAAACTCCTTCTCAAGAAATATGGCCGTCCGAGCAACAAAAACCTTGTTCTCCTTGGGATCGAAGAAATAATAACCCTTAGTTTCCTTAGGGTAACCGACAAAGATACATTTGTCAGATCTACTCTCTAGTTTCCCAGAGGCGAGCTTTTTGACATAAGCCTCGCAACCCCAGATCCTGATAAATGTCAAGCTTGGCTGTTTCCCATACCATAATTCATATGGCGTCTTTGAAACTGCCTTGGATGGCACTCGGTTTAGTACCTTTGCAGCTGTTTCCAGCGCAAAACCCCAAAAGGAGTAAGGAAGAGTAGCCTGACTCATCATAGAACGAACCATATCAAGTAGCGTTCTATTTCTCCTCTCGGACACACCATTCCATTGCGGTGTTCCTGGCGGAGTGAGCTGTGAGATAATCCCACACTCCCTTAGATAGTCAGTAAATGCATGACTTAGGTATTCACCACCTCGATCAGAACGAAGTGCCTTGATATTTCGGCCTAGCTGATTTTGTACTTCATTTTTGAACTCTTTGAACTTGTCAAAAGATTCACTTTTATGTCTCATTAAATAGACATACCCATATCTACTGAAATCATCAGTAAAGGTAATGAAGTACTGATAGCCACCTCTGGCATGTTTACTAAAAGGCCCACACACATCACTGTGTATAAGGTCAAGTAAACCTGAAGCCCTTTGACCTTTGTGAGGAAAAGGTGACTTCGTCATTTTACCCATCAAACAAGCTTTGCATGTATCAATCTCCTTATAGGAGAATGATCTCAGCAGTCCATGATCATGCAACCGCTTAATGCGTTTCTCGTTAATATGGCCTAAACGACTATGCCATAGCAAGGTGCTGTCATCAGCATACTTGGCTTTCTTAATATCAATTTGCTGTATTGAACATTCCATGTCCAACATGAATAACCCATTGTTAATTGAACCAGTTGCATAAACAATATTATCATAAGACAAAATACACTTTGAAATATTGCATTCAAAGGAAAACCCCTTCCTGACAAGAGCAGGAATGGAGATAATATTTTTAGTTATACTGGGAACAAAGTAACAACTGTTTAGTTCCAATACAAGTCCAGATGGTAAAGAAATAAAGTAGTCTCCTACAGCAACAGCAGCAACCCGTGCCCCGTTTCCAACTCGTAGGTCCACCTCATGCTGTCCCACCTGCCTTCTTCTCTTGAGTTCCTGTACATTTGAACAAATGTGAACTCCACATGCAGTGTCCAACACCCATGATACAGAAGAAGAAAACATGACCTCAGTCACGAATATACCTGAGCCAGAAGCAAAGCTTCCCCTCTTATCTCCTTGGAGCGCTTTACAGTCCTTTTTCCAGTGACCCAGCTGGCCACAGTGGAAACACCTGTATTCCTTAGACCGCTTCACCTTTTGCTTCAGTGCCTTGCTGTAGTTCTTGACCGGGGCCTTGCCCTTCTTCCCCTTCTTTTTGTTCCTGGAAGGAACCATTAAGACAGAGGTCGAAGGCTTACCCTTCAGAGTCTCCTCAGTGGTCAAGAGCATATTCAGCAGCTCTGCCGGAGTACAATCGATTTTGTTCATATTAAAATTAATAATGAACGCGTCGAATGACGGCGGGAGAGACTGCAGAATAATATCCACAGCAAGCTCCTGGTTGATGGTATGCCCCAGTTTCTCTAGAGCCTCCTTGTGCCCAATCATCTTGAGCACGTGAGCTCCCACTGGGCTCCCTTCAGCCAGTTTGCTCTGAAAGAAGAGCTTCGTCAAATTGTAGCGTTCAGTCCTCGCCTGTGCAGCATACAGCATCTTGAGGTTTGCTATAATCTGTATAGCCGACATATCCTCATGCTGACGCTGCAGCGGTGGCGTCATAGACGCTAGCATCAGGCAAGCGACATCAATGCTATCATTGACGTGCTTTTCATAGGCTTCCCGAACCGCCCTTGCGGCATTCGGAGCGGGCTGCGGCGGTATCGCCGTCTCGAGGACATACAGTTTCCTCTCTGCCTTAAGAACGATCTTAAGGTGTCCAAACCAGTCAGAGAAGTTCTGCCCAGCAAACTTCTCCCTTTCCAGTAGGGATCGCACATTGAAGTTCATGGTGTTCGTTGCTGCAGGTATCTACAACAATGCAAGAACAGCAAGGTCAGTATCAATGTATAAGAATCAATCAGGACTTAAGAAAGATTCTTTTTCTCACTATTTTATCAGGCGTGAAAAATCCAGCAAAACAGCCCGAAAGAGTAGAACTCTTTTAGTGAGATGGGATCCAGATTTCATACTTGGTCTCCGCGTCCCGCTCAGGCGAGATAAGATGCACAGAGAGTACAAGCACTAGTTTCTGGTAGGCAGTCCCTGCCGATCGCCAACCCGTGCGATTCCCCTTCATCCGGGCAGTCCAGCAGACTGTGCCAACTGAGTTGGTACAACACAATCTCTGACCCCACAGATGGCTGCCTCCATGTGCTACCATATGCGCCACATATGTAGCCTACATGGTCAAGCTGACCCGACCTACTCCCTGGACCACCACGTGCTATGCTGAGCAACGAGAAGGGATAAATCCCTACTCTGTAACACGCAGGTGTAATCCCGCACCGTCTGAAGATAGATGGACGTGCCCACTGAGTGGGTACAACACGGCTCCAACGATAATCAGAACAGTGAGGTTTCGCGTCAGAAGGCTTACGAGCTTGATATTTAAGCGTTGGATTTTAACGGTCTTTTATCTTCTTGCCTATCATGCAATTCCTATGGTGATAGCAGAAGATAATTTAATCATGCAATTCTAATATTAAGCAATAAAAGAAAGCATGAATCTTATGTGGTAAAAGCCCATAGCCCTAGTGAGACCTTAACCTAACTTAAGTCTTCACTTGCTCTTCATGGGTCTTTAGCTGCTCATCTGGCCCAAACCTGGGCCCAAGCGCCATCAGCAGCTCTGATGCGCCCACCAGGAAATTGCGCCAGGTCCTAGGGTCGAACCCTAGACCTCCCACCTGGTCCAGCCACTGCTGCAAGCGCCTCTGCCAAGTGTGCTCTGTGCTCTTGTCTAATTAAATTACAAATTTAACTATCTAGACAAGAGTGACACGCAGGTCACTTACATTTATAAATTAAAACACAGTGATGCGCAGATCACAATAATTAATTTACAATTTTTTTTTTTTTAATTCAGGCACGCAGGCCCCAGCACAGCACACAAATAATATGAGCAGCCCACATAAGACTAAATAACCAAGCATATGCATCAATCAATAACCATGTGATCCAATCATAAAAATTAAAATTTTTGAAAACCCCATGGGATCAATTTTAATTTTTCCTTATTTGCCCTACAACCTTACAACGGTCCATCACTAGGGATCCACTCATCCAACCTAGTCAGATCCACTGCCCTTGCATGCACCAAGTCCTAACTGACTTGAGTCGACCATAGGGTCAACCATGCATGCGCAAGGGCTGAACGACCACACAGAGTTCTGGCAAACGGGCGTGACCCCGGGCCTAACTCAGGTGCGTTCATAAGTCGTCTCAAGCAGACATCGCTACACACCTGTCTGCAGTCGACCTATAGCCACCATAGGCTTGCGCCAAGGTGCTATTTGATCGACCCATTCAGGCTGTCAGATGATCTGATCAGACATTCTGGATCTAACCTAGGGGTTGACTTCAACCCTAATGACCCGTCTAAGGGTTTATAGTAAAGCCTTAGATCTATAATGAGTCGCGCAAGTATTCAAGTTTTGTAAAACAAAAACAAGATGCGCCAACTTACAACATACATGCGCCAATAGATGGAAACATATTTCATACATGAAGTTTCGCAAGATGATAAAACCTATCATGCAACTTTTGCATGTTATATAGATCTAAGCATATGGAATCACAAGGCCAAAGCAATCATAATGAACATGCATTCAACCAATCCTCTGATACCAATTGTAAGTACCCCTTAAGATAAGGGGGGTCCCCTTCTAGGGGGAGCATAACCCTAAAGCATATGGCGCATAAAATTTTCTTCTTGCGGAACTAGGGTTATAGGATCGATATGCATGCTAAAAGATCAACTTGATAATAAGAAAACAATCATACCATCGCCATGGGGAAGATGTTTCCTTGGAAGCAAAGATCAAAGTAGATCTTCTCCTTGTCGTCACACACAAGATGATGTCGCTATCTCTCTTGGTGCCCCTTGTGCTAGCAAGGTTCCAAGAGGTCCTTGTCGAGTGAAGGGAAAATGAGATCTCTTTCTTCTTGGCCGAATCCTCCTCAACCTTCAAAGCGTCGCCACACTCACGAGAGAGACGAGAGGAATATGGGCGAGAGGAATATGTCCAAGCGAAAATAGAGTATATTCTATTTTGATGAGCGCACTCTCCAAATGGAGATCATGGTTACTAAAAATAGTAACCACTCCTCACCACAACGTTCACGCCAAGTGAACTTGTCGCCTACTCCTCTCCCTATGAACCAAGCGCTCATTTAGTGAGCCGGTTCACTTTGGTTCGGTTTAAGAACCAATCAAGCCAATGATCTAGTCTAGATCTTAAATAAACCCTAAGGTTCACGATCTAACCGTCGATCTCAACGATGCCCCTGATCTGACCGATCTGGCATACATTCTCTCGATCGAAGCTTACCGATCTCAAGCCCTAATCAATCAAACATGATCAGACCAGATCTCACTCACAATCAGAGATTAAATCCCTTTAAACTGAACCCAAACAATTCAGTCCACACGATCTGACTTAAGTAAGCCATATCATCAAATTGTGCGACCCTAAGGGTTTCCTTTAAATGTCGGTAACGATAACTCACGTTATCACGATCAGTGAGGGGTATCTAGCAACACATCACTGTCTCCCGATAGAAAGGAAAGAGTCTTCCAAGACTACACCCAAACCATAGCACAAGTGTGACTCAAATCACTAGGCATGCATATTTCCTTTGCCACTGGATGTTCTTATTGGACAAGCCTGTCAAGCTCGTAATTCCAATATGATGAGCATGATTAGAACAGATGAACACAGTCACCTGGGTATGGCCATACACTTTCTCAATCATCTCATCCAGGGGGCCCCTTTAGAACATCACACTCCTTAAACAAGGAGACGGCAATCCTATGTCTATCACTAGTGCTCTAACCTGACTCAAGCTCACCATCCAAGATAGTCTATAATCATTATGTTTCAAATGATATTGAACTACCTCAAAACAATGACAATCATCATTTAGAAAACACAAGTGATCTCAAGTCAGAGGAAATGTGCCACTTGTCATATCCAAGGAATATTCACATTGTGACAAACAATTGAACATCCTAGTAGGGTCTGTCCAGTACATCCCATGTACCCATGAGTCTACATCTTATTCCATGCTCGAAGCATCCTATAAGATTAGAACACATATTAGTCTTAACCATATCAAGGTTGTCTCATGTTCACCAAGATATATCGACTAAGGACATAATAGCTTGTCAGCCCAGCTGAACAGCTTTGAGACATTATTCAGAAGAACATATATTGCAGCAGACAATGTAGCTAACTGAATAACAACCATGCCTTTATAAACATAACAGTTTATTACATGATACAGATACATTCCCACAGGCCTCAAACATTAGCCTTAAGGGCATACCCCAACAACTAACCCTAACACATCCTTGTGTTCTCTCTCTCGCATGGATCCTTGGGACTGGAATGTGTTTCGGGTGTAATGCTTCTTCCGCTGCGTCCTGGGACTGCAAAAATTTTAAATTACACCCGGCATTCCCTAACAGTGGTATCAGAGCTACTTGCGAGAAACACAAGGTGTACGTTTGCTTGTGTGAAAAATTTTTGGAAAATTTTTCTTTCATCCATGCGCGATTCACCTAGAAGGCGCTTTCATCCAAACTTCTTTTATCAATTTTATGGCCGAAATTTGGATTGTGTTTATGATGGATTTAAGACCAAAGGCGCACGTAGTTTTGTCAAGTAGGACGGGCATTGTGTCTTCGGACTGGCCGGGTCTCTTGATCTGACAAAATTGCCAGCCGATAGGGTCCATGAAATCATCATGAAACTTGATCCCAATTTTAGCATAAATTTGATTGAGAGAGTGCTTTGGATGGAGTTGGCGCATAAGGGGATAAAATTTGATTATTTCGGTTTTTCAAATTTTATATATGCGCCACTTGTCTCTTCCTTGGGTTAATATGGTCATAGCGGGTGCCCTCCTGTGTTGTGATGTGGAAGCATGTTTCCACCTGTGATGAATGCTTGTAAAATCTTTCTACCACCTGCGTGTGGTTCTTCCCCTTCTTGATGTAAAATTTAATCTTTCCTTAGAATAGATGTAGAATTGTTTACATGAGATAGGTTAAGGTTCATCAAAGACAACAAGGTGTCTTCTTCAACCGATATCAGAGTGGCGCCAGCTTTGGAAGCTTGGTGATGGACTTGCTGCTGAAGGAAGGACACTAGCTTTCGGCTTCTGGCATGGGCTGATTTGCTTCAGGGACTCGCAACCCTTGGATGCACGATAACATGTCACATGGCTCGTGACAAGTTATGTGTATGAAAAGGGCTATGACCATATCGACCAAAATAGCATGCCTGTGATGGTTTATTATTCTGTCCATAGCATGCCTGTGATGTTTTTCCTTTGCTGCCATAACTATAGGAAAATTGCATGCTAGAAAAGAATAAAACATGCAAAAACTCTCAATACAATATCAAGTCGATAGCCTTCTAACGCGTAGCCCTCATCAAACTATCGATCGGTGGTGTTGTGAACTGTTTCCCACCCTCGTGGGACACACCCACTTATCTTTAGGAGGTGTGTGGTGACAATGATTTCCCCAGTCCAGTTTTAACCTGGGCGTGCCTTCGCAAGGAAATTCGTTGGCCCTGGGCATAACGGTTAGGACCAGACTTGACTAGTTTTTCATATGTCACTGACATGATGAATCACTAGAGGCAGCTGTTGAGAGGATAGGGTTCTGTGTTGTATCCAGCCCTCGCTGGACACAGGGCGCCTAGTCTGTCTTAACTAAGAGGAATTGTGCGCGGCACAATTGGCTGGCATGCCTACCTAAGGAAGCATGGGACTCTCTGTGCATCTCAACTCACCCTCGTGAGTCGCGGAGACCTCGCGTGAAATTAGGATCCTACTCATATATTTCCAAGTTGAGTTTTGAGAGTTATCAACTCGTTAAGGAAATAGTGGGAGTATAGCATTTAATTTAAAGTCCTTGTTAAATGCTTTATCATAGTACTTATTTTGCTTGTTTGCTTATTGTAGATGATTCCATCTCCTGAACCTAGATTGAAACTTCTTAAAAATAAATTGGATGGAACAAATTGGACAAGATGGTTCAGACTTTTGTCCAAACTTCTAGAACATGAGAATATGGTCTATCTTCTTGAAAGACCTCCAACCCAACCCTGTATATATTTTTGTACAGAGTGGGAGTGGAATGTCTATCTTGAACATTGTGTGGATAGTGAACATTACACTGCTCTTATTTTGAGGTGCTTGACCCCTGAGGTCCAGGTTGAGTGTGATGAGATGGGGATTTATGATATGATCATACATCTTCGACGTCTCTTCACACCGGGCACTTCAAATAGTAATCAAGAGAGTGTTGTTGGATCTTCTGGGTGTTTGCTTGAATCCAAGAATGACTATGGTTCCGTATCTTCGAAGCTAAAACTTCGGAAGACTGGGAATGCATGGAAATTTCAGGATGGATTAAGGCCCAGGAAGAGCATGGCACAAAAGAAGGGATGTTATCCATCTGCTTCAGGTATTGTGTTACTGAGGTCTTTATGTCTACTTCTTATTCATGGGTACTGGGTACCGCATGAGGAGCTTACATATGTTTTTCATATGCAGGGGCTCAAAAGAAGTAGGACAATAAGGCTTGATGGGATCGACTTTCGAGTCAGGGACGGAGCATTGGATGCTGCTGTTGATGTCATCTCACTACCTTCAAAGACTTCAACTAGAACTTTGCTATTATGTACTAGCTTTTGTATTAGAACATTATGTCCATTATTTTGAATGGATTTTCAGTTTGAAATAAATTGGTATTTCCTTAAATCTGGAATGTTCTATAGTAGTGGTACAATTGAGGATAGCTTATAGTTCTGTATATAACACTAAATAGATCAAGTCCAATGATTCAATCAATACCATCTCTTTGCATTGTCTCTTGGGCCATAAGACATAAGTCACATCCAAAAGTCCATGGACTATTAGGATTATTATCCTTTCAGGGTTATGATATATGTGAGCCTAGTCTAATGGACAAGATGGCAGATGCTACCTTCATTTAGGAAGGAGAGAGAGGTTAGATGCTTGTTGGATCTAGTGCACAGCAATGTGTGTAGACCCATGGAGACAAGCACTAAGTGGTATACTTCATTAAGTTGGGATATGTCATATCCAACACGTAACTTTGGAGAAATCCAAGAAGTTAAGAAATGAAGTATAGAATCGAATTGGAGAATCTATTAAAACCCTTTGATTGGATCAAAGTAGGAAGTGAAGAATTTGATGACTATCTTGAGGAGTGTGGGGTTGTCTCACAGCTTACTTGGAACACCACAACTGTGTGGTGAAATTCAAAGAAAGAAAAGGGAACACATTGGATGTGGTTCCACCTTTGAATAGTCATGCAAATTTACTTCCTTTAGAGGCCATGCAAGCAACTGTTCTGACACTCCATAGTGTGTACTTGTGGGGCACTGAAAGTGCTGCTTCTATCCCGATGAGAACAAAAATATTTGTTGCTCAAACTACTGTCTTTCATGAGGAGATATTTTTTGAAAGAAGCTGGTGGGAGTAGATTTGATTAGGACAAGGTCCAAAAATCAACCACAATACAGTTAGACACAAATGGAGAGTAGATTCACACATGCAGGTTGAAAAGTCAACCTGAGGTTCAAGTAACACAGGAATCACATGAGTCTGAATGGATTCGAAATACTCTCACAGGTTGTGGGCATGACGAATTTTTCATCTAGGATGAACCTAAAGACTTATGAGGAAATGGAAGCGGTCAGTGGACCAGATTCCAAGAAATGGCTGAGCGCCATAAGAACCATAATGGACTCCATGTCTGCTAATCAAGTGTGGGACTTGATTGAGCCGCCAAAGGGGTAACACCCAGAGGCTGTATGTGGATCTTCTTGGAAGATAGACATGAAAGGTAACATTGTTACCTATGATGACAAGCTAGTGAATGAAATTTCGGATAAGTCCACTGGGTGGATATTGATGAAATTTTTCACCGATAGCTTTGTTTGAGTCCATTAGGTATCTACTTGTTATAATTGCATGTTCTGTTATAGCGTGTTGTTATGAAAATTGCTTTTCTTAATGGACGTCTGGAAGAGGATGTCTAGATGGAAATAGCCAAAATGTTTTCATACAGTCACCATAAAGATATGTATGGTATTATACAAGTATCCTGTGTTTACAAGAAGATCAGTGGGAGCATCATAATGTTTCTTGTTCTAATTGATTGACGATATTCTCCTCACTTGAAATGACATCCCAGCTCTTCACGCAGTGAAGTACAGGCTTGGAATGTATTTCGAGAAGAATGACCTAGGGAATGCAGCCTACATCCTAGGCATGTGGATCAACTGGGATCCAAGAAAGTCATTGCCCTTTAGTCAATCTACGTTCATCCAAGAGATTCTGGAGAGGTTCATGTTGGATCATTCCAAAGGATGATACCTTCCAGAGAGACATGGTCTGATTCTCTGCATGATGCAATGTCTTTTGACACAGCAGGAGAGAGACAACATGATTCTATAGTCCTAATACATTGGGTATAGGATAGATCATGTTTTGTGCAACTAGCACAAGACTATGTGTGGCGAATGCTTGGAGCATGGCCAGTAAGTTTCAATCTAATCCTAGTGTTCATACACTAGATAGCTGTGAAAGCAATCCTTCGTACTTTGGAAGTATAAAGGATTGAATTTTAGTCTGTGATAGACAGGAAGAACTTTGTGTACTGGGTACACTGACATTTCGTTCCGGTCTAATGACTATTGTTCACAGTCAGGATTTGCCTTTTGCCTTGATGTGGTGTTGTTGGCTGAAAGAGCTTTATGCAAACTGCAGTGGCAAATTCTACAATAAGGCTGAGTACATTGCAGCTTCTTGTGGCAGCCAAGGAAGCAGCTTCATTCATTTGAACTTGATTTAGTCCCTGATGTTTGATGGTCCAGTATAGTTCTTATTGGGGCCGTAAGCATGTGTAAAGGAACTTAGCACTCAAGTATGTACTGCAGCGATATCATCTGATCTTAGAGATCATGGATAAAGATGATGATTCAAACTTGTTAAAATAAACACAGATAGCAATCTGGAAAACCCCACTGACGTAGCCTCTGGCGCAGCGGAAGCTAAATAAGTCATACTAGAGACATAGGGACTGATTAAACATCAGTTGCCCTTGGTCTTAGTGCAAGTGGGAGATTGTTGGTGTATATGCCCTACAGACCAATGTATGGACATGGTCAGGCATTGCTTGAATGTACTTTGATAGAATTAATGAAATTAATATAATCAATAAAGGCATGGTCGTTATTATGCAGATTGCTTTACCTGCGTTGATGTATTGAATTGCATATATAATGTCCCAGGAGTTTGGATTGGATCCATTCTCACAAGCTATCCCCAATCAAGGTACCTTAGCAGATATGGGACAACTTTGGTACATGTGAGACTGGTGTATGGGCTGGTTAGGTGCAGGGCACAGTAACGCAGACATACAGGTGCATTGGATGGACTGGAGTGATCCATCGTGAGGATTGATTTGTCTAGTCAACAAGTCAATCTCACATGCAAGAGGTTTGCATTGATCCTTAGACTTGAGGTATTCATGTCTAGACTTGATGAAGGGTATGCTTTAATACAGTCTTACGTCTCTCCGTAATTGGGAGATCAAAACGACTGTCATTGGGCATGTCATAAATCATGTAGAGGCATGGATGACTAATAGTAGGATTTGCCCCTTCCATATTGGAAGCATGATATCCACCTAGGGGCGCCCCACCTTATTGGTGCATGACAGGAAAGTGTGGCCACACTTGTTGAGTCATGACCAATGCATTGGATAATAAACTTGAGACTAATCCAATGGCAGGATATCAGCTTAGGCAAAGGGATCTGTAATGCAATGGGAATCCTCGTTGCTTGTTAGGAGTTGTTGCCATAATGACTTAAGTCCTATGACATGGGTAGTAGTGATGTGTTGCTAGATACCCCTCACTACTTATGATGTTTACATCATTGCCATCGTCATATGGATCCTACGGGGTCACACGCAATAGACTCTTGACGTTGCTTTAATCAGAAGCCTTTGGATCAAGTTATTGGATAACTTGGATCCATTTGGAAGATTTCATCAGCGCCAATGGGCCTGATGAGTTGGAAGAAAGTTATTGGAGCCAAACTTCATTTTTGGCAGGTTGACCTGAAATTGACCTTAATTGGTCACATTTGGATTAGGGTTGCATTGGATTGGATCCAATGGCTTAATCAACCCATGCCATGAAGTTTGGGCTAGCTCATTATCCAATGAGGCCCAATAATAAGTTGTCATGAAGAGGGAATTGGCTTAAAAGGGTATAATGGGGAGAAACCCAACCCCATTGGCGCCTAGGGGCATAATGGGGTGTGGGTGGCATAAGTTGCTTCCTTTGGAAGGAAGTGGCGCCTCCCCCTTCATCCCTTCATGGTATCTTGTCTCTATGGTAAGTATTGGGGCTGATATGGCTTGAGGACTCTTTTGGAAAGAGCTTGAGCGCATATGAGAAGTAGGGAGATGTTTATGGTAAAGTCTTGGAGACTTTCCTTATCTCATAAACCCTACATGCACTCAAACCCTTACCCTAGCCAAATACCTCTTGCATGTTGCGCCTAGCCCTTCTCCTTGGATGGAAAGAATGCCTCTAAGGCATGTCTTGGGCTGATATGGCTATTGGGCAAATAAGGATAGGTTGAATGAGGTTTATGGCAAAGTCTTGGAGACTTTCCTTACCACAAACCCCTCTCATCCTAACCGCCCACTTGGCATGATCCTAGTCATTGCCCTAGCCGCCCCTTGTCCTATTAATAGGACCCTTGCCGCCCTCTCTTGTTGTTGTTGGTTCGATTCCTTGGAGGTGTGAACAAACATAGAGAGGTGTGAGCTAGGGCAAAGGGCGACAACATCAAGGTGGCGCAACCTTCCTCCTCTTTGTAGCCGCAAGCCTTCTTCTCCTTCTTCTCCTCTTGGCGCAACTTGGAGAAGGGCTTGGTGGCGACATCTCTTGGAGAGAATTGGAAGTTTAAGGTGGCGACAACTTGAGGGCTTGGAGCTCTCCTTCTTCCATCAAAGGCGCAAGCAAGTTCTTCTTGTTCTTCTTCTCATCTTCTTGGCGCAAGGATTCTTTGAGCTTGGTGGCATCTTATTGCCACAAGCCCTCATCGTCCCTTGGCCATAGGCGCACCTTGGAGGTGGCGCAAGCAAAGAAGAAGAAGGAAGTACTTGGCGCATCATCTTCCTCCTCATCTCTTCTTGGCGCTTCTACCTTGGAGGTGGCGCAAGTTTTGAAGAGAGTGATAAGGCTTGATTCTCTTCCCGAGGCTAGCACCAAGCGTGGAAGGGAGCAACGATCAAGGAGTCGATGCGTGGATACTTGTAGAGGACGAACGCTTGGGCGTCTTCAACTTGGCACCTTCATCCTAACAAGCAATAGAGGTACTAACCCTAACACATCCTTGTGTTCTCTCTCTCGCATGGATCCTTGGGACTGGAATGTGTTTCGGGTGTAATGCTTCTTCCGCTGCGTCCTGGGACTGCAAAAATTTTAAATTACACCCGGCATTCCCTAACAAAAATTACACCCGTAATTTCTATTACGGCAGGGGTGTGTTTTTCAAACGTGCTCTGATTTGCATGAAAATTGACGGGCGGCTTCGTCTCGACGTCTGTAATTCATTGGTGTGCTCAGATCTTCCAAAATCCATCAAAATATGGCACATTTTAACCTGAAAATCATGAAAAACCAGAAAAGATGTAGATTTTGTAATATTTGATAAAAAGGGCATGAAAATAAGCAAAGTAGTATAAATATGACACAAAAAGAGCAATGAAATGACACAAAATATACTATAAATTTTGGTGTCATCACACGTGCCATCGTGCCAAACCCCGTCCTGCCAACACTGTGTTAGGAAACCCCGGGGATATTTTACAAAATTTTAGAGATGCAAACACATTGCGTGGCGGAAGAATATCCCTAAAACAGGCCGGTCCCAAAAACCCAATGAAGATCGCATGTGAGGGAGTCGACACGATGAGATAGAAGATACCATGATCAAGGCGAGGCTAATGTCGTAGTAGGCGCCCAAGCGTGCGCCCTCTGCAGTTTCACACACACGGATCACCTCGAGTCCTCTTCTTCCACGCCCGGTGCTAGCCTCGGGAAGAAAATCCAAGCCTTAGGAGAGCCCTCCAAGAAACTTGCGCCGCCACCAAAGGGAGAAGCGCCAAGAGCAAGGAGGAAGAAGGAGATGCCGCCAAGTTCAACTTCACCTTGCGCCAAGGAGAAGAGGAAGAGGATCACTTGCGGCTTGATGGAAGAAAGGAGGAAGTTGCGCCCTTGTCCCTTGCTTTCGCCCTCTTGATGATGCTCACGCCTCCAAGGAATAAGTGTCATGAGAGGGGCGGCTAGGGGGGTTATTTATAGGGCAAGGGGCGCCTAAAACATGGCTACAATTAAGTCAAGTGGGCGGCTAGGAGAAGAAGGAGGGAATCAAGTCCTAATCTAATTAGGACTCAAGTGGGCTGTTTGATCAAGATTTAAATCAAGTCCTAATCCAATTAGGACTCCAATTATTTATTTAATTAATTAAATCCTAATCCAATTAGGACTCTAATTAATTTAAATAAATCAGTCCATTAGATCCCACAAAAATAGGACTCTAATTAATTAATTAATTAGCCCCTATTTTATCTCCCATCATTAATTAAAATCACATGAGGCATAGGCGCTAACCCTAGTCTAACTAGGGTTAAGCATGCGCCTGCCCTCTTCTTCTCCTTAAGCTCAATAAGCCCAACTTTTCAATGGGCCCAGCCCAATGTCCATTATGCATGTTAACCAAGCCCTTGGATCCAATCCAATTTAACCCAAGGTCAAATTAGGCTAACCATGGTTAATATGTCGTAAATGGAAGTTGGCCCTAATAAATTTCTTCCATCTCATCAGGCCCATTGGCGCTGATGAATTCTCCAAAATAGATCTGAGTTATCCAATAACTCGATCATAAGGCTTCCCGATCAATACGAGAACTCGAGTATCAAGGTGCACGACCCTAAAGGTTCCTCTGACGTTGGCAGTGTTGACCTATGGTAACCACAAGCAGTGAGTGGCACCTAGCAGTGCATCGCTGCTACCCAAGTCATCGGAATCGATATCGACATCGACATCCCCATCATCGCAACCAGTAACAAATGCATTACAGTCTCTTTGCCGAACTGATATCCGATTGGTCAAGTGTGTCACCACTTGCTTTTATCTAATCTCATGGCTATGACTAAATCAGGTCTAACCTAGGTATGGCCATACACTTCCAGTCATAGAACCATAGAGGAGCTCCATGGATATCATTGTTCCCTTAAGAAGAGGCAAATCCTATGTTTGTGCATTGACCTTCTCATATGGGTCGTGATATGCCCAATGACAACCGTTATTACCTCCCAACTACGGCAAGATGTTAGGTTGTATCAAAGCATATCCCTAACCATATAGAATGGCCAATGACCTCAAGTGAAGGGATCAATGCATCTCCTATCTCTTGTGAGAATAACTCATGACACCAAATTATTGTCTCACAGCGGGTCGGTCTAGTATATCCACCACTGATATACACATATGCCTGCATTAGCACCTCGTGCCTAACCAGCCCATATACTAGTCTCACAAGTACCAGAGATGTCCCATATCCACTTAGGTACATCGACTCGGGACAATCATTTGAGCACAGATCCAATCTGTCTCCAGGGACATTATCAAGTAAGTACATATTCGCAGATGTAGACAAACATAGATAATGACAATGCCAGGATGATATATATTAAATATCAATGTTAAGTAGTACAAATAATGGACCAAAACAAGGTCCTAGGGCATATACACCAACAATCTCCCACTTGCACTAAGACCTAGAGATTGAGAAATCTCAACCCCATATCTCTAGCGTGACCATCATGCTTCTGTTGCGCCAAAGCCTTGGTCAATGGGTTTGCCAGATTGTTCTCTGTGTCAACTCTGCTAATCTTGACATCACCTCTATCGATGATCTCTCTGATCAGGTGAAATCTCCTGAGTATGTGTTTGGATTTTTGATGAGACCGTGGTTCCTTGGCTTGTGCAATTGCTCCATTGTTATCATAGTAGATTTCAATGGGATCCACTGCACTGGGAACCACCTGAAGTTCAGAAATGAACTTCCTTATCCAAACAGTTTCTTTGGCTGCCTCAGAAGCGGCCACATACACAGCTTCGGTTGTATAATCAGCTATGGTGGATTGCTTGAAGCTCTTCCAGCATACAGCGCCTCCATTCATCTTGAACACATAGCCAGCCTGCGATCTGAAGTCATTAGGGTCAAACTGGAAGGACGCATCACTGTAGCCCTGCATACTAAGCCCTTCCTGTCCCCCATAGACTAAGAACAAATCCTTAGTTCTTCTCAGATACTTCAGGATGTTCTTTATAGCCACCCAGTGCTGCACTCCAGGATTGGATTGGTATCAGCTAGTTATGCTCACAGCATAAGCCACATCTGGTCTAGTACACAACATTGCATACATGATCGGTCCCACTGCCGAAGCATAAGGCACTCGACTCATGTCATCCCTCTCAGCCTGTGTGGTGGGACACTAGCTCTTTGAGAGAGTAAGGCCATGTCTCACTGGAAGGTACCCTTTCTTGGATTGCTCCAAGCTAAACCTCTCCAGGACCTTTTGAATGTAAGTACTCTGACTAAGGGCTAGGAGCTTCTTGGATCTATCCCTGTAGATCCTCACGCCTAGGATATAGGTAGCCTCCCCTAAGTCCTTCATCTCAAAACACTTCCCTAACCATGTCTTCACAGCTTGAAAACTAGGGATGTCGTTCCCAATGAGTAGTATGTCACCGACATACAAGACTAGAAAAGTCACCAAGCTCCCACTGAATTTTTTGTATACACAGGCGTCATCTTCGCTTTTGATAAAGCCATAATCTCTCATAGCTTCATCAAATCGAAGATTCCAACTTCGAGATGCTTGCTTTAATCCATAGATGGATCTCTTTAGCCTGCAGACCTTATTGGCCTCTGTAGGATGGATGAAGCCATCAGGTTGTGTCATATACACATCCTCAGTCAGCATCCCATTAAGGAAAGCTATTTTTACATCCATCTGCCATATCTCGTAATCATGATATACAGCTATAGTAAGCAGAATTTGAATGGATTTGAACATGACAACTGGCAAGAAGGTTTCATCATAATCCACCCCGTGGATTTGCTTGAATCCCTTAGCCACTAGTCTACCTTTATAGGTAACTATGTTGTCATCCATGTCTATTTTCCTCTTGAAGACCCATTTACACCCTATGGGCTTTACCCCATCAGGTAGCTCAACCAAATCCAAGACTTGGTTAGTTGACATGGAATCCATCTCGGATCTCATTGTTGGGGTATGCCCTTAAGGCTAATGTTTGAGGCCTTGGGATTGTATCAGTATCATGTAATAAACTCTTGTGTTTATAAAGGCATGGTTATTATTCAGGTTGTTACCTTCTCTGCTGCAATTAGTGTACTTCTGAATAATGTCTCAAAGCTGTTCAGCTGGGCTGACATGCTATAAAGTCCTTAGTCGAGATATCTTGGTGAACATGAGACAGCCTTGATATAATTGAGACTAATATGTATTCTAATCTTATAGGATGCTTCGAGCATGGAATAAGATGTAGACTCATGGGTACATTGGATGTACTGGACAGACCCTACTAGGATATTCAATTACTTGTCACAATGTGAATAATCCTTGTTTGCACTAAGTGGCACAAGTCCTCTGACTTGAGATCACTTGTGTTTCTAAATGATGATTGTCATTGTTTTGAGGTAGTTCAATATCATTTGAAACATAATGATTATAGACTATCTTGGATAATGATCTTGAGTCAGGTTAGGGCACTAGTGATAGATAAAGGATTGCCATCTCCTTAATTGGAGTGTGATGTTCTATAGGGGCCCCCTAGATGGGATGATTGAGATAGTGTATGGCCATACCCAGGTGACTATGATCATCTGATCTAATCATGCTCATCATATTGGAATAACAAGCTTGACATGCTTGTCCAATAAGAACATCCAGTGGCAAAGGAAAAATGTATGCCTAGTGAAGTGGATTCACACTTGTGCTGTGGTTTGGGAGTAGTCTTGGAAGACTCTTTCCTTTATATCGGGAGACAGTGATGTGTTGCTAGATACCCCTCACTGATCGTGATAATGTAAGTTATCGTTACCGACATTTAGAGGAAACCCTTAGGGTCGCACAACTTGATGATATGGCTTACTTAAGTCTGATCGTGTGGACTGAATTCTTTGGGTTCAGTTTAAAGGAGTTTAAACTCTGATTGTAAGTGAGATCTGGTCTGATCATGTTTGATTGATTGGGGCTTGAGATCGGTAAGCTTCGATCAAGAGAGATGATTCTAGATCGGTGAGATCAGGAACATCATGAGATGAACGGTTAGATCTTGAGCCATTTTGGTTCAGAGAGATCTAGACCATGGGCCGGTTTGGTTTGGTCTTTGGACCGAATTGAATTGAATTGAATTAGCTTGAACCGGTTCACATATGTGAACGCATGGTTCAAGGCTCAATCATATTTGGGCGGTTTTCTTATGGGTGAGCGCATGGCTTCATGACTTGCCATATTTGGAAGTCATGAAACGCCATCACTTGAAAAACGCCTAAATGATGATGGTGAATTGAATTCGATTGTCGCCTTGGCTTGAGAGGAGAAAGAGCTTCTTCCTTGACGGGAAGAGAGTTCGGCCAAGCATCTCTTGACTTCGACACACGCAAGGAGAACTTGGTGATTTTTGCTAGCACAAGAATTGCGCAAGGAGGAAGCCTTCATCATCCTTGTGTGCGTCTTCTTTGGAGGAGAGCTCATTTGCCCTCTTGCTTCCAAGCCGCCTCCTTCCTCATGGCTATGGTAATAGATCTCAACTTGATCTTTGCAATATAACCAAGTTAATCATATGATCTACATGCGGTCTTGAGGGTGACACCCCTATAATATTTCATGCGCCCCCCTTATTAGGGTTTCACCCCCTTTTGCGCTCCCCCTTGAAGGGGACTTTCAAATGGTATCAGAGCATGGTTTTCTTGTAGAATCATATGATTGCTTCATGTTGCTTGTTTGTGATCCGAGTATGTCATTACATGTTATAGATCTATATTGAAGTTTCATCATAGTTGCGCATGTTACCAAGTATCTAGTTGCGCATGGTAATGTAGATGAAAGCTTCTTACTTTGTTGTTGCGCATGTTGTAAGTTGTTTTTCCCTAAAAACTTTGTAACATCTTGCGCGCTCCATCTAGATCTATAAGCGCCTACTATAAACCCTTAGATGGGTTGATGGGGTTGAAAGCATCATCTAGTGTAGATCCAATAGTCTGATCAGACCGTCTGACAGCCTAGATGGATCGACCAGATGGCACCTGTGCGCAAGCACAAGGTGGCTATAGGTCGATTGCATCACAGGCGTGTAGCGAGGTCTGGTTGAGACAACCAGTGAACACACATGAGTTAGGCCCGGGGTCACACCCGCTTGCCAGAACTCATGTTGGTTGTTCAGCCCTTGGCGCATGCATGGTTGACCATTAGGTCAACTCGAGTCAGTTAGGACTTGGTGCATGCAAGGGCATGGATCTAACTAGATTGTTGAGTGGATCCCTATCAATGGACCGTTGTAAGGTTGTAGGGCACATAAGGAAATTAAAATTGATGCCAATGGGGTTTTCAAAATTTTATTTTCTTTGTAATGGATCACATGTTGATTGAATGATGCCATGATGCTTGTTTATTTAATCTTATGTGGGTTGCCCTTAATGTGTGCTGTGCTGGGGCCTGCGAGCCTGGTAAATTATTATTATTGTGATCTGCGAATCACATTTTTAATTAATTGTATAATTGACCTGCGAGTCAAGCTTGTCTAGATAGATCAAAATGTATTTTGATTAGACAAGAGCACAAAGGCACACATCCCAGAGGGGCATTCAGCTGGTGGCGCACCTGAGGTGCTCTTGGCGCAAGGGCCCTGGGTTGGACCAGATGAGATGCTAAAGACCCAAGAAGAGCAAGTGAAGACTTAAGTATCTTAAGGTCTTACTTAGGCTATGGGCTTTTACCACATAAGATCCATGCTTTCTTTTTATTGATTATATAATTAGAACTGCATGAGTTTATCTTCTGCTATCACCATAGAAATTGCATGATAGTTAAGAAGATAAAAGACCGTTAAAATCCAAACGCTAAAATATCAAGCACGTAATGCCTTCTGACGCGAAACCTCACTGTTCTGACTATCGTTGGAGCCGTGTTGTACCCACTCAGTGGGCACGTCCATCTATCTTCAGACGGTGCGGGATTTCACCTGCGTGTTACAGAGAAGGGATTTATCGCTTCTCGTTGCTCAGCATAGCACGTGGTGGTCCAGGGAGTAGGTCGGGTCAGCTTGACCATGTAGGCTACATATGTGGCGCATATGGTAGCACATGGAGGCAGCCATCTGTGGGGTCAGAGATTGTGTTGTACCAACTCAGTTGGCACAGTCTGCTGGACTGCCCAGATGAAGGGGAATCGCACGGGTTGGCGATTGGCAGGGACTGCCTACCAGAAATTAGTACTTGTACTCTCTGTGCATCTTATCTCGCCTGAGCGGGACGCGGAGACCAAGTATGAAATCTGGATCCCATCTCACTAAAAGAGTGTTACTCTTTCGGACTGTTTAATGGATTTTTCAGTCAGATAAAATAGTGAGAAAAGAATCTTTCTTAAGTCCTGGATTGATTCTAAACATTGATACTGACCTTGCTGTTCTTGCATTGTTGTAGATTCCTGCAGCAACGAACACCATGAGCTTCAATGTGCGATCCCTACTGGAAAGGGAGAAGTTTGCTGGGCCAAACTTCTCAGACTGGTTCGGACACCTTAAGATCGTTCTTAAGGCAGAGAGGAAACTGTATGTCCTCGAGACGGCTGTGCCGCCTCAACCCGCTGCGAACGCCGCAAGGGCGGTTCGTAATGCCTATGAAAAGCACGTCAATGATAGCATTGATGTCGCTTGCCTGATGCTAGCGTCTATGACGCCACCGCTGCAGCGTCAGCATGAGGATATGTCGGCTATAGAGATTATAGCGAACCTCAAGATGCTGTATGCTGCACAGGCGAGGACAGAACGCTATAATCTGACAAAGCTTTTCTTTCAGAGCAAACTGGCTGAAGGGAGCCCAGTGGGAGCTCACGTGCTCAAGATGATTGGGCACAAGGAGGCTCTGGAGAAACTGGGGCATACCATCAACCAGGAGCTTGCTGTAGATATTATTCTGCAGTCTCTTCCGCCTTCTTTCGATGCGTTCATTATTAACTTTAATATGAATAAAATCGATTGTACTCCGGCAGAGCTGCTGAATATGCTCTTGACTACTGAGGAAACTCTGAAGGGAAAGCCTTCAACCTCTGTCTTAATGGTTCCTTCCAGGAACAAGAAGAAGGGGAAGAAGGGCAAAGCCCCTGTTAAGAACTACAGTAAGGCTCTGAAACAGAAGGTAAAGCGGTCGAAGGACAACAGGTGTTTCCACTGTGGCCAGCTGGGTCACTGGAAAAAGGACTGTAAAGCGCTCCAAGGAGATAAGAGGGGAAGCATTACTTCTGGCTCAGGTATATATGTGACTGAGGTCATGTTATCTTCTTCTTCCATTTCATGGGTGTTGGACACTGCATGTGGAGTTCACATTTGTTCAAATGTACAAGAACTCAAGAGAAGAAGGCAGGTGGGACAGCATGAGGTGGACCTACGCGTTGGAAACGGGGCACGGGTTGCTGCTGTTGCTGTAGGAGACTATTTCATTTCTTTACCATCTGGCATTGTATTGGAATTAAACAATTGTTATTTTGTACCTAGTATCACCAAAAATATTATCTCTATTCCTGCTCTTGTCAGGAAAGGGTTTTCCTTTGAATGCAAGATTTCAAAGTGTTATCTTACTCTTGATAATATTGTCTATGCTACTGGTTCAATTAACAATGGGTTATTCATGTTGGACATGGAATATTCTATACAAAATATTGATAATAAGAAAGCCAAGTATGCTGATGACAGCACCTTGTTATGGCATAGTCGTTTAGGCCATATTAACAAGAAGCGCATTAAGCGGTTGCATGATCATGGACTGCTGGGATCATTCTCCTATGAGGAGATTGATACATGCAAAGCTTGTTTATTGGGTAAAATGACGAAGTCTCCTTTTCCTAACAAAGGTCAAAGGGCTTCAGGTTTACTTGACCTTATACACAGTGATGTGTGTGGGCCATTTAGTAAACATGCCAGAGGTGGCTATCAGTACTTCATTACCTTTACTGATGATTTCAGTAGGTATGGTTATGTCTATTTGATGAGATATAAGAGTGAATCTTTTGACAAGTTCAAAGAGTTCAAAAATGAAGTACAGAATCAGCTAGGCCGAAATATCAAGGCACTTCGTTCTGATCGAGGTGGAGAATACTTGAGTCATGCGTTTACTGACTATCTGAAAGAGTGTGGGATTATCTCACAGCTCACTCCGCCAGGAACACCGCAATGGAATGGTGTGTCCGAGAGGAGAAATAGAACGTTGCTTGACATGGTTCGTTCTATGATGAGTCAGGCTACTCTACCTTACTCCTTTTGGGGATTTGCACTGGAGACAGCTGCAAAGGTACTAAACCGAGTGCCATCCAAGGCAGTTTCAAAGACTCCATATGAGTTATGGTATGGGAAACAGCCTAGCTTGACATTTATTAAGATCTGGGGTTGCGAGGCTTATGTCAAAAAGCTCGCCTCTGGGAAACTGGAGAGCAGATCTGAGAAATGCTTCTTTGTCGGTTACCTTAAGGAAACTAAGGGTTATTATTTCTACGATCCCAAAGAGAACAAGGTATTTGTTGCTCGGACGACCATTTTTCTTGAGAAGGAGTTTCTTCTGCAAGAGGCCAGTGGGAGAGAAATAAAGCTGGATGAGAATCCAGATGAAGGACAAAGTAGTCAAGCACAGATGGATGAGCCTGAGCCGGTAGAACAGGTTATTGAACAACCTGAGGCTCAGATATCACGGGAACCGCGAAGATCGGGAAGGATCCATCGACAGCCTGAGCGCTATGACGGAGTCTACATCATTGATAATGATGAACCCCTCACTTATGCGGATGCGGTCAGTGGACCGGAGTCAGCTAGATGGCTTGAAGCTATGCGAGCCGAAATGGACTCCATGTCAGATAACCAAGTCTGGGATTTGGTTGATCCGCCTCTGGGAGTAATCCCTATAGGCTGTAAATGGATCTTCAAGAAGAAGATTGACATGGATGGTAACGTGGTTACCTATAAAGGCAGGCTAGTTGCGAAAGGTTTCAAACAAATCTACGGGATAGATTATGATGAAACTTTCTCTCCTGTAGCCATGTTCAAGTCTATTCGGATTCTTTTCGCGATAGCTGCATATTACGATTATGAGATCTGGCAGATGGATGTGAAGACAGCTTTCCTTAATGGAAATCTTAATGAGGATGTGTATATGACACAACCTGAAGGTTTCACTAATCCATCAGATCGTCATAAAATATGCAAGTTAAAGAAGTCCATTTATGGACTTAAACAAGCATCAAGAAGCCGGAATATTCGTTTTGATGAATCAATCTCTGAGTTTGGCTTCATCAAGAACGAGGATGACCCGTGTGTATATAAGAGGTTTAGTGGGAGCGTAATTACATTCCTAGTCCTCTACGTCGATGATATCTTAATCATTGGAAACGATGTTCCTGAACAGCATGCTGTTAAAGCATGGTTAGGAAAATGTTTTCAGATGAAAGATTTAGGAGAAGCAGCCTATGTGTTAGGTGTAAAGATCTACAGGGATAGATCTAAGAGGCTTCTCGGGCTATGTCAGAGTACTTACATCGATAAAGTCCTGGAGAGATTCCATTTAAAGAATTCTAAAAGAGGATATCTTCCAGTCAGACATGGTCTGAATCTTTCGAAGAGTCAGTGTCCACAAACACAGACTGAGAAAGATGAAATGGACAATACGCCTTATGCTTCGGCTATTGGGTCCATTATGTATGCGATGTTGTGTACTCGCCCAGACGTCGCTTACGGGTTAAGCGTAACCAGTCGTTTCCAAAGTAATCCAGGACAGGCACACTGGATTGCAGTCAAGAACATCTTAAAATATCTGCGGAGGACCAAAGATATGTTCTTGATATATGGTGGTTAGGAAGAACTCAGTATAGAAGGATATACTGACGCTTCGTTCCAGTCGGACCAGGATGATTTCCGATCGCAATCAGGCTATGTTTTTAGCTTGAATGGTGGAGCAGTGGTGTGGAAGAGTTTCAAACAGTCAACTGTTGCTGATTCCACAACAGAAGCCGAGTATGTTGCAGCCTCGGAAGCATCCAAGGAGGCAGTGTGGATTCGTAAGTTCGTTAGAGAACTTGGTGTCGTTCCTTCGAGTGCAGATCCTTTGGTTATCTTCTGTGATAACACTGGAGCAATCGCACAAGCAAAGGAACCACGGTCGCACCAGAAGTCCAAGCACATACAGAGACGGTTTCACTTGATCCGGGAGATCATTGATCGTGGCGAGATCAAAATATGCAAGGTTCATACAGATGACAATCTAGCTGACCCGCTTACCAAGCCTCTGGCGCAGCAGAAGCATGAGAAGCACTGTAATAATATGGGTTTGAGATTTCTCAACCATTAGATTAAGTGCAAGTGGGAGATTGTTGGGGTATGCCCTTAAGGCTAATGTTTGAGGCCTTGGGATTGTATCAGTATCATGTAATAAACTCTTGTGTTTATAAAGGCATGGTTATTATTCAGGTTGTTACCTTCTCTGCTGCAATTAGTGTACTTCTGAATAATGTCTCAAAGCTGTTCAGCTGGGCTGACATGCTATAAAGTCCTTAGTCGAGATATCTTGGTGAACATGAGACAGCCTTGATATAATTGAGACTAATATGTATTCTAATCTTATAGGATGCTTCGAGCATGGAATAAGATGTAGACTCATGGGTACATTGGATGTACTGGACAGACCCTACTAGGATATTCAATTACTTGTCACAATGTGAATAATCCTTGTTTGCACTAAGTGGCACATGTCCTCTGACTTGAGATCACTTGTGTTTCTAAATGATGATTGTCATTATTTTGAGGTAGTTCAATATCATTTGAAACATAATGATTATAGACTATCTTGGATAATGATCTTGAGTCAGGTTAGGGCACTAGTGATAGATAAAGGATTGCCATCTCCTTAATTGGAGTGTGATGTTCTATAGGGGCCCCCTAGATGGGATGATTGAGATAGTGTATGGCCATACCCAGGTGACTATGATCATCTGATCTAATCATGCTCATCATATTGGAATAACAAGCTTGACATGCTTGTCCAATAAGAACATCCAGTGGCAAAGGAAAAATGTATGCCTAGTGAAGTGGATTCACACTTGTGCTGTGGTTTGGGAGTAGTCTTGGAAGACTCTTTCCTTTATATCGGGAGACAGTGATGTGTTGCTAGATACCCCTCACTGATCGTGATAATGTAAGTTATCGTTACCGACATTTAGAGGAAACCCTTAGGGTCGCACAACTTGATGATATGGCTTACTTAAGTCTGATCGTGTGGACTGAATTCTTTGGGTTCAGTTTAAAGGAGTTTAAACTCTGATTGTAAGTGAGATCTGGTCTGATCATGTTTGATTGATTGGGGCTTGAGATCGGTAAGCTTCGATCAAGAGAGATGATTCTAGATCGGTGAGATCAGGAACATCATGAGATGAACGGTTAGATCTTGAGCCATTTTGGTTCAGAGAGATCTAGACCATGGGCCGTTTTGGTTTGGTCTTTGGACCGAATTGAATTGAATTGAATTAGCTTGAACCGGTTCACATATGTGAACGCATGGTTCAAGGCTCAATCATATTTGGGCGGTTTTCTTATGGGTGAGCGCATGGCTTCATAACTTGCCATATTTGGAAGTCATGAAACGCCATCACTTGAAAAACGCCTAAATGATGATGGTGAATTGAATTCGATTGTCGCCTTGGCTAGAGAGGAGAAAGAGCTTCTTCCTTGACGAGAAGAGAGTTCGGCCAAGCATCTCTTGACTTCGACACACGCAAGGAGAACTTGGTGATTTTTGCTAGCACAAGAATTGCGCAAGGAGGAAGCCTTCATCATCCTTGTGTGCGTCTTCTTTGGAGGAGAGCTCATTTGCCCTCTTGCTTCCAAGCCGCCTCCTTCCTCATGGCTATGGTAATAGATCTCAACTTGATCTTTGCAATATAACCAAGTTAATCATATGATCTACATGCGGTCTTGAGGGTGACACCCCTATAATATTTCATGCGCCCCCCTTATTAGGGTTTCACCCCCTTTTGCGCTCCCCCTTGAAGGGGACTTTCAGCTTATCATAAGCATCCCTCTCAGCCGCTGTGGCCTAGCATGGAAGTGGTTCAGGAATGGGCTGCTCAAGGACATAGAGCTTTCTCTCGAGCTTGAGCACAATTCTCAAGTTCATATACCAATCCATCAAGTTGGATCCAACCAACTTGTCCTTCTCAAGGATAGATCGCAGTGACCAACCGCTATTGTTCGTTACCATTGTTCTACAACAGTCAAGAAACAGCAGATTAGTACTACTTCAAATCATTTAAACTGGACTTGTTTTAAATGATTATGACTCCCACTATTTTAATCGAATTGACAACCCACAAAGTCAATCGGGAAGTTTAAGACTTCCTAGTGAGATGAGATCCTTATTCCACATAAAGTTTTGCGTCCCACGAGGGTGGGATGAGATGCACAAAGTAACCCATGCTTCCTAAGGTGGGCTCACCGGCCGATTGCTCCAAGCAATTCCCCTTATTGAGACAGTCCAGGCATTTCATTTCCAGCGAGGGTTGGATACAACATGAAACCCTAACCTCTCAATGATGCCTATAAAGTTCCACCATATGCCTAGCACATGTGGAAATCCAGTCAAGTCCATTCCTAACCCTTATGCCCAGGGCCAACGAGTTTCCTTGCGAAGGTGCGCCCGATTAAAATGGACTAGGGAAACCATTGCCACCACGCACTTTCTAAAGATAAGTGGGGTGTGTCCCACGAGGGTGGGAAACAGTTCACAACACCACTGATCTATAGCTTAGTGAGGGCTACGCATTAGAAGGCTACTAGACTTGATATTTATTTATGAGGGTTTTTGAGGTCTCATCAGTTTTATCTTATGTCTAACATTATAGGCATACAATCCTATAGTGATAACATAACGATAAAACAACTCAGGCATGCTTTAGCAGATATGTATGAAAACAGTAAAAGAATGATGTGATAATAGCCTATTCAAGACATTGAACCAACCCATGCCAAAAGGAGGTTCAACTCTTGACCTAGGATTCAAGCCCCAAAGACAAGACCTAACCTAGCCGACCTCTAACTTGAACTTCAAGGTTGGATCCAACGTCCTTCTCACCACGGTTTAGCTCTCAAACCCTAGAGGTGTCCCTCATGGGTTCGGCCAATGCCATGGGTCTTTCTCCATAGATGATGCGCCACCATGCAAGGAGCCAGGATGGCTAGCTCTCAAACCCTAGGGTTCGGCCATGCCATCTTGCGCCACTCCTCCATGCACCATCAAGCATGCCAGGGTTCCATGTGGTTGCGCCCTAATCTTCTTCTTCGTGTTACAAAAATAAAAGAAAAGAAAAGCGGCATGCTCATGAAAAGGGGCTTGACTCATGATCACAACATTATGCACAAGCAAGGTATCTACACATGCAGTTCTACATGCTCATGAAAAACATAAAATCTGAAATTTTACTTTTTCATAAAACCAGTCTCTTTTCCTCATCTTCTTATCACAAATCTTTTGGTTATTTGCGATTAAACTTTCATGATGATTTCAAAGATCCTTTCGGCTGGTAATTTTGTCAGATAAAGAGACCCGGCCAGTCCGAAGACACAATGCCCGTCCTACTTGACAAAATCACATGCGCCTTTGATCCTTAAATCATCTAAGAAAAATAACCTAAAAATCCAAAAGAGATTGAAAAGATGATAGAAACAAGAAACCCTAATTTTTCCTACTTAGAAAAAACGTTCACCATGTGATCATGCAATTTCAGAGATGGCATGTGAGCATGCAAAAGCATGAAAATACCTCGTTCGAGTCTCGCAAGTCCCTCTGATACCATTGTTGGGAAACCCCGGGGATATTTTACAAAATTTTAGAGATGCAAACACATTGCGCAGCGGAAGAATATCCCCGAAATAGGCCGGTCCCAAAAACCCAATGAAGATCTCATGTGAGGGAGTCGACACGATGAGATAGAAAATACCTTGATCAAGGCGAGGCTGATGTCATAGTAGGCACCCAAGCGTGCGCCCTCTGCAGTTTCACACACACGGATCACCTCGAGTCCTCTTCTTCCATGCCCGGTGCTAGCCTCGGGAAGAATATCCAAGCCTTAGGAGAGCCCTCCAAGAAACTTGCGCCACCACCAAAGGGAGAAGGAGATGCCGCCAAGTTCAACTTCACCTTGCGCCAAGGAGAAGAGGAAGAGGATCACTTGCGGCTTGATGGAAGAAAGGAGGAAGTTGCGCCCTTATCCCTTGCTTTCGCCCTCTTGATGATGCTCACGCCTCCAAGGAATAAGTGTCATGAGAGGGGCGGCAAGGGGGGTTATTTATAGGGCAAGGGGCGCCTAAAACATGGCTACAACTAAGCCAAGTGGTCGGCTAGGAGAAGAAGGAGGGAATCAAGTCCTAATCTAATTAGGACTAAAGTGGGCGGTTTGATCAAGATTTAAATCAAGTCCTAATCCAATTAGGACTCCAATTATTTATTTAATTAATTAAATCCTAATCCAATTAGGACTCTAATTAATTTAAATAAATCAGTCCATTAGATCCCACAAAAATAGGACTCTAATTAATTAATTAATTAGCCCCTATTTTATCTCACAAGATTAATTAAAATCACATGAGGCATAGGCGCTAACCCTAGTCTAACTAGGGTTAAACATGCATCTGCCCTCTTCTTCTCCTTAAGCCCATTAAGCCCAACTTTTCAATGGCCCCAGCCCAATTTCCATTATGCATGTTAACCAAGCCCTGGGATCCAATCCAATTTAACCCAAGGTTAAATTAGGCTAACCATGGTTAATATGCCGTAAATGGAAGTTGGCCCCAATAAATTTCTTCCATCTCATCAGGCCCATTGGCGCTGATGAAATCTCCAAAATAGATCCGAGTTATCCAATAATTCGATCATAAGGCTTCCCGTTCAATACTAGAACTCGAGTATCAAGGTGTGCGACCCTGTAGGTTCCTCTGACGTTGGCAGTGCTGACCTATGGTCACCACAAGCAGTGAGTGGCACCTAGCAATGCATCGCTGCTACCCAAGTCATCAGAATGGATATCGACATCGACATCCCCATCATCGCAACCAGGTACAGATGCATTATAGTCTCTTTACTGAACTGATATCCGATTGGTCAAGTGTGTCACCACTTGCTTTTATCCAATCTCATGGCTATGACTAAATCAGGTCTAACCTGGGTATGGCCATACACTTCCAGTCATAGAACCATAGAGGAGCTCCATGGATATCATGCTTCCCTTAGGAAGAGGCAAATCCTATGTCTGTGCATTGACATTCTCATATGGGTCGTCATATGCCCAATGACAACCGTTATTACCTCCCAACTACGGCAAGGCGTTAGGTTGTATCAAAGCATAGCCCTAACCATATAGAATGGCCAATGACCTCAAGTCAAGGGAGCAATGCATCTCCTATCACTTGTGAGAATAACGCGTGACACCAAGTTATTGCCTCACAGCGGGTCGGTCTAGTATATCCACCACTGATATACCCATATGCCTGCATTAGCACCTCGTGCCTAACCAGCCCATATACCAGTCTCACAAGTACCAAAGTTGTCCCATATCCACTTAGGTACATCGACTGGGATAATCATTTGAGCACAGATCCAATCTGTCTCCAGGGACATTATCAAGTAAGTACATATTCACAGATGTAGACAAACATAGATAATGACAATGCCAGGATGATATGTATAAAATATCAATGTTAAGTAGTACAAATAATGGACCAAAACTAGGTCCTAGGGCATATACACCAACACACTGGCCTTTACACCCCTCTCCCCATCCCTAAGGGCCCGTGGCTGGTCATTAGCATGGACTTTGTCCTCGGCCTTCCCCGCTCGGCCTCGCGCCACAACTCCATCTTTGTTGTCATGAATTTCTTCTCCAAGATGGCACACTTTGTGCCTTGTTCCAAAACGGCTGATGCCTCCCACATCGCCCACCTCTTTGTCCGAGAGATTGTGTGCCTCCGTGGGCTCGCTCTCACTATTGTGTCTGACCGTGACACCCGGTTCGTTGGTCATTTCTAGAAGTCTTTGTGGGCCCTCCTTGGGACCACCATCAAGTTTCCCTCTGCGTGCCTCAGGTAGATAGACGGTGAAACAGAGGTTGTAAACCATAGCTTGGGTAACCTTTTGCGGTGTATAGCCGGTGATTTCCGATGCCATTGGGCTGATCATCTCCCTATCGCCGAGTTTGCGTATAACAGTGTGTTCCACCGCTCTACGGGGTTGAGTCATCTCCAGGTCGTCCTCGGGCACCAGCCTAGGAAACCCATCGACTTGCATATAGTTCCCCCTCCCCCTTCCGTCCATGAGTCCGCATACGCATTTGCTTCTCATATCATGGGATTACATGATGAGATTTGCTGCCGAATTTTCTTGAGCAACACCCATTATGCATGAGAGGCCAACGAGCTTCATAAGCCATAGCATTTTGAGTTTGGTGAGCTTGTCATGGTGCAAATCCACCCTAAGTGATAGCAGTCTCGAGCCAATTGGAAATTGCAAGCGCGCTGCGAAGGTCCCTACACGGTTCTACGGCGAGTTGGCTCTAATGCTTACATCCTTAACCTCCCGGAGGACGCCCTCATCAGCCCCATCTTCAATGTTGCCGACCTCCTTCCCTACCACGCGTCCCTTCCCACCGGCACTCCCTCTAGCGACAGCAACACACTTTATTCTCTAGAGGAGAATTCTTCCCACCCCGGGATACTTGACGGAGTCATAGACGCACTTGAGGATGACCCAATTCCTCTAGAAGACACTTGGAGAGACTCCCCAGGACCTGAGGTGGACACCCAGCAAATTTTGGTCCAGAAGGCTATCTACCACCCTCAACACGGCCAGGCTGTGAAGGTAGACACGGCCGTGATGGGCTCGCTACAAGAAGGCATCGCCAGTCAACTCCGACATGGCTAGGCCATGACCAAGAGCACGACCATGACATGGTCGAAGAGAAACGCGAATGCGAGCACGGCCACCACCACGCCCGTGACACCCGCCATGATGAGCTCAACGGAAAGTGGCGCACCCCATCATGGCCAGGCCGTGACCAGATCATCAAAAAATACAACAGATTCTCAGTGCCAAATTATGGCTCATAATATTCAATATGGCCCCGCCATAATTCTGGACCAACATTCTGTGGATTTTGGGTCAGAAATCACGGCTCGTAATCCAGATTACGGCCCTGCCTATTGGTGTATATGCCCTAGGACCTAGTATTGGTCCATTATTGTACTACTTGACCTTGATATTTATATATCTTTCTGGCATTGTCATTATCTATGTTTGTCTACATCTGCGTTTGTGTACTTACATGATAATGTCCCTGGAGACATATTGGATCTGTGCTCAAATGATTGTCCCCAGTCGATGTACCTGAGTGGATATGAGACAACTATAGTACTTGTAAGACTGGTATATGGGCTAGTTAGGTATGAGGTACTAATGCAGACATATGGGTATATCAGTGGTGGATATATTGGACAGACTGGCTGTGAGGCAATGACTTGGTGGCATGAGTTATCCTCACAAGTGATAGAAGATGAATTGATCCCTTGACTTGAGGTCATTGGCTATTCTATATGGTTAAGGACATGCTTTGATACAACCTAACACCTCGTGATAGTTGGGAGGTAATAACAGTTGTCATTGAGCATGTCACGACTCATAAGAGAAGGTCAATGGGCAGACAAAGGATTTGCCCCTTCCTAAGGGAAGCTTGATATCCATGGAGCTCCTCTATGATTCTATGACTGAAAGTGTATGGCCATACCTAGGTGAGAACCTGATTTAGTCATGACCATGTGATTGGGTGAAAACAAGTGGTAACACACTTGTCCAATCGGATATTAGTTCGGCAAAGAGACTGTAATGCATCCGTACCTAGTCGTGATGATGGGGATGTCGATATCGATATCCATTCCAATAACTTGGGTAGCAGTGATGCACTGCTAGGTACCACTCACTACTTGTGGTGACCTTTGGTCAGCACTGCCAGCGTCAGAGGAACCAACAAGGTCACACACCTTGATCGAGAATCCTTATGATCAAGTTATTGGATAACTCAGATCTATTTTGGAGATTTCATCAGCGCCAATGGGCCTGATGAGATGGAAGAATGTTATTGGAGCCAAACTCCATTTATGGCAAGTTGACCCGAAATTGACCATGGTTGGTCACATTTAGATTAGGGTTGCATTGGATTGGATCCAAGTGCTTAATCAACCCATGTAATGAAGTTTGGGCTAGCTCATTACCCAATGAGGCCCAATAACAAGTTGTCATGAAGAGGCAATAGGCTAAAAGGGTATAATGGGGAGAAACCCAACCCCATTGGCGCCTAAGGGGCATAATGGGGTTTGGGTGGCAAAAATTGCTTCATTTAGAAGTAATATGCGCCTAGCCCTTCCCCCTTTGATGGTATGAATGCCTTTAAGGCATGTCTTGGGCTGATATGGCACTTGGGCAATTATGGATAGGTTGAATGAGGTTTGTGGTAAAGTCTTGGAGACTTTCCTTGCCTCAAACCCCCTCATCCTAGCCACACACTTGTCATGATGCTAGCCCTTGCCCAAACTGCCTCTTACCCTATTTATTAGACCCTAGCCGCCCCTCTCTTATTGTTTGATTGCTTGGAGGCATGAGAACACTAAGAAGAGCGAGAGCAAGGGAGACATAGGCGCACATCTTCCTTCTTCCATCAAGCCGCAAGTGGTCTTCTACCTCTCCTCTTGGTGCAAGAGGGACTTCACCTTGGCGGCTTCTCCTTCTCCTCATCTTCTTCTTTGGCGCTTCATCCTTGGAGGTATCACAAGGCTTAAAGAAGGTGACAAAGGCTTGGATCTTCTTTCCGAGGCTAGCACCGGGCGTGGAAGAAGAGGACTCGAGGCATCCGTGTGTGTGAGACTGCAGAGGGCACACGCTTGGGTGCCTACCTCGACATTGGCCTCATTTTGCTTTAAGGTATTTTTCTATCTCATGGTATCGACTCCCTCGCTTGATGATCTTCACTGGGTTTTTGGGACTAGCTCATTTCGGGGATATTGTTTCCGCTGTGCAATGTTGTGTAATCTCTATCTCTGAAAATTATAAAATATTCCCAGGGTTTCCCAACAGTGGTATCAGAGGGACTTGTGAGACTCGAACGATGTAATTTCATGGTCACATGCCATATCTCAATTTTTGAAAATTGCATGATCACATGGCGAACGATTTTTCTAAGTAGGAAAAATTAGGGTTTCTTGTTCCTATCATCTTGTCAATCTCTTTTGGATTTTTGGGTTATTTCTCTTGCTTGATTTAAAGATCAAAAGCGCACGTAGTTTTGTCAAGTAGGACAGGCATTGTGTCTTCGGACTGGCCGGGTCTCTTGATCTGACAAAATTGTTAGCCAAAAGGATCTATGAAATCAACATGAAAAGTTAATCGCGAATAACCAAAAGATTTCTGATAAGAAGATGATGAAAAGAGACTTATTTTATGAAAAAGTAAAATTTCAGATTTTATGGTTTTTATGAGCATTTAGAATTATAGGAGTAAATACCTTGGTTGTGCATAATGTTGTGGTCATGAGTCAAGCCCCTTTGCATGCATGTGATGTATCCTTGTGAGGCTTGCGTGCCGCTTTTCTTTTTTGCTTTTAATAAATAAGAAGATTAGGGTAGCGCATGTACTTGGAGATTGGTGCATGCTTGAAGCTTGCGCACCTTGGTTGGGCACAAGAAGCTGTTGGTGTATATGCCCTAGGACCTAGTTTTGGTCCATCTTTGTACTACTTGACTCTGATATTCATATATATCTTTCTAGCATTGTCGTTATCATTGTTTGTCTACTCCTGCGATTGTGTATTTACATGATAATGTCCCTAGAGACAGATTGGATCTGTGCTCAAATGATTATCCCCAGTAGATGTACCTGAGTGGATATGGGACAGCTCTGATACTTGTGAGGCTGGTATATGAGCTGGTTAGGCACAAAGTGCTAACGCAGACATATGGGTATATCAGTGGTGGATATACTAGATAGACCCACTATGAGGCAATAACTTGGTGTCATGAGTTATCCTCACAAGTGACAGGAGATGCATTGATCCCTTGACTTGAGGTCATTCACCATTCTATATAGTTAGGGATTTGCTTTGATATAACCTAACACCTCGCCGTAGTTGGGAGGTAATAACGGTTGTCATTGAGCATGTCACAACCCATATGAGAAGGTCAATGGATAGGCAGAGGATTTGCCCCTTCCTAAGGGAAGCTTGATATTCATGGAGCTCCTCTATGGATTTATGACTGAAAGTGTATGGTCATACCCAGGTAAGAACCTAATTTAGTCATAACCATGTGATTGGGTGAAAACAAGTGGTGACACACTTGTCCAATCGGATATCAGTTCAGCAAAAAGACTGAAATGTATCTGTACCTAGTTGCGATGATAGGGATGTTATTGTTGATATCCATTCCGATGACTTGTGTAGTAGCGATGCACTGCTAGGTGCCACTCACTGCTTGTGGTGACCTTAGGTCAGCACTGCCAACGTGAGAGGAACCTACAGGGTCGCGCACCATGATACTCGAGTTTTCATATTGATCGGGTAGCTTTTAGATCGAGTTATTGGATAACTCGGATCTATTTGTGGAGATTGTTGGGGTATGCCCTTAAGGCTAATGTTTGAGGCCTTGGGATTGTAACAGTATCATGTATAAACTCTTATGTTTATAAAGGCAATGGTTGTTATTCAGTTGGTTACATTGTCTGCTGCAATAATTGTACTTCTGAATAATGTCTCAATGGTGTTCAGCTAGGCTGACATGCTGTAATGTCCTTAGTCGAGATATCTTGGTGAACATGAGACAACCTTGATATGATTGAGACTAATATGTGTTCTAATCTTATAGGATGCTTCGAGCATGGAATAAGATGTAGACTCATGGGTACATTGGATGTACTGGACAGACCCTACTAGGATATTCAATTGCTTGTCACAATGTGAATAATCCTTGATTGCAACAAGTGGCACATTTCCTCTGACTTGAGATCACTTGTGTTTCTAAATGATGATTGTCATTGTTTTGAGGTAGTTCAATATCATTTGAAACATAATGGTTATAGACTATCTTGGATGGTGAATTTGAGTCATGTTAGGGCGCTAGTGATAGATACAGGATTGCCGTCTCCTTGTTTAAGGAGTGTGATGTTCTAAGGGGCCCCCCCTCTGTATGAGATGATTGAGAAAGTGTATGGCCATACCCAGGTGACTATGATCATCTGATCTAATCATGCTCATCATATTGGAGCTACAGGCTTGACACGCATGTCCAATAAGAACATCCAGTGGCAAAGGAATCATGTATGCCTAGTGAGTTGATTCACACTTGTGCTGTGGTTTGGGTGTAGTCTTGGAAGACTCTTTTCTTTATATCGGGAGACAGTGATGTGTTGCTAGATACCCCTCACTGATCGTGATAACGTGAGTTATCGTTACCGACATTTAAAGAAAACCCTCAGGGTCGCACAATTTGATGATATGGCTTACTTAAGTCAGATCGTATGGACTGAATTGTTTGGGTTCAGTTTAAAGGGATTTAGTCTCTGATTGTAAGTGAGATCTGGTCTGATCATGTTTGATTGATTAGGGCTTGAGATCGGTAAGCTTCGATCGAGAGAATGGATGCTAGATCAGTGAGATCAGCAGCATCAAGAGATCAACGGTTAGATCTGGAACCTTAGGGTTTAATTGTGATCTAGACCATATCGCTTGGGTTAATTGGTCTTTGGACCAAACCAAATTGAACCAGCTCATTGAGTGAGCGTGTGGTTCAAATGGAGAGGAGTTTGCGATTGGGGTAAACCCATGATCGCATGTGAGTAAGTGGCTTTCTATTTTTAGAAAGCATGATCACATACGTGACCATCACTCACGTTCACGCCTAAGGCGCTCTACTCTCTCGCTTCTCCTCCTCTCTCATCGCCAACAAGCTCTCTCTCGTGTGGTGAAGAGGTTGACGAAAAAGGAGAAGGAAGAAATCGCCAAGCAAAGGATTCTCTTCCCTTCCATACGACAAGGACCTCTTGGAACCTTGCTAGCACAAGGAGCACCATCAGAGTAGGCGACTTCTTCATCTTGTGTGCGCATCCTTTGGAGGAGATCCCTATCGCTCTCTGCTTCCAAGACGCCATCTAGAAATGGCATCGGTATGACATCTTCTATATTTGCAATCGGTTTAACAAGTTGATCATATGTTATGCATGAATCCGATCCCCTAGAAACCTTCTTCCGCTGTTTAAAATTTTATACGCGCCATGCTTTAGGGTTTCGCCCCCTTCTGGGGACTTACAATTGGTATCAGAGCGAGGTTATATGCATGATTTATATGATTGCTGAACTGAAGTGATCCATGTTTGCGCAACACCTTAGATCTAAACTACATGAAGTATGATTTTTTATCATTAGCGCATGTATCTAGTTGGTGCATACATTTAGTTTTTCTCAAAAACTTCTTTACTTGCGCGACTCACCTTAGATCTAAATGGCGCCTGCTATAAGTCCTTAGACGGGTTAGTAGGGTTGAAGTCATCTCTAGTTAAGATCCAACTAGTCTGATCAGACCATCTGACAGCCTAGATGGGTCGACCAGATGGCACCTATGCGCAAGCATAAGGTGGCTATAGGTCGACTGCATCAAAGGCGTGTAGCGAGGTCTGGTTGAGACAACTAGTGAACACGCATGAGTTAGGCCCGGGGTCACACCCGCTTGCCAAAACTCATGTAGGTTGTTCAGCCCTAGCGCATGCATAGTTGACCACTGGGTCGACTCAAGTCAGTTAGGACTTGGTGCATGCAAGGGCAGTGGATCTGACTAGGTCTGATGAGTGGATCCCTATTAATGGACCGTTGTAAGGTAGTAGGGCACATAAGGAAAATAAAATTGATGCCAATGGGTTTTTGAAAAATTTTATTTTCATGAATGGATCACATGTTGATTGTAAGCATATGCTTGTTTATTTAATCTTATGTGGGACGCCTAATTAATGTGTGCTGTGCTAGGGCCTGCGTGCCTGGTTCAAATTTGTAAATTAATTTTTATTGTGATCTGCACATCACATTGCATTTAATTTATAAAATGTAATTGACCTGCGAGTCAATCTTATCTAGATAGATTAATTTGTAAATTAATCAGACAAGAGCACAGAGCACACTTGGCAGAGGCGCTTGCAGCAGAGGCTTGACCAGGTGGGAGGTCCAGGGTTCGACTCTGGGACCAGGCGCATTTTCCCTGGTAGGCGCACCTGAGCTGCAGATGGCGCTTGGGCCCTGGGTTGGGCCAGATGAGAAGCAAAAGACCCATGAAGAAAAGCAAGTGAAGACTTAAGTTTAATTTAAGGTCTAACTTAGGCTTAATGGGCTTTTACCACATAAGATCAGCATGCTTTCTATTTATTGCTTTTATAATTAGAATTGCATGAGTTTATCTTCTGCTATCACCATAGGAATTGCATGATAGTCAAGAAGATAAAAGACCATTAAAATCCAACGCAAAAATATCAAGCTCGTAAGCCTTCTGACGCGAAACCTCACTGTTCTGACTATCGTTGGAGCCGTGTTGTACCCACTCAGTGGGCACGTCCATCTATCTTCAGACGGTGCGGGATTACACCTGCGTGTTACAGAGAAGGGATTTATCGCTTCTCGTTGCTCAGCATAGCACGTGGTGGTCCAGGGAGTAGGTCGGGTTAGCTTGACCGTGTAGGCTACATATGTGGCGCATATGGTAGCACATGGAGGCAGCCATCTGTGGGGTCAGAGACTGTGTTGTACCAACTCAGTTGGCACAGTCTGCTGGATTGCCCAGATGAAGGGGAATCACACGGGTTGGCGATTGGCAGGGACTGCCTACCAGAAATTAGTGCTTGTACTCTCTGTGCATCTTGTCTCGCCTGAGCGGGACGCGGAGACCATGTATGAAATCTGGATCCCATCTCACTAAAAGAGTTCTACTCTTTCGGGCTTTTTTGCTGGATTTTTCAGCCAGATAAAATAGTGAGAAAAAGAATCATTCTTAAGTCCTGATTGATTCTTAACATTGATACTGACCTTGCTGTTCTTGCATTGTTGTAGATACCTGCAGCAACGAACACCATGAGCTTCAATGTGCGATCCCTACTGGAAAGAGAGAAGTTTGCTGGGCCAAACTTCTCATACTGGTTCGGACACCTTAAGATTGTTCTTAAGGCAGAGAGGAAACTGTATGTCCTCGAGACGGCTATAACGCCTCAGCCCGCTCCGAACGCCGCAAGGGCGGTTCGGGATGCCTATGAAAAGCATGTCAATGATAGCATTGATGTCGCTTGCCTGATGCTAGCGTCTATGACGCCACCGCTGCAGCGTCAGCATGAGGATATGTCTGCTATAGAAATGATAGCAAACCTCAAGATGCTGTATGCTGCGCAGGCGAGGACTGAGCGCTATAATTTGACTAAGCTGTTCTTTCAGAGCAAACTGGCTGAAGGGAGTCCAGTGGGAGCCCACGTGCTCAAGATGATTGGGCACAAGGAGGCTCTAGAGAAACTGGGACACACCATCAATCAGGAGCTTGCTGTAGACATTATTCTGCAGTCTCTCCCGCCCTCTTTCGATGCGTTCATCATTAACTTTAATATGAACAAAATCGATTGTACTCCGGCAGAGCTGCTGAATATGCTCTTGACTACTGAGGAGACTCTGAAGGGAAAGCCTTCAACCTCTGTCTTGATGTTTCCTTCAAGGAACAAGAAGAAGGGGAAGAAGGGCAAGGCCCCTGTCAAGAGTTACAGCAAGGCTCTGAAGCAAAAGGTCAAGTGGTCGAAGGAATACAGATGTTTCCATTGTGGCCAGCTGGGTCACTGGAAAAAGGACTGTAAAGCACTCCAAGGAGACAAGAGGGGAAGCATTGCTTCTGGCTCAGGTATATACGTGACGGAAGTCATGGTTTCATCTTCTTCTATTTCATGGGTGTTGGACACTGCATGTGGAGTTCACATTTGTTCAAATGTACAGGAACTCAAGAGAAGAAGACAGGTGGGACAGCATGAGGTGGACCTACGAGTTGGAAACGGGGCACGGGTTGCTGCTGTTGCTGTAGGAGACTATTTCATCTCATTACCATCTGGACATGTATTGGAACTAGACAATTGTTACTTTGTTCCCAGCATTACTAAAATATTATCTCCATTCCTGCTCTTGTCAGGAAGGGGTTTTTCTTTGAATGCAATATTTCAAAGTGTGTTCTTTCTTTAGATAATATTGTTTATGAAGAAACCCCTTTCGTGAGGGGGGCGCAAACCCTAAGCATGGCGCAAATAAAACTTTGCAAGCGGTAGCAAGGGTTTGATGATCTTTTGCATGTCATATGATCAACTATCATAGATTGAATAGATCAAGAGTAGATCATACCATAGCCATCTTTCGGATGGTCCCTTGGAAGAAGAGATCGAAGAGGGTCTCCTCCACAAGATGCGCACACAAGATGAGAATTGACTTGCTTCTTGTTGCTCCTTGTGCTAGCAAGGATCTCCAAGATGTCCTTGATCGAATGAAGGAAAAAGGAGATGATCTTGGCGTGGATGAACTCCTCCTTGTTCTCGTCAAAACTCTCCACACCGAGAAAGAGGCGTTGAGTTGAGAGAGAGACCAACGTTCTCATCCAAAGTGAAGCGTTGAGAAACCATTTCCGAAACCTCCACTTCCAAAAATGGTAAGTCATCACTACAAGCGTTCATGTCTCTTATGAACCAAACCAAAACGCCAATTCGATTTAACCATGCGTTCACACATATGTGAACCGGTTCAAATAGAATTCGGTCTAATTGATTTCGGTTCAAAGATCAAATTGAACCAAGCCAAGCCATGGTCTAAATCTCATCTGAACCATGAAGGTTCGAGATCTAACCGTACATCTCTTGATGCCTTTGATCTCACCGATCTAGCATCACTACTCTCGATCGAAGCTTACCGATCTCAAGCCCTAATCAATCAAACATGATCAGGCCAGATCTCACTTGCAATCAGAGTTTAAACTCCTTTAAACTGAACCAAAACAATTCAGTCCACACGATCTGACTCAAGTAAGCCACATCATCAAATTGTGCGACCCTGAGGGTTTCCTTTAAATGTCGGTAACGATAACTTACGTTATCACGATCAGTGAGAGGTATCTAGCAACACATCACTGTCTCCCGATATAAAGAAAAGAGTCTTCCAAGACTACACCCAAAACATAGCACAAGTGTGAATCCACTTCACAAGGCATGCATGTGTCCTTTGCCACTGGATGTTCTTATTGGACAAGCGTGTCAAGCCTGTAACTCCAATATGATGAGCATGATTAGATCAGATGAACATAGTCACCTGGGTATGGCCATACACATTCTCAATCATCTCATTCAGGGGGGGGGGGGGCCCTTCAGAACATCTCACTCCAATTAAGGAGATGGCAATCCTATATCTATCACTAGTGTCCTAACCTGACTCATGATCATTATCCAAGATAGTCTATAACCATTATATTTCAAATGATATTGAACTACCTCAAAACAATGACAATCATCATTTAGAAACACAAGTGATCTCAAGTCAGAGGACATGTGCCACTTGTAGCATAAGGATTATTCACATTGTGACAAGCAATTGAATATCCTAATAGGGTCTGTCCAGTACATCCAATGTACCTATGAGTCTACATCTTATTCCATGCTCGAAGCATCCTATAAGATTAGAACACACATTAGTCTCAATCATATCAAGGCTGTCTCATGTTTACCAAGATATCTCGACTAAGGACTTAACTGCATGTCAGCCTAGCTGAACAGCTTTGAGACATTATTCAGAAGTACACATATTGCAGTAGACAATGTAACAACCTGAATAACAACCATTGCCTTTATAAACAAAAGAGTTTATATACATGATACTCATGGAATCCCAAGGCCTCAAACATTAGCCTTAAGGGCATACCCCAACAATCTCCCACTTGCACTTAATCTAATGTTTGAGAAATCTCAAACCCATATTATTACAGTGCTTCTCATGCTTCTGCTGCGCCAGAGGCTTGGTAAGCGGGTCAGCCAGATTGTCGTCTGTATGAACCTTGCAGATTTTGATCTCGCCACGATCAATGATCTCCCGGATCAAGTGAAACCGTCTCTGTATGTGCTTGGACTTCTGGTGCGACCGTGGTTCCTTTGCTTGTGCGATTGCTCCAGTGTTATCACAGAAGATAACCAAAGGATCAGCACTCGAAGGAACGACACCAAGTTCTCTCACGAACTTACGAATCCACACTGCCTCCTTGGATGCTTCCAAGGCTGCAACATACTCGGCTTCTGTTGTGGAATCAGCAATAGTTGACTGTTTGAAACTTTCCCACACCACCGCTCCTCCATTCAAGCTAAAGACATAGCCTGATTGCGATCGGAAATCATCCTGGTCCGACTGGAACGAAGCGTCAGTATATCCTTCTATACTGAGTTCTTCCTGACCACCATATATCAAGAACATATCTTTGGTCCTCCGCAGATATTTTAAAATGTTCTTGACCGCAATCCAGTGTGCCTGACCTGGATTACTTTGGAATCGACTGGTCACGCTTAACCCGTAAGCGACGTCTGGGCGAGTGCACAACATCGCATACATAATGGACCCAATAGCCGAAGCATAAGGCGTATTGTCCATTTCATCTTTCTCAGTCTTTGTTTGTGGACACTGACTCTTCGAAAGATTCAGACCATGTCTGACTGGAAGATACCCTCTTTTAGAATTCTCTAAATGGAATCTCTCCAGGACTTTATCGATGTAAGTACTCTGGCACAGCCCGAGAAGCCTCTTAGATCTATCCCTGTAGATCTTCACACCTAATACATAGGCTGCTTCTCCTAAATCTTTCATCTGAAAACATTTTCCTAACCATGCTTTAACAGCATGCAGTTCAGGAATATTGTTTCCAATGATTAAGATATCATCGACGTAGAGGACTAGGAAAGTAATCACGCTCCCACTAAACCTCTTATATACACACGGGTCATCTTCGTTCTTGATGAAACCAAACTCAGAGATTGATTCATCAAAACGAATATTCCAGCTTCTAGATGCTTGTTTAAGTCCATAAATGGACTTCTTTAACTTGCATATTTTATGACGATCTGCTGGATTAGTGAAACCTTCAGGTTGTGTCATGTACACATCCTCATCCAGTTTTCCATTAAGGAAAGCAGTTTTCACATCCATCTGCCAGATCTCATAATCATAATATGCTGCTATCGCGAAAAGAATCCGAATAGACTTGAACATGGCTACAGGAGAGAAAGTTTCATCATAATCTATCCCGTAGATTTGTTTGAAACCTTTCGCTACTAGCCTGCCTTTATAGGTAACCACGTTACCATCCATGTCAATCTTCTTCTTGAAGATCCATTTACAGCCTATAGGGATTACTCCCGGAGGCGGATCAACCAAATCCCAGACTTGGTTATCTGACATGGAGTCCATTTCAGCTCGCATAGCTTCAAGCCATCTAGCTGACTCCGGTCCACTGACCGCATCCGCATAAGTGAGGGGTTCATCATTGTCAATGATGTAGACTCCGTCATAGCGCTCAGGCTATCGACGGATCCTTCCCGATCTACGCGGTTCCCGTGATATCTGAGCCTCAGGTTGTTCAATAACCTGTTCTACCGGCTCAGGCTCATCCAACTGTGCTTGACTACTTTGTCCTTCCTCTGGATTCTCATCCAGCTTTATTTCTCTCCCACTGGCCTCTTGCAGAAGAAACTCCTTCTCAAGAAAAATGGCCGTCCGAGCAACAAATACCTTGTTCTCTTTGGGATCGTAGAAATAATAACCCTTAGTTTCCTTAGGGTAACCGACAAAGATGCATTTCTCAAATCTGCTCTCCAGTTTCCCAGAGGCGAGCTTTTTGACATAAGCCTCGCAACCCCAGATCTTAATAAATGTCAAGCTAGGCTGTTTCCCATACCATAATTCATATGGGGTCTTTGAAACTGCCTTGGATGGCACTCGGTTCAGTACCTTTGCAGCTGTCTCCAGTGCAAATCCCCAAAAGGAGTAAGGTAGAGTAGCTTGACTCATCATAGAACGAACCATGTCTAGTAACGTTCTATTTCTCCTCTCGGACACACCATTCCATTGCGGTGTTCCTGGTGGAGTGAGCTGTGAGATAATCCCACACTCCTTTAGATAGTCAGTAAACGCATGACTCAAGTATTCTCCACCTCGATCAGAACGAAGTGCCTTGATATTTCGGCCTAGCTGATTTTGTACTTCATTCTTGAACTCTTTGAACTTGTCAAAAGATTCACTCTTATGTCTCATAAGATAGACATACCCATATCTACTGAAATCATCAGTAAAGATAATGAAGTACTGATAGCCACCTCTGGCATGTTTACTAAATGGCCCACACACATCACTGTGTATAAGGTCAAGTAAACCTGAAGCCCTTTGACCTTTGTTAGGAAAAGGAGCCTTCGTCATTTTACCCATTAAACAAGCTTTGCATGTATCAATCTCCTCATAGGAGAATGATCCCAGCAGTCCATGATCATGCAACCGCTTAATGCGCTTCTTGTTAATATGGCCTAAACGACTATGCCATAACAAGGTGCTGTCATCAGCATACTTGGCTTTCTTATTATCAATATTTTGTATAGAATATTCCATGTCCAACATGAATAACCCATTGTTAATTGAACCAGTAGCATAAACAATATTATCAAGAGTAAGATAACACTTTGAAATCTTGCATTCAAAGGAAAACCCTTTCCTGACAAGAGCAGGAATAGAGATAATATTTTTAGTAATACTGGGTACAAAATAACAATTGTTTAATTCTAATACAATGCCAGATGGTAATGAGATGTAATAATCCCCTACAGCAACAGCAGCAACCCGTGCCCCGTTTCCAACTCGTAGGTCCACCTCATGCTGTCCCACCTGTCTTCTTCTCTTGAGTTCCTGTACATTTGAACAAATGTGAACTCCACATGCAGTGTCCAACACCCATGAAATAGAAGAAGATGAAACCATGACTTCCGTCACGTATATACCTGAGCCAGAAGGGATGCTTCCCCTCTTATCTCCTTGGAGCGCTTTACAGTCCTTTTTCCAGTGACCCAGCTGGCCACAGTGGAAACACCTGTTGTCCTTTGACCGCTTAACCTTCTATTTCAGAGCCTTGCTGTAACTCTTGACAGGGGCTTTGCCCTTCTTCCCCTTCTTCTTATTCCTGGAAGGAACCATTAAGACAGAGGTTGAAGGCTTTCCCTTCAGAGTTTCCTCAGTAGTCAAGAGCATATTGAGCAGCTCTGCCGGAGTACAATAGATTTTGTTCATATTAAAGTTAATAATGAACGCATCGAAAGAAGGCGGGAGAGACTGCAGAATAATGTCTACAGCAAGCTCCTGGTTCATGGTATGCCCCAGTTTCTCCAGAGCCTCCTTGTGCCCAATCATCTTGAGCACGTGAGCTCCCACTGGGCTCCCTTCAGCCAGTTTGCTTTGAAAGAAAAGCTTGGTCAGATTATAGCGTTCTGTCCTCGCCTGTGCAGCATACAGCATCTTGAGGTTCGCTATAATCTCTATAGCCGACATATCCTCATGCTGACGCTGCAGCGGTGGCGTCATAGACGCTAGCATCAGGCAAGCGACATCAATGCTATCATTGACGTGTTTTTCATAGGCATCACGAACCGCCCTTGCGGCGTTCGCAGCGGGTTGAGGCGGCACAGCCGTCTCGAGGACATACAGTTTCCTCTCTGCCTTAAGAACGATCTTAAGGTGTCCGAACCAGTCTGAGAAGTTTGGCCCAGCAAACTTCTCCCTTTCCAGTAGGGATCGCACATTGAAGCTCATGGTGTTCGTTGCTGCAGGAATCTACAACAATGCAAGAACAGCAAGGTCAGTATCAATGTTTAGAATCAATTCAGGACTTAAGAAATGATTCTTTTCTCACTATTTTATCTGACTGAAAAATCCATTAAAACAGTCCGAAAGAGTAACACTCTTTTAGTGAGATAGGATCCAGATTTCATACTTGGTCTCCGCGTGCCGCTCAGGCGAGATAAGATGCACAGAGAATACAAGCACTAATTTCTGGTAGGCAGTCCCTGCCAATCGCCAACCCGTGCGATTCCCCTTCATCTGGGCAATCCAGCCGACTGTGCCAACTGAGTTGGTACAACACAATCTCTGACCCCACAGATGGCTGCCTCCATGTGCTACCATATGCGCCACATATGTAGCCTACATGGTCAAGCTAACCCGACCTACTCCCTGGACCACCACGTGCTATGCTGAGCAACGAGAAGCGATAAATCCCTTCTCTGTAACACGCAGGTGAAATCCCGCACCGTCTGAAGATAGATGGACGTGCCCACTGAGTGGGTACAACACGGCTCCAACGATAGTCAGAACAGTGAGGTTTCGCGTCAGAAGGCTTACGAGCTTGATATTTATGCGTTGGATTTTAACGGTCTTTTATCTTCTTACTATCAGGCAAATCCTATGGCTATAGCAGAAGATAAACTCATGCAATTCTAATTATAAAAGCAATAAATAGAAAGCATGCTGATCTTATGTGGTAAAAGCCCATGAACCCTAAGTAAGACCTTAAGTTATCTTAAGTCTTCACTTGCTTCTTGGGTCTTTTGCATCTCATCTGGTCCAACCCAGGGCCCTAGCGCTCAATGCAGCTCAGGTGCGCCCACCAAATGAATGCGCCTCTGCAATGTGTGCTTTTGAGCTCTTGTCTAATCAAAATACATTTTGATCTATCTAGACAAGCTTGACTCGCAGGTCAATTATACAATAAATTAATTAAAAATGTGATTCGCAGATCACAAAACAAATTAATTTACAAGTTTAATTCCAGGCTCGCAGGCCCCAGCACAGCACACATTAAATTGGGCATCCCACATAAGATAAAATAAACAAGCATATGGCATCAATCAATCATCATGTGATCCCTTACAAAGAAAATAAAATTTTGAAAACCCCATAGGCATCAATTTTAATTTCCTTATGTGCCCTACAACCTTACAACGGTCCATTGATAGGGATCCACTCAACAATCTAGTTAGATCCATGCCCTTGCATGCACCAAGTCCTAACTGACTCGAGTTGACCTAATGGTCAACCATGCATGCGCCAAGGGCTGAACAACCAACATGAGTTCTGGCAAGCGGGTGTGACCCCGGGCCTAACTCATGTGTGTTCACTGGTTGTCTCAACCAGACCTCGCTACACGCCTGTGATGCAATCGACCTATAGCCACCTTGTGCTTGCGCACAGGTGCCATCTGGTCGATCCATCTAGGCTGTCAGATGGTCTGATCAGACTATTGGATCTAACCTAGAGGGTGACTTCAACCCCATCAACCCGTCTAAGGGTTTATAGTAAGCGCCACTTAGATCTAATGGTGAGCGCGCAAGTCATTTAGTTTGTTTTGAGAAAACATCAACAACATTCAACATGATAGATGCGCACATCATCATACATGCGCCAACAAGAAAGACATCATCATATAACCATACATACAACCGTAGCTCTGATACCAATTGAAGAAACCCCTTTCGTGAGGGGGGCGCAAACCCTAAGCATGGCGCAAATAAAACTTTGCAAGCGGTAGCAAGGGTTTGATGATCTTTTGCATGTCATATGATCAACTATCATAGATTGAATAGATCAAGAGTAGATCATACCATAGCCATCTTTCGGATGGTCCCTTGGAAGAAGAGATCGAAGAGGGTCTCCTCCACAAGATGCGCACACAAGATGAGAATTGACTTGCTTCTTGTTGCTCCTTGTGCTAGCAAGGATCTCCAAGATGTCCTTGATCGAATGAAGGAAAAAGGAGATGATCTTGGCGTGGATGAACTCCTCCTTGTTCTCGTCAAAACTCTCCACACCGAGAAAGAGGCGTTGAGTTGAGAGAGAGACCAACGTTCTCATCCAAAGTGAAGCGTTGAGAAACCATTTCCGAAACCTCCACTTCCAAAAATGGTAAGTCATCACTACAAGCGTTCATGTCTCTTATGAACCAAACCAAAACGCCAATTCGATTTAACCATGCGTTCACACATATGTGAACCGGTTCAAATAGAATTCGGTCTAATTGATTTCGGTTCAAAGATCAAATTGAACCAAGCCAAGCCATGGTCTAAATCTCATCTGAACCATGAAGGTTCGAGATCTAACCGTACATCTCTTGATGCCTTTGATCTCACCGATCTAGCATCACTACTCTCGATCGAAGCTTACCAATCTCAAGCCCTAATCAATCAAAAATGATCAGGCCAGATCTCACTTGCAATCAGAGTTTAAACTCCTTTAAACTGAACCAAAACAATTCAGTCCACACGATCTGACTCAAGTAAGCCACATCATCAAATTGTGCGACCCTGAGGGTTTCCTTTAAATGTCGGTAACGATAACTTACATTATCACGATCAGTGAGAGGTATCTAGCAACACATCACTGTCTCCCGATATAAAGAAAAGAGTCTTCCAAGACTACACCCAAAACATAGCACAAGTGTGAATCCACTTCACAAGGCATGCATGTGTCCTTTGCCACTGGATGTTCTTATTGGACAAGCGTGTCAAGCCTGTAACTCCAATATGATGAGCATGATTAGATCAGATGAACATAGTCACCTGGGTATGGCCATACACATTCTCAATCATCTCATTCAGGGGGGGGGGGGCCCTTCAGAACATCTCACTCCAATTAAGGAGATGGCAATCCTATATCTATCACTAGTGTCCTAACCTGACTCATGATCATTATCCAAGATAGTCTATAACCATTATATTTCAAATGATATTGAACTACCTCAAAACAATGACAATCATCATTTAGAAACACAAGTGATCTCAAGTCAGAGGACATGTGTCACTTGTAGCATAAGGATTATTCACATTGTGACAAGCAATTGAATATCCTAATAGGGTCTGTCCAGTACATCCAATGTACCTATGAGTCTACATCTTATTCCATGCTCGAAGCATCCTATAAGATTAGAACACACATTAGTCTCAATCATATCAAGGCTGTCTCATGTTTACCAAGATATCTCGACTAAGGACTTAACTGCATGTCAGCCTAGCTGAACAGCTTTGAGACATTATTAAGAAGTACACATATTGCAGCAGACAATGTAACAACCTGAATAACAACCATTGCCTTTATAAACAAAAGAGTTTATATACATGATACTCATGGAATCCCAAGGCCTCAAACATTAGCCTTAAGGGCATACCCCAACAGTTTATGCTACTGGTTCAATTAACAATGGGTTATTCATGTTGGACATGGAATCTTCTATACACAATATTGATAATAAGAAAGCCAAATATGCTGATGACAGCACCTTGCTATGGCATAGTCGTTTAGGTCATATTAACAAGAAACGCATTAAGCGGTTGCATGATTATGGACTGCTGGGATCATTCTCCTATGAGGAGATTGATACATGCAAAGCTTGTTTAATGGGCAAAATGACAAAGTCGCCTTTTCCTCATAAAGGTCAAAGGGCTTCAGGTTTACTTGACCTTATACACAGTGATGTGTGTGGGCCATTTAGTAAACATGCCAGAGGTGGCTATCAGTACTTCATTACCTTCACTGATGATTTCAGTAGATATGGGTATGTCTATCTTATGAGACATAAAAGTGAATCTTTTGACAAGTTCAAAGAGTTCAAGAATGAAGTACAGAATCAGCTAGGCCGAAATATCAAGGCACTTCGTTCTGATCGAGGTGGAGAATACCTAAGTCGAGAGTTTACTGACTATCTAAAGGAGTGTGGGATTATCTCACAGCTCACTCCACCAGGAACACCGCAATGGAATGGTGTGTCCGAGAGGAGAAATAGAACGTTACTAGACATGGTTCGTTCTATGATGAGTCAAGCTACTCTACCTTACTCCTTTTGGGGATTTGCACTGGAGACAGCTGCAAAGGTACTGAACCGAGTGCCATCCAAGGCAGTTTCAAAGACCCCATATGAATTATGGTATGGGAAACAGCCTAGCTTGACATTTATCAGGATCTGGGGCTGCGAGGCTTATGTCAAAAAGCTCGCCTCTGGAAAACTAGAGAGCAGATCTGAGAAATGTATCTTTGTCGGTTACCCTAAGGAAACTAAGGGTTATTATTTCTACGATCCCAAGGAGAACAAGGTATTTGTTGCTCGGACGGCCATATTTCTTGAGAAGGAGTTTCTTCTGCAAGAGGCCAGTGGGAGAGAAATAAAGATGGATGAGAATCCAGAAGAAGGACAAAGTGGTCAAGCACAGTTGGATGAGCCTGAGCCGGTAGAACAGGTTACTGAACAACCTGAGGCTCAGATATCACGGGAACCGCGAAGATCGGGAAGGATCCGTCGACAGCCTGAGCGCTATGACGGAGTCTACATCATTGATAATGATGAACCCTTCACTTATGCGGATGCGGTCAGTGGACCGGACTCAGCGAGATGGCTTGAAGCTATGCGCGCCGAGATGGACTCCATGTCAGATAACCAAGTTTGGGATTTGGTTGATCCGCCTCCGGGAGTTATCCCTATAGGCTGTAAATGGATCTTCAAGAAGAAGATTGACATGGATGGTAACGTGGTTACCTATAAAGGCAGGCTAGTTGCGAAAGGTTTCAAACAAATCTACGGGATAGATTATGATGAAACTTTCTCACCTGTAGCTATGTTTAAGTCTATTCGGATTCTTTTTGGGATAGCAGCATATTATGATTATGAGATCTGGCAAATGGATGTGAAGACAGCTTTCCTTAATGGAAATCTGGATGAGGATGTGTATATGACACAACCTGAAGGTTTCACTAATCCATCAGATCGTCATAAAATATGCAAGTTAAAGAAGTCTATTTATGGACTTAAACAAGCATCGAGAAGCTGGAATATTCGTTTTGATGAATCAATCAGTGAATTTGGTTTCATCAAGAATGAAGATGACCCGTGTGTATATAAGAGGTTTAGTGGGAGCGTGATTACTTTCCTAGTCCTCTACGTCGATGATATCTTGATCATTGGAAACGATATTCCTGAATTGCATGCGGTTAAGGCATGGTTAAGGAAATGTTTTCAGATGAAAGATTTAGGAGAAGCAGCCTATGTATTAGGTGTGAAGATCTACAGGGATAGATCTAAGAGGCTTCTCGGGCTGTGCCAGAGTACTTACATCGATAAAGTCCTGGAGAGATTTCATTTAGAGAATTCTAAAAGAGGATATCTTCCAGTCAGACATGGTCTGAATCTTTCGAAGAGTCAGTGTCCACAAACACAGACTGAGAAAGATGAAATGGACAATACGCCTTATGCTTCGGCTATTGGGTCCATTATGTATGCGATGTTGTGTACTCGCCCAGACGTCGCTTACGGGTTAAGCGTGACCAGTCGGTTCCAAAGTAATCCAGGTATGGCACACTGGATTGCAGTCAAGAACATTTTAAAATATCTGCGGAGGACCAAAGATATGTTCTTGATATATGGTGGTCAGGAAGAACTCAGTATAGAAGGATATACTGACGCTTCGTTCCAGTCGGACCAGGATGATTTCCGATCGCAATCAGGCTATGTTTTTAGCTTGAATGGAGGAGCAGTGGTGTGGAAAAGTTTCAAACAGTCAATCGTTGCTGATTCCACAACAGAAGCCGAGTATGTTGCAGCCTCGGAAGCATCCAAGGAGGCAGTGTGGATTCGTAAGTTCGTGAGAGAACTTGGTGTTGTTCCTTCGAGTGCAGATCCTTTGGTTATCTTCTGTGATAACACTGGAGCAATCGCACAAGCAAAGGAACCACGGTCGCACCAGAAGTCCAAGCACATACAGAGACGGTTTCATTTGATCAGGGAGATCATAGATCGTGGTGAGATCAAAGTCTGCAAGGTTCATACAGATGACAATCTGGCTGACCCGCTTACCAAGCCTCTGGCGCAGCAGAAGCATGAGAAGCATTGTAATAATATGGGTTTGAGATTTCTCAACCATTGATTAAGTGCAAGTGGGAGATTGTTGGGGTATGCCCTTAAGGCTAATGTTTGAGGCCTTGGGATTGTAACAGTATCATGTATAAACTCTTATGTTTATAAAGGCAATGGTTGTTATTCAGTTGGTTACATTGTCTGCTGCAATAATTGTACTTCTGAATAATGTCTCAATGGTGTTCAGCTAGGCTGACATGCTGTAATGTCCTTAGTCGAGATATCTTGGTGAACATGAGACAACCTTGATATGATTGAGACTAATATGTGTTCTAATCTTATAGGATGCTTCGAGCATGGAATAAGATGTAGACTCATGGGTACATTGGATGTACTGGACAGACCCTACTAGGATATTCAATTGCTTGTCACAATGTGAATAATCCTTGATTGCAACAAGTGGCACATTTCCTCTGACTTGAGATCACTTGTGTTTCTAAATGATGATTGTCATTGTTTTGAGGTAGTTCAATATCATTTGAAACATAATGGTTATAGACTATCTTGGATGGTGAATTTGAGTCATGTTAGGGCGCTAGTGATAGATACAGGATTGCCGTCTCCTTGTTTAAGGAGTGTGATGTTCTAAGGGGCCCCCCTCTGTATGAGATGATTGAGAAAGTGTATGGCCATACCCAGGTGACTATGATCATCTGATTTAATCATGCTCATCATATTGGAGCTACAGGCTTGACACGCTTGTCCAATAAGAACATCCAGTGGCAAAGGAATCATGTATGCCTAGTGAGTTGATTCACACTTGTGCTGTGGTTTGGGTGTAGTCTTGGAAGACTCTTTTCTTTATATCGGGAGACAGTGATGTGTTGCTAGATACCCCTCACTGATCGTGATAACGTGAGTTATCGTTACCGACATTTAAAGAAAACCCTCAGGGTCGCACAATTTGATGATATGGCTTACTTAAGTCAGATCGTATGGACTGAATTGTTTGGGTTCAGTTTAAAGGGATTTAGTCTCTGATTGTAAGTGAGATCTGGTCTGATCATGTTTGATTGATTAGGGCTTGAGATCGGTAAGCTTCGATCGAGAGAATGGATGCTAGATCAGTGAGATCAGCAGCATCAAGAGATCAACGGTTAGATCTGGAACCTTAGGGTTTAATTGTGATCTAGACCATATCGCTTGGGTTAATTGGTCTTTGGACCAAACCAAATTGAACCAGCTCATTGAGTGAGCGTGTGGTTCAAATGGAGAGGAGTTTGCGATTGGGGTAAACCCATGATCGCATGTGAGTAAGTGGCTTTCTATTTTTAGAAAGCATGATCACATACGTGACCATCACTCACGTTCACGCCTAAGGCGCTCTACTCTCTCGCTTCTCCTCCTCTCTCATCGCCAACAAGCTCTCTCTCGTGTGGTGAAGAGGTTGACGAAAAAGGAGAAGGAAGAAATCGCCAAGCAAAGGATTCTCTTCCCTTCCATACGACAAGGACCTCTTGGAACCTTGCTAGCACAAGGAGCACCATCAGAGTAGGCGACTTCTTCATCTTGTGTGCGCATCCTTTGGAGGAGATCCCTATCGCTCTCTACTTCCAAGACGCCATCTAGAAATGGCATCGGTATGACATCTTCTATGTTTGCAATCGGTTTAACAAGTTGATCATATGTTATGCATGAATCCGATCCCCTAGAAACCCTCTTCCGCTGTTTAAAATTTTATACGCGCCATGCTTTAGGGTTTCGCCCCCTTCTGGGGACTTACAGAGATTTCATCAGCGCCAATGGCCCATTGCTTGGTTGGGCTTGCTAATAAGTTATAATGAAAAGCTATGAGGCTTAAAGTGTATAATGGGGATGAATTAATAGGATAGGCGCCTACGGTATCCTAGTTGGACTAGGATTTGCACCTATGCCTTGTTTCGCATCTCCTAAGTGATTAAATCAAATTGGATTTGATTAGATCACACATGATAATTAATTGGAAGGTGATTGGCGCATAAGCGGCAATTTATTTACTTAATAAGAATCCTAATTCAATTAGGATTTGCGCCCAAGCCAATTTAGGCAAGGATTCGTGATGGCCTGACATAGTCTATGCGCATGAATGAATGTAATGCCGCTTTAGGGAACCTTTGGGCACATATGGCTCTATGCTTGCTTAGGCAAGGCTTGAGCGTATATGAATGGATTTAGTAAATATAATTGATTGAATAAATCCCTAGAATCATACCCTAATTACCTAGTCTTTCCAATTAACCCTAACCACCTCTTGCTACTATAAAATAAGCCCTTGCCGCCCCCTCTCTTGATGATGCTTATTCCTTGGAAGCGTGAAGCATTAGAGGGCGATGGCATGGAGAGCTTAGAGCTCTTCTTCTTCCACCAACGGCACAAGCATGCTTCTTCTTCCTCCTCCTTCCTTTCCTTGGCGCAAAGGAACAATAAGTCTTGCGGCTTCCTCTCCTCTTCATCCTCCTTGGTGCATCCCTCCTTGGTGGTGGCAGAAGGTGATTGGAGGACTCTCCTAAGGCATGGATCTTCTTCCCGAGGCTAGCACCGGGCGAGGAAGAAGAAAGCCCAAGGAATCCGTGTGTGCGAGACTGCACTGAGCAAACACTTCGGCGCCTTCCTCGACATCGGCTTCTCATTGCTTAAAGGTACTTACAATCACATCATGTCGACCCCCTCGCAAGAGATCTTCACTCGGTTTTTGGGACTGATCTATTTCGAGAATATTCTTCCGCTGTGCAATGTGTATGTAATCTCTATGAACAATTGTAAAATATCCCTGGGGTTTCCCAACAATGGTATCAGAGCTACTTGCGAGCCTTGAATAATGTTATTTCAAGCTTTTCATGCTCACATGCCATATCTACATTTTTGAATATTGCATAGATGTTGGCGCATGGTTTTTCGTTAAGTAAAAAAATTATAGGTCTCTTGTTTCTTTCTTCTAATCAACTTCTTGTGGTTCTTTGCTCTCTTCATGTGATGGGATAGACCCACATGTGGAAGAAAAAATTTCTCCTCTTATAATAGGATAGACCTATCTCGAGAGACTTGTTGGGATAGGGCATGGATTGGGTGATTGCCCTTATCCTTGCAAGTTAGGGATTGCAAGGAGGGCAACCAGTATGCCTCTTGTAGACTCCTGAGAGAAACTTGGAATCAAATATTTGTGATATGAAGGGAAGGAAGAGAGACATGTTTTATGAAAAAGTAAAATTTAAAGATTTTATGTTTTTCATGAGCATGTAGAATTGCATGAGTAAGTACTTGATTGTGCATGATGTTGTGGTCATATGTCAAGCCCCTTAGCATGCTTGTGATGTATCCTTGTGAGGCCTGCGTGCTGCTTTTCATTTTGCTTTTAACTAAGAAGAATATTAGGGTGGCGCATCTACTTGGAGCATGGTGCAAGCTTGCTTGGTTGTGCATCCTTGCCTGATGGCGCAACAAGCATCAAAGGTGGAGCTAGGTTGCTTGGTGGCGCAAGAGGGCATGGCTGAACCTCCTTTGGTTTGTGAGCTAGCCATCTTGGCCCCTTGCATGGTGGCACACCTTCCTTGGAGAAAGACCATGGCATTGGCTGAACCTATGAGGGTGCTTCTAAAGTGTACCTCTAGTGTTTGTGAGCTAAACCATGAGAGAAGGACCTTGAAGCCAACCTTGAAGATCGAGATAGAGGTCGGCTAGGCTAGGTCCAGTCTTAGGGGCTTGAATCCTAGGTCAAGAGTTCAACTCCTTTTGGCATGGGTTGGTTCAATGTCTTGAATGGGCTATGATCACATCATCTCTTTACTGCTTTATTTGCTAAATGCATGCCTGTGTTGTTTTATCATTATGTTATCACTATAGGATTGCATGCTTGTAATGTTAGACATAAGATAAAACTGAGCTACTTAGACCTTAAATAAAAACCCTCGATTAAAATGTCAAGTCTAGTAGTCTTCTAACCCGTAGCCCTCACTAAGCTATCGATGAGTGTTGTGAACTGTTTCCCACCCACGTGGGACACACTGACTTATCTTTAGAAATTGCGTGGTGGCAATGGTTTCCCCAGTCCACTTTTAACATGGGTGTGCCTTCGCAAGGAAACTCATTGGCCCTAGGCATAACGGTTAGGAATGGACTTGACTAGATTTTCATATGTGCTAGGCACATGATGAAACTCTAGAAGCATCGTTTAGAGGTTAGGGTTTCATGCTATATCCAGCCCTCGCTGGACTTGAAATGCATAGACTGTCTCAACAAGGGGAGTTGCTCGGAGCAACCGGCCGGCACGCCCACCTTAAGAAGCATGGGTCACTTTGTGCATCTCATCCCACCCTCGTGGGACGCAAAGCCTCATGTGGAATAAGGATCTCATCTCACTAGGAAATCTTAAATTTCCCGATTGACTTTGTGGGTTATCAATTCGATTAAAATAGTGGGAACCATAGTCATTTAAAACAAGTCCAGTTTAAATGACTCGAAGTAGTACTAATCTATTGTTTCTTGGTTGTTGTAGAACAATGGCTATGAACAATAGCAGTTGGTTACTATGATCTGCCCTGGAAAGGGACAAGTTGGTTGGATCCAACTTGATGGATTGGTATATGAACTTGAGAATTGTGCTCAAGCTTGAAAGGAAGCTATATGTCCTTAAGTAGCCTATCCCTAAGCTACTTCCATGCTCGGCCATAGCGGCTGACAAGGATGCTTATGATAAGAATCAGGCTGATATTTTGGAGGTTGCACAATTGATGCTAACCAACATGTCGCCTGAGCTTCGAGGGCAATATGAATTAAAGAGTGCTTCTGAGATTATCTCTAATCTAAGGCTGCTCTTTGATGAATTGGTTGGGCTCAATCCTCCTAAAGTTGACATTCAGTGTGTTGAGCCGAATGGCTTGACCAAGGAACTGAAACTTAAGATGGAAAGACTCAGGAATAATAGGTGCTTTTCATGTGGAGGGACACCTCACATATTGAAGGACATGTTGCAACTTCAGAATGAGGAGAAGAAAGGCAGGGCCTTGTCTTCAAGCTCAGGTATTTATGTTATTGAAGTCAACCTTTCTACTTCTATGACATGGGTATTGGATACCGCATGGGCTCAAAAGAGTAGCTCGGTATGGCCTGGAGAGATTGACCTACGGATTGGAAACAAGGCACAAGTTGCTCCTGTTGCTGTAGGAGTTTTTGACTCTCCCCCTGCTTTCTGGACTTCAATTAGAACTAGATCATTGCTATTATGTACCTTCACTTACTAAAACATTATATCCATTCCTTGCTTGGCAAAGAAAGGATTTAAGTTTGAAATAAACGAGAACTATTGTTTTTTCTCATTTGCAAACATATTTTATGGGAAGGGTACTTTATGCAATGGATTATATGTCTTGGACATGGATAGTTCTATTTGTAACATAAATAACAAAAGGATCAAACTGAGTGGTTCAGTTGGTTCTTTCCTATGGCAATGTCGATTAGCCTATATAAAGAAGAATCGCTTTCAACAACTCCATGCAAATGGATTGTTAGATTCAAGTTCCTTGGATGTATTTGATATTTGTGAACCTTGTTTATTAGGGAAAATGACAAAGGCACCCTTCACCAAAGCTGGTGAAAGGGCAAGAGGTTTATTGGATCTCATACATACCGATGTGTGTGGGCCGTTCAATAAACAAGCCAGAAGAGGATACGACTACTTCATCACATTTACTGATGACTTCAGTAGATATGGTTATGTCTACTTGATAAGACATAAGTCTGAATTCTTTGAGAAATTTAAGGAGTTCAGACATGAAGTAGAGAACCAGCTTGATAGATCCATTAAAACTCTTTTATCAGATTGTGGTGGAGAATACCTGAGCGATGAGTTCTTTGACTATCTAAGAGAGTGTGGGATCCTATCCCAACTCACTCCTCCTGGAACACCTCAATGGAATGGTGTGTCTGAAAGGAGAAATCAAACCTTTTTGGACATGGTTCGGACTATGATGAGTCACGCAACTCTACCTCCCTCATTCTGGGGGCATGCATTTGAGACAGCTTCTCTAATATTGAATAATGTTCTATCTAAGAGTGTCTCAAAGATTCCATATGAGGTATGGAGTGGGAGACGCCCTAATCTGTCTTTTATTAGGATCTGGGGATGTGAGGCTTATGTCAAACATCAGGGTTCTAGCAAGCTAGAACCAAGATCTAATAAATGAGTATTTGTGGGGTACCCTAAGGAAACTAAGGGTTACTACTTCTATGTTCCCACCGAGAACAAAGTTTTTGTTGCTCGGGGTGCTATCTTTCTAGAAAAAGAATTTCTCATGAAAGAAGTCAGTGGGAGGAAGTTTGACTTGGACGAGGTCCAAGTGCAACCACAAGACACAGAGATGGAACCTAAGCCACCTGCACCAGTTGCTAGGCAACCTAAGTCTCAGACACAGGCCCCATATAGGTCTAGGAGGATTCGTCGTGCGCTTGAGAGGTATGAGTCGCTGCCGACTCAACACGATGGGATCTTCATCATTGAGGATGAACCCAGGAGTTATGATGAGGCAGTCTATGGACCGGACTCTGAGAGATCGCTTGAGGCCATGCGATCCGAGATGGATTCCATGTCAGCTAACCAAGTCTGGGATTTGGTTGACCTACCTGATGGGGTAAAACCCATAGGGTGTAAATGGGTCTTCAAGAGGAAGACTGACATGGATGGAAACATAGTTACCTATAAGGGTAGACTAGTGGCTAAGGGATTCAAACAAGTCCAAGGGGTGGGCTATGATGAAACCTTCTCGCCAGTTGCCATGATCAAATCCATTTGGATTCTACTTACTATAGCTGCATATCATGATTATGAGATATGACAGATGGATGTGAAGACAGCGTTCCTTAACGGGAAGCTGACTGAGGATGTGTATATAACACAACCTAATGGCTTCATCCATCCTGCAGATGTTAGTAAGGTCTGCAGGATAAAGAAATCCATCTATGGATTAAAGCAAACATCTCGAAGTTGGAATCTTCGGTTTGATGAAGCTGTGAGAGATTATGGCTTTATCAAAAGCGAAGATAACGCCTGTGTATACAGAAAATTCAGTGGGAGCTTGGTGACTTTTCTGGTCTTGTATATTGATGACATACTGCTCATCGGAAATGACATCCCTAGTCTTAAAGTTATGAAGACATGGTTAGGGAAGTGTTTCGAGATGAAGGACTTAGGGGAGGCCGTCTATATCCTAGGCGTGAGGATCCACCAGGATAGATCCAAGAGGTTCCTATCCCTTAGTCAGAGTACTTACATTGACAAGGTCCTCGAGAGGTTCAACTTGGAGCAATCCAAGAAGGGATACCTTCTAGTGAGACATGGCCTTACTCTCTCAAAGTGCCAGTGTCCCAACACAGAGGCTGAGAGAGATGAGATGAGTCGAGTGCCCTATGCTTCGGCAGTGGGATCGATCATGTATGCAATGTTGTGTACTAGACCAGATGTGGCTTATGCTGTGAGCATAACCAGCCGATACCAATCCAATCTAGGTTTGCAGCACTGGGTGGCTGTAAAGAACATCCTAAAGTATCTGAGAAGAACTAAGGATTTGTTCTTGGTCTACCGGGGACAGGAAGAGCTCAGTGTTCAGGGCTACCCTGATGCGTCGTTTCAGTCTGACCCTGACGACTTTAGATCGTAGGCCGGCTATAAGTTCAAGATGGTTGGAGGTGTTGTATTCTGGAAGAGCTTCAAGCAATCCACCATAGCTAATTCTACAACCGAGGATGAGTATGTGGTCGCTTCTGAGGCAGCCAATGAAGCTGTTTGCATAAGTAAGTTCATTTCTGAACTTCAAGTGGTTCCATGTGCAGTGGATCCCATTGAGGGCTATTGTGACCACAATGGCGCAATTGGACAAGCCAAGGAACCACTGTCTCATCATAGGTCCAAACACATACTCAGGAGATTTCACCTGATCAGAGAGATCATTGACAGAGGTGATGTCAAGATTAGCAGAGTTGACACAGAGAACAATCTGGCAAACCCATTGACCAAGGCTTTAGCGCAGCAGAAGCTGTTGGTGTATATGCCCTAGGACCTAGTTTTCGTCCATTATTGTACTACTTGACATTGATATTTTATATATATCATTCTGGCATTGTCATTATCTATATTTGCTTACATCTGCGAACATGTACTTATATGATAATGTCCCTAGAGACAGATTGGATCTGTGCTCGAATGATCGTCCCCAGTCGATGTACCAGAGTGGATATGGGACAACTCTGGTACTTGTGAGACTGGTATATGGGCTGGTTAGGCACGAGGTGCTAATGCAGACATATGGGTATATCAGTGATGGATATACTGGATCGACCTGTTGTGAGGCAATGACTTGCTGTCACGAGTTATCCTCACAAGTGATAGGAGATGCATTGATCCCTTGACTTGAGGTCATTGGCCATTCTGTATGGTTAGGGATATGCTTTGATATAACCTAACACCTTGCCACAGTTGGGGGGTAATAACGGTTGTCATTGAGCATGTCACGACCCATATGAGAAGGTCAATGGACAGACAGAGGATTTGCCCCTTCCTAAGGGAAGTTTGATATCCATGGAGCTCCTATATGGTTCTATGACTGAAAGTGTATGGCCATACCCAGGTGAGACCTGATTTAGTCATAACCATGAGATTGGATGAAAACAAGTGGTGATACACTTGTCCAATCGGATATCAGTACGACAAAGAGACTGGAATGCATCTGTACCTAATTGTAATGATGGGGATGTCAATGTCGATATCCATTCCAATGACCTAGGTAGCAGCAATGCACTGCTAGGTGCCACTCACTGCTTGTGGTGATCTTTGATCAACACTGCCAACGTCAGAGGAACCTACAGGGTCACACACCTTGATACTTGAGTTCTCGTATTGATCGGGAAGCCTTATGATCGAGTTATTGGATAACTCGGATCTATTTGGGAGATTTCATCTATGCCAATGGGCCTGATGAGATGGGAGAAACTTATTGGAGCCAACTTCTAATTTTTGGCATATTGACCAATGTAACCATGGTTAGCCTCATTTGACCTTGGGTTAACTTGGATTGGATCCAATAACTTGGTTAACGTGCATAATGGACCTTGGGCTAGGCCCATTGATAAGTTGGACTCGCTAATAAGTTATCATGAAGAAGAAAGGGGCTAAAAGGGTATAATGGGGATAAATCTCCTCCTATTGGTGCCTAAGGGCATAATGGGGAGGAGTATGTGATTTTGCTTCATGAAGCCAAATCCCAACCCTAACCCTGGCCGCCCCCCTTGCATAACCGACCTATGGCTCTATAAAAGAGGCCATAGGTGCCCCTCTCTCTTGATGACATCCTTGGAGGCGTGAGCAATAGAGAAGGGCGAAAGCTGGGGGCCCTTAGTGCAAGTTCTCTTCCTCTCTTCCATAGCCGCAACCAATTCTTCTTCTCCTCCTCTTGGCGCAAGAATGCATTGTTCTTGGCGGCTTCTCCTCATCTTCATCCTTGGTGCATACTCATTGGAGGTGGCGCAAGTTGTGAAGAAAGTATACTAAGGCTTGGATCTTCTTCCTGAGGCTAGCACCGAGCGTGGAAGAAGAGGACTTGAGGCATCCGTGTGTGTGAGACTACAGAGGGCGCACGCTTGGGCGTCACGACATCAGCCTCATCTTTCTCTAAGGTATATTCTCTCTCATCGTGTCGACTCCCTCGCATGCGATCTTCACTGGGTTTTTGGGACTGGCTCGTTTCGAGGATATTGCTTCCGCTGTGAAATGTTTTATGTAATTTCTGTCTCTGAAAATTGTAAAATATCCCCGGGGTTTCCCAACAGTGGTATCAGAGGGACTTGCGAGACTCGAACCATGTAATTTCATGCTTTTCCATGCTCACATGTCATATCTCAATTTTCGCAAATTGCATGATCACATGGCAAATGATTTTTCTAAGCAGGAAAAATTAGGGTTTCTTGTTTCTATCATCTTTTCAATCTCTTTTGGATTTTTGGGTTATTTTTCTTGCATGATTTAAGGATCAAAGTCGCATGTGGTTTTGTCAAGTAGGACGGGCATTGTGTCTTCGGACTGGCCGGGTCTCTTGATTTGACAAAATTGCCAACCGAAAGGATCTTTGAAATCATCATGAAAGTTTAATCGCAAATAACCAAAAGATTTGTGATAAGAAGATGAGGAAAAGAGACTAGTTTTATGAAAAAGTAAAATTTCAGATTTTATGTTTTTCATGAGCATGTACAATTGCATGTGTAGATACCTTACTTGTGCATAATGTTGTGATCATGAGTCAAGCCCCTTTTGCATGCCTATGATGTATCCTTGTGAGGCCCGCGTGCCGCTTTTCCTTTTGCTTTTAACTAAGAAGAAGATTAGGGTGGCGCATGTACTTGGAGCTAGGCGCATGCATGAAGCTTGCGCACCTTGCATGGTGGCGCAACAAGCTTGAAAGATGGCGCATCCTTGCATGGGGTCGCAAGATAGGGTTTGGCCGAGCCTTGTGCTTGTGTGCTATCCCTCTTGTGACTTACTAGATGGCGCACCTTCCTTGGGGGAAGACCATGCCATTGGCCGAACCTTGGGGTGTACCCCTAGCGTTTGAGAGCTAAACCATGGTGAGGAGGACCTTGGAGCCAACCTTGAAGTTCAAGTTAGAGGTCGGCTAGGTTAGGTCTTGTCTTTGGGGCTTGAATCCTAGGTCAAGAGTTGAACCTCCTTTTGGCATGGGTTGGTTCAATGTCTTGAATAGGCTATGATCACATCATTCATTTATTGCTTCCGATATCTGCTAAAGCATGCCTGTTTTATTGTTATGTTATCACAATAGGATTCCATGCCTGTAAGGTTAGACATAAGATAAAACTGATGATACCTCAAAAACGCTCTTCAATAAATATCAAGTCTAGTAGCCTTCTAACGCGTAGCCCTCACTAAGCTATCAATCATTGGTGTTGTGAACTGTTTTCCACCCTCGTGGGACACACCCACTTATCTTTAGAAAGTGCGTGGTGGCAATGGTTTCCCCAATCCGTTTTAATCCGGTGCACCTTCGCAAGGAAACTCGTTGGCCCTGGGCATAACGCTTAGGAATGGACTTGACTAGATTTTCACGTGTGATGGGCATATGGTGGAGCTCTAGAGGCATCGTTAAGAGGTTAGGGTTTCATGCTGTATCCAGCCCTCACTGAACATGAAATGCCTAGACTGTCTCAATAAGGGGAATTGCTTGGAGCAATCGGCCTGCGTGCCCACCTTAGGAAGCATGGGTTACTTTGTGGATCTCATCCCACCCTTGTGGGACGTGAAGCCTCATGTGGAAAAGGGATCCCATCTCACTAGGAAGTCTTAAACTTCCCGATTGACTTTGTGGGTAGTCAATTCGATTAAAATAGTGGGAGCCATAATCATTTAAAACAAGTCCAGTTTAAATGATTTGAAGTAGTACTAATCTACTGTTTCTTGACTGTTGTAGAACAATGGCAACGAACAATAGCGGTTGGTCACTGCGATCTATCCTTGAGAAGGACAAGTCGGTTGAATCCAACTTGATGGATTGGTATATGAACTTGAGAATTGTGCTCAAGCTCGAGAGAAAGCTCTATGTCCTTGAACAGCCCATTCCTGAACCACTTCCATGCTCGGCCTCAGCGGCTGAGAGGGATGCTGATGATAAGCATCAGGCTGATACTTTGGAGGTTGCACAATTGATGCTAACCAACATGTTGCCCGAGCTTCAAGGGCAATATGAATTGAAGAGTGCCTCTGAGATTATTACTAATCTAAGACAGCTCTTTAATGAATTGGTTAGGCTCAATCCTCCTAAAGTTAATATTCAGTGTGTTGTGTCGAAAGGTTTGACCAAGGAACTGAAATTAAAGATGGAATGGATTAGGAACAATAAGTGTTATTCATGTGGAGGGCCACCTCACATGTTGAAGGACATAGTGCGACTTTAGAATGAGAAGAAGAGAGGCAAGGCTTCGTCTTCATACTCAGGTATTTATGTTACAGAAGTCAACCTTTCTACTTCTATGACATGGGTATTGGATACCGCATGTGGAGCTCATATTTGTACATATATGCAGGGGCTCAAGAAAAGTAGATCGGTGCGGCCTGGAGAGATTGACCTACGAGTTAGAAATGGGGCACAGGTTACTGCTGTTGCTGTAGGAGTTTTGACTCTCTCCCTGCCATCTGGACTTCAGTTAGAGTTAGGTAATTGCTATTATATACCTTCGCTTACTAAGAACATTGTATCCATTCCTTGCTTGGCAAAGAAGGGATTTAAGTTTGAAATAAATAAGAATCTTGTTCTTTTTCATTTGCAAATATGTTATATGGGAAGGGTACTTTGTGCAATGGTCTATATGTGTTAGACATGGATAACTCTATTTGTAACATAAATAATAAAAGGACCAAACTGAGTGGTTCAGTTGGTGCTTTCCTATGGCATTGTCGCTTAGCCCATATAAACAAGAATCGCATTCAACAACTCCATGCAAATGGGTTGTTAGATTCAAGTTCCTTGGAGGAATTTGATACATGTGAGCCTTGTTTGTCAGGGAAAATGACAAAGGCACCCTTCACCAAAATTGGTGAGAGGGCAGGAGGTTTGTTGGATCTCATACATAGCGATGTGTGTGGGCCATTCACTAAGCAAGCCAGAGGAGGACACAACTACCTCATTACCTTTACTGATGATTTCAGTAGATATGGTTATGTCTACTTGATGAGACATAAATCTGAATCCTTTGAGAAATTCAAGGAGTTCAAGAATGAAGTAGAGAACCAGCTTGGTAGATCCATTAAGGCTCTTCGATCAGATCGTGGTGGAGAGTACCTGAGTGGTGAGTTCCTTGACTATCTAAAAGAGTGTGGGATTTTGTCCCAACTCACTCCTCCTGGAACACCCCAATGGAATGGTGTGTCTGAAAGGAGAAATCAAACTTTGTTGGACATGGTTCGATGTATGATGAGTCATGCAACTCTACCTCCCTCATTCTAGGGACATGCATTTGAAACAGCTTCTCTAATACTGAATAATGTTCCATCTAAGAGTGTCTCAAAGATTCCATACGAGGTATGGAGTGGGAGACGCCCTAATCTCACTTTTATCAGGATCTAGGGATGTGAGGCTTATGTCAAACGTCAGGATTCTAGCAAGCTAGAACCTAGATCTGATAAATGTGTGTTTGTGGGGTACCCTAAGGAAACTAAGGGTTACTACTTCTATGTTCCCACCGAGAACAAAGTTTTTGTTGCTTGGGGTGCTGTCTTTCTAGAGAAAGAGTTTCTCATGAAAGAAGTTAGTGGGAGGAAGTTTGACTTGGACGAGGTACAAGTGCAACCACAAGACACAGAGATGGAACCTGAGCCACCTGCACCGGTTGATGGGCAACCTGAGGCTCAGACACAGGCACCGCGTAGGTCTGGGAGGATTCGCCGTGTACCTGAGAGGTATTGGTCGCTGCTAACCCAACACGATTAGTTAGGGGAGGCCGCCTATATCGTAGGCATGAGGATCTACCGGGATAGATCCAAGAGGCTCCTAGCCCTTAGTTAGAGTACCTACATTGATAAGGTCCTGGAGAGGTTCAACTTGGAGCAATCCAAGAAAGGGTACCTTCCAGTGAGACATGGCCTTACTCTCTCAAAAGGCCAGTGTCCCACCACACAGGCTGAGAGGGATGACATGAGTGGAGTGCCCTATGCTTCGGCAGTAGGATCGATCATGTATGCAATGTTATGTACTAGACCAGACGTGGCTTATGCTGTGAGCATAACCAGTCAATACCAATCCAATCCTTGTTTACAGCACTAGGTGACCGTAAAGAACATCCTGAAGTATCTGAGAAGAACTAAGGACTTGTTCCTAGTCTATGGGGGACAGGAAGAGCTTAGTATACAGGGCTACACTAATGCGTCTTTCCAGTCTGACCCTGATGACTTTAGATCGCAGGCCGGCTATGTGTTCAAGATGAATGGAGGTGCTGTTTGCTGGAAGAGCTTCAAGCAATCCCTATTGCCGATTCTACAACTAAGGCTGAGTATATGGCCGCTTCTGAGGCAGCCAAAGAAGCTGTTTGGATAAGGAAGTTCATTTCTGAACTTCAGGTGGTTCCCAGTGCAGTGGATCCCATTGAAATCTACTGTGATAACAATGGAGCAATTGCACAAGCCAAAGAACCACGGTCTCATCAAAGATCCAAACACATACTCAAGAGAATTCACCTGATCAGAGGGATCATTGATAGAGGTGATGTCAAGATTAGCAGAGTTGACACAGAGAACAATCTGGCAGACTCATTGACCAAGGCTTTGGCACAGCAGAAGCATGACGGTCACGCTAGAGATATGGGGTTGAGGTTTCTCAATATCTAGGTCTTAGTGCAAGTGGGAGATTGTTGGTGTATATGACCTAGGACCTAGTTTTGGTCCATTATTGTACTACTTGATGTTGATATTTTATATATATCATTTTGGCATTGTCATTATCTATATTTGCTTACATCTGCGAACATGTACTTATATGATAATGTCCCTGGAGACAGATTGGAACTGTGCTCGAATGATCGTCCCCAGTCGATGTACCAGAGTGGATATGGGACAACTCTAGTACTTGTGAGACCTGGTATATGGGCTGGTTAGGCATGAGGTGCTAACGCAGACATATGGGTATATCAGTGGTGGATATACTGGATCGACCTGCTGTGAGGCAATGACTTGCTGTCACGAGTTATCCTCACAAGTGATAGGAGATGCATTGATCCCTTGACTTGAGGTCATTGGCCATTCTGTATGGTTAGGGATATGCTTTGATATAACCTAACACCTCGCCGTAGTTGGGGGGTAATAACGGTTGTCATTGAGTATGTCACGACCCATATGAGAAGGTCAATGGACAGACAGAGGATTTGCCCCTTCCTAAGTGAGGTTTGATATCCATGGAGCTCCTCTATGGTTCTATGACTGAAAGTGTATGGCCATACCCAGGTGAGACCTGATTTAGTCATAACCATGAGATTGGATGAAAACAAGTGGTGACACACTTGTCCAATCGGATATCAGTACGGCAAAGAGACTGGAATGCATCTGTACCTAATTGCGATGATGGGGATGTCAATGTCGATATTCCAATGACCTGGGTAGCAGCGATGCACTGCTAGGTGCCACTCACTACTTGTGGTGATCTTTGATCAACACTGCCAGCGTCAGAGGAACCTATAGGGTCACACACCTTGATACTTAAGTTGAGGAATCTCAACTCCATATCTCTAGCGTGACCATCATGCTTCTGCTGCGCCAAAGCCTTGGTCAGTGGGTCTGCCAGATTATTCTCTGTGTCAACTCTGCTAATCTTGACATCACCTCTGTCAATGATCACTCTAATCAGGTGAAATCTTCTGAGTATGTGTTTGGATCTTTGATGAGACCGTGGTTCCTTTGCTTGTGCAATTGCTCCATTGTTGTCACAGTAGAGTTCAATTGGATCCATTGCACTAGGGACCACCTGAAGATCACATAAGAACTTCCTTATCCAAACGGCTTCCTTGGCTGCCTCAGAAGCGGCCACATACTCTGTCTCGGTTGTAGAATATGCTATGGTGGATTGCTTGAAGCTCTTCCAGCATACAGCGCCTCCATTTATCTTGAACACATAGCTGGCCTGCGATCTAAAGTCGTCAGGGTCAGACTGGAACGATGCATCAGTATAGCCCTGCATACTGAGCTCTTCTTGTCCCCCATAGACGAAGAACAAATCTTTAGTTCTTCTTAGATACTTTAGGATGTTCTTTACAGCCACCCAGTGCTGCAGACCTGGATTGGATTGGTATCGGCTGGTTATGCTTACAGCATATGCCACATCTGGTCTAGTACACAACATTGCATACATGATCGATCCTATTGCCGAAGCATAAGGAATTCGACTCATGTCATCCCGCTCAGCCTGTGTGACGGGACACTGGCTCTTGGAGAGAATAAGGCCATGTCTCACTAGAAGGTATCCTTTCTTAGATTGCTCTAAGCTGAACCTCTCCAGGACCTTATCAATGTAAGTACTCTGACTAAGGGCCAGGAGCTTCTTGGATCTATCCCGGTAGATCCTAACGCCTAGGATATAGGCGGCCTCCCCCAAGTCTTTCATCTCGAAACACTTTCCCAACCATGTCTTCACAGCTTGAAGACTAGGGATGTCGTTTCCGATGAGTAGTATGTCGTCGACATACAAGACCAGAAATGTCACCAAGCTCCCACTGAATTTTCTATATACACAGGCGTCATCTTCGCTCTTGACAAAGTCATAATCTCTTACTGCCTCATCAAATCGAAGATTCCAACTTCGAGAGGCTTGCTTTAATCCATAAATAGATCTTTTTAGCCTGCAGACCTTATTGGCCTCTGCAGGATGGATGAAACCATCAGGTTGTGTCATAAACACATCCTCTGTCAGCTTCCCGTTAAGGAACGCTGTTTTTACATCCATCTGCCATATCTCATAATCATGATATGCAGCTATAGCAAGCAGGATTCGGATGGATTTGAACATGGCAACTGGCGAGAAGATTTCATCATAGTCCTGTTCGTGTATATGCCCTGCAGACCAATGTATGGACATGGTCAGGCATTGTTTAAATGTACTTTGATAGAATCAATAAAGGCATGGTCGTTATTATGCAGATTGCTTTACCTGCGTTGATGTATTGAATTGCATAGATAATGTCCCAGGAGTTTGGATTGGATCCATTCTCATAAGTAATCCCCGGTCAAGGTGCCTTAGCCGATATGGGACAGCTTTGGTGCATGTGAGACTGGTGTATGGGCTGGTTAGGTGCGGGGCACAGTAACGCAGACATACAGGTGCATTGGATGCACTGGAGTGATCCACCGTGAGAATTGACTTGTCTAGTCCACAAGTCAATCTCACATGCAAGAGGTTTGCATTGATCCTTAGACTTGAGGTATTCATGTCTAGATATGATGATGGGTATGTTTTGATACAGTCTTACGTCTCTCCGTAAATGGGTGATCAAAACGACTGTCATTGAGCATGTCATAAGTCATGTAGAGACATGGATGACCAATAGTAGGATTTGCCCCTTCCTTCCGAGGAAGCATGATATCCACCTCGGGGCGCCCCACCTTATTGGTGCATGACAGGAAAGTGTGGCCACACTTGTTGAGTCATGACCAATGCATTGGATAATAAACTTGAGACTAATCCAATGGCAGGATATCAGCATAGGCAAAGGGATCTGTAATGCAACAGGAATCCTCGTTGCTTATTAGGAGTTGTTGCCATAATGACTTAAGTCCTATGACATGGGTAGTAGTGATGTGTTGCTAGATACCTCTCACTACTTATGATGATATTCAATCATCATTGCTATCGTCATTAGGATCCTACCGGGTCACACGCAATAGACTCTTGACGTTGTTTTATGATCTGGAAATCTTGGAATATATTTAATTCTGAGTCCAAGACAGATTCATGGTTGAATCTGAGTCCAATTGGGATTCATGAGTTTGTATATGTATCCTAGTCAAGTTGGACTTGAACAAGGGATTATATACCATGTTGGATTCGAATCCTAATCTAATTAGGAGTTGGAATCCTAATCGTATTAGGAATTGGAATCCTAATCCAACTAGGAGTTGGAATCCTAATCTAATTAGGAGTTGGAATCATAACCCTATTAGGAATTGGAATCCTAATCCAACTAGGAGTTGGAATCCTAATTTAATTAGGAGTTAGAATCCTAACCCTATTGGGAAATAGAGTCCTATTCCAACTAGGAGTTGGAATCCTAATTCAATTAGGAGTTGGAATTCTAATTCTACTAGAAATGAGAATCCTAATCTAATTAGGATTCAAATCCTAATGAGAATTAGATTTGGATAAGGCCCATAGTGGTTGGGCGCAAATCCTAATCCAACTAGGATTCAAATCCTAAAGAGAATTGGATTTGGATAAGGCTCATTGTGTTGGGCGCAAATCCTAATCCAATAAGGATTTATTTCCATGGGCCTAATTAGTGTTGAGATCCAAATCCAATTAGGGATTGTGGATTAATTCTAATTGAGGCAAGTTTGAATCCTAATAGGAGTTGGAAATACACTTGGCGCATGGGATAATTCCATATATGGAATTTGCGCCAATTGGGGTGTATGAATCCTTTTGGAAAGTTGTTTCCTCAAGTGGAAACTATCTTGGACGTGTGGGGCTGATATGTTGGCAAGTATGGCTTGATTTATTCAAGCAATGATTTGGCCAATCATATATGGAAAGTCCTAATTGAATTGGAACTCAAATTACCTCTCTTGATAAGGCAAGAAGCTAGATTCTTTCCATGCTTCATGTTGCGCCTATTCAAGAGAGGATGTGGCTGAACTCTTATGGCAATTCCTTGGAGGAATTGCGCCAAGAGCATAGAAGGAAAGAGAGGTGGCGGTTTGGCTTGGTCGATTATAAAAGAAGGGGTATGCGCCCCCTCTTGGAATGACGATTGGATGATCATTGGATGAACATCAAGTGCAGAATTCTTCTTGAGGAAAAGGCAACTTGGAGTTGCGCAAGCCCTAGAATTCAAGCCGCCCTCTTCTTCTTGTGGAGCGCCACCCTCTCTTCTCTTCCTCTTGTCTTTGGCTGAGAGTCTCCAAGCAAGGAGACAAGTTGGCGTGAAGAGCAAGGAGGAAGGAGAAGGAGATTCCGAGAGGTGATCTTCTCTTCCCGAGGCTAGCACCGAGCGTGGAAGGGAGCAACGTTGAGAAGGTCGACGCGTGGATACTTGTAGAGGATGAGCACGTGAGCGTCTTCAACTTGGCACCTTCATCCTAACAAGCAATAGAGGTACTAACCCTAACACATCCTTGTGTTCTCTCTCTCGCATGGATCCTTGGGAAAGGAATGTGTTTCGGGTGTAATGCTTCTTCCGCTGCGTCCTAGGACTGCAAATTTTTTAAATTACACCCGGCATTCCCCAACAGTGGTATCAGAGCTACTTGCGAGAAACACAAGGTGTACGTTTGCTTGTGTGAAAAATTTTTGGAAAATTTTTCGTTCATCCATGCGCGTTTCACCTAGAAGGCGCTTTCATCCAAACTTCTTTTATCAATTTTTATGGCCAAAATTTGGATTGTGTTTATGATGGATTTAAGACCAAAGGCGCACGTAGTTTTGTCAAGTAGGACGGGTATTGTGTCTTCGGACTGGCCGGGTCTCTTGATCTGACAAAATTGCCAGCCGATAGGGTCCATGAAATCATCATGAAACTTGATCCCAATTTTAACATAAATTTGATTGAGAGAGTGCTTTGGATGAAGTTGGCGCATAAGGGGATAAAATTTGATTATTCCGGTTTTTCGAATTTTATATATGCGCCACTTGTCTCTTCCATGGGTTGATATGGTCATAGCGAGTGCCCTCCTGTGTTGTGATGTGGAAGCATGTTTCCACCTGAGATGAATGCTTGTAAAATCTTTCTACCACCTGCGTGTGGTTCTCCCCTTCTTGATGTAAAATTTTCATCTTTCCTTAGAATAGATGTAGAATTGTTTACATGAGATAGGTTAAGGTTCATCAAAAACAACAAGGTGTCTTCTTCAACCGATATCAGAGTAGCGCCAGCTTTAGAAGCGTGGTGATGGACTTGCGGCTGAAGGAAGGACACTTGCTTTCGGCTTCTGGCATGGGCTGATTTGCTTCAGGGACTCGCAACCCTTGGATGCACAATAACATGCCACATGGCTCGTGACAAGTTATGTGTATGAAAAGGGCTATGACCATATCGACCAAAATAGCATGCCTGTGATGGTTTATTATTCTGTCGATAGCATGCCTGTGATGTTTTTCCTTTGCTGCCATAACCATAGGAAAACTGCATGCTAGAAAAGAATAAAACATGCAAAAACTCTCAATACAATATCAAGTCAATAGCCTTCTAACGCATAGCCCTCATCAAACTATCGATCGGTGGTGTTGTGAACTGTTTCCCACCCTCGTGGGACACACCCACTTATCTTTAGGAGGTGTGTGGTGACAATGATTTCCCCAGTCCAGTTTTAACCTGGGCGTGCCTTCGCAAGGAAATTCGTTGGCCCTGGGCATAACGGTTTGGACCAGACTTGACTAGTTTTTCATATGTCACTGACATGATGAATCACTAGAGGCAGCTGTTGAGAGGATAGGGTTCTGTGTTGTATCCAGCCCTCGCTGGACACAGGGCGCCTATTCTGTCTTAACTAAGAGGAATTGTGCGCGGCACAATTGGCTGGCATGCCTACCTAAGGAAGCATGGGACTCTCTGTGCATCTCAACTCATCCTCGTGAGTCGCGGAGACCTCGCGTGAAATTAGGATCCTACTCATGTATTTCCAAGTTGAGTTTTGAGAGTTATCAACTTGTTAAGGAAATAGTGGGAGTATAGCATTTAATTTAAAGTCCTTATTAAATGCTTTATCATAGTACTTATTTTGCTTGTTTGCTTATTGTAGATGATTCCATCTCCTGAACCTAGATTGAAACTTCTTAAAAATAAACTGGATGGAACAAATTGGACAAGATGGTTCAGACTTTTGTCAAAACTTCTAGAACATGAGAATATGGTATATCTTCTTGAAAGACCTCCAACCCAGCCCTGTATATATTTTTGTACAGAGTGGGAGTGGAATGTCTATCTTGAACATTGTGTGGATAGTGAACATTACACTGCTCTTATTTTGAGGTGCTTGACCCCTGAGGTCCAGGTTGAGTGTGATGAGATGGGGATTTATGATATGATCATATATCTTCGACGTCTCTTCACACCAGGCACTTCAAATAGTGATCAAGAGAGTGTTGTTGGATCTTCTGGGTGTTTGCCTAAATCCAGGAATGACTATGGTTCCGTATCTTCGAAGCTAAAACTTCGGAAGACTGGGAATGCATGGAAATTTCAGGATGGATTAAGGCCCAGGAAGAGCATGGCACAAAAGAAAGGATGTTATCCATCTGCTTCAGGTATTGTGTTACTGAGGTCTTTATGTCTACTTCTTATTCATGGGTACTGGGTACCGCATGTGGAGCTTACATATGTTTTTCATATGCAGGGGCTCACAAGAAGTAGGACAATGAGGCTTGGTGGGGTCGACATTCGAGTCAGGGACGGAGCATTGGATGCTGCTGTTGATGTCATCTCACTACCTTCAAAGACTTCAACTAGAACTTTGCTATTATGTACTAGCTTTTGTATTAGAACATTATGTCCATTATTTTGAATGGATTTTCAGTTTGAAATAAATTGGTATTTCTTTAAATCTGGAATATTCTATAGTAGTGGTACAATTGATAATAGCTTGTAGTTCTGTGTGTAACACTGAATAGATCAAATCCATTGATTCAATCAATACCATCTCTTTGCATTGTCTCTTGGGCCATAAGACAAAAGTCACATCCAAAAGTCCATGGACTATTGGGATCATTATCCTTTCAGGGTTATGATATATGTGAGCCTTGTCTAATGGACAAGATAACAGATGCTACCTTCATTTAGGAAGGAGAGAGAGGTTAGATGCTTGTTGGATCTAGTACACAGCAATGTGTGTAGACCCATGGAGACAAGCACCAAGTGGTATACTTCATTAAGTTGGGATATGTCATATCCAACACGTAACTTTGGAGAAATCCAAGAAGTTAAGAAATGAAGTATAGAATCGAATTGGAGAATCTATTAAAAACCCTTTGATTGGATCAAAGTGGGAAGTGAAAAATCTGATGACTATCTTGAGGAGTGTGGGGTTGTCTCACAGCTTACTTGGAACACCACAACTGTGTGGTGAAATTCAAAGAAAGAAAAGGGAACACATTGGATGTGGTTCCATCTTTGAATAGTCATGCAAATTTACTTCCTTTAGAGGCCATGCAAGCAACTGTTTTGATACTCCACTTTGTGTATTTGTGGGGCACTGAGAGTGCTACTTCTATCCCGATGAGAACAAAAATATTTGTTGCTCAAACTGCTGTCCTTCTTGAGGAGATATCTTTTTGAAAGAAGCTGGTGGGAGTAGATTTGATTAGGACAAGGTCCAAAAATCAACCACAATACAGTTAGACACAAATGGAGAGTAGATTCACACATGCAGGTTGAAAGTCAACCTGAGGTTCAAGTAACACAGGAACCACATGAGTCTGAATGGATTCGAAATACTCTCACAGGTTGTGGGCATGACGAATTTTTCATCTAGGATGAACCTAAAGACTTATGAGGAAATGGAAGCGGTCAGTGGACCAGATTCCAAGAAATGGCTGAGCGCCATAAGAACCATAATGGACTCCATGTCTGCTAATCAAGTGTGGGACTTGATTGAGCCGCCAAAGGGGTAACACCCAGAGGCTATATGTGGATCTTCTTGGAAGATAGACATGAAAGGTAACATTGTTACCTATGATGACAAGCTAGTGAATGAAATTTTGGATAAGTCCACTGGGTGGATAGTGATGAAATTTTTCACCGATAGCTTTGTTTGAGTCCATTAGGTATCTACTTGTCTTAATTGCATGTTCTGTTATAGCGTGTTGTTATGAAAATTGCTTTTCTTAATGGACGTCTGGAAGAGGATGTCTAGATGGAAATAGCCAAAATATTTTCATACAGTCGCCATAAAGATATGTATGGTATTATACAAGTATCCTGTGTTTACAAGAAGATCAGTGGTGTAACATCCCTCAGAATCACACCCCACACGCATACAAGTAAAATACGGGGTTTCAAAAATTTTTTACTCTTCCATTAAAACACAAGAAGAAAGCGGCATCGAAGGACATTACTACGGAACAGAAAACCGCACAGAACTGAATAGGATCGATTACTAGGAAATAGAAATCCGGAAAATCCAGAAAAAATCCGGCAGCAAGTATTCTAAACTACTGCTGCACAGACACACATATCTTGTAACAACAACAAACGTCCACACTACACATATGTGGAATTTCAGAAATATACAGAACTGATTATTCAGATACTAAAATAAGCAACACAAATTCGGTTACACATCTCAAATCGGACATTTCAAAATAAGAACCAATTCAATAAAAGAATCCAAGACTTGTATCCAATAATTTAAACGAAACAACTATAATATAATATCCTGAAAACAGGCATAAGCCCTCAGGAGATAAAACATGTCATATAGGTCATAATAAATTAGGCACGCAGGCCTGATAAATCTTTAGAAGACTATTCTTAGAAATGACATCAAACATTAGCGTCATATTAGCTGTAGCAATTACTGTCTTGATGTCTCACCTGAAAACATTTAAACAATGGAGGTGAGCTAAAAAGCTCAGTGAGTAAAAGACACTAAAAGTCATCCATAGTACACATCAAAAATATCATACTTAAGTTGAAATTCTTTTTATTTAACAGATAAGATAAATCAACTTAACATGCATGCTCATATCAGAAACAAACACAATCAAATACAGATACTTGTAACAATAGGCATCAAACAGGTAGGATATGAATATACCAACCCATACCAACTAACCACACCGCCTAATACATCTAAATACAGATCGAAACAGAACTACAGAAATCAGAACTGACAGACAGAAAATCAGAATTTTCAGAGTCCAAACGGATAGTCTACATCGGAAACAGAAAGGCCACGGAAGGCCTGGTGACCACAGAAGGTCTGACCCCACCTCTGCCGAAGACGAGACAATGCATGCATATCAGAAACAGAATGGTAAAGGAGATATCAGTGGGTGGCCCCCGTCTTGACAGGACGTGGCACTCTGGTCTCCAATACCCAGAACAGAATGGTAGAGGAGGTATCAGTGGGTGGCCCCCGTCTTGTTAGGACGTGGCACTCTGGCCTCCAAAACCCAGAACTGAATGGTAGAGGAGGTATCAGTGGGTGGCCCCCGTCTTGTTAGGACGTGGCACTCTGGCCTCCAAAACCCAGAACTGAATGGTAGAGGAGGTATCAGTGGGTGGCCCCCGTCTTGTTAGGACGTGGCACTCTGGCCTCCAATACCCAGAACAGAAATAGTGTCTCAAGGGTCGTAGTAGACTATCAGCACCATTACAGCGCCACAGAAGGAGGGTAAGGACACGGAAGAGTGCTACACTAGGGCATAATTTTACAGAACAGATTATACTGAAACGGAGGAGTAGGACTAACCACTACTAAATTCTTACATCATGCCCAAAGTCTAACAAACCAGAAAATGACACACCCCAATATCCAGTCCTTAAACACAGAACAGAAATTATATGAGTGAATTCCTTACAACTAACCTTAGTTCATGTCAAACCATTCTATGTTCTCACAAATGTTTTAACACATTCAAGGTTTTCAGAAAATTCACAACATATAAACAGAACAGGAAATATCCACATAACAAACAATTAAATACAGAACAGAAATTATTCATATAACAAACATTTAAACACAGAACAGAAATTATTCATGAAATAATCTCCTCAAAATTTCTAAAATCGTGAGCTATAAAATTACTGTAAGGGGCGCCACTTTCAGAACCTTAACAGAACGCACAAATTTCATGTAAATAATTTCAGTCCCCCACTACAGATAATTTTAATTACACGCTCGTGAAGAAAACTGACAAAAGCCCCAAAATTGGCTCGAACTATATTTTCGAAAATTCCTAAGTTCTTAGTTAAATCCCCAATTTTGTTTTCTCTAAAATTTCTCATCAAACAAATAAATTTTAGAAGAACTACAGACCACAATTTAAGAGGTTAAACCATACAATGTAAATTTTTCTCACAAAGGAATATTCGTCTAACCAAAACATAGCAGATTTATATTGTCAGTTTGCAAAATATATTTTTAGTCCAATTTCGAACCAAAGCTAGTCAATATTGTATTCAAAATGAAGCTCTCTGAATCTAGTTTCCAATAAAACTGGTTTCACAAGATTTCGAATTTTAGACAGGAAGATATAAGGGTTCGAACATAGGAAGGTCAGAATTTCAGATTTCAAGAAAACAGATTCATATATCAGACTTGCGACATTTATTTCAGATCCAATAACTAATCGAAAATAGGCGTTATGGGAGTCAAAATAAAGCTCTTCGAGCCTACGGTCTAATAAAACTGATTTGACAAGATTTCGAGCTATACCTAGGGAGATATGATGGTTCGAACACATAAAGGTCGAAATCCAGAATTTCAGAAAACTGATTTTGTACAGCTGGATTGCAATACAGATTGAAATACGAATACCGCTCGGATATGGTCGATATCATATTCAAATTAAAGCCAAACATATCTAGTTTCATACAAAATTTATCTCGTGCGATTTGGATCTATAGGCCATGAGATATTGGGGTTATAGTACACAAAGGTCAGATTAACGAATGCAGATTTCAGCAGAACAGGATTTTAAAACCCTATAATTATTTGAATTCAACCCCATACGAATAATCATGGCAAATAACGAATTTTAATTCGGATTAGACTCCTTAGGATCGAATTACTCACCAGAAAAATCGCCTACAGAGAAAACGCCAAAACAGGGGATCAGGGGTTTCCAGAAAGTTCGTCCACCACCAGTCTGCCACCACCAGCGTCAGAAATTTTGCAGGAGCGCCAAGCACAGTGAGGGGCGACAACACAGGCGGCTAGGGCAAGAAACAAACCAAAAAATCGTGAGGGAGAGGAGCTCTCACGAATTTTCCCCTTTTTTTTTTTTTTTTTTTTCCACCCCAAACGGATCCAAGATCCAATAACCCAATTAACTTAAGTGGAAATCGGCTTTAATGGGCTTACCTGGGCTTAACCACCATGCGCCACTCCAATAACACAGAAATATGCGCCACCATAGTGGAAGAATTCCAGGAGCAAATAGTCAAGGTTGAGGGTTCGAAGCCCCAACAAAAATAATTATTTTTGCCCTGTAGGGAAAAGTCCTACAATTAGGCAAAAATCCCAAAATTTTAACCGATAAAAATACAGAAACTGAATTTCTAACCTTAAATCATAATTCAGAAAATCAAGGGCGTTACATCCTCCCCCCCTTATAGAGCTTTAGTCCTCTAAAGCTGACCAAGCCCATCACTGAACAGGTGAGGATGCTCCTTTCTCATCTCTGCTTCAACCTCCCAAGAAGCTTCTTCAATAGACTGATTTCCCCAGACGACTTTCACAAGTGGAATAACCTTATTTCTCAGCACTTTCTCTTTTCTATCTTCAATTCTGAGAGGTTTCACCACAAAAGTCATGTTCTCTTCAAGCTGAAGAGGTTCTAACTCCAGAACATGAGAAGGATCGGAACAATATTTTCTGAGTGCAGAAACATGGAACACATTATGGAGGTGTTCCAGTGATGGGGGCAGAGCAAGTCGGTATGCCACAGGTCCAACCCTCTCAATGATATCAAAGGGACCAATGTACCTGGGACTCAATTTTCCCCTCTTCCCAAATCTCATCACCCCTTTCATAGGTGAGACCTTTAGGAAAACATGCTCTCCCACCAAAAACTCAAGAGGACGCCGCCTCACATCAGCATAACTCCTCTGTCTATCCTGAGCAATCTTCATCTTTTTCTGAATTTCTCTGATCTTCTCAGTGGCTTCCTGAACAGCATCAGACTTTAGCACTGTTCTGTCCCCAGTTTCCTCCCAGCATATAGGTGTTCTGCATTTCCTCCCATATAGGGCCTCATACGGAGCCATCTGTATGCTAGAGTGGAAGCTATTGTTGTAGGTGAACTCTATCAGTGATAAGTCCAGATCCCACTCAACAGACCAGTCAACCACATAAGATCTCAGAAGATCCTCTAGTGTCTGAATAGTTCTCTCTGTCTGACCATCAGATTGAGGATGATATGCAGTGCTAAAACTCAGATTAGTTCCCAAATCTTCCTGTAATTTCTTCCAAAACCTGGACAAAAATCGAGGATCACGATCAGAGACAATGTCCAAAGGAACTCCATGTAATCTGACAATCTCATCGATGTACAGTTTTGCTAACCGATCCAAACTGTAAGTCATTTTGATCGGTAAGAAGTGAGCTGACTTCGTGAGTCTGTCCACAATCACCCATACGGCATCATGATTCCTTCTGGTATTGGGCAGCCCACACACAAAGTCCATACTGATATGCTCCCACTTCCACTGAGGAATAGGGAGAGACTGCATCAAACCGCCCGGCCTCTGATGCTCAGCCTTCACGGTTTGGCAAGTCAAACATCTGGACACAAACAAATGCACATCCTTCTTCATACCGTGCCACCAGAAAGTCTTTTTCAGATCCTGATACATCTTGGTACTACCAGGATGAACGGTATACTTAGTGCAATGACTTTCCTTAAGAATTTCATTTCTCAACTCAGGGTCCTCAGGGACACAGACCCTTCCACGAAATCTGAGGAGACCATCATCCGACATACTGAAATTCTCATCCCAGTCTTGCTCAGACCTCTCTTTCCACCGTAGAATATCCTGATCTGACTGCTGCCCTGATCTCAGTCTCTGCAGTAAGTCTGACTGAACCCTGAGAGAAGCCAGAAGACCGCCTCTCTCACCCGGAGTCACACTCAGATGCATGTCACTGAACTCCTGCAATAGTCGCCACTCCTGGACTCGCAATGCAGCTATCTGAGTCACAGGATACCGACTAAGAGCATCAGCCACCACATTGGCTTTACCAGACTGATATTGGATGGTGAAGTCATAATCCTTTATCAATTCAAGCCATCGCCTCTGTCTCATATTCAGCTCTTTCTGAGTGAAGATATACTTCAAACTCTGGTGATCTGTAAACAATTCAATTGTCTGTCCAAACAGATAGTGCCTCCAGATTTTCAAGGCAAAAACTACAGCTGCCAACTCCAGATCATGAGTGGGGTAGTTTACTTCGTAATCTTTGAGTTGCCTTGAAGCATAAGCGACTACTTTTCCTTGCTGCATCAGTACAGCACCCAGACCCTTACCAGAGGCATCAGTGTAAACAATGAACTTCTCTCCATCACAGGGAATGATGAGGATAGGAGCACTGGTCAGTCTCTTTTTCAGTTCCTGAAAACTAGACTCACAATCATCAGACCACTCAAACTTCAAATTCTTTCTAGTTAGCTTAGTCAGAGGACCAGCCAGCTTGGAAAAACCCTCCACAAAGCGGCGGTAGTATCCAGCTAAGCCCAGAAAACTTCTGACCTCAGTCGCTGTAGTTGGTCTTCCCCAGTGAAGAATGGCCTCCACCTTCACTGGATCCACACACACACCCTGGTCAGAAATAATGTGTCCCAGAAAGCCAATCTGATGTAACCAGAACTCACATTTGCTGGCCTTAGCATACAGCTGCTTCAACCGCAGAATCTCCAGCACCTTGCGCAAATCCTGAGTGTGATCTTGCGCATTCTTGGAGTAGATCAGAATATCATCTATGAAGACGACCACACATTTGTCCAGAAGTTCATGAAATACTCTGTTCATCAGATCCATAAACACTGCAGGGGCATTTGTCAGTCCAAAAGGCATAACAAGAAACTCATAGTGCCCATACCTGGTCCTGAATGCAGTTTTAGGTACATCCTCCTCCTGAACTCTCAACTGATGATAGCCAGACCTCAGGTCAATTTTAGAGAATACAGTAGCACCCTGCAACTGATCAAAGAGATCATCAATACGGGGTAATGGGTACTTATTCCTAACAGTCACTTGATTGAGTTGACGGTAATCGATGCACATGCGCAAAGTACCATCCTTCTTCTTCACAAATAACACAGGTGCTCCCCATGGAGAAACACTGGGTCGAATATACCCCTTCTCTAATAATTCTTCCAGTTGCTTTTTCAGCTCTGTCAGTTCTGAAGTTGCCATCCTGTAAGGAGCTTTAGATATCGGTGCCGTGCCTGGCAACAACTCGATACCAAACTCAACTTCTCTGCTGGGTGGTAACCCAGATAAATCATCAGAGAAGACGTCAGTAAACTCTCTTACCACAGGAATTTTAGCCAGATCCAAATCAGGCTCAGTCTGCACCTTGACATGCACCAGATACCCCTTGCAGCCCTGGGCTAAAAGCTTCCTGGCCTGCAGATGAGATATCACCAAAGGCTCCTGTTCTGAAATCCGGCCTTGGATAACCAATTGCTGTCCATCACTTAGATGCAGAGTAATTAACTTTTCAAAACAATCTAAAGTAGCATGATAGGCAGACAGCCAATCCATGCCCAGAATGATGTCATAGTCTTTCATAGAAAGACTAATCAAGTCAATAGGTAAATCATATCCTTCTACCTTAATCAAACAGTCAGGGTATGTTATATCTGTAGATACGGCCTCACCCATAGGTGTATGAACAGAAATACAGAAATCAAGTATCCTAGGCAACACAGGCAGACATGATGCAAAACATGTAGACACAAAGGATAAATTGGCACCAGGATCAAAAAGAATGCGTGCCAAATAACTAAACACATAAAGTGTACCTTCCACCACAGACTTCGAAGCCGAAGCATCCCTCTCCGCGATGGCATACACGCGAGTCTGCACAGTAGGCTTCTCACCCTGACCCTGTCCTCTAGCATCCGGCATAGGACAGTCCCTAATCATATGCCCCACCTTACCACATCTGAAGCAAGCGCCAGTCTTCCTGTAGCACTCGTTATCCTGATGTTTAGTGCTCCCACCGTGGAGACACTTCTTGCCATTCTGAGAAACTGTGCTGGCTGGCTTCTGATAAGGTTGGTATCTGCCCTTATTGTCTTTCTTCCTCTTGAAATTCTTCTTATCCTTACCACCCAGAGTGGGTGCGTAAGTCACAGAAGTAGGGGCGGGTGCAGTGACTGGAATAATATCTGCAGCCATCTCCGCAATGCACCTCTCAGCAGTGCGAGCCCTGTCTACCACTTCAGCATAAGTTTCCAAGTGTAGCATAGCTACCCTTGTCCTGATATCTTTCCTCAAACCCCGCTGAAACTTCTTGGCTCTTCTTTCCTCGGTGTTGACTAAGTGAGGAGCATACCCCGACAACCGAGCGAATGTGGCTTCATACTGATCCACCGTCAGGTCGCCCTGCTCAAGATGAATAAACTCCACTTCGCGCTCCTCAGATAAGCTAGAGGGGAAAAACTTGGCATTGAACTTCATCATGAAGTACTGCCAATCAACATCTCTGGATTCAGTTGCCGCCAGTCGGACGACTCCCTTCCACCAGTCTTCAGCATCTCCACGCAACATAAAGACAGACAAACATAGCTTGTCTGCATCATCACAGCGCAAAACCTGGAAAATCTTTTCCAGTGTCAAAAGCCAATCCTCAGCAGCTCTAGGCCCCGGACTACCATAAAATGCAGTCGGGTTCAGGTGCTGAAACTCTCGAACCAACCGAGCATATCGTTGATGTGCGCCATCACCCAGAGGAGAACCAGCCGGTTGTGCCTGTGACTGAGACTGTGTCTGCGACAGCCGCTGCAATAACTGTTGCTGAACCTCCATGTGCTGCGCCTGCTGCTGCTGCATCATCTGAGTTTGCTGCTGAATGAATGCGTTCTGTTGTTGCATCATAGCAGTCATAGCCTCCATGGTCTGCCTCAGATCAGGCTGTTGATCACCGTTGCTACTGCTAGCTCTTGGTCGCACCATTTTTACCTGCATCACATAACACAGTAGAATAACAACCAGTATTCAATCACAAATCAGATCCTAACTTGGTTTCTAGCAATACACAAACAAAGTTTTCCTTCCCCGGAGTTTCTAATTGCTAGTAATATTGCTCTGATACCATCTGTAACATCCCTCAGAATCACACCCCACACGCATACAAGTAAAATACGGGGTTTCAAAAATTTTTTACTCTTCCATTAAAACACAAGAAGAAAGCGGCATCGAAGGACATTACTACGGAACAGAAAACCGCACAGAACTGAATAGGATCGATTACTAGGAAATAGAAATCCGGAAAATCCAGAAAAAATCCGGCAGCAAGTATTCTAAACTACTGCTGCACAGACACACATATCTTGTAACAACAACAAACGTCCACACTACACATATGTGGAATTTCAGAAATATACAGAACTGATTATTCAGATACTAAAATAAGCAACACAAATTCGGTTACACATCTCAAATCGGACATTTCAAAATAAGAACCAATTCAATAAAAGAATCCAAGACTTGTATCCAATAATTTAAACGAAACAACTATAATATAATATCCTGAAAACAGGCATAAGCCCTCAGGAGATAAAACATGTCATATAGGTCATAATAAATTAGGCACGCAGGCCTGATAAATCTTTAGAAGACTATTCTTAGAAATGACATCAAACATTAGCGTCATATTAGCTGTAGCAATTACTGTCTTGATGTCTCACCTGAAAACATTTAAACAATGGAGGTGAGCTAAAAAGCTCAGTGAGTAAAAGACACTAAAAGTCATCCATAGTACACATCAAAAATATCATACTTAAGTTGAAATTCTTTTTATTTAACAGATAAGATAAATCAACTTAACATGCATGCTCATATCAAAACAAACACAATCAAATACAGATACTTGTAACAATAGGCATCAAACAGGTAGGATATGAATATACCAACCCATACCAACTAACCACACCGCCTAATACATCTAAATACAGATCGAAACAGAACTACAGAAATCAGAACTGACAGACAGAAAATCAGAATTTTCAGAGTCCAAACGGATAGTCTACATCGGAAACAGAAAGGCCACGGAAGGCCTGGTGACCACAGAAGGTCTGACCCCACCTCTGCCGAGGACGAGACAATGCATGCATATCAGAAACAGAATGGTAAAGGAGATATCAGTGGGTGGCCCCCGTCTTGACAGGACGTGGCACTCTGGTCTCCAATACCCAGAACAGAATGGTAGAGGAGGTATCAGTGGGTGGCCCCCGTCTTGTTAGGACGTGGCACTCTGGCCTCCAAAACCCAGAACTGAATGGTAGAGGAGGTATCAGTGGGTGGCCCCCGTCTTGTTAGGACGTGGCACTCTGGCCTCCAAAACCCAGAACTGAATGGTAGAGGAGGTATCAGTGGGTGGCCCCCGTCTTGTTAGGACGTGGCACTCTGGCCTCCAATACCCAGAACAGAAATAGTGTCTCAAGGGTCGTAGTAGACTATCAGCACCATTACAGCGCCACAGAAGGAGGGTAAGGACACGGAAGAGTGCTACACTAGGGCATAATTTTACAGAACAGATTATACTGAAACGGAGGAGTAGGACTAACCACTACTAAATTCTTACATCATGCCCAAAGTCTAACAAACCAGAAAATGACACACCCCAATATCCAGTCCTTAAACACAGAACAGAAATTATATGAGTGAATTCCTTACAACTAACCTTAGTTCATGTCAAACCATTCTATGTTCTCACAAATGTTTTAACACATTCAAGGTTTTCAGAAAATTCACAACATATAAACAGAACAGGAAATATCCACATAACAAACAATTAAATACAGAACAGAAATTATTCATATAACAAACATTTAAACACAGAACAGAAATTATTCATGAAATAATCTCCTCAAAATTTCTAAAATCGTGAGCTATAAAATTACTGTAAGGGGCGCCACTTTCAGAACCTTAACAGAACGCACAAATTTCATGTAAATAATTTCAGTCCCCCACTACAGATAATTTTAATTACACGCTCGTGAAGAAAACTGACAAAAGCCCCAAAATTGGCTCGAACTATATTTTCAAAAATTCCTAAGTTCTTAGTTAAATCCCCAATTTTGTTTTCTCTAAAATTTCTCATCAAACAAATAAATTTTAGAAGAACTACAGACCACAATTTAAGAGGTTAAACCATACAATGTAAATTTTTCTCACAAAGGAATATTCGTCTAACCAAAACATAGCAGATTTATATTGTCAGTTTGCAAAATATATTTTTAGTCCAATTTCGAACCAAAGCTAGTCAATATTGTATTCAAAATGAAGCTCTCTGAATCTAGTTTCCAATAAAACTGGTTTCACAAGATTTCGAATTTTAGACAGGAAGATATAAGGGTTCGAACATAGGAAGGTCAGAATTTCAGATTTCAAGAAAACAGATTCATATATCAGACTTGCGACATTTATTTCAGATCCAATAACTAATCGAAAATAGGCGTTATGGGAGTCAAAATAAAGCTCTTCGAGCCTACGGTCTAATAAAACTGATTTGACAAGATTTCGAGCTATACCTAGGGAGATATGATGGTTCGAACACATAAAGGTCGAAATCCAGAATTTCAGAAAACTGATTTTGTACAGCTGGATTGCAATACAGATTGAAATACGAATACCGCTCGGATATGGTCGATATCATATTCAAATTAAAGCCAAACATATCTAGTTTCATACAAAATTTATCTCGTGCGATTTGGATCTATAGGCCATGAGATATTGGGGTTATAGTACACAAAGGTCAGATTAACGAATGCAGATTTCAGCAGAACAGGATTTTAAAACCCTATAATTATTTGAATTCAACCCCATACGAATAATCATGGCAAATAACGAATTTTAATTCGGATTAGACTCCTTAGGATCGAATTACTCACCAGAAAAATCGCCTACAGAGAAAACGCCAAAACAGGGGATCAGGGGTCTCCAGAAAGTTCGTCCACCACCAGTCTGCCACCACCAGCGTCAGAAATTTTGCAGGAGCGCCAAGCACAGTGAGGGGCGACAACACAGGCGGCTAGGGCAAGAAACAAACCAAAAAATCGTGAGGGAGAGGAGCTCTCACGAATTTTCCCCTTTTTTTTTTTTTTTTTTCCACCCCAAACGGATCCAAGATCCAATAACCCAATTAACTTAAGTGGAAATCGGCTTTAATGGGCTTACCTGGGCTTAACCACCATGCGCCACTCCAATAACACAGAAATATGCGCCACCATAGTGGAAGAATTCCAGGAGCAAATAGTCAAGGTTGAGGGTTCGAAGCCCCAACAAAAATAATTATTTTTGCCCTGTAGGGAAAAGTCCTACAATTAGGCAAAAATCCCAAAATTTTAACCGATAAAAATACAGAAACTGAATTTCTAACCTTAAATCATAATTCAGAAAATCAAGGGCGTTACAAGTGGGAGCATCATAATGTTTCTTGTTCTAATTGATTGACGATATTCTCCTCACTTGAAATGACATCCCAGCTCTTCACACGGTGAAGTATAGGCTTGGAATGTATTTCGAGAAGAATGAACTAGGGAATGCAGCCTACATCCTAGGCATGTGGATCAACTAGGATCCAAGAAAGTCATTGCCCTTTAGTCAATCTATGTTCATCCAAGAGATTCTGGAGAGGTTCATGTTGGATCATTCCAAAGGATGATACCTTCCAGAGAGACATGGCCTGATTCTCTCCATGATGCAATGTCTTTTGACACAGCAGGAGAGAGATAACATGAGTCTATAGTCCTAATACATTGGGTATAGGATAGATCATGTTTTGTGCAACTAGCACAAGACTATGTGTGGCGAATGCTTGGAGCATGGCCAGTAAGTTTCAATCAGATCCTAGTGTTCAAACACTGGATAGCTGTGAAAGCAATCCTTCATACTTGGGAAGTATAAAGGATTGATTTTTAGTCTGTGATAGACAGGAAGAACTTTGTGTACTGGGTACACTGACACTTCGTTCCGGTCTAATGACTATCGTTCACAGTCAGGATTTGCTTTTTGCCTTGATGTGGTGTTGTTGGCTGAAAGAGCTTTATGCAAACTGCAGTGGCAAATTCTACAATAAGGTTGAGTACATTGCAGCTTCTTGAGGCAGCAAAGGAAGCAGCTTCATTCATTTGAACTTGATTTAGTCCCTGGTGCTTGATGGTCCAGTATAGTTCTTACTGGGGCCGTAAGCATGTGTAAAGGAACTTAGCACTCAAGTATGTACTGCAGCGATATCATCTGATCTTAGAGATCATGGATAAAGATGATGATTCAAACTTGTTAAAATAAACACAGATAGCAATCTGGAAAAACCCACTGACATAGCCTCTGGCGCAGCGGAAGCTAAATATGTCATACTAGAGACATGGGACTGAATAAATTCAGTTGCCCTTGGTCTTAGTGCAAGTGGGAGATTGTTGGTGTATATGCCCTGCAGACCAATGTATGGACATGGTCAGGCATTGTTTAAATGTACTTTGATAGAATCAATAAAGGCATGGTCGTTATTATGCAGATTGCTTTACCTGCGTTGATGTATTGAATTGCATAGATAATGTCCCAGGAGTTTGGATTGGATCCATTCTCATAAGTAATCCCCGGTCAAGGTGCCTTAGCCGATATGGGACAGCTTTGGTGCATGTGAGACTGGTGTATGGGCTGGTTAGGTGCGGGGCACAGTAACGCAGACATACAGGTGCATTGGATGCACTGGAGTGATCCACCGTAAGGATTGACTTGTCTAGTCAACAAGTCAATCTCACATGCAAGAGGTTTGCATTGATCCTTAGACTTGAGTTATTCATGTCTAGATATGATGATGGGTATGTTTTGATACAGTCTTACGTCTCTCCGTAAATGGGTGATCAAAACGACTGTCATTGAGCATGTCATAAGTCATGTAGAGACATGGATGACCAATAGTAGGATTTGCCCCTTCCTTCCGAGGAAGCATGATATCCACCTCGGGGCGCCCCACCTTATTGGTGCATGATAGGAAAGTGTGGCCACACTTGTTGAGTCATGACCAATGCATTGGATAATAAACTTGAGACTAATCCAATGGCAGGATATCAGCATAGGCAAAGGGATCTGTAATGCAACAGGAATCCTCGTTGCTTATTAGGAGTTGTTGCCATAATGACTTAAGTCCTATGACATGGGTAGTAGTGATGTGTTGCTAGATACCTCTCACTACTTATGATGATATTCAATCATCATTGCTATCGTCATTAGGATCCTACCGGGTCACACGCAATAGACTCTTGACGTTGTTTTATGATCTAGAAATCTTGGAATATATTTAATTCTGAGTCCAAGACAGATTCATGGTTGAATCTAAGTCCAATTGGGATTCATGAGTTTGTATATGTATCCTAGTCAAGTTGGACTTGAACAAGGGATTATATACCATGTTGGATTCGAATCCTAATCTAATTAGGAGTTGGAATCCTAATCCTATTAGGAATTGGAATCCTAATCCAACTAGGAGTTGGAATCCTAATCTAATTAGGAGTTGGAATCCTAACCCTTTTAGGAATTGGAATCCTAATCCAACTAGGAGTTGGAATCCTAATTTATGTTGGAGTATGCCCTTAAGGCTAATGTTTGAGGCCTTTGGGATTGTAAAAGTATTATGTAATAAACTCTTATGTTTATGAAAGGCATGGTTATTATTCAGGTTGTTACCTTGTCTGCTGCAATGAGTGTGCTTCTGAATAATGTCTCAAAGCTGTTCAGCTAGGCTGACAGGCTGTATGTCCTTAGTCGAGATATCTTGGTGAACATGAGACAGCCTTGATATGATGGAGACTAATATGAGTGCTAATCTTATAGGATGCTTCGAGCATGGAATAAGATGTAGACTCATGGGTACATTGGATGTACTGGACAGACCCTACTGGGATATTCCATTGCTTGTCACAATGTGAATGATCCTTGTAAGCAGCAAGTGGCACATGTCCTCTGACTTGAGATCACTTGTGTTTCTAAATGATGATTGTCATTGTCTTGAGGTAGTTCAATATCATTTGAAACATAATGATTATAGACTATCTTGGATGGTGAGCTTGAGTCAGGTTAGGGCACTTGTGATAGATAAAGGATTGCCGTATCCTTGTTTAAGGAGTGTGATGTTCTAAAGGGCCCCCTTTATATGAGATGATTGAGGAAGTGTATGGCCATACCCAGATGACTATGTTCATCTGATCTAATCATGCTCATCGTGTTGGAGTTACAAGCTTGACATGCTTGTCCAATAAGAACATCCAGTGGCAAAGGATAAATGTATGCCTTGTGAATAGAGTCACACTTGTGCCTTGGTTTGGGAGTAGTCTTGGAAGACTCTTTCCTTTATATCGGGAGACAGTGATGTGTTGCTAGATACCCCTCACTGATCGTGATAACGTAAGTTATCGTTACCGACATTTAGAGGAAACCCTCAGGGTCGCACAATATGATGATATGGCTTACTTGAGTCAGATCGTGTGGACTGAATTCTTTGGGTTCAGTTTAAGGGGATTTAATCTCTGATTGTAAGTGAGATCTAGCCTGATCATGTTTGATTGATTAGGGCTTGAGATCGGTAAGCTTGGATCGAGAGAGATGATGCTAGATCGAAGAGATCAGGGGCATCAGGTGATGAACGGTTAGATCATGAGCCTTGGGGTTCAATATGGTCTAGACCACATGGCTTGAGCCATTTCGGTTTGGTTCATGAACCAAAGTCGATTGAAACGGTTTAGCTTGAACCGGTTCACAATTGTGAACGCATGGTTCAATGCTCAAATGCGTTTGAGGTTGGCTTGAGCGCATGGCATGATGAGCTTCCATTTATGGAAAGTCATCATGGCCGGTTTCACAAAAAACGCCTAAACGCATAAGCGTTTGTGCTCTTCTCTTGAACGCCTTGGACAATTTCGTTGAGGTGTGGTTGACGACGAGAAGGTGAGGCTAGGCAAGTGAAGCTCTCGGCAACAAGGAGATTCATCATCCCCTTCCATTCGACAAGAAGGCTTGAGGGTCTTGCTAGCACAAGAGATCTCAAGGAAGTGAGCATCTTCATCTTGTGTGTGGGCTTGTGGAGGAGACCTAGTTTGATCTCTTCTTCCAAACCGACTTCCAAATCCATGGCGTTGGTATGATTCCTTTTCATAACATAAGTTGATCTTATAGATTCATATGCGATCTTGAAACCCTTTTTCCGCAAAGCTTGTTAGAATTGCAAGTTTAGGGTTTCTCCCCTATAATTAGGGGTTCCTACAATTGGTATCAGAGCTAGGCTCTTGATATGATCTATATGATTGCTTATTTGTGATCCATACATTCAAGTTGCGCTTACTTTTACTTGAAGCATGCTTTGTTTTCATGAGGTTGCGCATGTATCTTGTTTTCATGAGGTTGCGCATGTATCTTGTTTTCATGAGGTTGCGCATGTATCTTGCTTTCATGAAGTTGCGCATGATATCATGCTTTAAGTTGCGCTTGTATCATGGCTTTGATAAAGTATGCGCTCCCCCTTGAAGGGGACCCCCTAAAGTATGCGCTCCTCCTTGAAGAGGACCCCCTTAGATCTAAGGGTTATATGCAAGCATGTTGTTTGTTTGTATCATTGCGCTTGTTCGAAATGTTTTCTAAAACCTTACATCTTGCGCGCATAATTAGATCTAAGGTGCCACTACATTAAACCCTTAGATGGGTTGATGGGGTTGAAGTCACCACTAGGTTAGATCCAAGTCTGATCAGACCATCTGACAGCTCAGATGGGTTGACCCAATGGCACCTATGCGCAAGCACAAGGTGGCTATAGGTTGACTGCATCTAGGGCGTGTAGCGAGGTCTGGTTGAGACAACTACTGAACACACTTGAGTTAGGCCCGGGGTCACACCCGCTTGCCAAAAACTCATGGGGTGGTTCAGCCCTTGGGGCATGCATGGTTGACCATTAGGTCAACTCGGGTCAGTTAGGACTCGGTGCATGCAAGGGCAAAGGATCTAACTAGATGGATGAGTGGATCCCTATCAATGGACCATTGTAAGGTTGTAGGGCTCGTAAGGAAATTAAAATTGATGCCATGGGGTTTTTCAAAAATTTAATTTCTTGATTGGATCACAAGATGATTTGATGCCATGATGCTTGTCTATTTAGTCTTATGTGGGTTGCCCTATTGTGTGCTGTGCTGGGGCCTGCGTGCCTGGGTTTAAATTGTAAATTAATTTGTGATCTGCGAATCACATTGTTTTAATTTATGAAATGTTGTTGACCTGTGTGTCAACCTTGTCTAGATAGATCAAATGTACTTTGATTAGACAAGAGTACAAATGCACACATCATAAAGGGGCATTCAGCTGGTGGCGCACCTGAGGTGCTCTTGGCGCTAGGGCCCTAGGTTGGACCAGATGAGATGCCAAGGAGCTCAAGTGAAGACTTAAGTAAAATTAAGGTCTTACTAGGGTTCATGGGCTTTTACCACATAAGATCATGCTTTCTACTTATTGCAAATAATTAGAGTTGCATGTTTATGTTTATCTTCTGCTATAGCCATAGGATATGCCTGATAGTAAGAAGATAAAAGACCGCTAAAATCCAACGCTAACATATCAAGCTCGTAAGCCTTCTGACGCGAAACCTCACCTTTCTGACTATCGTTGGAGCCGTGTTGAACCCACTCAGTGGGCACGTCCATCTATCTTCAGACGGTGCCGGATTTCACCTGCGTGTTACAGAGTTGGGATTTATCCCCTCTCGTTGCTCAGCATAGCACGTGGTGGTCCAGGGAGTAGGTCGGGTCAGCTTGACCATGTAGACTACATATGTGGCGCATATGGTAGCACATGGAGGCAGCCATCTCTGGGATCAGAGACTGTGTTGTACCAACTCAGTTGGCACAGTCTGCTGGATTGCCAAGATGAAGGGGAATCGCACGGGTTGGCGATTGGCTGGGACAGCCTACCAGAAATTAGTGCTTGTCATCTCTGTGCATCTTATCTCGCCTGAGCGGGACGCGGAGACCAAGTATGAAATCTGGATCCCATCTCACTAAAAGAGTGTTACTCTTTCGGAGTGTTTACTGGATTTTTCAGTCAGACAAAATAGTGAGAAAAAGAATCTTTCTTAAGTCCTAGATTGATTCTGAACATTGATACTGACCTTGCTGTTCTTGCTTGTTGTAGATTCCTGCAGCAACGAACACCATGAGCTTCAATGTGCGATCCCTACTGGAAAGGGAGAAGTTTGCTGGGCCGAACTTCTCTGACTGGTTCGGACACCTTAAGATTGTTCTTAAGGCAGAGAGGAAACTGTATGTCCTCGAGACGGCGATACCGCCGCAGCCCGCTCCGAACGCCGCAAGGGCGGTTCGGGATGCCTACGAAAAGCACGTCAATGATAGCATTGATGTCGCTTGCCTGATGCTAGCGTCTATGACGCCACCGCTGCAGCGTCAGCATGAGGACATGTCGGCTATAGAAATTATAGCGAACCTCAAGATGCTGTATGCTGCACAGGCGAGGACTGAACGCTATAATCTGACGAAGCTCTTCTTTCAGAGCAAACTGGCTGAGGGGAGCCCAGTGGGAGCTCACGTGCTCAAGATGATTGGGCACAAGGAGGCTCTGGAGAAACTGGGGCATACCATCAACCAGGAGCTTGCTGTGGACATTATTCTGCAGTCTCTTCCGCCTTCTTTCGATGCGTTCATCATTAACTTTAATATGAACAAGATCGATTGTACGCCGGCAGAGCTGCTGAATATGCTCTTGACAACTGAGGAAACTCTGAAGGGTAAGCCTTCAACCTCTGTCTTGATGGTTCCTTTTAGGAACAAGAAGAAGGGGAAGAAGGGCAAGGCCCCTGTCAAGAATTACAGCAAGGCCCTGAAACAGAAGGTGAAGCGGTCGAAGGACAACAGGTGTTTCCACTGTGGCCAGCTGGGTCACTGGAAAAAGGACTGTAAAGCGCTCCAAGGAGATAAGAGGGGAAGCATCGCTTCTGGCTCAGGTATATATGTGGCTGAGGTCATGTTTTCATCTTCTTCTATATCATGGGTGTTGGACACTGCATGTGGAGTTCACATTTGTTCAAATGTACAGGAACTCAAGAGAAGAAGGCAGGTGGGACAGCATGAGGTAGACCTACGCGTTGGAAACGGGGCACGGGTTGCTGCTGTTGCTGTAGGAGACTATTTCATTTCTTTACCATCTAGCATTGTATTAGAATTAAACAATTGTTATTTTGTACCAAGTATCACAAAGAATATTATCTCTATTCCTGCTCTTGTCAGGAAAGGATTTGCCTTTGAATGCAAGATTTCAAAGTGTGTTTTATCTCGTGATAATATTGTGTATGCAACTGGTTCAATTAACAATGGGTTATACATGTTGGACATGGACAATTCTATACAAAATATTGATAATAAGAAAGCCAAGTATGCTGATGACAGCACCTTGTTATGGCATAGTCGTTTAGGCCATATAAACGAGAAGCGCATTAAGCGGTTGCATGATCATGGACTGCTGGGATCATTCTCCTATGAGGAGATTGATACATGCAAAGCTTGTTTGATGGGTAAAATGACGAAGTCTCCTTTTCCTCACAAAGGTCAAAGGGCTTCAGGTTTACTGGACCTAATACACAGTGATGTGTGTGGGCCTTTTGGTAAACATGCCAGAGGTGGCTATCAGTACTTCATTACCTTTACTGATGATTTCAGTAGGTATGGATATGTCTATTTAATGAGACATAAAAGTGAATCTTTTGACAAGTTCAAAGAGTTCAAAAATGAAGTACAAAATCAGCTAGGCCGAAATATCAAGGCACTTCGTTCAGATCGAGGTGGTGAATACCTGAGTCATGCGTTTACTGACTATCTGAAAGAGTGTGGGATTATCTCACAGCTCACTCCGCCAGGAACACCGCAATGGAATGGTGTGTCCGAGAGGAGAAATAGAACGTTACTTGATATGGTTCGTTCTATGATGAGTCAGGCTACTCTTCCATACTCCTTTTGGGGTTTTGCACTGGAAACAGCTGCAAAGGTACTAAACCGAGTGCCATCCAAGGCAGTTTTAAAGACGCCATATGAGTTATGGTATGGGAAACAGCCTAGCTTGACATTTATCAGGATCTGGGGTTGCGAGGCTTATGTCAAAAAGCTCGCCTCTGGGAAACTAGAGAGCAGATCTGACAAATGCATCTTTGTCGGTTACCCTAAGGAAACTAAGGGTTATTATTTCTACGATCCCAAGGAGAACAAGGTATTTGTTGCTCGGACGGCCGTATTTCTTGAGAAGGAATTTATTCTGCAAGAGGCCAGTGGGAGAGAAATAAAGCTGGATGAGAATCCAGAGGAAGGACAAAGTAGTCAAGCAGAGTTGGATGTGCCTGAGCCGGTAGAGCAGGTTATTGGACAACCTGAGGCTCAGATATCACGGGAACCGCGAAGATCGGGTAGGATCCGTCGACAGCCTGAGCGCTATGACGGAGTCTACATCATTGATAATGATGAACCCCTAACTTATGCGGATGCGGTCAGTGGACCGGAGTCAGCTAGATGGCTTGATGCTATGCGAGCCGAGATGGACTCCATGTCAGATAACCAAGTCTGGGATTTGGTTGATCCGCCTCCGGGAGTAATCCCTATAGGCTGTAAATGGATCTTCAAGAAGAAGATTGACATGGATGGTAACGTGGTTACCTATAAAGGCAGGCTAGTTGCGAAAGGTTTCAAACAAATCTACGGGATAGATTATGATGAAACTTTCTCACCTGTAGCCATGTTTAAGTCTATTCGGATTCTTTTCGCGATAGCTGCATATTACGATTATGAGATCTGGCAGATGGATGTGAAAACAGCTTTCCTTAATGGAAATCTGGATGAGGATGTGTATATGACACAACCGGAAGGTTTCACTAATCCATCAGATCGTCATAAAATATGCAAGTTAAAGAAGTCCATTTATGGACTGAAACAAGCATCAAGAAGCTGGAATATTCGTTTTGATGAATCAATCTCTGATTTTGGTTTCATCAAGAACGAGGATGACCCGTGTGTATATAAGAGGTTTAGTGGGAGCGTGATTACATTCCTAATCCTCTACGTCGATGATATCTTGATCATTGGAAACGATATTCCTGAACTGCATGCTGTTAAGGCATGGTTAGGAAAATGTTTTCAGATGAAAGATCTAGGAGAAGCAGCCTATGTACTAGGTGTGAAGATCTACCGGGATAGATCTAAGAGGCTTCTCGGGCTGTGCCAGAGTACTTACATCGATAAAGTCCTGGAGAGATTCCATTTAGAGAATTCTAAACGTGGATATCTTCCAGTCAGACATGGTCTGAATCTTTCGAAGAGTCAGTGTCCACAAACACAGACTGAGAAAGATGAAATGGACAATACGCCTTATGCTTCGGCTATTGGGTCCATTATGTATGCGATGTTGTGTACTCGCCCAGACGTCGCTTACGGGTTAAGCGTGACCAGTCGATTCCAAAGTAATCCAGGTTTGGCGCACTGGATTGCAGTCAAGAACATTTTAAAATATCTGCGGAGGACCAAAGATATGTTCTTGATATATGGTGGTCAGGAAGAACTCAGTATAGAGGGATATACTGACGCTTCGTTCCAGTCGGACCAGGATGATTTCCGATCGCAATCAGGCTATGTTTTTAGCTTGAATGGTGGAGCAGTGGTGTGGAAAAGTTTCAAACAGTCAACTGTTGCTGATTCCACAACAGAAGCCGAGTATGTTGCAGCCTCGGAAGCATCCAAGGAGGCAGTGTGGATTCGTAAGTTCGTGAGAGAACTTGGTGTCGTTCCTTCGAGTGCAGATCCTTTGGTTATCTTTTGTGATAACACTGGAGCTATAGCACAAGCAAAGGAACCGCGGTCGCACCAGAAGTCCAAGCACATACAGAGACGGTTTCACTTGATCCGGGAGATCATTGATCGTGGCGAGATCAAGATTTGCAAGGTTCATACAGATGACAATCTGGCAGACCCGCTTACCAAGCCTCTGGCGCAGCAGAAGCATGAGAAGCACTGTAATAATATGGGTTTGAGATTTCTCAACCATTAGATTAAGTGCAAGTGGGAGATTGTTGGAGTATGCCCTTAAGGCTAATGTTTGAGGCCTTTGGGATTGTAAAAGTATTATGTAATAAACTCTTATGTTTATGAAAGGCATGGTTATTATTCAGGTTGTTACCTTGTCTGCTGCAATGAGTGTGCTTCTGAATAATGTCTCAAAGCTGTTCAGCTAGGCTGACAGGCTGTATGTCCTTAGTCGAGATATCTTGGTGAACATGAGACAGCCTTGATATGATGGAGACTAATATGAGTGCTAATCTTATAGGATGCTTCGAGCATGGAATAAGATGTAGACTCATGGGTACATTGGATGTACTGGACAGACCCTACTGGGATATTCCATTGCTTGTCACAATGTGAATGATCCTTGTAAGCAGCAAGTGGCACATGTCCTCTGACTTGAGATCACTTGTGTTTCTAAATGATGATTGTCATTGTCTTGAGGTAGTTCAATATCATTTGAAACATAATGATTATAGACTATCTTGGATGGTGAGCTTGAGTCAGGTTAGGGCACTTGTGATAGATAAAGGATTGCCGTATCCTTGTTTAAGGAGTGTGATGTTCTAAAGGGCCCCCTTTATATGAGATGATTGAGGAAGTGTATGGTCATACCCAGATGACTATGTTCATCTGATCTAATCATGCTCATCGTGTTGGAGTTACAAGCTTGACATGCTTGTCCAATAAGAACATCCAGTGGCAAAGGATAAATGTATGCCTTGTGAATAGAGTCACACTTGTGCCTTGGTTTGGGAGTAGTCTTGGAAGACTCTTTCCTTTATATCGGGAGACAGTGATGTGTTGCTAGATACCCCTCACTGATCGTGATAACGTAAGTTATCGTTACCGACATTTAGAGGAAACCCTCAGGGTCGCACAATATGATGATATGGCTTACTTGAGTCAGATCGTGTGGACTGAATTCTTTGGGTTCAGTTTAAGGGGATTTAATCTCTGATTGTAAGTGAGATCTAGCCTGATCATGTTTGATTGATTAGGGCTTGAGATCGGTAAGCTTGGATCGAGAGAGATGATGCTAGATCGAAGAGATCAGGGGCATCAGGTGATGAACGGTTAGATCATGAGCCTTGGGGTTCAATATGGTCTAGACCACATGGCTTGAGCCATTTCGGTTTGGTTCATGAACCAAAGTCGATTGAAACGGTTTAGCTTGAACCGGTTCACAATTGTGAACGCATGGTTCAATGCTCAAATGCGTTTGAGGTTGGCTTGAGCGCATGGCATGATGAGCTTCCATTTATGGAAAGTCATCATGGCCGGTTTCACAAAAAACGCCTAAACGCATAAGCGTTTGTGCTCTTCTCTTGAACGCCTTGGACAATTTCGTTGAGGTGTGGTTGACGACGAGAAGGTGAGGCTAGGCAAGTGAAGCTCTCGGCAACAAGGAGATTCATCATCCCCTTCCATTCGACAAGAAGGCTTGAGGGTCTTGCTAGCACAAGAGATCTCAAGGAAGTGAGCATCTTCATCTTGTGTGTGGGCTTGTGGAGGAGACCTAGTTTGATCTCTTCTTCCAAACCGACTTCCAAATCCATGGCGTTGGTATGATTCCTTTTCATAACATAAGTTGATCTTATAGATTCATATGCGATCTTGAAACCCTTTTTCCGCAAAGCTTGTTAGAATTGCAAGTTTAGGGTTTCTCCCCTATAATTAGGGGTTCCTACAATTTAATTAGGAGTTAGAATCCTAACCCTATTGGGAAATAGAGTCCTATTCCAACTAGGAGTTGGAATCCTAATTCAATTAGGAGTTGGAATTCTAATTCTACTAGAAATGAGAATCCTAATCTAATTAGGATTCAAATCCTAATGAGAATTAGATTTGGATAAGGCCCATAGTGGTTGGGCGCAAATCCTAATCCAACTAGGATTCAAATCCTAAAGAGAATTGGATTTGGATAAGGCTCATTGTGTTGGGCGCAAATCCTAATCCAATAAGGATTTATTTCCATGGGCCTAATTAGTGTTGAGATCCAAATCCAATTAGGGATTGTGGATTAATTCTAATTGAGGCAAGTTTGAATCCTAATAGGAGTTGGAAATACACTTGGCGCATGGGATAATTCCATATATGGAATTTGTGCCAATTGGGGTGTATGAATCCTTTTGGAAAGTTGTTTCCTCAAGTGGAAACTATCTTGGACGTGTGGGGCTGATATGTTGGCAAGTATGGCTTGATTTATTCAAGCAATGATTTGGCCAATCATATATGGAAAGTCCTAATTGAATTGGAACTCAAATTACCTCTCTTGATAAGGCAAGAAGCTAGATTCCTTCCATGCTTCATGTTGAGCCTATTCAAGAGAGGATGTGGCTGAACTCTTATGGCAATTCCTTGGAGGAATTGCGCCAAGAGCATAGAAGGAAAGAGAGGTGGCGGTTTGGCTTGGTCGGTTATAAAAGAAGGGGTATGCGCCCCCTCTTGGAATGACGATTGGATGATCATGAAAGTTTCTAAAGGGGGGGGGGGCGAAACCCTAATAGGCGCATATCAGAACTTGCAAAAGAGGAAATTAGGGTTTCCTAGGATCGCATGATGAATATATGATCAACTTTAATAACATGTATAGATCGAGAAGGGGATCATACCAATGCCATTTCTTGGATGGCGACTTGGAATCAAAAGAAGCGTGTGCTTCTTCTCCAAAGGCACCGCACACAAGGTGATAGATCGCTTCCTCCTTGTTGTTCCTTATGCTAGTAAGGATCTCCAAGTCTCCTGATCGCTGAAGGGAATGAGATTACGAGATAAGCTCTCTCCTTGGCCGAATACCTCTCTCCACACTCGTTATTACGAGTCACACGAGAGCAAGAGAGAAAGAGGGGCGAGAATAGGGGCGATCCCTCGAACGTGAGGCGTGCTACCTATTTTGGAAAGCATGACTTCCAAAAATAGTAAACCCTCAATGTGTTCAAGTGTTCACGCTTAGTGAACAAATCGCAATGTTCTCCCCTTTGAACCATGCGCTCACTTGATGAGCCGGTTCAATTACATTTGGTTCAAAGACCAAACCAAACCAAGCATTGGTGTAAGACCCGAGAATTTTGATGTATTAAACCTCGGTATGTGACTCATTTTGACTATCTATAATCAGGCATTTATTAACCTTGTTGGTGGGATTTTTGGCTAAGGGGAAAAATTATTCTCCTGTAGGGCAAAAATAAGTTGCTGTGGAGGTGTCTTGAACTTGAGACCTTTCCTGTGTATGTTGTCCTGACTACCAGAGTTCCAACAAGTCTTTGTGTTATGTATGTGGGCGCCTACTTATTATGTGAGTATGCAGATTAAAACAAGATCTCACTTAAGTGCTTTCAAAATTCAGCCCAACCCTAGCCGCCCTTGCGTTTCTTCCTCCCCCTCTCGTGGACGACTGCAGCCGCGCCTTCCCCTTCGTCCAGCTCCTCTTCCGGCGAGTTTTCCGGCGGCGGCGCTTGGCCTTCCGGTGTGGTGGACGGCGGCGGCGTGTGGAGGCTTCCGACGACTCTCTTGCTCACGGTTTGCTTGCAAATCGTTCCCAAGGCGAGTGGAAGTCTTATGTTACCTGTATTCCGAGTATATACCATGTTTTTTTTCTTGCTTTGTGATGGAAAAACGAGTGGGTTTAATTTCCCCTTACCATGAAACCGTGAATGCCTATTTGAAGTTTCGAAAATCAGATTTAGGGGCTCTAATCATAGGGTTTTTCGTTCTTTACTTGATTAGATGTCTTAGGAGGATGAGTTATCATGGTCTTGATCTTCAATTTGATTGTATAATGTATTCATGAAAAACCCTAGAGTATGACATGCGCCCATGCCCTAAATTGATGAAATTTCATGCTAACTTTTGGGGAAAACTTAGGATTCATGAAATTAGAAGTATAAGGGAATTTATCATGAATTTTATACTATTTTTGGAGCCTTAATTCATGCTGGCCGAAATTTACCCTAGGGGTATTTTGGTCAATGTTCAGTTAACTTTTGGGGCAAAGCTGTTATTCATGTAATTGAGTTTATATGGTACATAAATATGATTTTTGCCTAATTTTAGGAATTTCCTATGCATAGTGATATGTGTAATCGTTCTGTGGTGTTTGCATTGAAGATTTGGCGTCATTATCTGCTGGGTCAGACTTTTGATTTGTACACCGACCATCAGAGCCTCAAATACATATTTACCCAGAAAGAACTCAACATGCGGCAGCGGCGGTGGATGGAACTGATCAAAGATTATGATTTTACTATTCACTATCAGGAGGGTAAGGCAAATGTGGTTGCAGACGCATTGAGCAGGCGGCCTGTGACTTCTATGGCTGCACTTCTTGTGCAGGAGTGGCGCTTGCTTGATGAGTTCAGTAGACTTCGATTGGATGTGACACCTCGTGGTAATAAGTGTTTTGTTGCTGCACTTAGAGTTGAGTTTGATATTTTGCAAAAGTTGAGCAAAGCACAGTTGGTTGATCCTGAAATTTTGAAATGGAAAGAAAAACTGGAGATGGGATTGATTGAGGATTTCAACCTATCCACAGATGGTTTGCTTAGGTTCCATGGAAGGGTCTGTGTCCCTGAGGACCCTAAGTTGAGACAGGAGATTTTAGCTGAAGGCCACAGTTCTAAGTATTCTATTCACCCTGGTAGTACCAGAATGTATCAGGACCTGAAGAAAAGTTTCTGGTGGCAAGGGATGAAGAATGATGTGGCGCAGTATGTGGCTAGATGTTTGACATGCCAGACGGTTAAAGCCGAGCATCAGAGACCGGGTGGATCCCTCCAACCACTTCAGATTCCTCTGTGGAAATGGGAAAATATCAGCATGGACTTTGTCTGTGGATTACCTCGGACCAGAAAAGGGCACGATGCTATTTGGGTTATCGTGGACAGACTTACTAAGTCCGCCCACTTTTTGCCTATCAAGATGACTTATCCTTTGGAGAGGCTTGCCAGGTTGTACATTGACGAGATTGTGAGATTGCATGGTGTTCCGGTGGATATTGTATCTGACCGTGATTCCAGGTTCTTATCTCGGTTTTGGAAGAAGCTTCAGAAAGATTTGGGCACCAAGCTCAGTTTTAGCACTGCATATCACCCGCAGTCTGATGGGCAGACTGAGAGGACCATACAGACATTGGAGGACTTGCTGAGATCTTACATCATTGATTGGCATGGTGAGTGGGATAGAGACTTAGCCCTGATTGAGTTTACCTACAACAATAGTTACCACTCTAGTATCCAGATGGCCCCGTACGAGGCATTGTACGGAAGAAGATGCAGAACTCCCTTGAGTTGGGAGGAGGTAGGTGATAGGACCTTGCTCCAGTCTGATGCTGTGCAGGAAGCCACAGATAAGGTAAAGATTATTCAAGAAAAGCTAAAGGCTGCACAGGATAGGCAGAAAAGCTACGCGGATGTGAGAAGGAGACCTCTGGAATTCACGGTGGGAGAACATGTATTTGTTAAGGTTTCTCCGACAAAAGGTGTGATGCGATTCGGAAAGAAAGGGAAATTAAGCCCTAGATATGTGGGTCCGTTTGATATCATCGAGAGGGTTGGACCTGTTGCTTACCGATTAGCCTTACCGCCATCCTTGGAGCATCTGCACAGTGTGTTTCACGTATCCGTGCTTAGGAAGTATTGTCATGACCCGTCACATATCTTGGATTCAACACCTTTGCAAATTGATGAAAATCTGACTTATGTTGAAAGGCCACTTAAGATTGTGGATAGAAAAGAGAGAGTCCTTCGAAGCAAGGTGATACCTCTAGTGAAAGTTATTTGGGGAAATCAGTCCGTGGAAGAAGCTACTTGGGAGTTGGAAACCGATATGAGAAAGGATTACCCACATTTGTTTGAACCTGCTCCCGATTTGCTTTAGAGGACTAAAGCCTTTTAAGGAGGAGAGGATGTAAGACCCGAGAATTTTGATGTATTAAACCTCGGTATGTGACTCATTTTGACTATCTATAATCAGGCATTTATTAACCTTGTTGGTGGGATTTTTGGCTAAGGGGAAAAATTATTCTCCTGTAGGGCAAAAATAAGTTGCTGTGGAGGTGTCTTGAACTTGAGACCTTTCCTGTGTATGTTGTCCTGACTACCAGAGTTCCAGCCCAGTCTTTGTGTTATGTATGTGGGCGCCTACTTATTATGTGAGTATGCAGATTAAAACAAGATCTCACTTAAGTGCTTTCGAAATTCAGCCCAACCCTAGCCGCCCTTGCGTTTCTTCCTCCCCCTCTCGTGGACGACTGCAGCCGCGCCTTCCCCTTCGTCCAGCTCCTCTTCCGGCGAGTTTTCCGGCGGCGGCGCTTGGCCTTCCGGTGTGGTGGACGGCGGCGGCGTGTGGAGGCTTCCGACGACTCTCTTGCTCACGGTTTGCTTGCAAATCGTTCCCAAGGCGAGTGGAAGTCTTATGTTACCTGTATTCCGAGTATATACCATGTTTTTTTTCTTGCTTTGTGATGGAAAAACGAGTGGGTTTAATTTCCCCTTACCATGAAACCGTGAATGCCTATTTGAAGTTTCGAAAATCAGATTTAGGGGCTCTAATCATAGGGTTTTTCGTTCTTTACTTGATTAGATGTCTTAGGAGGATGAGTTATCAGTGTAATTAATTGCGAGTGGTGAGTTCGATAAGTTAGATATCCGGGTATTAGTCTTTTGCTATATGTGTGTGGTGTAAGTCATGTCCATTATGTGTGACCCTGGAGATACTGTGAAGTGGGGCAAAGTGCCACGCCTTGGTCAGGCGGGGGCCACCACTTGATCTTCCTTCACAGATGTGATTAGTTTAGCATAAGAGAGACAAAGTGCCACGCTACTGGTAAGCGAGGGCCACCTCTTGAACTCTCTGACTGCTGTGTGACCAATGTGGGGAAACAAAGTGCCACGCCGTGACTTGGCGGGGGCCACCTCTTGATTTACCACATTGTCTGAGTGGGTAGATGGAGATCAGCGTGCCACGTCTTAGCTAGACGGGGGCCACCTCCTGATTTCTCCCCTACTGTTTGGCATGCATGCATTCTCCGAGCCCTGACGAGGGAAGGGTCGGACCTTTGTGGTCATTTCGTTCTGTTCTGGATTTGGATATGTTAGGATGGGATGTGCATCTACGTATGTGTTCTGTTTTGCCATATGATGTGTAAGTCTCTATTTTGGTTTTGTTGTATTATGATTGGATTTCGCCATGTGGATTTTGTATTCTTATCTGTATTTGATTTGATATTTGATAATCGCATTTGGTAAATGTTTTGAAAAACCTTGCATGCTATTTTTGAATGTATTAATGGAGGGGTTTTCATAAGGTTCTCACTTGCGGAGCTGTTAGCTCACCCCCTCTAAAATCTACAGGTGAGAGACAGTGATTGATACGGCGTTATGCACCTTTGAGATATACTGAGTAGCTTGATGAAGCTTTGGGTTTTGTGATATGGACCTTGTAAACAATTTTGGTATTTGAATACTTGTATCTTACTTGTATCTTGATTTTGTTATCTGGGGCCTGCGTGCCTGTATTAGTAGTACTCTGTTTTGGATGATGAATGCTGTATTTTGGTTACATGTGAGGGCTTAGGCCCATTTTGTTACAAGATTTCGGTTGTGGTATTTTTCAGCGTTTTGATAGGATTTTATGTTCAGTCTGTTCTGTGATATGCGATTTTGTCTCCGTATATGTATAGTACGGAGTTGTGATCTGATTCGATTATGTTCAGTATTTTATAAGTTGAAATTACTTGTTGTTATGAATCAGTAAAGCATGTACATGTATGGGAATTTTCCCGAACCTTGTATGTACGTATACATGCTGCCGGATTTTTGTATAAGTTTTCAGATCTTTTATTCCCTAGCTTTGTTCGTAGTATGATCTTGGCTTCAGTTTAATTTTCTCGTGACGTTCCTCGTATGATTTCCGCGTGAAATTCGGGGTTAAGTATCGAGGGGCGTTACAATTGGTCTAGATCAAATTAAACCATAAGGTTCAAGATCTAACCATTCATCTCTTGATGCTCTTGATCTCACCGATCTAGCATCAATTCTCTCGATCGAAGCTTACCGATCTCAAGCCCTAATCAATCAAACATGATCAGACCAGATCTCACTTACAATCAGAGTTCAAATCCCTTTAAACTGAACCAAAACAATTCAGTCCACACGATCTGACTTAAGTAAGCCATATCATCAAATTGTGCGACCCTAAGGGTTTCCTTTAAATGTCGGTAACGATAACTTACGTTATCACGATCAGTGAGGGGTGTCTAGCAACACATCACTGTCTCCCGATATAAAGGAAAGAGTCTTCCAAGACTACACCCAAACCATAGCACAAGTGTGAACCCAAGTCACTTGACATATGTGTTTCCTTTGCCACTGGATGTTCTTATTGGACAAGCGTGTCAAGCCTGTAATTCCAATATGATGAGAGTGGTTAGATCAGATGAACATAGTCACCTGGGTATGGCCATACACTTTCTCAACCATCTCATCCAGGGGGCCCCTTCAGAACATCACACTCCAAACAAGGAGACGGCAATCCTATATCTATCACTAGTGCCCTAACATGACTCATGCTCATTATCCAAGATAGTCTATAACCATTATGTTTCAAATGATATTGAACTACCTCAAAACAATGCCAATCATCATTTAGAAACACAAGTGATCTCAAGTCAGAGGAAATATGCCACTTGTTTGCATACAAGGATTATTCACATTGTGACAAGCAATCGAATATCCTAAGTAGGGTCTATCCAGTACATCCAATGTACCCATGAGTCTACATCTTATTCCATGCTCGAAGCATCCTATAAGATTAGAACACATATTAGTCTCAATCATATCAAGGCTGTCTCATGTTCACCAAGATATCTCGACTAAGGACAATACTGCATGTCAGCCAAGCTAAACACCATTGAGACATTATTCAGAAGTATACATATTGCAGCAGATAATGTAACAACCTGAATAACAACCATTGCCTTTATAAACATAGAGTTTATACATGATACTGATAACAACCCAAGGCCTCAAACATTAGCCTTAAGGGCATACCCCAACAGATCATTGGATGAACATCAAGTGCAGAATTCTTCTTGAGGAAAAGGCAACTTGGAGTTGCGCAAGCCCTAGAATTCAAGCCGCCCTCTTCTTCTTGTGGATCGCCACCCTCTCTTCTCTTCCTCTTGTCTTTGGCCGAGAGTCTCCAAGCAAGGAGACAAGTTGGCATGAAGAGCAAGGAGGAAGGAGAAGGAGATTCCGAGAGGTGATCTTCTCTTCCCGAGGCTAGCACCGAGCGTGGAATGGAGCAACGTTGAGAAGGTCGACGCGTGGATACTTGTAGAGGACGAGCACGTGAGCGTCTTCAACTTGGCACCTTCATCCTAACAAGCAATAGAGGTACTAACCCTAACACATCCTTGTGTTCTCTCTCTCGCATGGATCCTTGGGAAAGGAATGTGTTTCGGGTGTAATGCTTCTTCCGCTGCGTCCTGGGACTGCAAATTTTTTAAATTACACCGGCATTCCCCAACAAGTCCACCCCGTGGACTTGTTTGAATCCTTTAGCCACAAGTCTACCCTTATAGGTAACTATATTGCCATCCATGTCAGTCTTCTTCTTGAAGACCCATTTACACCCTATAGGTTTTACCCCATTAGGTAGCTCAACCAAATCCCAGACTTGGTTAGCCAACATGGAATCCATCTCAGATCTCATGGCCTCAAGCCATTTCTCAGAGTCCGGTCCAGCGACCGCCTCATCATTGGTCCTGGGTTCATCCTCAATGATGAAGATCCCGTCGTGTTGGGTCGGCAGCGACCCGTACCTCTCAGGTGCATGACGAATTCTCCCAGACCTACGCGGGACCTGTGTCTGAGCCTCAGGTTGGCTAGCAACCGGTGCAGGTGGCTCAGATTCCATCTCTTTATCTTGTGCTTGCACTTAGACCTCATCCAAGTCAAACTTCCTCCCACTAACTTCTTTCATGAGAAATTCTTTCTCTATAAAGACAGCACCCCGAGCAACAAAAACTTTGTTCTCGGTTGGGACATAGAAGTAGTATCCTTTAGTTTCCTTAGGATACCCCACAAACACACATTTATCAGATCTAGGTTCTAGCTTGCTAGAATCCTGACGTTTGACATAAGCCTCACATCCCCAGATCTTGATAAAAGTGAGATTAGGGCATCTCCCACTCCACATCTTGTATGGTATTTTGGAGACACTCTTAGATGGAACGTTGTTCAGTATTAGAGAAGCTGTTTCTAGTGCATGCCCCCAGAATGAGGGAGGTAGAGTTTCATGACTCATCATGGATCGAACCATATCCAACAAAGTTCGATTTCTCCTTTCAGACACACCATTCCATTGAGGTGTTCCAGGAGGAGTGAGTTGGGATATGATCCCACACTCTCTCAGATAGTCAAATAACTCACCGCTAAGGTACTCTCCACCTCGATCTGATCGAAGAGCTTTAATGGATCATCCAAGTTGGTTCTCTACTTCATTCTTGAACTCTTTGAATTTCTCAAAGGATTCAGATTTATATCTCATTAAGAAGACATAGCCATACCTACTGAAGTCATCAGTGAAGGTAATGAAGTAGTTGTACCCTCCCCTGGCTTGTTTATTGAAAGGCCCACACACATCAGTATGTATGAGATCCAATAAACCTCCTGCCCTCTCACCAATCTTGGTGAAGGGCGCTTTTGTCATTTTCCCTAATAAACAAGGTTCACAAGTATCAAATTCCTCCAAGGAACTTGAATCTAACAATCCATTTGCATGGAGTTGTTGGATGCGATTCTTGTTTATATGGGCTAATTGATGGAGGGCCTAACACAGCTCCTAGAAGATCCACTAGGGCTCGGAGGAAGCCCATCAGGTATGGCTTCACTTAGAGTCCACTTTCCTTTTTAGTACTTTCCATATTTGCATTGCATGGCATGATAGGTTAGTTCCACCCAAAAGTCTGCCATGTAGTTTATTTTTATCAATGTTGTTGGTAGGTTGTGCATTGTAATATCATGGTAGGTTAGTGCATGTAGTTGGACACATTTAAAGATGGCTCAAGGGATACAAGCTAGCTAGCTCACTCTACTCCATGGAGCTAGTTCCCATTTTGGAAGGTTCACTTCAAACTAGCTCAAAGGGGACTTCCAACTCAACTCCACTTCAAAGCCCCACTTCAAGGCCCTTTCCAATTGAAGAAGATACCAAACCCAAGGATTCATTTGCGCCACCCTCAAGCAACAAATGAATGCAAAGGCTCAATCTAGATCCATCAATCAAGGGGTGCCACTCTAGATCCACAAATCAAGGGGCGCCTAATCTAGATCCACAAATCATGGTGAATCCTTTCCTTCATCTCATTGCCGCCCAAACCAACTTGGAAGGAATTCAAATTCAAGTCAACTCTCCACCCATGCGACATCAACACAAGGAAGAAAGCAAATTCGAAATTCAAATGCTTTCCTTTGAAGACTCTCCAAAGAAGACAACAATATCAGCCCATTAATTGCATTAATTGCCTTGTAATTAATTTCGAAATCTCCCACTTATGTAAGGGGCGCAAGGGGCCAATGACCACCTTGCCCTCACCTTATCCTCATCCCTAGCCACCTATAAATATGTCCCCATCGCATCATGTGCATTAAGCATTGTTGAAATAAAATTGTTGACTAGTTTCCTAGCCAAAGAAAGGTGCTTGTGTCGCCTAGGTGCTTGTGTCGCCTACCTCTTCTCCTTAGGGTGCTTGTGTCGCCCAAAGCCCCCTCATCTTCTCCTTTTCCCCTTCAAGAGCCGAGACTCCCTTCCCCTTCTCCTCATCATCACTTCATCCAAGTCAAACCGAGAGCATTCAACATCAAAGCAAGAACACAACTCAAGTGGCGCATAGAACATGGAAGCATCCTTTGATCTCTTCAAGACCATTCTATAAGTTAAGTGTTCTAACCTCTTGTGTTCTCTTTTCATATTATCTAAGAGCATCTTACTACACTTCCCTCGGATTTGTAGGAGTTGGCGCAAGGAAAGGAGCTTGGCGCATCCCTCTTCCCCTTTTCTTTCCCCCCTCTTAGTTAGTCCAATATTTGTGTTAACAAGAGAATTTGGAGGACTAGCCTCCCTCTTGACTTTTGATTGTGTAGTTATTTTAATCTGCTTTATAACTCACCCACGCCTGTGTGGGATTGCTGATTGCCCTGTGTGTAACCTACACCTTCCATCAGAGTAGGACCGGTGAAGAACGGGAAGGACGGTCCTTCTATGCTCAAGGGCCGCACTGTAAGTCTTCTTTTCATTTATTGTCATTTACTTTGAAGCAAGTAGCATTTTTCTTTCTTGCAAGTAGTTTAATTCGGTTTTCTTATTTAAAAACTACAAAACATTATTTTCAAACCTCGTTAGTATAAGTCGGTTTCTCTACTTTATAAAACTACAAAAAAACTATTTTTCGAAAATCGTTGTTTGCATGCTTTGTGAATCACCCCTACACCATCTTGGTATCAGAGCATAGGCTCCTAGATTAGAAATTTCAAGCCTTCAAACTTATTTTCTAACTTCTAGGCGATTTTTGGAACTAGGCTATTTGAGACAAAGGATTTTCATAATTGGCTACTAGCTCTATTATTATTTTCTCTATAAAAATCCTCTTTCAAAAATCAAACATGCAGACTAGATCTAAGGCTCAAAGCTCCCAACCCATAACTTTGGAAACCTTAGCTGAAATGATTGCAGCCTTAAACCATAGGATAGACGATGTGGACACAAATCTACACCAACTCAATGATAAGGTGCAAGAGATAGAAGAGTCTAATAGGACTAGATCTCATAGCCAACCCCCAAGTGAACATCACTCTAGGGAACCTGTGCAAAGGCAGCAAACCCCAAGGAACAATCCTAGGAACACTCCCCAAGGCTTTGATTGGGAAGGACACCCTGTCCAAAATCATCACAACCCTCAACCTAGGGATGACTATGCCCATGTTGTGAAGCTTAACCCGCCCACTTTTAATGGATCCCTTGATCCTAGAGTTTACCTAGACTGGGCAACCAAACTCGAGCAATACTTCGAATGGAGTATGATGCCCGAGCACTCTAAGGTTAGGTTCACCAAGTGTCTGCTTGAAGGTTCTGCTAGACTCTACTGGAGTAATGTAGAAAGAAGCCTACAAAGGTCTAGACAACCCCCCATTACAAGATGGGAAGAGATGAACACTAGACTGAGAGAAAAGTATGTTCCCCTGAACTTTCATAGTAAGCTTCTTGACCAAACTAGTGGTCTTACCCAAGGAAACTCAACCGTAGAAGAATATATGGTAGAGTTTGATGAACTGTTATTGAGGAGTGAAATGGATGAAACCCCAATGTTTACCCTGAGTAGGTTCAAGAATGGTCTCAAACCAGAAATTAAGAGAGGACTTGCCTTTTACCAAATAGATACCATAGAGGAGGCTTACCAAAGAGCCCTTGAAGTTCAACAACAACTTAAGATTAGAAAGGAAGTTCTGACCTCTAAACCAACCTATAGGCCCTCTCCTAGTAGTTCACACCCTAACTCCTCAACCCCTAAACCCAAGCCAAACCAAACCACAGTTGTCTGCCATAACTGTAAACAACCAGGTCACCTCATAAGGGACTGTCCTAAAAAGATAATGGTTATGACTGAGGAACATGTAGAACCAGAAGTAGAAACTGAGGAAAACTTAGATCAAGACCCTAACTGCTGCAATGTTGAAATTAATGACTGTGGTAGTGAAGAGGATTTTTTCCTCAACACTCTGGGAGTAGTCAGGTGCACCCTGATCAACCCCACCCCTACTGAAGACTGGCGAAGAACCAGCTTCTTCCACACTTACTCAAAATGCCATGGTCACATGTGCAAAGTAGTAATTGATGGAGGGAGCAGTTTGAATGCCGTCTCTCAAGTAGCAGTCACTAAACTCAACCTTAAGGCAGAACCTCACCCTAAGCCTTATAGTATTTCCTGGGTCAACCAGACTAGCGTTCCTGTCTCCCATAGGTGCCTTGTCCCACTCACTTTTGGTGCCTACCAAGGATCAATTTGGTGTGACGTCATCACAATGGATGTCGCCCAGATTCTCCTAGGCCGTCCTTGGATTTTTGACATGGATGTTGTCCACTACGGTAGGACAAACACTTATGTCTTCAATCACAATGGACAGAAAATTAGGCTTAAGCCATCCTTACCTAAGGAACTTAGGGCCTCCACTAGCAAAGGTAAGATAGAAGAACCCAAACAACCAAAGCCAACCATCCAACTTATCCAACCCCAAACCTTTGCTAAGGAATACATAGAAGACCAACCTCTCTATACCCTTATCATTAAGGAGACCACCCCTGAATCTGAAACCAAAACCCCTCCTGAGGTAGAAAGTATCCTAGAAGACTATAATGAACTTATCCCAGAAGACTTACCCAATGGTCTACCTCCACTTAGGGATATCCAGCATGTTATAGATCTTGTCCCTGGATCCACTTTACCCAACCTTCCCCATTATAGGATGAACCCTACTGAGCACACTGAACTTAAGAGACAAGTAGATGATCTCTTAGCCAAGGGTTATATTAGGGAAAGTCTTAGTCCATGTGCTGTTCCAGCCCTCTTGACCCCTAAGAAGGACGGCAGCTGGTGCATGTGCATAGACTGCCGTGCCATCAATAAGATAACTGTAAAGTACAGATTCCCTATTCCTAGGCTGGATGATATGTTAGACATGCTAGTTGGGTCTAGATGGTTCACCAAACTTGATCTTAGGAGTGGATACCACCAAGTTAGAGTTAGAGAAGGGGATGAATGGAAAACCTCTTTCAAAACGAAAGATGGTTTATATGAGTGGTTAGTGATGCCCTTTGGCTTAACTAACGCCCCTTCTACTTTTATGAGGCTTATGACACAGGTCCTGAAACCTTACATAGGTAGATTCCTAGTTGTTTATTTCGATGATATATTAATCTTTAGCAAAACTAAGGAAGCTCACCTAGATCATCTCAGGAAAACCCTTGAACTACTTAGGAAAGAGAAGCTTTATGTTAACTTAAAGAAATGTTCTTTCCTCTCTAGCAGTGTTGTCTTTCTAGGGTTCATAGTGTCTGAGCAGGGCCTTCAAGCTGACCCCTCTAAGGTCCAAGCTATCCTAGACTGGCCCGAACCCAAAACTTTAACTGAAGTTAGGAGCTTCCATGGCTTAGCTACCTTCTACCGAAGGTTTATTAGAAACTTCAGTACTATTGTTGCCCCTATCACTAGTTGTTTGAAACTAGGCGATTTTGCTTGGACTAAACCTGCTAGCCGAGCATTTAGTGAACTTAAAGTAAGGATGACCACAGCCCCAGTCCTCAGACTCCCTGACTTCAGCAAAGTCTTCGAGGTTGACTGTGATGCCTCTGGGATTGGCATAGGAGGGACCCTCAGTCAAGAAGGTCACCCTGTTGCCTTTTTCAGTGAAAAACTCAATGAGGCAAAACAGAAATATTCAACTTATGACAAGGAATTTTATGCTGTAGTTCAATCTCTTAGATATTGGAGGCACTACTTGATTCATAATGAGTTTATCCTTAATAGTGACCACCAGGCTTTGTCATACCTTAGTGCTCAAAAGAAGTTGAATTTTAGGCATGCCAAATGGGTAGAGTATATCCAGCAGTATACCTTTGTCCTAAAACACAAGTCGGGAAAGGAAAACAAAGTAGCTGATGCTTTAAGTAGGGTTACTTTACTTATGCAAACTTTACATGTTCAAGTTACTGGCTTTGAAAATATGAAAACTGCATATCTTGATTGTCCTGATTTTGCTTCTATACATGCTGAACTTAGTGTTGACCCCCTAAGTCATCCTTTGTACACCCTTAGGGATGGGTTCTTATTTCTTGGACCTATACTTTGTGTCCCTAAGACCTCAATTCGAGAATTCCTTATTTGGGAATTACACGGAGGAGGGTCTGCAGGTCACCATGGTCGGGATAAAACCCAAACCTTGGTTGAGGAGAGGTTTTATTGGCCGAACCTCAACAGGGATGTTGCTAAGGTGGTTAGCCACTGTGGGACATGCCAGGTAACTAAGACCCATAAGCATAGAGCTGGACTCTACACCCCGCTACCCATTCCCCAAGCCCCATGGCAAGACTTGAGCATGGACTTTGTCTTAGGGCTGCCCAGAACATCTAGCAAGCATGACTCCATCTTTGTAGTAGTAGATAGATTCACTAAGATGGCCCATTTCATCCCTTGCTATAAAACTTCTGATGCCTCTCACATAGCCAAGCTATTCTTTAAAGAAGTTGTTAGGCTACATGGTACCCCCCCTTACCATAGTTTCTGATAGGGACACCCGATTTGTCAGTTATTTCTGGAAGACCTTATGGACCTTACTAGGTACCAAACTGAAATTCTCTACAGCCTATCATCCCCAAACGGATGGTCAGACTGAAGTGGTCAACCGATCACTAGGGAACATCCTTAGAAGCCTTGTAGGTGAACACCCCGGCACTTGGGACAAACTCTTGCCCACCGCCGAGTTCTCCTACAATAGTGTTGTCAATAGGACTACAGGTCTCTCCCCCTTTCAGGCAAACTTAGGGTATCAGCCTAAGAAACCTATTGATCTGATTGCCTTACCCAAGAGTTTAAAGCCTTCTTTATCAGCTCGTGATTATGCTTTCAAAATTTCGCAAATGCACCATGAGATTCTTAGAAAAATTCTAGACTCTACTGTTTCATATTGCGAAGCTGCTAACAAGAAACGCCGAGAAAGGTTATTCAATGTAGGCGATCAGGTGATTTTGCGAGTCCGCGAGGAGCGTATCCAAGGACACGGACGCAAGCTGGATGCAAAGGGATTGGGACCCTTCACCATCGTGGGCAAGATCAACAACAACGCATACGTGCTTGATCTGCCTCCAGATTTGGGGATCCCCACCACTGTTAACGTGGAGGATCTCACGGCATACAAGGAGCCTCTCTCACTCAAAGAACCAGAGGCCCCCTTCGATCCAGAGATAGTGGATATCCTTGAGGACCAGACCCGACTCACCCCTAACGAGGTACAACTGTTTTACCGCGTTAAGTTTTCTAATGGTGAGGAGGCATGGCTCCCCGAGGCAGAGCTAGCCCTGGCTGCTCCAGATTTGCTCCAAGGATTCAAGGATAATTCTCCTGAGGAGAATTTTTCCAACCCGGGGAGAATTGATGGAGGGCCTAACACAGCTCCTAGAAGATCCACTAGGGCTCGGAGGAAGCCCATCAGGTATGGCTTCACTTAGAGTCCACTTTCCTTTTTAGTACTTTCCATATTTGCATTGCATGGCATGATAGGTTAGTTCCACCCAAAAGTCTACCATGTAGTTTATTTTTATCAATGTTGTTGGTAGGTTGTGCATTGTAATATCATGGTAGGTTAGTGCATGTAGTTGGACACATTTAAAGATGGCTCAAGGGATACAAGCTAGCTAGCTCACTCTACTCCATGGAGCTAGTTCCCATTTTGGAAGGTTCACTTCAAACTAGCTCAAAGGGGACTTCCAACTCAACTCCACTTCAAAGCCCCACTTCAAGGCCCTTTCCAATTGAAGAAGATACCAAACCCAAGGATTCATTTGCGCCACCCTCAAGCAACAAATGAATGCAAAGGCTCAATCTAGATCCATCAATCAAGGGGCGCCACTCTAGATCCACAAATCAAGGGGCGCCTAATCTAGATCCACAAATCATGGTGAATCCTTTCCTTCATCTCATTGCCGCCCAAACCAACTTGGAAGGAATTCAAATTCAAGTCAACTCTCCACCCATGCGACATCAACACAAGGAAGAAAGCAAATTCGAAATTCAAATGCTTTCCTTTGAAGACTCTCCAAAGAAGACAACAATATCAGCCCATTAATTGCATTAATTGCCTTGTAATTAATTTCGAAATCTCCCACTTATGTAAGGGGCGCAAGGGGCCAATGACCACCTTGCCCTCACCTTATCCTCATCCCTAGCCACCTATAAATATGTCCCCATCGCATCATGTGCATTAAGCATTGTTGAAATAAAATTGTTGACTAGTTTCCTAGCCAAAGAAAGGTGCTTGTGTCGCCTAGGTGCTTGTGTCACCTACCTCTTCTCCTTAGGGTGCTTGTGTCGCCCAAAGCCCCCTCATCTTCTCCTTTTCCCCTTCAAGAGCCGAGACTCCCTTCCCCTTCTCCTCATCATCACTTCATCCAAGTCAAACCGAGAGCATTCAACATCAAAGCAAGAACACAACTCAAGTGGCGCATAGAACATGGAAGCATCCTTTGATCTCTTCAAGACCATTCTATAAGTTAAGTGTTCTAACCTCTTGTGTTCTCTTTTCATATTATCTAAGAGCATCTTACTACACTTCCCTCGGATTTGTAGGAGTTGGCGCAAGGAAAGGAGCTTGGCGCATCCCTCTTCCCCTTTTCTTTCCCCCCTCTTAGTTAGTCCAATATTTGTGTTAACAAGAGAATTTGGAGGACTAGCCTCCCTCTTGACTTTTGATTGTGTAGTTATTTTAATCTGCTTTATAACTCACCCACGCCTGTGTGGGATTGCTGATTGCCCTGTGTGTAACCTACACCTTCCATCAGAGTAGGACCGGTGAAGAACGGGAAGGACGGTCCTTCTATGCTCAAGGGCCGCACTGTAAGTCTTCTTTTCATTTATTGTCATTTACTTTGAAGCAAGTAGCATTTTTCTTTCTTGCAAGTAGTTTAATTCGGTTTTCTTATTTAAAAACTACAAAACATTATTTTCAAACCTCGTTAGTATAAGTCGGTTTCTCTACTTTATAAAACTACAAAAAAACTATTTTTCGAAAATCGTTGTTTGCATGCTTTGTGAATCACCCCTACACCACTAATCGACAGTGCCATAGGAAAGCACCAACTAAACCACTCAGTTTGGTCCTTTTATTACTTATGTTACAAATAGAACTTTCCATATCCAAGATATATAGACCATTGCACAAAGTACCCTTCCCATAGAACATATTTGCAAATGAAAAAGAACAAGAGTTCTTATTTATTTCAAATTTAAATCCCTTCTTTGCTAAGCAAGGAATGGATACAATGTTCTTAGTAAGTGAAGGTACACAAAAGCAATTATCTAGTTCTAATTGAAGTCCAGAAGGCAAGGAGAGAGTCAAAACGTCTACAGCAACAGCCGCAACCTGTGCCCCGTTTCCAACGCGTAGGTCAATCTCTCCAGGCCGCACCGATCTACTTTTCTTGAGCCCCTGCATATTTGTACAAATATGAGCCCCACATGCGGTATCCAATACCCATGACATAGAAGTAGAAAGATTGACTTCTGTAACATAGATACCTGAGCTAGAAGTTAAGGCCAAGCCTTTCTTCTCCTCATTATGAAGCTGCTTGCAGTCCCTTCTCCAGTGACCCTGCTCGCCACAGTGAAAACACCTCTGGTCCTTTGACTTCTTCGCCTTTTTCTTCAGTGCTTTGGTAGGATCTCTGGCACTGCTCTTAGCACGTGCCTTACCCTTCTTCTTTATCTTCTTTGTTATAACCTGAAATTTTAGAAATTTAATTTTAGAAATTTATTTTGGAATTTTTATGATTTTTAGAGAATTTTTTCAGAATTTTAAAAGGATTAAAATATTAGTTTTTATAAAAAATATTGATTTTCTCGTTCGCGAGGGCTCGAACCGCGTCGCGCGGCGTTTTCGCGAGCGCCCAAACCGCTGAGCTAATTTTCCGTTTTGATTATTAAACTGCGCTTCTTTTTATTATCTCAGTTTTGTATTGAAATTTATTTAAAACGAAAACGCGTCCGCGGGGATTTTAACCCGCGTCTCGCGTTCGATTTCGACGCCGGTTAACCATCGGGTTGATTCGCGTTTTAATAATAAAATGCTGCGGTTTTTATTTATTCGATGTTTAAATTGAATTAGGGCGACGAGCGAACTCGTCGTCTTCCCCGCGGATCTCGGCGATTTTCTCGCCGCCGCGTTCTCGCCGTCTGGAACGAGTTTTACCTCTATATTAGAGGGCTTTTGTTCGACTCGAGGAGTTTCGAAACCTAACCTGTCTTCAACCCTCGACGCGCCGCCAGGAAGGAGAAATCGCGCTCAAACTTGTCGTCGGAGTTCGAGCAGCGCCAGCGCAAGCAGCGGTCGCAAGTCCGGCAGCCTTGCGCGGCGGCGTTTGGGCGGCGCGGGCGAGCGTCGTTTCGGTCCAAATTTTGGTTTGGGCGGCGGTTTATTTATAAATAAACCGGTCGCTGAGTTTGAAATCGAATTGAACCGGACCGAGCGGTTCAATTCCAGTTTGGGTCAGTTATTGAATGTTGACCGGTTCGACCCCTATTCGGTCGAATCCGGGCCGGTTCAGGTAGTCGTTGGAAAGGTAATTAAATTTCCTATCTAATGGTAATCTGTATAGCTTTAGATGAGGTTTATATTTTTTGTAATTGAAGTTAGAAGTCTTAGTTTAACTTGGTTCAGGGTGAATTTGATCGGTTCAGTGCAATTCTGTCCGGTTCAGTGGGTTTTAGGTTCGGTTCATATGATCTGAGATTGGTTCTCTAGGTTTAGGGTTATGTTATACATGTTGGTAGTTTTGGTTTTCAAATTAGAATGTTTAATGATAGAGTTCATGTACAAATTCATGTTTCAGAGTGATTAATCCAATAATCAGCCTGCATCGTGTGATAAACAATTATTGGCTTTTCAAAAGGACTCAGAGATAAAATCGTTTGAGGTAGGAATCTTACCCTACTCCTTTCTTACAGTGTCAAGAATTATAGGATTTGCTGCCTAAACCTTTGATTTGATATATGATGCATATGATAGAATTAATTGACACTGATATCTGATTGCTTCGTCTGCTTGGTTTGTTTCTGAAATTCCTGTTGAACTCAATTATCTTGATTATTTGGTCATATTCTGTTTCTGTATGATTGGTTAACAAATCTGTTTGAGATATCTGATTTATTGGCTTATGAACCTGATTGAACAATTGTGTATCTGAGATATTGGCACATAAGTATGTGAAACCGTTATAAATCTGAGATGATAAAGTCGTGATATATTTTGACCTCTGACCTGGATGATTTTTTCTCCAGTGGCCTGTTTATCTGAGTTATAGTTCTGATTATATCAGACTATCTGAGTTATAGTTCTGATTATATCAGACTATCTGAGATGCCGGATAGGGCACCGCCAGTTGTCCTCGAGACAATACTACGGATGTCAGATGTTGGACGCAACATTCACCGGGCTGTTTAGGACAGTCGTTCCATTGCATGAGCAACAGTGGAAACACTCTGAAAATGAGTGCGGCTCTTGATTGAGATCTGTTGGCCAGCTTGATGATTTGCACGACATTCCTATATTATTTGTATATCATTGTATTCAGATATTGTGTTGATATTAAATTTGGATTGTTTATTAAATAAATAATACTGGTTTATTGTAGTTCTCTGGTTCCTATCAATATTGTTACTCCCTGGGGAACCCTGAGCTAGAAATAGCCGGCTTCCGCCGGGGCGTGACAATTTAAATGGTATCAGAGCCATAGGTTCAGAGGTATAAGTTTCTGTGGGCCCATAACCCACAGGTCATAGCTATAGGTTGATTCAGAGGTATAGGTTTCTGTGGGCCCATAACCCACAGGTCAAAGCTATAGGTTGTAAGAAAACCTAAGGATATAGGAATCTGAGGACTAGGATTGGGTTAAGGATAGAATAAGTGAATAACTAAAATAAATATTTTTATATGATATATATTCTTTTGGCGTACTCTGATTCTTTTGGGTGTTTATGATATATTCTTTTGGTGTACTTTGTTTCTTTTGGGCTACTCTGAATTTGGAGGACCAAATTCTTTTTAAGGGGTGAATAATGTTATAACCTAAAATTTTAGAAATTTATTTTGGAATTTTTATGATTTCTAGAGAATTTTTTTGGAATTTTAAAAGGATTAAAATATTAGTTTTTATAAAAAATATTGATTTTCTCGTTCACGAGGGCTCGAACCGCGTCACGCGGCGTTTTCGCGAGCGCCCAAACCGCTGAGCTAATTTTCCGTTTTGATTATTAAACTGCACTTCTTTTTATTTTCTCAGTTTTGTATTGAAATTTATTTAAAACGAAAACGCGTCCGCGGGGATTTGAACCCGCGTCTCGCGTTCGATTTCGACGCCGGCTAACCATCGGGTTGATTCGCGTTTTAATAATAAAACGCTGCGGTTTTTATTTATTCGATGTTTAAATTGAATTAGGGCGATGAGCGAACTCGTCGTCTTCCCTGCGGATCTCGGCGATTTTCTCGCCGCCGCGTTCTCGCCGTCTGGAACGAGTTTTACCTCTATATTAGAGGGCTTTTGTTCGACTCGAGGAGTTTCGAAACCTAACCTGTCTTCAACCCTCGACGCGCCGCCAGGAAGGAGAAATCGCACTCAAACTCGTCGTCGGAGTTCGAGCGGCGCCGCCTTGTGTTCCAGCCATCCAGCGCCTTTGTCGACGGCAATCCTTGTGTTCTGGGCTACGATACATCGTCGTAGCAAGGTATGTAAGCTTCTGTGAAGTTTTAGTGAAGTTCCCTTTGTGTTTGGGTATGTTTTGTGTATCGACGGCGGCGGCGCCACCGTCGATACCCGCTGTCGCTTCGGAAGCTTCGACCGTGGGTCGAAACCTCGTCGAAGCTGGTCGTGGATCATCGCCTCAACGTTCGTAGTTTACTGGCGAAGTTTGGGGGCGATCCGATGTTCGACGCGTTCTCGCGAGCTTGCCGGCGCAAGCAGCGGACGCAAGTCCGGCAGCCTTGCGCGGCGGCATTTGGGCGGCGCGGGCGAGCGTCGGTTCGGTCCAAATTTTGGTTTGGGTGGCGGTTTATTTATAAATAAACCGGTCGCTGAGTTTGAAATCGAATTGAACCGGACCGAGCGGTTCAATTCCAGTTTGGGTCAGTTATTGAATGTTGACCGGTTCTACCCCTATTCGGTCGAATCCGGGCCGGTTCAGGTAGTCGTTGGAAAGGTAATTAAATTTCCTATCTAATGGTAATCTGTATAGCTTTAGATGAGGTTTATATTTTTTGTAATTGAAGTTAGAAGTCTCGGTTTAACTTGGTTCAGGGTGAATTTGATCGGTTCAGTGCAATTCTGTCCGGTTCAGTGGGTTTTAGGTTCGGTTCATATGATCTGAGACTGGTTCTTTAGGTTTAGGGTTATGTTATACATGTTGGTAGTTTTGGTTTTCAAATTAGAATGTTTAATGATAGAGTTCATGTACAAATTCATGTTTCAGAGTGATTAATCCAATAATCAGCCTGCATCGTGTGATAAACAATTATTGGCTTTTCAAAAGGACTCAGAGTTAACATCGTTTGAGGTAGGAATCTTACCCTACTCCTTTCTTACAGCGTCAAGAATTATAGGATTTGCTGCCTAAACCTTTGATTTGATATATGATGCATATGATAGAATTAATTGACACTGATATCTGATTGCTTCGTCTGCTTGGTTTGTTTCTGAAATTCCTGTTGAACTCAATTATCTTGATTATTTGGTCATATTCTGTTTCTATATGATTGGTTAACAAATCTGTTTGAGATATCTGATTTATTGGCTTATGAACCTGATTGACCAATTGTGTATCTGAGATATTGGCACATAAGTATGTGAAACCATTGTAAATCTGAGATGATAAAGTCGTTATATATTTTGACCTCTAACCTGGATGATTTATTCTCCAGTGGCCTGTTTATCTGAGTTATAGTTCTAATTATATCAGACTATCTGAGTTATAGTTCTGATTATATCAGACTATCTGAAATGCCGGATAGGGCACCGCCAGTTGTCCTCGGGACAATACTACGGATGTCAGATGTTGGACGCAACATTCACCGGGCTGTTTAGGACAGTCGTTCCATTGCATGAGCAACAGTGGAAACACTATGAAAATGAGTGCGGCTCTTGATTGAGATCTGTTGGCCAGCTTGATGATTTGCACGACATTCCTATATTATTTGTATATCATTGTTTCAGATATTGTGTTATCCTGTTATTTGATTCCCTCACCATGTTTGTTGATTCCTACTTAGCATTTCTGCTAACTCCCTTTGTTTCTCTTCCAGGTACAGAGTTAGCTTCTGGGAGGGATAGAGTAGATAGCAGATACCAGCCGAGTTAAGATAGTTGTCTTTCGTATTTTTATTCAGTTGATAATTTGGATAGTTGTATTCAGATATTGTGTTGATATTAAATTTGGATTGTTTATTAAATAAATGATACTGGTTTATTGTAGTTCTCTGGTTCCTATCAATATTGTTACTCCCTGGGGAACCCTAAGCTAGAAATAGCCGGCTTCCGCCGGGGCGTGACATTCTTGGTCGCAGGGACCAAAAGAATAGAATTGGGTTTGCTCTTACCCATCTCTCGCTCGGCTGTTTGGAGCATATTCATCAATTCCTCCTGTGTGCACTCAATCCGGTTCATGTTGAAATTAATAATAAACGGACTGAAGCTAGGGGGCAGGGAATGCAGAATAAGATCCACAACCAGCTCGTTGTCTATGGCATGTCCCAGTCTCCTGAGATGATCCACATTCCCAATGAGTTTGAGAACATGGGGTCTCACTGGTGCACCCTCAGACAACTTACACCGAAAGACTGCTTTGGCGGTGTCAAATCTCTCAGTTCTAGCCTGAGCCTCGAACATCTGTTTCAGATGAGTGATCATCTGAAAAGCGTTATGCTCCTCATATTGCACCTGTAGTTCAGGTGCCATGCTGGCTAGCATAAGACATGCAACCTCCAAAGAGTCATCCTGATGCTTTCTATAAGCATCTCTGTCTACCGTTCGGGCATTAGGCAGAGGAGCCGCAGGAAGAGCCTGTTCAAGGACATACAGCTTCTTCTCGAGCTTGAGGACTATCCTCAAGTTCCGATGCCAGTCCATAAAGTTAGTTCCAACTAACTTATCCTTATCAAGGAGTGATCGCAGTGATAATCGGCCAATGTTCGTAGCCATTGTTCTACAACACCCAAGAAAAATAGATTAGTACTACTTCGAATCATTTAAACTGGACTTGTTTTAAATTATTACTGCTCCCACTATTTTAAATTCGAATTGACAACCCACAAAGTCAATCGGGAAGTTTAAGACTTCCTAGTGAGATGGGATCCTTATTTCACATGAGGCTTCGTGTCCCACGAGGGTGGGATGAGATGCACAAAGTAACCCATGTTTCCTAAGGTGGGCGCGCCGGCCGGTTGCTCCAAGCAACTCCCCTTGTTGAGACAGTCTGGGCATTTCATGTCTAGCGAGGGCTGGATACAACATGAAACCCTAACTCTCAACGATGCCTCTAGACTTTCAGCATGTGCCCAGTACATGTGAACTTCTAGTCAAGTCCATTCCTAACCGTTATGCCCAGGGCCAATGAGTTTCCTTGCGAAGGCACGCCCAAGTTAAAACTGGACTGGGGAAACCATTGTCACCACACACTTTCTAAAGATAAGTGGGTGTGTCCCACGAGGGTGGGAATCAGTTCACAACTCCACTGATCGATAGCTTAGTGAGGGCTACGCGTTAGAAGGCTACTAGACTTGATATTTTATTATGAGGGTTTTTAAGGTCTCATCAGTTTTATCTTATGTCTAACAATACAGGCATGCAATCCTATAGTGATAATATAACGATAAAACATCACAGGCGTACTTTTAGTAGATAAGGAAAGCAGTAAAGGATGATGTGATCAAAGCCCTTTCAAGACATTGAACCAACCCATGCCAAAAGGAGGTTCAACTCTTGACATAGGACTCAAGCCCCTAAAATAGACCTATCCTAGTCCCCCTCTATCTTGGTCTTCAAGGTTGGCTCTAAGGTCCTTCTCACATGGTTTAGCTTTCAAACCTTAAGGGTAGACCCAAAGGGTTCGGCCAATGCCATGGTCTTCCTTCAATGAGAATGCGCCACAATGCAAGAAGCCAAGTTAGCTAGCTCTCAAACCCAAGGGTTCGGCCATGCCTAACTTGTGCCACCAAGCAAGCTTGCACCTCTTCCTTTGATGCTTGTTGCGCCACCATCTAAGGTATGCATGCACCAGGTTCCAAGTACATGCGCCACCCTAATCTTCTTCTTAGTTAAAAGCAAAAAGAAAAGCGGCACGCAGGCCTCACGAGGATACATCACAGGCATGCAAAGGGGGGCTTGACTAATGATCACAACATCATGCACAATCAAGGTATTTACTCATCCAATTCTACATGCTCATGAAAAACATAAAATCTGAAATTTTACTTTTTCATAAAACTAGTCTCTTTTTCTCATCTTCTTCTCACAAATCTTTTGGTTAATTGCGATTTATTTTTCATGATGATTTCAGAGATCCTTTCGACTAGCAATTTTGTCAGATCAAGAGACTTGGCCAGTCCGAAGACACAATGCCCGTCCTACTTGAGAAAATTACGTGCGCCTTTAATCTTTAAATCAGACAAGAAAAATAGTCCAAAAATCCAAAAGAGATTGAGAGGATGATAGAAACAAGAAACCCTAATTTTTCCTACTTAGAAAAAATCGTTTGCCATGCATCATGCTATTTACAAAAATAGAGATATGGCATGTGAGCATGAAAGAAAAGCATAAAACATCGTTCGAGTCTTGCAAGTCGCTCTGATACCACTGTTGGGAAACCCCGGGGACATTTTATAATTTTTCAGAGTCATAGACATACATACATATATTGCACAGCGGAAGAATGTCCCCGAAACAGGCCGGTCCCAAAAACTCAGTGAAGATCGCAAGCAAGAGAGTCGACACGATGAGTTAGGAAATACCTTAGAGCAAGATGAGGTCGATGTTGTGATAGGCGCCCAGACGTGCGCCCTCTGCAGTTTCACACACACGGATGCCTCGAGTCCTCTTCTTCCACGCCCGGTGCTAGCCTCAGGAAGAAGATCCAAGCCTTAGGGAGATGCTCCACTTCACTTGCGCCACCAAGAGGAAAGGATGCGCCAAGAGAAAAGCAACCAAGTCAAGCCGCCAAGCACCAAAGCTCCTTGCGCCAAGAGGAAAGGAGGGAGAAGCTTGCGGCTATGGAAGAAGGAAGAGGAAGTTGCGCCCTTGCTCCTAGCTCTCGCCCCTCTTCTTGTGTTCACGCCTCCAAGGATCAATCATCATAAGAGGGGGCGGCTAGGGTCACATATATAGGGCAAGAGGCGGTTAAGGGAAGGGCCAAGATCATGACAAGTATAGGGCTAGGATGAGGAGGTTTGAGACAAGAAAAGTCTCCAAGACTTTACCATAAACTCCATTCAACCTATCCATAATTGCCCAAGTACCATATCAGCCCAGGACATGCCTTAGAGGCATTCATACCATCAAGGGAGAAGGGCTAGGCGCCAATTGCTTCCTTAATGAAGCAATTTTGCCACCCAAACCCTATTATACCCCTTAGGCGCCAATGAGGTTGGGCTTCTCCCCATTATACCATTTTAGCCTCTTATCTCTTCATGAGAACTTGTTATTGGGCCTCATTGGATAATGAGCTAGCCCAAACTTCATTACATGGGTTGATTAAGCACTTGGATCCAATCCAATGCAACCCTAATCCACATGTGACCAATCATGGTCACATACGGGTCAACCTGCCAAAAATGAAGTTTGGCTCCAATAACATTCTTCCATATCATTAGGCCCATTGGTGCTGATGAAATCTCCCAAATGGATCTGAGTTATCCAATAACTCGATCATATGGCTTCCCGATCAATACGAGAACTCAAGTATCAAGGTGTGCGACCCTGTAGGTTGCTCTGACGCTGGCAGTGTTGACCAAAGGTCACCACAAGCAGTGAGTGGCACCTAGCAGTGCATCGCTGCTACCCAGGTCATTGGAATGGATATCGACATCGACATCCCCATCATCGCAACTAGGTACAGATGCATTACAGTCTCTTTGCCGAACTGATATCCGATTGGACAAGTGTGTCACCACTTGTTTTCACCCAATCACATGGCTATGACTAAAATAGGTTCTCACCTAGGTATGGCCATACACTCTCAGTCATAGAACCATAGAGGAGCTCCATGGATATCATACTTCCCTAAGGAAGGGGCAAATCCTTTGTCTGTCCATTGACCTTCTCATATGGGTCGTGACATGCTCAATGACAACCGTTATGACCTCCCAACTACGGCGAGGTGTTAGGTTGTATCAAAGCAAGTCCCTAACCATATAGAATGATCAATGACCTCAAGTCAAGGGATCAATGCATCTCCTATCACTTGTGAGGATAACTCATGACACTAAGTCATAGCCTCACAGCGGGTCTATCCAGTATATCCTCCAATGATATACCCATGTGTCTGCGTTAGCACCACGTGCCTAACCAGCCCACATACCAGTCTCACAAGTACCATAGCTGTCCCATTTCCACTAAGGTACATGGACTGGGGACTATAGTTCGAGCACAGATCCAATCTGTCTCCAGGGACATTATCATGTTAGTACATATGCACAGATGTAAACAAACATAGATAACGACAATGCCAGAATGATATAAATATCATAGTCAAGTAGTACATAAGTGGACCAAAACTAAGTCCTAGGTCATATACACCGACACATCTTTGTACTATTGGACTCTGATATTCATATATATCTTTCTGGCATTGTCGTTATCATTGTTTGTCTACATCTACGATTGTGTTCTTACATGATAATGTCCCTGGAGACAGATTGGATCTGTGCTCAAATGATTATCCCCAGTCGATGTACCTGAGTGGATATGGGACAGCTCTGGTACTTGTGAGATTGGTATATGGGCTAGTTAGGCACAAGGTGCTAACGTAGACATATGGGTATATCAATGGTGGATATACTGGATAGACCCGCTGTGAGGCAATGACTTGGTGTCATGAGTTATCTTCACAAGTGGCAGGAGATGCATTGATCCCTTGACTAGAGGTCATTGACCATTCTATATGATTCGGGACTTGCTTTGATACAACCTAACACCTCGCTGTAGTTAGGAGGTAATAACGGTTGTCATTGAGCATGTCACAACCCATATGAGAAGTTCAATGGACAGACAGAGGATTTTCCCCTACCTAAGGGAAGCTTGATATCCATGGAGCTCCTCTATGGTTCTATGACTGAAAGTGTATGGCCATACCCAGGTGAGAACCTGATTTAGTCATAACCATGTGATTGGGTGAAAACAAGTGGTGACACATTTGTCCAATCGGATATCAGTTCGGCAAAGAGACTGAAATGCATATGTACCTAGTTACGATGATGGGGATGTCGATGTCGATATCCATTCCGATGACTTGGGTAGCAGCGATGCACTGCTAGGTGCCACTCACTGCTTGTGGTGACCTTATGTCAGCACTGCCAACGTTAGAGGAACTTACAGGGTTGCACACCTTGATACTCGAATTTTCATATTGATCATGTAGCCTTTAGATCGAGTTATTGGATAACTCGGATCTATTTGGGAGATTTCATCAGCGCCAATGGGCAGGATGAGATGGAAGAAACTTATTGGGGCCAACTTCCATTTTTGGCATATTGACCAAATTAACCATGGTTAGCCTCATTTGACCATGGGTTAAATTGGATTGGATCCAATAGCTTGGTTAACATGCATAATGGACTTTGGGCTTGGCCCATTGCTTGGTTGGGCTTGCTAATAAGTTGTAATGAAAAGTTAAGAGGCTTAAAGGGTATAATGGGATGATTTCATAGGATAGGCGCCTATGGTATCCTAGTTGAACTAGGATTTGCGCCTATGCCATGTTTGGTATCTCCTAAGTGATTAAATCAAATTGGATTTTATTAGATCATAGATGATAATTAATTGGAAGGTGATTGGCGCATAAGGGGCTGTTTATTTACTTAATAAGAATCCTAATTCAAATAGGATTTGCGCCCAAGCCAATTTAGGCAAGGATTCATGATGGCTTGACATAGTCTACGCGCATGAATGAATGTAATGCCTCTTTAGGTAACCTTTGGGCACATATGGCTCTATGCTTGCTTAGGCAAGGCTTGAGCGTATATGGATAAGGGATTTAGTCAACATAATTTATTGAATAAATCCCTAGAATCATGCCCTAATTACCTAGTCTTTCCAATTAACCCTAACCGCCTCTTGCTACTATAAAATAAGTTTTTGCTTTTCCCTCTCTTGATGATGCTTATTCCTTGGAGGCGTGAAGCATTAGAGGGCGACGGCTTGGAGAGCTTACAGCTCTTCTTCTTCCATCAAGGGCGTAAGCATGCTTCTTCTTCCTCCTCCTTCCTTTCCTTGGCGCAAACGAACAAGAAGGCTTGCGGCTTCCTCTCCTCTTCATCCTCCTTGGCGTATCCCTCCTTGGTGGTGGCGCAAGGTCATTGGAGGACTCTCCTAAGGCATGGATCTTCTTCCCGAGGCTAGCACCTGGCGAGGAAGAAGAAAGATCAAGGAATCCATATGTGCGAGACTGCAGAGGGCGAACACTTGGGCGTCTTCCTCGACATCGGCTTCTCATTGCTTAAAGGTACTTACTATCACATCGTGTCGACCCCCTGGCAAGAGATCTTCACTGGGTTTTTTGGGACAGGCCTGTTTCGGGGATATTCTTCCGCTGTGCAATGTGTATGTACTCTATATGAAATATAGTAAAATATCCCCGGGGTTTCCCAACAGTGGCATCAGAGCTACTTGCAAGCCTCGAACGATGATATTTCATGCTTTTCAAGCTCACATGCCATGTCTACATTTTTGAATATTGCATAGATGTTGGCGCATGGTTTTTCTTTAAGTAGGAAAATTGTAGGTCTCTTGTTTCTTACTTATAATCAACTTCTTGTGGTTCTTTACTCTCTTCATGTGATGGGATAGACCCACATGTGGAAGAAAAAATTTCTCCTCTTATAATAGGATAGACCTATCTTGAGAGACTTGTTGGGATAGGGCATGGACTGGGTGATTGCACTTATCCTAGCAAGTTAGGGATTGCAAGGAGGGCAACTGGTATGCCTCTTGTAGACTCCTGAGAGAAACTTGGAATCAAAGATTTGTGATATGAAGGGAAGGAAGAGAGACATGTTTTATGAAAAAGTAAAATTTAGATTTTATGTTTTTCATGAGCATGTAGAATTGCATGAGTAAGTACTTGATTGTGCATGATGTTGTGGTCATATGTCAAGCTCCTTAGCATGCCTGCGATGTATCCTTATGAGGCCTGCATGCCGCTTTTCTTTTTTCTTTTAACTAAGAAGAAGATTAGGGTGGCGCATCTACTTGGAGCAAGGTGCATACTTGCTTGGTTGCGCATCCTTGCCTGATGGCACAACCAGCATCAATGGTGGAGCTAGGTTGCTTGGTGGCGCAAAAGGGCATGGCTGAACCTCCTTTGGTTTGTGAGCTAGCTATCTTGGCCCCTTGCATGGTGGTGCACCTTCCTTGGAGGAAGACTACGGCATTGGCCGAACCTATGAGGGTGCTTCTAAGGTGTACCTCTAGGGTTTGTGAGCTAAACCTTGAGAGAAGGACCTTGGAGCCAACCTTGAAGATCGAGCTAGAGGTCGGTTCAATGTCTTGAATGGGCTATGATCACATCATCCCTTTACTGCTTTATCTGCTAAAAGCATGCTTGTGTTGTTTTATCGTTATGTTATCACTATAGGATTGCATGCCTGTAATGTTAGACATAAGATAAAATTGAGCTGATGAGACCTTAAATAAAAACCCTTGATTAAAATGTCAAGTCCAGTAGCCTTCTAATGCGTAGCCCTCACTAAGCTATCGATCAGTGGAGTTGTGAACTGTTTCCCACCCTAGTGGGACACACCCACTTATTTTTAGAAAGTACGTGGTGGCAATGGTTTCCCCAGTCCAGTTTTAACATGGGTGTGCCTTCGCAATGAAACTCGTTGGCCCTGGCATAACGGTTAGGAATGGACTTGACTAGATTTTCATATGTGATAGGCACATGATGAAACTCTAGAGGCATCGTTGAGAGGTTAGGGTTCATGCTTTATCTAGCCCTTGCTGGACATGAAATGCCTAGACTGTCTCAACAAGGGGAGTTGCTTGGAGCAATTGGCTAGCGCGCCCACCTTAAGAAGCATGGGTCACTTTGTGCATCTCATCCCACCCTCGTGGGATGCAAAGCCTCATGTGGAATAAGGATCCTATCTCACTAGGGAATCCTAAATTTTTCGATTGACTTTATGGGTTGTCAATTCGATTAAAATAGTGGGAACCATAGTCATTTAAATTAAGTACAGTTTAAATGACTCGAAGTAGTATTAATCTGGTGTTTCTTGGTTGTTGTAGAACAATGGCTATGAACAATAGTAGTTGGTCACTGCGATCTACCCTAAAAAGGGACAAGTTGGTTGGATCCAACTTGATGGATTGGTATATGAACTTGAGAATTGTGCTCAAGCTCGAAAAGAAGCTATATGTCCTTAAGCAGCCTGAAAAGAACCCCTAACTCATGGGGGGGGGGGGAAACCCTAGAACATGCGCCTCTAGCAAGCATGGCGGAAAGAGGGTTTCTCAAGGATCGCATATGAAAAACCATATGATCAACTTGAATGAGTTTAGATCTATACCATAGCCATAGAGATGGAGGTCGGCTTGGAAGCAAGAGAGCAAAATAGATCCCCTCCAAATGGCGCGCACACAAGAAGAAGTTGGCTACTCCCTTCACGCCTTTGTGCTAGCAAAAGCTTCAAGGGGTCTTGATCGTTTGAAGGAGAATCCTTGGAGTCTTTGCTTGGCCGAATTCCACCTCTCCACTCTCGGCGATAATGCTCTCTCAAGCACACTTCTTCGCCAAAGTGAGAAGCCTTCAAGCAAAAAGCGTTTTGGCGTTTTTTCATCAAGTCACCATGATGACTTTCCATAAATGGAATGTCATGAAGGAGAGCTTTCGAAACCGATCAAAACAAAACGCTTATGCTTTGAATCAAGCGTTCACACATGTGAACCGGTTCAAGCTTAATCGATCCAATTGATTTTGGTTCAATAAACCAAATCAAATCAGCCCAACCATTGGTCCAAATCAAAATAAACCCAAGGTTTAAGATCTGACCGTTCATCCTTTTGATGCTTCTGATCTCATCGATCTAGCATCAACTCTCTCGATCGAAGCTTACCGATCTAGAGCCCTAATCAATCAAACATGATCAGACCAGATCTCACTTACAATCAGAGGTTAAACTCCTCTAAACTGAACCCAAACAATTCAGTCCATACGATCTGACTTGAGTAAGCCATATCATCAAATTGTGCGACCCTAAGGGTTTCCTTTAAATGTCGGTAACGATAACTTTCGTTATCACGATCAGTGAGAGGTATCTAGCAACACATCACTGTCTCCCGATATAAAGGAAAGAGTCTTCCAAGACTACACCCAAACCATGGCACAAGTGTGAATCAAACTCACAAGGCATACATGTTTCCTTTGCCACTGGATGTTCATATTGGACAAGCATGTCAAGCTTGTAACTCCAACATGATGAGCATGATTAGATCAGATGAACATAGTCATCTGGGTATGGCCATACACTTTCTCAATCATCTCATATAGGGGGGCCCTTTAAGAACATCACACTCCTTAAACAAGGAGACGGCAATCCTTTGTCTATCACTAGTGCCCTAACCTGATTCAAGCTCACCATCCAAAATAGTCTATAATCATTATGTTTCAAATGATATTGAACTACCTCAAGACAATGACAATCATCATTTAGAAACACAAGTGATCTCAAGTCAGAGGACATGTGCCACTTAGTGCTTACAAGGATCATTCACATTGTGACAAGCAATGGAATATCCCAGTAGGGTCTGTCCAGTACATCCAATGTACCCATGAGTCTACATCTTATTCCATGCTCGAAGCATCCTATAAGATTAGCACACATATTAGTCTCAATCATATCAAGGCTGTCTCATGTTCACCAAGATATCTCGACTAAGGACATATAGCCTGTCAGCCTAGCTGAACAGCTTTGAGACATTATTCAGAAGTACACTTATTACAGCAGACAAGGTAACAACCTGAATAATAACCATGCCTTTATAAACACAACAGTTTATTACATGATACTATTACAATCCCAAGGCCTCAAACATTAGCCTTAAGGGCATACCCCAACAATCTCCCACTTGCACTTAATCTAATGGTTGAGTAATCTCAAACCCATATTATTACAGTGCTTCTCATGCTTCTGCTGCGCCAGAGGCTTGGTAAGCGGGTCTGCCAGATTGTCATCTGTATGAACCTTGCATATTTTGATCTCGCCACGATCAATGATCTCCCGGATCAAGTGAAACCGTCTCTGTATGTGCTTGGACTTCTGGTGCGACCGTGGTTCCTTTGCTTGTGCTATTGCTCCAGTGTTATCACAGAAGATAACCAAAGGATCTGCACTCGAAGGAACGACACCAAGTTCTCTCACGAACTTACGAATCCACACTGCCTCCTTGGATGCTTCCGAGGCTGCAACATACTCGGCTTCTGTTGTGGAATCAGCAACAGTTGACTGTTTGAAACTCTTCCACACCACTGCTCCACCATTCAAGCTAAAAACATAGCCTGATTGCGATCGGAAATCATCCTGGTCCGACTGGAACGAAGCGTCAGTATATCCCTCTATACTGAGTTCTTCCTGACCACCATATATCAAGAACATATCTTTGGTCCTCCGCAGATATTTTAAGATGTTCTTGACTGCAATCCAGTGCGCCAAACCTGGATTACTTTGGAATCGACTGGTTACGCTTAACCCGTAAGCGACGTCTGGGCGAGTACACAACATCGCATACATAATGGACCCAATAGCCGAAGCATAAGGCGTATTGTCCATTTCATCTTTCTCAGTCTGTGTTTATGGACACTGACTCTTCGAAAGATTCAGACCATGTCTGACTGGAAGATATCCACGTTTAGAATTCTCTAAATGGAATCTCTCCAGGACCTTATCGATGTAAGTACTCTGGCACAGCCCGAGAAGCCTCTTAGATCTATCTCGGTAGATCTTCACACCTAACACATAGGCTGCTTCTCCTAAATCTTTCATCTGGAAACATTTTCCTAACCATGCTTTAACAGCATGCAGTTCAGGAATATCATTTCCAATGATTAAGATATCATCGATGTAGAGGATTAAGAATGTAATCACGCTCCCACTAAACCTCTTATATACACACGGGTCGTCTTCATTCTTGATGAAACCAAACTCAGAGATTGATTCATCAAAACGAATATTCCAGCTTCTAGATGCTTGTTTCAGTCCATAAATGGACTTCTTTAACTTGCATATTTTATGACGATCTGATGGATTAGTGAAACCCTCAGGTTGTGTCATATACACATCCTCATCCAGATTTCCATTAAGGAAAGCTGTTTTCACATCCATCTGCCAGATCTCATAATCGTAATATGCTGCTATCGCGAAAAGAATCCGAATAGACTTAAACATGGCTACAGGTGAGAAAGTTTCATCATAATCTATCCCGTAGATTTGTTTGAAACCTTTCGCAACTAGCCTGCCTTTATAGGTAACCACGTTACCATCCATGTCAATCTTCTTCTTGAAGATCCATTTACAGCCTATAGGGATTACTCCCGGAGGCGGATCAACCAAATCCCAGACTTGGTTATCTGACATGGAGTCCATTTCGGCTCGCATAGCTTCAAGCCATCTAGCTGACTCCGGTCCACTGACCGCATCCGCATAAGTGAGGGGTTCATCATTATCAATGATGTAGACTCCGTCATAGCGCTCAGGCTGACGACGGATCCTTCCCGATCTTCGCGGTTCCCGTGTTATCTGAGCCTCAGGTTGTTCAATAACCTGTTCAACTGGCTCAGGCTCATCCAACTATGCTTGACTACTTTGTCCTTCCTCTGGATTCTCATCCAGCTTTATTTCTCTCCCACTGGCCTCTTGCAGAAGAAATTCCCTCTCAAGAAATATAGCCGTCCGAGCAACAAAAACCTTGTTCTCCTTGGGATCGAAGAAATAATAACCCTTAGTTTCCTTAGGGTAACCGACAAAGATACATTTCTCAGATCTGCTCTCCAGTTTCCCAGAGGCGAGCTTTTTGACATAAGCTTCGCAACCCTAGATCCTGATAAATGTCAAGCTAGGCTGTTTCCCATACCATAACTCATATGGCGTCTTTGAAACTGCCTTGGATGGCACTCGGTTTAGTACCTTTGCAGCTGTTTCCAGTGCAAAACCCCAAAAGGAATATGGAAGAGTAGCCTGACTCATCATAGAACGAACCATATCAAGTAACGTTCTATTTCTCCTTTCGGACACACCATTCCATTGTGGTGTTCCTGGCGGAGTGAGCTGTGAGATAATCCCACACTCCTTTAGATAGTCAGTAAATGCATGACTCAGGTATTCACCACCTCGATCAGAACGAAGTGTCTTGATATTACGGCCTAACTGATTTTGTACTTCATTCTTGAACTCTTTGAACTTGTCAAAAGATTCACTTTTATGTCTCATTAAATAGACATACCCATACCTACTGAAATCATCAGTAAAGGTAATGAAGTACTGATAGCCACCTCTGGCATGTTTACTAAATGGCCCACACACATCACTGTGTATGAGGTCAAGTAAACCTGAAGCCCTTTGACCTTTGTTAGGAAAAGGAGACTTCGTCATTTTACCCATCAAACAAGCTTTGCATGTATCAATCTCCTCATAGGAGAATGATCCCAGCAGTCCATGATCATGCAACCGCTTAATGCGCTTCTCGTTTATATGGCCTAAACGACTATGCCATAATAAGGTGCTGTTATCAGCATACTTGGCTTTCTTATTATCAATGTTTTGTATAGAATTTTCCATGTCCAACATGAATAACCCATTGTTAATTGAACCAGTCGCATACACAATATTATCATAAGTTAAAACACACTTTGAAATCTTGCATTCAAAGGCAAATCCTTTCCTGACAAGAGCAGGAATAGAGATAATATTCTTGGTAATACTGGGTACAAAATAACAATTGTTTAATTCTAATACAATGCCAGATGGTAAAGAAATGAAATAGTCTCCTACAGCAACAGCAGCAACCCGTGCCCCGTTTCCAACGCGTAGGTCTACCTCATGCTGTCCCACCTGCCTTCTTCTCCTGAGTTCCTGTACATTTGAACAAATGTGAACTCCACATGCAGTGTCCAACACCCATGAAATAGAAGAAGAAGATAACATGACCTCAGTCACATATATACCTGAGCCAGAAGCGATGCTTCCCCTCTTATCTCCTTGGAGCGCTTTACAGTCCTTTTTCCAGTGACCCAGCTGGCCACAGTGGAAACACCTGTTGTCCTTCGACCGCTTCACCTTCTGTTTCAGTGCCTTGCTATAGTTCTTGACAGGGGCCTTGCCCTTCTTCCCCTTCTTCTTGTTCCTTGAAGGAACCATTAAGACAGAGGTTGAAGGCTTTCCCTTCAGAGTTTCCTCAGTAGTCAAGAGCATATTCAGCAGCTCTGCCGGCGTACAATCGATTTTGTTCATATTAAAGTTAATAATGAACGCATCGAAAGAGGGCGGAAGAGACTGCAGAATAATATCTACAGCAAGCTCCTGGTTGATGGTATGCCCCAGTTTCTCCAGAGCCTCCTTGTGCCCAATCATCTTGAGCACGTGAGCTCCCACTGGGCTCCCCTCAGCCAGTTTGCTCTGAAAGAAGAGCTTCGTCAGATTATAGCGTTCTGTCCTCGCCTGTGCAGCATACAGCATCTTGAGGTTCGCTATAATCTCTATAGCCGACATATCCTCATGCTGACGCTGCAGCGGTGGCGTCATAGACGCTAGCATCAGGCAAGCGACATCAATGCTATCATTGACGTGCTTTTCATAGGCATCCCGAACCGCCCTTGCGGCATTCGGAGCGGGCTGCGGCGGTATTGCCGTCTCGAGGACATACAGTTTCCTCTCTGCCTTAAGAACGATCTTAAGGTGTCCAAACCAGTCAGAGAAGTTCGGCCCAGCAAACTTCTCCCTTTCCAGTAGGGATCGCACATTGAAGCTCATGGTGTTCGTTGCTACAGTTATCTACAACAATGCAAGAACAGCAAGGTTAGTATCAATGTTCAGAATCAATCCAGGACTTAAGAAAGATTCTTTTCTCACTATTTTGTCTGACTGAAAAATCCAGTAAACAGTCCGAAAGAGTAATACTCTTTTAGTGAGATGGGATCCAGATTTCATACTTGGTCTCCGCGTCCCGCTCAGGCGAGATAAGATGCACAGAGATGACAAACATTAATTTCTGGTAGGCTGTCCCAGCCAATCGCCAACCCGTGCGATTCCCCTTCATCTGGGCAATCCAGCAGACTGTGCCAACTGAGTTGGTACAACACAGTCTCTGATCCCACAGATGGCTGCCTCCATGTGCTACCATATGCGCCACATATGTAGCCTACATGGTCAAGCTGACCTGACCTACTCCCTGGACCACCACGTGCTATGCTGAGCAACGAGAAGGGATAAATCCCTACTCTGTAACACGCAGGTGAAATCCAGCACCGTCTGAAGATAGATGGACGTGCCCACTGAGTGGGTTCAACACGGCTCCAACGATAGTCAGAACAGTGAGGTTTCGCGTCAGAAGGCTTACGAGCATGATATGTTAGCGTTGGATTTTAACGGTCTTTTATCTTCTTTACTATCATGCAATTCCTATGGTGATAGCAGAAGATAAACTCATGCTGTTCTAATGTATATAAGCAATAAATAGAAAGCATGATCTTATGTGGTAAAAGCCCATGAACCCTAGTAAGACCTTAATTTTACTTAAGTCTTCACTTGAGCTCCTTAGCATCTCATCTGGTCCAACCCATGGCCCTAGCGCCAAGAGCACCTCAGGTGCGCCACCAGGTGAATACTCCTTTTGGATGTGTGCTTTTATGTTCTTGTCTAGTCAAAATACATTTTGCTCTATCTAGACAAGCTTTGACTCGCAGGTCAAACACATATTATAAATTAAATGAAAAAGTGATTCGCAGATCACAATAATATTAACTTATAATTTACCAGGCACGCAGGCCCCAGCACAGTGTTGGAACCCCTTTCGAGAGGGGGGCGAAACCCAGCATGGTGCAAAACAAATTTCAAGCAGCGGATAGGGTCTCTAAGAATCGCATGCACCTTATATAATCAACTTAAAGAAAAACCGATTGCATAAGAGATGATTCGATCCATACCATTGCCATTTCTAGATGGCACCTTGGGAGTAAAGATCAAACGAGATCTTCTCCTTGTCGTCACACACAAGATGATGTCGCTATCTCTCTTGGTGCTCCTTGTGCTAGCAAGGTTCCAAGAGGTCCTTTGACGAGTGAAGGGAAAATGAGATGTCAATCTCTCTTGGCCGAATCCTCCTCAATCCGTCAAGCGTCGCCGCACTCACACAAGAATGTCGAGAGGAATATGGGTGAGAGGAATATGGGAAGTGGCGAAAATAGAGCATACTCTATTCGGACGAGAGCCCCCTCAAGTGGAGATCATGGTTACTAAAAATAGTAACCACTCCTCACCACAACGTTCACGCCAAGTGAACTTGTCGCCTACTCCTCTCCCTATGAACCAAGCGCTCATTTAGTGAGCCGGTTCACTTTGGTTCGGTTTAAGAACCAATCAAGCCAATGATCTAGTCTAGATCTTAAATAAACCCTAAGGTTCACGATCTAACCGTCGATCTCAACGATGCCCCTGATCTGACCGATCTGGCATGCATTCTCTCGATCAAAGCTTACCGATCTCAAGCCCTAATCAATCAAACATGATCAGACCAGATCTCACTTACAATCAGAGATTAAATCCCTTTAAACTGAACCCAAATAATTCAGTCCACACGATCTGACTTAAGTAAGCCATATCATCAAATTGTGCGACCCAAAGGGTTTCCTTTAAATGTCGGTAACGACAACTTACGTTATCACGATCAGTGAGAGGTATCTAGCAACACATCACTGTCTCCCGATATAAAGAAAAGAGTCTTCCAAGACTACACCCAAAAACAGTACAAGTGTGAATCAAATCACAAGGCATGCATTTTTCCTTTGCCACTGGATGTTCTTATTGGACAAGCCTGTCAAGCTTGTAATTCCAATATGATGAGCATGATTAGATCAGATGATCATAGTCACCTGGGTATGGCCATACACTCTCTCAATCATCTCATCCAGGGGGCCCCTTTAGAACATCACACTCCTTAAACAAGGAGACGGCAATCCTATGTCTATCACTAGTGCCCTAACCTGACTCAAGCTCATCATCCAAGATAGTCTATAATCATTATGTTTCAAACGATATTGAACTATCTCAAAACAATGACAATCATCATTTAGAAAACACAAGTGATCTCAAGTCAGAGGAAATGTGCCACTTGTCATAATCAAGGAATATTCACATTGTGACAAACAATTGAACATCCTAGTAGGGTCTGTCCAGTACATCCCATGTACCCATGAGTCTACATCTTATTCCATGCTCGAAGCATCCTATAAGATTAGAACACATATTAGTCTTAACAATATCAAGGCTGTCTCATGTTCACCAAGATACATCGACTAAGGACTTAATAGCATGTCAGCCCAGCTGAACAGCTTTGAGACATTATTCAGAAGAACATATATTGCAGCAGACAATGTAGCTAACTGAATAACAACCATGCCTTTATAAACATAAGAGTTTATTACATGATACAGATACATTCCCATAGGCCTCAAACATTAGCCTTAAGGGCATACCCCAACAATCTCCCACTTGCACTTAATCTAATGGTTGAGAAATCTCAAACCCATATTATTACAGTGCCTCTCATGCTTCTGCTGCGCCAGAGGCTTGGTAAGCGGGTCTGCCAGATTGTCATCTGTATGAACCTTGCAGACTTTGATCTCGCCTCGATCTATGATCTCCCTGATCAAATGAAACCGTCTCTGTATGTGCTTGGACTTCTGGTGCGACCGTGGTTCCTTTGCTTGTGCGATTGCTCCAGTGTTATCACAAAAGATAACCAAAGGATCTGCACTCGAAGGAATGACACCAAGTTCTCTCACGAACTTACGAATCCACACTGCCTCCTTGGATGCTTCCGAGGCTGCAACATACTCGGCTTCTGTTGTGGAATCAGCAACAGTTGACTGTTTGAAACTCTTCCACACCACTGCACCTCCATTCAAGCTAAAAACATAGCCTGATTGCGATCGGAAATCATCCTGGTCAGACTGGAACGAAGCGTCAGTATATCCTTCAATACTGAGTTCTTCCTGACCACCATATATCAAGAACATATCTTTGGTCCTCCGCAGATATTTTAAAATGTTCTTGACTGCAATCCAGTGCGCCACACCTGGATTACTCTGGTAACGACTGGTTACGCTTAACCCGTAAGCAACGTCTGGGCGAGTACACAACATCGCATACATAATGGATCCAATAGCCGAAGCATAAGGCGTATTGTCCATTTCATCTTTCTCAGTCTGTGTTTGTGGACACTGACTCTTCGAAAGATTCAGACCATGTCTGACTGGAAGATATCCACGTTTAGAATTCTCTAAATGAAATCTCTCCAGGACCTTATCGATGTAAGTACTTTGGCACAGCCCGAGAAGCCTCTTAGATCTATCCCTGTAGATCTTCACACCTAACACATAGGCTGCTTCTCCTAAATCTTTCATCTGGAAACATTTCCTTAGCCATGCCTTAACAGCATGCATTTCAGGAATGTCGTTTCCAATGATCAAGATGTCATCGACGTAGAGGACTAGGAAAGTAATCACGCTCCCACTAAACCTCTTATATACACACGGGTCATCCTCGTTCTTGATGAAACCAAATTCAATGACTGATTCATCAAAACGAATGTTCCAGCTTCTTGATGCTTGTTTAAGTCCATAAATAGACTTCTTTAACTTGCATATCTTATGACGATATGCTGGATTAGTGAAACCTTCTGGTTGTGTCATATACACATCCTCATCCAGATTTCCATTAAGGAAAGCTGTTTTCACATCCATCTGCCAAATCTCATAATCATAATATGCAGCTATCGCGAAAAGAATCCGAATAGACTTAAACATAGCTACAGGTGAGAAAGTTTCATCATAATCTATCCCGTAGATTTGTTTGAAACCTTTCGCAACTAGCCTGCTTTTATAGGTAACCACGTTACCATCCATGTCAATCTTCTTCTTGAAGATCCATTTACAGCCTATAGGGATAATTCCCGGAGGCGGATCAACCAAATCCCAAACTTGGTTATCTGACATGGAGTCCATCTCGGCGCGCATAGCTTCAAGCCATCTCGCTGACTCCGGTCCACTGACTGCATCCGCATAAGTGAGGGGTTCATCATTGTCAATGATGTAGACTCCGTCATAGCGCTCAGGCTGTCGACGGATCCTACCCGATCTTCGCGGTTCCCGTGATATCTGAGCCTCAGGTTGTTCAATAACCTGTTCTACCGGCTCAGGCTCATCCAACTCTGCTTGACTACTTTGTCCTTCGTCTGGATTCTCATCCAGCTTTATTTCTCTCCCACTGGCCTCTTGCAGAAGAAATTCCTTCTCAAGAAATATGGCCGTCCGAGCAACAAAAACCTTGTTCTCCTTGGGATCGAAGAAATAATAACCCTTAGTTTCCTTAGGGTAACCGACAAAGATACATTTGTCAGATCTACTCTCTAGTTTCCCAGAGGCGAGCTTCTTTACATAAGCTTCGCAACCCCAGATCCTGATAAATGTCAAGCTTGGCTGTTTCCCATACCATAACTCATATGGCGTCTTTGAAACTGCCTTGGATGGCACTCGGTTTAGTACCTTTGCAGCTGTTTCCAGTGCAAAACCCCAAAAGGAGTAGGGTAGAGTAGCCTGACTCATCATAGAACGAACCATATCAAGTAGCGTTCTATTTCTCCTCTCGGACACACCATTCCATTGCGGTGTTCCAGGCGGAGTGAGCTGTGAGATAATCCCACACTCCTTTAGATAGTCAGTAAATGCATGACTTAGGTATTCACCACCTCGATCTGAGCGAAGTGCCTTGATATTACGGCCTAGCTGATTCTGTACTTCATTTTTGAACTCTTTGAACTTGTCAAAAGATTCACTCTTATGTCTCATCAGATAGACATACCCGTATCTACTGAAATCATCAGTAAAGGTAATGAAGTACTGATATCCACCTCTGGCATGTTTACTAAAAGGCCCACACACATCACTGTGTATAAGGTCAAGTAAACCTGAAGCCCTTTGACCTTTGTGAGGAAAAGGTGACTTCGTCATTTTACCCATTAAACAAGCTTTGCATGTATCAATCTCCTTGTAGGAGAATGATCCCAGCAGTCCATTTTCATGCAACCGCTTAATGCGTTTCTCGTTTATATGGCCTAAACGACTATGCCATAGCAAGGTGCTGTCATCAGCATACTTGGCTTTCTTAATATCAATTTGTTGTATCGAACATTCCATGTCCAACATGTATAACCCATTATTAATTGAACCAGTTGCATAAACAATATTATCAAAAGACAAAATACACTTTGAAATATTGCATTCAAAGGAAAATCCCTTCCTAACAAGAGCAGGAATGGAGATAATATTTTTAGTTATACTGGGAACAAAGTAACAACTGTTTAGTTCCAATACAAGTCCAGATGGTAAAGAAATAAAGTAGTCTCCTACAGCAACAGCAGCAACCCGTGCCCCGTTTCCAACTCGTAGGTCCACCTCATGCTGTCCCACCTGCCTTCTTCTCTTGAGTTCCTGTACATTTGAACAAATGTGAACTCCACATGCAGTGTCCAACACCCATGATACAGAAGAAGAAAACATGACCTCAGTCACGAATATACCTGAGCCAGAAGCAAAGCTTCCCCTCTTATCTCCTTGGAGCGCTTTACAGTCCTTTTTCCAGTGACCCAGCTGGCCACAGTGGAAACACCTGTATTCCTTAGACCGCTTCACCTTCTGCTTCAGAGCCTTGCTGTAATTCTTGACCGGGGCCTTGCCCTTCTTCCCCTTCTTCTTGTTCCTAGAAGGAACCATCAAGACAGAGGTTGAAGGCTTACCCTTCAGAGTCTCCTCAGTGGTCAAGAGCATATTCAGCAGCTCTGCCGGAGTACAATCGATTTTGTTCATATTAAAATTAATAATGAACGCGTCGAATGAAGGCGGGAGAGACTGCAGAATAATGTCCACAGCAAGCTCCTGGTTAATGGTATGCCCCAGTTTCTCTAGAGCCTCCTTGTGCCCAATCATCTTGAGCACGTGAGCTCCCACTGGGCTCCCTTCAGCCAGTTTGCTCTGAAAGAAGAGCTTTGTCAAATTATAGCGTTCAGTCCTCGCCTGTGCAGCATACAGCATCTTGAGGTTCGCTATCATCTCTATAGCCGACATATCCTCATGCTGACGCTGCAGCGGTGGCGTCATAGACGCTAGCATCAGGCAAGCGACATCAATGCTATCATTGACGTGCTTTTCATAGGCTTCCCGAACCGCCCTTGCGGCGTTCGGAGCGGGCTGCGGCGGTATCGCCGTCTCGAGGACATACAGTTTCCTCTCTGCCTTAAGAACGATCTTAAGGTGTCCAAACCAGTCAGAGAAGTTCGGCCCAGCAAACTTCTCCCTTTCCAGTAGGGATCGCACATTGAAGTTCATGGTGTTCGTTGCTGCAAGTATCTGCAACAATGCAAGAACAGCAAGGTCAGTATCAATGTATAATAATCAATCAGGACTTAAGAAAGATTCTTTTTCTCACTATTTTATCAGGCGTGAAAAATCCAGCAAAACAGCCCGAAAGAGTAAAACTCTTTTAGTGAGATGGGATCCAGATTTCATACTTGGTCTCCGCGTCCCGCTCAGGCGAGATAAGATGCACAGAGAGTACAAGCACTAGTTTCTGGTAGGCAGTCCCTGCCGATCGCCAACCCGTGCGATTCCCCTTCATCTGGGCAGTCCAGCAGACTGTGCCAACTGAGTTGGTACAACACAATCTCTGACCCCACAGATGGCTGCCTCCATGTGCTACCATATGCGCCACATATGTAGCCAACACGGTCAAGCTGACCCGACCTACTCCCTGGACCACCACGTGCTATGCTGAGCAACGAGAAGGGATAAATCCCTACTCTGTAACACGCAGGTGTAATCCCGCACCGTCTGAAGATAGATGGACGTGCCCACTGAGTGGGTACAACACGGCTCCAACGATAATCAGAACAGTGAGGTTTCGCGTCAGAAGGCTTACGAGCTTGATATTTAAGCGTTGGATTTTAACGGTCTTTTATCTTCTTGCCTATCATGCAATTCCTATGGTGATAGCAGAAGATAATTTAATCATGCAATTCTAATATTAAGCAATAAAAGAAAGCATGTATCTTATGTGGTAAAAGCCCATAGCCCTAGAAGACCTTAACCTAACTTAAGTCTTCATTTGCTCTTCATGGGTCTTTTGCTGCACATCTGGCCCAAACCTGGGCCCAAGCGCCAATTACAGCACAGGTGCGCCCACCAGGGAAAATGCGCCTGGTCCTAGGGTCGAACCCTAGACCTCCCATCTGGTCCTGCCACTTGCTGCATGCGCCTCTGCCAAGTGTGCTCTATGCTCTTGTCTAATTAAATTACAAATTTAACTATCTAGACAAGAGTGACACGCAGGTCACTTACATTTATAAATTAAAACACAGTGATGCGCAGATCACAATAATTAATTTACAATTTTAAAACAGGCACGCAGGCCCCAGCACAGCACAGATTTAACATGGGCAGCCCACATAAGACAAAATAGACAGACACATGCATCCATTCAGCAATCAAGTGATCCATTATAAAAATTAAAATTTTCGAAAACCCCTTGGGATTAATTTTAATTTTTCCTTATTTGCCCTACAACCTTACAACGGTACATTACTAGGGATCCACTCATCCAACCTAGTCAGATCCACTGCCCTTGCATGCACCAAGTCCTAACTGACTTGAGTCGACCATGAGGTCAACCATGCATGCGCCAGGGCTGAACAACCACAATGAGGTCTGGCAAGCGGGTGTGACCCCGGGCCTAACTCATGTGTGTTCATAGGTTGTCTCAATCAGACATCGCTACACACCTGTCTGCAGTCGACCTATAGCCACCATAGGCTTGCGCCAAGGTGCTAATAGGTCAACCCATTCAGGCTGTCAGATGGTCTGATCAGACTGTTGGATCTAACTCAGGGGGTGACTTCAACCCTAATAACCCGTCTAAGGGTTTATAGTAGAGCCTTAGATCTAGAGTGACTCGCGCATGTCAATTAGGGTTTTAAGAAAAACACAAAGCATGCGCCAAGAACAACATGCGCCAATGAAAACATACTTCAAGTTTCGCATGTACAAAAACTTAAAGAAAAATCGCATGTTAACTAGATCTAAGCATGTACACGCAAACATGGATCACATAAGCTTAAGCAATCATACAAAGATGCATAGAAAACCTCCTCTGATACCAGTTGTTGGAACCCCTTTCGAGAGGGGGGCGAAACCCAGCATGGTGCAAAACAAATTTCAAGCAGCGGATAGGGTCTCTAAGAATCGCATGCACCTTATATAATCAACTTAAAGAAAAACCGATTGCATAAGAGATGATTCGATCCATACCATTGCCATTTCTAGATGGCACCTTGGAAGTAAAGATCAAACGAGATCTTCTCCTTGTCGTCACACACAAGATGATGTCGCTATCTCTCTTGGTGCTCCTTGTGCTAGCAAGGTTCCAAGAGGTCCTTTGACGAGTGAAGGGAAAATGAGATGTCAATCTCTCTTGGCCGAATCCTCCTCAATCCGTCAAGCGTCGCCGCACTCACACAAGAATGTCGAGAGGAATATGGGCGAGAGGAATATGGGAAGTGGCGAAAATAGAGCATACTCTATTCGGACGAGAGCCCCCTCAAGTGGAGATCATGGTTACTAAAAATAGTAACCACTCCTCACCACAACGTTCACGCCAAGTGAACTTGTCGCCTACTCCTCTCCCTATGAACCAAGCGCTCATTTAGTGAGCCGGTTCACTTTGGTTCGGTTTAAGAACCAATCAAGCCAATGATCTAGTCTAGATCTTAAATAAACCCTAAGGTTCACGATCTAACCGTCGATCTCAACGATGCCCCTGATCTGACCGATCTGGCATGCATTCTCTCGATCAAAGCTTACCGATCTCAAGCCCTAATCAATCAAACATGATCAGACCAGATCTCACTTACAATCAGAGATTAAATCCCTTTAAACTGAACCCAAATAATTCAGTCCACACGATCTGACTTAAGTAAGCCATATCATCAAATTGTGCGACCCAAAGGGTTTCCTTTAAATGTCGGTAACGACAACTTACGTTATCACGATCAGTGAGAGGTATCTAGCAACACATCACTGTCTCCCGATATAAAGAAAAGAGTCTTCCAAGACTACACCCAAAAACAGCACAAGTGTGAATCAAATCACAAGGCATGCATTTTTCCTTTGCCACTGGATGTTCTTATTGGACAAGCCTGTCAAGCTTGTAATTCCAATATGATGAGCATGATTAGATCAGATGATCATAGTCACCTGGGTATGGCCATACACTCTCTCAATCATCTCATCCAGGGGGCCCCTTTAGAACATCACACTCCTTAAACAAGGAGACGGCAATCCTATGTCTATCACTAGTGCCCTAACCTGACTCAAGCTCATCATCCAAGATAGTCTATAATCATTATGTTTCAAACGATATTGAACTATCTCAAAACAATGACAATCATCATTTAGAAAACACAAGTGATCTCAAGTCAGAGGAAATGTGCCACTTGTCATAATCAAGGAATATTCACATTGTGACAAACAATTGAACATCCTAGTAGGGTCTGTCCAGTACATCCCATGTACCCATGAGTCTACATCTTATTCCATGCTCGAAGCATCCTATAAGATTAGAACACATATTAGTCTTAACAATATCAAGGCTGTCTCATGTTCACCAAGATACATCGACTAAGGACTTAATAGCATGTCAGCCCAGCTGAACAGCTTTGAGACATTATTCAGAAGAACATATATTGCAGCAGACAATGTAGCTAACTGAATAACAACCATGCCTTTATAAACATAAGAGTTTATTACATGATACAGATACATTCCCATAGGCCTCAAACATTAGCCTTAAGGGCATACCCCAACACACAGCACACAATAGGGCAACCCACATAAGACTAAATAAACAAGCATATGGTATCATTCATCATGTGATCCAATCATGAAATTAAATTTTGAAAAACCCCATAGGTATCAATTTTAATTTCCTTATGTGCTCCACAACCTTACAATGGTCCATTGATAGGGATCCACTCATCCATCTGGTCAGATCCTCTGCCCTTGCATGCACCGAGTCCTAACTGACCCGAGTTGACCTAATGGTCAACCATGCATGCGCCAAGGGCTGAACCACCCTCATGAGTTTTGGCAAGCGGGTGTGACCCCGGGCCTAACTCATGTGTGTTCAGTAGTTGTCTCAACCAGACCTCGCTACACACCTAAGATGCAATCAACCTATGGCCACCTTGTGCTTGCGCACAGGTGCCATCTGGTCGATCCATCTAGGCTGTCAGATGGTCTGATCAGACTTTGGATCTAACATAGTAGATGCTTTCAACCCCATCAACCCATCTAAGGATTTATAGTAGGGACACCTTAGATCTAAGCATGCGCGCAAGATGTAAGTTTTATAAAAACATTTAGAACATGCGCAAACATAACAAACAACATGCTTCACTTGAGAACATAAGATATATGTCATATCTAGCATGTTGATAACCCTTAGATCTAAGGGGGTCCCCTTCAAGGGGGAGCGCAAACATTAGGGAGACCCCTTCAAGGGGGAGCGCAAACTGCATGTAACCATGATACAAGCGCAAACTTCATGTAACCATGATACAAGCGCAAACTTCATGTAACCATGATACAAGCGCAAACTTCATGTAAATAAAGCATGCATCAAGTAAGCGCAACATGTATGGATCACAAACATTTCAAAGCAATCATATAGATCATATCGAAAACCTTGGCTCTGATACCAATTGAAAAGAACCCCTAACTCATGGGGGGGGGGAAACCCTAGAACATGCGCCTCTAGCAAGCATGGCGGAAAGAGGGTTTCTCAAGGATCGCATATGAAAAACCATATGATCAACTTGAATGAGTTTAGATCTATACCATAGCCATAGAGATGGAGGTCCGCTTGGAAGCAAGAGAGCAAAATAGATCCCCTCCAAATGGCGCGCACACAAGAAGAAGTTGGCTACTCCCTTCACGCCTTTGTGCTAGCAAAAGCTTCAAGGGGTCTTGATCGTTTGAAGGAGAATCCTTGGAGTCTTTGCTTGGCCGAATTCCACCTCTCCACTCTCGGCGATAATGCTCTCTCAAGCACACTTCTTCGCCAAAGTGAGAAGCCTTCAAGCAAAAAGCGTTTTGGCATTTTTTCATCAAGTCACCATGATGACTTTCCATAAATGGAATGTCATGAAGGAGAGCTTTCGAAACCGATCAAAACAAAACGCTTATGCTTTGAACCAAGCGTTCACACATGTGAACCGGTTCAAGCTTAATCGATCCAATTGATTTTGGTTCAATAAACCAAATCAAATCAGCCCAAGCATTGGTCCAAATCAAAATAAACCCAAGGTTTAAGATCTGACCGTTCATCCTTTTGATGCTTCTGATCTCATCGATCTAGCATCAACTCTCTCGATCGAAGCTTACCGATCTAGAGCCCTAATCAATCAAACATGATCAGACCAGATCTCACTTACAATCAGAGGTTAAACTCCTCTAAACTGAACCCAAACAATTCAGTCCATACGATCTGACTTGAGTAAGCCATATCATCAAATTGTGCGACCCTAAGGGTTTCCTTTAAATGTCGGTAACGATAACTTTCGTTATCACGATCAGTGAGAGGTATCTAGCAACACATCACTGTCTCCCGATATAAAGGAAAGAGTCTTCCAAGACTACACCCAAACCATGGCACAAGTGTGAATCAAACTCACAAGGCATACATGTTTCCTTTGCCACTGGATGTTCATATTGGACAAGCATGTCAAGCTTGTAACTCCAACATGATGAGCATGATTAGATCAGATGAACATAGTCATCTGGGTATGGCCATACACTTTCTCAATCATCTCATATAGGGGGGCCCTTTAAGAACATCACACTCCTTAAACAAGGAGACGGCAATCCTTTGTCTATCACTAGTGCCCTAACCTGATTCAAGCTCACCATCCAAAATAGTCTATAATCATTATGTTTCAAATGATATTGAACTACCTCAAGACAATGACAATCATCATTTAGAAACACAAGTGATCTCAAGTCAGAGGACATGTGCCACTTAGTGCTTACAAGGATCATTCACATTGTGACAAGCAATGGAATATCCCAGTAGGGTCTGTCCAGTACATCCAATGTACCCATGAGTCTACATCTTATTCCATGCTCGAAGCATCCTATAAGATTAGCACACATATTAGTCTCAATCATATCAAGGCTGTCTCATGTTCACCAAGATATCTCGACTAAGGACATATAGCCTGTCAGCCTAGCTGAACAGCTTTGAGACATTATTCAGAAGTACACTTATTACAGCAGACAAGGTAACAACCTGAATAATAACCATGCCTTTATAAACACAATAGTTTATTACATGATACTATTACAATCCCAAGGCCTCAAACATTAGCCTTAAGGGCATACCCCAACACAGCCTATCCCTGAGCTACTTCCATGCTCGGCCTCAGCGGCTGAGAAGGATGTTTATGATAAGCATCAAGCTGATACTTTGGAGGTTGCACAATTGATGCTAACCAACATGTCGCCCGAGCTTCGAGGGCAATATGAATTAAAGAGTGCTTCTGAGATTATCTCTAATCTAAGGCAGCTCTTTGATGAATTGGTTGGGCTCAATCCTCCTAAAGTTAACATTCAGTGTGTTGAGCCAAATGGCTTGACCAAGGAACTGAAACTTATGATGGAAAGACTCAGGAATAATAGGTGCTTTTCATGTGGAGGGACACCTCACATGTTGAAGGACATGTTGCAACTTCAGAATGAGGAGAAGAAAGGCAGGGCCTTGTCTTCAAGCTCAGGTATTTATGTTACTGAAGTCAACCTTTCTACTTCTATGACATGGGTATTGGATATCGCATGGGCTCAAAAGAGTAGATCGGTATGACCTGGAGAGATTGACCTACGGGTTGGAAACGGGGCACAAGTTGCTATTGTTGCTGTAGTAGTTTTTGACTCTCTCCCTACTTTCTGGACTTCAATTAGAACTAGATCAATGCTATTATGTACCTTCACTTACTAAAACATTATATCCATCCCTTGCTTGGCAAAGAAAAGATTTACGTTTGAAATAAAGGAGAACTCTTGTTCTTTCTCATTTGCAAACATGTTTTATGGGAAGGGTACTTTATGCAATGGATTATATGTCTTGGACATGGATAGTTCTATTTGTAACATAAATAACAAAAGGATCAAACTGAGTGGTTCAGTTGGTGCTTTCCTATGGCATTCTCGATTAGCCTATATAAACAAGAATCGCATTCAACAACTCCATGCAAATGGATTGTTAGATTCAAGTTCCTTGGAGGAATTTGATATTTGTGAACCTTGTTTATTAGGGAAAATGACAAAGGCACCCTTCACCAAAGCTGGTGAGAGGGCAAGAGGATTATTGGATCTCATACATACCGATGTGTGTGGGCCGTTGATGCGTTGCATGTACACCATATTTTTGTCTATATTTTAGATTATATTTCGAGCTTATTTGAATGATTTTGTGCTATTTTTAGTTTTTTGCTTCACTTTGCATAGAATCTTCACTTTTCTTGGTTTTTATGAAAATGTAGGTAAAATGTCTCAAAAATGCTGGATTTTGCTTGTTTTAAAGCCAAAATATGATTCCCGAGGAAATTGCGAAGTTGCACGTCAAATCTGGAGTCAAAACAATGAAGAAAGCAACTTTCACGACCTTGGCCATAATTATTGGGCTGGCCGTAATTTTTGGCTTCGAAGGGCGGAAAAACGGCTAAGTCTAAAAGTCCACATAAACTTTCACGGGTGACGCCGTGAATCCTTCACAGTCCGTGAATATTTCTATGCGCAAGAGTTTTTATACACAGAAAGAATTACGGCCGAAGCCGTAAACTCATCACGGGCGGTGAAAGTTTCCGCCCCTTCACTTATCTCACTCGATTTGACTCCAAACCGAACCAGAATTGAACCAAACTCTCCAGAAACCTTCCTAGATGGGTTCTATACTGATTAGACTATAAAAGGAAGGGTTTTGGAAGGGTTTTGGGGGCTTCTAGGCACGAAAACAAAGGGCTGTAGTGGCGGCGGCGATAGAGGTGACAACTCAATTTCAAAGCATATTCCTGCGAGATTCCGCCTGAAAGCAACGATTGATCGACTATTCCTCATCTCCAGATCGAGGAGAAGGCGGTTCTATAGTTCTTTTAGTGATTTCTAGCACATTTTCATGAGTTCTCATTTGTTCATCATAAACTCCATGTATTTCCTTAATATCATGAGCGAGTCGATACTTGTTTCGGGATGATTGGGCATAGCCCACTGACTTTTATGCATCAATCTATATTTTTACTATTTTCATAAGAGTTTGTCATCATGATTTAGTTGAAATTGCATATATCTCGTAATTTACCTTAGCCAAGTAAGTTTACATCTTAGACGTTGCGAGATGGATCGAGAGGTGAATCGCAACGTCTGACCTATTTCAATTGAACCTGTAAATCTGATCACGAGAGTAGTTCGGATTTACCTAAAGGATTTAGCCGACTTTTCACATAACTTAATGGGTTTAATTAGCTTGACTATTACAAGAGTAGGGAGTTAATCTAATTAAATACCTTATTACGCTCTGAGAGGAGGTAATATGTACCTTAGGAAGAGTCCCTTTCATGATAGATAAATCTTTGATTTAGTTATCTTTTTACCGATGCATAACTGTTAGTGTGGCGAACCCATGAAATCCCGATCCTTTAGAAACTGAACCTCTTAAAAGCTATTTTCAAGTTTGTCCATGCGTAGAAGTTAGGAAAGACCAATGAAATATTCTGCCTAAATTCGAACAAGTCAAAAAGTCAGTACTTAACTGCGTAGTCCTCGTAGGATCGATAATCTTCTATTACTTCGATAAATCCGTGCACTTACGAATACCTATCAAGTTTTTGGCGCTGTTGCCGGGGATCAGGCCAGTCAATATTGATTTAATCATGAGATTTATAGACTAGACATTTTTTTATTATTTATTTATTTTTGTTTTTATTTTTGTTTTTGTTTTTACTTTTATTTGTTTGTTTTGGTTTTTGTTTTTTTGTTTTATTTGTTTTTCATAATTTTTTTATATAGTTAGTTTATTTTATTTTCCTCTTTTTGGATTAACACGTTGTATGAACAGGATAACTCAAAAATCACTTGTCTACATATTTTATATTTCCTGTTCTACATTATATATTTTTGAATTTTATTGCATAAACTGAAAAATAATGTTTAACCAATGTCAATGGTGAGGTCAGACGTATGTGCCACCGGGGATGCAAACAAGAGAATATGGTACAGATTCATTACAATCACTTGTAGTAAGGGTAAATTCTTTTTCTCACACATTGAATATTTAAGAATGCAATATTCTATTATTTGTGGTATTTGTGGTTCTCATGGGCATCATTTCAATGAATGTCAAGTAGGGATTCCTCCATGGTTTAACTTGCCTAGTACTCACAATCAAAATTGGGAGATGTTGGGGTATGCCCTTAAGGCTAATGTTTGAGGCCTCGGGATTGTAAAAGTATCATGTAATAAACTCTTAAGTTTATAATAAGGCATGGTTGTTATTCAGGTTGTTACCTTGTCTGCTGTAATAAGTGTACTTCTGAATAATGTCTCAAAGCTGTTCAGCTTGGCTGACAGGCTATGAGTCCTTAGTCGAGATATCTTGGTGAACATGAGACAGCCTTGATATGATGGAGACTAATATGAGTGCTAATCTTATAGGATGCTTCGAGCATGGAATAAGATGTAGACTCATGGGTACATTGGATGTACTGGACAGACCCTACTGGGATATTGCATTGCTTGTCACAATGTGAATGATCCCTGTAAGCAGCAAGTGGCACATGTCCTTTGACTTGAGATCACTTGTGTTTCTAAATGATGATTGTCATTGTTTTGAGGTAGTTCAATATCATTTGAAATATAATGATTATAGACTATCTTGGATGGTGAGCTTGAATCAGGTTAGGGCACTAGTGATAGATAAAGGATTGCCGTCTCCTTGTTTAAGGAGTGTGATGTTCTAGAGGCCCCCCCTATATGAGATGATTGAGGTAGTGTATGGCCATACCCAGATGACTATGTGCATCTGATCTAATCATGCTCATCGTATTGGAGTTACAAGCTTGACATGCTTGTCCAATAAGAACATCCAGTGGCAAAGGACATATGTGTGCCTTGTGAGTTTTGATTCACACTTGTGCCATGGTTTGGGTGTAGTCTTGGAAGACTATTTCCTTTATATAGGGAGACAGTGATGTGTTGCTAGATACCCCTCACTGATCGTGATAACGTAAGTTGTCGTTACCGACATTTAAAGGAAACCCTTAGGGTCGCACAATTTGATGATATGGCTTTCTTGAGTCAGATCGTGTGGACTGAATTGTATGGGTTCAGTTTAAAGGGGTTTAATCTCTGATTGTAAGTGAGATCTAGCCTGATCATGTTTGATTGATTAGGGCTTTAGATCGGTAAGCTTCGATCGAGAGAGATGATGCTAGATCGGTGAGATCAGGAGCATCAGGAGATGAACGGCTAGATCATGAGCCATTTGGTTCATAGAGGGTCTAGACCATGCCTTGGCTTGGCTTGGTTTGAATTTGGTCTTTGGGCCAAATCGAATTGAACCAAAGCATGAACCGGTTCACTAGGTGAACGCATGGTTCATCAAGAGGGGCGTTTTGGCGTTGGAAAGTGGCTTCATGACTTTCCATTTTGGGAAGTCATGTAACGTCATTTGTCTTGATGTCGCCGAAGTGCATTTGCTCTCTTGTCTTTGCGTTTTGGTTTTGGAAAAAGAGAGCTTGCTTGCCATCTCGTGTGGAAGGAAGTGGACGACAAGAACAAGCGCTCGGCCAAGGAAACTTCTCCATCATCCTAACATTCGATCAAGGACACCTTGCGCATCCTTGCTAGCACAAGGAATCCAAGGAGAAGCCATCTTCTCTTGTGTGTGATTATCTTCGGAGAAGGGGCACTTGCGCCTTTGCTTCCAAAGCTCCATCTAAACCGAGATGGCTATGGTATGAGTCTCAACTTCACCAAGTTGAACATATGTTTATGCTAAGATTCTCGAAAACCTTTTGCTTCCGCTTGCAATGGTGATGCGCCACCCCTTTAAGGTTTTCGCCCCCCTCTTGAAAGGGATTTTGTTTACTTGCGCTCCCCCATGAAGGGGACACTTCAATTGGTATCAGAGGGCCGGTTGAAGCATAATCATATGATTGCTTGATATACTATGTGATCCATGTTTGCGCATCTACATGTATGTTGATCTTGTTTAACATATGTTATCTCTTCATGCGAGTATGCTAGATAATAGTATGTTTATATTTGCGCATGTATGAGAGTTATGTTGATTGGCGCATATATGTTGGTTGCGGTTATACCATGTTGTTGTTGTTTTTCTAAAACCTATATGACATGCGCGCCCAACTAGATCTAAGATGTACCTATTGTAAACCCTTAGATGGGTTGATGGGGTTGAAAGCTTCATCTAGAATGGATCAAACTAGTCTGATCAGACCATCTGACAGCCTAGATGGGTTGACCAGATAGCACCTGTGCGCAAGCACGAGGTGGCTATAGGTCGACTGCATCCAAGGCGTGTAGCGAGGTCTGATTGAGACAACTTCTGAACACACTTGAGTTAGGCCCGGGGTCACACCCGCTTGCCAAAACTCATGAGAGTGGTTCAGCCCTTGGCGCATGCATGGTTGACCATCAGGTCAACTCGGGTCAGTTAGGACTCGGTGCATGCAAGGGAAAAGGATCTATCTAGATGGATGAGTGGATCCCTATCAATGGACCATTGTAAGGTTGTAGGGCACATAAGGAAATTAAAAGTGATGCCTATGGGGTTTTCTAAATTTTAATTTCTTGATTGGATCACATGATGATTGAAACCATATGCTTGTTTATTTACTCTTATGTGGGTTGCCCTATTGTGTGCTGTGCTGGGGCCTGTGAGCCTGGATTTAAAATTGTAAATTAATTTGTGATCTGCGAATCACATTGTACTTAATTTATAATGTATTGTTGACCTGCGAGTCAACCTTGTCTAGATAGATCAAAATGTATTTTGATTAGACAAGAGCACAAAGGCACACATCCAAGAGGGGCATTCACCTGGTGGCGCACCTGAGGTGCTCTTGGTGCTAGAGCCCTAGGTTGGACCAGATGTGAGGCCAAGGAGCTCAAGTGAAGACTTAAGTAAAATTAAGGTCTTACTAGGGTTCATGGGCTTTTACCACATAAGATCATGCTTTCTACTTATTGCTAATAATTAGAATTGCATGTTTAAGTTTATCTTCTGCTATAGCCATAGGACATGCCTGATAGTAAGAAGATAAAAGACCGTTAAAATCCAACGCTAATATATCAAGCTCGTAAGCCTTCTGACGCGAAACCTCACCGTTCTGACTATCGTTGGAGCCGTGTTGAACCCACTCAGTGGGCACGTCCATCTATCTTCAGACGGTGCTGGATTACACCTGCGTGTTACAGAGCAGGGATTTATCCCTTCTCGTTGCTCAGCATAGCACGTGGTGGTCCAGGGAGTAGGTCAGGTCAGCTTGACCATGTAGACTACATATGTGGCGCATATGGTAGCACATGGAGGCAGCCATCTCTGGGATCAGAGACTGTGTTGTACCAACTCAGTTGGCACAGTCTGCTGGATTGCCAAGATGAAGGGGAATCGCACGGGTTGGCGATTGGCTGGGACAGCCTACCAGAAATTAGTGCTTGTCATCTCTGTGCATCTTATCTCGCTTGAGCGGGACGCGGAGACCAAGTATGAAATCTGGATCCCATCTCACTACAAGAGTGTTACTCTTTCGGACTGTTTACTGGATTTTTCAGTCAGACAAAATAGTGAGAAAAGAATCTTTCTTAAGTCCTGGATTGATTCTGAAACATTGATACTGACCTTGCTGTTCTTGCCTGTTGTAGATTCCTGCAGCAACGAACACCATGAGCTTCAATGTGCGATCCCTACTGGAAAGGGAGAAGTTTGCTGGGCCGAACTTCTCTGACTGGTTCGGACACCTTAAGATTGTTCTTAAGGCAGAGAGGAAACTGTATGTCCTCGAGACGGCGATACCGCCGCAGCCCGCTCCGAACGCCGCAAGGGCGGTTCGGGATGCCTACGAAAAGCACGTCAATGATAGCATTGATGTCGCTTGCCTGATGCTAGCGTCTATGACGCCACCGCTGCAGCGTCAGCATGAGGATATGTCGGCTATAGAAATTATAGCGAACCTCAAGATGCTGTATGCTGCACAGGCGAGGACTGAGCGCTATAATCTGACGAAGCTCTTCTTTCAGAGCAAACTGGCTGAGGGGAGCCCAGTGGGAGCTCATGTGCTCAAGATGATTGGGCACAAGGAGGCTCTAGAGAAACTGGGGCATACCGTCAACCAGGAGCTTGCTGTGGACATTATTCTACAGTCTCTTCCGCCTTCTTTCGATGCGTTCATCATTAATTTTAATATGAACAAAATCGATTGTACGCCGGCAGAGCTGCTGAATATGCTCTTGACAACTGAGGAAACTCTGAAGGGTAAGCCTTCAACCTCTGTCTTAATGGTTCCTTCAAGGAACAAGAAGAAGGGGAAGAAGGGCAAGACCCCTGTCAAGAATTACAGCAAGGCCCTGAAACAGAAGGTGAAGCGGTCGAAGGACAACAGGTGTTTCCACTGTGGCCAGCTGGGTCACTGGAAAAAGGACTGTAAAGCGCTCCAAGGAGATAAGAGGGGAAGCATCGCTTCTGGCTCAGGTATATATGTGACTAAGGTCATGTTATCTTCTTCTACCATTTCATGGGTGTTGGACACCGCATGTGGAGTTCACATTTGTTCAAATGTGCAGGAACTCAAGAGAAGAAGGCAGGTGGGACAGCATGAGGTAGACCTACGAGTTGGAAACGGGGCACGGGTTGCTGCTGTTGCTGTAGGAGACTATTTCATTACTTTACCATCTGGCATTGTATTAGAATTGAACAATTGTTATTTTGTACCAAGTATCACCAAGAATATTATCTCCATTCCTGCTCTAGTCAGGAAAGGATTTGCCTTTGAATGCAAGATTTCAAAGTGTGTTTTAACTTTTGATAATATTGTGTATGCGACTGGTTCAATTAACAATGGGTTATACATGTTGGACATGGAAAATTCTATACAAAACATTGATAATAAGAAAGCCAAGTATGCTGATGACAGCACCTTGCTATGGCATAGTCGTTTAGGCCATATAAACGAGAAGCGCATTAAGCGGTTGCATGATCATGGACTGCTGGGATCATTCTCCTATGAGGAGATTGATACATGCAAAGCTTGTTTGATGGGTAAAATGATGAAGTCTCCTTTTCTTCACAAAGGTCAAAGGACTTCAGGTTTACTGGACCTTATACACAGTGATGTGTGTGGGCCATTTAGTAAACATGCCAGAGGTGGCTATCAGTACTTCATTACCTTTACTGATGATTTCAGTAGGTATGGGTATGTCTATTTAATGAGACATAAAAGTGAATCTTTTGACAAGTTCAAAGAATTCAAAAATGAAGTACAAAATCAGCTAGGCCGAAATATCAAGGCACTTCGTTCTGATCGAGGTGGTGAATACCTGAGTCATGCGTTTACTGACTATCTGAAGGAGTGTGGGATTATCTCACAGCTCACTCCGCCAGGAACACCGCAGTGGAATGGTGTGTCCGAGAGGAGAAATAGAACGTTACTTGATATGGTTCGTTCTATGATGAGTCAGGCTACTCTTCCATATTCCTTTTGGGGTTTTGCACTGGAAACAGCTGCAAAGGTACTAAACCGAGTGCCATCCAAGGCAGTTTCAAAGACGCCATATGAGTTATGGTATGGGAAACAGCCTAGCTTGACATTTATCAGGATCTGGGGTTGCGAGGCTTATGTCAAAAAGCTCGCCTCTGGGAAACTGGAAAGCAGATCTGAGAAATGTATCTTTGTCGGTTACCCTAAGGAAACTAAGGGTTATTATTTCTACGATCCCAAAGAGAACAAGGTTTTTGTTGCTCGGACGGCCATATTTCTTGAGAAGGAGTTTCTTCTGCAAGAGGCCAGTGGGAGAGAAATAAAGCTGGATCAGATTCCAGAGGAAGGACAAAGTAGTCAAGCAGAGTTGGATGAGCCTGAGCCGGTAGATCAGGTTATTGAACAACCTGAGGCTCAGATATCACGGGAACCGCGAAGATCGGGGAGGATCCGTCGACAGCCTGAGCGCTATGACGGAGTCTACATCATTGATAATGATGAACCCCTAACTTATGCGGATGCGGTCAGTGGACCGGAGTCAGCTAGATGGCTTGATGCTATGCGAGCCGAGATGGACTCCATGTCAGATAACCAAGTCTGGGATTTGGTTGATCCGCCTCCGGGAGTAATCCCTATAGGCTGTAAATGGATCTTCAAGAAGAAGATTGACATGGATGGTAACGTGGTTACCTATAAAGGCAGACTAGTTGCGAAAGGTTTCAAACAAATCTACGGGATAGATTATGATGAAACTTTCTCTCCTGTAGCCATGTTTAAGTCTATTCGGATTCTTTTCGCGATAGCAGCATATTACGACTATGAGATCTGGCAGATGGATGTGAAAACAGCTTTCCTTAATGGAAATCTGGATGAGGATGTGTATATGACACAACCTGAGGGTTTCACTAATCCAGCAGATCGTCATAAAATATGCAAGTTAAAGAAGTCCATTTATGGACTTAAACAAGCATCAAGAAGCTGGAACATTCGTTTTGATGAATCAATCTCTGAGTTTGGTTTCATCAAGAACGAGGATGACCCGTGTGTATATAAGAGGTTTAGTGGGAGCGTGATTACATTCCTAATCCTCTACGTCGATGATATCTTGATCATTGGAAATGATATTCCTGAACTGCATGCTGTTAAAGCATGGTTAGGAAAATGTTTCCAGATGAAAGATTTAGGAGAAGCAGCCTATGTACTAGGTGTGAAGATCTACAGGGATAGATCTAAGAGGCTTCTCGGGCTGTGCCAGAGTACTTACATCGATAAGGTCCTGGAGAGATTCCATTTAGAGAATTCTAAACGTGGATATCTTCCAGTCAGACATGGTCTGAATCTTTCGAAGAGTCAGTGTCCACAAACACAGACTGAGAAAGATGAAATGGACAATACGCCTTATGCTTCGGCTATTGGGTCCATTATGTATGCGATGTTGTGTACTCGCCCAGACGTCGCTTACGGGTTAAGCGTGACCAGTCGATTCCAAAGTAATCCAGGTTTGGCGCACTGGATTGCGGTCAAGAACATCTTAAAATATCTGCGGAGGACCAAAGATATGTTCTTGATATATGGTGGTCAGGAAGAACTCAGTATAGAGGGATATACTGACGCTTCGTTCCAGTCGGACCAGGATGATTTCCGATCGCAATCAGGCTATGTTTTTAGCTTGAATGGTGGAGCAGTGGTGTGGAAGAGTTTCAAACAGTCTACTGTTGCTGATTCCACAACTGAAGCCGAGTATGTTGCAGCCTCGGAAGCATCCAAGGAGGCAGTGTGGATTCGTAAGTTCGTGAGAGAACTTGGTGTCGTTCCTTCGAGTGCTGATCCTTTGGTTATCTTCTGTGATAACACTGGAGCAATCGCACAAGCAAAGGAACCACGGTCGCACCAGAAGTCCAAGCACATACAGAGACGGTTTCACTTGATCCGGGAGATCATTGATCGAGGCGAGATCAAGATTTGCAAGGTTCATACAGATGACAATCTGGCAGACCCGCTTACCAAGCCTCTGGCGCAGCAGAAGCATGAGAAGCACTGTAATAATATGGGTTTGAGATTTCTCAACCATTAGATTAAGTGCAAGTGGGAGATTGTTGGGGTATGCCCTTAAGGCTAATGTTTGAGGCCTCGGGATTGTAAAAGTATCATGTAATAAACTCTTAAGTTTATAATAAGGCATGGTTGTTATTCAGGTTGTTACCTTGTCTGCTGTAATAAGTGTACTTCTGAATAATGTCTCAAAGCTGTTCAGCTAGGCTGACAGGCTATGAGTCCTTAGTCGAGATATCTTGGTGAACATGAGACAGCCTTGATATGATGGAGACTAATATGAGTGCTAATCTTATAGGATGCTTCGAGCATGGAATAAGATGTAGACTCATGGGTACATTGGATGTACTGGACAGACCCTACTGGGATATTGCATTGCTTGTCACAATGTGAATGATCCCTGTAAGCAGCAAGTGGCACATGTCCTTTGACTTGAGATCACTTGTGTTTCTAAATGATGATTGTCATTGTTTTGAGGTAGTTCAATATCATTTGAAATATAATGATTATAGACTATCTTGGATGGTGAGCTTGAATCAGGTTAGGGCACTAGTGATAGATAAAGGATTGCCGTCTCCTTGTTTAAGGAGTGTGATGTTCTAGAGGCCCCCCCTATATGAGATGATTGAGGTAGTGTATGGCCATACCCAGATGACTATGTGCATCTGATCTAATCATGCTCATCGTATTGGAGTTACAAGCTTGACATGCTTGTCCAATAAGAACATCCAGTGGCAAAGGACATATGTGTGCCTTGTGAGTTTTGATTCACACTTGTGCCATGGTTTGGGTGTAGTCTTGGAAGACTATTTCCTTTATATAGGGAGACAGTGATGTGTTGCTAGATACCCCTCACTGATCGTGATAACGTAAGTTGTCGTTACCGACATTTAAAGGAAACCCTTAGGGTCGCACAATTTGATGATATGGCTTTCTTGAGTCAGATCGTGTGGACTGAATTGTATGGGTTCAGTTTAAAGGGGTTTAATCTCTGATTGTAAGTGAGATCTAGCCTGATCATGTTTGATTGATTAGGGCTTTAGATCGGTAAGCTTCGATCGAGAGAGATGATGCTAGATCGGTGAGATCAGGAGCATCAGGAGATGAACGGCTAGATCATGAGCCATTTGGTTCATAGAGGGTCTAGACCATGCCTTGGCTTGGCTTGGTTTGAATTTGGTCTTTGGGCCAAATCGAATTGAACCAAAGCATGAACCGGTTCACTAGGTGAACGCATGGTTCATCAAGAGGGGCGTTTTGGCGTTGGAAAGTGGCTTCATGACTTTCCATTTTGGGAAGTCATGTAACGTCATTTGTCTTGATGTCGCCGAAGTGCATTTGCTCTCTTGTCTTTGCGTTTTGGTTTTGGAAAAAGAGAGCTTGCTTGCCATCTCGTGTGGAAGGAAGTGGACGACAAGAACAAGCGCTCGGCCAAGGAAACTTCTCCATCATCCTAACATTCGATCAAGGACACCTTGCGCATCCTTGCTAGCACAAGGAATCCAAGGAGAAGCCATCTTCTCTTGTGTGTGATTATCTTCGGAGAAGGGGCACTTGCGCCTTTGCTTCCAAAGCTCCATCTAAACCGAGATGGCTATGGTATGAGTCTCAACTTCACCAAGTTGAACATATGTTTATGCTAAGATTCTCGAAAACCTTTTGCTTCCGCTTGCAATGGTGATGCGCCACCCCTTTAAGGTTTTCGCCCCCCTCTTGAAAGGGATTTTGTTTACTTGCGCTCCCCCATGAAGGGGACACTTCAATTGGTATCAGAGGGCCGGTTGAAGCATAATCATATGATTGCTTGATATACTATGTGATCCATGTTTGCGCATCTACATGTATGTTGATCTTGTTTAACATATGTTATCTCTTCATGCGAGTATGCTAGATAATAGTATGTTTATATTTGCGCATGTATGAGAGTTATGTTGATTGGCGCATATATGTTGGTTGCGGTTATACCATGTTGTTGTTGTTTTTCTAAAACCTATATGACATGCGCGCCCAACTAGATCTAAGATGTACCTATTGTAAACCCTTAGATGGGTTGATGGGGTTGAAAGCTTCATCTAGAATGGATCAAACTAGTCTGATCAGACCATCTGACAGCCTAGATGGGTTGACCAGATAGCACCTGTGCGCAAGCACGAGGTGGCTATAGGTCGACTGCATCCAAGGCGTGTAGCGAGGTCTGATTGAGACAACTTCTGAACACACTTGAGTTAGGCCCGGGGTCACACCCGCTTGCCAAAACTCATGAGAGTGGTTCAGCCCTTGGCGCATGCATGGTTGACCATCAGGTCAACTCGGGTCAGTTAGGACTCGGTGCATGCAAGGGAAAAGGATCTATCTAGATGGATGAGTGGATCCCTATCAATGGACCATTGTAAGGTTGTAGGGCACATAAGGAAATTAAAAGTGATGCCTATGGGGTTTTCTAAATTTTAATTTCTTGATTGGATCACATGATGATTGAAACCATATGCTTGTTTATTTACTCTTATGTGGGTTGCCCTATTGTGTGCTGTGCTGGGGCCTGTGAGCCTGGATTTAAAATTGTAAATTAATTTGTGATCTGCGAATCACATTGTACTTAATTTATAATGTATTGTTGACCTGCGAGTCAACCTTGTCTAGATAGATCAAAATGTATTTTGATTAGACAAGAGCACAAAGGCACACATCCAAGAGGGGCATTCACCTGGTGGCGCACCTGAGGTGCTCTTGGTGCTAGAGCCCTAGGTTGGACCAGATGTGAGGCCAAGGAGCTCAAGTGAAGACTTAAGTAAAATTAAGGTCTTACTAGGGTTCATGGGCTTTTACCACATAAGATCATGCTTTCTACTTATTGCTAATAATTAGAATTGCATGTTTAAGTTTATCTTCTGCTATAGCCATAGGACATGCCTGATAGTAAGAAGATAAAAGACCGTTAAAATCCAACGCTAATATATCAAGCTCGTAAGCCTTCTGACGCGAAACCTCACCGTTCTGACTATCGTTGGAGCCGTGTTGAACCCACTCAGTGGGCACGTCCATCTATCTTCAGACGGTGCTGGATTACACCTGCGTGTTACAGAGCAGGGATTTATCCCTTCTCGTTGCTCAGCATAGCACGTGGTGGTCCAGGGAGTAGGTCAGGTCAGCTTGACCATGTAGACTACATATGTGGCGCATATGGTAGCACATGGAGGCAGCCATCTCTGGGATCAGAGACTGTGTTGTACCAACTCAGTTGGCACAGTCTGCTGGATTGCCAAGATGAAGGGGAATCGCACGGGTTGGCGATTGGCTGGGACAGCCTACCAGAAATTAGTGCTTGTCATCTCTGTGCATCTTATCTCGCTTGAGCGGGACGCGGAGACCAAGTATGAAATCTGGATCCCATCTCACTACAAGAGTGTTACTCTTTCGGACTGTTTACTGGATTTTTCAGTCAGACAAAATAGTGAGAAAAGAATCTTTCTTAAGTCCTGGATTGATTCTGAAACATTGATACTGACCTTGCTGTTCTTGCCTGTTGTAGATTCCTGCAGCAACGAACACCATGAGCTTCAATGTGCGATCCCTACTGGAAAGGGAGAAGTTTGCTGGGCCGAACTTCTCTGACTGGTTCGGACACCTTAAGATTGTTCTTAAGGCAGAGAGGAAACTGTATGTCCTCGAGACGGCGATACCGCCGCAGCCCGCTCCGAACGCCGCAAGGGCGGTTCGGGATGCCTACGAAAAGCACGTCAATGATAGCATTGATGTCGCTTGCCTGATGCTAGCGTCTATGACGCCACCGCTGCAGCGTCAGCATGAGGATATGTCGGCTATAGAAATTATAGCGAACCTCAAGATGCTGTATGCTGCACAGGCGAGGACTGAGCGCTATAATCTGACGAAGCTCTTCTTTCAGAGCAAACTGGCTGAGGGGAGCCCAGTGGGAGCTCATGTGCTCAAGATGATTGGGCACAAGGAGGCTCTAGAGAAACTGGGGCATACCGTCAACCAGGAGCTTGCTGTGGACATTATTCTACAGTCTCTTCCGCCTTCTTTCGATGCGTTCATCATTAATTTTAATATGAACAAAATCGATTGTACGCCGGCAGAGCTGCTGAATATGCTCTTGACAACTGAGGAAACTCTGAAGGGTAAGCCTTCAACCTCTGTCTTAATGGTTCCTTCAAGGAACAAGAAGAAGGGGAAGAAGGGCAAGACCCCTGTCAAGAATTACAGCAAGGCCCTGAAACAGAAGGTGAAGCGGTCGAAGGACAACAGGTGTTTCCACTGTGGCCAGCTGGGTCACTGGAAAAAGGACTGTAAAGCGCTCCAAGGAGATAAGAGGGGAAGCATCGCTTCTGGCTCAGGTATATATGTGACTAAGGTCATGTTATCTTCTTCTACCATTTCATGGGTGTTGGACACCGCATGTGGAGTTCACATTTGTTCAAATGTGCAGGAACTCAAGAGAAGAAGGCAGGTGGGACAGCATGAGGTAGACCTACGAGTTGGAAACGGGGCACGGGTTGCTGCTGTTGCTGTAGGAGACTATTTCATTACTTTACCATCTGGCATTGTATTAGAATTGAACAATTGTTATTTTGTACCAAGTATCACCAAGAATATTATCTCCATTCCTGCTCTAGTCAGGAAAGGATTTGCCTTTGAATGCAAGATTTCAAAGTGTGTTTTAACTTTTGATAATATTGTGTATGCGACTGGTTCAATTAACAATGGGTTATACATGTTGGACATGGAAAATTCTATACAAAACATTGATAATAAGAAAGCCAAGTATGCTGATGACAGCACCTTGCTATGGCATAGTCGTTTAGGCCATATAAACGAGAAGCGCATTAAGCGGTTGCATGATCATGGACTGCTGGGATCATTCTCCTATGAGGAGATTGATACATGCAAAGCTTGTTTGATGGGTAAAATGATGAAGTCTCCTTTTCTTCACAAAGGTCAAAGGACTTCAGGTTTACTGGACCTTATACACAGTGATGTGTGTGGGCCATTTAGTAAACATGCCAGAGGTGGCTATCAGTACTTCATTACCTTTACTGATGATTTCAGTAGGTATGGGTATGTCTATTTAATGAGACATAAAAGTGAATCTTTTGACAAGTTCAAAGAATTCAAAAATGAAGTACAAAATCAGCTAGGCCGAAATATCAAGGCACTTCGTTCTGATCGAGGTGGTGAATACCTGAGTCATGCGTTTACTGACTATCTGAAGGAGTGTGGGATTATCTCACAGCTCACTCCGCCAGGAACACCGCAGTGGAATGGTGTGTCCGAGAGGAGAAATAGAACGTTACTTGATATGGTTCGTTCTATGATGAGTCAGGCTACTCTTCCATATTCCTTTTGGGGTTTTGCACTGGAAACAGCTGCAAAGGTACTAAACCGAGTGCCATCCAAGGCAGTTTCAAAGACGCCATATGAGTTATGGTATGGGAAACAGCCTAGCTTGACATTTATCAGGATCTGGGGTTGCGAGGCTTATGTCAAAAAGCTCGCCTCTGGGAAACTGGAAAGCAGATCTGAGAAATGTATCTTTGTCGGTTACCCTAAGGAAACTAAGGGTTATTATTTCTACGATCCCAAAGAGAACAAGGTTTTTGTTGCTCGGACGGCCATATTTCTTGAGAAGGAGTTTCTTCTGCAAGAGGCCAGTGGGAGAGAAATAAAGCTGGATCAGATTCCAGAGGAAGGACAAAGTAGTCAAGCAGAGTTGGATGAGCCTGAGCCGGTAGATCAGGTTATTGAACAACCTGAGGCTCAGATATCACGGGAACCGCGAAGATCGGGGAGGATCCGTCGACAGCCTGAGCGCTATGACGGAGTCTACATCATTGATAATGATGAACCCCTAACTTATGCGGATGCGGTCAGTGGACCGGAGTCAGCTAGATGGCTTGATGCTATGCGAGCCGAGATGGACTCCATGTCAGATAACCAAGTCTGGGATTTGGTTGATCTGCCTCCGGGAGTAATCCCTATAGGCTGTAAATGGATCTTCAAGAAGAAGATTGACATGGATGGTAACGTGGTTACCTATAAAGGCAGACTAGTTGCGAAAGGTTTCAAACAAATCTACGGGATAGATTATGATGAAACTTTCTCTCCTGTAGCCATGTTTAAGTCTATTCGGATTCTTTTCGCGATAGCAGCATATTACGACTATGAGATCTGGCAGATGGATGTGAAAACAGCTTTCCTTAATGGAAATCTGGATGAGGATGTGTATATGACACAACCTGAGGGTTTCACTAATCCAGCAGATCGTCATAAAATATGCAAGTTAAAGAAGTCCATTTATGGACTTAAACAAGCATCAAGAAGCTGGAACATTCGTTTTGATGAATCAATCTCTGAGTTTGGTTTCATCAAGAACGAGGATGACCCGTGTGTATATAAGAGGTTTAGTGGGAGCGTGATTACATTCCTAATCCTCTACGTCGATGATATCTTGATCATTGGAAATGATATTCCTGAACTGCATGCTGTTAAAGCATGGTTAGGAAAATGTTTCCAGATGAAAGATTTAGGAGAAGCAGCCTATGTACTAGGTGTGAAGATCTACAGGGATAGATCTAAGAGGCTTCTCGGGCTGTGCCAGAGTACTTACATCGATAAGGTCCTGGAGAGATTCCATTTAGAGAATTCTAAACGTGGATATCTTCCAGTCAGACATGGTCTGAATCTTTCGAAGAGTCAGTGTCCACAAACACAGACTGAGAAAGATGAAATGGACAATACGCCTTATGCTTCGGCTATTGGGTCCATTATGTATGCGATGTTGTGTACTCGCCCAGACGTCGCTTACGGGTTAAGCGTGACCAGTCGATTCCAAAGTAATCCAGGTTTGGCGCACTGGATTGCGGTCAAGAACATCTTAAAATATCTGCGGAGGACCAAAGATATGTTCTTGATATATGGTGGTCAGGAAGAACTCAGTATAGAGGGATATACTGACGCTTCGTTCCAGTCGGACCAGGATGATTTCCGATCGCAATCAGGCTATGTTTTTAGCTTGAATGGTGGAGCAGTGGTGTGGAAGAGTTTCAAACAGTCTACTGTTGCTGATTCCACAACTGAAGCCGAGTATGTTGCAGCCTCGGAAGCATCCAAGGAGGCAGTGTGGATTCGTAAGTTCGTGAGAGAACTTGGTGTCGTTCCTTCGAGTGCTGATCCTTTGGTTATCTTCTGTGATAACACTGGAGCAATCGCACAAGCAAAGGAACCACGGTCGCACCAGAAGTCCAAGCACATACAGAGACGGTTTCACTTGATCCGGGAGATCATTGATCGAGGCGAGATCAAGATTTGCAAGGTTCATACAGATGACAATCTGGCAGACCCGCTTACCAAGCCTCTGGCGCAGCAGAAGCATGAGAAGCACTGTAATAATATGGGTTTGAGATTTCTCAACCATTAGATTAAGTGCAAGTGGGAGATTGTTGGGGTATGCCCTTAAGGCTAATGTTTGAGGCCTCGGGATTGTAAAAGTATCATGTAATAAACTCTTAAGTTTATAATAAGGCATGGTTGTTATTCAGGTTGTTACCTTGTCTGCTGTAATAAGTGTACTTCTGAATAATGTCTCAAAGCTGTTCAGCTAGGCTGACAGGCTATGAGTCCTTAGTCGAGATATCTTGGTGAACATGAGACAGCCTTGATATGATGGAGACTAATATGAGTGCTAATCTTATAGGATACTTCGAGCATGGAATAAGATGTAGACTCATGGGTACATTGGATGTACTGGACAGACCCTACTGGGATATTGCATTGCTTGTCACAATGTGAATGATCCCTGTAAGCAGCAAGTGGCACATGTCCTTTGACTTGAGATCACTTGTGTTTCTAAATGATGATTGTCATTGTTTTGAGGTAGTTCAATATCATTTGAAATATAATGATTATAGACTATCTTGGATGGTGAGCTTGAATCAGGTTAGGGCACTAGTGATAGATAAAGGATTGCCGTCTCCTTGTTTAAGGAGTGTGATGTTCTAGAGGCCCCCCCTATATGAGATGATTGAGGTAGTGTATGGCCATACCCAGATGACTATGTGCATCTGATCTAATCATGCTCATCGTATTGGAGTTACAAGCTTGACATGCTTGTCCAATAAGAACATCCAGTGGCAAAGGACATATGTGTGCCTTGTGAGTTTTGATTCACACTTGTGCCATGGTTTGGGTGTAGTCTTGGAAGACTATTTCCTTTATATAGGGAGACAGTGATGTGTTGCTACCATCTTATCATTTATGCTTTTTGCTAGTTTTCCCTCCTTTGGATCTAAGGGATTACCCTTTCTTCTTGGGAGAGGCTTGCTTAGCATTTAATTGCTAACCAGTGAGGGATGTTTGTGCAGTTGCAGTTCAGGAGGAGTCAGGTCGTTTGGCAAATCCCCGCAAGCGCAGTTACGCTTGAAGTGCTTCAGGAGGCAAGAGAATCTATGAGATAGTTGTTAGAGTTTAGTTGTTACTTATTTTTGTTATTCCTAAAAATCTAAAGTGTTAGCTAGTTGATCAGTTGTACACCTTTTCCTATTGGATATGTTTTCTCAGATTTGGAATTACTAATAAAAAGACATGTTTTTCTTCCGCACTTATTGGATTTTACTCATTGCTTTTATTGAGGTGTAACATTTGGTATCAGAGGAAAATTTAGGAAACATAAGGTCCTTTGTTTAAACCTAAGGGTTAGGATTAGGACTAAGGTGAAAATTTTGGGATGTCTAAAAGAATTCTGTTTTGATTTTCTAGATCATGGATGCTCGACGGGGAAGAAGACCTACCGAAGCTGCAGCCAATCCTGAGCAGTTAGCAACAGCCATAGCCCAGGCCATTCATGGATCAGCTGCTAATGCGAAGTTGACCCAATTGCAGAAGTTTGGTCCAGAACCCTTTAGGGGTGAGTCTGGGGAAGCTGAGGCCGAAGAATAGCTAAGATTGGTTGAGAAGGCCTTTGAGCTTGTGCAATGCACTGATGAGGATAAAATTTGGTCCTCCAAATTTATCTATAACATCAGTTTGTACAAATAGAAATAGCATCACAAAAATCTCAACAGGAGAAATAACAAAATTAAATCAGAATTTACCTAGAGTATCCGCCTCAGGATCTTGAGTCTCTTGCCGGGACACAGCAAATATTCTAGCTTCTGATTTGCTCCTCTTTGGGCAATCGATTCTTTATATGTTACCTTTATGCTTCAAGGAGAAGCGGATGCTTGGTGGAGAACTCAGAGGGCGACTTTGGCTAATAGTGATGCTGTGATTACTTGGGCTCAATTTGTGGAAGCTTTCAATGCCCAATACTTTCCTTCCAATGTAAGATCTGTTAAGTTATTGGAGTTTTTATCTTTGGAGCAGGGTAAAATGTCTGTCAAGGATTATGATCAAAAGTTTATTAGCCTTAGTCGTTATGCTCCTATGATGGTAGCTACTCAGGTTCAAAAGATTGCTCTGTTTATTAAAGGATTGAACCCAGAGTTAAGAACTTGGTTAGCCATGTTTGAACTTAACACTTATGCTGAAGTTGTAAGTAAGGCCTTGTTAGCTGAGCAAGCAAGGATGGAGTTTGGTCAGGTACCTAATGATTCTAAGTCTTCAAGTGGTTCCAAACCATCTGATAGAGAGCTTTGAAGGGTCCCCTTCAAGGGGGAGCGCAAGCATGTGAAACCCCTTTCAAGAGGGGGGCGAAAAACCCTTAAGGGTGGCGCATGACAATTACAAGCGGAAGCAAGGGTTTTCCATGGATCTTAGCAAGATAATATGATCAACTTGATGAAGTTTAGATCCATACCAAAGCCATGAAGAAGATGGCGACTTGGAAGCAAGAGAACAAGAGAGGTCTCCTCCACAAGGCGCGCACACAAGAAGAAGTTGGCTTGCTCCTTGTCGTCCTTTGTGCTAGCAAAGGGCTTGAAGAATCCAAATCGCTTGAAGGAGAATCCTTGGATGTCTTCTTGGTTTGGCTTGCCGAATGCCTCTCTCCAACTCTCGGCGATCATCCACACTCAAGAGCACACATTCGCCCAAAAGAGAAGCCATCACGCAAAGGCGTTTCTTGGCTTAAGCGTTTAGGCGTTGAGACTTCCATATATGGTAAGTCTTCACTCCACACGTTCACACTTAGTGAACTAATCAAAACGCTTAATTAATTTGAACCATGCGTTCACATCCTTGAACCGGTTCAATTGACTTTGGTTCAACAACCAAATCAAACCAAGACCAAACCAAGACATGCCATGGTCTAAATCTAGTATGAACCATGAAGGTTCAAGATCTAACCATACATATCTAGATGCACTTGATCTCACTGATCTAGCATCAATACTCTCGATCGAAGCTTACCGATCTTAAGCTCTAATCAATCAAACATGATCAGACCAGATCTCACTTACAATCAGAGTCTACTCTCCTTTAACTGAACCAAAACAATTCAGTCCACACGATCTGACATGAGTAAGCCATATCATCAAATTGTGCGACCCTGAGGGTTTCCTTTAAATGTCGGTAACGACAACTTACATTATCACGATCAGTGAGGGGTATCTAGCAACACATCACTGTCTCCCGATATAAAGGAAAGAGTCTTCCAAGACTACACCCAAACCACAGCACAAGTGTGAATCAAACTCACGAGGCATGCATGTTTCCTTTGCCACTGGATGTTCTTATTGGACAAGCATGTCAAGCCTGTAACTCCAATAGGATGAGCATGATTAGATCAGATGATCACTGTCATCTGGGTATGGCCATACACTTTCTCAATCATCTCATATAGGGGGGGGCCCTCTAGAACATCACACTCCTTGAACAAGGAGACGGCAATCCTTTATCTATCACTAGTGCCCTAACCTGACTCAAGCTCATCATCCAAGATAGTCTATAATCATTATCTTTCAAATGATATTGAACTACCTCAAAACAATGACAATCATCATTTAGAAACACAAGTGATCTCAAGTCAAAGGAAAATGTGCCACTTGCTGCTATCAAGGATTATTCACATTGTGACAAACAATTGAATATCCTAGAAGGGTCTGTCCAGTACATCCAATGTACCCATGAGTCTACATCTTATTCCATGCTCGAAGCATCCTATAAGATTAGCACACATATTAGTCTCAATCATATCAAGGCTGTCTCATGTTCACCAAGATATCTCGACTAAGGACATAGAGCCTGTCAGCCTAGCTGAACAGCTTTGAGACATTATTCAGAAGTACACTTATTACAGCAGACAAGGTAACAACCTGAATAATAACCATACCTTTATAAACATAAGAGTTTATTACATGATACTTATACAATCCCAAGGCCTCAAACATTAGCCTTAAGGGCATACCCCAACAATCTCCCACTTGCACTTAATCTAATGGTTGAGAAATCTCAAACCCATATTGTTACAGTGCTTCTCATGCTTCTGCTGCGCCAGAGGCTTGGTAAGCGGGTCTGCCAGATTGTCATCTGTATGAACCTTGCAAATCTTGATCTCGCCTCGATCAATGATCTCCCGGATCAAGTGAAACCGTCTCTGTATGTGCTTGGACTTCTGGTGCGACCGTGGTTCCTTTGCTTGTGCGATTGCTCCAGTGTTATCACAGAAGATAACCAAAGGATCTGCACTCGAAGGAATGACACCAAGTTCTCTCATGAACTTGCGAATCCATACTGCCTCCTTGGATGCTTCCGAGGCCGCAACATACTCGGCTTCTGTTGTGGAATCAGCAACAGTTGACTGTTTGAAACTCTTCCACACCACTGCTCCACCATTCAAGCTAAAAACATAGCCTGATTGCGATCGGAAATCATCCTGGTCTGACTGGAACGAAGCGTCAGTATATCCCTCTATACTGAGTTCTTCCTGACCACCATATATCAAGAACATATCTTTGGTCCTCCGCAGATATTTTATAATGTTCTTGACTGCAATCCAGTGCGCCAAACCTGGATTACTTTGGAAACGACTGGTCACGCTTAACCCGTAAGCGATGTCTGGGCGAGTACACAACATCGCATACATTATGGACCCAATAGCCGAAGCATAAGGCGTATTGTCCATTTCATCTTTCTCAGTCTGTGTTTGTGGACACTGACTCTTCGAAAGATTCAGACCATGTCTGACTGGAAGATATCCACGTTTAGAATTCTCTAAATGGAATCTCTCCAGGACTTTATCGATGTAAGTACTCTGGCACAGCCCGAGAAGCCTCTTAGATCTATCCCGGTAGATCTTCACACCTAACACATAGGCTGCTTCTCCTAGATCTTTCATCTGGAAACATTTTCCTAACCATGCTTTAACAGCATGCAGTTCAGGAATATCATTTCCAATGATCAAGATATCATCGACGTAGAGGACTAGGAAAGTAATCACGCTCCCACTAAACCTCTTATATACACACGGGTCATCCTCGTTCTTGATGAAACCAAACTCAGAGATTGATTCATCAAAACGAATGTTCCAGCTTCTAGATGCTTGTTTAAGTCCATAAATGGACTTCTTTAACTTGCATATTTTATGACGATCTGATGGATTTGTGAAGCCTTCAGGTTGTGTCATATACACATCCTCATCTAGATTTCCATTAAGGAAAGCTGTCTTCACATCCATCTGCCAGATCTCATAATCGTAATATGCAGCTATCGCGAAAAGAATCCGAATAGACTTGAACATGGCCACAGGTGAGAAAGTTTCATCATAATCTATCCCGTAGATTTGTTTGAAACCTTTCGCAACTAGCCTGCCTTTATAGGTAACCACGTTACCATCCATGTCAATCTTCTTCTTGAAGATCCATTTACAGCCTATAGGGATTACTCCCGGAGGCGGATCAACCAAATCCCAGACTTGGTTATCTGACATGGAGTCCATCTCGGCTCGCATAGCATTAAGCCATCTAGCTGACTCCGGTCCACTGACCGCATCCGCATAAGTGAGGGGTTCATCATTATCAATGATGTAGACTCCGTCATAGCGCTCAGGCTGTCGACGGATCCTTCCCGATCTTCGCGGTTCCCGTGATATTTGAGCCTCAGGTTGTGTAGTAACCTGATCTACCGGCTCAGGCACATCCAACTGTGCTTGACTACTTTGTCCTTCTTCTGGATTCTCATCCAGCTTTATTTCTCTCCCACTAGCCTCTTGCAGAAGAAACTCCTTCTCAAGAAATATGGCCGTCCGAGCAACAAATACTTTGTTCTCCTTGGGATCGTAGAAATAATAACCCTTAGTTTCCTTAGGGTAACCGACAAAGATGCATTTCTCAGATCTGCTCTCCAGTTTCCCAGAGGCGAGCTTTTTGACATAAGCCTCGCAACCCCAGATCCTGATAAATGTCAAGCTAGGCTGTTTCCCATACCATAACTCATATGGCGTCTTTGAAATTGCCTTGGATGGCACTCGGTTTAGTACCTTTGCAGCTGTCTCCAGTGCAAAACCCCAAAAGGAGTATGGAAGAGTAGCCTGACTCATCATAGAACGAACCATATCAAGCAACGTTCTATTTCTCCTCTCGGACACACCATTCCATTGTGGTGTTCCTGGCGGAGTGAGCTGTGAGATAATCCCACACTCCTTTAGATAGTCAGTAAATTCTCGACTTAGGTATTCACCACCTCGATCAGAACGAAGTGCCTTGATATTTCGGCCTAGCTGATTTTGTACTTCATTCTTGAACTCTTTGAACTTGTCAAAAGATTCACTCTTATGTCTCATAAGATAGACATAACCATACCTACTGAAATCATCAGTAAAGGTAATGAAGTACTGATAGCCACCTCTAGCATGTTTACTAAATGGCCCACACACATCACTGTGTATGAGGTCAAGTAAACCTGAAGCCCTTTGACCTTTGTTAGGAAAAGGTGACTTCGTCATTTTACCCATCAAACAAGCTTTGCATGTATCAATCTCCTTGTAGGAGAATGATCCCAGCAGTCCATGATCATGCAACCGCTTAATGCGCTTCTCGTTTATATGGCCCAAACGACTATGCCATAGCAAGGTGCTGTCATCAGCATACTTGGCTTTCTTATTATCAATGTTGTGTATCGAATGTTCCATGTCCAACATGAACAACCCATTGTTAATTGAACCAGTAGCATACACAATATTATCTAGAGAAAGTACTCACTTTGAAGTCTTGCATTCAAAGGAAAAACCCTTCCTGACAAGAGCAGGAATGGAGATAATATTCTTGGTAATACTGGGTACAAAATAACAATTGTTTAATTCTAATACAATGCCAGATGGTAAAGAAATGAAATAGTCTCCTACAGCAACAGCAGCAACCCGTGCCCCGTTTCCAACGCGTAGGTCTACCTCATGCTGTCCCACCTGTCTTCTTCTCCTGAGTTCCTGTACATTTGAACAAATGTGAACTCCACATGCAGTGTCCAACACCCATGATATAGAAGAAGATGAAAACATGACTTCAATCACGAATATACCTGAGCCAGAAGCGATGCTTCCCCTCTTGTCTCCTTGGAGCGCTTTACAGTCCTTTTTCCAGTGACCCAGCTGGCCACAGTGGAAACACCTGTTGTCCTTCGACCGCTTGACCTTCTGTTTCAGAGCCTTGCTGTAATTCTTGACAGGGGCCTTGCCCTTCTTCCCCTTCTTCTTGTTCCTTGAAGGAACCATCAAGACAGAGGTTGAAGGCTTTCCCTTCAGAGTTTCCTCAGTTGTCAAGAGCATATTCAGCAGCTCTGCCGGCGTACAATCGATTTTGTTCATATTAAAGTTAATAATGAACGCATCGAAAGAGGGCGGGAGAGACTGCAGAATAATATCCACAGCAAGCTCCTGGTTGATGGTATGCCCCAGTTTCTCCAGAGCCTCCTTGTGCCCAATCATCTTGAGCACGTGAGCTCCCACTGGGCTCCCTTCAGCCAGTTTGCTCTGAAAGAACAGCTTCGTCAGATTATAGCGTTCTGTCCTCGCCTGTGCAGCATACAGCATCTTGAGGTTCGCTATAATCTCTATAGCCGACATATCCTCATGCTGACGCTGCAGCGGTGGCGTCATAGACGCTAGCATCAGGCAAGCGACATCAATGCTATCATTGACATGCTTATCATAGGCTTCACGAACCGCCCTTGCGGCGTTCGCAGCGGGTTGAGGCGGCACAGCCGTCTCGAGGACATACAGTTTCCTCTCTGCCTTAAGAACGATCTTAAGGTGTCCGAACCAGTCAGAGAAGTTCGGCCCAGCAAACTTCTCCCTTTCCAGTAGGGATCGCACATTGAAGCTCATGGTGTTCGTTGCTGCAGGAATCTACAACAAGCAAGAACAGCAAGGTCAGTATCAATGTTATGAATCAATCCAGGACTTGAGAAAGATTCTTTTTCTCACTATTTTGTCTGACTGAAAAATCCAGTAAACAGTCCGAAAGAGTAACACTCTTTTAGTGAGATGGGATCCAGATTTCATACTTGGTCTCCGCGTCCCGCTCAGGCGAGATAAGATGCACAGAGAAGACAAGCACTAATTTCTGGTAGGCTGTCCCAGCCAATCGCCAACCCGTGCGATTCCCCTTCATCTGGGCAATCCAGCAGACTGTGCCAACTGAGTTGGTACAACACAATCTCTGACCCCGCAGATGGCTGCCTCCATGTGCTACCATATGCGCCACATATGTAGCCTACATGGTCAAGCTGACCCGACCTACTCCCTGGACCACCACGTGCTATGCTGAGCAACGAGAAGCGATAAATCCCTTCTCTGTAACACGCAGGTGAAATCCAACACCGTCTGAAGATAGATGGACGTGCCCACTGAGTGGGTACAACACGGCTCCAACGATAGTCAGAACGGTGAGGTTTCGCGTCAGAAGGCTTTCCGAGCTTGATATGTTAGCGTTGGATTTTAACGGTCTTTTATCTTCTTCACTATCATGCAATTCCTATGGTGATAGCAGAAGATAAACTCATGCAGTTCTAATTATATAAGCAATAAAAAGAAAGCATGGATCTTATGTGGTAAAAGCCCATGAACCCTAAGTAAGACCTTAATTTTACTTAAGTCTTCACTTGAGCTCTTTTGCATCTCATCTGGTCCAACCCAGGGCCCTAGCTCCAAGAGCACCTCAGGTGCGCCACCAGCTGAATGCCCCTCTTGGATGTGTGCTTTTGTGCTCTTGTCTAATCAAAATACATTTTTGATCTATCTAGACAAGCTTGGACTCGCAGGTCAATTATACAATAGATTAATAAAAAATGTGATTCGCAGATCACAATAATATTAACTTATAATTAACCAGGCACGCAGGCCCCAGCACAGCACACATTAGAGCAACCCACATAAGATTAAATAAACAAGCATATGGTCTCAATCATCATGTGATCCAATCAAGAAATTAAATTTTTGAAAAACCCCATAGGCATCAATTTTAACTTCCTTATGTGTCCTACAACCTTACAATGGTCCATTGATAGGGATCCACTCATCCATCTAGTTAGATCCCCTGCCCTTGCATGCACCGAGTCCTAACTGACCCGAGTTGACCTAATGGTCAACCATGCATGCGCTAAGGGCTTGAACAGCTTTCAAGAGTTCTGGCAAGCGGGTGTGACCCCGGGCCTAACTCAAGAGTGTTCACTGGTTGTCTCAACCAGACCTCGCTACACGCCTAAGATGCAATCGACCTATGGCCACCTCGTGCTTGCGCACAGGTGCCATCTGGTCGATCCATCTAGGCTGTCAGATGGTCTGATCAGACTATTGGATCTAACCTAGAGGTGACTTCAACCCGATCAACCCATCTAAGGGTTTATAGTAGGTGCCACTTAGGTCTAGTGAGGCGCGCAAGTGATTAGTTTTTCTTAGAAAAACTACAACGACAAGCGCCAACTTACATGCGCCAAAATAACAAAATATTCTCATGTTAAGTTTCGGCATGCAACTTAGATCTAAGCAAACTTTTACATGCGCAAACATGGATCACAAAAATATATATCAAGCAATCATATTAACATGCTTCAACCGCATGCTCTGATACCAATTGAAGGGTCCCCTTCAAGGGGGAGCGCAAGCATGTGAAACCCCTTTCAAGAGGGGGGCGAAAAACCCTTAAGGGTGGCGCATGACAATTACAAGCGGAAGCAAGGGTTTTCCATGGATCTTAGCAAGATAATATGATCAACTTGATGAAGTTTAGATCCATACCAAAGCCATGAAGAAGATGGCGACTTGGAAGCAAGAGAACAAGAGAGGTCTCCTCCACAAGGCGCGCACACAAGAAGAAGTTGGCTTGCTCCTTGTCGTCCTTTGTGCTAGCAAAGGGCTTGAAGAATCCAAATCGCTTGAAGGAGAATCCTTGGATGTCTTCTTGGTTTGGCTTGCCGAATGCCTCTCTCCAACTCTCGGCGATCATCCACACTCAAGAGCACACATTCGCCCAAAAGAGAAGCCATCACGCAAAGGCGTTTCTTGGCTTAAGCGTTTAGGCGTTGAGACTTCCATATATGGTAAGTCTTCACTCCACATGTTCACACTTAGTGAACTAATCAAAACGCTTAATTAATTTGAACCATGCGTTCACATCCTTGAACCGGTTCAATTGACTTTGGTTCAACAACCAAATCAAACCAAGACCAAACCAAGACATGCCATGGTCTAAATCTAGTATGAACCATGAAGGTTCAAGATCTAACCATACATATCTAGATGCACTTGATCTCACTGATCTAGCATCAATACTCTCGATCGAAGCTTACCGATCTTAAGCTCTAATCAATCAAACATGATCAGACCAGATCTCACTTACAATCAGAGTCTACTCTCCTTTAACTGAACCAAAACAATTCAGTCCACACGATCTGACATGAGTAAGCCATATCATCAAATTGTGCGACCCTGAGGGTTTCCTTTAAATGTCGGTAACGACAACTTACATTATCACGATCAGTGAGGGGTATCTAGCAACACATCACTGTCTCCCGATATAAAGGAAAGAGTCTTCCAAGACTACACCCAAACCACAGCACAAGTGTGAATCAAACTCACGAGGCATGCATGTTTCCTTTGCCACTGGATGTTCTTATTGGACAAGCATGTCAAGCCTGTAACTCCAATAGGATGAGCATGATTAGATCAGATGATCACTGTCATCTGGGTATGGCCATACACTTTCTCAATCATCTCATATAGGGGGGGGCCCTCTAGAACATCACACTCCTTGAACAAGGAGACGGCAATCCTTTATCTATCACTAGTGCCCTAACCTGACTCAAGCTCATCATCCAAGATAGTCTATAATCATTATCTTTCAAATGATATTGAACTACCTCAAAACAATGACAATCATCATTTAGAAACACAAGTGATCTCAAGTCAAAGGAAAATGTGCCACTTGCTGCTATCAAGGATTATTCACATTGTGACAAACAATTGAATATCCTAGAAGGGTCTGTCCAGTACATCCAATGTACCCATGAGTCTACATCTTATTCTATGCTCGAAGCATCCTATAAGATTAGCACACATATTAGTCTCAATCATATCAAGGCTGTCTCATGTTCACCAAGATATCTCGACTAAGGACATAGAGCCTGTCAGCCTAGCTGAACAGCTTTGAGACATTATTCAGAAGTACACTTATTACAGCAGACAAGGTAACAACCTGAATAATAACCATGCCTTTATAAACATAAGAGTTTATTACATGATACTTATACAATCCCAAGGCCTCAAACATTAGCCTTAAGGGCATACCCCAACAAGCTTGTGTCATCTAAGAGATTTAAGAGTACCTCAGGAGGAGTTAGACACCTCAAGTAACCTCTACGACAGTTGATTCTAGTCTGGTGTTTTGCAAGTTCTGTGGTGACAAGAATCATCTTTCCCCTAAGTGTCCTAAGGGCCAGTATGTTTGTTTTCATTGTAAGCAACCAGGTCATCAAAGAATCGATTGCCCAAAGAGGAGCAAATCAGAAGCTAGAATATTTGTTGTGTCCCGGCAAGAGACTCAAGATCCTGAGGTGGATACTCCAGGTAAATTCTGATTTAATTTTGTTACTTCTCCTGTTGAGATTTTTGTGATGCTATTTCTATTTGTACAAACTAATGTTATAGATAAATTTGGAAGACCAAATTTCTTTTAAGGGTGGTAGAATGTTATAACCCAGATTTTTGAAAAAATAATTTTACAAAATGCAGATTTTTGTTTCAGGATTTTTCGATGATTTTTATGGAATTTTTCAGAATTTATTTGAGTTAAAAATAAATAATTTTAGTACTAAAAGTTTAAGTTGCGTTCGCAGAGGCTTGAACCCGCGCCGCAACTTTGTTTGTGGTTCAGCCGAACCACCAGGCTATCTGCGCGGTTCAATATTAAACCGTGCCGATTTATTTTGATTCAGATTTTGGTTTAGTTTTGGGCGACGAGTTGAATCGTCGTCTTCTCCGCCTTTCGCGGTGACCGAGTCACCGCCACATCTTGCTATTTTTGGGACGCGTCTCGCGTCTATTTAAGAGGGCTTCGACTCGTTTGGAGGCGAATCTAACCCTAGCTGATCTCCAAGCTGTGTCGCGCCGTCTGGAGGAAGAAATTTCGCTCGAACTAGTTGCCGGAGTTCGATTAGCGCCGCCTCAAATTCCGACCTTTTAGCACCTCCATCGATATGAGTTGGCTTCGATACGGTGTCATAGCAAGGTATTCACTTTCTCTTGGTGTTTCTGTTAAGTTTCGTTGAGTTTCTGGGTAGTTTAGGTTGTTGACGGCGGCAGTGCCACCATCGACACCGTTGACTATCGCGAGCGCTTCGTCTGCCTGTCGAAAGCTCGCCACAGCCGGCTCTGGTGCTTCACCTTGTTGTCAGAAGCCTCCTGGTGAAGTCTCGAAGCGAGCAGAGGCTCGACGCGCCCTCAGGAGCTCGCCGGCGCAAGCAACGGATGCCAGTCCGGCGGCCTTGCACGGCGGCGATGGGGTGGCGCGGCCGAGCGACTAGCTCAGTTCATTTTAGGGTTTGGGTTTGGGTTTATTTGAAATAAACCCGGCCGGCTGAGTTTTCAAATTGATTTGAACCGGCTCAACAGATTGAGCAGTTCAATTTCAATTTCGGCCCAATTATTGAATTCAGTCCGGTTTGACCTCGATTCGGTCGAATCTGGACTGGTTCAGGTAGCCGTTGGAAAGCTTAGACAATTTCCTTTCCAATGGTGTATAGTGTGTCTATAGGTAAGTTGTATAATTCGAGTAATTTAGGTTGTAAGTATCGGTTTGGCTTGGTTCAGGGTGAATTTGACCAGTTCACTGCAATCTTGAGCGGTTCAATGGGTTCTGTGTCCGGTTCACTTGGTCCAAGATTGGTTCCCTAGGTTTTGGGATGATTTATATCTGTTAGTGGTCTCTGTTTTTATGTTTGAATCCTATTTGCTTAAGTTCATGTACAAATCTATGTTTCAGAGTGATTGAACCATTGTTTGGCTTACATCGGTTTGCTTGGCTTTTAGAAAGGTAAGACCTCAAACTAGATTTCTGTATATAAAAGTTTGTTATTTTCATTGACTCAAATAGTATTGTATCCTATGCATAACAAAGATTTGCCAGCTATAGTGTTGCCATGTATGTTTTCAATTGTTCACTACCAGTCAAGTATGTTCAAGCAAGTTATTGTTTTTCAGTATCCACGTTGTGGACAGTATATTTGTGAACAGTTGCATGTTATTGAGCACATACCCAGTAGTATCCACTCTGTGGACAGATCAGGGTCTCAAATTAGCATGCACCGGGATTCGTGACGCATGGTAGCGCATGTGTTCACTATGTAAGGTGAATGATCCACCTTATCATGCGTATTTGGGGTGACGACCCCACAAGCCAGTAAGTATTGCTCATAGTGTTTCCTTGCATAATATTATTGATCTTTTATTAACCAAATTGATTCAGCTCTTTCGGTTACATTCCAGTTTACAGTTTTCAGTATTCAGTTTGCTACCATCTTATCATTTATGCTTTTTGCTAGTTTTCCCTCCTTTGGATCTAAGGGATTACCCTTTCTTCTTGGGAGAGGCTTGTTGGGGTATGCCCTTAAGGCTAATGTTTGAGGCCTTGGGATTCTATCAGTATCATGTATAAACTCTTATGTTTATAAAGGCAATGGTTGTTATTCAGTTTGTTACATTGTCTGCTGCAATAAGTGTGCTTCTGAATAATGTCTCAATGCTGTTCAGCTAGGCTGACATGCTGTAATGTCCTTAGTCGAGATATCTTGGTGAACATGAGATAGCCTTGATATGATTGAGACTAATATGTGTTCTAATCTTATAGGATGCTTCGAACATGGAATAAGATGTAGACTCATGGGTACATTGGATGTACTGGACAGACCCTACTAGGATATTCAATTGCTTGTCACAATGTGAATAATCCTTGTTTGCAACAAGTGGCACATGTCCTCTGACTTGAGATCACTTGTGTTTCTAAATGATGATTGTCATTGTTTTGAGGTAGTTCAATATCATTTGAAACATAATGGTTATAGACTATCTTGGATAATGATCATGAGTCAGGTTAGGACACTAGTGATAGATATAGGATTGCCGTCTCCTTGATTGGAGTGTGATGTTCTAAAGGGGCCCCCCTGGATGAGATGATTGAGAAAGTGTATGGCCATACCCAGGTGACTATGATCATCTGATCTAATCATGCTCATCATATTGGAGCTACAGGCTTGACACGCTTGTCCAATAAGAACATCCAGTGGCAAAGGAAACATGTATGCCTCGTGAAGTGGATTCACACTTGTGCTGTGGTTTGGGTGTAGTCTTGGAAGACTCTTTCCTTTATATCAGGAGACAGTGATGTGTTGCTAGATACCCCTCACTGATTGTGATAACGTAAGTTATCGTTACCAACATTTAAAGGAAACCCTTAGGGTCGCACAATTTGATGATATGGCTTACTTAAGTCAGATCGTGTGGACTGAATTGTTTGGGTTCAGTTTAAAGGGATTTAAAATCTGATTGTAAGTGAGATATGGTCTGATCATGTTTGATTGATTAGGGCTTGAGATCGGTAAGCTTCGATTGAGAGATTGGATGCTAGATCGGTGAGATCAGAAGCATCAAGAGATGAACGGTTAGATCTTGAACCTTTAGGGTTTATTGTGATCTAGACCATATGGCTTGGGTTAATTGGTCTTTGAACCAAACCGACATTGAACCAGCTCATTGAGTGAGCGTATGGTTCAAGGGAGAGAGCAAAATGCGTTGGGGTAAACCCATGAACGCATGAACGCATGAACGTTAGGTGGTTACTATTTTTGGTTTTCCAAAATAAGGTAACGCACTACACGTTGGAGAGAGTTACGCCCTCTCTCGTCTCTTCACATCTTGTCGCCTCTTCTCTCGTGGGAGAACTTCTTCACGCTTTGGAGAGAGTTTTAGCCAAGAAAGGAGATCATCTAAATCCCCTCAACGCGATCAGGAGACTTGGAGATCCTTGCTAGCACAAGGAGCAACAAGAAGTAGCCGATCCATCGTCTTGTGTGCGTCATCTTTGGAGGAGAACCATTTCGTTCTCTCATTTCCAAGCCGCCATCCAAAGCAATGGCTATGGTAAGATCACTTGTCGATCTTTGCAAGTTTTTAACAAGTTGATCATATGACATGCATGCGATCTAGAAACCCTTGCTTCCGCTTCGAATTTTTGTTATGCGCCTATTAGGGTTTCGCTCCCCCTTGAAGGGGACTTACAATTGGTATCAGAGCATGCGGTTATTGCTTGTTCATATGATTGCTTGATCTTCATGTTTGATCCATGAATGCGCTTATGAATAGATCTAATGGTAAATTACATGCCTAACTACATGCTTATTGTTGTGAATTTGATGTATCTTGGCGCATGTATCATGTATGCGCTTGTTGTAGTTTTTCTAAAAAAAAACTTGATCACTTGCGCGCCCCATATTAGATCTAAGCGCCTACTATAAACCCTTAGACGGGTTGATGGGGTTGAAGTCATCTTCTAGGTAAGATCCAACCAGTCTGATCAGACCATCTGACAGCCTAGATGGGTCGACCAGATGGCACCTGTGCGCAAGCACGAGGTGGCTATAGGTCGACTGCAGACAGGCGTGTAGCGAGGTCTGGTTGAGACAACCAGTGAGCACTCTTGAGTTAGGCCCGGGGTCACACCCGCTTGCCAGAACTCATGAAGGTTGTTCAGCCCTTTGCGCATGCATGGTTGACCATTAGGTCGACTCAAGTCAGTTAGGACTTGGTGCATGCAAGGGCAGTGGATCTGACTAGACATGATGAGTGGATCCCTATCAATGGACCGTTGTAAGGTAGTAGGGCAAATAAGACAAATAAAATTGATTCCAATGGGATTTTGAAAATTTTATTTTGTTGATGGATCACATGTTGATTGGATGCCATGTGCTTGTTTATTTTATCTTATGTGGGTTGCCCAATTAATGTGTGCTGTGCTGGGGCCTGCGTGCCTGGATTAAAAATGTAAATTATTATATTTGTGATCTGCGCATCACATTTTAATTAATTTATTGTGTAATTGACCTGCGTGTCAATCTTGTCTAGATAGATTAAATTGTAATTTTAATCAAGACAAGAGCACAGAGCACACATGGCATAGGCGAATGCAGCAGTGGCTTGACCAGGTGGGAGGTCTAGGGTTCGACCCTATGACAGGCGCATTTTACCTGGTGGGCGCACCTGAGCTGCAGTGGGCGCTTAGGCCCTGGGTTGGGCCAGATGAGATGCAAAAGACCCATGAAGAGCTCAAGTGAAGACTTAAGTTAAAATTAAGGTCTTACTTAGGGTTAATGGGCTTTTACCACATAAGATCAGCATGCTTTCTACTTATCGTTTTTATAATTAGAATTGCATGATTTATCTTCTGCTATCACCATAGGGTTTGCATGATAGTTAAGAAGATAAAAGGACCGTTAAAATCCAACGCTATAATATCAAGCTCGTAAGCCTTCTGACGCGAAACCTCACTGTTCTGACTATCGTTGGGGCCGTGTTGTACCCACTCAGTGGGCACGCCCATCTATCTTCAGACGGTGTGCGATTACACCTGCGTCTTACAGGGAAGGGATTTATCGCTTCTCGTTGCTCAGCATAGCACGTGGTGGTCCAGGGAGTAGGTCAGGTCAGCTTGACCATGTAGGCTACATATGGGGCATATGTCAGCTATATGGAGGCAGCCATCTGTGGGATCAGAGACTATGTTGTACCAACTCTGTTGGCACAGTCTGCTGGATTGCCCAGATGAAGGGGAATCGCACGGGTTGGCGATTGGCAGGGACTGCCTACCAGAAATTAGTGCTTGTACTCTCTGTGCATCTTATCTCGCCTGAGCGGGACGCGGAGACCAAGTATGAAATCTGGATCCCATCTCACTAAAAGAGTCTTACTCTTTCGGACTGTTTTAATGGATTTTTCAGTCAGATAAAATAGTGAGAAAAGAATCTTTCTTAAGTCCTGGATTGATTCTAAACATTGATACTGACCTTCCTGTTCTTGCATTGTTGTAGATTCCTGCAGCAACGAACACCATGAGCTTCAATGTGCGATCCCTACTGGAAAGGGAGAAGTTTGCTGGGCAAAACTTCTCAGACTGGTACGGACACCTTAAGATTGTTCTTAAGGCAGAGAGGAAACTATATGTCCTCGAGACGGCTATACCGCCTCAACCCGCTCCGAACGCCGCAAGGGCGGTTCGAGATGCCTATGAAAAGCATGTCAATGATAGCATTGATGTCGCTTGCCTGATGCTAGCGTCTATGACGCCACAGCTGCAGCGTCAGCATGAGGATATGTCTGCTATAGAAATTATAGCAAACCTCAAGATGCTGTATGCTGCACAGGCGAGGACTGAACGCTATAATTTGACCAAGCTTTTCTTTCAGAGCAAACTGGCTGAAGGGAGTCCAGTGGGAGCTCATGTGCTCAAGATGATTGGGCACAAAGAGGCTCTAGAGAAACTGGGGCATACCATCAATCAGGAGCTTGCTGTAGACATTATTCTGCAGTCCCTCCCAGCCTCTTTCGATCCGTTCATTATTAATTTTAATATGAACAAGATCGACTGTACTCCGGCAGAGTTGCTGAATATGCTCTTGACTACAGAGGAAACTCTAAAGGGAAAGCCTTTAACCTCTGTCTTGATGTTTCCGTCAAGGAACAAGAAGAAGGGGAAGAAGGGCAAAGCCCCTGTCAAGAATTACAACAAGGCTCTGAAACAAAAGGTCAAGCGGTCAAAGGAATACAGATGTTTCCATTGTGGCCAGCTGGGTCACTGGAAAAAGGACTGTAAAGCGCTCCAAGGAGACAAGAAGGGAAGTATCGCTTCTGGCTCAGGTATTTTTGTGACTGAGGTCATGATATCTTCTTCTTCTATTTCATGGGTGTTGGACACTGCATGTGGAGTTCACATTTGTTCAAATGTACAGGAACTCAAGAGAAGAAGACAGGTGGGACAGCATGAGGTGGACCTACGAGTTGGAAACGGGGCACGGGTTGCTGCTGTTGCTGTAGGGGTTTATTACATCTCATTACCATCTGGACTTGTATTAGAACTGGACAATTGTTATTTTGTTCCGAGTATTACGAAAAATATTATCTCTATTCCTGCTCTTGTCAGGAAAGATAATGGACCCAATAGCCGAAGCATAAGGTGTATTGTCCATTTCCTTTTTCTCAGTCTGTGTTTGCGGACACTGACTCTTTGAAAGATTCAGACCATGTCTGACTGGAAGATATCCTCTTTTAGAATTCTCTAAATGAAATCTCTCCAGGACTTTATCGATGTAAGTACTCTGGCACAGCCCGAGAAGCCTCTTAGATCTATCCCTGTAGATCTTCACACCTAATACATAGGCTGCTTCTCCTAGATCTTTCATCTGGAAACATTTTCCTAACCATGCTTTAACAGGATGTAGTTCAGGAATATCGTTTCCAATGATTAAGATATCATCGACGTAGAGGACTAGGAAAGTAATCACGCTCCCACTAAACCTCTTATATACACACGGGTCATCTTCATTCTTGATGAAACCAAACTCAGAGATTGATTCATCAAAACGAATATTCCAGCTTCTAGATGCTTGTTTAAGTCCATAAATGGACTTCTTTAACTTGCATATTTTATGACGATCTGATGGATTAGTGAAACCTTCAGGTTGTGTCATATACACATCCTCATCCAGTTTTCCATTAAGGAAAGCCGTCTTCACATCCATCTGTCAGATCTCATAATCGTAATATGCTGCTATCGCGAAAAGAATCCGAATAGACTTGAACATGGCTACAGGAGAGAAAGTTTCATCATAATCTATCCCGTAGATTTGTTTGAAACCTTTCGCAACTAGCCTGCCTTTATAGGTAACCACGTTACCATCCATGTCAATCTTCTTCTTGAAGATCCATTTACAGCCTATAGGGATTACTCCCGGAGGCGGATCAACCAAATCCCAGACTTGGTTATCTGACATGGAGTCCATCTCGGCTCGCATAGCTTCAAGCCATCTAGCTGAGTCCGGTCCACTGACCGCATCCGCATAAGTAAGGGGTTCATCATTATCAATGATGTAGACTCCGTCATAGCGCTCAGGCTGTCGACGGATCCTTCCCGATCTACGCGGTTCCCGTGATATCTGAGCCTCAGGTTGTTCAATAACCTGATCCACTGGCTCATGCACATCCAACTGTGCTTGACTACTTTGTCCTTCCTCTGGATTCTCATCCAGCTTTATTTCTCTCCCACTGGCCTCTTGCAGAAGAAACTCCTTCTCAAGAAAAATGGCCGTCCGAGCAACAAATACCTTGTTCTCTTTGGGATCGTAGAAATAATAACCCTTAGTTTCCTTAGGGTAACCGACAAAGACACATTTCTCAGATCTGCTCTCTAGTTTCCCACAGGCGAGCCTTTTGACATAAGCCTCACAGCCCCAGATCCTGATAAATGTCAAGCTCGGCTGTTTCCCATACCACAACTCATATGGAGTCTTTGAAACTGCCTTGGATGGCACTCGGTTTAGTACCTTTGCAGCTGTTTCCAGTGCAAAACCCCAAAAGGAGTAAGGTAGAGTAGCCTGACTCATCATAGAACGAACCATATCAAGTAACGTTCTATTTCGCCTCTCGGACACACCATTCCATTGCGGTGTTCCTGGCGAAGTGAGCTGTGAGATAATCCCACACTCTTTTAGATAGTCAGTAAACGCATGACTCAAGTATTCTCCACCTCGATCAGAACGAAGTGCCTTGATATTTCGGCCTAACTGATTTTGTACTTCATTCTTGAACTCTTTGAACTTGTCAAAAGATTCACTCTTATGTCTCATAAGATAGACATAACCATATCTACTGAAATCATCAGTAAAGGTAATGAAGTACTGATAGCCACCTCTGGCATGTTTACTAAATGGCCCACACACATCACTGTGTATAAGGTCAAGTAAACCTGAAGCCCTTTGACCTATATTAGGAAAAGGAGACTTCGTCATTTTACCCATTAAACAAGCTTTGCATGTATCAATCTCCTCATAGGAGAATGATCCCAGCAGTCCATGATCATGCAACCGCTTAATGCGCTTCTTGTTAATATGGCCTAAACGACTATGCCATAGCAAGGTGCTGTCATCAGCATACTTGGCTTTCTTATTATCAATGTTTTGTATAGAATATTCCATGTCCAACATGAATAACCCATTGTTAATTGAACCAGTAGCATAAACAATATTATCAAAAGTAAGATAACACTTTAAAATCTTGCATTCAAAGGAAAACCCTTTCCTGACAAGAGCAGGAATAGAGATAATATTTTTGGTAATACTGGGTACAAAGTAACAATTGTTTAATTCTAATACAATGCCAGATGGTAATGAGATGTAATAATCCCCTACAGCAACAGCAGCAACCCGTGCCCCGTTTCCAACGCGTAGGTCCACCTCATGCTGCCCCACCTGTCTTCTTCTCTTGAGTTCCTGTACATTTGAACAAATGTGAACTCCACATGCAGTGTCCAACACCCATGAAATAGAAGAAGAGGATATCATGACTTCAGTCACAAATATACCTGAGCCAGAAGCGATGCTTCCCTTCTTGTCTCCTTGGAGCGCTTTACAGTCCTTTTTCCAGTGACCCAGCTGGCCACAGTGGAAACATCTGTTGTCCTTTGACCGCTTCACCTTCTGTTTTAGAGCCTTACTGTAGTTCTTGACAGAGGCTTTGCCCTTCTTCCCCTTCTTCTTGTTCCTGGAAGGAACCATTAAGACAGAGGTTGAAGGCTTTCCCTTCAGAGTCTCCTCAGTAGTCAAGAGCATATTCAGCAGCTCTGCCGGAGTACAGTCGATTTTGTTCATATTAAAGTAAATAATGAACGCATCGAAAGAAGGCGGGAGAGACTGCAGAATAATGTCTACAGCATGCTCCTGGTTGATGGTATGCCCCAGTTTCTCCAGAGCCTCTTTGTGCCCAATCATCTTGAGCACGTGAGCTCCCACTGGGCTCCCTTCAGCCAGTTTGCTCTGAAAGAAAAGCTTTGTCAGATTATAGCGTTCTGTCCTCGCCTGTGCAGCATACAGCATCTTGAGGTTTGCTATAATTTCTATAGCAGACATATCCTCATGCTGACGCTGCAGCGGTGGCGTCATAGACGCTAGCATCAGGCAAGCGACATCAATGCTATCATTGACATGCTTTTCATAGGCATCGCGAGGGTTGAGGCAGCGGGTTGAGGCAGCACAGCCGTCTCGAGGACATACAGTTTCCTCTCTGCCTTAAGAACGATCTTAAGGTGTCCATACCAGTCTGAGAAGTTTGGCCCAGCAAACTTCTCCCTTTCCAGTAGGGATCGCACATTGAAGCTCATGGTGTTCGTTGCTGCAGGAATCTACAACAATGCAAGAACAGCAAGGTCAGTATCAATGTTTAGAATCAATCCAGGACTTAAGAAAGATTCTTTTCTCACTATTTTGTCTGACTGAAAAATCCATTAAACAGTCCGAAAGAGTAACACTCTTTTAGTGAGATGGGATCCAGATTTCATACTTGGTCTCCGCGTCCCGCTCAAGCGAGATAAGATGCACAGAGAATACAAGCACTAATTTCTGGTAGGCAGTCCCTGCCAATCGCCAACCCGTGCGATTCCCCTTCATCTGGGCAATCCAGCAGACTGTGCCAACTGAGTTGGTACAACACAGTCTCTGATCCCACAGATGGCTGCCTCCATGTGCTACCATATGCGCCACATATGTAGCCTACATGGTCAAGCTGACCCGACCTACTCCCTGGACCACCACGTGCTATGCTGTGCAACGAGAAGCGATAAATCCCTTCTCTGTAACACGCAGGTGAAATCCCGCACCGTCTGAAGATAGATGGACGTGCCCACTGAGTGGGTACAACACGGCTCCAACGATAGTCAGAACAGTGAGGTTTCGCGTCAGAAGGCTATCGAGCTTGATATTTTAGCGTTGGATTTTAACGGTCTTTTATCTTCTTTACTATCATGCAAACCCTATGGTGATAGCAGAAGATAAATAAATCATGCATTTCTAATTATTTAGAAAATAAAAGAAAGCATGGATCTTATATGGTAAAAGCCCATAGAGCCTAAGTAAGACCTTAAATCAACTTAAGTCTTCACTTGAGCTCTTTTGCATCTCATCTGGTCCAACCCAGGGCCCTAGCGCTCAATGCAGCTCAGGTGCGCCCACCAGCTGAATGCTACTCTGCGATGTGTGCTTTTGTGCTCTTGTCTAATTAAAATACATTTTAATCTATCTAGACAAGTTTGACTCGCAGGTCAATTATACAATAAATTAATTAAAAATGTGATTCGCAGATCACAAAAATAATAATTTACCAGGCTCGCAGGCCCCAGCACAGCACACATTAAAAGGGCAACCCACATAAGATTAAATAAACAAGCATCATGGCATCATTCAATCAACATGTGATCCATAGACAAAATAAAATTTTCGAAATCCCATTGGAATCAATTTTACTTGTCTTATGTGCCCTACAACCTTACAACGGTCCATTGATAGGGATCCACTCATCATGTCTAGTTAGATCCATGCCCTTTGCATGCACCAAGTCATAACTGACTCGCGTTGACCTAATGGTCAACCATGCATGCGCCAAGGGCTGAACAACCAACATGAGTTCTGGCAAACGGGTGTGACCCCGGGCCTAACTCATGTGCGTTCACTGGTTGTCTCAACCAGACCTCGCTACACGCCTGTGATGCAGTCGACCTATAGCCACCTCGTGCTTGCGCACAGGTGCCATCTGGTCGACCCATCTAGGCTGTCAGATGGTCTGATCAGACTGGTTGGATCTATTCAAGATGATGCTTTCAACCCTATCAACCCGTCTAAGGGTTTATAGTAGGTGCTTATTAGATCTAATGAAGGGCGCGCAAGTTCTTTTGATTTGAGAAAGCAACGCATGCGCCAACATATGCGCAACAAGAAAATTTGCATGTAAACTTAAGCATGCGCCAATACATGCGCAACATGATAACTTGCATGTAAACTTAAGCATGCGCCAATACATGCGCAACATGATAACTTGCATGTAAACTTAAGCATGCGCCAATACATGCGCAACATGATAACTTGCATGTAAACTATACGCATGATAACAAACCTTAGATCAAAGCTATAAGCACATACAAGGATCACACATAAACAACAAGCAATCATATGAACATACGATACCATGCTCTGATACCAATTGTTGGGTCCCCTTCAAGGGGGAGCGCAAACCCTAATTAGGCACATATATGTGCATATAGCGGAAGCTAGGGCTTCAAGATCGGTTAGCATGACACATGATTAACTTGTAAACGAGGATTGCAAAGAATCAACTCATACCATAGCCATTAGATTGGATGCGGCTTGAAAGCAAGAGGGCAAACAAGCTCTCCTCCAAAGAAGACACACACTAGATGAGAGATAGCCCCTTCTTGTTACTCCTTGTGCTAGCAAGGAACGCCAAGTCTCCTAACCGTGTGAAGGAGACGAGATGAAAGCTTCTTGGTCTTCGAAAGCTCTTCCTCCTTGCGTAAACGATACCTCACCCAAGAGAGAGCATCGAAGCTTAGAGGCGTTGAGTCAACATAGGCGTTTTGGCGTTTCAAGACTTCCATAAAAGGAAAGTCATCAAGACATGCGTTCATGTCTTTTGAACCATTCCAAAATGCCAACTCAATTGAACCATGCGTTCACTTATGTGAACCGGTTCAATTGAATTCGGTCCAATTTCATTTGGTCCAAATGACAAATCGAACCAAGCCAAGCCATGGTCTAAATCTCATATGAACCGTGAAGGTTCAAGATCTAACCGTACATCTCTTGATGCTCTTGATCTCACCGATCTAGCATCCACACTCTCGATCGAAGCTTACCGATCTCAAGCCCTAATCAATCAAACATGATCAGACCAGATCTCACTTACAATCAGAGTTTAAACTCCTTTAAACTGAACCAAAACAATTCAGTCCACACGATCTGACATAAGTGAGCCATATCACCAAATTGTGTGACCCTGAGGGTTTCCTTTAAATGTCGGTAACGATAACTTACGTTGTCACGACCAGTGAGGGGTATCTAGCAACACATCACTGTCTCCCGATATAAAGGAAAGAGTCTTCCAAGACTACGCCCAAACCACAGCACAAGTGTGAATCAACCTCACAAGGCATACATGTTTCCTTTGCCACTGGATGTTCTTATTGGACAAGTGTGTCAAGCCTGTAGCTCCAATATGATGAGCATGATTAGATCAGGTGAACATAGTCACGTGGGTATGGCCATACACTTTCTTAATCATCTCATTTAGGGGGGCCCCTTTAGAACATCACACTCCTTAAACAAGGAGACGGCAATCCTATATCCATCACTAGTGTCCTAACCTGACTCATGATCATTATCCAAGACAGTCTATAACCATTATGTTTCAAATGATATTGAACTACCTCAAAACAATGACAATCATCATTTAGAAACACAAGTGATCTCAAGTCAGAGGACATGTGCCACTTGTTGCAAACAAGGATTATTCACATTGTGACAAGCAATTGAATATCCTAGTAGGGTCTGTCCAGTACATCCAATGTACCCATGAGTCTACATCTTATTCCATGCTCGAAGCATCCTATAAGATTAGAACACATATTAGTCTCAATCATATCAAGGCTGTCTCATGTTCACCAAGATATCTCGACTAAGGACATTACAGCATGTCAGCCTAGCTGAACAGCATTGAGACATTATTCAAAAGCACACTTATTGCAGCAGACAATGTAACATACTGAATAACAACCATTGCCTTTATAAACATCATAGTTTATACATGATACTCATAGAATCCTAAGGCCTCAAACATTAGCCTTAAGGGCATACCCCAACAATTTTAAAATGTTCTTGACTGCAATCCAGTGCGCCATACCTGGATTACTTTGGAACCGACTGGTCACGCTTAATCCGTAAGCGACGTCTGGGCGAGTACACAACATCGCATACATAATGGATCCAATAGCCGAAGCATAAGGCGTATTGTCCATTTCATCTTTCTCAGTCTGTGTTTGTGGACACTGACTCTTCGAAAGATTCAGACCATGTCTGACTGGAAGATATCCTCTTTTAGAATTCTCTAAATGAAATCTCTCCAGGACTTTATCGATGTAAGTACTCTGGCACAGCCCGAGAAGCCTCTTAGATCTATCCCTGTAGATCTTCACACCTAATACATAGGCTGCTTCTCCTAAATCTTTCATCTGGAAACATTTCCTTAACCATGCCTTAACCGCATGCAGTTCAGGAATATCGTTTCCAATGATTAAGATATCATCGACGTAGAGGACTAGGAAAGTAATCACGCTCCCACTAAACCTCTTATATACACACGGGTCATCCTCGTTCTTGATGAAACCAAATTCAGAGATTGATTCATCAAAACGAATATTCCAGCTTCTCGATGCTTGTTTAAGTCCATAAATAGACTTCTTTAACTTGCATATTTTATGACGATCTGATGGATTAGAGAAACCTTCTGGTTGTGTCATATACACATCCTCATCCAGATTTCCATTAAGGAAAGCTGTCTTCACATCCATTTGCCAGATCTCATAATCATAATATGCTGCTATCGCGAAAAGAATCCGAATAGACTTAAACATAGCTACAGGTGAGAAAGTTTCATCATAATCTATCCCGTAGATTTGTTTGAAACCTTTCGCAACTAGCCTGCCTTTATAGGTAACCACGTTACCATCCATGTCAATCTTCTTCTTGAAGATCCATTTACAGCCTATAGGGATAACTCCCGGAGGCGGATCAACCAAATCCCAGACTTGGTTATCTGACATGGAGTCCATCTCGGCGCGCATAGCTTCACGCCATCTCGCTGAATCCGGTCCACTGACCGCATCCGCATAAGTGAGGGGTTCATCATTATCAATGATGTAGACTCCGTCATAGCGCTCAGGCTGTCGACGGATCCTTCCCGATCTTCGCGGTTCCCATGATATCTGAGCCTCAGGTTGTTCAGTAACCTGTTCTACCGGCTCAGGCTCATCCAACTGTGCTTGACCACTTTGTCCTTCCTCTGGATTCTCATCCAGCTTTATTTCTCTCCCACTGGCCTCTTGCAGAAGAAACTCCTTCTCAAGAAATATGGCCGTCCGAGCAACAAACACCTTGTTCTCTTTGGGATCGTAGAAATAATAACCCTTAGTTTCCTTAGGGTAACCGACAAAGATACATTTCTCAGATCTGCTCTCTAGTTTTCCAGAGGCGAGCTTTTTGACATAAGCCTCGCAGCCCCAGATCCTGATAAATGTCAAGCTAGGCTGTTTCCCATACCATAATTCATATGGGGTCTTTGAAACTGCCTTGGATGGCACTCGGTTTAGTACCTTTGCAGCTGTCTCCAGTGCAAATCCCCAAAAGGAGTAAGGTAGAGTAGCTTGACTCATCATAGAACGAACCATATCTAATAAGGTTCTATTCCTCCTCTCAGACACACCATTCCATTGCGGTGTTCCTGGTGGAGTGAGCTGTGAGATAATCCCACACTCCTTTAGATAGTCAGTAAACTCTCGACTTAGGTATTCTCCACCTCGATCAGAACGAAGTGCCTTGATATTTCGGCCAAGCTGATTCTGTACTTCATTCTTGAACTCTTTGAACTTGTCAAATGATTCACTTTTATGTCTCATAAGATAGACATAACCATATCTACTGAAATCATCAGTGAAGGTAATGAAGTACTGATAGCCACCTCTGGCATGTTTACTAAAAGGCCCACACACATCACTGTGTATAAGGTCAAGTAAACCTGAAGTCCTTTGACCTTTATGAGGAAAAGGCGACTTCGTCATTTTGCCCATCAAACAAGCTTTGCATGTATCAATCTCCTCATAGGAGAATCATCCCAGCAGTCCATAATCATGCAACCGCTTAATGCGTTTCTTGTTAATATGACCTAAACGACTATGCCATAGCAAGGTGCTGTCATCAGCATATTTGGCTTTCTTATTATCAATATTGTGTATAGAACATTCCATGTCCAACATGAATAACCCATTGTTAATTGAACCAGTAGCATAAACAATATTATCTAAAGAAAGAACACACTTTGAAATATTGCATTCAAAGGAAAACCCCTTCCTAACAAGAGCAGGAATGGAGATAATATTTTTAGTAATGCTGGGAACAAAGTAACAATTGTCTAGTTCCAATACAAGTCCAGATGGTAAAGAGATGAAATAGTCTCCTACAGCAACAGCAGCAACCCGTGCCCCGTTTCCAACTCGTAGGTCCACCTCATGCTGTCCCACCTGTCTTCTTCTCTTGAGTTCCTGTACATTTGAACAAATGTGAACTCCACATGCAGTGTCCAACACCCATGAAATAGAAGAAGATGAAACCATGACTTCCGTCACGTATATACCTGAGCCAGAAGCGATGCTTCCCCTCTTGTCTCCTTGGAGCGCTTTATAGTCCTTTTTCCAGTGACCCAGCTGGCCACAGTGGAAACATCTGTATTCCTTCGACCGCTTGACCTTTTGCTTCAGACCCTTGCTGTAGCTCTTGACAGGGGTCTTGCCCTTCTTCCCCTTCTTCTTGTTCCTTGAAGGAAACATCAAGACAGAGGTTGAAGGCTTTCCCTTCAGAGTCTCCTTAGTAGTCAAGAGCATATTCAGCAGCTCTGCCGGAGTACAATCGATTTTGTTCATATTAAAGTTAATGATGAACGCATCGAAAGAGGGCGAGAGAGACTGCAGAATAATGTCTACAGCAAGCTCCTGATTGATGGTATGCCCCAGTTTCTCTAGAGCCTCTGAAGAGTCCCCTTCAAGGGGGAGCGCAAGCGGATAAAACCCCTTTCTTGAGGGGGGGGGCCGAAACCCTTAGTAAGGTTGGCGCATAATTCATTCTTGCATGAAGATGCTAGGGTTTTACCAATCGCATGTAATATGTTTTCATGATCAACTTCAGACAATTGAATGGAACAAGAGGGAGTTCATACCATAGCCATCGGATTAGATGGTGCCTTGGAATCAAGAGAACAAAAGAGGCCTCCTCCTTGTCGTCACACACAAGATGATCAAGGACTACTCTTTGAGATCCTTGTGCTAGCAAAGAGCTTCAAAGGTACTTGTCACGTGAGGATGATGAGAGATCAATCTCTTGCCGAGAGCTCCACCTTCGTTTTGTTTTTCACACCTTTCGATATGATCAAAGCCAAGCGAAGTGAAGTCACACACAAGAACGGCTTGGCGTTAGGCGTTATGAAGAGAGGCTTTGATCACTTTCCTTAATTGGAAGTATGCGCTCATCAACAAACAAAACGCCATCACCATTCGAACCAAGCGTTCACATGAGTGAACCGGTTCGAATTTGGTTCACTTTGGTTCAATCAATCTGGTCCAAAGACCGCATGAAACCAGCCCAAGCCATGGTCTAGATCTCTCTGAACCAAACGGTTCAAGATCTAACCGTTGATCTCCTGATGCTTCTGATCTCACCGATCTAGCATCACTTCTCTCGATCGAAGCTTACCGATCTCAAGCCCTAATCAATCAAACATGATCAGACCAGATCTCACTTACAATCAGAGATTATATCCCTTTAAACTGAACCCAAATAATTCAGTCCACACGATCTGACTTAAGTAAGCCATATCATCAACTTGTGTGACCCTAAGGGTTTCCTTTAAATGTCGGTAACGACAACTTACGTTATCACGACCAGTGAGGGGTATCTAGCAACACATCACTGTCTCCCGATATAGAGGAAAGAGTCTTCCAAGACTACACCCAAAACACAGCACAAGTGTGAATCCATTTCACAAGGCTTACATGATTCCTTTGCCACTGGATGTTCTTATTGGACAAGCATGTCAAGCCTGTAGCTCCAATATGATGAGCATAATTAGATCAGATGAACATAGTCATCTGGGTATGGCCATACACTATCTCAATCATCTCATACAGGGGGGCCCTTTAGAACATCACACTCCTTGAACAAGGAGACGGCAATCCTTTATCTATCACTAGTGTTCTAACCTGACTCATGATCATTATCCAAGATAGTTTATAATCATTATGTTTCAAATGATATTGAACTACCTCAAAACAATGACAATCATCATTTAGAAACACAAGTGATCTCAAGTCAAAGGACATGTGCCACTTAGTGCAAACAAGGATCATTCATATTGTGACAAGCAATTGAATATCCTAGTAGGGTCTGTCCAGTACATCCAATGTACCCATGAGTCTACATCTTATTCCATGCTCGAAGCATCCTATAAGATTAGCACACAAATTAGTCTCAATCATATCAAGGCTGTCTCATGTTCACCAAGATATCTTGACTAAGGACATATGCATGTCAGCCTAGCTGAACAGCTTTGAGACATTATTCAGAAGTACACTTATTATAGCAGACAAGGTAGCAACCTGAATAATAACCATGCCTTTATAAACATAAGAGTTTATTACATGATACTCATACAATCCCAAGGCCTCAAACATTAGCCTTAAGGGCATACCCCAACAATCTCCCACTTGCACTTAATCTAATGGTTGAGAAATCTCAAACCCATATTATTACAGTGCTTCTCATGCTTCTGCTGCGCCAGAGGCTTGGTAAGCGGGTCTGCCAGATTGTCATCTATATGAACCTTGCATATTTTGATCTCGCCTCGATCAATGATCTCCCGGATCAAGTGAAACCGTCTCTGTATGTGCTTGGATTTCTGGTGCGACCGTGGTTCCTTTGCTTGTGCGATGGTTCCAGTGTTATCACAGAAGATAACCAAAGGATCGACACTCGAAGGAACAACACCAAGTTCTCTCACGAACTTACGAATCCACACTGCCTCCTTGGATGCTTCCGAGGCTGCAACATACTCGGCTTCTGTTGTGGAATCAGCAACAGTTGACTGTTTGAAACTCTTCCATACCACTGCTCCACCATTCAAGCTAAAAACATAGCCTGATTGCGATCGGAAATCATCCTGGTCCGACTGGAACGAAGCGTCAGTATATCCTTCAATACTGAGTTCTTCCTGACCACCATATATCAAGAACATATCTTTGGTCCTCCGCAGATATTTTAAAATGTTCTTGACTGCAATCCAGTGTGCCACACCTGGATTACTTTGGAACCGACTGGTTACGCTTAACCCGTAAGCGACGTCTGGGCGAGTACACAACATCGCATACATAATGGATCCAATAGCCGAAGCATAAGGCGTATTGTCCATTTCATCTTTCTCAGTCTGTGTTTGTGGACACTGACTCTTTGAAAGATTCAGACCATGTCTGACTGGAAGATATCCACGTTTAGAATTCTCTAAATGAAATCTCTCCAGGACTTTATCGATGTAAGTACTCTGACACAGCCCGAGAAGCCTCTTAGATCTATCCCTGTAGATCTTCAAACCTAGTACATAGGCTGCTTCTCCTAAATCTTTCATCTGGAAACATTTTCCTAACCATGCTTTAACAGCATGCAGTTCAGGAATATCATTTCCAATGATCAAGATATCATCGACGTAGAGGACTAGGAAAGTAATCACGCTCCCACTAAACCTCTTATATACACACGGGTCATCTTCGTTCTTGATGAAACCAAACTCAGAGATTGATTCATCAAAACGAATATTCCAGCTTCTTGATGCTTGCTTAAGTCCATAAATGGACTTCTTTAACTTGCATATTTTATGACGATCTGATGGATTAGTGAAACCCTCAGGTTGTGTCATATACACATCCTCATCCAGATTTCCATTAAGGAAAGCTGTCTTCACATCCATCTGCCAGATCTCATAATCAAAATATGCTGCTGTCGCGAAAAGAATCCGAATAGACTTAAACATGGCTACAGGAGAGAAAGTTTCATCATAATCTATCCCGTAGACTTGTTTGAAACCTTTCGCAACCAGCCTGCCTTTATAGGTAACCACGTTACCATCCATGTCAACCTTCTTCTTGAAGATCCATTTGCAGCCTATAGGGATTACTCCCGGAGGCGGATCAACCAAATCCCAGACTTGGTTATCTGACATGGAGTCCATTTCGGCTCGCATAGCCTCAAGCCATCTCTCTGACTCCGGTCCACTGACCGCATCCGCATAAGTGAGGGGTTCATCATTATCAATGATGTAGACTCCGTCATAGCGCTCAGGCTGTCGACGGATCCTTCCCGATCTTCGCGGTTCCCGTGATATTTGAACCTCAGGTTGTTCAATAACCTGATCTACCGGCTCAGGCTCATCCAACTGCGCTTGACCACTTTGTCCTTCCTCTGGATTCTCATCCAGCTTTATTTCTCTCCCACTGGCTTCTTGCAGAAGAAACTCCTTCTCAAGAAATATTGCCGTCCGAGCAACAAAAACTTTGTTCTCTTTGGGATCGTAGAAATAATAACCCTTAGTTTCCTTAGGGTATCCGACAAAAATGCATTTCTCAGATCTGCTCTCTAGTTTCCCAGAGGCGAGCTTTTTGACATAAGCCTCGCAGCCCCAGATCCTGATAAATGTCAAGCTCGGCTGTTTCCCACACCATAACTCATATGGCGTCTTTGGAACTGCCTTGGATGGCACTCGGTTTAGTACCTTTGCAGCTGTTTCCAGTGCAAAACCCCAAAAGGAGTAAGGTAGAGTAGCCTGACTCATCATAGAACGAACCATATCAAGTAATGTTCTATTTCTCCTCTCGGACACACCATTCCATTGCGGTGTTCCTGGCGGAGTGAGCTGTGAGATAATCCCACACTCCTTCAGAAAGTCAGTAAACGCATGACTCAAGTATTCTCCACCTCGATCAGAACGAAGTGTTTTGATATTTCGGCCTAGCTGATTTTGTACTTCATTCTTGAACTCTTTGAACTTGTCAAAAGATTCACTTTTATGTCTCATCAGATAGACATACCCATACCTACTGAAATCATCAGTAAAGGTAATGAAGTACTGATAGCCACCTCTGGCATGTTTACTAAAAGGCCCACACACATCACTGTGTATAAGGTCAAGTAAACCTGAAGCCCTTTGACCTTTATTAAGAAAAGGTGACTTCGTCATTTTACCCATTAAACAAGCTTTGCATGTATCAATCTCCTTGTAGGAGAATGATCCCAGCAGTCCATGATCATGCAACCGCTTAATGCGCTTCTCGTTAATATGGCCTAAACGACTATGCCATAGCAAGGTGCTGTCATCAGCATACTTGGCTTTCTTATTATCAATGTTTTGTATAGAATATTCCATGTCCAACATGAATAACCCATTGTTAATTGAACCAGTTGCATACACAATATTATCATAAGATAAAACACACTTTGAAGTCTTGCATTCAAAGGCAAATCCTTTCCTGACAAGAGCAGGAATAGAGATAATATTCTTGGTAATACTCGGTACAAAATAACAATTGTTTAATTCCAATACAATGCCAGATGGTAAAGAAATGAAATAGTCTCCTACAGCAACAGCAGCAACCCGTGCCCCGTTTCCAACTCGTAGGTCTACCTCATGCTGTCCCACCTGCCTTCTTCTCTTGAGTTCCTGTACATTTGAACAAATGTGAACTCCACATGCAGTGTCCAACACCCATGAAATAGAAGAAGAAGATAACATGACCTCAGTCACAAATATACCTGAGCCAGAAGCGATGCTTCCCCTCTTATCTCCTTGGAGCGCTTTACAGTCCTTTTTCCAGTGACCCAGCTGGCCACAGTGGAAACACCTGTTGTCCTTCGCCCGCTTTACCTTTTGTTTCAGCGCCTTACTGTAGTTCTTGACAGGGGCCTTGCCCTTCTTCCCCTTCTTCTTGTTCCTCGAAGGAACCATCAAGACAGAGGTTGAAGGCTTTCCCTTCAGAGTTTCCTCAGTAGTCAAGAGCATATTCAGCAGCTCTGCCGGAGTACAATCGATTTTGTTCATATTAAAGTTAATAATGAACGCATCGAAAGAAGGCGGGAGAGACTGCAGAATAATATCTACAGCAAGCTCCTGGTTGATGGTATGCCCCAGTTTCTCCAGAGCCTCCTTGTGCCCAATCATCTTGAGCACGTGAGCTCCCACTGGGCTCCCTTCAGCCAGTTTGCTCTGAAAGAAGAGCTTCGACAGATTATAGCGTTCTGTCCTCGCCTGTGCAGCATACAGCATCTTGAGGTTCGCTATAATTTCTATAGCCGACATATCCTCATGCTGACGCTGCAGCGGTGGCGTCATAGACGCTAGCATCAGGCAAGCGACATCAATGCTATCATTGACATGCTTTTCATAGGCATCCCGAACCGCCCTTGCGGCGTTCGGAGCGGGTTGAGGCGGCACAGCCGTCTCGAGGACATACAGTTTCCTCTCTGCCTTAAGAACGATCTTAAGGTGTCCGAACCAGTCAGAGAAGTTCGGCCCAGCAAACTTCTCCCTTTCCAGTAGGGATCGCACATTGAAGCTCATGGTGTTCGTTGCTGCAGGGATCTACAACAATGCAAGAACAGCAAGGTCAGTATCAATGTTCAGAATCAATCCAGGACTTGAGAAAGATTCTTTTCTCACTATTTTTGTCTGACTGAAAAATCCAGTAAACAGTCCGAAAGAGTAACACTCTTTTAGTGAGATGGGATCCAGATTTCATACTTGGTCTCCGCGTCCCGCTCAGGCGAGATAAGATGCACAGAGATGACAAGTACTAATTTCTGGTAGGCTGTCCCAGCCAATCGCCAACCCGTGCGATTCCCCTTCATCTGGGCAATCCTGCAGACTGTGCCAACTGAGTTGGTACAACACAGTCTCTGATCCCACAGATGGCTGCCTCCATGTGCTACCATATGCGCCACATATGTAGCCTACATGGTCAAGCTGACCCGACCTACTCCCTGGACCACCACGTGCTATGCTGAGCAACGAGAAGCGATAAATCCCTTCTCTGTAACACGCAGGTGTAATCCCGCACCGTCTGAAGATAGATGGACGTGCCCACTGAGTGGGTACAACACGGCTCCAACGATAGTCAGAACGGTGAGGTTTCGCGTCAGAAGGCTTACGAGCTTGATATGTTAGCGTTTGGATTTTAACGGTCTTTTATCTTCTTACTATCAGGCAAATCCTATGGCTATAGCAGAAGATAACTAAACATGCAATTCTAATTATAAATAAGCAATAAGTAGAAAGCATGCGGATCTTATGTGGTAAAAGCCCATAGCCTAAGTAAGACCTTAAATTATCTTAAGTCTTCACTTGCTTTTCTTGGGACTTTTGCATCTCTTCTGGTCCAACCCAGGGCCCTTGCGCCAAGAGCACCTCAGGTGCGCCACCAGTTGAATGCCCCTCTTAGATGTGTGCCTTTGTGCTCTTGTCTAATCAAATACAATTTGATCTATCTAGACAAGTTTGACTCGCAGGTCAATAATACATTATAAATTAAGTACAAATGTGATTCGCAGATCACAAATTAATTTACAAGTTTAATTCCAGGCTCGCAGGCCCCAGCACAGCACACATTTAACATGGGCAGCCCACATAAGAATAAATAGACAAGCATCATGGCATCAATCAACATGTGATCCAATCATGAAATTAAATTTTTGAAAACCCCATGGCATCAATTTTAATTTCCTTATGTGCCCCTACAACCTTACAATGGTCCATTGATAGGGATCCACTCATCCATCTGATCAGATCCTCTGCCCTTGCATGCACCGAGTCCTAACTGACCCGTGTTGACCTAATGGTCAACCATGCATGCGCCAAGGGCTGAACAACCCTCATGAGTTCTAGCAAGCGGGTGTGACCCCGGGCCTAGCTCATGTGTGTTCACTTGTTGTCTCAACCAGACCTCGCTACACGCCTAAGGTGCAATCGACCTATGGCCACCTCATGCTTACGCACAGGTGCCATCTGGTCGATCCATCTAGGCTGTCAGATGGTCTGATCAGACTATTGGATCTAATCTAGAGGTGACTTCAACCCCATCAACCCATCTAAGGGTTTAGAGTAGGGCCTTAGATCTAGATAGGCGCGCAAGTTCATTTGTTTTGTAAGAAAAACTACACAAGCACCAACATATGCGCAACAAGGAAACTTGCATGGAAACTTAAGCAAGCGCCAAGATAACTCTCATACATGCGCAACATACTATCAACTAGTACAATCGTATGAAGAGAAAACATAGATCTAAGCATCAAACATACATGGATCACACAAAGCAATCATAAGAACATATAAGACCTAGCTCTGATACCAATTGAAGAGTCCCCTTCAAAGGGGAGCGCAAGCGGATAAAACCCCTTTCTTGAGGGGGGGGCCGAAACCCTAAGTAAGGTTGGCGCATAATTCATTCTTGCATGAAGATGCTAGGGTTTTACCAATCGCATGTAATATGTTTTCATGATCAACTTCAGACAATTGAATGGAACAAGAGGGAGTTCATACCATAGCCATCGGATTAGATGGTGCCTTGGAATCAAGAGAACAAAAGAGGCCTCCTCCTTGTCGTCACACACAAGATGATCAAGGACTACTCTTTGAGATCCTTGTGCTAGCAAAGAGCTTCAAAGGTACTTGTCGCGTGAGGATGATGAGAGATCAATCTCTTGCCGAGAGCTCCACCTTCGTTTTGTTTTTCACACCTTTCGATATGATCAAAGCCAAGCGAAGTGAAGTCACACACAAGAACGGCTTGGCGTTAGGCGTTATGAAGAGAGGCTTTGATCACTTTCCTTAATTGGAAGTATGCGCTCATCAACAAACAAAACGCCATCACCATTCGAACCAAGCGTTCACATGAGTGAACCGGTTCGAATTTGGTTCACTTTGGTTCAATCAATCTGGTCCAAAGACCGCATAAAACCAGCCCAAGCCATGGTCTAGATCTCTCTGAACCAAACGGTTCAAGATCTAACCGTTGATCTCCTGATGCTTCTGATCTCACCGATCTAGCATCACTTCTCTCGATCGAAGCTTACCGATCTCAAGCCCTAATCAATCAAACATGATCAGACCAGATCTCACTTACAATCAGAGATTATATCCCTTTCAACTGAACCCAAATAATTCAGTCCACACGATCTGACTTAAGTAAGCCATATCATCAACTTGTGTGACCCTAAGGGTTTCCTTTAAATATCGGTAACGACAACTTACGTTATCACGACCAGTGAGGGGTATCTAGCAACACATCACTGTCTCCCGATATAGAGGAAAGAGTCTTCCAAGACTACACCCAAAACACAGCACAAGTGTGAATCCATTTCACAAGGCTTACATGATTCCTTTGCCACTGGATGTTCTTATTGGACAAGCATGTCAAGCCTGTAGCTCCAATATGATGAGCATGATTAGATCAGATGAACATAGTCATCTGGGTATGGCCATACACTATCTCAATCATCTCATACAGGGGGGCCCTTTAGAACATCACACTCCTTGAACAAGGAGACGGCAATCCTTTATCTATCACTAGTGTTCTAACCTGACTCATGATCATTATCCAAGATAGTTTATAATCATTATGTTTCAAATGATATTGAACTACCTCAAAACAATGACAATCATCATTTAGAAACACAAGTGATCTCAAGTCAAAGGACATGTGCCACTTAGTGCAAACAAGGATCATTCATATTGTGACAAGCAATTGAATATCCTAGTAGGGTCTGTCCAGTACATCCAATGTACCCATGAGTCTACATCTTATTCCATGCTCGAAGCATCCTATAAGATTAGCACACATATTAGTCTCAATCATATCAAGGCTGTCTCATGTTCACCAAGATATCTTGACTAAGGACATATGCATGTCAGCCTAGCTGAACAGCTTTGAGACATTATTCAGAAGTACACTTATTACAGCAGACAAGGTAGCAACCTGAATAATAACCATGCCTTTATAAACATAAGAGTTTATTACATGATACTCATACAATCCCAAGGCCTCAAACATTAGCCTTAAGGGCATACCCCAACAGCCTCCTTGTGCCCAATCATCTTGAGCACGTGAGCTCCCACTGGGCTCCCTTCAGCCAGTTTGCTCTGAAAGAACAGCTTAGTCAAATTATAGCGCTCAGTCCTCGCCTGCGCAGCATACAGCATCTTGAGGTTTGCTATAATTTGTATAGCAGACATATCCTCATGCTGACGCTGCAGCGGTGGCGTCATAGACGCTAGCATCAAGCAAGCGACATCAATGCTATCATTGACATGCTTTTCATAGGCATCCCGAACCGCCCTTGTGGCGTTCGGAGCGGGCTGAGGCGGTATAGCCGTCTCGAGGACATACAGTTTCCTCTCTGCCTTAAGAACAATCTTAAGGTGTCCGTACCAGTCTGAGAAGTTTGGTCCAGCAAACTTCTCCCTTTCCAGTAGGGATCGCACATTGAAGCTCATGGTGTTCGTTGCTGCAGGAATCTACAACAATGCAAGAACAGCAAGGTCAGTATCAATGTTCAGAATCAATCCAGGACTTAAGAAAGATTCTTTTCTCACTATTTTATCTGACTAAAAAATCCAAGAAAACAGTCCGAAAGAGTAACACTCTTTTAGTGAGATGGGATCCAGATTTCATACTTGGTCTCCGCGTCCCGCTCAGGCGAGATAAGATGCACAGAGAGTACAAGCACTAATTTCTGGTAGGCAGTCCCTGCCAATCGCCAACCCGTGCGATTCCCCTTCATCTGGGCAATCCAGCTGACTGTGCCAACTGAGTTGGTACAACACAGTCTCTGATCCCACAGATGGCTGCCTCCATGTGCTACCATATGCGCCACATATGTAGCCTACATGGTCAAGCTGACCCGACCTACTCCCTGGACCACCACGTGCTATGCTGAGCAACGAGAAGCGATAAATCCCTTCTCTGTAACACGCAGGTGTAATCCCGCACCGTCTGAAGATAGATGGACGTGCCCACTGAGTGGGTACAACACGGCTCCAACGATAATCAGAACAGTGAGGTTTCGCGTCAGAAGGCTTACGAGCTTGATATTTTAGCGTTGGATTTTAACGGTCTTTTATCTTCTTGACTATCATGCAATTCCTATGGTGATAGCAGAAGATAAACTCATGCAATTCTAATTATAAAAGCAATAAATAGAAAGCATGCTGATCTTATGTGGTAAAAGCCCATTAAGCCTAAGTTAGACCTTAAATTAAACTTAAGTCTTCACTTGCTTTTCTTCATGGGTCTTTTGCTTCTCATCTGGCCCAACCCAGGGCCTAAGCGCCATTTGCAGCTCAGGTGCGCCTACCAGGGAAAATGCGCCTGGTCCCAGAGTCGAACCCTGGACCTCCCACTTGGTCAAGCCTCTGCTGCAAGCGCCTCTGCCAAGTGTGCTCTGTGCTCTTGTCTGATTAATTTACAAATTAATCTATCTAGACAAGATTGACTCGCAGGTCAATTACATTTTATAAATTAAATGCAATGTGATGCGCAGATCACAATATAAATTAATTTACAAGTTTTAACCAGGCTCGCAGGCCCCAGCACAGCACACATTAATTAGGCGTCCCACATAAGATTAAATAAACAAGCATATGCTTACAATCAACATGTGATCCATTCATGAAAATAAAATTTTCAAAAAACCCATTGGCATCAATTTTATTTTCCTTATGTGCCCTACTACCTTACAACGGTCCATTAATAGCGATCCACTCATCAGACCTAGTCAGATCCACTGCCCTTGCATGCACCAAGTCCTAACTGACTTGAGTCGACCCAGTGGTCAACTATGCATGCGCTAGGGCTGAACAACCTACATGAGTTTTGGCAAGCGGGTGTGACCCCGGGCCTAACTCATGCGTGTTCACTAGTTGTCTCAACCAGACCTCGCTACACGCCTTTGATGCAGTCGACCTATAGCCACCTTATGCTTGCGCATAGGTGCCATCTGGTCGACCCATCTAGGCTGTCAGATGGTCTGATCAGACTAGTTGGATCTTAACTAGAGATGACTTCAACCCTACTAACCCGTCTAAGGACTTATAGCAGGCGCCATTTAGATCTAAGGTGAGTCGCGCAAGTAAAGAAGTTTTTGAGAAAAACTAAATGTATGCGCCAACTAGATACATGCGCTAATGATAAAAAATCATACTTCATGTAGTTTTCGCATGAATAACTTTCGCATGTAGTTTAGATCTAAGGTGTTGCGCAAACATGGATCACTAAAGTTAAGCAATCATACAAACATGCATATAACCTGGCTCTGATACCAATTGAAAGTCCCCAGAAGGGGGCGAAACCCTAAAGCATGGCGCGTATAAAATTTTTAAGCAGCGGAAGAGGGTTTCTAGGGGATCGGATTCATGCATAACATATGATCAACTTGTTAAACCGATTGCAAACATAGAAGATGTCATACCGATGCCATTTCTAGATGGCGACTTGGAAGCAGAGAGCGATAGGGATCTCCTCCAAAGGATGCGCACACAAGATGAAGAAGTCGCCTACTCCGATGGTGCTCCTTGTGCTAGCAAGGTTCCAAGAGGTCCTTGTCGTATGGAAGGGAAGAGAGAACCTTTTCTTTGCTTGGCGATTTGCTTCTTGTCATCAACCCCAAAAAAACACTCGAATGAGAGAGCCACGTGAGGAAGGAGCGACAATAGGCATGAAGAGAAGCTATCGTGAGGCGTGGTCACGATTTGGAAACATGGTTTCCAAAAATAGTAAACCACTCTCTTCATGCGACCATGGGATTACCCCAAGCGCATACTCCTCTCCACTTGAACCATGCGCTCACTTGATGAGCTGGTTCAATTTCAGTTTGGTCCAAGACCAATTAACCCAAGCGATTTGGTCTAGATCACAATTAAACCCTAAGGCTCCAGATCCAACCGTTCATCTCTTGATGCTCCTGATCTCACTGATCTAGCATCCATTCTCTCGATCGAAGCTTACCGATCTCAAGCCCTAATCAATCAAACATGATCAGACCAGATCTCACTTACAATCAGAGATTAAATCCTTTCAAACTGAACCCAAACAATTCAGTCCATACGATCTGACTTAAGTAAGCCATATCATCAAATTGTGCGACCCTGAGGGTTTTCTTTAAATGTCGGTAACGATAACTCACGTTATCACGATCAGTGAGGGGTATCTAGCAACACATCACTGTCTCCCGATATAAAGAAAAGAGTCTTCCAAGACTACACCCAAACCACAGCACAAGTGTGAATCCACTTCACAAGGCATGCAAGTTTCCTTTGCCACTGGATGTTCTTATTGGACAAGCGTGTCAAGCTTGTAGCTCCAATATGATGAGCATGATTAGATCAGATGATCATAGTCACCTGGGTATGGCCATACACTTTCTCAATCATCTCATCCAGGGGGGCCCCTTTAGAACATCACACTCCAATCAAGGAGACGGCAATCCTATATCTATCACTAGCGCCCTAACATGACTCAAGTTCACCATCCAAGATAGTCTATAACCATTATGTTTCAAATGATATTGAACTACCTCAAAACAATGACAATCATCATTTAGAAACACAAGTGATCTCAAGTCAGAGGAAATGTGCCACTTGTTGCAATCAAGGATTATTCACATTGTGACAAGCAATTGAATATCCTAGTAGGGTCTGTCCAGTACATCCAATGTACCCATGAGTCTACATCTTATTCCATGCTCGAAGCATCCTATAAGATTAGAACACATATTAGTCTCAATCATATCAAGGTTGTCTCATGTTCACCAAGATATCTCGACTAAGGACATTACAGCATGTCAGCCTAGCTGAACACCATTGAGACATTATTCAGAAGTATATGTATTGCAGCAGATAATATAACAAACTGAATAACAACCATTGCCTTTATAAACATAAGAGTTTATAAATGATACTGTTACAATCCCAAGGCCTCAAACATTAGCCTTAAGGGCATACCCCAACAACCCGTGTGTATATAAGAGGTTTAGTGGGAGCGTGATTACTTTCCTTGTCCTCTACGTCGATGATATCTTAATCATTGGAAACAATATTCCTGAACTGCATGCTGTTAAAGCATGGTTAAGAAAATGTTTCCAGATGAAAGATCTAGGAGAAGCAGCCTATGTGTTAGGTGTGAAGATCTACAGGGATAGATCTAAGAGGCTTCTCGGGCTGTGCCAGAGTACTTACATCGATGAAGTCCTGGAGAGATTCCATTTAGAGAATTCTAAAAGAGGATATCTTCCAGTCAGACATGGTCTGAATCTTTCAAAGAGTCAGTGTCCACAAACACAGACTGAGAAAGATGAAATGGACAATATGCCTTATGCTTCGGCTATTGGGTCCATTATGTATGCGATGTTGTGTATTCGCCCAGACGTCGCTTACGGGTTAAGCGTGACCAGTCGATTCCAAAGTAATCCAGGTCAGGCGCACTGGATTGCGGTCAAGAACATTTTAAAATATCTGCGGAGGACCAAAGATATGTTCTTGGTATATGGTGGTCAGGAAGAACTCAGTATTGAAGGATATACTGACGCTTCGTTCCAATTGGACCAAGATGATTTCCGATCGCAATCAGGCTATGTTTTTAGCTTGAATGGAGGAGCAGTGGTGTGGAAAAGTTTCAAACAGTCTATTGTTGCTGATTCCACAACAGAAGCCGAGTATGTTGCCGCCTCAGAAGCATCTAAGGAGGCAGTGTGGATTCGTAAGTTCATTCAAGAACTTGGTGTTGTTCCTTCGAGTGCAGATCCTTTGGTTATCTTCTGTGATAACACTGGAGCAATCGCACAAGCAAAGGAACCACGGTCGCACCAGAAGTCCAAGCACATACAGAGACGGTTTCACTTGATCCGGGAGATCATTGATCGTGGTGAGATCAAAATCTGCAAGGTTCATACAGATGACAATCTGGCAGACCCGCTTACCAAGCCTCTAGCGCAGCAGAAGCATGAGAAGCACTGTAATAATATGGGTTTGAGATTTCTCAACCATTAGATTAAGTGCAAGTGGGAGATTGTTGGGGTATGCCCTTAAGGCTAATGTTTGAGGCCTTGGGATTCTATCAGTATCATGTATAAACTCTTATGTTTATAAAGGCAATGGTTGTTATTCAGTTTGTTACATTGTCTGCTGCAATAAGTGTGCTTCTGAATAATGTCTCAATGCTGTTCAGCTAGGCTGACATGCTGTAATGTCCTTAGTCGAGATATCTTGGTGAACATGAGACAGCCTTGATATGATTGAAACTAATATGTGTTCTAATCTTATAGGATGCTTCGAGCATGGAATAAGATGTAGACTCATGGGTACATTGGATGTACTGGACAGACCCTACTAGGATATTCAATTGCTTGTCACAATGTGAATAATCCTTGTTTGCAACAAGTGGCACATGTCCTCTGACTTGAGATCACTTGTGTTTCTAAATGATGATTGTCATTGTTTTGAGGTAGTTCAATATCATTTGAAACATAATGGTTATAGACTATCTTGGATAATGATCATGAGTCAGGTTAGGACACTAGTGATAGATATAGGATTGCCGTCTCCTTGATTGGAGTGTGATGTTCTAAAGGGGCCCCCTGGATGAGATGATTGAGAAAGTGTATGGCCATACCCAGGTGACTATGATCATCTGATCTAATCATGCTCATCATATTGGAGCTACAGGCTTGACACGCTTGTCCAATAAGAACATCCAGTGGCAAAGGAAACATGTATGCCTCGTGAAGTGGATTCACACTTGTGCTGTGGTTTGGGTGTAGTCTTGGAAGACTCTTTCCTTTATATCGGGAGACAGTGATGTGTTGCTAGATACCCCTCACTGATTGTGATAACGTAAGTTATCGTTACCGACATTTAAAGGAAACCCTTAGGGTCGCACAATTTGATGATATGGCTTACTTAAGTCAGATCGTGTGGACTGAATTGTTTGGGTTCAGTTTAAAGGGATTTAAACTCTGATTGTAAGTGAGATCTGGTCTGATCATGTTTGATTGATTAGGGCTTGAGATCGGTAAGCTTCGATTGAGAGATTGGATGCTAGATCGGTGAGATCAGGAGCATCAAGAGATGAACGGTTAGATCTTGAACCTTTAGGGTTTATTGTGATCTAGACCATATGGCTTGGGTTAATTGGTCTTTGAACCAAACCGACATTGAACCAGCTCATTGAGTGAGCGTATGGTTCAAGGGAGAGAGCAAAATGCGTTGGGGTAAACCCATGAACGCATGAACGCATGAACGTTAGGCGGTTACTATTTTTGGTTTTCCAAAATAAGGTAACGCACTACACGTTGGAGAGAGTTACGCCCTCTCTCGTCTCTTCACGTCTTGTCGCCTCTTCTCTCATGGGAGAACTTCTTCACGCTTTGGAGAGAGTTTTAGCCAAGAAAGGAGATCATCTAAATCCCCTCAACGCGATCAGGAGACTTGGAGATCCTTGCTAGCACAAGGAGCAACAAGAAGTAGCCGATCCATCGTCTTGTGTGCGTCATCTTTGGAGGAGAACCATTTCGTTCTCTCATTTCCAAGCCGCCATCCAAAGCAATGGCTATGGTAAGATCACTTGTCGATCTTTGCAAGTTTTTAACAAGTTGATCATATGACATGCATGCGATCTAGAAACCCTTGCTTCCGCTTCGAATTTTTGTTATGCGCCTATTAGGGTTTCGCTCCCCCTTGAAGGGGACTTACAATTGGTATCAGAGCATGCGGTTATTGCTTGTTCATATGATTGCTTGATCTTCATGTTTGATCCATGAATGCGCTTATGAATAGATCTAATGGTAAATTACATGCCTAACTACATGCTTATTGTTGTGAATTTGATGTATCTTGGCGCATGTATCATGTATGCGCTTGTTGTAGTTTTTCTAAAAAAAAACTTGATCACTTGCGCGCCCCATATTAGATCTAAGCGCCTACTATAAACCCTTAGACGGGTTGATGGGGTTGAAGTCATCTTCTAGGTAAGATCCAACCAATCTGATCAGACCATCTGACAGCCTAGATGGGTCGACCAGATGGCACCTATGTGCAAGCACGAGGTGGCTATAGGTCGACTGCAGACAGGCGTGTAGCGAGGTCTGGTTGAGACAATCAGTGAGCACTCTTGAGTTAGGCCCGGGGTCACACCCGCTTGCCAGAACTCATGAAGGTTGTTCAGCCCTTTGCGCATGCATGGTTGACCATTAGGTCGACTCAAGTCAGTTAGGACTTGGTGCATGCAAGGGCAGTGGATCTGACTAGACATGATGAGTGGATCCCTATCAATGGACCGTTGTAAGGTAGTAGGGCAAATAAGACAAATAAAATTGATTCCAATGGGATTTTGAAAATTTTATTTTGTTGATGGATCACATGTTGATTGGATGCCATGTGCTTGTTTATTTTATCTTATGTGGGTTGCCCAATTAATGTGTGCTGTGCTGGGGCCTGCGTGCCTGGATTAAAAATGTAAATTATTATATTTGTGATCTGCGCATCACATTTTAATTAATTTATTGTGTAATTGACCTGCGTGTCAATCTTGTCTAGATAGATTAAATTGTAATTTTATTCAAGACAAGAGCACAGAGCACACATGGTAGAGGCGCATGCAGCAGTGGCTTGACCAGGTGGGAGGTCTAGGGTTCGACCCTATGACAGGCGCATTTTACCTGGTGGGCGCACCTGAGCTGCAGTGGGCGCTTAGGCCCTGGGTTGGGCCAGATGAGATGCAAAAGACCCATGAAGAGCTCAAGTGAAGACTTAAGTTAAAATTAAGGTCTTACTTAGGGTTAATGGGCTTTTACCACATAAGATCAGCATGCTTTCTACTTATCGTTTTTATAATTATAATTGCATGATTTATCTTCTGCTATCACCATAGGGTTTGCATGATAGTTAAGAAGATAAAAGGACCGTTAAAATCCAACGCTATAATATCAAGCTCGTAAGCCTTCTGACGCGAAACCTCACTGTTCTGACTATCGTTGGGGCCGTGTTGTACCCACTCAGTGAGCACGCCCATCTATCTTCAGACGGTGTGCGATTACACCTGCGTGTTACAGGGAAGGGATTTATCGCTTCTCGTTGCTCAGCATAGCACGTGGTGGTCCAGGGAGTAGGTCAGGTCAGCTTGACCATGTAGGCTACATATGGGGCATATGTCAGCTATATGGAGGCAGCCATCTGTGGGATCAGAGACTGTGTTGTACCAACTCAGTTGGCACAGTCTGCTGGATTGCCCAGATGAAGGGGAATCGCACGGGTTGGCGATTGGCAGGGACTGCCTACCAGAAATTAGTGCTTGTACTCTCTGTGCATCTTATCTCGCCTGAGCGGGACGCGGAGACCAAGTATGAAATCTGGATCCCATCTCACTAAAAGAGTCTTACTCTTTCGGACTGTTTTAATGGATTTTTCAGTCAGATAAAATAGTGAGAAAAGAATCTTTCTTAAGTCCTGGATTGATTCTAAACATTGATACTGACCTTGCTGTTCTTGCATTGTTGTAGATTCCTGCAGCAACGAACACCATGAGCTTCAATGTGCGATCCCTACTGGAAAGGGAGAAGTTTGCTGGGCAAAACTTCTCAGACTGGTACGGACACCTTAAGATTGTTCTTAAGGCAGAGAGGAAACTGTATGTCCTCGAGACGGCTATACCGCCTCAACCCGCTCCGAACGCCGCAAGGGCGGTTCGAGATGCCTATGAAAAGCATGTCAATGATAGCATTGATGTCGCTTGCCTGATGCTAGCGTCTATGACGCCACAGCTGCAGCGTCAGCATGAGGATATGTCTGCTATAGAAATTATAGCAAACCTCAAGATGCTGTATGCTGCACAGGCGAGGACTGAACGCTATAATTTGACCAAGCTTTTCTTTCAGAGCAAACTGGCTGAAGGGAGTCCAGTGGGAGCTCATGTGCTCAAGATGATTGGGCACAAAGAGGCTCTAGAGAAACTGGGGCATACCATCAATTAGGAGCTTGCTGTAGACATTATTCTGCAGTCCCTCCCGGCCTCTTTCGATCCGTTCATTATTAATTTTAATATGAACAAGATCGACTGTACTCCGGCAGAGTTGCTGAATATGCTCTTGACTACAGAGGAAACTCTAAAGGGAAAGCCTTCAACCTCTGTCTTGATGTTTCCGTCAAGGAACAAGAAGAAGGGGAAGAAGGGCAAAGCCCCTGTCAAGAATTACAACAAGGCTCTGAAACAAAAGGTCAAGCGGTCAAAGAAATACAGATGTTTCCATTGTGGCCAGCTGGGTCACTGGAAAAAGGACTGTAAAGCACTCCAAGGAGACAAGAAGGGAAGTATCGCTTCTGGCTCAGGTATTTTTGTGACTGAGGTCATGATATCTTCTTCTTCTATTTCATGGGTGTTGGACACTGCATGTGGAGTTCACATTTGTTCAAATGTACAGGAACTCAAGAGAAGAAGACAGGTGGGACAGCATGAGGTGGACCTACGAGTTGGAAACGGGGCACGGGTTGCTGCTGTTGCTGTAGGGGTTTATTACGTCTCATTACCATCTGGACTTGTATTAGAACTGGACAATTGTTATTTTGTTCCGAGTATTACGAAAAATATTATCTCTATTCCTGCTCTTGTCAGGAAAGGATTTTCCTTTGAATGCAATATTTCAAAGTGTGTTCTTTCTAATGATAATATTGTTTATGCTACTGGATCAATTAACAATGGATTATTCATGTTGGACATGGAATGTTCTATACAAAATATTGATAATAAGAAAGCCAAGTATGCAGATGACAGCACCTTGTTATGGCATAGTCGTTTAGGCCATATTAACAAGAAACGCATTAAGCAGTTGCATGATCATGGACTGCTGGGATCATTCTCCTGTGAGGAGATTGATACATGCAAAGCTTGTTTAATGGGTAAAATGACGAAGTCTCCTTTTCCTAACAAAGGTCAAAGGGCTTCAGGTTTACTTGACCTTATACACAGTGATGTGTGTGGGCCTTTTAGTAAACATGCCAGACGTGGCTATTCATACTTCATTACCTTTACTGATGATTTCAGTAGATATGGGTATGTCTAATTAATGAGACATAAAAGTGAATCTTTTGACAAGTTCAAAGAGTTCAGAAATGAAGTACAGAATCAGCTAGGCCGAAATATCAAGGCACTTCGCTCAGATCGAGGTGGAGAATACCTAAGTCGAGAATTTACTGACTATCTGAAGGAGTGTGGGATTATCTCACAGCTCACTCCACCAGGAACACCGCAATGGAATGGTGTGTCCGAGAGGAGGAACAGAACCTTACTGGATATGGTTCGTTCTATGATGAGTCAGGCTACTCTACCTTACTCCTTTTGGGGATTTGCACTGGAAACAGCTGCAAAAGTACTAAACCGAGTGCCATCCAAGGCAGTTTCAAAGACTCCATATGAGTTATGGTATGGGAAACAGCCGAGCTTGACATTTATTAAGATCTGGGGTTGCGAGGCTTATGTCAAAAAGCTCGCCTCTGGGAAACTAGAGAGCAGATCTGAGAAATGCATCTTTGTCGGTTACCCTAAGGAAACTAAGGGTTATTATTTCTACGATCCCAAAGGGAACAAGGTATTTGTTGCTCGGACGGCCATTTTTCTTGAGAAGGAGTTTCTTCTGCAAGAGGCCAGTGGGAGAGAAATAAAGCTGGATGAGAATCCAGAGGAAGGACAAAGTAGTCAAGCACAGTTGGATGAGCATGAGCCAGTAGAACAGGTTATTGAACAACCTGAGGCTCAGATATCACGAGAACCGCGAAGATCGGGAAGGATCCGTCGACAACCTGAGCGCTATGACGGAGTCTACATCATTGATCATGATGAACCCCTCACTTATGCGGATGCGGTCAGTGGACCGGAGTCAGCTAGATGGCTTGAAGCTATGCGAGCCGAAATGGACTCCATGTCAGATAACCAAGTCTGGGATTTGGTTGATCCGCCTCCGGGAGTAATCCCTATAGGCTGTAAATGGATCTTCAAGAAGAAGATTGACATGGATGGTAACGTGGTTACCTATAAGGGCAGGCTAGTTGCGAAAGGTTTCAAACAAATCTACGGGATAGATTATGATGAAACTTTCTCTCCTGTAGCCATGTTCAAGTCTATTCGGATTCTTTTCGCGATAGCATCATATTACGATTATGAGATCTGGCAGATGGATGTGAAGACCGCTTTCCTTAATGGAAAACTGGATGAGGATGTGTATATGACACAACCTGAAGGTTTCACTAATCCATCAGATCGTCATAAAATATGCAAGTTAAAGAAGTCCATTTATGGACTTAAGCAAGCATCAAAAGCTGGAATATTCGTTTTGATGAATCAATATGTGAATTTGGTTTCATCAAGAATGAAGATGACCCATGAAAGTCCCCAGAAGGGGGCAAAACCCTAAAGCATGGCGCGTATAAAATTTTTAAGCAGCGGAAGAGGGTTTCTAGGGGATCGGATTCATGCATAACATATGATCAACTTGTTAAACCGATTGCAAACATAGAAGATGTCATACCGATGCCATTTCTAGATGGCGACTTGGAAGCAGAGAGCGATAGGGATCTCCTCCAAAGGATGCGCACACAAGATGAAGAAGTCGCCTACTCCGATGGTGCTCCTTGTGCTAGCAAGGTTCCAAGAGGTCCTTGTCGTATGGAAGGGAAGAGAGAACCTTTTCTTTGCTTGGCGATTTGCTTCTTGTCGTCAACCCCAAAAAAACACTCGAATGAGAGAGCCACGCGAGGAAGGAGCGACAATAGGCGTGAAGAGAAGCTATCGTGAGGCGTGGTCACGATTTGGAAACATGGTTTCAAAAAATAGTAAACCACTCTCTTCATGCGACCATGGGATTACCCCAAGCGCATACTCCTCTCCACTTGAACCATGCGCTCACTTGATGAGCTGGTTCAATTTCAGTTTGGTCCAAGACCAATTAACCCAAGCGATTTGGTCTAGATCACAATTAAACCCTAAGGCTCCAGATCCAACCGTTCATCTCTTGATGCTCCTGATCTCACTGATCTAGCATCCATTCTCTCGATCGAAGCTTACCGATCTCAAGCCCTAATCAATCAAACATGATCAGACCAGATCTCACTTACAATCAGAGATTAAATCCTTTCAAACTGAACCCAAACAATTCAGTCCATACGATCTGACTTAAGTAAGCCATATCATCAAATTGTGCGACCCTGAGGGTTTTCTTTAAATGTCGGTAACGATAACTCACGTTATCACGATCAGTGAGGGGTATCTAGCAACACATCACTGTCTCCCGATATAAAGAAAAGAGTCTTCCAAGACTACACCCAAACCACAGCACAAGTGTGAATCCACTTCACAAGGCATGCAAGTTTCCTTTGCCACTGGATGTTCTTATTGGACAAGCGTGTCAAGCTTGTAGCTCCAATATGATGAGCATGATTAGATCAGATGATCATAGTCACCTGGGTATGGCCATACACTTTCTCAATCATCTCATCCAGGGGGGCCCCTTTAGAACATCACACTCCAATCAAGGAGACGGCAATCCTATATCTATCACTAGCGCCCTAACATGACTCAAGTTCACCATCCAAGATAGTCTATAACCATTATGTTTCAAATGATATTGAACTACCTCAAAACAATGACAATCATCATTTAGAAACACAAGTGATCTCAAGTCAGAGGAAATGTGCCACTTGTTGCAATCAAGGATTATTCACATTGTGACAAGCAATTGAATATCCTAGTAGGGTCTGTCCAGTACATCCAATGTACCCATGAGTCTACATCTTATTCCATGCTCGAAGCATCCTATAAGATTAGAACACATATTAGTCTCAATCATATCAAGGTTGTCTCATGTTCACCAAGATATCTCGACTAAGGACCTTACAGCATGTCAGCCTAGCTGAACACCATTGAGACATTATTCAGAAGTATATGTATTGCAGCAGATAATATAACAAACTGAATAACAACCATTGCCTTTATAAACATAAGAGTTTATACATGATACTGTTATAATCCCAAGGCCTCAAACATTAGCCTTAAGGGCATACCCCAACAATCTCCCACTTGCACTTAATCTAATGGTTGAGGAATCTCAAACCCATATTATTACAGTGCTTCTCATGCTTCTACTGCGCTAGAGGCTTAGTAAGCGGGTCTGCCAGATTGTCATCTGTATGAACCTTGCAGACTTTGATCTCACCACGATCTATGATCTCCCTGATCAAGTGAAACCGCCTCTGTATGTGCTTGGACTTCTAGTGCGACCGTGGTTCCTTTGCTTGTGCGATTGCTCCAGTGTTATCACAGAAGATAACCAAAGGATCTGCACTCGAAGGAACAACACCAAGTTCTTGAACGAACTTACGAATCCACACTGCCTCCTTGGATGCTTCCGAGGCTGCTACATACTCGGCTTCTGTGGTAGAATCAGCAACAATTGACTGTTTGAAACTTTTCCACACCACTGCTCCTCCATTCAAGCTAAAAACATAGCCTGATTGCGATCGGAAATCATCCTGGTCAGACTGGAACGAAGCGTCAGTATATCCTTCTATACTGAGTTCTTCCTGACGACCATATACCAAGAACATATCTTTGGTCCTCCGAAGATATTTTAAAATGTTCTTGACTGCAATCCAGTGCGCCATACCTGGATTACTTTGGAACCGACTGGTCACGCTTAATCCGTAAGCGACGTCTGGGCGAGTACACAACATCGCATACATAATGGATCCAATAGCCGAAGCATAAGGCGTATTGTCCATTTCATCTTTCTCAGTCTGTGTTTGTGGACACTAACTCTTCGAAAGATTCAGACCATGTCTGACTGGAAGATATCCTCTTTTAGAATTCTCTAAATGAAATCTCTCCAGGACTTTATCGATGTAAGTACTCTGGCATAGCCCGAGAAGCCTCTTAGATCTATCCCTGTAGATCTTCACACCTAATACATAGGCTGCTTCTCCTAAATCTTTCATCTGGAAACATTTCCTTAACCATGCCTTAACCGCATGCAGTTCAGGAATATCGTTTCCAATGATTAAGATATCATCGACGTAGAGGACTAGGAAAGTAATCACGCTCCCACTAAACCTCTTATATACACACGGGTCATCCTCGTTCTTGATGAAACCAAATTCAGAGATTGATTCATCAAAACGAATATTCCAGCTTCTCGATGCTTGTTTAAGTCCATAAATAGACTTCTTTAACTTGCATATTTTATGACGATCTGATGGATTAGTGAAACCTTCTGGTTGTGTCATATACACATCCTCATCCAGATTTCCATTAAGGAAAGCTGTCTTCACATCCATTTGCCAGATCTCATAATCATAATATGCTGCTATCGCGAAAAGAATCCGAATAGACTTAAACATAGCTACAGGTGAGAAAGTTTCATCATAATCTATCCCGTAGATTTGTTTGAAACCTTTCGCAACTAGCCTGCCTTTATAGGTAACCACGTTACCATCCATGTCAATCTTCTTCTTGAAGATCCATTTACAGCCTATAGGGATAACTCCCGGAGGCGGATCAACCAAATCCCAGACTTGGTTATCTGACATGGAGTCCATCTCGGCGCGCATAGCTTCAAGCCATCTCGCTGAATCCGGTCCACTGACCGCATCCGCATAAGTGAGGGGTTCATCATTATCAATGATGTAGACTCCGTCATAGCGCTCAGGCTGTCGACGGATCCTTCCCGATCTTCGCGGTTCCCGTGATATCTGAGCCTCAGGTTGTTCAGTAACCTGTTCTACCGGCTCAGGCTCATCCAACTGTGCTTGACCACTTTGTCCTTCCTCTGGATTCTCATCCAGCTTTATTTCTCTCCCACTGGCCTCTTGCAGAAGAAACTCCTTCTCAAGAAATATGGCCGTCCGAGCAACAAACACCTTGTTCTCTTTGGGATCGTAGAAATAATAACCCTTAGTTTCCTTAGGGTAACCGACAAAGATACATTTCTCAGATCTGCTCTCTAGTTTTCCAGAGGCGAGCTTTTTGACATAAGCCTCGCAACCCCAGATCCTGATAAATGTCAAGCTAGGCTATTTCCCATACCATAATTCATATGGGGTCTTTGAAACTGCCTTGGATGGCACTCGGTTTAGTACCTTTGCAGCTGTCTCCAGTGCTAATCCCCAAAAGGAGTAAGGTAGAGTAGCTTGACTCATCATAGAACGAACCATATCCAATAAGGTTCTATTCCTCCTCTCAGACACACCATTCCATTGCGGTGTTCCTGGTGGAGTAAGCTGTGAGATAATCCCACACTCCTTTAGATAGTCAGTAAACTCTCGACTTAGGTATTCTCCACCTCGATCAGAACGAAGTGCCTTGATATTTCGGTCAAGCTGATTCTGTACTTCATTCTTGAACTCTTTGAACTTGTCAAATGATTCACTTTTATGTCTCATAAGATAGACATAACCATATCTACTGAAATCATCAGTGAAGGTAATGAAGTACTGATAGCCACCTCTGGCATGTTTACTAAAAGGCCCACACACATCACTGTGTATAAGGTCAAGTAAACCTGAAGTCCTTTGACCTTTATGAGGAAAAGGCGACTTCGTCATTTTGCCCATCAAACAAGCTTTGCATGTATCAATCTCCTCATAGGAGAATGATCCCAGCAGTCCATAATCATGCAACCGCTTAATGCGTTTCTTATTAATATGACCTAAACGACTATGCCATAGCAAGGTGCTGTCATCAGCATATTTGGCTTTCTTATTATCAATATTGTGTATAGAACATTCCATGTCCAACATGAATAACCCATTGTTAATTGAACCAGTAGCATAAACAATATTATCTAAAGAAAGAACACACATTGAAATATTGCATTCAAAGGAAAACCCCTTCCTGACAAGAGCAGGAATGGAGATAATATTTTTAGTAATGCTGGGAACAAAGTAACAATTGTCTAGTTCCAATACAAGTCCAGATGGTAAAGAGATGAAATAGTCTCCTACAGCAACAGCAGCAACCCGTGCCCCGTTTCCAACTCGTAGGTCCACCTCATGCTGTCCCACCTGTCTTCTTCTCTTGAGTTCCTGTACATTTGAACAAATGTGAACTCCACATGCAGTGTCCAACACCCATGAAATAGAAGAAGATGAAACCATGACTTCCGTCACGTATATACCTGAGCCAGAAGCGATGCTTCCCCTCTTGTCTCCTTGGAGCGCTTTATAGTCCTTTTTCCAGTGACCCAGCTGGCCACAGTGGAAACATCTGTATTCCTTCGACCGCTTGACCTTTTGCTTCAGAGCCTTGCTGTAGCTCTTGACAGGGGTCTTGCCCTTCTTCCCCTTCTTCTTGTTCCTTGAAGGAAACATCAAGACAGAGGTTGAAGGCTTTCCCTTCAGAGTCTCCTTAGTAGTCAAGAGCATATTCAGCAGCTCTGCCGGAGTACAATCGATTTTGTTCATATTAAAGTTAATGATGAACGCATCGAAAGAGGGCGAGAGAGACTGCAGAATAATGTCTACAGCAAGCTCCTGATTGATGGTATGCCCCAGTTTCTCTAGAGCCTCCTTGTGCCCAATCATCTTGAGCACGTGAGCTCCCACTGGGCTCCCTTCAGCCAGTTTGCTCTGAAAGAACAGCTTAGTCAAATTATAGCGCTCAGTCCTCGCCTGCGCAGCATACAGCATCTTGAGGTTTGCTATAATTTGTATAGCAGACATATCCTCATGCTGACGCTGCAGCGGTGGCGTCATAGACGCTAGCATCAAGCAAGCGACATCAATGCTATCATTTACATGCTTTTCATAGGCATCCCGAACCGCCCTTGCGGCGTTCGGAGCGGGCTGAGGCGGTATAGCCGTCTCGAGGACATACAGTTTCCTCTCTGCCTTAAGAACAATCTTAAGGTGTCCGTACCAGTCTGAGAAGTTTGGTCCAGCAAACTTCTCCCTTTCCAGTAGGGATCGCACATTGAAGCTCATGGTGTTCGTTGCTGCAGGAATCTACAACAATGCAAGAACAGCAAGGTCAGTATCAATGTTCAGAATCAATCCAGGACTTAAGAAAGATTCTTTTCTCACTATTTTATCTGACTGAAAAATCCAAGAAAACAGTCCGAAAGAGTAACACTCTTTTAGTGAGATGGGATCCAGATTTCATACTTGGTCTCCGCGTCCCGCTCAGGCGAGATAAGATGCACAGAGAGTACAAGCACTAATTTCTGGTAGGCAGTCCCTGCCAATCGCCAACCCGTGCGATTCCCCTTCATCTGGGCAATCCAGCTGACTGTGCCAACTGAGTTGGTACAACACAGTCTCTGATCCCACAGATGGCTGCCTCCATGTGCTACCATATGCGCCACATATGTGGCCTACATGGTCAAGCTGACCCGACCTACTCCCTGGACCACCACGTGCTATGCTGAGCAACGAGAAGCGATAAATCCCTTCTCTGTAACACGCAGGTGTAATCCCGCACCGTCTGAAGATAGATGGACGTGCCCACTGAGTGGGTACAACACGGCTCCAACGATAATCAGAACAGTGAGGTTTCGCGTCAGAAGGCTTACGAGCTTGATATTTTAGCGTTGGATTTTAACGGTCTTTTATCTTCTTGACTATCATGCAATTCCTATGGTGATAGCAGAAGATAAACTCATGCAATTCTAATTATAAAAGCAATAAATAGAAAGCATGCTGATCTTATGTGGTAAAAGCCCATTAAGCCTAAGTTAGACCTTAAATTAAACTTAAGTCTTCACTTGCTTTTCTTCATGGGTCTTTTGCTTCTCATCTGGCCCAACCCAGGGCCTAAGCGCCATCTGCAGCTCAGGTGCGCCTACCAGGGAAAATGCGCCTGGTCCCAGAGTCGAACCCTGGACCTCCCACCTGGTCAAGCCTCTGCTGCAAGCGCCTCTGCCAAGTGTGCTCTGTGCTCTTGTCTGATTAATTTACAAATTAATCTATCTAGACAAGATTGACTCGCAGGTCAATTACATTTTATAAATTAAATGCAATGTGATGCGCAGATCATAATATAAATTAATTTACAAGTTTTAACCTGGCTCGCAGGCCCCAGCACAGCACACATTAATTAGGCGTCCCACATAAGATTAAATAAACAAGCATATGCTTACAATCAACATGTGATCCATTCATGAAAATAAAATTTTCAAAAAACCCATTGGCATCAATTTTATTTTCCTTATGTGCCCTACTACCTTACAACGGTCCATTAATAGCGATCCACTCATCAGACCTAGTCAGATCCACTGCCCTTGCATGCACCAAGTCCTAACTGACTTGAGTCGACCCAGTGGTCAACTATGCATGCGCTAGGGCTGAACAACCTACATGAGTTTTGGCAAGCGGGTGTGACCCCGGGCCTAACTCATGCGTGTTCACTAGTTGTCTCAACCAGACCTCGCTACACGCCTTTGATGCAGTCGACCTATAGCCACCTTATGCTTGCGCATAGGTGCCATCTGGTCGACCCATCTAGGCTGTCAGATGGTCTGATCAGACTAGTTGGATCTTAACTAGAGATGACTTCAACCCTACTAACCCGTCTAAGGACTTATAGCAGGCGCCATTTAGATCTAAGGTGAGTCGCGCAAGTAAAGAAGTTTTTGAGAAAAACTAAATGTATGCGCCAACTAGATACATGCGCTAATGATAAAAAATCATACTTCATGTAGTTTTCGCATGAATAACTTTCGCATGTAGTTTAGATCTAAGGTGTTGCGCAAACATGGATCACTAAAGTTAAGCAATCATACAAACATGCATATAACCTGGCTCTGATACCAATTGAAAGTCCCCAGAAGGGGGCGAAACCCTAAAGCATGGCGCGTATAAAATTTTTAAGCAGCGGAAGAGGGTTTCTAGGGGATCGGATTCATGCATAACATATGATCAACTTGTTAAACCGATTGCAAACATAGAAGATGTCATACCGATGCCATTTCTAGATGGCGACTTGGAAGCAGAGAGCGATAGGGATCTCCTCCAAAGGATGCGCACACAAGATGAAGAAGTCGCCTACTCCGATGGTGCTCCTTGTGCTAGCAAGGTTCCAAGAGGTCCTTGTCGTATGGAAGGGAAGAGAGAACCTTTTCTTTGCTTGGCGATTTGCTTCTTGTCATCAACCCCAAAAAAACACTCGAATGAGAGAGCCACGTGAGGAAGGAGCGACAATAGGCGTGAAGAGAAGCTATCGTGAGGCGTGGTCACGATTTGGAAACATGGTTTCCAAAAATAGTAAACCACTCTCTTCATGCGACCATGGGATTACCCCAAGCGCATACTCCTCTCCACTTGAACCATGCGCTCACTTGATGAGCTGGTTCAATTTCAGTTTGGTCCAAGACCAATTAACCCAAGCGATTTGGTCTAGATCACAATTAAACCCTAAGGCTCCAGATCCAACCGTTCATCTCTTGATGCTCCTGATCTCACTGATCTAGCATCCATTCTCTCGATCGAAGCTTACCGATCTCAAGCCCTAATCAATCAAACATGATCAGACCAGATCTCACTTACAATCAGAGATTAAATCCTTTCAAACTAAACCCAAACAATTCAGTCCGTACGATCTGACTTAAGTAAGCCATATCATCAAATTGTGCGACCCTGAGGGTTTTCTTTAAATGTCGGTAACGATAACTCACGTTATCACGATCAGTGAGGGGTATCTAGCAACACATCACTGTCTCCCGATATAAAGAAAAGAGTCTTCCAAGACTACACCCAAACCACAGCACAAGTGTGAATCCACTTCACAAGGCATGCAAGTTTCCTTTGCCACTGGATGTTCTTATTGGACAAGCGTGTCAAGCTTGTAGCTCCAATATGATGAGCATGATTAGATCAGATGATCATAGTCACCTGGGTATGGCCATACACTTTCTCAATCATCTCATCCAGGGGGGCCCCTTTAGAACATCACACTCCAATCAAGGAGACGGCAATCCTATATCAATCACTAGCGCCCTAACATGACTCAAGTTCACCATCCAAGATAGTCTATAACCATTATGTTTCAAATGATATTGAACTACCTCAAAACAATGACAATCATCATTTAGAAACACAAGTGATCTCAAGTCAGAGGAAATGTGCCACTTGTTGCAATCAAGGATTATTCACATTGTGACAAGCAATTGAATATCCTAGTAGGGTCTGTCCAGTACATCCAATGTACCCATGAGTCTACATCTTATTCCATGCTCGAAGCATCCTATAAGATTAGAACACATATTAGTCTCAATCATATCAAGGTTGTCTCATGTTCACCAAGATATCTCGACTAAGGACATTACAGCATGTCAGCCTAGCTGAACACCATTGAGACATTATTCAGAAGTATATGTATTGCAGCAGATAATATAACAAACTGAATAACAACCATTGCCTTTATAAACATAAGAGTTTATACATGATACTGTTACAATCCCAAGGCCTCAAACATTAGCCTTAAGGGCATACCCCAACAACCCGTGTGTATATAAGAGGTTTAGTGGGAGCGTGATTACTTTCCTAGTCCTCTACGTCGATGATATCTTAAACATTGGAAACGATATTCCTGAACTGCATGCTGTTAAAGCATGGTTAAGAAAATGTTTCCAGATGAAAGATCTAGGAGAAGCAGCCTATGTGTTAGGTGTGAAGATCTACAGGGATAGATCTAAGAGGCTTCTCGGGCTGTGCCAGAGTACTTACATCGATAAAGTCCTGGAGAGATTCCATTTAGAGAATTCTAAAAGAGGATATCTTCCAGTCAGACATGGTCTGAATCTTTCAAAGAGTCAGTGTCCACAAACACAGACTGAGAAAGATGAAATGGACAATACACCTTATGCTTCGGCTATTGGGTCCATTATGTATGCGATGTTGTGTACTCGCCCAGACGTCGCTTACGGGTTAAGCGTGACCAATCGATTCCAAAGTAATCCAGGTCAGGCGCACTGGATTGCGGTCAAGAACATTTTAAAATATCTGCGGAGGACCAAAGATATGTTCTTGGTATATGGTGGTCAGGAAGAACTCAGTATTGAAGGATATACTGACGCTTCATTCCAATTGGACCAGGATGATTTCCGATCGCAATCAGGCTATGTTTTTAGCTTGAATGGAGGAGCAGTGGTGTGGAAAAGTTTCAAACAGTCTATTGTTGCTGATTCCACAACAGAAGCCGAGTATGTTGCCGCCTCAGAAGCATCTAAGGAGGCAGTGTGGATTCGTAAGTTCATTCAAGAACTTGGTGTTGTTCCTTCGAGTGCAGATCCTTTGGTTATCTTCTGTGATAACACTGGAGCAATCGCACAAGCAAAGGAACCACGGTCGCACCAGAAGTCCAAGCACATACAGAGACGGTTTCACTTGATCCGGGAGATCATTGATCGTGGTGAGATCAAAATCTGCAAGGTTCATACAGATGACAATCTGGCAGACCCGCTTACCAAGCCTCTGGCGCAGCAGAAGCATGAGAAGCACTATAATAATATGGGTTTGAGATTTCTCAACCATTAGATTAAGTGCAAGTGGGAGATTGTTGGGGTATGCCCTTAAGGCTAATGTTTGAGGCCTTGGGATTCTATCAGTATCATGTATAAACTCTTATGTTTATAAAGGCAATGGTTGTTATTCAGTTTGTTACATTGTCTGCTGCAATAAGTGTGCTTCTGAATAATGTCTCAATGCGGTTCAGCTAGGCTGACATGCTGTAATGTCCTTAGTCGAGATATCTTGGTGAACATGAGACAGCCTTGATATGATTGAGACTAATATGTGTTCTAATCTTAGAGGATGCTTCGAGCATGGAATAAGATGTAGACTCATGGGTACATTGGATGTACTGGACAGACCCTACTAGGATATTCAATTGCTTGTCACAATGTGAATAATCCTTGTTTGCAACAAGTGGCACATGTCCTCTGACTTGAGATCACTTGTGTTTCTAAATGATGATTGTCATTGTTTTGAGGTAGTTCAATATCATTTGAAACATAATGGTTATAGACTATCTTGGATAATGATCATGAGTCAGGTTAGGACACTAGTGATAGATATAGGATTGCCGTCTCCTTGATTGGAGTGTGATGTTCTAAAGGGCCCCCCCTGGATGAGATGATTGAGAAAGTGTATGGCCATACCCAGGTGACTATGATCATCTGATCTAATCATGCTCATCATATTGGAGCTACAGGCTTGACACGCTTGTCCAATAAGAACATCCAGTGGCAAAGGAAACATGTATGCCTCGTGAAGTGGATTCACACTTGTGCTGTGGTTTGGGTGTAGTCTTGGAAGACTCTTTCCTTTATATCGGGAGACAGTGATGTATTGCTAGATACCCCTCACTGATTGTGATAACGTAAGTTATCGTTACCGACATTTAAAGGAAACCCTTAGGGTCGCACAATTTGATGATATGGCTTACTTAAGTCAGATCGTGTGGACTGAATTGTTTGGGTTCAGTTTAAAGGGATTTAAACTCTGATTGTAAGTGAGATCTGGTCTGATCATGTTTGATTGATTAGGGCTTGAGATCGGTAAGCTTCGATTGAGAGATTGGATGCTAGATCGGTGAGATCGGGAGCATCAAGAGATGAACGGTTAGATCTTGAACCTTTAGGGTTTATTGTGATCTAGACCATATGGCTTGGGTTAATTGGTCTTTGAACCAAACCGACATTGAACCAGCTCATTGAGTGAGCGTATGGTTCAAGGGAGAGAGCAAAATGCGTTGGGGTAAACCCATGAACGCATGAACGCATGAACGTTAGGCTGTTACTATTTTTGGTTTTCCAAAATAAGGTAACGCACTACACGTTAGAGAGAGTTACGCCCTCTCTCGTCTCTTCACGTCTTGTCGCCTCTTCTCTCGTGGGAGAACTTCTTCACGCTTTGGAGAGAGTTTTAGCCAAGAAAGGAGATCATCTAAATCCCCTCAACGCGATCAGGAGACTTGGAGATCCTTGCTAGCACAAGGAGCAACAAGAAGTAGCCGATCCATCGTCTTGTGTGCGTCATCTTTGGAGGAGAACCATTTCGTTCTCTCATTTCCAAGCCGCCATCCAAAGCAATGGCTATGGTAAGATCACCTGTCGATCTTTGCAAGTTTTTAACAAGTTGATCATATGACATGCATGCGATCTAGAAACCCTTGCTTCCGCTTCGAATTTTTGTTATGCGCCTATTAGGGTTTCGCTCCCCCTTGAAGGGGACTTACAAGGCTTGCTTAGCATTTATTTGCTAACCCGTGAGGGATGTTTATGCAGTTGCAGTTCAGGAGGAGTCAGGTCGTTTGGCAAATCCCCACAAGCGCAGTTACGCTTGAAGTGCTTCAGGAGGCAAGAGAATCCATGAGATAGTTGTTAGAGTTTAGTTGTTAGTTATTTTTGTTATTCCTAAAAAGCTAAAGTGTTAGCTAGTTGATCAGTTGTACACCTTTTACTATTGGATATGTTTTCTTAGATTTGGAATTACTAATAAAAAGACATGTTTTTCTTCCGCACTTATTGGATTTTACTCATTGCTTTTATTGAGGTGTAACAATATTACACCACCACCACCATATGAACCATCAATCCCTTTTCTCCAGGAAAAATCATTAGGGATTTTTGCATTATAGTTGGTGGAGAGGATAATGACGATGAGGTAGATAAAATATTATTTGATGCAAATCCAACCACAGGTACCCAAAAGATAACACATGAGATTCTTGATCACATTGGCATTGAGGTAACTGAAAAACCAAAAATAAAATTTGAAAGCTTCTTGATCAATCCAGGGTATGAATTCTTTGATTTTAATTCTAATCTTCTTCCAGTTGCTGATACAAATCTAAAGGAAGAATGCATGATTTTACTCTTGGATAAATACAGATAAATTATTGAGTATTCTTTGCATGACTGTAACTTTTATTTTTGTATGCATGTACTAGCTACTGCAACATGGAACCACCTATTTAACAGGATATATTTGGTGGACACACTCTTGAGATAAAGAAAAAATAGAAGATTATATGCTCTCTACTATGGCACAGATTCACCAACTCCACCATGACATGAAGTTGTGGTCAAGCTAATGACCTTAAACAAGCACTTTTGGGAGGCAGCCCAAATGTTTGAATTTTATTAATTTTTGCATTCTTAGTTTTTGGTTTTTGATTTTATTTATATTTTTAGGAATTTTTGCAGCATGTATTGATGAATTTTTATTGATGGACAATCTTCTGATAAGTTGTTTTATTTGTAGGAATTTTTGGAGAATTTTTATATGAGAGAAAAGTGATTAACGAGACCATCATGGGTGCAGCCATGAATCATTCACGGACCGTGATTCTTGCGGCAATCTCTTTATGAGTATATTTAAACATGATTTTGATAGTGAAACATGATGGTATTTAATGTCTGAAACTTGTTTACATTGAAAAATATGATTATCTTTGATGTGACAGTTTCTAGATTTTTCTAGGTTATGTTTTCATTCTTTTGATATGATTATATAGGTTTTCGCCAACATTTTTAAATACCATCATGATATGATTATTCTGAAATCTACCATTCATTGATTTTTAATGTTCATGTATATGCAACAATTTAAGTCTAGGGTGTCCTTCATGATTTGCTTTTTCTTCAAAGCTTTACAGATATGAATTTTGAATGTATATGATTTTTAAGGATAATCAATTTTGTTTTATCCTTGATCTTTCTTAGGAAACATTTTGAGTGATTGATTTGATGACTTAGGGAATTTTTGAAATTTCATGTAGACTTAGATTGTTGAGTAAATTCAATTCTGGTATTGATAAAATACATATGTGAATTGTTATATGTTCATATGACACATGCAAAGTATCTTGTTACTTGAAGTTTAATTTATCTATTTTTGCTTGATGGAAATTTTTATGAATAGAAAATTGGTGATATTTATTTAACTGAGATTTGCTCCAACTCCTCTAGTTGAGAAATCTTAAGTCATGAGTTATATTATACTATCGTTTGGTATACTTTAAATCTGTTGTGATCAAGTAACAGGGGGAGAATTTTTAAAACAAATATTTAACCCTCTTGTAGAAAGATCAACAACGATTTAAATACGATGCCACTGACCGGCTTTCTCCAAAAAAAAATAAAAAAAAATAGAGAAAAAGAGAAAGCTGTAGGTTATGTGGACAACTCCGCTGACTTTCATGATAGAGACTATGAGTTAAATTATACCACTCTGTGGTATACTTTAAACAATGTTATGATGCTAACAGCAAGGGGCATATAACCGTTTAAAGACCAAATTGCTTTAAAAATCTCTTATCTTTAACATCACCGAGATTCTTGAACTAAATTTTTGTCTGCTGAGTAAGATAGATTTATTAAAATGAAAGTATTTGATATTTAGTGTGTGAAAAATGAATATTATGACATGAATTATGGATTTTATTTTTCTTGGATTGTAACCTCTTAGGAATTTATTTCTATTATGATTTTTTCTTGAATTACTCGAGTTAGAAAGATTCATTGCTTAAATTGTGGACTAAGGGTGTTATTAGGGGCAAAAACAAATGAGTGTTCCTTATCTTTACATTTTCCATACATATCATAGTATTGCTTGAGGACAAGCAAATTTCTAAGTCTAGGGTATTCTGATGCGTTGCATTTACACCATGTTTTTGCCTATATTTTAGATCATATTTTGAGCTTAATTCAATGATTTTGTGATATTTTTAGTGTTTTTGCTTCACTTTGCATAGAATCTTCACTTTTCTTGGTTTTTATGAAAATGTAGGTAAAATGGCTAAAAAATGATGGATTTTGCAACTTTTAAAGCCAAAATACGATTCCCGAGGAAATTACGAAGTTGCAAGTCAAATCTGGAGTCAAAACAATGAAGAAAGCAACTTTCATAGCCTTGGCCGTAATTATTGGGCTGGCCGTAATTTTTGGCTTCGAAGGGCAGAAAAACGGCTAAGTCTAAAAGTCCACAGAAACTTTCACGGGTGAAGCCGTGAATACTTCACGGTCCATGAATATTTCTGTGCATAGGAGTTTTTATACACAGAAAGAATTACGGCCAAAGCCGTAAACTCATCACGGGCGGTGAAAGTTTCCGCCCCTTCACTTATCTCGCTCGATTCGACTCCAAACCGAACCAAAATTGAACCAAACTCTCCAAAAACCTTCCTAGATGGGTTCTATACTGATTAGACTATAAAAGGAAGGGTTTTGGAATGGTTTCGGGGGCTTCTAGGCACGAAAATGAAGGGCTGTAGCGGCAGCGGCGATAGAGGCGACAACTCAATTTCGAAGCATATTCCAGCGAGATTTTGTGTGAAAGCAATGATTGATAGACTATTCCGCCTTTATAACACTCGTCTTACCGTTAATGCAGCCGCTGGAGGAGCTTTGATGAACAAGGCAATCGATGAAGCCTACAATTCAATCGAAGAAATGGCGCTCAACCACTACCAATGATCGGGCGAGAGAGGTACTTCATCTCGACAAGCCGGTAAATATGAACTTGACGCTCTTAGTTCTCTTGCTGCAAAAGTAGATTTGTTGTCTCATAAGCTTGATTCTATGAACATGTGTCATAATGCTGCTATGTGTGAAATTTGTGGGATAGAAGGTCATCTATCTCACACCTGTCAATTAGGAAATATGGTATCACAAGACCCCCCCACCCACCTTGGTAAATGCTGTAAGTAACTTTAACCCGAGTGTCCAAAACAACCCTTATTCCAATACCTACAACCCTGAGTGGAAGAATCATCCCAACTTTTCCTATAGAAATAACAATGCAGCTCAACCGTCAAACTATAGTCAACCCCCTGGATTTCATTCATCCAACAATGGGTATCAACCTAAACAATTTGACCAACCACCACAACCAAGCACCAACACAATACCACAAGAACAAACCCTAGAATCACGATTTGACAGCTTCATGTCAGCGCAAAGAAAGCAATGGACTGCATGCTAGAAGCAATCATAAACTTAACCACGAACCAGAAGATAATGGAAAACCAAATAACCCAACAGGCTAGTACATCTACTAGACCACCGGGCAGATTGCCTGGAAAGCCTGAAACAAATCCCAAAGAGCATTGTAATGCCATTACCACACGTAGTGGCAAGCAACTTGAGGAACCAGAAATGCCCAAGGATGACCACTGTGGGAATCAAATCAGAACCCCTGAGTTTGAGGAACCCAATGAATTTGTCGCTGAGAGTGAACCACAGACGAAAGAAACTGAACCTGTCTATGTTCCACCACCACCTTACAAACCGCTAATTCCATTCCCCCAGAGGTTGGTAAAAGCGAAACTTGACCGTCAATTCGGTAAATTTTTAGAAGTTTTAAAGAAATTGTACATTAACATACCATTTACCGATGGCTTGTCACAAATGCCATCCTATGCAAAGTTTTTGAAGGAAATCTTGTCAAATAAAAGAAAAATGGAGGAACACGGCACAGTGGCATTAACTGAGGAATGCAGCACAATCATCCAAAACAAGTTACTGCCAAAGCTGAAAGATCCAGACAGCTTTACCATTCAATGCCTGATCGGAGACACTCCTTTCAACCGTGCTTTGTGCGATCTTGGAGCCAATGTAAGTCTGATGCCACTTTCTCTTCGCAAGAAATTGGATATTAGAGACTTGAAGCCGACGAATATCTCTTTACAATTGGCCAACCGTTCTGTGCGACATCCGGCAGGAATTCTTGAAGATGTGCCAATGAAAGTCGGTAAATTTTTTATTCCAGCTGATTTTGTTGTACTTGAGATGGAGGAAGACTCCATACTTCCTATAATACTAGGCAGACCATTTTTGGCAACTGTCGGTTCTATAATCAACGTTAAAGACGGGAAGTTGACACTGCGCGTAGGTGAAGATACAGTCGAATTTGATATTACTGAAAGCCTAAAGAAGCCTCTTTTTGCAGACTCCTACTGTAGTATCAGAGTCATCGATAATGAGCTTGATTCGACTTACATCCCTCGGACAAACATCGACCCTCTCGAAGTGTCTCTGATGGGTGATTATGACGAAGAGCAGGAAGAAGAAGTCCGTGCTTATGCTAATATTCTCGACTCGAGCACCGCAGTTGAGCTAGGTATAGAAAAGCTTGAGGAATCAACTGCACCGAAATCTGAGGTCTGTAAACAACTTAACCTAGAGCTCAAATCCTTGCCGAGCAACCTCAGGTATGAATTTTTAGGTGAGAATTCTACTTACCCTGTCATTATAGCAAATCATCTTGATTCAGAACAAACGAACATTCTCCTGGATAAGCTTCGACAATATAAGAAGGTAATTGGCTTCACTTTAGATGACATAAAAGGTATTAACCCTTCTTTATGCATGCTCAGGATACATCTCGAAGAGGACAACAAATCATCTATCGAATACCAGAGACGTTTGAACCTGAACCTGAAGGAGGTAGTCAAGAAAGAAATTTTGAAACTATTGGATGCTAGGGTTATTTACCCTATTTCGGATAGCCAATAGGTAAGTCTGGTACATGTGGTACCAAAAAAAAGGAGGAGTAATGATAGTGAATAATGAAAATAACGAATTGATCCCGCAAAGAACCGTTACCGGGTGGCGCATGTGTATCGACTACCAAAAATTGAACAAAGCCACCCGGAAGGACCATTTTCCTCTCCCCTTTATTGACCAAATGCTTGAAAGATTAGCCACTAACTCTGATTTTTGTTTCTTGGATGGCTACTCAGGATTTTTCCAAATACCGATACACCCGGACGACCAAGAGAAAACCACGTTTACATGTCCTTTCGGCACTTTCGCTTATCGACGTATGCCGTTTGGCCTATGTAACACGCCAGCTACATTCCAGCGATGCATGATGGCAATCTTTTCCGATCTCATTGAAAACATCTTGGACGTCTTTATGGACGACTTTTCGGTATGCAAGTCTAGTTTTGATTCTTGTCTATCTAACCTGACCCAAGTTTTGCAGCGTTGTGAAGAAACGAATTTGGTGCTTAATTGGGAGAAATGTCATTTCATGGTAAAAGAAGAAATCATTCTTGGCCATTTGATATCAGAGCGTGGTATCGAAGTTGACAAAGTGAAAATCGATGTGATAGAAAAGATGCCACCCCCAAACTCCATTAGAGGAATAAGAAGTTTCCTGGGACACGCAAGATTTTATAGACGTTTCATTGAAAATTTTTCTAAAATTGCTAGGCCTTTAACATCTTTACTTGCTAAGGATGTTCCATTTGTTTTTGGCTAGAACTGCATGGATGTGATTCAACAATTGAAGAAGGTGTTGATTTCCGCTCCAATAGTACAACCTCCGGATTGGTCTCTACCTTTTGAAGTTATGTGCGATGCCAGCGACTATGCGGTAGGAGCTATACTAGGATAGTAGAAAGACAACCGAACACATGCTATCTACTACGCCAGCCGAACGCTGGATGGAGCACAGAGCAATTACGCCACCACAGAAAAAGAGCTTCTAGCTATAGCTTTTGCGTTTGATAAGTTTTGATTATTTAGTTAATTCGTGTGTTATTGTTTATACAGATCATGCGGCAATCCGATATCTCATGACAAAGAAAGACGCAAAACCACGCCTAATCAGGTGGATACTATTATTGCAAGAATTTGATGTTGAGATCAAAGATAAGAAGGGAGCCAATAATTTGGTAGCAGGTCATCTCTCCCGTCTGATATCTATCCCCGAGAACAGTTTGGAGGAAGAGATAGACGATGCATTCCTAGACGAAAATTTATTAGCTATCACCACAGTAAAAATACCATGGTATGCCGATCTGGTAAATTACTTGGCAGCCAGTGTTATGCCTCCGAAACTCACATACCAACAGCGAAGGAAGTTTATGTCTATGGCAAAACATTATTATTGGGACAAACCACTCTTGTTCAAGCGCTGTGCTAATTGTATCATTCGGAGATGTCTACCAGAAGAGGAAATTTCAGATGTCCTATTCCAATGTCATTCTTCTTCCTATGGAGGGCATTGTAGTGGCAAGAAAATAACATACAAAATTCTCCAATGCGGTTTCTTTTGGCTGACCCTATTCAAAGATGCAAGGGACTATGTACAATCTTGCAATCGTTGCCAAAGGATGGGTGGAATATCACGAAGAAATGAGATGCCTCTTAATACTATCCTTGAAATTGAAATATTTGACATATGGGGAATTGACTTCATGGGCCCATTCCCACCTTCTTGTGGCAACAAATTCATTTTAGTTGGAGCTGATTATATATCCAAGTGGGTAGAAGCTTTGGCCGCACCAACAAATGATTCCAAAGTGGTTACCAGATTTTTCAACAAATTAATACTTCCACGATTTGGGACGCCTCGCGTGGTAATCAGCGATGGTGGATCTCATTTTATTGAGCGAGGATTTGAATCACTTCTCAAAAGATATAGAGTATTACACAAGGTAGCCACCGCTTACCATCCTCAGACTAGCGGCCAGGTGGAGATATCAAATTGAGAGATAAAGCACATACTTGAGAAAAAAGTGTCACGAACTCGCACCGATTGGTCACTTAAACTTGACGATGCTTTATGGGCATACCGTACGGCATTTAAAACTCCAATAGGTATGTCCCTGTTCCAGTTAGTATATGGTAAATCGTGCCATTTACCGGTCGAAATCGAACACAAATCTTATTTGGCGATACGACGACTGAATTTTGATGGGAACCAAGCTGGGAAGGCCAAAAAACTTCAACTTAATGAGCTCGATGAATTTAGACAGGAAGCCTATGAGAATGCCATGATTTATAAAGAACACACCAAAAGATGGCACGATCAAAGGATTATGAGGAGAGAATTTTGCAAAGGTGAATTGGTACTCTTGTTTAACTCTAGGATCAAACTTTTTCTTGGTAAGCTTCGAACTAAATGGACGGGACCATTTGTAGTACAAAAGGTTTACCCTCACAGTGCCGTGGATATTTTCAAAGAGTCAACTGGCACGTTCAAGGTTAATGGACAAAGGCTCAAGCATTACGTCCCCCATGAACCAACATCAGAAGGGACTGTGTTGCTCCTCACGGACGCTCCTTCACCAGAATGACACAGACTATGGTCAAGCTGACGGACCATTAAATCAGCGCTTCTTGGGAGGCAACCCAAACTTCTTACTCTAGTTGAATCTATTTTCAGTACTTTTCCTTCTTGTTTTCATGGTTTGTGTGAGTTTAGTTTAGTTTGCATAATGATAGGTCTTAAATCCTTAGCAATTTCATGCTTCTTTCTGTACCAAAATGACACCAGGACATTCTAGCTTCCTCTGCTATAAGTTTGAATTTCACTTTCTAGTTTTGTCCATTTTGTTCTAATGATGATAATCTTGCAGGAAATGCGCATGCACTCCAAACACCAGCACTGGATACCGACATTGAAGTAAGCATGAAGGACCTCAACAAGAAACACACACCAAGAAGGAAGCAAGCTACACTCACACAAACTGATTTTAAATCCTTCTTATTTAAGAGCCTATACGCATTCATGAATTGATCTTGTTATTCTCAGCTTTGGGAACTGACTCCTGTAAAATCAAAAATGATATTTGGGCTTTGTTGTGCCCTTTTTATTACTTGCATTGTTTGTTATGTTTCAGTTTATTTGACTGGGCATATTGATGATTTTACTCGACTTTGAATGACAAAGGAATATCGCAAATTGATGCAGTAAGGAGAGGCATTTTTTCTACCAGTTTTCCCAAAATCATGGGCGGGTCCTGACAGAAATCTCAACCGTGATTTTCGCTCAGTCCAACATCAGAAAACTTGCCGAGAAAATTATGGCAGGGAGGAGACTGAAGCCATGGCCGTAATCAGTAACAAAGAATTTTACGAGAAAATCATGACTGGGGAACGCTGAAAGTCGTGACCGAGATTTTTCGAAGAGGCAAAACGAGACTTATCCGCCGAAAGGTTCATGGCAAGCCCATAATTAGAGGCACAATCGTGAAACTTGCGCACAAGCTTGCAGAAGCAATCACGGGTGGGTCATGATGAAAATCATGGGCAAGATTCTTAAGAAACAGAACGAGTACAAAATTTACATGGACAAGATTCTCTGCATAGCCTCGCATGATCTCATTCTTGTTGTGTAATTCTTGTTCAAGTATGGATATGCGTATGTTGTTAGAGAACATTGTTTGCTCTTTCATGATGATAAGGCTGGGCTAAACACTAAATCAGGATGTGGGGTAGACCTTGATAACTAACTAGTTGCGATAGTTAGTTCTAATTGCCAAGGTCCTTGCTCGACCTTGTGAGCATGCAATGCCTGTATTACCCAGAAGGATATTCTTGAACTTTTAATCTCTCGAGTATGGTTTGTTAATTAGCTTCTCTAGGAGAAAAATCACTTGCAGGGCTATACTTACTTGTAGGATTATAGGAAAGCATTTTCCGGAAAGGTATGCTTGAGCCTTGAGTCGCAAGGGTGAGGTTTGTTAATCGAATCTATAGGAGAAAACTTGCCCGCGGGTCTATACTCACTTAGGGGAATACCGAGGTGAGGTTTGTAAATCAGATCTCTGGAAGAAAAACTCGCTTGCAGATCTGTACTCGCTCGCTTGCAGAAAAACTCGCTTCCTGAAAGGAAGTGTTTGAGCCTTTAGTCATCGCAAGGTTTGTCAATCAGCATCTCTAGGAGTTTCAACTCGCTTGAGGATCTATACTCACTTGCGGAGATCGTAAGGGGCTTAGACGTAGCAAGGAGACTCTAGTCCAACCATGCGTCAAAACCCTACGAATTGGACCGATCATCTAATCTGTGGGAGTGGACGAGATTATTGGAGGGGAGCTACCTACGTGACAAGGAAGCTGAGCCCCCTTAAACTAGACAAGACATTGGCAAAAGATTTTAACTATTCAACTGTAAGGAGTCAAAGTGGTGAACCCATATCCTGATGCATCTCCTCATTATAATCCTCTCATGTGATTTCTTCTGTTTATGTTTTGCGCAATTAATTATTTCATCATCTTAAACTTCATCAATTTTGACGTAGTCTAGCTAGCAATTTTGAGACCTATCGATACTTGCCCATTAGTCCCCGTGGGATCGATATTTTATTACTTCGATAGACCCGTGCACTTGCAGGAAACCCCTACTATATTTGTGGGAGCTATCAGTCCTCTGCGTTTCCCGGTGGGTTTGGGTGTTGCGGTATGGTGCGCATTGGAGCACAGGGGCGGCGTCCCCTTTCCATTCCACCTCTGATTTCTTTGGCGTCGCAGGTGGTGGAGCCGGCGGACGGTCGTCCACCGAAGGTACGCCTCTTCCTCCTCCCGCTTCCGTCGGCGAGCGACGCCGACTCCTCTTCTTCGTCCTTCGCTGCGCCTCCCTTCTTCTCTCGTTTCCGATGAGGATGGGGATGGCAGACGGGGCAGGGGCTTAGGCCTCCCTTCCTGGCGACGTCCGGCGAGCTTTGGGTGGCTTGCCGGCGTCTCCCGTCGTTCCGGGGAACTGGGTTCGTCCAGACGTGTTTGGGGGTGTTGGGCCATTGCTTGGTGGGCATCTGACGACCACGGTAGGGTTCGCTAGCGCCTCCGTGGTTTCCAACGAGGTCAGGCTCGACCGGACAAAGCTCCGGCGAGCCTCAGGTGGGTCTCCGGCTGCCGACCTGCCACCTCGGTTTTTGTGCACATGCCTCTAATGGGTTCCAGACGCGATTCCCATTCCCGGCCAATCAGCTGCCCTCGGCCAGCGTCTTCCTCTCTCCGGCTCCCCGAGCCTCACACTCCCGGCCGAGTTGTCTTTCTCGGTCGATGACTCCTCGCCTCTCTCCGCGCTCCGGTCAAGTGCGCCGGCCTTGTGTGATGTTGCCCGGTGTTCGCCGGTTTATTTGTGCCGGACTTCTATGAGACGTCCCTTTCTAGGCGAGTGTACGAGTTAGGGCATATGCCCAGCATCCAGCATGACGTCATCTCTTGCGCGAGTGTGCGTCACCGCCTAGGTGCGATTTGGATTGTTTTCCGGTGTACCGGACTCGAACGCGTTCTGCGCCGACGTCGAGTCTCGGGTTGGTACCTTGTTGTGCCTTGGAGCTGGTTCGTGCAGCGGTCCTTGGGGAGACGCGTGGCGGTCTCTATCTCGTCGAGATAAGCCGACAGGTGGTCATTCAGGATAGGCTGAAGAGTGCATTGAGGACGGACTCCTGCCAGTCGCGTCCAGATCAGCGGTTCGACCACTTAGCCCCTGTGTGGGCGTGCTTGAGTGCGAGTCAAGCGTTGACTCGATTGTATTTTATTAAAAAATTTTATTACCCTAATTCTGGGCATGACATGTAGAGCAAATAAACTCTTGTCCTTTAAATTATTTTAAAAATTCCTCAACAATCAAAGTAGTTTTACCCAAATTCCTATTTATAAAAAATAATTTTGAAAATTATGAAATAGATTTATCATAAGTTGGTTTTAAAAATACTTTAATGATATTTACTAAAGAATAAAATAATATTAAACTCTTGTTTTAACAAATAAAATAAAGAATAATCCATTTTAGATTATTACAAAGACATTATCATAAAGATTAACTGTTGTCCAATATTTTATTTTAAAAAGTATTATTTTATTATAAATTCGTGGTTTTAAAATTTCCAAATACTAATAATTAATTGAAAACCCTATTTATTTGTAATGCAAAATAGAATTATCTAATATCTAGTGTGTTTTAAATAATATAAATGATTCGATTATTGCGTTCATATAATAAATATAAGTATTAAATTTATGATATTTCACAAATACTTAAACAATATTATAATTAGTATTTAATTTAAAATAAATAGTAACCTAATCATTTGATGGTCAATAATTCATAATATTTAGTTAGTAATAATCATTGTATTTTAAAAGTATTATTATTTAGGAAACAAATAAATAGAAAATCAATGTTATTTAAAAAAAAATCACAACAGAAAATGATCACTATGAAGGGATATACTTGCTATTTTTTCTCTTCAAAATAATATTTGTGTAATATATTATCTTAAAAATGTTGTTATCTAGATATTTGATTTTTTTTCCCTAATATTTATATATCTCATGTATAGTACTCGAATTTGTGCCTTTTGTTGGTTGTTGTGCCTATCAGCTTTTGGTTCACCTGTAAAAGGAAGCAGCTTAATACTTGGGTATCCTTCTTATAATAATACTTGGTGTTAGGCCCAAGCCTATTTGGACTGACCAGGTAAAAATTGGCCTAGGCCCACAATCGCAATCGACCATTGATTTGGGGCAAAAAAATCGGCATTCAAAAAACATTAACCAACATTAGCCCAGGCGATAATGTTGTGGGAGGTGGCTAGCCGAAGATGACAGGGATGTCAGCGGGAGACGTCGATTAGTTTCCTTGACACCAGGTGGTGGTTCTCTGATGCAGGGCATCTTCTTTTGACATTAATTGCGTTTGGACTCATTTACATTTCAGCATTTAAACTTGTCAAAGTTGTATTCGGTTCTACCTAGTCTTGTTTCTTATAATACTAGTTGGTACAACAATTTTGTAAGTCTTACATTTCTATTTTGGATTATGTATGTTGTAGATAGGACCTTAGCCTAGGGTTTATTTTGAAGTTATTTTTTTACTTTATAGTTGATGTAGTAGGTTGTTGTAGCCTAGGTGAATACCACATGTACTTGCACTTACATGGCACCAAGGCTCCAAACATCAAGACACTCTCTCAAACCCAGCTCTACAAATCAATACCATTCAAGGATCAACAACTTTAAAGAGGACCCAGCCAGCCTACATCAAATTACTTCAAATCAAAATGCCAAATAAAGCAAGGTCAACATTCAGCCAAGACAGCCGGCCACACATATTCTCAAGCAAACAAGTCAAGATCAGCCACATCACTCAAGTCAACCAGCCGACTGCAACAGCCAACTTTGTTACCATTAAGTCTAGTAGAGAGAGGAGCCGAGAGCTTGCAAATGTTACCATTGGGGGCTTGGTTTAAAGCCCATGTAATTTTCTCACTAGGGAAGTAGAATGCCATTTTGAAAAACCAAATCTCTGTGTTAGCTATGCGCTGCATGTGTAAGGGAGTGCCGATGGCCCCTTGTGTTCCCTGTTGAGGGTGAGCCTACGGCCCCTCGTTCTTGCTTGTTCAAGGGTGAGCCGCTGGCCCCTTGTCTTGCATTGTTGAGGGTGAGCCGCTGGCCCCTCTAGTTATCCTTCTCTTCCCCGTTTCCCTTCTCTTCTCTTCCTCTATTCTTGTTCCACTCATCACTCGCTGAACCCTCTTCCTTCACTATCGTCAACTGCCCCAAGTGCTCAAGATTGAACCTGCCGTGAAGGCTTACAAGTGGTGGGAGTTGAAAGGATCTGGAAGCCGACTATCAACACATCACAGCTCAACCAGCTACAACAGAAGCTCATTATCACAGAGCTAAGAAGGGGATTCGGACCCCTTCCTCAAGGGAGCCTCAGGTGCTTTCTGTCCTTAACATGTTTAAAAATTGCCACCCAATCTTCATGGTTTGAAAACCTGTGTTTCCTGTTGCTTTAAGAGCTACTTACCTAAGGAAGATCCTTGCGCTAGGAATCTCGTCCTGCATTAGTGGTATCAGAGGGCTCCTTAGGTGCTCTTAGTTTCGTTTGTGTCATCTTATTTGAACTGATTGCGTGAAGAAATCCTGCATATCGATTTCTATAGATTAATCTGAATATCTATCTGTTTGTTCCTTGTAAGTTCTTTGTGTTTTCTGTTACAGCATGGATCTTTTCCTACTGGTTTCTTGATCACGCATCTCTGAATTTAGTCTCTAAACACTGCTGTTTGCATCAAGAATATTGAGCTGAGTCTTTGCTGAAAATTTACCTAGAAACTGTTTGATGAAATTTCCACTCACTGTAGCTTACCGTTCTGCATTTCTGATATCTGCCGATTCTGATTGTGTTGTTGTCTTAAGCTGGATTATATAGTTACTGCTACATTTGATATCCAATACCAAGATCAAGCTGATGGTTTGGCTGAATTTTCTGAACCTGTTTGCTGAATTTTCTTTGCTCTGCTCTCTGCAAATTCTGTTTCTAAACTCTATTTTCTCTCACTGCTAGAGTTGTGTTGTGACTTCTACTAATTGTAACCTTAGAATAGTGAACCGAGAGTTGCATCCTTAACTATTTAGGCAATCTCTACTTGCTGATTTACATTTCTGAAATATGTCATTCGCTGAAATCTTTGAATCTGCTATTCTTTGGTTCTATAAATCTGCAAACACTGATCTCGGATTTCTATATGAACTGAGGGGATTCACCAGCTATCTAACTGATAGATAGAAATCTGGTCCTCTTAGTTGTGCAGATTTCAGTCATTGCTGTGGCTGGAATTGGAACCAACAGAATTTGAACTCGCAGGATCTATGAACTAATTTTTCATTTTGGGCCTCTGCCTTTCTGCTCTGGAACTTGGATAGAAACTTCTGAACCGAGGCTTGAGGTTGTCTAAGCTGATAGAGGAGCTCAAGCTGAGGATTGATAGGGGCCTAGACGGCTGCTACTGCAAGTGCACGGTCTATCGCGTAATAAAAAGATCGAACCCACAAGGACTAGGGTCAAGTACTAACAAATCAGTCAATCGAGAGCTAGGTTAATGATTAATGGGAGAATTGTCTAATATCCTAGAGCAAGTAATTAAACTAAGGCAGATTAAGAACAAGCAGTGTAGAAAGCAAAGCAAAACGGGGTTTTGAGATTATGAGAGAGATTCAGAGTTTTAGGTTTCACCACACTGAAGCATGCATAAATATTAGGGTTTGACAATTTAAATAAAGTTTTATCTAAATTCTCAAGGTAACCTTTCCTAGGGTACAAACGCGTTCCCTCTCAGGACACGGTCCGGTATCCGTCTTAACCCAGATCTCCTAGTCTCGTGGCTTACCAGGGTTAATACGGATCCATTGGATTCTATGAAAGATTAGGGTTCCTCGAGTGATTTCGAGTGCTCTCGCAACACGATATCACCGGTCCAGTCTAGGGGTTCCGATCGTCAAGGTTCACCTCTCAGTCCTTCCCTCGACATCTAAAGCATGCATACATATGGCCAGTATGTAAACAAGAATTAAAACATCCTAAATATGAATTAGAACAAAGATAAATAGAGAAATATATGTGTCAAATCATAACATTCAACATTCATACAGTGGGCTATGCCCAAACCCCGAAAAGTAGGTTTACGCTAGTGTATACATCGTGAAATACATCAAATCCCTCAAGAAGATGATATCAAACCAAGGGAGAAGGTAGATTTCGGTTGGAAGAAGGCTCGACGTGAAGATCTTCATCGGAACGGCGAAGAAATCTGTCGCCCCAAAATTGCCCCAAAACCCTAAGCTGTCGCCGTTTTTCCTCGTTCTCTCTCATTGCTTGACCAAATCCGATGCTTTCAGTCCCAAAACGTTCGTGGCTAAGTTGGGAAGGTTCTCCCCAAATTTTGTCCAATTCTCAGCCCGGAATGGAAAGTTACAGGCAAAATACCGGACGCCTATCGTGCTATGCGTAACGATACACGGCCGTGCATGGGTGCACGGCCATGCCCGTGTACGGCTCGGTTAAGTGAATTATGGTGACTTATGATGCATGGCCATGCATGGATGCACACCCATGGTCGTGTATGATGTAGAGGACTCCGATTAAGCTGAAAATTGGCGTATAGCTCCATCTCATCATGGGAAATCGTTTCATACCTTCAGATTCTCTAAATTCCATTGATTTTGAGGCCAAAAACCTACATTTCATTAAAACAGAGGAAAAATGAAGGTTCTGAAGAATATGAAGCATTTAAATAAATAAATAAGATGAAACATGCATTTTGCTCTAAAATAATAATAAAATTAGGTACCGAAATATCATATTTTTACATGTCATCAAATACATCGGACTTAAAGTTTTGCTTGTCCTCAAGCAATTGAATTGTCTAGAATACAATGATGACATGGAATAAGGAATCTCAAAGTAGCTTAAGTAGGTCTAATGAGGTTAATAGTTAAACACAACAATTCTTCAGGTTATAAAGTAGAATGGAAAGCAATTAAACCAATTATCATGAATACAATCTATAGAACATGCAATGTTACATAACCAAAAACCTCTACGATGCATCTCACGCACATGATATGATTGATCAAGCTTTCAAAAAGCATAACACTGTGTACTAAGTCATGGGAGAATAGCATCAGTACCACATAGTCCCTATGTGGTGCCTTTTTTTGTGTTTTTAAAGAAATACAGTGCCAAGTGCCAAGCTTTGCTTCGGTACCACTTCGATGCCACTGTCATTATTGAAAATCATGGGGTTAGTGCCAAGTAAGATGAACTTAGGTACTACTATCCCTTTTGCTGGTAAGATGCTAAGAATAGTGTCAAGTGGAGATACAAAGTGCAATGTATAAGAACACTTCGGTACCACTATTTTTATTTCTAATCCCCATGACAAAGTGCACAAATGAAGTAGAGTGAAGAAACAAGAATCAAGTAATCATGACACATGAGATGCATACCAAGGCAAAGGTAAAGCAACAAGCATCCTCTTCAAGATTCTATCAATAGCAATTGGGTTAATTACATCAATCAACTACAGTAAACGAAAGAATCATATATGCAAATCATAACCAGGATAGACCATAGGTAAATAAAAGTCAAGATTCTCATCCCAAGCAATCAAGTAGGCATAGAACAATGCAATACTAGAAGACAAAGCAAATATCATGAATGAAAAGAGTGGGGTTGGGTAAGACACTATAGATGTTGATACAACTAAGAAAACTAAAACATGCAACTGAGAATGTAATAAACTAAAAACAGACAGATGAAAACTAAAAAACTAAAATAAACTACTAGAAAAACAGAAAGCTGACCAAGTGACGGGTGAAACCAAAGATCATCATCCCCAGCGTCGACGCAGCCTCGTCTGAAGCTCATGCACAGACTCTAAAATGGAGGACTGTGTTCGTCCTTGGCGCTCAACCTCAGTTTCGAGGTGGCAAATTCGATTTATTCCTTCATCTGCGGAAAGCTGAGTTTCTTGCCGAGCATCGCGGACAAACCGGATCATAGTCTCAATGCGGTCGAGCTGGGTAGAGGGGCGCTGCTCAGAAGGTTGTGGTGGTTCAGTTGCAAGAGGTACGTTTTCATCCTCAACGGCTTCAACTTTCCAATTCCGCCGCTCACGAATAGTGGTGCGTGCAGGGTTTGGCAGCGGCAACTTCACATCGCTCCCGGGGAAGATGAAACTGTAAAGTTTACCTTCCTTCACTATCATCCGCATCGAAACACAGGAATCGAGATCAAGTCGGCAGTTGACCCGGGCTTGCTCCATTTGGTAGGGATGAATCCCTACTGCGCAAGCAATAGGGGTGAAAGTACCCCGAGAGCTATTGCACCCTTCGGTGCTCTTGATACTTTTTGGAGTTGTCGGGCAAAGTAGAAAGCAGTGTTGAGGTGGAATCCATGCAGCATTGCCCAAAGAAATTGAAGTTCGGATGCTCTGACTAAGCCATCAGACTCTCCTCGCCCAAAGATGGTATGTGTCATGACACGATGCACATACTTCAGAACAGGGTTCCTGAGGGAGGTAGCTCTAGCTGTCCTAGTGTCAAAAGGGCAGAAGCCAGTCAGATCAGCCCAGAAGTTGCTTGCTTTGAATTCAGTTGGCATGAGGCGCGTCCCATCAGTAGGAAAACCATAAATAGAATTCAACTCTGTCAATGTAAGCATGAACTCAGTGTTGTTGAGTCGAAAAGATAGGTTTCCGTCATCTTCATCGGTATGAATGCTAGCATGAAGCTCCATGGATGACAAGAACTCCAATACAATGGGAATGTAGGTCGGATAGCAGATCGTAAAGAATTGATCCCAACCGATGCGTTGAAACAACCATTGTACATCTTCATAGAAGCCAAGAGTGTTGAGAGTACCATGATCGAGGAATCTGGTGGTGATCACTGGGCAGCGTGCGAGGGCAGTAAACTTGGCAAGTTGCTCTGGATCACGGCAGATGATCCCATATGGTGTAGGCGGCAAGGGAGGTGGCGGATGGGGTTCGCCGGCGGCATGAGAAGAGGACGTCCCGTGCTTGGAGATGGGTTGCTTGCGTCTGGACATCTTAGAGGTGCGGGGAGGCGACGGGAAGGTAGCTGGTGCCGAGTAGGAAGCTTTGGAGGCGTCGGCGATGAGGAAAGACGGTCGGCAGCGGCGGAATCGCGGGCGGCGACCGAAGTTAGGGTTGCAACGGACGGTGTCGTGAGGCACGGTTCAGTGCCGGAAATATGGGGGAAATGGTCGCCGGAAGGTGGGGAAGAGGATGGTGGGTCGCCGGCGGTCGATCGGGCTCTAGGATGGTGGGTCGCCGGCGGCCGTTTGGATCAGGAAGTTCTTTTCTGAACTTCAGGTGGTTCCAAGTGCAATGGATCCCATTGAGCTCTACTATGACAACAATGAGAATTGCACATAATAAGGAACCACTGTCTCATCAAAGGTCCAAACGCATACTCAAGAGATTTCGCCTGATCAAAGAGATCATTGATCGAGGTGATGTCAAGATTAGCAGAGTTGACACAGAGAGCAATCTAGCAGACCCACTGACCAAGGCTTTGGCACAGCAGAAGCATGATGGTCGTACTAGAGATATGGGGTTGAGGTTACTCAACCTCTAGGTCTTAGTGCAAGTGGGAGATTGTTGGTGTATATGCCCTAGGACCTAGTTTTGGTCCATCTTTGTACTACTTGACTCTGATATTAATATATATCTTTCTGGCATTGTCGTTATCATTGTTTGTCTACACCTGCGATTGTGTACTTACATGATAATGTCCCTGGAGACAGATTGGATCTGTGCTCGAACTATAATCCCCAGTCGATGTACCTGAGTGGATATGGGACAACTCTGGTACTTGAGAGACTGGTATGTGGGCTGGTTAGGCACGTGGTGCTAACGCAGACACATGGGTATATCATTGGAGGATATACTGGATAGACCCGCTGTGAGGCTATGACTTGGTGTCATAAGTTATCCTCACAAGTGACAGGAGATGCATTGATCCCTTGACTTGAGGTCATTGACCATTCTATATGGTTAGGGACTTGCTTTGATACAACCTAACACCTTGCCGTAGTTGGGAGGTCATAACGGTTGTCATTGAGCATGTCACGACCCATATGAGAAGGTCAATGGACAGACATAGGATTTGCCCCTTCCTTTGGGAAGTATGATATCCATGGAGCTCCCTTATGGTTCTATGACTGAGAGTGTATGGCCATACCCAGGTAAGAACCTGTTCTAGTCATAGCCATGTGATTGGATGAAAACAAGTGGTGACACACTTGTCCAATAGGATATCAGTTCGGCAAAGAGACTGTAATGCATCTGTACCTAGTTACGATGATGGGGATGTCGATGTCGATATCCATTCCAATAACCTGGGTAGCAGCGATGCACTGCTAGGTGCCACTCACTGCTTGTGATGACCTTTGGTCAGCACTGCCAGCGTTAGAGGAACCTACAAGGTCGCACACCTTGATACTCGAGTTTTCATATTGATCGGGTAGCCTTTAGATCGAGTTATTGGATAACTCTGATCTATTTGGGAGATTTCATCAGCGCCAATGGGCCTGATGAGATGGAAGAAACTTATTGGGGCCAACTTCCGTTTTTGGCATATTGATCAAATTAACCATGGTTAGCCTCATTTAGCCATGGGTTAAATTGGATTGGATCCAATAGCTTAGTTAACATGCATAATGGACTTTGGGCTTGGCCCGTTGCTTAGTTGGGCTTGCTAATAAGTTGTATTGAAGGGCTATGAGGCTTGAAGGGTATAATGGGGATGAATTAATGGGATAGGCGCATATGGAATTCTAGTTGGACTAGAATTGGCGCCTATGCCTTGTTTGGTATCTCCTAGGTGATTAAATCAAATTGGATTTGATTAAATCACACAAGATAATTGATTGGATTGTGTTTGACAATTGTGGGCTGATTATTAACAGAATTAGAGTCCTAATTGGATTAGGACTTGCGCCCAAGCCACATTAGGTAATCCATCATATTGCCTTGACTAGGTCTAGGCGCATGGATGGGATTAATGCCTCATATGGCATGATATGGGCGCATATGGCTGATGCTTGCTTTGGCAAGTCTTAGGCGCATATGGGAGTGGAGATTTAATCAATATACTTGATTGGATAATCTCCTAGAATCATGCCCTAATTGTCAACACTTGCCATTCTCCCCTAACTGCCTCTTGCTCCTATAAATAAGCCCTTACCGCCCCCTCTCTTCATGATGCTAATTCCTTGGAGGCGTGAAGCATTAGAGGGTGACGGCTTGGAGAGCTTAGATCTCTTCTTCTTCCATCAAGGGCGCAAGCATGCTTCTTCTCTTCCTTTCCTTGGCGCAAAGGAACAAGAAGGCTTGCGGCGTTGTCTTCTCCTTCCATCTCCTTGGCGCATCACATCTTGGTGGTGGCGCAAGTTGCTTGGAGGACTCTCCTAAGGCATGGATCTTCTTCCCGAGGCTAGCACCGGGCGAGGAAGAAGAAAACTTGAGGAATCCGTGTGTGCGAGACTGCAGAGGGCGAACACTTGGGCGCCTTCATTCACATCGGCTTCTAATTGCTTCAAGGTACTTACTATCACATCGTGTCGACCCCCTCGCAAGAGATCTTCACTGGGTTTTTGGGACTAGCCTATTTCGGGGACATTCTTCCGCTGCGTAAAATGTATCCATGGCTCTGAAAATTGTAAAATGTCCCCGGGGTTTCCCAACAGTGGTATCAGAGCTACTTGCGAGCCTCGAACGATGTTCTTTCATGCTTTTCATGCTCACATGCCATATCTACATTTTCGCATATTGCATAGATGTTGGCACATGATTTTTCTTTAAGTAGAAAAATTGTAGGTCTCTTGTTTCTTACTTCTAATTAACTTCTTGTGGTTCTTTGCTCTCTTCATGTGATGGGATAGACCCATATGTGGAAGAGAAAATTTCTCCTCTCATAATAGGATAGACCTATCTTGAGAGACTTGTTGGAATAGGGCATGGACTGGGTGATTGCCCTTATCCTAGCAAGTTAGGGATTGCAAGGAGGGCAACTGGTATGCCTCTTGTAGACTCCTGAGAGAAACTTAGAATCAAAGATTTGTGATATGAAGGGAAGGAAGAGAGACATGTTTTATGAAAAAGTAAAATTTCAGATTTTATGTTTTTCATTGAGCATGTAGAATTGCATGAGTAAGTACTTGATTGTGCATGATGTTGTGGTCATATGTCAAGCCCCTTAGCATGCCTGTGATGTATCCTTGTGAGGCCTGCGTGCCGCTTTTCTTTTTGCTTTTAACTAAGAAGAAGATTAGGGTGGCGCATCTACTTGGAGAAAGGTGCATGCTTGCTTGGTTGCGCATCCTTGCATGATGGCGCAACAAGCTTCAAAGGTGGCACATCCTTGCATGGGGGCGCAAGTTAGGGTTTGGCCGAGCCTTGTGCTTGTGTGCTATCCCTCTTGTGGCTTGCTAGATGGTGCACCTTCCTTGGAGGAAGACCATGGCATTGGCCGAACCTTGTGGGTGTACCCCTAGGGTTTGAGAGCTAAACCATGGGAGAATGACCTTGGAGCCAACCTTGAAGATAGAGCTAGAGGTCGGCTAGGCTAGGTCTAATTTTGGGGCTTGAATCCTAGGTCAAGAGTTGAACCCCTTTTTGGCATGGATTGGTTCAATGTCTTGAATGGGCTATGATCATATCATCCTTTTATTGCTTTCTTTACAAAAGCTAAAGCATGCCTGTGATGTTTTATCGTTATGTTATCACCATAGGATTGCATGCCTGTAATGATAGACATAAGATAAAACTGAGATGATGAGACCTTAAACAAAAACCCTCAATTAAAATATCAAGTCTAGTAGCCTTCTAACGCGTAGCCCTCACTAAGCTATCGATCAGTGGAGTTGTGAACTGTTTCCCACCCTCGTGGGACACACCCACTTATCTTTAGAAAGTGCGTGGTGGCAATGGTTTCCCCAGTCCAGTTTTAACCTGGGCGTGCCTTCGCAAGGAAACTCGTTGGCCTTGGGCATAACGGTTAGGGATGGACTTGACTAGAAGTTCACATGTGCTGGGCACATGGTGAAAGTCTAGAGGCATCGTTGAGAGGTAAGGGTTTCATATTGTATCCAGCCCTCGCTGGACATGAAATGCCTGGACTGTCTCAATAAGGGGAGTTGCTTGGAGCAATCGGCCGGCGCGCCCACCTTAGGAAACATGGGTCACTTTGTGCATCTCATCCCACCCTCGTGGGATGCGAAGCCCTGTGTGGAATGAGGATCTCATCTCACTAGGAAATCTTGGATTTCTCAATTGACTTTGTGGGTTGTCAATTCGATTAAAAATAGTGGGAGCCATGGTCATTTAAAAGGCAAGTCCAGTTTAAATGACTCGAAGTAGTACTAATCTGCTGTTTCTTGGTTGTTGTGGAACAATGGCTATGAACAATAGCAGTTGGTCACTACGATCTACCCTGGATAAATTGGTTGGATCCAACTTACTGGATTGGTATATGAACTTGAGAATCGTGCTCAAGCTCGAGAGGAAGCTTTATGTTCTTGAGCGTCTTATTCCTGAGCCACTTCCATGCTCGGCCTCAGCGGCTGAGAGGGATGCTTATGATAAGCATCAGGTTGATACTTTGGAGGTTGCTAGCCAACATGTCACTTGAAGGGTGATATGAATCGAAGAGTGCCTCTGAAATTATCTAAGGCAGCTCTTTGATGAATTGGTTGAGCTCAATCCTGCTAAAGTTGATATTCAGTGTGTTAGCCGAAAGGCTTGACCAAGGAACTGAAATTAAAGATGGATATGATCAGGAATAATAGGTGCTATTCATGTGGAGGGCCACCTCACATGTTGAAGGACATGTTGCAACTTCAGAATGAGGAGAAGAAAGGCAAGGCCTTGTCTTCATGCTCAGGTATTTATGTTACCGAAGTCAACCTTTCTACTCCTATGACATGGGTATTGGATACCGCATGTGGAGTACAAATATGCAAAGGCACAGAAAGGATAGATCGGTAAGGCCTAGAGAGATTGACCTACGGATAGGTAACAAGGCACAAGTTGCTGCTGTTGCTGTAGGAGTTTTTCTCCCTGCCTTCTGGACTTCAGTTAAAGCTAGACAATTGCTATTATGTACCTTCCCTTACCAAAACATTGTATCCACTCCTTGCTTGGCAAAGAAAGGATTTAGGTTTGAAATAAAAAGGAACTTGTGTTCTTTTTCTTTTTGCAAACATGTTTTATGGGAAGGGTACTTTGTGCAATGGTCCGCATGTCTTGGACATGATTAGCTCTATTTGTAACATAAATATTAAAAGGACCAAACTGAGTGGTTCAGTTGGTGCTTTCCTACGGCATTGTCGATTAGCCCATATAAACAAGAATCGCATTCGACAACTCCATGAAAATGGGTTGCTAGATTCGAGTTCCTTGGAGGAACTTGATACATATGAGACTTGTTTATTAGGGAAAATGACAAAGATGCCCTTCACCAAGACTGGTAAGAGGGCAGGAGGTTTGTTGGATCTCATACATAGTGATGTGTGTGGGCTATTCAATAAACAAGCCAAAGGAGGGTATAACTACTTCATCACATTTACTGATGACTTCAGTAGATATGGTTATGTCTACATGATGAGACATGAGTCTGAATCCTTTGAGAAACTTAAGGAGTTCAGACATGAAGTAGTGAACCAGCTTGGTAGATCCTTTAAGAATCTTCGATCAGATCGTGATGGAGAGCACCTGAGCAGTGTATTCTTTGACTATATGAGTAAGGTTGGGATCCTATCCCAACTCACTCCTCCTAGAGCACCTCGGTAGAATGGTGTATCTGAAAGGAGAAATCGAACCTTGTTGGACATAGTTCGGTCTATGATGAGTCATGCAACTCTACCTCCCTCATTCTGGGGACATGCACTTGAAAAAGCTTCTCTAATACTGAATAATGTTCCATCTAAGAGTGTCTCAAAGATTCCATACGAGGTATGGAATGGGAGACGCCCTAATCTCACTTTTATCAGGATCTAGGGATGTGAGGCTTATGTCAAACGTCAGGATTCTAGCAAGCTAGAACCTAGATCTGATAAGTGTATGTTTCTGGGGTACCCTAAGGAGACTAAGGGTTACTACTTCTATATTCCTACCGAGAACAAAGTTTTTGTTGCTCGGGGTGCGGTCTTTCTAGAGAAAGAATTTCTCATGAAAGAAGTTAGTGGGAGGAAGTTTGACTTGGACAAGGTCCAAGTGCAACCACAAGACATAGAGATGGGAACCTGAGCCACCTGCACCGGTTGCTAGGCAGCCTGAGGCTCAGACACAGGCCCCATGTAGGTCTGGGAGGTCTCGTCGTGCACCTGAGAGGTATGGGTCGCTGCCGACCCAACACGACGGGATCTTCATCATGGAGGATGAACCCAGGACTTATGATGAGGCGGTCAGTGGACCGGACTCTGAGAGATGGCTTGAGGCCATGCGATCCGAGATGGATTCCATGTCGGCTAACCAAGTCTGGGATTTGGTTGAGCTGCCTGATGGGGTAAAACCCATAGGGTGTAAATGGGTCTTCAAGAGGAAGACAGACATGGATGGCAAAATAGTTACCTATAAGGGTAGACTAGTGGCTAAAGGATTTAAACAAGTCCACGGGGTGGACTATGATGAAACCTTCTCGCCAGTTGCCATGATCAAATCCATTCGGATTCTGCTTGCTATAGCTGCATATCATGAGATATGGCAGATGGATGTGAAGACAGCGTTCCTTAACAGGAAGCTAACTAAGGATGTGTATATGACACAACCTAATGACTTCATCCATCCTGCAGATACTAGTAAAGTCTGCAGGCTAAAGAAATCCATTTACGGATTAAAGCAAGCATCTCGAAGTTAGAATCTTCAGTTTGATGAAGCTGTGAGAGATTATAGCTTTATCAAAAGTGAAGATGACGCCTGTGTATACAGAAAATTCAGTGGGAGCTTGGTGACTTTTCTGGTCATGTATGTCGATGACATACTGCTCATCCGAAACGACATCCCTAGTCTTCAAGCTGTGAAGACATGGTTAGGGGAGTGTTTCGAGATGAAGGACTTAGGAGAGGCCGCCTATATTCTAGGCGTGAGGATCTACCGGGATAGATCCAAGAGGCTCTTGGCCCTTAGTCAGAGTACCCACATTGATAAGGTCCTGGAGAGGTTCAAGTTGGAGCAATCCAAGAAGGGATACCTTCCAGTGAGACATGGCCTTACTCTCTCAAAGAACCAGTGTACCAACACAGAGCCTGAGAGAGATGACATGAGTCGAGTGCCCTATGCTTCGGCGGTGGGATCGATCATGTATGCAATGTTGTGTACTAGACCAGTTGTGGCTTATGCTATGAGCATAACCAGACGATACCAATCCAATCCTAGTTTACAGCACTGGGTGGCTGTAAAGAATATCCTTGAGTATCCTGAAAGGGACTAAGGATTTATTCTATAAAGTCTACGGGGGACAGGAAGAACTCAGTGTGCAGGGCTTCACTGATGAGTCGTTCCAGTCTGATCCTGACGACTTCATATCGCAGACCAGCTATTAGTTTAAGATGGTTGGAGGTGCTGTATGCTGGAAGAGCTTCAAGCAATCCACCATAGCTAATTCTACAACCGAAGCTGAGTATGTGGTTGCTTCTGAGGCAGCCAATGAAGCCGTTTGGATCAGGAAGTTCTTTTCTGAACTTCAGGTGGTTCCAAGTGCAATGGATCCCATTGAGCTCTACTATGACAACAATGAGAATTGCACATAATAAGGAACCACTGTCTCATCAAAGGTCCAAACGCATACTCAAGAGATTTCGCCTGATCAAAGAGATCATTGATCGAGGTGATGTCAAGATTAGCAGAGTTGACACAGAGAGCAATCTAGCAGACCCACTGACCAAGGCTTTGGCACAGCAGAAGCATGATGGTCGTACTAGAGATATGGGGTTGAGGTTACTCAACCTCTAGGTCTTAGTGCAAGTGGGAGATTGTTGGTGTATATGCCCTAGGACCTAGTTTTGGTCCATCTTTGTACTACTTGACTCTGATATTAATATATATCTTTCTGGCATTGTCGTTATCATTGTTTGTCTACACCTGCGATTGTGTACTTACATGATAATGTCCCTGGAGACAGATTGGATCTGTGCTCGAACTATAATCCCCAGTCGATGTACCTGAGTGGATATGGGACAACTCTGGTACTTGAGAGACTGGTATGTGGGCTGGTTAGGCACGTGGTGCTAACGCAGACACATGGGTATATCATTGGAGGATATACTGGATAGACCCGCTGTGAGGCTATGACTTGGTGTCATAAGTTATCCTCACAAGTGACAGGAGATGCATTGATCCCTTGACTTGAGGTCATTGACCATTCTATATGGTTAGGGACTTGCTTTGATACAACCTAACACCTTGCCGTAGTTGGGAGGTCATAACGGTTGTCATTGAGCATGTCACGACCCATATGAGAAGGTCAATGGACAGACATAGGATTTGCCCCTTCCTTTGGGAAGTATGATATCCATGGAGCTCCCTTATGGTTCTATGACTGAGAGTGTATGGCCATACCCAGGTAAGAACCTGTTCTAGTCATAGCCATGTGATTGGATGAAAACAAGTGGTGACACACTTGTCCAATAGGATATCAGTTCGGCAAAGAGACTGTAATGCATCTGTACCTAGTTACGATGATGGGGATGTCGATGTCGATATCCATTCCAATAACCTGGGTAGCAGCGATGCACTGCTAGGTGCCACTCACTGCTTGTGATGACCTTTGGTCAGCACTGCCAGCGTTAGAGGAACCTACAGGGTCGCACACCTTGATACTCGAGTTTTCATATTGATCGGGTAGCCTTTAGATCGAGTTATTGGATAACTCTGATCTATTTGGGAGATTTCATCAGCGCCAATGGGCCTGATGAGATGGAAGAAACTTATTGGGGCCAACTTCCGTTTTTGGCATATTGATCAAATTAACCATGGTTAGCCTCATTTAGCCATGGGTTAAATTGGATTGGATCCAATAGCTTGGTTAACATGCATAATGGACTTTGGGCTTGGCCCGTTGCTTAGTTGGGCTTGCTAATAAGTTGTATTGAAGGGCTATGAGGCTTGAAGGGTATAATGGGGATGAATTAATGGGATAGGCGCATATGGAATTCTAGTTGGACTAGAATTGGCGCCTATGCCTTGTTTGGTATCTCCTAGGTGATTAAATCAAATTGGATTTGATTAAATCACACAAGATAATTGATTGGATTGTGTTTGACAATTGTGGGCTGATTATTAACATAATTAGAGTCCTAATTGGATTAGGACTTGCGCCCAAGCCACATTAGGTAATCCATCATATTGCCTTGACTAGGTCTAGGCGCATGGATGGGATTAATGCCTCATATGGCATGATATGGGCGCATATGGCTGATGCTTGCTTTGGCAAGTCTTAGGCGCATATGGGAGTGGAAATTTAATCAATATACTTGATTGGATAATCTCCTAGAATCATGCCCTAATTGTCAACACTTGCCATTCTCCCCTAACCGCCTCTTGCTCCTATAAATAAGCCCTTACCGCCCCCTCTCTTCATGATGCTAATTCCTTGGAGGCGTGAAGCATTAGAGGGTGATGGCTTGGAGAGCTTAGAGCTCTTCTTCTTCCATCAAGGGCGCAAGCATGCTTGTTCTCTTCCTTTCCTTGGCGCAAAGGAACAAGAAGGCTTGCGGCGTTGTCTTCTCCTTCCATCTCCTTGGCGCATCACATCTTGGTGGTGGCGCAAGTTGCTTGGAGGACTCTCCTAAGGCATGGATCTTCTTCCCGAGGCTAGCACCGGGCGAGGAAGAAGAAAACTTGAGGAATCCGTGTGTGCGAGACTGCAGAGGGCGAACACTTGGGCGCCTTCATCGACATCGGCTTCTAATTGCTTCAAGGTACTTACTATCACATCGTGTCGACCCCCTCGCAAGAGATCTTCACTGGGTTTTTGGGACTAGCCTGTTTCGGGGACATTCTTCCGCTGCGTAAAATGTATCCATGGCTCTGAAAATTGTAAAATGTCCCCGGGGTTTCCCAACAATGGTATCAGAGCTACTTGCGAGCCTCGAACGATGTTCTTTCATGCTTTTCATGCTCACATGCCATATCTACATTTTCGCATATTGCATAGATGTTGGCACATGATTTTTCTTTAAGTAGAAAAATTGTAGGTCTCTTGTTTCTTACTTCTAATTAACTTCTTGTGGTTCTTTGCATAGATATGGCATGATCACCCATTTCTGTAGACCATGGTGCGGGCATATCCTCAATAGTTCTTTGAAATGGTCCCATGCTTCATACAGGGACTCTCCTTCTCTTTGGGCAAAGTTAGTGATTTGATTCCTGAGTTGGGCGGTCTTGCTTGGTGGGAAGTACTTTGACAGGAAAGCTTGTGATAGCTGTTCCCACGTTGTGATTGTTGCTTGCGGTAAAGTCTGCAACCACGCCCTAGCTCGATCCCTGAGAGAAAAAGGGAAGAGTCTCAATTTAATAGCATCAGGATGAGCACTGTTAATCTTAAGAGTATCGCAGCATTCCAAAAAGATAGATAAATGGAGGTTAGGATCTTCAGAGGCTATTCCACTGAATTGGTTCTGCTGCACCATCTGTACAAGTGATGGCTTGATCTCGAAGTTGTTAGCTTTGATAGTAAGCCGCGATATGCTCGAGTGCACACCAGAGATGGTGGGGGCTGCATAATCTTTCAAGGAGAGAGTGGCTTCCATCGTTTGACTGTCAGAAAAGTTGCCTTCAAGCTTAAGTCTTTTCAGATTTCTTCTGACTAAACGGAAAGTGCGCTCTATCTCCGGATCTCCAGGTACAAGTTTCCCTATTCGGGCAGTGTTCCTAGGCATAAACAAGTACCTAGATAGAAAAGATTAGTAGCACCGCACCAATAAAAAAGAAAAACTACAGCTAAAAATAAAAAGCAAATAAACAAAATAAAAGGCAAATAAAATCTAACTAAACCTAGTCTATCGATCTTTTGATCGTGTTAATATTGGCAACCTAGTCCCCGGCAACAGCGCCAAAAACTTGATAGGGGCCTAGACGGCTGCTACCGCAAGTGCATGGTCTATCGCGTAATAAAAAGATCGAACCCACAGGGACTAGGGTCAAGTACTAACAAATCAGTCAATCGAGAGCTAGGTTGATGATTAATGGGAGAATTGTCTAAAGTCCTAGAGCAAGTAATTAAACTAAGGCAGATTAAGAACAAGCAGCGCAGAGAGCAAAGCAAACGGGGTTTTGAGATTATCAGAGAGATTTAGGGTTTTAGGTTTCACCACACTGAAGCATGCATAAATATTAGGGTTTGACAAATTAAATAAAGTTTTATCTAAGTTATCAAGGTAACCTTTCCTAGGGTACAAACGCATTCCCTCTCAGGACACGGTCCGGTATCCGTCTTAACCCAGATCTCCTACTCTCGTGGCTTACTGGGGTTAATACGGATCCATTGGGTTCTATGAAAGATTAGGGTTCCTCGGGTGATTTCGAGTGCTCTCGCAACACGAAATCACCGGTCTAGTCTAGGGGTTCCGATGGTCAAGGTTCGCCTCTCAGTCCTTCCCTCGACATCTAAAGCATGCATACATATGACCAGTATGTAAACAAGAACTAAAACATCCTAAAAATGAATAAGAACAAAGATAAATAGAGAAATATATGTGTCAAATCATAACATTCAACATTCATACAGTGGGCTACGCCCAAACCCCGAAAAGTAGGTTTATGCTAGTGTATACATCTGAAATACATCAAATCTCTCAAGAAGATGATATCAAACCAAGGGAGAAGGTAGATCTCAGTTGGAAGAAGGCTCGGCGTGAAGATCTTCGTCGGAACGGCGAAGAAATCTCGCCAGAACAGTGCTGTCAACCCGAAATCGCCCCAAAACCCTAAGCTGTCGCCGTTTTTCCTCGTTCTCTCTTGTTGCTTGACCAAATCCGATGATTTTGGTCCCAAAACGTTCGTGGCTAAGTTGGGAATGTGCTCCCCAAATTTTGTCCAATTCCCAGCCCGAAATAGAAAGTTACATGCAAAATACCGGATGCCTGTCGTGCTGTGCGTAACGATACACGGCCATGCCCGTGTATCGCTCGGTTAAGTGAATTCTGGCAACTTATAATGCACGGCCGTGCATGGATGCACACCCATGGCCGTGTATGATGTAGAGGACTCCGATTGAGCTGAAAATTGGCGTATAGCTCCATCTCATCATGGGAAATCGTCTCATACCTTCAGATTCTCCACCTCCACCACAAGATACCACCAATCAACACCATCTCTGCAAAACAACAAATCCTCTCGAGATGTGAAGGAATTACAAAAGCCACAAAGAAATGCTAACGTTGAGATTATATGGGTTTAAAGCCTTGTATTGTCACACTCTGCAGCTCAGTCGACTAATTTTGAAAGAAACAACTTGTGTTAGAGTTTGCTACCTCTTGCTAAGGGTGAGCCGTTGGCCTCTTGTTCTTGCTAAGGGTGAGCCGTTGGCCCCTTGTTTCTTGGTTCCTAAAGGGTGTGCCGAAGGCCCCTCATCCCTGTCATCTTTCCCTCCTATCATTGCCGAATCTCTCATTTCCTTGTGAAGGGAGGGAAAGTGTTGTGACCCTTCCTAATTGCTAGGGCTGAAGGTGCTTGCGCACATCTGTAGAATCCTCAGCTAAAGCCAACCGAATCCATTGTTACAAGGATCCAGGAGGGAGCTCGGCCCCCTTCCCACAAGGGGGCCTCAGGTGTTCTCTAACTAAGCTATTCCCCTCTTTTGCATCGCATGCTAGAAGTTCTGAACCATTTGAAACCTATTTGTGTTTGATAACCATCCTCTAAAGAGCCACATACCTAAGGAGATCTAGGGAAAATCTTGTTTTACATTAGTGGTATAAGAGCAAATCTTAGGTGCTCTTGTATTAATCTGCAATCTGGATTTCTGGACTAAAACACAGTTGATTTCCTGAATTTCTGATTGTAATTCCTCGCTGTTAAAGTTCTGCTGAATTTCCAATTTGTGTTTCTCAATACCGGTTGAATCTTATCATACAAATTCTGTTTGGAAGAATCATAGCAATTTGTGTTTCTCAATTCGTTTCTCCCTGCAAAAAGAAAAGAAAAATTAATTCTAAAAATAAACTAAAATAAAAGAAACTAAGCTAAGCAAGAGTGCTTGGGTTGCCTCCCAAGAAGCGCTAATTTTTAGGTCATTAGCTTGACCAAAACCTAAATATCATGGTGAAGCAGGTGAATCAGTTCCAAAGTAAATAGCATGTAATTTCTTTCTTTTCCACTGTCCAAAAAGTTTAGCCAGAAATCCAAACATCCAAAATATCATATAAATCACAATTGACATGGCTTTCTCAAAAATGCGGAAATTAAAATTAAGATTTTCAATGATCTTCCTATATTTGTCAGTAAGCAAAATCATAAGTCCTTTCTTCAAATTTTTATCTTCAATTGCAATAGGACTTTGATCAAAAGATTTAAGCATTGGATCATCAAAATAATTTTTATGTCTCAAATTAGGTTCCTCAGTAAAGCATAAATTTTCAATTACATTAAAAGATTCAACAATAGATATGGGCAGATCATCAGAGTAAGATTCATCAAACTTTGTAATTTTTAAATCATCTTCAAGTTCCTCATGCTCACAATCAAATAGTTTATCAATTTCAAAATTATCAACAAAATCACAATGAGATTTTTCTAAATCAATCCTCTTATATCCTTCATCATATTTAACCACAAATGATATATTATCAAAAGAACCAATTTCACAATTATCATTAGAATCAAAAGATTTTTTAGAGTCAATTTTCTCAAATTTTTCCACAAATAAATTATCAGATGAATCAATTTTACAATCATCAAAATCAGAGTGAGATTCATGAATAAACACATAAGGCTCAATCTCAAAACAATCATAATTAGTGGGGGAATTTTCTAGATCAAGTTCCTCAATTTCAAACTCAAATAAACAAGCTTGTTGTGCAATCCGGTTTCTAAAGTTTCTGTATTAGTAGATAAAGATTCTACATGAGAAGCAAGCTGACTAATTATTCCCTTAAGATCATCAATTTCCTTACTTTGGTTTGTCATGAATTGGTTTTGGTTTGACATGAATTTTTCAAGCATGGATTCTAGGCTAGATTTTTCAGTGTCCTCAAAGCATGGTTTAGAAACATGATCAGAGCAATCATCATAAAAAGAAGTTTGATTTTCCCAACTAGAATAACATTGATCATCTTGGTAACATGAAGGATTAGAATTTAAAATATGGCAATCAGAAGTACAATGATCAAAACATCCACAAATATCACAACTAGTAGAAGAATAAGATGTTATAGCCGGGTGCATATTAAAATTGTCAATTATACGAGCCGAAGAATTTACCGTTTCTGCAAGAGTGCACCAAAAATCATCTTCATACTTACCTTGAGGCATGTATACCTCACCTCTTTCAGTTGCCCATGAATTGTAATTAAAAGACATATCTTCAAATATATCAACAACAGAAAGACAATCCAACACAAATCAATTAAATTTTTTTTTTAGAATATAGAAAAGAAAACAAAAAATATAAAACACAAGCAAATTCACAAATCTTCAGATATCACAGTTCTGTCACAACTGTGAAAATCCAAAACCTGCAAAAACAAAAACCAAAGTTAAATCTAAAACAAATAAAACTTAGTCTAGCAATACTAACAACTATTTTGATATTAACAAAACTAAGGTCCCCAGCAACTGCGCCAAAAACTTGTTGTATCCCAAGTTGTTTGGCGTGTGCCTAGGACTAATCCTCGGCAACGGCGCCTAAAACTTGTTGTATTCCGCAAGTGCACGGATACTCGAAGTAATAAAGAAAGATATCGAACCACAGAGACGTAATTGTTAAGTACCAAATAGTTATGTTTTTACTTGCTAAGCAACCGAAAATAGCAAAGCAATGATGGAAAACACACGAAATCAGATAATCAGAGAGAAACATTGGGACTAGGGTTTCATCCTCCTTAATTCTAATGACTAGATTTAAATAAAAGGTCGTCAGACTAATTTTATCATGATAAAGACTTAATTTACTTCATAAAGGGATCATCTCACTTTCGTGTAAACAATCATGCAGGGATCAATCCTCGCTTTGGCGCAAGATCTATCCTAACGCTAAAGATAAGTAAATCATCAATCAAAGAACTCAAGATCACTTTCATGCATCCAAATTCTAAGTTGATTGTATCGAGTGGAATCTTAAGGATCACTTTCGTGCATCCAAGACTCAACACAAGTTATACTTATGGTTTTCCGATGACTCGATCCTCACTTTCGTGCAAGATCAAATCAAGTCTAATACAATAACTCGACCCTAAATTCATGTTATTATCATGGCAATTAAATCACTAAAATCAAATAATAAGAACTAGCCTAAGAGAGTTCTTAACATGCAATTCTAGGGTTCCAAGTTCTCAAGCAAATCACCTTTCGGTCCTTATTGCGAGAACTCTAAAACATGAATAATAACATCAATCTATGGAGAATCAAAGTACAATCAATCACATATGTAGAATTATCATAACAAAGATTATTCTGACGAAAGAAAAGATTATCTAATCATTAAAAATCAAAGGGATTACACCCCATGTCCCAAAATATGTTTAAGCTTGCATGGAAGGAGAAATAAACTAAGCCATAGTATCAAAGTGATCAGAAATCAAAGAAGAAGAAGAAACAACGTTACAACACGGCTGTAATAGAAATTACAGCCGTAATTTGCCTCCAAAACACGTTGGGAATAGTGTCACGCCCCTTCTTTCATTGATTCATCCTCTGATTGAACTCCTTTTACTTTGAAACTTCTGGGGTATTGTCTCCTCCTCCAGGCAAAGCTTCTACATGAAAATCATGGCCTGAGGAGCCCTCTACGCCTCTCGGCGTGAGTACAAACCCTAAGCGCCTCTCTAACAATTGCTCTCTCAAATATGGATAAAAATTGGTTAATTCACTTTGTGTGTCTTCTCCTCCTAAAGATGAGTCCGCAGCATCTTTCGGGTCTGAATTTGGAGGTCTGGATCAAAAGATATGGTCCGCGCAAGATTCGGGCCCGTAAAACTCGTGTTTTTAAATTGTAAATACGGCCGTAAAGGTCTTTACAGCAGTGCCATAATTTTTGCTCTGTGAATTATTTGTCAAGATTATGGCCCGTAAAAACTGTTACGGCCATGCCGTATTTTCTTCTGTATTTTTCTGGACCAAAATGCGGCCCATAAAGATCATTACGGCAGTGCCATAATCTCTGAAATCTCTCGGGTGGAAAATCATCTAGAATTACGACACCGTAAAGATGGTTACCGCGGGGCCGTAAAATCATCTGTATGAAAACTTCCCAAATTACGGCAGGGCTCCGAAATTATGACACTGTCTAGAAATTACGGTACCGTAATGGATATTACGGCACTACCGTAATTTAGGTTTTTGCTTGGATTTGCGTGAAATCTGTTGTGTATCTTCTTCTTGATGATGGGAATTCTTCTATGTAGTTGATTTTGCTCGAAAACGCCTTAAAATCGTGTCTTTTTACCTAAAAATCATGAAATACCAAAATAGAAGTAGATTTTGCAATATTTGATAAAAAAAAAAGGCATAAAAATAAGCAAAGTAGTAATAATATGACACAAAAAGATATATAAAATGGCATGAAATTTACTATAAATTTCGGTGTCATCATTGCATCTGTTGTTGAACATTGCATTGACCCTGTTTGCTGAAAGTTCTGTTATAGTTTTTGTTTACCTGAGCTTTTGATTGTGCTTCCTATTGCTAAAGCCCTGCAGAGTTTTGTTTATCTGGTTTGCTGAAGTTGTTCCTCGTATTTTCTTATCATTGGGTAGAATTATTTTTTCTACTGTGTACTACCAAATCCAGTTGCAAAAGGTTGTGAGGCCTACGAACGTCTAATGAGTTTCCTGAATCTGAATTCTGGGTGATTTTCTGCAAAGTACTGTAGCTTACCGGGCTCTAAAATTTTAAAGATGTAAACCTTTCTGATGCAACACTTGAGATCCTTAACCCGATAAGGAACCACAGGTTATAAAACAACCTGAGTAAGTATCGATCTGAGTAAATGATAGACCATCATCCCTCGGTTGTTACATCTGCAAAATCTGAGTCCTGCCAAGAACGCACTATTGCTTACCATTTGACAACTTTTGTTGACATCTGAGTTCTACACTGTGTTTGTTTGCTTTAAACACACTTGGGATTGCTGAATTTGAACCTTGCTATGTTTGCATCTATTACTGCATTTAAATTTGGTATTGCTGGATTGATATGAATCTAAGTTCTTGTTGCATTTAAATCTGGTACTGAGTTTAAAACCTGATTTTTGCTAAATCTGTGTTGAAACTACTTAATTGCTAAATCTGATTTCTTGCTGAATTTGAATCTTACTGAAAACCTTGTCGAACATGTATAACTCTCTATTACATTTTATACCTGCACATACATATGTTGCGATTATCCTGAATTCACTTAATAATCTGTATTCTCCACGATGAAAATGTTATTCCTGCACTGCTTATAAACAACCATCACTTCAAGCTTGTTAAGTCTCTTGTTTGTCATCATGAGACACTTTACTCAAAGGGAAATCATAGCTAAAACAGCACTAATAACTGCTAGGGGTAAATATAAAGTCCTTACACATAGGCCTAATAGTTTTACCACCAATGTTTAGGCTAGCCATGCATGCCTCAGTGTAGGAAAAACCCATAATAACATAGTCATGAATAGATACACAGGCTAGTCGTGTTTTTAGTATTTAGCTCTATTTTGCCCCAAATTTGATGTTTCATCTCGTAATAACATTAGGAATCATTTCATAATCTTAAATCTCAAAAAAATATTCAAGAAAAGAGCAATATTTCCTACATTTAAAGCAAAATGAAAAATAGTAAAGATTTTGAACGATGTAAGGAGAATGATCCAAAATACAGCAAAAAATGAGAAACTAAGTCTCTCTCTCTCTCTCTCTCTCTCTCTCTCTCTCTCTCTCTCTCTCTCTATATATATATATATATATATATATATATATATATATATATATATATAGATATATATAATAGGCTCAAAATCAAATGTAAATGTGAGACATCCATAGGTGGCGATCATCCACGATTGTGTCATACGCAATTGTGTCTTGCTCCCTTTCCTATGCTGTGCTCTGTACTCCCTCCCCCTCCTATTTTCTGGTGATCGGTGGCGATCATCCAGTGACCTTCGATGATGTCTGGTGGACTTCGGCGACAAAGTCTGGCGAGCTTTAGTGGTGTGTGGTGGGTGGTTTGGAGCACCAAGATGTCTCTCTTCCTATTTCCCATGGGTGGTTCGGCATCGATGAGTCCACCAAGTTTCCCTCTTTGGCTCAGTGTAGCCGCAGTGATGACTTTTTGGCATACTCAAGTGATTGGTGGCGAACTCTGTGCGACAACTTGTGATGTGTGGTGGGCAGTTCAGTGTTGAGGTGTTCAACTCAGTTTTCCATCAGTCCGTTGTGCAGTGGTGGAGTCGGTGGGTTCGAGTCCTAACGAGGTATATTTTCCCTCTCATCTACTTACTTTTCATTGTTAATTTATTTCCCGACAACGTTTTCTTTTTTGTCGGTGGTTGTTCTATCTAGCATTTCCTAGTTGTAGTGCTTATGTGCGCATTCTGCATTCGACCCCACGTTTAGGTGTGTGTGGTCCCTTGCTCCTTCTGCGTTCTCCCCTGCTCGTCGGAGCGAGGAAGTTTCTCCCCTCTTCTCGGTGCATGTAACTCGGTCACTTATTGTGTGCTATGTTGGTGTTCTGTCACCGGTGGGTGACTGTTTCTTCTCATACACCCTACGTGGTATCTCTTGTTTAGACATGTGTGCCACCATCTGCGTACTGTGATGGCTATTTGTTATGTTAGGTTGAGATGAGAGTGCTCACGTCTACCGGTCGGTACCCTATTGGGAATCCTCGGGCGAATTAAAATTTAAACAATAGCGGAAGTGATGGCCTAAAACAGAATTCCCACAATAACGCCATTATCTACTTAAGAGAAGAACACCATAGGACATGATAGAGTTATACCTTGCTTGCGCAATTCCTAGAGTGATGTCGGTGATGAAGACGATCAAGTGCTCGTCCTCTGCAGTCACGCACAAATGGATGGTCTCGAGACTCCTCCGTTCCATTCACGTGCTAGCTTTGGGAGATGAGATCCATGACTATGGGTGTATTCTTTCTTGCTTGCGCCAACTTCAGAGAAGTTGCAGTAAGGACACTGCCCACTTCAATTTGGGCAATCACACGGAGATTGTGCCATCAAGTGTGTTGTCCTCTTCTTCTAGATGTGCCACCAAAGCATCAGGGAAGAAAGGAAAAGCCATCAAGGTTCTTCTCGCACCAAGAGGAATATGCAGCCCACCTTGGATGAAGGAAGCGATAGCATGAGAGAGGCGCCGAGGAGAGGAGAGAGGCTGCGGCTATGAGAGGAGAGGGGGCTTGGGCGGCTAGGGTTTGAAGCAGGCAACACACACTGTATGCGCCCCCCGAGCCCCTGTATATATAGATTTAATGCGTGGGCCCACTCACTTAAGTTGTAATATTTTTACTCAAAATATTAATGACTTAAGTTATGGCCCCCACCACTTATGAAATAATTAATTAATTAATTCAAATATATATATAAATAAAATATTCAAATATATTGCAAGCTGGTGGGCGCATGTGATTAAACCACCACACAGATCTCAGTGCAAACCCGAGTTTTAACTCATTGACAAAGACCTAGTCAACCAGAGTCAAAACTAGTCACCCGAGGTCAACTGGGGTCAACTTGATCCTTGAAATATATAAGTCTCATCTCAATCCATACAACTCAACTGCGAAAATACGAATCATCCATAGATTCGATGTGAGGCTATCTGATCAATACGGAATCTCTGGCGTCCAGGTGTACGACCCTGTATGTTCTTCTGTTGGGAATCCCTAGGCCAATTTTAAAATTTAATAATAGTGGATGCTATGGTCCAAAAAAAATTCCCACCATGTGCCAGGATCCCTAAGAGCCACCGGATGTATCAAAGTAGTATACATTTATTCGCATAATCCTATGAGCTATCGATGACGAAGGAGAGGTGCACAAGTGGTCTGCCCTCTACAATCATTCACATACGGACTCCCCGAGATCCTCTTCCATTCATGCCTGGTGCAAGCCATCAAGAGAAAGATCCTGTCACCTATGCTGCCCTCTTAAACTTGCACCACCACCAAGGTGTGCCAAAGAGAGGTGGGAGGAGTTTGATCACAAGGAGAGGGAAGCTCTACCACTTGTGTCAATCTCAACTTCTAGCCACATCCTCATGACTTGCGCCGCCCCCTAGGTGCACCCATGAGAATGATCCAACCATAAGATCATACTTAAGAAGCAAGCTGACTAATTATTCCTTTAAAATCTTCAATTTCCTTACTTCGATTTGTCATGATTCGAATTTGATTTGTCATGAATTTTTCAAGCATGGATTTTAACCTAGATTTTTTTTTATCCTCAAAGTATGGTTCAGAAACATGATTTGGTGGAGTTAAAAATATGCAATCCAAAGTATAATAATCAAAACATCCACAAATATCACATCTAATAAAAGAATAAGATGTCCTAGAAGGACACATATAAGAGTATAATTTCAATTTATCTACAAGAGTGCACAATGAATCATCTTCATACTTGCCTTGTGGCGTGTATACCTCACCTCTTTCAGTTGCCCACGAGTGGTGATTATAAGACATATCTTCAAATCTATCAAGAACAGAAAGGTTATCCAACACCAATCACTCAAATTTTTTTTCAGAATATATAAACAAAAATATAAAATATAAAACACAAGCAAATTCTCAAATTTCAGAAATCACTGTTCTGTCACAACATGTGAATATCCAAAACCTGCAAAAATAAAAAACAAAGTTAAATCTAAAACAAATAAAACTTAGTCTAGCAATACTAACAACTATTTTGATATTAACAAAACTAAAGCCCCCAGCAACGGTGCCAAAAACTTATTGCCGTAAGTGCACGGATACTTGAAGTAATAAAGAAAGATATCGAACCACAGAGACCTTACTGTTAAGTACCAAATAGTTGTATTGTTACTAGCTAAGCAATAGATTATAGTGCAAGTAAATGATAGAAAAAACACGAAATCAGAGAGAAACTGGGACTAGGGTTTCATCCACCTTAATTTCAATGACTAGATATGAATAAAAGGTCGTCAGTCTAATTTTATCATGATAAAGATATAATTTACTTCATAAAGATATAATTTTATCATGAACAGTATTGCTACAGTAAATTCGTGAATCACTATTCACGTCCGAATATTTTTTCTTCGATTTCTCCCTCGATCGAACTCCTTTCGATCTGAAATTTTTGGTGTATCCTCTCCTCCTCCAAGCAAAGCTTCCATGTGAAAATTGCAGCCTGAGATCGCCTCTACGCCTCTCAGCGAGAGGCTGTGCCCTAGGGATGCCCTTTCAGATTTCTCCCTCGATGCTTCACGAAATTGGATGATTCTTGTCCTCAAATCTTCTCCTTGATTTATAGAACAATCCTCTTTTTACAGTTTTTCAATTGGTGCCCCGGATCTCCAGATATTGCATCGCAAAAATCAGGCTTTTGGAGGTGGTGGAAGACTCGTTCAAAATTAAAATTACGGCCGTAATTTCGATCAGGGCACTGCCGTATTTTGCATTTGTATGTTTCTAGGCTGAAATTATGGTCCATAAAAATAATTACGGCAGTGCCATAATTTCTTCTGTGGATTTCTAGATCAAAATTACGGCCCGTAAAAACCATTACAACATTGGTGTATTTCTGGGTAGACAATTACACCCATAATTTCTATTACGGCAGGGGTGTGTTTTTCAAACGTGCTCTGATTTGCATGAAAATTGACGGGCGGCTTCGTCTCGACGTCTGTAATTCATTGGTGTGCTCAGATCTTCCAAAATCCATCAAAATATGGCACATTTTAACTTGAAAATTATGAAAAACCAGAAAAGAAGTAGATTTTGTAATATTTGATAAAAAGGGCATGAAAATAAGCAAAGTAGTATAAATATGACATAAAAAGAGCAATGAAATGACACAAAATATACTATAAATTTTGGTGTCATCACACGTGCCATCGTGCCAAACCCCGTCTTGCCAACACCGTGTTAGGAAACCCCGGGGATATTTTACAAAATTTTAGAGAAGCAAACACATTGCGCGGCGGAAGTATATCCCCGAAACAGGCCGGTCCCAAAAACCCAATGAAGATCGCATGCGAGGGAGTCGACACGATGACATAGAAGATACCTTGATCAAGGCGAGGCTGATGTCGTAGTAGGCGCCCAAGCGTGCGCCCTCTGCAGTTTCACACACACGGATCACCTCGAGTCCTCTTCTTCCACGCCCGATGCTAGCCTCAGGAAGAAAATCCAAGCCTTAGGAGAGCCCTCCAAGAAACTTGTGCCACCACCAAAGGGAGAAGCGCCAAGAGCAAGGAGGAAGAAGGAGATGCCGCCAAGTTCAACTTCACCTTGCGCCAAGGAGAAGAGGAAGAGGATCACTTGCGGCTTGATGGAAGAAAGGAGGAAGTTGCGCCCTTGTCCCTTGCTTTCGCCCTCTTGATGATGCTCACGCCTCCAAGGAATAAGTGTCATGAGAGGGGTGTTGGTGTATATGCCCTAGGACCTAGTTTTGGTCAACTTATGTACTACTTGACATTGATATTTATATATCATTCTGGCATTGTCGTTATCATTGTTTGATTACACCTGTGATTGTGTACTTACATGATAATATCCCTTGAGACAGATTGGATCTGTGCTCAAATAATTGTCCCTAGTCAATGTACCTTAGTGGATTTGGGACAGCTCTGGTACTTGAGAGACTGGTATGTGGGCTGGTTAGGCATGTGGTGCTAACGCAGACACATGGGTATATCATTGGAGGATATACTGGATAGACCCGCTATGAGGCTATGACTTGGTGTCATGAGTTATCCTCATAAGTGACAGGAGATGCATTGATCCCTTGACTTGAGGTCATTGATCATTCTATATGGTTAGGGACTTGATTTGATACAACCTAACACCTTGCCATAGCTGGGAGGTCATAACGGTTGTTATTGAGCATGTCACGACCCATATGAGAAGATCAATGGACAGACATAGGATTTGCCCCTTCCCTAGGGAAGTATGATATCCATGGAGCTCCTTTATGGTTCTATGACTGAGAGTGTATGGCCATACCCAGGTGAGAACCTGTTTTAGTCATAGCCATGTGATTGGATGAAAACAAGTAGTGACACACTTGTCCAATCGGATATCAGTACGGCAAAGAGACTGTAATGCATCTGTACCTAGTTGCGATGATGGGGATGTCGATGTCGATATCCATTCCAATGACCTGGGTAGCAGCGATGCACTACTAGGTGCCACTCACTGCTTGTCATGACCTCTGGTCAGCACTGCCAGCGTCAGAGGAACCTACAGGGTCGCACACCTTGATACTTGAGTTCTCGTATTGATCGGGAAGCCTTATGATCGGGTTATTGGATAACTCGGATCTAATTAGGAGATTTCATCAGCGCCAATGGGCCTGATGAGATGGAAGAATGTTATTGGAGCCAAACTTCATTTTTGGCAGGTTGACCCGTATTTGACTATGGTTGGTCACATTTGGATTAGGGTTGCATTGGATTGGATCCAAGTGCTTAATCAACCCATGTAATGAAGTTTGGGCTAGCTCATTATCCAATGAGGCCCAATAACAAGTTCTCATGAAGAGATGAGAGGCTAAAAGGGTATAATGGGGAGAAACATGAACCATTAAGCGCCTAGGGGCATAATGGGGTCATGTTGGCGCCTTTGCTTCATTATGGAAGTAAAGGGCGCCTCCCCTCTCTTCCTAGGATGGAATGCATGCCTCTATGGCATTGCTTGGGGCGCAAGGCAAGGCCTTGGCGCACAAGGAAGGGCGTGGGGCACAATAAGGAATGGTTGAATGAGAATTATGGAAATGTCTTGGAGACTTTCCTTGTCTCAAACCTCCTCATCCTAGCCCTACACTTGTCATGATCCTAGCCATTACCCTAACCGCCTCTTGCCCTATAAATGTGACCCTAGTCGCCCCCTCTTGTGGATGATCAATCCTTGAAGGCGTGAACACAAGAAGAGGGGCGAGTGCTTGGAGCAAGGGCGCATCTTCTTCCATAACCGCAAGCCTCTTCCTCCTTTCCTCTTAGCGCAAGGAGATCTAAGGCTTGGCGGCTTGGATAGTTTTCCTCCTCACTTGGCGCATCTTTTCTCTAGGTGGCGCAAGTGAGTTAGAGTGTCTCCCTAAGGCTTGGATCTTCTTCCCGAGGCTAGCACCGGGCGTGGAAGAAGAGAACTCAAGAGATCCGTGTGTGCGAGACTGCAGAGGGCGCACACTTGGACGCCTACATCGGCATCGCTCCACATTGCTCCTAAGGTATTTACTAACTCATCGTGTCGACTCCCTTGCTTGCGATCTTCACTGGGTTTTTGGGACCGGCCTGTTTCGGGGACATTCTTCCGCTGCTAAAAATGTATGTCTATAACTCTGAAAAATTGTAAAATGTCCCCGGGGTTTCCCAACAAGGGGCGGCTAGGGGGGTTATTTATAGGGCAAGGGGTGCCTAAAACATGGCTACAATTAAGTCAAGTGGGCGGCTAGGAGAAGAAGGAGGGAATCAAGTCCTAATCTAATTAGGATTCAAGTGGGCTATTTGATCAAGATTTAAATCAAGTCCTAATCCAATTAGGACTCCAATTATTTATTTAATTAATTAAATCCTAATCTCATTAGGACTCTAATTAATTTAAATAAATCAGTCCATTAGATCCCACAAAAATAGGACTCTAATTAATTAATTAATTAGCCCCTATTTTATCTCCCATGATTAATTAAAATCACATGAGGCATAGGCGCTAACCCTAGTCTAACTAGGGTTAAGCATGCGCATGCCCTCTTCTTCTCCTTAAGCTCATTAAGCCCAACTTTTCAATGGGCCCAGCCCAATGTCCATTATGCATGTTAACCAAGCCCTTGGATCCAATCCAATTTAACCCAAGGTCAAATTAGGCTAACCATGGTTAATATGCCGTAAATGGAAGTTGGCCCTAATAAATTTCTTCCATCTCATCAGGCCCATTGGCGCTGATGAAATCTCCAAAATATATCTGAGTTATCCAATAACTCGATCATAAGGCTTCCCGATCAATACGAGAACTCGAGTATCAAGGTGCGCGACCCTGTAGGTTCTGACGTTGGCAGTGCTGACCTATGGTCACCACAAGCAGTGAGTGGCACCTAGCAGTGGAAGAAGAGAACTCAAGAGATCCGTGTGTGCGAGACTGCAGAGGGCGCACACTTGGACGCCTACATCGGCATCGCTCCACATTGCTCCTAAGGTATTTACTAACTCATCGTGTCGACTCCCTTGCTTGCAATCTTCACTGGGTTTTTGGGACCGGCCTGTTTCGGGGACATTCTTCCGCTGCTAAAAATGTATGTCTATAACTCTGAAAAATTGTAAAATGTCCCCGGGGTTTCCCAACAGTGGTATCAGAGCGACTTGCAAGACTCGAACAATGTTTTATGCTTCTCTTCCATGCTCACATGCCATATCTCTATTTTCGTAAATAGCATGATGCATGGCAATCGATTTTTCTAAAAGTAGAAAAATTAGGGTTTCTTGTTTCTATCATCCTCTCAATCTCTTTTGGAATTTTTGGACTATTTTTCTTGTTTGATTTAAAGATCAAAGGCGCACGTAATTTTGTCAAGTAGGATGGGCATTGTGTCTTCGGACTGGCCAAGTCTCTTGATCTGACAAAATTGCCAGCTGAAAGGATCTCTGAAATCATCATGAAAAATAAATCGCAATAAACCAAAAGACTTGTGAGAAGAAGATGAGAAAAAGAAACTGGTTTTATGAAAAAGTAAAATTTCGGATTTTATGTTTTTCATGAGCATATAGAATTACATGAGTAAATACCTTGATTGTTCATAATGTTGTGATCATGAGTCAAGCCCCTCTTGCATGCCTGTGATGTATCCTCGTGCGGCCTGCGCGCCATCTTTTTCATTATTTTTGTAAAAATTAAGAGGAAGATTAAGGGCTAGGCGCATCCTTCTTGGACCTTGATGCTCGCATCTTGCTTGATAGCGCAAGCATGCAAGGTGGCGCATGCAAGCTGGTGCTTGGTTGCTTGGTGGCGCAAGAAAGCTTGGCCAAACCTCTTTTGGTTTGGGAGCTAGCTATCTTGGCCCATTGCATGGTGGCGCACCTTCCTTGGAGGAAGACCATGGCATTGGCCGAACCTATGGGGAACTTTTAAAGTGTACCTCTAGGGTTTGAGAGCTAAACCATGAGAGAAGGACCTTGGAGCCAACCTTGAAGTTCAAGCTAGAGGTCGGCTAGGCTAGGTCTAGTTTTTGGGGCTTGAGTTCTAGGACAAGAGTTGAACCTCTTTCATGGCATGGATTGGTTCAATGTCTTGAATAGGATATGATCACATCATTCTTTACTGCCTTTTTATTATCTGTAAAAGCATGCCTGTAATGTTTTATCGTTATGTTATCACCATAGGATTGCATGCCTATAATGATAGACATAAGATAAAACTGAGATGATGAGACCTTAAACAAAACCCTCAATTAAAATATCAAGTCTAGTAGCCTTCTAACGCGTAGCCCTCACTAAGCTATCGATCAGTGGAGTTGTGAATTGTTTCCCACCCTCGTGGGACACACCCACTTATCTTTAGAAAGTGCGTGGTGGCAATGGTTTCCCCAGTCTAGTTTTAACCTGGGCGTGCCTTCGCAAGGAAACTCGTTGGCCCTGGGCATAATGGTTAGGAATGGACTTGACTAGAAGATCACATGTGCTGGGCACATGGTGAAAGTCTAGAGGCATCGTTGAGAGGTAAAGGTTTCATGTTGTATCCAGCCCTCGTTGGACATGAAATGCCCAGACTGTCTCAACAAGGGGAGTTGCTTGGAGCAACCGGCCGGCGCGCCCACCTTAGGAAGCATGGGTTACTTTGTGCATCTCATCCCACCCTCGTGGGACGTGAAGCCTCATGTGAAATAAGGATCCCATCTCACTAGGAAGTTTTTGACTTCCCGATTGACTTTGTGGGTTGTCAATTCGAGTTTAAAATAGTGGGAGCCATGGTCATTTAAAACAAGTCCAGTTTAAATGACTAGAAGTAGTACTAATCTGCTGTTTCTTGGTTGTTGTAGAACAATGGCTATAAACAATGGCAGATGGTCACTGCGATCTACCCTGGAAAGGGATAAGTTGGTTGGATCCAACTTAAAGGATTGGTATATGAACTTGAGAATTGTGCTCAAGCTCGAGAGGAAGCTATATGTCCTTGAGAAGCCAATTCCTGAGCCACTTCCATGCTTGGCCTCAGTGGCTGAGAAGGATGCTTATGATAAGCATCAAGCTGATACTTTGGAAGTTGCACAATTAATGCTAACCAACATGTCGCCCGAATTTAGAGGGCAATATGAATCTAAGAGTGCCTCTGAAATTATTTCTAATCTAAGGCAGCTCTTTGATGCATTGATTCAGCTCAACCCTCCTAAAGTAGACTTTCAATGTGTTGAGCCCAAAGGCTTAACTAATACATTGAAAACAAAGATGGAAAGAGTCAGGAATAATAAGTGCTACTCATGTGGAGGACCACCTCACATGATAAAGGACATAGTACGACTTCAGAATGAGAAGAAGAGAGGCAAGGCTTCGTCTTCATGCTCAGGTATCTATGTTACAGAAGTCAATCTTTCTACTTCTATGTCATGGGTATTGGATACCGCATGTGGAGCTCATATTTGTACAAATATGCAGGGGCTCAAGAAAAGTAGATTGGTGCGGCTTGGAGAGATTGACCTACGCGTTGGAAACGGGGCACAGGTTGCTGCTGTTGCTGTAGGCGTTTTGACTCTCTCCTTGCCTTCTGGACTTCAATTAGAACTAGATAATTGCTTTTGTGTACCTTCGTTAACAAAGAACATTGTATCCATTCCTTGCTTGGCAAGGAAAAGATTTAAATTTGAAATAAATAAGAACTCCTGTTCTTTTTCATTTGCAAATATGTTCTATGGGAAGGGTACTTTATGCAATGGTCTGTATATCTTGGATATGGAAAGTTCTATTTGTAACATAAGCAATAAAAGCACCAAACTAAGTGGTTCAGTTGGTGCTTTCCTATGGCACTGTCGATTAGCCCATATAAACAAGAATCGCATCTAACAACTCCATGCAAATGGATTGTTAGATTTAAGTTCCTTGGAGGAATTTGATACTTGTGAACCTTGTTTATTAGGGAAGATGACAAAGGCGCCCTTCACCAAGATTGGTGAGAGGGCAGAAGGTTTATTGGATCTCATACACACTGATGTGTGTGGGCCCTTCAATAAACAAGCCAGAGGAGGGTACAACTACTTCATTACCTTCACTGATGACTTCAGTAGGTATGGTTATGTCTACTTAATGAGACATAAATCTGAATCCTTTGAGAAATTCAAGGAGTTCAAGAATGAAGTAGAGAACCAGCTTGGAAGATCCATTAAAGCTCTTCGATCAGATCGAGGTGGAGAATACCTGAGCGGTGAGTTCTTTGACTATCTGAGAGAGTGTGGGATCATATCCCAACTCACTCCTCTTGGAACACCTCAATGGAATGGTGTGTCTGAAAGGAGAAATCGAACTTTATTGGATATGGTTCGATCCATGATGAGTCATGCAACTCTACCTTCATCATTCTGGGGGCATGCACAAGAAACAACTTCTCTGATACTGAATAATGTTCCATCTAAGAGTGTCTCCAAGATACCATACGAGATGTGGAGTGGGAGACGCCCTAATCTCACGTTTATCAGGATCTGGGGATGTGAGGCTTATGTCAAACGTCAGGATTCTAGCAAGCTAGAACCTAGATCTGATAAGTGTGTGTTTGTGGGGTATCCTAAGGAAACTAAAGGATACTACTTCTATGTCCCAACCGAGAACAAAGTTTTTGTTGCTCGGGGTGCTGTCTTTCTAGAGAAAGAATTTCTTATGAAAGAAGTTAGTGGGAGGAAGTTTGACTTGGATGAGGTCCAAGTGCAAGCACAAGACAAAGAGATGGAATCTGAGCCACCTGCACCGGTTGCTAGGCAACCTGAGGCTCAGACATAGGTCCCGTGTAGGTCTGGGAGAATTCGTCGTGCACCTGAAAGGTATGGAACACGATGGGATCTTCATCATTGAGGATGAACCTAGAACCTATGATGAGGCGGTCAGTGGACCGGACTCCGAGAAATGGGTTGACGCCATGCGATCCGAGATGGATTCCATGTCGGCTAACCAAGTCTGGTATTTGGTTGAGCTACCTGATGGGGTAAAACCCATAGGGTGTAAATGGGTCTTCAAAAGGAAGACAGACATGGATGGCAAAATAGTTACCTATAAGGGTAGACTAGTGGCTAAAGGATTTAAACAAGTCCACGGGGTGGACTATGATGAAACCTTCTCGCCAATTGCCATGATTAAATCCATTCGGATTCTGCTTGCTATAGCTGCAAATCATGATTATGAGATATGGCAGATGGATGTGAAGACAGCGTTCCTTAACGGGAAGCTAACTGAGGATGTGTATATGACACAACCTGAAGCTAACTGAGGATGTGTATATGACACAACCTGATGGCTTCATCCATCCTGCAGAGGCTAATAAGGTCTATAGGCTAAAGAGGTCCATTTATGGATTAAAGCAAGCATCTCGAAGTTGGAATCTTCGATTTGATGAAGCCGTGAGAGATTATGGGTTCAAAAAAAGCGAAGATGACGCCTGTGTATACAGAAAATTCAGTGGGAGCTTGGTGATTTTTCTGGTCTTGTATGTTGATGACATACTGCTAATCGGAAACGACATCCCTAGTCTTCAAGCTGTGAAGACATGGTTAGGGAAATGTTTCGAGATGAAAGACTTAGGGGAGGCCGCCTATATTCTAGGCGTGAGGATCTACCGGGATAGATCCAAGAGGCTTCTGGCCCTTAGTCAGAGTACTTACATTGATAAGGTACTGGAGAGGTTCTACATGTAGCAATCCAAAAAAGGATACCTTCCAGTGAGACATGGCCTTACTCTCTCAAAAAGCCAGTGTCCTACAACACAGGCTGAGAGGGATGACATGAGTCGAATTCCTTATGCTTCGGCAGTAGGATCGATCATGTATGCAATGTTATGTACTAGACCAGATGTGGCATATGCTGTGAGCATAACCAGCCGATACCAATCCAATCCAGGTCTGCAGCACTGGGTGGCTGTAAAGAACATCCTAAAGTATCTGAGAAGAACTAAGGATCTGTTCTTGGTCTATGGGGGACAGGAAGAGCTCAGTATGCAGGGCTATACTGACGCATCGTTCCAGTCTGACCCTGACGACTTTAGATCGCAGGCCGGCTATGTGTTCAAGATAAATGGAGGCGCTGCTTCAAGCAATCCACCATAGCAGATTCTACAACCGAAGCTGAGTATGTGGCTGCTTCTGAGGCAGCCAAAGAAGCTGTTTGGATAAGGAAGTTCTTATGTGATCTTCAAGTGGTACCTAGTGCAATGGATCCCATTGAACTCTACTGTGACAACAATGGAGCAATTGCACAAGCCAAGGAACCACGGTCTCATCAAAGATCCAAACAAATACTCAGAAGATTTCACCTGATCAGAGAGATCATTGACAGAGGTGACGTCAAGATTAGCAGAATAGACAGAGAGAACAATCTGGCAGACCCATTGACCAAGGCTTTGGCGCAGCAGAAGCATGATGGTCACGCTAGAGATATGGGGTTGAGATTCCTCAACTTCTAGGTCTTAGTGCAAGTGGGAGATTGTTGGTATATATGCCCTAGGACCTAGTTTTGGTCAACTTATGTACTACTTGACATTGATATTTATATATCATTCTAGCATTGTCGTTATCATTGTTTGATTACACTTGCGATTTGTGTACTTACATGATAATGTCCCTGGAGACAGATTGGATCTGTGCTCAAATAATTGTCCCCAGTCAATGTACCTGAGTGGATATGGGACAGCTCTGGTACTTGAGAGACTGGTATGTGGGCTGGTTAGGCACGTGGTGCTAACGCAGACACATGGGTATATCATTGGAGGATATACTGGATAGACCCGCTATGAGGCTATTGTAACATCCCTCAGAATCACACCCCACACGCATACAAGTAAAATACGGGGTTTCAAAAATTTTTACTCTTCCATTAAAACACAAGAAGAAAGCGGCATCGAAGGACATTACTACGGAACTGAAAACCGCACAGAACTGAATAGGATCGATTTACTAGGAAATAGAAATCCGGAAATCCAGAAAATCCGACAGCAAGTATAATAATTTACTGCTGCACAGACACGCATATCCTGGAATAAAACAGATGTCCACACTACACATATGTGGAAAACACAAATTCAGATATGTTGCGGAATAAGAACAATAACTCTCAAATCGGACATTTCAGAATAAGAATAATTTCAAATCTCACGAATCCAAAACTCGTATCTAACAATTAAAACGAGACAACTATAATATAATATCCTGAAAACAGGCATAAGCCCTCAGGAGATAAAACGTATCATATAATTAAGTTAGGCACGCAGGCCTGACAGATTTTTTTTAGAAGACAACTCTTAGAAATTAAATAAAACATTATCATCATAGTAAATTCGTGAATTAGCTGTAGCGATCACTGTCCCAATGTCTCACCTGAAAATATTTAAACAATGGGGGTGAGCTAAAAAGCTCAGTGAGTAAAAGACACTAAAAGCCATCCATAGTACACATCAACAATATCATGCATAAGTTGAAATACATTTTTGTAACAGATAAGATAAATCAACTTAACATGCACACTCATATCAGAAACAAAACATAATCAAATACAGATACTTATAACATTAGGCATCAAGCATGAAGTAGGATATAAGTATACCAACCCCTCCCTACTAAACACACTGCCTAACACATCTATAATACAGATCGAAACAGAACTACAGAAATCAGAACTGACAGACAGAAAATCAGAATTTTCAGAATCCAAACGGATAGTCTACATCGGAAACAGAAAGGCCACAGAAGGCCTGATGACCACAGAAGGTCTGACCCCACCTCTGCCGAGGACGAGACATGCATGCATATCAGAAACAGAATGGTAGAGGAGGTATCAGTGGGTGGCCCCCGTCTTGTCAGGACGTGGCACTCTGGCCTCCAAAACCCAGAACAGAATGGTAGAGGAGGTATCAGTGGGTGGCCCCCGTCTTGTCAGGACGTGGCACTCTGGTCTCCAATACCCAGAACAGAATGGTAGAGGAGGTATCAGTGGGTGGCCCCCGTCTTGTCAGGACGTGGCACTCTGGTCTCCAATACCCAGAACAGAATGGTAGAGGAGGTATCAGTGGGTGGCCCCCGTCTTGTCAGGACGTGGCACTCTGGTCTCCAATACCCAGAACAGAATGGTAGAGGAGGTATCAGTGGGTGGCCCCCGTCTTGTCAGGACGTGGCACTCTGGTCTCCAATACCCAGAATAGAATGGTAGAGGAGGTATCAGTGGGTGGCCCCCGTCTTGTCAGGACGTGGCACTCTGGCCTCCAATACCTATAACGGAACAGAAATAGTGTCTCAAGGGTCGTAGTAGACTATCAGCACCATTACAGCGCCACAGAAGGAGGGTAAGAACACAGAAGAGTGCTACACTAGGGCATAATTTTACAGAACAGATTATACTGAAATGGAGGAGTAGGACCAACCACTACTTAATTCTTACATCATGCCCAAAGTCTGACAAACCAGAAAATGACACACCCCAATATCCAGTCCTTAACAATTTACAATTTGCAGAAAATCAAAGCTGAACACACTTCATAATTTTTACCATCAACCAGAAGTAATATATGAGTGAATTCCTTAGATTTCATGCAACTATCCTTAATTCATGTCAGACCAGTCTATGTTCTCACAAAGGTTATAACACATTCAAAGTTTTCAGAAAATTCACAACATATAAACAGAACAGAAAATATTCACATAACAAACAATTAAACATAGAACAGAAACTATTCATGAAATAATTTCCTCAAAATTCCTAAAACCGTGAGCTATAAAATTACTGTAAGGGGCGCCAGTTTCAGAACCTTAACAGAACGTACAAATTTCATGTAAATAATTTCAGTCCCCCACTACAGATAATTTTAATTACACGTTCGTGAAGAAAATTGACAAAAGCCCCAAAATTGGCTCGAACCATGATTTTCGAAAATTCCTAAGTTCTTAGTTAAATCCCCAATTTTGTTTTCTCTAAAATTTCTCATCAAGCAAATAAATTTTAGAAGAACTACAGACCACAATTTAAGAGATTAAACCATACAGGCTAAATTTTTCTCACAATGGAATATTCGTCTAACCAAAACATAGCAGATTTATATTGTCAGATTGCAACATATATTTTTGGTCCAATTCCGAACCAAAGCTAGTCAATATTATATTCAAAATGAAGCTCTCTGAATCTAGTTTCCAACAAAACTGGTTTCGAAAAATTTCGATTTGTAGGCAGGAAGATATAAGGGTTCGAACATAGGTGGGTCAGAATTTCAGATTTCAAGAAAACAGATTCATATATCAGAATTACGACATATATTTTAGATCCAATAACTAATCGAAAATAGGCGTTATGGGAGTCAAAATGAAGCTCTTCAAGCCTACGGTCTAATAAAACTGGTTTCACAGGATTTCGAGCTATACCTAGGGAGATACGAGAGTTCGAACACAAAAGGGTCAAGATTCTAGATTTTCAGAAAACAGATTTCGTAAGTTATATAACAATGCCGATTGCAACACGAATATAGTTCAGATGTGGTCGATATTACATAAGAATCAAAGCTGAGCGAATCTAGTTTCATACAAAATTTGTTTCGTGTGATTTGGATCTATAGATCATGAGATATTGAGGTTAAAGCACAGTAAGGTCAGATTGGCGACTACAATTTTCAGCAAGACAAAATTTCTGAATCATCATGCATATTCAGATCCGACCTATAGAATAGAAAAACACAGGATCTACTTGCAGATTTTTGGTTCATACAGATAATTATTGCAAATAGGATTAGACTCCTTAGGATCGAATTACTCACCGAAAATCGCCCACAGAAAAAAAAAACGCCACAACAGAGGGTCAGGGATCTCCAGGAACTTCGTCCACCACCAGTCTGCCACCACCAGCGTCAGAAATTTGCAGGAGGCGCCAAACACAGTAAGGGGCGACAACCACAGGCGGCTAGGGCAAGAAAACAACAAAAATCGTGAGGGAGAGGAGCTCTCACGATATTTCTCTTTTTCTCCCACTCCAAACGGATCCAAGATCCAATAACCCAGTTAACTTAAGTGAAAATCGGTTTTAAGGGCTCACCTGGGCTTAACCACCATGCGCCACTCCAATAACACAGAAATATGCGCCACCATGGTGGAAGAATTCCAGGAGCAAAGAGTCAAGGTTGAGGATTCGAAGCCCCAACCAAAATAATTATTTTTGCCCTGTAGGAAAAAGTCCTACAATTAGGCAAAAATCCCAAAACTTTAACAGATAAAAATACAGAAACAGAATTTCTAACCTTAAATCGTAATTCAGAAACTCGAGGGCGTTACATCCTCCCCCCTTATAGAGCTTTAGTCCTCTAAAGCTGACCAAGCCCGTCACTGAACAGGTGAGGATGCTCCTTTCTCATATCTGCTTCAACCTCCCAAGAGGCTTCTTCAACAGACTGATTTCCCCAGATGACTTTCACAAGTGGAATAACCTTATTTCTCAGCACCTTCTCTTTTCTATCTTCAATTCTGAGAGGTTTCACCACAAAAGTCATGTTCTCTTCAAGCTGAAGAGGTTCCAACTCTAGAACATGAGAAGGATCAGAACAATATTTTCTGAGTGCAGATACATGGAACACATTATGGAGGTGTTCCAGTGATGGGGGCAGAGCAAGTCGGTATGCCACAGGTCCAACCCTCTCAATGATATCAAAGGGACCAATGTACCTGGGACTCAATTTTCCCCTCTTCCCAAATCTCATCACCCCTTTCATAGGTGAGACCTTTAGGAAAACATGCTCTCCCACCAAAAACTCAAGAGGACGCCGCCTCACATCAGCATAACTCTTCTGTCTATCCTGAGCAATCTTCATCTTTCTCTGAATTTCTCTAATCTTCTCAGTGGCTTCCTGAACAGCATCAGACCTTAGCACTGTTCTGTCCCCAGTTTCCTCCCAGCATATTGGTGTTCTGCATTTCCTCCCATATAGGGCCTCATACGGAGCCATCTGTATGCTAGAGTGAAAGCTATTGTTGTAGGTGAACTCTATCAGTGATAAGTCCAGATCCCACTCAACAGACCAGTCAACCACATAAGATCTCAGAAGATCCTCAAGTGTCTGAATAGTCCTCTCTGTCTGACCATCAAATTGAGGATGATATGCAGTGCTGAAACTCAGATTAGTTCCCAAATCTTCCTGTAATTTCTTCCAAAACCTGGACAGAAATCGAGGATCACGGTCAGAGACAATGTCCAAGGGAACTCCATGCAATCTGACAATCTCATCGATGTACAGTTTTGCTAACCGATCCAAACTGTAAGTCATTTTGATCGGTAAGAAGTGAGCTGACTTCGTGAGTCTGTCCACAATCACCCATACGGCATTATGATTCCTTCTGGTATTGGGCAGTCCACACACAAAGTCCATACTGATATGCTCCCACTTCCACTGAGGAATAGGGAGAGACTGCATCAAACCGCCCGGCCTCTGATGCTCAGCCTTCACGGTTTGGCAAGTCAAACATCTGGACACAAACAAATGCACATCCTTCTTCATACCATGCCACCAGAAAGTCTTTTTCAGATCCTGATACATCTTGGTACTACCAGGATGAACGGTATACTTAGTGCAATGACTTTCCTTAAGAATTTCATTTCTCAACTCAGGGTCCTCAGGAACACAGACCCTTCCACGGAATCTGAGGAGACCATCATCCGACATACTGAAATTATCCACCCAGCCTTGCTCAGACCTCTCTTTCCACCGTAAAATATCCGGATCTGATTGCTGCCCTGATCTCAATCTCTACAGTAACTCTGACTGAACCCTGAGAGAAGCTAGAAGACCGCCTCTCTCACCCGGAGTCACACTCAGATGCATGTCACTGAACTCCTGCAATAGTCGCCACTCCTGGACTCGCAGTGCAGCTATCTGAGTCACAGGATACCGACTAAGAGCATCAGCCACCACATTGGCTTTACCAGACTGATATTGGATGGTGAAGTCATAATCCTTTATCAATTCAAACCATCGCCTCTGTCTCATATTCAGCTCTTTCTGAGTGAAGATATACTTCAAGCTCTGGTGATCTGTAAACAATTCAAATGTCTGTCCAAACAGATAGTGCCTCCAGATTTTCAAGGCAAAAACTACAGCTGCCAACTCCAGATCATGAGTGGGGTAGTTTACCTCGTAGTCTTTGAGTTGCCTTGAAGCATAAGCAACTACTTTTCCTTGCTGCATCAGTACAGCACCCAGACCCTTACCAGAGGCATCAGTGTAAACAGTGAACTTCTCTCCATCACAGGGAATGATGAGGATAGGAGCACTGGTCAGTCTCTTTTTCAGTTCCTGAAAACTAGACTCACAATCATCAGACCACTCAAACTTCAAATTCTTTCTAGTTAGCTTAGTCAGAGGACCAGCCAGCTTGGAAAAACCCTCCACAAAATGGCGGTAGTATCCAGCTAAGCCCAGAAAACTTCTGACCTCAGTCGCTGTAGTTGGTCTTCCCCAGTGAAGAATGGCCTCCACCTTCACTGGATCCACAGACACACCCTAGTCAGAAATAATGTGTCCCAGAAAGCCAATCTGATGTAACCAGAACTCACATTTGCTGGCCTTAGCATACAGCTGCTTCAGCCGCAGAATCTCCAGCACCTTGCGCAAATCCTGAGTGTGATCTTGCGCATTCTTGGAGTAGATCAGAATATCATCTATGAAGACGACCACACATTTGTCCAGAAGTTCATGAAATACTCTGTTCATCAGATCCATAAACACTGCAGGGGCATTTGTCAGTCCAAAAGGCATAACAAGAAACTCATAGTGCCCATACCTGGTCCTGAATGCAGTTTTAGGTACATCCTCCACCTGAACTCTCAACTGATGATAGCCAGACCTCAGGTCAATTTTAGAGAATACAGTAGCACCCTGCAACTGATCAAAGAGATCATCAATACGGGGTAATGGGTACTTATTCCTAACAGTCACTTGATTGAGTTGACGGTAATCGATGCACATGCGCAAAGTACCATCCTTCTTCTTCACAAATAACACAGGTGCTCCCCATGGAGAAACACTGGGTCGAATATACCCCTTCTCTAATAATTCTTCCAGTTGCTTTTTCAGCTCTGTCAGTTCTGAAGTTGCCATCCTGTAAGGAGCTTTAGATATCGGTGCCGTGCCTGGCAACAACTCGATACCAAACTCAACTTCCCTGCTGGGTGGTAACCCAGATAAATCATCAGAGAAGACGTCAGTAAACTCTCTTACCACAGGAATTTTAGCCAGATCCAAATCAGGCTCAGTCTGCACCTTGACATGCACCAGATACCCCTTGCAGCCCTGGGCTAAAAGCTTCCTGGCCTGCAGATGAGATATCACCAAAGGCTCCTGTTCTGATATCCGGCCTTGGATAACCAGTTGCTGTCCATCACTTAGATGCAGAGTAATTAACTTTTCAAAACAATCTAAAGTAGCATGATAGGCAGACAGCCAATCCATGCCCAGAATGATGTCATAGTCTTTCATAGGAAGACTAATCAAATCAATAGGTAAATCATATCCTTCAACCTTAATCAAACAGTCAGGATATGCTGTATCTGTAGATACGGCCTCACCCATAGGTGTATGAACAGAAATACAGAAATTAAGTATCCTAGGCAACACAGGCAAACATAGTGCAAAACATGTAGACACAAAGGATAAATTGGCACCAGGATCAAAAAGAATGCGTGCCAAATTACTAAACACATAAAGTGTACCTTCCACCACAGACTTCGAAGCCGAAGCATCCCTCTCCGCGATGGCATACACGCGAGTCTGCACAGTAGGCTTCTCACCCTGTCCTCTAGCATCCGGCATAGGACAGTCTTTAATCATATGCCCCACCTTACCACATCTGAAGCAAGCGCCAGTCTTCCTGTAGCACTCATTATCCTGATGTTTAGTGCTCCCACAGTGGAGACACTTCTTGCCATTCTGAGAAACTGTGCTTTCTGGCTTCTGATAAGGTTTGTATCTGCCCTTATTGTCTTTCTTCTCTTTCTTGAAATTCTTCTTATCCTTACCACCCAGAGTGGGTGCGTAAGTCACAGAAGTAGGGGCGGATGCAGTGACTGAAATAGTATCAACAGCCATCTCAGCAATGCACCTCTCAGCAGTGCGAGCCCTGTCTACCACTTTAGCATAAGACTCCAAGTGTAGCATAGCTACCCTTGTCCTGATGTCTTTCCTCAAACCCCGCTGAAACTTCTTGGCTCTTCTTTCCTCGGTGTTGACTAAGTGAGGAGCATACCCCGACAACCGAGCGAATGTGGCCTCATACTGATCCACCGTCAGGTCGCCCTGCTCAAGATGAATAAACTCCACCTCGCGCTCCTCAGAAAAGCTAGAGGGGAAAAACTTGGCATTGAACTTCATCATGAAGTACTGCCAATCAACAACTCTGGATTCAGTTGCCGCCAGTCTGACGACTCCCTTCCACCAGTCTTCGGCATCTCCACGCAACATGAAGACAGACAAACATAGCTTGTCTGCATCATCACAGCGCAAAACCTGGAAAATCTTTTCCAGTGTCAAAAGCCAATCCTCAGCCGCTCTGGGCCCCGGACTACCATAAAATGTAGTTGGGTTCAGGTGCTGAAACTCTCGAACCAACCGAGCATATCGTTGATGCGCGCCATCACCCAGAGGAGAACCAGCGCCACCCACACCGTGTCCAGTTGGTTGTGACTGTGTCTGAGACTGTGTCTGCGTTAGCCGCTGCAATAACTGTTGCTGAACCTCCATGTGTTGCGCCTGCTGCTGCTGCATCATCTGAGTTTGCTGCTGGATGAATGCGTTCTGTTGTTGCATCATAGCAGTCATAGCCTCCATGGCCTGTCTCAGATCAGACTGTTGATCACCGTTGCTACTGCTAGATCTTGGTCGCACCATTTTTGTTTTTACCTGCATCACATAACACGGTAGAATAACAACCAATATTCAATCACGGATCAGATCCTATCTTGGTTTCTAGCAATACACAAACAGAGGTTTCCAATATTCAATCACGTATCAGATCCTATCTTGGTTTCTAGCAATACACAAACAGAGTTTTCCTTTCCCGGAGTTTCTAATTGCTAGTAATATCCTCTGATACCATCTGTAACATCCCTCAGAATCACACCCCACACGCATACAAGTAAAATACGGGGTTTCAAAAATTTTTACTCTTCCATTAAAACACAAGAAGAAAGCGGCATCGAAGGACATTACTACGGAACTGAAAACCGCACAGAACTGAATAGGATCGATTTACTAGGAAATAGAAATCCGGAAATCCAGAAAATCCAACAGCAAGTATAATAATTTACTGCTGCACAGACACGCATATCCTGGAATAAAACAGATGTCCACACTACACATATGTGGAAAACACAAATTCAGATATGTTGCGGAATAAGAACAATAACTCTCAAATCGGACATTTCAGAATAAGAATAATTTCAAATCTCACGAATCCAAAACTCGTATCTAACAATTAAAACGAGACAACTATAATATAATATCCTGAAAACAGGCATAAGCCCTCAGGAGATAAAACGTATCATATAATTAAGTTAGGCACGCAGGCCTGACAGATTTTTTTTAGAAGACAACTCTTAGAAATTAAATAAAACATTATCATCATAGTAAATTCGTGAATTAGCTGTAGCGATCACTGTCCCAATGTCTCACCAGAAAATATTTAAACAATGGGGGTGAGCTAAAAAGCTCAGTGAGTAAAAGACACTAAAAGCCATCCATAGTACACATCAACAATATCATGCATAAGTTGAAATACATTTTTGTAACAGATAAGATAAATCAACTTAACATGCACACTCATATCAGAAACAAAACATAATCAAATACAGATACTTATAACATTAGGCATCAAGCATGAAGTAGGATATAAGTATACCAACCCCTCCCTACTAAACACACTGCCTAACACATCTATAATACAGATCGAAACAGAACTACAGAAATCAGAACTGACAGACAGAAAATCAGAATTTTCAGAATCCAAACGGATAGTCTACATCGGAAACAGAAAGGCCACAGAAGGCCTGATGACCACAGAAGGTCTGACCCCACCTCTGCCGAGGACGAGACATGCATGCATATCAGAAACAGAATGGTAGAGGAGGTATCAGTGGGTGGCCCCCGTCTTGTCAGGACGTGGCACTCTGGCCTCCAAAACCCAGAACAGAATGGTAGAGGAGGTATCAGTGGGTGGCCCCCGTCTTGTCAGGACGTGGCACTCTGGTCTCCAATACCCAGAACAGAATGGTAGAGGAGGTATCAGTGGGTGGCCCCCGTCTTGTCAGGACGTGGCACTCTGGTCTCCAATACCCAGAACAGAATGGTAGAGGAGGTATCAGTGGGTGGCCCCCGTCTTGTCAGGACGTGGCACTCTGGTCTCCAATACCCAGAACAGAATGGTAGAGGAGGTATCAGTGGGTGGCCCCCGTCTTGTCAGGACGTGGCACTCTGGTCTCCAATACCCAGAATAGAATGGTAGAGGAGGTATCAGTGGGTGGCCCCCGTCTTGTCAGGACGTGGCACTCTGGCCTCCAATACCTATAACGGAACAGAAATAGTGTCTCAAGGGTCGTAGTAGACTATCAGCACCATTACACCGCCACAGAAGGAGGGTAAGAACACAGAAGAGTGCTACACTAGGGCATAATTTTACAGAACAGATTATACTGAAACGGAGGAGTAGGACCAACCACTACTTAATTCTTACATCATGCCCAAAGTCTGACAAACCAGAAAATGACACACCCCAATATCCAGTCCATAACAATTTACAATTTGCAGAAAATCAAAGCTGAACACACTTCATAATTTTTACCATCAACCAGAAGTAATATATGAGTGAATTCCTTAGATTTCATGCAACTATCCTTAATTCATGTCAGACCAGTCTATGTTCTCACAAAGGTTATAACACATTCAAAGTTTTCAGAAAATTCACAACATATAAACAGAACAGAAAATATTCACATAACAAACAATTAAACATAGAACAGAAACTATTCATGAAATAATTTCCTCAAAATTCCTAAAACCGTGAGCTATAAAATTACTGTAAGGGGCGCCAGTTTCAGAACCTTAACAGAACGTACAAATTTCATGTAAATAATTTCAGTCCCCCACTACAGATAATTTTAATTACACGTTCGTGAAGAAAATTGACAAAAGCCCCAAAATTGGCTCGAACCATGATTTTCGAAAATTCCTAAGTTCTTAGTTAAATCCCCAATTTTGTTTTCTCTAAAATTTCTCATCAAGCAAATAAATTTTAGAAGAACTACAGACCACAATTTAAGAGATTAAACCATACAGGCTAAATTTTTCTCACAATGGAATATTCGTCTAACCAAAACATAGCAGATTTATATTGTCAGATTGCAACATATATTTTTGGTCCAATTCCGAACCAAAGCTAGTCAATATTATATTCAAAATGAAGCTCTCTGAATCTAGTTTCCAACAAAACTGGTTTCGCAAAATTTCGAATTGTAGGCAGGAAGATATAAGGGTTCGAACATAGGTGGGTCAGAATTTCAGATTTCAAGAAAACAGATTCATATATCAGAATTACGACATATATTTTAGATCCAATAACTAATCGAAAATAGGCGTTATGGGAGTCAAAATGAAGCTCTTCAAGCCTACGGTCTAATAAAACTGGTTTCACAGGATTTCGAGCTATACCTAGGGAGATACGAGAGTTCGAACACAAAAGGGTCAAGATTCTAGATTTTCAGAAAACAGATTTCGTAAGTTATATAACAATGCCGATTGCAACACGAATATAGTTCAGATGTGGTCGATATTACATAAGAATCAAAGCTGAGCGAATCTAGTTTCATACAAAATTTGTTTCGTGTGATTTGGATCTATAGATCATGAGATATTGAGGTTAAAGCACAGTAAGGTCAGATTGGCGACTACAATTTTCAGCAAGACAAAATTTCTGAATCATCATGCATATTCAGATCCGACCTATAGAATAGAAAAACACAGGATCTACTTGCAGATTTTTGGTTCATACAGATAATTATTGCAAATAGGATTAGACTCCTTAGGATCGAATTACTCACCGAAAATCGCCCACAAAAAAAAAAACGCCACAACAGAGGGTCAGGGATCTCCAGGAACTTCGTCCACCACCAGTCTGCCACCACCAGCGTCAGAAATTTGCAGGAGGCGCCAAACACAGTAAGGGGCGACAACCACAGGTGGCTAGGGCAAGAAAACAACAAAAATCGTGAGGGAGAGGAGCTCTCACGATATTTCTCTTTTTCTCCCACTCCAAACGGATCCAAGATCCAATAACCCAGTTAACTTAAGTGAAAATCGGTTTTAAGGGCTCACCTGGGCTTAACCACCATGCGCCACTCCAATAACACAGAAATATGCGCCACCATGGTGGAAGAATTCCAGGAGCAAAGAGTCAAGGTTGAGGGTTCGAAGCCCCAACCAAAATAATTATTTTTGCCCTGTAGGAAAAAGTCCTACAATTAGGCAAAAATCCCAAAACTTTAACAGATAAAAATACAGAAACAGAATTTCTAACCTTAAATCGTAATTCAGAAACTCGAGGGCGTTACAGCTATGACTTGGTGTCATGAGTTATCCTCATAAGTGACAGGAGATGCATTGATCCCTTGACTTGAGGTCATTGATCATTCTATATGGTTAGGGACTTGATTTGATACAACCTAACACCTTGCCGTAGCTGGGAGGTCATAACGGTTGTTATTGAGCATGTCACGACCCATATGAGAAGATCAATGGACAGACATAGGATTTGCCCCTTCCCTAGGGAAGTATGATATCCATGGAGATCCTTTATGGTTCTATGACTGAGAGTGTATGGCCATACCCAGGTGAGAACCTGTTTTAGTCATAGCCATGTGATTGGATGAAAACAAGTAGTAACACACTTGTCCAATCGGATATCAGTACGGCAAAGAGACTGTAATGCATCTGTACCTAGTTGCGATGATGGGGATGTCGATGTCGATATCCATTCCAATGACCTGGGTAGCAGCGATGCACTGCTAGGTGCCACTCACTGCTTGTGATGACCTCTGGTCAGCACTGCCAGCGTCAGAGGAACCTACAGGGTCGCACACCTTGATACTTGAGTTCTCGTATTGATCGGGAAGCCTTATGATCGGGTTATTGGATAACTCGGATCTAATTGGGAGATTTCATCAGCGCCAATGGGCCTGATGAGATGGAAGAATGTTATTGGAGCCAAACTTCATTTTTGGCAGGTTGACCCGTATTTGACCATGGTTGGCCACATTTGGATTAGGGTTGCATTGGATTGGATCCAAGTGCTTAATCAACCCATGTAATGAAGTTTGGGCTAGCTCATTATCCAATGAGGCCCAATAACAAGTTCTCATAAAGAGATGAGAGGCTAAAAGGCTATAATGGGGAGAAACATGAACCATTAAGCGCCTAGGGGCATAATGGGGTCATGTTGGCGCCTTTGCTTCATTATGGAAGTAAAGGGCGCCTCCCCTCTCTTCCTAGGATGGAATGCATGCCTCTATGGCATTGCTTGGGGCGCAAGGCAAGGCCTTGGCGCACAAGGAAGGGCGTGGGGCACAATAAGGAATGGTTGAATGAGAATTATGGAAATGTCTTGGAGACTTTCCTTGTCTCAAACCTCCTCATCCTAGCCCTACACTTGTCATGATCCTAGCCATTACCCTAACCGCCTCTTGCCCTATAAATGTGACCCTAGTCACCCCCTCTTGTGGATGATCAATCCTTGAAGGCATGAACACAAGAAGAGGGGCGAGTGCTTGGAGCAAGGACGCATCTTCTTCCATAACCGCAAGCCTCTTCCTCCTTTCCTCTTGGCGCAAGGAGATCTAAGGCTTGGCGGCTTGGATAGTTTCCCTCCTCACTTGGCGCATCTTTTCTCTAGGTGGCGCAAGTGAGTTAGAGTGTCTCCCTAAGGCTTGGATCTTCTTCCCGAGGCTAGCACCAGGCGTGGAAGAAGAAAACTCAAGAGATCCGTGTGTGCGAGACTGCAGAGGGCGCACACTTGGACGCCTACATCGGCATCGCTCCACATTGCTCCTAAGGTATTTACTAACTCATCGTGTCGACTCCCTTGCTTGCGATCTTCACTGGGTTTTTGGGACCAGCCTGTTTCGGGGACATTCTTCCGCTGCTAAAAATGTATGTCTATAACCCTGAAAAATTGTAAAATGTCCCCGGGGTTTCCCAACAAGGGGCGGCTAGGGGGGTTATTTATAGGGCAAGGGGTGCCTAAAACATGGCTACAATTAAGTCAAGTGGGCGGCTAGGAGAAGAAGGAGGGAATCAAGTCCTAATCTAATTAGGATTCAAGTGGGCTATTTGATCAAGATTTAAATCAAGTCCTAATCCAATTAGGACTCCAATTATTTATTTAATTAATTAAATCCTAATCCAATTAGGACTCTAATTAATTTAAATAAATCAGTCCATTAGATCCCACAAAAATAGGACTCTAATTAATTAATTAATTAGCCCCTAATTAATTAATTAATTAGCCCCTAATTAATTAATTAATTAGCCCCTATTTTATCTCCCATGATTAATTAAAATCACATGAGGCATAGGCGCTAACCCTAGTCTAACTAGGGTTAAGCATGCGCCTGCCCTCTTCTTCTCCTTAAGCTCATTAAGCCCAACTTTTCAATGGGCCCAGCCCAATGTCCATTATGCATGTTAACCAAGCCCTTGGATCCAATCCAATTTAACCCAAGGTCAAATTAGGCTAACCATGGTTAATATGCCGTAAATGGAAGTTGGCCCTAATAAATTTCTTCCATCTCATCAGGCCCATTGGCGCTGATGAAATCTCCAAAATAGATCTGAGTTATCCAATAACTCGATCATAAGGCTTCCCGATCAATACGAGAACTCGAGTATCAAGGTGCGCGACCCTGTAGGTTCTGATGTTGGCAGTGTTGACCTATGGTCACCACAAGCAGTGAGTGGCACCTAGCAGTGCATCGCTGCTACCCAAGTCATCGGAATCGATATCGACATCGACATCCCCATCATCGCAACCAGTAACAAATGTATTACAGTCTCTTTGCCGAACTAATATCCGATTGGTGAAGTGTGTCACCACTTGCTTTTATCCAATCTCATAGCTATGACTAAATCAGGTCTAACCTGGGTATGGCCATACACTTCCAGTCATAGAACCATAGAGGAGCTCCATGGATATCATTGCTCCCTTAAGAAGAGGCAAATCCTATGTCTGTGCATTGACCTTCTCATATGGGTCGTGATATGCCCAATGACAACCGTTATTACCTCCCAACTACGACAAGGCGTTAGGTTGTATCAAAGCATATCCCTAACCATATAGAATGGCCAATGACCTCAAGTCAAGGGATCAATGCATCTCCTATCACGTGTGAGAATAACTCGTGACACCAAATTATTGCCTCACAGCAGGTCGGTCTAGTATATCCACCACTGATATACACATATGCCTGCATTAGCACCTCGTGCCTAACCAGCCCATATACCAGTCTCACAAGTACCAGAGTTGTCCCATATCCACTTAGGTACATCGACTGGGGACAATCATTTGAGCACAGAGCCAATCTGTCTCCAGGGACATTATCAAGTAAGTACATATTCGCAGATGTAGACAAACATAGATAATGACAATGTCAGGATGATATATATAAAATATCAATGTTAAGTAGTACAAATAATGGACCAAAACAAGGTCTTAGGGCATATACACCAACAATCTCCCACTTGCACTAAGACCTAGAGATTGAGAAATCTCAACCCCATATCTCTAGCGTGACCATCATGCTTCTGTTGCGCCAAAGCCTTGGTCAATGGGTATGCGAGATTGTTCTTTGTGTCAACTCTCCTAATCTTGACATCACCTCTGTCGATGATCTCTCTAATCAGGTGAAATCTCCTGAGTATGTGTTTGGATTTTTGATGAGACCGTGGTTCCTTGGCTTGTGCAATTGCTCCATTGTTATCATAGTAGATTTCAATGGGATCCACTGCACTGGGAACCACCTGAAGTTCAGAAATGAACTTCCTTATCCAAACAGCCTCTTTGGCTACCTCCGAAGCGGCCACATTCACAGCTTCGATTGTATAATCAGCTATGGTGGATTGCTTGAAGCTCTTCCAGCATACAGCGCCTCCATTCATCTTGAACACATAGCCAGCCTGCGATCTGAAGTCATCAGGGTCAAACTGGAAAGGCGCATCAGTGTAGCCCTGCATACTAAGCTCTTCCTGTCCCCCATAGACTAAGAACAAATCCTTAGTTCTTCTCAGATACTTCAGGATGTTCTTTATAGCCACCCAGTGCTGCACTCCAGGATTGGATTGGTGTCAGCTGGTTATGCTCATAGCATAAGCCACATCTGATCTAGTACATAACATTGCATACATGATCGATCCCACTGCCGAAGCATAAGGCACTCGACTCATGTCATCCCTCTCAGCCTGTGTGGTGGGACACTGGCTCTTTGAGAGAGTAAGGCCATGTCTCACTAGAAGATACCCTTTCTTGGATTGCTCCAAGCTAAACCTCTCCAGGACCTTTTCAATGTAAGTACTCTGACTAAGGGCTAGGAGCTTCTTGGATCTATCCCTATAGATCCTCACGCCTAGGGGATAGGTAGTCTCCCCTAAGTCCTTCATCTCAAAACACTTCCCTAACCATGTCTTCACAGCTTGAAGACTAGGGATGTCGTTCCCGATGAGTAGTATGTCATCGACATACAAGACCAGAAAAGTCACCAAGCTCCCACTGAATTTTCTGTATACACAGGCGTCATCTTCGCTTTTGATAAAGCCATAATCTCTCACAGCTTCATCAAATCGAAGATTCCAACTTTGAGATGCTTGCTTTAATCCATAAATGGATCTCTTTAGCCTGCAGACCTTATTGGCCTCTGCAGGATGGATGAAGCCATCAGGTTGTGTCATATACACATCCTCAGTCAGCATCCCATTAAGGAAAGCTATTTTTACATCCATCTGCCATATCTCGTAATCATGATATGCAGCTATAGCAAGCAGAATCTGAATGGATTTGAACATGGCAACTGGCAAGAATGTTTCATCATAATCCACCCCGTGGATTTGCTTGAATCCCTTAGCCACTAGTCTACCTTTATAGGTAACTATGTTGTCATCCATGTCTGTTTTCCTCTTGAAGACCCATTTACACCCTATGGGCTTTACCCCATCAGGAAGCTCAACTAAATCCCAGACTTGGTTAGTTGACATGGAATCCATCTCGGATCTCATGGCCTCTAGCCATCTCTCGGAGTCCGGTCCACTGACCGCCTCATCATAAGTCCTGGGTTCATCCTCAATGATGAAGATCCCGTCGTGTTGGGTCGGCAGCGACCCATACCTCTCAGGTGCACGACGAATCCTCCCAGACCTACGTGGGGCCTGTGTCTGAGCCTCAGGTTGCCCAGCAACTGGTGCAGGTGGCTCTATGTCTTGTGGTTGAACTTGGACCTCATCCAAGTCAAACTTCCTCCCACTAACTTCTTTCATGAGAAATTCTTTCTCTAGAAAGACAGCACCCCGAGCAACAAAAACTTTGTTCTCGGTGGGAACATAGAAGTAGTAACCCTTAGTTTCCTTAGGGCAAACACACATTTATCAGATCTAGGTTCTGGCTTGCTAGAATCCTGACACTTGACATAAGCCTCACATCCCCAGATCTTGATAAAAGATAGGTTAGGGCGTCTCCCACTCCATACCTCGTATGGAATCTTTGAGACACTCTTAGATGGAACGTTATTCAGTATTAGAGAAGCTGTCTCTAGTGCATGTCCCCAGAATGAGGGAGGTAGAGTTGCATGACTCATCATACATCGAACCATGTCCAACAAAGTTCGATTTCTCCTTTCATACACACCATTCCATTGAGGTGTTCCAGGTGGAGTGAGTTGGGATAAAATCCCACACTCTCTCAGATACTCAAGAAACTCACCACTCAGGTACTCTCCACCAAGATCTGATCGAAGAGCCTTAATGGATCTACCAAGCTGGTGTTGGTGTATATGCCCTAGGACCTAGTTTTGGTCAACTTATGTACTACTTGACACTGATATTTATATATCATTCTGGCATTGTCGTTATCATTGTTTGACTACACCTGCGATTGTGTACTTACATGATAATGTCCCTGGAGACAGATTGGATCTGTGCTCGAATTATAATCCCCAGTCGATGTACCTTAGTGGATATGGGACAGCTATGGTACTTGAGAGACTGGTATGTGGGCTGGTTAGGCACGTGGTGCTAACGCAGACACATAGGTATATCATTGGGGATATACTGGATAGACCCGCTATGAGGCTATGACTTGGTGTCATGAGTTATCCTCATAAGTGACAGGAGATGCATTGATCCCTTGACTTGAGGTCATTAATCATTCTATATGGTTAGGGACTTGCTTTGATACAACCTAACACCTTGCCGTAGTGGGAGGTCATAACGGTTGTTATTGAGCATGTCACGACCCATATGAGAAGATCAATGGACAGACATAGGATTTGCCCCTTCCCTAAGGAAGTATGATATCCATGGAGCTCCTTTATGGTTCTATGACTAAGAGTGTATGGCCATACCCAGGTGAGAACCTGTTTTAGTCATAGCCATGTGATTGGATGAAAACAAGTGGTGACACACTTGTCCAATCGGATATCAGTACGGCAAAGAGACTGTAATGCATCTGTACCTAATTGCGATGATGGGGATGTCGATGTCGATATCCATTCCAATGACCTGGGTAGCAGCGATGCACTGCTAGGTGCCACTCACTGCTTGTGATGACCTTTGGTCAGCACTGCCAGCGTCAGAGGAACCTACAGGGTCACACACCTTGATACTTGAGTTCTCGTATTGATCGGGAAGCCTTATGATCGAGTTATTGGATAACTCGGATCTAATTGGGAGATTTCATCAGCGCCAATGGGCCTGATGAGATGGAAGAATGTTATTGGAGCCAAACTTCATTTTTGGCAGGTTGACCCGTATTTGACCATGGTTGGTCACATTTGGATTAGGGTTGCATTGGATTGGATCCAAGTGCTTAATCAACCTATGCAATGATGTTTGGGCTAGCTCATTATCCAATGAGGCCCAATAACAAGTTCACATGAAGTGATGAGAGGCTAAAAGGGTATAATGGGGAGAAACATGAACCATTAGGCGCCTAGGGGCATAATGGGGTCATGTTGGCGCCTTTGCTTCATTATGGAAGTAAAGGGCGCCTTCCCCTCTCTACCTAGGATGGAATGCATGCCTCTATGGCATTGCTTGAGGCGCAAGGCAAGGCCTTGGCGCACAAGGAAAGGCGTGGGAACAAAAGGTAAGGTTGAATGAGAATTATGGAAATGTCTTGGAGACTTTCCTTATCTCAAACCTCCCCATCCTAGCCCTACACTTGTCATGATCCTAGCCATTGTTGGTGTATATGCCCTGCAGACCAATAAATGGACATGGTCAGGCATTGTTTGAAAGTACTTTGATAGAATTATTAAAGGCATAGTCGTTATTATGCAGACTTCTCTATCTGCGATGATGTATTGAGTTGCATATATAATGTCCCAGGAGTTTGGATTGGATCCATTCTCACAAGCTATCCCCAGTCAAGGTACCTTAGCAGATATGGGACAGCTTTGGTACATGTGAGACTGGTGTATGGGCTGGTTAAGTGCGGGGCACAATAACGCAGACATACAGGTGCATTGGATGCACTGGAGTGATCCACCGTGAGGATTGATTTGTCTAGTCAACAAGTCAATCTCACATGCAAGAGGTTTTGCATTGATCCTTAGACTTGAGGTATTCATGTCTAGATTTGATGATGGGTATGCTTTAATACAGTCTTACGTCTCTCCGTAATTGGGAGATCAAAACGACTGTCATGTAGAGGCATGGATGACTAATAGTAGGATTTGCCCCTTCCATATTGGAAGCATGATATCCACCTCGGGGTGCCCCACCTTATTGGTGCATGACGGGAAAGTGTGGCCACACTTGTTGAGTCATGACCAGTGCGTTGGATAATAAACTTGAGACTAATCCAATGTCAGGATATCAGTTCAGGCAAAGGGATCTATAATGCAATGGGAATCCTCGTTGCTTGTTAGGAGTTGTTGCCACAATGACTTTAGTCCTATGACATGGGTAGTAGTGATGTGTTGCTAGATACCCCTCACTACTTATGATGTTTACATCATTGCCATCGTCATATGGATCCTACGGGGTCACACGCAATAAGACTTTTGACGTTGCTTTTATCAAGAAACCTTTGGATCAAGTTATTGGATAACTTGGATCCATTTGGAAGATTTCATCAGCGCCAATGGGCCTGATGAGTTGGAAGAAAGTTATTGGAGCCAAACTTCATTTTTGGCAGGTTGACCCGAAATTGACCCAGATTGGTCACATTCACATTAGGGTTGCATTGGATTGGATCCAATGGCTTAATCAACCCATGCCATGAAGTTTGGGCTAGCTCATTATCCAATGAGGCCCAATAATTAGTTGTCATGAAGAAGTATAAGCAAATAAGGGTATAATGGGGAAGAATTATACCCCATTGGCGCCAAGGGCATAATGGGGTGAAGTGGGCGCATGTTGCTTCATAAGGAAGCATTAGGCGCCTCCCCCTTTGCTCCTTGGATGGAATACTTGCCTCTAAGGCAAGTCTTGGGGCTGATATGGCTTGAGAACTTTTATGGAAAGTTCTTGGGCGCATATGGGTAGTAGGGTGAGGAATATGGTAATGTCTTGGAGACTTACCTTACCCCAAACCCTAATTTCTCCCAAGAAACCACCCTAGCCGAATTCTTCATGGAAGTTGCGCCTAGCCCTACTTCCTTGGATGGAATTAGTGCATACAAGGTATGCTTTGGGCTGATATGGCCATTGGGAAAATTAGGAAAGGTTGAATGAGATTTATGGTAAAGTCTTGGAGACTTTCCTTACCTCAAGACTCCTTTATCCTAGCCGCCCACTTGGCATGATCCCATCCATTGCTCTAGCCGCCCCTTGTTCTATTAATAGGACTCTAGTCGTCCATCTCAAGTGTTGAATTCGTGAGAAGGACTTGTAGGAGGCGTGAGCAAAGGCAAAGGGTGACAACAACTAAGGCTTGGCGCAACCCTTCTTCCAAGTGGCCGAAAACATCTTTTCTTCTTCTCCTCTTGTTGGCGCAAAGAGTGATTGGGCTTTATGGCTTCTCCTTCTATTGCCGCAAGCTCTCTTCCTCTCATAGCCATTGGCGCATCTTGCTTGAAGGTGGCGCAAGCAAGGAGAAAAGGGATACATCTTGGCGGCATCATCTTCCTCTTCATCCCTTCTTGGCGTTTTCATCTTGGAGGTGGCGCAATAGAAGTGGAGTGAAGGATTGATTCTCTTCCCGAGGCTAGCACCAAGCGTGGAAGGATTGATCGATCAAGGAGTCGACGCGTGGACACTTGTAGAGGGCGAACACTTGGGCGCCTTCAACATGGCTTCGACATCTAGACAAGCGAAAGAGGTATAACTCTATCACATCCTTGTGTGTACTCACTCGCATGGATCCTTGGGACCGGAATGTGTTTCGGGTGTAATGCTTCTTCCGCTGCGTCCTGGGACTGCAAAATTTTAAATTACACCCGGCATTCCCTAACAGTGGTATCAGAGCTACTTGCGAGAAACACAAGGTGTACGTTTGCTTGTGTGAAAAATTTTTGGAAAATTTTTCTTTCTATCCATGCGCGTTTCACGTAGAAAGCGTTTTCATCCAAACCTCTCTTCTCAACTTTGTGGCCGAAAACTTGGATCTTGCTTATGGTTGATTTAAGACCAAAGGCCCACGTGGTTTTGTCAAGTAGGACGGGCATTGTGTCTTCGGACTGGCCGGGTCTCTTGATCTGACAAAACTGCCAGCCGATAGGGTCTATGAAATCATCCTAAAACTTGATCTAAATTTTAGCACAAAATTGGTTAAGAAAGTGTTTAGATGGAGTTGGCGCATAAGGGACTAAAATTTGATCTTCTCGGATTTTCAAATTTAACATGCGCCACTTGATTGGGTTGATATGGTCATAGCGAGTGCCCTCCTGTGTTGTGATGTGGAAGAATGTTTCCACTTGTGATGAATGCTTGTAAAAATCTTTTTCCACCTGCGTGTGGTTCTCTCCCTATCTTATTGTAAAAGAATTTTTCATCTTGTTTAGAATAGATGTAGAGTTATATGATAGGTTAAGGCTTCATCTTGACAACAAGGAGTCTTCTTCAATCGGAGTCAGAAGTGGCGCCAGCTTTGGAAGCATGGTGATGGACTTGCGGCTGAAGGAAGGACACATGCTTTCGGCTTCTGGCATGGGCCGATCTGCTTTAGGGACTCGCAACCCTTGGATGCACAATAACATGTCACATGGCTCGTGACAAGTTATGTGTATGAAAAGGGCTATGACCATATCGACCAAAATAGCATGCCTGTGATGGTTTATTATTTTGTCCATAGCATGCCTGTGATGTTTTTCCTTGCTGCCATAACCATAGGAAAGATGCATGCTAGAAAAGAATAAAACGAACATGCAAAACTCTCATTAAAATATCAAATCAATAGCCTTCTAACACGTAGCCCTCATCAAACTATCGATCGGTGATGTTGTGAACTGTTTCCCACCCTCGTGGGACACACTCACTTATCTTTAGGAGGTGTGTGGTGACAATGATTTCCCCAGTCCAGTTTTAACCTGGGCGTGCCTTCGCAAGGAAATTCATTGGCCCTGGGCATAACGGTTAGGACCAGACTTGACTAGTTTTTCATATGTCACTGACATGATGAATCACTAGAGGCAGCTGTTAAGAGGATAGGGTTCTGTGTTGTATCCAGCCCTCGCTGGACACAGGGCGCCTAGTCTGTCTTAACTAAGAGGAATTGTGCGTGGCACAATTGGCTGGCATGCCTACCTAAGGAAGCGTGGGACTCTCTGTGCATCTCAACTCACCCTCGTGAGTCGCGGAGACCTCATGTGAAATTAGGATCCTACTCACTCATTTCTATGTTGAGTTTGAGAGTCCTCAACTTATTTTGGAAATAGTGGGAGCATAGCATTTAATTTAAAGTCCTTGTTAAATGCTTTATCATTGTACTTATTTTACTTATTTGCTTATTGTAGATTGCATCTCCTGATCTAAGAATGAAACTTTATAAAAACAAATTGGATGGGACAAATTGGACAAAATGGTTCAAGATTTTGTCCAAGATACTAGAACAAGAGAATAAGGTGCATCTTCTTGAAAGACCTCCATCCCAGCCCAGTGTATATTTCACCACTGAGTGGGAGTGGAATGTCTATCTTGAACACTGTGAAGATCACGAACAGTACACTGTTCTTGTCTTAGAGTGCATGACCCCAGAGGTCAAGGTTGAATGTGATGAGATGGGGATCTATGATCTAATCATACATCTCAAAGGTCTCTTCACACCATGCTCTATAGACAATGATCAGGAGAGTTCTGTTGGATCTTCAGAATGTGTGCCTGAATCTGAGAAAGACCATGGTTCTGTATCTTCGAAGCTTATACTTCGGAAGACTGGGAATGCATGGGTATTTCGAAGAGGATTAATGGCCAAGAAGAGCATGGCAAAGAAGAAGGGATGTAATCCATCCGCTTCAGGTATTGTGTTACCATGGTCTTTATGTCTACTTCTTATAGGTACTGGGTACCGCATGTGAGCTTACATATGTTTTTCATATACAGGAGCTCAAAAGAAGTAGGACGACTAGGCTTGGTGGAATCGACTCTCGGGTCAGAGACGGAGCATTGGATGCTGCTGTTGATATCATCTCACTACCTTGGAGACTTTATATAGGACTTTGCTATTATGTATCAGCTTATGTATTAGAACATCATCCCTTTTGAAAAGGATTTCAGTTTGAAATAATATATGGTATTTTTATTTATAACTGAGATGTTCTATTGAAGTGATACAGTTGATAATAGTTTATGGTCTTATATGTAACACAAGATTAGATCCAATGATTCAATAAACACTCTCTTATAGCATTGTCTATTGAACCATAGAACAATGGTCACATCCAAAGGTCCATGGACTATTGGGATCATTGTCCTTTCAGGATTATGATACATGTGAGCCTAGTTCAAAGGAACAATATGACAGATGCTGCTTTCACCAAAAGGGTAGAAAGGAATAGTGACTTGTTGGATCTATTACACAGCGATGTAAGTGGACCCATGCAAGCAAGCACTAAGAGGAGTTATATATACTTCATTGAGTGTGGGTATGCCTTACGCAACCCAAGAACTTTGGGAAATTCCAAGAAGTTCACAAATGAAGTATTGAGTCAAATTGAAGGATCTATTAAAGCACCTTGATTGGATCAAGATGATTAGTGGAGAATTTGATGACCTTCCTAAGAAGTGTGAAGTGATCTCACAACTTTCTTAGTACACCACTGTGTGGTAAATTTCAAAGAAAGAAAAGGAACACATTGGATGTGGTTCCAACTTTGAATAAGTCATGCAAATATACTACTATGTTGCCATGCAAACAAATGTACTGCTACTCCATAAGAAAATGTCTAAGTTAGCTTTTGAGTTAAGAACTGCAAATATCCCATTTCTTCAATGGAATTGGAAATGTAATGTGCAGTGATTCAAAAAGTATGTGTTTGTGGTGCACTATAGAGTGCTAATTCTATCCCAAGGAGAACAAAATATTTGTTCCTCAAACTGCTGTCTCTCTTGAGAAAGTATTTCTCTTGAAAGAAGCCAGTGGGAGTAGATCTGATTTGGACAAGGTCCAGAATCAACCACAATATAATTAGACACAGATGGAGAGCAAAATCTCACATACAGGTTGAAAGTCAACCTGAGGTTCAAGTAACACAGGAATAACATAAGTCTGGATCGATTCGATATGCTGGGCATGACAAATTTCTCATCAAGCATGAACCTAAGACTTATGAGGAAATGGAAGCGGTCGGTGGACCAGATTCCAAGAAATGGCTAAGGGCCATGAGAACCATAATGGACTCCATGTCTGCTAATCAAGTCTGGGACTTGGATAAGCTGCCATAAGGGGTAATTCCCACAGGCTATAATAAATCTTCTAGGAAGATAGACATGGAAGGTAACATTGTTACCTTAAAAGACAAGCTAGTGAACAATAATTTCAGGCAAATCCACTGGGTGGATAATAATGAAATTTTCACCAATAGCTGAGCTTTAAGTCCATTAGGGATCTGCTTGTTGTAATTGCATGATCAATTATGGCATCTTGTTATGATAACTGCTTTTCTTGCAAGGACATCTGAAAAGATATCTATAAGGAAATAGCCAGAAGGTTTTCATATCAAGGCCATATAGATATGCATGATGTTATGCAAGCATGGTTGAAAAAGCCTGTGTTTACAAGAAGATAAGTGGGAGCACCTTATTAATAATATTTCTTGTCTAGATGATTGATGATATTCTCCTCACGAGGAATAACATCTCAGCTCTTCACATGGTGAAGAAAAGGTTTGATATGTATTTCGAGAAGAATGATCTAGGGAATGATGCCTACATCCTAGGCATGAGGATCTATGGAGATCCAAGGAAGTCATTGCCCTTTAGTCAATCTATGTTCATCCAGAAGTTTCTGGAGAGGTTCATACTGGGTGATTCCAAATAATGATACCTTCCAAGAAGATATGGTCTGACTCTCTCAAGGATGTTGTGTCGTTTGACATAGCTAGAGAGTAATAACATTGGTCTAAAATCCTGTTACATTGGGTACAGGATAGATCATGTTTTGTGTATTGTGCACAAGACCATTTATGGCAAATGCTTGGAGCATGGCCAGCAAGTTTCAATAAGATCCTAGTGTTTGACACTGGATGGCTGTGAAAAGAATCCTTACTTATACTTGGGAAGTATAAAGGATTAAGGTCTAGTCCATCATAGACAGGAAGAATTTTGTGTACAGGGGTACACTGATATTTCGTTCTAGTCTAATGACTATTGATCACAGCCAGGATTTGCGCTTTGCCTTGATGTGGTGTTGAAGGCTGAAAGAGCTTTATTCAAACCATAGTGGAAAATTCTACAATTAAGGCTGAGTACATTGCAGCTTCTTGTGGCAGCAAAGGAAGCAACTTCACTCATTTGAACTTGACTTAGTCCCTAGTGCTTGATGGTCCAGTATAGTTCTTACTGGGGCCGTAAGCATGTGTAAAGGAACTTAGCACTCAAGTATATACTGCAGCAATATCATCTGATCTTGGAGATCATGGATAAAGATGATGATTCAAATTAGTTAAAATAAACATAGAAAGCAATCTGGAAAAACCCACTGATGTAGCCTCTGGCGCAGCGGAAGCTAAATAAGTCATACTAGAGATATTGGGACTGATTAAACATCAGTTGCCCTTGGTCTTAGTGCAAGTGGGAGATTGTTGGTGTATATGCCCTGCAGACCAATAAATGGACATGGTCAGGCATTGTTTGAAAGTACTTTGATAGAATTATTAAATGCATAGTCGTTATTATGCAGACTTCTCTATCTGCGATGATGTATTGAGTTGCATATATAATGTCCCAGGAGTTTGGATTGGTTCCATTCTCACAAGCTATCCCCAGTCAAGGTACCTTAGCAGATATGGGACAGCTTTGGTACATGTGAGACTGGTGTATGGGCTGGTTAAGTGCGGGGCACAATAACGCAGACATACAGGTGCATTGGATGCACTGGAGTGATCCACAATGAGGATTGATTTGTCTAGTCAACAAGTCAATCTCACATGCAAGAGGTTTTGCATTGATCCTTAGACTTGAGGTATTCATGTCTAGATTTGATGATGGGTATGCTTTAATACAGTCTTACGTCTCTCCATAATTGGGAGATCAAAACGACTGTCATTGGGTATATCATAAATCATGTAGAGGCATGGATGACTAATAGTAGGATTTGCCCCTTCCATATTGGAAGCATGATATCCACCTCGGGGCGCCCCACCTTATTGGTGCATGACGGGAAAGTGTGGCCACACTTGTTGAGTCATGACCAATGCGTTGGATAATAAACTTGAGACTAATCCAATGTCAGGATATCAGTTCAGGCAAAGGGATCTATAATGCAATGGGAATCCTCGTTGCTTGTTAGGAGTTGTTGCCACAATGACTTTAGTCCTATGACATGGGTAGTAGTGATGTGTTGCTAGATACCCCTCACTACTTATGATGTTTACATCATTGCCATCGTCATATGGATCCTACGGGGTCATACGCAATAAGACTTTTGACGTTGCTTTTATCAAGAAACCTTTGGATCAAGTTATTGGATAACTTGGATCCATTTGGAAGATTTCATCAGCGCCATGAGTTGGAAGAAAGTTATTGGAGCCAAACTTCATTTTTGGCAGGTTGACCCGAAATTGACCCAGATTGGTCACATTCACATTAGGGTTGCATTGGATTGGATCCAATGGCTTAATCAACCCATGCCATGAAGTTTGGGCTAGCTCATTATCCAATGAGGCCCAATAATTAGTTGTCATGAAGAAGTATAAGCAAATAAGGGTATAATGGGGAAGAATTATACCCCATTGGCGCCAAGGGCATAATGGGGTGAAGTGGGCGCATGTTGCTTCATAAGGAAGCATTAGGCGCCTCCCCCTTTGCTCCTTGGATGGAATACTTGCCTCTAAGGCAAGTCTTGGGGCTGATATGGCTTGAGAACTTTTATGGGAAGTTCTTGGGCGCATATGGGTAGTAGGGTGAGGAATATGGTAATGTCTTGGAGACTTACCTTACCCCAAACCCTAATTTCTCCCAAGAAACCGCCCTAGCCAAATTCTTCATGGAAGTTGCGCCTAGCCCTACTTCCTTGGATGGAATTAGTGCATACAAGGTATGCTTTGGGATGATATGGCCATTGGGAAAATTAGGAAAGGTTGAATGAGATTTATGGTAAAGTCTTGGAGACTTTCCTTACCTCAAGACTCCTTTATCCTAGCCGCCCACTTGGCATGATCCCATCCATTGCTCTAGCCGCCCCTTGTTCTATTAATAGGACTCTAGTCGTCCATCTCAAGTGTTGAATTCGTGAGAAGGACTTGTAGGAGGCGTGAGCAAAGGCAAAGGGTGACAACAACTAAGGCTTGGCGCAACCCTTCTTCCAAGTGGCCGAAAACATCTTTTCTTCTTCTCCTCTTGTTGGCGCAAAGAGTGATTGGGCTTTGTGGCTTCTCCTTCTATTGCCGCAAGCTCTCTTCCTCTCATAGCCATTGGCGCATCTTGCTTGAAGGTGGCGCAAGCAAGGAGAAAAGGGATACATCTTGGCGGCATCATCTTCCTCTTCATCCCTTCTTGGCGTTTTCATCTTGGAGGTGGCGCAATAGAAGTGGAGTGAAGGATTGATTCTCTTCCCGAGGCTAGCACCAAGCGTGGAAGGGAGCAACGATCAAGGATTCGACGCGTGGACACTTGTAGAGGGCGAACACTTGGGCGCCTTCAACATGGCTTCGACATCTAGACAAGCGAAAGAGGTATAACTCTATCACATCCTTGTGTGTACTCACTCGCATGGATCCTTGGGACCGGAATGTGTTTCGGGTGTAATGCTTCTTCCGCTGCGTCCTGGGACTGTAAAATTTTAAATTACACCCGGCATTCCCTAACAGCCATTACCCTAACCGCCTCTTGCCCTATAAATATGACCCTAGTCGCCCCCTCTTGTGTGTAATAAATCCTTGAAGGCGTGAACACAAGGAGAGGGGCGAGTGCTTGGAGCAAGGGTGCATCTTCCATAACCGCAAGCCTCTTCCTCCTTTCCTCTTGGCGCAAGGAGATCTAGGGCTTGGCGGCTTGGGCGGTTTTCTTTCTTCTCTTGGCGCATCATCTCTCTTGGTGGCGCAAGTGAAGTAGAGTAACTCCCTAAGGCTTGGATCGTCTTCCCGAGGCTAGCACCGGGCGTGGAAGAAGAACTCAAGAGATCCGTGTGTGCGAGACTGCAGAGGGCGAACACTTGGGCGCCTTCATCGACATCGCTCTACATTGCTCTTAAGGTATTTCCTAACTCATCGTGTCGACTCCCTTGCTTGCGATCTTCACTGGGTTTTTTGGGATTGGCCTGTTTCGGGGACATTCTTCCGCTGCGAAAAATGTATGTCCATAACTCTAAAAATTGTAAAATGTCCCCGGGGTTTCCCAACAGTGGTATCAGAGCGACTTGCAAGACTCGAACGATGTTTTATACTTTTCTTCCATGCTCACATGCCATATCTCTATTTTCGTAAATAGCATGATGCATGGCAATCGATTTTTCTAAAAGTAGAAAAATTAGGGTTTCTTGTTTCTATCATCCTCTCAATCTCTTTTGGATATTTGGACTATTTTTCTTGTTTGATTTAAAGATCAAAGGCGCACGTAATTTTATCAAGTAGGACGGGCATTGTGTCTTCGGACTGGCCAAGTCTCTTGATCTGACAAAATTGCCAGCCGAATGGATCTCTGAAATCATCATGAAAAATAAATCGCAATAAACCAAAAGACTTGTGAGAAGAAGATGAGAAAAAGAAACTGGTTTTGTGAAAAAGTAAAATTTCAGATTTTATGTTTTTCATGAGCATGTAGAATTGCATGAGTAAATACCTTGATTGTGCATGGTGTTGTGATCATTAGTCAAGCCCCCCTCTTGCATGCCTGCGATGTGTCCTTGTGCGGCCTGCGTGCCATCTTTTTCATTATTTTTGTAAAAATTAAGAGGAAGATCAAGGGCTAGGCGCATCCTTCTTGGACCTTGATGCTCGCATCTTGCTTGATGGCGCAAGCATGCAAGGTGGCGCATGCAAGCTGGTGCTTGGTTGCTTGGTGGCGAAAAAGGTCTTGTCCCCTTGCATGGTGGCGCACCTTCCTTGGAGGAAGACCATGGCATTGGCCGAACCTATGGGGAACTTCGAAAGTATTCCTCTACGGTTTGAGAGCTAAACCATGAGAGAAGGACCTTGGAGCCAACCTTGAAGTTCAAGCTAGAGGTCGGCTAGGTTAGGTCTAGTTTTTGGGGCTTGAGTTCTAGGACAAGAGTTGAACCTATTTCATGGCATGGATTGGTTCAATGTCTTGTATAGGATATGATCACATCATCCTTTACTGCTTTTATTATCTGCAGAAGCATGCCTGAAATGTTTTTACCGTTATGTTATCACTATAGGATTGCATGCCTGTAATGATAGACATAAGTTAAAACTGAGATGATGAGACCTTAAACAAAAACCCTTAATTAAAATATCAAGTCTGGTAGCCTTCTAACGCGTAGCCCTCACTAAGCTATCGATCAGTGGAGTTGTGAATTGTTTCCCACCCTCGTGGGACACACCCACTTATCTTTAGAAAGTGCGTGGTGGCAATGGTTTCCCCAGTCCAGTTTTAACCTAGGCGTGCCTTCGCAAGGAAACTCGTTGGCCCTGGGCATAACGGTTAGGAATGGACTTGACTAGAAGTTCACATGTGCTGGGCACATGGTGAAAGTCTAGAGGCATCGTTGAGAGGTAAAGGTTTCATGTTGTATCCAGCCCTCGCTGGACATGAAATGCCCAGACTATCTCAACAAGCGGAGTTGCTTGGAGCAACCGGCCGGCGCGCCCACCTTAGGAAGCATGGGTTTCTTTGTGCATCTCATCCCACCCTCGTGGGACGCAAAGCCTCATGTGAAATAAGGATCCCATCTCACTAGGAAGTCTTAAACTTCCCGATTGACTTTGTGGGTTGTCAATTCGAATTTAAAATAGTGGGAGCCATGGTCATTTAAAACAAGTCCAGTTTAAATGATTCGAAGTAGTACTAATCTGTTCTTCTTGGGTGTTGTAGAACAATGGCTATGAACACTGGCGGATTATCACTGCGATCACTCCTTGATAAGGATAAGTTAGTTGGAACTAACTTTATGGACTGGCATCGGAATTTGAGGATAGTCCTCAAGCTCGAGAAGAAGCTGTATGTCCTTGAACAGCCTCTTCCTGCGACTCCTCCGCCTAATGCCAGAACGGCAGACAGAGTGAAAGTCCCCTAAGAAACGGGGAGCGAAACCCTAATAGGCGCATATGGAGGTTTTCATGCAGCGGAAGGGGTTTCTAGGGATCGAATGCATGATATATGATCAACTTTAAAATCAATTGCATAGAATGGTAGCGACTCATACCATGGCCATCGCTTGGATGGTGTCTAGGAAGAAGAGAGAACGATGGGGTTCTCCTCCAAAGCGCCACACACAAGATGATCGATGGCTTGCTCCTTGGACGCTCCTTGTGCTAGCAAGGTTCTCCAAGTGACCTTGTCGTGTGAGAAGGGATGAAGAAGATGAGATCCACTGCTTGGCGATTCTTCCTTGTCGTCAAAACCTCTTCCACGAGAATGCCCAAAAAAAACACGAGAAGAGAGGGGCGACAACAATAGGAGTGAAGAGGTGAGGCGTGGTCACGTATGTGATCATGCTTTCTAAAAATAGAAAGCCACTCCTCAACATGCGATCAAGGGTTTTTGCCAATCGCATATTTCTCTTAACTTGAACCGTGCGCTCACATGATGAGCTGGTTCAATTTTATTTGGTTCAAAGACCAATTAACCCAAGCTATTAGTCCAGATCACATTAAACCCTAAGGTTCTTGATCTGACCGTTAATCTCTTGATGCTCCTGATCTCACCGATCTAGCATCCATTCTCTCAATCGAAGCTTACCGATCTCAAGCCCTAATCAATCAAACATGATCAGACCAGATCTCACTCACAATCAGAGATTAAATCCCTTTAAACTGAACCTAAACAATTCAGTCCACACGATCTGACTTAAGTAAGCCATATCATCAAATTGTGCGACGCTAAGGGTTTCCTTTAAATGTCGGTAACGATAACTTACGTCATCACGATCAGTGAGGGGTATCTAGCAACACATCACTGTCTCCCGATATAAAAGAAAGAGTCTTCCAAGACTACACCCAAACCACAGCACAAGTGTGAATCCACTTCACCAGGCATACATGATTCCTTTGCCACTGGATGTTCTTATTGGACAAGCGTGTCAAGCCTGTAGCTCCAATATGATGAGCATGATTAGATCAGATGAACATAGTCACCTGGGTATGGCCATACACTTTCTCAATCATCTCATCCAGGGGGGGCCCTTTAGAACATCACACTCCAAACAAGGAGACGGCAATCCTATATCTATCACTAGCGCCCTAACATGACTCAAGTTCACCATCCAAGATAGTCTATAACCATTATGTTTCAAATGATATTGAACTACCTCAAAACAATGACAATCATCATTTAGAAACACAAGTGATCTCAAGTCAGAGGACATGTGCCACTTGATGCAAAACAAGGATTATTCACATTGTGACAAGCAATTGAATATCCTAGTAGGGTCTGTCCAGTACATCCAATGTACCCATGAGTCTACATCTTATTCCATGCTCGAAGCATCCTATAAGATTAGAACACACATTAGTCTTAACCATATCAAGGCTGTCTCATGTTCACCAAGATATCTCGACTAAGGACATATAGCATGTCAGCCTAGCTGAACAGCATTGAGACATTATTCAGAAGCACAGTTATTGCAGCAGACAATGTAACAACCTGAATAACAACCATTGCCTTTATAAACATAAGAGTTTATACATGATACTGATAGTATCCCAAGGCCTCAAACATTAGCCTTAAGGGCATACCCCAACAATCTCCCACTTGCACTTAATCTAATGGTTGAGAAATCTCAAACCCATGTTATTACAGTGCTTCTCATGCTTCTGCTGCGCCAGAGGCTTGGTAAGCGGGTCAGCCAGATTGTCATCTGTATGAACCTTGCAGATTTTGATCTCGCCTTGATCAATGATCTCCCGGATCAAGTGAAACCGTCTCTGTATGTGCTTGGACTTCTGGTGCGACCGTGGTTCCTTTGCTTGTGCGATTGCTCCAGTGTTATCACAGAAGATAACCAAAGGATCTGCACTCGAAGGAACAACACCAAGTTCCTGAACGAACTTACGAATCCATACTGCCTCCTTAGATGCTTCTGAGGCTGCAACATACTCGGCTTCTGTTGTGGAATCAGCAACGATAGACTGTTTGAAACTTTTCCACACCACTACTCCTCCATTCAAGCTAAAAACATAGCCTGATTGCGATCGGAAATCATCCTGGTCAGATTGGAACGAAGCGTCAGTATATCCTTCAATACTGAGTTCTTCCTGACCTCCATATATCAAGAACATATCTTTGGTCCTCCGCAGATATTTCAAGATGTTCTTGACTGCAATCCAGTGTGCCTGACCTGGATTACTTTGGAATCAACTGGTCACGCTTAACCCGTAAGCGACGTCTGGGCGAGTACACAACATCGCATATATAATGGACCCAATAGCCGAAGCATAAGGCATATTGTCCATTTCATCTTTCTCAGTCTGTGTTTGAGGACACTGACTCTTTGAAAGATTCAGACCATGTCTGACTGGAAGATATCCTCTTTTAGAATTCTCTAAATGAAATCTCTCCAGGACTTTATCGATGTAAGTACTTTGGCACAGCCCGAGAAGCCTCTTAGATCTATCTCTGTAGATCTTCACACCTAACACATAGGCTGCTTCTCCTAGTTCTTTCATCTGGAAACATTTTCTTAACCATGCTTTAACAGCATGCAGTTCAGGAATATCATTTCCAATGATTAAGATATCATCGACGTAGAGGACTAGGAAAGTAATTACGCTCCCACTAAACCTCTTATATACACACGGGTCATCTTCATTCTTGATGAAACCAAATTCACTGATTGATTCATCAAAATGAATATTCCAGCTTCTTGATGCTTGTTTAAGTCCATAAATGGACTTCTTTAACTTGCATATTTTATGACGATCTGATGGATTTGTGAAACCTTCAGTTTGTGTCATATACACATCCTCCTGCAAATTTCCATTAAGGAAAGCAGTCTTCACATCCATTTGCCAGATCTCATAATCATAATATGCAGCTATCGCGAGAAGAATCCGAATAGACTTAAACATGGCTACAGGAGAGAAAGTTTCATCATAATCTATCCTGTAGATTTGTTTGAAACCTTTCACAACTAGCCTGCCTTTATAGGTAACCACGTTACCATCCATGTCAATCTTCTTCTTGAAGATCCATTTACAGCCTATAGGGATAACTCCCGGAGGCGGATCAACCAAATCCCAAACTTGGTTATCTGACATGGAGTCCATCTCGGCTCGCATAGCTTCAAGCCATCTAGCTGAGTCCGGTCCACTGACCGCATCCGCATAAGTAAGGGGTTCATCATTATCAATGATGTAGACTCCGTCATAGCGCTCAGGCTGTTGACGGATCCTTCCCGATCTTCGCGGTTCCCGTGATATCTGAGCCTCAGATTGTTCAGTAACCTGTTCTACCGGCTCAGGCTCATCTAACTGTGCTTGACTACTTTGTCCTTCCTCTGGATTCTCATCCAGCTTTATTTCTCTCCCACTGGCCTCTTGCAGAAGAAACTCCTTCTCAAGAAAAATGGCCATCCGAGCAACAAATACCTTGTTCTCTTTGGGATCGTAGAAATAATAACCCTTAGTTACCTTAGGGTAACCGACAAAGATACATTTCTCAGATCTGCTCTCTAGTTTCCCAGAGGCGAGCTTTTTGACATAAGCCTCGCAACCCCAGATCCTGATAAATGTCAAGCTAGGCTGTTTCCCATACCATAATTCATATGGGGTCTTTGAAACTGCCTTGGATGGCACTCGGTTTAGTACCTTTGCAGCTGTCTCCAGTGCAAATCCCCAAAAGGAGTAAGGTAGAGTAGCCTAACTCATCATAGAACGAACCATATCAAGTAACGTTCTATTTCTCCTCTCGGACACACCATTCCATTGCGGTGTTCCTGGCGGAGTGAGCTGTGAGATAATCCCACACTCCTTTAGATAGTCAGTAAACTCATGACTTAGGTATTCTCCACCTCGATCAGAACGAAGTGCCTTGATATTTCGGCCCAGCTGATTTTGTACTTCATTTTTGAACTCTTTGAACTTATCAAAAGATTCACTTTTATGTCTCATTAAATAGACATACCCATATCTACTGAAATCATCAGTAAAGGTAATGAAGTATTGATAGCCACCCCTGGCATGTTTACTAAATGGCCTACACACATCACTGTGTATAAGGTCAAGTAAACCTGAAGCCCTTTGACCTTTGTTAAGAAAAGGAGATTTCGTCATTTTGCCCATTAAACAAGCTTTGCATGTATCAATCTCCTCATAGGAGAATGATCCCAGCAGTCCATGATCATGCAACCGCTTAATGCGCTTCTTGTTAATATGGCCTAAACGACTATGCCATAGCAAGGTGCGGTCATCAGCATACTTGGCTTTCTTATTATCAATGTTTTGTATAGAACATTCCATGTCCAACATGAATAACCCATTGCTAATTGATCCAGTAGCATAAACAATATTATCTAAAGATAAAACACACTTTGAAATTTTGCATTCAAAGGAAAACCCTTTCCTGACAAGAGCAGGAATAGAGATAATAATTTTGGTAATGCTAGGAACAAAATAACAATTGTTCAGTTCTAATACAAGTCCAGATGGTAATGAGATGTAATATTCTCCTACAGCAACAGCAGCAACCCGTGCCCCGTTTCCAACTCGTAGGTCCACCTCATGCTGTCCCACCTGTCTTCTTCTCTTGAGTTCCTGTACATTTGAACAAATGTGAACTCCACATGCAGTGTCTAACACCCATGAAATAGAAGAAGAAAACATGACCTCAGTCACATAAATACCTGAGCCAGAAGCGATGCTTCCCTTCTTGTCTCCTTGGAGCGCTTTACAGTCCTTTTTCCAGTGACCCAGCTGGCCACAGTGGAAACATCTGTACTCCTTCGACCGCTTAACCTTTTGTTTCAGCGCCTTGTTGTAGTTCTTGACTGGGGCTTTGCCCTTCTTCCCCTTCTTCTTGTTCCTAGAAGGAACCATTAAGACAGAGGTTGAAGGCTTTCCCTTCAGAGTCTCCTCAGTAGTCAAGAGCATATTCAGCAATTCTGCCGGAGTACAGCCGATTTTGTTCATATTAAAGTTAATGATGAACGCATCGAAAGAGGGCGGTAGAGACTGCAGAATAATATCTACAGCAAGCTCCTGATTGATGGTATGTCCCAGTTTCTCTAGAGCCTCCTTGTGCCCAATCATCTTGAGCACGTGAGCTCCCACTGGACTCCCTTCAGCCAGTTTGCTCTGAAAGAACAGCTTGGTCAAGTTATAGCGCTCAGTCCTCGCCTGTGCAGCATACAGCATCTTGAGGTTTGCTATAATTTCTATAGCAGACATATCCTCATGCTGACGCTGCAGCGGTGGCGTCATAGACGCTAGCATCAGGCAAGCGACATCAATGCTATCATTGACATGCTTTTCATAGGCTTCCCGAACCGCCCTTGCGGCGTTCGGAGCGGGTTGAGGCGGTATCGCCGTCTCGAGGACATACAGTTTCCTCTCTGCCTTAAGAACAATCTTAAGGTGTCCGTACCAGTCTGAGAAGTTTGGCCCAGCAAACTTCTCCCTTTCCAGTAGGGATCGCACATTGAAGTTCATGGTGTTCGTTGCTGCAGGAATCTACAACAATGCAAGAACAGCAAGGTCAGTATCAATGTATAGAATCAATCCAGGACTTAAGAAAGATTCTTTTTCTCACTATTTTATCTGACTGAAAAATCCATTAAAACAGTCTGAAAGAGTAACACTCTTTTAGTGAGATGGGATCCAGATTTCATACTTGGTCTCCGCGTCCCGCTCAGGCGAGATAAGATGCATAGAGAGTACAAGCACTAATTTCTGGTAGGCAGTCCCTGCCAATCGCCAACACGTGCGATTCCCCTTCATCTGGGCAATCCAGCAGACTGTGCCAACTGAGTTGGTACAACACAGTCTCTGATCCCACAGATGGCTGCCTCCATATAGCTAACATATGCGCCATATGTAGCCTACATGGTCAAGCGAACCTGACCTACTCCCTGGACCACCACGTGCTATGCTGAGCAACGAGAAGCGATAAATCCCTTCTCTGTAACACGCAGGTGTAATCACACACCGTCTGAAGATAGATGGGCGTGCCCACTGAGTGGGTACAACACGGCCCCAACGATAGTCAGAACAGTGAGGTTTCGCGTCAGAAGGCTTTACGTGCTTGATATTTAACGTTGGATTTTAACGGTCTTTTATCTTCTCAACTATCATGCAATTCCTATGGTGATAGCAGAAGATAAATAAATCATGCAATTCTAATTATATAAACAATAAATAGAAAGCATGCTGATCTTATGTGGTAAAAGCCCATTAAGCCTAAGTAAGACCTTAACCTAACTTAAGTCTTCACTTGCTTTTCTTCATGGGGCTTTTGCTTCTCATCTGGCCCAACCTAGGGCCCAAGCGCCAACTGCAGCTCAGGTGCGCCCACCAGGGAAAATGCGCCTGTCCTAGGGTCGAACCCTAGACCTCCCGTCTGGTCAAGCCACTGCTGCATGCGCCTCTGCCAAGTGTGCTCTGTGCTCTTGTCTGATTAAAATACAATTTAATCTATCTAGACAAGATTGACTCGCAGGTCAATTACAGTTTATAAATTAAATAAAATGTGATGCGCAGATCACAATAAAAATTAATTTACAAATTTTAACCAGGCTCGCAGGCCCCAGCACAGCACACATTAAACACGGGCAGCCCACATAAGATTAAATAAACAAGCAAATAGCATCAATCATCATGTGATCCAATCAAGAAATTAAATTTTTGAAAAACCCCATTGGCATCAATTTTAATTTCCTTATACGCCCTACTACCTTACAACAATCCATTACTAGGGATCCACTCATCAGTCCTAGTCAGATCCACTGCCCTTACATGCACCAAGTCCTAACTGACTTGAGTCGACCCAGTGGTCAACTATGCATGCGCCATGGGCTGAACAACCTACATGAGTTTTGGCAAGCGGGTGTGACCCCGGGCCTAACTCATGCGTGTTCACTGGTTGTCTCAACCAGACCTCGCTACACGCCTTTGATGCAGTCGACCTATAGCCACCTTATGCTTGCGCATAGGTGCCATCTGGTCGACCCATCTAGGCTGTCAGATGGTCTGATCAGACTAGTTGGATCTTAACTAGAGATGACTTCAACCCTACTAACCCGTCTAAGGACTTATAGCAGGCGGCACTTAGATCTAAGGTGAGTCGCGCAAGTAAAGAAGTTTTTTGAGAAAAACTAAATGGATGCGCCAACCAGATACATGTGCTAATGATAAAAATCATACATCATGTAGTTTTCGCATGAATAACTTTCGCATGAAGTTTAGATCTAAGGTGTTGTGCAAACATGGATCACTAAAGTTAAGCAATCATACAAACATGCATATAACTTTCCTCTGATACCAATTGAAAGTCCCCTAAGAAATGGGGAGCGAAACCCTAATAGGCGCATATGGAGGTTTTCATGCAGCGGAAGGGGTTTCTAGGGATCGAATGCATGATATATGATCAACTTTAAAATCAATTGCATAGAATGGTAGCGACTCATACCATGGCCATCGCTTGGATGGTGTCTAGGAAGAAGAGAGAACGATGGGGTTCTCCTCCAAAGCGCCACACACAAGATGATCGATGGCTTGCTCCTTGGACGCTCCTTGTGCAAGCAAGGTTCTCCAAGTGACCTTGTCGTGTGAGAAGGGATGAAGAAGATGAGATCCACTGCTTGGCGATTCTTCCTTGTCGTCAAAACCTCTTCCACGAGAATGCCCAAAAAAAACACGAGAAGAGAGGGGCGACAACAATAGGAGTGAAGAGGTGAGGCGTGGTCACGTATGTGATCATGCTTTCTAAAAATAGAAAGCCACTCCTCAACATGCGATCAAGGGTTTTTCCCAATCGCATATTTCTCTTAACTTGAACCGTGCACTCACATGATGAGCTGGTTCAATTTTGTTTGGTTCAAAGACCAATTAACCCAAGCTATTAGTCCAGATCACATTAAACCCTAAGGTTCTTGATCTGACCGTTGATCTCTTGATGCTCCTGATCTCACCGATCTAGCATCCATTCTCTCAATCGAAGCTTACCGATCTCAAGCCCTAATCAATCAAACATGATCAGACCAGATCTCACTCACAATCAGAGATTAAATCCCTTTAAACTGAACCTAAACAATTCAGTCCACACGATCTGACTTAAGTAAGCCATATCATCAAATTGTGCGACCCTAAGGGTTTCCTTTAAATGTCGATAACGATAACTTACGTCATCACGATCAGTGAGGGGTATCTAGCAACACATCACTATCTCCCGATATAAAAGAAAGAGTCTTCCAAGACTACACCCAAACCACAGCACAAGTGTGAATCCACTTCACCAGGCATACATGATTCCTTTGCCATTGGATGTTCTTATTGGACAAGCGTGTCAAGCCTGTAGCTCCAATATGATGAGCATGATTAGATCAGATGAACATAGTCACCTGGGTATGGCCATACACTTTCTCAATCATCTCATCCAGGGGGGGCCCTTTAGAACATCACACTCCAAACAAGGAGACGGCAATCCTATATCTATCACTAGCGCCCTAACATGACTCAAGTTCACCATCCAAGATAGTCTATAACCATTATGTTTCAAATGATATTGAACTACCTCAAAACAATGACAATCATCATTTAGAAACACAAGTGATCTCAAGTCAGAGGACATGTGCCACTTGATGCAAAACAAGGATTATTCACATTGTGACAAGCAATTGAATATCCTAGTAGGGTCTGTCCAGTACATCCAATGTACCCATGAGTCTACATCTTATTCCATGCTCGAAGCATCCTATAAGATTAGAACACACATTAGTCTTACCATATCAAGGCTGTCTCATGTTCACCAAGATATCTCGACTAAGGACATATAGCATGTCAGCCTAGCTGAACAGCATTGAGACATTATTCAGAAGCACAGTTATTGCAGCAGACAATGTAACAACCTGAATAACAACCATTGCCTTTATAAACATAAGAGTTTATACATGATACTGATAGTATCCCAAGGCCTCAAACATTAGCCTTAAGGGCATACCCCAACACAGAGATGCTTATAGAAAGCATCAGGATGACTCTTTGGAGGTTGCATGTCTTATGCTAGCCAGTATGGCACCTGAACTGCAGGTGCAATATGAGGAACAGAACGCTTTTCAGATGATTACTCATCTGAAACAGATGTTTGAGGCTCAGGCTAGAACTGAGAGATTTGACACCGCCAAAGCAGTCTTTCGGTGCAAGTTGTCTGAAGGTGCACCAGTGAGACCCCATGTTCTCAAACTCATTGGGAATGTGGATCATCTCAGGAGACTGGGACACACCATTGACAACGAGCTGGTTGTGGATCTTATTCTTCATTCCCTGCCCCCTAGCTTCAGTCCGTTTATCATTAACTTCAACATGAACCGGATTGAGTGCACACGGGAGGAATTGATGAATATGCTCCAAACAGCCGAGCGAGAGATGGGTAAGACCAAACCCAATTCTGTTCTTTTGGTCCCTGCGACCAAGAAGATAAAGAAGAAGGGTAAGGCACGTGCTAAGAGTAGTGCCAGAGGTCCTACCAAAGCACTGAAGAAAAGGGCGAAGAAGTCAAAGGAACAAAGGTGTTTCCACTGTGGCGAGCAGGGCCACTGGAGAAGGGACTGCAGGCAGCTTCAGAATGAGGAGAAGAAAGGCTTGGCCTTAACTTCTAGCTCAGGTATTTATGTTACAGAAGTCAACCTTTCTACTTCTATGTCATGGGTATTGGATACCGCATGTGGAGCTCATATTTGTACAAATATGCAGGGGCTCAAGAAAAGTAGATCGGTGTTGCCTGGAGAGATTGACCTACGTGTTGGAAACGGGGCACAGGTTGCTGCTGTTGCTGTAGGCGTTCTGACTCTCTCCTTGCCTTCTGGACTTCAATTAGAACTAGACAATTGCTTTTGTGTACCTTCGTTAACAAAGAACATTGTATCCATTCCTTGCTTGGCGAGGAAAGGATTTAAATTTGAAATAAATAAGAACTCCTGTTCTTTTTCATTTGCAAATATGTTCTATGGGAAGGGTACTTTGTGCAATGGTCTATATATCTTGGATATGGAAAGTTCTATTTGTAACATAAGCAATAAGAGGACCAAACTGAGTGGTTCAGTTGGTGCTTTCCTATGGCATTGTCGATTAGCCCATATAAACAAGAATCGCATCCAACAACTCCATGCAAATGGATTGTTAGATTCAAGTTCCTTGGAGGAATTTGATACTTGTGAACCTTGTTTATTAGGGAAGATGACAAAGGCGCCCTTCACCAAGATTGGTGAGAGGGCAGAAGGTTTATTGGATCTCATACATACTGATGTGTGTGGGCCCTTCAATAAACAAGCCAGAGGAGGGTACAGCCACTTCATTACCTTTACTGATGACTTCAGTAGGTATGGTTATGTCTACTTAATGAGACATAAATCTGAATCCTTTGAGAAATTCAAGGAGTTCAAGAATGAAGTAGAGAACCAGCTTGGAAGATCCATTAAAGCTCTTCGATCAGATCGAGGTGGAGAATACCTGAGTGGTGAGTTCTTTGACTATCTGAGAGAGTGTGGGATCATATCCCAACTCACTCCTCCTGGAACACCTCAATGGAATGGTGTGTCTGAAAGGAGAAATCGAACTTTATTGGATATGGTTCGATCCATGATGAGTCATGCAACTCTACCTTCATCATTCTGGGGGCATGCACTAGAAACAGCTTCTCTAATACTGAATAATGTTCCATCTAAGAGTGTCTCCAAAATACCATACGAGGTATGGAGTGGAAGACGCCCTAATCTCACGTTTATCAGGATCTGGGGATGTGAGGCTTATGTCAAACGTCAGGATTCTAGCAAGCTAGAACCTAGATCTGATAAGTGTGTGTTTGTGGGGTATCCTAAGGAAACTAAAGGATACTACTTCTATGTCCCAACCGAGAACAAAGTTTTTGTTGCTCGGGGTACTGTCTTTCTAGAGAAAGAATTTCTTATGAAAGAAGTTAGTGGGAGGAAGTTTGACTTGGATGAGGTCCAAGTGCAAGCACAAGACAAAGAGATGGAATCTGAGCCACCTGCACCGGTTGCTAGGCAACCCGAGGCTCAGACACAGGTCCCGTGTAGGTCTGGGAGAATTCGTCGTGCACCTGAAAGGTATGGGTCGCTACCGACCCAACACGATGGGATCTTCATCATTGAGGATGAACCTAGAACCTATGATGAGGCGGTCAGTGGATCGGACTCCGAGAAATGGCTTGACGCCATGAGATCTGAGATGGATTCCATGTCGGCTAACCAAGTCTGGGATTTGGTTGAGCTGCTTGATGGGGTAAAACCCATAGGGTGTAAATGGGTCTTCAAGAAGAAGACAGACATGGATGGCAAAATAGTTACCTATAAGGGTAGACTAGTGGCAAAAGGATTTAAACAAGTCCACGGGGTGGACTATGATGAAACCTTCTCGCCAGTTGCCATGATTAAATCCATTCGGATTCTGCTTGCTATAGCTGCATATCATGACTATGAGATATGGCAGATGGATGTGAAAACAGCGTTCCTTAACGGGAAGCTGACTGAGGATGTGTATATGACACAACCTGATGGCTTCATCCATCCTGCAGAGGCTAATAAGGTCTGCAGGCTAAAGAGGTCCATCTATGGATTAAAGCAAGCATCTCGAAGTTGGAATCTTCGATTTGATGAGGCTGTGAGAGATTATGGTTTTATCAAAAGCGAAGATGACGCCTGTGTATACAGAAAATTCAGTGGGAGCTTGGTAATTTTTCTGGTCTTGTATGTTGATGACATACTGCTCATCGGAAACGACATCCCTAGTCTTCAAGCTGTGAAGACATGGTTGGGGAAGTGTTTCGAGATGAAAGACTTAGGGGAGGCCGCCTATATTCTAGGCGTGAGGATCTACCGGGATAGATCCAAGAGGCTCTTGGCCCTTAGTCAAAGTACTTACATTGATAAGGTACTGGAGAGGTTCTACATGGAGCAATCCAAGAAAGGATACCTTCCAGTGAGACATGGCCTTACTCTCTCAAAGAGCCAGTGTCCTACAACACAGGCTGAGAGGGATGACATGAGTCGAATTCCTTATGCTTCGGCAGTAGGATCGATCATGTATGCAATGTTATGTACTAGACCAGATGTGGCATATGCTGTGAGCATTACCAGCCGATACCAATCCAATCTAGGTCTACAGCACTCGGTGGCTGTAAAGAACATCCTAAAGTATCTGAAAAGAACTAAGGATTTGTTAATGGTCTATGGGGGACAGGAAGAGCTCAGTATGCAGGGCTATACTGACGCATCGTTCCAGTCTGACACTGACGACTTTAGATCGCAGGCCGGCTATGTGTTCAAGATAAATGGAGGCGCTGTATGTTGGAAGAGCTTCAAGCAATCCACCATAGCAGATTCTACAACCGAAGCTGAGTATGTGGCTGCTTCTGAGGCAGCCAAGGAAGCTGTTTGGATAAGGAAGTTCTTATGTGATCTTCAAGTGGTACCTAGTGCAATGGATCCCATTGAACTCTACTGTGACAACAATGGAGCAATTGCACAAGCCAAGGAACCACGGTCTCATCAAAGATCCAAACACATACTCAGAAGATTTCACCTGATCAGAGAGATCATTGACAGAGGTGATGTCAAGATTAGCAGAGTAGACACAGAGAACAATCTGGCAGACCCATTGACCAAGGCTTTGGCGCAGCAGAAGCATGATGGTCACGCTAGAGATATGGGGTTGAGATTCCTCAACTTCTAGGTCTTAGTGCAAGTGGGAGATTGTTGGTGTATATGCCCTAGGACCTAGTTTTGGTCAACTTATGTACTACTTGACACTGATATTTATATATCATTCTGGCATTGTCGTTATCATTGTTTGACTACACCTGCGATTGTGTACTTACATGATAATGTCCCTGGAGACAGATTGGATCTGTGCTCGAATTATAATCCCCAGTCGATGTACCTTAGTGGATATGGGACAGCTATGGTACTTGAGAGACTGGTATGTGGGCTGGTTAGGCACTTGGTGCTAACGCAGACACATGGGTATATCATTGGGGATATACTGGATAGACCCGCTATGAGGCTATGACTTGGTGTCATGAGTTATCCTCATAAGTGACAGGAGATGCATTGATCCCTTGACTTGAGGTCATTAATCATTCTATATGGTTAGGGACTTGCTTTGATACAACCTAACACCTTGCCGTAGCTGGGAGGTCATAACGGTTGTTATTGGGCATGTCACGACCCATATGAGAAGATCAATGGACAGACATAGGATTTGCCCCTTCCCTAAGGAAGTATGATATCCATGGAGCTCCTTTATGGTTCTATGACTGAGAGTGTATGTCCATACCCAGGTGAGAACCTGTTTTAGTCATAGCCATGTGATTGGATGAAAACAAGTGGTGACACACTTGTCCAATCGGATATCAGTACGGCAAAGAGACTGTAATGCATCTGTACCTAGTTGCGATGATGGGGATGTCGATGTCGATATCCATTCCAACGACCTGGGTAGCAGTGATGCACTGCTAGGTGCCACTCACTGCTTGTGATGACCTTTGGTCAGCACTGCCAGCGTCAGAGGAACCTATAGGGTCGCACACCTTGATACTTGAGTTCTCGTATTGATCGGGAAGCCTTATGATCGAGTTATTGGATAACTCGGATCTAATTGGGAGATTTCATCAGCGCCAATGGGCCTGATGAGATGGAAGAATGTTATTGGAGCCAAACTTCATTTTTGGTAGGTTGACCCGTATTTGACCATGGTTGGTCACATTTGGATTAGGGTTGCATTGGATTGGATCCAAGTGCTTAATCAACCTATGCAATGATGTTTGGGCTAGCTCATTATCCAATGAGGCCCAATAACAAGTTCTCATGAAGAGATGAGAGGCTAAAAGCGTATAATGGGGAGAAACATGAACCATTAGGCGCCTAGGGGCATAATGGGGTCATGTTGGCGCCTTTGCTTCATTATGGAAGTAAAGGGCGCCTTCCCCTCTCTACCTAGGATGGAATGCATGCCTCTATGGCATTGCTTGAGGCGCAAGGCAAGGCCTTGGCGCACAAGGAAAGGCGTGGGAACAAAAGGTAAGGTTGAATGAGAATTATGGAAATGTCTTGGAGACTTTCCTTATCTCAAACCTCCTCATCCTAGCCCTACACTTGTCATGATCCTAGCCATTACCCTAACCGCCTCTTGCCCTATAAATATGACCCTAGTCGCCCCCTCTTGTGTGTAATAAATCCTTGAATGCGTGAACACAAGGAGAGGGGCGAGTGCTTGGAGCAAGGGTGCATCTTCCATAACCGCAAGCCTCTTCCTCCTTTCCTCTTGGCGCAAGGAGATCTAGGGCTTGGCGGCTTGGGCGGTTTTCTTTCTTCTCTTGGCGCATCATCTCTCTTGGTGGTGCAAGTGAAGTAGAGTAACTCCCTAAGGCTTGGATCTTCTTCCCGAGGCTAGCACCGGGCGTGGAAGAAGAACTCAAGAGATCCGTGTGTGCGAGACTGCAGAGGGCGAACACTTGGGCGCCTTCATCGACATCGCTCTACATTGCTCTTAAGGTATTTCCTAACTCATCGTGTCGACTCCCTTGCTTGCGATCTTCACTGGGTTTTTTGGGACTGGCCTGTTTCGGGGACATTCTTCCGCTGCGAAAAATGTATGTCCATAACTCTAAAAATTGTAAAATGTCCCCGGGGTTTCCCAACAGCTGGTTCTCTACTTCATGTCTGAATTCTTTGAATTTCTCAAACGATTCAGACGTATGTCTCGTTAGGTAGACATAACCATATCTACTGAAGTCATCAGTAAAAGTGATGAAGTAGTTGCGCCCTCCTCTGGCTTGTTTATTGAATGGCCCACACACATCACTATGTATGAGATCCAACAAACCTCTTTCCCTTTCACTAGTCTTGGTGAAAGGCGCCTTTGTCATCTTCCCTAACAAACAAGGCTCACATGTATCAAATTCCTCCAAGGAACTTGAATCTAACAACTCATTTGCATTGAGTTGTTGAATGTGATTCTTGTTTATATAGGCTAATCGACAATGCCATAGGAAAGCACCAACTGAACCACTCAATTTGGTCCTTTTATTATTTATATTACAAATAGAGTTATCCACGTCTAACACATATAGACCATTACACAGAGTACCCTTCCCATAGAACATATTTGCAAATGAAAAAAAATAAGAGTTCTTATTTATTTCAAACTTAAATCCTTTCTTTGCCAAGCAAGGAATGGATACAATGTTCTTAGTAAGCGAAGGTACATAATAGCAATTATCTAACTCTAACTGAAGTCCAGATGGCAAGGAGAGAGTCAAAACTCCTACAGCAACAGCTGCAACCTATGCCCCGTTTCCAACTCGTAGGTCAATCTCTCCAACCCGAACCGATCTACTTTTCTTGAGCCCCTGCATATTTGTACAAATATAAGCTCCACATGCGGTATCCAATACCCATGACATAGAAGTAGAAAGGTTGACTTCTGTAACATAAATACCTGAGCTTGAAGACGAAGCCTTGCCTCTCTTCTTCTCACTCTGAAGTCGCACCATGTCGTTAAACATGTGAGGTGGCCCTCCACATGAATAGCACTTATTGTTCCTGATCCATTCCATCTTTAATTTCAGTTCCTTGGTGAAACCTTTCGGCTCAACACACTGAATATTAACTTTAGGAGGATTGAGCCTAACCAATTCATTAAAGAGCTGTCTTAGATTAGTAATAATCTCAGAGGCACTCTTCAATTCATATTGCCCTTGAAGCTCGGGCGACATGTTGGTTAGCATCAATTGTGCAACCTCCAAAGTATCAGCCTGATGCTTATCATAAGCATCCCTCTCAGCCGCTGTGGCCAAGCATGGAAGTGGTTCAGGAATGGGCTGCTCAAGGACACAGAGCTTTCTCTAGAGCTTGAGCACAATTCTCAAGTTCATATACCAATCCAATAAGTTGGATCCAACCAACTTGTCCTTCTCAAGGATAGATCGCAGTGACCAACCGCTATTGTTCGTTACCATTGTTCTACAACAGTCAAGAAATAGCAGATTAGTACTACTTCAAATCATTTAAACTGGACTTGTTTTAAATGATTATGACTCCCACTATTTTAATCGAATTGACAACCCATAAAGTCAATCGGGAAGTTTAAGACTTCCTAGTGAGATGGGATCCTTATTCCACATGAGGCTTCGCGTCCCACGAGGGTGGGATGAGATGCACAAAGTAACTCATGCTTCCTAAGGTGGGCTCGCCGGCTGATTGCTCCAAGCAATTCCCCTTTTTAAGACAGTCTAGGCATTTCATTTCCAACGAGGGTTGGATACAACATGAAACCCTAACCTCTCAATGATGCCTCTAAAGTTCCACCATATGCCCAGCACATGTGGAAATCCAGTCAAGTCCATTCCTAACCGTTATGCCCAGGGTCAACGACTTTCCTTGCGAAGGCGCGCCCGATTAAAATGGACTGGGGAAACCATTGCCACCACGCACTTTCTAAAGATAAGTGGGTGTGTCCCACGAGGGTGGGAAACAGTTCACAACACCACTGATCGATAGCTTAGTGAGGGCTACGCATTAGAAGGCTACAAGACTTGATATTTATTTATGAGGGTTTTTGAGGTCTCATCAGTTTTATCTTATTTCTAACATTACAGGCATACAATCCTATAGTGATAACATAACGATAAAACAACTCAAGCATGCTTTAGCAGATATGTATGAAAATAGTAAAAGAATGATGTGATCATAGCCTATTCAAGACATTGAACCAACCCATGCCAAAAGGAGGTTCAACTCTTGACCTAGGATTCAAGCCCCAAAGACAAGACCTAACCTAGCCGACCTCTAACTTGAACTTCAAGGTTGGCTCCAAGGTCCTTCTCACCACGGTTTAGCTCTCAAACCCTAGAGGTGTCCCTCATGGGTTCGGCCAATGCCATGGGTCTTTCTCCATAGATGATGCGCCACCATGCAAGGAGCCAAGATGGCTAGCTCTCAAACCCTAGGGTTCGGCTATGTCATCTTGCGCCACTCCTCCATGCACCATCAAGCATGCCAGGGTTCCATGTGGTTGCGCCCTAATCTTCTTCTTCTTGTTACAAAAATAAAGGAAAAGAAAAGCGGCACGCAGGCCTCACAAAGATACATCACAGGCATGCAAAGGGGCTTGACTCATGATCACAACATCATGCACAAGCAAGGTATCTACACATGCAGTTCTACATGCTCATGAAAAACATAAAATCTGAAATTTTACTTTTTCATAAAACCAGTCTCTTTTCCTCATCTTCTTATCACAAATCTTTTGGTTATTTTCGATTAAACTTTCATGATGATTTCAAAGATCCTTTCGGCTGGTAATTTTGGACGATAAAGAGACCCGGCCAGTCCGAAGACACAATGCCCGTCCTACTTGACAAAACCACGTGTGCCTTTGATCCTTAAATCATGTAAGAAAAATAACCTAAAAATCTAAAAGAGATTGAAAAGATGATAGAAACAAGAAACCCTAATTTTTCCTACTTAGAAAAAACGTTCGCCATGTGATCATGCAATTTGCGAAAATTGAGATATGGCATGTGAGCATGGAAAAGCATGAAAATACCTCGTTCGAGTCTCGCAAGTCCCTCTGATACCATTGTTGGGAAACCCCGGGGATATTTTACAAAATTTCAGAGATGCAAACACATTGTGCAGCGGAAGAATATCCCCGAAACAGGCCGGTCCCAAAAACCCAATGAAGATCGCATGCGAGGGAGTCGACACGATGAGATAGAAAATACCTTGATCAAGGCGAGGCTGATGTCATAGTAGGCACCCAAGCGTGCGCCCTCTGCAATTTCACACACACGGATCACCTCGAGTCCTCTTCTTCCATGCCCGGTGCTAGCCTCGAGAAGAAGATCTAAGCCTTAGGAGAGCCCTCCAAGAAACTTGCGCCACCACCAAAGGGAGAAGCGCCAAGAGCAAGGAGGAAGAAGGAGATGCCGCTAAGTTCAACTTCACCTTGCGCCAAGGAGAAGAGGAAGAGGATCACTTGCGGCTTGATGGAAGAAAGGAGGAAGTTGCGCCCTTGTCCCTTGCTTTCGTCCTCTTGATGATGCTCACACCTCCAAGGAATAAGTGTCATGAGAGGGGTGGCTAGGGGGGTTATTTATAGGGCAAGGGGCGCCTAAAACATGGCTACAACTAAGCCAAGTGGTCGGCTAGGTGAAGAAGGAGGGATTCAAGTCCTAATCTAATTAGGACTCAAGTGGGCAGTTTGATCAAGATTTAAATCAAGTCCTAATCCAATTAGGACTCTAATTATTTATTTAATTAATTAAATCCTAATCCAATTAGGACTCTAATTAATTTAAATAAATCAGTCCATTAGATCCCACAAAAATAGGACTCTAATTAATTAATTAATTAGCCCCTATTTTATCTCACATGATTAATTAAAATCACATGAGGCATGGGCGCTAACCCTAGTCTAACTAGGGTTAAACATGTGCCTGCCCTCTTCTTCTCCTTAAGCCCATTAAGCCCAACTTTTCAATGGCCCCAGCCCAATGTCCATTATGCATGTTAACCAAGCCCTTGGATCCAATCCAATTTAACCCAAGGTTAAATTAGGCTAACCATGGTTAATATGCCGTAAATGGAAGTTGGCCCCAATAAATTTCTTCCATCTCATCAGGCCCATTGGCGCTGATGAAATCTCCAAAATAGACTCGAGTTATCCAATAACTCGATCCTAAGGCTTCCCGTTCAATACGAGAACTCGAGTATCAAGGTGTGCGACCCTGTAGGTTCCTCTGACATTGGCAGTGCTGACCTATGGTCACCACAAGCAGTGAGTGGCACCTAGTAGTGCATCGCTGCTACCCAAGTCATCGAAATCGATATCGACATCGACATCCCCATCATCGGAACCAGGTATAGATGCATTATACTCTCTTTATCGAACTGATATCCGATTGGTCAAGTGTGTCACCACTTGCTTTTATCCAATCTCATGGCTATGACTAAATCAGGTCTAACCTGGGTATGGCCATACACTTCCAGTCATAGAATCATAGAGGAGCTCCATGGATATCATGCTTCCCTTAGGAAGAGGCAAATCCTATGTCTGTGCATTGACCTTCTCATATGGGTCGTGATATGCCCAATGACAACCGTTATTACCTCTCAACTACGGCAAGGCGTTAGGTTGTATCAAAGCATATCCCTAACCATATAGAATGGCCAATGACCTCAAGTCAAGGGAGCAATGCATCTCCTATCACTTGTGAGAATAACTCGTGACACCAAGTTATTGCCTCACAGCGGGTCGGTCCAGTATATCCACCACTGATATACCCATATGCCTGCATTAGCACCTCGTGCCTAACCAGCCCATATACCAGTCTCACAAGTACCAGTGTTGTCCCATATCCACTTAGGTACATCGACTGGGACAATCATTTGAGCACAGATCCAATCTGTCTCCAGGGACATTATCAAGTAAGTACATATTCGCAGATGTAGACAAACATAGATAATGATAATGCCAGGATGATATATATAAAATATCAATGTTAAGTAGTACAAATAATGGACCAAAACTAGGTCCTAGGGCATATACACCAACACATCGGCCTTTACACCCCTCTCCCCGTCCCTAAGGGCCCGTGGCTGGTCATTAGCATGGACTTTGTCCTCGGCCTTCCCCGCTCGGCCTCGCGCCACAACTCCATCTTTGTTGTCATGAATCGCTTCTCCAAGATGGCACACTTTGTGCCTTGTTCCAAAACGGCTGATGCCTCCCACATCGCCCACCTCTTCGTCCGAGAGATTGTGTGCCTCCATGGGCTCGCTCTCTCTATTGTGTCTGACCGTGACACCCAGTTCGTTGGTCATTTCTAGAAGTCTTTGTGGGCCCTCCTTGGGACCACCATCAAGTTTCCCTCTGCATGCCACCCGTAGACAGACGGTCAAACAGAGGTTGTGAACCATAGCTTGGGTAACCTTTTGCGGTGTATAGCCGGTGATTTCCCATGCCATTGGGCTGATCATCTCCCTATCGCCGAGTTTGCGTATAACAACGTGTTCCACCGCTCTACGGGGTTGAGTCCTCTCCAGGTCGTCCTCGGGCACCAGCCTAGGAAACCCTTCGACATGCATACAGTTCCCCCTCCCCCTTCCGTCCATGAGTCCGCATATGCATTTGCTTCTCATATCACGGGATTACATGATGAGATTTGCTGCCGAATTTTCTTGAGCAACACCCATTATGCGCGAGAGGCCAACGAGCTTCGTAGGCCACAGCATTTTGAGTTTGGTGAGCTTGTCATGGTGCAAATCCACCCTAAGTGATAGCAGTATCGAGCCAATTGGAAATTGCAAGCGCGCTGCGACGGTCCCTACACGGTTCTACGGAGAGTTGGCTCTAATGCTTACATCCTCGACCTCCCATAGGACTCCCTCATCAGCCCCATCTTCAACGTTGCCGACCTCCTTCCCAACCACGCGTCCCTTCCCACCGGTGCTCCCTCCAGCGACAGCAGCACACTTTATTCTCCAGAGGAGAATTCTTCCCACCCCGGGATACTTGATGGAGTCATAGACGCACTTGAGGACGACCCAACTCCTCTAGAAGACACTTGGAGAGACTCCCTAGGACCTGAGGTGGACACCCAGCAAATTTCGGTCCAGAAGGCCATCTACCGCCCTCAACACGGCCAGGCCGTGAAGGTAGACACGGCGTGATGGGCTCGCTACAAGAAGGCATCGCCAGTCAACTCCGACATGGCTAGGCCATGACCAAGAGCACGGCCGTGACATGGTCGAAGAGAAACGCGAACGCGAGCACGGCCACCACCACGCCCGTGACACCCGCCATGATGAGCTCAGCGAAAAGTGGCGCACCCCATCATGGCCGTGATAGCAAACACTGCCAGGCCGTGACCAGATCATCAAAAAACACAACAGATTCTCAGTGCCAAATTACGGCCCGTAATATTCAATATGGCCCCGCCATAATTCTGGACCAACATTCTGTGGATTTTGGGTCAGAAATCACGTCTCGTAATCCAGATTATGGCCCTGCCTATTGGTGTATATGCCCTAGGACCTAGTATTGGTCCATTATTGTACTACTTGACCTTAATATTTATATATCTTTCTGGCATTGTCATTATCTATGTTTGTCTACATCTGCGTTTGTGTACTTACATGATAATGTCCCTGGAGACATATTGGATCTGTGCTCAAATGATTGTCCCCAGTCGATGTACCTGACTGGATATGAGACAACTCTAGTACTTGTAAGACTGGTATATGGGCTAGTTAGGCACGAGGTGCTAATGCAGACATATGGGTATATCAGTGGTGGATATATTAGACAGACCCGCTGTGAGGCAATGACTTGGTGGCATGAGTTATCCTCACAAGTGATAGGAGATGCATTGATCCCTTGGCTTGAGGTCATTGGCCATTCTATATGGTTAAGGATATGCTTTGATACAACCTAACACCTCGTGATAGTTGGGAGGTAATAACAGTTGTCATTGAGCATGTCACGACTCATAAGAGAAGGTCAATGGGCAGACAAAGGATTTGCCCCTTCCTAAGGGAAGCTTGATATCCATGGAGCTCCTCTATGGTTCTATGACTGAAAGTGTATGGCCATACCCAGGTGAGAACCTAATTTAGTCATGACCATGTGATTGGGTGAAAACAAGTGGTGACACACTTGTCCAATCGGATATTAGTTCGGCAAAGAGACTGTAATGCATCCGTACCTAGTCGCGATGATGGGGATGTCGATATCGATATCGATATCGATTCCCGTTCCCGGCCAATCAGCTGCCCTCGGCCAGCGTATTCCTCTCTCCGGCTCCCCGAGCCTCACACTCCCGGCCGAGTTGTCTTTCTCTGTCGACGACTCCTCGCCTCTCTCCGCGCTCCGGTCAAGTGCGCCGGCCTTGTGTGATGTCCTCCCCTTAAACTAGACAGGACATTGGCAAAAGAGTTTAACTATTCAACTGTAAGGAGTCAAAGTGGTGAACCCATATCCTGATGCATCTCCTCATTATAATCCTCTCATGTGATTTCTTCTGTTTATGTTTTGCGCAATTAATTATTTCATCATCTTAAACTTCATCAATTTTGACGTAGTCTAGCTAGCAATTTCGAGACCTATCGATACTTGCCCATTAGTCCCCATGGGATCGATATTTTATTACTTCGATAGACCCGTGCACTTGCAGTAAACCTCTACTATATTTGTGGGAGCTATCAGTCCTCTGCGTTTCCCGGTGGGTTTGGGTGTTGCGGTACGGGACGCACTGGATTACAGGGGCGGCGTCCCCTTTCCATTCCACCTCCGATTTCTTTGGCGTCGCAAGTGGTGGAGCCGGCGGACGGTCGTCCGCCGAAGGTATGCCTCTTCCTCCTCCTGCTTCGGCTTCCTCTCTCGTTGTTTGACCAAATCTGATGCTTTCGGTCCCAAAACGTTCGTGGCTAAGTTGGGAAGATGCTCCCCAAATTTTGTCCAATTCTCAGCCCGGAATGGAAAGTTACGGGCAAAATACCGGACGCCTGTCGTGCTGTGCGTAACGATACATGGCCGTGCATGGGTGCACGGCCATGCCCGTGTACGGCTCGGTTAAGTGAATTATGGTGACTTATGATGCACGGGCATGCATGGATGCACACCCATGGTCGTGTATGATGTAGAGGACTCCGATTGAGCTGAAAATTGGCGTATAGCTCCATCTCATCATGGGAAATCGTCTCATACCTTCAGATTCTCCAAATTCCATTGATTTTGAGGCCAAAAACCTACATTTCATTAAAACAGAGGAAAAGTGAAGGTTCTGAAAAATATGAAGCATTTAAATAATTAAATAAGATGAAACATGCATTTTGCTCTAAAATAATAATAGAATTAGGTACCGAAATATCATATTTTTACATGTCATCAAATACATCGGACTTAAAGTTTTGCTTGTCCTCAAGCAATTGAATTGTCTAGAATACAATGATGACATGGAATTAGGAATCTCAAAGTAGCTTAAGTAGGTCTAATGAGGTTAATGGTTAAACACAACAATTCTTCAGGTTATAAAGCAGAATGGAAAGCAATTAAACCAATTATCATGAATACAATCTATAGAACATGCAATGTTACATAACCAAAAACCTCTACGATGCATCTCACGCACATGATATGATTGATCAAGCTTTCAAAAAGCATAACACTGTGTACTAAGTCATGGGAGAATAGCATCAGTTGAAAGTCACGCAAGGGGTGGGGAAACCCTAATATGCACATATATATAAAATCGCAAAGTGGAATCTAGGGTTTCCTACAAGATCGATTGGTATGCAAATATATGATCAACTTAAAACTTTGTAAAGATCAACACAAGATCATACCGATGCCATTGCTTGGATGGCTACTTGGAAGCAGAGAACGATGCGGCTCTCCTCCAAAGCGTGCGCACACAAGATGAGAGAGGCTTCTCCTTGTCATTCCTTGTGCTAGCAAGGATTTCCAAGTCTCCTGATCGAGTGAAGGGATGAGATCTCTTGGCTTGTCGAATTCTTCTTGGCGTGAAGAATAGCATCACAACACGAGAGAGGAGAGGCGAGTATAGAGCAATGCTCTCGAACGTGGAGGTGTTAAGACTATTTTGGAAAGCATGACTTCCAAAAATAGTAAACCCTCAACGTTCATGCGATCATGCGATCACCCATGCGTTCACCCCAAGTGAACCGATCGCTTCTCTTCTCCCCTTGAACCATGCACTCACATTAAGTGAACCGGTTCATTGAATTTGGTTCAAAGACCAAATTAAACCAAGCATTGTCCAAGATCATATTGAACCAAAAGGTTCAAGATCTAACCATCCATCTCTTGATGCTCTTGATCTCACCGATCTAGCATCATTTCTCTCGATCGAAGCTTACCGATCTCAAGCCCTAATCAATCAAACATGATCAGACCAGATCTCACTTACAATCAAAGTTTAAATCCCTTTAAACTGAACCAAAACAATTCAGTCCACACGATCTGACTTAAGTAAGCCATATCATCAAATTGTGCGACCCTAAGGGTTTCCTTTAAATGTCGGTAACGACAACTTACGTTATCACGAACAGAGAGGGGTATCTAGCAACACATCACTGTCTCCCGATATAAAGGAAAGAGTCTTCCAAGACTACACCCAAACCATAGCATAAGTGTGAATTCAATTCACTAGGCATACTTGTTTCCTTTGCCACTGGATGTTCTTATTGGATAAGCATGTCAAGCCTGTAACTCCAATATGATGAGAGTGGTTAGATTAGATGAACATAGTCATCTGGGTATGGCCATACACTTTCTCAACCATCTCATCCAGAGGGCCCCTTTAGAACATCACACTCCAAACAAGGAGAAGGCAATCCTATATCTATCACTAGCGCCCTAACATGACTCATGCTCATTATCCAAGATAATCTATAACCATTATGTTTCAAATGATATTGAACTACCTCAAGACAATGCCAATCATCATTTAGAAACACAAGTGATCTCAAGTCAGAGGAAGTATGCCACTTGTTTGCATATAAGGATTATTCACATTGTGACAAACAATTGAATATCCTAAGTAGGGTCTGTCCAGTACATCCAATGTACCCATGAGTCTACATCTTATTCCATGCTCGAAGCATCCTATAAGATTAGAACACATATTAGTCTCAATCATATCAAGGCTGTCTCATGTTCACCAAGATATCTCGACTAAGGACAATACTGCATGTCAGCTAAGCTGAACAGCATTGAGACATTATTCAGAAGTATACATATGGCAGCAGATAATGCAACAACCTGAATAACAACCATTGCCTTTATAAACATTGAGTTTATACATGATACTGATATAATCCCAAGGCCTCAAACATTAGCCTTAAGGGCATACCCCAACATCAGTACCACATAGTCCCTATGTGGTGCCTTTTTTGTGTTTTTAAAGAAATACAGTGCCAAGTGACAAGCTTTGCTTCGGTACCACTTCGATGCCACTGTCATTATTGAAAATCATGGGGTTAGTGCCAAGTAAGATGAACTTAGGTACCACTATCCCTTTTGCTGGTAAGATGCTAAGAATAGTGCCAAGTGGAGATACAAAGTGCAATGTATGAGAACACTTCGGTACCACTATTTTTATTTCTAATCCCCATGACAAAGTGCACAAATGAAGTAGAGTGAAGAAACAAGAATCAAGTAATCATGACACATGCATACCAAGGCAAAGGTAAAGCAACAAGCATCCTCTTCAAGATTCTATCAATAGCAATTGGGTTAATTACATCAATCAACTACAGTAAACGAAAGAATCATATATGCAAATCATAACCAGTATAGACCATAGGTAAATAAAAGTCAAGATTCCCATCCCAAGCAATCAAGTAGGCATAGAACAATGCAATACTAGAAGACAAAGAAAATATCATGAATGAAAAGAGTGGGGTTGGGTAAGACACTATAGATGTTGATACAACTAAGAAAACTAAAACATGCAACTGAGAATGTAATAAACTAAAAACAGACAGATGAAAACTAAAAAACTAAAATAAACTACTAGAAAAATAGAAAACTGACCAAGTGACGGGTGAAACCAAAGATCATCATCCCCAGCGTCGACGCAGCCTCACCTGAAGCTCATGCACAGACTCTAAAATGGAGGACTGTGTTCGTCCTTGGCGCTCAACCTCAGTTTCGAGGTGGCAAATTCGATTTATTCCTTCATCTACGGAAAGCTGAGTTTCTTGCTGGGCGTCGTGGACAAACCGGATCATAGTCTCAATGCGGTCGAGCTGGGTAGAGGGGCGCTGCTCAGAAGGTTGTGGTGGTTCAGTTGCAAGAGGTATGTTTTCATCCTCAACGGCTTCAACTTTCCAGTTCCGCCGCTCACGAATAGTGGTGCGTGCAGGGTTTGGCAGCGGCAACTTCACATCGCTCCCGGGGAAGATCAAACTGTAAAGTTCACCTTCCTTCACTATCATCCGCATCGAAACACAGGAATCGAGATCAAGTCGACAGTTGCCCCGAGCTTGCTCCATTTGGTAGGGATGAATCCCTACTGTGCAAGCGATAGGGGTGAGAAGTCCCCCGAGAGCTATTGCACCCTTCGGTGCTCTTGATACTTTTTGGAGTTGTCGGGCAAAGTGGAAAGTTGTGTTGAGGTGGACTCCATGCAGCATTGCCCAAAGAAATTGAAGTTCGGATGCTCTGACTAAGCCATCAGACTCTCCTCGCCCAAAGATGGTATGTGTCATGACACGATGCACATACTTCAGAACAGGGTTCCTGAGGGAGGTAGCTCTAGCTGTCCTAGTGTCAAAGGGGCGGAAGCCAGTCAGATCAGCCCAGAAGTTGCTTGCTTTGAATTCAGCTGGCGTGAGGCGCGTCCCATCAGTAGGAAAACCATAAATAGAATTCAACTCTGTTAGTGTAAGCACGAACTCAGTGTTGTTGAGTCGAAAAGATAGGTTTCCATCATCTTCATCGGTATGAATGCTAGCATGAAGCTCCATGGATGACAAGAACTCCAATACAATGGGAATGTAGGTGGGATAGCAGATCGTAAAGAATTGATCCCAACCAATGCGTTGAAACAACCATTGTACATCTTCATAGAAGCCAAGAGTGTTGAGAGTACCATGATCGAGGAATCTGGTGGTGATCACTGGGTGGCGTACGAGGGCAGTAAGCTTGGCAAGTTGCTCTGGATCACGACACATAATCCCGTATGGTGTAGGCGGCAAGGCAGGTGGTGGATGGGGTTCGCCGGTGGCGTGAGAAGAGGACGTCCCATGCTTGGAGATGGGTTGCTTGCGTCTGGACATCTTAGAGATGCAGGGAGGCAACGGGAAGGTAGCTGGTGCCGAGTAGGAAGCTTTGGAGGCGTCGGCGATGAGGAAAGACGGTCGGTAGTGGCGAAATCGCGGGCGGCGACCGAAGTTAGGGTTGCAGCGGACGGTGTCATGAGGCATGGTTCGGTGCCAGAAATATGGGGGAAATGGTCCCCGGAAGGTGGGGAAGAGGATGGTGGGTCGCCGGCGGTCGATCGGGCTCCGGAGGTGGTGGATCGGGAAGGCGGCGGCAGCGGCTAGGGTTTCGTGCATAGGTGTGCACGAGGCTGTGTACGCTCCCCTTTTTATCACTTATCATGCACGGCCATGTATGGATACATGGCCTAGCCTGTGCAGCTCTCGGTTAGATCGATCCAACAAAGTTCACTTATGATGCACGGCCATGCATCGGTGCACGGGCACGCCCGTGTACGTCTCGGTGAAAATCCAGAAAAGCGTTCACGGCCGTGTGTCTCTTCACGCCCCTGCCTGTGCATCTCTCGGCCTCGCGCTGGGACGAGTTAACCGAGCCGTGCACGGCCATGCATGGATGCACGGGTGCGGCCGTGCATGGCTCAATGATGCCTGAAAAATCCAAAAAAATTCCCATCAGTATGGTACAATTATAGAGCAAGAATATGAAAGAAAAACGGGAAAATAACAATGTCTAAATAGTGAAAATAAATATAAAAGTATGAAAATGCAAAAGAGAGTAAGAGTGCAAAAGAGGTTGGGTTGCCTCCCAACAAGCGCTTCTTTAAGGTCACTAGCTTGACCATCATGATGCTCAAGGTGGGTCTGGAGGTAGAGAGGCTAAGTATGTGGCATGAAGCCTCTACTTCCGTCGCTGCTCATGAAATGTACCTATTAAAATGAGCATGAGATATAACAGTTTTTATCTAACTGTCCTGATGGAACATGGAACAACAAATTGACACAAGACATAAGAAGTGCCAAAGTCAACTAAAATTTAATCCTTAAATGGCTCCAACTCCTCCTTCTTTGAATCGGCTCTTGGGGCATCATCAGTATGCGTCATCATGGCCACTATCTTATTGTCTTCTATATCAGTCGGATCGTCGGGTCTGTCTCCAAAGTGTTCAGGAAAAGCTTCGGGGAGGATTTCCATCTTGCTCTGTGACAGTATAGTTCTTTTGCTCACCACTGCTCTGCTCTCCCGAGAACCTGAAAAACAAAATTTGTCATTAATAACAGGAAGACCATATGACATATTGTTCCCATCAATGCTAAAAGTCATTGTCCTGTGTGTGTTGGTGTATATGCCCTAGGACCTAGTTTTAGTCCACTTATGTACTACTTGACTTTGATATTTATATCATTCTGGCATTGTCGTTATCTATGTTTGTTTACATCTACGCATATGTACTAACATGATAATGTCCCTAGAGACAGATTGGATCTGTGCTCGAACTATAGTCCCCAGTCGATGTACCTTAGTGGATATGGGACAGCTACGGTACTTGTGAGACTGGTATGTGGGCTGGTTAGGACGCAGACACATGGGTATATCATTGGATGATATACTGGATAGACCCGCTGTGAGGCTATGACTTGGTGTCATGAGTTATCCTCACAAGTGACAGGAGATGCATTGATCCCTTGACTTGAGGTCATTGATCATTCTATATGGTTAGGGACTTGCTTTGATACAACCTAACACCTCGCCGTAGTTGGGAGGTCATAACGGTTGTCATTGAGCATGTCACGATCCATATGAGAAAGTCAATGGACAGACAAAGGTGAAAGGTCCCCTAAAGCCAAAGGGGGCGAAACCCTAATAGGTGGCGCATATAAAACTTTTGCAACGGAAGCTAGGGTTTCAAGATCAACTTGCATGTTATATGATCAACTAGATAAAAAGCTTGCAAAGATCAACAAAAACGATCATACCATTGCCATAGCTTAGATGGCGCCTTGGAAGCAAAGAGTCGATTGCTTCTTCTCCAAAGGGAATCGCACACAAGAGGAAGATGGCCTACTCCTTTGTCACTCCTTGTGCTAGCAAGGCTCCAAAGTATCCTTGATCGCTTGAAGGGATGAAGAGACGATTACTAGGCTTGCCTCACTCTTCCTTGGTGTGAGTTCTATCTCCACACACGAGAGTCGTCGTGAGCAAGAGGCGAGAGGATGTCACAAAACGAAGTGGAGTCGTTTCACTCAAAACGTGGAGACGTTTTCTCAAATTGAAAACCGACTTTCCAAATATAGAAAGTCCCTAACTCCAAGCGTTCATGCGTTCATGAACCTTCCGAAACTCATCCTCCAATTGAACCAAGCGCTCACTTGATGAGCCGGTTCAAATTGGTTTGGTTCAAAGACCAAACAAGCCAAGCCTTTTGTCCAGATCAAATTAAACCCTAAGGTTCTAGATCTGACCGTTCATCTCTTGATGTTCATGATCTCACCGATCTAACATCCATTCTCTCGATCGAAGCTTACCGATCTCAAGCCCTAATCAATCAAACATGATCAGACTAAATCTCACTTACAATCAGAGATTAAATCCCTTTAAACTGAACCCAAACAATTCAGTCCACACGATCTGACTTAAGTAAGCCATATCATCAAATTGTGCGACCCTAAGGGTTTCCTTTAAATGTCGGTAACGATAACTTACGTTATCACGATCAGTGAGGGGTATCTAGCAACACATCACTGTCTCCCGATATAAAGGAAAGAGTCTTCCAAGACTACACCCAAACCACAGCACAAGTGTGAATCCACTTCACTAGGCATACATGCTTCCTTTGCCACTGGATGTTCTTTATTGGACAAGCGTGTCAAGCCTGTAACTCCAATATGATGAGCATGATTAGATCAGATGAACATAGTCACCTGGGTATGGCCATACACTTTCTCAATCATCTCATTCAGGGGGGCCCCTTTAGAACATCACACTCCAAACAAGGAGACGGCAATCCTATATCTATCACTAGTGCCCTAACATGACTCATGCTCATTATCCAAGATAGTCTATAACCATTATGTTTCAAATGATATTGAACTACCTCAAAACAATGACAATCATCATTTAGAAACACAAGTGATCTCAAGTCAGAGGAAATGTGCCACTTGTTGCAAACAAGGATTATTCACATTGTGACAAGCAATTGAATATCCTAGTAGGGTCTGTCCAGTACATCCAATGTACCCATGAGTCTACATCTTATTCCATGCTCAAAGCATCCTATAAGATTAGAACACATATTAGTCTCAATCATATCAAGGCTGTCTCATGTTCACCAAGATATCTCGACTAAGGACATTACAGCATGTCAGCCAAGCTGAACAGCATTGAGACATTATTCAGAAGTATACATATTGCAGCAGATAATGTAACAAACTGAATAACAACCATTGCCTTTATAAACATAAGAGTTTATACATGATACTGAAAGAATCCCAAGGCCTCAAACATTAGCCTTAAGGGCATACCCCAACAATCTCCCACTTGCACTTAATCTAATGGTTGAGAAATCTCAAACCCATATTATTACAGTGCTTCTCATGCTTCTGCTGCGCCAGAGGCTTGGTAAGCGGGTCAGCCAGATTGTCATCTGTATGAACCTTGCAGATTTTGATCTCACCACGATCAATGATCTCCCGGATCAAGTGAAACCGTCTTTGTATGTGCTTGGACTTCTGGTGCGACCATGGTTCCTTTGCTTGGCTATTGCTCCAGTGTTATCACAGAAGATAACCAAAGGATCTGCACTCGAAGGAACAACACCAAGTTCCTGAACGAACTTGCGAATCCACACTGCCTCCTTGGATGCTTCCGAGGCTGCAACATACTCGGCTTCTGTTGTGGAATCAGCAACGATAGACTGTTTGAAACTTTTCCATACCACAGCTCCTCTTTTAGAATTCTCTAAATGAAATCTCTCCAGGACTTTATCGATGTAAGTACTCTGGCACAGCCCGAGAAGCCTCTTAGATCTATCTCTGTAGATCTTCACACCTAATACATAGGCTGCTTCTCCTAGATCTTTCATCTGGAAACTTTTTCTTAACCATGCTTTAACAGCATGCAGTTCAGGAATATCGTTTCCAATGATTAAGATATCATCGATGTAGAGGACTAGGAAAGTAATCACGCTCCCACTAAACCTCTTATATACACACGGGTCATCTTCATTCTTGATGAAACCAAATTCACAGATTGATTCATCAAAACGAATATTCCAGCTTCTAGATGCTTGCTCAAGTCCATAAATGGACTTCTTTAACTTGCATATTTTATGACGATATGATGGATTAGTGAAACCTTCAGGTTGTGTCATATACACATCCTCATCCAGTTTTCCATTAAGGAAAGCAGTCTTCACATCCATTTGCCAAATCTCATAATCGTAATATGCTGCTATCGCAAGAATAATCCGAATAGACTTGAACATGGCTACAGGAGAGAAAGTTTCATCATAATCTATCCCGTAGATTTGTTTGAAACCTTTCGCAACTAGCCTGCCTTTATAGGTAACTACGTTACCCTCCATGTCAATCTTCTTCTTGAAGATCCATTTACAGCCTATAGGGATTACTCCCGGAGGCGGATCAACCAAATCCCAGACTTGATTATCTGACATGGAGTCCATCTCGGCGCGCATAGCTTCAAGCCATCTCGCTGAGTCCGGTCCACTGACCGCATCCGCATAAGTGAGGGGTTCATCATGATCAATGATGTAGACTCCGTCATAGCGCTCAGGCTGTCGACGGATCCTTCCCGATCTTCGCGGTTCCCGTGATATCGAAGCCTCAGGTTGTTCAATAACCTGCTCAACTGGCTCATGCTCATCCAACTGTGCTTGACTACTTTGTCCTTCTCCTGGATTCTCATCCAGCTTTATTTCTCTCCCACTGGCCTCTTGCAGAAGAAATTCCTTCTCAAGAAAAATGGCCGTCCGAGCAACAAATACCTTGTTCTCTTTGGGATCGTAGAAATAATAACCCTTAGTTTCCTTAGGGTAACCGACAAAGATGTATTTCTCAGATCTGCTCTCTAGTTTCCCAGAGGCGAGCTTTTTGACATAAGCCTCGCAACCCCAGATCTTAATAAATGTCAAGCTCGGCTGTTTCCCATACCATAACTCATATGGAGTCTTTGAAACTGCCTTGGATGGCACTCGGTTTAGTACCTTTGCAGCTGTTTCCAGTGCAAATCCCCAAAAAGAGTAAGGTAGAGTAGCCTGACTCATCATAGAACGAACCATATCCAGTAAGGTTCTGTTCCTCCTCTCGGACACACCATTCCATTGCGGTGTTCCTGGTGGAGTGAGCTGTGAGATAATCCCACACTCCTTCAGATAGTCAGTAAACTCTCGACTTAGGTATTCTCCACCTCGATCTGAGCAAAGTGCCTTGATATTTCGGCCTAGCTGATTCTGTACTTCATTTTTGAACTCTTTGAACTTGTCAAAAGATTCACTCTTATGTCTCATTAGATAGACATACCCATATCTACTGAAATCATCAGTAAAGGTAATGAAGTATGAATAGCCACCTCTGGCATGTTTACTAAATGGCCCACACACATCACTGTGTATAAGGTCAAATAAACCTGAAGCCCTTTGACCTTTGTTAAGAAAAGGAGACTTCGTCATTTTGCCCATTAAACAAGCTTTGCATGTATCAATCTCCTCATAGGAGAATGATCCCAGCAGTCCATGGTCATGCAACCGCTTAATGCGTTTCTTGTTAATATGGCCTAAACGACTTTGCCATAGCAAGGTGCTGTCATCAGCATACTTGGCTTTCTTATTATCAATATTTTGTATAGAACATTCCATGTCCAACATGAATAACCCATTGTTAATTGACCCAGTAGCATAAACAATATTATCTAAAGAAAGAACACACTTTGAAGTCTTGCATTCAAAGGAAAACCCTTTCCTGACAAGAGCAGGAATGGAGATAATATTTTTGGTAATGCTTGGTACAAAATAACAATTGTTCAGTTCTAATACAAGTCCAGATGGTAATGAGATGTGATATTCTCCTACAGCAACAGCAGCAACCCGTGCCCCATTTCCAACTCGTAGGTCCACCTCATGCTGTTCCACCTGTCTTCTTCTCTTGAGTTCCTGTACATTTGAACAAATGTGAACTCCACATGCAGTGTCCAACACCCATGAAATAGAAGAAGAGGATATCATGACTTCAGTCACAAAAATACCTGAGCCAGAAGCGATGCTTCCCTTCTTGTCTCCTTGGAGCGCTTTACAGTCCTTTTTCCAGTGACCTAGCTGGCCACAATGGAAACATCTGTATTCCTTCGACCGCTTAACCTTTTGTTTCAGAGCCTTGTTGTAGTTCTTGACAGGGGCTTTGCCCTTCTTCCCCTTCTTCTTGTTCCTGGAAGGAAACATCAAGACAGAGGTTGAAGGCTTTCCCTTTAGAGTCTCCTCTGTAGTCAAGAGCATATTCAGCAACTCTGCCGGAGTACAGTCGATCTTGTTCATATTAAAATTAATAATGAACGGATCGAAAGAGGCCGGGAGAGACTGCAGAATAATGTCTACAGCAAGCTCCTGATTGATGGTATGCCCCAGTTTCTCTAGAGCCTCTTTGTGCCCAATCATCTTGAGCACGTGAGCTCCCACTGGACTCCCTTCAGCCAGTTTGCTCTGAAAGAAAAGCTTGGTCAAATTATAGCGTTCAGTCCTCGCCTGTGCAGCATACAGCATCTTGAGGTTTGCTATAATTTCTATAGCAGACATATCCTCATGCTGACGCTGCAGCTGTGGCGTCATAGACGCTAGCATCAGGCAAGCGACATCAATGCTATCATTGACATGCTTTTCATAGGCTTCCCGAACCGCCCTTGCGGCGTTCGGAGCGGGTTGAGGCGGTATAGCCGTCTCGAGGACATACAGTTTCCTCTCTGCCTTAAGAACAATCTTAAGGTGTCCGTACCAGTCTGAGAAGTTTGGCCCAGCAAACTTCTCCCTTTCCAGTAGGGATCGCACATTGAAGCTCATGGTGTTCGTTGCTGCAGGAATCTACAACAATGCAAGAACAGCAAGGTCAGTATCAATGTTTAGAATCAATCCAGGACTTAAGAAAGATTCTTATCTCACTATTTTTATCTGACTGAAAAATCCATTAAAACAGTCCGAAAGAGTAACACTCTTTTAGTGAGATGGGATCCAGATTTCATACTTGGTCTCCGCGTCCCGCTCAGGCGAGATAAGATGCACAGAGAGTACAAGCACTAATTTCTGGTAGGCAGTCCCTGCCAATCGCCAACCCGTGCGATTCCCCTTCATCTGGGCAATCCAGCAGACTGTGCCAACTGAGTTGGTACAACACAGTCTCTGATCCCACAGATGGCTGCCTCCATATAGCTAACATATGCCCCATATGTAGCCTACATGGTCAAGCTGACCTGACCTACTCCCTGGACCACCACGTGCTATGCTGAGCAACGAGAAGCGATAAATCCCTTCTCTGTAACACGCAGGTGAAATCACACACCGTCTGAAGATAGATGGGCGTGCCCACTGAGTGGGTACAACACGGCCCCAACGATAGTCAGAACAGTGAAGTTTCGCGTCAGAAGGCTTACGTGCTTGATATTTAACGTTGGATTTTAACGGTCTTTTATCTTCTTAACTATCATGCAAACCCTATGGCGATAGCAGAAGATAAATAAATCATGCAATTCTACTTATTTAAACAATAAAAGAAAGCATGATGATCTTATGTGGTAAACGCGCATTAAGCCTAGGTAAGACCTTAAGATAACTTAAGTCTTCACTTGAGCTCTTCATGAGTCATTTGCATCTCAACTGGCCCAGACCAGGGCCCAAGCGCCCATTGCAGCTCAGGTGCGCCCACCAGGTAAATGCGCCTGTCATAGGGTCGAACCCTAGACCTCCCACCTGGTCAAGCCTCTGCTGCATGCGCCTCTACCAAGTGTGCTCTGTGCTCTTGTCTGATTAAAATTACAATTTAATCTATCTAGACAAGATTGACACGCAGGTCAATTACACAATAAATTAATTAAAATGTGATGCGCAGATCACAAATATAATAATTTACATTTTTAATCCAGGCACGCAGGCCCCAGCACAGCACACATTAATTGGGCAACCCACATAAGATGAAATAAACAAGCATCATGGCATCCAATCAATATGTGATCCATCAACAAAATAAAATTTTTCAAAATCCCATCGGAATCAATTTTATTTGTCTTATGTGCCCTACTACCTTACAACGGTCCATTAATAGGGATCCACTCATCATGTCTAGTCAGATCCACTGCCCTTGCATGCACCAAGTCCTAACTGACTTGAGTCGACCTAATGGTCAACCATGCATGCGCCAAGGGCTGAACAACCTTCATGAGTTCTGGCAAGCGGGTGTGACCCCGGGCCTAACTCATGTGCGTTCACTGGTTGTCTCAACCAGACCTCGCTACACGCCTGTCTGCAGTCGACCTATAGCCACCTCGTGCTTGCGCACAGGTGCCATCTGGTCGACCCATCTAGGCTGTCAGATGGTCTGATCAGACTGGTTGGATCTTACCTAGAGGATGACTTCAACCCCATCAACCCGTCTAAGGGTTTATAGTAGGTGCATTAGATCTAAAGTAGAGGCGCGCAAGTGATTTCGATTTAACAAAAATAACAAGCGCCAACATACATGCGCCATATGAAAAATATACATCAAGTTTCATCATGTAAATTCGCATGTTCTCTAGATCTAAGCTTACAAGCGCAAACATGGATCACGAAATGCATCAAGCAATCATAATAACATACATTAACCGCATGCTCTGATACCAATTCAAAGGTCCCCTAAAGCCAAAGGGGGCGAAACCCTAATAGGTGGCGCATATAAAACTTTTGCAACGGAAGCTAGGGTTTCAAGATCAACTTGCATGTTATATGATCAACTAGATAAAAAGCTTGCAAAGATCAACAAAAACGATCATACCATTGCCATAGCTTAGATGGCGCCTTGGAAGCAAAGAGTCGATTGCTTCTTCTCCAAAGGGAATCGCACACAAGAGGAAGATGGCCTACTCCTTTGTCACTCCTTGTGCTAGCAAGGCTCCAAAGTATCCTTGATCGCTTGAAGGGATGAAGAGACGATTACTAGGCTTGCCTCACTCTTCCTTGGCGTGAGTTCTATCTCCACACACGAGAGTCGTCGTGAGCAAGAGGCGAGAGGATGTCACAAAACGAAGTGGAGTCGTTTCACTCAAAACGTGGAGACGTTTTCTCAAATTGAAAACCGACTTTCCAAATATAGAAAGTCCCTAACTCCAAGCGTTCATGCGTTCATGAACCTTCCGAAACTCATCCTCCAATTGAACCAAGCGCTCACTTGATGAGCCGGTTCAAATTGGTTTGGTTCAAAGACCAAACAAGCCAAGCCTTTTGTCCAGATCAAATTAAACCCTAAGGTTCTAGATCTGACCGTTCATCTCTTGATGTTCATGATCTCACCGATCTAACATCCATTCTCTCGATCGAAGCTTACCGATCTCAAGCCCTAATCAATCAAACATGATCAGACTAGATCTCACTTACAATCAGAGATTAAATCCCTTTAAACTGAACCCAAACAATTCAGTCCACACGATCTAACTTAAGTAAGCCATATCATCAAATTGTGTGACCCTAAGGGTTTCCTTTAAATGTCGGTAACGATAACTTACGTTATCACGATCAGTGAGGGGTATCTAGCAACACATCACTGTCTCCCAATATAAAGGAAAGAGTCTTCCAAGACTACACCCAAACCACAACACAAGTGTGAATCCACTTCACTAGGCATACATGCTTCCTTTGCCACTGGATGTTCTTTATTGGACAAGCGTGTCAAGCCTGTAACTCCAATATGATGAGCATGATTAGATCAGAAGAACATAGTCACCTGGGTATGGCCATACACTTTCTCAATCATCTCATTCAGGGGGGCCCCTTTAGAACATCACACTCCAAACAAGGAGACGGCAATCCTATATCTATCACTAGTGCCCTAACATGACTCATGCTCATTATCCAAGATAGTCTATAACCATTATGTTTCAAATGATATTGAACTACCTCAAAATAATGACAATCATCATTTAGAAACACAAGTGATCTCAAGTCAGAGGAAATGTGCCACTTGTTGCAAACAAGGATTATTCACATTGTGACAAGCAATTGAATATCCTAGTAGGGTCTGTCCAGTACATCCAATGTACCCATGAGTCTACATCTTATTCCATGCTCAAAGCATCCTATAAGATTAGAACACATATTAGTCTCAATCATATCAAGGCTGTCTCATGTTCACCAAGATATCTCGACTAAGGACATTACAGCATGTCAGCCAAGCTGAACAGCATTGAGACATTATTCAGAAGTATACATATTGCAGCAGATAATGTAACAAACTGAATAACAACCATTGCCTTTATAAACATAAGAGTTTATACATGATACTGAAAGAATCCCAAGGCCTCAAACATTAGCCTTAAGGGCATACCCCAACAAAAGGATTTGCCCCTTCCTTAGGGAAGTATGATATCCATGGAGCTCCTCTATGGTTCTATGACTGAGAGTGTATGGCCATACCCAGGTGAGAACCTGTTTTAGTCATAGCCATGTGATTGGGTGAAAACAAGTGGTGACACACTTGTCCAATCGGATATCAGTTCGGCAAAGAGACTGTAATGCATTTGTACCTAGTTGCGATGATGGGGATGTCGATGTCGATATCCATTCCAATGACCTGGGTAGCAGCGATGCACTACTAGGTGTCACTCACTGCTTGTGGTGACCTTTGGTCAGCACTGCCAGCGTCAGAGGAACCTACAGGGTCGCACACCTTGATACTTGAGTTCTCGTATTGATCGGGAAGCCTTATGATCGAGTTATTGGATAACTCAGATCCATTTGGGAGATTTCATCAGCGCCAATGGGCCTGATGAGATGGAAGAATGTTATTGGAGCCAAACTTCATTTTTGGCAGGTTGACCCGTATTTGACCATGATTGGTCACATGTGGATTAGGGTTGCATTGGATTGGATCCAAGTGCTTAATCAACCCATGTAAGGGAGTTTGGGCTAGCTCATTATCTAATGAGGCCCAATAACAAGTTCTCATGAAGAGATAAGAGGCTAAAAGGGTATAATGGGGAGAAGCCCAACCTCATTGGCGCCTAAGGGGTATAATGGGGTTTGGGTGGCAAAATTGCTTCATTAAGGAAGCAATTGGCGCGTAGCCCTTCTACCTTCATGGTATGAATGCCTCTAAGGCATGTCTTGGGCTGATATGGTACTAGGGCAATTATGGATAGGTTGAATGGCGTTTATGGTAAAGTCTTGGAGACTTTCCTTGTCTCAAACCTCCTCATCCTATCCCTACACTTGTCATGATCTTGGCCCTTCCCTTAACTGCCTCTTGCCCTATATATGTGACCCTAGTCGCCCCCTCTTATGATGATTGATCCTTGGAGGCGTGAACACAAGAAGAGGGGCGAAAGCTGGGTGCAAGGGCGCAACTTCCTCTTCCTTCTTCCATAGCCGCAAGCTTCTCCCTCCTTTCCTCTTGGCGCAAGGAGCTTTGGTGCTTGGCGGCTTGGCTTGGTTCCTTCTTCTCTTGGCGCATCCTTTCCTCTTGGTGGCGCAAGTGAAGTGGAGCATCTCCCTAAGGCTTGGATCTTCTTCCCGAGGCTAGCACTGGGCGTGGAAGAAGAGAACTCAAGAGATCCGTGTGTGTGAGACTGCAGAGGGCGCACACTTGGGCGCTTGCAACGGCATCACTCCAAATCGCTCTTAAGGTATTTCCTAACTCATCGTGTCGACTCTCTTGCTTGCGATCTTCACTGGGTTTTTGGGACCGGCCTGTTTCGGGGACATTCTTCCGCTGTGCAATGTATGTATGTATGTCTATGACTCTAAAAAATTGTAAAATGTCCCCGGGGTTTCCCAATAGTGGTATCAGAGCGACTTGCAAGACTCGAACGATGTTTTATGCTTTTCTTTCATACTCACATGCCATATCTCTATTTTCGTAAATAGCATGATGCATGGCAAACGATTTTCTCTAAGTAGGAAAAATTAGGGTTTCTTGTTTCTATCATCCTCTCAATCTCTTTTGGATTTTTGGACTATTTTTCTTGTCTGATTTAAAGATTAAAGGCGCATGTAATTTTGTCAAGTAGGACGGGCATTGTGTCTTCGGACTGGCCAAGTCTCTTGATCTGACAAAATTGCCAGCCGAAAGGATCTCTGAAATCATCATGAAAAATAAATCACAATTAACCAAAAGATTTGTGAGAAGAAGATGAGAAAAAGAGACTAGTTTTATGGAAAAGTAAAATTTCAGATTTTATGTTTTTCATGAGCATGTAGAATTGCATAAGTAAATACCTTGATTGTGCATGATGTTGTGATCATTAGTCAAGCCCCCCCCTTTGCATGCCTGTGATGTATCCTTGTGAGGCCTGCGTGCCGTTTCTTTTTTAACTAAGAAGAAGATTAGGGTGGCGCATGTACTTGGAACTTGGCGCATGCATACCTTGGATGGTGGCGCAGCAAGCATCAAAGGAAGAGGCGCAAGCTTGCTTGGTGGCGCAAGTTAGGCATGGCCGAACCTTTGGGTTTGAGAGCTAGCTAACTTGGCTTCTTGCATTGTGGCGCATCCTCATTGGAGGAAGACCATGGCATTGGCCGAACCCTTGGGGTCTACCCTTAAGGTTTGAGAGCTAAACCATGTGAAAAGGACCTTGGAGCCAACCTTGAAGACCAAGATAGAGGGCGGCAAGGATAGGTCTATCTTAGGGGCTTGAGTCCTATGTCAAGAGTTGAACCTCCTTTTGGCATGGGTTGGTTCAATGTCTTGAAATGGCTTTGATCACATCATCCTTTACTGCTTTCCTTATCTACTAAAAGCATGCCTGTGATGTTTTATCATTATGTTATCACTATAGGATTGCATGCCTGTATTGTTAGACATAAGATAAAACTGATGAGACCTTAAAAACCCTCATAATAAAATATCAAGTCTAGTAGCCTTCTAACGCGTAGCCCTCACTAAGCTATCGATCAGTGGAGTTGTGAACTGGTTCCCACCCTCGTGGGACACATCCACTTATCTTTAGAAAGTGTGTGGTGATAATAGTTTCCCCAGTCCAGTTTTAACCTGGGCGTGCCTTCGCAAGGAAACTCATTGGCCCTAGGCATAACGGTTAGGAATGGACTTGACTAGAAGTTCACATGTACTGGGCGCATGGTGAAAGTCTAGAGGCATCGTTGAGAGGTTAGGGTTTCATGTTGTATCCAGCCCTCGCTGGACATGAAATGCCCAGACTGTCTCAACAAGGGGAGTTGCTTGGAGCAACCGGCCGGCACGCCCACCTTAGGAAACATGAGTAACTTTGTGCATCTCATCCCACCCTCGTGGGACGCAATGCCTCATGTGAAATAAGGATCCCATCTCACTAGGAAGTCTTAAACTTCCCGATTGACTTTGTGGGTTGTCAATTCGAATTTAAAATAGTAGGAGCAGTAATCATTTAAAACAAGTCCAGTTTAAATGATTCGAAGTAGTACTAATCTGTTTTTCTTGGGTGTTTAAGAACAATGGCTACGAACACTGGCGGATTATCACTGCGATCACTCCTTGATAAGGATAAGTTAGTTGGAACTAACTTTATGGACTGGCATCAGAACTTGAGGATAGTCCTCAAGCTCGAGAAGAAGATGTATGTCCTTGAACAGGCTCTTCCTGCGGCTCCTCCGCCTAATGCCCGAACGGCAGACAGAGATGCTTATAGAAAGCATCAGGATGACTCTTTGGAGGTTGCATGTCTTATGCTAGCCAGCATGGCACCTGAACTGCATGTGCAATATGAGAAGCAGAACGCTTTTCAGATGATCACTCATCTGAAATAGATGTTCGAGGCTCAGGCTAGAACTGAGAGATTTGACACTGCCAAAGTAGTCTTTCGGTGTAAGTTGTCTGAGGGTGCACCAGTGAGACCCCATGTTCTCAAACTCATTGGGAATGTGGATCATCTCAGGAGACTGGGACATGCCATAGACAACGAGCTGGTTGTGGATCTTATTCTACATTCCCTGCCCCCTAGCTTTAGTCCGTTTATTATTAATTTCAACATGAACCGGATTGAGTGCACACGGGAGGAATTAATGAATATCCTCCAAACAGTCGAGCGTGAGATGGGTAAGACCAAACCCAATTCTGTTCTTTTGGTCCCTGCGACCAAGAAGATAAAGGAGAAGGGTAAGGCACGTGCTAAGAGCAGTGCCAGAGGTCCTACCAAGGCACTGAAGAAAAAGTCAAAGAAGTCAAAGGACCAGAGGTGTTTTCACTGTGGCGAGCAGGGTCACTGGAGAAGGGAATGCAAGCAGCTTCAGAATGAGGAGAAGAAAGGCTTGGCCTTAACTTCTAGCTCAGGTATCTATGTTACAGAGGTCAATCTTTCTACTTCTATGTCATGGGTATTGGATACTGCATGTGGGGCTCATATTTGTACAAATATGCAGGGGCTCAAGAAAAGTAGATAGGTGCAGCCTGGAGAGATTGACCTAGGCATTGGAAATGGGGCACAGGTTGCTGCTGTTGCTGTAGGCGTTTTGACTCTCTCCTTGCCTTCTGGACTTCAATTAGAACTAGATAATTGCTTTTGTGTACCTTCACTTACTAAGAACATTGTATCCATTCCTTGCTTAGCAAAGAAGGGATTTAAGTTTGAAATAAATAAGAACTCTTGTTCTTTTTCATTTGCAAATATGTTCTATTAGAAGGGTACTTTGTGCAATGGTCTATATATCTTGGATATGGAAAGTTCTATTTGTAACATAAGTAATAAAAGGACCAAACTGAGTGGTTCAGTTGGTGCTTTCCTATGGCACTGTCGATTAGCCCATATAAACAAGAATCGCATCCAACAACTCCATGCAAATGGATTGTTAGATTCAAGTTCCTTGGAGGAATTTGATATTTGTGAACCTTGTTTATTAGGGAAAATGACAAAGGCGCCCTTCACCAAGATTGGTGAGAGGGCAGGAGGTTTATTGGATCTCATACATACTGATGTGTGTGGGTCTTTCAATAAACAAGCCAGAGGAGGGTACAACTACTTCATTACCTTCACTGATGACTTCAGTAGGTATGGCTATGTCTACTTAATGAGACATAAACCTGAGTCCTTTGAGAAATTCAAGGAGTTCAAGAATGAAGTAGAGAACCAACTTGGAAGATCCATTAAAGCTCTTCGATCAGATCGAGGTGGAGAGTACCTGAGCGGTGAGTTCTTTGACTATCTGAGAGAGTGTGGGATCATATCCCAACTCACTCCTCCTGGAACACCTCAATGGAATGGTGTGTCTGAAAGGAGAAATCAAACTTTATTGGATATGGTTCGATCCATGATGAGTCATGCAACTCTACCTCCATCATTCTGGGGGCATGCACTAGAGACAGCTTCTCTAATACTGAACAATGTTCCATCTAAGAGTGTCTCCAAAATACCATACGATATGTGGAGTGGGAGACGCCCTAATCTCACTTTTATCAAGATCTGGGGATGTGAGGCTTATGTCAAACGTCAGGATTCTAGCAAGCTAGAACCTAGATCTGATAAATGTGCGTTTGTTGGGTATCCTAAGGAAACTAAAGGATACTACTTCTATGTCCCAACCGAGAACAAAGTTTTTGTTGCTCGGGGTGCTGTCTTTCTAGAGAAAGAATTTCTCATGAAAGAAGTTAGTGGGAGGAAGTTTGACTTGGATGAGGTTCAAGTGCAAGCACAAGACAAAGAGATGGAATCTGAGCCACCTGCACCGGTTGCTAGCCAACCTGAGGCTCAGACACAGGTCCCGCGTAGGTCTGGGAGAATTCGTCGTGCACCTGAAAGGTACGGGCCGCTGCCGACCCAACACGATGGGATCTTCATCATTGAGGATGAACCCAGAACCTATGATGAGGCGGTCAGTGGACCGGACTCTGAGAGATGGCTTGACGCCATGCGATCCGAGATGGATTCTATGTCGGCTAACCAAGTCTGGGATTTGGTTGAGCTACCTGATGGGATAAAACCCATAGGGTGTAAATGGGTCTTCAAGAGGAAGACAGACATGGATGGCAATATAGTTACCTATAAGGGTAGACTAGTGGCTAAAGGATTTAAACAAGTCCACGGGGTGGACTATGATGAAACCTTCTCGCCAGTTGCCATGATCAAATCCATTCAGATTCTACTTGCTATAGCTGCATATCATGACTATAAGATATGGCAGATGGATGTGAAGACAGCGTTCCTTAACGGGAAGCTGACTGAGGATGTGTATATGTCACAACCTGATGGCTTCATCCATCCTACAGAGGCTAATAAGGTCTGCAGGCTAAAGAGATCCATTTATGGATTAAAGCAAGCATCTCGAAGTTGGAATCTTCGATTTGATGAAGCCGTCAGAGATTATGGCTTTATCAAAAGCGAAGATGACGCTTGTGTATACAGAAAATTCAGTGGGAGCTTGGTGATTTTTCTGGTCTTGTATGTTGATGACGTACTGCTCATCGGAAACGACATCCCTAGTCTTCAAGCTGTGAAGACATGGTTGGGGAAGTGTTTCGAGATGAAAGACTTAGGGGAGGCAGCCTATATTCTAGGCGTAAGGATCTACCGGGATAGATCCAAGAGGCTCCTGGCCCTTAGTTAGAGTACCTACATTGATAAGGTCCTGGAGAGGTTCAACTTGGAGCAATCCAAGAAAGGATACCTTCCAGTAAGACATGGCCTTACTCTCTCAAAGATCCAGTGTCCTACAACACAGGCTGAGAGGGATGACATGAGTCGAATTCCTTATGCTTCGGCAGTAGGATCGATCATGTATGCAATGTTGTGTACTAGACCAGATGTGGCATATGCTGTAAGCATAACCAGCCGATACCAATCCAATCCAGGTATGCAGCACTGGGTGGCTGTAAAGAACATCCTAAAGTATCTGAGAAGAACTAAGGATTTGTTCTTGGTCTATGGGGGACAGGAAGAGCTCAGTATGCAGGGCTATACTGATGCATCATTGCAGTCTGACCCTGACGACTTTAGATCGCAGGCCGGCTATGTGTTCAAGATAAATGGAGGCGCTGTATGCTGGAAGAGCTTCAAGCAATCCACCATAGCAGATTCTACAACCGAGGTAGAGTATGTGGCCGCTTCTGAGGCAGCCAAGGAAGCCGTTTGGATAAGGAAGTTCTTATGTGATCTTCAGGTGGTCCCTAGTGCAATGGATACCATTGAACTCTACTGTGACAACAATGGAGCAATTGCACAAGCAAAGGAACCACGGTCTCATCAAAGATCCAAACATATACTCAGAAGATTTCACCTGATCAGAGAGATCATTGACAGAGGTGATGTCAAGATTAGCAGAGTTGACCAAGGCTTTGGCGCAGCAGAAGCATGATGGTCACGCTAGAGATATGGGGTTGAGATTCCTCAACTTCTAGGTCTTAGTGCAAGTGGGAGATTGTTGGTGTATATGCCCTAGGACCTAGTTTTAGTCCACTTATGTACTACTTGACTTTGATATTTATATCATTCTAGCATTGTCGTTATCTATGTTTGTTTACATCTGCGCATATGTACTAACATGATAATGTCCCTGGAGACAGATTGGATTTGTGCTCGAACTATAGTCCCCAGTTGATGTACCTTAGTGGATATGGGACAGCTATGGTACTTGTGAGACTGGTATGTGGGCTGGTTAGGACGCAGACACATGGGTATATCGTTGGAGGATATACTGGATAGACCCGCTGTGAGGCTATGACTTGGTGTCATGAGTTATCCTCACAAGTGACAGGAGATGCATTGATCCCTTGACTTGAGGTCATTGATCATTCTATATGGTTAGGGACTTGCTTTGATACAACCTAACACCTCACCGTAGTTGGGAGGTCATAACGGTTGTCATTGAGCATGTCACGATCCATATGAGAAAGTCAATGGACAGACAAAGGATTTGCCCCTTCCTTAGGGAAGTATGATATCCATGGAGCTCCTCTATGGTTCTATGACTGAGAGTGTATGGCCATACCCAGGTGAGAACCTATTTTAGTCATAGCCATGTGATTGGGTGAAAACAAGTGGTGACACACTTGTCCAATCAGATATCAGTTTGGCAAAGAGACTGTAATGCATCTGTACCTAGTTGCGATGATGGGGATGTCGATGTCGATATCCATTCCAATGACCTGGGTAGCAGCGATGCACTACTAGGTGTCACTCACTGCTTGTGGTGACCTTTGGTCAGCACTGCCAGCGTCAGAGGAACCTACAGGGTCGCACACCTTGATACTTGAGTTCTCGTATTGATCGGGAAGCCTTATGATCGAGTTATTGGATAACTCAGATCCATTTGGGAGATTTCATCAGCGCCAATGGGCCTGATGAGATGGAAGAATGTTATTGGAGCCAAACTTCATTTTTGGCAGGTTGACCCGTATTTGACCATGATTGGTCACATGTGGATTAGGGTTGCATTGGATTGGATCCAAGTGCTTAATCAACCCATGTAATGGAGTTTGGGCTAGCTCATTATCCAATGAGGCCCAATAACAAGTTCTCATGAAGAGATAAGAGGCTAAAAGGGTATAATGGGGAGAAGCCCAACCTCATTGGCGCCTAAGGGGTATAATGGGGTTTGGGTGGAAAAATTGCTTCATTAAGGAAGCAATTGGTGCCTAGCCCTTCTCCCTTCATGGTATGAATGCCTCTAAGGCATGTCTTGGGCTGATATGGTACTTGGGCAATTATGGATAGGTTGAATGGAGTTTATGGTAAAGTCTTGGAGACTTTCCTTGTCTCAAACCTCCTCATCCTAGCCCTACACTTGTCATGATCTTGGCCCTTCCCTTAACCGCCTCTTGCCCTATATATGTGACCCTAGTCGCCCCCTCTTATGATGATTGATCCTTGGAGGCGTGAACACAAGAAGAGGGGCGAAAGCTGGGAGCAAGGGCGCAACTTCCTCTTCCTTCTTCCATAGCCGCAAGCTTCTCCCTCCTTTCCTCTTGGCGCAAGGAGCTTTGGTGCTTGGCGGCTTGGCTTGGTTCCTTCTTCTCTTGGCGCATCCTTTCCTCTTGGTGGCGCAAGTGAAGTGGAGCATCTCCCTAAGGCTTGGATCTTCTTCCCGAGGCTAGCACTAGGCGTGGAAGAAGAGAACTCAAGAGATCCGTGTGTGTGAGACTGCAGAGGGCGCACACTTGGGCGCCTGCATCGGCATCACTCCAAATCGCTCTTAAGGTATTTCCTAACTCATCGTGCCGACTCTCTTGCTTGCGATCTTCACTGGGTTTTTGGGAACGGCCTGTTTCGGGGACATTCTTCCGCTGTTCAATGTATGTATGTATGTCTATGACTTTGAAAAATTATAAAATGTCCCCGGGGTTTCCCAACAGTGTGGAACATCGATTATAGCTCTGATCGTGCTGAGGAATGGTCTGCCCAATATAATAGGGAAAGTTGGGTTCTCGACTATGTCCAGGATTACAAAGTCTACTGGGATGAACATTCCTTTAAATTGCAGTGGTATATTCTTAGCAATCCCCAGCGGGTGAAGTCTAGAACCATTTCCAAACTGCAGTACTTGAGATGTTGATGTGAGAGTTCCCAAGTTTAGCTTCTCATAGGTTATGGCAGACATTATGCTGACTCTAGAGCCTAAATCCAACAGTGCTCTATCGAATGTAATGTTCCCAATCTTGCATGGTATATCAAAGCTACCGGGGTCTTCAACTTTAAGAAGTAGCTGCTTGTGTATCGAGTCTTTAGAGTTCTCAGCAGTCACTATCTTCGTGTCAGCGTGGGGTGTATTGAGAGTCTCATGACGAGGCTCCTCTTCCTGGTCTGCAGATGCTTCCTCTTCATCTTCCACGTTTTGAGCTTCAGATTCCTCCAATTGCTCAATGCCACTTGTCATCACGACATTGCACTGATCTCTGGGATTTGCTTCAGGTTGAGCTGGAAGCATCCCTGGGGTTCTCAGTAATGAATTGGTTCGCTGGTCTAGTTCTGTGATCCGGCTTTCCATCATCTTCTGGTGAGTGGAGACAGAGTCCACCTTCATGTTCTGCTGGCGAATTTGCTCACTCACAGAGTCATTGTGCTTCGTCTGACTCTACATGAAGTTTTCCAACATTGACTCTAGCCTGGACTTCTGTGGAGGATCTTGTTGTCTTTAGTTGGCTGGTGGATATTGTATACCAGGAGGCCTGAAATTAGAAGAGAAGTTCTGATTAGAAAAATTAGCAGGAGGAACTTGCCCTTGATTTAACCTGTAGGAAAAATTCAGGTGATTTCTCCATCCCGGATTGTATGTGCTCGAGTAGGGGTCGTTCTGGTTCCTGAAATTCCCAATGGCGTTGACTTGTTCAGAGGGGGCACTCAAGATGTGGCAGTTATCAGCAGAATGCCCTATCACACCACAAACATCACAAGTCAAATAATTAGAAGCAGAGACATTAATAGAATCAATCTTAGAAGAAAGAGAGTCTACTTTTGCCATTAAAGAATCGATTGAGTTAGCATCAAACTTCCCTGAGTTTCGAGTGTGCTGGCTCCTCTCTCCTGACCACTGATAATGATTGAGGGTCATGTCCTCTATCAGTTGCATCGCATCATCATAGTTCTTGTTCATTAATGCCCCACCAGCAGCAGCACCTACAGACAGTCTGGTCTGGTATAGCAATCCACTGTAGAAGGTGTGGATGATCACCCATTTCTGTAGACCATGGTGCGGGCATATCCTCAATAGTTCTTTGAAACGGTCCCATGCTTCATACAGGGACTCTCCTTCTCTTTGGGCAAAGTCGGTGATTTGATTCCTGAGTTGGGCGGTCTTGCTTGGTGGGAAGTACTTTGACAGAAAATCTTGTGATAGCTGTTCCCACGTTGTGATTGATGCTTGCGGTAAAGACTGCAACCACGTCCTAGCTCGATCCCTGAGGAAAAAAGGGAAGAGTCTCAATTTAATAGCATTAGGATGAGCACTGTTAATCTTAAGAGTATCGCAGCATTCCAAAAAGATAGATAAATGGAGTTAGGATCTTCAGTGGCTGTTCCACTGAATTGGCTCTGCTGTACCATCTGTACAAGTGATGGCTTGATCTCGAAGTTGTTAGCTTTGATAGCAGGCCGCGATATGCTCGAGTGCACACCAAAGATGGTGGGGGCTGCATAATCTTTCAAGGAGCGAGTGGCTTCCATCGTTTGACTGTCAGAAAAGTTGCCTTCAAGCTTAAGTCTTTTCAGATTTCTTCTGACTAAACGGAAAGTGTGCTCTATCTCCGGATCTCCAGGTACAAGTTTCCCTATTCGCGCAGTGTTCCTGGGCATAAACAAGTACCTAGACAGAAAAGATTAGTAGCACCGCACCAATAAAAAAGAAAAACTACAGCTAAAAACAAAAAGCAAATAAACAAAATAAAAGGCAAATAAAATCTAACTAAACCTAGTCTATCGATCTTTTGATCGTGTTAATATTGGCAACCTAGTCCCCGGCAACGGCGCCAAAAACTTGATAGGGGCCTAGACGGCTGCTACCGCAAGTGCACGGTCTATCGCGTAATAAAAAGATCGAACCCACAGGGACTAGGGTCAAGTACTAACAAATCAGTCAATCGAGAGCTAGGTTGATGATTAATGGGAGAATTGTCTAATGTCCTAGAGCAAGTAACTAAACTAAGGCAGATTAAGAACAAGCAGCGCAGAGAGCAAAGCAAACGGGGTTTTGAGATTATGAGAGAGATTCGGGGTTTTAGGTTTCACCACACTGAAGCATGCATAAATATTAGGGTTTGACAATTTAAATAAAGTTTTATCTAAGTTCTCAAGGTAACCTTTCCTAGGGTACAAACGCGTTCCCTCTCAGGACACGATCTGGTATCCGTCTTAACCCAGATCTCCTACTCTCGTGGCTTACCGGGGTTAATACAGATCCATTGGGTTCTATGAAAGATTAGGGTTCCTCGGGTGATTTCGTGTTGCGAGTCGGGTGATTTCGAGTGCTCTCGCAACACGAAATCACCGGTCCAGTCTAGGGGTTCCGATGGTCAAGGTTCGCCTCTCAGTCCTTCCCTCGACATCTAAAGCATGCATACATATGGCCAGTATGTAAACAAGAATTAAAACATCCTAAACATGAATAAGAACAAAGATAAATAGAGAAATATATGTGTCAAATCATAACATTCAACATTCATACAGTGGGCTACGCCCAAACCCCGAAAAGTAGGTTTACGCTAGTGTATACATCGTGAAATACATCAAATCTCTCAAGAAGATGATATCAAAACAAGGGAGAAGGTAGATCTCAGTTGGAAGAAGGCTCGGCGTGAAGATCTTCGTCGGAACGGCGAAGAAATCTCGCCGGAACAGTGTTGTCGCCCCGAAATCGCCCCAAAACCCTAAGCTTTCGCCGTTTTTCCTCGTTCTCTCTCGTTGCTTGACCAAATCCGATGATTTCGGTCCCAAAACGTTCGTGGCTAAGTTGGGAATGTGCTCCCCAAATTTTGTCCAATTCCCAGCCCGAAATAGAAAGTTACATGCAAAATACCGGACGCCTGTCGTGCTGTGCGTAACGATACACGTCCGTGCATGGGTGCACGGCCATGCCCGTGTATGGCCCGGTTAAGTGAATTCTAGTGACTTATGATGCACGGTCGTGCATGGATGCACACCCATGGCCGTGTATGATGTCGAGGACTCCGATTGAGCTGAAAATTGGAGTATATCTCCATCTCATCATGGGAAATCGTCTCACACCTTCAGATTCTCCAAATTCCATTGATTTTGAGGCCAAAAACCTGCATTTCATTAAAACAGAGGAAAAGTGAAGGTTCTGAAGAATATGAAGCATTTAAATAAATAAATAAGATGAAACATGCATTTTACTTAAAATAATAATAAAATTAGGTGCCGAAATATCATATTTTTACATGTCATCAAGGATTGAATGTAATAGAGTTGTATTTCATCCATCTTCATCTTCTCTAAAAAAACAACCAGGAATTTCTGTCGTAACTTGTGAACCTACTGTAGCTTTACCGGATCACTGAACATTCTTGTGGAAACCAGTGTTTTAACTTGCGAAACTTGGAATCTCTAATCTAATAGAGAACACCAGTTCAAAAGCCAACTTGGGAGTGAGTCTACCTCAACCCATAGGCAGGTCTCCACTCATCCCTGTAAAATTTGCTAATCTGGTTTCTACTCGAATGTACTGTTACCTACCATTGTGAAATTTCTGAGTTCTATGCTGTGTTTTGTTTGTCTTAAATTGGTTTACAACCCTCTACGTAAAGCTGAAATTTGCAATCTGGATTTAGCAATTACTGCTGCGTTTGAATTTATTACTGAATTTAAAACCTGGTATTCTTGGACCTTAATCTTGCTGAAGTTTGTGTCAAGACAAGCTAGAATTATTATGTGTCAAACACTTAGCTGATTTCAGTTCCCATTTACATCTCCCTGATATCACTTGTTTGAGTATATTAGTTGATACACTATATTCTGTCAACCATTACCTGACCTTACTCTAAACCATCATTGCTGAATGTTGCATTTACCATCTGAATCCTGCACTATCTATTGCTGCATTTAACTCCATTTAACTCTGGTGCTGAGTTTAAACCCTGATTTTTGCTAAATCTATTTGAAACTGCTTACTTGCTAAATCATAATACTTGCTACATACTTGCACACGTCCAAGTTGAATTGTGCTGAACCTGAGTTTTATATGCGTATTCTGTATACATTGATGATTGTCACCTGCACTTATATTTCAGCAATTATAGAACTCCAAGTCTTGAATGCATTGTCATAACAATTATCTTAGCCTTACATTGCTTGTTCAAAACTGCTTATTGAAACAATTGTTACTATTTGTTTGGGATTATAGAACTTTCAAGTATGGCATGGCAATCAACCGAACCTTCTTATCAGCCATATGAACACAACTATACTCACACTTATGATCATGCCCCTAGGAGAACATCTAAACCAATGGAACCAAACCACTGTAGAAGCCCACCTCTCTTTGGAGGAAACTTAGACTCTCATGAGTTTCTTAATTGGCTAAAACTAGTTGAACAATATTTTGAGGAAAATGCTATACCTGAAGGTGGCAAAGTCCATCATGCCCAATCTCTTTTACATGGCCGAGCTAGAACATATTGGGTTGCTGTGAAAATTCATTTAGAGGATCATGGACTTAAAATCCCAAAATGGAAAGATATGAGTTGGTGGTTAAGGGATCGCTATGTAACCCAACACTACAGGCAGCACATATATGAACAATTGTCTACATTGACCCAAGGAGATGACTCTATAACTGAATACATAGAACGGTTTGAGGACTTACTTTTTAGATGCAATATAGTTGAAGACCCTTGGATGACCCTTGACCGTTTTGAGAAGGGACTTAGGAAAGATATAAGAGAAGCTATCATACTTTATCCCATTAAGACCTTAGAGGAATCCTACCAACAAGCTTTGACCATTGAGTATGAGATCAAGTTAGATAGAAAAAGACAAACTCAACACGTTAGGACTTTACCCAAAGCTAAGGATAAGTCACCTGTCTTCCTAAGTCCAAAGGTTCAAGCCAATGACCTAACACTTAAAGATGATATATACCAGCCCTCTCATGACTCTCCTAAGCAAGCCTTGACCGTGACTTCCCAAGTCCTTGAAGAAGAGATAGAACAAATTATATATGCTGCTGATTATACTAGTAAAGATGATATGGAGCCTACCTTAGACTATAAACCATGTCTTGAAGAAGCCACTGACCTTGAGGAAACAAGTCATGAAAAATCACAAGTGGAGGATGACCTTGGGCAAGTTGAACTGAACTTGTTGCTTGACTCACCCGGTCCTATAGCCTGTATGGATATATCTATGCTGCCAACACCTGATCCTGACCCTAAACAAATACCACTCTTGGAAATACCTCAGCCCATTCCCCTAACGAAAGAAGGAAACATCTATGAAGATGACCCGGAACCTCAAGATAAGACAATTGACCAAAAGCCGACTAAATTTGCGTCAACTCTTGATTTCCCCTCTAACCATATCCCTCAATCTGATTTTGAATCTAAGGTGGAAGTTCTAGTGATTGACCATGTGCAAACTTCCGGTCTAGGGCAGGTTAGTCAACCAATTCTCCAAGGACCTATAGTATGTCATAGGTATCCACTAAGGTCATCATTATTGCCATCTCTTTTAGGGCCGGGACCCGAACACCCAAATTCTCCACCTTTAGAAGGTCATCAGCCCCTTACTAAACTTGACCCACTTAAAACTCTTGAGGAAATTCTAGAGGATAAATTAGAGCAAGCTGAACTTAAACCGCCTCCTAATCAAACTAGCACTAAACCCTCTAGTGGCATGCCCTTAGAACCCTCAATTTTGGAACCAAAGTCTGAACCTCATCAAACCTTGCCCTTAGAACCACTCCAACCCACTCCTAAACTTGATGCGATGCTACCAGCAAACTTAGAATCTAAATCTGAACCTATGTCATCCTTAAAACAATGCCATGACATGTATCTTACTGATTTAATTATTCCACAAGAATATCTGAGTAAATTATATCTATGCTTGCAATATGATTTCATCTTTGATACAGTCACATTCCCAATAGAGTACCCACCTCAGAATTGCATGAAAATATTTCCTTATGTCCTCTCATTTAAAGCTTATACATCTGCCCTCACATTTTCTTATCATGTTTTCAAAATACAAACCGCCAACACACATGAGAAAACAAGAACTTTCAAATATTTGTATTTTCGTTGTAGGAATGAGGATGTTACGAATGCTGATGACAATCCCCACACCTTGGGATGGACACCGGAGCTGCACATTGGTGGTGATGATCACCCAAACTACTTTGGCCGAGATGATCTCTGCACTTTGGGGTTACCACCAGAATCCAAAAGGGAGACACTCAATGCTAATTCTTCAGGAGAAGAATTCTTTTGCGGCCCAGGAGAGCTGATGCAGGGCATCTTCTTTTGACACTAATTGCATTTGGACTCATTTGCATTTCAGCATTTAAACTTGTCAAAGTTGTATTCGGTTCTACCTAGTCTTGTTTGTTATAAGACTAGTTGGTAGAACAATTTTGTAAGCCTTACATTTCTATTTTGGATGATGTATATTGTAGATAGGACCCTAGCCTAGGGTTTATTTTGAAGTTATTGTTTTACTTTGTAGTTGATGTAGTAGGTTGTTGTAGCCTAGGTGAATACCACATGTACTTGCACTTACATGGCGCCAAGGCTCCAAACATCAAGGCACTCTCTCAAACCCAGCTCTACAAATCAATACCATTCAAGGATCAACAACTTTAAAGAGGACCTAGCCGGCCTACATCAAATTACTTCAAATCAAAATGCCAAATAAAGCAAGGTCAACATTCAGCCAAGATAGACAGCCACACATATTCTCAAGCAAACAAGTCAAGATCAGCCACATCACTCAAGTCAATCAGCCGACTGCAATAGCCAACTTTGTTACCTTTAAGTCTAGTAGAGAGAGGAGCCGAGAGCTTGCAAATGTTACCGTTGGGGGCTTGGTTTAAAGCCCATGTAATTTTCTCACTGGGGGAAGTAGAATGCCATTTTGAAAAACCAAATCTCTGTGTTAGCTATGCGCTGCATGTGTAAGGGAGTGCCGATGGCCCCTTGTGTTCCCTATTGAGGGTGAGCCTACGGCCCCTCGTTCTTACTTGTTCAAGGGTGAGCCGCTGGCCCCTTGTCTTGCGTTGTTGAGGGTGAGCCGCTGGCCCCTCTAGTTATCCTTCTCTTCCCCGTTTCCCTTCACTTCTCTTCCTCTATTCTTGTTCCACTCATCACTCGCTGAACCCTCTTCCTTCACTATCGTCAACTGCCCCAAGTGCTCAAGATTGAACCTGCCGTGAAGGCTTACAAGTGGTGGGAGCTGAAAGGATCTGGAAGCTGACTATCAACACATCACAGCTCAACCAGCTACAACTGAAGCTCATTGTCATAGAGCTAAGAAGGGGATTCGGCCCCCTTCCTCAAGGGAGCCTCAGGTGCTTTCTCTCCTTAACACGTTTAAAAATTGTCGCCCAATCTTCATTGTTTGAAAACCTGTGTTTCCTGTTGCTTTAAGAGCTACTTACCTAAGGAAGATCCTGGCGCTAGGAATCTCGTCCTGCATCATTCCCGGCCGTTAGGACAACAATGCAGGCATCGCCGATGGGGCGACGGACTGCAGCGGAATGCGAACAGCACACAAGGCATCATCACGTCTAGTAGCGACATCCCCTTCGGTGTCCAATTACATCGCCAGTAGCACTTACAGCCAGCCTGGTGGATCGTCGTGATCGCGTGATGCAAACGTGAGCAGCTACGACACGCAAGCTCGGAAGAACCGAGGCGGTGACACTTGATCTAGTGGGCCGAAGGATGGAGCTAGGCAGCAGCGTTGCTGTGCAGCATGGGGAGGTAAGGGTGAGGAACCTGGCTAAATATGGACTCTACCTGCTGTCCGGTCGTTGTCATGTGGAGGTGGCATCCGCGTGCGGTTGGACAAGTGGTGGGAGAGGCTGAGCTACCTATAAGAGGGGTGGCTCAATGAGCTTGAGATAGGAGGATGGGCTTGATTGAGAGGAAGAGAAATTGGTGGCTAGAGGGGAGAACGGTTGAGAACAAACCATGGCCCTCATCTTCCTCCACAACGCCTTCCTCATCTCCATCGTGTCTCCACCACCTAAACTCGGCATCGAACTTCCCAACGAGGACGATCGGCTGTTCCTTGTTTGGCTAGCTCCACTGGTGAGGGTGGCGAGGTTTGGAGCTTTGTCGACACTGGGAACCCTTCGATCTCTCCTATCTCCTTCGTCTGCCTTTGTCCTCCTTCCATTCGATCTCAACGAGGATGAGATTGCGGTATCGGCTGAACGAAGAGCTCGAGCGGGATGACGAGCACTTGTAGAAAGGAGACGACGAGGCTTCATCGTCTCGAACAAATGCCGAACGCAGTGACTGCTCGTTCGTCGAAAGGACATGATGCCTTCCCTGCATTCTAATGCGAACGTAACAGCGGGTGCCAATGCTGACTTCAGACATGGGCGCGGGTGTGGATCTGGCCCAACGACTGATTTCAGTGATGGTTTGAATTTTCAGACGCCGGCGGCTGATTTTGGGTTCAAATCTAGGTCGAGAATCTAATCTAATTAAGGTATAATTCTCCCTCTTTTCTATTTGTAGTTATGCTGACGTGGCTTTCTCTCTCTTCCCTCTTTCCTGGGGTGGACGAAGGTCTGCACCCTTTGCTAAGGCTGAGGATCGTGTGCGTGAGTTCATTTCTCCCAGTCGCACTAAACCTAATCAACCGCTTAATTCGTACCTTGTGTGGGTGTTGTGATCCGAAAGGACACACTTATAAATACAAGTGGGTAGACTTATTTAAGGTGTCGTGGCCAAAACCTAAGTGTTGGCGCACAGGGCTATTGTCACTCCCTGACACGGCTCCAAAAACTTGTTGTCCCTAAACTTGTAGTGTCCGCAAGTGCACGGATACTCGAAGTAATAAAGAAAAATATCGATCCCACAGAGACCTTATTGTTAAGTACCAAATAGTTGTATTCTCACTAGCTAAACAATCGATTATAATGCAAGTGAAGAATAAAAAGAGCGTAGAGATAATCAGAGAGATAAACTGGGACTAGGGTTTTATCCACTTTAATATCAATGACTAGATATTAAGAAAAGGTCGTCAGACTAATTTTATTATGATAAAGACTTAATTTACTTCATAAAGGGATCATCTCACTTTCGTGCAGGCAATCATGCAAGGACCAATCCTCGCTTTCGCGCAAGATCTATCCCAACGCTGAAGATAAGTAAATCATCAATCAAAGAATTTGAGATCACTATCGTGCATCCGAATTCTAAGTTGATTGTCTCAAGTGGAATCTCAAGAATCACTTTCGTGCATCCGAGTCTCAACACGAGTTCTACTTATGGTTCTCCAACGTTCTGATCCTCACTTTCGTGCAAGATCTCCACGTTTGACAACTCGACTCTACCCTAGATTCAAATTATCATCATGGCAATAAGATCACTCAAATCAAATAATTAAGAACTAACCTAAGAGAGTTCCTAACATGCAATTCTAGGGTTCCAAGTTCTCAAGCAAGTCATCCTTCGGTCTTTATTGCGAGAACTCTAAAACATGAATAATAACATCAATCTATGGAGAATCAAAGACAAACAATCACATAAGTAGAATCATCATAATAAAACTATTCTAACGAAAATAAGAGTTATCTAATCATTAAAAATCAAAGTGAATTACACCCATGTCCCAAAGATGTTTGAGCTAGCATGGAAGGAAGATTACAATAATTCATGGTGAAGGAAATCAAAACAGAGAGAGAAAATAATTTACGGTACGGCCGTAAAGATGTTTACGACCGTAATCTGCGACGAATAGCGGCGGCGACTAGTGTTTCGTTGATTTATCCTCCGTCTGATCTCCTTTCTCCTTGAAACTTGTGGTGTGTCCTCTCCACCTCCAAACGAAGCTTCGGTGTAAAAAATCACAACGAGAGGTGCCCTCTACGCCTCTCAGCGTGAGGCCAAATCCTAACCGCCTCTCCATTGATTTCTCCCTAGATACTGGATAAAAATTAGTTCTTTCACCTTGTGTGTCTTCTCCTCTTAAATACGAGTCCGTAGCATCTTTCGGATCTCAATTTGGAGGTCTGGATCAAAAGTTATGGTCCGCGCAAGATTCGGACCCATAAAAATCGCGTTTTTGAAATGAAATTACGGTAGTGAATTCTGCCGTAATTTTTGCTCTATGAATTCTGCGTCAAGATTATGGCCCGTAAAAATTGTTACGCTGGTGCCATAATTTCTTCTGTATGTTTCTGGACCAAAATACGGCCCGTAAAGATTATTACGGCAGTGCCGTAATTTTGGAAATCTCTCGGGTGGAAAATCATCTACAATTACGGTACCGTGATCTTATTTACTGCAGTGCCGTAATCGCCATGAAAACTCTGGTCAAAATCTTCCCAAATTACGGCACCTCTCAGGGATTACGGCCGTACCGTAATTCTATGGTGGAATTACGGTACCGTAAAATCAATTACGGTGGTGCCATAATTTGCTATGAAGCTCTGATTCTCCTAAAATTTGATATGTGACTTCGTTTTGATGTCTGGAATCCATTGTTGTGCTCGAATCCTTCAAAATCCATCAAAATATAGCACTTTTTACCTAAAATTCATGAAAAACAAGAAATTGTGTAGATTCCGTGATATTTAACAAATAACGCTTAAAAACAAGCAAAAGTTCATAAATATGACACGAAAAGATATATAAAATGGCATGAAATTTACTATAAATTTCGGTGTCATCAAACACATGAGGCTCAAACTTTGCTTGTCCTCAAGCAAATAGATAGAATAAAGAACTCTACTATGGAAAATATGCCTTTTCATGAAAAATAAATTTCTAAAATATAATCACTCATGAAATTTTCCATTAACTTTTTACACAAAATTTCAGTTAAATACATCTTCCTCTGAATTTAGTCTTTCAGATTCACAGCTTTGATTGAATAAAACTTCGCAACTCGCATAATAAACAGAATCTCAGTCTCATGATTTCACCCAATTTTCAGTTTAAATCTATCTTACCTTTGTTTACAGAAATAGGATATCCAAAATCTTTTCCCACACAAATTTTTTTTTCTTTTCTCTTCCCTTTTTTTTATGTCTTTTTGATGGCATGTAACCACATAGATACGCACTTCTTATTTGGACTTCAACTCATATCTTCGGTACCACTGTCAATATTACATAGTGCCAAGTAGAGGAGTCATGTTCTTTTTCTCTTTCTCTTATTTTTTTTTGTACAGACTTCAACCCATGTCCATTGGTACCACTGTCAATTTTACACAGTGCCAAGTAAGGGAGTCTCTCACTATTTTTGTGGATCTTGGAATCTTTCTTCCCAACAAATAGTAGAATAGACTAAACATCAACTAGGTTAATCAATTGACATCAATTCAAAAATTACACTCATATGCTCATTTTATTCAAGTAAGATGCTTTACTCTTGGATTGCATTCATCAAACAACATACCTAACCAAAAACCTTATGCATCAATCAATGAAGAATTTCAACAAGTAGATATATATTGAAGAAATAAATTTAACATAACAAGTATATCTCCATTCATAGGCATGCATGCATGAACATTCATCATCATATATAACAAAAATCTACCCATCTCTCATCTCATGGATTCATGTCATAAAATTTTTAAACATGAAAATATCAATATCAATGCAAAAGGTGTGAAGCATGAAACTCAAACAATCATAATTAAAAATGAAACATGATAGATTCAAGAGACTTCATAGAATAGAAATCTCAATGAGTGATATATCCAAAGCTAATCAAAGATGCAAACCATACGAAATAATCATGAATACAAGAGTGTGCAAACGAAACTCACAAAAATATATAGCAAGCTCTGACCGAAAATACATAAGGCTCAGACTGAAAATAGTGTCGGGCAAATGCTGCAAGGTCCAAGTATGTGCCTTTCAAAAATTTTACCTGTAAATTTAAGGTACATAAGGCTCAGTCTGAAAATAGTCTCAAAAATAATAATGATAAAAATAATTCTCTCAAGGGAGAATCAGAGATGTCACCGAAGGTTTGAAGAGGATGCCGGTGGAAAGAGTCGAGCAGGCAAGAAGCAGAGGGTGAACAGAGGCTACTTGAAAAGTTGCTAGCAATAATGGTGATGGTGCCGACATAAGGGTGAGTAATCTCTAGTGGCCTGCTAGAGAATACAGTCCTGGAGGTGAGATCGTCGGCTGGTGGGTGCCAGAAATAATGCTGCATAGATAAAAAAAAATATCAGTCACTAATGAAGAGTCTGCTGCATAAATAAATAAAATCAATATAATAAGAGGCAGCAAAAGAGGTAAGAGTCTGCTGTGGTGATAATCCAGTGTCGACGGCTGGTAACTGGGATGTCAGAGGCAGATGCAGTGGTGGCTAGAGGTGGAAGACAGTTGCTCTGAAGATTTCTGAATCTGGAGGCAAAATAAGCAATAACAAGTAGAAAGCAAACCAAGCAGTTTTTGAATTTTTTATGAAAAGTAGTCATACCCTAGAATAAAATTTAATGATCTAAAAAGAAAACGGACAGAACCATGTAATAGAATGAAACTTGTTCTTTCCATGTGTATGAAAATTAAAGGATCAAAATCTGTCAGGAATTTAGGGCATCAACAGAAAGAAGGCTAATCAGAATACAAAACTACAAAACTGCACAAAAGTTTAATCAAATTCAAAAAGTTGTCATGTGTCCTAAAATGATCAGAAAATATTTTTTTGAAAACAATTAATCCACAAGATAGAACAACACATGTTCTTTATATTCCAAGTGAAAAATCAGGGTTTCAAGTCACTGAAGCATCTTAAAAAGTGGCAGCAAAAGTGCTAATCAGATTAGTCAGAAAAAACTACTGCAGAAATTTATCAGAATCGAAAAGTTGCTATGGGTTTTAAAATGATCCATGGACTTTAAAATTAAGAAAAAATATCCAGATGATAGACAAAGATGAGTACTTCGTGATGGTGCCAAAGATAAAAAATTTTTGTGACCCAAATTCTTAAAATCACAGCGAGAAAACACCTACTCGGATAAGCAGAAAGTAGTTCAAAAATTACGGGCGTAATGTTCTTTACGACAGTGCCGTAATTGACAGAAATTCTCGGGTCAAAAATATCCAAAAATACGGTACCGTAAAAACCAATACGGTACTACCGTAACATGCTAAAAACTCTCTGATGAAATCGGATTAGGATTACGGCACCGTAAAGAAGATTATGGCAGTGCCGTATTTTGTACAAATTTCGTTTCTCTCTGCAAAAAGAAAAGAAAAATTAATTCTAAAAATAAACTAAAATAAAAGCAACTAAACTAAGCAAAAGTGCTTGGGTTGCCTCCCAAGAAGCGCTAATTTTAGGTCCATAGCTTGACCAAAGATCAAATCTCATGGTGAAGCAGGTGAATCAGTACCAAAGTAAAGAGCAAACAATTTTCTGCATTTCCTTTGTCCAAAAATTTTAGCCACTAATCCAAAAATCCAAAATTTCATATAAATCATGATCGACATGGCTCTCTCAAATATGCAGAAATCAAAATCAAAATTTTCAATTCTAATCAAAGGATATTCAATGATCTTCCTAAATTTATTAGTAAGCAAAATCATTAGTCCTTTCTTCAAATTTATGTCTTCAATTGCAATAAGATTAAGACTTAGATCAAAAGATGCAAGTATTGGATCATGAAAATGGTCTTTCTGTCTCAAATTAGATTCCTCAATAAAGCATAAATTTTCAAATAAATCAGAAGATTGATCAATAGATATGGGCAAAGCATCAGAGTGAGATTCATCAATTTTCACAATATTCAAATCCTTATTAAGTTCCTCATGTACTTCATCAAATAATTTAATAATTTTAAAATTACCAACAAAATCAGAGTATGATTTTTCTAAATTAGTCCCCTCATATTCTTCATCAGATTTAACCATAAACAATATATTATCAAAAGAATCAATTTCGTCAAAAGAGGGTTTTTCAATTTCAATTTCTTCAAACTTTTCCACAAATAAATTATCAAAAGAATCAATTTCACAATTATCAAAATTAGAGTGAGATTCATTAATGTTCACATAAGGCTCAATCTCAAAACAATCATGATCAAAGGGGGATTTTTCTAAATTAATTTCTTTAGTTTCAAACTCAAATAATCAAGCTTGTTGTGCTAACTGGGTTTCCAAAATTTCAGAATTAGCAGTTAAAGATTCTACCTGAGAAGCAAGTTGACTTATTATTCCCTTAAGATCCTCAATTTCTTTATTTTGACTTGTCATAAATTGGTTTTGATTTGACATGAATTTTTCAAGCATAGTTTCTAACCTAGATTCTTCATTCTCCTCAAAGCATGGTTCAGAAACATGTTTAGAGCAATTATCATAAAAAGAAGTTTGATTTTCCCAACTAGAATAACATTGATCATCTTGGTAACATGAAGAATTAGAATTTAAAATATGGCAATCAAAAGTACAATGATCAAAACATCCACAAATATCACAACTAGTAGAAGAATAAGATGTTATAATCGGGTGCATATTAAAAGTGTCAATTATACGAGCCGAAGAATTTACCTTTTCTACAAGAGTGCACCAAAATTCATCTCCATACTTACCTTGAGGCATGTATACCTTACTTCTTTCAGTTGCCCACGAATTGTAATTAAAAGACATATCTTCAAATCTATCAAGAACAGAAAGATTATCCAACACCAATGAATTAGAAATGATTTTTTTTATGGAATATATAAAAAAATAGAAAATCTAAAATAAATGTAAATTCACAAATCTCATAAATTCTCAGTTCTGTCACAACTTCTGAAAATCCAAAACCTGCAAAAAGAAAAAACAAAATTAAATCTAAAATAAATAAAACCTAGTCTAGCAATACTAACAACTATTTTGATATTAACAAAACTAAGGTCCACAGCAACGGCGCCAAAAACTTGTTGTGATCTGAAAGGACACACTTATAAATACAAGTGGGTAGACTTATTTAAGGTGTCGTGGCCAAAACCTAAGTGTTGGCACACAGGGCTATTGTCACTCCTTGACACGGCTCCAAAAACTTGTTGTCCCTAAACTTGTAGTGTCCGCAAGTGCACGGATACTCGAAGTAATAAAGAAAAATATCGATCCCACAGAGACCTTATTGTTAAGTACCAAATAGTTGTATTCTCACTAGCTAAACAATCGATTATAATCCAAGTGAAGAATAAAAAGAGCGTAGAGATAATCAGAGAGATAAACTGGGACTAGGGTTTCATCCACTTTAATATCAATGACTAGATATTAAGAAAATGTCGTCAGACTAATTTTATCATGATAAAGACTTAATTTACTTCATAAAGGGATCATCTAACTTTCGTGCAGACAATCATGCAGGGACCAATCCTTGCTTTCGCGCAAGATCTATCCCAACGCTGAAGATAAGTAAATCATCAATCAAAGAATTCGAAATCATTTTCGTGCATCCGAATTCTAACTTAATTGTCTCAACTGGAATCTCAAGGATCACTTTCGTGCATCTGAGTCTCAACACAAGTTCTACTTATGGTTCTCCAACGTTCTGATCCTCACTTTCGTGCAAGATCTCCACGTTTGACAACTCGACTCTACCCTAGATTCAAATTATCATCATGGCAATAAGATCACTAAAATCAAATAATTAAGAACTAACCTAAGAGAGTTCCTAACTGCAATTTTAGGGTTCCAAGTTCTCAAGCAAGTCATCCTTCGGTCTATATTGCGAGAACTCTAAAACATGAATAATAACATCAATCTATGGAGAATCAAAGACAAACAATCACATAAGTAGAATCATCATAATAAAACTATTCCGACGAAAATAAGAGTTATCTAATCATTAAAAATCAAAGTGAATTACACCCATGTCCCAAAGATGTTTAAGCTAGCATGGAAGGAAGATTACAATAATTCATGGTGAAGGAAATCAAAACAGAGAGAGAAAACAATTTACGGTACGGCCGTAAAGATGTTTATGGCCGTAATCTACGACGAACAGCGGCGGCGACTAGTGTTTCATTGATTTCTCCTCCGTCTGATTTCCTTTCTCCATGAAACCTCTGGTGTGTCCTCTCCACCTCCAAACGAAGCTTCTTTGTAAAAATCACGGTGAGAGGTGCCCTCTACGCCACTTGGCGTGAGGCCAAACCCTAACTGCCTCTCTGTTGATTGCTCCCTTGATACTGGATAAAAATTCATTCTTTCACTTTGTGTGTCTTCTCCTCTTAAAGATGAGTCCGTAGCATCTTTCGGATCTTAATTTGGAGGTCTGGATCAAACGTTATGGTCCGCGAAAGATTTGGACCCGTAAAAATCGCGTTTTTGAAATGAAATTACGGCCGTAAAAGAAATTACGGCACTGCCGTAATTTCTGCTCTGTGAATTCTGCATCAAGATTACAGCCCGTAAAAATTGTTACGCCGGTGCTGTAATTTCTTCTGTATGTTTCTGGACCAAAATATGGCCCGTAAAGATCATTACGGCAGTGCCGTAATTCTGGAAATCTCTCGGGTGGAAAATCATCTGCAATTACGGTACTGTGATCTTATTTATGGCAGTGCCGTAATCGCCATGAAAACTCTGGTCAAAATCTTCCCAACTTACGACACCTCTTAGGGATTATGGCCGTAACGTAATTCTATGGTGGAATTACGGTACCGTAAAATCCATTACGGGGTGCCGTAATTTGCTATGAAGCTCTCATTCTCCTGAAATTTGATGTGTGACTTCGTTTTGATGTCTGGAATCCATTGTTGTGCTTGAATCCTTCAAAATCCATCAAAATATAGCACTTTTTACCTGAAATTCATGAAAAATAAGAAATTATGTAGATTCCGTGATATTTAACAAATAATGCTTAAAAACAAGGAAAAGTTCATAAATATGACACGAAAAGATATATAAAATGGCATGAAATTTACTATAAATTTCGGTGTCATCAGTGGGACTTTGATAATTTGGGCCTTGCGTGGCTCTTAAATTTGTTGTAATAATTAATTAAACTGATTCGTTGTATTATTATAAAATAAGATGTGACACTCGGCATATTTGCTCCATTGTTAATTATTTTATAATTATATTATATTGTAGTTATATTGTGCTCTTAAAATTTTTAAATTATTAAGTAAATAACTTTTTAAGTATTGTAAAAATTAAAATAATATAGATTTTTTTATTATTAAAAATTTAAATTATTTTAAATAATAATATTAAAAATTTTAGTTAAAATCATGTAAATTATTTTTTAGAGAACAAGTAAGACACTAAATTATGGTTTTCTTAACTTATATTTTTTTCTCTACTTTTACTTTTTCATTACCAAACTTTTTTTTTACTTAAAAGTAATGGCAAAACTAAGTTCTTAAATTAGTATAAAATAATTAAAAGTATGCCAATATTAGGTTGTATAATGATTGTGAGAAAAGTTCTTGGGTTATAGCCACGTATTAAGTGACTTGAGTTGAGTGGGAGGTTGGTATTGGAAGGGCACAAGCGCTCAAGTGTTTCTCGAGTGATTTGAGCTAAAACTATTTAGTCTAGTATTTCTTAGAATTCATGTAAGTAAAAATATTGGAAGAATATAACTTTGCAAGCTTATGGCACAAGCCATCAATCAAGATATTTGATGTGCCTTGGTACGTATAACCACAACATTTTCTTTTTTTCTTTTTTTTTTTTTGCCAAAGGCAAGTAAGAAAATTTTATTAATAGAAAAATATAACATGTAGATTACAAACACTAATCATGATTGACCATAAAGAGGTCAACTCATATAATTTTTAAAAATTTTAGCATAATTTTTTCTATATTTTCAACACATGGGAACCTACATACAAGACATTCACTACCCAACTCAACACAATAGAGGCAACACCACATAAACCACATATATGAGTGCTCAAATACATCATAGACACAAAAACATATCACCTCATACACATGAGTAACAAACAACCTATGACTTATCTTGAAATCTCCTCATAGGCTTCATTTTTAGTCAGGTGGTGTGGGAGGAATGTTGAACCCCACATAAAGCAAAACTATGTCTTCTTATAGAACAATGTCAATAGTATCCATTTCCATTAATCCAGTCTTACGCACATTTGGCTAACAAGCATGCCACAAAATCAGCTATTTGTATGACAAGTATCAGCATCTAAAAGAGATCTCTCATGCATCCATGATGCACAAAAAACCAAAAAATCATTTGTAGATTGATTGAGCCTAGATATTGTAACAAGAAAGGATATCTTGACATTTAGGGAGGCAATAAGGTTAGAGATAAGCTGCTATTGTTCTTTAGAATATTTAAAGATCCGATTGTTTCTTTCTCTCTATACCATATAAATAAATCATATGATTAGCAATTTATAAATTACCCGAAGTAAATGAGTAGTGCTCAACTCATTTAAATTTGAAGTTAATATCTACAACCATGATGAGTCACCATAATTTTGGATCCCACAAAACTCCTTAATTACCTTCCACGCTTTAGAAATACTTTCACAATTAGTCACCAGCCTAGATACTGTAACCACAATATTCACTACTAGTGGTACCATCACAATGAATATTAGTTGATCGATAGTTGATAAAATTGTGTCACTGAGTAATCCTTGATCATTTATTGATATTTTGTAAAGAAATACAATAGCAGAATTTGATATATATATATATATATATATATACAAGTATTGTTAATTATATAGGGAATGAATTTATAATAAAAAAAATAAAGATGCACGGAAAAAGGGACAAAAGGATAAAGACAAGACCAAGGCGCTCGTGCAGATGGCCTTGTGTGATTAATGATACCACGTACTAGAACATCTATATCTATATATATATATATATATATATATATATATATATATATATATATATATATATATATATAATACATATATATAATACCAAAACCCTACCTAGCACATGCATGCGTCTATACAGTATTAATTGTGTAGTCAGGCTCATTGAAGAGACTAGTTAAATTTATCTTGTATTATTTTGTTGAGCCAAATGAAATCTATATAATACACTTACAAACCAGTAAAATCAATAAAAGGTGCAAGGAGATAAAGATGAGTCTAGGCTCACTTTGCATTCCGCACCCATTACATCACGCTACTATGCATGAGGATGATGGATGAGCTAATTACTCTCAGTGTGCCTTAATTTGGGGGCCCAACATTCCATGTGTCCTTGTCACTGGCTCATCAAGACCAGTGGCCCAATTACTATGTGAAGATTGATTTTGGAATCCCATAACAACTCGAAGACCAACTAATTTGAATTTGCATTTTCTTTTTCTTTTTTTTTATATATAAAAAAAATTATTACAAGTCGGAGGGTCACTTGAAATGATTGATAGATATGCTATCAATTAGTCACTTGAGAGAGAATAGAAAATGTGTGAGCAAATATATCCATTCATGTTTAGTCAATTACTCGCTCTTTTTTGTTTTGTTTTATTGTTTTCCGCACATAATGATTGGATGACACCAAATCCAAATTTGCAGCCGTCGGTGGACCCAAATGAAAGCATGCCTATCCATTTGACAAAATAACCAGTCTTTTTTTTTTCTATATAATTATGTGTGATAAACATAAAATTATTTCTTTAATGATATTGTTGTCATAATTAGGAAACAAATTATATTATATTTCTAATGGTAATACAGAGCGTGAGCTGCTCAATCAGTGATGGCACCTCAGACTTGAGACTTTTTCTTGGTGAAGGAAAAACGGTACACGCAAAAATCTTGAAAGGCATTGATTTTTGTGAATAGAAAAACTTGTCAGTATCTAATAATTGGATTGTCGAGCGCATAGCGAATGGAAGATGAGGTGTTTGACAGTGAATTCATTATTATTTTAATTGATGAGATGGTTTTAATTAATTAATTAATTGATTGATTGGTTGATTGATTAATTAATTGATTGATTGATTTGGGAAAAAGGAGAGGGAGAGCCCCTCGTGCGACTGCAATCGACAAGTTGATGGATCAATTGATTGAAGGCCCCGCTGCATTCATTCACTTATATTTTTATTCCTCTTTTCCCTTTATGGGCTTTCTTATTTATTTATATATTATACTTTTTTTATATAATTTAAATACAAAATTTTAATATATAGTTTAAATACATAATTTAAATGCATAATTTAAATATATGGATATAAAAGAAAGGGGGAGTGCTTGCACATTCCCATGTCGTTGCCCCCATGTGGAGACGGAGGATGCTGTACCTCTTGTTTATCAAATAAAGATAATAGAAAAAGCTAGCCGAGGGGAGGGGCAAAAAGTTGCTTGGACTTTTTTATGTGTCACATCCATGACCCATTTTGTCACCTTGTGGATATCTCCATCTCATCTCTTATTACGCCTGTAAAAATTAATCTAAATTTTATTTTTAAATCATCTTTATCTGCTGCCTTGAGTTAAATTAGAGCTTTGAGTATTATAATAATAAAAATCCAGGTCAATAATCAAACCCAGCTGAACTGGCATATGACAAGAGTAGTCCTTATAATATGTGATGTATCAAGTGCTTGACAAGGTCATTATAAAACATATTTAATGTGACAATTTTGTTAATATAAACTTGACCATGCCCACATGGTTAGCACGAATTGTGACTATTAAACAACGTCATCTTATACAAGGCAAACTATGGTATTCATCTCACATTAGTTTCTATCACAAAATTTACCTTGAGCTCCTAAGCAATATCTCATGTGGGGCCCAAGGAAAATTTCATTTTTCGATTATATGATAAAAATAACTTTACTCTAAGCCAAGATGGTTCCTTAAACCTTTCTAAACAACACATGACACCTTGACGCCCTAAGGCAATTAACATCATATAGTCTAACTTTGGTCATGTGTTTATCATGACTCATGATTAACTTTTCAGTCCTTGTCATGAGTCATCATTCTTCTAATAAACCTATTCCAATCCTGGGCTGATTCGAGTAAAAAAACTATATCCCCTAGGCATAATGATATACTTTCAATCATATACCCACAAAGGGTATCTCTGAGTTATCATACTTCCTTCAAACGGAGTGAGCAAATCTTTTGTTGATTACTTGTACTATATATCTTGCTTATAATATACACAATGAAAATTGTCATGACTCCCCAATTATGCAGCAGCATTAGGTTGCATCAAAGTATGTCATTCATCATATGTGAGTGCTAATAATCTCAAGTCTAAGGACCACTATACCTTTTATCACTTATGAACTTGACATATGACACCTAAGTCGTATCTTCACGGTGCGTCGATCCTATATACTTGATGCGCTTAAGTATCTGCACTGGTGCTCATTGTCCAACCAACCCACATTCCAATCTCATATGCACCAAGATTGTCTCTTATCCTCTATGATATTTTAATTGAGACAAAAATATAAGATTGAGCAATATCAATCTTTATAGACATTACATGTTATTCTAGTGATTAACAAGAATAATGATAATTGCTTTATTCTTCAATATATGAATTTATATGGTACAATTGGTCTTCACACCTTACACACCAACAAAATCTCACTTGCACTAAGACCAATTATTATTGAGATAATTCAATCCCATGTATCTAGTACGACTTTCAAACTTTTACAACACAAGAGGCTAAGTTAGTGAGAATGTCATATCATTATCTATGTGTACTTTACATATTTGTACATCACTCCATCAACAATTTCTCTAATAAGATTATATCGCCATCATATATGCTTGGATCTTTAGTGAGATCATAGTTTCTAGGCCTATGCGATTACTCCATTGTTATCACAATAGAGCTAGACAAAACTCATAGTACTAGGAACCACTTCAGGTTTACTTATAAATTTTTTATTCTAGCTTAATGGATTTTTTGAAGCTTTTCTAGCTTATGGCACTAGTGTTCAGACAAAATACATATCCAGATTTTGATCTAAAGTCATCAAAATCTGACTGGAATAATACATTAATGTAGCTCTACACACTGAGCTCTTCCTCTTCCCCATAGACCAATGACAACTCCTTAGTAATCCTTTGGTACTTAAGGATTATTTTTTACTACCATCCAGTGCTCAACACCTAGATTTGACTGGTATCTACTGTCTATGCTTAAAGCATAAGCCATGTCCACTCTTGTGTATAACATAGAGTACATGATCGATCCCACTACAAATGCATAAGGGACTCAACTCATATTGTCTCTCTTTTCTTGTGTTATAGGACACTAGCTTTTATAGTGAATTAGGCAATGTTGAACCTCTCTAGCACTTTCTCAATGTACATGCACTAACTCAAGGTAATGAGTTTCTTGAATCTATCTCAATAAACTATTGGATCTATTCAATGTATGTGCACTAGGAGAGAGAAAGTTCTAGATTTCATCAAATTTTTGTGAGGGAGTTGCTATTCTATTGTTTTTCTTCTTTTCTAAGTTGATTGTAAAATTTTATTCATGTTTAAAATTATTTACATATCAATTACTGTAACTTAAATGTATTTCGGGCTATGGGGAGTAACCCTTTGATTTTCCTTCTAGTAATACATGCTTAGCATGATTGTTATTTTATTTAGGGTTTGTTAAGTTGACTATAGATGACATTATATTTTTAATTAATTATATTTAATTCATTGCATTTTATAGAGGTTGTGATATAAACTGAAATGTGACTCATAATCCTATAACCCATTAGTTAAACCTATAAGGGTTAGATAACGAAAGTAGTTATATTATAATATTCAATTAGTGAAACTTAATCTGCATGTGATGTTTTAGATCTTTTAATCAAATTATTTTAGAAACTAGGACATGAAATAAAAGGTAACTACTAGTTTTTGAACCCCGCAATGATGTTAATTAGATTGGTAGATATAGTGACAGCTGATTATTGATCTAATTTAACATTAGGATGGCTATTGAAATGAGACATCCTATATCTTAAAATAGATTTCCTTTGACAACTTAGGTAATTTAACTTATATTATTAGAATAATATTACTTTTAGAAATTTATTGTGGTGAACACCCATACTAAAACTTTTTTTAATTTGATTACAAGTTTGCCTTAATTTGCTCTCTATACACTAGTTCGTGATAATTAAATTGCCACGATTACGTGATCACAATTAAATTTTTACTTAATTTAAGAGTCCCGTGGGATTAATATTTTTATTATTGTGACTAATCTTACACTTACTGTGTGTGTTCCCTACTTTGTGCCATCGTTTTGGTGGTAATAAAAAGTAAAATTAGCATCACGTTTTAGAGCCATTGCCTGGGACTCTATATAAACTAATATCAATAAAAAATCATAAAAACATGAGACTATGAACTACTTCTCATTGTTTGCATAGATTTTATTTCTATTATTAAATTTTTTTAAAAAATTAGGGTTTCTCAATTCAATCATGGACGATGATTACAATCATGGCTTGATATTGAAAATTCAATATTCTTTATTTTTTGAGATTATTTAAAACCAAAAATTAAAATTTTTTTTGAGATATTTGTTTTTTCTATAATTTTCTAGTTTCAGCAATTTTTTTGAATTGTCTGAATTATTTTATTTTCACAGCTATGATTACAATCACGACCGGTTAAAATATTAAAATCTTTTGTTTCTATACTTAGAATAATTTTTTTTTTTGATATAGTTTGTTTATATATGTTATTTACTCCCTTTTGTAATTTTTGCATAAATTTTTAAATTTATTATTTTACAATCACCGCTAATAATAAATTTCAGAAATTTTATTAATTTCTATTGTTTAGAAGTAATCTAAAATTTTTTTATGTAGTTTTATTAGTTTGAATTTACTACCTTATATGATTTTTTTTAAAAAAAAAATCAGTTTGCTAATATAATTTGTAACTTTATTGAAATAATGCAAAGATGAATTTTGTTTATTGTGATATATGTGGATGTTTGGGTCATTATTCTTTTTAATGCCTATTAGGGATCTCTCCATGCTTAAACTCTTCCCTATCTAGTAACTTGAACCCATGGCACGGGATGACCAATACTATAGTAATTCTTATAACTCAAATTAGGGGAACTATATTTCATTTTGATAATCCAAAAACTTATAGCAAATTTCATATGTCTAAATTATCTTTTTTGGGTCATCTTTTATGTACTTTTGCTTATTTTTAAATTAAAATTGGTCATTTAATTTGGAATCTAGAAATTCTCTCTTTTCTTTATTTTTTTAGGTAAAACATTCATATTTTTATGGATATTTGAGCTAAATAGACCAAGAGCTAAATTTGGAGAAATTAGAGCTCAAATGGATTAGAAAAGGGCAAATTCGGAAGTTGATTTGCGATCACAGGGTTGTGATCATTTACATAGCATTCATCATAGCCCTCTAATTATAATATTTGGGGGAATTCATTTGAAGCTGCTGAGTCTTCTTGTCTCCACTTGAACTCAATTTTTTTGAGCTTCAATTGCACACAATCCTTAATTTAATTAACTAAATCGGAAGTGGGGAACGAATTATCAAAGGAAGGAGAGGATTGATTCAAGGAATCGAACGCTCATGAGGAGAATCAAAGGAGAAAATATAGATGGTGACGCTAGGGTTCATGCTTTCGCTGAGAGGCATACAAGACATCTCTGGCAATGAAACTTGCAACGAAGTGGTGTATTCAAGAGGAGACAACTCTTCTTTTGGTAATTTCTCTTTTACATAACTTGAGTAACTGACATAGATATCAATTATGTTTTTGTCATAAAAAATTAGTGAAGTGAAACCTCGTCCTATTTTCTCTTTCTAAATTTCATTGCATGAATCATTAGTTTTTTTTATTGTATTATTCATCTTAAAATTATCATTTTGCTTAGCTAATGGGAAAATAATTATTTGGTACTTAACACATAGGTTGTGCATTTGTGGGTTTGATATCTTTTTATTACTTCTATGTATTCGTGCGTTTGTGGACACATCAAGTTTTTAGCACTGTTGTGATAGCGCCCATAAATATAGTAGGCGTTCCCCGCAAGTGCACGGGTCTACCGAAGTAATAAAATATCGATCCCATAGGGACTAATAGGCAAATACTGACAGATCACGAAATGGCTAGCTAAACGATGTCGAAATTGGTGATGTTTAAGATAACGAAATAATTAAAAGTGCAGGAATGTAAATAGAGGAAATCACACGAGAGGATTCTAATGAGAAGATATATCAGGATATGAGTTCACCACTTTAACTCCTTACAGTTGAATAGTTAAACTCTATTGCCTATGTCTTGTCTAGTTCAAGAGACTCAGCTTCCTTGTCACATAGGTAGCTTCCCTCCAATAATCTTGTCTGCTTTCACAGACAAGATTACCAGTCCAATCTGTAGAGTTCCGACGCGTTGTTGGACTAGAGTCTCCCCGCAACGTCTAGGCACCTTATAATCTTTGCAAGCTAGTACAGATCTACAAGCGAGAGGAAACTCCTAGAGATGCTGATTGACAAACCTTACTTGCGATGATTAAAGGCTCAAACACTCTCTTTCGGGGAGTATAGGCATAGCACACCAACAGAATGGATAAACTCTCAACCTAATGGGTCTGACGCGCGGTCGGACTAGAGTGTCTCCAACGTGTTTAAGCTCCCTACAATCACACGAGCGAGTACGGATCTGCGAGCGAGTTTTTCTTCCAGAGATATGATTTACAAACCTCACCTTGGTATTTCCCTAAGTGAGTACAGTCCCGCGGGCAAGTTTTCTCCTCTAGATCCGATTAACAAACCTCACCCTTGCGACTCTAGGCTCAAGCATACCTTTCCAGATGATGCTTTCCTTTAATCCTACGGGTAAGTATAGCTATGCAAGCCAGTAAACTCCTAGAAAAGCCGATTTACGAACCTCACCCGAGGGATTAGAGGTGCGAGCATATTCTTCCGGGTAATTGTTGAGTCATTTTTATATAGAGATTTTTATGCTATTTTACTCGTTATATCTTTACTTTTCTAGCATTTACACCTTATTTGCATGGAATTATTGCTTTATCTTCAGAATCTACACTCTTTGGTGTTTTTGCATCATTTCAGGGAAAAAGCAAGGGAATGCCACCATTTTCAGCGAAATCTGTATTCTCGGTAAAAACCACGGTCCACCCAGTGACCAGAACCACACCCCGTGGCTTTGGTGTCACCTTATACCGATTTTTCAGATCTTCACCCCTCAACTTATCCACGTCAGACAGAGGGCTCCAGGAGGGCAAAAGTGGAATTCGACAAGAAGAGGAGAGGAAAGGGACAAAAACCCTACTCACGTAAAGAGAAAGGGGGGATTTTCATGAGAGGATCGACTCACGACAGCACGTAATGAACCAGGCGGCGACTGAGCAGCGAAAGAAAGAAGAAAACCCTTCAACACGAGAGCGGGAAGGAGGCGGACGACCGAACCAAGGAAGAAGAAGGCCTCTCCCGGCGGCTTCTTCCTCCTGGAGGGAGTCTTGTTTTCCCATTTCTCATTTATTTGATCGCCTTTGTTAACCATTGATGTATTGATCAGATTGATTTATGCTTTGCTTTGGAACATGGATATTGTAGCTTAAACTTGTTTTAGGGCTAGGGAAAGCCCCTTGAATATTCTATGTGTGGATTATAGCTTTATATTGTGAACCCTAGATTGTCTTATCATGCTTAGTTGCACCTATCGAATGAAGTTTTACATTGTGTTAATTTCATGCTCTTAGATATCTGGTAGGGTCGAGAGGCACGTTCAGATGTTGTAAACCCTAGGTAGGAGTATCTCAATCGTCGCACAAGAGTGGTCGATTGAGTACGGGTAGTGTACACCATTTGGCACTCTTTGGGTTTATACGGGTTAAGAGTACTACGACGGTAGACGTTTGATCGTATAAGCACCTTATTGCATCGCCCGAGAGGGGACAACATGTACAAATGATGGAATGGTATGCACGATTCGGCCCTCAATGAGCTTATTCAGTTTCGCCTCCTACGACTGTAGACGCTAAATCTGGTAAACTCCTAGTCGCAAGTCGCATCACTCGAGAGAGGACTGTTGGGGTATGCCCTTAAGGCTAATGTTTGAGGCCTTGGGATTCTATCAGTATCATGTATAAACTCTTATGTTTATAAAGGCGATGGTTGTTATTCAGTTTGTTACATTGTCTGCTGCAATAAGTGTGCTTCTGAATAATGTCTCAATGCTGTTCAGCTAGGCTGACATGCTCTATGTCCTTAGTCGAGATATCTTGGTGAACATGAGACAGCTTTGATATGATTGAGACTAATATGTGTTCTAATCTTATAGGATGCTTCGAGCATGGAATAAGATGTAGACTCATGGGTACATTGGATGTACTGGATAGACCCTACTAGGATATTCAATTGCTTGTCACAATGTGAATAATCCTTGTTTGCAACAAGTGGCACATGTCCTCTGACTTGAGATCACTTGTGTTTCTAAATGATGATTGTCATTGTTTTGAGGTAGTTCAATATCATTTGAAACATAATGGTTATAGACTATCTTGGATAATGATCATGAGTCAGGTTAGGGCACTAGTGATAGATATAGGATTGCCGTCTCCTTGATTGGAGTGTGATGTTCTAAAGGGGCCCCCTCGAATGAGATGATTGAGAAAGTGTATGGCCATACCCAGGTGACTATGTTCATCTGATCTAATCATGCTCATCATATTGGAGCTACAGGCTTGACACGCTTGTCCAATAAGAACATCCAGTGGCAAAGGAAACATGTATGCCTCGTGAAATGGATTCACACTTGTGCTGTGGTTTGGGTGTAGTCTTGGAAGACTCTTTCCTTTATATCGGGAGACAGTGATGTGTTGCTAGATACCCCTCACTGATCGTGATAACGTAAGTTATCGTTACCGACATTTAAAGGAAACCCTCAGGGTCGCACAATTTGATGATATGGCTTACTTAAGTCAGATCGTGTGGACTGAATTGTCAGGGTTCAGTTTAAAGGGATTTAATCTCTGATTGTGAGTGAGATCTGGTCTAATCATGTTTGATTGATTAGGGCTTGAGATCGGTAAGCTTCGATCGAGAGAATGCTAGATCGGTGAGATCAGGGGGCATCAAGAGATGAACGGTTAGATCTGGAACCTTAGGGTTTAATTTGATCTGGACTAAAGGCTTGGCTTGATTGGTTTTTGAACCAAATCAAAATGAACCAGCTCATCAAGTGAGCGCATGGTTCAAGGGGAGAGGGTGTAACGACTAGTTCACTTGGCGTGAACGTTTAAGCGTATGTGGGTTTCTATTTTTGGAAACCATGATCTCCACATGAGACACGCATCACGTTCGAATAGAAGTGAGTTCTATTCTGGCCTTTCCCAAGATTCCTCTTGACGTTTTTCGTGTGTGGCGACACCTTGAAGCTTTGTGAGGATTCAGCCAAGAAGAAAAAATCTTCTCATCCCTTTCACTCGACAAGAACTCCTTAGAACCTTGCTAGCACAAGGAGCACTAAGGGAGTAGGCGACATCATTTGTGTGCGCACCATTTGGAGGAGAAGCGCTTGAGTCTCTTCTTCCTAGACGCCATCCAAGCAATGGCTTTGGTGAGAATCGATTCCTTGATTCTTATTTGCAATCGTTTATAAGTTGATCATATAATATGAAAGATCCAAGAAACCCCTTTCCGCTGCATGAAAACCTCCATATGCGCCTATCTAGGGTTTCGCCCCCCTTTGTTTAGGGGACTTTCAAGGTCGACTTGCGCACCTTTGGATCGCCCTAAGTTTAAAAAGGGACTTTCATATTGTTATCAATCCATGCATAGCGCATCAAGGCGGTGGACCCTAGCCTTGATCCTACTCATCCTTAGACCTTGCATCGTGCAATTACCTAGCTTTCAATTCTATTTGCCATGCGTATTTCTTGTTTAGCTTAATTTTAGATCTTAGCAACCATTTCACAACCACTTAAGGATCGTCTAGCTTGTAGTAATCTAATCAGTCGGTACTTGGTATTTGGTCTCTGTGGGATTGATACATATATATTACTTCGATAGTCCGTATACTTGCGGAATTCACCTATCAGTAATGCAGGAATTGCACGCACACAAGGCCAAGCAAGGACTTTGGCTAATACACTTAACTATCACGACTAGTAAATCGTCAAGGGCTACCCCACATCCTGATTTAGTGTTTAGCCTATCATGTTCACGGTAATAACATAGACAATGTATTCATCCATAAACATCTCTTACAACAACAGATCTTGTTCAGGAAATGCGGAAGAAATATAGATCTTGTGTTGCTCTTGTGAGGATTATACAATGAATGCAGCAAATGGACTATGAATGTCAAGTATTTCTTATAGATTTGTTCCTGAGAGGCTTGCGCACCAAGGTATCTTCGCTGGATGCAAAGGCGCAGCTCTCTTCCTCCTTCTCGCAAGCACAACCTTCGCCTTTGTTCCTTCACCTGTGCGAATCTCTCCCTTTTTTTCTTCGCACCCCTTCTCTTCTCCTTTTATTCCTGTCTTCTCTGTCTCATATCTTCCTTCCCATACCCTGATAAAACTGTTGCAGCCGCTATCTCTGCTCAGCCGAAAGAAGACTCCGCTGCCTCCTCCCATGCCCTGCAACGCCGCAGCCAACTTATCTTCACGACATCATCATTTCGTGTGAAGATCTCTTATCTGAAAGGCTGCTCCAGCCTCCTTTGTCAACGGGGCAGAATGGTCTTCAATGCCCCTGACCTTCCCCTAGGGTTAAACTGAAGAAAGCAGAGTTAAAATCGTAGTTTTGAAACAGGCGGGTCCGTGATCTCGGGCGAGAATTTGGTCGTGACCCGGTCGTGATTTGTCAGTTTCAGCTTCAGGCATAACGACGATCACGGGCATGATTCTGATCGGGACCCGGTCGTGATTTCCAACAAAGGCCTTAACGAATCTGAAAGCTTCTGGTTAGGATCATCTTGAGTTAGGATGAGCTCCTTTGCCACAAGAGTGCCAGAATCTACCCTTTTGTGGTCATTTTGACCTGAAAATGTGAAAATACCAGAACAGGTGTAGGTTCCATAGATGTATCCAAATAAAGGCAGTTATGAGGTGTAAAGTCGTGAAATCAAAATGATTTCACAAGTAAATTGACATCTAAAACTCTATATAAATCTGTGTCAACAGAATACCTACGACTTAAACCTTTGCTTGTCCTCAAACAAAAAGAAAGAAATGAAGTTCTATGAGGGTTGTTCAACTGAAGTTATACTCCCCAATGATCTATAAATGCGAAATGATTACAACTAGTCACAAGATGTACAAATCACTATAGACTTTAAAGATGTCAAGATGAAAAGTAGGGTATCCAGGTTAAATTTATAGACAACAGTTGCACGATAATATTGGATAGAAAATAGTTCCTTACCACATGAAACACCAATACACTCAAAGCACCAAAAGTGTAAACTCTAAAGTGGTAGTAAAGGCCTTACTAATGACTTCGGTACCACCGCACTTTTGCCTCTTTTCCGTAATGCCAAGTCGTAGCTTTGGTACCACTGCCTTCTTTTCTTTCTGGTTTGCAGTGCCAAGTTACAACTTTGGTACCACTGCCCCTTTCTTTTCAATATTTTCTCTTCTTTTAGTGGTAGTGCCAAGTCAGAACTTCGGTACCACTGCCTTCTTTCTTTCTTTTTCTTTTTGTTGGGTAGTGCCAAGTTGTAGCTTCCGTACCACTGCTCTTATTCCTTTTTTTCTTTTCCTTCTATTTCTTATACAGTGCCAAGTCAGAGGAGCTCGAACCAAAACTAATACTAAGAGTTACCAAGGGTGATAAGTGTGTGTCAAGTGGTTCGGTCTATAGTCTTCCAAATAAATAGTACGCATGTTGACATATAGATGCTTCCTAGATTCAAAGCTCGTCAAAGTTCAATCCTTAAGTTTCCAGTGTATAAGGGATCGAGTGACTAGTTGTTCAACATAAATGACGCGCTTAATGAAGAGTGAGAGTCTAGATCAATCATAAATGAGGCAAATGTTTCATGAATAAGAATCAATCATGAATGAGGAAAACATTAATCAATGAAAGCAAGAGAATGCAGCTAGGACCTACGACTTAAGACTTTTGCATGTCTAGGCAATAATGGTTAATGAAGTTTGGTCCTTATCTACAAAGTCATAATGAAAGCATGTGCGAATGGTACAGCATGTCAAAGAGGTAGAGTCATGAGAATATCTGTGCCAAGCTGAAACATTATCAAAGTAACTTACAATAAAAATATCATGAAAATAGAGCGCATTGATAGTAAAGAGAGTTAAAGCTTGGCAGATGTGCTACAACAGCACATTAATAACATCACAATAAATATTATCAGTTCACCGTCACATGCAAATAGTATAAAGTTAAACCATCAGTACAACATCCATCACGAAAGAGTAAAAGTCATGACAACCTATCAAAATGTGTAAGTACCCTCACCCAAAGAGCAAAAGATGCATCATCCCAGATGCATATAGCATAGGTACGTAACAAAAAAGGGTGAGGGAAGACTTACTAGAGTGCAGCCCTACTCACTGCACTCAGCCGGGCCGTCATCGTCGTCGTCGACCTGCTCGGATGAGTCAGAATCAAAAACATGGATGGTATCGTCAACGTCCTCGTCTTCGTCCCATGGTGGTGGTGGTGCCATGTTGCTGTGAAGAAAGATCTCAATGCACTATACCGTGTCCATCAGGGCTACTAGCTGCTTCCCTTGTTGAATCTGGTCCTGGCGAAGCAGGTGAAGCATGTCATCTGTGGAGGGTCTGGCAGCAGTCCTTGGTTGCCCACCGATGGAAAAGCTGGGGTCAACATATAGTGGCACTGTCTGGTCCTCGGGCACTGTCGGCACCGGATATAAGCGCCAGTTGGCATTGTCCCTGATGTCTGTGCGAGCAGAGTTGGGTAAAACCATGGTGGTATTCGTGTCTGCAAAGGTCACATGGTAGATATCTCCTCTCCTCACAATCATCTTCATTGAGAGAAGATGCTCCAGGTCTAAACGCCGGCTCCCTACTGCCTCAGGCTGGCCATACGGGTTATGGCCCAAAGAGAGTGCTATCATGGTGATCATGCCCCCGATGCAGATAACTCCTTTCTGCGCATGAGCCACACACATGAATTGCCTGGCAAGATGGTATCCAGTATTGATTTGAAAGTGGTGCAGGAGTCTCCATAAACATAATAATTCCGGCTGGCGGACGATTCCATCTTCCCTCGCAAAGATCGAATGCGCGAGTAACCTGTGTGCATAGCGGATGCAAGGATTGGAGAGCATGGATGCTCTGGCATTTTGGGGTGAGTAGGCCGACATGGAGGAGATGCATCTCCAGAAAATATCTTTGTTGAAGTTCGGTGGCCCAACTCTGGAAGCGTATGCCGGGAAGCCGAATATGTCGTTCAGGTCAGCAATGGTGAGGCGATACTCTGTATTCACCAATCGGAATGTGAGAAGGCCTGGGTCTGTATCCAGCGCCGAGACCTTGAGTCCACTGAGCTGAGAAATTCGAGGGTGAACGGGATGTATGTGGGATGAGCATACTGCAGAAATCGTCCCCACCCAAATTGACGGAAAATCCAAAGCAGATCATCGAAGATGCCGAGTGCAGCCAGCGCTGGCGGATCAATGTAACTAGTATTGATAATTTTTTGGTTAGATAGAACTTGATACCTCGCCGCCTGATGACTGTCTCGCATTTGCATTTCCGGCGATACGGATTGCTGTGGTGGCGCCGTGGGTCGAGGGCTCGTTGCTCCAGCTGGGGGCTTGCCAGTGTTCTACTTCCTTGGCGGCATGGTTGCTTGAGCAGTGAAGAGAGGACACAGAAGTATCGGCAGCTGATTGAAGATGAGCTCGCGGCGAAATAAGGACTGAAAGCTTGGAATGAGAGCTCGCCGGAGGTGATCGGAGAATTCACCGAAGGGTTGATGGTCAGCGGTGAAGTAGACAGCGGCGACTGGTGGGGCACAGCAGTGGGGTCGCGCAAGGCACGGACGCGACTAAAAGATCGGGAACCCTAGGGTGAATTTCGGGTGAGCTGCTTAAGTGAAAGTTTTAACGGATCGGGTTGGCCAGGCGGATCCGTTAAGTCGCTAAGGTTTAGTGATCTCCCCCGAGATTTCCATCAGGATCTGGTCATGAAATATGTAGAAACTGTTGCTGAGAAATCACGGTCGAGATTTTCGTCGGTACCCAGGTGTGATCTTCTCGCAGATTTTTGATGCAAGTCTTCACGGTGGTGGCTTCAATTACGGGGCAGCCGTGACGTCCTCATAAATTTTGTACTTGTTCTGTCTTCTGGATATCTTGCCCATGATTTTCATCATGACCTACCTGTGATTTCTTCTGTAAGACTATGCGCAATTTTCACAGCTGTGCCTTTAGTTACGGGCCTGCCGTGAACCTTTCGGCAGATAAGTCTCGTTTTGCCTCTTCGGAAAATCTTGGTCACAACTTTCAGCGTTCCCTAGTCAGGATTTTCTCGTGAAATTTTTTGTTACTGATTATGGTCGTGGCTTCAGTGTCTTTCTTGCCGTAATGCTCTCGGTGAATTTTCTGATGTTTGAGCTGAGTGAGAATCACGATCGAGATTTCTATCTGAACCCGCCCGTGATTTTGGAAAAATCGGCAGAAAACGCCTCTTTCTACTACATCAGTTTGTGATATTCCTGTGTCATTCAAAGTCAAATAAAAGTATCGATGTCCACGGCTAAATAAACGGGAGTATAACAAACAATGCAAGTTATGAAATGGCACAACAAGGCCCAAATGTTGTTTTCAATTTTCAGTAGAGTCAATCGACAATGCTGAAGATAAACAAGATCGATTCATAGATGTACATTATGCTCTCAAATTCAAAGATCATTAGAAATCAATTAGTGAAGATGCTATGCATTTGGTTTTCCAACAAATCAGATGAAACTTGTTAAATGTTGGTAGCATTGGCATTCGGAATTGGTAGTTATCAACGTCGTAGTTCATGCGCGTTTCCTGCAAGAGTATCATCATTGTTAAACATCAAAACCATGTGTTGGAACGAAATGACTACGACTAAGAAATGAAATCCAAACTCATAGTAGAGAAGGTTTAAAACATTCTAAGGCTGGATTGGCATGTCCTAGCATACAATCACTAATTATCAAAAGAGCTTCTAAGAATATGCAAACTAACTAAAGCTTTAACAAAACATGAAAACGAAAAAGAAAGATGCTAAAAATAAATTTAACTAAAGTAAGATGCTTGGGTTGCCTCCCAAGAAGCGCTGATTTAATGGTCCGTCAGCTTGACCATAGTTTGTGTCATTCTGGCGAAGGAGGGTCCATGAGGAGCAATGCAGTGTCCTCCGATATCGGTTCATGGGAGATGTAGTGCTTGAGTCCTTGTCCGTTAACTTTGAATGTACCAGTTGACTCTCGGAAGATGTTTACAGCACCATGAGGGTAAACTTTTTGTACTACATATGGTCCCGTCTGTTGGGGTATGCCCTTAAGGCTAATGTTTGAGGCCTTGGGTTGTTAACAGTATCATGTATAAACTCTATGTTTATAAAGGCAATGGTTGTTATTCAGGTTGTTGCATTATCTGCTGCTATATGTATACTTCTGAATAATGTCTCAATGGTGTTCAGCTTGGCTGACATGCAGTATAGTCCTTAGTCGAGATATCTTGGTGAACATGAGACAGCCTTGATATGATTGAGACTAATATGTGTTCTAATCTTATAGGATGCTTCGAGCATGGAATAAGATGTAGACTCATAGGTACATTGGATGTACTGGACTGACCCTACTTAGGATATTCAATTGCTTGTCACAATGTGAATAATCCTTATGTGCAAACAAGTGGCATATTTCCTCTGACTTGAGATCACTTGTGTTTCTAAATGAGGATTGGCATTGTCTTGAGGTAGTTCAATATCATTTGAAATATAATGGTTATAGATTATCTTGGATAATGGGCATGAGTCATGTTAGGGCATTAGTGATAGATATAGGATTGCCTCTCCTTGTTTGGAGTGTGATGTTCTAAAGGGGCCCCCTGTATGAGATGGTTGAGAAAGTGTATGGCCATACCCAGATGACTATGTTCATCTGATCTAACCACTCTCATCATGTTGGAGTTACAGGCTTGACACGCTTGTCCAACGAGAACATCCAGTGGCAAAGGAAACATGTATGCCTAGTGAATTGAATTCACACTTGTGCTGTGTTTGGGTGTAGTCTTGGAAGACTCTTTCCTTTATATCGGGAGACAGTGATGTGTTGCTAGATACCCCTCTCTATTCGTGATAACGTAAGTTATTGTTACCGACATTAAAGGAAACCCTTAGGGTCGCACAATTTGATGATATGGCTTACTTATGTCAGATCGTGTGGACTGAATTGTTTTGGTTCAGTTTAAAGGAGTTTAAACTCTGATTGTAAGTGAGATCTGGTCTGATCATGTTTGATTGATTAGGGCTTGAGATCGGTAAGCTTCGATCGAGAGAATTGATGCTTGATCGATGAGATCAGGAGCATCAAGAGATGAATGGTTAGATCTTGAGCCATTTGTTTTGACAAGATCTGAACCAATGCTGGTTTGATTTGGTCTTTGAACCAAATGCAATTGAACCGAATTAAATTGAACCGGTTCACTTATGTGAACGCATGGTTCAAAGAGGAGAGGAGTTATCGATGGCTTTAAGTGGTGGCTTCAAGTGGAGTTGTGAACATACTATATTTGGAAGGCGTTTTTCTTTGAGAAAAGAAACGCTCCCACGTTCGAACGCCATCGTGCTCTCGCCTCTTCTCCTCTCGTCTTGGGTTGTCTTCACGCCAAGAAGGAGATTCGGTCAGCCAAGAAAAGCATCTCATCTCCTTCACGCATCGAGGACTTCTTGAAGAGCTTTGCTAGCACAAGGTTCACGCCAAGGGAGAAAGCCATCATCACCTTGTGTGCGTCCACTTTGGAGGAGAGCCGCTTGCCCTCTTGCTTCCAAGTCGCCATCCAAACAATGGCTTTGGTAAGATCACAACTTGATCTTTGCAAACATAAGGTTAATCATATGTTCATGCCACATGCGATCTTCATGAAATCCCTATTTCCGCCCATGCAAATTTTAGAAGTGCATACGTTCAGGGTTTTCGCCCCCCCCCCCCCCCCCCCCACTTTCAATTGGTATCAGAGCATAGTTTCGGTATGATTCATATGATTGCCATGATGTGATTGTGATCCATGCTTGACTTATAGGATAGATCTTCTTCACAGTTACATGCGCTTACTTGATGCTATGTTTACATAAAATGTTTGTGCATGTATCATTGTTATAAGAAGTGTGCGCATTTTTCATAGTTGTTTTCAAACAATATTTATTTCATGCGCGATTCCATATAGATCTATCGGCGCCTACTTGAAATACTTAGACGGGTTACTAGGGTTGAAGTCGTCAGTCTAGTCTGGACCCAACAGCCTGATCAGACCATCTGACAGCCTAGATGGGTCGACCAAATAGCACCTATGCGCAAGCATGAGGTGGCTATAGGTCGACTGCAGAAGGGCGTGTAGCGATGTCTGATTGAGGCAACCAGTGAACGATCATGATTAAGGCCCGGGGTCACACCCGCTTGCCAGAAATCATGTGGGACGTTCAGCCCTTAAGGCATGCATTGTTGACCATGAGGTCGACGCAAGTCAGTTATGACTTGGTGCATGCAAGGGCAGTGGGTCTGACTTGGTCTGATGAGTGGATCCCTATTAATGGACCGTTGTAAGGTAGTAGGGCACATAAGGAAATAAAATTGATACCATGGGGTTTTTCAAAAATTTTACTTTCCTGTTATGGATCACATGTTGTTTGTTTAACCTGATTGCATGTCTATTTCATCTTATGTGGGCTGCCCTATTTATGTGCTGTGCTGGGGCCTGCGTGCCTGGATTAATTAATTGTAAATTATTTTTGTGATATGCGAATCACATTTTAATTTATGTTAATGTGTAATTGACCTGCGAGTCAAATCATGTCTAGATAGATTAAATGTAAATTAATCAGACATGAGCACAGAGCATACATGGCAGAGGCGCATGCAGCAAGTAGCTTCACCAGTGGGAGGCCTAGAGTTCGACTCTAGTACAGGCGCATGCTACCGGGTGGGCGCATCTGAGCTGCAGAGGGCGCATGGCCCCGGGCTGAGCCAGATCAAGTGCAAAAGACCCATGAAGAGCACAAGTGAAGACTTGTGTAAAACTAGGGTTTTACTTAGGCTTAATGGGCGTTTACCACATAAGATCATTGTGCTTTCTATTTACTGTTTAAGTAATATTAGCACCTGCATGAGTTAATCTTCTGCTATCACTATAGGATATGCATGTTAGTAAGAAGATAAAAGGACCGTTAAAATCCAACGTTAAATATCAAGCACGTAAGCCTTCTGATGCGAAACCTCACTGTTCTGACTATCGTTGGGGCCGTGTTGTACCCACTCAGTGGGCACGCCCAGCTATCTTCAGACGGTGTGTGGTTACACCTGCGTGTTACAGAGAAGGGATTTATCGCTTCTCGTTGCTCAGCATAGCACGTGGTGGTCCAGGGAGTAGGTCAGGTCAGCTTGACCATGTAGGCTACATATTGAGCATATGTTAGCTATATGGAGGCAGCCATCTGTGGAATCAGAAACTGTGTTGTTCCAACTCAGTTGGCACAGTCTTCTGGATTGCCTAGATGAAGGGGAATCGCACGGGTTGGCGATTGGCATGCATAGCCTACCAGTGATTAGTGCTTGAACTCTCTGTGCATCTTATCTCGCCTGAGCGGGACGCGGAGACCAAGTATGAAATCTGGATCCCATCTCACTAAAAGAGTTTTACTCTTTCGGACTGTTTTATTGGATTTTTCAGTCAGATAAAATAGTGAGAAAAGAATCACTCTTAAGTCCTGGAATGATTCTAACATTGATACTGACCTTGTTGTTCTTGCTATGTTGTAGATTCCTGCAGCAACGAACACCACAGGGTTCAATGTGCGATCCTTACTGGAAAGGGAGAAGTTTGCTGGGCCAAACTTCTCAGACTGGTACGGACACCTTAAGATTGTTCTTAAGGCTGAGAGGAAGCTGTATGTCCTTGAGACGGCAATACTGCCTCAACCCGCTGCGAACGCCGCAAGGGCGGTTCGGGATGCTTATGAGAAGCATGTCAATGATAGCATTGATGTCGCTTGCCTTATGCTTGCGTCTATGACGCCAGAGCTGCAGCGTCAGCATGAAGATTTATCTGCTATTGAAATTATAGCAAATCTCAAAATGTTGTATGCTGCACAGGCAAGGACAGAACGCTATAACTTGACAAAACTTTTCTTTCAGAGCAAACTGACTGAAGGGAGTCTAGTGGGAGCTCACGTACTCAAGATGATTGGGTACAAAGAGGCTCTAGAGAAACTGGGACACACCATCAATCAGGAACTTGTTGTAGACATTATCTTGCAGTCTCTCCCGGTCTCTTTCGATCCGTTCATCATTAATTTTAATATGAACAAGATCGACTGTACACCGGCAGAGTTACTGAACATGCTCTGTACTACAGAGCAGACTCTTGAAAAGGGAAAGCCTTCATCCTCTGTCTTGATGGTTCCTTCAAGGAACAAGAAGAAGGGGAAGAAGGGCAAAGCCCCTATCAAGAGCTATAACAAAGCTCTGAAACAAAAGATGAAGCGGTCGAAGGACAACAGATGCTTCCATTGTGGCCAGCTGGGTCACTGGAAGAAGGACTGTAAAGCGCTCCAAGGAGATAAGAAGGGAAGCAAGCCTTTCGCTTCTGGCTCAGGTATTTTTGTGACTGAAGTCATGGTATCTTCTTCTATTTCATGGGTGTTGGACACTGCATGTGGAGTTCACATTTGTTCAAATGTACAGGAACTCAAGAGAAGAAGACAGGTGGGACAGCATGAGGTGGACCTACGAGTTGGAAACGGGGCACGGGTTGCTGCTGTTGCCGTAGGACAATATAACATCTCTTTACCATCTGGTCTTGTATTAGAACTGGACAATTGTTATTTTGTACCGAGCATAACTAAGAATATTATCTCTATTCCTGCTCTTGTCAGGAAAGGGTTTTCCTTTGAATGCAAAACTTTAAAGTGTTGTATTTCATTTGATAATATTGTTTATGCTACTAGGTCGATTAACAATGGGTTATTCATGTTGGACATGGAATGTTCTGTACAACAAATTGATAATAAGAAAGCCAAGTATGCTGATGACAGCACCTTGCTATGGCATAGTCGTTTAGGCCATATTAACAAGAAGCGCATTAAGCGGTTGCATGACCATGGACTGCTGGGATCATTCTCCTATGAGGAGCTTGATACATGCAAAGCTTGTTTAATGGGTAAAATGACGAAGTCTCCTTTTTCTAATAAAGGTCAAAGGGCTTCAGGTTTACTTGACCTCATTCACAGTGATGTGTGTGGGCCATTTAGTAAACATGCCAGAGGTGGCTATTTATACTTCATTACTTTTACTGATGATTTCAGTAGATACGGTTATGTCTATCTTATGAGACATAAGAGTGAATCTTTTGATAAGTTCAAAGAGTTCAAAAATGAAGTACAGAATCAGTTAGGCCGAAATATCAAGGCACTTCGTTCAGATCGAGGTGGAGAATACTTGAGTCGAGAGTTTACTGACTATCTGAAGGAGTGTGGGATTATCTCACAGCTCACTCTGCCAGGAACACCGCAATGGAATGGTGTGTCCGAGAGGAGAAATAGAACCTTATTGGATATGGTTCGTTCAATGATGAGTCAGGCTACTTTACCTTACTCCTTTTGGGGATTTGCACTGGAAACAGCTGCAAAGGTACTAAACCGAGTGCCATCCAAGGCCGTTTCAAAGACTCCATATGAGTTATGGTATGGGAAACAGCCGAGCTTGACATTTATTAAAATCTGGGGTTGCGAGGCTTATGTCAAAAAGCTCGCCTCTAGGAAACTGGAGAGCAGATCTGATAAATGTATCTTTGTCGGTTACCCTAAAGAAACTAAGGGTTATTATTTCTACGATCCCAAGGAGAACAAAGTATTTGTTGCTCGTACGGCTATTTTTCTTGAGAAGGAATTTCTTCTGCAAGAGGCCAGTGGGAGAGAAATAAAGCTGGATGAGAATCCAGAAGAAGGACAAAGAAGTCAAACTCAGTTGGATGAGCCTGAGGCAATAGAACAGGTTACTGAACAACCTGAGACTCAGATATCACGGGAACCGCGAAGATCGGGAAGGATCCGTCGACAGCCTGAGCGCTATGACGGAGTCTACATCATTAATGATGAACCCCTCACTTATGCGGATGCGGTCAGTGGACCGGAATCAGCAAGATGGCTTGAAGCTATGCGAGCCGAGATGGACTCCATGTCAGATAACCAAGTCTGGGATTTGGTTGATCCGCCTCAGGGAGTAATCCCTATAGGCTGTAAGTGGATCTTCAAAAAGAAGATTGACATGGATGGTAACATGGTTACCTATAAAGGCAGGCTAGTTGCGAAAGGTTTCAAACAAATCTACGGGATAGATTATGATGAAACTTTCTCTCCTGTAGCCATGTTCAAGTCTATTCGGATTATTCTCGCGATAGCTGCATATTATGATTATGAGATCTGGCAAATGGATGTGAAAACCGCTTTCCTTAACAGAAAACTAGAAGAGGATGTGTATATGACACAACCTGAAGGTTTCATCAATCCATCAGATCGTCATAAAATATGCAAATTAAAGAAGTCCATTTATGGACTTAAACAAGCATCGAGAAGCTGGAATATTCGTTTTGATGAATCAATCTGTGAATTTGGTTTCATCAAAAATGAAGATGACCCGTGTGTATATAAGAGGTTTAGTGGGAGCGTGATTACTTTCCTAGTCCTCTACGTCGATGACATCTTGATCATTGGAAACGATATTCCTGAACTGCATGCCGTTAAAGCATGGTTAAGAAAATGTTTCCAGATGAAAGATTTAGGAGAAGCAGCCTATGTATTAGGTGTGAAGATCTACAGAGATAGATCTAAGAGGCTTCTCGGGCTGTGCCAGAGTACTTACATTGATAAAGTCCTGGAGAGATTCCATTTAGAAAATTCTAAAAGAGGAAATCTTCCAGTCAGACATGGTCTGAATCTTTCGAAGAGCCAGTGTCCTCAAACACAGTCTGAGAAAGATGAAATGGACAACACGCCTTATGCTTCGGCTATTGGGTCCATTATGTATGCGATGTTGTGTACTCGCCCAGACGTCGCTTACAGGTTAAGCGTGACCAGTCGATTCCAAAGTAATCCAGGTAAGGCACACTGGATTTCAGTCAAGAACATTTTGAAAATATCTTCGGAGGACCAAAGATATGTTCTTGATATATGGAGGTCAGGAAGAACTCAGTATTGAAGGATATACTGACGCTTCGTTCCAATCTGACCAGGATGATTTTCGATCGCAATCAGGCTATGTTTTTAGCTTGAATGGAGGAGCAGTGGTGTGGAAAAGTTTCAAACAATCAATTGTTGCTGATTCCACAACAGAGCCGAGTATGTTGCAGCCTCAGAAGCATCAAAGGAGGCAGTGTGGATTCGTAAGTTCATTCAGGAACTTGGTGTTGTTCCTTCGAGTGCAGATCCTTTGGTTATCTTCTGTGATAACACTGGAGCAATAGCACAAGCAAAGGAACCACGGGCGCACCAGAAGTCCAAGCACATACAGAGAAGGTTTCATTTGATCCGTGAGATCATAGATCGAGGAGAGATCAAGATCTGCAAGGTTCATACAGATGACAATCTAGCTGACCCGCTTACAAAGCCTCTGGCGCAGCAGAAGCATGAGAAGCACTGTAATAATATGGGTTTGAGATTTCTCAACCATTAGATTAAGTGCAAGTGGGAGATTGTTGGGGTATGCCCTTAAGGCTAATGTTTGAGGCCTTGAGTTGTTATCAGTATCATGTATAAACTCTATGTTTATAAAGGCAATGGTTGTTATTCAGGTTGTTGCATTATCTGCTGCTATATGTATACTTCTGAATAATGTCTCAATGGTGTTCAGCTTGGCTGACATGCAGTATAGTCCTTAGTCGAGATATCTTGGTGAACATGAGACAGCCTTGATATGATTGAGACTAATATGTGTTCTAATCTTATAGGATGCTTCGAGCATGGAATAAGATGTAGACTCATAGGTACATTGGATGTACTGGACTGACCCTACTTAGGATATTCAATTGCTTGTCACAATGTGAATAATCCTTATGTGCAAACAAGTGGCATATTTCCTCTGACTTGAGATCACTTGTGTTTCTAAATGAGGATTGGCATTGTCTTGAGGTAGTTCAATATCATTTGAAATATAATGGTTATAGATTATCTTGGATAATGGGCATGAGTCATGTTAGGGCATTAGTGATAGATATAGGATTGCCTCTCCTTGTTTGGAGTGTGATGTTCTAAAGGGGCCCCCTGTATGAGATGGTTGAGAAAGTGTATGGCCATACCCAGATGACTATGTTCATCTGATCTAACCACTCTCATCATGTTGGAGTTACAGGCTTGACACGCTTGTCCAACGAGAACATCCAGTGGCAAAGGAAACATGTATGCCTAGTGAATTGAATTCACACTTGTGCTGTGTTTGGGTGTAGTCTTGGAAGACTCTTTCCTTTATATCGGGAGACAGTGATGTGTTGCTAGATACCCCTCTCTGTTCGTGATAACGTAAGTTATCGTTACCGACATTAAAGGAAACCCTTAGGGTCGCACAATTTGATGATATGGCTTACTTATGTCAGATCGTGTGGACTGAATTGTTTTGGTTCAGTTTAAAGGAGTTTAAACTCTGATTGTAAGTGAGATCTGGTCTGATCATGTTTGATTGATTAGGGCTTGAGATCGGTAAGCTTCGATCGAGAGAATTGATGCTTGATCGATGAGATCAGGAGCATCAAGAGATGAATGGTTAGATCTTGAGCCATTTGTTTTGACAAGATCTGAACCAATGCTGGTTTGATTTGGTCTTTGAACCAAATGCAATTGAACCGAATTAAATTGAACCGGTTCACTTATGTGAACGCATGGTTCAAAGAGGAGAGGAGTTGTGAACATACTATATTTGGAAGGCGTTTTTCTTTGAGAAAAGAAACGCTCCCACGTTCGAACGCCATCGTGCTCTCGCCTCTTCTCCTCTCGTCTTGGGTTGTCTTCACGCCAAGAAGGAGATTCGGTCAGCCAAGAAAAGCATCTCATCTCCTTCACGCATCGAGGACTCCTTGAAGAGCTTTGCTAGCACAAGGTTCACGCCAAGGGAGAAAGCCATCATCACCTTGTTTGCGTCCACTTTGGAGGAGAGCCGCTTGCCCTCTTGCTTCCAAGTCGCCATCCAAACAATGGCTTTGGTAAGATCACAACTTGATCTTTGCAAACATAAGGTTAATCATATGTTCATGCCACATGCGATCTTCATGAAATCCCTATTTCCGCCCATTCAAATTTTAGAAGTGCATGCGTTCAGGGTTTTCGCCCCCCCCCCCCTGTTGGTGTATATGCCCTAGGACCTAGTTTTGGTCCACTTATGTACTACTTGACTTTGATATTTATATATATATCATTCTGGCATTGTCATTGTCAATGTTTGTTTACATCTGCGCACATGTACTAACATGATAATGTCCCTGGAGACAGATTGGATCTGTGCTCAAACTATTGTCCCCAGTCGATGTACCTTAGTGGATATGGGACAGCTTTGGTACTTGAGAGACTGGTATGTGAGCTGGTTAAGTATGTGGTGCTAACGCAGACACATGGGTATATCATTGGAGGATATACTGGAAAGACCCGCTGTGAGGCTATGACTTGGTGTCATAAGTTATCCTCACAAGTGATAGGAGATGCATTGATCCCTTGACTTGAGGTCATTGATCGTTCTATATGGTTAGCGACTTGCTTTGATACAACCTAACACCTCGCCGTAGTTGGGAGGTCATAACGGTTGTCATTGAGCATATCACGACCCATATGAGAAGGTCAATGGACAGACATAGGATTTGCCCCTTCCTTAGGGAAGTATGATATCCATGGAACTCCTCTATGGTTCTATGACTGAGAGTGTATGGCCATACCCAGGTAAGAACCTGTTTTAGTCATAGCCATGTGATTGGGTGAAAACAAGTGGTGACACACTTGTCCAATCGGATATCAGTCCGGCAAAGAGACTGTAATGCATCTGTACCTAGTTGCGATGATGGGGATGTCGATGTCGATATCCATTCCAATGACCTGGGTAGCAGCGATGCACTGCTAGGTGCCACTCACTGCTTGTGGTGACCTTTGGTCAGCACTGCCAGCGTCAGAAGAACCTACAGGGTCGCACACCTTGATACTTGAGTTCTCGTATTGATCGAGAAGCCTTATGATCAAGTTATTGGATAACTCGGATCTAATTGGGAGATTTCATCAGCACCAATGGGCCTGATGAGATGGAAGAATGTTATTGGAGCCAAACTTCATTTTTGGCAGGTTGACCCGTATTTGACCATGGTTGGTCACACTTGGATTAGGGTTGCATTGGATTGGATCCAAATGCTTAAATCAACCCATAGGATGAAGTTTGGGCTAGCTCAATATCCAAGGAAGCCCAATAACAAGTTCTCATGAAGAGAAGAGAGGCTAAAAGGGTATAATGGGGAGAAACCCAACCCCATTGGCGCCTAGGGGGCATAATGGGGTTAGGGTGGCAAAATTGCTTCATTAAGGAAGCAATTTGCGCCTAGCCCTTCTCCCTTGATGGTATGAATGCCTTTAAGGCATGTCTTGGGCTGATATGGTACTTGGGCAATTATGGAAAGGTTGAATGAAGTTTATGGTAAAGTCTTGGAGACTTTCCTTGCATCAAACCTCCTCATCCTAGCCCTACACTTGTCATGATCCTAGCCCTTGCCCTAATCGCCTCTTGCCCTATATATGTGACCCTAGCCTCCCCCTCTTAGATGATTCATCCTTGGAGGCATGAACTTAAGAAGGGAGCGAGAGTAAGGAGCATTGGCGCAATCTCTTCCTCTTCCATCAAGTGGCCGCAAGCTTCTCCTTCCTTACCACTTGGCGCATCTTTCTCTCTTGGTGGCGCAAGGTGGTTGGAGCATCTCCCTAAGGCTTGGATCTTCTTCCCGAGGCTAGCACCGGGCGTGGAAGAAGAGGACTCGAGGCATCCGTGTGTGTGAGACTGCAGAGGGCGCACACTTGGGCGCCTATCACGACATCGACCTCATCTTGCTCTGAGGTATTTTCTAACTCATCGTGTCGACCCCCTTGCATGCGATCTTCACTGGGTTTTTGGGACGGACCTGTTTCGGGGACATTCTTCCGCTGTGCAATGTATGTATGTGTCTCTGAAAAATTGTAAAATGTCCCCGGGGTTTCCCAACAGTGGTATCAGAGCGACTTGCAAGACTCGAACGAAGTTTTATGCTTTTCTTTCATGCTCACATGCCATATCTCTATTTTCGAAAATAGCATGATGCATGGCAAACGATTTTTTCTAAGTAGGAAAAAATTAGGGTTTCTTGTTTCTATCATCCTCTCAATCTCTTTTGGATTTTTGGACTATTTTTCTTGTCTGATTTAAAGATCAAAGGCGCACGTAGTTTTGTCAAGTAGGACGGGCATTGTGTCTTCGGACTGGCCAAGTCTCTTGATCTGACAAAATTGCCAGCCGAAAGAATCTCTGAAATCACCTTGAAAAATAAATCGCAATTAACCAAAAGATTTGTGAGAAGAAGAGGAGAAAAAGAGACTAGTTTTAATGAAAAAGTAAAATTTCAGATTTTATGTTTTTCATGAGCATGTAGAATTGCATGAGTAAATACCTTGATTGTGCATAATGTTGTGATCATTAGTCAAGCCCCCCTTTGCATGCCTGTGATGTATCCTCGTGAGGCCTGCGTGCCGCTTTTCCTTTTGCTTTTAAGAAGACTAGGGAAGCGCATGTACTTGGAGCTTGGCGCATGCATGAAGTTGGCGCACCTTGCATGGTGGCGCAACAAGCATCAAGGAAAAGGCGCAAGCTTGCTTGATGGCACAAGTTAGGCATGGCCGAACCCTTTAGTTTGAGAGCTAGCTAACTTGGCATCTTTCATTGTGGCGCATTCTCCTTGGAGGAAGATCATGGCATTGGCCGAACCTTTGAGGTCTACCCTTAAGGTTTGAGAGCTAAGCCATGAAGGAAGGACCTTGGAGCCAACCATGAAGACCAAGATAGAGGGCGGCTAGGATAGGTCTTTCTTAGGGGCTTGAGTCCTATGTCAAGAGATGAACCTCCTTTGGCATGGGTTGGTTCAATATCTTGAAAGGGCTTTGATCACATCATCTTTTACTGCTTTCCTTATCTGCTAAAAGCATGCCTGTGATGTTTTATCATTATGTTATCACTATAGGATTGCATGCCTGTATTGTTAGACATAAGATAAAACTGATGAGACCTTAAAAACCCTCATAAAATATCAAGTCTAGAAGCCTTCTAACGCGTAGCCCTCACTAAGCTATCGATCAGTGGAGTTGTGAACTGGTTCCCACCCTCGTGGGACACACCCACTTATCTTTAGAAAGTGTGTGGTGACAATGGTTTCCCCAGTCCAGTTTTAACCTGGGCGTGCCTTCGCAAGGAAACTCATTGGCCCTGGGCATAAACGGTTAGGAATGGACTTGACTAGAAATTCACATGTACTGGGCACATAGTGAAAGTCTAGAGGCATCGTTGAGAGGTTAGGGTTTCATGTTATATCCAGCCCTCGCTGGACATGAAATGCCCAAGACTGTCTCAACAAGGGGAGTTGCTTGGAGCAACCGGCTGGCGCGCCCACCTTAGGAAACATGAGTTACTTTGTGCATCTCATCCCACCCTCGTGGGACGCAAAGCCTCAAGTGAAATAAGGATCCCATCTCACTAGGAAGTCTTAAACTTCCCGATTGACTTTGTGGGTTGTCAATTCGAATTTAAAATAGTGGGAGCAGTAATCATTTAAAACAAGTCCAGTTTAAATGATTCGAAGTAGTACTAATCTGCTGTTTCTTGGTTATTGTAGAACAATGAACAATGGCAGATGGTCACTGCGATCTACCCTGGAAAGGGATAAGTTGGTTGGATCCAACTTAAAGGATTGGTATATGAACTTGAGAATTGTGCTCAAGCTCGAGAGGAAGCTATATGTCCTTGAGAAGCCAATTCCTGAGCCACTTCCATGCTTGGCCTCAGCAGCTGAGAAGGATGCTTATGATAAGCATCAAGCTGATACTTTGGAGATTGCACAATTGATGCTAACCAACATGTCGCCCGAGCTAAGAGGGCAATATGAATCTAAGAGTGCCTCTGAAATTATTTCTAGTCTAAGGCAGCTCTTTGATGCATTGGTTGAGCTCAACCCTCCTAAAGTAGACATTCAATGTGTTAAGCCCAAAGGCTTAACTAAAACATTGAAAATAAAGATGGAAAGAGTCAGGAATAATAAGTGCTACTCATGTGGAGGACCACCTCACATGATAAAGGACATAGTACGACTTCAGAATGAGAAGAAGAGAGGCAAGGCTTCGTCTTCATGCTCAGGTATCTATGTTACAGAAGTCAATCTTTCTACTTCTATGTCATGGGTATTGGATACCGCATGTGGAGCTCATATTTGTACAAATATGCAGGGGCTCAAGAGAAGTAGATCGGTGCGACCTGGAGAGATTGACCTACGCGTTGGAAATGGGGCACAGGTTGCTGCTGTTGCTGTAGGCGTCTTGACTCTCTCCTTGCCTTCTGGACTTCTATTAGAACTAGATAATTGCTTTTGTGTACCTTTACTTACTAAGAACATTGTATCCATTCCTTGCTTAGCAAAGAAGGGATTTAAGTTTGAAATAAATAAGAACTCTTGTTCCTTTTCATTTGCAAATATGTTCTATGGGAAGGGTACTTTGTGCAATGGTCTGTATATCTTGGATATGGAAAGTTCTATCTGTAACATAAGTAATAAAAGGACCAAACTGAGTGGTTCAGTTGGTGCTTTCCTATGGCACTGTCGATTAGCCCATATAAACAAAAATCGCATCCAACAACTCCATGCAAATGGATTGTTAGATTCAAGTTCCTTGGAGGAATTTGATACCTGTGAACCTTGTTTATTGGGGAAAATGACAAAAGCACCCTTCACCAAGATAAGTGAGAGGGCAGGAGGTTTATTGGATCTCATACATACTGATGTGTGTGGGCCTTTCAATAAACAAGCCAGAGGAGGGTACAACTACTTCATTACCTTCACTGATGACTTCAGTAGGTATGGATATGTCTACCTAATGAGACATAAATATGAGTCCTTTGAGAAATTCAAAGAGTTCAAGAATGAAGTAGAGAACCAGCTTGGAAGATCCATTAAGGCTCTTCGATCAGATCGAGGTGGAGAATACCTGAGTGGAGAGTTCTTTGACTATCTGAGAGAGTCTGGGATCATATCCCAACTCATTCCTCCTGGAACACCTCAATGGAATGGTGTGTCTGAAAGGAGAAATCGAACTTTATTGGATATGGTTCGATCTATGATGAGTCATGCAACTCTACCTCCCTCATTCTAGGGGCATGCACTTGAGACAGCTTCTTTGATACTGAATAATGTTCCATCTAAGAGTGTCTCCAAAATACCATACGAGGTATGGAGTGGGAGACGCCCTAATCTCACGTTTATCAGGATCTGGGGATGTGAGGCTTATGTCAAACGTCAGGATTCTAGCAAGCTAGAACCTAGATCTAATAAGTGTGTATTTGTGGGGTATCCGAAGGAAACTAAAGGATACTACTTCTATGTCCCAACCGAGAACAAAGTTTTTGTTGCTCGGGGTGCTGTCTTTCTAGAGAAAGAATTTCTTATGAAAGAAGTTAGTGGGAGGGAGTTTGACTTGGATGAGGTCCAAGTGCAACCACAAGACAAAGAGATGGAATCTGAGCCATCTGCACTAGTTGTTATACAACCTGAGGCTCAGACACAGGTCCCACGTAGGTCTGGGAGGATTCGTCGTGCACCTGAGAGGTACGGGTCGCTGCCGACTCAACACGATGGAATTTTCATCATTGAGGATGAACCCAGAACCTATGATGAGGCGGTCAGTGGACCGGACTCCGAGAGATGGCTTGACGCCATGCGATCCGAGATGGATTCCATGTCGGCTAACCAAGTCTGGGATTTGGTTGAGCTGCCTGATGGGGTAAAACCCATAGGGTGTAAATGGGTCTTCAAGAAGAAGACAGACATGGATGGTAATATAGTTACCTATAAGGGTAGACTAGTGGCTAAAGGTTTTAAACAAGTCCACGGGGTGGACTATGATGAAACCTTCTCGCCAGTTGCCATGATCAAGTCCATTCGGATTCTGCTTGCTATAGCTGCATATCATGACTATGAGATATGGCAGATGGATGTGAAGACAGCGTTCCTTAACGGGAAGCTGACTGAGGATGTGTACATGACACAACCTGATGGCTTTATCCATCCTGCAGAGGCTAGTAAGGTCTGCAGGCTAAAGAGATCCATTTATGGATTAAAGCAAGCATCTCGAAGTTGGAATCTTCGATTTGATGAAGCTGTGAGAGATTATGGCTTTATCAAAAGCGAAGATGACGCCTGTGTATATAGAAAATTCAGTGGGAGCTTGGTGATTTTTCTGGTCTTGTATGTCGATGACATACTGCTCATCGGAAACGACATCCCTAGTCTTCAAGCTGTGAAGACATGGTTGGGGAAGTGTTTTGAGATGAAAGACTTAGGGGAGGCCGCCTATATTCTAGGCGTGAGGATCTACCGAGAAAGATCCAAGAGGCTCCTGGCCCTTAGTCAGAGTACCTACATTGATAAGGTCCTGGAGAGGTTTAACTTAGAGCAATCCAAGAAAGGATACCTTCCAGTAAGACATGGCCTTACTCTCTCAAAGAGCCAGTGTCCTACAACACAGGCTGAGATGGATAACATGAGTCGAATTCCTTATGCTTCGGCAGTAGGATCGATCATGTATGCAATGTTGTGTACTAGACCAGACGTGGCATATGCTGTAAGCATAACCAGCCGATACCAATCCAATCCAGGTCTGCAGCACTGGGTGGCTATAAAGAACATCCTAAAGTATCTAAGGAGAACTAAGGATTTGTTCTTGGTCTATGGGGGACAGGAAGAGCTCAGTGTGCAGGGCTATACTGATGTATCATTCCAGTCTGACCCTGACGACTTTAGATCGCAGGCCGGCTATGTGTTCAAGATAAATGGAGGCGCTGTATGCTGGAAGAGTTTCAAGCAATCCACCATAGCAGATTCTACAACCGAGGCAGAGTATGTGGCCGCTTCTGAGGCAGCCAAGGAAGCCGTTTGGATGAGGAAGTTCATATCTGATCTTCAGGTGGTCCCTAGTGCAATGGATCCCATTGAACTCTACTGTGACAACAATGGAGCAATTGCATAAGCCAAGGAACCACGGTCTCATCAAAGATCCAAACACATACTCAGAAGATTTCACCTGATCAGAGAGATCATTGAAAGAGGTGATGTCAAGATTAGCAGAGTTGACACAGAGAACAATCTGGCAGACCCATTGACCAAGGCTTTGGGGCAGCAGAAGCATGATGGTCACGCTAGAGATATGGGGTTAAGATTCCTCAACCTCTAGGTCTTAGTGCAAGTGGGAGATTGTTGGTGTATATGCCCTAGGACCTAGTTTTGGTCCACTTATGTACTACTTGACTTTGATATTTATATATATATCATTCTGGCATTGTCATTGTCAATGTTTGTTTACATCTGCGCACATGTACTAACATGATAATGTCCCTGGAGACAGATTGGATCTGTGCTCAAACTATTGTCCCAGTCGATGTACCTTAGTGGATATGGGACAGCTATGGTACTTGAGAGACTGGTATGTGAGCTGGTTAAGTACGTGGTGCTAACGCAGACACATGGGTATATCATTGGAGGATATACTGGAAAGACCCGCTGTGAGGCTATGACTTGGTGTCATAAGTTATCCTCACAAGTGACAGGAGATGCATTGATCCCTTGACTTGAGGTCATTGATCGTTCTATATGGTTAGCGACTTGCTTTGATACAACCTAACACCTCGCCGTAGTTGGGAGGTCATAACGGTTGTCATTGAGCATATCACGACCCATATGAGAAGGTCAATGGACAGACATAGGATTTGCCCCTTCCTTAGGGAAGTATGATATCCATGGAGCTCCTCTATGGTTCTATGACTGAGAGTGTATGGCCATACCCAGGTAAGAACCTGTTTTAGTCATAGCCATGTGATTGGGTGAAAACAAGTGGTGACACACTTGTCCAATCGGATATCAGTCCGGCAAAGAGACTGTAATGCATCTGTACCTAGTTGCGATGATGGGGATGTCGATGTCGATATCCATTCCAATGACCTGGGTAGCAGCGATGCACTGCTAGGTGCCACTCACTGCTTGTGGTGACCTTTGGTCAGCACTGCCAGCGTCAGAAGAACCTACAGGGTCGCACACCTTGATACTTGAGTTCTCGTATTGATCGAGAAGCCTTATGATCAAGTTATTGGATAACTCGGATCTAATTGGGAGATTTCATCAGCACCAATGGGCCTGATGAGATGGAAGAATGTTATTGGAGCCAAACTTCATTTTTGGCAGGTTGACCCGTATTTGACCATGGTTGGTCACACTTGGATTAGGGTTGCATTGGATTGGATCCAAATGCTTAAATCAACCCATAGGATGAAGTTTGGGCTAGCTCATTATCCAAGGAAGCCCAATAACAAGTTCTCATGAAGAGAAGAGAGGCTAAAAGGGTATAATGGGGAGAAACCCAACCCCATTGGCGCCTAGGGGGCATAATGGGGTTAGGGTGGCAAAATTGCTTCATTAAGGAAGCAATTTGCGCCTAGCCCTTCTCCCTTGATGGTATGAATGCCTTTAAGGCATGTCTTGGGCTGATATGGTACTTGGGCAATTATGGAAAGGTTGAATGAAGTTTATGGTAAAGTCTTGGAGACTTTCCTTGCATCAAACCTCCTCATCCTAGCCCTACACTTGTCATGATCCTAGCCCTTGCCCTAATCGCCTCTTGCCCTATATATGTGACCCTAGCCGCCCCCTCTTAGATGATTCATCCTTGGAGGCGTGAACTTAAGAAGGGAGCGAGAGCAAGGAGCATTGGCGCAATCTCTTCCTCTTCCATCAAGTGGCCGCAAGCTTCTCCTTCCTTACCACTTGGCGCATCTTTCTCTCTTGGTGGCGCAAGGTGGTTGGAGCATCTCCCTAAGGCTTGGATCTTCTTCCCGAGGCTAGCACCGGGCGTGGAAGAAGAGGACTCGAGGCATCCGTGTGTGTGAGACTGCAGAGGGCGCACACTTGGGCGCCTATCACGACATCGACCTCATCTTGCTCTGAGGTATTTTCTAACTCATCGTGTCGACCCCCTTGCATGCGATCTTCACTGGGTTTTTGGGACGGACCTGTTTCGGGGACATTCTTCCGCTGTGCAATGTATGTATGTGTCTCTGAAAAATTGTAAAATGTCCCCGGGGTTTCCCAACACCCCCCCCCCACTTTCACCGTCCATTTGGTCCGAAACTTACTAGGAAAAAGCTTGATCCTGGAGTTAAACAAGAGTACCAATTCACCTTCGCGAAATTCCCTCCTCATAATCCTTTGATCGTGCCATCTTTTGGTACGTTCTTTATAAATCACGGCGTTCTCATAGGCTTCTTGTCTAGATTCATCAAGCTCATTTAGCTGAAGCTTTCTGGCCTTGCCAGCTTGGTTTCCATCAAAATTCAATCGCCATATTGCCCAATATGTTTTGTGTTCGATTTCGACCGGTAAATGGCACGATTTACCATATACTAACTGGAATGGGGACATACCAATTGTTTTGAATGCTGTACGGTATGCCCATAATGCATCGTCAAGTTTAAGTGACCAATCGGTGCGAGTGCGCGATACAGTCTTCTCAAGTATGTGCTTAATCTCACAGTTTGATATTTCCACTTGGCCGCAAGTCTGAGGATGGTAAGCAGTGGTAACTTTGTGTAATACTTCATATCTCTTGAGAAGTGATTCAAATCCTCGCTCAATAAAATGAGATCCGCCATCGCTGATTACCACGCGATGCGTTCCAAATCGTGGGAGTATAAATTTCTTGAAAAATTTTGTGACCACCTTTGAATTGTTTGTCGGCACGGCTAAGGCTTCCACCCACTTGGAGACGTAGTCAACTCTGACTAAGATGAATTTGTTACCACAAAAAGGTGGGAATGGACCCATAAAGTCGATCCCCCATACGTCGAAGATCTCGATCTCCAGGATGGTGTTTAGAGGCATCTCATTTCTTCGTGATATTCCACCCAACTGTTGGCAACGATCACAAGACTGTACATAGTCCCTTGCGTCTCTGAATAAAGTTGGCCAAAAGAAACCACATTGGAGAATCTTATGTGCTGTCTTCTTGCCACTGAAGTGCCCTCCATAAGAAGAAGAGTGGCATTGGAATAGGACATCTGGAATCTTCTCTTCCGGTAAGCATCTATGAATGATACAATCAGCACAACACTTAAACAAAAGTGGTTCATCCCAATAATAATGTTTTGCCATAGACATAAACTTCCTTTGCTATTGGAACGTGAGTTTTGGAGGCATAATCCTGGCTGCCAAGTAATTTACCAAATCGGCATACCATGGTGCTTTTACAGCGGTAACAGCTAGTAATTTTTCGTCTGGGAATGTATCGTCGATCTCTTCTTCCAAACTGTTTTCGGGAGTAAATGACAGACGGGAGAGATGGTCTGCTACCAAATTATCGGCTCCCTTCTTATCTTTGATCTAAACGTCAAATTCTTGCAACAACAGTATCCATCTGATTAGCCTTGGTTTCGCGTCTTTCTGTTCCATGAGATATTGGATTGCTGCATGATCTGTATAAACAACAACACGCGAGTTAACCAAATACGATCTAAATTTATCAAAAGCGAAAACTACAGCTAGAAGTTCTTTTTTTGTTGTGGCATAGTTGTTTTGTGCTTCATCGAACGTTCGACTGGCGTAATAAATGGTATGAGTTCGGTTATCTTTTCGCTATCCCAAAATAGCTCCTGCTGCATAGTCGCTAGCGTCGCACATAATTTCGAAGGGCAGCGACCAATCCGGAGGTTGTATTATTGGGGCAGAAATCAACGCCTTCTTCAATTGTTGAAACGCATCCATGCAGTTCTGGTCAAAAACAAATGAAACATCCTTAACAAGTAAAGATGTTAAAGGCCTAGCAATTTTAGAAAAATTTTCAATGAAACGCCAATAAAAGCCTGTATGGCCTAGGAAACTTCTTATTACTCTAACAGAGTTTGCGGGTGGCATTTTCTCTATCACACTAATTTTTGCTTTATCGACTTCGATACCGCACTCCAATATCAAATGACCAAGAATGATCTCTTCCTTTACCATAAAATGACATTTCTCCCAATTAAGTACCAGGTTCATCTTTTCACAACGCTGCAGCACACGGGTGAGATTAGATAGACAAGAGTTAAAACTGGACCCATATACCGAAAAGTCGTCCATGAAGACGTCCATGATGTTTTCAATGAAATCGGAGAAGATAGTCGTCATGCATCGCTAGAAGGTAGCTGGTGCATTACATAAGCCAAACGGTATACGCCGGTAAGCAAAAGGGCCGAAGGGACATGTGAACGTGGTCTTCTCTTAGTCGTCTGGATGTATTGGTATTTGGAAAAATCCTGAGTATCCATCCAGGAAACAAAAATAAGAGTTAGTGGCTAATCTTTCAAGCATTTGATCAATGAAAGGGAGAGGAAAATGATCTTTGCGGGTAGTCTTGTTCAATTTCCGATAATCGATACACATGCGCCACCCGGTAACGGTTTTTTGCGGGATCAATTCGTCATTTTCGTTCTTTACCACCGTTACTCCTCCTTTCGTTGGTACCACATGTACCGGACTTACCCATTGGCTATCCGAAATGGGGTAGATGACCCCAACATCTAATAGCTTCAAATTTTCTTTCTTAACCACCTCTTTCAAATTAGGGTTCAAACGTCTCTGGTATTCGATAGATGGTTTGATGTCCTCTTCGAGGTGTATCCTATGCATGCATAAAGAAGGGTTAATACCTTTTATATCATCCAAAGTGTACCTAATTACCTTCTTATATTGTCGAAGCTTATATAGGAGAAGGCTCGTTTGCTCTGAATCAAGATGGTTTGCTATGATGACAGGATAAGTAGAATTCTCACCTAAAAATTCATACCTGAGATTGCTTGGTAAGGATTTGAGCTCTAAGTTAAGTTGTTTACAGACCTCGGATGTTGGCGCAGATGGTTCCTCAAGCCTCTCTTCATCTGGTTCAATTTCTGTGCTTGAGTCAAGAATATCGGCATAAGCACGGACTTCTTCCTCTTGTTCTTCATCATAGTCGCCTAGTAGGCATAATTCGAGAGGGTCGGCATTTTTCTGAGGGATGTTGAATTAAGCTCGTCGTCGATGACTCCGATGCTATAGCAGGAATCTACAAGAATAGTCTTTTTTAGGCTATTTGCGATATCAAAATCAACTGTATCCTCACCTACACGTAGTGTCAACTTCCCATTTTTAACATCAATAATAGCACCGGCAGTGGCCAAAAATGGTTGGCCCAGTATCATAGGAAATTTGGAGTCTCCCTCCATTTCAAGGACAATGAAATCAGCTAGAATAAAAAATTTACCGACCTTTATTGGCACGTCCTTAAGAATTCCTACCGGATGTCATACAGAACAGTCGGCCAATTGCAGAGAGATGTTCGTCGGCTTCAAGTTTCTGATATCCAGTTTCTTGCAAAGAGAGAGTGGCATCAGACTTACACTGACGCCAAGATCACACAAAGCACGGTCAAAAGATGTGTCTCCGATCAGGCATTGAATGGTAAAGCTGCATGAGTCTTTCAACTTTGGCGGTAACTTGTTTTGGATGATTGCGCTGCATTCCTCAGTTAATGCCACTGTGCCATCTTCTTCCATTTTTCTTTTGTTTGATAAGATTTCCTTCAAAAACTTAGCATAGGATGGCATTTGCGACAAAGCATCGGTAAATGGTATGTTAATATACATTTTCTTTAAATTTTCTAGAAATTTACCAAATTGATGATCGAGTTTCGCTTTTGCCAACCTCTGAGGAAATGGAATTGGTGGTTTGTAAGGTGGCGGAGGAACGTAAATTGGTTCTGTAACCTTCATTTGTGGTTTATTCTCAACAGGTTCATTTGGTTCTTCAGATTTAGGGGTTCTGGTCTCATTCTCACAATGGTCATCCTTGGGCATTTTTGGTTCCTCAAGTTGCTTGCCACTACGCGTGGTAATGGCATTACAATGCTCTTTAGGGTTTGTCTCGGGCTGTCCAGACAATCTGCCCGGCGGTCTAGTAGATGTACTAGCCTGTTGGGCTATTTGGTTTTCCATTATCTTCTGGTTTGTGGTTAAGTTTTTGATTGCTTCTAACATGCAGTCCATTGCCTTCGTTTGTGCTGACACGAAGTTGTCAAAGCGCGATTCTAAGGTTTGTTCTGGTGGTACTATATTGGTTCTCGGTTGTGGTGGCTGGTCAAATTGCCTAGGCTGATACCCGGTATTGGACGAATGAAATCCAAAGGGCTACCTATAGTTCAATGATTGAGCTACATTGTTGTTTCTATAGGAAAAGTTGGGATGATTTTTCCACCCGGGGTTGTAGGTATTAGAATAAGGGTTGTTTTGAACCCTCGGGATAAAGTTACCTACAACATTTACCAAGGCGGGTGGGGGATCTTGATACCATATTTCCTAATTGACAAGTGTCAGAAAGATGACCTTCCACTCCACAAATTTCACACATGACAGCATTATGACGCATGTTCATAGAATCAAGTTTATGAGATAGGGAATCTACTTTTGCAGCAAGAGAACTAAGAGCGTCAAGTTCATACTTACCGGCTTGTCGGGATGAAGTACCTCTTTCGCCCAACCATTGGTAGTGGTTGAGCGCCATTTCTTCGATCAAATTATAGGCTTCATCGACAGCTTTGTTCATGAGAGCTCCTCCAGCGGCTGCATCAATGGTAAGACGAGTGTTATAAAGCAAGCTATTATAAAATTTATGTACCAGTACCCATTTCTCAAGGCGGTGGTGAGGACACATCCGCTGCAATTCCTTGAAGTGGTCCCACGCCTCATATAGCGATTTGCCTTCCTTTTGGGAGAAATTGGTAATCTGGTTTCTTAGTTGTGCGGTTTTGCTCGGAGGAAAGTATTTTGCAAGGAAAACATGTGAGAGTTGTTCCCATGTGGTAATGGATCAAGATGGTAATGAATGTAACCAAGCTCGCGCCCTGTCTCTAAGTGAAAAAGGAAAAAGTCGTAGCCGCATAGTGTTAGTGGTCACACCATTCATTTTAAGAGTGTCACAGTATTCAAGAAAAATAGATAAATGCATGTTCGGATCCTCAATCGGTAATCCATCGAATTGATTTTGTTGTAACATTGACAAAAGTGACGGTTTTATCTCAAAATTATTCACTTCTATTAGTGGATGTGCAATACTATAATGCAGTCCTTGAACATTCGGTGCAGCGAAGTCGTGAAGTGATTTGTTACTGTCCATGTTTAATGTTTACGAATTCTTCTTCGGTTGATATTTCTGAAGATTCTTGCGACGCCGGAACGTTCTTTCAATTTCCGAATCAAATGGTATTGCAGGTTCCGGTCGCGGAGTTCTATACATAAACTAAAATTCTAACAAGTAGATGTTCCGTTAAATCAAGAAAGGTGTAAAATGAAGTAAAAGAAAGTATATTAACAAACTAAAAATGTCTAGTCTAATAACTTCTTAATCTAGTCAATATTGTCAAAATTAGTCCCCGGCAATGGCGCCAAAAACTTGATAGCGCTCACAGATATAGTAGGCGTTCCCCACAAGTACACGGGTCCATCAAAGTAATAAAATATCGATCACACAGGGACTAATAGGCAAATATCGACAGATCTCGAAATGGCTAGCTAGACGAAGTCAAAATTGGTGAAGTTTAAGATAACGAAATAATTAAAAGTGCAGGAATGTAAACAGAAGAAATCACACGAGAGGGGTTCACCACTTTGACTCCTTATAGTTGAATAGTTAAACTCTATTGTCTATGTCCTGTCTAGTTCAAGAGACTCAGCTTCCTTGTCACATAGGTAGCTTCCCTCCAATAATCTTGTCTGCTTTCACGGACAACATTACCGATCCAATCTGTAAAGTTCTGACGCGCGGTTGGACTAGAGTTTCCCCGCAACATCTAGGCACCTTATAATCTTCACAAGCTAGTACAGATCTACAAGCGAGAGGAAACTCCTAGAGATGCTAATTGACAAACCTTACTTGCAATGATTAAAGGCTCAAACACTCTCTTTCGGGGAGTATAGGCATAGCACACCAACAGAATGGATAAACTCTCAACCTAATGGGTTTGACACGCGGTCGGACTAGAGTCTCTCTAATGTGTCTAAGCTCCCTACAATCACATGAGCGAGTACGGATCTGCGAGCGAGTTTTTCTTCCAGAGATTTGATTTACAAACCTCACCTTGGTATTTCTCTAAGTGAGTACAATCCCGCGGGCAAGTTTTCTCCTCTAGATTCGATTAACAAACCTCACCCTTGCTACTCTAGGCTCAAGCATACCTTTCCGAATGATGCTTTCCTTTAATCCTATGAGTAAGTACAGCTATGCAAGCGAGTAAACTCCTAGAAAAGCCAATTTATGAACCTCACCCGAGGGATTAGAGGTGCGAGCATATTCTTCTGGGTAATGCAGGCATTGCACGCACACAAGGCCAAGCAAGGACTTTGGCTAATAAACTTAACTATCACAACTAGTAAATTGTCAAGGACTACCCCACATCCTGATTTAGTGTTTAGCCTATCATGTTCACGGTAACAACATAGACAATGTATTCAGCCATAAACATCTCTGACAACAACAGATCTTGTTCAGGAAATGCGAAAGAAATATAGATCTTGTGTTGCTCTTGTGAGGATTATACAATGAATGCAGCAAATGGACTATGAATGCCAAGTATTTCTTACAGATTTGTTCCTGAGAGGCTTGCGCACCAAGGTATCTTCGCTGGATGCAAAGGCGCAGCTCTCTTCCTCCTTCTCGCAAGCACAGCCTTCGCCTTTGTTCCTTCACCCGTGCGAATCTCTCCCTTTTTTCCTTCGCACCCCCTTCTCTTCTCCTTTTATTCCTGTCTTCTCTGCCTCATCTCTTCCTTCCCATACCCTGATAAAACTGCTACAGCCGCTATCTCTACTCAGCCGAAAGAAGACTCCGCTGCCTGCTCCCATGCCCTGCAAAGCCGTAGCCAACTTATCTTCACGACATCATCATTTCGTGTGAAGATCTCTTCTCTGAAAGGCTGCTCCAGCCTCCTTTGTCAACGGGGGAGAATGGTCTTCAATGCCCCTGACCTTCCCCTAGGGTTAAACTGAATAAAGTAGAGTTAAAATCACGGTTTCAAAACAGACGGTTCCGCGATCTCGGGCGAGAATTTGGTCGTGACCCGATCGTGATTTGTCAGTTTCAGCTTCAGGTATAACAACGATCACGAGCATGATTCTGATCGGGACCCGGTCGTGATTTCCAACAAAGGCCTCAACGAATCTGAAAGCTTCTAGTTAGGATCATCTTGAGTTAGGATGAGCTCCTTTGCCACAAGAGTACCAGAATCTACACTTTTGTGGTCGTTTTGACCTGAAAACGTGAAAATACTGAAACAGGTGTAGATTCCATAGATGTATCCAAATAAAGGCAGTTATGAGGTGTAAAGTCATGAAATGGGAATGATTTCACAAGTAAATTGACATGTAAAACTCTATATAAATCTGTGTCAACACATTGCTGAGGGCCTAATTTGGTGGTAGAAGAAAACTTGTCCAATGATGAAGAAGCAAACCAATTATATCAAGATAATAATGTGGATAATATTCATAACAAAATTACACTAAGTTTGAAAGAATTTGGAAAATTGTGATTGTATTTTTTATATAAATGTCAAATGTAAACTTAACTTATGAATGTATAAGATAAAACTTAACATATAATTTTTGTGATATTTTGTTTATTTTATAAATTATTTTTATATAGCTTTTTACTTAATAGTATTCTACAGTGATTCTTTTAGCAGCAATCTATAATGTTTTCATGGCAAACATCAATGCTTTTGACCATACAACATAATACTTTTATAACCTACAACAACAGCACCTACAATATGTTCCCAAATGTAGCCTAAAATGCATAGTCATGTTCAAATGAATCGATGTGAGATATCGATTGCATTAGTTGCGTTAGTCTACTTAGATAATCAAAGTATATAATGATTAAATTATGTAAGTGTGATACTTTTCATGACTTGTGTTCAATCTAAATACCAAAGACAAAGGATTAAATTACTTGAAAATATTATAATAGAAGGGTTAGGTCAAATCTCGACAAATATATTTCTAGATATTGCTCACTATGTGTAACATTATCATAGGATTATATTATTACTATTGATGTCATAAGAACCTTTTGGGTCACACACAAATATTAAGTTGGAATTTTATTTTTAATAAGAGCTATTAAATGACATGATGGTGATAGTAATCACTAACTAGCAAGAGATCATGATATTGAATCATAAGCATGATATTTTATTTTTTAGAAATTGGAATTAAAGGGGTTCAATTCAAATTTCAAATATGCCACATGGGCTAGGACTCTGACTAGTAAATCAAAGGGTTACATGTGCCACCTATATAAATAGGTGGAGGCCATCAAACTTATGTGATAAGTTTTTGTTTGCTTATGTCCTACCCACCGCACAATCTTCTATATGTGTGACTATTGGGGAAAAATCGCAACCAGAACAAAAAATTATGTAGCAAAAAAAATATCTGAAACCAACTCTTCACCAGAACAAAAGGATCTATGCGAGATAAGCTAAGGGGCATCATAGTAAGTGCTCAAGTGTGTGCTCTCTACCTATATGCATACAATGACCCCTTGAAGATCACTCCACTTTACGCTTGGTACTAGCCTTGAAATAGGAACCCGATCTTGGTGCTCACAGAAAGGGATGAGGGTGGTGGCGCATGGAGAGGAGAGGGTGTCAACTACATAGAGAGAGGAGAGAAATTCATGTGTTTATGGCCTGACCCCTGGTTGCTTATTTATAGAAATCTAAGCATCTCTCCCTTTGGCATGGTTGACTGGTCCATGCCCCAATCATGGGCCTAGACATGGTGCTAAAAGGAAGAGAGGGGAAAACTTACTAACGAAGGCCCAAATCACTTCCCCCGACCATCTCACATCAAGTCAATCATGTATTGCTTAGCCAGTCAACTAGGTGCCCCCATTTTGGATGTGGTGCCTCTTGTTGGCATCTCAATAGGTACCAAGGCTAGGGGCCTAGGCTTCAAGCAACTTGCTTCCTCCTATGTAGAGAGTAGCCGCCCATCCCTTGGTTCATTGGGCTCTTGGCTCAACTAGGTGGTCCATCCTATATATGAGTCTCTCTTGCTATCCCATATGCCTATGGTGCCTCTTGGTTCAGCCCTCATTGGGGTCTAGTCCCAATGAGCTCCATCTAGAGTTTATGCATACTCTAGGCCTTCTATACAAGTCTCATAGGCACCCTAGTCCCTATAGCTTGTCCCTTATTGGACCTGAAGCTCAATTGGCTTCTTTAGATCATATGAATGGGCACCTAGCCTCAGTTTTCTTGTAGATCAAATCATATGAATCATCCATTCGATCTTGCTCTGATCTATCATGTCCAAATATCAAAATGGATTAGAATTATTCCATAATTTGATCCAAGGCTCCTAAATATATAGTGATCTCCAAGTGTCTGTGTATGCAACACTATAAGTCCCATATGACATTGGTAGTGATGAGTTGGATAGATCATCATAAGCAGTGAGTGGCCTCTAGCAAAATATCATTGCTACCCAAGCCATAGGAATATGTTGCCAGCCAACAACACCTAAGCAGTGACAAACTTTCCATATATGCAATACAGTCCCTTTACTTCCTAATAATCCTAGACTAGATAAGTGTGTCACACTTGCTATTCCAATAATATGGGGTGACTCGAGCAAGAAATCCAATCTCTTAGGTATGACAATACACTCTCAGTGAAACACCAACAGGGGGGACCCTGGATTATCAAACTCTCTATGGGAAGGAAGGGGCAAATCCTTTGTTGATCACTCGTACTCACATATGACTTATGACATACCTAATAACAACCATTATGACTCCCCGGTTATATAAAAACATTAGGCTGTATCAAAGTATATCATGTATCTTATATAAGTGTTGATGACCACAAGTCTAAGAACTAAAGCACCTTCTATCACTTGTGAACTTTGACTTGTGACACCATATCATAGTTTTACGATGGGTTGATCTAGTGCATCTTGATTCCCCCTTCAAATGTCAAATCTAAGTTAGGTTTGGTGTATATATCCTGAATACCAATTGTATAGTTGTCTTTTGTTGTATATTCTAAAAGGTGTTGTCATTATTATATTTTTTTTATACCTATGTGTTGTACATATTTATAGGATAATGTCCCTAGAGATTGGTTTTGACTATTCTCAAAGAATCCTCAGTCGAGTGCCTTAGTGCATAAGGGACAACTTTGGTGAATATGAGACTAGTGTGTGAGCTTATTTGGGGTTTAACAATAACACAAACACACATGTGTATTAGTGGGATGTACTAGATCAACCTATCATGAGTATTGACTTAGGTGTGAGGAAGTCAATGTCACATATAAAAGGTATACAATGATTCTTTGCCTTGAGATCATTAACACTCCCACAAGATGAGTGATATACTTTGATATAATCAAATGCCTCACCAGAATAGGAAAGATATACAAGTTGTTATTGGGTATGTCATAGGTTGCATAAGAAGTATGATGAATCAATAGAGGATTTGCCCTTCCATTAGGGAAGTATGACATCTATGAGGCTCCACTTGTTGGAATATAACTAAAAGTGAATGGCCATACCAAAGTGTATAACCTGATTATGTCATATCCATTAGATTGGCTAAACAAGTGTGACATACTTGTCCAATCAGGATATCAGTTGGTAAAGTAATTATATTGCATTGTTACTATGTCACTTATTAGGGATAATCGACAAATGACTTATTTTCTATGACTTAGATAGTACTAATGTATTGCTAGATACCCCTCACAACTTAAGGTGACCTTAGTTAATCATCATGGCTAACATGATATGAGGTTACAAACAGACATTTATTGATGTAATTTGATTAGGTAGTCTTAGATCAAATTATATAATAATTATAGTCCTTTTTGGGAGATGCATGGATCTAGATCGAGCCTAAATCATGATGGATTAAACCAATAGTTCAAATTAGTTGATCTAGTACATGATTATGGCTAGACACTTTGATCATGTTTTTCTAGATCACATCATTGTGCTTTGGAACCATTACAGCTGAGAAGAGAGAAACCCAAGCGTTTGGAAGCATTTTATAAATAAATGCTGACATTAGGCCATAACCTCAAGACTTGTTGTTTGCTTGCTTGGTGCCTTATGTATGTGCTTACATGATAATGCTATCACCGGGATTCGATTCTTTGACACATTATTTGCTTGCTTAGGCGCCCACATTGACGCCTCTTATAAAAAGGCAGGCAAAGGGGCTAGGGCAAAAATACTGTTTATGCACCCATAACCTTGGTTGTTTCCTCTTCTCCTCTTGCTATCCTAGTCACCCACATGTTCTTCTCCTTCCCATGGTCCAAATAAGAAGAAGTTGCTCTTGAGGCTTGATCCCTTCTCCTGAGGCTAGCACCAGGTGTGTACAAGGGCAACGATCAAGGGTAGACATGTGTGGGCTTTTCTCCTCTTGTCACCAACCCTAGAGCATGCTACAAAGGTAATCCTCCTAATCACATATGTTTGTCTCTTTTGTACTCATATGGATATTTTGGGATGGGAACATGTTTTAGATAAATCCTTCCACCATGCAACCGGATAACAATTTTAAAATCACCCAACATTCCCCAATGGGATTGTATAAGAACAATTTATTGTAGGTGTTAGAAGTGGTTCAAAGAGTAAAATATGTTATATAATTATAAGTGCCATTGGATTTTTCGTTTTAAGCTCATAGTTTTATTATAAACTTACCTACTTATTTTTTTAGTTTATTTTATATTTTTCAAAATTTTAATGCGTTGTGCAGAATACTAGATTTCATATATTTTTTTTACCATTTGTTTTATCTAAAATTATTCAAAAAAAATTCAAACTAATTTTTATGTACAATAAATAGAATTAGAAAAAAAATGCTTTCTAAAACAGATCTAAACTAGGCCCTTCATCTAGTGCAAATATAATGATGTCTTCTCATTTATGTCAGATGCACTCATAACCTAGTTATATGAGATAAATACAACACCTTTTTTGATTATGCCGAATTTATTGTGCTACAAAATGAACTCTTAGTTCACTCTTCTACAAAACTATGCAGCTTAGCTAAGCCAATTATTTAGTCATTGTGTAAAGCAATCCACTCAATGAAGCACTCACCCACTGGACTAATGCCTAAGGCATCTTGATCAATTAAGATATTTAGCTAAAGTAGGTTTTTTTTTTTTGTTGAATTGTCAAATCCAAAAACATTTAAAGCATTAGGGTGTTGTCCTAGTGTTATAACTCTTTTAATAAGCAAAATGATTTATTAATTTGATGAGTTGAATAGCTAAGTGACTCAATTTAAAATGTTTAAATCCAAATTAATAGTAGCAAGCTTACTTAGCCTTATATACCATATCATCTTTTCTTTCACTTCCCATGTAAAACTAAACTAGGGTATCAAAGATAGAATCACATATGAGTTTTCTAGTTGGTCCAATCATAAAGACATCAACAATCACTTGTACTTAACTACGAGTTACCATTAGGGTTGTTTATGGAACTGTGCACTGGTTTTCTGAACCGAACTAAACCTATCGATTTAGGAAAAACTACAAATTGGTCTCAAACCGGTTAATTGAGTTTTTGGTATGGTTAACAATTACTTTTCAATTAACTATATTTATATATATATATATAATAAAATTATTTAAAATTATAAACTAATTTAAGATAAATAAATATAAATATTTTGGGTTAGCTATTGATTTTCGGTTAACTGTCAATTTTCAAAGATTAACCAGTTTGATTGATTATATAAATATAATTATTTTTATATATAAAAAATATTTTTTTTAAAATAGGTTATATATCAATTCGGTTGGTTAACTTGCTATTCGGGCAAGTCCTGAACCGTAATTGAACCGGTAACCGATTAATGGGTAAAAATACTGACCGGTTAAGGAACCGTTTGGTTAGGTTAATTGGAGAATCAATTTGGTTTGATTTGATTAACCACGATTCGACGATTCCAATGATCTTTTTGTACACCCCTAATTACCATTGGTACCCTATAGGTCACTTAAGAGTATTCTTATAAGGGTTTGGATGTTCAAGTCACTATGAAGCAACCCCTAGTGCAAGTTTTATAGCTTCAAAGCTTGATGTAGAGACACCTGGGTAACAACTGGCCGCTATCTATGAAATAGGCATCTCACTTATTGATCACACCATATTTAGTTTTAGCTTATTATTCGGGTTCACATACTCAACCAATGAACTCACATCATATTTATTATAGCAACAAGTTTTATAGTACATGGACGTTAAATCCTATAACCATCATCCATAACATATAGACATTCACAACTACCACAAGCAATAGAAATAAACATCCATTTTAGATGAGAGGAGGATAGCACTAATTTTCCTCACTTGTATATATTATTATTACATATTTGACCCATAATTTGTGCCCAACTCAAATACACTCTAACTTTTAACCAAAGTTAGGCATTCCATTTATATCTACTAGAAGCAATAATAAAGGTTCCTAGTGTGCGTGCAGATGGTCAAACAAAAGTTATCAACTATTTAGACATTTGTATTTGGATTTTGATGAACAATCTAACGCAAGGCGAGAATAAATTTCTTGTGGTACTCACATATGTCTTTTTGAGCCCATTCCAACTATAAGTAGAAATTTCTCCAACTATAAAGACATAGATATCTTAATTATTTCATTCATGAATGACCCTAAGTCCTTGGTGCCTCAAACACTCTATAGGTCACTTAGGAGCATCCCTAAACTAGATGACCTGTGACAGAGTCATTGGGCCACTTTGGGATGATCCCACAACCTCTGAAGACCCTTGGGAAGCCCCTACAGGGCCTGGGGAAGACCCCCACAAATTTTCGGTATAGAACAAGGACTTTGCCAGTTTTCAGCATCAAAATATGGCCCGTAATATTCATTATGACCCTACCATAAAATCAATTACGACACGTAAAGAAGCTTACGGCCCTGCCGTAAATGATGCTCTAGGCACAGAACTCTCTGCCAGTTTTCAGCCCCAAAATACGGCCCGTGATAATCATTACGGCCCTGCCGTAAAAGTAGCTCTAGACCCAAAACTCTCTACAAGTTTTCGGCCCCAAAATACGGCCTGTAATATTCATTACGGCCCTGCCGTAAAAGAAGCTCTAGACCTAGAACTTTTTGCTGATTTTCAGCCTGAAATTATGGCCGAACATGAGGAATATGACACTACCGTCAAAGGGTTTGCTAGCCAGCCTCCCCAAATTATGACCCGTAATAAACATTACGGCCCTGCCGTAATTTGGTCCAAGATGCAGAAAAGCTCCGTCCAGCCCACCGTGCGACGCTCACAACGTTCCTCCCAGCCTCCGGACCGCTATCTGGGGATTCTCAGCCCGTCTACCACCTCCACGGAGTCCATCCAGCCCATCCCCATGGCGATTCTTCCCTGAGGGCCTCCACAAGAAGCTACAGCCAATCGTTACCACAACCGGGTCCTCAACACTGCTCAAGAGACCACCAACAACATCCAGAACCAGCCCATGATCAGCAAGTTTTGCTGCTTCGTGGCCGCCTGCTCCGAGATGGTGTAGCACAACCGGTTCGGCCTGGACAACGGCCCACAACAAAGGCCCATGCGCCAGCTTGCCCATGAAGCCATGAGCTAACCCTTGAGATTCCCTGCAGAAATTAGTTAGCACCTTGCTTTAGTTTGTTAGAGGGTACCTTGACCCTCTTTTAGGAAGTTAGGGGGTTGTTGGCCTCTCTAACCACCCCATGTGGTTGTCATGTGACTCTATTCCCCTCTTGATCTATAAAAGAGGGCTGAGGGCATGTGTTTTCCTTCAGTTTACGCTGTAGTAAACGCTTTCCACCACGCAAGAGCCTAGTTGTAGTGTAACTCCAGCACTTTCGCTGCCTTTATCTGCTTTCAATCAAAACACCCGGAGAACCTTGCCGGGCTCCGGGTCCTTTCCCAAACTTCTTGCGACTTCTACATTTCCTAGTTGTGTTGGGACGAGCGGAGTTCCCCTCTCACAGCATTGTGAAGGACTCGCGCGCACGTGCTTGCTTGCTTGAAAAGTTGGCCCCTCGATTCAGGTGAGTAGTTTCCGTTGTAGTTCGATCCATTGTTTTGACTCGCTAGGTTTTGCTCAAGTAAACTTCCGCCACGGTTTCATTGGTTTTCATTGGATTTCTAAACCATGCATGTTTTCTCTTCCCTTGTCTCAATACCCTCTCACGGTTTCAGCATCATAGTTTCCACCTCCTTAGAGTACTGAGCTAAGGACCACCCCTCCCATAGTTCCGCTGTGTCAAATTTGGTATCAGAGGCAGGTTGGAGCTAACTCTTGTCTACCTCCGTCGGTCTCTCCACTGCATTTTATACCGGCTTTATCGGCTTTATTTCAGCATACATTCTGCATACATTCAGCATGACTACTAGATTAGGAGCCCCTTATCAGAACCCCACCTCTCTGGTGCCCGTTACAACTGAAGAAGGTACTATGTCTAGAGTAGAGTCGGTCGAGTCACTGTCCATACGATTCAAGGCGATGGAAATGGTGCTTCAGCGCCTTATGACTTCCGTCCAGGATCTTATGGACCGTGTAGTTGAACTCCAGTCTAAGCCCGCCGAGGGCCAACCCTCGCTTAGCTTTCCTCCCCCGTTGGCTCTGCTTCGGGTGCAGGCTAAAGAGTCCCCCTGATTCAACCCTTTTGTCAATGAGTCTGCGTGGGCTGAGGATGCTCTCCCCCACATCATCCCATTCCGCGTAGCCACGAGGATGACGAGATCTGCCGAGTCACGCGTATTGATACGCCGATCTTTAACGACAGCCTGGACCCCCATGACTTCCTCGATTGGGCTGCCGCTATCGATAATTATTTTGAGTGGAGCGCCATGTCCGACCACCTTAAGGTGAGCTACGTTCATCTCCTACTCACAGTGTCTTCCCCCCATCACTCGATGGGAGGAGATATGTTACTACTTTAAGGAAAAGTATGTGCCTCCCACATACCGTCAGCGTTTTCTTGACTCGTATTGTGCCATTACCTAGGGGTCCGACTCCGTCGACGAGTACCATACTCGCTTCGACGAGCTCGGCATCCACTGTAACCTTAAGGAGGATCCCGCGTTCACCCTTTCTCTCTTCCGGAATGGCCTCTGCGAGGAAATCCGGCATGCGCTACCCACTTATGGCCTAGACACGATCATCCTCGTGCTCCATCACGCTCGCGAGATCGAGCAGGACCTGCGTTCATGTTCCCATCTCACTGAGTCCCTATCGGTACACCAACCTATCTATACGCCTCCAGCGCTAGCTCAGCCCCCTCGCCACGAGGTTCCACCACGTCCTGCCCATGTTGGTCCTCGCCGACCACCTAGGGATGCACTCCGCAAGGCACCTCACCCTCGCCTAACTTGGGACGAGAAGGGTAAAGCTCCTCTTGCTGCATTTCCACAAGGCCCTTGCCGCCACTACAGGCAAACGGTTCACTTTAACTAGGATTGCCCACGTCGATCCTTGCACATCGCACCCGAGCGATGCACACATCTGTCCATCGCCACCCATGACTCTCAGCCCCATGTCCCTCACGGCCCACCTGCGGCCTAAGAGGTTGGTCCCCAATGTTACTCGGACGACGAGACAAGCCCACAACCCACCATGGCGGTTGTGTGCTTCACCCTTGTCCATTCAACCCCTCTGTCCGAGGATTGGAAGTGCACGAGCATCTTCTACACTTACATTAAGTGTAACGGATACTCGTGCAAGATCGTGATCGATGGAGGCAACAGCCTCAATGTTGTCTCGCGATCCGCTGTCACCCATTTCGGTCTCCCCATGGAGCCTCACCCCAAGCCATACTCGATTACCTGGGATGACACCACTAGCCTCCCCGTTACCCACCACTGCCAAGTCCCCATCTACTTTGGAGACTACAATGACAAGGTGTGGTGCAATGTCACCTCCATGGATGTCGTCCATGTCCTCCTCGGCCACCCCTGGCTCTATGACCGCGACATCATCCACTATGGACGCTCCAACGCTTACGTCTTCCAGCACGGGGGATGTAAGATTTGCTTGACTCCGGATCCGCCTAAGGAGTTGTGAGCTTCCACCTCCAAGGGCCTCATCACTCTCCCTCAGCCGACCCAGCCTGCTCCCAAACTGGTTGCCCTCGTGTGGCCCAACTCCCTTATCTACGAGGCCCATGAACCAAGGTGGTTTACGCTTTCATGGTCTGCGAGGTCTCTTGCGATCCTCCCCCTCCGGCACCAACCGTGCCCGAGGAAGTTGCAGCCCTCTTGACCGTTTTCGGGCATCTCCCTCGTCGACCTTCCGACCGGCCTCCCTCCGGATCGTGACATCTAGCATGTCATCGATCTTGTGCCCGGGGCATCTTTGCCCAACTTGCCTCACCACCGCCTCAACCCGACTGAGCACACGGAGCTCAAGCGGCAAGTCAATGACCTCCTTGCCAAAGGCTTCATCTGTGAGAGCCTTAGCCCTTGTGCTGTCCCAGCCCTCCTTACCCCCAAGAAGGATGGTTCCTGGCGAATGTGCATTGATTGTCGTGCAATCAATCACATAACCATCAAGTACCAGTTCTCCATCCCACGGTTGGACGACATGCTTGACCTCATTTCCAAGTTATGTTGGTTCAGTAAACTTGACCTTCGGAGTGGATACTACCAGGTCTGCATCCGCGAAGGGGACGAATGAAAGACGGCCTTCAAGATGAAGGATGATCTCTACAAATGGCTTGTGATGCCCTTCGGCCTCACCAATGCCCCGTCCACCTTCATACGCCTTATGAGTCAGGTTCTCCGACCATACATGAGGAAATTCTTGGTCGTATACTTTGACGACATACTCATCTACAATCGCTCCCGTGCCCAACACCTCGAGCATCTTCGCTTGACATTTGACATTCTGCGAAAGGAATGCTTGTTCCTTAACGGGAAGAAGTGTGCATTCATGACTACTCAGGTTCAGTTCCTAGGTTTTATTGTCTCCGACTAAGGTCTCATGGTCGACCCTGCCAAAATCGAGGCCATTCGCTAATGGCCTGAACCTGAATCCGTTACCGAGGTCCCAGTTTTCTCGGCCTCGCAGCCTTCTATCGCCATTTCGTCAAAGGGTTCAGCACCATCGCTACCCCTATGACTGTGTGCACTAAACATGAGGAGTTTGCTTGGACCCCCATGGCTAGACGTGCATTCCTGGCCCTTAAGGACATAATGACCTCCGCCCCTGTCCTTCGACTTCTTGACTTTTCTAAAGTTTTCGAAGTCGCTTGCGATACCTCTGGTACCAGCGTCGGCGATACTCTTATCCAAGAGGACCATCCCGTCGCCTTCTTCAGTGAGAAGCTGAACGAAGTACGCTAGCGTTACTCCACATATGACAAGGAGTTTTACGCTATTGTCTAATCACTTAGGCAGTGGCGTCACTACGTCCTCCATACGGAGTTTATTCTCTATAGCGACCATTAGGCCCTCTCGTTCCTCAATGCCCAAAGGAAGCTCGCCCCACGCCATGCAAAGTGGGTCGAGTTCCTTCAACAGTATACATTCGTGATTACCCACAAGGCGGGTAAAGAGAATGTTGTGGTCGATGCCCTCAGTCGTGTCCGTTCTCTATTATGCGTCTTGACTTCCTCTATCCCCGCCTTAGATCACGTCTGCGATGAGTACGTGGACTGCCCTGACCTTGGGTCCGTTTATGCGAGCCTTCTCGCCTCCGACCCTCCGGACCTCCCCTATCGCCTACATGATGACTACCTCACCTTCGGTAACCGTTTGTGCATTCCCCGCTCTTCTCTGCGGGAGCACCTCGTGACTGACTTCACTCCGGCGGTGCCACTGGGCACCACAACTGCGATAAGACCCTTGCTTTAGCCGAAGATTGTTTCTCCTGGCCCTCTCAACGTCAGGATTTTGATAGGGTCGTCCGCCACTGTGGCACGTGCCAACGTGCCAAGCCACGTCCACCCAACACTAGTATGTACACCCCCCCTTCCGGTCCCACAAGGTTCATGGCTTGAGATTAGCATGCACTTCATTCTTGGCTTGCCCCGCACGGCTTCCCGCCACGACTCCGTCTTTGTTGTTGTGGACCGCTTTTCTAAGATGGCACACTTCGTGCCTTGTTCTAAAATGGCCGATGCCTCACATGTCGCACGCCTCTTTGTCAAAGAGATCGTGTGCCTACATGGCCTTCCCCTCACCATCATGTCCAACCATGACACCCACTTCGTGGGATACTTTTGGAAGTCTCTTTGGTCCCTCCTAGGCACTACCCTTAAGTACTCGTCTGCGTACCACCCGCAGACCGACGGCAAAACGGAGGTGGTTAACCGAAGTTTGTGTAACCTTCTACACTACTTAGCCGGTGAGTTCCCACGGCATTGGGCTAATCACCTGCCCATCGCTGAGTTCACATACAACGGCACCTTTAACCGGTCTACCAGATTGAATCCTTTTCAGGTCTTGCTCGGGCACCAGCCTAGGAAACGCATTGACATGCATAACGTCCCCGCCCCTCCTTCCCTCCATGAGTCCGCATATGCATTCGCCTCTCATCTCTCGGGTTTGCATGATGAGATTCGCCGCCGTATTTACTTGAGCAACACCCGGTATGCTGTCGTGGCCAATGAGCATCGTAGGCCACATCATTTTGAGGTTGGTGAGCTTGTCATGGTGCATCTCCACCCTGAGCGAGTGAGTTCGAGGGCCCACTGGAAAATGCAAGCAGGCTACGACGGGCCCTACATAGTTCTGCGGTGAGTTGGTTCCAACGCCTACGTCCTCGACCTTTCAGCGGATTCACTCATCAGCCCGCCGCCGGCACCACCCCTCCTACCATGGTCCAGCGTTGTGTTGAAGGTTTAAAAATAATAGAAAGAGGAAAAAATTATTCTTGAATGCAGTGGCGAGACATGAAATTTATCAAAATTAATGTTGATCGAAATTAAATCACGTTGCCATGATTATTAGGTCAAATTGAAAATTTTGACCAAGTAGAAATAGCTCTGCTCGTTGGAGAATTTTTATCAACAATGGAACTTTGACTAAATTGAGATTTAAACCCAATTTCTTGAATTTTTGGAGAAAGGATCGACAATCCAATTTCTTAGTCAAAATTATATTTTTGACATCGCAATTTGTGGAATGCAAAAAAATGAAATAAAATAAAATTATGATGAGTGATTTAATAGAAGGTCGAAATTGAAATTATGATTAATTCCAATTTCTATCATAAAATTTGGGTCAAAATTAAGATTTTGACCAAATTGAAAATATTTCATGTTATGAATGAAATTCATGAATATTAGGTCAAAGAAGGCAATTTTGACCATGAATTTTGAGAAGCGATTGTTTGGCAAGCAATTAAAAATAAATTATTTTTATTTTTAATTGAGAAAAATCGTCGATGCAGTTTGAAGAGAAGTTTTTGGGAAGTTACGATGGTTCCAAAAACGGAAGGCGTGGAAGGAATAATAAAAGGAAGAAATGAAAAAGTAGAAGGGGAGATCGACTTTTCTAAATTTGAACACTAGAAGCGACGAGGAGCACTCGACTGAAGAAACATTGATGCACGGAAGGTAAGTTTTCTCTTCTCTCTCCTTGGTCTCTTTCTTCCTCCCTCCTCTCTGGACACCATCAACGGAGAAGGACAACTCCGATAAAAAAACTATTGATAGAGAGACAACTCCGGTTAACAAAAATCATTCAATGGAGAGACAACTCCGGTAAATAAAATCATTCAACGGAGAGAGCAACTCCGATACAAAAAATTAAATTTTTTTATGTTGCCTCGGGCAACTATCATGGCCATTATCGTTGAAAAATTCCTTGTGGGCGATGACAAAGACTGCAAAAAAAAGGAAAAAATGAAAGAAGATGCGTGAGAAGGAAATTAGAAGAAGAATAAAAAAGAAGAAGAAGATGAAGTCTCGGTAGAAGAAGATGCATGAGAAGAAAATTAGAAGAAAATAGGAGATGAAATTTTGAAGCGTTGCCGGCTGGGAGGAAATACGACCGCCTCTGAGCAGGAAAGCAAGAAAGGAAATTTTCTTCCCGCCTCTGTGAATGCCGGAAGTAACTGTTGTTCATCAATTGGATCCTTCGTCTGATCTAACGCTGCCAAATTCATTGTGAAGGAGGCACGCTCACCTCGTCGTCATCGTCATCGTCAATCTCTGACGTGAGAAGACGTCGCTGGTTGGGATGAAGTGCGTCTGCCTCTAAGCCGGGGAAGAAGGAAATCGTCTTTGTTCTCATCGTCCTCGACACAAGACGACGACGAAGGCAATAGAAGAAGCATCTCCGCCTCCAAACAGGGAAGGAAGAAATTTTCCCTTGGTAGGACGGTGCCCGCCTCTGCGAACGTCGGAAACAGCTTCACTTCGTTGGTGTTCGACGACTGAATTCCGCAGCCGGACTTGTAGCTACCTCGTCCACCAGTGCTGAAGCCACTAAAGATGCTATTGTTCCTTGAATTTCATCCTTGCTAACGAAGCCTCCCGGGTCTTCTACCTCCATCAGCGCCAGCAACACCATCCAACGTCTTTGCCAAAGACGCTTTCATTTCCAAATTTTGCCAAAGACAATGGCAGGCATCAGCATCATTGATGTTAGCATCGCAGGATTTGAATATCTCCCTTATTGCACCCACCGTCCCTTCCAACGAACACAACATCTGGCTATCTAATCTAGCCGAAACTTTGGAAAACCTTTCCCTCAAGTCTGCGAACATATGGCCAGAAGGATCCGGCCATCTAACAGTTAGATCGTTGGAATCGAAAGATTTTTCAGCGATCTCCATTTCTTCTCAACCACGAGCATCCGACGCTAATTCATGTCGAACTTGTGATCCATCCATGGATCATGATGGGATTTTAGAAACAGCTTCTACTTGAAAGTGCGAACCTATGACCAGAACGATCCAGTCATCCGACGGCTGGATCGTCGGAATCGAACAATTTTCTAGCTATCTTCTATCCCTGCTCGCTGTAGATACCTTTGAAGTTCTTCTCGTCGAACTCCACATCTGGCCATCGGATCATGCTGAAAATTTATCCACATCCTCTCAACAAGTTTGCGAACCTATGGGAAAAATGATCCAGTCATCCGGAATTTGGATGGCCGGCACCGAAAGCTTTTCTGGCGACCTGTATTTGTCCCTATTTTGGACTAGAAAAAACACGCATTTGATGTCTGTTCAGCGTCGACCCGTTACCAGCCGATGATAGGCTCTGCCCACAACTCCGGCGAATTGCGGGGAGTTTGAGTCCCTAATCAAAGCATCCGAGCACCCATTCGACGAATGACGTAAAACCGAAGAAGAAAGGTGCATGGTGAACTCTGTTCGCATGCATCATAGTGACACGAAGGAAATTTGGATCCGACGATCTAATTTTGTCCGGGGATGATCTAATTGCTTAGATTAACTCTAGAAATAATAGCTAAAATGATTCGATCATTAAGGATCTAATGATGCAAATTAAATCCAAAATCAATTATTCAAAATTATCTTGCTAGAAGCTTCATGCCACAGCTCCGAGCAGCACTCGTCGTATCTTCGTCAAGCGATCGCCAGCCTTACACTAAGGACTTTACTCTCTGATATTTTAGCCTTCCAATAGCTATTTCTGATATTTTTGTCTTTCAAAAGACTAACTCTGACATTTTAGCCTTTTAAAGGCTATCTATAATATTTTAGCCTATCAAAGACTATCTTTGATTTTTTTTTGCCTTCTAAAGGTTATTCATGACTTATTAACCCCTTGCAGGCTGTCTATGACATTTTAGCCATCTCAAGGCTATTTCTGATACATCAGCCTTCCATAGGCTACTTTGAACATTTGGCCCACTAGCTCGTTCTTCTATTGTGAATATTTGGCCCAATGGCTCATTCACTTACTTCGAACGTTTGGCTGAATGACCCGTTCACTTATCTTGAATGTTTGGCCCAAGGGCCCATTCTCTCATTTCGAATATTTGGCCAAAAGGCCCATTCATACATTTCCAACATTTAGCTCTACAAAGTCTAATCCAGAATATATCAACTCTCTATGCTGTTGCATGGTGCTAACATTATTGTTTGGGAGGTGTGTACGTCGATACTATGTATCGGGGCGTAGTTCCTCAATATTGTTATCGTATCATTCGAAGCTGAAATCAGATTTATCGAACTTGAAATCAAATAGATATTTACAGAAATAATATCTATCAAACTCGAAAAGATAAATATTCACATGTCCTTCATAGGCCGAATAATTATCAAATGACACGAAAATACTCATATGTCCTCCATAGGTCGAGTATCTGTCATATCGAAAAGATAAGTATTCACATGTCCTTCACAGGCCGAATATTTATTGAATGACACAATGATACTTACATGTCCTTCATAGGTCGAGTATCTGTCATATCGAAAAGATAAGTATTCACATGTCCTTCATAGGCCGAATATTTATCGAATGACACGAAAATACTCACATGTCCTTCATAGGCCGAGTATCTATTATATCGAAAAGATAAGTATTCACGTGTCCTTCATAGACCGAATATTTATCGAATGACCCAAAGATATTTATATGTCCTTTATAGGCCGAATATATGTCACATTGATCAAATCTAATCTGCTGAACCGCCTCCGGGAAAAGCATTGATTATTTCTGACTTTTGTCACTTAACTATCTCTTGGCTAATGATGAGCTTTATATTGAAATGAAATTGTAAGCCTTTTATGGCAAGATGTTATGAAAGAATGATATTATTCTTTCGAATATTTGTCTTTATTTTGATTTTATATGTTTAGATCTCTTAATCAAAGGTGCCCTAAACTACTTAGGGGTAAATTACAATGAACGCTTGCGTTCATTGGAAGCTATAACCTACTTAAATAAAAGCCTTATATCCATAAGGTGAATTTGAAATGGTCACGTGACATTTTTTTCATGAAATTGAAACTGAACCATTTTTCCCCCAACACCTTGTTCTCCGGAGGAGAATTCTTCCCACCCTGGGGAATTGACGGAGTTATTGAGCCACTTTGGGATGATACCACAACCTCTGAAGATACTTGGGAAGCCCCTACAGGGCCTGGGGAAGACCCCCATAAATTTTTTGCGCCGAACAAGGACTCTGCCAGTTTTCAGCATCAAAATACGGCTTGTAATATTCATTACGGCCCTGCCGTAAAATCAATTACAACACATAAAGAAGCTTACGGCCCTGCCGTAAAAGACGCTCCATGCCCAGAACTCTCTGCCAGTTTTCAGCCCCAAAATACGGCCCATGATAATCATTACAGCCCTGCCGTAAAAGCAGCTCCAGACCCAGAACTCTCTGCCAGTTTTCGGCCTCAAAATACAGCCCATAATATTCATTACGGCCCTGCCGTAAAAGAAGCTCCAGACCCAGAACTTTATGTCAATTTTTAGCCTGAAATTACGGCCGAACATGAGGAATACGGCACTACCATCAAAGGGTCTGCTAGTTAGCCTCCCCAAATTACGGCCCGTAATAAACATTACAGTCCTACCATAATTTGGTCCAAGATGCAGAAAAGCTCTGTCCAGTCTCCCCATGTTAGGGGGTTGTTGGCCTCTCCAACCCCCCATGTGTTTGTCATGTGACCCTCTTCACCTCTTGATCTATAAAAGAGGGCTAAGGGCTTGTGTTTTCCTTCAATTTTCGCTGTAGTAGATGCTTTCTCCTACGCGAGAGCCTAGGTCCAGTGTAACTCCAGCACCTTCGCTGTCTTTATCTGCTTTCAATCAAAACACCCGGAGAACCCTGCCGGGCTCCGGGTCCTTTGCCAAACTTCATGCGACTTCTGCATTTTCTGGTTGTGTTTGGGATGAGCGGAGTTCCCCTCTCGCAACATTGTGAAGGACTCGTGCGTGCGTGCTTGCTTGCTTAAAAAGTTGGCCCCTCGATTCAGGTAAGTAGTTTCTGTTGTAGGTCGATCCGTGGTTTCGACTCGCTGTGTCACGCCCCGGCGGGAAGCCGGCTATTCCTAGCTTAGGGTTCCCCAGGGAGATGACAATATTAATAGGAACCAAAGAACTTACAATAATCACATATCCTTTATTAATTGAATAATCCAAATTTAACATCTATAGTTTTATAACACAAACTCTAAAACATACTATTCAAGATGTACATAATTCAACTGAAATAAAACTAAAATTTCTATCTCAACTCGGGCTGGTATCTGCTATCTACTCTATCTCTCCCAAATGCTAACTCTGTACCTGGAAGATAAACAAAGGGAGGTAGCAGAATTGCTAAGTAGAAATCAACAAATATAGTGAGGGAATCAAATAACATGATATCCAATGACAGAAACAATGATATACAAATAATATAAGAATGTCGTGCAAATCATCAAGCTGGCCAATAGATCTCACTTAAGAGCCGCACTCATTTTCAGAGTGTTTCCACTGTTGCTCATGCAATGGAACGACTGTCCTAAAATAGCTCGGTAGGTTGCGTCGAACCCTGACATCCGTAGTATTGTCCCGAGGACAATTGGTGGTGCCCTAACTGGCAAACAGATAGTCCGATATGCGTCGCACTAGAGAATAAATCATCCAGTCCATAGGTCAATATATATCACGACTTTAACATAACGAATATTCAACTGTTCCACATTCTCATGTGTCAATATCATAGATACATAACTACTCAATCATACTCATATGTCAATATATCAGATATCTCAAAACAGCTTTGTTAATCATGCATACAGAAATAGAATATGACCAATGAACAAGATAATTGAGGTCAACTGAATTTTAGAAACAAATCAAGCAGGTGGAGCAATTAGGTATCAGTGTCAATTAATTCTAACATATGCATCATATATCAACTCAAAGGATTAAGCAAAAAATCCTATAATTCTTGACACTATAAGAAAGGAGTAGGGTAAGATTCCTACCTCAGACGCTGATATTCTGAATCCTTTTGAAAAGCCAACAAATTGATTATTAAACGATGCAAGCCGATTATTGGATCAATCACTCTATAACATGAATTTGTACATAAACTTTATTAATAAATATCCTAACTTGAAAACCAAGACTACCAACATGTAGAACATAACACTAAACCTATAGAACCAATCTTAGATCAGGTGAACCAGACCTAAAACTTATTGAACCGGACAGAATTGAAGTGAACTAATCAGATTTACCCTGAACCAAGTTAGACCGAAACTTATAGCTTAAATTACACAATTTATACAAGTTATCTAAAGCAACACAGAGTACCATTGGATAGGAAATTTCATAAGCTTTCAAACGGCTATCTGAACCGGCCCAGATTCGACCGAATTGGGGTCGAACCGGTCCAAATTCAAGCACTGGACCGACAGTGAAATTGAACCGCTTTGATTCGGTTCAACTCAATTTCAAAACGCAGAGACCGGTTTATTTCTAAATAAACCGTTCAAAACCCGAAAATCGAACCGAACAGCCTGTTCGCCCGCGCCGCCGCATAAGGCCGCCGGATTCTCGTCCGAAACTTGCGCCGGCGAGCTCCCGAGGGTGTGTCGAACATCCGTTCGCCGCCAAACTTATCCAATCTGTTCAGAATGACGAAACAAGGTTCCACAACCATCTCCGGCGAGCTTTCAACGCACGGTGGCGCCGCCGCCGTCGACACACGAAACTTATCAAAACTCGAACAGAACTTGGCCAAAACTTCCGAAAAACAATCTTACCTTGCTACGAAGCTGTATTGTTGCCCAGAATAGATAGATCGCCGTCGCCGATTGCACAGAGGATGAAAGCGGCGCAAAGCTCCGGCGAACTCTTCCTGCTTCGATTTCTCCCTTCTAGCAGTGCCGCGCGTCTCGAAGATACTCCAGGGTTCGTGTCTCACCAGGGAGAGCAGAAGCCCTCTAATACAGCCACGAGAAGCGTCCAGGAATAGCAAGCCGCCGCCGCCAACTCGTTCGCCGAATTCCGCGGAGAAGACGACGAGTTGACTCAGCCCTAGAACCAGACTTGAATATTAAATCAAATAAATTTGGCGTTGTCTTCAAATCAAAATGCAGCTCAGCCCAGTGGTTGGGGCGAGGGCAAAACCCACGCGCTTCGCGAGTTTGAGTCGCGGCGAACGCAGATAAAGTTTTTAATAAAATTTGAACTCAAAATTCGAAAACCGAATAAGTAAAGCGAGCGCAGTTTAATTATCAAAATTGAAACTTAGCTCAGCGGTTGGGCTGAGCGGAAATCTCAAATGCGTTTTAAAATTTAAAACTTAAGTTTTAAAACATTTAAAAATCCATAAAATTTTCAGAAAAAATTATAAAAATACTAAAATATAATTTTTTGAATAAAAAATAAAATCAAAGTAATAACACGTTGGGTTTTGCTCAAGTAAACTTCCGCCGTGATTTCATCGGTTTTCACCAGATTTTTGAACCGTACACGCTTTCTCTTCCCTCGTCTCAAGACCTTCTCATAGTTTTAGCATCATAGTTTCCCCTCCTTAGAATACTGAGCTAAGGATCACCCCTCCCATAGTTTCGCTGCGTCTAACCTGAAATGTAAGTTACAATCCCAAACTGCAGCCTCACTTGTTAAAGTGTGGATACCTTAGGAAAAACACAGAGTTGCTAGACTTTATAGCATACATATCTAACTCTACTCATATATAACAATAATGATCATGCAATAACATTAAAACAAAAGTAATGCCGACACTTGCAAATGGTTTAATTAAATTTGCGTACATATATCGTTAGCCCTATTATGTTTAATGCAATTGAATGCTTGACCCTTGGTAAATATTAAATGCTATCGTTTACTATGGGTACTTGAGTCAGGAATTCATAGGGGGATATTTATACTTTTGTCCTTAACAATTCTAGCTGAAGTTGAGTAACATCTTGTTGTATTGGAGTAGGCTTAATGCTGTGCTCAAGTAAAACCTAGCGGTAGATAAATCCTTGCTATTAGCCAAGGATTAATCTCAGCTGCAGAGAAACAAGACAATCCAATAGCATGCTGCTCACAGCTGAACCTTGGCCCTCATTGTTACAAGTGTCAGCTTCTTATCCATTTCTCACTTTTCTCGATCATTAATTCCAAGAATCTGAAGACCTTCATTTTCCTATCATTATCATGCACTCACAAAGTGGGACTCATATCTGCATGATAAGAAATTGCCGATACATTAATCACACAGCTCATTTGTTGTCAATGGGATCTTTGCTCACCAGAAATAAAAATAATTTGAACCAAGTGATGTGAGAAAACTAATCCGCATCCCTACTGCTCAATAATTCCAACCACTAGTTGGTCTCAAGGCGTTTATGCACATCCACCGAACAGATGGCTCAACCCTGCCTCGATGGATAGCTCCACAGTGCTATATGACTCTCTCTACCTCGCTTGTCTCAATTAAATATGGTGTACCATTTATCCTCTGACGATTTCAGAAGAGAGAAGGGCAAAGCAGCAACTACATCTTTGCTGTCAAATCAACATCCAAGGATCTCATTGGGACCATAGCCTCCTCCAGGTCACAGTCATAGCCCTCTTTTTTCCCCGCTCCAAGACGAGCAGTCGCCCTAAGGGGCAAAGTCAAAAAAGATATAAGAAATCACCATGCTGTCTAGTGTCGCACAAACCCAGGTTTACTCTGAACCTGTTGGGGGCTCTAGGGGAAGACCTTTCCCTAGCAATTGAAGCCGGGAATAAAGTTGAGCACGGAGAATCCAACGTCTGTCAAAATATAATAAGGTAAAGCTGGTTTGTTGTGTGAATTAATTCGTCTGTTACAGCGAAGCTGTGATACACAGATTCAACATATGCGGCCACGGATGGCGTAAGTATGCAATATGAACCGCAAAACTTACTATATCTTGTGATGCAATGAATGGGATTTACTTTTGCTATGAGAAGCAGAATTGACATGGTGTGGGATCTCAAGTTTAATGCATACAAATGAAACTCATTTGAATGGGCATTTATTGATTCGCTGCTCTTTGACCTGAGATGAAGTAAAACAAAATCAAGCGTTTGTCCACACAAGTTATGAGCTGAAGATGAGATCTTCAGTGTTGATCTTCAGTGTTTTCAGATACGAAACAAGGTATAACGTTGCGTTGGACCCACTGTTTTGTTCAGTATTCTCCTCAAGCACATGCATCAAAAAGTTGGCTGCCAGAATATTTTGCAACGGGATGTACGTAACAGGCATGTGAGGAGCTGGGTTTTTTCCTTCTTGTGTTGAAGAGTATTGCGCCCGCCCCACCTTTTGCTCCTTTGGTCCAATGTGGTGGCGTCCATGTGCCACCTAAATTTGCTGGTAATTGCTGACACCATTTCTTTTTCCTTCCCGCACATCTTAACGCCCTCCCCAATTCACTGCTCAAAACCTCTGCGCATAAGCATCCAAAACCCCCACCATTTATTTACTTGGTTACTTTTTCAGATCATGTAAACTGTCATGCAAAAGGACTTGGGGTTTTGGATAATAAATACTCATTGAGCCGAGAAGAGATGGAACCTTGGTCAAAGACAGGCCTTGGAAGCTGTGTGATCTTTCAAAGACCAAGTTTTTCAAGTTTTAACCTTTAACCAAGCAGCAACAGGTAATTTACTTCTTCTCGTATGGAGCCGTCAGGGCCTATATAAAGGCTCGCATTGCACGCTTGCAGTCAGAGAGAGCTGCAGGCAGGCGCATCCGCATCTCCCCATCTCTGTACTAGTTTTGAAATCGGTAATTAAGGAACCCCTGCTGCTTGGTCGAGGAAATGGCGCTGATGGTAATGGTGCTTGGATTGGCACTGGCCTTCCTGTTTGCCTGTGCTGCTTTGTTGAGATGGAATGAGGTGAGGTACCGGAAGAAGGGCCTGCCTCCCGGTACTATGGGCTGGCCTGTGTTTGGCGAGACTACAGAGTTCTTGAAGCAGGGTCCTAGCTTTATCAAGAATCAGAGAATTAGGTGATTTGTAAAGGGAATTTGATTCCTTTTTTTCTCCCCCTTAAAAGAATGTTGTTAGATCAACAAGAAAGGGTGATTCTTGGATAAAAACGGAGTCCTTTCCCTTCTGGCCGTGCCTTTTGGTTTCTGCAATCCCTTCTGACACTTTATATTTTTAAATTTTTGTTTGTATTTTGCGCATACTTTGAGATTCTTCTCAGCGGTGATGTGATTTTGTCTGATTGGTGGTGCTCGGGAACACGAAAAAGGGGGGAAATCCCCAAGTGCTTGTGCTTCGCGGTGAATTTTTTCGGAGCATGACACAATTCAGCGACTAAATAATTGGATTTTTTTTTATCTTCTGTTTCAGTGGCTTTTACGGAAACAGTATCTTGCAAAAAGCTGTTGTTCTTGTTCTCTAATAAGGACCAGGACTCCATGTGTGATGTCACATTTATCATATTCAAATCTAGTCTCTTGATCGTTCTTGCTTTCAGCCAGCAACGAAAGAAAAATTTCTGAGCATGCATGCAAACCGACATGACTGATGTTTGTTTTCTCATCGCTTCAGGTATGGGAATTTGTTCAAGACACACATACTTGGATGCCCCACAGTGGTGTGCATGGATCCAGAGCTGAACAGGTACATTCTGATGAATGAAGGAAAAGGCTTTGTTCCTGGCTACCCCCAGTCCATGCTGGATATGCTGGGGAGGTCCAACATTGCAGCTGTCCATGGTGATCTGCACAAGGCCATGAGGAGTGCTATGCTTGGCCTCGTGGGCCCTCCAATGATCAGGGAACAACTCCTTGCTAAGATTGATCAGTTCATGCGATCTTACGTTGACAATTGGGGTGGAAGAGTTGTTGACATCCAACAAAAGACCAAGGAGGTCAGCCATAAGTTGCAACACCCTCCACAATGCTAATATTCATCCCAACTTTCTAATCTCATCTCACACTCACAATTCACATCCTTAATGTTTTAGATGGCATTGATGTCTGCCCTGAAACAAATTGCCAGCATTGAGGCAGGTCCAGTTTCGGAAGCCATGAAAACAGAGCTATTCAAGCTTGTTCTTGGCACCATCTCCTTGCCGATTAATGTCCCCGGAACAAATTACCATCAGGGCTTTAAGGTTGCTTTCTTTACAGTTGCTGTAAAATTACCTTTTTCACTCTTTCTAACCTGTTAGCTAAGCAAGATATGGATTGGTGTATTGTACAAAGGCAAGGAAGAAGCTTGTGAGCATGTTGCAATGCCTAATAGAGGAGAGAAGAGCTTCCCAATTCTCCTACAATGACTTGCTTGATTCCCTACTGAAGATGGATGGCAGCTGCAGAGTAAAACTGGATGACGAGCAGATGGTCGATCTGATCATTGCTTTAGTGTATTCTGGCTATGAAACTGTCTCCACCACATCGATGATGGCCGTAAAATATCTCCATGATCACCCGACAGTACTCAAAGCACTCAGAGTAAGTATGTGTCGAGCTTATTATTATTATTTTTTGTGGCCTTATAAATATGCTGTCGCTTTGCTCTTGTAATTAATTTTTGTTTGGTTAGGATGAACATTTGGAGATTCGGAGAAGCAAAGGCCGGGATGATGCCATTGCTTGGGACGAGTACAAGTCCATGAAGTTTACTCGCGCGGTAAGTCTGCATGTGAATCCAGCTAAATCATATCTTTCTTTCTTTTGTTAAAGAAAGCAGTGTTTCTTGTGTAGGTAATACTGGAGACTCTAAGAATGGCTACAGTTGTGAATGGGGTACTTAGGAAGACAACCCAAGATGTGACAGTGAAAGGTGAGTAGGCCACAGAGATCAAAAGGGACAAGTTTGAGATATTTAACTCCACTGCATCGTGAACATTCTCTAATATTTTTTCTAACTTAAAGAAACTCGTTTGTACATTATTTAGGTTTTACAATACCAAAAGGGTGGAGGATTTACGTGTACACTAGAGAGATTAACTATGATACTGTCATGTATCCAGATCCTTTGACCTTCAATCCTTGGAGATGGCTGGTGAGTAGTGAGAGTGAGAAAATGCAGTTCCAATGGCTAGGCTAAGAAAATAAACCTTGCTGAGAAAATGCAGGAAAAGAACCTGGAGTCAAACCACCATTTCATGCTGTTCGGAGGAGGAGGAAGGATGTGCCCGGGAAAAGAATTGGGGACTGCAGAAATTGCAACCTTCCTTCACCATTTTGTAACTAGATACAGGTCTTGTACAGTAAAATTCAACGTACCATCTTAAGATACAATACAAGTTATTATTTATATTTAATTATTGCACAGGTGGGAAGAAGTTGGAGGGGATAATCACATACTGAAATTTCCCAGGGTCGAGGCTCCAAATGGGCTCCATATGCGAGTCTGGGATTGCTAGGACAAAATTGTACAGAGAACAGCTCATAGTTTAGTTTTGGTCCGAGGATAGAAATGTTGCTGGTATTGTGTCATTGATCATAGGAACTAAGATCCCCTCATCCATGCATCACCCTGACAGAAAGTGGAGATACGAGTTACTCTCCTCTGTTCATAGAGAGATGTACTAATTAGTGTCAGATAAACTAATACAACACTGGAAAAATCCAATTTATATTTGCTTTCTCTTGTTTCCTCAAGTGAAATGATCTTCCAGAACAAACTCATTATCCTCACCCTCGATCCAGAAAAAAGAAAACAATGTACAGTAATTCCAGATTCTGTTTGCCTGCTGTTTTAGATTTGTTCGTTCGCAGAGCTGGCAGATGAAGTTCCAGTCACATGGCCCCGTTCCCGAGTAACCAAAAGCAGTGGCCTGAGGCGAGCGATATGCTTAAGCCTCCTTTTTGTGTATTTTTGGAGAGCAATCAACTGCACCAATTTTTACCAGCAGCCTCTTCTACTTCAACATTACCTGAAGAAGAAGATATGCACAAACAAAAACAAAATGACCAACCTTTTAGGTACTTTGTTGATCACTGACGGTAATACTTACGTGATGCTATTGTATCCAATCTACAGGTGCAGAATACAAGTTTTAAGTTTTTTTCTTTAAATATATATAAAGTCATCTTGTAAAGATTTCAGTTTGGGGCATTTAATGAGACTCTGTTTAGCTCTGATTGTTTAATTAAAACTTAAAAATATGAAATATCATTGTACAAGTTATAATCAAACATTACAAATAAAAAATGTCTAATAAAAAATTATAAGTCACATACCAATTTTATATCCGTTCAAAAAAAAAGCTACAAATTTAATTTATATATGTCAGTTGCATTGACTTTTACTTGTATAGTATTCTCGTGTTCTATTCAACAAAGTGTAACTCAAAATATGACTAATATAATATGTTAGCATGTCTAATTAGAATATATTTAATTACCAATAACGTGATTTGTAAAATAATAAGTATCAATAATATCTATTTGTTGTGTATGTTTGGATCATATAACATCAATGTGTATTATGCTTTATGAATATCATCTGAATCTATATTATATATTTATTTTATGATTTAAAATACTAACGTACCAACATTTTATCTATTTATAGCATTTTCTCTTGTTTCTCTATATTTGCAAGCTTTATTTATTATAATGTTCAATAGGGCTAACTTTTCGTGAATGATATAAACAAATTCAATTTCATTTATGTGTTTTGGATTTTGATTTGATACTTTTACATGATAAAGGATGATGCTATTACTAATTCTAGCAATGCAACATAAAATATATTTCTATATAAAGGGTCAAAATTGATTAAATTTTAATTTTAATTAAAATATAATGTGATCATTTTAAATTCACCTTATAAATTATAAGACTTTTTTTATTTTAGTAGGTTCTAACTCATAATGAATGCAAACATTCATTATTAATTACTCATAAGTAGTTTAGGGTACCTTTGATTAACAAATATATAAGTATAAATAGTGAAGATAAAAGGTTAAAAGAATAATGTAATTTATAACAATGTATCATGACATGGTTTACAATTTAAATATTTTAGTGGATTGATATCTATCTAAATTTAATTGACGTCCTGCCTTTTGAGGGCTTGTGGAAATCAGAACTTGATAAATATTCATTTCTTTTGATTTTCTTGGGTTGATGATCATTTGACATATGTCATGGAAAAAAAATCTGAGTTTTGCTATAATAACATTAAGGAACTATGCCTTGATACTTAGTATTGACATTCGCATCTCCTAAATAACATTATTAACAACATGCCTCTGATATTTAAGGTTCATGTCTATATTCGACTTGAGCGAACGGGCCGTTGGGTGAACAAATCGTTGGGTTAAACATTCAAAATTTGGGTGAATAGGCTATTGGGTCAAACATTCAAATTGAGTGACCAGGCCATTAGGCCAAACGTTTGAAGTTTAGGGAATGAGCTGATAGGCCAATCATTCAAAGTTGATGAACGGGCCAGTGGGCTAAGCGTTCGAAGTTTAGTGAACAAGCCGTTGAGCCAAGCATTCGAAGTTGGTGAATGGGCTAGTGGGCCAAGCGTTCGAAGTTTTGTGAATAGGTCATTGAGCCAATCATTCGAAGTTGATGAACGAGCTATTGGACTAAGCATTCAAAGTTTGAGTGAACGGGTCATTGGGTCAAGCATTCGAAATTTAGTGAACGGGCCACTAGGTCAAGCCTTCAAAGTTGCGTGAACAGGCCATTGGGCTAAGTGTTTGAAATTTGGGTGCATGGGTAATTAGACCAAGTATTCAGAATTTGGGTGAATGGACCATTGGGTCAAATATTTGAATTTGAGTGAATGGTCCATGGAGCCAAATGTTCAGAATTTAAGTGAACAAGCTTGTAGAAGGCTAAATGTTCAAAATTGGTGAACAGGCCATTGGGTCAAATGTTCAAAATTAGGTGAACGGGCAATTGAGCCCAACATTCAAAATTTAAATAAAGGAGTTGTTGGGCCAAATATTTGAAGTTTGGTGAATGGGCTGATAGGCCAATCATTCGAAGGTGATGATCAAGCCAATGGGCTAAACATTCGATGTTTGGTAAATGAGTTGAGTAAATGGGCTATTGGGCTAATTGTTCGAAATTTGAGAAATAGGTCATTGGGCCAAGCATTTAAAATTGAGTGAATATGGGGCCAATCATTCAAAATTTGAGTGAACGAGCTGATAGGCTAAACATTCAAAATTTGAGTGAATAATTTTATTTTATTTTTTTATCTTAAACGTGGCCACAAACCACGTTTACTATTTAATTAATTAATTTTTTTAGAAACATGGTCAAGGCCACGCTTGATTGGTTCATTCTATTATTTTTATTTTATTTTCTTTTTTTAAAGCTCACAACACCATGCTCCATTTTTAGCTTGGTATTATAGGAATCATTTTTACCCTTATCAATTTATCATTGACCTTTTTTTTAATTTATTCTCACATAAAAAATATAGATAAAATCTCTTTCAACAAATGCCCCCAACGAATTTATTATAAGTAGCATGCATATAAATGCATTGCAAAAATATTGTTTGCTCTAATAGGTTAGATAGCACCCTTATGCTCATGAAATACTTATATCAAGTTTGTGTTGATGGAGTTGGGCCATGAATGATTACAAGCACTTGAGAGCATTGAAAAATGCATGTAGGTGAAGTTTTTTTTGTATGCGCCCACTATATTTGTGTCCTTTTAAAGAGCAAGATAGTTTTTGATCATGAGTAGCTTGCGTTGTCTATGACGAGAACATATTATATGTTATGCTCAAAAGGGGAGCATATGAAAATATTTCAAAGGGATGCAAGAGCATTAATACCCTTTGACCAATATTTGCCATAAAGCATGATGAATATTTGTGGGTTTTATGGGACTTTGAATATTTAGATTGCAAGAATATGATGGCCATTAAAGAAGCAAAACCACTCATATTGTGATTTGGGAAACTCACCCTTTTCCATTTATATTTGATTGACTTGTCATTCAATCTAATTGAGATTCGTGATTCGTTTTGAACTGCATGTCATGTGTCTTTATCCATGATAGAATTCTTCTCAAACATCATTCAAGGAATCTTGAAGGCTATCATCATTGTATATAAGGTTCCACCATTTGCTTTGAACTTCATTGATCGACATGCAACCATGCTTAGGATGGCTTTTTATCTCAAACTTGATTCGATTGGCTATAAGTTGGATTGCATTCTTCATAATGGTTTGGAACTTCTGGCATTAGTAAATGCCACCATATTTGGGCTTCAAGTGATGATTGTAGATTGCCCCCAACACAAGGATAAGTATGATTTGTGCTTTGTCATACATATTTGGGTTATATATTTCACCTTCAGAAATATGTCAAGAGCATGTGCTTGCCATGGCTTGAAAGGAAGTAGAGCACTCCATCATGTGAAAAATGATATTTAATCTCGTTGGAGAATGTGGAAAACATTGTTACATCATATGAAAGAAAATTTTGATGACATAGGCTTTTTAGGAAGTTGGTGGAGGACACACAAACCATATACTCAAGTCATCTGTGCTTGATATAGTTTTGAGCTCTTATTGTGCATTCAACCTTTTGCTCATCTAAATTATTCAATTCATGAAGATGCAATTGTATATTTCTTCAATCGCCGTGTTACGTTGTGTGGCTAACCTCAATGAAGGTAATTCTACCAAAGAGTATCGTAATACCCATCTTTCAGTGTTCAAAATATCAAGTTAAGTTCTGACCTTACTTTTGAAATATCGTCAAGCAGGATGAAGATGTCCCATCAAAGTATAGTCCCTAATATTTTGATGACATTTATGCTCAATACTATTCATTTAGTGTTTTTTGGTTTGCTGTCATATTTTATATCAAATTTTTGAAGTGAATTCACCCATTTGGTCGGTCAATTGTCCAATCAACATTGGCCTCTTCATAAGGCATTGTGTGGAATCAATTCTGGATATGAGGCGCCTAGGGGGATAATGCCTTAACAGAAGAATATGATATGCCCCCTTATCTTGACAAACAATGCACCTAAGGAATCTTATAAGGCCTTGATGGTTTCTAGTAGTAGGTGCCCCCACATTGAAGTATAATTTTTAATGTTTTCAAAAGCCACGTGAATGAGGCTTCTTTCTTCATCAACTTTGAAAAGGGGTGAGTTCAGCTAGGTAAGTAAAAGTCATTGACATCATTGGAAGGTGCTGATGATGACAAAGTTCACTTGTCCTTAATTCACATATGATCTATAGAGATCATGAAGATAGCTCACATAGAGTGCATACCAGAAGACAACCAAGAGGTCATCATGCAACAAAGAGCACTAACAATAGATTTGAAAAAAAAAAAAAAAAATTCAAACCTTGAAGACTCAAAGTGCAAAAGTTCAAAGTTGTTAAAAAAAATCACTTAGCCAATCAAAGGTCCTGAAAGACATCACTGGAAACATGATAAGATTCAACATATTGAACCCTGTAACTATGCCCAACACTTGTGATTCTTGGAAGACTTGGTCTATTTGTCCATCTTGTCATTTATCTTGTGCTTATAGCAGAGAGTCCTTATCACTCACATAGCAAAGAGTTTGGCTAGGCAAGTAGCCTTGTTGATGCGAGTTCAACATTAATGGTGTAATTTACACTCTTTAATGTGTTTCTATTCATAAAGGGCCAAATATTTGAAATAGCCATTGGAAGGCTAAAATGTCAGAAATAGCCATTGGAAGGCCAAAGTATCAAAAATAGTCTTAATAAAGTTGCTATGTCAAAAATACCTTCTGAAAGCTTGATATGTCAAAAATAACCACGATATAACTAATGTGTCAAGAAATAGCATTTAAAAGGTTGAAATGTGAAAGATAAATTTTAGAAGGCTAAAATATTAGAAATAGCCTTTAGAAGATTGATTAAGCTTGACTTAGTCTTTAGATCATATCCACTTGCCCAGATTGGACTTCAAGTTAAAAAATTTGTGTGTCAGGCCAGGACGAAGATATGTAGTAGACCAATTTAAATTGAGTGAATCTAGTTAAATAGACTAAGCTGAGTACTAGGTTGCGCTGAGCATATTGGATCAAACATCATGCAAATAGATTGGTTGAATTATCTAGGCCAATTTAAAAATTTAGAACACAATAGAAGCGATTAGCCTGAAATAGAATTCCGTGACACTAGGATCCCTTACAAGAGAAAACTGAAGGATGTGAAGAGTAGTGTTGTGTCCGCAAGTGCACAGATACTCGAAGTAATCATTAAGAAATCGAATTACAGAGACCTACTTGTTAAGTACCGAATAGTTGTTTTCTCACTAGCTAAGCAATCGAATACGACGTAAGCGAACGATCAGAAAGTATACGAAGAGTCAAAGAGAAAAGCTAGGACTAGGTTTCATCCACCTTAATTTCTATGACTAGAGGGAAATAAGCGCATCATCAGTCCACTCTTATTATGATAAAGATATAATTTACTTTATAAAAAAAATCATCTCGCTTTCACGCAGACAATTTACAAAGAACCAATCCTCACTTTCGTACAAGATTTATTCAATGTTAAAGATAAGTAAATCATTGACAAAGAAATCAAAGATCAATCTCTATGTCAATCATCTCAAGTGAAAACTAAATACTTTCATACTTTAGCTTCACAGGTTGTATTTAAGGTTCTCCAACAATTCGATACTTAATTTCTTACAATATCTTCATGTTTAATTCATTAATACCTCCTAGATCAGATTATCAACAAGTCAATAAACTTCTAAAATCTAGAAACAAGAACAAACCTAATTTCTTTCGATGAGTTCCTAAATCACGATTCTAGGTTCCAAGTTTTGCAAATCACCTTTCGGTCCATATCACAAAATCTCTAATACATGTTGACAATATGAAACTAGAAAGAATTAAAGATAATCATCACTTAAACAGAATTATCATAACAAAAGTTTCTTGACAAAATAAGGATTATCTAGTCATTACAAATTAAAGGGATTACACCCTTTGTCCCAAAAGAAAATTACGCTACCATGGAGTTACAGATACAATAAAAATTAGAATTTGAAAGAGGAAGAATAGAAGTTACTCATTTTACACCACCGTAATTTTGGAAAAATTTCGGCTACTACAGTACCTTGCTACAGTACCATAAACAGTACCCTGTTACAGTAAAATCGCGAAACACTATTCCGCCGGTAACTTCTTTCTTTGATTTCTCTTTCGATCGAACTCCTTTCGATCTGAAATTTTCGGTGTATCCTCTCCTCCTATGGACGAAACTTTTCTGTAAATTTCATGGCCTAAGGTGGCCTCTACGACTCTCGGCGAGAGGCCGAGCCCTAGGGATGCCTTTCTCGATTTCTCCCTCGATTGGTGATGAAATTGGATCATTTATATCCTCAAATCTTCTCCTCCTCTTATAGAACGATCCCCTTTTTACGGATTTTGAAATCGTGCCTCGGATCTTTCTAATTTGGCTTCGCAAAAATCAAATTTTGCAGGCAACGAAAGACTCGTTCAAAAATAGAATTACGGTCCATAATTTTGATTACGGCAGTGCCGTATTTTGCTCTGTGAAAAATTTTCATTAAATTATGGCCCGTAAAAAATATTACGGCAGTGCCGTAATTTGCTTCTGTGTATTTTGGGCAAGAAATTATGGCCTGTAAAAATTATCACGGCAGTGGTGTAATCTGGGTAGAAAATTACACTCGTAAAAATAATTACGGCAGGGGTGTAATTTTCTTACTATCTCTGATTTGCTTGAAAATTGACGGGCAGCTTCGTCTCGACGTCTAGAATCCATTAGTACGCTCAGATCTTTCAAAATCCATCAAAATATGATACTTTTTACCTAAGAATGATGAAAAATAAGAAATGGTGTAGATTCCGTAATATTTGACAAATAAGGCTTAAAAACAAGCAAAAGAGCATGAATATGACACAAAAGACCAATCAAATGACACAAAATATACTATGAATTTTCGTGTCATCAAGTAGTACCTTATCAAGCAAATTTAGGAGCGTTGTCGATGATGAAGATGCGCATGTGAACATCCTCTACAATCATGCACACATGGACTCCTCAAAGTCTCTCCAACCTCCATGCTTGATGCTAGTCTCGGGAGGTGAGATCCACACCTCTAGGTCTTCTCAACTTGCACCTATGCCAAGGAGAAGAGGGAGAGTTGGCAACAAGGAGTGGGAAGCACTTCCACTTGTCCCAACCTTGATGCAAAATCTTCTATGTGTTATCACCTTCAAGACCCTCATGCCAAGGAGGAGAGGGGAGGTGATAATTGGAGATGAGAGAAGAGAATTGGTGCAAGGATCACCCAAGAAAGCCTCTCTATTTATAATAGATTAACTAGCTATTCTTGGTGATTATTTTTTATTAAATTTAATATATAAATATATTAAATAGAATGAGAAATGCGCCTAGGCCAAGTCATGATTAAATCTATTAAATATATATTGCCAAATTGGTCAAGCATGAATAAAATATTTGATTAAATTCGCTTAACCCCAAATTAGCAAATATATTAATTATTTTAGTCATGTAAGCTTAATCTTCAGTTCTCTAGTAGAAGGTAGAGTTCTCCTGGTGAGCAGAGTGCCTCCAGCTTTTGGAAGTCATGGTCGGTGCCTTGATTCCAGAGTTTGTAAGAGTCGTGGGCGGTGCCTCGACTCGGAAGTGTGTTTCCAACTTTACAAGAAGTAAATCCCACCGCCTCCGGTGGGTTAGGTTTGCCTGTTTTTCTAAGTTTCGATTGTGTTCCCTGTTGCGTTTTCATCTCCTTCACCCACGAGCATCCGTACATCAGAGGCATGGACGGTTTTCTTGTTCTTTGCTGTGTTTTCAGGATCATAGGCACGTGAGCTAAGCCCCGCAAATCCGTTGTCCCCTAAATACGTGCTACGCTTAAAATTGCCAAGATGTTAGTGTGCAAATTTTATAATCTTAGGTGTCGTTGTTCCCCCATTTGCATTAGTGTTGCCCCAAAATGAGTTTGTCGCTGATTTGATCGTGTTTTCTTGCTGCATTTCCGGGCGTTTTGACATCCCTCGCCTCAAGACCCTCTCTCGTTTTCTGTGCATCGTGTAAACACCTTAGTGTACGGCACTAAGGACCAACCCTCCTATTGTAGCTTCATCACATGTCCATGTTAAAACTGGGCTGGGGAAACTATTGTCACTATGCAACTTCTAAAGATAAGTGGGTGTGTCCCACGAGGGTGGGAAACATTGCACAACACCACTGATCGATAGCTTGATAAGGCTACGAATTAGAAGGCTATCCAGACATGATATTTTTGATTGAGGGTTTTTGAGGTCTCATCCTCTTAGTTTTATCTTTTGTCTAACATTACAGGCATGCAATCCTATAGTGATAACAACAAGATAAAACATCATAGGCATGCTTTAGCAGATAAGGAAAGTAGTAAAAGATGATGTGGTCATAGCCTAATCAACACATTGAACCAACACATGCGAAGGGGGGGGGGGGTTCAATGTTTGACCTAGGAGACAAGCCCCAACAAGACCTAACCTAACCGCCCTCTAGCTTGAACTTCAAGGTCAGCTCCAAGGTCCTCCTCACCATGGTTTAGCTCTCAAACCCTAGAAGCACCCACAAAGGGTCTGGCCAATGCCAAGGTGGCTCCTCCAAAGGTGATGCGCCACTATGCAAGCGCCAAGAGGGATAGCACGCAAGCCCATAGGTTCGGCCAAGCCCATCTTGCGCCACTAGGCAAGGATGCGCCATCATGGAAGAAGCTTCACCATGCATGTTGCGCCACCATGCAAGTTGCGCATGCATGCAAGCTTCAAGCATGCACTAAGTCTTCATGTAGGATGCGCCCCTAATCTTCTTTTCATAGATTACAAAAACAAAAGAAAAGGTGGCACGCAGGCCTCACAAGAATACATCACAAGCATGCTAGGGGCTTGACGTATGACCACAACATCGTGTACAATCAAGACACTATCTCATGCAATTCTATATGCTCATGAAAAACAAAAAAATATGAAATTTTAGTTTTTCATTAAAACATGTCTCTCTTCCTTCACCTCTTATCACAAATCCTTAGTTCTTTGTTTCTCTCAGGAGTCTACAAGAGGCATACCCGTTGCTCTCGTTGCAATCCTTAACTTGCTAAGATTAGGGCAATCACCCAGTTTATGCCCCGCATAATCTCAACAAGTCTCTCATGATGGGTCTATCCCACCATGAGAGGAGAAATTATTTCTTCCACATATGGGTCTATCCCAGTCATGTGAAGAAAGCGAAGATCCAAAGAAATTGAAGAGAGGTAAGGAATAAGAAACCTACTATTTTTCTACTTTAGAAAAACCATGCGCATACAAGAGATTTTAAAAAATTTGAATGGCATGTGAGCATACAAAAAGCATTGAAACGTCATTCGAGGCTCACAAGTCGCTTTGATACCACTATTGTGAGACCTCGGGGATTTTAAAATTTTAATTACAAATAGCAGAAGCAAATCCCCGAAACAGGTTGGTCCCAAAAACCCAGAAGATCGATGCATGCGCGGGGGTCGACACGATGTAGAGAGAAAGTACTTATGAGTCTCACACACAATGGATCCTTGAGTCCTCTTCTTCCATGCCTGGTGCTAGCCTCGGGAAGAAGATCCAAGCCTTAGAGTGCCTCCTACACCACTTGTGCCACCTTCTAGGGAAGATGCGCTAAGGAGAAGGAGAGGGAGATGAAGCCGCCAAGCACAAGTTCTTCTTACGCCAAGAGGAGAAAGAGAAGAAAGATTGCGGCTATGAGGAAGAAGACTTGCGCCTGTGGAACCCTCGCTCTTGCCTTTGCTTGCTCACGCCAAGAGGTGGAAGGTGCTCTTGGATGTGTTGATGTATTTTTGAGCAAGGGGTGGCAAGACAAGTATATGGGTGCATTTCATGAAGCAGAATTCTACTAGGGTAATGGGAAGTGGGCGGCTAGGGTTTGATGCAAGAAAAGACTCCAAGTCTTTACCATAGACACCTAGCCTTCTACCATATGCGCCTAGGACATACCATACAAGCCCCTAAGGCCATATGCGTGCCAAGTCTTGCCTTAGAAGCAAGCCTTCCATCCAAGGAAGAAGGGGGAGGCGCCAAAAGCTTCCTAATGAAGCACTAGGCGCCTACTCCTCCTCATTATGCCCCTTAGGCGCCAATGAGGATGTTTTCTCCCCATTATACCCTTATGCCTTCTAATCTCTTCATGACAACTTATTATAAGGCCCCATTGGGTAATGGGCTAGCCCAAACTTTATTACACAAGTTGATTAAGCCAATTAATCCATTCTAATGCAACCCAAAGTCAAATGTGACCAACCATGGTCAATTTCAGGTCAACCTACCAAAAATGAAGTTTGGTTCTAATAAGTCTCTTCCATCTCATCAGGCCCATTGGCGCTGATGAAATCTCCCAAATAGATCTGAGCTATCTAATAACTCGATCATAAGGCTACCCGATCAATACGAGAACTCGAATATTAAGGTGTGCGACCCTATAAGTTCCTCTGAAATTGGTAGTGATGAACTAAGGTCATCACAAGCAGTGAGTGACACCTAGCAGTGCATCGATACTACCCAAGTCATCGGAATAGATATCGACATCGACATCCCCATCGTCGCAATAAGGTACCGACGCATTAGTCTCTTTGCCAAATTGATATCCAATTGGACAAGTGTGTCACCACTTGTTTTTACCCAATCTCATGGTCATGACTAAATCAGGCTTTCACCTGGGTATGGCCATACACTTTCAGTCATGCAACCATAGGGGGGCCCGTGGATATCAAGCTTCCCTTAGGAAGGGGCAAATCCTCTGTCTGTCCATTGATCTTCTCATATGAGTCGTGACATACTCAATGACAACCGTTATGACCTCCTGATGACTCAAAACTTCATAGTATATTTTATATCAATTGTCTAGTATTTTTGAGTCATATTTATGCTCTTTTGCTTATTTTTAAGCCTTATTTGTCAAATACTTCGGAATCTACACCTTTTCTTATTTTTGATCAATTTCAGGCAAAAAGGGCTCAATTTCGATGGATTTTCAAGTAATCTGAATGCATGGACGAATTCCAATCATCAAGAAGAAATTACTAGCTAATTTTCAAGAAAAATAAAGTTTTCGGCGAAATTACGGCAAGGTCGTAATTATTATTACGAGCCATGGTTTTATTGGAGCTTACATAATGAATCACGGCACCCCCATAATTTATTTTCTAGACCGTGATTTCTTGGAGATTTTGCATAGAGAAGATTATGGCACTACCGTAATTTTTATTACGGCCGTAATTTTATTAGGGTGAAATTGAAGCAATCACGGTACTGCCGTGATTATTGTCACCGGCCGTGATTTTTTTGGAGAATTATACGGAGCAAATTATGGCACTGTCGTGATTATTATTACGAGCCGTAATTATTCCAGGAATATTCACAGAGAATATTACGGCACTGCCGTAAAATATTCCATGGCCGTAAATATGAATTTTTGCCCGAGTCTTCCGTGAGTTACTATAGCCGAAATTGTGAAACCAAATTTGGGAAAGCTAGGACACGATTCAAAAATCAAAAAGAAGGGAAAGAATCTATATTCGGAGGAGAAGATCTCAAGACAAGAGGCCCTAATTTTTATGCACGACAGAAGGAGAAATCAGAGAAATAAACACTCGCCTTAGGGTTGTTTGCCGAGAGATGTATAGAGCATCTTAAACGATGAAATTTTCAAGGAAGGAGCACCTCGTGGAGGAGAAGATATACAAAAAGTTTCATATCAGAAGGAGCTCGATTGGAGGAGAAATTAGCAAGATCGTGATCACGACTACTGTTCACAAAGTTTTAGCATAGATTTTACAGGCCGTGAAATTTTTCACACCCCTGTGAATAGTAACACTATTCCCTTTTCTTTTCAAATTTTAAATTTTTTAAAATGATAAATTATTGTACTTCTTCAACCATGATAGCGTAAAAACCTTCTTGGGACATGGGGGAGTAATCCTCTTAATTTCTGAAATGACTAGATGATTTTTATTTTGTCAAGTTGTTCTTCGATATGATAATTTTACTTAAGTGATAATTGTCTTTAATCTTTTATAGTTTCAAGTATCAGCATGTTTTAGAGTTTGTAACATGTACTGAGAGGTGACTTACAATACTCGGAACCCTTAAATTATGGTTTTAGGAACTAGGCTATGAGAATAGATTTGTTCTTAAATCGTGATTTTTGTAGTATAAATTCTTGTTGATAATTTGATCTAAGAATTTTTATTGAGCTAGACATGAAAATATGTACCGAGAGGTGATTTGGACTTTTGGAAACCTTTAAGTGAAACCTGTGAAATTAAGATATGAGAATATTTAATTTTGCTTGAGATGTTGACACTGAGAGTTAATCCACGAAAGTGATTTTTAACTTTCTTTGTTTGATTTACTTATTTTAAATACTGAATAGCAAGTCACGAGAGTGAAGGTTATTCGGTGTAAATTGTTCATCCGAGAGGAGGCAATTTCTTTATAAGTAAATTTCATTATTATCATAACAAGAATAGCTGACAAACACATATTTATGTTTAGTTATAGAAATTAAGAAGGATGAAACCCTAGTACCAAATTTCTCTCACTAATAATCTATAACAGTTTCCGATCGTACGCTTATAACTTATTTCACTATACATCGTTCGCTTAGCTAGTGAGAACACAACAATTTGGTACTTAACACGTAGGTCTCTATAGGTTTGATATCTTTTATTACTTCGAGTATCCGTGCACTTGTGGACATAACAAGTTTTTGGCACCGTTGCCGGGGACCTTAGTTTTGTTAATATCAAAATAGTTGATAGTGTTGCTAGACTAAGCCTTGTTTTTAGTTTTGTTTTCTGTTTTTGCTAGTTTTGGATTTTCATAAGTTGTGATTTTTGAAATTGGAACATTATTCTTTTTTCTGCTATTTTTTAAAATTCTGAGTTGATTTGATTTTTCTACTTGTTTATGCGTAGGGCCCTTAGGTCAGGACCACTAGTTCCATTAGATCCTGATATTAATAAAACTTTGAGATTGTGCAGGAAACTTAGGTTTAAAGAAAAGAAGGAAGAAGAATTGATCATGGGAGAAAGAAGATCACTTAGGGATTATGCAGCACCGAATCCACAAGGGATACACTCTAGCATAGCTAGGCCAGCGATAGAGGCTAACAATTTCAAAATCAAACCAGCTTTGCTTTCTATGATACAACAAAATCAGTTTGGAGGATCACCGCTTGAGGATCCTAATCAGCACCTCTCTCTTTTTCTTGAATATTGTGACACCATTAAGATTAATGGTGTATCTAATGATGCTTTAAAATTAAGATTGTTTCCTTTCTCTCTCAGGGATAGAGCACGTGCCTGGCTATAGTCTCAGCCGACTGGAACATTCACCACATGGGATCAAGTTTCAAATACCTTTTTGATGAAGTACTTCCCACCAAGTCAAATGATCCAGTTGAGAAATCAGATCACCAGTTTTGCACAGAGGGATGATGAGTCACTAAGTGAAGCATGGGAGTGCTTTAATGAATTACAACGGAAGTGTCCTCACCATGGCTTGGAAAAATGGGTTTTGATTCATACTTTCTATAATGGTTTACTTTATAGTACTCGCCTCACTGTTGATGCTATTGCAGGTGGAGCTCTTATGAATAAGAGCATTAATGATGCTTTTACTTTGATTGAAGAGATGTCTCTAAACCATAACCAGTGGACCACTGAAAGAGGAGTGCTATATCACCCTCCACATGGTAAGAATGAAAGTGATGCTTGGCTTACCTTGGCAGAGAAGGTAGATTCTTTGGCTAGTAGATTTGACTCTTATCATATGCAAACTACTATGGCTTCATCATCTATTACTTGTGATATAAGTGGTAATCAAGGGCATTATTCTGAAGAGTGTAGAGTCATTGCTGATCAGGGTGTAGAACAAGTGAATCCTGTAGGGGTTTACAATCAAGGTAGAAATAATGACCCTTACTCTAGTACATATAACCGTGGATGGAGAAATCATCCAAATTTGTCTTAGAGAATTAACAATAATGTAGGAGGACGGGTTGAGAATAGAGGATACCAACAGAGGCAACGAAATCAAACTCAGCCCCAGAACTCTAGTTTGGAATCTATGCTTGAAAAACTTAGTAGGGATTTTGGAGATTTTAGAGGGGAGATTAAATAGCTTACTTCTGAGGTAGAAGCTTTAAAAGCACATAATAAGATTTTAGAAACCCAAATAGCACAAATAAGCTAGTACATCTTATAGACCCCCAGGGAAATTGCCTGCTAAACCTGAGCTGAACCGTAGGGAATATTGTAATGCTATAACTAGCTGGAGTGGAAAACAGTTAGATAAACCAAGGGGTAGACCTAATGATGATGAGGAAGAGCCTGACATTGAACCTAGTAGTGAGCCAGTCTTAGAAACACCACCTATACATGTGCAGTCCCATCCTAGTTCACCACCTCATGGGGGTGATGAGCCTTCACAGAGTGGTGATAAGCCATGTCAGCCTGAAATTCCTAGACCTAGCTCACCTGCTCCAAATAGGCCTCCTATACCCTTTCCCCAGAGACTTGTTCAAGCTAAGTTAGATAAGCAGTTTGGGAAGTTTTTAGATGTTTTGAAAAAGCTTTACATTAATATTCCATTTACTGATGCTTTGTCTCAAATGCCCACTTATGCTAAATTTTTGAAAGAAATTTTGTCTAATAAAAGAAAAATAGAGGATTATAGCACTGTGGAATTGACTGAGGAGTGTAGTGCCATTATTCAAAACAAATTGTCATCGAAATTAAAGGATCTAGGTAGTTTCTCTATACCTTGCTTGATTGGAGATATGAATTTTGACCGAACCTTAGGCAGAAGGTCAGCTCACCTTCTGCCTAGCAAATGTTGAGAGGAGCCTCACGCTCCAAGACATCAGAGCCATAGTCCATTTACCTAGAGGAGGACGCACATATCCACCGGTAGGATTCATTGAACACACATTCTGGAATCAGATTACCTCAGAATCAAAATTTTCACCTTCATCAGCTAGAGCCACCAGCATCTCAAACCCCTGCATACGATATGCGCACCAAGTTTTGGCACACACTGTGTTCGGACGTGGAGATAGCGACGGTATGGTCCGTCAATCCGAGCTTTATTTCCTTTGGTGCATGCTCCATGGTTGTCCAGTAGATTTAGCCTTTTTCTTAATTAAGCACTTTGATAAAGTAGCACGAGCAAAGAGAGGTGCTATTGTTATAGGAGGTTTCCTTACTCCTGTTGCACTCTCTTTAGGTGTGGAACAGTTGAAAGTCCCCAGAAGGGGGCGAAACCCTAAAGCATGGCGTGTATAAAATTTTTAAGCAGCGGAAGAGGGTTTCTAGGGGATCGGATTCATGCATAACATATGATCAACTTTCTAAACCGATTGCAAACATAGAAGATGTCATACCGATGCCATTTCTAGATGGAGACTTGGAAGCAGAGAGCGATAGGGATCTCCTCTAAAGGATGCGCACACAAGATGAAGAAGTCGCCTACTCCGATGGTGCTCCTTGTGCTAGCAAGGTTCCAAGAGGTCCTTGTCGTATGGAAGGGAAGAGAGAACCTTTTCTTTGCTTGGCGATTTGCTTCTTGTCGTCAACCCCAAAAACACTCGAATGAGAGAGCCACGCGAGGAAGGAGCGACAATAGGCGTGAAGAGAAGCTATCGTGAGGCGTGGTCACGATTTGGAAACATGGTTTCCAAAAATAGTAAACCACTCTCTTCATGCGACCATGGGATTACCCCAAGCGCATACTCCTCTCCACTTGAACCATGCGCTCACTTGATGAGCTGGTTCAATTTCAGTTTGGTCCAAGACCAATTAACCCAAGCGATTTGGTCTAGATCACAATTAAACCCTAAGGCTCAAGATCCAACCGTTCATCTCTTGATGCTCCTGATCTCACCGATCTAGCATCCATTCTCTCGATCGAAGCTTACCGATCTCAAGCCCTAATCAATCAAACATGATCAGACCAGATCTCACTTACAATCAGAGATTAAATCCTTTCAAACTGAACCCAAACAATTCAGTCCATACGATCTGACTTAAGTAAGCCATATCATCAAATTGTGTGACCCTGAGGGTTTTCTTTAAATGTCGGTAACGATAACTCATGTTATCACGATCAGTGAGGGGTATCTAGCAACACATCACTGTCTCCCGATATAAAGAAAAGAGTCTTCCAAGACTACACCCAAACCACAGCACAAGTGTGAATCCACTTCACCAGGCATACATGTTTCCTTTGCCACTGGATGTTCTTATTGGACAAGCGTGTCAAGCCTGTAGCTCCAATATGATGAGCATGATTAGATCAGATGATCATAGTCACCTGGGTATGGCCATACACTTTCTCAATCATCTCATCCAGGGGGCCCCTTTAGAACATCACACTCCAATCAAGGAGACGGCAATCCTATATCTATCACTAGCGCCCTAACATGACTCAAGTTCACCATCCAAGATAGTCTATAACCATTATGTTTCAAATGATATTGAACTACCTCAAAACAATGACAATCATCATTTAGAAACACAAGTGATCTCAAGTCAGAGGAAATGTGCCACTTGTTGCAATCAAGGATTATTCACATTGTGACAAGCAATTGAATATCCTAGTAGGGTCTGTCCAGTACATCCAATGTACCCATGAGTCTACATCTTATTCCATGCTCGAAGCATCCTATAAGATTAGAACACATATTAGTCTCAATCATATCAAGGTTGTCTCATGTTCACCAAGATATCTCGACTAAGGACATTACAGCATGTCAGCCTAGCTGAACACCATTGAGACATTATTCAGAAGTATATGTATTGCAGCAGATAATATAACAAACTGAATAACAACCATTGCCTTTATAAACATAAGAGTTTATACATGATACTGTTACAATCCCAAGGCCTCAAACATTAGCCTTAAGGGCATACCCCAACAATCTCCCACTTGCACTTAATCTAATGGTTGAGAAATCTCAAACCCATATTATTACAGTGCTTCTCATGCTTCTGCTGCGCTAGAGGCTTAGTAAGCGGGTCTGCCAGATTGTCATCTGTATGAACCTTGCAGACTTTGATCTCACCACGATCTATGATCTCCCTGATCAAGTGAAACCGTCTCTGTATGTGCTTGGACTTCTGGTGCGACTGTGGTTCCTTTGCTTGTGCGATTGCTCCAGTGTTATCACAGAAGATAACCAAAGGATCTGCACTCGAAGGAACAACACCAAGTTCTTGAACGAACTTACGAATCCACACTGCCTCCTTGGATGCTTCCGAGGCTGCAACATACTCGGCTTCTGTTGTGGAATCAGCAACGATTGACTGTTTGAAACTTTTCCACACCACTGCTCCTCCATTCAAGCTAAAAACATAGCCTGATTGCGATCGGAAATCATCCTGGTCCGACTGGAACGAAGCGTCAGTATATCCTTCTATACTGAGTTCTTCCTGACCACCATACACCAAGAACATATCTTTGGTCCTCCGAAGATATTTTAAAATGTTCTTGACTGCAATCCAGTGCGCCATACCTGGATTACTTTGGAACCGACTGGTCACGCTTAACCCGTAAGCGACGTCTGGGCGAGTACACAACATCGCATACATAATGGATCCAATAGCCGAAGCATAAGGCGTATTGTCCATTTCATCTTTCTCAGTCTGTGTTTGTGGACACTGACTCTTCGAAAGATTCAGACCATGTCTGACTGGAAGATATCCTCTTTTAGAATTCTCTAAATGAAATCTCTCCAGGACTTTATCGATGTAAGTACTCTGGCACAGCCCGAGAAGCCTCTTAGATCTATCCCTGTAGATCTTCACACCTAATACATAGGCTGCTTCTCCTAAATCTTTCATCTGGAAACATTTCCTTAACCATGCCTTAACCGCATGCAGTTCAGGAATATCGTTTCCAATGATTAAGATATCATCGACGTAGAGGACTAGGAAAGTAATCACGCTCCCACTAAACCTCTTATATACACACGGGTCATCCTCGTTCTTGATGAAACCAAATTCAGAGATTGATTCATCAAAACGAATATTCCAGCTTCTCGATGCTTGTTTAAGTCCATAAATAGACTTCTTTAACTTGCATATTTTATGACGATCTGATGGATTAGTGAAACCTTCTGGTTGTGTCATATACACATCCTCATCCAGATTTCCATTAAGGAAAGCTGTCTTCACATCCATTTGCCAGATCTCATAATCATAATATGCTACTATCGCGAAAAGAATCCGAATAGACTTAAACATAGCTACAGGTGAGAAAGTTTCATCATAATCTATCCCGTAGATTTGTTTGAAACCTTTCGCAACTAGCCTGCCTTTATAGGTAACCACGTTACCATCCATGTCAATCTTCTTCTTGAAGATCCATTTACAGCCTATAGGGATAACTCCCGGAGGCGGATCAACCAAATCCCAGACTTGGTTATCTGACATGGAGTCCATCTCGGCGCGCATAGCTTCAAGCCATCTCGCTGTATCCGGTCCACTGACCGCATCCGCATAAGTAAGGGGTTCATCATTATCAATGATGTAGACTCCGTCATAGCGCTCAGGCTGTCGACGGATCCTTCCCGATCTTCGCGGTTCCCGTGATATCTGAGCCTCAGGTTGTTCACTAACCTGTTCTACCGGCTCAGGCTCATCCAACTGTGCTTGACCACTTTGTCCTTCCTCTGGATTCTCATCCAGCTTTATTTCTCTCCCACTGGCCTCTTGCAGAAGAAACTCCTTCTCAAGAAATATGGCCGTCCGAGCAACAAACACCTTGTTCTCTTTGGGATCGTAGAAATAATAACCCTTAGTTTCCTTAGGGTAACCGACAAAGATACATTTCTCAGATCTGCTCTCTAGTTTTCCAGAGGCGAGCTTTTTGACATAAGCCTCGCAGCCCCAGATCCTGATAAATGTCAAGCTAGGCTGTTTCCCATACCATAATTCATATGGGGTCTTTGAAACTGCCTTGGATGGCACTCGGTTTAGTACCTTTGCAGCTGTCTCCAGTGCAAATCCCCAAAAGGAGTAAGGTAGAGTAGCTTGACTCATCATAGAACGAACCATATCCAATAAGGTTCTGTTCCTCCTCTCAGACACACCATTCCATTGTGGTGTTCCTGGTGGAGTGAGCTGTGAGATAATCCCACACTCCTTTAGATAGTCAGTAAACTCTCGACTTAGGTATTCTCCACCTCGATCAGAACGAAGTGCCTTGATATTTCGGCCAAGCTGATTCTGTACTTCATTCTTGAACTCTTTGAACTTGTCAAAAGATTCACTTTTATGTCTCATAAGATAGACATACCCATATCTACTGAAATCATCAGTGAAGGTAATGAAGTACTGATAGCCACCTCTGGCATGTTTACTAAAAGGCCCACACACATCACTGTGTATAAGGTCAAGTAAACCTGAAGTCCTTTGACCTTTATGAGGAAAAGGCGACTTCGTCATTTTGCCCATCAAACAAGCTTTGCATGTATCAATCTCCTCATAGGAGAATGATCCCAGCAGTCCATAATCATGCAACCGCTTAATGCGTTTCTTGTTAATATGACCTAAACGACTATGCCATAGCAAGGTGCTGTCATCAGCATATTTGGCTTTCTTATTATCAATATTGTGTATAGAACATTCCATGTCCAACATGAATAACCTATTGTTAATTGAACCAGTAGCATAAACAATATTATCTAAAGAAAGAACACACTTTGAAATATTGCATTCAAAGGAAAACCCCTTCCTGACAAGAGCAGGAATGGAGATAATATTTTTAGTAATGCTGGGAACAAAGTAACAATTGTCTAGTTACAATACAAGTCCAGATGGTAAAGAGATGAAATAGTCTCCTACAGCAACAGCAGCAACCCGTGCCCCGTTTCCAACTCGTAGGTCCACCTCATGCTGTCCCACCTGTCTTCTTCTCTTGAGTTCCTGTACATTTGAACAAATGTGAACTCCACATGCAGTGTCCAACACCCATGAAATAGAAGAAGATGAAACCATGACTTCCGTCACGTATATACCTGAGCCAGAAGCGATGCTTCCCCTCTTGTCTCCTTGGAGCGCTTTACAGTCCTTTTTCCAGTGACCCAGCTGGCCACAGTGGAAACATCTGTATTCCTTCGACCGCTTGACCTTTTGCTTCAGAGCCTTGCTGTAGCTCTTGACAGGGGTCTTGCCCTTCTTCCCCTTCTTCTTGTTCCTTGAAGGAAACATCAAGACAGAGGTTGAAGGCTTTCCCTTCAGAGTCTCCTCAGTAGTCAAGAGCATATTCAGCAGCTCTGCCGGAGTACAATCGATTTTGTTCATATTAAAGTTAATGATGAACGCATCGAAAGAGGGCGGGAGAGACTGCAGAATAATGTCTACAGCAAGCTCCTGATTGATGGTATGCCCCAGTTTCTCTAGAGCCTCCTTGTGCCCAATCATCTTGAGCACGTGAGCTCCCACTGGGCTCCCTTCAGCCAGTTTGCTCTGAAAGAACAGCTTAGTCAAATTATAGCGCTCAGTCCTCGCCTGCGCAGCATACAGCATCTTGAGGTTTGCTATAATTTGTATAGCAGACATATCCTCATGCTGACGCTGCAGCGGTGGCGTCATAGACGCTAGCATCAGGCAAGCGACATCAATGCTATCATTGACATGCTTTTCATAGGCATCCCGAACCGCCCTTGCGGCGTTCGGAGCGGGCTGAGGCGGTATAGCCGTCTCGAGGACATACAGTTTCCTCTCTGCCTTAAGAACAATCTTAAGGTGTCCGTACCAGTCTGAGAAGTTCGGCCCAGCAAACTTCTCCCTTTCCAGTAGGGATCGCACATTGAAGCTCATGGTGTTCGTTGCTGCAGGAATCTACAACAATGCAAGAACAGCAAGGTCAGTATCAATGTTTAGAATCAATCTAGGACTTAAGAAAGATTCTTTTCTCACTATTTTATCTGGCTGAAAAATCCAAGAAAACAGTCCGAAAGAGTAACACTCTTTTAGTGAGATGGGATCCAGATTTCATACTTGGTCTCCGCGTCCCGCTCAGGCGAGATAAGATGCACAGAGAGTACAAGCACTAATTTCTGGTAGGCAGTCCCTGCCAATCGCCAACCCGTGCGATTCTCCTTCATCTGGGCAATCCAGCTGACTGTGCCAACTGAGTTGGTACAACACAGTCTCTGATCCCACAGATGGCTGCCTCCATGTGCTACCATATGCGCCACATATGTAGCCTACATGGTCAAGCTGACCCGACCTACTCCCTGGACCACCACGTGCTATGCTGAGCAACGAGAAGCGATAAATCCCTTCTCTGTAACACGCAGGTGTAATCCCGCACCGTCTGAAGATAGATGGACGTGCCCACTGAGTGGGTACAACACGGCTCCAACGATAATCAGAACAGTGAGGTTTCGCGTCAGAAGGCTTACGAGCTTGATATTTTAGCGTTGGATTTTAACGGTCTTTTATCTTCTTGACTATCATGCAATTCCTATGGTGATAGCAGAAGATAAACTCATGCAATTCTAATTATAAAAGCAATAAATAGAAAGCATGCTGATCTTATGTGGTAAAAGCCCATTAAGCCTAAGTTAGACCTTAAATTAAACTTAAGTCTTCACTTGCTTATCTTCAAGGGTCTTTTGCTTCTCATCTGGCCCAACCCAGGGCCCAAGCGCCATCTGCAGCTCAGGTGCGCCTACCAGGGAAAATGCGCCTGGTCCCAGAGTCGAACCTTGGACCTCCCACCTGGTCAAGCCACTGCTGCATGCGCCAATGCCATGTGTGCTCTGTGCTCTTGTCTGATTAATTTACAAATTAATCTATCTAGACAAGATTGACTCGCAGGTCAATTACATTTTATAAATTAAATGCAATGTGATGCGCAGATCACAATATAAATTAATTTACAAGTTTTAACCAGGCTCGCAGGCCCCAGCACAGCACACATTAATTAGGCGTCCCACATAAGATTAAATAAACAAGCATATGCTTACAATCAACATGTGATCCATTCTGAAAATAAAATTTTCATAAAACCCATTGGCATCAATTTTATTTTCCTTATGTGCCCTACTACCTTACAACGGTCCATTAATAGGGATCCACTCATCAGACCTAGTCAGATCCACTGCCCTTGCATGCACCAAGTCCTAACTGACTTGAGTCGACCCAGTGGTCAACTATGCATGCGCTAGGGCTGAACAACCTACATGAGTTTTGGCAAGCGGGTGTGACCCCGGGCCTAACTCATGCGTGTTCACTAGTTGTCTCAACCAGACCTAGCTACACGCCTTTGATGCAATCGACCTATAGCCACCTTATGCTTGCGCATAGGTGCCATCTGGTCGACCCATATAGGCTGTCAGATGGTCTGATCAGACTAGTTGGATCTTAACTAGAGATGACTTCAACCCTACTAACCCGTCTAAGGACTTATAGCAGGCGCCATTTAGATCTAAGGTGAGTCGCGCAAGTAAAGAAGTTTTTGAGAAAAACTAAATGTATGCGCCAACTAGATACATGCGCTAATGATAAAAAATCATACTTCATGTAGTTTTCACATGAATAACTTTCGCATGTAGTTTAGATCTAAGGTGTTGCGCAAACATGGATCACTAAAGTTAAGCAATCATACAAACATGCATATAACCGGCTCTGATACCAATTGAAAGTCCCCAGAAGGGGGCGAAACCCTAAAGCATGGCGCGTATAAAATTTTTAAGCAGCGGAAGAGGGTTTCTAGGGGATCGGATTCATGCATAACATATGATCAACTTTCTAAACTGATTGCAAACATAGAAGATGTCATACCGATGCCATTTCTAGATGGCGACTTGGAAGCAGAGAGCGATAGGGATCTCCTCCAAAGGATGCGCACACAAGATGAAGAAGTCGCCTACTCCGATGGTGCTCCTTGTGCTAGCAAGGTTCCAAGAGGTCCTTGTCGTATGGAAGGGAAGAGAGAACCTTTTCTTTGCTTGGCGATTTGCTTCTTGTCGTCAACCCCAAAAACACTCGAATGAGAGAGCCACGCGAGGAAGGAGCGACAATAGGCGTGAAGAGAAGCTATCGTGAGGCATGGTCACGATTTGGAAACATGGTTTCCAAAAATAGTAAACCACTCTCTTCATGCGACCATGGGATTACCCCAAGCGCATACTCCTCTCCACTTGAACCATGCGCTCACTTGATGAGCTGGTTCAATTTCAGTTTGGTCCAAGACCAATTAACCCAAGCGATTTGGTCTAGATCACAATTAAACCCTAAGGCTCAAGATCCAACCGTTCATCTCTTGATGCTCCTGATCTCACCGATCTAGCATCCATTCTCTTGATCGAAGCTTACCGATCTCAAGCCCTAATCAATCAAACATGATCAGACTAGATCTCACTTACAATCAGAGATTAAATCCTTTCAAACTGAACCCAAACAATTCAGTCCATACGATCTGACTTAAGTAAGCCATATCATCAAATTGTGCGACCCTGAGGGTTTTCTTTAAATGTCGGTAACGATAACTCACGTTATCACGATCAGTGAGGGGTATCTAGCAACACATCACTGTCTCCCGATATAAAGAAAAGAGTCTTCCAAGACTACACCCAAACCACAGCACAAGTGTGAATCCACTTCACCAGGCATACATGTTTCCTTTGCCACTGGATGTTCTTATTGGACAAGCGTGTCAAGCCTGTAGCTCCAATATGATGAGCATGATTAGATCAGATGATCATAGTCACCTGGGTATGGCCATACACTTTCTCAATCATCTCATCCAGGGGGGCCCCTTTAGAACATCACACTCCAATCAAGGAGACGGCAATCCTATATCTATCACTAGCGCCCTAACATGACTCAAGTTCACCATCCAAGATAGTCTATAACCATTATGTTTCAAATGATATTGAACTACCTCAAAACAATGACAATCATCATTTAGAAACACAAGTGATCTCAAGTCAGAGGAAATGTGCCACTTGTTGCAATCAAGGATTATTCACATTGTGACAAGCAATTGAATATCCTAGTAGGGTCTGTCCAGTACATCCAATGTACCCATGAGTCTACATCTTATTCCATGCTCGAAGCATCCTATAAGATTAGAACACATATTAGTCTCAATCATATCAAGGTTGTCTCATGTTCACCAAGATATCTCGACTAAGGACATTACAGCATGTCAGCCTAGCTGAACACCATTGAGACATTATTCAGAAGTATATGTATTGCAGCAGATAATATAACAAACTAAATAACAACCATTGCCTTTATAAACATAAGAGTTTATACATGATACTGTTACAATCCCAAGGCCTCAAACATTAGCCTTAAGGGCATACCCCAACAACAGTATGGGGTTGAGATTGCTAGAGGGAACGCCAAGATAGACATAATGTCGTGCATGGCTATGAAGAAGATTGTATGAGAAGGTGACGCCTATTGTTTGATTCTTAGACCTGGTTCTCCTACATTACCATTACCCAACAAAGAGAGAACCACGGTCCAAAATCAAGCAAATTGGAAGCTTTCTCCAAGTGTAGCCGCCGATGCCACTCCTACACCATTGGATTCAGTACCACCACCACCCTCCTGGGGTGGTAGTGATGACCCTTTTGGTATGAGCATGGACTCTCCACCACACAGAGCAGTTGGATCTTCATCGCGTAGAGCTGCCCCCAATCAGAGTGGATGGTCGAGTGCCCAGGATCCTAGTTTTCAGGCCTTATCCGCTGAGGTATACCATCATGGCCGCCTTTTGGAAAAGGTGCTTAAGGCAATTGGGCATATACATGATGATATTGAGGAATTGAGGGAATATATATGTAGCCGGTTTGGCAGTGAAGATGAAGATGAGGGTCAGGAAGTTGATCAGGATGAGCCTATGAGAAAGGCGGCTCCAACTGAAGAAGACAATAAGGAGACAAATACCGACGCCGATGAGTAGAACTTTGTGAGTATTCCTTTTCCCTACCTACACTTTATTTGTTCTTACATGTCGTTGATGATGCATATTTTTGTAGGGAAAGATGACACAGTCATGCTTCTTGAGTCTGGTGCTCCTCATTTTGATATTTGTGTTCTTATGAATTGTGGATTTTGATTCGATTTGGTTGTACTCAGATATTAGGATATTTGATGATAATGTTATTCAACACCATATGTTGGTGCATTCTAATTTCTGGGTTGTAATACTTGTAACTAGATAATTTGTTTCCTTTGAATGTATTCATTGATTTTTCTGCGATGATATGTGTAGTTTTGCTTCTTGTGGAATCTTGATGATATATGTTGCTGTGATGATATATTCATTTTGATTGTGATGATAAATGTCTATGCATGACAATGTCTGTGAATGGAGATATACCTATTATGTTGAATTTATTTTTTTCAATACATATCTACTTGTTGAAATTTTTCATTGATTGATGCATGAGGTTTTGGGTAGGTATGTTGTTCAATGTATGCAATCTGAAAGTGAAGATTCTTTCTTAAATAAAATGAGCATATGAATGTAATTTTTGAATTTATATTGATTGATTAACCTAATTGATGTTTAGTTTATTTTACTATTTGTTGGGAAGAAAGAATCTAAGGTCCAAAAAGAGAGAATGACTCCTCTACTTGGCACTACATAAAATTGGCAGTGGTACCAAAGTTATGAGTTGAAGTCCAAATAAAAAGTATGCATCTATGTGGGTGCATGTCATGAAAAGAAAAAAAAAGGAGGGGAAAAACATCATTTGACATTAACTCCGTAGTCTTAGGGTAAGATTTTTCCTGCCTAAAAGATATGAATTCTATTACATCGGCTACGTGGTCGATGTACTCTTAATTCGTCACCAGAAAAAATGTGATAATCGATTTAGAAAATGTCAAAGATGAAAAAGAAAAAGAAATAAAATAATTTGAGTGGAAAAAGATTTTGGAGATCCTATTCTTGTAAACAAAAGTATTATGGATTTAAATTGAAACATGGGTGAATTCATGAGACTGAGATTCTGTTTATTATACAAGTTGTGAAATTTTATTTGGGTAAGTTGTGAATCTTAAGGGTTAAATTCAGATGACGATATATTTATCTAAAATTTTATGTAGTAATTGGTGGATTTTTTCATGAGTGGTTGTATTTTAGAAATTTATTTTTCATAAAAGAGCATATTCTCCATATGCAGTGTTGTTGTCTATTAATTTGCTTGGGAACAAGCAAGGTTTTGAGCCTTATGTATTTTGATGACTCAAAAATTCATAGTATATTTTATATCAATTGTCAAGTCTTTTTCAGTCATATTTATGCTCTTTTGCTTGTTTTTAAGCCTTATTTGTCAAATACTTCAGAATATATACCTTTTCTCATTTTTGATCAATTTCAAGCAAAAGGGCTCCATTTCAATGGATTTTCAAGTAATCTGAATGCATGAATGAATTCCAATCATCAAGAAGAAATTACTAGCCAATTTTCAAGAAAAATAGAGTTTTCGGCAAAATTACGGGTAGGACCATAATTATTATTACGGGCCGTGTTTTTATTGGAGCTTACAGAATGAATCACAGCACCACCGTAATTTATTTTCTTGACCGCGATTTCTTGGAGATTCTGCACAGAGAAGATTACGGCACTACCGTAATTTTCATTGCGGCCGTAATTTTATTAGGGTGAAATTGAAGCAATCACGGTACTGCCGTGATTATCATCACCGGCCGTGATTTTTTTGGAGAATTATATAGAGCAAATTTCGGCACTACCGTGATTATTATTACAGGCCATAATTATTCTAGGAATTTGCACAGAGAATATTATGACACTGCCGTAAAATATTCCACGGCCGTAATTCTGAATTTTTGCCCGAGTCTTCCACGAGTTACTATAGCCAAATATTGCGAAGCCAAATTTGGGAAAGCTAGGACACGATTCAAAAATTGAAAAGAAGGGAAAGAATCTATATGAGGAGGAGAAGATCTCAAGACAAGAGGCCCCAATTTTTATCCACGACATAAGGAGAAATAAGAGAGATAGCCGCTGCCTTAGGGTTCTTAGCTGAGAGACGTACATAGCATCTTAGATTACGAAATTTTCAAGGAAGGAGCACCTCTTGGAGGAGAAGATATATGGAAAGTTTTAGATCAGAAGGAGCTCGATTGGAGGAGAAATCAGCAAGATCGTGATCGCGACTACTGTTCACAGCATTTCAGCATAGATTTTACGGGTTGTGAAATTTTTCACACCCCTGTGAACGGTAACACTATTCCCTTTTCTTTTCGAATTCTGAATTTTCTAAAATGACAGATTATTATACTTCTTCTACCATGATAGTGTAAAAACCTTCTTGGGACATGGGGGAGTAATCCTCTTAATTTATGAAATGACTAGATAATTTTTATTTTGTCAAGTTGTTCTTCGATATGATAATTTTACTTAAGTGATAATTGTCTTTAATCTTTTCTAGTTTCAAGTATCAGCATGTTTTAGAGTTTGTAATATGTACTGAGAGGTGACATACAATACTCGGAACCCTTAAATTATGGTTTTATGAACTTAGGCTATGAGAATAGATTTGTTCTTAAATCATGATTTTTGAAGCATAAATTATCACTGATAATCCGCAACACTTTCCGATCATATGCTTACAACTTATTTCACTATACATCGTTGACTTAGCTAGTGAGAACACAATAATTTGGTACTTACACACGTAGGTCCCTATGTGTTCGATATCTTTTATTATTTTGAGTATCCATGCACTTGCGGACACAACACCTCCCAACTACGGTGAGGTATTGGTTGCATCAAAGCATGTCCCTAACCATATAGAAGAGTCAATGACCTCAAGTCAAGGGATCAATGCATCTCCTATCACTTGTGAGGATAACTCATGACACCAAGTCATAGCCTCATAGCGGGTCGGTTCAGTATATCCACCACTGATATACCTATATATCTCTTTTAGCACCTCATGCCTAACCAGCCCATATACTAGTCTCACATGTACCAGAGCTGTCCCATATCCACTAAGGTACATTGACTGGGGACAAGAGTTTGAGCACAGATACAATCTGTTTCTAGGGACATTATCATGCAAGTACATAATCGCAGATGTAAACAAAGCATAATGGTGACAATGCCAGAATGATATATATATAAGAAATATCATTGTGAAGTAGTACAAAAGATGGACCGATAATTGGTCTAAGGGCATATACACCAAAACCAAGCCCTGCAAAGCCACTGACCCCAAAAACATGTTGTGCTTAAAGTTGCGTGCTAAAAGGTTAGTGAGTGAAATTTCATAGATTTGGGTGTCGTTTGGTTCCTCTCGCATTTGTGTTGCTCCGAAACGAATTTGTCGTCACTTTCCTGTTGGTGTTTATGCCTTAAGACCTATTATTGGTCTATCTTTTGTACTACTTGACACTGATATTTCATATATATCATTCTGGCATTGTCGTTATTATGCTTTGTTTACATCTGTGATTGTGTACTTGCATGATAATGTCCCTGGAGACAGATTAGATCTGTGCTCAAACTCTTGTCCCTAGTCAATGTACTTTAGTAGATATGGGATAGCTCTGGTACATGCGAGACTAGTATATGGGCTGTTTAGGCATGAGGTGCTAACATAGACATATGAGTATATTAGTGGTGGATATACTAAACTGACCCGCTGTGAGGCTATGACTTGAGGTCATTGACTCTTCTATATAGTTAGGGACATGCTTTGATACATCCTAACACCTCACCGTAGTTCGGAGGTCATAATGGTTGTCATTGAGTATGTCACGACCCATATGAGAGGATCAATGGACAGATAGAGGATTTGCCCCTTCCTAAGGGAAGCTTGATATCCACGGGCCCCCCCTATGGTAGCATGACTGAAAGTGTATAGCCATACCCAGATGAAAACCTGATTTAGTCATGACCATGAGATTGGGTGAAAATAAGTGGTGACACACTTGTCCAATCGGATATCAGTTCGGCAAAGAGACAGTAATGCATCTGTACCTAGTTGTGATGATGGGGATGTTGATGTCGATATCCATTCCGATGACTTGGGTAGCAGCGATGCAATGCTAGGTGCCACTCACTGCTTGTGATGACCTTAGTTCATCACTGCCAACATCAGAGGAACCTACAGGGTCACACACCTTGATACTTGAGTTCTTGTATTATTGGTGTATATGCCCTGAGACCTCGTATTCATCCATCTTTGTACTACTTAATATTGATATTTCTTATACATCATTATGGCATTGTTGTTATCAATGTTTGCTTGCATCTGCGATTGTGTACATACATTATAATGTCCTTAGAGACAGATTAGATCTGTGCTCAAACCATTGTCCGCAAGCAAGTACCTGAGCAGATATGGGATAACTCTGCTACATGAGAGACTGGTATATGGGTTGGTTAGACACAAGGTGCTAACACAGACATATGGGTATATTAGTGGTTGATATACTGGATCGACCCGCTGTGAGGCAATGACTTTGTGTCATGAGTTATCCTCACAAGTGACAGGAGATGCATTGATCCCTTGACTTGAGGTCATTGACTCTTCTATGTCGTTAGGGACATGCTTTGATACAACCTAACACCTCGCCGTAGTTGGGAGGTAATAACGGTTGTCATTGAGCATGTCACGACCCATATGAGAATGGGCAGACAAAGGATTTGCCCCTTCCTGAGGGAAGCATGATATCCATGGAGCTCCTCTATGGTTCGATGACTGAAAGTGTATGGCCATACCCAGGTGAAAACCAGATTTAGTCATGACCATGAGATTGGATGAAAACAAGTGATGACACACTTGTCCAATCGGATATCAGTTCGGCAAAGAGACTATAATGTATCTGTACCTAGTTGCAATTATGGGGATGTCAATGTCAATATCCATTCTGATGACTTGGGTAGCAGCGATGCACTTCTAGGTGCCACTCACTGTTTGTGGTGACCTTAGGTCAGCACTGCCAACATCTGAGGAACCTACAGGGTCACACACCTTGATGCTCGAGTTCTCGAATTGATCGGGAAGCCTTATGATCGAGTTATTAGATAGCTCAGATTTATTTGGGAGATTTCATTAGTGCCAATGGGCTTGATGAGATGGAAGAGAGTTATTGCAGCCAAACTTCATTTTTGGCAGGTTGAACCAAAATTGACCATGTTTGGTCACATTTGACTTTGGGTTGCATTGGATTGGATCCAATAGCTTAATCAACATGTGCAAAGAAGTTTGGGCTAAGCTCATTATCCAATGAGGCCCAGTAACTAGTTATCATGAAGAGAGGATTAAGCAAAAGGGTATAATAGGGATGAAATCCCACCCCATTGGCGCCAAGGGCATATTGGGGTGAGATAGGTGCATATTGGTCCATTAGGTAAGATATGACGCCTCCCCCCTTTATGCTTGGATGGAAACCTTGTATCTATGGCAAGACTTGATGCATCTAAGGCATGATAGACTTCTTTGGTAAGTCTTGGGCAATTCCAAGGGTTTATGGAAATCTCTTGGAGAGTTTCTAAGACCTAAACCCTAATTGCTCACATACCCCTTAACCCTAGCTGCCCCCTTCTTGATGGTTTGCACCTCTACCCCTTTGTCTTGTCGCCTCTTCTTGCTTATATATACTCATACATGCGAGAGCACATGTATGCAATCAATTGGCGTGAGCAACTCTAGAGGGGCGAAAGCAAAGGTGATTGGTTCAAGTCATCTTCCTTAGCCGCAAGCAAGTTCTCTTCCCTTCTTCCTCTTGGCGCAAGTGAAGGAACTTGGTGGCATTTCCTCTCTTTCTCCTTCCTCCTCTTGGCGCATACTTCCTTGAAGGTGGTGCAAGTATTGAAGGAGCTCACCAAAGGCTTGGATCTTCTTCCCAAGGCTAGCACCGGGCGTAGAAGAAGAGAGCTCGAGGCATCCGTGTGTGTGAGACTGCAGAGGGCACACACTTGGGCGCCAACCTTGACATCGGCCTCCTCTTGCTTCTAGGTACTTTCTATCTCATCGTGTTGACCCCCTCGCATAACGATCTTCACTGGGTTTTTGGGACCGACCTGTTTCGGGGATATTATTCTGCTGCGTATGTAATCTCTTATGCCAAAATTTGTAAAATATCTAGGGTTTCCCAACAGTGGTATCAGAGGGACTTGCGAGCCTCGAACGATATTCTTTTATGCTTTTCCATGCTCACATGCCATGTTTAAATTTTCGCAAATTGCATATATTCATGGTGCATGTTTTTCTTAAGAAAGAAAATTATAGTTTCTTGTTCCTATTCTCTATTCAATTTCTTTTGGATTTTTGGATTATTTTCTGATTGATTTAAGATCAAAAGGCACATGTAGTTTTGTCAAGTAGGATGGGCATTGTGTCTACGGACTGGCCGGGTCTCTTGATCTGACAAAATTGCTAGCTGATAGGATCTATAAAATCATCATGAAACTTAATCACAAATAACCAAAAGATTTGTGATATGAAGATGAGGAAAAGAAACTTATTTTATGAAAAAGTAAAATTTCAGATTTTATGTTTTTCATGAGCATGTAGAATTGCATGTGTAAGTGCCTTGATTGTGCATGATGTTGTGATCATTAGTCAAGCCCCTTAGCATGCCTGTGATGTATCCTTGTGCAGCCTGCGTGCCATTTTTTTCATTGTAATCATAAGATGAAGATTAGGGGATGCATCTTTGGTGTACTTGGCGAATGCATGCTTGAAGCTTGCGCACCTAGCTTGGTGGCGCAACAAGTTTCAACAAAGGTGGCACATCCTTGCATGGGGGGGGCGCAAATATGAGTTTGGCCTAGCCTCTTGGCTTGAGTGCTATCCCTCTTTGCTCTTATGAAGTGGCGCATCTTCCTTGGAGGAAGCCCATGGAATGGGCCGAATCATGGGGTATGCTTCTAGGGTTTTCCTAGAGGTACATCTAGGGTTTGAGAGCTAAACCATGATGTGGTAGACCTTGGAGCCAACCTTGAAGATCAAGCTAGAGGTCGGCTAGGCTAGCTCCAGTTTTAGGGGCTTCAGTCCTAGGTCAAGAGTCGAATCCCTTTTGGCATGAGTTGGTTCAATGTCTTGAATGAGCTATGGTCACATCATTTTTTACGGCTTTCTTTATCTGCTAAAGCATGCCTGTGATGTTTTATCGTTATGTTATCACTATAGGATTGCATGCTTGTATTGTTAGACATAAGATAAAACGGGGTTGATGAGACCTCAAAAACCCTCATCCAAAATATCAAATCTAGTAGTCTTCTAATGCGTAACCCTATCAAGCTATTGATCAGTGGTGTTGTGAACTATTTCCCACCCTCGTAGGACACACCCATTTATCTTTAGGTGTGTGGTGACATTGGTTTCCTCAGTCCAGTTTATCTGGGCGTGCCTTCGCAAGGAAACTCATTGACCCTAGGCATAACGGTTAGGAATGGACTTGACTAGATTTTCATATGTGCTGGGCACATGATGAAACTCTAGCGGCATCGTTGAGAGGTTAGGGTTTCATGCTGTTTGCAGCCCTCGCTGGACATTAAATGCATAACTGTCTCAATAAGGGGAATTGCTTAGAGCAATCGGCAGGCGTGCGCACCTTATGAAGCATGGGTCACTTTGTGCATCTCATCCCACCCTCGTGGGACACAAAGCCTCATGTGGAATAAAGATCCCATCTCACTAGGAAATCTCAGATTTCTTGATTGACTTTGTGGGTTGTCAATTCGATTAAAATAGTGGGAGCCATGATCATTTAATACAAGTCCAGAATAAATGATCATAAATTAGTAATAATCTGCTATTTCTTGGTTGTTGTAGAACAATGGCTATAAACACTGGCAGATTAACACTGCGATCCCTTCTTGAGAAGGACAAGTTGGTTGGAACCAACTTTATGGACTGGCATCAGAAATTGAGGATAGCCATCAAGCTCAAGAAGAAGCTGTATGTCCTTGAACAGCCTCTTCCTGCGACTCCTGCACCTAATGCTCGGGCGGCAGATAGGGATGCTTTTAGAAAGCATCAGGATGACTCTTTGGAAGTAGCATGTCTCATGCTAGCCACTATGGCACCTGAACTTCAGGTGCAATATGAGGAATAGAATGCTTTTCAAATGATTACTCATTTGAAACAGATGTTCGAGGCTCAGGTTAGAACTGAGAGATATGACACTGCTAAAGCAGTCTTTCGGTGTAAATTATCTAAGGGTGCACTAGTGAGACCCCATGTACTTAAGTTGATTGGGAACATGGATCATCTTAAGAGACTGGGACACACCATAGATAACGAGCTGGTTGTGGATCTTATTCTGCAGTCCCTGCCCACTAGCTTCAATCCATTTATTATAAACTTCGACATGAACTGGATTGAATGCACTTGGGTGGAACTGTTGAATATGCTCCAAAGAGCCGAGCGTAAAATGGGCAAGACCAAACCTAATTCTATTCTATTGGTCCCCGCGACCAAGAAAATTAAGAAGAAGGATAAGGCACGTACTAAGGACAGTGCCAAAGGTCATACAAAAGCACTGAAGAAAAAAGCAAAGAAGTCAAAGGATCAGAGATGCTTCCACTGTGATGAGCAAGGTCACTAGAGAAGGGACTGCAGGCAACTTCAGAATGAGGAGAAGAAAGGCATGACCTTTGCTTCTAGCTTAGGGGCTCAAGAAAAGTAGATCAGTACGGCCTGGAGAGATTGACCTATGGGGTGGAAATGGGGCACAAGTTGCTGCTGTTGCTGTAGGAGTTTTGACTCTCTCCCTGCCTTCTGGACTTCAGTTAGAGCTAAATAATTGTTATTATGTACCTTCGCTTACCAAAAACATTATATCCATTCTTTGCTTGGCAAAGAAAGGATTTAGATTTGAAATAAAGGAGAACTCTTGTTCTTTTTCGTTTGTAAATATGTTTTACGGAAAGGGTACACTATGCAATGGTTTATATGTCTTGGACATGAATAGCTCTATTTGTAACATAAATAGTAAGAGGACCAAACTAAGTGGTTCAGTTGGTGCTTTCCTATGGCATTGTCGATTAGCCCATATAAACAAGAATCGCATTCAACAACTTCATGAAAATGGGTTGATAGATTCAAGTTCGTTGGAGGAATTTGATACGTGTGAACCTTGTTTACTAGGAAAAATGACAAAAGCACCATTCACCAAGATTGGTGAGAGGGCATGAGATTTGTTGGATCTCATACATACTGACGTGTGTGGGCCATTCAATAAATAAGCCAGAGGAGGACACAGCTACTTCATCACATTTACTGATGACTTCAGTAGATATGGTTATTTCTACCTGATGAGACATAAATCTGAATCCTTTGAGAAATTCAAGGAGTTCAAAAATGAAGTAGAGAACCAGCTTGGGAGATCCATTAAAACTCTTCGATCAGATCGTGGTGGAGAGTACCTGAGCGGTGAGTTCTTTGACTATCTAAGAGAGTGTGAGATCCTATCCCAACTCACTCCTCCTAGAACACCTCAATGGAATGGTGTGTCTGAGAGGAGAAATTAGACCTTGTTGGACATGGTTCGATTTATGATGAGTCATGCAACTCTACCACCCTCATTCTGGGGTCATGCACTTAAGACAACTTCTCTCATACTGAATAACATTCCATCTAAGAGTGTCCCCAAGATTCCATATGAGGTATGGAATGGGAGATGCCCTAACCTCTCTTTTATCAGGATCTGGGGATGTGAGGCTTATGTCAAACGTCAGGTAAGCTAGAACCTAGATATGATAAATGTGTAATTGTGGGGTATCCTAAGGAAACTAAAGTATACTACTTCTATGTCCCTACCAAGAATAAAGTCTTTATTGCTCAGGGTGCTGTCTTTCTAGAGAAAGAATTTCTCATGAAAGAAGTCAGTGGGAGCAAGTTTGACTTGGACGAGATCCAAATGCAACCACAAGACATAGAGATTGAACCTAAGCCACCTACACCGGTTGCTAGGCAGCCTGAGGCTCAAACACAGGTCGCACATAGGTCTGGGAGGACTCATCGTGCACATGAGAGCTATGGGTTGCTGCCGACCCAACACGATGAGATCTTCATCATTGAGGATGAGCCTAGGACATACGATGCGGTAGTTGCTGGACCGGACTCCGAGAGATGGCTTGAGGCCATGCGATCTGAGATGGATTCCATGTCAGCTAACCAAGTTTGGGATTTGGTTAAGCTGCCTGATGGGGTAAAACCCATAGGGTGTAGATGGGTCTTCAAGAGGAAGACCGACATGGATGGCAACATAATTACCTGTAAGGGTAGACTTGTGGCAAAAGGATTCAGACAGGTCCACGGGGTGGACTATGATGAAACCTTCTTGCCAGTTGCCATGATCAAGTCCATTTAGATATTGCTTGCTATAGCTGCATATCATGACTATGAGATATGGCAGATGGATGTTAAGACAATGTTCCTTAATGGAAAGCTGGCAAAGGATGTGTATATGACACAGCCTGATGGCTTCATCCATCCTGCAGATGCCAAGGAGGTCTGCAGGCTAAAGAAATCCATCTATGGATTAAAGCAAGCATCTCAAAGTTGGAATCTTTGGTTTGATGAAGCTGTGAGAGATTATGGCTTTATCAAAAGTAAAGATGATGCTTGTGTGTACAAAAAATTCAGTGGGAGCTTGGTGACTTTTCTGGTCTTGTATGTCGATGACATACTGCTCATCGGAAATGACATCCCTTGTCTTCAAGCTATGAAGACATGGTTAGGGAAATGTTTCGAGATGAAGGACTTAGGGGAAGCCGCCTATATCTTAGGCATGAGGATCTACCGAGATAGTTCCAAGAGGCTCCTGGCCCTTAGTCAAAGTACCTACATTGATAAAGTCTTGGAGAGGTTCAACTTAGAGCAATCTAAGAAAGGATACCTTCCCGTAAGACATGACCTTACTCTCTCAAAGAGCTAGTGTCCCACCACACAGGCTAAGAGGGATGACATGAGTCGAGTCCCTTATGCTTCGGCAGTAGGATCGATCATGTATGCAATGTTGTGTACTAGATTAGATGTGGCTTATGCTGTGAGCATAACTAGCCGATACCAATCAAATCCAGGTCTGTAGCACTGGCTGCCTACAAAGAACATCCTGAAGTATCTAAGAAGAACTAAGGATTTGTTCTTAGTCTATGGAGGGCAGGAAGAGCTCCGTGTTCAGGGCTACTCTGATGCGTCATTCCAGTCTGACCCGGACGACGTTAGATCGCAGGCCGGCTATGTGATCAAGATGAATGGAGGTGCTGTTTGCTGGAAGAGCTTCAAGCAATCCACTATAGCTGATTCTATAATCGAGGCTGAGTATGTGTTGACACAGATTTTTATAGAATTTTACATGTCAATTTACTTATGAAATCATCCCCATTTCATGACTTTATACCTCATAACTGCCTTTATTTGGATACATCTATGGAATCTACACCTGTTTCGGTATTTTCACGTTTTCAGGTCAAAATGACTATAAAAAGGGTAGATTCTGGCACTCTTGTGGCAAAGGAGCACATCCTAATTCAAGATGATCCTAACCAGAAGCTTTCATATTCGTTGAGGCCTTTGTTGGAAATCACGACCGGGTCACGATCAGAATTATGCCCGTGATCGTCGTTATGCCTAAAGCTGAAACTGACAGATTACGACCGGGTCACGACCAAATTCTCGCCCGAGATCGCGGACCCGCCTGTTATGAAATCACGATTTTCACTCAAATCTCATTGACCTAAGCCTAAGGGAAGCTCAGGGGCGTTAAGGACCTTTCTCCCCTATTGACAAAGGAGGCAAGGAGCAGCTTTCGGCGGTGGATTTGCTCACAAAATGGTGATTTCGTGGAAGAAAAGCTGCCTGGCTGAGTTGCAGGGCATGGGAGGAAGCTATCGTAGACTTTTCTTGCTAGAAAGTGGCAGCGGCTGTAGCAGCTTTGCAGAGCATGGGGAAGAGAAGAGATTCCACCAGGATGAGAGGAGATAAAAGGGAGAAGAAGAGGAGAAAAAGAGGGGATTCACACGGGTGAAGGAACAAAAGGAGAAGCGGTGCTTGCGAGAGGAAGAAGGAGAGCTGCGCCTTTGCATCCAGCGAAGATACCTTGGTGCGCAAGCCTCTCAGTGATAAAATCCATAAGAAAGATACTGCGTTTGCATTCAATCTGTTGTGCTTATTGTATAATCCCCATAGAGCAATGCATGATCTACCTCTATTACGTAATTTATGTACAAGATCTGTTGTTGTGTAAGATGTTTATGGCTGAGAACACTATCTATACTATTACCATAAACATGATAGGCTAAACACTAAATCAGGATGTGGGGGTAGCCCCTTGATGAATCACTAGTTGTAATGGTTTGACTCTATTAACCTAAAGTTCTTGTTTGACCTTATGAGCACGCATTGCTTGTGTAACCCCAAGGGGCATTCTTAACCTTAGTTACTTGAGTAAGGTTTGTTAATCAGTATCTCTAGGAGTTTACTCGCTTGCGGATCTGTACTCACTCATGGGACTAATGAGAAGCATTATCCGGAGGGATATGCTCGAGCCTTGAATCACTCTAACAAGGTTTGTCAATTGGCATTTTTAGGAGGAAACTCGCTTGCGGAGCTGTACTTGCTCGTGAGACTATAGGAAAGCATTATTTGGAAGAATATGCTCAAACTTATGGTCGCTCTAGCAAGGTTTGTCAATCAGCATCTATAGGAAAAAACTCGCTTGCGGATTCGTACTTGCTAGCGTAATTATAAGGGCGTTAGACATGGCGGAAAGACTCCAGTCCGACCGCTCGTTCGATCCATTTGGCAGACAGTTTATCCATTCCGTTGGTGTGCTATGCCTATACTACCCAAAAGGGAGTGTTTGAGCCTCTAGTCATCGCAAGTAAGGTTTGTTAATCAGCATCTCTAGGAGTGTTAACTCGCTTGCAGATCTGTACTTACTTGCGGGGACTATAAGGAGCTTAGACGTTTCAGGGTGACTCTAGTCCGACTGCGCGTTAGAACTTTACGGATTGGACCGATAATTTAGTCCGTGGGAGTGGACGAGATTATTGGAGGGAGGCTACCTACGTGACAAAGGAAGCTGAATCCCTTGAACTAGGCAGGACATTGGCAATAGAGTTTAACTATTCAACTATAAGGAGTCAAAGTGGTGAACCCATATCCTGATGCATCTCCTCATTATAATTCTCTCGTGCGATTTCCTCTGTCTACATTCTTGCGCATTTAATTATTTTGTTACCTTAAACTTCAACCATTTCGACATCGTCTAGCTAGCGATTTCTAGATCTATCGGTATTTGCCCTTTAGTCCCTGTGGGATCGATATTGTATTACTTCGATAGACCCGTGCACTTGCGGGAAACACCTACTATATTTGTGGGCGCTATCAAGTTTTTGGCGTCTTTGCCGGGGACTAATTTTTGGCAACATTGACTAGATTAAGAAGTTATTATACTAGACATTTTTAGTTTGTTAATATACTTTCTTTAACGTCATTTTGCACCTTTCTTGATTTAACGAAATACCTACTTGTTAGAATTTTAGTTTATGCATAGAACTCCGCAACCGGAACTTGCAATACCATTTGATTTGGAAATATAAAGAACGTTCTGGCATCGCAAGAATCTTCAGAAATATCAACCGAAGAAGAATTCGCAAACATCAAACATGGGGTTGAGGTTCCTCAACCTCTAGGTCTAAGTGCAAGTGGGAGATTATTGGTGTATATGCCCTAAGACCTAGTATTGACCCATCTTTGTACGACTTAATATTAATATTTCTTATATATCATTCTGGCATTGTCGTTATCAATGTTTGCTTGCATCTGCGATTGTGTACATACATGATAATGTTCTTGGAGATAGATTGGATATGTGCTCAAACCATTATCCCCAGTCAAGTACCTAAGCTGCTATGGGACAACTCTGGTACATGAGAGACTGGTATATGGGCTGGTTAGGCATGAGGTGCTATCGCAGACATATGGGGATATCACTGGTTGATATACTGGATCGACCCACTGTGAGGCAATGACTTTGTGTCATGAGTTATCCGCACAAGTGATAGGAGATGCATTGATCCCTTGACTTGAGGTCATTGACTCTTCCATATGGTTAGGTACATGCTTTGATACAACCTAACACCTCACTGTAGTTAGGAGGTAATAACAGTTATCATTGAGCATGCCACGACCCATATGAGAAGGTCAATGGACAGACAAAGGATTTGCCCCTTCCTGTGGGAAGCATGATATCCATGGAAACCCACTATGGTTCGATGACTGAAACTGTATGGCCATACCCAGGTGAAAATCTGATGTAGTCATGACCATGAGATTGGATGAAAATGAGTGATGACACACTTGTCCAATCAGATATCAGTTCGGCAAAGAGGCTATAATGTATCTATACCTAGTTGCGATTATAGGGATGTCAATGTCGATATTCATTCCGATGACTTGGGTAGCAGCGATGCACTTCTAGGTGCCACTCACTGCTTGTGGTAACCTTAGGTCAGCACTGCCAATGTTAGATGAACCTACAGGGTCTCACACCTTGATACTCGAGTTCTCGTATTGATCGGGAAGCCTTATGATCGAGTTATTGGATAGCTCGGATCTATTTGGGAGATTTCATCAGCGCCAATGGGTCTGATGAGATGGAAGAGAGTTATTGGATCCAAACTTCATTTTTGGCAGGTTGACCCAAAATTGACCATGTTTGGTCACATTTGACTTTGGGTTGCATTGGATTGGATCCAATGGCTTAATCAACATGTGAAAAGAAGTTTGGGCTAAGCTCATTATCCAATGAGGCCCAATAACTAGTTGTCATGAAGAGAGGATTAAGCAAAAGGGTATATGGGGATGAAATCCCACCCCATTGGCGCCAAGGGCATAACGGGGTGAGATAGGCACATATTGGTCCATTAGGTAAGATATGGCACCTCCCCCTTTATGCTTGGAAGGAAACCTTCCATCTATGGCAAGGCTTGATGCATCTAAGGCATGATAGACTTCTTTGGTAAGTCTTGGGCGATTACAAGGGGTTTGTAGAAATCTCTTGGAGAGTTTCTAAAACCTAAACCCTAATTGCTCACATACCCCTTAACCCTAGCCGCCCCCTTCTTGATGGTTTGCGCCTCTACCCCTTTGTCTTGCCGCTTCTTCTTGCTTATATATACTCATACATGAGAGAGCACATGTATGCAATCAATTGGCGTGAGCAACTCTAGATGGGCGAAAGCAAAGGTGATTGGTGCAAGTCTTCTTCCTTAGACGCAAGCAAGTTCTCTTCCCTTCTTCCTCTTGGCACAAGTGAAGGAACTTGGTGGCATCTCCTCTCTTTCTCCTTCCTCCTCTTGGCACATACTTCCTTGAAGGTGGCGCAAGTATAGAAGGAGCTCACCAAAGGCTTGGATCTTCTTCCCAAGGCTAGCACCAGGCATGGAAGAAGAGACTTCAAGGTATCCGTGTGTGTGAGACTGCAGAGGGCGCACACTTGGGCACCAACCTCGACATCGACCTCCTCTTGCTTCTGGGTACTTTCTATCTCATCGTGTTGACCCTCTCACATGATGAGCTTCATTGGGTTTTTGGGACCGGCCTGTTTCAGGGATATTATTTCGCTGCGTATGTAATCTCTTATGCAAAAATTTATAAAATATCCCCGGGGTTTCTCAATACGTATTGGTCAGGATGCCTTATGATCGAGTTATTGGATAACTCGGATCTATTTGGGAGATTTCATCAGCGCCAATGGGCCTGATGAGATGGAAGAGACTTATTAGGGCCAAACTTCATTTTTGGCAGGTTGACCCAAATTTGACCATGGTTGGTCACATTTGAGTTAGGGTTGCATTAAATTGGATCCAATAGCTTAATCAACCTATGTAATGAAGTTTGGACTAGCTCATTATCCAATGAGGCCCAATAATAAGTTGTCATGAAGAGATTAGAGGGCATAAGGGTATAGTGGGAAGAAAACTCACCCTATTAGCGCCTAAGGGCATAATGGGGAGGAGTTGGCGCAAGGTGCTTCATTAGGAAGCAATTGGCACCTCCCCCTTCATCCTTGGATGGAAACCTTGCCTCTAAGGTAAGTCTTGGGGCGCATATGGCTTGTAGGACTTATTTGGTAAGTGGCAAGCACATATGGTTGATGAGAAGATTATTATGGTAAAGGCTAGGAGTCTTTCCTTACATCAAACCCTAATTGTTCTCCCCTAAACCCTAGCCGCATGTCTTTTGTTGAATGCGCCTATAACACTTGTGTTTCTACCCCTTGCTCCTTAGCACATCACAACATATACGAGAGCATCCTCGAAGTTTGCGTGAGTAAGCAAAGGCAAGCGCAAGGTCTTCTATTGGCGCATCTCTTCCTCTCCTAGCCGCAAGCTTCCTCTTCCCTTCCTCCTCTTGGCGCAACTAGTTGTAAGGCTTGGCGGCTTCATCTCTCTCCTTCTTCTCCTTAGCGCTTCTTCCCTTGATGGTGGCACAAGCATAGAAGAAGGACACTCAAGGCTTGGATCTTCTTCCCGAGGATAGCACCGGGCGTGGAAGAAGAGGACTCGAGGATCCGTGTGTGTGAGACTGCAGAGTGCGCACGCTTGGGTGCCTACATCGGCATCGCTCATAATTGCTTTAAGGTACTTTCTCTTCTTATCATGTTGACCCCCTCGCAAGCATCAATCTATTGGGTTTTTGGGACCAGCCTGTTTCAGGGATTCGCTTTGGCTAAACATGTAATTAAAATTTTAAAATCCCCGGGTTTCCCGACAGTGGTATCAGAGGAACTTGTGAGCCTCGAACGATGTTTCTGTTGGTGTTTATGCAAAAAGAAAAGAAAATTTCATTCTAAAAATAAACTAAAATAAAAGAAACTAAGATAAGTAAGAGTGCTTGGGTTGCCTCCCAAGAAGCGCTAATTTTTAGGTCATTAGCTTGACCAAAAACTCAAATATCATGGCGAAGCAAGTGGATCAGTATCATAGTAAATAGCATGCAATGTTCTGCATTTTCGTTGTCCTGAAAGTTTAGCCACTAATCCAAACATCCAAAATTTCATGTAAATCAAGATCGATATGGCTTTCTCAAATATGTAGAAATCAAAATCTAAATTTTCAATTCCACTCAAAGGATATTCAATGATCTTCCTATATTTATCAGAAAGTAAAATCATTAGTCCTTTCTTCAAATTTTTATCTTCAATTGCAATAGGACTTCCATCAAAAGATTCAAGTATTAGATCATCAAAATAGTCTTTCTATCTCACATTAGATTCCTCAATAAAGCATAATTTTTCAAATAAATCAGAAGATTGAACATTAGATATGGGCAAAACATCAGAGTGAGATTGATTAGTGTTTATAGTTTTCAAATCATTTTCAATTTCCTCATGTCTTTCCACAAATAATTCATCATCAGAAGAATCAAAAGAATCAATCTCAGAATTGCAAAAATCAGATTTAACGACAAATAATATATCATCAAAAGAATCAATTTCATCACTATCACTAGAATCAAGAGGGGATTTTTCAAAATCAATTTCTTCAAACTTTTCCACAAATAAATTATCAAATGAATCAATTTTACAATCAAAATTAGAGTGAAATTCACCAATGTTCACATAAGGCTCAATTTCAAAATTATCAAAATCAGAGGGGGACTTTTCTAAATTAATTTCCTCAGTTTCCAAATCAAACTCAAATAAACAAGCTTGTTGTGCTATCTGGGTTTCTAACATTTCAGAATGAACACTCAAATTATCCATCCTAGAATTCATTTGTTTAAAGGTCTCATGCATTTCTTCACTTTGTTTCATAAACTTTTCAAACATTATCACTAAGCTAGATTTTTCAGTATCCTCAAAGTATGGTTCAGAAATATGATTTGAGCAGTCCTCATAAAAAGAAGTTTGATTTTCCCATCTAGAATAATATTGATCATCTTGATACCATGGTGAATTAGAATTTACAAAATTGCAGTCAGAAGTACAATGATCAAAACATCCATAATTATCACATCTAATAGAAGAATAAGATGTCCTAACAGGGTGCATATATGAGTCTAATTTATGAGCCACATAATCTAACTTATCTTCAAGAGTGCACAATGAATCATCTTCATACTTACCTTGTGGCATGCATACCTCACCTCTTTCAATTGCCCACGAGTTGTGCTTAAAAGACATATCTTCAAATCTATCAAGAATAGAAAGATTATCCAACACTAATCAATCAGAAAACCTGTGAAGATCCAAAACCTGTGAAGATATCACAGTTCTGTCACAACTGTGAAGATCCAAAACCTGCAAAAACAGAAAAAACAAAGTTAAATCTAAAATAAATAAAACTTAGTCTAGCAATACTAACAACTATTTTGATATTAACAAAACTAAGGTCCCTGGCAACGGCGCTAAAAACTTGGTGTAGTCCGCAACTGCACGGATACTTTGAAGTAATAAAAGATATCGAACCACAGAGACCTACGTGTTAGTACCAAATAGTTATTTTCTCACTAGCTAAGCAAATTGAATATGATGAAAGCACAAACGGAAAGTAAACTAAATATCTGAGAGAGAAACTAGGGCTAGGGTTTCATCCACCTTAATTTTCATGACTAGATATAAATAAGTTTCGTCAATCTAATCTTATTATGATAAAGATATAATTTACTTCATAAAAAGAGATCATCTCGCTCTTGCACAGACAATCATACAAAGAACCAATCCTCACTCTCGTGCAAGATTTATTCAATGCTGAAGATAAGTAAACTATTAACAAAAAACTCAAGGATCACTCTCGTGCATCCGAATTCTAAGTCAATCATCTCAAGTAGAATCTCAAGGATCACTCTCGTGCATCCAAATTTGAACACATGTTCTACTTATGGTAGCCAACGATCCAATACTCAATCTCTTGTAGTATCTTCATGTTTATCACATAAACTCGATCCTAAATTCATATTATTAACATGGCATTTTACTTCTAAAATTGAGATAATAAGAACAAACCTAATTTCTTACGATGAGTTCATATCATTCAATTTTAAGGTTCCAAGTTCTCAAGCAAATCACCTCTCGGTCCATATGGTGAAAACTCTAAAACATGCTAACAATATGAATCTTTGGAGAATTAAAGGCGTTCATCACATAAGTAAAATTATCATAGTAAAGTTATCATGATGAAATAAAAATCATCTAGTCATAAAAATTAAAAAGGATTACACCCCCATGTCCCATAAAGTGTCTAAGCTAGCATGATAGAGGAATTACAATAAATCATAGTTTAGAACGATCAGAAATCAAAAAGAAAGAGTAGAAGTTACAAAATAGGGCTGTAATGAAAATTGCAGCCCGTAATTTTGTGAGTGAATAGTGCCGGCGCCCGCTCTTTTTATTGATTTCTCCTCCGATTGATCTCCTTTCACTTTGAAACTTCTGGGGTATCCTCTCCTCCTCCAAATGAAGCTTCCTTGTGAAAATCACGTCCTGAGGTGGCCTCTATGCCTCCTGGCGCGAGGCCGTGCCCTAAGGAAGCCTCCCTCGATTTTGTTGGTGTATATGCCCTGCAGACCAATGTATGGACATGGTCAGGCATTGTTATGAAAGTACTTTGATAGAATTATTAAAGGCATGGTCGTTATTATGCAGACTTCTCTACCTGCGTAGATGTATTGAGTTGCATATATAATGTCCCAGGAGTTTGGATTGGATCCATTCTCACAAGCTATCCCCAGTCAAGGTACCTTAGCAGATATGGGACAGCTTTGGTACATGTGAGACTGGTGTATGGGCTGGTTAGGTGCGGGGCACAGTAACGCAGACATACAGGTGCATTGGATGCACTGGAGTGATCCATCGTGAGGATTGATTTGTCTAGTCAACAAGTCAATCTCACATGCAAGAGGTTTGCATTGATCCTTAGACTTGAGGTATTCATGTCTAGATTTGATGATGGGTATGCTTTAATACAGTCTTACGTCTCTCCGTAATTGGGAGATCAAAACGACTGTCATTGGGCATGTCATAAATCATGTAGAGGCATGGATGACTAATAGTAGGATTTGCCCCTTCCATATTGGAAGCATGATATCCACCTCGGGGCGCCCCACCTTATTGGTGCATGACAGGAATGTGTGGCCACACTAGTTAAGTCATGACCAATGCATTGGATAATAAACTTGAGACTATTCCAATGGCAGGATATCAGTTTAGGCAAAGGGATCTATAATGCAATGGGAATCCTCGTTGCTCGTTAGGAGTTGTTGCCATAATGACTTAAGTCCTATGACATGGGTAGTAGTGATGTGTTGCTAGATACCCCTCACTACTTATGATGTTTACATCATTGCCATCGTCATATGGATCCTACGGGGTCACACGCAATAGACTCTTGATGTTGCTTTAATCAGAAGCCTTTGGATCAAGTTATTGGATAACTTGGATCCATTTGGAAGATTTCATCAGCGCCAATGGGCCTGATGAGTTGGAAGAAAGTTATTGGAGCCAAACTTCATTTTTGGCAGGTTGACCCGAAATTGACCTTAATTGGTCACATTTGGATTAGGGTTGCATTGGATTGGATCCAATGGCTTAATCAACCCATGCCATGAAGTTTGGGCTAGCTCATTATCCAATGAGGCCCAATAATAAGTTGTCATGAAGAGGGAATTGGCTTAAAAGGGTATAATGGGGAGAAACCCAACCCCATTGGCGCCTAGGGGCATAATGGGGTGTGGGTGGCATAAGTTGCTTCCTTTGGAAGGAAGCGGCGCCTCCCCCTTCATCCCTTCATGGTATCTTGTCTCTATGGTAAGTATTGGGGCTGATATGGCTTGAGGACTCTTTTGGAAAGAGCTTGAGCGCATATGAGAAGTAGGGAGATGTTTATGGTAAAGTCTTGGAGACTTTCCTTATCTCATAAACCCTACATGCACCCAAACCCTTACCCTAGCCAAATACCTCTTGCATGTTGCGCCTAGCCCTTCTCCTTGGATGGAAAGAATGCCTCTAAGGCATGTCTTGGGCTGATATGGCTATTGGGCAAATAAGGATAGGTTGAATGAGGTTTATGGCAAAGTCTTGGAGACTTTCCTTACCACAAACCCCTCTCATCCTAGCCGCCCACTTGGCATGATCCTAGCCATTGCCCTAGCCGCCCCTTGTCCTATTAATAGGACCCTTGCCACCCTCTCTTGTGGTTGTTGGTTCGATTCCTTGGAGGTGTGAACAAACATAGAGAGGTGTGAGCTAGGGCAAAGGGCGACAACATCAAGGTGGCGCAACCTTCCTCCTCTTTGTAGCCGCAAGCCTTCTTCTCCTTCTTCTCCTCTTGGCGCAACTTGGAGAAGGGCTTGGTGGCGACATCTCTTGGAGAGAATTGGAAGTTTAAGGTGGCGACAACTTGAGGGCTTGGAGCTCTCCTTCTTCCATCAAAGGCGCAAGCAAGTTCTTCTTGTTCTTCTTCTCATCTTCTTGGCGCAAGGATTCTTTGAGCTTGGTGGCGTCTTCTTGCCACAAGCCCTCATCGTCCCTTGGCCATAGGCGCACCTTGGAGGTGGCGCAAGCAAAGAAGAAGAAGGAAGTACTTGGCGCATCATCTTCCTCCTCATCTCTTCTTGGCGCTTCTACCTTGGAGGTGGCGCAAGTTTTGAAGAGAGTGATAAGGCTTGATTCTCTTCCCGAGGCTAGCACCAAGTGTGGAAGGGAGCAACGATCAAGGAGTCGACGCGTGGATACTTGTAGAGGACGAACACTTGGGCGTCTTCAACTTGGCACCTTCATCCTAACAAGCAATAAAGGTACTAACCCTAACACATCCTTGTGTTCTCTCCCTCACATGGATCCTTGGGATCGGAATGTGTTTCGGGTGTAATGCTTCTTCCGCTGCGTCCTGGGACTGCAAAAATTTTAAATTACACCCGGCATTCCCTAACAGTGGTATCAGAGCTACTTGCGAGAAACACAAGGTGTACGTTTGCTTGTGTGAAAAATTTTTGGAAAATTTTTCTTTCATCCATGCGCGTTTCACCTAGAAGGCGCTTTCATCCAAACTTCTTTTATCATTTTTATGGTCAAAATTTGGATTGTGTTTATGATGGATTTAAGACCAAAGGCGCACGTAGTTTTGTCAAGTAGGACGGGCATTGTGTCTTCGGACTGGCCGGGTCTCTTGATCTGACAAAAATTGCCAGCCGATAGGGTCCATGAAATCATCATGAAACTTGATCCCAATTTTAGCATAAAGTTGATTGAGAGAATGCTTTGGATGGAGTTGGCGCATAAGGGGATAAAATTTGATTATTCCGGTTTTTCAAATTTTATATATGCGCCACTTGTCTCTTCCATGGGTTGATATGGTCATAGCGAGTGCCCTCCTGTGTTGTGATGTGGAAGCATGTTTCCACCTGTGATGAATGCTTGTAAAATCTTTCTACCACCTGCGTGTGGTTCTCCCCTTCTTGATGTAAAATTTTCATCTTTCCTAAGAATAGATGTAGAATTATAAGATAGGTTAGGGCTTCATCCTGACAACAAGGAGCCTTCTTCAATCGAAATCAGAGTGGCGCCAGCTTTGGAAGCGTGGTGATGGATTTGCGGTTGGAGGAAGGGATGCTTGCTTTCGGCTTCTGGCATGAGCTGATCTGCTAAAGGGACTCGCAACCCTTGGATGCACGATAGCATGTCACATGGCTCGTGACAAGTTATGTGTATGAAAAGGGCTATGACCATATCGACCAAACTAGCATGCCTGTGATGGTTTATTATTCTGTCCATAGCATGCCTGTGATGTTTTTCCTTTGCTGCCATAACCATAGGAAAACTGCATGCTAGAAAAGAATAAAATCAACATGCAAAAACTCTCATTGAAATATCAAGTCAATAGCCTTCTAACGCGTAGCACTCATCAAACTATCGATCGGTGGTGTTGTGAACTGTTTCCCACCCTCGTGGGACACACCCACTTATCTTTAGAAGGTGTGCGGTGACAATGATTTCCCCAGTCCAGTTTTAACCTGGGCGTGCCTTCGCAAGGAAATTCGTTGGCCCTGGGCATAACGGTTAGGACCAGACTTGACTAGTTTTTCATATGTCACTGACATAATGAATCACTAGAGGCAGCTGTTGAGAGGATAGGGTTCTGTGTTGTATCCAGCCCTCGCTGGACACAGGGCGCCTAGTCTGTCTTAACTAAGAGGAATTGTGCGCGGCACAATTGGCTGGCATGCCTACCTAAGGAAGCATGAGACTCTCTGTGCATCTCAACTCACCCTCGTGAGTCGCGGAGACCTCGTGTGAAATTAGGATCCTACTCACGTATTTCCAAGTTGATTTTTGAGAGTTATCAACTCGTTAAGGAAATAGTGGGAGTATAGCATTTAATTTAAAGTCCTTGTTAAATGCTTTATCATAGTACTTATTTTTCTGATTTGCTTATTGTAGATGATTCCATCTCCTGAACCTAGATTGAAACTTCTTAAAAATAAACTGGATGGAACAAATTGGACAAGATGGTTCAGACTTTTGTCCAAACTTCTAGAACATGAGAATATGGTCTATCTTCTTGAAAGACCTCCAACCCAGCCCTGTATATATTTTTGTACAGAGTGGGAGTGGAATGTCTATCTTGAACATTGTGTGGATAGTGAACATTACACTGCTCTTATTTTGAGGTGCATGACCCCTGAGGTCCAGGTTGAGTGTGATGAGATGGGGATTTATGATATGATCATACATCTTCGACGTCTCTTCACACCAGGCACTTCAAATAGTAATAAAGAGAGTGTTGTTGGATCTTCTGGGTATTTGCCTGAATCCAGGAATGACTATGGTTCCGTGTCTTCGAAGCTAAAACTTCGGAAGACTGGGAATGCATGGAAATTTCAGGATGGATTAAGGCCCAGGAAGAGCATGGCACAAAAGAAGGGATGTTATCCATCTGCTTCAGGTATTGTGTTACTGAGGTCTTTATGTCTACTTCTTATTCATGGGTACTGGGTATCGCATGAGGAGCTTACATATGTTTTTCATATGCAGGAGCTCAAAAGAAGTAGGACAATAAGGCTTGGTGGGATCGACTTTCGAGTCAGAGACGGAGCATTGGATGCTGCTGTTGATGTCATCTCACTACCTTGGAGACTTTATCTAGAACTTTGCTGTTATGTACTAGCTTTTGTATTAGAACGTTATGTCCATTATTTTGAATGGATTTTCAGTTTGAAATAAATTGGTATTTCTTTAAATCTGGAATGTTCTATAGTAGTAGTACAATTGATAATAGCTTGTAGTTCTATGTGTAACACTGAATAGATCAAATTCAATGATTCAATCAATACCATCTCTTTGCATTGTCTCTTGGGCCATAAGACAAAAGCCACATCCAAAAGTCCATGGACTATTGGGATCATTATCCTTTAAGGGTTATGATATATGTGAGCCTTGTCTAATGGAGAAGATGACAGATGCTACCTTCATTTAGGAAGAAGAGAGAGGTTAGTTGCCTGTTGGATCTAGTGCACAGCAATGTGTGTAGACCCATGGAGACAAGCACTAAGTGGTATACTTCATTAAGTTGGGATATGACATATCCAACACGCAACTTTGGAGAAATCCAAGAAGTTAAGAAATGAAGTATAGAATCGAATTGGAGAATCTATTAAAACCCTTTGATTGGATCAAAGTAGGAAGTAAAGAATTTGATGACTATCTTGAGGAGTGTGGGGTTGTCTCACAGCTTACTTGGAACACCACAACTGTGTGGTGAAATTCAAAGAAAGAAAAGGGAACACATTGGAAGTGGTTCCACCTTTGAATAGTCATGCAAATTTACTTCCTTTAGAGGCCATGCAAGCAACTGTTCTGACACTCCATAGTGTGTGTTTGTGGGGCACTAAGTGTGCTACTTCTATCCCGATGAGAACAAAAATATTTGTTGCTCAAACTGCTGTCCTCCTTGAGGAGATGTCCTTTTGAAAGAAGCTAGTGGGAGTAGATTTGATTAGGACAAGGTCCAAAAATCAACCACAATACAGTTAGACACAAATGGAGAGTAGAATCACACATGCAGGTTGAAGGTCAACCTGAGATTCAAGTAACACAGGAACCACATAAGTCTGGATCGATTCGATATGCTAGGCATGACGAATTTTTCAAGGATGAACCTAAAGACTTATGAGGAAATGGAAGCGGTCAGTGGACTAGATTCCAAGAAATGGCTAAGCGCCATAAGAACCGTAATGGACTACATGTCTGCTAATCAAGTGTGGGACTTGATTGAGCCGCCAATGGGGTAACACCCAGAGGCTATATATGGATCTTCTTAGAAGATAGACATGGAAAGTAACATTGTTACCTATAATGACAAGCTAGTGAATGAAATTTCAGATAAGTCCACTGGGTGGATAGTGATGAAATTTTTCACCGATAGCTTTGTTCGAGTCCATTAGGTATCTACTTGTTATAATTACATGTTCTGTTATAGCGTGTAGTTATGAAAATTGCTTTTCTTAATGGACGTCTGGAAGAGGATGTCTAGATGGAAATAGCCAAAATGTTTTCATACAATCGCCATAAAGATATGTATGGTATTATACAAGTATCCTGTGTTTACAAGAAGATCAGTGGGAGCATCATAATGTTTCTTGTTCTAGATGATTGATGATATTCTCCTCACATGGAATGACATCTCAGCTCCTCACATGGTGAAGAAAAGGCTTGAGATGTATTTCGAGAAGAATGACCTAGGGAATGCAGCCTACATCCTAGGCATGTGGATCAACTGGGATCCAAGAAAGTCATTGCCCTTTAGTCAATCTACGTTCATCCAAGAGATTCTGGAGAGGTTCATGTTGGATCATTCCAAAGGATGATACCTTCCAGAGAGACATGGTCTGATTCTCTGCATGATGCAATGTCTTTTGACACAGCAGGAGAGAGACAACATGATTCTATAGTCCTAATACATTGGGTATAGGATAGATCATGTTTTGTGCAACTAGCACAAGACTATGTGTGGCGAATGCTTGGAGCATGGCCAGTAAGTTTCAATCAGATCCTAGTGTTCAAACACTGGATAGCTGTGAAAGCAATCCTTCGTACTTGGGAAGTATAAAGGATTGAATTTTAGTCTGTGATAGACAGGAAGAACTTTGTGTACTAGGTACACTGACACTTCGTTCCGGTCTAATGACTATCGTTCACAGTCAGGATTTGCTTTTTGCCTTGATGTGGTGTTGTTGGCTGAAAGAGCTTTATGCAAACTGCAGTGGCAAATTCTACAATAAGGCTGAGTACATTGCAGCTTCTTGTGGCAGCCAAGGAAGCAGCTTCATTCATTTGAACTTGATTTAGTCCCTGATGCTTGATGGTCCAGTATAGTTCTTACTGGGGCCGTAAGCATGTGTAAAGGAACTTAGCACTCAAGTATGTACTGCAGCAATATCATCTGATCTTGGAGATCGTGGATAAGGATGATGATTCAAACTAGTTAAAATAAACACAGATAGCAATCTGGAAAAACCCACTGACGTAGCCTCTGGCGCAGCGGAAGCTAAATAAGTCATACTAGAGACATAGGGACTGATTAAACATCAGTTGCCCTTGGTCTTAGTGCAAGTGGGAGATTGTTGGTGTATATGCCCTGCAGACCAATGTATGGACATGGTCAGGCATTGTTATGAAAGTACTTTGATAGAATTATTAAAGGCATGGTCGTTATTATGCAGACTTCTCTACCTGCGTAGATGTATTGAGTTGCATATATAATGTCCCAGGAGTTTGGATTGGATCCATTCTCACAAGCTATCCCCAGTCAAGGTACCTTAGCAGATATGGGACAGCTTTGGTACATGTGAGACTGGTGTATGGGCTGGTTAGGTGCGGGGCACAGTAACGCAAACATACAGGTGCATTGGATGCACTGGAGTGATCCATCGTGAGGATTGATTTGTCTAGTCAACAAGTCAATCTCACATGCAAGAGGTTTGCATTGATCCTTAGACTTGAGGTATTCATGTCTAGATTTGATGATGGGTATGCTTTAATACAGTCTTACGTCTCTCCGTAATTGGGAGATCAAAACGACTGTCATTGGGCATGTCATAAATCATGTAGAGGCATGGATGACTAATAGTAGGATTTGCCCCTTCCATATTGGAAGCATGATATCCACCTCGGGGCGCCCCACCTTATTGGTGCATGACAGGAATGTGTGGCCACACTAGTTAAGTCATGACCAATGCATTGGATAATAAACTTGAGACTATTCCAATGGCAGGATATCAGTTTAGGCAAAGGGATCTATAATGCAATGGGAATCCTCGTTGCTCGTTAGGAGTTGTTGCCATAATGACTTAAGTCCTATGACATGGGTAGTAGTGATGTGTTGCTAGATACCCCTCACTACTTATGATGTTTACATCATTGCCATCGTCATATGGATCCTACGGGGTCACACGCAATAGACTCTTGACGTTGCTTTAATCAGAAGCCTTTGGATCAAGTTATTGGATAACTTGGATCCATTTGGAAGATTTCATCAGCGCCAATGGGCCTGATGAGTTGGAAGAAAGTTATTGGAGCCAAACTTCATTTTTGGCAGGTTGACCCGAAATTGACCTTAATTGGTCACATTTGGATTAGGGTTGCATTGGATTGGATCCAATGGCTTAATCAACCCATGCCATGAAGTTTGGGCTAGCTCATTATCCAATGAGGCCCAATAATAAGTTGTCATGAAGAGGGAATTGGCTTAAAAGGGTATAATGGGGAGAAACCCAACCCCATTGGCGCCTAGGGGCATAATGGGGTGTGGGTGGCATAAGTTGCTTCCTTTGGAAGGAAGTGGCGCCTCCCCCTTCATCCCTTCATGGTATCTTGTCTCTATGGTAAGTATTGGGGCTGATATGGCTTGAGGACTCTTTTGGAAAGAGCTTGAGCGCATATGAGAAGTAGGGAGATGTTTATGGTAAAGTCTTGGAGACTTTCCTTATCTCATAAACCCTACATGCACCCAAACCCTTACCCTAGCCAAATACCTCTTGCATGTTGCGCCTAGCCCTTCTCCTTGGATGGAAAGAATGCCTCTAAGGCATGTCTTGGGCTGATATGGCTATTGGGCAAATAAGGATAGGTTGAATGAGGTTTATGGCAAAGTCTTGGAGACTTTCCTTACCACAAACCCCTCTCATCCTAGCCGCCCACTTGGCATGATCCCAGCCATTGCCCTAGCCGCCCCTTGTCCTATTAATAGGACCCTTGCCGCCCTCTCTTGTGGTTGTTGGTTCAATTCCTTGGAGGTGTGAACAAACATAGAGAGGTGTGAGCTAGAGCAAAGGGCGACAACATCAAGGTGGCGCAACCTTCCTCCTCTTTGTAGCCGCAAGCCTTCTTCTCCTTCTTCTCCTCTTGGCGCAACTTGGAGAAGGGCTTGGTGGCGACATCTCTTGGAGAAAATTGGAAGTTTAAGGTGGCGACAACTTGAGGGCTTGGAGCTCTCCTTCTTCCATCAAAGGCGCAAGCAAGTTCTTCTTGTTCTTCTTCTCATCTTCTTGGCGCAAGGATTCTTTGAGCTTGGTGGCGTCTTCTTGCCACAAGCCCTCATCGTCCCTTGGCCATAGGCGCACCTTGGAGGTGGCGCAAGCAAAGAAGAAGAAGGAAGTACTTGGCGCATCATCTTCCTCCTCATCTCTTCTTGGCGCTTCTACCTTGGAGGTGGCGCAAGTTTTGAAGAGAGTGATAAGGCTTGATTCTCTTCCCGAGGCTAGCACCAAGCGTGGAAGGGAGCAACGATCAAGGAGTCGACGCGTGGATACTTGTAGAGGACGAACACTTGGGCGTCTTCAACTTGGCACCTTCATCCTAATAAGCAATAAAGGTACTAACCCTAACACATCCTTGTGTTCTCTCCCTCGCATGGATCCTTGGGATCGGAATGTGTTTCGGGTGTAATGCTTCTTCCGCTGCGTCCTGGGACTGCAAAAATTTTAAATTACACCCGGCATTCCCTAACAGATTTCTCTCTGGAATGTGGATAAAAATTGGGGCTTTTGGTCCCTTTGTCTTGTCCTTGTTGAGACAAGTCTGTGGCTTTTTTTGGATCTCAATTTTGTGCCCTAAATCTCAAGATATCATCTTTTTAAGTTTCCAGCAGAAGAATCGGGCAAAATTGGGTTAAATTACGGTACCATAAAATAAATACGGTAGTGCCGTAATTTCTTCAGAAGTTTCTGGTCAAAAATCGCTTAAAATCATGGTACCATAAAATTCTGGACCAAAATTACGGCAATGCCATAATTTCTTTCTGTGCTTTCTGGGGCGGAAATTATGGTACCATAATTTTTATCAGGGCACTACCGTAATTTTGCAAACTTGCTCTGATTCGGATGAAAATTGACGGTAGCTTTGTCTTGACATCTAGAATCCATTGGTGTGCTCAAATCTTCCAAAATCCATCAAAATATGACACTTTTCACTTGAAAATCATGGAAAATAAGAAATGGTGTAGATTCTGCAATATTTAACAAATAAGGCTTAAAAACAAAGCAAAAGGGCATAAATATAACACAAAAAGACCAATGAAATGATATAAAATATACTATGAATTTTGGTGTCATCAAATCGGTAGAATCGTTGTCCATACGCTTCAAAGCGATGGAAATGGTGCTTCAGCGCCTTATGACTTCAGTCCAGGATCTTACGGACCGTGTGGTAGAACTCCGGTCTAAGCCCACCGAGGGCCGACCCTCTCTTAGTGTTCCTCCCCCGTTGGCTCCGTTGCGAATGCAAGCCAATGAGTCCCCTTGGTTTGACCCCTTCGCCGATGAGTCCGCGTGGGCTGAGGATGCTCCTCCCCCACGTCATCCCATTCCGCGTAGCCGCAAGGATGACGAGATCCGCCGACTCACGCGTGTCGACCCGCCGATCCTCAATGGTAGCCTACACCCCATGACTTTCTCGATTGGGCCTCGGCCGTCGATAATTATTTCGAGTGGAGCGCCATGTCCGATCACCTTAAGGTCAGCTATGTTCATCTTCTACTCACCCACTCCACTAGGTTGTATTGGACGAACGTGGAGTGTCACCTTGTCGACCAACATCTCCCGCCCATCACTTGGTGGGAGGAGATGTGCTACCGCCTTAAGGAGAAGTATGTGCCTCCCACATATCGTCAGCACCTTCTTGACTCATATTGTGCCATCACCCATGGACCCGACTCCGTCGACGAGTATCACACTCAATTCGATGAGCTCGGCATCCGCTGTGATCTTAAGGAGGACCCAACGTTCACCCTTTCCCGCTTCCAAAATGGCCTCCGCGAGGAGATCCGGTGCGCGCTGCCCACCTACGGTCTAGACACGATCATCCTCATCCTCCACCACGCTTGCGAGATCGAGCAGGACCTGCGATCATGCACGCATCGCGTTGAGCCTTTGTTAGTGAACCAACCTATCTACACGCCTTCGGCGCCAATTCAGCCCCCTCGTCTTGAAGCGCCACCGCGTCCGCCCCATGTTGGCCCTCGCTGACCACCCCGCGTGGCACCTCACCCTCGCCGCTGTCCCACCTAGCCCTTGCCGCCACTGCAGCCACACGGGTCACTTTAACAAGGATTGGCCACGTAGATCCTTGCACATCGCGGCCGAGCGTTGCGCACCTCAGTCCATCCCGGCTCGCGCTGCTCAGCCCCATGTCCCTCGCGGCCCGCATGTGGCCCAAGAGGTTGGGCCCCAATGTTACTCGGACAACGAGAAGAGCCCACGACCCACCATGGTGGTTGTGTGCTGCACCCTTGTCCATTCACCTCCTCTGTTCGAGGACTGGCGGCGCACGAGTATCTTCTACACTTACATTAAGTGTAATGGACACTCGTGCAAAATCGTGATCGATGGAGGTAGCAACCTCAACATCGTGTCGTGATCCGTGGTCACCCACTTTGGTCTCCCCATGGAACCACACCCCAAGCCGTATTCGATTGCTTGGGTCGATGCCATGAGCCTCCCAGTCACTCACCGCTGTCAAGTCCCTATCTATTTCGAGGACTACAATGAAAAGGTGTGGTGTGATGTCACCTCCATGGATGTCGCCCATGTCCTCCTCAGCTGCCCATGGCTATGTGACCAAGACATCGTCCACTATGGATGCTCCAACACTTACATCTTCCAGCACGCCGGGGGGGGGGGGGGTGTAAAATCTGCTTGACCCCGGCTCCGCCTAAGGAGCTGCGAGCCTCCACCTCCAAGGGCCTCATCACCCCCACTCAGCCAGCCCCACCAGCTCCCAAACCGGTTGCCCTCATGCGTCCCAATGCCCTTGTCCACGAGGCCCATGAGACCAAGGTGGTTTACGCGCTCATGGTCCACGAGGTTTCCGATGATCCTCCCCCTCCGGCACCCACGGTGCCCGAGGAAGTCACAACCCTCTTAACCGAGTTTTTGGACATCTCTCCCGTCGACCTTCCTACCGGACTCCCACCGGATCATGACATTCAGCATGTCATCGATCTTGTCCCAGGGGCATCTTTACCCAACTTGCCTCACCATCGCCTCACCCCCACTGAGCACACAGAGCTCAAGCAGCAAGTTGACGACCTCCTCGCTAAAGGCTTTATCCATGAAAGCCTTAGTTCGTGTGCTGTTCCCACCCTTCTTACCCCTAAGAAGGATGGTTCTTGGTGGATGTGTATTGATTGCCGAGCGATCAATCGCATCACCGTAAAGTACCGATTTCCCATCCCGCATCTCGATGACATGCTCAAACTTATATCCAGGTCTTGTTGGTTTAGTAAACTTGACCTCCGGAGCGGATACCGCCAAGTCCGCATCCGCGAAGGGGATGAGTGGAAGACGGACTTCAAGACGAAGGACGGCCTCTACGAGAGGCTTGTGATGCCTTTTGGTCTCACAAATGCTCCCTCCACCTTCATGCGTCTTATGAGTCAAGTTCTCCGACCATACATGGGGAAATTCTTGGTCGTGTACTTTGATTACATTCTTATCTACAGCCACACCCACGATAATCACCTTGTGCACCTGCGCTTAACATTTGAGATCCTGCGTAAGGAACGCTTGTTCCTTAACGCCAAGAAGTGCGCTTTCCTCGACACCCAGGTTCAATTCCTAGGGTTCATTGTGTCTGACCAGGGTCTTATGGTTGATCCAGCCAAGATTGAGGCCATCAGGCAATGGCCTGAACCCAAATCTATCACTGAGGTCCGCAGCTTTCTCGGCCTCGTAGCCTTCTATCGCCGGTTCATCAAGGGGTTCAGCACCATTGCTTCCCCTATGACCGCCTGCACCAAACATGAGGACTTCAATTGGACCCCCACGGCTAGACGTGCATTTTGTTGGGAAACCCCGGGGATATTTTACAAATTTTGGCATTGAACACAGAATAGATGCGCAGCGGAATCAATGTCCCCGAAACAGGCCAGTCCCAAAAACCAAGTGCGGATCGTCAAGCGAGGGGATCGACACGATGTGATAGAAAGTACCTTAAGCGAGCAAAGAGATGCCGATGTCGAGATAGGCGCCCACGCGTTCTCCCTCTACAGTCTCACACACACGGACTCCTCGAGCTCTCTTCTTCCACGCTTGGTGCTAGCCTCGGGAAGAAGATCCACGCCTTTGGTTCACCTTCAACTTGCGCCACCTCCAAGGTACATGTGCCAAGATGAAGGAGAGGAGAGGAAGTCGCCAAGTCCAAGTCCTTCTTGCGCCAAGAGAAAGCCAAGAGTAAGATGACTTGCGGCTAGGGTTGAGAAGAAGGAAAGAGAACTTGCGCCAAGAGCCTCCAAGCTTTCGCCCCTCTCCATTGCTCACACCTCCAAGGAATAAGTATGTGGAGAGGGGGCGACAAGGGTCTCTTTTATAGGGCAAGAGGTGGCTAGGGTGATGGCTAGGATCATGCCAAGTGTGCGGCTAGGATGAGAGGGTTTGAGGCAAGGAAAGTCTCCAAGACATTTCCTTAATTCTCATTCAACCCTTCCTTTTGTGCCCACGCCTTTCCTTGTGCGCCAAGGCCTTGCCTTGCGCCCCAAGCAATGCCATAGTTGCATGCTTTCCATCAAGGGATGAAGGGGGAGGCGCCCTTTACTTCCAAATGAAGCAAAGGCGCCACTTCTCACCCCATTATGCCCCTTAGGCGCCCATGGGGATAATTCCTCCCCATTATACCCTTTTGAGCTTTTCTTCTCTTCATGACAACTTATTAGTGAGCCCAACTTAGCAATGGGCCGAGCCCAAAGTCCATTACCCTTGTTAACCAAGCCATTGGATCCAATCCAACTTAACCTAAGGTTAAATGAGGCTAATCATGGTTAATTCGGCCAATATGCCAAAAATAGAAATTGGCTCCAATAAGTTTCTTCCAACTCATCAGGCCCATTGGCGCTGATGAAATCTCCAAAATAGATCCGAGTTATCCAATAGCTCGATCATAAGGCTTCCCGATCAATACGAGAACTCGAGTGTCTTGGTGAGTGACTCTATAGGTCCCTCTGATGTTGGCAGTGCAGACCTAAGGTCTCACAAGCAGTGAGTGGCACCTAGCATTGCATCGCTGCTACCCAAGTCATCGGAATGGATATCGACATTGACATCCCCATCATCGCAACAGGTACAGATACATTAAAGTCCCTTTGCCATACTGATATCCGATTGGACAAGTGTGTCATCACTTGCTTTCACCCAATCACATGACTATGACTAAATCAGGTCTTTACCTGGGTATGGCCATACACTTTCAGTCATAGACCATAGAGGAGCTCTATGGATATCATGCTTCCCTAAGGAAGGGGCAAATCCTTTATCTATCAATTGGTCTTCTCATATGGGTCGTGACATGCTCAACGACAACCTTTATGACCTCCCAATTACGGCAAGGTGTTGGGTTGCATCAAAGCATATCTCTAACCATATAGAAGAGTCAATGACCTCAAGTCTAAGAATCAATGCATCTCCTATCACTTGTGAGGATAACTTATGACACTAAGTCATAGCCTCACAGCGGGTCAATCCAGTATATCCATCACTGATATACCCATATGTCTGCGTTAGCACCACGTGCCTAACCAGCCCATATACCAGTCTTATAAGTACCATAGCTATCCCTTATCCACTAAGGTATATCGACTGGGGACAATCTTTTGAGCACAGATCCAATCTGTCTCCAGGGACATTATCATGTAAGTACATTATCGCAGATTAAATAAACATAGATAATGACAATGCCATAATGATATACAAATATCATAGTGAAGTAGTACATCGTTTGACCAAATATAGGTCTCAGGGCATATACACCAACAATCTCCCACTTGCACTAAGACCTAGAGGTGGAGGAACCTCAACCCCATATCTCTAGTATGACCATCATGCTTCTGCTGCGCCAAAGCCTTGGTCAGTCGGTCTGCCAGATTGTTCTCTGTATTAACTCTGCTAATCTTGACATCACCACGATTATGATTTCTCTGATCAGGTGAAATCTCCTGAGTATGTGTTTGGACCTTTGATGAGACCGTGGTTCCTTTGCCTGTGCAATGGCTCCATTGTTGTCACAATAGAGGTCAATGGGATCCATAGCAGTTGGAACCACTTGAAGATCAGATATGAACTTCCTTATCCAAACAGCTTCTTTGGCTGCCTCAGAAGCAGCAACATACTCGGCTTCAGTTGTAGAATTAGCTATTGTGGATTGCTTGAAGCTTTTCCAGCATACAACACCTCCATTCATCTTGAACACATAGACGGCCTACGATCTAAAGTCGTTAAGGTCAGACTGGAATGATGCATCAGTGTAGCCCTAAACACTGAGCTCTTCCTATCCTCCATAGACCAAGCATAAATCCTTAGTTCTTCTCAAATACTTAAGGATGTTCTTTACAGCCACTCAGTGCTGTAGACCCGGATTGGATTGGAATCGGCTGGTTATGCTCACAACATAAGCCACATCTAGTCTGGTACACAACATTGCATACATGATTGAGCCTACTGCTGAAGCATAGGGCATTTCACTCATGTGATCCCTCTCAGCCTGTGTGGTGGGACACTAGCTCTTTGAGAGAGTAAGGCCATGTCTCACTGGAAGGTATCTTCTTTTGGATTGCTCCATATAGAACCTCTCTAGGACCTTATCAATGTATGTACTCTGACTAAGGGCGAGGAGCCTCTTGGATCTATCCCGGTAGATCCTCACGCCTAAGACATAGGCGGCCTCCCCTAAGTCCTTCATCTCGAAACACTTCCCCAACCATGTCTTCACAGACTGAAGACTAGGGATGTCGTTTCCGATGAGTAGTATGTCATCGACATACAAGACCAGAAAAGTCACCAAGCTCCCACTGAATTTTCTGTATACACAGGCGTCATCTTCGCTTTTGACAAAGCCATAATCTCTCACAGCTTCATCAAATCGAAGATTCCAACTTCGAGATGCTTGCTTTAATCCATAAATGGATTTCTTTAGCCTGCAGACCTTGTTGGCCTTTGCAGGATGGATGAAGCCATCAGGTTGTGTCATGTACACATCCTCTATTAGTTTTCCATTAAGGAATATTGTCTTCACATCCATCTGTCATATCTCATAGTCATGATATGTAGCTATAGCAAGCATAATCCGAATAGATTTGATCATAGCAACTGGCGAGAAGGTTTCATCATAATCCACCCCGTGGATTTGTTTGAATCCTTTAGCCACTAGTCTACCCTTATAGGTAACTATATTGCCATCCATGTCAGTCTTCCTTTTGAAGACCCATTTACAGCCTATGGGTTTTACACCATCAGGTAGCTCAACCAAATCCCAGACTTGGTTAGCCGACATGGAATCCATCTCGGATCGCATGGCCTCAAGCCATCTCTCGGAGTCCGGTCCACTGACCGTCTCATCATAAGTCCTGGATTCATCTTCAACGATGAAGATCTCATCGTGTTAGGTCGGCAGCGACCCATACCTCTCAGGTACACGACGAATCCTCCCAGACCTACATGGGACCTGTGTCTGAGCCTCAGGTTGCCTAGCAACCGGTGCAGATGGCTCAGGTTCCACCTCTCTCTCTTGTGGTTGCACTTAGACCTCGTCCAAGTCAAATTTGCTCCTACTAGCTTCTTTCATGAGGAATTCTTTTTCTAGAAAGACAGCTACTTGAGCAACAAAAATTTTGTTCTTGTTGGGAACATAAAAGTAGTATCCTTTAGTTTCCTTAGGATACCCAACAAAAATATATTTATCAGATCTAGGTTCTAGTTTGCTAGAATCCTGACGTTTGACATAAGCCTCACATCCCCAGATCCTGATAAAAGAGAGATTGGGTCGTCTCCCACTTCATACCTCGTATGGAATCTTTGAGACACTCTTAGATGGAACGTTATTCAGTATAAGAGAAGCTGTCTCAAGTGCATAACCCCAGAAAGAGGGTGGTAGAGTTGCATGACTCATCATGGATCGAACCATGTCCAACAAAGTTTGATTTCTCCTCTCAGACACACCATTCCATTGAGGTGTTCCAGGAGGAGTGAGTTGGGATAGGATCCCACACTCCCTAAGATAGTCAAAGAACTCACCGCTCAGGTACTCTCCACCTCGATTAGATCGAAGAGCTTTAATGGATCTACCAAGCTGGTTCTCTACTTCATTCTTGAACTCCTTGAATTTCTCAAAGGATTCGGATTTATGTCTCATTAAATAGACATAACCATACCTACTGAAGTCATCAGTAAAGGTAATTAAGTAGTTATGCCCTCCTCTGGCTTGTTTATTGAATGGCCCACACACATCAGTATGTATGAGATCCAATAAACCTTGTGCCCTCTCACCAGTTTTGGTGAAGGGTGCCTTTGTCATTTTCCCTAATAAACAAGGTTCACATGTATCAAATTCCTCCAAGGAACTTGAATCAATCAATCCATTTGCATGGAGTTGATGAATGCGATTCTTGTTTATATGGGCCAATCGACAATGCCATAGGAAGGCACCAACTGAACCACTAAGTTTGATCCTTTTACTGTTTATGTTACAAATAGAACTATTCATGTCCAAGACATATAAGCCATTGTATAATGTGCCTTTCCCATAAAACATATTTGCAAATGAAAAAGAACATGAGTTCTCCTTTATTTCAAATATATAACCTTTCCTTGCTAAGCAAGGAATAGATATAATGTTTTTGGTTAACGAAGGTACATAATAGCATTTCTCTAGTTCTAATTGAAGTCCTGATGGGAGAGAGAGAGAGTCAAAACTCCTACAGCAATAGCAGCAACTTGTGCTCCGTTTCCAACTCGTAGATCAATCTCTCTAGCTCATACCGATCTACTTCTTTTAAGCCCCTGCATATTTGTACAAATATGAGCTCCACATGCGGTATCTAATACCCATGAAATAGAAGTAGAAAGGTTGACTTCGGTAACATAAACACCTGAGCTAGAAGTTAAGGTCAAGCCTTTCTTCTCCTCATTCTGAAGTTGCTTGCAGTCCCTTCTCCAGTGGCCCTGCTCGCCACAGTGGAAGCACCTCTGGTCCTTTGACTTCCTTGCCTTTTTCTTCAGTGCCTTGGTAGGACCCTTGGCACTGCTTTTAGCACGTGTCTTACCCTTCTTCTTTATCTTCTTGGTCGCAGGGACCAAAAGAACAGAGTTGGGCTTGGTCTTACCCATTTCACGCTCGGCTGTTTGGAGCATATTCAGTAGTTCCTCCCTTGTACACTCAATCCGGTTCATGTTGAAGTTAATAATAAACAGACTGAAGCTAGGGGGTAGGGACTGCAGAATAAGATCCACAACCAGCTCGTTATCTATGTTGTGTCCCAGTCTCCTGAGATGATCCACATTCCCAATTAACTTGAGAACATGGGGTCTCACTGGTGCACTTTCAGATAACTTGCACCAAAAGACTGCTTTGGTGGTATCATATCTCTCAGTCCTGGCCTGAGCTACAAACATCTGTTTCAGATGAGTTATCATCTGAAAAGCGTTTTGCTCCTCATATTCAGGTGCCATAGTGCCAAGCATGAGACATGCTACCTCCAAAGAGTCATCTTGATGCTTTCTAAAAGCATCCCTGTCTGCCGCTCGGGCATTAGGCGCAGGAGTCGCAGGAAGAGGCTGCTCAAGGACGTACAACTTCTTCTCGAGCTTGAGGGCTATCCTCAAGTTCCGATGCCAGTCCATAAAGTTGGATCCGACCAACTTATCCTTCTCAAGAAGGGATCGCAGTGTTAATCCGCCAATGTTTGTAGCCATTGTTCTACAACAACCAAGAAACAGCAGATTAGTACCACATTCAGATCATTTAAACTGGACTTGTTTTAAATGACCATGGCTCCCACTATTTTGATCAGAATGACAACCCACAAAGTCAATCTGGAAATCATAGATTTCCTAGTGAGATGAGATCCTTATTCCACATGAGGCTTCGCGTCCCATGAGGGTGGGATGGGATGCACAAAGTAACCCATGCTTCCTAAGGTGGGCTCGCCGGCCGATTGCTCTAAGCAATTCCCCTTATTGAGACAGTCTAGGCATTTCATGTCCAGCGAGGGCTGGATACAGCATGAAATCCCAACCTCTCAATGATGCCTCTAAAGTCTCATCATGTGCCTAGCATATATGAAATTCTAGTCAAGTCCATTCCTAATCGTTATGCCCAGGGCCAACAGTTTCCTTGCGAAGGCGCGCCTGGTTAAAACGGACTGGGGAAACCATTGCCACCACGCACCTTCTAAAGATAAGTGGGTGTGTCCCACGAGGGTGGGAAACAGTTCACAACACCACTGATCGATAGCTTGATGAGGGCTACGCATTAGAAGGCTACTAGACTTGATATTTTAGTGAGGGATTTTGAGGTCTCATCAACTCAGTTTTATCTTATGTCTAACATTACAGGCATGTGATCCTATAGTGATAACATAACGATAAAACATCACAGGCATGCTTTAGCAGATAATGTAAGTAGTAAAGGGATGATGTGATCATAGCCTATTCAAGACATTGAACTGACTCATGCCAAGAAGGGGTTCAACTCTTGACCTAGGATTCAAGCCCCAAAAATAAGACCTAACCTAGCCGACCTCTAGCTTGATCTTCAAGGTTGGCTCCAAGGTCCTTCTTCAAGCAAGATGCGCCATTTAGCGAGCACAAGAGGTATAGCTCACAAGCCCAAGGGCTCGGCCAATTCATCTTGTGCCCCATGCGCCACCAAGCCAAGCAATGGTGCTTATTGCGCCACCATCCAAGATGCACCACCATGCAGCATGCTCCAAGTGGATGCGCCCCTAATCTTCGTCTTAGCAAAAAGGTAAGCGGCACGCAGGCCTCACAAGGATATATCACAGGCATGCTAGGGGCTTCACTCATGATCACAACATCATGCACATTTAAGGCACTTACTCATGCAATTCTACATGCTCATGAAAAACCTAAAAACTCAAAAATTTTTTAGTTTCTCATAAAACAAGTCTCTTTTCCTCATCCTTTTATCACAAATGTTTTAGTTATTTGCAATTAAATTTTCAAGGTGATTTTATGGATCCTTTCGGTTGGCAATTTTGTCAGATCAAGAGACACGGCCAGTCCGAAGACACAATGCCCGTCCTACTTGACAAAATCACGTGTGCCTTTGATCTTAAATCAACCAAGAAAAATAATCCAAAAATCCAAAAGAAATTGACAAAGAGGATAGGAGAAAGAAACTTTAATTTTTCTACTTTAAGAAAAATCATATGATCATGGCATATGCAATTTACGAAAATTACATCATGGCATGTGAGCATCAAAAAGCATGAAAAACATCGTTCGAGGCTCGCAAGTCGCTCTGATACCACTATTGGGAAACCCCGGGGACATTTTACAAATTTTGGCATTGAACACAGAATACATGCGCAGTGGAATCAATGTCCCCGAAACAGGCCAGTCCCAAAAACCCAGTGCGGATCGTCAAGCGAGGGGATCGACACGATGTGACAGAAAGTACCTTAAGCGAGCAAAGAGATGCCGATGTCGAGATAGGCGCCCACGCGTTCGCCCTCTGCAGTCTCACACACACAGACTCCTCGAGCTCTCTTCTTCCGCGCTTGGTGCTAGCCTCGGGAAGAAGATCCACGCCTTTGGTTCACCTTCAAGTTGCGCCACCTCCAAGGTACATGTGCCAAGATGAAGGAGAGGAGAGGAAGTCGCCAAGTCCAAGTCCTTCTTGCACCAAGAGAAAGCCAAGAGGAAGATGACTTGCGGCTAGGGTTGAGAAGAAGGAAAGAGAACTTGCGCCAAGAGCCTCCAAGCTTTCGCCCCTCTCTATTGCTCATGCCTCCAAGGAATAAGTATGTGGAGAGGTGGCGACAAGGGTCTCTTTTATAGGGCAAGAGGCGGCTAGGGTGATGGCTAGGATCATGCCAAGTGGGCGGCTAGGATGAGAGGGTTTGAGGCAAGGAAAGTCTCCAAGACATTTCCTTAATTCTCATTCAACCCTTCCTTTTGTGCCCACGCCTTTCCTTGTGCGCCAAGGCCTTGCCTTGCGCCCCAAGCAATGCCATAGTGGCATGCTTTCCATCAAGGGATGAAGGGGGAGGCGCCCTTTACTTCCAAATGAAGCAAAGGCGCCACTTCTCACCCCATTATGCCCCTTAGGCGCCCATGGGGATAATTCCTCCCCATTATACCCTTTTGAGCTTTTCTTCTCTTCATGACAACTTATTAGTGAGCCCAACTTAGCAATGGGCCTAGCCCAAAGTCCATTACCCATGTTAACCAAGCCATTGGATCCAATCCAACTTAACCCAAGGTTAAATGAGGCTAATCATGGTTAATTCGGCCAATATGCCAAAAACAGAAGTTGGCTCCAATAAGTTTCTTCCAACTCATCAGGCCCATTGGCGCTGATGAAATCTCCAAAATAGATCCGAGTTATCCAATAACTCGATCATAAGGCTTCCCGATCAATACCAGAACTCGAGTGTCATGGTGTGTGACCCTGTAGGTCCCTCTGACGTTGGCAGTGCAGACCTAAGGTCTCACAGCAGTGAATGGCACCTAGCATTGCATCGCTGCTACCCAAGTCATCGGAATGGATATCGACATCGACATCCCCATCATCGCAACAGGTACAGATACATTAAAGTCCCTTTGCTGTACTGATATCCGATTGGACAAGTGTGTCATCACTTGCTTTCACCCAATCACATGGCTATGACTAAATCAGGTCTTTACCTGGGTATGGCCATACACTTTCAGTCATAGACCATAGAGGAGCTCTATGGATATCATGCTTCCCTAAGGAAGGGGCAAATCCTTTATCTGTCAATTGGTCTTCTCATATGGGTCGTGACATGCTCAACGACAACCTTTATGACCTCCCAATTACGGCAAGGTGTTGGGTTGCATCAAAGCATGTCTCTAACCATATAGAAGAGTCAATGACCTCAAGTCTAAGGATCAATGCATCTCCTATCACTTGTGAGGATAACTTATGACACTAAGTCATAGCCTCACAGCGGGTCAATCTAGTATATCCATCACTGATATACCCATATGTCTGCGTTAGCACCACGTGCCTAACCAGCTCATATACCAGTCTTATAAGTACCATAGCTATCCCTTATCCACTAAGGTATATCGACTGGGGACAATCTTTTGAGCACAGATCCAATCTGTCTCCAGGGACATTATCATGTAAGTACATTATCGCAGATGTAAACAAACATAGATAATGACAATGTCATAATGATATACAAATATCATAGTGAAGTAGTACATCGTTTGACCAAATATAGGTCTCAGGGCATATACACCAACACATTCCTACCCCTCAAGGATATCATGACCTCCGCGCCTGTCCTTTGACTGCTCGACTTTTCTAAGGTTTTCGAGGTCGCTTGCGATGCATCTGGTACCAGCATCGGCGGCATGTTGTATCCCAACAAGTAGGTAAACATAACTTATTTTTGATGTCACGGCCAAAACCTTGTTTGGCGCACAGGGACGTTGTCACTCCCTAACACGGCTCCAAAAATTTGTTGTGTCACCAAGCTTGTTGTTATCTCCGCAAGTGCACAGATACACGAAGTAATAAAATAGATATCGAACCCATAGAGACCTATGTTGTTGAGTACTGAATAGTTGATTTCTTACTATCTAGGTGATCGAAATAGCAAAAACGGACAATCAAAAACTAGAACGAAAATATCGGAGAGGGGTTTCATTCACTTTAATTTCTATGACTAGACATGAATAAAGATATCGTCAGTTTAATTTTATCATGATAAAGATATAATTTACTTGATAAAAGGATTATCTCATTTTCGTGCAGACAATCATGCAGGTAATCTTCGCTTTCACGCAAGATTCGTCCCAACGCTGTGGGTAAATAAATCATCAATCAAAGAATTCAAAGATCACTTTCATGCATCTGAATTCTAGGTTGATAATCTCTAGTGGAGTTTCAAGGATCACTTTCGTGCATCCGAGTCTCGACACTAGTTTTACTCATGGTTCTCTAACGTTCCGATCTTTGCTTTCGCACATGATCTCCATGTTTGATAACTTAGACTCGATCTTTAGATTCATATCATTATCATGGCAATTAATCTACTAGAATCAAACAAGTAAGAACTAATCTAAGAAAGTTCATAACATGCAATTCTATGGTTCCAAGTTCTCAAGAAAATTACTTTTCAGTCTATTGCGAAAACTCTAAAACATGCATAGTAATATGGATCTAAAGAGAGTCAAAGATCAATTATCACATAAGTAAAATCATCATGCTAAGATTAAATGTGACGAAATAATGAAAAATAATCGTCTAGTCATTAAAAATTCAAGTGAATTACTCCCCCATGTCCCAAAAGAAGTTTAAGCTATCATAGAGGGAAGATTACAATAATCCATGTTGAAGAAAATTGAAACGAAGAAGAAAACAGAAATTACGGTACGACCGTAAAGAAGTTTACGGCCGTAATCTGGGCGACACAGCGGCGGCGCTCGGTTTTGTGTTGATTTCTCCTCCGTCTGATCTCCTTTCATGCTGAAACTTCTGGGGCACCTTCTCCTCCTCTATGCGTAGCTTCCACCCAAATTTCACGACCGGAGGTAGCCTGTACGCTTCCCAACAAATAGTAAAATAAACAAAATCTCAATTAGATTAATCAATTGACATCAATTCAAAAATTCATACTCATATGCTAATTTTATTCAAAAAGTAGCTTCACTCTTAAACCAAATTTTTCAAACAACATATCTCCCTAAAATCTCACTTATCAATCAATGAAAAACTTCAAAAGTAGATATGTATAAAAGAAATAAATTTGACATGATAGGTCTAATTCTAATTTCAATTTTGAATTTACTCATCAACATCAATCATCAACAAGTCTTATACAATAATCTCAAAAGTATATCAAGGCCATAGATCATTTATATCAAAAATATACTTATCATCATCAAAATAGTAAAGATCAACATACTCATGTCTATAAAAGTGAAGTAGTGGTGGTGGACACAAAAACATGAATCAATGATGAGATACAAAAAGTGAAAGGAAGGGGATACTTACAAAATTCTACCAATCCTAGCCGTCGGGTCCTCTTTTTGTTCTTTCTCTCTCTCTTTCTCACTCCTTTTTACCTTCAAAAAGGAAAAATAAAAATTAGTTCTAAGACAAAACTAAGATAAAAGTAAATAAAAGGAAGTGAACTAAAGTTAGAAAGCTTTGGTTGCCTCCCAAGAAGCGCTAATTTAAAGGTCATTAGCTTGACCCTTTTACCTTCGGATTTGATCATGGTTCATCTAAGAAAAACTTTCCTTTTCTTCAATTCGCTCTTCTTGATAATAGTGCTTCAGCCTCTGACTGTTAACCTTGAATTCTCCTGTTTCTTCACTCCATATATCCATGGCTCTGTAAGGATAAGCCTTTTTTACCTGAAAGGGCCCAGACCATCGAGACTTAAGTTTTTCAGGAAAAAGTCTCAATCTAGAATTGAATAAAAGAACAAAGTCACCTGGTTGGAAATCTCTCCTAAAAATATGTCGATCGTGCCATATTTTAGTCCTATCTTTGTAAATTTTTGTATTTTCATATGCAGAGAGTCTAATCTCATCTAGCTCATTCAATTGAAATCTCCATTTTTCACCTGCGTTCTTCAAATCGAAATTCAGCATCTTGATTGCCCAATACGCCTTATGTTCAAGTTCTACAGGTAGGTGACATGATTTTCCATAAATCAATTGAAATGGAGACATACCTATTGGTGTTTTGAAAGTAGTCCAGTAAGCCCACAAAGCATCATCAAGTTTGAATGCCCAATCTTTTCTAGTATGCGACACAGTCTTTTCTAAAATTCCCTTGATCTCTCTGTTTGATATCTCAACTTGTCCACTTGTTTGAGGGTGATATGGTGTTGCAACTCTATGATTTACCCCATATTTTCTAAGTAAGGCTGAAAATTTGTGTTCTATGAAATGCGAGCCTCCATCACTGATTACTACCCGTGGGGTCCCATACCTTGGAAATATAATCTTTTTGAACAATTTGAAAACAACTCTTGAATCATTTGTAGGTGAAGCAAGAGCTTCAACCCATTTTGAAACATAGTCAACTGCTACCAGAATGTACTTATTACCTCCTGAAGATGGGAAATGTCTCATGAAGTCAATCCCCCAAACATCAAATATCTCAACCTCAAGAATATTGGACAGTGGCATCTCATGTCTTCTGTTAATGTTTCCTATTCTTTGACATCTATCACAAGATAACACAAAGTTTCTAGCATCTTTGAAAATTGTGGGCCAATAAAATTCTGATTGTAGCACTTTATAAGCAGTCTTTTCAGTACCGGCGTGACCACCATAAGAAGATCCATGACATTGATATAATATATCTGTGATCTCCTCTTCAAGCACACATCTTCTAAAAACACCATCTGCACATCTTCTAAACACATAAGGCTCATCCCAAAAATAGTGTTTTACCACAGCCAAGAATCTCTTCCTTTTTTGGTAGCTCAAATCAGGAGGAAAAATATTAGCAACAAGGTAATTTACTATGTCAGCGTACCAGGGGGCTCTGATTTGTTCAATGGTTAAGAGTTGTTCTTTAGGGAAGGAATCATTGATCTCATCATTCTTTTCAGTATCTACCATTATCCTTGAAAGATGATCTGCAACAAAATTTTCTGATCCCTTTTTATCTTTAATTTCCAAATCAAATTCTTGCAAGAGTAAAATCCATCTAAGCAATCATGGTTTGCTGTTCTTTTTCTGCATTAAGTATTTCACAGCTGCATGGTCAGTGTACACTACCACTTTGGAGTTAATCAAGTATGATCTAAATTTATCAAAAGCAAATACAATAGCTAAAAGTTCCTTTTCAGTGGCAGTATAATTCCTTTGTGTTTCATCCAAGGTCCTACTAGCATAATGGATAACATAAGGTTTTTTATCTTTTCTCTGCCCTAAAACTGCTCCAATTGCATAATCACTGGCATCACACATGAGCTCAAAGGGTAAATCCCAATTTGGGGGCTGAATGATAGGTGCTGAAACCAAAGCCTTCTTTAATTCCTGAAAAGCGGATAAACAATTCTTATGAAAAGAAGGTATAATTTAAAATTTTGCATAGGGAAGCAACCAAGGTAACTAATGAAGGAAAAATAGACTTGAAATCATTTTCTGATGCTTTAAGGTATGAATTCCTTGTTGCTTACATATACATTCTGATCTATGAATAACACTATGGTCGAGCTAATGACCTTAAACAAGCACTTCTTGGGAGGCAACCCAAATCTTTTCTACTTTATTAACTTTTGCATTGTGTGTTTTATTTATTTAGTCTTTTGATTATGAAGTTTGATAGTTTATTTTGTTTTGTGTTAGAATGTTGATGATCTTGTCCGTGACCGATGCTACAGCCATGATGAAAATTTCACAATTGTTGCATTTTGCAACAAGAAGTTCACGGCTGTCCCTAACTGATTTCAATGCTGTGATAGGACTTTTAAAGTAAGAGTAAAAATACCAAGATGAACTTCATGAAGAGATGATAAGATTTGGGGAACCCCACGGGGTTCACCCATGATTCTCTTTGAGGCAATTCGCACATAAATCAACAGTACACTTCATTGGCTGGTGAACCCGGTGGGGTTCACCGGTGATTCTTTCTCGATAGAACTGCATAGTAGACTTCACCACCTGGTGAACCCGGCGGGGTTCACCCGTGATCATAACTAGGCATTCCGGCCTTTACTCGATTTTTCTGTGATTTCGGGCCCAATAAAAATCAGAAAAATATGAAAAAATATGTTTTGGAAAGCAAAGAGGTAGGCGAATCTTTTGGGCATAAAAGCCCTCTTTTTCATGCCATATTTGGAGATTAATCGAGGGACGAAGTGGCTAGGGTGAGTAGACTGGCAACAAGGGCTTTCCGGAGAGGATTTTGGGGCGATTTCGCGACGAATCTTCACCAAACTTAGAGGAAACGTTTGCATCTTCTTCTCCTACCTCTCCTTAGTCTTTGTTTCTAGTTTTCTTTGTCAATTTAAGAGGTTTGTGCGGATTTGTATGGCTTTTATAGCGTAAATCTTTATTTGGGACTCAGTTGAAGCTCTTTGACTTGATCTATTGTATGAACTAAACTTTCTTGATGTTTTGAGTCTTAACTGAGCATATTTTATTTAGTTGTGCTTATTTCATAATATTACCTTGATCAAGTAATGTTGTGCGTTAGCCGATGCGATTCATACCGAGGGGAGGATCATGGCGGTGGAACCCCTAGGTAAAACTTGTGAATCCATGACATGAGAGTGCTTGGTTTTCGCTCGAGGGCAACATAATTTTTCATAGAACTCATTGGGTTTATCTGGAACGATCCACCGCGAGAGTAGGAGACCATTCCGATAAGCACTAGGGTATACCACCGAGAGAGGGCATCCTGTAACTTAGGAAACATTCTTTATGTAAAATGATAAACTCATGCATCAACTAAATTCCAGTTCAGATAGATCAGTTAATGTGGTGAATTCCGTAGTCCTGATATCTCTCAATTAAACACCCTTCATATTTTTATCATTGTTTTTCCTATTTTATTTATAGTTGAGTTAGTTTACTTTATTCCCAAAAAAACACAAAAATTAGATTGCTTAGCTTCTAAATATCAGAATAGTTAGTACTTGACCTAGCTCCCTATGGGATCGACAATCTTTTATATTACTTCGATAACGCCATGCACTTGTGGTGCGTATCATTGCTCAAGGTTTCCCAATAGCCAAGCATGTGTGTACGCACCTCTGAATGCCAAAACATCGTCATCTCCACTCATGCCACATGGTTATCACTCGCCACTCCAACTTCGTCTGCCTGTACAGTCTCTTGCACACGCCATCACTACTCGAAGCATCCACACACGCCATGCGGCTACCATCACTCGTTGGTCAAGGCTCGGTGTTCGCTGTAGTTGACCACGCGACATCACCTACCAACAAATGTTGGCTCCAACTATTATAGTTATGTGATGTGGTAACCTCTCAGCTAATCGAAGTCACCATCGACCTAGTGAAGGGTAGCTAGCTACTTACACATCGTCTTCTCCCTTAGCCACAGAATCTCCCCCTCATGTTTCCACCTTATGCATCAACGTTGAGCTACCAGCTACACTCACGCATTCCCTCCCACCATCCACCTCAATAACAGCCATTCCTCCACCAACTATGGAGCTAGTCTCCGAGGCCGGCAACATCTTCTTGAGGTGGGTCATCTACTTGGCTCTTTTTAGAACCCGCGAACAACATAAAGCTCCCAACCTGACACCAACCTTCAAAGATTACTCACGATCTAGACATTTGATTAAGCTCAAATTCAGACCACGACTTCTCCTCTAATGGGAGAACCTGTGACCAGAAGGACCATCCCATCCGACAGTAGGATAATCATAATTAGAAGTTTCTTATATCGCCCCTCTAATGTCCAAATTTCCCATGCTCAACGTCGATTTTCTTCAATCCATAACCGTCCGACCTCGAAATCCAGCTAGAAGCTTGCTATGAATTGTTGTCCAATGCCTGAATGCGCTATGGCTACCTAGTTCTTTTCAGAACCTATGACCGAATGATAAAAGAACTATCACCTCCGTCCCCTGTTTTCAGCCTCATTCATCGACTTCGCCGTTGCCCTTCGTTGCCCAAATTTTGCACCAAAAGGGAGTTCGCCATCTACTCCAACGTCCGCCGCCGATGAACACTGTCGTTTAACCACCGCCTCTGACCACTGCATTTGCTTCACTCACCCATGATGCATGGAAACTAAGCATCTCACTACATTTGAATTTTTTTCAAAAAAAGGTGATAGTTGAGACAAATTTAAAAAACTAAGGAAATAAAAGAAGATAGCTGAGACAAATTCAAAAAAAAATTGAGGAAAAAATAGGTTTGACTATTTTGACTATACTTTGATTTGCAAATTTAAAATTATTTCACAAGAGGTGAAATTTTCAAAGAGGGGAAGAGCTAATGTTGGAAGAAAAAGGGGCATTTCACAAGACATTAGAGTTAGTAGGTCAATTTTGACTCTGAAGAAAGAATAAGACCAATTTTGACAATAAATAAAAAGTATTTGCTTCATGAAGAAGCCAACTGCCACCAACCGTCATTAAAGCTCAACTACCACTTACTTTCATTTATGTTCAACCATTTTATTAATTGTATTTAATCTTTTTTTTTTGGTAATGCTTAGTCTATATAAAAACTTATAAGCTCCCTTCATGAATAGAAGTAAAAAAAATATTTTTGAAAACCAGTGGTGTGTTAGTAGTTTTCTTCCCCCTTGTTGGGTTAAGGTGTAGACATGTAGCTCTTTCTTCCCCCTTAGTAATACTCTTCCCATGTGCCTTGGCTAGGTTAATGTCAGGCTAAGGGTTTCCTCTACTCTTCTCTTCTCTATCTACCACCAAACTTCCATCCTACATTACCTAGCCCATTGCGCCTACAACGCACATTGCTAGAACCCACCTATGTTAACAAAAGTCGACACGTTGCTCTTGTCATGCGTGTGCTGGGATCCCATCGAATTCGCTCCCCTGTTCATGTGCTCCACATGTCAAGAGCCGTTCACCTTCTCGACAACACCGGTTGATGTCAGCCGGTGCGCCTAAGGCTCTGCGCTACTTGCATGCATCGTCACTCTGCCATGCGCCCGCTCCTCATGTCTATGCTATCCAGCATGCGTTGATGTCGACACTGTCACCTAGTTGGATCGACTTTTTTGTTTTGCACTCTTGGTCGATGACATCACCGCATGTCCCAATCCCCACTCCAACGTTAGCATGCCCAAGCCCTAGGTTGAGTTTGTGTCAATTTTGACCTAGACAACAGCCCAAGTTGACGGGTCAAAATTAGGCGTAACACTAAATATGATCCTTTCCCGCCCAACATTTAATTAAAAGTATTTTTGAAAAAAGAAAAAAAACATGGAGTAGGTGCTACAACGACTTGGTATATGCAAGTTAAATTTAGATCGTAAAAGGTAAAAGGTCCAACACAACATATCTTATTATGTCTCACAATTTGATATAAGTCTGAGCATCTACTCTCAAATTTTCATCTACTCTCGAATTTTCCACGTGATATTGAAGAAAAGGGAACTATGTTTCCAGCGAGAATCACCGACAAACTATTTAATCATGAAATTTATCACAGGTCGGAGGCTTTAGGGAGCTTTTTTCCTTACATATGGACTATGGTCAAAAAATGGTCAACTCGAAAAAGAGAGCGGAAAGCTATGTGAAGTGGACCTTATATCTCACTCTGAGTCGAAAACCTTCTTTTGGCAGAAGTCATCTAAACTTTTGAAACACTTGTTATTTTTATTGCACTGTTATGGAGCTTAACTTGGATTACTCCTATTGACACTTTGAGTACTGGTGAAGCAACTCTTGGCTGGTTATGATAATTTCTATCGTTGTACAGAGCATTTATAGTCACTCTTACTCTATATATGCATTACATAGTGATTTCCTGTGTAATCCATTCCATAATATGTTCTGTACAGCATTTATAGTCACTCTTACTCCATCTCAAACACATGAATGCAAGTTTGTCTGATTCATAACACGAGATATGGCAAAGCAGCTTAACGAATAGGTGCACGCTCTATTAGTATTAGTTTCGTATGGAACCTCTAATTGACCCATGAAAACGGCAATTGAAGGCCAAATAGTATAATTTTGATTAGATCATTACAAATTATCATGGAAAATTAATACATCGAATCTAGCTGATGCAAAAAACTGACGACAGCCGTTTGACATTTTCGCTAGTGTTTTCCTTTGTTTTTTTGTCTTGTTCATAATCATTAGCACTCGCAACACGTTTCTCTGCCGCAGTAATAATAAGAAAGCTATCTAAATCAATAGGAATCAATCTGAACCATTAGTTGCCGGAAACTGCCACCTATTTGAACCTAAATGTTAGAAAGTACTAGCACAGTCATTCCTCTTCAAGCCGTAGAATGGATACACTGGTCACTGCATGACTTCCATACATGTTGCTAGAGCTTCAGAATACTGTTCAATGTCAGCATCCAAACACATCTGTTTGGGCCAACCTTGCCTGATTCAATCTTGGGTTAATCTAGTCCTCTTCTTGCCAATCAATGATCCATGACTCTCCGATCCTATAACAAGTAATCCAATAAGTCAAATCTAGAAGTGCTTAACAGGTTAATCAAGCTCTCATCCTACCTGTGCGATTACCCAGAGGAAATTCAAGGAGAATAATGAAAGAAGACGTCTCTGTTTCTCTAAGATAATTGTACAGTCCCGTTCATGATCTTTACGATATTCTGGCTGATGAAAAGACCAAAGCCTTCTCTTGAAACACATTGGCTTTGGTGGAACATCTCATGCACCAAAGCCTCTGGGATTCCTGGTGCTGGATGGATAATTCTGAAAAATAAGGCACTTATTTCATTATTTGATGCCTTAAGAATACATAATCTATGCCATACCCTCCCCAAACAGCCAGAAAGATTTCTAAACCAATTTCAGCTACGCACCAATTAAATTATTTTCAATTGTTTAAGCAACCAGCAAAGTTTCCTCTTGTAAATCCACTATAAAATATAACAGAGTTTCTGAAAAACTGAAAAAGGTCAACAATCACTAAATAGAGAATGTTCTGTAGGGAATCTAAAGGATGATTTTTCAAAAATTAGATCACCTGAATTCAAGATGAACAATTTGCACTCCAGTACCTATACGCTCTATTCTTGGAGCAACCTGGATTAATATTGCTCCTTCAGTCACTGGAGCAAACTGAAGCGCACTTACCAAAAAGTCTGCTAGGACCTGCTGCAACCTCAAATTATCCCCATACAAATACATTGAAGCTACTTCAGCAGGCCAATCATGAACAAGTGCCACCTGCCTTTCTCTGGTTAGGGTCATTCCTTGGTTTATGACTGCATCCAGAGCTTCACCAAGGTTAAATTCTACTGTGTTCACATCCATATAGCTGTTGAAAAGTTATATACGTTAATAGGCAATTATGCATAGAGGCAAGAAACAAAAGAGTGAGCACAGAATCTTATATTACAAAAAAGAATAGAAAGTCCAGTCATTTACTAAAAAAATGTATATATTAACATTAAGATTTCAGATTTGCAAGAAAAAGAAGATATTTGATACAGAAATTTCATTGATGGAAGAAATTCAACATTGACAAAGTCAATCAGTTGATCCATCACTTATCTACTAGCTCACTTAATTTCATTAGCTTTCAGTATTCAAATTACTTTGCCGCAATTTTATGGATAATGATGTGCATGATTATTTGACAAAAAAAGCAACTGAAAAATGTGTAGAGATAACTCCTGAACGTCAATAAATGGGTTTTAATTTGACATTGTGTATTGCTTACCAATTTTTAATCAACTCAACAACAGTATTTCTAAAACCATACCATACAATACGGTTTGTACGATATGGTACCAGTCCACTCGCCGACCGGTCTCAGAACGGCGGTAGAAGCACAGCTCCGGGGGCGGACGGCGGAGGGAGGCGGAGGGCGATGACGCCAAAAATGCTTCAGCTTCCAGCGGTGCTGGAAGGCTTCCGGCGATAGTAGAAACTTCAATCGAAGCTTTCGTGCAGCCGCTGCTTGCCCACTGCCGTCCAGTATGTATGGTACGGTACCAGTATTGTACCAGTCCGGTGCCATACCGGAACGGTATACCGGACTGATTTTCTGAACCTTGCTCCACAAGACTAGATGGTGGAATATAAGCCAAAATGTAAGATTCTGGTTATGTAGACATTAACTTGTCGGTATACTTTGCTCAATCACTGTGATTGATAAAACAAAGTTAAACAGCAGGAATGAAGTGCATACCATTGTTCTAAGCTTTCTAAATCCAAATCATCTAAGATCTTCGCCAACTGTTCTTGACAGAGGACCTTTCGCTTAAGAAGTTGTTTCTGTTCCTCAGTCAAGTCGGTTGCCTCCAGTAGGTTGTGCATAAATTTAACACCATTTAGTGACTTACTTATTTCTTGACGAATGAAAGTGAGTTCCTTCAGACTCTTCATAGCAGCTTGCTCAGACATTTTCTGCACCGTTCTTCACCGGTCCAACTCTGATGGAAGGTGTAGGGTAGAGCTTACAAACAAACACAGAAGATCCGTACAAGTCACGGATTTTAATATAGGAATAAATCAAGGGGTGAGGTTAAGCCTCACAAATTCCCTTGCTAATCCTAAGCAACTAAAGAGAGGGGAAGAAGGAGAAGGGGAGGGGGGAACGCCCCTCTTAGGCCACTCCAAGCGCAAGATACAAGTTAAAATAAACAAGATTTAGTGTGTAGAAGAGTTCTTAAAATCTAATGAAGAAGTTAAGGAAGAAACTTAGCCGATTGGGATGAAAGCTCCTTGAGGCCGAGGATTGATGTTCTCCTTGCTCCAAACCGAGAGTGAAGGAAGTTCTTCTTGTGATGGCGCACACAAATAAGGGAAAGAACTCCTTAGGGTTTCGGTGGGGAAGCTAGAAGGATGAGAAGAACTCGGCTAAAGGAGAAAACAAGCACTAACACAAGTAATTAACCTAGGCAACTAATAGACAATATTATTTCATCAACAAGTGGTTCGAATACAAGGGGGAGACCATGCTTTTATAGGCGAGATGGGGCTTAGGGCAAGATAGTCATTAGCTTCCATGCGCCCATTACAAAGATGGTTGGAATTTGAATTTCAAAATCAAGATGAGGTAGGCGCAAATCCTCTTGGTGAACTTCCTTCTTTGGTGACCTTTGTTTGGTAATTCTTTAAGTGCTTGAGGGAAGTATCTTCTTATCTTTGGCGAAAAGCTTGTTGGCGCATGGACAAGGAATTCAAAATTTGAATCCTTTCCATGAGGGCATGGGCGGCAACAAGAGATGGAATTTTCTCATTAATGTCTTCATAAATGCTCTCCTTTAATTGTGGATCTTGATGAGGAATCCCTTTGATTGTGGATCTTAATGGATGAGATTTGAATTCATTCCTCTAGTGGTTGGCGCATATAACTTGATTGGATGATGAGGTGGTTGATTGCTTCATTGAAGATGCGCCCAATAAATGTAGCAAGTGAGTTATGGCGTGGCTTGAAGTGGGCTTGGGCTTTGAAGTCTTCCTTTCCTTTTTTGGAGCTGAACTTGATGAGTGGAGCTTGAGTAACCTTGAGCTGGAACTTGAGCTGCTCCTTTCTTGATGGACCTGCCAAAATGATCCTAATGCCTACATGCACTACTTTACTATGATGCAAAATACATAAAGTTGTATGAATTACAATGCACTACCTACTACAAGTGGACTTGCCATAAATGACTACATGATGCATGGTTTTATTGAAAAACAAACTACCCTAAAATGCAATGCAAGAGAGAGGGGACTCTAAGGGAACCCATATCGATTAGGTACCCTACGAGTCCGAGCAGATCTCCTCAGAGCAGGGCTACTGCCTCCATCAATGGATGATAAAAACTCCAGTACAATGGGAATGTAGGTGGGATAGCAGATGGTAAAGAATTGATCCCACCATATACGTTGAAAGAGTCATTGTACATCTTCGTAGAAGCCCAAAGTGTTGAGTGTACCATGATCGAGGAACCTGGTGGTGATCACTGGTCGGCGTGCGAGGGCAGTAAGCCTGGTGAGCTACTCAGGATCAGGGCAAATGATACCATACGGTGTAGGAGGAGCAGCAAGCGGTGGATGAGGCTCACTGGCGGCGTGAGAGGAGGAGGCGCGATGCTTGGAGGTGGGCTCCTTGCGTTTGGACATTCTGGAGTTGCAAGGAGGTGACGGGAAGGTAGTAGCTGTTGAGGAGGAAGCTTCTGAAGCGCCAGCGATGAAGGAAGACGGTCGGCGGCGGCGGAAACACGGGCGGCGACTGAAGCTAGGGCAGCCGCGAACGGTGTCGTGAGGCATGGATCGGTGCCGGAAAGATGGGGGAAATAGTTGCCGAAGGATGGGGAAGACGATGGAGGGTCGCCGGCAGTCGATCGGGCACTGGAGGTGGCGGATCGGGAAGGCGGCGGCGGCGGCGGCTAGGGTTTCGTGCACGGGCGTGCACGAGACTATGTACGCTCCTCTTTTTATAACTTGTCGTGCACGGCCATGTATGAATACATGGGCCTGCCTGTGCAGCTCTCGGTTGGATCGGGCCAACTGAAGTGACTTATGATGCACGGCTGTGCATCGGTGCATGGGCACGCCCGTGCATGTCTCGGTGAAAAACATCTGAGGCGTTCACGGCCGTGCGTCTCTTCACGCCCACGCCCGTGCATCTCTCGGTCGGATCGGGGATGAATTAACCGAGCCGTGCACGGCCGTGCATGGATGCACGGGTGCGACCGTGCATGGCTCGGTGATACTTGAAAAATCCAGAAAAATTCCTATCAACATGGTACAGCCTAGAGAGCATGAATATGAAAGAAAAACTGAAAAATAACAATGTCTAAATAGTGAAAATAAATAAGAAAATAAAAAAGTGCAAAAGACGTTGGGTTGCCTCCCAACATGCGCTTCTTTAGGGTCACTAGCTTGACCAGAATGGTGCTTATGGTGGGTCTGTAGGTGGAGCATCAGAAATATGCAAGGAGACTCCTTTGTCGATTATATCATGAGCGAAATAGAATTTTAATAGTTGGTCATTCACTTTAAAGTTTCCTGATCGCTAATTCCAAATTTCAATAGCTCCATGTGGAAAGATTCTTTTCACAATAAATGGCCCAGACCATCTTGTTCTCAATTTTCCTGGAAAGAGCTTTAAGCGCGAATTAAACAGAAGGACATGATCCCCTACTTGGAAGTTCTTTATAATGATGTGTTTATCGTGCCATCTTTTCGTCCGTTCTTTGTAAATCCTCACATTGTGATATGCAGATAGACGGACTTCATCTAGTTCATTGAGTTGGAGCTTTCTGTTATCACCAGCACTTTAAAGGTTATAGTTCAGCTTTCTGACCGCCCAATAAGCTCTGTGCTCAACTTCAACTGGGAGATGGCAGGATTTGTCATACACTAGCTGATAGGGAGACATCCCTAGTGGGGTCTTGAAAGCTGTTCTATAAGCCCAGAGTGCGTCATCTAGCTTCAATAACCAATCAGTCCGTGAAAAGTTAACCGTCATTTGTAAGATATTCTTTATCTCCCTGTTAGATATTTCCACTTGTCCGCTAGTCTGCGGGTGGTATGGGGTTGCGACCTTGTGGGTTACCTCATACTTCTTCAATAAGGAGGCTAATTTGTGATTTAGAAAATGAGAGCCTCCGTCACTTATCAGCACTCGGGGTACACCAATTCTGGGGAAGATGGTGCGTTTGAGCATTCGGGTTACTGCCTTAGCATCGGATGTGTGTTCGGCTGAGGCTTCTACCCACTTAGAGACATAGTCCACAGCTACTAGTATGAATCGATGTCCACAGGAGGATGGGAATGGTCCCATAAAATCCACCTCCCAAACGTCGAAGATTTCCAGTTCCAAGATGTTGGTCAATGGTAACTCATCTCTTTTGGAAATGTTGCCTGATCATTGACACTGATCGCAATAAGTAATGAATCGCCAGGCATCCCGAAAAATAGTAGGCTAGTAAAGTCCGGATTGCAATACTTTGAAGGCTGTCTTCGAAGCACTAGCGTGGCCCCCATAAGGAGATGAGTGACAGTGAAATAGTACATCTTGGATCTCTGTCTCAGATATGCACCGCCGAAAGAGGCCATCGGCGCACCTTCGAAAAAGGAGAGGATCGTCCCAATAATAGTGTTTCACGTCGTGTAGAAATCTCCTTTTTTGCTGCCACGAAAGATCAAAAGGAATAACGTCATACACTAAATAATTTACAAAGTCAGCATACCACGGGGCTTCAATTTCGGTTAAGGCTAGGAGATGCTCATCAAGGAAATAATCATTAATGTCCTGGCAACTCTCCTCTTCTTAGTTCTCATACGGTAATCGGGATAAATGATCAGCCACCAGGTTCTCTGAGCCTTTCTTGTCGCGGATTTCTAAATCGAATTCTTGTAGTAAGAGGATCCAGCGAATCAATCTTGGTTTTGCATCTTTCTTGGTTAGAAGGTACCTGATAGCTGCATGATCAATGTATACAATTACTTTTGAATCAATAACATAGGATCTAAACTTATCAAAAGCAAAAATAATAGCAAGGAGCTCCTTTTCCGTGGTAGCATAGTTAATCTGAGCTTCATTCAACGTCCGGCTAGCATAGTAGATGACATGTAACTTGTTGTCTTCCCGTTGTCCTAACACTGCTCCAACCGCGAAATCGCTGGCGTCGCACATGAACTCGAACGGGAGTGTCCAATTCGGCAGTTGCATGACAGGGGCTTAGGTTAGGGCTTTCTTCAGTTTCTCAAAAGCCGTCATGCAAACCTGGTCGAAAGAAAAGGGAACATCTTTAGCGAGCAGGTTAGTCAATGGTCTAGCAATTTTTGAAAAGTCTTTTATAAAACAGCGATAAAAGTCGACATGCCTAAGAAAACTTCGAACTCCCTTTTCAGATGAAGGTGGTGGTATCTTTTCAATGGCATTCACTTTGGATCGGTCAACCTCGATGCTATGCTCTGAGATCAGATGTCCGAGCACTATTCCCTCTCGCACCATGAAATGACACTTCTCCCAGTTCAAAACGAGGTTGACTTCTTTGCACCTATTCAACACTTTAGAGAGGTTAGCTAAGCAGATATCAAATGAAGTGCCATAAACTGAAAAGTCATCCATGAAAACGTCCATTATAGTTTCTATAAAATCTGAGAAAATTGAAACCATGCATCTTTGAAAAGTAGCGGGGGCATTGCATAGCCCAAATGGCATCCGGCGGTAGGCGAATGTCCCATAAGGACAGGTGAAAGTAGTCTTTTCCTAGTCTTCTGGATGGATGGGGATTTGGAAAAATCCAGAGAAACCATCAAGAAAACAGAAGTGAGAGTTCTTCGCCAACCGCTCCAGCATCTGGTCAATAACTGAGAGTGGGTAGTGGTCTTTGCGCGTGGCTTTGTTTAGTTTCCTATAGTCGATGCACATACGCCACCCAGTCACAGTACGGGTGGTATGAGCTGATTATTCTCGTTTTTGACCACAGTGACTCCTCCTTTCTTAGGTACGACGTGTACCGGACTTACCCATTCACTGTCAGATATTGGGTAGATAACCCCCGCATCAAGTAGTTTCAATATCTCCTTCTTGACCACTTCTTTCATGTTTGGGTTCAAACGGCGCTGAAATTCCACCGAAGCTCTACTGTCGCTCTCCAAGAAAATCCTGTGCATATAGAACGAAGGGTTAATCCCTTTAATATCTTCTAATGAGTATCCAATTACCTGTTTGGGATAAAAATAATAATAAAATATATGTTGAGATAATAAAATATATGTTGAGGGGAAGGTGGTCGCACGCCTCTGTCAAAAATAGCCAAGAGACAATCGATTATAAAAAAAGAAATCGGCAAGGAAAAGGGCTATTATTATTCACTCTATTGGAGGCCTTTGATGATCGGCTGAAGCTCTCACCCAAGGACTTTCTGTTTGAAGCTCACACAAAGAAGAAGAGAAAATTCTCGATTGGAGACTACGAGGAGAAAAGGAGACTCTCAAAGGGGACACAACATTAGGTATTGTAAATTTTTATTTTTTTTTATCCCTCATCTTTTTTTCTATGAAAAGGATACTCTTACAAAATCACTTTTACAGAGAGAAAACTCCGCACTAAATCGGAGAGAATACTCCTACAAAATCATCTATACGGAGAAAAAACTCCAGACTAAATCAGAGAGGATACTTTTATAAAATCACCTTTACGGACAGTAAACTCCATACTAAATCGGAGAGAGTGATACTCTAGTAAAAAAAATATCAATTGAATTTAGGAAAATTCCTTATATGGTTGAAATACAATTTCAATTTCAGCCTAAGAGGTTTCGGGAAAAAAAACAAAGAAAAAAAAACTGCTTGAAAAATTGGGCATTGATGGAAACTCGGCTGGGAAATTCCATGAGAAAATAGAGAGAGTTGCTCTCGGCTGGAAAATCTCAAAAAAAAAAAATAAAGAGAAAAAAAAAGGGCTGTTGTATGGAAACCTTAAAAATAAAAGAATTGGTTCAGGAAGGATCTCTTACTCGTGACAAGTTTCCGCTGAGAAAAAAAAAAAAAAAGGAGAGAAGCTGCATGAAATTTTGATGAAGAAGGGCTGCATCTGCTGGCGTACACAAAGGTATAAAAAATAAAAGAAAGAGGGCTGTTGTTTGTGTAGTCACGGCTGGAAATTGTGAAGGCGAAAAGTATAATTGATGAAAGGGATCTCGGTAAAATTTTGAAGGCCTTGCTGAGAATCAAACTTTCTAACTTGAGATGCTCATGAAGAAGGCAGATTCATGTTAAGTATCAAGGGAGAACATAAGCCATTGCCCAGAATTTTGATCCTTATTAAGGATCAAAATCAAGGTGGGAGCAGCAGTTTGCAAATAAAAAAAAAACTACAAATTAAGGAAAGGATGTTACCAAAAAAAAAAACTCTTGGCTTTCAGAATAAAAGCCTTCAATCCAAGTTCAAAGGGTTCAGGACATCAAAGTTGATACTTATGGGACCCTGATTAAAGATCCTATTCAGAATCGAGACCTAAAGAATTTCTCCATCCAAATTTGAGCGAAAACAGAGGTCTAAAATTCCTGTTTGTGTGGCACTTCCTAAAATCCAGAGGATGGAATTCTAGAGTAAAAATTCTACCAAGGTTCATATGACAGAGTCTTTCTTTCTGTTTAAAAAATATATTTGCTGGGATTGCTGCAAAGCTGCTTTCAATTGAGGATGAAAAGCAATTCAGAATCAACTATCCTTGAAGGTGAGAGTGAAAGTGAAAGGGCAACTTTTGGTAGAAAAGGTCTTGGCTAACAAAAAAGGAAGTTGTTTTGAAAGTAAATTATTAATTTCACCAAGGATTTGAAAATCTCAGATTTTGTCTCGGTTGGAACTATACACAAAAAAGATACAGCAGTTATTTGGCAAAACTCAACTGGGGAATTACACAAGCAAAAAAAAAGGGCTGCTCCCAATTAAAGATGAAAAGCACTGACTGGTACCAGTTGTTGGGGTTATAGCTACTTTAATCTCGGTTAAAACTCAGAATTTGGATAAAAATCTTTTTGTCACGACAAATCCGGCATGGAACTCTTACTGGACTGAAAACTTGCGTTCGATAAAGTAAATTTTCAGTTTATTTGGCACTTGTTGAGTAAAGGGTTTAAATAATTACGTCTCTACAAACAAATTTGGAGGATGAATCCCTCCTAAAGTTCATCAGTTCTTAAAAAAAAGAGGGGGAGCGTAGTAAGAATAAATCCAATCTAAAGGATGAACTCAAATTGGCATAGAAAGAAATTCAGAAGCTTCATACATGGAAGTTGCAGTTCAATTCTACAGAAGAATTTCTATAACTGGATAAAATTTCGTGAAAAGAAAGAGAAAATTCAGAGAAGGTGATAATAATACCTGTTTCTTTTAGTGCCAGAAGAGAATCACCGAATATCGCAAGAAGATAGAGATGCAAAATCAGGTGTTGGAAAAGAGCTTCCTTTTCGGCGAGGATTGCAGGAGGCTATATAAGAAGAAAAAGAATCCGCATGATAAACGTAGCAGATGAAGTCAAAATAATTTTAATCCTAATTTAGGCAGGATAAATTTGAATTGGACCGCAAATTTACGGGGTTAAAAAAAAAAAAAGAAAGACTTGCGAGACTCAACTTACCGCTGCTAAGGTCTTCACAAAAAATCCTGTTCCTGAGGGTTTCTTGCCGTTAAGCTCTGTGACCACCAGTAAGTCACCGTTGGGCCGAACGCAAGGATGAATCCTCGCCGCCGAGCTGGAGCTCATGGAAAAGTTGCTGTCTGAATCCTCGCCGCCGAGCTGGAGCTTCCAAACCTCATCTTCTGCCACCCCTGACTGGCGATGGCCCCCATCGAACTCGTGGCTGGAGCAAGACAACGCTTCCAAATCTCGTTTTCTGCCACCAAACTCTTCTGCCGAGTCAACTCCAAATCTCGCCGCCAAGCAGTCGCCGCCTTTCGAGATGAGTTCAGTATTTTCCGGATGCGAGCAGAGAGCCTGCGTTGGCCACCGGAAGTCATGTCGATAGTCGGAGCTACCGACCGCCTTGCCAACGGACGGCGGACGGAGGAAAGAGGACTGCAGAAGACGGAAGGCGGGCGGCAGACGGAAGAAGTTTCACTCGTTTCCATCATAGGAACAAAGAAATCAATTCATAAATCCAACGATCCATTTCATTGAGGAGATGATCTGACGGTTAGAATAAAAATAAAATAAGAGGTTCAGATTCGATCTTCCAACTTCGATCTAATAGTCCGGATCTAATCTGAAAATAAAAGACTTAGATTTGATCATCAAAGATCTGACAATTAAATTATTCAATGGCCCAGATCTTCTTATGCTGATTAGACGCTTTAGGTCTTCTGAACTCGATCCATCAGCCCGAATTGGATCAAACATTCAATGATACATATCCTTCAATTTCATTTGAGCCTAATGATCCAAATTTGTCCCAAGGTCAACAGATCTAGGTTTAATGCAATATAATAAATGGCTGATATGTGTTCGCCCAAATTTAGATCAATCGAACAGTTTCTGAAGTAATTTGAATTTCAAATTTAGGTCAGATCTTTTCAAATCCATCTTCAGATTTTTGACTAGAGATCTGGATCACAATAGGTTCACGAATGATTGGCTTCGTGACCCATTCATCCAATTTCTGAATGATTGGTCTCATGACTCATTCACCCAACTTTACCCAAATTCTGAATGATTGGTCTCATGACCCATTCACTCAAATTCGAACGTTTGGTCTCATAACCCGTTCAACAAATTTTGAATGTTTGGCCCATCAACCCATTCACCAAATTTTGAACGTTTGGTCCCACGACCCGTTTATCAAATTTTGAAAATTTGGCCCCATGGCCCGTTCATCCAAATTCTGAACGTTTTGATGAAGGATGAAATCCTAAGCCCTAGATCACCTTAGGTATGTAGCCCTAAACACAAAGTAAATGTAGGATTAGAGATGATGGAAGGAAAACACCTTAGGGCCCCCTTAGGGGAAGGGGGCCGAACCCCTTTGAAGTCTTCTCAGGCAAGGGAATCTCGGCAGCAACTCTTCAAGATTGATGGAGATGTTTCAATGTAACTCCACTTTAGCTTCACGATTTAACTCCTTTAGAACTTGGTCGCAGCAATGGAACAGTAACCGTATATGGATGTTCCAATCTTGCATCAAATTGTAAATCGTGTCATGACACGAAGTTATAAATTATATTCTTTCAACCAATTATCTTCACTTTGTTATATATTATAGATCTCTTAATCAAAAGTTTCATAAGCTTTTTAGGGATAATTAACAATGAATGCTTGCATTCATTGGAAGCTAGAACCTACTAAAATAAAAAGCCTTATAATTTATAAGGTGAATTTGAAATGGTCGCACTACTTTTTAATATTTTAATTTACATTGAAATTTAACCAAAAATGACCTTTGAATTATCATAGTTTGAGTTATGCTTCATAATCTTTTAGATCAAACTAGACTATGAGGATTTATACCTTAGTCTTATTGAGGTTTTTGATCATATGAATACTTTAATTAATTCCTTGTTGTTAAGATGATAGTAATCTTTAGATATGGACTTCCTGTCAGAATTCAGAGAAAAATAGACATTGTGAAATATTAGTAAAGGTCCTTGTGGTCAGGTACTTTTAAAAATACATCTTATTTGAGTTGGCACTTGATTCAGGAATCAAGTAAGTTCTTGAGTTCAGATTAGTGAATAGGTGAAAAGATATATTCCACGATTATAAGATTAATGGTGTTAGTAATGATAAATTTGGAGGACCAAATTCTTTTAAAAGGGATAGAGTTGTAACATCCCAATTTTTAGATTAGTATTTTTAGTATGTTATAAATGATTTTATGCTCGCACGAACAGATGGTTTAGCCAAACCACTGCGTTAGATCATGCTTTGGTTTTATTTAACTACGTGATACTATATTTATTTACGTTTTGATTTTGAATCCGACGATCGAGTCAACTCGTCGTCTTCCCCGTGGTTTTTAGCGTGCAATTCGTCGGTGTGTTGCCTGCTATTTCGTGGCGATTCGAGAGGGATTTAAGTAGGGATATCTTCCTCCTCGCCGTGACGCAAAACCCTATATCCTTCAGGACTCCAGACTCACCGTAAGAGGAGAGAATCGGAAGCTTCACTCATTCGCCGGAGTTTGCAGCGACGATTTAACTTCCAGCCGAGTTTTCGAAGCAATTTCTCCTTCCATACATTTCTCCAGACGCGTATCGAGGTATTCTTTGTTATCGTAAAGTTTCATCAAGTTTGGTTTTGGTTTTGTGTATCAATGGCGGTGGCGCCGCCGTTGATATGCGTCGGCTGCGACGAGTTCTCCGACGTTGCATTAAAAGCTCGCCGTGGCTATCCCTTGAGCCGCCTCTCATTCCTGAGACTCTCCTGGTGAAGTTTGGGGACTAAAGGAGCGTCAATGTGCCCAGTAGAGCTCGCCGGAGTTGTCGCGGATCTCAGGTCCGGCGGCCGCCTGCGGTGACGAACGAACGGTGTGGCGACTCGGTTCGGGTTTGTTTCGTTTGAACGTGGTTTATTTCTAATAAACCTGGTTCAATTGTGGTCTGGGTTAAATTAGATTTGAATCTGTTTAATAATGGAATGGTTCAATTCTGGTTCAACTGAAACGTAGTTGTTGGGCCGGTTCAGGTTGATTTCGTTGGAATCTCGGCCGGTTCAGGTAAGCTTTGGAAAGCTCTCAAAATTTTTTATCTGTTAGTGTACAGTTTGGAATGTTTAAGTTTTTGTATTTGGAGTAAATTTAGATGGAATTGTCAGTCTGAGTTGGTTCAGTGTAATTCTGACTGGTTCAGTACAATTCCCTTCAGTTCAGTATGTTTTCGGTCTAGTTTAGTCAGTCTAAGACCGGTTCCCTCAGTTTCAAGTCGTGCCCTTATGTGTCGTGGTTTTGTATCATTGGTTAGGCTTCCTTATGATAGTGTTTATGTACAAACTTGTTTACAGAGTGTTCGGTTCAGTGCCCGATTCAACTCTGTGATTTCTGATTCTGGTTCTGCTTGTCAGGTAAAACCTCAAACCAGATTTCTATACGTAAGATTTGTTAGTTATAATTCCTATTTATTATTGACTCCTATTTTAGTTTCTAGTTCTATTGATCTTGTATACTTATTGTATGCTTACCAACTTAATTAGTTTATAGGCTTTGTAATCTTTTTGTTTTGTTCATGCATAATTTGTTATACCCATCTTATGCTTTGCACTTATAATTATTGAGCATATTCTGTCCATCCCTTCAGGGATTTGTCCATCCACTATGTGGATCTGTTCCGAGGTCCTATTTGGGATTCGTGACACATGGTGGCGCATGTGTTCACCACCTTTGGGTGCGTTTTCGGGTGACGACCCACAGGCCCTGTCTAGTATGCTCATTATTTTATTTGTGCTAAGCTTTCTTCCTGTTCTGTCATATCTATTAGTATTTGTTATCTATCTTTGGTCCGATATCTGTTATATATGTTTAGTATCAGTATTTGTTATCTGTCTTTGGTCTGATATCTATTATATCTGTTCAGTATCAATATTTGTTATCCGTCTTTGGTCTTATATCTATTATATATGTTCAGTACGACAGTATCTATATTAGATATCAGTCTTCTGTTTAGTATCTGATGTATCTGTTCAATATTGTTCTTTGTATATTAGTTATCCTATTGATGCATATAGTCTTAGCTATACTGTCTTTGCATTGGGTATTATTATATTTAACAGTTGCTATTTACCCTCCTTTGTATCTAAAGGATTACCCTTTCTTTTGAGAAGAGGCTTACTTAGCAATGTTTTGCTAACTAGTGAGGGATGTTATAGGACAGGAGAATCCAGGGTCGTCTGTATGTTGTGGAAAGCGCTTCTGGTTGTGAAGAGCCTAGGTGGTGGTGGATCTATGCTATTTATTTTGTATTTGTTATTGTTTTAGGGTTTTAGTTGTTTTCATACTTTTTGTTAAGGGTTCAGTTTTGCCTTTTGTATGTCATGCTTTAATCTTCCGCTATGTTTACAATTTTGGGCTTATTAATTAAAAGACTTTTGTTTTTGATTTACATATCCGGAATCTCTATGTTTGTTTAGCCTATATAAACAGGGTGTAACAATCTATGTGGCAAAAAATATAAATAGGCAACTCTCCCACCTTTGATTAAGGGAAGGAGCTATATTGGATTATGTACTAAAGACTAAATATTTGATGATGGTTTAATATACATTTTTATATGCTTCACATTCATATTTTAATAAAAATATAATAACTATTAAATTAGTGAATGTGTTCTCCACCTGTTTGGTTCATCCTTCCAATGGCGAGTTGTCCCGATGGCATCTTAGTAGTGGGAGATTCCTTCCATGCCTCTATGACTTAATAGGAGAGTGATGGTCTCCATTGTCACCTAGCACTCTTGAACCCATAAGGAGATGAAAGAACGGAACGAAAGAGAGAAAAACCCACAGGGAAAGGAATAAGAGGGAGACAGGCAGAGGGCAACAACAAGTGAAGAGTGCATGGGAAAAATATGAAAAGAAGAAGAGTAGATAGAAAAGAAAGAGGAGAGATAAAACGAAACATGAGAAGAAGAATAGTAGATAGAAAAGAAAGAAGAGAGAGAAAGCAAGTAGCGTGTGTTTCTGTGTGCATAGGTTCTGAGGAGCACATTTTCTAAATTGGGTTATCTTGCCTAATGTTTTAGGTTGCGTTAGCACATCACCATTCATCAAAGGTAGTGAAGATCCTAAAGCATATGCTGACACTATTTATGCATGGTGGAAATTTCTACATGATGGTAGGAATTCTCCAACATGGTAGAAATTTGATATTATACATTGCCAAAAAAATTCTACATATATATATATATATCATTGTTTCATATAATTTTTTATATTTTTTAAATATATATATATATATATATTATACTTTTTAAAATTTTATTTTATGGTAGAAATTTATTTAAGATGGTAGAAATTTTTTTTAAGATAATAGAAATTTAGTATTACATATTGCAGAAATTTTTTTTATATATATTCTTGTTTTATATAATTTTTCATATTTTGTGATTTTTTTGTAATTTTTATATATGATAGAAATTTTGTTAAGATTGTAGAAATCACAAAACTGTAACATACCCTTCATGCGTACGGTGATGTGCCTATCCAACCTAAAATATCTAATGCATTCCATAATTTTATTTTTTTAAAAATAGAAGTTATAATTATAAAGTTTTCATCTATTGCCTTTTTATTTTTTTATATAATCAATAGATAGTAAACTCTGAAATAAGTTGTGTGTTATTCTTCTATATTTTACAATCTATGAAGTAGAGCAAAAGTTTGAAAATAAATTAAAGTAGCTTTTATATTTTTTAAATTTGATGGAGAGTAAACTTTAAAATAAATTAAATTACTTGCTCAAGGTCGGGCGCCGCTTGAAGGAAATAGTCGTTGCCACCTTCGTCAGCCTTCCTCACCCAACTCCACCGCTCTCGCCTCCTGTCTAGCTCCACCTCTCGACGACTTTGCCTCCCGACCGTAGTTGCCGACGACTCTACCTCTCCACATTCCACCTCTCTCATAACCTAGTCGCCGACAACTCAACCTTTTTCCTCTCCAACTCTCCACAACTCCGACCGCTTGCTCCACTCGTGAACCCTCCACGACTCTGACCGCATGCTCCACTCGAAACCCTAATCCGGCTCGCCATCGCTATAGCCCCTACCATTGATGAGTGCTACAACCCTTGCTCTCCACAGCTTCGTTCATTCGGACTCCAGCCTCTGCTCCCCTGCTCCCCACACCCTCACTAGCGATAGTAACATTTCTATAATGATCTCTAGTTCATAACATTTTGCATATTTCATTGCTTCGATATGCAGGAGACGAACCTAGAATGTGTCTTTGTCTCTTTCTCATGATTGTTCTTGTCATAGGATCAAAACTTTAAAATCTAATTTCAACACTTGTTATGAATTATTTAAGAATAAGAGTAGTATAAACTAAAGTAATGAAACAAAAATGTTTCAAGCTGAAGATAAAGTTTGGGATGACCTTATATAGGTATGTTATTTGTTATTTGGTGCATTAATGATTTTGTGCTCAACTACATTTATGTTTGTGTTAATTTTCTGCTCTTTTTGTTGTCCATACAGGCTAATCCCAATATGAAAAGATGGAGGGCCACCCCCATGAACAATTTTGACAAGTTGGGAGAATTTTTTTCAAAAGATAGAGCCACGGGTAATCTAACAAGCACTTGTTATGACTTTATGCAGATGTGGACAAAAGAAAGTGAAGAACCAAATGAGATTCTATTTTTTTGCATCATATGACAATTTGTTTGAGAATATTGATGAATCAAACCCACATGGTACCCCAACTCCTCAAACTAATAAAACAACTGATGATTCTACATCATATATGTGTGGTAAGAGAAAGATAAAACAATTGATGACCTGAATTCATCACTGCCAACATCTGAGGAACCTACAGAGTTGCACACCTTGATACTTGAGTTCTCGTATTGATCGGGTAGCCTTATGATTAAGTTATTTCACAAATCATAACTCGAATCTATTTGGGAGAATCCATCAGTGTTGATGTACCTGATGAGATGGAAGAAGTCTAAGCAGGTGGACCTCGGCTTAACCATGGTTAGCTGTATTTAACTGGGGTTGCATCGGATTAAGTCGAATGGTTTAATTAGCTTATTAAATTGAATTAATTATAGCTCATTAGATATGAATGATGGTTAAGGGTATAATGGGGATGATATAATGGCATGACATATGGTATCCTAGTTGGACTAGGATTTGTGCCTATGGCCATATTAGGCATCTCCTTTGTGATTAAATTATCTAATTATCTTTTACATAGCCAAATTGCATGAGGCTTCCTTTGGAAGGCTTTAGGCACATGGGGCTGATTGGGAAATATAGAATCCAAATAGGATTAAGACTTGGCGCCTAATGCCTTATTAGGATACCGAATCGGTAATTAGAGTTTGTCTAATCACATGATTGGAAGGGCTTATCTCTTTTGGTAACGCATGGACAGGATTAAGACTTGGCGCCTAATGCCTTATTAGGATACCGAATCGGTAATTAGAGTTTGTCTAATCACATGATTGGAAGGGCTTATCTCTTTTGGTAACGCATGGACACATGGGAGCTACTAGATAGCATCTCTAGAATCCTAATTAGATTAGGATTGGTGCCATCACCAAACAAGGTAAGTGTTCATGCACAAGTCCTAATTGGATTAGGATTGTTACATGAAGTCCTGATTGGATTAGGATTGTTACCTTCCTTAAAATCCTTAACCGGCTTTCCCTCTTACCTTGCGCCTATATATAGATGCCTAGCCACCCCACCCTTCTCCTATGTGTATGTTTCATCCACCTTTGGCATAAAGGATAGTAAGGGGTGAGAGCTTCATCATTGGCGCAAGGCTTCTTCTTCCTTTAACTGCAAGCTTACCTCCCTTCTTCTTCTTAGTGCAAGTATTGGAAGGCTAGGCGGGTTGATCTTCTACTTCCTTGTTGTTGGCGCATCCTTCCTCCTGTGGGTGGCGCAACTAAGCAAGGACTTCCTAGGCCTTAGATCTTCTTCCTGAGGCTAGCACCGAGCGTGGAAGAAAAGAACTCGAGGATCGACTGTGTGCGAGACAGCAGAGGGCGCACACTTGGGCATTTACATGGCATCTTCCCAATCGCTCTAAGGTATTTATCTCTTCTCATCATGTCGATCCTCTCGCATGACTCGATCTTCTGGGTTTTTGGGACTGACCTGTTTCGAGGAATCACTTCCGTTGTATGTAATAAAATTTTTAAAATTTCTCATGGTTTCCCAACAAAAACATTGGTGCATAAGGAGACTCTAGAACATCCTAGTACCAATCTAGATAATACAACAACCAACCCCCAAAATCCAATTTAGAATCCATGCTTGAAAAATTTATAAATGCTCAAATTGAAAAGAATAATGGATTTGAGCAACAAGGGGAGATAATTAGATAAATAATTTTAACATTAGATGCCTTGGCTACACAATATAAAATGCTAGATAACTAACTTACCCAACAAGCTAGCGTACCATATAGATCACTAGGAAAATTACTAGGTAAGCCTAAACCTAATCGTAGAGAGCATTATAATGCTATTATGACCCGTAGTGGCAAACCACTTCACGAACCTAGAGGCAGGGGTAAGGATGAAGAGGAAAACCCGAAGGTAGGCACTCAAGAAGAATCTAAACATTTTTCAGAACTAAAAAATTCATTGGCTGTGAATTTTCTTATCAAAAATCTTATGATTATGAAAATTCTAAGAATAGCCATTAACCTTTCCCATCACCTTACGAGCCACATATTCTAACGCAATTGGTGAACCCAATTGACCATTGGTGAACAAGGCAACTTGGAAATCAAGAACCCAATTGAAACAAAAAACAGGCGAACCTAACGCACCGAGGTGCGATTTACTTCTAATAACTTGAAAGAGAAATACAACTGAGGAAGTACAACCAAAAAAGGGAGCAGCGTCAGAACTCCAAGAGGATCGCACACTTCCATCCACACATTCTCGCCTCTCTGCGGTGAGCTTCTATCACACAAGCAAGCTAAAAACGAAAACTATGCTTCCACTCCCCATTATATACCAGGGGAGAGAACATCACACCTTACACATTTCTACCAACTCTAATATTCTAAAAAACAGTCAAGATGCTACCGAACATAATCCTACCAACTATAGTAACTAAAGACTGGAGGGAAACCATGAAGCTAGGTGCAACTGGGCCGTCAAACCATCTCGGAGTACATGGTGATAAAGCAACAGAATTTACTAATCATAGGCTGGTTCATCACCGTACATGCGAATTCTTGGGCCGTGTTGACTAGCCTATTGTGGTAGTGATATTGGGCTAGTCTTCTTGTTGTCTTGGTGTCAAGCACATAGGCCAAAGCCATTTGAGCAGGAGATGGGATGATGATGCCCACATAACAATCGGGAGGTTGGCTAGTGCATTGTGATCATCAAAGTGCCATCCGTCTTAGGCTATTTTGACTTGTTGGGAGTACTCAGGGCTTGGTCCTCATGGGTGTCATCATTGAACCAGAGTGATCAGGGTGATTTTTGGAGTCCATGGTGCGCCGCGGCCTGGCCCTGACGACTGCCACGACCATGATCTCATACGTGTCTAGAAATTACGAGTTCATCCTGTTGGTGTATATGCCCTAGAACCCAATTTAGTCAACTTATGTACTACTTGACATTGATATTTATATATCATTCTGGCATTGTCGTTATCATTGTTTGACTACACCTGCGACTGTGTACTTACATGATAATGTCCCTGGAGACAGATTGGATCTGTGTTCAAATAATTATCCCCAGTCAATGTACCTCAGTGGATATGGGACAGCTCTGGTACTTGAGAGACTGGTATGTGGGCTGGTTAGGCACGTGGTGCTAATGCAGACACATGGGTATATCATTGGAGGATATACTGGATAGACCCGCTATGAGGCTATGACTTGGTGTCATGAGTTATCCTCATAAGTGACAGGAGATGCATTGATCCCTTGACTTGAGGTCATTGATCATTCTATATGGTTAGAGACTTGCTTTGATACAACCTAACACCTTGCCATAGCTGGGAGGTCATAACGGTTGTTATTGAGCATGTCACGACCCATATGAGAAGATCAATGGACAGACATAGGATTTGCCCCTTCCCTAAGGAAGTATGATATCCATGGAGCTCCTATATGGTTCTATGACTGAGAGTGTATGGCCATACCCAGGTGAGAACCTGTTTTAGTCATAGCCATGTGATTGGATGAAAACAAGTGGTGACACACTTGTCCAATCGGATATCAGTACGACAAAGAGACTGTAATGCATCTGTACCTAGTTGCGATGATGGGGATGTCGATGTCGATATCCATTCCAACGACCTAGGTAGCAGCGATGCACTGCTAGGTGCCACTCACTGCTTGTGATGACCTCTGGTCAGCACTGCCAGCGTCAGAGGAACCTACAGGGTCGCACACCTTGATACTTGAGTTCTCGTATTGATCGGGAAGCCTTATGATCGAGTTATTGGATAACTCGGATCTAATTGGGAGATTTCATCAGCGCCAATGGGCCTGATGAGATGGAAGAATGTTATTGGAGCCAAACTTCATTTTTGGCAGGTTGACCCGTAATTGACCATGGTTGGTCACATTTGGATTAGGGTTGCATTGGATTGGATCCAAGTGCTTACTCAACCCATGTAATGAAGTTTGGGCTAGCTCATTATCCAATGAGGCCCAATGACAAGTTCTCATGAAGAGATGAGAGGCTAAAAGGGTATAATGGGGAGAAACATGAACCATTAGGTCCCTAGGGGCATAATGGGGTCATGTTAGCGCCTTTGCTTCATTATGGAAGTAAAGGGCGCCTCCCCTTTCTTCCTAGGATGGAATGCATGCCTCTATGGCATTGCTTGGGGCGCAAGGCAAGACCTTGGCGCACAAGGAAAGGCGTGGGGAACAAAAGGAAAGGTTGAATGAGACTTATGGAAATGTCTTGGAGACTTTCCTTGTCTCAAACCACCTCATCCTAGCCCTACACTTGTCATGATCCTAGCCATTACCCTAACCACCTCTTGCCCTATAAATATGACCCTAGTCGCCCCCTCTTGTCGATGATCAATCCTTGAAGGCGTGAACACAAGAAGAGGGGCGAGTGCTTGGAGCAAGGGCGCATCTTCCTTCTTCCATAACCGCAAGCCACTTCCTCCTTTCCTCTTGGCGCAAGGAACATTAGTGCTTAGCGTTTTTGGATAGTCTTCCTTCTTCTCTTGGCGCATCATCTCTCTTGGTGGCGCAAGTGAGGTAGAGTATCTCCCTAAGGCTTGGATCTTCTTCCCGAGGCTAGCACCAGGCGTGGAAGAAGAGAACTCAAGAGATTCGTGTGTGCGAGACTGCAGAGGGCGCACACTTGGACGCCTACATCGGCATCGCTCCACATTGCTCCTAAGGTATTTACTAACTCATCGTGTCGACTCCCTTGCTTGCGATCTTCACTGGGTTTTTGGGACCGGCCTGTTTCGGGGACATTCTTCCGCTGCGTAAAATGTATGTCCATGACTCTGAAAATTGTAAAATGTCCCCGGGGTTTCCCAACAGTGGTATCAAAGCGACTTGCAAGACTCGAACGATGTTTTATGCTTTTCTTCCATGCTCACATGTCATATCTCATTTTCGTAAATAACATGATGCATGGCAATTGATTTTTCTAAAAGTAGAAAAATTAGGGTTTCTTGTTTCTATCATCCTCTCAATCTTTTTTGGAATTTTTGGACTATTTTTCTTGTTTGATTTAAAGATCAAAGGCGCACGTAATTTTGTCAAGTAGGACGGGCATTGTGTCTTCGGACTGGCCAAGTCTCTTGATCTGACAAAATTGCCAGCCGAAAGGATCTCTGAAATCATCATGAAAATAAATCGCAATAAACCAAAAGACTTGTAGAAGAAGATGAGAAAAAGAAACTGGTTTTGTGAAAAAGTAAAATTTCAGATTTTATGTTTTTCATGAGCATGTAGAATTGCATGAGTAAATACCTTGATTGTGCATAATGTTGTGATCATGAGTCAAGCCCCTCTTGCATGCCTGTGATGTATCCTTGTGCGGGCCTGCGTGCCATCTTTTTCATTATTTTTGTAAAAATTAAGAGGAAGATTAAGGGCTAGGCGCATCCTTCTTGGACCTTGATGCTCGCATCTTGCTTGATGGCGCAAGCATGCAAGCTGGTGCTTGGTTGCTTGGTGGCGCAAGAAGTCTTGGCCCCTTGCATGGTGGCGCACCTTCCTTGGAGGAAGACCATGGCATTGGCCGAACCTATGGGGAACTTTTAAAGTGTACCTCTAGGGTTTGAGAGCTAAACCATGAGAGAAGAACCTTGGAGCCAACCTTGAAGTTCAAGCTAGAGGTCGGCTAGGCTAGGTCTAGTTTTTGGGGCTTGAGTTCTAGGACAAGAGTTGAACCTATTTCATGGCATGGATTGGTTCAATGTCTTGTATAGGATATGATCACATCATCCTTTACTGCTTTTATTATTATCTGCAGAAGCATGCCTGAAATGTTTTACCGTTATGTTATCACTATAGGATTGCATGCCTGTAATGATAGACATAAGATAAAACTGAGATGATGAGACCTTAAACAAAAACCCTCAATTAAAATATCAAGTCTGGTAGCCTTCTAACGCGTAGCCCTCACTAAGCTATCGATCAGTGGAGTTGTGAATTGTTTCCCACCCTCGTGGGACACACCCACTTATCTTTAGAAAGTGCGTGGTGGCAATGGTTTCCCCAGTCCAGTTTTAACCTGGGCGTGCCTTCGCAAGGAAACTCGTTGGCCCTGGGCATTGTTGGGGTATGCCCTTAAGGCTAATGTTTGAGGCCTTGGGCTATTATCAGTATCATGTATAAACTATGTATATGTTTATAAAGGCAATTGTTGTTATTCAGATTGTTGCATTATCTGCTGCTGTATGTATACCTCTGAGTAATGTCTCAATGATGTTCAGCTTTGCTGACATTCAGAGTTGTCCTTAGTCGAGATATCTTGGTAAACATGAGACAGCCTTGATATGATTGAGACTAATATGTGTTCTGATCTTATAGGATGCTTCGAGCATGGAATAAGATTTAGACACATAGGTGCATTGGATGTACTGGACTGACCCTACTTAGGATATTCAATTGTTTGTCACAATGTGAATAAATCCTTATAAGCAAGCAAGTGGTATATTCCCTTTGACTTGAGATCACTTGTGTTTCTAAGTGATGATTGACATTGTTTTGAGGTAGTTCAATATCATTTGAAAGATAATGGTTAAGGATTATCTTGGATAGTGGGCATGAATCATGTTAGGACACTAGTGATAGATATAGGATTGCCTCTCCTAGTTGGAGTGTGATGTTCTAAAGGGGCCCCCTGGATGAGATGGTTGAGAAAGTGTATGGCCATACCCAGATGACTATGTTCATCTGATCTAACCATTCTCATCGTGTTGGAATTACAGGCTTGACATGCTTGTCCAACGAGAACATCCAGTGGCAAAGGGAACATGTATACTGAGTGAATTGGATTCACACTTGTGCTGTGGTTTGGGAGTAGTCTTGGAAGACTCTTTCCTTCATATCGGGAGACAGTGATGTGTTGCTAGATACCCCTCTCTGATCATGATAACGTAAGTTGTCGTTACCGACATTGAAGGAAACCCTCAGGGTCGCACAATTTGATGATATTGCTTACTTATGTCAGATCGTGTGGACTGGAATTATTCTAGTTCAGTTTAAAGCAATTTAAACTCTGATCGGAAGTAAGATCTAGTCTGATCATGTTTGATTGATTAGGACATATGATCAGTAAGCTTCGATCGGGAAAATTGATGCTTGATCGTAGAGATCAAGAGGTTCATTGAGATGTGTGGTTAGATCTTGAACCATGAGGTTCAAAGAGATCAAGACCATGGCTGGTTCGATTTGGTCCTTGAACCAAATGGAATTGAACCGGTTCACTTAAGTGAACGCATGGTTCAAAGGGGAGAGGAGTTTCGATGGCTTCATGGGGAGTTAAACACTTACTATATTTGGAAGCCGATTTTTCTCTTGAGAAACGTCCCACGTTTTCGAACGTATGAACGCCCCTCTCGCCCCTTGCTCCTCTCGGGTTTTTGGTTCGTCTTCACGCCAAGAGAGGGAGTAGTGCGGCCAGCAAGAAGAGGACATCTCCTCACACGATCAAAGACTCTTTGGATCTTTGCTAGCACAAGGATTACAAGGAAGAAGCGAAAATCCATCTTGTGTGTGATTCCTTTGGAGAAGAGCCGCTCGCCCTTTTTCTTCCAAGCCGCCTCTCATGGCCATGGTAACATCCTCACTTGTTCTATACAAGTCTTCATATGTTGATCATATGTTTAAGTCATTCAATTTTGGACCTAGTCATGCGAAAATTTTATATGCGTATGTGACCTAGGGTTACTTTCAGGCATAACGGTTAGGAATGGACTTGACTAGAAGTTCACATGTGCTGGGCGCATGGTGAAAGTCTAGAGGCATCGTTGAGAGGTAAAGGTTTCATGTTGTATCCAGCCCTCGCTGGACATGAAATGCCCAGACTGTCTCAACAAGGGGAGTTGCTTGGAGCAATCGGCTGGCGTGCCCACCTTAGGAAGCATGGGTTACTTTGTGCATCTCATCCCACCCTCGTGGGACGCGAAGCCTCATGTGAAATAAGGATCCCATCTCACTAGGAAGTCTTAAACTTCCCGATTGACTTTGTGGGTTGTCAATGCGAATTTAAAATAGTGAGAGCAGAAATCATTTAAAACAAGTCCAGTTTAAATGATTCGAAGTAGTACTAATCTGTTCTTCTTGGGTGTTGTAGAACAATGGCTACGAACACTGGCAGATTATCACTGCGATCCCTCCTTGATAAGGATAAGTTAGTTGGAACTAACTTTATGGACTGGCATCGGAATTTGAGGATAGTCCTCAAGCTCGAGAAGAAGCTGTATGTCCTTGAACAGCCTCTTCCTGCGGCTCCTCCGCCTAATGCCCGAACGGCAGACAGAGATGCTTATAGAAAGCATCAGGATGACTCTTTGGAGGTTGCATGTCTTATGCTAGCCAGTATGGCACCTGAACTGCAGGTGCAATATGAGGAGCAGAACGCTTTTCAGATGATTACTCGTCTGAAACAGATGTTCGAGGCTTAGGCTAGAACTGAGAGATTTGACACCGCCAAAGCAGTCTTTCGGTGCAAGTTGTCTGAAGGTGCACCAGTGAGACCCCATGTTCGCAAACTCATTGGGAATGTGGATCATCTCAGGAGACTGGGACACACCATAGACAACGAGCTGGTTGTGGATCTTATTCTTCATTCCCTGCCCCCTAGCTTCAGTCCGTTTATCATTGAACTTCAACATGTGAAGAAACCCCTTTCGAGAGGGGGGCGCAAACCCTAAGCATGGCGCAAATAAAACTTTGCAAGCGGTAGCAAGGGTTTGATGATCTTTTGCATGTCATATGATCAACTATCATAGATTGAATAGATCAAGAGTAGATCATACCATAGCCATCTTTCGGATGGTCCCTTGGAAGAAGAGATCGAAGAGGGTCTCCTCCACAAGATGCGCACACAAGATGAGAATTGACTTGCTTCTTGTTGCTCCTTGTGCTAGCAAGGATCTCCAAGATGTCCTTGATCGAATGAAGGAAAAAGGAGATGATCTTGGCGTGGATGAACTCCTCCTTGTTCTCGTCAAAACTCTCCACACCGAGAAAGAGGCGTTGAGTTGAGAGAGAGACCAACGTTCTCATCCAAAGTGAAGCGTTGAGAAACCATTTCCGAAACCTCCACTTCCAAAAATGGTAAGTCATCACTACAAGCGTTCATGTCTCTTATGAACCAAACCAAAATGCCAATTCGATTTAACCATGCGTTCACACATATGTGAACCGGTTCAAATAGAATTCGGTCTAATTGATTTCGGTTCAAAGATCAAATTGAACCAAGCCAAGCCATGGTCTAAATCTCATCTGAACCATGAAGGTTCGAGATCTAACCGTACATCTCTTGATGCCTTTGATCTCACCGATCTAGCATCACTACTCTCGATCGAAGCTTACCGATCTCAAGCCCTAATCAATCAAACATGATCAGGCCAGATCTCACTTGCAATCAGAGTTTAAACTCCTTTAAACTGAACCAAAACAATTCAGTCCACACGATCTGACTCAAGTAAGCCACATCATCAAATTGTGCGATCCTGAGGGTTTCCTTTAAATGTCGGTAACGATAACTTACGTTATCACGATCAGTGAGAGGTATCTAGCAACACATCACTGTCTCCCGATATAAAGAAAAGAGTCTTCCAAGACTACACCCAAAACATAGCACAAGTGTGAATCCACTTCACAAGGCATGCATGTGTCCTTTGCCACTGGATGTTCTTATTGGACAAGCGTGTCAAGCCTGTAACTCCAATATGATGAGCATGATTAGATCAGATGAACATAGTCACCTGGGTATGGCCATACACATTCTCAATCATCTCATTCAGGGGGGGGGGCCCTTCAGAACATCTCACTCCAATTAAGGAGATGGCAATCCTATATCTATCACTAGTGTCCTAACCTGACTCATGATCATTATCCAAGATAGTCTATAACCATTATATTTCAAATGATATTGAACTACCTCAAAACAATGACAATCATCATTTAGAAACACAAGTGATCTCAAGTCAGAGGACATGTGCCACTTGTAGCATAAGGATTATTCACATTGTGACAAGCAATTGAATATCCTAATAGGGTCTGTCCAGTACATCCAATGTACCTATGAGTCTACATCTTATTCCATGCTCGAAGCATCCTATAAGATTAGAACACACATTAGTCTCAATCATATCAAGGTTGTCTCATGTTTACCAAGATATCTCGACTAAGGACTTAACTGCATGTCAGCCTAGCTGAACAGCTTTGAGACATTATTCAGAAGTACACATATTGCAGCAGACAATGTAACAACCTGAATAACAACCATTGCCTTTATAAACAAAAGAGTTTATATACATGATACTCATGGAATCCCAAGGCCTCAAACATTAGCCTTAAGGGCATACCCCAACAATCTCCCACTTGCACTTAATCTAATGGTTGAGAAATCTCAAACCCATATTATTACAGTGCTTCTCATGCTTCTGCTGCGCCAGAGGCTTGGTAAGCGGGTCAGCCAGATTGTCGTCTGTATGAACCTTGCAGATTTTGATCTCGCCACGATCAATGATCTCCCGGATCAAGTGAAACCGTCTCTGTATGTGCTTGGACTTCTGGTGCGACCGTGGTTCCTTTGCTTGTGCGATTGCTCCAGTGTTATCACAGAAGATAACCAAAGGATCAGCACTCGAAGGAACGACACCAAGTTCTCTCACGAACTTACGAATCCACACTGCCTCCTTGGATGCTTCCGAGGCTGCAACATACTCGGCTTCTGTTGTGGAATCAGCAACAGTTGACTGTTTGAAACTTTTCCACACCACCGCTCCTCCATTCAAGCTAAAGACATAGCCTGATTGCGATCGGAAATCATCCTGGTCCGACTGGAACGAAGCGTCAGTATATCCTTCTATACTGAGTTCTTCCTGACCACCATATATCAAGAACATATCTTTGGTCCTCCGCACATATTTTAAAATGTTCTTGACCGCAATCCAGTGTGCCTGACCTGGATTACTTTGGAATCGACTAGTCACGCTTAACCCGTAAGCGACGTCTGGGCGAGTGCACAACATCGCATACATAATGGACCCAATAGCCGAAGCATAAGGCGTATTGTCCATTTCATCTTTCTCAGTCTGTGTTTGTGGACACTGACTCTTCGAAAGATTCAGACCATGTCTGACTGGAAGATACCCTCTTTTAGAATTCTCTAAATGGAATCTCTCCAGGACTTTATCGATGTAAGTACTCTGGCACAGCCCGAGAAGCCTCTTAGATCTATCCCTGTAGATCTTCACACCTAATACATAGGCTGCTTCTCCTAAATCTTTCATCTGAAAACATTTTCCTAACCATGCTTTAACAGCATGCAGTTCAGGAATATCGTTTCCAATGATTAAGATATCATCGACGTAGAGGACTAGGAAAGTAATCACGCTCCCACTAAACCTCTTATATACACACGGGTCATCTTCGTTCTTGATGAAACCAAACTCAGAGATTGATTCATCAAAACGAATATTCCAGCTTCTAGATGCTTGTTTAAGTCCATAAATGGACTTCTTTAACTTGCATATTTTATGACGATCTGCTGGATTAGTGAAACCTTCAGGTTGTGTCATGTACACATCCTCATCCAGTTTTCCATTAAGGAAAGCAGTTTTCACATCCATCTGCCAGATCTCATAATCATAATATGCTGCTATCGCGAAAAGAATCCGAATAGACTTGAACATGGCTACAGGAGAGAAAGTTTCATCATAATCTATCCCGTAGATTTGTTTGAAACCTTTCGCTACTAGCCTGCCTTTATAGGTAACCACGTTACCATCCATGTCAATCTTCTTCTTGAAGATCCATTTACAGCCTATAGGGATTACTCCCGGAGGCGGATCAACCAAATCCCAGACTTGGTTATCTGACATGGAGTCCATTTCGGCTCGCATAGCTTCAAGCCATCTAGCTGACTCCGGTCCACTGACCGCATCCGCATAAGTGAGGGGTTCATCATTGTCAATGATGTAGACTCTGTCATAGCGCTCAGGCTGTCGACGGATCCTTCCCGATCTACGCGGTTCCCGTGATATCTGAGCCTCAGGTTGTTCAATAACCTGTTCTACCGGCTCAGGCTCATCCAACTGTGCTTGACTACTTTGTCCTTCCTCTGGATTCTCATCCAGCTTTATTTCTCTCCCACTGGCCTCTTGCAGAAGAAACTCCTTCTCAAGAAAAATGGCCGTCCGAGCAACAAATACCTTGTTCTCTTTGGGATCGTAGAAATAATAACCCTTAGTTTCCTTAGGGTAACCGACAAAGATGCATTTCTCAGATCTGCTCTCCAGTTTCCCAGAGGCGAGCTTTTTGACATAAGCCTCGCAACCCCAGATCTTAATAAATGTCAAGCTAGGCTGTTTCCCATACCATAATTCATATGGAGTCTTTGAAACGGCCTTGGATGGCACTCGGTTTAGTACCTTTGCAGCTGTTTCCAGTGCAAATCCCCAAAAGGAGTAAGGAAGAGTAGCCTGACTCATCATAGAACGAACCATATCAAGTAACGTTCTATTTCTCCTCTCGGACACACCATTCCATTGCGGTGTTCCTGGCGGAGTGAGCTGTGAGATAATCCCACACTCCTTTAGATAGTCAGTAAACGCATGACTCAAGTATTCTCCACCTCGATCAGAACGAAGTGCCTTGATATTTCGGCCTAGCTGATTTTGTACTTCATTCTTGAACTCTTTGAACTTGTCAAAAGATTCACTCTTATGTCTCATAAGATAGACATACCCATATCTACTGAAATCATCAGTAAAGGTAATGAAGTACTGATAGCCACCTCTGGCATGTTTACTAAATGGCCCACACACATCACTGTGTATAAGGTCAAGTAAACCTGAAGCCCTTTGACCTTTGTTAGGAAAAGGAGCCTTCGTCATTTTACCCATTAAACAAGCTTTGCATGTATCAATCTCCTCATAGGAGAATGATCCCAGCAGTCCATGATCATGCAACCGCTTAATGCGCTTCTTGTTAATATGGCCTAAACGACTATGCCATAACAAGGTGCTGTCATCAGCATACTTGGCTTCCTTATTATCAATATTTTGTATAGAATATTCCATGTCCAACATGAATAACCCATTGTTAATTGAACCAGTAGCATAAACAATATTATCAAGAGTAAGATAACACTTTGAAATCTTGCATTCAAAGGAAAAACCCTTTCTTGACAAGAGCAGGAATAGAGATAATATTTTTAGTAATACTGGGTACAAAATAACAATTGTTTAATTCTAATACAATGCCAGATGGTAATGAGATGTAATAATCCCCTACAGCAACAGCAGCAACCCGTGCCCCGTTTCCAACTCGTAGGTCCACCTCATGCTGTCCCACTTGTCTTCTTCTCTTGAGTTCCTGTACATTTGAACAAATGTGAACTCCACATGCAGTGTCCAACACCCATGAAATAGAAGAAGATGAAACCATGACTTCCGTCACGTATATACCTGAGCCAGAAGGGATGCTTCCCCTCTTATCTCCTTGGAGCGCTTTAAAGTCCTTTTTCCAGTGACCCAGCTGGCCACAGTGGAAACACCTGTTGTCCTTTGACCGCTTAACCTTCTGTTTCAGAGCCTTGCTGTAACTCTTGACAGGGGCTTTGCCCTTCTTCCCCTTCTTCTTGTTCCTGGAAGGAACCATTAAGACAGAGGTTGAAGGCTTTCCCTTCAGAGTTTCCTCAGTAGTCAGGAGCATATTGAGCAGCTCTGCCGGAGTACAATCGATTTTGTTCATATTAAAGTTAATAATGAACGCATCGAAAGAAGGCGGGAGAGACTGCAGAATAATGTCTACAGCAAGCTCCTGGTTGATGGTATGCCCCAGTTTCTCCAGAGCCTCCTTGTGCCCAATCATCTTGAGCACGTGAGCTCCCACTGGGCTCCCTTCAGCCAGTTTGCTCTGAAAGAAAAGCTTGGTCAGATTATAGCGTTCTGTCCTCGCCTGTGCAGCATACAGCATCTTGAGGTTCGCTATAATCTCTATAGCCGACATATCCTCATGCTGACGCTGCAGCGGTGGCGTCATAGACGCTAGCATCAGGCAAGCGACATCAATGCTATCATTGACGTGCTTTTCATAGGCATCACGAACCGCCCTTGCGGCGTTCGCAGCGGGTTGAGGCGGCACAGCCGTCTCGAGGACATACAGTTTCCTCTCTGCCTTAAGAACGATCTTAAGGTGTCCGAACCAGTCTGAGAAGTTTGGCCCAGCAAACTTCTCCCTTTCCAGTAGGGATCGCACATTGAAGCTCATGGTGTTCGTTGCTGCAGGAATCTACAACAATGCAAGAACAGCAAGGTCAGTATCAATGTTTAGAATCAATTCAGGACTTAAGAAATGATTCTTTTCTCACTATTTTATCTGACTGAAAAATCCATTAAAACAGTCCGAAAGAGTAACACTCTTTTAGTGAGATAGGATCCAGATTTCATACTTGGTCTCCGCGTCCCGCTCAGGCGAGATAAGATGCACAGAGAATACAAGCACTAATTTCTGGTAGGCAGTCCCTGCCAATCGCCAACCCGTACGATTCCCCTTCATCTGGGCAATCCAGCCGACTGTGCCAACTGAGTTGGTACAACACAATCTCTGACCCCACAGATGGCTGCCTCCATGTGCTACCATATGCGCCACATATGTAGCCTACATGGTCAAGCTGACCCGACCTACTCCCTGGACCACCACGTGCTATGCTGAGCAACGAGAAGCGATAAATCCCTTCTCTGTAACACGCAGGTGAAATTCCGCACCGTCTGAAGATAGATGGACGTGCCCACTGAGTGGGTACAACACAGCTCCAACGATAGTCAGAACAGTGAGGTTTCGCGTCAGAAGGCTTACGAGCTTGATATTTATGCGTTGGATTTTAACGGTCTTTTATCTTCTTACTATCAGGCAAATCCTATGGCTATAGCAGAAGATAAACTCATGCAATTCTAATTATAAAAGCAATAAATAGAAAGCATGCTGATCTTATGTGGTAAAAGCCCATGAACCCTAAGTAAGACCTTAAGTTATCTTAAGTCTTCACTTGCTTCTTGGGTCTTTTGCATCTCATCTGGTCCAACCCAGGGCCCTAGCGCTCAATGCAGCTCAGGTGCGCCCACCAGATGAATGCGCCTCTGCAATGTGTGCTTTTGAGCTCTTGTCTAATCAAAATACATTTTGATCTATCTAGACAAGCTTGACTCGCAGGTCAATTATACAATAAATTAATTAAAAATGTGATTCGCAGATCACAAAACAAATTAATTTACAAGTTTAATTCCAGGCTCGCAGGCCCCAGCACAGCACACATTAAATTGGGCATCCCACATAAGATAAAATAAACAAGCATATGGCATCAATCAATCATCATGTGATCCCTTACAAAGAAAATAAAATTTTGAAAACCCCATAGGCATCAATTTTAATTTCCTTATGTGCCCTACAACCTTACAACGGTCCATTGATAGGGATCCACTCAACAATCTAGTTAGATCCATGCCCTTGCATGCACCAAGTCCTAACTGACTCGAGTTGACCTAATGGTCAACCATGCATGCGCCAAGGGCTGAACAACCAACATGAGTTCTGGCAAGCGGGTGTGACCCCGGGCCTAACTCATGTGTGTTCACTGGTTGTCTCAACCAGACCTCGCTACACGCCTGTGATGCAATCGACCTATAGCCACCTTGTGCTTGCGCACAGGTGCCATCTGGTCGATCCATCTAGGCTGTCAGATGGTCTGATCAGACTATTGGATCTAACCTAGAGGGTGACTTCAACCCCATCAACCCGTCTAAGGGTTTATAGTAAGCGCCACTTAGATCTAATGGTGAGCGCGCAAGTCATTTAGTTTGTTTTGAGAAAACATCAACAACATTCAACATGATAGATGCGCACATCATCATACATGCGCCAACAAGAAAGACATCATCATCAAGTTTTCGCATGAAGTTAAGATCTAAGCTAGAGCGCAAACAAGGATCACAAAGCAATCATATAACCATACATACAACCGCAGCTCTGATACCAATTGAAGAAACCCCTTTCGAGAGGGGGGCGCAAACCCTAAGCATGGCGCAAATAAAACTTTGCAAGCGGTAGCAAGGGTTTGATGATCTTTTGCATGTCATATGATCAACTATCATAGATTGAATAGATCAAGAGTAGATCATACCATAGCCATCTTTCGGATGGTCCCTTGGAAGAAGAGATCGAAGAGGGTCTCCTCCACAAGATGCGCACACAAGATGAGAATTGACTTGCTTCTTGTTGCTCCTTGTGCTAGCAAGGATCTCCAAGATGTCCTTGATCGAATGAAGGAAAAAGGAGATGATCTTGGCGTGGATGAACTCCTCCTTGTTCTCGTCAAAACTCTCCACACCGAGAAAGAGGCGTTGAGTTGAGAGAGAGACCAACGTTCTCATCCAAAGTGAAGCGTTGAGAAACCATTTCCGAAACCTCCACTTCCAAAAATGGTAAGTCATCACTACAAGCGTTCATGTCTCTTATGAACCAAACCAAAACGCCAATTCGATTTAACCATGCGTTCACACATATGTGAACCGGTTCAAATAGAATTCGGTCTAATTGATTTCGGTTCAAAGATCAAATTGAACCAAGCCAAGCCATGGTCTAAATCTCATCTGAACCATGAAGGTTCGAGATCTAACCGTACATCTCTTGATGCCTTTGATCTCACCGATCTAGCATCACTACTCTCGATCGAAGCTTACCGATCTCAAGCCCTAATCAATCAAACATGATCAGGCCAGATCTCACTTGCAATCAGAGTTTAAACTCCTTTAAACTGAACCAAAACAATTCAGTCCACACGATCTGACTCAAGTAAGCCACATCATCAAATTGTGCGACCCTGAGGGTTTCCTTTAAATGTCGGTAACGATAACTTACGTTATCACGATCAGTGAGAGGTATCTAGCAACACATCACTGTCTCCCGATATAAAGAAAAGAGTCTTCCAAGACTATACCCAAAACATAGCACAAGTGTGAATCCACTTCACAAGGCATGCATGTGTCCTTTGCCACTGGATGTTCTTATTGGACAAGCGTGTCAAGCCTGTAACTCCAATATGATGAGCATGATTAGATCAGATGAACATAGTCACCTGGGTATGGCCATACACATTCTCAATCATCTCATTCAGGGGGGGGGGGGGCCCTTCAGAACATCTCACTCCAATTAAGGAGATGGCAATCCTATATCTATCACTAGTGTCCTAACCTGACTCATGATCATTATCCAAGATAGTCTATAACCATTATATTTCAAATGATATTGAACTACCTCAAAACAATGACAATCATCATTTAGAAACACAAGTGATCTCAAGTCAGAGGACATGTGCCACTTGTAGCATAAGGATTATTCACATTGTGACAAGCAATTGAATATCCTAATAGGGTCTGTCCAGTACATCCAATGTACCTATGAGTCTACATCTTATTCCATGCTCGAAGCATCCTATAAGATTAGAACACACATTAGTCTCAATCATATCAAGGCTGTCTCATGTTTACCAAGATATCTCGACTAAGGACTTAACTGCATGTCAGCCTAGCTGAACAGCTTTGAGACATTATTCAGAAGTACACATATTGCAGCAGACAATGTAACAACCTGAATAACAACCATTGCCTTTATAAACAAAAGAGTTTATATACATGATACTCATGGAATCCCAAGGCCTCAAACATTAGCCTTAAGGGCATACCCCAACAACATGAACCGGATTGAGTGCACACGGGAGGAATTGATGAATATGCTCCAAACAGCCGAGCGAGAGATGGGTAAGACCAAACCCAATTCTGTTCTTTTGGTCCCTGTGACCAAGAAGATAAAGAAGAAGGGTAAGGCACGTGCTAAGAGCAGTGCCAGAGGTCCTACCAATGCACTGAAGAAAAAGGCGAAGAGGTCAAAGGAACAGAGGTGTTTTCACTGTGGCGAGCAGGGCCACTGGAGAAGGGACTGCAAGCAGCTTCAGAATGAGGAGAAGAAAGACTTGACCTTAACTTCTAGCTCAAGTACCTATGTTACAGAAGTCAATCTTTCTACTTCTATGTCATGGGTATTGGATACCACATGTGGAGCTCATATTTGTACAAATATGCAGGGGCTCAAGAAAAGTAGATTGGTGCGGCTTGGAGAGATTGGCCTACGCGTTGGAAACGGGGCACAGGTTGCTGCTGTTGCTGTAGGCGTTTTGACTCTCTCCTTGCCTTCTGGACTTCAATTAGAACTAGACAATTGCTTTTGTGTACCTTCGCTAACAAAGAACATTGTATCCATTCCTTGCTTGGCAAGGAAAGGATTTAAATTTGAAATAAATAAGAACTCCTGTTCTTTTTCATTTGCAAATATGTTCTATGGGAAGGGTACTTTATGCAATGGTCTGTATATCTTGGATATGGAAAGTTCTGTTTGTAACATAAGCAATAAAAGAACCAAACTGAGTGGTTCAGTTGGTGCTTTCCTATGGCACTGTCGATTAGCCCATATAAACAAGAATCGCATCCAACAACTCCATGCAAATGGATTGTTAGATTCAAGTTCCTTGGAGGAATTTGATACTTGTGAACCTTGTTTATTAGGGAAGATGACAAAGGCACCCTTCACAAAGATTGGTGAGAGGGCAGAAGGTTTATTGGATCTCATACATACTGATGTATGTGGGCCCTTCAATAAACAAGCCAGAGGAGGGTACAACTACTTCATTACCTTCACTGATGACTTCAGTAGGTATGGTTATGTCTACTTAATGAGACATAAATCTGAATCCTTTGAGAAATTCAAGGAGTTCAAGAATGAAGTAGAGAACCAGCTTGGAAGATCCATTAAAGCTCTTCGATCAGATCGAGGTGGAGAATACCTGAGTGGTGAGTTCTTTGACTATCTAAGAGAGTGTGGGATCATATCCCAACTCACTCCTCCTGGAACACCTCAATGGAATGGTGTATCTGAAAGGAGAAATCGAACTTTATTGGATATCGTTCGATCCATGATGAGTCATGCAACTCTACCTTCATCATTCTGGGGGCATGCACTAGAAACAGCTTCTCTGATACTGAATAATGTTCCATCTAAGAGTGTCTCCAAAATACCATACGAGGTGTGGAGTGGGAGACGCCCTAATCTCACGTTTATCAGGATCTGGGGATGTGAGGCTTATGTCAAACGTCAGGATTCTAGCAAGCTAGAACCTAGATCTGATAAGTGTATGTTTGTGGGGTATCCTAAGGAAACTAAAGGATACTACTTCTATGTCCCAACCGAGAACAAAGTTTTTGTTGCTTGGGGTGCTGTCTTTCTAGAGAAAGAATTTCTTATGAAAGAAGTTAGTGGGATGAAGTTTGACTTGGATGAGGTCCAAGTGCAAGCACAAGACAAAGAGATGGAATTTGAGCCACCTGCACCGGTTGCTAGGCAACCTGAGGCTCAGACACAGGTCCCGCGTAGGTCTGGGAGAATTCGTCGTGCACCTGAAAGGTATGGGTTGCTACCGACCCAACACGATGGGATCTTCATCATTGAGGATGAACCTAGAACCTATGATGAGGCGGTCAGTAGACTGGACTCCGAGAAATGGCTTGACGCCATGCGATCCGAGATGGATTCCATGTCGGCTAACCAAGTCTGGGATTTGGTTGAGCTGCCTGATGGGGTAAAACCCATAGGGTGTAAATGGGTCTTCAAAAAGAAGACAGACATGGATGGCAAAATAGTTACCTATAAGGGTAGACTAGTGTCTAAAGGATTTAAACAAGTCCACGGGGTGGACTATGATGAAACCTTCTCGCCGGTTGCCATGATTAAATCCATTCGGATTCTGCTTGCTATAGCTGCATATCATGACTATGAGATATGACAGATGGATGTGAAGACAGCGTTCCTTAACGGGAAGCTGACTGAGGATGTGTATATGTCAAAACCTGATGGCTTCATCCATCCTGCAAAGGCTAATAAGGTCTGCAGGCTAAAGAGGTCCATTTATGGATTAAAACAAGCATCTCGAAGTTGGAATCTTCGATTTGATGAGACCGTGAGAGATTATGGCTTTATCAAAAGCGAAGATGACGCCTGTGTATACAGAAAATTCAGTGGGAGCTTGGTGATTTTTCTGGTCTTGTATGTTGATGACATACTGCTCATCGGAAACGACATCCCTAGTCTTCAAGCTGTGAAGACATGGTTGGGGAAGTGTTTCGAGATGAAAGACTTAGGGGAGGCCGCCTATATTCTAGGCGTGAGGATCTACCGGGATAGATCCAAGAGGCTTCTGGCCCTTAGTCAAAGTACTTACATTGATAAGGTACTGGAGAGGTTCTACATGGAGCAATCCAAGAAAGGATACCTTCCAGTGAGACATGGCCTTACTCTCTCAAAGAGCCAGTGTCCTACAACACAGGCTGAGAGGGATGATATGAGTCGAATTCCTTATGCTTCGGCAGTAGGATCGATCATGTATGCAATGTTATGTACTAGACCAGATGTGGCATATGCTGTGAGTATAACCAGCCGATACCAATCCAATCCTGGTCTACAACACTGGGTGGCTGTAAAGAACATCCTAAAGTATTTGAGAAGAACTAAGGATCTGTTCTTGGTCTATGGGGGACAAGAAGAGCTCAGTATGCAGGGCTATACTGACGCATCGTTCCAGTCTGACCCTGACGACTTTAGATCGCAGGCCGGCTATGTGTTCAAGATAAATGGAGGCGCTGTATGTTGGAAGAGCTTCAAGCAATCCACCATAGCAGATTCTACAACCGAAGCTGAGTATGTGGCTGCTTCTGAGGCAGCCAAGGAAGCTGTTTGGATAAGGAAGTTCTTATGTGATCTTCAAGTGGTACCTAGTGCAATGGATCCCATTGAACTCCACTATGACAACAATGGAGCAATTGCACAAGCCAAGGAACCACGGTCTCATCGAAGATCCAAACACATACTCAGAAGATTTCACCTGATCAGAGAGATCATTGACAGAGGTGATGTCAAGATTAGCAGAGTAGACACAGAGAACAATCTGGCAGACCCATTGACCAAGGCTTTGGCGCAGCAGAAGCATGATGGTCACGCTAGAGATATGAGGTTGAGATTCCTCAACTTCTAGGTCTTAGTGCAAGTGGGAGATTGTTGGTGTATATGCCCTAGGACCTAATTTGGTCAACTTATGTACTACTTGACATTGATATTTATATATCATTCTGGCATTGTCGTTATCATTGTTTGACTACACCTGCGACTGTGTACTTACATGATAATGTCCCTGGAGACAGATTGGATCTGTGTTCAAATAATTATCCCCAGTTAATGTACCTCAGTGGATATGGGACAGCTCTGGTACTTGAGAGACTGGTATGTGGGCTGGTTAGGCACGTGGTGCTAACGCAGACACATGGGTATATCATTGGAGGATATACTGGATAGACCCGCTATGAGGCTATGACTTGGTGTCATGAGTTATCCTCATAAGTGACAGGAGATGCATTGATCCCTTGACTTGAGGTCATTGATCATTCTATATGGTTAGGGACTTGCTTTGATACAACCTAACACCTTGCCGTAGCTGGGAGGTCATAACGGTTGTTATTGAGCATGTCACGACCCATATGAGAAGATCAATGGACAGACATAGGATTTGCCCCTTCCCTAAGGAAGTATGATATCCATGGAGCTCCTATATGGTTCTATGACTGAGAGTGTATGGCCATACCCAGGTGAGAACCTGTTTTAGTCATAGCCATGTAATTGGATGAAAACAAGTGGTGACACACTTGTCCAATCGGATATCAGTACGGCAAAGAGACTGTAATGCATCTGTACCTAGTTGCGATGATGGGGATGTCGATGTCGATATCCATTCCAACGACCTGGGTAGCAGCGATGCACTGCTAGGTCCCACTCACTGCTTGTGATGACCTCTGGTCAGCACTGCCAGCGTCAGAGGAACCTACAGGGTCGCACACCTTGATACTTGAGTTCTCGTATTGATCGGGAAGCCTTATGATCGAGTTATTGGATAACTCGGATCTAATTGGGAGATTTCATCAGCGCCAATGGGCCTGATGAGATGGAAGAATGTTATTGGAGCCAAACTTCATTTTTGGTAGGTTGACCCGTAATTGACCATGGTTGGTCACATTTGGATTAGGGTTGCATTGGATTGGATCCAAGTGCTTACTCAACCCATGTAATGAAGTTTGGGCTAGCTCATTATCCAATGAGGCCCAATGACAAGTTCTCATGAAGAGATGAGAGGCTAAAAGGGTATAATGGGGAGAAACATGAACCATTAGGCGCCTAGGGGCATAATGGGGTCATGTTGGCGCCTTTGCTTCATTATGGAAGTAAAGGGCGCCTCCCCTCTCTTCCTAGGATGGAATGCATGCCTCTATGGCATTGCTTGGGGCGCAAGGCAAGACCTTGGCGCACAAGGAAAGGCGTGGGGAACAAAAGGAAAGGTTGAATGAGAATTATGGAAATGTCTTGGAGACTTTCCTTGTCTCAAACTACCTCATCCTAGCCCTACACTTGTCATGATCCTAGCCATTACCCTAACCGCCTCTTGCCCTATAAATATGACCCTAGTCGCCCCCTCTTGTCGATGATCAATCCTTGAAGGCGTGAACACAAGAAGAGGGGCGAGTGCTTGGAGCAAGGGCGCATCTTCCTTCTTCCATAACCGCAAGCCACTTCCTCCTTTCCTCTTGGCGCAAGGAACATTAGTGCTTGGCGTTTTTGGATAGTCTTCCTTCTTCTCTTGGCGCATCATCTCTCTTGGTGGCGCAAGTGAGGTAGAGTATCTCCCTAAGGCTTGGATCTTCTTCCCGAGGCTAGCACCAGGCGTGGAAGAAGAGAACTCAAGAGATTCATGTGTGCGAGACTACAGAGGGCGCACACTTGGACGCCTACATCGGCATCGCTCCACATTGCTCCTAAGGTATTTACTAACTCATCGTGTCGACTCCCTTGCTTGCGATCTTCACTGGGTTTTTGGGACCGGCTTGTTTCGGGGACATTCTTCCGCTGCGTAAAATGTATGTCCATGACTCTGAAAATTGTAAAATGTCCCCGGGGTTTTCCAACACATCCGTCGCCACAAAACACTTCATAGCTGGCTCTAACGGCCACCACAGCGTTGATTTTAGTAATTTTAAATTTTAAAATTTTAGAAATATCAGAATTTGTATTTTTGGAATTTTAGGGATTTTTCTCGAATTTTTTGGAAAATATTTAAGGTTTAAATTTTGATTTTTTTTAAAAAAATTTGATTTGTGTTCGCTGGGAATCGAACCCGTGACGTGTGTGTAATTAGGATGCAGCCCAACCACCATGCTAAGTCCTCCTTTCTGATATTAAACCATGCTTCTTTTAATTAATTCGTATTTTATTTGAATTTATTTCAAAATCGAAAAATGCGTCCGTGGGGATTCGAACCCGCGTCCCGCGTTCGTTTTCAACTTCGTCTAACCACCGAGCCGAGTTGCGATTTTAATATAACATCGGATTTGATTTACTTGATTTAAAATTAAATTTCGAATTTGGGGACCGAGTCAACGCGTCATCTTCTCCGACTTTTGCGGCGATCGAGTCGCCGCCGCGTTCTCGCCGTCTCGGACGCGCTTTGCCTCTATATTAGAGGGCTTCTGCTCGACTCAAGGAGAATCAAAACCTAACCTGTCTTCAAGCCTCAAAGCGCCGCCAGGAGGGAGAAATCTGAACTTGAACTCGTCACCGGAGCTCGAGCGGCGCCGCCTCCTGTTCCAGTCTTCCAGCGTCTCTATCGACACGAGTTTTCTGTTCTGGGCTTCGATACATCGTTGTAGCGAGGTGAGCCTATTTTTTTGGAAGTTTTTGTGAAGTTCTATTGGGTTTTGGTTAGGGTTCGGGTGTCGACGGCGGCGGCGCCACCATCGATACCTTCTGCTGCTTCGGGTGGTCCGACCATGCGTCGAAACCTCGCCGCAACTGGTCGTGGATCCTTGCCTCGTCGTCAGAAGTGTGCTGGCGAAGTTTGGCAGCGAACGGCCCTTCAACGCGCCCTCGGGAGCTCGCCGGAGTAAGCTGCGGACGAAAGTCCGGCAGCCTTGCACGGCGGAGGTCGGGCGGCGCGGCGGCGGCCGGTTCGAGTTTTTATTTAAGTTTTGGGTTCGGTTTATTTTGAAATAAACCATCGGCTGTTTTGAAATTGAATTGAACCGGACTGAGCGGTTCAATTCTAATTCGATTCAGTTCTTGAATTTTGACCGGTTCGACCCCAAGGCGGTCGAATCCGGGCCGGTTCAGGTAGCCGTTGGAAAGATAATGAAATTTTCTATCCAATGGTAGCATGTGTGGTCTTAGATGAAGTTTATATCTTGTGTAATTGAAGTTCTAAGTCTCGGTCTGACTTGGTTCAGGGTAAATTTGATCGGTTCAGTGCAATTCTGTCCGATTTAGTGGGTTTTAGGTTCGGTTCATATGATCTGAGACTGGTTCTCTAGGTTTAGGGTTATGTTCTACATGTTGGTGTTTTGGTTTTCAAATTAGAATGTTTAATGATAGAGTTCATGTACAAATTCATGTTACAGAGTGGTTGATCCAGTAATCGGCTTGCATTGTTTGATATACAACTTATTGGCTTTTCAAAAGGATTCAGGATAACATCGTTCGAGGTAGGAATCTTACCCTACTCCTTTCTTACAGTGTCAAGAATTATAGGATTTGCTGCCTAATCCTTTGATTTGATATATAATGCACATGATAGAATTAATTGACACTGATATCTGATTGCTTCGTCTGCTTGGTTTGTTTCTGAAATTCCTATTGAACTCAATTATCTTAATTATTCGGTCATATTCTGTTTCTATATGAATGGTCAACAAACCTGTTTTGAGATATCTGATATATTGGCTTATGAGCCTGGTTGAACAATTGTGTATCTGAGATATTGACGTATAAGTATGTGGAACCGTTGTAAATCTGTGATGATAAAGTCGTGATATATATTGACCTCTGACCTGGATGATTTATTCTCCAGTGGCCTGTTTATCTGAGTTATAGTTCCGACGCGCATCGGACTATCTGAGATGCCGGTACGGCACCGCCAGTTGTCTTGAGGACAATACTACGGATGTCAGTGTTGGACGCAACACTCCGGACTGTTTAGGACAGTCGTTCCATTGCATGAGCAACAGTAGAAACACTCTGAAAATGAGTGCGGCTCTTAAGTGAGATCTGTTGGCCAGCTTGATGATTTGCACGACATTCTTATATTATTTGTATATCGTTGTTTCAGTTATTGTATTATCCTGTTATTTGATTCCCTCACCATGTTTGTTGATTCCTACTTAGCAATTCTGCTAACTCCTTTGTTTCTCTTCCAGGTACAGAGTTAGCTTCTGGGAGGGATAGAGTTGATAGATAGCTATGTACCAGCCCGAGTTGAGATAGTTTTATTTTGTATTTTCATTCAGTTGATAATTTGGATAATTGTATTCAGATATTGTGTTATAAGACTTCTGATGTTAAAGTTTGGATTATTATTAAATAAAGGATATGTGACTATTGTAGTTCTCTGGTTCCTATCAATATTGTTACCCCCTGGGGAACCCTGAGCTAGAAATAGCCGGCTTCCCGCCGGGGCGTGACAGTGATTGTCTCTACTAAAATTTTCTTGGGCTACTTGTTGATCTGAAATGCCTTCGTCTTTGCTGCCTGAGTCTCTTGCTGCATAAATGCTCTCCAGGTTCAGAGAGTTCTCCTCCGGGAAATAAGTGGATGGCATGTCGGTGGCGGAGGAGTCCTCGAGTGGGGCATAGTATGGAAGAAGGTCCGCAATGTTGAAAACAAGGTTGATCCCTATGCTCTTTAGTAGATCTAGGACATAGGCATTGGGGCCGATTTGCTCGCATATGGCCACATGTACCATGCTTGGAGCTTAAAATGTGCCCTACTTGTCACTCTCTCAGGGTGGATGTGCACCCTCACCAAGTCTCCTACACGAACGTGTTTGTGGCCTACGATATTCGTTGACCTTTATTTTATACCTAGTATTGCCCAAAAAGATCCTATGTTGAATTTGCTCATGCAAACTTGTGATATGTTGGGCTAAGCAGTGTAGACTTAGACATATATGACTCAAAGGGAAAGTCATGCAAATCAATGGGTTTGTGAGGTTGTTGGCCTAGAACCAACTGGAAGGGACTCAATCCTGTTGATCGATTGACTGGACTATTATATGTGAATTCAGCAATAGAGAGGATGGTGTCTGATGACACAATTTCATGCAGGATTTTTCTTATATATTAGGCACTAAATTGAGTCATATTTTGTTTACTTTGTTTTATTTTTCACTTAATTTTACTTAAAGCTATGGAATCTATACAAAACTCTATTTTCTTAATTTTTAGGCTTAAAGTCCCTCAAAATGATGGAATTTGAAGCAAACATCGTCACCATTGGATTCAGAGCATCGAAACAAGGCACCATGCAAATTTTCAATAAATTTGGAGGCTGTTTACTTTTCCTCCTGACTTTTTGGAGACCCATTGACCAAAAGTTCACAGCCCATGAATACTTCACGATACCAGGAACTCTGTTTGAACCAGTCAACAACAACAACCAACTTCTTCATCCACCCTAACTTCTTTTGTGTCAAATAGAAGAGCAGACAAAGGAGAATAAGAAGAGAGGCCTAGGGCACGATCTGGGAGCTTTCACACCGATTTTGAAGAAAAATATAAGAAAACACACAATGAATGACTTCCACCTTTCGATTGAGACAATGACTTGGATATGTGACAATCCTTGGCATTCTACTACTCAAATCTAAGGGAAGGAAGAGTAGAAGAAGTTCCTAGTGTTTTCTGTAATTTTCTAAAGGAGATTGAGATGATCTGAGGTGATTTATTTGACTCTGTGCTGAAGACAGTTCAACACCTTCACTGCGGTGAAACTGTGAACGCTTCACCACTGTGAAGATCTGAAGTCATATTTGAGCCTAATTCGAGCAAGCCTCACAAGGGAAGTTCAATAGTTTAGCCTAAATCAATAATTTTTTAAAATTATAAATAAATAGATTAAATAAATTTTTATCATAAGAAATTCATTGGGCTACCCCCTTTGTTTCGAAAATAAGTTTAGCCTATAGCGGCCATGCCAATAAAGTACATGTTCTTTGTACGAAAAATCGATAACAAATATAAATAAATAGATTTTTAACAACTTCTCCTTTGAAAACATCGCAAAAACCACTTTTAGGGTATGTTTAATGGAGCAGATGGAAAGTGGGAGGAGAAGGAAAGTGAGAAGGAAAAGTAGTTTTGATTGTTTAATAGAGTGGATGGAAAACAGAAAGAAAATACTGTAGCAAAAAGTTAATAAACAGTATTGATTTTTGGCACAATGTGTGTTCCGTCCGAATCGGACGGAAAAATTACTGTAACTACTGTAGCTACAGTAATTACTATAGCAATCCGCCGTATTTCCCTTTCTTTTTTTTTTCCTTCTTCAATTCTCTTTCCTCTCATTTTCCATCCTCTCCATTAAACACAGCCTAAAGTGTTGCTATCATCTCCCCGGTGCTATCACGTTCCATTAACAGTACCTTCTTGTTTCTTCCGCTGGCTGCTAGGTTGAGGAAGAAGAAAGTTTCAAATCTCCACCAATTCCTCTCAGACTTTGGGGAAACCTATCACTCGCCTTCACTTCTTCCTTATGATGCGATTTGGGACAAGATCCTCTCATATTCAAGCTCTAAATTGAAATCATAGGTCAAGATTGCTGGCGGGTGAAGAATTGGAAAAAGTGTCCCTAAAATCCTCTCCAATCGCCCCTTTTATGCTCGAACCCTTCTTTCCTTGTTGATTGAAAGTTTTCCCTTTAATCTCCCTTTGAAATCAAGCCAAAATAGGTAAGAAATCATGTAAAAATCAACTTTTGAAGATTTGGTCACGAGTTGCTCTCGGCTGTTCTAGGCTGCGTCATGACCTGTGACAAATATCAAATAGCTTGTGAAAATATTCGTGAAAAATCTAAAATATTCTAAAAATTCTGAAATTTGTTGAATAGCCTAATTTATATATGATGAATCACGTAGTGGTAATAGACCTTTCAAACATCCATCAAAATATGAGCTTTTGAGTCTAAAATTACACAAAAGCAGAAATATTGTAGATTTCATACCAATAAGTAAAAATTAATAAATTTCAGTGTAAAAGTATAAAATATGACTCAAATTTAATAACAAAAGTATAACAAAATAACTAATTTGAGTCATGAGCAAGTAAGTTTGTTAGTGGTCGAGCTATTCTAGAAAAATCTTTTATGAAGCATAGATAAAATCCCGCGTGTCTGAGAAAACTCTAGACCTCCTTTTTAGAGGAAGGTGGAGACATCCTCTCAATAGCTTCTACTATAGACTTGTCAACCTCAATGCCACGCTTCAAGATAAGGTGTCCAAGTACTATTCCATCTCACACCACGAAGTGGCATTTCTTCCAGTTCAAAACGAGGTTGGCATATTCGTATCTCTCTGTAACACCTTAGAAAGATTAGAAAGATAAACATCAAAAGAATTACCGTAAACTGAAAAATCATCCATAAAGACATCCATAATGTTTTCTATATGATCAGAGAATATTGCAATCATGTATCTCTAAAAAGTAGTAGGGGCATTACAAAGCTCGAATGACATCCTTCTGTAAGCAAATGTCCCATATGGACATGTAAAAGTAGTCTTTTCTTAATCCTCTGGAAGAATGGGAATATGGAAAAACCTTGAGAAACTATCAAGAAAACAAAAATAGGAATTCTTGGCCAAGCATTCTAGCCTTTGATCAATGAATGGTAGGGCAAAGTGGTCCTTCCGTGTGGCCGTGTTGAGCTTTTTGTAATCAATGCACATGCGCCATCTTGTCATTGTGCGGGTCGGGATGAGTTCATTGTTTTCGTTCTTGACCATAGTAACTCTGCCTTTCTTTGGCACAACATACACCAAGCTGGCCTATTCATAGAGGTGGCCAACGGGCCGGGCCGGCCCGCGGCCCGCACGGCCCGGCACGACACGGGCCGGCCCGGGCACGGCCCGTTGACCAAGTCAACGGGCCGCGGGCGGCCCGCGACCCGGCTCGGGTCGTGCTCGGCCGAAGGTCCGCGGCCCGCGGGCCGGGCCAGGCACGGCATGGGCCCGTGCCGGGCACGGCCCGCGGGCCGGGTCAGGCACGGCACGGACCCGTGCTCGGCACGGCACGGCTGGAATGGGTGGCAACGTTCGAAAATTTGATTTGGGCATGCGTTTTTACCAAAATAGCCCTATAACGGTTTGAAAAAATTTAAAAGTTAGGGATATAATTGTCTTTATGTTATAAAATTACCATTTTAGCCCCTTTTAATAATTAAAAATAGGGGATAAATATGTAAATTTACACCCAATTCATCCCTATAAATTGACCCCCCAACCCTCTCATTTCTTCACACAAGTTTCCAATTAACTTTGGATTACTTTCTCATTCTCTCTTAATACTTTCCTAATCTCTTTTCTAAGTCTTGAGTTTCAATTAGCCATCAAGATTTCAAAGCTCCCTCAGTCCCTCGGTCTAGTCACGTGGAGAAGATCAAGTAAGTAGTAAATTAATTTACTTTTAGTCTTTTATAATGTAATTGTACTTAAATTTAAATTATTTTAATATAATTTTTTTTCATAATTATGATTAAATTAAGGTTGTTGAAGGCTGAAAGTGAAACCTCAACTTCTTAGTTCTTACTTACTAAGCGATCTTCAAACACGTGATAAGGTAATTTTTTAATGTATAATTTATTATTAGTAAGTATTTAATCTTATTTTTTAAATTTTTTTGGCTAACTTTTAATATTATATGTAGAATTAATGGCGGGATTGAACAATACATGGGATCTTTTGCCATGGGAGATTGAGGCATTCGAGCAAGAGCTAATGGGGACAAGTACTAACCCCGTTATGCCACCCGATCAAGATCAAGATGCCAACCCTCCGCCTTACGACCCAAATCAACAACAGCAAGATCATGTTGAATTTGAGCTTACTAACACTATGCAGGGAGAGGAGGGATGCAGTGCAAACCCTCACGAGTCTACTGTGTCAGGCTCAAGAAAACGCACGAGCGACGTTTGGAAGAGCTTCGATGTGGTGATGATTAACGGCGAAGAAAGAGCCAGCTGCAAAAAGTGCAAAAAGTCTTGACTTGCAAATCATCGGGTGGAACTGGTCATTTGACTCGCCACATCAGAAGCCATCAAACTCAAATCGATCGTGCACAGGCTACTCTAAATCTTTCCTCTAGTTCTTTTGAAATTTTTAATTATTCTACTGAAGTTCTTAGAAAAGAATTAGCTAAATTTATTGTTTGGGATGAACAACCATTTTCTTTAGCAGAAAATTATAAATTTGAAAAATTTATACATAAATCACTACAACCTAAATATAAAAAAGTAAGTAGACAAACCATGCGTAGGGATGCTATAAAAATTTTTTCTGAATATAAAACTAATCTTTTACAAGTTTTAATTACATTAACTTCTTGTATTTCTTTAACATCTGATATTTGGACCAGTAATCATTCTGATCAGTCATACATGTGTATTACGGCACATTGGATAGATAGTGAATTTTTTTTACAAAAAAGAATTATTGCATTTAAAATTTTTGAATATCCTCATACTGCAAATGCTATAGTTAGACAATTTCATAGCATTTTACATTCATATAATATAATTAATAAAATTTTTTCAATTAGTTTTGATAATGCAAGTAATAATGATAGTGCAATTGATAAATTAAAAAGATTGTTAAATCCAATATTTAATGGTGCTTTTTTTCATATACGATGTGCATGCCATATTCTAAACTTATGTGTTCAAGATGGAATAAGAGAAGTAGATGAACATGTAACTAAATTAAGAAATGCTGTTAGATTTGTTACTTCTTCTACTTCTAGAAATCAAGATTTTAGACAAACATGTAAATCTTATGGTTTGTCATATAAAAAATTTAAACTTGATATTAAAACACGATGGAATTCTACTTATGATATGCTAACAACATGTTTTCCATTTAAGGATCCTCTTACATTATTTTATAATGAAAGAATGCCTGATGGAAACATTGAAGAAAATGATTGGGATAAAGCAAAATTATTACATAATATTTTAGAAATTTTTTATAATGCTAGCACTCATTTATCTGGTGTTTATTATCCTACATCATGTTTAATTTTAGAACATTTAGTTTTAATTAGTGAAATGTTTTCTCAATATAGACATGATGAAAATGTTTTTCAAGTAATTTTTAAAATGGAAACAAAATTTAAAAAATATTGGAAAAATATATCTCCTTTATATTGTTTAGCTTCAATTATGGATCCTAGATTAAAATTAGAAGGTGTTCATATTTTATTAGATGAATATTATAGAAATATGGAACTTGAAGGAGTAGATGAGAAAAAAAATGAAGTTTCTACCTTATTAGATGAAATGTATAATGTTTATAATTTAAAATTTGGACATACAATGAATCCAACATCCTCTCAAACTAATGTATCTACTAGTAGTAAAAATATTACAGGAAGAATACGCTCAATTTTAAATAGAAAAGGAACATCAACAAGTAGATCTAGTAATTTTAATGAATTAACATTTTTTTTAGAAAATAATCATACATCTTTACTCACAGAAGAACAAATAGATAATTTTGATATTTTATCATGGTGGAGATCACAAGGAAAATCATATCCTGTGATTTCTGCCATGGCACGTGATCTACTAACTCCTCCGGTGTCTACTGTAGCATCGGAGTCTTGTTTTAGTACCGGCGGCAGGGTGCTGGACGAGAAGCGAAGCCGAATGAACGAAGAAAGCGTGGAAATGTGTATTTGTCTTAAAGATTGGCTAGATGCTGAAGATCGTCTTCAAGATAAAGGTGGTCATTCAACTTCATCGGATGATGATGAACAAAGTCTTGGAAGTGCAAGCGGAAGCACCAATGGATAAACGTTGTAATAAATAATTATAAAAAAAGTTGTAAAAAAGTTGTAGAAAGAGTTGTAAAAAGAGTTGTAAAAAGAGTTGTAAAAAGAGAACTACGTAGACCTGATTCCTCCTTTGAGTGGGGTACGTAGGCAGCCTGTAATGGGTCCGGTCTAAAATATATAAAAGTTTAACATTTTTTCAAAAATTTGTGTAATATACATTCTCAATTTTTTTTATTTTTTCACATTTTATATATTTTAATTAAGTAATTTACTTATTAAAATTTTTTTTTTTAAATTCGGCCCACGGGCCAAAACCGGGCCGGGCCCAACACGGCCCGCGTGCCTAATTGGGCCCGTTGGGCCGTATTTGACCCACGTGCCGCCGTTAGCCCGCGGGCCGTGCCAGGCCCGCGTGCCGGATCTGGCCCGCGGGCCGGATTCGTGCCCACGGCCCGGCGGAGCCGTGCCGGCGACGGCACGCCTAATCGTGCCGCGTGCCGTGCCGGGCCGAAGGAAATTTCAGCCGTGCCGTGCCCGGCACGGCACGATTACAATCGGGCCGTGCCTGGCACGGCCCGATTTCTGGCGGGCCGAGGCGGGCCCGGGCCCGGGCCGGCCCGGGCACGGCCCATGGCCACCTCTACCTATTCATTGTCAGATATTGGGTTTATGACTACTGCATCAAGTAACTTTAGGATTTCCTTCTTCACCACTTCTTTCATGTTCGAGTTTAGGCGGCCTTGGTACTCCATGGAAGCCCTGCTTCTGCTCTCAAGAAAGATACTGTGCATACAAATACAAGGATTAATACATTTAATATCCTCTAATGAATACATAATTACCTTCTTATGGAGACAGAGTTCATCTAGAAGCTTCTCAGTCTCTCTCTCTCTCTCTCTCTCTCTCTCTCTCTCTCTCTCATTCATATTGGCATTGATGATCACTAAATAGGTAGAATTAGCACCAAGAAATTCATACTTCAGATTGATGGGAAGGGATTTGAATTTTATTTTTTTCTTCTCAGCTGACTTAGGTCCTTTTTTGTCAAGGCTTTCGAACATTGATTGCCTAGGTCCCACATGTGGTGTGGTGTCCAAGAGTTTTGTATACTCCTTTGTTTTTTTAGCAACCTCCTCATTGTCATTGCTCAGGAGGCATGTCTCGAGATGATTAGCCTTGTTATCTTTCACAAGAGCGGGCTCAATGTCTTTCTCCGCTATGTCTATGCTGTAATAAGATCCTGCAAGAGAAGGTTTTTTCAAAGTAGAGGACAAATCAAACTCTAACTTGTTCTCTCTAATGTTCAGAGACAGCTTCCCATTTTTCACATCTATAATAGCACCGGTGGTGGCAAGGAAGGGTCTTTCCAAAATAAGATGCAGTTTAGAGTCTTTCTCCATATCTAGAACTACAAAATCAGCAGGTATAAAGTAATCTCCAACCTTTATAGGCACATCCTCGATGATTTCGACTAGACGATGCACCGATCGATCTGCTAGCTAGAGAGATATGAAAGTCGGCTTCATGTCCCCCATGTCCAATTTTCTGCTAATGGACAAAGGTATGAGACTAACATTGGCCCCTAAATCACATAATGCCCTCAAAAGGCATATTCTTTATTTGGCATGGAATAGAGAAATTTCCTATATCCTTTAATTTAGTAAGTAGCTTGTTCTAGATGATAGCATTGTATTTTTCAGTAAGTATTATCATTCCATGCTCCTCGATTTTTCTCTTATTTGATAGGATATCCTTTAAGAACTTGGCATATGTGGGCATTTGTGAAAGATCATCAGTAAAAGGAATATTAATGTATAGCTTTTTTAGTACCTCCAAGAATTTGCCAAACTGATTATCTAATTTTGTCTTTGCCAACCACTAAGGAAAAGAGATAGTTGGCTTATAGGGCGGTGGAGGAATACAAACTTACTCCTTTAGAGCCTCTTGTCTCCATTGCTCTCTCTCTCTCTCTCTCTCTCTCTCTCTCTCTCTCTCTCTCTCTCTCTCTCTCTCTCGGCTCTGGCATCTTAGGGATCTTAGGGTTTTCTAATTGAATACCACTTTGAGTGGTGATCACATTGCATTATTCCATTCATTAGCTTCTAGTTATGTTGGAAGTTTTCGTGTAGATGTAGAGGAAGAGCTAGCTTGCTAGGTAAGCTATGTGATATGAGTATCTAATATTCTTGAATGAGTGGAAATAGAGTTCATCTTGGAATTCAGTTGTCTACTGAATGGTAGGGCGAAGTGGTCCTTCCGTGTGGTCGTGTTGAGCTTTTTGTAATCAATGCACATGCGCCATCCGGTCATTGTGCGGGTCAGGATGAGTTCATTGTTTTCGTTCTTGACCACAGTAACTCTGCCTTTCTTTGGCACAACATACACCAAGCTGGCCTATTCATTGTCAGATATTGGGTTTATGACTACTGCATCAAGTAACTTCAGGATTTCCTTCTTCACCACTTCTTTCATGTTCGAGTTTAGGCGGCCTTGGTACTCCATGGAAGCCCTGCTTCTACTCTCAAGAAAGATACTGTGCATACAAATACAAGGATTAATACATTTAATATCCTCTAATGAATACATAATTACCTTCTTATGGAGACAGAGTTCATCTAGAAGCTTCTCAGTCTCTCTCTCTCTCTCTCATTCATATTGGCATTGATGATCATTAAATAGGTAGAATTAGCACCAAGAAATTCATACTTCAGATTGATGGGAAGGGATTTGAATTTTATTTTTTTCGTCTCAGCTGACTTAGGTCCTTTTTTGTCAAGGCTTTCGAACATTGATTGCCTAGGTCCCACATGTGGTGTGGTGTCCAAGAGTTTTGTATACTCCTTTGTTTTTTTAGCAACCTCCTCATTGTCATTGCTCAGGAGGCATGTCTCGAGATGATTAGCCTTGTTATCTTTCACAAGAGCGGGCTCAATGTCTTTCTCTGCTATGTCTATGCTGTAATAAGATCCTGCAAAAGAAGGTTTTTTCAAAGTAGAGGACAAATCAAACTCTAACTTGTTCTCTCTAATGTTCAGAGCCAGCTTCCCATTTTTCACATCTATAATAGCACCGGTGGTGGCAAGGAAGGGTCTTTCCAAAATAAGATGCAGTCTAGAGTCTTCATCCATATCTAGAACTACAAAATCAGCAGGTATAAAGTAATCTCCAACCTTTATAGGCACATCCTCGATGATTTCGACTAGACGATGCACCGATCGATCAGCTAGCTAGAGAGATATGAAAGTCGGCTTCATGTCCCCCATGTCCAATTTCCTGCTAATGGACAAAGGTATGAGACTAACATTGGCCCCTAAATCACATAATGCCCTCAAAAGGCATATTCTTTATTTGGCATGGAATAGAGAAATTTCCTATATCCTTTAATTTAGTAAGTAGCTTGTTCTAGATGATAGCACTGTATTTTTCAGTAAGCATTATCATTCCATGCTCCTCGATTTTTCTCTTATTTGATAGGATATCCTTTAAGAACTTGGCATATGTGGGCATTTGTGAAAGAGCATTAGTAAAAGAGATATTAATGTAGAGCTTTTTGAGTACCTCCAAGAATTTTCCAAACTGCTTATCTAATTTTGTCTTTGCCAACCACTAAGGAAAAGAGATATTTGGCTTATAGGGCGGTGGAGGAATACAAACTTACTCCTTTAGAGCCTCTTATCTCCATTGCTCTCTCTCTCTCTCTCTCTCTCTCTCTCTCTCTCTCTCTCTCTCTCTCGGCTCTGGCATCTTAGGGATCTTAGGGTTTTCTAATTGAATACCACTTTGAGTGGTGATCACATTGCATTATTCCATAGGATTAGCTTCTGGTTATGTTGGAAGTTTTCGTGTAGATCTAGAGGAAGAGCTAGCTTGCTAGGTAAGCTATGTGATCTGAGTATCTAATATTCTTGAATGAGTGGAAATAGAGTTCATCTTGGAATTCAGTTGTCTAATGGATTCATTCACTCCTTCATTTTGTTTCATCTGTGATGCAACAAAAATTTCAAGTAATAACTCCATATTTGACTTCTAATGTTGACTTTGCTATCTTTGTTGAAAACCTAGGGGTTGCCTGAAATTGGATAAAGAAGCTTGATTAGAAAAATTAAAGAGAGGAACTTGCCCTTTGTTATTCCTGTAGGATAGATTAAGGTAGTTTCTCTATCCTAAATTGTATGTGCTCGATAAAAGATAATTTTGGCTCTTATAATTCCCAATAGCATTGACTTGGTCAAAAGATTGATCGGTAGACTAGGTACACATGATTTGACAATTATTGGAAGAATGCTTTGAGATTCCATATACTTCACAAGATATAGAATTAGTAATATATACATGTTGGTGTTTATGCCCTAATACTAGTTGTTGGTCCATTTATTATACTACTTGACATTGATATTTTATATATATCATTCTGGCATTGTCATTATTATTCTATGTTTACATCTGCGACCATTGTACATTTGCATGATAATGTCCTTGGGGATAGATTTCATCTGGGCTCAAATTTGTGTCCCAGTCAAGTACCTGAGTGGATAAGGGATAGCTCTGGTACATGTAAGACTAGTATATGAGCTAGTTAGGGTATTAGGTGCTGACGTAGACATATGGGTGTATTAGTGGTGGATATACTAGATCGACCCACTGTGAGACTCTAACTTCGTGTCATAAGTTAATCTCATAAGTGACAGGAGATGCATTGATCCCTTGACTTGAGGTCATTGACTCTTCTATATGGTTAGGGACATACTTTGATACAATCTAACACCTTACCATAGATATAAAGTTATAATGGTTGTCATTGGGTATGTCACAACCCATATGAGAAGATTAATGTACAGATATATGATTTGCCTTTTCTTGAGGGAAGCTTGACATCCACAGGCCCCTATATGGATGCATGGCTGAAAGTGTATGGCCATACCCAAGTGCAAGCCTTATTTAGTCATAACCATGTGATTGGGTATAAATAAAGTGGTAACACACTATATCCAATCAGATGCCAATTCGGTAAAGGGATTGTAATGCATAGATATCTTGTTGTGATGATTGGGATCTTAATGTCAATATCCATTCTAAAGACTTCAGTAGCAGTGATGCACTACTTGGTGCCACTCACTACTTGTGATGACCTGAGTTCATCACTGCCAATGTTTGAGGAACCTATAGGCTTACAGACCTTGATACTCAAATTCTTGTATTGATCGAGTAGCATTATGATCGAGTTATTTCATAGCTCAGATCTATTTGGGAAAATCCATCGGTGTAGATATGCCTGATGAGATGGAAGAAGTCTAATGGAGCTTAATTCCATTTTTGGCAGATAGACCCCGACTTAACCATGGTTAGCTATATTTAACTAGGGTTGCATCGGATTGAGTCCAATGGCTTAATCAACCTATAAAATGGAATTAATTATAGCTCATTAAATATGAATAAGGGCTAGGGTATAATGGGGATGACATTCAGGCATAGGCGCATGGAATCCTAGTTAGACTAAGATTTTTGCCAATGGCCAAATATGGAATCCCATTGGTGATTAAATCACTTTTGACACAGTCTAATTGCATAAGACTTCATATGGAAGGGCTTAGGCGCATATGACTTATTAAGGAACTTCCAATCCTATTAAGATTAGGACTTGGTGCCTAATGCCTAATTAGGAAACCCAAATAGCAATTGGATTTGTCAAAATACATGGAAGGAAAGGTTTTTTTTCATTTGGTAAGTGATGGGTGCATGGGGCTTATAGAAAGCATCTCTATAATCCTAATTAAATTAGGATTAGAATCCTAATTAGATTTAGGATTGGCACGTCTACCAAATAAGGTGAACCTTGGTGCATAAATCCTAATTGGAGTAGGATTGTTGCTTGAGTCCTAATTGTATTAGGATTACTACTTTCTATACATACGTTAGCCGACTTCCCTTATGCCTTGTGCCTGTATAATGAAGCCTTGCTGCCCCTTGCTTGTTGATGAACTCCTTCAAAGCGTGAACCATCAAAGGGGCAAGAGCTTCATCCTCCAGGTGCAAGTCTTCCATTAGAGCCACAAGCATCTCCTCTTCCTCCTTCCCTTGGCGCAAGTGGAGTTAGGGCTTGGCGGCATCACATCTTCTTCCTTGTTGTCCTTGGTGCATCCTTCTTCTTGAGGTTGGTGCAAGTAAGCAAGGCTTCTCCCAATGCTTGGATCTTCTTTCTGAGGCTAGCACCAAGCGTGGAAGAAGAGGACTTGAGGATCGGCTATATGCAAGACTGCAGAGGGCGTACACTTGGGCGCCTACATCGCATCTCCTCAATCGCTCTGAGGTATTCATCTTTTCTCAACATGTCAATCCCCTCGCATGTCTCGATTTTCTGGGTTTTTGGGACAGGCTTGTTTCGAGGAATTGTTTCCGCTGTATCATAATAAAATTTTAAATTTCCTTGGGGTTTCCCAATAGTGGTATCAAAACTACTTGCAAGACTCGAGCGATGTTAATGCCTTATTGAATGCTCACAAGCCATCTGAATTTTATTTTCAAAATTGCATATGGCGTATGTTTTTCTTACTTAGAAAAATTGTAGGCCTTTCATTCCTATCTTCTATTCGATTTCTTTGAGTTTTTCGTTTTCTTCACATGGTAGGATTGACCCATATGTGGAAGAACTAATTTCTCCTCATGCAATCAGATAGACATATTGTATGAGACTTGTTGAGATTATACAAGGTATGGACTGTGTGATTGCCCTAATCTCAGCAAGTTAATGATTGCAAGAGGGCGGTTAGCATGCAGCACTTGTAGACTCCTGAAAGAAACAAAGAACTGAGGATTTGCAATAAGAAGTTGAGGTTGAAAGACATGTTTTAATGAAAAATTAAACTATGAAAATTTATGTTTTTTCATGAGCATATAGAAAAAGCAGACTGGACGTGATATGATCTTAGTCAAGCCCCTAGTGTCACGCCCCGGCCTAACAGTAGTCCGACGGATCACCAGACTGGACGTGAAACCCTAGGATTTTCGGGCGTAGAATTACCCCAAATAGGAAACCCTAACTTCCGTACAATTTTTATCCCCAAATCAAAAAACACGAGCGGAAAACCCTAACCCTCAATTAGAAATCAAACCGAAACCCAAAATCAAAATACCTCTGATTTTGACAAGTCAACCCCCAAATCAATTTTGACCCGAGAGTCAAAATTGCATAATGCCGCGCTCGCTGAATTCCGCTGCTCCTTGAAATCACGCCCTTACTGACGTCACGCTAACGTCAGCCACAAAATCGCCTTCGCTACGCCGCTTGATTGGTTCTGCTAATGTCGCCTTACGTCAGTGGTGCAAATCGATTCGCAATCTATTTCGCTCGCTGATTTTGACCCGCTTGTTGACTTGCTACCTCGTTTTGAATGCCTGTGCATTCGAAACACTCGTCTTCTTCCTCAATGCACCGCCTGAGCTCGTGAGTTCGGCCAAGCGCCACCGCGCTCGTGCCGGCAGAGGGAAGCCGCCTACTTCCCCTCAACTTCTCGCCGACATCCGAACATAGTCGCCTTGCCACCGATCGCTGTCGTCGCCGCCGGAAACACAGAAACTGGGAAGGAGATAGAATTGGCGGAAAGAAGGTTTTATTAGATATCAGAAGTTACAAACCTTCTCCTCTCGTCGTCGGCCCCCTGGCCGTCGACACCCACTCCCCTTCCTCATCGGCGACAGGGTCGCCGGTTACAAGTCTCTCAGAAATCCTCACAAAACCCGCTCGTTGGTGTCATCGGAAACCTCCCCTCTCAAAGCTCCCGTGCTCTGTGAAGATGGTGGTGTTCGATGCTGGTTCCCGAACGCTCGTCGGTGTCATCGGAAGCTGCCGTCTTCAGCTTCCGCTTCCCTCGCTGAAGACCACGTCTTCGCCCCGAATTAGGGCACCAAGCGCCCACATCTCTCGCGACCGTTTCCTCCATTCGCGTCCGAGCTCACCGCTGAAGAATGTGTCGTCGTGCCGCCAAAGCTTGCGTCCGGATTTTCCGGTGAGAACCTCCCCAGCATCGCGTGTTGCGGAGACGCCGTCACAGCACGTGAAGAGGACGCGTGCGTGGACGCCACGCTCTCACATTCAGGGTCAAAATTAACCGTTGACCTGATTTTTGGGTTCTGCGTTCCCTAATTGTTGCGTGGGTTTGGGCTTGGGCCAGGCCCACTTCCCCTTAGTGCGGCCCGATAGTCCATGGGCCTCACAATTCTCCCCCACCCGACTTGGACATCGCCCTTGATGTCTGTCACGGGCGGATCTCTCGCAACCATATCTCCAATCCGACACTGCTGCACCCCCGTGGCAGTGTTTGGAATTACCTGTAGCACACCGACTCTCATCTCCTCGGTGTTGATTTCAGCTTCCTCAGCTGGTTCTTGTGCCACGATCGCCATGATCTTCTGTTTCGTGGGGCAATCCCTCACCCAACGAGGACTGCCGCACAAGAAGCAACCCTGTGGCTTCGAATCTGCATTTGTCCTTCCCGCAGGACGATTTGGCTCTCATCGTCCCAGTGAACCTCTATCCAGCCAGGGAAAGGGGGTCTACCCCTCTCTGGAACTCTAGCCCTCGATGAGGAACCATGCTTTAGCGGTGATCTGGACTTCCTTGGTGGTGCTGATCTGTGATTCTGATTATCCACCAAGGACTCAACCACTGCCGCAGCCGCCCTCCAATCTGGTGGTGAGTGTCGCCAGACCTCCGCTTTTGCCCACGGTTGAAGATTTTGAAGGAAGAAGTACCTCCTATCTCCCTCCGCCATCTCTGGTAGCTTCAACATAAGAGCAGAGAATGCCCTGACATACTCCTGGATCGAACCTGTACGCTTCAGCCGATCCACTTTGCCACGTGCTTGATCCACCAAGTTTCTGGGAAGAAACTACCGCCGCAGTTCCTTACAGAAGGTTTCCCATGGCCAACTAGAAGCCCTCGACGTTGAATAGATTTTGGTCCTCCACAAAAGCTTCGCGTCGCCTGTGAGATAGGCAATGCACACCTGCACTCTTTCTCCTGCTGGAACATGGTTTGCAGAAAATAATTGTTCCATATCCCAAATAAAATTTTCTACCTCTCTAGATGATCGAGCCCCCCCCCCCCCGGAATGTCGCTGGCTCCGATGACCCTCTGGCTGTGTGTGTGATCTTCTGGAACTTTTGACCGATCTTCACTTTCGCAAGTGAAGCAACCATATTGTGTCCTCCAATATCTGTGGGTTATGGGCCCACAGTCTGGCTCTGATACCAAATGTCACGCCTCGGCCTAATGGTAGTACGACAGATCACCAGACCGGGTATGAAACCCTAGGATTTCCGTGCGTAGAATTACCTCAAATAGGAAACCCTAACTTCTATACAATTTTTATCCCCAAATTGAAAAACACGAGCGGAAAACCCTAACCCTCAATTAGAAATCGAACCGAAACCCTAAATCAAAATACCTCTAATTTTGACAAGTCAACCCCCAAATCAATTTTGACCCGAGACTCAAAATCACACAGTGTCGCGCTCGCCGAATTCCGCCACTTATCGAAATCACGCACTTGCTGACGTCAGCCGTAAAATCTCCTCCGCTACGTTGCTTGATTGGTTTTGCTGACGTCGCCTTAGGTCAGTGGTGCAAATCGATTCGCAATTGATTTCGCTCACTAATTTTGACCCGCTTGTTGACTTGCTGCCTCGTTTTGAATGCCCGTGCGTTTGAAACACTCGTCTTCTTCCTCAACGCACCGCCTGAGCTTGTGAGTTCGGCCAACCGCCCCACTCGTGCCAACAGAGGGAAGCCGCCTGCTTCCCCTCAACTTCTCATCGACGTCCGGACACAGTCGCCTCGTCACTGATCGCTGTCGTTGCCATCGGAAACACAGAAACCAGGAAGGAGATAGAATTGGCAGAAAGAAGGTTTTATTAGATATCAGAAGTTATAAACTTTCTCCTCTCGTCGTCGGCCCCCTGGCCATCGACGCCCACCCCCCCTCCCTCACCGGCGACCCCCGTCGCCAGTTACAAGTCTCTCGAAAATCCTCACAAAACCCGCTCGTCGGCATCGTCGGAAATCTCCCCTCTCAAAGCTCCCACGCTCTGTGAAGATGGTGGTGTTCGATGCTAGTTCCCAATCCCTCGATGGCCCGTCGGCTTTATAGCAGGGAAGCTACCGCCTTCAGCTTCCGCTTCTCTCGCCCAAGACCACGTCTTCGCCCAGGATTAGGGCATCGAGCACCCACATCTCTCGCGACCGTTGCCTCCATCCGCGTTGAAGCTTGCCGCTAAAGAACGTGTCACCGTGCCACCGAAGCTTGCATCCGGATCTTTCGGTGAGAACCTCCCCAGCATCGCGTGTTGCAGAGGTGCCATCGCAGCGAGTGAAGAGGACACGTGCGCGGACGCCACGCTCATGCATTCGGGGTCAAAATTAACCGTTGACCTGATTTTTGGGTTCTGCGTTCCCTGATTGTTGCGTGGGTTTGGGTTGGGCCAGGCCCACTTCCCCTTAGTGCAGCCCGATAGTCCATGGGCTTGACACCTAGCATGTCTATAATATATTTGTTGTGAGGCTTGCATGCTGATCTTTTCTTTTATTTTGTAAAATCACATGAAGAAGATTAGGGGAGCGTCCCTGTTGGAGCATCACGATGGCATTGGCATATCTACCTTTCTTTATGGTGCAAAGAGCAAAGGTTTGGCCGAACCCTTTGGGGAGGCTTCTAGGGTTTCCTAGAGGTGCTTCTAGGGTTTGAGTGCTATCCCTTGGCTTGGTGGACCTTGGAGCCACACAAGGATTTGAAGCTTAAGTGGTGGCTAGGTTAGGTCTTGTTGGGGCTTGTCACCTAAGTCAAGCATTGAACATCTTATGGCATGTGATGATTCAATGCATTGTTTAGGTTATGATCATATGATGTGATCCGAAAGGACACACTTTTAAATACAAGTAGGTAGACTCGTTTCAGGTGTCGCGGCCAAAGGTATTGGCGTACAGGGCTATTGTCACTCCCTGGCACGACTCCAAAAACTTGTTGTCCCTAACTTAGAGTGTCCGCAAGTGCACGGATACTCGAAGTAATAAAGTAAATATCGATCCCCAGAGAGACCTATGCTGTCAAGTACCGAATAATTGATTTCTTCCTATCTAGGCAATCGAAAAAGAGAAAGGCAAGCAGAGAGCAAAAACACGCGGGAGAATAATGTCAGAGAGAAATTGGGACTAGGGTTTCATTCTCTTGGATTTCCACGGCTAGATATATAAAGATGTTCATCAATCGAATTCTAACATGATAAAGACTCAATTTACTTCAAAAAGGGATTATCTCACTTTCGTGCAGATAACCATGCAGAGATAAATCTTCACTTTCGTGCAAGATTCATCCCAAGCTGAAGATAAGTAAATCATCAATCAAAGAACTCAAAGATCACTTTCGTGCATCCGAGTTCTAAGTTGATTGCCTCGAGTGGAATCTCGAGGATCACTTTCGTGCATCCGAGACTCAACACACGTTTTACCTATGGTTCTCTAATGTTCCGATCCTCACTTTCGTGCAAGATCTCCACGTTTGACATAATAGCTCAATCCTAAGTTCATTAATATCATCATGACAATTTAAGTTACTAAAATAAAGAAATAAGAACTTAACCTAGTTTCCTACGGTGAGTTCCTATTAATCAATTTTAGGGTTCTAAGTTCTCAAGCAAATCACCTTTCGGTCCTTATTGCGAAAACTCTAAATCATGATGACAAAAAGCAAACTAAAGAGAATCTTAGAGCAATAATCGCATAGGTAAAATTATCAAAGTAGAATAATCATGATGAAAGTAAAAGATTATCTAGTCATTAAGAAAATCAATGGGAATTACTCCCCCATGTCCCAAAATAAGTTTAAGCTAGAATGGTGAAGGAATTACAAAATACCATAATTTCAGAAGATCAAAAATCAATAAGAAAAGAGTTTTAAGAAAATACAGCACGGCTGTGAAATATTTCACAGCCGTAATTTGCAATGAAAGTGGTGAACAGTGGCGGCGCTTCTTCTTCTTTTGATTTCTCCTCAAATTGATTTCCTTTTGTTCTGAAACTTTTGGCACATTGTCTCCTTCTCCAGGCGAAGCTTCAGTATGAAAATCACGGTCGGAGATGCTCTGGATTGGTCACGGCGGCGGAACCCTAAGCGGCGGCGTGTACCGTGATTTCTCCCTCAATAGTGGATGCAATTTGGGGCTTTTTGGTGTCTACGTGATCCTCTCATCGTCAGCTCCTTTTTTTTCTTCTTACGGCATCCAATTTAGAGTTCTGGATCGCCCGCAATAATCTCCGCAAAAATCGGGCGTCGAAATCGACCTGGGAGTCGCGTTCAAAAACAGAAATACGACAGTGTAATAGTTCACGGCACTACCGTAAAATCGCTCGAGTGTTCTGTTCTGAAAGTGTTGGGAAATACGGCACCGTAATATGGTTCACGGCACTACTGTAAAATCGGCTGAACTCTCTGGTCGGAAACATCTGGAAAATACGGCCTGTGAAATAGTTTACGGCAGTGCCGTAATTTCAGCAATGGTCTATGTTCCGAAAGTGCTCCAAAATACAGCCGTGTAAAATCTTACGGCAGTGCCGTATTTTTCACACAATCTTCTGATTTGAAGTTTTCCCAAATTACGGTAGGTGCTCCGATATTACGGTATCGTATGGAAATACGGTACCGTAATATATATTACGGCCTTGCTGTATTTTGGTTTGTTGCTCCGTTTTGTGTAAAATTTGTCATGTGAACTCCTCTTGATGATGGTAGCTCTTCCATGTATTTGATTTATGCTTTCCATGTAAGTATATGCCTCTTTGGGTTACTACTTCTTGATATTGCTTACCATGTCACTATTGCTTACCATGCTACTATTGCTTATCATGTCACTATTATGTTTCCATTTGATCTACCCATTATGAATACTTTGGTGTGACCCATCTTGTTTTGGCACCTCATTTACTTGCTGAGCATTCTTGCTCAATCCTTGCATTCTAACCTCTTTACAGGTTAGCTTGGGCTACGAGTTTTGATGGAAGATTCTCAAGGATATAATGAGTTGTAGTTTCTGTTTTGAACATGTATGAAGTTGTGTATAGTGATTGTAAGATAAGTTTGCAACTATCCATGACTTGCATGGGATGAAAGATACTTTGTTTTGGAAATATAAACTTCAATGACTTATGTAAGATATTGCTCTTGGTGTTGTGAGAATGGAAGAGAGTTAGGAAGTTAAGTGGAGAGTAATGTGATGAAAATGGATGAGAACTTGTGAAGTTGAGAAGAGATGAGAAAAAAAAGACAAAATAGCATAAAGGACAAAACCTTACCACCTCATGCTATTGGAATTGCCCTTATGCGTACACCTCATCTCCTCAGGCATGAGGAGATAAATATGGAAAATTTGTCATTCCTCCTTTTTACTTCGTTCCAACCTTGAGAGAAAGAAACCCTACGAAAGGGAAGAGGAAGAGAGGGGTGAAAACAAATATAAAGTGATTTTGGGCATAATAGGCAAGTTCTTCTACTTTCTTTCTATTATTTTTTCTATTGCTTCAAATTGATGAGAAATTATCTTTTATTTCCTTTATGAATTCAATTTGTTCCTGATTTCTATGATTTTGGTAAATCCGGCCCTTGGAAGAAAGATCAATGCTATGTTAAACAATTATGAATCCTTATGTGAAGTAAACCTGACCTTTTTTCATTCAAATGATCATAACTTTTGACTCCCTGAGCCAAATCGTAGGAAATCAGATTCATTGTAAAGAAGACTCAAGTTATCTTATGATATGAAAGGATTGTGAGTAGTAGAATAAAACGTTGAACTTTAACATTGTTATTTGACTTGTTGTCACCTCCTACATGATGCTTGCTCAGGTTCTCACTTATGGATCCTGGATATATCATGCCAATTTTTTTTTTATAATATGGCTTTTGAGTACTTGATTTACCATCTAAGGGTGTGACACTTAAGCTTGAGAAGAAGTTGTATGTCCTTAAGCAGCCTCTTCCTACGCCTCCTCCATCTACAGCCCGTGGAGCTGACATAGATGCTTTTAGAAAGCATCAAGATGACTCCTTGGAAGTAGTATGCCTCATGCTAGCCACCATATCACCTGAACTTCAGGTGCAATATGAGAAGCAGAACGCGTTTCAGATAATAATACATTTGAAACAGATGTTTGAAGCTTAGGCTAGGACTGAGAAGTATGACGCTGCCAAAGCATTCTTTCAATGCAAGCTATCGGAGGGGTCGTCAGTGGGACCCCACGTACTTAAGATCATTGGGCATGTGGATCATCTCAAGAGACTGGAACATACGATAGATCAGGACTTAGTCACAGATCTTATTCTTCAATCCTTGCGCTTAGCTTCAGTCCATTTATCATTAAATTTAATATGAATCGGATTAAGTGCACGAGGGAAGAGTTGCTGATATGCTCCAGACAACTGAGTGAGAGATGGTCAAAACCAAACCTAATTATGTTCTTTTGGTCCATGTGACCAAGAAGATGAAGAAGAAGGGTAAGGCACGTGCTAAGGGCAGTGCCAAGGGTCCGACCAAAGCACTAAAAAAGAAGATGAAGAAGACAAATGACTAGAGGTGTTTTAGCAAGGCCACTAGCATAAGGACTGCAAGCAACTTCAGAATGAGGAGAAGAGAGACAAGTGATTGGGTATGCAACCTAACACTTTACCGTAGTTGGGAGGTTATAACGGTTGTCATTGGGTATGCCACAACCTATATAAGAAGATCAATGTATAGATATAGGATTTGCCTCTTCCTGAGGGAAACTTGACATCCACGGTCTCTATATGGATACATGACTAAAAGTGTATGGTCATACCTAGGTGCAAACTTAATTTAGTTATGACCATGTGATTGGGTATAAACAAAGTAATGACACACTTTGTTCAATCGGATATCAGTTCGACAAATGGATTGTAATGCATAAATATCTTATTGCGACGATGGGGATCTCGATGTCGATATCCATTCTAAAGACTTGGGTAGCAGCGATGCACTGCTCGGTGCCACTCACTGCTTGTGATGACCTGAGTTCACCACTACTAATGTCTGAGAAACCTACAGGGTCGCACACCTTGATACTCGAGTTCTCATATTGATCAGGTGGCCTTATGATCGAGTTATTTCATAGCTCGGATCTATTTAAGAGAATCCATCAGCGCACATGTGTCTGATGAGATGGAAAAAGTATAATGGAGCTTAATTCCATTTTTGACAGGTGGACTCCGACTTAACCATGGTTAGTTGTATTTAATTAGGGTTGCATCGGATTGAGTTTGATGGCTTAATCTGGTTGTTAAATGGAATTAATTATAGCTCATTAGACATGGATAAGGGCTAAGGGTATAATAGGGATGACATTCAGGCATAGGTGCATGGAATCCTAATTAGACTAGGATTTAGGCCTATGGCCAAATATGGAATCCCATTGGCGATTAAATCATTTTTGACATGATCTAATTGCATAAGACTTCATATGGAAGGGCTTGGGCGTATGTGACTTATAGAAAGCAACTCTAGAATTCTAATTAAATTAGGATTAGAATCCTAATTAGATTTAGGATTGGCACCTCTACCAAATAAGATAAGCCTTGGCGTATAAATCCTAATTGGAATAGGATTGTTGCTTGAGCCCTAATTGTATTAGGATTACTACCTTCCATACATACCTTAGCCGACTTCCCTTGTGCCTTGCGCCTATATAATGAAGCCTTGCCTCCCCTTACTTATTGCTGAACTCCTTCAAGGCATGAACCATCAAAGGGGCGAGAGCTTCATCCTCCAAGCGCAAGTCTTCCATCAGAGCTACAATCATCTCCTCTTCCTCCTTCCCTTAGCTAAGTGGAGTTAGGGCTTGGTGGCATCACATCTTCTTCCTTGCTGTCCTTGGTGCATCCTTCTTCCTGAGGTTGGCACAAGTAAGTAAGGCTTTTCTCAAGGCTTAGATCTTCTTTTCGAGGCTAGCACCCGGCATGGAAGAAGAGAACTCGAGGGTCGGCTATGTGCAAGACTAAAGAGGGTGCATACTTGGGCACCTACATCGCATCTACTCAATCGCGCTGAGGTATTCATCTCTTCTCATCGTGTCAATCCTTTCACATGACTCGATCTTCTAAGTTTTTGGGACATGCATTTTTGGGAAATTTTCTTCTACTATATCATAATAAAATTTTAAAATTCCACGGGGTTTCCCAATAATACATTCATAGATTCAAGTTTATTTGATAAGGAATCTACCTTGGCCACTAGTGAATTCAACATCTCCAAGTTAAACTTACCTGAACTTCTTGCTGGTTGGTTCCTTTCTCCAGACCATTGGTAGTGATTGAGGGTCATGCCCTCAATTAAGTTCATAGCATTATCAATATTTTTGTTCAGCAAAGCTCCTCCATCGACTACATCTACACTAAGTCTAGTATTGCAAAGCATATCACTGTAAAAAGTATGAACTATTACCCACTTTTCTAATCCATGATGTGGACACATTCTTAATAATTCTTTAATGCGGTCCCATGTATCATATAAGGATTCTCTATCTTTTTGAGCAAAGCTTGTAATCTGGTTCCTCATATGAGCTATCTTGCTTGGAGGAAAATATTTGGACAGAAACGCATGAGATAGCTATTCCCATGTTGTGATGGAACCAGGAACAAAGACTATAACCATTATCTATCTTGGTCCTTAAGAGAAAAAGAGAATAATCTCAACCTAATAGTGTCAGCGACACACCATTAATCTTAAGTGTATCATAATATTATAAAAAGATCGATAAATAAAAAATTAGAGTCATCCTATGCTGAACCACCAAATTGGTTATGTTGAACTATGTGTATGTTGAACTATGTAAGTATTTCAAGAGAGATCAGGACATCGAGTTTTCACCACGTTGAAGGATGAAGGTAAAATACAAATAAACTAAGTTTAATAATCTACGTTCTTAAGGAAATTCATTTGAGTGTACAGATTGCCCCCCTTTTAATAGCACAATCGAGTATCTAACCTAACTTAATCTCATACTTTCATGGCTTACTAGATTAAAAAGATACAAGGGGATCTGTGATGAATAGCTTAATTCCTCGAATAGTTTCAACCTACTTTCATAATCAAAACTATAAGTTTAATCTGAGGGTTTCTGGCATTGTGGTTCACCTTTTAGTCCATCTCACAATATTTGACACATATAAATACTTAGTCAGGGTAGATATACAAGATAATCACAACAAAGATTGAATAAGAACAAAAGATAATCAAAACAAAGCATGAATTAAACATCAAAAATATCCAATATCCTTACAGCGAGCTACGCGTCTGTCCTAAAATAAGTTTATTCTATGGTATTCATAATGCAATTCATACAATTTCTTTTAGAATTCAATGAAAACAAGAGGAAAACTAGATTTGCAATAAGATAAGATGGATTGAGAACTCATTCATCAAAATGATAAAGAAATCGCTCCAAATAAGCTTCAAAACATGTCGTTGCCACCGCTTGCCTTAAGTGTCACTTTTGCTAAAATCATATTTCCTTTACCTTCTAAAAATGTCTTCTTTATAGATGGATCTCATTTTGCTAATTTAGGAAGGTTCCAACAAAATTTTCCCAAATTTCACTTCCAAAATAGCCCAAAATAGCCCAAATTTCACTTCTTTATACTGAAATTCAATATAAGATATCTGTATGAATTAGTTATTGTAAAATTTCACACATTTTTAATTTTTAATTTAATTTAGTTACTGTAAGAACTTTGTAAAAATGTATACAGATGCACTTAATTAGAATGGTTACTAGTATATTCATCTATTAAATTCAAAATAACTAAATTTTATTGACTAAATTAAATTTTCATGCATGAGTTGCAGATATGCAGATATCCTAAAAACTATTTGTGAACTATCCTGATGTTGTCATATCCTAGAATCACCGAAAGCTTATTTGCAAACTAGCTGGAAGAAATTACCCAACAGGATGTAGAAATCTTTCTTTCATTTATTGGTAAAGCCTGTTCTTTGATCACTAACATGAAACAGATGGTCATCAATTACTACGTTAAATTTCTTTTTATTATTATTATCTCCTTATCTATAGCCCTGTTTGATCAACTTACGTAATATAGTTAAAGTGAGCATGTTTCTCATTTTTATTAATTGGGTGTTGTTCAATTTAAATTCTTTGCTTAGCAAAGAAGAGAGAAGATGGGACGAGATCAGTCAGAGCAGACTCCAAATGAGAAGAACACTCAAACAGATACTTCACCACATACAGGTATTGAACTCCTTCACATTCTTATTTATAGTGACTTGAATGCCCATGCTCTCATGAAAAAGTGAAGGCAACAAAAGAACAATACGTATGTGTCCCTAGCTACTCGCTCATTCAAGTACTTCTTTAATAATATCAACTTAGCAACCAAAGATAGATGCTTGAAGGATACGCATAGCTTCATGGTTCTAGTTTATTTAACTTTTGAGTTTAATAATAATAACAAAGATGTGAAAACAAATTTAGCTGTAGGTATAACAAATAGTAAATATCTACTTTATTAAAAACATATGATAATCAATCTAAATTGATTATTATTTTGAATCTTAAAGCTTCATATATGGTGTTTGGATTAACTAAGTGGTTGGCTCCTATAATTAATCCATGATTAATGTTGGGGATGTACGCCTGAACTAAGATAGGGCAAGCATTGATGGACGTGGCTTAATCAATAACGCTCTATTGTTTGTCTTAATCATACATATGGAAATGCTGCTCACATGCTAAAAAGAGATTTTGGTGGAAGCCTTTTGGGAGAGATAATGGTTTCTATTTCTTGCTGTGCGCTGCGAGTAGCGAACTTGCTTCTTCTTCTTCTTCGTGAATGCTTGTGGACGAAGAGCAGCTTCTTGTTGCACCCAATCCGCATCTCTTGATTAGCTCATATCAAACTAATTGAAAATGAGCTTGCATAAAATTGGCCAAGCAATTGTAGAGTCAACATCTTTGATAGTCTTAAGAACTTCATATGGCCTGATTAGGTGCTCTATATAATCTATAGAAACTCAAAGATGTACTTTTGTTCAATAAGAACTCAATTCTCCATCCTCCCACAACTGAAGTTCTTCTGGATTCACCATACTTTGTGAGAAACTTCTCTAACCTGAAAGTTTAAAACTAAATAGCTATTCAAGAAAAACATGTTGAGCATGCATTAAATGAGACCTAATGTATTATTTTATCAGTAAATACCTGCATTTTTATTTATAAAACATAAATCATGAAAATACAGTAAAAACTGAGCTCATGTTTACCTTAATTGGTGGTTGCTGACATGATGCAAGATTAGGTGAATGAGAAGCTACAAGTGGTGTCACAAATTTAGGTTCATTTTTTGTTCCTTCAATAAAAGTCGAATTGCTTCCAGTTCAACTTAGAGCCTCTCCAGTTGTATTTTATACATTATGAATATTTGATAGCACTTCGACATGGAAATGTTCACTGCACGAGTCCATTGGAATGACACCAACTTATATATTCAAGCTCTTCATCTTTATTATTTGCCCAAAAACTTCAAAAACATGATCCTCTAGAGATACTTTTGCAGCATGTGATGGAAGCTTCATTCCATAGAATCATATGAGAAGGAAAGTATCATTTATTCAAGAAACATTGAAGAATTCTAAACTATTTATAATTTGATTAGTCATAAGTCACTTTAATAAGTTTTACTTTGATATTCTACACTTTCTTACCCATATTATAACACCATAGAATATTTCCTCTTTACTTAGTTTTTCTCATTTCCTTTCCTACGTGTAGAGAAAGCATTCAAACTATCAAATTATTTCTTGAATATTTTTCACCGACTTAGCTCAATAAAATAGCACAAGCTGTACAATTATGTGCAGCCTTGTTGAAAAATATGTTTAGCCTTGCTCAATAATATGCTCCGACTTTTATGTTCATCGGTGCTAAACATTTTGATGGGATTCAAGTCAACTAATTGGCCTAAGACAGTTAGAGAACACCGAAACACAACTCATATGCTTTCAACTTCATCATGATATTTCCTATTTATCCTTGACAAAAAATTCGATTCTTTCCTTTATTTCTCCTAAAACCATGCTTATCATTAGTTATAAAAAACATCCAGACAAATTAAAGTACTATGAAAAGTAATTATGTAGTTCATTTCACGAACAAAATCATAAAAGAAAGCAAGCAGACTAGTATAACTTGATTAAGAATAGGACACAAGCAACTGAATGCTAATAAACCCACAATGGATTTATACTCTACTTTTTGAATCATTTAATTAGATAAAATGAACAATTAGGACATTGATTTCAAATTAAAACATGTATCTAATTGGGTTGAATTGACTTGAATTTCTTCAATATGGATTAGGTAAATTCAAATTATTAAATTTGGTGTAAATGTATTAAACATCAAATTTAAAAATGTTATCAATGGTGGCTTAGTGGATAGAGGAGTGAGGATTAAGAGGAACGAGGAGTGAATTAAATCAATGTGCTCTAATCTTTGAGAAGGAAGGGAATGACTATAGATTGGATATGGTATTTTAATAAATGATGATGATGCTTTGATTGCAAATGAGAGACAATAGTTCAATTAAAGTTTTGAAAACCAGTTTATCTGGTATGGATGGTACTCTTAGGTTTTAAAAACCTATCTGAACCAGCTGGTTTTTCTGGTTCATACTAGTCTGATGTAAGGTTTAAAGTTCTAATCCGACTGTATGAGCTGACCGGTGCATATTGTCAATACGGGTGGAAAATCGGATCGAATTGTCAAGTTCCATTCGGTGCTTTCGCTCACGGATGCTTCTGCCATAAGCAGAAACTTCTAAAGGTGGCGCAAAAACTTCTCCCTTGTCCACTGGTACGAATTGGAAAAAATGGAACGACACTTTAAACCTTGGTCCAATGTAGATCTAATTCTAGACCAACGTCGCTCAGCTAACTCCATGCCTTTGCTGCATTCTCTTGCTGGCGCAAAAGCTTCTCCATTGTCATCTGTTAGTACGAACCGGACAAAATAGAATGACACTTTAAACCTTGGTCCAATGTAGGTCTAGTTTTGGACCAATGTTGCTCCGCTAACCCTATGCCTCTGTTGCATTCGCTTGCTCTACTAGAGCTTTCACTTGGAGCTTCTGTCGCGGGAAGAAACTTCACTAGGAGCTTCCTCTCGTGACAAGCATAAGTTTCATGCGAGTGTGCTGCCACTCCCTGGAAACTAATTCAAATTGTCTTGTTTTTTGACTAGCACTGGCTCGTATGTACCGATTCGATAGCTGACCAATACAACCCATTCAGACTAGATTTTAAAACCTTAGTACGTACGAGTTTGAGACCAATCCGATACAAATACATTTGGTGATGCTACGTCTAGTACCACGTAGCATAGTGTTGTACCTAGTAGCTGGTATCGGCATGGCATGAGACAAGACTAGTAAACTGATATAGATTGAGATTCTAAACCTTGAGCTCAACAATTATAGACAAGAGGGAGATAGTAGAGGTGTGTAGTTCAACTGGCAAGGACTTTTGTTGTTGATAACAAGGTTTTGGGATCAAGTCATACTTTCATCAATTTAAAACCGAGAGATGAGAGGAGAGAGAGAATGTGAAGTCAAGAATGGATCTGAGAGGATATAAAGAGAAAGCAAGTCACAAGCTAAAAAACTAGAGATAGGTAGAGGAGGTGAGGACAAGGAGACAGAGAATTAGGTATTCTACTCTATTTTTGTTCTTGGTATTAGTAATGCCATTGTAATTAAAAAGAAATGCTAAAGATAGAGTGATTTTGATATAATTTTCATTAATCATAATATATTTGAAGGCATTTTAAAATGCCTCAAGAGCTTATGTAAATTGTAATGACATTGTGAAATGTCTCAACAATTGTAGGGTGGTTTTGACAAAATAAAACAAAAAACAATTGCAACTTTGTTGAGACTCTTTTGACTCATATGTCATGTTAAACCTGTCACATTTGTAGTGCAATAATCAATCCCAAAAATGCCGATTTTAGTGACTCCTTCTAATTACATTTGCAGTGGATGCATCACCAACAACATGTGCAATTAATATGTGACTATTAATAAACTTTAATCGTCGATTATGGTCTTCCCCAATTGCCTTTGGTGTCAAGGAAGATATGATTTTTAATAGTAAGAAAATCTTTACGAGAAATTGAATAAATGACTTAAGAAGTTACTTTCTTTGTTACTTGTACATTTAAAATCTTGTTTGTGTTATTAATTGTTCAGTTTTTCACATTTATGCATAATTACTGGTTAACTAAACTTTTTATCTTAATTTTAAATGAAAACTTTAATTCGAAAAAGGAAGCAGCTCGAGAAGTTCGGCTACAAACTTTATACGTTCAGTCCGTGAAAGGTTCAAAAGTCGAAAAGGGCTCCACTTAGTGGAGACACCTCCAATAGCCAAAAATGTCAATTTCAACACTTGCGTTCTTCACGCTTCACCAATTGCGCCATGCCACAAACAACTTTCACCGTGCCAACATTGTTGGAAGTGGTGAATTCACAGTCGTATACAGTCTTCTATAAATTTTATTGATTATTTGGCATTAATGAAACAAGTTTAGTTCAATACCGAATACAAGGCCTTGCTCGACCGCTGATGCAAGCGGCAAAGCTAACTCTAAATATTATTAACTAGAAAGTCAGTCAGAAAATATTCAATTAGTAAATATGCTGGTGGTAGATAGTTAAAAAAAATAATATAGTGTTATCAATTGTAAGGCTAATTAGTTATGTATTCGCAAGCACTCAATCACCAGCTGATTGCTCAATTGATTCTTTTAATTTTAGTCAGTAGCTGCATTCAATCGGCGATGATGCGGCGTCAATTACTCTGCATTCAGTGAATGATGCATTATCCCTAATTGTTGAGGCAGTCGGGAATGAGTTCCTTATTTATCTTTTTTTCTTTAAATGCTTTTTGAAAATATAATATGAGCATTATTAGTGGCATTATAAAGTTTCATTATAATGAATGCTATTATTATTAATATTATAAAGAATTGCATTATTATTACTGATCGTTACTATTACCTATTATTATCAAAAAGTAATTTTTAATTATGATAATAACAATAATAATATTGTTATTAGTTCAAATAAAAAACATATTGTTTTCACTATTATACATATAACATTTTCAATACTTATTATCAATATCTATTATTACTACCATTAGTATAATATATTATATTTAATTAATTAAATTTATTATTTGTGTTATCATACCTCATATGGTAGGGATGGAGAGTGATACTAGTGCTTGGTTTTGATAATTGGTGCTAGGTTAGTATATGCATATGTATATGTACATGTACATTTGATACATATATATATGTATATATACAATATGTAATATGTACATTTGTATGCATGTATATATATATATATATATATATATATATATATATATATATATATATATATATATATATATATATATACACATATTCATATACATATATGAATATGTATATGTATATACATACACATATATGTACATGTATATTATGTATATACATACATGTATATGTATAGATATATTATGTTATAATACCTTATATATGTATATATATATATAAGGTACATATATATGTATGTATATACAGATACATATTCATATATATATATATATATACACATGTACATGTACATGTATGTATATATACATGTACATATATGTGTATGTATATACATGTACATGTATATATATAGATATATTATGTTATAATACCTCATATATGTACATGTACATTTGATACATATGGAGTGGAGCGGAGGAAGAAAGGTGTAAGAAGAAGTAGAAAAAAAAGAAGAGGAAAGAGAAAGGAGGAAGAAGAAAGGTGTCTCCGCTGTTCGGAGCAAGTGGAAGGAGGTTGCTCATAGCGAGGGGAAGGTGTGGCTAGCTTTTACTGCTCACAGCAAACAGAAGAGGCAGCTTGTGCCACCAAACTCACAAGCACAATGAGCTTCAGTGTGTGGAGTGATGAAGCTCATGCACCCATGAATTTTTGTTGAGAGCTTATGCTCTTCCTTCTCCTCCTACCTCTTCTGCTATTGTCATTGTCCTTTGCTTAGTTCTGTTCAGTGCAGACCTATACGTACTAGTTCAAGTTTGGACTAGTATTTAAAATCTTATTGACTAAGCATATAGATGTTGAAATATACTAGTACTAGTCATACTGATATATGGTATACTAGTGCTAATTGTGTATTTGGTATAGTTATGACAATGGAGTAGGTTTTGCCACCCCTGACCTTACCCTGTCTCCCCTAAACCCATCCTCGACCCCGACCTTGCGAGGAAACATGTCCCAACCAAAAATTTAACCAAAAATAAAAAATAAAAATAAAAACAACAACCACCAACATATAAATGTACAATGCTGTAAACAATATATTATAAAAATAACTAATTACTCAAAATTAATTTATAAATCAGCTCTAAAAATAACTAGAAGCACTTGAAATATCTACAATTTACACAAACTATATAAGTAATAATGAAAATAATTGCATATTTGCATGAACATACACTATTCACTAGAGTACCAAACTATTCTATGAACATTTCATATCATTTGTACACAAATTATACAAGTAATAATGAAAATATTTGCATATTTGCATAAACATACTATTCACCAAAGTACCAAACTATTCCATGAACATTTCACATCATTTCTACACAAACTATACAAGTAATAATGAAATTAATTGCATATTTGCATGAACATACTATTCACTAAACTATTCCATAAACATTCCGCATCATTAATACAAAAGCTACACAAGTCAATACTCTTATAGAGTTATAATCCATATATATAACAGCCAAAAAAATAGTGCATAAGCACCATTTGACAATCCACAGTTCCACATCAACAACCATAATCCAAACATAAATAGTTTTAATACAAGTCCACATCAACAAATTAATCAATTAGGCAAGCATGAATTGCCATCGATTATCTAATCCAAAAGTTGCTCGGGCTCCACTTGCCAACAATTTTTCTACATTGAACAAAACAAATCATATTATTTAAAATTATATATTTTTAAATAAATTATAATTAATTTATTGAATATTAAACATAACTTCATCTTCATAATCTATTATATCAAATATATTTGCAAAGTCATCCACTGCTTTAGAACTTGTTTTCACAATTAAACAATTAACGAGGCATAATAAATTGAAATATTAAATCATGAAAACAAGTAAACTTCTAACACACATAATAAATTGAAATATTAAATTTACCTTAATTCTCTTGACTCCATATCCAACCTCTAACGCTTATCAAAGCTTCTAAAGTATACTGATATAGCTTACTACGATGTGGGTTTAGTATTCGGTCATCGGTGTTGAATGCATATTCAAAAGCTATAGTAGATATAAGGATTGCTAAGACATCTTTAGCAATAGCTTGTAGTATTAGAAACTTGATACCATTCAACTTCCACCTTAACAAAATATCAAAACTTGTTGATCTTGGTAATATATATTTTTCTAAATAAAGATCTAACTATCTTTTGATATGTGAGGTTTTTTCTTTTTTTTTTACTCTAAACAAATGCGTTAAAGTCATTCAATGTGTCATATATTGTAGTATTACTAACCTCTTTAATTGGAGTGATATTAGATTCTTTGTTTTTAATTGATACTTAGAAACAAGATCATAGCTGTAACATCCCTCACAATCACACCCCACACGCATACAAGTAAAAATACGGGGTTTTAAAAGTTTTTACTCTTCCATTAAAACATAAGAAGAAAGCGGCATCGAAGGACATTACTACGGAACTGAAAACCACACAGAACTGAGTAGGATCGATTACTAGGAAAATAGAAATCCGGAAATCCAAAAAAATCTGGCAGCAAGTATACTAAATTACTGCTGCACAGACCCACATATCCTGGAACAAAACAAATGTCCACACTACACATATGTGGAGAACACAAATTTCAGAAATATTGCAGAAACTGATTATTCAGATACCAAATACAACAATAACTCGGTTACACATCTCAAGGTATTTCGAATACAGTAACTCGGTTACACATTTCAGAATAAGAACAGTTTCAATTCTCATGACTCCAAAACTCGTATCCAACAATAAAACGAGACAACTATAATATAATACCCTGAAAACAGGCATAAGCCCTCAGGAGATAAAACGTGTCATATAAGTAAGTTAGGCACGCAGGCCTGATAGATCTTTAGAAGACAACTCTTAGAAATTATATAAAACATTAGCATCATAACAAATTAAGTAGCTGTAGCAATCACTGTCCTGATGTCTCACCTGAAAATATTTAAACAACGGGGGTGAGCTAAAAAGCTCAGTGAGTAAAAGACACTAAAAGCCATCCATAGTACACATCAAAAAATATCATGCTTGCAGATAAGACACTTAACATGCACACTCATATCAGAAACAAAACATAATCAAATACAGACACTTATAACAATAGGCATCAAGCACGAAGTAGGATATAAGTATACCAACCCATTCCAACTAATCACACCGCCCAACACATCTATACTACAGATCGAAACAGAACTACAGAAATCAGAGCTGACAGACAGAAAATCAGAATTTTCAGAATCCAAACAGATAGTCTACATCGGAAACAGAAATGCCACAGAAGGCCTGAAGACCACAGAAGGTCTGATGACCACAGAAGGTCTGACCCCACCTCTGCCGAGGACGAGACATGCATGCATATCAGAAACAGAATGGTAGAGGAGGTATCAGTGGGTGGCCCCCGTCTCGTCAGGACGTGGCACTCTGGCCTCCAATACCCAGAACAGAACAGAAATAGTGGAGGGAGAACGGAAGGTGAGACCAGCTCACATCTACCCTTCACTAGTGTCTCATGGGTCGTAGTAGACTATCAGCACCATTACAGCGCCACAGAAGGAGGGTAAGGACACGGAAGAGTGCTACACTAGGGCATAATTTTTACAGAACAGGTCATGCTGAAACGGAGGAGTAGGACTACCCACTACTCAATTCTCACATCATGCCCAAAGTGTCTCACAAACCAGAAAATGACACACCCCAATATCCAGTCCTTAACAAAATTACAATTTGCAGAAAATCATAGCTGAACACTCTTCATAATTTTTACCATCAACCAGAAGTAATATATGAGTGAATTCCTTAGATTTCATACAACTATCCTTAATTCAGGTCAAACCATTCTATGTTCTCACAAGGTCATAACACATTCAAAGTTTCAGAAAATTCACAACATATATACAGAACAGAAATTATTCGCGTAACAAACAATTAAACAAGCCTAGAAATTATAGGGAAATATATATAGATACTCATTGCACTATTCTTCCCCAAAATTTCAAAAAAACCGTGAGCCATAAAATCACTGCAAGGGGCGAAATTTTCAGAATCCTTGCAGAACATACGAATTTCATGAAAATAATTTCAGTCCCCCACTACAGATAATTTTAATTGCACGTTTGTGAAGGAAAATGACAAAAGCCCCAAAATTGGCCCGAACCATGATTTTCGAAAATCCCTAAGTTCTTAGTTAAATCCTCAAATTTTATTTTCTCTAAAATTTCTCATCAAGCAAATAAATTTTAGAAGAACTACAGACCACAATTTAAGAGATTAAACCATACAGGATAAATTTTTCTCACAAAGGAATATTCGTCCGGCACAGGTAAATTTCGAATTTCACATATGCACAAATTTACTTGTAGATTTTTGGTTCATACAGATAATCGTTGCAAATAACAAATTTTAATTGACTGATAATCTACAATTTAGCGGATTAGACTCCTTAGGATCGAATTACTCACAAGAAAAATCGTCCACAGAGAAAAACGCCAAGACAGAGGATCAAGGATCACCAGGAAATTCGTCCACCACCAGTCTGCCACCACCAGCGTCAGGAATTTCAGGAGGCGCCAAGCACAGTGAGGGGCGACAACCAAAGGCGGCTAGGGCAAGAAAACCAACAAAAGTTGTGAGGGAGAGGAGCCCTCACGCAATTCCTCTTTTTCTCCCACCCCAAACGGATCCAAGATCCAATAACCCAGTTAACTTAAGTGAAAAAATATTACCTGGGCTTAACCACCCTGCGCCACTCCAATAACATCAGAAATATGCGCCACCATGGTGGAAGGAATTCCAGGAGCAAAGAATCAAGGTTGAGGGTTCAAATCCCCAACCAAAATAATTATTTTTGCCCTGTAGGAAAAATTCCTACACTTAGGCAAAAATCCCAAAATTTTAACAGATAAAAATACAGAAACAGAATTTCTAACCTTAAATCATAATTCAGAAAAATCGAGGGCGTTACAATAGCCAAGTTGTTGAATCTTACTAACTTCAACTAAAGCATCAACCTGATATAACTTTCGATAATAATATTCAAGTAAACTCATTTTGTATCTAGGATCCAACACTAGAACAACTCCCATAATAACATGAATCACATTCCAATATCATTTAAATTTATCTATCATTTTTGTCAACTATGTTGATATTGTTAAATTAATTTTACAAATCTTAGGGAAATAAAGATTTGTAGTGCAATAACTATTCCATAAAATAATTCTGTAACATTATTAAAAAATTTTAATTTTCCATAAACTTTAGTTATAAATTCCCATTGTGTTGTTGTTGGCAAGCAAGTGTATTTATCATTATATTGTTACAACTTATAAAATACTTCCTTGTATGATATGACAATGTCAAGCATTTTATAAGTTGAGTTCCATCTGGTTAGGCAATCGAAACATAAATTCTTGGTATATGTCGGGCACAATTGCTTTGTCATCTCTCAATAAATTATTCAAATGCAATTTATCCTTGACTTTTTGAATCATAGCATCATTGGTATTTATCATTTTATGCACACAACAATGCATATAGAGCAAAAAAATCATCCTTCAATAAATTATTCAAATGCAATTTATCCTTGACTTTTTGAATCATAGTATCATTGGTAGTACAATTATGTAAAATAATTATAGATAACTTGGTATCGATATTCCAATCTAGTAAACATCATACTATAATAGAATTAAGTCTATCACTTGTGTGAGGAGTAGGAACATAAATAAACCTAACATAAAATAAATCACATTTAATCATTCTATTATATGAAAAAACAAACAATAATTGCTATTATTAATTTTTAGTAACACTAACAAGAAAATCGTTTATGATACATTAACTAAAAGTAGAGAATATTTACCTCAAAATTTGACTTTGTAAAACCTAAGAAGAATCAATGTAGTGGGCAGTGATCGCTATATATCATCTTTTTTATTACTTGAAGTCCACATACCACATGTAATTATTACTATTTCTTTATTACTATCGATCAATTTCAATGTCATTAATTTCTTAGCATCATAAATTTTCATAATCTCTTTCTTGATAGTGTGTTGTGAAGGAACCTTGAATAATGGCTGGAGTGCATTTGAGCAATGTTGTCAAAAAAACATTCCGGATCTTACAATCCTACGATTCAAATTAGGTATTCCATTCCAAAATGAATATATGATCTTAAATGTGGTAGGATCGGTAGGAACTCCGATCTGGGTCTTAGGATTAGGTAGGATCTTACGATCCCACGATCCTACTCGATCCTAATTTAATAGATATAACAGGTTTATATTTGACTGCTATTAGACTAAAAATTATAATATATTATGTCAAAAGTCCTAAATTGATATATGATACAATTTCTCATCTTTAATTATTATTATTATTTGCTTTTTGTCTTTTTTTTACAAAACATACGTCAACTTAAACTCTTTATCGACTTTGATTATTTATCATTATCATCTTTGTAATTTTTATCATCTTTATTTAGGGCTTTCATTATTATTTTTATCATTTTTATCATTATTATTTTGTGTACCTTATCTTCCTTGCATTTGCCTTGTTATCTTTATTTTACCACATATCTTTATTGTTTTTAGTTTCATTATGTATATTTGTTATATCCATCTTATGTCATCATCACTTCATATATATTTAATTTCATAGTTAGATACTGTACAGATACATGTGAATAATAGTTATTTATATAATGTTTATCTTACTCTTAAGACTAAATAAATGAATATATTTTAAATAAATATATACATATATGTATATGTATGTATACATACATATATGTATATGTATGTACATACATACATATGTATATATATATACATATATAATGTGATTTGGTAGGATCTTACATACATATATATATACATATATATGTATGTATACATACATATATATATACATATATATGTATGTATACATACATATATCTATATACATATATAATGTGATTTGGTAAGATCTTACGATCTTACGATCTTATGATCTTACGATCTTACGATCTTATTATCTTACGATCTTATTATCTTACGATCTTATGATCTGTTCCTATGTTCCGATCCTGCAAACCCTTCATCGTTCCTAGGTAAGATCTCTATTCTGATAACCTTGCATTTGAGTACCTCTTAAAACCAACATGATTCACTATAAAAAGCAGATATTCATATATAATAACATCTTACGTTGAAAGCAAATGTCTGTGTTCGTGCAAATGTTTTGTTCCATTATTTGAATTTTCTCTGAGTAATTTTCTACGATAATTTCACTGAGCTTTGTGCTCTCCATTGACTTGTATGTTCTTGAAATGGTTCCACACTACACTTTTGAGCTTCCCATGTTGTGTACTTGAATCCAAGAGATCCATTGAGTGATTTATATCTTTTCCCTTAATATTTTCATTTGAAGCAGGGTGTTAAGGATTAGAACTTCCAACTTCAAGTGATTGAGATATTTTTTTTTTCAATTTGTTGAGAGATTGATTTAGTGGGACTATTATCATCAGTCATCTACACATGAAATGCAGTATAAGTCATATAAGAAAAAAAGCAACATTGAATATTTTGCATTGCATATATTTTTAGAAACACATTATCATGCAATCATGTTAAATTATAAAAAAATAACATATAATCAATATTGTATAATTGGCATTGCATAAATGACGCAAGAAATTATATAGATAAATACAAATTATATTTACCTTGTCTAGTATATTGACTTGATAGTTGATAGTTGACACTTGATAGCCACACTTGACTTAGCTCACTCTGGCAAGATTATCACTTAATTAAGGATGATAGACTACATAACCTTAACAATATATAATTCAATACTAAATGAGGCTTAGTTTAGCAACCATAATTCTAATAACTAAACAATTAGTTGTGTACCTTTAATAGAATTAGTGTGGGGCTCAATATTGAATTCCTGCATTTCAGAAAACAAATACAAGAACCAAAAGTGTGTTTAATTGTTTATCTTACTAATATGCATAGAATTACATGAATTTATATTTATCTACTTCAACTATTTCTAAACACACTGTAAGCACTAATAGTGTATCTTTCTTGTGCTTGTTGCAAAATGAGAATGTATTTGCCCTAATTAGTTTAACATCAAAATGAAAAGTCATTGTTGGAGATTGAAGAATGAAGATGGAGATTAGAGAAATTTTGATAAAGTTTTGTATGGAAAGTGTCGAGAAGGAACAGAGCTATAGCTCACTGTTCCACTTTTTTTTGTTCTTTCATTCAACCTGCTACAATGCATTACACTCTAACCCTTTTAACAAGTCAAATAAGTATAGTCAACTAAGTTAAATATTATAAATTGTTGAGCTGCCGCTTGAATCTTTCAAACTTGTCTTTTGTAACTGCTTTGTTCATGAAGTCAGCAACATTCTCATGTGTGTTGATATGCTTCAAATGAATTTTGCCTTCGCTTAGAAGATTACGAATGAAATGATGTCGTTACTCTATACTCTTGCTTCTAGCATGAAAAATAGGATTCTTTGTCATGGCACTAGTTGACTTGTTAGCACAAAATATCATTATTGACTTTGAGATACTTTATTACAAATCGACAAGTATTCTTCTTAGCCAACTAGCTTCACATGCTGCTTTTGTTGCAGCTATGTATTCTGCTTTAGACGAGGACAATGCAATTGTTTGTTGTTTCGTAGAGTGCTATGAAATCATATTTGATCCAAGACAAATGATATAATTAGAAGTACTTCTTCTATCCTCATTACTACCTACCCAATCACTGTTAGTGAATCCAAATAATTAACATTTAGAATTTTTCACATACCTAATTCCTTCTTTCTTTGTTCTTTTCAAGTATCTCAAGATCCTCTTTGCTGTAGATAAATGCAATTTGCTTGGATTGCTCATAAATTTTTAAACAACACTTACAACTTGAAAAATATCGATTCTTGTGTTTGCAAGATAGATAAGAGAACCAATCAAACTTCTATAAACATTTGCATCAGCATCTTCTTTATGCTCAATTTGTTGCAATTTCTCATTTATATTCATTGGAGTAGCAATAAGCTTGTAATTTGCCATACTAAATTTTTGCGATACATCTTCAATATACTTATCTTGAGATAAGAAAATATCTCATTTTGATTACTTGATTTGTAAACCCAATAAATGCTTCATAAGACCTAGGTCAGTATATCAAACTCTTTCTTCATAGCTTTCTTAAAATCTTTAACTATTGTTTCATTTGTTCTGCATATATCAAGTCATTAATGTAGAGACAAACAATGAGAAAATCTCCTTTTTCACCTTTCTACACATAAAGTGATAACTCATTTTGGCTTCTATAAAAATCACAGCTCAAGAAATAAGAGTCAGGTTTGGTGTTCTAAACTCGTGGAGCTTGCTTGAGGCCATACAAAGCTTTGTATAGCCGATAAACTTTATCCTCTTTACCTTTGATATAGTACCCCATAGGTTGCTTCACATAAATTTTCTCTTGTAATTCTCTATTTAAGAATGTTGATTTCACATCAAGTTGATACATATTGATCTCCATTTGTGCTGCTAAGGTAAGTGAGAATGAAAATAGCTAACTATTAAAGAGAGAAAAATAAAGAAAAAGGAAAACTTTATTAATTGTGCATGTAGTCAGTGAAGTGCCACTCGACTGAATATGCAATCAGCGAGTGAGTTCATCGACTCGCATGGTCTTCATTGATGATATTAATCTATCATTGACTATTATACTTCATGTAGTGGCCAACGATAATATTTTTATTTTCCTTTAAGTGACTACATGTAGTGGTGGCGATGTATTTAACTTCTTATGGAATTGAAAAAATAGTGGTTAATGATCTTTGTTAGCATTGATAAAATATAATCAAATGTATGAATTTATATAATAATTAACAATTTTATTATTCTTAATAATAGCAAAAATAATTCATCAAAAACTTTGACGTACAATTAAGACACTATTTACAATAAATTGTGTTTCTTAATTTAAATAAAATAAAATTATATGTAAAATAATTTATAGACACTTTTTTATTAAAATTATGTAATTTATTTGAATATGTATGGCTGTGATAGTTGTTTTGTATATATACCTGACTCTTATTTTGTTTTGCACAGAATGAGATGAATCTGCTACTGAAAATGTCGCATCCTAATCTCATCAGACTAATGGGTTACTGCAACGAAAAGGACAAGCTGCTGCTTGTGTACGAGCTCATGGACAATGGGAGCTTAGAGTCTCAACTCCGTGATAGTGAGTATCATTTCATTTCAAGCTAATTACAATATATTTTTCTTAAAAATTAGCCTGTATACACAAATCTATTTCAACGAATATTAGCACGAGTATCATTTTTAATCAAGCTTTTGCTAAATTTAAAAAGTGAGATTGTTGCCTTTGTCACAGTTGAAATTCACTAAGATGACTGCATATCTTTAGCATTTATCTATCTATGAAGTCATCGTACTTAATTGATACTTGATAGCGTTGAAATTTTATTAAAATATTCCATTATATGAACAAAGCTTATTCAAGTTTCTAATTATATCTAATTGTAGTAAAAGCTACCCACAAAACATGGAATCAATATCTAAATTTCTATGCGTCTTGAGGGCTAAAAGTTAATTTAACACCAAATAATTTTTTTTATATTGCTTTTGTAAGCACTATTGCACATATGCCATTATCTGCCACAGATTTAGAAAAAAAAGAAGAAGAGAGAATTCAATAAAAACATTTGAAGGAAGTGAATCTTGTGATTTTTTATACTTACCATCTTCATCTTCCTGAGAACTACAATTATTTTCTGTTATTCATCATTAGCTCATGAGAAATATTTCTCAGCTCTATTGAATATCAGTATATAAACGAGTTTTCTCCTTTTGGACAACTATGGATTAATTAAATCCATGATTCGAGAAGCAAGAATTTATCCATTTTTTTAAATTCTAGCGTAATATGCAATTAGTTTTTTCTTCCTGATGAACCATTCTCTTTTTATTAAAAAAAACAGAAGAGATGAATCTGCACAGAATGAGATTTCAGCCAAAATGGAATGAAATATACAACCTTGGTCTAAAGTGCCACAATTGAGTACCATAAGTAAGCACAATCCAAGAAAACAAGTGCAACTACTCAAACCTTACAAGGGTTAAGTGTGCAACTTAATAGCCAATCTTTACTATTTTAGTTCCACATATCCTGCATAATTTGATTTGAGCATCAAAAGGATGATGTTTTGAACTCCTTTAGGCCTTGCTCTTTCTTGTAGGTTCTCTTATGAGTGGGTTAACTTGAGGTTAATCTATCTAAATGAAAATGGGTTAGACCTACTTTCCGAGGAAATTACACAAATAGTCATAAATTTATCCACATTAGATTAGCATAAGAAGAAAAGTCCCCCATTTCAACATGGATCCAAATCTTCCCAAGCAATACTTTGCCCTAATGCAAATTTTCATTGGCCTTGCCACTAGAAGCTAATTTCTATATTCCTTACCCATTCACACACAAAAGGAAGATCCAATTCACTAGCTAGTGTGGAGCACAAGATATTTAAAAATAAAAAATAGTTTGTACCACCCAATAACTTATACCTATATTGGTACATTGGTGTTGTATATGCTTTATATATGATAATATCTATTATATACATATATATGTGTATATATATATATGTATATATGTGTATATATTTGTATGTATATTTATATGTACATATATATCATACACAAGAATTATAAATCGGTCAAGCAGCTCGATTCGTGAGCTTGCCGGATTGGTATGTACTGGCTAGTACCAGGCGGTATCCGGTGATATCGACTTTCCCTTCTCCCCTCTTTATCTCTCATCCTTTCCTCTTCTCTTGCTTCCGCTGTGAGCGGAAGCTTCGTTCAAAGCTTCCCTAGCCTGTGAAAGCTTTGTTCGAAGCTTCTACCACCGGCGAGGGTATACCTAGCTCCATGTGCCGGTCTCTCACCGGATCGGTTCGATAGGATCATTGATCATACAACCATAAGAGCACACAAAAGCTACAAACTTTGCTAGGGGATTTATCAATTCCCTTTTGGTCAAAGAGATCTAATAAGAACCAATCCAAAGTTCAAGATGTTAGTCATGGAACCTTATGAGCTACCAAAGATGTTAATATGCAAAGAGTTAGTTACAACTATTAGGAACCACCACTTGGATGGAAACTTCTCTAGGAACTTATCTATCCATGGTTGCATGAAGAAAGAACCTTGTGGTCTTACGTATGCAGTCCTTTGGGGAAAGCCCTTAGGTAACAATTCTCTTACAAAGTCTTTAGTAGATGTTCTCTCTACTTATAACAAAATCTTTAAATAAGCTTGAAGTAGTAATGTTAATGTATGCCGTGGTGATTTTGGAATTGAAAAAGTATAGAGCAACATGAGGGAGCCCTATGAGTTTTACCTAGCCTCGATTAAGATTCCCACCAAGAGCATTATGATAATGCACTACTTCGATTTTTGGTATTTAGGAGATGACAAGGGCTACTCCTATCTAGTACCAGTGGATTTGGAAAAGAAAATTTTGCAAAGGGAAGACCAGCTAGTGGAGACTACTACGTGTTGGACTGCAATAAAAGTATGAAAAGGAATTCGTGTGGACCCTTACTAGTATGTTGGGGGTTAGGGTAGACATGGTGGTGCGCTGCCTTAACGTCTCACTATGAAAAAGCTAAGTAGCAGCCCTGTGAAGTGGTATGCCTAAGACTGGCTCAACACTATTAAGGACAACTCGGCCACTCGGGTGACTATTCATCCACGAGTTCAAGTTCTTGATTTGGTTGGTAAAGCAACCCTTGTACCTGATAAGTAACATAGTCGAAGATTAGGTTGTGTTGGCTAATTCACTGAGGAAACTCCTATTTAGCACTTTTGCAATAAACCTGCTATGGTGATGACTTTTCTTGTTGATTTACTTGATGTGGCAACTTGATCTTGCTTGTTGAACTTTTTAAGTTGACAAGTCCAATTGACCTATTGGATTGATCTCCATAATTTGGCAAGCCAAGCTACTTTTCTCCAATAAGCTATTTGGGCTATCTTTATTGATAAATACCAACTGTCTCACCTGGTTTTGATTCTTTGCCTTCATTTTCTTTTCCTTTTTCTTCATTTCTATATAAACAAACATTTAACACTTGTTCAACTAGGTTCATTATGTGTTGGATGATAAGAACAAAAATGCATTATCAATTCAATATAGTATGCTTCTTATTTTTATTGTTTATTTGAGGTGCATTACCTTGGTAAAAAATTATAGCGTAATGAACTATCTGAAAATATTAATTACTTTTTGACAACAAAAGTAAAAGATAGTTAACCCTATTTTTTGTTTGTTTTTCAGGGCAAAAGTCACTCACCTGGGCGCAAAGGATTAAGATATTAGTGAATGTTGCTGAAATTGTATCATACTTACACACGTCAGAGAAACACATTATCCATCGGGACTTGAAGCCTTCTGTCATTCTTTTAGACTCGGTATGCACTATGTAAGAGGGAAATTACCTACCTCTGGCTATTTACAATAAATAAATTATTATTACTCCCAAGTCCCATCACATAATTAAATGGTAGAAATATACGAGTATTCTTTTCATATTGCTAGGACTTCAGTGCGAAGCTTTCGGGGTTTGGGTGGTCGAGAGATGGGCCATCGGATGGCGCCTCTGCCGTTTCGACGCAAGTCATCGGCACACCTGGATATTTGGATCCTGACTATATCTTAACGGGTGCATTAACTTTTTACCTATTATGATTATATCCCACCATTCTCTCGATTTGATGGAGCAATGCATTGTTTTTGTCTTGTAGTTGCTCATTGTTTATTCATGCAATTAAAATGAAATTGATCGATGTCCCTGGCTAGACAGGCCACCTGGATGAGAAGACTGATGTGTACGCATTTGGGATAGTGCTGTTGCAGCTATTCTCTGGCAACAAAGTGACCGATATGAATCGACCATCAAGAAAACGCCACTTGATCCATTTTGCCAAAGACTTTGTCTCAGACGCCAGCAAGCTGCCATATTTCATGGATCCAAAGCTTGAAGGACGATATCCATTGAAAGATGCGATGAAGCTTGCTGCAGTTAGTCAATTGTGCACACAGAATGATCGTAATTCTCGTCCAGTAATGTCGATCGTTTTGAAGGTCCTCCAGAAATGTTACATTCGTTGAGTTTTGAACTATCAATAATTGCAATTCTTTTCCACAAACACCGAACATTTGGTATGCCCTCCAAAAATGGAACCATCCTGGCTAGTATTGTTGTTGCTAATTGAACGAGCGATCCATTTGATGTATGTGTACAGCTACCTTGATGCCATTAATATTTACACATCAAAAATTAAGATATTTCTTTTTTCTATTGTTTACACATCAAATATTTACACATCTCTCCCTGTCCGTCTGCATCGATCCATCCCAGTATGTTCCACTATTCTGATGCATTCTAGTTGGCAAGCTTATGTGGTTTTTTATCGTTAAATTTTGGTATTTTTATTTGTTTGGTGATTTTTTTATTATCTGGTTTGATTATTTGCATCGATATATTATTGTAATTGTATAAGTAAAGTTTAGGGATTGCGATATTACTGGATAAAAATTTCCAACAGTGGTATTAGAGGGCAAGTTGTTTATTTGCTTATGTAAATTATGAAAGTTGATAGTAGGATAGTTATTCTTAATGAAAAGAATTGACTTATTTAGAAAGCTAAGATGGAAGACTATCTATATTGTAAATATTTATTTGATGTAGTTTATAATGAAATCAAACTTGAAAAAATATCAGATGGTGATTGAAACAAGTTGAGTAGAAAAGCTGTTAGTTATATTCGGCAATGAGCGGAAGACTATTTTTCATTATATTGTGAATGAAAAAGAGGTATATAAGTTGTGGAAAAAAAAATTAAAGAGACTTATATGAGAGAAAGATTGCTAGCAACAAGGCTTTCTTGATTAGAAAATTGGTCAATCTAAAGTATATAGAAGGTGAAAAAATTATTAAGTATTTGAATAGCATGAAAAGCATTATCAGTCAATTGGCCTATATGAAGATAGTGATTGAAGATAAATTATAGGCACTTTTGTTGTTGAGTTGTCTATTAGAGAGTTAGGAGACTTTGGTGGTATTTCTTTGTAATGCACCACCAAATGGTATGTTATTCATGAGCATAGTTACTTCAAGTCTATTAAATAAAGAAACTAGAAGAATATATGTGGAAACAAATAACTCTCAAGCATTGATGACTGAAAATCATAGTAGAAGCATAAATAAATCTCATTATTATCATGGGAATTCCAAAAACATGTCATCTACTAGAAAATATATTGAGTGTTATTACTATCATAAGAAGGTACACATTAAAAATATTATTAATCATTCAAGAAAGTAATGAAAACAAAAGAGAGAATAAAGAGAGCACTACAATCACAATGGATTGTGATGTTGGTATCCTAATAGCAAGTGACAAAAAAAATATATATTGATAGTCAATGGAAAAGATAGTTGGATCATTAACACAAATACTTTTTTTTATGCTACCCCTCATGTTGATTATTTTTTATCATTACATCATTGTGATTTAGGTGTTATACAAATGGAAATAATAATTATCTAGTGATTAGAGGAAAAAAAAATATCATTATCAGACTAACTTTTGACATAAGATAGTTCTTAGAGATATGAGGTATATTCCTAACTTGAGATTCAGTTTAATTTCACCTGGTGTTCTTGATGATGAGAGCTTAGTGAGCATATTTGGTACTGAAAAGAGAAAATTGACATAAGGGTCACTTATTTATTCTAGAGGAAGCAAACAACATACTCTTTATTACATATATGATGAGGTTCTCAGGAGAGAGATCAATACCGCTTTAGCATCAACTTTAGAGATATTATATAAAAGGCTTAGACACATGAGCCAGAAGGCTGTAAAGATTTTATTAAAGAAGAATATGTTTTCTAAAGTACAAAGTGAGTCAGTTTCTAAGGCAGAGAGAGAGTTCCAGGATGAACACTAGTCAAATAACCCTATTGATAGTTCTTTAGGTGCAGATATTATATCTCAGCAATCTTAGATGGAAATCAATTGATAAGGTCACTAAAAGAAAAGGTATCTTCAAAGCAATATGGCAAAGATCCTGTCATGATTAGAAATGGAAGAAAGCTAAAGTGCTATCGAGTAAAGAAACATGTGATAAAGGAGAAAACTGAGGTTTATAAGAAGATAACCGGTTGGTCATCCCTGCATGATACAGGAGGGAGAGATTGTTAGATATGGGGTCCGGCATTATGTAGGGACAATTTTTATATAAAAGGATTTTTAAGTTAGGTTACTATTTGGAGCTAGAGTTAGAGAGAGAAGGAGAGAGAAGGAAAGGTTGAGATCTTCCAGGTGCAATCTTAGAGTTATCCACCATCTGATCGGCGTAAGAATTTACAGAGCTGCTCCTGGGTAATTCCTTATATATCCAACGGTTGGATTTTCGATTGGTCTCTTTATTTATCTGAATTAATTCAGAAAGTGATTTTCGAGATTTGTGTTTCCCTTGAGTTTATTTATCTGAATTAATTCAGAAAGTGATTTTCGAGATTTGTGTTTCCCTTGAGTTAGAATTTTATTCTGTGTGATAAAATTCTTGATTGAAAAGAAACAATGTATTATTCTTTTATAGTGGAATTATTCTAACTCAGTTTTGTGATTTTTTTTACCATCTTTATGAGGGTTTTTTCATGTTAAACCTTGGTTTTCTTATTTGTCTAGTGATTTCTTATTATCTTGTTTGATTATTTGCAACAATATAATATTGTGATTGCGCAAATAAGGTTTAGTGATTGTGGTATTGCCAGATAAAAATCCTAATAAAGTAGCCTCGTACTAATACATTATATACTATGTCACTTCAAAATGTAAATATTTTAATAAGTAGCTCGATAGGAAAATTTTATTCTTTATTGAAAGAAACATTAGATGATAAAAACTACATGGGTGATGGAAATGAAATGAGATGACGACATAGACAATATCAATATCGGGAAAGGGCAAGCCAACTAATAATGATAACTGCTACCATTTATTTTCTAGGAGAATTCAATGTCGCAGCAAGAAGCTTGGATGAGTAGTAGATGTTGAATCTAATCCTATAATTAACAAAAATAAACAAATATGATTAGGGTTAAAAGAATCTGGAGGCGATCCTAATGGATGTCTTTAGGCAAATATCAGGCTATAATTGGTCTTTTGCCTTAAAGATTCAACTAGATATTTCATTATTGCCGGCGCATCGGTGCAGCAATTATTACAAGGATATTTTCGGCACATGATAATAAAAATAAGAGAGAGGATGAGAAATGTTTATATGTGTCTTTCTATAACCCATTATCCACTCTTATTATATGGAGGAGGTGGTGCAATAGTCAGAATGGGACTGGCAAAAATAAGCCGTCTTGAAATAGATAAATAATAGTATAATATTAATAGCATGACCTCGCACCTGCCTCTAAATAGATAGGCTTAGTGATCATAATTAAGATGTTAATAAAATATCTTAATTACTGCCATTAATAATATTATACTAACTCTTGGGCTAAAAATGAAGAATATAAAATAAATACCTAGTAAAATAGACTATTTGGGTTTTCTAATATTATACAACCACAACGGTTTTGCAATTAAAACAATAATAAATATGTTGAACTCTAAATGCATATGGCTGAAACTAGAAACATCATGAATATATCATGTTTTATATACATCAAGTATAATGTATCATGTATTACGATTTTATACATGCTTCAATTACATTAGTCAAAATTTGACCGATATTGTAAAATGTAACACATCAATTATTTTGATACACGTTTTAACTTTCAACATCAATTAGGGAATAGAAGAATTTCAATTGCAATTGTAGTTGATTTGTAATCAATCTAATTAATTTAATTAACTACATCAATCATTATAGTGCCTAATTAACAAGTGAGCATTTAAATTTGATTGCTAAATCATGTTGTCAACATGCGAGAGATGAACTCATTCAACTGAGTAATCAGATCGAGAACAATCAAATTAGAACTTAAAACCTAATTGATGATCGTGAGGGTTTAGAAGAATAGTAATTAGAAGAACTCCATTTAACTGCAAAACTGCAATATTAATCAGATCGAGAACAAATCAAATTAGAACTTAAACCCTAATTGAAGATCGCAAGGGTTTAGAAGAGTAGTAATTAACAGAACTATAAACAAGAACAATACGAGAATCAACTTTGATTAATAAATTGTTAGGGCTTTTTCCATACTATAAACAAGAACAATACGAGAATCACATTCAATTAATATAAATATTACTAAACTAGGGTTGCAACACTTGCTTGGCATAATCTGAAATAACCCTAAACTCATAAGACAATGATCTACACCATTTTTACACTATTAAAAATATGAAAGAAGAATTAATTTAGGGCTTTTTCCATACTTGCGCTAGCCACCAATGTTCACAAGAAAAGAAGAATCGATGCTGTCGACATACTATTCACGACATTGGAGGCATTCGCTCGCAGTAATCGTCGGATGATGCAGCCTAATGAAGCAGCGAGCAACTCGCCAAGAGCACGCCGCTCCACCACAGGAAGAAGGGGGAGAAAGGAAGGGTTGCCGGAAAACCTTTCCGTCGCCGCCGAAAACGTTTGGTTGTTGTGTTGCCATTGCCCGGACGAAGCCAAGACCTCGCCCGAGACGTCGTTACACCGAGAGGAAGGAAGAAAGAGGCTGCAGGCTTCGTTCCCATCTCCGGACGCACACTCGGCTGTCGTCTGAAGGAGAGCATGACGGCGGGAGAGTTCAAACGAAGATGTGAGCGAAGGAGAAGAGGGGAAAAAAAAATAGGAAGAGGGAAGACGAGCATCGGCGGGCAGGATTGATTAAGAAAAAACAAATCTATTTTGCATAAAAACCCATAAGTTTCAAAATTTTACCGTTTAGCCCTTATTTACTTTTAAACTATAACATTATCTTTTTCAACTTGCATGTTTTTCAACAAACCTATACATAGGCCTTTAAAAAACATAAAAGCCATAAATTTCTCTATCAGTTCCCACTACCTACTTGACCTAGTAAACACCTAATAACAACCATGATTAATGAAAAATTAATATTATCAATAAAGTATGACATCATGCTCCCCTACCTAATTAAATTTGATTCTAATGAGTTAAATCAGTGTGTAATTTGAAGTTTGACAATAATCAAAGTTATGCAAGTAACACTAAAGTTTAGGTCTTGGTCTGGACAAGGTTAGAGTTGTTAGTGGTGGTCTTTGCTTCAACAAGGATGAATGATGTGGTTTAATTAATTGATTCTACTCGTTGTAGTCAAGTTCTTCCAAGAGGAGAATGATGTGGTTTAATTAATTAATATTAGTCATTACTATAGAAAGGCCTAAACTGTTGTAGTTAGAATGATGTGGTTTAATTAATTAATATTAGTCAATGTTAGTGGATTAATGTCGTAGTTATAATCAGTGTGGTTTAAATCATATAGAAAGGCCTAAATTGTAATGAATTTAGAATTTGGTTCTAATTATGGAAACTGGTCTCCACAAGTCTCTCTATTGCTCACTTATTTGCTCCCTCCTTCCTCTCATACTGTCTTGCATCATCATTCACAACTTCCTTGCCATGATGAAGTGCCCAACTGAAGTTTTAAATCATAAGGAATCCTTGAGATAGGCACTTGAGTTTTGTAGCACTGTGAAACCATATGAAGATATAAAAGTGTTTGAGACTAGGAAGCCCTAGAAATCTTGTGATGAGACATAAAAACATAAAGTATGCAACACATCAAACATACTCTTTTACTAATAATCCTCAATAGATTCAAATGTTTAGTGATTTGGGACTGTGACAACAATAAGCTTCAAAACCATATTCAATATAAAGGTCAGGGAAGCAAGTTAAAAATATATTTGACTTTTAGAAAGAGATTAACAACCTCAGACTTCCAGTAAACACCTATTATGTCATAAGGAAACTTTAAAATCTGTCTCTAGCCTGCTCTAATCACTTGATCTCAACCAAACTTAAGATACAAGGCAAGCAAAATCAACAAACAAATGCACGAAAGTAAACATGAAAAACTGCAGTTTCCTAATCATCTAGGAATTGAAGGAAAAAAAAAAAAACAATTGTACAGTTTTTCTATACCGGAGAAATCATAATGATAAAGGCAGACTATGGTCCATAAGAATGATCCATGTCACACCAAGATTCAAATCGGTCATAAAGATGGATAAAAACAACTTCCATGAACCTCTAAAAGATCGAAAAGAGGCCACCCAGCTTTTCAGTACAATTTGATGCAGATTAAACAGTAGAAAAAGTTATCAATGGCTGAAAAAAAGGCAAAATGTTAAGAACCAAGATTTACGCAGTCAATAAATAAAGACGGAAGAAGAAAATGATCACATACAGCCTGCGTGATATGCGCCCAATTTCACATTATAATGTACATTTGTTATAGCACCTCAAAAGGAATGCATATGTAAATACCATTTTCGGGTCGTCCTTATGTTTGACTCTTGTATAATTTTGGTCCGACAACATTTTTTTTTTGTCAATAACAAGATGTTATAAATATTTTATCTTCTTTATGGTAACATTAACAACCCGAATAATCCCTTCTACCTCCATTACTCCAACCAACCTGGTCTCGTTCTTGTCGCACAACCTCTGGATGGAGAAAATTATAATACTTGGAGTTGTGCCATGCTTAAGGCCCTCAGTATTAAAAACAAAGACAAATTCATCACGGAAGCATGAAACAACCAACAGAGAGTTCTGTCGCAGGGCATCAACAGTGGAAACACTAGAACAACTGGATTAAGGTATGGCTCTTCAATTTGATCATGCAACAGATTGGAGCGGCATCATTTATAGCGATAACGCATATGATATCTGGGTCGACTTGAAGGATCGGTTTGCTCGCACAAATAATTTACATTTATTGCATGTTGAAGAAGCAATTGTGGTATGGGTTGATTCTGATTTGAACCTGTTCAATAATGGAGTGGTTAAATTTCTAGGTCAACCAAGACATGGTTTTTGAACCGGTTCGGCAATATTTCGAACGAATCTCAGCTGGTTCAGGTGGGCGTTAGAAAGCTCTCTGAATTTCCTATCTCATGGTATGTATTTTGTTATGTTTCATTTTCTATATCGGGAGTAATTATAGAGGGAAGAGTCGATTTAGATTGGTTCTATGTCAATTTTATCGATTTAGCACAATGTTGTCTTGTTCAGTAGAAATTCAGCTTGGTTCTATCATCCTAGGACTAGTTCCCTTAGTTTAGGTCATATTCCTTTGAATCATAGTTGTAGAACACTTATTAGACCTTGTTGTAATACTATATGTATACAACTTATGTGCAAAGTACTCGATTCCTTTGCCGATCGACTCTGTGATTTTTGTTTTGGTCTACTAGTCAGATAAGACCTTGAACCTAACTTCTATTACTATCATTGATGCTTTATTCCAGTACATTATGTGCACATCTGATTTGTATTTCATACCATTCAGTACACTTGTTTGTTCTGCATGCATATATCTTCAGCTTGTATTAGTATTATTGAGCATATTCTGTTTATCCCCTCGGGGATCTATCCATCCACAATGTGGACATGTTCCAAGGCTCTTATTAGAACTCGTGGCACATTGTGGTGTGTATTTTCATCACCTTCAAGTGCGTTCGGGTGACAACCCATGGGCTCCGTTTAGTATATATGCTCTTTAAGATGATTTGCAAGCTTTCTTAGTTCGTATCTATATTTGTCCTCCTAGTTCTGTTTGATTGTTCAATAGTTCTTATTTGCTTTCAATATTTCTTTTGAACTATTCTATACATTGTTTCAGTTATATTAGCTTTTGTTATCTTTGTCATTTTTGTAACTGTTAACCTTCCTCTTGTTTATTCGAAGGGTGTTAACCTTCCTCTTCTCCTCATGGGAGAGGCTTACTTAGCAATGCTTTGTTAACCTGTGAGAAATATTGTTTCAGTTGCAGATCAGGAGGACCCGAGACAGTCTGCTCCAAGTGGAAAGCACATATATTCATGAAGGGCTTAGTGGTTGTAGATCTATATGCTATTTTCTTTTGAAAATTGTTATTTTGTTAGATTGTGTTAGGGCATCGGATTGCTTTGAGACTTTTGTTAAGTTTGCAGTATTGATTTTAGTAAGGGATGTTGTATACCTTGTTTTTAGTCTTTCGCTATTATTATAGTTCTTTTTAAATAAAATAAAAAGTATTTTTATTTTAAACTCTAGAGCCTTTATGTTTGTTAGAGTCTGCGAAAACAAGGTGTGACAAGATATTGGTATTAGAGGAGGCAAGTTTAAATTTCTATATTTTATTTTCTATTTCCTAGGTTTAGGATTCCTTTGGATTTAGCATCATTTTTATAAATATTAGAGTACAAGTTTTTCTTTTAATTTTAAGAGCATGGATCCACCAAGGCGTCGATGACGAATTGCTGCTATTGCAGCCCCAGCTACGTTACCTGCTGTTAGTGCGGCGGCACCTGCGGTAGCACCTGTCGTAGCACCTACTGCTGTGAACCAGGCAGCCTTGGTGGCCGCATTGACCAAGTTGGTGGAACCGCAAAAGCAAGGGCCTAGTCCTTTCCGAGGTGAGTTTGGAATGGCCAAGACTGAGGAATGGCTAAGGCCAGTTGAGAAGGCCTTCGAACTCGTGGAGTGCAATGATGAGGAGAGACTCCGCTACGCCACTCACTTGCTTTAGGGTGAGGCGGATTCATGGTGGGCTACACAGAGGAGGACCATGGCAGTAGATGGTGTTGCTATTACTTGGGGTCAGTTTGTTTGATTTTACCTCTTATGTAGAGATTCTATATATAGCCCTAAGAGCAAAGGAAAATTCGAGAGACCCAGAGGAAAAGTCTATAAATCTAGAGAGAATCAACACTTGGGAGTAGTGCAAGACATCATGGCAAAGAATCTCAATTTAAAAGATCAAGGACATCTTAACCTTTAGATTCTCCTGTATTCATTGTAAGTTTTGTGAGGACAGTACACATTTGTCTCCTAGGTGTCCTTAAGGGGCAGTATGTATGTTTTTACTACAAGCAACTTAGCCAAAGGAGAAGTGATTGTCCAAAAGCAGCAAAATCTCATAATCAAGCAAAAGTATTTGCTATGGTTGTGAATGGAACTCTAGATTATGAAGAAATATCACAAGGTAAAACATTTGTTTTTGAATTTTGTTAGTTTAGTACTATTTTAGGCTTGTGTCTAGTTTAGCAATGTTGAGTACGTTATCATTCAGTTCCGGTAGTATTATACATCGTTTATCAATTAGTTAAATTGAAAAATTTAGGGTATGCTAGTTGAATGAAAAAAATAATTTTTTTTTTTAACAATACTCTTCTGAGTTAGTGTTTGATGTTAGTTGGTTTGTGCCCTTAGATGTAGATTTACGCTGTGTTTCAATTGAGGGGAGGAAACTGAGAAGGAATGAAAATTTGAGGGTGAAGGAAACAAGGAGGTGATGGAATGATAACTCACGTGATCCTCCCGCTCATATTCGTCAACCAACGCCATCCGCCAACGAGTGTCATCTGCCAAGTGAGCTTCCACCACCAGCGAGCATCCGCCGTCCGTGAGGGCATCGGCAAGTGGGCAAGAGGGCGAGGGGTGAGCGAGTAGAGGGGCGATGTGAGCAATGCGTTCCATCTGTGTTTCCATCCGAATCGGGCGGGAAATATTTCAACAAAAACATTGTATTGGGTTGTGTACAAAGTTTCCATTCTTTTCACTATTCTCTCCCCTAAAACAAAGGAAAAGAGACATTTCTTGCCTTTCCATCATGCATGCCATTAGTGAAACTTAAGATATTTGAAAAAAGAAAAAAAAAACTTAAGATATTTGGATATGTATGCCAATATGTTTAAGTTTAAGTTTAGATGACCAAATTTCCTTTAAGGGTGGTAGGATTGTAACGTCCCAAAATTTAGAATTAGTATTTGTAGAATGTTAGAAATATATAGAGGAATTTTCGGTGATTTTTTATGATTTATCGGTATTTTATATGATTTTCTAAAGTTTATAAAGTATTAAAATTATATATATATATTTTTAATCACGTTCACGGGGGCTCAAACCTATGCTGAACACGAGGTTAGCTTAAGCGAAACCACTTGGCTAACTTGTGGTTTTATATTAAATCACACAAGATTATATTTAATTCCGATTTAAATTTAAATCGACGACTAAGTCAACTCGTCGTCTTCTTCGATATTTACAATGACTGAATCAATGTGCGTTGGCTGCTAGTTTGGGCAATTCAAGAGGGCTTTAAGTGGGGATTTTGTTTGCCTAGTCGTTGGCCGGAGTTCGCAGTGATGCTTCGACTTCCAACAGGGTTTCCGATGCGATTTACGATATCCGGATCATTGATTCAGCGTCGACTCAAGGTATAACTTGTTTACACAAAGTTTTGTTGAGTTTCATTCGAGTTTTGATAAGTCTTGAGTATCAACAGCAGTGGTACCACTGTCGATATGTATCGGCTACGATGAGATATCCGGCGCTACGTCGGACACCCCCCCTGTCCTTGAGACTTTCCTAGCGAAGATTTGGGATGAAAGGAGTGTCGACGTGCCTAGTAGAGTTCGCTGGAGTCCAGCGGCCCTCAGCGGCAGCGCATGAGTGGCGCAGTGATGAGCGGTTCAATCTGGATTTTCTTCGATTGAATGTAGTTTATTTATAATGAACCCAGCTCAATTACGGTCTGGGTTGATTCTGATTTGAATTTATTTAATAATAGAGAGGTTCAATTACTAGGTCAACCGAAATGGTGTTTTTGGACGGTTTGGCAAGATTTTGGTCGAATCTTAGCTGGTTCAGGTAGGTATTAGGAATCTCTTTGAATTTCCTATCTTATGATATGTATTTTGTTATATTTTATTTTCTATGTCGGAGTAATTGTAGTGGGAAGAGTCAGTTTGGGTCAGTTACGTGTCAATCTAACCGGTTTATCATAATTATGTCCGGTTCAGGAGGAATTCAGCTTGGTTCTATCAACATAGGACTAGTTCCGTTAGCTTTAGGTCATCTTCCTTTGAATCATAGTTGTAGAACACTTGTTAGACCTTTTTGTAATAGTAATTGTATACAAATTGTGTGCATAGTGCTCGATTCATTTGCCGATCGACTATGTGATTTTTGTTTAAGTCTGTTAGTCAGGTAAGACCTTGAACCTAACTTCTATTACTATCATTGATGCTTTATTCCAGTACATTCTGTGCACATTTGATTTGTATTTCATACCGTTCAGTACATTTGTTTGTTCTACATGCATATATCTTCTGGTTGTATTAGTATTACTGAGCGTATTCTGTTTATCCCCTTGGTGATCTGTCTAAAAATTGTAACTTTGTGAAGTTTTGTGGCATTTCACCAGTGAACTTATTATAAGAGAGATATAAATATCCTAGACTTGGCATCATATTTGCTATTTATAATGGAAGATGCCCTAAGAATAAATTATTTGAGAGATCTAAAACTTATAACTTTGTAAAGTTTTATGGCATCTCACCAATGAACTTATTATTGGATAAATCTAAGTATTATAGACTTGACAGCATGTTTCTCATGGTAAATGAAGGTGCATTGAGAATAAATTATTTGAGAGATCTAAAATTTTTAACTTTGTGAAGTTTTATGATATTTCACTTGTGAACTTATTATGAGATAGATTTAAATACTCTAGACTTGACATCATATTTGCTATTTGTAATGTAAGGTGCCCTGAGAATAAATTATTTGAGAGATCCAAAACATGTAACTTTGTAAAGTTTTGTGGCATCTCACCAGGGAACTTATTATTGGAGAAATCTAAGTACCATAGAATTGGCAGCATGTTTCCCATTGGTAAATGTAGGTGCTTTAAGAATAAATTATTTGAGAGATCTAAAATTTGTAACTGTGTAAAGTTTTGTGGTATTTCACTTGTGAACTTATTATGAGAGAGATATAAATACTCTAGGCTTAGCACAATATTTGCCATTTGTAAAGGAAGGTGCCTTGAGAATAAATTATTTGGAATATCCAAAACTTGTAACTTTGTGAAGTTTTGTGGAGGCTCACCAATGAAGCAATTATAATAGAGATACAATTTCTCTAGACTTGGCATCATGTTATTTTTAAAAGAAGGTCACCTAATAATAAATTATATGAAAGATCTATTTTTGTGAGATTTGGAAAGGCACGCTTTAATTCTGTGTGAATGTTGTTATTATTAAGATATAAATACTTGAGACCAGAAGGAAGCCAACTAGGAATTGAGCCTTGAATTCTTGCATCTCTCAAGATAATGTAGAAAGAGATATTTGAGTTTGGAACCATTTTGGAAAATAGTGCCTTGGCACTGTTTTGCATGAATCCATAATAAGGGTTTCAAGTTGAAATAGAGGCCTCCAATCATTTGTATCATTAATGAGCAAATATTTATTTAAATGATTTAAACTTGATAATTTGGCCAAGTGGATTATGGACAAACTCAATGATGAGTTAGTGGATAGATCCAAATGGATGAGATTGTTTAGTTATCTAATGCTTGCCCCAATTGTCTCTCATTCAAGTTGTTGGATCTCAAATACAAAATGTTTGAGATTCTTCCAGTTCTCTAACCAATAATAAAAAAACACCACCAAATTGGTTGTTGTTAACATCTAATTGTGTCTTTGCATGCTGATTTCTTGTTTCAACATTGCATTTTTTTTCTACCAATTCTTTTATGATTCCCTCATAATCATACTCCTCTTTCTATAAAACATTATAACATATTCATATGTTATATTTGTAAACTTTACAAAAAAAATATTCATTAGCTCAAATACATTGCCTACCTACTTGTTCTACATTTGTTCGTGGCAGAGAATCACCAAAATTAAAGCTTAAAAATACGTAGATTCTACATTTGTACATGGTAAAGAATTTTGGTGATTCTTATATCAATATCGGATCAAACTAAATTTACTAATACTACTTATATCAATACCGGTATCATTGGATAGCTTAAAAATACGTAGATTATTGTAATATTTTTTATTTTTTTATTTTAGAACTATTAGGGTGGTAAAATTGTCACACTTCTTTTCATTAGCGAGCCTTGCTCATGGAATCTGTTCCATTTTTAATGCAGTTGGAACACATGGACGTGGAGCAGAAAAGGAAGGAATTCGGTTTCTGGCTGCTGGCAACCTCTTGAGAATGTGTTTCCTTCGAGTAAAAAAAATGAAGTTTCATTTGTTTTTTTCTGGTAGATAGAAAAATTTGAGTGAAAAGGTGGAGAAATTTTTTTTTTCTCCGTTATTAATCCATCCAAATCGCGAAATGGGTACTTTCCTTTCTATTTGTCAGACTTTCTCGCTAAATCCACTGCCGACTTTAGATCCACTCGCCACTCAAATTCACTCACCTGATCATCATCGGTCAGATCCAGTTGCCATAGATACCACTGTAATGTATATGTTGTCCTAAAATTGTTTCATCAAGCATAGAATCATTGTCCGTTGCTAGATTTGGTTGCTGAAAAGCATTGTACTTCTCTCTTTGTAAAAATATAATAATAATCTGTATTTTGTGTGTAAGAAATCCTTTTCTTAACTCTATTTTCCACGTCTTTAACATGTCATTCATCTTAATATGCAATCTATTAACTGCATCAATTTTCTACTTCTGTGAGGCCTTCTTTTTTTTTTTTTTTTTTTTTTTTTGCATGAGTAGATGAAATAATTAAGAGAGAAAATCAACACTATGTGTTAATTGCAACAATTTAATTCTTCGTTAGGCCATCAACTTCAATGTTATTGTGTTTCTTTTTGCATAAGTAGATGAAATAATTACGAGAGAAAACAACACTTCATATAATGTCATCGCGTTAACTACAATTTAATTCTTCATTAGGCATTACACACATCAACTTCAATGTTACTGTGTTTCTTTTTGCTAGATGAAATAATTAAGAGAGAAAAACAATCTTATTGTGTTAACTACATCAATTTGCTTCTTCATTAGGCATTACAATGCATTAACTTCAATATATTGTGTTTCTAAAGTCTAGGAATTATATACACAAGCACTTCATAGAATGTAGGGGTGTTAAAAAAAAAATTTGGTGAACTGCGGTTAACCACCCGTACCAAACCGAATGGGCAATTAATCGAACAAATGAGTTCGATTTATGAGTAGGGTTTTTAAGAGGATAAGTGTGGTTCTGTTCGGGATGGATTGTGCTGAACCACTGATTAACTACCCAAACCGGTATATATATATATATATATATATATATATATATATATATATATAAATAAGCTTTTAGATTTACCAGTTACATGGCCCAAGCCCATAGGCCCAAGCCCATAGTCTAAGTTACTAAACAACCCAACTTAATAACCCACCCAACCCTATATATATATATATAAGCTTTTAGATTTACCAGTTACATGGCCCAAGCCCATAGTCTAAGTTACTAAACAACCCAACTTAATAACCCACCCAACCCAAAATCCAAATACTCTCCTAATCTTCTTAATGAGCCACGACTAGCATCACCATCCAATTTACATCTTAAGCAACTAATATTACTTTACTGAGATGAGTAACAATCCCCTCAAGTCTAGTAATTTTTATTTAGTTTATTTTGTAATTATTTTTATTTTATATTTTAAATTTTATAATTATAAGATTATATATATATTTTTTAAATTACCTGTTAACCGAACAAAAAAATCAGTTAATTGGTATTTTGGTTTGGGAATGGTTCGCAGTTTTGATGAACCGAATGGTTCGAGTCATGTCAACATTTGGGCTCACGGTTCGGTTAATCGAACCATGAACACCCCTAATAGGATGTTGATAATATTTTATTAATGTTGAATAAATTGCTGAAAATAAAAGAAAAGCATAAGTATGAGTAACTTTCATATTCAATGTGTACCAAAGTCTTAGCGGTTATGTACACAACACTTCATAATATATGATGCTTGCATGACAAACCTTCTAACTATATTCCAATAGTAATTAACTTCACCAGTATGGATACGTTACATGTAGGCTTCTATTTCATATAATGTGGTTTTTAACTAAAGTTTACACTTAACACCATGGACTGCAATATGTTAGTCTTGTCATTTTGTGCATTTATAGTTTATGCATTTTGTTGTTGTTTTAATATATTGTATGCATTTCAATCTAAGATGAGTAAAAAAACAATGTCAGCTGAAGGCTAAAAAATGGGACAATTTTAAGTGGACTGAGTATATGGACAATGTTTTCATACATGTGATGTTAGAACAACAAACAAAAGGGTTTAGGGTTAATAGTATTTTTACCACAATAGCATACAAAAATATGCTAAATATATGTCTAGAAATATTTGGGATACCATTGACTAAAGATCACCTAAAAATTGGATTAAAATATTGAAAAGTCATTTCAATAGTTGCCATGAGTTATTCAAAAATAGGAGTGTAATTACATAGAATTACACTTCCAAGATGTTTTGAAATTAATAACAATGTTTAGAATGAACTCATTGCAGTATGTTAACATTTATTATTTTTGGAATCAAATATTATACTGTTTTGTATATACTCATGTGAATTTCTATATTTGCATGAAAATTGATAGAGGACCGACCTTTAGGGTTTCTAAAGTTCTCCAAGCATTCCTATATCATCCTATGGTATATAGCTCCTCACTAAACAATCCAAGCTAGATATATGTGCAAAGAGAAAATAACCAACAAAGCATGGAAATAAGGAGAGTGAAGAGGAAGGGTGTCACCTATGGCTCTTTTAGGGAAGGGGCCTAACCCCTTTCTTTGTCCAAGCTCTCTAATCTTGGCGATGAGGCTAATATATGTGTATTTAAATGATCTACAACTATTAAGAACTAGAGGAGGACGAAATACAAGTGTCCACAAACTCCCCTTAAGCTAGAACAAAGAAGGTCCTTAGGGGGTCTTGATCAAGTCTTCTTTCTCCAAGCTGATCGCTTTTCTTGTTCAAGCCTTCCAAGACCTTCAGCTTCTTCATGTCCAAGGGAAGACACCTTCAGCAAATAATCACTCAATGAGTACAAAGATGGAGGTGGAAGAAGGGAGTTTCGACCACTTGAGGAAGAAGAGGGCAAGGGAGTTTTGATCACCACACACACACAACACACTTGGCTACTTTCTAAAAAGTCTCATAAGAATTTGACTATGTCATGCATGAACAATACAAGATCTTATAATCCTCTCTCCCTCAACATTCACAAGTGCCTTTTCCATCAAGGGAGTTTATAAGCTGAATTTCAAAATGAATGGTGTAGATTTGAGTATGTCTTATTGTTCTCCCATTTGGATTGCTTGGCCAGTGCTCTTCCCTCATCAGATGGAGACTTGTTGACTCGCATTGGTGCTGATAGGGATGGCTTGATGTTGATTGGAGGTTTAGATACATGCTTGATGCTGATTGGAGGTTTGGATGCATGCTTTGGTGTTTGAATTTGAAGTTGGCACCTAGTGAATTTTGGTGCCCATGACATGTCACCATGCTGATGTGTCCTTGTGGTGGCACCAATGTGGATTAACGCCTTGATGTGTGGTGGATCTTGTCTTGTCTTTGATGAGCTTTGATGGAGGATTGATCTTGAGGGTCTTAGGAAAGAGATGGTGGCTTGTAGCAATTACACATGCTAATGCAACCTAGGCTACTTGCAACCTATTACATCAACTAGGAAATTAAAGTACTTAAAATAAAATAAACATTAGGCTAACCTAGCTACATGCATTGCAAGTGATGTTAAATGGAAAGACAAATGCCAAAATATAATAAAATCCCTAAAGGTGTAGGAGTTGAAGATCTTAATGGAGATGCTCCTGTATCAGCTTTCCCAAGGGTTAAAAGAATTTTTCTCTGAAGAATTTAATTCGAAGTCCTATTGTGATTCTGGTGGCAACCCCAAAGTGTAGTAGTCATCTCGTGTTGAACGTCTAGGGGGGAACTTCGGGAACTTCTTTTCTTCATCTTTATGCTTCAACTTTGGTGGCCATTCTAAGGTGTGGACATGGTCACCCTTCTTTTTCTTCCCCGTGTATATGAATGAGAGATAGTTTCTGAAGGCCATTGTTTTCTTATGAGTATAGGCAACATGATAAGAAAATGTTCTTCCAAATCTGTAAATTTTAGATGGGAATGGTGGAGGCGATATGATTGGACCCCTCTTTATTGGGTACTTTAATTTAAAGTTGAATCTAGCCCCAATTATTTTCTTTAGACTCATCCAATAATGATTTGTAATTGCAGGGTGGTGGGGTACGAGTCTATTTTCTGAAGATGAAATCAATGTCATTTTGATAACTGAGGTCTAGCAAGGCAAAGCACCAAAACAATCAAGGGATCCAAAGTGATCATTGAGCAGAGGATGAAGATTCTAAACAATCAAGGCAGTGTCATGAGGTTTTCCTAGGAGAGAGTGTTGAATCATAAGATCAATTTGGCAAGTCGGTGCAGGGATCAATGGGTGGTCCTCAAGTATAGTAAAATTATCTCCTAAAAAGGGGTCTATAGCAAGAGGAGGTATGTGTACTAATTGATCAAGGTAGGGCTCTAAGGTTGTGGGTGGATCAAACAACTCTTCTATCCCTATGAATATTTCTTTACTCAAGGTGTGAGGACTCTCAATGGTAACCTCTAAGGCTGGTGTTGTGATGCCTTCTTGCGTCTAGGTTTTGTAATTCCTTCAATCTTAGGACTGGGAACGGGCTATGGTGATTCTAAGGATTATATTTGATCAGGCTCAAGTTTAGGTTTCAAGAGTAGTGGTTGCAAAGATGGATAAAGATGAGATTGTTGACAAATAAAGTTTATGGTGCTAGGTGAGTTGTGAAGCGGTGTTATTTCAGTTTGCCCAAGGTCAACTTCCATCTCTTGTGGGTCAAGGTCATCCTCACTATGTAATTTGGGGCATATATCTCAAATTCTAGTTCTTCTTCAAGGCATTGGGTAGCTATGGTTCAGGATTGAATAGTGGAGTCCTGAAGGTGGGTATTACCTTTTGGCTTGTTATCTTTAGGTGATGAATCTTTGGTGGGAGTCCTGAAGGTGGGTATTACCTTTTGGCTTGTTATCTTTAGGTGATGAATCTTTGGTGGGTGCCTTTGGACTTGGTAAGACAAGTGAGTTATCCTTAGCTTTTAGTTGAGGTGGTGGAGCTCTAGTTTGTTCAACTTGCCTCTTCCTAGCCAATTCATATTCAATTCTATGTGTTTATTGATAGGCACCATCTAAATTTCTAATTGAGTGAGTCATTAAAGATTCTCTAATTTACCTCGTTGGCCCATTTATAAACCTATTCAATTTTGACCATGGTTCCTCATAGAAGCTACACCTAAAGAATAAGTCATCAAACCTATCCTTGTATCTGGTCATAGAGTCATTTCCTTAGGTAAAGCTACACAATTGGTCATACATTCGTTTCTCAGAACTTGGGAATGCATATTTCTCCCTTAAGTTCCTGCTCATATCCTCCCACGTAGTGATTAGTGGCGTCATACATTATTCCATTTTCTACCAGTACATTCGAGTAGAGTCACATAAAAAAGATCGAGCATAGCTTATCTCACTAAATCTAGGTATATCATTTTTCTCAAGGGATTGCTCAATAAGCATAAGCCATTCTAGGAATGCATGAGAGCCTTGATCGCCGTTAAAAGTAGGTGGGTCTCTAAAAGGTTTATCATAGATATCTCTAAGGGGTCAGGTAACCTTAAGGTGTGTGTTTTGAGTTGTATACCTTTCATCATATTCTTAGAGTGACTCTAAGTTTTCCATCTTTGAGGTTAGGTAATTTAGTGAATTTGAAAGGTTGTCAAGTTTGTTGATAAGGATAGTAATGGATGACTATTTCAGTTCAGGCATCCTTTCATTCAAACCACTCCTAGTGTGCATCATTGTGGAGGAACTAACAAATACAACATTCAAGCAATTGGTCAATCTTGGAACACACAATCAAGCTTTCGGTTGCAATTTAGGAAAAACAACAAGCTTTTTATGTGAAAACAAGTTGTAGTAAGGTTTAACACAGATTGCAATTCAGAAATTCTAAAGCCAAGTAATTCTTAGTGTAAAACACATAAATAGATGTCCAAATCATAAAACAACCTTAACCGAAATTTTGGTTTGATGTGTGATGTGTCCATAAGTGCATAGATACGTCTAAGTAATAAAAAGATATCGAACCCACAGAGACCTGTGTTAAGTACAAAATAGTCGAATTCTTATTAGCTAAGCGATCAGTGTTACGTTGGGTATAGAAGAACGAAATAGCGAAAACTGTCGTAGAAGATTGGAGAGAGAAAACTAGGACTAAGGTTTCATCACTTCTTAATTCTCATGACTAGGTATAATAAACTTGTTATTAGTTATTCAAATCATGATAAAGAAAAGTTTACTTAAACAAAGAAATTGTCTCCTCTCAGACATCAAATTTACACAGAACAGCTTTCACTCTCGTGACTTGCTGCTCAGTGTTAAATAAAAGTAAACCAGACAAAGAAAACTAAAATCACTCTCGTGGTTTAACTCTCAATGTCTACTTCTTAAGCAAAATTAAATACTCTCGTATATTAATTTTACAGGGTTTACCTAGGGGGTTCTAACAATCAAAATCACCTCTCGGTCCATATTATCGTATCTGAAACAATAGAATCAATACTCAAATGTAAAATAAACATCATAAATTAGGGTTCTAGGACTTAGCTACTCTCGTAGTCTAGGTTTCTAGATCTAATCTAAGGGTTCCAGGTTTATAAATCACCTCTCGGTCCATATTACAAATCCTAAAACATGCAAATAATAATTTCAAAGTAAATAAATCACATAGGCAAAATTATCATTTAAAGAATAACTAATAGAGTAAAAAATCATCTAGTTATTACAAAATTAAAAAGGGATTACTCCCTACCATGGAGTTGAAATCACAATACAAATTCATCTTAAATAATCAGAATTCGACAGAGAAAGAATAAGAAAAGTTACTGATTTCAGAAGGGTGTGAAAATTTCATACCCCTGTGAATTTTTTCAGGTTGCTACAGTACTGCTACAGTACTACTGCATTACCTGTGCTATAGTAAACCACGAACTTCTTCCTTGGCTGAGAATTTCTTTCGCTGATTTCTCCCTCGATTGAACTCCTTTCAATCTGAAAATTTTGGTGTGTCGTCTCCTCCCTTGGGTGAAGCTTCTCTGAAATTTCGCCGCCAAAGGTGGTCTCTATGCCTCTCGGCGAGAGGCCGAGCCCTAGCGGCGCCTCTCTCGATTTCTCCCTCGATTCTTGATGAGAATGGATGATTGCCGGCTTGAAATCCTCTCCTCTACTTATAGAACGATTCTTTAGTTTTAGATTTTCCGATTAGGGCTCTGATTTGTCTAATTTTGCTTCAGAAAAATTAGATTTTGGAGCTGCTGCGGAAGACTTGGGTGGATAGAATTGCGGTTGTGATAATTATCACAGTAGTGCCGTAATTTGTTCTGTGTATTTTTTTGGGATAATTACGGCCTTGATATTATTACGGCAGTGCCATAATTCTCTCTGTGAAAAATTTTAATGAAATCACAGCCATGAAAATAATCAGGGCACTGTCATGATTCTTTCTGTGAACTTCAAATTTATTCCAATAAAATCACGGTCGTAATAATAATTACGGTAGTGTCGTAATTTTGCTTTAAACTCCGATTTGTTTGAAAATTGATGGGCAGCTTTGTCTCGACGTCAGGAACTCATTCGGGCACTCAGATGCTTCAAAATCCATCATATTTTGATCATTTTCCCCTGAAATATCACAAAAATGAGAAGAGGTGTAGATTCCGAAATAATTGACCAAATAAATTGAAAAACAAGCAAAAAAGCATAAAAATGATTCAAAAGACTATACGATCAATATAAAATTTACTATGAATTTTTGAGTCATCAATGTGCTGAAATCTAGTAGATGTTATAAGGTTTACAAATATCAAACTTAGCACAAAAACACAACAAGAAGGTTTCCTAACCAGATGTGAAATCTTAGCAAGGGTTATGATTAAACAAGTGCCGAGATCACCCTTTCAACAAAGGAAGCTTTGGTGGTGAGCAACAATGCTTTCCAAAGCCTATTTGAAATCTAAACTTGACCTTCTATGAGGAACTTGTTATGAAACCTCACTATGTGATGAGGCCACAAGAACAAGCTCTAACTCCAACAAACTAGGTGAAAAGCAAGAAACAAATCCCAAAACAAGAGGAATTCGGATTAGGGTTAAGCAAAAATGTATCACACTAATCCTACTTTGAGAATACACTCCTGGCTCCATAATAAAATTTACAAGGAGGCATACCTATTGGATGAGTGGTGTAGCACAAGCTACGAGGTGGGGAAAATATGTAGAAATCGCAACCAAATACGTATGTGAGCAACTGACGGTAAAATACAAATAACTACGACAAACAACTACAATTTCACTCAACTGAAAACTACTAACTAAATAGAAGCGGAGCTCCAAATCCCATGTACACTCCTACACTTCTGAATCAAGACAACCCTAGACTCTTGAGTTACAAGCCCCCTTGCAGCTACCACCTGTAGACTACTACTTGTGAACTACCTATCTACTAGGTTCTAGCTCATTTTTACAAGCTAAGGAGGGTAAAACCACACCACACACATGAGTGGTTGTTACAACTAATATGCTAACAACTCTAAATACAAAAGCTAAAAAGATGTTATAACTTTAACTAAAAATATTCTAACAACTAAGGTGTCTAGAGTAAACTTCAAGCCAAATTAATATGAGCCATCCATTTGAGTTTGATGATATCTCCTGATCCTAATGCCTGATCTGAGATTTGAAGGTGTAGATGGATAGATCTGGTCTGACTTAGTCAGGATCAACACCTAGATCATCCTATAACTCATCCGATTGGGGTAGATCTAATAGGAACAGTGTTAACCATCGATTGCTTAAGATATGGATCTAGCCATTGAAGAGAGGGCTGAGAGCTAGTAGCCGTTGGATGAGAGCCATGCAATCTGGGCCGTTGGAGGTGAGCAATCTTCATATTCATTCCATGTGAGTTAGGGCGAGCAGAGGTTGCTGCCAGTTGTCGTTCGGTGTCCATTCACCGGAGCTACTTTAGTTGAAGGCATGGGAAGTGACGACTGGTGGATGGTGAGCTTCCGATGTCGGATGGTGGCGCGCTGGGCAGGAAACAAAGTGGAATGTTGGCAAAATCTATCGACTGGAAAAGCTTCTGATCCTGGCGATCCATCAGATGGATGGGCAGATCCTCCCAGCTGTGGGTTCGTGGCAACGAGAAGAGGCTGTGGCTGGAATTTGGAGTCGATCGGCGCTGTGGATGGGGTAGTACAGAGGACGCTGGTGCCGAGGATAGTGATGTTCAATTTCGGTGATCTGGCCGTTTGATGGCCTGATCCTTCGGACCACAAGTTCGCATGGGTGAGGAGGTGCCATCGCTGAAGTTTTGTGCTGATTGGAGCCACGGATGGGGTGGATCACGCTGGCCAGATAGAGCAGACGATGCCTATGTTTTTCCAAATGTCACCAGGAGAAACATAACCAGGTCGTGCATTTCTCAGCGACTGCTGAATTTCTGGGTTTGTGTTGCATCAACTCTCCCATGGTGGGAAAAATTCTGAAAGCTCAGATTTTTCTCACAATTCGGTGACCTAAGGTGCACAATGGCCTCCATTTTACACCTACAGTTGCTCAAATAGATTTGATGTAAAAAATCGACATGCAAACTAATAAGAAGGTGTACAAATGCAAACATAGACTCATAAGATTGAATTGGTAGGTGTATGGATGGACAAGGGTGCGGATGCAAACCAACTATTGTTTTATCATGCATGGGTGGGGATCGACCTATGTAACCATCTTTCAGGATGGTATCATAGTCATGTGGGACATGTTGGGAGATGTTCAGAAGCAATGAGGTGAGACATAGGGCAAGATTTTGGATCTTAATGCAAATGAGATGTTGACTTCTAACCTTTGACCCTAACAAATCAACAAGGTTGCCATCGTGCCATTTTAGCAAATGCAAAGGGACAACGTACTCAATAGAAGGTGTTGGGGGCCAAGCCATGTTGTTGCTATTGGGAAACCTCAGGGATTTTAAAATTTTTTACATACACAGATACATATAGCGAAAGAAAATCCCCGAAGTAGGCTAGTCCCAAAAACCTAGAAGATCGAGTCTAGCGAGGGGGTTGACACGGTGAGTAAGAGATAGTACCTCAAAGCAATTGATGGAGAAAGTGATGTAGGCGCCTAAGTGTTCGCCCTCTGTAGTCTCGCACACAACCGATGCTTGAGTTCTCTTCTTCCAAGCCTGGTGCTAGCCTCGGGACGAAGATCCACGCCAAGGGAGTGCCTCTTGATCACTTGCGCCAACAACCAAGGAGTAGAGGTGCCAAGGGAAGAAGAAGAAGATGAAGCCACCAAGCCTTCTAGCACCTTGCGCCAAGGAAAGGAAGAAGGATGGATGAAGAAGCTTGCGGCCTTTGATGGAAGAAGACTTGCGTCTATGGATGATGCTTTTGCCCTTCAATGTTGCTCACAGCAAGGAGAGGAATAGTACACTCAAGGGGGCGGCAAGGCATCAAATATATAGGAACAAGGGGTGGTTAGGGTTAATTGGAAGGTGTAGGTGATTAGGGCTTGGATTAAGGAGTTTAATCAATCAATTATCTTGATTGATTCCTTTATTCCATATGTGCATAAGCCTTGCCTAAGCAAGCCAATGCCATATGCGCCTAACACCTTCCTAATGAAGTAAACTTTCCATCCATGTGCCAAGACCAAGTCAAGACATGATGGAAGTTTTCCTAATGAGGCTTGGGCGCAAGTCCTAATGCAATTAGGACTCTAATTATGTCAATAATTAGCCCCACTTGCGCCCATCATATCTCAATCAATATCTCAAGTGATCAAATCAAATCCAATCCAAATTAATCACTTGGAAGATACCAATCATAGCAATAGGCGCCAATCCTAGTCCAACTAGGACTCTACATGCGCCTATCCCATATTATCTTCCCCATTATACCTTTTAACCCAATTATCTCTTCATGACAACTTATTCGTAAGCCCCATTAAGTAATGGGCCTAGCCCAAACTTCATTATGCATGTTAACCAAGTCATTGGATCCAATCCAATGTAACCAAGGTCAAATGAGGCTAACCATGGTTAATTTTTGGTCAATATGCCAAAATTGAAGTTTGGCTCCAATAAGCTTCTTCTATCTCATCAGGCCCATTGGCGTTGATGAAATCTCCCAAATAGATTCGAGTTATGAAATAACTCGATCAGAAGGCTATCCGATCAATACAAAAACTCGAGCATCAAGGTGTGCGACCCTGTAGGTTCCTCTGACGTTGGCAGTGATGAACTTAGGTCATCACAAGTAGTGAGTGACACCTAGCAGTGCATCACTACTACCCAAGTCTTCGGAATGGATATCGACATCGACATCCCCATCATCACAACAAGGTACCAATGCATTATAGTTCCTTTGCCAAACTGATATCGGATTGGACAAGTGTGTCACCACTTGTTTTCACCTAATCTCATGGTCATGACTAAATCAAATTCTCACCTGGGTATGGCTAGACGCTTTCAGTCATAGAACCATAGGGGGGCCCATGGATATCAAGCTTCACTTAAGAAGGGGCGAATACTATATCTCTCCATTGATCTTGTCATATGGGTCGTGACATACTCAATGACAACCGTTATGACCTCCTAACTACGGTGAGGGGTTAGGTTGTATCAAAGCATATCCCTAACCATGTGGAAGAGTCAATGACCTCAAGTCAAAGGATCAGTGCATCTCCTATCACTTGTGAGGTTAACTCATGACATAAAGTGTCGCAGCAGGTGATGACACTGAAATTTATAGTAAATTTTATGCCCTTTCATATATCTTTTTGTGTCAAATTCATGAACCTTTGCTTATTTTTATGCCTTTTTTTTATCAATTACTGCAGAATTTACTCTTCTTGGTTTTTGATGATTTTTAGGCAAAAGGCACGATTTTCAGGCATTTTCAAGCAACCAAGATGCATGAATGAATTCCCACCATCAAGAGAAGATAATATGTCAAATTTCATGAAGATTGGAGCTTCAGACCAAATTACGGCAGTGCCGTAATCTATATTATGGTACCGTATTTTGACGGCTACTGTAATATCAGAGCACTGCCGTAATTTGGGAATTTTTCATCCAGAAAGATTTTTGGAAATTACGGTACTACCGTAAAGATTTTTACGGGCCATAATTTACAGCGCTTTCCGAGCAGAAACTTTGGCTGAAAATACGGCATCGCCGTAAGACTTTCTACGGCCCGTAATTTGGGTTGATTTTCCACCCGAGAGATTTGGGGAAAATACGGCACTGCCATAAGGGATTTTATGGTACCGTAATTCCAGACAGATTTCCACCCGAGAACTCGACTGAAATTATGGCAGTGCCATAACCAAAAACACGGCCGTAATTATAACCTAGAGGCGCGATTTTCATGGTCAAATTTGAGTTCAATTTTTGCGGGTTCGATTACGGACAATCGGGATAATGAAATTCAAAGCTGTAAGAAGCAAAAAGAGAGCTTTTGACGAGACGAAGGGGGAGACACCAAAAGCCCTAATTTGTATCCACTGAAAAAGGAGAAATCGAGTTTCATGCCGCCGCCTTAGGGTTCACCGCCGGGAAGAGTACAGTGCATCTCCAGCCATGAAATTTGAAGGGAAGCTTCGCCTGGAGCAAGAGAACATACCCCAGAAGTTTCAACATGAAAGGATCTCGATCGGAGGAGAAATCGACGAAGAACCCAGCGCCAGCACTATTCAGACGATTATTACGGCTGTAATTTTCAATACAGCCGTGTGGTTATTCGTTCTTCCCCTTTCTTTTTGATTTCTGATCGCTAGAAACTATGGTTTATTGTAATCTTTTCTCCATGCTAGCTTAAACCTTTTGTGGGACATGGGGGAGTAATTCCCTTTGATTTCTTAATGACTAGATAAACTTTTCATTACTTCGTCACGTATAATTTTAGCATGATAATTCTACTTTTGTGATACTTGTTCTTTGATTCTCCATAGATACATGTTATTAATCATGTTTTAAAGTTTTCGCAATAAGGACCGAAAGGTGACTTACTTGAGAACTTGGAACCCTAGATTTGAATGTTAGGAACTTACTGTAAGAAATTAAGTTAGTTCTTGTTTCTTGATTTTAAAAAGAATAATTGCCATGTTTAATAATATGAATCTAGGATTGAGTCATTTTATCAAACGTGAAGATCTTGTGTGAAAGTAAAGATCGGAACGTTGGAGAACCTTAAGTAGAACTTATGTTGAGACTCGGATGCGCGAAAGTGATTCTTGAGTTCTTTGATGGATGTTTTTACTTATTTTCAGCTTGGGATAGATCTTGCACGAGAGCGAGGATCGGTCCTTGCTAGATTGTCTACACGAAAGTGAGATGATCTTTTTATGAAGTAAATTATATCTTTATCATGATAAAATTAAACTGACGAATTTCCATTCATATCTAGTCATAAAAATCAAAGTGGATGAAACCCTAGTCCCAATTCCTCTCTATGATATTTTCGTTAGCTTTTGAGAATTCACTTACATAATTTCGAGTGCCTAGATAGTAAGAAATCGATTATTCGGTACTTGACGAATGAGGTCTCTGTGGGTTCGATATTTTATTACTTCGAGTATCCGTGCATTTGCAGACACAATAAGTTTTTCGCGCCGTTGCCGGGGACCTTGGTTTTTGTCAATATTGAAGATATTGAGAGTATTGCTAGACTATATTTTATTTATGATGTATCTTTATGTTCTTTTCTGTTTACTTGGGTTATTTAATCTATCTGCTTTAGACTGCATAGGAAATTTTGATCTGATGGCAGACCAGAGATCACTTAGGGACTATGCAGCCCCTAAGCCAAAAGAAATACATTTTAGCATTGTCAGACCAGTAATTGAAGCTGATAATTTTGAGATAAATCCTGCCTTCTTGTCCATGATCCAGCAGAATCAGTTTGGAGGAGCTCCAATTGAAGATCCTTATCAACACTTACATCTTTTTCTTGAATATTGTGATACCATTAAAATTAATGGGGTTTCTGATGATGCACTAAAACTAAGACTATTTCCTTTTTCTCTTAGGGACCGAGCACGATCTTGGCTACATTCTCGACCTACCGGTGCCTTCACCACATGGGAACAACTGTCAAATGCTTTCTTGATGAAATATTTTCCATCAAGCAAGACCATACATCTGAGGAATCAAATCACAAGTTTTACACCAAAGGATGGCGAATCCTTTAGCAGGGCATGTGAGCGTTTCAATGATTTACAACAGAAGTGTCCTCACCATGGCCTTGAAAATTGGGTTTTAATTCATACATTTTATAATTGTCTACTTTATAGCACCCGCCTAATTATTGATGCTGCTGCAGGAGGAGCCCTCATGAGCAGAACCATTGAAGATGCTTTTACCTTATTTGAAGAAATGTCCTTGAACCATGACCAATGATAGGCTCCTAAAGAAGGAATGCTATACTGTCATCAACATGGTAAGAATGAGAATGAGGGTTGGCAAACCCTAACTAATGAGGTAAATTCTTTTAGTGTAGAATCTTTACTTGAAAAATTTATGGCTAATCAAAAATAAAGAAATTGAAGATCTTAAGGGAATGGTCAGTCAACTTGCCTCTCAAGTAGAATCCTTAGCTACTCACAATAAAACTCTAGAAGATCAAATACCTGATGAACACTGTAATGCTATCATCACTAGAAGTGGGAGAAAATTAGAGGAACCAAAAGGGAAAGTTGAGAATAATAGAAAAGGGCTTAGTGATGAACATGACCATGAGTTAGAGTTAGAAAAATCTCCTGAGCATGAGCAGTCCCAAACTAGTTTGTCATCTCACAAGGGTGGTGAACTTAAAGGTGATATGCCATGCCAGAAAGATATTTCTAAATCTAATTCACTTACACCATATAGGTCACATATACCCTTTCCCCAAAGGTTAGTACAAGCAAAATTAGACAAACAATTTGAGAAATTTTTAGATGTTTTGAAAAAGCTTTATATTAACATTTCGTTTACTGAATTTTTATCTCAAATGCCATCTTATACAAAATTTTTGAAAGAAATATTGTCTAATAAGAGAAAGATAGAAGACTATGGTACTGTGGCTTTAACTGAGGAATGTAGTGCTATTATCCAAAACAAAGTGCTACCAAAATTGAAAGATCCAGGTAGTTTCTCTATCCCTTATTTTATTAGTAGTATGGCTTTTGACCGAGCCTTATGTGATTTGGGTGCTAGTGTAAGCCTAATGCCATTGTCTATCTGCAGGAAATTGGACATGGGAGAGCTCAAACCAACTTCTATATCTTTGCAGCTCGCCGATCGTTCGTTGAAGTACCCTGTAGGAATTCTTGAAGATGTGCCTATCCAAGTAGGTAAATATTTCATTCCAGTAGATTTTGTAGTTCTTGAGATGGAAGAAGATGCAAAAATCTCCATCATACTTGGTAGACCATTCTTAGCCACAGCAGGAGCACTTATTGATGTAAAGGATGGTAAGCTTACACTTAACATTGGGGATGAAAACATTGAGTATGACTTGCATGAAGCCATGAAAAACCCCTCAAATTCTGGATCTTGTTGTAGTATACATGCTGTAGAAGATATTATCTATGATCTTACTGATTTATTTGTTGAAACCAATGAATATGACACTGATTTAGATTCTGCTCTTGATTCTAAAGTAGAAACAAACTCTGGAACTGATAAATTATTAGATTGCAGAGCTTGTGATAATGAAAAGAGTGAAGAAAGAAAGACTCCAAAAGTAGAACTTAAAGCTTTACCTGATAACCTTCGTTATTAATTTCTTGGTCTTGATTCTACTTAACCTATTATTGTTGATCCACAGCTTGGGAAAAGGGAGACAAATTTGCTTCTCAAGGAATTAAGGATTCATAGAAAGGTAATTGGGTACTCAATTGATGACTTGAAGGGCATTAACCCGTCTTTTTATATGCACATGATCTTGATGGAAGAAGAACACAAGCCACATGCAGATTTTCAAAGAAGACTTAATCCCTCTATGAAAGAAGTTGTAAAGAAAGAGGTTCTGAAATTACTTGATGCAGGTATTATCTATCCTATCTCTGATAGCAAATGGGTAAGTCCTGTACATTGTGTTCCTAAGAAAGGAGGGGTAACTGTCATGAAAAACAAAGACAATGAATTGATTCCTGTTAGAACTGTCACTAGTTGGCACATGTGCCTAGATTATAGAAAATTGAATGCTGCCACTAGGAAAGACCACTTTCCTTTACCTTTTATTGAGCAGATGGTTGAAAGACTGGCAAACCATTCTCACTTCTGTTTCTTAGATGGGTATTCTGGTTTTTTCCAAATTCCTATACATCCTAATGATCAAGATAAAACCACTTTCACTTGCTCGTATGGAACTTTTGCATATAGGAGAATGCCTTTTGGTTTATGCAATGCGCCTACTACTTTTCAGAGATGTATGATGGCTATTTTTCTGATTTTATTGATGATTTTATGGATGTATTTATGAACGATTTCTTTGTATACGGTTCTTCTTTTGACGTTTGTTTAGCTAATTTATCTTGGGTTTTGCAGAGATGTGAAGAAACTAACCTTGTGCTTAATTGGGAAAAATGTCATTTCATGGTTAGGCAAGGGATAATTTTGGGGCACTTGATTTCAGAGAGAGGAATTGAAGTTGACAAGGCCAAAGTTGAGGTGATAGAGAAATTGGAGCCACCCACTATAGTAAAGGAGGTCCGGAGCTTTCTAGGACATGCAAGATTCTATCGGCGATTCATCAAGGATTTCTCTAAACTTGCTAGATGATGTAGGGACATCTTTAGGGACTTAATCTTGTGTTTTCTTTCCCCTTGTTTTGTTGTAATTAGCCTAGGTTTTATTTTCTAAGCATTTTAAATTTTTAGTTAATGTATTAGGCTGCAATTAGTTTAAGTTTGCATTCTCCTTATTTTAGTAGGATTAGCTAAGTCCAAAGTCAAATAGTCAACATCTCAAAGAAGGTCAAAGCTCAAATTGAATATCACATCAAGCTTCAATCTTCAGCCAAGCTCATCAAAGGAAATCAAGGCATCCCAATGACAAGTCAACAATTGGAAGACAAAGTCAACTTCAATCAAGCAACAACGTTACATGCATGCAAGTTCTTCACGCCAATCTTCAACTCTAGTCAACATGCTACTTCAGCCAAGCACCATCCAATTAACACCATACAAAAGTCAACAGCCAATTAGACTTCACCATCTCTTGCATGCGCCAAAGAACTCAAGCAGCCATCTTCAGCCGAGAACTCCAAGTAAAGCAGCCTACCAAATCTTAGCTGCTAAGCAAACATTTACTTAGCATGCAACCGCCCCTAGCTACCAATCAAGTTGCTTTAAGAATGGCATCATCACTACCCTTCAAATTCAAACCAAGAGAAAGCAGCCACTAGATTAAACTGAGGGAAATATTGTCATTGAGGGTGAAAAGGCTATAAGAACGAATGTAATTCTCATTTTGGAAAAGTGAAGTTAAGTATATTTTTGGAACCTTCGTGGTGTTGTCTTCCTCCTTGTGAGGTTAGGTTTAGGTTATGTAGTTCTCCTCTTCCCCCTTAGCTTGCTAAGCTAAGGGTTTCTCTTCTCTTCTTCTCTTCTTCTCTTCTTCTTCCTTTTCTCTTCTCTTCTCCAACTCTACTCAAACTTCCGCCCTGCGTCACTAGACCTCTTACAAATTTACTTTGTAAATATGTTAAATTTTCTTTTGATGAAGATTGTTTATCTGCTTTTCAAGAATTGAAGAAAGCTTTGGTTTCAGCACCTATCATTCAGCCTCCAGATTGGGATTTGCCCTTTGAGCTCATGTGTAATGCCAGTGATTATGCAATAGGAGCAGTTTTGGGACAGAGAAAGGAGAAAAAGCCTTATGTTATTCATTACGCTAGCAGGACCTTGGATGAAATACAGAGGAATTACACTACCACTGAGAAGGAACTTTTAGCTATAGTATTTGCCTTTGATAAATTCAGATCATACTTTATTAACTCCAAAGTGGTAGTGTACACTGATCATGCAGCTGTAAGGTACTTAATGCAGAAAAAGGATACTAAACCACACTTGCTTAGATGGATTTTACTTTTACAAGAATTTGATTGGAGATTAAAGACAAAAAGAGATCAGAGAACTTTGTTGCAGATGATCTTTCAAAGATTATGGTGAATACTAAAAAGAATGATGTAATCAATGATTCCTTTCCTGAAGAACAACTTTTCGCCATTGAACAAATCAGAGCCCCTTGATATGCTGACATTGTGAATTAACTTGTAGCTAATGTTTTCCCTCCTTATTTGAGTTATCAAAAAAGGAAGAGATTCTTGGCTGAGGTAAATCACTATTTTTGGGATGAGCCTTATGTGTTTAGAAGATGTGCAGATGACATTTTTAGAAGATGTGTATCTGAAGAGGAAATCACAGATATATTGTTTCAATGTCATGGATCCTCTTATGGTGGTCATGCTGGTACTGAGAAAACTGCTTTTAAAGTGTTGCAATCAGGATTTTATTGGCCTTCAATTTTTAAAGATGCTAGAAACTTTGTTTTATCTTGTGATAGATGTCAAAAGACAGGTAACATTAACAGAAGACATGAGATGCTACTATCTTGTTGGGAAACCCCGGGGATATTTTAAAAAATTTTCATAGAAAGCACAGCGGAAGAATAACCCCCGAAACAGGCCAGTCCCAAAAATCCAGTGAAGATCGTCATGTGAGGGAGTCGACATGATGAGATGAGAAGGTACCTTGAAGCAATTTGAGACGATGTCGATGTAGGCGCCCAAGTATGCGCCCTTTGTAGTCTCGCACACACGGATGCTTCGAGTCTTCTTCTTCCATGCTCGGTGCTAGCCTCGGGAAGAAGATCTACGCCAAGGGAGTTCCTCTTGAACACTTGCGCCAATCACCAAGGTGGGGAAGCGCCAAGGGAAGAAGAGGAAGAAGATCTCTTTAGTCTTGATGGAAGAAGAGGAGAAAATCTCTAAGAACCCCAAGCTTTCGCCCCTCCACTTGTCTCCACGCCTCCAAGAGGAATTAGTGCCATGAGAGGGGTGGGCTAGGGTCTCTTTTATAGAGATCATGTGTGGCTTGGAGAAGAATTAGGAGAGCATGATTTTAGGAATTAATTAATTAAATCCTAATCCAATTAAGACTCTAATTAATTTAAATAAAATCAGCAGTATTAAATCTCCACAAAAATAGGACTCTAATTAATTAATTAATTAGCCCATATTTTTATCTCAAATGATTAATTCAAAATCAACTTTAATTAATCACATGATATTAATTAAGGGATAGGCGCTAACCCTAGTCTAACTAGGGTTAAATATGCACTTACCTTTTCTTCTCCTTAAGCCCAATTAACTTATCAGTAAGCCCAACTATATAATGGGCCTAGCCCAAGGTCCATTATGCATGCTAATCAACCCATTGGATCCAATCCAATTTAACCGAAGGTCAAACGAGGTTAACCATGGTTAATTTAGTCAATATGCCAAAAATGGAAGTTGGCCTTAATAAGTTTCTTCCATCTCATTAGGCCCATTGGCATTGATGAATCTCCCAAATAGATCTGAATTAGCCAATAACTCGATCCAAAGGCTATCCGATCAATACGAAAACTCGAGCAACAAGGCGTGCGACCCTGTAGGTTCCTTTGATGTTGGTAGTGCTGACCTAAGGTCACCACAAGCAGTGAGTGGCACCTAGCAGTGCATCGTTGCTACCCAAGTCATCGGAATGGATATTGACATCGACATCCCCATCATTGCAACTAGGCACTGATGTATTATAGTCCCTTTGCCAAACTGATATCTAATTGGACAAGTGTGTCACCACTTGTTTTAACCCAATCACATGGTTATGACTAAATCAGGTTCTCACCTGGATTTGGCCATACACTTTCAATCATAGAATCATAAGGGGCCCTATGGATATCAAGCTTCCCTTAGGAAGAGACAAATCCTCTATCTGTCAATTGATCTTCTCATATAGGTCGTGACATACTCAATGACAACTGTTATGACCTCCCAACTACGGTGAGATGTTAGTGTTGGGGTATGCCCTTAAGGCTAATGTTTGAGGCCTTGGGATTGTATCAGTATCATGTAATAAACTCTTATGTTTATAAAGGCATGGTTGTTATTCAGTTTGTTACCTTGTCTGCTGTAATAAGTGTACTTCTGAATAATGTCTCAAAGCTGTTCAGCTGGGCTGACATGCTGTAAAGTCCTTAGTCGAAATATCTTGGTGAACATGAGACAACCTTGATATGATTGAGACTAATATGTGTTCTAATCTTATAGGATGCTTCGAGCATGGAATAAGATGTAGACTCATGGGTACATTGGATGTACTGGACAGACCCTACTAGGATATTCAATTGTTTGTCACAATGTGAATAATCCTTGTTTGCATCAAGTGGCACATGTCCTCTGACTTGAGATTACTTGTGTTTCTAAATGATGATTGTCATTGTTTTGAGGTTGTTCAATATCATTTGAAACATAATGGTTATAGACTATCTTGGATAATGATCATGAGTCAGGTTAGGGCACTAGTGATAGATACAGGATTGCCGTCTCCTTGTTTAAGGAGTGTGATGTTCTAAAGGGGCCCCCCTTGAATGAGATGATTGAGAAAGTGTATGGCCATACCCAGGTGACAGTGTTCATCTGATCTAATCATGCTCGTAATATTGGAGTTACAAGCTTGACTTGCTTGTCCAATAAGAACATCCAGTGGCAAAGGATATATGCATGCCTTGTGAAGTTGATTCACACTTATGCTATGGTTTGGGTGTAGTCTTGGAAGACTCTTTCCTTTATATCGGGAGACAGTGATGTGTTGCTAGATACCCCTCACTGATCGTGATAATGAAAGTTATCGTTACCGACATTTAAAGGAAACCCTCAGGGTCGCACAATTTGATGATATGGCTTACTTGAGTCAGATCGTGTGGACTGAATTATTTGGGTTCAGTTTAAAGGGATTATAAGCTCTGATTATAAGTGAGATCTGGTCTAATCATGTTTGATTGATTAGGGCTTGAGATCGGTAAGCTTTGATCGAGAGAGTTGATGCTAGATCGGTGAGATCAGAAGCATCAGGAGATGAACGGTTGGATCTGGAGCCTTAGGGTTTAACGGTGATCTAAACCAATGCTTGGGTTAATTGATCTTTGAACCAAAATTGAAATGCATTCGATTTGCTTGAACCGGTTCACATGTGTGAACGCTTGGTTCATTGGTTGAAAGCGTTTTCTTTGATCGGTTATGAGATCATGGCGCATGATTTCCATTTATGGAAAGTCATGAAGGCCTCAACGCCTTAACGCCCAAAACGCCTCTACACCTCAACGTCAAGGCGTTCGCTTGGAGGTGAACGAAGATACTCTCGTGGATTGAGGTAGTTGACGAAGAGGAGGTCTCGGTGAAGGCACCAAGCGATCTCATCCCTTCCATACGTCAAGGACACCTTGGGCACTTGCTAGCACAAGGAACGCCAAAGGAAGTAGGCGGCATCTTCTTGTGTGCGTCAACTTTGGAGAAGGTTCATTTGCGCCTTTGCTTCCAAGGCTCCATCAAACCGATGGCTATGGTATGAGATCTTCTTTCGATCTTTACAACGTCTTAAGGTTGATCATATGAACATATATTCATGCGATCTTGATATTACCCTAATTCCGCTGCCAAAAGAATTTACATGCGCCCCCTTTAGGGTTTGATCTGCTTGCGCTCCCCCTCGAAGGGGACCCTTCAATTGGTATCAGAGCCACGGTTCTGTATATGCTCATTTGATTGCCTTTATGTGATCCTTGTTTGCGTTTGCTATGCTTAGATCTAATCACATGCCGCAAAACTACATGCTAGTTTTATTTAGATGTATGCGCATGTTTGTTGGCGCTTGTTTTGACAAATCAAAATATCATGTGCGCGCCTCATCTAGACCTAAGGCCCTACATTAAACCCTTAGATGGGTTGATGGGGTTGAAAGCATCTTCTAGGTTGGATCAAAATAGTCTGATCAGACCATCTGACAGCCTAGATGGGTTGACCAGATAGCACCTGTGCGCAAGCATGAGGTGGCTATAGGTCGACTGCATCAAGGGCGTGTAGCGAGGTCTGGTTGAGACGGCTACTGAACACACATGAGTTAGGCCCGGGGTCACACCTGCTTGCCGACACTCATGAGGGTTGTTCAGCCCTTTGCGCATGCATGGTTGACCATTAGGTCAACTCAAGTCAGTTAGGACTTGGTGCATGCAAGGGCAGTCGATCTGACTAGAAGGATGAGTGGATCCCTATCAATGAACCATTGTAAGGTTGTAAGGGCACATAAGAAAATTAAAATTGATGCCAATGGGGTTTTCGAAAATTTTATTTTCTTTTGGATCACATGTTGATTGTAGGCATATGTTTGTTTATTTAATCTTATGTGGGCTGCCCGTGTTAATGTGTGCTGTGCTGGGGCCTGCGTGCCTGGTTAATTGTAAATTTAATATTATTGTGATCTGCGCATCACTTTTATTTAATGTATAATGTGTAATTGACCTGCGAGTCAATCATGTCTAGATAGATTAAATTGTAAGTTTAATCAGACATGAGCACAAAGCACAGTTGGCAAAGGCGCATGCAGCAGTGGCTTGACCAGGTGGGAGGTCCAGGGTTCGACTCTGGGACCAGGCGCATTTTCCCTGGTGGGCGCACCTCAGCTGCAAATGGCGCTTAGGCCCTGGTTTGGGCCAGATGAGCAGCAAAAGCCCCATGAAGAAAAGCAAGTGAAGACTTAAGTTAATTAAGGTCTTACTTAGGCTATGGGCTTTTACCACATAAGATCCATGCTTTCTTTTATTGTTTAAATAAGTAGAACAGCATGATTTATTTATCTTCTGCTATCACCATAGGAATTGCATGATAGTGAAGAAGATAAAAGACCGTTAAAATCCAACGCTAAAATATCAAGCTCGTATGCCTTCTGACGCGAAACCTCACTGTTCTGATTATCGTTGGAGCCGTGTTGTACCCACTCAGTGGGCACGTCCATCTATCTTCAGACGGTGTGTGATTACACCTGCGTGTTACAGAGAAGGGATTTATCGCTTCTCGTTGCTCAGCATAGCACGTGGTGGTCCAGGGAGTAGGTCGGGTCAGCTTGACCGTGTTGGCTACATATGTGGCGCATATGGTAGCGCATGGAGCAGCCATCTGTGGGGTCAGAGATTGTGTTGTACCAACTCAGTTGGCACAGTCTGCTGGATTGCCTAGATGAAGGGGAATCGCACGGGTTGGCGATTGGCAGGGACTGCCTACCAGAGATTAGTGCTTGTACTCTCTGTGCATCTTATCTCGCCTGAGCGGGATGCGGAGACCAAGTATGAAATCTGGATCCCATCTCACTAAAAGAGTTCTACTCTTTCGGGCTGTTTTGCTGGATTTTTCAGCCAGATAAAATAGTGAGAAAAAGAATCATTCTTAAGTCCTAATTGATTCTTAACATTGATACTGACCTTGCTGTTCTTGCATTGTTGTAGATACCTGCAGCAACGAACACCATGAGCTTCAATGTGCGATCCCTACTGGAAAGGGAGAAGTTTGCTGGGCCAAACTTCTCAGACTGGTTCGGACACCTTAAGATCGTTCTTAAGGCTGAGAGGAAACTGTATGTCCTCGAGACGGCTGTGCCGCCTCAACCCGCTGCGAACGCCGCAAGGGCGGTTCGCGATGCCTATGAAAAGCACGTCAATGATAGCATTGATGTCGCTTGCCTGATGCTAGCGTCTATGACGCCACCGCTGCAGCGTCAGCATGAGGATATGTCGGCTATAGAAATTATAGCGAACCTCAAGATACTGTATGCTGCACAGGCGAGGACAGAACGCTATAATCTGACAAAGCTTTTCTTTCAGAGCAAACTGGCTGAAGGGAGCCCAGTGGGAGCTCACGTGCTCAAGATGATTGGGCACAAGGAGGCTCTAGAGAAACTGGGGCATACCATCAACCAAGAGCTTGCTGTAGATATTATTCTGCAGTCTCTCCCGCCCTCTTTCGATGCGTTCATTATTAACTTTAATATGAACAAAATCGATTGTACTCCGGCAGAGCTGCTGAATATGCTCTTGACTACTGAGGAGACTCTGAAGGGAAAGCCTTCAACCTCTGTCTTAATGGTTCCTTCTAGGAACAAGAAGAAGGGGAAGAAGGGCAAAGCCCCTGTCAAGAATTACAGCAAGGCTCTGAAACAGAAGGTAAAGCGGTCGAAGGACAACAGATGTTTCCACTGTGGCCAGCTGGGTCACTGGAAAAAGGACTGTAAAGCGCTCCAAGGAGACAAGAGGGGAAGCATCGCTTCTGGCTCAGGTATATACGTGACGGAAGTCATGGTTTCATCTTCTTCTATTTCATGGGTATTGGACACTGCATGTGGAGTTCACATTTGTTCAAATGTACAGGAACTCAAGAGAAGAAGACAGGTGGGACAGCATGAGGTGGACCTACGAGTTGGAAACGGGGCACGGGTTGCTGCTGTTGCTGTAGGGGATTATTACATCTCATTACCATCTGGCATTGTATTAGAATTAAACAATTGTTACTTTGTACCCAGTATTACCAAAAATATTATCTCTATTCCTGCTCTTGTCAGGAAAGGGTTTTCCTTTGAATGCAAGATTTCAAAGTGTTATCTTACTCTTGATAATATTGTTTATGCTACTGGTTCAATTAACAATGGGTTATTCATGTTGGACATGGAATTTTCTATACAAAACATTGATAATAAGAAAGCCAAGTATGCTGATGACAGCACCTTGCTATGGCATAGTCGTTTAGGCCATATTAACAAGAAGCGCATTAAGCGGTTGCATGATCATGGACTGCTGGGATCATTCTCCTGTGAGGAGATTGATACATGCAAAGCTTGTTTAATGGGTAAAATGACGAAGGCTCCTTTTCCCAACAAAGGTCAAAGGGCTTCGGGTTTACTTGACCTTATACACAGTGATGTGTGTGGGCCATTTAGTAAACATGCTAGAGGTGGCTATCAGTACTTCATTACCTTTACTGATGATTTCAGTAGATATGGGTATGTCTATCTTATGAGACATAAAAGTGAATCTTTTGACAAGTTCAAAGAGTTCAAGAATGAAGTACAGAATCAGCTAGGCCGAAATATCAAGGCACTTCGTTCTGATCGAGGTGGAGAATACCTAAGTCGAGAATTTACTGACTATCTGAAGGAGTGTGGGATTATCTCACAGCTCACTCCACCAGGAACACCCCAATGGAATGGTGTATCCGAGAGGAGAAATAGAACGTTACTTGATATGGTTCGTTCTATGATGAGTCAGGCTACTCTTCCATATTCCTTTTGGGGATTTGCACTGGAAACAGCTGCAAAGGTACTAAACCGAGTGCCATCCAAGGCCGTTTCAAAGACGCCATATGAGTTATGGTATGGGAAGCAGCCAAGCTTGACATTTATTAAGATCTGGGGTTGCGAGGCTTATGTCAAAAAGCTCGCCTCTGGGAAACTAGAGAGCAGATCTGACAAATGTATCTTTGTCGGTTACCCTAAGGAAACTAAGGGTTATTATTTCTTCGATCCCAAAGAGAACAAGGTATTTGTTGCTCGGACGGCCATATTTCTTGAGAAGGAGTTTCTTCTGCAAGAGGCCAGTGGGAGAGAAATAAAGCTGGATGAGAATCCAGAGGAAGGACAAAGTAGTCAAGCACAGTTGGATGTGCCTGAGCTGGTAGAACAGGTTATTGAACAATCTGAGGCTCAGATATCACGGGAACCGCGTAGATCGGGAAGGATCCGTCGACAGCCTGAGCGCTATGACGGAGTCTACATCATTGATAATGATGAACCCCTCACTTATGCGGATGCGGTCAGTGGACCAGAGTTAGCTAGATGGCTTGAAGCTATGCGAGCCGAGATGGACTCCATGTCAGATAACCAAGTCTGGGATTTGGTTGATCCGCCTCCGGGAGTAATCCCTATAGGCTGTAAATGGATCTTCAAGAAGAAGATTGACATGGATGGTAACGTGGTTACCTATAAAGGCAGGCTAGTTGCGAAAGGTTTCAAACAAATCTACGGGATAGATTATGATGAAACTTTCTCACCTGTAGCCATGTTTAAGTCTATTCGGATTCTTTTCGCGATAGCAGCATATTACGATTATGAGATCTGGCAGATGGATGTGAAGACGGCTTTCCTGAATGGAAATCTGGATGAGGATGTGTATATGACACAACCTGAAGGTTTCACTAATCCATTAGATCGTCATAAAATATGCAAGTTAAAGAAGTCCATTTATGGACTTAAACAAGCATCGAGAAGCTGGAATATTCGTTTTGATGAATCAATCTCTGAGTTTGGTTTCATCAAGAACGAAGATGACCCGTGTGTATATAAGAGGTTTAGTGGGAGCGTGATTACTTTCCTAGTCCTCTACGTCGATGACATCTTGATCATTGGAAACGATATTCCTGAACTGCATGCTGTTAAAGCATGGTTGGGAAAATGTTTTCAGATGAAAGATCTAGGAGAAGCAGCCTATGTGTTAGGTGTGAAGATCTACAGGGATAGATCTAAGGGGCTTCTCGGGCTGTGCCAGAGTACTTACATCGATAAAGTCCTGGAAAGATTCCATTTAGAGAATTCTAAAAGGGGGTATCTTCCAGTCAGACATGGTCTGAATCTTTCGAAGAGTCAGTGTCCACAAACACAGACTGAGAAAGATGAAATGGACAATACGCCTTATGCTTCGGCTATTGGGTCCATTATGTATGCGATGTTGTGTACTCGCCCAGACGTCGCTTACGGGTTAAGCGTAACCAGTCGGTTCCAAAGTAATCCAGGTATGGCGCACTGGATTGCGGTCAAGAACATTTTAAAATATCTGCGGAGGACCAAAGATATGTTCTTGATATATGGTGGTCAGGAAGAACTCAGTATTGAAGGATATACTGACGCTTCGTTCCAGTCGGACCAGGATGATTTCCGATCGCAATCAGGCTATGTTTTTAGCTTGAATGGTGGAGCAGTGGTGTGGAAAAGTTTCAAACAGTCTACTGTTGCTGATTCCACAACAGAAGCCGAGTATGTTGCAGCCTCGGAAGCATCCAAGGAGGCAGTGTGGATTCGTAAGTTCGTTCAGGAACTTGGTGTCGTTCCTTCGAGTGCAGATCCTTTGGTTATCTTCTGTGATAACACTGGAGCAATCGCACAAGCAAAGGAACCACGGTCGCACCAGAAGTCCAAGCACATACAAAGACGGTTTCACTTGATCCGGGAGATCATTGATCGTGGTGAGATCAAAATCTGCAAGGTACATACAGATGACAATCTGGCTGACCCGCTTACCAAGCCTCTGGCGCAGCAGAAGCATGAGAAGCACTGTAATAATATGGGTTTGAGATTTCTCAACCATTAGATTAAGTGCAAGTGGGAGATTGTTGGGGTATGCCCTTAAGGCTAATGTTTGAGGCCTTGGGATTGTATCAGTATCATGTAATAAACTCTTATGTTTATAAAGGCATGGTTGTTATTCAGTTTGTTACCTTGTCTGCTGTAATAAGTGTACTTCTGAATAATGTCTCAAAGCTGTTCAGCTGGGCTGACATGCTGTAAAGTCCTTAGTCGAAATATCTTGGTGAACATGAGACAACCTTGATATGATTGAGACTAATATGTGTTCTAATCTTATAGGATGCTTCGAGCATGGAATAAGATGTAGACTCATGGGTACATTGGATGTACTGGACAGACCCTACTAGGATATTCAATTGTTTGTCACAATGTGAATAATCCTTGTTTGCATCAAGTGGCACATGTCCTCTGACTTGAGATTACTTGTGTTTCTAAATGATGATTGTCATTGTTTTGAGGTTGTTCAATATCATTTGAAACATAATGGTTATAGACTATCTTGGATAATGATCATGAGTCAGGTTAGGGCACTAGTGATAGATACAGGATTGCCGTCTCCTTGTTTAAGGAGTGTGATGTTCTAAAGGGGCCCCCCTTGAATGAGATGATTGAGAAAGTGTATGGCCATACCCAGGTGACAGTGTTCATCTGATCTAATCATGCTCGTAATATTGGAGTTACAAGCTTGACTTGCTTGTCCAATAAGAACATCCAGTGGCAAAGGATATATGCATGCCTTGTGAAGTTGATTCACACTTATGCTATGGTTTGGGTGTAGTCTTGGAAGACTCTTTCCTTTATATCGGGAGACAGTGATGTGTTGCTAGATACCCCTCACTGATCGTGATAATGAAAGTTATCGTTACCGACATTTAAAGGAAACCCTCAGGGTCGCACAATTTGATGATATGGCTTACTTGAGTCAGATCGTGTGGACTGAATTATTTGGGTTCAGTTTAAAGGGATTATAAGCTCTGATTATAAGTGAGATCTGGTCTAATCATGTTTGATTGATTAGGGCTTGAGATCGGTAAGCTTTGATCGAGAGAGTTGATGCTAGATCGGTGAGATCAGAAGCATCAGGAGATGAACGGTTGGATCTGGAGCCTTAGGGTTTAACGGTGATCTAAACCAATGCTTGGGTTAATTGATCTTTGAACCAAAATTGAAATGCATTCGATTTGCTTGAACCGGTTCACATGTGTGAACGCTTGGTTCATTGGTTGAAAGCGTTTTCTTTGATCGGTTATGAGATCATGGCGCATGATTTCCATTTATGGAAAGTCATGAAGGCCTCAACGCCTTAACGCCCAAAACGCCTCTACACCTCAACGTCAAGGCGTTCGCTTGGAGGTGAACGAAGATACTCTCGTGGATTGAGGTAGTTGACGAAGAGGAGGTCTCGGTGAAGGCACCAAGCGATCTCATCCCTTCCATACGTCAAGGACACCTTGGGCACTTGCTAGCACAAGGAACGCCAAAGGAAGTAGGCGGCATCTTCTTGTGCGCGTCAACTTTGGAGAAGGTTCATTTGCGCCTTTGCTTCCAAGGCTCCATCAAACCGATGGCTATGGTATGAGATCTTCTTTCGATCTTTACAACGTCTTAAGGTTGATCATATGAACATATATTCATGCGATCTTGATAAAACCCTAATTCCGCTGCCAAAAGAATTTACATGCGCCCCCTTTAGGGTTTGATCTGCTTGCGCTCCCCCTCGAAGGGGACCCTTCAGTTAGGTTGTATCAAAGCATGTCCCTAACCACATAGAAGAGTCAATGACCTCAAGTCTAGGGATCAACACATCTCCTGTCACTTGTGAGGATAACTCATGACACCAAGTCATTGCCTCACAGCGGGTCGATCTAGTATATCTACCACTGATATACCCATATGTATGCGTTAGCATTTCGTACCTAACCAGCCCATATACCGGTCTCTCATATACCATAGCTGTCCCATATCTACTAAGGTACTTGACTGGGGACAAAAAGTTTGAGCACAGATCCAATCTGTCTCCAGGGACATTATCACATAAGTACACATTCGCAGATGTAAACAAATGATGATAACGACAATGCCAGAATGATATATAAATATCAATATTAGGTAGTACAATAATGGACTGATATTAGGTCCTAGGGATATACACCAACAATCTCCCACTTGCACTAAGACCTAGAGGTTGAGGAATCTCAACCCCATATCTCTAGCGTGACCATCATGCTTCTGCTGCGCCAAAGCCTTGGTCAATGGGTTTACCATATTGTTCTCTGTGTCAACTCTGCTAATCTTAACATCACCTCGATCAATGATCTCTCTGATCAGGTAAAATCTCCTGAGTATGTGTTTGGACCTTTGATGAGACCGTGGTTCCTTTGCATGTGCAATCGCCCCATTGTTATCACAATAGAGCTCAATGGGATCCACAACAGTTGGAACCACCTGAAGATCAGAAACGAACTTTCTTATCCAAACAGCTTCTTTGGCTGCCTCAGAAGCGGCGACATACTCAGCCTCGGTCGTAGAATCTGCTATGGTGGATTGCTTGAAGCTTTTCCAGCAAACAGCTCCTCCATTCAATTTGAACACATAGCCGATCTGCGATCTAAAGTCATCTGGTCTGACTGGAATGATGCATCTGTGTAGCCCTGAACACTGAGCTCTTCCTGTCCTCCATAGACCAAGAACAGATCCTTAGTTCTTCTCATATACTTCAGGATGTTCTTTACAGCCACCCAGTGCTACAAACCTAGATTGGATTGGTATCAGCTAGTTATGCTCATAGCATAAGCCACATCTAGTCTAGTACATAACATTGCATACATGATCGAGCCTACTGCCGAAGCATAGGACACTCGACTCATGTCATCCCTCTCAGCCTGTGTGGTGGGACACTGGCTCTTCGAGAGAGTAAGACCATGTCTCACTGGAAGATATCCTTTCTTGGATTGCTCCAAGTTAAACCTCTCTAGGACCTTATCAATGTAGGTACTTTGACTAAGGGCCAAAAGCCTCTTGGATCTATCCTGGTAGATCCTTACGCCTAAAATATAGGCGGCCTCCCCTAAGTCCTTCATCTCGAAACATCTCCCTAACCATGTCTTTACAGAGTTAAGACTAGGGATGTCGTTTCCGATGAGTAGTATGTCATCGACATACAAGACTAGAAAAATCACCAAGCTCCCACTGAATTTTCTGTACACACAGGCGTCATCTTCACTTTTGATAAAGCCATAGTCTCTCACAACTTCATCAAATCGAAGATTCCAACTTCGAGATGCTTGCTTCAATCCATAAATGGATCTCTTTAGCCTACAGACCTTATTGGCATCTGTAGGATGGATGAAGCCATCAAGTTGTGTCATGTACACATCCTCAGTCAGTTTCCCATTAAGGAACGCTGTCTTAACATCCATCTGCCATATCTCATAGTTATGATATGCAACTATAGCAAGTAGAATCCGAATGGATTTGATCATGGCAACTGGCGAAAAAGTTTCATCATAGTTCACCCCGTGGACCTGTTTGAATCCTTTAGCCACAAGTCTTCCTTTATAGATAACTATATTGCCATCCATGTCAGTCTTCCTCTTGAAGACCCATTTACACCCTATGGGTTTTACCCCATCAGGTAGCTCAACCAAATCCCATACTTGGTTAGCTAACATGGAATCTATCTCGGATCACATGGCCTCAAGCCATCTCTCGGAGTCCGGTCCACTGACCGCCTCATCATAGGTCCTGGGTTCATCCTCAATTATGAAGATCCCGTTGTGTTGAGTCGGCAGCGACCCATACCTCTCAGGTGCACGACGAATCCTCCCAGACCTACGTGGGGCATGTGTCTAAGCCTCAGGTTGCCCAGCAACCGGTGCAGGTGGCTCAGATTCCATCTCTGTGTCTTGTGGTTGTACTTCGACCTTGTCCAAGTCAAACTTCCTCCCATTAACTTCTTTCATGAGAAATTCTTTCTCTAGAAAGATAGCACCCCGATTAACAAAAATTTTGTTCTCGGTGGGAACATAGAAGTAGTATCCTTTAGTTTCCTTAGGATACCCCACAAACACGCATTTATCAGATCTGGGCTCTAGCTTGCTAGAATCCTGACGTTTGACATAAGTCTCACATCCCCAGATTTTGATAAAAGAGAGGTTAGAGTGTCTCCCACTCCATACCTCGTATGGTATCTTGGAGACACTCTTAGATGGAACGTTATTCAGTATAAGAGAAGCCGTCTCAAGTGCAAAACCCCAGAATGAGGGTGGTAGAGTTGCATGACTCATCTTGGATCGAACCATGTCCAATAAGGTTCAATTTTTTCCTTTCAGACACACCATTCCATTGAGGTGTTCTAGGAGGAGTGAGTTGGGATAAGATCCCACACTCTCTCAGATAGTCAAAGAACTCACTACTCAGGTACTCTCCACCACGATCTGATCGAAGAGTTTTAATGGATCTACCAAGCTGGTTCTCTACTTTATGTCTGAACTCCTTAAATTTCTCAAAGGATTCAGATTTATGTCTCATCAGATAGACATAACCATATCGACTGAAATCATCAGTAAATGTGATAAAGTAGTTGTACCCTCCTCTGGCTTGTTTACTAAATGGCCCATACACATCACTGTGTATAAGATCCAAAAAACCTCCTGCCCTCTCACCTGTCTTGGTGAAGGGCGCCTTTGTCATCTTCCCTAATAATCAAGGCTCACAAGTATCAAATTCCTCCATGGAACTTGAATCTAACAACCCATTTGCATGGAGTTGTTGAATGCGATTCTTGTTTATATGGGCTAATCGACAATGCCATAGGAAAGCTCCAATTGAACCACTTAGTTTGGTCCTCTTACTATTTATGTTACAAATAGAGCTATCCATGTCCAAGACATATAAACGATTGCATAAAGTACCATTCCCATAAAACATATTTGCAAATGAAAAAGAACAAGTGTTCTATTTTATTTCAAGTTTAAAACCTTTCCTTGCTAAACAAGGAATGTATACAATGTTTTTAGTAAGAGAAGGTACATAATAGCAATTATCTAACTCTAACTGAAGTCCAGAAGTCAAGGAGAGAGTCAAAATTCTCACAGCAATAGCAGCAACTTGTGCTCCATTTCCAACCCGTAGGTCAATCTCTCCAGGCCGCACCGATCTACTTTTCTTGAGCCCCTGCATATTTGTAAAAATATGAGCTCTGAATGCAGTATCCAATACCCATGATATAGTAGTAGAAAGGTTGACTTCGGTAACATAAATACCTGAGCTTAAAAACAAGGCCTTGCCTTTCTTCTCCTCATTCTGAAGTTGCTTGCAGTCCCTCCTCCAGTGACCTTGCTCACCATAGTAGAAGCACCTTTGTTCCTTTGACTTCTCTGCCTTTTTCTTTAGTGCTTTGGTAGGACCTTTAGCATGTGCCTTACTCTTCTTTTTCATCTTCTTGGCCGTAGGGACCAAAAGAACAGAATTGAGTTTGGTCTTTCCCATTTCACGCTCGGCTGTTTGGAGCATATTCAACAGTTCTTCCCGAGTGCATTCAATCTGGTTCATGTTGAAATTTATAATAAATGGACTGAAGCTAGGGGGTAGGGACTATAGAATAAGATCCACAACTAGCTCGTTATCTATGGTGTGCCCCAGTCTTCTGAAATGATCCGTGTTTCCAATCAACTTGAGTACATGGGGTCTCACTGGTGCTCCCTTAGATAACTTGCACCGAAAGACTGCTTTGGCAGTGTCATATCTCTTAGTTCTAGCCTGAGCCTCAAACATCTGTTTCAGATGAGTGATCATCTAAAAGGCATTTTTCTCCTCATATTGCACCTATAGCTTAGGTGCCATAGTGGCTAGCATGAGACATGCTACTTCCAAAGAGTCATCTTAATGCTTTCTAAAAGCATCCCTGTCTGCCGCTCGGGCATTAGGCGCAGGAGTCGCAGGAAGAGGGTGCTCAAGGACATACAACTTCTTCTCAAGCTTGAGGGCTATCCTCAAGTTTCGATGCCAGTCCATGAAGTTGGATCCAACCAACTTGTTCTTCTCAAGAAGGGATCACAGTGTCAATCCGCTAGTGTTTATGGCCATTATACTACAACAACCAAGAAACAACAGATTAGTACTACTTCAAATCATTTAAACTGGACTTGTTTTAAATGATTATGGCTCCCACTATTTTAATCGAATTGACAATCCACAAAGTCAATCGGGAAATCTGAGATTTCCTAGTGAGATGGGATCCTTATTCCACATGAGGCTTTGCGTCCCACGAGGGTGGGATGAGATGCACAAAGTGACCCATGCTTCTTAAGGTGGGCACGCCGGCCGATTGCACTTGGCAATTGCCCTTATAGAGACAGTGTAGGCATTTCATGTCCAGCGAGGGCTGGATACAACATGAAACCCTAACCTCTCAACGATGCCTCTAGAGTTCCATTATGTGCCCAACACATGTGAAAATCTATTATGCCCAGGGCCAAAGAGTTTCCTTGCGAAGGCACGCCCATGGTAAAACTGGACTGGGGAAACCATTGTCACCACACACCTTCTAAAGATAAGTGGGTGTCTCACGAAGGTGGGAAACAGTGCACAACACCGCTGATCTATAGCTTGATGAGGGCTATGCGTTAGAAGGATACTAGACTTGATTTATTTAATTGAGGGTTTTTGAGGTCTCATCCTCTTAGTTTTATCTTATGTCTAACATTACAGGCATGCAATCCTACAGTGAGAACATAAAGATAAAACATTGCAGGCATGCTTTAGTAGATAAGGAAAACAGTAAAAGGATAATGTGATCATGGCCCATTCAAGACATTGAACAAGCCCATGCCAAAAGGGGTTCAATTCTTGACCTAGGATTCAAGCCCCTAAAAACTAGACCTAGCCTAGCTAGCCTCTAGCTTGATCTTCAAGGTTAGCTCCAAGGTCCACCACACCATGGTTTAGCTCTCAAATCCTAGAGGTAGTTCTAGGGAAACCCTAGAAGCACACCCCATGGTTCGGCCAATGCCATGGGTCCTCCTCCAAGGAAGATGCACCACCTTTGTTGAAGCTTGTTGCGCCATCAATTACGTAGGATGCACCCCATTAATCTTCATCTTGAATTTTACAAAATAAAAGAAAAAGAATGGCGACACGCAGGCCTCACAAGAATACATCGTAGGCATGCAATTGGGGCTTGACTAGTGATCACAGCATCATGCACAAACAAGGTGCTTACTCATGCAATTCTATATGCTCATGAAAAACCTAAAATCTGAAATTTTAGTTTCTTATAAAACATGTCTTTCTTCCTCTTCTTCTTATCACAGATCTTTTGATTATCTGAGATTATGTTTCATCATGATTTTATAGATCCTTTCAGCTGGCAACTTTGTCAAATCAAGAGACCCAGCCAGTCCGAAGACACAATGCCCGTCCTACTTGACAAAATTGCGTGCGCCTTCGATCTTAAATCAATTAGAAAAATAATCATCCAATAATCAAAAAGAAATTGAATAGAAGATTGGAAGCAAAGACCTACAATTTTTCCTACTTAGAAAAATCGTGAGCATGGCATATGCAATTTGCGAAAATTAGATATGGCATGTGAGCATAGAAAAGTATGAAAAACATCGTTCGAGGCTCGCAAGTCCCTCTGATACCACTGTTGGGAAACCCCGGGGATATTTTAAAAAAATTTCATAGAAAGCACAGCGGAAGAATAACCCCGAAACAGGCCAGTCACAAAAACCCAAAGAAGATCATCATGCGAGGGAGTCGACACGATGAGATGAGAAGGTACCTTGAAGCAATTTGAGACGATGTCGATGTAGGCGCCCAAGTGTGCACCCTTTGCAGTCTCACACACATGGTTGCTTCGAGTATTCTTTTTCCACGCCCGGTGCTAGCCTCGGGAAGAAGATCCATGCCAAGGGAGTTCTTCTTGAACACTTGCGCCAATCACCAAGGTGGGGAAGCGCCAAGGGAAGAAGAGGAAGAAGATCTCTTTAGTCTTGATGGAAGAAGAGGAGAAAATCTCTAAGAACCCCAAGCTTTCGCCCCTCCACTTGTCTCCACGCCTCCAAGAGGAATTAGTGCCATGAGAGGGGTGGGCTAGGGTCTCTTTTATAGAGATCATGTGTGGCTTGGAGAAGAATTAGGAGAGCATGATTTTAGGAATTAATTAATTAAATCCTAATCCAATTAAGACTCTAATTAATTTAAATAAAATCAGCAGTATTAAATCTCCACAAAAATAGGACTCTAATTAATTAATTAATTAGCCCATATTTTTATCTCAAATGATTAATTCAAAATCAACTTTAATTAATCACATGATATTAATTAAGGGATAGGCGCTAACCCTAGTCTAACTAGGGTTAAATATGCACTTACCTTTTCTTCTCCTTAAGCCCAATTAACTTATCAGTAAGCCCAACTATATAATGGGCCTAGCCCAAGGTCCATTATGCATGCTAATCAACCCATTGGATCCAATCCAATTTAACCGAAGGTCAAACGAGGTTAACCATGGTTAATTTAGTCAATATGCCAAAAATGGAAGTTGGCCTTAATAAGTTTCTTCCATCTCATTAGGCCCATTGGCGCTGATGAATCTCCCAAATAGATCTGAATTAGAAAATAACTCGATCCAAAGGCTATCCGATCAACACGAAAACTCGAGCATCAAGGTGTGCGACTCTGTAGGTTCTTTTGATGTTGGCAGTGCTGACCTAAGGTCACCACAAGCAGTGAGTGGCACCTAGGAGTGCATCGCCGCTACCCAATTCATCGACATCCTCATTATTGCAACTAGGCACTGATGTATTATAGTCCCTTTGCCAAACTGATATCTGATTGGACAAGTGTGTCACCACTTGTTTTAACCCATTCACATGGTTATGACTAATCAGGTTCTCACCTGGGTATAGCCATACACTTTCAGTCATAGAACCATAAGGGGCCCTGTGGATATCAAGCTTCCCTCAGGAAGGGGCAAATCCTCTATCTGTCAATTGATCTTCTCATATGGGTCATAACATACTCAATAACAACCGTTATGACCTCCCAACTACGGCGAGATGTTAGGTTGTATCAAAGCATGTCCCTAACCACATAGAAGAGTCAATGACCTCAAGTCTAGAGATCAACACATCTCCTGTCACTTGTGAGGATAACTCATGACACCAAGTCATTGCCTCACAGCGGGTCGATCCAGTATATCTACCACTGATATACCCATATGTCTGCGTTAGCATTTCAATCACAAGTCATTGCCTCACACCAAGTCATTGCCTCACAGAGGATAACTCATGACACCAATTGTCTGGGTTGGCCCAATGGGATGACTCCGTAGTCGAATACATAGATCGGCATGAGGATTTACTTTTTAGATGTGACATAGTTGAGGACCCATGGGTAACCTTTGATTGATTTGAGGGAGGTCTTAGGAGTGACATTAGGAGAGCTTTAGCACATTATCCCATCAAGACCTTAGAAGATGCCTACCACTTACATTGGGGCATTAAATATGGGCTTGAACTAGGTATAGACATGAATCCTCCCAAAACTCAAGCCCACCAATTGGATTCTCCAACTCCTAAGGACTCTCCTAAGCAAGCCTTGACCATGACTTCCTAGGACCTTGAGGAAGAGAGAACAAATCGTATACACCCCCTGGTTGCAGTAGTCAAGAAGACCTTGAGAAAGAGAAAGAAGTTGAAATATATGCCCCAAACTACACAAGTGAAGATGAACTTGACTCAGAAGATGAGAATGAACATGGGAAAATTGCTGGGATGCCTATTCTAGACCCTTCTACGGACATTACCACTAGTCCTAAGCATCAAGTAGACATTAAGGGTGAAAGACTTGTGATTGACCTAGTCAAAATTCCCAAGATAGGGCATGATGAGAAACCTATAGAACCATCTTTGTTGTCGCCACTCTAGACCTCTAAACTTATAATTAAGGATTTACCACCCATAGGGTTACCCCAACCTAGTCCAACACTTGATGTGGCTAGGTCCCTCATAGCACAAAGGGAGCCCCATCAAGGCTCCACTCAACAGATTCCTACTACATCGTTAGCCATAATCCCCATAGGAAAGGAAAGACATGTTGAAATCTAGTCTTATGGTCTCTTTGACCCATCCAAGTGCTTAACACTCTACAATGACTTGCCTATACAAGTTGCCCCAAATCCGTCCTTAGGATGCCTACTTCATAGTGTCCAGGACTACACCTTGATGGGCACACCCCCATGCCTAGGTGATTCTATGACACTATATTTCTTTCTAGGTTGGTCCCATGACATCATCATAGCTAACTCAACCCATGCTCTAAAAATGCCATTACTTTGTGAAAATATTTACCTGGACGATCCATTCAACCCACTGACTACAAAACCTCCTTACCATAATGAACTTATGATTCCACATTCTCTAGGAGGTGTTTATGACACTAGCCTTGCTTATTTTATCTTGCAACATACTTCAGCATTGAACAACAAGCATATTTACATGGACTTTATCATATACTTGGACTTCTCTCATTCATTCAACGCCTATCTCTCTAATTTCACATTTGTTTATCATGTTTTCAAATCATATATTGCCAGTGCACATAAGAAAATAAATACTTTCAAGTGTCTGTATTTTATTTGCAGGGATGAGGAAGCCAAGAAAGTTGATGACAATATTCATACATTGGGATGGCCACCTAAACCAAAGAAGAGCTTCAACCTTAATTCTCTAGAGGAGAATGCTTCACCGCCGGGGAGTGCTGATGTAGGAGTATAGCCATTTGATCCAGCATGATTCAAGTCATGCAAATTTTGACTTTAACTGCATATTAATTTGCAGGGCATTTTGGAACCTTTTTCTAAGCATATTATGTTGTAATGCTTTGGTTTTGTTATGTTCTAAGCATGAGCCTAGGGGTAGCCTTAGGGGGTAGCATAGGACTTTTATTTTCTTTTATGTCATTTACTTTCCTAGATGGTGTAATAGGTTGCATCTAGCCTAGGTTTGGTCCATGTAATCCTACAAGGCACCTTGACCTCTCAACACAATCCTCAACTCAAATCCAGCCCAACTTGAATAACCATTCAGCCCAGTTTCAACAACAAATCCAGCCCAGCTTCAACAAGCCCACACAATCCTCGACTCAAATCCAGCCCAACTTCAACAACCATCCAGACAGTTTCAACAACAAATCTAGCCCAGCTTCAACAACCATTCAGCCCAACTTCAACTACCATTCAGCCTAGCTTCAACAAGCCCAATCTAGCATCAATGTTCAATCCATAGTTAGGTCAAAGTGTCAACAACCGACTTTAGCACTTGGTGCAGACTCCAGCTAGCATTGTTACCATATCCCAAAAGAGGCAACACCACTTCTGCCACAACCAAAGAAGCTGGCCACATCCTGCAGTCAACAAACATGCTAGCCCACTAGCAACCTACTGTCAACAGCTAACTTCTTACGCAATTTTGTTGACACATCCAAAAAGGACCTGTGCACATTTCCTTGCATGGCTAGCCAACAAAACAGCCCAATTTCGACATGTAAACAAGGCTAGCCATAGCTCCCACACCAGCCTATTGCCTGGCCAAATTAAGTAAGCCTTCAATGCATTGAGAGCAGCATTCTGCACTTTGTCTTGTTGAGGATTTTTAGAACATTGAGAGGGAGGGTTTAAGGCCCTTGTATTCAGCTTGGGGAGGGTATTCTAATCCTTATGAAAATTTTGAAATCAAGTGTGTTTGCGTTTGTGTTGTTTGAGTGGTACCCAGACATTCTTCCCCACCTCTTCCCTTCTTCACCGGGACTCACTCCTTCCCACTCAGCCCACTAGCGAGATCTTGCTGGAAGGTGTTGGCTGAAGGCTTGGCATGAAGAACCTTGACGTCCAAAAGATTGGAGGCAACTTGAAGCCTCAACTAGGAGTTAAAGACCTTAACAAGCCACCCCCTAAGGTCCCACTATTAGTTTAGGTAGGCTTGGAGCTTGTATTCTTTCCAGCTTCCACTGCACTCTTTGATCAGATAGTAGATCTCTTAACTACTTAAATCTAGCCTCGACGACAAGATTTGGGAGTAGGGGGAGTCAAAGAAAGGGGTCTTGGTCCCCTTCCCTAAAGGGGGCCTCAGGTATACTCTTCCAAGTAGGTTGGTTGCATGCTAAATACCCTGTTCAATCTATTTTGTTTCCTACATGCGCCTGCTTGTATTTATCTTCATTTAGAACTCCATACCTTAGGAAAATATCCTGGTAGAATTGTTCTACATTAAGAAATCTCAACCCCATATCCCTAGCATGACCATCATGCTTCTGCTACGCCAAAGCCTTGGTCAGTGGGTCTGCTAGATTGTTGTCAGTGTCAACTCTGCTAATCTTGATATTACCTCTGTCAATGATCTCTCTCTCTTATCAGGTGAAATATCCTGAGTATGTGTTTGGACTTTTGATGAGATCATGGTTCCTTTGCCTATGCAATCGCTCCATTGTTGTCACAATAGAGCTCAATCAGTTCCATAGCGGTTGGAACCACCTAAAGCTCAAAAATGAACTTGCTGATCCAATCAATTTCTTTAGCTACCTCAGAAGCGGTGACATACTCTGCCTCGGTTGTAGAATCTACTATGGTGGATTACTTTAAGCTTTTCCAGCATACAGCGCCTCCATTCAACTTGAACACATAGTCTGCATGTGATCTGAAGTCATCAGGGTCTGACAGGAATGATGCATTAGTGTAGCCTTGAACACTGAGCTCTTCCTGTCCCCCATAGACCAAAAACAAATCTTTAGTTCTTCTTAGATACTTAGGGATATTCTTTACAGCCACCTAGTGCTGTGGACCTAGATTGGATTGGTATCGGCTGGTTATGCTTACAACATAAGCCATATCTGGTCTAATACACAACATCGCATACATGATCGAACCTACTGCCGAAGCATAGGGTATTCGACTCATGTCATCCCTCTCAGCCTGTGTGGTGGGGCACTGGCTATTTGAGAGAATAAGGCCATGTCTCACTAGAAGGCACCCCTTGGATTGCTCTAAGTTGAACCTCTCTAGGACCTTATCAATGTAGGTACTTTGACTAAGGGTCAGGAGCCTTTTGGATCTATCCCTGTAGATCCTCACACCTAGTGTGACGCCCGGGGTACTTTGGGGTACTACCCCACCTTTCCCATGGACTCATGGAGGTTATGAGTAGGGACAAAGGGGGTAGAGCTTGAGAAGAGAAGTGAAGTAGCGAAGCTAGGTCACTAATCTTTGTGTTAGGATGTTTTGTAGGTACATGGCAAGGAGCATGTTCACTAGCAAAAAGACAAGGGCACATGTAGGAGGCTTCATGGGCCATGGCACATCACCAACACTTGTACAGGAGTGTGCAAGCATGAAAAAAAATTGAGGCATGGGTGAGTCTCAAACCCAAGACCTAGAGGAGTGCCAAAGACTTATGATGTATGGGAACACCAACCCAGCATCAAGGTGATTGCTGAAGACAAAGGAGGCGTAACCTTAATGAAGACTCTTCTTTAAACAAAGGGGCACAAATGACTTTAGCAAAGGGGGCTGCACTTAGCGAAGGGGAGCCCTAACATTTGGAAAAAGACTGAGACTTGCAAGGAGTGTGGCGGCTTGGAGAGAAGGGGCGAATCCATCTTCTTCCTTGGCTCATCTTGGAGGGCATTGGCGGCCAGCTTGAGGGAGCTCATGCCACCATCTTCCACCTCCTTCCACTCGGTTCATTGGTGGCGATTTTCTTGAGAGGAGCTCACGCACTCATCAGCCACCTTGCTTAGACAAGAGCAAGGTGCTCTCGGCTTGGTTCTCCTTGGAGGAAAGGGGAGCGGCATTTGGGGAGGAGGAAGAAGACCAGCGGCCATCCATTCTTGGTGGCGCCACCATCTTCTTCATCCACCTAGGGGCGGCAGCTTGCTATCCATTTAGAGGCTTCACGTTCCTTGGAGGCAAGGGGCGAATCAACATCAAAACTCACCCTAGGGTTTCGGCTCTAGAGTCCTATTCTCAAGGGCATCACCCTTGAGGCCTTGGAGGTGCTCAGCACTTTGTTGGAGAGGGCTGATCACTTCCACCACTTAGTTCATAGCGTTGGAGTGGTATAACTCTTCTTATTTTGAGTTATTACATTGTATGAACCTTGTGTATTCATTATAGTTGTGTTTTGGTATCTCTACCCACATTGGGAGAGGCCTATTCCTCATACCCGAGGTTATCCTTGGCGGAGAGAGCTTTGTTGATCGGTGTGTTTAGCTTGTGACTTGTGCAAGCGCTGTGCTTGTGCAAGGAGCTCGCTCGCTGTGTAGTTGTTGATATCTATTTAGGATTTGGGCATATGTCTAGTGCCCGTATCTTGTGACTGCCAGCGTTGTGTGTGTGATCCTTACAGGGCGCTTAAGTCTAAGACGGTCTTTAAGTGTGCAAAGAGGTTGAGGAGCGTCATGTGCTGCCCACTCGCCACTTACTGACGTAGGTCTAGGATTAGGAGAAGGCTAGGTTCAGTTCCATCTGAGATCAGCCTTGGAGCTCAGTTCCATCAAAGCTTAGCCTTGGAGCGCAGTTCCCTCAGTTCCCTGTGTCAATCTGAGGGAACTGCGCTCCAAGGATGAGCTCTGATGGAACTGAGCTCCAAGGCTGATCTCAGATGGAACCGAACCTAGCCTTCTCCTAATCCTAGACCTACGTCAGTAAGTGGCGGGTGGGTAGCACACGACGCTCCTCAACCACTTTGCACACTTAAAGACCGTCTTAGACTTAGGCTCCCTGCAAGGATCACACACACAACGTTGGCAGTCACAAAATACGAGCACTAGACATATACCCAAATCCTAAACAGATATCAACCACTACACAGCGAGTGAGCTCCTTGCACAAGCACAACGCTTGCACAAGTCACAAGCTAAACACACCGATCCATAAAGCTCTCTCCTCCAAGGATAACCTCGGGTATGAGGAATAAGCCTCTCCCAATGTGGGTAGAGATACCAAAACTCAACTATAATGAATACACAATGTTCATACAATGTAATAACTCAAAACTAGAAAAGTTATACCACTCCAACGCTATGAACAAGGTGGTGGAAGTGATCAGCCCACTCCCTCAATGTGCCGAGCACCTCCAAGGCCTCAAGGGGGATGCCCTTGAGAATAGGACCCTAGAGCCGAAACCCTAGGGTGAACTTTGATGATGATTTTCGCCCCTTGCCTCCAAGGAACGCCAAGCCTCCAAATGGACAGCAATGCCGCCGCCCAAGATGGGTGAGGAAGATGGTGGCGCCACCAAGAATGGATGGCCGTCGGTGGTCTTCTTCCTCCCCAAATGCCGCTCCCCTTTCCTCCAAGGAGAACCAAGCCGAGAGCAAGGAGCTCTCGTCCAAGCAAGGTGGCTGAATGCGTGAGCTCCTCTCAAGCAAGTCGCCACCAAGATGAGCCGAGTGAAGGCGAATGGAAGATGGTGGCGTGAGCTCCCTCAAGCTAATCGCCAATGCCCTCCAAGATGAGCCAAGGAAGAAGATGGGATGATGGATTTCCGCCCCTTCTCCAAGCCGCCACACCCTTGCAACTCTCGGCTCCCCTAATGTTAGGGCTCCCTTTCGCTAAGTGCAGCCCCCTTTGCTAAAGTCCCTTGCGCCCCTCCATATGGCGAGTAAAGTCTTTAACTAGGTTGCGCCTCCATTGTCTTCAGCAATCACCCTGATGCTGGGTTGGTGTTCCCACACATCATTGGTCTTTGGCACTCCCCTAGGTCTTGGGTTTGAGACTCACCCATGCTTAGTTTTTTTAAATAATGTTTGCACACCTCTGTACAAGTATTGGTGATGTGTCATAGCCCATGTAGCCTCCTACATGTGCCCTTTGTTGGGGTATGCCCTTAAGGCTAATGTTTGAGGCCTTGGGATTGTATAAGTATCATGTAATAAACTCTTAAGTTTATAAAAGGCATGGTTATTATTCAGGTTGTTATCTTGTCTGCTGTAATAAGTGTACTTCTGAATAATGTCTCAAAGCTGTTCAGCTAGGCTGACAGGCTCTATGTCCTTAGTCGAGATATCTTGGTGAACATGAGACAGCCTTGATATGATTGAGACTAATATGAGTGCTAATCTTATAGGATGCTTCGAGCATGGAATAAGATGTAGACTCATGAGTACATTGGATGTACTGGACAGACCCTACTCGGATATTCCATTGCTTGTCACAATGTGAATGATCCTTGTAAGCACTAAGTGGCACATGTCCTTTGACTTGAGATCACTTGTGTTTCTAAATGATGATTGTCATTGTTTTGAGGTAGTTCAATATCATTTGAAACATAATGATTATAGACTATCTTGGATGGTGAGCTTGAGTCAGGTTAGGGCACTTGTGATAGATAAAGGATTGCCGTCTCCTTGTTTAAGGAGTGTGATGTTCTAGAGGGCCCCCCTATATGAGATGATTGAGGAAGTGTATGGCCATACCCAGATGACTATGTTCATCTGATCTAATCATGCTCATCGTATTGGAGTTACAGGCTTGACATGCTTGTCCAATAAGAACATCCAGTGGCAAAGGAATCATGTATGCCAAGTGAGTTGATTCACACTTATGCTATGGTTTGGGTGGAGTCTTGGAAGACTCTTTCCTTTATATCGGGAGACAGTGATGTGTTGCTAGATACCCCTCACTGATCGTGATAACGTAAGTTATCGTTACCGACATTTAAAGGAAACCCTCAGGGTCACACAATTTGGTGATATGGCTTTCTTTGAGTCAGATCGTGTGGACTGAATTATTTGGGTTCAGTTTAAAGGGATATAGACTCTGATTGTAAGTGAGATATAGCTTGATCATGTTTGATTGATTAGGGCTTGAGATCGGTAAGCTTCGATCGAGAGTATTGATGCTAGATCGGTGAGATCAAGAGCATCATAAGATGAACGGTTGGATTGGAAACCTTAGGGTTTGGTTGATCTAGACCGATTGCTTTGGTTTGGACCAATTTGGATTGAACCGGTTTACATGGGTGAACCCATGGTTCGATCCATAAGCGTTTTGGGCGGTTTGCTTGAAGAGGAGAACGCATGGCTTAATGGAGTTTCCAAATTTGGAAAGTCATTGAGCGCATGGCTCCTTGAAACGCCAAAACGGCTTGAGCTCATTCATCCCTTGTCTCCTTGCGTTTTGCTCTTGCTCGGCGAGACTTGAGAGAAGCTTGGAGTGGACGACAAGAGGAGAACCGGCAAAAGCATCATCTTCATCCCTACCACTCGAGAAGGACAACTTGGCATTTTGCTAGCACAAAGTTGCGCAAGTTGGAAGCCTTCATCACTTGGTGTGTGTATTCTTTGGAGGAGATCTCGCTTGCTCTCTCTCATTCCAAGCCGCCATCCAATCCATGGCATTGGTAAGATCAAAACTTGATCTTAAGTTAAAAATTAAGTTAACATATAGTTCATATGCGATCTACTTGAAGCCCTCTTTCCGCTATGCATGCTAGATGCGCATGTTTAGGGTTTCTTCCCCCTTAGATTAGGGGTTCCATCAATTGGTATCAGAGCTAGGCTCTCCATATGATCTATATGATTGCTTTACGATTTTGTGATCCATGTTGGTTGCGCTTACTTTGGTTACATGATGGTTGCGCTTACTTTGGTTACATGATGGTTGCGCTTGTATCATGGTTGCATGAAGGTTGCGCTTGTATCATATGTTGACATGTAGTTTGCGCTCCCCCTTGAAGGGGACCCCCTAAAGTTTGCGCTCCCCCTTGAAGGGGACCCCCTAAAGTATGCGCTCCCCCTTGAAGGGGACCCCCTTAGATCTAAGGGTTATCAAGCATGTTGTTTGTTTATTTGCGCACGTTCTAAAAGTTTTCTAAAACTTACATCTTGCGCGCTTGATTAGATCTAAGGTGCCACTACATTAAACCCTTAGATGGGTTGATGGGGTTGAAGTCACCACTAGGTTAGATCCAAGTCTGATCAGACCATCTGACAGCTCAGATGGGTTAACCTGATAGCACCTATGCGCAAGCACAAGGTGGCTATAGGTTGACTGCATCTAGGGCGTGTAGCGAGGTCTGGTTGAGACACTACTGAACACACTTGAGTTAGGCCCGGGGTCACACCCGCTTGCCAAAACTCATGAGGGTAGTTCAGCCCTTGGCGCATGCATGGTTGACCATTAGGTCAACTCGGGTCAGTTAGGACTCGGTGCATGCAAGGGCAATGGATCTAACTAGATGGTTGAGTGGATCCCTATCAATGGACCATTGTAAGGTTGTAGGGCTCATAAGGAAATTAAAATTGATGCCATGGGGTTTTCAAAACTTTTAATTTCAAGATGATTGGATCACATGTTGATTGAACCATATGCTTGTTTATTTAGTCTTATGTGGGTTGCCCATATTGTGTGCTGTGCTGGGGCCTGCGTGCCTGGTAAATTATAAGTTAATTTTTGTGATCTGCGAATCACATTGTTTTAATTTATGAAATGTAGTTGACCTGCGAGTCAACCTTGTCTAGATAGATCAAATGTACTTTGATTAGACAAGAGTACAAAGGCACACATCCAAGAGGGGCATTCACCTGGTGGTGCACCTGAGGTGCTCTTGGCGCTAGGGCACTGGGTTGGACCAGATGAGATGCAATGAAGCTCAAGTGAAGACTTAAGTAACATTAAGGTCTTACTAGGGTTCATGGGCTTTTACCACATAAGATCATGCTTTCTACTTATTGCTAATAATTAGAATTGCATGTTTATGTTTATCTTCTGCTATAGCCATAGGCATGCCTGATAGTAAGAAGATAAAAGACCGTTAAAATCCAACGCTAATATATCAAGCTCGTAAGCCTTCTGACGCGAAACCTCACCTTTCTGATTATCGTTGGAGCCGTGTTGAACCCACTCAGTGGGCACGTCCATCTATCTTCAGACGGTGCTGGATTTCACCTGCGTGTTACAGAGTTGGGATTTATCCCCTCTCGTTGCTCAGCATAGCACGTGGTGGTCCAGGGAGTAGGTCGGGTCAGCTTGACCATGTAGGCTACATATGTGGCGCATATGGTAGCACATGGAGGCAGCCATCTCTGGGATCAGAGACTGTGTTGTACCAACTCAGTTGGCACAGTCTGCTGGATTGCCAAGATGAAGGGGAATCGCACGGGTTGGCGATTGGCTGGGACAGCCTACCAGAAACTAGTGCTTGTCATCTCTGTGCATCTTATCTCGCCTGAGCGGGACGCGGAGACCAAGTATGAAATCTGGATCCCATCTCACTAAAAGAGTGTTTACTCTTTCGGACTGTTTACTGGATTTTTCAGTCAGACAAAATAGTGAGAAAAGAATCTTTCTTAAGTCCTGGATTGATTCTGAAACATTGATACTGACCTTGCTGTTCTTGCTTGTTGTAGATTCCTGCAGCAACGAACACCATGAGCTTCAATGTGCGATCCCTACTGGAAAGGGAGAAGTTTGCTGGGCCGAACTTCTCTGACTGGTTCGGACACCTTAAGATTGTTCTTAAGGCAGAGAGGAAACTGTATGTCCTCGAGACGGCGATACCGCCGCAGCCCGCTCCGAACGCCGCAAGGGCGGTTCGGGATGCCTACGAAAAGCACGTCAATGATAGCATTGATGTCGCTTGCCTGATGCTAGCGTCTATGACGCCACCGCTGCAGCGTCAGCATGAGGATATGTCGGCTATAGAAATTATAGCGAACCTCAAGATGCTGTATGCTGCACAGGCGAGGACTGAGCGCTATAATCTGACGAAGCTCTTCTTTCAGAGCAAACTGGCTGAGGGGAGCCCAGTGGGAGCTCACGTGCTCAAGATGATTGGGCACAAGGAGGCTCTGGAGAAACTGGGGCATACCATCAACCAGGAGCTTGCTGTGGATATTATTCTGCAGTCTCTCCCGCCTTCTTTCGATGCGTTCATTATTAATTTTAATATGAACAAGATCGATTGTACGCCGGCAGAGCTGTTGAATATGCTCTTGACTACTGAGGAAACTCTGAAGGGTAAGCCTTCAACCTCTGTCTTGATGGTTCCTTCAAGGAACAAGAAGAAGGGGAAGAAGGGCAAGGCCCCTGTCAAGAATTACAGCAAGGCCCTGAAACAGAAGGTCAAGCGGTCGAAGGACAACAGGTGTTTCCACTGTGGCCAGCTGGGTCACTGGAAAAAGGACTGTAAAGCGCTCCAAGGAGATAAGAGGGGAAGCATCGCTTCTGGCTCAGGTATATATGTGACTGAGGTCATGTTATCTTCTTCTTCTATTTCATGGGTGTTGGACACTGCATGTGGAGTTCACATTTGTTCAAATGTGCAGGAACTCAAGAGAAGAAGGCAGGTGGGACAGCATGAGGTAGACCTACGAGTTGGAAACGGGGCACGGGTTGCTGCTGTTGCTGTAGGAGACTATTTCATTTCTTTACCATCTGGCATTGTATTAGAATTGAACAATTGTTATTTTGTACCCAGTATTACCAAGAATATTATCTCTATTCCTGCTCTTGTCAGGAAAGGATTTGCCTTTGAATGCAAGATTTCAAAGTGTGTTTTATCTCATGATAATATTGTGTATGCAACTGGTTCAATTAACAATGGGTTATACATGTTGGACATGGAAAATTCTATACAAAACATTGATAATAAGAAAGCCAAGTATGCTGATGACAGCACCTTGCTATGGCATAGTCGTTTAGGCCATATAAACGAGAAGCGCATTAAGCGGTTGCATGAACATGGACTGCTGGGATCATTCTCCTATGAGGAGATTGATACATGCAAAGCTTGTTTGATGGGTAAAATGACGAAGTCTCCTTTTCTTAACAAAGGTCAAAGGACTTCAGGTTTACTTGACCTTATACACAGTGATGTGTGTGGGCCTTTCAGTAAACATGCCAGAGGTGGCTATCAGTACTTCATTACCTTTACTGATGATTTCAGTAGGTATGGATATGTCTATTTAATGAGACATAAAAGTGAATCTTTTGACAAGTTCAAAGAGTTCAAAAATGAAGTACAAAATCAGTTAGGCCGAAATATCAAGGCACTTCGTTCTGATCGAGGTGGTGAATACCTGAGTCATGCGTTTACTGACTATCTGAAGGAGTGTGGGATTATCTCACAGCTCACTCCGCCAGGAACACCGCAGTGGAATGGTGTGTCCGAGAGGAGAAATAGAACGTTACTTGATATGGTTCGTTCTATGATGAGTCAGGCTACTCTTCCATATTCCTTTTGGGGTTTTGCACTGGAAACAGCTGCAAAGGTACTAAACCGAGTGCCATCCAAGGCAGTTTTAAAGACGCCATATGAGTTATGGTATGGGAAACAGCCTAGCTTGACATTTATCAGGATCTGGGGTTGCGAGGCTTATGTCAAAAAGCTCGCCTCTGGGAAACTAGAGAGCAGATCTGAGAAATGTATCTTTGTCGGTTACCCTAAGGAAACTAAGGGTTATTATTTCTACGATCCCAAAGAGAACAAGGTTTTTGTTGCTCGGACGGCCATATTTCTTGAGAAGGAGTTTCTTCTGCAAGAGGCTAGTGGGAGAGAAATAAAGCTGGATGAGAATCCAGAGGAAGGACAAAGTAGTCAAGCACAGTTGGATGAGCCTGAGCCGGTAGATCAGGTTATTGAGCAACCTGAGGCTCAAATATCACGGGAACCGCGAAGATCGGGTAGGATCCGTCGTCAGCCTGAGCGCTATGACGGAGTCTACATCATTGATAATGATGAACCCCTCACTTATGCGGATGCGGTCAGTGGACCGGAGTCAGCTAGATGGCTTGAAGCTATGCGAGCCGAGATGGACTCCATGTCAGATAATCAAGTCTGGGATTTGATTGATCCGCCTCCGGGAGTAATCCCTATAGGCTGTAAATGGATCTTCAAGAAGAAGATTGACATGGATGGTAACGTAGTTACCTATAAAGGCAGGCTAGTAGCGAAAGGTTTCAAACAAATCTACGGGATAGATTATGATGAAACTTTCTCTCCTGTAGCCATGTTTAAGTCTATTCGGATTCTTTTCGCGATAGCAGCATATTACGACTATGAGATCTGGCAGATGGATGTGAAAACAGCTTTCCTTAATGGAAATCTGGATGAGGATGTGTATATGACACAACCTGAGGGTTTCACTAATCCATCAGATCGTCATAAAATATGCAAGTTAAAGAAGTCCATTTATGGACTGAAACAAGCATCAAGAAGCTGGAACATTCGTTTTGATGAATCAATCTCTGAGTTTGGTTTCATCAAGAACGAGGATGACCCGTGTGTATATAAGAGGTTTAGTGGGAGCGTGATTACATTCCTAATCCTCTACGTCGATGATATCTTAATCATTGGAAATGATATTCCTGAACTGCATGCTGTTAAGGCATGGTTAGGAAAATGTTTCCAGATGAAAGATTTAGGAGAAGCAGCCTATGTACTAGGTGTGAAGATCTACCGGGATAGATCTAAGAGCCTTCTCGGGCTGTGCCAGAGTACTTACATCGATAAAGTCCTGGAGAGATTCCATTTAGAGAATTCTAAACGTGGATATCTTCCAGTCAGACATGGTCTGAATCTTTCGAAGAGTTAGTGTCCACAAACACAGACTGAGAAAGATGAAATGGACAATACGCCTTATGCTTCGGCTATTGGATCCATTATGTATGCGATGTTGTGTACTCGCCCAGACGTCGCTTACGGGTTAAGCGTAACCAGTCGATTCCAAAGTAATCCAGGTTTGGCGCACTGGATTGCGGTCAAGAACATTTTAAAATATCTGCGGAGGACCAAAGATATGTTCTTGATATATGGTGGTCAGGAAGAACTCAGTATAGAGGGATATACTGACGCTTCGTTCCAGTCGGACCAGGATGATTTCCGATCGCAATCAGGCTATGTTTTTAGCTTGAATGGTGGAGCAGTGGTGTGGAAAAGTTTCAAACAGTCATCTGTTGCTGATTCCACAACAGAAGCCGAGTATGTTGCAGCCTCGGAAGCATCCAAGGAGGCAGTGTGGATTCGTAAGTTCGTGAGAGAACTTGGTGTCGTTCCTTCAAGTGCAGATCCTTTGGTTATCTTCTGTGATAACACTGGAGCCATCGCACAAGCAAAGGAACCGCGGTCGCACCAGAAGTCCAAGCACATACAGAGACGGTTTCACTTGATCCGGGAGATCATTGATCGTGGCGAGATCAAGATTTGCAAGGTTCATACAGATGACAATCTGGCAGACCCGCTTACCAAGCCTCTGGCGCAGCAGAAGCATGAGAAGCACTGTAATAATATGGGTTTGAGATTTCTCAACCATTAGATTAAGTGCAAGTGGGAGATTGTTGGGGTATGCCCTTAAGGCTAATGTTTGAGGCCTTGGGATTGTATAAGTATCATGTAATAAACTCTTAAGTTTATAAAAGGCATGGTTATTATTCAGGTTGTTATCTTGTCTGCTGTAATAAGTGTACTTCTGAATAATGTCTCAAAGCTGTTCAGCTAGGCTGACAGGCTCTATGTCCTTAGTCGAGATATCTTGGTGAACATGAGACAGCCTTGATATGATTGAGACTAATATGAGTGCTAATCTTATAGGATGCTTCGAGCATGGAATAAGATGTAGACTCATGAGTACATTGGATGTACTGGACAGACCCTACTCGGATATTCCATTGCTTGTCACAATGTGAATGATCCTTGTAAGCACTAAGTGGCACATGTCCTTTGACTTGAGATCACTTGTGTTTCTAAATGATGATTGTCATTGTTTTGAGGTAGTTCAATATCATTTGAAACATAATGATTATAGACTATCTTGGATGGTGAGCTTGAGTCAGGTTAGGGCACTTGTGATAGATAAAGGATTGCCGTCTCCTTGTTTAAGGAGTGTGATGTTCTAGAGGGCCCCCCTATATGAGATGATTGAGGAAGTGTATGGCCATACCCAGATGACTATGTTCATCTGATCTAATCATGCTCATCGTATTGGAGTTACAGGCTTGACATGCTTGTCCAATAAGAACATCCAGTGGCAAAGGAATCATGTATGCCAAGTGAGTTGATTCACACTTATGCTATGGTTTGGGTGGAGTCTTGGAAGACTCTTTCCTTTATATCGGGAGACAGTGATGTGTTGCTAGATACCCCTCACTGATCGTGATAACGTAAGTTATCGTTACCGACATTTAAAGGAAACCCTCAGGGTCACACAATTTGGTGATATGGCTTTCTTTGAGTCAGATCGTGTGGACTGAATTATTTGGGTTCAGTTTAAAGGGATATAGACTCTGATTGTAAGTGAGATATAGCTTGATCATGTTTGATTGATTAGGGCTTGAGATCGGTAAGCTTCGATCGAGAGTATTGATGCTAGATCGGTGAGATCAAGAGCATCATAAGATGAACGGTTGGATTGGAAACCTTAGGGTTTGGTTGATCTAGACCGATTGCTTTGGTTTGGACCAATTTGGATTGAACCGGTTTACATGGGTGAACCCATGGTTCGATCCATAAGCGTTTTGGGCGGTTTGCTTGAAGAGGAGAACGCATGGCTTAATGGAGTTTCCAAATTTGGAAAGTCATTGAGCGCATGGCTCCTTGAAACGCCAAAACGGCTTGAGCTCATTCATCCCTTGTCTCCTTGCGTTTTGCTCTTGCTCGGCGAGACTTGAGAGAAGCTTGGAGTGGACGACAAGAGGAGAACCGGAAAAAGCATCATCTTCATCCCTACCACTCGAGAAGGACAACTTGGCATTTTGCTAGCACAAAGTTGCGCAAGTTGGAAGCCTTCATCACTTGGTGTGTGTATTCTTTGGAGGAGATCTCGCTTGCTCTCTCTCATTCCAAGCCGCCATCCAATCCATGGCATTGGTAAGATCAAAACTTGATCTTAAGTTAAAAATTAAGTTAACATATAGTTCATATGCGATCTACTTGAAGCCCTCTTTCCGCTATGCATGCTAGATGCGCATGTTTAGGGTTTCTTCCCCCTTAGATTAGGGGTTCCATCACCCTTGTCTTTTTGCTTGTGAACATGCTCCTTGCCATGTACCTGCAAAACATCCTAACACCAAGATTAGTGACCTAGCTTCGCTACTTCACTTCTTTTCTCAAGCTCTACCCCCTTTGTCCCTACTCATAACCTCTATGAGTCCATGGGAAAGGCGGGGTAGTACCCCAAAGTACCCCAGGCGTCACACTGAGTATCACGCCCCAATTTTTCGCTGTGTAAATTGAGGTGTGATGGCACGACTTGCACACGGTGTAACCCCGGGTATCAAGGATTACACAATGCACAACCCGTCAGCCTAACACTCAAATACACGCGCTCTATGCACGTGCGCGATGCGGAAGTCTAAGATCGTCTGCGGACCAACTCAAAATGCTCGATCCCCTGATGGGATGCTCGTGCCCCGATGTTGCCTCTGTGCTCTGTGGATCACTGCGCTCCCGGGCTGATCTGATGGTCTGGGCCTAATCTTCTCCTAGCCCTAGACTCTACGTCAATGAGCGGCGGGTGGGCAGCACACGTTGCTCCTCAACCCAATATGCGCGCTCACGACCGTCCTTAATACGTATAGCGCCCTGTGTAATTACACACACACAAGTCACAGGCAATGCAATAGTCGGGCACTAGACATATGCCCCGAGCCTAAGCAAGTATCCACAACTACACCACAAGGAGGGAACGCCCTATAGAGTAGGTGCGCCCGCCCCTAATCACACCGAGGCCTCAGCTGGCCAGGCAGTACACAATATATCAAAAGTGAGGAAAACCCCTCCACTACCCAATGTGGGCTGAGGAATCAAAAACCTCACACTTACACTACACAGCAGTCTTATATAGATTTACAATGCCCTATCTACGAAAGCACGTAAATTATACCTCCAAGGATCGCCCGATCCTTGGGAGCAGTTTGTACAAGTTGTGCTTTGTTGACCCTCGTCGGAAAACCTCTTTGTGCCGCCGGAAGTGTCCTCCCAAGCTGCCCCAAGTTGCTATCCACGAAGCTCCAACCAAGCTGATGGAAGGGGAACACTATCCCCTAGCTGCCGGAAGTAGGGGGAACTCCTTCCCCTTGTAGCCGAGTAGGGGAGAACCCCTAAAGCTTGCTGCCGGATGTGGAAGAACACCTTCTTCCTTGCTGCCGCAAATGGGAAACACCTTCCCCAAAAGCTGCCGAACCTCCAAGGCTGACCAACCAGCAGGTTGTCGCCTCCCTCAAGCTCAAGAGCCCTCAAGATCGCCGGAAAAGAGGGTGGAGGTGGCGGATGAGCTGCTGCAGCCTGCTGCTCCAAGTGAACCGAGAGTGAGCTGCTCTCTTCCTCGGTTTTCCCCTTCCAAGACTCGACAACAGCAGGTGTTGCCGCACCCTTTGAGCTCTCTCAAAGGGCCTTCAAAGCTCGCCGGAGCTGAAGGTGGAAGATGGCCGGAGCTGATGAGAAATCGCCCCCAAATCGCCAAGGAGATGAGCAGCCGCAACAACAAGTCTCGGATGGAGTTGCTTTACGAATTAGGGCTGCCCCCTAACTCATTTGCGCCTAAGCTTCACTTACTCTCTCAGCCCTCCATTGATGCTTTGAGATTGGTGAAGCCAATGAAGAATATAAGAGGATGCGCCAATGCTTCATATCAGCGAATGACCCAAGCTCGGGTTGGCCATCCCCTTCAACATAAGCATTAGCTCTCCTCTTGGTCATGGGTTCGAGACTCACCCATGCCACATTTTTTTTCTATGCTTGTACACTCCTGTACAAGGCTAACTTTTGCATAAGTACACACTGAACCTCCATGGTACCTGCAAAACATCTTAACACATTTTATTAGTGGTTTTGCCCCTGCAAAACATCTGTATGTACCTTGCAGACTTTGATCTCACCACGATCTATGATCTCCCTGATCAAATGAAACCTTCTCTGTATGTGCTTGGACTTCTGGTGCGACCGTGGTTCCTTTGCTTGTGCGATTTCTCCAGTGTTATCACAGAAGATAACCAAAGGATCTGCACTCGAAGGAACGACACCAAGTTCTCTCACGAACTTACGAATCCATACTGCCTCCTTGGATGCTTCCGAGGCTGCAACATACTCGGCTTCTGTTGTGGAATCAGCAACAGTTGACTGTTTGAAACTTTTCCACACCACTGCTCCTCCATTCAAGCTAAAAACATAGCCTGATTGCGATCGGAAATCATCCTGGTCAGACTGGAACGAAGCGTCAGTATATCCTTCAATACTGAGTTCTTCCTGACCACCATATATCAAGAACATATCTTTGGTCCTCCGAAGATATTTCAAGATGTTCTTGACTGCAATCCAGTGCGCCATACCTGGATTACTTTGGAACCGACTGGTCACGCTTAACCCATAAGCGACGTCTGGGCGAGTACACAACATCGCATACATAATGGATCCAATAGCCGAAGCATAAGGCGTATTGTCCATTTCATCTTTCTCAGTCTGTGTTTGTGGACACTGACTCTTCGAAAGATTCAGACCATGTCTGACTGGAAGATATCCTCGTTTAGAATTCTCTAAATGAAATCTCTCCAGGACTTTATCGATGTAAGTACTCTGGCACAGCCCGAGAAGCCTCTTAGATCTATCCCTGTAGATCTTCACACCTAATACATAGGCTGCTTCTCCTAAATCTTTCATCTGGAAACATTTCCTTAGCCATGCCTTAACGGCATGCATTTCAGGAATGTCGTTTCCAATGATCAAGATATCATCGACGTAGAGGACTAGGAAAGTAATCACGCTCCCACTAAACCTCTTATATACACACGGGTCATCTTCGTTCTTGATGAAACCAAACTGAGAGATTGATTTATCAAAACGAATATTCCAGCTTCTTGATGCTTGCTTCAGTCCATAAATGGACTTCATTAATTTGCATATTTTATGACGATCTGATGGATCAGTGAAACCCTCAGGTTGTGTCATGTACACATCCTCATCCAGATTTCCATTCAGGAAAGCTGTTTTCACATCCATCTGCCAGATCTCATAATCGTAATATGCTGCTATCGCGAAAAGAATCCGAATAGACTTAAACATGGCTACAGGTGAGAAAGTTTCATCATAATCTATCCCGTAGATTTGTTTGAAACCTTTCGCAACTAGCCTGCCTTTATAGGTAACCACGTTACCATCCATGTCAATCTTCTTCTTGAAGATCCATTTACAGCCTATAGGGATAACTCCCGGAGGCGGATCAACCAAATCCCAGACTTGGTTATCTGACATGGAGTCCATCTCGGCTCGCATAGCTTCAAGCCATCTAGCTGACTCCGGTCCACTGACCGCATCCGCATAAGTGAGGGGTTCATCATTATCAATGATGTAGACTCCGTCATAGCGCTCAGGCTGTCGACGGATCCTACCCGATCTTCGCGGTTCCCGTGATATCTGAGCCTCAGGTTGTTCAATAACCTGTTCTATCGGCTCAGGCTCATCCAACTGCGCTTGACTACTTTGTCCTTCCTCTGGATTCTCTTCCAGTTTTATTTCTCTCCCACTGGCCTCTTGCAGAAGAAACTCCTTCTCAAGAAATATGGCCGTCCGAGCAACAAAAACCTTGTTCTCTTTGGGATCGTAGAAATAATAACCCTTAGTTTCCTTAGGGTAACCGACAAAGACGCATTTCTCAGATCTGCTCTCCAGTTTCCCAGAGGCGAGCTTTTTGACATAAGCCTCGCAGCCCCAGATCCTGATAAATGTCAAGCTTGGCTGTTTCCCATACCATAACTCATATGGAGTCTTAGAAACTGCCTTGGATGGCACTCGGTTTAGTACCTTTGCAGCTGTTTCCAGTGCAAACCCCCAAAAGGAATATGGAAGAGCAGCCTGACTCATCATAGAACGAACCATATCAAGTAACGTTCTATTTCTCCTCTCGGACACACCATTCCATTGCGGTGTTCCTGGCGGAGTGAGCTGTGAGATAATCCCACACTCCTTTAGATAGTCAGTAAATGCATGACTCAGGTATTGTCCACCTCGATCTGAGCGAAGTGCCTTGATATTTCGGCCTAGCTGATTTTGTACTTCATTCTTGAACTCTTTGAACTTGTCAAAAGATTCACTCTTATGTCTCATCAGATAGACATAACCGTACCTACTGAAATCATCAGTAAAGGTAATGAAGTACTGATAGCCACCTCTGGCATGTTTACTAAATGGCCCACACACATCACTGTGTATAAGGTCAAGTAAACCTGAAGCCCTTTGACCTTTGTAAGGAAAAGGCGACTTCGTCATTTTACCCATCAAACAAGCTTTGCATGTATCAATCTCCTCATAGGAGAATGATCCCAGCAGTCCATGTTCATGCAACCGCTTAATGCGTTTCTCGTTGATATGGCCTAAACGACTATGCCATAGCAAGGTGCTGTCATCAGCATACTTGGCTTTCTTATTATCAATATTTTGTATCGAACATTCCATGTCCAACATGAATAACCCATTGTTAATTGAACCAGTTGCATAAACAATATTATCATAAGATAAAACACACTTTGAAATATTGCATTCAAAGGAAAATCCTTTCCTGACAAGAGCAGGAATAGAGATAATATTTTTAGTAATACTGGGAACAAAATAACAACTGTTTAGTTCCAATACAAGTCCAGATGGCAAAGAAATGAAATAGTCTCCAACAGCAGCAACCCGTGCCCCGTTTCCTACTCGTAGGTCTACCTCATGCTGTCCCACCTGCCTTCTTCTCTTGAGTTCCTGCACATTTGAACAAATGTGAACTCCACATGCAGTGTCCAACACCCATGATATAGAAGAAGATGAAAACATGACTTCAGTCACGAATATACCTGAGCCAGAAGCGATGCTTCCCCTCTTATCTCCTTGGAGCGCTTTACAGTCCTTTTTCCAGTGACCTAGCTGGCCACAGTGGAAACACCTGTATTCCTTGGACCGCTTTACCTTCTATTTCAGAGCCTTACTGTAGTTCTTGACCGGGGCCTTGCCCTTCTTCCCCTTCTTCTTGTTCCTCGAAGGAACCATTAAGACAGAGGTTGAAGGCTTTCCCTTCAGAGTTTCCTCAGTGGTCAAGAGCATATTCAGCAGCTCTGCCGGAGTACAATCGATTTTGTTCATATTAAAGTTAATGATGAACGCATCGAAAGAGGGCGGGAGAGACTGCAGAATAATGTCTACAGCAAGCTCCTGGTTGATGGTATGCCCCAGTTTTTCTAGAGCCTCCTTGTGCCCAATCATCTTGAGCACGTGAGCTCCCACTGGGCTCCCTTCAGCCAGTTTGCTCTGAAAGAAGAGCTTCGTCAGATTATAGCGTTCTGTCCTCGCCTGTGCAGCATATAGCATCTTGAGGTTCGCTATAATTTCTATAGCCGACATATCCTCATGCTGACGCTGCAGCGGTGGCGTCATAGACGCTAGTATCAGGCAAGCGACATCAATGCTATCATTGACATGCTTTTCGTAGGCTTCACGAACCGTCCTTGCGGCGTTCGCAGCGGGTTGAGGCGGCACAGCCGTCTCGAGGACATACAGTTTCCTCTCTGCCTTAAGAACAATCTTAAGGTGTCCGTACCAGTCCGAGAAGTTTGGCCCAGCAAACTTCTCCCTTTCCAGTAGGGATCGCACATTGAAGCTCATGGTGTTCGTTGCTGCAGGAATCTACAACAATGCAAGAACAGCAAGGTCAGTATCAATGTAAAGAATCAATCAGGACTTAAGAATGATTCTTTTTCTCACTATTTTATCTGGCTGAAAAATCCAGCAAAACAGCCCGAAAGAGTAGAACTCTTTTAGTGAGATGGGATCCAGATTTCATACTTGGTCTCCACGTCCCGCTCAGGCGAGATAAGATGCACAGAGATGACAAGCACTAATCTCTGGTAGGCAGTCCCTGCCAATCGCCAACCCGTGCGATTCCCCTTCATCTGGGCAATCCAGCAGACTGTGCCAACTGAGTTGGTACAACACAATCTCTGACCCCACAGATGGCTGCCCCCATGTGCTACCATATGCGCCACATATGTAGCCTACACGGTCAAGCTGACCCGACCTACTCCCTGGACCACCACGTGCTATGCTGAGCAACGAGAAGGGATAAATCCCCACTCTGTAACACGCAGGTGTAATCCTGCACCGTCTGAAGATAGATGGACGTGCCCACTGAGTGGGTACAACACAGCTCCAACGATAATCAGAACAGTGAGGTATCGCGTCAGAAGGCTTACGAGCTTGATATTTAATCGTTGGATTTTAACGGTCTTTTATCTTCTTCACTATCATGCAATTCCTATGGCGATAGCAGAAGATAAACTAATCATGCACTTCTAATATTAAACAATAAAAGAAAGCATGGATCTTATGTGGTAAAAGCCCATAGCCTAAGTAAGACCTTAAATAAACTTAAGTCTTCACTTGCTTTTCTTCATGGGACTTTTGCTGCTCATCTGGCCCAACCCAGGGCCCAAGCGCCATCTGCAGCTCTGGTGCGCCCACCAGGAATATGCGCCAGGTCCCAGAGTCGAACCCTGGACCTCCCACCTGGTCAAGCCACTGCTGCATGCGCCACTGCCAAGTGTGCTCAGTGCTCTTGTCTGATTAATTTACATATTAATCTATCTAGACAAGATTGACTCGCAGGTCAATTACATTTTATAAATTAAATGCAATGTGATTCGCAGATCACAATATAAAGATTAATTTACAAAATTTACCAGGCACGCAGGCCCCAGCACAGCACACATTTAACATGGGCAGCCCACATAAGATTAAATAAACAGGCAATATGGCATCAAACATCAGCATGTGATCCAATAAGAAAACAAAATTTTGAAAACCGCATTGGCATCAATTTTAATTTTCTTATATGCCCCCACAACCTTACAACGGTACAATAATAGGGATCCACTCATCCATTCTAGTCAGATCCTGTGCCCTTGCATGCACCAAGTCCTAACTGACTTGTGTCAACCCAGTGGTCAACTATGCATGCACCAAGGGCTGAACAACCACAATGAGGTCTGGCAAACGGGTGTGAGCCCGGGCCTAACTCATGTGCGTTCAACAGACGTCTCAACCAGACATCGCTACACACGTATGATGCAGCCGACCTATAGCCACCTCTTGCTTGCGCAAGGGTGCTATCTGGTCGACCCATCTAGGCTGTCAGATGGTCTGATCAGACTAGTTGGATCTAACCTAGAGGATGACTTCAACCCTACTAACCCGTCTAAGGGTTTATAGTAGGCGCTTAGTCTAATGATAGGCGCGCAAGTGATATTCTTTTGATAAAACATCAACAACAAAGATCACAAAGATGCGCCTAGTTTGAAACATGCGCAAACATAAAACATGTGTAATCATATTCGCATGTAAACTATAGATCTAAGCATGTTTTGCAAACAAGGATCACAATATAGCATTAAGCAATCATATGCATAGATATAAAACGCTCTGATACCAATTGAAGGAACCCCTTTCAAGAGGGGGGCGAAAACCCTATTAGGGTGGCGCATAAAATTTTGCAAGCGTAAGAAGGGCTTTCATAGATCTTTCTATGGCATATGATCAACTTAGATAGATATGAGAATGATCCATACCGTCGCCATCTCTTGGATGGTGTCTTGGAAGAAGAAAGCAAAAGAGATCTCCTCCAAAGGTTGTCGCACACAAGAGGAAGAAGGCCTACTTCTTTGGGGCGATTTGTGCTAGCAATGCTCCAAAGCTTCCTTGATCGTTTGAGGGATGATGAGATGAAAATTTGGCCGAATCCTCTTGTCGTCAACCTTCACGCCACCAGCCGTGAGTCGTCCAATGCCAAGAGCGAATTCGCGAGAGGAATAGAGAGGAGGCGTTGCAAGTGAACGTGGAAACGTTCCCACTTTGAAAACCGAAAGTTCCCAAAATAGCAAGCCTTGATTACGTGCGTTATGCGTTCACCAAGTGAACCATGCGCAACTCTCTTCACCCACCTGAACCTTGCGCTCAACCCATGAGCCGGTTCAAGATGTTTGGTTCAATGACCAAACCAAATCAGCCCATACATTAAGTCTAGATCGAATTAGACCCTAAGGTCCTAGATCTGACCATTCATCTCCAGATGCTTCTGATCTGATCGATCTAGCATCAACACTCTCGATCGAAGCTTACCGATCTCAAGCCCTAATCAATCAAACATGATCAGACCAGATCTCACTTACAATCAGAGTTTAAATCCCTTTAAACTGAACCGAAACAATTCAGTCCACACGATCTGACTTAAGTAAGCCATATCATCAAATTGTGCGACCCTGAGGGTTTCCTTTAAATGTCGGTAACGATAACTTACGTTATCACGATCAGTGAGGGGTATCTAGCAACACATCACTGTCTCCCGATATAAAGGAAAGAGTCTTCCAAGACTACACCCAAAACACAGCTCAAGTGTGAATCCTTTTCACTAGGCATCACTAGGCATACATATTTCCTTTGCCACTGGATGTTCTTATTGGACAAGCGTGTCAAGCTTGTAGCTCCAATACGATGAGCATGATTAGATCAGATGAACACAGTCACCTGGGTATGGCCATACACTTTCTCAATCATCTCAGCCGGGGGGGCCCCTTTAGAACACCACACTCCTTAACAAGGAGACGGCAATCCTATATCTATCACTAGTGCCCTAACCTGACTCATGATCATTATCCAAGATAGTCTATAATCATTATGTTTCAAATGATATTGAACTACCTCAAAACAATGACACTCATCATTTAGAAACACAAGTGATCTCAAGTCAGAGGAGATGTGCCACTTGAAGCAAACAAGGATTATTCACATTGTGACAAGCAATTGAATATCCTAGTAGGGTCTGTCCAGTACATCCAATGTACCCATGAGTCTACATCTTATTCCATGCTCGAAGCATCCTATAAGATTAGAACACATATTAGTCTCAAGCATATCAAGGCTGTCTCATGTTCACCAAGATATCTCGACTAAGGACATAACTGCATGTCAGCCTAGCTGAACAGCTTTGAGACATTATTCAGAAGAACATATATTGCAGCAGACAATGTAACTAACTGAATAACAACCATGCCTTTATAAACATAACAGTTTATTACATGATACTGTTACAATCCCAAAGGCCTCAAACATTAGCCTTAAGGGCATACCCCAACAGCCACTGTACTAACATCTCAGCCTTCTGTCCTTTGCCGCTCCAACCATATAAACGATGGTTCAAAATCTTCAAAGGCTGCTTAGCAAACTCTACTGAGCCACGGGCTGGCTTTCTTCTCGCTTGCTGTCGCTCAGGATGCAGATCATCTGAGTGAAATTTCTTGAGGAAACTAACATGGAATGTGGAATGCAACTTATAGTGCTTTGGCAGGTTTAACTTATAGGCTACTGTACCCACACTCTTGATGACTGTGAATGGTCCTTCATATTTGGGTACTAGCCCTCTGTGAACAGTGCCTGCCACTATTTTTCTCCACATCTGAGGAGTGAGTTTGAGGAGCACCAAATCACCTACCTCAAACTCCACATGACGCCTATGCCGGTTCGCATATTCCATTCTATTGGAAGCTTTCCTCAAGCTATCCCGAGCTTCTTCCCAGAGCTCTATGCGATCCTGGACATATTGATTCGCAGCCTTATTCCGACTGCTTGCACCACTAGCCAAATTATCAACCGGGGTAGCTGGTTGATATCCTATAACCATCTCGAATGGACTCTTTCCCGTAGCTGACGACACTTGTATATTATAAGCAAACTGGGCTGTATCTAGCAAGAATGGCCAGTTTCTCTGAGTCGCAGAAACAAAGTGCCTCAAGTATTCTTCTACCATCGCATTGATGCGCTCGGTCTGCCCATCAGTCTGGGGGTGGAAAGTAGTAGACATCTTCAAGTTTGTTCCCAGCTTCTTGAACAAGGACCCCCAGAATCTGCCTGTGAATCTAGTGTCTCTATCACTGATAATATCCCGTGGTAAGCCAAAGTGCTTCACCACGTGCTGGAAGAACAGGTTGGCGGTCACCTCAGCTGAGCACTCCTCAGGAGCCGCCACAAATATAGCATATTTGATCTATCCACTACCACCAGAACAGAACCAAGTCCATCAAAAACTAGAAAGTGAGTGATAAAGTCCATAGACACTGATATGAATGGTCTAGCAGGTGTGGGCAAAGGCTGGAGAAGACCTGCCTCCAGTCTTCTCTCAATTTTGTCCTACTGACATATCAGACAGGTTCTCACAAAGTGCTCTACATCAGACTTCATTCCTGGCCAGAACCAACCTCTTCTGAGCAATGCATACATCCTATGACCACCTGGATGTCCGGCCCATACAGTATTATGGAACTCTCTCATTAGGCCAAAACGGATGTCCCCTGAAGCAGGAACATAAGTTCTGCCACCCTGAGCCATGATAAGGCCATCCTCATCTACGTAGAACCTATGCACAACACCATCTCTGATCTGTGCCACAAGCTTCTGATAAGCTTTATCTGTGCTGGCGGTCTGTTTAAGATACTGAAAGATCTTTCCTTCTGCTCTCGAATGTGCGCATACCATAGCAACACTGCTAATCCTGCTGAGGGCATCTGGGACCTGATGACACTTGCCCGGTTTATGCTCCCAACTGAAGTCAAATTCTGCTAGGAGTTCTTGCCAACGGGCCTGCCTGGCTGACAATTTCTTCTGAGTCTGGAAGAAAGTGTTAGCAATGTTATCAGTCTTTACTATAAAGTGACTCCCCAGAAGGTAGATACGCCACAATCTGAGATAGTGGACGACAGCTAGCATCTCCTTCTCATGCGCAGAGTAATTCAGCTCAGCTGCTTTCAGCTTTCTGCTCTCATAGGCTACAGGTCTGCCATCCTGAACTAACACGCCACCTAGAGCACGGTCTGAAGCATCAGTGTGCACTTCAAACCCTTGTGAGAAATCTGGTAATTTTAGCACTGGCTCTGAAGTTACCAGCTTCTTCAGAGTCTCAAAAGCTCCTTGGTGAGTTTCATCCCAACACCAAGTCTTGTCCTTTCTGAGCAAATCTGTCAAAGGTGCCACTACCTTTGAATATCCCATGATGAATCTACGGTAGAAGTTTGCCAGACCCAGAAAAGAGCGCAGTTGAGTCACATTGGAAGGACTTGGCCAATCCCAAATGGCCTTGATCTTATCATTGTCCATCCTCACACTGCCTTGGGACACAACATGTCCTAGAAATTGAATCTCCGTCTGTGCAAACTCACATTTCTCTGCCTTTAGATACAACTGATTGTCTCGGAGAACTTGCAGTACTTGCTTCAAATGCTTCTCGTGCTCCTTCAAATCAGATGAGTACACTACTATATCATCCAGATAAACCACCACGAACTTATCCAAAAATGGATTTAGGATATTGTTCATGAGGTTGCAAAACGTAGCAGGAGCGTTAGTTAGCCCAAAAGGCATAACCAAGAACTCAAACGAGCCATACCGCGTGACACAAGTAGTCTTTGGCTCATCCCCCTCAGCAATTCGCACTTGCCAATATCCTGATCTCAAGTCCAACTTGCTAAAGATCTTAGCATTTGCCAATCTATCCAACAAGTCTTGGATCAATGGGATTGGGTAGGCATTGCGCACTGTGACTTTGTTCAGTGCTCTATAATCCACACACATGCGCAAGCTCCCATCTTTCTTCTTTTGGAACAGGACAGGTGCTCCATACGGTGCTTTTGAGGGTTGGATATACCCTGACTCTAAGAGCTCATTCAACTGTTTCCTAAGCTCTGCCAATTCTAGCGGTGGCATGCGGTAGGGAGGCTGTGCTGGGGGTACTGCTCCAGGGACTAACTCAATCTGGTGATCTATGTCTCTCCTGGGAGGCAGTACCTTAGGCATCTCAGGTGGGATAACATCTGCATACTCTTTCAACAAAGCTCCAACAGAACGCGGTACTGATGCCATTAAGTCCTCTACTGAAGTTATAGCAGTCTCCACAATGACTTCTTTTCCTTTTCTACTACAAGAACTGGAGGAAGTGGCCAGTTCCCTCACATCCCTCATAGACGGTCCAGGAGCTGAATCCAAATGTGGGGTGTCTTCCACTACTCTAATATGAGCTAAGTAGGTGGAAGCACCATGCCTCACTCCATTTGCTAGGGAGGTAGGAGTAAGCTCCTTCTCCTTTGCTTTCTTCTTCTCCTCTTTCATTCCAGTAAAGCAAGGAATGAAACAAGGATTCTTTTCATCTAGTACCAGCAAACTATTGAGATGTGGCATTGGGGTGGCCTTAGCTCTTCTCAGAAGGTCCATGCCCACAATGACATCAAAAACATCTAGTTGAGTAACCAAAACAGTGCATTTCCCACTCCAGGGTCCCATCTTCACCGGGACATCATAGGATATGCCCATAGCTTTTCTCGCCTCAGCATTGACTGTTTTCACATGGGTGTTACTGGTCGACGTCTTCAGCTTCAGTTGCTCTCGCAACCTATCTGCAACAAATAAGTGAGTGGCCCCAGTATCCACCATGGCTGCAATCTCTACTCCGTTCAGGCTGATATTTGTGTACATCAGTGGGGAAGATCTCACTGATACATTGGCAATTACCAAAGGGTTGACTGATGCACAACCCTGCAGATCTTTTTTTCCTGCATCCTTCTTCTCTGTAAGGACTGCAGCTATTGCTCTCTTGGTAGGACAATCCCTCATCACGTGAGGGCCATTGCAAACAAAACAAGCCAGTTTCCTCTTGGGACTAGACTCATTTCTCTTTTTCTGTACAACTGGAGGTTTCTGATGAGTCTGAGGAACTATAGCTTTACCCTTTTGCTTGTATTTGGGGATGTACTTCTTCTTACCCTTGTCTGGCACACGGGTATGGGAAGATGGTGAAGAAGTCACTCCCCCAGCTTGAGGTCTAGTACCTCTCATATCTAATAAGGCATCTGCAGCTACCACTGCATCTCTGTAAGTGGTCACCCCTTGTCTTCTAAGCTCTAACAGTGCCCAATCTTGAAGACCTCCAAGAAATGAGATAAACTTTTCTTCCTCACTCATGTTGGGGATTTCCAAAAGCAATGTGGCAAATTGCTTAACATATTCTCTTACAGTGCCTGTCTGCCTTAAACTTCTGAATTGCATGCGAGCAGTGAACAAGGTGTTGGCAGGTCTAAACTGAGCTCTCATCTCTAATTTCAAATCCTGCCACGACACAACCTCGGGATGCTCTCCCTCGGTCCTCGGGGCTACAGAAGTACGCCACCATACTTTGGCGTCTCCAGTGAGGAATGACACACAAACCTCTATCTTATCTTCTTCTGGCACCCGAGCAGCTTTAAAGTAGTGCTCCATGTCAAACAGAAAGTTTTCAACCTCCTTCGCTACCCTGGCTCCTCCATAGGTAGACGGGTCGGGTATATGGCGCTTCACTACCGGCTGTGAAGGCATAACCCCAGCTGTGGGTGTAGGTGGGTTTGAAGCTACCTGGGCTAAGGCTAGCTTCAACATGGCTATCTCGGCTGTGAGAGTCTCTACAGTAGACTCTAGCCTCTAGACTCTAGCATCACTAACATGCTCATGATGCAGAAGGAGTTCCCTGAGCGTCTGCATCCGCTCAGCCAGTGGATCTCCATGCCATTCACCCTCCTCTATCCCAACTGCATGCTCTAATCTGGTGAACCTCTCATCCAGATCAAGCAACTCTGGTAACTCTGAAATACCTGTCTCTGCCATCTGGTGCTGTGATGGGTGAACTGTGCTGACGGTTGAATGGACCCCGAAACTGATCGATAAGTCATGTAACTGAGGATTTACGCCCCGGCGCTAAGCACCGACGTACGCAACTCCCAAACAGCCCGACGACTCACGTCTATATCTCGGTGTCACAAACAACCACTGCTTGTCAGGTTGAGTTGTTGTAACGGATTTGATATCAATCTAGTCTCGCGCTGGGCTCTGATACCACTCTATCACACCCCAATTTTTCGCTGTGTAAATTGAGGTGTGATGGCACGACTTGCACACGGTGTAACCCCGGGTATCAAGGATTACACAATGCACAACCCGTCAGCCTAACACTCAAAAATACACGCGCTCTATGCACGTGCGCGATGCGGAAGTCTAAGATCGTCTGCGGACCAACTCAAAATGCTCGATCCCCTGATGGGATGCTCGTGCCCCGATGCTGCCTCTGTGCTCTGTGGATCACTGCGCTCCCGGGCTGATCTGATGGTCTGGGCCTAATCTTCTCCTAGCCCTAGACTCTACGTCAATGAGCGGCGGGTGGGCAGCACACGTTGCTCCTCAACCCAATATGCGCGCTCACGACCGTCCTTAATACGTATAGCGCCCTGTGTAATTACACACACACAAGTCACAGGCAATGCAATAGTCGGGCACAAGACATATGCCCCGAGCCTAAGCAAGTATCCACAACTACACCACAAGGAGGGAATGCCCTATAGAGTAGGTGTGCCCGCCCCTAATCACACCGAGGCCTCAGCTGGCCAGGCAGTACACAATATATCAAAAGTGAGGAAAACCCCTCCACTACCCAATGTGGGCTGAGGGATCAAAAACCTCACACTTACACTACACAGCAGTCTTATACAGATTTACAATGCCCTATCTACGAAAGCACGTAAATTATACCTCCAAGGATCGCCCGATCCTTGGGAGCAGTTTGTACAAGTTGTGCTTTGTTGACCCTCGTCGGAAAACCTCTTTGTGCCGCCGGAAGTGTCCTCCCAAGCTGCCCCAAGTTGCTGTCCACGAAGCTCCAACCAAGTTGATGGAAGGGGAACATCCCTAGCTGCCGGAAGTAGGGGGAACTCCTTCCCCTTGTAGCCGAGTAGGGGAGAACCCCTAAAGCTTGCTGCCGGATGTGGAAGAACACCTTCTTCCTTGCTGCCGCAAATGGGAAACACCTTCCCCAAAAGCAGCCGAACCTCCAAGGCTGACCAACCAGCAGGTTGTCGCCTCCCTCAAGCTCAAGAGCCCTCAAGATCGCCGGAAAAGAGGGTGGAGGTGGCGGATGAGCTGCTGCAGCCTGCTGCTCCAAGTGAACCGAGAGTGAGCTGCTCTCTTCCTCGGTTTTCCCCTTCCAAGACTCGACAACAGCAGGTGTTGCCGCACCCTTTGAGCTCTCTCAAAGGGCCTTCAAAGCTCGCCGGAGCTGAAGGTGGAAGATGGCCGGAGATAATGAGAAATCGCCCCCAAATCGCCAAGGAGATGAGCAGCCGCAACAACAAGTCTCGGATGGAGTTGCTTTACGAATTAGGGCTGCCCCCTAACTCATTTGCGCCTAAGCTTCACTTACTCTCTCAGCCCTCCATTGATACTTTGAGATTGGTGAAGCCAATGAAGAATATAAGAGGATGCGCCAATGCTTCATATCAGCGAATGACCCAAGCTCGGGTTGGCCATCCCCTTCAACATAAGCATTAGCTCTCCTCTTGGTCATGGGTTCGAGACTCACCCATGCCACATTTTTTTTCTATGCTTATACACTCCTGTACAAGGCTAACTTTTGCATAAGTACACACTGAACCTCCATGGTACCTGCAAAACATCTTAACACATTTTATTAGTGGTTTTGCCCCCTTCTACATCAGGCCTCACCCCAAGATGAGGGTCTCTCCCTGCTCATAACCTCTATGAGTATGCAGAGGGGTCTGGGTGTGTACCCCGCACACCCAGGTCGTCACACTGAGTGTGCCTATCCTCGGTGTCTTGGAAGAACAAGCGATTACGCCTATCCTCGGCATCTTTGAAGAGGAAGGCTTGCCCGAAATAACAATGGTACCATCTGAGTCGCTTGAGCTGGATGATGACATCGGGGCTTTCCCTTTCTGCTTGTTGTTAGTTGAAGCCTTCTCAACCAACATTGCGTTCAACATCTTCCTCTGTTGGCAATCATGTATGTGATGGTTGCCGCCACAAAGATAACATATGTATGGCCGATTGTGCGGTGGGTTCCTTTGGTTGTCACCGTTGTGGGGTTGCTGGGGTCTCCATGGACTGTGCGGTTGACTCCTCCTATATTGATTCCCGTTACGGTGCGGAGGACTCCTGTGATTGTCCCTTTGACTATTCCCATTCCCTTGATGGGGTCACTGCGGTGGTGAAGGTCGGCGCCTTTCCACGAGTTTGAAGTCTGTCAGTTGCTCCGTTGCAGCTTGTGCGGATGCAAAATCCTAGACATTCCTCCTTTGCAACTCTTGCTGTGCCCAAGGTTGCAAGCCATCCATGAAGAAAAATAACTTTTCTTCATCTGCCATCTTGATGTCTAGGGAGATAGATGCAAACTTCCTAACATAATCACGGATGTCATCTACGTGACGGAGGTTCGACAGCTTTTTCCTGACCATCAATCCCATGTTCTCGGGACGGAACTAGGTCTTTAGTGCCTGTTTTAGTTCCTCCCAACTCTTCATGGTGTCAGTGCCATCTTGCACTCTGGTGCGCCACCATAGCTTTGCATCACCAGTTAGATGCCATGTTGCCATGGCAATTTTGATTCCCTCTGAATCAGGTTGGGTGACAAGGAAATACTGATCCATGTCAAATAAGAAGTTCTCGAGTTCTTTGGTGTCTCGAGTGCCATTAAAACTTTGGGGTTCAGGAACCCTCATTTGTGCACGTTGGGGTTGCACATTTCCCCCTCCTGTGTGCATTGCCATGTTGAGGACGGCTATCTGAGCCTTTATTCCTCAATCTGAGCCCTTAGAAACTTGACGGACTCACGAGTATTATCTTCGTGTCTCTCTAATTCCGAAGTCATTGAAGCATGTCTCGCCTCAGATAGGTCTAATCGGTCTTCGATCTTAGTGAATCGCGCTTCTTGGCATTCATGGTGCCTTCTTCATCTTTCCTCCCTATCCAGCTTGGGAGGGTTGCCCACTAGTGTTTCCACATCGGTTCCCTCGTAAATAGACATTCTTGAGACTTGTCACGGATAGAAACAATGCCTCTGATACCACTTGTCACGGACGCACTTTACTTGGTGCCTGATGTCCGCACGGCACACTACTTGGAGTAGTGCTAAGCCTTAATCCCGTGTGCACTTACGCATTAAATTCGGAAGCGTCAATATAAAATGGAGGCAACAATGTATAATTTGAGGGCAACACCAGCATTCAAGAGGCACAATAGATTTGCACAGAACGGTGAGGAAAATGCTTGGTGAAATGAGTCACCCGAACACCCCACCGACATATATTGATAAAAAGGCAACAATACAAGAAAAACAATACAGGACACTGAGCAAATATTGAGTAGACCCTAGACCTATGACTTGGTGGAGAAGGCAGGTGTGTGGAACCTTGCAATTTTATACTTGCATGGGATCACAAGACTGCATTTAATCAAGGCACTACCACCCCTCTCAATACTATCCCAAGTATACAATTTAAGGGGTGTGAGTAGAAGGCTTCACAAGGGTTGGGTAGGCTAATTTTACACATTTGAGCCCCCCATCCTGGAGTACTTGTGAAAACACAGTCCCCCACTCACGCGTACATGCCCCGGGACAGTCCCCCGAGTGCATCACAACCCCAAAGACTAAAACACATGGCACACATGTGCCAAAGCCTATTTTTACATAGGTCTACCTATCCCAAGTTTTACACAAAAAGATAGCGTCAGGGTCGGGTAACAGTGGAATTACACACAAACTCCTCCGATCCCTGACAAATTGGTGAGAAGGTTTCATCATAGTCCACCCCGTGGACCTGTCTGAATCCTTTAGCCACAATTCTACCCTTATAGGTAACTATGTCGCCATCTATGTTAGTCTTCCTTTTGAAGACACATTTTACACCCTATGGATTTCACCCTATCAGGCAGCTCAACCAAATCCCAGACTTGGTTAGCCGACATGAAATCCACCTCAGATCTCATGGCCTTAAGCTATTTCTCAGAGTCCGGTCCAGCGACTGCCTCATCATAGGTTCTAGGCTAATCCTCACTGATGAAGATGCCATCGTGTTGGGTCAGCAACGACCCATACCTCTCAGGTGCATGATGAATCCTCTCAGACCTACGTGGGACCTGTATCTGAGCCTCCGGTACAACAACCGTTGTAGGTGGCTGAGGTTCCATCTTTGTGTCTTGTGGTTGCACTTGGACCTCGTCCAAGTCAACTTCCTCCCACTAACTTCTTTCATGAGAAATTCCTTCTCTAAAAAGACAGCACCCCAAGCAACAAAGACTTTGTTCTCGATGGGAACATAGAAGTAGTGTCCCTTAGATTCCTTAGGATACCCCCACAAACACACATTTATTAGATTTGGGTTCTAGCTTGCTAGAATCCTGATGTTTGAAATAAGCCTTACATCCCCAGATTTTGATAAAAGAGAGATTTGGGCGTCTCCCACTCCATACCTCGTATGGAATCTTAGAGACACTCTTAGATGAAACGTTATTCAGTATGAGAGAAGCTGTTTCAAGTGCATGACCCCAGAATCAGGGTGGTAGAGTTGCATGACTCATCATAGATCAAACCATGTCCAACAAAGTTTGATTTCTCCTCTCAGACACACCATTCCATTGAGGTGTTCCAGGAGGAGTGAGTTGGGATAGGATCCCACACTCTCTAAGATAGTCAAAGAACTCACCACCTAGGTACTCTCCACCATGATCTGATCGAAGAGTCTTAATAGATCTATCAAGCTGGTTCTTTACTTCATGTCTGAACTCCTTAAATTTCTCAAAGGATTCTGACTTATGTCTTATTAAATAGACATAACCATATCTACTGAAGTCATTAGTAAATGTGATGAAGTAATTATACCCTCCTCTGACTTGTTTAAGGAATGGCCCACACACATCGCTATGTATGAGATCCAATAAACCTCCTACCCACTCACCTATCTTGGTGAAGGGCGCTTTTGTCATCTTCCCTAACAAACAAGGCTCATAAGTATCAAACTCCTCCAAGGAAGTTGAATCTAACAATCCATTTGCATGAAGTTATTGAATGTGATTCTTGTTTATATGAGCTAATCGACAATGCCAAAGGTACGCACCAACTGAACCACTCAGTTTGATCCTTTTATTATTTATGTTACATATAAAGTTTGCCATGTCCAAGACATATAAAACATTGCATAAAGTACCATTCCCATAAAACACATTTGCAAATGAAAAAGAACAAAAGTTCTCCTTTATTTCAAACTTAAAACCTTTCCTTGCTAAGAAAAGAATGGATACAATGTTTTTGGTAAGAGAATGTACATAATAGAAATTATCTAACTCTAACTGAAGTCTAGATAGCAAGGAGAGCGTTAAAATTCATATAGCAATAGTAGCAACCTGTGCCTCGTTTCCAACTCGTAGGTCAATCTCTTCAGGCCGCACCGATCTACTTTTCTTGAGCCCCTGCATATTTATACAAATATGAGCCCCGCATGCAGTATCTAATACCCATGACATAGAAGTAGAAATGTTGACTTCAGTAATATAAATACCTAAGCTATAAGACAAGGGCTTGCTTTTCTTCTCCTCATTCTGAAGTTATTTGTTGTCCCTTCTCTAGTGAACTCACTCGCCACAGTGGAAGCACCTCTGTTCCTTTGTCTTCTTCACCTTCTTCTTTAGTGCTTTGGTCAGACCCTTGACACTGCCTTTAGCACGTGCCTTACCCTTCTTTTTCATCTTCTTGGTTGTAGGAACCAAAAGAACAGAGTTGGGTTTGGTCTTGACCATTTCTCGCTCGGTCGTTTGGAGCATATACAACAGCTCCTCCCTCGTGCATTCAATCTAGTTTATGTTGAAATTTATAATTAACGGACTGAAGCTAGAAGGTAGGGACTACAGAATAAGATCTGTGACCAGCTCATTATCGATTGTATGTCCCAGTCTCTTGAGATAATCCACATACCCAATGATCTTGAGTACATGGGGTCCCACTAGAGCACCCTCCGATAACTTGCACTGAAAGACTGCTTTGGCAATGTCATATCTCTCAGTTCTAGCCTGAGCCTCAAACATCTGTTTCAAATGTGTAATCATCTGAAAGCATTATGCTCCTCATATTGCACCTGAAGTTCAGGTGCCATTGTGGCTAGCTAGGGGTGAGCATAATTCAGGATTTACCGAACTTACTGATTGGTAAATCAGCACGGTAAATTTGGTATAGATTTTCATTACAGTAGATAAATTTTTATTATTCGATTTTCGGTATCGGTAATGGTAAAAAACCGATCGGTTTGGTAATTTACCGATTTATCGATACATATATATTATTTAATTATTTAATTATTTTAATTTAGTTTATTTTACATTTACTCGAAAGTTTTAAGTTGTATGATTGACTCGTCATTCATCAAGTCAAGGTTAAGCGGTCAAAGTGTGAAGGGCTTTAGGGCTTTTGCTTCCTTTTCTTCGTAAAAAACCTTCGATTGTGACTTTGCGAGGCTTCTCGACCGGCACAGCGAATAGGGCTTTTGCTTCCTCTTCCCGGCTTCTCCACTTCGTTCAGTTCACTGACGGCTGACGGCTGACAACTGATGGCCGACGTCCTCGCCACTTCGTTGATGACTGACGGTTGACTCCCTCGCCAGTAGTCACTTCGCCTTCACCTTCGCTGAAGGCTGACGGCTGATGCCCTCAATCTCGCCACTTTACCTTCACCAGCCTCCTTTGTCCTTGCACGCATCTGTCAACTATCAAGCCTTGGTGACAGACTAGGGTTTCCTATTGAAGGCTCTCCAATCTCCTCTGATTACTTTAGGAGCCCTGGTCCGATTTCCTTTGGTGCCATGGTAATCTCAAATTCTTAATTTCTAATTTTAGTTTAATAATAAGTTGCTTGTAGTTTCCAACGCATATGTTGAAATGGGAATGATATTCCTTTGTAGTCATGTTGGAAAACCCCAGGGATATTTTACAAATTTTGATATTACAGATTATATACGCAACGGAAGAATATCCCCGAAACAGGCCGGTCCCAAAAACCTAGTGAAGATCGTCTTGCGAGGGGGTCGACACAATGAGATAGAAAGTACTTAGAGCAAGTGGAGGCCGATGTCGAGGTAGGCACCCAAGTGTGCTCCCTCTACAGTCTCACACACATGGATGCCTCAAGTCCTCTTCTTCCATGCCCAGTGCTAGCCTCGGGAAGAAGATCCAAGCCTCTGGGAGTCTTCTACACAACTTGCGCTGCCACTATGAGATGATGCGCCAAGAGGATTGAGTAGAAGAGGAGGAGGATGCCGCCAAGCACTAGAGATCCTTGCACCAAGAGGAAGGAAGGATGAGAGCTTGCGGCTATGTAAGATGGAAGAGACACTTGCGCCAACACCTTGCTCTCGCCCCTTGAAAGCTCATGCCAATTGATTGCACACCAGGCCTCACATATGTATGCTATTATATAGATGCAAGAGACAGCAAGGCAAAAGGGTTTTGGCGCAAAATCATGAAGGGGTTATGCGGCTAGGGTATGAGAAGGGAGGGAATTAGGGTTAGGGTTAAGGAAAGACTCCAAGCATTTTCCATAAATGATGCAGGGTGGAGACACGAAATATGATACTAATTAAAGTCCGATTATTATTATTATTATTTTTTTAAATTTTCAAAATAAAGTGTAAAATTCAGAAAACAGCTAGAAAATAGCAAATAGACTTTAGTGCTACAAAATATTATTTACGAGGAGTTGTCATGTCTTTCGGACTGATCCATTGTAGCTTCAGTTGGATCAACTCGTCCTCTCGCAGAGCAAAGTGAGTTCTTCCTCATGACGCCAAATATCAAGATTTTGGTGGCGCCGATTGCTAAAAATACCTGCGCAAACAAACAGATTCAGATTAGCGAACAGAAAGTTGAGGCAGGAAATTCATGGAGATCAGAAACAGGGAACGCAAGGTTTGCGTCGTTCATCGACGCTCGAGCGTGGATTGCTCGTCGGAGTATTTGGAAGCAAGGAGGAGACGAGGCGGCGTCGGTATCGTCGGAACACTGACGGCTGGTGGTGGGGTGAGGCGAGGGTGGCAACGTAGGCGGAGGCGGGGACGCGCAGTTCAGCAGAACAGGGGAGACTGCAAAGAGTGGCGGCTGTTCGAACAGAACAGGGGAAGTTGGCGGGCATAGCAGGGGAGGTCGACGGTCGGCCGGTGATGGACCAAACCCAAACTGTTGGGGTATGCCCTTAAGCCTAATGTTTGAGGCCTTGGGATTGTAACAGTATCATTTGTATAAACTTATATGTTTATAAAGGCATGGTTGTTATTCAGTTAGCTACATTGTCTGCAGCAATATATATGTTCTTCTGAATAATGTCTCAAAGCTGTTCAGCTAGGCTGACATGCAGTTAAGTCCTTAGTCGAGATATCTTGGTGAACATGAGACAGCCTTGATATGGTTAAGACTAATATGTGTTCTAATCTTATAGGATGCTTCGAGCATGGAATAAGATGTAGACTCATGGGTACATTGGATGTACTGGACTGACCCTACTAGGATGTTCAATTGTTTGTCACAATGTGAATAATCCTTGATTGCAACAAGTGGCACATTTCCTCTGACTTGAGATCACTTGTGTTTCCTAAATGATGATTGTCATTGTTTTGAGGTAGTTCAATATCATTTGAAACATAATGATTATAGACTATCTTGGATAATGAGCTTGAATCAGGTTAGGGCACTAGTGATAGACATAGGACTGCCGTCTCTTTGTTTAAGGAGTGTGATGTTCTAAAGGGGCCCCCCTGGATGAGATGATTGAGAAAGTGTATGGCCATACCCAGGTGACTATGTTCATCTGATCTAATCATGCTTGTCATATTGGAGTTACAAGCTTGACACGCTTGTCCAATAAGAACATCCAGTGGCAAAGGAAATATGTATGCTTAGTGAGTTGAATTCACACTTGTACTGTGGTTTGGGTGTAGTCTTGGAAGACTCTTTCCTTTATATCGGGAGACAGTGATGTGTTGCTAGATACCCCTCACTGATCGTGATAACGTGAGTTATCGTTACCGACATTTAAAGGAAACCCTCAGGGTCGCACAATTTGATGATATGGCTTACTTAAGTCAGATCGTGTGGACTGAATTATTTGGGTTCAGTTTAAAGGGATTTAATCTCTGATTGTAAGTGAGATCTGGTCTGATCATGTTTGATTGATTAGGGCTTGAGATCGGTAAGCTTCGATCGAGAGAATGGATGCTAGATCAGTTAGATCAGGAGCATCAAGAGATCGACGGTCAGATCAAGAACCTAAGTGTTTATTATGGTCTGGACTGGTTGCTTGGTTTATTTGATTATTGAACCAAATTCAAATGAACCGGCTCATGGATGAGCGCTTGGTTTAAAGAATAGAGAGGAAAAATGCGATTGGTTCGAAATGCATGAACACATGATCGCATGAAAGAGTAAGTTGGCTATTTTTAGCAACCACGCCTCCATGTCTTGTGTAAAGCGCATCTCTTGTCGCCTCACTTCTATTCCTGTCGCTTTCTCTCGTGTGGAACCTCTGCTTCACGCTTTTGAAGAGTCGAGGACTAAGCAAGCAAGTTTCTCTCATTCCCTCCATACGAAGGACTCCTTGAAGATTTGCTAGCACAAAGTCGCCAAGGAAGTAGTCGCCTTCTCATTGTGTGTGTCATCTAAGGAGAAGAGGCACTTGCGTCTTTGATTCCAAGACACCATCAAACCGATGGCAATGGTATGGTTCTATCTCTTGTGCAATCGGTTTTAAGTTGATTATAATGCATGCATCAAAAGATCCTAGAAACCCCCCTTTCCGCTGCTTAAAAGAAAAAATACATGCGCCTATCTAGGGTTTCGCCCCCTTTGTTAGGGGATCTTTCACAAACCTGCTATTACTGGAGGTTGGTATGGTTGGCGTGACGACGTGGCCGGAGTTTCGGGGCTTGGGCCCTGGTTTGGGCCAGATGAGCAGCAAAAGCCCCATGAAAAAAAGCAAGTGAAGACTTAAGTTCTTAAGGTCTTACTAGGGCTATGGGCTTTTACCACATAAGATTCATGCTTTCTTTTATTGTTTAATAAGTAGAACAGCATGATTTATTTATCTTCTGCTATCACCATAGGAATTGCATGATAGTGAAGAAGATAAAAGACCGTTAAAATCCAACGCTAAAATATCAAGCTCGTATGCCTTCTGACGCGAAACCTCACTGTTCTGATTATCGTTGGAGCCGTGTTGTACCCACTCAGTGGGCACGTCCATCTATCTTCAGACGGTGCGGGATTACACCTGCGTGTTACAGAGAAGGGATTTATCGCTTCTCGTTGCTCAGCATAGCACGTGGTGGTCCAGGGAGTAGGTCGGGTCAGCTTGACCATGTAGGCTACATATGTGGCGCATATGGTAGCGCATGGAGGCAGCCATCTGTGGGGTCAGAGATTGTGTTGTACCAACTCAGTTGGCACAGTCTGCTTGATTGCCCAGATGAAGGGGAATCGCACAGGTAGGCGATTGGCAGGGACTGCCTACCAGAGATTAGTGCTTGTACTCTCTGTGCATCTTATCTCGCCTGAGCGGGACGCGGAGACCAAGTATGAAATCTGGATCCCATCTCACTAAAAGAGTTCTACTCTTTCGGGCTGTTTTGCTGGGTTTTTCAGCCAGATAAAATAGTGAGAAAAAGAATCTTTCTTAAGTCCTGATTGATTCTTGACATTGATACTGACCTTGCTGTTATTGCATTGTTGTAGATTCCTGCAGCAACGAACACCATGAGCTTCAATGTGCGATCCCTACTGGAAAGGGAGAAGTTTGCTGGGCCGAACTTCTCAGACTGGTTCGGACACCTTAAGATCGTTCTTAAGGCAGAGAGGAAACTGTATGTCCTCGAGACGGCGATACCGCCTTAGCCCGCTCCGAACGCCGCAAGGGCGGTTCGGGAAGCCTATGAAAAGCACGTCAATGATAGCATTGATGTCGCTTGCCTGATGCTAGCGTCTATGACGCCACCGCTGCAGCGTCAGCATGAGGATATGTCTGCCATAGACATGATAGCAAACCTCAAGATGCTGTATGCTGCACAGGCGAGGACAGAACGCTATAATTTGACAAAGCTGTTCTTTCAGAGCAAACTGGCTGAAGGGAGCCCAGTGGGAGCTCACGTGCTCAAGATGATTGGGCACAAGGAGGCTCTAGAAAAACTGGGGCATACCATCAACCAGGAGCTTGCTGTAGACATTATTCTGCAGTCTCTTCCACCTTCTTTCGATGCGTTCATTATTAACTTTAATATGAACAAAATCGATTGTACTCCGGCAGAGCTGCTGAATATGCTCTTGACTACTGAGGAAACTCTGAAGGGTAAGCCTTCAACCTCTGTCTTGATGGTTCCTTCGAGGAACAAGAAGAAGGGGAAGAAGGGCAAGACCCCTGTCAAGAGTTACAGCAAGGCTCTGAAACAGAAGGTTAAGCGGTCCAAGGAATACAGGTGTTTCCACTGTGGCCAGCTGGGTCACTGGAAAAAGGACTGTAAAGCGCTCCAAGGAGACAAGAGGGGAAGCCTTGCTTCTGGCTCAGGTATATACGTGACGGAAGTCATGGTTTCATCTTCTTCTATATCATGGGTGTTGGACACTGCATGTGGAGTTCACATTTGTTCAAATGTACAGGAACTCAAGAGAAGAAGGCAGGTGGGACAGCATGAGGTGGACCTACGAGTTGGAAACGGGGCACGGGTTGCTGCTGTTGCTGTAGGAGACTATTTCATCTCTTTGCCATCTGGAATTGTATTAGAATTAAACAGTTGTTACTTTGTTCCCAGTATTACTAAGAATATTATCTCCATTCCTGCTCTTGTCAGGAAGGGATTTTCCTTTGAATGCAATATTTCAAAGTGTGTTTTATCTTTAGATAATATTGTTTATGCAACTGGTTCAATTAACAATGGATTATACATGTTGGACATGGAAAATTCTATACAAAATGTTGATATTAAGAAAGCCAAGAATGCTGATGACAGCACCTTGCTATGGCATAGTCGTTTAGGCCATATTAACAAGAAGCGCATTAAGCGGTTGCATGATCATGGACTGCTGGGATCATTCTCCTATGAGGAGATTGATACATGCAAGGCTTGTTTAATGGGTAAAATGACGAAGTCACCTTTTTCTAACAAAGGTCAAAGGGCTTCAGGTTTACTTGACCTTATACACAGTGATGTGTGTGGGCCATTTAGTAAACATGCCAGAGGTGGCTATCAGTACTTCATTACCTTTACTGATGATTTCAGTAGGTATGGGTATGTCTATCTGATGAGACATAAAAGTGAATCTTTTGACAAGTTCAAAGAGTTCAAGAATGAAGTACAAAATCAGCTAGGCCGAAATATCAAGGCACTTCGTTCTGATCGAGGTGGAGAATACCTAAGTCGAGAATTTACTGACTATCTGAAGGAGTGTGGGATTATCTCACAGCTCACTCCGCCAGGAACACCGCAATGGAATGGTGTGTCCGAAAGGAGAAATAGAACGTTACTTGATATGGTTCGTTCTATGATGAGTCAGGCTACTCTACCTTACTCCTTTTGGGGATTTGCACTAGAAACAGCTGCAAAGGTACTAAACCGAGTGCCATCCAAGGCAGTTTCTAAGACGCCATATGAGTTATGGTATGGGAAACAGCCGAGCTTGACATTTATCAGGATCTGGGGTTGCGAGGCTTATGTCAAAAAGCTCGCCTCTGGGAAACTAGAGAGCAGATCTGACAAATGTATCTTTGTCGGTTACCCTAAGGAAACTAAGGGTTATTATTTCTACGATCCCAAAGAGAACAAGGTATTTGTTGCTCGGACGGCTATATTTCTTGAGAAGGAGTTTCTTCTGCAAGAGGCCAGTGGGAGAGAAATAAAGCTGGATGAGAATCCAGAGGAAGGACAAAGTGCGCAAGCACAGTTGGATGAGCCTGAGCTGGTAGAACAGGTTATTGAACAACCTGAGGCTCAGATGTCACGGGAACTGCGAAGATCGGGAAGGATCCGTCGACAGCCTGAGAGCTATGACGGAGTCTACATCATTGATAATGATGAACCCCTCACTTATGCGGATGCGGTCAGTGGACCGGAGTCAGCGAGATGGCTTGAAGCTATGCGCGCCGAGATGGACTCCATGTCAGATAACCAAGTTTGGGATTTGGTTGATCCGCCTCCGGGAGTTATCCCTATAGGCTGTAAATGGATCTTCAAGAAGAAGATTGACATGGATGGTAACGTGGTTACCTATAAAGGCAGGCTAGTTGCGAAAGGTTTCAAACAAATCTACGGGATAGATTATGATGAAACTTTCTCACCTGTAGCTATGTTTAAGTCTATTCGGATTCTTTTCGCGATAGCTGCATATTATGATTATGAGATTTGGCAAATGGATGTGAAGACAGCTTTCCTTAATGGAAATCTGGATGAGGATGTGTATATGACACAACCAGAAGGTTTCACTAATCCATCAGATCGTCATAAGATATGCAAGTTAAAGAAGTCTATTTATGGACTTAAACAAGCATCTAGAAGCTGGAATATTCGTTTTGATGAATCAATCTCTGAGTTTGGTTTCATCAAGAACGAGGATGACCCGTGTGTATATAAGAGGTTTAGTGGGAGCGTAATTACTTTCCTAGTCCTCTACGTCGATGATATCTTGATCATTGGAAATGACATTCCTGAAATGCATGCCGTTAAGGCATGGTTAAGGAAATGTTTCCAGATGAAAGATTTAGGAGAAGCAGCCTATGTATTAGGTGTGAAGATCTACAGGGATAGATCTAAGAGGCTTCTCGGGCTGTGCCAGAGTACTTACATCGATAAAGTCCTGGAGAGATTTCATTTAGAGAATTCTAAAAGAGGATATCTTCCAGTCAGACATGGTCTGAATCTTTCGAAGAGTCAGTGTCCACAAACACAGACTGAGAAAGATGAAATGGACAATACGCCTTATGCTTCGGCTATTGGATCCATTATGTATGCGATGTTGTGTACTTGCCCAGACGTTGCTTACGGGTTAAGCGTGACCAGTCGGTTCCAAAGTAATCCAGGTATGGCGCACTGGATTGCAGTCAAGAACATTTTAAAATATCTGCGGAGGACCAAAGATATGTTCTTGATATATGGTGGTCAGGAAGAACTCAGTATTGAAGGATATACTGAGGCTTCGTTCCAGTCAGACCAGGATGATTTCCGATCGCAATCAGGCTATGTTTTTAGCTTGAATGGAGGAGCAGTGGTGTGGAAGAGTTTCAAACAGTCAACTGTTGCTGATTCCACAACAGAAGCCGAGTATGTTGCAGCCTCGGAAGCATCCAAGGAGGCAGTGTGGATTCGTAAGTTCGTGAGAGAACTTGGTGTTGTTCCTTCGAGTGCAGATCCTTTGGTTATCTTCTGTGATAACACTAGAGCAATCGCACAAGCAAAGGAACCACGGTCGCACCAGAAGTCCAAGCACATACAGAGACGGTTTCACTTGATCAGGGAGATCATAGATCGTGGCGAGATCAAAGTTTGCAAGGTTCATACGGATGACAATCTGGCAGACCCGCTTACCAAGCCTCTGGCGCAGCAGAAGCATGAGAAGCACTGTAATAACATGGGTTTGAGATTTCTCAACCATTAGATTAAGTGCAAGTGGGAGATTGTTGGGGTATGCCCTTAAGCCTAATGTTTGAGGCCTTGGGATTGTAACAGTATCATTTGTATAAACTTATATGTTTATAAAGGCATGGTTGTTATTCAGTTAGCTACATTGTTTGCAGCAATATATATGTTCTTCTGAATAATGTCTCAAAGCTGTTCAGCTAGGCTGACATGCAGTTAAGTCCTTAGTCGAGATATCTTGGTGAACATGAGACAGCCTTGATATGGTTAAGACTAATATGTGTTCTAATCTTATAGGATGCTTCGAGCATGGAATAAGATGTAGACTCATGGGTACATTGGATGTACTGGACTGACCCTACTAGGATGTTCAATTGTTTGTCACAATGTGAATAATCCTTGATTGCAACAAGTGGCACATTTCCTCTAACTTGAGATCACTTGTGTTTCCTAAATGATGATTGTCATTGTTTTGAGGTAGTTCAATATCATTTGAAACATAATGATTATAGACTATCTTGGATAATGAGCTTGAATAAGGTTAGGGCACTAGTGATAGACATAGGACTGCCGTCTCTTTGTTTAAGGAGTGTGATGTTCTAAAGGGGCCCCCCTGGATGAGATGATTGAGAAAGTGTATGGCCATACCCAGGTGACTATGTTCATCTGATCTAATCATGCTTGTCATATTGGAGTTACAAGCTTGACACACTTGTCCAATAAGAACATCCAGTGGCAAAGGAAATATGTATGCTTAGTGAGTTGAATTCACACTTGTACTGTGGTTTGGGTGTAGTCTTGGAAGACTCTTTCCTTTATATCGGGAGACAGTGATGTGTTGCTAGATACCCCTCACTGATCGTGATAACGTGAGTTATCGTTACCGACATTTAAAGGAAACCCTCAGGGTCGCACAATTTGATGATATGGCTTACTTAAGTCAGATCGTGTGGACTGAATTATTTGGGTTCAGTTTAAAGGGATTTAATCTCTGATTGTAAGTGAGATCTGGTCTGATCATGTTTGATGGATTAGGGCTTGAGATCGGTAAGCTTCGATCGAGAGAATGGATGCTAGATCAGTTAGATCAGGAGCATCAAGAGATCGACGGTCAGATCAAGAACCTAAGTGTTTATTATGGTCTGGACTGGTTGCTTGGTTTATTTGGTTATTGAACCAAATTCAAATGAACCGGCTCATGGATGAGCGCTTGGTTTAAAGAATAGAGAGGAAAAATGCGATTGGTTCGAAATGCATGAACACATGATCGCATGAAAGAGTAAGTTGGCTATTTTTAGCAACCACGCCTCCATGTCTTGTGTGAAGCGCATCTCTTGTCGCCTCACTTCTATTCCTGTCGCTTTCTCTCGTGTGGAACCTCTGCTTCACGCTTTTGAAGAGTCGAGGACTAAGCAAGCAAGTTTCTCTCATTCCCTCCATACGAAGGACTCCTTGAAGATTTGCTAGCACAAAGTCGCCAAGGAAGTAGTCGCCTTCTCATTGTGTGTGTCATCTAAGGAGAAGAGGCACTTGCGTCTTTGATTCCAAGACACCATCAAACCGATGGCAATGGTATGGTTCTATCTCTTGTGCAATCGGTTTTAAGTTGATTATAATGCATGCATCAAAAGATCCTAGAAACCCCCCTTTCCGTTGCTTAAAAGAAAAAATACATGCGCCTATCTAGGGTTTCGCCCCCTTTGTTAGGGGATCTTTCACAAACCTGCTATTACTGGAGGTTGGTATGGTTGGCGTGACGACGTGGCCGGAGTTTCGGGGCGGACGGTGGCCTGTCGGAGGAGAACGACGCTGAAAGGCGGAAGTTGGGCGGAATCAAGGCGAGAGCAGGGGATCGACAGGAAGTTTCGATTCTGCTGATCGGAGTGGCGGATGGATGGATCCTGTCGGCTGGAGATTGCACAAGGGTAGGAACGGTGATAGCCAAAGTATTGTGGAGATCTGGCCGGGGGATCGCCGGCGGCGAGGTTGCAAAATCTCGAGATCTGGGTGAAGTTGCAGGCGAAACAGGGGACGTGTGGCGGAAGCTGAGCGTGACGGTGATTCTTCTAATTTCGGCGATCGGAGAGGTGGATGGGCAGATCCCGGCGGCTAAAGCTTTGTCAGGGAAAGGAGGAGTGGTGGCTGGAGTTTCGTGGAGATCCGGCCGGTGGATCGTCAGTGGCGAGCTTTCGAAGTTTCGAAATTGGGTGTGGTTGTCGTGTGCGGGTGTTTGCAGCGAAGTGGAGAGTTTGAGGGAGAAGAGGAGATTAGAGGGAAAGGAGAAGAAGACTTGGTGACACATGCACCTAGAGAAGGGGGGAGGAAGACATCCGATAGAGGAAGAAAACTATTTCCATCAATTCATTCAAAAATTCTCTAGCGATTACAAGATGCATGCGGATACATATAGAGAAGCTTGGAGACTTGTTGCTGAACGTTGCAACTTCCATTCTTGAGCAGCAGCGAGACGTTGAGGCTTCCTTGTGAGGCGTTGACGATTCCTTGGTTGAAGATGATCGTTGGCTGCAAGGGGACGTTGAAGAATTTCCTTTGTTGGCTGTAAGTGTACGTTGCTGTTTCCATCTTAAGCTTGCACGTTATTGGGGTTTTAATGTTTTGCTGGACAAGATATCCCATGATGAGTGTTGCCGTTGGATGAGATCCAAGATTTGATTAAATCCTTTGTTTCCTCTTGTGCTCGATGTAGGTCTCGGTTGTGGATTTGTTATGCAGCAACTTGTTATTTGGAATGTGACTTGAGCTTCACTTGCTGTTATTTATTGAGCTAGCTTTTGATTAAGCATGCTAGCTTATTTGTGACCTCACGAGTCTTTGTCTATGGCACCTTTAGGCTCCACTTGTATCTTCGTGGCTTGTGGTTCCTGTCCGCATCATTCTCCCCGGGTGAAAAAAAATTCTTCTCCGAAGAATGGTTATTGCGGCGATGGAGAAGTTTTAGAGAGGCAAGAGCAAATTGTTCCTCCAGGATTTGAATCTTCAAATTGTTGTCAGCATCACAGCATATTGTCTTGTTGCTCTTTGTCCACGGTCCAAGCTGCATATCAATGGTACCTGCATTGAATTCCCTTTCTCGACCATACTCATTAGTAAAGTTGTCATAGAAAATCATAGGATTTAGCAAAGAACAAGGAATGACAAAATCAATATATTCAACTTCAATAAGTGCAGAGTGCAAAGCATGTTTAAGTTCATTGTGTTTTATTGGTTCCAAAGGTGGCTTAAGGGTGTGGGTAGAAGGACCTAATAGACAAGATTCAAGGATCATAGGGTCCTGGAAGAGATTTTCTAAGTTTAGGGGTTGACCTAAAGGTTGAGGATTAGGATCCAGGTCAAGCTCAAAAGGATCTGACTTAGGTTCCATGTGAGGTTCAAGAAGACCTATGGGTTTGGGTTCAACTGGATTTTTAGGCAAGTCATCTTTAGGTTTGCTAGAGGTAGTGCTAAGGTCAAGTTGAGAACCTGTGGGTATGGGCCCTAAAATTGAAGGTAATGGTTCTATTTGACACTTAGGTTGAGACAAGTCTACAGTGGGCAACTCAGGGGTAGTTTGACTCTCAGACAAGTCAACTATGGGTTCTTTAGCTAGATTGCTAGACTCAAGTTGAGGACCTGTGGGTATGGGCCCTAAAATTGAAGGTTGAGGTATGGGTTCTATCTCATGGTTTGCCTCTTGAGTTTCACATGTCTCTTCTTGACTCGTTTTAGTTCCTAAGGTAGACTCTGAGGTTTGAACAAGTTTTTGTTGGAGTGGTTGGCTTTGTGTTCTAGGTTGGTCAAGTCCTTTCCTATTTGTTGCCTTAATATGTTGTTCTACCATACTAGCTATTTGGAAAGCTTCTTCTATTGTGTGTATGGGGTAGTAGGTGAGACCTCTCTTAATCTCAAAGTTAAGACCATCTATAAACCGGTTACACACAACCCAAGGATGTTCTCTAGCTCTACTCCTATGGTTGAGGGTCTTAAACTTTAGAATGTATTCAGCTACAGTCATGTTCTTTTGTGTAAGAAATCTTTCAGGGAGAGAGGAAGGATCATATTTTTCTCTGAGTTTATGAAGCATGTCATCCCATCTCTCAATGGGTAGCAGATTGTCTCTTTCCAAGGTTTGTTCAACAGTGGTCCAGTAATATCTAGCAGATTTTTGTAAAAGTAACTTGGTGTACCTAACTTTGCAATGTTCAGGCATGGCAGTAAAATAGAAATAATGCTCAAGTTTTGTTGACCAGTCATTAAAATCCTTAGGGTTAAGAGACCCACTAAAGGTAGGGGGTTGGAGTCTAGTGGCCATGGAATATTTGAAAACACAATATAGTCCTTTGAAAATAGAGCACCCTAAGATGGTTGAAATGATTTGGGCTAGTATGAGAGGATAAATCTATGAATAAACAAACTAGCATGCATATGTAATGAACAACTAAGAATGGAAGCACGTAATAAGTTTTTTTTTTTTTTTGTTTGTTTTTTTTTTATCAAATAGCAAAAATATGCAATCTAAAATAATATGAACAATGAAACATGTAATAATTCTTTTTTTTTTTTATCAATTGCAAGTAAATAGCAAATACTTAACTATCATGCAAACTAATTATAAAGAACATTGAAGGAAATTTTTTTTTTTTTTGAAATGCAAGTAATTTGCAAAAGATGCAAAAGCAATAAGCAATAAAACATGAAATCAAGAACTAACAATTTTTTTTTTTATGCAAAGAACAAAGCAAGGATCGTGTGGGCAGACAAGAGTTGCTCACAACCTTTGCTCTGATACCAAACTGGTGCAGGGTGGAGACATGAAATATGATACTAATTAAAGTCTGATTATTATTATTATTATTATTTTAAATTTTCAAAATAAAGTGTAAAATTCAGAAAACAGCTAGAAAATAGCAAATAGACTTTAGTGCTACAAAATATTATTTACGAGGAGTTGTCATGTCTTTCGGACTGATCCATTGTAGCTTCAGTTGGATCAACTCGTCCTCTCGCAGAGCAAAGTGAGTTCTTCCTCATGACGCCAAAGATCAAGATTTTGGTGGCGCCGATTGCTAAAAATACCTGCGCAAACAAACAGATTCAGATTAGCGAACAGAAAGTTGAGGCAGGAAATTCATGGAGATCAGAAACAGGGAACGCAAGGTTTGCGTCGTTCATCGACGCTCGAGCGTGGATTGCTCGTCGGAGTATTTGGAAGCAAGGAGGAGACGAGACGGCGTCGGTATCGTCGGAACACCGACGGCTGGTGGTGGGGCGAGACGAGGGTGGCAACGTAGGCGGAGGCGGGGACGCGCAGTTCAGCAGAACAGGGGAGACTGCAAAGAGTGGCGGCTATTCGAACAGAACAGGGGAAGTTGGCGGGCATAGCAGGGGAGGTCGCCGGTCGGCCGGTGATGGACCAAACCCAAACCTGCTATTACTGGAGGTTGGTATGGTTGGCGTGACGACGTGGCCGGAGTTTCGGGGCGGACGGTGGCCTGTCGGAGGAGAACGACGCTGAAAGGCGGAAGTTGGGCGGAATCAAGGCGAGAGCAGGGGATCGACAGGAAGTTTCGATTCTGCTGATCGGAGTGGCGGATGGATGGATCCTGTCGGCTGGAGATTGCACAAGGGTAGGAATGGTGATAGCCAAAGTATTGTGGAGATCTGGCCGGGGGATCGCCGGCGGCGAGGTTGCAAAATCTCGAGATCTGGGTGAAGTTGCAGGCGAAACAGGGGACGTGTGGCGGAAGCTGAGCGTGACGGTGATTCTTCTGATTTCGGCGATCGGAGAGGTGGATGGGCAGATCCCGGCGGCTGAAGCTTTGTTAGGGAAAGGAGGAGTGGTGGCCGGAGTTTCGTGGAGATCCGGCCGGTGGATCGTCGGTGGCGAGCTTTCGAAGTTTCGAAATTGGGTGTGGTTGTCGTGTGCGGGTGTTTGCAGCGAAGTGGAGAGTTTGAGGGAGAAGAGGAGATTAGAGGGAAAGGAGAAGAAGACTTGGTGACACATGCACCTAGAGAAGGGGGGAGGAAGACATCCGATAGAGGAAGAAAACTATTTCCATCAATTCATTCAAAAATTCTCTAGCGATTACAAGATGCATGCGGATACATATAGAGAAGCTTGGAGACTTGTTGCTGAACGTTGCAACTTCCATTCTTGAGCAGCAGCGAGACGTTGAGGCTTCCTTGTGAGGCGTTGACGATTCCTTGGTTGAAGATGATCGTTGGCTGCAAGGGGACGTTGAAGAATTTCCTTTGTTGGCTGTAAGTGTACGTTGCTGTTTCCATCTTAAGCTTGCACGTTACTGGGGTTTTAATGTTTTGCTGGACAAGATATCCCATGATGAGTGTTGCCGTTGGATGAGATCCAAGATTTGATTAAATCCTTTGTTTCCTCTTGTGCTCGATGTAGGTCTCGGTTGTGGATTTGTTATGCAGCAACTTGTTATTTGGAATGTGACTTGAGCTTCACTTGCTGTTATTTATTGAGCTAGCTTTTGAATAAGCATGCTAGCTTATTTGTGACCTCACGAGTCTTTGTCTATGGCACCTTTAGGCTCCACTTGTATCTTCGTGGCTTGTGGTTCCTGTCCGCATCAATAAACCCATTCCAATTAACCATATGCGCCCAAGACCTTCCTAAGAAATCCTCCAAGCCATATCAACCCCAAGACTTGCCAAAGAGGCAAGTATACCATCAAAGAATCAAGGGGGAGGCGCATAAAGCTTCCTAATGAAGCAAATTATGCCACCCACACCCCATTATGCCCTTAGGCGCCAATGGGGTTGGGTCTCTCTCCATTATACCCTTTTTGCCCATTAACTCTTCATTACAACTTATTAGTGGGCCTCATTGGGTAATGAGCAAGCCCAATACTTCATTATGCATATTAACAAACTCATTGGATCCAATCCAATATAACCCATGGTCAAATGAGGCTAACCATGGTTAATATTAGTCAATATGGTAAAAACAAAGTTTTGCTCCAATAAGTTTCTTCCATCTCATCATGCCCATTGGCGCTGATGAAATCTCCCAAATAGATCCAAGCTATCCAATAACTCGATCATAAGGCTTACCAATCAATACGAGAACTCGAGTATCAAGGTGTGCGACCCTGTAGGTTACTCTGACATTGGCAGTGATGACCTAAGGTCGTCACAAGCAGTGAGTGGAACCTAGCAGTGCATCGCTGCTACCCAGGTCCTCAGAATGGATATCGACATCAACATCCCCATCATTGCAACTAGGTACAGATGCATTACAGACTCTTTGCCGAATTGATATCCGATTGGACAAGTGTGTCATCACTTGTTTTCATCCAATCTCATGGTCATGACTAAATCAGGTCTTCACCTGGGTATGGCCATACACTTTCAGTCATAGAACTATAGTGGAGCTCCATAGATATCAAGCTTCTTTTAGGAAGGAGCAAATCCTCTGTCTGTACATTGACCTTCTTATATGGGTCGTGACATGCTCAATGACAACCGTTATTACCTCCCATCTATAGTGAGGTGTTAGGTTGTATCAAAGCATGTCCCTAACCATATAGAATAGTCAATGACCTCAAGTCAGGGGATCAATGCATCTCCTATCACTTGTGAAGATAACTTATGACACCAAGTCATTGCCTCACAGCGGGTCTGTCCAATATATCAACCACTGATATACCCATATGTCTGCGTTAGCACCTTGTGCCTAACCAGCCCACATACCAGTCTCACATGTACCAGAGTTGTCCCTTATCTGCTCAGGTACTTGACTGGGGACTATAGTTTGAGCACATATCCAATCTGTCTCTAGGGACATTATCATGTAAGTACACAATCGCAGATGCAAACAAACAATGATAACGACAATGCCAGAATGATATATAAGAAATATTAATGTCAAGTAGTACAAAGATGGACCAAAAATAGGTCTTAGGGCATAGACACCAACAATCTCCCACTTGCACTAAGACCTAGAGGTTGAGCAACCTCAACCCCATATCTCTAGTATGACCATCATCTTCCGCTGCACCAAAGCCTTAGTCAGTGGGTTTGCTAGATTGTTCTCTTTATCAACTCTGCTAATCTTGACATCTCCTCGGTCAATGATATCTCTAATCAGGTGAAATCTCCTGAGTATGTGTTTGGACCTTTGATGAGACCGTGGTTTCTTTGCTTGTGCAATAGCCCCCGTATTGTCACAATAGAGCTCAATGGGATCCACAGCAGTCGGAACCACCTGAAGATCAGATATGAACTTCCTTATCCAAATAGTTTCTTTGGCTGCCTCAAAAGCAGCAACATACTCAGCCTCGGTTGTAGAATCAGCTATGGTGGATTGCTTGAAGCTCTTCCAGTATATAGCACCTCTATTCATCTTGAACACATAGTCTGCTTGTGATTTGAAGGCATAAGGGTCAGACTGGAACGACGCAGCAGTGTAGCCCTAAACACTGAGCTCTTCCCATCCCCCATAGACTAAGAATAAATCCTTAGTTCTTCTCAGATACTTCAGGATGTTCTTTACAGCCACCTAGTGTTGCAGACCTGGATTGGATTGGTATCGGTTGGTTATGCTCCAGCATAAGCCACGTCTAGTCAAGTACACAACATTACATACATGATCGATCCCACTACCGAAGCATATGACACTCGACTCATGTCATCCCTCTTAGCCTGTGTGGTGGGACACTGGCTCTTTGAGAGAGTGAGGCCATGTTTTACTAGAAAGTACCCTTCTTAGATTGCTCCAAGTTGAACCTTTCTAGGACCTTATCAATGTAGGTACTTTGACTAAGGGCCAAGAGCTTCTTGGATCTATACCGGTAGATCCTCACGCCTAGGTTATAGGCGGCCTCCCCTAAGTCCTTCATCTCAAAATACTTCCCCAACCATGTCTTCACAGACTGAAGACTAGGGATGTTGTTTCCTATGAGCAGTATGTCATCAACATACAAGACCAGAAAAGTCACCAAGCTCCCACTGAATTTTCTGTACACACAAGCATCATCTTCACTTTTGATAAAGTCATAATCTCTCACAGCTTCATCAAACCGAAGATTCCAACTTCGAGATGCTTGCTTTAATCCATAAATGGATTTCTTTAGCCTGTAGACCTTATTGGCATCTGCAGGATGGATGAAGCCATGAGGTTGTGTCATATACACGTCCTCTGTCAGCTTTCCGTTAAGGAACACTATCTTAACATCCATCTGTCATATCTCATAGTTATGATATGCAGTTATAACAAGCAGAATCTGAATGGATTTGATCATGACAACTGGCGAGAAGGCTTCATCATAGTCCGCCCCATGGACATGTCTGAATCCTTTAGCCACAAGTCTACCCATATAGGTAACTATGTTGCCATCCATGTCGGTCTTCCTTTTGAAGACCCATTTACAGCCTATGGGTTTCACCCCATCAGGTAGCTCAACCAAATCTCAGACTTGGTTAGCTAACATGGAATCCATTTTGGATCACATGGCCTCAAGCCATTTCTCGGAGTCCGATCCAGAGACCGCCTCATCGTAGGTTCTGGGTTCATCCTCAATGATGAAGATCTCGTCCTATTGAGTCGGCAGCGACCTGTACCTCTCAGGTGCATGACGAATCCTCCCAGACCTACGTGGGACCTATGTCTGAACCTCAGGTTGCCTAGCAACCAGTGCAGGTGGCTCAAGTTCCATCTCAGTGTCTTGTGGTTGCACTTGGACCTTGTCCAAGTCAAACTTACTCCCACTGACTTCTTTCTGTTGGTGTATATGCCCTAGGACCTAATATTGGTCCATTATTGTATAACTTAACATTGATATTTATATATCATTCTAGCATTGTTATTATCATCATTTGTTTACATCTGCGAATGTGTACTTATGTGATAATGTCCCTGGAGACAGATTGGATCTGTGCTCAAACTTTTTGTCCCCAGTCAAGTACCTTAGTAGATATGGGACAGCTATGGTATATGAGAGACTGGTATATGGGCTGGTTAGGTACGAAATGCTAACGCATACATATGGGTATATCAGTGGTAGATATACTAGATCGACCCGCTGTGAGGCAATGACTTGGTGTCATGAGTTATCCTCACAAGTGACAGGAGATGTGTTGATCCCTAGACTTGAGGTCATTGACTCTTCTATGTGGTTAGGGACATGCTTTGATACAACCTAACATCTCACCGTAGTTGGGAGGTCATAACAGTTGTCATTGAGTATGTCACGACCCATATGAGAAGATCAATTGACAGATAGAGGATTTGCCCCTTCTAGAGGGAAGCTTGATATCCACAGGGCCCCTTATGGTTCTATGATTGAAAGTGTATGGCCATGCCCAGGTGAGAACCTGATTTAATCATAACCATGTGATTGGGTTAAAACAAGTGGTGACACACTTGTCCAATCGGATATCAGTTTGGCAAAGAGACTATAATACATCAGTGCCTAGTTGCGATGATGGGGATGTCGATATCAATATCCATTCCGATGACTTGGGTAGCAGCAATGCACTGCTAGGTGCCACTCACTACTTGTGGTGACCTTAGGTCAGCACTGCCAACGTCAAAAGAACTTATAGGGTCTCACACCTTGATGCTCGAGTTTTCGTATTGATCGGATAGCCTTTGGATCGAGTTATTGGATAATTCAGATCTATTTGGGAGATTCATCAGCGCCAATGGGCCTGATAAGATGGAAGAAACTTATTAAAGCCAACTTTCATTTTTGGCATATTGACCAAATTAACCATGGTTATTCTCGTTTGACCTTGGGTTAAATTGGATTGGATCTAATGGGTTGATTAACATGCATAATGACCTTGGGCTAGACCCATTATATAGTTGGGCTTACTGATAAGTTAATTGGGCTTAAGGAGAAGAAAAGGTAAGCGCATATTTAACCCTAGTTAGACTAGGGTTAGCGCCTATGCCTTAATTAATATCATATGATTAATTAAAGTTGATTTTGAATTAATCATTTGAAATAAAATAGGGGCTAATTAATTAATTAATTAGAGTCCTATTTTTGTGGAGATTTAATAGGGTTGATTTTATTTAAATTAATTAGAGTCCTAATTGGATTAGGATTTAATTAATTAATTCCTAAAATCATGCTCTCCTAATTCTTCTCCAAGCCACACATGATCTCTATAAAAGAGACCCTAGCCCGCCCCTCTCATGGCACTAATTCCTCTTGGAGGCGTGGAGATAAGTGGAGGGGCGAAAGCTTGGGGTTCTTAGAGATTTTCTCCTCTTCTTCCATCAAGACTAAAGAGATCTTCTTCCTCTTCTTCCCTTGGCGCTTCCCCACCTTGGTGATTGGCGCAAGTGTTCAGGAGGAACTCCCTTAGCGTGGATCTTCTTCCCGAGGCGAGCACTGGGCGTGGAAGAAGAAGTCTCGAAGCATCCGTGTGTGTGAGACTGCAGAGGGCGCACACTTGGGCACCTACATCGACATCGTCTCAAATTGCTTCAAGGTACCTTCTCATCTCATCGTGTCGACTCCCTCGCATGACGATATTCACTGGGTTTTTGGGACTGGCCTATTTCGGGGTTATTCTTCCGCTGTGTTTTCTATGAAATATTTTTTAAAATACCCCCGGGGTTTCCCAATAGTGGTATCAGAGGGACTTGCGAGCCTCGAACGATGTTTCTCATGCTTTTCTATGCTCTCATGCCATATCTAATTTTTGCAAATTGCATATGCCATGCTCACGATTTTTTTAAGCCGGAAAAATTGTAGGTCTTTGCTTCCAATCCTCTATTCAATTTCTTTTTTGATTATTGGATGATTATTTTTCTGATTGATTTAAGATCGAAGGCACACGCAATTTTGTCAAGTAGGACGGACATTGTGTCTTTGGACTGGCCGGGTGAAAGGATCTATAAAATCATGTTGAAACATAATCTCAGATAATCAAAAGATCTGTGATAAGAAGAAGAGGAAGAAAGACATGTTTTATACGAAACTAAAATTTCAGATTTTAGGTTTTTCATGTGCATATAGAATTGCATGAGTAAGTACCTTGTTTGTGCATGATGTTGTGATCACTAGTCAAGCCCCAATTGCATGCCTGCGATGTATTCTTGTGAGGCCTGCGTGCCGCCATTCTTTTTCTTTTATTTTGTAAAATTCAAGATGAAGATTAAGGGGGCGCATCCTACATAATTGATGGCGCAACAAGCTTCAACAAAGGTGGTGCATCTTCCTTGGAGGAGGACCTATGGCATTGGCCGAACCATAGGGTGTGCTTCTAGGGTTTCCCTAGAACTACCTCTAGGGTTTGAGAGCTAAACCATGGTGTGGTGGACCTTGGAGCTAACCTTGAAGATCAAGCTAGAGGTCAGCTAGGCTAGGTCTAGTTTTTAGGGGCTTGAGTCCTAGGTCAAGAATTGAACCCCTTTTGGTTCAATGTCTTGAATGGGCCATGATCACATCATCCTTTTAGTGCTTTCCTTATCTGCTAAAGCATGCCTGCAATGTTTTATCTTTATGTTCTCATTGTAGGATTGCATGCCTGTAATGTTAGACATAAGATAAAACTAAGAGGATGAGACCTCAAAAACCCTCAATCAAATATATCAAGTCTGGTCGCCTTCTAACGCGTAGCCCTCATCAAGCTATTGATCAGTGGTGTTGTGCATTGTTTCCCACCCTCGTGGGGCACACCCACTTATCTTTAGAAGGTGTGTGGTGACAATGGTTTCCCCAGTCCAGTTTTACCCTGAGTGTGCCTTCGCAAGGAAACTCTTTGGCCCTGGGCATAATAGTTAGGAATGGACTTGACTAGATTTTCACATGTGCTGGGCACATAATAGAACTCTAGAGGCATCGTTGAGAGGTTAGGGTTTCATGCTGTATCCAGCCCTCACTGGACATGAAATACCTAGACTATCTCAATAAGGGGAATTGCCAAGTGCAATCGGCCGGCGTGCCCACCTTAAGAAGCATGAGTCACTTTGTGCATCTCATCCCACTCTCGTGGGACACGAAGCCTCATGTGGAATAAGGATCCCATCTCACTAGGAACTCTCATATTTCCCGATTGACTTTGTGGGTTGTCAATTCGATTAAAATAGTGTGAGCCATAATCATTTAACACAAGTCCAAGTTAAATGATTTGAAGTAGTACTAATCTGCTGTTTCTTGACTATTGTAGAACAATGGCGAAAAACAATAGCGGATGGTCACTGCGATCAATCCTTGAGAAGGACAAGTTGGTTGGATCCAACTTGATGGATTGGTATGTGAACTTGAGAATCGTGATCAAGCTCTAGAGGAAGCTTTATGTCCTTGAGCAGCCTATTCTTGAGCCACTTCCATGCTCGGCCTTAGCGGCTGAGAACGATGCTTATAATAAGCATCAGGCTGATTCTTTGGAGGTTGCTAATTTGATGCTAATCAACATGTCGCCTGAGTTTCGAGGGCAATATGAATCTAAGAGTGCCTCTGAGATTATTTCTAATATAAAGCAGCTCTTTGATAAATTGGTTAGGCTCAATCCTCCTAAAGTAGATATTCAGTGTGGTGAGCCAAAAGGTTTGACCAAGGGACTGAAACTAAAGATGGAAAGGATCAGGAATAACAAGTGCTACTCATGTGGAGGACCACCTCACATGATAAAGGACATGATGCGACTTCAGAATGAGAAGAAGAGAGGCAGGGCTTCGTCTTCAAGCTCAGGTATTTATGTTACTGAAGTCATCCTTTCTACTTCTATGTCATGGGTATTGGATACCGCATGTGGAGCTTATATTTGTACAAATATGCAGGGGCTCAAGAAAAGTAGATCGGTGTAGCCTGGAGAGATTGACCTATGGGTTGGAAATGGAGCACAAGTTGCTGCTGTTGCCGTAGAAATTTTGACTCTCTCCTTGCCTTCTGAACTTCAGTTAGAGTTAGATAATTGCTATTATGTACTTTCTCTTACCAAAAACATTGTATCCATTCCTTGTTTAGCAAGGAAAGGTTTTAAATTTGAAATAAAAGAGAACACTTGTTCTTTTTCATTTGCAAATATGTTTTATGGGAAGGGTACTTTATGCAATGGTTTATATGCCTTGGACATGGATAGCTCTGTTTGTAACATAAATAGTAAGAGGACCAAACTAAGTGGTTCAATTGGTGCTTTCCTATGGCATTGTCGATTAGCCCATATAAACAAGAATCACATTCAACAACTCCATGCAAATGGGTTGTAAGATTCAAGTTCCTTGGAGGAATTTGATACTTGTGAGCCTTGTTTATTAGGGAAGATGACAAAGGCGCCCTTCACCAAGACAGGTGAGAGGGCAGGAGGTTTATTGGATCTTATACACAGTGATGTGTGTGGGCTATTTAGTAAACAAGCCAGATGAGGGAACAACTACTTCATCACATTTACTGATGATTTCAGTAGATATGGTTATGTCTATCTGATGAGACATAAATCTGAATCCTTTGAGAAATTTAAGGAGTTTAGACATGAAGTAGAGAAACAGCTTGGTAGATCCATTAAAACTCTTCAATCAGATCGTTGTGGAGAGTGCCTGAGCAGTGAGTTCTTTGACTATCTGAGAGAGTGTGGGATCTTATCCCAACTCACTCCTCCTGGAACACCTCAATGGAATGGTGTGTCTGAAAGGAGAAATCGAACCTTGTTGGACATGGTTCGATCCATAATGAGTCATGCAACTCTACCACCCTCATTCTGGGGTTTTGCACTTGAGACAGCTTCTCTTATATTGAATAACGTTCCATCTAAGAGTGTCTCCAAGATACCATACGAGGTATGGAGTGGGAGACACCCAAACCTCTCTTTTATCAAAATCTGGGGATGTGAGGCTTATGTCAAACGTCAGGATTCTAGCAAGCTAGAGCCCAGATCTGATAAATGTGTGTTTGTGGGGTATCGTAAGGAAACTAAAGGATACTACTTCTATGTTCCCACCGAGAACAAAATTTTTATTGCTCGGGGTCCTGTCTTTCTAGAGAAAGAATTTCTCATGAAAGAAGTTAATGGGAGGAAGTTTGACTTAGACGAGGTCCTAGTACAAACACAAGACACAGAGATGGAATCTGAGCCACCTGCATCGGTTGCTGGGCAACCTGAGGCTCAGACACAGGCCCCATGTAGGTCTGGAAGGATTCTGTTAGGGAATACCGGGTGTAATTTAAAATTTTGCAGTCCCAGGACGCAGCGGAAGAATCATTACACCCGAAACATATTCCGGTCCCAAGGATCCATGCGAGAGAGAAGACACAAGGATGTGTTAGAGATGTACCTCTTTTGCTTGTCTAGTTGTCGAAGCCATGTTGAAGACGATCAAATGCTCGCCCTCTACAAGTATCCACGCGTCGACTCTGTTGGTGTATATGCCCTAGGACCTAGTTTTGGTCCATCTTTGTACTACTTGACTCTGATATTAATATATATCTTTCTGGCATTGTCGTTATCATTGTTTGTCTACACCTGCGATTGTGTACTTACATGATAATGTCCCTGGAGACAGATTGGATCTGTGCTCGAACTATAGTCCCCAGTCGATGTACCTGAGTGGATATGGGACAACTCTGGTACTTGAGAGACTGGTATGTGGGCTGGTTAGGCACGTGGTGCTAACGCAGACACATGGGTGTATCATTGGAGGATATGCTGGATAGACCCGCTGTGAGGCTAAGACTTGGTGTCATGAGTTATCCTCACAAGTGACAGGAGATGCATTGATCCCTTGACTTGAGGTCATTGACCATTCTATATGGTTAGGGACTTGCTTTGATGCAACCTAACACCTTGCCGTAGTTGGGAGGTCATAACGGTTGTCATTGAGCATGTCACGACCCATATGAGAAGGTCAATGGACAGACATAGGATTTGCCCCTTCCTAAGGGAAGTATGATATCCATGGAGCTCCTCTATGGTTCTATGACTGAGAGTGTATGGCCATACCCAGGTGAGAACCTGTTCTAGTCACAGCCATGTGATTGGATGAAAACAAGTGGTGACACACTTGTCCAATCGGATATCAGTTCGGCAAAGAGACTGTAATGCATCTGTACCTAGTTGCGATGATGGGGATGTCGATGTCGATATCCATTCCAATAACCTGGGTGGGGATGTCGATGTCGATATCCATTCCAATAACCTGGGTAGCAGCGATGCACTGCTAGGTGCCACTCACTGCTTGTGATGACCTTTGGTCAGCACTGCCAGCGTTAGAGGAACCTATAGGGTCGCACACCTTGATACTCGAGTTTTCATATTGATCGGGTAGCCTTTAGATCGAGTTATTGGATAACTCTGATCTATTTGGGAGATTTCATCAGCGCCAATGGGCCTGATGAGATGGAAGAAACTTGTTGGGGCCAACTTCCGTTTTTGGCATATCGATCAAATTAACCATGGTTAGCCTCATTTAACCATGGGTTAAATTGGATTGGATCCAATAGCTTGGTTAACATGCATAATGGACTTTGGGCTTGGCCCATTGCTTAGTTGGGCTTGCTAATAAGTTGTATTGAAGGGCTATGAGGCTTGAAGGGTATAATGGGGATGAATTAATAGGATAGGCGCATATGGAATCCTAGTTGGACTAGGATTTGCGCCTATGCCTTGTTTGGTATCTCCTAGGTGATTAAATCAAATTGGATTTGATTAAATCACACAAGATAATTGATTGGATTGTGTTTGACAATTGTGGGCTGATTATTAATATAATTAGAGTCCTAATTGGATTAGGACTTGCGCCCAAGCCACATTAGGCAATCCATCATATTGCCTTGACTAGGTCTAGGCGCATGGATGGGATTAATGCCTCATATGGCATGATATGGGTGCATATGGCTGATGCTTGCTTTGGCAAGTCTTAGGCGCATATGAGAGTGGAGATTTAATCAATATATTTGATTGGATAATCTCCTAGAATCATGCCCTAATTGTCAACACTTGCCATTCTCCCATAACCGCCTCTTGCTCCTATAAATAAGCCCTTGCCGCCCCCTCTCTTGATGATGCTAATTCCTTGGAGGCGTGAAGCATTAGAGGGCGACGGCTTGGAGAGCTTAGAGCTCTTCTTCTTCCATCAAGGGCGCAAGTATGCTTCTCCTCTTCCTTTCCTTGGCGCAAAGTGAAGAGTCCCCTTCAAGGGGGAGCGAAACCCTAAAGTGGCGCAAGTAGATTCTAGGGGTTTCAATAACAAGATCGCATGTAGTTCATATGATTAACTTGTATAAATGGAATAGATCTGAAAGGGATCATACCAACGCCATTAGATTGGATGGCGGCTTGGAAGAAGAGAGCGAATGGGATCTCCTCCAAAGGATGCGCACACAAGAAGATAGATGGCTCCTCCTTGGTGATCTTTGTGCTAGCAATGATCTTCAAGGTCTCCTAATCGCATGAAGGAGATGAGATGGTCTCTTGGCCTCGTCAAGTGCCCTCCTTGTCATGAAGAACACCACACGAAAAGAGAGGTCCCGTGGAAGAGGCGAGAGCGTGAGATGTTTTCAATGTCAAGGCGTTACCTCAACGTGGAGGCGTTACTCTCAAATTTGGAAAAACCAACTTCCAAATATAGTAACCGCTTAACTCTTCATGCGTTCACTCCAAGTGAACCGATCCTCACCTCTTCACCCTTGAACCATGCGCTCATTTGATGAGCCGGTTCAAATAGATTTGGTTCAAAAACCAAATTAGGCCAAGCGTTGGTCTAGACCTTCTATGAACCAAATGGCTCAAGATCTAACCGTACATCTCCTGATGCTCTTGATCTCACCGATCTAGCATCTAATCTCTCGATCGAAGCTTACCGATCTCAAACCCTAATCAATCAAACATGATCAGACCAGATCTCACTTACAATCAGAGTTTAAACTCCTTTAAACTGAACCAAAATAATTCAGTCCACACGATCTGACTTAAGTAAGCCATATCATCAAATTGTGCGACCCTGAGGGTTTCCTTTAAATGTCGGTAACGATAACTTACGTTATCACGATCAGTGAGGGGTATCTAGCAACGCATCACTGTCTCCCGATATAAAGGAAAGAGTCTTCCAAGACTACACCCAAACCACAGCACAATTGTGAATCCACTTCACCAGGCATACATGTTTCCTTTGCCACTGGATGTTCTTATTGGACAAGCGTGTCAAGCCTGTAGCTCCAATATGATGAGCATGATTAGATCAGATGAACATAGTCACCTGGGTATGGCCATACACTTTCTCAATCATCTCATCCAGGGGGGCCCCTTTAGAACATCACACTCCAATCAAGGAGACGGCAATCCTATATCTATCACTAGTGTCCTAACCTGACTCATGATCATTATCCAAGATAGTCTATAACCATTATGTTTCAAATGATATTGAACTACCTCAAAACAATGACAATCATCATTTAGAAACACAAGTGATCTCAAGTCAGAGGACATGTGCCACTTGTTGCAAATAAGGATTATTCACATTGTGACAAGCAATTGAATATCCTAGTAGGGTCTGTCCAGTACATCCAATGTACCCATGAGTCTATATCTTATTCCATGCTCGAAGCATCCTATAAGATTAGAACACATATTAGTCTCAATCATATCAAGGCTGTCTCATGTTCACCAAGATATATCGACTAAGGACACATAGCATGTCAGCCTAGCTGAACAGCTTTGAGACATTATTCAGAAGTACACTTATTGCAGCAGACAATGTAACAAACTGAATAACAACCATTGCCTTTATAAACATAAGAGTTTATACATGATACTGAAAGAATCCCAAGGCCTCAAACATTAGCCTTAAGGGCATACCCCAACAATCTCCCACTTGCACTTAATCTAATGGTTGAGAAATCTCAAACCCATATTATTACAGTGCTTCTCATGCTTCTGCTGCGCCAGAGGCTTGGTAAGCGGGTCAGCCAGATTGTCATCTGTATGAACCTTGCAGACTTTGATCTCGCCACGATCAATGATCTCCCGGATCAAGTGAAACCGTCTCTGTATGTGCTTGGACTTCTGGTGCGACCGTGGTTCCTTTGCTTGTGCGATTGCTCCAGTGTTATCACAGAAGATAACCAAAGGATCTGCACTCGAAGGAACAACACCAAGTTCCTGAACGAACTTACGAATCCATACTGCCTCCTTGGATGATTCCGAGGCTACAACATACTCGGCTTCTGTTGTGGAATCAGCAACAATAGACTGTTTGAAACTTTTCCACACCACTGCTCCTCCATTCAAGCTAAAAACATAGCCTGATTGCGATCGGAAATCATCCTGGTCCGATTGGAACGAAGCGTCAGTATATCCTTCTATACTGAGTTCTTCCTGACCACCATATATCAAGAACATATCTTTGGTCCTCCGCAGATATTTTAAAATGTTCTTGACTGCAATCCAGTGCGCCTGACCTGGATTACTTTGGAATCGACTGGTCACGCTTAACCCGTAAGCGACGTCTGGGCGAGTACACAACATCGCATACATAATGGACCCAATAGCCGAAGCATAAGGCGTATTATCCATTTCATCTTTCTCAGTCTGTGTTTGTGGACACTGACTCTTTGAAAGATTCAGACCATGTCTGACTGGAAGATATCCTCTTTTAGAATTCTCTAAATGGAATCTCTCCAGGACCTTATCGATGTAAGTACTCTGGCACAGCCCGAGAAGCCTCTTAGATCTATCTCTGTAGATATTCACACCTAACACATAGGCTGCTTCTCCTAAATCTTTCATCTGGAAACATTTTCTTAACCATGCTTTAACAGCATGCAGTTCAGGAATATCGTTTCCAATGATTAAGATATCATCGACGTAGAGGACTAGGAAAGTGATCACGCTCCCACTAAACCTCTTATATACACACGGGTCATCTTCGTTCTTGATGAAACCAAACTCACAGATTGATTCATCAAAACGAATATTCCAGCTTCTAGATGCTTGCTTAAGTCCATAAATAGACTTCTTTAACTTGCATATTTTATGACGATCTGATGGGTTAGTGAAACCTTCAGGTTGTGTCATACACACATCCTCATCCAGTTTTCCATTAAGGAAAGCAGTCTTCACATCCATCTGCCAGATCTCATAATCATAATATGCCGCTATCGCAAGTATAATCCGAATAGACTTGAACATGGCTACAGGAGAGAAAGTTTCATCATAATCTATCCCGTAGATTTGTTTGAAACCTTTCGCAACTAGCCTGCCCTTATAGGTAACCACGTTACCATCCATGTCAATCTTCTTCTTGAAGATCCATTTACAGCCTATAGGGATTACTCCCGGAGGCGGATCAACCAAATCCCAGACTTGGTTATCTGACATGGAGTCCATCTCGGCTCGCATAGCTTCAAGCCATCTAGCTGACTCCGGTCCACTGACTGCATCCGCATAAGTGAGGGGTTCATCATGATTAATGATGTAGACTCCGTCATAGCGCGCAGTGTCAGTACCCCTTAAGATAAGGGGGGTCCCCTTCTAGGGGGAGCATAACCCTAAAGCATATGGCGCATAAAATTTTCTTCTTGCGGAACTAGGGTTATAGGATCGATATGCATGCTAAAAGATCAACTTGATAATAAGAAAACAATCATACCATCGCCATGGGAAGATGTTTCCTTGGAAGCAAAGATCAAAGTAGATCTTCTCCTTAGGTGGCGCACACAAGGTGATGTCGCCTACTCTTTGTTGATCCTTGTGCTAGCAAGGTTCTCCAAAGGTTCTTGTCGAGTGGAAAGGATGAGAGATCTCCTTGGCGAAAACTTCCTTGTCGTCTTAGCTTCTCCTCCACGCGAGAATGCCTCAAGACCCTCTAGCCAAGCGCGGCGACAAGGTGTGAATGAAGGGAGAGAGATGTGACCACGCTTAGGAGTCGTGGTTTCTAAAAATAGAAAACCACTCCCACGTTCATGCTCTCATGCGACTTCGGTTTTACCCAAGCGCAAACTTCTCTTCACTTTGAACCATGCGCTCATTCATGAGCCGGTTCATCACGGTTTGGTCCAAGACCAATTATCCCAAGCAATATGGTCTAGATCTTAATTAAACCCTAAGGCTTCAGATCTAACCGTCGATCTCTTTGATGCTCTTGATCTGACCGATCTAGCATCCATTCTCTCGATCGAAGCTTACCGATCTCAAGCCCTAATCAATCAAACATGATCAGACCAGATCTCACTTACAATCAGAGATTAAATCCCTTTAAACTGAACCTGAACAATTCAGTCCACACGATCTGACTTAAGTAAGCCATATCATCAAATTGTGCGACCCTGAGGGTTTCCTTTAAATGTCGGTAACGATAATTCACATTATCACGATCAGTGAGGGGTATCTAGCAACACATCACTGTCTCCCGATAGAAAGGAAAGAGTCTTCCAAGACTACACCCAAACCATAGCACAAGTGTGACTCAAATCACTAGGCATGCATATTTCCTTTGCCACTGGATGTTCTTATTGGACAAACCTGTCAAGCTCGTAATTCCAATATGATGAGCATGATTAGAATAGATGAACACAGTCACCTGGGTATGGCCATACACTTTCTCAATCATCTCATCCAGGGGGCCCCTTTAGAACATCACACTCCTTAAACAAGGAGACGGCAATCCTATGTCTATCACTAGTGCTCTAACCTGACTCAAGCTCACCATCCAAGATAGTCTATAATCATTATGTTTCAAATGATATTGAACTATCTCAAAACAATGACAATCATCATTTAGAAAACACAAGTGATCTCAAGTCAGAGGAAATGTGCCACTTGTCATATCCAAGGAATATTCACATTGTGACAAACAATTGAACATCCTAGTAGGGTCTGTCCAGTACATCCCATGTACCCATGAGTCTACATCTTATTCCATGCTCGAAGCATCCTATAAGATTAGAACACATATTAGTCTTAACCATATCAAGGCTGTCTCATGTTCACCAAGATATATCGACTAAGGACAGAATAGCTTGTCAGCCCAGCTGAACAGCTTTGAGACATTATTCAGAAGAACATATATTGCAGCAGACAATGTAGCTAACTGAATAACAACCATGCCTTTATAAACATAACAGTTTATTACATGATACAGATACATTCCCACAGGCCTCAAACATTAGCCTTAAGGGCATACCCCAACAATCTCCCACTTGCACTTAATCTAATGGTTGAGAAATCTCAAACCCATATTATTACAGTGCTTCTCATGCTTCTGCTGCGCCAGAGGCTTGGTAAGCGGGTCTGCCAGATTGTCATCTGTATGAACCTTGCAGATTTTGATCTCGCCACGATCTATGATCTCCCTGATCAAATGAAACCGTCTCTGTATGTGCTTGGACTTCTGGTGCGACCGTGGTTCCTTTGCTTGTGTGATTGCTCCAGTGTTATCACAAAAGATAACCAAAGGATCTGCACTCGAAGGAACAACACCAAGTTCTCTCACGAACTTACGAATCCACACTGCCTCCTTGGATGCTTCCGAGGCTGCAACATACTCGGCTTCTGTTGTGGAATCAGCAACAGTTGACTGTTTGAAACTTTTCCACACCACTGCACCTCCATTCAAGCTAAAAACATAGCCTGATTGCGATCGGAAATCATCCTGGTCAGACTGGAACGAAGCGTCAGTATATCCTTCAATACTGAGTTCTTCCTGACCACCATATATCAAGAACATATCTTTGGTCCTCCGCAGATATTTTAAAATGTTCTTGACTGCAATCCAGTGTGCCATACCTGGATTACTCTGGTAACGACTGGTCACGCTTAACCCGTAAGCGACGTCTGGGCGAGTACACAACATCGCATACATAATGGATCCAATAGCCGAAGCATAAGGCGTATTGTCCATTTCATCTTTCTCAGTCTGTGTTTGTGGACACTGACTCTTCGAAAGATTCAGACCATGTCTGACTGGAAGATATCCTCGTTTAGAATTCTCTAAATGAAATCTCTCCAGGACCTTTTCGATGTAAGTACTCTGGCACAGCCCGAGAAGCCTCTTAGATCTATCCCTGTAGATCTTCACACCTAACACATAGGCTGCTTCTCCTAGATCTTTCATCTGGAAACATTTCCTCAGCCATGCTTTTAGAGCATGCATTTCAGGAATATCGTTTCCAATGATCAAGATGTCATCGACGTAGAGGACTAGGAAAGTAATCACGCTCCCACTAAACCTCTTATATACACACGGGTCATCCTCGTTCTTGATGAAACCAAATTCGGTGACTGATTCATCAAAACGAATATTCCAGCTTCTAGATGCTTGCTTAAGTCCATAAATAGACTTCTTTAACTTGCATATCTTATGACGATCTGCTGGATTAGTGAAACCTTCTGGTTGTGTCATGTACACATCCTCATCCATATTTCCATTAAGGAAAGCTGTTTTCACATCCATCTGCCAAATCTCATAATCATAATATGCAGCTATCGCGAAAAGAATCCGAATAGACTTAAACATGGCTACAGGAGAGAAAGTTTCATCATAATCTATCCCGTAGATTTGTTTGAAACCTTTCGCAACTAGCCTGCCTTTATAGGTAACCACGTTACCATCCATGTCAATCTTCTTCTTGAAGATCCACTTACAGCCTATAGGGATCACTCCCGGAGGCGGATCAACCAAATCCCAAACTTGGTTATCTGACATGGAGTCCATCTCGGCGCGCATAGCTTCAAGCCATCTCGCTGACTCCGGTCCACTGACCGCATCCGCATAAGTGAGGGGTTCATCATTGTCAATGATGTAGACTCCATCATAGCGCTCAGGCTGTCGACGGATCCTACCCGATCTTCGCGGTTCCCGTGATATCTGAGCCTCAGGTTGTTCAATAACCTGTTCTACCAGCTCAGGCACATCCAACTCTGCTTGAGCACTTTGTCCTTCCTCTGGATTCTCATCCAGTTTTATTTCTCTCCCACTGGCCTCTTGCAGAAGAAACTCCTTCTCAAGAAATATGGCCGTCCGAGCAACAAAAACCTTGTTCTCCTTGGGATCGAAGAAATAATAACCCTTAGTTTCCTTAGGGTAACCGACAAAGATACATTTGTCAGATCTACTCTCTAGTTTCCCAGAGGCGAGCTTTTTGACATAAGCCTCGCAACCCCAGATCCTGATAAATGTCAAGCTTAGCTGTTTCCCATACCATAATTCATATGGCGTCTTTGAAACTGCCTTGGATGGCACTCGGTTTAGTACCTTTGCAGCTGTTTCCAGTGCAAAACCCCAAAAGGAGTAAGGAAGAGTAGCCTGACTCATCATAGAACGAACCATATCAAGTAGCGTTCTATTTCTCCTCTCGGACACACCATTCCATTGCGGTGTTCCTGGTGGAGTGAGTTGTGAGATAATCCCACACTCCTTTAGATAGTCAGTAAATGCATGACTTAGGTATTCACCACCTCGATCTGAGCGAAGTGCCTTGATATTACGGCCTAGCTGATTCTGTACTTCATTTTTGAACTCTTTGAACTTGTCAAAAGATTCACTTTCATGTCTCATCAGATAGACATAACCATATCTACTGAAATCATCAGTAAAGGTAATGAAGTACTGATAGCCACCTCTGGCATGTTTACTAAATGGCCCACACACATCACTGTGTATAAGGTCAAGTAAACCTGAAGCCCTTTGACCTTTGTGAGGAAAAGGTGACTTCGTCATTTTACCCATCAAACAAGCTTTGCATGTATCAATCTCCTTATAGGAGAATGATCCCAGCAGTCCATTTTCATGCAACCGCTTAATGCGTTTCTCGTTAATATGGCCTAAACGACTATGCCATAGCAAGGTGCTGTCATCAGCATACTTGGCTTTCTTAATATCAATTTGCTGTATTGAACATTCCATGTCCAACATGAATAACCCATTGTTAATTGAACCAGTTGCATAAACAATATTATCATAAGACAAAATACACTTTGAAATATTGCATTCAAAGGAAAACCCCTTCCTGACAAGAGCAGGAATGGAGATAATATTTTTAGTTATACTGGGAACAAAGTAACAACTGTTTAGTTCCAATACAAGTCCAGATGGTAAAGAAATAAAGTAGTCTCCTACAGCAACAGCAGCAACCCGTGCCCCGTTTCCAACTCGTAGGTCCACCTCATGCTGTCCCACCTGCCTTCTTCTCTTGAGTTCCTGTACATTTGAACAAATGTGAACTCCACATGCAGTGTCCAACACCCATGATACAGAAGAAGAAAACATGACCTCAGTCACGAATATACCTGAGCCAGAAGCAAAGCTTCCCCTCTTATCTCCTTGGAGCGCTTTACAGTCCTTTTTCCAGTGACCCAGCTGGCCACAGTGGAAACACCTGTATTCCTTAGACCGCTTGACCTTCTGCTTCAGAGCCTTGCTGTAACTCTTGACAGGGGCCTTGCCCTTCTTCCCCTTCTTTTTGTTCCTAGAAGGAACCATCAAGACAGAGGTTGAAGGCTTACCCTTCAGAGTCTCCTCAGTGGTCAAGAGCATATTCAGCAGCTCTGCCGGAGTACAATCGATTTTGTTCATATTAAAATTAATAATGAACGCGTCGAATGACGGCGGGAGAGACTGCAGAATAATATCCACAGCAAGCTCCTGGTTGATGGTATGCCCCAGTTTCTCTAGAGCCTCCTTGTGCCCAATCATCTTGAGCACGTGAGCTCCCACTGGGCTCCCTTCAGCCAGTTTGCTCTGAAAGAAGAGCTTTGTCAAATTATAGCGTTCAGTCCTCGCCTGTGCAGCATACAGCATCTTGAGGTTTGCTATAATCTGTATAGCCGACATATCCTCATGCTGACGCTGCAGCGGTGGCGTCATAGACGCTAGCATCAGGCAAGCGACATCAATGCTATCATTGACGTGCTTTTCATAGGCTTCCCGAACCGCCCTTGCGGCGTTCGGAGCGGGCTGCGGCGGTATCGCCGTCTCGAGGACATACAGTTTCCTCTCTGCCTTAAGAACGATCTTAAGGTGTCCAAACCAGTCAGAGAAGTTCGGCCCAGCAAACTTCTCCCTTTCCAGTAGGGATCGCACATTGAAGTTCATGGTGTTCGTTGCTGCAGGTATCTACAACAATGCAAGAACAGCAAGGTCAGTATCAATGTATAAGAATCAATCAGGACTTAAGAAAGATTCTTTTTCTCACTATTTTATCAGGCGTGAAAAATCCAGCAAAACAGCCCGAAAGAGTAGAACTCTTTTAGTGAGATGGGATCCAGATTTCATACTTGGTCTCCGCGTCCCGCTCAGGCGAGATAAGATGCACAGAGAGTACAAGCACTAGTTTCTGGTAGGCAGTCCCTGCCGATCGCCAACCCGTGCGATTCCCCTTCATCCGGGCAGTCCAGCAGACTGTGCCAACTGAGTTGGTACAACACAATCTCTGACCCCTCAGATGGCTGCCTCCATGTGCTACCATATGCGCCACATATGTAGCCTACACGGTCAAGCTGACCCGACCTACTCCCTGGACCACCATGTGCTATGCTGAGCAACGAGAAGGGATAAATCCCTACTCTGTAACACACAGGTGTAATCCCACACCCTCTGAAGATAGATGGACGTGCCCACTGAGTGGGTACAACACGGCTCCAACGATAATCAGAACAGTGAGGTTTCGCGTCAGAAGGCTTACGAGCTTGATATTTAAGCGTTGGATTTTAACGGTCTTTTATCTTCCTGCCTATCATGCAATTCCTATGGTGATAGCAGAAGATAATTTAACCATGCAATTCTAATATTAAGCAATAAAAGAAAGCATGTATCTTATGTGGTAAAAGCCCATAGCCCTAGAAGACCTTAACCTAACTTAAGTCTTCATTTGCTCTTCATGGGTCTTTAGCTGCTTATCTGGCCCAAACCTGGGCCCAAGCGCCAATTACAGCACAGGTGCGCCCACCAGGGAAAATGCGCCTGGTCCTAGGGTCGAACCCTAGACCTCCCACCTGGTCCAGCCACTTGCTGTATGCGCCTCTGCCAAGTGTGCTCTGTGCTCTTGTCTAATTAAATTACAAATTTAACTATCTAGACAAGAGTGACACGCAGGTCACTTACATTTATAAATTAAAACACAGTGATGCGCAGATCACAATAATTAATTTACAATTTAATACAGGCACGCAGGCCCCAGCACAGCACACAATTAATATGGGCAGCCCACATAAGACTAAATAACCAAGCATATGCATCAATCAATAACCATGTGATCCAATCATAAAAATTAAAATTTTTGAAAACCCCATGGGATCAATTTTAATTTTTCCTTATTTGCCCTACAACCTTACAACGGTCCATCACTAGGGATCCACTCATCCAACCTAGTCAGATCCACTGCCCTTGCATGCACCAAGTCCTAACTGACTTGAGTCGACCATAGGGTCAACCATGCATGCGCAAGGGCTGAACGACCACACAGAGTTCTGGCAAACGGGCGTGACCCCGGGCCTAACTCAGGTGCGTTCATAAGTCGTCTCAAGCAGACATCGCTACACACCTATCTGCAGTCGACCTATAGCCACCATAGGCTTGCGCCAAGGTGCTATTTGATCGACCCATTCAGGCTGTCAGATGATCTGATCAGACATTCTGGATCTAACCTAGGGGTTGACTTCAACCCTAATAACCCGTCTAAGGGTTTATAGTAAAGCCTTAGATCTATAATGAGTCGCGCAAGTATTCAAGTTTTGTAAAACAAAAACAAGATGCGCCAACTTACAACATACATGCGCCAATAGATGGAAACATATTTCATACATGAAGTTTCGCAAGATGATAAAACCTATCATGCAACTTTCGCATGTTATATAGATCTAAGCATATGGAATCACAAGGCCAAAGCAATCATAACGAACATGCATTCAACCAAGGCCTCTGATACCAATTGTAAGTACCCCTTAAGATAAGGGGGGTCCCCTTCTAGGGGGAGCATAACCCTAAAGCATATGGCGCATAAAATTTTCTTCTTGCGGAACTAGGGTTATAGGATCGATATGCATGCTAAAAGATCAACTTGATAATAAGAAAACAATCATACCATCGCCATGGGAAGATGTTTCCTTGGAAGCAAAGATCAAAGTAGATCTTCTCCTTAGGTGGCGCACACAAGGTGATGTCGCCTACTCTTTGTTGATCCTTGTGCTAGCAAGGTTCTCCAAAGGTTCTTGTCGAGTGGAAAGGATGAGAGATCTCCTTGGCGAAAACTTCCTTGTCGTCTTAGCTTCTCCTCCACGCGAGAATGCCTCAAGACCCTCTAGCCAAGCGCGGCGACAAGGTGTGAATGAAGGGAGAGAGATGTGACCACGCTTAGGAGTCGTGGTTTCTAAAAATAGAAAACCACTCCCACGTTCATGCTCTCATGCGACTTCGGTTTTACCCAAGCGCAAACTTCTCTTCACTTTGAACCATGCGCTCATTCATGAGCCGGTTCATCACGGTTTGGTCCAAGACCAATTATCCCAAGCAATATGGTCTAGATCTTAATTAAACCCTAAGGCTTCAGATCTAACCGTCGATCTCTTTGATGCTCTTGATCTGACCGATCTAGCATCCATTCTCTCGATCGAAGCTTACCGATCTCAAGCCCTAATCAATCAAACATGATCAGACCAGATCTCACTTACAATCAGAGATTAAATCCCTTTAAACTGAACCTGAACAATTCAGTCCACACGATCTGACTTAAGTAAGCCATATCATCAAATTGTGCGACCCTGAGGGTTTCCTTTAAATGTCGGTAACGATAATTCACATTATCACGATCAGTGAGGGGTATCTAGCAACACATCACTGTCTCCCGATAGAAAGGAAAGAGTCTTCCAAGACTACACCCAAACCATAGCACAAGTGTGACTCAAATCACTAGGCATGCATATTTCCTTTGCCACTGGATGTTCTTATTGGACAAACCTGTCAAGCTCGTAATTCCAATATGATGAGCATGATTAGAACAGATGAACACAGTCACCTGGGTATGGCCATACACTTTCTCAATCATCTCATCCAGGGGGCCCCTTTAGAACATCACACTCCTTAAACAAGGAGACGGCAATCCTATGTCTATCACTAGTGCTCTAACCTGACTCAAGCTCACCATCCAAGATAGTCTATAATCATTATGTTTCAAATGATATTGAACTATCTCAAAACAATGACAATCATCATTTAGAAAACACAAGTGATCTCAAGTCAGAGGAAATGTGCCACTTGTCATATCCAAGGAATATTCACATTGTGACAAACAATTGAACATCCTAGTAGGGTCTGTCCAGTACATCCCATGTACCCATGAGTCTACATCTTATTCCATGCTCGAAGCATCCTATAAGATTAGAACACATATTAGTCTTAACCATATCAAGGCTGTCTCATGTTCACCAAGATATATCGACTAAGGACAGAATAGCTTGTCAGCCCAGCTGAACAGCTTTGAGACATTATTCAGAAGAACATATATTGCAGCAGACAATGTAGCTAACTGAATAACAACCATGCCTTTATAAACATAACAGTTTATTACATGATACAGATACATTCCCACAGGCCTCAAACATTAGCCTTAAGGGCATACCCCAACACGCAGGCTGTCGACGGATCCTTCCCGATCTTCGCGGTTCCCGTGATATCTGAGCCTCAGGTTGTTCACTAACCTGTTCTACCGGCTCAGGCTCATCCAACTGTGCTTGACTACTTTGTCCTTCCTGTGGATTCTCATCCACCTTTATTTCTCTCCCACTGGCCTCTTACAGAAGAAACTCCTTCTCAAGAAAAATAGCCGTCCGAGCAACAAATACCTTGTTCTCTTTGGGATCGTAGAAATAATAACCCTTAGTTTCCTTAGGGTAACCGACAAAGATGCATTTCTCAGATCTGCTCTCTAGTTTCCCAGAGGCGAGTTTTTTGACATAAGCCTCGCAACCCCAGATCTTGATAAATGTCAAGCTAGGCTGTTTCCCATACCATAACTCATATGGAGTCTTTGAAACTGCCTTGGATGGCACTCGGTTTAGTACTTTTGCAGCTATTTCCAGTGCAAATCCCCAAAAGGAGTAAGGTAGAGTAGCCTGACTCATCATAGAACGAACCATATCAAGTAATGTTCTATTTCTCCTCTCAGACACACCATTCCATTGCGGTGTTCCTGGCGGAGTGAGCTGTGAGATAATCCCACACTCCTTCAGATAGTCAGTAAACTCTCGACTTAGGTATTCTCCACCTCGATCAGAACGAAGTGCCTTGATATTTCGGCCTAGCTGATTCTGTACTTCATTCTTGAACTCTTTGAACTTGTCAAAAGATTCACTTTTATGTCTCATTAGATAGACATACCCATATCTACTGAAATCATCAGTAAAGGTAATGAAGTATGAATAGCCACCTCTGGCATGTTTACTAAATGGCCCACACACATCACTGTGTATAAGGTCAAGTAAACCTGAAGCCCTTTGACCTTTGTTAGGAAAAGGAGACTTCGCCATTTTGCCCAATAAACAAGCTTTGCATGTATCAATCTCCTGATAGGAGAATGATCCCAGCAGTCCATGGTCATGCAACCACTTAATGCGCTTCTTGTTAATATGGCCTAAACGACTATGCCATAGCAAGGTGCTGTCATCAGCATACTTGGCTTTCTTATTATCAATGTTTTGTATAGAACATTCCATGTCCAACATGAATAACCCATTGTTAATTGATCCAGTAGCATAAACAATATTATCATAAGTAAGAACACACTTTGAAATATTGCATTCAAAGGAAAATCCTTTCCTGACAAGAGCAGGAATTGAGATAATATTTTTAGTAATGCTAGGTACAAAGTAACAATTGTTTAGTTCTAATACAAGTCCAGATGGTAATGAGATGTAATATTCTCCTACAGCAACAGCAGCAACCCGTGCCCCGTTTCCAACTCGTAGGTACACCTCATGCTGTCCCACCTGTCTTCTTCTCTTGAGTTCCTGTACATTTGAACAAATGTGAACTCCACATGCAGTGTCCAACACCCATGAAATAGAAGAAGAGGATATCATGACTTCAGTCACGAAAATACCTGAGCCGGAAGCGATGCTTCCCTTCTTGTCTCCTTGGAGCGCTTTACAGTCCTTTTTCCAGTGACCCAGCTGGCCACAGTGGAAACATCTGTATTCCTTCGACCGCTTAACCTTCTGTTTCAGAGCCTTGTTGTAGTTCTTGACAGGGGCTTTGCCCTTCTTCCCCTTCTTCTTGTTCCTGGAAGGGAACATCAAGACAGAGGTTGAAGGCTTGCCCTTTAGAGTTTCCTCTATAGTCAAGAGCATATTCAGCAACTCTGCCGGAGTACAGTCGATCTTGTTCATATTAAAATTAATAATGAACGGATCGAAAGAGGCCGGGAGGGACTGCAGAATAATGTCTACAGCAAGCTCCTGATTGATGGTATGCCCCAGTTTCTCTAGAGCCTCTTTGTGCCCAATCATCTTGAGCACATGAGCTCCCACTGGACTCCCTTCAGCCAGTTTGCTCTGAAAGAAAAGCTTAGTCAAATTATAGCGCTCAGTCCTCGCCTGTGCAGCATATAGCATCTTGAGGTTTGCTATCATTTCTATAGCAGACATATCCTCATGCTGACGCTGCAGCTGTGGCGTCATAGACGCTAGCATCAGGCAAGCGACATCAATGCTATCATTGACATGCTTTTCATAGGCTTCCCGAACCGCCCTTGCGGCGTTCGGAGCGGGTTGAGACGGTGTAGCCGTCTCGAGGACATACAGTTTCCTCTCTGCCTTAAGAACAATCTTAAGGTGTCCGTACCAGTCTGAGAAGTTTGGCCCAGCAAACTTCTCCCTTTCCAGTAGGGATCGCACATTGAAGCTCATGGTGTTCGTTGCTACAGGAATCTACAACAATGCAAGAACAGCAAGGTCAGTATCAATGTATAGAATCAATCCAGGACTTAAGGAAGATTCTTTTCTCACTATTTTATCTGACTGAAAAATCCAGCAAAACAGTCTGAAAGAGTAACACTCCTTTAGTGAGATGGGATCCAGATTTCATACTTGGTCTCCGCGTCCCGCTCAGGCGAGATAAGATGCACAGAGAGTACAAGCACTAATTTCTGGTAGGCAATCCCTGCCAATCGCCAACTCGTGCGATTCCCCTTCATCTGGGCAATCCAGCAGACTGTGCCAACTGAGTTGGTACAACACAGTCTCTGATCCCACAGATGGCTGCCTCCATATAGCTACCATATGCGCCACATATGTAGCCTACATGGTCAAGCTGACCCGACCTACTCCCTGGACCACCACGTGCTATGCTGAGCAACGAGAAGCGATAAATCCCTTCTCTGTAACACGCAGGTGAAATCACACACCGTCTGAAGATAGATGGACGTGCCCACTGAGTGGGTACAACACGGCTCCAACGATAGTCAGAACAGTGAGGTTTCGCGTCAGAAGGCTTACGAGCTTGATATTTTAGCGTTGGATTTTAACGGTCTTTTATCTTCTTAACTATCATGCAAACCCTATGGTGATAGCAGAAGATAAACAAATCATGCAAGTCTACTTATTTAAACAATAAAAGAAAGCATGATGATCTTATGTGGTAAACGCCCATTGAGCCTAGGTAAGACCTTAATTTAACTTAAGTCTTCACTTGAGCTCTTCTTGGGTCTTTTGCATCTCATCTGGCCCAACCCAGGGCCCAAGCGCCCACTGCAGCTCAGGTGCGCCCACCAGGTAATTGCGCCTGTCCTAGGGTCGAACCCTAGACCTCCCACCTGGTCAAGCCTCTGCTGCATGCGCCTCTGCCAAGTGTGCTCTGTGCTCTTGTCTAATTAAATTACAATTTAATCTATCTAGACAAGATTGACTCGCAGGTCAATTACATTTTATAAATTAAATGAAATGTGATGCGCAGATCACAAAAATAATAATTTATAATTAATCCAGGCACGCAGGCCCCAGCACAGCACACATTAAAAGGGCAACCCACATAAGATTAAATAGACAAACATCATGGCATCCAATCAACATGTGATCCACTAACAAAATAAAATTTTTCAAAATCCCTTTGGAATCAATTTTATTTGTCTTATGAGCCCTACTACCTTACAACGGTCCATTAATAGGGATCCACTCATCATGACTAGTCAGATCCACTGCCCTTGCATGCACCAAGTCCTAACTGACTTGAGTTGACCTAATGGTCAACCATGCATGCGCCAAGGGCTGAACAGCCTTCATGAGTTCTAGCAAGCGGGTGTGACCCCGGGCCTAACTCATGCGCGTTCAAGGGTTGTCTCAACCAGACCTCGCTACACGCCCTTGATGCAGTCGACCTATAGCCACCTCGTGCTTGCGCACAGGTGCCATCTGGTCGACCCATCTAGGCTGTCAGATGGTCTGATCAGACTGGTTGGATCTTACCTAGAGGATGACTTCAACCCTACTAACCCGTCTAAGGGTTTATAGCAGGCGTCACTTAGATCTAGTGAGGCGCGCAAGTGATTAAGTATTTTAAGAAAAACTACCACTTTCAACTTGCGCCATCAAACATCATACATGCGCAAAGGAGTAAAAACATACATCATGTATTTTGACTACTTAACATGTAGATGCGCAAGATGCATCCTACTAGATCTACTTATCAAACAACAAACAAGGATCACATATCATCAAGCAATCATATGATTCTACAAGAACCAATGCTCTGATACCAATTGAAGAGTCCCCTTCAAGGGGGAGCGAAACCCTAAAGTGGCGCAAGTAGATTCTAGGGGTTTCAATAACAAGATCGCATGTAGTTCATATGATTAACTTGTATAAATGGAATAGATCTGAAAGGGATCATACCAACGCCATTAGATTGGATGGCGGCATGGAAGAAGAGAGCGAATGGGATCTCCTCCAAAGGATGCGCACACAAGAAGATAGATGGCTCCTCCTTGGTGATCTTTGTGCTAGCAATGATCTTCAAGGTCTCCTAATCGCATGAAGGAGATGAGATGGTCTCTTGGCCTCGTCAAGTGCCCTCCTTGTCGTGAAGAACACCACACGAAAAGAGAGGTCCCGTGGAAGAGGCGAGAGCGTGAGATGTTTTCAATGTCAAGGCGTTACCTCAACGTGGAGGCGTTACTCTCAAATTTGGAAAAACCAACTTCCAAATATAGTAACCGCTTAACTCTTCATGCGTTCACTCCAAGTGAACCGATCCTCACCTCTTCACCCTTGAACCATGCGCTCATTTGATGAGCTGGTTCAAATAGATTTGGTTCAAAAACCAAATTAGGCCAAGCGTTGGTCTAGACCTTCTATGAACCAAATGGCTCAAGATCTAACCGTACATCTCCTGATGCTTGATCTCACCGATCTAGCATCTAATCTCTCGATCGAAGCTTACCGATCTCAAACCCTAATCAATCAAACATGATCAGACCAGATCTCACTTACAATCAGAGTTTAAACTCCTTTAAACTGAACCAAAACAATTCAGTCCACACGATCTGACTTAAGTAAGCCATATCATCAAATTGTGCGACCCTGAGGGTTTCCTTTAAATGTCGGTAACGATAACTTACGTTATCACGATCAGTGAGGGGTATCTAGCAACACATCACTGTCTCCCGATATAAAGGAAAGAGTCTTCCAAGACTACACCCAAACCACAGCACAAGTGTGAATCCACTTCACCAGGCATACATATTTCCTTTGCCACTGGATGTTCTTATTGGACAAGCGTGTCAAGCCTGTAGCTCCAATATGATGAGCATGATTAGATCAGATGAACATAGTCACCTGGGTATGGCCATACACTTTCTCAATCATCTCATCCAGGGGGGCCCCTTTAGAACATCACACTCCAATCAAGGAGACGGCAATCCTATATCTATCACTAGTGTCCTAACCTGACTCATGATCATTATCCAAGATAGTCTATAACCATTATGTTTCAAATGATATTGAACTACCTCAAAACAATGACAATCATCATTTAGAAACACAAGTGATCTCAAGTCAGAGGACATGTGCCACTTGTTGCAAATAAGGATTATTCACATTGTGACAAGCAATTGAATATCCTAGTAGGGTCTGTCCAGTACATCCAATGTACCCATGAGTCTACATCTTATTCCATGCTCGAAGCATCCTATAAGATTAGAACACATATTAGTCTCAATCATATCAAGGCTGTCTCATGTTCACCAAGATATATCGACTAAGGACACATAGCATGTCAGCCTAGCTGAACAGCTTTGAGACATTATTCAGAAGTACACTTATTGCAGCAGACAATGTAACAAACTGAATAACAACCATTGCCTTTATAAACATAAGAGTTTATACATGATACTGAAAGAATCCCAAGGCCTCAAACATTAGCCTTAAGGGCATACCCCAACACAAAGGAACAAGAAGGCTTGCGGCGTTCTCTTCTCCTTCCATCTCCTTGGCGCATCACATCTTGGTGGTGGCGCAAGTTGCTTGGAGGACTCTCCTAAGGCATGGATCTTCTTCCCGAGGCTAGCACCGGGCGAGGAAGAAGAAAACTTGAGGAATCCGTGTGTGCAAGACTGTAGAGGGCGAACACTTGGGCGCCTTCATCGACATCGGCTTCTAATTGCTTAAAGGTACTTACTATCACATCGTGTCGACCCCCTCGCAAGAGATCTTCACTGGGTTTTTGGGACTAGCCTGTTTCGGGGACATTCTTCCGCTGCGTAAAATGTATGTCCATGGCTCTGACAATTGTAAAATGTCCCCGGGGTTTCCCAACAGACTCCTTGATCGTTGCTCCCTTCCACGCTTGGTGCTAGCCTCGGGAAGAGAATCAAGCCTTCACCTCACTTGCGCCACCTTCAAGAGAACTTGCGCCAAGGAGGGGATAGGGAAGATGCCGCCAAGAACTTCCCTCTTCTTCTTTGCTTGCGCCACCTTCAAGCAAGATGCGCCAATGGCAATGAGAGGGAGAGAGCTTGCGGCAATAGAAGGAGAAGCCACCAAGCTCAATTTCTCTTTGCACCAAGAAGAGGAGAAGAAGAAGAGGAGGTCTTTCGGCCACTTGGAAGAAGGTTGCGCCAAGCCTTTGTTGTCACCTTTTGCCCTTGCTCACGTCTCTCTATGTGCCCTCACACCTTCAAGGAGTCGAACATTAGAAGGGGCGGTAAGGGGTCCTATAAATAGGACAAGAGGCGGCTAGGGCAAGGGCTAGGATCATGCCAAGTGTATGGCTAGGATGAAAAGGTTTGCGACAAGGAAAGTCTCCAAGACATTTCCTTAAACCCATTCAACCCTTCCTTATGCGCCAAAACCTTGTCTTGCGCCCCAAGCAATATATCAGCCCATGACATGCCTTAGAGGCATGCATTCCATCCAAGGAAGAAGGGCTAGGCGCAACAAACAAGAGGTATTCGGCTAGGGTAAGGGTTTGGGTGCATGTAGGGCTTATGAGGTAAGGAAAGTCTCCAAGACTTTACCATAAATCTCACCCTACTTGTCATATGCGCCCAAGCTCTTTCCAAAAGATTTTTCAAGCCATATCAGCCCCAACCCTTACCATAGAGGCAAGGTTTCCTTCCAAGGAACAAAGGGGGAGGCACCTAATGCTTCCTTATGAAGCAACATGCGCCCACTTCACCCCATTATGCCCTTGGTGCCAATGGGGTGAAACTCTTCCCCATTATACCCTTATTTGCTTATACCTCTTCTTGACAACTAGTTATTGGGCCTCATTGGATAATGAGCTAGCCCAAACTTCATGGCATGAGTTGATTAAGCCTTTGGATCCAACCCAATGTAACCCTAATCCAAATGTGACCAATCTAGGTCAATTTCGGGTCAACATGCCAAAAATGAAGTTTGGCTCCAATAACTTTCTTCCAACTCATCAGGCCCATTGGCGCTGATGAAATCTTCCAAATTGATCCAAGTTATCCAATAACTTGATCATAAGGCTTCTGATTAAAGCAACGTCAAGAGTCTATTGCGTGTGACCCTGTAGGATCCATATGACGATGGCAATGATGTAAACATCATAAGTAGTGAGGGGTATCTAGCAACACATCACTACTACCCATGTCATAGGATTTAAGTCATTATGGCAACAACTCCTAACAAGCAACAAGGATTCACATTACATTATAGATCCCTTTGCCTAAACTGATATCCTGCCATTGGATTAGTCTCAAGTTTATCAATCCAATGCATTGGTCATGACTCAACAAGTGTGGCCACACATTCCTGTCATGCACCAATTAAGGTGGGGTGCCCCAAAGTGGATATCATGCTTCCTCTGAAGGAAGGGGCAAATCCTACTATTGGTCATCCATGTTGATGTAGGGGGGAAGCATGCAATTTGGGCTAGCATGAAAACATGAATCTAAGGAAAATAAGCTAGCATGCAAGGTTATCTAACGGGGCTTTCAAAAATATGTTTTTGGTATTTTAAATAAAAACTGAAGATTAATATGCTACTAAATTATATGCTAGATAATTTTAGACCTAAACATGCAATTATAAACTACAAAATAAATTGCAACTAGCATGCTCTTATAAACAAAACTATAACTAAACATGTGGTTAACTACTCTATGGCTAAACATGCATTTCTAAAACATTAAAAGACAATATTGTAAAGAAGCGCTCACCGTGTGATCCTTGAGAATAGAAGGATCGTCCTTCCCGATCTTCAACGGTCCTACTCTGATGGAAGGAGTTGCTTCATTACAAACACACCAACACAACAAACTCACACATGTGTGAGTATAAAATTAGGGTTTAATGTGCAAAGTCCTTTTACAACAAAGAGATCAAGAGGGGAAGCTAATCTTCCAAATTCCTCTTGCTAACATGAGTAACTAAGTTATTCTACTAAACCTAATGATTAACAACTAAAGGGTCTATTGCTTGAAGGGGCGCCAAGTCTTGGATGGAAGAAGACTCTTCAAGTTTCGGACATGGTTGAGTCATTGAAGATGTCTCATCTTGTGGATCCCCCTTTGATGTCGAGAGCTTCTAGGAACAAATGAAGTCTATTAGTGATGAGATAAATCAAATAAGCATTAAATGCAAACTAGGATTGAAGGGAAGAGTTTCGGTTGAAGATTATCCAAGCAAGAGTGGTTGAGATCTTTAGGGTTGAAGATGCGCCACTTGAGGTTGATTATCCCTTGAGGTGAGAAGATGATCTCCCTTGCGCCACCTACAAGATTTAACAAGTTAAGCAAAGGTAAACCAAGCAAATAAACAATAGAGTCAAGTTAGAGAGGCTTGGCCGATTATATGTCTTGAAGGAGTTGATCCATGGAGGTTCCCTTGGAGTTGTGGATCCTTGGAGAGGGGTTGAAGGTCTTTGTGCTAAGTGTTGATGAAGGAGATGGACTAGATGCGCCAAGGGTTGGTGAAGAGGATGTGGATGCGCCAAGAAGGTGAAAAGATCCTTTGAAGAGAAGATGCGTCACTTGTTGAGATGTTGATGGAGATGCGCCACAAGAGGTTGAAGAAGATGGAGGTGCGCCCCTTGTTGGTTAAAGAAGATGATCCAAGCGCCAAGTTGATGGAGATGTCTTTGAAGAAACGGTTAGCGAAGGGAACCTTGGCCCTTGGGGAAGAAGGGAAGATAGGTGACACAAGCACCTCAGATGAGAAGGGGAAAGGGGAGGGCGACACAAGCACCCAAGGTTGCTAGGCAACTAATCGACATTTTCATTATCAAATCTTGCTAATCAACTTACATGCGATTACAAGTTTTGTAGAGCTTCTCCTTAACATTACAAAAGATCAAAATAAGAAAGAAATTATTGTCTTCAATGCTTTGTCGAGGCAATGGCTCCATTGATTGTGATTTGACTTGAAAACTTCCCTTATTTGTTTGTAGAGATGGTGTGTTCGAATTTGCTTGTAGACTTGCTTGCATGTTCGGCTAGGTGATAGCTTTCCTTCCTTCTTTGGTTTGGGCGAATTCCTTTGGGGCTGAAGCTTTCAAATTCGAAATCCTTTCCTTGAGTGTCTTCCCTTGTTTGTAATGGGCGATGCATGGCTTTGAAACTTGCCATTTTTGTTGTGGCTGAATTCCTTCTTTGTTTGGTGAATTCTCCTTGCTTGGGCGACAAGAGAAGGTGGCAATCCTTCCTTCCTTGGCCATGGACGAATTGCTTTGGTGATCTTCCCTTAATTGGAGGTGGTATTGCTTCTTGAATTGGCGTGGCTCTTTCCTTCCAAGGTGTGAACACATCTTGATTCCTTGATTTAAGGGATTTGATGGAAAGCTTTTGAATGAGCGCATATCCTTTGATGAGTTGAGATTGGAACCGAATTCTTGGATGCCAAGGTGGCTTTATACTTCAATGGAAAGGTGAGTTGAAGTGCTTCAACTCAAGACTTCACTTTGAACTTTGGCTTTGAAGTGGCTTGCCATATTTGGAGCTAGCTTGTTGTAGTGAGCTTTGAGCTAACTTTGAGCTTATCCACATGACTTGTAAATGCTTATTACACTACTCCTACTTGGATGCAACATTATGACATGCACTAATTCTAGTATGATGCAACATAATTTCCATAAAAGAAAATACAAAACAAAGTATAAAACTTACCAAATGTAGCTACATGATGCATGCAATGCAATGGTGCCTTAGGGTACCCATAAACTAGGGTAGCCTTAAGCTCCATTTATATTTTCTTGGGTCATGGCCTCTACCCCCATCACATGTCTCTACGTGACTTATGACATGCCCAATGACAGTCGTTTTGGTCCCCCAATTACGGAGAGATGTAAGACTGTATCAAAGCATATCCATCATCAAATCTAGACACGAATATCTCAAGTCTAAGGATCAATGCAAACCTCTTGCATGTGAGATTGACTTGTTGACTAGACAAGTCAATCCTCACGGTGGATCACTCCAGTGCATCCAATGCACCTATATGTCTGTGTTACTGTGCCCCGCACCTAACCAGCCCATACACCAGTCTCACATGTACCAAAGCTGTCCCATATCTGCTATGGTACCTTGTCTAGGGATAGCTTATGAGAATGGATCCAATCCAAACTCCTAGGACATTATATATGCAACTAAATACATCAACGCAGGTAGAGAAGTCTGCATAATAACGACCATGCCTCTATATAGAATAATAATTCTATCAAAGTACATTCAAACAATGCCTGACCATGTCCATACATTGGTCTGCAGGGCATATACACCAACAATCTCCCACTTGTACTAAGACCAAGGACAACTGATGTTTAGTCAGTTCCAATGTCTCTAGTATGACCCATTTAGCTTCCGCTGCGCCAGAGGCTATGTCAGTGGGTTTTTCCAGATTGCTATCTGTGTTTATTTTAACAAATTTGATCATCATCCTTATCCATGATCTCTAAGATCAGATGATATGCTGCAGTGCATACTTGAGCACTAAGTTCCTTCACTTATGCTATGGCCCTAGTAAGAACTATACTGGACCATCAAGCACCAGGAACTAAATCAAGTTCAAATGAATGAAGTTGCTTCCTTGGCTGCCACATGAAGCTGCAATGTACTCAGCCTTATTTGTAGAATTTTGCCACTATGGTTTGCATAATGCTCTTTCAGCACACAACACCACAATAAGGCAAAGCGCAAATCCTGGCTGTGGTCATAAGACTGGAACGAAGTATCAGTGTACCCTTGTACACAAAATTCTTCCTGTCTATCATAGACTAGACTTCAACCCTTTATACTTCCCAAGTATATATAAGGATTGCTTTCACAGCTATCCAGTGTCAAACACTAGGATCTGATTGAAACTTACTGGCTATGCTCCAAGCATTTGCCACAAATGGTCTTGTGTATATTACTCAAAACATGATCCATCCTATACACCATGTATCAGGATTTTAGACCCATGTCATTACTCTCTAGCTGTGTCATAGGACACAACATCCTCATGAGAGTCAGACCATATCTCTCTGGAAGGTATTAATATTTGGAATCATCCAATATAAACCTTTCCAGAAACTCTTGGATGAACATAGATTGACTAAAGGGCAATGACTTTCTTGGATCTCTATCTATAGATCCTCATGCCTAGGATGTAAGCATCATTCCCTAGATCATTCTTCTCGAAATACATCTCAAGCCTTTTCTTCACCATGTGAAGAGCTGAGATGTCATTCCATGTGAGGAGAATATCATCAATCTTCTAGAACAAGAAATACTATTAAGGTGCTCCCACTGATCTTCTTGTAAACACAGGCTCTTTTAAACATGCTTGCATAACACCATGCATATCTTTATGGCCTTGATATGAAAACCTTCTGGTTATTTCCTTATAGATATCTTTTTAGACGTCCATGCAAGAAAGGTAGTTTTCATAACAACACGCCATAACTGATCATGCAATTATAACATGCAGATTCCTAATGGACTTAAAACTCAGCTATTGGTGAAAAATTTCATCATTATCCACCCAGTGGATTTGCCTGAAATTTCTGTTCACTAGCTTGCCTTTCAAGGTAACAATGTTACCTTCCATGTCTATCTTCCTAGAAGATTTATTTACAGCCTGTGGGAATTACCCCTTTGGCAGCTCATCCAAGTCCCAGACTTGATTAGCAGACATGGAGACTATTATGGTTCTCATGGCTCTTAGCCACTTCTTAGAATCTGGTCCATCAACCGCTTCCATTTCCTCATAAGTCTTAGGTTCATCCTTGATGAAAAATTCGTCATGCCCAGCATATCGAATCAATCCAAACTTATGTGGTTCCTGTGTTACTTGAACCTTAGGTTGACTTTCAACCTGTATGTGAGATTTTGCTCTCCATCTATGTCTAATTATATTGTGGTTGATTCTGGAACTTGTCCCAATCAAATCTACTCCCACTAGCTTCTTTCAAAAGAAATACTTTCTCAAGAGAGACAATATTTTGTTCTCTTTGGGATAGAATTAGCATTCTACAGTACACCACAAACACATACTTTTGAATCACTGCACATTACATTCCCAATTCCATTGAAGAAATGAGATATTTGCAGTTCGCAACTCAAAAGCTAACTTAGACACTTTCTTATGGAGTGGTAGTACATCTGTTTGCATGACATCATAGTAGTATATTTGCATGACTATTCAAAGATGGAACCACATCCAATGTGTTCCTCTTTCTTTCTTTTGAAATTCACCACACAGTGGTGTTCCAAGTAAGCTGTGAGATAATCCCCACACTTCTCAGGACAGTCATCAAATTCTCTACTAATCACCTTGATCCAATCAAAGTGTTTTAATAATAGGTCCTCCAATTTGACTCAATACTTCATTTGTGAACTTCTTGGATTTCTCCAAAGTTCTTAGGTTGGATAAGGCATACCCATACCGGATGAAGCATATAACACCTCTTAGTGCTTGTTTACATGGGTCTACATACATTGCTGTGTAATAGATCCAACAAGCTGTAAGACCCCTTTCTAGAAGGGGGGGGCGAAACCCAATAAGTGGCGCAAATAAAATTTCATGCGGAATCAAGGGTTTCATAAGATCATTAGCAAGAACACATGATCAACTTCATAAAGATTGGATTCATACCATAGCCATTTCGCTTGGATGGCGATTTGGAAGAAGAGAGAGCGAGAGGATCTCCTCCAAAGGATGTGCACACTAGATGAAGAGGTCGCCTACTCCCTTGGTACTCCTTGTGCTAGCAAGGTTCCAAGAGGTCTCGATCCGTGAGGGAAGATGAGATGAGTTGCTTGGTGAATTCTCCTTGGCCGAATGCTTCTCTATCTCTCGTTGACACAAGCCACACGAGAACAAGAGCGAAGAGGAGCGACGAGAGTAACGTTCACATTGAACGTGGGGCGTGGTTTCTAAAAATAGCAAGCCATAAACTCGCCTTCAACTCTCATGCGATCAAGCGTTTACATCAAGTGAACCGATCGCATACGCCACTCTCTTTGAACCAAGCGTTCACCTAAGTGAACCGGTTCTAATAAGGTTGGTTCAAAGACCAAACCAAAATAGCCCAAGTCATGGTCTAGATCTAATTGGACCCAATGGTTCCAGATCTAACCGCTCATCTCTGATGCTGCTGATCTCACCGATCTAACATCCATTCTCTCGATCAAAGCTTACCGATCTCAAGCCCTAATCAATCAAACATGATCAGACCAGATCTCACTTACAATCAGAGATTAAATCCCTTTTAAACTGAACCCAAACAATTCAGTCCACACGATCTGACTTAAGTAAGCCATATCATCAAATTGTGCGACCCTGAGGGTTTCCTTTAAATGTCGGTAACGATAACTTACGTTATCATGATCAGTGAGGGGTATCTAGCAATACATCACTGTCTCCCGATATAAAGGAAAGAGTCTTCCAAGACTACACCCAAACCACAGCACAAGTGTGAATCTACTCACAAGGCATACAAGTTTCCTTTGCCACTGGATGTTCTTATTGGACAAGCTAGTCAAGCCTGTAACTCCAATATGATGAACATGATTAGATCAGATGATCACAGTCATCTGGGTATGGCCATACACTTTCTCAATCATCTCATCCAGGGGGGCCCCTTTAGAACATCACACTCCAATCAAGGAGACGGCAATCCTATATCTATCACTAGTACCCTAACCTGACTCATGATCATTATCCAAGATAGTCTATAACCATTATGTTTCAAATGATATTGAACTACCTCAAAACAATGACAACCATCATTTAGAAACACAAGTGATCTCAAGTCAGAGGAAATGTGCCACTTGTTGCATACAAGGATTATTCACATTGTGACAAGCAATTGAATATCCTAGTAGGGTCTGTCCAGTACAACCAATGTACCCATGAGTCTACATCTTATTCCATGCTCGAAGCATCCTATAAGATTAGAACACATATTAGTCTCAATCATATCAAGGCTGTCTCATGTTCACCAAGATATCTCGACTAAGGACATATAGCATGTCAGCCTAGCTGAATAGCATTGAGACATTATTCAGAAGTATACATATTGCAGCAGATGATGTAACAAACTGAATAACAACCATTGCCTTTATAAACTTAAGAGTTTATACATGATACTGATACAATCCCAAGGCCTCAAACATTAGCCTTAAGGGCATACCCCAACAATCTCCCACTTGCACTTAATCTAATGGTTGAGTAACCTCAAACCCATATTATTACAGTGCTTCTCATGCTTCTGCTGCGCCAGAGGCTTGGTAAGCGGGTCAGCCAGATTGTCATCTGTATGAACCTTGCAGACTTTGATCTCGCCACGATCAATGATCTCCCGGATCAAGTGAAACCGTCTCTGTATGTGCTTGGACTTCTGGTGCGACCGTGGTTCCTTTGCTTGTGCGATTGCTCCAGTGTTATCACAGAAGATAACCAAAGGATCTGCACTTGAAGGAACAACACCAAGTTCCTGAATGAACTTATGAATCCACACAGCCTCCTTAGATGCTTCTGAGGCTGCAACATACTCGGCTTCTGTTGTGGAATCAGCAACGATGGACTGTTTGAAACTTTTCCACACCACAGCACCTCCATTCAAGCTAAACACATAGCCTGATTGCGATCGGAAATCATCCTGGTCAGATTGGAACGAAGCGTCAGTATATCCTTCAATACTGAGTTCTTCCTGACCACCATACACCAAGAACATATCTTTGGTCCTCCGAAGATATTTTAAAATGTTCTTGACTGCAATCCAGTGCGCCTGACCTAGATTACTTTGGAACCGACTGGTCACGCTTAACCCGTAAGCGACGTCTGGGCGAGTACACAACATCGCATACATAATGGACCCAATAGCCGAAGCATAAGGCGTATTGTCCATTTCATCTTTCTCAGTCTGTGTTTGTGGACACTGACTCTTCGAAAGATTCAGACCATGTCTGACTGGAAGATATCCTCTTTTAGAATTCTCTAAATGGAATCTCTCCAGGACTTTATCGATGTAAGTACTCTGGCACAGCCCGAGAAGCCTTTTAGATCTATCTCTGTAGATCTTCACACCTAATACATAGGCTGCTTCTCCTAAATCTTTCATCTGGAAACATTTCCTTAACCATGCCTTAACAGCATGCAGTTCAGGAATATCATTTCCAATGATTAAGATATCATCGACGTAGAGGACCAGGAAAGTAATCACGCTCCCACTAAACCTCTTATATACACACGGGTCATCTTCATTCTTGATGAAACCAAACTCAGAGATTGATTCATCAAAACGAATATTCCAGCTTCTAGATGCTTGCTTAAGTCCATAAATGGACTTCTTTAACTTGCATATTTTATGATGATCTGATGGATTAGTGAAACCTTCAGGTTGTGTCATATACACATCCTCATCCAGTTTTCCATTAAGAAAAGCCGTTTTCACATCCATCTGCCAGATCTCATAATCATAATATGCAGCTATCGCGAAAAGAATCCGAATCGACTTGAACATGGCTACAAGAGAGAAAGTTTCATCATAATCTATCCCGTAGATTTGTTTGAAACCTTTCGCTACTAGCCTGCCTTTATAGGTAACCACGTTACCATCCATGTCAATCTTCTTCTTGAAGATCCATTTACAGCCTATAGGGATTACTCCCGGAGGCAGATCAACCAAATCCCAGACTTGGTTATCTGACATGGAGTCCATTTCGGCTCGCATAGCTTCAAGCCATCTAGCTGACTCCGGTCCACTGACCGCATCCGCATAAGTGAGGGGTTCATCATTGTCAATGATGTAGACTCCGTCATAGCGCTCAGGCTGTCGACGGATCCTTCCCGATCTTCGCGGTTCCCGTGACATCTGAGCCTCAGGTTGTTCAATAACCTGTTCTACTGGCTCAGGCTCATCCAACTGTGCTTGACTACTTTGTCCTTCCTCTGGATTCTCATCCAGCTTTATTTCTCTCCCACTGGCTTCTTGCAGAAGAAACTCCTTCTCAAGAAATATTGCCGTCCGAGCAACAAATACCTTGTTCTCTTTGGGATCGTAGAAATAATAACCCTTAGTTTCTTTAGGGTAACCGACAAAGATACATTTCTCAGATCTGCTCTCCAGTTTCCCAGAGGCGAGCTTTTTGACATAAGCCTCGCAACCCCAGATCCTGATAAATGTCAAGCTCGGCTGTTTCCCATACCATAATTCATATGGAGTCTTTGAAACTGCCTTAGATGGCACTCGGTTTAGTACCTTTGCAGTTGTTTCCAGTGCAAATCCCCAAAAGGAGTAAGGTAGAGTAGCCTGACTCATCATAGAACGAACCATATCAAGTAACGTTCTATTTCTCCTCTCGGACACACCATTCCATTGCGGTGTTCCTGGCGGAGTGAGGTGTGAGATAATCCCACACTCCTTCAGATAGTCAGTAAACGCATGACTCAAGTATTCTCCACCTCGATCAGAACGAAGTGCCTTGATATTTCGGCCTAGCTGATTCTGTACTTCATTTTTGAATTCTTTGAACTTGTCAAAAGATTCACTCTTATACCTCATCAGATAGACATAACCATATCTACTGAAATCATCAGTAAAGGTAATGAAGTACGAATAGCCACCTCTGGCATGTTTACTAAATGGCCCACACACATCACTGTGTATGAGGTCAAGTAAACCTGAAGCCCTTTGACCTTTGTTAGGAAAAGGAGACTTCGTCATTTTACCCATTAAACAAGCTTTGCATGTATCAATCTCCTCATAGGAGAATGATCCCAGCAGTCCATTGTCATGCAACCGCTTAATGCGTTTCTTGTTAATATGGCCTAAACGACTATGCCATAGCAAGGTGCTATGATCAGCATACTTGGCTTTCTTATTATCAATAGTTTGTATAGAACATTCCATGTCCAACATGAATAACCCATTGTTAATTGAACCAGTAGCATAAACAATATTATCCAAAGAAATAATACACTTTGAAATATTGCATTCAAAGGAAAACCCTTTCCTGACAAGAGCAGGAATAGAGATAATATTCTTGGTAATGCTAGGAACAAAATAATAATTGTTTAATTCTAATACAAGTCCAGATGGTAATGAGATGTAATATTCCCCTACAGCAACAGCAGCAACCCGTGCCCCGTTTCCAACTCGTAGGTCCACCTCATGCTGCCCCACCTGTCTTCTTCTCTTGAGTTCCTGTACATTTGAACAAATGTGAACTCCACATGCAGTGTCCAACACCCATGATATAGAAGAAGATGATATCATGACTTCAGTCACAAATATACCTGAGCCAGAAGCGATGCTTCCCTTCTTGTCTCCTTGGAGCGCTTTACAGTCCTTTTTCCAGTGACCTAGCTGGCCACAGTGGAAACATCTGTATTCCTTCGACCGCTTAACCTTCTGTTTCAGAGCCTTATTGTAGTTCTTGACTGGGGCTTTGCCCTTCTTCCCCTTCTTCTTGTTCCTAGAAGGAACCATTAAGACAGAGGTTGAAGGCTTTCCCTTCAGAGTCTCCTCAGTAGTCAAGAGCATATTCAGCAACTCTGCCGGGGTACAATCGATTTTGTTCATATTAAAGTTAATAATGAACGCATCGAAAGAGGGCGGGAGAGACTGCAGAATAATGTCTACAGCAAGCTCCTGATTGATGGTATGCCCCAGTTTCTCTAGAGCCTCTTTGTGCCCAATCATCTTGAGCACGTGAGCTCCCACTGGGCTCCCTTCATCCAGTTTGCTCTGAAAGAAAAGCTTGGTCAAATTATAGCACTCAGTCCTCGCCTGTGCAGCATACAACATTTTGAGGTTTGCTATAATTTCTATAGCAGACATATCCTCATGCTGTCGCTGCAGCGGTGGCGTCATAGACGCTAGCATCAGGCAAGCGACATCAATGCTATCATTGACATGCTTTTCATAGGCTTCACGAACCGCCCTTGCGGCGTTCGCTGCGGGTTGAGGCGGTATTGCCGTCTCGAGGACATACAGTTTCCTCTCTGCCTTAAGAACAATCTTAAGGTGTCCGTACCAGTCTGAGAAGTTTGGCCCAGCAAACTTCTCCCTTTCCAGTAGGGATCGCACATTGAAGCTCATGGTGTTCGTTGCTGCAGGAATCTACAACAATGCAAGAACAGCAAGGTCAGTATCAATGTTTAGAATCAATCCAGGACTTAAGAAAGATTCTTTTCTCACTATTTTATCTGACTGAAAAATCCATTAAAACAGTCCGAAAGAGTAACACTCTTTTAGTGAGATGGGATCCAGATTTTATACTTGGTCTCCGCGTCCCGCTCAGGCGAGATAAGATGCACAGAGAGTACAAGCACTAATCTCTGGTAGGCAGTCCCTGCCAATCGCCAACCCGTGCGATTCCCCTTCATCTGGGCAATCCAGCAGACTGTGCCAACTGAGTTGGTACAACACAGTCTCTGATCCCACAGATGGCTGCCTCCATATAGCTAACATATGCCCCATATGTAGCCTACATGGTCAAGCTGACCTGACCTACTCCCTGGACCACCACGTGCTATGCTGAGCAACGAGAAGCGATAAATCCCTTCTCTGTAACACGCAGGTGAAATCACACACCGTCTGAAGATAGATGGGCGTGCCCACTGAGTGGGTACAACACGGCCCCAACGATAGTCAGAACAGTGAGGTTTCGCGCCAGAAGGCATTACGTGCTTGACATTTAGCGTTGGATTTTAACGGTCTTTTATCTTCTTACTATCAGGGAAATCCTATGGCTATAGCAGAAGATAAATAACTCATGCAATTCTAATTATTAAACTATAAAAGAAAGCATGGATCTTATGTGGTAAAAGCCCATTAAGCCTAAGTAAGACCTTAACCTAAATTAAGTCTTCACTTGCTTTCTTCATGGGGCTTTTTCTTCTCATCTGGCCCAACCCAGGGCCCAAGCGCCCACTGCAGCTCAAGGTGCGCCCACCAGGAAAATGTGCCTATCCTAGGGTCGAACCCTAGACCTCCCACCTGGTCAAGCCACTGCTGTATGCGCCTCTGCCATGTGTGCTTTGTGCTCTTGTCTGATTAAATTACAAATTAATCTATCTAGACAAGATTGACACGCAGGTCAATTACACTTATAAATTAAACACAATGTGATTCGCAGATCACAAATAAATATTAATTTACAATTAACCAGGCTCGCAGGCCCCAGCACAGCACACATTAAAGGGCAACCCACATAAGATGAAATAAACAAGCACATGGCATCCAATCAAACATGTGATCCATTACTAAGAAAATAAAATTTTTTGAAAAACCCATTGTCATCCATTTTAATTTTCTTATCTGCCCTACAACCTTACAACGGTCCATTGATAGGGATCCACTCATCATGTCTAGTTTGATCCACTGCCCTTGCATGCACCAAGTCCTAACTGACTTGAGTTGACCTAATGGTCAACCATGCATGCGCCAAGGGCTGAACAACCATCATGAGTTCTGGCAAGCGGGTGTGACCCCGGGCCTAACTCATGTGCGTTCAATGGTTGTCTCAACCAGACCTCGCTACACGCCTGTGATGCAATCGACCAATAGCCACCTCGTGCTTGCGCACAGGTGCCATCTGGTCGATCCATCTAGGCTGTCAGATGGTCTGATCAGACTCTTTGGATCTAACCTAGAGGATGACTTCAACCCCATCAACCCGTCTAAGGGTTTATAGTAGGTGCTTAGATCTAAGTGAGGCGTGCAAGGGATGAAGTTTTTTAAGAAAAATTATACATTCAACATGCGCAACAACATAAGCATCATACATGCGCCACAAAGAATAAACATGCGACAATGCATGCATGTAAAATTTTTCGCATGATGATAACCCTAGATCTATTCACCTCAAACATGGATCACATATTAACATGAAGCAATCATATGATCAAGCAATAACATGCGCTCTGATACCAATTGTAAGACCCCTTTCTAGAAGGGGGGGGGGGCGAAACCCAATAAGTGGCGCAAATAAAATTTCATGCGGAATCAAGGGTTTCATAAGATCATTAGCAAGAACACATGATCAACTTCATAAAGATTGGATTCATACCATAGCCATTTCGCTTGGATGGCGATTTGGAAGAAGAGAGAGCGAGAGGATCTCCTCCAAAGGATGTGCACACTAGATGAAGAGGTCGCCTACTCCCTTGGTACTCCTTGTGCTAGAAAGGTTCCAAGAGGTCTCGATCCGTGAGGGAAGATGAGATGAGTTGCTTGGCGAATTCTCCTTGGCCGAATGCTTCTCTATCTCTCGTTGACACAAGCCACACGAGAACAAGAGCGAAGAGGAGCGACGAGAGTAACGTTCACATTGAACGTGGGGCGTGGTTTCTAAAAATAGCAAGCCATAAACTCGCCTTCAACTCTCATGCGATCAAGCGTTTACATCAAGTGAACCGATCGCATACGCCACTCTCTTTGAACCAAGCGTTCACCTAAGTGAACCGGTTCTAATAAGGTTGGTTCAAAGACCAAACCAAAATAGCCCAAGTCATGGTCTAGATCTAATTGGACCCAATGGTTCCAGATCTAACCGCTCATCTCTGATGCTGCTGATCTCACCGATCTAACATCCATTCTCTCGATCAAAGCTTACCGATCTCAAGCCCTAATCAATCAAACATGATCAGACCAGATCTCACTTACAATCAGAGATTAAATCCCTTTTAAACTGAACCCAAACAATTCAGTCCACACGATCTGACTTAAGTAAGCCATATCATCAAATTGTGCGACCCTGAGGGTTTCCTTTAAATGTCGGTAACAATAACTTACGTTATCATGATCAGTGAGGGGTATCTAGCAACACATCACTGTCTCCCGATATAAAGGAAAGAGTCTTCCAAGACTACACCCAAACCACAGCACAAGTGTGAATCTACTCACAAGGCATACAAGTTTCCTTTGCCACTGGATGTTCTTATTGGACAAGCTAGTCAAGCCTGTAACTCCAATATGATGAACATGATTAGATCAGATGATCACAGTCATCTGGGTATGGCCATACACTTTCTCAATCATCTCATCCAGGGGGGCCCCTTTAGAACATCACACTCCAATCAAGGAGACGGCAATCCTATATCTATCACTAGTGCCCTAACCTGACTCATGATCATTATCCAAGATAGTCTATAACCATTATGTTTCAAATGATATTGAACTACCTCAAAACAATGACAACCATCATTTAGAAACACAAGTGATCTCAAGTCAGAGGAAATGTGCCACTTGTTGCATACAAGGATTATTCACATTGTGACAAGCAATTGAATATCCTAGTAGGGTCTGTCCAGTACAACCAATGTACCCATGAGTCTACATCTTATTCCATGCTCGAAGCATCCTATAAGATTAGAACACATATTAGTCTCAATCATATCAAGGCTGTCTCATGTTCACCAAGATATCTCGACTAAGGACATATAGCATGTCAGCCTAGCTGAACAGCATTGAGACATTATTCAGAAGTATACATATTGCAGCAGATGATGTAACAAACTGAATAACAACCATTGCCTTTATAAACTTAAGAGTTTATACATGATACTGATACAATCCCAAGGCCTCAAACATTAGCCTTAAGGGCATACCCCAACACAAGCCACTTACCCTTCAACCCTTTATGGTGAAGGCAGCATCTGTCACTTTGTTCCTTTGAACAAGGCTCACATTTATCATAATCCTAAAAGGATAATGATCCCAATAGTCCATTGACCTTTGGATGTGACCATTGTTCGATGGTTCAAGAAACAATGCTATAAGAGGATGTTAATTGAATCAATGGATCTGATATTGTGTTACATATAGAGCCACAAACTATTATCAACTGTGTCACTTCAATAGAACATCTCAGATTTAAAGAAAATATCATTTATTATTTCAAACTGAAATCCTTTCCAAAAGGAATGATGTTCTAATACATAAGCTGATACATAATAGCAAAGTTCTAGATAAAGTCTTCAAGGCAGTGAGATGATATCAGCAGCATCCAATGCTCCGTCCCTGACCCGAGCGTCGATCCCATCAAGCCTCATCGTCCTACTTCCTTTGAGCTCCTGCACATGTAAAACATATGTGAGCCTCACATACGGTACCCAGTACCCATGAATAAGAAGTAGACAAAAGACCTCGGTAACACAATACCTGAAGCGGATGGATTACATCCCTTCTTCTTTGCCATGCACTTCTTGGCCATTAATCCTCTTCGAAATACCCATGCATTTCCAGTCTTCCGAAGTATTAGCTTCAAAGATACAGAACCATGGTCATTCTCAGATTTAGGCATACACTCTGAAGATCCAACAGAACTCTCCTGATCATTGTCTATAGAGCATGGCGTGAAGAGACCTTTGAGATATATGATAAGATCATAAATCCCCATCTCATCACATTCAACCTTGACCTCTGGGGTCATGCACTCTAAGACAAGAGCAGTGTACTGTTCGTTATCTTCACAATGTTCAAGATAGACATTCCACTCCCACTCATTAGTTGATGGAGGGGCCAACCCTGCCCCAAGGAGGTCTGGAAGGGCTAGGAGGAAGCCCATCAGATATGGCTTTTCCTCCTAGGTCATCTTTCTTTCCTTATTTGCACTTTCCTTATTTGCATTGAATAAAGCTCTAGTGCATTGTGTAGTTTCCTTATTTGCTCCTAGAATAGTCTACTGGCTTTTGTGTTAATAATTGGGCAGGTTATAGCCCAGCTCAAGGGAAGCTAGGAAGCTCAAGCTAAAGCCACTCAAGTAGAGCTCCAATTATGGAAGGAGGCACTTCAACTACTTCAACTAAAGACTTCAAGTTGAAGGGGCTTACAATGAATGCAACTCCACCTTCCAAATCAACCAAGGCGCCACTCAATAGGATGATTGATTCGAATGCAAGAGATCAGCCCACAATTCAATGCGCCTAGCCATCAAGAATTAATCTAGATCCACAAATCAAGGGATCACCATTTAGATCCACAATTTGAGGAGCTATCTTTGGAAGCCTTAGCCGCCCTTGCTCTTGAAGGAATTCGAAATTCAAAGTGGGCGCCTTCTCATCCAAACAAATAAGGAAGGAGCTCAAGAAGAAATCGGCCACAAGGAGCTCCATCAAAAGAAGGATTTCGAAATTCAAATTTTCCAAGGAAATGAATTAATTGTGCATTAACTTCTTTCCCTACCTTTGTGATTGCGCCTAGGGTGAATTGTCACCCTTGCCCATGGCTTGTTGAGCCTATAAATTGTAATCCTCCCCTCTTTGTCTATGAGTTGCCTAGTTGAAAAAAAAAACCTTGAGTTAGCATTGGTGTTTGTCGCCTAAAGGAATTCTATCTCCCTCTCCTCTAAAGGGCCGAGCCCTTTCCCTTCTCCCCCTTTCTTCTCAAGTCTTCAACACATCCCAACCATTTGAAGGATCTTGCGCAACCTAGGAGAGACTCCAAGGAAGTTTCTTCACCCTTTGTTCTCGGCAATCAACAAAGACCCTTAGGGGTTCTTCACTTTCGGCTAGCATGAGAGCAACATCAACAAAGCTTCAAATCGGCTAAGTTCCTTCCCCTCTTCCTTCTTTAGATCTTAAGAACTTGTTCTACACTAATCCGAATTTTATTCAAGGTGGCGCAAGGACTTGGAGATCTTCCCTTAAGCGCAAGGCTTTCCTCTCCCTCCCTCTTCTCTCTTAGTTAAAGTGTTAAGGGAACTTGTGAGGCTTAACCTCCCCCTTAGATTTGTTTTGTAATATGAATCTGTGACCTGTGCGGATCTCGTTTGTCTATGTTTGATTGTAATGATGCAATACCTTCCATCAGAGTAGGACCGTTGAAGATCGGGACGATACGATCCTTCTATGCTCAAGGGTCGCACTGTAAGTATTCCTACTAGTCATTTCATTTCGTAGTTTAAAGTGTTATTTTTAGTGGTAACTTAGTGTCGCTTTCTTTAGTTATAAAAATACAAAAACATATTTTCCAACTCCGTTTTAGAGTAACTTCGGTTTTTATCTAAAAATACAAAAAAATATTTTCTTAAAAGCGTTGTTTGAATGCACCCTTATTTGTGAGTGATCCCACCTCCATCAGTTTGGTATCAGAGGAGATTCTTAGAATAGATTTTTAGCCAAAAACTAATTTTCAAATTCTAAGACTTTCTTGGACCTAGTTGCTTGAAAGAAGTTGATCTCATAAAAGGCTATTATCTAATATATCATTTTTAGGAGCCTTATTTTCAAAACTAAATTTCTTTCAAAACTATCTTTGACCATGACTACTAGATCGGGAGCAAATTACAATAACCACCCTGAAACTGAACCTGACAGAATTGATAGAATGTATCAGATGATGATAGAGAGGTTTGACCAAATGGAAACAAGGATGCAAAACCTTGAGACAAATAGAGGTTCTAGAACCCCTAGTCGCACCTCAAGTGGACCCATCCTAGAACCACCCACCCAAAACAATAGAGATCATCCTAGGGAGGACCAAAACCCTGAGTGGAATGAGCCACGTGCTCAAACCTACCACAGACCTAGAGAGGATGAAGTGCAACGCAACATCAAACTCTCACCACCAACCTTTAGTGGTTCCCTTGACCCTAGAGAATTCCTAGATTGGGTAGATAAACTTGAACGGTATTTTGACTGGAGCATGATGCCTAGTCAATCCAAGGTTAGGTTCACCCGATGTCTCCTAGAAGGTACTGCTAGGTTATACTGGACTAGTATAGAGAAAAACATAGAGTTGTTTAGACGCCCTCCTATTGAGAGATGGGAAGACATGCGAGACAAACTTAGGGAAAAATATGTCCCTCCCTATTTCCAACTTAAGATTATTGATGAAGCCATGAGCCTAGTCCAAGGTAGCCTAAATGTCACCGACTACACCACTAGGTTTGATGAACTCCTTTTGAGGAGTGGCATCCATGAGGAACCCCATGTCTCCCTTAGTAGGTACAAGAATGGACTTAGACCCGAGATCAAAAGAGGAATGACCTATTTCCAAATAGAGTCTAGGGAAGTCGCCTACCAAAGAGCCTTAGAGGTAGAGGAAAACATAAAGAGAGCCTTTAGGAGAGAGTTAAGTTCCCCTAGAACTTACCCTAAGGCACCCTCCTCAAGTCCCTCTAGCTCTCAACCCAAAGCCCCAACACCAACACCCTCTAGACCTAGGACTGTCCAAGAACCTAGAGTCACCTGCCATGCTTGCCACCAAGTAGGACACTATATGAAAGACTGTCCCAAGAGAGTCCTGTACTTAGGTGAGGAAAAATGTGAAGAAACCTATGAGGAAAACCATGAGGAAATCCATAACCCTGACTCTGGTTGTACGGTTTGGGAAGAACTAGCTTATGATAGTGGTGAAGAACAAACCCACGACACATTAGGAGTGGTTAGGTGCACCCTAATCAAACCTACCCCAACCGAGGACTGGCGTAGGACCAGTATTTTCCACACCTACACGAAATGCAATGGTAACATGTGCAAAGTAGTGATAGATGGGGGAAGTAGTCTAAACGCAGTCTCTCACACAGCCTTAGTAAAATTCAACCTTAAGGCAGAACCGCACCCTAATCCCTATAGCATATCCTGGGTCAACCAGTCTAGTGTCCCAGTCACCCATAGGTACTTAGTGCCCCTTCAGTTTGCCATCTACCAAGGCAAGATTTGGTGTGACGTCATAACCATGGATGTCGCCCAAGTCTTACTCGGTCGCCCGTGGTTATACGATATGGATGTTATCCACTACGGTCGGACTAACACCTATGTCTTTAGCCATGACGGGCAAAAGATCAAACTGAAGCCTTCCATGCCTAAGGAACTTAAGGCTGCCACCAACAAGGGTAGGATAGAGGAACCTAAGGAACCCAAGCCAACCATCCAACTCATAAGGTCCCATGCCTTTACCCAAGACTTCTTAGAATCCAAGCAAGTGTACTCCTTAGTCATTAAGGAAACCAACCCAGATGAGGAGTCACCCATACCCAAAGAAGTTGAGACCCTACTCTCAGGGTACTCTGAGCTCACCAGGGAAGAACTTCCCAATGGCTTACCCCCCCTTAGAGAAATCCAACATGCCATAGACCTTGTCCCGGGTTCTACTCTCCCACACTTACCCCACTATAGGATGAACCCTACTGAGCATCAAGAGCTCAAAAGACAAGTAGATGAACTGTTAGACAAGGGCTTCATTAGGGAAAGCCTTAGCCCGTGTGCAGTACCCGCCCTTCTTACCCCAAAGAAGGATGGAAGCTGGCGCATGTGTATAGACTGTAGGGCCATGAACAGAATAACCATTAAGTATAGATTTCCCATCCCAAGATTAGATGACATGCTTGACATGCTGGTAGGTTCTAAGTGGTTTAGCAAGCTAGACCTTAGAAGTGGATACCACCAAGTTAGAATCAGACTTGGGGATGAGTGGAAGACTGCCTTTAAAACTAAGGATGGTTTATATGAGTGGCTAGTCATGCCCTTTGGCCTTTCTAATGCCCCCTCAACCTTCATGAGGTTAATGAACCAAGTCTTGAGGCCTTACATAGGAAGATTCTTAGTAGTTTACTTTGATGACATCCTAATCTATAGCAAGACCCGAGAAGAACACATGGAACACCTTAGAAAAATCCTAGACTTACTTCAGGAAGAAAAGCTATACCTAAACCTGAAGAAGTGTTCTTTCCTTTCCCCTAGGGTTGTCTTTTTAGGCTTCATAGTTTCAGACCAAGGACTTCAAGCTGACCCTAGCAAAATCCAAGCCATCTTAGACTGGCCTGAACCCAAGACTTTGACTGAAATTAGGAGCTTCCATGGTCTAGCTGCCTTTTATAGGAGGTTCATTAGAAACTTTAGCACCATAGTAGCCCCTATAACCAACTGTATGAAACAAGGTGAGTTTAGTTGGCCTAAGTCTGCTAGTAGAGCTTTTGTGGAGCTTAAGTCTAGAATGACCACTGCCCCTGTCCTAAAGTTACCTGACTTCTCTAAAGTTTTCATAGTGGACTGTGATGCCTCAGGAGTAGGAATAGGAGGTACCCTTAGTCAGGAAGGTCACCCCATAGCCTACTTTAGTGAGAAGTTAAATGAGGCTAAACAAAGATATACTACCTATGATAAGGAGTTCTATGCTGTAGTGCAATCCTTAAGGCACTGGAGGCACTATTTGATACATAACGAATTTATTCTAAATAGTGATCACCAAGCTTTATCTTTTCTAAATGCTCAAAAGAAATTAAATGCTAGGCATGCTAAATGGGTAGAGTACCTTCAACAGTATACTTTTGTTTTGAAGCATAAATCTGGAATTGAAAATAAAGTTGCTGATGCTTTGAGTAGAGTAGTTTTACTTATGCAAACTTTATCTGTTGAAGTAGTTGGATTTGATCGCATGAAACATGAATACCTAGAATGCCCTGATTTTTCAAGCATTTATTCTGAGCTTAGCATAGATCCTTTGAGTCATCCCCTCTATACCCTAAGGGATGAGTTTCTGTTTCTTGGGCCAAAGTTGTGCATTCCCAAGACCTCAATCCGAGACTTCCTTGTTTGGGAGATCCACGGAGGAGGGTCTGCCGGGCACCATGGCCGAGACAAGACTCAAGCCTTAGTGGAGGAACGGTTCTTCTGGCCGAACCTCTACAGGGATGTAGCTAAAGTTGTTAGACATTGTAGGACCTGTCAGACCAGGAAAACTCAGAAACATAACTATGGTCTGTACACACCCCTACCTATCCCTCAAGCACCATGGCAAGACCTTAGCATGGACTTCATCTTAGGTTTACCAAGGACTCCCTCCAGACATGACTCCATTTTTGTCGTAGTGGATAGGTTTACCAAGATGGCACACTTTATACCTTGCTACAAAACCACAGATGCATCACATGTAGCTAGGTTATTCTTTAAGGAGGTTGTTAAACATAGAGGTACCCCTCTAACTATAGTTTCTGATAGGGATTCCAGGTTTGTTGGACATTTCTGGAAAACCCTGTGGGCTATGTTGGGAACCAAACTCAAATTCTCCACGGCCTATCATCCTCAGACGGATGGGCAGACCGAAGTGGTCAATCGATCACTAGGGAGCATTTTGAGGAGTTTGGTAGGAGAGCACCCAGGCACATGGGATAAGCTGTTGCCCATTGCCGAGTTCTCCTATAATAGTGTTGTCAACAAAACCACAGGATTGTCCCCTTTTCAGGCCAACTTAGGGTACCAGCCCAGAAAACCTGTTGATTTGTTTCCTTTACCTAGGCACTCTCATATTTCTATGTCTGCTAAAGATTTTGCTACTCACATGTCCCATTTACATCATGAAATTCACTGTCAAATGCTTGATGCTGTAAATTCCTATCGCAAGAGTGCTAACAAAAAACGCCGAGAAAGGAAATTCTCTGTAGGTGAACAGGTTATACTGCGGGTCAGGGAGGAGCGCATCCATGGATCTGGCCGCAAGTTGGACCCAAAAGGAATCGGGCCATTCACCATTGTAGAAAAGATCAACGACAACGCCTACATCTTGGATCTACCACCGGACTTGGGGATCCCCACCACTGTCAATGTGGAGGATCTCACGCACTATGAGGAGCCGGTGCACATCGGGGAGTTGACTGACAAGCCTGAACTGCAAAGCATACTTGAAGATCAGACCCGACTCACCCCAGACAAGGTACAAGTGTTTTACCGTGTTAAATTTACGTCGGGTGAGGAGGCTTGGCTTCCCGAAGAAGAGTTGGCACAGGCCGCTCCGGAATTACTCCAAGGGTACAAGGATAATTCTCCGGAGGAGAATTCTTCCCACCCGGGGAGAAATGATGGAGGGGCCAACCCTGCCCCAAGGAGGTCTGGAAGGGCTAGGAGGAAGCCCATCAGATATGGCTTTTCCTCCTAGGTCATCTTTCTTTCCTTATTTGCACTTTCCTTATTTGCATTGAATAAAGCTCTAGTGCATTGTGTAGTTTCCTTATTTGCTCCTAGAATAGTCTACTGGCTTTTGTGTTAATAATTGGGCAGGTTATAGCCCAGCTCAAGGGAAGCTAGGAAGCTCAAGCTAAAGCCACTCAAGTAGAGCTCCAATTATGGAAGGAGGCACTTCAACTACTTCAACTAAAGACTTCAAGTTGAAGGGGCTTACAATGAATGCAACTCCACCTTCCAAATCAACCAAGGCGCCACTCAATAGGATGATTGATTCGAATGCAAGAGATCAGCCCACAATTCAATGCGCCTAGCCATCAAGAATTAATCTAGATCCACAAATCAAGGGATCACCATTTAGATCCACAATTTGAGGAGCTATCTTTGGAAGCCTTAGCCGCCCTTGCTCTTGAAGGAATTCGAAATTCAAAGTGGGCGCCTTCTCATCCAAACAAATAAGGAAGGAGCTCAAGAAGAAATCGGCCACAAGGAGCTCCATCAAAAGAAGGATTTCGAAATTCAAATTTTCCAGGGAAATGAATTAATTGTGCATTAACTTCTTTCCCTACCTTTGTGATTGCGCCTAGGGTGAATTGTCACCCTTGCCCATGGCTTGTTGAGCCTATAAATTGTAATCCTCCCCTCTTTGTCTATGAGTTGCCTAGTTGAAAAAAAAAAACCTTGAGTTAGCATTGGTGTTTGTCGCCTAAAGGAATTCTATCTCCCTCTCCTCTAAAGGGCCGAGCCCTTTCCCTTCTCCCCCTTTCTTCTCAAGTCTTCAACACATCCCAACCATTTGAAGGATCTTGCGCAACCTAGGAGAGACTCCAAGGAAGTTTCTTCACCCTTTGTTCTCGGCAATCAACAAAGACCCTTAGGGGTTCTTCACTTTCGGCTAGCATGAGAGCAACATCAACAAAGCTTCAAATCGGCTAAGTTCCTTCCCCTCTTCCTTCTTTAGATCTTAAGAACTTGTTCTACACTAATCCGAATTTTATTCAAGGTGGCGCAAGGACTTGGAGATCTTCCCTTAAGCGCAAGGCTTTCCTCTCCCTCCCTCTTCTCTCTTAGTTAAAGTGTTAAGGGAACTTGTGAGGCTTAACCTCCCCCTTAGATTTGTTTTGTAATATGAATCCGTGACCTGTGCGGATCTCGTTTGTCTATGTTTGATTGTAATGATGCAATACCTTCCATCAGAGTAGGACCGTTGAAGATCGGGACGATACGATCCTTCTATGCTCAAGGGTCGCACTGTAAGTATTCCTACTAGTCATTTCATTTCGTAGTTTAAAGTGTTATTTTTAGTGGTAACTTAGTGTCGCTTTCTTTAGTTATAAAAATACAAAAACATATTTTCCAACTCCGTTTTAGAGTAACTTCGGTTTTTATCTAAAAATACAAAAAAATATTTTCTTAAAAGCGTTGTTTGAATGCACCCTTATTTGTGAGTGATCCCACCTCCATCATTAGTGAAATACACACTGGGCTGGGATGGAGGTCTTTCAAGAAGATGCACCTTATTCTCTTGTTCCAGTATCTTGGACAAAATCTTAAACCAATTTGTCCAGTTTGTCCCATCCAACTTATTTTTATAAAGTTTCAATCTTAGATCAAGAGATGCCATCTACAATAAGCAAATAAGTAAAATAAGTACTATGATAAAGCATTTAACAAGGACTTTAAATTAAATGCTATGCTCCCACTACTCCCAAAATAAGTTGAGAACTCTCAAACTCAACATGGAAATAAGTGAGTAGGATCCTAATTTCTCATGAGGTCTCCGCGACTCACGAGGGTGAGTTGGGATGCACAGAGAATCCCATGCTTCCTTAGGTAGGCATGCCAGCCAATTGTGTCGTGCACAACTCCTCTTAGTTAAGACAAACTAGGTGCCCTGTGTCCAGCGAGGGCTGGATACAACACAGAACCCTATCATCTCAATAGCTGCCTCTAGTGATTCATATGAAAAACTAGTCAAGTCTGGTCCTAACCGTTATGCCCAGGGCCAACGAATTCCTTGTGAAGGCACGCCTAGGTTAAAACTGGACTGGGGAAATCATTGTCACCTCACATCTTCTAAAGATAAGTGAGTGTGTCCCACGAGGGAGATTGTTGGTGTATATGCCCTAGGACCTAGTTTTGGTCAACTTATGTACTACTTGACACTGATATTTGTATATCATTCTGGCATTGTCGTTATCATTGTTTGACTACACCTGCGATTGTGTACTTACATGATAATGTCCCTGGAGACAGATTGGATCTGTGCTCGAATTATAATCCCCAGTCGATGTACCTTAGTGGATATGGGACAGCTATGGTACTTGAGAGACTGGTATGTGGGCTGGTTAGGCACGTGGTGCTAACGCAGACACATGGGTATATCATTGGGGATATACTGGATAGACCCGCTATGAGGCTATGACTTGGTGTCATGAGTTATCCTCATAAGTGACAGGAGATGCATTGATCCCTTGACTTGAGGTCATTGATCATTCTATATGATTAGGGACTTGCTTTGATACAACCTAACACCTTGCCGTAGCTGGGAGGTCATAACGGTTGTTATTGAGCATGTCACGACCCATATGAGAAGATCAATGGACAGACATAGGATTTGCCCCTTCCCTAAGGAAGTATGATATCCATGGAGCTCCTTTATGGTTCTATGACTGAGAGTGTATGGCCATACCCAGGTGAGAACCTGTTTTAGTCACAGCCATGTGATTGGATGAAAACAAGTGGTGACACACTTGTCCAATCGGATATCAGTTCGGCAAAGAGACTGTAATGCATCTGTACCTAGTTGCGATGATGGGGATGTCGATGTCGATATCCATTCCAATGACCTGGGTAGTAGCGATGCACTGCTAGGTGCCACTCACTGCTTGTGATGACCTCTGGTCAGCACTGCCAGCGTCAGAAGAACCTACAGGGTCGCACACCTTGATACTTGAGTTCTCGTATTGATCGGGAAGCCTTATGATCGAGTTATTGGATAACTCGGATCTAATTGGGAGATTTCATCAGCGCCAATGGGCCTGATGAGATGGAAGAATGTTATTAGAGCCAAACTTCATTTTTGGCAGGTTGACCCGTATTTGACCATGGTTGGTCACATTTGGATTAGGGTTGCATTGGATTGGATCAAAGTGCTTAATCAACCTATGCAATGATGTTTGGGCTAGCTCATTATCCAATGAGGCCCAATAACAAGTTCTCATGAAGAGATGAGAGGCTAAAAGGGTATAATGGGGAGAAACATGAACCATTAGGCGCCTAGGGGCATAATGGGGTCATGTTGGCGCCTTTGCTTCATTATGGAAGTAAAGGGCGCCTCCCCCTCTCTTCCTAGGGTGGAATGCATGCCTCAATGGCATTGCTTGAGACGCAAGGCAAGGCCTTGGCGCACAAGGAAAGGCGTGGAAACAAAAGGTAAGGTTGAATGAGAATTATGGAAATGTCTTGAAGACTTTCCTTATCTCAAACCTCCTCATCCTAGCCCTACACTTGTCATGATCCTAGCCATTACCCTAACCGCCTCTTGCCCTATAAATATGACCCTAGTCGCCCCCTCTTGTGTGTAATCAATCCTTGAAGGCGTGAACACAAGAGGAGGGGCGAAAGGCTTGGGACAAGGGCGCATCTTCTTCCATAACCGCGAGTTTCTTCCCTTCTTCCTCCTTGGCGCAAGAGAAGGAAAGGCTTGGCGGCATTCTCCCTTCTCCTCTCTTCTTCTTCAATTGGCGCTTCTACCTTGGAGGTGGCGCAAGAATTCAAGAAGAGAACTAAGGCTTGGATCTTCTTCCCGAGGCTAGCACCGGGCGTGGGAGAAGAGAACTCAAGAGATCCGTGTGTGTGAGACTGCAGAGGGCGCACACTTGGGCGCCTACATCGGCATCGCTCTACATTGCTCTTAAGGTATTTCCTAACTCATCGTGTCGACTCTCTTGCTTGCGATCTTCACTGGGTTTTTGGGACTGGCCTATTTCGGGGACATTCTTCCGCTGCGAAAAATGTATGTCCATAACTCTGAAAATTGTAAAATGTCCCCGGGGTTTCCCAACAGGTGGGAAATAGTTCACATCGCCACCGATCGATAGCTTGATGAGGGCTACGCGTTAGAAGGCTATTAACTTGATATTGTATTGAGAGTTTTACATGTTGATTTTATTCTTTTCTAGCATGCAGTTTTCCTATGGTTATGGCAGCAAAGGAAGAACATCTCAGGCATGCTATGGACAGAATAATAAACCATCACAGGCATGCTAGTTTGGTCGATATGGTCATAGCCCTTTTCATACATATAACTTGTCACGAGCCATGTGACATGTTATCATGCATCCAAGGGTTGCGAGTCCCTCTAGCAGATCAGCCCATGCCAGAAGCCGAAAGCAAGCATCCCTTCCTCCAACCGCAAATCCATCACCACGCTTCCAAAGCTGGTGCCACTCTGAAATCGGTTGAAGAAGACACCTTGTTGTCTTTGATGAACCTTAACCTATCTTATGTAAACAATTCTACATCTACTCTAAGGAAAGATGAAAATTTTACATCAAGAAGGGGGAGAACCACATGCAGGTGGTAAAAAGATTTTACAAGCATTCATCACAGGTGGAAACATGCTTCCATATCACAACACAGGAGGGCACTCGCTATGACCATATCAACCCATAGAAGAGACAAGTGGCGCATATATAAAATTTGAAAAATCGGAATAATCAAATTTTATCCCCTTATGTGCCAACTCCATCCAAAGCACTCTCTGAATCGAAATTTATGCTAAAATTGGGATCAAGTTTCATGATGATTTCATGGACCCTATCGGCTGGCAATTTTGTCAGATCAAGAGACCCGGCCAGTCCGAAGACACAATGCCCATCCTACTTGACAAACTACGTGCGCCTTTGGTCTTAAATCCATCATAAACACAATCCAAATTTTGGCCATAAAAATGATAAAAGAAGTTTGGATGAAAGACGCTTTCTATGTGAAACGCGCATGGATAGAAGAAAAATTTTCCAAAAATTTTTCACACAAGCTAACGTACACCTTGTGTTTCTCGCAAGTAGCTATGATACTACTGTTAGGGAATACCGGGTGTAATTTAAAATTTTGCAGTCCCAGGACGTAGCGGAAGAATCATTACACCCGAAACATATTCCGGTCCCAAGGATCCATGCGAGAGAGAAGACACAAGGATGTGTTCGAGATGTACCTCTTTTGCTTGTCTAGTTGTCGAAGCCATGTTGAAGACAATCAAATGCTCGCCCTCTACAAGTATCCATGCGTCGACTCCTTGATCGTTGCTCCCTTCCACGCTTGGTGCTAGCCTCGGGAAGAGAATCAAGCCTTCACCTCACTTGCGCCACCTTCAAGAGAACTTGCGCCAAGGAGGGGATAGGGAAGATGCCGCCAAGAACTTCCCTCTTCTTCTTTGCTTGCACCACCTTCAAGCAAGATGCGCCAATGGCAATGAGAGGGAGAGAGCTTGCGACAATAGAAGGAGAAGCCACCAAGCTCAATTTCTCTTTGAGCCAAGAAGAGGAGAAGAAGAAGAGGAGGTCTTTCGGCCACTTGGAAGAAGGTTGCGCCAAGCCTTTGTTGTCACCTTTTGCCCTTGCTCACGTCTCTCTATGTGCCCTCACACCTTCAAGGAGTCGAACATTAGAAGGGGCGGTAAGGGGTCCTATAAATAGGACAAGAGGCGGCTAGGGCAAGGGCTAGGATCATGCCAAGTGTATGGCTAGGATGAAAAGGTTTGCGACAAGGAAAGTCTCCAAGACATTTCCTTAAACCCATTCAACCCTTATGCGCCAAGACCATGTCTTGCGCCCTAAGCAATATATCAGCCCATGACATGCCTTAGAGGCATGCATTCCATCCAAGGAAGAAGGGCTAGGCGCAACAAGCAAGAGGTATTCGGCTAGGGTAAGGGTTTGGGTGCATGTAGGGTTTATGAGGTAAGGAATGTCTCCAAGACTTTACCATAAATCTCACCCTACTTGTCATATGCGCCCAAGCTCTTTCCAAAAGAGTTTTCAAGCCATATCAGCCCCAACCCTTACCATAGAGGCAAGGTTTCCTTCCAAAGAACAAAGGGGGAGGCGCCTAATGCTTCCTTATGAAGCAACATGCGCCCACTTCACCCCATTATGCCCTTGGCGCCAATGGGGTGAAACTCTTCCCCATTATACCCTTATTTGCTTATACCTCTTCTTGACAACTAGTTATTGGGCCTCATTGGATAATGAGCTAGCCCAAACTTCATGGCATGGGTTGATTAAGCCTTTGGATCCAACCCAATGTAACCCTAATCCAAATATGACCAATCTAGGTCAATTTCGGGTCAACCTGCCAAAAATGAAGTTTGGCTCCAATAACTTTCTTCCAACTCATCAGGCCCATTGGCGCTGATGAAATCTTCCAAATTGATCCAAGTTATCCAATAACTTGATCATAAGGCTTCTGATTAAAGCAACGTCAAGAGTCTATTGCGTGTGACCCCGTAGGATCCATATGACGATGGCAATGATGTAAACATCATAAGTAGTGAGGGGTATCTAGCAACACATCACTACTACCCATGTCATAGGATTTAAGTCATTATGGCAACAACTCCTAACAAGCAACGTGGATTCCCATTACATTATAGATCCCTTTGCCTAAACTGATATCCTGCCATTGGATTAGTCTCAAGTTTATCAATCCAATGCATTGGTCATGACTTAACAAGTGTGGCCACACATTCCTGTCATGCACCAATTAAGGTGGGGCGCCCCAAAGTGGATATCATGCTTCCTCTGAAGGAAGGGGCAAATCCTACTATTGGTCATCCATGTCTCTACGTGACTTATGACATGCCCAATGACAGTCGTTTTGGTCCCCCAATTACGGAGAGACGTAAGACTGTATCAAAGCATATCCATCATCAAATCTAGACACGAATATCTCAAGTCTAAGGATCAATGCAAACCTCTTGCATGTGAGATTGACTTGTTGACTAGACAAGTCAATCCTCACGGTGGATCACTCCAGTGCATCCAATGCACCTGTATGTCTGCGTTACTGTGCCCTGCACCTAACCAGCCCATACACCAGTCTCACATGTACCAAAGCTGTCCCATATCTGCTATGGTACCTTGTTTGGGGATAGCTTATGAGAATGGATCCAATCCAAACTCCTGGGACATTATATATGCAACTCAATACATCAACGTAGGTAGAGAAGTCTGCATAATAACGATCATGCCTCTATATAGAATAATAATTCTATCAAAGTACATTCAAACAATGTCTGGCCATGTCCATACATTGGTCTGCAGGGCATATACACCGACAGATTCGTCATGCGCCTGAGAGGTATGGGTCGCTGCCGACTCAACACGATGGGATCTTCATCATTGAGGATGAACCCAGGACCTATGATGAGGCGGTTAGTGGGCCAGACTCCAAGAGATGGCTTGAGGCCATGCGATCTGAGATGGATTCCATGTCAACTAAACAAGTATGGGATTTGGTTGAGTTACCTGATGGGGTAAAACCCATAGGGTGTAAATGGGTCTTCAAGAGGAAGACTGACATGAATGGCAATATAGTTACCTATAAAGGAAGACTTGTGGCTAAAGGATTCAAACAGGTCCACGGGGTGGACTATGATGAAACTTTTTCACCAGTTGCCATGATCAAATCCATTCAGATTCTGCTTGCTATAGCTGCATATCATGACTATAAGATATGGCAGATGGATGTTAAGACAGCGTTCCTTAATGGAAAACTGACTGAGGATGTGTACATGACACAACCTGATGGCTTCATCCATCCTACAGATGCCAATATGGTCTATAGGCTAAAGAGATCCATTTATGGATTAAAGCAAGCATCTCAAAGTTGGAATCTTTGATTTGATGAAGCTGTGAGAGACTATGGCTTTATCAAAAGTGAAGATGACGCCTGTGTGTATAAAAAATTCAGTGGGAGTGTGGTGATTTTTTTGGTCTTGTATGTCGATGACATACTACTCATCGGAAACGACATCCCTAGTCTTAACTCTGTAAAGACATGGTTAGGGAGGTGTTTCGAGATGAAGGACTTTTGGCCCTTAGTCAAAGTACCTACATTGATAAGGTCCTGGAGAGGTTTAACTTGGAACAATCTAAGAAAGGATATCTTCTAGTGAGACATAGACTTACTCTTTTGAAGAGCTAGTGTCCCACCACACAGGCTGAGAGGAATGACATGAGTCGAGTGCCCTATGCTTCGGCAGTAGGCTCGATCAAGTATGCAATGTTATGTACTACACCAGATGTGGCTTCTGCTGTGAGCATAACCAGCCGATACCAATCCAATCCAGGTCTGCAGCACTGGGTGGCTGTATTGAACATCCTGAAGTATCTGAGAAGAACTAAGGATTTGTTCTTGGTCTATGGAGGACAGGAAGAGCTCAGTGTTCAGGGCTACACAGATGCATCATTCCAGTCAGACCCAGACAACTTTAGATCGCAGGCCGGCTATGTGTTCAAATTGAATGGAGGAGCTATTTGCTGGAAAAGCTTCAAGCAATCCACCATAGCAGATTCTACGACCGAGGCTGAGTATGTCGCCGCTTCTGAGGCAGCCAAAGAAGCTGTTTGGATAAGGAAGTTCGTTTCTGATCTTCAGGTGGTTCCAAATGCTGTGGATCCCATTGAGGTCTATTGTGATAACAATGGGGCGATTGCACAGGCAAAGGAACCACGGTCTCATCAAAGGTTCAAACACATACTTAGGAGATTTCACTTGATCAGAGAGATCATTGATCGAGGTGATGTTAAGATTAGCAGAGTTGACACAGAGAACAATCTGGCAGACCCATTGACCAAGGCTTTGGCGCAGTAGAAGCATGATGGTCACGCTAGAGATATAGGGTTGAGATTCCTCAACCTCTAGGTCTTAGTGCAAGTGGGAGATTGTTGGTATATATGCCCTAGGACCTAATATTGGTCCATTATTGTACTACTTAACATTGATATTTATATATCATTCTGGCATTGTCATTATCATCATTTGTTTACATCTGCGAATGTGTACTTATGTGATAATGTCCCTGGAGACAGATTGGATCTGTGCTCAAACTTTTTTTCCCCAGTCAAGTACCTTAGTAGATGTGGGACAGCTATGGTACATGAGAGACTGGTATATGGGCTGGTTAGGTACGAAACGCTAACGCAGACATATGAGTATATCAGTGGTAGATATATTGGATCGACCCGCTGTGAGGCAATGACTTGGTGTCATGAGTTATCCTCACAAGTGACAGGAGATGTGTTGATCCCTAGACTTGAGGTCATTGACTCTTCTATGTAGTTAGGGACATACTTTGATACAACTTAACATCTCGCTGTAGTTGGGAGGTCATAACGGTTCTCATTGAGTATGTCACGACCCATATGAGAAGATCAATTGACAGATAGAGGATTTGCCCCTTCCCGAGGGAAGCTTGATATCCACAGGGCCCCTTATGGTTCTATGATTGAAAGTGTATGGCCATACCCAGGTGAGAACCTAATTTAGTCATAACCATGTGATTGGGTTAAAAGAAGTGGTGACACACTTGTCCAAATTGGCAAAGAGACTAAAATACATCAGTGCCTAGTTGCGATGATGGGGATATCGATGTCAATATCCATTCTGATGACTTGGGTAGCAACGATGCACTGCTAGGTGCCACTCACTGCTTATGGTGACCTTAGGTCAGCACTGCCAACGTCAAAAGAACCTACAGGGTCTCACACCTTGATGCTCGAGTTTTCGTATTGATCGGATAGCCTTTGGATCGAGTTATTGGATAATTTAGATCTACTTGGGAGATTCATCAGCACCAATGGGCCTAATGAGATGGAAGAAACTTATTAAAGCCAACTTTCATTTTTGGCATATTGACCAAATTAACCATGGTTAACCTCGTTTGACCTTGAGTTAAATTGGATTGGATCCAATGAGTTGATTAACATGCATAATGGACCTTGGGCTAGGCCCATTATATAGTTGGGCTTACTAATAAGTTAATTGGGCTTAAGGAGAAGAAAAGGTAAGCGCATATTTTACCCTAGTTAGACTAGGGTTAGCGCCTATGCCTTAATTAATATCATGCGATTAATTAAAATTGATTTTGAATTAATCATTTGAGATAAAATAGGGGCTAATTAATTAATTAATTAGAGTCCTATTTTTGTGGAGATTTAATAGGGTTGATTTTATTTAAATTAATTAGAGTCCTAATTGGATTAGGATTAAATTAATTAATTCCTAAAATCATGCTCTCCTAATTCTTCTCCAAGCTACACATGATCTCTATAAAAGAGACCCTAGCCCGCCCCTCTCATGGCACTAATTCCTCTTGGAGCGTGGAGACAAGTGGAGGGGCGAAAGCTTGGGGTTCTTAGAGATTTTCTCCTCTTCTTCCATCAAGACTAAAGAGATTCTTCCTTTTCTTCCCTTGGCGCTTCCCCACCTTGGTGATTGGTGCAAGTGTTCAAGAGGAACTCCCTTGGCGTGGATCTTCTTCCCGAGGCTAGCACCGGGCGTGGAAGAAGAAGACTCGAAGCATCCATGTGTGTGAGACTACAGAGGGCGCACACTTGGGCACCTACATTGACATCGTCTCAAATTGCTTCAAGGTACCTTCTCATCTCATTGTGTCGACTCCCTCGCATGACTATCTTCACTGGGTCTTTGGGACTGGCTTGTTTCGGGGTTATTCTTCCGCTGTGCTTTCTATGAAATTTTTTTTAAAATATCCACAGGGTTTTCGAACACTTTCATGAGAAAACTCTTTCTCTAGAAAGACAACACCCCGAGCAACAAAAACTTTGTTCTTGGTGGGAACATAGATGTAATATCCTTTAGTTTCCTTGGGATACCCCACAAACACAAATTTATCAGATCTAGGTTCTAGGTTGCTAGAATCCTAACATTTGACATTATCCTCACATCCTCAGACCTTAATAAAAGAGAGATTAGGTCGTCTCCCACTCCATACCTCGTATGGTATATTGGGGACACTCTTAGATGGAATGTTATTCAGTATGAGAGAAGTTGTCTCAAGTGCATGACCCCAGAATGAGGGTGGTAGAGTTGCATGACTCATCATAGATCGAACCATGTCCAACAAAGTTCAATTCCTCCTCTCAGATACACTATTCCACTGAGGTGTTCTAGGAGGAGTGAGTTGGGATAGAATCCCATACTTTCTCAGATAGTCAAACAACTCACCACTCAGGTACTCTCCACCACGATCTAATCGAAGAGTCTTAATGGATCTACCAAGCAGGTTCTCTACTTCATGTTTGAACTCCTTGAATTTATCAAAGGATTCAGATTTATGTCTCATCAAGTAGACATAACCATATCTACTGAAATCATCAATAAATGTGATGAAGTAACTATACCCTCCTTTGGCCCACACACATCATTATGTATGGTGTCCAATAAACCTCCTGCCCTCTCACTAGTCTTGGTGAAAGGAGCCCTTGTCATCTTCTCTAACAAACAGGGTTCACATGTATCAAATTCCTCCAAGGAACTTGAATCCAACAACCCATTTGCATGGAGTTGTTGAATGCGATTCTTGTTTATATGGGCTAATCGACAATGCCATAGGAAAGCACCAACTTAACCACTCAGTTTGGTCCTCTTACTATTTATGTTACAAATAGAGCTATTCATGTCTATGACATATAAACCATTGTACAATGTACCCTTCCTATAAAACATATTTGCAAAAGAAAAAAAATAAGAGTTCTCCTTTATTTCAAATATAAATCCTTTCTTTGCCAAGCAAGGAATGGATATAATATTTTTGGTAAGTGAAGGTACATAATAGCAATTATCTAGCTCTAATTGAAGTCCAGAAGGCAGGGAAGAGTCAAAACTCCTACAGCAACAACAACAACTTGTGCCCCATTTCCAACCCGTAGGTCAATCTCTCTAGGCCGCACTGATCTACTTTTCTTGAGCCTCTGCACATTTGTACAAATATGAGTTCCGCATGCGGTATCCAATACCCATGACATAGAAGTAGAAAGGTTGACCTAGGTAACATAAATACCCGAGGTAGAAGACGAAGCCTTGCCTCTCTTCTTCTCATTCTGAAGTTGCACCATGTTTTTCATCATGTGAGGTGGTCCTCCACATGAATAGCACTTGTTATTCCTGACCCTTTCCATCTTTATTTTAAGTTTCTTGGTCAAACCTTTCGGCTCACCACACTGAAAGTCAACTTTAGGAGGATTGAGCCTAACCAATTCATCAAAGAGCCACTTTATATTAGAGATAATCTCAGAGGCACTCTTCAATTCATATTGCCCTCGAAACTCAAGTAACATGCTGGTTAGCATCAAATTAGCAACCTCCAAAGTATCAGCCTGATGTTTATCATAAGCATCCTTCTCAGCCGTTGAGGCTGAGGATGGAAGTGGCTCAAGAATAGGCTGCTCAAGGACATAAAGCTTCCTCTCGAGCTTGAGCACAATTCTCAAGTTCATATACCAATCCAGTAAGTTGGATACAGCCAACTTATCCATTTCCAGGGTAGATCACAGTGATCATCTGCTATTGTTCGTAGCCATTGTTCTACAACAACCAAGAAAAGCAGATTAGTACTACTTTAAGTCATTTAAACTAGACTTGTTTTAAATAACTATGGCTCCCACTATTTTAATCGAATTTTTTTTGCCAAAGGCAAGTAAGGGATTTTATATAATCAAAATAAAAATATTACAAGGTATATACAAGCGTCAAAAACCCAACCTTCACCCAGGATCTAAACAAATTTTGACAGGGTTTCCCCTGTACCTGATGACGCTAGGATCCTGCTACATGGCTCTAAATAAAAAGAAAACAAAAGAGAGGATCGGATGCACAACTCAAAGAACAACAGGTTCATCACATCATGGTTCACACCAAGCACATACACGCTGATACCACACGCAACTTGATTTTCTTCAGGATAGTGGATAACTAGGGGCGTCAGCAACACTAAACAGGCCCTTGTAGCGTGACTTGACCTCCATAACGAAAATCCCTGTGGCATTTTTAGCCGCTGAATGCTAAAGATACTTGACGAGCAAAATTTACTCAGTGCCAGCACGCTTCCAGCAGACTTTTTATTACTTCCGCATTGGTCTTGTATATGTACACAGCAGCATCCGTGGGCTTGTTCTGTATCATTTCTCCAGAGTATCTTTTGTTTTCTTTGTTGTTGCAATAAGAACTAATTTTCCATCCCTTGCAGGTGTAATGTTCTTTGCAAATACAAAGAAGCTTCTTTTGCCCCATCATTGTCTTCCTCCAAGCTAGCCGAGAGTTTGCTGAGTGCAGGGACCAAGCAGCTATTTCCTCCAAAAGCACCCCTCGCGTCATGCGCCTGTACCTATCAACCTGCGCCAAAACCCCAAAGCCTAAGTGCATGCTAAGAAAACAAATACAGAAGGAGTGAATAGATGCAGTGGTTTAATGCTCCTCAGTATCCGCCCATAGATTGAAAAAACCCAGCACATGTGCATTATGTTTCGCCCGCGGAATATAAGTCTTGATTTTGGTTGTGATATCCGTGATCAAAGATTGTGAGAGTTCCAAGATTCCTTTGTTGTGAGAGCCCAAGATATAGTTGTTCCGATATCTCCAGATATAGTAGAGAGCCCCGGAAAGCATCAGCTTGTTGATGGAAACCTAGATCGTGTTCTCAAGATGCCATTGTTGGGATAGATAGGTCAAGGCCCCCTCCCAAGTATCACCAACGAGATTAATACCACATCTTTTGATAGTTAAATCCCTGAAATCTGTGAAGGCCTCGCATTCAATGAAAAGATGGTCGATAGTCTCAGTGTGTGAGTTACAAAGCAGACAAGTTGGGTTCTGCACAATACCCCAGTCAAATAGACGTGCCCTGGTGCTTAAGAGGCCCTGGCATAGCAGCCAAAGAAAGAAGGAATGACGTGGAATCCTCCCCTTTAACCACACCAGGTCCTTCCAAGGAACCTTCGTGCCCTGTAATTGACCCTCGTATGCAGATTTTATAGTGAAGGTCCCGTTTTGAGTGCGGTTCCAGCATAGTTTGTCCAAGTTGAGATGGGAGTGAATTTCTATATGGGGAATAGCCACATAAATATCAACCAGGCTCATAGCCCGAGGCCTTAGAATGGACCATTTGCGGTTTGTGATAATAGAGTTGAGGCGAGTGTTCTTCCCCGAAGGGTTTTCAAATCTAACATCCTCCACTAGATCTAGAAGTAACTTATTGTCGAACCAGGGGTCGAGCCAGAGTCTAATGGAATTTCCGTTCGCAATTTTATAACCGACCATTGGTATACAAGATTCCCGGACCGTTAGAAGGTCACGCATCGGCCATGGTGCGTGTCTCGATAGCTTGATGGACCAAATTGAGTCAGACCGCACGTATGTCTCATTGATCCATTTAACCCATAAGGAATTTTTGTCTTGTATAATATTCCAGATATGGCGCATAAAGAAAGCCCTGTTGAGTTTACCGATGTCATGTAGGCCAAGTCCACCCAATGTCATGGGCCTAGTAACATTAGCCCAGGCTACTTTTGCTAGACCCTTACTGCGCCCCTTCGACCAAAGAAAATTGGCGAGGGCCGAATTTAGCTTGGAGATTACACCGGCTGGAAGTTTAAGGGCACTACTCCAGAAATTAATGTCCCCATAGCAAATTGATTTAATTAATTCGACTCATCCGGCATATGAGAGATAGTTAGCCCTCCAGGCTGAAAGGTATGTTGTGAGCTTTTCAATTAAGGGCATGCAGTCTCTACTCTTGATGGGCCTGCTAGTTATTGGAATGCCAAGATACCAAAAAGGCATTGTCCCCTTCTGAATCCCAAGAATGGTCATGAGTTTAGTTTGCAGCCCTGGATTAGTAGAAGCAGAGAAGAAGATTTGGGATTTCGCTTTATGGATCATGAGGCCGGTGTTTTGATGGAAAACTTCAAGCACCCTGTTAACGGCCCACGTAGAGGCTTCAGAGGAGTCACAAAAAATGATCACATCGTCTGCAAATTACAGGTTGGTAATGCCCAGCTTCTTGCATTTTCTGTGAGGGTTGAGGTGGCCCCCTGCAAGCTATTCTGACAGGAGGTCAGTAAGGTGCTGCATGACTAGGATGAAGAGGTACGGGGACATAGGACAGCCTTGGCGAAGTCCCGGGTTCCTTTGAAGAGGACAACATCTTGCCAATTAAGGTTGATTGTGTACGAAGGGGAGGAGACACAAACCATAATTCAGGCCACAAACCAAGCTGCAAATTGATATGCTTTGAGAAGGTATTCAATGGCTTCCCATCTAACTGAGTCGAAGGCTTTTTGGAGGTCCAATTTTATTGCCATACGCGAGGACCCAAGCTTTAGATGAAAGCCACTCAAGATTTCTTGGCATAGCATAATATTCTCCTGAATAGATCTGCCGGGAATAAACGCGTGCTGGTTGACATCTGTAATCTCCGGGAGCACAGCTCAGAGTCTAATAGCCAGGGCTTTTGCGATGAAGCGGTAGAACATTTGGCAAACAAAAATGGGCCTAAACTCTGCAAAAGAAGAAGGGTTAGGAACTTTAGGGATAAGGGTGAGAGAGGTGATGTTTACTCTCTTGAGCAAGCACCCATGCTCCATGAAGTCCAAAAACGCTTTGATAATGTCGTCCTTGATGATCCCCCAACTAGATTTGAAAAAAGCAGCATTAAAACTGTCCACAAGATTTCCTAGTGAGATGGGATCCTTATTCCACATAAGGCTTCGTGTCCCACGAGGGGTGGGATGAGATGCACAAAGTGACCCATGCTTCTTACGGTGGGCTGATGCGATGCATTTATGCTTGATATTTTCATATACTATGAAGCATTTTTTCTGTTAAATCATCGCTTTTGCATCATCATTTTTACTTAAATTCTTCCATATGCGCGGAATCTACACAAGATCTGGTGTTATCTAACTTTTCAGGAAATTCTGAAGAAACTGAAGTTTTCACAGCCGGGTTGAGAAGATTTTCCCAACCTGGGAAAAGTTCCGCCTGTCACGAAAATCTGCTCGACTCTAACTCGGTGGGCTCCAAATCTTAGGGGTACTTTGGTAAATGTTAATCACGACTATAGGGGGATAAAAGGGAAGCTTTGGGACCTTAATCCACATGAAACCCTAATCAAGAGAAGGGAGAAACGGCTGTGGACGTGACCTGGGCGGCTGGAGAAGACAAAACACGATTTCAAGGAAAATAGGAGCCCTTTGAAGCCCCTAGCAAAGATTTCTTCATCTACTCAGAAAGGGGAGTCAAGATATCTCTTAATCCTTCATTTTCATTGTTGCTTCTACCCTCCAAATGGATTTCTTGAGTGTGAGCTTGTTGTCGAATATTCATGACGTCTCTAAGATGATTGTAGCTTAAAATACTATCGGGTTAGGGCTTAGCCCTATGCCTAAAACGCATTCATGAAGTAGTTTATTATTTTGACATGTTGGTTTGATTTAGTTGACCTAGCATATGCGTTTGTCATTTCCTTACAACTCTTATTGCATATTATTGATCTCCGATATAGAGAGAAAAAGCGACAGCCCAATCTCGATATCGGTGTTTGTATGTTTTGGACATCGGGAGAAAAAGCGACAGCCCAATCCCGATGTCGGATCTCGTATGCTTGGGCGCGTGAAGAAGAGCACGAAAGTAGATCTTCTCCCACGTGAGAGAACAACTATCCATCCCTCGCCCCATGGGCCTATGTAAATTTACAAGCCACGAAAGTAGGAGGTAGATTTGCATAAGCACCGAACCGTGCTGCTGAAAGGGGGCGGTTTGTACCATTTGATGGATCTCTTCAACTTATCAAACTTTGCATATCATGTAGTTACTACTTTCATTCGCGGATTGGCATAGCGGTGAAGTCCGATGCCCCGATATTCTCCCATAATAGAAATCCGATCGTTTATCTGTCCGCTTGCTACTTTCCTTGCTTAGCATTTACTTATTAATTGTTAGTTATTTCGATCGCTTTAAATCAACCCTTGATTTTTCTAGACTGCGACTCAAGGATTTACCGGTACTTGACAAATTGGTCTCTGTGGACGATATAATTTACTACTTCGATTAGACCGTACACTTGCGGGCTCATCAAGTTTTTGGCGCCGTTGCCGGGGACCAATTTTGCCATTATCGATTAAATCTGATAAATTCACGGGATTAGATAAAAAAAAAAAAGAGAAGGGCTTGTGCATGCGCAGAACACTTGCTCTCTATTTTGATCCATCTTACTGTTGAAAATTTGATAATCTATCTTGAGGCTTGTGCATGCGCAGGACTTTGCGGAGTGAACATTTGATCGACGAGGATCCGGAGATCGAAAAAACATTCCGACTCCGACGCAAGCAAGCTCGAGCTAAAGCAAAAGAGAAGCAGAATTCAACAGAAATGGACCAAAACCGCTCACTTCGAGATTTTGCATCTCCCTCCGTGCAGGGACTTCATTCGAGTATTGCCCGTCCGGCTATCGAAGCTAACAACTTCGAAATAAAGCCGGCATTCCTTACCATGCTACAGAAGGAACAATTCGGGGGAATGCCAAATGAAGATCCTGCACTCCACCTCTCAATGTTCATAGAATACTGTGATACGTTCAAAATGGGAGGGATATCCATCGATGCTCTGAGATTGAGACTCTTCCCCTTTACCCTAAAGGATCGAGCACGTGCATGGCTTCAGTCACTGCCGAATGGAGCGATCACCACCTGGGAAGGGCTATCACACTCATTCCTCACCAAGTACTTCTCACCGAGCAAGACAGCTCAATTAAGAGGGCAGATCACTGGATTTAAGCAAAGGGACGACGAATCATTATATGAAGCGTGGGATCGTTTCAAGGAGCTTCAACGGATTTATCCACACCACGGCCTCGAAAAGTGGTTATTAGTTTCTTCCTTTTACAATGCTTTAAATTTTAACACTCGAATGACTGTGGATGCAGCATCAGGTGGAGCCTTCATGAACAAACGTGTTGAAGATGCTTCATGAACAAACGTGTTGAAGATGCTTCAAATGCTTTTTCATCATCTTCTCAACCTTCTCAATTGTATCAAGTTAATGCACTTGCCTGTGAGATATGTGGTTGTACAGGTCATAAATCATATGAGTGTCAATTTGTATGTCTCACCCAAAATCAACCTGAAGAGGCTATCAATGCAGTGAATCAATTCAACCAAAGGCCTCAAAATAACCCGTATTCAAGCACGTACAACTCGGGATGGAGAAACCACCCCAACTTCTCCTACCGGACAAATCAACCCCAGATTTCCCAGCCCGGTTATCAACCACAGGTTTCTCAACCGGTCCCTCAAGCAATTTACCACCAACCACCAGGTTTTCAGCAAAAACCATACCCCCAACCCCAGAAATCGAATTTGGAGGCTATGCTAGAGAGTTTGGCTATTGCGCAGTCGAAACAAAATGAGATCATCAATCAAATGAATTCCAAGATGGATGCCTTAGCAGCTCACAACAAAATGCTGGAAACCCAGATTGCCCAGCAAGCTACCGCCTCATCCCGACCTCAAGGACAACTGCCCGGTCAACCAGAAGAGAACCCATGTGAGCACTGTAACGCTGTGTCCACACGCAGTGGCAAACAGTTGGTTGAGCCGGAAATGGACAAAAATCATGGAGATGGACAGCAAGGTGGAAATGAAAGAGACCAAACACCATTGGAAGAGTCTGATCGCACACATGATGAGCAGCCCGTTTACATTCCACCACCACCATATGTTCCACCTGTACCGTTTCCTCAACGCTTGGCGAAAGCCAAATTGGACAAACAATTTGGAAAATTCCTTGAGGTACTAAAAAAATTATACATCAATATTCCTTTTATTGATGCATTATCGCAGATGCCGACCTACGCAAAATTCCTCAAGGACATCCTCTCCAATAAGAGAAGGATTGATGAACAAGGAACGGTGGCGCTAACCGAGGAGTGTAGTGCAATAATTCAAAATAAGCTTCCCCCGAAGCTTAAGGATCCCGGGAGCTTTTCCATACCGTGCTCCGTTGGTGCCATGACTTTTGACCGTGCCTTGTGCAACTTGGGCGCGAGCGTCAGCCTAATGCCCTACTCCATATTTGAGAAGCTAGAACTTGGAGAACTCAAACCGACTACAATCTCGCTTCAACTCGCCGATCGCTCGGTAAGATATCCAGTGGGCATATTGGAAGATGTGCCCATTCGAGTGGGTAAGTTTTTTGTTCCTGCTGATTTTGTAGTTTTAGAAATGGAGGAGGATCACCGTCTCCCAATAATTTTAGGGAGACCGTTTTTAGCCACTGCAGGCGCAATCATTGATGTGAAAAATGGGCGACTTACTTTGAAGATAGGTGAGGAAACCATCGAGTTTGATCTTTCAGAAAGTCTAAAGAAACCTTGCCTTGCAGGTTCATGCTGCAGTGTCGATGTGTTGGAAACCATACCGGACGGCTCCGATGTGGTACGAAGTCGAGAAGACCCGCTTGAGAGGTGCCTGCTCAATGAAGAAGATACTAGTGCCGGAGATGAGAAAGAAGCATACACAAAATTACTCGACTCCACTCAAAAAATTGAAAGCAAGAGAGAGAAGTTGGAGTTTCCAAGTGTAGTGAAACCGGAGGTAACCACTGCACAAAAGATTGAACTTAAAGTCCTACCAAATAACCTAAGGTATGAATTCCTTGGTGATGACTCCACCCTTCCGGTTATCGTCGATGCGAACTTAAGTAAGTATCAAACTCAACTTCTTCTTGAAGAGCTTAAACAACAAAAGAAGGTAATTGGATATTCTATTGATGATATCAAGGGTATTAATCCATCTCTTTGTATGCACAGGATCTTCCTAGAAGAGGGAAGTAAGCCCACCGTGGAATGCCAAAGACGTTTAAATCCTAACATGAAGGATGTTGTCAAAAAGGAGATACTCAAACTTTTGGACGCCGGGGTGATCTACCCGATCTCGGACAGCAAATGGGTTAGCCCCGTTCATGTGGTCCCAAAGAAAGGGGGAGTGACAGTGGTCGAGAATGAAAATAATGAGCTGATTCCTACGCGAACGGTAACCGGGTGGCGCATGTGTATAGATTACCGAAAATTGAATACAGCCACCCGAAAAGATCATTTTCCTCTTCCGTTCATTGATCAAATTTTAGAACGCTTAGCATGTAACTCACATTTCTATTTTTTGGATGGTTTTTCAGGATTCTTTCAAATCCCGATACATCCGGACGATCAAGAAAAGACAACGTTCACATGCCCGTTCGGGACATTCGCATACCGACGCATGCCATTCGGGTTATGCAATGCACCCGCCACGTTTCAACGGTGCATGATGGCAATTTTTTCCGATCACCTTGAAAAGATTATGGATGTGTTTATGGATGACTTTTCAGTTTATGGATCCTCTTTTGATGCTTGTTTAACGAACTTATCAAAGATTTTGCAGAGATGCGAGGAGGTAGACTTAGTCCTTAATTGGGAAAAATGTCATTTTATGGTTAAAGAAGGTATTGTCCTAGGGCATTTGATATCTGAGCGCGGCATCGAGGTGGATAGAGCCAAAGTAGATATTATTGAAAAGATGCCACCTCCCCTCTACGGTGAAGGGAATCCGTAGCTTCCTTGGACACACTGGATTTTACCGTCGGTTTATCAAAGACTTTTCCATCATTTCTAACCCCTTACTAGTCTCCTTGCTAAAGATGCTCCATTTATTTTTGATCAAGATTGTTTGACTGCTTTTTGCAAACTGAAGGCATCATTAACTTCTGCTCCTATCATGCAGCCCCCAGATTGGTCGTGCCCATTTGAGTTGATGTGCGACGCGAGTGATTTTGCGGTTGGCGCAGTCCTAGGGCAGCGCAAGGATGGGAGGTTGCATGCTATCTACTACGCGAGTAAAACCTTGGATGGAGCGCAAGCCAACTATGCCACCACTGAAAAAGAACTATTAGCGATCGTGTTTGCATTCGATAAGTTTCGCTCCTACCTAGTCAATTCTAAGGTTATCGTTTTCACTGACCATGCAGCTATCCGATACCTCATCACCAAGAAAAACGCTAAACCGAGACTCATCCGCTAGATACTTCTACTGCAAGAATTCGATCTAGAAATCAAGGATAAAAAGGGAATTGAAAATGTAGTCGCGGATCATCTTTCGCGCCTTAGAGAGGAACAATGCACTGAAGATGTTGTGAATCCGCCGATAAATGATATGTTCCCCGACGAACACCTTTTAGCTGTCACTCATGACGGCACACCCTGGTATGCCGATTTTGTGAATTATTTGGTATCTAACATTCTACCCCCAGATCTAACCTTTCAGAGGAAGAAGAAGTTTCTTTCAGATGTGCGGCATTATTATTGGGACGATCCACTCTTGTATCGAAGATGTGCAGATGGTATTTACAGAAGATGTATACCGGAGTGGGAAGTTCGGGATGTTCTGTATCAATGTCACACATCACCGTATGGAGGACATGCAAGCACTTCCAAAACCACCTTTAAAGTGTTGCAATCCGGTTTCTATTGGCCAACCTTGTTTAAAGATACCTGGAGTTACGTTCGCTCTTGCGATCAATGCCAACGCACCGGAAACATATCAAGACGTGACGAAATGCCCATGCACACTATTTTGGAAGTTGAAGTATTTGACGTGTGGAGTATTGACTTCATGGGACCCTTTCCCTCTTCCCACAACAATAGATTCATTCTCGTAGCAGTTGACTATGTGTCAAAGTGGGTGGAGGCAATGGCTTCACCAACTAATGATTCCCGTGTAGTCATGAGAATGTTTAGCAAAATCATTTTACCAAGGTTTGGAACACCAAGGGTGGTTATTAGTGATGGGGGATCTCATTTCATGGAGCGCAAATTCAAAACCCTTATGAAGAAATATGGAATTCTGCACAAAGTCGCCACACCATATCATCCCCAAACAAGTGGCCAAGTAGAAGTATCAAATAGAGAAATTAAGCGAATTTTGGAGAAAACAGTTTCTCGCTCAAGAACGGATTGGTCACTAAGATTGGATGATGCCTTGTGGGCTTACCGTACCGCATTCAAAACGCCCATCGGTATGTCCCCCTTCCAACTAGTGTATGGTAAATCGTGCCACTTACCCGTGGAAATTCAGCACAAAGCATTCTGGGCAGTCAAGCTGCTGAACTTTGACCTTCAAGATGCTGGGGATAAACGAAAATTGCAAATCAATGAACTAGATGAGTTTCGACGGGAGGCGTATGAGAATGCTAGAATTTTTAAGGAGCGAACAAAGAATTGGCACGATTCTCGCATTACCAAGAAAAGTTTCCAAGTTGGAGATCATGTTCTGTTGTTCAACTCTAGGTTGAAGCTCTTCCCCGGAAAACTAAGGACGAGATGGTTTGGCCCTTTTGTTATTCAGCACATCTTTCCTCACGGAGCTATTGAAATATGGAGTGAGGGCACCGGTAATTTTAAAGTAAATGGACATCGCCTCAAACATTACTTCCATGGAGATCCGATAGAGAAAGGGATGTCACATACCTTGACCGACCCAACCTGAATGCCGGCCACGGTCAAGCTAATGACCTAAAACTAGCGCTTCTTGGGAGGCAACCCAAGAATCTCTTCTCCTTTTCATTTCCTTTTGTTCCGTCTTTTACCTTTATGCAATGCTTTTTGTTAATATTGTTTAGTTTACTAAGTTCTGAAATTCTAAATTAGTCTTTGTTGGGTTCACCTCACTTGCATCATTATTCAGTCTACTTTTCCAGATTTTGGTCTCACCCTTCTTATTCTGCAATTGTAGCTGACACCTTTGAGATGATGAAGAAATGTATCAAGGGATGCTGAACGGACTGAGGAATGAAGAAACTGCTGATAATCTGTTCTGAGAAATGAGGAAATAAGCTGAAATGGTATAAAAGTACTGTTCCTTACCAGATTTGGAAATAGCGAGATGCGCTGGACTCCTTGGTGGAAGATTTGGAGCAGCCTTGAGATGTGGAGTAGCCACCATTATCTATTGGGTTATATTATCAGTCACCACTTCCCATATTTCCTTGATGGAGTGGTTGAAGCAACAATGCTGCTCTTTACCGGATTTTTAAAACAGGGAACTACATTGAAGGAACACTGTTCCTTACCGGTTTCTAACATGAAAGCAGTGCTGAACTTCATGCCGCTGTGATACGTTATAAGAGAAATGGGGAGGGATCCCCAATCTGTGGAGGTTATTGAGGCCCAAGCTCCATTTTCAGAATCTCTTATGCCAAAAGAGGAGTGGGGAGTTACAAGCATGCAGGAACACTGTTCCTTACCGGCGTCACCAGCTTGAGTGAATGAGGAGACTTCTCCTTGATCTTTCTCTCCTCATCCCTATCAGTACTTGGTGCTCAATTTCAACTATTCGACTCGCCAGAAAATTACTCTGAAAATTCACTGCAACCGAGATTTTCCCAGGTCACCTGACTAAATTTTCCCGCCTGGGAAGTTCTTTGTCAACTTTGAACAGAAGTCTTCCCAGGTCACCTGACGAAATTTTCCCGCCTGGGAAGTTCTTTGTCAACTTTGAACATAAGTCTTCCCAGGTCACCTGACGGAATTTTCCCAACCGGCCGCAGCAGAACCGTATTGCACAGAGGCTTTCCCAGTGGCGCCTACGAAATTTTCCCGGGTGGGAATTCATCCACTTATAAAGATTCGCGAGTGGGATTAGGGTTTTTCCCACTCGCTTCCCAGCCGCCACCAACTTCCCTTCCTGCACCTGCAGCCTCTCCTAGCCTTAAGATCTCCCCTCGCCGGCACCCTGCAAGCTCGACGCCCTCTTCTTCCCCAGCAGAAGATCACTTCCAGATGCAGTCCCCGCTTTCGCTCTCTGCGTACGCCGTAGCTCCGATCGCTGCATTCCTCCGCCTTCCACCTCGATGGCGCCCAAATGAGCCGCTAAAGGGAAACGACCTGCCACGTCCAGCACGCCCGTAGCCCCTTCCACCGCGGCAGACATTGTCTTTCACACTGATGAGCAGCGCCATCGCTTTCAAGCTCTCCAAGGAAGGCGTATTGTTCATACACGGTACGCAGATTCATCCACGCTTCAACAACTCGGACTCCTCGACGATATCCGGTGGATGTTCCACCTGATTGGGTGGGATCATTTCCTCGAGAGCAACTTCCCAACTTTTCCCCTGCTAGTGACTGAGTTCCTCAGCTCCCTCTCAGTCCAAGTCGACATTCATGATGAAGACGACCCAGGGCGCTTAGAGTTCCGACTTGGCAATGCAGACCACCGTCTTTCTCTCGAAGTACTGAACAACATATTTGGATTTCCCTCCAGTGCTCCACGATGTCTGCCCGCAGCATTTCACGACTCCACATTTTGGCGGCAGATCACTTCTGAGCATGCTTACTCATCCAAGGGTGCAAGATCAGCTCCCGTGACCAACCCCTGCATCAAGTATGCCCATCGTGTGCTCTCTAACACTATCTTCGGTCGCGGGGAAAGTGAGAGCACCGTCCGGCGATCCGAACTATTTGTCCTTTGGGCTATGCTGCACGGCCACATCTTCAACTCAGCATTCTTCCTCGTCAAGCAGCTCGACAAAGTCGCACGGGCAAAGAAGGGATCTATTGTCCTCGGTGGCCTCATCACCCCTATCGCTATCGCCCTTGGCATGGAACCTTACCGAATGGAAAGAGCACCTGGACACAATAAAATCGACATCGAATCCTGCGTTGCTATGCGGATGATTGCAAGGGAAGGTGGAATGCTCCGCCTTATTTTACCTCGAGGTCTCATCTTGTACCTCCCCAACACAGCCAGAACTTCCGTACAAGATCGCCAGAACTGGCGTATCACCTCCGTCGTAGACCTTGACGCTGAAGAGCAGCCACCCCCCTTGGCAATCGACGCGCCCGCAGGTCCCTCCCTGTCTAGCCGACATCCCCATACAACCACGGACCAAATTATACGCGCCTCCTACTCCGAGATTCTTCAGCTTAGGCACTCGCAAGCACGCATATTCGCAAAAGTTAACGACATTGCCACTTTCCTCCACGACCATCTCCAGTATCCAAGCACCGAGGAACCCGAAGCCTCTGATGATTCAGACGCCCCGGGTGACACTTAGCTCGGAGAGGATATACCACCCCTGTGAGTACTCCACGCCTATTATTTATTCGCATTTCACTTTCATGCATAGGGACTATGCATTATTTCGTGTTGGGGGTGGGGTATGCATCGTTGCTTTGCTTGTGATACATGCTCTTGTTTTCTTTAGTCTAATTCCTATTATCTTAGATTAGCATTAGACATTTACATCATGAACATTAACACCAGATCTACATTTCCCAGAGAATTGTGAACTTATAGTTGAGATTGGTTTTATGGTCTGATGATAGTATCTTGTTATTGTCTTTCTGAATTAGGTCTTGTGCTCTAACCTTAAACGATAATTAACTCATCGGAAGAATGATAATCCTAGGAATCATGCCTTAAGTAAACTAAGTCACATCTCTTATGTTTCCTACTCTTGTTAAAAACTTTTGCATTCCATTTATTTGCGCAGTGACCTATATGTCCAAGTAAAACTCTTGGAAAAGAATTTGAGGAGAGAAAAGTGCTCTCAAAAGAGAGCGAGGAATTATTTTGACCCAAAAAAAAAAGAGAGAAACAAAGGAGAGAAAAGTGCCCTCAAAAGAGGGCGAGGAGCTAAATAGAGAAAAATATGAGGAGAGAAAAGTGTCCCAAAAAAAGGGACGAGGAGGAAATAAGAATCGCATGATGATCCCAAATACTAATTCTAAATCTTTTCCTTTAAATTGAAATGAAGTTCGTGGACAAACTAGGCATTGCGCAAGTTATGAATGCACAGTCAAAGCTTGACAAAGGACATAAGATGAGGGAGCTTAATTCTCTTTTAAGTCATGAAACTTAGGCATTTGAATTTCCGAAGATGAGAAAACTTGAAGTAAAATCTTTATTAGAGCATTGACCTTGTAAGAAGACATGACCGGAAACCAACTCAGTAGTCATAAAACTCTCTCAATTATAATGTTCATGAACCTAGGAATTACTGCTTGCTTGAGGACAAGCAAGAATTTAAGTGTGGGGATATTTGATGCGATGCATTTATGCTTGATATTTTCATATACTATGAAGCATTTTTTCTGTTAAATCATCGCTTTTGCATCATCATTTTTACTTAAATTCTTCCATATGCGCGGAATCTACACAAGATCTGGTGTTATCTAACTTTTCAGGAAATTCTGAAGAAACTGAAGTTTTCACAGCCGGGTTGAGAAGATTTTCCCAACCTGGGAAAAGTTCCGCCTGTCACGAAAATCTGCTCGACTCTAACTCGGTGGGCTCCAAATCTTAGGGGTACTTTGGTAAATGTTAATCACGACTATAGGGGGATAAAAGGGAAGCTTTGGGACCTTAATCCACATGAAACCCTAATCAAGAGAAGGGAGAAACGGCTGTGGACGTGACCTGGGCGGCTGGAGAAGACAAAACACGATTTCAAGGAAAATAGGAGCCCTTTGAAGCCCCTAGCAAAGATTTCTTCATCTACTCAGAAAGGGGAGTCAAGATATCTCTTAATCCTTCATTTTCATTGTTGCTTCTACCCTCCAAATGGATTTCTTGAGTGTGAGCTTGTTGTCGAATATTCATGACGTCTCTAAGATGATTGTAGCTTAAAATACTATCGGGGTTAGGGCTTAGCCCTATGCCTAAAACGCATTCATGAAGTAGTTTATTATTTTGACATGTTGGTTTGATTTAGTTGACCTAGCATATGCGTTTGTCATTTCCTTATAACTCTTATTGCATATTATTGATCTCCGATATAGAGAGAAAAAGCGACAGCCCAATCTCGATATCGGTGTTTGTATGTTTTGGACATCGGGAGAAAAAGCGACAGCCCAATCCCGACGTCGGATCTCGTATGCTTGGGCGCGTGAAGAAGAGCACGAAAGTAGATCTTCTCCCACGTGAGAGAACAACTATCCATCCCTCGCCCCATGGGCCTATGTAAATTTACAAGCCACGAAAGTAGGAGGTAGATTTGCATAAGCACCAAACCGTGCTGCTGAAAGGGGGCGGTTTGTACCATTTGATGGATCTCTTCAACTTATCAAACTTTGCATATCATGTAGTTACTACTTTCATTCGCGGATTGGCATAGCGGTGAAGTCCGATGCCCCGATATTCTCCCATAATAGAAATCCGATCGTTTATCTGTCCGCTTGCTACTTTCCTTGCTTAGCATTTACTTATTAATTGTTAGTTATTTCGATCGCTTTAAATCAACCCTTGATTTGTCTAGACTGCGACTCAAGGATTTACCGGTACTTGACAAATTGGTCTCTGTGGACGATATAATTTACTACTTCGATTAGACCGTACACTTGCGGGCTCATCATGGGCACGCCGGCTATTTGCACCTGGCAACTCCCCTTATTGAGACAGTCTAGGCATTTCATGTCCAACATGGGCTGGATACAGCATAAAACCCTAACCTCTCAATGCTGCCTCTAGAGTTTCATCATATGCTCAGCACATGTGAAAATCTAGTCAAGTCCATTCCTATCCATTATGCCCAGGGCCAATGAGCTTCCTTGCGAAGGCATGTCCAGGTTAAAACTGGACTAGGGAAACCATTGTCACCACATACCTTCTAAAGATAAGTGGGTGTATCCCACGAGGGTGGGAAACAGTGCACAACACCACTAATCGATAGCTTGATGAGGGCTACGCGTTAGAAGGCTGCTAGACATAATATTTTGAATTGGGGTTTTTGAGGTCTCATCATCTTAGTTTTATCTTTGTCTAACATTATATGCATGCCATCCTATAGTGATAACATAAAGATAAAACATCACAAGCATGCTTTAGAAGGTAAGAAAAGTAGTAAAGGGATGATGTGATCATAGCCCATTCAAGACATTGAACCGACCTATGCCAAAAGGGGTTCAACTCTTGATCTAGGACACAAGCCCCTAAAACTAGACGTAGCCTAGCCGACCTCTAGCTTGATCTTCAAGGTTGGCTCCAAGGTCCTCTCCATGGTTTAGCTCTCAAACCCTTGAGGTACCTCTAGGGAAACCCTAGAAGCACACCCCATGGTTCGGCCAATGCCATAGGCTTCCTCCAAGGAAGATGCGCCATCATGCAAGTGCCAAGAGGGCTAGCTCACAAGCCCTAAGGCTCAGCCATGCCCTCTTGCGCCACCAACCATGTGCCAAATATCTTGTAGGATGCGCCCGTAATCTTCATCAACTATTTTACAAAATAATAGAAAAAGAAAGGCGACACGCAAGCCTCACAGAATACAACACAAGTATGCTAAGGGGCTTGACTAATGATCACAACATCATGCACAAACAAGGTACTTACTCATGCAATTCTACATGCTCATGAAAAACATAAAATCTAAAATTTTAGTTTCTCATAAAACAAGTTTCTTTTCCTCATCTTCTTATCACAAATCTTTTGATTTTGAGATTAAATTTCATGACGATTTCATAGACCAAATCGGCTGGCAATTTTGTCAGATCAAGAGACCCGGCTAGTCCAAGGACACAATGCCCGTCCTACTTGACAAAATTACGTGCACCTTATGATCTTAAATCAATCAGAAAAATAATCCAAAAATCCAAAAGAAATTGAATAGAGGATAGGAACAAGAAACATACAATTTTCTTACTTTAAGAAAACATGCACCACTAGTATATGCAATTTGCGAAAATAACTATATGTGGGGCCATTTTTGGTCATGATTAAATATAATTGACCTTTTCAAATTCACCTCATAAATCAATAAGGTTTTTTTTTTGTTTAATGGGTTCTAGCTTCCAATTAGCACAAGCACTCATTGTTAATTACCCCTGAAATCTAGGAACCTTTGATTAAGAGATCTATGTTACACAGTAGCAGAAAGATTGAAAATATCATTCATGAATATTATGAAAAATGCATAATTTGGTATAATGATAATAAAAGGATGAAAGAAAAATCTCTACCAATTTGAGCGACTTGTATTGAGTCAAATATCCAGCTTTTGAACAGCTCATTTAGTTTTGGAGAATATCCAACCTTAGCGGCTTATTGGATACTTTATCTAGGAGAATATCCAGTCTTAACGGCTTAGTGGATATTTTAGATTTGGAAAATATCTGGCCTTAACGGCTTTTTGGATATTTAAATTTGGAGAATACCCGGCCTTAATGGCTTTTGGGATTTAATTTTAGAGAAATGTCCGGCTTGGTCGGCTTATTGGGTATTTGATTATGGAGAATATCCAGCCTTGGCGGCTTATTGGATATTCAATATCCGGCCTTGATGGCCTATTGGAAATTTGATAATATAAAATAACCGGCCTTGGCGGCTTATTGGGTATTTAGTTCTTGGAGAATACCCGGCCTTAGCGGCTTATTGGGTATTTAATTTTGGAGAATATCCGGCCTAGGTGGCTTATTGGATATTTAGTTTGGAAAATACCTGGCCTCAACGGCTTATTGGGTATTTTAATTTAAAAAAATACCCGGCCTCAACGGCTTATTGGGTATTTTAATTTGAAAAATACCCGGCTTGGGTATTTGATTTTGGAGAATATCCGGCCTTAACGGCTTAATGGATATTTAGTTTAGGAAATACCGGCCTCAATGGCTTAATAGATATTTCAATTTATTATTATTGTTATTATTATTATTATTATTATTATTATTATTATTATTCCGCCTTAACAACCGTAACATCGTATTGAGGAGCTACACCCAGATGTTAAATGTCGACGTACCCATCTCTCAAACAATACTTAGTTGCAGCATATTAAAGCTAATATTTTTAGACTTAGTGGTTTAAGATTTATTTTAAATTTTCATTTATTCGTTGCAAAATTATCAATCCCACCGATCTAGTTACTTTAGCCATCTTATTTCTCTTCACCCGGGTCAAAGAGTAACTTTATTCTTTGACACTAACCAAATGAACTCTAAAAGTGCCGGCATATCGATCATCGTGGAAAGACAAAAGAGGGCGAATGCCGCCGCGTAAAGTTCATTATTATTATTTATTTATTTTATTTATTTTTATTTTATTATTATTTTATTTCCTTCTTTCTTATTATTTTTACTGTTATTCTTTTCTTCTTAGACGAAATAGTAACTTTACTCTTTTCTACGCCAACCTACTGCCCCGATGCTGCTTTCGATGGGGAGCTCGGGAAAATTTTTTTGCGGAAGGCCCCCCTTCTGCGACGATCGCAGAAGGGATTCGCAATCTTCCAAGCGCGAATCTTGAAGCGCATTTTATACCGTGGTTATATGATTTACACTATATCGTGTTATACCATAAACCGTTACTCTTATACCATGAGTGAGTTATAATGTTATTACACGATATTGAATATGTCTTATATCATATCAAAAGTCAAGCCAACGTTGACCATTCGAGATGGCTGTAACTCACGGCGCCTAACTCTAACCTCAGTTGGGTTAGAGTTTAAAACTCAGTTGCTCATTTGAGTTTCAATCTCCCTCGTGAACGAAAATCTTGAACCCTAGCGCCGACAATTTTCTTTTGCCAACCATCTCCCGCCCCCCGCCGGTGGTGTTCGACGGCATTCGATGCCTATGTACGCCCTTTCACGACCGCCGATAGCCTCGATGTCTGCCTGCGCTCTCACGACCTCTGGCGGCATCAGATTTTCTCATGAGTACCCTTCCCCAATCTCTCATGTCTTTCCTTCTAGTTTGGATTGTGCTTCCGCTTGAATCCCGTAAACTTATGGGCTGAGGGTTTGAGGCCTCAACGTGTCTGCCCTCTCACAACCTCCTGGATTGTGAAACCCTAGCTCTCACAATCTCTTGTTTCTGTCTTTCTCGTAAGTATATATTTGTTGTTGATTATAACATTCAAGTATAATGAACGTAGCTTCATTTATACCTTCTCTGACACTTTTTGAAAATGTCATGAATTATAAATGCTCTAATTCGTTATACCATACATAAAGATCGGCATGGAGAAGGGAAAAAAATAAGGTGATGACGGTTGCCAAGATGTTCGGGTGGTCATCATCAAGTGATGACAAACACATGTCATCAGAAAACAATGAGCATCTTATCGGCCCATCTTATGATCATACTTCATCTGATGATGAAGTTTTTGAGTATGACCCCAAAAAAGTAAAACTGGTAAGAATTAACCTGATATGTTTCATCTGCTTTTTAAGAACTTGAATATTTTTTTAAGAACTTGTATACTTGTATAGGAAGTTAATGAAACAGAAGCACAAGCATATATAGAACACTGGGATTCTGAAAGTTCATTTGCTTCTATACTTCCGGTAATTGGTATGACATTTAAAGATGAACATGAAGCCTATGATTTTTATAATGCCTATGCTAGAAACATAGGATTTAGTATAAAAAAGTACCATGTCGAATGAAGAAAGGATGGTACTTTGAAATTTCGCAAGTTATGTTGTAGCAAACAAGGGATAAAACAACCTCGGATGGGTCATATTCCTAAGAATCCACGTCTAGAGACCCGAATAAACTGTGAAGCTCAAGTTGAATTCAAAATTGATAAGAATGAGGTGTGGAGAATATCGAAAGTAGTACTAGAGCATAATCATCCCATGACAAGTCCAAATAAGAAGCACATGCTGAGATCACATAGGGTAATATTACCCCACCAATGTGCTTTAATAGATAAGATGACAGAATCAGGCATTAAGGCCCATCACGTGTTCAACTATTTTAAGTCAAGTGCAAGTGATAATATTGAAGTTGGTTGTACAAGGGACGATAGTACTAACTACATTCAAAGACGTAGAAGAAGAACAATGAATGTGAAGGAAACCCGAGGTATTCTTAAATACTTAAAGGATAGACAGACATCCGACCGTTCATTTTTCTATGCTATTGAAGCGGTTGAATCAGGAGAGATTACTTTTTTTTTTGGGCCAATGGAAAATCTATTATAGATTATCAATATTTTGGTGATGTGGTATGTTTTGATACTACTTTTCAAACAAATCAGTATGACATGCTATTTGCACCAATAGTTGGCTTAAATCATCATAAACAAACAGTGGTATTTGGAGCGGCCCTATTATTTGATGAGTCTGCAGATTCATTTATTTGGCTATTTGAGATATTTTTGCAAGCTATGTCTGGCCTCTATCTTGTTACTATTTTTACAAATCAATTGGCAGCAATAGCTAGAGTAATACAGACGATAATGCCTAATACTGCTCATCGCTTATGCTTATGTCATATCTTTAATAATGCTACCATACATCTATCCAATGTAATTCATGGTAATAGTGCACTTAAGTCAGATCTGAAAAATTGCATATATGAACGGAGCAAAACTAGTTTTGAGAAATGATGGGCTGATATGTTAATGAAGTATAAACTTCATGAACAACAATGCATGATAAATTTTTATAAAGTGCGGGAAAAATGGGCAGCGTGTTATAGGACTAAGACATTTTGTGCAGACATGTCAACAACCCAGCAAAGTGAAAGTATGAACTTCCACTTCAAGAGATTTTTTAAGAAAAGATCTGCTCTTTTCGAGTTTTTAGACGAGTATGACAAGGCACTAAGTTTTTTTTGGGAGAAGGAAATAAAGGCTGATTTCAAAACAAGAAACAGCACACCCATTACTGTTTTCGGGAACATGTGTAGAGCGGCATTAGTGGTTTATACTAGAAAAATATATAAGGAGTTGGAACAGCAGTTTCAATTTAATTTAGATTGTGAACTTCAATTGATTGGTTCAGATAATTTCCAAAATAGTTACAAAATATTTTCGCCAAATCATGCTAGAGATGATATTGTCAATTACACCCCTTCTTCTGTTACACTTAGCTGTACGTGTAAAATGTTTGAGAGCAATGGTATTTTATGTATGCATGGTATAAAAGTGTTGGTAGGTAATAATATCAACTATTTACCAAAGCACTACATTTTAAAAAGGTGGACAAAATATGCTTGGGAAGGTGATGGATCCAGGACATGTCTGCCCACAATTGATTCGTCAGGCAGAGAGAGTTTGACATCTATGTATACTCGAGCGTGTCAAGATCAATATGTTATATCAACAATGAGTATGCACTCGAGAACAACACTTGAGCATATTATTACTGCAACTAAGCAATTGAGATTAAATGTAGAACATATATTACGTAATGATCCTCAACCACTACCTGAGGCAGAGGATAACCAAATATTACTATCAAGCCACCAGTAGTGAAGAAACTTCCAAAAGAAAAATGGAAGAAGGGTGTACTTGAGCGAAGACAGATCAATCGTCATTCTACAAGGGCAAGAAATGTTAATACGCCTCCTATACACACGCCTACGTATGGTAGAGGCTCCCAGGTATAACAGCAATGTTTGAATGTTATATTGTTGTATTGAATATTGTAGTTGTTATAATGAATCACTGTATTGCAGGTGTCAAATAGCTACTAGAATATTGCAGCCCCATTGTCTTATACAGCCATGATGATGGGAGCTTCATCATATTATGTAAGTGTGAATATACAATAGTTTTCGAATTTGTGTTCAGCGTTATTGACTTTGTTGCCTTGTTTTATAATGCAGTGCTCAGATGAACAATCACAAGTTAATCGTCCATATGGAGGCACAGAAGAATGCAACTATCATGAGTTTTTTAAAAAGTTTTTAATATGTGTTGTAATATGATGATTCATAACATTGTGGGATTGAACAATCACAAATTATTGACTTTGTTGTAACTTGATTCAATTGTTGTAATGAATAGACACAAATTATTATTGCATTATTCAAATCAGATCTTCAATAGTTAAAACCACACAAAGTTCGTAGAACACTTATTCAATATTGTATAAAACCAGATCTGGAAACCACTCTAAATTCGTATAACACATATTCAATAAGGTATAAAACCAGGTCTTCAACAGTTTAAACCATTCTAAATTAGTATAAAACCAGATATTCAACAGTCCAAACCACAGAAAATTCATATAAAACATATTCAATATTGTATAAAACCAGATCTTCAATAGTTCAAACCACTCGAAATTCGTATAACACATATTCAATATTGTATAAAACTAGATATTCAACAGTTCAAACCACAGAAAATTCATATAAAACATATTCAATATTGTATAAAACCATATCTTCAATAGTTCAAACCACTCGAAATTCGTATAACACATATTCAATATTGTATAAAACCTGATATTCAACAGTTCAAACCACAGAAAATTCGTATAAAACATATTCAATATTGTATAAAACCAGATCTTCAACAGTTCAAACCACTCGAAATTCGTATAACACATATTCAATATTGTATAAAACTAGATATTCAACAGTTCAAACCATAGAAAATTCGTATAAAATATATTCAATATTGTATAAAACCAGATCTTCAACAGTTCAAACCACTCAAAATTCGTATAACACATATTCATTAATGTATAAAAAACCAGATCTTCAACAGTTCAAACCACTCAAAATTTGTATAACACATATTCATTAATGTATAAAAACCAGATTTTCAACAGTTTAAACCAGATCTTCAACAGTTAAATACATACATTTACATCAATAGACCATCTTCATACATCACATAATTGGCCCTTAAGTAGTTCGTAACTTACAAGTGCCCTCAATTTGGGCATGTCTAGCTGAGTGAAGTTAAAGGGAATATCTTTAGAAACATAGTCAATGTACTTCATTACAAGAATAACACAATCCACACTATCAGAGTCTTGTTTAGGACAATTTTCATCCCAGGTGAATTGCCATTTTGCCAGATTTTTCTTCTTATTCCCACGACTGACAGAGAGTATATGAAACCTTAACAATTCAAACTGTATCTATATTCAAAGTAATATAATTATCAGAAACATCTAAGATCTGTATATTAAAAAAAAAGACAGTAATAGATTGCTAGGAGGGACTCACATATCCTTCAACGACACCATCATTCACTTTGGTTGGGCTCAAAGAGTTGTACCCTATTATCATTCGCTTATCAAAATTCAGGTATAACAAATACCAGTGGTTTGATTCACATACTGGAGCAAAAATTCTATGCACATATCTTATAGACTTTCTATTGAGATGTTCAAGTAGATTGAAACATCCACCAAATTTTTCCTTATCCTAGCAATTCCAAGCGGCAGGTTGAATATATGCAAAGGGTTTATACTTTTTTTTGTTACGTCGTGATCTTGCCACTAGAAGGGCAACGTATGCATCTAAAACCTATAAAACCATTAAAGCGTGTTTCCTTAACAATGGTTATATATAAATCTATCTTATAATACTGATACTGGGTATTGTATAACCCAAACAATATATACTTACATCTTCAGCTACTAACGCGCCAAATGCCACATCACATATTGCAGACTTACGGACCTTCCATGGCTAGGATTTGTTAAAGTGTGTCAACTCCCAACTTAGATATAAATCAATTTCGTCCCTCATTTCGACTGAAATCATATCCCTACCACACCAGTCCTTTCTGCCCGCATACTGAAATTAGTGTGCTTAGACATTGGCTAATCAATAAAATCATAAAAAACAACACCAAGCTCAGGTTAGAAATTATTTCAATATTTTACCACTTACGACTGGGATATCTGGAGCGTTCTCATCCACGGCTACCGCCTATGAAAACAATAACATTGATATAAACATATATCAGATGACTTTCATGCATATACTAGTAATTCCAAGCGTATACACAATTACTTAATCATACCTCTATAACCTTTGCTTTTTTTCTTCTCTTGAGTATATGGGCTAATACATGCCCATGAGGCCCTTTTTATTCTCTTCCCTTGTTGTGGTGCCTCTTCGCCTTCGACGGCCTGGGCTTGGCCATCTAATGCCTCATCTTCACTCCAACTGAGTTCCTCCTCTATGACCTTTATTTTTAGAGCTTCTATTTCAGTTTGAAGCCTTCTATTTTCAGTGGCTAACTCCGTTATTCTTTCATCTTGGATCTCTGCTTGAAGAGAAAAACCAATCCTCAATTCTTCCTTCTCAACTTCTTTCTCATCTCTGGTACGTATAAGGGGTATTCTTTCTTCTTCCAACAGTTGTAACTTGGACTTCAACTGTTCCCCTTCTTCTTGCAAAACGTGTAAATTGGCATTCAGGTTTTCCCTTTCTTCTTCCAACAGTTGCAACTTGGACTTCAAGTTTTCCCCTTGTTCTTGCAACAACTGTATATTGGACTTCAAGCATTCCCTTTCTTCTTGTAATAGTTTTATTTCAGACTTTAGTTTAATATTTTCATCTGAACTATGGCTTACTTCTGTGTGCAAGTGGGTGCTTTCACTTTCTTCTTGTCTCACCTGAAACTCAAAATTATGCACTGTTAATATCATATTGCCAAGGCACTCAGTTATTTACTGTACAATATGCATACTCACAGGGACAATGCTAAATTTGTTGTTGGTGTGGAGTTCAAGTTCTAGAGTATTTCCATGTTCCGACTCATGCTCATCTTCATCTATTTCAATTTCAAAAATAATCTACAGCAATAAAAATTATTTTAAATATAAAAACATATGATGTTATTCTCCATTTTCAAAGCTATGTATATACAAATACCGAATGTTTGTTTAAGTTTGGAATTCCTTTGAAAAACATGTTGCGTCTGTACAGTTTTACTTTATGCCAATGAAAGTGCCGAGGGTACATACCTATGACCCTAAAATCCATATATATTTTTAAATGCTCATACAGCCAAATCTGCAACAACAAATAAGAAAAAATATTAACTCACAGTTCAAGCCACACAAAATTATTAGTTGGCAATGAAAATATCAACTTACAGCAAGAACAATAGTACATCCGAAAAATCCAGAGGGCAACTTCTTCTTTCAGGATGTAGTCAGTTCATTACATAAAAAATCATGGACAGTCACTGCCTAATTATAGTCTTGAATTTTTTTCTAGGTCTTCAACGTAATAAACAAGACCCGCATCCAGATTGTAGCTCAGGCGACTAAACAAGAAACAACAGAAGAGATATAATATTCCCAATCTTCGGATTCTGTCTTCACTCCCCATTTGCCCCATGCGACAAATAATTCTCAATTTCTCTTCGAGAACACTTCTATTAATATTACGTCCATCAAATTCTTCTGTACAGAAAGGAGTAATTGGTCGGTCCGTCTCAACTCTAACCAACTCTCCTTGTGCTAGAAATCCAAGGATGATTGATACATCCTTCACTGAAAATTCTACAAAATTTCCATTAATATTGAACCCCCTCCTATCAGGTTCCCATATTGACTGAAGGTATTCCACTGCTAATATGTCAAGCAGTATAGATGGACCTTGCGATAAATGTCCAAATGGGGTCAACGCTAAATGTTCTTTAATCACGTTACCCCCTTTAACTTCAGAGATAAAATTATGAATCCTATTCAGTGAACATCTACTGAGCACTAGACGATGACCCTTCACCTGTCCTTTCCTTTTGACGGGTTTCCATCGTTTGTATACATATCCAGTAGCATCATGTTCCCCAGAAGTAGAAGTAGAACTCATTTCTGTATGAATACACTATCATTTGAAACGGTAGAGCAACATATAGTATCATGTACATATTAGCATATAATAATAAGCAACTTTAATCAAGTGGAAATAGACTTGTAATTGTTGAAGATCTGGTTTTATATAATATTGAATATCTGGTTTGAACTGTTGAATATCTGGTTTTATACAATATTGAATATTCTGGTTTGAACTGTTGAATATTAGGAAACTATCATTTTGTGTGGTTTGAACTATTGAATATCTGGTTTTATACAATATTGAATATGTGTTATACGAATTTTGTGTGGTTTGAACTGTTGAATATCTGGTTTTATACATTATTGAATATGTGTTATACGAATTTAGAGTGGTTTGAACTGTTGAAGATCTGGTTTTATACAATATTGAATATGTTTTATACGAATTTTGTGTGGTTTAAACTGTTGAAGACCTAGATTTATACCTTATTGAATATGTGTTATACGAATTTAGAGTGGTTTGAACTGTTGAAGATCTAATTTTATACAATATTGAATATGTTTTATTCGAATTTTATGTGGTTTAAACTGTTGAAGACCTGGTTTTATACCTTATTGAATATGTGTTATACGAATTTAGAGTGGTTTGAACTATTGAAGATCTAGTTTTATACAATATTGAATATGTTTTATACGAATTTTGTGTGGTTTAAACTGTTGAAGATCTGGTTTTATATCTTATTGAATATGTGTTATACGAATTTAGAGTGGTTTGAACTATTGAAGATCTGGTTTTATAAAATTTTTTATATGTTTTATACGAATTTTGTGTGGTTTAAACTGTTGAAGATATGGTTTTATACAATATCAAATTTTATATGAATTTTGTGTGGTTTGAATACACTTTCATTTGAATGTTATAATCAACAACAAATATATACTTAGGAGAAAGACGGAAACAAGAGATTGTGAGAGCTAGGGTTTCACAATCCAAGAGGTTGTGAGAGGGCAGACAGACGTTGTGGCCTCAAACCCTCATCCCAGAAGTTTACGGGATTCAAACAGAAGCAAAATGGAAACTAGAATGAAAGACACGAGAGATTGGGGAAGGGTACTTACCGACGGAGGTCGTGAGAGGGTAGACAGATGTACTTACCATCGTCAGTCGTGAAAGGGCGTACACAGACGTCGGTGCCATCGGCGTTCGTGAAAGGGTGTACACAGGCGTCGAACGCCGTTGACGACCACCAAAGGGGACGGGAGATGGTTGGAGTGCAGGTTGGTGAAAGAACATCGTCGGAGCTCGATTAGGGCTACGGAGATATTTTATGAAGGCCGCCGATTAGGGTGTACAAAGGCGTCAAAGGCCGCCGACGACCACCGGAGAGAGGCCGGAGATGGTTGGAGAGGAGGTTGGCGAAAGAATCTTGTCAGAGCTAGGGCTGCGGATTTTCGTTTGCAAGGGAGAGCGAAAATGAAGCGACATATGAGTTTTAAACTCTAACTCAACTGAGGTTAGAGTTAGATGCCGTGAGTTACGGCCGTCTCGAATGGTCAACGTTGGCTTGACTTTTGATAAGGTATAAGACATATTCAATATCGTGTAATAATGTTATAACTCACTTATGGTATAAGAGTAATGGTTTATGGTATAACACGATATAGTGTAAATCATATATAACTATGGTATAAAATGTGCTTCAAGATTCGCGCTTGGAAGATCGTGAATCCCTTCTGTGATCGTCGCAGAAGGGGGTCCTTCCGCAAAAAAATTTTCAGAGCTCGGGGTCACGGTGAGAGACGTTAGCTCTCGTCGGCGGCGATCTTTGCCGAATCCATTCAAAAAGGAGAATGGCTGGAGACTAGGTTTTCAGCCCTCCTGACGCCGACGAGCTTAATATGGGCGGACAAGCGAGGTGAAGGGGAGGAGACATTTGCTCTCGCCAGTAAGGAGAAAGCGGTAAAAATCTAGTGAGGTCGGAGGGCATGAGGAGAGGAGTCATTGGGGAGTGTCACTGGTCTGACGAGAAAGGGGAGACGATGGGGTTTTAGTAAAGCCACGGCACTGACGAGCGCTCGATGGGAACTTCAAGCTACTCGCCGGAGCCATACCGTCGATAACTCAGATTCCTGAAGGGAGAGGGGCTGGGAATTAGGTCGCGACCCTGTAGATGAAGATGCCGATGATTGGGTCCTTCCCCATTAGATGAAGATGCTGGTGTAGCGAAATCTGGTATGGGCGTAGTGCTGCAAAGCTTTCGGGACACGATGACTTTCAGGCAACGTAGGATGATTCCAGATTGCTGAAGATTCTGATCCAAGTTAATTTCCTATGAAACCTGGAATGTTAGACGCATGATCCTCTGCTTGCATTTACTCAGCGAATCGGATTGGGCGCCGCCCGAATCCGGATCTGGAATCTCCGCCCCAACGGGCAAATCACGCGTGCAATTGCGTGTGAAGAGAGCTGACAGGGACGCAGCATGGGCAGCGCGTCACCTCGAGAGTCGCATTGATTCGGGCGAAAATGGGGTAAAGCGAAGGAAAAATAGGAGAGAGAAGGGGGCTTCGTCTCTAGGCACGGGTGCATTCGCCAACCTTCATCATTTGCGTCTCCCTTCCTTCCGACTAGCTAAGTCGTCGTTTCCCTGTCGGACATTCACCGGCGAAGTGCTCCTAGGGTTCCGGTGGTGCGGGTGGGTGGTGGAACACCCAGGAGAACTTTGTTCCCCCCTTTTCCGCGTTGACGCCTTCGTCCTCCTCGTATCCAACGTCGCCGCTACCGTCGCTGCCGCCGACCACACCTCCGGACCTCCTTGGAAGGCGCAGCCGACAACCACTTCACTGGAAAGAAGGAGCCGACGGCCTGAGTGATCGCCGAGGTACCGCTCTAACTCCTCTCTTATTTTTCGGCGATCTCGTATACTGCCTGGTGGGCGTCTCCTTCCCCGGTCGAGCTCGTGTCACTCCTGGTGGCCTCCCTTCTTCACCTTCTTCCTGTCCGACGCTGGCTACCTATGTGCGTGAAGTACCGACTCAGACCCGCCTACGTGCGGCTGCGCGCTGAGCTCGCCGGACGAGCCCGGCTCCGCCTGTGTGCGGAGCTTCTTCTTCCTTCCCCGTTCGCCTGCGTGCGAGCTTTGTCTTCTTTCTTCCGTTGCCTATGCGCGATCCTCACCATCCCAGGTCGCGCCGCTTGCGTACGACTGCCGCCGCCTGTTCCGGACGGCTTGGTGAGTGGAGCAGCCCTTCAACTGCCGTCCATCCAACAGACCTCCCGTAGGCATTGCAGCAGCGTCCCTTCTCTGTGGTGGTGACATGGGTCGTCGGGCCACCCTCTCCCTCAGCTATCTTCTCAGTTGAACTCGCCTTCATGCGAGTGTGGTTCTATTGACGCCGGCTGTCGCCGGTCTGGTTGGTTGCCTTAGGGCAGACCTCCCTTTCTGGCCGTTCTCGCCCGCATGCGAGAAGGATGAGTCCGTTGGTTCCTTCGTCCCCTACGTGGGACGTCACCGTCGGAGCATCGTCCGGCGTCTTCGCCAGCGTGCAAGTGAGGAGCTGTCCGGGTCCATTCCATTACCGACGTGTGTTACCATGTTGACGACCATCCGTGATCGCCGGCCGCCGGCTTGATCTCTGGACGTGAGGCATCACAGGCAGAGGTCACGATGTTGAAGCACGGTGCGGCGGCTTCGATAGCACCGACCGTGGCCGATCACGGCCAGGGGACCATCGTGTGACGACCCACATTTTGGCCCACAGCCTACTTGAGCGCTCCTGTTGTTCGGGTCGGGGTACGGGATCGAGTGTCGCCCGAATCCGGATCCGATCCCGTTAGCCTATGGGGTTCACGTGCGTCATGGGAGTGGGCGCGAAGACGCGATAGGACGCATCCGGGAGCCTGCCCTTCCAGAGGGGTGCGTTGCTCCACAGAAGCTGAGAAATTCCTTTGGGATGTGGAAGCACATTCCCAAATTATTCAGATCCTTGAGGGGGAGCAAGCCTGAGTTTGCATCGCGTATCCTTTTGGAGAGGCAAAGCTGTGGCGGCGGGCTCAGGCCGCGCCAAATTTATTCGGGACCGATCTAGCCCTTAAGCCTTTCTTGGGAGAGGCTTAAAATGCAGATAGTGACTGGGTTCCTTCCGGGGAACTTGACTAGTTCTATCAGGGTTGCCCTCGAGAAAGTCCGGTATGTTACGAACATCCGGGACTATGCGCAGCAGATTTATCAGGCTGCGGAAGCGTTAGTAGACCACTTGATGTTTGGGCAACATGTTCCCTCCTTAGCCTTTGCCACTACGAGTGGTGCGGATTTTACCTCGCGAATGGAGAACTCGTTCGCCTTGAAGGGCAAAGAGCCATTCATGCGAGAGAGTCGGCCCACGACACCAAAGCTGACAAAGACGGTCGGAGACCCGTCCACCTTCTGCAATAGCAGAAGAGGAGAACAGTGTACGAGATAAGGAGACGTTCCTGAATCCACTGGTATTGGGCACTGCCTCCACTAGTAGTGAGAGGCCAACGTTACTGTATGTTGTGTCCCTTATAAACTCCCAGTCGGTGAACGCTATGATTGATACCGGTGCGTCGCACTTTTTCATTAGCGAAGCCACGGCTAAGAGAGTTGGACTCAGGATGTCCCCAGCACCAGATCGAGTGAGGTCGGTTGGTGCAGTAGACCCCGAGGTCTTAGGGGTATCGTACGATGTGGATATCGTCATTGGCAGTTGGCAGGGCCGCTGCCATGCGAAGATTCCGAAACTGTCAGGCTATGAAGCAATCTTTGGCCTTAAACTTTTGGTCAATGAAAGATAGCTGTGATGCCTTATCTGTATGGGTTACAGATATACGATGAGGATTCCCCTTGCCTCGTGCCGTGCATTGGAAGCACAGAGCCAAGGAAGGAAAAGAAGAGGGACTCCCCGGGAGTGCCCTTGTCAGCGAACGCCTTGGCTACAAGGTTGCGCCAAGGAGATCCGACGCTTATGGCCATTTGGGTGGAGGGCCCCACCCGAGAAGGAGTGAGATGATCGGTGTCAGTCGGTCTTTCAAGACTTGAAATAGCGCATAACTTCTGAACCGATGCTAAAATTGCCAGATTGTGGGAAACCTTTCGAGGTTCAAACTGACGCTTCAGATCAAACAATCAGTGGTGTGTTGATACAGGATGGGCATCCTATAGCTTTCGAGAGTCGAAAGCTGAATGAGACAGAGCAGAGATACTCTACGCATGAAGAGGAGATGGTAGCAGCAGTACCTGCCTCCGAACATGGAGAGTTTATCTCCTGGGTAACGCTTTCGTGGTGAAAACTGACAATGTGGCGAATAAATATTTCACCACTCAAAAGAAATTATCGGCAAAATTGGCCATATGGTAGGAATTCCTTGTAGAATTCCAGTTCCAGTGGGAACACAAGCCTGGAAAGGCTAATGTGGTTTCTAATGCATTGAGTAGACTTAATGCTTTAGTCTGCTTTGCGATCTTCAGAGTGGAAGATGATCTCCTTACAAGGATAAAAGTAGCAACTGTTTTCGATGAGACATATCGAAAGATTGTTGAGCAGATCAAGTCAGGTATGACCCGACGATATTATTTGGGCGTTGATGACATTGTCATGGCCCGTGGTGAGAGGCCACTAGTCCCCGCATCTGATGGATTACGGCATGAGGTACTTAGGGAGCTCCATGATACCCCTTGGTCGAGTCATCTAAGACAAAGGCGCATGTTTGTCTTGTTGTCTAGGTCATGTTATTGGCCAGATATGCGTGCCGACATTAAGATGTTTGTCTGCACATGTCTTGTTTGTCAGCAAGATAAGGTCGATCAGAGGACTACCTCTGTCATTTTGTGACTATGAGTTAAAAGGACTGGGTGAAGTGAATTGATTCGGAACAATTTGCCTACAATCTCCACAGATCATCATTGATGGGGCACAACCCCCTTTGAGCTTGTGTTAAGGAGACAACCCTAACTCCTGTTGATATCGCGATGAGGACCTCCGAGGGGAGATGTCCTACGGCTCAAGGGACAGCTCGTGAGCGTGTGGAGTCACTCCAGGAGGCTAGGGACAGTCTCAAGCTAGCAGCTAGACGAATGCAACAATATGAAAAATCATCGACATCGGGATGAAGCTGCATCTGACTTTCCATGTGAGCTTCCTGAAGAGATTTCATTAGGTTCCAGGGGATCCGACTCGGTCACAGTCGCTTCGTGCGTCTCCAACCCAAATAGCAGCCTAGCCTAGCTCTGCTTGCATTTACTCAGCGGATCGGATTCGGGCGCCGCCCGAATCCGGATCCGGAATCTCCGTCCCAACTGGCAAATCACGCGCGCGGTTGCGTGTGAAGAGAGCTGACGGGGACGCAGCATGGGCGGCACGTCGCCTCGAGAGTCGCATTGACTTGAGAGAAAACGGGGTAAAGCGAAGGAAAAATAGGAGAGAGAAGGGGGCTCTGTCTCTGGGCACTGGTGCATTCGCCGTCCTTTGCCGTTTGCATCTCCCTTCCTTCCGGCCAGCTAAGTCGTCGTTCCCCTGTCGGACATTCGCCGGCGAAGTGCTCCTAGGGTTCTGGTGGTGCGGGTGGGTGGTGGAACACCTAGGAGAATTTTGTCCCCCCCCTTTTCCGCGTCGACGCCTTTGTCCTCCTCGTATCCGACGTCGCTACCGCCGACCACACCTCCGGACCGCCTTGGAAGGCACAGCGGACAACCACTTCACCGGAAAGAAGGAGTTGGCGGCCTGAGTGATCGCCGAGGTACCGCTCTAACTCCTCTCTTATTTTCCGGCGATCTCGCGCACTGCCTGGTGGCCATCTCCTTCCCTGGTCGAGCTCGTGTGGCTCCCGGCGGCCTCCCTTCTTCGCCTTCTTCTTGTCCGATGCCGGCCGCCTGCGTACGTGAAGTACCGGCTCGGACCCGCCTGCGTGCGGCTACGCTCTGAGCTCACCGGACGAGCCCTGCTCTGCCTGGGTGTGGGGCTTCTTCTTCCTTCCCCTCTCGCCTGCGTGCGAGCTTTGTCTTCTTCCTTCTGTTGCCTGTGCGCGACGCTCGCTGTCCCAGGTCGTGCTGCCTGCGTACGACTGCCACTGCCTGTTCCGGACGGCCTGGTTAGTGGAGAAGCCCATCAACCGCCGTCCATCCAACAGACCTCCCGCCGGCGTTGCAGCAGCGTCCCTTCTCTGCGGTGGTGGCGTGGGTAGTCGGGCTACCCTCTCCCTCAGCTATCTTCTGAGCCGAACTCGCCTTCGTGCGAGTGTGGTTCTGTTGACGCCGACTGTCGCCGGTCTGGTTGGTTGCCTTCGGGTGGACCTCCCTTTCTGGCCGTTCTCGCCCGCACACGAGAAGGACGAGTCTGTTGGTTTTTTCGTCCCCTACGTGGGACGTCATCGTCGGAGCGTTGTCCGGCCTCTTCGCCGGCGTGCGAGTGAGGAGCCGGCTGGGTCCTTTCCATTACCGATGTGCGTTACCGTGTTGATGACCGTCCGTGATCGCCGGGCGCCGACTTGATCTCTGGATGTGAGGGTGAGTCCCGCTTGGGGAAAATACTGTGGACCCCATCCGACGCGGTCGGTCATGGGTGTGTCCCTCTTGGGTTCAGGTGAGCCCGGTTTGACTCGACGACACCGGTCTTCGGTGAATCGTCTACGTTGACCTGAGCCGTGTTGGAACGACAGCGATCTTTGTTGAGTCCATAGTCGGGCTGGGAGTCGGTTCGAGGAATCGACTCCGCCGGTCACACCCAATCTAATGGTTTCGACCGTTGTGATTCCTGCGTTGACGTATTTGGACTCGAGTCAAGTGTTAACTCTTATGTAAAATATTCAAAAAAATATTATTGTAATTCAGAGCGTGACACCTGAATACAAAGACTCCAGTGATTTGGGTCGGATCTGTTTCATTTAGATCCGAACCGAATCAGATCAATTTTAGATAAGTAAATGATGATGATTTTTTCCTTTTAAACATTCTTTCTCCGATTCGGAATCTGTTTCTTTTCACACTTTCTCTAGTTTTAAATTTACTTACTTTCTAGTCTTTTTGAGTCTCGTCGAAGTGTGTTTTTACTCTAGACAACTTAGTTGAGGTAACAAAGTTCTTCCGCAAATTTTATTCTTCTCTATTTCTTTGATTTGATGCCTGACTTCTTCTTGCATTGTCATGACTCCCCTTAGTAATTTTATGGTGATTTTTCTCTTTTGTCGAACCGGCTTCTTTTCTTTTCTTTTGTAAAAAATTTATTTCTGTTAGCCTTTGTTGCTTGCATCTTCTCTTTGGTAATTTTACATCGGCAGCCAGGCGATAGCGAATTAAAAATCCTTCACCTGCTTCAAACAACTAAGAAAGACGTTCTAATTTGTTCTTTTAATATTCTGATTTTTACCCTTCTTTCTATCTTCTTTTTTCTTTACTTTTACGCGAAACCCTTCTCCTGATTGTGGCTGAACTACAGGAAATCCTGGCAAAATCTTTCTTCTCTCTTTTGTTTTAGGACATAAATTCTGGAAGAGTTTTGGGATAAAATCCAGCGTCTTAAAAAAAAAAAAAAAAATATAGAGTCTTAAGGTAAAAGTCGCATGTTTTAGAATAAGATCCTGCCTAGCTTTAGGATAGAGATCTTGAAAGTATTTAGGATAAAAATCCTGGGATTGTTTAGAATAAAAATTCTGCCATTCTTTAAGATAAAAATCCTGAGAGAGTTTTGTTTCTTAGGGCATAGAAAAATCTGCTCACCTTAAACTTTTTCTTATGCTAATCGTATCAGTCGTCTGTCATGCGTGAAAAGAGTTGTGCTGCGAGAGAGTCGCTGTGTTGAGGCTTGAGAGCCTTTTTTTTTTCTTTTTTTTACCCCTTTCCAGTGTTGTGTTTTTATAAGAAGTGTCGACCAAGGCTTCCTGTCTGATTTGATTCGATATCCGATTTTATTTTCCTTTTCCTTAATTGCTGCTATCTATCACCACTTGCTTTTTTTTTTCTCTTTTCGGAAGTGTCCCCGAATTTATTTCACCCTTTTTATTCTATTCTCTTCACCACTTTCCTTGTGCGTAACGTGATTCCTGCTGTCAGTCTTTTGCTGATTTTATCCCGTGTGCTACAGATAATTTATTTCCCTCTTTGATTGATTTTTTTTGCCACCGCTCTTATTCTTACTTGATCTGCTTTCCTGCTGTATTTGGCGTTGATTCACATGGATATCAATTGATACAAAACTGGCACCCAAATAATCTTTTAATTAGTAGCACGTGCTTCACATATCTAAGTAGTCAGTTGGCCACAATTGTGTTATGCGTGTTCGCATAACTCTGAAAATAGTGCAAGCATGATTGATGTAGCTGGTGGCGCAGAACGAAAGTTTGAAAATTGCTGGAGAAAAAAAAAAGAAGAAAAAAAGAAACCCTTAGCTTAGCAAGCTAAAGGGGAAGAGGAAAACTACATTTCTTAAACTTAACCTCATAAGGAGGAAGACAACACCAGGAAGGTTTCAAAAATATACTTAACTTCACTAATCAACTTGGAACGTTTACATCAGTTTTTAAAGCCCCTTTCACCCTCACGTTAACTTAATTTCTCAACATATATCTGATGGGTCTGTTTTCCCTCTTCAAACTAGATGGTGAGGATGAAACCGACGCTTGGATTTCTTTGCTTGTGGGTGAAGCAATTGCAGGAGATTGTAGGCGCATGCGGTTGGCTGGAATTGGCAGGCGCGTGCTGGATGAAGGTGGCGCTGATTGGTCCTTGGGCGCATGCTGCTTGCTCTCAGCTGGCGCCTAGATTTGGCTGGTCTTTGGAGTGGTTGCAGGCTGCATGCGCATGGTACTTGGTGGAGATGAATCGGATGGAAGTTGCACACTTTTTGGTTGCCGTGAAAGGGTGCCTTTGGTGTGAAGCTGGAAATGCGTGGGAGTTTGGTTGGGGTTTTGCAATGTTGACTTGACTTCCTTGTTTGTTGCCAGCATCATGAATGTTTGACATTAGAGTAGCGCATTTGGAGATTGTTGTGCTGGTTGCTTTATTTTGATTGGCTTGTTGATTTAGACTCTGGAGATTGGCTGGAATTGATGAGCCTTGCTGATTTGGATTTGGAATTCTTTGAAGATTGTTGATGTTGACTGAAGAGGATCTATATGTTGACTAGAGTTGACTTATTTATAGTCATTTGACTATTGAAGCTTGCTGTTGACCTGGCTGATAATTTTTGACTTTCGCTAATCCTAATTAAATAAGAGGAATTTAAAGCTTAACTAATTGCTACCTAATACATTAACTAAAAAAATAAAAACAGATTTAAGAAAATAATCCTAAGCTACTCCTAATAAAATAAGAGGAAAGTAAACTAAGTTCTCAAATATGTTCCTACATAAGCTGGTACCTCATGAATTCAACTCATTTGACTTATGGTCACTTGTTAATTGGATGTGAAACATGATATGGCAGGATCTGACAGTTTAATCATGCTTGAGATTGGTTTCCCACGTGGTGTAGCTTCTGAACCAGATTGATCAACTTTACCATTAACTTCCCTGGCCTTAGCATAGCTAAAGTGGCACTAATTGTCTCAACCTTTGCTGGTGAGGCTTTAACTAAATAGTCAACCCCTTTGCTCAATCTCCTTAGTCCCTGCAGCATGGCATTTTCAGTGCTTATATCAGTGTACGTGGCGCAACAAGACTTCCCATTACAATTGCACCATCAGGAATAATTCCAGGAATATCTTGGATCGTTCTTTCATCAGAATATGTGTATCTAACTGATGGTTCCCTATTTGCATATTTGCAGCAGCTGCAGCATGGGAAGAAGCATCCGTTGCTGCCAGATCTTCAGCAGTAAGTAAATCATCAAGAAGAAAGCCTACAACTAAACCTTAAACTAGTTACGACTGAAAATACACATCTGATGGAAATCTGAAATTTAGTTAAAACAAATGGTACTATCCAGATGTAAATTTACGACAAACTCCTTATACACATTATTTCATTACACATCTTAAGATATTGTCCTTAATCCAGTTATGTTTGATACACTAAATTTGCATTATTCTTTTATGAAATTTGAAATTACAAAAGAACTTAATATACTCTATGTTGATATTCTCAAGTTAACTTTATCTAATCCATCAGTTTGTTACCCCTAAACAGGTGTAATTCTCAGTCCAGCTTTTGGTTAACTAGGTCAAGTAGACAAGTACTAGTACACAATCAATTACTGCTAATTTTATCGGGCTGCAACTTCTTGACCTGAATCTAGTGACGGATGAGTGAGATTATCTGTTCGCTGCATATAAATAGTTTCAAATATTTTTGAACCAAGGACAAAGTAAATATCTTATGATACAATGGGCACCATTATAATGTACTGGCAGGTAAAGAGAGTGCTTGTTTAGACCATACCGTTAAAGGAAGTTTGAATTTTGTTTGGGAATAGAGAATGAATTTTAAATTTTTGTGCTATTCCAAATCCATGCGAGTATAATAAGCAAAAAGGATGTGATTATAACTGTTATCCTTGTAGCATGATCTAGAGATGGCAACAGATGGTGAGGAGGCACACACAAGTCACAAGTCCGCACTCTAAAAGTACCCTTGATGTTCTCCTTGTCCATGCCTAGAGCTGGTCTCGGGAGTAGGAAACAAGCCTTAGGAGCCTTTCTTCTTGCTTGGAGATGCACCAATAAGAGAAGAAGAGGATGAGAGGGCACACTCATTTAGAGCAGAGAAACTTGAATTAGGGAAGCATAGAACGAGAAGGACTGATTACTCTTATTCAGTCTTACCCTTTCATCATGCATTCTAACCAATCTTCTTCAAATCCAATCTATCTCTTTCTCTTCCTTTTTGTGCAAATAACTAGTTCAACACTATATGGCATGTGAGCACAGAAAAATATGAAAACATCATTCGAGGCTCGAAAGTCGCTCTGATATCACTATTGGGAAACCCCAGAGATATTTTACAAATTTTGACATTACAGATTACATACGTAGCGGAAGAATATCCCCGAAACAGGCCGGTCCCAAAAACCCAGTGAAGATCGTCTTGCGAGGGGATGGACACGATGAGATAGAAAGTACCTAGAGCAAGTGGAGGCCGATGTCGAGGTAGGCGCCCAAGCGTACGCCCTCTAAATCTCACACACACGGATGCCTCAAGTCCTCTTCTTCCGTGCCCGGTTCTAGCCTCGGGAAGAAGATCCAAGCCTTTGGGATTCTTCTACACAACTTGCGCCGCCACTATGAGAGGATGCACCAAGAGGACTGAGTAGAAGAGGTGGAGGATGCCACCAAGCACTAGAGCTCCTTGCGCCAAGAGGAAGGAAGGATGAGAGCTTGCTGCTATGTAAGATGGAAGAGACACTTGCGCCAACACCTTGCTCTCGCCCCTTGAAAGCTCACGCCAATTGATTGCACACCAGGCCACACATATGCATGCTATTATATAGATGCAAGAGGTAACAAGGCAAAAGGGGTTTGGCACAAAATCATGAAGGGGTTATGCGGCTAGGGTATGAGAAGGAAGGGAATTAGGGTTAGGGTTAAGGAAAGACTCCATGCATTTTCCATAAACCCATTCCAATTAACCATATGCGCCCAAGACCTTCCTAAGAAGTCCTCCAAGCCATATCAGCCCCAAGACGCGCCAAAGAGGCAAGCATACCATCAAAGGATCGAGGGGGAGGTGCATAAAGCTTCCTAACGAAGCAAATTGTGCCACCCACACCCCATTATGCCCTTAGGCGCCAATGGGTTGGGTCTCTCCCCATTATACCCTTTTAGCCCATTAACTCTTCATTACAATTTATTAGTGGGCCTCATTGGGTAATGTGCAAACCCAATACTTCATTATGCATATTAACAAACTCATTGGATCCAATCCAATGTAACCCATGGTCAAATGAGGCTAACCATGGTTAATATTGGTCAATATACTAAAAATGAAGTTTTACTCCAATAAGTTTCTTCCATCTCATCAAGCCCATTGGCACTGATGAAATCTCCCAAATACATCCGAGCTATCTAATAACTCGATCATAAGGCTTCCTGATCAATACGAGAACTCGAGTATTAAGGTGTGCGACCCTGTCGGTTCCTCTGAAGTTAGCAGTGATGACCTAAGGTCGTCACAAGCAGTGAGTGGCACCTAGCAGTGCATCGCTGCATCTAAGTCCTCGGAATGGATATCGACATCGATATCCCCATCATCGCAACTAGGTACAGATCCATTACAGTCTCTTTACAGAACTGATATCTGATTGGACAAGTGTGTCATCACTTGTTTTCACCCAATCTCACGGTCATGACTAAATTAGGTCTTCACCTGGGTATGGCCATACACTTTCAGTCATAGAACCATAGTGGAGCTCCATGGATATCAAGCTTCCTTCAGGAAGGGGCAAATCCTCTGTCTGTACATTGACCTTCTCATATGGGTTGTGACATGCTCAATGACAACGGTTATTACCTCCCAACTACGACGAGGTGTTAGGTTGTATCAAAGCATGTCCCTAACCAAATAGAATAGTCAAAGACCTTAAGTCAAGGAATCAATGCATCTCCTGTCACTTGTGAAGATAACTTATGACACAAAGTCATTGCCTCACAATGGGTCGGTCCAGTATATCAACCACTGATATACCAATATGTCTGCGTTAGCACCTCGTGCCTAGCTAGCCCACATACTAGTCTCACATGTACTAGAGTTGTCTCATATCTACTAGGAATTTGATGACACCAAAATATATAGTATATTTTGTATCATTTTAGATATCTTTTCATGCTAAATTGAGAATCTTTTACTTGTTTTTATGCTGAATTCATTAAATATTGCAAAATCTACCTCTATTTTGGTTTTTCATGATTTTCAGGTAAAAAGGTACTATTTTGAGGTGTTTTCAAGCAAAATTGAAGACATAGAAGAGTTACCATCATCAAGAGGAGATCACCCGATAAATTTTATGCAAAATGGAGTAACTCCCCAAAATACGGTAGTGCCGTAATTTATATTACGGTACCGTATTTTCGTACGGTACCGTAATATCGAGCCACTTCCGTAATTTGGAAAAATTCCGAACATAAGATTTTGTTGATTTTACGGCACCATCGTAAAGAATTACACGGGCCGTATTTTGGAGCGTTTCATACTAGAGACTTTTTCTGATTTTACGGCACGGCCGTAAACCATTTCACAGTGCTGTATTTATCAGAGATTTCAGACCAGAGAACTTGTTAGATTTTACGGAACTGCCACAATAACTTTTACAGGCCGTAATATTGACACAAGGTTCACAGAACCAAAATACGGCACTGCCGTAAAATATTTTACAACTGTAATTTCCATTCAAAAACACGATTTTTATGGGTCCGAAACTTGCGTGGACCATATCTTTTGATTCAGACCTCCAAATTGAGATCCAAAAGATGCTGTAGACTTATATTTAAGAGGAGAAGACACATGAAGTGAAAGAAAGAATTTTTATCCAGTATCGAGGGAGCAATCGACAGAGAGGCGTCTAGGGTTCGTCCTCGCGCCGAGAGGCATAGAGACCACTTCAGGCCGTGATTTTCACGCAGAAGCTTTGCCTTGAGGAGGAGACAACACTCCAGAAGTTTCAGAGGAAAAGGAGTTCAATTGGAGAAGAAATCAAAGAAAAGGGAAGCGCCGCCACTGTTCATCGACGCCTCCTTGCAAAATACGGCTGTGAAATATTTCACAGCCATGCTGTATTTTCTTAACTCTTCTTTTCCTTTGATTTTTGATCTTCTGAAACTATGGCTTATTGTATTTCTCTTTCCATGCTAGCTTAATCATATTTTGGGACATGGGTGTAATTCACTTTGATCTTTAATGATTAGATAACTCTTATTTTCGTCAGAATAGTTTTATTATGATGATTCTACTTATGTGATTCTTTGTCTTTGATTCTCTATAGATTAATGTTATTATTCATATTTTAGAGTTCTCGCAATAAGGACCGAAAGGTGACTTGCATAAGAACTTGGAACCCTAGAATTGCATGTTAGGAACTCTCTTAGGTTAGTTCTTAATTATTTGATTTTAGTGATCTTATTGCCATGATGATAATTTGAATCTAGGGTAGAGTCGAGTTGTCAAACGTGAAGATCTTGCACGAAAGTGAGGATCGAAACGTTGGAGAACCATAAGTAGAACTTGTGTTGAGTCTCGGATGCACGAAAGTGATCCTTGAGATTCCACTTGAGACAATCAACTTAGAATTCGGATGCACGAAAGTGATCTTGAATTCTTTGATTGATGATTTACTTATCTTTAGCGTTGGGATATATCTTGCGCGAAAGCAAGGATTAGTCCCTGCATGATTGTTTGCACGAAAGTGAGATGGTCCCTTTATAAAGTAAATTAAGTCTTTATCATGATAAGATTAGTCTGACGACCTTTTATTTAAATCTAGTCATTAGAATTAAGGAGGATGAAACCCTAGTCCCAATGTTTCTCTCTGATTATCTGATTTCGTCTGTTTTTCATCATTGCTTTGCTATTATTCGGTTGCTTAGCTAGTAAGAATATAACTATTTGGTACTTAACAATAAGGTCTCTGTGGTTCGATATCTTTCTTTATTACTTCGATTATCCGTGCACTTGCGAAATACAACAAGTTTTTGGCATCGTTGCCGGGGATTAATCCAAGGTACACGCCAAATAACTTGGGATACAACAAGTTTTTGGCGCCGTTGCCGGGGATCTTAGTTTTGTTAATATCAAAATATTTGTTAGTATTGCTAGACTAAGTTTTATTTGTTTTAGATTTAACTTTGTTTTTTGTTTTTGCAGGTTTTGGATTTTCAGAATTTGTGACAGAACTGAGATTTTCTAAAATTTGTGAATTTGCTTGTGTTTTATATTTTCTATTTTTTTATATATTCTAAAAAAAATTTATTGATTGGTGTTGGATTATCTCTCTATTTTTGATAGATCTGAAAATATGTCTTTTCATCACAATTCATGGGCATCTCAAAGAAGGAAGGTATACATGCCACAAGGTAAGCATGAAGATGATTCTAAGTGCACTATTGCAGATAAATTGAAATTACACTCTATTTTTCTTATTAGATGTAATATTTGTAAATGTGATGATCATTATGCTTATGAATGTCAATTTAGAAATCATGCAATTCCCAATGCACCATGGTATCAAGATGATCATTATTATTCTAGTTGGGAAAATCAAACTTCTTTTTATGATGATTACTCTGATCATGTCTCTGAACCATACTATGAGGATACTAAAAAATCTAGCTTAGCAATCATGTTTGAAAAAATTATGGCAAGTCAAAGGCAAATGATGACCCATCAAAGAAAGAAAATTGAGGATCTTAAGGGTTTAGTTAATCAAACTTCTCTTCAAGAAGAATCTTTAACTGCTAATTTTGAAATTTTGGAAACTTAGTTAGCTCAACATGCATGTTTATTTGAGTTTGAAACTGAAGAACTTGATTTAGAAAAATCCCCCACTGATTATGATTGTTTTGAGATTGAGCCTTATGTGAACATTAATGCATCTCACTCTGATTTTGATAATTGTGAAATTGATTCCTTTGATAATTTAATTGTGGAAAAGTTTGAGGAAATTAAAATTGAAAAACCCTCTTTTAATGAAATTGATTCTTTTGACAATATATCATTTGTGGTTAATTCTGATGAAGGATATGAGGGGACTAATTTAGAAAGATCTTACTCTGATTGTGTTGATAATTTTGAAATTGATAAATTATTTGATAATGTGTATGAGGAAATTGATAAAAATTTGAATGTTATAAACACTGATGAATCTCACTCTGATGTTTTGCCCATATCTTTTGTTGAATCTTTTGATTTATTTGAAAATTCATGCTTTATTGAGGAATCTAATGAAAGACATAAAACTTATTTTGATGATCCAATGCTTATATCTTGTGATCAAAGTCCTATTGAAATTGAAGATTTAAATTTGAAGAAAGGACTAATGATTTTACTCTTTGACAAATTTAGGAAGATTATTGAATATCCTTTTTGTACAGTTGAAAATTTTGAATATCTTGATTTCTGCATATTTAAGAAAGCCACTTTGATTGTGATTTATATGCAATTCTAGATTTTTCGATTAGTGGCTAAAATTTTTGGACAAAGAAAATGCAGAAAATTGTTTGCTCTTTACTTTGGAACTGATTCACCTGCTTCACCATGAGATTTGATTTTTGGTCAAACTATGGACCTAAAAATTAGCGCTTCTTGGGAGGCAACCCAAGCACTCTTGTTTAGCTTTGTTTCTTTTATTTTAATTTATTTTTAAAACTAATTTTTCTTCTCTTTTTGTAGGTGAAAACAAGTTTTGGCGCATAATACGGCACCACCGTAATTAGTTTTACGGTACCGTATTTTCGATCTTTTTTCAACGGAAGGTTTTGTGATTTTTACAGCAGGGCCATAACGTCTTTCACGTGCCGTAATTTTGAGTGATTTCTTTCTGGAGAGTCTTTTGAAAAATACGGCAGTACCGTATTGTGCTTTATGGTGCCGTAATTTGAAACCTGCTTTCTGCATTCTATTTACTTGACTGGGTGTTTTCTTGCATTAATTTTAAGAAACTGGGTTGGGAAAATTTTTTATCTTTGGCACAACATTGAAGTACTCATCTTTGTCTCTCATCTGGATATATTTTTGCTGAATTTTAAAGTCCATGGATCTTTCTAAAACACATAGCATCTTTTCAATTCTGATTAATTTCTGCAGCAGTTTTTCTTAACTATTCTGATTAGCACTTTTACTGCAACTTTTTAAGATGCTTTAATAACTTGAAACCCTGATTTTTCACATGGAATATGAAGTTTGTGTGTCGTTCTATCCCGTGGATGAGTTATTTTCATGAAAATATTTTCTGATTATTTTAGGACACATGACAACTTTTCAAATTTGATTAACTTTTGTGCAGTTTTTGCAGTTTTGTAATCTGAGCAGCCTTCTTTCTGTTGATACTCTAAATTCCTGATAGATTTTGATCTTTTGATTTTCATACGTCTGAAAAAAAACATATCTCATTCTACAACTTGGTTTTGTCCATTTTCTTTTTGGATCATTAAATCTTATTCTTGGGTATGTCTACTTTTCATAAAAAAATTTAGTTGCTGCACTGTTTTCTTTCTGCTTGTTATTGCTTATTTTGCCTCCAGATCCAGAAATCTTCAAGAGCAACTGTCTTCCACCTCTAGCCACCACTGCATCTGCCTCATCACTGTATCCAGCCGTCGATACTGGATTATACCATCTACAGATTCTTACTTTTTCTACTGCCTCTTATTCTATTGATTTTATTTATTTATGCAGCAGACTCTTTATTAGTGACTGATTTTTTATCTGTGCAGCATTATCTCTTACACCACCGGCCGACATCTCACCTCCAGGACTGTGATCTCTAGCAGGCCACTAGAGATTACTCACTCTACTATCAGCACCATCACCATCATTGCTAGCAGCTTTTCAACTAACGCCTCTGTTCACCTCTGCTTCTTGCCTGCTCGACTCTTTCCATCGGCATCCTCTTCAATCCTCTGGCGACATCTCTGATTCTCCCTTGAGAAAATTATTTTTTTATCATTATTATTTTAGAGACTATTTCTAGACTGAGCCTTATGTATCTTAAATTGTGCAGGTAAAATTTTCAAAAGGCACATCCTTGGACCTTGCAGCATCTACCTCGACACTATTTGTGATCTGAGCCTTATGTATTTTCAGTTAGAGCTTGCTATATAGTTTTGTGAGTATTGTTTTCACTTTCCTGTGATTATTTGATTTGATATGATTATCTACACTTTTCTTCTCTTAGATCTATCATTTTACATCCTTTGCATTGTTTGAGCCTTATGTGATTATACGGATATATCACTTTACATCTCATGATCGTTGAGTTTGATGCTTCTACACCTCTATAACCACCGACACTGCTATTCTGTTTCACATGCTTTTTCGATGAGGTTATATTATGATATTTCGATATTCTGATGAGCTATCTTCGATATGGTTGTAGTATACATGATGATATATTTAGTGTTTACGATGATTGTTTTATATTGTTGATGACTTGATTGATTGATGATGAATAAACCTGTATTCATGATTAGAAAGAAACCTATCATGTTAGATTTATTTCTTCAATGCATATCTATCTTGTGAAATTTGACATTGGTTGATGCATGAAATTTTGGGTAGATGTGTTATTTGAGGAATGAGATCTAAAGGTGAAACTACTCCTTTGAATAAAATGTGATGTAGGGGTAGATCACAAGCATGCAAACAATGAGTTTCAAAAATATTGTTGGTATTATCATAAACTAGAGAAAATCGATTTAACTAACGAAGTTGGAAAATAATGTTTTTGTATTTTAAATAGGAAAACCGAATATTAACTACTTGCAAGAAAGAAATGACAATAACTTAAAGAAGACTCACCTTGCGGTCCTTGAGAATAGAAGGACCGTCCTTCCCGTTCTTCACCGGTCCTACTCTGATGGAAGGTGCAGGTTACACACAGGGCATTCAGCAACCCCACACAGGCGTGGGTGAGTTATAAGGCAAATTAAAACTCAACAATGCTTAAAGTCAAGAGGGAGGCTAATCCTCCAAGTTCTCTTGCTAACAAAGTACAGGACTATCTAAGAAGGGAAGAATAAGAGGGTGGGATGCGCCAAGCTTCCTTGCGCCAATTCCTACAAAGGCCCAAAGATGTGTAGTAAGATGCTCTTAGAACTTAATAGAAGAACACACAAGAAGAAAGAATACTCATCTTGTAGAATCGCCTGTTGGGGTATGCCCTTAAGGCTAATGTTTGAGGCCTGTGGGAATGTATCTGTATCATGTAATAAACTGTTATGTTTATAAAGGCATGGTTGTTATTCAGTTAGCTACATTGTCTGCTGCAATATATGTTCTTCTGAATAATGTCTCAAAGCTGTTCAGCTGGGCTGACAAGCTATTATGTCCTTAGTCGATATATCTTGGTGAACATGAGACAGCCTTGATATGGTTAAGACTAATATGTGTTCTAATCTTATAGGATGCTTCGAGCATGGAATAAGATGTAGACTCATGGGTACATGGGATGTACTGGACAGACCCTACTAGGATGTTCAATTGTTTGTCACAATGTGAATATTCCTTGGATATGACAAGTGGCACATTTCCTCTGACTTGAGATCACTTGTGTTTTCTAAATGATGATTGTCATTGTTTTGAGATAGTTCAATATCATTTGAAACATAATGATTATAGACTATCTTGGATGGTGAGCTTGAGTCAGGTTAGAGCACTAGTGATAGACATAGGATTGCCGTCTCCTTGTTTAAGGAGTGTGATGTTCTAAAGGGGCCCCCTGGATGAGATGATTGAGAAAGTGTATGGCCATACCCAGGTGACTGTGTTCATCTGTTCTAATCATGCTCATCATATTGGAATTACGAGCTTGACAGGCTTGTCCAATAAGAACATCCAGTGGCAAAGGAAATATGCATGCCTAGTGATTTGAGTCACACTTGTGCTATGGTTTGGGTGTAGTCTTGGAAGACTCTTTCCTTTCTATCGGGAGACAGTGATGTGTTGCTAGATACCCCTCACTGATCGTGATAATGAGAATTATCGTTACCGACATTTAGAGGAAACCCTCAGGGTCGCACAATTTGATGATATGGCTTACTTAAGTCAGATCGTGTGGACTGAATTGTTCAGGTTCAGTTTAAAGGGATTTAATCTCTGATTGTAAGTGAGATCTGGTCTGATCATGTTTGATTGATTAGGGCTTGAGATCGGTAAGCTTCGATCGAGAGAATGGATGCTAGATCGGTCAGATCAAGAGCATCAAAGAGATCGACGGTTAGATCTGAAGCCTTAGGGTTTAATTAAGATCTAGACCATATTGCTTGGGATAATTGGTCTTGGACCAAACCGTGATGAACCGGCTCATGAATGAGCGCATGGTTCAAAGTGAAGAGAAGTTTGCGCTTGGGTAAAACCGAAGTCGCATGAGAGCATGAACGTGGGAGTGGTTTTCTATTTTTAGAAACCACGACTCCTAAGCGTGGTAACATCTCTCTCGCTTCATTCACACCTTGTCGCCGCGCTTGGCTAGAGGGTCTTGAGGCATTCTCGCGTGGAGGAGAAGCTAAGACGACAAGGAAGTTTTCGCCAAGGAGATCTCTCATCCTTTCCACTCGACAAGAACCTTTGGAGAACCTTGCTAGCACAAGGATCAACAAAGAGTAGGCGACATCACCTTGTGTGCGCCACCTAAGGAGAAGATCTACTTTGATCTTTGCTTCCAAGGAAACATCTTCCCATGGCGACGGTATGATTGTTTTCTTATTATCAAGTTGATCTTTTAGCATGCATATCGATCCTATAACCCTAGTTCCGCAAGAAGAAAATTTTATGCGCCATATGCTTTAGGGTTATGCTCCCCCTAGAAGGGGACCCCCCTTATTTTAAGGGGTACTTACAATTGGTATCAGAGGCTTGGTTGAATGCATGTTCGTTATGATTGCTTTGGCCTTGTGATTCCATATGCTTAGATCTATATAACATGCGAAAGTTGCATGATAGGTTTTATCATCTTGCGAAACTTCATGTATGAAATATGTTTCCATCTATTGGCGCATGTATGTTGTAAGTTGGCGCATCTTGTTTTTGTTTTACAAAACTTGAATACTTGCGCGACTCATTATAGATCTAAGGCTTTACTATAAACCCTTAGACGGGTTATTAGGGTTGAAGTCAACCCCTAGGTTAGATCCAGAATGTCTGATCAGATCATCTGACAGCCTGAATGGGTCGATCAAATAGCACCTTGGCGCAAGCCTATGGTGGCTATAGGTCGACTGCAGACAGGTGTGTAGCGATGTCTGCTTGAGACGACTTATGAACGCACCTGAGTTAGGCCCGGGGTCACGCCCGTTTGCCAGAACTCTGTGTGGTCGTTCAGCCCTTGCGCATGCATGGTTGACCCTATGGTCGACTCAAGTCAGTTAGGACTTGGTGCATGCAAGGGCAGTGGATCTGACTAGGTTGGATGAGTGGATCCCTAGTGATGGACCGTTGTAAGGTTGTAGGGCAAATAAGGAAAAATTAAAATTGATCCCATGGGGTTTTCAAAAATTTTAATTTTTATGATTGGATCACATGGTTATTGATTGATGCATATGCTTGGTTATTTAGTCTTATGTGGGCTGCCCATATTAATTGTGTGCTGTGCTGGGGCCTGCGAGCCTGTATTAAACAATTGTAAATTAATTATTGTGATCTGCGCATCACTGTGTTTTAATTTATAAATGTAAGTGACCTGCGTGTCACTCTTGTCTAGATAGTTAAATTTGTAATTTAATTAGACAAGAGCACAGAGCACACTTGGCAGAGGCGCATGCAGCAGTGGCTTGACCAGGTGGGAGGTCCAGGGTTCGACTCTGGGACCAGGCGCATTTTCCCTGGTGGGCGCACCTGTGCTGTAATTGGCGCTTGGGCCCAGGTTTGGGCCAGATAAGCAGCTAAAGACCCATGAAGAGCAAATGAAGACTTAAGTTAGGTTAAGGTCTTCTAGGGCTATGGGCTTTTACCACATAAGATACATGCTTTCTTTTATTGCTTAATATTAGAATTGCATGGTTAAATTATCTTCTGCTATCACCATAGGAATTGCATGATAGGCAGGAAGATAAAAGACCGTTAAAATCCAACGCTTAAATATCAAGCTCGTAAGCCTTCTGACGCGAAACCTCACTGTTCTGATTATCGTTGGAGCCGTGTTGTACCCACTCAGTGGGCACGTCCATCTATCTTCAGATGGTGCGGGATTACACCTGCGTGTTACAGAGTAGGGATTTATCCCTTCTCGTTGCTCAGCATAGCACGTGGTGGTCCAGGGAGTAGGTCGGGTCAGCTTGACCATGTAGGCTACATATGTGGCGCATATGGTAGCACATGGAGGCAGCCATCTGTGGGGTCAGAGATTGTGTTGTACCAACTCAGTTGGCACAGTCTGCTGGACTGCCCGGATGAAGGGGAATCGCACGGGTTGGCGATCGGCAGGGACTGCCTACCAGAAACTAGTGCTTGTACTCTCTGTGCATCTTATCTCGCCTGAGCGGGACGCGGAGACCAAGTATGAAATCTGGATCCCATCTCACTAAAAGAGTTCTACTCTTTCGGGCTGTTTTGCTGGATTTTTCACGCCTGATAAAATAGTGAGAAAAAGAATCTTTCTTAAGTCCTGATTGATTCTTATACATTGATACTGACCTTGCTGTTCTTGCATTGTTGTAGATACCTGCAGCAACGAACACCATGAACTTCAATGTGCGATCCCTACTGGAAAGGGAGAAGTTTGCTGGGCCGAACTTCTCTGACTGGTTTGGACACCTTAAGATCGTTCTTAAGGCAGAGAGGAAACTGTATGTCCTCGAGACGGCGATACCGCCGCAGCCCGCTCCGAACGCCGCAAGGGCGGTTCGGGAAGCCTATGAAAAGCACGTCAATGATAGCATTGATGTCGCTTGCCTGATGCTAGCGTCTATGACGCCACCGCTGCAGCGTCAGCATGAGGACATGTCGGCTATACAGATTATAGCAAACCTCAAGATGCTGTATGCTGCACAGGCGAGGACTGAACGCTATAATTTGACAAAGCTCTTCTTTCAGAGCAAACTGGCTGAAGGGAGCCCAGTGGGAGCTCACGTGCTCAAGATGATTGGGCACAAGGAGGCTCTAGAGAAACTGGGGCATACCATCAACCAGGAGCTTGCTGTGGATATTATTCTGCAGTCTCTCCCGCCGTCATTCGACGCGTTCATTATTAATTTTAATATGAACAAAATCGATTGTACTCCGGCAGAGCTGCTGAATATGCTCTTGACCACTGAGGAGACTCTGAAGGGTAAGCCTTCAACCTCTGTCTTGATGGTTCCTTCTAGGAACAAAAAGAAGGGGAAGAAGGGCAAGGCCCCTGTCAAGAGTTACAGCAAGGCTCTGAAGCAGAAGGTCAAGCGGTCTAAGGAATACAGGTGTTTCCACTGTGGCCAGCTGGGTCACTGGAAAAAGGACTGTAAAGCGCTCCAAGGAGATAAGAGGGGAAGCTTTGCTTCTGGCTCAGGTATATTCGTGACTGAGGTCATGTTTTCTTCTTCTGTATCATGGGTGTTGGACACTGCATGTGGAGTTCACATTTGTTCAAATGTACAGGAACTCAAGAGAAGAAGGCAGGTGGGACAGCATGAGGTGGACCTACGAGTTGGAAATGGGGCACGGGTTGCTGCTGTTGCTGTAGGAGACTAATTTATTTCTTTACCATCTGGACTTGTATTGGAACTAAACAGTTGTTACTTTGTTCCCAGTATAACTAAAAAATATTATCTCCATTCCTGCTCTTGTCAGGAAGGGGTTTTCCTTTGAATGCAATATTTCAAAGTGTATTTTGTCTTATGATAATATTGTTTATGCAACTGGTTCAATTAACAATGGGTTATTCATGTTGGACATGGAATGTTCAATACAGCAAATTGATATTAAGAAAGCCAAGTATGCTGATGACAGCACCTTGCTATGGCATAGTCGTTTAGGCCGTGTTAACGAGAAACGCATTAAGCGGTTGCATGAAAATGGACTGCTGGGATCATTCTCCTATAAGGAGATTGATACATGCAAAGCTTGTTTGATGGGTAAAATGACGAAGTCACCTTTTCCTCACAAAGGTCAAAGGGCTTCAGGTTTACTTGACCTTATACACAGTGATGTGTGTGGGCCATTTAGTAAACATGCCAGAGGTGGCTATCAGTACTTCATTACCTTTACTGATGATTTCAGTAGATATGGTTATGTCTATCTGATGAGACATAAAAGTGAATCTTTTGACAAGTTCAAAGAGTTCAAAAATGAAGTACAGAATCAGCTAGGCCGTAATATCAAGGCACTTCGCTCAGATCGAGGTGGTGAATACCTAAGTCATGCATTTACTGACTATCTAAAGGAGTGTGGGATTATCTCACAGCTCACTCCACCAGGAACACCGCAATGGAATGGTGTGTCCGAGAGGAGAAATAGAACGCTACTTGATATGGTTCGTTCTATGATGAGTCAGGCTACTCTTCCTTACTCCTTTTGGGGTTTTGCACTGGAAACAGCTGCAAAGGTACTAAACCGAGTGCCATCCAAGGCAGTTTCAAAGACGCCATATGAATTATGGTATGGGAAACAGCCAAGCTTGACATTTATCAGGATCTGGGGTTGCGAGGCTTATGTCAAAAAGCTCGCCTCTGGGAAACTAGAGAGTAGATCTGACAAATGTATCTTTGTCGGTTACCCTAAGGAAACTAAGGGTTATTATTTCTTCGATCCCAAGGAGAACAAGGTTTTTGTTGCTCGGACGGCCATATTTCTTGAGAAGGAGTTTCTTCTGCAAGAGGCCAGTGGGAGAGAAATAAAACTGGATGAGAATCCAGAGGAAGGACAAAGTGCTCAAGCAGAGTTGGATGTGCCTGAGCTGGTAGAACAGGTTATTGAACAACCTGAGGCTCAGATATCACGGGAACCGCGAAGATCGGGTAGGATCCGTCGACAGCCTGAGCGCTATGATGGAGTCTACATCATTGACAATGATGAACCCCTCACTTATGCGGATGCGGTCAGTGGACCGGAGTCAGCGAGATGGCTTGAAGCTATGCGCGCCGAGATGGACTCCATGTCAGATAACCAAGTTTGGGATTTGGTTGATCCGCCTTCGGGAGTTATCCCTATAGGCTGTAAATGGATCTTCAAGAAGAAGATTGACATGGATGGTAACGTGGTTACCTATAAAGGCAGGCTAGTTGCGAAAGGTTTCAAACAAATCTACGGGATAGATTATGATGAAACTTTCTCTCCTGTAGCCATGTTTAAGTCTATTCGGATTCTTTTCGCGATAGCTGCATACTATGATTATGAGATTTGGCAGATGGATGTGAAAACAGCTTTCCTTAATGGAAATCTGGATGAGGATGTGTACATGACACAACCAGAAGGTTTCACTAATCCAGCAGATCGTCATAAGATATGCAAGTTAAAGAAGTCTATTTATGGACTTAAACAAGCATCTAGAAGCTGGAATATTCGTTTTGATGACTCAGTTACCGAATTTGGTTTCATCAAGAACGAGGATGACCCGTGTGTATATAAGAGGTTTAGTGGGAGCGTGATTACTTTCCTAGTCCTCTACGTCGATGACATCTTGATCATTGGAAACGATATTCCTGAAATGCATGCTGTAAAAGCATGGCTGAGGAAATGTTTCCAGATGAAAGATCTAGGAGAAGCAGCCTATGTGTTAGGTGTGAAGATCTACAGGGATAGATCTAAGAGGCTTCTCGGGCTGTGCCAGAGTACTTACATCGAAAAGGTCCTGGAGAGATTTCATTTAGAGAATTCTAAACGAGGATATCTTCCAGTCAGACATGGTCTGAATCTTTCGAAGAGTCAGTGTCCACAAACACAGACTGAGAAAGATGAAATGGACAATACGCCTTATGCTTCGGCTATTGGATCCATTATGTATGCGATGTTGTGTACTCGCCCAGACGTCGCTTACGGGTTAAGCGTGACCAGTCGTTACCAGAGTAATCCAGGTATGGCGCACTGGATTGCAGTCAAGAACATTTTAAAATATCTGCGGAGGACCAAAGATATGTTCTTGATATATGGTGGTCAGGAAGAACTCAGTATTGAAGGATATACTGACGCTTCGTTCCAGTCTGACCAGGATGATTTCCGATCGCAATCAGGCTATGTTTTTAGCTTGAATGGAGGTGCAGTGGTGTGGAAAAGTTTCAAACAGTCAACTGTTGCTGATTCCACAACAGAAGCCGAGTATGTTGCAGCCTCGGAAGCATCCAAGGAGGCAGTGTGGATTCGTAAGTTCGTGAGAGAACTTGGTGTTGTTCCTTCGAGTGCAGATCCTTTGGTTATCTTTTGTGATAACACTGGAGCAATCGCACAAGCAAAGGAACCACGGTCGCACCAGAAGTCCAAGCACATACAGAGACGGTTTCATTTGATCAGGGAGATCATAGATCGTGGCGAGATCAAAATCTGCAAGGTTCATACAGATGACAATCTGGCAGACCCGCTTACCAAGCCTCTGGCGCAGCAGAAGCATGAGAAGCACTGTAATAATATGGGTTTGAGATTTCTCAACCATTAGATTAAGTGCAAGTGGGAGATTGTTGGGGTATGCCCTTAAGGCTAATGTTTGAGGCCTGTGGGAATGTATCTGTATCATGTAATAAACTGTTATGTTTATAAAGGCATGGTTGTTATTCAGTTAGCTACATTGTCTGCTGCAATATATGTTCTTCTGAATAATGTCTCAAAGCTGTTCAGCTGGGCTGACAAGCTATTATGTCCTTAGTCGATATATCTTGGTGAACATGAGACAGCCTTGATATGGTTAAGACTAATATGTGTTCTAATCTTATAGGATGCTTCGAGCATGGAATAAGATGTAGACTCATGGGTACATGGGATGTACTGGACAGACCCTACTAGGATGTTCAATTGTTTGTCACAATGTGAATATTCCTTGGATATGACAAGTGGCACATTTCCTCTGACTTGAGATCACTTGTGTTTTCTAAATGATGATTGTCATTGTTTTGAGATAGTTCAATATCATTTGAAACATAATGATTATAGACTATCTTGGATGGTGAGCTTGAGTCAGGTTAGAGCACTAGTGATAGACATAGGATTGCCGTCTCCTTGTTTAAGGAGTGTGATGTTCTAAAGGGGCCCCCTGGATGAGATGATTGAGAAAGTGTATGGCCATACCCAGGTGACTGTGTTCATCTGTTCTAATCATGCTCATCATATTGGAATTACGAGCTTGACAGGCTTGTCCAATAAGAACATCCAGTGGCAAAGGAAATATGCATGCCTAGTGATTTGAGTCACACTTGTGCTATGGTTTGGGTGTAGTCTTGGAAGACTCTTTCCTTTCTATCGGGAGACAGTGATGTGTTGCTAGATACCCCTCACTGATCGTGATAATGAGAATTATCGTTACCGACATTTAGAGGAAACCCTCAGGGTCGCACAATTTGATGATATGGCTTACTTAAGTCAGATCGTGTGGACTGAATTGTTCAGGTTCAGTTTAAAGGGATTTAATCTCTGATTGTAAGTGAGATCTGGTCTGATCATGTTTGATTGATTAGGGCTTGAGATCGGTAAGCTTCGATCGAGAGAATGGATGCTAGATCGGTCAGATCAAGAGCATCAAAGAGATCGACGGTTAGATCTGAAGCCTTAGGGTTTAATTAAGATCTAGACCATATTGCTTGGGATAATTGGTCTTGGACCAAACCGTGATGAACCGGCTCATGAATGAGCGCATGGTTCAAAGTGAAGAGAAGTTTGCGCTTGGGTAAAACCGAAGTCGCATGAGAGCATGAACGTGGGAGTGGTTTTCTATTTTTAGAAACCACGACTCCTAAGCGTGGTAACATCTCTCTCGCTTCATTCACACCTTGTCGCCGCGCTTGGCTAGAGGGTCTTGAGGCATTCTCGCGTGGAGGAGAAGCTAAGACGACAAGGAAGTTTTCGCCAAGGAGATCTCTCATCCTTTCCACTCGACAAGAACCTTTGGAGAACCTTGCTAGCACAAGGATCAACAAAGAGTAGGCGACATCACCTTGTGTGCGCCACCTAAGGAGAAGATCTACTTTGATCTTTGCTTCCAAGGAAACATCTTCCCATGGCGACGGTATGATTGTTTTCTTATTATCAAGTTGATCTTTTAGCATGCATATCGATCCTATAACCCTAGTTCCGCAAGAAGAAAATTTTATGCGCCATATGCTTTAGGGTTATGCTCCCCCTAGAAGGGGACCCCCCTTATTTTAAGGGGTACTTACATCGCCTTGAAGAGATCCAAGAGGGGTATCCTAATCTTTGCGCCATCTTGAGTTTGTGCTCTTGTCTTGATGGAACTAGCCTCGGCCTTGATTGATGAAGGAAGGGCGAAGAGGTGAAGAGGAGATGCTCGGCTCTTAAGAGTGTTGGGAAACCCCGGGGACATTTTACAATTTTCAGAGTTATGGACATACATTTTAGCAGCGGAAGAATGTCCCCGAAACAGGCCAGTCCCAAAAACCCAGTGAAGATCGCAAGCAAGGGAGTCGACACGATGAGTTAGGAAATACCTTAGGAGCAATGTGGAGCAATGCCGATGTAGGCGTCCAAGTGTGCGCCCTCTGCAGTCTCGCACACACGGATCTCTTGAGTTCTCTTCTTCCACGCCCGGTGCTAGACTCGGGAAGAAGATCCAAGCCTTAGGGAGATACTCTACTTCACTTGCGCCACCAAGAGGGATGATGCGCCAAGGGAAGAAGGAAGACTATCCAAAACGCCAAGCACTAATGTTCCTTGCGCCAAGAGGAAAGGAGGAAGAGGCTTGCGGTTATGGAAGATGCGCCCTTGCTCCAAGCACTTGCCCCTCTCCTTGTGTTCACGCCTTCAAGGATTGATCACTTACAAGAGGGGGCGACTAGGGTCATATTTATAGGGCAAGAGGCGGTTAGGGTAATGGCTAGGATCATGACAAGTGTATGGCTAGGATGAGGAGGTTTGAGATAAGGAAAGTCTCCAAGACATTTCCATAATTCTCATTCAACCTTACCTTTTGTTCCCACGCCTTTCCTTGTGCGCCAAGGCCTTGCCTTGCGCCTCAAGCAATGCCATAGAGGCATGCATTCCATCCTAGGAAGAGAGGGGGAGGCGCCCTTTACTTCCATAATGAAGCAAAGGCGCCAACATGACCCCATTATGCCCCTAGGCGCCTAATGGTTCATGTTTCTCCCCATTATACCCTTTTAGCCTCTCATCTCTTCATGAGAACTTGTTATTGGGCCTCATTGGATAATGAGCTAGCCCAAACATCATTGCATAGGTTGATTAAGCACTTGGATCCAATCCAATGCAACCCTAATCCAAATGTGACCAACCATGGTCAAATACGGGTCAACCTGCCAAAAATAAAGTTTGGCTCCAATAACATTCTTCCATCTCATCAGGCCCATTGGCGCTGATGAAATCTCCCAATTAGATCCGAGTTATCCAATAACTCGATCATAAGGCTTCCCGATCAATACGAGAACTCAAGTATCAAGGTGTGCGACCCTGTAGGTTCCTCTGACGCTGGCAGTGCTGACCAGAGGTCATCACAAGCAGTGAGTGGCATCTAGCAGTGCATCGCTACTACCTAAGTCATTGGAATGGATATCGACATCGACATCCCCATCATCGCAACTAGGTACATATGCATTACAGTCTCTTTGCCGAACTGATATCCGATTGGACAAGTGTGTCACCACTTGTTTTCATCCAATCACATGGCTATGACTAAAATAGGTTCTCACCTGAGTATGGCCATACACTCTCAGTCATAGAACCATAAAGGAGCTCCATGGATATCATACTTCCTTAGGGAAGGGGCAAATCCTATGTCTGTCCATTGATCTTCTCATATGGGTCGTGACATGCTCAATAACAACTGTTATGACCTCCCAGCTACGGCAAGGTGTTAGGTTGTATCAAAGCAAGTCCCTAATCATATAGAATGATCAATGACCTCAAGTCAAGGGATCAATGCATCTCCTGTCACTTATGAGGATAACTCATGACACCAATTCATAGCCTCATAGCGGGTCTATCCAGTATATCCCTAATGATATACCCATGTGTCTGCGTTAGCACCACGTGCCTAACCAGCCCACATACCAGTCTCACAAGTACCATAGCTGTCCCATATCCACTAAGGTACATCGACTGGGGATTATAATTCGAGCACAGATCCAATCTGTCTCCAGGGACATTATCATGTAAGTACACAATCGCAGGTGTAGTCAAACAATGATAACGACAATGCCAGAATGATATATAAATATCAGTGTCAAGTAGTACATAAGTTGACCAAAACTAGGTCCTAGGGCATATACACCAACAATCTCCCACTTGCACTAAGACCTAGAAGTTGAGGAATCTCAACCCCATATCTCTAGCGTGACCATCATGCTTCTGCTGCGCCAAAGCCTTGGTCAATGGGTCTGCCAGATTGTTCTCTATGTCTACTCTGCTAATCTTGACATCACCTCTGTCAATGATCTCTCTGATCAGGTGAAATCTTCTGAGTATGTGTTTGGATCTTTGATGAGACCGTGGTTCCTTGGCTTGTGCAATTACTCCATTGTTGTCACAGTAGAGTTCAATGGGATCCATTGCACTAGGTACCACTTGAAGATCACATAAGAACTTCCTTATCCAAACAGCTTCCTTGGCTGCCTCAGAAGCAGCCACATACTCAGCTTCGGTTGTAGAATTTGCTATGGTGGATTGCTTGAAGCTCTTCCAACATACAGCGCCTCCATTTATCTTGAACACATAGCCGGCCTGCGATCTAAAGTCGTCAGGGTCAGACTGGAACGATGCGTCAGTATAGCCCTACATACTGAGCTCTTCCCGTCCCCCATAGACCAAGAACAAATCCTTAGTTCTTCTCAGATACTTTAGGATGTTCTTTACAGCCACCCAGTGCTGTAGACCTGGATTGGATTGGTATCGGCTGGTTATGCTCACAGCATATGCCACATCTGGTCTAGTACATAACATTGCATACATGATCGATTCTACTGCCGAAGCATAAGGAATTCGACTCATGTCATCCCTCTCAGCCTGTGTTGTAGGACACTGGCTCTTTGAGAGAGTAAGGCCATGTCTCACTGGAAGGTATCCTTTCTTGGATTGCTCCATGTAGAACCTCTCTAGTACCTTATCAATGTAAGTACTTTGACTAAGGGCCAAGAGCCTCTTGGATCTATCCCGGTAGATCCTCACGCCTAGAATATAGGCGGCCTCCCCTAAGTCTTTCATCTCGAAACACTTCCCCAACCATGTCTTCATAGCTTGAAGACTAGGGATGTCGTTTCCGATGAGCAGTATGTCATCAACATACAAGACCAGAAAAATCACCAAGCTCCCACTGAATTTTCTGTATACACAGGCGTCATCTTCGCTTTTGATAAAGCCATAATCTCTCACGGCCTCATCAAATCGAAGATTCCAACTTCGAGATGCTTGCTTTAATCCATAAATGGACCTCTTTAGCCTGCAGACCTTATTAGCCTCTGCAGGATGGATGAAGCCATCAGGTTGTGTCATATACACATCCTCAGTCAGCTTCCCATTAAGGAATGCTGTTTTCACATCCATCTACCATATCTCATAGTCATGATATGTAGCTATAGCAAGCAGAATCCGAATGGATTTAATCATGCAACTGGCGAGAAGGTTTCATCATAGTCCACCCCGTGGACTTGTTTAAATCCTTTAGCCACTAGTCTACCCTTATAGGTAACTATTTTGCCATCCATGTCTGTCTTCTTCTTGAAGACCCATTTACACCCTATGGGTTTTACCCCATCAGGCAGCTCAACCAAATCCCAGACTTGGTTAGCCGACATGGAATCCATCTCAGATCTCATGGTGTCAAGCCATTTCTCGGAGTCCGGTCCACTGATCGCCTCATCATAGGTTCTAGGTTCATCCTCAATGATGAAGATCCCATCGTGTTGGGTCGGTAGCGACCCATACCTTTCAGGTGCACGACGAATTCTCCCAGATCTACGCGGGACCTGTGTCTGAGCCTCAGGTTGCCTAGCAACCGGTGCAGGTAGCTCAGATTCCATCTCTTTGTCTTGTGCTTGCACTTGGACCTTATCCAAGTCAAACTTCCTCCCACTAACTTCTTTCATAAGAAATTCTTTCTCTAGAAAGACAGCTCCCCGAGCAACAAAAACTTTGTTCTCGGTTGGGACATAGAAGTAGTATCCTTTAGTTTCCTTAGGATACCCCACAAACACACACTTATCAGATCTAGGTTCTAGCTTGCTAGAATCCTGACGTTTGACATAAGCCTCACATCCCCAGATCCTGATAAACGTGAGATTAGGGCGTCTTCCACTCCACACCTCGTATGGTATTTTGGAGACACTCTTAGATGGAACATTATTCAGTATTAGAGAAGCTGTTTCTAGTGTATGCCCCCAGAATGATGAAGGTAGAGTTGCATGACTCATCATGGATCGAACCATATCCAATAAAGTTCGATTTCTCCTTTCAGACACACCATTCCATTGAGGTGTTCCAGGAGGAGTGAGTTGGGATATGATCCCACACTCTCTCAGATAGTCAAAGAACTCACCACTCAGGTATTCTCCACCTCGATCTGATCGAAGAGCTTTAATAGATCTTCCAAGCTGGTTCTCTACTTCATTCTTGAACTCCTTGAATTTCTCAAAGGATTCAGATTTATGTCTCATTAAGTAGACATAACCATACCTACTGAAGTCATCAGTGAAGGTAATGAAGTAGTTGTACCCTCCTCTGGCTTGTTTATTGAAGGGTCCACACACATCAGTATGTATGAGATCCAATAAACCTTCTACCCTCTCACCAATCTTGGTGAAGGGCGCCTTTGTCATCTTCCCTAATAAATAAGGTTCACAAGTATCAAATTCCTCCAAGGAACTTGAATCTAACAATCCATTTGCATGGAGTTGTTGGATGCGATTCTTGTTTATATGGGCTAATCGACAGTGCCATAGGAAAGCACCAACTGAACCACTCAGTTTGGTCCTTTTATTGCTTATGTTACAAACAGAACTTTCCATATCCAAGATATACAGACCATTGCATAAAGTACCCTTCCCATAGAACATATTTGCAAATGAAAAAGAACAGGAGTTCTTATTTATTTCAAATTTAAATCCTTTCCTTGCCAAGCAAGGAATGGATACAATGTTCTTTGTTAGCGAAGGTACACAAAAGCAATTGTCTAGTTCTAATTGAAGTCCAGAAGGCAAGGAGAGAGTCAAAATGCCTACAGCAATAGCAGCAACCTGTGCCCCGTTTCCAACGCGTAGGTCAATCTCTCCAAGCCGCACCGATCTACTTTTCTTGAGCCCCTGCATATTTGTACAAATATGAGCTCCACATGCGGTATCCAATACCCATGACATAGAAGTAGAAAGGTTGACTTCTGTAACATAAATACCTGAGTATGAAGACGAAGCCTTGCCTCTCTTCTTCTCATTCTGAAGTCGTACTATGTCCTTTATCATGTGAGGTGGTCCTCCACATGAGTAGCACTTATTATTCCTGACTCTTTCCATCTTTGTTTTCAATGTATTAGTTAAGCCTTTGGGCTTAACACACTGAATGTCTACTTTAGGAGGGTTGAGCTCAACCAATGCATCAAAGAGCTGCCTTAGACTAGAAATAATTTTAGAGGCACTCTTAGATTCATATTGCCCTCTTAGCTCGGGCGACATGTTGGTTAGCATCAATTGGGCAACCTCCAAAGTATCAGCTTGATGCTTATCATAAGCATCCTTCTCAGCCGCCGAGGCCAAGCATGGAAGTGGTTCAGGAATTGGCTTCTCAAGGACATATAGCTTCACAATTCTCAAGTTCATATACCAATCCTTTAAGTTGGATCCAACCAACTTATCCCTTTCCAGGGTAGATCGCAGTGACCATCTGCCATTGTTCACAGCCATTGTTCTACAACAACCAAGAAACAGCAGATTAGTACTACTTCGAGTCATTTAAACTGGACTTGTTTTAAATGACCATGGCTCCCACTATTTTAAATTCGAATTGACAACCCACAAAGTCAATCGGGAAGTTTAAGACTTCCTAGTGAGATGGGATCCTTATTTCACATGAGGCTTCGCGTCCCACGAGGGTGGGATGAGATGCACAAAGTAACCCATGTTTCCTAAGGTGGGCGCGCCGGCCGGTTGCTCCAAGCAACTCCCCTTGTTGAGACAGTCTGGGCATTTCATGTCCAGCGAGGGCTGGATACAACATGAAACCTTTACCTCTCAACGATGCCTCTAGACTTTCACCATGTGCCCAGCACATGTGAACTTCTAGTCAAGTCCATTCCTAACCGTTATGCCTAGGGCCAACGAGTTTCCTTGCGAAGGCACGCCCAGGTTAAAACTGGACTGGGGAAACCATTGCCACCACGCACTTTCTAAAGATAAGTGGGTGTGTCCCATGAGGGTGGGAAACAATTCACAACTCCACGGATCGATAGCTTAGTGAGGGCTACGCGTTAGAAGGCTACCAGACTTGATATTTTAATTGAGGGTTTTTGTTTAAGGTCTCATCATCTCAGTTTTATCTTATGTCTATCATTACAGGCATGCAATCCTATAGTGATAACATAACGATAAAACATTTCAGGCATGCTTCTGCAGATAATAATAAAAGCAGTAAAGGATGATGTGATCATATCCTATAAAAGACATTGAACCAATCCATGCCATGAAATAGGTTCAACTCTTGTCCTAGAACTCAAGCTTAGCTCTCAAACCGTAGAGGAATACTTTCGAAGTTCCCCATAGGTTCGGCCAATGCCATGGTCTTCCTCCAAGGAAGGTGCGCCACCATGCAAGGGGCCAAGACCTTTTGCGCCACCAAGCAACCAAGCACCAGCTTGCATGCGCCACCTTGCATGCTTGCGCCATCAAGCAAGATGCGAGCATCAAGGTCCAAGAAGAATGCGCCTAGCCCTTAATCTTCCTCTTAATTTTTACAAAAATAATGAAAAAGATGGCACGCAGGCCGCACAAGGATACATCGCAGGCATGCAAAGGGGGGGGGGGGCTTGACTAATGATCACAACATCATGCACAATCAAGGTATTTACTCATGCAATTCTACATGCTCATGAAAAACATAAAATATGAAATTTTACTTTTTCACAAAACCAGTTTCTTTTTCTCATCTTCTTCTCACAAGTCTTTTGGTTTATTGCGATTTATTTTTCATGATGATTTCAGAGATCCTTTCGGCTGGCAATTTTGTCAGATCAAGAGACTTGGCCAGTCCGAAGACACAATGCCCGTCCTACTTGACAAAATCACGTGCGCCTTTGATCTTTAAATCAAACAAGAAAAATAGTCCAAAAATTCCAAAAGAGATTGAGGGGATGATAGAAACAAGAAACCCTAATTTTTCTACTTTTAGAAAAATCGTTTGCCATGCATCATGCTATTTACAAAAATAGAGATATGGCATGTGAGCATGGAAGAAAAGCATAAAACATCATTCGAGTCTTGCAAGTCGCTCTGATACCACTGTTGGGAAACCCCGGGGACATTTTACAATTTTCAGAGTTATGGACATACATTTTAGCAGCGGAAGAATGTCCCCGAAACAGGCCAGTCCCAAAAACCCAGTGAAGATCGCAAGCAAGGGAGTCGACACGATGAGTTAGGAAATACCTTAGGAGCAATGTGGAGCGATGCCGATGTAGGCGTCCAAGTGTGCGCCTTCTGCAGTCTCGCACACACAGATCTCTTGAGTTCTCTTCTTCCACGCCCGGTGCTAGCCTCGGGAAGAAGATCCAAGCCTTAGGGAGATACTCTACTTCACTTGCGCCACCAAGAGGGATGATGCGCCAAGGGAAGAAGGAAGACTATTCAAAACACCAAGCACTAATGTTCCTTGCGCCAAGAGGAAAGGAGGAAGAGGCTTGCGGTTATGGAAGATGCGCCCTTGCTCCAAGCACTCGCCCCTCTCCTTGTGTTCACGCCTTCAAGGATTGATCACTTACAAGAGGGGGCGACTAGGGTCATATTTATAGGGCAAGAGGCGGTTAGGGTAATGGCTAGGATCATGACAAGTGTATGGCTAGGATGAGGAGGTTTGAGATAAGGAAAGTCTCCAAGACATTTCCATAATTCTCATTCAACCTTACCTTTTGTTCCCACGCCTTTCCTTGTGCGCCAAGGCCTTGCCTTGCGCCTCAAGCAATGCCATAGAGGCATGCATTCCATCCTAGGAAGAGAGGGGGAGGCGCCCTTTACTTCCATAATGAAGCAAAGGCGCCAACATGACCCTATTATGCCCCTAGGCGCCTAATGGTTCATGTTTCTCCCCATTATACCCTTTTAGCCTCTTATCTCTTCATGAGAACTTGTTATTGGGCCTCATTGGATAATGAGCTAGCCCAAACATCATTGCATAGGTTGATTAAGCACTTGGATCCAATCCAATGCAACCCTAATCCAAATGTGACCAACCATGGTCAAATACGGGTCAACCTGCCAAAAATAAAGTTTGGCTCCAATAACATTCTTCCATCTCATCAGGCCCATTGGCGCTGATGAAATCTCCCAATTAGATCCGAGTTATCCAATAACTCGATCATAAGGCTTCCCGATCAATACGAGAACTCAAGTATCAAGGTGTGCGACCCTGTAGGTTCCTCTGACGCTGGCAGTGCTGACCAGAGGTCATCACAAGCAGTGAGTGGCACCTAGCAGTGCATCGCTACTACCTAGGTCATTGGAATAGATATCGACATCGACATCCCCATCATCGCAACTAGGTACATATGCATTACAGTCTCTTTGCCGAACTGATATCCGATTGGACAAGTGTGTCACCACTTGTTTTCATCCAATCACATGGCTATGACTAAAACAGGTTCTCACCTGAGTATGGCCATACACTCTCAGTCATAGAACCATAAAGGAGCTCCATGGATATCATACTTCCTTAGGGAAGGGGCAAATCCTATGTCTGTCCATTGATCTTCTCATATGGGTCGTGACATGCTCAATAACAACCGTTATGACCTCCCAGCTACGGCAAGGTGTTAGGTTGTATCAAAGCAAGTCCCTAATCATATAGAATGATCAATGACCTCAAGTCAAGGGATCAATGCATCTCCTGTCACTTATGAGGATAACTCATGACACCAAGTCATAGCCTCATAGCGGGTCTATCCAGTATATCCCCAATGATATACCCATGTGTCTGTGTTAGCACCACGTGCCTAACCAGCCCACATACCAGTCTCACAAGTACCATAGCTGTCCCATATCCACTAAGGTACATCGACTGGGGATTATAATTCTAGCACAGATCCAATCTGTCTCCAGGGACATTATCATGTAAGTACACAATCGCAGGTGTAGTCAAACAATGATAACGACAATGCCAGAATGATATATAAATATCAGTGTCAAGTAGTACATAAGTTGACCAAAACTAGGTCCTTGGGCATATACACCAACAAAGAGAAGAGAAGAGGGAAGAGGAGGTGTGGGCGACACAAGCACCGTAGGTGACACAAGCACCCATAGTTTGGCTAGGGAACTATTCAACAATATGATTCAACAATCCTATGCGCATGATGCAATGGGGATACATTTTTAGGCAGCTTAGAGATGAGGATAAGATGAGGGCAAGGTGGTCATTGGCCCCTTGCGCCCCTTACATAATTGGAGAAAATTCGAAATGGAGACAAGGCATTAAGTGGGCTGATCTTGTTGCCTTCTTTGGATGGCTGAAATGGTAAGTCTTGAATTTGAAATGGCTGGCTTCCTTGGAGGTGTTGGCGCATATGAGGGAGAATTTGAATTTTGAAAACCTTCCTTGTTGTCTTGGGCGGCAATGAGAAGAAGGAAAGAAGTCTTCCCCTAATTGTGGATCTTGATGGCGCAACTCCTTGATTTGTGGATCTAGATGGGCGCCTCCTTGAATTGTGGATCTAGATGAGCCTTGCTTGAATTGTTGTTGTAGATGGCGCAAATAATTCCATGGGCTGGCCTCTCTTCAATTGGAAGGGAATAATTGAAGTGGAGCTTGATGTTGAGTTGAGTTAGAAGTCCCCCTTTGAACTACTTTGAAGTGAACCTTCCAAAATGGGAGCTAGCTTCTTGGAGTGTGGTGAGCTAGCTGATTTGTATCCCTTGAGCTGAATATTAATGTATCCAAACTACATGCACTAACCTACCATGACATTACAATGCACAACCTACCAACAACATTCATAAAAGTAAACTACATGATAGACTTTGGGGTGGAACTAACCTATCATGCCATGCAATGAAAAATAAGGAAAGTACTGAAAAGGAAAGTGGACTCTAAGTGAAGCCATACCTGATGGGCTTCCTCCGAGCCCTAGTGGATCTTCTAAGAGCTGTGTTAGGCCCTCCATCAAAATGAGTATATGAGTATGATTTGAGAATTGAGATCAATTGATCAACCTAGTAGTTGTTTAGTCTATTTTGCTATTTGTTGGAAAATAAGAATCCAAGATCCATAAAAACAGTGAGAGACTCCCCTACTTGGCACTATGTAAAATTGATAGTGGTGCCTAAGACATGGGTTGAAGTCTATGCATGAAAAATAATGAGAGATAAAACGAATAAGACTTCTCTACTTGGCACTATGCAAAATTGATAGTGGTACCGAAGATAAGAGTTGAAGTCAAAAATAAAAAGTGTGTATCTAAGTGGATGCATGCCATCTTTGCAAAAATAATCAAATACAAAAAAAAAGGAAAAAAAATTATGTGTGGAAAAAGATCTTGGAAACCTAATTCCTGTAAACAAAAGCATGATAGATTTGAACTGAAAACTGGGTGAAATCATGAGATTGAAAATTCTATTTATTATACAAGTTGCAAAGTTTTATTTGATTGAGTTATGGATCTAGAGGGTTGAATTCTAAGAATGATATATTTATTTGAAGTTTTGTAAAACAATTGATGGAATTTTTCATTGATGATTGTATTTTAGAAATTTATTGAGCATGAAAAGGTTATTCTTTTAATCAATTTTTGATTTTTGCTTGAGGACAAGCAAAGTTTGAGCCTTATGTATTTGATGACACCAAAATATATAGTATATTTTGTTTTTATGCTAAATTGAGGATCTTTTACTTGTTTTCATGCTGAATTCATTAAATATTGCAAAATCTATCTCTATTTTGGTTTTTCATGATTTTCAGGTAAAAAGGCACTATTTTGAGGTGTTTTCAAGCAAAATTGAAGACATAGAAGAGTTACCATCATCAAGAGGAGATCACCCGATAAATTTTACGCAAAACGGAGTTATATAGGGTAACTCCCCAAAATACGGTAGTGCCGTAATTTATATTACGGTACCGTATTTTCGTACGATACCGTAATATCGAGCCACTACCGTAATTTAGAGAAATTTCGAACAGAAGATTTTGTTGATTTTACGGCACCACCGTAAAGAATTACACGGGCCGTATTTTGGAGCGTTTCAAACCAGAGACTTTTGCTGATTTTACGGCACGGCCGTAAACCATTTCACGGTGCCGTATTTATTAGAGATTTCAGACCAGAGAACTCGTCAGATTTTATGGCATTGCCATAATAACTTTTACGAGCCATAATTTTGACACAGGGTTCACAGAACCAAAATATGGCACTGCCGTAAAATATTTTACGGTTGTAATTTCTATTCAAAAACGCGATTTTTACGGGCCTGAAACTTGCGCGGACCATATCTTTTGATCCACATCTCCAAATTGAGATATGAAAGATGCTGTGGACTCATATTTAAGAGGAGAAGACGCACAAAGTAAAAGAAATAATTTTTATCCAGTATCGAGGGAGCAATCAACAGATAGGCGTCTAGGGTTTGTCCTCACACTGAGAGGTGTAGAGACCACCTCAGGCCATGATTTTCATGCAGAAGCTTTGCCTGGAGGAGGAGACAACACCCCAGAAGTTTCAAAGGAAAAGGAGTTCAATTGGAGAAGAAATCAAAGAAAAGGGAAGCGCCGCCACTGTTCATCGACGCCTCCTTGCAAAATACGGCTGTGAAATATTTCACAGCCGTGCTGTATTTTCTTAACTCTTCTTTTCCTTTGATTTTTGATCTTCTGAAACTGTGGCTTATTGTATTTCTCTTTCCATGCTAGCTTAATCATATTTTGGGACATGGGTGTAATTCACTTTGATCTTTAATGATTAGATAACTCTTATTTTCGTCAGAATAGTTTTATTATGATGATTCTACTTATGTGATTGTTTGTCTCATATTCTCCATAGATTAATGTTATTATTTGTGTTTTAGAGTTCTCGCAATAAGGACCGAAAGGTGACTTGTTTGAGAACTTGGAACCCTAGAATTGCATGTTAGGAACTCTCTTAGGTTAGTTCTTAATTATTTGATTTTAGTGATCTTATTGCCATGATGATAATTTGAATCTAGAGTAGAGTCGAGTTGTCAAACGTGGAGATCTTGCACGAAAGTGAGGATCGGAATGTTGGAGAACCTTAAGTAGAACTTGTGTTGAGTCTCGGATGCACGAAAGTGATCCTTGAGATTCCACTTGAGACAATCAACTTAGAATTCGGATGCACAAAAGTTATCTTGAGTTCTTTGATTGATGATTTACTTATCTTTAGCGTTGGGATAGATCTTGTGCGAAAGCGAGGATTAGTCCCTGCATGATTGTGTGCACGAAAGTGAGATGATCCCTTTATAAAGTAAATTAAGTCTTTATCATGATAAGATTAGTCTGACGACCTTTTATTTAAATCTAGCCATTAGAATTAAGGAGGATGAAACCCTAGTCCCAATGTTTCTCTCTGATTATCTGATTTCGTCTGTTTTTCATCGTTGCTTTGCTATTATTCGGTTGCTTAGCTAATAAGAATATAACTATTTGGTACTTAACAATAAGGTCTCTGTGGTTCGATATCTTTCTTTATTACTTCGAGTATCCGTGCACTTGCGAAATACAACAGTACTTGACTAGGGACTAAAGTTTAAGCATAGATCTAATCTGTCTCCAGGGACATTATCATGTAAGTACACAATCACAGATACAAACAAACAATGATAACAGCAATGCCAGAATGATATATAAGAAATATCAATGTCAAGTAGTACAAAGATGGACCAAAACTAGATCTTAGGGCATAGACACTAACAAGTCATTCCACCATTTCTTACTTCTAGCATGTCAGGGTCAACCTCATAGTCCAAGATAACCATTCTTAAATTTTCTCCAAGATTTGCAAGGGAGCTTTCTATCTGCAAACATCATATTTGATTAGCCCTAGTTTTACACAATTTCGTTAATTTGCGCTATGAAATTGTGAATAAATTACCTCACTAGGATCTTTTGGAAGATTCTCCTAGTCATGAACTCCCCTATCTTCTACGGCAAAAACCTCCACTTCAGTCGGCAAAGGTGCATTATGAACGTGAACTTGGATAAGATTTGAATAAATGCATAGATCAATTTTTGTTTAGTTCATATCAATTATCAGTAATTGATGTCATACTAACATGGTAATAGAGTTTAGTTCAGAATCATATCATTTTTGTTTTGAAAGATTAATTTCAAGATATGGATTGGAACCTATTCCAGTTGTGTTTTATAATTTTATTCATTTCAACTCATGTTTTACATGTATGGCTATGTTGTGGTATTCTTATTGTTCCTTCAATTGATTCACTCTCTCCCAGTCTCTCCTGTTGTGAACATTCCAAGTTTTCAAACCTAAGGCTACGGCAAGTTCATGACAAGCATCAAATTCACGTATTCTACATTTGTAGTTTTTAATTTTTATCTTAAATTAGATTTTTTTTTACTACATGAATAGATCAATAGTTATAGATGATTATAATTTATGTTTTGTAGATGCTAGAAGAAGAAGATTTGGAAATGGATAACATGAATACAGGACCTGATCAAATCGTGCATGCTGATGATTCTATAGGACCTTCAAAAGGAAAAAAGATCTTAGAAATCTCATACAAGATCAGAGGTATGGGATCATTTTATCAAAATTATAAATTTAGAAGGTTTAGTACTTGGAAAAATGCAAATACTGTGAAAAAGATATTAAGGCAGACCCTAAAACCAATGGTACTTCTGGTTTGAGAAATCATGTGAGAATATGTAAGAAGCATCCTAATACTGTTAGCCAGCAACAAACTGAACTTAATTTTAAGGTAGATGACGAAAGTAATAAGCAATATTCAAGTAGTGTTTGAAAATTTGATTAGGATGGTATTAGGAATGCACTAATCAAAATGGTCATCATGAATGAAGTGCCTTTTAAGTTCGTAGAAACTAAAGTTTTAAACATTTATTTGAAAAGGCATGTCCTTGATTCAAAATGCCATCACGTTGGGCAGTCTCACGTGATTGTTTACAACTTTATTTGAATGAGAAGTCAAAATTGAAATTTTTTTTTCAAAATTCCTCTTTTAGAGTATCTTTGACTACTGATACATGGACTTCAATGCAAAGAGTCAACTATATGTCCCTAACAGCCCACTACATTGATGAAGATTGGAAATTGAACAAGAAAATATTAAACTTTTGCCCCATTGATGATCATAGTGGTAGGGGTATAGGGATGGCTATTGAGATGTGTTTGCTTGATTGGAAAATTGAAAAAGTTTTTGTTATTACTGTTGATAATGCCTCAAGTAATAACGTAGCTATCAATTACTTGAGAGACAAGATAATTAGCTGGGGGTTATAGCATTGCAGGTGGAAAGTACATTCACATGAGGTGTATTGCTCACATAGTAAATCTCACTGTGAATGATGGACTAAAAGAGATAGACTTATCTATTTATAAAATTCGAGAAGCTATCCGCTATGTGAGAAAGTCTCCATCAAGACTAGGTAAATTTAAAGAATACATTGAAATTGAAAAAAATATAGTCTATGAGCTTATTATGTACTCATGTAAGTACCATGTGGAATTCCACATATTTTATGCTTGACATTGCTTAGAAATTTGAAAAAGCATTTGAAAGATATAGAGTTGTTGACCATAATTTTTGTTATGAATTACTAATGCATGATGGGGTTGATGGAGTGCCTAGCCGTAGAGATTGGGAAAATGCTAGGTGAACCATTAAGTTTTTGCAAAACTTTTTATGCACTAACAGTCAATGTTTCTGGTAGTTTATATGTTACTTCTAATATTCTTTTTGATGAGCTTACCATTCTTGATAAGTTGTTGACTAAACTGCATAGAAGTGATGATTTTGATTTAAATATTATGGCTCAGTCTAAGAGAGAGAAATATAACAAATATTGGGGTGATGTATCAAAAACAAATAAGTTGATTTATATTGCTGCTGTACTTGATCCACGCTTAGATTTGAATATGTTGAATTAGAGCTTTGCACTGTATATGAGCATGAGAAGGGTATGGTCATGGCTCAAGATATAAAAGTTGCATTGATTGAGATGTTTAATGACTATAAGCGGCTGAATTTTTCTAAAAAAGGAGAACAATCATCAGAGAATGCTCAAGTTCAAGCTGCTACTACTACTGGTACTGATTCCACTGATAGTGATAATTTTCGTGAAGCTAAAATAAGAAGGAAAAAAGAAAAAAAGAAAAAGAAGTCAGTATTTGGAGGAGTGGATTCTAAAACAAAATTAGATAAGTATATAGCTGAATACAGTGATGATGATTCTGAAGATTTTGATATATTGGTATGGTGGAAGGTAAACAGTCCTCGATTTCCAGTGTTTTCACAAATGGCCAGAGATGTGCTTGTAGTTCCTATCTCCACTGTTGCTTCAGAGTTTGCATTTAGCACTGGGGGTCGAGTTCTTGATCCATTTAGGAGTTCTTTATCTCCTAAAGTGGTGGAAGCTCTTATATGCACTAAAGATTGGTTGAAAGATTTATCATTTTTAAATACTCTTGAAGAAACTTTTGAAGACAGTGACAAACTTGACACGGGTAACATGATTGTTTCACTTTTTATTTGTTATGAATATTTTGATAAACTAATTTTTAAAGACATTATTTTTTTCTTGAGTAGAATTTGTGATATTATCAGCAAATGATATTGAAAGATCGAAAGACGGCTGAAATTGTTAGACTTGTGGTGAATTAGAACCAAACACTATTTTTTTTTTGTATCGGAGCAGGGGCTTTGGCCTTTGGCTTTCTTATAGTTCTTGTATAATATTGAGATTGTAGCAACAAGTTCCCTCATTACAAATTTCCAATATATATAAGCAGATATTATTTGCCCAACTCTTGTTATTTTTTTAATGATTATAATATAACAATATTTCCAGTATAGTCTCAGTTGTTGAATAAGATAAAATGATTTATTTAAGAGCTCAATTTGAAAGGCTACAACAAGGATAATTTTCATAGTTTCATTTCAATTTCAATTTTGATTGTTCACGAAATGAGAATAATGACAAAAAAAATTAGAATATCGAAGATTCATGAATTGGCATGTGCATCCTACAAGGATTAATGAATTGGCATGTGCATCCTACATGGTTGAGATGTACTCGTCCGTGAGAAGACCAATGCGCTAAGCCGCTAACTATCCAAGTTTCAGTTCAACACATTGCTTGATCGAAGGTCAGTTGACATAGATCATTCAAGAATTAGAACCAAACATTATGAATGATTTGATAGGGTTCACCCAATATCGATGCTCCGTGAGATCGTGACGTACCTCCACTTGTCTTTACTTTCGCCAATTCCTTTGAAGTTTAAACAATTAAACATTTGTATTTATTTTTAACAATTTGTCAAGTTATATCTTCTGAAGAGGAATAGAGGATACACAAGAGAGCTTTTATTTGGGAGCAAATACATCAACTATTGTATTTGTCAAGTTACGTAACTTATGCTTCCTATTTTATTTTTTAACAATAACCAATATATTATTTTGATAATTAACCATAATTATTTTACAAATACAAATATCAATGAAAAATTAGTTCTTTTGTAATTTCTATGTTTATAAGTAATTAATATAAAAATTAATAAAATAGTAAAATTAGTAATTCGGTAATTTATCGAATTTACCGATCGGTAAATGGGTAATTTACCGATCGGTAAATTCCTTATTCGGCTCAGGATCGGTTTTTAACATTTCGGTATTCGACAATTTGGTTTTCAGTAATTCGGTATTCGGTAATTCGGTTTTTATCGAATACTCACCCCTATGGCTAGCATGAGACATGCAACTTCCAAAGAGTCATCTTGATGCTTTTTAAAAGCATCCTTGTCTGCCACTCAGGCATTAGGAGCAGGAGGCATAGGAAGAGCTTGCTCAAGGACATACAGCTTCTTATTGAGCTTGAGGGCTATCCTCAAGTTCCAATGCCACTACATACAGTTGGTACTAACCAACTTATCCTTCTCAATAAGGGATCGTGGAGTTAATCTGCTGTTGTTCATTGCCATTTGATCTACAACAATCAAGAAAAAGCAGATTAGTACTAATTCGAATAATTTAATCTGGACTTGTATTAAATGATCATGGCTCCCACTATTTTAATCGAATTGACAATCCACAAAGTCAATCGGGAAATCAAAAATTTCCTAGTGAGATGGGATCCTTATTTCACACGAGGCTTCGCGTCCCACGAGGGTGGGATGAGATGTACAAAGTGACCCATGCTTCTTAAGGTGGGCATGCCGGCTGATTGCACTTGGCAATTCTCCTTATTGAGACAGTCTAGACCTTTCATGTCCAGCGAGAGCTAGAAAAAGCATGAAACCCTAACCTCTCAACTATGCCTATAGAGTTCCATCATGTGGCCACCACATGTGAAAAACTAATCAAGTATATTCTTAACCGTTATGCCCAAGGCCAACGAGTTTCCATACAAAGGCACGTCTTGGTTAAAACTGGACTGGGGAAACCATTGTCATCACACACCTTCTAACGATAAGTGGGTGTGTCTCACGTGGGTGGGAAATAGTGCACAACACCACTAATCGATAGCGTAATGAGAGCTACGTGTTAGAAAGCTTATTTTAGACTTGATTTTTATTTGAGGGTTTTTGAGGTCTCATCCTCTTAGTTTTATCTTTTGTCTAACATTACAGGCATGCAATCCTATAGTGATAACAATAAGATAAAACATCACAGGCATGCTTTAGCAGATAAGGAAAATAATAAAAGATGACGTGGTCATAGCCTAATCAACACATTAAACTAATACATGCCAAAAGTGTTCAATGCTTGACCTAGGTGACAAGCCCCAAAATAAGACCTAACCTAGCTGCCACTAACATCTTTGTCCATGCTTGGCTTCAAGGTTCTTCAATCCAAGGGATAGCTCTCAAACCCTAGAAGCATCTCTAGGAAATCCTAGAAGCACTCCTAGAGGTTCGGCCATGCCCTCTTTGATGCCGCCACCTTCAAGTTACTCAAAGCAAGGTGGAAGCACCAATGGTGATGATAAATCCTTAATCTTTAATTTACAAAATAAAGAAAAAGAAAGAGTGGCATACAGGCCTAATACAAATACATCATAGATATACAAGGGCTTGACTATGATCAGAACACCATGCACAAACATGATTCCTATCTCATGCTTTTCTATATGCTCATGAAAAACATAAAATCCGAATTTTAATTTTCATCAAAACATGTCTATTTTCCTCAACCTCTTATCATAAATCCTTTGGTTATTTGTTTCTCTCAAGAGTCTACAAGTGGCATACCCGTTGCCCTTCTTGCAATCCTTAACTTGCTAAGATTAGGATAATCACACAGTCTATGCCGCACATAATCTCAACAAGTCTCTCTTGATGTGTCTATCCCACCGTGAGAGGAGAAATTATTTCTTTAACATATGGGTCTATCCCAGTCATGTAAAGAAAGCAGAAAACCAAAAGAAATCGAATGGAGGATAGGAATAAGAAACCTACAATTTTCCTACTTAGAAAAACCGTGAGTCGTCATATGCAATTTTAAAGAAAAATACGTATGGCATGTGAGCATACAATCAAAGCATAAAACACCATTCAAGTCTTGCAACCTCGCTCTGATCCACTGTTGGGAAACGCTGGGGATTTTAAAATTTTTACATACATACACAGATATATACAGCAGAAGTAAATCTCCGAAACAAGCCAGTCCCAAAAAAACCAAAAGATCGAGTTAAGCGAGGGGGTCGACAAAGTGAGTAAGAGATAGTACCTCAAAGCAATTGATGGAGAAGTGATGTAGGTGCCCAAGTGTTCGCCCTCTGTAGTCTCGCACACAACCGATACTTGAGTTCTCTTCTTTCATGCCGGTGATAGCCTCGAGAGGAAGATCCATGCCAAGGGAGTGTCTCTTGATCACTTGCGCCAACCACCAAGGAGTAGAGGTGCCAAGGGAAGAAGAAGAAGATGTAGCTGCCAAGCCTTCTAGCACCTTGCACCAAGGAAAGGAAGAAGGATGGATGAAGAAGCTTGCAGCCTTTGATGGAAGAAGACTTATGCCTATGGATGATGCTTTTGCCCTTCAATGTTGCTCACGCTAATGAGAGGAATAGTACACTCAAGGGGGCGGCAAGGCATCACATATATAGGAGCAAGGGGCAGTTAGGGTTAATTGGAAGGTGTAGGTGATTAGGGCTTGGATTAAGGAGTTTAATCAATCAATTATCCTAATTGATTCCTTTATTATATATGTGCATAAGCCTTGCCTAAGCAAGCCAATGCCATATGCGCTTAACACCTTCCTAATGAAGTAAACTTTCCATCCATGCGCTAAGACCAAGTCAAGACATAATAGAAGTTTTCCTAACGAGGCTTGGGCGCAAGTCCTAATCCAATTAGGACTCTAATTATGTCAATAATTAGCGCCACTTGCACCCATCGTATCCCAATGAATATCTCAAGTGATCAAATCAAATCCAATCCAAATTAATCACTTGAAAGATACCAATCATAGCAATAGCGCCAATCCTAGTCCAACTAGGACTCTACATGCGCCTATCCCATATTATCTTCCCCATTATACCCTTTAACCCAAGTATCTCTTCTCACTTATTAGTAAGCCCCATTAAGTAATGGGACCTGCCCAAACTTCATTATGCATGTTAACCAAGTCATTGGATCTAATCCAATGTCACTCAAGGTCAAACGAGGCTAACCATGGTTAATTTTTGGTCAATATGCCAAAAATAAAGTTTGGCTCCAATAAGCTTCTTCCATCTCATCAGGCCCATTGGCGCTGATGAAATCTACCAAATAGATCCGAGTTATGAAATAACTAGATCCGAAGGCTATTTGATCAATATGAAAACTCGAGCATCAAGGTGTGATATAGAAGAGTCAATGACCTCAAATCAAAGGATCAGCATCTCCTATCACTTGTGAGGTTAACTCATGGCACCAAGTTAATGCCTCATAGTGGGTCGGTCCAGTACATCCACTATTGATATACCCATATGTTTGCATTAGCACCTCGTGCCTAACTAGCCCATATACCAGTCTCACATGTACCAGAGCTATCCTATATCCACTTAGGTACTTGATTGGGGACATAGTTTGAGCACAGATACAATCTATCTCCAGGGATATTATTATGTAAGTACATAATCGTAAATATAAACAAAGCATAATAACGATAATGTCATAACGATATATATAAGATATCAATGTGAAATAGTACATAAGATAGACCAACAACGGGTCCTAAGGGCATATACACCAACAGTTGTACTCTTGGGGTGGTTTCATGGCTGCTTTTCGATGTGTGTCCTTAGTCTCTACAAGTGTAGATTCCACTAGAAACACATCTTTCATGGGTGAAGACTCAATCAAGAAGGGGTCTAATGGTTCCTTCTCAATTTCTAGCTCGGGTTGGAGAGGTTCAGTAATAGAGGGTGTTGGAACATCACTCTTAGGGGTCTTAGGACAAGGAGTATAGATCCTAATCCTTTGTCCATGGTGCACAATGATGTGCTCTTTAGTCTCTTCATCATACTCTCCACTAACACTTTTTGACCAAGGTTTACAAAGCTGGATATGAAAAGTACCTTATAATGCCATAACTTCACACCATATAGGCGAATCGTAAGGCATAAAGTGAATAGGCACAAGAGATATGTGATTAACGTGGGTTACAATTCCATCGTCCCACTTAAAGTAATGGGGCCTTGGTTGAGGCACCAATATCAACCCAAATTGGGTGAAAACATTGGGGGTGATGAAGTTAAACTCGACTAAAGCATCTATTGCGATCTTGCAATCATTTTCATATATCTTGGTATAGGAGTGGGGAAAGTTGTTTCTAAGGGTGAGACGCCACCCATCAGGTGCAACTCGAGATGGAAAACATGACATGGCATGCAATGCTAAAAACTGACAAAATCTGATAGGAGGCTAATAATAGGAATTACTGGCGAACCTCCTCTCATATCAAATTAGTGTAGAGCGAGCTACGGGATTGGGAAAACTTCTAAACTGACTCTAGGTCAACGTGTGAACAATCGAAAAGCCCACAAGAAAATATGCAGAAATCACAACCAAATATGTATGTGAGCAAGTGATGGTAAAATATGAATAATCATGACAAACAACTATAATTTCACTCAACTAAAAACTACTACCAGATAGAAGCGGAGCTACAAATCCCATGTTCACTCCTACACTTTTGAATTGAGACAACCCCAAACTCTTGAGTAAGAAGCCTCCTTGCAGCTACCACCTGTAGACTTGTGAACTACCTATCTACTAGGTTCTAACTCCCTTTTATAATCTAAGGGAGGGTAAAACCACACCACACACATGAGTCATTGTTAGAACTAATATGCTAACAACTCTGAATACAAAAGCTGAAACGATGCTACAACTTTAACTGTAAATAAAATATGTAATCCATGATTTTGAATACAATTGGCAAATAAAATATGTAATCAACATGGAGGAAGAAATTCAAGGCTCCCTAATGAGGATCGACATAGTTGATCGGAAGAACAAGGGTTTTTCAGTGAAGAAACGTTGATCGCCGCCAATCGCACTAGAGATCACCTCGTCGTTGAATTTGTCTTAAAAATTAGCCAAAAGGTCTCAATAATTGCTCCCAAGCTCTCTTTTATAGTTCTCCAACACTTGATTAGGTTTTTCCTAAAAGTTGGCTAAAAAATGAGCTAATTTGGGCAAGAAATCGAGTGAAAATCGAGATAGGCGGAAAGAATTACGACCGTGAAAATAATCATGGGCATGCTGTAATTCTTTCTATGTATTATGGAAAAAGAACTTGGAAGAAGTACAACCATGAAAATATTCACGGGCAGGCCGTAATTCTTTTTGTGGATAATCTTTGATGAAATCACGACGGTGAAAATATTTACTAACAGGCCATGATTCTTTTTGTGGATAATCTTTGATGAAATCATGGCCATGGAAATATTCACCGGTAGGTCGTGTTTCTTTATGTGGATTTTGAATTTTTCTACCAATGAAACTATGGCCATGAAAAATATAACAGGAAAGACGTAATTCTTTTTGGGTGGTGTAGTGAGCTGTAGCGAGCTAAAGGACTATAGATGTTGGTTTCAGGTCCCTCAAGTATAACGTTTTGATATTGGAGAGAGGCATGAGACTAACACTAGCCCCCAAATCACAGAGTTCTCTCTCAAATGAAAAGTTGCTAATTTTGCAAGGGACATGCTAGGATCTTTAAGTTTTGGAGGCAGCTGATTCTAAATGATTGCACTGTATTTGTTGAGAATCCTAGGGCTATTTTTAAAAATCAAAAACAGCGGAAGCAAGCCCGAAATGAGATTCTTAATTTAACAATAAGGACTGTCTTATGAAGACTACAATGGATGTGATAGGTGTTGGTGTTTATGCCCTGAAACCTAGTTTTGGTCTATTATTGTACTACTTGATACTGATATTTATTATATATCATTCTGGCATTGCCATGGGGAAGTTTTGGTCCACCTTGGGGCGCAAGTTCTTGCATGGTGTCGCCATGGGGAAGAAAGAGAAGTGTCTTGGCAGCTAGGTTACAGAGTTATGAGATGATTTCGGCTAGGGCTCTTTTAATTATGAAAATTCATAATAAATCAGCACCTAGATCCATTATTGCTTAATGGATGCAGATCCGCAACTTAAGTGATGAATATTTGAATATAAACATTCACTTAAGTTGTGTGTGGCCCCTGCTACTTAAGTTACGAATAAAACGAATATTTATATTCATTTTAGAGCTTAAGTCGCGGGCCCCCATGTTACGTTTAAATCAATTGCAAAAAGGCTCCTCATAAATTAGGAGCTCAAACCCAACATTTGACCACTCAACTGAAACTAGTCCATCGAGGTCAAACGTGGTCACCCAAAGGTCAACTGGGGTCAACTGAAGTCAAAATGCAACATCATCCCAAAAGATTATCTCCAACTCATCAGACGCATTGGCGATGCATTAGACTCCCAAACTGACTCGAATCAACCAAATGACTCAATCATAGGCAACTCGATCAATACGAGATCTCGAGTGTCTTGGTGTGCGACCCTGTAGGTTCCTTAGACGTTGGCAGTGATAACCTCAAATCATCACAAGCAATGAGTGGCACCTAGCAGTACATCATTGTTACCTAAGTCATTGGAATGGAGTCGTCATCGACATCCCCTAAAATTGCGACAAGATATATGTACACTCTAGTCCTTTTGCCAAGTTGATCGACCAAGTCGAATAAGTGTGTCACAATTATTAATTCCAACATTAATGGTCATGACTCTATTCAGGCTAAACCTGGGTGTGGTCATACACTTGCAGTCATGCACCATGTATGGGCTCATGGACATCAAGCTTCCCCTCAGGGAAGGGGCAAATCCTCTATTGGCTAATTGAACTTCTCAAATGGCTCAAGATATACCCAATGACAACTATTATACTCCCCTATAACGGCGGAGCGTTAGGTTGTATCAAAGTACATCTGCTACCATATAGAGATACCAATGCCTTCAAGTCAAGGACGAGTGAATCTCTATCACTGTGAGATTTGACCTATGACATCAAGTCAAATCCTCATTGTGGTCTCACCATTTAGTTTTATCTTTCATCTAACAATACAGGCATGCAATCATATAGTGAGAAGCATGAAAAATAAAACATCACAGGCATGTTTAAAACTGAGCAGAAAATAAAACATGATATGGTTATAGCCCAAACATGGGTAACAAGCCCCTAGACATAGACTAACCACCTTGCTACTCTAAGGCACTAGCCATGGGCCCATGCCACTAAGTCCTCAGCTCTGCCCTGAGTTCCCTAAGGGCTCTGCTCCTACCCTAGGTGCGCTGCCAAGGTCCTATGCATCAAGGTCAGCCCCTCAAACCATAGAAGCACCTCCTAGGACACCCTAGGTGCTCTCTTAGGTTTATGTCAGCCACTTTGGTCCACCTGTGTTAGCTCGCAAACCCTAGACTCCTTCTAGGATTCGGCCAACACTCTTCTCTACCCATGTTAACTCGCAAACCCTAGGCTCCTCCTAGTGTTCGGCCAATCATAGGCACCATCCCATCTAGCATGTTGCGCCACCATCAAGGTGTGCCACTTGCATAGAAACATCACTATGAGGGGCTATTTGCATCACCTCTTAGATCAGCCCTTGAAACAATGCTTGATGTGCCTCTAGAAAGCCGTAGAAGCCACCAAAGTTTCGGCTAATCAAGAGGTATGCGCAAGCCCTCTTCACCAGCCCTTAATCCCCAAGGTACGTCAATAGGGTAAACACTAGAAGCCATCAAGGATTCGGCTAAGGAAGAGGTTGCCCCCATATGATTTATATGTGCCAACAAGAAGTCATGATGTGCTCTTTGACATCCCTAATCTTCAACTTTGATTACAAAACAAATAAAGGAAATAGGGCGGCACGCAGGCCTCACAAGAATACATCCCAGGCATGCATAAGGGCTTGTCTATAACCATATCATAATTCAGTAATAAAAGCACCTACTTCTGCTCTTCTACATGCAATGAAAAGCAACAATTAAAATTAATTTTTGTTTTTCATAAACCAGTTTATTAACTCTCAACAACTCGTCATAAATTTCTCTTGGACTTAAAAAATTTTCTAAGCTTTCATGAGAGTGGCGCAAGCATGCTTTTGGCATTCTAGGTGCCTCTCCATGACAAACTTATCATATAAAATTTATTAAATTCTACATGACTTGTGTGGAAGGTCTATCCTTGACAAACAAGGAAAATCAAAGTCACTAAATTTATACAATTCGTCAGAATTAATAAACCTACATTTTTCTATGCAGAAAATCACGGCATAAAAATTTTTAAAATCTTTTATGACATGTACGCAAGTAGATAAGCAAAATACAACGCGTGGGTCTCGTAAATTCGTTCTGATACCACTATTGGGAATCCTCGGGCCAATTTTAAAATTTTAATGACAGCGGAAGCATTGGCCCGAAACAGGATAACCCTAAGATCCAGGATCCCTTACGAGTGATCCACCGGATGTGACAGAGTAATATACCTTTGTTTGCATAATCCAAGTGGCTGATGATGATGAAGAAGAAGCGCACAAGTGTCCGCCCTCTACAATCGTGCACACACGGACTACTCGAGAAACTCTTCACTCCGTGCTTAGTGCTAGCCTTTGGGAGGAAGATCTTGTTGCCTATGTCACTGCCCTCTTTGCTTGCGCCATCTCCAAGATGCGCCAAAGAGGTGATCAAGGGAGGAGATTGACCACAAGGAGAGAGAAGCTCTACAACTTGTGACAATCTCTTATCTAGCCACTTTTCCTCATGGCATGCGCCACCATGAAGATCTGCCCTTGAGGAATATCTCCTTCTCCATCAATGTAAGCGCCAATCTCCCTAAGGAGATGCACTAAGATGATGAGAAGGGATATTGTAAACTCCTCTTCTTCTTCTTCCTTCACCATATGCGGCAACTTCATGGAAGTTGCGCCAATAGTAAGAAGATGCCCATCCACATGCACCAATCCACTTTAGGGATTTATCATTAATGGAGGAAGAAGACTCCAAGCCTTCTCTTGCGATCTTCGAAGAAGAAAACACCATCTCCACCATGTGGGTGCAACTCCTTCCTTGGAGGCGCCATGGAGAAGAAGATACCATATCCTCTTGCGCAAATCTCATAAAAGAATAGATCATCAAGAAAGGAGGAAGGCTCCAAGCCTTTTCCTTGCATTCATGGTGTAAGAAGATGGCACATCCACCTTGGGGGCGCAAGTTCTTGCATGGTGTCGCCATGGGGACGAAAGAGAAGTGTCTTGGCAGCTAGGTTATAGAGTTATGAGATGATTTCGGCTAGGGCTCTTTTAATTATGAAAATTCATAATAAATCAGCACCTAGATCCATTATTGCTTAATGGATGCGGATCCGCAACTTAAGTGATGAATATTTGAATATAAACATTCACTTAATTTGTGTGTGGCCCCCGCTACTTAAGTTATGAATAAAACAAATATTTATATTCATTTTAGCGCTTAAGTCACGGGCCCCCATGTTACGTTTAAATCAATCGCAAAAAGGCTCCTAATAAATTAGGAGCTCAAACCCAACATTTGACCACTCAACTAAAACTAGTCCATCGAGGTCAAACTGTTGGTGTATATGCCCTGAAGACCAATGTATGGACATGGATAGGAATTGTTTGAATGTACTTTGATAGAACTATTACTCTTGGTATAGGCATGGTCGTTATTATGCAGACTTCTCTACCTGCGTTAATGTATTGAGTTGCATGTATAATGTCCCAGAAGTTTGGATTGGATCCATTCTCATAAGAAATCCCCAGACAAGGTACCTTAGCAGATATGGGACAGCTTTGGTACATGTGAGACTGGTGTATGGGCTGGTTAAGTGTGGGGGCACAGTAACGCAGACATACAGGTGCATTGGGTGCACTGGAGTGATCCACCGTGAGGATTGACTTGTCTAGTCAACAAGTCAATCTCACATGCAAGAGGTTTGCATTGATCCTTAGACTTGAGGTATTCATGTCTAGATTTGATGATGGGTATGCTTTGATACAGTCTTACGTCTCTCCGTAATTGGGAGACAAAAACGACTGTCATTGGGCATGTCATAAATCACGTAGAGACATGGATGACCAATAGTAGGATTTGCCCCTTCCTTATTGGAAGCATGATATCCTCTTGGGGCGCCCCACCTTATTGGTGCATGACAGGAATGTGTGGCCACACTTGTTGAGTCATGACCAATGCATTGGATTGATAAAACTTAAGACTAATCCAATGGCAGGATATCAATTTAGGCAAAGGGATATATAATGCAATGGGAATCCTCGTTGCTTGTTAGGAGTTGTTGTCATAATGACTTAAGTCCTATGACATGGGTAGTAGTGATGTGTTGCTAGATACCCCTCACTACTTATGATGTCTACATCATTGCCATCGTCATATGGATCCTACGGGGTCACACGCAATAGACTCTTGACGTTGCTTTAATCAGAAGCCTTATGATCAAGTTATTGGATAACTTGGATCAATTTGGAAGATTTCATCAGCGCCAATGGGCCTGATGAGTTGGAAGAAAGTTATTGGAGCCAAACTTCATTTTTGGCAGGTTGACCCTAAATTGACCTAGATTAGTTACATTTGAATTAGGGTTACATTGGGTTGGATCCAAAGGCTTAATCAACCCATGCCATGAAGTTTGGGCTAGCTCATTATCCAATGAGGCCCAATAACTAATTGTCAAGAAGAGGTATAAGCAAATAAGGGTATAATGGGGAACAATTTCACCCCATTGGCGCCAAGGGCATAATGGGGTGAAGTGGGCGCATGTTACTTCATAAGGAAGCATTAGGCGCCTCCCCCTTTGTTCCTTGGAAGGAAAACTTGCCTCTATGGTAAGGGTTGGGGCTGATATGGCTTGAAAACTCTTTTGGAAAGAGCTTGGGTGTATATGACAAGTAGGGTGAGATTTATGGTAAAGTCTTGGAGACTTTCCTTACCTCATAAACCCTACATGCACCCAAACCCTTGCCCTAGCCAAATACCTCTTGCTTGTTGCGCCTAGCCCTTCCTCCTTGGATGGAATGCATGCCTCTAAGGCATGTCTTGGGCGAATATGGCCATTGGGCAAATTAGGATAGGTTGAATGAGGTTTATGGTAAAGTCTTGGAGACTTTCCTTACCTCAAGTCTCCTTTATCCTAGCCGCCCACTTGGCATGATCCTAGCCATTCCCCTAGCCGCCCCTTGTCCTATTAATAGGACCCTTGCCGCCCCATCAAAAAGGTTGATTCGTGTGAACAACATCTTGGAGGAGTGACATATCTCTTGGAGAGACTTGGAGTGCAAGGGGCGAGAGCAACATAGGCTTGGCGCAATCTTCTTCCTTGGAGCCGCAAGTTCTTCCTCTCCCTCTCTTCTTGGCGCAAGGACTCTTAGTGCTTGGTGGCATCTCCTTGCCACAAGCTCTCTCCCTTCCTTGGCCATAGGCGCACCTTGCTTGAAGGTGGCGCAAGCAAAGAAGAAGAAGGAAGTAACTTGGCGGCATCATCTTCTTCCTCATCTCTTCTTGGTGCTTTCATCTTGGAGGTGGCGCAAGAAAAAGGTGAAAGAACCCTAAGGCTTGATTCTCTTCCAGAGGCTAGCACCAAGCGTGGAAGGGAGCAACGATCAAGGAGTCGACGCGTGGATACTTGTAGAGGGCGAACACTTGGGCGCCTTCAACATGGCTTCGGCAACTAGACAAGCAAAAGAGGTACATCTCTAACACATCCTTGTGTCTCCTCTCTCGCATGGATCCTTGGGACCGGAATATGTTTCGGGTGTAATGGTTCTTCCGCTGCGTCCTGGGACTGCAATAATTTTAAATTGCACCCGGTATTCCCTAACAGTGGTATCAGAGCTACTTGCGAGAAACACAAGGTGTACATTTGCTTGTGTGAAAAATTTTTTGGAAAATTTTTCTTATATCCATGCTCGTTTCACATAGAAAGCGTCTTTCATCCAAACTTCTTTTATCATTTTTTTATGGCCAAAATTTGGATTGTGTTTATGATGGATTTAAGACCAAAGGCGCATGTAATTTTGTCAAGTAGGACGGGCAATGTGTCTTCGGACTGGCCGGGTCTCTTGATCTGACAAAATTGCCAGCCGATAGAGTCCATGAAATCATCATGAAACTTGATCCCAATTTAGCATAAATTTGATTGAGAGAGTGCTTTGGATAGAGTTGGCGCATAAGGGGATAAAATTTGATATTCCGGTTTTTTCAAATTTTATATATGCGCCACTTGTCTCTTCCATGGGTTGATATGGTCATAGCGAGTGCCCTCCTGTGTTGTGATGTGGAAGCATGTTTCCACCTGTGATGAATGCTTGTAAAATCCTTCTACCACCTGCGTGTGGTTCTCCCCCTTCTTGATGTAAAATTTTCATCTTTCCTTGGAATAGATGTAGAATTGTTAACATAAGATAGGTTAAGGTTCATCAAAGACAACAAGATGTCTTCTTCAACCGATATCAGAGTGGCGCCAGCTTTGGAAGCGTGGTGATGGATTTGCGGTTGGAGGAAGGGATGCTTGCTTTCGGCTTCTGGCATGGGCTGATCTGCTAAAGGGACTCGCAACCCTTGGATGCATGATAACATGTCACATGGCTCGTGACGAGTTATATGTATGAAAAGGGCTATGACCATATCGACCAAACTAGCATGCCTGTGATGGTTTATTATTTTGTCCATAGCATGCCTGTGATGTTTCTTCCTTTGCTGCCATAACCATAGGAAAACTGCATGCTAGAAAAGAATAAAATAAACATGAAAAACTCTCATTGAAATATCAAGTCAATAGCCTTCTAACGCGTAGCCCTCATCAAACTATCGATCGGTGGTGTTGTGAACTGTCTCCCACCCTCGTGGGACACACCCACTTATCTTTAGAAGGTGTGTGGTGACAATGATTTCCCCAGTCCAGTTTTAACCTTTTACCTTCGCAAGGAAATTCGTTGCCCCTGGGCATAACGGTTAGGACCAGACTTGACTAGTTTTCATATGTCACTGACATGATGAATCACTAAAGGCAGCTGTTAAGAGGATAGGGTTCTGTGTTGTATCCAGCCCTCGCTGGACACAGGGCGCCTAGTCTGTCTTAACTAAGAGGAGTTGTGCACGGCACAATTGGCTGGCATGCCTACCTAAGGAAACACAAGACTCTCTGTGCATCCCAACTCACCCTCGTGAGTCGCGGAGACCTCATGTGAAATTAGGATCCTACTCACTTATTTCCATGTTGAGTTTGAGAGTTCTCAACTTGTTTTGGAAGTAGTGGGAGCATAGCATTTAAATTTAAAGTCCTTGTTAAATGCTTTATCATAGTACTTATTTTACTTATTTGCTTATTGTAGATGGCATCTTCGGATCTAAGATTGAAACTTTATAAAAATAAGTTGGATGGGACAAACTGGACAAGTTGGTTCAAGATTTTGTCCAAGATACTGGAACAAGAGAATAAGGTGCATCTTCTTGAAAGACCTCCATCCCAGCCTAGTGTGTATTTCACAAATGAGTGGGAGTGGAATGTCTATCTTGAACATTGTGAAGATAACGAACAGTACACTGCTCTTGTCTTAGAGTGCATGACCCCAGAGGTCAAGGTTGAATGTGATGAGATGGGGATTTATGATCTTATCATACATCTCAAAGGTCTCTTCACGTCATGCTCTATAGACAATGATCAGGAGAGTTCTATTGGATCTTTAGAATGTATGCCTAAATCTAAGAATGACCATGGTTCTGTATCTTCGAAGCTAATACTTCGGAAGACTGGGAATGCATGGGTATTTCGAAGAGGATTAATGGCCAAGAAGAGCATGGCAAAGAAGAAGGGATGTGATCCATCCGCTTCAGGTATTGTGTTACTGAAGTCTTTATGTCTACTTCTTATTCATGGGTACTGGGTACCACATGTGAGACTCACATATATTTTACATGTGCAGGAGCTCAGAAGAAGTAGGACGATTAGGCTTGGTGGGATCGACCCTCGGGACAGGGACGGAGCATTGGATGCTACTGATATCATCTCACTGCCTTGAAGACTTTGTCTAGGACTTTGCTATTATGTATCAGCTTATGTATTAGAACATCATTCCTTTTGGAAAGGATTTCAGTTTGACATAATAAATAATATTTTTCTTTAAACCTGAGATGTTCTATTGAAGTGATATAGTTGATAATAGTTTGTGGTTCTATATGTAACACAAGATCAGATCCAATGATTCAATAAACACCCTCTTATATCATTGTCTCTTGAACCATAGAACAATGGTCACATCTAAAGGTCCATGGACTATTGGGATCATTATCCTTTCAGGATTGTGATACATGTGAGCCTAGTTCAAAGAAACAATGTGACAGATGCTACCTTCACCATAAAGGGTGGAAGGATTAGTGGCTTGTTGGATCTATTACACAGCAATGTGTGTGGACTCATGTAAACAAGCACGAAGAGGTGTTATATGCTTCATCAAGTGTGGGTATGCCTTATCCAACCTAAGAACTTTGGAGAAATCCAAGAAGTTGACAAATGAAGTATTAGAGGATCTATCAAAGCACTTTGATTGGATCAAGGTAATTAGTGGAGAATTTGATGACTATCCTAAGGAGTGTGGGGTTATCTCACAGCTTACTTATAACACCACTGTGTGGTGAATTTCAAAAGAAAGAAAGAGGAACACATTGGATGTGGTTCCATCTTTGAATAGTCATGCAAATATACTACTATGATGTCATGCAAACAGATGTACTGCCACTCCATAAGAAAGTGTCTAAGGTAGCTTTTGATTTGCGAACTACAAATATCCCATTCCTTCAATGGAATTGGGAATGTAATATGCAGTGATCTCAAAAAGTATATGTTTGTGGGGCACTAAAGGGTGCTGTTTCTATCCCAAGGAGAACAAAATATTTGTTGCTCGATACTGCTGTCTTCCTTGAGGAGATACTTCTTTGAAGGAAGCTAGTGGGAGTAGATTTGATTGGGACAAGATCCAGAATCAACCACAATACATTTAGACACAAATGGAGAGTGGAATCTCACATACAGGTTGAAAGTCAACCAAAGGTTCAAGTAACACAGGAACCACATAAGTCTGGATGGATTCGAAGTGCTGGGCATGACGAATTTTTCATCTAAGGATGAACATAAGACTTATGAGGAAATCGAAGCAGTCGGTGGACCAGATTCCAAGAAATGGCTAAGGGCCATGAGAACAATAATGGACTCCATATATGCTATGAAAGTCCCCTAAACAAAGGGGGGCGAAACCCTAGATAGGCGCATATGGAGGTTTTCATGCAGCGGAAAGGGGTTTCTAGGATCTTTCATATTATATGATCAACTTATAAACGATTGCAAATAAGAATCAAGGAATCGATTCTCACCAAAGCCATTGCTTGGATGGCGTCTAGGAAGAAGAGACTCAAGCGCTTCTCCTCCAAATGGTGCGCACACAAATGATGTCGCCTACTCCCTTAGTGCTCCTTGTGCTAGCAAGGTTCTAAGGAGTTCTTGTCGAGTGAAAGGGATGAGAAGATTTTTTCTTCTTGGCTGAATCCTCACAAAGCTTCAAGGTGTCGCCACACACGAAAAGCGTCAAGAGGAATCTCGAGAAAGGCGAGAATAGAACTCACTTCTATTCGAACGTGATGCATGTCTCATGTTGAGATCATGGTTTCCAAAAATAGAAACCCACATACGCTTAAACGTTCACGCCAAGTGAACTAGTCGTTACACCCTCTCCCCTTGAACCATACGCTCACTTGATGAGCTGGTTCATTTTGATTTGGTTCAAAAACCAATCAAGCCAAGCCTTTAGTCCAGATCAAATTAAACCCTAAGGTTCCAGATCTAACCGTTCATCTCTTGATGCCTCTGATCTCACCGATCTAGCATCCATTCTCTCGATCGAAGCTTACCGATCTCAAGCCCTAATCAATCAAACATGATCAGACCAGATCTCACTCACAATCAGAGATTAAATCCCTTTAAACTGAACCCTGACAATTCAGTCCACACGATCTGACTTAAGTAAGCCATATCATCAAATTGTGCGACCCTGAGGGTTTCCTTTAAATGTCGGTAACGATAACTTACGTTATCACGATCAGTGAGGGGTATCTAGCAACACATCACTGTCTCCCAATATAAAGGAAAGAGTCTTCCAAGACTACACCCAAACCACAGCACAAGTGTGAATCCATTTCACGAGGCATACATGTTTCCTTTGCCACTGGATGTTCTTATTGGACAAGCGTGTCAAGCCTGTAGCTCCAATATGATGAGCATGATTAGATCAGATGATCATAGTCACCTGGGTATAGCCATACACTTTCTCAATCATCTCATTCGAGGGGGCCCCTTTAGAACATCACACTCCAATCAAGGAGATGGCAATCCTATATCTATCACTAGTGCCCTAACCTGACTCATGATCATTATCCAAGATAGTCTATAACCATTATGTTTCAAATGATATTGAACTACCTCAAAACAATGACAATCATCATTTAGAAACACAAGTGATCTCAAGTTAGAGGACATGTGCCACTTGTTGCAAACAAGGATTATTCACATTGTGACAAGCAATTGAATATCCTAGTAGGGTCTGTCTAGTACATCCAATGTACCCATGAGTCTACATCTTATTCCATGCTCGAAGCATCCTATAAGATTAGAACACATATTAGTCTCAATCATATCAAGGCTGTCTCATGTTCACCAAGATATCTCGACTAAGGACATAGAGCATGTCAGCCTAGCTGAACAGCATTGAGACATTATTCAGAAGCACACTTATTGCAGCAGACAATGTAACAAACTGAATAACAACCATCGCCATTATAAACATAAGAGTTTATACATGATACTGATAGAATCCCAAGGCCTCAAACATTAGCCTTAAGGGCATACCCCAACAATCTCCCACTTGCACTTAATCTAATGGTTGAGAAATCTCAAACCCATATTATTACAGTGCTTCTCATGCTTCTGCTGCGCCAGAGGCTTGGTAAGCGGGTCTGCCAGATTGTCATCTGTATGAACCTTGCAGATTTTGATCTCACCATGATCAATGATCTCCCGGATCAAGTGAAATCGTCTCTGTATGTGTTTGGACTTCTGGTGCGACCGTGGTTCCTTTGCTTGTGCGATTGCTCCAGTGTTATCACAGAAGATAACCAAAGGATCTGCACACGATGGAACAACACCAAGTTCCTGAACGAACTTACGAATCCATACTGCCTCCTTAGATGCTTCTGAGGCTGCAACATACTCGGCTTCTGTTGTGGAATCAGCAACGATAGACTGTTTGAAACTTTTCCACACCACAGCTCCTCCATTCAAGCTAAAAACATAGCCTGATTGCGATCGGAAATCATCCTGGTCCGATTGGAACGAAGCGTCAGTATATCCTTCTATACTGAGTTCTTCCTGACCTCCATAAATCAAGAACATATCTTTGGTCCTCCGCAGATATTTTAAAATGTTCTTGACCGCAATCCAGTGCGCCTGACCTGGATTACTTTGGAATCGACTGGTCACGCTTAACCCGTAAGCGACGTCTGGGCGAGTACACAACATCGCATACATAATGGACCCAATAGCCGAAGCATAAGGCGTATTGTCCATTTCATCTTTCTCAGTCTGTGTTTGTGGACACTGACTCTTTGAAAGATTCAGACCATGTCTGACTGGAAGATATCCTCTTTTAGAATTCTCTAAATGGAATCTCTCCAGGACTTTATCGATGTAAGTACTCTGGCACAGCCCGAGAAGCCTCTTAGATCTATCCCTGTAGATCTTCACACCTAATACATAGGCTGCTTCTCCTAGATCTTTCATCTGGAAACATTTTCTCAACCATGCCTTAACAGCATGCAGTTCAGGAATATCGTTTCCAATGATTAAGATATCATCGACGTAGAGGACTAGGAAAGTAATCACGCTCCCACTAAACCTCTTATATAGACATGGGTCATCTTCATTCTTGATGAAACCAAACTCACTGATTGATTCATCAAAACGAATATTCCAGCTTCTTGATGCTTGTTTAAGTCCATAAATGGACTTCTTTAACTTGCATATTTTATGACGATCTGATGGATTAGTGAAACCTTCAGGTTGTGTCATATACACATCCTCATCCAGTTTTCCATTAAGGAAAGCGGTCTTCACATCCATTTGCCAGATCTCATAATCGTAATATGCTGCTATCGCAAGAATAATCCGAATTGACTTGAACATGGCTACAGGAGAGAAAGTTTCATCATAATCTATCCCGTAGATTTGTTTGAAACCTTTCACAACTAGCCTGCCTTTATAGGTAACCACGTTACCATCCATGTCAATCTTCTTCTTGAAGATCCATTTACAGCCTATAGGGATTACTCCCGGAGGTGGATCAACCAAATCCCAGACTTGGTTATCTGACATGGAGTCCATCTCGGCTCGCATAGCTTCAAGCCATCTAGCTGACTCCAGTCCACTGACCGCATCCGCATAAGTAAGGGGTTCATCATTATCAATGATGTAGACTCCGTCATAGCGCTCAGGCTGTCGACGGATCCTTCCCGATCTTCGCGGTTCCCGTGATATCTGAGCCTCAGGTTGTTCAATAACCTGTTCTACCGGCTCAGGCTCATCCAACTGTGCTTGACTACTTTGTCCTTCATCTGGATTCTCATCCAGCTTTATTTCTCTCCCACTGGCCTCTTGCAGAAGAAATTCCTTCTCAAGAAAAATAGCCGTCCGAGCAACAAATACCTTGTTCTCTTTGGGATCGTAGAAATAATAACCCTTAGTTTCCATAGGGTAACCGATAAAGATGCATTTATCAGATCTGCTCTCTAGTTTCCCAGAGGCGAGCTTTTTGACATAAGCCTCGCAACCCCAGATCTTAATAAATGTCAAGCTCGGCTGTTTCCCATACCATAACTCATATGGAGTCTTTGAAACTGCCTTGGATGGCACTCGGTTTAGTACTCTTGCAGCTGTTTCCAGTGCAAATCCCCAAAAGGAGTAAGGTAGAGTAGCTTGACTCATCATAGAACGAACCATATCTAGTAAGGTTCTGTTCCTCCTTTCGGACACACCATTCCATTGCGGTGTTCCTGGCGGAGTGAGCTGTGAGATAATCCCACACTCCTTCAGATAGTCAATAAACTCTCGACTTAGGTATTCTCCACCTCGATCAGAACGAAGTGCCTTGATATTTCGGCCTAGCTGATTCTGTACTTCATTCTTGAACTCTTTGAACTTGTCAAAAGATTCACTTTTATGTCTCATTAGATAGACATACCCATATCTACTGAAATCATCAGTAAAGGTAATGAAGTATGAATAGCCACCTCTGGCATGTTTACTAAATGGCCCACACACATCACTGTGTATAAGGTCAAGTAAACCTGAAGCCCTTTGACCTTTGTTAAGAAAAGGAGACTTCGTCATTTTGCCCAATAAACAAGCTTTGCATGTATCAATCTCCTCATAGGAGAATGATCCCAGCAGTCCATGGTCATGCAACCGCTTAATGCGTTTCTTGTTAATATGGCCTAAACGACTATGCCATAGCAAGGTGCTGTCATCAGCATACTTGGCTTTCTTATTATCAATATTTTGTATAGAACATTCCATGTCCAACATGAATAACCCATTGTTAATTGACCCAGTAGCATAAACAATATTATCAAGAGAAAGAACACACTTTGAAATATTGCATTCAAAGGAAAATCCTTTCCTGACAAGAGCAGGAATGGAGATAATATTCTTGGTAATGCTAGGTACAAAATAACAATTATTTAGTTCCAATACAAGTCCAGATGGTAATAAGATGTAATATTCTCCTACAGCAACAGCAGCAACCCGTGCCCCGTTTCCAACTCGTAGGTCCACCTCATGCTGTCCCACCTGTCTTCTTCTCTTGAGTTCCTGTACATTTGAACAAATGTGAACTCCACATGCAGTGTCCAACACCCATGAAATAGAAGAAGAAGATATCATGACTTCAGTCACAAATATACCTGAGCCAGAAGCGAAACTTCCCTTCTTATCTCCTTGGAGAGCTTTACAGTCCTTTTTCCAGTGACCCAGCTGGCCACAGTGGAAACATCTGTATTCCTTCGACCGCTTAACCTTTTGTTTCAGAGCCTTGTTGTAATTCTTGACAGGGGCTTTGCCCTTCTTCCCCTTCTTCTTGTTCCTGGAAGGAAACATCAAGACAGAGGTTGAAGGCTTTCCCTTTAGAGTCTCCTCTGTAGTCAAGAGCATATTCAGCAACTCTGCCGGAGTACAGTCGATCTTGTTCATATTAAAATTAATAATGAACGGATCAAAAGAGGCCGGGAGGGACTGTAGAATAATGTCTACAGCAAGCTCCTGATTGATGGTATGCCCCAGTTTCTCTAGAGCCTCTTTGTGCCCAATCATCTTGAGCACGTGAGCTCCCACTGGACTCCCTTCAGCCAGTTTGCTCTGAAAGAAAAGCTTGGTCAAATTATAGCGTTCAGTCCTCGCCTGTGCAGCATACAGCATCTTGAGGTTTGCTATCATTTCTATAGCAGACATATCCTCATGCTGACGCTGCAGCTGTGGCGTCATAGACGCTAGCATCAGGCAAGCGACATCAATGCTATCATTGACATGCTTTTCATAGGCTTCCCGAACCGCCCTTGCGGCGTTCGGAGCGGGTTGAGGCGGTATAGCCGTCTCGAGGACATACAGTTTCCTCTCTGCCTTAAGAACAATCTTAAGGTGTCCGAACCAGTCTGAGAAGTTTGGCCCAGCAAACTTCTCCCTTTCCAGTAGGGATCGCACATTGAAGCTCATGGTGTTCGTTGCTGCAGGAATCTACAACAATGCAAGAACAGCAAGGTCAGTATCAATGTTTAGAATCAATCCAGGACTTAAGAAAGATTCTTTTCTCACTATTTTATCTGACTGAAAAATCCATTAAAACAGTCCGAAAGAGTAACACTCTTTTAGTGAGATGGGATCCAGATTTCATACTTGGTCTCCGCGTCCCGCTCAGGCGAGATAAGTTGCACAGAGAGTACAAGCACTAATTTCTGGTAGGCAGTCCCTGCCAATCGCCAACCCGTGCGATTCCCCTTCATCTGGGCAATCCAGCAGACTGTGCCAACTGAGTTGGTACAACACAGTCTCTGATCCCACAGATGGCTGCCTCCATATAGCTAACATATGCCCCATATGTAGCCTACATGGTCAAGCTGACCTGACCTACTCCCTGGACCACCACGTGCTATGCTGAGCAACGAGAAGCGATAAATCCCTTCCCTGTAACACGCAGGTGTAATCCTGCACCGTCTGAAGATAGATGGGCGTGCCCACTGAGTGGGTACAACACGGCCCCAACGATAGTCAGAATAGTGAGGTTTCGCGTCAGAAGGCTTACGAGCTTGATATTAAGCGTTGGATTTTAACGGTCTTTTATCTTCTTAACTATCATGCAAACCCTATGGTGATAGCAGAAGATAAATAAATCATGCAAGTCTAATTATTTAAGCAATAAAAGAAAGCATGATGATCTTATGTGGTAAAAGCCCATTAACCCTAAGTAAGACCTTAATTTAACTTAAGTCTTCACTTGAGCTCTCCATGGGTCTTTTGCATCTCATCTGGCCCAACCCAGGGCCCAAGCGCCCACTGCAGCTCAGGTGCGCCCACCAGGTAAATGCGCCTGTCCCAGAGTCGAACCCTGGACCTCCCACTGGTGAAGCCACTGCTGCATGCGCCTCTGCCAAGTGTGCTCTGTGCTCTTGTCTGATTAAATTACAATTTAATCTATCTAGACAAGTTTGACTCGCAGGTCAATTACACTTTATAAATTAAATGAAATGTGATGCGCAGATCACAAAAATTAATTTACAATTTATTAACCAGGCACGCAGGCCCCAGCACAGCACACATTAACACGGGCAGGCCACATAAGATTAAATAAACAAGCATATGCTTACAATCAGCATGTGATCCATTATGAAAATAAAATTTTGAAAAACCCCATTGGCATCAATTTTATTTTTCCTTATGTGCCCTACCACCTTACAACGGTCCATTAATAGGGATCCACTCATCATGACTAGTCAGATCTACTTCCCTTGCATGCACCAAGTCCTAACTGACTTGAGTTGACCTAATGGTCAACCATGCATGCGCCAAGGGCTGAACAGCCTTCATGAGTTCTGGCAAGCGGGTGTGACCCCGGGCCTAACTCATGCGCGTTCACTGGTTGTCTCAACCAGACCTCGCTACACGCCCTTGATGCAGTCGACCTATAGCCACCTAATGCTTGCGCATAGGTGCCATCTGGTCGACCCATCTAGGCTGTCAGATGGTCTGATCAGACTAGTTGGATCTTAACTAGAGATGACTTCAACCCTACTAACCCGTCTAAGGGTTTATAGTAGGCGCCACTTAGATCTAATAATAGTCGCGCATGTCATGAAGTTTTTTGAGAAAAACAACAAAGCGCAAACAACCATGCGCTAATGAAACATATATCAAGTTTCGGCATGAATAACTTACATGTAAATTTCGCATGTAATGAAGATCTAAGCATACAAGGATCACAAAAGGCTAAAGCAATCATAAAATATGCATAAAACGAGCCTCTGATACCAATTGAAAGTCCCCTAAACAAAGGGGGGCGAAACCCTAGATAGGCGCATATGGAGGTTTTCATGCAGCGGAAAGGGGTTTCTAGGATCTTTCATATTATATGATCAACTTATAAACGATTGCAAATAAGAATCAAGGAATCGATTCTCACCAAAGCCATTGCTTGGATGGCGTCTAGGAAGAAGAGACTCAAGCGCTTCTCCTCCAAATGGTGCGCACACAAATGATGTCGCCTACTCCCTTAGTGCTCCTTGTGCTAGCAAGGTTCTAAGGAGTTCTTGTCGAGTGAAAGGGATGAGAAGATTTTTTTCTTCTTGGCTGAATCCTCACAAAGCTTCAAGGTGTCGCCACACACGAAAAGCGTCAAGAGGAATCTCGGGAAAGGCGAGAATAGAACTCACTTCTATTCGAACGTGATGCGTGTCTCATGTGGAGATCATGGTTTCCAAAAATAGAAACCCACATACGCTTAAACGTTCACGCCAAGTGAACTAGTCGTTACACCCTCTCCCCTTGAACCATGCGCTCACTTGATGAGCTGGTTCATTTTGATTTGGTTCAAAAACCAATCAAGCCAAGCCTTTAGTCCAGATCAAATTAAACCCTAAGGTTCCAGATCTAACCGTTCATCTCTTGATGCCCCTGATCTCACCGATCTAGCATCCATTCTCTCGATCGAAGCTTACCGATCTCAAGCCCTAATCAATCAAACATGATCAGACCAGATCTCACTCACAATCAGAGATTAAATCCCTTTAAACTGAACCCTGACAATTCAGTCCACACGATCTGACTTAAGTAAGCCATATCATCAAATTGTGCGACCCTGAGGGTTTCCTTTAAATGTCGGTAACGATAACTTACGTTATCATGATCAGTGAGGGGTATCTAGCAACACATCACTGTCTCCCGATATAAAGGAAAGAGTCTTCCAAGACTACACCCAAACCACAGCACAAGTGTGAATCCATTTCACGAGGCATACATGTTTCCTTTGCCACTGGATGTTCTTATTGGACAAGCGTGTCAAGCCTGTAGCTCCAATATGATGAGCATGATTAGATCAGATGATCATAGTCACCTGGGTATGGCCATACACTTTCTCAATCATCTCATTCGAGGGGGCCCCTTTAGAACATCACACTCCAATCAAGGAGACGGCAATCCTATATCTATCACTAGTGCCCTAACCTGACTCATGATCATTATCCAAGATAGTCTATAACCATTATGTTTCAAATGATATTGAACTACCTCAAAACAATGACAATCATCATTTAGAAACACAAGTGATCTCAAGTCAGAGGACATGTGCCACTTGTTGCAAACAAGGATTATTCACATTGTGACAAGCAATTGAATATCCTAGTAGGGTCTGTCCAGTACATCCAATGTACCCATGAGTCTACATCTTATTCCATGCTCGAAGCATCCTATAAGATTAGAACACATATTAGTCTCAATCATATCAAGGCTGTCTCATGTTCACCAAGATATCTCGACTAAGGACATAGAGCATGTCAGCCTAGCTGAACAGCATTGAGACATTATTCAGAAGCACACTTATTGCAGCAGACAATGTAACAAACTGAATAACAACCATCGCTTTTATAAACATAAGAGTTTATACATGATACTGATAGAATCCCAAGGCCTCAAACATTAGCCTTAAGGGCATACCCCAACATGCTAATCAAGTTTGGGACTTGGATGAGCTGCCAAAGGGGTAATTCCCACAGGCTGTAAATAAATCTTCTAGGAAGATAGACATGGAAGGTAACATTGTTACCTTGAAAGGCAAGCTAGTGAACAGAAATTTCAGGCAAATCCACTGGGTGGATAATGATGAAATTTTTCACCAATAGCTGAGTCTTAAGTCCATTAGGAATCAGCTTGTTATAATTGCATGATCAATAATGGCGTGTGTAAGACCCGAGAATTTTGATGTATTAAACCTCGGTATGTGACTCATTTTGACTATCTATAATCAGGCATTTATTAACCTTGTTGGTGGGATTTTTGGCTAAGGGGAAAAATTATTCTCCTGTAGGGCAAAAATAAGTTGCTGTGGAGGTGTCTTGAACTTGAGACCTTTCCTGTGTATGTTGTCCTGACTACCAGAGTTCCAGCCCAGTCTTTGTGTTATGTATGTGGGCGCCTACTTATTATGTGAGTATGCAGATTAAAATTCAGATCTCACTTAAGTGATTTGGCCCCACTTAAGTTGTTTTCGAAATTCAGCCCAACCCTAGCCGCCCCTTGCATTTCTTCCTCTCCCTCTCGTGGACGACTACGGCCGCGCCTTCCCCTTCGTCCAGCTCCTCTTCCGGTGAGTTTTCCGGCGGCGGCGCTTGGCATTCCGGTGTGGTGGACGGCGGTGGCGTGTGGAAGCTTCAGACAACTCTCTCTGCTCACGGTTTGCTTGCAAATCGTTCCCAAGGCGAGTGGAAATCTTATGTTACCTGTATTCCGAGTATATGATCGTTTCCTTGACATGTTTTTCTTGCTTTGTGATGGAAAAACAAGTAGGTTTAATTTCCCTTATCATGAAACCGTGAATACCTATTTGAAGTTTCGAAAATCAGATTTAGGGGCTCTAATCATAGGGTTTTTCGTTCTTTACTTGATTAGATGTCTTAGGAGGATGAGTTATCATGATCTTGATCTTCAATTTGATTGTATAATGTATTCATGAAAAAAAAAAAAAACCCTAGAGTATGACATGCGCCCATGCCCTAATTTGATGAAATTTCATGCTAACTTTTGGGGAAAACTTAGGATTTATGTGATTAGAAGTATAAGGGAATTTATTATGAATTTTATACTATTTTTGGAGCCTTAATTCATGCTGGCCGAAATTTACCTTAGGGGTATTTTGGTCAATGTTCAGTTAACTTTTGGGGCAAAGCTGTTATTCATGTAATTGAGTTCATATGGTACTTAAATATGATTTTTGCCTAATTTTAGGAATTTTCTATGCATAGTTATATGTGTAATCGTTCTCTTGAAATTAAGTGATGATAATGTTGTGCAATGCTTGTAATTAATCTGTTTGAGTGGAAATTCTGTTTGATAACCTAGAATGGAGATGTTACAATCTAATTGCATGAAATCTAGGATTAACACATTATACCTGCATGGGAACATTTGTTGAGAACTTAGCATGGTATCTTCCTAACCTGATTGCATGAAACTTAAGGACTACCCTGTCTAAGACATTTATGCTGTTTAATTAATTGCGAGTGGTGAATTCGATAAGTTAGATATCCGGGTACTAGTCTTGTGCTATATGTGTGTGGTGTAAGTCATGTCCATTATGTGTGACCCTGGAGATATTGTGAAGTGGGGCAAAGTGCCACGCCTTGGTCAGGCGGGGGCCACCACTTGATCTTCCTTCACAGATGTGATTAGTTTAGCATAAGAGAGACAAAGTGCCACGCTACTGGTAAGCGATGGGCCACCTCTTGAACTCTCTGACTGCTGTGTGACCAATGTGGGGAAACAAAGTGCCACGCCGTGACTTGGCGGGGGCCACCTCTTGATTTACCATATTGTCTGAGTGGGTAGATGGAGATCAGCGTGCCACGTCTTAGCTAGACGGGGGCCACCTCCTGATTTCTCCCCTACTGTTTGGCATGCATGCATTCTCTGAGCCCTGACGAGGGAAGGGTCGGACCTTTGTGGTCATTTCGTTCTGTTCTGGATTTGGATATGTTAGGATAGGATGTGCATCTACGTATGTGTTCTGTTTTGCCGTATGGTATGTAAGTTCTATTTTGATTTTGTTGTATTATGATTAGATTGCGCCATGTGGATTATTTTGTAAGTTTGTATTCTTATCTGTATTTGATTTGATATTTGATAATCGCATTTGGTAAATGTTTTGAAAAACCTTGCATGCTATTTTTGAATGTAAGAATGGAAAAGTTTCATAAGGTTCTCACTTGCGGAGCTGTTAGCTCACCCCCTCTAAAATCTACAGGTGAGGGACAGTGATTGATACGGCGTTATGCACCTTTGAGATATACTGAGTAGCTTGATGAAGCTTTGGGTTTTGTGATATGGACCTTGTAAACAATTTTGGTATTTGAATACTTGTATCTTGATTCTGTTATCTGGGGCCTGCGTGCCTGTATTAGTTGTATTTTGTTTTGGATGATGAATGCTATATTTTGGTTACATGTGAGGGCTTAGGCCCATTTTGTTACAAGATTTCAGTTGTGGTATTTTTCAGCTTTTTGATAGGATTTTATGTTCAGTCTGTTCTGTGATATGCGATTTTGTCTCCGTATATGCATAGTACGGAGTTGTGATCTGATTCGATTATGTTCAGTATTTTATAAGTTGAAATTACTTGTTGTTATGAATCAGTAAAGCATGTACATGTATGGGAATTTTCCCGAACCTTGTATGTACGTATACATGCTGCTGGATTTTTGTATAAGTTTTCAGATCTTTTATTCCCTAGCTTTGTTCGTAGTATGATCTTGGCTTCAGTTTAATTTTCTCGTGACGTTCCTCGTATGATTTCCGCGTGAAATTCGGGGTTAAGTATCGAGGGGCGTTACAGCGTGTTGTTATGAAAACTGCCTTTCTTACATGGACGTCTGAAAAGATATCTATAAGGAAATAGCCAGAAGGTTTTCATATCAAGGTCATAAAGATATGCATGGTATTATGCAAGCATGTTTAAAAGAGCCTGTGTTTACAAGAAGATCAGTGGGAGCACCTTAATTCTTGTTCTAGAAGATTGATGATATTCTTCTCACATGGAATGACATCTCAGCTCTTCACATGGTGAAGAAAAAGCTTGAGATGTACTTCGAGAAGAATGATCTAGGGAATGATGCCTACATCTTAGGCATGAGGATCTATAGATAGAGATCCAAGAAAGTCATTGCCCTTTAGTCAATCTATGTTTATCCAAGAGTTTCTGGAGAGGTTTATATTGGATGATTCCAAATATTGATACCTTCCAGAGAGATATGGTCTGACTCTCATGAGGATGTTGTGCCCTATGACACAGCTGGAGAGTAATAACATGGGTCTAAAATCCTGATACATGGTGTATAGGATGGATCATGTTATGAGTAATATACAGAAGACTATTTGTGGCAAATGCTTGGAGCATAGCCAGTAAGTTTCAATCAGATCCTAGTGTTTGACACTGGATAGCTGTGAAAGCAATCCTTATATATACTTGGGAAGTATAAAGGATTGAAGTCTAGTCTATGATAGATAGGAAGAATTGTGTGTACAAGGGTACACTGATACTTCGTTCCAATCTTATGACCATAGCCAGGATTTGCGCTTTGCCTTGTTGTGGTGTTGTGTGCTGAAAGAGCATTATGCAAACCATAGTGGCAAAATTCTACAAATAAGGCTGAGTACATTGCAGCTTCTTGTGGCAGCCAAGGAGGCAGCTCCATTCATTTGAACTTGATTAAGTTCCTGGTGCTTGATGGTCCAGTATGGTTCTTACTAGGGCCATAGCATAAGTGAAGGAACTTAGAACTCAAGTATGTACTGCAGTATATCATCTGATCTTGGAGATCATGGACAAAGATGATGACCAAATTTGTTAAAATAAACACAGATAGCAATCTGGAAAAACCCACTGAGATAGCCTCTGGCGCAGCGGAAGCTAAATGAGTCACACTAGAGACATTGGAACTGACTAAACATCAGTTGCCCTTGGTCTTAGTGCAAGTGGGAGATTATTGATGTATATGCCCTGAAGACCAATGTATGGACATGGATAGGCATTGTTTGAATGTACTTTGATAGAACTATTACTCTTGGTATAGGCATGGTCGTTATTATGCAGACTTCTCTACCTGTGTTGATGTATTGAGTTGCATGTATAATGTCCCAGAAGTTTGGATTGGATCCATTCTCATAAGAAATCCCCAGACAAGGTACCTTAGCAGATATGGGACAGCTTTGGTACATGTGAGGCTGGTGTATGGGCTGGTTAAGTGCGGGGGCACAATAACGCAGACATACAGGTGCATTGGGTGCACTAGAGTGATCCACCGTGAGGATTGACTTGTCTAGTCAACAAGTCAATATCACATGCAAGAGGTTTGCATTGATCCTTAGACTTGAGGTATTCATGTCTAGATTTGATGATGGGTATGCTTTGATACAGTCTTACGTCTCTCCGTAATTGGGAGACAAAAACGACTGTCATTGGGCATGTCATAAATCACGTAGATACATGGATGACCAATAGTAGGATTTGCCCCTTCCTTATTGGAAGCATGATATCCTCTCGGGGCGCCCCACCTTATTGGTGCATGATAGGAATGTGTGGCCACACTTGTTGAGTCATGACCAATGCATTGGATTGATAAAACTTAAGACTAATCCAATGGCAGGATATCAGTTTAGGCAAAGGGATCTATAATGCAATCGGAATCCTCGTTGCTTGTTAAGAGTTGTTGCCATAATGACTTAAGTCCTATGACATGGGTAGTAGTGATGTGTTGCTAGATACCCCTCACTACTTATGATGTCTACATCATTGCCATCGTCATATGGATCCTACGGGGTCACACGCAATAGACTCTTGACGTTGCTTTAATCCGAAGCCTTATGATCAAGTTATTGGATAACATAGATCAATTTGGAAGATTTCATCAGCGCCAATGGGCCTGATGAGTTGGAAGAAAGTTATTGGAGCCAAACTTCATTTTTGGCAGGTTGACCCGAAATTGACCTAGATTAGTTACATTTGAATTAGGGTTACATTGGGTTGGATCCAAAGGCTTAATCAACCCATGCCATGAAGTTTGGGCTAGCTCATTATCCAATGAGGCCCAATAACTAATTGTCAAGAAGAGGTATAAGCAAATAAGGGTATAATGGGGAAGAATTTCACCCCATTGGCGCCAAGGGCATAATGGGGTGAAGTGGGCGCATGTTGCTTCATAAGGAAGCATTAGGCGCCTCCCCCTTTGTTCCTTGGAAGGAAAACTTGCCTCTATGGTAAGGGTTGGGGCTGATATGGCTTGAAAACTCTTTTGGAAAGAGCTTGGGCGAATATGACAAGTAGGGTGAGATTTATGGTAAAGTCTTGGAGACTTTTCTTACCTCATAAACCCTACATGCACCCAAACCCTTACCCTAGCCAAATACCTCTTGCTTGTTGCGCCTAGCCCTTCCTCCTTGGATGGAATGCATGCCTCTAAGGCATGTCTTGGGCGGATATGGCCATTGGGCAAATTAGGATAGGTTGAATGAGGTTTATGGTAAAGTCTTGGAGACTTTCCTTACCTCAAGTCTCCTTTATCCTAGCCGCCCACTTGGCATGATCCTAGCCATTCCCCTAGCCACCCCTTGTCCTATTAATAGGACCCTTGCCGCCCCATCAAAAAGGTTGATTTGTGTGAACAACATCTTGGAGGAGTGACATATCTCTTGGAGAGACTTGGAGTGCAAGGGGCGAGAGCAACATAGGCTTGGCGCAATCTTCTTCCTTGGAGCCGCAAGTTCTTCCTCTCCCTCTCTTCTTGGCGCAAGGACTCTTAGTGCTTGGTGGCATCTCCTTGCCACAAGCTCTCTCCCTTCCTTGGCCATAGGCGCACCTTGCTTGAAGGTGGCGCAAGCAAAGAAGAAGAAGGAAGTAACTTGGTGGCATCATCTTCTTCCTCATCTCTTCTTGGCGCTTTCATCTTGGAGGTGGCGCAAGAAAAAGGTGAAGGAACCCTAAGGCTTGATTCTCTTCCCGAGGCTAGCACCAAGCGTGGAAGGGAGCAACGTGTTGGGGTATGCCCTTAAGGCTAATGTTTGAGGCCTTGGGATTGTATCAGTATCATGTATAAACTCTTATGTTTATAAAGGCAATGGTTGTTATTCAGGTTGATATATTATCTGCTGCAATACATATACTTCTGAATAATGTCTCAATGCTGTTCAGCTAGGCTGACATGCACTTTTGTCCTTAGTCGAGATATCTTGGTGAACATGAGACAGCCTTGATATGATTGAGACTAATATGTATTCTAATCTTATAGGATGCTTCGAGCATGGAATAAGATGTAGACTCATGGGTACATTGGATGTACTGGACAGACCCTACTAGGATATTCAATTGCTTGTCACAATGTGAATAATCCTTGATTGCAACAAGTGGCACATTTCCTCTGACTTGAGATCACTTGTGTTTCTAAATGGTGATTGTCATTGTTTTGAGGTAGTTCAATATCATTTGAAACATAATGGTTATAGACTATCTTGGATGGTGAGCTTGAGTCATGTTAGGGCACTAGTGATAGATAAAGGATCACCGTCTCCTTCATTGGAGTGTGATGTTCTAAAGGGCCCCCTTGGATGAGATGATTGAGAAAGTGAATGGCCATACCCAGGTGACTATGTTCATCTGATCTAATCATGCTCATCATATTGGAGTTACAAGCTTGACAGGCTTGTCCAATAAGAACATCCAGTGGCAAAGGAAACATGTATGCCTAGTGAGTTGATTCACACTTGTGCTGTGGTTTGGGTGTAGTCTTGGAAGACTCTTTCCTTTATATCGGGAGACAGTGATGTGTTGCTAGATACCCCTCGCTGATCGTGATGACGTAAGTTATCGTTACCGACATTTAAAGGAAACCCTTAGGGTCGCACAATTTGATGATATGGCTTACTTAAGTCAGATCGTGTGGACTGAATTGTTTAGGTTCAGTTTAAAGGGATTTAATCTCTGATTGTGAGTGAGATCTGGTCTGATCATGTTTAATTGATTAGGGCTTAAGATCGGTAAGCTTCGATTGAGAGAATGGATGCTAGATCGGTGAGATCAGGAGCATCGAGAGATCAACGGTCAGATCTTAAGCCTCAGGGGTTTATTGTAATCTGGACTAATGGCTTGGGTTGTTTGGTTTCTTGAACCAAACCGAATTGAACCAGCTCATTGGATGAGCGCATGGTTCAAATGAAGAGGCATTTTGCGATTGGGGTAAGTTGTGGTCGCATGAACGTTGAGACTTTTCTATTTTTAGAAAGCATGTCTCTAAACGTGACCATGACTCTCACGTTCTCAATGCTCACGCTCTCTTGACGCCTCTTTGGGCTTTTCGACACTTGCATCTCTTGCGTGTGAAGGTGTGGACGAAAAGAGGAGCTCTCGCCAAGCATAGGATTTTCTCATCTCTTCCCTTCCATTCGGTCAGGATACTTGGACGATCCTTGCTAGCACAAGGGGCGACAAGGAGGAGCCAAGACTCATCTTGTGTGCGTCATCTCTGGAGAAGATCCATTTCGATCTTTGCTTCCAAGACGCCATCTAGAAATGGCATCGGTATGATTTCTTCTCTTGTATGTAATCATTTTAACGTTGATCGTAAAGCATGCAATAGATCTAGAAACCCTCTTCCGCTGTTTAAATCCCTTACATGTGCCTATTAGGGTTTCATCCCCTTGTCTAGGGGACCTTCACAACGATCAAGGAGTCGACGCATGGATACTTGTAGAGGGCGAACACTTGGGCGCCTTCAATATGGCTTCGGCAACTAGACAAGCAAAAGAGGTACATCTCTAACATATCCTTGTGTCTCCTCTCTCGCATGGATCCTTGGGACCGGAATATATTTCGGGTGTAATGGTTCTTCCGCTGCGTCCTGGGACTGCAATAATTTTAAATTACACCCGGTATTCCCTAACACAAACGTGGTCACCCAAAGGTCAACCAGGGTCAACTAAAGTCAAAATGCAACATCATCCCAAAAGATCATCTCCAACTCATTAGACGCATTGGCGATGCATTAGAGTCCCAAAATGACTCGAATCAACCAAATGACTCGATCATAAGCAATTCGATCAATACGAGATCTCAGAGTGTCTTGGTGTGCGACCCTGTAGTTTCCTCATACATTAGCAGTGATAACCTCAAATCATCACATGCAATGAGTGGCACATAGGAGTACATCATTGCTACCCAAGTCATTGGAATGGAGTCATCATCGACATCCCCTAAAACTATGACAAGATATATGTACACCCTAGTCCTTTTGCCAGGCTGATGCTCCAAGTCGGATAAGTGTGTCACACTTATTAATTCCAACATTAATGGTGATGACTCTATTCAAACTAAACCTAGGTGTGTGATAAGCCCTACAAGTGTACGGTTTCTATCACAGTAGTAAAATATCGTCCTAAGGGAGCAGGGTGTCAAGTACTGACTTTAAGTGTCATTGATAGCTAGACAATCCAAAATAAGAATGGAAAAAATCTAAACTAAGATAGAAATATCGACTCAAGAAATCAACGACTAAGTGGAAATGTTATAGTTTTAGAAATGTTCGGAACTTCAGGTTTCACCTCGTTGAATGCTTTTAATGTAAAACATTGAATCAAAATGAATTAGAAAAAGGATCTCCTTCTCTCGAAGCGCAATCCGACAGTATACAACTTAAGGCGATCAATCCTATTGTACGGATTACCTTCTCTCGAAGCGTAATCCGGTGCCGAATTAAGCTAATTTTCTACTCTTGTAGCAAAACTAACTTAAAGACCCAATGGGCTCTAAGAAAGATCGTAAATCCTCGAGTGACGTTGAATGACTCTCGTAATTCTAGTCACAAGTTTAAATGAGAAAGTTCAAGTATTACGATTCTCCTCTCGGTTCATCTCGTAACACTTAACACATACAAAAGTTTGGCCAAAACAATTATACGCAATAAGCACAACTCATTTAAATAAGTCAATTTACTAAAAATAGCACTGAGATTCAATAAAAATATTTTACATGTGCAGAACTGTTCAACGGGCTACGCCCGAGTCTCGAACTAGGGCTTTACGCTAAGAAATACATCATTCAACAATGAAAACCCAAGAAATTATATTCGAATGGAAAGGAAATTACAATCCAAGGGTAGGAGACGATGAATCTTCATTCTTCTCTCGAAAGCCCCGAAGAAATCTGTCGAATCAAGCCCTTAAATGAGCAAAATCGCCTGTTTTCACCCTAGGTCATGTCTTTCGAAAGTTTGAACCCTGTAACCACCCAAAATCCCAACTTTTATACCTTAATCGAAGCCTTGGGCGGTTAGGAAGGTTAATTGGGTATTTCCCTCAATTTCTAGGTTCTTGGACCGTTGGATTTGTTGAAGATCACGATCTGCGGACGCCGTCACGGGCGTGATGGCCGTCATGGCCAGGCCGTGACGAGTTATGGAACTTGCAACGAAGTAAGCATGGCCATGATGATGAACACGGGTAAGCCATGATGGATGCGAAAAATTCCTAGAAGCTGAACACGCTCGTGCATGTAGCCGGTGTCGAGTTTGCGCCGAAGTCATCATGGGCATGATGGTCATCACGGCCAGGCCGTGATGGGTTTGTGAATGGCTGAACACACCCGTTCTTCAAGCCAAGATGAGTGCGCTGAATTTCTGGATTTTGGTGGTCACAGCTGTGATGACCATCACGACCATGCAGTGTCGAGTTCACTGAACAAGAATCTGGACGCCGATCTGATCATGGCCGTGATGGCAAGCACGGCCAGGCCGTGATCAGCACAGATAACTCTAAAAATTCCTAAAATTTTCCTGATGCTTGTAATGTGCTGAACCTTTCCATAACTTCAAATCTTAAAAATATTGTCAAAATTATAGGAAAATAACCTGCATTTCACAAATAATCAAAAAATAGTGAAGATTCTGAACTTAATGGAAAAAGATTCAAAATAATAAGATAAAAGCAGGACTCAAGCCTGAAAAGAGCACATAAAGAAGACTTTAAATGTATTAAAAATAACAGTTAACAAAATATCACAGACTTAAAATCTTGCTTGTCCTCAGGCAATTACACTATCTGGAATAATTTGATATCAAGAAGATTGCATGTTCAAAAGCCAAAGTATGAAGTTCATTTGAAAACAATGATACTCAATCCTAGGTAGAAGAATGCAAATTGAGATATACTCTAAACTGGGAGCAAAACATTATATTCAGTGGCAATCTACAAATCTGAAATAGGAAAAACACCTACGCTATGTCAAGACTATTCATAATCATCATTTCCTTCTGAAGACAGTCAGTCAAGTCAAGTTGCACAATTATTTCAATAAGGGCCGCATAAAGTTTTAATCGGTTGGCTCAAGCTACTTCTCTGAATTAACTTGACACCTCGTGACGCGAAGAACAAACATATGTGATGAATGCACCCCCGATACTTAGTTAACAAGTAAACTCAAAGTGTGTACACCACATAATGTACACAAACTTATTTTTTCACCCTAAAGTAGAAGAAAGAGGAGTTGTTCACTTTTACCAACCCCTTCTTTTCATCTCATGACCCCTTTTGTTTTGTTTTTGTTTTGTTTTTTTTTTAATCTGTCGACAGTGCTAAGTTAGATGAAACCTTTGAATTCATCTTCACTTTAGTACCACTGCCCCTTTTTGTCTCCCTTGTTTTTTGAATGCAACAGTTCAACTTGAAAAACTGTCAACAAGGAGTAGATACACATGAATTGTCAAACACATAATGTCGTGTAAGAAGTAATTCAGAAGATGGGGATCAACCACTAAAACATCATGCAAACCACAGTAAAGCATACGCAATAACATTCTAAAAGCTCGAACCAAAAGCATAAAAGCAGTCATATTAAGAATTCTCTTGAACTTAGGAAACACACATATCATTCTTAGTCTCATCATGATTCAGAGCAGTGTAAGAACTGAGGACAAGTAATAGGGACACCATCACAAAATTAGTTTCTTTGCAATCATCACAGGACAAAGGCATAAGCAGGATATCATCATATAGAATCTCAGTGCATGAAGAAACAAAACGACAACAATATCACTAACTAGACACAGCCAAACCATAATAACAACTATCTTAAAATAAAAAGAGGGCAAACCCTCTACCCACGGCAAAGAACTGCATAGTCTCCTATGCAGCTCAAAAGTACAAGATAGCAAAGAAAACGTACTAAAGAGAAAAAGCAAGATCACCATCGACAAATATTCATCTGCCGCAGCATCTCCTAGATATCCCTATGGTCCTCTGCCTGCAGCTGGCCCTGGTGAGCCTGCTCCTCCTCAATATCCTTTAGGCGCTAGAGAACATCTTGCATATCGAGGTGCGTCTCATGCTGGTCCCTCGCGAATCGCCTTAAGATAACCCTCGATGTTGGCATGGGCATTCGCGTCGGCGTGCCTGAAGGTCCGGAAGGAAGGCCGAGGGCAGTGCTGTGTCCATGGGGATATCATCATCTGGCACTGGTAGCATATGCCAGTTCCGCCACTCACGGATGGTGGTGCGTGCGGGGTTCAGTAGCAGCAATGTGAAGTCACTCTCGCGAAAGAGGAGGCTGAAGGCGTCACCCTCATGGGTGACCATCTTCATCACCTGGCATGACTCCAAGTCAATGCGCGAGCTACCCCTGGCCTGCTCCACCCTGTAAGGCTCAATGCCCAAGGCTAGAGCAATCGGTGTGATGAATCCTCCAGAAGCAGCGACCCCTTTCTAAGCGCTGGCCAACTTCTGCAATTGTTTGATTAGATAAAAAGCTGTAATTAACTTGCAGGAATGTACCATCGACTAGAGGAAGAGCAGCTCGGTGGCTCGCATAAGTCCATCGCTCTCCCGCCACGCGCAAATATAGTGTGCGCCAACACACGATGCACATAGCGGAAGCAAGGGTTGCTGACGTGGCTGGCTCATGCCATCCGTAAGACATAGGGCTGCTGGCCCGAGATAGCAGCCCAAAAAATCCTGATCGCTATTCTCTCGCAGAGTTAAGCGAGTGTCGTCCTCCTAAAAACCAAATATCTAGGTAATCTGTGACAATGTGAGGATATAGTCCTGGTTTGCCAACCGGAAGGAGACAGTGCCATCATCATCATCGTCATATATGTTCATGTCGACCTCTAGGGATGACATGAACTCCAAGGTGATCGGCACATAAGTCGGCTGTACTAGCTGAAAGAACTGCTCCCAATCGATCTACTGGAACATCCAATAGATATCGTCGTAAAGCCCCAGCATCATGAGAGTGCTGCGATCTAAGTAGCGGGTGTTGACAACCCGCCAGGACTCCAAAAGACTATAGCGCGCCTTCTGTGCGGCATCCCGGAAGATGATCCCATAGTGATTCGGCTCGTCCACAGCCGGCCACTTGGAGGTAGACTTTCGAGCCATTGTCTTCCTTCGACCGGACATGGTGATAGATCAAGGTAAGTCGGCTCGAACTCGAAGATGGTGGTTGGAGGAATTGAGCCGCTAGCTACTAGAGTTAAAAGCTAGCGGCAACAGGAGGTTTGCAGCTCTGCCGGCGACGGAGAAGAGAGTTGGCGGTGGAATCCGGCGAAGTGGCGGTGCAAATAGGAGAAAAGCGGTTTTCGGTGAAGTAGCAGCTAAGAGCTGGAGAGCCGGAGGTGTGTGGGGCAAAGTTGGCAACTGCTCTGAAGGAAATCCGGCGGCGGCGCAAGGAAATGGCGGGTGATGACTCAGAGAATGGCAACGACGAAGAAAACCAAAGATCTGGGACAAGAACCCTAGATCTGGAAAACTGGAAGTGCCAAACGGTCTAAGGGACTTGCAGCCGGCAATGTGGATGCCCTGAGACCCGTCGGCCGGCGAGATCCGGCGGAAAACGATGAAGAATGGCAGCAGGCGGCAAAATCTGGAAAACAGTGGAAATGAACCCAGAAAACCAGATCTGGGTGTCGCCGAGAACCGGAGAAGGATGTTGAAGCAACAGACGGTGTCTGAAGGGAGATCTAGAAAGGTTCGGGCCGGAATCGACAGACAAGGGGGCGGTGGCGGCGCTGGAATGGGTGTGAACCCTAAGTTCCGTCACCGCGCTCTTTTTATAAACCAAGACCTGTGATACTTGCACAGGCGTGAATGTAAACACGGCCCAGCCGTGTCTGGTTCACAGAGATCCGAAGTCTTAGGCACGGGGCGTGGTAGTGAACACCGGCCCTGCCGTGTTGAGCTCGATGAAAAAATCTGGAAATGGTGATCACGGCGGTGACAGCGAACACTCCCATGCCGTGATCAGCTCGATGAAAAATCTTCTGAACTCGATCATGCCCATGATGAAGAAAACGGCACAACCATGTCTACTTCGCAAGCCTCCTTTGATAAGACGAGGCGATCACGACCTGGCCGTGATCACTACGACGACATGCAAAAATTCCTGAAAAATTACAAAAAATTTCCACAATTAGTAAGATGCTATTCAATGTATAAAATCATAAAAATCATGCCATGGGATATCACAAAAATATTAAAACAAATATAACAATACAACAAAACAAACAAATACAATATTAAACATCAAAGTCTGTCTAATGGAAATAACACAAGATAAATCCATGGGGTGCCTCCCATGAAGCGCTAGTTTAAGGTCTATAGCTTGACCAATGAGCATGCTTCAGGGCATGTCCAATGGATCAGAGGCAGAAAAAATGGCAATGCCCCTTTCTCCTTCGCTTAAAATTAACACCTATAGAGATAAGCAGTAATAATAATAGGTGTACAACATAGAATATTTTTAAATCCTATAAAATAAGAACATGTTTACGTGCAAAGTCTATCTTCCCAAAATCAAATAAATACTTCTCAACAACCCCCTATAAAACATCCGCACGCAACCAAAATCCGGGTTCGCGTCAAATAAGTCATCATGAAAGGTCGGACCTCCCTCAATAGTATGACACCTGCTTCCATATCAGTGCAAAGGTGGGATGCAAGAAAATCCCACTTGTGGCATGAACAATGTGCAAGCGCAGGCACTGTCTCACGTCAAATTTGGCATATCAATTGAAAGAGTAAAGTCTAGAATAGTATCACTAAAGTTCAAAGATAGCTTCCTCTTCTTGACATCTATAACTGCCTCGGTGGTAGCTAGGAAAGGGCGGCCCAAGATAAGTGATAATCTTGAATTTTCTTACATATCCAAGACTACAAAGTCTACAGGGACAAAAGAGTTTGCCAACTTTTTATCGGCACATCCTCTACTATTCCCACTGGGTGATGTATAGAGCCATTCGCGAGTTGAAGAGCTATGGGTGTGGGTTCCCGGCCTCCCAAGTCCAAACTTTTGAATAGGGAGAGAGGCATGATGCTCACACTAGCCCCCAAGTCACAAAGTGCTCTCTCTATGGAAAAATTACTGATACTATAGGAAATAGGAAAACTGCCAGGATCTTGAAGCTTCGCAGGCATAAGTGAGTCGTACTGTCCTGTCAAGGCCACGGCCAATCCCTGAGGACAGGAGATAGGCGGTTTGTGAGGTGATGAAGGAATAAAAACCTGCTATTGCTCGACCTCCGACTCTATGGGCAGCTTCCCTGAATACTGGGCATCGGGCATCTGTGCTATTCTCCTCAGACTCTCCAACTATCAATTCTCTAGGTGACACATGGGGAGCTTCCTTTAGAGAGACACTGCATGTAAAAACCGCATTGCAGTGCTCCCTTGGATTTGCCTCAAGTTGAGAAGAGAGCTTCCCTAATGGCCTAGAGGTTGAAGCAGCTTGTTGAGCAATCTGGTTCTCTAGTGTCTTCGTGTGATAAATCAGGGGAGTCCACCTTGGAATTTAACTACCGAATAGACTCATCAACACCCTCATTTCGCTTTGACTGAGTATTGATGAAATTCTCCAGTAGTAACTCTAAACTGGATTTCTGAGGCTGATTGAACTGCCTTTGTTGAAATATGGGTGGTTGCCTGAATTGAGGATGAGAGAATTGATTGCTTGAATTTCCATGGGGAGCCTGATTATTGAAGTTCGGTGGGTTGGCTTGGTTCTGAGTGTTTCGGTAGGAGAAGTTTGGATGACTCCTCCATCTGGGGTTGTACGTGCCGAAAAATGGGTCATTCTGGTTCCTTTGATCTTGATTTACTAAGGCATTCACCTGCTCAACAGAAGCATCAGAAGAAGAAGGTGCCATTATCTGGCAGTTAGTAGCACCGTGTCCCAAGTTACCACAAACTTCACATGTTATCGAATTAACGGACGATGTATTAAAATTTATTAAAGTCAGTTGGTGGGACAAGGAGTCAACCTTGGCTGCCAACGAACTCAACATGTCAAGGTCATTCATACCTCCTCTTATCGGGGTGTTTCTCTCACTCGTCCATTGGTAATGATTTAGGGCCATGTCCTTGAATAAATTCATGGCATCGTCTACACTCTTATTAATCAGGGCTCCTCCCGCGGCTGCATCTACAGATAAGCGAGTATTATATAAAAGACCGTTATAAAAAGTATGCACGAGTACCCATTTTTCCAGTCCGTGATGCGGGCACAATCGTAGCAACTCCTTGAAACGGTCTCAGGCCTCATAGAGCAACTCGCCTTCCCTCTGGCTGAAATTTGTTATTTGGTTCCTCAGTTGAGCAGTCTTGCTCGGTGGGAAATACTTGGAGAGGAACGCATGGGAAAGCTGATCCCATGTTGTGATTGAGCCTTGAGGAAGGGACTGTAGCCATGCTCGCGCACGGTCCCTAAGGGAAAAAGGAAAAAGACGTAAGCATATAGCATCAGAAGTTACCCCATTAATTTTAAGGGTATCACAGTATTCAAGAATATTTGACAAATGTAAATTGGGGTCATCTTGTGGTGTACCGTTGAACTGGTTCTGCTAAACCATATGCACAAGGGCCGACTTGATCTCAAAGTTATTTGCTTCGACTGACGGTCGAGCAATGCTAGAGGGCAAGCCCTGTACATTGGGTGTAGTAAAATCTCGTAGTGAGCGCTGGTCCATTGCACTAGACTGGTTCGGATGGGTTTCCTCAAGCTGTTGATCCTGAAATTTCCTTTGAGCCCGAAGGATCCTTTCAATTTCGGAATCTTCTAGCACTAGCTGACCTGTTCTAATTGTTCTTGGCATGCATAGGGTTAGCAAACTAGAGAATAATATAACCTTCAAGAAAGGAAGAAGACAAGAAGTACTAACAAATGTACTTAAAATTAAAAAGAAAATAAAAACAAAAAGTGTCTAGTCTATCAAATCAAATGTTTAGACGAATTGACTACGCCGTGCTCCCCGGCAACAGCTCCAAAAACTTGATAAGCCCCGCAAGTGTACGGTTTCTATCGTAGTAGTAAAATATCATCCCAAGGGAGCAGGTTGTCAAGTACCGACTTTAAGTGTCATTGATAGCTAGACAATCCAAAATAAGAATGGAAAAATCTAAACCAAGCTAGAAATATCAACTCAAGAAATCAATGACTAAGTGGAAATGTTATAGTTTTAGAAATGTTCAGAACTTCAGGTTTCACCTCATTAAATGCTTTAAATGTAAAACATTGAATCAAAATGAATTAGAAAATGGATCTCCTTCTCTTGAAGCGCAATCCGACAGTAAACAACTTAAGGCGATCAATCCTATTGTACGGATTACCTTCTCTCGAAGCGTAATCCAGTGCCTAATTAAGCTAATTTCCTACTCTCATAGCACAACTAACTTAAAGACCCAATGGGCTCTATGAAAGATCATAAACCCTCGAGTGACGTTGAACGACTCTCGTAATTCTAGTCACAAGTTTAAATGAGAAAGTTCGAGTATTACGATTCACCTCTCGGTTCATCTTGTAACACTTAAGACATATAAAAGTTTGGCCAAAACAATTATACGCAATAAGCACAACTCATTTAAATAAGTCAATTTACTAAAGATAGCACTGAGATACAATAAAAATATTTTACATGTGCAGAATTGTTCAACGGGCTACGCCTGAGTCCTGAACTAGGGTTTTATGCTAAGAAATACATCATTCAACAATGAAAACCCAAGAAACTATATTCGAAAGGAAAGGAAATTACAATCCAAGGGTAGGAGACGATGAATCTTCAATCTTCTCTTGAAAGCCCCAGAGAAATCTGTCGAATCAAGCCCTTGAACGAGCAAAATCGCCCCTTTTGGCCTCAGGTCGCGTCCTTCAAAAGTTTGAACCCTATAACCGCCCAAAATCTCAACTTTTATACCTTAATCGAAGCCTTGGGTGGTTAGGAAGGTTAATTGGGCGTTTCCCCCAATTTCTAGGCTCTTGGACCATGGGATTTGGCGAAGAAACGGTTGAAGATCGCGATCTGCGTACGCTATCACGGGCGTGATGGCCGTCACGGCCAGGCCATGACGAGTTCTGGAACCTGCAACGAAGTAAGCATGGCTGTGATGCTGAACACGGGTAGGCCGTGATGGATGCGAAAAATCCTAGAAGCTGAACACGCCCGTGCACGTAGCCGGTGTTGGGTTTGTGCCGAAGTCATCACGGGCATGATGGTCATCACGGCCAGGCCGTGATGGGTTCGTGAATGGCTGAACACACCCGTTCTTCAAGCCGTGACAAGTGTGCTAAATTTCTGGATTTTGGTGGTCACGGCCGTGATGACCATCACGGCCATGCCGTGTCAAGTTCACTGAACAAGAATCTGGACGCCGATCTGATCACGGCCGTGATGGCAAGCACGGCCAGGCCATGATTAGCACAGATAACTCCAAAAATTCCCAAAATTTTCCTGTGTGATGCTTGTATTGTGCTGAACCTTTCCATAACTTCAAATCTTCAAAATATTATCGAAATTATAGGGAAATAACCTGCATTTCACAAATAATCAGAAAATAATGAAGATTCTGAACTTAATGGAAAAAGATTCAAAATAATAGGATAAAAGAAAGACTCAAGCCTGAAAAGAGCACATAAATAAGACTTTAAATCTATTAAAAATAACACTTATCAGTGTGGCCACACACTTTCAGTCATGCACCATGTAGGGGCCCTTGGATATCAAACTTCCCCTCAGGGAAGGGGCAAATCCTATATTAGCTCATTGAATCTCTCATATTGCTCAAGATATACCCAATGACAACCGTTATGACTCCCCTATAATGGCGGAGTGTTATATTATATCATAGTACATCCGCTACCATATAGAGATACCATTGTCCTCAAGTCAAAGACGAGTGAATATCTATCACTGTGAGATTTGACCTATGACATCAAGTCAAATCCTCACGGCGGGTCAATCCAGTATATCTCCTTTGATATACCCATATGCCTGTGTTAGCAACCCGTGCTCAACCAGTGCATAATATTGAAAGAGCACTTCATCACATATGAAGTTTTCCCACCAACAAGAGATAAGGACTCAAGGAACGAATAAGTAAATGTGTATCCTAATATGAAATCACATGTATACTACCAGTATATCATCATTGAACATTCATAAAAATATTTAACCCACTAATGAATAGTCTCAAGCATCCTAATCAAAAGATTTCAAAATCATAGAACAAACGAATATGATCAAAGAGTATTTTCTAATTGGATGGTGCATTCAACAGATCATAATTATTCCAAACCAAGCATGAATTCAATCTCAAGGATTAAGCCTAGCTATCATAGGATCAAAATTTGAATGACATCTTCAAAATTTGGATCAAAATAATTCCACTAAAGAATGTTAAGCACATGACTATAGTTTGAACTACATCAAACATGTAGATGTCTATAATATGATAACAACCGTACCTCGTTCAATTTAATGTCATGACAGAATCAACTCAACCACATAGGAACACAATGAAATGAGGAAACATCACACGATACTAGCAAAGCACATAGAGACAAATCCAAATATCATACATCAAAGTCAAGGAGCCTGAACATGAGACCAGACCCTTGAATGGTGGCATATAGGAATAATGCCAAATGGATAACCACATAGTGTAACATCCCTCACGATCACACCCCACACGCATACAAGTAAAAATACGGGGTTTTAAAAATTTTTACTCTTCCATTAAAACATAAGAAGAAAGCGGCATCGAAGGACATTACTACGGAACTGAAAACCGCACAGAACTGAGTAGGATCGATTACTAGGAAATAGAAATCCGGAAATCCAAAAAAAATCCGGCAGCAAGTATACTAAATTACTGCTGCACAGACCCACATATCCTGGAACAAAACAAATGTCCACACTACACATATGTGGAGAACACAAATTTCAGAAATATTGCAGAAACTGATTATTCAGATACCAAATACAACAATAACTCGGTTACACATCTCAAGGTATTTCGAATACAGTAACTCGGTTACACATTTCAGAATAAGAACAGTTTCAATTCTCATGACTCCAAAACTCGTATCCAACAATAAAACGAGACAACTATAATATAATATCCTGAAAACAGGCATAAGCCCTCAGGAGATAAAACGTGTCATATAAGTAAGTTAGGCACGCAGGCCTGATAAATCTTTAGAAGACAACTCTTAGAAATTATATAAAACATTAGCATCATAACAAATTAAGTAGCTGTAGCAATCACTGTCCTGATGTCTCACCTGAAAATATTTAAACAACGGGGGTGAGCTAAAAAGCTCAGTGAGTAAAAGACACTAAAAGTCATCCATAGTATACATCAAAAATATCATGCTTGCAGATAAGACACTTAACATGCACACTCATATCAGAAACAAAACATAATCAAATACAGACACTTATAACAATAGGCATCAAGCATGAAGTAGGATATAAGTATACCAACCCATTCCAACTAATCACACCGCCCAACACATCTATACTACAGATCGAAACAGAACTACAGAAATCAGAGCTGACAGACAGAAAATCAGAATTTTCAGAATCCAAACAGATAGTCTACATCGGAAACAGAAAGGCCACAGAAGGCCTGAAGACCACAGAAGGTCTGACCCCACCTCTGCCGACGACGAGACATGCATGCATATCAGAAACAGAATGGTAGAGGAGGTATCAGTGGGTGGCCCCCGTCTTGTCAGGACGTGGCACTCTGGCCTCCAATACCCAGAACAGAACAGAAATAGTGGAGGGAGAACGGAAGGTGAGACCAGCTCACATCTACCCTTCACTAGTGTCTCATGGGTCGTAGTAGACTATCAGCACCATTACAGCGCCACAGAAGGAGGGTAAGGACACGGAAGAGTGCTACACTAGGGCATAATTTTTTTACAGAACAGGTCATGCTGAAACGGAGGAGTAGGACTAACCACTACCCAATTCTCACATCATGCCCAAAGTGTCTCACAAACCAGAAAATGACACACCCCAATATCCAGTCCTTAACAAAATTACACTTTGCAGAAAATCAAAGCTGAACATTCTTCATAATTTTTACCATCAACCAGAAGTAATATATGAGTGAATTCCTTAGATTTCATACAACTATCCTTAATTCAGGTCAAACCATTCTATGTTCTCACAAGGTTATAACACATTCAAAGTTTCAGAAAATTCACAACATATATATACAGAACAGTAATTATTCGCGTAACAAACAATTAAACAAGCCTAGAAATTATAGGGAAATATATATAGATACTCATTGCACTATTCTTCCCTAAAATTTCTAAAAACCGTGAGCCATAAAAATCACTGCAAGGGGCGAAATTTTCAGAATCCTTGCAGAACATACAAATTTCATGAAAATAATTTCAGTCCCCCACTACAGATAATTTTAATTGCACGTTTGTGAAGGAAAATGACAAAAGCCCCAAAATTGGCCCGAACCATGATTTTCGAAAATTCCTAAGTTCTTAGTTAAATCCCCAAATTTTGTTTTCTCTAAAATTTCTCATCAAGCAAATAGATTTTAGAAGAACTACAGACCACAATTTAAGAGATTAAACCATACAGGATAAATTTTCTGTCAAAGGAATATTCGTCCGGCACAGGTAAATTTTGAATTTCACATATGCACAAATTTACTTGTAGATTTTTTTTGGTTCATACGGATAATCATTGCAAATAACGAATTTTTAATTGAATGATAATCTACAATTTAGCGGATTAGACTCCTTAGGATCGAATTACTCACCAGAAAAATCGTCCACAGAGAAAAACGCCAAGACAGAGGATCAAGGATCACCAGGAAATTCGTCCACCACCAGTCTGCCACCACCAGCGTCAGGAATTTCAGGAGGCGCCAAGCACAGTGAGGGGCGACAACCAAAGGCGGCTAGGGCAAGAAAACCAACAAAAGTCGTGAGGGAGAGGAGCCCTCACGAAATTCTTCTTTTTCTCCCACCCCAAACGGATCCAAGATCCAATAACCCAGTTAACTTAAGTGAAAAATCGGTTTTATGGGCTTACCTGGGCTTAACCACCCTGCGCCACTCCAATAACATCAGAAATATGCGCCACCATGGTGGAAGGAATTCCAGGAGCAAAGAATCAAGGTTGAGGGTTCAAATCCCCAACCAAAATAATTATTTTTGCCCTGTAGGAAAAATTCCTACACTTAGGCAAAAATCCCAAAATTTTAATAGATAAAAATACAGAAACAGAATTTCTAACCTTAAATCATAATTCAGAAAAATCGAGGGCGTTACACATAGTCAAAATAAAGTAGCAACCGGTCAAATAGAAAACAGAGCAACCAGAGATAAGAAACCAGAAAGCGACAACTCACCCACTCTAAATATCGCATAGTCCTCTATGCGAAAGCCATGTACATGAGAGGAGTAGGTGGGAACTCGAGTGCTGGGAGGCCTACTTCTTCCTACACGGTCAAGAGCCCTGTGCTTTGGAACCCTTGCCCTTGCCGCGGTACGAGTAATCGGGTTGTTCGTCCTCCAAAGAGTCGATAACTCATTCCATATTCTCTTCAGAAAGAAAGGCCAACCTCTCATTCATGGAGGACAGCTTCTCCCAAACTAAGTTCATCATCTTTATCTGGCGCTCCATCCTGGTCTCCATTGCTCGCTGTCTGTCCCCTTAGGAGGACTGCTCCTAGCGAAGGTACTGTAAGCTAAGGTCCATATGATCCTAGACCTCTCCCTGGCGAAATAATTCTCCCCCTGGGCGAAGCTGCTCTTTGCGCAACTCTTGCAGAAGGTCCATCATGGACCCGGTGGAAGAGGCGCTGTCGAAATGAAATGCGCCGGGGGCAAGAGGAGCTATATCTACTCGGTCAGGCTATGGGTTGCCGACGGGCTGAATCCTCTAGCTCTTCTTCTTGTGCACGGTGGTGTGCTCGGTGTTAGGCAATGGGAGGGAGAACTAGCAGTAGTAGTTGTCCCAGCGGATCAGTAGCTTCATGGCAACACACAACTTGATATCGAGCTAGTTTCTACCACAAGCCTCTACAGTTCCATAGGGGAGGACTCCTAAGGAAACCGCCAGCAGGGTGATCAGGCCACCCATAACAATGGCGCCCTTCCATGAATGTGTGACCTGGCTAAACTGCTTCGCCAAGTAGTACCTAGAGTCAACCTGAAAAGAGTATAGCATGGCCCATAAGTAAAATAGCTCAGATTGATGGATCATACCGTCACTTTCGCTGCGTCCGAATATCGTGTGGCCAAGACTCGATGAATGTAACATATGACGGGGTGGCAAATGCTGCAGGCTCAGGCAACTTGGGTGGAAAAGTTATACTCGTTAGTAATTTCACCCCATAAGATGTTCTCTGCATAGTCATGGGGGACCTTGCGCGTGTAGGGCTCCGGAAAACCATAAACGTCATGCAGCTGGGAAAGAGTCATAGAATGTTTGACATTGCCCAGCCGGAAGGTGAGAATCCCAGGATCATTATCAAGGATGGTCTATGCCTGGACCTCAATGAAGCTAAAAAATTATAGTGTAAGCCTAATATACGTAGGGTGTGCCATCTGGAAAAATTGGTTCCAACCAATGTTGGAGTAGAGCCACTCCACATCATCTAGAAGTCCAAGCATGTGCAGTGTACCATGGTGCAAATACCTTGTGTTTGTAACCTTCCACTACACTAATAAGTTGTAGCATTCTTCTTGTTCGGCGTTACGAAACTGAATGCCAAACTCGTTTGCCATCGGGGCTAGATGCTGCGGCGGCCGTGCGGAAGATGTTGGTCACCGTGATGAAGAGGGTGTGGTAGGGACCCTCGACTGTTGACTTCGAGGTGGTGGTAGCGTTGGGGTGTACTCCTCCTCTGCCTCCATGGAGGAATCAGAAATAGGGTGCTAGCGGTACCTCCGAGAGACTAGAGTTTTGCATTTGAGAGCCATAGAAGTTTCAGCGATGTCTGATGATGTTGAAGGAGATGTGGAGGCAGATCCAAAAGAATTCCAAGTGTCGGCGGCAAAAGAGGTGACAGGCGGTGAGAAATCTAGAAATATGACGATAAGCGGGAATAAATCATTGATGCCAGTGATGGAGAGCTCAAACCGTGAGGGAAATCCGAGATTGAGAGTGAGAATCCACCTAGAAACAATAAGAATCTGAAAAATCACCTAGAAAGGAAGGATCAAGAGCAATAGGTGTGGCAGCATAGTGTTGGAGCAAAACCCTAGCCGTGTGTGCATATAAATATGGTAGGGTTATCTTTGGAAACACGGGTGAACACAAGCATGTTCACCCAACCGTGAAGGCCTCTGGAAACTTTTGCCAAATTCAAAATCACGAGTGAACCCCGATGTGTTCACCCGCCTGTGAAGCTCTCTATAATATTTTGGGCCAGCCAGAAATATGGGTGAACCCCGCGGTGTTCACCCATTGGTGAAGCTTTCTGTGGGTTTTCAGCGTTTTCAGAAATACAGGTGAACACGAGTGTATTCACCTGACCGTGAATCCCTCTGTGAGTTTTCTGCAACCTTGAAATCACAGGTGAACATGAGCGTGTTCACACACATGTGAAGTATTCTAGAAAAAATTAGCTTGCCTGCATACAGTAGGCTTCATGGGTGAACCCCGATGTCTTCACCCAGCGGTGAAACTTTATGTGGATTTTCAGTATTTTCAGAAATATGGGTGAACACGAGTGTATTCACCCGACCGTGAAGTCCTCTGTGAGTTTTCTGCAACCTTGAAATCATGGGTGAACACCAGCGTGTTCACCCACCCATAAAGTATTTGGGAAGAAATTGGCTTGCCTGCATACAGTAGACTTCACGGGTGAACCCCGTTGTGTTCACCCGGCCGTGAAGTTCTTGCCCATAAATCTGAAGTCTTAGTACAATATACTTCATGCCTGAACACCGAATTTAACATCTGTACATGATCATTTATGTGAAAAACCAATTTTTCACCGTCCACAGTAGACTTCAAGGGTGAACCCCGATGTGTTCACCTGGTTGTGAAGTCCTTTGTATTGCTCAAAAAATCCATATTAAATACCCTTCTCTTCCAGTAACACCTACATGACAAAAGAAGCCACTATCAGCAAAAATCCTTCACAAAAACTCAATAAAATAATGCAAAACTAATTAACCAAAGTGTTCATCTAAAAATAATTAAAAATCAATGCAACATCTATTAAGCAAACAAAAACTTATGTTGCCTCCCAAGAGCGCTAGTTTAGGGTTGATAGCTCGACCGTAAGAGGTTTTTAGGTCACCAAGTTCATGGGATCAGAAAGGGAAAGAACAACCTCTTTCTCAATCCGTTCATCTTCGAAGTAGTGCTTGAGTTATGCCCGTTTACAGTGAAGCTTCCAATGTGTTATGTCCAAATAGTGATTGCACCATAAGGTTGGACATGTTGTACCACAAAAGGACCAGACCATCTTGTCCATAGCTTCTCTAGAAAAGCCTCAGTCTCAAATTGAATAGCAATACTTTGTCACCTTCATGAAATTCCTTTTTCACAATGCATTTATCATGCCAATGTTTGGTGCGTGCTTTGTAGATCTTGGCATTTTCATATGCATAGAGGCGCATCTCGTCCAGTTCATCAAGTTGGAGCTTCCTCTTCTCACCGGCGCTCATGAAGTCATGATTGATTTGCGTGATAGCCCAAAATGCCCTATGCTTAAGCTCAATAGGTAAGTGACAGGATTTCCCATAAATGATTTGGAAAGGAGACAAACCTAGGGGAGTCTTGAACGTGGTCCTATAAGCCCATAGAGCATCAGGTAGCTTTAGTGCCCAATCCTTCCTAGATCTGGATACGGTCTTCTCTAGTATTTGCTTCATCTATCTATTGGAAACCTCCACCTGACCGCTAGTTTCAGGATGGTAGGGCGTGGCAATTTTATGCTTGACTCCATACCTCTTTAAGAGTGCTCCAAATCACTACTATATAAAGTGAGAACCTCCATCACTTATTAAAATTCGTGGAACACCAAATCTAGGGAAGACTGTTTTCTTCATAAGCTTCATAATGACGCTGGAGTCATTAGTAGCCTATGCGGAAGCCGCAACCCACTTAGACACATATTCCACAACAACTAGATGTACCGTTTACCACATGAAGATGGGAAGGGTCGCATGAAATCAATCCCCCATACTTCAAAAATTTTCACATCCAAAATATCTCTTAGTGGAAGTTCATCCCTCTTTGAGATATTTCCAGTTCATTGGCAGCTGTCATAAGTTAAAGCAAAATGTCGAGCATTATGAAAAATAGAGGGCCAGAACATACCTGACTGTAGCACTTTAAAAGCTATTTTGGCCACTCCAGCATGTCCACCATACGGTGAAGAGTGATAGTGTGTTAACACATCTTTACCTCTACTTTAGGGATGCATCATCTGTAGAGTCCATCAGCACATCGCCGGTAAAGATATAGTTCATCCCAGTAGTAGGATGTCACATTATGCAAGAACCTTTTCTTTTTCTGAAAAGTGAGATTAGGGGGAAGAATGTTATAAACAATATAGTTCACATAATCTGCATACTATGGTACTTGTTTTTCTAAGAGGGCATATAGATGTTCTTTAGGGAATGTATCGTTTATTTCTGAATCTTCTTCAAAGCTACTTTCAGTGCCTCTTTCTAGCCGTGAGAGATGATCGGCCACAAGGTACGCACTCCCCTTCTTATCTGTAATCTCAACATCAAATTCTTGTAAAAGAATGATCCATCTAATAAGTCTTGGCTTGGCATCTTTCTTATTGACTAGATATTTGATAGCTACATGATCAGTAAAAACTATTACTTTTGAATTAACTAAATATGAGCAAAACTTATCGAAAGCAAAAAATTACTGCAAGTAGCTCCTTTTATGTGGTGGCATAATTCATCTGTGCATCATCAAGTGTTCTACTAGCATAGTATATAGCATGTAGCCTTTTGTCTTTCCTCTGCCCCAAGACCACCCCCACAGCTTAGTCACTTGCATCACACGTGAGTTAAAATGGTAGGGACCAGTCTCAAGGTTGGATTATTGATGCAGTTATTAGGGCTTCTTTGAGTTTCACAAAAGCTTCTTCACATTCCTAGTCAAAACAAAAGATTGAATCTTTAGTAAGAAGATTAGTTAAATGATGGGCTATTTTAGAAAAATCTTTGATAAATCTTCTATAAAACCCAGCGTGGCCTAGAAAGCTTCGAATTCCTTTCACTATTGTAGGCGGCTTCAAATTTTCAATGACCTCAACCTTTGCTCTATCTACCTTGATTCCACGCTTAGAGACTAAGTGCCCAAGGACTATGCCTTCCCGGACCATAAAGTGGCACTTCTCCCAGTTCAACACCAAGTTCACCTCTTCACATCTCTGTAAAACTTTAGAAAGGTCAGATAAATAATGATTGAAAGAAAAGTCATACACAAAAAAGTCATCCATGAATATGTCTATGAAGTCCTCATTGTAATATGCAAAGATTGTCATGATTGCCCATTGAAATGTCGTAGGGACATTGCAAAGCCCAAAGGCCAATCTCCTATAAGCATATGTACCATAAGGGTAGGTAAAAGTTATTTTCTCTTGATCATCATGGTGGATGGGAATTTGAAAAAAACCTGAAAATCTGTCCTGAAAATAGAAGTAAGAATTATGTGCCAATCTATCTAACATTTGATCAATGAATGGTAAAGAGAAATGATATTTTCTTATAGCGGTATTCAGTTTCCTATAGTCTATACACATTCTCCACCTCGTGACTATGCGTGTAGGTATCAGCTCATTAGAATCACTCTTGATCACTGTAATACCTCCCTTCTTAGGTACAACATGAACTGGGCTCACCCAAGAACTGTCAAAGATAGGGTAAATAACCCAGCATCCAAAAGTTTGAGCACCTCCTTCTTCACAACATCTTTCAAGGATGGGTTCAGTCGGCGTTGGAATTCCACTAAAGGCTTGCTATCCTGCACAAGTAGGATCATGTGCATGCTAATCGAAGGGTTAATTCTCTTAATATCATCAAGTGAATACCCGATTACATTCTTGTGAAGACGGAGTTATCCTAAGAGGAGTTCAGTTTGTTCTTTGTTCAATTCAGTACTTACTATCACTGGGTATGTAGAATTATCACCTAAGAACTCATATCTTAATGTGCTGGGTAGGCTTTTGAATTCAATCTTTTTTATCCTTGTTCTTCAAGATTATCTTCAAATGTTGCTCCTAACTTCAAAGATGTAGATTCCATGATTGGGTTTGAGTCCAGGAGCGCAGTGTAGTCTTTGGCTTGCTCCTCTATATCCTGTTCTTCAGCATTAATTAAACTCAACTCAAGTGGATCTACCTCTCTCCTGTAAGGCACAAGGTGCTGCATGGCTTTCTCGATGATGTCCACACTACAGCATGTACCTACAAGAGAAGGTTTATTCAAAGAGTCAGATAGGTCAAATTGTATAACATTATCCCCGATGTTCAAATCTAGTTTTCCATTTTTGACATCAATGACAGCTCCAACCGTAGCTATAAAAGGTATCCTAAGAATGATAGGGAGCTTGTCATCCTCATCAATTTCTAAGACAACAAAACCTACAGGGACAAAATAATCCTCCACTTTGATTGGCACATCCTCAAGGATACCAACGGGGCGGCGAACTGATCTGTTTGCCAACTGTTAAGATATGTTAGTGGACTTCAAATCTCCCAAATCCAACGCTTTGCTTAGTAAGTGCAACTGTTCCCTATTCTTCTAGCTTCCTTTTGTTAGACAAGATGTCCTTCTGGAATTTGGCATAGGTGGGCATCTACGAAAGGGCATCAACAAAAAGAATGTTAATATAAAGTTTCTTAAGAACTTTTAGAAACTTACCAAATTGCATGTCTAGTTTGGCTTTAACCAATCTCTCAGGAAAGGGGATTGGGGGTTTCTAAGTAGGCAGCCCCACATAGGACCGTTCTTCTTCAGTTGGCTCGTGTGCTACTGGTGTTGTCTCTGTGTTGTTCCCCTGTGTTTGGTATTACATCTTCTCTTCTGTCATTAGTTGGCATATTTGGACCTTCAAGTTGTTTGCCACTTCGAGTGGAGATTGCATTGCAATGCTCCCTTGGGTTAACTTTAGGTTATGATGGAAGTTTCCCTGGTGCTCTGGTGGATGAGCTAGTTTGTTGGGCTAGCTGATTTTCTAGCATTTTATTTTGGGTCTCTAGGGTTTCCTTCCTTGATATCATGAGTTTCATCATCTCAGTTAGACCTTCAATCTGTTTACTCTGGTTTGCCATGAAGAAGTCAAGTGGAGATTCCATATTTGGCTTCTGAAATGGATTATAATTCCTGGTCTGGAATTTTTGAGGCTATCTATAATTCCCCTGTGAAGGTTATCTATAATTTCCTTGCAGAGGCTATCCTTGTGGTGGCGCTTGTCCTAGCTGCACTGGTTGAGTAGTTCGGTAGGAGAAGTTTGGATGATTGTGTCATCCGGGGTTGTAGGTGTTGGAATATGGGTTATTCATGGGATTTATATTTCCAACTGCATTAATATGTTCAAGATGACTCTGTATTAATTGACTATCTCCCAACTAGCATTCTATACTTGCATGGCCTACAACTCCACATATCTCACAAGACTAAACCTTTATATTTTATTTTTTTGTCTTACTTGATAAGTTTTATTCATTTCAAGTCGATCGCAACATTAGCCGAACTTTGATGACGTAAAAGTCAAGATTACGGGCTGATCGTAATTCTCATTACGGTCGTAATCTCGCAATTTCCTGCAGCTATTTTTTCTTTATAAAAAAAACTCTAACGGGATGAACGATTCTGACCGTAATTCAAATTGCACCTGAAAAATGACCTTCCGCTTGGTGGCACTGCAATTACAGGCATGGCTATAATGTTCATTACGGTCATAATCTCACCACTTAGGCCCATCGTTGCATGGTCAACTGGTCAACACGGTGGAAATTAAAAATCACAGGTTAGAGGGTTTTATGGTTGCGCTCCTTTTTTCCAGCAATTACTACAAAGTCATCGTCACTCTTCATATTCTCCACCTGATTCTAGGACTTCTTCTTCTATCCATCGATCCAATTGCTGGCGTTGGCTTTCGTTTCATCTTCTTGGAGGTATTAATCTCTTCTCAAGGTGTTTCCTCTTTCAAGCCGATTTCCCCAGCATTTACTCTATTTGCACTACCAACCTTCACCTTCTAAAACTGCCGACGACGCTTGGACTCCTTCCGTTCATCGTCCACATTGAAGGTGAAGGCTTCCGTTCAGACTTCCTACCATAAATCCCCCTCATTCCGCTGATCGACTCTCAAGGCAGCATCTTCCTCCAGATGACTTCAAGATAGCAGAATGACAAGCGATTTTTTCTTTCGATTTTGTCTACGTGATGCAATTACCCACTTCTTCCTTCTGTCTGACAACCTAGGTGCTGGTGGTGACTTCTCCTTCAGTTCCAGCCACTACTGCTATGTTTCACGACTTCTTTTAGGGGCGATTCTTCTGGACTTGCCTGCCTAGCTGGAACTCCTCTACCACTACTACCGCCAAGATTGCAGCCGATTCACCAATTTTGTTTTCTACCACCATCAACTTTCACTAGGATTTGTAATTGTGTTACTACCTCTTGGTTCCATTGATTCTGCTATTTGTGCTTGTTCAGATGGCTCCCAAATGCAAGATGAGCACCTGAAAATCCACCTGCAATATTCCTCTAGAAGGACACCAGCTGCCTTCTTCTTCCGCTTCAGAGCCTTCATCGGTTGATCCCAATCCACATCAGAGCTCTGCATTTGGTTTTTGTATGCGCAACCCAGTCCAAGAGCATGAGTGTCATCATCTCTAGAAGCGTAAAGTCCTCTATACCTGATATTTGGATCGATTTGCTATGGATATGCTGGGATTCTCTGACGATATCGAGTGGATCTTTAGCCGTATCGGCTTGCAACAGTTTTTGCATATGACGTATCTGACTTGTACGACACTCACCCTTGAGTTCTTTAGTTCTTTGGATGTCCTACTGAATTCACATGACGACAATGAGGACAATCGTCAGGAGGAAGGTGTCAAGATGAGCACCGACGATGACTCTGACTGATCTTGTGAGTATTGCAACCCATTTCTCTAAATTTTGTGATCTTTACATGCTATGCATAGGGACTATGCATCATCTAAATCTGGGAGATTATGAGCTCTTTTTAAAACTTGTTATTTAGTAACTTTAAATTTGTTTCGATGTCATCATGTTTTGATGATACATTTTGCATTATTATTCTGATGTTTGTTACACCCCCAGTTTTGATAATGGATTACACTATCTAATTTCTAAAATGCTGATGAATTACTGATCATAAGTGATTATATTGTTTTGATTTCAAATGAAAATCATGATAGTTTGATGTTTTATGTTGACTCCTCGGGATATTATTATTATGATCTGAATCTTAGTTCAAAGTCAGGTAATTCATATGATCATCTTATTTGATGGAAAAAGACTGTGGAGTGACCTATCTGATTTTTTATTGAGGATTTTGTTTTCAAGGTATGTTTATAATCTCCCTATGGAAGTACATACCTCTTTCTATTTGATTCTCCTTACAACTTGTTGGTTATGATCAATGCACTTATCTATGATTGTGATCTCCTCTCAAGACTATTCGAAAAAAAATAAAAATAAAAAGAAAATAAAATAGATTCCTCTACTTGGCACTGCAAAAAATTGGCAGTGGTACTGAATATATGAGTTGAAGTCTACAAAAAAAAAATAATAAGACTCCTCTACTTTGCACTACAAAAATGTGGCAGTGGTACTGAAGACATGAGTTGAAGTCAAAATAGAAGAAAAAAAATAAAGGATAAAATAAAGAGGATGAAACTAACACAAAAATAAAGAGTGCATTGATTTCTTTTCCAACTTGTATCTTTGGTTGAATCAGGTATTGAACAGAGTGCATATACAACACAGAAGATTATTGCATTTCATGGAGGTAAGCCTCATCTGACTTTGGTTTTTGGATCTTCACACCTTTATTCCTGACGATAGATGATTACCTTGAATGCTCTAGCTTGTTGAGGTTTGTTCATAATGATATCTCCCTAGGACACAACCTGATTTTATTTTTTTCTGATTACCACTCTTATCTTTTTATCCTTGAGGACAAGCAATGATCTAAGTCTGGGAGATTTTGATGTCTCGTAATTTTATAGTCTTTTGGCCTATATTTACTAATGAATCGAGACCTATTATCAAATCTTTACATCTTTTTCCACCTTATTTCATTGACATTCTTTAGAAGCTTCACTACTTGTCATGTTTGTTGAATACAGGACAATTCACTCGCTTTTAGAGCTATTTAGAAGTACATTTACATCTCTGAATGAATCAGGAATCTTGATAAAAAGTTTGGTTTCAAACGTGACTAATTTTCAGAATTACGGCAAGGCCATAATATACATCATGACCGTAATTCCCAGTTTGACTTCCCAAAGAACCCGTTTTTATGCAAGCACGAGGTCGTGCCCATAACTTCCTCGACAGCAACCTCTCGGAAGACAAAAACCTTGACAAGAGATATTACGGGTATGGCCATAATTTTAGCATGGTCGTAATCTCCTTATCAGCATTCTTTGACTTCACAATATAGCCAAAATTTAAGTCAAGGCAAAGATCAGCTCACCTATAAAATTTTAGACAAAATGGAGTTTGGCAATGAAATTTCAAGCATAGCCATAATGACCATTAAGCCCGTAATCTCCACATGCAGCAATAAAGACCAGCATTCAATTGGACATAACTTCTTTGTTTTAACTCCAAATTGAGCGTTCTTGGAGCCATTATGATGAACATTTAATGGGCCACATTTACATGAACGTTTCAGGAAATTAAGAGCTATAATGAAGGCATTACGGGCAGGGCCATAATCTTGATTACACTTGTAATCTCAGCCAGAATTAAAACATCCATAACTCCCTCATTATAAGTCTGTTTTGGACATTTTTGATGTCAAAATATAGATAATTAAAAGATCTATCAATGTAGGCATTCAAAAGGAATTTTTAAAAATATATAAGGGGCAAAAGCTGCTGAAGAATGTAGTACCCCATTGGGGCTCAAGCGGGGCAAGCGAGTTTTGCAAAAGGGAAAAAGGCTTCGTGACAACAAGGGTGTTGGTGTTTATGCCCCAAGACCTAGTTTTGGTCTATGAGTTTGGTGTATCTATCTTCTCGGTTACGCTTTCATAGTGAAGACAGATAATATTGCTAACACATACTTCACTACACAGAAGAAGCTTTCACCAAAAAAGGCAAGATGGCAGGAATTCCTCGCTGAATTTGATTTCACCTAAGAGCACAGACCGGGGTGCTCCAATGTGGTTCTAGATGCTCTCAGTAGGATGTGCACTATGGTGCTTGCTTCTATATCGAGCATTGAGGGTAATCTCCTTGATCGCATTTGGCAAGCTATTGTTCTCAACACCAATTACCAACAGTTGATTGTCGACTTGCGAGAAGGCAAGGTTAGTCGTTACTATCTTCCGGGCGATGTCCTTCTATTGGCTGAGGGTAGTTAGCAATTGGTGGACTTCGACGCAATTTGTTGAGAGAGCTTCACGTCATAGCATGGAGTGGACATTTGGGACAGTGTAGTATGTTGATTTTATTATCCTAATCTTGTTACTGGCCCTTCATGCGAGTTGATGTTGATAATTATGTCAGCACCTACTTGATCTGCCAGCAGGATAAAGTTGATAGGAGGCACGAAGCTAGGTTTTTATAATAGCCTCTTCTAATTCCGGAATAGCCATGGACTTCAGTTTTCATGGATTTTATCACTAGGTTATCAAAGGTCAAAGGGAAGGCTTCTATTTTTGTTGTAGAGAATAGGTTCTGAAAGTATACTGTGTTCATCATAGCACCTGAGCCTTGCTCAGCCTAGGAGATGGCTGATTTGTTCTTCAAGCATGTGGTGAAGCTATTTGGGTTTCCCTTGGACATTGTTTCTGAGAGAGATGCCAGGTTCCTTGGTAACTTCTGGACGTCATTGTTCAAGAATCTTAGTGCAGAGCAAAAATTCTCTACAGCGAACCATCCTCAGTCCGATGGCCAGACGAAGAGGACAAATGCTCTACTTGAAGAATACTTTTATCACTTTCTATCAGCAAGCTAATGCACTTGGGTGTCACTACTTGACATGATGCAGTTTGCCTGCAACTTGTAGCAGTCATTAGCTACTAGCAAGAATCCATTTGAGTTGGTATTAAGATGACATCCTCTCACCCCCATTGACGTTGTGTAGCACACCGATGGTGAGTGCCCTGAAGTATATCGGGTTGCAAGAGATAGTGCCAAGGTACTCCAGGAGGTTCGAGATTGCTTAGAGCACGCTACAAGGAGGATGCAGCATTATGCCAACCAGAGCAGACATGATGAATAGTTCAAAGTAGAGGATCTAGTACTGTTAAAGTTAACACCTTGTATGTGGAGAAAGATCTCAACGAAGACTACCTACCACAACCTTTATTCAGAGGTACGAGTCCTTTTGAGGTTATAAGATAGGATGGTGTTATAGCCTATAGGCTAAAGCTTCCCAACAGATTAAAGCATCATTTGACTTTTCATGTCAGCTTTGTAAAAAGGTTTTAGACCGACGAGACTGACCCGTGTGTCTCGCATGGGCATTGGGCTCCCCTTAGTGTTCGAGTAGAGGTAGACAAAAGGATTGAAAAGATCTTGGATCATAAAACACTTGGACAGAGTCGGAGGAATGGGTGGATGGAATTTCTTATGTAATGGGAAGGAACACCCATGTAGAAGCTAAATGGGAGAAACCTTTTGATTTATGGCAGTTTGAAGAGGAGTTGAATACTTACATGGATAGCTTGTTGTTGAGGGCGATGATGAACTTGGGTGGGGGAGTATGTGATGCTCTTAGGATTTAGCACAAATCACAAAGCACACCGAGATTGATCGATGATGGAACCCCTCATCATCCGACGTATTGGATGACTCGGGTGTGCGATTGAGTCACTAAGGTTGATATAAGTCCATAGGGTGAGGGTTGAGTTGAACCATGGAGAGTGGGTTCACACACGGATGTTGATGCCTAACTTGAACCACGAAGAGGGTCAACCACGGGGTGAACCCAAGTTTATCTGTAGCTATTCAGCTCTGAACCAGCTGAACCAAGTTGGTTCAGACTGTTCAGCCAGCTAGGCCGCACGAAAGTGGGAAAGGGGAAAACTTTCTCTACTTTCCTTCCTGCACAAGCTTCCGCCATGGATCTGACCAGATGGAGGCGCACCGGATATGGAAACTCACTGGCGTTGCATGACCTGGTGAGGCAAGGATGGCAGCGAAGTCAGGGTGTAGACTACACATTGTTTCTAATGCAAACAAGCCTAGTGTAGAGATTTGATCTTGCCCCCGTGGTACTGTGATCTTCGGTAGTTTGTTAATGGAGATCATAGCTCATTTGGCGATGGGGATGGATTTCCATTCTTATCGATGGGTGGCTGCCTATCGAGTGTTTCGAGAGCTTGAGCAAAGGTCAAACGACGATTTGGATTAGGGAACAGAGCTTTGCGGCAAATGGTTGGCGATGAGGCTTCGGCCATGGACTCATCAGCGATAGCATTCTAGATCATTTTTCTAGCACCCTGAGGTAGTGAGGAGACTTTTTCCTTAGGTACCAACAACTAGACACGGGAGAGAGATCAGATTGTCGATCCATGTGAGCATTGCTTCCACTAGGTTCTTGTTCTCCTCAGCGGTGACTTCTCTGATAGCAAATCTTTACGGCAAGGTCTCCTTCCAACAGTGACTCAGTCTAGATGCTTTAGCATGAGTTTGGTAGCCGTCCATTGATTGAATGCAAAATCAAAAAACCTCCCCTATTTTAACTCATCGTGTATCCCCTATTTGGCACGAGTGAGAGAAAAAGGGAAAAGGGAGGAAAGGAGTTTTGCATGGGTTCGTCGGTGTGACTTTCTCTGACTCCTAGCAGACTTTCCAATGCAACCCTTAGGAGGATATTAGTGGTCTCAGCTAGTGGAGTGGTGGCACACTGCAAAAGTAAACTCTCCCCCGGATCTATCATGTAGTGGTAGTAGAGAGGATTTACCATGTAGTAGTGGATAGGGTTTCTACCAATCATCTTAACATTGTGTGGCTTCTTGTTTGGATGTCTAATGTAGGAGGACCCTCCTCGGCAGCTCCAGAACAAGAGAAACATGGTCATTCTATGGACTTCCCTCTAAACAAGGTTCCATCTCCTCTAAAAAGTTTCATCTCCTCTAAAAAGTTGAAAGGGGCTTGACGCAACCACGATAAGGCGATCTCAACATTCAGGTCAACCACCAGATCGGTACATGGGCATCATCAGTCCATTATCGGCCCACATAGTGGTGTTGCAACCCATGTGCTTGGCACCCCGACCACCCAAAGACCCGGTCAATGATCTCTACCACAACCAGTTGACCAACATGGCCCAGGAACACTCTAGCACTATGATGAATCAGCCTACCATTATCAAATTCTGCAATTTCTTCGCTGCATGCTCCGAGATGGTTAGACGGCCCAGATACAGCCTAAGAGGCCTAGCCCATGCGCCCAACTTCAGATTCCCTCATCTACTTTAGTGGGTAGTAGTTAGTATGAGTTAGTTAATGCTTGCATCAGCATGCTTGCATCAACAGCATCTTGACTGCTTTTAGTTAGTTAAAGTAGATAGTCATGCTTGTGGTGTGTTATTCCCTAGTCATGTTTGTGGTGTGATATTCCCTAGTCTTGCTTGTGGTGTGATGTTCTCTCCCTTACTCTATAAAAGGGAGCTGGAGTTTAGCTTGTTCCTTAGCTTTCTTGTGTGATAGGAGCTCACTTCGGAGAGGTTAGTGTGTGGAGCAAGGTGTGTGATCCTTGGCTTGATCTCGATTCCTCGCCTACTAGTTGTACTCATTTTTCATTTCAAATAAGTAAATCACACCGCCGGTGTGTCAGGTTCATTTATTTTTGGATTTTCGTTGTGTTGTTCTTGCTTGGTTTCCTTACCCACGGGCATCTGTATACTGGAGACCTGGACCTTCCTTGGCTTTGGTGTGATTGCAGGTTCATAGGCACGCGAGCTGAGTCGCCGCTAAGTCCACTATCCATATTGCCGTGTTGTGCTTAAACAGCTCGTTACGACAGGTTAGTGAGTTTCATTTGCGTAGTTGAGTGTCATTAGTTTTTTCATCGTCCGTGTTGCCCCGAAACATATTCATCGCCATCTTTCGCATTGTTTCTCGCTGGCTTTCTCGTTGCTCATTTTTCGACATGCTTTTACTACCCTCATCACAAGACCCTCTCACATTTTCTTATTATCATCTCATAAATCCATATAGTACGGAGCTAAGGACCAACCCACCTATAGTAGCTGCATCAAATTTGGTATCAGAGGAGGTTGCACATTCAATTCTTATTGTTTGCATGATCTCACTCCATTGCATTGCATATTTCTATGAGTTTTTTGCATTTTCGTTCATATCCTATTTGTGGATGGTGACTACTAGGTCACAAACCATGTCCCAGTTCCCTGATTCCGAAGAGTCCATCCTACCCACGGAAGGGTCTAAGGACTAGGTCGGTTCAAATATCATTGCGAGTAGACAAAATGGAGGAATTTTGTCACCAACTTAGCCAACTGCTCACACAGTCCAAAGATCAACTCATGGCTTCTCTCAACGGCGTGAATGATCGCCTCGAGTCTTTAGAGCATAGAACCCGAGTCCCGATCGACCCCTCCCCTTCAACCTACCGGGCTTCGACTAGGGAGATATCACCCATAACCCAACCTGTTAGGCGTAGGCCCTATGAGGAAGAACCGGTTCCCGAGGATGAACCATTTGACGAGGATGATGTGTGGGCCGCACAAAGGCCCCAAGCCCAATCCCATAATGTTCAAAACTGTATGGACAATGATTTTCGTCGCATCGTGCGTACTTCACCCGCACCCCTTGACGATAGCCTCAACCCCATGCGGTTCCTTGATTGAGCTGCTTCAGTCAACAACTATTTTGATTGGGGTACCATGCCCCAACACCTGCTCGTCAACTTTGCATGCCTCCTACTAGTGGGCCCTGCCCGTCTGCAATGGGCAAATGCAGAACAATAACTAGAGCAGCAAGCCCTCCCAGCCATTACACGGTGGGATGAAATGAAGTACCGCCTCCGTGAGCGGTATGTTCTCCCCTCCTATAGGCAGCGCCTCTTGGACCAATACAGTAGCATACACTAGGGATCCCATACCGTCACTGAGTATAGGCTAGCCTTTGAGACATTAGTACTTAGGTGCAACTTGCGAGAGGATCCCAAGTTTACCTTGTCTAGATTCAAGAACGGACTCCGATCGAAGATCCGAAGAGCCCTACCAGCCTATAACTCAGAGACTTTAGACCAAACATTCCAGTGAGCTCTAGTTATCAAGCAAGATTTACGCATTGCTGGTAGGTGCAGCGAGTTGGTACCTTCTAGACAACCCCCAGCAGTTGGTCCCCCACTTGTTCATTCTAGAGCCGAGCGCACGGAGCTTCAATACGCTCTAGTTGTGGAACAGTAACTAGAGCAACAAGCCCACCCACCCATTACACGATGGGATGAAATGAAGTACCGCCTCCATGAGTGGTATGTTCCCCCCTCCTATAGGTAGTGCCTCTTGGACCAATACAGTCATATACCAGGGATCCGACACCGTCGCTGAATATAGGCTAGCCTTTGATACATTAGCACTTAAGTGCAACTTGCTAGAGGACCTCGAGTTCACCCTATCTAGATTAAAGAATAGACTCCGATCGGAGATCTAAAGGGTCCTACCTACCTATAACTCAGAGAGTTTGGACCAAACATTCCAACAAGCTCTAGACATCAAGCAAGACTTGCATGTTGCTGCTAGGCGCAGCGACTTGGTGCCTTCTAGATGAACCCTAGCTATCGGTCCCCCACTTGTTCATTCTAGAGTCGAGCGCGCAGAGCCCCGATACACTCCAGTTGTCCACGAGGCACGCTCGGAGCCCCATCATGCTCCCTTTGTTCATGACCCCCCTTGGCATCCCACACCTGATGCCCCTCCTCCTCACCTTTCATGGGAGGAAAAGGGTAAGGCCCCAGCTCATGGGTCCGTGAAACATGTGAATTATTTTAACTGTCTCTAACCCGGCCATTATTCGAATGATTGCCCCAAGCGTCCTGCTCACGTTGACAAGAGTCAGCCCCGGTTAGCTGCTATGACCCATGAGTGCACTGAGCGACATTGAGCCTAAGTGCTATACTAGTGAAGATGAGTCGGGTCAGCCCACACTTGCGATTGTCCGGTGCACTCTAGTGCAAACCCCTCCCTCCGAAGATTGGAGGCAAACTAGTATTTTCATGACTTACATCAAAAGCAACAGGCATTAGTGTAAGATTGTTATTCATGGGGGTAGTAGTCTGAACGTGGAGTCATGAACCATAATCACCCGGTTCAACCTTGCACTTGAACCCCACTCGAAGCCGTATTCTATCACTTGGGTCGACACATCGAGCCTACCAGTCACCCACTGTTGTTAGGTTCCCATTAGTTTTGGGTACTACAAGGAGAAGGTTTGGTGCGACGTGGAAACTATGGATGTTGCCCATGCGCTGTTGGGTCGCCCTTGGCTATACGACTGTGATGTGGTCCACTATGGCCGGTCGAACACTTATGTCTTCGACCACAATGACCAAAAAATCTGGCTCAACCCAGCCCTGCCCAAAGCGTTGCGTGCGTCAACGTCTAAGGGCTTGATTGTGGCCCCGAAACCCATTGCAATTGTGTCCTCAATGCGCACCCCCGCGCTAATCTGTGAAGCTGGTGAGACCAAGGTGGTCTATGCCCTGATGTTTCTGGAGGAGGTGGACCTGTCACCCTAAGCGGAGACGGACCCTCCAACAGACATCGCCCCTCTCTTGTCTGAGTTTAGCAACATCTCACCCGAGGATCTGCCTCATAGACTCCCTCCGGAAAGGAAGATCCAACATGTGACAGACTTGGTGCTGGTTGCCCCTCTCCCAAGCTTGCCCCACTATAGACTCAACCCCACTGAACATGCTAAGTTGCAGCGTCAAGTGGATGAACTCCTCACTAAGGGGTATATCTGTGAGAGTCTTAGCCCATGCGCTGTCCGCGCCCTACACATGCCCATGAAGGATGGATCTTGGCGCATGTGCATAGATAGTCAAGTCATTAATAGGATCACCGTCAAGTACCGGTTCCCCATACCCCGTTGTGATGTCATGCTCGATTTGTTTTCTGGCTCATCATGGTTTACCAAGTTGGACCTCTGGAGCGGATATCACCAGGTTCGCATCCGTGATGGTGACGAGTGGAAGATTGCGTTCAAGACCAAGGATGGTATGTACAAGTGGTTATTCATGCCTTTTGGCTTGACGAACGCTCCCTCCACGTTCATGAGGCTGATGAGTCAAGTCTTTATTGGGAAACCTGGGAGATATTTGATAGGTTTCCGCAAGTGCACGGAATTATCGAAATAATAAAAAGATTATCGTTCCCAACGAGGACTACGTAGTTAAGTACTGACTTTTCGACTTGCTTAAATCTAGGAAAAACAAATGAATGGTTATGATAAACTTCTAAGCACGAACAATTCAAAAGTAGCTTTTTAGAGGGTTCCAGTTCTAAGAGAATCGAGATTCTAGGTTTCAGCACACTAACTATTATGAATCTTATAAAGATAACTCAATCATAGAAAATATCTATCATGAAAGGAACTTTTCCTAATGTACATATCACCTCCTCTCGGAGTGTAATACAGTATTTAATTAAGTTAACTCCCTACTCTTGTGATAGTTAACCTAACTAAACCTATTAAGTTCTATGAAAAGCTGTTAAACCCTTCAGACGAATCCAACCTACTCTCGTGATTGGATTCGAAGGTTCAACTGAAATAGATCTGACGTTGTAATTCACCTCTCGGTCCTTCTCGCAACGTCTAATATGCAATTATACGTGGCCAAGGTATATTACGAAATAAACATAACTTCAATCAAATCATGATAATAAATTCGTATAAAAAGAGTATGAATAAAGATTAATTCATAAAAGTCAGCGGGCTAAGCCCTAAATCCCGAAACAAGGATCTACTCACTCTTGTTCTTAAGGAAATACATGTTTTTACAATGAACAAGTATAGATCTAGTAAAAATCGTAAAGAATTCACTAAGACAACAATAAAACAGGTTTTCCCTCGATCTGGAGATGAAGAGTAGTCGATCAATCGTCGCTTTTGCGTGAAATCTCGCCGAAATGTGCTCTGAAAATTGAATTTTGCCCTTGTTGTCGCCGCCGCTTGTGTTCGTCTGAAGAAGCTCTCCTAATCCACGCAAAATTCAATCTTTTATAGTTAGACCAGTTTCGAACCCCTCAGGGAACGGTTCTGCAAAGTCTGGTTCAAATCCGTTTCGAATTAGTGAAGAATCGAGTGAAAAACTCGTCGGGTGGACGTTTTCACGGTCCGTAACGTGTTAACGGCTTCGGTCATGATTCTTTATATGTGTATAGGCCTTATGTCACAGAAACATTCATGGGCTGTGATGGATTCACAGCTTCACCCGTGAAAGTTTTTGTGCATTCCAACACTTAGCTATTTTTCGCCCTTCGCTTGAACTCATAATTACGGCAGAGCCATAATTACGGCCAAGGCCGTGAATGTTGATTTCTTCACTATTTTGACTCCAAATTCGATGTGTAAGCTTGTGATATCCTCGGGAATCATGCTTTCGCTTCAAAACTCGTGAAATCCTTCATTTTTGGGTGATTTTACTTACATTTTCATAAAAACCAAGAAAAGTGAAGATTCCATGCAAAGTGAGGTAAAAGCATAGAAATAAGCACGAAATCATGCAAATAAGCTCAAAATATGATCTAAAATATGGGCAAAATGTGGTGTAAATGCAACACATCACACGTGCGTGGAGTAGAGGAGTCTCAAGGCAGTCCGTGTGTGCACGAGTGTAGAGGACGGGCCGATTGCGCATCTCCAGTCGTCAACATCAATCGTTTCAAAGTCGCTAGTAAGGTATACCCCTATCACATCCTTTGTATTCTTCGTAAGACGGTCCTTACTATTGAATTAGGAATCTCATTTCGGGCTCACTTCCACTGTTTCTATTTGTCTTAAATTGCCCGGGGATTCTCAATAGGGTGAACCCTGTCTGGTTCACCCGGCGGTGAAGTCTTCTGTGAAGTTTTTGTCAAGTAAGAATCACTAGTGAACCAAGCTGTGAAGTCTTCTGTATGTTTCTGTGCAAGCTTCCTCTGAGAGAATAATGGGTGAACACCAAAAGCACAAACAAGCCATAATGTGTTCTGTGAATTTTAGGACATCCAATGAAAGCACCGGTGAACCCCGCCGGGTTCACCTGACCGTATTTTTCAAAGTATCTCGGATTGGGCCCAATTTGACGTGCGGCTTCGTCTTCTCATAAGGAATCACCCCATGACTTTAAAATCTTCAAAAGACTTCAAAATTGGGTGATTTTACCTGAAATTCTATAAAAAAAAAAAAGAAAAAGCTAAGATTCCTAAGCAATCAAGTAAATAAGTCTCATTGGAGTATAAAAACATTGAAATATGCCTAAATTTGAGATGAAATAACACTAGAAATTATTGTTAAAATGCTAGGCATTAGTAGGCTCCAATGCCTATATCCTCGATCTACCGGAAAGCATGGGAATCCACCTTGTATTCAACGTCACTGACCTTCTTCCCTACCACGACCCACTGGAGGAGCCCATCGCCACCGATGAGCATCCCCTTAGTTCTCCGGAGGAGAACTTTTCAAACCAGGGGGGATTGATATAGGAGGACCATCCTCGGCAGCACCAGAACAAGAGAAGCATGGTCATTATGTGGATTTTCCTCCAGACAAGGTTCCACCTCCCTTAAAAAGTTCAAAGGGGCCTGACACAATCACGATAAGGCAATCTCAACATTCAAGTCAACCACTAGAGTGGTATACGGGCATCATCAGTCCATTATCTTTCCACACGAAGGTATTGTAACCCATGTGCTTGGCACCCCAGCCACCTGAAGACCCGGTCAATGATCGCTATCACAACTAGTTGACCAACATGGCCAAGAACAAGCTAGCACAGTGATGAATCAGCCCACCATTAACAAATTTTGTTGTTTCATCGCCGCATGCTCCGAGATGGTTTGACGGCCCAATTGTAGCCTAGAAGGCTCAGCCCATGCGCCAGCTTCAGATTCCCTCATCTACTTTAGTTGGTAGTAGTTAGTATGAGTTAGTTAATGCTCTCATCAGTATGCTTGCATCAGTAGCATCTTGACTGCTTTTAGTTAGTTAGAGTAGGTAGTCACGCTTGTGGTGTGTTATTCCCTAGTCATGCTTGTGGTGTGATATTCTCTAGTCATGCTTGTGGTGTGATATTCCCTCCCTTACTCTATAAAAGGGAGCTGGAGTTTAGTTTGTTCCTTAGCTTTTCTTGTGTGATAGGAGCTCACTTCGGAGAGGTTAGAGTGTGGAGCAAGGTGTGTGATCCTTGGCTTGGTCTCGATTCTTCGTTGAGACCCTCATCTACCAGTTGTAATCGTCTTTCATTTCAAAGAAGTAAATCGCACCACCGGTGCGTCAGGTTCACCTATTTTCGTATTTTCATTTTGTTGTTCTTGCTCGATTTCCTTACCCACGGGCATCTGTACACCAAAGTCATGGACTTTCCTTGGCTTTTGTGTGATCACAGGTTCATAGGCATGCGAGCTGAGTCGCTGCTAAGTCCACTGCCCTTATTGCCGTGCTGTGCTTAAACCGCTTGCTAAGATAGGTTAGTGAGTTTCATTTGCATAATTGGGTGTCGTTGGTTTTTTCGTCATCCGTATTACCCCGAAATGTATTCATCACTGTCTTTTACATTGTTTCTCGCTGGTTTTCTCGTTGCTCATTTTTCGACACGCTTTTACTTCCCTCGTCTCAAGACCATCTCACATTTTCCGATCATCGTCTCATAAACCCCTAGAGTACGGAGCTAAGGACCAACCCGCCTATAGTAACTGCATCAATGTCTCTTCATGTTACTTGCTCGCATATGTGTAGTGCGGGTTGTACTTGATTCACATGTGCATGCTTAAGACGCGTCGGCACCCTCCAAGGTGTTCGAGCATCTTTGCTTGATTCATTCTTTGGACATGTGTGCTGACACCCTCAAAGGTGTCCAACACCATCCCCCTTGTGATTGATTGAGGTTGCGCCAATGCCTTATCTAGGTAGTGTAGAGAAAGGAGCATAGGCCTTGGATTGTTCTATGAGCATAAAGTGGTTGGATAGTCTCTGGCGGTTTGACTCACGTGGGTGTGATTTTGTAAACGTGTCTAAGGGGTAGCATTTGCGTTGAACCCTTCCTTATGGAGTACCAATCTCCATAATATTGCAACGATGATTATTGCCCATTAACACAATAACAGGTGTGTAAATGGAGTACCAATCTCCATGGATACAAATGTGAAATGTTCAAGCAGAATCAAGAATCCATCCTTATGTAATCTTAGTCCTATCTTCAGTTGTTATTAGAACTTCACACTAAATCTCATCTTCTACCACATTAGCTTCAACAGTTTTTGCCTGGCTATTCTGATCTTTGTATTGTTGTTTATTTTTCAACTTGAAATAATTTACATTGATGTGTCTTTTCTTTTTACACTAGTTGAAAGTTAAGTTCTTATGCTTTGGTTATAGACTTTGACCTTAAATGGTTATTTCTACTAAAATCTTTATATGAAGATCTGCCTTTAACCATTAAACCTGTAGATATGCTATCTGATGTATTACTAATAAGCTCCTTATCTATAAGGTCTTTTAAGAATAAGACTATTTTTACTTCTTCAATTATCAAAATCTCTTTACTAAATATTAAGGTATCCCTGAAATGCTTATAAGAGGGAGGTAACAAACTCTTCATACTTGACCTCAAGAATTTTCAAATCCATTAATATAGATATAAATTTATCAAGATGAGCTTTAAGTGATGTACCTTCTAACATATTGAGCATGTGCATACGATGCTTCACAACAAGCTTGCTAATGAGATTCTTTGTCATGCAGAGTGACTCAAGCTTTTTCCATAAGGATAGCACAATCCTTTCTTGAATGACCTCTCAAAGAACTTCATTTGATAAATATAACTAAATGGCAGAAAAGGCTCTATTATCTAACTCTTGTTTCTCTTCTTTTGACATATTGGTCGGAAACTTGTCTTTTCCTACAAGTGCTATGCAAACTATTTTGTATGAGAAACGCATGTATCTTAACTTGTCATAATCAAAAACTCATGTTGAGATCAAAGTTCTCAATATCAAATCTCATGGACATCATTACTAATCTCAACCTACTCTGATACCACTTGTTATGGATACCTGCATCTTCTTATATAATTTTAATTGAACAAAAATTAATATAAAAACTATTGTACCCTAAAATCAAATTATATAGTGATTCAAGATGATAAAAAAAACACAAGACAAAACACACACACTTTTATGTGGTTCGAGGTAAGTTTCACTATCAAAATGGCAAGTTAAATTCGTAGAAGAAAAGATCCTCTCCAGTTTGTGAAATTCGTAGGCAGGAAAGAGACCTCACAAAATAAATCATAGAATGCATAATATTACATTCTTTACATTAAATAATTAGCGGGTTGGTTGGTATCCTTCTTAACAAGTTTTTAACATAAAATAAAGTGAAATTTAACAGGTACTTAGATCCATCGTGAAACAATAACCAAGTAGAGTATCAATTTAATTTGGACAATCAGAAATTAATCAAAAATAATCACCATTAGAGAAAAGAAAAAAAAAAGACGATATAATCTAGAGTTCTTCTTATTTATTTTATATTATGTAATTTACTTGATCAGCTTTGTTACTCTACAAAAGCAAACTTTAGGACCACGTTCTGTATCTCTCACAAGTCAATTAAGTTCCACCTGCCCGTCTCACGACAGTAGCAACCAGAGCACAAGGCTCATGGGTCGCTCTCTTCCTGACCACCACAACCTGCGATGTACTAAATTTATTGCCCAATTCTCTCATCTTGTAGCTTCCGCCAGTACTTGAAGCGCCGTTGCATTTGTTACTCTGAGTCTCTGTCTCTCTCTCTCTCTCATTTACTGGAAACCAAACTCAGCGACAACATTTAAGCTATTTAAAGTGAGACTTCTTACAAGTAGACAATTTAAACCAAGTTTCCTTTCAAATGTGGTCACAAGTCACAACAGGCGGCTGACGGTTTCTGTCAACGAAGAGAAAGCAAAGTATCAAGGTTGATTGCAGGAACTAAACATCCAATCAAAGATCCAAATAAACAACTTTAAAAGCTGCGAACACAGTCCCAATATCCAAAAAAGAAAAAAAAAAAAAAAAAAAAAAAAGCCCCCTCCTAGCATTCAGGTCGCAAATGATAGCAGTAATTAAGTCAAACTCATGTTTTGGCAACATTTATTTGCCATAATTGAAAAGCAATTCAAATTGGAAAGCAGTCACTGTCTTTTATATAGGGTTCTTTAAGAAAAAGCAACTTTTATACTATGTTTATTAGGAAAGAAAAGAGGAGGGAAAGAAGGGAAAGTTAAAAAGAAGATTTAAAAATCGTATTTAATAGGATGGATAGAAAACAAAAGAGGAAAAGGAGGAAGAAAGTAAGAGGGAAAAGATATTATTTCCTTTCTGCCCAAATCTCAAAGAATCTCCCGTGCCCTATCTTCACCCTGCACTCTTGTGCCCGCTCGCTCCGCTCCCTCTCAGTCACCACAACTCTCCTCTCGTCTCTGTGTGAAGCACACAACCTTCCCGCTGGTAGCTCGCCTCTTCACATTGCCTCCGTTGCCACTCGCCTCTTGTCGCCTCTCCTTGCTGCTCGTCTTTCGTCGCGGCTATCCTTGTCGCCATCAGCAATGCTTCTCGCCTCTCGCCTCTCATCATCGTCAGCATTTCCAGCTCTGGAGCTCAATTTAAGACTTCATTTCTGTCCCAAAGTTTTTACGTAAGAATTCCTTGTTTGATTTGGTTTGTTCCTTTTCCTGCCAAAATTTATTATTCATTCCAAATGCTTCATTTCTGCCTCTTGTCGCCTCTTGTCGTGGCTATCTTTGGTTTTGTTCCTTTTTCTTCCAAAATTTACTAATTATTCATTCCAAATGAAAATATTACTAGTCCTATATCAAACTTTGTATTCAACTGCTTTGAATTGAGTAGGAAAAGATCTTATACATGATATTCATTTAATTCTCTCATGTAGAAGCCATATCTACTACTTATCCAATTACTGTTCATCATCTTTTGTAATTTACTTGTGGTCCCCAAAGGATAGATAATTTGGGAAAACAACAAATTGTTAAGACTTACAAATATTTAGATCTAAATATAAGGGTGAATGATGGAAAATTAGTTAAATTTATTTAGCTTTTCGCATGTACTACCTCACATTGGTTACCATTCTAACATATAGTGATGTTACTCATATATTGTGTTGCTGTATTTCTGTATTTCCTTGCTCCCAATAGGATCTTGATACAAGATTTTGTGCTGGACCTATATCTAGGTGAATGAAAACATTATGTCTATAAGGATGATTGTAGCCACTACGTTAGGATAAAAAATATTAGTTGTGTATGAGGACTAGGTGAATCCCTTGATCTGCAATTATCTGGGATGACAATTTAAATTTTCACTATGAGAACTGCTGAATATTTGAACTAGATGATCTCATGTTCCAATGTGTCAACAAGTCCTTAGCCAATGACTACTTCAAATGATTCGAGTATATCATTAGCTTTTATCTACTTTGAACATATGGATTGTAGAATTTCTCACTCGTAGGGACTCAGTTGCTTGACAACCAATGTGTATGCCGATTTCATGTGCTTATACTAAATATACATGATAGTGATACTAGAAGCTGAGCCCTTTTCTATTATATGGTAGCCACATATCCTTGATTATTGTACAGCAATTCTTTCTTGTGTAATATTTGATGTTTAGTATTTGCTGTTGTTTTGTTTCCTTTTATCAGTATATAAGTAGTTTCCTTTCGCTACAGGATGGACACAAGATACAGTGTGTTCTTTTTCAGGCTGGTCGGTTAACTTTTTTTAGACCCGCTGAGTTTAAGATTGCATTAGGCATATTGCTTGATGCCGTTCCAAAATGATTTCTTTTATTCTTTCCACAAAGACGTGATTCCTGCTGCTTCATAGCTTCATCTGTGAACGATTGCATTTAAGTTGCACTGTTACCCAAGGTCTTTGAACTTCAACTGTGAACGATTTCATAAAAGTTCACCTTTGTAATATTAGATAAGTTCTTCTGTTGCTGGTCATGGATAAACCAATTAATATTTTGCAATATTTAGTTTTGCATTGAATCTTGTGAAAAATAATTCATAGGAGTTCTCAACAATAACTTGAAACAATCTGATTCTCTTGAATGTAAGAGTCCAGATCCGCATTGGGATATTTTCTTCAGCTAATAATTAATTTGTGTGGTGTCCTTTGTCTAGGTTGCTGATCTTGGTAACTTAATAAGTTTGTATGCGCAATGGAACTCCCGTTTGATCCCTTACTATTCTTTTGATCAGTTTATCCGCAAGGTTGTGCAAGTTGGTGCCACTGCACGAGTCAGGGCAAGCTAATCATCCCAGGTCTAAATATTCCTAATAAAGGAATATTCCATATGAGGCATTGCCTAATTGATCTATAATGAAATATCTTTTTTAGCACTACACGTGATTGATGTTTCTCAAATGTTGTAGTTTCATGATGTATGATGGATGTCACAGAATTTTTAGTTAAGAGAAAGGAAAAAATGATTTAGATATGCACTTCATGATTTATCTAGAATGTAGATATACTTCTTATTTACCAATTGTAGGATTTCTATGAGCACAACCTGATTTTCCTTCCAACTGTAACAACTTCCTATGGTTTATTATCAATGTTCATGACATGTCTTTCCATTTCATATAAAATTAACTTGTCCTCGATTTTGTATGATTAGTGTAGGACATAAGGTTTTTCACATGTATAATTTAATTTTTATTGACTTTGTATGACATTATTGTATCCACTATCACCCCAAAAGTGGATTTGTGGGAGAGAAAAATTGGCTGATAAATGTTGTAGGATAGAAACATTATTGTATGACATTATATTATATAGACTCGTTAATGTAGGTAAATATGATACACTACTTACATATGTTCTAGATGTGATATATCTATAGTATTTTTTTTAGTTTGCATGCCTATTTATTTAGGTCCTTGAGATCTTACATATGCATATATAGTATTTGAATATGTGTTATTGGTGTTATTATTTTTTAAGTGAATATGTATATGCTATCTGCAGTTGTAATTGTTTTTAAATTATCGTGTTTATAAAATTTCCTATTGTTAATTACTGTGTTTTACTATGTTGTTTTTATTGTATCAGCTAGAATCCTCTTTGCACTATTGTGCTTGACCAGGATTATTATTGTAAAATGGTAAAATGAGAGTTCTTAAATGTGTATTATTTGTCCAATATCTTTGTTTTTCTTATCTCATTCATGGATATAGGAACCCTTGAATCCTTGATTCTATTAGATTGACCCAGCAGCAAAATACAAGCAATGCTAGCCTTGTGACTATGTAAGGGAAAAAGCTCACTCATGTGGTTGGCGGATGGATTGAGGATTTGCATGCTTGACATCTACCATCTTGCTCTTTATAATTTGGTGTGTTTGAAGAATTTTACTTGTTTTTTCTCTTTGTTGTATGATGTTATATATCAACAGCAAGCAAATAAATAGAAAATTTTGTTAATGGGAGCACAAAATATAGCAAATATATATTTTATACAATAGATTGATCATGATCGTTGAAACAATATATATAATTATTTTTTTTTTTTCATAATTGCCTTATATCAAGAAGAAGAACAAAAAAGAAAAATTATATATAGGCCAAATCCAATTCCAAGGAATGTGAGGCAAAAAATTAAAAGTGCAACCGCCAATGCACCAATGGATCAACCATTTGATAAAAGCTTTCTTCAATTTTCAAATAATGGTTGGGCGTATGTGCATGTATGAAAATGGACGAGTTTCAGTACTCTCTGAATCTAGTACCGACAAGAGTAAATATACATAATTTTTATAAAAACTATATCATGTTTTGAAGATCCATAGTTATAAATTAGACTAATGCAATATAAAAAGATAATTTTAAAAAATTAATTTTATAATATTTATTTATATTAAATAATATTTTTTTAATAGTATTTAATTATATTTATATAATACGAGTGTAAAAATAAAAAGGAGTGTATATATCGATCTTTTTAATTTTATTTCCCTTTAAATAAATATAAGAAAGGGAAAATTTTTTTTTTTTTTTGTTTTACTTTCTTTTCTTTCATTTTGTTTTTCTTTCCTACTAAACACAGCATTTAAGAGGAGAAAAATCAAACAATTACGTTGCCACAAGGGAACCATGTACACCAAAAGGAATTCAGTAGTTCAGGAAAAGCCATTCTCCTGCTGGAAATGTATCTGCAAAAAGATTTCAAGCTCCTTCATTTGATCACGGACCAGTCGGTGAAATCCGACAGCTGGAACGTGAGTGTTTCCTTTTTTTTTTGTTGTACTTTTTTTTCTTTTATTGGGTTTGTAGATTACTAATTTCTCGAACGTGTAATGGAGCTTCTTGAAAAGGGCGGACACTGGATTGGAGATTGCAAATTTGCAATGGCTGTATTTTATTTGAAAATCCATCTCACTGTGTTAACTTTGAACAGCACTAGTCCAGCGCAGCATTCATGGCTCCATTAAATACCTCCTACTCCCATATGTGTTGTCCCTCTTAAATGCTTCAGAGCTCCTATTTTCTGAGACCGCCTCTTCGGCGGGTGGGGAGGAGATTTGACAGGAACTAGGAGACCTGGGAGCCGCCCTGCTGCTCTTCTTGTTTGTATCCATGGCATCCACGGAAAGAGAGCTTCTTTTCAGCAAGTTGTTGCTCTTTCTCACTATACTTATTAGATCCACTCAAGGTCTCATCTTGATCTCTCTCTTGTTTCTTTCTTCGCTTTTGATCTATATATTCCTTGCGTGGTTGCAGGAAAAGAATGTACTAATCAGAAGCAGCCCCCCTACCTGGAGGAAGCAAGCAGGTTCAGGATGCCGGCAGAAGGATTTGATTACATTATTGTGGGTGGAGGCACAGCTGGGTGCCCCCTGGCTGCTACGCTGTCCCAAAATTACAGCGTTCTGGTGCTGGAGAGGGGTGACTCCCCCTACGGCAACCACAATATTTCATTCATGCAAAACTTTCACATTTGCCTTGCCGACACCTCCCCGACCTCCCCTTCTCAGCCCTTCATTTCCACCGACGGCGTCATCAATGCTCGGGCAAGAGTCTTGGGCGGCGGTACTTGCATCAACGCCGGCTTCTACACCCGGGCCAGCGAAAGGTACATTTAACATTTGAGGTCGCTTCTTCCAGAAACAAGAAGAGAATCATTTACATAAATTTACTCTCGAATTGGTTACTTTAGTGATCTAAATTATTCAAAGCCTCAATTTTACTCCTCTTCTTCTTCTTCTTCTTTCAATTCCAAAAACAAGAAGAGAATCCATTAAGATCTGTCCGAAACTCTTTTATGAAGAGTAATTCTAGAGTCAGTACATTCAATAAAGTGACCGGGCGATATTACGCTAACAACTAACTGCTTGACATAAATACGTAGGCCCCATTGATCTTTAGACGTCAACGGAAGTCTGTTGAAGTTGAAAAATAATCAAGTCAAACCAGATGTTTGACCCAATGGTTCTTCCTTTTTTTTTAAAAAAAAAAAAATCCATCGGCATTGTGCTTGTTTCTTCTTTATTATATGAGCTGTGGATTGTTGGAAAACAAAATTCCTTCTGTTCATCTTTTACCAATTTTGATTGTGCTGTTCTTGTACGACTGTGCAGCTTTGTGAAGGCAGAGGGGTGGGACAGCGAGTTGGTGAATGAGTCGTACCCGTGGGTGGAGCAGAAGATAGTCCACTGGCCGGAAGTCGCTCCATGGCAGGTGGCGCTGCGGGATGGACTGCTTGAAGCCGGCATCTCGCCGTTCAACGGTTACACCTATGACCATATTTACGGCACCAAGTTTGGCGGCACCATCTTCGACATGGACGGCCGCCGGTACACGGCCGCCGATCTCCTTGACTCTGGAAATCCTGACAATCTCCAGGTCTTGCTTCATGCTACGGTGCAGAGGATCGTCTTCGACGACGACCAAGGTAAAAGAGAGAGAGAGAGAGAGAGAGAGGTTGCGTTACTAACGTCTAATTCTTCGCTGAGGCAGTTAATTCAGTTAAAAATAGCAGGAAGGCGGTGGGCGAAGGCGGTGGGCGTTGAATTCAAGGACGAGAAGGGCAAGCGACACAGGGCATTTCTGAAGAACGCCGATGAAAGCGAGGTGATCCTGTCAGCAGGCGCCATCGGCAGTCCTCAGTTGTTGCTTCTGAGCGGAATTGGGCCGAGGGCAGATCTTGCGGAGCTGGGCATCCCGCTCGTCCTCCACAACCGGCATGTCGGGAAAGGGATGTCGGACAACCCCCTCAACTCCATTTTCATGCCCACTAAGAAGCCCGTGCGGCAGTCCCTCATTCAGACCGTCGGTATCACCAGACCCGGCGTGTTCATCGAGGCCAGCAGCGGCTTTGGCCAGTCACCGGATAGCATCAGGTGTCACCACGGCATCATGTCAGCTGAGGTGACCCATTTGGTTGGCCTCCATTTCTTCGCTGTCTTCTCATGTCTCAACTAGTTCTTTTGTTTGATCGACTCGTCCAGATTGGGCAACTTTCCACCATTTCTCCAAAAGAGAGGAGCCTTGAAGCCGCCGCCAAGTACGCCAGAGACAAGAAAGACCTCCCGAAGGAAGCGTTCCGAGGGGGCTTCATCCTCGAAAAGATCGACGGTCCGCTGTCCACCGGCCATCTGAGCCTCTTCGACACGGACGCCGACACAAATCCCTCCGTGACTTTCAACTACTTCAGCCACCCTCATGACCTCCGCCGCTGCGTGTATGGAATAAGAAGCATTGACAAAATCGTGCGCACGAAGAGCTTCGCGGACCTGACCACTGACGACGCTTACACGATGGAGATGCTGCTCAACATGAGCGTGCAGGCGAACGTGAACCTAATACCGAAGCACACCAATGATACCGCATCCGTGGAGCAGTTCTGCAGGGACACGGTGACCACGATATGGCACTACCACGGCGGTTGTCACGTCGGCAAGGTGGTTGACGGTGAATATCGGGTGCTTGGTGCGGCCAGGCTGAGGGTGGTCGACGGCTCAACCTTTAAGAGGTCCCCTGGAACCAACCCTCAGGCGACAGTCATGATGATGGGAAGGTAAGAAATGGAATGCAATTCTTGTTGTGCAATCTGCATGTTCTTTTTAACAACTAAGCCATTCTAATTAATGTTCTATTTTATTTCTCTGATTAGATATGTGGGAGTGAAGATCCTAAGGGAGAGACTGGGAAGAACCGCAGGAGTATAGCTGTGTCAGTCAATCTGGAGAATTGTTGAGTGTTTGCATAAAAGGAAAAAGAAGAAAAAAGAAAAAAACATGTTCTTATGATTAGTTGCAGAGAGTGCTGCAAAAAAGTTGGAAGAGGAAAGAAAGAATTAGAAAGAGATGGGTTATATGTTACGTGTACTTCCCTGTTTTCCACACAATAGCAAGCATTTGCCATGAAACCTGATACTCCAAAATTACAACATTATCTAATTAAAATTGAATTTATCTTGCATAGGAGATTACTTTTTTTCTTTTTCCTAGTGCAGCAACATGCAAAGGCAATGGAAGGTGATACTGCAGGGTGAACATTGATTTTGAATATTAATCAATAGAATTTGACATGCAAACTAATTAATCATTGGTAGAGATATAAAGATAGCATAACTTGTCACATTGTTGCTTATTCCTATACCAAGTAAAGTTTAGTATGAGAATGAAATACCAAATTAGCTGTGAAATAGGTAGCCACCAATGTAGGAAGTAAAATGAAATTTGGTCAAAAGAAAGTAGATCTAAATACCCTTAGTAGTAGCATTACCAATAGCCTTATAATCTATTTCAGTGTTTGATAGAGACAGTTTGTTATTTTTTTTAAAGTTCCATGATATGAGATTATTATCTAGAAAAATTGCAAAACCACTAGTGGATTTGTGGTCATCAGGGGATTCGCCCCGACCAGCATCACTATAAAAGTCTCAAGAAAAATTGCGATATGAGAGAAGGCTATGGAGAATAGTGTCTTTCAAATGAAATATATATAACAATCTGTTGATCAGTTGTTGAATGCATGAATTGATTGTGAAGGTCATATAAAGTCACATGATAATAGCATATTGTAACACACCAACTACACTTTTGTATAGAGTTGGATCCTTCAACAGTGTAGAATAAGATGGGGATAGAGAAGTGGCAATTGGTGTTGAAATATGTTAAGCACTATCTATTTTCGTACGTTGAAAATTCCCTATGATATATTCTCTTCTATGATACTAGACATCGATAAGGTTGTTGCGATAATTCAATACCTAAGAAAAAATTAGCGGATCCTAAATCTTTAATGGCAAATTCATGGCTAATAGATTTAATTAGTTAATTTATTCGTGAAGGATCAATAACAATGATCAATATATCATTCACATATATAAGGATGTAGATCATGATGTTATAGTTGCAATAGTAAAATACAAAAGTATCAGTCCTCGAGCTTATATGCATTGTAATTGTAATCATCTACTTAAACTATTCAACTAAGCATGAGGAGTATGCCATAAACCATAAATAAACTCTTTGAGATGGCATACATGATTTACAAAATGTGAGTTATGATAGTTGCTCCATATAAATTAGTTCTTCTAACTAACAATGTAGAAAAGCATTGGAAACATCTAATTGGTGGATTCACTAGTTCAAGCTCACAACAATGGATAGTAGTAGGCAAGCAAAAGTAATGTTGACAACGGGACTAAACATTTTAGTGAAGTCAATACCTAGTTGTCATCGAAATCCTTTTGCAACAATATAGGTTTTATGTCATTCAATAGTGTCATAAACCTTCTTTCATGATTTGGTATTATATTGGTATTGTCTATCTCATGATTTGGTGTTATTTGGTCTCTAATTACTTGCTGAGCATTCTTATTCAATCCTTGTATTCTAACCCATTTGCAGGTTAACTTTGGGCTATAATTTTTATGGAAGATGAAAAGAATGTTCATGGATTGAAGTTTTGGATTTTAATCTTGTGAAATATAAAGACTACTGTACAAAAGTTGTTTTATGCGTTTAAGATAAAGTTGAACAAAATCATGGCTTGTATATGATAATACAAAATATATTATAGCCATATATTATGAACAAGGAGTTTTATGGAATGGAAAAAATCTTCTAATTTGAATAAAATGCAAGATTGATATATGATTGTCATTGCCTCCTAATTGTATAAACAAATGAGATTATCATATTGAGCAGATTTTTGGATATTAATTTTGGATACAAATAGCAATTTTTTTCAATAATATAAATTTTCATTTATCGAATTATCATAATTTAGGTGTGTAATACTTCCTCTTCTTACTTCTCCCTCTCCAACCGGTGTCTCTTCTAAGGTCCTTCTCCACTCAAAACGTAACCAACAACAAGAAAACAGGCTTTTTCCAACTCACCACTTTACCAAAATATTTACCCTCAAATGCTTGGGTGACAAGTCATGGGTGAATTATTGAAAGCCCACCAAGATTCTAATAAAGACATTTAAGTCCCTAGCATTCAAGATATCATCAAAATGATAGTGAGCCACTAAATTTTACAAGGTTCAAAAACCAAATAATGTAGTTTACCAAATATTATATATATATATATATATATATATATATATATATATATATATATATATGCATAGTTTAAGAGGTCCATTACTTTCAGGTACTACACATATATAGGTCCACATATTATCACCATGTTTCTCCTAAAGATAAATGAGTTTGCCTCACGAGGGTGGAAAATAATTTGTATCACCATCGATAATTGATAAGGGTTGCATGTTAGAAGGCTATCCAAACTTGACATTTATTTTAGAGGATTTTTACATGGTCTCACCTAACCTCTAGCAGTTGTTTTTAGCTTTTATCTTGCATGCAGGGTCCTATAGTTGTATGTAACATAAAAGCATCATGGGGATCATTTTAAGTAGTAAATAAAATGATATGGTTATATTCATTCTTGCCCTTATCTCATTTCAAGCCATGGATGGGGCAAGTCAAGACTTAGGATAGCAAAGCCCCACACAAGGAAGGAGATGTGGTCATTAGCCTCTTGCCTCAAGCCTTAATGCTACCAAGTTTCCATATGAATATAAGCAACATAAAGCCTCGAAGCTAAGTCATCCAACCCTTGGCGACTCTCCATAATGCTTCTCTAAGCATGTTGAGACTTCCATATAACTCTTTGATGTGTCATGTGCCTCCAAACTCTCTCTTTGAATACAAAATTTTAATTAAATCCTATTCTACAAAATTACATTCTTTGAAATACATATTTTTACTTCGAGAGATAAATAGGAGGTACGACACGCAGGCTATATAAAAAAATTTAAAAGCAAACATCACAAAGTGGATGCGTGCATCCACATACATACATTGGGGCTTGCCACATAACCATGCCAAATTTGAATATATTACAATGCTCAATACAAGGGTAAGATCAGTACTTCACATCATATAAAAATTAAAATTAATCAATTTTAATTTCTTAATGTCCTAAAAACTCTAGGATAATTAGCTGGCAATTTACAATGAAAATTTGGACCTTTGGCCTCCTAGGGCTGCACATGCATATAGACCAAAAATGGCAGTATGATAGATAACCCCAAGATAAGGCCTTAAAATTGTATGAAAAATTAAATTTTCACTTCATAATTTTATACACTCCTTTATACTAACTTTATACAATTTAATTTACCCATATCTCTTCACAAGGGGATGCAAAAATTTCTATCACAAAATTACCAACATGCATCCTTGAAGATGAGGGTGGTGAATATCAAAAATTAGTAATAGGGCTTATCCAAAAGTTCAAAGAAAAATGTCAAAAAAAATATTTAGAATAATTTGACAATATTCTAATAATTTTTCTACATTGAGTGTGGATGCAAAAATAATTTTTATGCGAAAAAAACATACCAAAAATGTCATTTGATGTTTGCAAGTCCTCTATACCATTATTGGGAAAAATTATAGGCAAATAAAATTTTAACAAAAGTAAACGTAGTGGAAAAATTGTCTGAAACTAAATTTTCCTTGCCAGAGGATTCATGCGGGACAAGACACAAATGACAAGTTAGGAAAGTTACCCTTGAAGCATAATTGATGTCATTGATGAACGAAAGTGTAGGCTACTATGGCTGCAAGTGCAGGTCTAATTGAAATAATAAAAATATCACTCTCATGAGGACCTAGATGCAATGTACCAACAAATTGTGAGTTCACTAGCTAGACATATCAAATTGGATGAATTAATGTTTATTCTAAAATAATCCTAAGCTAGCTAGGCTTAATAATTTCATAAGGTAATAATCAAATCTAAGGGAGAAAGCAATATGATAAAATTTGAGACTAGGTTTCACCATATTGATTTCAATTGGCAAACAACAAGAATCTTTTATACCAAACAATTTTAACAAGTAAAAGAGAATTTGTTGTTAGTATGTATGCCCTAGAGACCAAATACTCTTTGTAATATTCATTTATTGAATAAAGGCAATTGTCATTATCATGTTGATCGATATATCTGCGTTGAAATATTGGATAACATGATAATATCCCTAGAGATTGATTTGACCCAATATCATTAATAAGTCCCTGATCGAAGTACCTTGGTGGATAAGGGACAATATTTGTACATGTGAGACTGGTGTACGGCTTGGTTAGATGTTGGGCATCAGCATAGACACATATGTGCATCGAGTAAGATGAACTGGACAGACCCACCGTGAAACTATAACTTGGAGTCACAAGTCAAAGTTCACAAGTGTCAGAAGGTGCTCTCGTCCTTAGACTTGAGGTCATTAGCACTTGCTGGTGTATATGCCCTAGGACTAGTTGTTAGTCCGATCTATGTATTACATTCATATGTGATACTTTATATATTCTGACATTGTCATTGTTATACTTTTGATATATTTGCGATTGTGTATATTTGAAAAACAATGCCCTTGGAGATAGATTTCATATAGTCTTGAAGTTTGTCCATAGTTGACTGCCATAGTAGATAAAAGATAGCTATGGTGCACATGAGACTAATATATGCACTAGTTGAACACTAGCTGCCAACGCAGGTATATGGGTATATTAGGGCGGATATATTAGACTAACCCATCGTGAGAATTCAACTTAGTGTCTCAAGTTAATCTCATAGTGACAGCACTTATCCTTCGACTTGAGGTAGTTAACATCTCTATATGGTAAGTGGTATGCTTTAATATAACTTAACGTCTCGCCGTAGCAAGGAGGTCATAACGACTATTATTGGGTATTTCATAAGACATATGAGAGATTTAATTGACCAAGAAAGGATTTGCCCCTTCCTTAAATGGAAGCTTGATATCCATGAGCCCCACATGGTTGCATGACTAAAAGTGTATAGTTATACCTAGGTGAAAAATCTAATTTAGTCATGACCATTATATTGAGTTAAACAAGTGTACATCCTTGGTGCTTCCTTCTCCCTCTCCTTGGAGCATCTCTAAGAGTTGGCCCAAGAAAAGATGATCTCCATAGGTATGGATCTTCTTCCCGAGGCTAGCACTAGGCATGGAAGAATGGATCTTGAGGAGTCTGTGTGTGCGATACCACAGAGGACATTCCCTTACCCATCTTATCATCATCATTGACTTGCTCTGAATTGCAAAATAGGTACCCCAATCTCTATCACACTCGATTGATTTCTCTTGTAAGATCGATCTCCTGTTGTTTTTACAAAAATTTATTTCGAGCCATCGCTTCTGCTATTTGTTTTAAAATTTTGAATTAGGCCAGGTTTTCCCAACAATGGTATCAGAGCCAACTTATGAAACCCAAATGGTGTTTTTGGTTTTCCTTCATGCACCCATGTCAAGAAAATTATTTTTGAAAATTTTTATTTCATAATTTTTCTACTTAGAAAAATGTAGGTCTATCTTTGCCTAACTTCTTGTGTGAATTTTTATGATTTTTGATTCTCTTTATACATCAAGGATAGACCATGTATGTAAGCCATATAAAAATTATACGAAGTATGGATTCGGTGATTACACTAATTTTTATATAGTGTGCCTTATCATGAGGGGGCGGCAAGCATACTATGAGCATGCATGCATGATGACCCAAAAAATCATAGTAAATTTTATATTGATCGTTTAGTCTTTTTGAGTCATATTTATGCTCTTTTGCATGTTTTTAAACTTATTTAATCAATTATTTTGGAATCTACACCTCTTCTTATTTTTGATTAGTTTCAAGTAAAAATGGCTTATTTTCAATAGATTTGAAGAAATTGGAGGCCGAAAACGGAATCAGCACGAAATTTCAAGCTCATGGGTCAATTTTGGAATTTTTCTAATTTCACACCCCTATGAAAAATGAACTAAAATTTTCAAGGGGGTGTGAAAATATTAATCCGGGGGAAAACAATTGTAGCCACCTGAGTCTTCCGCTGCCGCCCCTATTTTTGAAATTTTCAAAGCCAAATTAAGGGGATCCTGGGCACAATTTCAAAATCTAAAAAACCGAGCCCTTCTATAAATCGAGGAGAAGATTTGAAGACAGGGGTCGTCCACTTTCATCAATAATTGAGGGAGAAATCGAGGAGGGTGCCGCTAGGGCTCGGTCTCTCGCCGAGAGGCATAGAGGCCATCTCTAGGGGCAAAATTTTCAGGAGAGCTTCGTCCGGATGAGGAGATGACACACCAGAAATTTTGGATCGAAAGGAGTACAAACAAGGGAGAAATCAGCGTAAAAAATTTCAGCCCGAGGAGGAAGATTGCTGAACATTGTAGTGCACTGTAGCAGTACTATAGCGCACTGTAGTAGTACTATAGTAGCCGAAAAATCACGGTGCTATGAAAATTGAACTGAAATTTTCACACCCCCATGAAATCAATAAAATGTTTATTCTTCCTATTTTGAATTCTGATTATTTTTAAATGAATTTTTGTTGTGTTTTCAAATCTATGATAGTGTAAAAGTTTGTTTGGGACTTAGGGAGTAGTTTTTTTTAATTCTGTAATGACCAGATGATTTTTACTTTATTAGTTATTCTTTGAACGATAATTTTGCCTCTATGATTTATTTGCTTTGAAATTATCATTTGCATGTTTTAGGGTTTGTAATATGGAACAAGAGGTGATTTACAAACCTAGAATCCTTAGATTAGATCTAAAAACCTAGACTACGAGAGTAGATAAGTCCTAGAATCCTAATTTATGATGCTTATTTTACATGTGAGTATTGATTCTATTATTTTAGACATGATAGTATGGACCGAGAGGTGATTTTGATTGTTAGAGCCCCTTAGGTAAAACTTGTAAAATTAAAGTATTGAGAAGTAGACTTTGAGAGTTAAATCACAAGAGTAATTTTAATTTTCTTTGTTTGGTTTACTTTTATTTAACACTGAGTAGCATGTCACGAGAATGAAGGCTGTTCTGTGTAAATTAGACGTCCGAGAGGAGACAATTTCTTTTTTTAAGTAAACTTTTCTTTATCATGATTTAAATAACTAATAAAAACTTAATTATATCTAGTCATGAGAATTAAAAAGTGGTGAAACCTTAGTCCCAATTTTCTCTCTCCAATTTCTGATGATAGATTTCGTTATTTCATTATTTTGTTTTTGCTTCATACCCATCGTACATCAATCACTTAGCTAGTAAGAATTCAATTATTTTGTACTTATCACGTAGGTCTCTGTGGGTTCAATATCTTTTATTACTTCGACGTATCCATGCATTTGTGGACGCATCAAGTTTTTGGCGCCGTTGCTGGGGACCTTAGTTTTGTTAATATCAAAATAGTTGTTAGTATTACTAGACTAAGTTTTATTTGTTTTTAGATTTAACATTGTTTTCTGATTTTGCAAGTTTTCGAATGTCACTATGAAGAAAAATCATAGGGTTGTTCTGTCATTTCTGAAATTTTTAAATTATTTTTGCTTTATTTGTGTTTTCTGTTAGTTTTTATATTCTGACAAAAATTTAAAAAATTCTCAAAAATCTGCATATTTCAGGAGCTACGAGAATCTGTGAAAATTTTTTTTAGGTTTTCACAGCCCTGTGAAAATTGAACTGAAATTTTCATGGGGCTATAAAACTATAAGCTATTTCGGTTTTTAGGGTTTTCTGGACTTTCTGATACTCAAAAAAATTAAAAAAATTACTAAAAAATTTTAAAAAATATTTCTAATCAATTGTTGTTGAGAAATCTGCATTATGAGAATTTTTATTTTTTTTGAGATTTTCACACCCCTGTGATAATTTATCACAGGCTGTGATTTCTGAAGTTGGATATTCTTTCTACTATTTTCTAAAATTCTGACTTTATACGATTCTTCTATCTATTTATGCACAAGACTCTTAGATCTTGATAGTTTTTATTTCCTGTGAACGCTAAAATCATAAAATCTTTTAAATTGTGTAAAAAAAGCTCTGATTTAAAGATATGTCTCTTAATCACAACTCATGGGCAATTGAAAAAGGTGAAGTATACATACCACAAGGTGAGTATGAAAATGATTCATGGTGCACAATTGCAGAAAGGTAGATTCTTTGGCTCATAAAACAGACTCTTATGTACACTCTGTTATGTCATCTTCTTCTATTACATATGATATTTGTGGATGTTTTGATCACTATGCTTCTGAATGCCAATTAGGAATTCCTCCAAGTCCTAATTCATTATGGTACCAAGATGATCAATATAATTCTAGATGGGAAAATTCACCAACTTCTTTTTATGAGGATTGCTTAAACCATATTTCTGAACCATACTTTGGAGATACTGAGAAATCTAACCTAGAATCCATGTTTGAAAAGTTTATGAGCACCTAGATGAAACACAATGAAGATGTAAATGAGACGCTAAGGCAAATAAATTCTAGGATTGATAATATGAATGCTCAAGTTGAAATGTTAGAAACCTAGATAGCACAACAAGGTAGTTTACTTGAATTTGATTTTGAAAATGAGGAAATTAATTTAGAAAAGTTTCATTCTGATTTTGATAATAATTCTGAAAATGATGATAAGTTATTTTTGGTTAAATCTAATTCTAGTAATTTTGAAATTGATTCTTTTATGAACATTGATGAATTTTACTCTAATTTTAATGATTATGAAATTGATTCTTTTGATGATAAATTGTTTGTAGTTATATCTGATGAAAGGTATGACAAAGTTGATTTTGAAAAGTCTCATTCTGATTTTGATGGTAATTTTGAAATTGATAAATTATTTGATGAAGAGCATGAGGAACTTGAAAAGGATTTGAAAATTGTGAACATTGATGAATCTCACTCTGATGATTTACCCTTATCTACTATTCACCCTTTTGATTCATCTGTAGAGAAACTAGAAGAATTATGCATTGTTGAGAAATCTAATGTGGAACAAAAAAATTACCTTGATTATCCAATATATGACCCTTATGATCAAAATCCTACTCTCATTATAATTGAAGATATAAATTTGAAAAAAGGAGTAATGATTTTGCTATCTGACAAATATTGGAAGATCATAAAATATTCTTTGTGTGAAATTGAAAATTTTGACTTTGATTTTTTCATATTAAAAAAAGCCACTATGATTGTGTTTTACATGATATTTTGGATATTTGTATTTGTGTCTAATCTTATAGGATAGCGAAAAAGAAAAAATTTGTTTGTTATTTACTATGGCACCGATCCACCTGCTTCGCCATGATATTTGAGTTCGGTCAAGCTAGTGACCTAAAAATTAGCGCTTCTTGGGAGGTGATCCGAGCATTACACTTTTATTTTGTGAAAAAATAAGAATAAAAGAAAATAAAATTTTTCCTATTAAGAAGAAAAATCTGATTAAATATTTTATTTATTTTTGTAGGAAAAAGTTGAAGGGGAGCAAAGAAAATATTTTTTTTTAAAAAAGTTACACCCAGTGATAGCCTGCGCCCGTGAAGCTTCCTCGTTGCCCGGCACTACAGCTTCTTCTGCTGTTCTATTTCCATATTCGCCGACACCACTTAGTCCGCCGCTCGACCAGAGTTCTTCAAAGCTGCTAAATCCTACTACTCTAGCTGCGGATTGTTATTCAAAGAAATTTTCTGTTTGCCCACCGCCTCTTCAGCACTGATTCCAGCTACTTGCCCCTTCAACCTTCAGATCTAGCTGCCACCTCTGATTCCCTTGGCGACAGATCCTTCCAGCCGGAGGAATCCTCAGTAGCAACCTCTGTTTATGTTGCCATCTCTGTTTCTACTAAATCCAGCTAGCAGTCGGCTTCTTTTGCCACAATTATGCCACAAAAATTCATAGTATATTTTGTATCATTTGATAGGTCTTTTGTATCATATTCATGCTCTTTTGCTTATTTTTATGTCTTATTTATTAAATTTTGCGTAATCTACACCTTTTCTGGTTTTTGATCATTTTCAAGTAAAAAGGCACTATTTTGAGGCGTTTTCAAGCAAATTCAGATGCATAGATGAATTCCCATCATCAAGAAAAGATTACATGTAAAATTTCACGCAAATCGAAGCTTTAGGCTAAATTACGACAGTACCGTAATCCATATTACGGTACCATGGTTTTATTGAAGCTACAGAATAACCAATATTATAGGCCGTAATTGCAGTCAATTTTTGTCCAGAAAGATTTGCAGAAATTACGGCACTGCCGTAAATCATATTACGGGCCATAATTTTAGAAGATTTCTGTACAGAGAACTTTTCAGTTATTATGGCACTACCGTAAAAATTTACACGGCTGTAATTATAACCTGGACAACCGATTTTCCCGGTTTTGTTGAAGTTCAATTTTTGCGCGGATGATTGCGGGTGATCTAGACCACCAATTGGAGATCCATAAAAAGAAAAATACTCGTGAAATGGAAGAGAGGAGACACAAAGGAAAAGCCCCAATTTTGATCAACGTTCGGGAGAGAAATCAGGATTTTCATCGCTGCCCTAGGTTTTGCCGCCGTGAAGTGTACAGTGTATCTGACGGGAAGCTGTGCCTAGAGGAGAAGAACATACTTTAGAAGTTTCAGAGGGAAAGGAGATCGATTGGACGAGAAATCAACGGAAGAAGCATCGCCGCTACTGTTCATCGAGCGAAATTACAGCTGTAATTTTCATTACAGTCATACTGTTAGTAGATTTTCCCCTTTCTCTTCGATTTTCGATCCTTCTAAACCATGGTTTATTGTAATTCTTTAACTATGCTAGCTTAAACACTTTTTGGGATATAGGGGGTGTAATCCCCTTAATTTTTTAATGACTAGATGATTTTTATTTCGTCAAGATAATTTTACTATGATAATTCTACTTATGTGATGATTGCCTTTAATTCTTTCTAGTTTTATATTATCAGCATGATTTAGAGTTTTTGTGATATTGACTGAAAAGTGATTTGCGAAAACTTGGAACCCTAAAATTGAGAATTAGGAACTCATCGTAAGAAATTAGGTTTGTTCTTGTTTCTAGATTTTAGAAGTTTATTGACTTGTTGATAATTTGACCTAGGAGACATTAATGAGTTAAGCATGAAGATATTGTAAGAAATTAAGTATCAGATCGTTGGAGAACCTTAAGTAGAACCTATGGATCTAAAGTACGAAAGTATTTAGTTTTCACTTCAGATGATTGACATAGAGATTAGATGCATGAAAATGATCTTAAATCTCCTTGTCAATGATTTATGTATCTTTAGCATTGAATTAATCTTGTGCGAAAGTGAGGATTGATTCTTTGTAAATTGTCTGCACGAAAGCGAAATGATTTCTTTATAAAGTAAATTATATCTTTATCATAATAAGAGTGGACTAACTGTCACGCCCCGGCGGAAGCCGGCTATTTCTAGCTCAGGGTTCCCCAGGGAGTAACAATATTGATAGGAACCAGAGAACTACAATAATCACCATTCATTTATTTAATAAATAATCCAAATTTGACATCAACAGCTTTATAACACAATATCTAAATACAACTATCCAAATTATCAACTGAATAAAATACAAAAGGCAGCTATCTCAACTCGGACTGGTATCTGCTATCTACTCTATCCCTCCCAAAAGCTAACTCTGTACCTGGAAGAGAAACAAAGGGAGTTAGCAAAAATGCTAAGTAGGAATCAACAAACATGGTGAGGGAATCAAATAATAGGATAATACAATAACTGAAACAACGATATACAATTAATATAAGAATGTCGTGCAAATCATCAAGCTGGCCAACAGATCTCACTTAAGAGCCGCACTCATTTTCAGAGTGTTTCCACTGTTGCTCATGCAATGGAACGACTGTCTCAAACAGTCCGGTGAATGTTGCGTCCAACATCTGACATCCGTAGTATTGTCCCGAGGACAACTGGCGGTGCCCTAACCGGCAGCTCAGATAGTCTGATATAATCAGAACTATAACTCAGATAAACAGGCCACTGGAGAATAAATCATCTAGGTCAGCGGTCAAAATATATCACGACTTTATCATCTCAGGTTTACAGCGGTTCCACATACTTATACGTCAATATCTCGGATACACAATTGTTCAATCAGGTTCATAAGCCAATAAATCAGATATCTCAACATAGTTTCTTTTATCGTGCACACAGAAATAGAATATGACCAAGGAACAAGATAAATGAGGTCAACTGAATTACAGAAACAAATCAAGCAGATGAAGCAATCAGATATCAGTGTCAATCAATTCTATCATATGCATCATATATCAAACAAAAGGATTAAGTAGCAAATCCTATTATTGACACTGTAAGAAAGGAGTAGGGTAAGATTCCTACCTCAATTGCTGTTATTCTGAATCCTTTTGAAAAGTCAATAATTGTTTATCAACGATGCAAGCCGATTAATGGACCAACCACTCTGAAACATGAATTTGTACATGAACTCTATCATTAAACATTCTAATTTGAAAACCAAAACTACCAATAGGTAGAACATAACCCTAAACCTAGAGAACCAGCCGCAGATCATATGAACCGAACCTAAAACCCACTGAACCGGACGGAATTGCACTGAACCGATCAAATTTACCCTGAACCAAGTTAAACCGAGACTTCTAACTTCAATTACACAAACTATAAACCTCATCTAAAGCTATACAGACTGCCATTAGATAGGAAATTTAATTACCTTTCCAACGACTACCTGAACCGGCCAGGATTCGACCGAATCGGGGTCGAACCGATCTAAATTCAATTACTGACCCAAACTGGAATTAAACCGCTCGGTCCGGTTCAAATCAATTTCAAAACAGCCGATGGTTTATTTTAAAATAAACCGAACCCAAAACTTAAATAAAACTCGAACCGGTTTAAATCGATTTCAATATAGCCGACGGTTTATTTCTAAATAAACCGCCAAACCCTAAATTTGAAACCGGTCCAGCCATTCAAACCGCGCCGCCCGCCCGCCGCCGCGCAAGGCTGCCGGACTCGCGTCCGCTGCTTGCGCCGGCGAGCTCGCGAGAACGCGTCGAACATCGGATCGACTCCAAATTTCTCCAGAAGATTTACAACAACGAAACGAAGCTCCTCGACGAACCTCAGAGAGATTTCGACGCCCGGTCGAAGCTCTCGAAATAGACGAAAGTATCGACGGTGGCGCCACCGCCGTCGATACTCAAAACTCAACCAAAGCCCAACAGAACTTCACCAAAGCAGCAGGAAAGAAAGAATACCTCACTGCGACGATGTATCGAAGCCCAGAACACAGAGATCGCTGTCGAAGAAGGCGCTGGATGGTTGGAACCCGAGGCGGCGCCGCTAGAACTCCGACGACTGGTTCGAGTGCTATTTCTCCTTCCTGGCGGCGCGTCGAGGGGTGAAGATGTTCCAGGGTTCGAATCTTATCAACGAGAGTAGAAGCCCCATTATATAGTGGCAAGACGCGTTCCATACGGCGAGAACGTGGCGGCGACGAAATTGCCGAGATCCGCGGGGAAGACGACGAGTTCGCTCGTCGCCCTAATTCAAAAGTTAAATTCAAATCAAGTAAATCAAATCCAATATTATATTAAAATCGCAATTTGGCTCGGTGGTTAGGCGGCGACGTTATCTTACGCGCGACGCGGGTTCGATCCCCCGCGAGCGCAAAAATTGATTTTTTTATAAAAATCAAATTCTAACCCTTTTTAAATTCTGAAAAATTCCAGAAAATTCGAAAAATTCAAAAAAATAAAATTTCTGAATAATCAAAATTTAAAATTTAAAAAATCAAGTTATAACAGAAATTTTATTTTTAAAAAATCAAGTTATAACACTAACAATGCGCTTATTTCCTTCTAGTCATAGAAATTAAGGTGGATGAAACCCTAGTCCCAGCTTTTCATTCTGACTCTTCGTATACTTTCCGATCATTTGTTTACATCGTATTCGATTTGCTTAGCTAGTGAGAAAACAACTATTCGGTACTTAACACGTAGGTCTCTGTGGTTCGATATCTTTTTATTACTTCGAAGTATCCGTGTACTTGTGGATATAATAAGTTTTTGGCGCCGTTGCCGGGGACCTTGGTTTTTGTCAATATTGAAGATATTGAAAGTATTGCTAGACTAGGTTTTATTTTCTATTTTCTGTTCTTTTCTATTTATTTTGAGTTATTTGATCTATCTACTTTTGCATGCGCAGGAATCTTAGATCAGGACCTCTAGTTCCCTTAGATCCTGAGATTCACAAAACTCTTAGACTGCATAGGAAACTCAGATTTGAAGGAAGATAGGAAGAAGAAGTAGTCATGGCAGACAGAAGATCATTTAGGGACTATGCAGCCCCTAATCCACAGGAGATACACTCTAGCATTGCTAGACCGGTTATAGAGGCTAACAATTTTGAGATCAAGTCTGCTTTTCTATCTATGATTCAGCAAAATCAGTTTGGAGGAACTCCACTTGAAGATCCTAACCAACATCTTGCCTTATTTTTTGAATTATGTGATACAATTAAGATTAATGGTGTTTCTAATGATGCAGTGAAACTGAGATTGTTTCCTTTTTCTCTTAGGGACCGAGCGCGTTCTTGGCTTCAAGCTCAACCTACCGGTACCTCCACCACATGGGAACAACTATCAAATGCTTTCTTGATGAAGTACTTTCCACCCAGCAAGACCATCCAGTTAAGAAACCAGATTACAAGCTTTACACAGCAGGATAGCGAATCTTTTAGGGAGGCATGGGAGCGTTTTAATGATTTACAACGGAAGTGTCCTCACCATGGCCTTGAAAATTGGGTTTTATTACATACTTTTTACAATGGTTTACTTTATAATACCCAACTGACTGTTGATGCTGCTGCAGGAGGAGCCCTCATGAGTAGAACCATTGAAGATGCTTTCAAGTTGCTGGAGGAGATGGCTTTGAATCACAACCAGTGGACTACAGAGAGAGGAGTGTTGTATCGTCCTCCTCATGGTAAGAATGAAAGTGATAACTGGCGCACTTTGGCTGAAAATGTAGATTCTTTGTGCAACAGATTTGATTCTTTTCAAATGCAAACTGCTGTAGTTTTATCCTCTGTTACTTGTGAAGTATGTGGTAATCATGGGCATTATTCTGAAGAATATAAAGTTACTGCTGATCAGGGTATAAAACATGTGAATGCTATAGGGGGATATAATCAAGGTAGACAAAATAATCATCCTTATTCTAGTACTTACAACCCTGGATGGAGGAACCACCCCAATTTATCTTGGAAAAGTAACAACAATGTAGGGGGACAAACTGAGAATAGAGGATATCAACAGAGACAAAATCAGAATCAAAACCAGCCCCAAAATTCTAGTGTTGAGTCCATGCTTGAAAAATTTATGGCTAGTCAAAATCAATTCATGACAAATCAAAATAAGGAAATTGAAGATCTTAAAGCATTGGTTAGCCAACTTGCTTCTCAAGTAGGATCTTTAGTAGCTCACAATAAAATTCTAGAGAACCAAATAGCACAACAGGCTAGCACTTCTGAACCAAACCCTAGGGAGCATTGTAATGCTATCACAACCAGGAGTGGGAAGCAATTAGATGAACCAAGGGATAGATTAGATGATAAGTAGGAAGAGCCCAACATAGAACATAGCAGTGAACCGGGCTTGGAAACACAACCTGCTCATGTGCAGTCCCATGTTAGTTCGCCACCTCATAAGGGTGATGAACCTAAAGGTAAAGAGCCATGTCAGATTGATGTTTCTAGACCTAGTTCACCTGCACCATATAGGCCACTGATGAGTTGCATTTACACCATGTTTTCACCTATATTTTAGATCATATTTTGGGGCTTAGTTGCATGATTTTGTGCTATTTTTAGTGCTTTTGCGTTACTTTGCACGGAATCTTCACTTTTCTTCGTTTTTATAAAAATGTAGGTAAAATGATGTAAAAATGAAGGATTTCGAGAGTTTTGAAGCCAAAGCATGATTCCCAAGGAGATCACGAGCCTTTACGACAAATTTGGGGCAAAAACGGTGAAGAACAAGACTTTTACGGCCTTGGCTGTAAATATGGATTCAACCGTGAACGCGACGACGAACAGAAGTTGAAAACGGCTAAGTGTCGGAATGAATAGAAACTTTCATGTGTGAAGCCGTAATTCTATCACGGGCCGTGAAGCTTTCTATGACCAAAAGCATTACACAGAAACATTTACAGCCTCATCCGTAAACGTATCACGGGCCGTAAAAACTTTCGCCTGACGAGTTTTTCACTTGTCTCTTCACCTATTCAAACTGGAATTGAACCAGACTTCGCAGAACCGTTCCCTGATGAGTTCTAAACCAGTCCTACTATAAAAGATGGGATTTTTGGAGAGTTAAGGAGCTTCTGGTCGGACGAACACGAGCGGTGGCGACAACAAGGGCGAGGACTTGATTTCGAAGCATATTCTAGCGAGATTTCATATGATTTCGACGATTGATCCTTCAATCCTCATCTCCAGACTGAGGAGAAGATGGTTTCATCATCCTTTTTGCGATTTCTTTGCGATTCCTATGAGATATTTCTTGTTCATCAAAAACATGTATTCTCTTGATAATATGAGCGAGTAGATACCTTTTCGGGATTGATTGGGCGTAGCCCACTGATTTGCATGGATTAATTTATACTTTTGCTCTTTTAATATAATTTTATCTTCCTGATTTGATTGAAATTGCATATATCCCGTAAATTACCCTGGCCAAGTAACTTTACGTCTTAGACGTTGCGAGAAGGACCGAGAGGTGAATCACTAACGTCTGATCTATGTCGATTAAAGCTATGAATCCGATCACGGGAGTAGTTCGGATTCGTTTGAAGGGATTAACCTACTTTTCACAGAACTTAAGGGATCTAGTTAGGTTAACTGTCACGAGAGTAGGGAGTTAATCTAATTAGATACCGTATCATGCTCCGGGAGGAAGTGATATGTACCTTAGGAAAAGTACCTTTCAGGATAGATAAGTTTATTGACTGAGTTATTTTTACACGATTCATGTTTATCAATGTGGCGAACCCATGAATTCCCTATGCTTTAGAATTCAAATCCTTTAAAAAGCTGTTCTGAGTTTGTGTCGTGCTTAGAAGTTAGAACAACCAAGTATTGATTCTGCCTAAATTCAAACATATCAAGAAGTCAATACTTAGCTACGTAGTCCTCGTCGGAAATGATATCTTTTTATTACTTCGATAAATCCGTGCACTTGCGGATTTCTATCAAGTTTTTGGCGCTGTTGCCGGGGATTACAGATAGTTAATATTGACTAATTGATAAGTTAGGAGATTAGGCATTTTTCTTTTCTTTTGCCATTAGTTTTTACTATTCTTTTTATTGTGTACTTACACGTTGTATGCCCAGAGTTTCTCGTGCAGGTGTTTTGCTTCCAGAAGACCCAGAAATTGAGCGCACCTTTCGCCTTCGGAGGAGATTGCAATTTGCAACCAAAAAGATCTCTGAAGAAGGAGAGATGGCGGCGAACCAAAACAATCAATCTTTGAGGGACTTTGCGGCACCAAACATACAAGGGTTCAATTCTAGCGTCACTCGACCTAACGTAGAGGCGAACAACTTTGAGTTAAAGCCAGCGCTGATGACGATGGTATAGCAAAATCAATTTGTGGGTTCCCCAAATCAGGACCCAAATCTTCATTTAGCCGTTTTTCTTGAATATTGCGACACTGTAAGGTTAATGGAGTTTCATCTGATGCGATTAGACTAAGATTATTCTCTTTTTCTCTCAGGGACCATGCCAGAGCTTGGTTGTACTCGATGCCGGCAGGATCCATCACCACATGGGAAGAGCTGTCCAAGGCATTTCTGAATAAATATTTCCCACTGAGCAAGACTGTTCAACTGCGCAACAGAATCATAGCTTTCACACAACAAGAGGGAGAATCACTTTATGATGCCTGGGAACGCTTCAAGGAGCTCCAGCGCATGTGCCCACACCACGAACTCCAGGAATGAGTTTTAATCCATATCTTCTACAATGGGTTGGATTATAACACCTGATTGATGGTGGATGCTGCGGCTGGAGGCACGATCATGAGCAAAAACTTGGAAGACGCAACTGCTCTACTCGAGGATATGGCCATGAACCATAACCACTGGTCGAGTGAGCGGAACACTACTTCCACAGGATTTGGTAAGTATCACAATAATCCCCTGACATCACTGGCGGCAAAGGTAGATTCTTTGGTCCAGAAGTTTGATTCTTTATCTTTTCCATCGAGAGTAGTTAATGTAGTTTCTTGTGAGGTATGTGGTGTAACAGGACACGATTCATCTGAATGCCAAATAATAACTTCATCGTAAGAGGAGTCTAATCAAGAGCAAGTCAATGCTGTGGGGAACTACACTCAGAGACCTGCGAATGATCCATATTCTGCAACCTACAATCCAGGATGGAGGAACCACCCCAACCTGTCCTACAAGAATAATCAAGGGCAAGTTCCTCCTTAGTATTCTCAGCAGAATAGTAGGGCACCACCGGGCTTTCAACCAAGACAATATGGGTAGCCCCCGAAGTCAAACTTTGATTCCATGCTGGAAGTTGTTATGAAGCAACAAAAGAGAACCGATGACCTTGCTGACCAGATCAAGCAGCTGACATCCTGTGTGGAAGCTTTAACTACCCACAACAAGATATTGGAGAATCAGATCGCACAGCAAGCTAGTACGGCTAGCAGACCTACAAGGAGACTAACGGGACAGCCTGAGATGAACCCCAGGGAGCACATCAACGCGGTCACTGCAATAAGCGCCAAACACGACGAGACACCTGGAGAGCCCAATGAAGAACCTATTGATCTATCTGCAAGCAGTGCTTTCGATCAAGAAATTTGTGAGGAGAAAGGGGAAGAAGAAAAATATGTAGGTTCGCTTGCATATGTTCCTCCAATTCCTTTTCCACAGAGGGTAAGAAAAACAGACCAGAGAAAACCTGAAGGCAATAAGTTCGATGTAAAGAAAAAAACAAGTGAGCAAGAACACTAAAATAACAAAGGTAAGAGACCCTGGAGATATTTCAATTCCATGCCAAGTTGGTAAGTTTACTGTTGAAAAGGCTTTGTGCGACGTAGGAGCTAATATCAGCTTGATACCTGCATACTTGATTGAGGAAGTAGGTAGTGAAGAACTTAAACCTATTGAGACTTATATTCAATTTGCTAATGGTTTTGATCAACAACCAATTGGTATCCTAGAGAATGTAACAGTTAAAATTGATAAATTTTCTATCGTTACTGACTTTATGGTTGTTAACATGAAGGAAAACGCTAAGTTCCCTGTCATTCTAGGAAGACCATTCTTAGCAAGCACGGGAGCTATAATTGACATGTTGCATGAAAAAGCTTACTTTGAATTTGAATGATAGCAAGTTGATCTTTGATTTTTCAGCTGAAGCTAAATGAATTAATTTTGCAGGTCCCGATAAATCTCCAGGGGTGAAGGAGAACAAATTTGATAAAGGAAGTGATTTTGAAATCGATAGACGTCTCTCAGAAAATTGGGAAAAGCATAAAGAGGGGGAATCGAAGAAAGCTGAGACATGGACACTACCTAGAACTATAAAGTTAAATCTATACAATGAACCGGAAAGGTGTTAGGAACAACAATTGCCAATTATTCACTGCGCCCTGTATCCACCAGAAAAGTCATGAACACTATCTTGGTCAAGCTAAAGACCATAAACAAGCGCTTCCTGGGAGGCAACCCAGCGGCTCTGAATTTTCATTAATTTCAGCATATCTTTCTATTTTAGTTTTGAACTTTTCTTTATAAACCCTAGGAGTAGTTTCTTAATTTTTAATTTTTGTTTTAAGCTTTCTCCATGTCATTTGATGAACTATTACATACGGAAATCCTTCTGAATTCGATGCTTATTGTGCAGGAATTTTTCAAGGATTTTTGCGAATTTTTCTTATGAAAAGCCAAGTCAAAACGTGACATTTACGGGTCAAGCCGTAATTATCGCATAGCCGTGACCGCAAATAAGACTAAGCTAACGGGACACTGTACGCTAAAACGAGTTTATGGCCCAAGCCGTGACATGTTTACGGGCCGTAAGTTCTTACGGTTTAAACCTCATGGGCGGCTTAGGGTTTATGTTTACGCTCGTAATTTGTCGATTTCCGGTGATTCCTTCCACGAGCGGCGACGAAACCTTCCACCCCACCTTCCTCCACTTCTGGCAAGTGATTCCCAGCCATTCTCCACCGGATTTCCGCTGAAGATCATGAAGAATCGCCGTCTGTCCGCCGCTGTCGCCAGGGTCCATTTTTTGAACGATTCGCACACAGATCCGTGAGTTTTCCTTGCTCAATCCCGAGATTCATCATTTACACCTAGATTACATACGCCTCGTTTCAATTTGGAGCTATTAGATTGGACTTTTGGATGAAGTTTTTGCGCCGTGTTCACGGCCGTCTCTTGTAGTTACTGTAGCATCACGATTTAGCGTTTATATTTGCATATATTTGGATCATTTGATCGACATTATGGCACCGAGGAGATCTGTGAGGTCTAGGCCCTACGGGGCAGTGATGAAGAGTAGATATCCTGGACCAGAGCCACGATACGTGTATAGGATGATTCCCGGAGTTTGTCTAGAGAGATTTGAGCGGATTGTTTATTCAGACTCAGAGCCCGAGACATGTGCACATACATCAGAGGCTCCAAGGACGACTTCAGTGGCCAATATATCACAGACGGTAGCGTCTGAGCCTACCAGCACTCCGGAGCTAGAGATTATATCAGAGAGGCATGCTGATAGGTTAGAGAGCCGCGATCAGAGGATCGCTAGATGGTACGCTAGGAAGCGTACCACGAGAGGCATGACTACACGAGGAGGTAGGGCCACCAGGCCATTATCGCCAGTGGTGGAGACTGCAGAGACTTCAGAGGCACCCCCAGTGTCAGCACCCGTAGTGACAAAGATAGAGCAGTCAGTGGCGATACAGACTGACATTACACCTATGGACGTGGAGGGTCTTACTACACCAGTGCCTTCCACAGATGTACCAGAGTCTGCTGCTCCTACTGATACTCAGGGGATGGAGGTGGACACTCCACATGATACAGTCCACATACCAGAGATTGCATCACCTTCCTCAGCCCAGAGAGACCTACCTGTCCCTGAGGCGAGTACACCCACATTACCAGATCAGGAGGAGGCATCACCTGAGATATTTACGGATTTACCAGAGATATCAGTAGACATACCAGAGCTCCGCTCTTCACCATCGGTTGCACTTGAGTCTTCTACGACTCCTGAGACAGTTCCACCGCCAGTTTCTGAGATACCACCGATGACACAGCCAGCACCACCACCAGTATCAGTACTAGAGGTTCATTTGCCTTCACTAGAGCCATCATCAGGGCATTCCCCAGCTGTATCACCAGTGCCATCATCACCTGAGTCCTCCCCTACTTCAGCAGAGCCTATTATTCCAGAGAGGAGGCGCGCGCGATCACCGCCTCTTGTCCTTGCTCCTTATCCACGTTAGATCCGTCATAGGAGTAGAGAGATCGAGAGGAGGTACCAAGCTCTGTCCACTCGAGGAGTGATTAGCACCCGGTATTGGGATGACCAGGTACTGCAGTCCCTAGGATTGTTCGATGACGTCCAGTGGATGTTTGCGAACATAGGGTAGCAGGATTTTTATCATCAGAGGCATGCTACATATGTACAGCTGACATTGGAGTTCTTTAGTACTGTTCAGATTACACTGAGGAACCATGATGATGGAGACCCAGGGAGGATGTCAGTCCGGTTAGGGAACCGGGACCATGTACTTACTTTAGACCAGCTAGGTCACATTTTTGGATTCCCTGCGGATACGACTAGATACCGCCCCCGTGAGTTTTCTGAGGGAGCATTTTGGCGGGAGATATCTACTGAGGGTAGGTTTGACCCTAGGACTGCTAGAGCCTCGCATTTGTCTAGCCCAGTCTTCAGATACATACACCGAGTTTTGGCACACACCATCTTTGGGTGGGCAGAGAGTGATGGCATGGTCAGGTCTACAGAGCTATATTTTCTATGGGCCATGCTGAGAGGTTTTAGAGTTAGCACTTCATTTTTCCTAATGAAGCAGATCCAGAAAGCCTCTAGAGCTCGGAGAGGAGTCCTTGTTATGGGAGGCATGGTTACCACGATTGCCCTTGCCCTCGGTATTGACCCTTCGGGGTTGAAAGAGCCAAAGGGTAATCCCAGATTTGACATGAATGCGTGTATTGCCTTCAAGATGATTACAAGACTTGGTAGCTCGTACCATCTTATGTTCAGGCACACAGATGTTACCATGAGGCTGCCGAACATGAACCACACTATAGTTCGTGTTCAGCAGAACTGGATCGTGGATCCCACACATGGGGGAGGTCCTAGAGAGGCAGCTTCACCTCCATCACCGCCGAAGGCTACATAGCACATTCCTTCAGTCGCCCCATCAGCCACTGATCGGCTGTCTTCATCTGCCAGACTGTCTTCAGCACGATCAGATCCTTCATTGGAGCAGATGCGAGCCGAGCAGAGTAGGATGCGAGACAAAATTTCACGCTTGGAGCAGGGACAGTCAAGAGCACTCGACTCTTTACGCGCGATAGAGGAGTTATTACTGTGGCCTTAACTGAAGAGTGTAGTGCTATTATCTAGAATAAATTGCCACCAAAATTAAAAAATCCAAGTAGTTTCTCTATTCCTTGTTCAATTGGGAGTGTGGCTTTTGATCGAGCCTTATGTGATCTTGGTGTCAGTATGAGCCTAATGTCTTTATCTATTTGCAGGAAATTGGACATGGGAGAGCTTAAACCAACTTCAATATCTTTGCAGCTCGCTGATTCATCGGTAAAGTATCCAATTGGTATTTTAGAAAATGTTCCAGTTCAAATAGGTAAGTATTTCATTCCAACAGATTTTGTAGTGTTAGAAATGGAGGAAAGCTCTAAAAACCCAATTATCCTTGGTAGACCGTTTTTAGCCACAGCAGGTGCAGTCATTGATGTTAGGAAAGGAAAACTCACGTTTGATGTTTATGAAAATATAATTGAGTTTGATTTAACAGATTCATTGAAAAAAGCATCATATTCAGGATCATGTTGTAGTATTGAGGTAATAGATAATGTTGTTAGTGATGTGCACAATTTATTTGATGAACCCTCTAATTTCGAAAGAAACATCTCTCTTGAGTGTGTGAATGAAGAATTTCATGAGAAAGCTGATTCAAAAACTGAAAAGAGAAAGAAGAACAGACAAAGAAGAAAAAGAGGATCAAAATTGCTTGATAAAGGAAGAAAGATCTTAGGTAAAGTTGGACACTGTTGCTTCAATGAGCCTTATGTAATCAAAAGTGGTGCACAAAATAAAGGGAAATCAGAGTGGCGACTGAAGGAATCACGATCGAATCCGAGTGCAGATGGTCAAGCTAATGACCTTTAAATTAGCGCTTCTTGGGAGGCAACCCAAGCACTCTTACTTTAGTTAATTCTCTTTTACTTTATTTTTATTTTTATTTTTACTGTTACGACTAATTTTTCTTCTCTTTTTTATGTTAAGTCGAGTTTTGGTATAAATTATGGCACGGCCTTAATGCAAATTACGGGCCGTAATTTCGCTCCATTTTTGACTAAAAAGTTTTGAAGCCATTACGGCAGTACCATAAGTATCATTACGTGTCATATTTTCGCTTGGAAATTTTCCCAAGAGTTTTATCGCTTTTACGGCACTACCGTAATGCTTTTCACGGGCCGTATTTTCGTGTGATTTTCTACCCGAGAGTTTTCAAATTTTGGCTCGTATTACAGTAGTACCATAAACATCTCTACATATCGTATTTTGTACCTTGCCATATAAAAAATCATTTTTACGGTACTACCGTAACCGGTTTTATGTGCTGTAATTACGGTTGATTTTTGACCCAAGAGTTTTGAGGTTTTTACGGCGGGGCTGTAATTATTTTTATGGTACCGTAATTCCAGTCGATTTTTGACCCGAGAGTTTTTAGCGTTTTACGGCAGGGCCGTATAGATATTACGGCCCGTGTTTTTCGAACTGACCACATTATGGCACTACCGTAATGAAATTTATGGCCATAATTCTATCGGCCCTACATGATTTACACTACCGTTTTTAGGGTTTCTGTACCGTGTTTTAGGGATTTCTCTCATTCTCTTGCACCGACCTTGAGCTTACGACCTTCCCTTGCCTTCAGAGCTTGCCGGCGACCTTTCCAGTCCAGCTCCGACTGCCTATTTGGTACTATCTTTCCCGATCTAGTCATTTTGGCGAATTTTTGCGCCTTGTTCCACCCCTTTCTTGTTTTCTTCTGATTCTTGGTCAATTTTTGAAATGTTTGCTTGCATTTGCTCCTTAGATGACAGACGACTCTTCCTAGTTCATTTTTAGAAATTTTTGACTGATTTTGGAGTGATTTTGAGCTTTGAATGAGCTTAATCGACTATTTTTCTTTAGCATGTTCTTACGCCCTCACTTCTTCTAGTGAAAGTTTTTGGGTTTAAGCTTGGATTTAGCTGATTCTTGTTCCTATGATGCTTGCTAAGTAAAGATCTTCATTCTTAGGGAAATTGAAAAAGTGATTTCAATTAGAACTCGATTCTGCTATATTGTGTTCAAATTTTAGTTTGTAGCTCTATTTCAGCACAAGTGACAAGTAGTTTCATCGAATGGCACCCAAGACCAAAACTGTAGTTTCAAAGAAAAGAGGAAAGGCCCCCGCTGAATCTTTAACACCTCTTAATCCCTACGGTATCATTTTTAGGGATGAGATTCAGGAGGCCCGGTATAATCAGCTTATCACCCGGAGAGTTGTCAACACTAAATATGCAGATCGGCGCACATTAGAAGCATTGGGACTGTATGATGATGTTTTCTGGATGTTTAATCATATCAGGGCAAAACAATTCTTTCAAATGACACCAGCGACATATCTTCCTTTAGTTTTGGAATTCTTGAGCAGCATGCATATGGAGCTTGAGGAGTTCACTAACAGACATGCTGACGGGGATATCACTTTCAGATTGGCTAATATAGAAAGGAAGCTCACTTTGGGAGACATCCGGACTATTTTCCACTTATCACTAGGGGGATACACCCAAGTGCTAGTGGGTTTCATTGAGAATGTTTTATGGAATCAAATTATCAATGAAACCCACTTTTCTGCAGTTTCAACCTGTGCCTCAAAGATTTCAAATCCATGTATTAAATATGTTCATAGAGTGTTGGCTCACACAGTCTTTGGGTGAGGTGATAGTGACAGCATGGTCCGTCAATCTGAGTTATATTTCTTGTGGGGGATGTTGCATGGATTTCTAGTCGATGTGGCATTCTTTCTAATCAAGCACACGGATAAGGTTGCCAGGGCAAAAAAGGGGGCGATTGTGATAGGAGGTTTGATTACTCCTATAGCCCTTCATTTGAATGTCGAACCCTATGGAGTTGAGGTGGCTAAAGGAAATGCAAGATTGGACATTAAATCTTGCATAGCTATGAAGATGATTGTTAGAGAAGGGGATACCTTCTGTTTGGTCCTTTGACCTGGAGCCCCCACCTTGCCTCTACCTCACACTGAGAAGACCAATGTCAGAAATCAAGCTAATTGGAGACTTTCACCAAGCGATGCCAAGGCTGCCTTCACACCACCTTTGGACTCTGAACCACCACCACCCTCCTGGGATGGAAGAGATGACCTATTAGATATGGGTATGGACTCACCTTCTCATCATGCTGCAGGTTCCTCACACAGAGCTGGAGGATGGCCCAGTGCCCATGACCCAGGGTTTCAAGCCCTCTCTGCTGAGATGTACCGTCAAGGTCATCTCATGGGGAGGATGCTTGATTCTATGGGGAGAATGACTGACTCCATGGATCATATTCACTAGGATGTTGAAGAACTAAGCAACTACATGGAGGAGATGGAGAACTTCCTCTATGACCGCTTTGGTTTTGAGGACAGCAGGAGAGGTGGAGTCTATGGTGGAGACCAGGGAGGGCAGCACGATAATCCTATGGATGTAGTCGCCGAGGACACAGAAGAGATTGGATCCGATGCTGATGAGTAGAGTTTTCTGAGTATTCCTTTTTCCTTACTTCTTTGTATTTCATCTTCCATATCTTATTGATGTTTCATGTGTTTATAGGGAAGGATGACTCCTTCAAACTTCTTGTATCCGCCGATGCTATCTTGCCTTGCTTTTGTTTAACTCTCTCATAATTCGATTGAGTTGTATTAATATATTTTGAGTTTGAATTTCTAATATTGATTCGATTGGGTTGTATAATATTTGATGATATGTTGATATTGAGCACCTTATGTGGGTGCATACTGATGCAAGATTGAATGTGTAAATTTGTTTCTGAATGGGTATATGCAATTCCTCTTGTGTTATAGTCTATTTTTTGAAGAAATTTTTGTTGATAAAATGATTCTCTTAATGATGAATGTGTTTATGCCTGTGATTAGGACTAGACCTATTGTATTGAATTTATTTCTCTTATATATATCTGCCTATTAGAATTTTACATTGATTAATGCATGGAATTTTGTGTGAACATGTTATTTGATGAATTTGATTTAAAAAGTGAAGCTACTTCTTTGAATAAAATTATCATATGAGTATGATTTTTGAATTGATATTGATTGATTAATTTAGTTGATGTTCATCCTATTTACTATTTGTTGGGAAGAAAGATTCCATAATCCAAATAAAGAGAGTGATGACTCTCTTACTTGGCACTGTGCAAAATTGGCAGTGGTACCAAAGACATGGGTTGAAGTCAATATATATATATATATATATATAAAGATTTTTTTTTTCAAGAGAATGACTCCTCATCTTGGCACCGTGTTGATTTGCGGTGGTACCTAAGTTAAGAGTTGAAGTGCAAAGAAAAAATGAGTATGTATCTATGTGGGTACATACCATGGAGAGAAACGATACATAAAAGAGAGGAACTTAAAAATCTTGTGTGGAAAAAGATCTTGGAATCCTATTCATGTAAACAAAAGTATGGTAGATTTGAACTAAAACTAGGTGAAATCTTGAGATTGAGATTCTACTTCTTATACATGTTGCGAAATTTTATTTGATTAAATTGTAGATCTTGAGGATCGAATTCAAAGGATGATATGTTTATTTGAAATTTTATGAAACAATTGGTGAGATTTCTTATTGGTGATTGCATTTTAGAAATTTATTCTTCATGAGAAAGTCTATTCATTTGATCAATTTTTGATTTTGCTTGTGGACAAGTAAAGTTTGAGCCTTATGTATTTGATGAAACGAAAATTCATAGTATATTTTGTGTCATTTGATAGGTATTTTGTGTTATATTCATGCTCTTTTGCTTATTTTTTACCTTATTTATCAAATTTTGTGGAATCTACACCTTTTCTGGTTTTTGATCATTTTCAGGTAAAAAAGCACTATTTTGAGGCGTTTTCAAGCAAATTCAGAGGCATAGATGAATTCCCATCATCAAGAGAATATTACATGCAAAATTTTACGCAAATCAAAGCTTCAGGCTAAATTACGGCAGTACTGTAATCCATATTACAGTACCGTGGTTTTACTAAACCTACAGAATAAACCACGGCACTCCCGTAACCAATATTACAAGCCGTAATTGCAGTCAATTTTTGTCCATAAAGATTTGCAGAAATTATGGCACTGTCGTAAATCACATTATGGGCCATAATTTCAGGAGATTTCTGTACATAGAACTTTTTAGTTATTATGGCACTACCGTAAAAATTTACACGGCCGTAATTATAACCTGGACTGCCGATTTTTTCGGTCTTGTTGAAGTCCGATTTTTGCACGGATGATTGTGGGTGATCTAGACCACCAATTGGAGATCCGTAAAAAGTAAAATACTCGTGAGATGTAAGAGAGAAGACATAGATGAAAAGCCCCAATTTTGATCAACGTTCGGGAGAGAAATCAGGATTTTCACCGTCGCCCTAGGTTTCACCGCCGCCAAGTGTATAGTGCATCTCCGGCCATGAAATTTGACGGGAAGCTACGCCTAGAGGAGGAGAACATATTTCAGAAGTTTCAGCGCGAAAAGAGATCGATTGGAGGAGAAATCAATGGAAGAAGCATCACCGCTACTATTCATTGAGCGAAATTACGGCTGTAATTTTCATTACAGCTGTACTGTTAGTAGATTTTCTCTTTTCTCTTCAATTTCTGATCCTTCTAAACCATGGTTTATTGTAATTCTTCAACTATGCTAGCTTAAACACTTTTTGGGACACGTGGGTGTAATCCCCTTAAGTTCTTAATGACTAGATGATTTTTATTTCGTTAGGATAATTTTACTATGATAATTCTACTTATGTGATGATTGCCTTTAATTCCTTCTAGATTCATATTATCAGCATGATTTAGAGTTTTTGTGATATGGGCTGAAAAGTGATTTGCGAAACCTTGGAACCCTAAAATTGAGAATTAGGAACTCATCGTAAGAAATTAGGTTTGTTCTTATTTATTAATTTTAGAAGTTTATTGCCTTGTTGATAATCTGATCTAGGATTAAGTTATTGAAATAAACATGATGATATTGTAAGAAATTAAGTATCAGATCGTTGGAGAACCTTAAGTAGAACCTGTGAAAATTAAAGTATGAAAGTATTTAGTTTTCACTTGAGATGACTGACTTAGAACTTGGATGCACGAAAGTGATCATTGAGTTCTTTGTCAATGATTTACTTATATTTAACATTGAATAAATCCTATGCGAAAGTGAGGATTGGTTCTTTGTAAATTGTTTGCGCGAAAGCAAGATGATTTCTTTATAAAGTAAATCATATCTTTATCATAATAAAATTAAACTGACGAACACTTATTTGGATCTAGTCATAGAAATTAAGGTGGATGAAACCCTAGTCCCAGTTTCTCTCTCTGACTTTTTCGTATAATTTCTGATAGTTTGCTTTCATCATATTCGATTGCCTAGCTAGTAAGAAATCGATTATTCAGTACTTGACAAACGAGGTCTCTGTGGTTCGATATCTTATATTACTTCGAGTATCCATGCACTTGCGGACACAACACATAGCATCTTAGTTTCTTCAATCTGTTGCCACCAACTCTGATTCCAGCCACAACCATCTGCTGCCATCTTCATTCAACCAGTGGCAACGTCTCCGACCAACAGCAAAAACTGCCGCTAGCTTCATCCAGCCGGGGGTAGTTTCCTCTGTCCCTTCCAGATCTCGTTCATCACCAGCATCTTGACTAGCCAAGATCTTCTCATCCACCTCAAGCGCCCATGAAGAAAAATTTTAGATGCCACCGCCTCTTGAACACCAGTTTTCCAGATATGCTAGTGCTCACATCTATCCATGGCAGCTCGGATGCCATCCTTCGTCTCAAGATCCGTCGGCAGCAGCATCTCTTCCACTCTTGATAAGCGGTTGCCACTTGCAGCATCTTTCTCCAAATTCACTAGCCGGCAGTTTCTTCTTCATCTCTAGCCGATGTTTTCTTTTCCAGCAGATTCTTCAATCAGCTTCGTTGCCAGCAGCTTCTCGGCCGATAGCCTCTTTCCCAGCTAGTGGCAGGATCTGCCATTTCTTGTCCACGCTCACGAAGTCTTCTCCAACTCTGTTCACCGCAAGCAGCCGCTACAGTATCTTCAGCAACCTCTCCTTCCCTCAAATAGCTGCAGCCACCCCTGCGACGAATTTCTTCTAGCCAGAAATCTATTTTCTGCCACCATGGTTTCATCTTCCACTACTAGTGACTCTGATTTCAATCCACAGCAGCTACTATGATTCTTCCAGCCAGTATCTCTGCCTCCAGATCCAGAAATCTTTAGCAGCAACTTTCTTCCACTTGCTTGCCTACTTCAGCCATAACCAAGACCTCTAGTCACCGCCGAGTGCTGGTTTCCTGCCAGCAGCTTTAGGATTCTACTTCGTTACCGCCTCTATTTCTGCTAATAGTAGCAGTCGCCGCTATCTTTCACCTCTTGATCTATCCATAGCTAGCGAGCATAGGTGAAGTCCTCCCATCCATCTTCTCCAGCTAGCAACAGGTTTCCCAGCAATAGATTGCCTCAGCCGGCACCTTCTTCTTCTCTAATGCCACCTCTCTTCCAGCTATCATTCAGCATCAGCATTAGTTTCCAGCAAGCCGCTGCCACTGATTTCTTCCCACTGGCAGCAACAGCTCTGCTTTGTCTTCTGTCTCAGCTGCCACTAGCACCTCTTCTAGCTACTTTCCAGTCAGAAATTTGCTTACAACCACTGCCACTTCTTTTTCTAGTTAGGCAGCATCGCTGTGCAACATCTGCTTCTTCACCTCCAACTCTCCAAATGGTGTTCCGACGCTGCCAACACCATCTCGTCCTCCTCGCTGTCGTTGATCAACATATGCCTTGCGTCTATGCAGCATCATCTCTCGCCGCCTGCCAGCCAACGACTTTGCCTCCAAGTCCACTATGCATCTTTAAGGAGGAGATAGCCAACATTCTTTATCACGACACACCCCAGATGACGATGATAGCGATTGAGTCCACTATGCTATTATTGGGTGCGCATCACTATTCTTGAGATCTGATTCTATATGGTTGTATAGTATTGCTGCTTGATTTGTCCTACTATTCGATATGGTTGTATCACTTTCTTCTGCTGAGATTTCTATTCGATGTGGTTATATGAATCTATCACTTTACACCTTTTGACTATGAATGTATAACTATGTCGCTTCATACCTTTCACATTGATTTTGATATTTTTGATGTGTAGAAATTTTATCCATGCATGACTTGAATTTATGTGATAAGATGTGTATGAATTAAATATTTGTGACAAGATGTTTATTCTCTTTGACAATATAACTAAAAAATGGTATGTGTTAATGATTTTATGGATTAGAGATTTTTTTTTTGAAATTACCTGTGGAATGAGTTTTTTGGATAAAATTAGTTCTAATATGATTAAAATTTTCGTGAGAAAAATATTTTGCATTCTTGTAATATGAGTTGAATGAAAGTTACTTGATTTTGATTTTTTTTTTTAATTTACTTGATGGAAATATTTTCATGAAGAGAAACTAGAGATTATCTGTATATAACCTACTCCAACTCCTCTAGAATGATAGACTGTAGTGATGAGTTATATTATGCCTTTTTGGTATACTTTAAATTAGTTTCAATCAAGTAACCAAGGGAGATTTATTAAAATATTATTTTACCCTTGAGTAGAAAGATTAATAATGATTTAAGTACCATGCCCTTGGCCGGCTCTCTCCAGAATAAAGGCAATTAAAAAAGAGAAAAGAAACAAAAGAAAAAAATAGAAAAAGAGAAAGCTATAGGTCAAGTGGACAACTCCGCTGACTACTTAAGATTATGCTATGAGTTCTATTACACTGTTTCATGTGTTAGGGAATACCGGGAGTAATTTAAAATTTTGCAGTCCTAGGACGGAGCGGAAGAGTCATTACACCCAAAACATATTCCTTTCCCAAGGATCCATGCGAGAGAGAAGACACAAGGATGTGTTAGAGATATACCTCTTTTGCTTGCTTAGTCGTTGAAGCCATGTTAAAGGCGCCCAAGTGTTCACCCTCTATAAGTATCCACACATCAACCGTCTCAACGTTGCACCCTTCCACGCTTGGTGCTAGCCTCGGGAAGAGAATCTAGCCTGTGTCAACTCTCTTCAAATCTTGTGCCACCTCCAAGGTATAGGTGCCAAGAAAAGATGAGGAGGAAGAAGATGCGCCAAGTACTTCCTTCTTCTTCTATGATTGCACCACCTTCAAGCAAGGTGCGCCTATGGCAAAGGGAGGGAGAAGGCTTGCGGCAATAGAAGAGAATGCCACCAAGCACAAGCACCCTTTGCGCCAAGAAGAAAGGGGAAAGAACAAGAACTTGCTTGCGCCTTTGATGGAAGAAGGAGAGCTCTAAGCTCTCAAGTTGTCGGCCCTCTATGCCTTCACGCCTCCAAGAGATTAGTGTGTCGTAGAGGGGGGGAAGGGGCGGCTAGGGGTCTTATTTATAGGACATAGAGGCGGTTTGGGGAGAGGCGATTAGGGCATTAATCTAGGGATTTATCTAATTAATTGATTAAATCTCGTAATTACATGCGCTTATCACTTGCCTAAATGAGCATTAGCCGCATGTACCCAAACAATTCCTAATTAGACACAATTCTCATGTATGCGCCAAGACTAGGTCATGGTAAGATGAGAATTTGACTAATTTGGTTTGGGCGCAAGTCCTAATCCAATTAGGACTCCAATTAGATTAATTATCATCCCCTTATTCGCCTATTCCCTTACATAACAAGCTTGCATGATTAAATCACATCAAATCCAATTTGATTGACTTCAGTCATCAAGTGGATGTCATATGCGCTACTCCTAATCCAATTAGGAGTCTTATTCGTCCAAGGCCTTGTTCCACATGCCTAGAGGCTGCCATATACATCCAAGGATAATTCCTAAAAGGAAATCCTTCATCCCATGCGTTTGGATCAAGTCCACACACCTAGAGATACCATATTAGGCCTCTTAAGCACAAATTCTAATCCAATTAGGATTCCTAATGCAATTAGAACTCTTTGTTCTTAGGCCCAATTGATATCCCTATCAAGCCCTCAAGCCCATTCTCATGGCCCATACTCCATTAAGCATATTTAACCAAACCATTGGATCTAATCCAATTTAACCCAAGGTCAAATGAGGCTAACCATGGTTAATTTGGTCAATATGCCAAAATCGGAAGTTGGCCCTAATAAGTTTTTTTCCATCTCATCAGGCCCATTAGCGCTGATGAAATCTTCCAAACTGATCCAAGTTATCCAATAACTTGATCCTAAGGCTTCTGATTAAAGCAACGTCAAGAGTCTATTGCGTGTGACCCCGTAGGATCCATATGACGATGACAATGATGTAAACATCATAAGTAGTGAGGGGTATCTAGCAACACATCACTACTACCCATGTCATAGGACTTAAGTCATATGGCAACAACTCCTAAATAAGCAACGAGGATTCTCATGCATTATATATATATCTCTTTGCCTGAACTGATATCCTGCCATTGGATTAGTCTCATGTTTATCAATCGAATCTATTGGTCATGACTCAATCAGTGTGACCACACATTCCTGTCATGCACCAATGAGGTGGGGTGCCCCAAAGTGGATATCATGCTTCCAATTAAGGAAGGGGCAAATCCTACTACTGGTCATCCATGTCTCTACATGACTTATGACATGCCCAATGACAATCGTTTTGGTCTCCTAATTACGGAAAGACGTAAGACTGCATCAAAGCATATCCATCATCAAATCTAGACATGAATACCTCAAGTCTAAGGATCAATGCAAACCTCTCGCATGTGAGATTGACTTGTTGACTAGATAAGTCAATCCTCACGGTGGGTCACTCCAGTGCATCCAATGCACCTATATGTCTGCATTACTGTGCCCGCACCTAACCAGCCCCCCATACACCAGTCTCACATGTACCAAAACTGTCCCATATCTACTAAGGTACCTTGACTGGGGATAGCTTATGAGAATGGATCCAACCAAACTCCTGGGACATTATTTATGCAACTCTATACATCAACGCAGGTAGAAAAGTCTGCATAATAACGACCATGCCTTTATAAAGAATAATAGTTCTATCAAAGTACATTCAAACAATGTCTGACCATGTCCATACATTGGTCTGTAGGGCATATACACTAACATCATGTGTACTTTGAATAATGTTATCGTGTTAATAGAAAAAGGGCCGATAACCATTCAAAGATTAGTTTGCTTTAAAGAGTTGTTTACATAACTTTCTCTAGGATCGATGAGTGAAGATTTTTCTTGAGGGTAAATTAGATTTATTGAAAAATAGTTTACGATCGTTTATACGAGTTGAACATGAATGCCATCTTATAGATTATGAAAATTTTATTCATCTTGGATTATAACCTTTTGAAAATCTTTTTCCTAGCAGGTTATTTCTTTTAAATCTTTTATTCCTAAAAATAATTATACATATTGTGGATTACTTTTATGTTAAGTAGAAATCAGTAGAAGTCATTTAGTTCTGCTTTACACACTTTCATTCATATTTTGAGTTGCTTGGGGACAAGCAAGGTTTGTGCCTTATGTATTTTGATAACTCAAAAATTCATAGTAAACTTTATATTGATTGTTTAGTCTTTTTGAGTCATATTTATATTTTTTTGCTTGGTTTAAAACTCATTTAATTGATTATTTTGAAATCAACACCTCTTCTTGTTTTTCATCATTTTCAGGTTAAAAAGGGCTAATTTTTGATAGATTTGAAGAAATTGAGGCCGGAAACGGAATCAACATGAAATTTCAAGCTCATGGGTCAATTTTGGAATTTTTCTAATTTCACACCCCTGTGAAAAATGAACTAAAATTTTTAGAGGGGTGTGAAAATATTAATTTGGGGGAAAACAATCACCACCACCTGACTCTTCCGCCGTCGCCCGAGTCTTCCGCCACCGCCCCTATTTCTGAATTTTTTGAAGCCAAATTAAGGAGATCCAGGGCATGATTTCAAAATCTGAAAAAACCGAGCCCTTCTATAAATTGAGGAGAAGATTTGAAGATGGGGGTCATCCACTTTCATCAAGAATCTAAGGAGAAATCGAGGAGGGCACTGCTAGGGCTCGACCTCTCACCGAGGGGCGTAGAGGCCATCTCTGGCGGCGAAATTTTTAGGGGAGCTTTCTCTGGAAGACGAGAAGACACACCAGAAATTTTGGATCGAAAGGAGTTCAAACGAGGGAAAAATCAACATAAAATATTTTAGCTCGAGGAGGAAGATCGTCGAACACTATAGTGCAATGTAGCAGTACTATAGCGCACTATAGTAGTACTGTAGCAATCGAAAAATCACGAGGCTATGAAAAATGAACTGAAATTTTCACACCCCCGTGAATTCAGTAAAATTTTTATTCTTCCTATTTTGAATTCTGATTATTTTTAAATGAATTTTTGTTGTATTTTCAACTCTATGATTGTGTAAAACTTTCTTTGGGACTTAGGGAGTAGTTTCTTTTTAATTCTGTAATGACTGGATGATTTTTTTACTTTATTAGTTATTCTTTGAACGATAATTTTGCCTCTATGATTTATTTGCTTTGAAATTATTATTTGCATATTTTAGAGTTTGTAATATGGACCGAGAGGTGATTTACAAACCTGAAACCCTTAGATTAGATCTAGAAACCTAGACTACGAGAGTAGCTAAGTCCTAGAACCCTAATTTATGATACTTATTTTACATGTGAGTATTGATTCCATTGTTTTAGACATGGTAATATGGACCGAGATGTGATTTTGATTGTTAGAGCCTCTTAGGTAAAACCTGTAAAATTAAAGTATGAGAGTATTTAATTTTACTTGAGAAATAGACATTGAGAGTTAAACCACGAGAGTGATTTTAATTTTCTTTGTCTGGTTTACTTTTATTTAACACTGAGCAGCAAGTCTCGAGAGTGAAGGTTGTTCTATATAAATTGGACGTCTGAGAGGAGACAATTTCTATTTTTAAGTAAATATTTTTTAATCATGATTTGAATAACTAATAAAAACTAGTCATGAGAATTATAACGTGATGAAACCTTAGTCCCAATTTTCTCTCTCCAATTTCTGACAGATTTCGTTATTTTGTTATTTCATTTTTGCTTCATACCCATCGTACATCGATCGCTTAGCTAGTAAGAATTCAATTATTTGGTACTTAACACGTCAGCCTCTATGGGTTTAATATCTTTTATTACTTCGACGTATCCATGCACTTGCAGACACATCAATGCACCACCTATGTTGAAGCCTAAGAGAGTCGCAAGTTCAAGAAAAAATTATGACAAATTGTCATGGATTGATAGACAAGTTTTAAAACTAAAACTAAGAAAAAATTATGACGAATTGTCGTTGATTGATAGACATGTTTTAAAAGTAAAACTAACTAAATGTTGATTTTTCATTAGCTTGTAAAAAAGCCCCAGCAGGTGCTTTGATTGTGCATTGTGATGTGGTTATGGACAAGCCTCATAACATACATGTGATATATGTGCTGTGAGGCCTGCATGCTGATCTTTCTTTTCAATATCAAGATTTTGTAAATTTAGAATAAATTAGTGCATTGAAGAATTGAAGAAGAAAGGAGATCTACATCAATGGAGCTTGGCATGCTTACTTGCAAGGTGGCGCACCTCCTTGTTTGGCCGAGCCTTGGTGGTGCCTCTAGGGTTTCCTATGTGGTGCACCTAGGGTTTGTATGCTGATGAGGTGGGGTTGTGAACCTTGGCGGCGCTTCCATGGGCTAGCCGAACTTTGGTGCATCTAGGGTTTGAGAGCTAACCATTGGAGATGAAGACCTAGGGTTTGGAGCAAAGGCCCATAATGCACTCAGAGTTGGCTGATGGCCCGATGGCTTGGGCTGGTGGCTTGGAGCTTTAGAGCAGCATAGTGGCTAGTCTAGGTTTAGGGGATTTCTTACCTAAGGTCAATCATTGGTTCATCATAGGGCATGTGATGAATCAATGTGTCGATAAGGGATATAACGATATCATCTTTTATTATTTGATCATATTTCTATTCAAAGCATGTTTTGATGTTTTATCTTTATGCTAATCACTATAGGATTGTATGCCTGTATTATTAGATAGAAGATAAACTAAGTGGTGAGACCATAAAAACCCTTACTAAATTATACCATTGGTCAATCCTCATCAAACTATTGATCAATGGTATTGTGCACTATTTATCACCCTCATGGAATACACCCATTTATCTTTAGGATGTGTGTGGTGACAATGGTTTCCCCAGTTTGGTTTTAAATATGGGCGCGCATTCGCAAGGAAACTCATTGGCCATAGGCATAACAGTCAAGTTAGAGTTGACTAGTAAAAATTATAGAAGCGGCTTCAAGAGGTTAGGGCTTTGTGTTCTATCCAACCCTCGTTGAACACAAGTGTCTGAACTGTCTTAAAAAGGAGAATCGCCATAATGCAATCGGCTAGAGTACCCACCTTAGAAAGCATGGGTCACCTTGTGCAGTACATCCCACCCTCATGGGATGCAAGGCCCTGTGTGAAATAAGGATCTCATCTCACTAAAAAATCTATGATTTCCCTATCGACTTTTAAGGGTTGTCGATTCGAGTGAAATAGTGAGAGACAATCATTTATATAAGTCCAGTTTAAATAGTAGGAATGTAGTACTAATCTGTATTTATTTTATTGTAGATCAAATGGCTACATATAATAGTGGATTGTCTTCATACAAGAGAATAACCTATATGTCTTAGAGTAGGCTCTTCCTTCTCCTCCATCATCCATGGCCCGCACGACTGAAAGGGATGCTTTTCAGAAGCATCAGGATGATGCTTTGGACGTGGGATATCTTATGTTAGCCACGATGTAGCTCGAGTTGCAAATGCAACATAAGGGACAAAATGATTTTCAGATGATAACACATTTGAGGTAGTTGTTTGAGGCGCATGCTAGAACAAAAAGATATAAAATAGCCAAAGTAGCTTTGAGGAGGGGACTCTAGTGGGGACTACATGTACTCAAGATGATTGGGTACATTACACAACTTAGGAGACTGAGACAACCCATAGACCAAGACTTCGCGACGGATCTAATTCTGCAGTCTCTACCTTCAATCTTTAGTTTGTTTATCATTAATTTTAATATGAACTGAATTGAGTGCACTTAGGAGGAGAAATAAATGGAAAAGACCAAACCCAAATACGTTCTTATAGTCCTAGTAACTAGTAAGAAGCAGAATAGAGGTAAAGCTTATGCCAAGCGCAAAGCTAAGGGTAATTCCAAGGCACTAAAAAAGAAGAAGGAAAAGGAAAACAAATGCTTCCATTGTGGCCAGGAGGGTCACCAGAAAAAAGATTGTAAGCAACTTCAGAATGAGGTGAAGAGAAGCAACCCTTCATCTTCAGGCTCAAGTATTTATGTTACTAAAATCAAATTATCTATTTCTAACCCATAGGTATTTAACACCACGTGATGAGACTCATATTTGTACAAATATGCATGGGCTCAAGAGAAAAAGGATAAGTATGATAGGAAGAGACTAACCTACGAGTTGGAGCACAGGTTGCTACTACTGCTTTAGGGTACTTCACTCTCTCTATAGTTAAGACTTTTGATATAACTATATCATTGCTACTATGTACTTTTGGTTTATAAAACATTGTGTCTATTCCTGCCTTGGTAAGGAAAAGCTTTATAATAAAAAGGAACATTTATTCTTTTCATTTACAAACATGTTTTATGATTCTAGTACATTGTGTAATGGATTTATTTGTATTGGACATAAATATTTCTATATGTAACATAAAGACTAAGTGGATCAAAATAAGTGGTTCGAATAGTACTTGTCCATGGCACTATGGCTTTGGCCACATAAACAAGAATTGCATCCAACAACTCTTTGCAAAGGAATCCTGGATTCATACTCCTTAGAGGAGTTTGATACGTTTCAACCTCTTTTGAGATGTTGGTTACATGTGAAACTTGTTTATTGATGAAAATAATAAAGGTGTCCTTTACCAAGTGAGGTGGAAGGACAGGTGCTAGAAGCAAATACCAATACTTCATTGCCATTACTAATGACTTCAGAAGGTATGGATATGTCTATTTGATGAGACATAATTATGAGTCATTTGATAAGTTCAAAGTGTTCAGAAATAAAATAAAAACCAGCTTAGTAGATCTATTAAAGCTCTTTGATCTGATCGAGATGAAGAGTGCTTGAGCCACAAGTTCAATAACTATTTGAAATAGTGGGGGATTCTCTTATAGCTCACTCTTTTCGAAACACCTAAGGAATGGTGTCTGAGAAGAGAAATCGAACCCTACTCGATATGGATTGGTGTATGATAAGTCATGCAACTCTACCTCCATACTTTTGGAGTTTTGCATTGGATGTAGCTTTTCTAGCACTGAATGACATTCCATATAAGGATGTCTCTAGGACTCCGTATGGGTTATGGACTGGGAGATGACCTAACATGTCTTTATTAGGATCTGGGGATATGAGACTTATGTCAAACGTCAAATTCTAGTAAGCTAGAACTTAGATCTCACAAATATGTATTTGTGGGGTATACTAAGGAAACTACAGAATACTGTTTCCATAATCTCATAGAGAACATATTATTTGTTGCTCATGGTGCTGTCTTCCTAGAGAAAAAATTTCTCTACAAAGAAGCAAGTGGGAGAAAGTTATGACATTGATGGAGTCCAAGCTCAACCATAAAACATGAGGTTTAAGATAGAACTTGAGCTATCATCATAGGTTGTCGGTCAACATAAGGCTCAGAAATTCAATGGGAGCTTGATGATATTTTTGGTCTTGTATGTTAGGAACATACTAATCTTCACATGATGAAGACATGGCTAGGAAAGTGTTTCAAGATGAAAGACTTAAGGAAAGCCACCTAAAGAATTGGCATGAGGATCTTCAAGGATAGATACAATAAGCTCCTAGCCCTGAATCAGGGTACCTATGTGTACTAGACTAGATATGGCTTATGCTATGAGCATAACCAACTGATACCAATCTGAGCCAAATGTGCAGCAATGGATAGTTGCAAAGAATATCTTTTAGTGTCTGAGAAGAACTATAGAGTTGTTTTAGGTCTATAGAGACTGAAGGAGCTTAGTGTACAGGACTACATTGATAGCTCATTCCAGTAAGACCCAGATCGTAGTTCGGCTTTGTGTTCTATCTGGATAGAGGTGCTAAGAGATGAAAGAGCTCTAAGCAATCTATAGCAGCTATTTCTATGACTGAAGGCCAAGTATATTGTAGTTTCAGGAAGCAGTTTAGATAAAAGGAGTTTATCATTCAACTTCAAGTGGTTCCATGTGTTGTAGACCATATTGGGCTCTATTGTGAGTACATTGGAGTGATAGTATAGGCCAAAGAACCAAAGTTTCACTAGAAATCCAAACACATACTCAGCGCTTCCACTTGATCTGGGAGATCATTAACAGAGGTGATGTTAAGATTTGCATAGTTGACACTAGAGACAATCTAGTAGGCACACTAAGGTTTTAGCGTAGCTGAAACATGAGGGTCATACTAGAGATATGGGGTTGAGGTAGCTGGCTGGGGAAGCAGAAAGTTATTTGGGAAAAACTACTAGCTGGTCATATTGGAGGAGGGTGTGGAAACCTTAAATTTGGAATTTGGTGTATTAACCTAGGTGCTTTTGCTATAGTTATTAGAAAAGCAATTTTAGTGAAAATTTAGATTGTCCATAATATTTTAACATAATGTTTGTGTCAAATTATCCTTAAAATGATTGTGTCATATACCTAGAGTGAGGTATGAATGTTTTGTTCTACGAGTACTTTGACCCACCCACACCATAGTCATCACCATGCATACAAATAATACAAAATAAACATCATTATGTGAGTGCTATTAATTGGATTACTTTGCCTTCAAAATGATACAAATCATTACAGATAGCAGATTCAAGATTAACTAAAGGAAATAAAGCAGGAATTATTTTCAAGGAAATAAAAAGGATAAACGATACATGAGACTGTGAGGAAGAGCATGACGGCCACAATGAGTAGCAGCACCGTGAGGCCAAAGTGTAGCCTATTAGGGAATGTCGGGTGTAATTTAAAATTTTGCAGTCCCAGGACGCAGCGGAAGAAGCATTACACCCGAAACACATTCCTTTCCCAAGGATCCATGCGAGAGAGAAGACACAAGGATGTGTTAGAGATGTACCTCTTTTGCTTGTTTAGATGTCGAAGCCATGTTGAAGGCGCCCAAGTGTTCGCCCTCTACAAGTATTCACGCGTCGACTCCTTGATCGTTGCTCCCTTCCACGCTCGGTGCTAGCCTCAGGAAGAGAATCGAGCCTTAGGGTTCCTTCACTCTTCTTGCGCCACTTCCAAGGTTCATGCGCCAAGTGCAATGAAGATGCCGCCAACTCCTTATCCTCTTCACTCCAAGAGAAGAGGGAGAAGATGAGTTTCGGCCTTGAGGAAGATTAGGGGGAAATTGCGCCACCAAGTCCTTCTCCAAGTCACGCCAAGAGGAGAGGAAGGAGAAGACTTGCAGTCACTTGTTGGAAGAAGGGTTGCGCCACTTTGATGTTGTCACCCTTTGCCCTTGCTTTCGCCCCTCTATTTGTGTTCACGTCTCCAAGTGTTCATCATCTAGAGAGGGCGACAATGGGTCCTATAAATAGGACTAGAGGCGGTTTGGGCAAGGGGTAGGATCATGCCAAGTGTATGGGTAGGATGAGGTGTCTTGAAGTAAGGAAAGTCTCCAAGACTTTTCCATAAACCTCATTCAACCTATCCATAAAAGTCCAAACACTATATCAGCCCAAGACATGCCTCAAATGCATTCTTACCATCAAAGGCTAAGTGGCTAGGCGCAACATGCATGAAGAATTCGGCTAGGGTGGTGTCTTGGGAGAAACTAGGGTTTGAGGTAAGGTAAGTCTCCAAGACATTACCATATACCTCTTCCCTATGTCCATATGCGCCTAGGAACTTCCCATAAAAGTTCTCAAGCCATATCAGCCCCAAGACTTGCCTTAGAGGCAAGTATTCCATCCAAGGAAGAAGGGCTAGGCGCCCTTTACTTCCATAATGAAGCAAAGGCGCCTCCCTCACCCCATTATGCCCCTAGGCGCCAATGGGGTGAGATTTCTCCCCATTATACCCTTTTAAGCCAATTCCTCTTCATGACAACTAATTATTGGGCCTCATTGGATAATGAGCTAGCCCAAACTTCATGGCGTGGGTTGATTAAACCATTGGATCTAATCCAATGCAACCCTAATCTAAATGTGACCAATCTAGGTCAATTTCGGGTCAACCTGCCAAAAATGAAGTTTGGCTCCAATAACTTTCTTCCGACTCATCAGGCCCATTGGCGCTGATGAAATCTTCCAAATTGATCCAAGTTATCCCAATAACTTGATCCTAAGGCTTCTGATTAAAGCAACGTCAAGAGTCTATTGCGTGTGACCCCGTAGGATCCATATGACGATGGCAATGATGTAAACATCATAAGTAGTGAGGGGTATCTAGCAACACATCACTACTACCCATGTCATAGGACTTAAGTCATTATGGCAACAACTCCTAACAAGCAACGAGGATTCCCATTGCATTATAGATCCCTTTGCCTAAGCTGATATCCTGCCATTGGATTAGTCTCAAGTTTATTATCCAATGCATTTGGTCATGACTCAACAAGTGTGGCCACACTTTCCTATCATGCACCAATAAGGTGGGGTGCCCCGAGTGGATATCATGCTTCCAATAAGGAAGGGGCAAATCCTACTATTGGTCATCCATGTCTCTACATGACTTATGACATGCCCAATTACAGTCGTTTTGATCTCCCAATTACGGAGAGACGTAAGACTGTATTAAAGCATACCCATCATCAAATCTAGACATGAATACCTCAAGTCTAAGGATCAATGCAAACCTCTTGCATGTGAGATTGACTTGTTGACTAGACAAGTCAATCCTCACGGTGGATCACTCCGGTGCATCCAATGCACCTGTATGTCTGCGTTACTGTGCCCCGCACCTAACCAGCCCATACACCAGTCTCACATGTACCAAAGCTGTCCCATATCTGCTAAGGTACCTTGTCTGGGGATAGCTTATGAGAATGGATCCAATCCAAACTCCTGGGACATTATTTATGCAACTCAATACATCAACGCAGGTAGAGAAGTCAGCATAATAACGACCATGCCTATATAAAGAGTAATAGTTCTATCAAAGTACATTCAAACAATGCCTGACCATGTCCATACATTGGTCTTTAGGGCATATACACCAACAATCGATGCAGCATCACAGCCCTCATCTCAGGCGGTAAGATCTGGTCCAGCTTCTCCACCAGAGAGCTGGCAGCATCCTGGATGATGTACAACAGCTACAAGAGCTTCTCCCTAAGCTCACCTGCCACTTTGCTCCAATTGAACTCTCCGAGGATGTGCGTTGTCTTCATGACCGCTAGCAGCTTCCTTGTGTTGGGAAACCCCGGGGCCATTTTACAATTTTTCAGAGACACATACATACATACATTGCACAGCGGAAGAATGTCCCCGAAACAGGTCGGTCCCAAAAACCCAGTGAAGATCACATGCAAGGGGGTCGACACGATGAGTTAGAAAATACCTCAGAGCAAGATGAGGTCGATGTCGTGATAGGCGCCCAAGTGTGCGCCCTCTGCAGTCTCACACACACGGATGCCTCGAGTCCTCTTCTTCCACGCCCGGTGCTAGCCTCGGGAAGAAGATCCAAGCCTTAGGGAGATGCTCCAACCACCTTGCGCCACCAAGAGAGAAAGATGCGCCAAGTAGTAAGGAAGGAGAAGCTTGCGGCCACTTGATGGAAGAGGAAGAGATTGCGCCCTTGCTCCTTGCTCTCGCTCCCTTCTTATGTTCACGCCTCCAAGGATGAATCATATAAGAGGGGGCGGCTAGGGTCACATATATAGGGCAAGAGGCGATTAGGGCAAGGGCTAGGATCATGACAAGTGTAGGGCTAGGATGAGGAGGTTTGATGCAAGGAAAGTCTCCAAGACTTTACCATAAACTTCATTCAACCTTTCCATAATTGCCCAAGTACCATATCAGCCCAAGACATGCCTTAAAGGCATTCATACCATCAAGGGAGAAGGGCTAGGCGCAAATTGCTTCCTTAATGAAGCAATTTTGCCACCCTAACCCCATTATGCCCCTTAGGCACCAATGGGGTTGGGTTTCTCCCCATTATACCCTTTTAGCCTCTCTTCTCTTCATGAGAACTTGTTATTGGGCTTCCTTGGATAATGAGCTAACCCAAACTTCATCCTATGGGCTGATTTAAGCATTTGGATCCAATCCAATGCAACCCTAATCCAAGTGTGACCAACCATGGTCAAATACGGGTCAACCTGCCAAAAATGAAGTTTGGCTCCAATAACATTCTTCCATCTCATCAGGCCCATTGGTGCTGATGAAATCTCCCAATTAGATCCGAGTTATCCAATAACTTGATCATAAGGCTTCTCGATCAATACGAGAACTCAAGTATCAAGGTGTGCGACCCTGTAGGTTCTTCTGACGCTGGCAGTTCTGACCAAAGGTCACCACAAGTAGTGAGTGGCACCTAGCAGTGCATCACTGCTACCCAGGTCATTGGAATGGATATCGACATCGACATCCCCATCATCGCAACTAGGTACAGATGCATTACAGTCTCTTTGCCGGACTGATATCCGATTGGACAAGTGTGTCACCACTTGTTTTCACCCAATCACATGGCTATGACTAAAACAGGTTCTTACCTGGGTATGGCCATACACTCTCAGTCATAGAACCATAGAGGAGCTCCATGGATATCATACTTCCCTAAGGAAGGGGCAAATCCTATGTCTGTCCATTGACCTTCTCATATGGGTCGTGATATGCTCAATGACAACCGTTATGACCTCCCAACTACGGCGAGGTGTTAGGTTGTATCAAAGCAAGTCGCTAACCATATAGAACGATCAATGACCTCAAGTCAAGGGATCAATGCATCTCCTGTCACTTGTGAGGATAACTTATGACACCAAGTCATAGCCTCACAGCGGGTCTTTCCAGTATATCCTCCAATGATATACCCATGTGTCTGCGTTAGCACCACGTACCTAACCAGCTCACATACCAGTCTCTCAAGTACCATAGCTGTCCCATATCCACTAAGGTACATCGACTGGGGACAATAGTTTGAGCACAGATCCAATCTGTCTCCAGGGACATTATCATGTTAGTACATGTGCGCAGATGTAAACAAACATTGACAATGACAATGCCAGAATGATATATATAAATATCAAAGTCAAGTAGTACATAAGTGGACCAAAACTAGGTCCTAGGGCATATACACCAACAATCTCCCACTTGCACTAAGACCTAGAGGTTGAGGAATCTTAACCCCATATCTCTAGCGTGACCATCATGCTTCTGCTGTGCCAAAGCCTTGGTCAATGGGTCTGCCAGATTGTTCTCTGTGTCAACTCTGCTAGTCTTGACATCACCTCTTTCAATGATCTCTCTGATCAGGTGAAATCTTCTGAGTATGTGTTTGGATCTTTGATGAGACCGTGGTTCCTTGGCTTGTGCAATTGCTCCATTGTTGTCACAGTAGAGTTCAATGGGATCCATTGCACTAGGGACCACCTGAAGATCAGATATGAACTTCCTCATCCAAACGGCTTCCTTGGCTGCCTCAGAAGCGGCCACATACTCTGCCTCGGTTGTAGAATCTGCTATGGTGGATTGCTTGAAGCTCTTCCAGCATACAGCACCTCCATTTATCTTGAACACATAGCCGGCCTGCGATCTAAAGTCGTCAGGGTCAGACTGGAATGATGCATCAGTATAGCCCTGCACACTGAGCTCTTCCTGTCCCCCATAGACCAAGAATAAATCCTTAGTTCTCCTCAGATACTTTAGGATGTTCTTTACAGCCACCCAGTGCTGCAGACCTGGATTGGATTGGTATCAGCTGGTTATGCTTACAGCATATGCCACGTCTGGTCTAGTACACAACATTGCATACATGATCGATCCTACTGCCGAAGCATAAGGAATTCGACTCATGTTATCCCTCTCAACCTGTGTTGTAGGACACTGGCTCTTTGAGAGAGTAAGGCCATGTCTTACTGGAAGGTATCCTTTCTTGGATTGCTCCAAGTTAAACCTCTCCAGGACCTTATCAATGTAGGTACTCTGACTAAGGGCCAGGAGCCTCTTGGATCTTTCTCGGTAGATCCTCACGCCTAGAATATAGGCGGCCTCCCCTAAGTCTTTCATCTCAAAACACTTCCCCAACCATGTCTTCACAGCTTGAAGACTAAGGATGTCGTTTCCGATGAGCAGTATGTCATCGACATACAAGACCAGAAAAATCACCAAGCTCCCACTGAATTTTCTATATACACAGGCATCATCTTCGCTTTTGATAAAGCCATAATCTCTCACAGCTTCATCAAATCGAAGATTCCAACTTCGAGATGCTTGCTTTAATCCATAAATGGATCTCTTTAGCCTGCAGACCTTACTAGCCTCTGCAGGATGGATGAAGCCATCAGGTTGTGTCATGTACACATCCTCAGTCAGCTTTCCGTTAAGGAACGCTGTCTTCACATCCATCTGCCATATCTCATAGTCATGATATGCAGCTATAGCAAGCAGAATCCGAATGGACTTGATCATGGCAACTGGCGACAAGGTTTCATCATAGTCCACCCCGTGGACTTGTTTAAAACCTTTAGCCACTAGTCTACCCTTATAGGTAACTATATTGCCATCCATGTCTGTCTTCTTCTTGAAGACCCATTTACACCCTATGGGTTTTACCCCATCAGGCAGCTCAACCAAATCCCAGACTTGGTTAGCCGACATGGAATCCATCTCGGATCGCATGGCGTCAAGCCATCTCTCGGAGTCCGGTCCACTGACCGCCTCATCATAGGTTCTGGGTTCATCCTCAATGATGAAAATTCCATCGTGTTGAGTCGGCAGCGACCCGTACCTCTCAGGTGCACGACGAATCCTCCCAGACCTACGTGGGACCTGTGTCTGAGCCTCAGGTTGTATAACAACCGGTGCAGATGGCTCAGATTCCATCTCTTTGTCTTGTGGTTGCACTTGGACCTCATCCAAGTCAAACTCCCTCCCACTAACTTCTTTCATAAGAAATTCTTTCTCTAGAAAGATAGCACCCCGAGCAACAAAAACTTTGTTCTCGGTTGGGACATAGAAGTAGTATCCTTTAGTTTCCTTCGGATACCCCACAAATACACACTTATCAGATCTAGGTTCTAGCTTGCTAGAATCCTGACGTTTGACATAAGCCTCACATCCCCAGATCCTGATAAACGTGAGATTAGGGCGTCTCCCGCTCCATACCTCGTATGGTATTTTGGAGACACTCTTAGATGGAACATTATTCAGTATCAGAGAAGCTGTCTCAAGTGCATGCCCCCAGAATGAGGGAGGTAGAGTTACATGACTCATCATAGATCGAACCATATCCAATAAAGTTCGATTTCTCCTTTCAGACACACCATTCCATTGAGGTGTTCTAGGAGGAGTAAGTTGGGATATGATCCCAGACTCTCTCAGATAGTCAAAGAACTCTCCACTCAGGTATTCTCCACCTCGATCTGATCGAAGAGCTTTAATGGATCTTCCAAGCTGGTTCTCTACTTCATTCTTGAACTCTTTGAATTTCTCAAAGGACTCAGATTTATGTCTCATTAGGTAGACATATCCATACCTACTGAAGTCATCAGTGAATGTAATGAAGTAGTTGTACCCTCCTCTGGCTTGTTTATTGAAAGGCCCACACACATCAGTATGTATGAGATCCAATAAACCTCCTGCCCTCTCACCAATCTTGGTGAAGGGTGCCTTTGTCATTTTCCCTAATAAACAAGGTTCACAGGTATCAAATTCCTCCAAGGAACTTGAATCTAACAATCCATTTGCATGGAGTTGTTGGATGCGATTTTTGTTTATATGGGCTAATCGACAGTGCCATAGGAAAGCACCAACTGAACCACTCAGTTTGGTCCTTTTATTACTTATGTTACAGATAGAACTTTCCATATCCAAGATATACAGACCATTGCACAAAGTACCCTTCCCATAGAACATATTTGCAAATGAAAAAGAACAAGAGTTCTTATTTATTTCAAACTTAAATCCCTTCTTTGCTAAGCAAGGAATGGATACAATGTTCTTAGTAAGTGAAGGTACACAAAAGCAATTATCTAGTTCTAATAGAAGTCCAGAAGGCAAGGAGAGAGTCAAGACGCCTACAGCAACAGCAGCAACCTGTGCCCCATTTCCAACGCGTAGGTCAATCTCTCCAGGTCGCACCGATCTACTTTTCTTGAGCCCCTGCATATTTGTACAAATATGTGCTCCACATGCGGTATCCAATACCCATGACATAGAAGTAGAAAGATTGACTTCTGTAACATAGATACCTGAGCATGAAGACGAAGCCTTGCCTCTCTTCTTCTCATTCTGAAGTCGTACTATGTCCTTTATCATGTGAGGTGGTCCTCCACATGAGTAGCACTTATTATTCCTGACTCTTTCCATCTTTATTTTCAATGTTTTAGTTAAGCCTTTGGGCTTAACACATTGAATGTCTACTTCAGGAGGGTTGAGCTCAACCAATGCATCAAAGAGCTGCCTTAGACTAGAAATAATTTCAGAGGCACTCTTAGATTCATATTGCCCTCTTAGCTCGGGCGACATGTTGGTTAGCATCAATTGTGCAATCTCCAAAGTATCAGCTTGATGCTTATCATAAGCATCCTTCTCAGCTGCTGAGGCCAAGCATGGAAGTGGCTCAGGAATTGGCATCTCAAGGACATATAGCTTCCTCTCGAGCTTGAGCACAATTCTCAAGTTCATATACCAATCCTTTAAGTTGGATCCAACCAACTTATCCCTTTCCAGGGTAGATCGCAGTGACCATCTGCCATTGTTCATTGTTCTACAACAACCAAGAAACAGCAGATTAGTACTACTTCGAATCATTTAAACTGGACTTGTTTTAAATGATTACTGCTCCCACTATTTTAAATTCGAATTGACAACCCACAAAGTCAATCGGGAAGTTTAAGACTTCCTAGTGAGATGGGATCCTTATTTCACATGAGGCTTTGCGTCCCACGAGGGTGGGATGAGATGCACAAAGTAACCCATGTTTCCTAAGGTGGGCGCGCCGGCCGGTTGCTCCAAGCAACTCCCCTTATTGAGACAGTCTTGGGCATTTCATGTCCAGCGAGGGCTGGATATAACATGAAACCCTAACCTCTCAACGATGCCTCTAGACTTTCACTATGTGCCCAGTACATGTGAATTTCTAGTCAAGTCCATTCCTAACCGTTTATGCCCAGGGCCAATGAGTTTCCTTGCGAAGGCACGCCCAGGTTAAAACTGGACTGGGGAAACCATTGTCACCACACACTTTCTAAAGATAAGTGGGTGTGTCCCACGAGGGTGGGAACCAGTTCACAACTCCACTGATCGATAGCTTAGTGAGGGCTACGCGTTAGAAGGCTTCTAGACTTGATATTTTATGAGGGTTTTTAAGGTCTCATCAGTTTTATCTTATGTCTAACAATACAGGCATGCAATCCTATAGTGATAACATAATGATAAAACATCACAGGCATGCTTTTAGCAGATAAGGAAAGCAGTAAACAATGATGTGATCAAAGCCCTTTCAAGATATTGAACCAACCCATGCCAAAGGAGGTTCAACTCTTGACATAGGACTCAAGCCCCTAAGAAAGACCTATCCTAGCCGCCCTCTATCTTGGTCTTCATGGTTGGCTCCAAGGTCCTTCCTTCATGGCTTAGCTCTCAAACCTTAAGGGTAGACCTCAAAGGTTCGGCCAATGCCATGATCTTCCTCCAAGGAGAATGCGCCACAATGAAAGATGCCAAGTTAGCTAGCTCTCAAACCAAAGGGTTCGGCCATGCCTAACTTGTGCCATCAAGCAAGCTTGCGCCTTTTCCTTGATGCTTGTTGCGCCACCATGCAAGGTGCGCCAACTTCATGCATGCGCCAAGCTCCAAGTACATGCGCTTCCCTAGTCTTCTTAAAAGCAAAAGGAAAAGTGGCACGCAGGCCTCACGAGGATACATCACAGGCATGCAAAGGGGGGCTTGACTAATGATCACAACATTATGCACAATCAAGGTATTTACTCATGCAATTCTACATGCTCATGAAAAACATAAAATCTGAAATTTTACTTTTTCATTAAAACTAGTCTCTTTTTCTCATCTTCTTCTCACAAATCTTTTGGTTAATTGCGATTTATTTTTCAAGGTGATTTCAGAGATCCTTTCGGCTGGCAATTTTGTCAGATCAAGAGACTTGGCCAGTCCAAAGACACAATGCCCGTCCTACTTGACAAAACTACGTGCGCCTTTGATCTTTAAATCAGACAAGAAAAATAGTCCAAAAATCCAAAAGAGATTGAGAGGATGATAGAAACAAGAAACCCTAATTTTTTCCTACTTAGAAAAATCGTTTGCCATGCATCATGCTATTTTCGAAAATAGAGATATGGCATGTGAGCATGAAAGAAAAGCATAAAACTTCGTTCGAGTCTTGCAAGTCGCTCTGATACCACTGTTGGGAAACCCCGGGGCCATTTTACAATTTTTCAGAGACACATACATACATACATTGCACAGAGGAAGAATGTCCCCGAAACAGGTCGGTCCCAAAAACCCAGTGAAGATCGCATGCAAGGGGGTCGACACGATGAGTTAGAAAATACCTCAGAGCAAGATGAGGTCGATGTCGTGATAGGCGCCCAAGTGTGCGCCCTCTGCAGTCTCACACACACGGATGCCTCGAGTCCTCTTCTTCCACGCCCGGTGCTAGCCTCGGGAAGAAGATCCAAGCCTTAGGGAGATGCTCCAACCACCTTGCGCCACCAAGAGAGAAAGATGCGCCAAGTGGTAAGGAAGGAGAAGCTTGCGGCCACTTGATGGAAGAGGAAGAGATTGCGCCCTTGCTCCTTACTCTCGCTCCCTTCTTATGTTCACGCCTCCAAGGATGAATCATATAAGAGGGGGCGGCTAGGGTCACATATATAGGGCAAGAGGCGATTAGGGCAAGGGCTAGGATCATGACAAGTGTAGGGCTAGGATGAGGAGGTTTGATGCAAAGACTTTACCATAAACTTCATTCAATCTTTTCATAATTGCCCAAGTACCATATCAGCCCAAGACATGCCTTAAAGGCATTCATACCATCAAGGGAGAAGGGCTAGGCGCAAATTGCTTCCTTAATGAAGCAATTTTGCCACCCTAACCCCATTATGCCCCTTAGGCGCCAAATGGGGTTGGGTTTCTCCCCATTATACCCTTTTAGCCTCTCTTCTCTTCATGAGAACTTGTTATTGGGCTTCCTTGGATAATGAGCTAACCCAAACTTCATCCTATGGGCTGATTTAAGCATTTGGATCCAATCCAATGCAACCCTAATCCAAGTGTGACCAACCATGGTCAAATACGGGTCAACCTGCCAAAAATGAAGTTTGGCTCCAATAACATTCTTCCATCTCATCAGGCCCATTGGTGCTGATGAAATCTCCCAATTAGATTCGAGTTATCCAATAACTTGATCATAAGGCTTCTCGATCAATACGAGAACTCAAGTATCAAGGTGTGCGACCCTGTAGGTTCTTCTGACGCTGGCAGTTCTGACCAAAGGTCACCACAAGCAGTGAGTGGCACCTAGCAGTGCATCGCTGCTACCCAGGTCATTGGAATGGATATCGACATCGACATCCCCATCATCGCAGCTAGGTACAGATGCATTACAGTCTCTTTGCCGGACTGATATCCGATTGGACAAGTGTGTCACCACTTGTTTTCACCCAATCACATGGCTATGACTAAAACAGGTTCTTACCTGGGTATGGCCATACACTCTCAGTCATAGAACCATAGAGGAGCTCCATGGATATCATACTTCCCTAAGGAAGGGGCAAATCCTATGTCTGTCCATTGACCTTCTCATATGGGTCGTGATATGCTCAATGACAACCGTTATGACCTCCCAACTACGGCGAGGTGTTAGGTTGTATCAAAGCAAGTCGCTAACCATATAGAACGATCAATGACCTCAAGTCAAGGGATCAATGCATCTCCTGTCACTTGTGAGGATAACTTATGACACCAAGTCATAGCCTCACAGCGGGTCTTTCCAGTATATCCTCCAATGATATACCCATGTGTCTGCGTTAGCACCACGTACCTAACCAGCTCACATACCAGTCTCTCAAGTACCATAGCTGTCCCATATCCACTAAGGTACATCGACTGGGGACAATAGTTTGAGCACAGATCCAATCTGTCTCCAGGGACATTATCATGTTAGTACATGTGCGCAGATGTAAACAAACATTGACAATGACAATGCCAGAATGATATATATAAATATCAAAGTCAAGTAGTACATAAGTGGACCAAAACTAGGTCCTAGGGCATATACACCAACACCTTGCGCTCACCTCCATCGCTGGCTCTCTACCCGTGATGGACCATAGGGTAGGGAGAAGGGGAAGTGGTGAAGTTAAGGAACGGGAAAAGAGAACCGGCGACAGAGGAGCTGGCTGGCTGGAAGGTAGAGGAGCTAGAACTGGCGGCAGGATGGGGAGCTGACTAGAAGAACCAGAAGCAGAAGTTCAGTTGGCTGGAGCTCCAGTATTGGAAGGAGATGAGGATGGAGCTCAAGCATCGGAAGGAGATGAGGATGGAGCTCGAGCATGGATCTGGACGGAATGCTGGATAACTGCGGAAGGTGTCGGTGGGGATCTCGATGATGGTGGAAGGAGAGTTGGATGGCGGTGCTAGTCCATCAACGTCGGGAGTTGGACGAAAGGAGTTCGGGCTGAAAGCGCTGCACTAGGTTTTTTAGGAAGGAGGAGAGAGGCTGAGGCTAGAGGTTTCTCATGCACGTGACGGATTCTACCAGAAGTTGGGATGGGGCAAATTATCTCGGCCAGCATTTTTTGGGCAAATTCTCCGCCCTAAACACCTCTTAAATATACTGTTCTTGCTGGCCGCACCTGCAAAAGCGGGCAACTAACAGCTCCAAACAAGGTCTATATCTTAGTGCAAGTGGGTGCTTATTGGTGTATATGCCTTAGGATCAGTTATTGGGCTGATCTATGTATTATATTCATGTTTAATATTTTATATATCCTGGTATTGTCATTGTTATGCTTTTGATACATCTGTGATTATATATATCTACATAATAATGTCCCTGGAGATAGATTTCATATAGTCTCAAAGTTTATCCTCAGTCGAGTACCGTAGTGGATAAGAGACAGCTATGGTGCACATGAGACTGGTATATACACTGGTTGAGCACGGGCTGCTAACGTACGTATATGGGTATATCAGGGTAGATATACTAGATCAACTCGCCGTGAGAATTCGACTTGGTGTCTCAAGTTAATCTCGCAGTGACAAAGGTGCACTTGTCCTTGTACTTCAAGTAGTTGACATCTCTATTAGTAAGTGGTATGCTTTGATATATCCAAACATCTCACCCATAGTAGGGAGGTCATAACAGTTATCATTGAGTATATCATAAGTCATATGAGAGGTTCAACTAACCAACAAAAGATTTGCCCCTTCCTTAAATAGAAGCTTGATATATCCATGGTGTTGGGAATCCCCAGACCTTATAAAACTTTAAACATAGCAGAAGCGATGGTTTGAAACAGAATTCCCAGAAACACCAGGATCCCGTACGAGAGAAAACCGAAGGATGTGAAGAGTAATAGCTTATCACTTGCACAAGTCCTTATTGTTGCCGGTGATGAAGATGCACAGGTGTCCGTCCTCTACAATCATGCACACACAGACTGTCTCGAGATTCCTCCACTCCACGCACGTGCTAGCTTTGGGAGAGGAGATCCATGCCTCTTCATCTTCTCAACTTGTGCCAATGCCAAGGAGACGAGGGAGTGTTGGCGACAAGGAATGGGTAACACTACCACTTATCCCAACCCTTGATGCAAAAACTTTTATTGTCGTCACCTCAAAAACCCTCACGCCAAGAAGCAGAGGGGAGGCGACAACAAGAGACAAGAGAAGAGTTTGGTACAAAAATCTCCCAAAAGAGCCTCTCTATTTATAATAGATAAGCAAGCTACTATTGGAGAATTTTATCCATATGGGACTATGAATAGGTGCCTATTCAGCAGTTCAGTAGTGCATGAAGCACGGATGCGTTGCGGGTTCGAGCCCCTGCGTGCACGATATGAAATGCCTATGCGCCTAGCCCAATTAATTAGCCAAAAGAAAAATTTTCTTACCAATTAATAAATTTTATTTATTCAAGTGACTTAAGTGCCAAGTCCAAAACTTGCACCAAGACCCTTGTTTACTCATTTTGACTACACAGGTCAACAGAGGTTAAACGTGGTCCACTAGAGGTCAGATTATTGTGTTGAACATGCTATTGTGTTGAACACTGTATTTAAAGTTCTCCAGTCAGGTTTTTATTGGTTGACGATATTTCAAGATGCTAGGAAGTTTATCCAATCATGTGATAAATGCTAGAGATATGGTAACATTGCTAGAAGGGATGAACTCCCTCAACACGGTATTTTGAAGGTTCAAATTTTTGATGTTTGGGGAATAGATTTTATGAGTCCTTTTCCTACTTCTTGCAGAAAGAAATATATACTTCTGGTTGTTGATTTTGTCTCTAAATGGGTAGAGGCATCTGTCGAAGCCACTAATGATTCTCGTGTTTGTAGCAAGGATGTTGAAGAGGACAATTTTTCCCAGATTTGGTGTGCCAAGGGTTTTGATCAGCGATGGCGGCTCTCATTTTATCAAATATAGGCTTGAGTAATTGTTGAAGAATTATAGGGCGCACCATAAAATAGCTACACCATACCATCCTTAGACATGTGGGCAAGCAGAAGTCTCTAATCGAGAGATAAAAAGAATTCTTGAGAGGACTATTTTAGGAGCAAGGAAGGATTGGGCATTGAAGTTAGATGACGCTCTTTGGGCTTACGGGACAACCTTTAAAATGCCTCTAGGTATGTCTCCATTCCAGCTTGTATATAGCAAATCTTGTCACTTACCCGTGGAACTTGAGCACAGGGCCTATTGGGCGATTAAATGGCTGAATTAAGATATGAAAAGCACTGGTGAAAGAAGATAATTTTAGTAGAACGAGCTCGACGAGATCCAAAATTCTGCTTATGAGAGTGCCCGAATATACAAGGAACCTACCAAGAAGTGGCATGACCAACGCATTATCAAGAAGAATTGTATTGAAGGAGATAAGGTTTTATTGTTCAATTCACAACCCAGATTATTTCTAGGTAATTAAGGAGTCATGGTCAGGTCCCTTCATTGTGTGTAAAGTATTTTTAAATGGTGTGGTCAAAATTTCAAAAGAAGCGTGATGACTCAGAATATTATAGTAAACATTATATTAATTGTATGTTCCTTTTGAGTCATATTATTGAGCTTTTGCTTGTTTTACTTAAGTGGTCATGTGCACTGTTCATAGCAACTCCACACAAATTATGGGCTGTAATTTTGATTATAGCTCTGTTTTGTAACTTTTACTCCTCCCTTTCGATTTCTAATCATTCTAAAACCATGTTTTGCTGTAATTCTTCCATCATGCTAGCTTAAACTTTCTTTGGGACAAAGGGTGTAATCCCCTTGATATTACAATGACTAGATGATCTTTATTCCATCATGATGTCTCTAGTTTCAATCATTAACATGTGTTAGAGTTTTGTGCTATGGACTGAGAAGATGATATGCAAAACTTGGAACCCTAGAATTTATGTTAGGAACTCATCGTAAGAGATTAGTTGTGTTCTTATCTTTAGATTTTAGAAACCTATCAACTTGTTGATATTTTGATCTAGAAATTATTATTTTCTTAGACATGAAAATATACTAGAGATAGATATTGGATTGTTCGAAAACCTTAAGTAAAACCTTTGAAACTAAGGTATGAGAATACTTAGTTTTGCTTGAGATCTTGACATTGAGATGGAATGCACGAGAGTGATTCTTAATCTCTCTGTTGAAGTTTACTTATATTAAACATTGAATTGATCTTGCACGAGAGTGAGGATCGTTCTTTGTAAATTGATTGCGCGAGAGCAAGTTAATTTATCTCGAGTTTTGCAGAGGTGCAAAGAAACTAACCTTGTCCTTAACTGGGAGAAGTGTCATTTCATGGTTAGACAAGGGATAGTTTTGGGTCACCTTATTTCAGAGAGAGGGTTTGAAGTCGACAAGGCCAAAGTTGAAGTGATTGAGAAGCTAGCACCACCCGCCACGGTTAAGGAGATTAGAAGCTTCTTGGGACATGCAGGATTTTACCGGCGTTTTATCAGGGACTTCTCTAAACTTGCTAAACCACTCACTGATTTACTTTGTAAAGATGTTAAATTCTGCTTTGATGAGAAGTGTTTGTTCGCTTTTCAGGAACTGAAGAAGGCCCTAACATCAGCACCTTTCATGCAGCCACCTGACTGGGAATTGCCTTTTGAGCTTATGTGTGATGCAAGTGATTTTGTTGTAGGAGCAGTTCTAGGACAAAGAAGAGAAAAGAAGCCTTATGTTATCTACTATGCTAGTAAATCTTTGGATGAGACACAGAGGAACTACACCACCACTGAGAAATAACTTTTAGCTATTGTTTTTACATTTGATAAATTTAGATCCTATTTGATAAATTCAAAAGTTGTGGTGTACACTGATCATGCAGCGGTTAAGTATTTGATGTAGAAGAAAGACAGTAAACCGCGTCTACTTAGATGGATTTTGCTTCTACAAGAGTTTGACTTGGAGATCAAGGACAAGAAAGGAACTGAAATTTTTGTTGCAGATCATCTTTCGAGGATTGTTGTAGAAAATAATAAAGGTGATGTTATTAATGATTCGTTTCCTGAGGAACAGCTTTTGAGGATTGATCAGATTAAGGCTCCTTGGTATGCAGACATAGTGAACTATCTTGTTGCTAATATCTTTCCTGTTGAATTGAGTTATCAAGGTAAGAAAAGATTTTTAGCTGATGTCAAGCACTATTTTTGGGATGAGCCTTATGTTTTTAGAAGATGTGCAGATGGCATATTTAGGAGATGTATCCCCGAAGAAGAAATCAAGGATATATTATTACAGTGTCATGGATCATCATATGGAGGGCATGCTAGTACTGAGAAGACTGTTTTTAAATTATTACAATCTGGATTTTATTGGCCCTCTTTATTTAAAGATGCAAGAAATTTTATACTGTCTTGTGATAGTTGTCAGAGGATGGGGAACATCAACAAGAGGAATGAGACGTCATTGTCCACAATACTTGAAGTTGAAATATTTGATGTTTGGGGGATTGATTTTATGAGACCATTTCCATCGTCTGGAAGTAACAAGTATATACTCGTGGCAGTAGACTATGTTTCCAAGTGGGTGGAAGCCATTGCTTCTTCTACTAATGATTCTAGAGTTGTGGTGAAATTGTTTAAAAGAATTATCTTTCCACGATTTGGGATCCCACGAGTAGTAATTAGTGATGGAGGCTCTCACTTTATTGAACACATATTTTCAGCTTTGCTTAGAAAATATGGGGTAAATCACAGAGTTGCAACACCTTACCATCCCCAAACAAGTGGACAAGTGGAAATATCGAATAGAGAGATTAAAAGAATATTGGAAAAAATAGTGTCAAGAACAGGGAAGGATTAGGCTTTCAAGCTTGATGATGCGCTTTGGGCATACCGGACTGCTTTCAAAACACGGATAGGTATGTCTCCTTTTCAATTGATTTATGGAAAATCATGTCACCTTCCTGTAGAGCTCGAGCATAAGACGTTCTGGGCGATCAAGAGACTAAATTTTGACTTAAAGAGCGCAGGTGAAAAACAAAAGTTACAATTGAACGAGCTCGACGAGATTAGACTCTTTGCTTATGAAAACACAAAGATCTATAAAGAGAGGACTAAAAGATGGCACGATCGACACATACTCAGGAAGGAGTTCAAACTAGGTGGCTTTGTTCTTTTGTTTAATTCTAGATTGAGACTTTTTTCCGGTAAGCTTAAATCTCAATGGTCTGGACCTTTTTAGGTTAAGAAGACCTATCCATATGGAGCAGTTGATATCAGAGTGAGGAGAAGGGAGTGTTTAAAGTTAATGGCCAAAGGTTGAAACACTACTACCATGAGGAACAGATTGAAGAAGGAGAGAATTTTCTACTTGATGAACCACGAGCAAATCTGAGTGCAGAACGGTCAAGCTAATAACCATTAAATTAGTGCTTCTTGGGAGGCAACCCAAATACTTTTTCTTTTGTTTTTGGTTTATTTTTGTCTTAATTAGTTTTGTTTGGAATTAATTTTTATTTTTCTCATTTTTTAGGTACATTTTTTTGGCTATTTTCTTAATTTCTAGCAAATTACGGTACTACCGTAATTTTTATTACGGTACCGTAATTCCTTGTTGATTCTCTACAGAAAGATTACTTGGATTACAGCACTACCATGATAGATTTTATAGACCATAATTTCCGTCAGTTTTCATCTAGAAAGTTTTGAAATTTTTGAGCATTTTACGGCAGTGTAGTGGTAACTTTCACGGTACCGTATTTTCAAACAATTTTGACCAGAAAGTTTTTGAGTTTTTGTGGAGATTATGATAGTGCCGTGGTGATTTTCACGGTACCGTAAAAATGGAGCATTTTCTTACAAAAACTTTTGGGATTTTCGAACGAAATACGGTAGTGCCGTAATTGTCTTCACGGTGCCATAATCTAACATTTTACTCTGCTGTAATTGTCTTCACGGTGTCTTCAAGGTACCGTAATCTAACCGACCCCACGTGATTCTGGTACCGTATTTAGGGTTCAGTGCCGTGTTTTTAGGGTTTCTTCACTCCAAATCGCGCCGACCTCTGGATTTCTTCGATTCCTTGCATCCCTAACTCTCTTGCGACTCTTCCTAACCAGTTTTTAGCAATTTCCACCTGAGATTTGAGGATTTTGGAGCTCAAATCGAGCTCAGTCACTGTTTTTCCGCTGGATTTCGCCCCTGCTTGTTCTTCCTCGTCCAAGCTTCAATTTAGCTGCTTCCAGCTCCAGAAAGCTTCGCAAGAGGTAGAAGATCATCCCTCAAGTTATTTGGAAGCTCCATTTCAACTCAGAAACCTGGATTTAAAGCTTGAATCCAGCCCAGTTTTCAGCATTGTTCTCCCCTTTGGTAAAAACGCTGTTCGTTCCAGCTTCTTCTTAACTTTGAAATCTTTTGTTTCCGTCATCTTGTCACCGGTCAAGATAATGGTTTCTAAGAGGAAGGGGAAAGCCCCAGCTGAACCCCCAGCTCCTCCATCAAACCCTTTTGGTATCAGATTCAAGGATGAAGTTCAGGAACAAAGGTATAATCAACTTCTTACAGACGCATTGTTAAAACCAAATATACCGACACACGAGCATTAGAGCTCTTGGGATTGAAAGAGGATGTGTTGTGGATGTTTGACCGCATTGCTTCATGACAATTTTTTGACATGACTCCCCAGACCTATCTACCTATAGTGCTGAAATTTCTCAGTAGTTTGGAGGTAGATTGGGATGAGTATGAAGATCGTTCAGCTGAAGGAGAGATCAGATTCAGGATGGCTAACGAAGATAGGAGGTTCACATTCAAAGATATTCGACTCATATTACATCTTCTAGAGAGAGGGCGCACTGAGCCACTAATTGGATTTATTGAAAATGTCTTTTGGAATCAGATCACAGCAGAGACCCAATTTTCACCTTCATTAGCCAAAGCCACAAGCATCTCAAACCCGTGTGTCAGATATGCCCACCGAGTTCTTGCACATACCATCTTCGGGCGAGGAGATAGTGATGGTATGGTTCGTCATACTGAGTAGGTTTTTCTTTGGTGCATGCTCCATGGATATATTGTGGATGTGGCTTTCTTCTTTATGAGACATTTGGATAAAGTGGCTAGGGCTAAGAAAGGAACAATAGTGACAGGAGGATTTCTTACTCCTATAGCACTATACTTGGGGATTGAGCCCTACGAGATCGAAGTCGCTAGGGGCAATGCAAGGATAGACATTGAATCCTACGTTGCCATGAAGATGATTGTACGAGATAGAGATACATATTGCTTGATTCTTTAGCCGGGACTTCCGACCCTGCCACTACCGAACCCTCGAAGGACTACAGTGCAAAATCAAGAAAATTGAAAGTTGTCACCAAGCTGTGTTTCCTATGCCACCCTAGCGCCAAAGACCTTAGTACCACCACCACCTCCTACTTGGGGTGATGACCCATTTGGCATGGGTATGGATTCCTCACCTCCTAGAGCCGCCGATCCACCACCGCACGGAGCCACCGGATCTTCCTCACATCGAGCTGCCCTAGATCAGAGTGATTGGCAGAGCTATCGAGACCTAGGGTTTCAAGCTCTCTCTGCCCAAATGTACCGGCAGGAGCAGCGCATGGAGAGGATGACCGATACCATGAGTCACATCCACCAGGACGTCGAGGCGTTGGGGAACTACATGGAAGAGATGGGCAATTTTCTCTACGATCACTTTGGCTTTGAGGATACCAGGAGGGGTGGTATTTATGGAGATGCAGGAGAGGGAGGTTCTCATGATCCCATGGATGCACCTCAGGCTGAGGGAGACGACGAAGAGACAGACTCTGATGAGTAGATCTTTGTGAGTATCATTTTTCCTTACCTATTACTTACTTGTGCTTTATTGATTATTCATGATTTTATACTTGTGTAGGGAAGGATGACTCTGTCATGCTTCTTGTGTTCGCCGCTTCTGATCCTCGATTAGTTTTCACTGCTACATACTTTCGATTGGGTTGTATAACATGATTCGATATTTGCTATTTGATATTACTTTGATATCGTTGTATCTGATATTTTGATGTTTGAGATTGATGCGCTGTGATGTTCACTATGATATATGATTTTGTTATGATGAGATATATACCTGTGTGGTTTGTTTAAATCATGAAAATACTGCCGTTATCATGCCAAAATTTTTCTTGATGATGAATTACTGTTCATAATGATACTTGAGAATTGGAAATAGATCTAAAATGATGAGTTTATTTCTTTGATATAATCTATTGAAATTTTCTATTGATTGATACATGAAGTTTTGGGTGAATATATTGTTTAATGAATGAGATTTGAAAGTGAAGCAATTCTTTTGAATAAAATGAGCATCTGTTGTATGATTATTGAGTTGATATCAATTGATTTAACCTAGTAGATCATTAAAGTCCATCTTGTTATTTGATGGGAAGTAAGACTCCAAAATCCACAAAGAAAAGTGACTCTCCTATTTGGCACTGCGAAAATTTGGCAGTGGTACCTAAAGTTATAGGTTGAAGTCTGAAAAGAATAACTCCTCTTCTTGGCATTGTATTTGCAATGGTACCTAAGACAAGAGTTGAAGTTCAATAAAAAGTATGTATCTATGTAGGTGCATGCCATGAGAGAGATTCTTTGACATTAACTCCGCTATCTCAAGAAGAATTCTTTCGACTTAAAGAGATATAAGTTCAATTATGTTGGTTATGTGACCAATATATTCTAAATATGTCACCAGAAAAAAGGTGGTATTCATTTTAGAAAATGTCAAAGATGCATGAAAAAGAGAGAGAAAAAAAATTGAGTGGGAAAAGGTTTTGTGATTCTTGTTCCTATAAACAAAGACATCATGGACTCAAAACTAAAACTAGGTGAACTCATGAGATTGAAATTCCATTTATGCACTTTGCGAAATTTTATTTGATTGAATCATGGATCCTAAAGATTGAATTCGGAGGACGATATGTTCATTTGAAATTTTAAGCTATTATTTGATGTGAATTTTTCATATGTGATTGTATCTTAGAAATTTATTCATCATCTGATAGTTTATTTTCATAATCAGTATTATTTTCTTTATTTGCTTGAGGACAAGCAAAGTTTGAGCCTTATGTGTTTGATGACTCTAAATTTTATAGTGTTTTTTATACTTATTAACTAGTCTTTTGGGTCATAATTTTGCTCTTTTGCTTTATTTTCATGCCTTATTTGTCAAATACTTCAGAATCTACACCTTTCTTGGTTTTTGATCAATTTCAGATAAAAAGGCATCATTATCACAAGTTTTCGAGCAATTTCAATGCATGGACAAATTCTAATCATCAAGAGGAGTTTACACATCAAATTTCAAGACAAACCAAGTTTTCCATCGAAATTACGGTAGTGCCGTAATCAATTTTACGGTCGTAATCTGAAAATATGGTACTACTGTAATGGATTTCAAGGCAGCAGCTCGCAGAGAATTTTTTGGGAAATTACGGCACTACCGTAATGAATATCACGGTACCGTTATTTCAGTCCAAATTCCAGTAGAAACTTCAGAGGATTTCTGGAGAATTACGGCACTACCGTAATGGTTTTTATGGTACCGTAATTTCAGGCAAATTTCTCACATAAACTTTCAAGAATAATCAAGGAATTTACGGCACTACCGTGACAAATTTTACGGTACCGTAATTCCAGGTCATTTCCTTACAGAAACTTCCGAAGCCATTACGGCAGTACCATAACATTCATCACGGTACCGTAATTATGCACCCAGTTTCTCGATTTTTCCACCGAAAACTTAAAAAGATGATTTCTCAAGATTTAGGGCACCAATTGAAGATCCATAAAAAGGGGAAGACTCAGCATTAGGAGGGAGGGATTTTGGAAGCAAAAGGAACAATTTTCATTAACGATTGAGGGAGAATTTCATAGACCATCTCCAGCCACGATATTTGAAAGGAAGCTTCGCCTGAGGAAGGAGAACACACCACAGAAGTTTTAGAGTGAAAGGAGGCCGATCAAGGGAGAAATCAATGAAAACGTGGTCACGTGCACTGTTCATCGTGACTCCACACAAATTACGGGCTGTAATTTTGATTACAGCCCTATTTTGTAACTTTTACTCCTCCCTTTCGATTTCTAATCATTCTAAAACCATGTTTTGCTATAATTCTTCCATCATGCTAGCTTAAACTTTATTTGGGACAAAGGGTATAATCCCCTTGATATTACAATGACTAGATGATCTTTATTTCATCATGATATTTTTTGGTATGGTAATTTTACTTAAGTGATTAATGTCTTTAATCGTCTCTAGTTTCAATCATTAACATGTGTTAGAGTTTTGTGCTATGGACTGAGAAAATGATATGTGTTGTGTCTGCAAGTGCACGGATACTTCGAAGTAATAAAAAGATATCGAACCACAGAGCCCTACGTGTTAAGTACCAAATAGTTGTATTTTTACTAGCTAAGCAATCGATTACGATGCAAGTAAACGAAAGGAAATTGTGTGAAATATCAGAAAGAGAAACTAGGACTAGGGTTTCATCTGCCTTAATTTCCATGACTAGATATGAATAGATATTCGTCAATCAAATTTCATTATGATAAAGATATAATTTACTTCATAAAGGGATTATCTCACTTTCGTGCAGACAATCATACAAGGGACCGATCCTCGCTTTCACGCAAGATCTATCCCATGCTGTAAATAAGTAAATCATCAATCAAAGAACTTAAGGATCACTTTCGTGCATCTGAATTCTAAGTTGATCATCTCAAGTGGAAACTCAAGGATCACTTTCGTGCATCCGAATCTCAACACAGGTTCGACTTAAGGTTCTCCAACGTTCCGATCCTCACTTTCGCACAAGATCTTCATGTTTAACAAAATAACTCGATCCTAGATCCTAATTTCTTACGGTGAGTTCCTAATATTCAATTTTAGGGTTCCAAGTTCTCAAGCAAATCTCCTTTCAGTCCATATTGCGAAAACTCTAAAAACATGCAATGATAATAAGAAAACAATTGAGAGTTATAGGCAATCATTACATAAGTAGAATCATCATAATAAAATTATACTGACGAAATAAAAGTTATCTAGTCATAAAAAATCAAGGGGATTACACCCCATGTCCCAAAAGATATCTAAGCTAACATGGAAGAAGAATTACAATAATCCATAGTTTAGAATGATCAGAAATTGAAAAGTAGGAGAAATAAACTTTACAGCACGGCTGTAATGGAAATTACAGCCGTAATCTTGCAAGTGAACAGTGTTGGCGCTCGCTCTTTTGTTGATTTATCTTTCGACCAATATCCTTTCGCTCTAAAACTTCTGGGATATCCTCTCCTTCTCCAGGCGAAGCTTCCTTGTAAAAATCGCAGCCTGAGATGGCCTCTACGCCTCTCGGTGAAAGGCCATGCCCTATAAATGCCCTTTCTAATTTCTCTCTAGATAGTGGATCCAAATTAGGGCTTTTGCTCCTCTTGTCTTCTCCTCGTTGAGACGAGTTTATAGCTTCTTTTGGATCTCAATTTGGTGGTCTATAGCTCGAGAAATCGTCTGCGCAAGATTCGGGCTTCAAAAAGTCCGGAAGAATCGCGTGCCAGGAATAGAATTACGGCTGTGTTTTCTATTACGGCGGTGCTGTAATTTCAGCAAAGTTTTCTGTGAATTCTAGGTCAAAATTACGGTACCATAAAAAATATTACGGCATTGTCGTAATTCTTGGCAAAAAATTACAGCCATAATAAAAATTACACCCGGGGTGTATTTTTCAAACTTGCTCCGATTTGCATGAAAATTGACAGGCGACTTCGTCTCAACGTCTAGAATTCATTGGTGTGCTCAGATCTTCCAAAATCCATCAAAATATGGCACTTTTTACCTGAAAATCATTAAAAACAAAAAATAGTGTAGATTCCGTAATATTTGATAAATATAGCTTAAAAACAAGCTAAAGAGCATGAATATGACACAAAAAGACCAATGAAATAACACAAAAATTTACTATATATTTTGGTGTCTTCAAACACATAAGGCTCAAACTTTGTTTGTCTTCAAGCAAATGAATAGAATAAAGAACAATGCTAAGTATGGAAAATATGCTCTTTTATGAAAAATAAATTTCTAAAGTATAATCACTCATGAAATATTCCACCAACTGTTACACAAAGTTTCAGATAAATACATCATCCTTTGAAATTAATCATTAAGATTCACAACTTTGATCAAATAAAATTTTGCAACTCGTATAATAAAAAGAATCTCAGTCTCATGAATTTACTCAAGTTTCAGTAAGATAAAATCTCATGGTGCCGAGACCATAAAAATCCTCGATAAATCATATCAAGTCCCATTCTTGCCTTCTAATGCGTAGCACTCATCAAACTATCGATCGATGGTGTTGTGCAATGTCACTAGAGATTTTATCTAGTCTCAATTTTTGTCCCAGGTCAAGAATCATAGTTGATATGGGAAAGCTATGATTCATTTGAGACTGGTATATGTGCTAGTTGAGCATGAGTTGCTAACACAGGCATATGGGTATATCAAGGGAGATATACTAGACTGACCCGCTATGAGGATTCATCTTGGTGTCACAAGATGAATATCATAGTAACAGAGGTATGCTTGTCCTTAACTTGAGGGCATTGATATCTTTATATGATAAGTGATATACTTTGATACAACCTAACGCTTCACCGTAGCAAGGGAGTCATAACGATTATCATTGAGTGTATTATAAGCCATATGAGAGATTCAATGTGCCAATAGAGGATTTGCCCCTTCCTTGCGAGGAAACTTGATGTCCATGGCGCCCCTACAAGGATGCATGACTAAAAGTGTATGGACATACCCAGGTGAAAACCTGATTTAGTCATGACCATTTGATTGGGTTAAACAAATGTGACACACTTGTCCAATCTAGACATCAGCCTGGCAAAAGGACAGACACATACATGTATTTTTGTCGTAGTTTTAGGGGATGTCGATGATGACTCAGTTCTAATGACTTGGGTAACCATGATGCACTTCTAGGTGTTACTCATTGCTTATGATAATTTTATATTATCATTGCCAACATCTGAAGAACCTACAGGGTCGCACACCTAGACACTTGAGGTCTCATACTGATCAGATAGCCTCATATTGAATCATTGTGTGATTCGGATCATTTTGGGAGACTGATGCTTTGAGATTTCTTCTATGGTGATGATATTTTATTTAGTTCATGTTTGACCACTAGTTGACTTCTAGTGGACCATGTTTGACGTGTGTTGTCAAAATGAGTCAAACAAGGGTCTTAATATAAGTTTGGACTTGGCACTAAAATCACATAAATAAATAAAATTATTAATTGGCAAGAGAATTTTTTTCTTGGCTAATTAATTGGACTAGGCACTTTTTACATTAAATATATTTATATATTTAATTGTATAATATAAATAGGTGTAGACATGATTAAAATAATTAATATATTTACTAATTTGTGATTAAGTGAATTTAATCAAATATTTTATTCATGCTTGACCAATTTGGCAAAATATATTTAATAGATTTAATGATGACTTGGCCTAGGCACATTCTTCATTCTATTTAATATATTTATATATTAAATTTAATGAAAAATAATCGCCAAGAATAGTTAGTTGATCTATTATACATAGAGAGGCTCTCTTGGGTGATTCTTACAGCAATTCTCTTCTCTCATCTCCAGTTGTTGCCTCCCCTCTCCTCCTTGGCATGAGGGTCTTGAAGGTGATAATATGTAAAAGATTTTGCATCAAGGTTGGGATAAGTGGAAGTGCTTCCCACTCCTTGTCGCCAACTCTCCCTCTTCTCCTTGGCATAGGCGCAAGTTGAGAAGACCTAGAGGTGTGGATCTCACCTCCTGAAGCTACAACCAAGCGTGGAGGTTGGAGAGACTTTGAGGAGCCTGTGTGTGTGCGATTGTAGAGGGTGTACACTTGTGTGTCTTCATCATCGACTTGCTCCAGAAATTTACTTGATAAGAGACTACTCTTCATATCCTTCGTTTTTCTCTCGTAAGGGATCCTAGCGTCACGGAATTCTATTTCGGGCCCATTGTTTCCACTGTGTTTTAAAATTTTAAATTGGCCCAGGGATTCCAACACTGATCGCTATGCGTAGAGCCAGTCACAGTTCATGAATGAGTCACATGTGCAGCCATGAAAGTCCTTGTGAAGAAGGACTCATGGCCATGACCGTGAATATCTCGTCTGACCTCTGTTTTGTCCCAAATTTTACATGTAGCTTCATCTTTTCCTTGAGAACCATTCCATGGTCTCAAAACTCATTAAATCCATTGTTTTTGCCTGTATTTTCATGAAAACAAAAAAAAAGTAAAGATTTCATACTATAGGAGATAAAAATATTAAAAATTTGTATAAAACCATACAATTGAGCACAAAATATTATTTAAATTATAGAGAAAAAATATGATGTAAATACAACTCATCAGTGACGACAATGAATCTCCTTCAAGGTGCAAGAAGAGTTTGAGGGGCTAGTCTCCATCCTTGGTGCATCCTCTTAGAGGATTGGCGCTTTTATTGAAGAAGGCAACTTCTTCTTCATTTGTGCAACCTTGGTGGTGGCGCAAGCTCTTGAAGAAAGGGACATCATCACACCTTGGCGCATCATAGTGGTGGCACAAGTAAGATGGTGATAACTCCTAGAGGCATGATCTCTCCTCCCAAGTCTAGCACTAAGCGTGGAGATAGAGGGATCTCTAGGAGCCCGTGTGTGCACGACTGTAGAGGACGCTCCCTTGCACATCTATATATCGTCATCGACCACTCATGAATTACTCATAAAGGTATATATTCTATCACATCCGGTGGCTCTCTCGTATGATGATCTTCTTGTTGGTTTTGGAAACTTCTTTAAGGCATTACTTCCAGTGTGCTTTAATTTTTAAATTGTCTGGGGTTAATCAATAGTTGTATCAAAGCCAACATATGAGACCCATGTAGTGTATTTAGGTTTTCTACATATGCCACATGTCATAAAAATTTTTGAAAAATGTTATCTCATGTTTTTCTGATTAGAAAAACATAGGTCTGTCTTTCATAACTTCTCATGTGTATCTTTGTGATTTTCCATTTCTTCACACGTGTGGATAGACCCACTATGTAAGAATTAATTTCTCATCGCACATGAGGATAGACCTACTATGTGAGACTTGTGAAGATTATGCGGGGCATGGACTAGTTGATTACCCTAATCTTTGCCGATTCTCAATACTTACAAGGGGTGGCAAGTATGCTTAGAGCATACATGCACCACTTGTAGAGAATCCTAAGAGAAACGAAAGTCCAAGAAACATTTATCATGAGTTGTTGAGGTTGACAAACAAGTTTTAATGAAAAACTAAAAATTTGGTTATTTGTTGGTTTTTCATTGCATGTAGAAAGAGCATGAATATGTGCTTTTATTGATGCACTATGATATGGTTATAGACAAGCCCCTCTGCGTGACTTGGATGTATTAATTGTGAGGCCTGTGTGTTGCTCTTTTTAATATTAAAATATTGTAAATCTATATTAGGTCTTGTTTTTGGCTTTGGAGAATTCAAGATTAAGGACATCCTTGGTGCTCTCCTTAAAGCTTAATGGCTTGGCGGCGCATCTTTGCATGGTGGCGCACCTTGTATGGGTGGGGGCACACCTTGTGAGGATGGCACATACTAGGTAGGCGGAACCCTAGAAGGAGTCTAGGAGCATCAGGACTGGCTGAACCATGAGGTGTACTTAGGGTTTCCTATATAGCACCTCTATGGTTTGTGAGCTGACCCTTGGAGATGAAGACCTAGGCAACGCACCTAGGGTTTGGAGTAGAGCCCTTTACGCACTTTGGGCTAGGGCTGCTATCTTGGGTGCATGCGTTTGTATTGGATCCTTGCCCTAGGCGCATACTCTCTTGGAGTCACCCCAAACCCTCTTGATGCCTCCCTCTTCCTCTCTTGGTGGCATGAGCACTTGGGTTGGCGACTTCATCCACTTGTGTTGGCGAGAACACAAGCAAAGCATTAAGAGGCGCAAGTTGAGAAGACTTTCCATGGCGCTTCTTCCTCCTACCATTGGTGCAAACAACTTGGAATTGGCGCAAGGTGATGAGCTCTCCCTTAGAGGCATGGATCTTCGTCCCAAGGCTAGCATCGGGAGAGGAAGAAGAGATCTTGAGGAACCAGTTATGCGCATGATTGTAGAGGACATTCACTTGCGTGTCTTCATCATCGACTGCTCCTGAACTTGCACAAAAGCTACATGCTCTACACATCCACTACTTTTTCTCTCATAAGATGATCTTCCTTATTTTTCCGTGAAACCTACTTTGGGTCAATTCTTCTGCACTTCTATTTTTGTTTTAAATAGACCCGGGGTTTCCCAACATAAATATACCATGTAATATTTATTCATTGAATAAAAATAAATGTCGTTATCATGTTGATCACTATGCCTGCATAGAAGTCTTGGATAATATGATAATGCCCTAGAGATTAATTTGACTTAATCTCATAAATGAGTTCCTAGTCAAAGTATCTTAGTGGATAAAGGACAATCTTGGTATATGTGAGACTAGTATGTGGGTTGGATGGATAGTGGGCATCAACGAAAACATATAGGTGCATTGAGCAAGATGCACTAGACCGACCGACCGTGAAACTATGACTTGGTGTCACAAGTCAAGATTCACAAGTAACAGAAGGTGTTCTAGTCCTTAAACTTGAGGTCATTAGCACTTATATAAGATGAGTAACATACTTTTATATAGCCTAACACTTCTACATTACCGGGGAGTCATAACGGCTATTATTGAGTATGTCATAAGTCATATGTGAAGTATGAGTGATCAACAGAGAATTTGCCGCTTCCTTCTCAAAAGGAGTTTGATAATTGAGGGTCCCCTCCGTAGGTGTTTAACTGAGAGTATATGTCCATACCTAAGTGATTAAATTTTCTACTTGAGTCACCCTACACGATTGGAATAGCAAGTGTGGCACACTTGTCTAATCTAGGATTATCAACAAGCAAATGCATTGTATTGCATATATGAAAACTTGGTCACTACTTAGGCTTTGTTAGCTGACAATATATTCCTATAGTTTGGGTAGCATCAATGCTTTGCTAGAGGCCACTCACTACTTGTGATAATTTATCTGGTTCATCACTGCTAACGTCATATGGAACCTACAGGGTCGCATACGCAGATAGTTGGAGATCACTTTATATTTGGGAGCCTTGGATCGAATTATGGATTAATTCACGTCTATTTAGATAATTAGATATGTCATATCATAGCATGATTGAATATACAAATTATATGATTTGATCTATGACAAAAATAGGGCTAGGCATCCATTCTCATGGTCTAGAGAAGCTAATTGGGCTTTAGGTTCAATAAGAGATAAGCTATAGAGCCTAGGGCGCCTATGAGACTTGAATAGGAGGCCTAAAGCATGAATAAGCTATAGATAGAGCTCATTGGACTTAGAGCCAAATGAGGGCTGAACCAAGAGGCATCCAACAAGAGAGGCACATATACAGGATGAATCACCTCATTGGGCCAAGAGCCCAATGAACCAAGGGGTGGGTGGCTACACTTTGTAAGAGATGAAGCAAGGGCTTTAAGCCCTGGCCTAGGACTTGGCCCTGGTCTTGTCACTTAATGGAGGTGCTAATAGGAGGCACCACTTCCAAAATGGAGAGCATGTCTAGCCAGGCCATGCATGGCACGATTGCCTTGATGCGAGGTGATCAGAAAAAATGATTTGGCATTCATTGGTAAGTCTTCCCCTCTCTTCCATTTAGCACCTTGTCTAGGCACATAATCAAGGCATGACCAGTCAACCATGCCTTGTGAGGGAAATGTTTGGTTTTGTATAAATAAGTAGGCATGGGGTTTGGCCATAATGTACAATACAATTCTCTTTTCCTCTCTCTGTGTAGTCAACACCCACCTCTCTCTATGCACCGATGGCCTCCTCCTTTGCCATGAGCACAAGGTCAGGTTCCTACTTCCGAGGCTAGCATCAAGTGCGAAGTGGAGTGATCTCAAGGGGTCACTTTGTGGATACCGGTAGAGGTCGAATACTTTAGTTCCTACAGTCATCGATGTCAAGTATGCTTCAAAGGTAAAATTATTATCATATCCCTTAGCTATTCTCACACGGATCCTCTTAGCATGGGGAAAAATTATTTTTCGCTGCGTATTTTTCTATCTGCCTGCAATTTTTCCCCAACATTTATCCTAATTTATAAGTTATGCTCTATTTAGTACCCCAACTTGATGTCAAACTAATATCCACTCTTGTGGTTTATTAATTAAACTTATTAAGTTCTATGACAAATTTGATCAACTCCTCAAGTGAATTAGAATTACTCTCGTAAAATTAATTATAGGATTTCCAACATTATGAGTCACCTCTTAGTATATCTCACAAAATCTAAAGCACGTAATTATTTGGCTAGAATAAAAACACAATCAAATTCACTATAATTAAATTAACATGTAATCCATGTGTTAAGTCATAAGAAATGCAATGGGTCCTATAACCCAAAAGTAAGTTTGTGCTATAAGAATTGTCATTATAATTCTAGTATTTTTCAATAAATGACAACAATTAAGATAAATTATAAATAAAGAGTAAATTAGCAACTTTCCCGTGAAGAATTATTGCTTGAGCTCCTGTGGATATTTGGCCCTTAATTGTGATTGAGATCACAGGTTGTGACCTTTATTGTTCTTATGTTCTTTGTGAGAAAGAGCATTATTTGTTGTGAAAAAAAAATTGATTGGATGCCCTAAACTTTTCTATTTGGAAAATTTCTACCATCGTGACAATCACATCTCGTGATTTTGATCGTGGTCTATGGTCATCATTTCCATTTATCTTAAAATTTGGTGGGTGGTTTCATCTTATTATAAGAAATCTTATCATGACTTCATGTCTTGAAATCTATCAGTTTTCAATGATTTTTACCTAAAAATACACAACTATAGGAAAACCATAAATTATGTACCAATTAATCATAAATAGACAAATTTTTAATGTAAATATACTTAAATATGGCTCAAATTGGTATTTAAAACATATAGAAAATTATGCAAAACTTTGAGTGATCAATAGCACACAAGTGACTGCCTTCTACCAGTATCCACATAACGACATCTTGATGATCAACCCAGTCCACACTTAGTGCTAGCCTTCGAGAGAAGGGATCTAAACCATGGAATTTCTCTTGGAGCTCATAGTCATAAGAGAGAAGAGGGAGAGGGGTGGTGGCAAGGAGAAAGTGAGACAGGATGGCTAAGCACATGCAACTATGTCTATAGCCTTTTGCATTTATCCATTTATCTACAACTATGTCTAAGCACATGCATCATATATAAGTGCCAATGACCTCAAATCTAAGAACCAATATAGCTCCATCACTTGTGGACCTAACTTGTGACACTCAAGTCATAGATTCATGATATGTTGGTCTAGTACATCAACTACTAGATGCACTCATATGCCTATATTGATGTCACACACTTAACCAGCACACATACTAGTCTCACATATATCAAAGCTGTCATTTATCCGATAAGGTGCTTCAACTATGACTCAGTTATGAAATTCGATAAAATCAATCTTTATAAACATTATTATATTATCCTACACATCAATATTGTCATAGCAATCAACATGATAATGGCAATGTATTTATTATTCAAATAAATAGATGAACATATTATAAATAATTAGTCTTTAGAACATACAAACTACCACATATAACCATTGATCCTCCCTCACCTCACTCACCATCTTACTCAGTGGACTCAAAAGGCATATTAGGTCTAAGGGGTCAACCATGGTGACCATATTACTTTGTTATCAGTTTTATTTAGCTCGATTGTTGTTGGCCCGTTCTTGTTGATTTGGCCACCCTTCACTCTTTGTGTTGGGTCTCTTGCATAGGTCGTTCTACTAGTTTTTCTTCCTACTCACTATCTATTATAACTATTTTGGTACTCTATGTTACTCCTATTCATGATAGGGATTCCTATTTTGTGATCTCACGGTTTCTCACTATGCCGTTGGAGTTTTGTGATTGATTTCAAGTGGTTTCCCCAACGTCGTCTGTATATTGTAAGAGCTTCTTGAGTTCCAGTTATTGGTGGTCTTTACTAGTTTTCTATGCAAAATGTGTGTGTGGGTTGTGTATGTCTGGAAATCATTATATATGTGTTATAACCCACTTAATGGGCAACTCATTAATTTGGTGAGCTAAATAATAACATGACCCAATTTATTAAAATAGGTAAGCCCAAGTTGATAGTAGTAATCTCACTAAGCCTATAATATATAGTATTTTTCTCATACTTTCAATATGTAACTAAACTGAAATATTATAATCTTCCCCACTTATATCAATCCCAAGCCCTAACACATATCCCAGAATCAACCCATACTCGGGGGAATATAAGGGTCAACCCAAAAGAGTCTCCAACATCCTTAGTAGCCCTTTCTTATTGGGCTTTCACCATGCTTAAGGCTAAGTTTTACTTTGATACCATTTGTTATGACATGCCTATTGAGCAAATTCATCCATTAACTTATTGAGCCAAATGACAACAACTCTCAATTTATAAAAATATTTAAGTCTAAGTTAATAGTAATAAGCTAGACTTGGCAATTCGGTCAGTGAGTCATAAACGAGTCATGTTAACTGTGACCCGTGACCCGATTAAGCCAACTCGAACACGATCCGTTTAATTAATTGGGTCAAACTGTCTAACACGAACATGACTTGAATATAATCAGGTCAACCCGACACGACCTGAATAAATCATTTATCATTCATATTTTAAACATAAATAATAAATTTTTTAAAAAAATTATTAAAATTAATAAAACTTTGGGCTTATGTGTGGGTCGAAATGTGGGTTAAAAGATAGTTATAAGATATTTGGGCTTATGAGTTAGCAATAGGAATTAGATGAGCCTATATTTAAATTTTTTATATATAAATATATTATGTAATCAGGTTAAGCGGGTCAACCTATTTATAACCCGACACGACTCGATTATTTTCGGATCATAAATGGGTTGACCTGTTTATAACCCAAACATAATTATGGCTGACTCGGATCCACCTAACTTCGTATCGGGTTAGATCGGATCAATGGGTCAGAACGGGTCAGATTTTGCCAGGTCTAATAAGCCTACTAAGTTTTAATATTATATAAATTTTTTTTCCACTTCTAATATAAAACTAAATCATACTATCATATATCTGTTTCCTGTTTATATAATTTTTTTTTGTATGGAGAGGGATTTGCACTTGGGTTATAGAGGGAATTCTCATAAAAAAAAATTTTGGACGTTTTGTGAAAGGCCCAACTAAGGCTTTCTGGACGTGTCATGTATTATTTTATCTTCTATCTACAGACTAACCTGCCATTCGAAAAATAAAAAAATAGAAAGTAAAAATAACAGCTGTCAAAAACAGCGTACGTTAGTGCTCAACGGCGCAGGAAATAAAATACCAGTTGCTTTCCTGTTTTTCCCTCGATCATCGCTTCAATCTTCATGGGCTTCCCTAATTCGCCTTCTATCCTTCCATCAATTCCAGGTAATCTCTTCCCAAAAGTTCAATTGTTTGGGGTTCCAATATCTACATTTATATTTTGAAGGTTGCTGTCTTTCTTTTTGAACAATAAATGATTTGGATTCTTGAACTATTGATTAGCCAAAAGTCGCCTTTTTTTTTTCCATTTGAACAATACATTCCATCTTTCCATCTTTTTCCTTCTCAAGTTGAGATATTCACGGAGCAATTGCGTAGATATTTTGTTGATTCGATCATTGCACAGCCAACCAGAAGTGCAATTTGAATCGACTCTAAGATGAACCGGCGAGGAACAAGGCATATTCATCCAACGGAATTTCCCTATCCAATCAAGAAAAAGAAACTGTTCCTCACTTTTACCAGACTTCCAGATCAGCAGTAAGGTAACCGTTTCTTCCTTCAAAGATCAAGGACCTTTCCACGACTGGAGTTGTGATGAATACAACAAGCACAATGTCGGAAGACGGAGTAGATCTCTGTGGTGGGTGCTCCGGGTGCTCCACAGTCGCAACGTTGTCCAGGATGATTTAAAACCACCGGAGCTGTCAGATCTTTGGTGATCCCTGGTGCAGCAATCAAAGTCTGCAGAGTTTGGTTGAAGCATCTAACTTACCTTTAATTCTGAACTCTCAACAAGATCAAACATGAGTTTGCAGAGTTTTGGTTGAAGCACTTTGCACAAAGCTGCAGAGGGAGCCGAGTGCATTGATAGGCGCCAACAACTTGGGACTTGCTTGTCTTATCTTCTGGACATTTGGCTTGAATCTTATGTTTTTTACTGTTACCGTCTAGCTATCCTGCTTTAATGGATTCCTCTTCTGTCCTCACTAAATTGAGCTTAGGCGCCTCTTCCCTTGAATGGTTTATATTAGAACTATTCCCAAAATTTCCTTGGAAGGAATTATGTGTTTCTTTTGTCTATACTCTTCATACAAGGATTTAACGGGATATGTTGTTTGGACTATTTTACAGGCAGAAGAGCAATTTGATTCTAAGAGGAACGGGAAAAAAACTATATCAAAGAGATTATGCGAGGGAATCGAACTCATTTTTGGGAGGTAAATGGACGTAACAATGACATTGACGATAGCACAATGGATAATATCAAAGGTCCCAATGTGTTAGAGCGGGCAAAAGATGAGATTGAGGCTATTGTGCATACAATGCATTCCAGGATAAGTTCAGATCAGGAGCAACTTGCATCTGAAGATGGTAATTGGTAGCTTCTATGTTATTTTCTTTTATAATTTGATAACGTTGGAATCTAGTCCTTTAAACTCTCTGAATTTGACACGCATAAGCTTGAACGAAAGAAAATCAACTAAAAAACTATCTGTTTGTGTAGGCTAGTTAGTGTTGGTTGTAAATTTGTAATAGCATTATAATTTGAGTTTTTTTTTTTCTTTTCTCTAACAATATAATGTAGCTTCTGAATAATTTTTTTTTTTGTCCAGAGATAAAATGACAAACCCTTGACAGCTCCACATTGTATTCTATAAGCATTCTTTAACGAGTTTGTTGTTGTGCTAATGAATTTGGTAGTTTCTTTTCACTCCTCAATATATGCTCAGCCGATGATACACCAATGCTTGGTATCGGTCTAAGTGATGTTGTTAAACGACTGGCCTTTTCTGTTCTATTGGTCACAGGGAACGAAGTGAAACCATCTAGGATTGCAAGAGTTAAGGGATGGATTGAAGAACATGTGCACAAAGAGGTAACACTCCTTAAGGAGACTCATGGTAGGAGAAATGACATTGATGAGTACACTCCTATTGACAAAGTCAAAGGGCCAAACGTGTTTGAACGTGCCAAGGAAGAAATTGAGGCCCTTGTGGGAACTGTACATCCAAAAAATGATCCTGACAATAAGCAACAGAAGGAGAAGGAAGGATTCTGGGAATTTCTTGCAAAACGTCTCGAGCGATGCTGCCATCCTTTTGGTGGAAAGAGAGACTAGCAGTAAAGGTTTTGTTGAATATTGATGATTGGAATTCATAGTTATCAAGCATGTGTATGTTCTTCTATTTCCTGAGTGCGGGTATTAGGTTCTCTACAGAGTCCGCTTCTGCAATCGTTTGGTAAACATGAAAGATCTGGTGTTGCATCACATAGCTATAGCCTCGAGACGATTGCTTAAATCAAAATGTGGGTGCCCATGCCGACTTTCAGTTCTCTTTGTGGATTGAAATCAAATATGAAATTTGTATTCAAACTATTTATTTATTAACAAAATTCCTCCTTATGAAGTATGAACTGCTCTTGGAGTTGCCATTTTAAATGAATATCCTGCATTTGAACGCGGTACACTCCTGAAATTGTGATGTTTTCTCTTCAATTGCTAACATTGTGCTACTAAAAACTGTGTATGTATACTTACAGAAACTCTGAGAGTATGCTATGAAACTTAAAAGGTGAAGGGAAACAATTCAAGATGCCGGATTTCCATGTAGGGGTGAGTATTCGGTAAAAACTGAATTACCGATTACCGAATTACCGAAAATCGAATTGCCGAATACCGAATTGTTAAAAACGATTCCGAACCGAATAAGTAATTTATCGATCGGTAAATTATCGAATTACCGATCGGTAAATCGATAAATCGGTAAATTCGATAATTTACCGATTTTACCGATTAAACGATTAAAAAATATTAAAATATTATCTAATTAATTTATTAAAAAAATAAGAAAAAAATAAAAATTAATAAATCGGTAAATCGGTAAATCGGAGATTAATAACTAAAAAATAGATATTAGAGATAATAAATTAGAGATTAATAAATAAAATTTTATTGTTTTATATATTAATATATATGTATCGGTAAATCAGTAATTTACCGAACCGACACTATTTTTACCGAACCGAAAACCGAATACCGAATAATATAAAAACCAATACCGAACCGAAAACCGAAACCGAAATTACCGAACCGATTTACCGATTTACCAATCGGTAAATTCGGTAAATACCGAATAGTGCTCACCCCTATTTCCATGGGAGAATAACGAGTTGTGCTGCTTTTTTAGTCTCCCTTAGGGAGATAGAATGCTACACGAGAGCGACCCAAATTCTAATGTATCTAGGTGAGTGACAAGTGCTATTTTTGTTCAGTAGTTGGTAAGAGCTTGAGTGTATTGTTGATCAACACACAGAAACGGGCTTAAGCATAGCATAGATTAGCATTTGAGGAGCCAAACCTTATGCAACTTGGCTGCTATTTAGTCATGCAAATATGCGAGTTTAACGTAGAGAAAAATGTCACACTTATTTTTCTTGAGTGATCTAAATTGAGTGATATGAATAAAGATGTCAATCTTTCCGAGTGATATGAGCTACTGATTGACCAAGAGTATAGTTTCCCAAGCAACTAGTAATTTAAATACCAAACGATAGATTATTAAGTAGCTAAAGAAATATGTTTGAGTGAACTATCTAAGAGGATAGACAAGCTTTTAGCATGGACATGTGTAGAAAGTGTGACCCCATCGTACAGACAATGTAAAAAAGATAAGAGCATTTATGATATTTTTATTTCATATAACAAAAAACAAACAATTTCATCATGTGATTTTTGCACAATCATACTCAATGCATCGCTATTTTATTTTCTATACTAGATTTATATTTTAAACAAAAAGTGTATTATTGTAATTACTTTACCCATTTGGTACGATGAGCATTCAATTTATTGTATATTAAAAAAACACTGATGATTACTTTTTAAAATAAATTTTATATTAACAAGAAAATGTCTTCATTGTCTGAGTGATTGAACTACTGCATAAAACTCTTTATCATCATAGGTTAAATATTTTTATTTTATTTTATATAGTTTTCACTAAAATAAGCTATAGGGTGTCCACTTCAAACATTATATTAAAGTTAGATAGTTTAAGAATATGAGCATATGTCATTCTAGTGTTGAGTTGACATATATAATCCAGTTAAATTATCCTTATTTTCAACAACTAGTGATAGGAGCTATTATAGTATTGAAATTTCTAATAACTGTAAAACCCGAGAATTTTGATGTATTAAACCTCGGTATGTGACTCATTTTAATTATCTATAATCAGGTATTTATTAACCTTGTTGGTGGGATTTTTTGGCTAAGGGGAAAATTATTCTCCTGCAGGGCAAAAATAAGTTGCTGTGGGGGAGTCTTGAACCAGAGACCTCTCCTGTGTGTGTTGGCCTGGCTACCAGAGTTCCAGCCCAGTCTTTGTGTTAGGTATGTGGGCGCCCCCTTATTATGTGAGTATGCAGATTAAAACAAGAACTCACTTAAGTGATTTGGCCCCACATTGACTTGCTTTCGAAAATTCAGCAACCCTAGCCGCCCCTTTGCTCTTCTCCCTCTCGTGGACGATTGCTGCAGCCGCGCCTTCCCCTTCGTCCAGCTCCCTTTCCGGTGAGGTTCCGGCGGTGGTGCTTGGTTTTCCGGCGTGGTGGACGGCGGCGACGTGTGGAAGCTTCAAACAACTCCTCTTGCTCACGGTTTGGCTGCAAATCACCCCCAAGGCGAGTGGAAACCTTAAGTTACCTCTATTCCGAGTTTATAATCTTTCCTTGACATGTTTCCTTGCTTGGTGATGGAAAACGAGTAGGTTTATATGTTCCCTTACCATGAAACCGTGAGCATCATTTGGAGTTTCGAAAATCTGATTTAGGGGCTCTAATCATAGGGCTTTTCGTTCCTTACTTGATTAAATGTCTTAGGAGAAGGAGTTATCATGTTCTTGATCTTCAATTTGATTGTATGATGTATTCATGAAAAACCCTAGAATATGACATGCGCCCATGCCCTAAATTGATGAAATTTCATGCTAACTTTTGGGGAAAACTTAGGATTCATGAAATTAGTAGTATGAGGGAATTTATCATGAATTTTATGCTATTTTTGGAGCCTTAATTCATGCTGGCCGAAATTTACCCTAGGGGTATTTTGGTCAATGTTCAGTTAACTTTTGGGGCAAAGCTGTTATTCATGTAATTGAGTTTATATGGTGCTTAAATATGATTTTTGCCTAATTTTAGGAATTTTCTATGCATAGTTACAAGTGTAATCGTTCTCTTGAAATTAAGTGATGGTAATGTGTGCAATGTTTGTAAATTCTGTTTGATAACCTAGAATATAGATGTTACAATCTAATTGCATGAAATCTAGGATTAACACATTTTACCTGTATGGAAACATTTGTTGAGAACTTAGCATGGTATCTTCCTAACCTGATTGCATGAAACTTAAGGACTACCCTGTCTAAGACATTTATGCTGTTTAATTAATTTCGAGTGGTGAATGATATCCGGGTGTTAGTCTTTTGCTATAAGTGTGTGGCATAAGTCATGTCCATTATGTGTGACCCTGGAGATGTTGTGAAGTGAGGCAAAGTGTCACGCCTTGGTCAGGCGGGGGCCACCACTTGATCTTCCTTCACAGATGTGATTAGTTTAGCATAAGAGAGACAAAGTGCCACGCTACTGGTAAGCGAGGGCCACCTCTTGAACTCTCTGACTGCTGTGTGACCAATGTGGGGAAACAAAGTGCCACGCCGTGACTTGGCGGGGGCCACCTCTTGATTTACCACATTGTCTGAGTGGGTAGATGGAGATCAGCGTGCCACGTCTTAGCTAGACGGGGGCCACCTCCTGATTCCTCCCCTACTGTTTGGCATGCATGCATTCTCTGAGCCCTGACGAGGGAAGGGTCGGACCTTTGTGGTCGTTTCGTTCTGTTCTGGATTTGGACATGTTAGGATGTGCATCTACGTATGTGTTCTGTTTCGCCATGTGATATGCACGTTTCTATTTCGGTTTTGTTGTATTATGATTAGATTTCGCCATGTGGATTATTTTGTAAGTTGTGTTCTTATCTGTATTTGATTTGATACTTAATAATCGCATTCAGTAAATGTTTTGAAAAACCTTACATGCTATATTTTTGAATGTATTAATGGAGGGGTTTCATAGGGTTCTCACTTGCGGAGCTGTTAGCTCACCCCCTCTAATATCTACAGGTGAGAGACCGTGATTGATACAGCGTTATGCACCTTGAGATATGAGTAGCTTGACGAAGCTTGGGCTTTGTGATATGGACCTTGTAAAAGATTTCGGTTGTATTTGAATACTTGTATCGTGACTCCGTTATTTGGGGCCTGCGTGCCTGTATTAGTTATACTTTGTTTTGGATGATGGATACTATATTCTGGTTACATGTGAGGGCTTAGGCCCATTTTGTTATAAGATTTCGGTTGTGGTATTTTCATCGTTTTGATGGGATTTTATGTTCAGTCTGCTGTGATATGAGATTTTGTCTCCGTATATGTATAGTACGGAGTTGTGAACTGATTCGGTTACGTTTAGTATTATATAAGTTGAAATTACTTGTTGTTATGAATCAGTACAGCATGTACATGTATGGGAATTTTCCCGACCTTGCATGTACGCATACATGCTGCCGGATTTTTGTATAAATTTTCAGATCTTTTATTCCCTAGCTCCGTTAGTAGTATGATCTTGGCGTTCGGTTTTATTTCTCGTGACGTTCCTCGTATGATTTCCGCATGAACTTCGGGGTTAAGTATCAAGGGGCGTTACATATGGTATCAGAGGGAGTTTCTAGCGAATATTAGATCTGGGTAGTAAAACATTGTTTGTGTATTGCATAGAAATAAACCAAGTAAGGAACTGGTTGCTAGTAAGATAAGGAAATTATTGTTTGTCTTGACTTGCAAGGTGTTTTTGCTAGGTAAGAATGGTGCGACCCAAGGGTAATGCTGATGATCAGATGGCTGGCTTTATGAGGGCTTTGGAGTCTATGAGTGGTATGATACAACAACAGGGTGCCCTCATTCAGCAGCAGGCTCAGGTTATGCAAGAACAGCAACAAATGATGAGAGAGCAGCGTGAGCAGCATCAGGAGTTTCAGCAGCAACTCCTGCAGCAGAACCGCGATCAGCAACAAGAATTTCACCAGCAAATGCAGCAGCAGATGCAGTCCCAGTCTCATTCCCAGCCACAGTCGGCTGAGAAGGAGAATGTGGGGAGTTCTCAGGAGAATGGGCATAAGAGGTATGCTCAACTGGTGAAGGAATTTCAGCGTATGAACCCTCCAGCTTTTTATGGGAGCCCAGGGCCTAGAGCAGCTGAGGACTGGCTTGCTGACCTAGATAAGATTTTTGCGGTGATGCGAAGTAGTGAAGAGGATAAACTGTGCCTGTCAGTATATATGCTGAAAGGGAATGCCGAGATATGGTGGAAAGGAGTTGAGAGGCTAGCAATTGAAAAAGGGGATACTGTAGACTGGGTTTACTTCATGAGAAAATTCAATGACAAGTACTTTCCACCTAGCATGAATGAAGAGAAGGAGGTGGAGTTTATCCACCTGGTGCAGGGTGACCTTTCTGTGGCTCAATATGATATCATGTTCACCCAGTTGTCCAAGTATGCTCCCCATTTGGTCAGCACTGAGGAACTAAGGGCTAGGAAGTTTCAGAGGGGTTTGAGAAAAGATATCAGAGATCGGATTGTGGCACTGCATCTAGAGACCTATGCTGAGGTTTTAGAGAGGGCTCTCACAGTGGAGAGGTCAATTTCTGAGCAGGCAGTGGTGATTGCCCCAACCCCTGTTGTGGAGACTGCCGCTCCAGTTCCCCAGAGTCATGAAAAGAAACAATATAAGCACAAGGATAAGAAAGGTAGGCATCCTCCCTATCAGAAGAATTTTAAATCTGCCCGAGGTGATACCGTGGAAGGCAGAAAGTGCTATCATTGTGGAAGCAGTGGTCACGAGATCAAGGACTGCTATAAGAAGTCAGGGGCTTGTTTCAAGTGTGGTAAGGCCGGACACCGTATCAAAGACTGCCCACAGCTGAAGTCTTCATCTCAGGGTGCTGATAAGCCCACAGTGCAGACTCGAGTATATGCTATTGCTGAGAAGGATGCCAGGGCTTCCAAGTCAGTTGTGGAAGGTACTCTTTTTGTTTTCAATCAGTTAGCACGTGTTTTATTTGATCCTGGTGCCAATCTCTCTTTCGTATCAGTTCATTTTGTTCGTTATTTGCCTGTGGCACCTAGGACTCTTGATTGTGCTATATCTGTCAGCACCCCTATGGGTGATTCCCTGGTAACAGATGTGCTTTATCCTGATTGCATGCTTAGGATAGAGGAATATGACTTGTTTGTTGATTTGATATTGCTTGACATGCTTGACTATGATGTGATATTAGGGATGGACTGGTTGTCCTCTTACCATGCCACCCTAGATTGTTTTGAAAAGTTGGTGACTCTGAATTTGAGTGATGGTCATCAATTGCATATCAAAGGTTTGATTGCAGATCAGGGGTTACATGTGATCTCTTTTCTGCATGCTCAAAAGTTATTGGCTGGCGGCTGTAAAGGCTACTTGGCACATGTAAAGGTTCAGGATGAACCTGTGTCTGATTTGACTTATATACCTGTGGTGAATGAATTCCCAGATGTATTTTCTGATGAGTTATCTGGTTTACCACCTGACCGGGAAGTGGAATTCAGTATAGACTTGATACCTGGCACTGCCCCAATCTCTAAAGCCCCGTACCGCATGGCCACCTCTGAATTGGCTGAGTTAAAGAAACAGCTGGAAGAATTGCTAGAAAAAGGGTACATCAGGCCTAGTGCGTCTCCTTGGGGAGCGCCTGTGTTGTTTGTAAAGAAGAAGGACGGATCACTAAGAATGTGCATCGATTACCGTCAGCTGAACCAGGTAACAATTAAGAACAAGTACCCTCTGCCCCGTATTGATGATCTCTTCGATCAGTTACAGGGCGCTACTGTCTTCTCCAAGATTGACTTAAGGTCTGGGTATTATCAGCTGAAGGTCAGAGAGGAGGATGTAGTTAAGACAGCATTCAGGACAAGGTATGGGCATTATGAATTTTTAGTTATGCCTTTTGGACTAACGAATGCCCCTGCTGTCTTTATGGATCTTATGAATAGGGTGTTTCACCATCTCCTGGATAAATGCGTGGTTGTATTTATCGATGACATTTTGGTTTACTCGCGGAGTGCTCAAGATCACGCGCAGGACTTACGCAAGGTGATGGAAATTCTGAGAAGTAAAAGGTTGTATGCCAAGGCTAGTAAATGCGAGTTCTGGTTGGAGAAGATTGACTTTTTGGGACATGTGATATCTGGACAGGGTGTGTCTGTGGATCCAGCTAAGGTAGAGGCTATTATTAGCTGGGGAAGACCAACAAATGCATTTGAGATTCGAAGTTTCTTGGGCTTAGCAGGTTACTACCGCAGATTTGTTGAAGGGTTTTCCAAGCTGGCGGGCCCTTTAACAAAGTTGACCAGGAAGAATGCTGATTTTATCTGGGATGCCAAGTGCGAGGAAAGTTTCCTCGAGCTGAAGAAGCGTTTGACTAGTGCACCGATTCTCACTATACCTAGTGGCGGTGAAGGTTTCACTGTGTACACGGATGCCTCTGGCAAAGGTTTGGGCTGTGTACTCATGCAGCATGGTAAGGTGGTTGCCTATGCTTCCAGGCAGTTAAAGGAATACGAGTCCAACTACCCTACCCATGACTTGGAGTTGGCTGCAGTGGTGTTTGCATTGAAGATTTGGCGTCATTATCTGCTGGGTCAGACTTTTGATCTGTACACCGACCATCAGAGCCTCAAATACATATTTACCCAGAAAGAACTCAACATGCGGCAGCGGAGGTGGATGGAACTGATCAAAGACTATGATTTTACTATTCACTATCAGGAGGGCAAGGCAAATGTGGTTGCAGACGCATTGAGCAGGCGGCCTGTGACCTCTATGGCTGCACTTCTTGTGCAGGAGTGGCGCTTGCTTGATGAGTTCAGTAGGCTTCGATTAGATGTGACACCTCGTGGTAATAAGTGTTTTGTTGCTGCACTTAGAGTTGAGTCTGATATTTTGCAAAAGCTGAGCAAAGCACAGTTGGTTGATCCTGAAATTTTGAAATGGAAAGAAAAACTGGAGATGGGATTGATTGAGGATTTCAGCCTATCCACAGATGGTTTGCTTAGGTTCCATGGAAGGGTTTGTGTCCCTGAGGACCCTAAGTTGAGACAAGAGATTTTAGCTGAAGGCCACAGTTCTAAGTATTCTATTCACCCTGGTAGTACCAGAATGTATCAGGACCTGAAGAAAAGTTTCTGGTGGCAAGGGATGAAGAATGATGTGGCGCAGTTTGTGGCTAGATGTTTGACATGCCAGACGGTTAAAGCCGAGCATCAGAGACCGGGTGGATCCCTCCAACCACTTCAGATTCCTCTGTGGAAGTGGGAAAATATCAGCATGGACTTTGTCTGTGGATTACCCCGGACCAGAAATGGGCACGATGCTATTTGGGTTATCGTGGACAGACTCACTAAGTCCGCCCACTTTTTGCCTATCAGGATGACTTATCCTTTGGAGAGGCTTGCCAGGTTGTACATTGACGAGATTGTGAGATTGCATGGTGTTCCGGTGGATATTGTATCTGACCGCGATTCCAGGTTCTTATCTCGGTTTTGGAAGAAGCTTCAGGAAGATTTGGGCACCAAGCTCAGTTTTAGCACTGCATATCACCCGCAGTCTGATGGGCAGACTGAGAGGACCATACAGACATTGGAGGACTTGTTGAGATCTTATATCATTGACTGGCATGGTGAGTGGGACAGAGACTTAGCCCTGATTGAGTTTACTTACAACAATAGTTACCACTCTAGTATCCAGATGGCTCCGTACGAGGCATTGTACGGAAGAAGATGCAGAACTCCCTTGAGTTGGGAGGAGGTAGGTGATAGAACCTTGCTCCAGTCTGATGCTGTGCAGGAAGCCACAGATAAGGTAAAGATTATTCAAGAAAAGCTAAAGGCTGCACAGGATAGACAGAAAAGCTACGCTGATGTGAGAAGGAGACCTCTGGAGTTCATGGTGGGTGAACATGTATTTGTTAAGGTTTCTCCTACAAAAGGTGTGATGCGATTTGGAAAGAAAGGGAAATTAAGCCCTAGATATGTGGGTCCGTTTGATATCATCGAGAGGGTTGGACCTGTTGCTTACCGATTAGCCTTACCGCCATCCTTGGAGCATCTACACAGCGTGTTTCACGTATCCGTGCTTAGGAAGTATTGTCATGACCCGTCACATATCTTGGATTCCACACCTTTGCAAATTGATGAAAATCTGACTTATGTTGAAAGGCCACTTAAGATTGTGGATAGAAAAGAGAAAGTCCTTCGAAGCAAGGTGATACCTCTAGTGAAAGTTATTTGGGGAAATCAGTCCGTGGAAGAAGCTACTTGGGAGTTGGAAACCGATATGAGAAAGGATTACCCACATTTATTTGAATCTGCTCCCGATTTGCTTTAGAGGACTAAAGCCTTTTAAGGAGGAGAGGATGTAAAACCCGAGAATTTTGATGTATTAAACCTCGGTATGTGACTCATTTTAATTATCTATAATCAGGTATTTATTAACCTTGTTGGTGGGATTTTTTGGCTAAGGGGAAAATTATTCTCCTGCAGGGCAAAAATAAGTTGCTGTGGGGGAGTCTTGAACCAGAGACCTCTCCTGTGTGTGTTGGCCTGGCTACCAGAGTTCCAGCCCAGTCTTTGTGTTAGGTATGTGGGCGCCCCCTTATTATGTGAGTATGCAGATTAAAACAAGAACTCACTTAAGTGATTTGGCCCCACATTGACTTGCTTTCGAAAATTCAGCAACCCTAGCCGCCCCTTTGCTCTTCTCCCTCTCGTGGACGATTGCTGCAGCCGCGCCTTCCCCTTCGTCCAGCTCCCTTTCCGGTGAGGTTCCGGCGGTGGTGCTTGGTTTTCCGGCGTGGTGGACGGCGGCGACGTGTGGAAGCTTCAAACAACTCCTCTTGCTCACGGTTTGGCTGCAAATCACCCCCAAGGCGAGTGGAAACCTTAAGTTACCTCTATTCCGAGTTTATAATCTTTCCTTGACATGTTTCCTTGCTTGGTGATGGAAAACGAGTAGGTTTATATGTTCCCTTACCATGAAACCGTGAGCATCATTTGGAGTTTCGAAAATCTGATTTAGGGGCTCTAATCATAGGGCTTTTCGTTCCTTACTTGATTAAATGTCTTAGGAGAAGGAGTTATCATGTTCTTGATCTTCAATTTGATTGTATGATGTATTCATGAAAAACCCTAGAATATGACATGCGCCCATGCCCTAAATTGATGAAATTTCATGCTAACTTTTGGGGAAAACTTAGGATTCATGAAATTAGTAGTATGAGGGAATTTATCATGAATTTTATGCTATTTTTGGAGCCTTAATTCATGCTGGCCGAAATTTACCCTAGGGGTATTTTGGTCAATGTTCAGTTAACTTTTGGGGCAAAGCTGTTATTCATGTAATTGAGTTTATATGGTGCTTAAATATGATTTTTGCCTAATTTTAGGAATTTTCTATGCATAGTTACAAGTGTAATCGTTCTCTTGAAATTAAGTGATGGTAATGTGTGCAATGTTTGTAAATTCTGTTTGATAACCTAGAATATAGATGTTACAATCTAATTGCATGAAATCTAGGATTAACACATTTTACCTGTATGGAAACATTTGTTGAGAACTTAGCATGGTATCTTCCTAACCTGATTGCATGAAACTTAAGGACTACCCTGTCTAAGACATTTATGCTGTTTAATTAATTTCGAGTGGTGAATGATATCCGGGTGTTAGTCTTTTGCTATAAGTGTGTGGCATAAGTCATGTCCATTATGTGTGACCCTGGAGATGTTGTGAAGTGAGGCAAAGTGTCACGCCTTGGTCAGGCGGGGGCCACCACTTGATCTTCCTTCACAGATGTGATTAGTTTAGCATAAGAGAGACAAAGTGCCACGCTACTGGTAAGCGAGGGCCACCTCTTGAACTCTCTGACTGCTGTGTGACCAATGTGGGGAAACAAAGTGCCACGCCGTGACTTGGCGGGGGCCACCTCTTGATTTACCACATTGTCTGAGTGGGTAGATGGAGATCAGCGTGCCACGTCTTAGCTAGACGGGGGCCACCTCCTGATTCCTCCCCTACTGTTTGGCATGCATGCATTCTCTGAGCCCTGACGAGGGAAGGGTCGGACCTTTGTGGTCGTTTCGTTCTGTTCTGGATTTGGACATGTTAGGATGTGCATCTACGTATGTGTTCTGTTTCGCCATGTGATATGCACGTTTCTATTTCGGTTTTGTTGTATTATGATTAGATTTCGCCATGTGGATTATTTTGTAAGTTGTGTTCTTATCTGTATTTGATTTGATACTTAATAATCGCATTCAGTAAATGTTTTGAAAAACCTTACATGCTATATTTTTGAATGTATTAATGGAGGGGTTTCATAGGGTTCTCACTTGCGGAGCTGTTAGCTCACCCCCTCTAATATCTACAGGTGAGAGACCGTGATTGATACAGCGTTATGCTCCTTGAGATATGAGTAGCTTGACGAAGCTTGGGCTTTGTGATATGGACCTTGTAAAAGATTTCGGTTGTATTTGAATACTTGTATCGTGACTCCGTTATTTGGGGCCTGCGTGCCTGTATTAGTTATACTTTGTTTTGGATGATGGATACTATATTCTGGTTACATGTGAGGGCTTAGGCCCATTTTGTTATAAGATTTCGGTTGTGGTATTTTCATCGTTTTGATGGGATTTTATGTTCAGTCTGCTGTGATATGAGATTTTGTCTCCGTATATGTATAGTACGGAGTTGTGAACTGATTCGGTTACGTTTAGTATTATATAAGTTGAAATTACTTGTTGTTATGAATCAGTACAGCATGTACATGTATGGGAATTTTCCCGACCTTGCATGTACGCATACATGCTGCCGGATTTTTGTATAAATTTCAGATCTTTTATTCCCTAGCTCCGTTAGTAGTATGATCTTGGCGTTCGGTTTTATTTCTCGTGACGTTCCTCGTATGATTTCCGCATGAACTTCGGGGTTAAGTATCGAGGGGCGTTACAATAACCCTCCTGCAAATGCTAGAGCTAACTCCTAACTTCAATAATAATTTCAGATTTAGACCATCCTAAAGTTGCTTGCACATTAGTGGGGCTGGCTTATAATCTATGTTCAAACACTACGAAACTTAAAGAACACTACACTAGTGAATGGGAATGAGCATTTCTCAAACATGCCTCCTTAGCAAATCTAGGGTTTTCTAAGGTGTTCTTCCTTTGTCTTACTATAAACCAAGATATACTTATGCATGGTTTTAAAACTTTGCTCATTAGTCTTATGAAAGTTGAAGATGCATTAGATAAACTAAAAGATATAATTAACCATTCAAAAAAACCATCCTAAAGTTGCTTGCACCTTAGTGGGGCTAGCTTATAATCTATGTTCAAACAATACGAAGCTTAAGAACACTACACTAGTGAATAGGAATGAGCATTTCTCAAACTTGCCTTCCTTAAGCAAATCTAGAGTTTTCTAAGGTGTTCTTCCTTAGTCTTACTATAAACCAAGATATACTTATGCATGGTTTTAAAACTTCACTCACTAGTCTTATGAAAGTTGAAGATGCATTAGATAAACTAAAAGATACAATTAACCATTCAAAAAGACCATCTTTAGTTGCTTTTATTTGACTCAAAATCAAAGCAACTAAAACAACGTAACGAACTTTCACAAAGAAAAGTTAGAAAAAGAAAAAATAAATAAATAAAATGAGAGTTTGGGTCACCTCATAAGAAACACTAATTTAAGGTCATTAGTTTGACTATCCTTCAATCATTAAGTGGGGTGTAAATCAATGCCTTTACAAAAACACACTATGCATATAATCAAAATCATTATGGTCTCTTTTATCGTTCAAAGAATACACTACAAATTTTCTAAATTTATCTATCTTTGAGTTTGTACGTTTTTCATGTGGTTCTAGAGCAGAGTTTAGACCTAAAAATTTATATTTCAAATCATCTACTAGAGTTTTAAGTTTGATCTTATGACTTCCATCATTCTCAAAAATAGATTTTTTTTAAGTTCTAGTTTTTTCTTATTTGCATTTATAATTTGTCTTGAATCAAGAAGATATGTTTTTATCCTTGATTAATATGTTAAGGAATTGTGGGTATAAAGAAAAACTTTAATGACAAAAATCACAGTGGAAAAGACCTGAACTAATTCCCTGCTATAGCATCCATGCAAGAACATAAGAATCAAATAATATGTTAAGAATATTACCTTTGATATGTGCAGTTGTCGTCTAATGATAGTGTAGCTACACAGATGTCTATCCTCTACCAATATTTACATAGTGGCCACCTCGAGATCACCCCTCTCCACGGCTAGTGCAAGCATCGAGAGATGGGATCGAAGCCTAAAAGGAATTTCTTCATTGGTCCTCTCAACTACAAAAGGAAGAAAGGGAGAAGAGATAGGGTGGCGGCAATTAAAGAGATGAGGGCTCTAGTGGCTAGGGTTTGGCTTGTATTGTTAATATATATGCCCTAAAGACTAATAAAGTGATTATAAGAAGCAATAGATAAACACTAAGCAAGAAAATGACAAGTCTTGGGGTGACCATGGTCATGGGTTGCAAAATCATATAAAATCTATTTTGTGTCAAAACAGATTCGTCGGCGGTGATCATGGTCATGGGTGGTGAAAATCACTAGTCTTTGATTTACTTGAAATTTGGCGTAGTTTCATTTCATCATGTAGCTAAAGGACCAGTGAAGACGACGGTTGTAGTTGAGAATGTTATACCTGCTTTGGAATGCCATAGATACAATATCCTATATGAGAAACTAAGGATTTGTTTTGCAAGGCGACTTCCTATGAATGAGAGCGGCAACATGCGATCCTTATTATTTGAGTTCATGAAAGGCAAAAACGTGACATAGAGAACGCCTTGGATGTTGAACCACATTCATCACAGCTGCTCACTCATTCTATAATGTCAAATCTCTTAAAATTTATTAAAACATAGAAAACTATAAATTTTGAATAAACAAAGATATTTAAGCTAAAAAATAATAAAAAAAATAAATTTGGGCTTAATTTTATAATCAAATAATATAAAAAATACTATGTAATTTGATGTCATTAAAATATCCATAACTTAAACTTTTACTTGTCCTTAAGCAAAAACAAAAAGTATGATTTCGATGCAGTGGTTTTGAAAACAATTCCAATGATACACTAGTCCCTTTGCAATATTTTCATTTGTTAAACATGTTCCAATTTTTAAACTTAAAGCTAAGAGAAATCTTTTAGGAATCAAATCTCAAGTCTATATCATCCAAGACAAATAAAATATGTCTCTTCTATAATGAATCATCTCTCAACTCACTAAATAGCCCCACCCCATATTGTTATTTAGTCCACCCATGTTTAGCTATCTGATACAAACTCCAATTTCACTTATAGGCACAATTTCTTCCCTTCCTTTTTTTCTATTTTATTTTAGAGATGATCAAGGTAATTGTTTTTAAACCGTTATCAACTTTCCGATGTTATGGTCAAACATTTGTGATAAATGCCCCCGGTTGCTCAGTTGGAAACAAGTTTAAAATACACCAAAGTAAAGTTAGTTCAATGTAAGCAAAGTTGTTACACTTTACCTCCAGCTCCCTCTTCTCTTTTATTTTGTATTTATTATTTTTTGAAGAGAGCTAATCATGGTAATGATTTTTAAACTATTATCAATCTTTTGATGCAAAATCAAATATTTGTGATGAATGCCCCCTATAACTCAGTTGAAAACAAGTTTAAAGTGTACTAATCAAGACATCGGTTAGTAAGCATGAAACACATGATTTTAGTGCATGTTGGCTAGCAAAATTGCTACACTTGACCTCTAGCTCCTTTTATTTTGTTTTGATTTTTTTATTTTTTTTGCCTATTAGCTTCCTTCAAATTTTTACCATCAAGTTCACGTAGAACAACCAAACTCAAACATAGAGCATCTAGTAAATATAGACTCAAATTCACCATATTTGTGTACATACCTTATTCATACCAGGACGTATTTTCTTTTAATTTTTCTTCTTCTAGAAAATCTAGAGGCTTCAAGTTATCAAATTAAATCATGTATTAACTCACAAAAAATTATTCACAAAGAGATAATATCATATCAAAGGAAAATTTCTCACAAGGAATCCACTGGTTTCTAATACCACGGTCATGTAAACATTATGTTTTATAAAAACCCTTTTACTTTTAAGTTGAGTCCAATTGAAATCATTATAGTAAAAAAAAAATATAGTAATCTGTTGGGAAATTTCAGACAATTTAAAATTTTAAAACAAAGTAGAAGCGATGCCCGAAATAAGTTTCCAAGCCAACTGAAGAATCGACATTACAAGAGAAGCCAATGGATGTGAAAGAGATAGGTACCTTCTTAGCACAATATATATATATAATCAATAAAATATGTGCCTAGCCTCTTAATTAGAATAAATATATTAATTTATTTGCTCTAATTTGTGCCTAGCCCTCTTAATAGCCAAGAGGAAATTTCTCTTGCTAAAAATAGATTTTATTTACCCAATTGACTTAGGCGCCAAGCCAAGCCTTATGCCTAGGTCCTTGTTTGACTCAAGCTTGACCACCATGGTCAATTGAGGTCAAACATGGTCCACTAGTGGTCAATTAGTGCTCAACCATGGCATAAATAAAATTTTCTCCTCATCAAGACAATCTTAAAACATCAGTCTCCCATATGGACTCGAACCTCAAAATAGCTGATCAATACGAGATCTAGAATGTCTACGTGTGCGACCCTATAGGTTCCTCTAATGTTGGTATTAATGACCTCACATCATGACAAGCAATGAGTGGCACATAGTAATACATCATTACTACCCAAGTTGTCATAATGGCTGTCATTATCGATATCCCCTAAACTGCAACAAAGTACTTGTGCACTATAGTCCCTTTGTCATACTAATATCCTGATTAGACAAGAGTGTCACACTTGTTTAACCCAATATAATGGTCATGACTAAATCAAGCTTTTGCATGGGTGTGGCCACACACTTTTAGTCATGAATCCATATGGGGCCCATGGATATCAAGCTTCCATTCAAGGAAGGGGCAAATCCTCTCTTGGTCAGTTGAACCTCTCATATGACTTATGATACACCCAATGACAACTGTTATGACCTCTCTACTATGGTGAGGTGTTAGGTGGTATCAAAGCATACCACTTACTATATAGAGATGTCAACTACCTTAAGTCGAAGGACAAGTGCACCTCAATCACTATGAGATTAAATTGAGACATCAAGTTGAATCCCCACGACGAGTCGGTCCAGTATATCCACCCTCATATACCCATATGCCTGTTTTAGTACCCCATACTCAACCAGAACATATACCAGTCTCATATATACCATAGTTGTCTCTTATCCACTATGACACTTGACTGGGGACAAACGTTGAGACTATAAGGAATCTATCTCTAGGAATATTATTGTGTAGATATACACAATTGCAAATATATCAAAAGCATAACAATGACAATGTCAGGATATATATAAATACAAAAAGTGAATGTAATACAAATGGCATACCACTAATTGGCCCTAGGGTATGAACACTAACACAATCATGGTGACCAACATAACCACTCCAAAAAACATACCTATGACTTGAATTCTATATATTCCCTTATGCAAAAAAAAATTAATTTGTAGAGACAAGTAATGAATAAGGGAGAGAAATAGTGGTACTCACATAGAGGAGCCAATCATTGAAAATAAGGAAAATCGAGGTAGGGGAGAAACAAGTGCACAGCTAGGATCACAACCAGTGACAACTACCACGACCTTGACTACAATCCACAATTTGGCCCCCAATTTCTCCTACATGATAATTAAATATTTTCAATTAGGAATTTAAGTCTAGAGATGAGAGTTCATGCTCAAGAATAACTTTATAGCTTAATTAACTATATGCACTTATTTATCAACTAATCTAATCTATGAAAGATAAAAGAAAATAAATTGCATAAAAAGGAAAGAAGACTTTTGTTACCTCCCAAGAAGCACTTCTTTAAGGTCAGTAGATTGCCTGATGTTTATGTGTCATGGTGTTGTCAGTGGATCAGTGGCATAGTGAATAGTGTGTAGTCTCTTAGCCTTTCATAGTCCTTGAAGTGTGCCCACAAAAGTAAATGTCTAGTGTTGCAGGTGGATCATTGTCGCATTAATTATCCAGTGCATGCAAAGACAAAATTTAATATTTTTAATATGATGTAAAGAGCGCCGCACCCTATAATCTTTCTATATTTATCCAAAAGTGCAATCATTTGCCCTTCCGTTAAATATGTGTCAACAATTGTAGGAAGATTGGAATTAGCGTCTAGAAATTCACACCTTGGATTGCTTAGGAGATTTCTAAGTTGAACATTGGGTTTTTCACTTTCCTTAGTGTCAGTGTGATCAAGTATCTCTAGTTTTACATTCTTGGCATCTAGGGTTAGTTTTGAATCAAGTAATTGGGTGCATATCTTTACATTAAGTTTGATCATCTCATCATCATCATCATCATCATCATCATCATCATCATCATCATCATCATCATCTATAATAAAGATGCCTAATGGATCTCTATCAATTTGAGTGGTGCTGTCTTGCTCAACTACTTGATCCAACATATCCATGTTACAGCATGACCCAAATTGCATATCAAGTTATATTTTTACTAATCTCCAGGGAAAAGGAATTGGTTTATAGGGTGGTGTGGGATGCAAATCGGTTCTTGTTCTTCTTCAAAATCGTAGAGATGGTCACTGGTTTGACCATTGTCACAGTCAAGCCATGAAGTTCTTTGTTCACTAGATTTTTCAATAAAGTTTTCTATTGTACTAGTACTTATTCCTTCCTCATCATTGTTATTCACTTTAGGCTCCTCTAGTTCTCCCATGGGTATAGCTGAGGTGAAGGCTTGTTGGGCAAACTGGGCTTTTGACATCCTACTATGGGTGGCCGATGTGTCTAACTTTGAGATAAGTTGTTTAATGGCTTTGCTAACCTCTTCATTTTGCTTGGTATAGACAACTATGAGGTTTTCAAGTAGGGCTTCAATGTTGGATTCTTGGGATTGTCTAAAGTTTGGTTGCATGATAAGGCTTGGGTTATTCTCATAAAAGAAATTTGAATGGTTCCCCTAGTTCAGCTCATAGGCACTAGAGTATTGGTCATCTTGGGGTCGGGGTAAAGTTACCACTTATGTAAGAATGCCCTAAAAATGAGTTTAAGCATGGAGGGAGCCCTAATTAGCATTCAATATAATAGTGATCCAAACATTCACAAATATCACAAAAAAACATAATTCATATTTGCATGATTTAATCAAGCTTATGTAGAGTCTTACACCAAAACCAAGTTAATCCATGCTAAAATAATTTTAAACAAGCAAATACACAAATTTATAATCTCAAAAATAACTCAACACAATAAAAGAATTCTGACAAAATATTCCCACACACCGACTTTGGAAATACTCACTGGCCATGACTTTTTGTGAAAATATAAAATAAAATCTAGAAAATATGAAAAAGATCACTTGTGTAGTTAAACCATATAGATGAATTTTTTGGTATTTTTTTCAGAATATTCAAATGATAAAAAAATTAGGTTTACTATTTGCATTCGCCAGTGGTGAAAATTTTCATCAATTGTGATGTAGCTGAAAGTGCATAGTTAATCGAAGTAATAACTAAGATATCGTTAGAATGAGGATCTAGATACTAAGTACCAATAAAATTTAATCTAACTAGCTAGACGAACTGAATTGAATGAATTTTAATTAATATAAGAATAGCATATTTAAATCAATGGCAAATATTTAATGGAGATATCAAATATATGAAGAGTTTGGAACTAGGGTTTCACCACATTGATTTCTAATATCTAACAAGTATAATTTCTCAATTAAATTAATTCAACGTGTTAAAGAAAATTTATCGTAATGTACCGGTCATCCCCTCTCAATAGCATCCTTGATATTAACCTAATAAACATTATCGTAGTTTTCCAAGTTAAATTAAGTTACATGACAAATTGTTATTCCTCATGTAATTTTAGCAACTCTCGTAGACTAAACTTACAAATTTAATCCTAGGTTTTTTGATATTATAAAATCACTTCTTTGTACATCCTACTATATCTAAAACATGAATTTACTTGGCTAGAATAAAGGCATGTGTAATAAATCATCCATAATTAAATTAACATGAGTTGAATAATAAAGTAGAAATAATCATACAAGTATGTAATAAAAGAGAATCAATGGACTACTCCCCATGTTCCAAAAAGAGAGTTTTAGGCTATAAAGCTCATCTTAATTATGCATAAACTCTTCATAAAATATGAACAATAAATAAATAAGTGATTTAACAACTTCATCGGGAAGAATCACTACCAAAATCAATTGAAGCTTTTTGTGTAGTTTGTTGTTCACGAGTAGTGACTAGTTCACAAGTGGTAACTATGTTCATAGGCAGTGAATGTGTTCTAACTGCCTACTGCTCTTGCCAGCATTTGAGATTTCATCCAAAATCCGTCTCAAAACTAGGATTGATCGATTGCCACCCTTCTACTCTTTGTTCCTCTTATTTTCGATGTATTTAGGCACTAATTCCTCTCAAAATCAAGCCCCAAATCACTTGCCCTAGGTCAGACTCACCCCTTGCTTTCTCACCACCATTTGATGTTATTTTTGCTTATGCCACCTCTAATTTATGATTGGGAAATCTATCCGTTTTAATTTGGTCTTTCCCCTTTTGGAAAATCTAAAATAGCATGGAGATCTAGTGAAGAACTAGTCATGGGCATGACCTATTCTATGTCAAAATAGATGCACCAATAGTGATCTTGTTCACAGGAAGTGAAAATCACAAATCTCTAATTTGCTTAAAATTTGGCATGTAGAATCGTTCTATGATATTACATATCTTAAAATCCATTAAGTTTTTAAATTTTTTTACCTAAAATTTATTAAAATATAGAAAACTGTAGATTCCAAACAAATAATGATATTTAAGGTAAAAAATAATGAAAAATAATAAATTTTGGCTTAGTTTTATAATCAAATAATATTAAAGTTACTATGTAATTTAATGTTATCATCAACTACCATATCATAAATTTTGGCCATATCAACCAACCATGTCACCAAAGAGGCCACATCACTCATGCCACATGTCCAAAAACATTTAGGGAGAGGGAAGAAGAAAATTGGGTGCCAACTCAACTCCACCATGCAAGCAATCAACTCTTATAACAACTCTTCTCCCACATCTAGTAATGCATTGTGCATGCTTAGCCACCCAAGCAACCAATGAAAGAATGTCATCCGGCCATCGATGCATGAAATATGCTTAATCACCCAAGCAACCAATGAATGAAGAGAAATGCATTTCAATGTTCAAGAAGACTCCAAACTCATAATTGTATCTCATACATTTCAAACCAAAGACAATATCCAACCCTTGAAGTGGCAAGAAGCTAGTTTAAAAAATGATGAAACTTGAGGGGCAAAATGCTTAAACCGAAATGTAAATGTTGAGGGGAAAGTAGATTTAAGGGCTTGTATTTTCATTAAGTATGGTAATGAATTGCATATGAGTTTCTAAACATGGTTTGAAGTTCTTAGTGTTGGCTTGTAAGTGTGTGGCCTCTTCTCCTTTCTCTTCCCCTAGCCAAGTTCTTCTCTCTTCCTCCACCTCTTCTCCTTCTCTTGAGTGCAAGTTCTTCAACATTCTTGGTGTCTTCTTCAAACCTTGGATATCCATTGGATCATTGGAGTTCTTGGAGCTGAAGCATAACTTAAAACAAGATCAAAGGGCACCAGTTCCATTGAGGAGTGATCCAAAACCCTTAAAGGAACTTTTGCTTTAGTTTTAGGGTGCTTGGAGCTTGTACTCTCCTAGCCCTTGTTTTAATATTATTGTATAACATCCCAGTTTACTCATCACCAAGATATGAGACAAATCAAGGAGGACTTTCTGTCCCTTCATAGAAGGGGTCTTCGGTGAACCTTTTCAAACTCTCTCAATTATTTATATGTTCTTAGTTTTATTTTGCTTAGTTTCATGCTTGATAATTACTTATTTACAAATTTCTTATGAGTAACATATCCTAGAATGATCCCTAAACAATCCCCTAAACCCCCTCCTACTTCACCTAACCTCCCCTCTAATTGTTTTTTGTGTAATAATATATGTGTGTATGTATTGTGTGTGTTATTCATGTAACCACTTTGTCCCTAGTATGAACAAGTTGCCATTGGATCATTGAAGAATGGGATAATTAGCTCTTTCTATATCCGAAAGCTCATTGTAAGTTCTTATTTTCTAGTATTTACTTCTATATGAGGTAGGTAGGATCTGGTAGGGTTATGTAGCTTCATTAAATAGGGTGTGAAGGCTGTAACAATTGGAGGATTTGAATAAGAAAAACTATTCCTTTCAACTTGGTATCAGAGCGAGTCGACTCCTATGTTAGTGTATATGCACTAGGATCTATGGTTGATTCGATATGTGTCACATTTATTTGTGATATATATCCTGACATGGTCGTTATTGTGTATTTGGTACATCTGCATCATATGTACATTTGCATATATAATATCCCTGAGGATAAATTTTATCTAGTCTCAAAGGATTGTCCCCGGTCAAGTATCATAGTGGATAAGGGAGAGCTATGATGCACTTGAGACTGGTATATACACTGGTTGAGCACAGGTTGCTAATACAAGCATATGGGTATATCAAGGTAGATATACTGGACTGACCCGCCATGAGGATTTGACTTGGTGTCACATGTCAAATCTCACAGTGATAGAAGTACATTTGTCCTCGACTTAAGGTCATTGATATCTCTATATGGTAAGTGGTGTACTTTGATACAACCTAACGCTCCGCCATAGTAGGGGAGTCATAACAGTTGTTATTAGGTATATCATGAACCATATGAGAGGATCAATGAGCCAATAGAGAATTTGCCCCTCCTTTCAAGGAAGCTTGATATCCATGGTCCCCACATATGGATGCATGACTGAAAGTGTATAGTCATAACCAGGTGACAACCTGATTTAGTCATGACCATTAGATTGTGTTAAACAAGTGTGACACACTTGTCCAATTAGGATATCAGCCTGGCAAAAGGACTAGAGTGTACATGTACTTTGTCACAGTTTTAAGGGATGTCGATGACGACTCCATTCCGAGGACTTGAGTAGCAATGATACACTGCTAGGTGCCACTTGATGCGTCCGCAAGTGCACGAATTTATCGAAGTAATAAAATAAGATATCATTCCTAATGAGGATTAGGCGGTCAAGTACCGACTATACGATTCGTCTAAATCTAGGCTAATCAAATTGTGGATTGTTTAGGACTCTAAGTTCGAAAAAAAATAACGGAAATGGTGTTTAGAGAAAATCAGGTTTTGAAAAATCGGGACTCGGGGCCTTGCCACATTGACAATTAAAAATCTTACATAATTAACTCTTTGAACAGAAAATTATGATCATAAAAGAGATTTTTCCTAAGGTATGGATTAGCTCCTCCCGAAGCATAACCCGGTATCTAACTACGCTAACTCTCTACTCTCGTGACAGTTAACGTAACTAAACCCATTAAGTTATATGAAAAATCTGTGAATCCTTCAAACGAATCCAAACTACTCCCGTGATTAGATTCGTAGGTTTGAGTAAAACAGATCCGATGTTGCGATTCACCTCCTAGTTCTTCTCGCAACGTCTAAGACGCAATTATACTTGGCCAAAGTAAACTATGAATTACACACAGTTCTAATCAAACCATGATATAATAATCATAGCAAAGTGTAAAAATATAATTTTTACTTCATAATTGTCAGCATGTGTATAAAATGAACAAGCATGTGTATAAAATGAACAAGCATTAAATCCTTTTGAATTACAAGAATTTCACTAAGAAAATGATTAGAAAAGCTTCCCCTCGATCTAGAGATGAAGTAAAGGTGATCAATCTTCTCTTTTGCATGAAATCTCGTCAGAAATTTGCTCTGAAACCAATTATTGCCCTAACAGTCACCGCCGCTTGTCTTCATCCGAAAAGTTCTGTTGGGGTATGCCCTTAAGGCTAATGTTTGAAGCCTTGGGATTATTTCAGTATCATGTTTTAAACTCTACGTTTATAAAGGCAATGGTTGTTATTCAGGTTGTTACATCATCTGCTGCAATATGTATACTTCTGAATAATGTCTCAATGCTGTTCAGCTTGGCTGACATGCAGTTTTGTCCTTAGTCGAGATATCTTGGTGAACATGAGATAGCCTTGATATGATTAAGACTAATATGTGTTCTAATCTTATAGGATGCTTCGAGCATGGAATAAGATGTAGACTCATGGGTACATTGGATGTACTGGACAGACCCTACTTAGGATATTCAATTGCTTGTCACAATGTGAATAATCCTTATATGCAAACAAGTGGCATATTTCCTCTGACTTGAGATCACTTGTGTTTCTAAATGATGATTGGCATTGTTTTGAGGTAGTTCGATATCATTTGAAACATAATGGTTATAGATTATCTTGGATAATGAGCATGAGTCATGTTAGGGCACTAGTGATAGATATAGGATTGCCGTCTCCTTGATTGGAGTGTGATGTTCTATAGGGGCCCCCTGGATGAGATGATTGAGAAAGTGTATGGCCATACCCAGATGACTATGATCATCTGATCTAATCATTCTCATCATATTGGAATTACAGGCTTGACACGCTTGTCCAATAAGAACGTCCAGTGGCAAAGGAAACACATATGCCTAGTGAGTTGGGTTCACACTTGTGCTGTGGTTTGGGTGTAGTCTTGGAAGACTCTTTCCTTTATATCGGGAGACAGTGATGTGTTGCTAGATACCCCTCACTGATCGTGATAACGTAAGTTATCGTTACCGACATTTAAAGGAAACCCTTAGGGTCGCACAATTTGATGATATGGCTTACTTAAGTCAGATCGTGTGGACTGAATTGTTCTGGTTCAGTTTAAAGGGATTTAATCTCTGATTATAAGTGAGATCTGGTCTGGTCATGTTTGATTGATTAGGGCTTGAGATCGGTAAGCTTCGATCGAGAGAATTGATGCTAGATCGGTGAGATCAAGAGCATCAAGAGATGAACGGTTGGATCTTGAACCTTTAGGGTTTATTGTGATCTGAACCAGATGCTTGGCTTAATTGGTCTTTGAACCAAACCGAAATTGAACCAGCTCATCATGTGAGCGCATGGTTCAAGGGGAGAGCAAAATGCGTTCGGGTAAACCCATGGTCGCATGAACGTTGGTGGTTTTGCTATTTTTAGAAGCCATGAGGCCACGCCTCACGTTCACGCCAAGAGAAGTTTTATTCTCGCCTCTCGCCCCTCTCTCTAGAGGTTCACTCGTTGTGTGTCGCCTTGACGCTTTGGAGAGGATTCGGCCAAGAAGAAAAAACATCTCCTTCCCTTCCATTCGATCAGGAGACCTTGGAACCTTGCTAGCACGAGGAGCACTAAGGGAGTAGGCGCATTGATCACCTTGGGTGCGCACCATTTGGAGGAGAAGCGTTTGACTCTCTACTTCCTAGACGCCATCCAAGAAATGGCATCGGTAAGGATCGATTCTCATGTATACAAAATTTTAAAGTTGATCATACTGCATGCATCGATCTAGAAACCTTTTCCGCTGTGTTAAAACCTCTGCATGCGCCTATTAGGGTTTCGCCCCCTCGTGGTAGGGGACTTTCAAGTTCCTCCTTAACCCTCCAAAAATTGAGCCTTTTATACTTTGATCGGTCCGGAACCCTTCAAGGAACGAATCTGGAGAGTTTGGATCAAATCCAGTTTGATTTGGAGTCGAATCGAGTGAAAAACTTGAAGGGGCAGAAACTTTCACTACCCATGAAGTGTTTACGGCTGAGACCGTAAATGTTTCTGTGAATAAGCTCTTTTATACATAGAAAGTTTCATGGACCGTGAAGGATTCACGGCCTCACTCGTGAAAGTTTTTGTGGACTTTTTAATTTTGCCCTTTTTCGCCCTTCAAACGCCAAATTTACGGCCAAGGTCATAAAAGTTGCGTTCTTCACCGTTTTGACTCCAAATTTGATGTGCAACCTCGTAATCTCCTCGGGAATCATGTTAGGGCTTCAAAACCTGTAAGATCCATCAATTTTGAGTTATTTTACTTGCATTTTCATTAAAATAAAAAAAAGTAAAGATTCTATACCAAGTGAAGCAAATATGCTAAAAATTAGTATAAAATCATAAAATATGCTTAAAATATAGTACAAAATATAGGTAAAATATGGTATAATACAAAGCCTCAAATACCCTAGGATTGAAACTTTGCTTGTCCTCAAGCAATACTTTAATATGTATGGAGAATGTAAAGATAAAGAACACTTCTTTGTTCATGCTTTAATAATGTCCTTAGTCCACAATTTAAGCAATCAATCTTTCAGAACTTCAGAAATTTAAGAAATAGCATGATAGAAATAAATTCTCAAGACTTTACAATCCAAGATGGATAAAATTCATAATTCATGTCAAAACATTCAATCTTCACATACTAAGTATCAAATACTTTCATCTTAATAAATCCCCTTCACTTAACAGATAAAATTTCTACCTCAAGAATTTTAGTGATGTTACAGATAAGAGACCCTTCACTTAACAGATAAAATTTCTACCTCAAGAATTTTAGTGATGTTACAGATAAGAGACTGTTAATGCAATTTGGTCTTTAAACTATCATGTGCCCTTTCCTATTAGCATCATAACATTGTTTAAAGTATACCACAGAGCAGTATAATTTAACTCATAGTCTCAATCTTAAAGAAAGCGGAGTTTCCACTTGAGCTACAGCTCCCTCTTTTTCTATCCTTTTATTCTTTTCTCTTTTTTTTTTACTTTTTTTTCTTTTATTTATCATTTTTTTTATTTCTGGAGAGAGCCGGTCAATGGCATGGTACTTAAATCATTATCGATCTTTCTACATGAGGGATAAATATTTACTTTTAAGATTTTTCCTCTGTTACTTGATCGCAACAGACTTAAAGTATACCAATTTATGGTATAATATAACTCATGACTTTAGATTCCTCAACCAGAGGAATTGGAGCAAGTCTTAGTTAAAAAAACATCACTAATTTTCTATTCATAAAAAGTTCTCTATCAAATAAAGTTAGATAAATTAAACTTCAAGTATAAAGATACTATGCACGTGTTGTATGAATATATAACAATTCATATGTGCATTTTATCAATACCAGAATTGAATTTACTCAACAATTTAAGTCTACATGAAATTTTAAAAGTTCCCTAAGTCATCAAATCAATTACTCAAAATGTTTCCTAAATTCAAAAGTAAAGATAAAACAAATTTGATATTTCTTAAAAATCATAGGCATTCAAAATACATATCTATAAAGCTTTGAAGGAAAAGCAATACATGTGGGGACACTCTAGACTTAAATTATTGCATGTGTATAAACATTAAATTAATGAATGAAAGATTTCAAAAAAAATTTTTTGCAAGAGTTACCTTTGTAATGTGAGCGAAAACCTGTACAATTATATCAAAAGATGAAAACATGACCTAGAAAATTCCAGAAACTACATCATAACTTAAATATCAACAATTTACACGATAAACAAGTTTCAAATATTAAATACCATCATGTTTTACTATCAGAATTACATTTTACCGTTTTAGAATCACTATTCATTTCAAATATCAAAACTCTTATCAAGATTATTCAAGAAACAACCAAATCATCACCATATTATAACAAACTACCACAAACCATCATAAATACATGATAAGCAACCCATGTGTCAATACCATCATGACCCGACCATGTACAACATCATAAAATCTAATACCATCATGTATATACAATATCATCTAAAATGTCAGATATTAAGTAAAACTCCAGATATACCACTCAATATCAAAATACAATGCACACACACAAATAAAACATTAAAAGTATAATGTGTGCACTGCATTAGCACTAAATCTACTAAGTCCTGCTCAAGAAAATGCATGTATGATATCTCTAAGGTATAATGAATGATAAAAACATAAACATAGAAATAAATAAAATATTAGAGATACTCACAAGACTCATCAATCAGTCTCTGTGTGCTCAGAATCCTCCTTCTCATCTCTAGTATGCTGTGTCGATGAAGACGGGAGACGTCGCCGCAATAACTCCTCAATCGCGGGCAAGGACTCAAGCGTCCTCATCTGTCCCTGCTCCAAACGTGATATGTCGTCGCGCATCCTCCGCTTCTCGGCTTGTATCTACTCTAAGGAAGGGTCTGATGGTGCTGAAGTAGACGGTCCAGCACACGTAGATGGCCCAGCAGGGGTGGACGTCTTGACCGGAAGCGCAAGCTCTGAAATCCTCGGTGGTGAAGGAGGTGAGGCTGCCTCTCTAGGACTTCCCCCACCTCGTGTGGGATCCAAGACCCAGTTCTGCTGAACACGAATCATAGTACGGTTCATATTTGGCAGTCTCATGGTAATGTCTGTATGCCTAAACATAAGATGATACAAGCTCCCCAACCTCGTAATCATCTTAATAGTAACGCAGGAGTCTGTATCCAATCTAGGATTCCCCTTAGACTCATTCAACCCCGAGGGGTCAATGCCGAGGGAAAGGGCAATGGTGGTAATCATACCACCCATCACTAAGACTCCCTTCCGTGCCCTAGCTACCTTATGAATCTGCTTCACGAGGTAAAATTGGGTGCTAGTGCGGAATCCGATTAACATGGTCCATAAGAAAAATAACTCTAAGGCTCTGACCATCCCATAGCTCTCTACTCTCCCAAAAATGGTATGTGCGAGTACTCGATGCATGTATCTGAATATTGGGCTAGATAAGTGTGTAGCTCTGGTAGTCCTCGGATTAATTCCTACCTCTCTAGATATCTGCTCCCAGAAGGTCCTGTCGGTGTACTCACAAGGCGATGTCTAGTACCATCTGAGGGGAATCCAAATATGTGCCCAATCTGGTCCAATGTAAGCACATGGTCCTAGTTCCCCAACCAGAATGCCATATGCCCTAGATCTCTGTCATCATAGTTATGCAGTGTGATCTAGACAGAACTGAAGAACTCTAGGGTCAACTGAACGTATGTGGGATGCCTCTGGCAATAAAAATCCTGTCACCCTATGTTCGAAAACATCCACTAGACGTCATCGAACAGTCCAAGGATCTGTAATATCTGATCATCCCAGTAGCGGGTGATAAGTACCCTCTAGTAGTCATGGCTCGGTATCTCCTCTCCTGGTCGCTACTCCTATATCTGATCTGTCGTGGGTAGGGGACTAGGACAGGAGGTGTAAATCATGCTCGTCTCCTCTCTACTATCTCAGGCTCTGGTGCTAGAGGAGATGGCTCTGGAGATGATGACTCTAGTGATGCAGCCGGTGACTGCTCTGGTGATGGCTCAAGCGATGGTAAATATATCTCTGGGGAATGAGCTAATGGTATAGGAGCTGGAGCTGGCACCTCAGTGTCATGTGGTATCTCGGATGCTGGGGGTGCTGTCTCTAGAGCCTCAAACAGCTCGGGTGCAACTTATGGTGAAGAATGCCGCTCTAGAATATCTACCGAGATCTCTGGTAAATCAACAAATATCTCAGGAGATCCCTCCTCATCGTCAGGTAACTCTGGTGTAACAGCCTCAGGAACAAGGAAGTCTCCCTGAGCTGAAGAAGGTGAGGGGATCTCGGGGGTGCGAACAGAATCCTCTGGAATATTTACCTCCAAAGACTGAGTATCAGTAGGAGCGGCAGACTCTGGTAAATCTGAAGGAGGCTCAAAAGCAGTAGCCTCCTCCTCATCCATAGGAGTATGAGTCATCTGCTACTCATTAGTATGCTCTGTCTCAACAGTCACTAGAGCTGGCTCTAGGGGTACTGTTGTGTCCGCAAGTGTACGGATACTCGAAGTAATAAAAAAAGTATCGAATCCACAGGGACCTATGTTGCTGAGTACCGAATAATTGATTTTTCACTATCTAGGAAATCGAAAGAGTGCAAACTAGAAAACGAAGACCAAAGCACTGAAACGGAATTATCAGAGAGAGAAGCTGGGACTAGGGTTTCGTTCACTTTAATTTTTATGACTAGACATGAATAGAGATTTCATCAGTTTAATTTCAACATGACAAAGATGCAATTTACTTGAATAAAAGGATTATCTCACTTTCGTGCAGACAACCATACAGGGATAAATCTTCGCTCTCGCGCAAGAGTCATCCCAACGCTAATGATAAGTAAATCATCAAACTGAGAACTCAAGAATCACTTTCGTGCATCCGAGTTCTAAGTCGATAATCTCTAGTGGAATTTCAAGGATCACTTTCGTGCATCTGAATCTCAACACTAGTTTTACTCAAGGTTCTCTAACGTTCCGATCTTTGCTTTCGCACAAGATCTCCATGTTTGAAAGCTTAGACTCAATGCTAGATTTATATTATTATCATGGCAGTTAGCTTACTAGAATCAAATAAATAAGAACTAACCTAAAAGGAGTTCCTATCATGCAATTCTAGGGTTCCGAATTCTCAAGCAATTACTTTTTAGTCAATAGCGAAAATTCTAAAACATAAATAATAATACAGATCTAAGAAGAGTCTAAGAACAAAACATCACATGAGTAAAATCATCTTGCTAAGATTAAACGAGATGAAATAATAGAAAAGATAGTCATCTAGTCATTAAAACTCAAGTGAATTACTCCCCCATGTCCCAAAAGAGGTTTAAGCTATCATAGAGGGAAGATTACAATGATTCATGATGAAGAAAATCGAAACAGAGGAGGAGTGAAAATTACGGTACGGCCATAAAGAAGTTTACGGCCGTAATCTGAGCAAACAGCAGCGGCGCGCGGTTTTTTGGTGATTTCTCCTCCGTCTGAACTCCGTTCACGTTGAAACTTTAGGTGCTCCTTCTCCCCCTGTATGCGAAGCTTCCACTCAAATTTCACGGCCAGAGATGCACTGTACACTTCCCGGCGGCGAAACCTAGGGCGGCGACATATGAGGCAATTTCTCTCTATGTGGTGAACAAAAATTAGGGCTTTTGGTGTACTTGTCTTCATCTCGGGGATGGCTCCCTTTCGCCTTCTTACGGATTTGAATATAAGTGCCTGGATCATCCGCAATCAACCGCACAAAAATCAAGCTTCAGAGTTGACCGGGAAAGTCGCGAGTAGCGTCGTAATTACGGTACCATAACATTTTTTACGGTAGTGCCGTAATGTCTAAATCTTTCGGGTTGAAAATGGACCCGAAATACGGTACCGTAAAGTTCCTTATGGTAGTACCGTAATCTCCATCGATCCTCTGATCAAAAACGCTCCAAAATACGGCACCATAAAGATTCTTACGGTAGTGCCGTAATCATATGAGACTCTCTGCCCGGAAAACCTCCAAATTACGGTACCGTAAAGAATATATTGGGGGTGCCGTAATTTCCTCTGAAGCTCCAAATCTTCTGAAATTTGATGTGTGATCTCCTTTTAATGTTGTGAATTCAATTATGCACTTGGATTGCTCGAAATCGACTGAAAAACATGTCTTTTTTCCTGAAAATTATTAAAAATAGAAAAGAGTGTAGATTCCACAAATATTGATAAAAATGGCATAAAAATAAGCAAAATCTATGAATATGACACAAAACCATCAACAAAATGGCACAGAAATTATGATAAATTTCGGTGTCATCAAACACATAAGGCTCAAACCATGCTTGTCCTCAAGCAAAAACCAAGAAAATTGAAAAATTGATCATAGGCATAGACTTTCTCATGGAAAATAAATTTCTAACATACAATAACCGATGAAAAATCTTCATTAATTGCGTCATAAAATTTTAAAACAGATATATCATCTTCTAAATCTAATTCTCAAGATCCACAACTTAGTCAAATAAAACTTCGCAACTTGCATAAAAGAAAGAATTTCAATCTTAAGACTTTATCCAATTTTCAGTTTAGGTCCATCATACTTTTGCTTACAGGAATAGGATATCCAAAATCTTTTTTCCACTCATATTTTTCTTTTTCTTTTTGTTTTTGGATGGCATGTACCCACATAGATACATACTTTTTGTTTCTTTTTGCATCAATCACATTCTCTAATTCGATTACCACCTTTTTTCTGGTGACGAAATCGGAGTACACTGACCACATAGTAAGTGTAATAGAACTCATGTCTTTTTAGTATTGGGAACTTTTACCAAAGACAACGGAGTTAATGTGAATAGATTCCTCTCATTTATTTATTTTTTATTTTTTTTTCTTTTCAGGCTTCAACCCATGTCCTTCGGTACCACTGTCAATTTTACACAGTGCCAAGTAGGGGAGTCTCTCACTATTTTTGTGGATTTTGGATTCTTTTTCCCAACAAATAGTAAAATAAACAAAACCTCAATTAGACTAATCAATCAATATCAATTCAAATATTCATACTCATATGCTGATTTTATTCAAGAAGTAGTTTCACTTTTAAATCAAATTTTTCAAACAACATATCTCCCTAAAATCCTACTCCTCAACCAATGAAGAATTTCAAAAGTAGATATGTATAAGAGAAATAAATTTGACATGATAGGCCTTATTCTAGTCTCAATTTTGGATTCATTCAACAACATCAATCATCAATAATTTCAAAAGTGATTCAAAGCCACAAATCATCTCATCATCATTAAAAATATCATCATGTGTGTACAACCAAATTGAAGAGGTTATCATCAAAATATTATCATACAACCTTATCGAAGATCAAAAAGATAAGTATGAAAAATAGAGTAGTAGTAACGGCGGACACAGATATGCAGAAGAAGCATCCTTCCCTTCAACACATGAAATATCAATAAGATATAGAAAATGAAAGACAAAAGATAAAAGGGGAAAGAGATACTTACAAGACTCTATCAATTTTCACCATCATCAGATCCTATCTCTTCAGTGCTTTGCGCTACAGCATCCATAGGATTAATAGGTGGCGTTCTCTGGGGTCCTCCATACTCTCCACTCCTCCTAGGATCCAGAAAATCGAAACGTTCATACAAGAAGTTCCCCATCTCCTCCATATAGGTACTCAGATTTTCAATGTCTTTATGCATTTCATGCATAGAATCAATCATCTGGCTCATGGAACCTCTCATGTCACTCATTGTGTTCATCACTCTTTCCATCCTCTGCTCCTGTCGGTACAGCTGAGTGGAAAGATATCTGAATCCGGGATCGAAGGCACTAGAGAATCTGCTATCAGAAGTCTGATGGGTGGAAGAATCTGCAGCTCCAGATGGCTACTCCATGCCCATCCCAAAAGGATCATCATTACCACCCCAGGGTGGTGGTGGTATGGTACTAAGAGGGGGCGGCATAGCAATGTCGGCATCTTCTGGAACCAACCTCTTGTTCTCTTGGTTTCTAATTGTGGTCTTCTCGGTGCTTGGAAGTGGTAACTTATGTCCTCTAGGTCCAAGAATCAGTGAAAAACCATCCCCTTCTCTTATCACCATTTTCATTGCAATACAAGACTCCATGTCAAGTCTTGGACTCCCTCTTGCAATCTTTGTCCCATATGGCTCAACTCTTAAGTACAGGGCTATAGGTGTAATGAAACCACCTATCACAATAGCTCCTTTCTTTGCCCTAGAAACTTTTTTTCCAAGTGTTTCATGAAGAAAAAGGCAACATCCAAGGGATATCTAAATAGCATACTCCATAAAAAGTACAACTCAGCTTGCCTCACCATCCCATCACTGTCACCTCTACCAAAGACAGTGTGGGCCAAAACTCTATGAACATACTTGATGCAAGGATTGGAAATCTTTGAAGCTCTAGTAGTAAGTACTGAAAAATGGGTCTCTTCAGTGATTTGGTTCCAAAACACATCCTCAGCATACCCCACTGAAACTGATGTGCGGCCTCCTGTACCAAACTGGAAGATGGTTCTCAAGTCTTGCATGGACAGCTGCCTTTCTACATTAGCCATGCGGAAGGTGATATAACCATCCGCATGTCTTTCACTATACTCATACAGCTGCACATCAAAACTACTCAGAAATTCAAGCACCAATGGTAGATATGTTTGTGGTGTCATTTGGAAGAATCTCTAGGCTTTGATTTGCTCAAACATCCACATGACATCTTCATGCAAACCCAATGTCTCTAAGGTTCTCTTATCAGCATACTTGGTGGCAATTACTCTTCTCTCAACTAGTTGATTATATCTTGCAGCTTGAATTTCATTTCTAAACAAAATTCCATGTGGGTTGGGTGGAAAGGAAGGCTCAGCTGGTGCCTTTCCTTTTCTCTTAGCAACAAGCCCCTTGGTTCTTGGTGGCATTGCTGCAACTAAGATTCAGCATAGATATAGCAAGTATATGATAACAAATAAGGATAATCAAGTAAGATGTCAACTTAAAGTCATGCTTGGACTCATAAATCAATGAAAAATCGAAAAGGGCGACGGTGAACAGTAAACCCTAAGCGTGTTCATCACTTTTCAACTCAGATCTCCCTAGATATCATTTAAAATCTCTAGAAACAAGAAAGAAATGGTAGCTTATCCTCTCACGAGCAGATAGAAACAAAAAGCCCCAAAATTGACTGAGAAACGAAAGCACATGAGCAAAGGGGTGGAAACTAGGTCAAAACTCGCTAAAACAGTGAAATTGTATGAGAGAGTACCAGATCGGCGGCGATAAACAGACGGGAGGGGTCGCCTGAGTCTTCCGAAGGTCGGGCAAGGTCGGAGCTTCAAGATCGGTGCACGAGCGAGCGAGAAAACCTCAAAACGGTAGCGGAAGAATTTAGGTTACAACACCTTTATCGCCTTTTCCAGATACATTTACGGCCGTAAAGACATTTACGGCGGTGCCGTGATGGTAAAAAAACTCTCGGGTCAAAAAATAGCAGCAGTTACGGCACCGTAAAGAAGTTTACGGTGGTGCCGTAATATCGATCAGAAATTTTTTTTTTTGAAAAAAGTCAAAATTCAAAAAATTCAAAATTCAAAAAAATTCAAAATTCAAAAATTCAAAAATTACAGCACCGTAAATAAGTTTACGGTACTACCGTAAAACAAAAAACTCTCGGAAATATTTTGTCACAAAATACGGTACCGTAAAGGAATTTACGGCGGTACCGTAACGGGTTAAAACTCTCTAGTTAAAAATAACTGGGATTACGGTACCGTAAAGGAGGTTACGGTAGTGCCGTAATTTTGTGCCAAATCTTGTTTCCTACAAAAAAAAATTGAAAAAATTAGTCCTAAAAAAAATTAAAACAAGTAAATAAAAGAAAGCAAAACTAAAGTTAGAAAGCTTGGGTTGCTTCCCAAGAAACGCTAATTTAAAGGTCATTAGCTTGACCCTTTTACACTCAGATTTGATCGTGAACTCCTAGATTGCCCTTCAGATTTTCTTTTGATTTGGGCATCTCTTTGAATAACATAAGGCTCGGTCTTGAAATAATCTCTAAATTTGCTCCAAATTTTCTTTCCTCTCTCCATCAATTTTGATCTTCTTCTCTTCCTTCTTGTCTTTTTCTTCTGCAATTTCTTATCAATACCCTCAGAAAGATTATTAGATTCATAATTCGAGGTTTCATCAAATAAGCTTGACACATCATAAATATCATCATTAAATATTTCAACACTACAACAAGATTCTGAGTATGAAAGTTTGTTCAATGAATCATTAAGATTAAATTCAATCTTGTTGTCACATATATCAAAAAGTAATTTTTCCCTCTTTCACATCTATGTTTGCCTTAGCAGTGGCTAATAGTGATCTACCAAGAATTATAGGATTTCTAGAATTTTCCTCCATGTCTAACACTACAAAATCTACAGGAATGAAAAACTGACCCATTTTTATTGGGATATTTTCTAATATACCTACATGATACTTTACCAATGAATCTGCGAGCTGTAAGGATAAGGATGTATGCTTTAGCTCTCCAATATTCAGTTTTCTGTAAACAGAAAGAGGCATTAGACTCATGCTAGCACCTAGGTCAAATAAGGCTCGGTCAAAAGCCATAGTGCCTATAGAACATGGTATAGAAAAACTACCTGGATCCTTCAGTTTTGGTGGCAGTTTGTTCTGTATGATAGCACTACAATCTTCAGTCAAAGTAACAGTACAAGTGCCATAATCATCTAACTTTCTTTTGTTAGACAAAATCTCTTTTAAAAATTTGGCATAAGATGGCATTTCAGAAATAGCTTCAGTAAATAGAATGTTAATATAAAGCTTTTTCAGGATTTCAAGGAACTTGCCAAACTTTTTGTCTAATTTATTCTGAGCTAACCTTTGGGGAAAGGGTATGGGTGGCTTGTAAGGTGCAGGCAAATTAGGTTTAGGATTGTCTTTCTCACATGATTCATCTCCTTTTGGTTCATCACCCTTTTGAGGTGGTAAACAAGTTTGGGATTCCTTATGTGAAGAAGATTCTCCTAACTCTAATTCCTCTTCATTATCATCAAGCCCTTTTTCAGTGTTTTCAAACCTCCCTCTAGGTTCCCCTAGTTGTTTTCCACTTCTAGTCATGATGGCATTACAGTGCTCCCTAGGGTTTATCTCAGGTTTAGCAGGCAATTTCCCAGGGGGCCTGTAAGGTACACTCGCTTGTTGTGTTATTTGATTTTCAAGAATTTTGGTGTGAGCTTCCATGGATCCCATCTGTGAAGCTAATTGACTAACCGTTCCCTTAAGGTTTTCAATTTCTTTATTTGTGGTTTGCATGAATTGATTTCGGTTGGCCAATATTTTCTCAAGCATGGATTCTATGTTTGAATTCTGATTTGGTCTTTGATATCCCTTATTCTCAGTGTTTCCCCCTACATTGTTATTGTTTTTCCATGAAAGGTTGGGATGATTTCTCCATCCAGGGTTATAAGTACTAGAATATGGATCATTAGATCTACTTTGATTATAATTCCCTATGGCATTCACATGCTCATTACCCTGATCAACAACTATTCTACAATTCTCAAAAGTATGACCATCATTGCCACAAATTTCACAAGTGAAAGAAGAAATAGAAGCAGTCTGCATAGAATTAAACTTACTACACAAAAAGTCTACCTTCTCTGCTACGGATCGCCATCCATCACTTTCACCCTTACCTTGAGAAGGCTTGCAAAGTACTCCTCTCTCAGTAGTCCATTGATTGTGATTCAATGGCATCTCCTCTAGCAATCTGAAAGCAGCATCAATAGTTTTGCTCATCAGGGCTCCACCTGCAGCAGCATCCACAGTTAATTTGGTATTATACAATAATCCATTATAAAAAGTATGCAATAAAACTCAATCTTCAATGCCATGGTGAGGACACTTCTGTTGTATTTCATTAAATCTCGCCCATGCCTCACTGAATGACTGCCCATCTTTTTGTTGAAAGCTTGTAATTTGATTTCTTAGTCGAATTGTCTTGCATGGAGGGAAGTATTTCGTCAAGAAGGAATTTGAAAGTTGATTCCAAGTTGTGAAGGTTCCAGTAGGTTGTGATTGTAGCCATGATTTTGCCCGGTCCCTAAGAGAAAAAGGAAAAAGTCTTAATTTCAAAGCGTCGTTAGAAACACCATTAATTTTGATAGTATCGCATAATTCTAAGAATAAAGACAAGTGTTGGGTTGGATCTTTCAGTGGAGATCCTCCAAACTAATTTTGTTGAATCATGGAAATAAAAACAGGCTTAATTTCAAAGTTGTTAGCCTCTATCGCTGGTCTAGCAATGCTAGAGTGAATCTCTTGAGGATTAGGGGCTGCATAGTCCCTAAGGGTTCTCTGATTATCTCCCATCTCTAAGATTTCTACTTGTAACTCCTGTTGCGATGTCTCTTGTAAATCTTCTTCAAGTCTCAGTTTCCTGCGCACTCTAAGTGTTTTGTTGATTTCAGGATCCAATGGAGCAAGCGGGGTCCTGACCTGAGACTCCTGCGCATGCAAATTAGATATATCAAGTGTTTTCAAGAAAACTAAATAAAAATAGTAAATAAAAACCTAGTCTAGCAATAACTCAATGTCTTCGATATCAACAAAAACTAAGGTCCCCGACAACGGCACCAAAAACTTGTTGTGTCCACAAGTGTACGGATACTCGAAGTAATAAAAAAAGTATCGAATCCACAGGGACCTATGTTGCTGAGTACCGAATAATTGATTTTTCACTATCTAGGAAATCGAAAGAGTGCAAACTAGCAAACGAAGACCAAAGCGCTGAAACGAAATTATCAGAGAGAGAAGCTGGGACTAGGGTTTCGTTCACTTTAATTTTTATGACTAGACATGAATAGGGATTTCATCAGTTTAATTTCAACATGACAAAGATGCAATTTACTTGAATAAAAGGATTATCTCACTTTCGTGCAGACAACCATGCAGGGATAAATCTTTGCTCTCGCGCAAGAGTCGTCCCAACGCTAATGATAAGTAAATCATTAAACTGAGAACTCAAGAATCACTTTCGTGCATCCGAGTTCTAAGTCGATAATCTTTAGTGGAATTTCAAGGATCACTTTCGTGCATCCGAATCTCAACACTAGTTTTACTCAAGGTTCTCTAACGTTCCGATCTTTGCTTTCGCATAAGATCTCCACGTTTGAAAGCTTAGACTCAATCCTAGATTTATATTATTATCATGGCAGTTAGCTTACTAGAATCAAACAAATAAGAACAAACCTAAAAGGAGTTCCTATCATGCAATTCTAGGGTTCCGAATTCTCAAGCAATTACTTTTCAGTCAATAGCGAAAATTCTAAAACATAAATAATAATATAGATCTAAGGAGAGTCTAAGAACAAAACATCACATGAGTAAAATCATCTTGCTAAGATTACACGAGATGAAATAATAGAAAAGATAGTCATCTAGTCATTAACACTCAAGTGAATTACTCCCCCATGTCCCAAAAGAGGTTTAAGCTATCATAGAGGGAAGATTACAATGATTCATGATGAAGAAAATCGAAACAGAGGAGGAGTGAAAATTACGGTACGGCCGTAAAGAAGTTTACGGCCATAATCTGAGCGAACAACTGCGGCGCTCAGTTTTTTGGTGATTTCTCCTCCGTCTGATCTCCGTTCACGTTGAAACTTTAGGTGCTCCTTTTCCCCCTATATGCGTAGCTTCCACTCAAATTTCACGGCCGGAGATGCACTGTACGCTTCCCGGCGGCGAAACCTAGGGGGGCTGCGTGTGAGGCAATTTCTCTCTCTGTGTTGAACGAAAATTAGGGCTTTTGGTGTGCTTGTCTTCGTCTCGGGGATGGCTCCCTTTCGCCTTCTTACAGATTCAAATATAAGTGCCTAGATCATCCGCAATCAACCGCGCAAAAATTGGGCTTCGGAGTTGACCGGGAAAATCGCGAGTAGCGTCGTAATTACGGTACCGTAATGTTTTTTACGTTAGTGCCGTAATGTCTAAATCTTTCGGGTTGAAAATCGACCCAAAATACGGTACCGTAAAGTTCCTTACGGTAGTACCGTCATCTCCATCGATCCTCTGCTCAAAAATGCTCCAAAATACGGCACCGTAAAGATGCTTACGGTAGTGCCATAATCATATGAGATTCTCTGCCCGGAAAACCTCTAAATTACGATACCGTAAAAAATATATTGGGGGTGCCGTAATTTCCTCTGAAGCTCCATATCTTCTGAAATTTGACGTGTGATCTCCTTTTGATGTTATGAATTCAATTATGCACTTGGATTGCTCGAAATCGACTGAAAAAAAAAATGCTTTTTTGCCTAAAAATCATTAAAAATAGAAAAGAGTGTAGATTCCGCAAATATTGATAAAAAGGGCATAAAAATAAGCATAGTCTATGAATATGACACAAAACCATCAACAAAATGGCATAGAAATTACGATAAATTTCGGTGTCATCAGGTACAACTGGTATCTCTGTAGTCTGTGGTATAGGTGAGAGACATCTAGTGACTCTCCTCCCCCAAGTAGAAGTGGAGCGACCAGTACGCTTCCTAGCGTACCGGCTGTTAGGGAATACCCGGTGTAATTTAAAATTTTGCAGTCCCAGGACGCAGCGGAAGAATCATTACACCCGAAACATATTCCGGTCCCAAGGATCCATGCGAGAGAGAAAACTCAAGGATGTGTTAGAGATGTACCTCTTTTTCTTGTCTAGATGTCGAAGCCATGTTGAAGGCGCCCAAATGTTCGCCCTCCACAAGTATCCACGCGTCGACTCCTTGATCGTTGCTCCCTTCCACGCTTGGTGCTAGCCTCGGGAAGAGAATCGTGAAGGTTCCCCTAACCAAAGGGGGGCGAAAACCCTATGGTGGCGCAAGTAAGATATGCAGCGGATACTAGGGTTTCATAGGATCTCATACATGTAAAATAATCAACTTTATATGCATGAAAATAAATTCATACCGATGCCATTTCAAGATGGCGCCTTGGAAGTAAAGATGCAATCGCCTCTTCTCCAAAGTCTCGCACACAAGATGAAGATGCGCTTATCCCTTGGTGCTCCTTGTGCTAGCAAGGTTCCTTGGAGTCCTTGATCGAGTGAAAGGGATGGAAGAGATGTCCTTCTCTTGGCCGAATCCTCCTCTACCTTCAAGACGTCGCCACACACGAAAACGTCGAGAGAGAATATGGGCGAGAGGCGAGAATAGAGAGCACTCTATTCGGTCGTGAACAACATCTCCAAGTGGAGATCGTGGTTACTAAAAATAGCCACCACACTTCACTCCAACGTTCACGCCAAGTGAACATGTCGCCAACTCCTCTCCCCATGAACCATGCGCTCATTTCATGAGCCGGTTCACATTGGTTCGGTTTAAGAACCAATCAAGCCAATGATCTAGTCTAGATCTCAAATAAACCCTAAGGCTCCAGATCTGACCGTTAATCTCTTGATGCTTCTGATCTGATCGATCTAGCATCCAATCTCTCAATCGAAGCTTACCGATCTCAAGTCCTAATCAATCAAACATGATCAGACCAGATCTCACTCACAATCAGAGATTAAATCCCTTTAAACTGAACCCAAACAATTCAGTCCACACGATCTGACTTAAGTAAGCCATATCATCAAATTGTGCGACCCTAAGGGTTTCCTTTAAATGTCGGTAACGATAACTCACGTTATCACGATCAGTGAGGGGTATCTAGCAACACATCACTGTCTCCCGATATAAAGGAAAAAGTCTTCCAAGACTACACCCAAAACACAGCACAAGTGTGAATCAATTCACAAGGCATGCATAATTCCTTTGCCACTTGATATTCTTATTGGACAAGCGTGTCAAGCTTGTAGCTCCAATATGATGAGCATGATTAGATCAGATGAACACTGTCACCTGGGTATGGCCATACTCTTTTCTCAATCATCTCATCCAGGGGGCCCTTTAGAACATCACACTCCTTAAACAAGGAGACGGCAATCCTATGTCTATCACTAGTGCCCTAACATGACTTAAGCTCACCATCCAAGATAGCCTATAACCATTGTGTTTCAAATGATATTGAACTACCTCAAAACAATGACAATCATCATTTAGAAAACACAAGTGATCTCAAGTCAGAGGAAATGTGCCACTTGTCATATTCAAAGATTATTCACATTGCGACAAACAATTGAACATCCTAGTAGGGTCTGTCCAGTACATCCAATGTACCCATGAGTCTACATCTTATTCCATGCTCGAAGCATCCTATAAGATTAGAACACATATTAGTCTTAACCATATCAAGGCTGTCTCATGTTCACCAAGATATATCGACTAAGGACACAACAGCATGTCAGCCCAGCTGAACAGCTTTGAGACATTATTCAGAAGAACATATATTGCAGCAGACAATGTAGCTAACTGAATAACAACCATGCCTATATAAACATAACAGTTTATTACATGATACTGATACATTCCCAAGGCCTCAAACATTAGGCTTAAGGGCATACCCCAACAATCTCCCACTTGCACTTAATCTAATGGTTGAGAAATCTCAAACCCATATTATTACAGTGCTTCTCATGCTTCTGCTGCGCCAGAGGCTTGGTAAGCGGGTCTACCAGATTGTCATCTGTATGAACCTTGCAGATTTTGATCTCGCCACGATCTATGATCTCCCTGATCAAATGAAACCGTCTCTGTATGTGCTTGGACTTCTGGTGCGACCGTGGTTCCTTTGCTTGTGCGATTGCTCCAGTGTTATCACAGAAGATAACCAAAGGATCTGCACTCGAAGGAACGACACCAAGTTCTCTCACGAACTTACGAATCCACACTGCCTCCTTGGATGCTTCCGAGGCTGCAACATACTCGGCTTCTGTTGTGGAATCAGCAACAGTTGACTGTTTGAAACTCTTCCACACCACTGCTCCTCCATTCAAGCTAAAAACATAGCCTGATTGCGATCGGAAATCATCCTGGTCAGACTGGAACGAAGCGTCAGTATATCCTTCAATACTGAGTTCTTCCTGACCACCATATATCAAGAACATATCTTTGGTCCTCCGCAGATATTTTAAAATGTTCTTGACTGCAATCCAGTGTGCCTGACCTGGATTACTTTGGAAACGACTGGTCACGCTTAACCCGTAAGCGACGTCTGGGCGAGTACACAACATCGCATACATAATGGATCCAATAGCCGAAGCATAAGGCGTATTGTCCATTTCATCTTTCTCAGTCTGTGTTTGTGGACACTGACTCTTCGAAAGACTCAGACCATGTCTGACTGGAAGATATCCTCGTTTAGAATTCTCTAAATGAAATCTTTCCAGGACTTTATCGATGTAAGTACTCTGGCACAGCCCGAGAAGCCTCTTAGATTTATCCCTGTAGATCTTCACACCTAATACATAGGCTGCTTCTCCTAAATCTTTCATCTGGAAACATTTCCTTAACCATGCCTTCACAGCATGCATTTCAGGAATGTCATTTCCAATGATCAAGATATCATCGACGTAGAGGACTAGGAAAGTAATTATGCTCCCACTAAACCTCTTATATACACACGGGTCATCCTCGTTCTTGATGAAACCGAATTCCATGACTGATTCATCAAAACGAATATTCCAGCTTCTTGATGCTTGCTTAAGTCCATAAATGGACTTCTTTAACTTGCATATCTTATGACGATCTGATGGATTAGTGAAACCTTCTGGTTGTGTCATATACACATCCTCATCCAGATTTCCATTAAGGAAAGCTGTTTTCACATCCATCTGCCAGATCTCATAATCATAATATGCAGCTATCGCGAAAAGAATCCGAATAGACTTAAACATAGCTACAGGTGAGAAAGTTTCATCATAATCTATCCCGTAGATTTGTTTGAAACCTTTCGCAACTAGCCTGCCTTTATAGGTAACCACGTTACCATCCATGTCAATCTTCTTCTTGAAGATCCATTTACAGCCAATAGGGATAACTCCCGGAGGCGGATCAACCAAATCCCAAACTTGGTTATCTGACATGGAGTCCATCTCGGCGCGCATAGCTTCAAGCCATCTCGCTGACTCCGGTCCACTGACCGCATCCGCATAAGTGAGGGGTTCATCATTATCAATGATGTAGACTCCGTCATAGCGCTCAGGCTGTCGACGGATCCTTCCCGATCTTCGCGGTTCCCGTGATATCTGAGCCTCAGGTTGTTGAATTACCTGATCTACTGGCTCATGCTCATCCAATTCTGCTTGAGCACTTTGTCCTTCCTCTGGATTCTCATCCAGTTTTATTTCTCTCCCACTGGCCTCTTGCAGAAGAAACTCCTTCTCAAGAAATATGGCCGTCCGAGCAACAAAAACCTTGTTCTCTTTGGGATCGTAGAAATAATAACCCTTAGTTTCCTTAGGGTAACCGACAAAGATACATTTGTCAGATCTGCTCTCTAGTTTCCCAGAGGCGAGCTTTTTAACGTAAGCCTCGCAGCCCCAGATCCTGATAAATGTCAAGCTTGGCTGTTTTCCATACCATAACTCATATGGCGTCTTAGAAACTGCCTTGGATGGCACTCGGTTTAGTACCTTTGCAGCTGTTTCCAGTGCAAAACCCCAAAAGGAGTAGGGTAGAGCAGCCTGACTCATCATAGAACGAACCATATCAAGTAACGTTCTATTTCTCCTTTCGGACACACCATTCCATTGCGGTGTTCCTGGCGGAGTGAGCTGTGAGATAATCCCACACTCCTTCAAATAGTCAGTAAATGCATGACTTAGGTATTCACCACCTCGATCAGAACGAAGTGCCTTGATATTTCGGCCTAGCTGATTTTGTACTTCATTCTTGAACTCTTTGAACTTGTCAAAAGATTCACTTTTATGTCTCATTAAAAAGACATACCCATATCTACTGAAATCATCAGTAAAGGTAATGAAGTACTGATAGCCACCTCTGGCATGTTTACTAAATGGCCCACACACATCAGTGTGTATAAGGTCAAGTAAACCTGAAGCCCTTTGTCCTTTGTTAGGAAAAGGTGACTTCGTCATTTTACCCATTAAACAAGCTTTGCATGTATCAATCTCCTTGTAGGAGAATGATCCCAGCAGTCCATGATCATGCAACCGCTTAATGCGTTTCTCGTTAATATGGCCTAAACGACTATGCCATAGCAAGGTGCTGTCATCAGTATTCTTGGCTTTCTTAATATCAATTTTCTGTATAGAACATTCCATGTCCAACATGTATAACCCATTGCTAATTGAACCAGTTGCATAAACAATATTATCATAAGATAAAACACACTTTGAAATATTGCATTCAAAGGAAAAACCCTTCCTGACAAGAGCAGGAATGGAGATAATATTTTAGTAATACTGGGAACAAAATAACAACTGTTTAGTTCCAATACAAGTCCAGATGGTAAAGAAATGAAATAGTCTCCTACAGCAACAGCAGCAACCCGTGCCCCGTTTCCAACGCGTAGGTCCACTTCATGCTGTCCCACCTGCCTTCTTCTCTTGAGTTCCTGTACATTTGAACAAATGTGAACTCCACATGTAGTGTCCAACACCCATGATATAGAAGAAGAAAACATGACCTCAGTCACGAATATACCTGAGCCAGAAGCGATGCTTCCCCTCTTATCTCCTTGGAGCGCTTTACAGTCCTTTTTCCAGTGACCCAGCTGGCCACAGTGGAAACACCTGTATTCCTTGGACCGCTTAACCTTCTGCTTCAGAGCCTTGCTGTAGCTCTTGACAGGGGTCTTGCCCTTCTTCCCCTTCTTCTTGTTCCTAGAAGGAACCATTAAGACAGAGGTCGAAGGCTTTCCCTTCAGAGTCTCCTCAGTAGTGAGGAGCATATTCAGCAGCTCTGCCGGAGTACAATCGATTTTGTTCATATTAAAGTTAATAATGAACGCGTCGAATGAAGGCGGGAGAGACTGTAGAATAATATCCACAGCAAGCTCCTGGTTGATGGTATGCCCCAGTTTCTCTAGAGCCTCCTTGTGCCCAATCATCTTGAGCACGTGAGCTCCCACTGGGCTCCCTTCAGCCAGTTTGCTCTGAAAGAAAAGCTTTGTCAGATTATAGCGCTCTGTCCTCGCCTGTGCAGCATACAGCATCTTGAGGTTCGCTATCATCTCTATAGCCGACATATCCTCATGCTGACGCTGCAGCGGTGGCGTCATAGACGCTAGCATCAGGCAAGCGACATCAATGCTATCATTGACGTGCTTTTCATAGGCTTCCCGAACCGCCCTTGCAGCGTTCGGAGCGGGTTGAGGCGGTATTGCCGTCTCGAGGACATACAGTTTCCTCTCTGCCTTAAGAACGATCTTAAGGTGTCCGAACCAGTCGGAGAAGTTCGGCCCAGCAAACTTCTCTCTTTCCAGTAGGGATCGCACATTGAAGTTCATGGTGTTCGTTGCTGCAGGTATCTACAACAATGCAAGAACAGCAAGGTCAGTATCAATGTTAAGAATCAATCAGGACTTAAGAAAGATTCTTTTTCTCACTATTTTATCTGACTGAAAAATCCATTAAACAGTCCGAAAGAGTAGACACTCTTTTAGTGAGATGGGATCCGGATTTCATACTTGGTCTCCGCGTCCCGCTCAGGCGAGATAAGATGCACAGAGAGTACAAGCACTAATCTCCGGTAGGCAGTCCCTGCCGATCGCCAACCCGTGCGATTCCCCTTCATCTGGGCAATCCAGCAGACTGTGCCAACTGAGTTGGTACAACACAGTCTCTGATCCCACAGATGGCTGCCTCCATGTGCTACCATATGCGCCACATATGTAGCCTACATGGTCAAGCTGACCCGACCTACTCCCTGGACCACCATGTGCTATGCTGAGCAACGAGAAGGGATAAATCCCTACTCTGTAACACACAGGTGTAATCCCACACCGTCTGAAGATAGATGGACGTGCCCACTGAGTGGGTACAACACGGCTCCAACGATAATCAGAACAGTGAGGTTTCGCGTCAGAAGGCTTACGAGCTTGATATTTTAGCGTTGGATTTTAACGGTCTTTTTATCTTCTTCACTATCATGCAATTCCTATGGTGATAGCAGAAGATAAACTAATCATGCAGTTCTAATATTTAAACAATAATAAAAGAAAGCATGAATCTTATGTGGTAAAAGCCCATAGCCCTAGTAAGACCTTAATTTAACTTAAGTCTTGACTTGCTTTTCTTCATAGGGCCTTTTGCTGCTCATCTGGCCCAAACCTGGGCCCAAGCGCCATCTGCAGCTCTGGTGCGCCCACCAGGAATTTGCGCCAGGTCATAGGGTCGAACCCTAGACCTCCAACCTAGTCCAGCCACTGCTGCAAGCGCCTCTGCCAAGTGTGCTTTGTGCTCTTGTCTAATTAAATTACAAATTTAACTATCTAGACAAGAATGACACGCAGGTCAATAACATTTTATAAATTAAAACAATGTGATAAGCAGATCACAATAATTAATTTACAACCATAATTCCAGGCTCGCAGGCCCCAGCACAGCACACAATTAATATGGGCAGCCCACATAAGAGTAAATAGACAAACATATGGCATCATTCAAAAATCATGTGATCCATAAAAATTAAAATTTTCGAAAAACCCCATAGGCTTCAATTTTAATTTTCTTATATGCCCTACAACCTTACAACGGTCCATTAATAGGGATCCACTCATCCAACCTAGTTAGATCCACTGCCCTTGCATGCACCAAGTCCTAACTGACTTGAGTCGACCAAAAGGCCAACCATGCATGCGCCAAGGGCTGAACGACCACGCTGAGGTCTGGCAAGCGGGTGTGACCCCGGGCCTAACTCAGGTGCGTTCATGGGTCGTCTCAATCAGACATCGCTACACGCCTGTCTGCAGTCGACCTATAGCCACCTCAAGCTTGCGCCAAGGTGCTATCCAGTCGACCCATCAAGGCTGTCAGATAGTCTGATCAGACTGATTGGATCTGACCTAGGGGGTGATTTCAACCCTACTAACCCGTTTAAGGGTTTACAGCAGGCGCTTAGATCTAAGTGAGATCGCGCAAGTGAAATGTTTTTAACAAAAACAAACTAAGCGCCACAAAAACATGCGCCAACTATACATATTTAATTTTCGCATATAATGCTTCAACTAAAGATGAATTTCGCATGTATAGATCTAAGCAAACAAGGATCACAAAAATGGCTAAAGCAATCATAAAACATGCATAGACCAGCCTCTGATACCAATTGAAGGTTCCCCTAACCAAAGGGGGGCGAAAACCCTATGGTGGCGCAAGTAAGATATGCAGCGGATACTAGGGTTTCATAGGATCTCATACATGTAAAATAATCAACTTTATATGCATGAAAATAAATTCATACCGATGCCATTTCAAGATGGCGCCTTGGAAGTAAAGATGCAATCGCCTCTTCTCCAAAGTCTCGCACACAAGATGAAGATGCGCTTATCCCTTGGTGCTCCTTGTGCTAGCAAGGTTCCTTGGAGTCCTTGATCGAGTGAAAGGGATGGAAGAGATGTCCTTCTCTTGGCCGAATCCTCCTCTACCTTCAAGACGTCGCCACACACGAAAACGTCGAGAGAGAATATGGGCGAGAGGCGAGAATAGAGAGCACTCTATTCGGTCGTGAACAACATCTCCAAGTGGAGATCGTGGTTACTAAAAATAGCCACCACACTTCACTCCAACGTTCACGCCAAGTGAACATGTCGCCAACTCCTCTCCCCATGAACCATGCGCTCATTTCATGAGCCGGTTCACATTGGTTCGGTTTAAGAACCAATCAAGCCAATGATCTAGTCTAGATCTCAAATAAACCCTAAGGCTCCAGATCTGACCGTTAATCTCTTGATGCTTCTGATCTGATCGATCTAGCATCCAATCTCTCAATCGAAGCTTACCGATCTCAAGTCCTAATCAATCAAACATGATCAGACCAGATCTCACTCACAATCAGAGATTAAATCCCTTTAAACTGAACCCAAACAATTCAGTCCACACGATCTGACTTAAGTAAGCCATATCATCAAATTGTGCGACCCTAAGGGTTTCCTTTAAATGTCGGTAACGATAACTCAGTTATCACGATCAGTGAGGGGTATCTAGCAACACATCACTGTCTCCCGATATAAAGGAAAAAGTCTTCCAAGACTACACCCAAAACACAGCACAAGTGTGAATCAATTCACAAGGCATGCATAATTCCTTTGCCACTTGATATTCTTATTGGACAAGCGTGTCAAGCTTGTAGCTCCAATATGATGAGCATGATTAGATCAGATGAACACTGTCACCTGGGTATGGCCATACTCTTTTCTCAATCATCTCATCCAGGGGGCCCTTTAGAACATCACACTCCTTAAACAAGGAGACGGCAATCCTATGTCTATCACTAGTGCCCTAACATGACTCAAGCTCACCATCCAAGATAGCCTATAACCATTGTGTTTCAAATGATATTGAACTACCTCAAAACAATGACAATCATCATTTAGAAAACACAAGTGATCTCAAGTCAGAGGAAATGTGCCACTTGTCATATTCAAAGATTATTCACATTGCGACAAACAATTGAACATCCTAGTAGGGTCTGTCCAGTACATCCAATGTACCCATGAGTCTACATCTTATTCCATGCTCGAAGCATCCTATAAGATTAGAACACATATTAGTCTTAACCATATCAAGGCTGTCTCATGTTCACCAAGATATATCGACTAAGGACACAACAGCATGTCAGCCCAGCTGAACAGCTTTGAGACATTATTCAGAAGAACATATATTGCAGCAGACAATGTAGCTAACTGAATAACAACCATGCCTATATAAACATAACAGTTTATTACATGATACTGATACATTCCCAAGGCCTCAAACATTAGGCTTAAGGGCATACCCCAACAAATCGAGCCTTAGGGTTCCTTCACTCTTCTTGCGCCACCTCCAAGGTTCATGCGCCAAGTGCAAGGAAGATGCCGCCAACTCCTTATCCTCTTCACTCCAAGAGAAGAGGGAGAAGAAGAGCTTCGGCCTTGAGGAAGATTGAGAGGAAGTCACGCCACCAAGTCCTTCTCCAAGTCACGCCAAGAGGAGAGGAAGGAGAAGACTTTCGGCCACTAGTAGGAAGAAGGGTTGCACCACTTTGATGTTGTCGCCCTTTGCCCTTGCTCTCGCCCCTCTATGTGTGTTCACGTCTCCAAGCGTTCATCAACTAGAGAGGGCGACAATGGGTCCTATAAATAGGACTAGAGGCGGTTTGGGCAAGGGCTAGGATCATGCCAAGTGTATGGCTAGGATGAGGTGTCTTGAGGCAAGGAAAGTCTCCAAGACTTTACCATAAACCTCATTCAACCTATCCATAAATGTCCAAGCGCTATATCAACCCAAGACATGCCTCAAATGCATTCTTACCATCAAAGGATAAGTGGCTAGGCGCAACATGCATGAGGAATTCGGCTAGGGTGGTGTCTTGGGAGAAACTAGGGTTTGAGGTAAGGTAAGTCTCCAAGACATTACCATATACCTCTTCCCTATATCCATATGCGCCTAGGAACTTCCCATAAAAGTTCTCAAGCCATATCAGCCCCAAGACTTGCCTTAGAGGCAAGTATTCCATCCAAGGAAGAAGGGCTAGGCACTCTTTACTTCCATAATGAAGCAAAGGCGCCTCCCTCACCCCATTATGCCCCTAGGCGCCAATGGGGTGAGATTTCTCCCCATTATACCCTTTTAAGCCAATTCCTCTTCATGACAACTAATTATTGGGCCTCATTGGATAATGAGCTAGCCCAAACTTCATGGCATGGGTTGATTAAGCCATTGGATCTAATCCAATGCAACCCTAATCCAAATGTGACCAATCTAGGTCAATTTCGGGCCAACCTGCCAAAAATAAAGTTTGGCCCCAATAACTTTCTTCCAACTCATCAGGCCCATTGGCGCTGATGAAATCTTCCAAATTGATCCAAGTTATCCAATAACTTGATCATAAGGCTTCTGATTAAAGCAACGTCAAGAGTCTATTGCGTGTGACCCCGTAGGATCCATATGACGATGGCAATGATGTAACATCATAAATAGTGAGGGGTATCTAGCAACACATCACTACTACCCATGTCATTGGACTTAAGTCATTATGGCAACTGTTAGGGAATGCCGGGTGTAATTTAAAATTTTGCAGTCCCAGGACGCAGCGGAAGAAGCATTACACCCGAAACACATTCCTTTCCCAAGGATCCATGCGAGAGAGAGAACACAAGGATGTGTTAGGGTTAGTACCTTTATTGCTTGTTAGGATGAAGGTGCCAAGTTGAAGACGCTCAAGTGCTCGTCCTCTACAAGTATCCACGCGTCGACTCCTTGATCGTTGCTCCCTTCCACGCTTGGTGCTAGCCTCGGGAAGAGAATCAAGCCTTTATCACTCTCTTCAAATCTTGTGCCACCTCCAAGGTAGAACCGCCAAGAAGAGATGAGGAGGAAGATGATGCGCCAAGTACTTCCTTTTTCTTCTTTGCTTGCGCCACCTCCAAGGTGCGCCTATGGCCAAGGAACGCTGAGGGCTTGTGGCAAGAAGACGCCACCAAGCACAAAGAATCCTTGCGCCAAAGAAGAGAGGAAGAAGAAGAAGAACTTGCTTGCGCCTTTGATGGAAGAAGGAGAGCTCCAAGCCCTCAAGTTGTCGCCACCTTAAACTTCCAATTCTCTCCAAGAGATGTCGCCACCAAGTCCTTCTCCAAGTTGCGCCAAGAGGTGAAGAAGGAGAAGAAGACTTGCGGCTACAAGGAGGAAGAAGGTTGCGCCACCTTGATGTTGTCGCCCTTTGCTTTGCTCTTGCCTCTCTATTTGTGCTCACGTCTCCAAGCATTCATCATCATGAGAGGGCGACAATGAGTCCTATAAATAGGACTAGAGGCGGCAAGAGCAATGGCTAGGATCATGCCAAGTGGGCGGCTAGGATAAAGAAGTCTTGAGATAAGGAAAGTCTCAAAGACTTTACCATAAATCTCATTCAACCTATCCTAATTTGCCCAATGGCCATATCAGCCCAAGACATGCCTTAGAGGCATGCATTCCATCCAAGGAGAAGGGCTAGGCGCAACAAGCATGAAGAATTCGGCTAGGGTGGTTTCTTGGGAGAAATTAGGGTTTGAGGTAAGGTAAGTCTCCAAGACATTACCATATTCCTCACCCTACTATCCATATGCGCCCAAGAACTTCCCATAAAAGTTCTCAAGCCATATCAGCCCCAAGACTTGCCTTAGAGGCAAGTATTCCATCCAAGGAGCAAAGGGGGAGGTTCCTAATGCTTCCTTATGAAGCAACATGCGCCCACTTCACCCCATTATGCCCTTGGCGCCAATGGGGTATAATTCTTCCCCATTATACCCTTATTTGCTTATACTTCTTCATGATAACTAATTATTGGGCCTCATTGGATAATGAGCTAGCCCAAACTTCATGGCATGAGTTGATTAAGCCATTGGATCCAATCCAATGCAACCCTAATCCAAATGTGACCAATCTAGGTCAATTTCGGGTCAACCTCCCAAAAATGAAGTTTGGCTCCAATAACTTTCTTCCAACTCATCAGGCCCATTGGCGCTGATGAAATCTTCCAAATGGATCCAAGTTATCCAATAACTTGATCCAGAGGTTTCTGATTAAAGCAACGTCAAGAGTCTATTGCGTGTGACCCCGTAGGATCCATATGACGATGGCAATGATGTAAACATCATAAGTAGTGAGGGGTATCTAGCAACACATCACTACTACCCATGTCATAGGACTTAAGTCATTATGGCAATAACTCCTAACAAGCAACGAGGATTCCCATGCATTCTAGATCCCTTTGCCTGAACTGATATCCTTTCATTGGATTAGTCTCAAGTTTATTATCCAATGCATTGGTCATGACTTAACTAGTGTGGCCACACATTCCTGTCATGCACCAATAAGGTGGGGCGCCCCGAGTGGATATCATGCTTCCTCTGAAGGAAGGGGCAAATCCTACTATTGGTCATCCATGTCTCTATATGACTTATGACATGCCCAATGACAGTCGTTTTAGTCCCCCAATTACGGAGAGACGTAAGACTGTATCAAAGCATACCCATCATCAAATCTAGACATGAATACCTCAAGTCTAAGGATCAATGCAAACCTCTTGCATGTGAGATTGACTCGTTGACTAGACAAGTCAATCCTCATGGTGGATCACTCCAGTGCATCCAATGCACCTGTATGTCTGCGTTACTGTGCCCTGCACCTAACCAGCCCATACACCAGTCTCACATGTACCAAAGCTGTCCCATATCTGCTAAGGTACCTTGACTGGGGATAGCTTGTGAGAATGGATCCAATCCAAACTCCTGGGACATTATATATGCAATTCAATACATCAACACAGGTAAAGCAATCTGCATAATAACGACCATGCCTTTATTGATTATATCAATTTCATTAATTCTATCAAAGTACATTCAAGCAATGCCTGACCATGTCCATACATTGGTCTGTAGGGCATATACACCAACAATCTCCCACTTGCACTAAGACCAAGGGCAACTGATATTTAATCAGTCCCTTATGTCTCTAGTATGACTTATTTAGCTTCCGCTGCGCCAGAGGCTACGTCAGTGGGTTTTTCCAGATTGCTATCTGTGTTTATTTTAACTAGTTTGAATCATCATCCTTATCCACGATCTCCAAGATCAGATGATATTGCTGCAGTACATACTTGAATGCTAAGTTCCTTTACACATGCTTACGGCCCAGTAAAAACTATACTGGACCATCAAGCACCAGGGACTAAATCAAGTTCAAATGAATGAAGCTGCTTCCTTGGCTGCCACAAGAAGCTGCAATGTACTCAGCCTTATTTGTAGAATTTGCCACTATGGTTTGCATAAAGCTCTTTCAGCCTACAACACCACATCAAGACAAGACCCAAATCCTGGCTGTGAACGATAGTCATTAGACTGGAACGAAGTGTCAGTGTACCCCTGTACACAAAGTTCTTCCTGTCTATCACAGACTAAAATTCAATCCTTTATACTTCCCAAGTACGAAGGGTTGCTTTCACAGCTATCTAGTGTATGAACACTAGGATTAGATTGAAACTTGCTGGCATTGCTCCAAGCATTTGCCATAGATGGTCTAGTGCACTCTGCACAAAACATGGTCTATCTTGTACCCAATGTACCGGGATTATAGACCCATGTCACAATATCCTCATGAGAGTCAGACCATATCTCTCTGGAAGGTATCAATATTTGGAATCATCCAATATAAATCTCTCCAGAAAATCTTGGATGAACATAGATTGACTAAAGGGCAATGACTTTCTTGGATCTCTGTCTATAGATCCTCATGCCTAGGATGTAGGCATCATTCCCTAGGTCATTCTTCTCGAAATACATTCCAAGCCTGTACTTCACCACGTGAAGAGCTGGGATGTCATTTCATGCGAGGAGATATCGTCAATCTATTAGAACAAGAAACATTATGATGCTCCCACTGATCTTCTTGTAAACACAGGATACTTGTATAATACCATACATATCTTTATGGTGACTGTATGAAAACATTTTGGCTATTTCCATCTAGACATCCTCTTCCAGACGTCCATTAAGAAAAGCAATTTTCATAACAACACGCTATAACAGAACATGCAATTATAACAAGTAGATACCTAATGGACTCAAACAAAGCTATCGGTGAAAAATTTCATCACTATCCACCCAGTGGACTTATCTGAAATTTCATTCACTAGCTTGTCATCATAGGTAACAATGTTACTTTCCATGTCTATCTTCCAAGAAGATCCAAATACAGCCTCTGGGTGTTACCCCTTTGGCGGCTCAATCAAGTCCCACACCTGATTAGCAGACATGGAGTCCATTACGGTTCTTATGGCATTCAGCCATTTCTAGGAATCTAGTCCACTGACCGCTTCCATTTCCTCATAAGTCTTTAGGTTCATCCTAGATGAAAATTTCGTTATGCCCACAACCTGTGAGAGTATTTCGAATCCATTCAGACTCATGTGGTTCCTGTGTTACTTGAACCTCAGGTTGACTTTCAACCTGCATGTGTGATTCTACTCTCCATTTGTGTCTAACTGTATTGTGGTTGATTTTTGGACCTTGTCCTAATCAAATCTACTCCCACTAGCTTCTTTCAAATAGATATCTCCTAAAGAAAGACAGCAGTTTGAGCAACAAATATTTTTGTTCTCATCGGGATAGAAGCAGCACTTTCAGTGCCCCACAAGTACACACTATGGAGTGTCAGAACAGTTGCTTGCATGGCCTCTAAAGGAGGTAAATTTGCATGACTATTCAAAGGTGGAACCACATCCAATGTATTCCCTTTTCTTTCTTTGAATTTCACCACACAGTTGTGGTGTTCCAAGTAAGCTGTGAGACAACCCCACACTCCTCAAGATAGTCATCAAATTCTTCACTTCCTACTTTGATCCAATCAAAGGGTTTTAATAGATTCTCCAATTCGATTCTATACTTCATTTCTTAACTTCTTGGATTTCTCCAAAGTTACGTGTTGGATATGACATATCCTAACTTAATGAAGTATACCACTTAGTGCTTGTCTCCATGGGTCTACACACATTGCTGTGCACTAGATCCAACAAGCATCTAACCTCTCTCTCCTTCCTAAATGAAGGTAGCATCTGCCATCTTGTCCATTAGACAAGGCTCACATATATCATAACCCTGAAAGGATAATAATCCCAATAGTCCATGGACTTTTGGATGTGACTTATGTCTTATGGCCCAAGAGACAATGCAAAGAGATGGTATTGATTGAATCATTGGACTTGATCTATTTAGTGTTATATACAGAACTATAAGCTATCATCAATTGTACCACTACTATAGAACATTCCAGATTTAAGGAAATACCAATTTATTTCAAACTGAAAATCCATTCAAAATAATGGACATAATGTTCTAATACAAAAGCTAGTACATAATAGCAAAGTTCTAGTTGAAGTCTTTGAAGGTAGTGAGATGACATCAACAGCAGCATCCAATGCTCCGTCCCTGACTTGAAAGTCGATCCCATCAAGCCTTATTGTCCTACTTCTTTTGAGCCCCTGCATATGAAAAACATATGTAAGCTCCTCATGCGGTACCCAGTACCCATGAATAAGTAGACATAAAGACCTCAGTAACACAATACCTGAAGCAGATGGATAACATCCCTTCTTTTGTGCCGTGTTCTTCCTGGGCCTTAATCCATCCTGAAATTTCCATGCATTCCCAGTCTTCCGAAGTTTTAGCTTCGAAGATACGGAACCATAGTCATTCTTGGATTCAAGCAAACACCCAGAAGATCCAACAACACTCTCTTGATTACTATTTGAAGTGCCCGGTGTGAAGAGACGTCGAAGATGTATGATCATATCATAAATCCCCATCTCATCACACTCAACCTGGACCTCAGGGGTCAAGCACCTCAAAATAAGAGCAGTGTAATGTTCACTATCCACACAATGTTCAAGATAGACATTCCACTCCCACTCTGTACAAAAATATATACAGGGCTGGGTTGTAGGTCTTTTAAGAAGATAGACCATATTCTCATGTTCTAGAAGTTTGGACAAAAGTCTGAACCATCTTGTCCAATTTGTTCCATCCAGTTTATTTTTAAGAAGTTTCAATCTAGGTTCAGGAGATGGAATCATCTACAATAAGCAAACAAGCAAAATAAGTACTATGACAAAGCATTTAACAAGGACTTTAAATTAAATGCTATACTCCCACTATTTCCTTAACAAGTTGATAACTCCCAAAACTCAACTTGGAAATATGTGAGTAGGATCCTAATTTCACACGAGGTCTCCGCGACTCACGAGGGTGAGTTGAGATGCACAGAGAGTCCCATGCTTCCTTAGGTAGGCATGCCAGCCAATTGTGCCACGCACAATTCCTCTTAGTTAAGACAGACTAGGCGCCCTGTGTCCAGCGAGGGCTGGATACAACACAGGACCCTATCCTCTCAACAGCTGCCTCTAGTGATTCATCATGTCAGTGACATATGAAAAACTAGTCAAGTCTGGTCCTAACCGTTATGCCCAGGGCCAACGAATTTCCTTGCGAAGGCACGCCCAGGTTAAAACTGGACTGGGGAAATCATTGTCACCACACACCTCCTAAAGATAAGTGGGTGTGTCCCACGAGGGTGGGAAACAGTTCACAACACCACCGATCGATAGTTTGATGAGGGCTACGCGTTAGAAGGCTATTGACTTGATATTTCAATGAGAGTTTTGCATGTTGATTTTATTCTTTTCTAGCATGCAGTTTTCCTATGGTTATGGCAGCAAAGGAAAAACATCACAGGCATGCTATGGACAGAATAATAAACCATCACAGGCATGCTATTTTGGTCGATATGGTCATAGCCCTTTTCATACATGTAACTTGTCACGAGCCATGTGACATGTTATCATGCATCCAAGGGTTGCGAGTCCCTTAAGCAGATCAGCCCATGCCAAAAGCCGAAAGCGTGTGTCCTTCCTTCAGCCGCAAGTCCATCACCATGCTTCCAAAGCTGGCGCCACTTCTGACTTCGATTGAAGAAGACTCCTTGTTGTTAAGATGAAGCCTTAACCTATCATATAATTCTACATCTATTCTAAACAAGATGAAAAATTCTTTTACAATAAGATAGGGAGAGAACCACGCGCAGGTGGAAAGAGATTTTACAAGCATTCATCACAAGTGGAAACATGCTTCCACATCACAACACAGGAGGGCACTCGCTATGACCATATCAACGCAAACAAGTGGCGCATGTTAAATTTGAAAATCCGAGAAGATCAAATTTTAGTCCCTTATGCGCCAACTCCATCTAAACATTTTCTTAACCAATTTTGTGCTAAAATTTAGATCAAGTTTTAGGATGATTTCATAGACCCTATCGGCTGGCAGTTTTGTCAGATCAAGAGACCCGGCCAGTCCGAAGACACAATGCCCGTCCTACTTGACAAAACCACGTGCGCCTTTGGTTTTAAATCAACCATAAGCAAGATCCAAGTTTCGGCCACAAAATTGAGAAGAGAGGTTTGGATGAAAACGCTTTCTACGTGAAACGCGCATGGATAGAAAGAAAAATTTTCCAAAAATTTTTCACACAAGCAAACATACACCTTGTGTTTCTCGCAAGTACCTCTGATACCACTGTTAGGGAATGCCGGGTGTAATTTAAAATTTTGCAGTCCCAGGACGCAGCGGAAGAAGCATTACACCCGAAACACATTCCTTTCCCAAGGATCCATGCGAGAGAGAGAACACAAGGATGTGTTAGGGTTAGTACCTTTATTGCTTGTTAGGATGAAGGTGCCAAGTTGAAGACGCTCAAGTGCTCGTCCTCTACAAGTATCCACGCGTCGACTCCTTAATCGTTGCTCCCTTCCACGCTTGGTGCTAGCCTCGGGAAGAGAATCAAGCCTTTGTCACTCTCTTCAAATCTTGCGCCACCTCCAAGGTAGAACCGCCAAGAAGAGATGAGGAGGAAGATGATGCGCCAAGTACTTCCTTTTTCTTCTTTGCTTGCGCCACCTCCAAGGTGCGCCTATGGCCAAGGAACGCTGAGGGCTTGTGGCAAGAAGATGCCACCAAGCACAAAGAATCCTTGCGCCAAAGAAGAGAGGAAGAAGAAGAAGAACTTGCTTGCGCCTTTGATGGAAGAAGGAGAGCTCCAAGCCCTCAAGTTGTCGCCACCTTAAACTTCCAATTCTCTCCAAGAGATGTCGCCACCAAGTCCTTCTCCAAGTTGCGCCAAGAGGTGAAGAAGGAGAAGAAGACTTGCGGCTACAAGGAGGAAGAAGGTTGCGCCACCTTGATGTTGTCGCCCTTTGCTTTGCTCTTGCCTCTCTATTTGTGCTCACGTCTCCAAGCATTCATCATCATGAGAGGGCGACAATGAGTCCTATAAATAGGACTAGAGGCGGCAAGAGCAATGGCTAGGATCATGCCAAGTGGGCGGCTAGGATAAAGAAGTCTTGAGATAAGGAAAGTCTCAAAGACTTTACCATAAATCTCATTCAACCTATCCTAATTTGCCCAATGGCCATATCAGCCCAAGACATGCCTTAGAGGCATGCATTCCATCCAAGGAGAAGGGCTAGGCGCAACAAGCATGAAGAATTCGGCTAGGGTGGTTTCTTGGGAGAAATTAGAGTTTGAGGTAAGGTAAGTCTCCAAGACATTACCATATTCCTCACCCTACTATCCATATGCGCCCAAGAACTTCCCATAAAAGTTCTCAAGCCATATCAGCCCCAAGACTTGCCTTAGAGGCAAGTATTCCATCCAAGGAGCAAAGGGGGAGGCGCCTAATGCTTCCTTATGAAGCAACATGCGCCCACTTCACCCCATTATGCCCTTGGCGCCAATGGGGTATAATTCTTCCCCATTATACCCTTATTTGCTTATACTTCTTCATGATAACTAATTATTGGGCCTCATTGGATAATGAGCTAGCCCAAACTTCATGGCATGAGTTGATTAAGCCATTGGATCCAATCCAATGCAACCCTAATCCAAATGTGACCAATCTAGGTCAATTTCGGGTCAACCTCCCAAAAATGAAGTTTGGCTCCAATAACTTTCTTCCAACTCATCAGGCCCATTGGCGCTGATGAAATCTTCCAAATGGATCCAAGTTATCCAATAACTTGATCCAGAGGTTTCTGATTAAAGCAACGTCAAGAGTCTATTGCGTGTGACCCCGTAGGATCCATATGACGATGGCAATGATGTAAACATCATAAGTAGTGAGGGGTATCTAGCAACACATCACTACTACCCATGTCATAGGACTTAAGTCATTATGGCAATAACTCCTAACAAGCAACGAGGATTCCCATGCATTCTAGATCCCTTTGCCTGAACTGATATCCTTTCATTGGATTAGTCTCAAGTTTATTATCCAATGCATTGGTCATGACTTAACTAGTGTGGCCACACATTCCTGTCATGCACCAATAAGGTGGGGCGCCCCGAGTGGATATCATGCTTCCTCTGAAGGAAGGGGCAAATCCTACTATTGGTCATCCATGTCTCTATATGACTTATGACATGCCCAATGACAGTCGTTTTAGTCCCCCAATTACGGAGAGACGTAAGACTGTATCAAAGCATACCCATCATCAAATCTAGACATGAATACCTCAAGTCTAAGGATCAATGCAAACCTCTTGCATGTGAGATTGACTCGTTGACTAGACAAGTCAATCCTCACGGTGGATCACTCCAGTGCATCCAATGCACCTGTATGTCTGCGTTACTGTGCCCTGCACCTAACCAGCCCATACACCAGTCTCACATGTACCAAAGCTGTCCCATATCTGCTAAGGTACCTTGACTGGGGATAGCTTGTGTGAATGGATCCAATCCAAACTCCTGGGACATTATATATGCAATTCAATACATCAACGCAGGTAAAGCAATCTGCATAATAACGACCATGCCTTTATTGATTATATCAATTTCATTAATTCTATCAAAGTACATTCAAGCAATGCCTGACCATGTCCATACATTGGTCTGTAGGGCATATACACCAACAGCAACAACTCCTAACAAGCAACGAGGATTCCCATTGCATTATAGATCCCTTTGCCTAAACTGATATCCTGCCATTGAATTAGTCTCAAGTTTATTATCCAATGCATTGGTCATGACTCAACAAGTGTGGCCACACTTTCCTGTCATGCACCAATAAGGTGGGGCGCCCCGAGTGGATATCATGCTTCCAATAAGGAAGGGGCAAATCCTACTATTGGTCATCCATGTCTCTACATGACTTATGACATGCCCAATGACAGTCGTTTTGATCTCCCAGTTACGGAGAGACGTAAGACTGTATTAAAGCATACCCATCATCAAATCTAGACATGAATACCTCAAGTCTAAGGATCAATGCAAACCTCTTGCATGTGAGATTGACTTGTTGACTAGATAAGTCAATCCTCACGGTGGATCACTCTAGTGCATCCAATGCACCTGTATGTCTGCGTTACTGTGTCCCGCACCTAACCAGCCCATACACCAGTCTCACATGTACCAAAGTTGTCCCATATCTGCTAAGGTACCTTGTCTGGGGATAGCTTATGAGAATGGATCCAATCCAAACTCCTGGGACATTATTTATGCAACTCAATACATCAACGCAGGTAGAGAAGTCTGCATAATAACGACCATGCCTATATAAAGAGTAATAGTTCTATCAAAGTACATTCAAACAATGCCTGACCATGTCCATACATTGGTCTCTAGGGCATATACACCAACACCGTCTAGCGATCCTCTGATCACGGCTCTCTGGCCTATCAACATGCCTCTCTAGTATAATCTCTATCTCCGGAGAGATAACTGGCTCAAGTGCAACCTGTGAAGTACTGGGGCCAAAGGTGTACTCGGAGCCTCTGATGCCTGCGTTTGAGTCCCGGGCTCCGAATCATTATATATGATCCGCTCAAAAGTATCCGGTAAGACTCCGGACACCATCCTATACATATACCATGGGGCAGGTCCAATGTACCTACTCTTCATCACTGCCCCATAGGGTCTAGTTCTCACTGATCTCCTCGGTGCCATAGTATAAGGCAAATCAACACAAATAATCAAGTTTTAACCAATAACCGTGAATGATATAGTAAATCAGAAAATCGTCGGCGAGAGTTTTGTGAAAATCAATCCAAGAATCTGTGAAACAATCTCCAAATCAATGCTAGAATCTCTGTAAATCAAGTATAGAAGTCAAAGACAACAATTGAGAGAGAACTGCTCACAAATCCAAGTGAAATCAGGTTGAACTCGGCGAAAACGGTGTTTGGCAGACTGACAGTGCTCCTCCACAAAATCCGGCTGGGATCCGATGAAAGATCACCGGGAATCTCTAGCTAGTGGTGGAGGAAGATCAGAGGAAAGATTTCGTCACAAGAGGTGGAAGGAATCGTCGAAAATTGGCATTTTACAAGGATAGGCGTAGACCCTAGTTCGCCCGTAAAGTTCGGAACATAAGAACTTACGGCCCGTAACTAGTTTACAACTGTGGCTGTAATTACTTCTGTGGCTAGCCCCTTCACAAATGGTATTTATAGCCATGACCGTAAAAATCACGCCAAGGTTTTGATGGAGGCAGAGACCACATGCCACGAAGGTACAGATGGAGTCTACGAGTACCGTAGTCCAAGGCTTAGAAGTTGTTAAATAAGCTAGCAAGCTCACTCAAATAAGCTAGCTCAATAATTGGAAAAGAACTATTTCAACCACTCAATAAACTCAAGATGCTCAAGCACACAACGTTCAAAGGAGTTGCCGCATCAAATTAGGACTTGCATATGCGCCAACCAATTCAACCACTCTAATATGTGCCAGCATCAAATCTCCAACAACCTGCATCCATGCCAAAGGAAACAAGGCATGCGATTATTCTCAGCCAGCCTATTAGGGATTTCATCAAGTGCCAGCCAAGCTCATCTTCACTGCTGCAAATAAGGAAGCCTCAACTTCTCTTGGTAGCCATATTCGCTCAGCCCAAGCTCCTCAACGTCTCTCTACTGAAGAAGGAACTACAACGTTCAGCAGCAATGTTTCTCCCAGCGTGTCCCTATATGTATCACGTATGATCCTTGTAATCGGTAGATTTGTTGAATGAAATAGCTTCTGTGTCTCCATGGCATCGAATGTCTTCTCCTTTCTCCTTCTCTTCTGAGGCGCTTGTGCCGCCTACCCTCACATCTTCTCTATTCTCCTATCTACTCCCTTCTTCCTCCGAAACCTATCCTTGCTGCCAACCAGTTATGTGTTCCCAGGATTTCTTGAATTTTGTGACCTCGCCGCCGACGATCCACCGGCCGGGTCTCTATGAAACTTCGTCCATCACTTCACCTCCCCTAGACGAAGCTTTGGCTGCAGGCATCCATCCATCCACCGCTTCGATCGCCAGAATCGAAATGCCGACCAGATCCCCTATTCTCGCCCAACCTTCTGCCCAGTTCCACCCTCCGCTTGACCCGAAACTCCAGCCACCTCTTCGCCATCATCATAGCAATCTCCAATCATAGAAGGTTTAGATTTGGTGTATCACCGGACGAACGGTGAAGCACCCTGCTCCGCTCACGCAACTTCCCCTGTTCCGGCTGAAGAGTTGTTTCCTCACCTCCGTTCGTGTTCCGACACCATCCTCACCTCCTCCGCCACCTCCCATCGATGCTCCGATGTCTCCAGCACCATTTCATCTTGACTCCAACACCGCCGATGAACGATCCATGCCCCAGCGCCATTGATCGACACCGGCTTCCCTCCCTCTGTTACTCAGACTCGTTGCTTCAAGTTTCCTGTTGCTCTTAATACTAATTTGATTATACTTATTTCCGCAAGTACCTTAAGTATTTGGTGCACTAAAAATCTTGAACTTTGGCATGAATTGGAAGCCCTCATCGTGCTCTACTAGAGGGATAAGTCTAATCAACCCAAGCATCCATGAATCATCCTTCGAGATATCGCATTTTCTTATAACTGAATAATTTCTGCAAAAGTTTCATGGACTAATTTGATTAGCCTTCGTTGTGCAGATATTTAAATTATTTGGACACACTGGAACCCCTAATATCTGACACAATTAGGAAGAACACGTTTCATTCTATGTATCGGATGACTTGGTTCCATTGATGAATCACCAGGACGCATAGGAACTTTTTGAAGAATAATACATTTATGCAATCATTATATTGCCTAATCTAATTAGCCATTTTATTGCAGATGTTCTAATTGCCTGACAGTTCTTCACTTTCCAATTTTTATACAATTTAAAGAACTAGTTTTGCTCTACTACCTGGCTTAGACCATTTGTATTTTGGATCATTGGATCCTTCTCCAAGGCCTAGACACTTATCGTAACTAATTTTTTTGTATAGTTCTATTTTATTAGCTGTTTCCATATTTTTGAACTTTTTGATCTTTATTATGAAAATCAAAAAATAAATAATTAAAATTTTTATTCAGTAGCTTTATCACATGCTTCCGTCCTGCATCAGGTACCCTTTTTTGCTGAAAAATTTCCAAAAATTTTCTAAAAAATTCCTGCATATAAAACAACGGATTTAAAAGATTTTTCATATATAAAAGTTCATAAAATCATGCTGATAAAATTAACTACAAAAAATTCTAAGAAATTAGATTAAGTAAAGAAGAATAGAAACAAAAAATGTTGGAATTAATAGGGTTCGAAATCTCTGGGTTGCTTCCTAGGAAGCGCTTGTTTAAAGTCATTAGCTTGACCATGGCAATATTTATCATCTTTCAGGTGGATCCGAGGTGTAGTGAATAATGTGAAGTTTTTCATCTCCACGCCTCCTTAGGTCATTGTGTGGGCTTAAATTTGAAATTCGTGTCGATGTCCAAGTTCCATCTCTCTTCCCTTGTCTTTCTCATGCTTCAGGTATTCTTCCAAGGGATTCTTAATAGCTTCTATGATATTTCTTTCATTAGGCTTTCTTCCCTATGCTTCAGTGTATTAGTGAGATCCTGCAAAAGAAATTCCTTTAGTCTTTACAGAAAAATCAAATACTAGTTTTTCCTCTCCAAGATTCATCGTTAATTTCTCATTCATCATGTCAATATTGACACCTGCACCGGCCATAAATGGTCTTCCCAAAATAATTAGTAACTCTATGTTTTCTTCCATATCCACAATTATAAAATCAGTTAAAATAAAATAATCACCAACTTTAACAGCAACATTTTCAATCATCCCAACAGATTGTTGAATAGAGCCATTAGCAAATTGAAGCACAGTTTTTATAGATTTCATACTTTCACTGCCGATCCATCTAGAAATAGATAGGGGCATTAAGCTCACACTTGCCCCTAGATCACATAAAGCATGTTCAATATAAATCTTACCAACTTGGCAGGGAATTGAAACAATTCCAGGATCCTTTACCTTTGCTATGACCTTGGGCTCACTTACCTTGTTGCTCTTTACCTTAGGTTTTTCAATTACAAGTATTTACTAATATGCTCTTAATAGCTTCTGAGGGAAAGGAACTGGTGGAACATATGCAGGCGGACCCACATATTCTTCCTCATTCTCCTCCTCGGGTGTAGTCTCCTCAGGCTTTCTCTCCAATACTTCAGATGCAGATTCTTCAATAGGCTCTCTAGGTTCATCAACATGTTCACCATTCACAATAGTGATGACATTGCAATGTTCCTTGGGATTCATCTCTGGTTGGCCCGAAAGCTTACCAATGGGCCTATTGGAAGTACTCACCTGCTGAGCTATTTGGCTCTCTAGCATCTTGTTGTGGGTAGCCAGAGCATCCACACGAGATGTTAGATGCTTAATAGCATCAAAAACATCCTCGTTGTCTTCTTCTGAGCAACAACAAATCCTTCCAGGAGAGACTCCAAGTTACACTTCTGGGGCTGTCCAAACTATCTGGATTGAAAGGCTGGTGGCGGCCTTGTTATTTTGCTGATTGTATTGTGGAGGAACTTACCCTTGATTGTTTTTATATGATAGATTCGGGTGATTCCTCCAACCTGGGTTATATGTGACAGAATAAGGGTCGTTCACATGCCTTGATTGAAGTTCCCTAAAGCATTTATCTACTCCTGACAGGAATCATCCTGTGATGAAGCTAAGACCTAACACTCAGATGAACTATGTCCTGAAACACCACATACTTCACAAGAAACAGCATTAACCACAACTGAGGAAAAAAGTAAAAGAATCTAACTTTTGTGCTAGGGAATCTACCTTCGCTGCTAGAGATGTTAAGGAGTCATTGCTGTACTTACCAATTCCTGTGGAAGAGGGGCCTCGCTCATGAGACCAATGGTTATGATTCATAGCCATGTCATCAAGCAAAGTTGATGCATCCTCCACGCTCTTGCTCATTAAAGCCCCCCCAGTAGCAGCATCCACCATGAGCTTCATGTTGTAGTCCAATCCATTATAGAAGATATGGATTATGACTCATTTCTCAAGCCCATGGTGAGGACACATACGCTGGAGCTCCTTGAAGCGATCCCATTCGTCGTAGAGAGATTCTCCTTCTCGTTGTCCGAAGCATGTAATCATGTTCCTCAGCTAAACTGTCTTGCTCAGTGGAAAATATTTATTCACAAAAGCTCGTGAAAGTTTATCCCAAGTAGTGATTGATCCAGCTGGAAGAGAGTACAACCAAGCTCGTGCGCGGTCCCTGAGAGAAAATGGAAAAGGTCTTAGTCTAATTGCATGAGAAGATACACCGTTTACCATAACAGTGTCACAATATTCTAAAAACACAGCAAGATGAAGGTTAGGATCCTGGTTTGGGGAACCCCCAAACTGGTTTTGTTGAACCATCGTCATCAGTGTTGGTTTGAGCTCAAAAGTGTTTGCCTCCACATTAGGTCGAATTATACTCGAATTGAAGCCGTGAATGTTTGGTACTGCAAAATCCCTCAATGATTGATTGTTCGCAGCCATTTCACCTTCCTCTAAAGTCTTTTGAGTCTGGAACTGTAGTCTTCTTCGAAGGCGGAATGTGCGTTCGATCTCCGGATCTTCAGGAAATAGAGTACCTATATGTAAAATTCTAGGAATACAACGTATAAGTCAAAGTGAAAATAAAATAATAGTAAAAAAGAATAGAAATAATTAAATGCTAAAGAAAAAGAAAGAAAGAAAATGCATTGAATAAAATAATAGTCCGCAACCAATGTCAAATTTCAAAAATAGATATGCATTGAAGAAATAAATCTAACATGATAGGGTTTTTCTCTAATCACTAGTATAAATACTCACATCATCAAGGAAGATATTTTATCAATAAATCATGACATCATATAGTAGAAAGTGGATCATGTGCTTTCATCAATCTTAACAATAAATTTGAATAATATCATCATCAAAATAGTGAGTTCTATATATCCATAAAATCATTTTTCAAGAGAAAACCAATGAGTAGTATAAATATGATAAAGTCAAAGATGCACTATAAGGAATAGTCATTAATAAGAGAGTGCAAGTGATACTCACAAAACCATATAGATCATGCTCAATCATTGTCAGGCCAATGCAGCTGGGTCCAAAGATGTGCCTTTTGAAAATTTTATGCAAAATTTAAGGTACATAAGGCTCACATAAGGCTCAGATCAAAAATAGTCTCAAAAAAAATTAATTTTAAAAATAATTTTCTCAAAGAAAGAATCAGAGATATCATCGAGGGTCTAGAAGAGTGCTGGTGGAACAAATGCTAGCTGAAAAGCTGCTAGCAATGATGGTGATGGTGCCGGCATAAGGGTGAGTAATCTCTAGTGGCCTGCTAGAGAATACAGTCCTGGAGGTGAGATCGTCGGGCTATGGAAGATAATACTGCACATAAAAAATCAGAGTCAGTAATGAAGAGTCTACTGCATAAATAAATAATATCATGGAATAAGAGGCAGTAGAATAAGTAAGAATCTGCTGATGGAATAATCCAGTGTCGACGGCTGGAAACAGTGATGTCAGAGGCAGATGCAGTGGTAGCTAGTGCTAGATGCAGATCTGGAGAAGAAGCTATAACAGGTAGAAAGCAAATCAAGGCAGTTTTTGAATTTTTTTTATGAAAAGTAGCCATACCCAAGAATAAGATTTAATGATCCAAATAGAAAACAGACAAAACCATGAAGTAGAATAAAACTTGATCTTTCCAGGTATGTGAAAAATAAAGGATCAAAATCTTTCAGGAATTTAGGGTATTAGCAGAAAGAAGACTACTCAGATTACAAAATGAAAAACTACACAAAATCTAATAAGAATCAAAAAGTTGCTATGCGTTCTAGGACAATCCATGGACTTTAAAATTCAGCAAAAATATCCAAATAATAGACAAAGATGAGTACTTCCATGTTGTGCCAAAAATCAAAAATTTTCGTAACCCAGTTTCTTAAAATCACAGCGAGAAAACACCTAGATAGATAAGGAGACTGCAGTTTTAAAATACGGTACCGTAATATTCTTTACGGCAGTGCCGTAATTTACACAAAAAACTCTCGGTTAAGAAATATCCAGGAAGTACGGTACCGTAGAATTGTTTACGGTACTACCGTATTTTTCACAAAATTTCAGAAAAGAAAACAGTTAAAATTACAGTACGTGAAGTAAAAAATGGTCAGAAAATACGGTATCGTAAAAGAAATATGGTACCCGCCGTAAAATACAGAAAACTCTCGGGAGAAGAAATCAACACAAATTACGGGCGTAAAATAGATTACGGCAGTGCCGTATTTTGCACAAAATTTGATTTTTCCTGCAAAAATAAAAGAAAAATTAATTCTAAAATTAAACTAAAATAAAAGAAACTAAACTAAGACAAAAGTGCTTGGGTTGCCTCCCAAGAAGCGCTAATTTTAGGTCCATAGCTTGACCAAAAATCAAACATCATGGTGAAGCAAGTGAATCAGTTCCAAAATAAAGAGCATATAATTTTCTGCATTTTCTTCTTCCCAGAAGTTTAGCCACTAATCCAAATATCCAGAATTCCATGTAATTCATGATCGATGTGGCTTTCATAAATTTGTAGAAATTATAATCAGAATTTTCAAATCCAGTCAAAGTAATCTTTATGATCTTTCTATGTTTATCAAAAAGCAAAATCATAAGTCCTTTCTTCAAATTAATATTTTCAATAGCAATAACAAAAGGACCTAGATCAAAAGAATCAAGTATTGGATCATCTAAAAAATGTTTATGTCTTTCATTAGATTCTTCAATAAAGCACAATTTTTCAAATTCATCACAAGAGTCAATAATAGATATGGGCAAAGTATCATCATGGTGAGATTCATCTGTATTTGTAATTTTCAAATCATCTACAGGTTTTTCATGCTCACAATCAAATAGTTTATCAATGTCAAGTTCATTATCAAAATCAAGATGAGACTCTTCAAAATCAATTTCCTCATGCTTCCCCACAAATAATTCATCATTAGAAGAGTCAAAATTAGAATCATATGAAAAAGAAGTAATAGAATCAGAGTTAACCACAAGAGATTTATCATTAATTTCAAAAATATCACCAAAATCACAGTGGGGTTCATCAATGTCTATAATTTTTGAACCATCATCATGATCATCAGATTTAACCATAAACAAGATATTATCAAAATCAGAATTATCATCAAAAGAAGGTTTTTCAATTTCAATTTTCTCAACCTTTTCTTCAAATAAATTATCAGGTAAATCAATATCAAAATTATCAAGATCAGAATGAGATTTATTAATATTCACATAAGGCTCAATTTCAAAATAGTCATAATCACAGGGGGATTTTTCTAGTTCAAGCTTTCCTATTTCGAACTCAAATAAACAATCATGCTGTGCAATCTGGTTTTCTAGCAATTCAGTATTAATAGTCAAAGATTGATGATTTTCCCATCTAGAATACAATTCATCTTGTTCTTGCCATGATAAATTTGGTTTTAAAAATGGGCAATCAGAGGAACAATGATCATGATATCCACAAATAACGCAATATTCAGAAGAATAAGATTGCATATAAGAGTTAAATTGATCTACAAGAGAATTACCTTTTGGCATGTATACCTCACCTCTTTCAGTTGCCCAGGAGTTGTGATTAAATGACATGTTTTCAAATCTATCAAGAACAGAAAGATAATCCAACACCAATCAATCAAATTTTTCTTTTCTTTTTTTTTCAGAATATAGAAAAAAATAGAAAATCTAAAATACAAGCAAATTCACAAATCTTCAGATATCACAGTTCTGTCACAACTGTGAAAATCCAAAACCTGCAAAAAGAAAAAAACAAAGTTAAATCTAAAATAAAAAATATTTAGTCTAGCAATACTAACAACTGTTTTGATATTAACAAAACTAATGTCCCCGGCAACGGCGCCAAAAACTTGATAGCCCGAAAGGGAACATTATAAGCCTGGCACGCGTGTACCTTGGACTAATCCCTAGCAACGGTGCCAAAAACTTGATAGGATTCTGCAAGTGCACGGAACTATCGAAATAATAAAGAAAAGTATCGAATCCACAGGGACCTTATTGTTAAGTACCAAATAGTGGTATTCTTACTAGCTAAGCGAACCGATTCTAGTGCAAAGTAATAATGGAAAACACACGAACTCAGATAATCAGAGAGATAAATTGGGACTTAGGGTTTCATCCTCCTTGATTCTAATGACTAGACATAAATAAAAGGGTCGTCAGTCTAATTCTACCATAACAAAGACATAATTTACTTGATAAAGGTATTGTCTTACTTTCGTGCAGACAATCATGCAGATAACCGATCCTCACTTTCGTGCAAAATCTATTCTCAATGCTGTAGATAAGTAAATCATCAATCAAAGAACTCAAGATCACTTTCGTGCATCCAAATTCTAGGTTGATAATCTCTAGCGGAAGCTCAAGGATCACTTTCGTGCATCCGAGCCTCAACACTAGTTTTAGGATCTCCAACGTTCCGATCCTCACTTTCGTGCAAGATCTCCACGTTTGATAAATAGACTCGATCCATAAATTCATATTACTATCATGGCAATTAATCTACTAGAACAGATCAAATTGGATCTAACCTAAGGAAGGGATCCTAACATGCAATTCTAGGGTTCCAAGTTCTCAAGCAAATCACCTTTCAGTCTCATTACGAAAACTCTAAAAAATAATTAGTAACATGGACTTATAGAGAGTCTAAGCACAAATATCACATGAGCAAAATTATCATGACGAGAAAGAAGATTTATCTAATCATTAAAAATCAAGGGGATTACACCACATGTCCCAAAAGAGTATTAAGCTTGCATGGAGAAAGAGATACAATAAATCATAGTCTTAGAGTGATCAAAAAACAAAAAGAAAGGAGAAAAAACGTTACAACACGGTTGTAAAATCCTTTACAGCCGTAATTTGCTTTAATGAACAGTGCTGTCACCACTGTTTTGTTGATTCCTCCTCCGATCGGACTCCAAATGCTCTGAAACTTTTGTGGCATCTTTCTCTCCTCTAGGCAAAGATTCTGAGTGAAAATCACGGCCTGAGGTGCCCTCTATGCCTCTCGGCGCGAGGCCAAACCCTAGCCACCTCTCTATTGATTTCTCTCTCAATACTGGATAAAAAAATTTTCCTTCCACTTCGTACGCCTTCTCCTCTTAAAGACGAGTTCAGAACATCTTTCGGATTTTAATTTGGACCTCTGGATCAAAAGTTATGGCTCACGCAAGATTCAGACTCGTAAAAATCGCATTTTTGACTGGGAATTACGGCAGTGTAATATCTCACGGCACTGCCGTAAAATAGCTTGAGTGTTCTGTTCTAGAAACGCTGGAAAATATGGCCCGTAATTTGGTTTACGGCAGTCCCATAATTTCGGTTGAACTTTCTGGTCGGAATATGTCTGGAAAATACGTCCCATGTAGAAGTTTACGGCAGTGCCGTAATTTCAGCAAAGGTTTCTGTTCTGAAGACGCTCCAAAATACGGCAGTGTAATTCTTTACGGTAGTGCCGTAAAATCACAAAATCTTTCTGTTTGGAAAAGCTCCAAAATACGGCCGTGTTCTTGATAATACGGTAGCCTCAAAATATGGTACTGTAAAATCCTTTACGGTACTGCCGTATTTTGGTTCCTGGCCTCGATTTGCGTGAAATTTCTTATGTATCTTCCTCTTGATTATGGTAATTCTTCCATGTGTTTGATTTTGCTTGAAAACGCCCAAAATAGTGTCTTTTTGCCTGAAAATCATGAAAAATCAAAATAGGAGTAGACTTTGCAATATTCGATGAATTTAGCATGAAAACAAGCAAAAGATCTTCAATTTAGCATGAAAAGATATCTAAAATGATAAAAAAATATACTACATATTTTGGTGTCATCAATAGCAAAAAGTAAAAATACAATTTTTACTTCATAATTGTTAGCGGGCTAAACCCCTAATACCAAAATAAGAATTACTCGCTCATGTTCTTCGTTAATAGCATGTGTATCAACTGAACAAGCATTAAATCCTTTCGAATTACAAGAATTTTACTAAGAAAATGATTAGAAAAGCTTCCCTTCGATCTAGAGATGAAGTGGAGGTGATCAATCTTCTCTTTTGCGTGAAATCTCGTCGGAAATCTGCTTTGAAACCAATTCTCGCCCTAACAGTCACCGCCGCTTGTCTTTGTCTGAAAAGTTCTTCCTTAACCCTCCAAAAATCAAGCCTTTTATACTTTGATCGGCCTGGAACCCTTCAAGAAATGAATCTAGGGAGTTTGGATCAAATTCAGTTTGAATTAGAGTCGAATCGAGTGAAAAACTCGAAGTGGCAGAAACTTTCACGGCTCGTGAAGTGTTTACGGCTGAGGCCGTAAATGTTTCTGTGAATAAGCTCATTTGTACATAGAAAGTTTCACAAACCATGAAGGATTCATGGCCTCACCCGTGAAAGATTCTGTAGACTTTTTAACTTAGCCGTTTTTCGCCCTTCGAATGCCAAATTTACGGCCGGCCGGAATAATTACAGCCAAAGCCGTGAAAGTTGCGTTCTTCATCGTTGACTCCAAATTTGACGTGCAACCTCATAAAAAAATATTACCGTAATTCAGGGCGTGACAATATGAAGTGCTTGAAAGTAAATTGCCTAATTAGACTTATAGTGGAATCATTTGAAATTGAAAAGATCCTGATTATCCTTTGATTTTTTTTTTTTTTTTGGTGCTTTATCAACAATCACAAACAACCCAAAGATACCAATGGAGGGAAAATACCTCTCTTATAAAAGAAAAACAAAATTTTCAACTGATACCATAACCTTTATAATCTAAAGGCAAATGCAAACTACCATAATCTTCAATTTCCAAATGGGGGTGGAGTGGTTAAGAATGATATTAAGCAATCAGTAATTCGGTTGTGCAATGGAATTAGTGTAAAATGATGTTTAAACAGAGGATTACATGGACATAAATTTGTGTTAAAACAGAGAATTGGAGATTCAATTGCAATTAACTAATAAAAAATTTAACAAAGTAATCAAGTTTCCATATGGACTAGGATTTTAAATTATTTAATCGAGACTGTTTTGAGCCGATTAAGCAACCTAATCAAGAAAATGCAAATTAGATTCCAGAATGAGTCTAGGAACGGAATATAAAGAAATTAGCAAGGGTTATAGTGCAAGAAAGGACATAAGAAATTCGAGAAACTGAAAGGAGAAAATTCAGAGACAAAAAAACCTTGAGATGATCTAGTGTCTTTTCTGTCTTTATCAGTTCCAGAAAAAAATTCAGAAAAATAATATTATAGATATATCAAGTAAAATTAATAATGATAATACTTTTATTAGAATATATAACACTTAACACTTTACTAATTCATTATCAAGAAACTGAATGTGTAAGTTTATATTGTTGGTGATTTTGAAATATTTGAATGTTTATAGATGTACAGCCATCCATTGTAGTATTTATTCTAAGAAGATTACAGACTCCTCTTTCTTTAATAACACTCAAAAAGTAAAGGAAACAGATGACCTGAGCCAGGGTTGATGAATTGATCATGGATGGACTGAAATGTACAGAGTATATGAGACATGGATGTAGATGCAATAGCAAAGAAGATGGTTCAAGGATGGTGTCAATCTTGCTACTTTTCACAGTAGTCCATCCCTCCTTGCGGTTTGCCGTCAAAGCCTACCGTCTTACATGCCTCGTCGCACTTGTTGGAGCATTTGTCTGCATCGAACATTTTCACCGCAATGCATTTCTTCATGCACTCGCAGTAGCACTTCTGCCCCGCCTCGCTCCTTGTCTGGAACGAGAGCAACAGCAACATACAGAAGAAGAGCAGAGCGGTCATCCTTTGGGAAGCCATTAGTTTCTTCAATTACGCTTCTTTTCTCCCTTTGGCTTGGGCGGTGGATGTTGGAAGCATAAGCTTGGTTTACCAACAGAAACGGGTGGGACAGCGAAGATTGTTGAGGCGAATGTGTTGCTGCTAATATTGGTAAAGCGCTGCTGTCCAAGTTTCCAACCACACATTCATACGGCTGGACATGGACAAACTTGGCCAGGTCGAATTTCATTTCTCCATCAAAATTAAATCACACTGAATAATATCTCGTTTCTTTTCCTATTTTCGATCCTATTTTCGACCATCTCGTTCCGCTCATCAATGTTGGATGGCTTATTATTTCTTTTTGATATATTAGTCATTAGGTTCGCAAGGTAGTTTTAGGACTCAATACCGCTCGTGAAATTAGGTCATCCCAATTTTTAAATTGATCGATGCCTTCTCGTCGTACACAACTACTTCTTGATGGGTCTAGTCAAAGGATAGTCGACTTAAGTCACAAAAGATCTTGCATCTACATCATGTTAGCTTTCTCCGCATCTTTGGCACCATCATTGTCTTCAACTTGCACATCTATTTAAAGATGACATCTATTCAAATATGATTCTTGTGCTCTTAAGCATCTATTTATAGCCTTTATTGAATCATTTCATTGGCAACAACATCCTTTGTAGAAACGTTTACCCTATGTTTCCTTAGACAGAATTCATAATGGAAAGAAGAGAAAACACATTGAATCTAGTAATAAAAAAAAGTCTAGATTCAATGTGTTTTATCTTCTTTCCACTGTGGATTTCATCCAAAAAAAACATAGCCTTCAAGTTTACTAGTAGCAGAGTATGTCAAGTACAAGTTTCTCACTAAGAAACCTCTCTATTCACTTTTGATGTGCATTAGGTTGAGAACATCCACAAATCTCTCCTTGTTATGCTTCCTAAAAGACTTACATGCTCCTTCGAAAGGAAAACACTAATACATTCCATTAACCTACTTATAAAGATTGGCTAATGATGCAGATATAAGTGCATAGCTTTGTAAAGTAATAAAAAAAAGTTATCATTTTCACAAAGACCCCAACTAACACGATTTCACTATTTAGGTAGACCAAATCAAGTGGATTTGAATGAAAAACTACTTAAAAATCACACAAGAAGATTTAAAAAGAATAAAATAGGAATTTAGAGAAAAGAATTTAATTAAACTCAGGACTTTTGCATTTTACCATGTTGGTCTCTCATGACAATACAAATTAATTCTCTCTTCTATAAAAATCAATTATGTTAAAAGGGAACTTATACTTGTGTACAGATTATCGTCTATGAATAACATGATAAATTATGCAAATAGACGCATTAAGTTATATGATAAATTATGATCAATCGGTATCTACTTAAATTGATCTCTTACTCTCCTAGTTTATTCATGCAAATAGACTCATTAAGTTATATGATAAATTAGGGAATCTCTCGAGTGCTCTAGAACTACTCTCATGATCAATTCTACAAGTTTAATTATAGGAATTCAATATTGCAATTCAAATGTCTTTGAATAGTCATGATATGTGAGAGATGTCTTTACTTTAAATAGACATGATACGTATGACATGTCCTTAAATACTCACTCCAATAGTCAAATGTGCAAGTGCAACCTCTATATGAATAGAGTTGGACATAAGATTGATTCAATGTATGCCTTATAACATGATATCATTATGAGAAACACAAGCAAACATGAATAATCAAGAAGCTAAAAGCTTTAAAGGGCCACTAAAAGGATTAAAAGCTAGTGGACCCACTGCTTCATGAATTAGTAAAAATTAAATATTGGAATAGCAAGAATATTGAGCCAACACACAAGTGCATTGCTATCTAGAAGAAAGAGATAAATTGATGTCCCCTACACATTAATAGAAGAAATGTCACTTAATCATAATTAATGGATCATAGACAGAGCTGTAGGTTGCAAACCACAAGATAAGTATGAAAGTGATACATTCTATCATAGTCTCTTTGGCCAATAAATTAGATTTTTTTTAATATGCATTCTATCATAGTCTCTTCTTCTGTTACATGTGATATTTGTGAAAATATTAGGCATTGTTCTGAAGATTATAAAGAGATTGTTAACCAATCTAAGCAGAGTTTTGAACAAGTTAATGCTTTGGGTAATTACAACTAGAAACTAACTAATGACCCTTATTCTAACACTTATAATCTTAGATGGAGGAATCATCCTAACTTATCCTAGAAAAACAATCAAAATTCTGGGGACACATAGAAAATCGAGGATATCAACAAAAATAGTTTAACCAACCTCAACAATCAAACTTAAAATCTATATTATAAAAATTTATGGCAAGCCAAATTAAGGAAAATAAAGATTTTAGAGAAGTAATTAAACAATAAGAGAACATGATTAAGCATATTACTTCTAAAGTAGACTCTTTAACTACCTACAATAAAATGCTAGAAAATCAAATAGCACAACAAGCTAGTAGAGCCCCAGGAAAACTGCTAGTCAAACCCGAGTTGAATGCTAGAGAGCACTATAATGCTATCACTACCCGAAGTGGAAAACGATTATATAAACCTAGGGTAGAGATGAAGATGATAGTGACGAGGAAGAGCCTAGCACTGAACCTAGCATTGAGCCCACACCTGAGATCCCACCTATTGTGACAAGGAGTTAGCTGTGACAACTTGCCACATATAGGTGTGCCTGAGGTTAGTTCGCGTGCTCTTTATAAGCCTTTTATACCTTTCCCTAGAGACTTGTGCAAGCTAAGCTAGATGAATAATGTAGAAAAATTCTAGATGTTATATATATATATATATATATATATATATATTCCTTTTACATATGCTTTGTCCTAAATGCTTATTTAGGTAAAATTCTTAAAGAAAATTTTATCGAATAAAAGAAAAATATATGACTATGACACTATGGCATTAACTAAGGAATGTAGTGCTATAATTCAAAATAAATCACCACCTAAATTAAAGGATTCAGATAGTTTCTTTATACTTTGTTTAATTGGAGACATGTGTTTTGATAGAGTCTTATGTGATTTTGGTGCTAGTGTAAGTATAATGTCTTTATCTATTTGTAGAAAACTTGACATGGGGAGCCTAAACCCACATCTATATCTTTATAGCTCGCCGGTAGATAAGACAAGTATATGTCCCCATATAGGTATGCAAATTCTTTATTCCAGACAATTTTATGGTATTTGAGATGAAGGAGGACTCCAAGATCCCTATCATCCTTGGTGATGGAGGCAGGAACCACAGGCCACGAAGGTACAAGTGGAGTCTACGAGTACCCTAGTCCAAGGCCTGGAAGTTACTCAAATAAGCTAGCAAAACTCACTCCAAAAGCTAGCTAAATAATGGAAGAATTACTTCAACCACTTCAAGTGTGGCTCAAGACATTTAAGAATAAGTTGCCGCATACTCAATAAATTCCGCAAATCAGCCAATCCAGCCATGGCCATTTGCGCATAACTCCAAATCAGCAACAAGGGATCTCCTCCAACGTTCATCAAAGGATAAATCTTCTCCAGCTGAGCAAATCCCCAGTGTGCAAACCTATGAAAGGAAAGAGCAACGTCTCCTTGCAACTCAAGAAAGGAAACGTCAACGTTCCCCTGCAACTACTCTAAATTTCTTTATACTTATGTCTTGATGGTTGGGTCCTTTTTAGGTGCATAAGGTATACTCATACGGAGATATTGACATATGGAGTGAAAAGATAGGAATATTTAAATTTAATGGACAAAGGCTCAAGCACTATATCGATGGAAATCAACATAAAGAGAGAGTCATCATGCAACTCTCATATCCACCAGCTTGACAACACAGACATGGTCTAGCTAAAGACCTAAAACTAACACTTCTTGGAAGGTAACCCAAATATTTATTTTATTGTATTACAAAAAAAACACATAAAAAATATTTATTCTAACCCAAATAAGCAATTGGAACCATTATTTGTAGGAAAATTAAGCTAGAAGGCAAAAAAGAAGAAAATTTCATATGGTAGTTGAGATCACACCCCCACAACCATTCATCACAAGGGCTATGATTATGACTGAAAAGGGGTAAAATAATAGCCACGACTAGGTTTCATGTGCACAAAACCCTAGTCGTCACACCCTATGAAAACCCCTTCTTCCTCGTGATTTGCTAGATCCAGCCAATGCCAATCTTCTTCGACCTCCACCAGTGACTCCAATGGCTCCTAAGATGAAATGGGTTGTTGGGAAGAACTATACATATGCTCCTTCCCAACATCCACCTCTAGCCGAGTATGAAATAGCCTTCCTTGATGAGGAGCAACGGCAGCAATACTAGGTGCTCATCGGCCGGCCGATCCTTTTGACTAGGTATGCTGACATTAGTGCTCTCTAGCAGCTTGGCTTTGCCGCTGACGTCTTCTAGTTGTTTGACCAAATTGGATGGGGGGCACTTCCCAGCCTAGCGCCATCTTTAGCATCATGTTAGAGTTTCTATCCTATGACAATGATGTAGATTCATGGCACATTTCCTTTTGACATGTACACGCCAAGTGCCTGAGATATATGATGAGGATACCTTCTGGAAGGATATTAAGGGAGAAGAAGAGTTCTCCCCAAGGATAGCTAGAGAAAGCTCCATTATGAACCTAGTATTCAAATATGTTCATAGGGTCTTAGCCAACATTGTGTTTGGTCATGGCAAGAGCGATAGCATGGCATGCTAGACCAAATTATTTTTTTACATAGTCTATGACTAACTCTTTTAAGTTTAACACAGCCTTCTACTTGGTGAAGCAAGTCATCAAGGTAGCAAAGGTGAGCAAAGAAGCCATAATTATCGATAGCCTCATCACCCTTATCGTAGAGGCCATTGGCATCGACATACGGATTACCACGTCCAATAGGCCATAGTAGTCTAGACATGGAGGTTTGTCTATCCATGCTGATTGATGAGCATCGGGATGTGTACTGCATTGTCTTTAAGAGCAGCAATGTTTCCTTCTCTCTCCCCAACACAACGCGCACCATGATTCGTGATAGGAGCAATTTGGATTCCAGTGCCTCTTGTCGAATCTACTATGAGGACCCTACCCTTCTTACCACTCAATATAGGAAAAACACCTCCTCTTCCTCTTCTAATTCAATGATGGGGATGTTGCAGTCCATCTAGGCTGACATGAGAGAGGTGAAGATAGATATAGGGCATATTAAGAGAGCTCAATATGTGTGAAGATGATTACATGGTAGATCGCCTAAACTAGATCGAAGATCACCTCGCCTAGGGTTCAACTGATAAGGAGGACCCTTTTGATGTTGATAGCCAGGACAGCATAAAGATGAGTAGCGATTGTGATTGCAACTAGATGCAAAGGTGAGCATGACTAAGTCTTCTTTGAAAATTCTATTTTTATGTCATTTGCTCAAAAAATTTTCTAAATGACATTGTACTAACCATAACTTATGTTTTACTTGACTCTTTATAAGTAATATATTGGATGTGTTTTCTTTTCTCTATAATTACATGTTATGATGAATGTGTCTGATTTGACTATGTATGATGGTTAATGTCATGAGTTTATTCTTTCATTGACTATTTTGTGAAGTGACTTATATGAATGATTTAATAACTTTGAAATTTTTTAGATTACTTGCAGGATAGAAATGTTGAGTAAATATAGTTCTGGTATTGATAAAATTTGTACGTGAAGTGTTATGCATTCTTTTGATACAAGCTAGATGATAATTTGCTTGAGTATAATTTTTTCTATTTTTTACTTGATGGTGAACATTCCATGAAAAGAAACTGGGTGATATTTGTAAAATAAGATTTTCTCCAACTCCTCTTGCCTATTGCACTGAAGTCATAAGTTTGATTATACCAACAATAGGTGTACTTTAAATTTGCTTTTGGTTGAGTAACTAATTCATCATAAATGTTTGGTCCTTGTGCAAAAGATCAATAATGATTTAAATATCATGCCCTTGACCAGCTCTCTTCAAATAAATAAATAAATAAAATAAAAAGGAAAAAGAAAAAGAGAGAGAGAGGGGTAACAATCAAGTGGATATGTCTGCCGACTACTTAAAACTAAGGTTAGGAGTTATATTATACTATAAAATAGTATACTATAAACAATGTTATTGTGCTATAATAAGAAGTCTATGACCGTTTAAATACCAGTTTGCTTTAAAAATCACTACATATATGATATCCCCAAAATCAATAATGGAATTTTTACTTGAAAAGTACAATTGAATTAATTAGATGAAAGTATGATATTATTTGACAAGTTGAAGTTTAAATATATTACATGAATTGTTGAGTTTTATATGTCTTGGACTATAACATCTTGAGAATTTATTCCTAATGGTTGTTTCTTAAATTTTATAGTTTTGAAAATTATTACACATGTCAGTAGAATAAGTAATTGTCAGTCTATCCTTATATTCTTCTTACACATCTTGATTCAAATTATATATTGCTTGAGGATAAGCAAAGGTTCGAGCCTTATGTATTTTGATCCCTTAAAAAGTTATAGTAAATTTTACATATTTATATCATTTATTTGAGTTATTTTTATCCACTTTTGCTTGTTATTTGGTTCAAATTAGTTGTTGGGTTCAAAATCTACTGTTTCTTTTTTTTATTATTATTTTTCAAATAAAATATGCATAATTTTAATAGATTTATAAGCCAACTAAACTTAAATATGAAGCTGAGGAGGACCCAAAGCTGTCGTGGAGACTTTATTTTTAGAAAGAAATTAAAATTTTAGAAAAAGTCATCATCACAGGGCTATGACAAATCGTCACACACCTTTATGACAACATAAAAAGGAGCAAAATTAGAATGCGCTTGAGTTTTCTACCCCTTTTGCCCAAATCATGAATCCAAAAATATGAAAATTTTGGTTGAATAGGAAAAATCAAAGGTAGAAGAACATCTATAAGGGTTAGGGGGAGGCAAGTTTCAGGAGCAAAAGAGATGAGATAGATTTTTCAAAAGGGAAAACAACATCGGCTATCTAGGGTTTGGGGTTGCTGAGAGGCTTCCCGACACCCTTTGCCACCAAATTTGAGTGGAAGCTATGCCAAGAGGGGGAAAGGATTTGCACAAAATTCTAGAGCAAGAGGAGATAAGGATCGATGGCAATCCGAGACTGGCATCGGAGCAGATCCAAGAGGAGTTGAGGCTCTGTGGAGTAGAGAACTATCTCATAGTCATAGGGCTATGATAAATCGTCACACCCTAGTGATGACGATAAAGTTAAATTAAATTTTATTTTTCTTTTTCCCAATAAATCTGATTCGTAAACACTTGAATTCTTGAATTTTTGCTATGTGATTATGTCTCTAGCATAAACTTTTCTCGAGATTTAAGGAGTAGCGCTGTGATTTCTTGATGGTTTAAACTATTATAATTTATCTTATCTTTATTTTGAGTTATGCTAATTCAATTATAGTAAGTTTATTATACTTGAAATTATTTGAATTTAAACTATTACATGTATAACACGTACTAAGAGGTGACTTAGAAACCCAAAACCCTTTAATTAAGCCTATAGACTACGAGAATAGCTAAATCATAATAACTTAATTATTAATGTTAATTCTACATGTGATAAGTTTAATTCATATAATTGCATAGTTTTAGATATTGTAGTTACGCTAGGATGTGAATTATAACATTAGAAAATATTTAATAAAACTTGTGTTTTAAGTTACGAGAGTATCCTAAAATCGTTTATCCGGTATTGCTCAAATACGTTTCTCGGCAAATTTCTACATTGTTTCTTGTTGGTTTTTCCCTCCATATGCATTTCACTTCCCTCGTCTAAAGACTCTCTCATGGTTTTACCGCTGCATTGTCACCTAAAGCATAGAGTCGGAACTAAGGACCATCCCTCCCATTACTCCGTCTGCATCATGTGACCATCATCACATGCCCGTTACCACAGGGTTGTTGAATTTAGTTTTTGTTTCTTTTTCCCTAGTAAAGATGAGATGTAAACACTTTATTCCATGAATTTTTACTGTGTAATCATAACTTTTCTAGTGTAAGCTTTTCTTAATAAAAAGGGTATTTCCTCTGATTTCTTGATGGCTTAAACTATTAAAATTTAACTTATCTTTATTGCTTAGATTGTGCTAATTCAATTCTAGAGAACCAATTATACTTGTAATTATTTGAATTTGAACTTTTGCATGTCTTAGGGGGGTATAACATGTACTAACTTATAACCCTAGATCCCTTTAATTAGGTCTATAGAGTTAGACTACAAGAGTAGTTAAATCATAATAACTTAATGATGCTAATTTCACCTAAGATAAGTTTAGTCCATATAATTGCATTGTTCCATACATTATAGTTGCACTGAAAAATGAATTATAATATTAGAAAACCTTTAATTTAACTTGTGATTTAAAACTACGAGAGTATCAAGCTTAAAATCACTTGAGAGAATAACATGTGAGCTAAGCCACAAGAATGATTCTTAATTTATTAGGGACTAAAATAAAGTTATCACAACACTTAGAGCTTGTTTGCTTGGAGGGAAAACATGAGGGAAAGGAGAGTAAGCTCGATTTCCCGCAGTTTTCTTAAGCAGATTGATTTGGAAGGATAGAAAAAGGGGAGGACACAATATCACTTTTTGTTTCTCCTCGATTTGGATGGAAAAGGGAAAGAAACAAGTTGCATCCCGTTGCCTCTTTGCCGATCTCATCTCGTTGCTCGAACGCTTGGATGCTTGACTAACTTCATCTCAAGCTCTCCCCCGCCGACTGCCTACAAGTGAGCTTTGCCTCCCTGTCAACCGCTATGACCTCTCTCTTGCCCTTCCCCTCCCCGTAGACCACCTGCCTCTCCTACCTACAAGCTGCTGATGTAGGAGCATGGGCTCAATGTGATAAACTTGGGACCTTTGATCCAGGATGATTCAGCCCATGACAATTCTAACTTTACCTGCATATTGATTTGTAGGGGATTTTGGGACACTTTAATATTCTAAGTGTATTTATTTCCAGCATTTACCTTATCTTGTAATGCTTTAAGACTAGGGTGTAGCCTAGGAGTTTGTTTTCTTTCAAGTTGTTTACTTTCCTAGATAATGTAGTAAGTTGAAATAGTCTAGATTTGAGTCCACGTACTTATACAAAGCACCTCCCCCTCATTAGCCCAACCTCAACTGAAGTTAGCCCATTTGAGCAGCCTAAAGACTAGCCTCAATCTCAATCAAAATCCAGCAAGGATTGCAACTCCAACAAGGCAACATTGAGCACCAAACTCAGCCCAATTGTCCAGCCCAAAGACTCATCAAATTGCTGTCCAGATTCAACACAAATTAATAGCACAAGATGGTAAACATTCGGTCCAACTTCAGCACAAATAGACCAGCACAAAGTACTATGTGCAAGGAGGGAAACCAGCTGACAACCAAAGAAGGAACCCGCAAGTTTACAGCCCACACGCCAGCTGATCTGCATGCCCAACTCAGGAAAATCTGCTCTTGCACCAGCCACTTGTTACCCCCAGCAAATTCAAAATTTTGTCTTATGTGAGGAGTGTAAAGTTGAAGAAGAGGGTGGGGGGAGGTTATAAGCCCTTTTACTTGGTTTAGGAGGGATAGACTCCATTCTATGAAAAAAATTCAGAAACTTATGTGTTGTGATTGAGTTGGCCAGATTTCCCTAGCCCTCTTCTTCCCCACTCCGCCCCCATTCCTTCAAACAAGCTTGCTGAGATACTTAGCTGAGGAGTACATGGAGACCTTAGAGGATCTTCCTCAAGCCCTTGAAGCCTAGAGCTAAGGAGAGAAGACTTGAACAAGCCCCCATTCTCTAAGGACATATTGTTAGCTTAAGGGGTTTGGAACTTGTATTCCCTCCAACCCCTCTTGCACTTTGATTTGATTATAGACCGATCAACCACCCATTTCTCATCCTCAACGCCAAGATTTGCAGGAGCAGGGGGAGTCAAAGAAAAGGGTTTTGGCCCCCTTCCCTAAAGGGGGCCTTGGGTACACTCCCTTGTAGGATTGCATGAAAGCCAAAGTAGTTTACTATTTTCTTATAATAACTATTATGCATGTTGTTTGGTTGAGTGTAGAGCTACGAACCCTAGGAATCCTGGTAGTTTTCCCCTACATTAGCTTCCCCCTCCTCACCTGCGAACTCCCCCTCCTCTGTCGACTACTGAGCACTGTCCACACCCTCAAGTGAGCTTGCCCCACCGACCACTTCTCTCCCCCCCCCCCCCCCTCTCATTCCCCGCTGACCACACACCTGTGAGCTTCCCCCTCCCCACCTGTGAATGGCCCTCCTCTGCCGACCACCTCTCTCCCTCGCCCTGCCGACCACCTCACTTTAGTTATACTCAAGTAATTTTATGATATTTTTCTTTCAAGAATTAGGGTGGTGAAACATGTCCCAAATTTTACTTGATTTTTCTCAAATTATAACTTATTCCTAATTTCTCTTAAAAATTTTAAAACTTGATTTACTTACCTAGTATAAATATAATTTATTGGTACTTAACACATAGATCCTTGTGAAATTAATATGTTTTATTATTTCGACATATCTGTTCATTTACAAACACATCACTCATGGGAAAATGCTTGCACTTGGATGTGTGTGTTAGTATCCTTAAGGTGTTTGAGCATTTTCTCCTTGTGATTGAGTGCAAAGAAATGCCAGTGCTCAATCACAAAGAAATGCCAGTGCTTTAATACTTGGCTGTGTATTATAATGAGTGTGGGTTAGGGTTGTATCTGTTGTGTTAAAAATGATTCAATTTCAATTTCATGATAAAATGTCGTGCGACCATTTCAAATTCACCTTATGGACATAAAGCTTTTTATTTAAGTGGGTTATGGTTTCCAATGAACACAAGCATTCATTGTTAATTACTCATAAATAGCTTAGGGCACCTTTGATTAAGAGATCTAAACATATAAAATTAAACAAAAATAAATATTCGAAAGAACAATATCATTCATTCATAACATGTGTCATAAAAGGCTTACAATGTCAATGCAATTTCACTTTCATCATCTCTTTCACTCTTCATTTTCTCATAAATATTCTTTCAATGAATATTTATCTAAAATCAGCTTCTAATAAATGTTCTTCATATTTCATCCTTCATTTCAATTTCTTTGATATTTCTTCCATTTTCTATTCTTTCATCTTCCTTCAATCAATAAATATTCTTTTTATGAATATTTATTTCATTTCAAATGACATAAGCAATATTATGATAATATTGAGTAACTACGCCCCGATACCTAGTATCGACGTACGCATCTCCCAAACAATATTATTAACAATATGTCGTCCTTTCGATAAATATTCCTTCTGTGAATATTTATCTAATTTCAATTTGCACTTTCTTTCTTTCATTTTCGTTCGTTTAATAAATATTCTTTCTGTGAATATTTATTTGATTTCAATTTCTTCGATAAATATTTTTTTCTTTAAATATTTATCTGGTTTCTTTCATTCGATAAATATTCTTTATATGAGTATTTATCTGATTTCATCTTTCTTCGATAAATATCCTTTCTGTGAATATTTATCTGATTTCATTTCTTCGATAAATATTCTTTCTGTGAATATCTATCTGATTTTATTTCGCAATTCTTTCTTTCACCTTTCGAAATTCTTTCCTTCATCTTTCAATAAATATTCTTTCTGTAAATATTTATCTGACTTCATCTTTCATAAATAAATATTCTTTTTATAAATATTTATTTTATTTTATCTTTCACAAATAAATATTCTTTCTGTGAATATTTATTTTATTTCATCACAAATAAATATTCCTTCTGTGAATATTTATTTTATTTCATCTTTCATAAATAAATATTCTTTCTGTGAATATTTATTTTATTTCATCACAAATTAATATTCTTTCTGTGAATATTTATTTTATTTCAAGATTCATAAATTGCTACAAACATTATTGTAATAATATTAAGGAACTATGCCCCGATACATAATATCGACATACACACCTCTCAAACAATATTATAAACAAAATGCAGTAATAAAATATTCTCTCTTCTTCTTTCTTTCTTTCATTAAATCAAAGTTGGGTTGAGTCAAGACCAATATGTGGTTAAGACAAATTCAAACCCGAGTTGGGTAGATCCAACACACATCATTTCTCATTCTTTCTACAATCAAGTTGTTTCTTCTTTCCATTAAATCATATCAATATGGAATGATTTCATCTTATTAATATCTTAGATTAAGTTCAATTCAACTCAAGTCAAATCTCATGGATGTTAGATTGGGCCTAGCCAAATTTATGATTTCTGAATGTTTCAAACTGTTTTCTAAGATTAAGATTTAGTCAAAGTTTCATGTAACTTTCATAAGATTGCAGGAGGTTTCATTTTGACTCCTTAATCAAAATTTCATTTTTGACTCAAAGTTTTAAATTTCTTGTCCCTTATTTAATTATCACATTATTTTGACTTTTGGTCAAAATCAATTTCAATCCTTTATTCGATTGAACTTAGGATTTTAACCAGGTAAATTAGGACAATTAAGGCTTAAATAGATTGGACTGGATGTGAAGCAGCCCAATAATATACTGTAGCCAAAATCCAACGGAACAGCGATGACGGGCGCAAGACAGCTGATCTAGTTCCTGCAGTGCTAATGTCTGGCCGTTAGATCATCTTTAGACAAATTTGGATCGTTGGATCCAAAAATTTCTTTCATGGCGACACACGTGAACAGAGTTCACTGTCTGCCTTTATCTTCGTTCACTACCTGCCTTTCATCTTCACCATTTTTCAGATAGATACTGATACTAGTGGACGCGGAACAGAAATCAAAAAGCTATGAAAATCATAATTTTCATCTGAAATAGGGATAAAAATAGGTCACCGGAAAAGCTTTCGGTTCCGGCGATCCAGATGCCGGATGGCCAGATCCTTTTGGTCATAGGTTTGCAAGTTCGTTGAGAGGATGTGGCCAAATTTTCACTTTGATCGGATGGCCAGATGTCGTGTACATAAAGCAAAACTTTAGAGGTGTCTGCAATAAGCGAGAAAAGAAGATCACCAGAAAATCATTTGATTCCGGTGATCCAGCTGTTGGATGACCGGATCTTTTTGGTCATAAGTTCACACTTTCGAGGAGAAGTTGTGGCTAAAATCTCAGCATGATCCGATGGTCGGGTGTTGAGTTCGACGTGAATGAACATTGAGTGTTCATGGCTGATCATAAAGGATAGAGATCGCCGGAAAATCTTCCGATTCCAGCGATCCAACCATCAGATGGTCAGATCCTTCTACTCATAAGTTCGCGGGCTTGAGGAGAAGATATCCCCAAAGTTTTGGTTCGATCCGCCATGTGGATATTGTGTTCGTTGGAGGAGACGGGGGAGATTCAAATCCTGCATTGTTGGCATCAAAGGTGCTGAGGTCTTTAGTAAAATTTGGGTCGACACCAGGCTCGACGGACGCATCGCATGATGTCGCCGGCGCCGATGGAGGCTAAAGATCAGGGAGGTTTCGTCAGCAAGAATAAAATCCAGAGCTGTCATCTTCAATGGATTTCGGGCAGACGAGGCGTCTGCAGTTCCGGCGGCGGTATCACGCGACAGCATGGTTTGCGGAAGTGGGCGCTGTCCTTCCAAAGGGCAATGTTTTCTCCTCGATTCAGAAGCGACGACAACAATGAAAGCCGAGGAAAGCTTCCTTCCTTCCCTGCTCCACAACTGCGATGGCGACATTGGAGACGACAAGGAAAATTATCAGCGAAGTCACATGAAGGATGAAGTAGCGTTCTCCTTCTAATTTCCTTCTCATGTAATCTTCATACATCTCATCTTCTTTCATCATTTCTACTTTTTTTCTTTTGTTTTTTTTGTTTCATCAACAGAGAAGAATCTCCTTTGCAGGACTGCATCACCAACAATCCAATCGATTTTCTGTCATCGAAGAAAAATCATCGACAGAGGGAATTTTAAACAACTGATGTGATGGTTGCCGGAGGCAACATAAATTTGATTTTTTTTTATCAGAGTTTCTCTCTCCGTGAATAATTTTATTTACCAGAGTTGTCTCTCTGTTGATGATTTTTGTTAACCGGAGTTGTCTCTCCATCAATAGTTTTTATTTATCAGAGTTGTCCTTCTCCGTTAATGATTTTATTTACCGGAGTTGTCTCTCCGTCAATAGTTTTTTATCGGAGTTGTCCTTCTCCGTTGATGGTGTTGAGAGAAGAGGGAGAAAGAAGAAGACCAAGGAGAGAGAAGAAGAATACTTACCTTTTATGCGTCGATGTTCCTCTGGTCGAGTACTCCTCGCTTAACTTCAAATCTTTCCAAATTTAGCAAAAGCCCACCGAATCCTCTTCTACTTCTTTTTCATTCCTTTTCTATTGTCGCTTCCCACTTTCAGTTTTTGGAACCATCATAACTCCCCAAAAACCCCCAAAAACTTCTCTTCAAACCGCCAAGCACGATTTTTTTTCTTTTTCTGAATTAAAAATAAAATAAATTTATTTTTAATTGTTTGCCAAATAATTGCTTCTCAAAATTCATGGTCAAAATTGCCTTCTTTGACCCAACGTTCGTAAATCTCAATCATAACAAGAAAATGGATATTAATATTCAATTTTAATTCGGTCAAAATCTCAATTTTGACCCAACTTAGCCATAATTTCAATTTCGACCTTCTATTAAACCAAAACTCTTCATCACAATTTTATTTTATTTCCTTTTCGTGTTCCAAAAATTGTGGTGTCAAAAATATAATTTTTGACCAAAAATTGGACTGTCGATTTTTTCTCCAAAATTCGAGAAATTAGAATCAAATTTCAGTTTTTTCAAAACTTCAGCTTTGACAAAAAAATTCTCTAACAAGTCGAGCCATTTATTTCTGCTTGGTCAAAAATTCTAATTTGACCCAATAATCATGGCAAGGTAATTTAATTTCGATTAAAATTAATTTTGATAAATTTCATGTCTCGCCTCTACATTCAAGAATAATTTTTCTTCTATTATTTTTTACCTTCAACAGTACCCTTGTGAGCGTTAAGTGTCAGGTGAGTCACCCCTCACTTAAGCGTGTGTGTATGAGGTGTGAATTTATGCGTGCGACTATAGAGGCAGTGGTTTCACCAAATCTCTCTTTTGTGTGGATTGCTTATTCACAGTCTACCTGAACCTTAAATAGAGATGGGTTTATACCCACAATATTCCGTACGCCTTCAGACCCGAAGACTACCTGCGTCCAAGGTTTTATTGCCCATGCTGTCACGCCCCGGACTTAGGGTTCCCTGGCGGACCTTCGTACCGCGCTGAAACCCTAGTTTCTGGGCATGAAATCACCCCCAAATCAGAAGAATTGGAACCCTAAATCAAAATTGCCTCTGATTTCTCCTCTGATTTTGATCGAAGTCAAAATCACATTCGCCGCTCAAATTAACCGGATCGATGACGTCAGGATTGCGTCAGCGCCCGCATTTCGCCTCTCGCCTTCGGTCGCTGACATCGTCACTATGTCAGCTGCGCAGAATTCGAACTCGTCGTGTTTCGTTGACCCGATCAATGTTTCCTCGAATTCGAACTCGCCTTCATTCGATTGCCTTCGTCACAGTTACAGCCGCGACGCCGCCTGCGTCACCCCTTCCGCCGAGCGCCGCCCGCACTCGAGAACTCACCAGAGTGGACGGCCAGCAAGGAAAAGGATCCTCTCGCCCTCAGCTTATTCTCGCCAACCGGCAGCCGCCCACCGCCAGAACTCGTCACCGCCACGAAAGGTGATGAAGAAGGCACGCAGAAATACCAAAACAAGGGAAGAAGAAGATTATAGAACGAAGCTTATATTTCACTGGTAGAACTTATAGAACTCCTCCTTTGCCGTCAACGACCCCTGTCGTCGACGCCCCTCTTCCCCTCCCTCACCGGCGACCCCCTGGTGGCCGATTACAATCACTCATGCTCACTCAAAAATCCTCACACGCCGGCGTCTCCCCAGATGCCGGAGCTCTTCCCTGAACCTCCCTAAGCCTCTCAGATGGTGAAGGTGGAGTTGTGTCCGATGATCGATCCCCAGACTTCTCTCCGCTTCTAGTTTATAGGGGAAGCGTCCGCCTCAACGCTCCCACTCGAGCCCATCTTCAACCCTAAGTTGGGCGTCCGCTGCCCGATTCTCGCATCGCCTGAGACCTCATTTGCCTCTCCGGAAAGTCTGCCGCGCCGCGTCTGCGCCCTCTACGTTGCCTGCTGACGACGCTGCAGCCGTCGTCTACGTTGCCTTCATCTGCGTCCGAAGGATCCGGAGAAGATGAAGCTCGCTCGGTTGAAACAGTCACCGAGCTCTCGAATTTGGGGTCAACGCCCCTGTTTGGCCGAAGTTCTCCCTTGCATGGGCTTGGACTTGGGCCGCCTCTCGGCCCGATGGGTTTCTGCTCAGCCCGGAACTCCACAGGCCTGACAATTCTCCCCCGCCCAATTTGGACATTGCTCTCGATGTCCGTCATGAGCGCAACCATGGATGCGATATACCTGATCCGACACTACTGCACCCTCGTGGCAATGTTCGGAGCTACCTGGATCGCACCGACCCTCATCTCTTCGGTGTTGACTTCAGCTTCCTCAGCTGTCTCTTGTACCACCATAGTCATGATCTTCTGTCGGGTGGGGCAATCCTTCATCCAGTGAGGACCACCACACAGGAAACAACACCCTTGTGAGTTTGGTTCCGCATACGTCATTTCCGCAGGACGATGTGGCTCTCATCGTCCCAGCGAACCCTTGTCCCGCTGGGGAAAGGGTCTACCCCTTTTTGGAACTCTAACTCTCGGCGGGGAGCCATGCTTCGGTGGTGACTTTGACTTCCTTGGTGGTGTCGATTTGGAGTTTCTATTATCCACCAAAGATTCGGTCATCACCGCAGCCGCCCTCTAGTCTGGTGGTGAGTGTCGCCGGACCTCCGTCTCCGCCCATGGTTGAAGATTCCGGAGGAAGAAGTATCTCTTGTCTGCCTCCGCCATATCCGGTAGCTCCAACATCAGTGTAGAGAATGCCCTGACATGCTCCTAGATCGACCCCGTGTGCCTCAGCCAATCCACTTTGCCACGAGCCTGATCCGCCGAGTTTCCAGGAAGAAATTTTCGCTGTAGTTCCTCACGGAAGATCACCCCCAGTCAACTAGAAGCCCCCGACGTCGAGCTAACTTTGGTCCGCCACCAAAGTTTCGCGTCGGCTGTGAGATACGCGATGCACACCTGCACCTGTTCTCGCTCTGGAACATGGCTTGTAGAGAACAGCTGCTCCATGTCCCAGATGAAGTTCTCTACCTCCTTGGACGATCGGGCCCCCCCCTAACATCGTTGGCTCAGGAAACACGTAACTTCGGCTTGGGAGCCTCCTACTCTGTCGCCGCCGTCGATCGTGATGCTTGTGCTAGGGCCAAGCGCAGCACAACGATCTCCGCCTGCATCTCTTCCTGCATCCTTGCCATCTGCTCTAGCAAGTCAATCATACCCTCCAAGGTCTGCTGCAGGCTTCAATTTGCAACCGCTATTGCTCTACTATCATTTGAAGATGCTCCACCTTGGGAACCACCGTGTTGTCCCCATCACCGGTTAAGCCGAGCACCTGCTCCAACCGTGCTATGTGATCTCCCTAATTCACCAGGTAGTTTAGTCGTCACGTTGGCTTTACCACCTTGATCACGCTGGGGCCAAACGTCATCTGATGATCCTCTGGCTGTGTGCGCGATCTTCTGGAACTTATAACCGACTTTCACCTTCCTGGGTGAAATAGCTGTGTTGACCACACCACGTTGACTCGCCAACGTGTACCTTTGACTTGTGTGTATGGGCCCACAGTCTAGCTCTGATACCAACTATCACGCCCCGGAGTTAGGGTTCCCGGCGGACCTTCGTACCGCGCTAAAACCCTAGTTTCCGGGCATGAAATCACCCCCAAAACAGAAGAATTAGAACCCTAAATCAAAATTACCTCTGATTTGTCCTATGATTTTGACCGAAGTCAAAATCATGTTTGCCCCTCAAATTAACCGGATCGATGATGTCAGGATTGCATCAGCGCCCGAATTTCGCTGCTCGCCTTCAGTCACTGATGTCGTTCGTTGACTCGATCAATATTTCCTCGAATTGAACGATGAACGCGTTTGATTGCCTTCGTCTCCGTTACGCCCGCGACGCTCCCTGCGTCGTCCCTTCTGCCGAGCGCCGCCCGCACTCGAGAACTCACCGGAGAGGACGACTAGCAAGGAAAAGGATCCTCTCTCCCTCAGCCTATTCTAACCAACTTGCAGCCGCTCGCCGCCAGAACTCATCGCCGCTGCGGAAGGTGATGAAGAAGGCGCGCAGAAATACCAAAACAGGGGAAGAAGAAGATTGGAGAAGGAAGCTTGTATTTCACCGGTAGAACTTATAGAACTCCTCCTTTGCCGTCGACGACCCGACGCTCCTCTTCCCCTCCCTCACTGGCGACCCCCTGGTGGCCGATTACAATCACTCACGCTCACTCAAAAATCCTCACACGCCGGCATCTCCCCAGACGCCGGAGCTCTTCCCTGAACCTCCCTAAGCCTCTCAGATGGTGAAGGTGGAGTTGCGTCCAATGATTGATCCTCAGACTTCTCTCCGCTTCAAGCTTTATAGGGGAAGCGTCCACCTCCATGCTCCCGCTCGAGCCCATCTTCAACCCTAAGTTGGGCGTCCGCCACCTGATTCTCGCGTCGCCTGAGACCTCGTCTGCCTCTTCGAAAAGTCTGCCGCGCTGCATTTGCTCCCTCCGCGTTGCCTGCTGATGATGCCGCAGTCGTCGTCTGCGTTGCCTTCATCTGCGTTCGAAGGATCCGGAGAAGACGCTCGCTGAAATAGTCGCCGAGCTCTCGAATTTGGGGTCAACGCCCATGTTTGGCCGAATTTCTTTCTTGTGTGGGCTTGGACTTGAGCCGCCTCTTAGCCCGATGGGTTTCTGCTCAGCCTGAAACTCCACGAGCCTGACACATGGCATGATGTATGGGCCGGCCGCATAGCCATTTGTTTGGTAAATCGACTTTGGCCCACTTGACCGACTTCCGGCCAGGTGAACCCGCCGCTCCTCCTTTTATATGATTTTCTTTTACTCGGAGTGCGTCTGAAACATGGCTTCTTTGGATTGTGGCACTGGCGCTGATCTGAAATCCAAGTCTAATATTCCTCCAGCTCAGCCTGGCCCCTCCCGTGGCGAGTGCGCAGCACGTGATCAGCTGTCATATCATTCGGCAACTCAACTGGTATGTATGGGAAGGCTACTGTTGTGGGACCCACAATTACGTGTCTTCGGGTAGTGAAAAGCGCTAATGGGATGGCAACTCACAGTAGTGAGTCGTTTCGTCGGTAACTTAGCGGCTCCACTCAATTGTCATACTCACTATTCATTTACCCTGTCGCTTGCCTGAGTATGATTGGAAGCGAGATGTGATCGGTGTGGCCGAAGCAGCAGGTGGACTAATAGTTTGTGAATGCAACTGTAGCAGAACAGCGTCAGGAATACGAATACAGACGCCGTATTTTTACCTCTTCCGGCGTGCGTATTCGGATTTTTTTTTTTTTAAAAAAAGAAATACAAAACTTGACCCCGGGCAAAGAGTAGAGTGGAAAGGGGTGGATTTGGTTTATACCGTCTCGTCAAGTCGGTGGGGGATCCGTCCTGGTGGCAGTCTTTCTTTCTTTCCCCCTTCGCATTCTTCTCCTCGTCGAGGTCGGCTGACCATCTCTGCTTCCGTTGCCGATCGCCTCCGATCTCGCCGGTGCGTGCGCACACGTTGTTCTCTTTTATCTTTTCTGACTGGATCACAACTTTCTCAAGCTGTACAACTTGCTGGATTGACTGAGGTGCGCGGTCGATTCCGTTCATTATTTTGTCTCAAGGCTTTAATTTCAGTCCTCTAGTCCTTGGTAACTTGTCGCATATATTTTTTTTATCGTGACGATATTTGGCCAGTGATTTTCTTTTCAGAATTTAGTCTCTTTCTTTTCACAATGGTTGTTTTTGTGATCGAGATCCCGTTGCTTACTTTAATGGCACCGAGCTGTGGGATATTTCACTCGAATGGATGACATGCGTACGACAGACGGGCAAAGTGCAAATCACATAAATATATCTCATCGATTCTTCAATAGATTACTTGAATTTTCTTCTTTACTACCCTAATTCATGGGCAATCTTCACTGTAGCTACCAGTTTAAGAATCGAAGTGGAGTATGAGCACAAGTGTGCCTCTTATTAGATTTCTAATTGATTTTAAGCTTGTGTATTTTTTTTTTGGACGGACCTAAGCATGCAAATGATATTTGTACAAATCGAACTATATTTTGAGTAATTTGAAAAAAATAGCTACCCATAGAAAAACTGAAAGTGTAATGTACAACTAGTTTTTTTTTTCTTTTTCTTCAAACATCCGGTTAACCATCCTGACGTTTTCCAGTGCTCTTCAAACTTTTGGTTGATTACCTTTTTCTTGAATCTTTGCCCTTTGTTAGTGTTTGCTAACTGTCTTAACTGTAAATTTTTTGCAAACCAAAGCTTTCTAACCATAAACTTGTCCCCCTTTATTGAATCTTTGCCCTTTCTTTGTGTCGATTGATTATGAACCATAAAGTTTGGTAGTCATTCTAATGTTATCCTGAGATTATTTCTATGAAATATAAATAGATAATACAGCCTTTCTAACCAGCTGCCTTTTATTTTCCCTTTTCTATTTAGCTTATAAATCTTTCCTCGTAGATATGGGTGAAGATTGTTGTTCTACTCAACTTATTGATGGAGATGGTGTGTTCAATATTTCTGGCATTGAACACTTTATGAAGACAACAAAGATGGGCGAACGAGGACTGTCCTATGCAGTGGTCTCTATTATGGGTCCACAAAGTAGTGGTATGACTACGAGTTTCTTGAAATCATGCTTGGTTGTTGAAGTTTTATTGTTTTTTTACCATAACTACCATTTCATTCTACTTGGTTGTTGAATTTTTATTTGATGTGGTTATAAAATTAGTGCTGTAGATGTTTGACAAGTCTCATGCATTTTCCTTATCACACATATGACTCTTAGGCGCTTTGAATCAAGAAGCATGTTGACTGAACGCTTCTTAATTTGGACAGGAAAGAGCACACTTTTGAACCATTTGTTTTGCACCAACTTTAGGGAGATGGATGCTTTCAGAGGAAGGCAAGTCTATGAATATTTATTCCTACAATTATGAGTATCTCCACAACTTGATCATTCAAGTGGGTGTTGCTTTTCTTCAGGTCACAAACTACTAAAGGTATTTGGTTGGCAAAGTGTGCTAATATTGAGCCATTCACTGTCGTCATGGATTTGGAGGGTACTGACGGAAGAGAGAGAGGAGAGGTATTTATCTAATTTTTACAAGCTTAGCATTTATGGTGAGAGCTTTCTTGAACTGTGCTTTGTTAATTTCTCAGCAATTTTTGTGTTAGGTAACCATTTTCTACAATTTGTTGAGTTAGGTTAGCATGAGGCATTTGTTTTTACCGTATTGATGGTTGTTGCTAGGAGTTTCTTAACTGTTATCAACCAGCACTAGAACCTTTGGGTAGAGTTACAAACCGCTGCCTGTAAAAAAGACAAAGTAATTAGGATAATATTAGCACCAACATCAATCTCTTTGACTTGTTTGTAGAATAATGACAAACTCATGGACCAAAACTTACATTGTTTTTGACCTCTTTCACTTTTGCAAAAAGGTGCAATAATCTGCAGCAAATTGAATTGGATGAAAAACTTGGACAAACTCATGGACCAAAACTTACATAACCTACTAATAGTATTGGGTCAGTAACATTGCCCCCCTCTCTAACTACAGCCTTGTCCTCAGGATTGTGTATCAGTTGGTCTTTTCTCAAACTTTTCTTGAATTCGTATAAGTTGAAATTGCTCTATGATCTCGTTTATCAACAATATACTTCTTTACTGTAAAAAGTTTTTCCTCTTCCTAGCATATATGCATGCAGTGCCAAGTCTTCCAATGTGTTTTTGTAGCATTTTCAACTTTTATCTCGTAAGATATTTTACTTATATTGTCATTAGATCGTTTGGCCAGCCCATATTTAGATCATCATTTTTGAAAAAATTAGCTACGCCATCATCATCCCCTTTGGAGAGTTCACCACATTCAGGACTCATCACATTTATAGTTGGAAAAGCCTTATCAACAATAGGAGTATGCTTACTTACTTCTTGTTTGCTGATCTCCTTCTGTTTGCCGTCAAATTTCTTCTCTTCATAGTAGCTTTCATTAAGGACCGTAGTTGTATGAAATTTACTAAATCTTTGTATCTTCTCTTGTTTCAACTATTCCCAAGAAAGATTGGAAATCTGTCGTTTTAACTCTCGAAACCAATGACCTGCTTGTTCCTCCATACGAACAAATACCATAGGAAGTTTATAGTCGTTTGGCATGTCTTGAATGTCAAAATATTGTTCAGCTTATGCAATCCATCCTAGTGGATTAGTTCCATCAAATTCTTGTAATTCCACGCGGTTATGAATTCACCATCTATCCTCCATATTACTTTGGCTTTGTAATATAGTCTTCAGGACCTCGCTTGAGGCTGGATATGTCTACCCATCGATCTACACCCTCTCGCATTTTTTTCTCTCTAACCAACTCTCTTAGCATTGCTTTCATCTCATATAAAACGTCAAGATGACGATTCATCTCCTTGTAATGTTGAGCAACCTCACTTTTTGTTATCTTCTCTTCTAACTTCTGTCTTTTTTTTAATAATTTCTTTTTTTAAAAAAAACTAGCAATCTCTCTTTAGGTTTTTTTTTTCAACCCTAATCTACATTTGCCGTATGTGCGTTGCAAACATAGTGCTGCATGTCTTTTCTCTTCCTCGCCTAGGTCGCTGCAATGTACTTTCGACAAATCCTTGTGCCGCTACAGTACTCGCTGCACATGCGCTGAAAGCTTTTCGAGAAGAGGACTTTGCTACATGCTGAAATTCTGGTGCCCTAGGTTTTCTTCAACGGCGGCCTAACGACAATAGATCCGTTGTTCAAATCTACTACCGACAACGAAATTTCTTCCGCCTTTATCCGTCGCCGGACCACCGGTTCCCCGGTGATCGATCCGGCAAGTCGGACCAATTGATAGACTTCAGTCATCACCGGCGAGAAATCGTGCAAAAGACGCCTAAAGAAGAGAATAGCAAAATACTTGACACCCAACTCTAAATCATAAACACTTATTTATAAGACTTTCCTACTTAGCAAACCGGGTATAACACACCAACTTGGATCCGCTTTATTACATAACCTACTAATAGTATTGGGCTAGTAACATATCACTTGCTAATTGAGTGAGATGAGTTGAGTGAGATTAAGTTAAAGTTGGTCAATGTGGGGCGACCACCTGGTTGTAACGTGGTTGAGAAGGGTGACCATGAGTGAAGTTGGTTGAGGCCACTGACCTCAGGTGACCTTGGTCAAACATTCCCATGGTAGGTGAGGACAAAGTTTGGCATAGTGGAAGAAGCTTTGTTGGTGAGGATGGTGTTTGGTAAGGCTCTCTAAGAGAAATAGAAGAACTCAACAAGTGAGGACAGAGGTTGGTGGAACTCCACAAGCAACAAAAGAATTCGAGAAGAGAAGCAAAAGTCTGTGTGGTGAAGGAGATGGTGAAAAAATGGAATGATGGCCATCTTAGCATGACAATTTTAGCTCCATATGATATAGACAATTATTGGAAGTTTGGAACTCAATTGAGGAGCTCCATGTGGTGAAGAAGGTGATCAACAAGGCAATATAGGAGCTGGGTAGGTGAAGGTAGAGACTACATGGTGTGGGTGATGACTAGTGGATGCAACGGTTATCTTGGCTTGACATCTTTAGCTTCTTGTGGTGAAGACAATTAGTGTAGATCCTCCTTGACTTGTCTTCCTATGTGGGAGAGGGCAAGCAAGGGAGGATGTTAGAGAGGATGCTTGTGAGATATGTTGGAGAGATCTAACCAAGAGGAAGTTGGATAAGACCCCATTGGAGAAAGTTGGAGCCTCCTTTCTTCTTGAAGAAGTTTGAAGTCATTAAGAATTTCACCGTGACATAGAAGACCTATGCTTTGAGTACTAGTAGTTGCATGAGTGTTATGCCTAGGGTTCCTACCTCATATCTCCATGGCAAAGATAAAATTTTTGTTTAATCTAATGTATAAATGCCCACATCAGTTTCAAATAGTGAAAGGGAATGGGTTATTGAAAAGCAATGCATCAACTCTTATCTCCTTATGAATGAGGCCTAATCATTAATACAATGGTGCAATTCCCCCAAAGAGTAACCTAGTGAAGTCATAAATGAACAGACATATGGAACCATGTTGCATGTCCTTTAATAGGTAGATTAGGGTTTGGTCACGGCATTTGCAGGAGAGATGACAGGGTACCTACCATTCCTTAAAATTCTTGTGTGTGCAGGTTTTCATTTGCTAGTTAGGCTCGGACCCTACTATGAAGTGGAATCGAATTACATAGGTATAAGTGCTATGTTAACTCTGCCTATATATAGCTTGATGTAATGTGATAAGCTTAGAATGTACCAATCTAACTCTATTCCATTACATGATTTAGGTTAGTATCAAAGTTTATAAAATCAGCCATATTGCCTATTATGAGTGGTATGAACTAGTCCCACCTTGTACTGATATTGGTTTAAGGTCAATACAGTATATATTTTTAATTATATATATATATATATATATATATATATATATATATATATATATATATATATATATATACATACATACCAACCGATACCATCTACCATATGTTGTTATGGGCTGGTACATCGTTGCAGATAGAGATTTAAATCCTTGGTTATTATTATATATTCTTAGGTGATTTTAAATCTTGCATCCAATCCCTTAACATCTTGCAGTTGAGTAGGTGAACATTGACTATTAGTTGAGGCAAATACTAATACATTAGTTTGAACTAGTACATTAAGCTACCAAATCCTTAACATCCTGAACATTGACTATTAGTAGTATGTGTGATATGACAATATTTGTTACTTTAGGATAAAGTTTAAAAAACTGGTTCATAATGGGCGGCATGGCCAATTTGTACCATTCCAAATAGGGATCGGTATTGGACCAAGGTGTATTGGAGTAGAGCGAAAGAAGAGAAGGAAGGAAGGAGGAGAGGAAGAATGTAGCTTTATCACTACACTCATGGACGAAGAGGAGAGGAGGATAAGAAGTACCAGTAGCTCATGGCAAGGATCTCAAAATTATACCGTATCACTCGGTTTCTATGGTACGGTACAGGTCTGATGGCTGGCCGGTTATGGAGCATCCATCAGAGCACAGTAGTAGGCAGACGGTGGAGGGAAGCAGCAGATCGAAGCTTCCGCTACCGCCCGCTTTGTACGGTACATAGCGGTACCATACCAGTCTGACGGTCCACCGGTACCATACCAGTCTGGCCCAGTTTGGAAACCTTGGCTTATGGTGAGCGAAAGCTTAGAAGCGATGGGCAGAAGCTTGCGTCGCTATAGAAAAAGCTCATGTGGCTTTGCTTGCGGCATGTGGAATGAATTGGCATTGTTGCTTCGTCCTTTAGCATTGCTCCAATTGGCACATTCACATCGGGCTGCTATGTTACCCCACATCGCTATGCCAAGTGGTGCCAGATTATTGGACCGCCATAATGTGCGTGGGCTCTACACCAAATGGTGCCCATGCTCTGGGTTGTTGTGCTGCACTAGCTGACAGTGCCAATTGGCACCTATGCTTTGGGTTGCTCGGCCACACTAGTGCATTGCACCAAGTGGCATCCATGCTCTAGGCCACCTGGAGCTTACTCGTTACACCAAATGACATGCGTGTCTTGGGCCGCTTTCGGTAGATCACTGCAAGCTGCTACCACCTTCTCCACCTTTTCTTCCTTATTCTTCTTTCTTCTTTCTTCTTTTTTCTTCTTTCTCTTCTTTTTTTCTTCTTCTTCTTTGCGGCTTCAGCAACTTGTTTGCTTCATTTATCGTTGATTTGTGTTTTCCATATTGCTTCCTTTGAATAAAAGTCCCAGGTAAAAGGAAATAATTGATTATGATATATTTTTTTCCATTTTTGTGGCTTTTTGAGAGAGTTGTATTGAAGTAAGTAGAATATTGGTTTGAATATAGAATGATTACATGTTAGTGTTCAATGTATTATAGTGATAACGATAACATATATGTAGCAAGGATGAGAAAACCGGTCCGGTACCGGCCGGTATCACCGGTTTGTATCAGTCCGGCGAGGGACCAGCACCGAACCCACCTCCGGAGCACGGTCCGGCGACGGTAGCGGCCACGGGCGGAGCGGGGGCGACATCGGGCGGCGGCGGGAGTAGGCGGAAGCTTCGAACCGCCGCCTCTATTTTCCGCCGGAACCCTAATTTGGGGGGTCGCCGGTTCTTGCTCGGTACGCTGGTATCGGACCGGTACCGTACCAGTCCGGTGGCTCGCCGGAGCACGGTACCGGACTGGCTTTGTGATCCTTGATATGTAGTACATATAATGCTAGTTATATATCATGATAAATACAAAAGTAATTAGGGAATTATAATACAACCATAATAGAATGGCTTGGTTTTGCCTTGGCATAATTCCATATTCAAATGTGCATATGCACTATGGTATAATACTTTGAGCATTTCAAGTAGTACGAAATGGTTTTTGAAACCATGCTCTCATGTAAAGTTTGTTAATGCAATCTTGAGTTTTATACACAGGCTGCAAAAAAGAGAAGAGGTTTACTTGTTGAAGAAATCCTATTTGTTGATGCATTAAAAGAGAGAGGTCATTGTTTCATGAAATGACTCTTAGTATTACACAAAATTTTAAATGTTATTTATTCATGGAAGGATAAAAGAAGAGACTTTGCATTATTCTTCATGTGACAGAAAGTGTTTCTTGTTTGTACATACAAGAAAAAGATAAATACTGCACATAGGTGATGCACATCCTGGTTAGCCGAACAAGGAGACAAATGCATAGGCAGGTACATAGGGCTTTGCTTGATTTGAAATTCCTGTTGTGGATAAAATTTTGATTCCTTAGGGTTGGTTATGTTTTATTTTCTATAGAAATCTATGCTAACCTCCTTAGTGGTGAGGACAAAGGAGAATAGATGGAATAGAGAAAATCTTCATTTCCACTTGCATTTGTAAGTGGAATCCACTATGAGGGCTTGGCTGTAAGGGCAATTTATATAGGGTGAAGACAAGTGGCAAACTAATGCTCTTGAGAAAATTTGTTTTGTAGTTTTTATAAGAAAACTAAACTAAGCATGCAAACCAACACATGAACTAACATGCCTTTTGGAAAGTAGTTTTGTAGTTTTAATAAATAAACCCGAAACTACACATGCAACAAATGTACATAAACACTATGAAACAATAAAATTGCATGAAAAGTAAATGATATTAAACTAAAGGATGCTCACCTTGCACCCTTGAGAATTGAAGTGATGTTCATCTTGTTCACCAATGGTAGATGTTGAGCTTACAAACACACAAGACGAAACCCATGTATCCATGGGTGTTTAAAAATAGTTATTATAATGCAAATGCAAAGAGTTACGCCTGCAAATTCCTCTTAAACTAAACTAGAGATTTATAAGGGAGAGGGGTTGCGCCAATCCTTTGGTTGAGGAAGGGCAAGAGATGCGCCATTAGGGAATTGATGGGAAAGGATGAATCTTCGGTGTTCATGATTCCTTAAGAGAAGTGCCAAGTTCTACACGTGAAAGAGCAGGTATGCTAGAATCCAACACAAAGAAAACAACTTAACCAAGAAAATAAGAGATGAAGATTCGGTTGGAGTTGATGCTTCTTGAAGTGAATGATGGAAGATCATATGGTTGATGTACAGTTGAGATCTCCTTGATCTATAGCCCAACCTACACATCAAGATAAAGAGTTAACACTTTCAACCAGCAAAGTAAGAGATGAAATCCAAAAGAGGTTAGGGAAGGCTTGGTTTGGATTGTGAGAAAGATTGTTGCGCTGGTTATTGTTGAAGCCGTCCTTGAGTATTGGTTGAACTTTGAGAGGAGAAAGATCCATATGTGCAGCTTAGAGTTGAAGTGAAGTTCTATTGCACCACTTGTAATAGAAGCATAAAACACTCACGCCACAAGTAGATGATAGAGAGAAGAGCTTGTGGATAAGAGATGTAATAGAGAGTTAGAGGAATGGGAACTTGGTCCTAGAGTAAAGAGAGTATGAGAGGTAGAGGAGAGGAAGAGAAGAAGGGCACGGCCCTAAGATAAAAAACACAAGCATCATGCTATCAATTATTTGATTATGATCATGATGAATGAGATGTTACAATGATATAGGCAAATGATGAAGGGTGGGCAAGGTAATCATTTGCTCCTTGCATTGATTACAGAGTTTTAAAGTAAAATTTCAGAAATTTGGAGCGCCAGCTCCTTCCATTATTGCATTGGACGAAATTCCTTGGCAGGGTGTGATTGTGTTTGAATTTGAACTCTTTCCTTGAGGGGTTGGCAAATTTTCTTGATTTGATTTTGGAGTGGTTTCCTTCTTGGTGAGTTTCCTTGTCTTGGTGTGAATGGATGGGAGCTTGATCTCTTGCTTGGTCAATTAGACTTGACTTTGAGAACCTTCCATGCTCGGTTGAGGAGCTTCCTTCTTAGTGTTGGCGAGAATTTGAGGTCCTTTTGAATATGAAATTCCTTCCTTCAAGGCTTGAACGAAAATTGAATTGCTACCTTCGTTGACATGGGTGGTGAGTGGATTGCCTTCCATGGTATGGATGAATTAATGGCTCCCTGATTTTTTGATCTAGATTGGTGAAAGGATCTTCCTTGGTTGGCATCTTTGAATTGATTGATGATGAGGTGATGTGGCTAATTTCCTCTTGATGGCAAACTCTTTTGGAAAAGGAGTTGGGAGTACTTTCATCTAAAGACTTCACTTGAGCTTGAGTTGAAGTCTACCTTCCTTCAAATTCCTTCTTTGGAGCTAGCTTAGTAGAGTGAGCTAGTTAGCTAGCTTGAGCACTAGAGAAACTTGTTATAAATTCATTGTAATGCAAAAATTTATGAATGCCAAGTACTAATCCTATTGTCATGCCCTAATTCCAACACCCATCCACGTTAGCACCTTCCTCCCTCGGACTGAGCACCAACCCCAAATTTTGCCGCCTGCGAAATCGGCTGCAGCTCGCATTTTGATTTTGAGCGAAATTGATTGCTCGCTGCCTCGAATTGAACGCCCACGCCACGTTCGTCTTCGTCGAGTTCCGCACATGAGAGCAGCGCAGTGAACGACGCCATGTTCATTGCTGTTGCCGGAGAAGGAAGGGATGACGGGGAGCTCGGCGTGCAGCAGGAGGAAGGTCCTCGCCTCCTCCCTCAGCTCTCATCGCAGCCAGAAGCACCGCCGGATTGTCATCGCTGACGATGGTGAAGGAGAACCGCCGGAAAACTCCAAAACAAGGGAAATCTCACCAGAAAACTAAACCAAAGAATTAGAAACCAGTTACAAGAATCCCTCTTTTCACCCTACACACGAATCTACACTCGCCGTTGCACTATAGCGTCGGGAAAACCTTATTGAAGCAGGGTTCTCGTTGCTCTCGATCTCTCTACAAGCTTTCAACTCTCTAAGCTTCCTCTCACTGGTTTTCCTCCCCTCTCGTTCGTCCGCTTCGCCGGACACTTATGGGGAAGGGGATGCTCGCTATTGTTGTCTCACGCCTCGTTGGTGCCCGAAGCCGCTGGAACTCGTTGATGCTGCCTTTGCCTTTCTCTGTTGGAGACGGGGTCTGCATCCGAGGAAATCGTCTCGGCTCGTGAATGTTGTCCGCGTCCCTTGGCGTCCGCATCTGCCACCCCAGGATCTCGCCGCTCGCTAATTTTGTTCGTCCTGCCGAAATTTCTGCTTCTCGATTTGGAGTTGACCATGATGTTGACTCCAATTCGGGGTTCCGAATATGGTTTTGAACCTTGGGCTTAGGATGCTGCCTAGCCCGTCTCCACCAGGCCTGGTCCACCAGGTTTCGGGCATCGCAATTCTCCCCTGCCCAACTTGGACATCGCCCTCGATGTCTGCTATGGGCATCTTTGTCGCAACCACTGCTGCGATATGTACACTTAGTGCTTGTGCGGGATTCATCTCTCTATGTGACCCTTGCGTTCTCGAAGTCGAGGCCATCAAACTACCTTGCTGAATATTAGAGACCCACCCTAGTGCTTCCCCCTGAACCATTTGGACTCCTTCTAAGTGTGGAATGATAGAAACCTTCGCTCGTCGAAGCAATTCAATACTGAAGATAATGTCGTAATCGGTCATCTTCGTCACTCGGATGTGATGTTGTCCCGTCTAGTCTCCAAGCTTCATCAGGACATCGTAGGAGATGCTCAACATCTGCTACTCTGCGGTGTTGACGGTGTTCGTCCGATCCGTCATAGGTGAAGTGTGCAAACCAAGTTGTGCGGCCATTCATTCCGATACGGATAGATGAGTCACACCGGTGTCGACCATCGCCTCCACCTTGACCCCACGTATCTGCATTGAAACGTACATCAATTGTGCTGCTCCTGAGGCTGACACTGTTGTGATCGCGTTTAATGTCATCTCTCCTACGAACGTTACTACAGGGCATCATCATCTCTTTTTCTCTTAGCCAACTCTCCAGCTGTACGATTGTTGTAATTGGGCCCCTCCGAATGTCGTAGGTTCAGGGATCTAAACCTTCAGTTTGGGAGTCGCCTATTCCGTAGTTGCTGTACTTTGTATTCCTCCTTGTGGCTGCGCTCATGCTATGCGCAGCACAACAGCCTCCGCTTGCAACCCTGCTACCTGCTCTGGTAGTGCAGCCATTCCCTCCAATATTTATTGAAGAGTGTGATTTGCAACCTCTGTTGCTCCACCGTCCACTGCAAGTTCTTGATTTGGGGAACAACAACGTCTTCCCCGTCTCCTGTTAGGCCGAAGACCTGCTCGATGCACGCCAAACGATCTCCTTGAGTCATTATGTCGTCGAAGTTTAGCTCTGATACCGGTTTATCATGCCCTAATTCCAACATCCGTCCACATTAGCACCTTCTTCCCTCGGACTTTGCGCCAACCCCAAATTTCACCGCATGTGAAATCGGCTGCAGCTTGCATTTCGATTTTGACCAAATCACTGAGGAGTGGATTGCCTTCTATGGTATGGATGAATTAATGGCTCCCTGATATTTTGATCTAGATTGGTGAAAAGATCTTCCTTGGTTGGCATCTTTGAATTGATTGATGATGAGGTGATGTGGCTAATTTCCTCTTGATGGCAAACTCTTTTGGAAAGGAGTTGGAGTACTGTATCTAAAGACTTCACTTGAGCTTGAGTTGAAGTCTACCTTCCTCCAAATTCCTTCTTTGGAGCTAGCTTAGTAGGGTGAGCTAGTTAGCTAGCTTGACCACTAGAGAAACTTGTTATAAATTCATTGTAATGCAAAAATTTATGAATGTCAAGTACTAATCCTATTGTCACGCCTTAATTCCAACACCCGTCCACGTTAGCACCTTCCTCCCTCGGACTGAGCGCCAACCCCAAATTTCGCCACCTGCGAAATCTGTTGCCGCTTGCGTTTTGATTTTGAGCGAAATTGATTTTGACTTCACTCGTTGCCTCGACCGAACGCCCACGCCACGTTCGCCTTCATCGAGTTCCACACACGAGAGCAGCGTAGTGAACGCCGCCATGTTTGTTGCCGTTGCCAGAGAAGGAAGGGATGGCGGGGAGCTCGGTGTGCAGCAGGAGGAAGGTCCTTGCCTCCTCCCTTAGCTCTTGTCGTCGGAAGCGCCGCCTGCCTGGATCGTCGTCGCCGACGATGGTGAAGGAGAACCACTAGAAAACTCGAAAATAGGGGAAATCTCACCGGAAACCAAACCAAAGAACTGGGAAAACCTTCACTGATTCAATACTCAAAACTACTCAAAACTAGTTACAGAAACCCATCTTCTCACCCTACACACGAATCTACGCTCGTCGTCACCCTCTGGCGTCGGGAAAACCTTATCGAAGCAGGGTTCTCACTACTCTCGATCTCTCTATAAGCTCTCAACTCTCTAAGCTTCCTCTTGCTGGTTTTCCTCCCCTCTCGTTTGTCCGCTTCGCCAGACACTTATAGGGAAGGGGACGCTCGCTATTGTCGTCTCTCACGCCTCGTCCGTGCTTGAAGCCGCTAGAACTCGTCGACGTCGCCTTCGTCTTTCTTTGCTGGAGACGGGGTCTGTGACCAAGGAAATCGTCTCGGTTGGCAAACATTGTCTGTGTCCCTCGGTGTCCGCGTCTGCCACCCGAGGATCTTGCTGCTCGCTGATTTCGTTCGCCCTGCCGAAATCTCTGCTTCTCGATTTGGAGTTGACCATGATGTTGACTCCAATTCTGGCTTCCGAATATGGTTTCGAACCTTGGGCTTGGGACGCCGCCCAGCCCGTCTCCACCTGGCCTGGTCTGCCTGGTTTCGGGCATCACACCTACCATGATGCATGAAATTACATTTGGTGGGTGCATGCATGAGTTACAATGTACAACCTTCCATATATGGCTTTACATGAATGCATGGGGATTTAAGCCAAATATAATCTAAGATGATGCCTGCATCGCAATGGTGGAGCCTTGGTGTCACGCCTCGGTCGGATCGGTCTAGAATGAGCGCTTATCCGCTTCCTAGAGCCGTCCGGCGGAATACCAGAACGCAACTCTCCCTAGGGTTTCCGGCCCAAAATTCGAAACCCTAATCTCCCCGGATAATTTTTATCCCCAATTTACAGTTCGCACGGAAAACCCTAACCCTAATTTAGAGAAAATCCGATCGGAAAACCTTATTTTCAAAATACCTCTCTGGTCAACGATTTTGACCAGTCAACGTCGAATTTCGCCGTTCGCCGCTTCGAACTCGAAGATCGAATTCGAATTTCCTTCGCTGACGTCACGATGACGTCAGCCGTTCGATTTCCGCCGCGCGTGATTTTAGCCGCTGACGTGAGCCTTGCGTCAGCGCCTCGTTTCGAACGCCGCCGCGTTCGAAAGCTTCTCGTACGCTTCGTCTTCTTCGTTGGGACGAACGTCTCCCACGTTCGTCCAACGGCGTCGCCTCTTCGCCGGAGATCAGTGAAAACGTCGAGGAAAGCCGCCTGCTTTCCTTCGTCCTTCACGTCGCCACTCGACGTCCACCGTCGTCGAGCGAAGCCGGTGCCAGCAACCACAGAAACGGAGAAACAGGGGAAGAACGCCGGTGAAGAAGAAAGCTTCGATTAAACGTTAAAAGCTACAAAACTCCTCCACTATTGTCGCCGACCCCCTGGTCGTCGACGGCCCTCGTCCCTCCCTTGCCGGCGATCCCTATCGCCGGTTACAGATCTCTGTTTTCTTTCCTCTCCTAACTCTCGCTGGTGGTCCGCCGAAGAAGATCCCCCGATCCGCCTGGAGCTCCCCCTTTTAACGCCCTCGGTCGCCGCCTCTTCACCTTGCGCGCCGACCGCGTCTTACGCGGTTAGGGCATCGAGCGCCCGCCGCTCCATCCGCTCGCGCCGTCGACCGAGCTTCGCGGAGACGACGCGCGAGCGTCGTCCGCGTGGCTCGAACGAAACGATCGCTCGTTTTCTGGGTCAACGTGTCTGGTTGACCGAGCTTTTTCCCTTTTGTCGCTGTGTGGCTTCGGATTTGGGCTGCTGCTAGTGCTTGGGCCGAACCGGGTAGACCGGGCCCTGACAATACTCCCCCGCCCAATTTGGACATCGCCCTCGATGTCTCTAACGGGCGGATCCTGCAGAACCATCGCTCCGATTCTCAAAGCACCAATCCGCGGTTGCTCGATTTCCTCAGCCTCCACGGCTGGTTCCTGTGCCGCCATTGCCATGAGTTTCTGTTTATTGGGGCAGTCCTTCACCCAGTGAGGTCCCCCGCACCAGAAACAACCCTGTGGCTTTTGCTCCCGTCGTCCCGGTGAACCCTTGTTCTGCCGGTAAAACGGTCTACCCCTCTCTGGAACTCTAGCTCCCGGCGGTGTGCGTGGGGAGCCGCGCTGAGAGCCGCGCTTTGGTGGTGTCCGGGATTTCTTTGGCGGTGCTGGTTTGAAATTTCTGTTATCCGCCAGAGATTCAGCCACTGCCGCCGCCGCCCTCCAGTCAACCGGCTCGCGACGTCGGACCTCCACTTCTGCCCATGGAAGAAGGCCCCGGAGGAAGAAGTATCGCCTATCGTCCTCCGCCATGCCTGGAAGCTCCAGCATCAAAGTAGAGAAAGCCCTGACGTACTCCTGGATCGAGCCTACATGTCTCAGCCGATCCAGTTTGCCACGCGCCTGATCCGCCGAGTTTCCGGGAAGAAACTGCCGCCGCAGTTCCTCACGGAAAGTCTCCCAAGTCCAGCCAGTCGTCCCTGAAGTAGAGCCAACTTTGGTTCGCCACCAAAGCTTTGCGTCGCCTGTAAGATAGGCGATGCACACCTGCACTCGATCTCCTGCAGAAATGTGGTTAGCTGAAAACAGTTGCTCCATATCCCAGATAAAATTCTCGACCTCTCTGGACGATCGAGCCCCCCCGAACGTCGCTGGGTCTGGCACGCGCACCCTCGATTTGGGAGCCTCCTGCTCCACCGGTGCCGCTGTTGATACTTGCGCTAGGGCTAGGCGCAGTATCTTAACTTCAGCGTGCATGTCCTCCTTCATGCGAACCATCTCCCCTGGCAGATGGATCAGACCCTCCACGGTCTGTTGCATAACCTCAAGCTGCAACCTTTGTTGCTCAATCTGCAACCTCTGCTGCTCGATTTGCAACCTCTGCTGTTCGATCAGTAATTCCTGATCCTCCACAGTCTTCTGAAGGTTTTCCACCTGTGGAATCATCCCAGTATCTCCACCACTAGTCATACCGAGCATTTGCTCGATGTGAGCAATGCGATCACCCTGGTTCACCATCTTCTCAGGATCAGCCGTCTCCTTGGCTTTTCCTTTATCCTGCCTGGGTCGGGCGTCCTCTGACGCTCCTCTAGCAGTATGGGTGATCTTCTGGAACTTCAGACCTTTCCTCACCTTCGAGGGTGAAGCTGAAGGTGCCGTGTTTGCTAGAGCACGTTAACCTGCTCTGATACCTGTTGTCACGCCCCGGTCGGATCGGTCTAGAATGAGCGCTTATCCGCTTCCTAGAGCCGTCCGGCGGAATACCAGAACGCAACTCTCCATAGGGTTTCCGGCCCAAAATTCAAAACCCTAATCTCCCCGGATAATTTTTATCCCCAATTTACAGTTCGCACGGAAAACCCTAACCCTAATTTAGAGAAAATCCGATCGGAAAACCTTATTTTCAAAATACCTCTCTGGTCAACGATTTTGACCAGTCAACGTCGAATTTCGCCGTTCGCCGCTTCGAACTCGAAGATCGAATTCGAATTTCCTTCGCTGACGTCACGATGACGTCAGCCGTTCGATTTCCGCCGCGCGTGATTTTAGCCGCTAACGTGAGCCTTGCGTCAGCGCCTCGTTTCGAACGCCGTCGCGTTCGAAAGCTTCTCGTACGCTTCGTCTTCTTCGTTGGGACGAACGTCTCCCACGTTCGTCCAACGGCGTCGCCTCTTCGCCAGAGATCAGTGAAAACGTCGAGGAAAGCCGCCTGCTTTCCTTCGTCCTTCACGTCGCCACTCGACGTCCACCGTCGTCGAGCGAAGCCGGTGCCAGCAACCACAGAAACGGAGAAACAGGGGAAGAACGCAGGTGAAGAAGAAAGCTTCGATTAAACGTTAAAAGCTACAAAACTCCTCCACTATTGTCGCCGACCCCCTGGTCGTCGACGGCCCTTGTCCCTCCCTCGCCGGCGATCCCTATCGCCGGTTACAGATCTCTGTTTTCTTTCCTCTCCTAACTCTCGCTGGTGGTCCGCCGAAGAAGATCCCCCGATCCGCCTGGAGCTCCCCCTTTTAACGCCCTCGGTCGCCGCCTCTTCACCTTGCGCGCCGACCGCGTCTTACGCGGTTAGGGCATCGAGCGCCCGCCGCTCCATCCGCTCGCGCCGTCGACCGAGCTTCGCGGAGACGACGCACGAGCGTCGTCCGCGTGGCTCGAACGAAACGATCGCTCGTTTTCTGGGTCAACGTGTCTGGTTGACCGAGCTTTTTCCCTTTTGTCGCTGTGTGGCTTCGGATTTGGGCTGCTGCTAGTGCTTGGGCCGAACCGGGTAGACCGGGCCCTGACACTTGGGGTGCCCTTAAATTAGGGGTAGCCTTAGGCATTTGTATCTCCTTGGATCATGGCTTGGGCCTCCACTGCTCAATTTGTTCCATTGTTACCTCTCATGTGATGTATCTTTGCTTTTTGTTTGTGCATCTCTTCTACTCATATCACCTCGGCCAACACATTCCATAATAGACTCATGAGTTCCTAATACATTCTATTTTGTTGCATTTTATGCATTCCTCTATTTGTTCATGGCTTTCTAGTTTCCTTCTGTACTCTCCCACTTGGTGTCCTTATTCCCTCCTTTGTTTCACTATCACTACATTGCCTTTGCTATCCTGCTTCCTATCCTTGTGATCACCAACTCCATTCATCGAAATCTCATTTCCCTCCCTTGTTTTGTCATAACCGCATTGCCTTCCCCACCTTACTTTCTCCCTTCATGCCTACTAGCTTCATTTGTCTCTAACGTCATTCCCCTTCCTCCCTTATCTCATCTGTATTACCTCTATGTCCTGTTTGCCATTATGCTTGTCAAGAAGATATTGATTGATGGCACATTAGATAGCAATAACATTAACAACATATCAACCCTAAACTCTAATTGCTTCTATTAAGCATTGACTCCCAATGGATGAGCTCACGTCTCCCACATCCCATAGTGTTTACCAAGTTATTGTTGTCACTTGACCATCTCCAATTGTTGCCATCGACATCTTGCTGATGCTTAATGATCATAGACAATATAATCTCCTAGGGAAAGCTAGAACTTGATGGATTAATAGAACATGGGTTTCTAGGAGGAAGCTATATGAATGGTTCACACATGTGGGGAGATAGTGTCACTATAGTGGAGGGAGCGACAATGCCATTAATGCAATGAAAGCATTGAAAGAATTTCTAAGAAGTTAGAGTTATTTTAGACATGGATTGAAATTTTGGTCACATGTTATGGACAGTTATAAGCAGTACATACTGGTCCGAGACCGGTACCAGTATATGCAATGTTGGTACATTGCAATGTACATTCGGTATGGATTGGTCTAAAGACTGGACTAGTACATTGTCCAGGACTGAGATTTGTATCCTCGGTAAAAACTAGTGGGGAGATGAAGTTGAGAAGTGAAGAAACAAAGTGAGGAAGTAAAATCTGAAAAAAATATTTGGTTTTGTTTTGATAATTTCTTGTTCGGTGCACCAAAATTTTATTTATTTTTTTTATTATTTTTATCCAAATATTTGTACTATATCATTATCTACTTTAAAACAATCATAAATATGTAAAAATGCAAAAAAAACAAAATTTTTGGGTTTTATTTTATTTTTCTTAAATATATAAATGTTAAAATAAATAAAAGAATATAAAATTTGGTTTAACCTGAACCAAATTGAATCGAACTTAAAACTTTCAGTTTGTTTATGGTTTGGTTTTAGTATAATTCAGTTATGTAAAGTTTTTGGGTTAATCTAGTTTGGGTTGAACCATGTAGACACCCCTAATTGAAGACCAACTGTAGCAGGGGAACTTCTCAAGGTTGAAACCTTGTTCCTATATAGAATTGGATGGAAAAGAGATGGAAAATATTATACATGGTGCATTTTGCAGAAGCGGGATTATAGTGATTATGAACTTTATAATTACGTTATGTATGGTGGTAAATATGAAAGGTAATTAGGACGCGGTAAATATGAAAGGTAATTAGGACGTTAGGATATGATCCTAATCAAGGCTTTAATACTGGTTTGTATTGAAAAATAGTACCAACAATTCTAGTTGGTACCATTATATAGATATATATATACACACATATATATACACACGAATTATCCATGTAACAAGGTCTAGTGGATATGTAGTAATAGGTGGTTCGGATTGTTTTTTTAATCCTTGATCCTAATAGGACTCGATGGTGTTTTACTAGCATTTTATATTTTCAGGATGATACTGCATTTGAGAAGCAGAGTGCCCTCTTTGCTTTGGCAATTTCAGACATCGTGCTCATAAACATGTAAGCCTGTTGCTGGCCACGTGGTACATCTATTTTATATTTTTAAATTTTGAATACACAATGCAACTGAAGTGACAATCTTTCTCTAAAACATATCCATTACATAGGTGGTGTCATGATATTGGTCGAGAACAAGCTGCAAACAAGCCCCTTTTAAAGACAGTATTTCAAGTAAGCTATGGTTATACCGCAACTATTTTTTGTGTAGTTTGAGCAGGACATTTTTAAAAATATTTTGGTTCTATACAGGTCATGATGCGGTTGTTTAGCCCACGAAAAACAACATTGCTATTTGTCATACGGGACAAAACAAGGGTACAGTTTATTATGGTTATGTCAGTTCTTGCTTCCATTTAGTTCCATTGCTTCAATCATGTATGAAAATGGACTTTTGTTATTTCCAAGCAGACACCTCTCGAAAATTTAGAGCCTGTTTTAAGAGAAGATATTCAAAAGGTACATGCCACCTGTTCCTCTATCTAAGCATCAATGTTATGTATCTCATCCTCTTTATATGTTGTTTTCAGATATGGGATAATGTACCTAAACCACAAGCTCACAAAGAAACTCCACTTAGTGAATTTTTTAATGTAAGTAAAGATTTATTTCTCTCTGCTGACGAGATGGTATTTCATGTCGTAATATATCTCATTTCCTAAATTTGCAGGTAGAAGTAGTGGCTCTTTCAAGCTATGAAGAGAAGGAAGATCAATTCAGAGAGCAGGTCTACTTTCACATAAAGAGATGATCCTCCAATTAATTGAAGTGAACATGCAATTCACACTTGTAGCATATAAATGTCTGTCTTTAATCTATTTTAGCCCCCTGTACCTTGCAAGTTATTACGGTTGCAAGATGCTATGACACTTAAGTTTCCTAGAATCAGGTCCTGTTGAATCTCCTACTGCATAAAGGCTCAGCTTCCTAGGATTCCATCAAAAGTGCTTTATATTGCAGAGTGTAGGACAAGCACTAGGTTAATCAACGAGAGAACAAAAGCATAGCATTTTATCATAGATGAAATATTATTTATTTTGTTAGAAGAGATGAAAGAGAGGAGAGAGGGAAAAAGGAAAACCCTATATTGTAATAACTTGGATACCATTACACAATAGACATTACCTCTATATATAGAGGTTAGTACATAATACCCTAATAGACTGATATGACTAAATTAACCCTAACTCTATTACATATTCTAACACTCCCCCTCAAGCTGGAACATACTCCTGCTTGCACATAATAAAGAAACATCAACCTAATTCAAAGGACAAGTACCATAAGAAGACAATAACACAGGTCGCAAACAAGCTATCGTAGAGAGCAACATAAGGTGTCATAGAGAGCGATCAGCTGTTGTAGAGAGCAACGTGAGACATCGTAGAGAGCGATCAGCTGTCGTAGAGAGCGATGTAAGGCGTCGTAGAGAGTGACGTAAGCTGTTGTAGAGAGTGACTAGCTTGTAGAAGACCTGTAGTAGACGGCGTCAGACGTTGTCAAGTAGAAGCGGCGTAAGGCGTTGCAAGCATTGACAGCAAGAGCTTGAAAACGAGCGAAGGCTGGAAGGAGAGTGGCCGGAGAGTAGCATCATCCGATTTTACTCATAGAAATAGATCGATGCAGTAGAGTGCCGGCGGTGAATAAGGCGTGAGAGAAGAGTAATCCACAGCTAGTGGCCGTTGTAGAGGCCGAAGAGGAGCTGCTCACGCAAGTTTCACCGGCAGCGAAAGACCTTCAAAAGAAAAAGAAGCGGCCAGAAATCGAGCGCACAAGCTCCGTCAAGAAGACCCCAGTGGAGTCGCCAGAAGGCAAGAGCGCCAGCAGCAAGATTCTGCCCAAAAGCACAGTCAGGCGAAGAGAGAGACCGCAGCACGTCAGCGACCAGCAAGAGAGAGTTTCGAACGTCTGCTCATCAGAGAAGAAAGCCCTAAGAAGGAGGCTTGGACAACGCTTGTGGACCTGGAAGAGAGCATCGAAGAGGCAACGGCTGGCAATGAAGCGGAAGCGGGAGTCGCGGCGAACGCGAGGCGTGAGATCGAGCGGAGAGCTAAAGGTGGAGACGCCCGCTATCGCGGTGAACGCTGATCCGTTCTCAGGAGATGCTTCACTAGGTTGACGATGGAAGAAGACATGACCAGCAGCAGAGAACAAGGAGGGTGGCGGCAGCGATCATCGAGCAGGGAGTTCCGCCTGAAGTTTCCATCGATTGTGCACTGGCAGAGTTGACAAACAGAGACAGAGAAGCTTGCCAGGAAAGGGGTCTCCAGCGAAAAGCTTCAAATCTGCCGAAGGATCAGTCGAACTTCCGCCTTCGCCGAGAGTTTGCACAGGACACAGTAATGGAGGCGAAAGCGTGAAGTGGAGCGGAAGCCTTAGAGGTGGATGGAGGTGGAAGCGTGAAGGAGAAGATGCGAACGTAGCGTTCGCAGGGAAGAAACAGGGAAGCGGCGGCGCAACCTGGCTCTGATACCATGTTAGAAGAGATGAAAGAGAGGAGAGAGGGAAAAAGGAAAACCCTAATGACTACATTGTAATAACTTGGATACCATTACACAATAGACATTACCTCTATATATAGAGGTTAGTACATAAAACCCTAATAGACTGATATGACTAAATTAATCCTAACTCTATTACATATTCTAACATATTTGTTATATAACTCCAATAATTTGCCGTTCCTTATTGCTCTCTAATAATCCATAAAGGAATTCTGTTTTTTTTTTGTCATTTTGTTTGGTAGTATTAAAGTTCCACAAAGCTCCCTAAACTGATAATTGACATGAAGACCGTGACTAACGCAAGCATCATTAGATCATCTGTGAATTTCTGACTTGCTATTACTGCTATACAAGCATGCACAAATTGAAGCAAAGAAGGGCTCCTCCATTCTTTTTGCTAGTTTAGCTTTGAATTTTTTGTAGCAATTTTAAAGAGAAAATATCATAGTTTTAGTGTTTTAGAGATACTGTGGGTAGGTAGCTTTAATGATTGATAAGGTAACTAATTGAAGTTTAAGGAAGGTTGGCGATGCAACTACTTGTATTGGTTTCTACTTTAAAACAAAGTTTAATTACTCAGGTTGCCGTGCCATGCCAAAAAATCACAATATGAAATTTATTATGCAATGTTGTTACCTTCTTGCTGCAAATTACGTTCGTATCAGATTTCTTTTGTTTCTTTTCCCCATCTTTTATGGGCAATTATATTTTGCATTCATTTGGAAACATACTCTTTTGTAATTAACTTGTTGAAATTTGGAGTTGAGGATTTCAGTATGTTCACTTCTTTTTGGATCTAAATTTTGTTGTAATGGATATAAGGTTGCTGCTTTAAGGCAAAGATTTTATCATTCTATTGCACCTGGTGGGCTTGCTGGGGATCGACGTGGTGTAGTTCCAGCTTCAGGATTTTCATTTAGCGCCCAACAGATTTGGAAGGTTATCAAAGATAACAAGGATCTTGATCTTCCTGCGCATAAGGTATTATCTGGTTGCTTGTATAACTTCTTAATGTGTTGTTGTTGCTATTGCACATCTTGAAGAAATTTGTCAATTAATGTTCTAGTTGTCCTTGTTCTTTATTGTTTCTAGGTTATGGTGGCTACTGTACGATGTGAAGAAATTGCTAATGAAAAATATGCTTACCTAAGTACTGATGCGGTAATCTAAATTCCATGAAGTATGCCTTTTTTAATAAAAGATATTTCAAACATTAATTGCATAGTTTAATCTGCATCATAGGAGTGGGTTCGACTTGAAGAGGCTGTGCAACATGGCGTTGTCCCCGGTTTTGGGAAGAAGCTTTCTGCAATTTTAAACAATTGCTTAACTGAGTGAGTTTTCTTTTTTGTGTAGAATTGTAGGAATCTAGTTTTCTATTCAGAAATAGAGCAAAATTTTGTAATGCGTTTCAATTGTCAACCTGAAATTTTTGTCATCTTTTTTTTTTTCTGATAAGAAGGATTTTAGGTGTTGGTTTATGTTTCTTAAGAGTCTCACTATACTGAATGCTCCTTATGAGCATGTGCTGACCTTAGATTAGCATGTGCTGTCTACATACATTTGTGCTCTTGCTTTATTTTCACACAAGAAAGCTTTATATATTTCCTCCCCAAAAGACTACTAGTTGGTGGCTGTGTCCCTGGCAATTGCGAAGGTTATTCCGTGTTTGTATTCCTCTATCTCTTACCATGTGTTGCCAGTGAGATTTAGAATTTGGGTCTGTAATGAATATTACCAAGCAGTAGCATCAGTAAGTCTTTGATGCTAAACTTGTATCAGGAGCTAGAGGGGGAGGAGGAGGAAGGGGCGAGGAGAAGAAAAAAGTGAGATGTACAAGCAGGCTGTAGCAGAGCCATGGATCTCTCTCGCGCTCCTCTGTCTGCCTCCCTTTTGCTCAATTCCTCTCCCTCTCTCTCTCTCTCTCTCTTTTGCTCAATGATTCCTCCCTCGCTCTCGCTCCTCGTTTGCTCAATTCCTCCTCATGCCTCTATTCCTCTCAATCTGTCTCTCGCTCCTCTGTGTGTCTCTCTTTTGCTCAATTCCTCCTCATGCCTCTCTTCCTCTCAATATCACCACCTATTATAGCTGTGTCTTAGTTTACTTTTCTTGCTTTCTATCTTGTCTAATTCGAGCCCTCCTTTATCATCCTCTCTCTTTCTTGAATTTCAATGTCATCATTGATTTGCACCACCACATGATGATATTTAGAGATTTTGAACGATGGTTGATAGTCCAAGAGATATTTAAAAATGATAGAACGAGCATCTAGGAGTAATTTTGTTTTGACTTATTTTTATTTTTTTTTTCTTTTGTTATTTCGGTACTATTGGTATATTTTGAGTTGGTTGAGTGGAAAATCCATGTTTAAGGTACCATTTGTAAAATTACATTTTTTAAATACTTACAATAATTAAATGACTTGGTGAAAGATAAAACTTGCATTTATGTTAACCATGGATGAGAAATATTAAACGATAAATATAACAAAAGAAATTTTCTTAGAAAAATGTGATAATATGGTCTAATCATAATCAAGAATTGTGTATGCACCTTCCAATAATCATGAACATGTTCATTATATGTGTTAGAATTGGTATTTATTAGAATTAATAATATTATAAATAAAGTAATAATTAAAATATTATTTTTTTTTTGCACTTAAAAAGCACATCTATTGTATAAGTGAACAAGAAGATTTAATATATTGCAACCCTTTATGATTTTCTGGCTCTTCTCCTTTCTCTATTATTTTTCTCTACGCCATGGTATTATAGTAGGTTTTTTTTGCTTCTTTTGTCTCTACTTCTTCAATCTGAACAACATACTCACTTGGGCTTTCCAATGTGGGCATTTGTTTCCACGAACATTTGTTTTTACCTGCTCTAAGAGTTTTTCAGCTCCTACTTACACTGCTCTCTACTCATGCTGGCGATGCCTTACACTGCACTCTAGTTTATTGGCTATGTCTTCTGCTGCCTTTTACTTCCACTAGCGATGCCGCCTTTTGCGCTTATTTCCTCTCAGAGGTGATTGATGCTGCTATGTGGGCCTCGCGACACATTATGCCATTCTTCTCTCAGGTGCTCTTGCAATTCTTAATGCTAAGTTCAACTTCCTCTACCATTATCTACTTTGTTTGGGATTTTAACTCTTGTTTGGCTTTTCGCCTCACGCCAACAATGAGCCATATATTTCCTTTGTCTAGAACTTTGTTGTTGTGTTGCTCTCTTGTGGGCTTGATTTGCTTACCTACCGCAATTCCATCGTCTATTCCACAAAGTTTTTAGCAAACACCAATTCCATGTGCTGCTGCCTTGTCCTCGAAACAATAAGATACTCACAAAAAGGTGGAAGAGCTATAAGAAATTTGCAAGACCGTCACTACATCCAGCAAGCTAGACCTTGTGGATCACATGTTAGTATGAAATATGACTGTGCCACTTGCCTCTTTGCCGCTTGCCTCTTCTCAACCTGACAATGGTTGGTGCTAGAAGGTTGCTCCGGATGGAGCATAGCAAAGGACAGATGGACAAATGCAAGTGCAAAACCGTCACTATTTCTAGCAAGCTGGCAATAATATTTTGTACACCTTATAGATCACATGTTAGTATGAAACACAACTGTGCCACTTGCCTCTTCTCAACCTGACAATGGTTGGTGCTAGAAGATTGCTCTTGATGGAGCATAGTGAAGGACAGATGGACGAATGCACTCCGCAACCCAGCCACAAATCTGGTGATAAGAGCGTAAGTCTAGCGATAAGTGCGTGATTGATGATAGGAGCTGCAAAGCTCACTTCTCAACCCAATTGGAGTTGTGCTAGGCAGCTAAAGCAAATGATAAAATGGGCCATAAAGCTCCCATCTTAGACTTGGCTAAAGTCTGTGCTAGACGACTAGGGTAAAATGTAAAAAAATATCCACCTTCCTGGCCTGGGTGTGACTCGGTGTTGGGAAGGCTCCTAAGTCCTAAGTGAAGAAAATATAAACAATTTGCCTGGAGTGGAGAACACATCTAACGAGTTGATTAGGCGTGAAAAACATAGCCTAAAGAGAGGTAGAGAAAAACAGTAAGAAAAAAGAACACACTCAACTTAGCAAGCTTTAACTCATTTTGGAATCACCCAAAAATGGTTAGATGTGATCCTCAAAAACTCGGTGCCGAAATAAGAGCAATGGCACCGAAATAAGGAGAGGCGTGTGCACCTGCTAGCTCACTCTCAACGCAAAAAGGAGAGCGATGGTGCTACAACTAAGGAAGCTAGGATTGGTCTTCTGTAGTGGTGGTGCTACAACTAAGGAAGGCTAGAATTGGTCTTCTGTAGTGGTGGTGCGATTGCAGCTGTGATGTTTGGCCAACTCAGATTTTCAGCACTGAAAAAGCAACGTCGCTGATACAAGTGAGGCGGTGGAGGGTGGTGGCCACATGCAAGCTGCAACAGTAGGGAACAACATGAAGCAGCTGGGAAGGCGGTGTAGGGTTGGTGTAGGTGCGCATTGGCTAATGCTGGGCTACTGGTGCAAGCCGGTGGTGCTGGTTGGATCAGACAATGTAAAGTGGAGTAGGGCACGCAAGGGTAGAACAAGAGGTGGCTGGAAAATTTGTTAATTCCGGTGACGGTCCGATGGCCTAATCCTCCCATTCGTCAAGTTGCCTAGAGGTGTAGATGCAATGGCTTGATGGGTTGGAGGTGGGTAGAAGAAGTGGCGCTTGCTTGCAATTCAGCAAGCATGCATCGTGCGCCTGAGCATGCAGGTCAGGTGAATTGGGCTTAAGATGGCCTAGGCCTGAGCTGGGCAGATGGACAGGTGTACTTGGCCTACTGGCTGGTCTAGAAGAACTAGCTATTGGGCTTTTGGGCTGGCAGTTGGCCTGTACAAGCTGTTCTGAGTTGTGTCAGCAGCCGAGCTGAGAGGATATGCTGAGATGTACTGGTCCTATTGAGTGTTGCTGGAATAGTGGACTAGCCTAGTTGATCTGGCAGGTCGCCATCATCCAGTTGCTCATGATGGGTGGAGCCACCCATGACGAGAGAAGACTCCTTTTGTTTAGATGCTTCTTGCTTCGACCACCACCCTCCACTATCGTAGACATCTTCTCGGCCAGATTCTTCACTAGGGTTCGGTGCTGCCTGGGCTGCTGAAATCGGATTAAGGAACCAGCTTGGTTTGGTTCATTCCTTGTTTAATTTTAGGTTCAGTTCATCCACCTTTGATCAAGCTACAGACCTACGTGGCCTAGCTTTCAGCCTGGTTCTTGTTCAACCAGTCCTAGAAGCAGGCTGACCCTGGTTCTTGAACAACACTTTCGGAGGCATACTTTTGTCTTGAAGAGAGGACAATAGATATACTAAGGCACAAAGATGTGAAGTACGGAAGATGGAAGAGGACAGAGCTGAGGAGACTTGAAAACTTGCTTTGGTACCTATTTGGAGTATGAGAATAAAAGGAGAGATTGGATTAAATTATGTACATTATGCCACATTATGTACATTGCCTCAATTGCAAACTTAACTAGTCTATTTTAAGGACAAATATCCCCATTAACTTTGGCTAGTTAAAACCCAATAATTAATAATAATCATAATTAACTATGCCTTCTTTGATGTTTTCTGACAATATTGATCACAGAGCCCACGATTCTCATAGCTGTCATTTATTTTTCAAGATGTTCTTAACTTATTGAAGTCTTGTCGAAGCTGTCAATACTCTTTAATGTTTGTATTGTTTGTCCCAAACAGCTGAATCTAAGTAAATTGGCTTGCAGTTATGACATGGAAGTTCTGTTCTTTGACGAGTCCGTCAGGACTTCAAAGAGGAAACAACTTGAATCAAAACTTCTGCAGGTATTAATAAAGTTTGTAGCAAAGGTTGTTGTAGCTAATGTGCTGCTGCATTAATCAGCCTAGTGCTATTTTCGACTGCAGTTAATTAAAATACTATGTTTCTTGATAGCAGTTTCCTCTTTATGCTTACCATATGGAATCTTGCAGCTAATTAAAATGCTATGTTTCTTGATAGCAGTTCCCTTTTTATGCTTACCATATGGAATCTTGCAGCTAATTAGTGCATTGAATATAGGAACATTTGTTAACTTGATCTAACTACCGAGCAAAGATAATTTTCTTGTTTTGACTATACACATTTCCAGGGGCTTTGTTTTTGAACCCTTAATATTGTTGCTTCTTCCTTCTTTTCTTTGGGTTTGTGGTTTAACAATTTCTATTTCTTATGTATATGCATACAACGAAACTTGCATTCTGTTTCTATTTGCCCACTTAGTAGCCACTATGGTGGTTGTTAATGGCAGTATATTCTGCTTTTGATTGCTTTTTAACAACTAACTTCACTCCAATATTTCGTTTTGGTAGGCTTCTTGGGACATCCTAAATCTTAATTTCTGTTCTTCTGTTAAGCTCATAAAATTAATACCCCATGGATAACTAAAATATTTATCATTTGTACTAATGCCAAATTTTAGTGAATTTTTTTCTTCTTTCTCATTTATACATTTTACCCATTTCAGCTAGTACATCCTTCCTATCAAACCATTTTGAGCCATATACGGAACAAAACTTTTGATGATTTTAAAGATGCATTCAGTAAGGCTCTTGAAAGAGAAGGATTTGCGGCTGCTGCTCTTGATTGCACCCGATCATTCATGATGAATTTTGACAGAGGCTGTGAAGGTATATCTATGATTCAAGTTCTTCTAATTGTGAAATTTTATATTTCTATACCTGTATACTCAAATTTGTTGTATGCTATTGGGTTTATAGATGCAGCTATTGAGCTAGCAAACTGGGACCCTTCCAAAGTCCAGGATAAGCTTCGGCGTGATATTGATGCTCATCTCACTTCAGTTCGTGCTGCAAAGCTTTCTGAGCTTACTGCACAATATGAGGTATGTTGGACGTTTCTGATTTGTTTCAGTTTTGCAGGATCATGACATATGAATCTCAGCTCCGATTGAATTAAAACACATTTAAAGATGACTGTAGGATGATAATGTTACTTTACTAAGACAGGAAATTTATATGCTCACAGGGACGACTCAATAAATCCCTTGCAGAACCTGTCGAAGCTCTTCTTGATGCAGCTAGTGATGATACGTGGTCAGCAATAAGAAAACTTCTTCAGCGAGAGACTAGAGCAGCTATCTCAGGATTTTCTTCTGCTCTTACATCATTTGATCTTGACCAGGCAACTGTTGATAAAATGATTGTGAAACTAGAGGAATATGGTAGAACTGTTGTTGAATCCAAAGCAAGAGAAGAGGCTGGAAGAGTTCTTATCCGTATGAAGGATAGGTAATCCATATTTTCAGTTCATGTCAACAATCTTTTTGATTTTGGACTTACTGTAGACTCGACGAGAATTAACTATTTCTTTTGCAGATTCTCTACATTGTTTAGTCGTGATGCTGACTCTATGCCGAGGATTTGGACAGGAAAGGAAGACATAAAAGCAATCACAAAATCTGCTCGTTCTGCTGTATGAAGAAATATTGTTTTCTCATGAGTTCACAATTATCACATTAATAATTTAAATAACTTCTCTTGAAAATTGCTTCTGATGTATTTTGCAGTCTTTGAAGTTGTTATCTGTTCTGGCCGCTATTCGCTTGGATGATGAAGTTGATAAAATTGAAGAGACTCTTTCACTTTCGTTAGTAGAATCAAGCAGTGGTGTTACAAATAAAAGTATTCAATCATTGGATCCATTGGCTTCAAGCTCATGGGAAGAGGTAAATTACTGTTCTTGGCACGTAACCTTTTCCAATTGATGAGACTCCTGTATATATTCATAATTTTCTTATAATTGTTTCATAAGATTTGACCATTGTTTTTGCTTGTGCTATACCAGGTTCCATCAACCAGAACATTGATTACACCAGTCCAGTGCAAAAATATATGGAGGCAATTCAAGGCAGAAACAGAGTATACCGTCACTCAGGCCATTTCTGCTCAGGTCCGTCTATTTGTAATTTTGAACCACGTTATATTTGTAATTTTGTACCACTAACGTGGTTCGATCTTCGGTCCAATTGTTCAAATGGCAATCGTCAGTTTAGTAACTTGGTTTCGTCAAGATTCTTTGCATGCTTTCCTGCTACTTGTGGAATGAATCTTGTAAAATGAACTTTAGAATTTCCATACATAACTTTTGTATCCACCTCCATGAAAGACTGTTGGTTTAATGGACTTAGATTGCCCTAGGTTGCATGGCCTGTAATCTTAGATTTTGCTTGGCAATTAATTTCCACATGTTTGGACACGATCTACATATGGTTACTTGATCTCCAATTAGTCCATTGTGACCTATTCTAGACTAGAATGAATTAGGTAGTCATTTATTTATTGCATAGTATATCCTATTGGTAGTGTTTCTTTTATGTTATTTTGAACAGTTTTAGTTTTTTTTTCCATTATTGATATTAGAAATAGTTTCACCGTTTAAACTTTGTTATATCTGCTGATTCCAGGAAGCCAATAAGCGTAACAACAGTATGTTACCCCCTCCCTGGGCAATTGCTGCAATTTTAGTCTTGGGATTTAATGAATTTATGACACTTCTTAGGTAATTTACTTACGTGGCAAGTTTAATTTTCTAGAATCAGATCTCCCTCCCAAGTTTTGAACTTTATATTCTGCTTTTGCAGAAATCCGTTGTACCTTGGCGTGATATTTGTTGTCTTTCTTGTGGGAAAAGCCATTTGGGTTCAGCTAGACATCCCTGGTGAATTTCGCAATGGGGCTGTAAGTATCACATTTTAATAGAGTTGCATTTTAAATTCTTTTTCAAGTTCAACTTATTTTATATCTTCTTTTAATTGGTAGCTTCCTGGGCTTCTGTCGTTGTCCACAAAGTTTCTACCAACAGTAATGAATATCCTAAAGAGACTAGCAGATGAGGGCCAACGAGCGGCAGCCCCACCGCCACAGAGGAATCCTGAACTTGATTCAAAAGGATATCAAAATGGCACACATAACAGTTCAACTTCAGATTCATCTTCTAGCGTAACCACATCAGAGAGAGGGGTTGAGTATACAAGCCCGCTAACGCAATGATGATATAGTAATGGAGTGTGATTAGTACATGCTATTTGTTATACGTTCTTTTAATATTGGCCAATTGCAAGAGCCTCTTGTTCTGCATAGAAGCGCATTTGCTTGTGATCTAACCGGTGCACGGAAGTATGACATTTTGCCGTTCGTGCGTGATGCTATTATGGCTTGTAAAAGATAATTGATATACCGTCAAATATCCATTTTGTCTCGTTTAGAGAGTTTTGGTTCGTGATTCTGTATCTAGTGAAGTAAATATTTATACCTTTGACTGGTTGGTGTAGATTTGGATGCATGAAGCCCGACTTTCTTGTTTCTTTTCTGCGATGTTTTCAATCACGTATACAACTTTTTCTCAAGGAATTACCACCACGACGTTGAATTAGGGCTACGAGGGACTACCATTATCCCATTTTCATGCCTCGTGAATTAGGGCTACGAGGGGGTACCATCGAAAAGCTAAGCTATGAAAGCTCTAGTGATGATTAGCTGTCGTCCCATTCGACCACCCTTAACCATTCTCTCCTAGAATTTGCTGCCCCAATGATCATGCTTGTATTGCTATTCAACGTGTTAAGAAAGCTGTTTGAAGAAGCCATCTCCTTCCCTGACGCTTGGAGTGTTGCTGGGGCTTGCTGAGAAGTGGGGTTCTCCCCTTCTAGCAACTCTTGCTTATCATCAAATTTCAACGTATGAGACTCTTCTGTGCTGACCATTTTTACCATCTTCCCTATTGTCAATGTCCATGGCTGGCCAGTCAGTGGCCACCAAACTTGAACCCAAACACTCATGGATTGCCTTGATGAGGTCAAGTTGTTGAGCGACCATTGGATTGACAACCTTGCAATAATCCAATTGCTTTGAGTAATGATGGGTATGCGTTTGCATGACCAAAAAGATTTAACCTAGACCTTTTCAAATCTAAGCCCAAACTTCAAGTCCATAAGCAAAGCTCAAAAGCAATAGACCCAAGCATGGGTGATAGTTCTTTAAACTCTTTTTTATTCAATGGTCCAAATTTATTTCATAACTCACAACTCTAAGGTTGTGTTTTCTACGAGGGAATCAACAGCAGATGGGAGGGAAAGCAAATCGGGCTAAAAATAATAGAGAGAAAGATGGAAAGAAAACCCATTACTTTTTCCTAGTTTTGGCTTCCGCCCAAATCGGGTGGGAACAAAAAAATTGATGCATTGCATACTTTTGGTCCCGCTCGTCCTCTTTCCCTCTCCTCGTTGCCGGCCCTACCCCTCGTCCTTCCCTCTCCCTCATCGCTGGTGCCGCCCCTCGTCCTTTCCTCTCCCTCGTCGTTGGCGCCGCCCTCTTCCTAGTGCCGATGAACTCGCCACCTCTCGTCTCTCGCCGAGCAGGCGGACGTCACGCGTGGCTGGATTCCGTGGCATCATCTGCGTCAGAGCACCACACAGCCCTCTCCCTAGTCACCGGCGCCTGCATCGCTCGTCTGCACCAACTCTAGCTCCAGCCGACGTAATCGCCCGCTCTGAAGATCTTGCCCTCACCACTGAAGCCGCTCTCGCCTCTCGTGTCGCTGAAGAAGGTGAAGCTGAAGCCTCTGTTCCACATCGTAGAAGCCGAAGCCTTTGCTCTGCTTCACGTTCAAAGAGATAGGAGAAGTCATCGCCGCCGAAGCCGCGTCGTCTCGAGCGGCTAGATTCCGAGGCATCGTCCATGTCGGAGCACCGCGCATCCCTCTCCCTCATCCTTCCCTCTCCCTTGTCATCAATGCCTGTGCCTTCATCGCCGCACCAGCTTCAGCTCTAGCCGACGTACTTGCCTGCTCTGAGTACCTTGCCCTCGCCACCAAAGCCACTTGCCTCTCGCGTTGCTGAAGAAGGCAAAGCAGTCGACGTACTCGCCCGCTCTGAAGACCTCGCCCTCGACACTGAAGAAACTTGCCTCTTGCGTCGCTGAAGAAGGAGAAGCTGAAGCCTTTGCTCCGCCTCGCATCAGAAGAGATAGGAGAAGCCAGCGTCGTTGAAGCCGCATCATCTTGCGTGGCTAGATTCCGTGGCATCGTCCGTATTGGAGCACCGTGCAGCCCTCTCCCTTGTCCTTCCCTCTCCCTCGTCGCCGACGCTTGTGTCTACTCCAGCTCCAGCCGACGTACTCGCTGGCGCCAGCTCCAGCTCCAGCCGACATACGCGAGTGCCTGCGCCAACATTGCTGAAGAAGGCGCTTGCGTACACGCCGGGAAACTCGCCGAAGTCATTGCTCCACCTCGCGTCTAAATAGTTTTTTTATTTTCACGTGCTACGCACGTGCCCTAATTTCCCTCCGCCCCTCTTTTCTTTCCTCACATCTCTCCTTTCCATAGGGCTTTATATCCTCTGTAGAAAACAGAGCCTAAGTTTTCATGTCTCAGTTCGAATCCTATTTTATAGATTCCATTGTCTATTCTATCTATTACTATTGTACCTAAATAAATGTTAATCTTTTTTTAGATGCTATGCTCATACCCTCTTTGGTGCTCCATTAGAATTTGTTCAAACGAATTAGAGAATAATGTTAGGAGTTTCTGCTAAAGCCATTAGTGAGAATATTGTATAGAAATAGATAAAGATCACTCTTGGCTAGGGTAACTCTCTCTGGTCTACCTTGCCAAGTTCACATCTGGCTTTGTATAAAGTCAAGGTTGTTCCTGTAAGCTTATGCATTATGCTTAAAATTAATAGGTGAAGGTGTTGTCATGGATTTGTATAAAGTCACGTCTCCCTAGGAGACACAGTTACCTCTGAAAAAGCTAGAGCTTTCACCATTGAGATGGTAGGTGAAGGTGGGGGAGCTATCATAGCCCTCCACTCCCAATTAATTAGCTTTCTTGGGGAAGCCAAGAGAGGCATAACAAAGGAAATAGTTTGTTGGGAAAAAAATGGTTCAATTTTATTTCATAAAAAATATAATACGATCGTTTTTAAATTCATCTTATGGACATAAGACTTTTTATTTAAATGGGTTATGGCTTCCAATGAACGCAAGCGTTCATTGTAATTTACCCCTAAATTGCTTAGGGCACATTTGATTAAGAGATCTAAACATATAAAATCAAATAAAAATAAATATTTGGAAGAACAATATCATTCATTCATAATTTCTTGCCATAAAGGCTTACAATTTCAACATAATTTCATTTCCATTCATTCACATTCTTTCACTCTTTATTTACTCATAAATATTCTTTCAACGAATATTTATATCTGATTTCAGCTTCTGACAGATGTTCTTTGTATTTCATCATTCATTTCAATTTCTTTCATCTTCTATCTTCAGTCAATAAATATTCCTTCTGTGAATATTTATTTCATTTCAAGTAACATAAACAATATTATAATAATATTGAGGAACTACGCCCCGATACATAGTATCGACGTACGCACCTCCCAAACAATATTATTAACAATATATTGTATTATCCTTTCGATAAATATTCCTTCTGTGAATATTTATATAATTTTAATTTTCTTTGTCTTCGATAAATATTTTTTCGTTGAACATTTATGTGGTTTCATCTTTCTTCGATAAATATTCTTTCATTGAATATTTATCTGATTTCATTTCTTCAATAAATATTCTTTCATTGAATATCTATTTGATTTCATTTCTTCGATAAATATTCTTTCGTTGAATATTTATCTGATTTTATTTCTTCAATAAATATTCTTTCGTTGAATATATATTTGATTTCATTTCTTCGATAAATATTCTTTCATTGAATATTTATTTGATTTCATTTCTTCGATAAATATTCTTTCGTTGAATATTTATCTGATTTCATTTCTTCGATAAATATTCTTTCGTTGAATATTTATCTGATTTCATTTCTTCAATAAATATTCTTTTGTTGAATATTTATCTGATTTCATCTTTCGATAAATATTCTTTCATTGAATATTTATCTGATTTCATTCTTCACAAATAATATTCTATCGGCGAATATTTATTTTATTTCATTGCAAATAAATTGCTACAAGCATTATTGTAATAATATTGAGGAACTACGTCTCGATACATAGTATCGACGTACGCACCTCCTAAATAATATTAAGGACAAAATGCAGTAACAAAATATTCTTTATCTTCAATTCCTCTTTCTTTCTTTTCATCAAATCAAAGTTGGGTTTAGTCATGACCAATGTATGGTTAAGACAAATTCGAACCCGAGTTGGATAGATCCAACACATATCGTTTCTCATTCTTTCAAGAGTCAAGTTATTTCTTTTTTCCATTAAATCATAGCAACATGGAATGATTTCTTCTTTTCATTGAATCATTTCTCATTTCTCATTTCTCTTCTTTTTTATCAAATCAAAGTTTCATGTAACTTTCATAAGATTGCAGGAGGTTTCATTTTGACTCCTTAATCAAAATTTCAGTTTCAAGTCAATTTCAAATTTCTTCTGATTAATTTAATTATCACATGATTTTGACTTTTGGTCAAAATTAATTTCAATCCCTTATTTGTATGTCTGGGTTAACAAATTGGGTTGGGCTGGGTGAAGATGGGCGCCCTAAGCAGCTCAAAATATTTCTACCGCATGGCCCAAATCCTGCTAATCAAGCGATGGGTGGCTGGTAACGAATTTTACACAAAGTGAAATGCATTCGTCCGAAATGTGATAAAAATAGGGTCGTCGGAAAAGTTTTCGGTTCCGGCGATCCAACCGTCGGATGCCCGGATCCTTCTGGTCATGAGTTTGCAAGCTCCTTGAGAGTATGTGGCCAAATTTTGGCTTTGATCGGATGGCCGGATGTCGCGTACGTAAAGTAGAATTTCAGAGGTGTTTGCAGCGAGCGAGAAAGGAAGATCGCCGGAAAATCATTCGATTCCAGCGATCCAGCCGTCGGATGACCGGATATTTCTGGTCATAGGTTCAAAATTTCGAGGAGAAGCTGTGGCTAAAGTCTCAGCCCGATCCGATGGTCGGATGTTGAGGTCGAAGCGAATGAGCGTCGGGTGCTCGTGGCTGTGAGAAAAAATGGAGATCACCGGAAAATGCTTTCTAATCCGGCGATCCAGCCGTTAGATGACCGGATCTTTCTGGCCATATGTTCGCACATTCGAGGAGAAGGTTTCCTCAAAGTTTCAGTTCGATCCGACGTGAGGATATCATGTTGGTCGGAGGAGACGATGGACGCAAAAGGCAAGCACGTTACTGGCGTCATCTCGAATTTGGAACGTGTCTTCAGTAGATTTCAGATGATGTCAACTACGAAGTCAGCCTCTTCGGTGGATGCATCGCCGGTGTCGATGAAGACAGAATATTCAGGCAGACGGCATCTTTTCAGGTCGGGGACGACGAGGACAAAGAAAGCGAAGGAAAGCTCGCTTCCTCCCTTCTCCGCTCAGAGGCGGACGTGCGAAGCTTCAAAGAAGACTTCCTTCATTTCAGCGAGTTCTTCTCGCGTTCGTGGTGACGATGACGAAAGGAAGGGCGAGCAAAGAGTTCTCTGGCTCTCTCGACAGACGAGAAATCCTGTCGAAAAATATCAACAAGACTGCTTTCGGAGCTTACAGAAGCGGAAACCATCGTCGTTTCCAGTCGGGCGACTCCTTCTAGCATCAAAGATGGCGAGGACAAAGACAGGGAAGTTTCCTTCCTCCCCTGCTCAGAGGCGGATGTGTTTCTTTCTGGTCGACGACATCTACTCGCGTCAAACATGACGACGACGAAGACGAAGAGGGAAGTTTCTTTCCTCCCTTTCCAGCTCGAATGCGGATGCACATTTCACATCAACAGAAATTTCTTTTCTTTCCTGTTTAGAGGCAGATACGCCTCCTTCCGTCATCTCTTGTTTCATCATTTTCTTCGTTCTTCCGAGTGAAAGACGAAGAAGAATCAATACCGGGAGGGGATTCCGTCCCTGTTTCGTCCCATGCTTCTCATGAAAGGAGATTCGGCCTGGAGGAGATTTTCAAGGGCAAGCCGTGCATATCGCCGGAAGCAACATAAATTCAATTCTTTTTACTGGAGTTATCTCTCCATCAATAGTTTTATTTACCGGAGTTATCTTTCTCCGTCAATAGTTTTATTTACTTGAGTTGTCCTTCTCCGTTGATGATTTTATTTACCGGAGTTATCTCTCTGTCAATAGTTTTGATATCAGAGTTTGCCTTCTCTGCTGATGATTTTATTTACCGGAGTTTTCTTCTCCGTTAAATGGTTTATTTCACCGGAGTTGTCCTTCTCCGTCAATAGTTTTGATATCGGAGTTATCCTTCTCCGTTGATGGTGTCGAGAGAGGAGGGAGGAAGAAGAAGACCAAGGAGGAAGGAGAGGAATACTTACCTTCTCTGAGTCGATGTTTCTCTCGAGTCGCTTCAACTTCGAGACTTCCCCAAAATTAGCAAAAAAAATCCCCCCCCTCTTCTTTTTTCATTTCTTTTATTGTCGCTTCTACCAATTTCAGTTTTTGGAACCGTCAAAACTTCCCAAAAAACTTCTCTTCAAACCATGTGCCACGATTTTTATCTTGGCGCTTCAAATATCAAGAAATCATGGTCAACAATTGATTTTGACTCTTCGAATTAATTATGGCCGAATTGAGAAATGGCCACAATTAATACTTGTTTATTTAGCCAGCCAAAGTTTCGCTGCTTTTTTTTTCTTACTTACGTATCATGGTCAAAATAGGTAAATTTGACCAAGAATTTAGCCAAACCAAATTGGGATCTAATTCCAATTTAGCGATTTATTTTAACTTGGTCGAAAATCTTATTTGACCCAAAATTGAACATGACTAGCCTGATCATATTTAATTTTACAATGTCATTCAATTAAATTGATTTTTATCAAATCAAAGTTGATATTTCAAACCTTGATAATAATTTATTCATGGCAAAAGGTTTAATTTCAATCGAAATTCATTCTTGTGATTCGAAATTATACATGTCTCGTCTCTACATCGAATCATATACAAGATTTTTAACCTTCAAAAAATGCCCCCACAAACGTATTTGGTATAAACAACATGCGCATACAAATTCGTTGTCGAAATTCAATTTTCATTTAAGTTCCCACTTTGTCGAGGTAATCATCATTTCATCTTTCTTTCAAATTTCACGCTTCTTTAAATGTGATATTTCTTTAAGAAGCGACCATTGATCGGTGGCATTGGGCGTTCTCCGTCTTAATCTATCAACTGATAAGCTCCTCCTTCGTAGGCTTTTTCTATCACATATGGCCCTTCCCAATTGGGATTAAATTTTCCTCTTGCCATCTTGTTTGCTATCATGGGTCGTCGTAACACCAGAACGAGATCCCCTTCTTTGAACACACGTTTTCGTGTTAGCTTATCGTAAGCTCTGGACATTTGTGCTTGATATGGCTCCAAATTCTATTGTGCACTTAATCATTGCTCGTCTAACGTATCTAATTCATCAAGACATAGTTGCATATTTTCTTCAATTGTCATACCATGTTGAACAGCAACTCTTAGTGATGGAATTTCGATTTCGAGAGGGAGCACTGCCTCGACACCAAAAACCAATGAATATGGTGTTGATTGAGTTGGTGTTCGATAAGTGGTCCTATAAGCCCAAAGCACTTCTACCAACTTCTGATGCCAATCTCTTTTATTCTTCGATGCATTCTTCTTTAGCAACTTGAAGAGAGTTTTGTTAAATGCCTCTGCTAATCCATTCGCCCTTGATTATATATCGAGGAATATCGCCAATCAATTTTATGTCGATCCGCAAATTTGTAGACAGCGGAATTTTTGAAAGCAATCCCGTTATCAGACATGATCCTTCTTGGAGTTCCAAATCGACTCAATACATTTTCACGAAAGAAGTTGACCACATTGCTAGCTTTGACTTCCTTTATGGGAATAGCTTCTGCCCATTTCGAAAAATAATCTATAGCTGCAAGTATAAAGCGATGACCCAAAGAAGACGGAGGTTCAATCGGTCCGATTATGTCAGTTCCCCATATCTCAAATGGCCAAGACGAGACTGTTGGATGAAGAGGATTATGATGCTTATGAATCAAATCCCTATGTACTTGACATGAGTGACATTTCTTCGCATATTCAATGCAATCTTGCACCATACTAGGCCAGTAGTATCCCAACCTTTTAATTTTCAAATACATCTTAGGTCCGGATTGATGAGCTCCACAAAGACCTGAGTGAATTTCATTTAATACACGAGTAATTTCATTTCCAGCGATACATCGAAGCCATAATTGTTCATATGAACGTCGATATAGAGTGTCATTCACGAACACGTATCAGAGCTCTTTTCTTCAATTGCATCCTTTGAGTTTTATCCTCAGGTAGAATACCCATCTTAAAATAATTAAGAAAAGGGTCTCTCCAATCATCTTCTTGTTGAGTTGCTATCATGATTTTCAATGCATCATCCATATGCGTATCTTCATCTTCAGCATTCATATTTGCCGGTGCGATCAATCTTCTATTCCTGACATTCACATTGATCTGCTCACTAATAGGATTAGCCAATTCCTTAGCAAGCCGTGCTAAAGCGTCTGCTTTACCATTGACAGCTCTAGGTATGCGTGTTAAAATAACGCAAGGAATTTTCTCCAAAAGCTCCTTTGCTTTAATATGATATTTATGCAATTCTGCCTTCTTGATCTTATACTCACCAGTCACTTGCCTAATGATGAGTTGCGAATCCCCATACACATGCAATTTGTCAATCTTCATTTCATTTGCGAGTTCAAGTCCAGCAATTAGGGCTTCATATTCAGCTTCGTTATTGGTGCAAGATTCTGTAAGTGCTAGGGAATAGTACAATATCCCTTTTTCATGAGTAATAAAAACTAGACCAATTCCTGACTTTACTTTCGGGGTGTCGGGGCTAATAGCTGGTTGAATGGAGGATGCTCCATCAAAATAAAGCTCCCAATACTTTTCAATGTCATTTTCATTCAATACCTCTTCATCTGGAAGATCATATGTGAGAGGCGAATTATCTAGAAGGGGGTGAGCCGCCAAAAAGTCAGATAACGCTTGTCCTTTTATTACTTTCTGTGATACATATGTTATATCAAATTCCTGGAGTAACACTGCCCATTTAGCTAGACGTTGTTGGCCTTGTCATGAGGTATTGCAAAGGATCAACTTTCGATATAAGTTGGATTTTATGCTCAAGAAGATAGTGCCTTAATTTCTTGACAACAAAAACCAAAGCTAAGCATTGCGTTTCAATAGGAGAGTATGAACTTTTTGCCCCCACAAACATTCGACTGAGATAGTACAGGGCAATTTCCTTTCCATCATCATTGTTCTGAGCTAGTAAAGCTCCTAAAGATGTATCCAACGCTGTAGTGTATAAAATTAAAGGCTTTCCAACAATCGGTGAGCCAAGGACTAAAGGATGCAATATATATTCTTTGATATTTTCAAAAGCCTTTTGACAAGCATCATCCCAAATAAATGGAGCATCTTTCTTGGTTAATTTCGAGAAGGGATGGATTCGTCCAGATAAATTGGCAATAAATCTTCTAATATATGCCAGGCACCCTTGAAATGATCTAAGCTCTTTTAGATTTCTCGGAGGCGACATTTCAGCGATAGCTTTTATTTTTGATGGGTCTATCTCAATTCTTCTGTGTCTCACGATAAACCCAAGGAACTTTCCTGACGATACCCCAAATGCGCACTTGAGAGGATTCATCTTAAGATTATGTTTACGAATGCGAGTAAACACTATTCTTAAATCTTGCCAATGCTCTATTTTGGATTGCGATTTAACGACCAAGTCATCAACATAACATTCAACAATTTTGTAAATCAGGTCATCAAAAATCTTCGTCATTGCCCTTTGGTATGTTGCACCTGCATTCTTAAGTCCGAATGACATCACTGTGTAACAGTATATACCAATTGGTGTACGAAATGATGTATGTCTTTCATCTTCTGGTGCCATTTTGATTTGGTTATATCTAGAAAACTCGTCCACGAATGAGAATATCTCATAGTTTGACACCAAATCTATCATCACTTCCGAAATAGGGAGAGGGAAGTCATCTTTTGGACAAGCATTGTTTAAGTCTCTGAAATCGACACAGACTCAAATTTGTCCATTCTTCTTCTTCACTGGAATAATGCTTGCTATCCAGTCTGCATATTTCTCTTCTCTAACGAAGCCTACCTCAATAAGCTTCTTAATTTCAACAATAATTTGTTCCTCCAACTCTATCCGCATTCGTCTTGGAGCTTGCTTTATTGGAGTGTTGTCAGGATTAATGGCTAGCTTATGCGTAGCAATTTCCGAATCTAGTCCAGACATTTCCTTATACGACCAAGTGAAACAATCGCTAAATTCTTGTAGAAGCATCTTCAATTGACTTCCTTCATCTTCTGAGAGCAAGGCGCTTATAAAAGCAAGTTTAATGTCTTATTCAGATCCAAGAATTATCTCCACTAAATCATCACAAGTGGTTTGCCCCCCCGTCTTCTAATCCTTTGGGCGCCTTCTTGAACTCTTCCATGCCTTGGTTATTTGGCTCTTCTTCCACTTCACATATTGACACCACATTACAAGTGTGAAAAGGAAGTTGGTAAGTTGATTCATCCGATGACTCTTCAGGTTCTTGATATCCCAAACCCCGAGTATTAGAAATTCTTCCACTTGATCAAATTATTTCTCTTGAAGGAGGGTACCATAACTTTTGAAATCGATGAAGCTCAGCTTCTGATCGAGGCCTTAAGCAGCCATTTTTCTCTACCAATCCTATTAACTTTGGAGAATAATAACTGAATGGTAGCACTTCAACAATCTTGATTGATTCAGTAGCAACTTCTAAATTGTGCTTGGGGACATTATGAATTTCATCAGATTGATAAAAATGTATTGCATTGTGTACCACAAGCTTTCCCCTTATATATTCACTTTTAGCTGGGACAGTGAATGTTTTCATTTCGTACACCTGAAATGCATTAAGAGGAATAAATCCTTTCATATACCCTTGAGGGATTTCCAAAATTTCTAGATGGGGCTCTGAAGTACCCTGATCTGGAGCGTACTCCAATAAGGAGCCAGTTCTTTTGTGAGTCTCAATGACATCACATATAGAGGTCAAGTGATCATTCATCTCGATCTCAGAATCACTCCCAAAATGTGGGCAGGGAGATAACGTCATTCTCTTGAGCTTAGAGACAATTGAACTTCGAAGTGGCAGATTCGAACACTTAGATGTTGATTCCATATAAAATCTTGCATCTGCATATTTGTCTTCATGAACCACGAAGGGTTGAACATCACCATCAATGCGTCTTTCTTTCCCATTCTCTAAATATTTCAAGCACTGGTGCAAAGTGGCGGCACCACATGATTCTCATGTAACCAGGGTCTCCCAAGTAATGCTTTGTATGAGGTATCGATATTAATCACATAGAACTTGACCTTTGTTTCCAAATCATCCATTCGCAAAGGTAAGCATATCGAACCTAAAGCCTTTTGGCTATTTTTATCAAAGCCCTGAATAACGATCTTTTCAGTTGATAGGTCAGAGACGCGCAAGGATAGGCTTTTCAGAGTGCACAGTGTCAAAAGGTTTACTGATGACCCTGGATCAATCAAAATTCTGTTTAATTTTGCTCCTTCAACACTTCCACTTACATAAAGTGGTCGATTATGCTCTGAAGTTCCAAGAAGCATATCATTATCATTGAAAGAGATAGCTGATGTATAATAGGCATGTAATGCCTCTTCTTTTATATTAGCATCTACAAAAAATGATTGAAACTTTTGTGGATGCTGCAAAGCGTAAATAAGAACGTCTCTTAGCTCTTGCGACATCATGAGGGCGTAATAAGTACTGAGCAGTGCAGGGACCTTTCTCAAGTGTGACAAAATATTATATTCAGAAGGAGCCAACTTCTTTACCGGAGAAGTCATGTCATTATCAGGCTCTAATACTTCGATCTGCTTGCCTTTATCTTTCTCTTTATTTAACTGATGCTCTGGAAGAACTCTACCACTTCTGAGATTCAACTGGCAAGTTTTGGGGGTCTGTTTCTCTACATGGTTAGTCATTTCTTCATATAAATCAGCAGGTAAATAAAATTCTTCTTCTGAATCACTACCTAAGCTGATCATATTGCAAACAGCTATCTTCAAAATTGGAATTGTTTGAGGATTTCTCCTGATAGTTATGCGACCCATAGTTATCTGTCGCATTACCCAACACTTAAATTCATCACACTCATCTAATGTGTGCCAAATTCTTCTATGATAAGGGCAATAAATGCAATGATCGACACACCTTGCCTCTTTTTTAGTTCTTGGAGGAGGAAGCTCCAAACCAAATTTTGTTGCGTACTGCAACAAGATTTCAAGCTCTTCTCGATCAAGAGGGAAAGGATCCGGCAATTCATCTTCTTCCTTAATGATCCTCAGTTGAATAATTTTGTTATTCACATTAAAAGTGGCAATGCCCCCACTTTGGTTTGGACGAAAAGTCTCTCGAGCTAAGAGCATCTCAGCATCAATAGCAGCAATTCTTTTTCTTGTTCGCTTCAGTTGATGGTTATGATTCAACCATCGCTGATATGATAAATCTTCTTCCCGTTCTAGACGTTGTGAAGATAATAACAAATCTTGTCTAGAATTTTCTAACCGCTCAAGTTTCTCTTGCAAAAGTTGAGGATCACGAGCCTCAGCCTGTCTTGACGATTCTGAGGCAATTGAAAGCATTCTACAAGTTTCAATTTCATAATATTCCTCTTCATCATCTTCATCTTCTAACAGTTTATCCCACACATCTTGGGGGATAAAGTGTTGTAGTTTAATCAATTCAGGAAACTCCTGTTTATACTCTTCGAGTGAATCAAGGTGTTTTTCAACACTAGATTTTTCTTTCGGCATTGCAAGAGAGCTAGACTTCTTGTTCTTTTTCTTTCTCAGTCGCCGATTCTTGCTTTTAAATGTCTTACTCGAAGATGGCTATGGTTCAGGAAGTATACACTGCGGGGAGACAGGATCCTTCCATACAATACCCGGCATATGCTTTAATCTTCTTAAGAGTTGTACTGTCTTTTTCGGCAATACAGTGTTCCACCCTTCATTGTCTGTCAATGGAACGTTTGAGTTTTCTGACTACACAAGATTTGTCTGTTCAGTGGAAGTTTCATTTAGTACTTGTTTTGATAGAGTTATTCTTCCCAACTTGTATTGTCTTTCAATCCAATCCTTGAAGACATAACAATCTTCTATTGTATACCCTAATACGCGATGATAAGGGCAATAATTGGGATTATCAGTTTTATCAGCTTCATGGGGATATTTTGTTTCTAGAAATTGTAAACCGTTCTTCAATGCATCTTTGAAGATCTTCATAGTCTTCTCTCTTTTAAAAGAATAAACTTTATTTTTTCTGTCTTTAAAATTTATTGGTCTCTTCCCTCGACTGTAATTTTCACCAAACACCGGCGTCTTGTCACTTGGGGGTACATCAGTATTATGGACTTCGGTCCTCTTCCCTTTGCCAGTAACATGAGTATACGCGATCTTAGGATCACTCATCTTCGGTTCTTCTTTCTTGCATCTTGGAGTTTGTAGATTCGAAATAACCTGAGGATTCATCCTTTCAAGCTTGGCTACTTGAGTAATCAATTCTTGAAAGGTGGAAATATTATTCATGCACAGAAATGGTGCCATCCAATTGTCAATGTTACCGACGAGTAGCCCAACAGCTTGAGACTGCTCTAATGGTTGTTCGCATCTTATACTTAAATTACGCCATCTTGTAATATAATCTAGGACTGTCTCGTCCTTTTTCCTTCTCATGTTAGCTAAATCAGCGATTGTGATCTTATTGCTAACTGAAGCAAACTTCATGCGGAAGGCCTCTTCCATGTCGGCCCATGTACCGATACTTTCATTTTCCAAAGAGTAATACCATTCAAAGGCTACTCCCGAAAGACTTTGTGGAAATTGACGTAGTAATAATGCATCATTACTTCTTGTATTTCCGCATGTTGCTACAAAGTGAGCAATGTGTTGGTCTGGATTTCCAACACCATTAAACATCTTAAAGTTTGGAACCAAGTACTCTCTAGGGTACGGAACATTATCAAACTCTGGGGGATAAGGTCTTCCCCTTTTCTTGTATAATGCCTTTCCACCTGTTTGGATGTGCTTTACTTGGTTAGCCACCAACTCTTGCACCTCTTCTCTGGTCAAAGGACCAATAGTAGCATCTGCCTGAATAGGTAATGAAGACACCATCGGAGTACTATTTTGTTGTTGTGGTAGTTCATGTCGTGTTTCTTGTGTTCTATTCAAAGAACTAGTTACCAATGCAATCAATGCATCAAGATCTTTATCCCTCTTCTCAATATGTTTCTTTAGATCATCAATGATCTTATCTCTCAGATCAATTGATTGGAATGGGGGTAAAGTAGCCATGACTGGTGCCTCTTCTTCTTCTCCCTCTCTGAATTGAGAAGGAGATCCATCTTCAAATGACATTTCTGGCTCTCTAGTAATGACAGAGGCCAATTTCTTTCCTTTTGCTTTCTCTGACATACGCCTTAGCGTGTCATTGTCAGAGTCTTGACTTGTTTCTTCTGTGTGGCCAACCACACGTATAGTATAAACAATATAATCATTTGCTCTCCTGTATCTTCCTCTAGGATGAGCATGCCTAGCGTCCAAAGCGCTCTTGGCTTTCTTATACACTTCGTAGATTGTTTGAGACAAAGTCTTTTTTGGAACCCTGGCTGGTTCCTTCGGGTATAATTCCTTCTTCTGACTTGGTTGAAATTGTATTCCTTCCACAGTGTTTGAATTATATTGCAATTCATGTAATGGTTTGAATTGGTTTTTAATAGGCACACTGGGCCTTAGAGTCTTCTGTTGACAATTGTTCATGGGAAAAACACGGCCTTGTTTCACAAGTCGCGCCCTATTCTTTCTCAGACTTTGCCTTTCTTGTTTTCTTGTCCTCTCTGGACCAAACATACCAAATTTGCCCTCATTAACTGTGAAAGAGGGTTTTTCCTGTTGAATAACAACGGCCCTCCTTGGTCGTGAAGCAGCTTTAGTTACAGTGATCTTGGTGTTCTTAGAATCCCCGCGGTCCTTGACTTGCATCGTCTTCATTGCAGCAGCCTTTGTCTTCTTAGAATCTTCAGAATCTTTGTTTCTAGAATCCTTAGGCGGCAAATAAATAAAATATGCCACCTCAGAAATAGAACCAAACTGTATGTTCAGTTTAACACTTCTCGTTCCTTGAATGAAAATATTCACCTTGGATGCCATCACAAATTTCCTGCAAAAAAGAAGATAAATATTAGTAGAAGAGAAATCAAAGTAAATTCATGGTGAATGCTCTCGACATTTCAATTTTTGGAAAATTGACAGCCATCAACGGACTTGATTTTTGCCTTTACCGTTTGCCGTTTGTGACGGGCTAGGTAATGATTTTTCTTTGAGGCGGGTCATTACTCCTGTTCACTTCATTGCCGATATGGTTGAGTGATGTTTGAATGATGTTCTTCCAAAATATAAAAAATGATTTTATAAGTATATATCTCAAAGATGAAAAGGTGAAGCCAATGTCCCATCGGGCGTGCCAAAATTTGTTGGGGGAAAAATGGTTCAATTTCATTTCATAAAAAACATAATGCGACCGTTTTCAAATTCACCTTATGGACATAAGGCTTTTTATTTAAGTGGGTTATGGCTTCCAATGAATGCAAGCGTTTATTGTAATTTACCCCTAAATAGCTTATGGCACCTTTGATTAAGAGATCTAAACATATAAAATCAAATAAAAATAAATATTTGGAAGAACAATATCATTCATTCATAGTTTCTTGCCATAAAGGCTTACAATTTCAACATAATTTCATTTCCATTCATTCACATTCTTTCACTCTTTATTTCCTCATAAATATTCTTTCAACGAATATTTATATCTGATTTCAGCTTCTGACAAATGTTCTTCGTATTTCATCCTTCATTGCAATTTCTTTCATCTTCTATCTTCAGTCAATAAATATTCCTTCTGTGAATATTTATTTCATTTCAAGTAACATAAACAATATTATAATAATATTGAGGAACTACGCCCCGATACATAGTATCAATGTACGCACCTCCCAAACAATATTATTAACAATATATTGTATCATCCTTTCGATAAATATTCCTTCTGTGAATATTTATCTAATTTCAATTTTCTTCGTCTTCGATAAATATTCTTTCGTTGAACATTTATGTGGTTTCATCTTTTTTCGATAAATATTCTTTCAATGAATATTTATCTGATTTCATTTCTTCAATAAATATTCTTTCATTGAATATTTATTTGATTTCATTTCTTCGATAAATATTCTTCGTTGAATATTTATCTGATTTCATTTCTTCGATAAATATTCTTTCGTTGAATATTTATTTGATTTCATTTCTTCGATAAATATTCTTTCGTTGAATATTTATCTGATTTCATTTCTTCGATAAATATTCTTTCGTTGAATATTTATCTGATTTCATTTCTTCAATAAATATTCTTTCGTTGAATATTTATCTAATTTCATCTTTCGATAAATATTCTTTCATTGAATATTTATCTGATTTCATTCTTCACAAATAAATATTTTGTCTGCGAATATTTATTTTATTTCATCGCAAATAAATTGCTACAAGCATTATTGTAATAATATTGAGGAACTACGCCCCGATACATAGTATCGACGTACGCACCTCCCAAACAATATTAAGGACAAAATGCAGTAACAAAATATTCTTTATCTTCAATTCCTCTTTCTTTCTTTTTATCAAATCAAAGTTGGGTTTAGTCATGACCAATGTATGGTTAAGACAAATTTGAACCCGAGTTGGATAGATCCAACACATATCGTTTCTCATTCTTTCAAGAGTTTAAAGTTATTTCTTCTTTCCATTAAATCATAGCAACATGAAATGATTTCTTCTTTTCATTGAATCATTTCTCATTTCTCATTTCTCTTCTTCTTATCAAATCAAAGTTTCATGTAACTTTCATAAGATTGCAGGAGGTTTCATTTTGACTCCTTAATCAAAATTTTATTTTCAAGTCAATTTCAAATTTCTTCTAATTAATTTAATTGTCACATGATTTTGACTTTTGGTCAAAATTAATTACAATCCCTTATTCGTATGTCTGGGTTAACAAATTGGGCTGGGCTAGGTGAAGATGGGCGCCCTAAGCAGCTCAAAATATTTCTACCGCATGGCCCAAATCCTGCTAATCAAGCGATGGGTGGCTGGTAACGAATTTTACACAAAGTGAAATGCATTCGTCCGAAATGTGATAAAAATAGGATCGTCGGAAAAGCTTTCGGTTCCGGCGATCCAACCGTCGGATGACTGGATCCTTCTGGTCATGAGTTCGCAAGCTCCTTGAGAGGATGTGGCCAAATTTGGCTTCGATCGGATGGCCGGATGTCGCGTACGTAAAGTAGAATTTCAGAGGTGTTTGCAGCGAGCGAGAAAGGAAGATCGCCAGAAAATCATTCGATTCCGGCGATCCAGCCGTCGGATGACCGGATCGTTCTGGTCATAGGTTTGCAATTTCGAGGGGAAGCTGTGGCTAAAATCTCAGCCCGATCCGATGGTCGGATGTTGAGTTCGACGCGAATGAGCGTCGGGTGCTCGTGGCTGTGAGAAAAAATGAAGATCACCGGAAAATGCTTTCGACTCCGGCGATCCAGCCGTTAGATGACCGGATTTTTCTGGCCATATGTTCGCACATTCGAGGAGAAGGTTTCCTCAAAGTTTCGGTTCGATCCGACGTGAGGATATCATGTTGGTCGGAGGAGACGATGGACGCAAAAGGCAAGCACGTTACTGGCGTCAACTCGAATTTGGAAGGTGTCTTCAGTAGATTTCAGATGATGTCGACTACGAAGTCAGCCTCTTCGGTGGATGCATCGCCGGTGTCGATGAAGACAGAATATCTAGGCGGACAACATCTTTTCGGATCGGGGACAACGAGGACAAAGAAAGCAAAGGAAAGCTTGCTTCCTCCCTTCTCCGCTCAGAGGCGGACGTGCGAAGCTTCAAAGTAGACTTCCTTCATTTCAGCGAGTTCTTCTCGCGTTCATGGTGACGATGACGAAAGGAAGGGTGAGCAAAGAGTTCTCTGGCTCTCTCGACAGACGAGAAATCCTGTCGAAAAATATCAACAAGACAGGCTGCTTCCGGCGCTTACCGAAGCGGAAACCATCGTCGTTTCCAGTTGGCGACTCCTTCTAGCATCAAAGATGGCGAGGACAAAGACAGGGAAGTTTCCTTCCTCCCCTGCTCAGAGGCGGATGTGTTTCTTTCTCGACGATATCTACTCGCGTCAAACATGACGACGACGAAGACGAAGAGGGAAGTTTCTTTCCTCCCTTTCCAGCTCGAAGGTGGATGCGCATTTCACATCAGCGGAAATTTCTTTTCTTTCCTGTTTAGAGGCAGATACGCCTCCTTCTGTCATCTCTTGTTTCATCATTTTCTTCGTTCTTCCGAGTGAAAGACGAAGAAGAATCTATACCGGGAGGGGATTCCGTCCCTGTTTCGTCCCATGCTTCTCATGAAAGGAGATTCGGCCTGGAGGAGATTTTTAAGGGCAAGCCGTGCTGATCGCCGGAAGCAACATAAATTCAATTTTTTTTACCGGAGTTATCTCTCCGTCAATAGTTTTATTTATCGGAGTTGTCCTTCTCCGTGAATAGTTTTATTTACTGGAGTTGTCCTTCTCCGTTGATGATTTTATTTATCGGAGTTATCTCTCCATCAATAGTTTTGATATCGGAGTTTGCCTTCTCCGCTGATGATTTTATTTACCGGAGTTTTCTTCTCCGTTAAATGGTTTATTTTCACCGGAGTTGTCCTTCTCCGTCAATAGTTTTGATATCGGAGTTATCCTTCTCCGTTGATGGTATCGAGAGAGGAGGGAGGAAGAAGAAGACCAAGGAGGAAGGAGAAGAATACTTACCTTCTCTGCGTCGATGTTTCTCCCGAGTCGCTTCAACTTCGAGACTTCCCCAAAATTAGTAAAAAAAATCGCCCCCTCTTCTTTTTTCATTTCTTTTATTGTCGCTTCTACCACTTTTAGTTTTTGGAACTGTTAAAACTTCCCAAAAAACTTCTTTTCAAACCGTGTGCCACGATTTTTATCTTGGCGCTTCAAATATCAAGAAATCATGGTCAACAATTGATTTTGACTCTTCGAATTAATTATGGCCGAATTGAGAAATGGCCACAATTAATACTTGTTTATTTATCCAACCAAAGTTTTGCTGCTTTTTTTTTTTGCTTACTCACGTAACATCGTCAAAATAGGTAAATTTGACCAAGAATTCAGCCAAACCAAATTGGGATCTAATTCCAATTTAGCGATTTATTTTAACTTTGGTCGAAAATCTTATTTGACCCAAAATTAAACATGTAGCCTGATCATATTTAATTTTACAATGTCATTCAATTAAATCGATTTTTATCAATTCAAAGTTAATATTTCAAACCTTGATAATAATTTATTCATGGCAAAAGGTCTACTTTCTTCAGTTAGTTTAATTGGTAAGGATTTTTGTTGTTGATAACAAGGTCTTGGGGTCAAACCCCGCTCTCATTACTTAACTTACCTATGTCAAAAAAAAAAAATTATACATGTTTCGTCTCTACATCAAATCATATACAAGATTTTTTAACCTTCAACAAGCTTCTCTCTTAATAGTATCTAAGAACTTTTTTAATATCAATTTTAATGATGATCAATGGTTCTACGCTTTAGATAAGTGAATGCTATGGGCAATTTCTCGAGAAATGAGAATATTATCATAAATTTTCCTATCTTTGATGAAAGCAAATTGCTCAAGGCATTGAGTTTCATAAGGTAAGGTTTGATTTTAGTAGTCAAGGCTTTGGATAGAATCTATCTTATAGTTGATATTGCAAAGGGCTATATGTTTGAATTCTTTGAACAATCTAAGATTGAGGATACTTGGGAATAAAGATTAGTTAGTTGAGTTGTAGCCCATTTGGAGGGAATGCTCAGATTTTGGTAAAATTGGATAATCACATTTAGAAAATCATGCTCCATAATTATTTGTAAAACTCACGGTAAAGCCATGGGGTTTAGGGCTTTTGTTAGTTTTCAACTTAGGAATGACATGAATAATTTTATCAATTGAAAATTGCCTAGTCAAATGGGCGCAAGTTTGGACAGAAAGGTAGATTCTTTTGTGGGACAGAATTTTAGAGCAAATGGACATCATTCTTCCCGCCCCTAATGTTGAAAAGTTGCACAATAACTATTTTTCTTGGAGGTATTTGGTCTTGCTTTTAAGACTTCTTTGGGTCATGAAATTGAAAACATTTTCTACGCAAGACACCTTGCCAAGTAAAAGTTAGAACTTAGAAGAGAGAAAAAAAATACATAGTGGATAAACTATGTCCACATAATCTACTCAATTCAATGTTACTCTTGTTATCATGGATAAACTTATTAAGAGAAATTAACATCCTTACTTTCTCAGGTAGTTATCTTGTTGCTGAGAAAATTTTTTCCACTAAACTCACCTACTTTAACTCAACACAAGTTGGGAATTTCATTATCATAATACAATTGCCCTCTCCAACTATTCATCGAACACCTTGAAGGCGTGACGCTGTCGCCATGCTCTCGCTCGCGCGGAGGCTCTCCCCATCGATCAGGCGGCCACCACCGTCATCACCTTATACATTTCTGTACTCCTGTTACGTGTCTACTTGGCCAACCTCCTCCGATCCTACTCCATCTTCTCCTCCTTCGCAGCCGTCGCCCAACTCCCCTTTTCTCCCCTTCTCCTTCTCCCCCTTACTCCGCCGATTCTACTCCACCTCCCAAACCCCATCTCTTCCTCCCCTCACGTCCCTCCGTGGCGGATGCTACGACGACGGCAATCACGATGATGTCGACCACCCTCCTCCTCACCCCCTCCCGCTCTGCCCTGGCTGCGGCGTCCACATGCAGTCGTCCCACCCTACCTTCCCAGGTTTCTTCTCCGTTCCCTCCCCTAAGTCCCTGGACTACCGCGCCCCCCTCGACCGCGCCCGCTCCCTCGGTGATGACGACACCTGCGTCTCCCTCACCATCAAGTCCGGCCATCTCCTCACCGACGATGACCCAGCAGCCGCTGACTCTCCCGATCAACCGTGCCGAGACTTGGTCTGCGCTCGGTGTCACTCCCTCCGCTACTATGGCCGCGTCAAGAACCCCTCAGCCGAGAATCTCCTCCCCGATTTCGACTTCGATCGCATGGTGGGCCCCAAGATGGTCTCCCCGGCTGGCCCTCGTTCCGTGGTCCTCATGGTGGTCGACGCTGCCGACTTCGACGGCTCCCTCCCCCGCAGGGTCGCGCATCTGGTCTCTGCCTCTATCGAGAAGAACTCCAGGGCCTGGAAGGAGGGGAAGCCCGGGAATGTGCCGCGGGTGGTGCTTGTCGTCACCAAGATCGACCTCCTCCCGTCGTCGATTGCCCCCGAGGCTTTGGAGGAGTGGGTTAGGAAGAGGGCCAGAGTTGGGGGAGTGAACAAGTTGACGGCGGTGCACATGGTTAGCGCTGTCAAAAATTGGGGCATCTGGAATCTCGTCGAGCACGTGAGGGACCTCGTGGGGGTGCGCGGAAATGTGTGGGCGGTGGGGGCACAGAACGCCGGCAAGTCTACGCTGATCAACGCAATGGGTAAGTGCGTCGCGAGCAAACTGAGCCACTTGACGGAAGCTCCGGTTCCGGGTACCACTTTGGGGATTGTTAGAGTGGAGGGAGTTCTCTTTGGGCAAGCTAGATTATTTGACACGCCTGGTATTCTGCATCCTTACCAGATCACGATGAGGTTGACGAGGGAAGAGCAGAAGCTAGTGCAAATGAGCAAAGAGTTGAAGCCAAGGACTTACAGGATCAAGGTTTGTTTTTACAATTTAACTTGATATCAATAAAGAGAAAATATTACTCTTTAATATATATTTGCTAGATATCAAAGACATATTATTCTCTTGAATCAAGAGTAAACAAGCAACTAGTCTATTTTGCCTAGATACCAAATAGGCATGAAAAATGTAAAATATGTAGAGTTTGCGTATCTCACTACTCATTGACTGATTGTTTTGTCCTTTGATATATGGCGGTCATCGATAGTTACCTTTGTGCTTTAAAATCTTCACCTGTTGGTTTCAAAGGATCTAAACAGTTGCTTGTTGTCTTTAATCGCAAGGTAAATTAATATATTAATTTATGAGCCTCGTTTCAGCTATTCCCATTAACAATGTAGTTACAGAGTGACAGCTCACGTCTTTTGTTATTAGAAACTACTGTGAAAGTTGATTAGCAAGTATACCACTCTTACCTAATTCAATGTTATGTTATTAATTTGGAAAATGGAGAATGCTAATATAAAATGATGCAACTGTGGCGGAAAGAAACCTTGCCTATTTTTTCTGGGGATTCTACTGCAGCTTTTTTTTGAATGAGATATTAATAGCTTGTGTCCTTGGCGATCACATGTACATGATTGCTTCTAGTGGAAGAGTAAAGTTACAATTATACAGAGGACAAAGCTTGAAATATGTCAGAAATGACAACTGATGCTATAATCTGGTTACTTTGAGCCCGTGAGGTGCTATTCCAATCATTCTTATTTGCAAATTTAAAAGTTTTACCAACCTTCCCAATTCAAGAGGATCATAATGTGATTTTGCACACTTTTAATTGAGGAAGAATGTTAGTTTGCTGTTGTCTGTTTGGTTTCTATTTTGAGTAGTCAACTGGTATTTTTTTGATGAGGCATATTTTACTCGAGCTCCATCCTATGTAGCAATCTTCAACTGTTAACATTAATCTTGGAGTTTGTGCAATGCTTATTTTTGGAGAAATAACCTACTTACTAGATTCTCAGAACTTTCACTCAGAAAAGTTCTGATCTCTGATACTGAAAGCACTATTTGTAGTTTGTACTCTTCTAATCAAGTACTATATCTCTGATATTCTTAGCATTCCCTTGAGCTGTATATTGCAAGAGACTTATCGGATGCATTCCCTCTAGCTATATAATCCTTGGCATTGATGAATTCCCTTAAGCTATATGATAACTGATATTGATGCATTCCCTTGAGCTATATATCGGCAGAGATTTATACACAGAATTAAAGTAGTTGACCTCAAGTAATCCATTCATTTTATATGTTTCTTGGCAATTAGTTTCATTTGATCTTTCTGGTTCATTCTTGCTCACAGGCACAACATTCTGTTCATATTGGCGGCCTTATGCGGGTTGATGTTGAGGAATCGACGATTGACTCAATCTATCTGACCGTATGGGCTTCACCGCTAATTCCACTTCATATGGGAAAAACAGAGAAAGCACCCATGTTGAAGGAAAATCACTTTGGTCGACAACTACAGGTATCCTGTAATAATCTCCATCTATTTTCATTGTTGAAGGATCTAATTATCTTTTACATCGTAACTGCAGCCTCCTATTGGCAAGGAGCGCATCAAGGAACTCGGTGAATGGGTGAGGAAGGAGTTTAGTGTTACTGGAAACAGTTGGGCTGCAAGTACCACTGATATTGCTGTTGCTGGTCTTGGTTGGTGTTCTATTGCACTGAATGGAGGTGCTGTTTTGGGCGTTTGGACATATGAAGGGATCGAAGTTTTCCAGCGCAACTCCTTAACTTCCAAGAGAGCAGCATTATTTGAAGAGGCAGGATTTACAGATTCAAAGATTGTTTCTCAGGCAGATTGTGTGGCGGATAAGCTAAATGACCAAAAATTAGAGAAGAAAATGGCTGAATCAAAAGAAAGGCCATCTGCAGTTCCAGAAATTTCTGATGGTGCTGAAAGTGCATGATTACTTTTTTAGTTTATAAGACTTAAATGTGCTATTAGAGTCGAGCCTAGGAAGTCTTTTTGTATTATACGTAATTTACTACTTGAACTATTGCATCTAGCTTTCTAATCTGACAGGAGGCAATAGAATGTAAAAGTAGCAATTTTGTTTCTCATTTTTAATCAAGAGAAATTTTGCTCCTTGCCAATAGGAGGCTGCAGTTACGATGTAAAAGTAGCATTCAGTTCCAGAAATTTCTGATGCTGCAGGTGCTCGATTACTCTTTTAGTTTATAAGACTTAAGTGTGCTGTTAGAGTCGATGCCTATTAAGACTTTTTTGTATCATACATAATTTACAACTTGAACTATTGCATCTAGTTTTCTAATCTGACAGGAGGCAACAGAATGTGAAAGTAGCAATTTTGTGCCTCATTTTTATGATTCGGTAAATAAACTTGGAAGCGTTTCAATTGAAACTTTGTAAACGGGATGATACAATAAGCATGACGTTGCTCGTGTATTTGTATGCTCCTCTAAATTCTCCTTCTTGTCTTCAAGTAGTGCATTAGCGGAAGACTATTCTCATATCTATTCGCATTAGTCGAAAACAATGCAGTTGCCAAACAAACTTTGAGCACAAGTTGAAAACAGTGCATTTTCCTCAGTGTTTTTTAAAAATTGTAATTGAATTTTAATGTAACAATTAACAAAAATCTAAAGAGTTCGTTAAAAATCAGCTTTTAGGCTTGAGTCTGCACGCACTATTTTCTTGTTTAATCATAACTCGTCCTTGGGGTCCAACGCCAGTGTACAGGCTCGTGGGCCCATTTTTCCTTGCCCTTGCGATCAGTTTATAAAAATGGACGAGTCTAAACCTATGTGAGGCTCAATGTCTCCTAAGCCGGGCCAAATGGAAAACGAGCTTGGGCGGTGTCCCAAAATCCTGTCGCTGGACCCATCGACGGCCCAAATCCAACCCATCGACGGCCCAAATCCAACAAGGTGGACAATGGCGTTTTCTTTGGCACGGACGAGGCAGATGGCCCAGTTTGGGGTTACTTCTGCTTTTAGCTTCTGCTAGCTGGGGAAGTCTGTTTTTAACTTCTGCTAGCTGGGGAAGTCTATTTTTAGCTTCTGCTGGCTGGGGAAGTACCCAGCTGTTTGGTTCAACAACTGTGCTGCTAAGCAGAATAAACTGTTGTGCTAATATTAAGTAGAGACTGAAAATAAAATTTAATGTGATTACACCTTATGTAATTTTAATAACATAACAAGTTCATAATTTAATACCATAAAGAGTTCTTATATAATACAAGAAGTTCATAATGTTACCAATACAATACCAAAGTCATTACACATAATGAAATTATTTTTAAGCTACGCAGCTCATGTTAATAAATTTAAAGCAGTCTAATTACGTATCATATCCATCTCAATAGGATTTGATTGCTCTTCATCGTCCTCCTCAACTTGATCAAAATCATCTTCCAGAATAAAATTAGGCATAGCATCAGCTTCTTGGAAAATAAAGTCTGTATTCATTGTTTGCCTAATGTAATTGTGTAGTGTCATTGTTGCAATTACAATTTTCACCTGTGTTGCATAAGCAAATGAAGGCATGTCTCGTAATACATCCCATTTTTTTTTCAGACTCCAAAACATCTCTCTATGCAACTTCTGAGCGAGGAGTGTGCCTTATTAAACACTTCCTTAAGTCCTTGTGGTTGACGCCCTTGTTGAAATTCTTGAAGATGATACTTCACTCTTTTGTAAGGCCCAAGGTATCCACTCATCTGTAAGTAGCCAGCATCAACTAAATAATACTTCCCTACAAGTTATAAGAATATTTTTTATTAGAGATAGTAAAAGCTTCTCGATATATATTATTAATAGTTTTGGAAACATACCGGAGGAGGTTTTGAAAATTTATAAACTGGTTCATTTATGGCTCTTGAGAAAACATGAGCATCATGAGCCGAACCTTCAAATCCAGGTAGTGCAAATATGAATCTCATATCAAAGCTACAAACAGCTAGAATGTTTTGTGTTAGTCGACCTTTTCTCCCTATAAATGGCAATTGATCTATAAGTGGTATAACTACATCTATATGTGTACCATCAAGTGCCCCAATACAACCCTAGAAATGAGGAATAAATATTGTAAAATCATTATTATATAAAATTTTGTATATAAATAAAGATGTAAACTTACCTTAAAATGAGGCATATACCGGCTATCATTGAGTATCCGTTTTGGAATTTATCGAAACTCCCTATCATTCGGTTTTTTCAAAACCTTTGCAAAATTACAAACTGATTTTAATACCTCATGGAAAGTTCTGCTCACAGTTTTACCAGAATGTTGAAAACTTTCCTAAACATGTCTATTTGAAGCACCTTGGGTCAATGTATAAATAAACATGCCAACTTTTTCAATGGTTGACATGTTCCTTGAGGGCTTCAATCCATATGTGTTCTCTAAAATCGTACATAATTGCATGAAATCAGATTTTTCCACCCTCTATTATTTCAACCATCCACCTTATTCCTGTAAACTCAGATGCCATACAAGATGACTTATTCAGGTATGTTTCATAATATTCTGTTATTGCAACCTGTACTCCCATCTCCATCTCCAAAACTATTAGAGTTCATATCTAACAACAAATATAACAAATCATAAGTAATTCGAACTAACAAGCTTAGTTCATCATAAAAGTCACTCATGGCAAATATAACAAAAGTCCAACTCATACATAAACAAATAAACATAACAAAAGTCCAACTCCTACAAAGACAAACAAACATAAGAAAAGTTACTCATAACAAACATAACAATAGTCCAAATGCCTCTAATAGCCAAAGATTTCAATTACTTATGAGCCTCCTCATAGTGATAGTTCAATCTGTTGGCTAGAATAAGCTTCTAACAATTATTCATAGTGGAAGGTGATAGAGTATGGGAAGAAGAAAAACAAAGAGCTGGGCGGCTGCTCTGTTCCACCGAGAGCTCTCACAGATTTTGCTATTAATCTCTCGTGTCCATTACAGCAATGCATTCAATGATTCAAATCCCTAATCTAACGTGGGCCCCGCTTTGGGCTGGCCCACTTAACATTAACCTTACCTATGGCATTAATTTTAACACAATCATCCTAGCTTCTTCTCAATAATTGCAATCTGTTTAAAAGCTATTCTTTTTTATTTTTGTTCAAGGAGTGTAGAGGCAAAGAAGTACAACCGACCACCACGATGAATACCTAATAGATCATTAAGCTCATTCATGCATTTAGCATAATGTTATTCGGGCTCATCTAGTCTTCGTTCAACGCAAGAAGCCAATCTATTAATATCATCCTTCAAGCTCGCTGCAGAAGTGTTCCTAGTCTTCTTTCTACTAGAGCTTGGTATGGAGGATGGTTGTGAGACTGGTGTGATTGGTTCTTCTTCTGGCACATATTCTTCTACAACATCTTCTCTTATTGCATCTTCAACACTTGCAGCATAATGGTTTGCATATTCCATATTGCCTTATTTTTTGTTGTTGGTGCCATTGAGCTTGAATTAAGAAGTATATAGGTATAAGTATAATAACGTATGCATATAAGCATAAGAAAAGCATATTAACATCCTTTAAGCTAGAATAATAAATAATCATATGATTTAACATAAGATAGCATGAATTTAAGCAAGATAGCATGGATTAACATAATAAAGACGCATGTTTAGTTAAGGCTAAACTAATTTCCAATCAACACTAGATGAGAGCTAAACTAACGCCCGGAGCTAAAACCTTATTCCAATCAACACTAGATAGCATGGATTAACATAATAAAGATGCATGTTTAATTAAGGCTAAACTAATTTCTAATCAACACTAGATGAGAGCTAAACTAACGTCTGGAGCTAAACTATTTTCCAATCAACACTAGATAGCATAGATTAACATAATAACACATAATATTCTAACAAATAATACTTGTTATTCCTTTGGTCCAAGCTTTCAACTCTGGTGTAATCAAACCTGAGCACGGTCGCTGGAGCTCAGTTAAATGTAGAGCAGAGCGCGGTCGCCGGAACTGGACACCGTCGCCAGAGCTAGATGGGAGATCTGGAAGCAAAGCTGGACGCCAAGAGATGAACACTTGCGAGCTAGATGGGAGATCTAGAAGCTGGAAGCGAGTTGGACGCGAGATAGGCAGAGCTCTTCAGCGCAGCTGGACGTAGTTGTCAGAGCTAGACGCGGTGACCGGAGCTAGACGCGGTCGCCGGAGATGGACGCGGAAGCTGGGTGAAGCTAGAACCAGATCTAGAAGTGCGGATGCAAATCTGTAGCCAGGAGATGCTCGCGAACGCAGATCCATCCTCAATATTAGATCTGTCGCCGTGTTGTTGCCGGAGTGTCGCCGAGTTGAGAACAGACACCGAGAGGTCGTTGAGTCGACTCTTGAAGGGGAGTAGTGATGGGCGCCGAGAGGAGCAGCGGCGGAAGCCGAGCTCCGAGCAACAGTGGACGTCCGGCAAGGAGCAACTTCGAACGACTAGGCGAGGAGCAGCGGACGAACGAGCCCTGAACAGTAGGTGGCGGATGGAGCAGCAAACAGACGACGCGAGGGCGAGTTTTTTTTCGGAAGCGGGCGACTTTTTTCTGGAAGCGCCTTTTCCCCAGCTTCCGCTGGGTAGCTAGATTTAGCTGGCGCCCGAAGTAGAAGCAACCCCAAATGCTGGCATTGCATCTGATTCTGCTGCCCGGGAGGCGATAACCCTAAACACAGCCATTGTCTTTGATGCCTTTTGCGAAGCCGGCGATGGCGTTGATGTTACCGAAATCTCCGACACTATCGACGGCTTATGCTCCGACGGGGACGAAGCTGGCGAATTCGATAATGAAGGCGGACGCAATCATGGACAAGGTGGGCATTTTTGGTGCTATCGACGAACCAGATCCCTAGCACAGATGGAGGTGAGATTCAGTGTCGAAGAAGGAAATTGAGCAATCGTTGGTTAGCAACCTGATCCCCTTCCAAAGCGAGAAGAATCTTCCCCTCTTAAGAACTCGGTGTGCGAACGAAGGGAAGGGGAGATGCGAGCTTCTTCCTCCTTCCTCGGGCAGAAGTTCCTCCAACAAGTGGTGGATGAGCCACAAGTTCTCCCCTACTTCCCGGCAGCAGTAGCGGCGTCATCTTCCCTAGCTGATGACGACGAGGGTGGATGAGAATGGACGACACGAACTTCGTCTTCCTCCCCGAGCGACTGGAAGATCGAATGAGTGAGTGAGGGAGAGCTTGTAAAGGGGTTTTTATGTAACTGGTTCAGGTAACGGTGAAAATTTCCCCTATTTCCCGTCTTCTTCTCTATTACTACTTTACTAGCCTACAATTCCTGGCCACTAACTCTACCTCTTCCGACCTCGTTCTTCACCTTCATGTTGGGATGAATTAATTTAAACACAAACACTTGTAGGGCTGAATTACTTTGAGCATAAAATGAGACATAAATATTATTGCAATTAAATGATATCCTAACCAATAATTTGCTACAAAGATAATTATAACACAAGCAATATCAACAATTGCTAAGACAATATTTACGTGGAAAACCCTCTAACGTAAAGGAAAAAACCATGGGACAAATCAATCCAAAATGTAATCACTAGCAAGGGATAGAGTATCATAATGTATTCTCAACTTAAGCTTATTACCCTAAGCTTAAGATATAATTCAACATCAAAACACAACTTGTTCTTCAAAATGATAAGTAAGACATAACCTGAAAATGAGATAATAATAACTTATCTCTTTTTTCCTTTATATTCCTTGTATTGTGGGCTAGCTTCTTTTCCTTTGCAGCAAGCTTAGACAGTATCTTGGAGCAACCACCTCCCCTCTTCCCTCTAGTCTTTCGTTTCATGAAGGGGAGACAAAATACCCCACTGCTCTTGCATTTTTCCTACAGCCGCCTCTCTCTTCAAACCAAAAGATAGAAAACCAATTAATAACCTAACCCTTAATTGCATCTAAGCCACTTGATTTGATTAGGTAGTAGCTTCACAACCATTAAAACAAAACCAAAAAGGAAATAGTGAGCTGTGAGTTAACAACAAAACAAAAGGTGAGCTGCCCGCAAAGAAACCATAAAACTAATAAATTAAATAGGATGGACCCCACTTGGGCTAATACAAGCCCTACACATCGGCCGGTGTTTTTTTGGCATCAGGGGACATTGACAATGAAGGCTGAGGGCAGACGTGAGTGAGTTCTGCCCTGCCGTAGGCCCTCTGCTCTAGCGACGTGTGTAGCCACACTGGAAGCGGACGACAACATTAGTAACTCGGTGTTCACATGCATCGACTTTGACTTCAAAAAAAAGGGATCGATTGTTGATGTGGACGGGCCGATTTAAATGGGGCTTCACAAAGGTATCCAAGCAAGTTTGTTCCAATAGCTATGGTGGACATAGAGAAATCAGTTGGCACGAGCAGGAGGTGCTCAGCCTGATTGAAAACGAAAAAAATGCTATTATTCTCCAAATTGAGAATTTACAGTAGACTGTGAAGCAACAACGGCTAAAGATTGCTTCACTCCAATGAGCATTGGAGAGGATGACAATGCTAACAGAGTAGTGACGGGGCTACTAGTGGCACAATAGCATATACAAGCTGAAATCGACTTCGACTTTGAAAAGAGAAAAAAATGGGTCGATTGCTAACATGGACGAGCCGATATAAATGAGGCTTGACAACTAACATATAAGGTAAATAATATTTAATCCAAACTAGTCTAGAAGATTGATTCTAAATTTTAATTTTGGAAGAAAGTATAAGAAAAGTTATTTATTATACAAAATTTGAACTTAATATACTTGAAATTATAACTAAATAATATGAATATAGAACTTCAACGATAATAATATAAAGAGATCTATAGGGGTCTTCTTTGAGATAGAAGAACCTACATCCTGATCTTGATTCAAGCTCAGGCATTAGTGTGAAAACTTAATTATTACAATGCTCAAACAAAATAAACGAGACAACCTTTCAATTTTTTCTCTTGTACAAAAGGATTATAATACTTTAAATAATCAAACAATGTTGGAGAAACAATTAGGGGGGAAGATGGAGGCCGCCTTTGGAGATGCACCCTCCAATTCAAAGAAAAGTCATCATTTACCGTGGAAGAAAAATGGAGTAACATGCAATATCCAAGAAGCTTGAGGGGAAAATTATAAAAATCTTGTAAGATGTTGAGATGAGTGGAGTTTGATGTAGGGGGCAAACACAGGACAAAGGTGCATGCAAACAACGTTTCTGTAAAAATAGTTTTTTGTATTTTATAATAAAAACCGGAATTACTTCTAACGGAGTTGGAAAATATTTTTGGTATTTTATAAGTAGAGAAAATCGAAAACTAAGTTACTTTAAACTATGAATTTAAAAAAAACACTTAATCTATGAAATGAAATTGCTAGAAGGAATACTCACAGTGCGATCCTTGAGAATAGAAGGATCGTGATGTCCCGGTCTTCAACGGTCCTACTCTGATGGAAGGAGTTGCATCATTACAAGCAAACACAGACAAACGAGATCCGCACATACCACAGATTCATATTACAAACCAAGAACTAAGGGGGAGGTTAAGCCTCACAAATTCCCTTAACATTTTAACTAAAGGAGAGGGGGAAGGAAGAGGGGAAGTGATTTGCGCCAAGATGATCTTCCAAGCTTTGCGTTTCCCTACAACAAGAACTTTGATTAGTGTAGAAACAAGTTCTAGAAATTATAGAGGGGAGAGGTGAAAGAACTTAGCCGATTTTGAAGATTTGTTGATGTTGCTCTTCATGCTAGCCGAAAGTGAAGGATCCTTTGAAGATCTTAGTTGTTTGCCGAGATCAAAGGATGAAGAGGCTTCCTTAGAGTCTCGTCAAGGTGTGCAAGATCCTTCAAAGGGATTGGATGCGTTGAGGACTTGAGAAGAAGGGGGAGAAGGGAAAGGGCTCGGCCCTTTAGAGGAGAGGGGGAGATAGAAATTCCTTAGGCGACACAAGCACCAATGCTAACACAAAGTTTTCATCTAGGCAACTACTCGACAATGAAGAGAGGGTTACAATTTATAGGCTCAACAAGCCATGGGCAAGGGTGACAATTCACCCTAGGCGCAATCACAAAGTTAGGGAAGAAATTAATGCTCAATTAAAACATTTCCTTTGTCAATTTTGAATTTCGAATTCTTTCTTTGATGGAGCTTCCTTGTGGCCGAATCCTCTTGAGCTCCTTCCTTGTTTGCTTGGATGAAATGGCGTCCATTTTGAATTTTGAAAAGCCTTCCTTCAAGAGCTTGGGCGGCTAGAGGTTTCCAAAGTTGGTTCCACAAATTGGGGATCTAGATGGTGATCCCTTGATTTGTGGATCTTGATTGATCCTTGATGGCTAGGCGCATTGAAGGCTCCTCCATTGGTAAGTTGTGGGCTGGTTCTTCAATTTCGAATTCTTCCTCTTATTAGGTGGCGCCTTGGGTTGATTTGGAAGGTGGAGTTGCATTCAATATAAGCTCCTTCAACTCGAAGTCTCTAGTCAAGTGTTGAAGTGCTTCCTTCCATAATTGGAGCTTCACTTGAGTGGCTTAGCTTGAGCTTCCTAGCTTCCCTTGAGCTGGGCTTTAACCTGCCCAATTATTGACACAAAAACCAGTAGACTATTCTAGGAGATAATGCATGACCTAATAAGGAAATTATAGGGTGCCCTAGGGCTTATTCAAAGCAAATCGGAAAAGTGCAAATAAGGAAAGAGGGTGACCTAGGAGGGAAGGCCATATCTGATGGGCTTCCTCCTAACCCTTCCAGACCTTCTAGGGGCAGGGTTGGTCTCTCCATCATTTCTCCCTGGGTGGGAAGAATTCTCCTCTGGAGAATTATCCTTGTACCCTTGGAGTAACTCCGGAGCGGCCTGTGCCAACTCACTTTCGGGAAGCCAAGCCTCCTCACCCGACGTAAACTTAACATGATAAAATACTTGTACCTCGTCCGGGGTGAGTCGGGTCTGATCCTCGAGTATGCCCTGTGGCTCGAGCCTGTCAGTCAACTCCTCGATGAGCACCGGCTCCTCATAGCGTGTGAGATCCTCCACGTTGACAGTGGTGGGGATCCCCAAGTCCGGTGGAAGATCCAAGACGTAGGCGTTATCGTTGATCCTTTCCACAATGGTGAAAGGCCCGAGTCCCTTTGCGTCCAACTTGCGGCCAGATCCATGGATGCGCTCCTCCCTGACCCGCAGTATAACCTGTTCACCTACAGAAAATTTCCTTTCTCGGCGTTTCTTGTTAGCACCCTTGCGATAGGAATTAACAGCATCAAGCATTTGGCAATGTATTTCGTGATGCAAGTGGGACATGTGAGTAGCAAAATCTTTAGCAGACATAGAAATATGAGAGTGCCTAGGTAAAGGAAATAAATCAACAGGTTTTCTAGGCTGGTACCCTAAATTGGCTTGAAAAGGGGACAATCCCGTGGTTTTGTTGACAACACTATTGTAGGAGAACTCGGCAATGGGTAATAGCTTATCCCATGTGCCTGGGTGCTCTCCTACCAAACTCCTCAAAATGCTCCCCAGTGATCGATTGACCACTTCGGTCTGCCCATCCGTCTGAGGATGATAGGCCATGGAGAATTTGAGTTTGGTTCCCAACATAGCCCACAGGGTTTTCCAGAAATATCCCACAAACCTGGAATCCCTATCAGAAACTATAGTCAGAGGGGTACCTCTATGTTTAACAACCTCTTTAAAGAATAACCTAGCTACATGTGATGCATCTGTGGTTTTGTAGCAAGGTATAAAGTGTGCCATCTTGGTAAACCTATCCACTACGACAAAAATAGAGTCATGTCTGGAGGGAGTCCTTGGTAAACCTAAGATGAAATCCATGCTAAGGTCCTACCAAGGTGCTTGAGGAATGGGTAGGGGTGTGTACAGACCAAAGTTATGTTTCTGGGTTTTTCTTGTCTGACAGGTCCTACAATGTTTGACAACCTTAGCTACATCCCTATAGAGGTTCGGCCAGAAGAACCGTTCCTCCACTAAGGCTTGAGTCTTGTCCCGGCCATGGTGCCCGGCAGACCCTCCTCCGTGGATCTCCCAAACAAGGAAGTCTCGGATTGAGGTCTTGGGAATGCATAACTTTGGCCCAAGAAACAAAAACTCATCCCTTAGGGTATAGAGGGGATGACTCAAGGGATCTATGCTAAGCTCAGAGTATATGCTTGAAAAATCAGGACATTCTAAGTATTCATGCTTCATGCGATCAAACCCAACTACTTCAACAGATAATTTTTGCACAAGTAAAGTTACTCTACTCAAAGCATCAGCAACTTTATTTTCAATTCCAGACTTATGTTTCAAAACAAAAGTATACTGTTGAAGGTATTCTACCCATTTAGCATACCTAGCATTTAATTTCTTCTGAGCACTTAAAAAAGATAAAGCCTGGTGGTCACTATTCAGAATAAATTCATTATGTATTAGATAGTGTCTCCAGTGCCTTAAAGATTGAACTACAGCATAGAACTCCTTATCATAGGTGGTATATCTTTGTTTAGCCTCATTTAATTTCTCGCTAAAGTAGGCTATGGGGTGACCTTCCTGACTAAGGGTACCTCCTATTCCTACTCCTGAGGCATCACAGTCCACTATGAAAACTTTAGAAAAGTCAGGTAATCTTAGGACTAGGGCAGTGGTCATTCTAGCTTTAAGCTCCTCAAAAGCTCTACTAGCAGACTTAGGCCAACTAAACTCACCTAGTTTCATACAATTGGTTATAGGAGCTACTATGGTGCTAAAGTTTCTAATGAATCTCCTATAGAAGGCAGCTAGTCCATGGAAGCTCCTAATCTCAGTCAAAGTTTTGGGTTCAGGCCAGTCTAAGATGGCTTGGATCTTGCTAGGGTCAGCTTGAAGTCCTTGGTCAGATACTATGAATCCTAAGAAGACAACCCTAGGAGAGAGGAAAGAACACTTTTTCAAGTTAAGATATAACTTTTCTTCCTGAAGTAAGTCTAGGGTTTTCTTAAGGTGTTCCATGTGTTCTTCTTGGGTCTTGCTATAAATTAGGATGTCATCAAAGTAAACTACTAAGAATCTTCCTATGTAAGGCTTCAAGACTTGGTTCATCAATCTCATAAAGGTTGAGGGGGCATTAGAGAGACCAAAGGGCATGACTAGCCATTCATACAAACCATCCTTAGTCTTAAAAGCTGTCTTCCACTCATCCCCTAGTCTTATCCTAACTTGGTGGTATCCACTTCTAAGGTCTAGCTTGCTAAACCACTTAGAACCTACCAGCATGTCAAGCATGTCATCTAATCTTGGGATGGGAAATCTATATTTGATGGTTATCCTGTTCATTGCCCTACAGTCTATACACATGAGCCAGCTTCCATCCTTCTTTGGGGTAAGAAGGGCGGGTACCGCACATGGGCTAAGGCTTTCCCTAATGAAACCCTTGTCTAAGAGTTCATCTACTTGTCTCTTGAGCTCCTGATGCTCAATGGGGTTCATCCTATAGTGGGGCAAGTGTGGGAGAGTAGAACCCGGGACAAGGTCTATGGCATGTTGGATTTCTCTAAGGGGAGGTAATCCATTGGGAAGTTCATCTCTAGTGAGCTCAGAGTACCCTGAGAGTAGGGTCTCAACTTCTAGGGGTATGGGTGACTCCTCATCTAAGTTGGTCTCCTTAATGACTAGGGAGTACACTTGCTTGGACTCTAAGCAGTCTTGGGTAAAGGCATGGGACCTTATGAGTTGGATGGTAGGTTTGGGTTCTTTAGGTTCTTCTATCCTACCCTTATTGGTGGAAGCCTTAAGTTCCTTAGGCATGGAGGGCTTCAGTTTGATCTTCTGCCCATCATGGCTAAAAACATAAGTGTTAGTCCGACCGTAGTGGATAACATCCATGTCAAATAACCATGGGCGACCGAGTAAGACTTGGGAGACATCCATGGTTATGATGTCACACCAAATCTTGCCTTGGTAGATGGCAAACTGAAGGGGCACTAAGCACCTATGGGTGACTGGGACACTAGACTGATTGACCCAGGATATACTATAGGGATTAGGGTGCGGTTCTGCCTTAAGGTTGAATTTTACTAAGGCTGTGTGAGAGACCGCGTTTAGACTACTTCCCCCATCTATCACTATTTTGCACATGTTACCATTGCATTTCGTGTAGGTGTGGAAAATACTGGTCCTACGCCAGTCCTCAGTTGGGGTAGGTTTGATCAGGGTGCACCTAACTACTCCTAAGGTGTCTTGGGTTTGCTCTTCACCACTATCATAGATTAACTCTTCACAAATCATACATCCAAAGTCAGGGTTATGGGTTTCTTCATGATTTTCCTCATAAGTTTCCTCGTGTTTCTCTTCACCTAAGTATAGGACTCTTTTTGGGCAGTCTTTCATATAGTGTCCTACTTGGTGGCAAGCATGGCAAGTGACTCTAGGTTCTTGGACAGTCCTAGGTCTGGAGGGTGTTGATGTTGGGGTTTTAGGTTGGGAACTTGAGGTGTTTGATGTGGGTGCCTTAGGATAAGTATTAGGGGAACTAAACTCTCTCCTAAAAGCTCTCTTTAGGTTTTCCTCTACTTCTAAGGCTCTTTGGTAGGCGATCTCTCTAGACTCTATTTGGAAATAGGTCATTCCTCTCTTGATCTCGGGTCTAAGTCCATTCTTATACCTGCTAAGGGAGACATGGGATTCTTCATGGATGCCACTCCTCAAAAGGAGCTCATCAAACCTAGTGGTGTAATCGGTGACAGATTGACTACCTTGGACTAGGCTCATGGCATCATCAATTATTTTGAGTTGGAAGTAGGGAGGGACATAATTTTCCCTAAGTTTGTCTCGCATCTCTTCCCATCTCTCAATAGGTTGGCGCCTCAACAATTCTTGGTTCCTCTCTACACTTGTCCAGTATAACCTAGCAGTACCTTCTAAGAGACAACGGGTGAACCTAACCTTAGATCGACTAGGCATCATGCTCCAGTCAAAATATCGTTCGAGTTTGTCAACCCAATCTAGGAACTCTCTAGGGTCAAGGGAACCACTAAAGGTTGGGGGTGTGAGTTTGATGTTGCGTTGCACATCATCCTCCTTAGGTCTGTGGTAGGGTTGAGCACGTGGTTCATCCCATTCAGGTTCTTGGTCTTCCCTAGGAAGATCTCTATTGTTTTGAGTGGGTGGTTCTAGGATGGGTCCATTTGAGGTGTGACTAGGAGTTCTAGAGCCTCTATGATTTTCTAAATCATGAATCCTAGTGTCCATCTGGTCAAACTTCTCCATTATCATTTGATACATCCTATCAAGCCTATCAGGTTCAGTTTCAGGGTGGTTATTGTAGTTTGCACCAGATCTAGTAGTCATTGTGGTAGTAGTTTTGAAAAAAAGTAGTTTTGAAAATAAGGCTACTAAGAGTAATATGATAAGTATAGTAGCAGATTATGAAAACCACTTCTTTAAAACACCTAGGTCCAAGAAAAGTCTTAGAAGTTGAAAATTAGTTTTGAGGCTAAAAATCTATTCTAAGATAGGCTCTGATACCAACTGATGTAGGGGGCAAACACAGGACAAAGGTGCATGCAAACAACGCTTCTGTAAAAATAGTTTTTTGTATTTTATAATAAAAACCGGAATTACTTCTAACGGAGTTGGAAAATATTTTTGGTATTTTATAAGTAGAGAAAATCGAAAACTAAGTTACTTTAAACTACAAATTTTAAAAAAACACTTAATCTATGAAATGAAATTGCTAGAAGGAATACTCACAGTGCGATCCTTGAGAATAGAAGGATCGTGACGTCCCGGTCTTCAACGGTCCTACTCTGATGGAAGGAGTTGCATCATTACAAGCAAACACAGACAAACGAGATCCGCACATACCACGGATTCATATTACAAACCAAGAACTAAGGGGGAGGTTAAGCCTCACAAATTCCCTTAACATTTTAACTAAAGGAGAGGGGGAAGGACGAGGGGAAGTGATTTGCGCCAAGATGATCTTCCAAGCTTTGCGTTTCCCTACAACAAGAACTTTGATTAGTGTAGAAACAAGTTCTAGAAATTATAGAGGGGAGAGGTGAAAGAACTTAGCCGATTTTGAAGATTTGTTGATGTTGCTCTTTATGCTAGCCGAAAGTGAAGGATCCTTTGAAGATCTTAGTTGTTTGCCGAGATCAAAGGATGAAGAGGCTTCCTTAGAGTCTCGTCAAGGGGTGCAAGATCCTTCAAAGGGATTGGATGCATTGAGGACTTGAGAAGAAGGGGGAGAAGGGAAAGGGCTCGGCCCTTTAGAGGAGAGGGGGAGATAGAAATTCCTTAGGCAACACAAGCACCAATGCTAACACAAAGTTTTTATCTAGGCAACTACTCGACAATGAAGAGAGGGTTACAATTTATAGGCTCAACAAGCCATGGGCAAGGGTGACAATTCACCCTAGGCGCAATCATAAAGTTAGGGAAGAAATTAATGCTCAATTAAAACATTTCCTTTGTCAATTTTGAATTTCGAATTCTTTCTTTGATGGAGCTTCCTTGTGGCCGAATCCTCTTGAGCTCCTTCCTTGTTTGCTTGGATGAAATGGCGTCCATTTTGAATTTTGAAAAGCCTTCCTTCAAGAGCTTGGGCGGCTAGAGGTTTCCAAAGTTGGTTCCACAAATTGGGGATCTAGATGGTGATCCCTTGATTTGTGGATCTTGATTGATCCTTGATGGCTAGGCGCATTGAAGGCTCCTCCATTGGTAAGTTGTGGGCTGGTTCTTCAATTTCGAATTCTTCCTCTTATTAGGTGGCGCCTTGGGTTGATTTGGAAGGTGGAGTTGCATTCAATATAAGCTCCTTCAACTTGAAGTCTCTAGTCAAGTGTTGAAGTGCTTCCTTCCATAATTGGAGCTTCACTTGAGTGGCTTAGCTTGAGCTTCCTAGCTTCCCTTGAGCTGGGCTTTAACCTGCCCAATTATTGACACAAAAATCAGTAGACTATTCTAGGAGATAATGCATGACCTAATAAGGAAACTATAGGGTGCCCTAGGGCTTATTCAAAGCAAATCAGAAAAGTGCAAATAAGGAAAGAGGGTGACCTAGGAGGGAAGGCCATATCTGATGGGCTTCCTCCTAACCCTTCCAGACCTTCTAGGGGCAGGGTTGGTCTCTCCATCAGAGTTTAAGGCTTGTATTCAGCACAACATAGTGGAGTGCATAATTGAATCATTTGAGAGACCCCTTGAGTTATCCATGTGATTCTTGCACCCTTAGCCAAGAGCTTCCCCTTCTCTTCCTCTTCCCTCTAGTTTTCTCATTTTGGTGCGCCTCTCTTCTTAATTCCTTGAGTGTTCCTCTTTCATTAGGACATGATTTGGGAGCCTTTGAATCCTTGGAGCTTGCACCCTTTCCCCCTTAGCCAAGAGCTTTCCCTTCTCTTCCTCTTCCCTCTAGTTTTCTTATTTTTGTGCGCCTCTCTTCTTAATTCCTTGAGTGTTCCTCTTTCATTGGGACATGATTTGGGAGCCTTTTAATCCTTTGACCTATGATGGAGATTTAGAGCAAAACACGAAACAAGAGAATTGGCACACCTGTGAAGACTTATCAATACCCTTTAGTTTTTGTTGTTAGTTTAAGGGAACTTGGAGATTTGTATTCCTCTCCTTCCCTGTTGCTTATTGTATAATTTTAAAACTCCAATAGTCTTATCACTAAGATTCAGGACAAAATTGCAGGCAAACGACATTGACCCCTTACAAAGGGACCCTCACTGAGATCTTTCCATCTTTCTCTTGTTTGTTACATGCTTACTTTGTTTGCTTAATCTTTAGTTTTAATTCCCTTTTAATAGTTTATTTTTTGTTCTTTAAGAGCCTCAAAACCCTAGAACAATCTATAAACTCTAACCTTAGAGTCTCCCATGGAAAAATTTTAAAAAAAATCTTAACGTTGGCATTAAATGCTAACATTACTTGTTGGTTAATGCTAGCTTGATAACAATTATATTGGATTAAAGGATGAAAAAGGCTTTTTTCTGGCGAGCAGATGCAGTGAGCTTAGATTTTCCTCTTCCCCTCTCTTTATTCCATTTCTTTTATCTCCTCTTGGATTTTTGTTTTTTTACTACTCGCGGTTGAAAGGTTGTCCATATCAACTTCTCCACAGTTGTGTGCTCGTAGGAGATGAGTACTCAGTTGTATCCTCGGCTGTTCAATCCGAAACTAACTCTTACAAGAGCTCGAATCTTCACATAAAAAATAAGCTATAATATGTCTCCGAGTTTTTTTTACCTTTATTTTATTTATAATTTACAAATTTATTATACATATTTTTTCTATTTTTAAAATGTACAAGATTTTGTTATCAAATTCTTATTTCTGTGTTACACAAAATAAATTTTCTGTTACATTATAACATAAATAAAAAAAGTTTGTGTAGATTTCCTTTTAAATTTTAGTTTACTGTTGAATATTAAAAATTATTCTGTGTTACACAAAATAAATTTTCTGATACATTATAACAATTTTCGATTTCAATTCCAATTAATTACTATGCTTAACGTTTATAGTTTAATTTAATCAAAATTGCTGTAGTATTAATAAATTTACTGTTCATAATGGTTTGTAATAATTTATGAGTGATTTAATTTTGGTAATAGTTAACATTACAGCTTTAATTAATTAATAATATTGCAATTTTATGATTTTCCAACGTCTCTTCCAACTAAGACGTTAAGTGTGTCTGTTACTATTGCAATAACATTTTATCATAAATAATTTGACTAGGCAAATATTTTAAACTGCGGCTCAGCTTCTAGCGGGTTTTCTTTTAAAAAAAAATTATCTATTCAACAAAAGAGTCTCCTGAGTCGGAGACCAAAGCTCCAAGCGGGTTTACAACTTTGCTATATGTGCTTTCCAATTACTAAGAACCTATTTGTTTGTAAATTTTTGACATCTATTTATATAATAATAAACAGTTCTTATATTCGCTTTTAATTTTCGTTCATCTTGTCAATAGAAAGTTGGTGGTGGTACCAATGTAATATACTTCAATATGTTTATCTTATATCTATGATAATTACTTTATTGATGTTACTACTATTTAAGAGAAAGTAGAATTTGTACACATTTTCTCTACCAGCAAAGTTTTTTCGAATTTGCGTTGTTTAGATATTTTATAGACTTTTACAAAGTTTCTAAAAATTTATACTTTCTCTGTTTCTCTATACCGCTATGGACTTTGGATAGGCACTTTTGCAAATTTTAAAAAAAATCAAAGAAAAGGAAAACTATTATAATTATCCTACTCATTCTTCCTTTTTTTTTTCTTACAATTTGGTCAATAATATAATTATTCCACATGACTCATGTGGATTTTGGCTTGGTTAAAATTGATCCAAAGTGATATTTTTTATCAAGGCTGCCAAGGTAAAAATTATTTGGTAAACAAATATTGAAAAACTTAATGCACGTGACATTAATAATGTATATAATAAACATTATATGCACAATATACTAATTTAATTACTTTAAAAATATTGGATATTATGTAAAATTAGATATTATGCATATGATATACTTTATTTGGCTTTGCTATATGATAAGAGTAATTAAAAGCCTAATTAATTTTAAGATATAATTATTGCTTTAAAAACAAAATCCTTTCTCTATTTATAAATTTAAGAATAAAAAAATTTAAACTAAGAGTAGAATATTTTAAAATGAAAAATAAATTTATTAAAATTTCTAAGCACCAATAGACTTATGCTAAAAAAAAGAATATTCATGCTAAAATTAAACAAAGTCTATAAATAACTTGACTTATAAAAGTTATAGCTCTTTTTTTTATAAAGAAAGAGTATAATAAAGCTATTAGCTTGACCAAAGCTTCCTCAAGATTATAATCTTGGAAGTATCAATTGGAATGAGATTAGTCTGGAAATATGTCTCTTAGTAGTAGGAACCCAACATCTATGATAGGAGATCCTTTGAAAGAAGTTCAATATGGTAATAACAAGCTGATTGATTGTTTAGGAAGCACTTTAAAAAATAAAATTTATAAAATAGTATGGTGTATAAAAATATTTATGTGATTGACTTGATTCTCTACACTCCCATTCTTGAGGACACATTTTGTGCTTTTTACTATAGAGTTAAGGAAAACTTTCCAAAGTGGTTAATTACCATGAGATAAGCCTCTATACTTATCCCTTGTAGGGAGCTTTCTATATAAGAGAGTTCATATATGACTGCGGTTTAGGATATAGATAATCCCCAGAAACTCTCATGAAGATGCATACGCATGGCAAAAAATGCACAACCCCACAATCGGAGAAACCCTATATTATGTGTAGATTTGTTGAAGTCTAAGTCAAAGAAAATTAGTTTAAAACTAGTTCACTATCTTTCCTTCAGATGAAAATATTTTCACTAAGTAAAAATTATATCTTTAATTGAATTTTATTGATTGCATGATATAAGTATGAGTAGCAATTTAAATTTATTTAATCATTTTGTTAAGTTTAATTATATTCATTTTTTTTAAATTTTATGGGTGATTGTTAAATTTTTTTTTTTAAATCTTCACATTGGCATTAAATGCTAATATTAACATGCTAACAATTGTGTTGGATTAAAGGATGAAAAAAGCTTTTTTCTAACTAGCCGACGTAGCGAGAAAAGAATTTAGATTTTCCTCTTCTTCTCCTCTTTTTTCCATTTCTTTTATCTCTTGGATTTTTGGTTTTTTTTCTACTTGCTACCAAAAGGACGTCCAAATTAGCTTCTCTATGGTCATGTAGGAGATGAGTACTTGGTTATATTCTCAGGTATTCAATTTAGAATTAACTCACACAAGAGCCTAGCTTTTACATAAGGATAAGCCGCAACGAGCCTCCAGATTCTTTTTTCTAACTTTTTTTATTTATAATTTACAAGTTTATTACTTTATAATTTTTGTTATTATTTACTATTTAAATAAATATCTTACATAAAATTTTAGACTCACTCTATGTGAATGGTATCAAAGTAAACAAGAGTTGCTCTTTGTGTGCTAGTTCTAAAGATTCTATGTCACTTTTCCTAAAATTTCTAGGAAAGTTTTCTTATCAAAACAACAACAAAAAATGTAAACCTAAAGTATTTTTTGTTTTAAGTAACATTTAGGATTGCATGCTAATGATTTCTTACACTAGTCATTGACCAGTTAAATTTCCGCACTTAGTTTTTTTACTTGTGCCAAGAACTTGTTTTTTTTTACTACCCCATTTTTCTGAAAAAAAAAAAAACTTTCTCCACTATTTTATTTTAATAAAATAATTAAAAATCATCAGGACAATGTCTAGGAACAATCTTGTGGTGGATGAACATGAACAAGCCCAAGCGGCCACTTTAGAACACAAAAATATGATTAAGACTCTTACAACTTCTATGCATGAAATGAATGTGTATATAGAATGAATGGAGGCTAGGAATCTTAAAGGAATAAACACCCTTAACCAACCCCTAGAAGAGCTATGCTCCACCCATGGAATCCTAATACACCCATGAAAGGACCTAATGTGTTCCACCCCCTAGAAGAACTATTGAACCAAATTGGGGGGAAGTCATGGCCGAAACCCTCAAGAGTTTAGATACAATCCTAGGTATGAGTGGGATCAAGGTAGGCCTCAAGCCTATCACCAAGAATGGGAACAAGGGTATACACCCTAAAACCTACATTCTTTTGTCACCCCTACCTCCTAGTGAGGCATATGGAAAAGGCAATCAACTTAGGAATCCTCCTTATCAAATTTGAGAAGAGGATGATGTTTAATCCCCCCAACTTTTGAGGGATCTCTAAACACCCAAATCTTCCTAGATTAGCTCATGTCCATGGAACAATATTTTGAATGGAGCGTCTTGCCTGAACATAGAAAGGCTAGGTTGCTTATTTCTTCGTTATTCAGCTTAATTGTATTGGTGGTTTATTGCCTATCACAAAATGGGAGAAAATGAAATAAAAAATAAGGGAAAAAATGTCTCTTCTTATTATTAACAACAAGTGTATGATTAACTAGCTAGACTCACCCAAGGGAATGACACCTTAGTTGAATACATGACTAAATTTGATGAGCTTGTAGTTAGGTGTGACTTGAATGAAGATCTTTGGTTGACCCTTAACTGATTTAAGGGTAGACTTTGGAATGACATAAGAAAAACCTTGATGTTTCATTCCATTAGGACAATAGAGAATGCCTACCAATAAGAGAGCAAGGTAGAGTATGAGATTAAGTTGGCTAGGGCTACACAACTTCCATGTAACTTAGGCTAACCTACCTGTTGCTCCCCGTATAATTCCTCAACACTAGTCAACCACCTGGGGATCGAGTTCCTTTCCTTAAGCACCAAATAGTAGTAATCCAAAGTGGAACACTTGTCAATAACTGTTCTTAGCCTAGGAATTTTGTTAAAGATTATTAGAAGAGGAAGCCCCTTATTCTTCTGTTACTTATGCCCCAGACATAATAATGAGGAAGATCCACCTCAACCCACTTTGATTGTGGTAAGATGCTATTTTTATTAAGATTGCCCCTAGGACTAGAGTTACACTAACCTATTCTACATCTACACTAAGTATAATGGTCGAGTATGCAAAATTGTCATATAGTGGTAGTAGTCTGAATGTGATACAGTTGTAACTTAGTTTGGACTTGATCATGAAGCGCACCCAAAAACAACATTTCATGGGTATTGTTGGGAATTATGGCTATAACAACAAAAAATTTTAACAAAAATAACAGTGGAAAAACCTAGAAAAATAATTCCCCATTAGAGGATCTATGCAAGACTATGCGGATTAAACAATGTGTTTAGATTGTGGGATAAGCCTTTGAAATCTTATCCTCCTTAGTACTTGGTGGCAAGGAAGATGAGGAAGAGAAGAGGACGGCGACAAAGAATGGAGAGGGCTGGGTGCATATAGTATCTATTCTCCATCGCCTCTATTTACTTATTTCTAATAAGCAAGGAACCAAACCAAATTAGTCTAGACGCCTCCTGGTGGCTTTTTGGCTTAGTGGACTAGCCACTCCAAAAATTAGTACCAATGTTGGCACCTTTCCTTGCATAGTAAAGCATTCAAAACTAGGCAACTAGGCGCCTTCATCAAGCAACCCTGCCATAAAAATCGCCTGGCATCATAGCAAACACTAGGGATTTGCTCCTCTAACCAAGCTTGCCATCCAAGACATACACAAATATAAGCGCCATTGCCTAAATGAGGTGCCTAAAACTCTAGGTACTTCTTGCTTCCTTGCCCATTACCATATAGCGCAATTAGCTAATCCATATGATTTATAATAGATGCCTAGCCCCATTCTAGCACATATTAACTCGTAGTTCAATCAGTTATAATTATGCCATGATCAGGATCCTAGAAACTCCCAAATGAACCTAAATTAAGTTACACAAGGAGAAGTCTCTTCCTATTTGCAACAATGTCTACCCTTGTAAGCACTAGTCCAAAACACCCTTGGTAAGGGTTTTGATCCACACGCATATAAATACATATGCCATCATGTACTCAAGCATCTTTTATAGCTAATAAAATTCAAAATATTCAATGATTTTGCTTGGGTATTTATGGTTGGCAGCTGTAATGCCCAATTCTGCTTGGGCCGAATCTTAGGAAGGAGGCTTGGGCCACTGCCCAAGCCCACACTGGAGAAGCTAGATGGAGCTCAAATTCGGGGTCAACATTGCGGTCAACCTCGAAATCGGAAGCAAGGCGGCGAGCTTTAGCTTTGGCGGACACAGAAATTGCAGCCTCGACGTGTCTTCGAGGCTTCGTCAGCAACGAGCGACTCCATCGCTTCCTTCGACGACTTCGTCGGCAGAAGCAGGCTTCGGCGAGAACTTCAGAGGGGACGAGAAGGGGCTTCCTCGGATGCAAGAGCCTGGCGACCGAGTCGTGCGGGGGACGACGCGAGTAGCAGCAGAGTTGAGGCGGCGCTTGCGAAGTCGGGAGACGCAGAAGCACGCGGGAGCATCGGGCGACGGACACGGATGATTCAAAAGAGGCAACACTCGCCTCTTCCCTATAAGAGGGCAGATTTAGCGACGAGATCTGGAGGGCTGCGAGCGTTGAAACTAGAGAGGGAGAGGAGATTGGTGAGCGGAGAGCTTGAGAGAGGAGCGAGCGACGAGAGTTTGTAGTCGGCGGCGGGAGTCGCAGCCGACATGAGGAGCGAGAGCTAGAGAAATAGGGGTTTTTGTACTCATCTTTCGAAGAGGAAATAAAGGGAGTTTTTCCCCTAAGCTTCTGTTTATTCCTTTCCCTCTCCGGCGACCTTGTTCTCCGAGTTCACCATCATCAAAAGCGATCCATCAGATGACGCTTCCAGCAACAGCAACAAAGGGTTGAGGAGGAGGCAACGACCCTTCCTCCTGCCAGTACGCTCGTGAGCTCCGTCCTTTCCCCCTCCAACGACGGTAGCAATGCAGACGGCATTTGCTGTGCTCATTCGCATGGAGACGACGCATGAATAACAGAGGTAACTAATTCGATTTTGACTTGCCAAAATCAAATTATATTTTTCAATTTCGTGCAGGCAACGGAATTCCGATTCTGTCCACTGTGCAAGGGGGAAATTTGCTTACGTGGAGGTACAGGGAAATAAGGGTGTGACAGCAGCCAACTAGGAAAATCCTAACTACTAGTTCTTCTCTAGGTAATATCACTCGTTCAATCTATTTATAGATGTGTCTAGGCATCTCTTTTCATTTTGTTAATTCTCTTATTCTACAATAATAAATTATGCTATGTGGACTATCTAAGATTTTTTTTTCTTTCAATACAAACACAATGACACTAATTTGACTTAATTCATCACAAATCATTTACATAACTAATTCAAGAATTTGTGTATCTTGTGCTAGAAATCAAGCCCAACAAGAACACTTGCATAACTTGGCACTTGGAGTTGGATATCTAAATCCTTATGCTCCAAGTCATTCCTCTTTTTAATTCAATGATGCATCAATAGCCACCAACTCATCTGTTAGTTCATCTAGTAGCCACCAGGAGATCACAGATAATCCAGCACAAAACTTTGCCCACAGTTTTTGATGCAATCGTCTCACCAGCAATTAAAAAAAAATGTGAAATGGAGAAGGTAAGTTAAAACAAGTCATTATCCGTGAAGGAGTAAGAAGAAAACAACAACATAAAAGAAATTCCATTTCGGAACGAGAAAACAATTATCGTTTGTAGACAATGATGTGTCACCAACACTCAACCAACAAACTGCCAATCTCAACAGAAACAGCACTACCTTTGTCATGCGAAATTTAGCTCACAGTATGGTTCCAAACTTCCAACTTCAATGTCTCTTAATAGAGCGGCTCTGAACCAACGTCTTCGTTTGCCAATATAACATACCAAAGAATCAAAACGCTAATGAAGCATGCACCGCAAACTGTGAAACAGATAGTATACATGATGGCACAACAGCCAAAAAATAGGCAATCAGGAAACAAGAAATGCAAAAAAGCCGATCAATAGCGGAACAATGATTTGCGGGAGTTAAATCTATAGCTCGGCCTAACAAGCACATCCACCTCTTTGCTCTCTTTGTGGATCCGGTTCTGGAATCGTTTGGAGGTATCTGCAAACAAAATATTTCAAAACGTAAAGGATTATTTGAATCATTCAATACTAGGTTAAATATATTGTACATCATCCTATAGCAACATCATTCCGTTGATTATTTATTTTACCAAGGTAAGTATTTGAGTAAATTTTATTAGCATATGAAAGGGAACAAATGCACAAGTACAAATCGTTTTATAAAAAAAAATCAGAAAACACAAAGGCATCCGCAAAAATCTTTAAAAAATCAGCATGTCGAACAGGAACTCTGAACTTTTGTTTGATCTCCTAGAAAGCTCTATATGATAATTTAGTCAAAAGAAATTCTCTGTTTTTAAGACAAGTAGGGATAAGAGTCAGGATGGTGCTAAAATTCAAAATTCAATATTTTGTAGTAGTCAAACAATGAAAGCTCTTAGCACTGTGGGTGGAGCTTAATTCCAACAAGTGTGTAGCTACCTTAAATTTCTTAGGATGTACAATTGCTATCAAAATAAATTATTCTAAGAAAAAAAACCTACAATCGTATGAAAGAACACTATTTTAGATGGACATATACTTCTCAGCTTAAAATGCCTCAATAACCAACAATAAAATATTTTTTACTTTATACCTAAAAGTTATCAGGATTATATGATGTAGGTGGGCTAGATGTTTGCGTGTAAAGTAAACTATCGTTGTTGGTTTGAAAACTTAATTTTGAAATGAGACGCAACAAAAGGTGAGTGTATCATAAAACCATACTTATCTAGTTACGAACTAATATAGCAAGGACAAAAACAATAACTCAAATGACAAAGAAAGAAGATAACTATTTGGGACCCCTTGAGATTGAAAAGGCCACTCCCATTCTTGAGTAGACACTCAGAGGAAGAGAAAACACAAAACAAATATCTTAAAGGTCTCACAATTTATTACAGTGTCTAGTCTTAATCTAATAGTACACGCTTCGAAAGTCAAATTTTGGAGAACCAATCAAATTTGGCGGGCCATATCAACCATGCATTCAAGTTTGTGTGTAAGAAATTTATAATTGGCATTAATTTTACTGATAGCACCAATACCCTCTTTTATAAGCCAATAGAGCTAGGATAACTTACGGACACCCTTTTTTTCATTTACTTTAGAGTTTAGAGTGTTATTTGAGATTTATTTGATACTAAAAAATATTAGGTGAGGATAAGGCAACCGATTCAAATTCTGACAATCAAGAGGCAATTGCTGACCGTCTAATCTTTATGTCTAAGCTCTCCATAAAATTATAACATATGTACCGAATTTGCGGGTAAGTCAATATCCATATTCAACATAAGTGGAATCCCTCTTTGATTCAAGAAGGCCCACCATATATCTAGAATTCATTGCCCATGCACCATCACTACGGTTGGGTTCCCATTCAGTCAAACATGAAACCAAAGAATCAAACTCAATGCCTCTTTAACCAAAGAGCTTTCCCATTTCCCATGTTAATTTAGTTGGGAATAAAAGATTCATTCAATGGTTGGTTAGGAGCTTGTCCCACAAGCCACTGAAGCCTTTTTTTCTATCATGTAACTAAGTTTAATCTCCCTTTGCATTCCCTCTTCTAAGATTCACCTAAGTTTAATCTCTCTTTGCATGGATGCATATACTTGTTTACCCAATGTTCTTCTTCAGCAAAATAACCTTCCAACAGTTACATTAATCGTTTGCCTTTTTTTAATTATTATACAAATATTATAAAAGGTAATCCAGAGGTGTTGTTTCTACCCTAATTTATGTGTAAAAGCTATAAACACAAAATAGGGTAAGTGTTCAACATTACCTCCACACCACATTTGATTGGATCAAGCTTCATCTAAGTCTCTTCAATCAGTTCCTTCAACAAAACTTGGTGAGAATTTAATATCGGTATTTGTAGTACTGTTATTCACATGCTTTGTTATTATTATTGTTTAATCAGTATCAGAAGACAAATGCTATTGCTTTAGTTTCATACACACTTCATTCATTGCTTTGATCTATTTTAATTTTGTTCAAGCTATTTTAAAACCTCACTTCTGCATCCTAAACCTTCATGTGACAATTGTAACCTCAAAAATGAGACCAATAGCATATTCACTATTTCTCCCGGTTGCAAATCAATAAATTGATAATAACTAAAGTTCTTAATTAGGGATAATTAATTTTTTTTCCAATAAGGCAAGTGGTGAAGGCAAGATTTGATTCTACGACTTAATTATTAACACATGAAATTTTTACTAGCTGAGCTACTTGCACCTTAAGGATAATCAACTTAATCCTCTAACCAAGACTTTTGAGAACCCTAAGGATAATCAACTTAATACCTACCTTCAAGGAGAATCAACTTAATACTCCACCTTCAAGGATAATCAAATTAATACACTAGCCAATGTAACTGTAAAAGTTTTTCCTTCTTACATTGAGAATATTAAAAAAAAAATAATGGGATTGCTTTGAATATTAGTAAATGCCAGTTGCTAGTTGGGTTTGTTATCTAACTTACAAGATTTCATGGTTGAGTCCTGTCCTACAATTGAAGACTTGTGTGCTCTCTTGTAGGATTCATCACAAATAGGTCATATCAATCATGGATAATCTGAGACATTCATGAATAGAATGTCACATCATATCCTATGAGTGTAATCCTTCATTTGAATAAGTAACAGATATCTCCCTTTCACAGAAAAACTGTCAAACCATGCAAAATTTATACGGATGATGATATAGTTCAAATGTAGATTTGATATTATCAAGTACAAAAGTAAAAGAATCATAATCTTAAAGCGTCTTTATTAGCAGCTACCCTGCAAACTTTTATATGAATTCATAAAGGTTTGAAAATGCTAATGCACTTCCATGCATCAAGTGTAGGGGATGGAACATACAATATTCATCATATGGCACCATTAAAGTCCTCATCTTCATCTTCTTAGATAGTTCACTAATTAATCATCATCTCACCTAGCGGATCATCATCTTGTTCAATCCCTATGGTGAAAAGGTTTATGAATAGTATTTGTTATATGGTCAATATACAATGAGAATATACAGATGTGATATGAATGAAGATCACAAAAATATTCAATGCAAGAATTATACAAATCAGAAACTGTGTGGGTTTTATGTCTTAGTATTTTTGTGTGGTAGCAGTAGGAAGAGGTGCATTTGATGCAAAATCTAAAGCCAAAGAGGTTGTGTGTTTAATCTTTAAAGGAATCAGAGTATCTTTCAATCTTAACCAGTCTTATAATAGATTCCTCTACATATGTGAATGTAATGTGATGAGGATAGAGAAATGCAACTAGCAAAAGATATAAGACAAAATATAGTGGGATGTCTGGATGCATGAGGCAAACGGGCTTTGAACAAAATGTAAAGAGAAAAAAAGGAGAATATTCAAATGTTTTGATAAAAAAAAACTGAAGTGTAAACAATTCTATGAACATACAACTGAACTACACTAGCAACATGATCCCAAAGGAGAATAATAATGAGTAATCTAAATGAACAGTAGCAACATGATCCCAAAGGAGAATTCTATTCTTGTAGTTGTTAATTGCAATGTTGCGGGAGCAGGTTTTAATCAGACCGTGGCCAAATACTCATGGCATCACGGCTTTTTGTGATTTCCACCATTGCAGATGCGATGAGTGTTGCAGTGACTGTATGAAGAAGTCGAAATGGTGGAGAAGTTTCACAGCAAGCAACGCAAGAGGAAGAAGAGTCGCGAGAAGAGGAAGGTGGGAAGGAAGGATGCAAGCATTAATGGAGGAGGAAGGAGAAGCGGAAGAAGAAGGTAGGGGAAGGATGCTACAGGAGGAGAAAAAGGTGTGACCGAAGGAAGGAGGAGAAATGAGTGGAGGAGGAGCAAGGAAGAAGGCATGAGCAAAGGAAGGAGGAGATGCAAAGGAAGAAGGCGCAACATTGGGAAGTACAGAGCAGAGGTGAGAAGAGGAAGATGGGAAGGAAGGATGCGAGCATTAATGGAGGAGGAAGGAGGATAAGCGGAAAAAGAAGGTAAGGAAGGAAGGATGCTGCGGTGAGCATTAATGGAGGAGGAGAAGCAGAAGAAGATGCTATGACCAGAGGAAGGAGGAGAAATGAGTGAAGGAGGAGCAAGGAAGAAGGTATGGGCAGAGGAAGGAGGAGATGTAGAGGAAGAAGGCGCAATGTTTAGTAGTACTATTACCTCAACTTCTTCGCTTCACGCCTTGACCTCCTCCTAGAAATTATTTCCAGCTTATGGTTGCCTTCAAAAGTCCGGTGAGTCTCCAGCAAGTCAGGTAATATTTTTTTTTTCCTTTGATCTTTCTAAATTTCACTTCCTAATTTTTTTTTCTTCACTTGTATACCATATTCCCCATGCTAAACATACTGTAATTTTTCTTTCAAATAATTTTTTTCCTTAGTATGACATCTTTAAATTCTTCAAAAGTTGGTGCTAGATCTAACCCGGATAAAAATATTGTCAAATAGCACAAGGAAATGATACCAATATTTGTGTTTGCAATTTTTGTACTAAGATCACAATGGGTAGAATTATTCAAGTCAAAGAACCCTTGATGGAAAAGAAGAGTAATGTTGCAACTTCCACTAACTACCCAAAAGAAATTGGAAAAGAATTGTGGAAATATTTGAATGATAGGAAGAAGCAAGATAGTGAAGCACTTCAAAGGAAAAGGATGCACAATAATCTTGATGTATTTGGTCATATTGACGAAGAACATGCGCATAATCAAGGGTTTAGAGAGACAGTGTCGGATAATGCAAATAGAAAGAAGCGTGCTTCTAAGGGCCCTATTGCTATTGATTTTGCAACACCTGAAACTATAATTGAGAAAAAGAAAAAAGAAAAATTAAAGCAAACAAACATGGGAGGCATGTGACAAGGAGGTGTGCCCTTCAACATAATTAAATTGTAAAGTTTTCATGATATGCTTATAGCAGTTGGAAGCTTTTGACCAAATTTGGAACCTTTATCTTGTCATAATATAAGAGTCCACTCAATAAAGAGTTATTGTACATTGAAGATTTGTTAAAGGGCCAAAAGGAGCATTGAGGAAGATTTAGATGCTCTATTCTGTTTGGGACAAAAAACAAAGATCCATAATTAACTTCTTGGTGAATTGTCCTATAAGCACAATGTTTATTAAATCTATTGATGCATCAAATATTGTGAAGACCAATTAGAAAATATTTGAGTTGCTTGACTCTATTGTGGATGAGATTGAGGAAGAAAAGATTATTCTAAGTTATGGCAACTATGTTCTTGGAGGGAAATTATGAGAAGAAAAAAGACCACATTTGTATTGGATGCTTTGTGGAGCCCACTGCATAGATTTGATGTTGGAAGATACTAGAAAACTACCTTTAATAAAAAGACAATTTAAAAGACTCTTGTTGGCTTCATTTATAGCCGTTCAAGTACCCTAAGCTTGTTGAGATACTTTACCAATAAAAGAGAATTAGTGAGGCATGCAATTACTAGGTTTACTATATCTTTTCTCACATTGGAAAGGATTCACATAGGACAAATAACAAAGTGTCCAAGGATGCTTTTAGAGAGCCTAGAGCATCTAGGCAAAGTTTTTTTTTTAAAAAAGGGACCCCCTAGTGTTGATGGTGCTTCATCTAAGACAAATAAAAGTTTGATAAGTGCAACTTCATCAACTAAAAGAGGAAAAGAGATTGTGATTAAGGTAGAAAATGTATTTTTTGAATAATCAAAAAAAGAATTAGAAGACATTGTTTATAAGGATTTAGAAGAAGTTGAAGGATATGTCTCACTATCTAAAAATGAGCATAATAATTATGTTGGAGAAGAGCCAAATAAGCATGAATAGATTTTTTTTTTGTTTTTATATAGTGTTTTTAGTATTTTGTGTTGAACTTTGTCTTTGTTTATTGTTCCATTATTATGTTTTGAAGTTTAAAAATTTAAACTTAAGGACTTTTGTTGAATATTGAGTGAGTAATATTTTACCTTTCTTTATATAACTTATTTTATTTTTTATATAACTTATTTTAATTTTTATATAACTTATTTTTTATATGTATATAATATATATTTCAACTGCTATTAGCCCATGACGCTAGATGATATATTATATAGTAGATTTTTGGCTTTCTCTATTTTTTGTGATCCGCTAGATAGCTCTAGTAAACGTGCTTCCACTTCTCGACCTACTCAATTTAGGTGGATGGTGACTTGACTAGGGTTGCTATAGTCATCTTGGTTGAAGCAAAGAAAGTAGTGAAGCATTGGACCAACATTTGAGCTTGTACGATGGAGAGCCTTTGTCGTTGAATTTCCTTAACTTGCAATTCTGTGACGTGTATCTTTTTGTAGGTTAACACGGGAAGGTGAGAGAAGAAGGAACCAAGCCTATCTAGACACCCTAAAGAGGAGAGAGGAGAAAACTTTGCCGAGGCTAGGGAGAACAAAAAAGGTAGAAATTAGTCCAGATGCTTAGAAGGGAAGAGGAGAAATATATTAAAGAAACAAATGTTCGATCCAAACTTTATTCACGCATACCTTTGGCTACTTTTGTTTATAGGAGGAGAGTTGGAGCAGGGCCAGTTAATTGTGCATTAACTGAAAGCATTTAATTCTTCTTGAAGTTGAGTTCCAACGCATAAATCACTAAGGAGTCTTCTTAAATTTTGGTTTAATCTCCTTGAGACAAAGCTTTGGGTTTCACCTTGAGAACATGGGATTTAGAGTTCTTATAATGTTCCATTGGGAGGTGAAGAGACTAACCATGAAAATGAAGGATAATGCAAGTATAGGAAAGCTACAAGAAATAATGTGCATGGAACTAATTACTATGCATAGTAACCAGTTAAAATTTGTTTAGATCTCCATCATGTGACCTCTCTTTGAATATTTAACCAATGATTATTAATAAATCCTTTAACTACATTGGCAAATAGTTATCTTTGTCTATGTATTTCTAAGTTGAAGGTTCATTTCAAGACATTATGATAGGCGTCTATTTTAAACATTTTAAATTGGTTTAAAATCCATGCTTATACATTTTAGTAGTGTTATTAAGTTTCACTTTGGTGCCTACCAAATTTCTCATACAAATCAAAGTAATCCTCTATGTCATCTAGCTAATCAAGAAAGTCATAGAAAATCTAACTACTCAATAAAACAACATTAAGGCTGTGTTTCCTTGGAAGGAATCTACAGCGGAAAGAACGAAAAATTGCCTAACTGTTCTTTCCACCATAGATTCCTTCCACAGCGGAAAGAACGAAAAATTGCCTAACTGTCCTTTCCACTGTAGATTCCTTCCAAGGAAACACTGCACAAGGGCATGTTTCCTTGGAGGGAAAACGCGAGGGAACTGATGGAAAACATGATTTTCCGTGTTTCCTTGGATGGACAAAAATGGAGGGATGGAAAACTAAAAGCTTTTTCCTTCATTTTTGCTTTTGCCCGAATCAAGCGAAAAAGTCAACGGAGCGAGCGATCACTCGTTGCTCTATCGTTCGAGCCACGCTGCCACCCTCCAGCATTGCCGCCGCCACCTCCTCTAGCCCCTGCCCCTCAGCCGTCCTCTAGCCTCATCCTCCAACCCCTGCCGTTTTCCCTCCAGCACCCGCCATCACCTCCTCCAGCACCCGCCATCGCCTCCTCCAGCACCCATCGTCGTCTCCAGCCCCGCCGTTGCAGCCTCAAGCCCCCGCCGTTGCCCTCCAGGCTCCCACCACCGCTTCCACCCCCTGTCGTCGCCTCCTCCAGCCCCCGCCATCGCCTCCAACCCCGCCATCGCCCTCCAGCCCCTCCCGTCGTCGCCTCAAGCCCCCGCAGCCTCGCCCCTACCGTCCCCACCACCGCCCTGCAGGCCCCTGCCACCACCGTCGCCCTCCAGCCCCAACGAGGGACGCTCGCGAAAAACATTGGGAAGAAATCATGTGACTTCCACGTGAATAATTTTCCTTCCCTACTGATTTCTTTTCCTTACATTATCCCCTTCCTTTGTGTTTTCCTTCCTTCCAAGGAAAGGAGGCCTAAAGCATGTTGTGATGTCGTAAGTTTTAACATATCCCTTTAGTTTATGATTTTGCTTATTTAATAGGTTAGACCCTAAAGTTGTGTCATTGGGCATGCCAAAACTATGCATTGTACTCTCAAAGATATTAGTCTCCCTTATTGACTATATATGGACTTTGGTTATCCCTAGAATAAGGTAAAATTCTTATGATCTTAGCAAAAAAGCGTCGCTTCTAGATTTGTTTGTTTTGGTTATGATTGGACTCTTCTCTAGAAGAGTAAGTCAATTATGTTCCTTGCATACATAAAATTTCAATTCTCTTATGTAGTGATCAATTTTTCTCATTATGATATTGGCAAAATTATAATTTATAGCAAAGTCATTTTAAATGGTTGTAAGTTAAATCTTCTGAGTTATAAATGTTTTACTTATACAATTTCCCAGATTTTAAAGGTGACCATCAAACTCAGTGAAAAATTCTCTTCTTTTCCTAATGTGACTAAAATACCATGGAATGAAAATTATAAAAAGATGCAAAGACCACAAAACTAGGAAAATGTAGGAATAACAAAGGTCAAATATGAGCAAAAAATACTGAAGTCAATGTTGGCTATGTATTTCTACTTTCTTTTGTTGACGTGGTTGTGCTTTTGACCACATCTTCCTTCTGCTAGCAGATACTCGCATGGCGTAGGATCACAAAAGGCGAGATGAGGCTCAATCAGCTGTGGGTTGTTACCAACTAAGATCATTAATGATCTATGATAATAAAAAATAGATGGGAATAATCTACACTTGATGATGTGTGGCAAAGAACAACTTATGATAGATTAGTGAGTGTGATAATCATTGACAAAAATGGGTAAATCTTATAGTAGAAATCAATGGAAGGTTGTGCTTTCAACAATGACATCCGTATATAATTAAGGATTCACAGAATTTATTAGGTGTCTAAAGGAATCATCAATTGAAGGTGTCAGCAAAGCAGTGTAGATTGTGCAAGGGGCAAAAAAAAGAGTTGTCAGATAAGTTGTTGTGTGGATATGATGGATATGATGGATTACAAGCAATGAGCAGTGAGGATGAGATAACAAGAGGAATGACATTGTTCACTTCCCTCTCTGACCTCTTGAAAAGGTGGCACTCATCTAGGTTAAAGTAGAGGGTGATGTAAGCATTAAAAACGACAAGAAAGGTGGAAGGTAGCTATATGCTTAGTGGAGCAACAAAGAGGAACACAGAGGATTGGTTAGTCGAGTTGTAGTATAGTGGGAGAATGAAGAAAACTAGTAGAAATCACAGTATGTGATTTTTGAGTAAATGGGGAGATGAGGAAGTGAATAGGATGGAGAAGGGTTTGGCTCTAATACAAACCAGCAGAAAACGAAAAAAATAAAAAGAAAAAGATAAGAGACTGTAGAGAAACTTGGATTCATCCAAAATATATATATGTAAGACTTAGACATCAACAATAAATAATGAGAACCATACATCCAAGTTCAAGTAATGAAGAAACATATCTCAATAATCACCAGTAATATAAAATAAAATAACTAACCACTACGTAGTATAGCCAAATCAACAAAGCTTAGGTAAGAGACTGATAGAGAAAATAGCAGAAAACAAAAAAAAAAAAGGAAAAGGAAAAGATAACAGACCGTAGAGAAACTTAAATTCATTCAAAAACTATATATGTAAGATTTATACATTAACAATAAATAATGAGAACCATACATCCAAGTTCAAGTAATTAAGGAACATATCTCAATAATCACCAGTAATATAAAATTAAATAACTAACCACTACATAGTATAGCCAAATCAACAAAGCTCAGGTAGCTAGCACCTACTTCAGATGTTGCACAAGGTATCCTAATTTGCATCTTAGTTATATACCAAATAAGAAGAAAATTTTAACGTCTGCATTTCATCATGCAGTTTAATTTCATTCCTCTTAATTGTTTGCACAAAAGAACAAGTAATTACGTAAATCATTCGAGATTTCAAATACCAATCATATCAAATGGTATCACTCTATACCGATACATGATATTGGAATTGGTACCATTAAATTATATATAATTCTTATACTGATGTTAATATAAGGTCAGAGCAGTGCAACCCTTACCAGATAGAATAAACTAGTTTTTAAAACTGAGCGGTATAGGCCAGTTCTCAAATTTGACTACAAATACACTAGCTCGTTCTAGTTAACTAGTTTGAATAATTCATCTTAATTGGTTTTTTGTAACTTATAAAATAGCCTATGTAGTTCAAGTTGAATGACAGCTACTTTTCACTAAATACATTTTGTTTCATTATATTGAAGGTATGTAGATGATAGTGCTTACGGAGTTCACATGCTAGTATGTTTAACAAAAAACATATTTAAGTTGATGAAAAGGAAATTAACTGAGAAAAAAATATAGTAGAACACGTATAGAAGAACAAAGCGTTGTGGTGAAAATAATTAAATACCTCAAAAAACGCAAACTAGAAACTTGAAAAATACTTACATGTCCTGATCCCGATCATGCTTCAGAGCTAGTTGAGCAATACGGAGAAAAGCACCATCAACATTGTAATCCTCTTTTGCTGATGTCTCAAAGTAAGGCATATTACCTCTAGATGCGCACCATTCTTTTGCTTTCTTCTCAGATACCTGCATGTTATTTATTTTATAAACAATGTCATTGCAAAATGGCAGAAACAGACAAAATAAAAAAAGAGAATAGGACTCCATAAACAAATCCATTATCTAACCGTACCACTCTACTGTTTCCACCATCTACATCAATCTTGTTTCCGAGTAAAATAAAAGGAAATGTTGAGGGATCTGATACACTAGCCTGCAGAATCATATGGTATGTGTGCATAAGAGGATATTTAAATTTACATCAAGAATAGAAGCTATGGACTGATTCAATAAGTGAAAATCATACCACCAACTGATATGAAGAACAAAACATATCAGAAAAGTTCCTATAACCAATTAAAAAAACACAGAATGTTTTCATCGCACAAAGTATACACTGGCATAGTATTAAACGTTAGGTTTCAAACTGTTAGAGAAACAAAGATCCAAAATCTGATAGAGTTAGTGACACATGTAGGGTGATAATCCTAGCAATCATGAAACACAAGCCGTTACACATCAGTTGTCAGGTGTTTATTAGATTAAAGAATAATATCAATATTTTAATCTGCCATTTCTACTAAACCATAATAAAAAGAAAATAAGAAAAGAATTAAACACCATGCATATTTAAAGGAGAATTCAGCACCAAGTAAACTTACATCGCCAACGTGCTTTACATTTTTCCTCTTATCGCTGTACTTTTAATAAAAGTAAAAACTTGAAATTATTTACAAGGAGAATAACCAAATCAAGCACAATGTTTACTCATGTTATATGAGAAATGAGATTCTTTTAGCCACAACAGAATTTAATTTGTTTTTTTTTTCTTATGTTTAAAATGAGATGTGATTTCTCTGTAATGTCATTTTAGGTCATTCATTGCTATCTTATAATCACAGTGGCATAACTGGGATCATAGGTTTAAAGTATCTAAGGTTCCATTGTTATCTTATATTCACAGTGGCATAGTTGGGAATCGTAGGTTTAAAGTATTATGTGAGCCAATATATTGATCATGGCATAGCCTGGTACATACCGATATATTGATCGTTGTGTAACCAAGTGTACTGACACAAGATATAGTATATTATATTATTAAAAATTATATTATACTATCAGTTAGTATAAACCAGTGCACAGTGGGTCCATGTACCATTTAATGCTTAGACCTCTATATACCAGACAATAAGCCAAGTACAAATTACTATTTTAAACCCAGGAGAGGATCATGAGAATTAAATCCAAAATTGAAATATAAACACCCTTAAACTATAATTTTGTCGAGCAAAATATGCTATAGAATGAATCAATAAAGAGTTTTTCTATTTCTCATCTAAAGTTAACTAAAATTCATGTCCTTAGAGTATATTGTAAGAGAACTTAACCCACGGACCACAAAATATCACCATTGATATACCTCTAACCAAGATTCTCAAAACCGATCTGACCGATTGTGTTGGTTGCCGGCTAGACCAAACCAGTACATACCGGTGGAGCCGGATAGAGCAGCGGGAAGAAGAAAGAAGAAAGGCTGGTCCTCTTCTTTTCCAACCTTTCCCTCTTCCTCTCCTTCCTCTCTCTCCTTTTCTTCCTCTCCTCTTCTCCTTCTCTTTCTTCTCTTCTCCTTTCTTCTCCTCCGTTGCTCATCTCATTCCGTAGGTTCAACGGACTGGTTTTGAGAACTTTGCCTCTAACTATGTTTCACAAAAAGATTATAATACACACACATAAGATTTCCAAAAGCTGCCAACATAAAGAAAATATTTTTCCAGCAATATTCCTTTCGTTGTACCCAAAAGAAGTACATGAAAAAAGGCAACAAGATATAATAAAGTGTACCGCCTGCTATCTGATAAAAATGAGATCAATTACGAGCATCAAAGTACTACATTGGCGACAGATATATAAACATAAAATCTGAAGTGAACAACAAAAAGGAGAAAGGAAAAAAATAAGACAACAAATAGAATAATTTATGTCCCAATATTTCACAAACCACCACAGATATTCGTCACCATTATGGAACTATTAAATTGTTACCTGCATCAGACATATTTCTTTTTTTGAGTGACATTATTTTTTGTGAGAATGATAATGCTCTTATAAATAAAAAACAGCAGGGACATATTTAGACGAGAGAAAAGAATTCCAATAATTTTCTAAATGGAAGTGGGAAAAACTATTTTCTTCGGAATAGATCATAAAGCATTTCCCAGAATACATATTCCATGCATTTTGGCAGAATAAATTTTCTTCTCAGGATAGATTAAAAGTGGAATAGCTACTCCACCAAACCAAATGAACCCTAGGATTGGATCAGGATCTTTTCATGTCACTACACTAAGCTCTATGTATACTATTTTACAGTCTTCATGAAGCAGTGTACATTTCTATCAGAAGCACAAAAGGTTTGTCAGTAGATCATCTAATAACATTGAATTAACACAATAAAAACAAATAACATTTTCATTCTTGAAAAGACATGGTGATTATTGGAAGAACCTAAGGCTTTTAAATTTGAAGCATAAAGTCAAGTTATTGAATAAACAAAAGAGACAAGACAGTAATTCAACAATATCATGGACATTTTACTGCCCAGCCTTAAAAATTAATTTCTTCAAGCAAAAGAATAGAATCCATTAGCTTGTATGGTTTCTTAAATGGCAAGTAGTATTTGAAATTTCCACCAATTCTATCGATCTCATGTTTTTGTCATACATGGGTATCCCTGAGCATAAAACTTGCCACCTATTGATCAATATTAATAAAATCCAAGGAACTACAAAAATTTACTAATTAGTGCTTATCTCTAATTGATCTACTTTAATTTTCTTTTCCATACGGAGAAGCCACTAACATAAAGTTGGATGAGAGAGTTCAAACACTAAACAACATGAGAATAATTATCTAATGGTAACATAGAGAATCCAGGAAAGCATCTTCCAAGGTATCATTCACAACAAGGATTGAAGAATTATGAGTTTGAGGCAAAAAAAAAAAAAAAAAGGAAACTAAGGAAACTGTACAATGGACCTGGTTAAGGAATTCATCATGCCAGTTATCAAGGGTGTCAAACGATCTTCTAACATTTACATCGTAGACCAAGACACAGCAGTCGGCCCCTCTATAGAATGCAACACCGAGACTCTGAAACCTTTCTTGTCCTGCAGTATCCCAAATCTAAAAAAGAAAATAGCTGATCTTTTGACAAATTTCAGTAAAAAAAAGTTCACGAAATTATAACAGAGCAAGAAGGTTGCAGTGGGTAATTTGGTTTAGCTGACCTGCAAGGTAACCAGTTTGTCGTCAACAAGAATTTCCTTTGTAACAAAATCAGCACCAATGGTGGCTTTGTATTGCTGCGTGAACTTCTTATGTACATATCTAACGGTGAAATTTAAGAGACCACTAATGGAAATAGAAAACTCTCCAACGAGTGTACCAGCAAGCAATTGCACGATGCCTACAACTCAACAAAACGGGATGTTGATTGGGCATACATCAAGAATCTCAGTAAGTTGATTGGACAGAAAGAGAAGTCTCTACAAAAACATCCTCCAAATCATCCATGTTGTCTACTAAGGCTAACCAGCAAAAGAGAGGTAAAGGGAACTAAAAAACTCTTGCTCTGGCAAGCATTACAAAATCACAAGAAAGAACACAGATACCATAAAAGCCACAACTACAGTTTCCGCAGGCGGGCAGAGGTAAAGGTAACTACTCAAACACGCGTTGAATTATTAAATCAAGCTGAAATGGCAATTAAGTGATAATGGACGAAAAGGATACTGATTCATCAACGACGTCTTGCCAACACTAGAGATCAAAACAAAAGAAAGAGAGAAGTCAGAAAATAACCAAATTAAAGAGAGAAAGCAAACCCTAACGACCACATGAAATGATCGGATGCAAGATCCGAATGACCGACGATCAAGGTATAGAGAGCAGGAGAGAGAGAAGGCGGATGAGGAGCCATTACCCGCTGTCACCCAGGACGATGACCTTGAGCAAGGTGCGCTTTCGGGTCGCCATGCAAGCACCCCCGACCGGAACGAAACAGGGAGGAGGAGGCTTTGGGATGGAGGGGAGCTCTTAATTGCCTCGGCTTTTATTATGCGATCCCTCTTTATAAATGAGATGCGGACTCGACTCTACTACATTAATGAATCAACCGGTGATTTCTGCCACCGCACCTGCACAAACTATTTATTTCTGGAAGGTTCCGTAGAGGAACGGGAACGTGAGCTGAAGCCAAGCCAAGCCAAGCCGCGCCGACCAGAAGAAGGATGTAATTTGCAAATTATAGCAAGGAGATGGGAAAGACTTTTTTCTGTATTAATTATATTTTATTTTGCAATCCTCTTTCGCTTTTTCTATTTTTAATAAATTAAATTATTTAATTATTTAATTTTCTTAACCCCTATCCGGTTTGAATATTGAAGCATTAGTCGACTTCGTGCAGGCTGAACCGCCCATTGACTTCCTCACTACCAGTGACGTCGACATTGCTTGCCTTGAGCCCTTGATCCAGATCTGGAGCCAAAATTGCGCATCTGCTGGCAATCGATTTTCACGATTTCGCCCCGTTGAAGAAACAATTTAAATATAGCACACAAAGCTTTCTCGCAAACACGATTACTTGTTCTTGGTTCTGATTCAGAACTTTATGATGCGTATATACAAAATAGCAAGTGACATTAAATCATCAAGTGTTGCACAGATGAGCTCGTTTACTGATGTTTGCACATGAATTTACAACTTAATCGAGCATCACTGCTCAGTTATGCTTCTGTATTTTTCTTGTTCAGTGATGCTTTTTTATGACATTTTACACAAGTAAGCCAGATATAGTCATTCCTTTCCATATTAAAGAATAGAAAAAAAGGGGAAAAAACGAAACCACGTTTGTAACATGACATCGAAGTTTTAAAGACGATGCTCAGTTATGCTCTGTATTTTACAGAGTGAACACGTCAGTGAAAAATAATTTTTTTTTTTTTAAAAAAAAAAAAACATAAAGGCAGTTGGATGATCCGGCTGCATGCATCTCGTCCTGGGAAAGTAGAAATTACAATGACAGGCTTAAAAGGTGACTAAGTCCGACAAGCAAAAGAAAAAAAAAATTCAACCAGAACGAGGTTGAACAGTGACATCAGTAAAAAGAGCTTCGCAATTAGAAAACTACAACCACCAGGTCCCAGCTCAAACTGTTGACTCTTCAAACTAGCATGAAACTAATGTTTGAGCTACTCCCTCGTGATATGCATTTACAGCTGGGTTACAGCTTAACTAAAAACTCAGATACATCATGTCAACATTACTCAAAAGAAATCAAGGTACATCTAATCCTTGCATTGCTTTTCCCAGGAGCAACTCCTGGATGATGTTTTTATCGGCTCTGTAACTCTTTGAGGGCACATCCAAAATATTTATCAAAATGATAACTTGGCTCATAGATGAAACAGGAGATGACATCCCTCAGAGTGATGACGCCTACAACTTCATTCTCATCGCCTTCAACAACATAAACTCGGTGAACAGATTTGGATGCTAGACTGTCTATGACACTCCCAAGACAAGCATTCGGAGAACAGACTACTGGTTGCGCTCTACTTGAATGATCCTTGGAAACCTGACCTTCTGAATCCAACGTCTTCAGGAAATCCATCACAGTTAACTGCCTGAAACAAATAAATAAACTATTAAAACGAAGATGCCAACAAAAGAATGCAGCAAGTTCTCACATGGACTAAATAAGCATAAATATGGTACAAAGAAAAATATAAATGCAAGAAAACTTTTACATGTTCACCTAAGAACCAGGAACAAATACAGCATTAGTAAGAAGCATTTAAATGCTACAACTTTCTGCTAACCCATCTATGAACATTTCCTACAATATGAATAGCATGAAATGATCTTAGGATGTATTTAATTGAACATCCTTCAATGGGGACCAGCACAATTTACCATATCATTGTTGGAGAAAACTTAGTGTTCTAACTAAACAAGTAGAATCTTTTCCATTGTCGATGTGGTGGTTATAAGTTATAACAACTTAAAAGTTAGAGAAATAAAACTCTTACCAAAATTAACTACCTGAAATTAGCAAATAGGTCAGGCTTGAGCAGCAAAAACCTAATGTCTCGAATGCTCACACTACCAACAATTTTGCATCCAGGGCCCTCAATGACAGGAAGTCCACCTATGCGGTTGTCCTTCATTCTTCTGAAGGCTTCAAGTATTAAGTCATCACTTTTGACACAGATGACCTAACAAGCAAAATCCATTTTAAAAGTTTAGTCTCTCTACAGGTAACATAAACAAGGAAAATTGTTATTCTAAATTTTATATTTCATAATATCAAATTTTCAATCCAACAAAAATAGTAAATTAAATGTGATAAGTAAAATAGAAGTATAGAATGGTAGAACCCGAGGTTGAAACTTTTCCTAGGTGAAAATCTAGGCTATGCGCGTTAATCCAGATGTTCACACCCAAGAGATAATCGGAATTCTCATACAGGAACACCCTTTTTCTGTTGAGCAGCAAAAACCAAAAAATAAAAAAAAGAAATGAGAGAGAATAAGAAGTCTGGAGATATCTTTGGCGGAGTTAGATGACTATTTATAGGTGAAACCCAACGGCCAAAAATTAATTTCAATGACTCAAAACCATCACACCTTAATGGACGAATCATAATCGCTGACAATGCTGACAACATGCTAATGTATGACCGACACATTAATTCACAATCACTATAACAGGTGACATTAAATTAGAGTTTCTAATTTTTCTCCAACAAAAAGGACATGTAGGCCCCAAATATTTTTTTGGGTGCTTTGCATTAACGTTATAGTAGATTGATTTTTTTTATCCAAAGAACTTTGCCAAATAAATTGCCCTGTGCAATTCCTTTCCCAGATTAAAGTGATATATGTTTTGTGCTGTTGTTGGTACCAAGCCTTTTATACTTGGACATTAAACGTAGACGCAAACACATGATTAGCTCATTGCACTTCAGAAAGGTTTGCTATGACTCTCAAGTTTTCACAGCACACATTTGTGCAATTTGAGATGCCTAGAAGTAAATTTCGTATAATAAATAAATAGATTGGTATTCCAAAATCCAATATTTCATGTTTCATCTCAGTCATTTATGCACCTACCGACAATATCCTTTCAACTTGATAAGAACAAACAAGCTATCACATTATTTCAATTTCTAATAATCTTTAAAGTGCAGGAGTTTTACAAAATTTAATCCAATGCTTTCACTTTGATAACAGAATGTAATAGTCCACTCAAATTACTGCATCTTCAAATGCTTCGCAAATTGCAGCACATCATAAGAAACATATTACTTGATTCTTTAGTTTCTTTTCTGAGCATTTTACACATGAATATTTAATATGAAAATTTCTCTTTTGGCCCTTGTTCCAATACCAAATACAAAATAATGTGTCATAATATACCGTGAAATATCATGTTATTTACAGAACTGTTCTTATGGAAATGAAACATGTCAAATATATCTTCTATTACCAAACCAAACTAACAATTCATCAAAGTTTTTGTTATTCTTGGTCCAAACTAATTGCTTATAATAGCATATCATTCCATCTCAAGAATAAGAAAGGAGGCCAAAACCAGAATTTACCAGAATAAATAAAAGGATGATATGAAAGTTTGATATTTTCATGGGTGTACCACAAGAAGCTCCATAGGTAACAAATTAGCATTAGCATCAAGACAGAATCTTCATGTCACATTACCAAGAGTGAGAAATCATTTTAAAACTTATGTTGGATCACAATTATATAAGTTGGAACATTTCCTAAAAACTAAAGCTTTTGAGATAAGTAGTCATATCTTTAACATGGTACCAAAACAAGGTCAACACTTTACATCCATTTGTTTTTGTGGTTTGTTGTGCTACTCTCTCTTATTGTTTGTTGTTGTTTGGATCCACATCTATGATGGACTGGACAAATAAGTATGTAGCCCATTCCTCTATCTTGCAGGTATTTAGATCATAAATTTAGTTTATGGGATCATAAATATATAAATTGTGGGACTTTCCTATAAGCTTAAGCTATAACATCAAGTTAAAAATGATTGAGTGATCCAAAAGCTCAAGTTGTTGAGAAAAGATTGAGATTATATATTTGTGATCATACAAGTTAATAATCTAATTACGTCTGTGGATTAATAAGTAAACCTATGTACAACAAAGAGGAAAGGACCCTTTAGCAATTCTTGGAGGTGGATTCAAAAGGGAGACTAATAGACCTCAGCCGTCACCGACGAGAAATCGTACTAAGCACGCCCTAGGAAGACCATAACAAATACTAGACACCTAACTCTAAACCCTAGACGCCTATTTATAAGACTTTCCTACTTAGCGAACCGAGTATAACACACCAACCCGGATCTGCTTTATTACATCACCTACTAATAGTATTGGGCCCGTAACATTGCCCCTCCCCCCCCCCCCCCTAACTATAGTCTTGTCTTCGATGCTATGTATTAGTTGGTCTTTTCTCAAACTTTTTCTGGATCCCACTGCGTATAAATTGAAATTACTGTACGATCTCGTTTATCAACAATATACTTCTTTACCGCAAAAAGCTCTTCCTCTACCCATCATACATGCAAGCAGTGTCAAGTCTTCCAATGTATTATTGTAGCATTCTCAACCTTCATTTCATAAGACATTTTACTTATATTGTCATCTAGATCATTTGGCCAACACAGATTTAGATCATCTTTGAAAAAATTAGTTATGTCATTATCATCCCCTTTAGAGAGTTCACCACATTCAATACTCACCACATCTATAGTTGCAAAAGCCTTATCAATAATAGGAGTGTGCTCAATTACTTCTTGTTTGCTTACCTCCTTCTATTTGCCATCAAATTTCTTCTCTTCATAGTAGCATTCATCAAGGATCGTAGTTGCAAAAAATTGACTAAATCTGTTTATTATTTCTTGCTTCAACCCTTCTCAAGAAAGATTGAGAATCTATTGTTTTAACCCTCGAAACCAATAGTCTGCTTGTCCCTCCATATGAACAAACGCCGTAGGAATTTTATAGTGGTCTAGCGTGCCTTGAATGTCGAAATATTGGATATATCTACCCATCGACAATCACATCCGCACCCTCTCGCATTTTCTTCTCCCTAACTAACTCTCTCAGGATTGTTTTCATCGCACATAAAACGTCAAGATGACGATTCATCTCCACATAATGTTAAGCAACCTCACTTCTCGTCATCTTCTCTTCTAACTTCTGTCTCTCTTTTTTTTATTAATAATCTCTTTTTTTTTTCAAACCAGTAATTTCTCTCTAGTTTTTTTCTCAACCCTAATCTATATATGCCGCATGTGCGCTGCAAATATAGTGTCGCGTGTCCTTCCTCTTCCTCCCCCCGGTCACTGCAATGTTTGCCACCGCTATAGTACCATTACTACAGTACATGCGCTACAGTGCTATTGCTACAGTAACCTCGCCAAACCCTTTCATTGCTACAGTACTCACCACACATGCTGGAAGCTTTCTGATAAGAGATCCGCCGCTCAGATCTACTACTGACAACGAAATTTCTTCCACCTTTATCTATCGCCGTAGGTCAAACTAATTGATAGACCTCAGCCGTCACCGGCGAAAAATCATGCAAACGCCCTAGGAAGACAATAACAAAATATTAGACACTCAACTCTAAACCCTAGACGCCTATTTATAAGACTTTCCTACTTAGCGAACCAAGTATAACACACCAATCCGGATCCGCTTAAGTATATAACCTTGTAATAGTATTGGCCCGTAACAGAGACATCCATCTATACAAGGAGAAAAAATAAGAAGATAAATCACAAGAAAATAAGCAAAATAAATCACAAGAAAATGAGCAAATTATGGGTTTTAACCTCATGAATTTTGATCTAGTACTATACTAGAATATATTATTAGGAAAAATCTAACAAATAGAAGCCAACATGTTGTGTTGTTTTAGTCAAGGTTTTAAGTATTGGTCATTTGGTCTATACTAGTGTGCCAATCTAGAGTGAGTACCCATGTCCATAACATAACTACACATGTTACAAACGGATTTGATTAGTTTTATTTAAAAATATGATATATATATATATATACACATAATAGGACTAGTACAAACTCAGTTATATTAATCAATACCGATCGATTTTTTAAACCATGGGTTTAGTACATCTAGAAAGCTCTGAATGGTCCTTGAAATAGGAAGAAGTTCGCAATAAAATAGAAACAAGCAAGAGAATGCTACAAATCTAGAGACAACCTATTTAATATGTCAACGTCAAATATTTAAGACCATTAATCTTCAAGCAACTAAAGCTAAAACAAGGAATTAAATATTACTGAAACTATGAATAGAAAAGGTTGGGCATAAAATAAAAATAGAATCTGTAGCTTCCAAAAGTGAAAAGGTCATATGTGATATAATAATTCACAAATGTTAGCCGCAAGCCTGCGAGTAACCTCTTCAGATGTCATAAAAGGAAGACCAAGGTCTGAAAGCGGGTATGCAGCTATGCAATCAAACCAGTCCCTCCCTGCGCATTTCTGGAGACCTTGTACAACTGCTGTCTGGGTAATAAAGTTCTTAACATGTGGATAGCCAGGTTCAACAACAGGGACACTTCTTAATCTATATTTTGACAGCAACAGTAAAACAGTTAGCATGGAACTATCTTGCCCAACAGGGAGGAATGGTGCCCATCGATATGATTCCATTAGTGATTTGACCTAGAACCACAAATTGAGGCAAATAAAGCAAAGCTTTAAGCATCAACAGACGTAATAAACTTTGTAATACCAAGGAAATGTAAAATAGGCAGTGCTTACAGTTGTTGACCTAAGAGGTTCTTCTTGAAGGATCTTGTAGAAATTCTCTCCCAAATTATCAGCAGGCGATGAAGCATCCATTCCAGTTCTTCCTTTTTCTGCAGCCAGTCCTCCAGTGACTGCTGCACCAACAGCAGCAGGAGTCAATCCAGCTAATGTAGCCGGTCCAGTTGAACCCAAGCCTGTTGCTCCAATTGCTCCAACCGTGCCTGCTCCCACACCAACTGCTGCTGCTGAACCTGCAGATAGAGCAACAGCTGCAAGCTCTGCATTTTCTAGAACCCAGAGAATGATTGCGGCGTAGTCAATAACTCCAAGATATATCTCCCTCCACTCCATGCTATTATCTCCTTTAGGATTCCTTACAGGGGCAGTCATTATGTTGTGCTCTGAAAGAATCCGAACTGCATCAAGAACTGATGACTCTCCTGATATCTCAATTACTGCACAAGACTTGTTAAGTTTAAGATACTTGTTGTGAAAAAGCAAGATTCATTATGCAACTACTGGAAAACCCTCAGAAAATCAAGTATCCAAAATATTTAACGAAGCAGAAAAAGAAATGCTCAGAACGAATTTCCTACAACCAACATATTAGGAAGCAATACTACAAAAGGACAAAGGAATAAAGTATTAGGAATAAGTGTGATGTGCCTAAATGATACAGAGGACAATTAACAGTGAGATGTACCTTTGCCTCCTGGAACTTGTGGAAATGATGAAACAGGAATCTCTGCAAACGCAGAAGTCAGACATTCCTGCAAACAATATGGCAATTTCTTTTTTGACTGGATAGCCTCAAAATAAGCATCACAGCTTGGAAGTCTAGAGCTTGATTCAGTGGAAGACATTCCCAAGAACTGTAAGCTAGATCATCAACAGGTACAAGTTTTCCAACTGCAGGCAGCTATTATAATTCAAGTTAGCAACACAATCAGTTCTCATTATCAATTCAAACCAGCAAAAGAAGTAACTCATGGAAAAAATAGGATGCTTGCCAAATCTAAGTAGAATGTAAGAAAAGGTAATTAAGAATCCTATAGCATGAAGCAACATGCTACTAGTCGTCATATATACTCTCACCTGTCTCCTATGTGTCAATAAATTTTCAAAATTGCTAAAATTTAATTCTCTGCCATCATGAACAAGTCAATTTGTAGAATCCAAAGTTCGAGACCAGTGAGATTTAGCAAATTGATCAATAATTATGAAGAAGTCTGTAGCATAGACCAATATCTAGCTTGTTGTATATTGTAACCAAAACTCTGATAGCCCCTATAATGCCCTTTTCATGCCTGGTAATACATAATATTAGCATTTGGCCCTCAAAGGGCACATGACAATTGGACACCTAAGGTAGTTAGTTTCAGTGTCAATTTACCACCCCCACCCCTTTTCTTTTCTTAAAAAAATTGTGGCAATGGCTATATCAAGGGTAAAGGGTCTCAAATATGACAAGCCAATTACTCAAAACTGACCCAGAACTCAAATACTTGCTCACAGATATATTTTCATGTTAGGTTCTCAGATTTTCCTTGGAATCATCAAGGTGTCTTCCCTATTGGCATCCTCAAGTGCAAGGACTAGGGAACGGTCATCAAAAGGTGCATTGTCTTAAGCAAGATGATGATCTACTCTACTTCATATTCATCATAAGGATTGACTTAAGGATGTATCCAATTTCAGGTCAAAGGTCCGAACATAACAAAGCATGTATCCAATTCAAAACTAGGCTTGCATGCTTAAGTTTGGTTTCCTAGAAACCCTTAGGACTTACTGAACTCAACAATATCCTGCTGGTCGAGCTTGATAAAGCTCTTCAAGAGCACGCAGGCGGGTGAACGGCGAAGCAGGCGCGGCGCCTGCGTGCGTGAGGAAGGACTGTGCGCAAGGAGGTACTACAGTAGCTTGTTAAAAAAAAACAACAGTGAGTTGAAAAAAGAATCAGAGAGTTGGAAAAAAAATTCGGTAACTATAGCAAACACTGTAGCGATTTACTGTAGCATCAAAAAATTTCAGAAAAAATTGAGGAGAGATGGATCATTATTCTGTTGTGTTAGATGAGATGAAAATGATGTTGAGGGAGTTAGTTCGAGAGAACAAAAGGCAAGAGAGTGGGAATGTACTTGTTGATAGACAGACTTATTCAACCTCAAGCAATGTCCTGAAGAATACAACATAGAGTCAAAGTACCATGGAAGATAGACGGCCGCTTCGCATTTATGTGGACTTACGCGGATTTGATGAAACTGCTCCAGAAGATTGGATTGCCCAGCTGAGTATTTTTTCCACATTAGAGGTACACAAGATGATTATAAATTTCCTCTGGCATTTGTTCGTATGGTGGGACCAGCATATGATTGGATTCGACAGTTACAATGACAGATTCCTAATCTTGATTGGGAAAGGTTGAAACAAGAAATGATGCAAAGATTCAGTGCAGCTCTTGATCAAACCTACTATGAAGATGACGGTGTAAATCATGTTAATTCAGAAGAGGACATGATCAGCACTGCTATTGAAGCATCCAAGAGAGAGGATGAGAAAAATGTTTTGCGGGGTCATCCAGGATTGCTTATACCAGAAGATGCTGATCTTGTTATAAATGCTAAACTAGCGCATGGAACGACCATTGAAGAGGGAGTATTGCATCCAACACCTGAAGTTGATACCACGGGTCAAACTATTCAAGTGTCAATTAAGGAAGAAGTAGATATTTTACTAGAGCTGGTTAATGGAAACAATAATACATTTGATAGTGTAGAAACTTCGGAAGGTAAAGACCCATCTGTAGCCACCTACAAGAGAGCCAAGTCTACTTTAGCTATTGAAACTTTTGAAGAAACTAGAGAGCTGAAAGCTAAATTTGTCAAGCACAAGCAGGCAAATGATGTAATACTTGACGCACAAGTAGATGATCAAGCACAAGAAGCTGTCAAGCTTGAGGCGGCCATGTTTACTGTTCTTGCTTTAGCAACTTATCGAGCGATTTGGGATCCCAGCAACATGCTTAGGGTCGACCTATTTGGTGCACCAGCTTCTACAACTTACCGAGCGATTTAGGATCCGGGCAAAATAAAGTTTTTCAACCTTGAAGACAAGACTAGTTTGAGAGGGGGGCAATTGTTACGGGCCCCATTTTCATTAGTTGTTAGCCCATTATCTCTAGAGGGTAGTGGTTATTTAATAAAGCGGATTCGAGTTGAGTTGTCATATCTGGTTCGTTTAATAGTTGAGTTGTATAAACAAGGGCCTAAGGTTGTAGTTAGGATTTGTGAAGTATTTTATATTGTCTTCATGGGCGTGCTTTTGCACGAGAGTCGTATCATTATGTCTCCTTACTTCGCTCTTCAGGTTCTTCCTTCATCCTATTCCATCGTGACTCAGATTTATTGTAGGCCTCACTTTTTTCTTTTTATTAACCTCATTCAACCCGATTGGTGCAGATCTTCAATATTCCAAACCAAGGATCAATAAGTCTCAAGAAAGTTGTTCATTGCCTACAACTCCTCAATTTGGATCTACATACCCTAAATAGAAGAAATGTTAAAGCCTCAAAGCCCTCGGTTAGGTGTTTTGTTTGTTTGCCTCATATTGCCTATCAACCTTGTTGTACAGAGTTTCAAAATGAGACATCCTCAACCATTTGGCTGATAACTATGTGATACCTTGCATTTTGATAGTAATTTTGATGGTCATTTCATGATAAATCTAGGCTTATTTTGACACTTTTATACTCTTTATAGGCTTATTTCCTTCATATCTTCGGATCTTCACTTGTTGGTGCTTTTGTGGAATTTTAGGTAAAATCACTCTTTTTCGACATATTTTGGAGATTCTAAAGCCATGAGACGATTTCTTATGCGAAAACGAAGCTATACGTCAAATTTGGGCCAAAACGGAGTTAGCCTGAAAAATACGGCCAGGTGGGGTTCACCATCCCAGTCGCCAACCGGCAGAACACTCTAGAGAGCTTCACAGCCGGATGAACCCCACCGAGTTCACCATATTTCTTGTAAGCCGAGAACTGCACAGTGAGAAGCACAGCCAGGTGAACCCGGCGGGGTTCACCGTGCTTCTTTCGCCCAGAACTTCACAGAGAGAATCACGGGCAGGCGAACCCGGTGGGGTTCACCCGTGATTCCAACCCAGTCGCGAGCGAGACCGACTTTCACTCGATTTTTCCCTGATTTCTCACTCGTTTGGAGTCCGAATTTGGAAAGTAAGGTGTCTATGGAAAGCTCTTTCAGAGGCGAACGCACGAGAAGAAAAAGCCCTAATTTTCTTGCCCTAATTAACGAGTAATGAGAGGATGAATCGGCGGGGACGGAAGAACACGACGACGAGATGATTTTTGAAGATTTTCGGAGATTGAGACACCAGATCATCACAATTTCTTCAGGATTCCTTCGGTTCATCATCTCCTTCCTCTCAATTTTGTGTCCTTGTACTTTTCTTTTCATTAAAAGATAAATTTTGAGCGTTTCAATGACGATTGTAGCGTAAACCCTATTTCGGGGCTTGGTTGAAGCCTGTTGATAATTTTGATCGCAAACTTTGTTTCTATTTTTCTTTATTTAGAATGAACTGTGAGCATACTTTACTTTGACGTATTTATTTTGTGATTTTACCTTAGCCGAGTATTTTCATGTATTAGCCGTTACGATTCATATCGAGATAAGGGTCGTAAAGGTGGAACCTCTTAGTAAAACTTGTGAGACCTCGACACGAGAGTGCTTGATCTCACTCGAGGATTTCATAGTCTGTCATAGAACTTATTGGGTTCGTCTTAGAACAATCCACTGCAAGAGTAGGAGGTCGGTCTAAGTCGAACACCGGGGTGTATGCTCAAGAGAGGGCACCTTGTACCCTAGGGTTAGACTCCATGTGTAAAATCAATAATCCAGATAATTAATATCTGTCTTGTGCGATTGAATAATTCTTCGTTGTGGAAACCATAGCCCTGATATCTCACTCATATCTTCTCTCTACTGTCATAGTCGTGATTGCTTGTTTTCGATTTTTGCTTTCAAAACCCAATTTCGATTCGCCTAGCTATTAGGACTCGGATTTTCTGGTACTCAACCTTGTTCCCCGTGGGATTCGACATCTTTTATATTACTTCGACATAACCATGGACTTGCGGGACGTGTCAAGTTTTTGGCGCCATTACCGGGGATCAACGGTTGATATTAGAATGCTTCCGAGAATTGGTAGACTAGGCCTTAGGTTAGATTTTCCTTACTGCACTGCTATTTTCTTTTTCTTTTTATTTACTTGCTATCTTAGAACTTTATAATTTTGACTGACCGTTTTATGCGAAGAAGTTCTAGGGCAGGTACATTCTTTGACATTGATCCAAAAATCGAGCGCACCTTCAGGACAAGAAGGGAGCAAAATCAAATTCTGAAGAAAGAAGTCATGAACCATCCAGAAGTAGAAAATCAGATGGAGCACATTCAGCTTGATGTGAACAATGACCGAGTATCACAACCAATGGGGAATAACTATAACAACAGGACATTGAAAGATTACTCTGCTCCTTACACTTATGGTTTTCAATCAGGAATTGCTAGGCCTGCTGTTGAGGCCAATAACTTCGAAATAAAACCTGCTTTTCTTTCTATGGTGTAACAAAACCAATTTGGTGGTTCTCCTCTTGAGGATCCCAACATGCACCTCTTTATTTTTCTAGAATATTGCGATATGTTGAAAATTAATGGTGTGTCTGCCGATGCTATCAGGTTGCGACTATTTCTCTTCTCTTTGAGGGACAGGGCGAGAGTTTGGCTACACACACTACCTGCTGCTTCAATAAGAATATGGGCAGAGCTTTCTCAAAGCCTTTCTCTCAAAGTACTTCCCTCTATCAAAGACAATTCAATTGCGAAATCAGATAACGAGTTTCATGCAAAAGGATGGAGAGTCTCTATATGAAGCTTGGGAGAGGTTTAAAGAGCTCCAAAGGATGTGTCCACATCACGGAGTTGAGACTTGGGTTTTGATCCAAACGTTCTATAGCGGTTTGGATTACAACACAAGACTTACAGTGGACGCTGCAGTAGGAGACGCTTTGATGAATAGGAGAGTTGAGGATGTAATAAACCTTCTCGAGGACATGGCGATTAACCATCACCAATGGACATCTGAGAGAGGTATTTCTACCAAGAAGTCAGATAAGTATGACTTAGACTCTCTTACTGCACTTACAGCTAAGGTGGATAATTTGACTAAAAAGCTTAATTCTTGGTCTGTTAATTCGATGGATATTAACTCTATTTCTTGTGAGGTCTGTGGAGTTGTAGGTCATACAGGGACAGATTGCCAGGTAGGAGATAGACAGATGAGTGCGATCAACCTTGAGCAATTGAATGCTGTTGGAAATTTTAACCCGAACAATAATCCATACTCCAGCACATTCAATCCAGGGTGGCGCAACCACCCAAATTTCTCTTACCGGACAACTCAACCAATTCAGCTTGGGCAAGCACCGTCACAACAAGCCCAGCCCCCACAAGGAAACTTTAGGCAACCCCAACAGAACAATTTCAGACCGCCAAGATTTCAAGCTAGGAATTACAATGCGCCACCACCACAGCCAAGGCCTAATAATGATTCAAATCTGAGCAAGCAACTTGAAGGACTGACAGACATGATGAAGATGATGATGACAAGGATGGACTCCCTGGAAACACATAATAAAATGCTAGAAAGTCAGCTAGCCCAGCAAGCTAGCTCGTCTTCCAGAGCGCCAAGCAAGCTTCCATCCCAACCAGAGATAAACCCGAGGGAGCATTGCAATGCAATCTCCACTCGGAGCGGCAAGCAACTTGAAGATCCAAAGATGCCGACCAATGACAGGATAGATGAGTTGACTACTGAACCTGTGGAACCACATTCAGATGTAACACCGATGGTATCTGAACTAGCTGAAGAAGAGCGGCCCTATGTGGGACCGCCTGCATACAAGCCACCGATTCCTTTTCCATAGAGACTTGTCAAGGCTAAATTGGACAAGCAGTTCGAGAAGTTTTTAGAAGTATTAAAGAAACTTTACATTAACATCCCTTTCGTTGATACTCTTTCGCAGATGCCGACTTATGCAAAATTCCTGAAAGACATCTTATCAAACAAGAGGAAGCTAGAGGATCAAGGGACTGTTGTACTTACTGAGGAGTACAACGCCATCATTCAGAACAAGCTCCCTCAGAAACTTAAAGACCCAGGCAGTTTCTCCATACCCTACCAGATTAGGGAAATATCCTTTCAGAGAGCTTTGTGCGATCTAGGAGCAAGCGTTAGCCTCATGTCATTATCACTTTGTAAAAGGCTAGACCTAGGGGATTTGCAACCAACTAGTATTTCTATACAGCTTGCAGACAGATCTGTGCCTCACCCAGTTGGTATTCTAGAGAACGTTTCTATTAAAGTAGGAGATTACTTTATCCCTGCTGATTTTATTGTTTTGGAGATTGATGAGGATGACAGGCTCCCTATCATTCTGGGGAGACCTTTTCTTGCTACTGCTGGCGCTGTTATAGATGTCAAGAATGAGAAACTGTCTTTGAACATCTGTGGCAACGTTATTCAATTTGATTTAACTGACACTTTGAAAAAACCTTCTCTTGTAGGTACATGCTGCAGTATTGATATCTTGGAAAAGACTACACAGGATGTTGAGCCGCCAAGGAGAGAAGTGGACCCATTGAAGCTTACATTGACAACCCCCACCAAGAATGCCAAGAGCTACAAAGCACGCACCAAGTTTTGGCATGATAAGCGCATTGCAAAGAAGAAATTTCTTGAGGGAGACAAAGTACTTCTATTTAATTCAAGACTTCAACTATTTCCAGGAAAGCTTCGCACGAGATGGTCCGGTCCTTTTACAATTCAGAAAGTTCAACCTTATGGTGTCATCACAATTTGGACAGAACGAACTGGAAGTTTCACAGTTAACGGGCACCGCCTCAAGCACTACTTTGAAGACGAGCGGGTTGAAAGAGAGGAAATTCTTACTCTCTCAGACCCCACAAATTCACAACTCCGAAAACTCTTATGGTCGAGCTACCGACCTTAAACTAGCGCTCTTGAGAGGCAACCCAAGTTTTTTTTATTACTTTTTAGTCTTCATGCATTGATTTAGACCTTCTTTTACGGTATTGATTTCCTTTTATTAAATTTTTGGTTTTCTAGAAGGGATTGCTACTAATTTGATGTCTCTTTATGTTGTAGGAAGAGGTTGGAGTGCATGAGAATTTTTCCAGATTTTTCTAGAATTTTTCGAGTTAATCAGTGCAAATCACGGGCAGGTGAACCCCACAGGGTTCGGGGTTCACCAGTATTCTATCTGCGCAAGAACTATCCAGTGAGCTTCACAGGCAGGTGAACCCCACTATCTTTCCGAACTCCAGAGAATTTCCAAAATGCTTCACGGCTCGGTGAACCCCAGCGGGTTCACCCGTGATTCTGTTGCATCAGCCCGACCCCAGTATACTTCACGGGCAGGTGAACCCGGGCGGGTTCACTGGAATTTCAACCTACGTTCACCCGAAACTAGGGCACCACACGCGACTCTTCCGCCGCCGCCTCCTGTCCCGACGAAATCCGCCCGATCGCGCTATCTTCTCACCTCCTTAACACACGAAGGCGACTTCCCCCACATCGATCCACGTTTCCCCCAAGATCTAGACAGGTTTCATCTCTTTTTGCTAAAATCTCATCCCGAATTTTTTGTACCGCCAGTTTTCGGAGCTTCTTCCCCGTGATCGGGCCGTCCGCCTGTCTTTTGAACACATGAAAGAGATCTTCAAAAGTCCGGTCAAGGTTTCCCTTTCCTCCGCACAAGATTCTTTTTCGATCGGTTCCAGATCCTCGCCTCACCTAATCTCAAGAGTTTTTCCGGCGATCTGCTGCCGCCTTCCTCCTTGCAAGCCAGTTTTCCTCAACGCCGACAATTTCCTGATCTCGCCACCACCATGCCTCCACGAACCAAGGTCATGGCTGCCAAGAAGACCGCGCGGCCGACACCAGCGTTCTCAGATTCGTCCTCCACCGACGATGAGTACGAGCGCATGCCTACACCTCCATCTCACCGGCCGTCTTCAACCACGCCTGGATCTTCGTCTCGTCATGGGCGCACATCTGCCAGTCGATCACAGCCATACACCTCGATTCCGAACGAGTTCGGGATCATCTTTCGCGACGCTGGGCAGGAACAACGCTATCAGATATTGCGCCAGCGCCGAGTTCTCAACACGAGGTATCTTGATAGAGGTACACTGCAGATGCTTGGGATGCTAGGGGATGTCGACATGATGTACGCCGCAGTGGGTCTGGAGCAGTTCCAGCGTCTATTTTCTCCCACTTATGTTGGCGTGACGTTAGAGTTCTTGAGTTCTTTAGAAGTAAAAACAGATCTTATTCCAGAGGATAACCCAGGGCATTTAACATTTCGATTGGGTAATATCGAACACAGCCTCACTCTTTCACAGTTGCGTAATATATATGGTTTTCCGGAGCCATGTGTTCGCAGAGTCCCCACTAAGTTCAGTGAGCAGGGTTTCTGGGGTTCTGGGGCGCAATTACAAACGAGCACATCTACTCTGCTCGCATGGCCCGTGCATCTAGCTTATGCAATCCAGTGATCAAGTATGTCCACAGCGTGTTGGACCACACCCTATTTGGCCGCAGCGAGAGTGATGGTATGGTTCGGCAGACCGAGCTATTTTATGTGTATGCTTCACAGTTTCAGAGTGGACTCTGGGTACTATCTGGCAAAGCAATTTAGCCGCGTCGCCCGTTCTTTGAAGGGGGCGATAGTGATTGGCAGCTTGATCACACATTTGGCAGTTTCTTTGGGCATCATCTCCTACGGCACATTGGAAGCTACTGGCAGCAACAGACTCGACATTGAGTCTTGTGTTGCCATGAAGCTGATCATTCACAAGAGTGATTCATATTGCATGACATTTAAAGGGAGTCCATTCTGCCTGCCCCTGCTAAACCCAGAGCGCACATCAGTCAAAGTCCGTGGAAACTAGCGTATCCAGCCAATTGAGGACGCACAGCCCGATCTAGTCGACACTGCACCACCAGCATCAGGCGCCTTTTCTTTTGGTGGCACCTCTTCTCACGATTCTATAATGTCTGTATTGCAGGAAATTAAAGAAGAGCAACTACATCAACGGGAGATGATTGATCACCTGGACACCACCGTTTCCCGCATCCAGCAGAACCAATCTTCGCATTGGGAGTCCATGGAAGCACACATGCAGAGACAGCACAAAATGATGGGATCGGTGTGGGAAAAGCTCTCTGCGATGGACGAGCGTCTCTCCTTCATCAATGAGGAAAACATGGCTCGCATGGACATCTCTTCCGACGAGGAGGCCGAGCCCGACTATAGTGCACGTGAGAAGAGCAAGAGCTCCCGAGCATCTGGCTCTCACTCGCGCAAGAGGAGGTAGCCCCCCCCCCTCCCCCACATCAGCATCGGTGTCATCATCCACTCCTCTCACATCATGGTATTGCATAGAAGACTATGCAAACTTTTAGAGTGGGTGAGCTTTCTATACTCCGGTTTCTATTTTCTTGCTGCATATGGCTATTTGACTGTGATCGCTTGACTTTACTATGTTTGAATGGATACTTCTATTATGTGATGGATATTCTGGCATTGTATCTTATATGCCATTTTATTCGTAGGTCTGGTCCACTTCTTCAGGCCCCACTCTGTGATAGACTTGTATGACACTATTTTTCTTGCTTGTGTCCGCACTTTGTTATGGTTATTATGCTTTTCATTCATGCTGTGTAAATTTTTCCATGAGTTTGAGTTTGCATGTATATGAGTCTTGTCCTATGATGGCTATTTCAAAAAATTTATTTTGAGTTGAATGCATAATTGGGTAGGAATGATCAAAAAATTAAGTCTGGAGTAATACCTCATTGTTAGATTGTTAGAGATACTTTTTGATCATGTCCATTTATTCTATGATTTTGAAATTTTGTGATTTGGATTGGTTTGAGTTGTTCATTAGTGGGTCAAATATTTCCATGATTGTTTAATCAACTAAGGCTTGCAACTTACATGAGAATCATACTGAGATACATATTCACTTAGTTATTCTTTGAATTCCTTTCTGTTATTGGGAAGACACTACATGCGTTCAAAAAGGATCTGTTATCAACTGCTGATATAAAATAAATAATATATATATATATATATATATATATATATATATATATATATATATATATATATATATATATATCACCTTTAGATTCTTCTACTTGACACTGCGCAAAATTCGCAGTGGTACCGAAGGACATTAGTTGAAATATAAGATATGTGAAGTTGAAATCAATAAAGAGACTCCTCTACTTGGCATTGAGAAAAATTGGCAATGATACCTAAGGTTATGAGTTGAAGGCTATTGCAATAATCAGTGCATCATACCCTGATGGAACAATTGAGTTAACCCCAACGATTTGAATAGGAAAGATTGGAATTACATAAGTGTTATGTGTAGGCTTGATTGAATCCTATGTTTGCTGCTTACTAGGTTGTTTGGCATCTAAAAATTGTGGGATTAAATTGTTGAACACTTTGAAACAACCATTTACTAGATTTCTCCTGATTAGATTTTGGAATGTTATTAAATAATTCTCTAACTTGGATGTATGTCTCAACCCAAAAGATTACTCTTACTCCTATCATGTGTTTCAATTTATTTTATTGCTTGAGGACAAACAAAGATTTAAGTCTGGAGTATTTTGATACCTCGCATTTTGGTAGTAATTTTGATGGTCATTTCATGATAAATCTAGGCTTATTTTGACACTTTTATACTCTTTATAGGCTTATTTCCTTCATATCTTCGGAATCTTCACTTTTTGGTGCTCTTGTGGAATTTCAGGTAAAATCACCGTTTTTCGACATATTTTGGAGATTCTAAAGCCATGAGACAATTTCTTATGCGAAAACGAAGCTACATGTCAAATTTGGGCCAAAACGGAGTTAGCTTGAAAAATACGGTCACCATCCTAGTCGCCAACCGGCAGAACACTCCACAGAGCTTCACAGCCGGGTGAACCCCACCGGGTTCACCAGATTTCTTGTAAGCCGAGAACTGCACAGTGAGAAGCACTGCCAGGTGAATCCGGCGGGGTTCACCGCGCTTCTTTCGCCCAAAACTTCATAGAGAGAATCACGGGCAGGTGAACCCGGTAAGGTTCACCCGTGATTCCAACCCAGTCGCGAGCAAAACCGAGTTTCACTCGGTTTTTCCCTGATTTCTCACTCGTTTGGAGTCCGAATTTAAAAAGTAAGGTGTCTATGGAAAGCTCTTTCAGAGGCGAACGCACGAGAAGAAAAAGCCCTAATTTTCTTGCCCTAATTATCGAGTAATGAGAGGACGAATCGGCGGGGGTGGAAGAACACGACGACAAGGCGATTTTTGGAGATTGAGACACCAGATCATCACGATTTCTTCAGGATTCCTTCGGTTCATCGTCTCCTTCCTCTCAATTTTGTGTCCTTGTACTTTTCTTTTCATTAAAAAAGAGATTTTGAGCGTTTCAATGACGATTGTAGCGTAAACCTTATTTCGGGGCTTGGTTGAAGCCCGTTGATAATTTTGATCACAAACTTTGTTTTATTTTTCGTTATCTGGAATGAATTATGAGCATACTTTACTTTGACGTGTTTATTTCGTGATTTTACCTTGGCCGAATATTTTCACATATTAGCCGTTACGATTCATATCGAGAGAAGGGTCGTAAAGGTCGTGGAACCTCTTAGTAAAACTTGTGAGACCTCGACACGAGAGTGCTTGGTCTCACTCGAGGATTTCATAGTCTGTCATAGAACTTATTGGGTTCGTTTTAGAACGATCTACCGCGAGAGTAGGAGGTCGGTCTAAGTCGAACACCGGGGTGTACGCTAGAGAGAGGGCACCTTGTACCCTAGGGTTAGACTCCTTGTGCAAATTCAATAATCCAGATAATTAATATCTGTCTTGTGCGATTGAATAATTCTTCGTGGTGGAAACCATAGCCCTGATATTTCACTCATATCTTCTCTTTACCGTCATAGTCGTGATTGCTTGTTTTCGATTTCTGCTTTCAAAACCCAATTTTGATTCGCCTAGCTATTAGGACTCGGATTTTCTGGTACTCAACCTTGTTCCCTGTGGGATTCGACATCGTTTATATTACTTCAACATAACCGTGCACTTGCGGGGACGTGTCACTATGCTACTGTTGGAAGTGGGAATGGCCTATAAGCAAAGTAAATGTTCAATTTAGGAAAAAAAAAAAACATGTAATCCAACTAAAGGCAAGACCATTATTTAAATATTGATTCAAACTAATGAGTTGATGTTGGCTTAAACTAATATGGCTCAGTATGTATACATATTATTGTTTAAACTGATAGCATATGGTCAAAATACCATGCTATGTATACTATACAATACCTGCTACAGATAGTAGAATAGGTATTTAAAACATTGGGCAAGGCCAACCTTAAGATGCACCTAAGCGATCCTATTGTTCAAGGTGTAAGTTGAAAAGTCATAATCTTCACAAGCCCCGTCTGGTAGAAAGATTCCCTAAATGTAGTCACAAGCAAGGTTTCAAAAACTGGTCCGGCGAGCCACTGGACCGGTACGGTACCGGTACCGGTACCGTGCATACCAAATGGAACCGACGAGCGCAGGCGAGCGAAGGTGAGAAAAATCAGCGGACGGCGTTAGCGGAAGCTTCGATCGCCGGCAGCTTCGATCGAAGCTTCCGCCGGTAGCTTCCACCGTCGGCGGAAGCTTTGATTGAAGCTTCTGCCGCCTGCTGCAGCTTCTACCACCGTCTGCCAGCTTCCGTCAACCGTCCGTCTGCTCCGACCACGTTCCGAACCGGTAGCCTAGCGGACCGGTACGTACCGAGGATACCACTCGGTTCGGAACAAAATTGGAAACACTGGTCAGAAGATGCTTCATGCTTCCCCCATCTAATCTTTCCAAGTCAGTAGTATATCCTCCCAAATTTGACATCTCACTTGGAAAGACTTTGAATCCTAAGCAACTTAGATATTCCTTCTATTGTAAGCCGTCAAATAGTCATGATCTAGCCTTACATCCCCATAATAGGGAGTCAACCCCAAGGAAGGCAAGGTTCTATGGACGAAAGATTGAAATTAACAAAAAAGGAACTAAAACAAACCCAAAGATAGATCCAAAATAACTAAAGGGCTACGGATTGGGAGTCAAGTGTCTAAGTCCAAGAAACAAGAAGCTAGAAATAATAAGTGGAGTCATTACAATAAGGTATATTTATAAAGATAAAAAGAAGACATTTGGGCATCTCCAGACTAATGAAGCTCCTCTAACCAATTCAACACATTTGCTAATATCTTGATCCCTTAAACTACACCACTAGTCATTAATGACCGGTTACCATAAGACAAAAGAAGTATATGATTAGATTATTTCAGAAATATTTCCTTAAACTGTAATAAAATCTAAACTAATCTTGTTTATAATTAGTTTGTGATCTAAGTTGAGTTTGGGTTAAAAACAATTTACCAGATGACAGTAGATAGGGCTCAACGTGGCTAAAGATTCATTCCTTGGGTCAATTTTATCAAAATAAACCTAGGGTAAAATTAGGTTCTCATGCACTTGCCAATTGAGCATCAAACATTGATTCACGCTCGACCTTACCCGCTTCTACAAAACATGGGCTATATAATTGTTATAATCTAGCTATAAAGTAGTGTCAATTGTGCCATGTAAAAGGAATCAATGTCCATTCTATTCTCCCATCAACTTCTCAAATTAATCCTTATTTAACTTATGTGGATCTTTCCTGCAAATTAATTGATCTTCATTATACAACTAATATTCACATGCATTCTTTAAAAGGTTGTACTGTTTGTGAGAATCCCAATGCTCTACTAATAAAATAATACATGAGCTTTGTATTTTTCATGATGTATATTTAATGTACTTTAGTTTGTTTTGTCTTTGATATGATAAAATTACAATCTACCATGTTCTGTTTACAAAGCGTAAAGATTCTTCTTAAGTAGAAAACATATTTTAAAGCATCAACTTGTTAAGTAGTTTCTTCTGGTGAGGATAGGTTTATGCCCTAATATTCAATTAACTTAAAATTTGAACTTAGTCTAATATTAAGTATTCCATTATCAAAAAATTATTTATTTATTTTTCTTATGTTATAGTTATTATTATATTGATTTTTCTATTTTTTATTCAAGATATAATCTGTATATAATGAAACTCAAATCAATCAAATAACAGTCTATTGGTTAGCTTTGTTGTTTCATACATGTTAATATATATTGTTTTCTTTTAATCTATTTGTTTATCATATGCATTAATATTGCAAAGTCATTTTCCATACACTATTTTGTATTTTCCACAATATGTTGTTAAAGTTAAATCTATTTTTTCTTTGATATAATATTTTAGTTTGTTTATGACCTTTTATCATTGATGATAAATTGATTTTGCACAATAGGTTGCCAAAACTAAAACAAATAATCTCTATATTCTTTTGCAGGTAAATCTAGATTAATATGTGATTTGGGGATTTATTCAGGTTTTGGAAAATATTTTTGGACATATCTTGCCTCTACTTAACATTTTGGACACAAGCCCAACCAATTAGGTCGAAGCTTATCGAAGTCATCAAGTCTAGCCTTGACTCATGCTTAGCCAAAGCCTAACTCGACCCACTAACCCGACCCAACCTAATAGCAAGATGATTAAGGAGTTTAACACTCACCTCAACCAATTAGAGACTCATCTTCTGCAAAGAAAACTTCTCTCTAGGTCCAAAACCAAGGGGAAATAAAGGCACTATCCTAGGAGATATCCTAGTGACCCCGATGTGGAGCTCAGTGTTGTCAGGATTGCGATCAGTTAGATCCGAAGGAAGGTCAAAAACTAGAGGGGATCACCATTCGAGGTCATAGAAATGGGTGGGAACAAATGATCCCAACGATCCCAGTATCCCATTAAATGCATGACCCGTTAAGGCGTTAACTGCTACACTCGTTAACCCAAAACTAATTTTTCTTATTTCACACCCTAATTTCTCTTTTCCCTTCTCACAATGTTTTCCTCTTCAATTCTCGTATGTCGTTGCTTTGCTACTCATCACCACATCACCTCATCACCTCATCACCTCATCACCTCATCATTGTTGCTGCTTCACTACTCGTCACCTCATTGTTGCTAATTGTCGCCTTATCGTTGCTGTTTTGCTACTCGCCGCCAACACAGATTCTTCTACCACACTGCCACACTGCAACACTGATGCAAACATTGTCTCAAGTCTTAGTGAGGGAGATTGTAATACTACAGTTTAGTCTCTCATATTGGAAGTAAATGAAAATATAGTATTGTATATAGGGCTTATTAGGTTTACTACCATAAACTTGGCTTAAGCATTTGAATAAATTGGGTCACATTGTCATTTCGGCTCACCAAGTTAATGGATAATTTGCTCATTAAGTGGGTTATAACAAACATAACATAGATATAGATTTTTTATCATCAATATCTCCCATATAATTAGCATATGTATAGGCTTCAACTTTGATACATCTATTATTTTGTACATAGGGCCTTTTCCTGGAGAAGCTTTGATATATTGTAGAATTTTCATAGCATTATTCAAATGACGTTGTTTGGGTTTCTTAATAAATTGACTGACTATACTCATAGCATAAGAAAGATTAGATCCGGTAAGTGAGATAAATTAACTTTCCTACTAGTCAACTTTCCCACCAGTCATCTATATTGTGTGGCATCCATATATAGAGAATCCATATTGAGGTTGTATTTCTAATTTGGAATTATTGGTGTATCAGCAGGTTTCTAATCCTCTGTTCATGTTTCCTTTATTAAGTGTAAAGCATATTTTCATTGAGACAATGAAATTCAATCATCTTTATATATTATTTTAATCTCTAAAAAATACTTTGTTTTTCCAAGATCTTTAAGGGTGAACTATGATTTCAAGAAATTTTTTGTTTCAGTTATGCTAATGGTATCATTTCCTATAAATAGTATATTATTCACATGTACTGCTAGAATTACTACTCTTTTCTATGTGACGTGTGAATACTAAAGAGTCTATTTTGCTCTATTTAAACCCTGCTAAGGACATTACTTAACAGAATTTTTATCTGTGAAATTTGCTTAAGTCCATAAATTGATTATTGAGTCTACATACTAACTCCCCTAGCAAAGAGATTGTTCCATAAAAACTAACTCATATAAATCATCATAAAAGAAAAGCATTCTTAATATCTATTTGGTGTAATTGCCATAAAATTTGCAATAATAGAAAAAATGCTTTAACAAAATTTAACCAAGTGGCAGGAGAAAAGATGTCAAAAAAATTTACTCCATAAAATTGAGTAAATCTCTTTACAACTAATCGAGCTTTGTACTTGCTAATGCTTCCATCAGGATTGTATTTAATAGTATATATCTAGCAACAAGAAACAAGATGTGCTCCCGGTATAAGAGAGATTAATGTCTAAGTGTTTTCAATTCTTTATCCATTGTTTTTTTTATTTTGGTATTTGCATAGCTTCAATATAATTTCGGGGAATATTAAAGGATGAGAGAGCATTAAAAAATCTACAATGCTCAAGTGATATATAATGATATGAAACAAAATTAAAAATAGGGTACATGGCTATCTACGTTTACTTTTGTGTAATGCAATTGGTAAATCATCCATATTAGGTATTGGTTTTAAGATAGTTATTGGTTCTAAGATAGACAGAAGACCTTTAAACATAAGTTTTTCAAATAGTGGTGAGGCACGTAAGACACCTGAAAAGATGTTGCAAGCTATAGAGAGATAATAGATAGACTCTCAGGTGATACCAGAGTAAGCAAAGGAAGAGAGGAAGTTTGTTAGTCTGCACCATTAGTGAAACTATAGAAAAAAGAAATTGACTCATGGAAGGTTATATCAACTGATATAATGGCATTATTGAATAGGGTCAAAACATTGATAACCTTTTTAGATTTGTGAGTACCTAAGAAATATATACTTAATGGCACAGGGACATAGCTTATCCACCCTAGGGCTAAAGGCATGAACATAATATACAATCAAAAACTCAGTGGTGGGAATGTAATTGGTATGGGATTAGTGTTGCTGGAGAATAGCATGCAATTGGTAGGGGATTAGTGTTGCTGGAGAATGTAATTGGAGGGTTCAGCGGCTACCAATCAAAAACTCAGTGGCGGGAATGTAATTGGTAGGGGATTAGTGTTGCTGGAGAATAGCATGCAAGGTGGGTAGGGCTAAGGGGCAGCAAGGAGATGGAGTATAGGGTCGACCACACACCTCCGGCAGAAGTCACCTAGGCTTGGCGGGTACTAAGCAAACCTTGGGCATAAGGTGGTGGTTAGGGTTTTTTTCTTTTGCACTAATACCAAGTTGAATTGGAATATTATTATTTTTATCATTAACTAAGAACAAGAGTATAGGTACAAATATATAGCTATAGTGTTAACGAATTCAACCTGTTAACAAAATTTGACAAGAACCATTGCATGCCACACCAATTTCTTCACATTTATTCTAAAACTATTTTGAATATCACTCTTTTGCATAACTTAGTTAAAAGTGTTCGCCTAACCTACATCAATAGCTTAAGATTTAGAATTCCAATGAATCTCCCACCTTGTTAAGTGCTTGCTTTGAGTGCAAAGTTTATTGAGATGCCATATCATTATTGCTCAAGTAGTATCAAGTTTGACCATTCCAATGTTATTTGCAATTTGTTTTCTGTTTGATTTGTAATTGATTACTTGTACTTTTGTTGTGATTCTTAAAAATGCGCACACACACTTTTACTCACCTTCAACTCTCCATAAACCTCTACATTATAGGTCAATTCATAATGATGCAGAGTTCCAGTGAATCTCCCACCTTCTGAAATTCTTACTTTGAGTGCAAAGTTTATTTAGATGTCATGGTTTGCCCCTTATATCATTATTGCTCAAGTAGTATCAAGTTTGACTATTCCAATGTTATTTGCAATTTGTTTTCTGTTTGATTTGTAATTTATTACTTCTGCTTTTGTTGTGATTATTGAAAATGTGCACACACACACACACCTTTTGCTCACCTTCACTTAACTCTCCATAAGCCTCTGCATTATGGGTCAATTCATAATGATGGAGTAGCATTTCTCGTCACATCATGTGGTACAAATGTTATGTTAATGCAAAAATGGATTTTTTTTTTTTTTTCAGATGTGGAGATCAGTAGGAGCTCAAAACACAAACAAGCCCCATACTGGAGCCTCTCATTAAAGTTGTAAACAAGTACTTAAATAAGGTTGTAATGTCATTTTTTTAGCGTATTCAGCATTAGTAATCTATGAAATGAGTTAATGATGTGTCACCTTAAGTTTTTTATCTTCATATTTAACAGAGTAGAGGTATTAAATAGAAATGTAGAACCGTGAGAAACAAATGAAAACATTGTTGAACGATTTCTCAGTCACTACCCATTAATAGAAACTCAATTCATTTATGCCGAAGGCGAAAGTTTCCACAGTAAATGAATAGAATAAAACTATATGAAAGTTAATGAATCAATATAATTCACACCAAAGCAAATTTAAAAAAATACCTCAGTGAGGGCTTCAAAATTGTAGAACCGCAAGAAACAAGAAAGAGAGCCTCCCTGTTCCAACAAAAAGACGAAACACCATCAAACCAAAAGGAAAAAAACCAAGCTCAGTTATTAATAACCCAATCGATTATTTCAGAAAATAACCAGTAAAAGCAAATAACCAACTTCTTCTAATTTACTCTCAGAACTCCTTGACAGCATGAGCAGCGTCCGAGGAGTTGCGGATGCAGCGCCCAGATATAGCGTCACAAGCGGCGCAAAACAGCAGAAGGAACAACGCTAGAAGAGGTGCGCTTCCAAGCGCAGTGGTGTAGACAGATTTAACAAGAGAATGCACAAATTTGAGAGGGAAATATGGAGATCTGAGAGTAGAAAGGGGTACCGAGCTCGAACGTCAAAGAAAAGAGGACGTTGATAATGCAGAATTGAAAAGTGGGAGATCTGATGCGGAATCGGATGGATCGAAGGTCGACGTGAAGAAGCGGAGAAAAGCGATCGGGTGCCGGATGCGGAGGCGCGGCTTCAGATGGAACGAGGAGCGGCGGCCTTGGATTGGAAGCGGAGATGGTCGGGTGCGGAAACCACCGGAGAAGCTGGGAGGCAGAGATCTTCTCGAAGGTCGCGAGGCGGGTGAGAAAAGAGGGTTAATTTCGAGCCGTTAATGAAAGAAGCTTTGCAACTTTCTGTACTTTTCTTTTCCTTCAACTCAACTGTCACGTCGTTACACGACTTATGCGTGACGGACTATTGTGAAAAATTTTTTGCACAACGCTCTCCTTCTGATCGTAGTATCGCATTTATCTTGCACACATTTAAAAGCATACTTCTTATACTATAATTTAAAATTTATATAATATAATATTATATAATAAAATATTAATATTATACGATAAATATATTATATAATAATGTATATATATTATACGATAAATATAATATAACATACTTATTTTATAGTATAATATGTACAGTTAAAATATCATATAACACATATATATTATCCTATAATATTAATATATTATTATATAACACTATATTATATAAAATTTAAAAAATAGTATAATAAATACGCTTTTAGATGCGTGCAACAAAAATGCACAATCGTCACATAAGGATACCATTATGTAAAAAAAATTTCTACTATTGTACGCTCCACATTATACACCAAAAATTTCTTCAGCAGACCGCACAAGAGTTGTGCAGTGCGTTGGTGGGGTTGAGATTTGTGCTGTGCACAAAATCTCAAAAAATATGATTGTTTGCAAAATCATAACACCGAAAAAAAAAAATTTTCAGCCTAGCCTGGGGCGCGTTTTCTCCGCGGAGGGGGTCGCGGAATTCCATCCGAACGGTTGTCAACCAAAGAATGCCACGTGGTAAAAAAATGCATCCAACGGCGTTCAGACAACCACATTCTCATTTCCTCTCATTCCCATTTCCTCTTGCCCTAAGTCGACGCTCTCTTCTCGCCAACGCCGCTTGCCCTAAGTCGACGCCCGACTGCTCGCCAGCCGTCGCCTTCAGCCCTCGCCGACGACCACCATCGCCTCGCCCTCGCCAGCGCTCGCCCAACACCACGCCAGCGGACCGCCCAACCGCTCGCCAGGCGCCTCGCCCATCGACGCCAGCGCCTCACCGACTGCCTGCTCGAAGCTCGCACCCATCGACGCCAGCGAGATCTCCGACGACACCAGCCCTCGCCCAGTGCCTGCTCGAAGCTCCCAACGCCGTCGCCAGCTCCCGCCTAGCTCCCTTTCCAGCGTTGATTCTCACCGACGATAGCCCTCATCGCCAGCTCCCGTTCTCGCCGACGCCAGCCATCGTCGAATTGCTCCGCTTTCTTGCCCTAAGCCTCCGACGCTAGCGAGATGTCCGACGACGCCAGCCCTCGCCCAGCGCCTCGCCGACGCCAATGAGATCTCCGATGACGCCAGTCCTTGCCCAGCGCCTCGCCGATGCTAGCACCCGCAGACCTTGGATGAATCCACTCAGATGATTCCGATTGATAAAATGTTTTACTTGATTTTTTTTTCATGCGAATGTGGTTGTCTGAACGCCGTTGGATGCATTTTTTACCACGTGGCATTCTTTGGTTAACAACCGTTCGGATGGAATTCCGCGACCCCCTCCGCGGAGAAAACGCGCCCCCTAGCCTGTGCAGCCCCCATCAAAAGTATTGATAGTGTTGAAAATTATGCTGCTGTGCATAAATCTCAAAAAAATAAGTATTTGCACAACCCTCAATACCATCAACACTGGTGATAGAGGGCTGCACAAAATTTTCTTTGACAACGGGCTGCCCAAGAAATTTTTTTATTATACACGCTCCATGTAAAACGGTGCATGCACAATGTGCGTGTGAGATTTGCTTTCGATAAAGACAAGGAATTGCCAGTTTTTTTTTTCTTATTTTACCCCCCAGTTACATTTTGCCCCTTGTAAATTGTGAAATTATTTTCAAATATCAAAGTTTAGTTTCAATTTCAACACCCTAACAACATAATTCCGACCAAATCCAACATATAAATTCTTCTTTACTAAAGGCAAGATTTTATTTTATTTATTAAGAAAGAGACAAATTATCTAAGAACAAAATAATATTAATTATTTTTCTTTCTAAAAAAATAACATCATATAAATTTGTCTCTTTTCATAACATAAATAATACTTATAGGAACAATACTCTTCCTCTGCCTATTTCTTCCTCTGCCTATTTCTTTGGAGAAAATTCGTGGGGAGAAAAAAATATAATGAATTTAGTAGTTTTTGTATTTAAATTCATTATATTTTTTTCTTCTTCTCCCTGAATTCTCTTTAAAGAAATAGGCCTATTTTCTCATAAAGTAAATAAATAAAAATATTTTTTATCTCCATAAACTCGTAAAGAGGGTACTTGAGCTTTTGAGAAAAGTTAGAACCACAGTTAAGCATTTCCCTTATTGTCTCAAATAAAGTTAATTCCACTATCTTTATGTTCATATTCTGTTTCCTTTGTATTAATTTTTATTCGTATAGGAGTATTTGTGTATCTCTCATCAATCTATTATATACAAGTCATAGAGTTAAAAAAAGTTATATGCGATGCCACCCTAAGGTGCGATGGCATCATCCACCACTTGTGCTATATTGGGATATGTGCATACACGTATCCTAATATATTTCTCTAAGTGTGGCAATGGTAGATAAGGGCACCGCATGGTGCGGGGTCCTCGCATATAACATTTATTCAAACTCTAGAATAGCAACCCGATAAAATTTTTAATGCACATGCATCTTACCATTTAAGAGTTTTTTTATTTTGAGTTTCCACATATACTAAAAAAAATGTATAAAATCAAAGTATCAAGAATTATCATTTGAATAAAAATTCTAAAAACCATTGTTTTAAATCATTGCTCCATTTTTTCCATACTAAGCTCTTTCATATTTTCTTCTCTACTTAGTCTATTGGTGTATACTCTAAAAATTAACCATTAGTTTATATTTTATCATATTTATATTAATATTTAAATATAATTATTCCTAAATGATCATAAATATTAGTGTGGATTTTGATAATAATAATAATAATAATAATAACATGTTGCAGCTAGTATATATATGTTACTAAAGTTTAAAATCTTAGTCTACACCAATGTACTAGTCTTGGCTCAGACCAATACCTACATGTTGTATATTCTTTAAAAACTAATTGTTTTGGTTTGATATGTATTTATAGTACTATAATTTGTTTAATGAAGGTATTGTCATTGTGATGTTTTTCTTATACCTGCATTTTATATGGGATTGCATGATAATGCCACTAGAGAATCACCTATGTTTTTCTCAAACTATCCCTAGTCAAATATCTTAGTGGATAAGAGACAATTTTGGTGCATGTGAGACTGGTATATGAGCTAATTGAATACTAGATTCCAACCTAGACACATAGGTGTATCAATATTGGATGTACTAGATTGGCTCACCATGAATATTGACTTAGATGAATTATTTCTTATGACCAGGGTAGTAGCAATGTATTGCTAGATACTCCTTACTACTTATAGTGATCTTGGTTAATCATCAAAGTGAACGTCATATGAAATCTATAGGGTCACACACATAGACACTTAGTATTGCAATTTGATTGTGTAGCCTTGGATCAATTTACTTTTGCCATAAAACATCATAGCAAATGAGAATGAACAAATGTCAATTCTTATTTCAAAGTTAAATCATTTTCTTGCTAAGCTAGGAATTAATACAGTGTTTTTGGTAATCGAAGGTACATAATAATATGGATCAAACTCTAATAGAAGTCCAGTTGGCAGCGAGATAGTGTAGACACCTATAACAACATGTGCTCCATCAATCTCGCCAGGCCTCAGTCCTACTTCTCTTGAGCCTCTGTACATTTATACAAATGTGACCTCCACATATGATATCAAGAACCCATAAATTAGAAGTAGACAAAATGACCTTAATAACATATATACCTAATCCAGAAGCATAGACGATAGCTACCTTCTTCTCATTATGGAAAGCTTTGCAGTCCCTCCTCTAGTGGCCTAGAATGCCATAGTGAAAGTACTTCTGCTCCACTTTAACCTTCTTCATTTTCCTTTTTAATGCCTTGGTAAGGCTCTTGGCAACAGCTTCCTTGCCCTTTGCCTTCCTTTTCTTCTTGGTCAATGAGACCAAAAGAGCAAACTTAGGCTTCTCCCTTACTAGGGTTTTCTAGTTGACTAAGGGCTCGTTTGGCGTAGCTTCTAAGCTGCTTCTGCTGGCCGCAAACACAGAATATGGGAAGTTGTTGCGTTTGGTTCTCAGCTTCTGGGTAGCAGCACACCCCCAACTTTCTCGAGCTGCTTCTGCCTCGTCAACTGGTCAGCTCTCTCGACGCCCTAACTCTCGTGACAAACCAAGCGAACTCAACGCCTGCTGTCTTGGTGCCGCTCGCTGTCACTAGTCTCCACACCCTAGCTCGCGACACGCGAACTCCCTCGCCATCGCTTTGTCTCGACGCAGCTCGCTGTCGTCACTCTGTCTCGACGCCACTCACCACCGTCGCTCTATCTCGATGCCGCTCACCACTGTCCCTCTGTCTCGATGCCCTAGCTTGTGACACGCCACTACCTCAATGCCGCTCTGCCTCTACACCGTCGATCAGATCAGCAGTTGATGTTGCCTCGATGACATGCTGCTATCTTGACTCTGCTCGCCACCATTGTTCTATTTTGATGCCCTAGCTTGTGACATGCCACTACCTTGACACCGTTATGTCTCGACGTCGCTCTGCCTCGACATTGCCAATCAGATCCACATGGTCGCAGCCGATCAAGCCGCTCTATCTCCAAGTTGCTCTGCCTCAACGCCACTGATCAAATCCGCTCTATCTCGACGTTGCTCTGTCTTGATAATGCTTTCATCTAATTAAGCATGTTTAGTCCAGGGGAGTGTGAAGCATTTATATGTTGATCTCTCAATAGACTTCATAGACAATAATTCATCCAACAGTTTTATACTGATTAGAAATGTTACCAATCCTGAAGCATTGTTAGCATTGTTAGCATTGTTAGCATATTTCCACTCATTCATCCAACAAAGTTGCCTGAGAATTGCCCCAATTTCTTCTGCTAATGTTGTTGCGTTATTATCCTTTTGGAATTTAACCATAATCAAATTAACTTCTAAATCTTGTAAAACAAGATGATAAATAGCTTATGATGTTCTTCATGTTATAAAATAGGATGGTAATTGGCTTAAGATGTTCTTTGTTTTAAATTGGTTTTCAAATTGATCTTAGTAGCATTCTTTTTTCCTTTGCTTATATGTTTATATGCTTGTTATATGTTTATATACTTATATCCTTCTTATCTGCAAGGGTTAGATAATTTTATATCTAAGCAATAATAATGGCCCAAATGTCACAATCAACGTCCAAAAGTGAAAAGGCAGTGTGGAATCTACAAACAACTCTGACATTTTATAATGTTTGTATTATTGCTATCGATAAGAATATTCATCCTAGGACACATTGAAATGCTTAGGGGTGGAAATTTGTTCTTGAAAAATTTCAACAATTGACTATATTGACATATGATAAAGTGCAATCAAATAATAAATGTGATCAACTAAAGGCCGACTGGAAGTTATGGAAAGAGTTGAAAGGCAAAGAAACTAGTTTAGGATGGAATGCAAGGTTAGAGACGGTGGATGCAACCCTTGAATGGTGGAAAACTAAGATTGCAGTATGTATATTTGGATCTTGTTGTTGTTGTTGTTGTTGTTGTTGTTATTGTAGTTGATAAAGTGATTTATTATTCTAATATAATTTCAGGCTAACAAAGAGTATGCCAAGTTTCAAAACAAGGGTATCCATCTTGATATCGAAACAAAAAATGATATTATGTTTAGACATACTGTAGTGACAGGAGAGTTCCGTTATACATCAGCTGTGCCTGAAGAACTAGTTCAAGAGATGGATACGCAATATGAAAACTATGAGCCATGTGATGAAAGTATGGAATCATCTTGCATGCCATCATCCTCTTGTCAAAGTCAATGTGGTAAAAGAAAGACTACAGCTGCATTTGAATTTAAGGATTCTTTGAATCTACTTGCAACATCAATTCAAAAAATTTAACAGACTCTCAGGTTGTAGTGTTAAAGAGGTGATGGAAGAGTTAAGAGCTCTTCTAGGAATTGATCGTGATAGTGAGATATACTTTTTTGTTGCAGCCTAGTTTCCACAAAAATCAAATAGAGTAATGTTCAAAAAAATGAAAACGGTTGAAGAGAAATTAGGCTTTTTGAAGTATTTATAGATTCATCGAAGAAGAGTTGACCTATGAGTTTGAAATATCATGGAATATTAACTTTAAATTTGTTGTTGAGTTTGATGCACTAAATTATGTTTGTTGAACATGTGATGTGTTATATTTGCTAAACTTGTGACTTGTGTTATGTTTCATGTAGTACATTATGTGATATTTTATATTTATTGTCCATGTAACATGTTATATTTGTTGATGCTATGATGTTTTATATTTGTTGTACTTGTGATGTTTTATATGTTTGTTTGAAGTATGTCCATTGTTTTACTTTTATTGTTGATTACTTATGTTATGTTGTTATTTATATAGATATGGATGGTCACAATAGTGATAGTGATGCTACATAGGTGTTTGATGATTTGTAGGATCTTACTAATGAAACAAACACATTTTGGAATGTGATTAATTACACTCTACTTTCTATAAATGAGTATTACTCATCATATTTACATAAGTCCCCTTGCATGGTATCATCCCATTCAGGTATGGGATGGAAGAGAAAAATAATACAAGGACACCCAGAAAGGTATTGGAGAATGATGAGGATGGAGTAAACTAATTTTGTATAATTGTGTCATATTTTAGAGAACTCAATATAATTTAAAACTATCCAAAAAACATATCTATTTATGAAAAAGTTGGGTTTTTTTATCTGTACATTAGCACAAGGGGCAACGAATAGGCAAGCATAAGAAAGATTTTAACATTCAGGTGAAACTATAAGTAGGATCTTCCATGAGGTGTTGAAATCAGTTTGTAAGTTTGCAAAGTTTATGATAGAGCCCATCGATAGAGAGTTTTGAGATACTCCACTCGAAATATTACGTGACAATCGTTATATGCCTCATTTTAAGGTAAGTTTTGATTATTTATTCAAATTTTACTAATCCTCCTTTTTTTTCATAGGATTGCATTGGGGCTATTGATGGTATACATATAGATGCAGTCATCCCAGTGCATGATCAGTTGCGATTTATAGGAAGGGTTGGGTTAGTGTTTATGCCCTAGGACCTTTGGATGACCCAATGAGATATGTGTATTATATCTATTTGATAGATGAATTATCCTAGCATAGTCATTGTTATGCAAATTTGTACATCTACGCACATGTACATTTTCATATACAATGTCCGTAAGGCTATGTTCTGTAGAACGGAATTCACGGTGGAAAGGATGGAAAGAGCAATGAATCTAGATGGAAAGCTATCTAGATTCATTGTTCTTTCCATCCTTTCCATCATGGATTCTATTTTACAGAACATACCCTAAGAGATATATTTTATCTAGCCTCTATGTTTGTCCCCGGTTGAGAATCATAGTAGATATGGGACAGCTATGATTCACCTGAGACTGGTATATGCGCTGGTTGAGCACGGGTTGCTAACGCAGACATATGAGTATATCAAGGGAGTTACGCTTGTTCTAGATTGTTCTAGATTGACCCACTGTGAGGATTCATCTCAGTGTCACGACATGAATATCACAATGAGAGAGTTACACTTGTTCTAGATTGAGGGCATTGGTATCTTTATATGGTAATGAGGCACTTTGATACAACCTAATGTTTTGCTGTAAAAGGAAAGTCATAATGGTTGTCATTAGGTGTGTCATAAGCCATATGAGAGATTCAATGTGCCAAGAGAGGATTTGCCCCTTCCTTGCGAGGAAGTTTGATGTCCATGACGCCCTATATGGATGCATGACTGAAAGTGTATAGCCATACCCAAGTGAGAACCTGATTTAGTTATGACCATAAGATTGAGTTAACAAGTGTGACACACTTGTCCAATCAGGAGATCAGTCTAGCAAAAGGACAAAGCTGAACTTATACTTTGTTGCAGTTTTTAGGGGATGTCGATGCTGACTCAATTCTGATGACTTGGGTAGCAATGATGTACTACTAGGTGCCACTCATTGCTTGTGATGATTTAGTCATCACTACCAACATCTAAAGAGCCTACAAGGTTGCACACCTAGACGTTAGAGACTCCATATTGATCGGATAGCCTCAGATCAAATCTATGGACGATTCAGATCTGTTTGGGAGTTTTATGCTTCGCGGTTAGCTGATATAAGTTGAGAGGAGGCTTATAGATTCAAGTGATCGTGTTGACCTCGGTTGACCTCGGGTGACCAATTTTGACTCTGGTTGACTAGGTCTATGTTGACGAGTCAAAACTCGAGTCAGCGCTGAGATTTGTGTAGGGGTTTGATCACATTTTCCCACCAGCTTAAGTTTTGTTTGAATATTATATTAAAAAATAATGAATTAATTATTAATTAATTTATAAGTTAAGTGGTGGGGGCCACAACTTAACTCATGAATATTTTGAATAAAAATATTACGACTTAAGTTAGTAGGCCCACGTATTAAATCTATATATATAGGGGCTAGAGGGGCGCATACAGATGAATATTGTCGCCTGCTCCAAGCCCTAGCCGCCGCCCTTCTTCTCTTCCTTGGGCATCCAACAAGGTTATCGCCACCTTCATCAAAGGTGGGCAGCAATCTCTTCTTGGCTCAAGGAGCACTTTGAGGGCTTCTCCTTTCTTCCTTGGCATTTTGGTAGCACATCTGGAAGAAGAGGATGTTGGGAAACCCCGGGGACATTTTACAATTTTCAGAGTTATAGACATACATTTTTCACAGCGGAAGAATGTCCCCGAAACAGGCCGGTCCCAAAAACCCAGTGAAGATCGCAAGCAAGGGAGTCAACACAATGAGTTAGGAAATACTTTAAGAGCAATGTAGAGCGATGCCGATGCAGGCGCCCAAGTGTGCGCCCTCTGCAGTCTCACACACACGGATCTCTTGAGTTCTATACTTCCACGCTCGGTGCTAGCCTCGGGAAGAAGATCCAAGCCTTAGTTCTCTTCTTGAATGCTTGCGCCACCTCCAAGAGCGCCAATTGATGAAGAAGAGAGGAGAAGGGAGAATGCCGCCAAGCCTTTACTTCTCTTGCGCCAAAGGAGGAAGAAGGGAAGAAGCTTGCGGCTAGGGTTTGATGGAAGAAGATGGTTGCGCCAATGCCCCTTGTTCTCGCCCTCTTGATGTGTTCACGCCTTCAAGGATTGATCACTTGTAAGAAGGGGCGACTAGGGTCACATATATAGGGCAAGAGGCGGTTAGGGTAAGGGCTAGGATCATGACAAGTGTAGGGCTAGGATGAGGAAGTTTGAGACAAGGAAAGTCTCCAAGACATTTCCATAATTCTCATTCAACCATTCCTTTTGTGCCCCACGCCTTTCCTTGTGCGCCAAGGCCTTGCCTTGCGCCCCAAGCAATGCCATAGAGGCATGCATTCCATCCAAGGAAGAGAGGGGAGGCGCCCTTTACTTCCATAATAAAGCAAAGGCGCCAACATGACCCCATTATGCCCCTAGGCGCTTAATGGTTCATGTTTCTCCCCATTATACCCTTTTAGCCTCTCATCTCTCCATGAGAACTTGTTATTGGGCCTCATTGGATAATGAGCTAGCCCAAACTTCATTACATGGGTTGATTAAGCACTTGGATCCAATCCAATGCAACCCTAATCCAAATGTGACCAACCATGGTCAAATACGGGTCAACCTACCAAAAATGAAGTTTGGCTCCAATAATATTCTTCCATCTCATTAGGCCCATTTGGCGCTGATGAAATCTCCCAATTAGATCCGAGTTATCCAATAACTCGATCATAAGGCTTCCCGATCAATATAAGAACTCAAGTATCAAGGTGTGCGACCCTGTAGGTTCCTCTGACGCTGGCAGTGCTGACCAGAGGTCATCACAAGCAGTGAGTGGCACCTAGCAGTGCATCGCTGCTACCCAGGTCATTGGAATGGATATCGACATCGACATCCCCATCATCGCAACTAGGTACAGATGCATTACAGTCTCTTTGCCGAACTGATATCCGATTGGACAAGTGTGTCACCACTTGTTTTCATCCAATCACATGGCTATGACTAAAACAGGTTCTCACCTGGGTATGGCCATACACTCTCAGTCATAGAACCATAAAGGAGCTCCATGGATATCATACTTCCCTAGGGAAGGGGCAAATCCTATGTCTGTCCATTGATCTTCTCATATGGGTCGTGACATGCTCAATAACAACCGTTATGACCTCCCAGCTACGGCAAGGTGTTAGGTTGTATCAAAGCAAGTCCCTAACCATATAGAATGATCAATGACCTCAAGTCAAGGGATCAATGCATCTCCTGTCACTTATGAGGATAACTCATGACACTAAGTCATAGCCTCATAGCGGGTCTATCCAGTATATCCTCCAATGATATACCCATGTGTCTGCGTTAGCACCACGTGCCTAACCAGCCCACATACCAGTCTCTCAAGTATCAGAGCTGTCCCATATCCACTCAGGTACATCGATTGGGGACAATTATTTGAGCACAGATCCAATCTGTCTCCAGGGACATTATCATGTAAGTACACAATCGCAGGTGTAGACAAACAATGATAACGACAATGCCAGAATGATATATAAATATCAATGTCAAGTAGTACATAAGTTGACCAAAACTAGGTCCTAGGGCATATACACCAACAGAGGACAACATACAAGTTGGCGCAATCTTCATCAAATAGGCGCAACTTGTAGAGGATAGCACCTTGGTGCAACTAATCGTCCTAGTGCAAGCAAGCAAGGTGGCATATTCCCAAGGCGTGGATCTCTTCTCCCAAAGCTAGCACGTGCGTGGAGCGGAGAAGTCTCGAGGTCGTCTGTGTGTGCGTGACTGCAGAGGACGAGCACTTGATCGTCTTCGTCATTGACAAACTCTAGATAAATTGCTAGACAAAGGTATAATTCTTTCACATCCTACGGTTTTCTCTCGTAAGTTGATTCTAGCGATTTGCGAGAATTCTATTTCGGACCATCTTCCGCTGCGTTTAAAGTTTTTATATGGTCCGGAGATTCCCACCAGTGGTATTAGAGCAATCTTCCGAGGCTCGTAGGTGCACTTTTCTACATGTGCAGCACTATGTCATGAAAAATCATTTTTGAAAATTTTACGTCATGAATTTTCTATTGAAAATTAATTTCTTTTAATTTTTGCCTCTTAATCGTCATCTAGATTTTTTTTATTTCCTTAAGGGATTGCAAGGGGCGGCTACCCCTTATAGACTCCTGTTAAAGGCAAAAGAAAATTAGATGGATGATACAGAGTCGCTGAAAATTAATCGAAAGGATTTTATGAAAAATTAAAAAGTGATTACTTGTTGATTTTTCATAGTAATTTAGGGGTGAGCATTCGGTACTTCGGTACCAGTACCGATACCAAAATTTTGGTACCAAAGTACTAAACTCATTTTTTTGGGTACCGGTATAGGTACTGAAGTACCAAAATTTCGGTCGATACCGGTACCGATTTTCTGAAATAAATTTTGGGAAATTCCCAAAATACGGAACTAAACAAAAGTTAAATTCCAAATATACAATAACAAATGGTATCTCTTTAATCATAATCATCAAGAAAAATAGGAAGACAAGTTAAACAATTATACTCACCTCAAATCTCAAATGCAGAGTAAATAGGTAAATCTTAAATGCAAAGTAAATAGGTAAATCTTTAGATACAGGAACAAAAATAAACTAAGACCTCACACAAACTAGACAAGAAACATGTTTAATTACATAATGAATCTCCAACGATTCTCATAAAAGAAGCAATCTAGCAATATAATAATTAACAAACAACAATCCATGAATCCAAGATTCCAAGTCTAGCAACATAAGAAGCAACAATTCAAGTGTAGCCACATAAGTACATAACAAGCAATAATCCAATTAGTCTAGCAATATAACATGCAACAACTCCACAAATATTTATAGCAAAACTCATAATTTTCAGCAACTTCTCCAACATTTTAAAGTTCAACAATCCAAGTTCAAAGTTCCTGCAATATTAAAGGTTGTAGTTAGCACTGCTAGGGATTATAATCATTTATTGTAGCAAATCCATAAGAGACAAATGCAAACGAGGGATTATAATCATACCTTTTAGCTTTTGCACTAACCATTAAACATTAGTTGATGCCCCATCCATATTAACTTGAGATAAATCTAAAAATCCAAACCAACCAAACAAAATATAAGTAATAATACCTGAAAGTTAAAATAAAAGAAATAATATTTAAATAATAAATAAGAAAAAAAAGAATATTGCCCTTTTCTAATTCTTCTATTTCTTGTAAGTCTTCCTCAACACTAATGGGAGAATTCATTGCCCGAAGCTAATCTTGAGTGCATACCAAAGCTTGAACTATCTTAGGAGTTAAAGAACTCCTAAATGGATCCAAAATTCTCCCCAAAGTACTAAATGTACTCTCAGAAGCCACAGTTGAAATTGGAATTACCAAAACATCTCTTGCCATGTGAGAAAAAATTGGATATCTATGAGAGTTAAGCTTCCACCATGCTAAGATTTCAAAGTTTGTGACATCAGGCTCAAAATTATCTTTCAAATATTTCTCCCATTCTGTTTTAGGATCTGCAATCCTATTTTTAGTCATATGCTTCTTAATTCCCATTCAAATTTTCATCGACAAACTCTCATTTGGATCTTCAATAGAACTAGTCGTACCAAAGCTAGAAGGAGAACTCATGTGGTCTTCAAGTTGAGAGCTTTCAGGGGCAACTAATGTCTTATATTCATTAAAAAGTCTTATGAAGTGTTCTCTCACAAGTCTTATCAAGAAAGAACCCTTTTCCATACCATGCATACTTTGAAATGCATATTCCAAGTACCATAATTTATGCCGAGGGTCAAGAATGACAGCAATAAAAATTAATTTATTGGTCTTTTCAAAATCTCCCCAATATTTGTCATACTTCTTTCTCATGTATATGACCATCAATGCAATATTAGGATCTTCATTTACTTCCAATTCTTTCAATAAGATATAAACAACATATATTTCAAGAAAGAAATGATTGGAAGTTACATAATAAGAGACCGAAATTTTCAAGGTCAAGTCATAAAAGTGTTTTAAAATTACTACTAACTTTCTAACATTAATCCAGTCTGTACAATCAGGTACCGTACAGTTTCCCATATCATCCACAAGCTCATAAGAAAAGCACTTTTCTTGATCATCATATCTAACAAAAGCCCTTTCAAATTTTTGTGTTGTTTCCAACATTTAGTAGGTGGAATTCCACCTAGTAATCACATATAAGCACAAAAGACCTGTGCACTAAATTTTCTCCTTTTTTACACAATCTTTAAACTTATTTAATCTTGACGGTGATTGTCTAATATATATCATAGCTGCTCTAATTTTTTTTATTGATTCATGCACTTCCTTTAAGCCATCTTGCACAACCAAATTAATCATATGTGCAATGCATCTCATGTGCAAATGCTCACCTCCTAGTATTGTCGTTCCCCAATGAACTATTTTATCTTTCAAGTATTTGATGGCACCATCATTTGAACTTGCATTATCCACTGTGATTGTAAACACCTTATCTATCCCCCAATCTATCAAACACATTTCAAGTTCTTGTCCAATATCTCTTCCCTTGTGACCAACAATTGGACAAAAACTCAAAATCCTCTTTCATAATTTCCAATTATCATCAATAAAGTGTGTAGTAAGGCACAAATAATTGATGTTTTGAATTGAAGTCCAACAGTCAGTAGTCAAACATACCCTATTGTATGATTTATTTAAGAAAGTTTTTAGTAATGCTTTCTCCTACAAATACAAACCAAAACAATCCCTAGATAAAGTCCATCTTGATGAGATTTTAAAATAAGGTTGTACAATAGACATAAAATACTTGAATCCAATATTCTCCACAAATTTAAAAGGAAGCTCATCTACTAGGATCATATAGCTAAGAGCTTTCCTAGCTTCTTCTTGGTCAAATCTCCAAGTGCCCAAATTACCACCATCCCCATGAATTTTTAACAGTGTTTCCTTCACTCCAGATGCATGTGGGTGGCTTGTACATGCATTTACGTGTTTCCTAAGTCCAGACGTGCCATTTAAATGAGGATCAGCATTTATCACTTTGGAACAATGTATACATTTACCACTCACAACACCGTTGACAACCACCTTTGTAAAATGCTCCCAAGCATCAGACCTTTTCTGTATTTGCTTCCTCTTTTTAGATGTTACACCCCTCACATTTGAATCTTTGGAACTACCTATAGCCATTTGGCCTGTTTCAGTTTGTACAAATCTCGCTTCCGAATCAATGGAATCACAATCAAGTGTTGGCATGACAAGTACCACTGTACCAATAAGACAATCATAATTAAATCAAAAACATGCTGATATAATCAGACAAGTACCATGGGATATACAAATACAATCAAATAGTATAAACATAAAGGCTGTAAGCTTGGAGTCACAGACTATCTAATGATCTATTAAGAAATTATAATTAAATCAATTAATTAAGAAATTATAATTAAATAAAAACATGCTGATATAACAACTTAACAAGTACCATTTAATGATCTAAAGCACTAATTAGTATAAACATAAAGACTGTAAGCTTGGAGTCACAGACTCATAATCACAACTCACAAGCAAGTTGCCCGATTTGCAAGTGGTGAGAGTGACAGCGGACGACGAATAGGTGGTGAGAGCGACGACGGATGGAAGACAAGTGATGAGGGTGACGACAGATGAGGGATGTTGCCTTGAGGCTTCACCGACCATTGACGAGTCGCTGAGTTGGAGCGAAGGTGGACTTACGGAGTGGAGCGAACCTGAAGCCAGACTTAGGGTTTGGCGTCTGGACTCTAGAGAGAGAGGTCAGAGAATGGAGAGAATAGAGATCGGCTGGTGCCTGGCGGATGGCAAATGGGGCGAGTGGGCGACGAAGGGACTACAAGACTAGGGAGGACCGGAGGAAGGGAATGAGGATTTAGGGTTTGCCCTTCGCCGATTTGGTGCCGAGTCGAGGAAATGTCAAATGAGGAACAGAGAGAAGACAGAAGAGGTAAACTGGGGACTTAAGTTAAGTGAATTGCACTTGGATGGCTAGGTAGTGGGCCCAGTAAAGACTTAAGTTATTGTAGTAGAGTAACTAAAAGTCTTAAACAGTTAAATGAGTAAAGAGTAAAGACTTAAGTGGAGAGATAGATCATAGAGAGTAGTGGGCTGTGGGCTACTGGGCTGGGCACCTGGGCTGCTTGGCTTGCATTGTAGGCTATAACTAGCTCCATTCTCCAAGCCTCCAATGCTTTTTATTTAAGTAACTAAGTTACCAACTTACCATAAAAAATTAATAAATAATTTTAATTAATAAATATATTTTGGTACTCTGGGACTATAAATAAATCCTTAAGTCTTTTTCAGGTACCGGTACCGGTACCGGTATCAAAATTCCAATTTAAAAATCAGTACCAGTACCGAAGTATCGAAATACCGAATACCAAAAATTTCGGTATGGTGCTTCGGTACCGGTACCGAATGCTCACCCTACATAGCATGTAGAATTGCATGAGTAACCTTGTTTATGCATATTGATGTGATCATTGACAAGCCCTAAAAATTGCCATGCCTATGATGTATTTTTGTGAGGCTTGCGTGCCGACTTTCAATTCTACATTTCAATTATGTTGTGTAATTTTGTAAATCGAATTGAAGACATCAAGCAGTGAATTTTTCCCTTCTTCTCTCTACCTTGTGCATCTCTCATGGTGGCACAACCTATGACCTAGCTGAACCTTAAGGTGGCTTCTAGGGTTACCTAGAGGTGCATCTAAGGGTGTTGGCGGCTAGGGTTAGGGTTGGCCCATCCCCTTAATCGGCTTGACCTAAAATAGCTTCTAGGGTAACCTAGATGGTGCACTTATGGGAAGAGGGCTGATCAAAGGAGATGAACCAACCTAACCAAGTTAGAGGGCTGATCTTTGTCCTTAGCTGAACCATGAGGCCTTATAGGGTTTCCTAGTTGTGCATCAAGGGTTCAAGGGCTGATGATGAAGGTGGCTCACCCTAAGGGGCTGACCTACATCTCTAGCCGAACCATGATGGCTTCTTGGGTCACCTAGTAGCGCATATATTGGTTCTAGGGCTGATGGTGAAGGTTGAACACCCTAAGGGGGCTGATCAACTTGACTGGCTGAACCATGATGCTTACTAGGGCCTCCTAGTGGCGCATCTAAGAGTTCATGGGCTGATCAAGATGGTTAGCATACCTAACCTTGGTAAGGGGCTATTTTCTCTCTTAGCCATGAATGAGAAGGCTCTTAGGGACACTTCTTGCTTTCAATGGCTGAGCAAGGGAAGAACAACACCTATGCTTGGCTGATGACACCTCCAAGCAAAGGGGCACACCTTCTAGGTGGCGCATATTCAAGGGAAGTGGCGCATCTAGCAAGCAAGGTGGGACATCTTGAGAAGATGGCACATGGATGATTGGCCGAACCCTAGGAGGAGCCTAGGGTTTGCGAGCTAACTTCCAGGAGGAGATCTGAGTTGGTCGAACCCTAGGAGGAGCCTACGGTTTGCGAGCTAGCTTGTAGAGAAGAATCGGGCTAGCCGAACCTAAAGTGGATCTAGGGTTTCCTAGATGGTGCCTTTAGGGTTCACGAGCTGACCCATGGAGCAGAAGACCTAGGTGGCGCACCTCGGGGCATTGGAGCAGAGCCCTTAGGGCACTCAAGGATGAGCTAAGGACTTATTGGCATGAGCCCATGCCTCATAGCCCTTGGTAGTGCTATGTGGCTAGGACTAGGTCTAGGGGCTTGTTACCTGTATCTGGGCTTTGATCACATCATATTTACTATTTCTGCTCTAGCATGCCTATACTATTTTTGTTTTATTCCACCATAGGATTGTTGAATTGGTAGAATAAGATAAAAATTCATGGTGCCGAGACCACAAAAATCCTCACTAAATTATTTCAAGTCCCGTATTGCCTTCTAACGTGTAACCCTTATCAAACTATCAATTGATGGTGTTGTGCCCTGTTTCCCACCCTCATGGGACATACCCATTTACCTTAAGGAGGCGTGTGGTGATAATAATTTCTCCAATCCGGTTAAAACTCTAGATGCGCCTTTTGTAAGGAAATTGTTGGCCCTGGGTATAACGGTTAGGTCGGACTTAACCAAATTTTTCATATGTATTGGTTCACATGATGAAATTTCTGGAGGCACCCTTAGGAGGTTAGGGCTTTGTGTTGTATCTAGCCCTCGTTGGACACAAAGTGCCTAAACGGTCTTGAGAAGGGGAATTGCCAAGTTGTAATTGGTCAGGAGCCTACCTTAGGAAGCATACATCACCTTGTGCAGTACATTCCACCCTCTTGGGATGCAAGGCCGTGTATGAAATGAGGATCCCATCTCACTAAGGAAGTCAGGCAACTTCTCGATCGATTTTTGAGGATTATCGATTTGAATAAAATAGTAAGAAATAATCATTTATAAAAGGCCAGATTAAATGATTGATATTATGATACTGATCTGCTGTTATATTTTGTTGTAGATGACATCTACAAGCAATAACAACAATGGACTATAACTTTGTTCCATCCTTGATAGGGAGAAATTGATTGGAGTCAATTTCATGGACTAGTATTACCACTTGAGTATAGTTCTCAAGCAGGAGTAGAAGCTGTATGTCTTAGAACAAGCGCTTCCTCCTCCACTGCCATCCTGAGCCCCCACGGTTGAATGGGAAGCTTATCACAAGCATCAGGATGATGCCCTGGATGTTGGCTACCTTATGTTAGCTACGATGTCATCCGAGTTGCAGATGCAGCATGTGAAGGTCCCCAGATAAGGGGGGGCGAAACCCAAGTGAGGCGCATATTAAGGGAGAACGCAGCGGAGAGGGCTTCTTAGGATCTTTCATGTTATATGATTAACAAAACCGATTGCATAGATGAGATAGAACCATACCATAGCCATTTCTAGATGGCGCCTTGGAAGCAGAGAGTGATGCCGCTCTCCTCCTGAAGATACGCACACAAGATGAAAGATGTGCCTACTCCTTGATGCTCCTTGTGCTAGCAAGGCGTCAAGGTGTTCTTCTCGAATGGAAGGGAAGGAGATCTTCTTTGCTTGGCGATTTTCTTCCTCCTTATTTTCGTCAACCTCTCTCTTTCTCGAATGGAAAAAACCCCGAGAGATGGATGCTCTTCAGCGAGAGATGAGCGTCAAACGACAAGAAGAGAAAGGCGTGAATCGTGAGTCGTGGTCACGTAGGGAAGTGCTATCTAAAAATAGCATACCACTTCACCACTTGCGGTCATGGGTTTACCCCAATCGCAACTCACTTCACCCTTGAACCATGCGCTCATCCATGAGCCGGTTCATGTTGGTTCGGTCCAAAAACCAAATAAGCCAAGCGACAAGGCTTAGATCAAATTAAACCCTAAGGCTCCAGATCTAACCGTCGATCTCTTTGATGCTCCTGATCTGACCAATCTAGCATCCAATCTCTCGATCAAAGCTTACCGATCTAATGCCCTAATCAATCAAACATGATCAGACCAGATCTCACTTACGATCAGAGATTAAATCCCTTTAAACTGAACCCAAACAATTCAGTCCACACGATCTAACTTAAGTAAGCCATATCATCAAATTGTGCGACCCTGAGGGTTTTCTTTAAATGTCGGTAACGATAATTCTCATTATCACGATCAGTGAGGGGTATCTAGCAACACATCACTGTCTCCCGATATAAAGAAAAGAGTCTTCCAAGACTACACCCAAAATACAGCACAAGTGTGAATCAACTCACAAAGCATACATATTTCCTTTGCCACTGGATGTTCTTATTGGACAAGCCTGTCAAGCTTGTAACTCCAATATGATGAGCATGATTAGAACAGATGAACACTGTCACCTGGGTATGGCCATACACTCTCTCAATCATCTCATCCAGGGGGCCCCTTTAGAACATCACACTCCTTAAACAAGGAGACGGCAATCCTATGTCTATCACTAGTGCCCTAACCTGATTCAAGCTCACCATCCAAGATAGTCTATAACCATTATGTTTCAAATGATATTGAACTACCTCAAAATGATGACAATCATCATTCAGAAAACACAAGCGATCTCAAGTCAGAGGAAATGTGCCACTTGTCATATTCAAGGAATATTCACATTGTGACAAACAATTGAACATCCTAGTAGGGTCTGTCCAGTACATCCATTGTACCCATGAGTCTACATCTTATTCCATGCTCGAAGCATCCTATAAGATTAGAACACATATTAGTCTCAACCATATCAAGGCTGTCTCATGTTCACCAAGATATCTCGACTAAGGACTTATAGCATGTCAGCCTAGCTGAACAGCTTTGAGACATTATTCAGAAGAACATATATTGCAGCAGACAATGTAAACAACTGAATAATAACCATGCCTTTATAAACATAACAGTTTATTACATGATACTGATACATTCCCATGGCCTCAAACATTAGCCTTAAGGGCATACCCCAACAATCTCCCACTTGCACTTAATCTAATGGTTGAGAAATCTCAAACCCATGTTATTACAGTGCTTCTCATGCTTCTGCTGCGCCAGAGGCTTGGTAAGCGGGTCTGCCAGATTGTCATCTGTATGAACCTTGCAGATTTTGATATCGCCACGATCTATGATCTCCCTGATCAAATGAAACCGTCTCTGTATGTGCTTGGACTTCTGGTGCGACCGTGGTTCCTTTGCTTGTGCGATTGCTCCAGTGTTATCACAGAAGATAACCAAAGGATCTGCACTCGAAGGAACAACACCAAGTTCTCTCACGAACTTACGAATCCACACTGCCTCCTTGGATGCTTCCGAGGCTGCAACATACTCGGCTTCTGTTGTGGAATCAGCAACAGTTGACTGTTTGAAACTCTTCCACACCACTGCTCCTCCATTCAAGCTAAAAACATAGCCTGATTGTGATCGGAAATCATCCTGGTCAGACTGGAACGAAGCGTCAGTATATCCCTCTATACTGAGTTCTTCCTGACCACCATATATCAAGAACATATCTTTGGTCCTCCGCAGATATTTTAGGATGTTCTTGACTGCAATCCAGTGCGCCAAACCTGGATTACTTTGAAAACGACTGGTCACGCTTAACCCGTAAGCGACGTCTGGGCGAGTACACAACATCGCATACATAATGGAACCAATAGCCGAAGCATAAGGCGTATTGTCCATTTCATCTTTCTCAGTCTGTGTTTGTGGACACTGACTCTTTGAAAGATTCAGACCATGTCTGACTGGAAGATATCCTCGTTTAGAATTCTCTAAATGAAATCTCTCCAGGACTTTATCGATGTAAGTACTCTGGCACAGCCCGAGAAGCCTCTTAGATCTATCCCTGTAGATCTTCACACCTAACACATAGGCAGCTTCTCCTAGATCTTTCATCTGGAAACATTTCCTTAGCCATGCCTTCACAGCATGCATTTCAGGAATGTCATTTCCAATGATCAAGATGTCATCGACGTAGAGGACTAGGAAAGTAATCACGCTCCCACTAAACCTCTTATATACACACGGGTCATCCTCGTTCTTGATGAAACCAAATTCGGTGACTGATTCATCAAAACGAATATTCCAGCTTCTTGATGCTTGCTTAAGTCCATAAATGGACTTCTTTAACTTGCATATCTTATGACGATCTGCTGGATTAGTGAAACCTTCCGGTTGTGTCATGTACACATCCTCATCCAGATTTCCATTCAGGAAAGCTGTTTTCACATCCATCTGCCAGATCTCATAATCATAATATGCAGCTATCGCGAAAAGAATCCGAATAGACTTAAACATGGCTACAGGTGAGAAAGTTTCATCATAATCTATCCCGTAGATTTGTTTGAAACCTTTCGCAACAAGCCTGCCTTTATAGGTAACTACGTTACCATCCATGTCAATCTTCTTCTTGAAGATCCATTTACAGCCTATAGGGATAACTCCCGAAGGCGGATCAACCAAATCCCAAACTTGGTTATCTGACATGGAGTCCATCTCGGCGCGCATAGCTTCAAGCCATCTCGCTGACTCCGGTCCACTGACCGCATCCGCATAAGTAAGGGGTTCATCATTATCAATGATGTAGACTCCGTCATAGCGCTCAGGCTGTCGACGGATCCTTCCCGATCTTCGCGGTTCCCGTGATATTTGAGCCTCAGGTTGTTCAATAACCTGTTCTACCGGCTCAGGCTCATCCAACTGTGCTTGGTCACTTTGTCCTTCCTCTGGATTCTCATCCAACTTTATTTCTCTCCCACTAGCCTCTTGCAGAAGAAACTCCTTCTCAAGAAATATGGCCGTCCGAGCAACAAAAACCTTGTTCTCATTGGGATCGTAGAAATAATAACCTTTAGTTTCCTTAGGGTAACCGACAAAGATACATTTGTCAGATCTGCTCTCTAGTTTCCCAGAGGCGAGCTTTTTGACATAAGCCTCGCAGCCCCAGATCCTGATAAATGTCAAGCTCGGCTGTTTTCCATACCATAACTCATATGGAGTCTTAGAAACTGCCTTGGATGGCACTCGGTTTAGTACCTTTGCAGCTGTTTCCAGCGCAAAACCCCAAAAGGAGTAAGGTAGATTAGCCTGACTCATCATAGAACGAACCATATCAAGTAACGTTCTATTTCTCCTCTCGGACACACCATTCCATTGCGGTGTTCCTGGCGGAGTGAGCTGTGAGATGATCCCACACTCCTTCAGATAGTCAGTAAACGCATGACTTAGGTATTCTCCACCTCGATCTGAGCGAAGTGCCTTGATATTTCGGCCTAACTGATTTTGTACTTCATTCTTGAACTCTTTGAACTTGTCAAAAGATTCACTCTTATGTCTCATTAAAAAGACATAGCCATACCTACTGAAATCATCAGTAAAGGTAATGAAGTACTGATAGCCACCTCTGGCATGTTTACTAAATGGCCCACACACATCACTGTGTATTAGGTCAAGTAAACCTGAAGCCCTTTGACCTTTATGAGGAAAAGGTGACTTCGTCATTTTACCCATTAAACAAGCCTTGCATGTATCAATCTCCTTATAGGAGAATGATCCCAGCAGTCCATTATCATGCAACCGCTTAATGCGTTTCTCGTTTATATGGCCTAAACGACTATGCCATAGCAAGGTGCTGTCATCAGCATACTTGGCTTTCTTAATATCGATTTGCTGTATCGAACATTCCATGTCCAACATGAATAACCCATTGCTAATTGAACCAGTTGCATAAACAATATTATCTAAAGACAAAATACACTTTGAAATATTGCATTCAAAGGAAAATCCCTTCCTGACAAGAGCAGGAATGGAGATAATATTTTTAGTAATACTGGGAACAAAATAACAACTGTTTAGTTCCAATACAAGTCCAGATGGTAAGGAAATGAAATAGTCTCCTACAGCAACAGCAGCAACCCGTGCCCCGTTTCCAACTCGTAGGTCCACTTCATGCTGTCCCACCTGCCTTCTTCTCTTGAGTTCCTGTACATTTGAACAAATGTGAACTCCACATGCAGTGTCCAACACCCATGATATAGAAGAAGAAAACATGACCTCAGTCACGAATATACCTGAGCCAGAAGCGAAGCTTCCCCTCTTATCTCCTTGGAGCGCTTTACAGTCCTTTTTCCAGTGACCCAGCTGGCCACAGTGGAAACACCTGTATTCCTTGGACCGCTTGACCTTTTGTTTCAAAGCCTTGCTGTAGCTCTTGACAGGGGTCTTGCCCTTCTTCCCCTTCTTCTTGTTCCTTGAAGGAACCATTAAGACAGAGGTCGAAGGCTTTCCCTTTAGAGTCTCCTCAGTAGTGAGGAGCATATTCAGCAGCTCTGCCGGAGTACAATCGATTTTGTTCATATTAAAATTAATAATGAACGCGTCGAATGAAGGCGGGAGAGACTGCAGAATAATATCCACAGCAAGCTCCTGGTTGATGGTGTGCCCCAGTTTCTCCAGAGCTTCCTTGTGCCCAATCATCTTGAGCACGTGAGCTCCCACTGGGCTCCCTTCAGCCAGTTTGCTCTGAAAGAAGAGCTTCGTCAAATTGTAGCGCTCTGTCCTCGCCTGTGCAGCATACAGCATCTTGAGGTTCGCTATAATCTCTATAGCCGACATATCCTCATGCTGACGCTGCAGCGGTGGCGTCATAGACGCTAGCATCAGGCAAGCGACATCAATGCTATCATTGACGTGCTTTTCATAGGCTTCCCGAACCGCCCTTGCGGCGTTCGGAGCGGGCTGCGGCGGTATCGCCGTCTCGAGGACATACAGTTTCCTCTCTGCCTTAAGAACGATCTTAAGGTGTCCAAACCAGTCAGAGAAGTTCGGCCCAGCAAACTTCTCCCTTTCCAGTAGGGATCGCACATTGAAGTTCATGGTGTTCGTTGCTGCAGGTATCTACAACAATGCAAGAACAGCAAGGTCAGTATCAATGTTTAAGAATCAATCAGGACTTAAGAAAGATTCCTTTTCTCACTATTTTATCTGGCTGAAAAATCCAGCAAAACAGCCCGAAAGAGTAGTACTCTTTTAGTGAGATGGGATCCGGATTTCATACTTGGTCTCCGCGTCCCGCTCAGGCGAGATAAGATGCACAGAGAGTACAAGCACTAATCTCCGGTAGGCATTCCCTGCCGATCGCCAACCCATGCGATTCCCCTTCATCTGGGCAATCCAGCAGACTGTGCCAACTGAGTTGGTACAACACAGTCTCTGACCCCACAGATGGCTGCCTCCATGTGCTACCATATGCGCCACATATGTAGCCTTCATGGTCAAGCTGACCCAACCTACTCCCTGGACCACCATGTGCTATGCTGAGCAACGAGAAGGGATAAATCCCTACTCTGTAACACACAGGTGTAATCCCACACCCTCTGAAGATAGATGGACGTGCCCACTGAGTGGGTACAACACGGCTCCAACGATAATCAGAACAGTGAGGTTTCGCGTCAGAAGGCTTTATGAGCTTGATATTAAGCGTTGGATTTTCACGGTCTTTTATCTTCTTCACTATCATACAATTCCTATGGTGATAGCAGAAGATAAACTTAATCATGCAGTTCTAATATTTAAACAATAAATAAAAGAAAGCATGAATCTTATGTGGTAAAAGCCCATAGCCCTAGTGAGACCTTAACCTAACTTAAGTCTTCACTTGCTCTTCATGGGTCTTTTGCTGCTCATCTGGCCCAAGCCAGGGCCCAAGCGCCAATTGCAGCTTTGGTGCGCCCACCAGGGAAATGCGCCAGGTCCTAGGGTCGAACCCTAGACCTCCCACCTGGTCCAGCCACAACTGCATGCGCCTCTGCCAAGTGTGCTCTGTGCTCTTGTCTAATTAAATTACAAATTTAACTATCTAGACAAGATTGACACGCAGGTCAATTACATTTTATAAATTAAAGCAATGTGATGCGCAGATCACAATAATTAATTTACACTTTTAAATCCCAGGCACACAGGCCCCAGCACAGCACACAATTAATATGGGCAGCTCACATAAGACTAAATAAACAAACATATGCATCCAATCAGCAATCATGTGATCCATAAAAATTAAAATTTTCGAAAAACCCCATGGGATCAATTTTAATTTCCTTATTTGCCCTTCAACCTTACAACGGTCTATTACCAGGGATCCACTCATCCAACCTAGTCAGATCCACTGCCCTAGCATGCACCAAGTCCTAACTGACTTGAGTCGACCATAAGGTCAACCATGCATGCGCCAGGGCTGAACAACCACAATGAGGTCTGGCAAGCGGGTGTGACCCCGGGCCTAACTCATGTGTGTTCATCTGTTGTCTCAATCAGACATCGCTACACACCTGTCTGCAGTCGACCTATAGCCACCATAGGCTTGCGCCAAGGTGCTATCTGGTCGACCCATTCAGGCTGTCAGATAGTCTGATCAGACTGTTTGGATCTAACCTAGGGGGTGACTTCAACCCTAATAACCCATCTAAGGGTTTATAGCAGGGCCTCAGATCTATAGTGAGTCGCGCATGTTATCATCGTTTTGTAAAAACAACAACAAAAATAATGCGCCATCTTACATGCGCCAAGATGAAAAATACAAGTATCGTTCATGATAACTAAACATGTATATGCGCATGTAATAAAGATCTGCAACATGAATCACAAAAATGGCTCATGCAATCATAAAACATGTGTTAACCTATGGCTCTGATACCAATTGAAGGTCCCCAGATAAGGGGGGGCGAAACCCAAGTGAGGCGCATATTAAGGGAGAACGCAGCGGAGAGGGCTTCTTAGGATCTTTCATGTTATATGATTAACAAAACCGATTGCATAGATGAGATAGAACCATACCATAGCCATTTCTAGATGGCGCCTTGGAAGCAGAGAGTGATGCCGCTCTCCTCCTGAAGATACGCACACAAGATGAAAGATGTGCCTACTCCTTGATGCTCCTTGTGCTAGCAAGGCGTCAAGGTGTTCTTCTCGAATGGAAGGGAAGGAGATCTTCTTTGCTTGGCGATTTTCTTCCTCCTTATTTTCGTCAACCTCTTTCTTTCTCGAATGGAAAAAACCCCGAGAGATGGATGCTCTTCAGCGAGAGATGAGCGTCAAACGACAAGAAGAGAAAGGCGTGAATCGTGAGTCGTGGTCACGTAGGGAAGTGCTATCTAAAAATAGCATACCACTTCACCACTTGCGGTCATGGGTTTACCCCAATCGCAACTCACTTCACCCTTGAACCATGCGCTCATCCATGAGCCGGTTCATGTTGGTTCGGTCCAAAAACCAAATAAGCCAAGCGACAAGGCTTAGATCAAATTAAACCCTAAGGCTCCAGATCTAACCGTCGATCTCTTTGATGCTCCTGATCTGACCAATCTAGCATCCAATCTCTCGATCAAAGCTTACCGATCTAATGCCCTAATCAATCAAACATGATCAGACCAGATCTCACTTACGATCAGAGATTAAATCCCTTTAAACTGAACCCAAACAATTCAGTCCACACGATCTAACTTAAGTAAGCCATATCATCAAATTGTGCGACCCTGAGGGTTTTCTTTAAATGTCGGTAACGATAATTCTCATTATCATGATCAGTGAGGGGTATCTAGCAACACATCACTGTCTCCCGATATAAAGAAAAGAGTCTTCCAAGACTACACCCAAAATACAGCACAAGTGTGAATCAACTCACAAAGCATACATATTTCCTTTGCCACTGGATGTTCTTATTGGACAAGCCTGTCAAGCTTGTAACTCCAATATGATGAGCATGATTAGAACAGATGAACACTGTCACCTGGGTATGGCCATACACTCTCTCAATCATCTCATCCAGGGGGCCCCTTTAGAACATCACACTCCTTAAACAAGGAGACGGCAATCCTATGTCTATCACTAGTGCCCTAACCTGATTCAAGCTCACCATCCAAGATAGTCTATAACCATTATGTTTCAAATGATATTGAACTACCTCAAAATGATGACAATCATCATTCAGAAAACACAAGCGATCTCAAGTCAGAGGAAATGTGCCACTTGTCATATTCAAGGAATATTCACATTGTGACAAACAATTGAACATCCTAGTAGGGTCTGTCCAGTACATCCATTGTACCCATGAGTCTACATCTTATTCCATGCTCGAAGCATCCTATAAGATTAGAACACATATTAGTCTCAACCATATCAAGGCTGTCTCATGTTCACCAAGATATCTCGACTAAGGACTTATAGCATGTCAGCCTAGCTGAACAGCTTTGAGACATTATTCAGAAGAACATATATTGCAGCAGACAATGTAAACAACTGAATAATAACCATGCCTTTATAAACATAACAGTTTATTACATGATACTGATACATTCCCATGGCCTCAAACATTAGCCTTAAGGGCATACCCCAACAGCATGAGGATCAGAATGTGTTTCAGATCATCATGCATCTAAAGCAACTGTTTAAATCGCAGGCTAGAACAGAAAGGTTTGAAACATACAAGGTTATGTATTAGTGCAAGATGCCTGAAGGTGCTCCAGTGGGATCGCATGTGCTCAAGTTGCTTGGGTACTTGTCGCATCTCAATAGATTGGGACACCTGATGAATCAAGATTTGGCTACGAATCTAATCATGCAGTTACTACCTCCGAGTTACAGTGCATTCATTATCAACTTCAATATGAATAAAATTGCTTGTACTCACGAGGAGCTTCTGAAGCTGCTGGAAACAACCGAGAAGGAAATGGACAAGTCCAAATCCAAATCCGTTCTTATGGTCTCTAGAGACAGTAAGAAGTGGAAAATGGGTAAGGGCAAATCTAAGGCCAAAGCACTAAAGAAGGCCAAGGTGAGGAAGAATGAGTGCTTCAATTGTGGCCAGGAAGGCCATTGGCGCAAAGACTGCAAGCATCCTTAAAGAGAGATGAAGAGAAGTGACCCTTCGTCTTCAGGCTTAGGTAATTTTATTACCAAATCCTATATTGTCTATTTCTATACATGAGTATTTCATACTGCATGGTGAGACTGATATTTGAAAAAAAATATGTAAGTGCTCCTCATAAATAGGACATGGTTGACAATGAAAAGACTTTGCTGGAGCACTGATGCTGCCAAGCCACTCTTTTATTTGTCTTATATAGGATTGTTTTATTCTTTGAAATAATGTAGTTGACATTATACCTATTCCTTGGGAATAAAATTTTTGGAATAAAAAGAATTTATTATTCTTTTCATTTGCAAATCTCATGTCATTACAATGTGCAAAATAATGAGGTAATAAAAATAACTAAAATGAGTTTAATAAGTGGTTCATATTGAATACCAATTTTCTGACTTAGATATTTTATCATAAACAAGAGATGCACCCAATGACTTCATGCAAATGAATTCTTGGAATCAAACTCCTTCTAGGAGATTGACTATCTTAACCTCTTTCAAGATGTCAAAGATAGGCAGATACTTGATTATTGATAAAATAAATGTCTTTCACCAAGTGGGGTGAAGTGGACTAAAAGGTCAAAAGAGAAGAATTCATAATTTACTAAAAATATATAGAACCAGTTTATTGAAATTCATAGGTAATCTTCAGTCTAAGATGGATGAAGAATACTTGAGCACAGGTGACTATCATAGTGAGTATGTGGTCTGCTCATAGCTCATACCTCTTAAAGAATACTTTGGTAGGTAGTTCTATAAACCCATAGGAGAACAAGTGATTGTTGTTCAAAGTGCTATTTTTCTTGGAAATGTCTTTCTTTGAAAAAGCTAGCGGGAGGAAGTTGTGACTTGGATTCAGTCCAAGGTCAGCCACTTAACACTAATGGTCAAAGATGGAATCTGAACCATGTATACAAGTTATGGACAACCTAGGGTTCAAAAAGTGTGGGAATAATGGTTGAATCGATTCATGTGTGCCTGTGCTATGGGTAACACCTAACAAGGACAATAAATCTTTACCTTATAGTACCCAAGTTTAGTGGGAGCTTGAAGACTTGATGGTACTAGGTCCAGGTGCTAGGCACTAGATAAGGAGTATAGAACAGAACACACTTAGGTTTTGTAAAGAACTAAGGGGTGGTTCTTGGTTAGTAATGGCAGGAAAAGCTCAGTGTTTGCACTTGGCAGCTTGTTCCAGTCAGACCATAGTGACATTCTAGCTGTTAAGGTAGTGTGCTAGAAGCTGAGAGGGCTTTTGAGCAAATTACTTGAAAGCAGAGTATGCATACGCTTTTAGAAAGCAGTTTGAATAGAGTCCTTTGTTGTACTTCACAGAGATTCGAACAACATACTCAAGTGCTATTACCTTATCTTGGGGACAAAGGTAATAAAGATATAGTAGATATTGACATTGACATAGTGGGCCCATTGACTGATGCTCTAGCACAGTAGGAGCGTGGCAGGTCGAGCTTGGGACATGTCATTGAGGTCTCAACAAGCATGGTCCTAGTGCAAGTGGGAGATTGTTAGTGTTTATGCCCTAGGAACATTGGATGACCCAATGGGATATGTGTATCACATCTATTTGATAGATGAGTTATCCTATCATGGTCGTTGTTATGCAAATTTGTATATCTACGCACATGTACATTTCTATGTATAATGTCCCTAAGAGATAGATTTTATCTATTATCTATATTTGTCCCTGGTCGAGAATCATAGTGGATATGAGATAGCTATGATTCACCTGAGACTAGTATATGCGCTGGTTGAGCATGGGTTGCTAACGCAGGCATATGGGTATATCAAGAGAGATATACTAGATTGACCCGCCATGAGGATTCATCTCGGTGTCACGACATGAATATTACAATGAGAGAGTTACGCTTGTCCTAGACTTAAGGGCATTGTATCTCTATATGGTAAATGAGGCACTTTGATACAACCTAACGCTTCGCCGTAAAAGGGAAGTCATAACGATTGTCATTGGGTGCGTCATGAGCCATATGAGAGATTAAATGTGCCAAGAGAGGATTTGCCCCTTCCTTGCAAGGAAGCTTTATGTCCATGGCGCTCTATATAGATGCATGACTGAAAGTGTATGGCCATACCTAGGTGAGAACCTGATTTAATCATGACCATAAGATTGGGTTAACAAGTGTGACACACTTGTCCAATTAGAAGACCAGTCTGGAAAAAAGACAAAGTTGTACTTATACTTTGTTGCAATTTTTAGGGGATGTCAATGATGACTCCATTCTGATGACTTGGGTAGCAATGATGTACTGCTAGGTGCTACTCATTGCTTGTGATGATTTATTCATCACTGCTAACATCTAAAGAATTTACAGGGTCTCACACCTAGACGCTAGAGACTCCGTATTGATCGGATAGCCTTAGATTGAATCTATGAACAATTCGGATCTGTTTGGGAGTTTTGTGCTTTGCGGTTGGCTGATATAAGTTGAGAGGAGGCTTATAGATTTGAGTGATTGTGTTGACCCTGGTTGACCTCGGGTGACCAGTTGTGACTCCGGTTGACTAGGTCTATGTGTTGGTATATATGCCCTAAGACCTGTGGCTAGTTTGATTTATGTCACATTCATTTGTAGTATACATTATAGCATGGTTGTTGTTATGCATTTTGTACATCTACATCATATGTACATTTGCATATACAATGTCTCTGGAGATAGATTTTATCTAATCTCAAAGGATAATCCTCGGTCAAGTGTCATAGTGGATAAGGGACAGCTGTGATGCACTTGAGACTGGTATATGCATTGGTTGAGCATGGGTTGCTAACGCAGGCATATGGGTATATCAAGAGAGATATACTAGATCAACCTGCCGTGAGGATTTGACTTGGTGTCACAGGTCAAATCTCACAATGATAGAGATTCACTTGTCCTTGACTTGAGGGCATTGATATCTCTATATGGTAGGGGGTGTACTTTGATACAACCTAACGCTCCATCGTAACAGGGGAGTCATAATGGTTGTCATTGGGTATATTTTGAGCCATATGAGAGATTCAATGAACCAATAGAGGATTTGCCCCTTCCCTGCGGAGAAGTTTGATGTCCATGGGCCCCTACATGGTGCATGACTAAAAAGTGTGTGATCACAGGTTTAGCCTGAATAGAGTCATGACCAATAATGTTGGAATTAACAAGTGTGACACTCTTGTCCGACTTGGATGATCAGCCTAACAAAAGGATTAGAGTGTACATATATCTTGTCGTAGTTTTAGGGGATGTCGATGACGACACCATTCCGAGGACTTGGGTAGCAATGATGTATTGCTAGGTACCACTCATTGCTTGTGATGACTTGTGGTTATCACTACCAATGTTTGAGGAACCTACAGGGTTGCACATCTAGACACTCGAGATCTCGTATTGATCGAGTTGCCTATAATCGAGTCATTTAGTTGATTTGAGTCAATTTAGGAGTCCGATGCATCGCGGATGCGTCTGATGAGTTGGAGATGATCTTTTGGGATGATGTTGCGTTTTGACTTCAGTTGACCCTGGTTGACCTTCGGGTGACCACGTTTGATCCCGATGGACTAGGTTCAGTTGAGTGGTCAAATATTGGGTTTAAGCTCCGATTTTGTTCGGAGGCTTTTTATGATTGATTTAAACGTAACATGGGGGCCCGTGACTTAAGTGTTAAAATGAATATTTATATTCAGTTAATGCGCAACTTAAGTAGCAGGGGCCACACGCAACTTAAATGAATATTTATATTAAATATATTCATCACTTAAGTTGTGAATCCCCATCCATTAAGCAATAATAGATCTAGGTGCTTATTAATTATGAATTTTCGTAATTAAATAGAGCCCTAGCCTAAATCATAAAATAACTCCTTTCCAACCTAGCCGCCCACCTCTAGAACTCTCTCCATGGCGCCTTCTTGCATGGAAGTGTCGCCCACATCCATGGATGACAAGTTGCATCCCTTCTAGGCGCATGAGATCACTTCGGAGCTTCTTCCTTCCTCCTTGGCACATCCCTTAGAGGGATTGGCATTTGAGGGAATATTTTTCCTCCATGGCAGCATCTTCCATGAAGGTGGTGCAACACATGAAGGAAGGAGAAGAAGAGAAGTTTACAACTTCTCTTCTCATCTTAGTGCATCTTCTTGGAAAGTTGGCACAAAGGAAAAGCTCTCATCATGGTGGCACATCTTCTAGGAAGATAGCGCATGCTTTGGAGAAGTGGAAGGAGGATTGCAAGATCATCCCTTCATCTTAACGTTTCCTCAAGGAGGATTGGTGCATGATGTATAAGTTTATCCTCTAGAAGGATTGGCGCATCTTCTAGGAAGATGGCGCATGATTTCTAGGAGGATTGGCGCATCTTCTAGGGAGATGGCGTATGATCTTCTCTTCATCTTCTTCATGGGCGCATCTCTATGGTGGCGCATACCATGAGGAAGAAGAGGAAAAGTGGCTAGACAAGAGATTGACACAAGTCATAGAGCTTCCCTCTCCTTGTAGTCAATCTCCACCCTTCATCATCTCTTTGGTGCATCTTGGAGATGGCGCAAGCAAAGAGGGCAGTGACATAGGGAACAAGATCTTCCTCCCAAAGGCTAGCACTAGGCGCAGAGTGAAGAGGATCTCGAGCAGTTCGTGTTGCACGATTGTAGAGGGTGGACACTTGTGCGCCTCTTCTTCGTCATCATCAGCCCCTTGGATTATACGAATAAAGGTATATTACTCTAACACATCCGGTGGATCACTCGTAAGATCCTGGATCTCAGGGTTATCCTATTTCGGGCCAATGCTTTCGCTGTCATTAAAATTTTAAAATTGGCTCGGGGATTACCAACAGTGGCATCAGAGGGAACTTACGAGACCCATGCGGTGTATTTTGCTTATCTACATGCGTACATGTCATAAAAGATTTTAAAAATTTTTATGCCATGATTTTCTGCTTAGAAAAATGTAGGTTTATTAATTCTGACGACTTGTATAAATTTAGTGACTTTGATTTTCCTTGTTTGTCAAGGATAGACCTTGCATACAAGTCATGTAGAATTTAATAAATTTTATATGATAAGTTTGTCATGGAGAGGCGCCTAGCATGCCAAAAGCATGCTTGCGCCACTCTCATGAAAGCTTAGAAAATTTGTTAAGTTCAAGAGAAATTTATGATGAGTTGTTGAGAGTTAATAAACTGGTTTATAAAACACTAAAATTAATTTTAATTGTTGTTTTTCATTGCATGTAGAAGAGCATGAGTAGGTGCTTTTATTACTACATTATGATATGGTTATAGACAAGCCTTTATGCATGCCTGGGATGTATTCTTGTGAGGCCTGCGTGCCGCCCTATTTCCTTTATTTGTTTTGTAATTAATGTTGAAGATTAGGGATGTCAAAGAGCACATCATGACTTCTTGTTGGCATATCTAAATCAGATAGGGGTAGCCTCTTCCTTAGCTGTGGTGGCTTCTAGGGTTTACCCTAGTGACGCACCTTGGGGATTAAGGGCTGGTGAAGAGGGCTTGCACATACCTCTTGATTAGCTGAAACTTTGGTGGCTTCCAGGGCTTTCTAGAGGCACATCAAGCATTGTTTCAAGGGCTGATCTAAGAGGTGATGCAAACAGCCCCTCATAGTGATGTTTCTATGCAAGTGGTGCACCTTGATGGTGGCGCAACATGCTAGATGGGATGGTGCCCCTATGATTGGCCGAACCCTAGAAGGAGCCTAGGGTTTGCGAGCTAGCATGGGTAGGGAAGAGTGTTGGCCGAATCCTAGAAGGAGTCTAGGGTTTGCGAGCTAACATAGGTGGACCAAAAGGGCTGACCTAAACCTAAGAGAGCACCAAGGGTGTCCTAGGAGGCGCTTCTATGGATTGAGGGGTTGACCCCTGATGTAGAGGACCTAGGTAGTGCACCTAGGGTTGGAGCAGAGCCCTTAGGGCACTCAGGGCAGAGCTGAGGACTTAGTGGCATGGGCCCATTGCTTGTGCCTTAGAGTAGCTAGGTGATTAGTCTAGGTCTAGGGGCTTGTTACCCATGTTTGGGCTATAACCATATCATATTTTATTTTCTGCTTAGTTTTAAGCATGCCTATGATGTTTTATTTTTCATGCTGCTCACTATAGGATTGCATGCCTGTATTGTTAGATGAAAGATAAAACTAAATGGTGAGACCACAAAAACCCTCAATCCAAATATCAAGTCTATTAACCGCCTTCTGACGCATAGCCCTCGTCAAAATATCAATCGATTGTGTTGTGCACTGCTTCCCACCCTCGTGGGACACACCCATCTATCTTTAGGAGGTGTGTGGTGACAATGATTTCCCTAGTCTGGTTAAAACTTTAGATGCGCCTTTCGCAAGGAAATCATTGGCCCTGGGCATAACAGTCAGGTTGGACTTGCCTAGATGTTTCATATGTGGATGGACCACATAATGAAAGTCTAGAGGCAACCTCAAGAGGTTAGGGCTTTGTGCTGTATCCAGCTCTTGCTGGACACAAAGTGCCTGAACTATCTTCAGAAGGGAAATTGCCAAGTTGCAATTGGCTGGTGTGCCTACCTCACGAAGCATGCGTCACCTTGTGCAGTTCATCCCACCCTCGTGGGACGCAAGGCCGTGTACGGAATGAGGATCTCATCTCATTAAGGAAATCTGGTGATTTCCCGATCGGCTTATGAGGGTTGTCAATTTGAGCAAAATAGTGGGAACCCAATCACTTATAAAAGGCCAGATTAAATGATTGGTTTATAGATCTGCTTATGACTAATGCAGATGGTCACTGCGATCTCTTCTAAGTTGGTTGGAACCAACTAAGTGGACTGGTATTTGAGGATTGTCTTCAAGCTTGAGGAAACGCTGTATCTCTTAGAGCAGCCTTGCAGCCTTTACCTAAACCCATATCATCTACAGCCCTGTTGGCTGATGAGGATGCTTAAGGGGTAGTTTGTCTATTGCTAGCATGTCGCCTTCCAGGGACAAGTTATAGAAAGCTGTAATCTCTAAAACAGTCCTACGATGCAAAGGTAGGCCTTAGTGCTTGATTGATGCATTAAAGATGAAATAGGTATAAGATATAAGGTGCTCAAGATTGATTGCTAGTGACCTCAAAATGAGGAGAAGAGAAGTAGTCCTTCGTCTTCTGGCTCAAGTAATTGTGTTGCCTAAGTCTAGTTGTCTATTTCTGACACATGGGTATGTTGTACCGCATAAAGAGACTAACACTTGCAAAAGTATCTTGGTTCTCAACAGAAATAGGGCACTGCTGACGCAGAGAGATTGACCTACCAGTTGGAGCATACATTGCTGCCATAACGATAGGAGATCTCACTCTCTCTGGGATCAAGACTCTATAGGTGATGCTAAAAGCTTGTTCCACACTGAATTTAATTCCATCTTAAATGTATCTCCAAGTTAGGAGATGACATGACTCAGTATTTGGATCTAGAGATATGAGTCTTTGGGTCATATATCTGAGGTTCTACTACCATAGAACCAAGATCTGATAAAGTGTAAGTGGTGTATCCTAAGTTCACTTAGGGATACAAATTTCCATAGACCCACAGGAGAACAAGTAATTGTTGCTCATAGTGCTGTTTTTCTTGGAAAGGTCTTTCCTTGAAAAAGGCTAGTGGGAGGAAGTTGTGACTTGGATATAGTCCAAGGTCAACCACTTAGCACAAAATGGTCAAAGATGGAATCTGAACCATGTATGTAGGTTGTGGGCAACCTAGGGTTCAGAAAAATGTGAGAATAAGGGTTGAATCACGTGTGCCTGTGTTATGAGTAACTCCTAGCAAGGACAATGAATCTTCCCCTTATGGATAAGATTAAGTGGTTCTGTACCTATCTTTGGCACTATTGTTTGGGCCTTATAAAATAAGAACCTCATCCATTGACTCCATGTGAATGGATTCATGGATTCAATCTCCTTTCAGGAGAATGAGTCGGATCAACCTCTCTTGAGAGCTTGACGCACGAGCCTTGTTTACTAAGGATAACAACATTGATGCTCTTCACTTTTAAGAAGTGGAAGATCTAGAGACTTGTTGGCCCTCATACACTTTAGTGTGTGTGAATAGGACTAATAAGTAAGCCAAAAATAGGGTGCTAATCCTTTATAGACATGTCTGATGGATATGAAAGTAATAAGGAGACCAGCTTGATAGATCCATAAAGCTTTCTAATTCATGAGAAAGCACTTGAGCCACAGTATATGACTATCCCTAAGAGTATGAGATTTCCTCATTTCTCACTCCTTCTAGAACTCTTCTTTGAGACTGAGTGTCTAATTGGAAGAATCGAGTCATGATTAACATGATTCGATATAGGTTAAGTCATATAACTCCTTGTAAAGGTTGTGCAAAATTGAACAGTTTTTCCTAATCACTGAAAGTTGTTTGATATCTAACATATGTATGTATGGGGTATCCTTTAGGGATACTGCTTCCATGATCCCACAAGAGAGCAACTCGATTGCTACTTAAGGTGCTGATTTTCTTAGGGAAGTTCTTCTCTTGAAAAAGGCTAGTGGGAGAAATATTGACATGGATATTTCAATGTCAACCATTCGACACATTTGGTCAAAGATGGACTCTGAGCCAGTCATACAGGTTGTGGGTAACCTGAGGCTCAGAACACACAGGCTGTACAGGTTGAATTGATTCGTCTGGCTTTGACTTATGGGTAACTCCTAACTCATTGTAGAGAATCTTCACCTGATGATGCCTGAGTGCAGTGAGAGCTTGATGACATCTCTGGTCTTGTATGTTAGGGACATACAGATCATCAGAGACGACGTCCTGATCCTTCACTTGGTGAAGAGATGATTGGGAAGTGTTTCGTGATGAATAACTTAGTGGAATCACCTACAGGGTAAGTGTGAGAGTTTTTGGATAGGTCTAAGAAACTTCAAGTCCTAAGTTAGTCAACATACATCGATGAGGGTATGTTATAGACCAGCTGTGGTTAGTGCCGAGAGCATAACCATAGGATACTAGGTCCAATCTAGTTGCATGGCACTGGATAAGGAGAAAACAACGTTCTTGGTTCTACAAAGAACTAGAGGAATGATCCTCGATTGGTAGAGATAGGAAAAGCTTGATGTATTGGGTTACACTTAATAGCTTGTTCTGTTCTGACCTTGATCGCAGCATCAGCTTTGTGTCTAGTAGTGAAGGAAGCTATAAAAGGCTTCGTGATAGACTACCATCATCTCCGATTGAAGGCAAAATATGTTATGGCTTCTAGGAAGCTGTTTGGATACGGGAGTTTTTCATTGAACTTGAAGTGGTTGTCATGCCGTTGTTGGTCTCTATTTGTGAGCACAAAGGAGAAATGACGCATGATAGAAAAACCAAGGTTTCACCTAAAGATCCAAACACATACTCAAGTGCTTCCACTTTGTCTTGGAGACAGAGGTGTTGTGAGATTGCAGATATTTACACCAAGAGAGTAATGATAGGCCCACTGACTGATGCTCTGGCGTAGCAGGAGCGTGGCAAGTCTGACTGAGGATGTATTCATTGTGGTGACACAATAACATGGTCCTAGTGCAAGTGGGAGATTGTTGGTGTATATGCCCTAGGACCTGTGGCTGGTCCGATTTATGTCATATTCATTTGTGGTATACATTCTGGTATGGTCGTTGTTATGCATTTCGTACATCTGCGTCACATGTACATTTGCATATACAATGTCCCTAGAGATAGATTTTATCTAATCTCAAAGGATAATCCCCGGTCAAGTGTCACAGTGGATAAGGGATAGCTGTGATGCACTTGAGACTGGTATATGCATTGGTTGAGCATGGGTTGCTAACGCAAGCATATGTGTATATCAAGAGAGATATATTGGATCGACCCACCATGAGGATTTGACTTGGTGTCATAGGTCAAATCTCACAATGACAGAGATTCACTCGTCCTTGACATGAGGGCATTGATATCTCTATATGGTAGGGGGTGTACTTTGATACAACCTAACGCTCTATCATAACAGGGGAGTCATAACGGTTGTCATTGTGTATATCTCGAGCCATATGAGAGATTCAATGAGCCAATAGAGGATTTGCCCCTTCCTTGCGGGGAAGTTTGATGTCCATGGGCCCCTACATGGCGCATGACTAAAAAGTGTGTGACCATACCCAGGTTTAGCCTGAATAGAGTCATGACCATTAATGTTGGAATTAACAAGTGTGATACACTTGTTCGACTTAGACGATCAGCCTGGCAAAAGGACTAGAGTGTACATATATCTTGTCATAGTGTTAGGGGATGTCGATGACGACACCATTCCGAGGACTTGGGTAGCAATGATGTACTGCTAGTGTTGGCATCGGGTCGGGGCAGGGGCGGGTAGTACCAAACCCGACCCCGACCCCGAACCCCATACCCCATACCGGCCCCCGCCGGGTTTGAGAAAACCAATCCCATCCCCGTCCCCGTCGGAGAATTGGGTACCCGTCGGGTAACCCGACCCGTGGGTACCCATTGGGTAACCCGACCCCATGGGTACCCGCAGAAAATATGAGGAGGGAATTAGGAAATTACCAAATAGATTAGGTTAGATACTTACATATATTTAAAATAGGTAGGGGTAAAATAGTCATTTTATTTATCGGGGTCGGGTCGGGTTCTGGGTCGGGGCGGGCTAGGTACCACTCATTGCTTGTGATGACTTGTGGTTATCACTACTAATGTCTGAGGAACCTATAGGGTCGCACATCTAGACACTCGAGATCTTGTATTGATTGAGTTGCCTATAATCGAGTCATTTGGTTGATTCGAGTCAATTTGGGAGTCCGATGCATCGCGGATGCGTCTGATGAGTTGGAGATGATATTTTGGGATGATGTTGCGTTTTTACTTTAGTTGACCCCAGTTGACCTTCGAGTGACCATGTTTGACCCTGATGGATTAGGTTCAGTTGAGTGGTCAAATATTGGGTTAAGCTCCGATTTTGTTCGGAGGCTTTTTATGATTGATTTAAATGTAACATGGGGGCCCGCAACTTAAGTATTAAAATGAATATTTATATTCAGTTAATGCGCAACTTAAGTAGCGGGGGCCACGCGCAACTTAAATAAATATTTATATTAAATATATTCATCACTTAAGTTGCGAATCCGCATCCATTAAGCAATAATGGATCTAGGTGCTTATTAATTATGAATTTTCGTAATTAAATAGAGCCCTAGCCGAAATCATCAAATAACTCCTTTCCAACCTAGCCGCCCACCTCTAGAACTCTCTCCATGGCGCCTCCTTGTATGGAAGTGTCGCCCACATCCATGGATGACAAGTTGCATTCCTTCTAGGCGCATGAGATCACTTTGGAGCTTCTTCCTTCCTCCTTGGTGCATCCCTTGGAGGGATTGGCATTTGGGGGAATATTTTTCCTCCATGGCAGCATCTTCCATGAAGGTGGCGCAACACATGAAGGAAGGAGAAGAAGAGAAGTTTACAACTTATTTTCTCATCTTAGTGCATCTCCTTGGGGAGTTGGCACAAAGGAAGAGCTCTCATCATGGTGGCGCATCTTCTAGGAAGATGGCACATGCTTTGGAGAAGTGGAAGGAGGATTGCAAGATCATCCCTTCATCTTAACGTTTCCTCAAGGAGGATTGGCACATGATGTATAGGTTTATCCTCTAGAAGGATTGGCGCATCTTCTAGGAAGATGGCGCATGATTTCTAGGAGGATTGGCGCATCTTCTAGGGAGATGGCGCATGATCTTCTCTTCATCTTCTTCATGGGCGCATCTCTATGGTGGTGCATACCATGAGGAAGAAGAGGAAAAGTAGCTAGACAAGAGATTGACATAAGTTGTAGAGCTTCCGTCTCCTTGTAGTCAATCTCCTCCCTTCATCATCTCTTTGGTGCATCTTGGAGATGGCGCAAGCAAAGAGGGCAGTGACATAGGCAACAAGATCTTCCTCCCGAAGGCTAGCACCAGGCGTGGAGTGAAGAGGATCTCGAGCAATCTGTTTGTGCACGATTGTAGAGGGCGGACACTTGTGCACCTCTTCTTCGTCATCATCAACCCCTTGGATTATGTGAATAAAGGTATATTACTCTGACACATCCGGTGGATCACTCGTAAAGGATATTAGATCTTAGGGTTATCCTGTTTCAGGCCAATGCTTCCGCTGTCATTAAAATTTTAAAATTGGCTCGGGGATTACCAGCACTATGTCGACGAGCCAAAGCTCGAGTCAGCGCTCAGATCTATACGGGGGTTTGATGACATGCACCCACTAGCTTAAGTTTTGTCTAAATATTATATTCAGAAATAATGAATTAATTATTAATTAATTCATAAGTTAAGTGGTGGGGGCCACAACTTAACTCATGAATATTTTGAATAAAAATATTATGACTTGAGTTAGTGGGCCCACATATTAAATCTATATATATAGGGGCTGGGGGTGCATACAGATGAATATTGTCGCCTGCTCCAAGCCCTAGCCGCTTAGGTCTCTTTCCTCCTCTCCTCTTGGCCGCTGCCCCTCTTCTTTTCCTTGGCGCATCCAATAAGGTTGTCGCTCCCTTCATCAAAGGTGGGTAGCAATCTCTTCTTGGCACAAGGAGTACTTTTAAGGCTACTCCTTTCTTCCTTGGCATTTTGGTGGCACATTTGGAAGAAGAGGACAGTATACATGTTGGCACAATCTTCTTCAGATAGGCGCAACATGTAGAGGACAGCACCTCGGCGCAACTAATTGTGTTGGCACAAGCAAGCAAGGTGGCTGATGTATCGTATTTACATAGTATTTTTACTATGATTTTTTATATATAATCTATCCTATTTTGAGCATATTTTAACTGAATTAGACTTAAAACCTTGTTTTTATTCGGAATCTTCACTTTTATTTTGTTTTGACATATTTCAGGAAAAATGACCAAATTTCGATGGATTTTTGAATGATCTGAATGTATGAACGAAATCTAGTCATCAAGAGGAAATTACTTGTCAATTTTCAAGCAAATCAGATTTTAAGGCGAAATTATGACACTTCCATAATTATTTTCACGGCCGTGGTTTTATTGGAACTTACAAAAGAATCACGGCACTACTGTGTGATTTTCTAGAGATTTTACACAAAGAGAATTATAGCACTACCGTAATAATTATCACGGCCATGGTTTTATTGGAACTTATAGAAAGAATCACGGCAGTACCATGATTATTTTCCCAACTGTGATTTTCTAGAGATTTTACATAGAGAGAATTACGACATTGTCATAATAATTATCACAGCTGTAATTATCCTAAAAAAATACACAGAACAAATTATGGCACTGCCGTGATAATTATCACGACTGTAATTTCATCCGCCAGTTTCGAGTTTGACTTAGTTTTTCCTCGATTTGATTCTATTTCACTCCGGATTTTGGGGAAAACCTATTCGAAGGATGGAGAAGTATATGAAGAAGCTATGGAGCAATTATTGGGACTTTTTGGCAAGGATTTATTGTGAATTTTAATCAACACAAAGGGACGCCGCTGCAGTAGGGTTCCTCGCCGGGAAACAACCATACCATCTCCGGCGACGAAATTTTTAGGGAAGGTGTGCGTCGTGGAGGAAAAGATACACATAAAGTTTTAGATCAAAAGGAGCTCGACTGGGGGAGAAATCAGCGAAATCCTAGATGCGACTATTGTTCATCGACAATTCCAAAATTGTTCTTTATAGAAATCACGGGCTGTGAAATTCTTCACACCCCTGTGAAGATAGTAAACTATTATTTTTTCTCCTTTTTGAATTCTGATTTTTCTGAGATGATTTATTATTGTATTACTTCCACCATGGTAGCGTAAAAACCTTTTGGGACAGAGGGAGTAATCCCCATTAATTTCTAAAATGACTAGATAATCATTATTTGTCAAGTTATTCTTTGAATGATAATTTTACTTTTGTGATTATTGTCTTTAAACTTTCTAGTTTTGAAATATTGGCATGTCACAGAGTTCGTAATATGGACATAGAGGTGATTTACGAACTCGGAAGCCTTAAATTGTGTTTTTAAGAACTTAGGCTATGAGAATAGATTTGTTCTAAAAAATCCTAATTTTTGAAGCATATTTGCATCTTAAAATTTTGACCTAGAAATTTTATTGTTTCAAACATGATAATAAGAACTGAGAGGGAAATTTGATTGTTGGTACTCCTGAAGTAAAACCTGTAAAATTAAGATACGAGAGTATTTAATTTTACTTGAGATTTTGACTTGGAAATTAAATTTATGAGAATAGGTTTAATTTTTAGTTAGATTTACTTTTATTAAACATTGAACAGTAAGTCACGAGAGTGAAGACTTGTTCAATATAAATTATTCATTCGAGAGGAGGCAACTTCTTTACAAGTAAATTTTTATCTTTATCATGATAAGATTAATTGACAAAAACTTATTATTGTCTAGTCATAGAAATTAAGGAGGATGAAACCTTCATCCCATATCTCTCTCTGAATTTTACAACAGATTTAATTGTTTGCTTTCGATCTATTTCATCACATATCGTCTACTTAGCTAGTGAGAATTCGATTATTTGGTACTTAACATGTAGGCCCATGTGGATTCGATATCTTTTATTACTTCGACGTATCCGTGCACTTGTGGACACATCAAGTTTTTGGCACCGTTGCCGGGGACCTTAGTTTTGTTAATATCAAAATAGTTGATAGTATTGCTAGACTAAGTTTTATTTATTTTTGATTTAATTTTGTTATCTGTTTTTGCAGGTTGTGCTTTTTCACACCCCTGTGAAAATTTTCACAAGGCTATGATTACTGAGTTGGGAATTCTTTTTGCTATTTTTCTAAGATTCTAAGTTTATTTGATTCTTTTACTTGTTTATGCGCAGGACCCTTAGATCAGGACCACTAATTCCATTAGATCCCGAAATTGAAAAAAACTTTTAGATTGTGCAGGAAACTTAGATTTGAAGAGAAAAAGGAGAAGGAACCAACCATGGAAGAAAGAAGATCTCTTACGCTGCGTTTCGGAGAAGGGAAAGAAATAAGAAGGGAAAAGAAACAACAATAGAAAGGAAATAGAGAGGAAAGGAAACAATTACTTTCTCTTTTAAGCCTTCTATTTCGATGGAAGGAAAGAAAAGATTTGACCAGTCAACTAAGTCAAAATCAACTCAAATTAACCTAAATTAACCAAAATCTCAGCCCCTTTGCTACCACCTCAGCCGCACCCCTCTTGGCAATCACCGCCAGGACGACCACCGCCTCTTCCGCCCCTCCTGGCAATGCGGGCTGTCTTTTTCTCATGCCGCCTCCCTTCTCATCCGCCGAATTGGAGGAGACGACGGTTTGTGGGTGAGGAGAGCGAGAGCTTGACATCGGAAGGACGACAGCCCTGGTTAGCAGCTGCTGGTACGATCTTGCAATGGCGGCGATCTCTCCTTCGGCTAGCTGCTACTTAACATCCAGAATCTAATCAATACAACAAATTTAAAAAAACAATTTGCAGGAAATCAGGAGACTGCACGCGCAAGAAGCTTACTTCGCCACCTCCATGATTGTTGACCCATGCGGGAGGCACAAAATGGGCAGGCCACTTCCACAACTACATCGCCACCTCATTTTTTTTAAAGAAGAACATTCATCAACGAGACCCTGCCTGCAAGAATCACAACCCAGCTTAGTTTTTCTTCCTGTTCCAATTTTCACAATCGAAATGAATTTTTCTCCAGTTCTCGACTCAACAAACTGAACGAATCCTGTACAGGAATCCACAACAACGAAAAAGTCGCATCCATGTTCATCAAAGACGAGAAAAAAGCTGAAAAGGAACCAAGAACAGACCATGTGATGCTGGAGCGTGGTGGAGTAGAAGGCATGCCCGATCAGGCGACTCGTCTCGTTCGTCAGCCGCAAGCTCGGGCGGCGAGAGGGGAGGCGAACGGCAAGAGGTTGAGAGCTCGGTTGCGAGAGGGAAGGCGGTGAGAGGAAGATTGGGCGAGAGTGCAAGCAGGAGTGTTTTTTGGAGTGAGGCGAGAGAACGGAAATCGTTTCCGTCTCTTTGGAGGGGACGTTTTTGGAGAGAAAGGAAAGGAAATTGTTTCTTTCATTTGTGTATTTCTCTCCTCTGAAACCAAGGAAATGGAAGGAAAGGAACCTATTTCTTTCCTTTCCCTCCTTATTTCCCTCCTCTGAAACAGACCATTAGGGACTATGTAGCACCAAATCCACAAGGAATACACTCTAGTATAGCTAGGCCGGCGATTGAAGCTAATAATTTTAAAATTAAACCGGCCTTGCTATCAATGATATAGCAGAATCAGTTTGGAGGATCACCACTTGAGGATCCTAATTAGCATCTCTCTCTTTTTCTTGAATATTATGACACCAATAAGATTAATGGTGTATCTAATGATCCCTTAAAACTGAGATTGTTTCCTTTTTCCCTCAGGGACAGAGCATGCCCCTGGCTACAATCCCAACTGACTGGAATGTTCACCACATGGGATCAAGTTTCAAATACTTTCTTATCTAAGTACTTCCCACCAAGTAAGACGATCCAGTTGAGAAACCAGATTACCAGCTTTGCATAAAGGGATGGCGAGTCACTAAGTGAAGCATGTGAGCACTTTAATGAATTACAGCGGAAGTGTCCTCACCATGGCTTAGAAAAATAGGTTTTAATTCATACTTTTTATAATGTTCTTCTTTATAGTACTCGTCTCATCGTTGATGTTGCTGCAGGTGGAGCTCTTATGAATAAGAGCATTGATGATGCTTACACATTGATTGAGGAGATGTCTCTGAACCATAACTAGTGGACCACAAAAAGAGGAGTGTTGTATCATTCTCCACATGGTAAGAATGAAAATGATGCATGGCGTACCCTGGCAGAAAAGGTAGACTCTTTGGTTAATAAATTTGATTGCTTTCATATGCAAACTGCTATGGCTTCTTCATCTGTTATTTGTGATATATGTGGTAATCAAGGACATTATTTTCAAGAGTTTAAGGTTATTGCTGAACAGGGTATTGAACAATTGAATGTTGTAGGGGGTTACAATCAAGGTAGAAATAATGACCCCCTACTCTAGTACATATAAACCTAGATAGAGAAATCATCCAAATTTAACTTGAAAAAATAACAATAATACAGGGGGACATGTAGAGAACAGAGGATATCAACAGAGGCAACTAAATCAAAATCAGAATCAGCTCCAAAAATCTAGTTTAGAATCCATGCTTAAAAAATTCATGTCAAATCAAAGTAAGGAATTTGAAGAACTTAGAGGGGAGATGAAACAGCAAAGGGATACTATTAATCAACTTACTTCTATGGTAGAATCTCTATTTGCACACAATAGGATTCTAGAGACCCAAATAGTACAGCAAGCTAGCACATCTTATAGAGCCTAGGGAAGTTGCCTACTAAACCTGAACTAAACCCTAGGGAACATTGTAATGCTATAACTACCCGGAGTGGAAAATAGTTAAATGAACCAAGGAGTAGATTAGAGAATTATGATGAGGAGGGGCCTGATATTGAACCTAGTAGTGAGCCAGCCTTAGAGACACCACCAGCTCATAGGCAGTCCCGCCCTAGTTTGCCACTTCATGAGTGTGATGAGCCTTCACAGGGTTGTGATGAGCCATGTCAGTCTGATGTTCCTAGACCTAGCTCACCTGCTCCATATAGGCCTCCTATACTGTTTCCCCAGAAACTTGTTCAAGCTAAATTAGGTAAACAATTTGGGAAATTTTTAGATGTCTTGAAAAAGCGTTATATAAATATTCCATTTACTGATGCTTTGTCTCAAATGCCCACTTATGCAAAACTTTTGAAAGAGATTACGTCTAACAAAAGAAAAATAGAGGGCTACAACTGTTGGGGTATGCCCTTAAGGCTAATGTTTGAGGCCTATGGGAATGTATCTGTATCATGTAATAAACTCTTATGTTTATAAAGGCATGGTTGTTATTCAGTTAGCTACATTGTCTGCTGCAATATATGTTCTTCTGAATAATGTCTCAAAGCTGTTCAGCTGGGCTGACATGCTATTAAGTCCTTAGTCGATGTATCTTGGTGAACATGAGACAGCCTTGATATTGTTAAGACTAATATGTGTTCTAATCTTATAGGATGCTTCGAGCATGGAATAAGATGTAGACTCATGGGTACATGGGATGTACTGGACAGACCCTACTAGGATGTTCAATTGTTTGTCACAATGTGAATATTCCTTGATTATGACAAGTGGCACATTTCCTCTGACTTGAGATCACTTGTGTTTTCTAAATGATGATTGTCATTGTTTTGAGATAGTTCAATATCGTTTGAAACATAATGATTATAGACTATCTTGGATGATGAGCTTGAGTCAGGTTAGGGCACTAGTGATAGACATAGGATTGCCGTCTCCTTGTTTAAGGAGTGTGATGTTCTAAAGGGGCCCCCTGGATGAGATGATTGAGAGAGTGTATGGCCATACCCAGGTGACTATGATCATCTGATCTAATCATGCTCATCATATTGGAATTACAAGCTTGACAGGCTTGTCCAATAAGAACATCCAGTGGCAAAGGAAAAATGCATGCCTTGTGATTTGATTCACACTTGTGCTGTTTTTGGGTGTAGTCTTGGAAGACTCTTTTCTTTATATCGGGAGACAGTGATGTGTTGCTAGATACCTCTCACTGATCGTGATAACGTAAGTTGTCGTTACCGACATTTAAAGGAAACCCTTTGGGTCGCACAATTTGATGATATGGCTTACTTAAGTCAGATCGTGTGGACTGAATTATTTGGGTTCAGTTTAAAGGGATTTAATCTCTGATTGTAAGTGAGATCTGGTCTGATCATGTTTGATTGATTAGGGCTTGAGATCGGTAAGCTTTGATCGAGAGAATGCATGCCAGATCGGTCAGATCAGGGGCATCGTTGAGATCGACGGTTAGATCGTGAACCTTAGGGTTTATTTAAGATCTAGACTAGATCATTGGCTTGATTGGTTCTTAAACCGAACCAAAGTGAACCGGCTCACTAAATGAGCGCTTGGTTCATAGGGAGAGGAGTAGGCGACAAGTTCACTTGGCGTGAACGTTGTGGTGAGGAGTGGTTACTATTTTTAGTAACCATGATCTCCACTTGAGGGGGCTCTCGTCCGAATAGAGGATGCTCTATTTTCGCCACTTCCCATATTCCTCTCGCCCATATTCCTCTCGACATTCTTGTGTGAGTGCAGCGACGCTTGACGGATTGAGGAGGATTCGGCCAAGAGAGATTGACATCTCATTTTCCCTTCACTCGTCAAAGGACCTCTTGGAACCTTGCTAGCACAAGGAGCACCAAGAGAGATAGCGACACCATAGGAATTGCATGATAGGCAAGAAGATAAAAGACCGTTAAAATCCAATGCTTAAATATCAAGCTCGTAAGCCTTCTGACGCGAAACCTCACTGTTCTGATTATCGTTGGAGCCGTGTTGTACCCACTCAGTGGGCACGTCCATCTATCTTCAGACGGTGCGGGATTACACCTGCGTGTTACAGAGTAGGGATTTATCCCTTCTCGTTGCTCAGCATAGCACGTGGTGGTCCAGGGAGTAGGTCGGGTCAGCTTGACCGTGTTGGCTACATATGTGGCGCATATGGTAGCACATGGAGGCAGCCATCTGTGGGGTCAGAGATTGTGTTGTACCAACTCAGTTGGCACAGTCTGCTGGACTGCCCAGATGAAGGGGAATCGCACGGGTTGGCGATCGGCAGGGACTGCCTACCAGAAACTAGTGCTTGTACTCTCTGTGCATCTTATCTCGCCTGAGCGGGACGCGGAGACCAAGTATGAAATCTGGATCCCATCTCACTAAAAGAGTTTTACTCTTTCGGGCTGTTTTGCTGGATTTTTCACGCCTGATAAAATAGTGAGAAAAAGAATCTTTCTTAAGTCCTGATTGATTCTTATACATTGATACTGACCTTGCTGTTCTTGCATTGTTGTAGATACCTGCAGCAACGAACACCATGAACTTCAATGTGCGATCCCTACTGGAAAGGGAGAAGTTTGCTGGGCCGAACTTCTCTGACTGGTTTGGACACCTTAAGATCGTTCTTAAGGCAGAGAGGAAACTGTATGTCCTCGAGACGGCGATACCGCCGCAGCCCGCTCCGAACGCCGCAAGGGCGGTTCGGGAAGCCTATGAAAAGCACGTCAATGATAGCATTGATGTCGCTTGCCTGATGCTAGCGTCTATGACGCCACCGCTGCAGCGTCAGCATGAGGATATGTCGGCTATAGAGATGATAGCGAACCTCAAGATGCTGTATGCTGCACAGGCGAGGACTGAACGCTATAATTTGACAAAGCTCTTCTTTCAGAGCAAACTGGCTGAAGGGAGCCCAGTGGGAGCTCACGTGCTCAAGATGATTGGGCACAAGGAGGCTCTAGAGAAACTGGGGCATACCATTAACCAGGAGCTTGCTGTGGACATTATTCTGCAGTCTCTCCCGCCTTCATTCGACGCGTTCATTATTAATTTTAATATGAACAAAATCGATTGTACTCCGGCAAAGCTGCTGAATATGCTCTTGACCACTGAGGAGACTCTGAAGGGTAAGCCTTCAACCTCTGTCTTGATGGTTCCTTCTAGGAACAAGAAGAAGGGGAAGAAGGGCAAGGCCCCGGTCAAGAATTACAGCAAGGCTCTGAAGCAGAAGGTGAAGCGGTCTAAGGAATACAGGTGTTTCCACTGTGGCCAGCTGGGTCACTGGAAAAAGGACTGTAAAGCGCTCCAAGGAGATAAGAGGGGAAGCTTTGCTTCTGGCTCAGGTATATTCGTGACTGAGGTCATGTTTTCTTCTTCTGTATCATGGGTGTTGGACACTGCATGTGGAGTTCACATTTGTTCAAATGTACAGGAACTCAAGAGAAGAAGGCAGGTGGGACAGCATGAGGTGGACCTACGAGTTGGAAACGGGGCACGGGTTGCTGCTGTTGCTGTAGGAGACTACTTTATTTCTTTACCATCTGGACTTGTATTGGAACTAAACAGTTGTTACTTTGTTCCCAGTATAACTAAAAATATTATCTCCATTCCTGCTCTTGTTAGGAAGGGATTTTCCTTTGAATGCAATATTTCAAAGTGTATTTTGTCTTTTGATAATATTGTTTATGCAACTGGTTCAATTAATAATGGGTTATACATGTTGGACATGGAATGTTCGATACAACAAATTGATATTAAGAAAGCCAAGTATGCTGATGACAGCACCTTGCTATGGCATAGTCGTTTAGGCCATATAAACGAGAAACGCATTAAGCGGTTGCATGAAAATGGACTGCTGGGATCATTCTCCTACAAGGAGATTGATACATGCAAAGCTTGTTTAATGGGTAAAATGACGAAGTCACCTTTTCCTCACAAAGGTCAAAGGGCTTCAGGTTTACTTGACCTTATACACAGTGATGTGTGTGGGCCTTTTAGTAAACATGCCAGAGGTGGATATCAGTACTTCATTACCTTTACTGATGATTTCAGTAGATACGGGTATGTCTATCTGATGAGACATAAGAGTGAATCTTTTGACAAGTTCAAAGAGTTCAAAAATGAAGTACAGAATCAGCTAGGCCGTAATATCAAGGCACTTCGCTCAGATCGAGGTGGTGAATACCTAAGTCATGCATTTACTGACTATCTAAAGGAGTGTGGGATTATCTCACAGCTCACTCCGCCTGGAACACCGCAATGGAATGGTGTGTCCGAGAGGAGAAATAGAACGCTACTTGATATGGTTCGTTCTATGATGAGTCAGGCTACTCTACCCTACTCCTTTTGGGGTTTTGCACTGGAAACAGCTGCAAAGGTACTAAACCGAGTGCCATCCAAGGCAGTTTCAAAGACGCCATATGAGTTATGGTATGGGAAACAGCCAAGCTTGACATTTATCAGGATCTGGGGTTGCGAAGCTTATGTAAAGAAGCTCGCCTCTGGGAAACTAGAGAGTAGATCTGACAAATGTATCTTTGTCGGTTACCCTAAGGAAACTAAGGGTTATTATTTCTTCGATCCCAAGGAGAACAAGGTTTTTGTTGCTCGGACGGCCATATTTCTTGAGAAGGAATTTCTTCTGCAAGAGGCCAGTGGGAGAGAAATAAAGCTGGATGAGAATCCAGACCAAGGACAAAGTAGTCAAGCAGAGTTGGATGAGCCTGAGCCGGTAGAACAGGTTATTGAACAACCTGAGGCTCAGATATCACGGGAACCGCGAAGATCGGGTAGGATCCGTCGACAGCCTGAGCGCTATGACGGAGTCTACATCATTGACAATGATGAACCCCTCACTTATGCGGATGCGGTCAGTGGACCGGAGTCAGCGAGATGGCTTGAAGCTATGCGCGCCGAGATGGACTCCATGTCAGATAACCAAGTTTGGGATTTGGTTGATCCGCCTCCGGGAATTATCCCTATAGGCTGTAAATGGATCTTCAAGAAGAAGATTGACATGGATGGTAACGTGGTTACCTATAAAAGCAGGCTAGTTGCGAAAGGTTTCAAACAAATCTACGGGATAGATTATGATGAAACTTTCTCACCTGTAGCTATGTTTAAGTCTATTCGGATTCTTTTCGCGATAGCTGCATATTATGATTATGAGATTTGGCAGATGGATGTGAAAACAGCTTTCCTTAATGGAAATCTGGATGAGGATGTGTATATGACACAACCAGAAGGTTTCACTAATCCAGCAGATCGTCATAAGATATGCAAGTTAAAGAAGTCTATTTATGGACTTAAACAAGCATCAAGAAGCTGGAACATTCGTTTTGATGAATCAGTCATTGAATTTGGTTTCATCAAGAACGAGGATGACCCGTGTGTATATAAGAGGTTTAGTGGGAGCGTGATTACTTTCCTAGTCCTCTACGTCGATGACATCTTGATCATTGGAAACAACATTCCTGAAATGCATGCTGTTAAGGCATGGCTAAGGAAATGTTTCCAGATGAAAGATTTAGGAGAAGCAGCCTATGTGTTAGGTGTGAAGATCTACAGGGATAGATCTAAGAGGCTTCTCGGGCTGTGCCAAAGTACTTACATCGATAAGGTCCTGGAGAGATTTCATTTAGAGAATTCTAAACGTGGATATCTTCCAGTCAGACATGGTCTGAATCTTTCGAAGAGTCAGTGTCCACAAACACAGACTGAGAAAGATGAAATGGACAATACGCCTTATGCTTCGGCTATTGGATCCATTATGTATGCGATGTTGTGTACTCGCCCAGACGTTGCTTACGGGTTAAGCGTAACCAGTCGTTACCAGAGTAATCCAGGTGTGGCGCACTGGATTGCAGTCAAGAACATTTTAAAATATCTGCGGAGGACCAAAGATATGTTCTTGATATATGGTGGTCAGGAAGAACTCAGTATTGAAGGATATACTGACGCTTCGTTCCAGTCTGACCAGGATGATTTCCGATCGCAATCAGGCTATGTTTTTAGCTTGAATGGAGGTGCAGTGGTGTGGAAGAGTTTCAAACAGTCAACTGTTGCTGATTCCACAACAGAAGCCAAGTATGTTGCAGCCTCGGAAGCATCCAAGGAGGCAGTGTGGATTCGTAAGTTCGTGAGAGAACTTGGTGTCATTCCTTCGAGTGCAGATCCTTTGGTTATCTTTTGTGATAACACTGGAGCAATCGCACAAGCAAAGGAACCACGGTCGCACCAGAAGTCCAAGCACATACAGAGACGGTTTCATTTGATCAGGGAGATCATAGATCGAGGCGAGATCAAAGTCTGCAAGGTTCATACAGATGACAATCTGGCAGACCCGCTTACCAAGCCTCTGGCGCAGCAGAAGCATGAGAAGCACTGTAATAATATGGGTTTGAGATTTCTCAACCATTAGATTAAGTGCAAGTGGGAGATTGTTGGGGTATGCCCTTAAGGCTAATGTTTGAGGCCTATGGGAATGTATCTGTATCATGTAATAAACTCTTATGTTTATAAAGGCATGGTTGTTATTCAGTTAGCTACATTGTCTGCTGCAATATATGTTCTTCTGAATAATGTCTCAAAGCTGTTCAGCTGGGCTGACATGCTATTAAGTCCTTAGTCGATGTATCTTGGTGAACATGAGACAGCCTTGATATTGTTAAGACTAATATGTGTTCTAATCTTATAGGATGCTTCGAGCATGGAATAAGATGTAGACTCATGGGTACATGGGATGTACTGGACAGACCCTACTAGGATGTTCAATTGTTTGTCACAATGTGAATATTCCTTGATTATGACAAGTGGCACATTTCCTCTGACTTGAGATCACTTGTGTTTTCTAAATGATGATTGTCATTGTTTTGAGATAGTTCAATATCGTTTGAAACATAATGATTATAGACTATCTTGGATGATGAGCTTGAGTCAGGTTAGGGCACTAGTGATAGACATAGGATTGCCGTCTCCTTGTTTAAGGAGTGTGATGTTCTAAAGGGGCCCCCTGGATGAGATGATTGAGAGAGTGTATGGCCATACCCAGGTGACTATGATCATCTGATCTAATCATGCTCATCATATTGGAATTACAAGCTTGACAGGCTTGTCCAATAAGAACATCCAGTGGCAAAGGAAAAATGCATGCCTTGTGATTTGATTCACACTTGTGCTGTTTTTGGGTGTAGTCTTGGAAGACTCTTTTCTTTATATCGGGAGACAGTGATGTGTTGCTAGATACCTCTCACTGATCGTGATAACGTAAGATGTCGTTACCGACATTTAAAGGAAACCCTTTGGGTCGCACAATTTGATGATATGGCTTACTTAAGTCAGATCGTGTGGACTGAATTATTTGGGTTCAGTTTAAAGGGATTTAATCTCTGATTGTAAGTGAGATCTGGTCTGATCATGTTTGATTGATTAGGGCTTGAGATCGGTAAGCTTTGATCGAGAGAATGCATGCCAGATCGGTCAGATCAGGGGCATCGTTGAGATCGACGGTTAGATCGTGAACCTTAGGGTTTATTTAAGATCTAGACTAGATCATTGGCTTGATTGGTTCTTAAACCGAACCAAAGTGAACCGGCTCACTAAATGAGCGCTTGGTTCATAGGGAGAGGAGTAGGCGACAAGTTCACTTGGCGTGAACGTTGTGGTGAGGAGTGGTTACTATTTTTAGTAACCATGATCTCCACTTGAGGGGGCTCTCGTCCGAATAGAGGATGCTCTATTTTCGCCACTTCCCATATTCCTCTCGCCCATATTCCTCTCGACATTCTTGTGTGAGTGCAGCGACGCTTGACGGATTGAGGAGGATTCGGCCAAGAGAGATTGACATCTCATTTTCCCTTCACTCGTCAAAGGACCTCTTGGAACCTTGCTAGCACAAGGAGCACCAAGAGAGATAGCGACATCATCTTGTGTGTGACGACAAGGAGAAGATCTCGTTTGATCTTTACTTCCAAGGTGCCATCTAGAAATGGCAATGGTATGGATCGAATCATCTCTTATGCAATCGGTTTTTCTTCAAGTTGATTATATAAGGTGCATGCGATTCTTAGAGACCCTATCCGCTGCTTGAAATTTGTTTTGCACCATGCTGGGTTTCGCCCCCCCTCTTGAAAGGGGTTCCAACAACAACACTGTGGCATTAACTGAGGAGTGTAGTGCTATTATTCAAAATAAATTGCCACCGAAATTATAGAATCCAGGTAGCTTCTCTATACCTTGCTTAATTGGAGAGATGGCTTTTGACCAAGCCTTATGTGATCTTGGAGCCAGCGTGAGTCTAATGCCTTTATCTGTTTGCAGGAAATTTGACATGGGAGAGCCAAAGCCGACTTCTATTTCCCTGCAGCTCGTTGATCGCTTGGTTAAGTATCCTATTGGAATTTTAGAGGATGTCCCAATTCAGGTAGGTAAGTATTTTATTCCAGCAAACTTTGTGGTATTAGAGATGGAGGAAGATTCTAAAATTCTTATCATTCTTTTTAAACCATTCTTAGCTACAACAGGTGCAATCATTGATATAAAGAATGGTAAACACACTCTTAATATTGGTGAAAACATAATTGAGTTTGATATAGCTGAGTCTATGAAGAAACCATCATATGCTGGATCTTGTTGTAGTATTCATGCTGTAGATGATATTGTTAGTGATCTTCATTCTTTGTTTGATGAACCTTCTGATTCTAAAACTTATGGTTTATTAGACTGCATTTCATGTGATGATCGAGAATATCAGGAGAAAAAGTTTCCAAAAGTTGAACTAAAATATTTGCCAAATAATCTTCGTTATGAATTTCTTGTGCCAAATTCTACTTACCTTATTATTGTTGATGCACAGCTTGATGCAAATTCTACTTACCTTGTTATTGTTGATGCACAGCTTGATGCAAGAGAGACAGATTTGCTTCTGAGGGAAATGAGAATTCACAGAAAAGTGATTGGGTATTCTATTGATGACTTAAAGGGAATTAACCCCTCATTTTGTATGCACAAGATACTTATGGAAGAGGATCACAAACTGCATGTGGATTTCCAAAGAAGGCTTAACCCTTCTATGAAAGAAGTTGCGAAAAAGGAGGTTTTGAAATTACTTGATGCAGGTATTATTTATCCTATCTCCGATAGTAAATGGGTAAGTCTTGTTCATTGTATTCCTAAGAAAGGAGGTGTGACTGTGATGAAGGGTAAGAATGATGAACTGATTCCTGTTCGAACTGTGACTAGTTGGTGCATGTATATTGACTATAGAAAATTAAATGTTGCTACTAGGAAAGATCACTTCCCTTTGCCTTTTATTGATCAAATGGTTCAAAGACTTGCCAATCACTCTCATTTTTGTTTTTTGGATGGGTATTCTAGATTTTTCCAAATTGTCATCCATCCTGATGATCAGGATAAGACCACTTTTACATGTCCATATGATACCTTTGCTTATAGGAGAATGCCTTTCGGTTTATGTAATGCACCAGCTACCTTTTAGAGATGCATGATGGCTATATTTTCAGATTTTATTGAAGATTTTATAGATGTTTTTATGGATGACTTCTCTGTTTATGGTTTTTCATTTGATGATTGTTTGGCTAACTTATCTTGAGTTTTGCAGAGGTGTGAAGAAACTAATCTAGTGCTTAATTTGAAAAAAAATATCATTTCATGGTTAGACAAGGAATAGTTTTGGGACACTTAGTTTCAGAAAGAGGGATAGAGGTCGATAAAGCCAAAATTGAAGTCATTGAGAAGTGGATGCCGCCCATGTGACGAAGTCAAAAGTACCTTTGGGTATGATCCAACACCATTGGGAGACACCTGGGATGACCCCCCCGGGTTGGAAGCAGCTTTGTCGGAAATTCCAGGTCAAAACGACGTCTGCCGCCCTGAACACGGCCAGGCCATGACAACAGGCACGGCTGTGACGCAATCGCACCAAGGTGACAACGAGAACACGGCACCCTTCACGGCCATTCCTCCAGCCGTGTCGAACTCGGCGGAATCCAGCCGACCCCAACATGGCCAGGCCGTGACGAAGAGCACGGCCGTGACACGGTCGAGCAAAAATGCTAACGCCGTCACGGCCTCCAACACGCCCGTGACACCTGCCGTGACAAGTTCAGTGGAATTTGGCCCCAGCCATCACGCTCGTGACAAGATGCATGGCCAGGCCGTGAACGATTTTGTGGATTTTGGGCCATCCAATCACGGCTGTGACACCCTTCACGGCCAGGCTGTGAACACCTCGACAGTAAAGGCGGGTCCTGTTTTGCGTGAAGTTCGACGTTCACAACGGTCTTTGCAGCCTCCTGACCGTTATGTGGGCATCATGAGCCCCTCTTCAATTTTGGTGGACTCCATTCAACCGGCTCCCAAGGCGCCCCTTCCCCGAGGACCACCTCAAGAACCACCGACAGACCGCTACCACAACTGAGTCCTCAACTCGGCCCAGGACACCACCAATAACATACAGAACCAGCCCACGATCAGGAAGTTTTGCTGTTTTGTGGCGGCCTGTTCTAAGATGGTGTAGCACCCCTTTGGGCTCAGACAATGGCCCGCGACGGTGTCCCTTGCACCTGAAGCCATGCGCTAGCCCATGGAATCTCCTGCATAATAGTTGGTAGCTGCTTAGTTCTAGTTTGTTAGAGGGCATCTTGACCCTCTTTTAGGAAGTTAGGGGGTGGTTGGCTTCTCCACCTCCCCCATGTGTTTCTCATGTGCCCCTCTGCCCCTCTTGATCTATAAAAGAGGGGTTGAAGGCCTTGTTTTCTTGAGCTTTGTTGTAGTAGTAACCTTCCCCACGCGAAGGTCTAGGTACAGCAAACTCCGAGGAGCCCACCTAGAGTTCCCTCGCTCTCTTGTACTGTTCTTCTGCTTTCAATCAAAACACCCGAAGAACCCCTTGCGGGCTTCGGGTCCTTTGCATTTCAACCTCTGCGTTAGCGTCTTGGGCGAGCAATTATCCATCCTCGTAGTGTCGTGAAGGTTCTGCGCGCGCGTGCTTGCAAGAAAAAATATTGGCTCCGCAAGAGAGGTGAGTATTTTCCATTAGTAATCGATCCGTTGTTCTCTTCACACTGGGTATTGCTCAAGTGTATCTCGCAGTTCTCATCATCTTTCTGAGGCTTTCACCATTCGCACACTTTTTTTCTTCCCTCGTCTCAAGACCCTCTCCTATTTGCAGCATCATGGTTCCCACTCCTTAGAGTACTGAACTAAGGACACCCCTCCTAACGTTTCGCTGCATCAATTTTGGTATCAGAGCAAGTTGAAGCTAACTCTTGTCTAGCTTCGCCAATCTCCCCGCTGCACATTCGGTTCTTCGGCTTTGTTTTCTGCATTCATACTTGCATTTTCCTGCATCATGACCACTAGATCAGGAACCTCCTATCAAAATCCACCTACCCAAGTGCCCACTACGATTGAAGAGAGTACTCCGCCTAGGGTAGAGTCAGTCGAGTCGCTGTCTACGCGTATAGAAGCGATGGAAGTCATGTTTCAGCGCCTTATGGTGTCGGTCCAACACTTGACGGACCAAGTTGTGGAACTCCGAGTTAAGCCCGCAGAGGGCTAGCCCTCTCTTAGCGTTCCCCCTCCATTGCCCCCACTACGCATGCGTGCCAATGAGTCTCCCCATTTTGACCCATTTGGTGACGAGTCCGTGTGGGCTGAGGATGCCCCTCCCCAAGACGACCTACCTCGCATAGCCGTGAGGACAACGAGGTCCGTAGGCTCACGCGCATTGACTCACCTATCTTTAACGGTAGCCTTGACCCCCCGTGCCTTCCTTGATTGGGCAGCGGCCGTAGACAACTACTTCGAGTGGAGTGCCATGTCCGACCACCTTAAGGTCATCTACGTGCATCTTTTACTAACCAGCCCTGCTCGGTTGTATTGGACAAATGTAGAGCGCCAACTTGTCGACCAGTGTCTTCCCCCCATCACTCGATGGGAGGAGATATGTTACCAGATTAAAGAGAAGTATATACCCCCCACCTATAGGCAGCAACTCTTAGACTCCTATTGTGCCATGACCCATGGCTCCGACTCCGTCGAGGCGTACCACACTTGCTTCGACGAGCTCAGTATTCGGTGCAACCTCAAGGAGAATGCCGCCTTCACCTTGTCCCGCTTTAAGCGTGGCCTCCGTGACGAGATCCGCCGTGTGCTGCCTACTCATGGGCTTGATTCGGTCATCTTGGTCCTTCACCATGCTCGCGAGATCGAGCAGGATTTGCACGCCACACACCACCATGTGGAGTCGAGTGCCCCGCGTCATGTTGTCTATGCGCCTCCGGCGCCAGCCCCACCTCCTCGTTTTGAGGCTCCCCCTCGTCCGAACCATACGGGCCCCTGTCGACCCCCACGGGACACTCCTTGTGAAGCACCTCCGCCTCGCTTGACCTGGGAGGAGAAGGGCAAGGTGCCCATCTTGGCCGGTCCACCCGGCCCTTGTCGTCACTATGGCCAAATCGGCCACTTCAACCGGGACTACCCGCGTCGTTCCCTACACATCGCGGCTGCGCTACGGGACCCTCGCCCACAGTCCGTCACTCCTCCTGGGCCCTCTCCGACCCTCGACGTCGGCCCACAGTGCTACTCCGATGGGGAGTTGAGCCTGTGTCCAACTATGGTAGTTGTATGCTGCACCCTCGTCCAAACCCCTCCTCTGTCCGAGGACTGGAAACGCACGAGTATCTTCTACACTTATATTAAGTGTAACGGGCACTCATGCAAGATAGTCATCAACGGAGGCAGCAACCTCAATGTCGTGTCAAGGACTGCGGTCACATGCTTCGGCCTCACCCTAGAACCACACCTAAAACCTTATTCGATTGCTTGGGTCGATGCGTCTAGTCTCCCCATCACCTACCAGTTCCAGGTCCTCATCTACTTTAGTGATTACACAGATAAGGTGTGGTGCGACGTCACCTCTATGGACGTCACCCATGTCCTTCTTGGCCAACCTTGGCTCTATGACCGCGATATCATCCACTATGGCCACTCCAACACTTACGTCTTCCTGCACGGGGGACGTAAGATCTGTTTGACCCTGGCTCCACCCAAGGAGTTGCTGGCCTCCACGTCCAAGGGTATTGTCACATCCTTGCCTCCAACCCAGTCCACACCGAAGGCAGTCGCCTTGATCTGACCCAGCTCCCTTGTCCATGAGGCCCATGAGACCAAGGTGGTCTATGCTCTCATGGTGCATGAGGTCTCTCACGAGTTTGCCGAGTTCGCCCTCTTGGACGAGTTTGCCGACATCTCCCTGGTCGATCTCCCTGTTGGCCTTCCCCCCTGGATCGCGATGTCCAGCATGTCATCGATCTTATCCTCGGAGTGTCTTTACCCAACCTGCCCCATCACTGTCTCAACCCCACTGATCACACGGAGCTCAAACAGCAAGATAATGACCTTCTTGCCAAGGGTTTCATTTGTGAGAGGCTCAGCCCCTGCGCCGTAGCTGCCTTCCTTACTCCCAAGAAGGATGGTTTGTGGCGGATGTGCATTGATTGTCAACAATCAATCGCATCACCGTCAAATATCATTTCCCCATTCCGCGCCTGGATGACATGCTTGATCTCATCTCCGGTGCGTGTTGGTTCAGCAAGCTGGATCTCCGGAGTGGCTACCACCAAGTCCGCATTTGTGAGGGTGACGAGTGGAAGACGGCCTTCAAGATGAAGGACAGCCTCAACGAGTGGCTAGTGATGCCCTTTGGGCGTACCAATGCGCCATCCACGTTCATGCGCTTTATGAGTCAGGTCCTCCGTCCCTGCATGGGGAAGTTTCTGGTCATCTACTTCGACGACATCCTCATATACAGCCGCACCTGCGTTGACCACCTTGAGCACTTACGCTTGACGTTCGACATCTTGTGTAAGGAACGCTTGTTCCTTAACACTAAGAAGTGTTCTTTCCTCGAGCCCCAGGTTCAGTTTCTAGGCTTCCTCGTGTCCGACCAGGGTCTCATAGTCGACCCTTCCAAGCTTGAGGCCATCCGCCAATGGCCGATGCCTGAGTCTGTCACTGAGGTTTGTAGCTTCCTCGGCCTTGGTGCCTTCTATCTCCGCTTCATCAAGGGGTTCAGCACCATTGCCTCCCCTATGACGGCCTGCACCAAACATGAGACCTTTTCATGGACCCCCGCGGTTGACCGTGCTTTCCTCGCCCTCAAGGACCTCATGACCAAGGCCCCGGTCCTTCGCCTCCCTAACCGTGCCTTCCTCACCCCGGTCCTACCGCCTCCACAATGGCTATCTAGTGTACGATAACTAGTTGTGTGTTCCCCGCTCCTCCCTCCATAAGCACCTACTGATCGAGCTTCATGCCGGTGGTGCCACTGGGCACCATGGCTATGACAAGACCCTTGACTTGGCCGAAGACTGCTTCTTCTGGCTCACTCTTCATAAGGATGTAAATCGGGTTGTCGGCCACTATAGCACGTGCCAACGTGCCAAACCCCACCCTGCCAACTCTGGGTTGTATACCCTGCTGCTTGTGCCCAAGAGTCTATAGTTATACATTAGCATGGATTTCATCCTTGGCCTCCCCCACACGGCCTCACGCCACAACTCCATCTTCGTTGTCGTGGATCGCTTCTCCAAGATGGCACACTTTGCGCCTTTTTCTAAGACGGCTAATGCGTCGCATGTCGCACACCTTTTCGTCAAGGAAATCATTCGGCTCCATGGCCTCCCTCTCACCATCGTGTCTGACTGTGACACCAGGTTCATCGGTCATTTTTGGAAGTCCTTGTGGGCCCTTCTTGGGACCACTCTCAAGTTCTCGTTCGCGTATCATCCACAAACGGACGGTCAAACGGAAGTGGTGAACCGTAGTCTCGGCAAACTCCTGCGGTGCTTATCAAGCAACTTCCCACGCCTTTGGGCTAACCACCTTCCCATTGCGGAATTCGCATATAACAGCGCGTTCCACCGCTCGACCAGGTTGAGTCCTTTCCAGGTCGTTCTCGGGCACCAACCTAGGAAGCCGATTGACATGCATAACGTTCCCCCCTCCCCCTTCGATCCATGCATTCGCCCATGCATTTGCATCTCATCTCTCGAGCTTGCATGATGAAATTCATCGTCGGATTTACTTGAGCAACATCCGGTATGCTGTTGAGACTAACGTGCATTATAGGCCACATCACTTTGAGGTCGGGGAGCTCGTTATGTTGCGTATCCACCCTGAGTCGTTGGGATCGCGGGCCAATTGGAAATTTCATGCACGCTGCGACGGTCCCTACACAGTTCTACGGTGGGTGGGCGACAATGCCTACGTCCTCGACCTCCTGGAGGACTCCCTCATCAGCCTCGTCTTCAACGTCGCCGACCTCCTGCCCTACCATGCGCCACTTCTCGACGGCACCCCCTCCCACACCATAGTCCCACCTTGTTCACCGGAGGAGAATTATCCTCACCTCGGGGGAATTGACAGAGTCAAAAGTACCTTTGGGTATGATCCAACACCATTGGGAGACACTGGGATGACCCCCCTGGGTTGGAAGCAGCTTGACCAGAAATTCCAGGTCAAAACGACGTTTGCCGCCCTGAACACGGCCAAGCCATGACAACAGGCATGGTAGTGATGCGATCACACCAAGGGGACGATGAGAACACGACACCCTTCATGGCCATTCCTCACAGCCTCCAACACGCCCATGACACCCGCAGTGACAAGTTCGGCAGAATTTAGCCCTAGCCTACATGCTCATGACAAGATGCACGGCTAGGCCGTGAAAGATTCTGTAGATTTCAGGCCATCCGATCACGGTCGTCACACCCTTCATGGCCAGGCCGTGAATGACTCTATGGACTCCAAGCCACCCGTTCACACCCATGAACACAAGCACAACTAGGCTGTGAATGCCTCGACTGTAAAGATGGGTCTTGTTTTGCGTGAAGTTTGACGTTCGCAACGGTCTTCGCAGCCTCCTAACTATTATGTGGGCATCGTGAGCCCCTCTTCAACTTCGGTGGACTCCATTCAATCGGCTCACATGGCGCCCCTTCCCCAAGGACCACCTCAAGAACCACCGACGGACCGCTACCATAACCGAGTCCTCAACTCGGCCCAGGACACCGCCAATAACATACAAAACCAGCCCATGATCAACAAGTTTTGCTGTTTTGTGGCGGCCTGTTCTAAGATGGTGTAGCGCCCCTTTGGGCCCGGACAACGGCCCGCGACGGGGTCCCTTGAGTCTAAAGCCATGCGCCAGCCCATGGAATCTCCTGCAGAATAGTTGGTAGCTACTTAGTTCTAGTTTGTTAGAGGGCATCTTGACCCTCTTTTAGGAAGTTAGGGGTGGTTGGCTTCTCCAACTCCCCCATGTATTTCTCATGTGCCCCTCTACCCCTCTTGATCTATAAAATAGGGGCTAAAGGCCTTGTTTTCTTGAGCTTTGTTGTAGTAGTAACCTTCCCCATGTGAAGGTCTCGGTCGAGCAAACTCCGAGTTCCCTCGCCTAGAGTTCCCTCGCTCTCTTGTACTGTTCTTTTACTTTCAATCAAAGCACCCGAAGAACCCCTTGCGGGCTTCGGGTCCTTTGCATTTCAACCTCTGCGTTAGCATCTTGGGCGAGCAGTTCTCCCTCCTTGTAGCGTTGTGAAGAATCTGCGCGCGTGTGCTTGCAAGAAAAAAAATTGGCTCCGCAAGAGATGTGAGTATTTTCCATTAGTAATCGATCTGTTGTTCTCTTCGCGCTAGGTATTGCTCAAGTGTATCTCGCGGTTCTCATCGTCTTTCCGAGGCTTTCACCGTTCGCTTGCGTTTTTTCTTCCCTCGTCTCAAGACCCTCTCCCATTTTCAGCATCATTGTTCCCCCTCCTTAGAGTATTGAACTAAGGACACCCCTCCTAACGTTCCGCTGCATCACCATGACAGTCAAGGAAATTAGAAGTTTTTTTGGGACATGTAGGATTCTATCGGCGGTTCATTAAGGATTTTTCTTAACTTGCTAGACCACTTACTAATTTGCTTTGTAAGAATGTTAAATTTTCTTTTGATGAAGAATGTTTGTTTGCTTTTTAGGGTTTGAAGAAGGCTCTAATATCTGCGCCCATCATGCAGCCACCAGACTGGAGTTTACCTTTCGAGCTTATGTGTGATGCTAGTGACTATGTAGTAGGAGTAGTGCTTGGTCAGAGAAAAGAAAAGAAACCCTGTGTCATCTCCTATGCTAGTCGAACCCTGGATAAAGCACAGAGAAATTACACCACTACTAAAAAAGAACTCTTGGCCATTGTTTTTTGCTTTTGATAAATTCAGGTCATATTTGATCAATTCTAAGGTTGTGGTGTATACAGATCATGCAGCTGTAAAGTATTTGATGCAAAAAAAAGATAGTAAACCGTGCCTTCTTGGATGGATTTTACTTCTGCAAGAGTTTGATATAGAGATTAAGGATAAGAAAGGAGCAGAAAATTTTGTTGTAGATCACCTTTCAAGGATAATTGCAGAAGAAGATAAAGGTGTCATCATTAATGAATCGTTTCCAGATGATCAACTCTTAGCTATTGAATAGATCAAGGCTCCATGGTATGCTAATATAGTGAGTTATTTAGTTGCTGATATTTTTCCTTTTGATTTGAATTATCAAGGAAAGAAGAAATTTTTGGCTAGGCGAAACACTATTTCTGGGATGAGCCTTATGTTTTTCGAAGATGTGCAGATGGGATTTTTAGGAGATGTGTACTAGAGGAGGAAATAATGGATATCCTTTTTCAGTGTCATGCATCATCTTATAGAGGGCATACTAGTACTCAAAAGACTGCTTTTAAGGTTTTACAATCTGGATTTTATTGGCTCTCAATTTTTAAGGATGCTAGAATTTTATATTTTGTGATATATGCCAAAAGATAGGAAATATTAACAGAAGAAACAAGATGCCACTTACTAGGATACTTGAAGCTGAGACTTTTGATGTTTGGGGGATAGATTTCATGGGATCATTCCCACCATCTAGAGGTAATAATTACATTCTTGTGGCAGTAGATTATATTTCCAAGTGGGTTGAAGCTTTTGCTTCTCCTACTAATGATTCTAGGGTAGTTGTGAAATTATTCAAAAAGATTATTTTTTTCACGGTTTCGAATGCCAAGAGTTGTTATTAGTGATGGAGGCTTACACTTTATAGAACATAGATTTTTAGCCTTACTTAGAAAATATGGCGTTAATCATAGAGTTGCAACACTGACACGACCGCAAGTGCACGGTTATGTCGAAGTAATATAAAAGATGTCGAATCCCACAGGGAACAAGGTTGAGTACTAGAAAGTCCGAGTCCTAATAGCTAGGCAAATCGAAACGTGGGTTTTTGAAGACGGAAATCGATAACAAACAAGTGCAACTACTTCGGTAGAGAAAAGATATAAGAGAGAATTCAGGGCTACGGCTTCCACCACGATGATAATCTTAATCGCACAAGAAAGATATTAGTTATTTGGTTTATTGGTTTTGCACAAGGAGTCTAACCCTAGGGTACAAGGTGCCCTGTCTCGAGTGATACACCCCGGTGTTCATTTTAGACCGACCTCCTACTCTCGCGGTGGATCGTTCTAAGGTGAACCCAATGAGTTCTATGGCAGACTATGAAATCCTCGAGCGAAGACCAAGCACTCTCGTGTCGAGGTCACGCAAGTTTTACTCAGAGGTTCGACCCTTACGGATCCTTCTCTCGATATGAATCGTAACGGCTAACACGCGATATTACTCGGCCAGGGTAAAACCATGAAATAAATACGTCAAAGTAAAATATGCTCACAATTCATACCAAATAACATAAATATATACAAAGTTTGCAATTAAAATCATCAAAGAGTTTCCACCAAGCCCCGAAATAGGGTTTACGCTACAATCGTCATTGAAACACTCAAAATCTCTCTTTTAATGAAATGAAAAGTATAAGAAAACGAAGCTAAGGGAAAGGAGACGATGAACCGAAGGAATCCTGAAGAAATCGTGATGATCGTGTGTCTCAATCTCCGAAAATCTCCAAAAGTCGCCTCTGTCGCCGTGTTCTTCCGCCTGCGCCGCTTCTTCACGTGAATGCTCGATCCTTAGGACATGAAAAATTGGGGCTTTTATATCCCATCTGTTCGCCTCTGAAAGAGCTTTCCATAGACACCTCACTTGCTAAATTTGGACTCCAAACGAGTGAGAAATCATGGAAAAACCGAGTGGAATCACGGGTGAACCCCGCCGGGTTCACCTGCCCGTGATTCCCTTTGTGAGTTCGGACGAATAGAAGCGTGGTGAACCCGATGGGGTTCACCCGCCCGTGCTTCTCTCTGGACAGATCTCGGCCAAAGTGAAAACCGGTGGGGTTCACCTGGCCGTGATGCTTTCTGGACCTCTACTGGCTGACGACCAGGATGGTGAACCCGGTGGGGTTCACCTGGCCGTGATTCTTACTGTGAAGTCCCTGCAGCCTGGCGAAGAATCTGGTGAACCCCATGGGGTTCTCCTGGCCGTATTTTTCAGGCTGACTCCGTTTAAGCTCAAATTTGACGTGTGACCTCGCCTTCATACAAGAAATCGTCCCATGGCCTTAGAATCTCCAAAATATGTCGAAAAAGGGCGTTTTTACCTGAAATTCCATGAAAGTGCCAAAAAGTGAAGATTCCGAAGATATCAAATAATTTAGCCTATAAAGGGCATGAAAGTATTAAAATAATCCTAGAATTAGCTTGAAATGTCCATGAAAATTACTACTAAAATGCAACGCATCAAAATACCCCAGACTAAAATCTTTGCTTGTCCTCAAGCAATAAAATAAGATGAAATACAAGATAAGTATAAGAGCAATCTTTTGTGCTAAGATATACTTCCAAGTTAGAAAAACATTCAATAGCAGTCCAAGATCTAATCAGGAGAAATTAAGTAAATGGTTGTTTCAAGTGTTCAACAGTTTGATCCCACAATAACTAGATGCTAAACAACCTAGTAAGCAACAAACATAGGATTCAATCAAGCTTACACACCACACTTATGCAATTCTAATCTCTCCAAATCAAATCGTTGGGGTTAACTCAGATGTTTTATGTGGAGTATGATACACTGATTATTGTATTGGACCTCAACTCATAACCTTAGGTACCATTGCCAATTTTTCGCAATGCCAAGTAGAGGAGTCTTTTTATTGATTTCAACTTCACATCTCTTAGATTTCAACTCATATCCTTCGGTACCACTGCCAATTTTGTGCAGTGCCAAGTAGAGGAATCTAAGGGTGCAAATTTTATTTTTTTTTATTTTTTGTTTTTTATTTTTTTTTATTTCTTTTTATTCATGCTCAGCAGTTGATAACATATCCTTTTTGACAAATGCAGTGTCTCCCCAACAATAGAAAGGAATTCAAAGAATAACTAAGAGAGTATATATCTCAATACGATTCTCATGTAAGATGCAAGCTTGAGTTGATTTAACAATCAAAGAAATGTTTGACCCACTAATGAACAACTCAAAGACAATCCAAAATTGCTAAATCATAGAACATATGGATATAATCAAAAAGAATCTCTAACAAGGAGGTATTATCAACAATATCTGATTATTCTTAACCAATCATGTATTCAACTTTCAAATTTTTGAAATGGCTTTCATAAGACAAGACTGACAAGACTCATGCACATGTGAATGCAGCAAAAAATTTTACACAGCATGTATGAGAAGCATAATCATCATAACAAAGTAAGGTCACAGGTAACAAGCAAGAAAGTAATCTCATACAGTCACAGAGTGGGGCCTGAAGATGTGGAACAGGCCCGCAAATATAATAGCATATAGGATACAATGCCACATAATATCCATCTCAAAGTAAAAGTATCCATCCAAACATAGTAAAGTCAAGGTGTCACAGTCATGTAGCCGCACGAAGTAAGAGAATAGAAACCAGAATGCTGAAAGCTCACCCACTCTAAAAGTTTGCATAGTCCTCTATGCAATACCTGTTGGTGTATATGCCCTAGGACCTAGTTTTGGTCAACTTATGTACTACTTGACATTGATATTTTTATATATCATTCTGGCATTGTCGTTATCATTGTTTTGACTGCACCTGCGATTGTGTACTTACATGATAATGTCCCTGGAGATATATTGGATCTGTGCTCGAATAATTGTCCCCAGTCAATGTACCTGAGTAGATATGGGACAGCTCTGGTACTTGAGAGACTGGTGTGTGGGCTGGTTAGGCACGTGGTGCTAACGCAGACACATGGGTATATCATTGGGGATATACTGGATAGACCCGCTATGAGGCTATGACTTGGTGTCATGAGTTATCCTCATAAGTGACAGGAGATGCATTGATCCCTTGACTTGAGGTCATTGATCATTCTATATGGTTAGGGACTTGCTTTGATACAACCTAACACCTTGCCGTAGCTGGGAGGTCATAACGGTTGTTATTGGGCATGTCACGACCCATATGAGAAGATCAATGGACAGACATAGGATTTGCCCCTTCCCTAAGGAAGTATGATATCCATGGAGCTCCTTTATGGTTCTATGACTGAGAGTGTATGGCTATACCCAGGTGAGAACCTGTTTTAGTCATAGCCATGTGATTGGATGAAAACAAGTGGTGACACACTTGTCCAATCGGATATCAGTACGGCAAAGAGACTGTAATGCATCTGTACCTAGTTGCGATGATGGGGATGTCGATGTCGATATCCATTCCAACGACCTGGGTAGCAGCGATGCACTGCTAGGTGCCACTCACTGCTTGTGATGACCTTTGGTCAGCACTGCCAGCATCAGAGGAACCTACAGGGTCGCACACCTTGATACTTGAGTTCTCGTATTGATCGGGAAGCCTTATGATCGAGTTATTGGATAACTCGGATCTAATTGGGAGATTTCATCAGCGCCATTGGGCCTGATGAGATGGAAGAATGTTATTGGAGCCAAACTTCATTTTTGGCAGGTTGACCCGTATTTGACCATGGTTGGTCACATTTGGATTAGGGTTGCATTGGATTGGATCCAAGTGCTTAATCAACCTATGCAATGATGTTTGGGCTAGCTCATTATCCAATGAGGCCCAATAACAAGTTCTCATGAAGAGATGAGAGGCTAAAAGGGTATAATGGGGAGAAACATGAACCATTAGGCGCTTAGGGGCATAATGGGGTCATGTTGGCGCCTTTGCTTCATTATGGAAGTAAAGGGCGCCTCCCCCTCTCTTCCTAGGATGGAATGCATGCCTCTATGGCATTGCTTGAGGCGCAAGGCAAGGCCTTGGCGCACAAGGAAAGGCGTGGGAACAAAAGGTAAGGTTGAATGAGAATTATGGAAATGTCTTGGAGACTTTCCTTATCTCAAACCTCCTCATCCTAGCCCTACACTTGTCATGATCCTAGCCATTACCCTAACCGCCTCTTGCCCTATAAATATGACCCTAGTCGCCTCCTCTTGTGAATAATTAATCCTTGAAGGCGTGAACACAAGGAGAGGGGCGAGTGCTTGGAGCAAGGGCGCATCTTCCATAACCGCAACCCTCTTCCTCCTTTCCTCTTGGCGCAAGGAGATCTAGGGCTTGGCGGCTTGGGCGGTTTTCCCTCTTCACTTGGCGCATCTTTTCTCTGAGTGGCGCAAGAGAAGTAAAACATCTCCCTAAGGCTTGGATCTTCTTCCCGAGGCTAGCACCGGGCGTGGAAGAAGAGAACTCAAGAGATCCGTGTGTGCGAGACTGCAGAGGGCGCACACTTGGACGCCTACATCGGCATCGCTCCATATTGCTCTTAAGGTATTTCCTAACTCATCGTGTCGACTCCCTTGCTTGCGATCTTCACTGGGTTTTTGGGACTGGCCTATTTCGGGGACATTCTTCCGCTGCGAAAAATGTATGTCCATAACTCTGAAAATTGTAAAATGTCCCCGGGGTTTCCCAACAATACCGTGCTGTGAGAGGAGTGGATGACGATGCCGGTGCTGATGGGAGGCTACTTCCGCTTGCGCGAGTGAGAGCCAGAAGCCCTGGAGCTCTTGCTCTTCCCGCGTCCGGTGTAATCTGGCTCGGCCTCGTCATCAGAAGAAATGTTCATGCGAACAATTTTGTCTTCAGAGAGGGCGGATGGCCGGTCGTCCATGATTGATACCTTCTCCCAAACAGAACTCATCATTTTATGCTGCCTCTACATATGGGCTTCCATGGACTCCCAATGCGAAGATTGGTTCTGCTGGATGTGGGTAACGATGGTGTCCAGGTTATCAATCATTTCCCGTTGATGGAGTTGCTCCTCCCTGATTTTCTGCAACACAAACATCATAGAATCGTGAGAGGAGGTGCCACCATAGGAAAATGCTCCAGGAGCTGGTGGTGCAGTGTCGACTGGATCTGGCTGTGCGTCCTCAACTGGCTGGATGCGCCAGTTTCCTCGAACTCTGACTGATGTGCGCTCTGGGTTCGGTAGTGGAAGGCAAAACTGGCTTCCTTTAAATGTCATGCAGTATGAGTCTCCCCTATGAACGATCAGCTTCATAGTGACACAAGACTCGATGTCAAGCCTCGTGCTGCCAGTAGCTTCCAGTGTGCCATATGGAATAATGCCCAAGGAAACTGCCAGAGGTGTGATCAAACCGCCGATCACTATTGCCCCTTTCAGAGAGCGGGCGACACGGCTGAATTACTTTGCCAAATAAAACCCAGAGTCCACCCGAAAACTGTGAAGCATACATCAGAGATAAAAGAGCTCGGTCTGCCGAACCATACCATCACTCTCACCGCGGCCAAATAAGGTGTGGGCCAACACGCGGTGGACATACTTGAGCACAGGGTTGCATAAACTAGATGCACGGGCCACGCGAGCGGAATAGATGTGCTCGTTAGTAATTGCGCCCCAAAAACCCTGCTCACTGAACTCAGAAATTCCAAAGTCACGCCAACATAGGTGGGTGAAAATAGTCGCTGGAACTGCTCCAAACCCACTGCAGCATACATCATGTCGACGTCATCAAGCATCCCAAGCATCTGCAGTGTACCTCTGTCAAGATACCTCGTGTTGAGGACCCGGCGCTGGCGCAATATCTGATAGCATTGTTCGTGGTCAGCGTCACGAAAGATAATCCCGAACTCGTTCAGGGGAGAGGCATATGGCTGCGATCGGCTGGAAGGAGTGCGCCCATGGCGAGAGGAAGAAGAGCCTGGAGTCGCCGTCGAAGATGGTCGGCGAGATGGTGGTGTAGGTGTCGGCTCGTACTCCTCATCGTCAGTACCAGACGAATCGGACAGTGCCTGTTGAGGGCGTGAGGTCCGCTTGGCAGCCATTACTTTTGTTCGTGGAGGCATGGTGCTGAAATAGATCAAGATCAGCAGGGAAGCTTTGAGGAAGAAGATCTGGCTGGTGACGTGATGAAAAACGCAGGCGGACGGCGGATCGGCGTACTCCCAAGAAACCGTGGGGAAACGGAAATCCAGAATCGATCGAAGAAGAAATCTGACAGAATGAAGGGAAAAACTCGATCAAACCTCTGGAGATCCTCCTCAAGTGCTAAGAGGGAGAGGAGGTGGCGCGATCTGGTCAGCTTCGTCGAAATCAGAAGGCGGCGGCGGAAAAGCTCGCAAAGTCCGGTGATGCGAAAGATCAGGGGCGAAACTAAGATGAGGCCTATCTCGCTTGTAAGGAAGTTTGGATTTGACCTGATAGATCTTCTTCGTGTTTGGAAAGAAGGAGTAGCCTCGAGATTGAAGGAATCTTGGCTAGATTCGTGGGCGGCAGCGGAAACTCGTGCGCGTGCCCTAGCTTGGCAGAACAGTAGTTGAAAATCCAGTGAACCCGCCCAGGTTTACTAGCCCGTGATGTTCTCTGTGGTCGGGCTGCGGTAACAGAAGCACGGGTGAACCCGCTGGGGTTCACCAACCCGTGAAGCTCACTGGTTGTTTTCCGCAGTCCGGAAAGATGGTGAACCCCTTGGGGTTCACCTGCCTGTGAAGCTCACTGGTGTGTCTCTGCGCATGTAGAAATTCTAGTGAACCCTGTGGGGTTCACCAAGCCGTGAAACTCACTGGTCACAAAGTCTGGGCGCCTATGTATAGTGCACTTCACGGGTGAACCCCATGGGGTTCACCTGGCCGTGATTTGCACTGTTCAGTAAGAAAAATCCTGAAAAAATCTGAAAAAATTCTCATGCGCTACATCTTCATTCTACATCATAAAGAGACATCAAATTAGTAGCAATTCCCTCTAGAAAACCTAAAATAAAATGAAAACCAAAACAACAGTCTAAAACATTAACTATCACCAATGAGAAACTATGCATAAAAAACTAAAAATCAAGCAAAAACTTGGGTTGCCTCCCAAGAGCGCTAGTTTAGGGTCGATAGCTCGACCATAAGAGTTTTCAAAGTTTCAAATCCGGGGGGTCTGAGAGAGCCAAAACTTCCTCTTTCTCAACTCGCTCATCTTCAAAGTAATGCTTGAGGCGGTGCCCGTTTACTGTGAAACTCCCAGTTCGTTCTGTCCAAATCATGATAGCACCATAAGGTTGAACTTTCTGAACTGTGAAAGGACCGGACCACCTCGTTCGAAGCTTTCCTGGAAACAATTAAAGTCTTGAATTAAACAGAAGTACTTTGTCCCCCTCATGAAATTCTTTCTTTGTTATGTGCTTGTCGTGCCAAAATTTGGTGCGTGCTTTATAGCTCTTGGCATTCTCAGTAGGGTTTGTCAGCACAAGTTTCAATGGTTCCACTTGTCTCCTGGGCGGCTCAACTTGCTGTATAACTTCTTTCACAACGTCAATGCTGCAACGTGTACCTGCAAGAGAAGGTTTTTTCAGAGTATCCGTTAAATCAAATTGAATAATGTTGCCACAGATGTTCAAAGACAGTTTCCCATTCTTGACATCCATGACAGTGCCTGCAGTTGCAAGAAAAGGTCTCCCTAGAATGATAGGGAGCCTGTCATCCTCATCAATTTCCAAGACAATAAAATCAGCAGGAAAAAAGTAATCTCCTACTTTAACAGGTACATCCTCTAAAATACCAACGGGGTGGCGTATAGATCTGTCTGCAAGCTATATGGAAATATTAGTTAGTTGTAATTCCCCTAATTCTAGCCTTTTACATAGTGATAGTGGCATGAGGCTAACGCTTGCTCGTAGATCGCACAAAGCTCTCTAAAAAGACATCTCCCTAATTTGGCATGGTATGGAAAAACTGCCTAGGTCTTTAAGCTTCTGAGGGAGCTTGTTCTGGATGATGGCGCTGCACTCCTCAGTAAGTGCAACGGTCCCTTGATCTTCTAGCTTCCTCTTGTTTGATAAGATATCTTTCAGGAATTTTGCATAAGTCGGCATCTGCGAAAGAGCATCAACGAAAGGGATGTTAATATAAAGGTCCTTTAAAACCTCTAAAAACTTACCAAACTGCTTGTCCAATTTTAGCCTTGACAAGCCTCTGTGGAAAGGGAATCAGTGGCTTATATGCTGGCGGTCCCACATAGGGCCGCTCCTCCTCAACTGGCTCAGGTGCCACCAGTGTCACATCAGTATGCGGTTCCACAGGTTCTGGTATTGTCTCTTCTATCCTGTCATCTGTCGGCATCTTTGGATCTTCCAATTGCTTGCCGCTCCGAGTGGAGATTGCATTGCACTACTCCCTCGGGTTTACTTCTAGCTGGGATGGTAGCTTCCCTGATACTCTCGAAGATGAGCTAGCTTGCTAGGCTAGCTGACTTTCTAGCATTTTATTGTGTGTTTCTAGGGAATCCATCCTCGTCATCATCATCTTCATCATGTCTGTAAGTCCTTCAAGTTACTTGCTCAGATTTAAATCATTGTTGGGCCTTGGCGGTGCATTATAGTTTCTGGCCTGGAATCCTGGTGGTCTGAAATTGTTATGTTGGGGTTGCCTAAAGTCTCCTTGTGGGGGCTGGGTTTGCTGTGGTGGAACTTGTCCAGGCTGAATCGGCTGAGTTATCCGGTAAGAGAAATTTGGATGGTTGCGCCATCCTGGATTGTAGTAGTTGGAATAAGGGTTCTTGTTCTAGTTGAAATTTCCAACTGCATTCAACTGCTCAGGATGAGCCGCAACCATCTGTCCATCTCCTACCTGGCAATTTGCCCCTGCATGACCTACAATTCCGCAGACCTCACAAGTAATAGCGTTAACATCCATTGAATTAACAGACCAAGAGTCAAGCTTCCTAGTCAAATTATCAACCTTAGCAGTAAGTGCAGTCAAAGAATCCAGGTCATACTTACCTGACTTCTTGGTAGAAGTACCTCTCTTGGATGTCCATTGGTGATGGTTAATTGCCACATCCTCGAGAAGGTTCATTGCATCTTCCACTCTCCTTTTCATCAAAGCACCTCCTGCTGCAGCGTCCATTGTAAGCCTCGTATTGTAATCCAAACCGCTATAGAACGTTTGGATCAAAATCCAAGTCTCAACACTGTGATGTGGACACATCCTTTGGAGCTCCTTAAACCTCTCCCAAGCTTCATATAGAGACTCTCCATCCTTTTGCATGAAGCTCGTTATCTGATTTCGCAATTGGATTGTCTTTGATGGAGGGAAGTACTTGGAGAGAAAGGCTTGAGAAAGCTCTGCCCATTTTCTTATCGAAGCAGCAGGTAGTGTGTGCAGCCAAGCTCTCGCCCTATCCCTCAGAGAGAAGGGGAATAGTCACAACCTGATAGCATCAGCAGACACTCCATTAATTTTCAACATATCGCAATATTCCAAAAAAATAGAGAGGTGCTTGTTGGGGTCCTCAAGAGGAGAACCACCAAATTGGTTTTGTTGCACCATAGAAAGAAGAGCAAGTTTTATTTCGAAGTTATTGGCCTCAACAGTGGGCCTAGCAATTCCAGATTGAAAACCATGTGCGTAGGGAGCGGAATAATCCTTCAATGTTCTGTTGTTGTTATAGTTGTTGCCCATTGGTTGTTGTACTCGGTCATTGTTCACTTCAAGTTGAATGTGTTCCATCTGATTTTCTCCTCCTGGATGGTTCATGATTTCTTTCTTCAGAATTTGATTTTACTTCTTTCTTGTCCGGAAGGTGCGCTCGATCTCTGGATCAATGTCAAAGAATGTACCTGCCCTAGAACTTCTTCGCATAAAATGGTTAGTCAAAATTATAAAGTTCTAAGACAGCAAGTAAATAAAAAGAAAAAGAAAATAGCAGTGCAGTAAGAAAAATCTAATCTAAGGCCTAGTCTAGCAATTCTCGGAAGTACACTAATATCAACCATTGTTCCCTGGCAACGGCGCCAAAAACTTGACACGACTACAAGTTCACGGTTATGTCGAAGTAATATAAAAGATGTCGAATCCCACAGGGAACAAGGTTGGGTACTAGAAAGTCCGAGTCCTAATAGCTAGGCAAATCGAAACGTGGGTTTTGTTGGAGTATGCCCTTAAGGCTAATGTTTGAGGCCTAGGGATTCTTTCAGTATCATGTATAAACTCTTATGTTTATAAAGGCAATGGTTGTTATTCAGTTTGTTACATCATCTGCTGCAATATGTACACTTCTGAATAATGTCTCAATGCTGTTCAGCTTGGCTGACATGCAGTATTGTCCTTAGTCGAGATATCTTGGTGAACATGAGACAGCCTTGATATGATTGAGACTAATATGTGTTCTAATCTTATAGGATGCTTCGAGCATGGAATAAGATGTAGACTCATAGGTACATTGGATGTACTGGACAGACCCTACTAGGATGTTCAATTGCTTGTCACAATGTGAATAATCCTTGTATGTGAACAAGTGGCATACTTCCTCTGACTTGAGATCACTTGTGTTTCTAAATGATGATTGTCATTGTTTTGAGGTAGTTCAATATCATTTGAAACATAATGGTTATAGACTATCTTGGATAATGATCATGAGTCAGGTTAGGACACTAGTGATAGATAAAGGATTGCCGTCTCCTTGTTTAGGAGAGTGATGTTCTAAAGGGGCCCCCTGGATGAGATGATTGAGAAAGTGTATGGCCATACCTAGATGACTGTGTTCATCTGATCTAATCATGCTCATCATATTGGAGTTACAAGCTTGACACGCTTGTCCAATAAGAACATCTAGTGGCGAAGGAAACATGTATGTCTAGTGAAGTGGATTCACACTTGTGCTATGGTTTGGGTGTAGTCTTGGAAGACTCTTTCCTTTATATCGGGAGACAGTGATGTGTTGCTAGATACCCCTCACTGATCGTGATAACGTAAGTTATCGTTACCGACATTTAAGGGAAACCCTCAGGGTCACACAATTTGATGATATGGCTTACTTAAGTCAGATCGTGTGGACTGAATTGTTTTGGTTCAGTTTAAAGGAGTTTAAACTCTGATTGTAAGTGAGATCTGGTCTGATCATGTTTGATTGATTAGGGCTTGAGATCGGTAAGTTTCGATCGAGAGTATTGATGCTAGATCGGTGAGATCAAGTGCATCTAGAGATGAACGGTTAGATCTTGAACCTTCATGGTTCATATAAGATTTAGACCATGGCTTGGCTTGGTTTGATTTGGTCTTTGTACCAAATCCTTTTTGAACCGATTGCAATTGAACCCATTCACCTATGTGAACGTATGGTTCAATGAGGAGGGGAGTTTCGATGGTTCACTTGAGGTGAACGCATGAAGCTTTGAAGACTTGCTATTTTTGGAGTTCGGTTTTCAAAAAGGAAAAACGTCTCCATGTTGTAATGTGTTCGCCCCCTTCTCGAGTTGTAAAGCGATCATCGTGGTGTCTTCTTCCTAGACGAAAGAAAAAGAGGATCGGCCATCAAGAGGATTCATCTCATCTTCTTCACACGACAAGGAAATTTGGAGATCCTTGCTAGCACAAGGAACGTCCAAAGAGGTAGCCATCTCTCATCTAGTGTGCGTCTTCTTAGGAGGAGAGCCAATTCGCCCTCTTGCTTCCAAGTCGCCTCCTTCATCATGGCTACGGTAAAAGATCTTAACTTGATCTTTGTAACATAATCAAAGTTGATCATATATATTCATGCAAGCGATCTTGTTAAAACCCTAGAAAAGTTTATATGCGCATGCTTTAGGGTTTTTCGCCCCCCCTTTTAGGGGACTTACAATTGGTATCAGAGGATGGTTGATGTATGAATCATATGATTGCTTTGAGTGATGTTTGTTTGTGCCATAATGTAGATCTATCGTCACCATGAGAACATGCTAGTCATTAGATGTTGGCGCATGTTTGATATAACTTGTATGCGCTAATGCATAGCTCTAATGTTAACATGCGAAACTACATGATTTAGTTGTTTGCGCATGTATGATTGTTTCATGTTGGCGCTTGTTGAATGTATTTATCAAAACTCATTACATCTTGCGCGCCTATCACCTAGATCTACATATGCGCCTGCTGTAAACCCTTAGACGGGTTATTAGGGTTGAAGTCATAGTCTAGTTAAGATCCAAATAGTCTGATCAGACCATCTGACAGCCTAGATGGGTCGACCAGATGGCACCTGTGCGAAAGCACGAGGTGGCTATAGGTCGACTGCAGACAGGCGTGTAGCGATGTCTGGTTGAGACAACCAGTGAACGCGCATGAGTTAGGCTCGGGGTCACACCCGCTTGCCAGAACTCATGAGGGTCGTTCAGCCCAAGGCATGCATTGTTGATCATTGGGTCAACTTAAGTCAGTTAGGACTTGGTGCATGCAAGGGCAGTGGATCTGACTAGACATGATGAGTGGATCCCTATTAATGGACCGTTGTAAGGTAGTAGGGCACATAAGAAAAATAAAATTGATTCCAATGGGATTTTCAAAAATTTTATTTTGTTATTGGATCACATGTTGGTTGAATACCATGATGAGTGTCTATTTCATCTTATGTGGGTTGCCCTTTTAATGTGTGCTGTGCTGGGGCCTGCGAGCCTGGATTTAATTGTAAATTATTATTATTGTGATCTGCGCATCACATTTTAATTAATTTATTGTGTTATTGACCTGCGTGTCAATCTTGTCTAGATAGATTAAATTGTAATTTTAATCAGATAAGAGCACAAAGCACACATGGCAGAGGCGCATGCAGCAGTGGCTTGACCAGGTGGGAGGTCTAGGGTTCGACCCTAGGACAGGTGCATTTACCTGGTGAGCGCACCTGAGCTGCAGTGGGCGCTAGGGCCCTGGGCTGGGCCAGATGAGATGCAAAAGACCCATGAAGAGCTCAAGTGAAGACTTAAGTTAAATTAAGGTCTTACCTAGGCTTATGGGCTTTTACCACATAAGATCAGCATGCTTTCTACTTATTGTTTATATAATTAGAACTGCATGATTTAATCTTCTGCTATCACCATAGGGTTTGTATGATAGTTAAGAAGATAAAAGACCGTTAAAATCCAACGTTAAAATATCAAGCACGTAAGCCTTCTGGCGCGAAACCTCACTGTTCTGACTATCGTTGGGGCCGTGTTGTACCCACTCAGTGGGCACGCCCATCTATCTTCAGACGGTGTGTGATTACACCTGCGTGTTACAGAGAAGTGATTTATCGCTTCTCGTTGCTCAGCATAGCACGTGGTGGTCCAGGGAGTAGGTCGGGTCAGCTTGACCATGTAGGCTACATATGTGGCGCATATAGTAGCTATATGGAGGCAGCCATATGAGGGATCAGAGAATGTGTTGTACCAACTCAGTTGGCACAGTCTGCTGGATTGCCCAGATGAAGGGGAATCGCACGGGTTGGCGATTGGCAGGGACTGCCTACCAGATATTAGTGCTTGTACTCTCTGTGCATCTTATCTCGCCTGAGCGGGACGCGGAGACCAAGTATGAAATCTGGATCCCATCTCACTAAAAGAGTTTTACTCTTTCGGGCTGTTTTGCTGGATTTTTCAGCCAGATAAAATAGTGAGAAAAGAATCTTTCTTAAGTCCTGGATTGATTCTAAACATTGATACTGACCTTGCTGTTCTTGCATTGTTGTAGATTACTGCAGCAACGAACACCACGAATTTCAATGTGCGATCCCTACTGGAAAGGGAGAAGTTTGCTGGGCCAAATTTCTCAGACTGGTACGGACACCTTAAGATTGTTCTTAAGGCAGAGAGGAAACTGTATGTCCTCGAGACGGCTATACCGCCTCAACCCGCTCCGAACGCCGCAAGGGCGGTTCGGGAAGCCTATGAAAAGCATGTCAATGATAGTATTGATGTCGCTTGCCTGATGCTTGCGTCTATGACGCCAGAGCTGCAGCGTCAGCATGAGGATCTATCTGCTATATAAATTATAGCAAACCTCAAGATGCTGTATGCTGCACATGCAAGGACTGAACGCTATAATTTGACTAAGCTTTTCTTTCAGAGCAAACTGGCTGAAGGGAGTCCAGTGGGAGCTCACGTACTCAAGATGATTGGGTACAAGGAGGCTCTAGAGAAACTGGGACATACCATCAATCAGGAGCTTGCTGTAGACATTATCCTGCAGTCTCTTCCGGCATCTTTCGATCCGTTCATCATTAATTTTAATATGAACAAGATCGACTGTACCCCGGCAGAGTTGCTGAATATGCTCTTGACTACAGAGTTGACTCTAAAGGGAAAGCCTTCATCCTCTGTCTTGCTAATTCCTTCAAGGAACAAGAAGAAGGGGAAGAAGGGCAAAGCCTCTGTTAAGAGTTACAGCAAGGCTCTGAAACAAAAGGTTAAGCGGTCGAAGGAATACAGATGTTTCCAATGTGGCCAGCTGGGTCACTGGAAAAAGGACTGTAAAGCGCTCCAAGGAGACAAGAAGGGAAGCATCGCTTCTGGCTCAGGTATATTTGTGACTGAAGTCATGATATCTTCTTCTTCTATTTCATGGGTGTTGGACACTGCATGTGGAGTTCACATTTGTTCAAATGTACAGGAACTCAAGAGAAGAAGGCAGGTGGGACAGCATGAGGTGGACCTACGAGTTGGAAACGGGGCACGGGTTGCTGCTGTTGCTGTAGGAGAATATCACATCTCATTACCATCTGGACTTGTATTAGAACTGAACAATTGTTACTTTGTACCTAGCATAATGAAAAATATTATCTCTATTCCTGCTCTTGTCAGGAAAGGGTTTTCCTTTGAATGCAATATTTCAAAGTGTGTTATTTCTTTAGATAATATTGTTTATGCTACTGGATCAATTAATAATGGATTATTCATGTTGGACATGGAATGTTCTATACAAAATATTGATAATAAGAAAGCCAAGTATGCTGATAATAGCACCTTGCTATGGCATAGTCGTTTAGGCCATATTAACAAGAAACGCATTAAGCGGTTGCATGACCATGGACTGCTGGGATCATTCTCCTATGAGGAGATTGATACATGCAAAGCTTGTTTAATGGGTAAAATGACGAAGTCTCCTTTTTCTAAGAAAGGTCAAAGGGCTTCAGGTTTACTTGACCTTATACACAGTGATGTGTGTGGGCCATTTAGTAAACATGCCAGAGGTGGCTATTCATACTTCATTACCTTTACTGATGATTTCAGTAGGTATGGATATGTCGATCTAATGAGACATAAAAGTGAATCTTTTGACAAGTTCAAAGAATTCAAAAATGAAGTACAGAATCAGCTAGGCCAAAATATCAAGGCACTTCGCTCAGATCGAGGTGGAGAATACCTAAGTCGAGAGTTTACTGACTATCTGAAGGAGTGTGGGATTATCTCACAGCTCACTCCGCCAGGAACACCGCAATGGAATGGTGTGTCCGAGAGGAGAAACAGAACCTTATTGGATATGGTTCGTTCAATGATGAGTCAGGCTACTCTACCTTACTCCTTTTGGGGATTTGCACTGGAAACAGCTGCAAAGGTACTAAACCGAGTGCCATCCAAGGCAGTTTCAAACACTCCATATGAGTTATGGTATGGGAAACAGCCGAGCTTGACATTTATTAAGATCTGGGGTTGCGAGGCTTATGTCAAAAAGCTTGCCTTTGGGAAACTAGAGAGCAGATCTGAGAAATGTATCTTTGTCGGTTACCCTAAGGAAACTAAGGGTTATTATTTCTACGATCCCAAAGAGAACAAGGTATTTGTTGCTCGGACGGCCATTTTTCTTGAGAAGGAATTTCTTCTGCAAGAGGCCAGTGGGAGAGAAATAAAGCTGGATGAGAATCCAGAGGAAGGACAAAGTAGTCAAGCACAGTTGGATGAGCATGAGCCAGTAGAACAGGTTATTGAACAACCTGAGGCTCAGATATCACGGGAACCGCGAAGATCGGGAAGGATCCGTCGACAGCCTGATCGCTATGACGGAGTCTACATCATTGATCATGATGAACCCCTCACTTATGCGGATGCGGTCAGTGGACCGGAATCAGCGAGATGGCTTGAAGCTATGCGCGCCGAGATGGACTCCATGTCAGATAACCAAGTCTGGGATTTGGTTGATCCGCCTCCGGGAGTAATCCCTATAGGCTGTAAATGGATCTTCAAGAAGAAGATTGACATGGATGGTAACGTGGTTACCTATAAAGGCAGGCTAGTTGCGAAAGGTTTCAAACAAATCTATGGGATAGATTATGATGAAACTTTCTCTCCTGTAGCCATGTTCAAGTCTATTCGGATTATTCTTGCGATAGCAGCATATTACAATGATGAGATCTGGCAGATGGATGTGAAGACCGCTTTCCTTAATGGAAATCTGGATGAGGATGTGTATATGACACAACCTGAAGGTTTCACTAATCCATCAGATCGTCATAAAATATGCAAGTTAAAGAAGTCCATTTATGGACTTAAGCAAGCATCTAGAAGCTGGAATATTCGTTTTGATGAATCAATTTGTGAATTTGGTTTCATCAAGAATGAAGATGACCCGTGTGTGTATAAGAGGTTTAGTGGGAGCGTGATTACTTTCCTAGTCCTCTATGTCGATGATATCTTGATCATTGGAAACGATATTCCTGAACTACATGCCGTTAAAGCATGGTTAAGGAAATATTTCCAGATGAAAGATTTAGGAGAAGCAGCCTATATATTAGGTGTGAAGATCTACAGAGATAGATCTAAGAGGCTTCTCGGGCTGTGCCAGAGTACTTACATCGATAAAGTCCTGGAGAGATTTCATTTAGAGAATTCTAAAAGAGGATATCTTCCAGTCAGACTTGGTCTGAATCTTTCAAAGAGTCAGTGTCCGCAAACACAGACTGAGAAAGATGAAATGGACAAAATGCCTTATGCTTCGGCTATTGGGTCCATTATGTATGCGATGTTGTGTACTCGCCCAGACGTCGCTTACGGGTTAAGCGTGACTAGTCGATTCCAAAGTAATCCAGGTCAGGCACACTAGATTGCAGTCAAGAACATTTTAGAATATCTGCGGAGGACCAAAGATATGTTCTTGGTGTATGGTGGTCAGGAAGAACTCAGTATTGAAGGATATACTGACGCTTCATTCCAATCTGACCAGGATGATTTCCGATCGCAATCAGGCTATGTTTTTAGCTTGAATGGAGGAGCGGTGGTGTGGAAAAGTTTCAAACAATCTATTGTTGCTGATTCCACAACAGAAGCCGAGTATGTTGCAGCCTCGGAAGCATCCAAGGAGGCAGTATGGATTCGTAAGTTCGTTCAGGAACTTGGTGTTGTTCCTTCGAGTGCAGATCCTTTGGTTATCTTTTGTGATAACACTGGAGCAATAGCACAAGCAAAGGAACCACGGTCGCCCCAGAAGTCCAAGCACATACAGAGACAGTTTCACTTGATCCGGGAGATCATTGATCGAGGAGAGATCAAGGTCTGCAAGGTTCATACAGATGACAATCTGGCTGACCCGCTTACAAAGCCTTTGGCGCAGCAGAAGCATGAGAAGCACTGTAATAATATGGGTTTGAGATTTCTCAACCATTAGATTAAGTGCAAGTGGGAGATTGTTGGAGTATGCCCTTAAGGCTAATGTTTGAGGCCTAGGGATTCTTTCAGTATCATGTATAAACTCTTATGTTTATAAAGGCAATGGTTGTTATTCAGTTTGTTACATCATCTGCTGCAATATGTACACTTCTGAATAATGTCTCAATGCTGTTCAGCTTGGCTGACATGCAGTATTGTCCTTAGTCGAGATATCTTGGTGAACATGAGACAGCCTTGATATGATTGAGACTAATATGTGTTCTAATCTTATAGGATGCTTCGAGCATGGAATAAGATGTAGACTCATAGGTACATTGGATGTACTGGACAGACCCTACTAGGATGTTCAATTGCTTGTCACAATGTGAATAATCCTTGTATGTGAACAAGTGGCATACTTCCTCTGACTTGAGATCACTTGTGTTTCTAAATGATGATTGTCATTGTTTTGAGGTAGTTCAATATCATTTGAAACATAATGGTTATAGACTATCTTGGATAATGATCATGAGTCAGGTTAGGACACTAGTGATAGATAAAGGATTGCCGTCTCCTTGTTTAGGAGAGTGATGTTCTAAAGGGGCCCCCTGGATGAGATGATTGAGAAAGTGTATGGCCATACCCAGATGACTGTGTTCATCTGATCTAATCATGCTCATCATATTGGAGTTACAAGCTTGACACGCTTGTCCAATAAGAACATCCAGTGGCGAAGGAAACATGTATGTTAGTGAAGTTGATTCACACTTGTGCTATGGTTTGGGTGTAGTCTTGGAAGACTCTTTCCTTTATATCGGGAGACAGTGATGTGTTGCTAGATACCCCTCACTGATCGTGATAACGTAAGTTATCGTTACCGACATTTAAGGGAAACCCTCAGGGTCGCACAATTTGATGATATGGCTTACTTAAGTCAGATCGTGTGGACTGAATTGTTTTGGTTCAGTTTAAAGGAGTTTAAACTCTGATTGTAAGTGAGATCTGGTCTGATCATGTTTGATTGATTAGGGCTTGAGATCGGTAAGCTTCGATCGAGAGTATTGATGCTAGATCGGTGAGATCAAGTGCATCTAGAGATGAACGGTTAGATCTTGAACCTTCATGGTTCATATAAGATTTAGACCATGGCTTGGCTTGGTTTGATTTGGTCTTTGTACCAAATCCTTTTTGAACCGATTGCAATTGAACCCATTCACCTATGTGAACGTATGGTTCAATGAGGAGGGGAGTTTCGATGGTTCACTTGAGGTGAACGCATGAAGCTTTGAAGACTTGCTATTTTTGGAGTTCGGTTTTCAAAAAGGAAAAACGTCTCCATGTTGTAATGTGTTCGCCCCCTTCTCGAGTTGTAAAGCGATCATCGTGGTGTCTTCTTCCTAGACGAAAGAAAAAGAGGATCGGCCATCAAGAGGATTCATCTCATCTTCTTCACACGACAAGGAAATTTGGAGATCCTTGCTAGCACAAGGAACATCCAAAGAGGTAGCCATCTCTCATCTAGTGTGCGTCTTCTTAGGAGGAGAGCCAATTCGCCCTCTTGCTTCCAAGTCGCCTCCTTCATCATGGCTACGGTAAAAGATCTTAACTTGATCTTTGCAACATAATCAAAGTTGATCATATATATTCATGCAAGCGATCTTGTTAAAACCCTAGAAAAGTTTATATGCGCATGCTTTAGGGTTTTTCGCCCCCCTTTTAGGGGACTTACAATTGGTATCAGAGGATGGTTGATGTATGAATCATATGATTGCTTTGAGTGATGTTTGTTTGTGCCATAATGTAGATCTATCGTCACCATGAGAACATGCTAGTCATTAGATGTTGGCGCATGTTTGATATAACTTGTATGCGCTAATGCATAGCTCTAATGTTAACATGCGAAACTACATGATTTAGTTGTTTGCGCATGTATGATTGTTTCATGTTGGCGCTTGTTGAATGTATTTATCAAAACTCATTACATCTTGCGCGCCTATCACCTAGATCTACATATGCGCCTGCTGTAAACCCTTAGACGGGTTATTAGGGTTGAAGTCATAGTCTAGTTAAGATCCAAATAGTCTGATCAGACCATCTGACAGCCTAGATGGGTCGACCAGATGGCACCTGTGCGAAAGCACGAGGTGGCTATAGGTCGACTGCAGACAGGCGTGTAGCGATGTCTGGTTGAGACAACCAGTGAACGCGCATGAGTTAGGCCCGGGGTCACACCCGCTTGCCAGAACTCATGAGGGTCGTTCAGCCCAAGGCATGCATTGTTGACCATTGGGTCAACTCAAGTCAATTAGGACTTGGTGCATGCAAGGGCAGTGGATCTGACTAGACATGATGAGTGGATCCCTATTAATGGACCGTTGTAAGGTAGTAGGGCACATAAGAAAAATAAAATTGATTCCAATGGGATTTTCAAAAATTTTATTTTGTTATTGGATCACATGTTGGTTGAATACCATGATGAGTGTCTATTTCATCTTATGTGGGTTGCCCTTTTAATGTGTGCTGTGCTGAGGCCTGCGAGCCTGGATTTAATTGTAAATTATTATTATTGTGATCTGCGCATCACATTTTAATTAATTTATTGTGTTATTGACCTGCGTGTCAATCTTGTCTAGATAGATTAAATTGTAATTTTAATCAGATAAGAGCACAAAGCACACATGGCAGAGGCGCATGCAGCAGTGGCTTGACCAGGTGGGAGGTCTAGGGTTCGACCCTAGGACAGGTGCATTTACCTGGTGAGCGCACCTGAGCTGCAGTGGGCGCTAGGGCCCTGGGCTGGGCCAGATGAGATGCAAAAGACCCATGAAGAGCTCAAGTGAAGACTTAAGTTAAATTAAGGTCTTACCTAGGCTTATGGGCTTTTACCACATAAGATCAGCATGCTTTCTACTTATTGTTTATATAATTAGAACTGCATGATTTAATCTTCTGCTATCACCATAGGGTTTGTATGATAGTTAAGAAGATAAAAGACCGTTAAAATCCAACGTTAAAATATCAAGCACGTAAGCCTTCTGGCGCGAAACCTCACTGTTCTGACTATCGTTGGGGCCGTGTTGTACCCACTCAGTGGGCACGCCCATCTATCTTCAGACGGTGTGTGATTACACCTGCGTGTTACAGAGAAGTGATTTATCGCTTCTCGTTGCTCAGCATAGCACGTGGTGGTCCAGGGAGTAGGTCGGGTCAGCTTGACCATGTAGGCTACATATGTGGCGCATATAGTAGCTATATGGAGGCAGCCATATGAGGGATCAGAGAATGTGTTGTACCAACTCAGTTGGCACAGTCTGCTGGATTGCCCAGATGAAGGGGAATCGCACGGGTTGGCGATTGGCAGGGACTGCCTACCAGATATTAGTGCTTGTACTCTCTGTGCATCTTATCTCGCCTGAGCGGGACGCGGAGACCAAGTATGAAATCTGGATCCCATCTCACTAAAAGAGTTTTACTCTTTCAGGCTGTTTTGCTGGATTTTTCAGCCAGATAAAATAGTGAGAAAAGAATCTTTCTTAAGTCCTGGATTGATTCTAAACATTGATACTGACCTTGCTGTTCTTGCATTGTTGTAGATTACTGCAGCAACGAACACCACGAATTTCAATGTGCGATCCCTACTGGAAAGGGAGAAGTTTGCTGGGCCAAATTTCTCAGACTGGTACGGACACCTTAAGATTGTTCTTAAGGCAGAGAGGAAACTGTATGTCCTCGAGACGGCTATACCGCCTCAACCCGCTCCGAACGCCGCAAGGGCGGTTCGGGAAGCCTATGAAAAGCATGTCAATGATAGTATTGATGTCGCTTGCCTGATGCTTGCGTCTATGACGCCAGAGCTGCAGCGTCAGCATGAGGATCTATCTGCTATATAAATTATAGCAAACCTCAAGATGCTGTATGCTGCACAGGCAAGGACTGAACGCTATAATTTGACTAAGCTTTTCTTTCAGAGCAAACTGGCTGAAGGGAGTCCAGTGGGAGCTCACGTACTCAAGATGATTGGGTACAAGGAGGCTCTAGAGAAACTGGGACATACCATCAATCAGGAGCTTGCTGTAGACATTATCCTGCAGTCTCTTCCGGCATCTTTCGATCCGTTCATCATTAATTTTAATATGAACAAGATCGACTGTACCCCGGCAGAGTTGCTGAATATGCTCTTGACTACAGAGTTGACTCTAAAGGGAAAGCCTTCATCCTCTGTCTTGCTAATTCCTTCAAGGAACAAGAAGAAGGGGAAGAAGGGCAAAGCCTCTGTTAAGAGTTACAGCAAGGCTCTGAAACAAAAGGTTAAGCGGTCGAAGGAATACAGATGTTTCCAATGTGGCTAGCTGGGTCACTGGAAAAAGGACTGTAAAGCGCTCCAAGGAGACAAGAAGGGAAGCATCGCTTCTGGCTCAAGTATATTTGTGATTGAAGTCATGATATCTTCTTCTTCTATTTCATGGGTGTTGGACACTGCATGTGGAGTTCACATTTGTTCAAATGTACAGGAACTCAAGAGAAGAAGGCAGGTGGGACAGCATGAGGTGGACCTACGAGTTGGAAACGGGGCACGGGTTGCTGCTGTTGCTGTAGGAGAATATCACATCTCATTACCATCTGGACTTGTATTAGAACTGAACAATTGTTACTTTGTACCTAGCATAACGAAAAATATTATCTCTATTCCTGCTCTTGTCAGGAAAGGGTTTTCCTTTGAATGCAATATTTCAAAGTGTGTTATTTCTTTAGATAATATTGTTTATGCTACTGGATCAATTAACAATGGATTATTCATGTTGGACATGGAATGTTCTATACAAAATATTGATAATAAGAAAGCCAAGTATGCTGATAATAGCACCTTGCTATGGCATAGTCGTTTAGGCCATATTAACAAGAAACGCATTAAGCGGTTGCATGACCATGGACTGCTGGGATCATTCTCCTATGAGGAGATTGATACATGCAAAGCTTGTTTAATGGGTAAAATGACGAAGTCTCCTTTTTCTAAGAAAGGTCAAAGGGCTTCAGGTTTACTTGACCTTATACACAGTGATGTGTGTGGGCCATTTAGTAAACATGCCAGAGGTGGCTATTCACGACCCATATGAGAAGATCAATGGACAGACATAGGATTTGCCCCTTCCCTAAGGAAGTATGATATCCATGGAGCTCCTTTATGGTTCTATGACTGAGAGTGTATGGCCATACCCAGGTGAGAACCTGTTTTAGTCATAGCCATGAGATTGGATGAAAACAAGTGGTGACACACTTGTCCAATCGGATATCAGTACGGCAAAGAGACTGTAATGCATCTGTACCTAGTTGCGATGATGGGGATGTCGATGTCGATATCCATTCCAATGACCTGGGTAGCAGCGATGCACTGCTAGGTGCCACTCACTGCTTGTGATGACCTCTGGTCAACACTGCCAGCGTCAGTAGAACCTACAGGGTCGCACACCTTGATACTTGAGTTCTCGTATTGATCGGGAAGCCTTATGATCAAGTTATTGGATAACTCGGATCTAATTGGGAGATTTCATCAGCGCCAATGGGCCTGATGAGATGGAAGAATGTTATTGGAGCCAAACTTCATTTTTGGCAGGTTGACCCGTATTTGACCATGGTTGGTCACATTTGGATTAGGGTTGCATTGGATTGGATCCAAGTGCTTAATCAACCTATGCAATGATGTTTGGGCTAGCTCATTATCCAATGAGGCCCAATAACAAGTTCTCATGAAGAGATGAGAGACTAAAAGGGTATAATGGGGAGAAACATGAACCATTAGGCGCCTAGGGGCATAATGGGGTCATGTTGGCGCCTCTGCTTCATTATGGAAGTAAAGGGCGCCTCCCCCTCTCTTCCTAGGATGGAATGCATGCCTCTATGGCATTGCTTGAGGCGCAAGGCAAGGCCTTGGCGCACAAGGAAAGGCGTGGGAACAAAAGGTAAGGTTGAATGAGAATTATGGAAATGTCTTGGAGACTTTCCTTATCTCAAACCTCCTCATCCTAGCCCTACACTTGTCATGATCCTAGCCATTAACCTAACCGCCTCTTGCCCTATAAATATGACCCTAGTCGCCCCCTCTTGTGAGTAATCAATCATTGAAGGCGTGAACACAAGAGGAGGGGCGAAAGGCTTGGTTCAAGTGGCGCATCTTCTTCCATAACCGTGAGCTTCTTCCCTTCTTCCTCCTTGGCGCAAGAGAAGGAAAGACTTGGCGGCATTCTCCCTTCTCCTTTCTTTTCTTCAATTGGCGCTTCTACCTTGGAGGTGGCGCAAGCATTCAAGAAGAGAACTAAGGCTTGGATCTTCTTCCCGAGGCTAGCACCGAGCGTGGAAGAAGAGAACTCAAGAGATCCGTGTGTGTGAGACTGCAGAGGGCGCACACTTGGACGCCTACATCGGCATCGCTCCACATTGCTCTTTTGATATTTCCTAACTCATCGTGTCGACTCCCTTGCTTGCGATCTTCACTGGGTTTTTGGGACTGGCCTGTTTCGAGGACATTCTTCCGCTGCGAAAAATGTATGTCCATAACTCTGAAAAATTGTAAAATGTCCCCGGGGTTTCCCAACAGTGGTATCAGAGCGACTTGCAAGACTCGAACGATGTTTTATGCTTTTCTTCCATGCTCACATGCCATATCTCTATTTTCGCAAATAGCATGATGCATGGCAATCGATTTTTCTAAAAGTAGAAAAATTAGGGTTTCTTGTTTCTATCATCCTCTCAATCTCTTTTGGAATTTTTGGACTATTTTTCTTGTTTGATTTAAAGATCAAAGGCGCACGTGATTTTGTCAAGTAGGACGGGCATTGTGTCTTCGGACTGGCCAAGTCTCTTGATCTGACAAAATTGCCAGCCGAAAGGATCTCTGAAATCATCATGAAAAATAAATCGCAATAAACCAAAAGACTTGTGAGAAGAAGATGAGAAAAAGAAACTAGTTTTGTGAAAAAGTAAAATTTCAGATTTTATGTTTTTCATGAGCATGTAGAATTGCATGAGTAAATACCTTGATTGTGCATGATGTTGTGATCATTAGTCAAGCCCCCCCTTGCATGCCTGCGATGTATCCTCGTGAGGCCTGCGTGCCGCTTTTCTTTTTGCTTTTAACTAAAGAAAAGATTAGGGTGGCGCATCTACTTGGAGCAAGGTGCATGCTTGCTTGGTTGCGCATCCTTGCCTGATGGCGCAACAAGTTTCCAAGGTGGCGCATGCAAGCTGGTGCTTGGTTGCTTGGTGGCGCAAGAAATCTTGGCCCCTTGAATGGTGGCGCACCTTCCTTGGAGGAAGACCATGGCATTGGCCGAACCTATGGGGAACTTTTAAAGTGTACCTCTAGGGTTTGAGAGATAAACCATGAGAGAAGGACCTTGGAGCCAACCTTGAAGTTCAAGCTATAGGTCGGCTAGACTAGGTCTAGTTTTTGGGGCTTGAGTTCTAGGACAAGAGTTGAACCTATTTCATGGCATGGATTGGTTCAATGTCTTGTATAGGATATGATCACATCATCCTTTACTGCTTTTATTATCTGCAGAAGCATGCCTGAAATGTTTTATAGTTATGTTATCACCATAGGATTGCATGCCTGTAATGATAGACATAAGATAAAACTGAGATGATGAGACCTTAAACAAAAACCCTCAATTAAAATATCAAGTCTGGTAGCCTTCTAACGCGTAGCCCTCACTAAGCTATCGATCAGTGGAGTTGTGAATTGTTTCCCACCCTCGTGGGACACACCCACTTATCTTTAGAAAGTGCGTGGTGGCAATGGTTTCCCCAGTCCAGTTTTAACCTGGGCGTGCCTTCGCAAGGAAACTCGTTGGCCCTGGGCATAACGGTTAGGAATGGACTTGACTAGAAGTTCACATGTGCTGGGCACATGGTGAAAGTCTAGAGGCATCGTTGAGAGGTAAAGGTTTCATGTTGTATCCAGCCCTCGCTGGACATGAAATGCCCAGACTGTCTCAACAAGGGGAGTTGCTTGGAGAAACCGGCCGGCGCGCCCACCTTAGGAAACATGGGTTACTTTGTGCATCTCATCCCACCCTCGTGGGACGCGAAGCCTCATGCGAAATAAGGATCCCATCTCACTAGGAAGTCTTAAACTTCCCGATTGACTTTGTGGGTTGTCAATTCGAATTTAAAATAGTGGGAGCCATGGTCATTTAAAACAAGTCCAGTTTAAATGATTCGAAGTAGTACTAATCTGTTCTTCTTGGGTGTTGTAGAACAATGGCTACGAACACTGGCAGATTATCACTGCGATCACTCCTTGATAAGGATAAGTTAGTTGGAACTAACTTTATGGACTGGCATCGGAATTTGAGGATAGTCCTCAAGCTCGAGAAGAAGCTGTATGTCCTTGAACAGCCTCTTCCTACGGCTCCTCCGCCTAATGCCCGAACGGCAAACAGAGATGCTTATAGAAAGCATCAGGATGACTCTTTGGAGGTTGCATGTCTTATGCTAGCCAGTATGGCACCTGAACTGCAGGTGCAATATGAGGAGCAGAACGCTTTTCAGATATTTACTCGTCTGAAACAGATGTTCGAGGCTCAGGCTAGAACTGAGAGATTTGACACCGCCAAAGCAGTCTTTCGGTGCAAGTTGTCTGAAGGTGCACCAGTGAGACCCCATGTTCTCAAACTCATTGGGAATGTGGATCATCTCAGGAGACTGGGACACACCATAGACAACGAGCTGGTTATGGATCTTATTCTTCATTCCCTGCCCCCTAGCTTCAGTCCGTTTATCATCAACTTCAACATGAACCGAATTGAGTGCACACGGGAGGAATTGATGAATATGCTCCAAACAGCCGAGCGAGAGATGGGTAAGACCAAACCCAATTCTGTTCTTTTGGTCCCTGCGACCAAGAAGATAAAGAAGAAGGGTAAGGCACGTGCTAAGAGCAGTGCCAGAGGTCCTACCAAAGCACTGAAGAAAAGGGCGAAGAAGTCAAAGGAACAGAGGTGTTTTCACTGTGGCGAGCAGGGCCACTGGAGAAGGGACTGTAGGCAGCTTCAGAATGAGGAGAAGAAAGGCTTGGCCTTTACTTCTAGCTCAGGTATTTATGTTACAGAAGTCAACCTTTCTACTTCTATGTCATGGGTATTGGATACCGCATGTGGAGCTCATATTTGTACAAATATGCAGGGGCTCAAGAAAAGTAGATCGGTGCGGCTTGGAGAGATTGACCTACGCGTTGGAAACGGGGCACAGGTTGCTGCTGTTGCTGTAGGCGTTTTGATTCTCTCCTTGCCTTCTGGACTTCAATTAGAACTGGACAATTGCTTTTGTGTACCTTCGCTAACTAAGAACATTGTATCCATTCCTTGCTTGGCAAGGAAAGGATTTAAATTTGAAATAAATAAGAACTCCTGTTCTTTTTCATTTGCAAATATGTTCTATGGGAAGGGTACTTTGTGCAATGGTCTATATATCTTGGATATGGAAAGTTCTATTTGTAACATAAGCAATAAGAGGACCAAACTGAGTGGTTCAGTTGGTGCTTTCCTATGGTACTGTCGATTAGCCCATATAAACAAGAATCGCATCCAACAACTCCATGCAAATGGATTGTTAGATTCAAGTTCCTTGGAGGAATTTGATACTTGTGAACCTTGTTTATTAGGGAAGATGACAAAGGCGCCCTTCACCAAGATTGGTGAGAGGGCAGAAGGTTTATTGGATCTCATACATACTGATGTGTGTGGGCCCTTCAATAAACAAGCCAGAGGAGGGTACAACTACTTCATTACCTTCACTAATGACTTCAGTAGGTATGGTTATGTCTACTTAATGAGACATAAATCTGAATCCTTTGAGAAATTCAAGGAGTTCAAGAATGAAGTAGAGAACCAGCTTGGAAGATCCATTAAAGCTCTTCGATCAGATCGAGGTGGAGAATACCTAAGTGGTGAGTTCTTTGACTATCTGAGAGAGTGTGGGATCATATCCCAACTCACTCCTCCTGGAACACCTCAATGGAATGGTGTGTCTGAAAGGAGAAATCGAACTTTATTGGATATGGTTCGATCCAGATGAGTCATGCAACTCTACCTTCATCATTCTGGGGGCATGCACTAGAAACAGCTTGTTTGATACTGAATAATGTTCCATCTAAGAGTGTCTCCAAAATTCCATACGAGGTGTGGAGTGGGAGATGCCCTAATCTCACGTTTATCAGGATCTGGGGATGTGAGGCTTATGTCAAACGTCAGGATTCTAGCAAGCTAGAACCTAGATCTGATAAGTGTGTGTTTGTGGGGGTATCCTAAGGAAACTAAAGGATACTACTTCTATGTCCCAACCGAGAACAAAGTTTTTGTTGCTCGGGGTGCTGTCTTTCTAGAGAAAGAATTTCTTATGAAAGAAGTTAGTGGGAGGAAGTTTGACTTGGATGAGGTCCAAGTGCAAGCACAAGACAAAGAGATGGAATCTGAGCCACCTGCACCGGTTGCTAGGCAACCTGAGGCTCAGACACAGGTCCCGCGTAGGTCTGGGAGAATTCGTCGTGCACCTGAAAGGTATGGGTCGCTACCGACCCAACACGATGGGATCTTCATCATTGAGGATGAACCTAGAACCTATGATGAGGCGGTCAGTGGACCGGACTATGAGAAATAGCTTGACGCCATGAGATCTGAGATGGATTCCATGTCGGCTAACCAAGTCTGGGATTTGGTTGAGCTGCCTGATGGGGTAAAACCCATAGGGTGTAAATGGGTCTTCAAGAAGAAGACAGACATGGATGGCAAAATAGTTACCTATAAGGGTAGACTAGTGGCTAAAGGATTTAAACAAGTCCACGGGGTGGACTATGATGAAACCTTCTCACCAGTTGCCATGATTAAATCCATTCGGATTCTGCTTGCTATAGCTGCATATCATGACTATGAGATATGGCAGATGGATGTGAAAACAGCGTTCCTTAACGGGAAGCTGACTGAGGATGTGTATATGACACAACCTGATGGCTTCATCCATCCTGCAGAGGTTAATAAGGTCTGCAGGCTAAAGAGGTCCATTTATGGATTGAAGCAAGCATCTCGAAGTTGGAATCTTCGATTTGATGAGGCCGTGAGAGATTATGGCTTTATCAAAAGCGAAGATGACCCCTGTGTATACAGAAAATTCAGTGGGAGCTTAGTAATTTTTCTGGTCTTGTATGTTGATGACATACTGCTCATCGGAAATGACATCCCTAGTCTTCAAGCTGTGAAGACATGGTTGCGGAAGTGTTTCGAGATGAAAGACTTAGGGGAGGCCGCCTATATTCTAGGCGTGAGGATCTACCGGGATAGATCCAAGAGGCTCTTGGCCCTTAGTCAAAGTACTTACATTGATAAGGTACTGGAGAGGTTCTACATGGAGCAATCCAAGAAAGGATACCTTCCAGTGAGACATGGCCTTACTCTCTCAAAGAGCCAGTGTCCTACAACACAGGCTGAGAGGGATGACATGAGTCGAATTCCTTATGCTTCGGCAGTAGGATCGATCATGTATGCAATGTTATGTACTAGACCAGATGTGGCATATGCTGTGAGCATAACCAGCCGATACCAATCCAATCCAGGTCTACAGCACTGGGTGGCTGTAAAGAACATCCTAAAGTATCTGAGAAGAACTAAGGATTTGTTCTTGGTCTATGGGGGACAGGAAGAGCTCAGTATGCAGGGCTATACTGACGCATCGTTCCAGTCTGACCCTGACGACTTTAGATCGCAGGCCGGCTATGTGTTCAAGATAAATGGAGGCGCTGTATGTTGGAAGAGCTTCAAGCAATCCACCATAGCAGATTCTACAACTGAAGCTGAGTATGTGGCTGCTTCTGAGGCAGCCAAGGAAGCTGTTTGGATAAGGAAGTTCTTATGTGATCTTCAAGTGGTACCTAGTGCAATGGATCCCATTGAACTCTACTGTGACAACAATGGAGCAATTGCACAAGCCAAGGAACCACGGTCTCATCAAAGATCCAAACACATACTCAGAAGATTTCACCTGATCAGAGAGATCATTGACAGAGGTGATGTCAAGATTAGCAGAGTAGACACAGAGAACAATCTGGCAGACCCATTGACCAAGGCTTTGGCGCAGCAGAAGCATGATGGTCACGCTAGAGATATGGGGTTGAGATTCCTCAACTTCTAGGTCTTAGTGCAAGTGGGAGATTGTTGGTGTATATGCCCTAGGACCTAGTTTTGGTCAACTTATGTACTACTTGACATTGATATTTATATATCATTCTGGCGTTGTCGTTATCATTGTTTGACTACACCTGCGATTGTGTACTTACATGATAATGTCCCTAGAGACAGATTGGATCTGTGCTCGAATTATTGTCCCCAGTCAATGTACCTGAGTGGATATGGGACAGCTCTGGTACTTGAGAGACTGGTATGTGGGCTGGTTAGGCACGTGGTGCTAACGCAGACACGTGGGTATATCATTGGGGATATACTGGATAGACCCGCTATGAGGCTATGACTTGGTGTCATGAGTTATCCTCATAAGTGACAGGAGATGCATTGATCCCTTGACTTGAGGTCATTGATCATTCTATATGGTTAGGGACTTGCTTTGATACAACCTAACACCTTGCCATAGCTGGGAGGTCATAACGGTTGTTATTGAGCATGTCACGACCCATATGAGAAGATCAATGGACAGACATAGGATTTGCCCCTTCCCTAAGGAAGTATGATATCCATGGAGCTCCTTTATGGTTCTATGACTGAGAGTGTATGGCCATACCCAGGTGAGAACCTGTTTTAGTCATAGCCATGAGATTGGATGAAAACAAGTGGTGACACACTTGTCCAATCGGATATCAGTACGGCAAAGAGACTGTAATGCATCTGTACCTAGTTGCGATGATGGGGATGTCGATGTCGATATCCATTCCAATGACCTGGGTAGCAGCGATGCACTGCTAGGTGCCACTCACTGCTTGTGATGACCTCTGGTCAGCACTGCCAGCGTCAGAAGAACCTACAGGGTCGCACACCTTGATACTTGAGTTCTCGTATTGATCGGGAAGCCTTATGATCGAGTTATTGGATAACTAGGATCTAATTGGGAGATTTCATCAGCGCCAATGGGCCTGATGAGATGGAAGAATGTTATTGGAGCCAAACTTCATTTTTGGCAGGTTGACCCGTATTTGACCATGGTTGGTCACATTTGGATTAGGGTTGCATTGGATTGGATCCAAGTGCTTAATCAACCTATGCAATGATGTTTGGGCTAGCTCATTATCCAATGAGGCCCAATAACTATTGGTGTATATGCCCTGCAGACCAATGTATGGTCATGGTCAGGCATTGTTTGAATGTACTTCGATAGAATTAATGAAATTGATATAATCAATAAAGGCATGGTCGTTATTATGCAGACTTCTCTACCTGCGTTGATGTATTGAGTTGCATAAATAATGTCCCAGGAGTTTGGATTGGATCCATTCTCATAAGCTATCCCCAGACAAGGTACCTTAGTAGATATGGGACAGCTTTGGTACATGTGAGACTGGTGTATGGGCTGGTTAGGTGCGGGGCACAGTAATGCAGACATACAGGTGCATTGGATGCACTGGAGTGATCCACTGTGAGGATTGACTTGTCTAGTCAACAAGTCAATCTCACATGCAAGAGGTTTGCATTGATCCTTAGACTTGAGGTATTCATGTCTAGACTTGATGATGGGTATGCTTTAATACAGTCTTACGTCTCTCCGTAACTGGGAGATCAAAACGACTGTCATTGGGCATGTCATAAGTCATGTAGAGACATGGATGACCAATAGTAGGATTTGCCCCTTCTTTCAGAGGAAGTATGATATCCACCTCGGGGCGCCCCACCTTATTGGTGCATGACAGGAGAGTGTGGCCACACTTGTTGAGTCATGACCAATGCATTGGATAATAAACTTGAGACTAATCTAATGGCAGGATATCAGTTTAGGCAAAGGGATCTATAATGCAATAGGAATCCTCGTTGCTTGTTAGGAGTTGTTGCCATAATGACTTTAGTCCTATGACATGGGTAGTAGTGATGTGTTGCTAGATACCCCTCACTACTTATGATGTTTACATCATTGCCATCGTCATATGGATCCTACGGGGTCACACGCAATAGACTCTTGACGTTGCTTTAATCAGAAGCCTTATGATCAAGTTATTGGATAACTTGGATCAATTTGGTAGATTTCATCAGCGCCAATGGGCCTGATGAGTTGGAAGAAAGTTATTGGAGCCAAACTTCATTTTTGGCAGGTTGACCCGAAATTGACCTAGATTGGTCACATTTGGATTAGGGTTGCATTGGATTGGATCCAATGGCTTAATCAACCCATATCATGAAGTTTGGGCTAGCTCATTATCCAATGAGGCCCAATAATAAGTTGTCATGAAGAGGGAATTGGCTTAAAGGGTATAATGGGGAGAAACCCAACCCCATTGGCGCCTAGGGGCATAATGGGGTATGGGTGGCATAAATTGCTTCCTTTGGAAGGAAGTGGCGCCTCCCCCTTCATCCTTTGATGGTATCTTGCCTCTAAGGCAAGTCTTGGGGCTGATATGGCTTGATGGCTCTTTTGGAAAGAGCTTGGGCGCATATGGATAGTAGGGTAAGGTATATGGTAATGTCTTGGAGACTTACCTTACCTCAAACCCGAATTTCTCCCAAGACACCACCCTAGTCGAATTCCTCATGCTTGTTGCACCTAGCCCTTCTCCTTAGATGGAATACATGCCCCTAAGGCATGTCTTGGGCTGATATGGCCATTGGGCAAATTAGGATAGGTTGAATGAGGTTTATGGTAAAGTCTTGGAGACTTTCCTTACCTCAAGACTTCTTTATCCTAGCCGCCCACTTGGCATGATCCTAGCCATTGCCCTAGTCGCCTCTAGTCCTATTTATAGGACCCATTGTCGCCCCCTCTTGGGTGGGCTCTCAAAAAGACGTGGAGTCTCATACACAAGGAGGTGTGGAGGTTTAAGGAGGCGACAACTTGAGAGCTTGGAGCTCTCCTTCTTCATCTAAGAGCGCAACCTTCTTCCTTCTTGTAACCGCCAGATCTTCTTCTCTATCTCTTCTTTGCGCAAGGAGTCTTTGTGCTTGGTGGCGTTTTCTTGCCACAAGCCCTCTTCGTTCCTTGATCATAGGCGCACCTTGGAGGTGGCGCAAGCAAAGAAGAAAGGGGAAGCCCTTGGCAGCATCTTCCTTATCCCCTCCTTGGCGCAAGTTCTTTTGAAGTGGCGCAAGTGAGGTGATGGCTTGATTCTCTTCCCGAGGCTAGCACCAAGCGTGGAAGGGAGCAACGATCAAGGAGTCGACGCGTGGATACTTGTAGAGGACGAGCACTTGAGCATCTTCAACTTGGCACCTTCATCCTAACAAGCAATAGAGGTACTAACCCTAACACATCCTTGTGTTCTCTCTCTCGCATGGATCCTTGGGAAAGGAATGTGTTTCGGGTGTAATGCTTCTTCCGCTGCATCCTGGGACTGCAAAAATTTTAAATTACACCCGGCATTCCCTAACAGTGGTATCAGAGCTACTTGCAAGAAACACAAGGTGTACGTTTGCTTGTGTGAAAAATTTTTGGAAAATTTTTCGTTCATCCATGCGCGTTTCACCTAGAAGGCGCTTTCATCCAAACTTCTTTTATCAATTTTTATGGCCGAAATTTGGATTGTGTTTATGATGGATTTAAGACCAAAGGCGCACGTAGTTTTGTCAAGTAGGACGGGCATTGTGTCTTCGGACTGGCTGGGTCTCTTGATCTGACAAAATTGCCAGCCGATAGGGTCCATGAAATCATCATGAAACTTGATCCCAATTTTAACATAAATTTGATTGAGAGAGTGCTTTGGATGAAGTTGGCGCATAAGGGGATAAAATTTGATTATTCCGATTTTTCGAATTTTATATATGCGCCACTTGTCTCTTCCATGGGTTGATATGGTCATAGCTAGTGCCCTCCTGTGTTGTGATGTGGAAGCATGTTTCTACCTGTGATGAATGCTTGTAAAATCTTTCTACCACCTGCGTGTGGTTCTCCCCCTTCTTGATGTAAAATTTTCATCTTTCCTTAGAATAGATGTAGAATTGTTTACATGAGTAGGTTAAGGTTCATCAAAGACAACAAGGTGTCTTCTTCAACCGATATCAGAGTGGCGCCAGCTTTGGAAGCGTGGTGATGGACTTGCGGCTGAAGGAAGGACACTTGCTTTCGGCTTCTGGCATGGGTTGATTTGCTTGAGGGACTCGCAACCCTTGGATGCACAATAACATGTCACATGGCTCGTGACAAGTTATGTGTATGAAAAGGGCTATGACCATATCGACCAAAATAGCATGCCTGTGATGGTTTATTATTCTGTCCATAGCATGCCTGTGATGTTTTTCCTTTTGCTGCCATAACTATAGGAAAACTGCATGCTAGAAAAGAATAAAACAAACATGCAAAAACTCTCAATACAATATCAAGTCGATAGCCTTCTAACGCGTAACCCTCACCAAACTATCGATCAGTGATGTTGTGAACTATTTCCCACCCTCGTGGGACACACCCACTTATCTTTAGGAGGTGTGTGGTGACAATGATTTCCCCAGTCCAGTTTTAACCTGGGCGTGCCTTCGCAAGGAAATTCGTTGGCCCTGGGCATAACGGTTAGGACCAGACTTGACTAGTTTTTCATATGTCACTGACATGATGAATTACTAGAGGCAGCTGTTGAGAGGATAGGGTTCTGTGTTGTATCCAGCCCTCGCTGGACACAGGGCGCCTAGTCTGTCTTAACTAAGAGGAATTGTGCGCGGCACAATTGGCTGGCATGCCTACCTAAGGAAGCATGGGACTCTCTGTGCATCTCAACTCACCCTCGTGAGTCGCGGAGACCTCACGTGAAATTAGGATCCTACTCATGTATTTCCAAGTTGAGTTTTGAGAGTTATCAACTTGTTAAGGAAATAGTGGGAGTATAGCATTTAATTTAAAGTCCTTATTAAATGCTTTATCATAGTACTTATTTTGCTTGTTTGCTTATTGTAGATGATTCCATCTCCTGAACCTAGATTGAAACTTCTTAAAAATAAATTGGATGGAACAAATTGAACAAGATGGTTCAGACTTTTGTCCAAACTTCTAGAACATGAGAATATGGTCTATCTTCTTGAAAGACCTCCAACCCAACCCTGTATATATTTTTGTACAGAGTGGGAGTGGAATGTCTATCTTGAACATTGTGTGGATAGTGAACATTACACTGCTCTTGTTTTGAGGTGCTTGACCCCTGAGGTCCAGGTTGAGTGTGATGAGATGGGGATTTATGATATGATCATACATCTTCGACGTCTCTTCACACCAGGCACTTCAAATAGTGATCAAGAGAGTGTTGTTGGATCTTTTGGGTGTTTGCCTGAATCCAGGAAGGACTATGGTTCTGTATCTTCGAAGCTAAAACTTCGGAAGACTGGGAATGCATGGAAGTTTCAGGATGGATTAAGGCCCAGGAAGAGCATGGCACAAAAGAAGGGATGTTATCCATCTGCTTCAGGTATTGTGTTAATGAGGTCTTTATGTCTACTTCTTATTCATGGGTACTGGGTACCGCATGTGGAGCTTACATATGTTTTTCATATGCAGGGGCTCACAAGAAGTAGGACAATGAGGCTTGGTGGGGTCGACATTCGAGTCAGGGATGGAGCATTGGATGCTGCTGTTGATGTCATCTCACTACCTTCAAAGACTTCAACTAGAACTTTGCTATTATGTACTAGCTTTTGTATTAGAACATTATGTCCATTATTTTGAATGGATTTTCAGTTTGAAATAAATTGGTATTTCTTTAAATCTGGAATGTTCTATAGTAGTGGTACAATTGATAATAGCTTGTAGTTCTGTGTGTAACACTGAATATATCAAATCCAATGATTCAATCAATACCATCTCTTTGCATTGTCTCTTGGGCCATAAGACAAAAAGTCACATCCAAAAGTCCATGGACTATTGGGATTATTATCCTTTCAAGGTTATGATATATGTGAGCCTTGTCTAATGGACAAAATGACAGATGCTACCTTCATTTAGGAAGGAGAGAGAGGTTAGATGCTTGTTGGATCTAGTGCACAGCAATATGTGTAGACCCATGGAGACAAGCACTAAATGGTATACTTCATTAAATTGGGATATGTCATATCCAACACTTAACTTTGGAGAAATCCAAAAGGGTAAGAAATGAAGTATAGAATCGAATTGGAGAATCTATTAAAACCCTTTTGATTGGATCAAAATGGGAAGTAAAGAATTTGATGACTATCTTAAGGAGTGTGGGGTTGTCTCACAGCTTACTTGGAACACCACAACTGTGTGGTGAAATTCAAAGAAAGAAAAGGGAACACATTGGATGTGGTTCCACCTTTGAATAGTCATGCAAATTTACTTCCTCTAGACGCCATGCAAGCAACTGATCTGACACTCCATGGTGTGTACTTGTGGGGTACTGAGAGTGCTACTTCTATCCCGATGAGAACAAAATATTTGTTGCTCAAACTGCTGTCTTTCTTGAGGAGATATCTTTTTGAAAGAAGCTAGTGGGAGTAGAGTTGATTAGGACAAGGTCCAAAAATCAACCACAATACAGTTAGACACAAATGGAGAGTAGATTCACACATGCAGGTTGAAAGTCAACCTGAGGTTCAAGTAACACAGGAACCACATGAGTCTGAATGGATTCGAAATACTCTCACAGGTTGTGGGCATGACGAATTTTTCATCTAGGATGAACCTAAAGACTTATGAGGAAATGGAAGCGGTCAGTGGACCAGATTCCAAGAAATGGCTGAGCGCCATAAGAACCATAATGGACTCCATGTCTACTAATCAAGTGTGGGACTTGATTGAGCCGCCAAAGGGGTAACACCCAGAGGTTGTATGTGGATCTTCTTGGAAGATAGACATGGAAGGTAACATTGTTACCTATGATGACAAGTTAGTGAATAAAATTTCAGATAAGTCCACTGGGTGGATAGTGATGAAATTTTTCGCCGATAGCTTTGTTTGAGTCCATTAGGTATCTACTTGTTATAATTACATGTTCTGTTATAGCGTGTTGTTATGAAAATTGCTTTTCTTAATGGACGTCTGGAAGAGGATGTCTAGATGGAAATAGCCAAAATATTTTCATACAGTCGCCATAAAGATATGTATGGTATTATACAAGTATCCTGTGTTTACAAGAAGATCAGTGGGAGCATCATAATGTTTCTTGTTCTAATTGATTGACGATATTCTCCTCACATGAAATGACATCCCAGCTCTTCACGTGGTGAAGTACAGGCTTGGAATGTATTTCGAGAAGAATGACCTAGGGAATGCATCCTACATTCTAGGCATGTGGATCAAAAGGGATCCAAGAAAGTCATTGCCCTTTAGTCAATCTACGTTCATCCAAGAGATTCTGGAGAGGTTCATATTGGATCATTCCAAAGGATGATACCTTCCAGAGAGACATGGTCTGATTCTCTCCATGATGCAATGTCTTTTGACACAGCAGGAGAGAGATAACATGAGTCTATAGTCCTAATACATTGGGTATAGGATAGATCATGTTTTGTGCAACTAGCACAAGACTATGTGTGGCGAATGCTTGGAGCATGGCCAGTAAGTTTCAATCAGATCCTAGTATTCAAACACTAGATAGCTGTGAAAGCAATCCTTCATACTTGGGAAGTATAAAGGATTGAATTTTAGTCTGTGATAGACAGGAAGAACTTTGTGTACTGGGTACACTGACACTTCGTTCCGGTCTAATGAGTATCGTTCACAGTCAGGATTTGCTTTTAGCCTTAATGTGGTGTTGTTGGCTGAAAGAGCTTTATGCAAACTGCAGTGGCAAATTCTACAATAAGGCTGAGTACATTGCAGCTTCTTGTTGCAGCCAAGGAAGCAGCTTCATTCATTTGAACTTGATTTAGTCCATGGTGCTTGATGGTCCAGTATAGTTCTTACTGGGGCCGTAAGCATGTGTAAAGGAACTTAGCACTCAAGTATGTACTGCAGCGATATCATCTGATCTTAGAGATCATGGATAAAGATGATGATTCAAACTTGTAAAAATAAACACAGATAGCAATCTGGAAAAACCCACTAACATAGCCTCTGGCGCAGCGGAAGCTAAATATGTCATACTAGAGACATGGGACTGAATGAATTCAGTTGCCCTTGGTCTTAGTGCAAGTGGGAGATTGTTGGTGTATATGCCCTGCAGACCAATATATGGACATGGTCATACATTGTTTGAATGTACTTCGATAGAATTAATGAAATTGATATAATCAATAAAGGCATGGTCGTTATTATGCAGACTTCTCTACCTGCGTTGATGTATTGAGTTGCATAAATAATGTCCCAGGAGTTTGGATTGGATCCATTCTCATAAGCTATCCCCAGACAAGGTACCTTAGCAGATATGGGACAGCTTTGGTACATGTGAGACTGGTGTATGGGCTAGTTAGGTGCGGGGCACAGTAACGCAGACATACAGGTGCATTGGATGCACTGGAGTGATCCACTGTGAGGATTGACTTGTCTAGTCAACAAGTCAATCTCACATGCAAGAGGTTTGCATTGATCCTTAGACTTGAGGTATTCATGTCTAGACTTGATGATGGGTATGCTTTAATACAGTCTTACGTCTCTCCGTAACTGGGAGATCAAAACGACTGTCATTGGGCATGTCATAAGTCATGTAGAGACATGGATGACCAATAGTAGGATTTGCCCCTTCTTTCAGAGGAAGTATGATATCCACCTCGGGGCGCCCCACCTTATTGGTGCATGACAGGAGAGTGTGGCCACACTTGTTGAGTCATGACCAATGCATTGGATAATAAACTTGAGACTAATCTAATGGCAGGATATCAGTTTAGGCAAAGGGATCTATAATGCAATAGGAATCCTCGTTGCTTGTTAGGAGTTGTTGCCATAATGACTTTAGTCCTATGACATGGGTAGTAGTGATGTGTTGCTAGATACCCCTCACTACTTATGATGTTTACATCATTGCCATCGTCATATGGATCCTACGGGGTCACACGCAATAGACTCTTGACATTGCTTTAATCAGAAGCCTTATGATCAAGTTATTGGATAACTTGGATCAATTTGGAAGATTTCATCAGCGCCAATGGGCCTGATGAGTTGGAAGAAAGTTATTGGAGCCAAACTTCATTTTTGGCAGGTTGACCCGAAATTGACCTAGATTGGTCACATTTGGATTAGGGTTGCATTGGATTGGATCCAATGGCTTAATCAACCCATATCATGAAGTTTGGGCTAGCTCATTATCCAATGAGGCCCAATAATAAGTTGTCATGAAGAGGGAATTGGCTTAAAGGGTATAATGGGGAGAAACCCAACCCCATTGGCGCCTAGGGGCATAATGGGGTATGGGTGACATAAATTGCTTCCTTTGGAAGGAAGTGGCGCCTCCCCCTTCATCCTTTGATGGTATCTTGCCTCTAAGGCAAGTCTTGGGGCTGATATGGCTTGATGGCTCTTTTGGAAAGAGCTTGGGCGCATATGGATAGTAGGGTAAGGTATATGGTAATGTCTTGGAGACTTACCTTACCTCAAACCCTAATTTCTCCCAAGACACTACCCTAGTCGAATTCCTCATGCTTGTTGCGCCTAGCCCTTCTCCTTAGATGGAATACATGCCCCTAAGGCATGTCTTGGGCTGATATGGCCATTGGGCAAATTAGGATAGGTTGAATGAGGTTTATGGTAAAGTCTTGGAGACTTTCCTTACCTCAAGACTTCTTTATCCTAGCCGCCCACTTGGCATGATCCTAGCCATTGCCCTAGTCGCCTCTAGTCCTATTTATAGGACCCATTGTCGCCCCCTCTTGGGTGCGCTCTCAAAAAGACGTGGAGTCTCATACACAAGGAGGTGTGGAGGTTTAAGGAGGCGACAACTTGAGAGCTTGGAGCTCTCCTTCTTCATCTAAGAGCGCAACCTTCTTCCTTCTTGTAACCGCCAGATCTTCTTCTCTATCTCTTCTTTGCGCAAGGAGTCTTTGTGCTTGGTGGCGTTTTCTTGCCACAAGCCCTCTTCGTTCCTTGATCATAGGCGCACCTTGGAGGTGGCGCAAGCAAAGAAGAAAGGGGAAGCCCTTGGCAGCATCTTCCTTATCCCCTCCTTGGCGCAAGTTCTTTTGAAGTGGCGCAAGTGAGGTGAAGGCTTGATTCTCTTCCCGAGGCTAGCACCAAGCGTGGAAGGGAGCAATGATCATGGAGTCGACGCGTGGATACTTGTAGAGGACGAGCACTTGAGCATCTTCAACTTGGCACCTTCATCCTAACAAGCAATAGAGGTACTAACCCTAACACATCCTTGTGTTCTCTCTCTCGCATGGATCCTTGGGAAAGGAAAGTGTTTCGGGTGTAATGCTTCTTCCGCTGCGTCCTGGAACTGCAATAATTTTAAATTACACCCGGCATTCCCTAACAATAACAAGTTCTCATGAAGAGATGAGAGACTAAAAGGGTATAATGGGGAGAAACATGAACCATTAGGCGCCTAGGGGCATAATGGGGTCATGTTGGCGCCTTTGCTTCATTATGGAAGTAAAGGGCGCCTCCCCCTCTCTTCCTAGGATGGAATGCATGCCTCTATGGCATTGCTTGAGGCGCAAGGCAAGGCCTTGGCGCACAAGGAAAGGCGTGGGAACAAAAGGTAAGGTTGAATGAGAATTATGGAAATGTCTTATAGACTTTCCTTATCTCAAACCTCCTCATCCTAGCCCTACACTTGTCATGATCCTAGCCATTACCCTAACCGCCTCTTGCCCTATAAATATGACCCTAGTTGCCCCCTCTTGTGAGTAATCAATCATTGAAGGCGTGAACACAAGAGGAGGGGCGAAAGGCTTGGTTCAAGTGGCGCATCTTCTTCCATAACCGTGAGCTTCTTCCCTTCTTCCTCCTTGGCGCAAGAGAAGGAAAGACTTGGCGGCATTCTCCCTTCTCCTTTCTTTTCTTCAATTGGTGCTTCTACCTTGGAGGTGGCGCAAGCATTCAAGAAGAGAACTAAGGCTTGGATCTTCTTCCCGAGGCTAGCACCGGGCGTGGAAGAAGAGAACTCAAGAGATCTGTGTGTGTGAGACTGCAGAGGGCGCACACTTGGACGCCTACATCGGCATCGCTCCACATTGCTCTTAAGGTATTTCCTAACTCATCGTGTCGACTCCCTTGCTTGCGATCTTCACTGGGTTTTTGGGACTGGCCTGTTTCGGGGACATTCTTCCGCTGCGAAAAATGTATGTCCATAACTCTGAAAAATTGTAAAATGTCCCCGGGGTTTCCCAACATACGCTACAATCATCATTGAAACGCTCAAAATCTCTCTTTTAATGAAATGAAAAGTATAAGAAAATGAAGCTAAGGGGAAGGAGACGATGAACCGAAGGAATCCTGAAGAAATTATGATGATCGTGTGTCTCAATCTCCGAAAATCTCCAAAAGTCACCTCTGTCGCCGTGTTCTTCCACCTGCGCTGCTTCTTTGCATGAATGCTTGATCCTTACGGCATGAAAAATTGGGGCTTTTATATCCCATCTGTTCGCCTCTGAAAGAGCTTTCTATAGACACCTCACTTGCTAAATTTGGACTCCAAACGAGTGAGAAATCATGGAAAAACTAAGTGGAACTCGGTCTCGCTCGCGCCTGGGTTGGAATCACGGGTGAACCCTGCCGGGTTCACCTGCCCATGATTCCCTCTGCGAGTTCGGACGAATAGAAGCGTGGTGAACCCGGTGGGGTTCACCTGCCCGTGCTTCTCTCTGGACAGATCTCGGCCAAAGTGAAAACCGGTGAACCCGGTGGGGTTCACCTGCCCGTGATGCTTTCTGGACCTCTACTGGCTGACGACCGGGATGGTGAACCTGGTGGGGTTCACCTGGCCGTGATTCTTACTGTGAAGTCCCTGCAGCCTGGCGAAGAATCTGGTGAACCCCATGGGGTTCACCTGGCCGTATTGTTCAGGCTAACTCCGTTTAAGCTCAAATTTGACGTGTGACCTCGTCTTCATACAAGAAATCGTCTCATGGCCTTAGAATCTCTAAAATATGTCGAAAAAGGGCGTTTTTACCTGAAATTCCATGAAAGTACCAAAAAGTAAAGATTCCGAAGATATCAAGTAATTTAGCCTATAAAGGGCATGAAAGTATTAAAATAATCCTAGAATTAGCATGAAATGTCCATGAAAATTACTACTAAAATGCAATGCATCAAACACCTTATCATCCCCGGACAAGTGGAGAAGTTGAGATATCTAATAGAGAGATTAAGGGGATTTTGGAGAAAACCGTGTCACGAACAAGAACTGACTAGGCTTTTAAACTTGACGATGCACTATGGGCATATAGAACTGCATACAAAACACCGATAGGTATATCTCCTTTTCAATTAATTTATAGTAAATCATGTCATCTACTTGTAGAGCTCAAGCATAAGGCGTTCTGGGCAATCAAAGCATTAAATTTTGACTTGAAGAGCGCCGGGGAAAAAATGTATATTATAATTAAACGAGCTAGACGAGATTAGACTCTCTGCTTACGAAAACACAAAGATTTATAAGGAGAGAACAAAATGGTGGCATGATTAGCATATTCTCATAAAGGAATTTCAACCAGGTGACTTTGTTCTTTTATTTAATTCAAGATTAAAACTTTTTCCTGGTAAACTTAAGTCTCGATGGTCTAGCCCTTTTCAGGTGTGAAAAACTTATCCCTATGGAGCTGTGGACATATGGAGTAAAAAAGCAGGGGAATTCAAGGTCAATGGTCAGAGGTTAAAACATTATTACAAAAAGGAAAAGAATGAAGAAAGGATGAAATTGCAACTTAAAGAGCCTCGATCAGATTTGAGTGAAGAATGGTCAAGCTAGTGACCTAAAAATTAGTGCTTCTTGGGAGGCAACCCAAGCACTCTTACTTTAGCTTTTCTATTTTATTTAACAATTTTTACATATATATATATATATATATATATATATGTATACTAATTTATCTTTTTTTTTCCTTTTTGTAGGTGAGTCTGAAATTTTTTATGATGAAACGGTGCTTTTTTTTTGCAGTATTATCAGCCAAAATATTTCACGGCAGGGGTGTGAAATATTTCACACCCGTAATTTTATTTTGTCAAAAAAAAAAATTTATGGTAGTATCGTAATTTATTTCACGCGCATAATTTTATACATTTTCTATACATAATGTTTTATGGCAGTGCTATAATTAATTTTACGGTCGTAATTTTGTTTTGAAGTTTTACAAAATGTTTTACGGTGGTGTCGTAATTAATTATATGGCCTTAATTTTGAGCTCTTGCATATAAACCCCCTGCCGTATTTTAGGGTTTTCACCCATGATTTTCTTAATTTCGCGCCGACTCTATGATTCGAGCTCACTCTTGTTTTCCAAATCATTCGGCGATTCTCTCCGACCACTTCCTGATCATCTCCGAGCGACATCCCGACGATTTGAAGCGTCGATTTTGTCTGGAGAGCCAATTTCCGCCGGAGTTCGTTTATTGTCATCCAAACTTCGTCGGAGCTGCCCTTTCTATTTTGAAGCTTCGATTCAATAAGAGAATCTTTCGGTTTCAATGAGTTACACCAGATTTACGAGCTACATTTGGATTCTATTCTCAGCCCTGTTTTAGCATTGGTAATGCATCCTATTCCCAATCTCTATTTCCAGTCAATTACATTACTTTTGCTGAAATGACACCAAAGAAGAAACAAGTTGTATCCAAGGGGAAGGGAAAAGCTCCAGCCACTTCTTCAACACCACCTCCTCCTCAAAATCCCTATGGCATTGTATTCAGAAATGTCGCACAGGAAGAAAGATACAACATGCTACTTACCAGATGCATTATCAACACCAAATACGCTGACAAGCGCACTTTGGAAATCCTTGGGCTTCATGAAGATGTATTTTGGATGTTTGATCAGATACTAGCCAAGAAATTCTTCCAGATTCACCCGCAGACATTTCTGCCCAAGGTCTTGGAATTTTTCAGCAGTCTAGAAGTTGAACTCCACGAATACCATGAACAAGACGCGAAGGGTCATCTCACCTTTTGCCTTTCGAACATCAAAAGGAGCCTCATGCTCCAAGATATAAGAGCCATTTTCCATATACCTGGAGGAGGAATGACATATCCACCATGAAGCTTCATTGAAAATGCATTTTGGAATCAAATTACTTCAAAGTCAAGCTTTTCACCTTCATCTGCCAGAGCAACAAGCATCTCCAACCCATGTATTCGATACATACATAGAGTCCTCGCACATACCATTTTTGGACAAGGTGAGAGTGACAGTATGATACGTCAAACTGATCTCTACTTTCTTTGGTGCATGCTACATGGATTTCAAATAGATTTAGCCTATTTTCTGGTAAAGCAATTTGACAAGGTTGCACGTGCAAAGAGAGGTGCCATTGTATTAGGATGTTTTATAACTCCTATTGCACTTTCTTTGAACGTGGACCCATATGAGACTGAAACTGCAAGGGGTAGTGCCAGAATAGATTTGGAATCATGTGTTGCTATGAGAATGATTGTAAGAGAGGGTGACACTTATTGTTTAATTCTTGGACCTAATTCCCCAACTTTACCATTGCCAAACAAGGAAAGAACCATGGTCTAAAATCAAATGAATTGAAAACTTTCTCCAAGTACAGCTGCCGATGCTACCTCTGCCCTACTTGATTCTGTACCACCACCACCTACTTGGGGAGGTAGTAGCGACCCATTTGGTATGGGTATGGATTCTTCTGAGCCTAGACAGGGTTCCTTTTCTCATGATATGAGACAACCTCAGAGAGGTTGGTCTACAGCCCACGATTCTGGTTTTCAGGCATTATCTACAGAGGTATACCGTCAGGGGTGCCTCATGGAGCAAGTGCTTGATGCTATTCAGTATGTGTATGATGATATCCAGGATGTGAAGGGATTTCTATGGCACCAATTTGGTAGTGAGGATGAGGAAGGAGATTAGGAGAATGATCAAGACGAGCCCATGGGAGAAGCTGCTCCAGATGAAGAAGAAGATGAGAAGACTGATTCTGATACCGATGATTAGTGTGAGTATCCCTTAACCTTCTTGCTTATTCTTGGCCTTATTACATCAAGAATGATGCATTCTCTTTTGTAGGGAATGATGAACCTCCATGTTCGCGTCTGTTATCTTTTTGCTCTCTTCTGATTTTTGTGATATTTTAGATGGGATTGTATGACTTTATTACACTTTTGGCTTGGTGATGTGATGTGATTTAGCACCATGTGTAGGTGCATCTTGATGATAGGATTAATGGATTGTATAACTCATGACTTGATGATGTGTGTTTTCCTTGGATTTGTGGAATTTTCTATGATGATATGAGGTTTATTTTTTGAAATTTGGATGGATGCATTGTTGTGATAATATGTTCATTTTGGTTATGGTGATGATTGTTAATACATATCAATGTCTATGAATGAAGATATGCCCCTTGTGTTAAATTTATTTCTTCAATATATATCCTCTCATTGTAATTTTTCCTTAATTGATGCATGAGATTTTGGATAGGTATGATATTCGATGAATGTAATTTGAGAGTGAAGCAACATTTTCAAATAAAATGAGCATATGAGTAGAATTTATCGAGTTTATATTGATTAATTAGCCTAGTTGATATTTGATAAATTATATTATTTGTTGGGAAGAATGAATCCAAAATCCAAAAATAAAAAAAAAAGGAAAAGAGAGTTATATGACTCCTCTACTTGGCACTGCAAAAAATTGGCAGTGGTACCGAAGTTATGAGTTGAAGTCCAAATAAAAAGTATGTGTCTATGTGGACACATGCCAAGGAAAAGCCATTTGACATTAGCTCCACTATCTTAGGCTATGATTCCTCTTGCTAAAAAGATACGAGTTCTATTACATCGGCTATGTAGTAGGCGTATTCTAAATTCGTCACCAGAAAAAAGATAGTAATCGATTTAGAGAATGCCAAAAGCAAAAAAAAAATAGAAATTAAAAAAAAAAGAAAGAGAGAATTTTGAGTGGAAAAAGATTTTGGAGATCCTATTCCTATAAACAAAAGTATTATAGATTTAAACTGAAACTTGGGTTAATTCATGAGATTGATATTCTGTTTATTATACAAGTTGTGAAATTTTATTCGATTAAAGTTGTGAATCTTGAGAATTAAATTCTAAGGGCAGTGTATTTATTTGGAGTTTTATGTAGCATGTGGTGGAAATTTTTTTATGGGTAATTATGTTTTAGAAATTTATTTTTCTTAAGGGAATTATATTTCCATACTCAGCATTGTTCTTTATTCTATTTATTTGCTTGAGGACAAGCAAGGTTTGAGCCTTACGTATTTTGATGTATTGTATTTACATAGTATTTTTACTATAATTTTTTATGCATAATCTATCCCGTTTTGAGCATATTTTAACTGAATTAGACTTAAAACCTTATTTTTGTTCAGAATCTTCACTTTTATTTTGTTTTGACATATTTCAGGAAAAATGACCAAATTTTGATGGATTTTTGAATGATCTGAATGAAAGAACGAAATCCAGTCATCAAGAGGAAATTACCTGTCAATTTTCAAGCAAATCAGAGTTTAAGGCAAAATTATGGCAGTACCGTAATTATTTTCATGGCTATGGTTTTATTGGAACTTACAAAAAGAATCACAGCACTACCATGATTATTTTCCTGACTGTGATTTTCTGGAGATTTTACACAGAGAGAATTATGGCACTGCCGTAATAATTATCACGACCGTGGTTTTATTGGAACTTACAGAAAGAATCATGGCACTACCGTGATTATTTTCTCGACTGTGATTTTCTGAAGATTTTACACAGAGAGAATTACGGCACTACCGTAATAATTATCACGGCAATAATTATCCCAGAAAAATACATAGAACAAATTACGGCACTGCCGTGATAATTATCACGGCCAAAATTTCGTCTGCCGGTTTCGAGTTTGACACGGTTTTTCCTCGATTTGATTCTATATCACTCCGGATTTTGGGGAAAACCTATTCGAAGGATGGAGAAGTGTATAAAGAAGCTATGGAGCAATTATCAGGACTTTTTGGCAAGGATTTATCATGAATTTTAATCAACACAGAGGGACGCCGCTATAATAGGGTTCCTTGTTGGGAAACAACCAGACTATCTCCGGCGACTAAATTTTCAGGGAAGGTGCGCTTCGTGGAGGAGAAGATAACATAAAGTTTCATATCAAAAGGAGCTCGACTAGGGGAGAAATCAGCGAAATCCTGGATCGGCTACTGTTCATCGATAATTGCAAAATTGTTCTTCATGGAAATCATGGGCTGTGAAATTCTTCACACCCCTGTGAAGACAGTAAACTATTATTTTTACTCCTTTTCGAATTCTGATTTTTCTTAGATGATTTATTATTGTATTACTTCCACCATGGTAGCATAAAAACTTTTTGGGACAGAGGAAGTAATCCCCCATAATTTCTGAAATGACTAGATAATCATTATTTATCAAGTTATTCTTTGAATGATAATTTTACTTTTGTAATTGTTGTCTTTAAACTTTTCTAGTTTTAAAATTGTTGTCTTTATGGACCAAGAGGTGATTTACGAACTCGGAACCCTTAAATTATGTTTTTAAGAACTTACGTTATGAGAATAGATTTGTTCTAAAAAATCCTAATTTTTGAAGCATATTTGAATGTTAAAATTTTGACCTAGAAATTTTATTATTTCAGACATGATAATAAGAACCAAGAGGGAAATTTGATTGTTGGAACTCCTAAAGTAAAACCTATAAAATTAAGATACAATAGTATTTAATTTTACTTGAGATTTTGACTTGGAAATTAAATTTATGATAATAGGTTTAATTTTTGGTCAGATTTACTTTTATTAAACATTGAACAGTAAGTCACAAGAGTGAAGACTTGTTCAGTGTAAATTGTTCGTTCGAGAGGAGGCAATTTATTTACAGGTAAATTTTTATCTTTATCATGATAAGATTAACTGACAAAAACTCATTATTATCTAATCATAGAAATTAAGGAGGATGAAACCTTAGTCCCATATCTCTCTCTCTGAAATTTATAACAGATTTAATTGTTCGCTTTCGACTTATTTCATCACATAACGTCTACTTAGCTAGTGAGAACTCAATTATTTGGTACTTAACACATAGGTCTCTGTGGGTTCGATATCTTTTATTACTTTGACATATTTGTGCACTTGCAGACACATCAGTGGCATATTCCCAAGGCGTGGATCTCTTCTCCCAAAACTAGCATGTGTGTGGAGCAGAAGAGTCTCGAGGCCCTCCGTGTGTGCGTGACTGTAGAGGACGAGCACTTGATCGTCTTCGTCATTGACAAGCTCCAGATAAATTGCTAGACAAAGGTATAACTCTTTCACATTCTCTAGTAAGTTAATCCTGGCGATTTGTAGGAATTCTGTTTCAGACCTTCTTCCACTGCGTTTAAAATTTTTATATGGTCTAGGGATTCCCAATAGGTTGGCTAACCCAAAACATGCTTGCTATATGTTCCTTTGATATGAAATTTACATATGCACTAGCTGGATATGAAGGTATAGCTCATGATGCATGTGTTCTTTCAAAGACATTGCCTTTAAATTTTCCAAAACATCCTCCAGATATAAAATTGTAACTTTTAGTTTTTTTTTATATTTACATTGCAATTGTTGATTACAATTTTATTTGAAATTTATAAGCAAATATTATTTAGTTGATATTGGATACTCACAAATGAGTGGGTATCTTGGCCTATAAAGAGGAGTGAGGTATCATCTTCAAAAATATCAACAAGGGAATCCACCACGAGGCCTTAAAAAAATATTTAATAAAGCACACTACTCCCTTAGAAGTTGTGTTGAGTGAACTTTTAGGGTCTGAGAGAAGAGGTGGAATATATTAAGCGATATGCTGTCATTTGCATTTGAGATTCAAGTTAAAATTATAGTTGCATCAATGACACTACATAATTATATTAGGCAAACAACGACATCTGATGAGGATTTTCAAGAATGTGATGCTAATCTTGATTTCAATACTGAGGTTGATTCGGAAGTCAGTGAGGAAGTTATTGATGAGCAAGTAAATTTTATTCAAATAGATATGCAGGGCAATCAGATTGCTCTAAGTTTAATGGCATCACATATGTGATTTAAATATATATTGTTTTTGTTATTAGAATGAATGTTGTTGTAAAGAAGTGCAAAATCTTTTGATATCATACAATTTATCATTTTGGTTAGATGGTACAATTATAAATATATGGGTTTAGTTAAACTTTTTGTATATTGTAATTAAGGGTGAGCATAATTCGGTTTTTACCAAATTTACTGATCGGTAAATCAGTTTTATAAATTTGGTATCGGTTTTTGGTTCGGTAATAATTTTTATATAATTCGGTATTCGGTTTTCGGTTCGGTAAAAAAAAATTTCATTCGGTAATTTACTGATTTACCAATATACATATATATTAATATATAAAAAATAAGTTTTTTTATTTATTAATTTCTATTCTTCAACTCTAATAAGTAAATTTATAATCACCAGAAAGTAAATTTTAGTAGAAAACTAGATGAAGGAGAATGCAAGTAATCCAAGTTTCATAAAACATTTTTTTGCATTATTTTAATAGATTAATTGGGTAATATTTATTGTAATTTAGTAAATTGGTAATTTACTGATTTTACCGAACCGTAAATAACAAGTTCGGCATTAATTTCAATAATGGTATTTTTGGTTTCAATAAATCGATAAATCCTTATTCAGTATTCGGTAATTCGGTTTTTACCGAATGCTTAGCCCTAATTATAATATACAGGACTCCACGTGTTTTAAGTACTAGGAAGACTCTTGTAAATTTTTTAAAAAATAATCTGCTTAATAGCATAGCATAGCTGCTGACCAGCACAGTTACACCACCCAACGTTTTCAGCCAGTTACTTTTCAACTAGTACTTTCTCAACCAACAAAAACTAAAAGTTTCGACTATGCTAAATAGACCCTAAAGCATATACAACAACTCCCCCATGGAAGATGCAATCTTGTTCATGTTCAAATTCATTACAAACGGACTAAATATAGGTGGAAGGGACTATAGTATCACATTAGTCACTAGATCAATGTGTAAAGGCATCCCCGATCTATTTAAGTGCTCTACGTACTCAATCATCATGAGCACATGAGGCCCAATTGGAGACCCTTCAAGCAACCAACACTAAAAAAAGTATTCTATATGTTTTGAATCTTTTTGTCCTAGCTTCGGTCTCGTAGAGTTGCCTAAGATGCATAAGCATATCATATGTTACACATATCTTATGCTCTCAGCTACCCATGCTACTTCTTTAGCTCTAGAGACATGACAACTAGTATCATATAAGACACATCTAAGGCATTCTCATAATGCTTTCTCCAAGCATCCCTCTCAAAACAAGGGGTTGGTGTAAAAGGTTGTTGAGGAAGAGGTTGCTCTAGGACATACAACTTTCTTTCTTGCTCGAGGACAATCCTCAAGTTTTGATACCAATCGATAAAATTGGTTCTAGTTAACCTCTCCTTATCAAGGAGTGACCTCTCTTTATCAAAGAGTGATCGCAAATTGAGTGTTGCTAGAACAACAACCATAATCTACAATCATACAAATAAGCAAGATAAGTAACTATGAAAAATCATTTAATCATAACTTTAACTAAATAATTATTCTCTTACTATTTCTTGATCAAATTGGTAACCCATCAAGTGATGTAGGCAGGAGACACGACCCAAGGAGGTACAAGTGGAACTTGAGGTTACCCTAGGGCATCCCAGGGTCCATAACCCACTTGCATTGCATGCATCATGGTAGATTAGATTTTTTTAAAAAAAAATTGCATGCATCCATGTAGTTGCTAAATTTGGTAGGTTGCTTTCTAAAGTATAAGCATGCATCCACCCACCCTGCATCTTATTCATGCATTTCATAGTAGGACTAGTACATGCTTGCATTTGCAAAGGCAAGCTTTGCAGGATACAAAGGGGATTAGCTAAAGTTCAACTCATGTTCAAGCCAAACCTTCAATCAATGAAAGGAACCTCCATCACCTAATCTTCTTGGAGTAAACCAAAACTAAGCCAAGTCAAGAAGGCTTGAAGCCAAGCCCAAGGTGAAGCCCAATACCAAGATGCTCTTCCAAGACATCAAAGAAAATAAGCTACTCATGGCAGCTTGCGTGAAGAGGAAGAGGAGTGCATAGCTTGCTTAAAGATGAAGGAAGTTGCTAATGGTTAGAAGGTTTACATTGCTTGTTCCTCACTACTATAAACATGTTCTCCGTCATGTATTTTGTGGACAAGTTGATGATGAAATGAGGTTGAATCTTAGTTTCTAGCTTCCCATGGATTTGTGATCTCCTTTCTTTCTCTAGTGTACCATGGATTTAGAAGCTTCTATCCATTTCAGCTAGTTCACCTCTTCACCCATGCTTCCCACCGTCTTCACTTCTCCACCGTCGTGCTGCTGATCATGGAGGCTCATTGAGCTCAAACTCTAGCCATCCCTTCTCCTTGGCCAATCAAATAAACGCCTAGAAGGATCCTCCAATTTGACAGTAGGATTGTTGGGATCCGCAAGATCTTAGGGATGCCCTAGTTCGTGCCAATATTCCCCTGTCCAGTGTCAATCTCCTCTGACCGGCTACCACTCGAGCCTGGATTTCGGCCGCGAGCACACCATGAAGAGATAGGTGTCTAGCTAGAATAGGTGCAGCAATTCACGTCCTCCCTTGCTTTTGCGAGAAATAGGGGAGTGTTGACACCATTCGTCTTCCGATGCCTAGGGGTAGCCGGTGGCCACTAAGTCCCATTGGATAGAACCCTCGATGATCTTTTCCCCACCCTGCAAGTGCTATCAGTAAATAGTGCCATTGGAGAAAGCTCACCATTGCTGCCACCTCGCCCCTGCTTCGCTACTCCCTTCAACACTAGTAACCATCCTCTTCTGCCATAGTGTCACGCCCAAAATAATTCACCCGTCCATGTCGGCAATTCCTCCTCCAAATGTGTGCCGAAAACCAATTCCGAAATCAAAATTTCCGATTTCACTGTGCGTTTCGATTTCGTTGACTTGGTCAACGACAGCATCTTGAAGCGAACGCCGCTTCCATCTTCGTCAGAGAGTGTTCGAACGACGCCGCCTGCATCGTTCGCTCAGCCGCCGTCGCCAGAGGAGGTGAGTGGATGGGAAGACGTGCGGCAGGCTGGAACCCGCGTCCGGCCTCAGCCATCAACCTCGCGGAAGCTTTCAACGCCGGGAATGGTGAAGATGGTGGCGTGGCCGGAAAACACAGGGGAAAGGGCTCGCCGGAGCTGGAGAAGACACAGGAGAGGATTAGGGAAAATTTCCGTTGACTCGCCCAATCAACCTACATAAAACCCTATTACAGCGCCGCTCGAGCTCGCTCACGTCGACGGCACACTCGCCGTCGACTACAGTCCTCTCTCACTCCTCACCGGGGACACTCGTCATCGCCAGAATCGACTGGGGAGATGGAGGAAGCCCGCCGCCTGTGGTTCCTCCCGCCTCCCCCTCTTCTTCCCTCTTGACGGAGTCTCCTGAGTGTCGTCGAAGCTTTGCGAGCAAGGGAAGCCGCACTTCCCCCACTTACTTCCTCCATCGCACTCCCGTCTCTTAAAGGAGGGTGGCGCCGCCCTCTTTGGAAGGTCCATCAGTTGCGCCGCTGACAGCGTTGGGATGACACCGGGATGGATGCCGGAGGAGCCGCGCATCGTCCGCCTTCATCTCGCGAATCCTGCGTAGAGCAGGCTTTAGCAATGGGCTTGGCTTCGTCCGGCCCAGCATTCCTCCAAGCCGGGTCCATCACAAAGTAGGCATCACATTCTCCCCCACCAAACTGGACATCGCCCTTGACGTCATCGGACGCCCTCCTAGCGCCGGCATCAGAGCCCGCTGCTCCGGAAGAGACCTCGCAGATCTCTCATCGTCGCCCACCTGGTAACGGCATCAGAGCCTCCTGCCCTAGAAAGGGCCTCGCAGACCCTCATCAACACCTCGCATATGCCGGAACCTCGTCACCCGCCTGGTGACTGCATCGAAGCTCGCTACTTCGGAAACAGGCCTCGCAGACCTCTCATCGTTGCCCGCCTGGCAACAACATTAGAGCTCATTGCTCTGGGAAGAAGTCTCTCAGACTTCTCATCGGCATCTCGCTCACAGATGCCGGGACCCTCGACACCCGCCTGGTGACGACATGGGAACTCACTGTCCCGGAAAGAGATCTCGCAGACCTCTCTTCGTCGCCCACTTGGCGACGGCATCAGAGCCTCTTGCTCTGGAACAGGGGGGGTTGTATGCTCGCCACTGCCTTGTTGGTGCACCACATGTGCATCGCCGTCTTCTTGCATCACCAGCTCTGATACCACTGTCACACCCAAAATAATTCACCCATCCATGTCGGCAATTCCTCCTCCAAATGTGTGCTGAAAACCAATTCCGAAATCGAAATTTCCAATTTTGCCGCGCATTTCGATTTTGTTGACTTGGTCAACAACAGCATCTCGAAGTGAACGCCGCTTCCATCTTCGTCAGAGAGTGTTCGAACGACGCCGCCTGCGTCGTTAGCTCAGCCGCCGTCGCCAGAGGAGGTGAGTGGACGGGAAGACGTGCGGTAGGCCAGAACCCGCGTCCGGCCTTAGCCATCAACCTCGCGGAAGCTTTCAACGTCAGGAATGGTGAAGATGGTGGCGTCGCCAGAAAACACAGGGGAAAGGACTCGCCGGAGCTGGAGAAGACACAGGAGAGGATTAGGGAAAATTTCCGTTGACTAGCCAAATCAACCTACATAAAACCCTATTACAGCGCCGCTCGAGCTCGCTCACATCGACGGCACACTCGCCGTCGACTACAGTCCTCTCTCACTCCTCACCGGGGACACTCGTCGTCGCCAGAATCGACTGGGGAGGCAGAGGAAGCCCGCCGCTTGCAGTTCCGCCCGCCTCCCCCCTCTTCTTCCCTCTTGATGGAGTCTCCTGAGTGTCATCAAAGCTTTGCGAGCAAGGGAAGCCGCACTTCCCCCACTTACTTCCTCCATCGTACGCCCGTCTCTTAAAGGAGGGTGGCGCCGCCCTCTTTGTAAGGTCCAGTCGGCGCCATCCCTCTTCCCTTTTTCGCCCACCAACTATAGCGTCCACCGAATCCATGCGCTTCGTCTGCAGCCCGTCCGCCCGCCGATCTTGCCGGGGAAAGGGCGAGGGATCCGCCATCAATCCTCCCCGTTGTTGGTGCCGGGGATGGGGCCGGAGACGATGCTGTCAGTCACGCCGCTGACAGCGTTGGGACAACACCGGGATGGACGCCGGAGGAGACGCGCATCGTCCGCCTTCATCTCACGAAGCCTGCGTAGAGCAGGCTTTAGCAATGGGCTTGGCTTCGTCCGGCCCAGCATTCCTCCAAGCCGGGTCCATCACAAAGTAGGCATCACACATAGCATCATGACCAATTGGCTGCTCTCCCAACAGTTCCAAAGTCACCGATGCCGTCAGAGTTATCATTCTGATGATCCATGTCAGCCGATGGGAGCCGACCTAGTGGAGATCGATCAAGTAGCTAGGTTCATTCAACTAACTTCCCAGCCAAGTAGACATGGTTGTTTAGCTGCTTGCTTGCCAGGGATTAGCCAAGGGAGAAGATCTTCCTTCACTTGCGCCACCCACAAGATGAAGCGCCAAGAAGAAGGAAGGAAGGAGGAAGCCGATTGCTTGCTTTCTCCAAGAGGAGTGCTTGCTTGCGGCTTGGAGAAGGTGACTTGTGCCAAGAGAGGTGTTCACACCTTGTCCAAGGGTGCTTACACAAGAGGAGGCGGCAACAAGTCTCTAATAGGTGCAAGAGACAATAGTTGAGCAACTAGGGTGAAGGGGAGGACAAATAAGGTTGGTGACTAAGGCAAAGAGCAAAGGAAAAAAAATTCCAATCTCTTCCCATAAGAGCCAAACCCCTTTCCACATGTGCCAAGCACTTGCCATAAGTGCCAAGGCCATGCCAAATTCGTCCAAGCCTTGCCTTAAGCGCTAAGGGGCCTAAAGCATGCCTAATGTGGCATTAGATGCCAATGGGGGAAGATTTATCCCCATTATACCCTTTTCTCCCAAGCCCTCAATTCTATTACTTATTGGTGGGTCTCATCACTTATGTTTCCCTTATAATAAGAATAAATTCATATTAATAGAGGCACCTAATGCAATGGACCATGCTAGACCTCCTAAATTAAGTTAATTAAGCCATCAAATCTAATCTAATGCAACCTCAATCACTTGACCTAGTCAAATGGGGTTAACTGTGGTTAACCTAAGGTCAACTGATCTCAAAATGAAGTCTAGCCCCAATATATCTCCTCCATCTTATCACGTGCATCCACACTGATAGAACTTCCCAACTAGATTTGAGTTATCAAATAACTTGATCAGAAAGTTACTCGATCAATATGAGAACTTGAGTATCAAGGTGTGTGACTGATGTCAGCCGCAAGTGCACGACAACGTCGAAGTAATAAAAATATCGATCCCACAGGGACCAATGACCAAGTACTGACTTTACTTAGGATTGTTAGCTAGACAAATCTGTAAAGAGCTGGATTTGATCTAAACTAAGATGTATGAATAGCAAAACACGATACAGAAGTAATCAAATTTATGGAAATTCAGGATTTCGAGTTCATCACTCTATTTTTCATGACTTTTCTAATTAAGAACATCTTAAGAAAGATTTACTGTGTTGAAGGAGATTTATCCACATGTACAGATTGCCCCCTCTCAGCAGTACAATCCGGTGTCTATCCAAATTAATCCCCTACTCTCGTGATAACTTGAAATTTACAGTGGTTACAAATTTTTGGCACGAAATCAAGAAAATCATGGGTGAAAACCCTAAAATATGGCAGGGTTTTTTACATAAGAGCTCAAAATCACGGTCGTAAAATTAATTACGGCACCACCATAAAATATTCTATAAAACTTTGACTCAAAATTACGGCTGTAATAAAAAAAATACGACGCAGCCATAAAACATTCTGTATAACAGAGAACAAAATTATAGCCGTAATAAAAATTATGGCCCTACCATAAAACATTATGTATAGAAAGTGTATAAAATTATGGCCGTGAAATAAATTATGGTACCACCGTAAAGAATTTTTTTTTTCAATCGAGATAAACAATTACAGGTGTGAAAAATTTTACACCCCTACAGTGGAATTTTCTATAAAGAAACATCCAAAAATTATGGGAAAAAAATAATTATTCTGTCCAATAAGAATGCAAAATTACGGCCGTAATACAAATTACGGCCCTACCGTAATTTTTGCGTAAACTCCAGAAAACAACCGTTTCTACGAAAAATAAATATTTGACACTCCTACAAAGCAAAAAGACAAAGATCAGTACTAAAAATATTAAAATAAAGGAAATTTAAAATAGAAAAAACAAGAGTAAGAACGCTTGGGTTGCCTCCCAAGAAGCGTTAAGTTTAATGTCGTTAGCCTGACCGAAGATCAACTCGATCATGTAATAGCTCCTCGAGTCGTATCTCCATTCTTTTCTTGTTTTGTTCCTTGATCTCTAATACATTTTCGGAATACATAAGGTTTATCAAAAAAAATAATGCTTTACTTTGGCAAAGAATTTCTTCTTTTCCTTATCTGTATCAAGCAATTTCAACCCCTCCTTGCTCTTTCGTCTCTTCCTTTGAATTTTCTACTTCTTCAGAAGTAAATCAATTTCCTCCTTATTAAGTTGGCACTCGTTGTCATTAAAATGTGCAATACAATCCATAGAAGTATAATCTTCAGAGTAAGAATGTTCAACAAACAATTTATGTACATCAGTCAAAATATCATTCATAGTATTAACACTACAACAAGATCCAAATGATGATTTATCAAACTCAACAATGTTATCTCTTGTCAAACAGACTTTCAACTTTTTTTTTTCTTTCTTTATGTCTAAGATTTTTGGGAGTGTGCCCTCTCTAACATCAATGCTATAGCAGGATCCTTCAAAAGAAGGCTTTCTTAAATTTTCAGTTAAATTAAAATCAATAGAATCTTCACCTATCTTAAAAGTTAGCTTCCCATTTTTCACATCAATATTCACACCAGCAGTCGGCTAGCTGCAAAGAAATAGAAGTGGGCTTGAGATATCCAATGTCCAGCTTCTTACAAATAGAATATGGCATCAAGCTGACACTAGCCCCTAGATCACACAAAGCACGGTCAATAGACATATCACCAATCAAATAAGGAATAAAAAACTCTCTGGATCCTTAAGTTTCTGTGGCAATTTATTCTAGATTATTGCACTACACTCCTCAGTGAGTGCAACCGTACCATGCTCTTCCAACTTTCTCTTGTTGGACAAAATTTCTTTCAAGAATTTAGCATAAAAAGGCATCTGCAACAAAGCATCAATAAAAAGTATATTAATGTAAAACTTTTTGAGTACCTCTAAAAATTTTCCAAATTATTTGTCAAGTTTAGCCTTTGCCAATCTTTGAGGGAAAGGTACTGGCGGTTTGTAGAGAGGTGGTGGTACATAAATTGGCTCAGGCTCCCTATCTTGCAAAGTTGTTTCCCCATCTTTTCCCTCTGCCTCTGTGGATTCAGAATTCTGCACCTCTTTGTTTTGTGTTGCATCTGGTACCCGTGGCTCTTCTAATTGTTTCCCACTGCGTGTTGTAATGGCATTGCAGTGCTCACGTGGGTTCACCTCTGGCTTTCCCGGTAGTCTACCTGTAGGCCTACTTGAAGTACTAGCCTACTGAACTATCTGAGTTTCCAACATCCTCTAATGAGTCTTCATAGATTCCATCTCAGAATTCAGATTCTTGATAGACTCATTAACATGTCTAAACTCTTGTCTGAAATCATTGAATTGATGTATGAAATTGTCATTCTGCTGGGTCTGTATGGCAATAAAAGTCTCCATCATAACTTCCAGGTTAGACTTCTGGGGTGCTTGAGGTTGGTTGTGCTGTCTTTGTTGAAAACCAGGGGGCTGTCGACTATTGTTCTAGGTTGCTTGGTTTTGATTACTCTTCCAAGAAAGATTGGAGTGGCTCCTTCAACCAAGGTTGTAAGTGCTCGAATATGGGTCATTCTGGTTCTTCCATTGTAATTCTCAATTGTATTTGCTTGTTCAGAGTCACACTCACCCTGTGTAGAAACTCCCAACTAACAATCCTGTGTATAATGTCCTGCATTGCCATAAATCTCACACAAAAATGACATTAACAGTGGCAGAATTAAGATTCAAAGAATTAATTTTGTTGGTTAAATAGTCAACCTTAGCGGCAAGCGAAGTAATAGCATCTAAATCATACCTACCTGATGCCTTGGCGAATGGCCCTCTTTCACTTACCCATTGACAATGATTCAAGGCCATCTCCTCAAACAGATTAATTGCATCATCCACACTCTTGTTCATCATCACTCCTCCAGTAGCAGCATCAATTGTCATATGAATATTATAATTCAATGCATTATAGAATGTGTGAATGATTACCCATTTGTCAAGGCCGTGGTGTGGACACATTCTCTGAAGCTCTTTAAATCGGCCCCACACCTTGTACAATGATTCTCCTTCTTTCTGAACAAAGCTCATGATCTGGTTCCTTAACTGTGCAGTCTTACTTGGTGGAAAATATTTTGCTAGAAAAGCATTGGAGAGCTCCTCCCAAGTTGTTATGGAACCTGGCGGGTGGGAGTGAAGCCATGCACGAGCCCTATCCCTGAGAGAAAAAGGAAACAGTTTGAGTCTCAAAGAATCATTAGAAACACCATTCATTTTTAAAGTATCACAGTATTCAAGAAATATGGAAAGGTGCATATTAGGATCCTCAGATGGCAAGCCTCCAAATTGGTTCTGGTGAACTATGGAAAGTAAAGATGGTTTGATTTTGAAGTTGTTCGCATCAATGTTAGGGTGAGCAAAATTGGAGCGAACCCCTTGTAGATTTGGGTTTGCATAATCCTTTAAAGTTCTATGATCCCCCATCTTAAACTTTAAGATTTCCTTTGCTAATTGCTTCCTGCGCAGGCGAAAGGTTCTCTCTGGTTCTGGATCTTCCTCAAATAGCTTCCTGGAACACCTAGGCATAAATAATCAATAAGTTAAACTGAAGATGGAAAATAGACAATGATTTCAAAAACACAAATAAATAGAATTGAATATCAAAAGAATAAGAAAACAAACGTCTAGTCTATCAATCCTTAGATCGAGTCAATATTGATGAAATTGGTCCCCGACAACGATGCCAAAAATTTGATATCATCCGCAAATGCACGGCAACGTCAAAGTAATAAAAATATCGATCCCACAGGGACCAATGACCAAGTACTGACTTTACTTAGGATCGTTAGCTAGACAAATCGGTAAAGAGCTGGATTTGATCTAAACTAAGATGTATGAATAGCAAAACACAATACGGAAGTAATCAAATTTATGTAAATTCAGGATTTCGGGTTCACCACTCTATGTTTCATGACTTTTCTAATTAAAAATATCTTATGAAGGATTTACTATGTTGAAGGGATTTATCTGCATGTACAGATTGCCCCCTCTCAGTAGTACAATCCGGTGTCTATCCAAATTAATCCCTTACTCTCATGGTTATTAACTTGAGATAGACCCAATGGTTTCTTGATAAATCTATAAAATCCTTGAAGTTTATTCGAACTAGTCTCATGATCAAATTAACTTGTCTAAAAATTATAGATCCGACGTCACAATTCACCTATCAGTACTTCTTGTGGCATCTAAGACATGCAAATCATGGCCAAAAATTAACATGTAATAAGCACAATAATTATTGAATCAAACACAAATAAATTACTTCATAAGAAGATAATAAACAATCAAGTCATGAAAACATAGAGGGTTACACTCTTAATCTTGAATAAAAGATATACGCTGACATGATCAACATGTTCATGGTTTAAAAATCTATGTTTCTATTATAAATTGGCAAATAAATATAAAATTGACTCAAGAGGATGAGAATCAAGGCTCCCTGATGAAGATCAATGCCAACTAGCCATTAAAACTATGCTTTTCTGGTCAGAAATCGAAGATCACCGTCGTTCGCCCTAGGTCTCGCCTCTTCACCCAATTCCACTTGAAAATAAGCTAATTGCTCCAAAGCTCCCTTATATAGTTCTTCACCATTAGAATAGGTTTTTCCCAAAATTCGGCATGAAAAGGAATCAAATCGAGTGAGAAACCGAGTCAAACTCAAACTGGCGGATAAAATTACAGGCGTAATAAATATTTGGGCAGTGCCATAATTCTTTATATGTATTTTTTTGGGATAATTACGGGTGTGATAATTATTACGGTACCCCCATAATTCTTTTTGTAGAAAATCTCTAGGAAATCACGATCAAGAAAATTATTACCGCAGTGCCGTAATTCTTTCTGTATATCCTGAATTTTGCACCAATAAAATTACGGGCGTAATAATAATCACAGTAGTGCCATAATAGTTTATGTGCTTGTTAGATTACGACAGTGATTATTATTACGGGTGGACCGTAATTTCCAAATCAGCTTCGTTTCGCTTAAAAATTTATGGACAGCTTCGCTTCAATGTCTAAAATCTATCTATGCACTCAGATCCTTCAAAATCTATCAAAATTTGGTGGTTTTCTCCTAAAATATGATAAAAACAAAGAGAGGTGAAGATTCCGAACAAACAAAAGGATTTAAGTCAAATTAATTAAAAATATTATAAAAATAGGAGAGATTATGTGCAAAAATTATAGTAAAAATACTATATGAATACCATATATCAGCGACCCTATAGGTTCCTTTGATGTTGATAGTGATGAACTCCATATCATCATAAGTAATGAGTGACACTTAGCAATGCATCGCTATTTCCCAAGTTATCGGAGTAGCCGTTTACATCGACATCCCCTATACCGCAATAAAGTATCCATGTATTTTAGTCCCTTTGCCAGACTGATATCCTAATTGGACAAAGTATGTCACCGCTTATTTAAACCCAATCTCATGATCATAACTAAAATAGATTTTCACCTAGGTATGGTCATACACTTTCAGTCATGAAACCATATAGGGCCTATGGAAAACAAACTTCTCTTGGGAAGGAGCAAATCCTCTATCTGTCCCTTGAACTTCTCATATGGGTTGTGACATACCCAACGATAACCGTTATAATCTTCCAACTACAGTAAGGTGTTAGGTTGTATCAAAGCATGTTCCTAACTATATAGAAGTGTCAATGACCTCAAGTCTAAGGATCAGTGCATCTCAGTCGCATGTGGGGTTAACTTATGACACCCAAGTTAAAACCTCACGTTGGGTCAATCCAGTATATCCACAACTCATATACCTATATGCCTGCATTTGCACCACATGCCTAACTAGAGAATATATCAGTCTCACATGTAACAAAGCTATCCCTTTTCCACTAAGGCACTTGACTGGGGACAAAAGTTTGAGACCAGATAAAATTTGTCTCCAAGGATGTTATCATGCAAATATATAAAGACGCAGATATAATTATAAGCATAATAACAATAATGTCATAAGAGATATAATATATCAATGTGAAGTAGTACAAAGATGGACCAACAACTGGTCCTAGGGCATAAATACTAACATAAAGGTACTTATCACATACACCTAGGTGAACCTTAGCTGAATGAAGTTGATGGGTACTATTACCAAAGGATAGATGATAGTTGTGTCTTAAGGAATCTCTTAAGACCCCCTTCAGAGATTATCACCTTGAGGATCCTATTTTTGACATAGAGGACCCTCTCTTCTTGCCTATAGGGCTTCAAATTATAGAGGACACTCTCATCTTACTTGAGTTAGATCCTAGTCTGCCTACACATGAATTAGGATTCATGATGACTCTAAATTTCATAGCATATTTCTTGCTAAATCCACCGCATTTTTTGGTCATAATCATGCTCTGTTGCTTATTTTGTGTCTTATTTATCAAATATTTTGGAATCTACACCTTTCTTGATTTTTGATCAATTTCAGGTAAAAAGGCATCATTATCGTGCATTTTCAAGCAACTTCAATGCATGAACGAGTTCTAATAATCAAGAGAAGTTTACACACAAAATTTCAAGTCAAACCGGATTTTCCTGCGAAATTACGGTAGTGCTGTAATTAATTTTACGGCCGTAATCTAGGAATATGACACTACCGTAATGGATTTCACGGCCGCGACCCGCAGAAGTTTTTTTTGGAAATTATGGCACTGCTGTAATGAATTTTACGGTGTCGTGATTTCGGTCCAGAATCAGGTAGAGACTTCAGAGGATTTCGGCAGAATTACGGCACTACCATAATTATTTTTATGGTACTGTAATTTTGGGCAAAATTCATACAGAAAATTTCAAAGACAAACGAGAAAATTATGGAACTACCGTGGTGAATTTTATGGTACCATAATTCTGGGTAGTTTCCTTACATAAACTTCCGAAGCCATTACGGTAGTACTGTAACGTTCATCACGGTACCGTAATTCTGCGCCCAGTTGCCCGATTCTTCCGCCGAAAACTTAAAAAGATGATTTCTCAAGATTTAGGACACCAATTGAAGATCCGAAAAAAGGGGAACACTCAGCATTAGCAAGGGAAGATTTTCGAAGTGAAAGGAAAAAAATTTTCGTTCACGATTCATGGAAAATTTCATAGAATCACCGCCACGCTAGGGTTCATCGCCGTTCATTGTACAGACCACCTCCGGCCATGAAATTTGAAAGTAAGCTTCGCCTGAGGAAGGAGAACGCACCACAGAAGTTTCAGAGTGAAATGAGGCCGATCAAGGGAGAATACTTGTTTATGCGCAGGAATCTTAGTTCAGGAGAATACTTGTTTTTGGCGCCGTTGCTGGGGACCTTGGTTTTGTTAATATTGATATAATTGATAGTATTACTAGAATAAGCTTTTTGTTTCTGTTTTTTTATTTTCTGTGATAGATTCTAATTTTCTACTATTTTCTGCAAATTCTAAGCTTATTTGATCTTCTACTTGTTTATGCGCAGGAATCTTAGTTCAGGACCATTAGTTCCTTTTGATCCTGAAATTAACAAAACTCTTAGATTGTGCAGGAAATTAAAGTTTGCAAGGGAGAGAGAAGAAGACTCCATCAAGGCTGAGAGAAGAACACTTAGAGATTATGCAGCCCCGAATACACAGGGAATTCGTTCCAGTATAACTAGGCCTACGATTGATGCAAACAATTTTGAGATTAAACCAACTTTCTTGTCAATGATCCAACAGAATCAGTTTGGAGGATCTCCTCTGGAAGATCCTAATCAACACTTATCTCTTTTTCTTGAATTTTGTGATACCATAAAAATTAATGGTGTATCTGATGATGCTCTTAGACTGAGATTATTTCCTTTTTCCCTCAGGAACCGAGCAAAAACACGGCTACATTCTCATCCGACTGGAACATTCACCACTTGGGAGCAATTGTCAAAGGCTTTCCTACTAAAATACGTTCTACCTGATGACACCAAAATTTATAACAAATTTAGTGCCATTTCATTAGTGTTTTTGTGTCATATTCATAGACTTTGCTTATTTTTATGCCTTTTTATCAATATTTACGGAATCTATACTCTTTTTAGTTTTTAATGATTTTCAGGCAAAAGGCACGATTTTCAGTCGATTTCAAGCAACCCAAATGCATGGATGAATTCACAACATCAAGAGGAGATCACATGTCAAATTTTAAGAGAATTGGAGCCAAGAACCAAAATATGGCAGGGTCATAATCTATATTACGGTACCGTATTTTCGTACGCTACCATAATATCAGAGCACTGCCGAAATTTGGGGGAGTTTTTCATTAGAAAGTTTCTTGAAAATTATGGCACTGTCGTAAGAAATTACACGGGCCATAATCTGGAGCGACCTCAGACCAGAGACATTCACTGAAATTACGGCACTGCCGTAAACCATTTTATGGTGCCGTAATTTCCAAACATTTTTGACCAGAGAGTTCAGCCAATTTTACGGCACCGCCGTAAATCATTTTACGGTGCCGTATTTTCCAGAGATTTTGAATCAGAGAACGCGACTGATTTTATGGCAGTACCGTAACATATTACACTGCCGTAATTCTAATCTGAAATGCGATTCCACGGTCAAATTTGAAGCCCAATTTTTGCAGATAAGATTGCCGACAATCAAGACCTTTAAATTGGAAGTCGTAAGAAGAAGGAAGGGAGCTTTCACCGAGACGAAGAGGAAGAGACCAAAAGCCCTAATTTTTGTCCACCAAAGAGGGAGAAATCGAGTTCCATGCGGCCGCCAAGGGTTTCGCAGCCGGAAAGCGTATAGCGCATCTCCGGCAGTGAAATTTGGGGGGAAGCTATGCCTGGAGGAGGAGAAGGTGCTCTAGAAGTTTAGGCGTGAAAGGAAATCAATTGGAGGAGAAATCGATGAAAGAGGAGGCTCCGACACTATTCACAGCGCCCCCTTATGCAAATTACGGTTGTAATATAAATTACAGTCGTGGTGTGTTCTCTTAAACTCTCTTTTCTCTTTGATTTTCGATCTTTTGAAACCATGGATTATTGTAACTCCTGTACTATACTAGCTTAAACTTTTATGGGACATGGGGGAGTAATTCCCTTTAATTCTTAATGACTAGATGATTCTTTTTCCACTATTTCGTCACGTATAATTTTAGCATGATAATTTTACTCATGTGATAATTGCACTTTTGATTCTCCATAGATTCATACTATTATTAATGTTTTAGAGTTCTCGCAATAAAGACCGAAAGGTGACTTGCATGAGAATTTGGAACCCTAGAATTGCATGATATGAACTTTCTTTAAGAAATTAGGTTAGTTCTCAATGTTTGATTTTAGTAGTCAAATTGCCATGATAATAGTATGAATCTAGGATTGAGTCGAGTTGTCAAACGTGGAGATCTTGTGCGAAAGCAAAGATCGGAACGTTGGAGAACTATGAGTAAAACTTGTGTTGAGACTCGGATGCACGAAAGTGATCCTTGAGTTCTTTGTTTGATGGTTTACTTATTCTCAGCGTTGGGATAGATCTTGCGTGAAAGCGAGAATTGATCCCTGCATGATTGTCTGCACGAAAGTGAGATAATCCTTTTATGAAGTAAATTATGTCTTTACCATGATAAAATTAAACTGACGAATCTCTATTTACATCTAGTCATAGAATTTAAAGTGAATGAAACCCTAGTCCCAGTCTTCTCTCTTTGGTATTTCCGTTTTAGTTTTCTATTGCTCACTTGCATACTTTCGATTCACCTAGATAACAAGAAATCAATTATTCAGTACTCAGCAAACAAGGTCTCTGTGGATTTGATATCTATTTTATTATTTCGAGTATCCGTGCACTTACGGACACAATAAGTTTGGTGACATAACAAGTTTTTGGACCGTGTCAGGGAGTGACAAAGTCCCTGTACGCCAAATAACGAGTTTGGCCGCGACACTAGAAATAAGTTTTTGTCTACCTACTTGTTGGGATACAATAAGTTTTTGGCGTTGTTGCCGGGGACCTTGGTCTTTGTTGATATTGGAGATATTGAGAGTATTGCTAGATTAGGTTTTATTTTCTATTTATTTTCTGTTTTTCTTGAAATTATTTGACATATTTGCTTTGCATGCGCAGGAACCTTAGATCAGGACCCCTTGTACCTTTTGATCCTGAAATTAACAAAACACTTAGATTGCGCAGGAAGTTGAGATTTGAATAGAATCAACAAGAAACACAAGAGGAAGAAATAGAAGAAATAGTTGATATGGCAGAAAGAAGATCACTTAGGGACTACGCAGCCCCTAATCCACAAGAAATTCACTCTAGCATTGCTAGACCTGTCATTGAGGCTAACAACTTTGAAATTAAGCCTGCTTTCCTTTCTATGATTCAACAGAACCAGTTTGGAGGATCTCCTCTTGAAGATCCAAACCAACACCTTGCTTTATTTTTAGAACTTTGTGATACTATCAAAATCAATGGAGTTTCTAATGATGCTTTGAAACTAAGATTATTTCCTTTTTCTCTTAGGGACCGAGCATGTTCATGTCTTCAAGCACAAACAACCGGTACCTTTACAACATGGGATCAGTTATCAAATGCTTTTCTGATGAAATATTTTCCACCAAGCAAGACCATCCAATTGAGGAATCAAATCACAAGCTTTCAACAGAAGGATGGAGAATCATTCAGTGAGGCATGGGAGAGATTTAATGAATTGCAAAGGAAGTGTCCTCACCATGGCATTGAGAATTGGGTTTTAATTCATAATTTTTATAATGGTTTGCTTTATAATACCAGACTAACTGTTGATGCTGCTACAGGAGGAGCCGTGATGAGCAAAACAATTGATGATGCTTTCAAATTGCTGGAGGAGATGGCCCTAAACCATAATCAGAGGTCTTCTGAGAGAGGAGTACTTTACATACCTTCTCAAGGTAGGAACGAGAATGATGGATGGCGCACCTTAGCAGAGAAGGTAGACTCATTGTGCAACAGGTTCGATTCTTTTAAAATGCAAATTGCGGCTGTTTCTTCTATTGTTTGTGAAGTTTGTGGTAATGATGGTCATGTTTCTGAGAATTGTAAAGTAATATCTAGTCAGGGTAGTGAACAAATCAATGCTTTAGGGAACTATAATCAAGGTAGAACTAATGATCCCTATATTAATACTTACAACCCTGGATGGAGGAATCACCCCAATTTATCTTGGAAGAGTAACAATTACCAAGGGGCACAAAATGAAAATAGGGGGTATCAACAGAGACAACAAAATTAGATTCAACCCCAAAACCCTAATCTAGAGGAGATGTTTGCACAATTTATGAGAGCCCAGAAGAAACAAAATGACGAGGTGAATGAGAGTTTGACACAAATCAATTCTAGACTGGATAGTGTTGTTGCACACAATAAAATCTTAGAAAATCAAATAGCACAACAAGCTAGCACCTCTTCTAGACCCTTAGGAAAATTGCCTGCAAAACCTGAACCAAACCCTAGGGAGCACTGTAATGCTATTATCACTAGAAGTGGGAAACAATTAGAAGAAACAAAAGGGAAAGTTAAGGATAATGAAAAGGAGCCTATTGATGATCATGATGATGAGTTAGAATTAGAAAAATCTTCTGAACATGAACAAACTCAAACTAGTTTGCCACCTCAAAAAGGTGATGAACCAAAAGGAGATGTACCATGTAAGAAAGATAATTCTAAATCTAGTTTACCTCCACCCTATAGGCCACCAATACCTTTTCCACAAAGGTTAGTTCAAAATAAGTTAGACAAATAATTTGGCAAATTTCTTGAAATTTTGAAAAAGCTTTATATTAACATTCCATTTACTGAAGCTATTTCTCAAATGCCATCTTATGCAAAATTTTTGAAAGAGATATTGTCTAACAAGAGAAAATTAGATGATTATGGTACTTGCACTGTAACTTTAACTGAGGATTGTAGTGCCATTATACAGAACAAGTTGCCACCAAAATTGAAGGATCCAGGTAGCTTTTCTATACCTTGTTCTATTGGCACTATGGCTTTTGACCGAGCCTTATGTGATTTAGGTGTCAGCGTGAGTTTAATGCCTCTATCTATTTGCAGGAAACTGGACATTGGAGAACTCAAACCTACATCCATATCTTTACAACTTGCTGATTCATCGGTATAGTATCCTATAGGTATATTAGAGAATGTTCCAGTCAAGGTAGGAGAATTTTTTATTCCTGTAGATTTTGTAGTTTTAGACATGAAGGAAAACCATAAAAATCCCATAATTCTTGGTAGACCACTGTTAGCCACTATTGGAGCACATAGATGTAAAAAAGGGGAAAATTACTTTTGATATTTGTGGGAAAACTATTGAGTTTGATCTTACCGATTCCTTGAATAAACTGTCATACTCTGGATCATGTTCTAGTGTTGACATAGTTAATGATAAAATTTATAATATTCATAGTTTATTTGATGAGAACTCAAATTTTGAAACTAATAATTTTTCTGAGGATGTTGACAAAGGATTACAGGAAAGGAGAGATGAAATTTTTGAGAAGAAGAAGAAGAGAAGGAGAAGAAGAAGAAGATCTAAGTTGATTGATAAGGGAAAGAGGATCTTGAGCAAATTTGGACACTGTTTCAAGATTGAGCCTTATGTGATTCAAGGTGATGCCCAACCTAAAGAAAGATCAATGAGGCAATTGGGGAATTCACGATCAAACCCGAGTGCAAAAGGGTCAAGCTGATGATCTTTAAATTAGCGCTTCTTGGGAGGCAACCCAAGCTTTCTAACCTTTATTTATTTTCTTTTATTTTAATTTTTTCTTACAACTAATTTTTCTTTTATTTTTGTAGGTGAAACAAGATTTGGTGCAAATTACGGCACTACCATAATGTATATTACGACACCGTAATTTTCGTCCATTTTCGACCAGAGAGTTGTGACGAAATTATGGTACTACCGTAAATTTTAACACGGTACCATATTTTGTGGCCAAAATCTTCCCGAGAGCATTACTGATGAAAGTTTCCGAAGTTTACCCCGAAATTACGGTAGTACCGTAATATATTTTACGGGCATAATTTTTGAGTTTTCAATTTTTGAAAAAAAAATCGCTGGTTGATTTTACGGCGTTACCGTAAACTTTTACACGGTACCATATTTTTGAGTCATTTTTGAGTCGAGGACTGTCGTGATTTTACAGCGGTACCGTAAACTTTTATACGGTACCACATTTTTGGACAAGTTTTCACCCGAGAGATTCCTGCTTTTTACGGCACTGCCGTAAGATATTACATGGTCATAATTATAATTCTGGCACACGATTTCTGTGCCATTTTTAGGGTTTTCTGGGCCATATTTCAGGGTTTCACGCTCGTTCTCACTCGTTTTTGCACCGACTTCGCACCTCCAACCTTCTCCGACCACCAGAGCACGCCGGCGACTCTTCCAATCTTGTTACTGCTGACGATTGGGTACACCCTTCATCGATTTTTTAATTTTGGCGAGTTTACACGATTTTCGCCCTTTCACTCGTTCTTCCTTGTTTCTAATTCGTTTTGTGAGATATTTTTGTTTGCATTTGATTCTTAGAGGATAGGCGAAGATTCCTAGTTTGATTCTACAATTTTTGAAACGATTTGTGGAATGATTGAGCAAGATTGAGCCCACACGCATATTTTCCACCCTATTTTTCGCCCAGTTTTCCACTGTTCTATTTTTGATGAAAATTTCTTAAGTTTGAGCTATGATTTAATTGAGATTATCTGTAAACATTGCTGAGATTGAATCATTATATTGCTATATGATGCATTGAACATGTAGTTTACATCTTGTTACTTGAGATGGCACCAAGAACAAAATCCATATTTCCAAGAAGGAAAGGGAAGGCCCCAGCTGAATCTTCCCAACCTCAGAATCCACATGGTATTCTCTTTAGGAATGAGATGCAAGAAACAAGGTGTAATCAGATTCTAGAAAGGAAGGTTATCAATACAAAGTACGCTGATAGGAGGACTTTAGAAGCTTTGGGATTGTATGAGGATGTACTATGGATGTTTGATCAAATCAAGGCCAAGAAATTTTTTCAAATGGCTCCACCCACTTATTTGCCACTAGTCCTGGAGTTTATGAGCAGCCTGATCATAGATTTGAAGGAGAATTCACATGGCCCTGCAGAAGGAGGGATTACATTCAGACTTGCTAATGAAGAAAGAAAACTCACACTGAAAGAGATCAGGACTATCTTTGATTTGAGTACAGATGGATACACTCAGATGCCCTTGGGATTCATTGAGGGCATATTTTGGAATCAGATTACTGATGAGAGTCATTTCTATGCTGTTTCTGCCAGAGCTTCAAAGATTATGAATCCATGCATTAAGTATACACATAGAGTGCTTGCGCATACTGTGTTTGGGAGAGGCGATAGTGACGGCATGGTCTGTCAAGCTGAGTTATATTTTCTCTGGGGTATGCTGAATGGATTTGCTATTGATGTGGCTTTCTTCATGATGAAACATATGGACCAAGTTGCTAGGGCAAAGAGGGGCACAGTCGTGATAGGAGGACTGATTACTCCTATAGCCCAGTATTTAGGAGTTGAGCCCTATGGGATAGAACTTGCAAAGGGGAATGCAAGACTCGATCTTGAGTCTTGCATGGCTATGAAGATGATTGTGAGAGAGGGGGATGTATTTTGTTTGGTCCTTGGACCAAATGTCCCTACTCTCCCTTTACCCCACACTGAGAAGACCACAGTGAAAGAGAGAGCCAATTGGAAATTATCTCCGAGCACAGCCGAGGCAGCCTTTACACCACCACTTGACACTGTTCCACTGCCACCCACATGGGGTGGAAGAGGTGATCCTTTTGGTATGGAGTCACCCCAGCACGCTACAGATTCTTCTCACCCTGCTGGTGACTCTTCACACAAATCCAGAGGAGGATTTCCTAGTGCCCACGATCCAAGATTCTAGGCTCTATCTGCACAGATGTATAATCAAGAGCGCCGCATAGATAGGATGATTGACTCCATGGGGAGGATGACTGAGTCTCTTGGGCACATCCACCAGGATGTAGAGAGATTGAGCAAACATATGGAGGACATGGGAAACTTCCTCTATGTTCTCTTTGGATATGAAGACCACAGGAACTATGGCTATTACGGTGATCAAGGAGAGCAACCACACTATGATCCTATGGATGCAGCTGCAAGGGACGCTGGGGCTTCACACCCTGATGATGAGGAGTAGATGCTTTGTGAGTATCATCTTCCCTTACTTCTTGCTATTTTATTCTCCCTATCTTATTGATATTGCATGTTTTTGAAGGGAAGGATGATTTCACCACACTTGTGTCCGCCAGCGCTATTCTGCTTTACACGCCTATATTCTTATATTTTCGATATGGTTGTATAATGATATTATGCTATTGATGATCTATTTCGATAAGGTTGTACGGCACATGATTATGTTTTTGATATTTTGATATACCATGTTGATATTTGATGATGATGAGTATATTTTTGATTGATGAGATTTATGGCTTTGATCTATTTTGGATATAATGTTGATGATTTGTTTGACTCTTATTGATAATGATGAATGAATCCAAAACTTGTGAATAAGTCTAGACCTATCATGCTGAATTTATTTCTCTTATGCATATCTACTTTTGAAGTTTTTCTTTGGTTAATGAGTGAAATTTTAGGGAGATATGTTATTTGGGAAATTTAATTTGAAAGTAAAGCTACTTTTTGAATAAAATCAGCATATGAGTATGATTCTTGAATTGATATCACTTGATTAGTCTAATTGATGTTTGATTTATTTTGTTATTTGTTGGGAAGAAAGAATCCAGAATCCAAAAAAATAGTGAGTGACTCCCCTACTTGGCACTGTGTAAAATTGACAGTGGTACCAAAGGACATGGGTTGGAGTCTGAAAAAGAAAAAATGATGAGAGGAATCAATTCACATTAACTCCGCTGTCTTTGGTAAAATTCTTTCTACTAAAAAGACATGAGTTCTATTGCACTGACTATGTGGTCAAGTGTACTCTAATTACCAGAAAAAAAAAAGGTGGTAATCGAATTAGAGAATGTGAATGATGCAAAGAGAATAAAAAGGTGTATCTATGTGGGTAAATGCCACTCAATCAAAAAAAAATTAAAAAAAGAAGAAAATTTGAGTGAAAAAGATTTTGGATATCCTATTCCTGTAAACAAAAGCATGATAGATTTAAATTAAAAATTAGGTAAAGTCGTGAGATTGAGATTCTATGTTTTGTACAAGTTGCAAAGTTTTATTTGATAAAGTTGTGGACCTTGAGAATTGAATTCAAAAGATGATATGTCTATTTAAAATTTTATGAGTCAATTAATGGAAATTTTTCATTAATGATTGTATGTTAGAAATTTATTTTTCATGAGAAAGTCTATGCCTATGAACAAATTTTGAAAAATTTTGGTTTTTGCTTGAGGACAACCAAAGTTTGAGCCTTATGTGTTTGATGACACCGAAATTTATAGCAAATTTAGAGCCATTTCATTAGTGTTTTTGTGTCATATTCATAGACTTTGCTTATTTTTATGACTTTTTTTTATCAATATTTGCGGAATCTACACTCTTTTTGGTTTTTAATGATTTTCAAGCAACCGATTTTCAGTCGATTTCAAGCAACCCAAATGCATGGATGAATTCACAACATCAAGAGAAGATCGCACGTGAAATTTCAAGAGAATTGGAGCCAAGAATCAAAATACAGCAGGGCCGTAATCTATATTATGGTACCATATTTTCGTACGCTACCGTAATATCAGAGCACTGCCGTAATTTGGGAGAGTTTTTCATCGGAAAGTTTCATGAAAATTACGGCACTGCCGTAAGAAATTACACGGGCCGTAATCTGGAGCTACCTCAGACCAGAGACATTCATTGAAATTACGGCACTGCCGTAAACCATTTTACGGTGCCATAATTTCCAGACGTTTTCGACCAGAGAGTTCAGCCAATTTTATGGCACCGCCGTAATCATTTTACGGTGCCGTATTTTCCAGAGATTTTGAATCAAAGCATGCGACCGATTTTATGGCATTACCGTAACAAATTACACTACCATAATTCTAATCTGAAACGCGATTCCACAGTCAAATTTGAAGCCCGATTTTTGCAGAGAAGATTGCCGACAATCGAGACCTTTAAATTGGAAGCCGTAAGAAGAAGGAAGGGAGCTTTCGCCGAGACGAAGAGGAAGAGACCAAAAGCCCTAATTTTTGTCCACCATAGAGGGAGAAATCGAGTTCCACACCGCCGCTAAGGGTTTCGTAGTCGGGAAGCGTACAACGCATCTCCGGCAGTGAAATTTGAGGGGAAGCTACACCTGGAGGAGAAGAAGGTGCTCTAGAAGTTTAAGCGTGAAAGGAAATCAATTGGAGGAGAAAACGACGAAAGAGGAGGCGCCGACACTGTTAACAGCGCCTCCTTATGCAAATTACGGCTGTAATATAAATTACAGCTATGGTGTGTTCTCTTAAACTCTCTTTTCTCTTTGATTTTCGATCTTTTGAAATCATGGATTATTGTAACTCCTACACTATGCTAGCTTAAACTTTTATGGGACATGGGAGAGTAATTCCCTTTAATTCTTAATGACTAGATGATTCTTTTTCCACTATTTCGTCACGTATAATTTATCATGATAATTTTACTCATGTGATAATAGCACTTTTGATTCTCCATAGATTCATACTATTATTCATGTTTTAGAGTTCTTGCAATAAGGACCGAAAGGTGACTTGCTTGAGAATTTAGAACCCTAGAATTGCATGTCAGGAACTTTCTTTAATAAATTAGGTTAGCTCTCATTGTTTGATTTTAGTAGTCAAATTGCCATGTTAATAATATGAATCTAGGATTGAGTTGAGTTGTCAAACGTGGAGATCTTGTGCGAAAGCAAAGATCGGAACGTTGGAGAACCATGAGTAAAACTTGTGTTGAGACTCGGATGCACGAAAGTGATCCTTGAGATTCCACTTGTGATAATCAACTTAGAATTCGGATACACGAAAGTGATCCTTGAGTTCTTTGTTTGATGGTTTACTTATTTCTCAGCGTTGAGATAGATCTTGTGCGAAAGTGAGGATTGATCCCTGCATGATTGTCTGCACGAAAGTGAGATAATCCTTTTATGAAGTAAATTATGTCTTTACCATGATAAAATTAAACTAATGAATCTCTATTTACATCTAGTCATAGAATTTAAAGTGAATGAAACCCTAGTCCCAGTCTTCTCTCTCTGGTATTTCCGTTTTAATTTTCTATTGCTCACTTGCATACTTTCGATTCACCTAGATAACAATAAATCAATTATTTAGTACTCAGTAAACAAGGTCTCTGTGGGTTCTATATCTATTTTATTACTTCGAGTATCCATGCACTTGCGGACACAACAAGCTTGGTGACATAACAAGTTTTTGGAGCCGTGTCAGGTAGTGACAAAGTCCTTGTACGCCAAATAACGAGTTTGGCCATGACACCAGAAATAAGTTTTTGTCTACCTACTTGTTGGGATACAACCCCACCCAGTAAAATGATTCAATTAAGGAACCAGATCATGGGCTTTGCACAGAGGGATGACAAATCACTTAGTGAAGCATGGGAGTGCTTCAATGAGTTACAATGGAAGTGCCCTCACCATGGATTAGAAGATTGGGTTTTAATTCAAACTTTCTATAATAGTCTGCTTTACAACACTCGCTTAACTGTTGATGCTGTTGCAGGAGGAGCACTGATGAAGAAGAGTGTTGAAGATGCCTACGCGCTGATTGAAGAGATGGCGCTAAATCACAACCAATGGACTGTTGAGAGAAGAGTGTTGTATCATCCTCCTCATGGTAAGAATGATGGTGATGGTTGGCGTTTTCTAGCAGAAAAGGTTGATTCTTTGTGTAACCATTTTGATTCTTTTCAGATGCAAACTGCTGCAGTCTCTTCTGTTACTTGTGATGTATGTGGGAACCATGGGCACTATGCTGAAGAGTGTAAGGTTATTGTTGATCAGGGTAGTGAGCAAATTAATGCATTAGGGGATTACAATCAAGGTAGAAATAATGACCCTTACTTTAATACCTACAACCCTAGTTGAAGGAACCATCTTAACCAGTCTTGGAAGAGTAACAATCATGCTAGTGGGCACAATGAAAATATAGGGTATCAGCAGAGACAACCAAATCAGAGTCAACCCCAAAAATATAGTTTAGAAGACATGCTTGAAAAATTCATGGGTGCTCTGATGAGACAAAATGAGGAAGTTTCAGAGAGTCTAAAGCAAATCAATTCTAGGTTGGATGGTGTTGTTGCTCACAATAAGATTTTAGAGACACAGATAGCATAACAGGCTAGCACAGCGTATAAACCCCCAGGGAAATTACCTGCCAAACCTGAACCTAACCCTAGGGAACATTGTAATGCCATCACAACTAGGAGTGGAAAAACAGTTAGAGGACCCCAGGGGGCCATTAGATGATGATGAGGAAGAGCCTAATCTTAGACCTAGTAGTGAACCAGTTTTGGAATCACAACTTGCACATGTGCAGTCCCATCCTAGCTCTTTACATTCTAAGGAGGATGAGCCTTCACAGAATGGCGATTTGCCTGTAAAGTTGATATTCCTAGACCTAGTTCACCACCACCATATAGGCCACCTATTCCTTTTCCCCAGAGGATTGTGCAAGCTAAGTTAGATAGGCAGTTTGGGAAGTTTTTAGATGTTTTAAAAAAGTAGTACATTAATATTCGATTTACTGATGCCTTATCTCAAATGCCTTCATATGCAAAATTTTTGAAAGAGATTTTATCCAATAAAAAAAATAGAGGACCATGGTGCTATGGCACTAACTGAGGAATGCAGTGCTCTTATTCAAAACAAGTTACCACCTAAATTAAAGGATCCAGGTAGTTTCTCTATCCCCTATTTGATTGGAAATGTAGCTTTCGACCGAGCCTTATGTGATTTGGGAGCTAGTGTGAGTCTAATGCCTTTATCTGTGTGCAGGAAACTGGATATGGGAGCTCTTAAACTAACTTCAATATCTTTGCCGCTCGCCGATCGCTCAGTGAAGTATCCTGTAGGTATTCTTGAGGATGTTCCTATCCAAGTTGGTAAGTATTTTGTACCTACTAATTTTGTGGTTCTTGAAATGGAAGAAGATGCGAAGATTCCTATTATTCTTGGTAGACCGTTCTTAGCCACTACGGGAGCACTTATTGATGTAAAGAATGGTAAACTCACTCTGAATATTGGTGATAACAAAATTGAGTTTGATTTGAGTGATTCATTGAAAAAACCTTCATATGCTAGTTCATGTTGTAGTGTTCATGCTGTTGATGATGTGATTTATGATCTTGGTTTCTTGTTTGATGATCCTTCTAATTCTACTTCAGACTCTGATTTTGATACTGATTTTTGTGAAAATTCTTGTAAAGAAATTGATGATTCTGATTCTTGTGATGATACTCATGATATTTTAGACTGCACTATATTTGATGATGAAAAAGAAAAAATTTCAAAAGTTGAATTGAAAGCTTTACCTCATAACCTTCGCTATGAATTTCTTGGTCCTAACTCTACTTATCCTGTGATTGTTGATGCTCAATTAGATGAAAGGGGGACTGATTTGCTTTTGAAGGAGTTGAGGGTTCATAGAAAGGTAATTGAGAATACCATTGATGACTTGAAAGGAATTAATCATTCTTTTTGTATACACAGGATTCATATGGAGGATGAGCACAAGCCACATGTGGATTTCCAAAGAAGACTCAACCCATCTATGAAGGAAGTATTGAAATTGCTTGATGCAGGTATTATCTACCCTATCTCTGATAGTAAGTGGGTAAGTCCTATACATTGTGTTCCTAAAAAGGGGGGTGTGACAGTTATGAAAAATAAAGATAATGAGTTGATCCCTGTTAGAACAGTTACTAGTTGGCGCATGTGTATTGATTATAGGAAATTAAATACTGCCACTAGGAAAGATCACTTCCCCTTACCTTTTATTGATCAGATGGTTGAGAGACTTGCAAAGCATTCTTATTTTTGTTTTCTTGATGGATATTCTAGATATTTTCAAATTCCTATTCACCCTGATGATCAAGATAAGACCACCTATACTTGCCCATATGGCACATTTGCTTATAGGAGGATGCCTTTTGGATTGTGTAATGCACTTGCTACTTTTCAGAGGTGTATGATGGCAATATTTTCTGAATTTATTAAAGATTTTATGGATGATTTTTTTGTTTATGGTTTTTCCTTTGATGATTATTTGGCTAATTTATCTCGAGTTTTGCAAAGGTGCGAAGAAACTAACTTTGTCCTTAACTGGGAGAAATGTCACTTTATGGTTACATAAGGGATAGTTTTGGGTCACCTTATTTCAGAGAGAGGGATAGAAGTCGACAAGGCCAAAGTTGAAGTGATTGAGAAGCTAGCACCACCCACCACGGTTAAGGAGATTAGAAGCTTCTTGGGACATGCAGGATTTTACTGGCATTTTATCAGGGACTTTTCTAAACTTGCTAAACCACTCACTGATTTACTTTGTAAAGATGCTAAATTCTACTTTGATGAGAATTGTTTGCTTGCTTTTCAGGAACTGAAGAAGGCCCTAATATCAGCACCTATCATGCAGCCACCTAATTGGGAATTGCCTTTTGAGCATATGTGTGATGCCAGTGACTTTGCTCTAGGAGTAGTTCTAGGACAAAGAAAGGAAAAGAAGCCTTATGTTATCTACTCTGCTAGTAAAGCTTTGGATGAGACACAGAGGAACTACACCACAACTGAGAAGGAACTTTTAGCTATTGTTTTTGCATTTAACAAATTTAGATCTTATTTGATAAATTCAAAAGTTGTGGTGTACACTGATCATGCAACAGTTAAGTATTTGATGCAGAAGAAAGACAGTAAACTGTGCCTGCTTAGATGGATTTTACTTCTACAAGAGTTTGACCTGGAGATCAAGGACAAGAAAGGAACTGAAAATTTTGTTGCAGATCATCTTTCGAGGATAATTGTAGAAAATACTAAAGGTGATATTATTAATGATTCCTTTCCTGAGGAACAGCTTTTGAGGATTGATCAGATTAAGGCTCCTTGGTATGCAGACATAGTGAACTATCTTGTTGCTAATATCTTTCCTGTTGATTTGTGTTATCAAGGCAAGAAAAGATTTTTAGCTGATATCAAACACTATTTTTGGGATGAGCCTTATGTTTTTAGAAGATGTGCAGATGACATATTTAGGAGATGTATCCCTGAAGAAGAAATCAAAGATATATTATTACAGTGTCATAGATCATCATATGGAGGGCATGCTAGTATTGAGAAAACTATTTTAAAGTATTACAATCTGGATTTTATTGGCCCTCTTTAGTTAAAGATGCAAGAAATGTTATACTGTCTTGTGATAGTTGTCAGAGGATGGGGAACATCAACAAGAGGAATGAGATGCCTTTGTCCACAATACTTGAAGTTGAAATATTTGATGTTTGGGGGATTGATTTTATGGGACCGTTTCCATTGTCTAGTGGTAACAAGTATATACTCGTGGCAGTAGACTATGTTTCCAAGTGGGTGGAAGCCATTGCTTCTCCTACTAATGATTCTAGGGTTGTGGTTAAATTGTTTAAAAGGATTATCTTTCCACGATTTGGGATCCGACGAGTGGTAATTAGTGATGGAGGCTCTCACTTTATTGAATACAGATTTTCAGCTTTGCTTAGAAAATATGGGGTAAATCAATGAGTTGCAACACCTTACCATCCCCAAACAAGTGGACAAGTGGAAATATCGAATAGAGAGATTAAAGGAATATTGGAGAAAATAGTGTCAAGAACAAGGAAGGATTGGGCTTTCAAGCTTGATGATGCACTTTGGGCATACCAGACTACTTTCAAAACACTGATAAGTATGTCTTCTTTTCAATTGATTTATGGAAAATCATGTCACCTTCCTGTAGAGCTCGAGCATAAGGCATTCTGGGAGATCAAAGCATTGAATTTTGACATGAAGAGCGCGGGTGAAAAACGAAAATCACAACTGAACGAGCTTGATGAGATTAGACTCTCCGCTTATGAGAACGCAAAGATCTATAAAGAGAGGACTAAAAGATGGCTTGATCGACAATACTCAGAAAGGAATTCCAACCAGGTGACTTCATTCTTTTGTTTAATTCTAGATTGAGACTTTTTCCCGGTAAGCTTAAATCTCGATGGTCTGGACCTTTTCAGGTTAAGAAGACCTATCCATATGGAGCAGTTGATATTTGGAGTGACGAGAAGGGAGTGTTTAAAGTTAATGGCCAAAGGTTGATACACTACTACCATGAGGAGCAGATTGAAGGAGAGAATTTTCTACTTGATGAACCACGAACAAATCCGAGTTCAGAACGGTCAAGCTCATGACCTTTAAATTAGCGCTTCTTGGGAGGCAACACAAGCACTTTTTCTTTTGTTTTTGGATTGTTTTTGTCTTAATTTGTTTTGTTTAGGATTAATTTTTCTTTTTCTCATTTTTAGGTACGTTTTTCGGTGATTTTCTTGATTTTTGACATATTACGGTACTACCGTAATTTTTATTACGGTACCATAATTCCATGTTGATTCTCTACAGAAAGATTTACTTGGATTACGACACTACCGTGATAGATTTTACAGACTGTAATTTCTGTCCATTTTCATCCATAAAGTTTTGAGTTTTTGAGCATTTTACGGCAGTGCCGTGATGTTTTTCACAGTACCGTATTTTCGGACAATTTTTGACTAGAAAGTTTTTGAGTTTTTGTGAATTTTACGGTAGTACCGTAATGGTTTTCACGGTACCGTAAAAGTGGAGCATTTTCTTATAGAAACTTTTGGGATTTTCAAATGAAATACGGTAGTGTTGTAATGTTCTTTACGGTGCTGTAATTTGAAGCTTTTTCCCTGCCGAGTGTTCATTGCGATTTTACGGCACTACCGTAATTCCATTACGGTACCGTAATTTGGCCGACCCCACACAATTCTGGTGCCATATTTAGGGTTTCGGCGTCGTGGTTTAGGGTTTTTCCACTCGATTTCACGCCGACCTCTTGTGTTCTTCGATTTCTTGCTTCCTAATCCCTCTTGTGACCCTTCCTAACCAGTTTCTTGCAATTTCTGTCTTAGATTTGGGGATTTCGAGCTCGAATCGAGCTTAGGAGCTATTCGTTCGCCGTGATTTTTGCCCCTTTCGTTTTCTCTTTTTAGAGCTTCGATTGAGCTGCTTCCAACTCTAGAAATCTTTGCAAGGGATAGAGGAACATTCCTCAAGGTGCTTGGAAGCTCCATTTCAACTCAGAAACCCGAATTTGAAGCTTGAATCCAGTCTAGTTTTCAGCCCAGTTCGCCCCTTTGGTAAAAATGTTGTTCATTCCAGTTTCTTCTTAACTTTGAAATTTTTTGCTTCCATTACCATGTCTCCTGTCAAGAGAATGGTTTCAAGGGGAAAGGGGAAGGTCCCAACTGAAACACCAACACCTCCACCAAACCCATATGGCATCATCTTCAGAGACGAAGTGCAGGAACAAAGGTACAATTTGCTACTCACTAGGCACATCGTAAAAACCAAGTATGCTGATACACGAGCATTGGAGCTCTTAGGATTGAAAGAGGATGTGTTGTGGATGTTTGACTAGATTGGTACAAGACAATTTTTTGACATGACTCCTCAAACCTATCTACCTATAGTGCTGGAATTTCTTAGTAGTTTAGAGGTGGATTGGGATGAGTGTGAAGATCGTTCAGCTGAAGGAGAAATCAGATTTAGGATGGCTAACGAAGATAATAGGCTCACATTCAAGGACATTCGGCGCATCTTCCATCTTCCATAGAGAGAGGCCGCACAGAGCCACTGATGACACCAAAATATATAGTATATTTTGTATTATTTTATATATCTTTTCATGCTAAATTGAAGATCTTTTGCTTATTTTTATGCTAAATTTATCAAATATTGCAAAATCTACTTCTATTTTGGTTTTTCATGATTTTCAAGCAAAAAGGCACTATTTTGAGGCATTTTCAAGCGAAATCAAAGACATGGAAGAGTTACCATCATCAAGAGGACATCACCTGACAAATTTCACGTAAATCAGAGCAACTGACCAAAATACGGTAGGGTCGTATTCTATATTACGGTACCATATTTCCATACGCTACCGTAATATCAAAGCATTGTCGTAATTTGGTGGATATTCCGAATAGAAGATTTTGTGTAAAATACGGCACTGCCGTAAAACTTAACACTGCCGTATTTTGGAGAGCATTCAAAATAGAGTTAATTGCTGAAATTACGGCACTGCCGTAAACCATTTTACGGGCCGTATTTGCCAAAGATTTTGGACCAGAGAACCCGACTGAAATCATGGCATAGCCGTAATATGTTTCACGGGCCGTAATTTTGACTCAGGGTTCACAGAACTTAAATACGATACTGCCGTAAAATAAAACACGGCCGTATTGTCTACCTGGACGGGCGACATTTTCAGACCCGAATCTTGTGCGGACTATATTTTTTGATCTAGACCTCCAAATTGAGATCTGAAAGATGCTACGGACTTGTCTTATAGAGGAGAAGACACACAAAGTGAAAGCCCCAATTTTTATTCAGAATTGAGGGAGCAATCGACAGAGAGGCGTTTAGGGTTTGTCCTCATGCCGAGAGGCATGGAAGCCACCTCAGGTCATGATTTTTACACAGAAGCTTCGCCTGGAGGAGAGAATGACACCCCAGAAGTTTCAGAGCAAAAAGAGTTCGATAGGAAGAGGAATTAATGAAAGAAGGGCTCGGGCACTATTCACAACGAGTTTCCTTTGCAAAATACGGCTGTAATTTATATTATAGCCGTGGTGTATTTTCTTAAACCCTCTTCTTCATTGATTTCTGACACTTTGATACTATGGCTTGTTGTATTTCTTCTTCCATGCAAACTTAAACATATTTGGGACATGGGGTGTAATCCCCTTTGATTTCTTAATGATTAGATAACTTTTTATCTTCGTCAGAATAGTTTTATGATGATAATTTTACTTATGTGAATAATTGCACTTTGATTCTCCATAGATTAATGTTATTATTTATGTTTTAGAGTTCTTGCAATAAGGACCGAAAGGTGACTTGCTTGAGAACTTGGAATCCTAGAATTGTTTGTTAGGAACTTTTTGTAAGAAATTAGGTTAGTTCTTAATTATTTGATTTTAGTGATCTTATTGCCATGATAGATAATTTGAATATAGGATTGAGTTATTGTAACGCCCTCGATTTTTCTGAATTATGATTTAAGGTTAGAAATTCTGTTTCTGTATTTTTATCTGTTAAAATTTTGGGATTTTTGCCTAAGTGTAGGAATTTTTCCTACAGGGCAAAAATAATTATTTTGGTTGGGGATTTGAACCCTCAACCTTGATTCTTCGCTCCTGGAATTCTTTCCACCATGGTGGCGCATATTTCTGATATTATTGAAGTGGCGCAGGGTGGTTAAGCCCAGGTAAGCCCATAAAACCGATTTTTCACTTAAGTTAACTGGGTTATTGGATCTTGGATCCGTTTGGGGTGGGAGAAAAAGAGGAATTGCGTGAGGGCTCCTCTCCCTCACGACTTTTGTGTTTTCTTGCCCTAGCCGCCTTTGGTTGTCGCCCCTTACTGTGCTTGGCGCCTCCTGAGATTTCTGACGCTGGTGGTGGCAGACTGGTGGTGGACGAATTTCCTGGTGATCCTCTGTCTTGGCGTTTTTCTCTGTGGATGATTTTTCTGTGAGAATTCGATCCTAAGGAGTCTAATCCGCTAAATGGTAGATTATTTCAATTAAAATTCGTTATTTGCAATGATTATCCGTATGGGGTCGAATTCAAATATTTATAGGGTTTTAAAATCCTGTTCTGCTGAAATCTGCATTCTCTAATCTGACCTTTGTGTACTATAACCCCAATATCTCATGGCCTATAGATCCAAATCGCACGAAATAAATTTTGTATGAAACTAGATACATTCGGCTTTAATTTGAATATGATATCGACCATATCCGAGCTGTATTCGTATTTCAATCTGTATTGCAATCTAGCTGTACAAAATCAGTTTTCTGGAAATCTGGGTTTCGACCTTTATGTGTTCGAACCATCATATCTCCCTAGGTATAGCTCGAAATCTTGTCAAATAAGTTTTATTAGAAAGTAGACTCGAAGGGGTTCAATTTGACTACCATGTCGCCTATTTTCTATTAGTTATTGGATCTGAAATTTGTGTCGCAATTCTGATATACGAATCTGTTTTCTGGAATTCTGAAATCCCGACCTTTCTATGTTCGAACACCCATATCTCCCCGGTTATAACTCCAAATCCGACGGATTCAGTTCTATTGGAAAGTAGATTCAAATAGATTTATTGTGAATATCATATTGCCTATTTTAGGTTACTTACTCGGTCTGAAACATCTGTTGCAAGTATAATATATTAATCTGTTTTTTTCTGAAACATCTGTTTAATTGTTTGTTATGTAAAAAATTTCTATTCTGTATATATATATGTTGTGAATTTTCTGAAACTTTGAATGTGTTATAACCTTTGTGAGAACGTAGAATGGTTTGACATGAATTAAGGATAGTTGCATGAAATCTAAGGAATTCAAGGAATTCACTCATATATTACTTCTGGTTGATGGTAAAAATTATGAAGTGTGTTCAGCTTTGATTTTCTGCAAAATTGTAATTTTGTTAAGGACTGGATATTAGGGTGTGTCATTTTCTGGTTTGTGAGACACTTTGGGCATGATGTGAGAATTGAGTGGTGGTTAGTCCTACTCCTCCGTTTCAGCATGATCTGTTCTGTAAAAATTATGCCCTAGTGTAGCACTCTTCCGTGTCCTTACCCTCCTTTTGTGGCGCTGTAATGGTGCTGATAGTCTACTACGACCCATGAGACACTAGTGAAGGGTAGATGTGAGCTGGTCTCACCTTCCGTTCTCCCTCCACTATTTCTGTTCTGTTCTGGGTATTGGAGGCCAGAGTGCCACGTCCTGACAAGACGGGGGCCACCCACTGATACCTCCTCTACCAGTATTGGAGGCCAGAGTGCCACGTCTTGACGAGACGGGGGCCACCCACTGATACCTCCTCTACCATTCTGTTTCTGATATGCATGCATGTCTCGTCCTCGGCAGAGGTGGGGTCAGACCTTCTGTGGTCATCAGACCTTCTGTGGTCTTCAGGCCTTCTGTGGCCTTTCTGTTTCCGATGTAGACTATCCGTTTGGATTCTGAAAATTCTGATTTTCTGTCTGTCAGTTCTGATTTCTGTAGTTCTGTTCCGATCTGTTCTGTCTGTCAGCTCTGATTTTCTGTAGTTCTGTTTCGATCTGTATTATAGATGTGTTGGGCAGTGTGATTAGTTGGAATGGGTTGGTAGACTTATATCCTACTTCATGCTTGATGCTTACTGTTATAAGTATCTGTATTTGATTATGTTTTGTTTTGATATGAGTGTTCATGTTAAGTATCTTATCTGTTAAGTATGATATTTTTGATGTGTACTATGGATGGCTTTTAGTGTCTTTTACTCACTGAGCTTTTTAGCTCACCCCCGTTGTTTAAATATTTTCAGGTGAGACATCAGGACAGTGATTGCTACAGCTACTAAATTTGTTATAATGCTTGCTAATGTGCTATATAGTTTCTAAGAGTTGTCTTCTAAAGATTTATCAGGCCTGCGTGCCTAACTTACTTATATGACACGTTTTATCTCCTGAGGGCTTATGCCTGTTTTCAGGATATTATATTATAGTTGTCTCGTTTTATTGTTGGATACGAGTTTTGGATTCATGAGAATTGAAATTGTTATTATTCTGAAATGTCCGATTTGAGATTTATTGTAGTCGGAATACTTTGAGCTGTGTGACCGAATTTTTGTTGTATTTGGTATCTGAATAATCCGTTTCTGCAATATTTCTGACAATTGTGTTCTCCACATATGTGTAGTGTGGACATTTGTTTTGTTCCAGGATATGTGGGTCTGTGCAGCAGTAAATTAGTATACTTGTTGCCGGATTTTTTCTGGATTTCCGGATTTCTATTTCCTAGTAAATCGATCCTACTCAGTTCTGTGCGGTTTTCAGTTCCGTAGTAATGTCCTTCGATGCCGCTTTCTTCTTGTGTTTTAATGGAAGAGTAAAAATTTTTGAAACCCCGTATTTTACTTGTATGCGTGTGGGGTGTGATTCTGAGGGATGTTACAGTTATTGTGTCTAACGTGGAGATCTTGCACGAAAGTGAGGATCGGAATATTGGAGAACTATAAGTAGAACTTGTGTTGAGTCTCGGATGCACGAAAGTGATCCTTGAGATTCCACTTGAGATAATTAACTTAGAATTCAGATGCACGAAAGTGATCTTTGAGTTCTTTGATTGATGATTTACTTATCTTTAGCGTTGGGATAGATCTTGCGCGAAAGCGAAGATTGATCCCTACATGATTGTCTGCACGAAAGTGAGATGATCCCTTTATGAAGTAAATTAAGTCTTTATCATGATAAGATTAGTCTGATGACCCTTTTATTTATATCTAGTCATTGAAATTAAAGTGAATGAAACCCTAGTCCCAGTTTCTCTCTGATTTCGTGTTCTTTCTATTATTTACTTGCATCATATTCGATTTGCTTAGCTAGTAAGAATACAACTATTTGGTACTTAACACATAGGTCCCTGTGGGTTCGATATCTTTCTTTATTACGTCGAGTATCCGTGCATTTGCAGAGATAACAACAAGTGTGGTAACTCAACAAGTTTTTGGAGCCGTATCAGGGGGTGACAAGTCCCTGTGCACCATACAATAAGTTTTGGCTGCGACTTCAGAAATAAGTTTTGTTTACCTACTTGTTGGGATACAACAAGTTTCTGGCGCCATTACCGGGGACCTTAGTTTTGTTAATATCAAAATAGTTGTTAGTATTGCTAGACTAGGTTTTATTTGTTTTAGATTTAACTTTATTTTCTGTTTTTGCAGGTTTTGGATTTTTAGAAATTGTGACAGAACTGAGATTTTCTAAAATTTATGAATTTGCTTGTGTTTTATATTTTCTTTGTTTTTTTATATTTTGAAAAAAAAAGTTTTATTTGATTGATTGGTGTTGGATTATCTTTCTGTTCTTAATAGATTTGAAGATATGTCTTATAACTCCTGGGCAACTGAAAGAGGTGAAGTATACATGCCATATAAAGATGATTCATCATGCACTCTTCAAGATAAGTTAGATTTTATCTCTCGTCAAATAGACACTTTAAATATGCACCCTGTTAGGACATCTTATTCTTCTATTAGTTGTGATATTTGTGGATGTTTTGATCATTGTACTTCTGATTGTCATATTTTAATGCCCCAAAATTCTAATTCTTCATGGTATCAAGATGATCATTATGATTGTAGTTGGGAAAATTAAATTTCTTTTTATGATGTTTGCTTTAATCTTGTTTCTGAACCATACTTTGAAGATACTGAAAAATCTAGGTTAGAATCCATGCTTGAAAAATTCATGTCAAATCGAAACCAATTCATGACAAATCAAAGTAAGGAAATTGAAGATCTTAAGGAGATAATTGGTCAGCTTGCTTCTAATGTAGAATCTTTAACTGCTAATTCTGAATTTTTGGAAACCCAGTTAGCACAACAAGTATGTTTATTTGAGTTTGAAACTAAAGAAATTAATTTAGAAAATTCTCCCTCTGATTATGATTGTTTTGAGATTAAGCCTTATGTGGATATTAATGCATCTCACTCTGATTTTGATAATTGTGAAATTGATCCTTTTGATAATTTATTTGTGGAAAAGTTTAAAGAATTTGAAATTGAAAAACCCTCTTTTATTGAAATTGATTCTTTTGATAAGATATTGTTTATGGTTAAATCTGATGAAGGATATGAGGGGACTAATTTAGAAAAATCTTACTCTGATTTTGTTGGTGATTTTGAAACTGATAAATTATTTGATGAAGTGCATGAAGGAATTGATTTTGGAAAGTCTCACGTTAATTTTGATGATAACTTTGAAATTTACAAATTATTTGATGATGAGCAAGAGGAATTTGAAAAAGATTTGAAAATTATAAACATTGATGAATCTCACCATGATGATGTTTTGCCCATATCTAATGTTCACTCTTTTGATTTATTTGAAAAATTATGTTTTATTGAGGAACCTAATTTGAGATAGAAAAGTTATTTTGATGATCCAATGCTTATATCTTTTGATCAAAGTCCTATGGCAATTGAAGATTTAAATTTGAAGAAAGGACTTATGATTTTACTCTCTGATAAATTTAGGAAGATTATTGAATATCCTTTGTGTGGAATTGAAATTTTTTATTTAGATTTCCGCATATTTGAGAAAGCCATGTCAATTGTGATTTGTTTAAAATTGAATTAGTGGCTAAACTTTTTGGGCAGCAGAAAAGAAAAAAATTACATGCTATTTACTTTGGAACTGATTCACCTACTTCACCATGAGATTTGATTTTTGGTCAAGCTATGGACCTAAAATTAGCACTTCTTGGGAGGCAACCCAAGCACTCTTACTTTAGTTTAGTCTCTTTTAGTTTAGTTTATTTTTAGAATTAATTTTTCTTCTTTTTTTGCAGGGAAAATAAAATTATGGGCAAAATACGTCATTGCCGTAATCTGTTTCACGGTGCCGTAATTTTGGCAATTTCTTACCCGACAGTTTTTCATCTTTTACGGTACTACTGTAATGCATTTTACAGTATAGTATTTTCGGTCCGTTTTTGAACAGAAAGTTTTATGGATTTTATAGCATTGCCGTAACATTTTTTACAGGCCGTAATTTCGTGCAATTTTTGACCTGAGGATTCTTTGAAAAATACAGCAGTACCATAATATATTTCACGGTACCGTATTTTAAAGCTGCAGTCTGCTTATTTGAGTAGGTGTCTTCTCGCATTAATTTTAAGAAACTTGGTTGGGAAAATTTTTGATCTTTGGCACAAACATGAACTACTCATCTTTGTCTATCATCTGGGTATTTTTGCTGAATTTTAAAGTCCATGGATCATTCTAAAACACATAGCATCTTTTCGATTCTGATTAATTTCTACAGCAGTTTTCTCTTGACTAATCTGATTAGCACTTTTGCTGCAAGTTTTTAAGATGCTTTAATGAGTTGTAACCCTAATTTTTTTGCATGGAATATAAAGAACACGTGTCGTTCTATCTCGTGGATTAGTTGATTTCATGAAAATATTTTCTGATCATTCTAGGACACATGACAACTTTTCAAATCTGATTAACTTTTGTGCAGTTTCTGCTGATGCCCTAAATTCCTGACAGATTTTGATCCTTCAATTTTTATACACTTGAAAAGAACAAGTTTCATTCTACCACACGATTTTGTCCATTTTCTTTTTGGATCATTAAATCTTATTTTTGGGTATAGGTACTTTTCTTAAAAAAATTCACTAGCTGTACTGTTTGCTTTCTACCTGTTATAGCTTCTCTTGCCTCCAGATCCAGAAATCTTCAAGAGCAACTGTCTTCCACCTCTAGCCACCATTGCATCTGCCTCTAACATCACTGTTTCCAGCCGTCGACACTGGATTATACCATCTGCAAACTCTTACTTCTTCTACTGCCTCTTATTCTATTGATTTTATTTATTTATGCAGCAGACTCTTTACTAGTGACTGATTTTTTTTTATTTTTGCAGTGCTATCTCTGGCACCCACCGGCCGACGATCTCACCTCCAGGACTGTATTCGCTAGTAGGCCACTAGAGATTACTCACTCCACTGTCGGCACCATCACCATCACTGCTAGCCAACTTTTTAGCCAGCCTCTGTTCACCCTCTGCTTCTCAGCTACATTAGCTCTTTCCACCAGGACTTTTCTGGACCATCGATGATATATCTAATTCTCCTTTGAGAAAATTATTCTTATCATTATTATTTTTTAGAGACTATTTTTAAACTGAGCCTTATGTATCTTAAATTATGCAGGTAAAATTTTCAAAAGGCACATCTTTGGACCTTGCAGCATCTGCCCCAACACTATTTTTGGTCTGAGCCTTATGTATTTTTGGTCAGAACTTGCTATATAGTTTTGTGAGTATCGTTCGCACTCTCTTGTATTCATGATTATTTCATATGGTTGCATCTTTGATTTGCTTTAGATATATTACTCATTGATATTTCTTCGATATGGTTATATGATGATATGATTGTTCAATTCACTTTCAACTATCTTGTGGTGTGATTCTATTTTTTTTAAAAAAATTCTCATTGATAAATATCTTCCTTGATGATGAATAAACCTATGTTCATGATTAGAAAGAAACCTATCATGTTAGATTTATTTCTTCAATGCATATCTATTTTTGAAATTTGACATTGGTTGATGCATGAAATTTTGGGTAGATGTGTTATTTGAGGAATAAGATCTAAAGGTGAAACTACTCCTTTAAATAAAATGAGCATATGAGTATGATTACTAAATTGATATCAATTGATCAACTTAGCAGATGTTTAGTCTATTTTGCTATTTGTTGGGAAGAAAGAATCCAAGATCCATAAAAATAGTGAGAGACTCCCCTACTTGGCACTATGTAAAATTGATAGTGGTACCTAAGACATGGGTTGAAGTCTATGCCTAAAAGATAATGAGAGAGAAAAAAGAATAAGACTCCTCTACTTGGCACTATGTAAAATTGACAGTGGTACCGAAGAAAGAGTTGAAGTCAAAATAAAAAGTGTGTATTTACGTGGGTCACCGAAATTTATCATAATTTCTATGCCATTTTATTGATATTTTTGTGTCATATTCATAGACTTTGCTTATTTTTTATGCCCTTTTATCAATATTTACGGAATCTACACTCTTTTCTATTTTTGATGAATTTCAGGTAAAAAGGCATATTTTTCAATCGATTTCAAGCAATCCAGATGCAAAATTGAATTCATGACATCAAAAGGAGATCACACGTCAAATTTTAGAAGGTTTGGAGCTTCAGAGCAAATTACAGCACCCCCAACATAATCTTTATGGTACCGTAATTTGGAGTTTTTCCGGGCCGAGAATTTCATTTGATTACGGCACTACCGTAAACATAGTTACGGTGCCGTATTTTGGAGCATTTTTTATCAGAGAATCGATGGGGTTTATGGTACTACCGTAAGGAACTTTACGGTACCATATTCTAGGTCGATTTTCCACCCGAAAGATTGTTGCCATTACGGCACGACCGTAAAGAGAGTTACGATACCGTAATTCAAGAAGATTTTAACCCGAGAATACGCTGCCAAGATTACGGCACTGCCGTAAAATGCATTACGGTCGTAATTACGACGCTGCTCGTGACTTTCCCGGTCAACTCAGAAAACTGATTTTTGCAGAAACGATTGCGATCGATCCAGGCCATTAAATATGTTGATGTAAGAAGAAAAAAGAGAGCTTTTTCTGAGACGAAGACAAATAGACCGAAAGCCCTAATTTATATCCATCATAGAGAGAGAAATTGCCTCACACGCTGCCGCCCTAGGTTTCACCGCTGGGAAGCGTACAGTGCATCTCTGGCCGTGAAATTTGAGTGGAAACTACGCATAGAGGAGGAGAAGGTGCACCTGAAGTTTCAACGTGATCGAAGATCAGACGGAGGAGAAATCACCAGAAAATCGAGCGACGCCGCTGTTCGCTCCAGATTACGGCCGTAAACTTCTTTTCGGCCGTACCGTAATTTTTCTTTCTTATTTCTTTTGATTTCCTTCAACATGGATTATTGTAATCTTCCCTCTATGATAGCTTAAACTTATTTTGGGACATGGGGGAGTAATTCACTAGATTTTCAATGACTAAATGACTATTTTTCCATTATTTTGTCACGTTTAATCTTAGCATGATGATTTTATTCATGTGGTAATTGTTCTTAGACTCTCCATAGATCTATATTATTATTCATGTTTTAGAATTTTCGCCATTGACTGAAGAGTAATTGCTTGATAATTTGGAACCCTAGAATTGCATGTTAGGACCCCTTTTAGGTTAGTTCCTCTTTGCTTGATTCTAGTAAACTAATTGCCATGATAATAATATAAATCTAGGATTGAGTCTAAGTTTTCAAATGTGGAGATCTTGTGCGAGAGCAAAAATCGGAACGTTGGAGAACCATGAGTAAAACAAGTGTCGAGGCTCGGATGCACGAAAGTGATCCTCGAGATTCCACTAGAGATTATCGACCTAGAGCTCGGATGCACAAAAGTGATCCTTGAGTTCTTAGTTTGATGATTTACTTGTCTTCAGCGTTGGGACAACTCTTGCGCGAAAGCGAAGATTTATCCCTACATGGTTGTCTACATTAAACTGAGACAATCATTTTATTAAAGTAAATTACATCTTCATCATGTTGAAATTAAACTGACGAAATCTTTATTCATGTCTAGTCATAAAAATTAAAGTGAACGAAACCCTAGTCCCATCTTCTCTCTCTGATAATTCCATTTTACTGCTTTGGTCCTCGATTGCTAGTTTACACTTTTTCGATTGCCTAGATATTGAAAAATCAATTATTCGGTACTCAACGACATAGGTCCCTGTGGATTCGATACTTTCTTTATTACTTCGAGTATCCATGTACTTGCGGATCATAACAAGTTTTTGGCGCCGTTGCCGGGGACCTTAGTTTTTGTTGATATCGGAGATATTGAGATTATTGCTAGACTAGGTTTTTATTTACTGTTTTTGATTATTTTCTGCTTTCCTTGAAATCACTTGATCTATCTACTTGCATGCACAGGAGTCTTAGGTCAGGACTGCTTGTTCCATTGGATCCTGAAATTAACAAAACCCTTAGAGTGCGTAGGAAGTTGAGATTGGAAGAGGATTTACAAGAAACATCACAGGAGATACAAGAAGATATTTATGGCGACGTAGGAGAGGGAGGTTCTCAGGATCCCATGGACGCCACTCAGGCTGAGGGAGATGACGAGGAGACTAATTCAGATGAGTAGAGATTTGTGAGTATCTTTCTCCTATTCTTATTGTTCTACCTATATTTTACTGATTGATACTGATTTTATACTTGTGTAGGGAAGGATGACTCTGTCATGCTTCTTATGTCCGCCGCTTTTGATCCTCGATTAGTTTTCATTGCTACATACTTTTGATTGGGTTGTATAACATGATTTGATATTTGCTATACTTTCTTTCGATATGGTTGTATTGAGGTTCTACTGATACTTGATTTGATAATGGTTCGATATGGTTGTATTTGATAATCTGATATTTGGGGTTGATATTCTGTGTTTTGGTAGAGATGATTTTGTTATGATTTGGTAAAGATGTGAAATATGCCTATGTAGTTTGTTTAATCATGAAAATGCTGCCGTTATCATGCCGAAATTTTGCATGATGATAAAATATTGTTCATGACAATACTTGAAGAATTGGGAATAGATCTAAAATGATGAGTTTATTTCTTTGATATAATCTGTTGAAATTTTCCATTGATTGATACATGAAGTTTTAGGTGAATATATTATTTAATGAATGAGATTCGAAAGTGAAGTAATTCTTTTGGATAAAATGAGCATATGTTGTGTGATTTTTGGATTGATATCAATTGATTAAACCTAGTAGATCATTAAAGTCCATCTTCTTATTTGTTGGGAAGAAAGAATCCAAAATCCACAAAGAAAAGTGACTCCCCTATTTGGCACTGTGAAAAATTGGCAGTGATACCTAAAGTTATGGGTTGAAGTCTGAAAAGAATAACTCCTCTTCTTGGCATTGTATTTGCAATGGTACCTAAGATAAGAGTTGAAGTTCAATAAAAAAAATTATGTATCTATGTGGGTGCATGCCATGAGAGAGACTCTTTGACATTAACTCCGTTATCTCAAGAACAATTCTTTCTACTTAAAGAGATATGAGTTCTATTATGTTGGTTATGTGACCAATATATTCTAAATATGTCACCAGAAGAAAGGTGGTATTCATTTTAGAAAATGTCAAGGATGCATAAAAAAGAGAAAGAGAAAAATTTGAGTGGAAAAAAATTTTGTGATTCCTATTCCTGTAAACAAAGACACCATGGACTCAAAGCTAAAACTGGGTGAACTCATGAGATTGAAATTCTATTTATGCACATTGTGAAATTTTATTTGATTGAGTCATGGATCTTAAGGATTGAATTCGGAGGACGATATATTTATTTGAAATTTTGGGTTATTATTTGATGTGAATTTTTCATATGTAATTGTATCCTAGAAATTTATTCATCATCTGAAAGTTTATTTTCATGATCAGTATTGTTTTTTTTATTTGCTTGAGGATAAGCAACGTTTGAGTCTTATGTATTTTGATGACTCTAAATTTCATAGCATATTTCTTGCTCAATCCACCACATTTTTGGGTTATAATCATGCTCTGTTGCTTATTTTTATGTCTTATTTATCAAATATTTTGGAATCTACACCTTTCTTAGTTTTTGATCAATTTCAGGTAAAAAGGCATCATTATCGTGTATTTTTTAGCAACTTCAATGCATGAACGAGTTCTAATCATAAAGAGGAGTTTACAAACAAAATTTCAAGTCAAACCGGATTTTCCTGTGAAATTACGGTAGTGCCGTAATTAATTTTACGGCCGTAATATGGGAATATGACACTACCGTAATGGATTTCACGGCCGTGACCCGCAGAAGTTTTTTTCGGAAATTATGGCACTGCCGTAATGAATTTTACAGTGCCGTGATTTCGGTCCAGAATCAGGCAGAGACTTCAGAGGATTTCGGCAGAATTACGGCAGTGCCGTAATTATTTTTGTGGTACCGTAATTTTGGGCAAAATTCATACAAAAACTTTCAGAGAAAAACGAGAAAATTACGGCACTACCGTGGTGAATTTTATGGTACCGTAATTCCGAGCAATTTCCTTATAGAAACTTCCGAAGCCATTACGGCAGTACCGTAACCTTCATCACGGTACCGTAATTCTACGCCCAGTTGCTCGATTCTTCCGTCGAAAACTTAAAAAGATGATTTCTCGAGATTTAGGACACCAATTGAAGATCCGAAAAAAAGGGAACACTCAGCATTAGCAAGGGAAGATTTTCAAAGCGAAAGAAAAAAAATTTTCATTCATGATTCACAGAGAATTTTAGAGAATCACCGCCGCGCTAGAGTTCATCGCCGTTCATCATACAGACCACCTCCAGCCACGAAATTTGAAAGGAAGCTTCGCCTGAGGAAGGAGAACACACCACAGAAGTTTCAAAATGAAAGGAGGCCGATCAAGGGAGAAATCAACGAAAACGTGGTCGCGTGCACTGTTCATCGCGACTCTTCAACAAATTGCTAGCTGTAATTTTGATTACAGCCCTGTTTTGTAACTTTTACTCCTCCCTCTCGATTTCTAATCATTCTAAAGCCATGTTTTGCTGTAATTCTTCAATCATGCTATTTTAAACTTTCTTTTGGGACATGGGGGTGCAATCCCCTTGATATTTCAATGACTAGTATATTTTTGGTATGGCAATTTTACTTTAAGAGATTTATGTCTTTAATCTTTTTCTAGTTTCATTCATTAACATGTGTTAGAGTTATGTGATATGGACTGAGAAAATGATACACATAACTTGGAACCCTAAAATTTATGGTAGGAGCTCATCATAAGAGATTAGTTATGTTCTTATCTTTAGATTTTAGAAGCTTATTGACTTGTTGATGTTTTGATTTTGAAATTATTATTGTGTTAGACATGAAAATATGCTAGAGATAGATATTGGATTGTTTGAAAACCTTAAGTAAAACCTGTGAAACTAAGGTATGAGAATACTTAGTTTTGCTTGAGATCTTGACATTGAGATGGAATGCACGAGAGTGATTCTTAATCTCTCTATCGAAGTTTACTTATATTAAACATTGAATAGATCTTGCACGAGAGTGAGGACCGTTCTTTGTAAATTGACTACGCGAGAGCGAGTTAATTTCTTTACTAAGTAAGTCATATCTTTACCATAACGAAAATAGATTGATGAACATTTAATTATATCTAGTCATAAATATTAAGGTGGATGAACCCCTAGTCCCAAGTCTTTCTCTCTGATTTTCCGTATACCGTTCTACCGTTTATTTTCATCATCATCGATTCGTTTAGCTAGTGAGAATTCAATTCATCGGTACTTAACAATGAGGTCTCTGTGATTCGATATTTTAAATATTACTTCGAGTATCCGTGCACTTGCATACACAACAATTCACCATAGATCCTCTTGAGTTTCCCAAGTTAGGATGTGACTTAGATCCTAACCCTCTATTCTTAGGTGCTTTACCTTCCCATCCTTTCAACTTTAAATCTTGTTTCATCGATCCCAACCATAATGCTCCAGGGTTAAAAAAAAATCAATTGAACTATGATTTGTTTTCCCTATTAGAACTTGAACATTTTGATTTTGTGATACGGAAGTCTTTTAGTAGGCCAATATACCCCATGTATACTAATGAATATGGTCGAGAAAGGAAATTCTATGTAGGAGACCCTAAGCTTAAGGAGCATAGAGATCAAAATGCAAAGATTGGTAGCTTTGATGCTGATGACATTGATGATGTTGATTCCTCACTAGATTTTTGGAACTCCCTCACCTTTGATATGGAGGATCCCATACTGCATAAGCATCATTCCACCCTATACTATGACTACCCTTATATGCATCACATTGAAGCCATCCTTGAGGATAAGACCCGCTTCACCCAAGACAAAGTAAAGTTACTCTACTTAGTAAAATACAGTCAGTGTGAAGAAGGTTGGCTCCCTGAAGAAGAGTTCACACTCACCGCCCCTAATTTCCTCACCCAATACATGGAGAATTCTTTGGAGGAGAGAGCTGATGTAGGTATACTTACATCATCGCTAACATAACGACCAAACATGATGTCATACATCTTCTCTTTGAGTATTTCACATTTGAGGGTTACAACAAATATTGGTGTCTCCCAATGCATAAATTCCCGAAGTTGGTTCTTCTAATCTTCAGTGATGTCCTTCCTCCCACAATAATCTCTCCTACACATATTCTGAAAATTACACTATATTAAAACTCAACACAAATGCAATGTGAACATTAGCATATTATAAGAATTAATTACCTTGTCTTCATATGCTTTCTCTTTCGCATTCTCATCAATTTCAATTGGTCGCTCCTCCGCAACCTCTTCTTTTTTCTTGCCTCTCCTCTTCTTCTCCTAGGTGTAAGGGCTTACAATCAAATGTGACGACCATTTATGTCTCCTCCCTTTCCCTTTGCTTGGTTCTTCTTGTTTCAATTTAGATTCTGATGTGTCGTCCTCAAATTCTGTTTTTAGTTTTTCAATTACAGCCATAAGTTCTGAAATCTTGACTAAATGCTCCTTTGCTTTTAAATTAAAATTTGCCACAAACTTTTTTTTGTCTTCAACTTCGATCTTTAATTTAATTTCAAAATTATCTTTTTGAAAGTCTAATATTGGGAATAACTTTGTGTTTTCTTCAATAATTTTTTTTATTTTGCTTTTTTAGATTCATATTTTCTGTTGTAAGCTGATCTATGATAAAATTTAGGTTATTAATCTCTTCCTTCAGAGAGGAAATTTCTGATATATTGGTATATAAATGGGACCAATCAACAATCCCTTCTTTATTTCTCTATAGAAGAGGAGAAAGAAATTACATTAGTGCACAAAAAATAATCCATACTCTATTATATTAAAATTAGAATACTATCATGGAAATATCATTCAATATCATAGAAATTGAGTTCAAATATTGTAAAAATATCATTCAATATTGTGGAAATAATCCATCTAATATATTAAAGAATTAGAATACTCACATCTTGGATAGTATTTACAACTACCAATGCTTGTGAACTTTCAAAAACCAAAGCATCCACATTATCCTTGGTTGAGTATTTACTGCCTCAGGTAGCTCACTTTCTTCTCATCCAAGTTTAGAAATTATCTGCAGTGATGGGTAGTATTAAAAAGAATACTGAAAATGTAACATATAGAATGTATTTACAAAACACATATCATGACTATAGACATCAAATTGAGTTACCTAAAATAATAATTTTTTTGAAGTAATTTCACTTTCGGCCAGCAAAAAAGATGAGAGTAGATAGCCTCAGCCTTATCTTATTTGAAGAATAAATAGTGTTCATATAACCATACCTGCAAAGTACATAACAAAATTTCTTAAAAGACTTGTAGGATGATAATCTTGCATACAGAGTTATAGAAAAAAAATAAAGAAAACTTACATTAAGAAGAATTGCACATCCAGAAAAATTAGTTGGTTTTTTCTTATTAATTCTAGTCAGCTCATTAGTCAAATAGTGATGCACCACTTCAGCCCAATTGTATTCTTGTATTAAGCTTAAGTTTTCAACATACTTGACCAAGAAAATGTTCATTGTATAGCTCACACGGCTAAATAGGAAGGTGCAAAATATGTAGAGAATGTAGAGTTTTATTATTCTATCTTTATCCAAATGTTCAATATTCTCGCTAATGCTAAATAACTTTTCCACAAGTAGAGAGCGACTAATATTTCTACCATTAAATTTTTCAACATAAAGAGAAGTTGGCAAGTCCCTATTGTTGAAATTCACTAGTCGCCCCACTCGTGGAAGACCTAGTATTAGAGATACATATCTTACAGTAAATTATACCAGGGTTCCATTTATATTGAACCCATTTCGTTGATGGTCCTATCTTGGTAACACATATCCAAGGGAATGTGCAGACTATGCAAGAAGTGGCCAAAAGGAGTGTCAAGCATTTCTTCCTTCAGATTATTGCCCTGAGACACTTGTTCAAATATAGTTTATAGCCTTGTCATTGAGCATCTATTGTACATAGGTCGAGATGGTTCTTTGCTCTTCACTTTGTTTCCCCACGACTTGGCTTTCGTGGCAGACAAATGAACTTATCATCCTGGTTCTCTGAACTCTAACTCGAGGAAGAACTAGAGTAGCTCATTTTTCAACTAAATTTCCACTATACAGTATTAAATTTCCACAATATTACAATTATGTAAAAAATTCATAAAAAAATATACACAAATCAAGGATAACTTGTATAATATTTTATTACTTCAATACTAGGCTAGTTACCACAACTAACTTAGGTTTAAAAGAAATTTCATCTAAATTTCTAGTATGTAGTATTAAATTTTCATGATATTATAAAATATCTAAAAAAATGTGATGGAAACTATGCACAAATAAAGGATAACTGTATAATATTTTATTTCCTCAATACTAAGCTAGTTACCACAACTAATTTAGGTTTAAAAAAATTTTATCTAAATTTCCACCATGTACTATTAAATTTTCATGACATTATAAAATATCTAAAAAAATTCATAAAAAATATGCACAAATAAAGGATAAATTGTATAATTTATTGTCTCAGTACCTAATCTACTTGGCTTATACTAGTATAGGTTTTTATACATTTCATATAAATTTCATAAATCTTTAACGATATTTTGAAACTAGCATAACCAAAATTTAATAAAGAAATATATGAAATTATTCTATGTTTTCAAAAGATAATTGATGTTATCTTCAAATACTTTTTCAGATTTTGGGTGCCATAGGAGGTATGCAAGAACGTCGAAGATATAATATGAAGCTCATTCGAGGTTTAGCTCCATCAGGGCTAAGGAAATGCACAAACTTAGTGAGAAATAGAAAAAAGAGGTATGTTGTTACCTTCACATCGACGGCGATGAAGAAACTTGGGCTTGGTGAGTCCGACGAAGTTAAGACTTGCTTTAAGAAAGCAAGTCGGGCTAATCTTCCGTTGGAGGCTTGCGAAGAGACGGCGAGTCTATTGGAGGAAGTCGAGAGCAGGACAGGTTTAGAGGATGGGAGTGAGAGTTTAGTTGGAGTTAGGGCTTCAAAGAATTGGAGGAAGTTTGGGATGGGAGAGAGAGAGAAGAGGTTTAGGAGGGTTACGTGAGAGTTTTGGGAGAGAAAATCGAGAGAAACTAACCTAGTTTCCATCAAACAAGGTAACGGAAATGGGGAGAAAACGGGACTTAATCTGTTAAAATGCTGCCTTAAGATTTGCGCCACCAAGATTGGAATGGACGACAATTAATGGACCAAGATGGTTGGGTCCTTGCCATGAAAATGTGCCCAAGGTAGGTGACAAGGTTGCATCTAGGCAGGTGTTATGTCAGCCCAAATTCGGTTCGGTTCGGTTTAAGATGGTTCAAAGAATTTCAGTTCGGTTTTTAGTTCAGTTTGGGTTGAATAAAAAAAATAAAAATTTTAATATAATATTAATATTTTTATACAAAATATATTATATTATTATTTTTAATTATATAAAATATGTTATATTATTTATTTTATTTATATAAAATATATTATATTTTTATTTTTATTAAAAATTAATAATATAATAGTATAAAAACAACTATTCGGTTCGATTTTGGTTTGAATTTTTTTTATTTATGGCCCCATGCTTATTAACAAGGCAACATAAGACGAAGGGTAATATAAAGGGATTAAGGGCCTATTTGGCCCCACCTAGAGACGGAAGTCGAGGCACAAAATATACTTAGAAGCAGCTGAAGTTGGAGAATTTGGAGCTTCTCACATATTTTGCTTTTTTGCACCTCGACTTCCATGTCGAGGCGAGGCCAAATAGGCCCTAAATAAGTGCACCAATGGGGAAAAAATGGTTCTCTACCTTTCTCAAGGTGGTCCTCTCTTAGTCCCAAAGCCTTCCATCGAAGGTTTCCTTCTGCGCTCCTATCCTTGGGTGACATAAGGCATACCATGCTATGTGAGTTAAGTGTGCGGGCAAGTGGTTCGGAGCGTGCAAATAGGGTTGAGCATTCGGGTTCGGTTTTTTCGATTTTTACTGATTACCGAAAATTTTGGTGAATTCGGTTCAGTAAAAAAATATTCCGTTTCAGTTTCGATAATAAATTTTTGATTTCAATTTCGATTTTTATAATTTCAGTTCCGTAAAAAACCAATTTACTGATATATATATTAAAATATAGTATATATATATATATAATATATTAAAAAAATATAATATATTATATTATATCCTAATTTTATTATAGTATAATTAGTTATTAAAGGTCTAAAACCTATTACCCAATACCTAATCACTTAATTATCAATCATATAATTAATTAAATACTTAATAATTTAATTTTTCGGTAATTTATAAAATTTACTGAAAAATTTTGGTAAATTCTGTTTGGTAAAATTTTGATTTTTAGAAAATTTGGTTCGGTTTCGATTTTTAATATTTTAGTAAAAAAATTTTTAATAAAAAAAATTTCGGTAAATCGATTTCGGTTTTCATCGAATGCTCAACCCTACGTGCAAGAGCCTCAGTCCTATGGCCAAGTGATAGTGGACATCTTTGCTTGGATTGAGCAATAAGACGAGCTTGCGTCGAGGTACCTTCTAACTCTCTTGTTCTTTTCTTTTGGCTTGGTGTTGTGTGTGGCTTCTTCTATATTATCATTTTCTCCGGTGCATGTGTCTTTTTGGTTTGCTCTCGAGGTTTTTTTTTTATGCCTATGTGTCGCGGCCTATGGGCAATATCTTCCTTTGTGATTAATGTACCTACATGTGTTGTGCTGCTTGTGCACAGCTTCCTTGCGAGGAGCCCAGAGTTTGACATTTGTGTATGCCTTGTTGCTTGTGTACGACAATAGTTTTGGATTGTTGCGATGCTTGTGTCCGTTGAGCCATCTATGTGCCACTAACCCTAGAGTTCTTGGGGTGTATGCTCTCCTACACCTTTGTTGTGTGTGTTCCGGACTTGCGGGTGTTGCTATGTTGATGCTCAAGGCTCAGGCGCTTGCTACTCAGGTTAGCATCAAATGGCACACTCTTGCTAAGTGCCACTGGATAAATCATGGGGATGCCAACACCAAATTCTTCCAGAACTATTGCCGTCTCAGACGCCGCATCAACCATGTTGGACACCTTGTTGACTATGACGGGTCCATCATAAGAGGTGATGGCCCTATTCTCCAGCGCTTTCAGCACCATTACCTCTCGCTCTGGCGTTCTCAGCATCCTGCTGGCGCTTCTACTGTTCATCAGATTCACAACTTGAAAGCCCATCTTCCCTCCCTTGCTGATGCGGAGCATGCTTCTCTCATTGGTGCGTTTACCAAGGATGAGCTTACTAGCGCTATTCGCACTTTTCGCAATGGAAAGAGCCCGGGCCCGGACGGATACACTGCTGAGTTTTTCAAACATCACTGGAACCTCATTGGTGATGACATTCTCACCTCACTCTTGCACTTCCAAGCTAGCAGTATTGTTCCTAGAGAGTGGGGGCGTACCCACATGATATTCATACCTAAGCATAGCAACCCAGCCTCTGTCACCGACTTCCGCCCCCTTGCTATGTGCAATGTTATCTATAAACTTCTTGCTAAGTTGCTTGCTAATCGTCTTACTAACCTCCTGCCTAAGCTTGTCCTGGAAGCGCAGTCTGCTTTTGTCCAGGGGAGAAGTATTCATGACAATATATACACGGTGAAGGAGATTGTCCACAGTATGTTTCGAAAGAAAAGCAAGAACCCGCTCATTCTCCTAAAGATTGATTTGGCCAAAGCCTTCGACACGGTCAGTCGTGAGGCTATTCTCATGGTTATGCGCGCTATGAACCTCCCAGAAACCTATGTGGGCTGGATCCATGCCTGTATCAACTCCCCAACCTTCTCCTGCTGCATCAACGGTTCCTTTTCTACCTACTTTGAAGCTTCCCGCGGTATTCGGCAGGGTGACCCCCTCTCCCCTTATCTTTATGCTCTTAGTACTAATGTGCTTAGTGCTCTTATACACCAGGGTGTTCAGGCTGGCCACTTAGTTCCATTTAACGACAAAGGCTGCCAAATCTCGCACCTAATGTATGCCGATGACTTAATTATTTGCGTGCGGGCTACCAGACGCACTTGTACTCACCTCCGAGCTATTATGGATAGATACCACACCATTACTGGACAGCGGGTCAACCTGGACAAATCCTATATCTACTACCCCCGCACTTGCAGGGCGGTCACGAGGAGACAGATTGCTGAAGTGCTTGGCATGCGACAAGGGCAGTTCCCTTTCACATATCTCGGCGTTAGCATATCTCCCTCTGGAAACAATCTTCATTCTTACCGTCATTGTCTGAAACTTATTCAAAGTAAATTGGACAACTGGCAAGGGCGATGGTTCTCCCAGGCAGGCCGAGTTACTCTAGCGCAGAGCGTTCTCACCTCCACTCCAATCCATCATCTCATCACGGGCGGCCTCACCCGCACGCAGCTTATCCAGCTCAACATACCTATTCAGCGATTCCTTTGGGCCAAAGCTGATCATACCCAAGGTCTTCATCTTATCAAATGGGAACACATTATTCAGCCTAGACATCATGGAGGACTTAATGTCAAAGATCTTTCTATCTTCAGGACGGCCTTAAATGGGAACCGCATCTTAAGCCTCCTCAACCACGAGGAAAAACCATGGATCCGCCTTTGCCTTGCTAAGTATGGAGCTCTCACTCCTTGGCACAACCTTAAAGCTCGATCTGCTAGTGCCTCATGGCGCGCCATCCAATTTGATCTGGATATTCTCACCCCTTACCTCACCAAAGTTATTAGGGATGGGCGGCGCACCCATATCTTGGAGGATCCTTGGTGTTCCGATGTCCCTCTTGCTCTTAAGCCCTCCTTCTTTGATCCTGCTAAGCTTGGAGCTGGTACGGTTGCTGATTTGATTGTAGGCTCACATTGGAACATGACTGAACTCTCCCAATGGGTGAGTATTGACCTCCTTCATCACATCCGGCGTCATAATATTCATTTGATGGACGGTGGTGACACTTGGATTTGGAAAGATGGGTCTGCGGGGCTTCACATAACTAAATCTATCTATCGAACCCTCTTGACGGCACGCCATCCGCTCTCGGCATTTGGCGGACACTGGCGGGCTCTGTGGCATCTTGCTGTTCCTCCGAAGCTTAAACTGTTTGGCTGGAAATTACTGCATCGGAAATTGCCCACTAACGATCGGCTCCATAGATTGGGGATTTTAAACAGCTCCTCATGCTGCTTCTGTGATGTCTGTACCGAGAGCCTTGAGCATCTCTTTTTTGACTGTCGGTTTGCCCACGAGGTATGGAAACAATGCGTTGCTTATCACAACTGTGATCCACAGATCTGGCAACTCTTGGCTTCTGGCAGTTGGCTGCATGCTGGACAGCTTCTTGGTCTGGGAGGTACTGAATTCATCCTCAATATAATCTGGCAAATCTGGTTGGCCCGCAATGCTTGCCTTCACCGGAATGCCCAGCCTTCACCCTCCCGTATTTTCTTTCTTTCTCTCGCTGATTTGCAACTTCAGCAAACCGCCCTCCACCGGCGCAAGCGCAGTGATGGAGTGGATGTGACGGTCAGTAGTAAATGGACACCCCCTGCCCCTGGTTCCCTCAAAGCTAACATTGATGGCTCTTGGAATCCGCTCACTCATGAGGCTGGAATGGAATATATCATTAGGGATCATGAAGGGAGGGTTCTCATTGCTACTGGGGCCTATGGACACTGTGGCTCTGCTCTCTTCACTGAATTACTGGCCATCCGTGAAGCTCTTGGCTATATCCGATCCCATGTTGCGTATGCATCAACTGAGATAACAATTGAGACTGATTCGCTGGAAGCTCACCACCTTATAACAAGTGCTCACGCTCACCCGGCTATTGATTTCCTCGGTATCCTCACTGAAATCAAACATCACCTGAGCCAGCGGCCTATTTGGATTAATCACACTCGGAGACACCTAAATGAACCTGCTCACTGGCTGGCCAATTTCGCGCGTCGTCAGCATGATTTTGTTATGTTTTTGGCGGACCTGCCTCCCACTTTGGCTAATCTTATTCGAGCTGATGTAACCTAGTTGTTTCCTTTCTTATTTATATAAAAAAAAAAAAGTATTGGGGGTTAAAATCCCTGTGTGTAGTGAATGTCTAGGATCCTTGGGGTATGTTGCTATAGAAGTGCCTTCAAGTGTGCTTGGTCAAACCTCTCAGGCGGCTAGGCGTGTGCCTAGCTGAAGGGTGCATGCTAAGGAGCGGGGTGCAATGAGTGGAGGCGTATGCACATGGCAATGCACAGTCCTTGTTGGTCACGCCCGAGCGAAGGCACGGTGTTGCAACGCTGTTGTGCTATGTGTGGGTGCTTTCTTTTTGTTCATTATTCATGTGTTATGCTCCTTTGCATGGAAAAAATTTTGGTAGAACTTTTGGGCATGACAGTAGGACTAGTGCATGACATTCTCTTTTGCATTATAATATAATATGTGCAAATTCCTGAAGTGCTAAGCTAACTTATAAGCTCACTCCACTAAGCTAGTGCCAAAGAAAGAAAGAAGGCATCAACTCAGTTCAAGTGGAGACTTAAGTTGAAGAAACTTTCGAGCACTCCAACTCCCTTTCCATAGAAGCTTGGTCATCCAACTATCAAACAACAATCAGCCATCGAACAAGGAATGACAACAACTCAAGGAAGATCATCAATCAAGGGCTTCATTAATTCTTGGATTCTAACCAACTCAAGCCACCCAAGCATCAAAGGAAATGATTCAAAATTCAAGTTCCCCTCCACCCATTCATTCACACTCAAGAAAGAAGGGAGTCTAGCTGCACAAAGAATATTCCTAAGCATATTCTAGCCAGGGGTCAAGCTAATCACAATGTTCACACAAGGAAAGAAAGGAGCCTCCCCAACCGTGGAAGGAATTCAAATTTGAAGAGGGAATCGTCCAAGCCATGCAAAGCAACAATCCACCTCTTTGAAACCAATTTTATCTTCTCCTATTTTGTAAAAATCACAAGGAGCAAATGACTAGATTACACCCTAAGTCGCTTTCTTATATAACTTGTACCCATTCATGCATCAATAACATGTTGAGTAGTTTCCTAGCTAATGATGCTTGTGTCATCATCCCCCTCTTCTCTCTAGGGTTAAGCCCTCTCTCCTCTCTTATTCTCTTCTTCTAGATAAACCTCTCTTCTCTTCCACTTGTTTCTTCGTTCACCACCGTGAGGCATTTTCTTCAAGACTTCTCAACAAGTGGTGCAAAGATCTTTCATCAAGTTGACACAACTCCATGGAGATCCTTCCAACCTTTTAGCACATTTTCACCACTAGAACGCCCTTCTCTCTTTTGAATCTTTGTTAAGTATTGGTTTTCTTGTATTTTCTTTTCACTTACACCTCTTGCTCTCTTGTAGGTCGTAGCACAAGCTAATAGAAGGCATAGTGGTCGGTGTGGTGGTCAGCGCTACTTGGATCTCAACTTCAAAGCTAGGTGCAAGATCCTCATCTTTCTTCTTTGCCCTCTCCTTAGTTTTAAATATCTTAACATGTTGTTAGCAAGAGGCACTTGAAGGCTTAACCTCCCCTCTTAATCATGTTTGCGGTCTGTAATAACTTAATTCACCTATGCTTTTCCGGGTTATGATTTTGTGAGTGTGTGTAATTGCCAACCTCTATGATATTGACATCAATCGTTAGACTAGTGAAGAACGGAAAGACCACCCATTCTATTCTCAAGAGGTCCAAGATGAGTTTTTAATATTACACAATTTATAAGTTCTAGTATTAGTTATTTTCTTAATTGGTTGCATGCTCTCGGTTTTTAACTATAAAAGTCAAAAAATTTATTTTTCCAAAACTCGTTAGTTGTTAATGCTTCTCCCTGCACCCGTAGCACATTCTAAGATGGATCAATAGAATTGAGCTATTATTGATGATGGGCATGCTATGATCTATAGCAGCGCATTAGCCTCCATTTGCTCACCAATAGTGTATAGTAAGTAAATTATTTAAATATATTTTTTATTGTTTATTATAAAAAGTTATCTAGGTGGGTACCCTTGGTAAACAATTGACTAGTCGGAGCTACTCATCCACTCAACCACCAAGGGCACGATGTTAGAAATCATCCTCATATAGTTAGTGTGAGTATAGTTAATGTTAAATAAAAATAATTATATAAACTAATAAATATAGCTATGAGTTAATTTCAAATAGATATATTTTTCAACTATCCTGTCTCACAGGTACAGTGACGATACATCTTCTCATCTAGTTTGGATATTATTACAAATCACAGCCTTGATGTATTATAGGAGGATATCCTAATACAATGGCATTTGTTACTGATATAAATGGTTCAAATAAATAATTGAGAAACTTTATATATAAACGATCTAACAACAAAACAAGAGGGGATGCATGCACAAAAGGCAAAATATCAAGAATAGTTGTGTGAGTTGAAAGAATTAAGTATAACGAGGGTTCAAATAGATCAATCGACACCATCTATAGCAGATGGCCTAGTTTGCAAGAAAGCATCACCATCAAATAGTTTGAAAATGTATTTTGTTAAATGTAGTGCTTCTTCCTGTAATTCATTTATTTTATTTGCTTGTCGGAACAGAGTTGTCAACCATGTTCTCTTCTGCTCAGCACGAGAAAATGTGCTGCCTACCACAAGTAGAATTTGTTTCACCTTTAATTACCTTCTTAAAACCTGTGCCTTCTTTAACTGCAGCACAATGATGCTGTAGATTACCGATTGTTCCATGCCATTTTACTGGCAGATTTCTGGGGAAAAACTTTGCAGCTGGGTGGCTGCTGAACTCGACTTCAGCAGACGCCTGCCAGTCGTCCGATCCAATAGGCACTAATCTTAAAGTCGCATTAGGTATTAAACCATTAAAAGAATCGCAGACGTTTGATCCAATGGGCACCAATCTTAAAGTTCACACAAGTGAGTTTTCATTCTTCCTTCGTCCCATTGCAACGGCTCTCTCCGCTTGGAAAAACGCACGCTCTTCCTCTCTGCCGTCCCTTTCCAATTCCGATTTCTCTCCGACAAAACTTCCAACGATCGTTCCGATTTAGGTGGTTAATTTTTTTCCCGCAAGGGCTGCCATCTTCTTCTTCCCTGTCGTCCGGGAAGCTTGCAACGATCGGCGGCGAGAGTTCTTCCGATCAACAGCACTACTTGACTCTCCCGCGCTCCCCCCTTCACGGTCGTCTCCGGTTGTGATTATCGAGCTCGGCCTTTAACCGTTGATGCCTCTCAACATCCGACGTCCGCCAGGTTTTAATGCATTTAATTTTGAATTAAATATTACATAGTTGTTAATGCATTTTTTTTCTACCAACATATATTTAGGTTAACAATGGATTTGAATAATATTATGGCATCTTCAAGTGGGTCTGCACCAATAGAGAAAACACCAGGATCCGAACAAGTATGCTTACTTAATATTACAAGATTTTTGTTTATATGTTGGATGCTATATGTTGGATGCTTAAATTAGATTATTTGTAATAGGAAAAATTTGAGAGCTCTTCAAATGAGCCAAAACTTGGTATGGAGTTTTCGAATGAAGAGGAAGCTTATGCATTTTATAATGAATATGCAAGAAGAATGGGGTTTAGCATTAAGAAATTTCACGTCGAACGTCGGAAGGATGGGTCTATAAAGTTTCAAAGTTTTGCTTGCAGTAATCAGGGCACTAAACAAATAGATAGTAGACATGTCACTAAGAAGCCTCAATCTAATTACATAACTAACTGCATGGCTCGTGTTGAATTCAAAATAGATGTGAATAATGTATGGAAGTTAAGTCGTTTAGAGTTGAATCACACTCATGAAATGATAAGTCCTAATAAAGTTCATTTGCTAAGGTCACATAGAAAGATTCAACCGTATCAACGTGCCATGATAGAGCAAATGAGTATGACTGGAATGAAGGCAACACAAATATTTAACTTTTTTCAGTCTGCATCTAATATTTCTCATGATGTTGGATTTATTAGAAAAGACATCAATAATTTGATTAGCAGGAAAAAAAGAGAACAGTTACAAGTGAAAGAAGCACAGGGCCTTCTTGAATATTTAAGAAATAGACAAATATCTGACCCTACTTTTGTCTATGCTATTCAGCTGCATGATACAGGAGAAGTTGCTAATCTATTTTGGGTAGATGGTAAAGCCATCATTGATTATGCTTATTTTGGGGACGTTGTGTCATTTGACATGACATTTCAAACCAATAGCCATGAAATGCCATTTGCCCCTATTCTTGGAATTAATCATCACAAGCAGACGATTTTATTTGGGGCTGCCTTACTTTTTGATGAAAGTGCAGATTCATTTATTTAGTTATTTAACATATTTTTATCAGTAATGTTTGGAAAAGAACCAGTGACAATGTTTACCGACCAATCTGCTGCTATTTCCAAAGCAATAAAATAAGTTTTTCCTACCACTAGTCATAGATTATGTTTGTGGCATATTTTTATGAATGCCACAACCAATTTGAGCAATTTGATTCATGGTACACCTACTTTATTGTCGGACTTAAAAGCTTGTGTTTATGAACGGACTAGTGTACAAAAGTTTGAGTTGTTGTGGGAAGAGTTGATGAACAAGTACAACCTACACGAGAATACTTGGATTCAATTTTTTTATAAAATTCGAGAGAAATGGGCTTCTGTGTACCGTGTGGATTCATTCTGTGCTGACTTGACTACCACCCAACGGAGCGAGAGCATGAACTGTAAGTTCAAAAAAATTTTTAAGAAAAAATTAACAATGTTTGAGTTCTTAGAGCAGTATGATAGAGCTGTTGCATATTTTCGTGAGAAAGAAATGTAAGAAGATTTTTGGTCCAGAAATAGCAGTCCAGTTTTGCAAATGGGTGATATGACAATGTTAGAGGAAGCTGCTGGACTTTATACAAGGGTTATATATACAGAATTTGCTGAACAGTTTCACAATCAACTGTTATTTACATGTGAACTATGCAATTGTGATGGTTTAGAGGAAACATATAAGCTAGCATGTAAACGCAGGGAGCAATCTTATTTCGTTGTATTTAACACCAGTTCATTGACAGTTGATTGTGAATGTAAAATGATGCAATGTTATGGTATCTTGTGTTCGCATAGTTTAAGAGTGTTGACCCACAACAATGTCCTAAATTTGCCTAAACAATATGTGTTAAAGAGATGGACGAAATATGCAAAAGGTGGGATCAGTTCTAGTGTAAGTGGTAAGCAAATGGATTCCAATGGAAAAGAAAGGTTATCATCATTTTATAACCATGTTTGTCAGAAATCATATGCATTATCAACAAAAAGTATGAACTGTCGAAAAGGCCTTGAGATGATTGATGGTGCAATTGATAATATAACATCGATGGTGGAGCATGCAATTATAAATGACGTCGAGGATGAGAAAAGGCCTTGAGATGATTGATGGTGCAATTGATAATATAACATCGATGGTGGAGCATGCAATTATAAATGACGTCGAGGATGATAATGTTGAAATATGTAGTAATAATATGGTAACTGGGACTAACATTACAATTAGGCCACCTCCGATTAAAAAGGGACCGAAGGAGAAAAGGAAGAAAAGTGTGCTTGAAAGGATACCGAAGAAGAATTCAAAATCAATACCAATACCGTATAGTCCTGAAGTTATAGCAAATTCACTTGGAGGATTTAATAATGGGATGGTTGAGTCACAGGTAATAGCTTGAGTTAAATTATGTTTTATATTGTTCAATGTCTATTATTCACTTCTCTGATACTATAGCTTTCTTTGTAGGAATCACACGCCTACATGATGAATCCCCAGATGGATGTATCGTTCATGCAATTGCTACTCTCTAAGTCAACCCTAAACCAGGTATGTGAAGTTTTGCAATCTCAATTATGTTGGTTTATATATATGCATGACACCACTAATTCTGTTCTTTTCTTGCAGCATCAGCCAGAAGAAAGGTCATCTACTATAAGTAGGAGACTTGACTTTGATCGGATGCCATAGTACAACCTGTGTTAAATTATGTGTTTAATGTAACCAATGTAACCACAGTTGAATGTGAAAGACTTCTATGTATTTTGGGTCATCTACCTTAGTTGTATTGGTGTTTGTGATAGAACATGTTGTTTATGTATTATGATTGGTATTTGACATCTTGTTATGATAGTTTATTTCTTATGACCTTGTCTGGTTTGGATTTTACCAATGTTATGGAATTATGGCTTGTGTGAATGGTAAACTGGTTTATATATGTCAATGTACACCAGGATATCGAGCATTTATTAAGATCACATCATGCAACTTTTTTTTTTCAATGTATAGCAGGATATCGAGCATTTATTAAGGTCACATCATGCCAATTTTTTTTCAATCTACCTTATTGACTTGATCATCTACCTTATCGACTTGAGAATGCATCTTATTCACTTGAGAATGTAACTTATTAACTTGAGCATTTTCTTATTAACTTGAGCATGTAACTTATTAACTTGATTATCTACCTTAATTAAATTGATCATCTACCTTATTGACTTGATCATCTACCTTATCGAGTTGATCATCTACCTTAATTAAATTGATCATCTACCTTATTGACTTGATCATCTACCTTATTGGCTTGAGAATGCATCTTATTCACTTGAGAATGTAACTTATTAACTTGAGCATTTTCTTATTAACTTGAGCATGTAACTTATTAACTTGATTATCTACCTTAATTAAATTGATCATCTACCTTATCGACTTGATCATCTACCTTAATTCAATTGATCATCTACCTTATTGACTTGATCATCTACCTTATTGACTTGATCATCTACCTTATCGACTTGAGTATGTATCTTATTCACTTGAGCATGTAACTTATTAACTTGAGCATTTTCTTATTAACTTGATCATGTAACTTATTAACTTGATCATCTACCTTAATTCAATTGATCATCTACCTTATCGACTTGATCATCTACCTTAATTCAATTGATCATCTTCCTTATTGACTTGATCATCTACCTTATCGACTTGAGAATGCATCTTATTCACTTGAGCATGTAACTTATTAACTTGAGAATTTTCTTATTAACTTGATCATGTAACTTATTAACTTGATCATCTACCTTAATTAAATTGATCATCTAACTTATTGACTTGATCATCTACCTTATCGACTTGATCATCTACCTTAATTAAATTGATCATCTACCTTATCGACTTGATCATCTACCTTATCGACTTGAGAATGTATCTTATTCACTTGAGCATGTAACTTATTAACTTGAGCATTTTCCGATTAACTTGAGCATGTAACTTATTAACTTGATTATCTACCTTAATTAAATTGATCGTCTACCTTATTGACTTGATCATCTACCTTATCGACTTGAGAATGCATCTTATTCACTTGAGAATGTAACTTATTAACTTGAGCATTTTCTGATTAACTTGAGCATGTAACTTATTAACTTGATTATCTACCTTAATTAAATTGATCGTCTACCTTATTGACTTGATCATCTACCTTATCGACTTGAGAATGCATCTTATTCACTTGAGAATGTAACTTATTAACTTGAGCATTTTCTGATTAACTTGAGCATGTAACTTATTAACTTGATTATCTACCTTAATTCAATTGATCATCTACCTTATTGACTTGATCATCTACCTTATCGACTTGAGTATGTATCTTATTCACTTGAGAATGTAACTTATTAACTTTAGCATCTAACTTATCGACTCGATCATCTACCTTATTGACTTGATCATCTACCTTAATTCAATTGATCATCTTCCTTATTGACTTGATCATCTATCTTATCGACTTGAGAATGCAACTTATTAACTTGAGCATTTTCTTATTAACTTGAGCATGTAACTTATTAACTTGATTATCTACCTTAATTAAATTGATCATCTACCTTATCGACTTGATCATCTACCTTAATTCAATTGATCATCTACCTTATCGACTTGAGTATGTATCTTATTCACTTGAGCATGCAACTTATTAACTTTAGCATCTAACTTATCGACTTGATCATCTACCTTATCGATTTGATCATCTACCTTAATTGACTTGATCATCTTCCTTATTGACTTGATCATCTACCTTATCGACTTGAGAATGCATCTTATTCACTTGAGCATGTAAATTATTAACTTGAGCATTTTCTTATTAACTTGATCATGTAACTTATTAACTTGATCATCTACCTTAATTAAATTGATCATCTAACTTATTAAATTGATCATCTACCTTATCAACTTGAGAATGCATCTTATTCACTTGAGAATGTAACTTATTAACTTGAGCATTTTCTGATTAACTTGATCATGTAACTTATTAACTTGATCATCTACCTTAATTAAATTGATCATCTAACTTATTGACTTGATCATCTACCTTAATTAAATAGATCATCTACCTTAGTGACTTGATCATATTGCAAATAATCTGAACAACAATCCGAAGCTTTATTACAAAACAAAGTTTTAACTACATTGTCACATCTCTTTTGCGATGGTAAAATGCCAAGTTTACAGCAATGTAAAATCTTGCTGCTTAACTATGATGACTTGATTCCTTTTCCGGATATCACGCTGATTAAATATGATGACCAAGTTAACAATGTTTTAAGTTTGCTGCCAGATATCACATGATGCCGCTGCTGGAAACGGTGCTGAATCTGGAATTAGTGGATGCTTCATTGCATCTCTAACTCACTGAGATTTCCCTTATTAGCTTCTTGGCTGGCTGGCATCACAAAGAAGTACACCTTATTAGCTTCTTTGAAGTAAATGTCAAAATAAAGAAAAATCGGACTTGAAAGATAGAATGCTGCTCTTACCAGTCCACTGAAAATGGTTCCTTTTCCAGTCGGGATGAAATTGGTTCCTTTTCCAGTCCACTTAAAATGAATTTCCAGTGTGTCATCAACAAAAGTATGTGGTAATAAACACCGAATGCTCTTACTAGATTAGAGCAATGGTAAAAAATGATCCCCTTACCAGATTAGAGCCCTTACCAAATAACATCGATGGTAAAATACCCAGTTTGCTGCTCTAGTATGCTGCTCTATTAGAATATCCTGCAACAATATGATACAGAAGAATCCAAACTACAATTCCACTAGTGAAATAGTCATCTTGAGAATTGACAGAAAAAATATACTCTTACCAGATCTGCAAAATGGTAAGCCCGATTCTTTACGTATATAATTTTTCCTTGATAAGCTCAAGAGACATCTATGCTCTGATTCTAGGCATATCATCTTGAACAAAATTAAAAGCTTCATTTCTTGATAAATAATCTATATATTTTGCGCAAAAGACACCATAGTCGACACTGAAAACATAGGATAGAATCATCACTTATAAATCAACAATAATACACTAAACATTTTTCTAAATTCTACCTTACCTCGCAAATTGTTTGGGACAATGAGCATTCCACTCGACATCCCATGAAATTATATTCACGTGAGCTCGTATACTTAATAAACCTCCAATTAGTGACAACTACATAACAAATGTTTACCGACAAGTGAATAAACCATTTGAAGTAAATGTAGAAGTTCTACCATATTCATAACTTATAAGCAAATCAACAAAAACCATACCAATTTATTCACTTCAGTTTTATCACACGCCTTTGTCAGTAAGGAATTTTATATTGATATGCTTTGCATGTGCAAATTAATGCTAAGTAAGAACCAATGATCATGAGAATTGACAGGAATCAGTATCAACACTGAACTAGAAACAGACTCAACCGTCACATGATCTATATAATGCAATGCCGACTCAGTTAGCCCTCCCACATATAAATTCTGTTATAGATGAAACTTAGGTCAATATGAACTGTAACTAGTGTCTAAAAATTCACATTGAACATAACATAGAGACTCTTCATACAAGAAAATTAGGAGAAATATAGACAAACTGAATGTATTTAGATGTATTTGCTAATGCTCTTGCATGAATTAACATCGCGTATGCGTCGATAGCCTGTAGGAAATGAAACAAGTTAGTTACTGTCAATCCCAATTTTTTTTAATACACTAAATAGAATATGCTTACATCATCTATAAGCCTCTCGCCAAAAAGAATCCCATATATAAATTGTGCATATAGCTCCATGCTACAAACTTTAATTTTTTTGACACGAGTTGCTAAGAAACTCTCTATATCATTACGTTCAGCAGAACTTATTAGATATCGACCAACATAGTCTTGTCTATTTAAATACCGAAACAAAGTTATCACACATAAGACTAGGACAAATCTCTAAATCAATTCAGCAAACTATTCATTAAAGGTACGGTAAACTATAATAAATTACCTGCTCCACTTTTTTTTTTTCAACATGTGCTTGTGTATAGGGGGTTCTAATTTGTCTTCCGCGGCCACGTTTTCTACCCCTCTGATGGCTATAAGTTTTGGGAGTCTCTTTCACCATCTCCTGTGTCTCTCCAGAATGTTGTGGTCCACTATATTGTATTGACAATGCTTCATTACACATCTGTATGTGTTCACGCAAATTGTTATTTTCAAGTTGGAGAGCATGCATCCACTCTTCCTTCTTACTGGCTTCCTCTTTATTTGGTGCCTTCTGTTGTGCCTCCTCTTGTGACCTCACTGTATTTTGAAGAACACTAATGTCTTCTTTTAACAAAATATTTTCTACTTCAAGGACAAGTATCTTTTCCATCAACTTCTTTTTTTCTGCATCCTATTAAAAGAAAACAATAGAGTTTCTTCAATTATAATATTTGATAATATAACTTAAATATATACAGGTTGACAATATTTAAAGTTTACCTTCTCCTCCTCGAGCAACTCAATATCTTTTTTTAAGCTTAAATTTTCTGCTTCAAGAGTCACAATCTTTTCAATCAATTTGTCAAAAGTCTCTTTCATTTCATCCTAAGAGGACCATAAAAATAGGATAGTTTGGTTTCATTATAGGGGATAATAATTTCTATATAACTGAATACTCACCCTTTCACGTAGGGAAATATGCGGTGGAGCATCTGGTGTTGACAAATGTTCTGGGGAGCTAGACCTAAGAAACAAATGCTCCTCTTCAGCAACTGGGACCAATTCGTTTAGTATCTGAAATTAAGAATCTTAGGTCAATACAATATGTAAATAAATTTATTATATAACTAGCTCGTACCATATGTTCAGCTGCTTTTTTTATTGTTTTGCTCAATGTAGAATTTCTTTTCAGCTTCACATTCGCCCATCTAAAGAGCCGAGGAAACACATCCTTTTGAATAACATCTATACTAGATGTATGCTCATAAAACCAAATCTATAACATCAACAAGTATATCACATCAATATACAAATATAATACCACTAACAAAATTAAATATTAAATAAAACTTACATTGAGTAAAATTGCGCATCCCCCGATACTGCACGAGCCACTGTTTTTTTGAATTGTTCAATTCATTTATTATAAATCTATATATAGCTTCTGCCCAATTATATTTATTTATGTCATTAATATCATCTATATAACTAACTAGACAACTAGGTACACTATAACATTTTTTACAAAAAAGAAATGTGCAAAATACATATAAAACTACTAATTTCTTTATCCTATCATGATCAAAGTTTTCATCTAAACTACAAGCATGTTTTGTTTTTTTTTTTCTATATCATTACGTATGATGTATGCACCTTGGAGTTCTTTATTTAAAAACTCAGATTGACCTAAACCATTTTCTAAATTAATAAGCTCACCTTGGACTTTTAATCCAAGGATGAGTGCTACATCATTTAAAGAGAATTTTATTAAATTTTGGTTAATAAGAAAACTGTGCATTTGTCTATCCCAATTTTTAATTAAATACCCTAAATTAATTCTATCCAACTTAATTTCAGGACAATCCCAAAAATGGACAAACGGTATGTTGTCCAAAAAGTTTTCTTTTATTCTACATATATTACTAAGTTCTTTAAAAAAACTTTTCTTTCTATTTAAACTACACCTACTAGGTATTACCCTACTTAATCTTTTTTTACTTTCATTACTCATTTTTAAATATTAATCAATCACCTGCAAAAGAACAATTGCATTGTTTAGTCAGCTACTCAAATTAATATCATAAGCAATGGTGTCAACCACACAAAAATGAGAAAGTTATATATGCAATTTTATTAATTGGGACATCAGCGTGGGCATTTGCCCCACTGAGATTCAATAAGTTGAGCTGTTGTCAGGAGATTGCACAATTCAGACTAGTAGTGAGAGGTCCTGTCTTAACATGCTACGGTAATAATTAAAATCCCAACTAGTAGTGGATGATACATGGCTTAAGGAATTTTGGTTAGAGATAGATGCCAACTAAACTCCCTTGAGGACTCAAAATAATTTATCTTGCAGGCTTAGCGACGAAGAATTCAACTGGTCAATTGAACTACTCAAAATAATTAAACTGCTAGATAAATAATTCAAAAAGGATCTAACTGCTTTGCCAAACGGCTCAAATGTATACCAATTAACAATCTCTTCTAACAAACAGCAAGATAGCTCAAATAACTATTCGAAGACTTAAATGGTTCAACTAAATTTATCAAATGACTCGTAACAATATGACTTGTATAACTGGGAATATATAAATGCGAAATGACTCAAATGGTTCAACTAAGTTGGAAGAAATAACAGAAGTCCGCCGAGGCACAGAAGTTTAGGGAAGAAATAGCGCCGCCGACCGTTGGAAGATTTCCGGGAGGCGAGGGTGCTACACGAACGAGGAGGGGCATTACACGAGCGTCTCCTACAGCGGAAGTGTCCGCCGAGATGCCGCAAACCGTTCGAAGCTTTCCAGAAGGCGAGGGTAGGGAAGAAATAGCGTCGCCGACCGTTGGAAGATTTCCGGGAGGCGAGGGTGCTACACGAACGAGGAGGGGCATTACACGAGCGTCTCCTACAGCGGAAGTGTTCGCCGAGATGCCGCAGACCGTTCGAAGCTTTCCAGAAGGCAAGGGTCAAGGCTTTTCCGGCTGAGCTTGACAATGCCAGCTAGAGACGACAGTGAAGGGCGGGAGCGCAGCACTAGGTGGTTCAAGGAGAAGAGAGAGCCGTTGCACGGGATGATGCCTTTTCCGGCGACGAGAAAGGAGAGATTTTTTTCAAGCGAGCGAGAGAGCTGTTGCACGGGACAGCGATAGGTTAAAAACGAGTAAAACTCGAGATCCGTGATCACTGTATCAGACGGCTGCAATTTCTTTAACCTTTTAATACTTATGGTGCTTTGAGATTGGTGATTATGTTGCTTTGGACGGCTGATCTGGCGTCTGCTGAAGTCGAGTTCAGCAGCCATCCAGCTGCAAAGTTTTTTCCGATTTCTGGATGGCACATAGATAATCAATGGGGGATCTAGGAGTTAGGGGGATAAATTATACCTTGGTGCTATAAATCATATATAATTGTTATAAATATATCATACTTGTTTATGGTGAAGATACTATAAATCTGCCCTCCTATAGATTACACATTCATGCTAGGGAAGATATCCATTAACTAGAATTGCCATGAAAAACGACGAGAGACAAGTATGTTTTAAACAAACTGTATAAAACAAGATAATCTTGCTTCTTATTGCTGCTTCTGCGTTGTCTTTCAGGTACAAAGATCAGTGCAACTGAAGACCCCTTGAAAGTCCTCCAGAACTAGCACCACCAACACTAGCTAAACGTTGCACAAATTGCCAACTCCCAAAACTCGTTGCTAGAGCACAATGTACAAACCAAATGGTAAGTTGGATAAACATCATTTTGATCCAATCAAGGTTATCAAGCCTACAAAAAGTAGTCAGGAGTCTTGCGAGTAGCATCAGGCTCAATTTGTCGTGGTGCTGGATCAAATTGAAGGAAGTTCTGATCCATGTTCTCCCCGATCTCTAATATAGCTGCCATGTTACCGCAGCGGTAACAGTAATTTGGTGCGCTAAATACAGTGACAACATTCTTTTCCTGCAATCATGCCAACGTATACAAATAGTGAGGTGGTGCAGATTAAAAATCAGAAAACCATAAATTACCAAACAAGATCTACCGAATCATTACGAGTGGAAACAAGCAGAAAGATTCAATTTGGCAAACCTAGCTTAAAAATCAAAACGAGAACGATAAACAGAAGAATATGAAGGAACCACAGAAAAAAAGAAATTAATACTAATTGGCACATGTTCCGTAGTTTGAAGTGCGCCGTGCCAGGAAGATAATGACAGTAAAATAAATTGCAATAGATAACTTACATATCCAATGAGAAATATATTTCATGTTGGCAGCATTGGGTTTTTTGTTTAGGACGTCATATCATGATCATTCTGTTTCAAATTTTAAATCTTCGCAATAGCTCATTGTTAATTTATCCTTCACATTTCTTTTTGTCACATTCAGGCAGCAACGGTCAATGTGAATGTGTTTCAGGAAAGAATCTATTGCCAACTGGCATATATGAGATATTTAAGGACAGTTCAACCTACCTGGCACCAAGTGAAACCATCCATTACAAGTTGATGGGCTCTGGCAATAAGACTGAGACCATTGGTGTGATTAAAGTTCTGGGCAATATCCTGCCCAAAAGTATATCCTGCTCCCCTTGGTGATATTCCCCATCCACATCGGTCATCAGGATCAGACCAGAGAAGATCACACATAGGTCCTTCATGAGGAACCTATGGGTCAATTAACATTCAAGTTACTGAAATGTAATGTGGAAAGTATATATGGCAAGTTATATATTAGAGAAATAGCAAGTTATATATTAGAGAAAGCAAGCATTATAATAAGTACTACTGAAGAAAAAAAAATGGTGTGTTAACAAAAGGGAAAGGAGCTACGATTCTCCTCTTGAAGCAAAGAGATCCTATTCTGTTTGATCCCTTCCTTACTTGAAAAAATGACTGAAAAAAGAGCAGCCAACCACAATTATAGATTGAACAAATGGTCGTTAAGATACTTCTAGTGAGCATACTTTACCATGATCATTCTACAATTCAGACAAATAATTCTCTATTAATTATTATAATATAATTTAATGGTTGGCCTTGATATCAAGGAGTAACTACTCATAGAGGTAAGGTATTAAGGGCCTCGCAGACCACACATGGTGAGAGACTAGTGAATTACAACAGACCATATCTTTCATAGTATAAATGATTATCTCTTAGCAGCAGCTTTCAATTGAGTATGTGACAGAATCTAAGACTTTACATTCTATATCAACAAAATGTAAAGAAAAATAAATAGTAAAAGTTATATATATACCTCCTGTATGCGGTCCAGAGCACGGATATTATCTAATGTATCCAAGGATGGGGATAGACCACCATGCAAACAAAATATCTGAAGTATACCCCAATGTCAGGTAAACTCAAAATGGCTAGAAGAGAAATTAAAAAAATAAGTTCAGAAAGCAAGAAGACAAGACCAGACCTGATTCTCAATTAGAGCTGTGAGAGGCAGATAATCAAATAGGTCAGTAAAATATTTCCAAACATTTGCATTACCATACTTTCTCAAGCATTCATCATAAAATCCATACCTGGAAACAAAATACAGCGCCACATGAATGTGAAATATTTGTTTAGAATTTAGATAAAACAGAATATTGAGGACATTCAGCTAAGTTAAGATGTCAGACTAAATTCTTACTCTTCAAATATTTGTGTTTCTAATCGTTCCAAGATGTTTCAAAATCATCACATTATTATATGTACCAACCAGTCAAGGTACTTCAGAAGAATTTGATAAAGGAGGCCACACGTTACTGTCGAAAATTAAGGGCTGCATCTTGATTATATCAAGGTTCAGAATCTAAGTCCTACTAGTCTCTCATCAAATCAATACATACAAACAATTCTAACACAGGATCACTAGTTTATCAATTGTGTACTAAGCCATGTCTTGGACTGGTTTGTATTGGGCCTATGCCCTATACAGACTAAGATTAAAAACCTTGCATTCTACTCATAGAGAACTACAAAAGCTCTCCAAGACAAGAAACAATCTTGTCTTAATGAACATTTACAGCAAAGCTTAAAAGCATTATTCATGAAAAAGAACAATCCAAAAAAGGATATTGCAACTTACTTCATTAACAAACAATTGATTTAGACTATGCTACATTTAAAATATAATCTGCGTTATTTTTAGAGACTAAGAACAGACAGTTATATCTCTTCTTCCCATTTAGTGATATAGCTTTTACTCGCTATTCACACGGTCATACCACTGTTTTTTACTATGAAAGGATGACAGATGCCAAAATTTTGGAAGGATACTTTGGAAAACAAAAGGCCAATTTGACAGAAAGAGAAAACGTTCTGTCTAATCTTTACTAAATTAAAAAATCCATTGACTACTATGGAAAGGAAACTATCTGGGTATGGTAGGAGAAATATGTAATAAAATGAGATAGAGATAGATAGAGAAAGAGAGTGATAAGTATGAAAAATGCAATGGAAAATATCACATATAATATACAAGATAATGTGTAAAACTTCAACTTTTTTATGAGCAAACAAGTGGAGCATGAGTTTATCCCAACGAAGATCTTTACAGCTCAACTGACTGACACTTCATGAAACTCAATTTTGCTTCCACCAAGCTAGGTGTACAACCATGGTATGCAAAGATAAATAGTAAGGACAAGAGTTCAAGTAAGGAAAATAGTTTTTTTTTTTTTTGGTTGACTCTGCTTCTAAAATTTGCAGCTTCGCCATGAGATTGCTACACCAAATCCAATTATAATATCTCAATGCTTTACAAAGATTATATCTATGTCAAAAAATAAAAAAGATACAGTGCTATCATGCTATGACTATTTGTAGTTATTATATAGATCTTTCTTCTCATTGCATTGCGAATTCCTTAATTAATTAGAAGCAATGGCTCTCTCAAGTAAGATTAGAATTGGCTACTTACACTTGAGTTATTTGCCGACTCTCATGATTTCCTCTGAGAATCGTAATCCTATCTCTGTAACGAACTTTCAAAGCCACTAAAAGTGTGACTGTCTCAACAGAATAATAACCGCGATCTGCATCAAACATAGCAGTCATTAACAAAGATCTTTGGAATATCCAGCACAGAAGAAGCAGCAAATACAAGCCCTGCACTGCAATTTCTATACCGCAAGAAAATTTTGACACATAATTTACTGAATTTAACAACAAAACCCAGTGTAAATATCTTGGATGAATTATTATATGATTCCTATTACTTGATTGTTATAAATGGAGTCTTATTTAACATAAATGAACAGAAAGCCAAAGCTCAATAATAGGCATATCAGCACTGATGGTAACAGAACAAACAGCCAAAAATTGCCCTTGATAAGGTAGAAAAAAAAGAAGCCATGTCACTGATGGTACAGGAAATAATTTTTAGCATCTAATCAAAAAAACAGAATATAAATAAGTTTATAATATATTACATTATATATAGCTCACACCTAGCTAATATTTCTAATGACTGGCAAAGAAACAAATCTATCATGTTCTATTGAATCAAGGACATCAGCGATTGTAAAGAAAACTAACACAACAAATTATTCATATGCATGGAGTACTATTGTTGGCAATTTCTACTGTAAGTTAACGCATATCAGAAAAAAAAAAATGGTTATTTGATCCCAATACTATGAAATTTTTTTTACTAATGTCTTTCTTACGAACATGAGGTTCTCTTGGCAGGATTCTATGATCCAAATCTTTGGTTTTAATGGCTATAAAGTATAGGCGTGTAATAGAACATGAAATGGAATATGGACCAGAGAACCACTTGCTCAAATCAGGAAATTACAACAAGTGATTGTTTTAATTAATTAATTTTAATCAAAAGGCATCATTTTAGTTTTTTGTGGGGCTGTAGGAACCAATAGTTCATAATCTGATAATCTTGTAATCATACTGGAAATCCTTTCCTTTAACATCCATATATATGCTGTTAGATTTGTTTCTTCTCTTATGTTATCAATATCCTAGATAGTTAACAGACAAAAATTCCTCGCAAACAAGACTATATAAATGGGAGGGGAAATTTGTTGCTTGCGGATCTGGATACAAGAACCTATTTTTCTTTTTCTTTTTTTTAATAGTCTTTCAGCTAAATTTACAAACCCAACCAGATAAAACTAGTTCGAGCTCAGAGCGTGGAAGCTAACTGATGCAGCTTGCAAGTTGTTATTAAGCACCTGCGGCTAAGATCAATAGGTTCAAGAGTCAAGACAACTAGAAGACAGTAAGCTCTCATTTCTACACATAATCTGCTTCTAATTTGACATATATCCATCAAGCAAACTAAAATGACGATGCTTACATTGTGAAAACTGCATCCATTATAGAAGCTAGCTATTTCATTAACCTCTAATATTGCACACCTTATCCAATATTTTGTTCGAATGTGATGCACATATTTACCAATGATATAGCCTAAGCTCATAGCATGCGTTACCTTAGACAGCAAGTGTAATACCGTCTTGAAGTAGCATATACTTTGAAAGACAAAATCAAGCATATTCCTACCTTTTGCCTCTGATGTTTCCCTAAATATTTATTTTGTGTCTTCTTCTTGCAAGGTTCCAGTCAGTGAAAGATAACAAAGTAATTGTACTCGCTAAAGCACGTCTGATAAAAAATGGCTTGTATCTCACTACATACGTAACTAACAATACCAATCGAGTCAAGCAAGTGGCGAAAAAAAATCATACCAACAATTAAAAGTCCTATGTCGCTCGTTTAGATAAAATTTATCAGTCCAATGCTGTGCAACTCACTTGGGTAGAAGTAGGCCATGAATCTATATTGCAATTAACTAATTGCAAGAAGAAAAAGAAAATGACAGGGCCCGAAACTTGCAGAAAGATGAAAATCAAATGCAAGCAACCGTTATACGCAGAGTTCATGTTCAATCAACAAGTACAGGTGATAAGAGAGTAACAAAACCTCCTCGATTGTGTAACTCGTTTCCAGAGTACACTGACCTACGTAGTCCCCCATAAAGAGGTAATTGGTATCGGGCGCCTCCCCGCCGATCCGGAAGAGCTCGATGAGATCGTAGAACTGCCCGTGGATATCGCCACAGACCGTGACGGGGCATCTCACCGGCTGGACGTTCCACTCTTCCACGAGAATCGCGCGTGCCTGGTCGCACAGGGTCTTCACCTCTGCCTCTGGCAAGAACTTGCATTCCTTGAGCTGCACGATCTGCCGGTCCAGATCCGCGTACGACGGCATCTTCCAACCCCCGATCACCAAGCCGTCCGATCTGCGTAAGACGATAGTCGATCTTGAGCGGCGGGATTTCCCACGGAGACGAAAGGCTACAATCGAGGGGGGAGGGAGCAAAGATTAAGCAGATCGAAGCTTCAAGGTGAGGGATCCACGATGAGGGTTAGATTTTGCGAAGAGACAAGAAAGAGAGAGAGAGAGAGGGAGAAAGGACGTGGATCCGAAGACGCCTTTCCTGGTTTCTTCATTCGTCTCCTCGCAGGCTCCGTTCTCTTCTTTTCCTCGTTTTTCTTTTCAAGTTTTTTTTTTGTTTTTCTCTTCTGAATTTCTTCTTCTTAAATTAAACTGCGCCGAGCAGAGAGACCGAGTCGCAGCTGACTGGACGAGATTTGAGACCCAAGGATGGTGATGCCGGTTGTCTCACTTTGACGCTTGAGGCGCAAGCACGATTTATCTCACGAGTGAAACAAGAAGGAAATACCATGTTGCGTCTTAAATCTTAACTCTTTTAACTCTAGCCAGGGTCCTCGGGCCGTTAACCGGTTAAAATCGACCTAAATCAAATTTAGAGCTCATGTGTGCTTGGGAAGAGCAGACGCCATTCGACAAAACCACGGTCCATGACATCGGCATGTGCGGGAGAGCACTGCCACATGGCATGAAGCAACGGGCGGTGACGTTGGCTGCAAGGTGATAGCCGCGTGGCACACGCTAGCTGGCGGCGATGGAAGCTAATGCTCCACCGCCCATCGCCGCCTAGGGGAGTGGACGGAGGGGGAGAGAGGGACGCGAGCTCAGGGGCTCGATGCGAGAGGCAGACGACGATGGCTGGGCGAACTCGGCTTTGTTGGAGAGGCTGTCAGGGACGATGACCCGCCGTGCCCTCTTTCCTCTTGCTTCAGGCGTTGTCCGGCATCATCCGACAACCTCCTGCGCCTTTGGCGATGTTCGGCAAGGTCTCTAGCTACTCCAGCGAGGCCAGGAAGGTTCGGCGACCTTCCTCTCCCTATTGGTTCCGGCGATCAGTAGTGATCGTCTGACGACCTTCTGCTCCGTTTAGGTTTCGGTGATGGCGGCGATCGTTTGGCGACCTCCGGCTGACTTCGGCGGCAAAGTTCGGCAAGCTCTGGTGGTTTAGATTGCAAGGAGGTCTACCCCTCCGCTCTAGCGATCACCGGCGGACTCTAATGATCGATGGTGTGGTGTGGGCGGTTCGGTGTCGATGAGTCCACCCCGTTCCCCTTCTTCGGCTCAGTGCAGTTGTATCGATTGTTCCGACGGACTCTAGTGATTGGTGGTGATCCCCAGCGAACTTTGTTCGATGAACGGTGGTGTGTGGTGGCGGTTCGGCGTTGAGGAGTTCAAATCAGTTTTTCATCAGTCCATTGTACAATGGTAGAGCTAGTGGGTTCGAGTCCTACCGAGGTATTCTCATAACCTCCTCTTTAAGTTTTCCACTGTCTCTATTTTTCGGTGTCGCTATGCTTTTCAGTGACATCTTGTTCTGCTTGCCTATCGTGCGCGCGTGTTGCGTTCGACCCTGTGTTTAGGCGCGTGTGGTCCCTCGCTTCTCTAGCGTTCTCCCCTACTCGTCCAAGCGAGGTGGCTTCTCCCCTTTTCTCGGTATGTGCGACCTTGTCGCCATTTGTGTTTGCTGTGTTGACTTAGTGTTCCGTCGCCTGTGTGCGACTAGCCCCTCCCGGACACTTGATGAGTTGCATTTACATCATGTTTTTATTAGTATTTTATATGATATTTTGAGCTCAATTTTTAGTGTTTTTATCTCCTTTAATACGAAATTTTTATTTTTTTGGTTTTTATAAAAATGCAGGTAAAATCGCACAAAAATAATAAATTTATGAGTTTTGAGGCCATGGCGTGATTCCTGAGGAAAAGATGAGGTCACCGCTAAATTTGGAGCGAAATAGAGGTCAAACGCAATATTCATAGTCGCACCCATAAGTCCTTCACGGGCCGTGAATATCGTGTGCTTCAGGGAACAGTTCTGCGCCTAAGTCACGTTGTGCATAGAAATTTTCACTATCATGGCTGTGAATGTGTCGGCGCATAGCAATTTTATTCACAGAAACTTTCACGGCTGTAGCCATGAATGCTTCACGCACCGTGAGTGTTTCCGCCCAACTTGGTTTTTCGCTCGATTCGGCCTCGAATTGAGTCGAATCTTAACTAAACTCTACAAACATCTTCCTAGAAGAGTTCTAAACCAATTAAAGTATAAAAGGAAGGACTTTTGGAGGGTTAAGGGAGCTTCTTTGGATGAGTTTGGATAGAGGCGAAAACTGAATTCTGGGCAAACTTCTGAAGCGAGGATCATGCAAAGGAGGGATTTTGCTGCTCAATCCTCATCTCCTGATCGAAGAGAAGAGTTATCCTTATTCTCCTAGTGTGTACTTGTAATTTTATTGAGTTTTCATGTTGAATTCATCAAACTATATGTTGTTTCTCATGAACATGATTGCTTAAACTCTTTTCTAGGATTAGGGGTGTAACCCGTTGACGTTTTATGGATTACACTTATTGTTTTGATATTTGTCATGAATTTTATTGAGTTGATTTGATTAGAATTATGTTCTATTTCATAATTTTACTCTGGCTAAGTATTTTTACGTCTTAGACGTCACCAGAAGGACCGAGAGGTGAATCGTGATGTAGAATCTATTCTTTTCAAACCTGCGAATCTAATCACAAGAGTAGTTTGGATTTGCTTAAAGGATTTACACGATTTTTCATGGAGCCTAAGGGGCCTAATTATGATAATTGTCACGAGAGTAGAGAATTACCATGGTTAGGTATTAGATTACACTTTAGGAGAAGGTAATCTGTATACTAGGAAAAATCCTTTTTAATGCTTTAATTTTCTTTACAAAGATTTATATTTATAAATTTATAAGTCGTCAACATGGTGAAACCCCGGTCCTGACTTTATCTCCATATTATTTTCTTCCCAAAACGCTCACTTTTGCTCTTTCGCATTTAGAAGTTTCCAAACAAAAATCACACTTTGAATTGTCTAGCTATAGATAAATCGTGTAATTGGTACTTGACCGCCAGATCATCGTTGGGAATGATATCTTATTTATTACTTCGATAAAGCCGTGCACTTGCAGTCGCATCAAGTTTTTGGCGCCGTTTCCAGGGATCAGGCCAGCCAATGATTTGAATGATAAATTTATAGACTAGATATTTTCTTTTGTTTTTCGCATTTACTTAGTTTTTATAGTTAGTTTCTGTTATTTTTCTTTAGTTGATTAGCATGTTGTATGCCTAGAGCTCTTAAGACAGGTACTATATTTCCCAAACATCTAGAGATTGAACGCACTTTTTGCCTCTGGAGAAAGCTACAACTAGATCTAGTAACATGGCGCATACAAGGATCACAAATCACAGCAAACATATTTATCATGCATAAAAGCCTGCTCTGATACCAATTGCAGGAGTCCCCTTCAAGGGGGAGCGCAAGCGGATAAAACCCCTTTCAAGAGGGGGGGCGCAAAACCCTAATACATGCACATAGAACACTATTGCATGGGCGGAAATTAGGGCATCAAGAATCGGTTGCATGATATATATGATCAACTATGAAAAACCGATTGCAAATATCAAGAAGAATCATACCATCGCCATTCGTTGGATGGTGTGTTGGAATCAAAGACCGAAAGGGATCTTCTCCCTAGTCGACGCACACACGATGAGGAATGGCTTCTCCTTGTCGTCTTTGTGCTAGCAAAGCTTCAAGGGTCCTTTGCGCGTGGAGGAGATGAGATCCTTTGGGCTTGGCGAAGAAGAACTTCCTCTACACTCGTCGAGAGCTTTGTCACACGAGAAGAGAGAAAAATCGTCCAAGGTGATGAGAGGCGATTGAGCGAACGTTGTAATCAACGTGGAGGCGTTGCTATCCAAAAATAGCAACCCATTACTCTCAACGGTTATGCGTTCACATGAAGTGAACCGTAACTCCTTCACCCCATTCGAATCTTTGAACCAAGCGCTCACAAGATGAGCCGGTTCAAATGACTTTGGTCCAAGACCAAATCAGCCCAAGCAATGGTCGATCTTATTGAACCTCAAGGCTCAAGATCACCGTTGATCTCAAGATGCTCCTGATCTCACCGATCTAGCATCAAATCTCTCGATCGAAGCTTACCGATCTCAAGCCCTAATCAATCAAACATGATCAGACCAGATCTCACTTACAATCAGAGTTTAAAACCTCTTTAAACTGAACCTAAACAATTCAGTCCACACGATCTGACTTAAGTAAGCCATATCATCAAATTGTGCGACCCTAAGGGTTTCCTATACCTGTCGGTAACGATAACTCACGTTATCACGATCAGTGAGGGGTATCTAGCAACACATCACTGTCTCCCGATAGAAAGGAAAGAGTCTTCCAAGACTTCACCCAAACCACAGCACAAGTGTGACTCTAACTCACAAGGCATGCATCTTTCCTTTGCCACTAGATGTTCTTATTGGACAAGCGTGTCAAGCTTGTAGCTCCAATATGATAAGCATGATTAGATCAGATGAACACAGTCACCTGGGTATGGCCATACACTTTCTCAATCATCTCATCCAGGGGGCCCCTGTAGAACATCACACTCCTTAAACAAGGAGATGGCAATCCTATGTCTATCACTAGTGCCCTAACCTGATTCAAGCTCACCATCCAAGATAGTCTATAATCATTGTCTTTCAAATGATATTGAACTACCTCAAAACAATGACAATCATCATTTAGAAACACAAGTGATCTCAAGTCAGAGGAAATGTGCCACTTGTTGCAATCAAGGAATATTCACATTGTGACAAACAACTGAATATCCTAGTAGGGTCTGTCCAGTACATCCAATGTACCCATGAGTCTACACCTTATTCCATGCTCGAAGCATCCTATAAGATTAGAACACATATTAGTCTCAATCATATCAAGGCTGTCTCATGTTCACCAAGATATCTCGACTAAGGACATAAAGCTTGTCAGCCTAGCTGAACAGCTTTGAGACATTATTCAGAAGTACACTTATTACAGCAGACAAGGTAACAAACTGAATAACAACCATGCCTTTATAAATAGAAGAGTTTATTACATGATACTGTTACAATCCCAAGGCCTCAAACATTAGCCTAAGGGCATACCCCAACAATCTCCCACTTGCACTTAATCTAATGGTTGAGAAATCTCAAACCCATATTGTTACAGTGCTTTTCATGCTTCTACTGCGCCAGAGGCTTGGTAAGCGGGTCTGCCAGATTGTCATCTGTATGAACCTTGCATATTTTGATCTCGCCACGTTCAATGATCTCCCGGATCAAATGAAACCGTCTCTGTATGTGCTTGGACTTCTGGTGCGACCGTGGTTCCTTTGCTTGTGCGATTGCTCCAGTGTTATCACAGAAGATAACCAAAGGATCTGCACTCGAAGGAACGACACCAAGTTCCCGTAAGAACTTACGAATCCAGACTGCCTCCTTGGATGCTTCCGAGGCTGCAACATACTCGGCTTCTGTTGTGGAATCAGCAACAGTTGACTGTTTGAAACTCTTCCACACCACTGCTCCACCATTCAAGCTAAAAACATAGCCTGATTGCGATCGGAAATCATCCTGGTCCGACTGGAACGAAGCGTCAGTATATCCTTCAATACTGAGTTCTTCCTGACCACCATATATCAAGAACATATCTTTGGTCCTCCGCAGATATTTTAAAATGTTCTTGACTGCAATCCAGTGCGCCATACCTGGATTACTTTGGAACCGACTGGTCACGCTTAACCCGTAAGCGACGTCTGGGCGAGTACACAACATCGCATACATAATGGATCCAATAGCCGAAGCATAAGGCGTATTGTCCATTTCATCTTTCTCAGTCTGTGTTTGCGGACACTGACTCTTCGAAAGATTCAGACCATGTCTGACTGGAAGATATCCTCGTTTAGAATTCTCTAAATGAAATCTCTCCAGGACTTTATCGATGTAAGTACTCTGGCACAACCCGAGAAGCCTCTTAGATCTATCCCTGTAGATCTTCACACCTAATACATAGGCTGCTTCTCCTAGATCTTTCATCTGGAAACATTTCCTTAGCCATGCCTTAACCGCATGCATTTCAGGAATGTCATTTCCAATGATCAAGATATCATCGACGTAGAGGACTAGGAATGTAATTACGCTCCCACTAAACCTCTTATATACACACGGGTCATCCTCGTTCTTGATGAAACCAAATTCAGTAACTGATTCATCAAAACGAATATTCCAGCTTCTTGATGCTTGTTTAAGTCCATAAATAGACTTCTTTAACTTGCATATTTTATGACGATCTGATGGATTAGTGAAACCCTCAGGTTGTGTCATATACACATCCTCGTCCAGATTTCCATTAAGGAAAGCTGTCTTCACATCCATCTGCCAGATCTCATAATCATAATATGCAGCTATCGCGAAAAGAATCCGAATAGACTTAAACATAGCCACAGGTGAGAAAGTTTCATCATAATCTATCCCGTAGATTTGTTTGAAACCTTTCGCAACTAGCCTGCCTTTATAGGTAACCACGTTACCATCCATGTCAATCTTCTTCTTGAAGATCCATTTACAGCCTATAGGGATTACTCCCGGAGGCGGATCAACCAAATCCCAGACTTGGTTATCTGACATGGAGTCCATCTCGGCTCGCATAGCTTCAAGCCATCTAGCTGACTCCGGTCCACTGACCGCATCCGCATAAGTGAGGGGTTCATCATTATCAATGGTGTAGACTCCGTCATAGCGCTCAGGCTGTCGACGGATCCTTCCCGATCTTCGCGGTTCCCGTGATATCTGAGCCTCAGGTTGTTCAGTAACCTGATCTACCGGCTCAGGCTCATCCAACTGTGCTTGACTACTTTGCCCTTCCTCTGGATTCTCATCCAGCTTTATTTCTCTCCCACTGGCCTCTTGCAGAAGAAACTCCTTCTCAAGAAATATGGCCGTCCGAGCAACAAATACTTTGTTCTCCTTGGGATCGTAGAAATAATAACCCTTAGTTTCCTTAGGGTAACCGACAAAGATGCATTTCTCAGATCTGCTCTCTAGTTTCCCAGAGGCGAGCTTTTTGACATAAGCCTCGCAACCCCAGATCCTGATAAATGTCAAACTTGGCTGTTTCCCATACCATAACTCATATGGCGTCTTTGAAACTGCCTTGGATGGCACTCGGTTTAGTACCTTTGCAGCTGTTTCCAGTGCAAAACCCCAAAAGGAGTATGGAAGAGTAGCCTGACTCATCATAGAACGAACCATATCAAGTAACGTTCTATTTCTCCTCTCGGACACACCATTCCATTGTGGTGTTCCTGGTGGAGTGAGCTGTGAGATAATCCCACACTCTTTCAGATAGTCAGTAAACGCATGACTTAGGTATTCTCCACCTCGATCTGAGCGAAGTGTCTTGATATTTCGGCCTAGCTGATTTTGTACTTCATTCTTGAACTCTTTGAACTTGTCAAAAGATTCACTTTTATGTCTCATCAGATAGACATAACCATACCTACTGAAATCATCAGTAAAGGTAATGAAGTACTGATAGCCACCTCTGGCATGTTTACTAAATGGCCCACACACATCACTGTGTATAAGGTCAAGTAAACCTGAAGCCCTTTGACCTTTGTGAGGAAAAGGTGACTTCGTCATTTTACCCATTAAACAAGCCTTGCATGTATCAATCTCCACATAGGAGAATGATCCCAGCAGTCCATAATCATGCAACCGCTTAATGCGCTTCTCGTTTATATGGCCTAAACGACTATGCCATAGCAAGGTGCTGTCATCAGCATACTTGGCTTTCTTATTATCAATGTTTTGTATCGAATGTTCCATGTCCAACATGAACAACCCATTGTTAATTGAACCAGTAGCATACACAATATTATCTAGAGAAAGTACACACTTTGAAATCTTGCATTCAAAGGCAAATCCTTTCCTGACAAGAGCAGGAATGGAGATAATATTCTTGGTAATACTGGGTACAAAATAACAATTGTTTAATTCTAATACAATGCCAGATGGTAAAGAAATGAAATAGTCTCCTACAGCAACAGTAGCAATCCGTGCCCCGTTTCCAACGCGTAGGTCTACCTCATGCTGTCCCACCTGTCTTCTTCTCCTGAGTTCCTGTACATTTGAACAAATGTGAACTCCACATGCAGTGTCCAACACCCATGAAATAGAAGAAGATGAAACCATGACTTCCGTCACGTAAATACCTGAGCCAGAAGCGATGCTTCCCCTCTTGTCTCCTTGGAGCGCTTTACAGTCCTTTTTCCAGTGACCCAGCTGGCCACAGTGGAAACACCTGTATTCCTTGGACCGCTTAACCTTTTGCTTCAGAGCCTTGTTGTAGTTCTTGACAGGGGCCTTGCCCTTCTTCCCCTTCTTCTTGTTCCTTGAAGGAACCATTAAGACAGAGGTCGAAGGCTTACCCTTCAGAGTTTCCTCAGTAGTCAAGAGCATATTCAGCAGCTCTGCCGGAGTACAATCGATTTTGTTCATATTAAAGTTAATGATGAACGCATCGAAAGAGGGCGGAAGAGACTGCAGAATAATGTCTACAGCAAGCTCCTGGTTAATGGTATGCCCCAGTTTCTCCAGAGCCTCCTTGTGCCCAATCATCTTGAGCACGAGAGCTCCCACTAGGCTCCCTTCAGCCAGTTTGCTCTGAAAGAACAGCTTCGTCAGATTATAGCGTTCTGTCCTCGCCTGTGCAGCATATAGCATCTTGAGGTTCGCTATAATTTCTATAGCCGACATATCCTCATGCTGACGCTGCAGCGGTGGCGTCATAGACGCTAGCATCAGGCAAGCGACATCAATGCTATCATTGACGTGCTTTTCATAGGCATCCCGAACCGCCCTTGCGGCGTTCGGAGCGGGTTGCGGCGGTATCGCCGTCTCGAGGACATACAGTTTCCTCTCTGCCTTAAGAACGATCTTAAGGTGTCCAAACCAGTCAGAGAAGTTCGGCCCAGCAAACTTCTCCCTTTCCAGTAGGGATCGCACATTGAAGCTCATGGTGTTCGTTGCTGCAGGAATCTACAACAATGCAAGAACAACAAGGTCAGTATCAATGTCAAGAATCAATCAGGACTTAAGAAAGATTCTTTTTCTCACTATTTTATCTGGCTGGAAAATCCAGCAAAACAGCCCGAAAGAGTAGAACTCTTTTAGTGAGATGGGATCCAGATTTCATACTTGGTCTCCGCGTCCCGCTCAGGCGAGATAAGATGCACAGAGAGTACAAGCACTAATTTCTGGTAGGCAGTCCCTGCCAATCGCCAACCCGTGCGATTCCCCTTCATCTGGGCAATCCAGCCGACTGTGCCAACTGAGTTGGTACAACACAATCTCTGACCCCACAGATGGCTGCCTCCATGTGCTACCATATGCGCCACATATGTAGCCTACATGGTCAAGCTGACCCGACCTACTCCCTGGACCACCACGTGCTATGCTGAGCAACGAGAAGGGATAAATCCCTACTCTGTAACACGCAGGTGTAATCACACACCGTCTGAAGATAGATGGACGTGCCCACTGAGTGGGTACAACACGGCTCCAACGATAGTCAGAACAGTGAGGTTTCGCGTCAGAAGGCTTACGAGCTTGATATTTTAGCGTTGGATTTTAACGGTCTTTTATCTTCCTCACTATCATGCAATTCCTATGGTGATAGCAGAAGATAAATTAAAACATGCTGTTCTACTTATAAAGCAATAAAAGAAAGCATGAATCTTATGTGGTAAAAGCCCATAGCCTAAGTAAGACCTTAACCTAACTTAAGTCTTGACTTGCTTTTCATCATGGGGCTTTTGCTGCTCATCTGGCCCAAACCAGGGCCCAAGCGCCATCTGCAGATCTGGTGCGCCCACCAGGAATATGCGCCAGGTCCTAGGGTCGAACCCTAGACCTCCCACCTGGTCAAGCCACTTGCTGCATGCGCCTCTGCCAAGTGTGCTCAGTGCTCTTGTCTGATTAATTTACAAATTAATCTATCTAGACAAGATTGACTCGCAGGTCAATTACATTTTATAAATTAAGTACAAGGTGATTCGCAGATCACAATTAAAATTAATTTACAAAATCATTACCAGGCACGCAGGCCCCAGCACAGCACACATTTAACTTGGGCAGCCCACATAAGATGAAATAAACATACATATGCATCAATCATCATGTGATCCATTCATGAAATTAAATTTCGAAAAACCCCATGGGTATGAATTTTAATTTCCTTATAGGCCCTACAACCTTACAACGGTCCATTACTAGGGATCCACTCATCCAACCTAGTCAGATCCATTGCCCTTGCATGCACCAAGTCCTAACTGACTTGAGTTGACCCAGTGGTCAAACATGCATGCGGCAGGGCTGAACGACCACTATGAGATCTGGCAAACGGGTGTGACCCCGGGCCTAACTCAAGTGCGTTCATAAAGTGTCTCCATCAGACATCGCTACACGCCTTTGATGCAGTCGACCTAGAGCCACCTATAGCTTACGCACAGGTGCTCTCTGGTCGACCCATCTAGGCTGTCAGATAGTCTGATCAGACCAGTTGGATCTAACTTAGAGGACGACTTCAACCCTAATAACCCGTCTAAGGGTTTACTGCAGGCGCCATTTAGATCTAATGGTAAGCGCGCAAGTCATTTTATTTTTTTGTAAGATAAACATCAAACACAACTTATAGAAGCGCTACCCATACATGCGCCAACAACAATACATAACTAGTAAAGTTTCGCATGTAGTCTAGATCTAGTAACATGGCGCATACAAGGATCACAAATCACAGCAAACATATTTATCATGCATAAAAGCCTGCTCTGATACCAATTGCAGGAGTCCCCTTCAAGGGGGAGAGCAAGCGGATAAAACCCCTTTCAAGAGGGGGGCGCAAAACCCTAATACATGCACATAGAACACTATTGCATGGGCGGAAATTAGGGCATCAAGAATCGGTTGCATGATATATATGATCAACTATGAAAAACCGATTGCAAATATCAAGAAGAATCATACCATCGCCATTCGTTGGATGGTGTGTTGGAATCAAAGACCGAAAGGGATCTTCTCCCTAGTCGACGCACACACGATGAGGAATGGCTTCTCCTTGTCGTCTTTGTGCTAGCAAAGCTTCAAGGGTCCTTTGCGCGTGGAGGAGATGAGATCCTTTGGGCTTGGCGAAGAAGAACTTCCTCTACACTCGTCGAGAGCTTTGTCACACGAGAAGAGAGAAAAATCGTCCAAGGTGATGAGAGGCGATTGAGCGAACGTTGTAATCAACGTGGAGGCGTTGCTATCCAAAAATAGCAACCCATTACTCTCAACGGTTATGCGTTCACATGAAGTGAACCGTAACTCCTTCACCCCATTCGAATCTTTGAACCAAGCGCTCACAAGATGAGCCGGTTCAAATGACTTTGGTCCAAGACCAAATCAGCCCAAGCAATGGTCGATCTTATTGAACCTCAAGGCTCAAGATCACCGTTGATCTCAAGATGCTCCTGATCTCACCGATCTAGCATCAAATCTCTCGATCGAAGCTTACCGATCTCAAGCCCTAATCAATCAAACATGATCAGACCAGATCTCACTTACAATCAGAGTTTAAAACCTCTTTAAACTGAACCTAAACAATTCAGTCCACACGATCTGACTTAAGTAAGCCATATCATCAAATTGTGCGACCCTAAGGGTTTCCTATACCTGTCGGTAACGATAACTCACGTTATCACGATCAGTGAGGGGTATCTAGCAACACATCACTGTCTCCCGATAGAAAGGAAAGAGTCTTCCAAGACTTCACCCAAACCACAGCACAAGTGTGACTCTAACTCACAAGGCATGCATCTTTCCTTTGCCACTGGATGTTCTTATTGGACAAGCGTGTCAAGCTTGTAGCTCCAATATGATAAGCATGATTAGATCAGATGAACACAGTCACCTGAGTATGGCCATACACTTTCTCAATCATCTCATCCAGGGGGCCCCTGTAGAACATCACACTCCTTAAACAAGGAGATGGCAATCCTATGTCTATCACTAGTGCCCTAACCTGATTCAAGCTCACCATCCAAGATAGTCTATAATCATTGTCTTTCAAATGATATTGAACTACCTCAAAACAATGACAATCATCATTTAGAAACACAAGTGATCTCAAGTCAGAGGAAATGTGCCACTTGTTGCAATCAAGGAATATTCACATTGTGACAAACAACTGAATATCCTAGTAGGGTCTGTCCAGTACATCCAATGTACCCATGAGTCTACACCTTATTCCATGCTCGAAGCATCCTATAAGATTAGAACACATATTAGTCTCAATCATATCAAGGCTGTCTCATGTTCACCAAGATATCTCGACTAAGGACATAAAGCTTGTCAGCCTAGCTGAACAGCTTTGAGACATTATTCAGAAGTACACTTATTACAGCAGACAAGGTAACAAACTGAATAACAACCATGCCTTTATAAACAGAAGAGTTTATTACATGATACTGTTACAATCCCAAGGCCTCAAACATTAGCCTAAGGGCATACCCCAACACTTTTTGCCTCTGGAGAAAGCTACAATTTCAAACTTAAAAGGCTGCGAAGGAAGGCGCGATGGCGAACAATCAATCACTTAGGGATTTTGCTGTAACTAACATTTAGGGTTTCAATTCCAACATTGTTCACCCGACTGTGGAGGCGAATCACTTTGAGTTAAAGCCACCATTGATCACCATGGTTCATCAGAACCAATTTGGGGGTTCTCCCACACAGGATCCTAACTTACATCTTGCTGTTTTTCTATAATATTGTGACACCGTAAAGGTAAACGGTGTATCTTCTGATGCTATAAGACTGAGGTTATTTCCATTTTATCTCATGGATTGTGCACGCGTGTGACTCTATTCTCTTTCTCTAGGATTGATTACTACTTGGGAGGAACTTTCACGTGCGTTTCTAACAAAATATTTCCCACCTAGCAAAATAGTGCAGCTACGAAACATGATAACCTGTTTTGGCCAGAAGTAGGGAGAATCACTCTATGACGCTTGGGATAGCTTCAAGGAACTCTAGCACATGTGTCCGCACCATGGGCTTGAGTGATGGGTCTTAATCCATATTTTGTACAATGGATTGGACTATAGCACAAAGCTTATGGTAGACGCTGCGGCTGGGGATGTTATCATGAGCAAAAATGTTGAAGACGCGATGATATGGCTTGAGGACATGACTATGAATTACAATCATTAGTCCAACGAGCGAGGTACTACATTAGCAGTTACAGGTAAGTATAGCAACGATTCGTTGACATCCCTCGCTACAAAGGTTGATTCTCTATCCTAGAAACTAGATTCTTTTACTTTTCCTACTAATGCAGTGAACTCTGTTTCTTGTGAGGTTTGTGGCATTGCAGGTCATGTTTCTGCCGATTGTTAGCTTTTAGCCTCGCCATAGGAAGAATTTTGTCAGGAGTAAGTGAACGCCTTAGGCAACTACAACTAGCCTACAACTAGCGACAAGTGAATGATCCATATTCGTTGACCTATAACCCAGGCTGGAGGAATCACCCTAATTTGTCCTACAAGAATAATCAAGGGCAAGTTCCTTAGCAGAACAATAGGGCACCACTAGTTTTCCAGCCCAGGCAATATAATCAGCCCCAAAAGTCTAACCTAGAGTCCCTTTTAGAAAACTTCGTTGTTGCTTAGAAAAAGCACAACGAAGATGTCTCTGATGCTATTAAGCATCTAACATCTCATGTGGATGCTTTGGTGACTCATAACAAGATGTTAGAGAGCCAGATAGCTCAGTAGGCAAACACTTCAAATAGGCCTACAGGTAAGTTTCCAGCACAACTAGAGATGAACCCTAGGGAACATTGTAACTCCATTACCATTATAAGTGGTGAATATTTAGATGAGCCTAGGGTTCCAGATGAGGAACCTACACCTATAACGAGTGAAGAGCAGCTTAAGGAGCTTTTACCTGATAAGGAGATGCCAGTGGAAATAGAGAAGGAGCAGGTCTACGTAGGTCCTCCTACGTATGTTCCACCTATCTCTTTCCCTCAGAGGCTAGTAAAGGCAGAGCTAGAAAAGCAGTTTGGCGAATCTCTTGAGTGTAAAATCAAAAAACATGGCACTGTGACACTAATAACGATCCGCAAGTGCACGGATTTATCAAAGTAATAAAAAGATATCGTTCCCGATGAGGACTATGTAGCTAAGTACTGACTTCTTGATATGTTTGAATTTAGGCGGAATCAATACTTGGTTATTCTAACTTCTAAGTACGACACAAACTTAGAACAGCTTTTTAAAGGACTTGAAATCTAAAGCATCGGGAATTCATGGGTTCGCCACACTGATAAACATGAATTGTGTAAAAATAACTCAGTTAATAAACTTATCTATCCTGAAAGGTACTTTTCCTAAGGTACATATCACTTCCTTCCGGAGCATGATACGGTATCTAATTAGATTAATTCCCTCCTCTCGTGACAGTTAATCTAACTAGATCCCTTAAGTTATATGAAAAGTAGGTTAATCCCTTCAAACGAATCCGAACTACTCCCGTGATCGGATTCGTAGGTTTAATCAAAATAGATCGGACGTTAGCGATTCACCTCTCGGTCCTTCTCACAACGTCTAAGACATAAAGTTACTTGGCCAGGGTAATTTACGGGATGAATGCAATTTCAATCAAATCAAGAAGATAAAATTATATTAAAAGAGCAAAAGTATAAATTAATCCATGCAAATCAATGGGCTACGCCCAATCAATCCCGAAAAGGTATCTACTCGCTCATATTATCAAGAGAATATATGTTTTTGATGAACAAGAAAGATCTCATAAGAATCACAAAGAAATCACAAAAAAATTGATGAAACCGTCTTCTCCTCAGTCTGGAGATGAGGATTGAAGGATCAATCGTCGAAATCGTGTGAAATCTTGCCGGAATATACTTTGAAATCAAGTCGTCGCCCTTGTTGTCGCCGCCGCTCGTGTTCGTCTGACCAGAAGCTCTCTAACCCTCCAAAAATCCCATTTTTTATAGTTGGACCGATTTAGAACTCATCAGGGAACGGTTCTGCGAAGTCTGGTTCAATTTTGGTTTGAATCGGTGAAGAGACAAGTGAAAAACTCGTCGGGCGAAAGTTTTTATGGCCCGTGATACGTTTACGGCTGAGGCCATAAATGTTTCTGTGTATAATGCTTTCAGTCACAGAAAGTTTCACGGCCCGTGATAGAATTACGGCTTCACCCGTGAAAGTTTCTGTTCATTCCGACACTTAGCCGTTTTCAACTTCCGTTCCTCATCACGTTCACGGCCGAACCCATATTTACGGTCAAGGCCGTAAAAGTCTCATTCTTCACCGTTTTTGCCCCAAATTCGTCGTGAAGGCTCGTGATCTCCTTGGGAATCATGCTTTGGCTTCAAAACTCTTGAAATCCTTCATTTTTACGTCATTTTACCTATATTTTCATAAAAACCAAGAAAAGTGAAGATTCCGTGCAAAGTAACGCAAAAGCACTAAAAATAGCAGAAAATCCTGCAATTAAGCCAAAAATATGATTTAAAATATAGGTAAAAACATGGTGTAAATGCAACTCATCAAAATACCCTAGACCTAAAATTTTGCTTGTCCTCAAGCAATACCTCGATATGTATAAAGAATGTAAAGATAAGAAACACTCATTTGTTTTTGCCCCTAATAATATCCTTAGTCCACAAATTAAGTAATCAATCTTTCAAACTCAAGTAATTCAAGAAAAATCATAATAGAGATAAATTCCCAAGAGGTTACAATCCAAGAAAGATAAAATTCACAATTCATGTCATAATATTCATCCTTCACACACTAAGTATCAAATACTCTCATCTTAATAAATCTATCTTACTTAATAGATAAAATTTCCACTTCAAGAATTTCAGTGATGTTAAAGATAAGAGACTTTTAATGCAATTTGGTCTTTAAACGGTTATGTGCCCTTTCCTGTTAGCATCATAACATTGTTTAAAGTGTACCACATAGTGGTATAATTTAACTCATATTCTCAATCATAAAGTCAGCAGAGTTGTCCACTCGACCTACGGCTTTCTCTTTTTCTCCATTTTTTTCTATTAGACTTCAATTCATGACTTCGGTACCACTGCCAAATTTAACAGTGCCAAGTAGAGGAGTCTTTTCTTTTTTTTTTCTCTTTTTTTTTTCTAAAGAAAGCCGGTCAGTGGCATGGTACTTAAATCGTTATCGATACTTGATCGCAACAGATTTAAAGTATACCAATTTGTGGTATAATATAACTCATGACTTAAGATTTCTCAACTATAGGAGTTGGAGCAAATCTCAATTTAAAGAGATATCACCAAATTCTATTCCATAAAATTTTCCATCAAGCAAAAATAGATAAATTAAACTTCAAGTAATAAGATACTGTGCACGTGTCATATGAACATATAACAATACACATATGCATTTTATCAATACCAGAATTGAATTTACTCAACAATTTAAGTCTACATGAAATTTCAAAAATTCCCTAAGTCATCAAATCAATCACTCAAAATGTTTCCTGAGTTCAAAATTAAGGGTAAAACAAATTTGATTATCCTTAACAATCATAAACATTCAGAATACATATTTATAAAGCTTTGAAGAGAAAGCAATATATGAAGGACACCCTAGACTTAAAATGTTGCATATACATAAACATAAAATATCAATGAATGATAGATTTCAGAAAAATTTTGCTAAAGTTTCCCTTAAAATATGAGAGAAATCCTATGCAGTTATATCAAAGATGAAAACATGACTCAGAAAAATCTAAAAACTATATCACGTCAAAGATAATCACATTTATCATGGTAAATAAGTTTCAAACATTAAACACCGTCATGTTTCACTATCAAAATCATATTAACCATACCCACAAAGAAATTGCCGCAAGAATAAAGGTTGGTATATGAATCACGATTGCACCTGTGATAGTCTCGTTGATCATCTTTTCTTCATGTAAAAATTTTCTAAAAATTCCTACATATAAAAAAACTTATTAAAAGATTTTCTATCAATAAAAATTCATCAATACATGCTGCAAAAATTTCTAAGAATTAAATAAAATCAAGAACTAAAAGCTGAATGCAAAAATTCAATAAATTCAAAAACTTTGGGCTGCCTCCCAAAAGCGCTTGTTTAAGGTCATTAGCTTGACCATAGCTAGGATTAAGGATGTTCGGATGGGTCGGACAGGATCAAATACACTTCTTCCTCAATTTGTTCATCTCCAAAATATTGCTTTAGGTGCTGCCCATTCACTTTGAAACTTTCTTGTCCTTCTTTTGATATCTCTATCGCGTCATATGGGTATACTCTCTGAACTATAAAGGGCCCCGACCAGCGACTCTTCAATTTTCCGGGAAACAATATGAGGCGTGAGTTATATAGTAAAACTTTGTCTCCTTCAAAAAATTCTTTCTTTGAAATCCGCTGATCATGCCACTTTTTGGTGCGCTCTTTATATATCTGGGCATTTTCATAAGCAGAAGTCCTGATCTCATCTAATTCATTCAGTTGAAATATTCTTCTTTCCTTAGCATTCTTTAGGTCATAATTTAGCCTCTTCACCGCCCAATAGGCTCTCTGCTCGATTTCCACTAGTAAATGGCAAGATTTGCCATAAACAACTTGGAATGGAGACATACCCAGAGGGGTCTTGAAGGCTGTCCTGTAAGCCCAAAGAGCATCGTCAAGCTTTAGTGCCCAATCCTTCCTTGCTCCTAACACAGTCCTCTCTAAAATCTTCTTTATCTCACGATTTGAAACCTCAGCTTGTCCACTTGTTTGCGGGTGGTACAGTGTAGCAATCTTGTGGTGTACTCCATATTTCCTTAATAATGCTTTGAGCTTATTTTCAATAAAATGAGATCCTCCGTCACTAATCAGAACTCCGGGAACACTGAATCTAGGAAAAATTATCTTCTTAAACAGCCTGGCCACCGCACGCGAATCGTTAGTGGCTTCGGCAGATGCTTCAATCCATTTGGACACATAATCCACGCAAAGAAGAATGTATTTCTTCCCACAAGATATGGGGAAAGGCCCCATAAAGTCAATTCCCTAGATATCAAAGATTTCTACTTCCAAAATCCCATGCTGAGGAAGTTCATCTTTTCTAGTGATATTACCAGCTCGCTGGCATTTATCACATGATTAGATAAATTTTCTAGCATCACGAAAAATTGTTGGCCAATAGAATCCTGACTGGAGAATTTTGAATGCTGTCTTTGGCACGCTGGCATGTCCCCCATAAGGTGAAGAATGACATTGAGAAAGTACGTCTTGAATCTCTTCCTCTGGCAGACATCTTCTAAACAAGTTATCTGCACATCGTCGATATAGATATGGCTCATCCCAGTAAAAATGCTTAACGTCTGCCTTGAATTTCTTTCTCCCTTGAAATGTCAAATCAGGTGGCATGATATTGGACACAAGGAAGTTTACAATATCTGCATACCATGGTGCCTCTTGTCTAATGATAGCATACAGGTATTCTTCCTGGAAAGAATCATTAATCTCCAAATTATCTTCATTGTTCTCTTCCTTGGTCAGTCTAGACAAATGATCTGCCACTAAATTTTCTGCCCCTTTCTTATCTTTTATCTCAAAATCGAATTCTTGTAAGAGAAGTATCCATCTAATTAATCTGGGCTTTGCATCTTTTTTATTTACTAGATATTTGATCGCCGAATGATCTGTAAAAACAACAACCTTAGAATTAATAATATAGGAGCAAAATTTATTAAAAGCAAAAACTATGGCTAGAAGCTCTTTTTCGGTTGTTGCATAGTTTATTTGCGCCCCGTCTAAAGTTTTGCTGGCATAATAAATGGCATGGAGTCTGTTGTCCTTTCGCTGCCCCAACACCGCCCCCACTGCTTGGTCGCTTGTGTCGCACATCAACTCATAAGGGAGGGACCAATCTGGTGGTTGCATGATCGGTGCAGAGATAAGAGCCTTCTTCAATTTCTCAAAAGCTTCAGCACAATCCCTGTCAAATTGAAAATCAATATCATTAGCCAATAAATTTGTGAGAGGCCTAGCAATTTTAGAAAAATCTTGAATAAATCTTCGATAAAACCCGGCGTGTCCCAAAAAACTTCGGATCCCTCTGACTGACGTGGGTGGAGGTAGCTTCTCAATAACTTCGACCTTGGCCTTATCCACTTCAATACCTCTCCTTGAGATACGATGCCCTAGAACAATTCCTTCTTGGACCATAAAATGACATTTCTCCCAATTAAGAACCAGGTTTACTGTTGGGAAACCCCAGGGATATTTTACAGATTTTTCAGAGACAAATACAATGCACAGCGGAATAATATCCCCGAAACAGGCCGGTCCCAAAAACCCAGTGAATATCGCATGCGAGGGAGTCTACACAATGAGATAGAATATACCTTAAAGCAAGATGAGACCGATGTCAAGATAGGCGCCCAAGCATGCGCCCTCTGCAGTCTCACACACACGGATGCCTCAAGTCCTCTTCTTCCACACCCATGCCCGGTGCTAGCCTCGGGAAGAATATCAAAACCTTAGTCCACTTTCTTCACAACTTGCGCCACCTCCAAGGTATATGCGCTAAGGATGAAGAAGGATGAAGGAGAGGGAAGCCGCCAAGCACCAAATTCCTTGTGCCAAGAGGAAAGGAAGATCAAGGCTTGCGGCTAGGGTTTGATGGAAGAGATCACTTGCGCCTCTTGCCCTTGCTCTCGCCTCTCTCTATGTTCTCAAGCCTCCAAGGAGTAGAATATTTGAGAGGAGGCGTCTAGGGCCTCTTATATAGAGTAAGAGGCGCTCAGGGTTAGGGCTAGGCACATAATGAAGTAACTTTGGCCATCCAAAACCCCATTATACCTCTTAGGCGCCAATAGGGTTGGATCTCTCCCCATTATACCCCTTAGGCGCCAATGGGGTTGTTATTGGGCCTCATTGGGTAATGAGCAAACCCAAACTTCATTAATCCAACGCAATCCAAAACCAAATATGACCTAACCATGGTCAAATTCGGGTCAACCCACAAAAAATGAAGTTTGGCTCCAATAACATCCTTCCATCTCATCAAGCCCATCGGCGCTGATGAAATCTCCCAAATAGATCTGAGTCATCCAATAACTCGATCATAAGGCTTCTCGATCAATACGAGAACTCGAGTATCAAGGTGTGCGACCCTATAGGTTCCTCTAACGTCGGCAGTGCTAACCAAAGGTCACCACAAGCAGTGAGTGGCACCTAGCAGTGCATCGCTGCTACCCAGGTCATTGGAATGGATTTCGATATCGATATCCCCATCATCGCAACTAGGTACAAATGCATTCCAGTCTCTTTGCCGAACTAATATCCGATTGGACAAGTGTGTCACCACTTGTTTTCATCCAATCTCATGGTTATGACTAAATCAGGTCTCACCTGGGTATGGCCATACACTTTCAGTCATAGAACCATAGAGGAGCTCAATGGATATCAAACTTTCCTTAGGAAGGGGGCAAATCCTCTGTCTGTCCATTGACCTTCTCATGTGGGTCGTGACATGCTCAATGACAACCGTTATTACCCCCCAACTACGGCGAGGTGTTAGGTTGTATTGAAGCCTATCCCTAACCATATAGAATAGCCAATGACCTCAAGTCAAGGGATCAATGCATCTCCTATCACTTGTGAGGATAACTCGTGACACCAAGTCATTGCCTCACAGCGGGTTGTTCCAATATATCCACCACTGATATGTTGGGATATGCCCTTAAGGCTAATGTTTGAGGCCTTTGGGATTGTAACAGTATCATGTAATAAACTGTTATGTTTATAAAGGCATGGTTGTTATTCAGTTAAGCTACATTGTCTGCTGCAATATATGTTCTTCTGAATAATGTCTCAAAGTTGTTCAGCTAGGCTGACATGCAGTTAAGTCCTTAGTCGAGATATCTTGGTGAACTTGAGACAGCCTTGATATGCTTGAGACTAATATGTGTTCTAATCTTATAGGATGCTTCGAGCATGGAATAAGATGTAGACTCATGGGTACATTGGATGTACTGGACAGACCCTACTAGGATATTCAATTGCTTGTCACAATGTGAATAATCCTTGTTTGCTACAAGTGGCACATCTCCTCTGACTTGAGATCACTTGTGTTTCTAAATGATGATTGTCATTGTTTTGAGGTAGTTCAATATCATTTGAAAGATAATGGTCATAGACTATCTTGGATAATGATCATGAGTCAGGTTAGGGCACTAGTGATAGACATAGGATTGCCGTCTCCTTGTTTAAGGAGTGTGGTGTTCTAAAGGGGCCCCCCCCGGCTGAGATGATTGAGAAAGTGTATGGCCATACCCAGGTGACTATGCTCATCTGATCTAATCATGCTCATCATATTGGAGCTACAAGCTTGACACGCTTGTCCAATAAGAACACCCAGTGGCAAAGGAAATATGTATGCCTAGTGAAAAGGATTCACACTTGAGCTGTGTTTTGGGTGTAGTCTTGGAAGACTCTTTCCTTTATATCGGGAGACAGTGATGTGTTGCTAGATACCCCTCACTGATCGTGATAACGTAAGTTATCGTTACCGACATTTAAAGGAAACCCTCAGGGTCGCACAATTTGATGATATGGCTTACTTAAGTCAGATCGTGTGGACTGAATTGTTTCGGTTCAGTTTAAAGGGATTTAAACTCTGATTGTAAGTGAGATCTGGTCTGATCATGTTTGATTGATTAGGGCTTGAGATCGGTAAGCTTCGATCGAGAGTGTTGATGCTAGATCGATCAGATCAGAAGCATCTGGAGATGAATGGTCAGATCTAGGACCTTAGGGTCTAATTCGATCTAGACTTAATGTTTGGGCTGATTTGGTTTGGTCATTGAACCAAACATCTTGAACCGGCTCATGAGTTGAGCGCAAGGTTCAGGTGGGAGAAGAGAGTTGCGCATGGTTCACTTGGTGAACGCATAACGCATGTAATCAAGGCTTGCTATTTTGGGAACTTTCGGTTTTCAAAGTGGGAACGTTTCCACGTTCACTTGCAACGCCTCCTCTCTATTCCTCTCGCTAATTCGCTCTTGGCATTGGACGACTCACGGCTGGCGGCGTGAAGGTTGACGACAAGAGGATTCGGCCAAATTTTCATCTCATCATCCCTCAAACGATCAAGGAAGCTTTGGAGCATTGCTAGCACAAATCGCCCCAAAGAAGTAGGCCTTCTTCCTCTTGTGTGCGACAACCTTTGGAGGAGATCTCTTTTGCTTTCTTCTTCCAAGACACCATCCAAGAGATGGCGACGGTATGGATCCTTCTCATATCTATCTAAGTTGATCATATGCGATATAAAGATCTATGAAAGCCCTTCTTCCGCTTGCAAAATTTTATGCGCCACCCTAATAGGGTTTTCGCCCCCCCTCTTGAAAGGGGTTCCTTCAATTGGTATCAGAGCAGGTTTATATCTATGCATATGATTGCTTAATGCTATATTGTGATCCTTGTTTGCAACACATGCTTAGATCTATAGCTTACATGCGAATATGATCACATGTTTTATGTTTGCGCATGTTTCACACTAGGCGCATCTTTGTGATCTTTGTTGTTGATGTTTTATCAAAAGAATATCACTTGCGCGCCTATCATTAGACTAAGCGCCTACTATAAACCCTTAGACGGGTTAGTAGGGTTGAAGTCATCCTCTAGGTTAGATCCAACTAGTCTGATCAGACCATCTGACAGCCTAGATGGGTCGACCAGATAGCACCCTTGCGCAAGCAAGAGGTGGCTATAGGTCGGCTGCATCTAGGTGTGTAGCGATGTCTGGTTGAGACGTCTGTTGAACGCACATGAGTTAGGCCCGGGCTCACACCCGTTTGCCAGACCTCATCGTGGTTGTTCAGCCCTTGGTGCATGCATAGTTGACCACTGGGTTGACTCAAGTCAGTTAGGACTTGGTGCATGCAAGGGCACAGGATCTGACTAGATTGGATGAGTGGATCCCTATTATTGTACCGTTGTAAGGTTGTGGGGGCATATAAGAAAATTAAATTTGATGCCAATGCGGTTTTCGAAATTTTGTTTTCTTATTGGATCACATGCTGAGGTTTGATGCCATATTGCCTGTTTATTTAATCTTATGTGGGCTGCCCATGTTAAATGTGTGCTGTGCTGGGGCCTGCGTGCCTGGTAAATTTTGTAAATTAATTTTTATATTGTGATCTGCGAATCACATTGCATTTAATTTATAAAATGTAATTGACCTGCGAGTCAATCTTGTCTAGATAGATTAATATGTAAATTAATCAGACAAGAGCACTGAGCACACTTGGCAGAGGCGCATGCAGCAGTGGCTAGACCAGGTGGGAGGTCTAGGGTTCGACCCTAGGACCTGGCGCATTTTCCTGGTGGGCGCACCAGAGCTGCAGATGGCGCTTGGGCCCTGGTTTGGGCCAGATGAGCAGCAAAAGCAAGTGAAGACTTAAGTTTATTTAAGGTCTTACTTAGGCTATGGGCTTTTACCACATAAGATCCATGCTTTCTTTTATTGTTTAATATTAGAATTGCATGATTAGTTTATCTTCTGCTATCACCATAGGAAGTGCATGATAGTGAAGAAGATAAAAGACCGTTAAAATCCAACGATTAAATATCAAGCTCGTAAGCCTTCTGACGCGAAACCTCACTGTTCTGATTATCGTTGGAGCCGTGTTGTACCCACTCAGTGGGCATGTCCATCTATCTTCAGACGGTGTGTGATTTCACCTGCGTGTTACAGAGAAGGGATTTATCGCTTCTCGTTGCTCAGCATAGCACGTGGTGGTCCAGGGTGTAGGTCGGGTCAGCTTGGCCATGTAGGCTACATATGTGGCGCATATGGTAGCACATGGAGGCAGCCATCTGTGGGATCAGAGATTGTGTTGTACCAACTCAGTTGGCACAGTCTGCTGGATCGCCCAGATGAAGGGGAATCGCACAGGTTGGCGATTGGCAGGGACTGCCTACCAGAGATTAGTGCTTGTCATCTCTGTGCATCTTATCTCGCCTGAGCGGGACGCGGAGACCAAGTATGAAATCTGGATCCCATCTCACTAAAAGAGTTCTACTCTTTCGGGCTGTTTTGCTGGATTTTTCAGCCAAATAAAATAGTGAGAGAAAGAATCATTCTTAAGTCCTGATTGATTCTTAACATTGATACTGACCTTGCTGTTCTTGCATTGTTGTAGATTCCTGCAGCAACGAACACCATGAGCTTCAATGTGCGATCCCTACTGGAAAGGGAGAAGTTTGCTGGGCCAAACTTCTCGGACTGGTACGGACACCTTAAGATTGTTCTTAAGGCAGAGAGGAAACTGTATGTCCTTGAGTCGGCGATACCGCCGCAGCCCGCTCCGAACGCCGCAAGGGCGGTTCGGGAAACCTATGAAAAGCACGTCAATGATAGCATTGATGTCGCTTGCCTGATGCTAGCGTCTATGACGCCACCGCTGCAGCGTCAGCATGAGGATATGTCGGCTATAGAAATTATAGCGAACCTCAAGATGCTGTATGCTGCACAGGCGAGGACAGAACGCTATAATCTGACGAAGCTCTTCTTTCAGAGCAAACTGGCTGAAGGGAGCCCAGTGGGAGCTCACGTGCTCAAGATGATTGGGCACAAAGAGCCTCTAGAAAAACTGGGGCATACCATCAACCAGGAGCTTGCTGTAGATATTATTCTGCAGTCTCTCCCGCCTTCATTCGACGCGTTCATTATTAACTTTAATATGAACAAAATCGACTGTACTCCGGCAGAGCTGCTCAATATGCTCTTGACTACTGAGGAAACTCTGAAGGGAAAGCCTTCAACCTCTGTCTTACTGGTTCCTTCTAGGAACAAGAAGAAGGGGAAGAAGGGCAAGGCCCCGGTCAAGAACTACAGCAAGGCTCTGAAACAGAAGGTAAAGCGGTCCAAGGAATACAGGTGTTTCCACTGTGGCCAGCTAGGTCACTGGAAAAAGGACTGTAAAGCGCTCCAAGGAGATAAGAGGGGAAGCATCGCTTCTGGCTCAGGTATATTCGTGACTGAAGTCATGTTTTCATCTTCTTCTATATCATGGGTGTTGGACACTGCATGTGGAGTTCACATTTGTTCAAATGTGCAGGAACTCAAGAGAAGAAGGCAGGTGGGACAGCATGAGGTAGACCTACGAGTAGGAAACGGGGCACGGGTTGCTGCTGTTGCTGTAGGAGACTATTTCATTTCTTTGCCATCTGGACTTGTATTGGAACTAAACAGTTGTTATTTTGTTCCCAGTATTACTAAAAATATTATCTCTATTCCTGCTCTTGTCAAGAAAGGATTTTCCTTTGAATGCAATATTTCAAAGTGTGTTTTATCTTATGATAATATTGTTTATGCAACTGGTTCAATTAACAATGGGTTATTCATGTTGGACATGGAATGTTCGATACAAAATATTGATAATAAGAAAGCCAAGTATGCTGATGACAGCACCTTGCTATGGCATAGTCGTTTAGGCCATATCAACGAGAAACGCATTTAGCGGTTGCATGAACATGGACTGCTGGGATCATTCTCCTATGAGGAGATTGATACATGCAAAGCTTGTTTGATGGGTAAAATGACGAAGTCGCCTTTTTCTCACAAAGGTCAAAGGGCTTCAGGTTTACTTGACCTTATACACAGTGATGTGTGTGGGCCATTTAGTAAACATGCCAGAGGTGGCTATCAATACTTCATTACCTTCACTGATGATTTCAGTAGGTACGGTTATGTCTATCTGATGAGACATAAGAGTGAATCTTTTGACAAGTTCAAAGAGTTCAAGAATGAAGTACAAAATCAGCTAGGCCGAAATATCAAGGCACTTCGCTCAGATCGAGGTGGAGAATACCTAAGTCATGCGTTTACTGACTATCTAAAGGAGTGTGGGATTATCTCACAGCTCACTCCACCAGGAACACCGCAATGGAATGGTGTGTCCGAGAGGAGAAATAGAACGTTACTTGATATGGTTCGTTCTATGATGAGTCAGGCTACTCTTCCATATTCCTTTTGGGGATTTGCACTGGAAACAGCTGCAAAGGTACTAAACCGAGTGCCATCCAAGGCAGTTTCTAAGACTCCATATCAGTTATGGTATGGGAAACAGCCAAGCTTGACATTTATCAGGATCTGGGCCTGCGAGGCTTATGTCAAAAAGCTCGCCTCTGGGAAACTGGAGAGCAGATCTGAGAAATGCATCTTTGTCGGTTACCCTAAGGAAACTAAGGGTTATTATTTCTACGATCCCAAAGAGAACAAGGTTTTTGTTGCTCGGACGGCCATATTTCTTGAGAAGGAGTTTCTTCTGCAAGAGGCCAGTGGGAGAGAAATAAAGCTGGAAGAGAATCCAGAGGAAGGACAAAGTAGTCAAGCGCAGTTGGATGAGCCTGAGCCGGTAGAACAGGTTATTGAACAACCTGAGGCTCAGACATCACGGGAACCGCGAAGATCGGGAAGGATCCGTCGTCAGCCTGAGCGCTATGACGGAGTCTACATCATTGATAATGATGAACCCCTCACTTATGCGGATGCGGTCAGTGGACCGGAGTCAGCGAGATGGCTTGAAGCTATGCGCGCCGAGATGGACTCCATGTCAGATAACCAAGTCTGGGATTTGGTTGATCCGCCTCCGGGAGTAATCCCTATAGGCTGCAAATGGATCTTCAAGAAGAAGATTGACATGGATGGTAACGTGGTTACCTATAAAGGCAGGCTTGTTGCGAAAGGTTTCAAACAAATCTACGGGATAGATTATGATGAAACTTTCTCACCTGTAGCCATGTTTAAGTCTATTCGGATTCTTTTCGCGATAGCAGCATATTATGATTATGAGATCTGGCAAATGGATGTGAAAACAGCTTTCCTGAATGGAAATCTGGATGAGGATGTGTACATGACACAACCTGAGGGTTTCACTGATCCATCAGATCGTCATAAGATATGCAAATTAAAGAAGTCCATTTATGGACTTAAGCAAGCATCAAGAAGCTGGAATATTCGTTTTGATGAATCAGTCACTGAATTTGGTTTCATCAAGAACGAGGATGACCCGTGTGTATATAAGAGGTTTAGTGGGAGCGTGATTACTTTCCTAGTCCTCTACGTCGATGATATCTTGATCATTGGAAACGACATTCCTGAAATGCATGCGGTTAAGGCATGGTTAAGGAAATGTTTCCAGATGAAAGATTTAGGAGAAGCGGCCTATGTATTAGGTGTGAAGATCTACAGGGATAGATCTAAGAGGCTTCTCGGGCTGTGCCAGAGTACTTACATCGATAAAGTCCTGGAGAGATTTCATTTAGAGAATTCTAAAAGAGGATATCTTCCAGTCAGACATGGTCTGAATCTTTCGAAGAGTCAGTGTCCACAAACACAGACTGAGAAAGATGAAATGGACAATACGCCTTATGCTTCGGCTATTGGATCCATTATGTATGCGATGTTGTGTACTCGCCCAGACGTCGCTTACGGGTTAAGCGTGACCAGTCGGTTCCAAAGTAATCCAGGTATGGCGCACTGGATTGCAGTCAAGAACATTTTGAAATATCTTCGGAGGACCAAAGATATGTTCTTGATATATGGTGGTCAGGAAGAACTCAGTATTGAAGGATATACTGACGCTTCGTTCCAGTCTGACCAGGATGATTTCCGATCGCAATCAAGCTATGTTTTTAGCTTGAATGGTGGAGCAGTGGTGTGGAAGAGTTTCAAACAGTCAACTGTTGCTGATTCCACAACAGAAGCCGAGTATGTTGCAGCCTCGGAAGCATCCAAGGAGGCTGTGTGGATTCGTAAGTTCGTGAGAGAACTTGGTGTCGTTCCTTCGAGTGCAAATCCTTTGGTTATCTTCTGTGATAACACTGGAGCAATTGCACAAGCAAAGGAACCACGGTCACACCAGAAGTCCAAGCACATACAGAGACGGTTTCACTTGATCCGGGAGATCATAGATCGTGGCGAGATCAAAGTCTGCAAGGTTCATACAGATGACAATCTGGCAGACCCGCTTACCAAGCCTCTGGCGCAGCAGAAGCATGAGAAGCACTGTAATAATATGGGTTTGAGATTTCTCAACCATTAGATTAAGTGCAAGTGGGAGATTGTTGGGATATGCCCTTAAGGCTAATGTTTGAGGCCTTTGGGATTGTAACAGTATCATGTAATAAACTGTTATGTTTATAAAGGCATGGTTGTTATTCAGTTAAACTACATTGTCTGCTGCAATATATGTTCTTCTGAATAATGTCTCAAAGTTGTTCAGCTAGGCTGACATGCAGTTAAGTCCTTAGTCGAGATATCTTGGTGAACTTGAGACAGCCTTGATATGCTTGAGACTAATATGTGTTCTAATCTTATAGGATGCTTCGAGCATGGAATAAGATGTAGACTCATGGGTACATTGGATGTACTGGACAGACCCTACTAGGATATTCAATTGCTTGTCACAATGTGAATAATCCTTGTTTGCTACAAGTGGCACATCTCCTCTGACTTGAGATCACTTGTGTTTCTAAATGATGATTGTCATTGTTTTGAGGTAGTTCAATATCATTTGAAAGATAATGGTCATAGACTATCTTGGATAATGATCATGAGTCAGGTTAGGGCACTAGTGATAGACATAGGATTGCCGTCTCCTTGTTTAAGGAGTGTGGTGTTCTAAAGGGGCCCCCCCCGGCTGAGATGATTGAGAAAGTGTATGGCCATACCCAGGTGACTATGCTCATCTGATCTAATCATGCTCATCATATTGGAGCTACAAGCTTGACACGCTTGTCCAATAAGAACACCCAGTGGCAAAGGAAATATGTATGCCTAGTGAAAAGGATTCACACTTGAGCTGTGTTTTGGGTGTAGTCTTGGAAGACTCTTTCCTTTATATCGGGAGACAGTGATGTGTTGCTAGATACCCCTCACTGATCGTGATAACGTAAGTTATCGTTACCGACATTTAAAGGAAACCCTCAGGGTCGCACAATTTGATGATATGGCTTACTTAAGTCAGATCGTGTGGACTGAATTGTTTCGGTTCAGTTTAAAGGGATTTAAACTCTGATTGTAAGTGAGATCTGGTCTGATCATGTTTGATTGATTAGGGCTTGAGATCGGTAAGCTTCGATCGAGAGTGTTGATGCTAGATCGATCAGATCAGAAGCATCTGGAGATGAATGGTCAGATCTAGGACCTTAGGGTCTAATTCGATCTAGACTTAATGTTTGGGCTGATTTGGTTTGGTCATTGAACCAAACATCTTGAACCGGCTCATGAGTTGAGCGCAAGGTTCAGGTGGGAGAAGAGAGTTGCGCATGGTTCACTTGGTGAACGCATAACGCATGTAATCAAGGCTTGCTATTTTGGGAACTTTCGGTTTTCAAAGTGGGAACGTTTCCACGTTCACTTGCAACGCCTCCTCTCTATTCCTCTCGCTAATTCGCTCTTGGCATTGGACGACTCACGGCTGGCGGCGTGAAGGTTGACGACAAGAGGATTCGGCCAAATTTTCATCTCATCATCCCTCAAACGATCAAGGAAGCTTTGGAGCATTGCTAGCACAAATCGCCCCAAAGAAGTAGGCCTTCTTCCTCTTGTGTGCGACAACCTTTGGAGGAGATCTCTTTTGCTTTCTTCTTCCAAGACACCATCCAAGAGATGGCGACGGTATGGATCCTTCTCATATCTATCTAAGTTGATCATATGCGATATAAAGATCTATGAAAGCCCTTCTTCCGCTTGCAAAATTTTATGCGCCACCCTAATAGGGTTTTCGCCCCCCCTCTTGAAAGGGGTTCCTTCATGATATACCCATATGTCCGCGTTAGCACCTCGTGCCTAACCAGCCCATATACCAGTCTCACAAGTATCAGAGCTGTCTCATATCCACTCAGGTACATCGACTGGGGACAATCATTTGAGCACAGATCCAATCTGTCTCCAGGGACATTATCATATAAGTACATAATCGTAGATGTAAGCAAATATAGATATTGACAATGCCAGAATGATATATATATATAAAATATCAACGTCAAATAGTACAATAATGGACCAAAACTAGGTCCTAGGGCATATACACCAACATTTATTAAAGAGTATATCTTTTAAAAACTTTGCGCAGGTGGGCATCTGTGACAAAGCATCCGTGAAAGGAATGTTGATGTATAACTTCTTTAGAATCTCCAGGAACTTGCGGAACTGCTTGTCCAACTTTGCCTTTGCTAGTCTCTGAGGGAATGGAACAGGCGGAACATACGCAGGCGGACTCACATATTTCTCTTTCTCATCCTCTACAGGCTTTTCTCTTTTAGGTTGTGGTTCTTCAGACTACTCTTTATCAGCCGTAGGCGTGATCTCCTCTTCTGACATCTGGGGTTCATCCAACTGCTTCCCACTTCTTGTAGTGATTGCACTGCAATTGTCTCTGGGGTTCACCTCTGGCTGCTCCGGTAGTCTCCTTGTAGGTCTGCTAGCCGTACTAGCTTGCTGTGCAATCTGATTCTCCAACATCTTGTTGTGGGTAGTTAAGGCTTCCACATAGGATGTCAGCTGCTTGATCTGGTCAGCATGGTCATCGGTTCTCTTTTGTTGCTTCATAACAACTTCCAGCATGGAATCAAAGTTTGACTTCGGGGGCTGCCCGTATTGCCTTGGTTGAAAGCCCGGTGGTGCCCTACTATTCTGCTGAGAATACTGAGGAGGAACTTGCTCTTGATTATTCTTGTAGGACAGGTTGGGGTGGTTCCTCCATCCTGGATTGTAGGTTGCAGAATATGGATCATTCGCAGGTCTCTGAGTGTAGTTCCCCACAGCGTTGACTTGCTCTTGATTAGACTCCTCTTGCGATGAAGCTATTATTTGGCATTCAGATGAATTGTGTCCTGTTACACCACATACCTCACCAGAAACTACATTAACTGCTCTCGATGGAAATGATAAAGAATCAAACTTCTGGACCAAAGAATCTACCTTTGCCGCCAGTGATGTCAGGGGATCATTGTGATACTTACCAAATCCTATGGAAGTAGTGTTCCGCTCACTCGACTAGTGGTTATGGTTCATGGCCATATCCTCGAGTAGAGCAGTTGCGTCTTTCAAGTTTTTGCTCATGATCGTGCCTCCAGCCGCAGCGTCCACCATCAATCTGGTGTTATAATCCAACCCATTGTAGAAGATATGGATTAAAACCCATTCCTTGAGTCTGTGGTGTGGGCACATGCGCTGGAGCTCCTTGAAGCATTCCCGGACGTCATAAAGTGATTCTCCCTCTTGTTGTGCGAAAGCTGTGATTCTGTTGCGCAGTTGGACAGTCTTGCTCGGTGGGAAATATTTATTCAAAAATGCCTTGGACAGCTCTTCCCACGTGGTGATGGATCCTGCCGGCATCGAGTACAACCATGCTCTAGCGCGGTCCCTAAGAGAAAAAGAGAATAATCTTAGTCTAATCGCATCAGATGAAACTCCGTTAACCTTTACAGTGTCACAATATTCAAGAAAAATGGCTAAATGAAGATTTAGGTCCTGATTTGGGGAACCCCCAAATTGATTTTGCTGGACCATCATCATTAGCGCTGGCTTTAACTCAAAGTTGTTCGCCTCTACGTTAGGTCGAACGATGCTAGAATTGAACCCTTGTATGTTTGGTGCCGCGAAGTCCCTCAAAGATTGATTGTTCTGGTTCGCCGCCATCTCTCCTTCTTCAGAGATCTTTTTGGTTGCAAATTGCAATCTCCTTCGAAGGCGAAAGGTGCGCTCAATTTCTGGGTCTTCTGGAAGCAAAACATCTGCACTAGAAACTCTGGGCATACAATGTGTAAGTACACAATAAAAAGAAAAGAATAATAAAAATTAATGGCAAAAGAAAAGAAAAATGTCTAATCTTCTAACTTATCAATTAGTCAATATTAACTATCCGTAGTCCCCAGCAACGGTGCCAAAAACTTGATAGCAATCCGCAAGTGCACGGATTTATCGAAGTAATAAAAAGATATCGTTCCCGACGAGGACTACATAGCTAAGTACTGACTTCTTGATATGTTTGAATTTAGGTGGAATCAATACTTGGTTGTTCTAACTTCTAAGTATGACACAAACTCAGAACAGCTTTTTAAAGGACTTGAAATCTTAAGCATCGGGAATTCATGGGTTCGCCACACCGATAAACATGAATCGTGTAAAAATAACTCAGTTAATAAACTTATCTATCCTGAAAGGTACTTTTCCTAAGGTACATATCACTTCCTCCTGGAGCATGATATGGTATCTAATTAGATTAACTCCCTACTCTCGTGACAATTAATATAACTAGATCCCTTAAGTTCTATGAAAAGTAGGTTAATCCCTTCAAACGAATCCGAACTACTCCCGTGATCGGATTCGTAGGTTTAATCGAAATAGATCGAACGTTAGCGATTCACCTCTCGGTCCTTCTCGCAACGTCTAAGACGTAAAGTTACTTGGCTAGGGTAATTTACGGGATGAATGCAATTTCCATCAAATCAAGAAGATAAAATTATATTAAAAGAGCAAAAGTATAAATTAATCCTTGCAAATCAGTGGGCTACGCCCAATCAATCCCGAAAAGGTATCTACTCGCTCATATTATCAAGAGAATACATGTTTTTGATGAATAAGAAAGATCTCATAAGAATTACAAAGAAATCACAAAAAAATTGATGAAACCGTCTTCTCCTCAGTCTGGAGATGAGGATTGAAGGATCAATCGTCGAAATCGTGTGAAATCTCGCCGGAATATGCTTCGAAATCAAGTCGTCGCCCTTGTTGTTGCCGCCGCTCATGTTCGTCCAACCAGAAGCTCTCTAACCCTCTAAAATCCCATCTTTTATAGTTGGACCGATTTAGAACTCATCAGGGAATGGTTCTGCGAAGTCTAGTTCAATTTCGGTTTGAATCGGTGAATAGACAAGTGAAAAACTCGTCGGGCGGAAGTTTTTACGGCCCGTGATACGTTTACGGCTGAGGCCGTAAATGTTTATGTGTATAATGCTTTCAGTCACAGAAAGTTTCACGGCCCGTGATAGAATTACGGCTTCACCCGTGAAAGTTTCTGTTCATTCTGACACTTAGCCTTTTTCAACTTCCGTTCGTCATCGCATTCACGGCCGAATCCATATTTACGGCCAAGGCCGTAAAAGTCTCGTTCTTCACTGTTTTTGCCCCAAATTCGTCGTGAAGGCTCGTGATCTCCTTGGGAATCATGCTTTGGCTTCAAAACTCTCAAAATCCTTCATTTTTACGTCATTTTACGTACATTTTCATAAAAACCAAGAAAAGTGAAGATTCCGTGCAAAGTAACGCAAAAGCACTAAAAATAGCACAAAATCCTGCAATTAAGCCCAAAATATGATTTAAAGTATAGGTGTAAACATGGTGTAAATGCAACTCATCAGACACTGATAGAGGAATGCAGTATTGTGAGTCAAAGCAAAATAACTCAAAAGTTAAAAGATCTTAGAAGCTTTTCTATTCCCTATCAGATTGGTGAGATGTCTTTCGAGCATGCCTTATGTGACTTGAGCGCAAGCATGAGCTTAATGCCTTTGTCTATTTGAAAAAAGATTGACATTGGGGATATGGAGCCGACGAGGGTTTTGCTTTAGCTTGCTAACCATTCTGTTGAACGTCCAGTGGGGATTTTGGAAGATATCCCACTCAAAGTCGGTAACTTCTTTATTCTAACTGGCTTTATAGTTTTGGACATGGAGGAAGACATGAGGCTACCTATAATCTTGGGTAGACCATTTTTTGCCATTGCGGGAACTATCATTGATATGAGGAACGAAAGGCTAACATTAAACATTCGTGAGTATAAAATAGAATTTGATTTATCTACAAGCTTAAAGAAACTTTCTTTTGCAGAGTCTTTCTACAATATTGAGATTGCAGAAAATGCAGCAAATGATAGCGATATCACCAACGTTAATAAGGATCCCTTGGAAGAAATCTTATGCACAATAAGAATAAGGGTAGGAAAAATAACACATGGCCATAATTACAAACGATAGACCTTTACCCATCTGTCAACTCGAAAAGGCGCGAGGATAATAAGGTACACACCATTCACTATGCCTCGAATTCACCAGAACATCTGTGATTGTAGCTATGGTCAAGGACCTTAAACTAGTGCTTTTTGGGAGGCAACCCAAGTTTCTGACCCTTATCGTCTTAAGTTTTAGATTTTGATTTTTTTTAGATTTTTAGAAATTTCTGCAACATGATTTGAGGAATTTTTATATAGATGAAAAGTCTCCAAACATGATTTGAGGAATTTTTATATAGATGAAAAGTCTTCAAACAAGTTGTCTTATACACAGAAATTTCTGCAACATGATTTGAGGAATTTTTATATAGATGAAAAGTCTCCAAACAAGTTGTCTTATACATAGAAATTTTTGGAAAATTTTTACTTGAAGAACAGGTTTTAGATGAGACATTCACGGTCACGGGCCATGAGTCCATCACAGGCCGTGGTATTATTTTGACAAAGAGACTTAAGGCATAGAAAGAATCACGGCCACAACCATGAACAACTCACGGGCCGTGAGTGACCTAGGTTTAAACTTAACGGGCAAGAGTTATCACGCCTATGCTCGTAAATCCCAAACTCTCACTGATTCCTCCCACCTTTGGCGACAATTTTTCTCTTCAGACCTCCTCCATCTCTGGCGAATCTTTCCGATGATCTTCACCATTTCTGGCCAGATTCCCTCAGAAATCGTTGGATGCTTTCAAGAATAAGGGTTTCGTCACTGACTTTTGTTTCTAGTCAAAATTCACTAAAATCAGTGAGCAAACTCTAGCTTAGAGTAATCTTTGGCTTCCTTATCAGATTTGCTACCCTTCAAGATTGATTGGATTCGAATTTCATCAATTTGTTGAAGTGTTTCTTTCAATTTTTTGAACGGGATTATTTCTGTGCATTGTAGCTTTACGGTTCTTGCAAAAACACTCTATATTTCTATGTATTTTGAGAATTATGGCACCAAAAAGAATAGTGAGGACTAGACCCTATGGGGCAGTGAGAAAGATAAGAAGACTAGGACCTTATCCTCCATGGTATCCTAGATATTGTTGGGAAACCCCGGGGATATTTTAAAAAATTTTCATGGAAAGCACAGCCGAAGAATAACCCCGAAATAGGCCAGTCACAAAAACCCAGTGAAGATCGTCATGCGAGGGAGTCAACACGATGAGATGAGAAGGTACCTTGAAGTAATTTGAGACGATGTCGATGTAGGCGCCCAAGTGTTCGCCCTCTACAGTCTCACACACACGGATGCTTTGAGTCTTCTTCTTCCACACCCGGTGCTAGCCTCGGGAAGAAGATCCAGGCCAAGGGAGTTCCTCTTGAACACTTGCGCCAATCACCAAGGTGGGAAAGCGCCAAGGGAAGAAGAGGAAGAAGATCTCTTTAATCTTGATGGAAGAAGAGGAGAAAATCTCTAAGAACCCCAAGCTTTCGCCCCTCCACTTGTCTCCACGCCTTCAAGAGGAATTAGTGCCATGAGATGGGCGGGCTAGGGTCTCTTTTATAGAGATCATGTGTGGCTTGGAGAAGAATTAGGAAAGCATGATTTTATGAATTAATTAATTAAATCCTAATCCAGTTAGGACTCTAATAAATTTAAATAAAATCAGCCCTATTAAATCTCCACAAAAATAGGACTCTAATTAATTAATTAATTAGCCCCTATTTTATCTCAAATGATTAATTCAAAATCAACTTTAATTAATCACATGATATTAATTAAGGCATAGGCACTAACCCTAGTCTAACTAGGGTTAAATATGTGCTTACCTTTTCTTCTCCTTAAGCCCAATTAACTTATCAGTAAGCCCAACTATATAATGGGCCTAGCCCAAGGTCCATTATGCATGTTAATCAACCCATTGGATCCAATCCAATTTAACCCAAGGTCAAATGAGGTTAACCATGGTTAATTTAGTCAATATACCAAAAATGGAAGTTGGCTTTAATAAGTTTCCTCCATCTCATCAGGCCCATTAGCGCTGATGAATCTCCTAAATAAATCTGAATTATCCAATAACTCAATCCAAATGCTATCCGAAAACTCGAGCATCAAGGTGTGCGACTCTGTAGGTTCCTTTGACGTTGGCAATGCTGACCTAAGGTCACCACAAGCAGTGAGTGGCACCTAGCAGTGCATCGCTGCTACCCAAGTCATCAGAATGGATATTGACATCGACTTCCCCATCATCGCTGTTAGTGTTTATGCCCTAGGACCTCAGGATGGTCCATTGGGATGGCATTGTCGTTGTCATGCAAGTTTGTACATCTGCGCATATGTACATTTGCATATACAATGTCCCTAAGAGATAGATTTTATCTAGTCTCTGTGTTTATCCCTGGTCAAGAATCATGGTGGATATGGGACAGCTATGATTCGCTTGAGACTAGTATATGCGCTGGTTGAGCACGGTTTGCTAACGTAGGCATATGGGTATATCAAGGGAGATATATTGGATCGACCCGCCGTGAGGATTCATCTTAGTGTCACGAGATGAATATCACAGTGATAGAGTTGCACTTGTCCTAGACTTGAGGGCATTGGTATCTCTATATAGTGATTGATGTACTTTGATGCAACCTAACGCTTCACCGTAAAAGGGAAGTCATAACGGTTGTCATTGGGTATGTCATAACCTACATGAGGGATTCAATGTGCCAATAGAGGATTTGCCCCTTCCTTACGGGGAAGCTTGATTGTCCATGACACCCTATATGGATGACTGAAAGTGTATGGCCATACCCAGGTGAGAACCTGATTTAGTCATGCCATATTATTGGGATTAATAAGTGTGATACACTTGCCCAATCTGGACATCAGTTGGCAAAAGGACAAAGCTGCACTTGTACTTTGTCGCAGTTTTAGGGGATGTCGATGATGACACCATTCTGATGACTTGGGTAGCAATTATGTACTGCTAGGTGCCACTCATTGCTTGTGATGATTTAGTCATCACTGCCAATGTCTGAAGAACCTACAGGGTCGCACACCTTGACACTCGAGTTCTCATACTGATCGTTTAGCCTCTGATCGAATCATTGTGTGATTCGGATCTTTTGGAGAACTAATGCATTGAGACTTTTATAGAGAAGATGATATTAGTTGGCAGGAGAATTCTTCTCTTGGCTAATTAATAAGCTTGGGCACAATTTATAATTAATTATGTCTGCGGGGATTCGAACCTATGACGCTTAATTGTGAGTGAGTGCCTATGCTTGGGCGCAATTTACAATTAATTGCGTATGCAGGGATTCGAACCCATGACGCTTAATTGTGAGTAGGCACCTATGCTCTTTATCCCACATGGTAAGTATCTCCAGTGTGCGTCTGGCTCTGCTATTATAAATAGAGAGGCCCACCTGGGAGATTCTTTTGGACCAGACTCTTCTCTTGTCTCTAGTTGTTGCCTCCCCTCTGCTCCTTGGCGTGAGGGTCTAGGTGGTGACGACAATAAAAGTTTTTTGGCATCAAAGGTTGGGACAAGTGGCAGTGCTACCCACTCCTTGTCGCCAACATCCCTTCTTCTCACTCTTATGAAATTCATGATTTTCGGTTTCTACACATGGGGATAGACCCTATGTGTGAGAATTTATTTCTCCTCATATTCATGGGATAGACCCACGATGTGAGACTTGTATCTAGATTTTGGGGCATGGACTGGGTGATTGCCCTAATCCATACAAGTTTGGGATTGCAAGTGGCATCGATAATCGGGGTATATATGGCCACTTATAGACTCCTGAGAGAAAACGAAAGATCTGAATTTTTGATAAGATCGCGGAGATTTAACGAACATGTTTTCTAATGAAAAACTAAAATCTGGTTCTGTAGTTTTTCATTGCATATAGAAGAGCATGTCTTAAGTGTTTTTCCTTAGGCATTTGATATGATCAAAGACAAGCCCCTATTGCCATGCTTGTGATGTATCAATGTGAGGCCTGCGTGCCACTTTCAATCTTGTGTTTTCAATTCTACATTGTAAATCAAATAGAAAGCTTTGATGACATTCTATGGCGTTTTCCTCTCTCTCTCCCTTGCGCATCTCTCAAGGTGGCGCAACTCTCACCTAGCCGAACCCTAGGGTGGCTTCTAGGGTTAAACCTAGGGGCGCATCTAAGGGGGTGGCGGCTAGGGTTAGGGTTGGCACACCTCACCTCCGAAGGTGGCGCATCCCCTTGTTTGACCTAACTTTGAAGTAACTTCTAGGGTTACCTAGTTGGTTCACTTAAGGGATGATGGTTGGGTAAGGAGGTGGTGCAACCTAGTTAAGCAAGCAAAGGGGGCTGACCTTCATCCTCAACCAAATCCACATGGCTTCTAGGCTTCCTAGTGGCACATGCATGGGTTCAAGGGCTGATGATAAAGGAAAAGCAACCTAAGGGGGCTGATCTAACTCTTTGACCGAACCTTGATGCCTTTTAGGTCTCCTAGTGGCGCATATTGAGGTTCAAGGGTTGAGGAAGAGGATTGGCACTACAAGCTTGCAAAGGGCTGGTCTTCTACCATTAGCCAAGAGCTTGAAGGTCCATTGGACGCTTCTTAAGTTCATGGGCTGATGGAGGAAGGTCGAGCGCCAATGATGCTTGATGGCACTTCCAAGCAAAGGGGGCGCACCTCTAGGTGGCGCACCTTGCAAAGGATGATTCATATCAAGCATTGAGGTGAGATACCTAGCATAGAGATGGCACATGGATGTTTGGCCGAACCCTAGGAGGAGTCTAGGGCTTGCGAGCTATCTTCCAGGAAGAGATATGAGTTGGCTGAATCCTAGGAGGAGCCTATGGTTTCCTGGATGGTGCCTTTAGGGTTCGCGAGCTGACCCATGGAGATGAAGACCTAGGTGGCGCACCTCGGGGCCTTGGAGCAGAGCCCTTAGGGCACTCGGGGATGAGCTAAGGACTTGCATATACAATGTCCCTAAGAGATAGATTTTATCTAGTCTTTGTGTTTATCCCTGGTCGAGAATCATGGTGGTTATGGGACAGCTATGATTCGCTTGAGACTAGTATATGCGCTGGTTGAGCACGGGTTGCTAACGCAGGCATATGGGTATATCAAGGGAGATATACTGGATCGACCCGCTGTGAGGATTCATCTCAGTGTCACGAGATGAATATCACAGTGACAGAGTTGCGCTTGTCCTAGACTTGATGGCATTGGTATCTCTATATAGTGATTGATGTACTTTGATGCAATCTAACGCTTCGCTGTAAAAGGGAAGTCATAACGGTTGTCATTGGGTATGTCATAACCTACATGAGGGATTCAATGTGCCAATAGAGGATTTACCCCTTCCTTACGGGAAAGCTTGATTGTCCATGGCGCCCTATATGGATGACTGAAAGTGTATGACCATACCTAGGTGAGAACCTGATTTAGTCATGCCATATTATTGGGATTAACAAGTGTGACACACTTGCCCAATCTGGACATCAGTTGGCAAAAGGACAAAGCTGCACTTGTACTTTATCGCAGTTTTAGGGGATGTCGATGATGACACCATTCTTATGACTTGGGTAGCAATGATGTACTGCTAGGTGCCACTCATTGCTTGTGATGATTTAGTCATCATTGCCAATGTCTGAAGAACCTACAGGTTCGCACACCTTGACACTCGAGTTCTCATACTGATCGTTTAGCCTCTGATCGAATCATTGTGTGATTCGGATCTTTTGGAGAACATGCATTGAGACTTTTATAGAGGAGATGATATTAGTTGGCAGGAGAATTCTTCTCTTGGCTAATTAATAAGCTTGGGCGCAATTTATAATTAATTATGTCTGCGGGGATTCGAACCCATGACGCTTAATTGTGAGTAGGCGCCTATGCTTGGGTGCAATTTACAATTAATTGCGTATGCAGGGATTTGAACCCATGACGCTTAATTGTGAGTAGGTGTCTATGCTCTTTATCCCACATAGGAAGTATCTCTAGTGTGCGTCTGGCTCTGCTATTATAAATAGAGAGGCCCACCAGGGAGATTCTTTTGTACCAGACTCTTCTCTTGTCTCTAGTTGTCGCCTCCCCTCTGCTCCTTGGCGTGAGGGTCTAGGTGGTGACGACAATAAAAGTTTTTCGGCATCAAAGGTTGGGACAAGTGGCAGTGCTACCCACTCCTTGTCGCCAACATCCCTTCTTCTCCTTGGCAGTGGCACAAGTTGAGAAGGCTAGAGGCGTGGATCTCATCTTCCGGGGCTAGCACCCAACGCAGAGATTGGAGAGGATTCGAGGAGTCTGTGTGTGCGCGATTGCAGAGGACGGGCCCTTGCGCGTCTTTATCATTGGCCACTTTTAAAAGTTGCTTGATAAGGTACTGCCCCTATCACATCCCTTGTATTCTTCGTAAGTTGGTCCTTGTTGAATTAGGAATCTCGTTTCGGGCTCGCTTCTGCTGTTTTCATTTTTTTATAGCCCAGGGATTCCCAACAATCGCAACTAGGCACTGATGCATTATAGTCCCTTTGCCAAACTGATATCCAATTAGACGAGTGTGTCACCACTTATTTTAACCCAATCACATGGTTATGACTAAATCAGGTTCTCACCTGGGTATGGCCATACACTTTTAGTCATAGAACCATAAGGGGATATCAAGCTTCCCTCAGGAAGGGGCAAATCCTCAATCTGTCAATTGATCTTCTCATATGGGTCATGACGTACTCTATGACAACCGTTATGACTTCCCAACTATGGCGAGATGTTAGGTTGTATCAAAGCATGTCCCTAACCACATAGAAGAGTCAATGACCTCAAGTCTAGGGATCAACATATCTCCTGTCACTTGTGAGGGTAACTCATGACGCCGAGTCATTGCCTCATAGCGGGTCGATCCAGTATATCTACCACTGATATACCCATATGTTTTTGTTAGCGTTTTGTACCTAACTAGCCCATATACCAGTCTCTCATGTACCATAGTTGTCCCATATCTACTAAGGTACTTGACTGGGGACAAAAAGTTTGAGCATAGATCTAATCTGTCTCCAGGGACATTATCACATAAGTACACATTCTCAAATGTAAACAAATGATGATAACGATAATGCGAGAATGATATATAAATATCAATGTTAAGTAGTACAATAATGGACTAATATTAGGTCCTAGGGCATATACACCAACAATCTCCCAGTTGCACTAAGACTTAGAGGTTGAGGAATCTCAACCCCATATCTCTATCATGACCATCATGCTTCTACTACGTGAAAGTCCCTAAGGGGCGGGGCGAAACCCTAATAGGCGCATATCAGAGGATTCTTAGCAGAAGAATCTAGGGTTTCTAAGGATCGGTTTGCATATATCTATGATCAACTTGAATAGATCGATAAAGATTCTTACCAATGCCATTTCTTGGATGGCAACTTGGAAGCAGAGAGTGATGCCGCTCTCCTCCAAAGCAGAGGCACACAAGATGAGTCTCGGCTTCTTCTTGTTGCTCCTTGTGCTAGCAAGGCTCCAAGAGTCCTGATCGAATGAAGGGAGAAGAGATGATCTCTTTTGCTTGGCCGAGTCCTCCTCTTGTCGTCAACCTCTACACACAAGAGAGTGAGTCGTCGTGAGCAATAGGGGGCGAGAGGCGAGAATAGGGAGAGCTACTCGAACGTGAGGCGTGGTCTCATTTTGAGATCATGGCTTCTAAAAATAGCAAGCCACCACATGCGATCATGCGTTCACACCAAGTGAACGATCGCAACTTCCTCTACCCTTGAACCATGCGCTCACTTGATGAGCCGGTTCATTTCATTTGGTTCAAGGACCAAATTAAGCCAAGCCTTGATCCAGATCACATTAAACCAAAAGGCTTAAGATCTGACCATTCATCTCTTGATGCTCTTGATCTCACCGATCTAGCATCCAATCTCTCGATCGAAGCTTACCGATCTCAAGCCCTAATCAATCAAACATGATCAGACCAGATCTCACTTACAATCAGAGTTTAAATCCCATTAAACTGAACTAAAAACAATTCAGTCCACACGATCTGACATAAGTAAGCCATATCATCAAATTGTGCGACCCTAAGGGTTTCCTTTAAATGTCGGTAACGATAACTTACGTTATCACGATCAGTGAGGGGTATCTAGCAACACATCACTGTCTCCCGATATAAAGGAAAGAGTCTTCCAAGACTACACCCAAACCACAGCACAAGTGTGAATCCACTTCACTAGGCATACATGTTTCCTTTGCCACTGGATGTTCTTATTGGACAAGCGTGTCAAGCCTGTAATTCCAATATGATGAGAATGATTAGATCAGATGAAACATAGTCATCTGGGTATGGCCATACACTTTCTCAATCATCTCATACAGGGGGCCCCTATAGAACATCACACTCCTTCCAAGGAGACGGCAATCCTATATCTATCACTAGCGCCCTAACATGACTCATGCTCATTATCCAAGATAGTCTATAACCATTATGTTTCAAATGATATTGAACTACCTCAAAACAATGCCAATCATCATTTAGAAACACAAGTGATCTCAAGTCAGAGGAAGTATGCCACTTGTTTGCATATAAGGATTATTCACATTGTGACAAGCAATTGAATATCCTAAGTAGGGTCTGTCCAGTACATCCAATGTACCCATGAGTCTACATCTTATTTCATGCTCGAAGCATCCTATAAGATTAGAACACATATTAGTCTCAATCATATCAAGGCTGTCTCATGTTCACCAAGATATCTCGACTAAGGACAAAACTGCATGTCAGCCAAGCTGAACAGCTTTGAGACATTATTCAGAAGTATACATATTGCAGCAGATAATGTAACAACCTGAATAACAACCATTGCCTTTATAAACATTGAGTTTATACATGATACTGATATAATCCCAAGGCCTCAAACATTAGCCTTATGGGCATACCCCAACACTACGCCACCTTGGTCAATGGGTTTGCTAGATTGTTCTCTGTGTCAACTCTGCTAATCTTAACATCACCTCAATCAATGATCTCTCTAATCAGGTGAAATCTCCTTAGTATGTGTTTGGACCTTTGATGAGACTGTGGTTCCTTTACCTATGCAATCGCCCCATTATTATCACAATAGAGCTCAATGGGATCCATAACAGTTGGAACCACCTAAAGATCAGAAACGAACTTCCTTATCCAAATAGCTTCTTTGGCTGCCTCAGAAGCGGCGACATACTCAGCCTCGGTCGTAGAATCTGCTATGGTGGATTGCTTGAATCTTTTCCAGCAAACAACTCCTCCATTCAATTTGAACATATAGCCGGCCTGTGATCTAAAGTCGTCTGGGTCTAACTGGAATGATGCATCTGTGTAGCCCTGAACACTGAACTCTTTTTATCCTCCATAGACCAAGAACAGATCCTTAGTTCTTCTCAGATACTTCAGGATATTCTTTACAGCCACCCAGTGCTGCAGACCTGGATTGGATTGGTATCGGCTGGTTATGCTCACAGCATAAGCCACATCTGGTCTAGTACATAACATTGCATACATGATCGAGCCTACTGCCGAAGCATAGGGCACTCGACTCATGTCATCCCTCTCAGCCTGTGTGGTGGGACACTAGCTCTTCGAGAGAGTAAGGCCATGTCTCACTAGAAGATATCCTTTCTTGGATTGCTTCAAGTTAAACCTCTCCAGGACCTTATCAATGTAGGTACTTTGACTAAGGGCCAAAAGCCTCTTGGATCTATCCCGGTAGATCCTTACGCCTAAATATAGGTGGCCTCCCCTAAGTCCTTTATCTCGAAACACCTCCCTAACCATGTCTCTAGGGATGTCATTTCCGATGAGTAGTATGTCATCGACATACAAGACCAGAAAAATCACCAAGCTCCCACTGAATTTTCTGTACACACAGGCGTCATCTTCACTTTTGATAAAGCCATAGTCTCTCACAGCTTCATCAAATCGAAGATTCCAACTTCGAGATGCTTGCTTTGATCCATAAATGGATCTCTTTAGCCTATAAACCTTATTGACATCTGTAGGATGGATGAAGCAATCAGGTTGTGTCATGTACACATCCTTAGTCAGTTTTCCATTAAGGAACGCTATCTTAACATCCATCTGCCATATCTCATAGTCATGATATGCAGCTATAGCAAGCAGAATCCGAATGGATTTGATCATGGCAACTGGCGAAAAAGTTTCATCATAGTCCACCCCATGGACCTGTTTGAATCCTTTAGCCACAAGTCTTCCTTTATAGGTAACTATATTGCCATCCATGTCAGTCTTCCTCTTGAAGACCCATTTACACCCTATGGGTTTTACTCCATCAGGTAGCTCAACCAAATCCCATACTTGGTTAGCTGACATGGAATCCATCTCGGATCGCATGGCCTCAAGCCATCTCTCGGAGTCTGGTCCACTGACCTCCTCATCATAGGTCCTGAGCTCATCCTCAATGATGAAGATCCCGTCATGTTGAGTTGGCAGCGACCCATACCTCTCAGGCGCACGACGAATCCTCCCAGACCTATGTGGGGCCTGTGTTTGAGCCTCAGGTTGCCCAGCAACCGGTGCATGTGGCTCAGAGTCCATCTCTGTGTCATGTGGTTGTACTTGGACCTCATCCAAGTCAAACTTCCTCCCATTAACTTCTTTCATGAGAAATTCTTTCTTTAGAAAGACAGCACCCCGAGCAATAAAAATTTTGTTCTCGGTGGGAACATAGAAGTAGTGTCCTTTAGTTTCCTTAGGATACCCCACAAACACGCATTTATCAGATCTGGGCTCTTGCTTATTAGAATCCTGACGTTTGACATAAGTCTCACATTCCCAGATTTTGATAAAAGAGAGGTTAGGGTATTTCCCACTCCATACCTCGTATGGTATCTTGGAGACACTCTTAGATAGAACGTTATTCAGTATAAGAGAAGCTGTCTCAAGTGCAAAACCCCAAAATGAGGGTGGTAGAGTTGCATGACTCATCGTGGATCGAACCATGTCCAACAAGATTTGATTTCTCCTTTCAGACACACCATTCCATTGAGGTGTTCTAGGAGGAGTGAGTTGGGATAAGATCCCATACTCTTAGATAGTCAAAGAACTCACTGCTCAGGTACTCTCCACCACGATCTGATCGAAGAGTTTTAATGGATCTACCAAGCTGGTTCTCTACTTCATGTCTGAACTCCTTAAATTTCTCAAAGGATTTAGATTTATGTCTCATCAGATAGACATAACCATATCTACTGAAATCATCAGTAAATGTGATGAAGTAGTTGTACCCTCCTCTGGCTTGTTTACTAAATGACCCACACACATCACTGTGTATAAGATCCAAAAACCCCAAGGATATTTTAAAAAAATTTCATAGAAAGCATAGTGGAAGAATAACCCCAAAACAGGCCAGTCCCAAAAACCCAGTGAAGATCGTTATGCAAGGGAGTCAACACGATGAGATGAGAAGGTACCTTGAAGCAATTTGAGACGATGTCGATGTAGGCGCCCAAGTGTGCGCCCTCTACAGTCTCACACACACGGATGCTTCGAGTCTTCTTCTTCCACACCCGGTGCTAGCCACGGGAAGAAGATCCACGCCAAGGGAGTTCCTCTTGAACACTTGCGCCAATCACCAAGGTGGGGAAGCGCCAAGGGAAGAAGAGGAAGAAGATCTCTTTAATCTTGATGGAAGAAGAGGAGAAAATCTCTAAGAACCCCAAGCTTTCGCCCCTCCACTTGTCTCCACGCCTCCAAGAGGAATTAGTGCCATGAGAGGGGCGGGCTAAGGTCTCTTTTATAGAGATCATGTGTGGCTTGGAGAAGAATTAGGAGAGCATGATTTTAGGAATTAATTAATTAAATCCTAATCCAATTAGGACTCTAATAAATTTAAATAAAATCAGCCCTATTAAATCTCCACAAAAATAGGACTCTAATTAATTAATTAATTAGCCCCTATTTTATCTCAAATGATTAATTCAAAATCAGCTTTAATTAATCACATGATATTAATTAAGGCATAGGCGCTATCCGTAGTCTAACTAGGGTTAAATATGCGCTTACCTTTTCTTCTCCTTAAGCCCAATTAACTTATCAGTAAGCCCAACTATATAATGGGCCTAGCCCAAGGACCATTATGCATGTTAATCAACCCATTGGATCCAATCCAATTTAACCCAAGGTCAAACGAGGTTAACCATAGTTAATTTGGTCAATATGCCAAAAATAGAAGTTGGCTTTAATAAGTTTCTTCCATCTCATCAGACCATGGCGCTGATGAATCTCCCAAATAGATCTGAATTATCCAATAACTCGATCTAAAGGCTATCCGATCAATACGAAAACTCGAACATCAAGGTGTGCGACCCTGTAGGTTCCTTTGACGTTGGCAGTGCTGACCTAAGGTCACCACAAGCAGTGAGTGGCACCTAGTAGTGCATCGCTGCTACCCAAGTCATCGAAATGGATATCGACATCGACATCCCCATCATCGCAACTAGGCACTGATGCATTATAGTCCCTTTGCCAAACTGATATCCGATTGGACAAGTGTGTCACCACTTGTTTTAACCCAATCACATGGTTATGACTAAATCAGGTTCTCACCTGGGTATGACCATACACTTTCAGTCATAGAACCATAAGGGGCCCTGTGGATATCAAGCTTCCCTTAGGAAGGGGCAAATCCTCTATCTGTCAATTAATCTTCTCATATGGGTCGTGACATACTCAATGACAACCATTATGACCTCCCAACTACGGCGAGATGTTAGGTTGTATCAAAGCATATCCCTAACCACATAGAAGAGTCAATGACCTCAAGTCTAGGGATCAACACATCTCCTGTCACTTGTGAGGATAACTTATGACACCAAGTCATTGCCTCACAGCGGGTCGATCCAGTATATCTACCACTGATATACCCATATGTTTGCGTTAGCGTTTCGTACCTAACCAGCCCATATACTAGTCTCTCATGTACCATAGCTGTCCCATATCTACTAAGGTACTTGACTGGGGGCAAAAAGTTTGAGCACATATCCAATCTGTCTCCAGGGACATTATCACATAAGTACATATTCACAGAAGTAAACAAATGATGATAACGACAATGCCAGAATGATATATAAATATCAATGTTAAGTAGTACAATAATGAACCAATATTAGGTCTTAGGGCATATACACCAACAGATATAAGATGGTCCATGGGGTTCTCCCTCATCATTTTGAACTCGCACAGATGTCAGTTGTAGAGTCCCCAATCCCTTGTTGGTGTATATGCTCTAGGACCTAGTTTTGGTCCGTCTTTGTACTACTTAACTCTGATATTTATATATCATTCTAGCATTGTCATTATCTATGTTTGTTTACATCTGCGATTATGTACTTACATGATAATGTCCCTGGAGACAGATTGGATCTGTGCTCAAATGGTTGTCCCAGTCAATGTACCTGAGTGGATATGAGACAGCTCTGGTACTTGTGAGACTAGTATATGGGCTGGTCAGACATGAGGTGCCAACGTAGGCATATGGGTATGTCAGTGGTGGATATACTGGACCGACCCGCTGTGAGGCTACTGATAAGTGATTTTTACACCATATTTTTGCCTATGTTTTAGATCATATTTTGGGCTTATTTGCATGATTTTGTGTTACTTTTAGTGTTTTTATCTTACTTTGCATAGAATCTTCACTTTTTTTGGTTTTATTGAAAATGTAGGTAAAAAGGCATAAAAATGATGGATTTTTTGGGTTTTGAAGCCAAAGCATGATTCCCGAGGAGATCACAGCTCACACGTCCAATTTGGGGCGAAAATGGTGAAGAATGAGAGATTTACGGCCTTGGCCGTAATTGTGGATTCGGCCGTAAACGCGGCGTCGAGCGGAGAACGAAAATCGGCTAAGTTAAGAAGTTCACCGAAACTTTCACAGGCAAGGCCGTAATTCCATCACGGGCCGTAAAAGTTTCTGTGACCAAAAGCATTATACACCGAAAGAATTACAGCCGAAGCCATAAACACATCACGGGCCGTAAAAGTTTTTACCCGACGAGTTTTTCGCTCGATTCTCACTCTTTTTGAACCGGATTTGGACCAAACTTCGCAGAACCATTCCTTGATGGGTTCTAAACCGGTCTAAATATCAAAGATGGGATTTTGATCGGATCAAAGGGGGCTTCTACGGATGAAAGCGGACGGCGCTGACGACAAGGGCGAAAATGTGTTTTCAACCATTTTTCCGGCAAGATTTTCCCTGAAGACAACGATAGATCAGTCAATCCTCATCTTCAGATCAAGGAGAAGGCGGCTCTGTGGTTCTTTTAGTGATTTCTTGCAATCTTTCATGCGTTTTCTTGTTCATCAAAACATCATGTATTTCAATTCTAACATGAGCGAGTAGAAACCTTTGTCGGGATGATTGGGCGTAGCCCAATGACTTTTATAAGTTAATACATGTTTTGCTATTTTCATTAGAATTTATCTGCATGATTTGGTTGAAATTTCGCTTATCTTGTAATTTACCCTGGCCACGTATTTTTACATCTTAGATGTTGCGAGAAGGACCGGGAGGTGAATCGTAACGTCTGATCTATTTCAACTAGACCTACGAATCCAATCACGGGAGTAGTTTGGATTCGTTTGAAGGATTAACCAACGCTTCATAGAGCTTAAAGGGTTTAATTAGGTTAACTATCACGGGAGTAGTTAGTTAATCTAGTTAAATACTGTACTACACTTCGGGAGGAGGTAGTACTCACTTTAGGAAGAGTTCCTTTCATGCTAGATAATTTCTGTGAATTAGTTATTTATTTAAAGGCTCATAATTGTCAAAGTGGCGAACCCATAAATTCCCGACTCGTTGAAATCTGAAACCCTTAAAAGCTGTTCCAAGTTTGCATGTTCGCATAAGTTAGGAAAACAAACCATTGATTTTGTTAGCCTAAATTTAAACAAGTTGAAAAGTCAGTACTTAGCTTCGTAGTCCCTGTGGGATCGATAATTTTTATTACTTCAATAAATCCGTGCACTTGCAGATTGCTATCAACTACGACTTGGTGTCATGAGTTATCCTCACAAGTGATAGGAGATGCATTGATCTCTTGACTTGAGGTCATTGACCATTCTATATGGTAAGGGACATGCTTTGATACAACCTAACACCTCACCATAGTTGGGAGGTCATAACGGTTGTCATTGAGCATGTTACGACCCATATGAGAAGGTCAATGTACAGACAGAGGATTTGCCCCTTCCTAAGGGAAGCTTGATATCCATGGAGCTACTTTATGGTTCTATGACTGAAATTGTATGGCCATACTGTTGGAGTATGCCCTTAAGACTAATGTTTGAGGCCTTGGGTTATTATCAGTATCATGTATAAACTTTATGTTTATAAAGGCAATGGTTGTTATTCAGGTTGTTGCATTATCTGCTGCTATATGTATACTTCTGAATAATGTCTCTATGGTGTTCAGCTTGGCTGACATGCAGTATAGTCCTTAGTCGAGATATCTTGGTGAACATGAGACAGCCTTGATATGATTGAGACTAATATGTATTCTAATCTTATAGGATGCTTCGAGCATGGAATAAGATGTAGACTCATAGGTGCATTGGATGTACTGGACAGACCCTACTTAGGATATTCAATTGCTTGTCACAATGTGAATAATCCTTATGTGCAAACAAGTGGCATATTTCCTCTGACTTGAGATCACTTGTGTTTCTAAATGATGATTGGCATTGTCTTGAGGTAGTTCAATATCATTTGAAATATAATGGTTATAGATTATCTTGGATAATGGGCATGAGTCATGTTAGGGCATTAGTGATAGATATAGGATTGCCTCTCCTATTTGGAGTGTGATGTTCTAAAGGGGCCCCCTGTATGTGTTGGGGTATGCCCTTAAGGCTAATGTTTGAGGCCTTTGGGATTGTATCAGTATCATGTAATAAACTCTTATGTTTATAAAGGCATGGTTGTTATTCAGTTAGTTACATTGTCTGCTGCAATATATGTTCTTCTGAATAATGTCTCAAAGCTGTTCAGCTAGGCTGACATGCAGTTATGTCCTTAGTCGATATATCTTGGTGAACATGAGACAGCCTTGATATGCTTGAGACTAATATGTGTTCTAATCTTATAGGATGCTTCGAGCATGGAATAAGATGTAGACTCATGGGTACATTGGATGTACTGGACAGACCCTACTAGGATATTCAATTGCTTGTCACAATGTGAATAATCCTTGTTTGCTTCAAGTGGCACATCTCCTCTGACTTGAGATCACTTGTGTTTCTAAATGATGAGTGTCATTGTTTTGAGGTAGTTCAATATCATTTGAAACATAATGATTATAGACTATCTTGGATAATGATCATGAGTCAGGTTAGGGCACTAGTGATAGATATAGGATTGCCGTCTCCTTGTTAAGGAGTGTGGTGTTCTAAAGGGGCCCCCCCGGCTGAGATGATTGAGAAAGTGTATGGCCATACCCAGGTGACTGTGTTCATCTGATCTAATCATGCTCATCGTATTGGAGCTACAAGCTTGACACGCTTGTCCAATAAGAACATCCAGTGGCAAAGGAAATATGTATGCCTAGTGATGCCTAGTGAAAAGGATTCACACTTGAGCTGTGTTTTGGGTGTAGTCTTAGAAGACTCTTTCCTTTATATCGGGAGACAGTGATGTGTTGCTAGATACCCCTCACTGATCGTGATAACGTAAGTTATCGTTACCGACATTTAAAGGAAACCCTCAGGGTCGCACAATTTGATGATATGGCTTACTTAAGTCAGATCGTGTGGACTGAATTGTTTCGGTTCAGTTTAAAGGGATTTAAACTCTGATTGTAAGTGAGATCTGGTCTGATCATGTTTGATTGATTAGGGCTTGAGATCGGTAAGCTTCGATCGAGAGTGTTGATGCTAGATCGATCAGATCAGAAGCATCTGGAGATGAATGGTCAGATCTAGGACCTTAGGGTCTAATTCGATCTAGACTTAATGTATGGGCTGATTTGGTTTGGTCATTGAACCAAACATCTTGAACCGGCTCATGGGTTGAGCGCAAGGTTCAGGTGGGTGAAGAGAGTTGCGCATGGTTCACTTGGTGAACGCATAACGCACGTAATCAAGGCTTGCTATTTTGGGAACTTTCGGTTTTCAAAGTGGGAACGTTTCCACGTTCACTTGCAACGCCTCCTCTCTATTCCTCTCGCGAATTCGCTCTTGGCATCGGAGGACTCACGGCTGGTGGCGTGAAGGTTGACGACAAGAGGATTCGGCCAAATTTTTATCTCATCATCCCTCAAACGATCAAGGAAGCTTTGGAGCATTGCTAGCACAAATCGCCCCAAAGAAGTAGGCCTTCTTCCTCTTGTGTGCGACAACCTTTGGAAGAGATCTCTTTTGCTTTCTTCTTCCAAGACACCATCCAAGAGATGGCGACGGTATGGATCATTCTCATATCTATCTAAGTTGATCATATGCCATAGAAAGATCTATGAAAGCCCTTCTTCCGCTTGCAAAATTTTATGCGCCACCCTAATAGGGTTTTCGCCCCCCCTCTTGAAAGGGGTTCCTTCAATTGGTATCAAAGCGTGTTATATCTATGCATATGATTGCTTAATGCTATATTGTGATCCTTGTTTGCAAAACATGCTTAGATCTATAGTTTACATGCGAATATGATTACACATGTTTTATGTTTGCGCATGTTTCAAACTAGGCGCATCTTTGTGATCTTTGTTGTTGATGTTTTATCAAAAGAATATCACTTGCGCGCCTATCATTAGACTAAGCGCCTACTATAAACCCTTAGACGGGTTAGTAGGGTTGAAGTCATCCTCTAGGTTAGATCCAACTAGTCTGATCAGACCATCTGACAGCCTAGATGGGTCGACCAGATAGCACCCTTGCGCAAGCAAGAGGTGGCTATAGGTCGGCTGCATCATAGGTGTGTAGCGATGTCTGGTTGAGACGTCTGTTGAACGCACATGAGTTAGGCCCGGGCTCACACCCGTTTGCCAGACCTCATTGTGGTTGTTCAGCCCTTGGTGCATGCATAGTTGACCACTGGGTTGACACAAGTCAGTTAGGACTTGGTGCATGCAAGGGCACAGGATCTGACTAGAATGGATGAGTGGATCCCTATTATTGTACCGTTGTAAGGTTGTGGGGGCATATAAGAAAATTAAAATTGATGCCAATGCGGTTTTCAAAATTTTGTTTTCTTATTGGATCACATGCTGATGTTTGATGCCATATTGCCTGTTTATTTAATCTTATGTGGGCTGCCCATGTTAAATGTGTGCTGTGCTGGGGCCTGCGTGCCTGGTAAATTTTGTAAATTAATCTTTATATTGTGATCTGCGAATCACATTGCATTTAATTTATAAAATGTAATTGACCTGCGAGTCAATCTTGTCTAGATAGATTAATATGTAAATTAATCAGACAAGAGCACTGAGCACACTTGGCAGTGGCGCATGCAGCAGTGGCTTGACCAGGTGGGAGGTCCAGGGTTCGACTCTGGGACCTGGCGCATATTCCTGGTGGGCGCACCAGAGCTGCAGATGGCGCTTGGGCCCTGGGTTGGGCCAGATGAGCAGCAAAAGTCCCATGAAGAGAAGCAAGTGAAGACTTAAGTTTATTTAAGGTCTTACTTAGGCTATGGGCTTTTACCACATAAGATCCATGCTTTCTTTTATTGTTTAATATTAGAAGTGCATGATTAGTTTATCTTCTGCTATCGCCATAGGAATTGCATGATAGTGAAGAAGATAAAAGACCGTTAAAATCCAACGATTAAATATCAAGCTCGTAGGCCTTCTGACGCGAAACCTCACTGTTCTGATTATCGTTGGAGCCGTGTTGTACCCACTCAGTGGGCACGTCCATCTATCTTCAGACGGTGCAGGATTACACCTGCGTGTTACAGAGTGGGGATTTATCCCTTCTCGTTGCTCAGCATAGCACGTGGTGGTCCAGGGAGTAGGTCGGGTCAGCTTGACCGTGTAGGCTACATATGTGGCGCATATGGTAGCACATGGGGGCAGCCATCTGTGGGGTCAGAGATTGTGTTGTACCAACTTAGTTGGCACAGTCTGCTGGATTGCCCAGATGAAGGGGAATCGCACGGGTTGGCGATTGGCAGGGACTGCCTACCAGAGATTAGTGCTTGTCATCTCTGTGCATCTTATCTCGCCTGAGCGGGACGCGGAGACCAAGTATGAAATCTGGATCCCATCTCACTAAAAGAGTTCTACTCTTTCGGGCTGTTTTGCTGGATTTTTCAGCCAGATAAAATAGTGAGAAAAAGAATCATTCTTAAGTCCTGATTGATTCTTTACATTGATACTGACCTTGCTGTTCTTGCATTGTTGTAGATTCCTGCAGCAACGAACACCATGAGCTTCAATGTGCGATCCCTACTGGAAAGGGAGAAGTTTGCTGGGCCAAACTTCTCGGACTGGTACGGACACCGTAAGATTGTTCTTAAGGCAGAGAGGAAACTGTATGTCCTCGAGACGGCTGTGCCGCCTCGACCCGCTGCGAACGCCGCAAGGGCGGTTCGTGAAGCCTACGAAAAGCATGTCAATGATAGCATTGATGTCGCTTGCCTGATGCTAGCGTCTATGACGCCACCGCTGCAGCGTCAGCATGAGGATATGTCGGCTATAGAAATTATAGCGAACCTCAAGATGCTGTATGCTGCACAGGCGAGGACAGAACGCTATAATCTGACGAAGCTCTTCTTTCAGAGCAAACTGGCTGAAGGGAGCCCAGTGGGAGCTCACGTGCTCAAGATGATTGGGCACAAGGAGGCTCTAGAAAAACTGGGGCATACCATCAACCAGGAGCTTGCTGTAGACATTATTCTGCAGTCTCTCCCGCCCTCTTTCGATGCGTTCATCATTAACTTTAATATGAACAAAATCGATTGTACTCCGGCAGAGCTGCTGAATATGCTCTTGACCACTGAGGAAACTCTGAAGGGAAAGCCTTCAACCTCTGTCTTAATGGTTCCTTCGAGGAACAAGAAGAAGGGGAAGAAGGGCAAGGCCCCGGTCAAGAACTACAGTAAGGCTCTGAAACAGAAGGTAAAGCGGTCCAAGGAATACAGGTGTTTCCACTGTGGCCAGCTAGGTCACTGGAAAAAGGACTGTAAAGCGCTCCAAGGAGATAAGAGGGGAAGCATCGCTTCTGGCTCAGGTATATTCGTGACTGAAGTCATGTTTTCATCTTCTTCTATATCATGGGTGTTGGACACTGCATGTGGAGTTCACATTTGTTCAAATGTGCAGGAACTCAAGAGAAGAAGGCAGGTGGGACAGCATGAGGTAGACCTACGAGTAGGAAACGGGGCACGGGTTGCTGCTGTTGCTGTAGGAGACTATTTCATTTCTTTGCCATCTGGACTTGTATTGGAACTAAACAGTTGTTATTTTGTTCCTAGTATTACTAAAAATATTATCTCTATTCCTGCTCTTGTCAGGAAAGGATTTTCCTTTGAATGCAATATTTCAAAGTGTGTTTTATCTTATGATAATATTGTTTATGCAACTGGTTCAATTAACAATGGGTTATTCATGTTGGACATGGAATGTTCGATACAAAATATTGATAATAAGAAAGCCAAGTATGCTGATGACAGCACCTTGCTATGGCATAGTCGTTTAGGCCATATCAACGAGAAACGCATTAAGCGGTTGCATGAACATGGACTGCTGGGATCATTCTCCTATGAGGAGATTGATACATGCAAAGCTTGTTTGATGGGTAAAATGACGAAGTCGCCTTTTCCTTACAAAGGTCAAAGGGCTTCAGGTTTACTTGACCTTATACACAGTGATGTGTGTGGGCCATTTAGTAAACATGCCAGAGGTGGCTATCAGTACTTCATTACCTTTACTGATGATTTCAGTAGGTACGGTTATGTCTATCTGATGAGACATAAGAGTGAATCTTTTGACAAGTTCAAAGAGTTCAAGAATGAAGTACAAAATCAGCTAGGCCGAAATATCAAGGCACTTCGCTCAGATCGAGGTGGAGAATACCTGAGTCATGCATTTACTGACTATCTAAAGGAGTGTGGGATTATCTCACAGCTCACTCCGCCAGGAACACCGCAATGGAATGGTGTGTCCGAGAGGAGAAATAGAACGTTACTTGATATGGTTCGTTCTATGATGAGTCAGGCTGCTCTTCCATATTCCTTTTGGGGGTTTGCACTGGAAACAGCTGCAAAGGTACTAAACCGAGTGCCATCCAAGGCAGTTTCTAAGACTCCATATGAGTTATGGTATGGGAAACAGCCAAGCTTGACATTTATCAGGATCTGGGGCTGCGAGGCTTATGTCAAAAAGCTCGCCTCTGGGAAACTGGAGAGCAGATCTGAGAAATGCGTCTTTGTCGGTTACCCTAAGGAAACTAAGGGTTATTATTTCTACGATCCCAAAGAGAACAAGGTTTTTGTTGCTCGGACGGCCATATTTCTTGAGAAGGAGTTTCTTCTGCAAGAGGCCAGTGGGAGAGAAATAAAACTGGAAGAGAATCCAGAGGAAGGACAAAGTAGTCAAGCGCAGTTGGATGAGCCTGAGCCGATAGAACAGGTTATTGAACAACCTGAGGCTCAGATATCACGGGAACCGCGAAGATCGGGTAGGATCCGTCGACAGCCTGAGCGCTATGACGGAGTCTACATCATTGATAATGATGAACCCCTCACTTATGCGGATGCGGTCAGTGGACCGGAGTCAGTTAGATGGCTTGAAGCTATGCGAGCCGAGATGGACTCCATGTCAGATAACCAAGTCTGGGATTTGGTTGATCCGCCTCCGGGAGTTATCCCTATAGGCTGTAAATGGATCTGCAAGAAGAAGATTGACATGGATGGTAACGTGGTTACCTATAAAGGCAGGCTAGTTGCGAAAGGTTTCAAACAAATCTACGGGATAGATTATGATGAAACTTTCTCACCTGTAGCCATGTTTAAGTCTATTCGGATTCTTTTAGCGATAGCAGCATATTACGATTATGAGATCTGGCAGATGGATGTGAAAATAGCTTTCCTGAATGGAAATCTGGATGAGGATGTGTACATGACACAACCTGAGGGTTTCACTGATCCATCAGATCGTCATAAAATATGCAAATTAAAGAAGTCCATTTATGGACTGAAGCAAGCATCAAGAAGCTGGAATATTCGTTTTGATGAATCAATCTCTGAGTTTGGTTTCATCAAGAACGAAGATGACCCGTGTGTATATAAGAGGTTTAGTGGGAGCGTGATTACTTTCCTAGTCCTCTACGTCGATGATATCTTGATCATTGGAAATGACATTCCTGAAATGCATGCCGTTAAGGCATGGCTAAGGAAATGTTTCCAGATGAAAGATTTAGGAGAAGCAGCCTATGTATTAGGTGTGAAGATCTACAGGGATAGATCTAAGAGGCTTCTCGGGCTGTGCCAGAGTACTTACATCGATAAAGTCCTGGAGAGATTTCATTTAGAGAATTCTAAACGAGGATATCTTCCAGTCAGACATGGTCTGAATCTTTCGAAGAGTCAGTGTCCACAAACACAGACTGAGAAAGATGAAATGGACAATACGCCTTATGCTTCGGCTATTGGATCCATTATGTATGCGATGTTGTGTACTCGCCCAGACGTCGCTTACGGGTTAAGCGTGACCAGTCGATTCCAAAGTAATCCAGGTATGGCGCACTGGATTGCAGTCAAGAACATCTTGAAATATCTTCGGAGGACCAAAGATATGTTCTTGATATATGGTGGTCAGGAAGAACTCAGTATTGAAGGATATACTGACGCTTCGTTCCAGTCTGACCAGGATGATTTCCGATCGCAATCAGGCTATGTTTTTAGCTTGAATGGAGGAGCAGTGGTGTGGAAAAGTTTCAAACAGTCAACTGTTGCTGATTCCACAACAGAAGCCGAGTATGTTGCAGCCTCGGAAGCATCCAAGGAGGCAGTATGGATTCGTAAGTTCGTGAGAGAACTTGGTGTCGTTCCTTCGAGTGCAGATCCTTTGGTTATCTTCTGTGATAACACTGGAGCAATCGCACAAGCAAAGGAACCACGGTCGCACCAGAAGTCCAAGCACATACAGAGAAGGTTTCATTTGATCAGGGAGATCATAGATCGTGGCGAGATCAAAGTCTGCAAGGTACATACAGATGACAATCTGGCAGACCCGCTTACCAAGCCTCTGGCGCAGCAGAAGCATGAGAAGCACTGTAATAATATGGGTTTGAGATTTCTCAACCATTAGATTAAGTGCAAGTGGGAGATTGTTGGGGTATGCCCTTAAGGCTAATGTTTGAGGCCTTTGGGATTGTATCAGTATCATGTAATAAACTCTTATGTTTATAAAGGCATGGTTGTTATTCAGTTAGTTACATTGTTTGCTGCAATATATGTTCTTCTGAATAATGTCTCAAAGCTGTTCAGCTAGGCTGACATGCAGTTATGTCCTTAGTCGATATATCTTGGTGAACATGAGACAGCCTTGATATGCTTGAGACTAATATGTGTTCTAATCTTATAGGATGCTTCGAGCATGGAATAAGATGTAGACTCATGGGTACATTGGATGTACTGGACAGACCCTACTAGGATATTCAATTGCTTGTCACAATGTGAATAATCCTTGTTTGCTTCAAGTGGCACATCTCCTCTGACTTGAGATCACTTGTGTTTCTAAATGATGAGTGTCATTGTTTTGAGGTAGTTCAATATCATTTGAAACATAATGATTATAGACTATCTTGGATAATGATCATGAGTCAGGTTAGGGCACTAGTGATAGATATAGGATTGCCGTCTCCTTGTTAAGGAGTGTGGTGTTCTAAAGGGGCCCCCCCGGCTGAGATGATTGAGAAAGTGTATGGCCATACCCAGGTGACTGTGTTCATCTGATCTAATCATGCTCATCGTATTGGAGCTACAAGCTTGACACGCTTGTCTAATAAGAACATCCAGTGGCAAAGGAAATATGTATGCCTAGTGATGCCTAGTGAAAAGGATTCACACTTGAGCTGTGTTTTGGGTGTAGTCTTGGAAGACTCTTTCCTTTATATCGGGAGACAGTGATGTGTTGCTAGATACCCCTCACTGATCGTGATAACGTAAGTTATCGTTACCGACATTTAAAGGAAACCCTCAGGGTCGCACAATTTGATGATATGGCTTACTTAAGTCAGATCGTGTGGACTGAATTGTTTCGGTTCAGTTTAAAGGGATTTAAACTCTGATTGTAAGTGAGATCTGGTCTGATCATGTTTGATTGATTAGGGCTTGAGATCGGTAAGCTTCGATCGAGAGTGTTGATGCTAGATCGATCAGATCAGAAGCATCTGGAGATGAATGGTCAGATCTAGGACCTTAGGGTCTAATTCGATCTAGACTTAATGTATGGGCTGATTTGGTTTGGTCATTGAACGAAACATCTTGAACCGGCTCATGGGTTGAGCGCAAGGTTCAGGTGGGTGAAGAGAGTTGCGCATGGTTCACTTGGTGAACGCATAACGCACGTAATCAAGGCTTGCTATTTTGGGAACTTTCGGTTTTCAAAGTGGGAACGTTTCCACGTTCACTTGCAACGCCTCCTCTCTATTCCTCTCGCGAATTCGCTCTTGGCATCGGAGGACTCACGGCTGGTGGCGTGAAGGTTGACGACAAGAGGATTCGGCCAAATTTTCATCTCATCATCCCTCAAACGATCAAGGAAGCTTTGGAGCATTGCTAGCACAAATCGCCCCAAAGAAGTAGGCCTTCTTCCTCTTGTGTGCGACAACCTTTGGAGGAGATCTCTTTTGCTTTCTTCTTCCAAGACACCATCCAAGAGATGGCGACGGTATGGATCATTCTCATATCTATCTAAGTTGATCATATGCCATAGAAAGATCTATGAAAGCCCTTCTTCCGCTTGCAAAATTTTATGCGCCACCCTAATAGGGTTTTCGCCCCCCCTCTTGAAAGGGGTTCCTTCAGTATGAGATGGTTGAGAAAGTGTATGGCCATACCCAGATGACTATGTTCATCTGATCTAACCACTCTCATCATGTTGGAGTTACAGGCTTGACACGCTTGTCCAACGAGAACATCCAGTGGCAAAGGAAACACATATGTCAAGTGACTTGGGTTCACACTTGTGCTATGGTTTGGGAGTAGTCTTGGAAGACTCTTTCCTTTATATCGGGAGACAGTGATGTGTTGCTAGATACCCCTCTCTGATCGTGATAACGTAAGTTATCGTTACCGACATTTAAAGGAAACCCTTAGGGTCGCACAATTTGATGATATGACTTACTTATGTCAGATCGTGTGGACTGAATTGTTTTGGTTCAGTTTAAAGGAATTTAAACTCTGATTGGAAGTGAGATCTGGTCTGATCATGTTTGATTGATTAGGGCTTGAGATCGGTAAGCTTCGATCGAGAGAATTGATGCTAGATCGATGAGATCAAGAGCATCAAGAGATGTGTGGTTAGATCTTGAGCCTTTCGGTTTAATAAGGTCTAGACCAAGGCTTGGTTTGATTTGGTCTTTGAACCAAATTCTATAGAACCAGTTCATTATATGAACGCATGGTTCAAAGGGAGAAGAAGAGGCGATCGGTTCACTTGGAGTGAACGCATCATGCGTTGAGGGCTTGCTATTTTTGGAAGTTGAATTTTTTTTCAAAATAGAAGCACGCCTCCACGTTCGAGGGTAACGCTTCTCTCGTCGCCCATCTTCTACTCTCGAGACTCCTCTCATTTTGAGGAAGAGAGACTTCACGCCAAGAGAGCATCTCATTCTCCTCACACGGCTAGGACACCTTGGAGAGCTTTGCTAGCACAAGGAACGCCAAGAAGGAAGCCATCACCATCTTGTGTGCGTTCACTTTGGAGGAGAGCCACATTGCCCTCTTATTTCCAAGTCGCCATCCAAACAATGGCTATGGTAAAATCTTTGTGTTGATCTATGAAGGCTTTAAGTTAATCATATGTTCATGCCACATGCGATCATGTTGAAATCCTTATTTCCGCCCATGCAAAATTTTAGAAGTGCATGCGTTTAGGGTTTCGCCCCCCCTTCCAATTGGTATCAGAGCAAGGTTATGGCATGATCTTATATGATTGCTTTTTGTGTGATCCATGTATGCGTTGAATAGATCTAAACCTAAACATCATGCGAAAATACATGCTAGTGTTTAGATGTATGTTTTTGCTTGTGGCGCATGTATGATACTCTTGTTGGCGCATGTTGAAGATTTTTGTCAAAACTTAATATCATGCGCGACTCCACTTAGATCTAAAAGCGCCTACTTGAGATATTTAGACGGGTTACTAGGGTTGAAGTCATCAGTCTAGTCTAGACCCAACAGTCTGATCAGACCATCTGACAGCCTAGATGGGTCGACCAGATAGCACCTATGCGCAAGCATTAGGTGGCTATAGGTCGACTGCAGAAAGGCGTGTAGCGATGTCTGATTGAGGCGCCTAGTGAACGATCATGATTAAGGCCCGGGGTCACACCCGCTTGCCAGATATCATGTGGGACGTTCAGCCCTTAAGGCATGCATTGTTGACCATGAGGTCGACGCAAGTCAGTTATGACTTGGTGCATGCAAGGGCAGTGGGTCTGACTTGGTCTGATGAGTGGATCCCTGTTAATGGACCGTTGTAAGGTAGTAGGGCACATAAGGAAATAAAATTGATGCCATGGGGTTTTTTCAAAATTTTATTTTCCTGTTTGGATCACATGTTGTTTGTTTAACCTGATTGGATGTCTATTTCATCTTATGTGGGCTGCCCTATTTGTATGCTGTGCTGGGGCCTGCGTGCCTGGATTAATTAATTATAAATTTTTTCTTGTGATCTGCGAATCACACTTTAATTTATAATAATGTACAATTGACCTGCGTGTCAATTCATGTCTAGATAGATTAAAATGTAACTTAATCAGACATGAGCACAGAGCACACATGGCAGAGGCGCTTGCAGCAAGTGGCTTCACCAGGTGGGAGGTCTAGAGTTCGACTCTAGAACAGGCGCAACCAATCTGGTGGGCACATTTGGACTGCAGAGGGCGCATGGGCCCGGGCTGGGCCAGATGAAATGCAAAAGACCCATGAAGAGCTCAAGTGAAGACTTGTGTAAAACTAGGGTTTTTATTTAGGCTTAATGGGCGTTTACCACATAAGATCATTGTGCTTTCTATTTACTGTTTAAGTAATATTAGCACCTGCATGATTTATCATTCTGCTATCACCATAGGATATGCATGGTAGTAAGAAGATAAAAGGACCGTTAAAATCCAACGTTAAATATCAAGCACGAAAGCCTTCTAACGCGAAACCTCACTGTTCTGACTATCGTTGGGGCCGTGTTGTACCCACTCAGTGGGCACGTCCATCTATCTTCAGACGGTGTGTGATTACACCTGCGTGTTACAGAGTAGGGATTTATCCCTTCTCGTTGCTCAGCATAGCACGTGGTGGTCCAGGGAGTAGGTCGGGTCAGCTTGACCATGTAGGCTACATATTGAGCATATGTTAGCTATATGGAGGCAGCCATCTGTGGAATCAGAAACTGTGTTGTACCAACTCAGTTGGCACAGTCTTCTGGATTGCCTAGATGAAGGGGAATCGCACGGGTTGGCGATTGGCATGGATAGCCTACCAGTGATTAGTGCTTGAACTCTCTGTGCATCTTATCTCGCCTGAGCGGGACGCGGAGACCAAGTATGAAATCTGGATCCCATCTCACTAAAAGAGTTTTACTCTTTCGGACTGTTTTATTGGATTTTTCAGTCAGATAAAATAGTGAGAAAAGAATCACTCTTAAGTCCTGGAATGATTCTAACATGGATACTGACCTTGTTGTTCTTGCTATGTTGTAGATTCCTGCAGCAACGAACACCACAGGGTTCAATGTGCGATCCTTACTGGAAAGGGAGAAGTTTGCTGGGCCAAACTTCTCAGACTGGTACGGACACCTTAAGATTGTTCTTAAGGCTGAGAGGAAGCTGTATGCCCTTGAGATGGCAATACCGCCTCAACCCGCTGCGAACGCCGCAAGGGTGGTTCGGGATGCTTATGAGAAGCATGTCAATGATAGCATTGATGTTGCTTGCCTTATGCTTGCGTCTATGACGCCAGAGCTACAGCGTCAGCATGAGGATTTATCTGCTATTGAAATTATAGCAAATCTCAAGATGCTGTATGCTGCACAGGCAAGGACAGAACGCTATAACTTGACAAAACTTTTCTTTCAGAGCAAACTGACTGAAGGAAGTCCAGTGGGAGTTCACGTACTCAAGATGATTGGGTACAAAGAGGCTCTAGAGAAACTGGGACACACCGTCAATCAGGAGCTTGTTGTAGACATCATCTTGCAGTCTCTCCCGGCCTCTTTCGATCCGTTCATCATTAATTTTAATATGAACAAGATCGACTGTACACCGGCAGAGTTACTGAAAATGCTCTATACTACAGAGCAGACTCTTGAGAAGGGAAAGCCTTCATCCTCTGTCTTGATGGTTCCTTCAAGGAACAAGAAGAAGGGGAAGAAGGGCAAAGCCCCTATCAAGAGCTATAACAAGGCTCTGAAACAAAAGGTGAAGCGGTCGAAGGACAACAGGTGCTTCCATTGTGGCCAGCTAGGTCACTGGAAGAAGGACTGTAAAGCGCTCCAAGGAGATAAGAAGGGAAGCAAGCCTTTCGCTTCTGGCTCAGGTATTTTTGTGACTGAAGTCATGGTATCTTCTTCTATTTCATGGGTGTTGGACACTGCATGTGGAGTTCACATTTGTTCAAATGTACAGGAACTCAAGAGAAGAAGACAGGTGGGACAGCATGAGGTGGACCTACGAGTTGGAAATGGGGCACGGGTTGCTGCTGTTGCTGTAGGACAATATAACATCTCTTTACCATCTGGTTTTGTATTTGAACTGGACAATTGTTATTTTGTACCGAGCATAACTAAGAATATTATCTCCATTCCTGCTCTTGTCAGGAAAGGGTTTTCCTTTGAATGCAAAACTTTAAAGTGTTGTATTTCATTTGATAATATTGTTTATGCTACTGGGTCGATTAACAATGGGTTATTCATGTTGGACATGGAATGTTCTGTACAACAAATTGATAATAAGAAAGCCAAGTATGCTGATGACAGCACCTTGCTATGGCATAGTCGTTTAGGCCATATTAACAAGAAGCGCATTAAGCGGTTGCATGACCATGGACTGCTGGGATCATTCTCCTATGAGGAGCTTGATACATGCAAAGCTTGTTTAATGGGCAAAATGACGAAGACTCCTTTTTCTAATAAAGGTCAAAGGTCTTCAGGTTTACTTGACCTCATTCACAGTGATGTATGTGGGCCATTTAGTAAACTTGCCAGAGGTGGCTATTTATACTTCATTACTTTTACTGATGATTTCAGTAGGTATGGTTATGTCTATCTTATGAGACATAAGAGTGAATCTTTTGACAAGTTCAAAGAGTTCAAAAATGAAGTACAGAATCAGCTAGGCCGGAATATCAAGGCACTTCGATCCGATCGAGGTGGAGAATACTTGAGTCGAGAGTTTACTGACTATCTGAAGGAGTGTGGGATTATCTCACAGCTCACTCCGCTAGGAACACCGCAATGGAATGGTGTGTCCGAGAGGAGAAATAGAACCTTATTGGATATGGTTCGTTCGATGATGAGTCAGGCTACTCTACCTTACTCCTTTTGGGGATTTGCACTGGAAACAGCTGCAAAGGTACTAAACCGAGTGCCATCCAAGGCCGTTTCAAAGACTCCATATGAGTTATGGTATGGGAAACAGCCAAGCTTGACATTTATCAAAATCTGGGGTTGCGAGGCTTATGTCAAAAAGCTCGCCCCTGGGAAACTAGAGAGCAGATCTTATAAATGTATCTTTGTCGGTTACCCTAAAGAAACTAAGGGTTATTATTTCTACGATCCCAAGGAGAACAAAGTATTTGTTGCTCGTACGGCTATTTTTCTTGAGAAGGAATTTCTTCTGCAAGAAGCCAGTGGGAGAGAAATAAAACTGGATGAAAGTCCAGAAGAGGGACAAAGTAGTCAAGCTCAGTTGGATGAGCCTGAGCAAATAGAACAGGTTGATGTTCAACCTGAGGCTCAGATATCACGGGAACCGCGAAGATCGGGAAGGATCCGTCGACAGCCTGAGCGCTATGACGGAGTCTACATCATTGATGATGAACCCCTCACTTATGCGGATGCGGTCAGTGGACCGGAATCAGCAAGATGGCTTGAAGCTATGCGAGCCGAGATGGACTCCATGTCAGATAACCAAGTCTGGGATTTGGTTGATCCGCCTCCGGGAGTAATCCCTATAGGCTGTAAGTGGATCTTCAAGAAGAAGATTGACATGGATGGTAACGTGGTTACCTATAAAGGCAGGCTAGTTGCGAAAGGTTTCAAACAAATCTACGGGATAGATTATGATGAAACTTTCTCTCCTGTAGCCATGTTCAAGTCTATTCGGATTATTCTCGCGATAGCTGCATATTATGATTATGAGATCTGGCAAATGGATGTGAAAACCGCTTTCCTTAATGGAAAACTAGAAGAGGATGTGTATATGACACAACTTGAAGGTTTCATCAATCCATCAGATCGTCATAAAATATGCAAATTAAAGAAGTCCATTTATGGACTTAAACAAGCATCGAGAAGCTGGAATATTCGTTTTGATGAATCAATCTGTGAATTTGGTTTCATCAAAAATGAAGATGACCCGTGTGTATATAAGAGGTTTAGTGGGAGCGTGATTACTTTCCTAGTCCTCTACGTCGATGATATCTTGATCATTGGAAACGATATTCCTGAACTGCATGCGGTCAAAGCATGGTTAAGAAAATGTTTCCAGATGAAAGATTTAGGAGAAGCAGCCTATGTATTAGGTGTGCAGATCTATAGAGATAGATCTAATAGGCTTCTCGGGCTGTGCCAGAGTACTTACATCGATAAAGTCCTGGAGAGATTCCATTTAGAAAATTCTAAGAGAGGATATCTTCCAGTCAGACATGGTCTGAATCTTTCTAAGAGCCAGTGTCCTCAAACACAATCTGAGAAAGATGAAATGGACAACACGCCTTATGCTTCGGCTATTGGGTCCATTATGTATGCGATGTTGTGTACTCGCCCAGACGTCGCTTACGGGTTAAGCGTCACCAATCGATTCCAAAGTAATCCAGGTAAGGCACACTGGATTGCGGTCAAGAACATTTTGAAATATCTTCGGAGGACCAAAGATATGTTCTTGATTTATGGAGGTCAGGAAGAACTCAGTATTGAAGGATATACTGACGCTTCGTTCCAATCTGACCAGGATGATTTCCGATCGCAATCAGGCTATGTTTTTAGCTTGAATGGAGGAGCAGTGGTGTGGAAAAGTTTCAAACAATCAATTGTTGCTGATTCCACAACAGAAGCCGAGTATGTTGCAGCCTCAGAAGCATCAAAGGAGGCAGTGTGGATTCGTAAGTTCGTTCAAGAACTTGGTGTTGTTCCTTCGAGTGCAGATCCATTGGTTATCTTCTGTGATAACACTGGAGCAATAGCACAAGCAAAGGAACCACGGTCGCACCAAAAGTCCAAGCACATACAGAGAAGGTTTCATTTGATCCGTGAGATCATAGATCGAGGAGAGATCAAGATCTGCAAGGTTCATACAGATGACAATCTAGCTGACCCGCTTACAAAGCCTCTGGCGTAGCAGAAGCATGAGAAGCACTGTAATAATATGGGTTTGAGATTTCTCAACCATTAGATTAAGTGCAAGTGGGAGATTGTTGGAGTATGCCCTTAAGGCTAATGTTTGAGGCCTTGGGTTATTATCAGTATCATGTATAAACTTTATGTTTATAAAGGCAATGGTTGTTATTCAGGTTGTTGCATTATCTGAAAGTCCCCTATAGCTAAGGGGGCGAAACCCTGACAGGTGGCGCAAATAATTTTGCAAGCGGAAACTAGGGTTTCAAGAGACCTTACGTAATGACATATGATTAACTTCATAAGGTTTAGATTCATACCATAGCCATTTCGTTTAGATGGCGTCTAGGAAGCAGAGATCGACAGGGGTCTCCTCCAGAGAATGCGCACACAAGATGAGAGTGTGCCTACTTTCTTGGTGCTCCTTGTGCTAGCAAGGTTCCAAGAAGTCTTTAACGTATGGAAGGGATGGAGACGATTTTCTTTTCTTGGCCAAATCCTCCTCAAAGCTCCAAGCGTCGCCACACACGAAAGTGTCGAGAGGAATAATGGGTAGAGAGGCGAGAATAGAATTAATTCTCTTCGAACGTGAGAGATCTCCAAGTGGAGATCATGGTTTCTAAAAATAGAAACCACCACTCGCTCAAACGTTCACGCCAAGTGAACAAGTCGCCACCTCTTCTCCCTTTGAACCATGCGCTCATATATGAGCCGGTTCAATTTGGTTCGGCTCAAGAAACCAATCAAGCCAAGTCTTCAGTCCAGATCATATTAAACCTAAAGGTTCAAGATCTGACCGTTCATCTCTTAATGCTCCTGATCTCACCGATCTAGCATCTATTCTCTCAATCGAAGCTTACCGATCTTAAGCCCTAATCAATCAAACATGATCAGACCAGATCTCACTTACAATTAGAGATTAAATCCCTTTAAACTGAACCAAAACAATTCAGTCCACACGATCTGACTTAAGTAAGCCATATCATCAAATTGTGCGACCCTAAGGGTTTCCTTTAAATGTCGGTAACGATAACTAACGTTATCACGATCAGTGAGGGGTATCTAGCAACACATCACTGTCTCCCGATATAAAGAAAAGAGTCTTCCAAGACTACACCCAAACCATAGCACAAGTGTGAATCAACTCACAAGGCATGCATATTTCCTTTGCCACTGGATGTTCTTATTGGACAAGCGTGTCAAGCTTGTAGCTCCAATATGATGAGCACGATTAGATCAGATGAACATAGTCATCTGGGTATGGCCATACTCTTTTCTCAATCATCTCATCCAGGGGGCCCCTTTAGAACATCACACTCCAATTAAGGAGACGGCAATCCTATGTCTATCACTAGTGCCCTAACCTGACTCAAGCTCACCATCCAAGATAGTCTATAATCATTATGTTTCAAATGATATTGAACTACCTCAAAACAATGACAATCATCATTTAGAAAACACAAGTGATCTCAAGTCAAAGGAAATGTGCCACTTGTTGCATTGAAGGATTATTCACATTGTGACAAGCAACTGAATATCCTAGTAGGGTCTGTCCAGTACATCCAATGTACCCATGAGTCTGCATCTTATTCCATGCTCGAAGCATCCTATAAGATTAGAACACATATTAGTCTTAACCATATCAAGGCTGTCTCATGTTCACCAAGATATCTCGACTAAGGACTTTACAGCATGTCAGCCCAGCTGAACAGCTTTGAGACATTATTCAGAAGTACACTTATTGCAGCAGACAATGTAACAAACTGAATAACAACCATGCCTTTATAAACATAAGAGTTTATACATGATACTGTTACAATCCCAAGGCCTCAAACATTAGCCTTAAGGGCATACCCCAACAATCTCCCACTTGCACTTAATCTAATGGTTGAGAAATCTCAAACCCATATTATTACAGTGCTTCTCATGCTTCTGCTGCGCCAGAGGCTTGGTAAGCGGGTCTGCCAGATTGTCATCTGTATGAACCTTGCATACTTTGATCTCGCCACGATCTATGATCTCCCGGATCAAGTGAAAACGTCTCTGTATGTGCTTGGACTTCTGGTGCGACCGTGGTTCCTTTGCTTGTGCGATTGCTCCAGTGTTATCACAAAAGATAACCAAAGGATCTGCACTCGAAGGAACAACACCAAGTTCCTGAACGAACTTACGAATCCATACTGCCTCCTTGGATGCTTCCGAGGCTGCAACATACTCGGCTTCTGTTGTGGAATCAGCAACAGTTGACTGTTTGAAACTCTTCCACACCACTGCTCCTCCATTCAAGCTAAAAACATAGCCTGATTGCGATCGGAAATCATCCTGGTCAGACTGGAACGAAGCGTCAGTATATCCTTCAATACTGAGTTCTTCCTGACCACCATATATCAAGAACATATCTTTGGACCTCCGCAGATATTTTAAGATGTTCTTGACTGCAATCCAGTGTGCCTGACCTGGATTACTTTGGAAACGACTGGTCACGCTTAACCCGTAAGCGACGTCTGGGCGAGTACACAACATCGCATACATAATGGACCCAATAGCCGAAGCATAAGGCGTATTGTCCATTTCATCTTTCTCAGTCTGTGTTTGTGGACACTGACTCTTCGAAAGATTCAGACCATGTCTGACTGGAAGATATCCTCTTTTAGAATTCTCTAAATGAAATCTCTCCAGGACTTTATCGATGTAAGTACTCTGGCACAGCCCGAGAAGCCTCTTAGATCTATCCCTGTAGATCTTCACACCTAACACATAGGCTGCTTCTCCTAGATCTTTCATCTGAAAACATTTCCTTAACCATGCTTTAACCGCATGCATTTCAGGAATATCGTTTCCAATGATCAAGATATCATCGACGTAGAGGACTAGGAAAGTTATCACGCTCCCACTAAACCTCTTTATATACACACGGGTCATCCTCGTTCTTGATGAAACCAAACTCAGAGATTGATTCATCAAAACGAATATTCCAGCTTCTTGATGCTTGTTTAAGTCCATAAATAGACTTCTTTAACTTGCATATTTTATGACGATCTGATGGATTAGTGAAACCTTCTGGTTGTGTCATATACACATCCTCTTCCAGATTTCCATTAAGGAAAGCTGTCTTCACATCCATTTGCCAGATCTCATAATTATAATATGCAGCTATCGCGAAAAGAATCCAAATAGACTTAAACATGGCTACAGGTGAGAAAGTTTCATCATAATCTATCCCGTAGATTTGTTTGAAACCTTTCGCAACGAGCCTGCCTTTATAGGTAACCACGTTACCATCCATGTCAATCTTCTTCTTGAAGATCCATTTACAGCCTATAGGGATAACTCCCGGAGGCGGATCAACCAAATCCCAAACTTGGTTATCTGACATGGAGTCCATCTCGGCGCGCATAGCTTCAAGCCATCTCGCTGACTCCGGTCCACTGACCGCATCCGCATAAGTGAGGGGTTCATCATTATCAACGATGTAGACTCCGTCATAGCGCTCAGGCTGTCGACGGATCCTTCCCGATCTTCGCGGTTCCCGTGATATCTGAGCCTCAGGTTGTTGAATAACCTGATCTACCGGCTCAGGCTCATCCATCTGTGCTTGAGCACTTTGTCCTTCCTCTGGATTCTCATCCAGCTTTATTTCTCTCCCACTGGCCTCTTGCAGAAGAAACTCCTTCTCAAGAAATATGGCCGTCCGAGCAACAAATACCTTGTTCTCTTTGGGATCAAAGAAATAATAACCCTTAGTTTCCTTAGGGTAACCGACAAAGATACATTTCTCAGATCTGCTCTCCAGTTTCCCAGAGGCGAGCTTTTTGACATAAGCCTCGCAGCCCCAGATCCTGATAAATGTCAAGCTCGGCTGTTTCCCATACCATAACTCATATGGCGTCTTAGAAACTGCCTTGGATGGCACTCGGTTTAGTACCTTTGCAGCTGTTTCCAGTGCAAAACCCCAAAAGGAGTAAGGTAGAGTAGCCTGACTCATCATAGAACGAACCATATCAAGTAACGTTCTATTTCTCCTCTCGGACACACCATTCCATTGCGGTGTTCCTGGCGGAGTGAGTTGTGAGATAATCCGACACTCCTTTAGATAGTCAGTAAATGCATGACTCAAGTATTCTCCACCTCGATCAGAACGAAGTGCCTTGATATTTCGGCCTAGCTGATTTTGTACTTCATTCTTGAACTCTTTGAACTTGTCAAAAGATTCACTTTTATGTCTCATCAGATAGACATACCCATACCTACTGAAATCATCAGTAAAGGTAATGAAGTACTGATAGCCACCTCTGGCATGTTTACTAAATGGCCCACACACATCACTGTGTATAAGGTCAAGTAAACCTGAAGCCCTTTGACCTTTGTTAGGAAAAGGTGACTTCGTCATTTTACCCATTAAACAAGCCTTGCATGTATCAATCTCCTCATAGGAGAATGATCCCAGCAGTCCATGATCATGCAACCGCTTAATGCGTTTCTTGTTAATATGGCCTAAACGACTATGCCATAGCAAGGTGCTGTCATCAGCATATTTGGCTTTCTTAATATCAATATTTTGTATAGAACATTCCATGTCCAACATGAATAACCCATTGTTAATTGAACCAGTTGCATAAACAATATTATCAAAAGAAAGAACACACTTTGAAATATTGCATTCAAAGGAAAATCCCTTCCTGACAAGAGCAGGAATGGAGATAATATTTTTAGTAATGCTGGGAACAAAATAACAATTGTTCAGTTCTAATACAATTCCAGATGGCAAAGAGATGAAATAGTCTCCTACAGCAACAGCAGCAACCCGTGCCCCGTTTCCAACTCGTAGGTCCACCTCATGCTGTCCCACCTGTCTTCTTCTCTTGAGTTCCTGCACATTTGAACAAATGTGAACTCCACATGCAGTGTCCAACACCCATGATATAGAAGAAGAAGATATCATGACTTCAGTCACAAATATACCTGAGCCAGAAGCGATGCTTCCCTTCTTGTCTCCTTGGAGCGCTTTACAGTCCTTTTTCCAGTGACCTAGTTGGCCACAGTGGAAACATCTGTATTCCTTTGACCGCTTAACTTTTTGCTTCAGAGCCTTGCTGTAACTCTTGACAGGGGCCTTGCCCTTCTTCCCCTTCTTCTTGTTCCTAGAAGGAACCATTAAGACAGAGGTCGAAGGCTTTCCCTTCAGAGTTTCCTCAGTAGTCAAGAGCATATTCAGCAGCTCTGCCGGAGTACAATCGATTTTGTTCATATTAAAGTTAATAATGAACGCATCGAAAGAGGGCAGGAGAGACTGCAGAATAATGTCTACAGCAAACTCCTGGTTGATGGTATGCCCCAGTTTCTCTAGAGCTTCCTTGTGCCCAATCATCTTGAGCACGTGAGCTCCCACTGGGCTCCCTTCAGCCAGTTTGCTCTGAAAGAACAGCTTTGTCAGATTATAGCGTTCTGTCCTCGCCTGTGCAGCATACAGCATCTTGAGGTTTGCTATCATGTCTATAGCAGACATATCCTCATGCTGATGCTGCAGCGGTGGCGTCATAGACGCTAGCATCAGGCAAGCGACATCAATGCTATCATTGACGTGCTTTTCATAAGCTTCCCGAACCGCCCTTGCGGCGTTCGGAGCGGGCTGAGGCGGTATCGCCGTCTCGAGGACATACAGTTTCCTCTCTGCCTTAAGAACAATCTTAAGGTGTCCGAACCAGTCTGAGAAGTTCGGCCCAACAAACTTCTCTCTTTCCAGTAGGGATCGCACATTGAAGCTCATGGTGTTCGTTGCTGCAGGAATCTACAACAATGCAAGAACAGCAAGGTCAGTATCAATGTAAAGAATCAATTCAGGACTTAAGAATGATTCTTTTTCTCACTATTTTATCTGGCTGAATAATCCAGCAAAACAGCCCGAAAGAGTAGAACTCTTTTAGTGAGATGGGATCCAGATTTCATACTTGGTCTCCGCGTCCCGCTCAGGCGAGATAAGATGCACAGAGATTACAAGCACTAATTTCTGGTAGGCAGTCCCAGCCAATCGCCAACCCGTGCGATTCCCCTTCATCTGGGCAATCCAGCAGACTGTGCCAACTGAGTTGGTACAACACAATCTCTGACCCCACAGATGGCTGCCTCCATGTGCTACCATATGCGCCACATATGTAGCCTACATGGTCAAGCTGACCCAACCTACTCCCTGGACCACCACGTGCTATGCTGAGCAACGAGAAGCGATAAATCCCTTCTCTGTAACACGCAGGTGTAATCCCGCACCGTCTGAAGATAGATGGACGTGCCCACTGAGTGGGTACAACACGGCTCCAACGATAGTCAGAACAGTGAGGTTTCGCGTCAGAAGGCTTACGAGCTTGATATTTTAGCGTTGGATTTTAACGGTCTTTTATCTCCTTCACTATCATGCAATTCCTATGGTGATAGCAGAAGATAAATAAATCATGCTGTTCTACTTATTTAAACAATAAAAGAAAGCATGGATCTTATGTGGTAAAAGCCTATAGCCTAAGTAAGACCTTAATTAACTTAAGTCTTCACTTGCTTTTCTTCATGGGTCTTTTGCTGCTCATCTGGCCCAACCCAGGGCCCAAGCGCCATCTGCAGCTCAGGTGCGCCTACCAGGGAAAATGCGCCTGGTCCCAGAGTCGAACCCTGGACCTCCCTCCTGGTCAAGCCTCTGCTGCAAGCGCCTCTGCCAAGTGTGCTCTGTGCTCTTGTCTGATTAATTTACAAATTAATCTATCTAGACAAGATTGACTCACAGGTCAATTACATTTTATAAATTAAATAAATGTGATGCGCAGATCACAATAAAATAATTTACATTTAATTTCCAGGCACGCAGGCCCCAGCACAGCACACATTAAACGGGCAGCCCACATAAGAATAAATAAACAAGCATAGGCCTCATCCAAACAACATGTGATCCAGCAATAAGAAAATAAAATTTTTGAAAACGCATAGTTATCAATTTTACTTTTCTTATATGCCCTACAACCTTACAACGGTCCATTGATGGGGATCCACTCATCATATCTAGTCAGATCCTCTGCCCTTGCATGCACCAAGTCCTAACTGACTTGAGTCGACCCAGTGGTCAACTATGCATGCGCCAAGGGCTGAACAACCATCATGAGTTCTGGCAAGCGGGTGTGAACCCGGGCCTAACTCATGTGCGTTCACCAGGTGTCTCAACCAGACCTCGCTACACGCCTTTGATGCAGTCGACCTATAGCCACCTCATGCTTGCGCATGGGTGCCATCTGGTCGACCCATCTAGGCTGTCAGATGGTCTGATCAGACTATTGGATCTAACCTAGAGGATGACTTCAACCCCATCAACCCGTCTAAGGGTTTATAGCAGGGGCGACTTAGATCTAATAAGGAAGCGCGCAAGATAACGTTTTAGAAAACATGTAACAAGCGCCAATCCTAATCATGCATTAAAATAAAACATGAATACACACATGCGCTAACATCTAATACCTAGCATGTAGATTCGCATGTGATGATAATTAGATCTACAACCGAAAACAAGGATCATACATAATCATGAAACAATCATATGATCATACGATAACAACTTGGCTCTGATACCAATTGAAAGTCCCCTATAGCTAAGGGGGCGAAACCCTGACAGGTGGCGCAAATAATTTTGCAAGCGGAAACTAGGGTTTCAAGAGACCTTACGTAATGACATATGATTAACTTCATAAGGTTTAGATTCATACCATAGCCATTTCGTTTAGATGGCGTCTAGGAAGCAGAGATCGACAGGGGTCTCCTCCAGAGAATGCGCACACAAGATGAGAGTGTGCCTACTTTCTTGGTGCTCCTTGTGCTAGCAAGGTTCCAAGAAGTCTTTAACGTATGGAAGGGATGGAGACGATTTTCTTTTCTTGGCCGAATCCTCCTCAAAGCTCCAAGCGTCGCCACACACGAAAGTGTCGAGAGGAATAATGGGTAGAGAGGCGAGAATAGAATTAATTCTCTTCGAACGTGAGAGATTTCCAAGTGGAGATCATGGTTTCTAAAAATAGAAACCACCACTCGCTCAAACGTTCACGCCAAGTGAACAAGTCGCCACCTCTTCTCCCTTTGAACCATGCGCTCATATATGAGCCGGTTCAATTTGGTTCTGCTCAAGAAACCAATCAAGCCAAGTCTTCAGTCCAGATCATATTAAACCTAAAGGTTCAAGATCTGACCGTTCATCTCTTAATGCTCCTGATCTCACCGATCTAGCATCTATTCTCTCAATCGAAGCTTACCGATCTTAAGCCCTAATCAATCAAACATGATCAGACCAGATCTCACTTACAATCAGAGATTAAATCCCTTTAAACTGAACCAAAACAATTCAGTCCACACGATCTGACTTAAGTAAGCCATATCATCAAATTGTGCGACCCTAAGGGTTTCCTTTAAATGTCGGTAACGATAACTAACGTTATCACGATCAGTGAGGGGTATCTAGCAACACATCACTGTCTCCCGATATAAAGAAAAGAGTCTTCCAAGACTACACCCAAACCATAGCACAAGTGTGAATCAACTCACAAGGCATGCATATTTCCTTTGCCACTGGATGTTCTTATTGGACAAGCGTGTCAAGCTTGTAGCTCCAATATGATGAGCATGATTAGATCAGATGAACATAGTCATCTGGGTATGGCCATACTCTTTTCTCAATCATCTCATCCAGGGGGCCCCTTTAGAACATCACACTCCAATTAAGGAGACGGCAATCCTATGTCTATCACTAGTGCCCTAACCTGACTCAAGCTCACCATCCAAGATAGTCTATAATCATTATGTTTCAAATGATATTGAACTACCTCAAAACAATGACAATCATCATTTAGAAAATACAAGTGATCTCAAGTCAAAGGAAATGTGCCACTTGTTGCATTGAAGGATTATTCACATTGTGACAAGCAACTGAATATCCTAGTAGGGTCTGTCCAGTACATCCAATGTACCCATGAGTCTGCATCTTATTCCATGCTCGAAGCATCCTATAAGATTAGAACACATATTAGTCTTAACCATATCAAGGCTGTCTCATGTTCACCAAGATATCTCGACTAAGGACTTTACAGCATGTCAGCCCAGCTGAACAGCTTTGAGACATTATTCAGAAGTACACTTATTGCAGCAGACAATGTAACAAACTGAATAACAACCATGCCTTTATAAACATAAGAGTTTATACATGATACTGTTACAATCCCAAGGCCTCAAACATTAGCCTTAAGGGCATACCCCAACATTATCTGTTGCTATATGTATACTTCTGAATAATGTCTCTATGGTGTTCAGCTTGGCTGACATGCAGTATAGTCCTTAGTCGAGATATCTTGGTGAACATGAGACAGCCTTGATATGATTGAGACTAATATGTATTCTAATCTTATAGGATGCTTTGAGCATGGAATAAGATGTAGACTCATAGGTGCATTGGATGTACTGGACAGACCCTACTTAGGATATTCAATTGCTTGTCACAATGTGAATAATCCTTATGTGCAAACAAGTGGCATATTTCCTCTGACTTGAGATCACTTGTGTTTCTAAATGATGATTGGCATTGTCTTGAGGTAGTTCAATATCATTTGAAATATAATGGTTATAGATTATCTTGGATAATGGGCATGAGTCATGTTAGGGCATTAGTGATAGATATAGGATTGCCTCTCCTATTTGGAGTGTGATGTTCTAAAGGGGCCCCTTGTATGAGATGGTTGAGAAAGTGTATGGCCATACCCAGATGACTATGTTCATCTGATCTAACCACTCTCATCATGTTGGAGTTACAGGCTTGACACGCTTGTCCAACGAGAACATCCAGTGGCAAAGGAAACACATATGTCAAGTGACTTGGGTTCACACTTGTGCTATGGTTTGGGAGTAGTCTTGGAAGACTCTTTCCTTTATATCGGGAGACAGTGATGTGTTGCTAGATACCCCTCTCTGATCGTGATAACGTAAGTTGTCGTTACCGACATTTAAAGGAAACCCTTAGGGTCGCACAATTTGATGATATGGCTTACTTATGTCAGATCGTGTGGACTGAATTGTTTTGGTTCAGTTTAAAGGAATTTAAACTCTGATTGGAAGTGAGATCTGGTCTGATCATGTTTGATTGATTAGGGCTTGAGATCGGTAAGCTTCGATCGAGAGAATTGATGCTAGATCGATGAGATCAAGAGCATCAAGAGATGTGTGGTTAGATCTTGAGCCTTTCGGTTTAATAAGGTCTAGACCAAGGCTTGGTTTGATTTGGTCTTTGAACCAAATTCTATAGAACCGGTTCATTATATGAACGCATGGTTCAAAGGGAGAAGAAGAGGCGATCGGTTCACTTGGAGTGAACGCATCATGCGTTGAGGGCTTGCTATTTTTGGAAGTTGAATTTTTTTCAAAATAGAAGCACGCCTCCACGTTCGAGGGTAACGCTTCTCTCGTCGCCCATCTTCTACTCTCGAGACTCCTCTCATTTTGAGGAAGAGAGACTTCACGCCAAGAGAGCATCTCATTCTCCTCACACGGCTAGGACACCTTGGAGAGCTTTGCTGGCACAAGGAACGCCAAGAAGGAAGCCATCACCATCTTGTGTGCGTTCACTTTGGAGGAGAGCCACATCGCCCTCTTATTTCCAAGTCGCCATCCAAACAATGGCTATGGTAAAATCTTTGTGTTGATCTATGAAGGCTTTAAGTTAATCATATGTTCATGCCACATGCGATTATGTTGAAATCCTTATTTCCGCCCATGCAAAATTTTAGAAGTGCATGCGTTTAGAGTTTCACCCCCCCTTTCACATACCCAGGTGAGAACCTGATTTAGTCATAACCATGTGATTGGGTGAAAACAAGTGGTGACACACTTGTCCAATCGGATATCAGTTCGGCAAAGAGACTGTAATGCATCTGTACCTAGTTGCGATGATGGGGATGTCGATGTCGATATCCATTCTGATGACTTGGGTATCAGTGATGCACTGCTAGGTGCCACTCACTGCTTGTGGTGACCTTAGGTCAACACTGCCAACATCAAAGGAACCTATAGGGTCGCACACCTTAATACTCGAGTTCTCATACTGATCGGGAACCTTATGATTGAGTTATTGGATAACTCAGATCGATTTGCGAGATTTCATCAGTACCAACGGGCCTGATGAGATGGAAGAGAGTTATTGGAGCAAAACTTCATTTTTGGCAGGTTGACTCAAAATTGACCAAGATTGGCCACATTTATATCAGGGTTGCATTGGATTGGATCCAATTGCTTAATCAACCCATGTAATGAAGTTTGGGCTGGCGCATTACCTAATGAGGCCCAATAACAAGTTGTCATGAAGATGCAATAAGCTAAAAAGGGTATAATGGGGAGAAAAGCTAACCCCATTGGCGCCAAGGGCATAATGGGGTGAGCTTGGCGCAATTTGCTCCCTTTGGAAGGAATTGGCGCCTCGCCTTTGTGCTTAGATGGAAAGCTTGCTTCTAAGGCAAGGCTTGAGGCATCTAAGGCATGGTTGGCTTCTATGGTAAGTCTTGGGTGATTGCAAGGAGTTTATGGAAAAGTCTTGGAGACTTTCCAAAGCCATAAACCCTAATTGCCACCTCACCATTAACCCTAGCCTCACCTCTTGATTGTTTGCGCCTCCACCCCTTTCTTTGGATGCCCCTTGCTTCTATTTATTAGAAGGATGCATGAGCTCCTTAATGCAATAATCTTGGCGTGAACAAGGAGCAAAGGGGTGAGAGCATAGGAGGCATTGGTGCAAGTTCTCTTCCTCTAGCTGCAAGCGAATGTTCTTCTCCTCATCTTGCCGCAAGAAGCACTTCTCTTTGGCGGCATCAACTTCTTCCCTTCTTCTTCATTGGCGCCTATCCTTGGAGGTGGCGCAAGGCATGAAGAAGTTAGACTAAGGCTTGGATCTTCTTCCTGAGGCTAGCACCGAGCGAGGAATAAGAGAACTTAAGGCATCCGTGTGTGTGAGATTGCAGATGGTGCACGCTTGGGCGCCTACCTCGACATCGGCATCGCCTTGCTCTAGGTATTTTCTATCTCATCGTGTCGACCCCCTCGCAAGAGATCTTCACTGGGTTTTTTGGACTGGCCTGTTTCGGGGATATTCTTTCGCTGTGCAATGAATTCTATAATGTTTATGCCAAAAATTTGTAAAATATCCCCGGAGTTTCCCAACAATTGTATCAGAGCTACTTGCGAGCCTTGAACGATGTACTTCATGCTTTTCCATGCTCATATGCCATGTTTCAATTTTTGCAAATTGCATGATCACATGGCGCACGATTTTTATAAGTAGGAAAAATTGTAGTTTCTTGTTCCTATCATCTTTTCAATCTCTTTTGGATTTTTGGGTTATTTTTCTTGCTTGTTTTAAAGATCAAAGGCGCACATAATTTTCTTACTTTCATGTTCTTGCTTTAGAGTACGGTAGCCTAGGATTTTATTTCTCTTTTAAGTATTTTTAATTTCCTAGTTGATGTAGTAGGTTATTTTTAGCCTAGGATGCTTACACTTGTAATTCACATACAAGGCACCATCTCCTTCCCAAGACTCAAGATCAGCCCTCCATTAGCTCTTCAATAATCCAACCAAGATCCACCATCCAACAAAGCAACAATCCACTTGAGATCAGCCCTCCATCCAACTCTTCAAGATTAAGGCAGGATCTAGCATCCATCTAAGCAACAATTCATCTTAATGACAAATGGGTGCCACCACACTTCAAGAATTCATCCACATGGACACCACCTCAAGACACATCAGCATGGTGACATGTTTTGGCGCCCAAACTAGCTTCAACACAACCAAAGGCACCACCACCAATTCAGAATTCAAACTTCACCTCCATTCTCCACTAATGAGGATCAAAGCATCCCATCATCCACCAATAAGAAGCCATGCGCCAACTAGCCCCCTTCAAGCATTAATTGGACACTTGCATGCGCCCCTAACATGCAACCAATGCATGCCATAACTCCACCAGCTATGTAGGCACCAAGGAAGAAAACCAATCATCATCATCCATTCAAAATCGGCCACTATCTAAGACATTGATTTCAAATTCAGCAAGGGCTATTTATGTAACTTTACATAGGTAAACGATGAGGGGAGGAGAGGGTTTAAAGCCTTGTATTTTTCACATTGCACTTAGTCTATCCAAAACCTTTAAAACCCCAGCCATTTGATTGACTGAATCACTAGAAGGCTGATTTGATCTCCCCATTTTATCCACCTATACAAACATCAATTTAGGAATCGTCAATCATAATTATCATCATAATCAAATCAAGACTAACTCCTCAAATTAATTCCTCTGATACCACTGCTGTCACACCCTTAGATAACAACAATCCATAAAAGATAATCATACGACATAATTTTTTTCGCAAGATCGACAATCAATATCAAGTTTAATGCCTTGAACAATAAAACAAGTGATATAATGTCGTTATCCAAGTTGCAACAGAAAAATATCCATTCCATCAAAAACTTTTACCCAAGCAGAGTAGAGTTATACAATCCCAAAATCCGAGAACTAAAACATGCTACCAACATAAGCCATTGCAATCAACATTCAAAACTAGTAACATACTCCTCAAAACAAGTCTCATGACAACTCTTAATACAAGTCTTTTATGGAGCATACAATGTTTTCCAAGATTACAAAGTCTCATGATTTAGCCAAAATTCCAAAATGAGCTTCCAAAACTTTCAAGCTTTTGCCCACAATGCGTAACCAAGCTAATATGCAATAAGGGTTAGTGCAAGCAAGAATGAGCATAAATTGCCCAGCAAGTAATCCCAAAGGCTAAGGGAAAACGAACTAAGGAGGATAAACATATCAACGAAATAGTCAACACAATAAAGACATAATGAAAGATAATAGAATTTCCCCTCGAGCACATGAATTGGATAGGGAGAAAAAGATAACCATACATTCCTTAGATAAGACATTTGGGTCACAAGTAGTCATTAATCATCATTGAGCATTCATATCACAGTAATCATTGATCATTGTTGTGCATTCATATCATGAGTAGTCATGGATCATAGATGTGGGGGAGAATAATCATAATTCAAAATTCCTTCCACGTCTAGAAGTTGAACCCATCCTCGTCATGAGAGAGCAAACAAAAGCTAGCTAGAGCATCTTAGGGCTCTTCATACAAATAGATAGAGGGATTCAAGTGGTGGCTCCTATGAATTCAAGAGGTGGCCCCAATCTTTTTTAGGGGTGTGGCACTTTGCTCCACATCTATCATGATGTAGTGGGATTCAAGAGGTGGCCCCCACCTTTTTAGGGGTGTGGCACTTTGCTCCACAACTACCATATGAAAAGTGAGATTCAAGAGGTGGCCCCACCTTTTTAGGGGTGTGGCACTTTGCTCTCACAACTCTTTTGAATGGAGGGATTCAAGAGGTGGCCCCCACCTTTTTAGGGGTGTGGCACTTTGCTCCACATCCATCCACAAATCTCTCATTTGGGTTCACACAAATTCTCCCCACAATAGCTTTCATAAGAAGAATGCTAAGACAATGAGCTTGAGCATCACATTGAAGATAAGATATAACATAAGTCATTGAACACAATATTTGTCATAGGGCATACCATGAGTTCACAGTCATGAGTTAAGGCATAGGAAATAGATTCATAATGATCTTGTTGCTTCTAGAATAATTTCAAGCTCAAAACACAATATCCACTTTGATGTTAAGCATGTAACCAAAACAGGCAGATTCATCATATCAGATTTTGACTTATATTTTAGGTCGAATACTTAATCAAAAATAGTCAATATTATATTCCAAATGAATCTCTCTGAGTCTAGTTTCCAATAAAACTAGTTTCACAAGATTTTGAGTTGCAGGCAGGGAGATATGGGGGTTTGAACACAGAAAGGTCTGGATGTTAGATTTTCAAAAAAACAAATAGATTAATATATCATATTTGCAACAAATATTTCAGACCGAGTAAGTAACCTAAAATAGGCAATATGATATTCAAAATGAAGCTAATTGAATCTTATAATTCCAAATTCTTATCCCCCAAGTTTGGGGCTTTTGGTGTCTCGCTAATCCTCTCCTCCAAAGCTCCCTTTTTGCTTCTTACGGCTTTCAATATACAGCCTTAGATCGCCCGCAAGAATCTCCGCAAAGATCGGGCGTGAAGATTGACCTAGGAATCGCGTTCAAACACCGAAATACGGCAGTGTAATATCTTATGGTACTACCGTAAAATCCATCGATCGTTCTGTTCTGAAATTGCTAGAAAATATGGCACAGTAATTTTGTTTACGGTAGTGCCGTAAAATCAGCTGAACTCTCTGGTCGGATTCGACGGGGAAATACGGCCCGTGTAATTCTTTACGGCAGTGCCGTAATTTCAGGGCAACTTTCTATTCTGAAGATGCTTCAAAATACGGCCCGTAAACTGGGTTACGGCAGTGCCATAATTTTGGCAAAAGTCTCTGTTCAGAAAGTGCCCCAAAATACGGTCGTGTAAATCCTTACGGCGGCGCCATATTTTCGCAAAAACCTTATGTTTGGAAAATCACCAAAATACGACCGTGATCTCGATAATACGGTAGCCGTGAAAAATACGGTACCGTAAAATCCCTTACGGCACTGCCGTATTTTGGGTTCCTTGCCTCAATTTGCGTGAAATTTCTTGGGTAACTTCTTCTTGATGATGAGAACTCTTCCATATATTTGATTTTGCTTGAAAACGCCTAAAATAGTGCCTTTTTGCCTGAAAAACATGAAAAACTAAAATAGAAGTAGACTTTGTAATATTTGATGGATTCAGCATAAAAACAAGTAAAAAGATCCTCGATTTAGCATGAAAAGGTATCTAAAATGATGCAAAATATACTACATATTTCGGTGTCATCAAACACATAAGGCTCAAACCTTGCTTGTCCTCAAGCAAAAATCAGAATTTGAAATCAAAATTTGATTGAAAGAATAACCTTCTCATGCTCAATAAATTTTTTAAAATACAACTTGTCAATGAAAAATTCTATCAATTGATTTACAAAATTTCAAGTAAACATATCATCCTCAGAATTCAATTTTCTAGATTCACAACTCAATCAAATAAAACTTTGCAACCGTATAATAAATAGAATTTTCAATCTCATGATTTCACCTAGTATCAATTTAAATCTATCATGGCTTTTGTTTACAGGAATTAGGTCTCCAAGATCTTTTTCCACACAAATTTTTTTTTTCTTTTTTATGCATTTTGTTATCTTTCTGCATAGATGGCATGTATCCACAAAGACACATACATTTTATTTTTGACTTCAACTCTTTCTTCGGTACCACTGTCAATTTTACACAGTGCCAAGTAGAGGAGTCTTATTCTTTTTCTCTCTCATTATTTTTCATGTTTAGACTTCAACCCATGTCTTAGGTGCCACTATCAATTTTACATAGTGCCAAGTAGGGGAGTCCCTCACTATTTTTATGGATCTTGGATTCTTATTTCCCAACAAATAGCAAAAATAAACTAAGCCTCAACTAGGTTGATCAATTGATTTAAATTCTCAAATCATACTAATATACTCATTTTATTCAAAAGAGAAGTTTCACCTTTAAATTTTATTCCTCAAATAATATATCTACCCAAAATTTTATGCATCAATCAATGTCATATTTCAATAGACAAATATGTATTGAAGAAATAAATTTGACATGATAGGTCTATATCTTCAATCATGAATTTGAGATCATCAATCATTCAAGTTATCAACAGTATAAATCAAGAGTGAACTCATCATCATCATTACAATATCAAATCATCAAAAATATATCACCATGTATATCAAATCAAACATCAGAATATCAAAATATCATACAACCCCATCGAAATAGTAAAAATCAATATCATCATCATAATACAACCATATCGAATATCTATCATCAGAATATCATCATACAACCATGTCGAATGAGAATAACAATATGCAGTGGTGGCAGTCATGGAAGCATCATCCTTCCCTTCATCATATGAAACAACAGTGAGATAAAGAAAATCATAGTACAACAAAAAGGTAAGGGAAGATAATACTCACAAAGCCTCTACTCATCATCATCAGATTGCGTAGCCTCCGAGTCTCTCGCAGCAGTCTCCTCAGGATCAAAGTATGGGGTTCCTCCCTGATCACCATGATAGCCATAGTCCCTGTGATCAGCATAACCAAAACGGTCATAGAGGAAGTTACCTATGTCTTCCATATGGTTGCATAGCCTCTCCATATCTCTGTGGATGTACCCCAGAGTCTCATCCATCCTATCCAGGCGGCGCTCCTGACTGAACATTTGTGCTGTGAGTGCCTGGAAGCCTGGATCGTGGTGGCTAGCATATCTGCCCATAGGTGTGTGTGAGGAGGTACCAGCTGGCTGTGAAGAGTCATGAGGGGGTGACTCCATCCCATAAGGATCGCTCCTACTACCCCCGGTGGGTGGTGGTACTGTATCAGGTGATGGAATAAAAGCTCCCTCAGCTTCATTAAGACATAGCTTCCAATTGGCCCTTTCTCTAACTGTAGTCTTCTCAATGTAGGGTAAGGGTAGAGGAGAGATGTTTGGTCCAAGGACCAAACAGAAAGTGTCTCCCTCTCTAACTATCATCTTCATCGCTATGCAAGACTCAATATCGAGCCTTGCATTCCCTCTTGCCGTGTCAGCTCCATAGGGCTCTATCCCAAAGTATCTAGCAATAGGAGTAACCAATCCTCCTATCACCACTAATCCTCTGCTAGCTCTGGCCACTTTATCCATGTGCTTGATCATAAAATAGGCGACATCCACTGCGAATCCATTGAGCATCCCCCAAAGAAAATACAGCTCATGTTGACGGACCATGCCGTCACTATCTCATCTCCCAAATACTGTGTGTGCTAGAACCCTATGTGCATATCCGATACAGGGGTTCACTATTTTTGAGGCTCTGGCAGACACAGCATAGAAATGGCTCTCATGAGTGATTTGGTTCTAGAACACGTTCTCCATAAATCCAAGGGGTATGTCAGTGTAACCCCTAGTGCTCAATCCAAAGATGTCCCTAATTTCTTGCAAAGTAAGCTTTCTCTCTTCATTGGCCATTCTGAAAGTGATTTCCCCTTCTGCAGGGCCATGAGAGTACTCTTTCAACTCAATTATCAGACTGCTCAAAAACTCCAAGACAAGAGGTAAGTATGTGTGAGGAGTCATCTAGAAGAACTCCTTAGCTTTAATTCTGTCAAACATCCATAGCAAATCCTCATAAAGCCCTAAGGCTTCCAAGGTTCTTCTATCAGCATATTTTGAGTTGATGATCTTCCTCTCTAGAATTTTATTGTACCTAGCCTCTTGCATTTCATTTCTGAAAAGAATTCCATGTGGGTTCGGTGATTGTGAGGATTCAGCAGGGGCTTTCCCCTTTCTTCTTGGTGCAATTGCTTTTGTCCATGGTGCCATGGACTCAAGCTGCAAACTTATCATTCAAAGCATACAAATAATGATATAGCAGTTTAAATCAGGTCAGTGCATTCAATCAGCTTATTCCACTAGCATATAAAACATAGTGAAAAAAAAAACAAGGTAGAATCATGCATGTAATCTTAATCTCAATACAATATGATAAGCATGGACTATTCTTTCAACATCATCAGTAACGTTAATCAAGTATTTTAGAAGCAAAAATCTGTTTTAAATCTCATGCTAGAACTGAAAATGTCAATGAACAGTAATTCCGAATCGTGCACGTTGCGTTTCAGCTCAAATCGGTTACAGAAATTGGTTCAAATTCTTTTCAAATAGCACAGGATAGAAAACTCATTCCCTAACAAGTAAATTGAAACATAAATCGCTCAAAATAATTGCGAATCGATCGAGAATGAGTGAAAGGGGTGAAACTTTGTGAAAACTCATCAAAGCAGTAAAATCGGAGAATCAGTTACCTAATCGACGATGAAGATTGAACGGAAAGGGTCGCCGGTGTCCGGAGAAGGTCGGAGATCCAAAAACGGCGCAAGAATGAGCGAGATCGAGGGTAAAAACCCTAAAAACGGCCCGATAGAAACCCTAAATACGGTACAGGATTCGTGTACAAAAAGAAAAATACGGCAGTGTAATACCTTACGACACTGCCGTAAAATCGTTAAAACACTCTGTTTGAAAACGAAGCAAAATACGGTACCGTAAAGAAGTTTACGGTACCGCCGTAACATCTCGGCAACGTTCTGTTCGAAATGACATCAAAAATACGGTACCGTAAAATTCAAGCAGTAAAGATTTTTATTTTTTTTTAGAAAAATGAAAAACAAAATTTTAGAAAATATGGCACGTAAAATACCTCACGGTAGTGCCGTAAAAATGAAAGAACACACGGGTTGATTTTGGATCAGAAATACGATACCGTGCAATCCTTTACGGCCGTACCGTAATTTCGTCGCAGCTTTTTGTTCGTAAGCAGACTGAAATACGGTACCATAAAATCCATTACGGTACTGCAGTATTTTGCACCAAATTACGAAAAACCTACAAAAATAAAATAAAAATTAGTCCTAAGCAAAAAATCAAGGTAAATAAAACTAAAATAAGGGTTAGAAAGCTTGGGTTGCTTCCCAAGAAGCGCTAATTTAAAGGTCAATAGCTTGACCCTTTAACACTCGGATTTGATCGTGAATTCGTGAATTGCTCTCCTGATTTTTCAACATAAGGCTCAATCTTGAAACAGTATCCAAATTTGCTCAGAATCCTTTCTATTTTGTCAATCACTCTAGAGCTTTCTCTTCTTTTCTTCCTCCTTATCTTTTTCTTCTGCAATTTCTCATCAATACCCTCAGAAAGATTGTTAGATTCATTATTTGAGGTTTCATCAAACAAACTTGAAACATCATAAATTTAATCATTAAATATTTCAACGCTACAACAAGATCCTGAGTTTGAAAGTTTATTCAATGAATCATTAAGATTAAATTCAATCTTGTTGTCACATATATCAAAAGTAATATTTCCTTCTTTCACATCAATATTTGCTTTAGCTATGGCCAATAATGGTCTACCAAGAATGATAGGATTTCTAGAATTTACCTCCATGTCTAACACTACAAAATCTGCAGGAATGAAAAACTTACCTATCTGCACAGGAACATTCTCTAATATACCTACAGGATACTTAACCGATGAGTCCGCGAGCTGTAAGGATATTGAAGTAGGTTTCAGCTCTCCAAGATTTAGTTTCCTGTAAGTAGAAAGAGGCATTAGACTAACGCTTGCACCGAGGTCACATAAGGCTCGGTCAAAAGCCATAGTGCCTATTGAATAAGGTATAGAAAAACTACCTGGATCTTTCAGTTTAGGTGGCAGTTTGTTCTGTATGATAGCACTACAATCTTCAGTTAAAGTAACAGTGCATGTGCCATAATCATCCAATTTTCTTTTACTAGACAAAATCTCTTTTAAAAACTTGGCATGAGATGACATTTCAGTAATAGCTTCAGTAAAAGGAATGTTAACATAAAGCTTTTTCAGGATTTCAAGAAATTTGCCAAACTTTTTGTCTAGTTTATGTTGAACTAGCCTTTGAGGAAAGGGTATTGGTGTCTGGTAAGGAGAAGGCAAATTAGGTTTAAGATTGTCTTTTTCACATGATTCTTCCCCTTTTGGTTCATCACCCTTTTGAGGTGATAAACAAGTTTGGGGTTTCTTATGTGAAGAATATTCCCCTAACTCTAATTCCCTTTCATTATCATCAAGCCTTTCTTTAGTGTTTTCAAACCTCCCTCTAGGTTCTCCTAGTTGTTTCCCACTTCTAGTCATAATGGCATTACAGTGCTCCTTAGGGTTTATCTCTGGTTTTGCAGGCAATTTCCCAGGGGGTCTGTAAGGTACACTAGCATGTTGTGCAATTTGGTTTTTAAGAATTTTGTTGTGGGCCTCTACTCTATCCAGTCTAGAGTTAATTTGATGAAAACTTTTCTTAAACTCTTCAATTTGTCTATTTTGATTTGACAGGATTTGTTTTTGATCAAATATAAACTCTTCAATTTTTCTATCTTGTTTTAGCTCAAACTGATTTTGACTAGTCATTATTTTTTCAAACATGGATTTTATCTCAGAAAATTGATCATTGTTTTGATTCAGATTTTGGTTGGGATTTTGCCTTTGGAATCCTTTGTTTTCAGTGTTCCCCCCTACATTGTTATAGTTTTTCCATGAAAGGTTGGGGTGATTTCTCCATCCAGGGTTATATGTACTAGAATAGGGATCATTAGGTCTACTTTGATTATAATTCCCTATGACATTCACATGCTCATTACCCTGATCAACAATTATACAATATTCAGCAGTATGATCATCATTGCCACAATTTTTATAAGTAATAGCAGAAACAGAAGCAGTTTGCATGGAATTTAACTTACTGCACAAAAAGTCTACCTTTTCTTCTAAGGATCGCCATCCTTCACTTTTACCCTTACCTTGAGAAGGCTTGTAAAGTACTCCTCTCTCGGTAGTCCATTGATTATGGTTCAATGCCATCTCCTCTAGCAGTCTGAAGGCATCATCTGGTGTTTTGCTCATAAGAGCTCCTCCTGCAGCAGCATCCACAATCATTTTAGTTTGATCAGATAATGTAATATAAAAAATTTGCAGTAAAGTTTGAAGTTCTAGTCCATGGTGAGGACACTTTCGCTGCAGTTCATTAAATCTCTCCCAGGCTTCACTGAGCGACTCCCCACTTCTTTGTTGAAAGTTTATAATTTGGTTTCTCATCTGCAGTGTCTTGCTTGGGGGAAAGTATTTGTTCAAGAAGGAATTGGACAGTTGATTCCAAGTGGTGAAGGTACCGGCTGGGTGTGAATTAAGCCATGTCTTTGCCCGGTCCCTAAGAGAGAAAGGAAAAAATCTTAATCTCAATGCATCGCTAGAAACACCATTCAATTTAATAGTATCGCATAATTCAAGAAATAAGGCCAAGTGTTGGTTGGGATCCTCCAGTGGAGATCCTCCAAACTGATCTTGTTGAAACATTGCAATGAAACCAGGCTTAATCTCAAAATTGTTGGCTTCTATTGCTAGCCTAGCTATACTAGAACGAATTTCATGATGGTTAGGGGCTGCATAGTCCCTAAGTGTTCTTTGATTGTTCTGATTGTCTCCCATCTTTAATATTTCTTCTTCTAACTCTGGTTGGAATGTCTCTTGCAATTCTTCTTCTAATCTCAACTTTCTGCGCACTCTCAATGTCTTGTTGATTTCAGGATCTAATGGAACAAGTGGTCCTGACCTAAGGCTCCTGTGCATGCAAAGTAGATAGATCAAGTGATTTCAAGAAACAGAAAATAAGCAGTAAAAAAATAGTAAATAAAAACCTAATCTAGCAATAATCTCAACGTCTTTAATATCGACAAAAACTAAGGTCCTCGGCAATGGCGCCAAAAACTTGTTGTACCATAAGGTAACACTACAAGTATGACACGCATGTACCTTGGACTAATCCCCGGAAACGGCGCCAAAAACTTGTTGTACCATAAGGTAACACTACAAGTATGACACGCGTGAACCTTGGACTAATCCTCGGTAACGGCGCTAAAAACTTGTTGTGATCCCGCAAGTGCACGGGTACATGAAGTAATAAAGAAAGTATCGAATCCACAGGGACCTACGTTGTCAAGTACTAAATAATTGATTTTTCGCTACCTAGGTAATCAAATGAAAGTTAAGCAAATCTCGCAAACACACAAAAGAAAACTGTCAGAGAGAAAGCTGGGACTAGGGTTTCGTTCACTTAACTCTTATGACTAGATATGAATAAGGATTTCATCGGTTAAATTTTATCATGATGAAGATACGATTTACCTAATAAAAGATTGTTTCACTCTCGTGCAAACAATCACGCAGGGATTTATCTTCGCTTTCGCGCAAGATTTGTCCCAACGCTGAAGATAAGCAAATTATCAATCTATGAACTCAAGGATCACTTTCGTGCATCCGAATTCTAGGTTGACAATCTCTAGCAGAAACTCAAGGATCACTTTCGTGCATCCAAGCCTTGACACTAGTTTTTCTCATAGATCTCCAACGTTCTGATCCTCACTTTCGTGCAAGATCTCCACGTTTGACAAATAGACTCGATCTATAGATTCATGTTATAATCATGGCAGTAATTTTACTAGAACAGATCAAGTTAGATCAAACCTAAGGAAGGGTTCCTAACATGCAATTCTAGGGCTCCAAATTCTCAAGCAATTACCTTTCGGTCTCAAGCGAAAATTCTAAGAACATAATTAGTAACATGAACTTATACAGAGTCTAAGCACAATTATCACATGAGCAAAATCATCATGGTAATATTAAACTCAACGAAATAGTAAAAATAGTCATCTAGTCATTGGAAATCAAGTGAATTACTCCCCCATGTCCCAAGAGTAATTTAAGCTAGCATGGTGAAGGAAATACAATATTCCATAATTTCAGAAAATCAAAAATCAACAAAAGGAAGAGTTTTTAGAAAATAAGGCACGGTTGTGAGGTATTTCACAGCCGTATTTTGCAAAAGAAGGCGTGAATAGTGGTGGCGATCCTTCTTCCTCTGATTTCTCCTCCAATTTGTCTCCTTTCGATCTGAAACTTCTGGCACGTCGTCTTCTTCACCAGGTGATGCTTCAGTAGAAGACTCACGGCCGGAGATCGTCTGATTCGAGTGCAGTAGCGAAACCCTTGGCGGTGGCATGTACTCCGAATTCTCCCTCGACAGTTAACCAAGTTTGGGGCTTTTGGTGTCTCGCTAATCCTCTCCTCCAAAGCTCCCTTTTTGCTTCTTACGGCTTTGAATATAAAGCCCTGTATCACCCTCAAGAATCTCCGCAAATATCGGGCGTGAAGATTGACCTGGGAATCGCGTTCAAACACCGAAATACGGCAGTGTAATATCTTACGGTACTGCCGTAAAATCCATCGATCGTTCTGTTCTGAAATTGCTGGAAAATACGGCACCGTAATTTTGTTTACGGTAGTGCCATAAAATCGGCTGAACTCTCTGGTCGGATTCGTCGGGGAAATACGGCCCGTGTAATTCTTTACGGCAGTGCCGTAATTTCAGGGCAACTTTCTATTCTGAAGATGCTTCAAAATAAGGCCCATAAACTGGGTTATGGCAGTGCCATAATTTCGGCAAAAGTCTCTGTTCAGAAAGTGCCCCAAAATACGGCGGTGCCGTATTTTCGCGAAAACCTTCTGTTTGGAAAATCACTAAAATACGGCTGTGATCTCGATAATACGGTAGCCATGAAAAATATGGTACCGTAAAATCCCTTACGGCACTACTGTATTTTGGGTTCCTTGCCTCGATTTGCGTGAAATTTCTTGGGTGACTTCTTCTTGATGATGAGAACTCTTCCATATATTTGATTTTGCTTGAAAACGCCTACAATAGTGCCTTTTTACCTGAAAAAAATGAAAAACCAAAATAGAAGTAGACTTCATAATATTTGATGGATTCAACATAAAAACAAGTAAAAAGATCCTCGATTTAGCATGAAAAGGTATCTAAAATGATGCAAAATATACTACATATTTCGGTGTCATCAATTGCTTTTTCTTCAAAGCATTATAGGTATGTATTTTGAATGTTTATGATTGTTAAGGATAATCAAATTTGTTTTGACCTTAATTTTAGACTTAGGAAACATTTTGAGTGATTGATTTGATGACTTAGGAAATCTTTGAAATTTCATGTGGACTTAAATTATTGAGTAAATTCAATTCTAGTATTGAAAAAATGCATATGTGAATTGTTATGAGTTCATACGACACGTGCATGATATATTGTTACTTGAAGTTTAATTTATCTATTTCTGCTTGATGGAAATTTTTATGAATAGAAAATTGGTGATATTTATTTAAACTGAGATTTGCTCCAACTCCTCTTGTTGAGAAATCTAAAGTCATGAGTTATATTATACCACGAGTTGGTATACTTTAAATCTATTGCGATCAAGTGTCGACGACGATTTAAGTACCATGCCACTGACCGGCTTTCTCCAAAAAAAAAAAAAGAAAAAAAAAAGAAAAGAGAAAAGACTCCTCTACTTGGCACTGCTACATTTGGCAGTGGTACCTAAGACATGAGTTGAAGTCTAATATTAAAAAAAAAAGGGAAAAAATGGAGAAAAAGAGAAAGTTATAGGTTGAGTGGACAACTCCGCTGACTTTCATGATTGAGACTATGAGTTAAATTATACTGCTCTATGGTATACTTTAAACAATGCTATGATGCTAATAGTAAAAAGCATATAACAGTTTAAAGACCAAATTGCTTTAAAAATCTCTTATCTTTAACATCACCAAGATTCTTGAAATATTTTTTTGTCTATTGAGTAAGATGGATTTATTAAGTTGTAAGTATCTGATATTTAGTGTGTGAAGAATGAATACTATGACATGAATTATGAATTTTATCTTTCTTGGATTATAACCTCTTGAGAATTTATCTTTATTATGATTTTTCTTGAATTACTTGAGTTTGAAAAGTTGATTGCTTAAATTGTGGACTAAGGATGTTATTAGGGGCAAAAACAGTTGATAAATCCTTATCTTTACATTCTTTATACATATCGAGGTATTGCTTGAGGACAAGCAAATTTTAAGTCTAGGGTTTTTGATGCGTTGCATTTACACCATGTTTTTCCCTATGTTTTAGATCATATTTTGGGCTTATTTGCATGATTTTGTGTTACTTTTGATGTTTTTACTTACTTTGCATGGAATCTTCACTTTTCTTGGTTTTATTGAAAATGTAGGTAAAACAGCGTGGAAATGAAAGATTTCGAGAGTTTTGAAGCCATAGCATGATTCCCGAGGAGATCATGAACTCGCACGTCAAATTTGGGGCAAAAAGGTAAAGAACGAGACATTCACGGCCTTGGCCGTAAATATGGATTCGGCCGTGAACACGACGATGAACGGAAGTTGAAAATCGTCTAAGTGTCAGAATAAACAGAAACTTTCACGGGTAAGGCCGTGAATCCATCATGGTCCGTGAAACTTTCTGTGACCGAAAGCATTATACATAGAAATATTTACGGCCTTAGTCGTAAACGCATCACGGGCAGTAAAAACTTCTGCCCGATGAGTTTTTCACGCGTTTCTCACCTGATTCAAATCGGATTTGAACCAAACTTCGCAGAACAGTTCCTTGATGAGTTCTAAACCGGTCCAACTATAAAAGAAGGGATTTTTTGAGGATTTAGGAGGCTTTTTCAGACAAAGACAAGCGGCAGCAGCGATAGAGGCGACAACTCAATTTCAAAGCATATTCCGGCAAGATTCCACTTGAAAGCAACGATTGATCGACTATTCCTCATCTCCAGATCGAGGAGAAGGCGGTTCTATAGTTCTTTTAGTGATTTCTTGCGGATTTTCATGAGTTTTCACTTGTTCATCATAAACTTCATGTATTTCCTTAATATAATGAGCGAGTAGATACCTATTTTAGGATGATTGGGCATAGCCCACTGACTTTTATGCATTGATCTATGTTCTTACTATTTTCATAAGAGTTTATCATTGTGATTTAGTTGAAATTGCATATATCTCGTAATTTACCTTGGCCAAGTAAGTTCACGTCCTGGGCATTGCGAGAATGATCGAGAGGTGAATCGGAACGTCTGACCTATTTCAATTGAACCTGTAAATCTGATCACGAGAGTAGTTCGGATTTACTTGAAGGATTTAGCCAACTTTTCATAGAACTTAATGGGTTTAATTAGTTTGACTGTCATGAGAGTAGGGAGTTAATCTAATTAAATACCTTATTACGCTTTGAGAGGAGGTAATATGTACCTTAGGAAGAGTTCCTTTTATGATAGATAAATCTTTGATTTAGTTATCTTTTTACCGACGCATAACTGCCAGTGTGCCGAACCCAAGAAATCTCGATCCTTTAGAAACTGAACCTCTTAAAAGCTGCTTTCAAGTTTGTCCGTGCGTAGAAGTTTAGAAAGACCACCAAAATATTCTGCCTAAATTTGAACAAGTCAAGAAGTCAGTACTTAACTACGTAGTCCTCGTGGGATCGATAATCTTTTACTACTTCGATAAATCTGTGCACTTGCGGATACCTATCAGGAGGCCAAAGTGAGAGATTGCGGTCTAGGAGACCACGTTGAGACTACTCTCACCGTCAATGACAATCTTACATGAGTGCCCGTTGCACTTGATGTAAGTTGTGAATATGCTCGTGCCTCTAATCCTCGGAGGGCGGGGATTGCACAAGGGTGCACCTCACAACCGCGACTGTGGGGTGACCCAACTCTTCACCAGTCGTGTAACACTCGGCTTCAAAGTCGCTCTCTAGTAATAGTGGCTACACGGGTGTGACCTTTGTCCGCGGAGGCAGACTTCTTGGGGTAGTCCTGAGAGTAGTGGCCTAGTTGAAGATAGTTATAATAATGGACTCGCTCGGTCGAGCCAACGACAGGGGCCTTGCCCTTCTTCACCCAAGTGGGGCGGGAGGGAGCTGCTTCTGGGGTTGGGCGACAAGGGGAGCCATGGGCCATGGGTGTAGGACACGGGTCGGATCAAGGTTCGGGTTGCTCAGCCCGCGAGTGGGTGTGCGGGGGTGTTAGGGAATACCGGGTGAAATTTTAAAATTTGTAGTCCCAAGACGCAACGAAAGAATTATTACACCCAAAACATATTCCGGTCCCAAGGATCCATGCGAGAGAGAAAACACAAGGATGTGTTAGAGATGTACCTCTTTTGCTTGTCGAGATACTGAAACCATGTTGAAGACGCCCAAGTGTTCGTCCTCTACAAGTATCCACGCGTCGACTCCTCAACGTTGCTCCCTTCCATGCTTGGTGCTAGCCTCGGGAAGAGAAGATCACCTCTTGGAATCTCCTTTCTCTCCCTCCTTTGTTCTTCACGCTTACAAATATCCTCCAAGGAAACTCTCGGTCAAAGAGGAGGAAGAAAAGGGTGGTGGTGCTCCTTCCTTTGCTCTTCACGCCAACAAGTTTCCTCCAAGGAAACTTTCGGCCAAAGAAGAGGATGAAGGATGATGGCTCAACTCTAAGGAAAGATGGCGGCTAGGGCTTGAGAACTTGCACCACTCCAAGTGGAAGTTCTCTTGCTCTCGGCTTGAGAAGATGCGTTAAGAGAGAAGGGCGCATGCCCCTCCTTTTATAACCATGCTGCCCCTAACCGCCTCCATACTTTCCTTCTACGTTTATGGCTCAATTCCTCCAAGGAATTAGTCTAATAATTCAGCCGCCACTTCCCTCTAATTAGCGCATATAGAAGCTTTGAATTAATCTAGCATCTTGCCTAATTAAGAGGGGATACTTGAATTCTAGGACTTTCCATATTTGATTATTGCATATATGACTTGAATTAATCAAATCATATTTGCCCACAAATCAGTCCACACGTCCAAGAGGGTTTCCAAATTTAGGAAACCGAATCCTACAAGGATTCTTATTCCTCATTGGCGCAAATTCCATAAGTGGAATTATCTCATGCGCCAAGTCCAATTATAATTCCCATTAGGATTCAAACTTGCCTTAATTAGATTTGATCCACAATTCCTAATTGAATTTGAATCTCCTCACTAATTTAGGCTTATGAATAAAATCCCTAATTGGATTAGGATTTGTGCCCAACACTATGGGCCTCATCTAAATCCAATTCCTAATGGGATTTGAATCCTAGTTGGATTAGGATTTGCGCCCAACCCTTGTGGGCCTTATCCAATTCCAAATTCTTATTAGGTGACTTACAATCACGAAGTAAATATGTCAAAGTAAAATATGCTCACAAATCATTCCAAATAATGAAAATAGATACAAAGTTTGCGATCAGAATCATTAAAGGGCTTCAACCAAGCCCCGAAATAGGGTTTACGCTACAATCATCATTGAAGCGCTCAAAATCTCTCTTGAAGCGCAAGGTAAAGTACAATATACAACTAGGATAAGGCCCACAAGGGTTGGGCGCAAAATCTCTCTTGAATCTCTCTTATGGTCGATATTATATTCAAATTAAAGCTGAATGAATCTAGTTTCATAAAAAAATTATTTCGTGTGATTTGGATCTATAGGTAAAGAGATATTAGGGTTAAAGCAGAGCAAGGTCAGGCAGGTGACTTACAAACTCAGCAGAACCAACATTTCATAAACATCACGCATTTTTCAGATTCGACACCATAGAACAGAAAACACAAGATTTAAGATCCAAATCAAAATCATAGACACAAGGAATTGAAGTTATATAGGATATGAAGGGAAGAACCGGATTTATCAAAACAAAGAGCAAGATTACTTGCCTAAAGGTGTTGAAACTCCTCCTCCAATCCTTTCCTCTTGATGGCGGCTGAACTAGGGCTTCTCCCAACAAAAGCGTCACCAGGCCCCCCTTCACGATTTTGCCTTCCAAAATAACACTCTCCAAGGCTTGGTTGGTAAGTTGTTTCCAAAAATGCTCTTTTAGACTCTAATAAGGACATTTGAGCCCATAATACCATGATATAATCCTCACCCTACAAAAATTTCAAGAGTTCAAGCTTGCTTAAATGACCCAAGTAATATTATTTACCAAATTTATTATTTGCATACCATCCCAAGGGGTTCATAATTTTAGGGTATTACATCCTTAGAACCCCGAGACTTCTTGGATTGGACAACCAAGCTCGAACAATATTTCGAGTGGAGCATAATTCCTGAGCATAGCAAAGTTCAACTTGCAAAATGCCTTCTTGAGGGAAATGCTAGGTTGTACTGGACCAATGTGGAAAACAACTTAGAAAGATCCAACCTACCTCCCATCGACACTTGGCTAAAAATGTGCCAACAACTTAAACTGAAATATGTCCTCTAATATTTTCAAAGTAAGTTGTTTGACCAAGCCTCTAGCTTAACCCAAGGATCCATGACTGTTGACCAATACACTGCTAGCTTTGAGGAATTCCTCCATAGGGGAAACCCAGGAGAAAATCTCCTATTCACCCTTAGTAGGTATAAAAACGGTCTCCGATCTGAGATTAGAAAGGGCCTTACCTACTACCAAATAGACTCCATAGAGGTTGCCCATCTTGGAGCCAAGGAGATAGAGCAAGAACTTAAGGCTGCCTTTAGGAAAGAGTTTAGTGCCTCTAGAACAAGTCCTAGACCAACCCAACCCCAAAACTCTAGTACTCCTAAACCCAAGCCCTCTAGTTATCCAGAACCATCTAGGGTCAAATGCCATGGTTGCCAGCAATTTGGACACTATATGAAAGATTGTCCTAAAAGGGTCTTATACTTAGGTGAGGAAACCCAAAACACCTTAGGAGTTGTTAGGTGTACCTTAATCAAACCCTCACCCACTGATGATTGGCGAAGAACTAGTATCTTCCATACTTACACGAAATGCAATGGAAACATGTGCAAAGTAGTGATAGATGGGGGTAGTAGTCTCAACGCTGTCTCCCACTCTGCTGTCACCAAGTTCAAACTTAAGATAGAAGCTCACCCAACCCCTTATAGCATCTCATGGGTCAACCAGTCATGTGTTCCTATAACCCATAGGAGTCTAGTTCCCTTACAGTTTGGTACCTATGAAGGATAGATTTGGTGTGACATCATCACTATGGACGTCGCTCAAGTCCTTCTAGGCAGACCATGGCTATATGACATGGATGTAGTCCACTACGATCGGACTAATACCTATGTCTTTAGTCATTCAGGTCAAAAGATCAAGCTAAAACCTTCTATGCCTAGAGAGCTTAAAGCCTCAACCAATAAGGGAAAAATAGAAGAGACCAAACCAACCCTTCAGCTCATGAGGCCTAAGGATTATAAACCTGACCAACCTTTGTTTACCTTAGTCCTCAAGGAAGTCAACCAAGAAGAAGAAAGTAAGCCACCCCCTGAAGTATAAGCCCTCTTAGAACAATATAGTGAGCTTACCCCTGAAGAACTACCCACATGACTTCCACCTCTTAGGGACATCCAACATGCAATAGATCTTGTCCCAGGTTCAACCCTACCCAATCTGCCCCACTATAGGATGAATCCCACCGAGCATCAAGAACTTAAGAGGCAAGTAGATGACCTATTAGAGAAAGGACACATCAGAGAAAGTCTTAGCCCATGCTCCGTGCCTGCTCTACTCAGCCCTAAAAAGGATGGCAGTTGGCGCATGTGTATAGACTGTAGAGCCATAAATAAAGTCATAGTCAAGTATAGGTTTCCTATCCGTAGGCTTGATGATATGCTAGACATGCTAGTTGGCTCTAAATGGTTTAGCAAGCTTGACTTAAGAAGTGGATACCACCAGGTCAAGATAAGGCTAGGTGATGAATGGAAGACAGCTTTCAAGACCAAGGATGGTCTCTATGAATGATTAGTCATGCCTTTTGGCTTGACTAATGCTCCTTCCACATTCATGAGACTCATGACCCAAGTCTTAAAGCCTTTCATTGGAAGATTCCTTGTAGTCTACTTTGATGATATCCTCATCTATAGTAAGACTAAAGAGGAACACCTAGAGCACCTTAGGAAGACCCTTGACCTTCTTAAGGAAGAACAACTATATATCAATCTCAAGAAGTGCTCCTTTTTGTCCCATAGTGTTATCTTCTTAGGATTCATAGTGTCTGAGCATGGCCTTCAAGCCAACCCATCCAAGATCCAAGCCATCATAAACTGGCATGAACCTAAGACCCTCACTGAAGTCAGAAGCTTCCATGGCCTAGCTACATTCTATAGGAGATTCATAAGGAACTTTAGCTCTATAGTGGCACCTATCACTAGTTGCCTAAAACAAGGTGAGTTCTCCTGGTCTAAATCTGCTAGCAAGGCCTTCCAAGAACTTAAGGATAAGATGACCACTGCCCCGGTCCTTAGACTTCCTAACTTCAAAAAAGTCTTTGAGGTAGATTGAGATGCTTCTGGAGTTGGCATAGGGGGAACCCTAAGCCAATAAGGCCATCCCATAGCCTTCTTTAGTGAAAAACTCAACGAGGCAAAGGAAAAATACTCTACCTATGACAAAGAGTTTTATGCTGTAGTCCAGGCTCTAAGGTATTGGAGACATTACCTCATCCATAGGGAGTTTACTCTTAATAGTGACCACCAGGCCCTCTCCTATCTAAGTGCTCAGAAGAAGTTGAACTCAAGGCATGCTAAGTGGGTCGAATATTTTCAACAATACACTTTTGTGCTTAGACATAAATCACGATCTGAAAATAAAGTAGCAGATGCCCTTAGTAGAGTAACTTTACTTTTGAATAAACTGCATGTTGAAGTTACTTGCTTTGATTCTATGAAAGATGTTTATTTTGAATGTCCTGATTTTTTTGCCTTATATGCTGACCTTAGCTAAGACCCATTAAGTCACCCTCTCTACACCCTTAGGGATGGGTATCTCTTTCTTGGACCGACACTTTGTGTGCCCAAGACATCCATCCGAGAGTTCCTTGTTTGGGAATTACACGGAGGCGGGTCTGCCGGGCACCACGGTCGAGATAAGACCCAAGCCCTTGTAGAGGAACGGTTCTACTGGCCGAACCTTTACTAGGATATAGCTAAGGTTGTGAGGCATTGTAGGACTTGTCAGCTCACCAAAGTCCATAAGCACAGCCCTGGCCTATACACTCCCTTACCCATTCCCCAAGCCCCTTGGCAGGACCTTAGTATGGATTTCATTCTAGGACTACCCCGAACCTCAGCTAAACATGACTCTATATTTGTGGTAGTTGATAGATTTACTAAGATGGCCCATTTTATAGCCTGCACCAAGACCACTGATGCCTCCTACATTGCTAAACTCTTCTTCAGGGAAGTTGTCAGGCTTCGTGGGACACCCTTAACTATAGTGTTTGATAGAGACCCTAGGTTTGTAAGCCATTTTTGGAGAACCCTATGGACCCTTCTAGGAACAAAACTCAAGTTCTCCACAGCCTACCATCCCCAGATGGATGGGCAAACTGAAGTGGTCAACCGATCACTTGGGAGTATCCTTAGGAGTTTGGTAAGTGAACATCCTGGCAACTGGGATAAACTCCTACCCACTGCCGAGTTCTCCTACAACAGTACAGTCAACAAGACCACAGGTCTCTCCCCTTTCCAAGCCAACCTAGGGTATCAACCCAACAAACCTATAGATCTCTTCCCTCTACCCAGACACTTTAGGACTTCTTTACCTGCTCGTGACTTTGCTTTACATACTTTGCAAATGCATGCTGAGATATTTTCTAAAATGCTAGAATCTGTTAATCATTATCGTGAAGCTGCTAACAAACATCGCCGAGAAAGCCTATTTTCCACAGGTGATAAAGTGATTCTACGAGCACGTGAGGAGCGCGTCCACGGGACAGGGCACAAGTTGGAGTCAAAAGGACTTGGCCCCTTCACCATCATAGACAAAATCAATGACAATGCATATGTCCTTGACTTATCGCCTGAACTGGGGATCCCCACCACCGTCAACGTGGAGGATCTCACCCTCTGTCATGAGCCCCTCTCCATACCAGATCCAGATGACACCCACAAGTTGGAGATTGAGGCTATTCTTGAAGACCAAACCAGATTCACCACCGATGAGGTACAAATATTTTATCGAGTTAGACTCATTAATGGTGAGGAGGTATGGCTTCCTGAGTCAGAGCTAGCTATAGCCTCCCCTGAGTTACTCAAAGGGTACAAGGATAATTCTCCAAAGGAGAATTCTTTCAACCTGGGGAGAGCTGATGGAGGCAGTAGCCCTGCTCTAAGGAGATCTGATCGGGCTCGTAGGAAACCTCTTCGATATGGGTTCCCTTGGAGTCCCCTTTTCTTACATTGCACTTAGGGTAATTTACTTTTAATAAAGCCATGCATCATGTAGTCATTTATGGCAAGTCCACCTGTAGTAGGTTGTGCATTGTAAGTTATGAAACTTTTGTATTCTTGCATCATGGTAGGTTAGTGCATACATGCATTAGGACGCATATTTGGCAGGTTACTCAAGCTAGGAATCAGCTCAAGCTTCACTCAAGGCCAGCTCAAGACCCACTCATCAAGTTTAGCTCAAGAAAGGAAAGAAGACTTCAAAGCCAAGTTCACTTCAACCCATGGATCAACTTACTTGCAAGCTCAACTTCTATCTTTGTTGAGTGCCCCTTTAATGAGGAAATCAACCAACTCAGCCCTCATCCATTCTAGAGATGCGCCAGCCCAAGAGGAGAAAGGATTCGAATTCATCCATCAAGATCCAAAATCAAAGGAAGACATGTTTCCATCTTTTGTTGCCGCCCAAGCTCTTATGGAAGGGATTCGAATTTCATATCCCTCATCCATACGCCAAGCAACCAGCAAGGAAGGAGCTCTTCACCCACACAAGAAGCGCCAGCCCACCCATTCAATGCCTTGCCAAATGAAGCTCACCAAAGAAGGAAGTTCTCCAAGCAAATTTGCGCCAGCCTCCTTTGTCTTCAATTTTCAAAAACTCTCCAACTTTGTAAAGGGCACAAGGAAGCAATGACTATCTTGCCCTAGCTCTTCTTCTCGCCTATAAATGTACCCCTCTCGCATGTGTTTTCTCAGCTTTTGGTGAAATAATATTGTCTATTAGTTTCCTAGGTTAATTACTTGTGTTAGTGTTAGAACTCTCCCTATAGCCGAGCCTTCATCTTCTTCCAACCTTCCCACCGAGACTCCAAGAAGGACTCCTCCCCTTCTTAAGTGTGCAACCTCAAGGAGAACACCTCTTCATCCTCGGTTTGGAGCAAGAAGAAGACACCTCTTCCTCTCGGCATCATGGAGTCTTCATGCTATTCGGCTAAGTCTCTCTCCCTAGTCTTCTCTCTTTGTTTCAAGAACATCTTCCTACACTAATCTTGAGTTTTTTTTTTATTCTTGAAGCTTGCGCAAGGAGTGGACTGGGAGGGGCGCACCCCCTTCTCCTCTCTACTCCCCCTTCTCTCTAGTAAACCTAGGATTAGCAAGGGAATTTGTGAGGCTTAACCTCACCCCTTGATCTTTCTTCTGTATTAAAATCCGTGACTTGTACGGATCTTTCTGTGATTGCTTGTAAGCTCCACCCTACACCTTCTATCAGAGTTGGATTGGTGAAGATTGGGACCTACAGTCCTTCTATTCTCAAGGACTGCTCTGTAAGTTTATTTCCAACAAGTTTAATTCCTGCATTTACTACTTTCAGTAGTTGTAATCTCGGATTTTCCTTTACTATTATAAAATAAAAAAAAATTAGTCTTCAAATCTCGTTAGTTAATATCGGTTTTCTTTATTATCTACATACTATCAAAACCAGATTTCAAAACTCATTGTTTGAATGTTTTAGACCCCCCGTCCTACATCAAATTGTCAATGGGCTTCAACTAAGTCCCGATAATATGTTTATGCTACTATAGCCATACAAACCCGCACAAATCTCTTCAATCAAATAAGAAAACAATAAACAAAGACCAAGGGAAGGAAGTAGAAGTGAGTTTGAACATACCTCCGAGATTTGGTGAAGATTTACTGCGAGATCACCACAGAATCGCTCCCAAAAGCTTTGCTGCCTGTGTTTTACACTCTAGCCGCTTCATCGAATGAAATCTCCCTCCTAGGTCACAAAAAAGAGGTCTTTTATGCCCTCATGATTCGCCTACCTCTTGGCTATTGAAAATATATTTTTCCAGAATTTTCTATTTTTTTCTGGGCCTTCAATCGAGCGAAAAAGGAAGGAATACCAACAGGTAGCAATGATCACAGGTGAACACCAGAATCACGGCCCGCCTATGAACTTTACTATGCATATCTGAGAAATAGGAATCACGGCCAAAGATTTTCATCTTGGGTTGGCCGTGAAGCTTACTGTTTGTTTCTGATAAAAAATGCCTTCAGTGGAATCACGGCCAAAGATGTTCGTCTTGGGCTGGCCGTGAAGTATTCTATTGATTTTTAGACCTTTCTGCGAATCACAAGCGAACCCCAAAATCTTGGGCTGGCCGTGATTTTCAAATAAAGCTCTGATTGATCCCAAATTTCCTATGTAGACTTGTCTCCTCATATGAAATCACTCCATGACTTTAAAATCTTCAAAAAGCTCCAAAAATGAGTGATTTTACCTGAAATAGCACAAAGACAAGAAAAAGTGAAGATTTTGAAGCAAATAAGTAAATAAGCCTATATGGGGAATGAAAACATCAAAATTTGCATTGTTTTGAAATAAAATAATACCAAAAATCACTATCAAAATGCGAGGCATCAAATACTCCCAGACTTAAATTTTTTGCTTGTCCTCAAGCAATAAACTAAGAGGAAACACATGACAGGTGTGAAAGTAGTTATGCAGGTTGAAAGCATACAACCAAGTCAGATAATATCTATGAGCAGTCTAGGATCTACTAGATATGAGAAATCAAATGTTGTGAGAATGACCAAAAAGTTTGGTGGATAGGTCCCACAATATCTAGAAGTCAAGGCATTCAGCTAGGGGCATACAAAGAACTCTATTTAGCACACATACTTCTCATGCAAATCCAATGGATCCAAATTCAACTTGTGGGGTCAGACACAAATGTTTTATTGAAAAACAAACATTATCACCTGCCATTGTATTTAAGTATAAACACAAGCTTTCAAAACAGATGGTGATAATAGACTTCAACTCACAACTTAGGTACCACTGCCAATTTTGCGCAGTGCCAAGTAGAGGAGTCTTTATTTCTTTTCTTTTTTTTTGTTCTTTTCATACTTATGGCTCTATAAATCACACTTGTGATCATCCCCCAACAAGTAGTATAGATTCATGGAATGAATAAGCAAGTACATGCCTGAACATGAAATCAAATGTAAACCACTAGCATGCCATCCTTGAACATTCAGAAATGTGTTACCCACTAATTCAACATTCTCAATCATTCCACTCAAAAGATTTCAAAATCTAGAACATTCAGATAGGATCATAGAATATGTCTTAATTAGGTAACGTCTTCAGCATGTCATAACCATTATACTATACACCATGCATGGATTCAATCTTAAAGTTTACACATGGCTATCATAGGATCAGAATTAGAATCACAACATTTTTATTAACAAAATGATCGGTTATATAAAAAATGTTGGGAATCCCCAAGCCAATTTTTTTTAAAAAATTTAACTACAGCGTAAGCAATGGCCTGAAACAAAATTCCCACCATATGCCAATATCCCTTACGAGTGATCCACCAGATGTGTCAGAGTAGTATACCTTTATTCGGAAAAATCCCAGAGGTTGTCAATAATGAAGGAAAGGGGCACAAGCGGTCTGATACGTCCCGCAAGTGCACGGTTATGTCGAAGTAATATAAAAGATATCGAATCCCACAGGGAACAAGGTTGAATACTAGAAAATCCGAGTCCTAATAGCTTTGCGAATAGAAATTGGGTTTTGAAGACAGAAATCGAAAACAAGCAATTGCAACTACGTCGGTAAAGGTCAAATATAAGAGAGATATCAAGGCTACGGTTTTCACCACAATGATAATCTTAATCGCACAAGAAAGATATTAATTATTTGGTTTATTGGTTTTGCATAAGGAGTAAAACCCTAGGGTACAAGGTGCCCTCTCTCGAGTGTACACCCCAGTGTTCGTCTTAGACCGACCACCTACTCTCGCGGTGGATCATTCTAAGATGAACCCAATGAGTTCTATGGCAGACTATGAGATCCTCGAGCGAAGATCAAGCACTCTCGTGTCAGGGTCTTGCAAGTTTTACTAAGAGATTCCACCCTTACGATCCTTCTCTCGATATGAATCGTAACGGCTAACACGTGAAAATACTCAGCCAAGGTAAAATCACGAAGTAAATATGTCAAAGTAATATATGCTCACAAATCATTCCAAATAATGAAAATAGATACAAAGTTTGCGATCAGAATCATTAAAGGGCTTCAACCAAGCCCCGAAATAGGGTTTACGCTACAATCATCATTGAAGCGCTCAAAATCTCTCTTTTAATGAAAGGTAAAGTACAATGAAACGAATCTAAGAGGAAGGAGATGATGAACCAAAGGAATCCAAAAGAAATCGTGATGATCTTGTGTCTCAATCTCCGAAAATCTCCAAAAATTACCTCGTCGTCGTGTTCTTCCGCCCATGCCGCTTCCTTGGGTCATTACTCAATAATTAGGGCAAGAAAATTAGGGCTTTTATATCATATGCGTTCGCCTATGAGAGAGCTTTCCATAGACACCTTACTTGCCGAATTTGGACTCTGAACGGGTGAGAAATCGAAGGAAAACCGAGTATAGGTCGGGTCCATGCGCGAGCTTGGATCAGAATCACGGGTGAACCCCGCCGGGTTCACCTGGCCGTGATTCATTCTGTGAGTTCGGCTGAAAGAAGTGCGGTAAACCCCGACGGGTTCACCTGGCTGTGATGTCCTCTGGATTATTTTGGGCCTGAAGGAATTCTGGTGAACCCCGCTGGGTTCACCTGGCCATGATGCTTTCTGTGAGTTTCGCTGGCTGACGACTGGGTTCACCATGGCCGTGATTCTCAGGCAAACTCCGAATGAGCTCAAATTTGACGGGCGGCTTTGTTTTCACACAAGAAATCATCCCATGGCCTCAGAATCTCCAAAATATGTCGAAAAAGGGTATTTTTTCCCTGAAATTCCATAAAAGTGTCAAAAAGTAAAGATTTCGAATATATGAAGGAAATAAGGCTATAATGAGTATAAAAGTGTTAAAATAAGCCTAGATTTGACACGAAATACAACGAAAAAACACTACCAAAATGTGATGCATCAAAAATACTCCAGAATTAAATCTTTGCTTGTCCTCAAGCAATAAAATAAGATGAAATACATGTTTGGTATAAGAGTAATCTTTCGTGTCAAGATATACATCTAAGTTAGAAAAACATTTAATAACAATCCAATATCTAATCAGGAGAAATTAAGTAAATGGTTGCCTCAAGTGTTCAACAGTTTGATCCCACAATAACTAAATGCCAAACAACCTAGTAAGCAGCAAACATAGGATTCAATTAAGCTCACACAAAACACTCATGCGATTCCAATCCTTCCTAGTCAAATCGTTGGGGTTAACTCAAATGTTTCATTAGGGTATGATACACTGATTATTACGATAGACTTCAACTCATAACCTTAGGTACCATTGCCAATTTTCCGCAATGCCAAGTAGAGGAGTCTTTTTATTGATTTCAATTTCATATCCCATAGATTTCAACTCATGTCCTTCGGTACCACTGCCAATTTTGCGTAGTGCCAAGTAGAGGAATCTAAGGGTGAGAAATATGATTTTTTTTTGGCAGTTGATAGCATATCCTTTTTTAACAAATGCAGTGTCTCCCCAACAACAGAAAGAAATTCAAAGAATAACTAAGCGAATATGCGTCTCTATATGATTCTTATGTAAGTCGCAAGCTTGAGTTGATTAAACAGTCATAGAAATATTTGACCCACTAATGAACATCTCAAAATTAATCCAAATCACAAAATTTCTAAATTATAGAACTTATGGATATGATCAAACAGTATTTCTAACAAGGAGGTATCACTCCAGACTTAATTCTTTGATTATTCCTACACAATTATGCATTCAATTCAAAATGCTCAAAACTTTGAAATAGCCTTGAGAAGACAAGACTCATACACATGCAAACGCAAACTCATGGAAAAATTAACACAGCATGAATGAAAAGCATAATAACCATAACAAAGTGGCATGAATGAAAAGCATAATAACCATAACAAAGTGCGAACGCAAGCAAGAAAAATAATGTCATACAAGTCTGTCACAGAGTGGGGCCTGAAGAAGTGGACCAGGCCCACGAATAAAATGGCATATAAGATACAATGCCAAAATATCCATCACAGAATAAAAGTATCCATCCATCCAAACATAATAAAGTCAAGCGATCACAGTCAAATAGCCACATGCGACAAGAAAATAGAAACTGGAGTATAGAAAGCTCACCCACTCTAAAAGTTTGCATAGTCCTCTATGCAATACCATGGTGAGAGAGGAGTGGATGATGACGCCGGTGCTGATGGGGGAGGGGCTACTTCCTCTTGCGCGAGCGAGAGCCAGATGCTCGGGAGCTCTTGCTCTTCCCACGTGTGCTATAGTCGGGTTCAGCCTCCTCGTCGGAAGAAATGTTCATGCGAGCTATTGTTTCCTCGGAGAGTGCATATAGCCGGTCGTCCATGATCGATATCTTCTCCCAGACGGATCCCATCATCTTGTGTTGTCTTTGCATGTGTGCTTCCATGGACTCCCAATGCGAAGATTGGTTCTGCTGGATGTGGGTAACGGCGGTGTCCAGGTTATCTATCATCTCCTGTTGATGGAGTTTCTCCTCCCTGATTTCCTGCAATACAGACATCATAGAATCGTGAGAGGAGGTGCCACCAAAGGAAAATGCTCCAGGTGCTGGTGGTGCAGTGTCGACTAGATCGGGCTGTGCGTCCTCAACTGGCTGGATGCGCCAGTTTCCACGGACTCTAACTGATGTGCGCTCCGGGTTTGGCAAAGGCAAGTAGAAAGGGTTTCCCTTGAATGTCATGCAATAAGAATCTCCCTTGCGTAAAATCATATTCATGGCAACACAAGACTCGATGTCGAGCCTATTGTTGCCGGTAGCTTCCAATGTGCCGTAGGGAATGATGCCTAAGGAAACTGCCAAAGGTGTGATCAAGCCGCCAATTACTATCGCACCCCTCAAAGAACGGGCGATGTGGCTGAAATGCTTTGCCAGATAATACCCAGAATCGACTCTAAAACTGTGGAGCATGCACCAGATATAGAATAACTCAGTCTGTCGTACCATACCGTCACTTTCACCATGGCCAAAGAGGGTGTGAGCCAATATACGGTGAACGTACTTGATCACTGGGTTGCACAGACTGGAAGCACGAGCTACACGAGCGGAGTAGATGTGCTCGTTAGTGATAGCGCCCCAGAAGTTCTGCTCACTGTACTCGGTAGGGACTCTGCGTGCACAAGGTTCTGGAAAACCGTAAATGCTGTGAAATTGTGAAAGAGTGAGGATGTGTTCTATATTACCCAAGCGGAAAGACAGACGAGGATCGTTCTCAATGATAGGATCTGCCTTTACTTCCAATGAACTCAAAAATTCCAGTGTGGTGCCAATGTAAGTGGGTGAGAATAGCTGCTGGAATTGCTCCCACCCTATGGCTGCATACATCAAATCAACGTCTCCTAGCATCCCTAGCATCTGTAGTGTGGTTCGGCCAAGATACCTCTTATTGAGCACGCGGCGTTGTCGCAGTATTTGATACCGTGCCTCTTGCGCAGCATTCTGGAAGATAATCCCGAACTCATTCGGGGGAGATACGTAGGGCTGTGGTCGGCTGCCAGGTGTGCGACCTTGGCGAGACGAAGAGGAGCCTGGCGTAGCCAAAGAAGGCCGGTAAGAAGGAGGAGTAGGCGTCGGCTCGTACTCCTCATCGTCCGTGGCAGACGAATCTGAAAGTGCTTGTTGCGGTCGTGTGGTTCTCTTGCTGGCCATGGCCTTTGTCCTAGGAGGCATAGTTACTAGAGATGATCAGCAGATGGCTGGTAAGCGTCGGTGAGAGAAGAACTGGCCGGAGGAGGAACAGAAGTAGCGGCGGATAGAAGCGTCAGAGAACAGGCGACGAGAAAATCTGGGAAGAGGTGCTCACAGAACAGAAGTGGTGGTGGATCAGTAGAGAAAGGAACTCGGAGAGCAGGCGTCTCAGAAATCCGATGCAAAAGATGCTTGCTAGGAACCTTAAACAGAACCTAAGAGATCGCCTTGGAGTGTTGAGAGCGAGGGAAGGCAGCGCGATCTGGTTGTCTTTGTCGAAATCGGGAAGTGGCTGCGAAAATACGTGAAATCTTGCGTCGTGAGAATCGGGGATGAAGTTGAAGAAGAACTCGTTCCGCTTGCAAGGAAACTCAGATCTGACCTCGAGAGATCTTCTTCTGTATTTGGAAAGAAGGAAGAGCTGCGGGATCGAAGGGATCTTGGCGAGATTTGGGGGCGGCGGCAAAAACTCATGCACGTGTGCCCTAGCTTCGGTGAACACAGGTTGAAATTCCAGTGAACCCGCCTGGGTTCACTCGCCCGTGAAGTATGCTGACTCGGGCAGTTGCAATCAGAAGCACGGGTGAACCCGCGTTCACCGACCCGTGAAGCATTCTGGAGATTTTTCTGGTCATCGGAAAGATGGTGAACCCCGTGTGGTTCACCTGCCTATGAAGCTCACTGGAGGGTTCCTGCGCGTGCTGAAATTCTGGTGAACCCTGTGGTCGTGATTTGCACTGATCATCTTGAAAAATTTTGGAAAAATCTGGAAAAATTTCCACGCCCTACATCTTCATCCTACATCATAAAGAGACATCAAATTAGTAGCAATCCTATCTAGATAACCAAAAATAAAATGAAAAAGAAATTAATAGTCTAAAACACTAACTAACAACCATGGAGAAACTATGCATAAAAACTAAAATCAAGCAAAAACTTGGGTTGCCTCCCAAGAGCGCTAGTTTAGGGTCGGTAGCTCGACCATGAGAGTTTTCAGAGTTGCAAATCCAGGGGGTCTGAAAGAGCTAGAACTTCCTCTCTTTCGACCCGCTCATCTTCGAAATAGTGCTTGAGGCGGTGCCCGTTTACTGTGAAACTCCTAGTTCGTTTTGTCCAAATAGTGATGGCACCATAAGGTTTAACTTTCTGAACTGTGAAGGGACCGGACCATCTCGTTCGAAGCTTTCCTGGAAATAGCTGAAGTCTTGAATTGAATAGAAGTACTTTGTCGCCCTCATGAAATTCCTTCTTTGCAATGCACTTGTCGTGCCAGAACTTGGTGCGTGCTTTGTAGCTCTTGGCATTTTCGTAGGGGTTTGTCAGGGTGGGTCCCAGTGATTCCATTACTCTCCTGGGCGGCTCAATATCCTGTGTGGCTTTTTCCACAATGTCCACCCTGCAGCATGTACCTGCAAGGGAAGTTTTTTTCAACGTGTCAGCAAGATCAAATTGGATGACGTTGCCACAGATGTTCAAGGATAGTTTCCCATGCTTGACATCCATGACAGCGCCTGCAGTAGCAAGAAAAGGTCTCCCCAGAATGATAGGGAGCCTGTCATCCTCATCAATCTCCAAAATAATAAAATCAGTAGGAATAAAGTAATCTCCTACTTTAACAGGTACTTCCTCTAAAATACTAACTGGGTGGCGTACAGATCTGTCTGCAAGCTGTATGGAAATACTAGTTGGTTGCAAATCTCCTAAGTCTAGCCTTTTACAAAGTGAAAGTGGCATGAGGCTAACGCTTGCTCCTAGATCGCACAAAGCTCTCTGAAAAGACATCTCCCCAATCTGGCAGGGTATGAAGAAACTGCTTGGGTCTTTAAGCTTCTGAGGGAGCTTGTTCTGAATGATGGTGCTGCACTCCTCAGTAAGTGCAAAAGTCCCTTGATCTTCTAGCTTCCTCTTATTTTATAAGATGTCTTACAGGAATTTTGCATAAGTCGGCATCTGCGAAAGAGCATCAACGAAAGGGATGTTAATGTAAAGTTTCTTTAAAACCTCTAAAAACTTTCCAAACTACTTGTCCAATTTAGCCTTGACAAGCCTCTGCGGAAAAGGAATTGGTGGCTTGTATTCAGGCGGTCTCACATAGGGCTGCTCCTCTTCAACTGGTTCAGGTGCCAGTGATGTTTTATTTGAATGCCGTTCCATAGGTTCCGGTATCACTTCATCTATCCTATCGTCAGTCGGCATCTTTGGATCTTCAAGTTGCTTGCCGCTTCGAGTAGAGATTGCATTGCAATGCTCCCTCGGGTTTACCTCAGGTTGGGATGGTAGCTTCCCTGGCGCTCGCGAAGACGAGCTAGCTTACTGGGCTAGCTGGCTCTCTAACATTTTATTGTGGGTTTCTAGGGAGTCCATCCTTGTCATCATCATCTTCATCATGTCTGTAAGTCCTTCAAGTTGCTTTCTCAAATTTGAATCATTATTGGGCCTTAGCTGTGGTGGTGGTGCATTGAAGTTCCTAGCCTGAAATCCTGGCGGTTTGAAATTGTTTTATTGGAGCTGCCTAAAGTTTCCTTGCGGGGGCTGGGCTTGTTGTATTGGAATTTGTCCAGGTTGAATCGGCTGAGTTGTCCGGTAAGAGAAATTTGGGTGGTTGCGCCACCCTGGATTGTAGAAGTTGGAATAAGGGTTGTTGTTAGAGTTGAAATTTCCAACAACATTCAATTGCTCAGAGTTGATCGCAGCCATCTGTCCATCTCCTGCCTGACAATCTGCCCCTGCATGACCTACAACTCCACAGACCTCACAAGAAATAGAGTTAGTATCCATCAAATTAACAGACCAAGAATCAAGCTTTCTAGTCAGATTATCCACCTTAGCCGTAAGTGCAGTAAGAGAGTCTAAGTCATACTTACCTAACTTCTTGGTAGAAGTACCTCTCTCGGATGTCCATTGGTGATGGTTAATCACCATGTCCTCGAGAAGGTTCATAGCATCCTCAACTCTCCTATTCATCAAAGTGCCTCCTACTGCAGCGTCCACTGTAAGTCTTGTGTTGTAATCCAAACCGCTGTAGGACATTTGGATCAAAACCCAAGTCTCAACTCTGTGATGTGGACACATCCTTTGGAGCTCTTTAAACCTCTCCCAAGCTTCATATAGAGACTCTCCATCCTTTTGCATGAAACTTGTTATCTGAGACAACAAGTAAATAAAAAGAAAAAAGAAAATAGCAGTGCAGTAAGGAAAATCTAACCTAAGGCCTAGTCTACCAATTCTCGGAAGTATACTAATATCAACGGTTGTTCCCCGGCAACGGCGCCAAAAACTTGACACGTCCCGAAAGTGCACGGTTATGTCGAAGTAATATAAAAGATATCGAATCCCACAGGGAACAAGGTTGAATACTAGAAAATCCGAGTCCTAATAGCTTGGCGAATCGAATTAGGGTTTTGAAGACAGAAATCGAAAATAAGAAATTGCAACTATGTCGGTAAAGGTCAAATATGAGAGAGATATCAGGGCAACGGTTTCCACCACAATGATAATCTTAATCGCACAAGAAAGATATTAATTATTTGGTTTATTAGTTTTGCACAAGGAGTCAAACCCTAGGGTACAAGATGCCCTCTCTCGAGTGTACACCCCGGTGTTCGTCTTAGACCGACCTCCTACTCTCACGGTGGATCATTCTAAGATGAACACAATGAGTTCTATGGCAAACTGTGAGATCCTCGAGCGAAGACCAAGCACTCTCGTGTCGGGGTCGTGCAAGTTTTACTAAGAGATTCCACCCTTACGATCCTTCTCTCGATATGAATCGTAACGGCTAACACATGAAAATACTCGGCCAAGGTAAAATCACGAAGTTAATACGTCAAAGTAAAATATGCTCACAATTCATTCCAAATAACGAAAATAGATACAAAGTTTGTGATCAGAATCATCAAAGGGCTTCAACCATTCCCCGAAATAGGGTTTACGCTATAATCATCATTGAAGTGCTCAAAATCTCTCTTTTAATGAAAGGTAAAGTACAAGGAAATGAATCTAAGAGGAAGGAGATGATGAACCGAATCCTGAAGAAATCGTGATGATCTTGTGTCTCAATCTCTGAAAATCTCAAAAAATTGCCTCGTCGTTGTGTTCTTCCGCCCACGCCGCTTCCTTGCATGATTACTCAATAATTAGGACAATAAAATGAGTGCTTTTATATCATATGCATTCACCTCTGAAAGAGCTTTCCATAGACACCTTACTTGCCGAATTTGGACTCCGAACGGGTGAGAAATCAAAGGAAAACCGAGTATAGGTCGGGTCCGTGCGTGAGCCTGGATCAAAATCACGGGTGAACCCCGCTGGGTTCACCTGGCCGTGATTCATTCTGTGAGTTTGGCTAAAAGAAGCATGGTGAACCCCACCGGGTTCACCTAGCTGTGATGTCCTCTAGATTGTTTTTGGCCTAAAGGAATTCTGGTAAACCCCGCTGGGTTCACCTGGCCATGATGCTCTCTGTGAGTTTCGTTGGCTAGCGACTGGGATGGTGAACCCCATGGGGTTCACCTGGCCGTGATTCTCAGGCAAACTCCGAATGAGCTCAAATTTGACGGGCGGCTTCGTTTTCACATGAGAAATCGTCCCATGGCCTCAGAATCTCCCAAAATATATAAAAAAAGGGTGTTTTTACCTGAAATTCCATAAAAGTGCCAAAAAGTAAAGATTCTAAAGATATGAAGGAAATAAGGCTATAATGAGTATAAAAGTGTTAAAATAAGTCTAGATTTGACACGAAATACAACGGAAAAATACTACCAAAATGCGATGCATCACGGTCTGCCCTCTACAATCGTGGACACACGGACTCCCCAAGATCCTCTTCCATCCACGCCTAGTGTTAGCCTTCGGGAGGAAGATCTTGTTGCCTATGTTGTCCTCTCTTGCTTGTGGCACCTCCAAGGTGCGCCAAGAAGGATGATGGGAGGAAGTTGGCAACAAGGAGAGAATAACTCTACCACTTGAGCCAACCCTCATATCTGTTGGGAATCCCCGGGCTATAAGAAAGCGAAAACAGCAGAAGCGAGCCCGAAACGAGATTCCTAATTCAACAAGGACCGACTTACAAAGAATACAAGGGATGTGATAGGGGCAGTACCTTATCAAACAACTTTTAGAAGTGGCCGATGATGAAGATGCACAAGGGCCCGTCCTCTGCAATCGCGTACACATGGACTCCTCAAATCCTCTCCAATCTCCGAGCTGGGTGCTAGCCCTGGAAGATGAGATCCACGCCTCTAGCCTTCTCAACTTGCGCCACTGCCAAGGAGAAGAAGGGATGTTGGCGACAAAGAGTGGGTAGCACTGCCACTTGTCCCAACCTTTGATGCCGAAAAACTTTTACTGTCGTCACCTCCTAGACCCTCACGCCAAGGAGCAGAGGGGAGGCGACAACTAGAGACAAGAGAAAAGTCTGGTACAAAAGAATCTCCCAGGTGGGCCTCTCTATTTATAATAGCAGAGCCAGACACACACTGGAGATACTTCCCATGTGGGATAAAGGGCATAGGCGCCTACTCCCAATTAAGCGTCATGGGTTCGAATCCTCGCATACGTAATTAATTGTAAATGCGCCTACTCACAATTAAGCATCATGGGATCGAATCCCCGCAGACACAATTAATTGTAAATTGCGCCCAGGCTTATTAATTAGCCAAGAGAAAAATTCTCTTGCCAATTAATAATTTTATTTTATTCATGTGATTAAAGTGCCAAGCCCAAACTTGCACCCAGACCCTTGTTTGACTCATTTTGACAACATAGGTCAACAGAGGTCAAACGTGGTCCACTAGAGTCAACTAGTGGTCAAACATGAACTAAAATAAAATATCATCCTCTCTATAAAAGTCTCAATGCATCAGTTCCCCAAAAGATCCGAATCACACAATGATTCGATCAGAGGCTAAACGATCAGTATAAGAACTCGAGTGTCAAGGTGTGCGACCCTGTAGGTTCTTCAGACATTGGCAATGATGACTAAATCATCACAAGCAATGAGTGGCACCTAGTAGTACATCATTACTACCCAAGTCATCAGAATGGTGTCATCATCGACATCCTCTAAAACTGCGACAAAGTACAAGTGCAGCTTTGTCCTTTTGCCAACTGATATCCAGATTGGGCAAGTGTATCACACTTGTTAATCCCAATAATATGGCATGACTAAATCAGGTTCTTCCCTGGATATGGCCATACACTTTCAGTCATCCATATAGGGACGCCATGGACAATCAAGCTTCCCCGTAAGGAAGGGGCAAATCCTCTATTGGCACATTGAATCTCTCATACGGCTTATGACATACCCAATTGTTGGGGTATGCCCTTAAGGCTAATGTTTGAGGCCTTGGGATTATTTCAGTATCATGTATAAACTCTATGTTTATAAAGGCAATGGTTGTTATTCAGGTTGTTACATCATCTGCTGCAATTTGTATACTTCTGAATAATGTCTCAATGCTGTTCAGCTTGGCTGACATGCAGTTTTGTCCTTAGTCGAGATATCTTGGTGAACATGAGACAGCCTTGATATGATTGAGACTAATATGTGTTCTAATCTTATAGGATGCTTCGAGCATGGAATAAGATGTAGACTCATGGGTACATTGGATGTACTGGACATACCCTACTTAGGATATTCAATTGCTTGTCACAATGTGAATAATCCTTATATGCAAACAAGTGGCATATTTCCTCTGACTTGAGATCACTTCTGTTTCTAAATGATGATTGGCATTGTTTTGAGGTAGTTCAATATCATTTGAAACATAATGGTTATAGACTATCTTGGATAGTGAGCATGAGTCATGTTAGGGCACTAGTGATAGATATAGGATTGCCATCTCCTTGATTGGAGTGTGATGTTCTATAGGGGCCCCCTGGATGAGATGATTGAGAAAGTGTATGGCCATACCTAGATGACTATGTTTCATCTGATCTAATCATTCTCATCATATTGGAATTACAGGCTTGACACGCTTGTCCAATAAGAACATCCAGTGGCAAAGGAAACACATATGTCAAGTGACTTGGGTTCACACTTGTGCTGTGGTTTGGGTGTAGTCTTGGAAGACTCTTTCCTTTATATCGGGAGACAGTGATGTGTTGCTAGATACCCCTCACTGATCGTGATAACGTAAGTTATCGTTACCGACATTTAAAGGAAACCCTTAGGGTCGCACAATTTGATGATATAGCTTACTTGAGTCAGATCGTGTGGACTGAATTGTTTTGGTTCAGTTTAATGGGATTTAAACTCTGATTGTAAGTGAGATATGGTCTGATCATGTTTGATTGATTAGGGCTTGAGATCGGTAAGCTTCGATCGAGAGATTGGATGCTAGATCGGTGAGATCAAGAGCATCAAGAGATGAATGGTCAGATCTTGAGCCTTTTAGTTTAATGTGATCTGGATCAAGGCTTGGCTTAATTTGGTCCTTGAACCAAATGAAATGAACCGGCTCATCAAGTGAGCGCATGGTTCAAGGGGAGAGGAAATTGCGATCATTCACTTGGTGTGAACACATGATCGCATGTGGTGGCTTGCTATTTTTAGAAGCCATGATCTCAAAATGAGACCACGCCTCACGTTCGAATAGGTCTCCCTATTCTCGCCTCTCGCCCCCTAGCTCACTACGACTCACTCTCGTGTGTGAGTGTTGACGACAAGAGAAGGATTCGACCAAGCAAGAAAGATCATCTCTTCTCCCTTCATTCGATCAGGAGATCTTGGATCCTTGCTAGCACAAGGAGCAACAAGAAAGTAGGCGATCTATCACCTTGTGTGCGCACGCTTTGGAGGAGAACCGCTTTGTTCTCTGCTTCCAAGACGCCATCCAAGAAATGGCATCGGTATGAATTTTCTTCTGTATACAAGTTTTTAAGAAGTTGATCATATGACATGCATGCGATTCCTTTAGAAACCCTCGCTTCCGCCCATGCAAGTTTTATATCTGCATGATTAGGGTTTCCCTCCCCCATTAGGGAACTTTCAATTGGTATCAGAGCCAAGTTCCTTGTATGTTTCATATGATTGCTTATTGTGATCCTTGTTTGCGCCTAAGATTAGATCTAATCGTTATCTTCATGCGAAACTACATGCTCTTTTTAACATTAGATGTATGTTGGCGCATGTCTCTATGATTGGCGCTTGTTGTATGGTTTTTCTCAAAACATGACTTGCGCGCCCCTCATTAGATCTAAGCGCCTGCTGTAAAACCTTAGATGGGTTATTAGGGTTGAAGTCATCGTCCAGTCTAGACCCAACAGTCTGATCAGACTATCTGACAGCCTAGATGGGTCGACCAGATGGCACCTATGCGCAAGCATGAGGTGGCTATTGGTCGACTGCTGAAAGGCGTGTAGCGATGTCTGATTGAGACAACCAGATGAACGCTCATGATTAAGGCCCGGGGTCACACCCGCTTGCCAGAACTCATGAGGGACGTTCAGCCTTCACGCATGCATAGTTGACCATAAGGTCGACTCAAGTCGGTTATGACTTGGTGCATGCAAGGGCAGTGGGTCTGACTAGGTCTGATGAGTGGATCCCTATTAATGGACCGTTGTAAGGTAGTAGGGCACATAAGGAAATAAAATGAAGCCAATGGGTTTTTTCAAAAAAAAATTTTTATTTTCTTGATTGGATCACATGATGTTTGTATAACATGATGAGTGTTTATTTAATCTTATGTGGGCTGCCTAAATTTAATGTGTGCTGTGCTGGGGCCTGCGTGCCTAGATGATTTTTTGTAAATTATTATTGTGATCTGCGCATCACATTTTAATTAATTTATAAAGTGTAATTGACCTGCGTGTCAATCATGTCTAGATAGATTAAATTGTAATTTAATCAGACATGAGCACAGAGCACACTTGGCAGAGGCGCATGCAGCAAGTGGCTTCACCAGTGGGAGGTCTAGGGTTCGACTCTAGGACAGGCGCATTTTACCTGGTGGGCGCACCTGAGCTGCAGTGGGCGCTTGGGCCCGGGTTGGGCCAGAGGAAATGCTAAAGACCCATGAAGAGCTCAAGTGAAGACTTAAGTGAATTAAGGTCTTACTTAGGCTTAATGGGCTTTTACCACATAAGATCATCATGCTTTTAATTTACTGTTTAAGTAATTTTATAACTGCATGATCTATTCTTCTGCTATCACCATAGGATTTGAATGATAGTAAGAAGATAAAAGGACCGTTAAAATCCAACGTTAAATATCAAGCACGATAGCCTTCTGACGCGAAACCTCACTGTTCTGACTATCGTTGGGGCCGTGTTGTACCCACTCAGTGGGCACGCCCATCTATCTTCAGACGGTGTGTGATTACACCTGCGTGTTACAGAGAAGGGATTTATCGCTTCTCGTTTCTCAGCATAGCACGTGGTGGTCCAGGGAGTAGGTCGGGTCAGCTTGACCATGTAGGCTACATACTGAGCATATGGTAGCCATATGGAGGCAGCCATCTGTGGGATCAGAGACTGTGTTGTACCAACTCAGTTGGCACAGTCTGCTGGATTGCCCAGATGAAGGGGAATCGCACGGGTTGGCGATTGGCAGGGATTGCCTACCAGAGATTAGTGCTTGTACTCTCTGTGCATCTTATCTCGCCTGAGCGGGACGCGGAGACCAAGTATGAAATCTGGATCCCATCTCACTAAAAGAGTTTTACTCTTTCGGGCTGTTTTGCTGGATTTTTCAGCCAGATAAAATAGTGAGAAAAGAATCATTCTTAAGTCCTGAATTGATTCTAACATTGATACTGACCTTGCTGTTCTTGCATTGTTGTAGATTACTGCAGCAACGAACACCACAGCGTTCAATGTGCGATCCCTACTGGAAAGGGAGAAGTTTGCTGGGCCAAACTTCTCAGACTGGTACGGACACCTTAAGATTGTTCTTAAGGCTGAGAGGAAACTGTATGTCCTCGAGACGGCTATACCGCCTCAACCCGCAGCGAACGCCGCAAGGGCGGTTCGGGAAGCTTATGAAAAGCATGTGCTAGCGTCTATGACGCCACAGCTGCAGCGTCAGCATGAGGATTTATCTGCTATAGAAATTATAGCAAACCTCAAGATGCTGTATGCAGCACAGGCAAGGACTGAACGCTATAACTTGACGAAACTTTTCTTTCAGAGCAAACTGACTGAAGGGAGTCCAGTGGGAGCTCACGTACTCAAGATGATTGGGTACAAGGAGGCTCTAGAGAAACTGGGACACACCATCAATCAGGAGCTTGTTGTAGACATTATCCTGCAGTCTCTCCTGGCTTCTTTCGATCCATTCATTATTAATTTTAATATGAACAAGATCGACTATACGCCTGCAGAGTTACTGAATATGCTCTTTGTTGGGGTATGCCCTTAAGGCTAATGTTTGAGGCCTTTGGGATTGTAACAGTATCATGTAATAAACTGTTATGTTTATAAAGGCATGGTTGTTATTCAGTTAGTTACATTGTCTGCTGCAATATATGTTCTTCTGAATAATGTCTCAAAGCTGTTCAGCTAGGCTGACATGCAGTTATGTCCTTAGTCGAGATATCTTGGTGAACATGAGACAGCCTTGATATGCTTGAGACTATTATGTGTTCTAATCTTATAGGATGCTTCGAGCATGGAATAAGATGTAGACTCATGGGTACATTGGATGTACTGGACAGACCCTACTAGGATATTCAATTGCTTGTCACAATGTGAATAATCCTTGTTTGCTTCAAGTGGCACATCTCCTCTGACTTGAGATCACTTGTGTTTCTAAATGATGAGTGTCATTGTTTTGAGGTAGTTCAATATCATTTGAAACATAATGATTATAGACTATCTTGGATAATGATCATGAGTCAGGTTAGGGCACTAGTGATAGATATAGGATTGCCGTCTCCTTGTTAAGGAGTGTGGTGTTCTAAAGGGGCCCCCCCGGCTGAGATGATTGAGAAAGTGTATGGCCATACCCAGGTGACTGTGTTCATCTGATCTAATCATGCTCATCATATTGGAGCTACAAGCTTGACACGCTTGTCGAATAAGAACATCCAGTGGCAAAGGAAATATGTATGCCTAGTGATGCCTAGTGAAAAGGATTCACACTTGAGCTGTGTTTTGGGTGTAGTCTTGGAAGACTCTTTCCTTTATATCGGGAGACAGTGATGTGTTGCTAGATACCCCTCACTGATCGTGATAATGTAAGTTATCGTTACCGACATTTAAAGGAAACCCTCAGGGTCGCACAATTTGATGATATGGCTTACTTAAGTCAGATCGTGTGGACTGAATTGTTTCGGTTCAGTTTAAAGGGATTTAAACTCTGATTGTAAGTGAGATCTGGTCTGATCATGTTTGATTGATTAGGGCTTGAGATCGGTAAGCTTCGATCGAGAGTGTTGATGCTAGATCGATCAGATCAGAAGCATCTGGAGATGAATGGTCAGATCTAGGACCTTAGGGTCTAATTCGATCTAGACTTAATGTATGGGCTGATTTGGTTTGGTCATTGAACCAAACATCTTGAACCGGCTCATGGGTTGAGCGCAAGGTTCAGGTGGGTGAAGAGAGTTGCGCATGGTTCACTTGGTGAACGCATAACGCACGTAATCACGGCTTGCTATTTTGGGAACTTTCGGTTTTCAAAGTGGGAACGTTTCCACGTTCACTTGCAACGCCTCCTCTCTATTCCTCTCGCGAATTCGCTCTTGGCATTGGACGACTCACGGCTGGTGGCGTGAAGGTTGACGACAAGAGGATTCGGCCAAATTTTCATCTCATCATCCCTCAAACGATCAAGGAAGCTTTGGAGCATTGCTAGCACAAATCGCCCCAAAGAAGTAGGCCTTCTTCCTCTTGTGTGCGACACAACCTTTGGAGGAGATCTCTTTTGCTTTCTTCTTCCAATACACCATCCAAGAGATGGCGACGGTATGGATCATTCTCATATCTATCTAAGTTGATCATATGCCATAGAAAGATCTATGAAAGCCCTTCTTCCGCTTGCAAAATTTTATGCGCCACCCTAATAGGGTTTTCGCCCCCCTCTTGAAAGGGGTTCCTTCAATTAGTATCAGAGCGTTTTATATCTATGCATATGATTGCTTAATGCTATATTGTGATCCTTGTTTGCAAAACATGCTTAGATCTATAGTTTACATGCGAATATGATTACACATGTTTTGTGTTTGCGCATGTTTCAAACTAGGCGCATCTTTGTGATCTTTGTTGTTGATGTTTTATCAAAAGAATATCACTTGTGCGCCTATCATTAGACTAAGCGCCTACTATAAACCCTTAGACGGGTTAGTAGGGTTGAAGTCATCCTCTAGGTTAGATCCAACTAGTCTGATCAGACCATCTGACAGCCTAGATGGGTCGACCAGATAGCACCCTTGCGCAAGCAAGAGGTGGCTATAGGTCGGCTGCATCATAGGTGTGTAGCGATGTCTGGTTGAGACGTCTGTTGAACGCACATGAGTTAGGCCTGGGCTCACACCCGTTTGCCAGACCTCATTGTGGTTGTTCAGCCCTTGGTGCATGCATAGTTGACCACTGGGTTGACACAAGTCAGTTAGGACTTGGTGCATGCAAGGGCACAGGATCTGACTAGAATGGATGAGTGGATCCCTATTAAAGTACCGTTGTAAGGTTGTGGGGGCATATAAGAAAATTAAAATTGATGCCAATGCGGTTTTCAAAATTTTGTTTTCTTATTGGATCACATGCTGATGTTTGATGCCATATTGCCTGTTTATTTAATCTTATGTGGGCTGCCCATGTTAAATGTGTGCTGTGCTGGGGCCTGCGTGCCTGGTAAATTTTGTAAATTAATCTTTATATTGTGATCTGCGAATCACATTGCATTTAATTTATAAAATGTAATTGACCTGCGAGTCAATCTTGTCTAGATAGATTAATATGTAAATTAATCAGACAAGAGCACTGAGCACACTTGGCAGTGGCGCATGCAGCAGTGGCTTGACCAGGTGGGAGGTCCAGGGTTCGACTCTGGGACCTGGCGCATATTCCTGGTGGGCGCACCAGAGCTGCAGATGGCGCTTGGGCCCTGGGTTGGGCCAGATGAGCAGCAAAAGTCCCATGAAGAAAAGCAAGTGAAGACTTAAGTTTATTTAAAGTCTTACTTAGGCTATGGGCTTTTACCACATAAGATCCATGCTTTCTTTTATTGTTTAATATTAGAAGTGCATGATTAGTTTATCTTCTGCTATCGCCATAGGAATTGCATGATAGTGAAGAAGATAAAAGACCGTTAAAATCCAACGATTAAATATCAAGCTCGTAAGCCTTCTGACGCGAAACCTCACTGTTCTGATTATCGTTGGAGCCGTGTTGTACCCACTCAGTGGGCACGTCCATCTATCTTCAGACGGTGCAGGATTACACCTGCGTGTTACAGAGTGGGGATTTATCCCTTCTCGTTGCTCAGCATAGCACGTGGTGGTCCAGGGAGTAGGTCGGGTCAGCTTGACCGTGTAGGCTACATATGTGGCGCATATGGTAGCACATGGGGGCAGCCATCTGTGGGGTCAGAGATTGTGTTGTACCAACTCAGTTGGCACAGTCTGCTGGATTGCCCAGATGAAGGGGAATCGCACGGGTTGGCGATTGGCAGGGACTGCCTACCAGAGATTAGTGCTTGTCATCTCTGTGCATCTTATCTCGCCTGAGCGGGACGCGGAGACCAAGTATGAAATCTGGATCCCATCTCACTAAAAGAGTTCTACTCTTTCGGGCTGTTTTGCTGGATTTTTCAGCCAGATAAAATAGTGAGAAAAAGAATCATTCTTAAGTCCTGATTGATTCTTTACATTGATACTGACCTTGCTGTTCTTGCATTGTTGTAGATTCCTGCAGCAACGAACACCATGAGCTTCAATGTGTGATCCCTACTGGAAAGGGAGAAGTTTGCTGGGCCAAACTTCTCGGACTGGTACGGACACCTTAAGATTGTTCTTAAGGCAGAGAGGAAACTGTATGTCCTCGAGACGGCTGTGCCGCCTCAACCCGCTGCGAACGCCGCAAGGGCGGTTCGTGAAGCCTACGAAAAGCATGTCAATGATAGCATTGATGTCGCTTGCCTGATGCTAGCGTCTATGACGCCACCGCTGCAGCGTCAGCATGAGGATATGTCAGCTATAGAAATTATAGCGAACCTCAAGATGCTGTATGCTGCACAGGCGAGGACAGAACACTATAATCTGATGAAGCTCTTCTTTCAGAGCAAACTGGCTGAAGGGAGCCCAGTGGGAGCTCACGTGCTCAAGATGATTGGGCACAAGGAGGCTCTAGAAAAACTGGGGCATACCATCAACCAGGAGCTTGCTGTAGACATTATTCTGCAGTCTCTCCCGCCCTCTTTCGATGCGTTCATCATTAACTTTAATATGAACAAAATCGATTGTACTCCGGCAGAGCTGCTGAATATGCTCTTGACCACTGAGGAAACTCTAAAGGGAAAGCCTTCAACCTCTGTCTTAATGGTTCCTTCGAGGAACAAGAAGAAGGGGAAGAAGGGCAAGGCCCCGGTCAAGAACTACAGTAAGGCTCTGAAACAGAAGGTAAAGCGGTCCAAGGAATACAGGTGTTTCCACTGTGGCCAGCTAGGTCACTGGAAAAAGGTCTGTAAAGCGGTCCAAGGAGATAAGAGGGGAAGCATTGCTTCTGGCTCAGGTATATTCGTGACTGAAGTCATGTTTTCATCTTCTTCTATATCATGGGTGTTGGACACTGCATGTGGAGTTCACATTTGTTCAAATGTCCAGGAACTCAAGAGAAGAAGGCAGGTGGGACAGCATGAGGTAGACCTACGAGTAGGAAACGGGGCACGGGTTGCTGCTGTTGCTGTAGGAGACTATTTCATTTCTTTGCCATCTGGACTTGTATTGGAACTAAACAGTTGTTATTTTGTTCCCAGTATTACTAAAAATATTATCTCTATTCCTGCTCTTGTCAGGAAAGGATTTTCCTTTGAATGCAATATTTCAAAGTGTGTTTTATCTTATGATAATATTGTTTATGCAACTGGTTCAATTAACAATGGGTTATTCATGTTGGACATGGAATGTTCGATACAAAATATTGATAATAAGAAAGCCAAGTATGCTGATGACAGCATCTTGCTATGGCATAGTCGTTTAGGCCATATCAACGAGAAACGCATTAAGCGGTTGCATGAACATGGACTGCTGGGATCATTCTCCTATGAGGAGATTGATACATGCAAAGCTTGTTTGATGAGTAAAATGACGAAGTCGCCTTTTCCTTACAAAGGTCAAAGGGCTTCAGGTTTACTTGACCTTATACACAGTGATGTGTGTGGGCCATTTAGTAAACATGCCAGAGGTGGCTATCAGTACTTCATTACCTTTACTGATGATTTCAGTAGGTACGGTTATGTCTATCTGATGAGACATAAGAGTGAATCTTTTGACAAGTTCAAAGAGTTCAAGAATGAAGTACAAAATCAGCTAGGCCGAAATATCAAGGCACTTCGCTCAGATCGAGGTGGAGAATACCTGAGTCATGCATTTACTGACTATCTAAAGGAGTGTGGGATTATCTCACAGCTCACTCCGCCAGGAACACCGCAATGGAATGGTGTGTCCGAGAGGAGAAATAGAACGTTACTTGATATGGTTCGTTCTATGATGAGTCAGGCTGCTCTTCCATATTCCTTTTGGGGGTTTGCACTGGAAACAGCTGCAAAGGTACTAAACCGAGTGCCATCCAAGGCAGTTTCTAAGACTCCATATGAGTTATGGTATGGGAAACAGCCAAGCTTGACATTTATCAGGATCTGGGGCTGCGAGGCTTATGTCAAAAAGCTCGCCTCTGGGAAACTGGAGAGCAGATCTGAGAAATGCGTCTTTGTCGGTTACCCTAAGGAAACTAAGGATTATTATTTCTACGATCCCAAAGAGAACAAGGTTTTTGTTGCTCGGACGGCCATATTTCTTGAGAAGGAGTTTCTTCTGCAAGAGGCCAGTGGGAGAGAAATAAAATTGGAAGAGAATCCAGAGGAAGGACAAAGTAGTCAAGCGCAGTTGGATGAGCCTGAGCCGATAGAACAGGTTATTGAACAACCTGAGGCTCAGATATCACGGGAACCGCGAAGATCGGGTAGGATCCGTCGACAGCCTGAGCGCTATGACGGAGTCTACATCATTGATAATGATGAACCCCTCACTTATGCGGATGCGGTCAGTGGACCGGAGTCAGCTAGATGGCTTGAAGCTATGCGAGCCGAGATGGACTCCATGTCAGATAACCAAGTCTGGGATTTGGTTGATCCGCCTCCGGGAGTTATCCCTATAGGCTGTAAATGGATCTTCAAGAAGAAGATTGACATGGATGGTAACGTGGTTACCTATAAAGGCAGGCTAGTTGCGAAAGGTTTCAAACAAATCTACGGGATAGATTATGATGAAACTTTCTCACCTGTAGCCATGTTTAAGTCTATTCGGATTCTTTTCGCGATAGCAGCATATTACGATTATGAGATCTGGCAGATGGATGTGAAAACAGCTTTCCTGAATGGAAATCTGGACGAGGATGTGTACATGACACAACCTGAGGGTTTCACTGATCCATCAGATCGTCATAAAATATGCAAATTAAAGAAGTCCATTTATGGACTGAAGCAAGCATCAAGAAGCTGGAATATTCGTTTTGATGAATCAATCTCTGAGTTTGGTTTCATCAAGAACGAAGATGACCCGTGTGTATATAAGAGGTTTAGTGGGAGCGTGATTACTTTCCTAGTCCTCTACGTCGATGATATCTTGATCATTGGAAACGACATTCCTGAAATGCATGCGGTTAAGGCATGGCTAAGGAAATGTTTCCAGATGAAAGATTTAGGAGAAGCAGCCTATGTATTAGGTGTGAAGATCTACAGGGATAGATCTAAGAGGCTTCTCGGGCTGTGCCAGAGTACTTACATCGATAAAGTCCTGGAGAGATTTCATTTAGAGAATTCTAAACGAGGATATCTTCCAGTCAGACATGGTCTGAATCTTTCGAAGAGTCAGTGTCCACAAACACAGACTGAGAAAGATGAAATGGACAATATGCCTTATGCTTCGGCTATTGGATCCATTATGTATGCGATGTTGTGTACTCGCCCAGACGTCGCTTACGGGTTAAGCGTGACCAGTCGGTTCCAAAGTAATCCAGGTATGGCGCACTGGATTGCAGTCAAGAACATCTTGAAATATCTTCGGAGGACCAAAGATATGTTCTTGATATATGGTGGTCAGGAAGAACTCAGTATTGAAGGATATACTGACGCTTCGTTCCAGTCTGACCAGGATGATTTCCGATCGCAATCAGGCTATGTTTTTAGCTTGAATGGAGGAGCAGTGGTGTGGAAAAGTTTCAAACAGTCAACTGTTGCTGATTCCACAACAGAAGCCGAGTATGTTGCAGCCTCGGAAGCATCCAAGGAGGCAGTATGGATTCGTAAGTTCGTGAGAGAACTTGGTGTCGTTCCTTCGAGTGCAGATCCTTTGGTTATCTTCTGTGATAACACTGGAGCAATCGCACAAGCAAAGGAACCACGGTCGCACCAGAAGTCCAAGCACATACAGAGAAGGTTTCATTTGATCAGGGTGATCATAGATCGTGGCGAGATCAAAGTCTGCAAGGTACATACAGATGACAATCTGGCAGACCCGCTTACCAAGCCTCTGGCGCAGTAGAAGCATGAGAAGCACTGTAATAATATGGGTTTGAGATTTCTCAACCATTAGATTAAGTGCAAGTGGGAGATTGTTGGGGTATGCCCTTAAGGCTAATGTTTGAGGCCTTTGGGATTGTAACAGTATCATGTAATAAACTGTTATGTTTATAAAGGCATGGTTGTTATTCAGTTAGTTACATTGTCTGCTGCAATATATGTTCTTCTGAATAATGTCTCAAAGCTGTTCAGCTAGGCTGACATGCAGTTATGTCCTTAGTCGAGATATCTTGGTGAACATGAGACAGCCTTGATATGCTTGAGACTAATATGTGTTCTAATCTTATAGGATGCTTCGAGCATGGAATAAGATGTAGACTCATGGGTACATTGGATGTACTGGACAGACCCTACTAGGATATTCAATTGCTTGTCACAATGTGAATAATCCTTGTTTGCTTCAAGTGGCACATCTCCTCTGACTTGAGATCACTTGTGTTTCTAAATGATGAGTGTCATTGTTTTGAGGTAGTTCAATATCATTTGAAACATAATGATTATAGACTATCTTGGATAATGATCATGAGTCAGGTTAGGGCACTAGTGATAGATATAGGATTGCCGTCTCCTTGTTAAGGAGTGTGGTGTTCTAAAGGGGCCCCCCCGGCTGAGATGATTGAGAAAGTGTATGGCCATACCCAGGTGACTGTGTTCATCTGATCTAATCATGCCATCGTATTGGAGCTACAAGCTTGACACGCTTGTCCAATAAGAACATCCAGTGGCAAAGGAAATATGTATGCCTAGTGATGCCTAGTGAAAAGGATTCACACTTGAGCTGTGTTTTGGGTGTAGTCTTGGAAGACTCTTTCCTTTATATCGGGAGACAGTGATGTGTTGCTAGATACCCCTCATTGATCGTGATAATGTAAGTTATCATTACCGACATTTAAAGGAAACCCTCAGGGTCGCACAATTTGATGATATGGCTTACTTAAGTCAGATCGTGTGGACTGAATTGTTTCGGTTCAGTTTAAAGGGATTTAAACTCTGATTGTAAGTGAGATCTGGTCTGATCATGTTTGATTGATTAGGGCTTGAGATCGGTAAGCTTCGATCGAGAGTGTTGATGCTAGATCGATCAGATCAGAAGCATCTGGAGATGAATGGTCAGATCTAGGACCTTAGGGTCTAATTCGATCTAGACTTAATGTATGGGCTGATTTGGTTTGGTCATTGAACCAAACATCTTGAACCGGCTCATGGGTTGAGCACAAGGTTCAGGTGGGTGAAGAGAGTTGCGCATGGTTCACTTGGTGAACGCATAACGCACGTAATCACGGCTTGCTATTTTGGGAACTTTCGGTTTTCAAAGTGGGAACGTTTCCACGTTCACTTGCAACGCCTCCTCTCTATTCCTCTCGCGAATTCGCTCTTGGCATTGGACGACTCACGGCTGGTGGCGTGAAGGTTGACGACAAGAGGATTCGGCCAAATTTTCATCTCATCATCCCTCAAACGATCAAGGAAGCTTTGGAGCATTGCTAGCACAAATCGCCCCAAAGAAGTAGGCCTTCTTCCTCTTGTGTGCGACACAACCTTTGGAGGAGATCTCTTTTGCTTTCTTCTTCCAATACACCATCCAAGAGATGGCGACGGTATGGATCATTCTCATATCTATCTAAGTTGATCATATGCCATAGAAAGATCTATGAAAGCCCTTCTTCCGCTTGCAAAATTTTATGCGCCACCCTAATAGGGTTTTCGCCCCCCTCTTGAAAGGGGTTCCTTCACTCTTGACTACTGAGCAGACTCAGTCTCGTGAGAAGGGAACGCCTTCATCCTCTGTCCTAATGGTTCTGTCTAGGAACAAGAAGAAGGGGAAGAAGGGCAAAGCCCCTGTCAATAGCTACAACAAGGCACTGAAACAAAAGCTCAAGCGGTCGAAGGAATACAGATGTTTCCATTGTGGCCAGCTGGGTCACTAGAAAAAGGACTGTAAAGCGCTCCAAGGAGAGAAGAAGGGAAGCAACTCTTTCGCTTCTGGCTCAGGTATTTACGTGACTGAAGTCATGGTTTCTTCTTCTATTTCATGGGTGTTGGACACTGCATGTGGAGTTCACATTTGTTCAAATGTATAGGAACTCAAGAGAAGAAGACTGGTAGGACAGCATGAGGTGGACCTACGAGTAGGAAACGGGGCACGGGTTGCTGCTGTTGCTGTAGGAGTTTATCACATCTCTTTACCATCTGGTCTTGTATTAGAACTGGACAATTGTTATTTTGTACCAAGCATAACTAAGAATATTATCTCTATTCCTGCTCTTGTCAGGAAAGGGTTTTCCTTTGAATGCAAGATTTCAAAGTGTTATATTTCTTTTGATAATATTGTTTATGCTACTGGGTCAATTAACAATGGGTTAATACAACAGATTGATATTAAGAAAGCCAAGTATGCTGATGACAGCACCTTGCTATGGCATAGTCGTTTAGGCCATATTAACAAGAAGCGCATTAAGCGGTTGCATGACCATGGACTGCTGGGATCATTCTCCTATGAGGAGCTTGATACATGCAAAGCTTGTTTATTGGGTAAAATGACGAAGTCTCCTTTTTCCAACAAAGGTCAAAGGGCTTCAGGTTTACTTGACCTCATTCATAGTGATGTGTGTGGGCCATTTAGTAAACATGCCAGAGGTGGCTATTCATACTTCATTACCTTTACTGATGATTTCAGTAGGTATGGTTATGTCTATCTAATGAGACATAAGAGTGAATCTTTTGACAAGTTCAAAGAGTTCAAAAATGAAGTACAGAATCAGCTAGGCCAAAATATCAAGGCACTTCGCTCAGATCGAGGTGGAGAATACTTGAGTCATGAGTTTACTGACTATCTGAAGGAGTGTGGGATTATCTCACAGCTCACTCCGCCAGGAACACCGCAATGAAATGGTGTGTCCGAGAGGAGAAATAGAACCTTACTGGATATGGTTCGTTCTATGATGAGTCAGGCTACTCTACCTTACTCCTTTTGGGGATTTGAACTGGAAACAGCTGCAAAGGTACTAAACCGAGTGCCATCCAAGGCCGTTTCAAAGACTCCATATGAGTTATGGTATGGGAAACAGCCAAGCTTGACATTTGTTAAGATCTGGGGTTGCGAGGCTTATGTCAAAAAGCTCGCCTCTGGGAAACTAGAGAGCAGATCTGAGAAATGTATCTTTGTCGGTTACCCTAAGGAAACTAAGGGTTATTATTTCTACGATCCCAAAGAGAACAAAGTATTTGTTGCTCGGACGGCCATTTTTCTTGAGAAAGAATTTCTTCTGCAAGAAGCCAGTGGGAGAGAAATAAAGCTGGATGAGAATCCAGAAGAAGGACAAAGTAGTCAAGCACAGTTGGATGAGCCTGAGCCAGTAGATCAGGTTACAGAACAACCTGAGGCTCAGATATCACGGGAACCCCGAAGATCGGGAAGGATCCGTCGACAGCCTGAGCGCTATGACGGAGTCTACATCATTGATAATGAACCCCTCACTTATGCGGATGCGGTCAGTGGACCGGAATCAGCGAGATGGCTTGAAGCTATGCGAGCCGAGATGGACTCCATGTCAGATAACCAAGTTTGGGATTTGGTTGATCCGCCTCCGGGAGTAATCCCTATAGGCTGTAAATGGATCTTCAAGAAGAAGATTGACATGGGTGGTAACGTGGTTACCTATAAAGGCAGGCTAGTTGCGAAAGGTTTCAAACAAATCTACGGGATAGATTATGATGAAACTTTCTCTCCTGTAGCCATGTTCAAGTCTATTCGGATTATTCTCGCGATAGCGGCATATTATGATTATGAGATCTGGCAAATGGACGTGAAGACCGCTTTCCTAAATGGAAAATTAGAAGAGGATGTGTATATGACACAACCTGAAGGTTTCACTAATCCATCAGATCGTCATAAAATATGCAAATTAAAGAAGTCCATTTATGGACTTAAACAAGCATCAAGAAGCTGGAATATTCGTTTTGATGAATCAATCTGTGAATTTGGTTTCATCAAGAATGAAGATGACCCGTGTGTATATAAGAGGTTTAGTGGGAGCGTGATTACTTTCCTAGTCCTCTACGTCGATGATATCTTGATCATTGGAAACGATATTCCTGAACTACATGCGGTTAAGGCATGGTTAAGAAAATGTTTCCAGTTGAAAGATTTAGGAGAAGCAGCCTATGTATTAGGTGTGAAGATCTACAGAGATAGATCTAAGAGGCTTCTCGGGCTGTGCCAAAGTACTTACATCGATAAAGTCCTAGAGAGATTCCATTTAGAAAATTCTAAAAGAGGATATCTTCCAGTCAGACATGGTCTGAATCTTTCAAAGAGTCAGTGTCCACAAACACAGACTGAGAAAGATGAAATGGACAATACGCCTTATGCTTCGGCTATTGGTTCCATTATGTATGCGATGTTGTGTACTCGCCCAGACGTTGCTTATGGGTTAAGCGTGACCAGTCGATTCCAAAGTAATCCAGAGAAGGCACACTGGATTGCGGTCAAGAACATTTTGAAATATCTTCGGAGGACCAAAGATATATTCTTGATATATGGAGGTCAGGAAGAACTCAGTATTGAAGGATATACTGACGCTTCGTTCCAATCTGACCAGGATGATTTCCGATCGCAATCAGGCTATGTTTTTAGCTTGAATGGAGGTGCAGTGGTGTGGAAAAGTTTCAAACAGTCAATTGTTGCTGATTCCACAACAGAAGCCGAGTATGTTGCAGCCTCAAAAGCATCCAAGGAGGCAGTGTGGATTCATAAGTTCATTCAGGAACTTGGTGTTGTTCCTTCGAGTGCAGATCCTTTGGTTATCTTCTGTGATAACACTGGAGCAATAGCACAAGCAAAGGAACCACGGTCGCACCAGAAGTCCAAGCACATACAGAGAAGGTTTCACTTGATCCGGGAGATCTTTGATCGTGGCGAGATCAAAGTCTGCAAGGTTCATACAGATGACAATCTAGCTGACCCGCTTACAAAGCCTCTGGCGCAGCAGAAGCATGTGAAGCACTGTAATAATATGGGTTTGAGATTTCTCAACCATTAGATTAAGTGCAAGTGGGAGATTATTGGGGTATGCCCATAAGGCTAATGTTTGAGGCCTTGGGATTATTTCAGTATCATGTATAAACTCTATGTTTATAAAGGCAATGGTTGTTATTCAGGTTGTTACATCATCTGCTGCAATATGTATACTTCTGAATAATGTCTCAATGCTGTTCAGCTTGGCTGACATGCAGTTTTGTCCTTAGTCGAGATATCTTGGTGAACATGAGACAGCCTTGATATGATTGAGACTAATTTGTGTTCTAATCTTATAGGATGCTTCGAGCATGGAATAAGATGTAGACTCATGGGTACATTGGATGTACTAGACAGACCCTACTTAGGATATTCAATTGCTTGTCACAATGTGAATAATCCTTATATGCAAACAAGTGGCATATTTCCTCTGACTTGAGATCACTTCTGTTTCTAAATGATGATTGGCATTGTTTTGAGGTAGTTCAATATCATTTGAAACATAATGGTTATAGACTATCTTGGATAGTGAGCATGAGTCATGTTAGGGCACTAGTGATAGATATAGGATTGCCGTCTCCTTGATTGGAGTGTGATGTTCTATAGGGGCCCCCTGGATGAGATGATTGAGAAAGTGTATGGCCATACCCAGATGACTATGTTTCATCTGATCTAATCATTCTCATCATATTGGAATTACAGGCTTGACACGCTTGTCCAATAAGAACATCCAGTGGCAAAGGAAACACATATGTCAAGTGACTTGGGTTCACACTTGTGCTGTGGTTTGGGTGTAGTCTTGGAAGACTCTTTCCTTTATATCGGGAGACAGTGATGTGTTGCTAGATACCCCTCACTGATCGTGATAATGTAAGTTATCGTTACCGACATTTAAAGGAAACCCTTAGGGTCGCACAATTTGATGATATAGCTTACTTAAGTCAGATCGTGTGGACTGAATTGTTTTGGTTCAGTTTAATGGGATTTAAACTCTAATTGTAAGTGAGATCTGGTCTGATCATGTTTGATTGATTAGGGCTTGAGATCGGTAAGCTTCGATCGAGAGATTGGATGCTAGATCGGTGAGATCAAGAGCATCAAGAGATGAATGGTCAGATCTTGAGCCTTTTAGTTTAATGTGATCTGGATCAAGGCTTGGCTTAATTTGGTCCTGAACCAAATGAAATGAACCGGCTCATCAAGTGAGCGCATGGTTCAAGGGGAGAGGAAATTGCGATCGTTCACTTGGTGTGAACACATGATCGCATGTGGTGGCTTGCTATTTTTAGAAGCCATGATCTCAAAATGAGACCACGCCTCACGTTCGAATAGGTCTGCCTATTCTCGCCTCTCGCCCCCTGGCTCACTACGACTCACTCTTGTGTGTGAGTGTTGACGACAAGAGAAGGATTCGACCAAGCAAGAAAGATCATCTCTTCTCCCTTCATTCGATCAGGAGATCTTGGATCCTTGCTAGCACAAGGAGCAACAAGAAAGTAGGCGATCTATCACCTTGTGTGCGCACGATTTGGAGGAGAACCGCTTTGTTCTCTGCTTCCAAGACGCCATCCAAGAAATGGCATCGGTATGAATTTTCTTCTGTATACAAGTTTTTAAGAAGTTGATCATATGACATGCATGCGATTCCTTTAGAAACCCTCGCTTCCGCCCATGCAAGTTTTATATCTGCATGATTAGGGTTTCCCTCCCCCATTAGGGAACTTTCACCAATGACAACCGTTATGACTTCCCTTTTACAGTGAAGCGTTAGGTTGCATCAAAGTACATCAATCACTATATAGAGATAGCAATGCCCTCAAGTCTAGGACAAGCGTAACTCTGTCACTGTGATATTCATCTCGTGACACTGAGATGAATCCTCACGGCGGGTCGATCCAGTATATCTCCCTTGATATACCCATATGCCTGCGTTAGCAACCCGTGCTCAACCAGCGCATATACCGGTCTCAAGTGAATCATAGCTGTCCCATAGCCACTATGATTCTCGACCAGGGATAAACATAGAGACTAGATAAAATCTATCTCTTAGGGACATTGTATATGCAAATGTACATATGCGCAGATGTACAAACTTGTATGACAACGACAATGCCAGGATAACTCATCTATCAACTAGATGTGATACACATATCCCAATGGACTATCCTGAGATCCTAGGGCATAAACACTAACAATCTCCCACTTGCACTAGGACCTTGCATTGAGCAACCTCAACACCGTGTCCTAAGCCCGACCTGCCACGCTCCTACTGCGCCAAAGCATCGGTCTATGGGCCTATCACGATTGTATCAGTGTTCATATCTGCTATATATCAAGTACCTCTATCCCCAAGAAAAGATATAAGCATATGAGTATGCCTGCGAGGTTCAATAAAGAACTCCCACTACTTCCCAAAAGCACTTGCAAACTCTGCTTTGAAGTAGCCTGCTCTGAAGCTCCCAAAGCTTCCAGCACCACTATAGGAACAGCTAGACTGTCATTGGTCTGACTGGAACAAGCTGCCAAGTGAATCCACTGAGCTTTTCCTATCATTACTGACCAAGCACCACCTTTTAGTTCTACATAGAACCAAAGTGTGTTCTTCATTCCTTATCCAGTGCCTTGCACCTGGATTGGACCTAGTATCGATTGGTTATGCTCTCGGCACAAACCACATCTGGTCTATAACATACCATCATCGATATATGTTATCTGACTTAGCACTTAGAGTTTCTTTGACTTATCCAAAAAAAAACTCTCACACCTACCCCATAGGTGATGTTCACTAAGTTATTCATCACAAGACATTTCCCAATCATCTATTCACCAAGTAAAGGATCAGGATATCGTCTTTGATGATCTGTATGTCCCCAACATACAAGACCAGAGATGTCATCAAGCTCCCACTGAACTTAGGTACAATAAGGTGAAGATTCTTTGTCCAAGTTAGGAGTTACCCATAACACTGGCACACATGAATCGATTCAGCCTTTTTCCCATACTTTCTGAACCTAGGTTTCCCCACAACCTATATACGAGGCTCAGATTCCATCTTTGACCATCTGTGCTAGGTGGCTGACCTTGGACTGAATCCAAATGATAATTTCCTCCCACTTGCCATTTTCAAGGAAATACATGTCCAAGAAAGCTAGCATCAAGAGCAACAATCGCTTGTTCTCCTGTGGGTCTATGGAAATTAGTATCCCTAAGTCATCTTAGGATACTCCACCTACACTTATCAGATCTTGAATTTATGTCACTAGATTCAGATGTATGACCCCCAAAATCTCACATCTATAGATCCTGATAATTAGTCATGTCATCTCCTTACCTGGAGATACATTTAAGGTGAAATAGTTCAGTGTTGAAGAAACTATCATCATAACCTCAGTAGAGATATGGATGACTTTCAATTCCTCCCACTAGAACCACCTGCCATGGTGTTCTTCAGGAGTTATGAGCTATGAGCAAACCTCATACTCACTATGATAGTCACCTGTGGCTCAAGTACTCTTCATCCAACCTGGACTGAAGATCACTTATGAATTTTGATAAGCTGGTTCCATAAATATTTTGGTAATTTCACGAATTCCTATCTTTTGACCTTTCCACTTCACCTCACTTGGTGAAAAACATTTATCATCAAACAAGTCTTTACCCATCTATCACATCTCGAAAGAGGTTAAGATAGTCAATCTCCTAGAAGGAGTTCGAATCCAAGAATTCATGTGCATGAAGTCAGTGGATGCATCACTTGTTTATGATAAAATATCTAAGTCAGAAGATTAGCATTCAATTTGAACCACTTATTAAATTCAAGTTGTTTTATTACCTCATTATTTTGCACAATGTAATGACAAGAGATTTGGAAATGAAAAGAATGTCAAATTCCTTTTACTCCAAAAACTCTACTCCAAAGGAATAGATACAATGTCAATTACATGTTTGCAAAAATAAAACAATCCTATCAATGACAAATGAAAAATAGCTCGGCAGCATCAATGCTCCGCAAGATTTTCTTTCTGTCATCCATGTCCTATTTCCCTGGAGCTCCTGCATATTTTTGCAAATATCAGTCTCACCATGCGGTATAAAATACTCATCTACGGAAATAGACAATATAGGATTTGGTAATAAAAATTACCTGAGCCTAAAGACGAAGGGTTACTTCTCTTCATCTCTTTCTGAGGATGCTTGCAGTCTTTGCGCCAATGGCCCTCCTGGCCACAGTTGAAGCACTTGTTCTCCCTCACCCTACCTTTCTTCAGTGCCTTGGCCTTGGACTTGCCCTTACCCCTTTTCCGCTTCTTACTGTCCTTGGAGACTATAAGAACGGACTTGGGTTTGGACCTGACCATTTTCTTCTCGGTCGCTTCCAGCAGTTTTAGCAGCTCCTCGTGAGTACAAGCTATTTTGTTCATATTGAAGTTAATGATAAAAGAGCTATAACTCGGAGGCAGCGACTGCAGGATAAGGTCTGTAGCCACATCCTGATCCATGGGGTGTCCTAGCCTAGTGAGATGCAACAAGTACCCAAGCAACTTGAGTACATGTGGTCCCACTGGAGCACCTTCAGGCATCTTGCACTGAAAAGCAGCCTTGGATGTCTCAAACCTTTCTGTTATAGCCTGTGACTCGAACAGTTGCTTTAGATGCGTGATGATCTGAAATGCATTCTGATCCTCAAACTGCATCTGCAACTCGGACGACATCGTGGCTAACATAAGGTAGCCAACATCCAAGGCATCATCCTGATGCTTGTGAAAAGCATCCCGTTCAGCCGTGCGGGCTGTGGCTGACGGTTGAGGAGGAAGCGCTTGCTCTAAGATATACAGCTTCTTCTCCTGCTTGAGGATTATCCTCAAGTGCCGGTACCAGTCCATGAAGTTAACTCCAGTCAACTTCTCCCTCTCAAGGAAGGAACGGAATAACAGTCCGCTGTTGTTATTGCTTGTAGAAGCCATCTACAATACAAACAAGAGCAGATCAGTATCACATTTCAATCATTTATTCTGGCCTTTTATAAATGACTGTTTCTCACTATTTTATTCGAATCGATAATCCTCAAAATCGATTGAGAAGTCGCCCGAGTTCCTTAGTGAGATGGGATCCTCATTTCGTACAGGGCCTTGCGTCCCACGGAGGTGGGATGTACTGCACAAGGTGACACATGCTTCCTGAGGTAGGCCCTTGGCCAATTGCAACTCGGCAATTCCCCTTCTTAAGACAGTTCAAGCACTTTGTGTCCAACGTAGGCTGGATACATCACAAAGCCTTAACTTCTTAAGGGTGCCTCTAGAAATTTCATCATGTGAACGACCACATATGAAAAGTCTAGTCAAGTCCGACCTGACCGTTATACCTAGGGCCAATGATTTCCTTGCGGAAGGCGCGTCTAGAGTTTAAACTAGACTGGGGAAATCATTGTCACCACACGCCTCCTGAAGATAAATAGGTGTGTCCCACGGAGGTGGGAAACAATGCACAACACCATTGATTGACAGTTTGACAAGGGTTACGCGTCAGAAGGCAAAACGAGACTTGAAATAATTTTGTGAGGATTTTTGTGGTCTCGGCACCACAAATTTTTATCTTATTCTACCAATACAGGCATGCAATCCTATGGTGGAATAAAACAAAGCAGTAAAGGCATGCTGAAGTAGAAAACAATAAATATGATGTGATCAAAGCCCAAAACATGGGTAACAAGCCCCTAAACCTAGTCCTAGCCACCTAGCACTACCAAGGGCAATGAGCCATGGGCCCATGCCAACAAGTCCTTAGCTCATCCCTGGGTGCCCTAAGGGCTCTGCTCCAAGGCCCAGAGGTGCGCCACCTAGGTCTTCAGCTCCATGGGTCAGCTCGCAAACCCCAAAGGCACCATCCAGGAAAAACCCAAGACCCCCTTTAGGTTCGACCAGCCCGAGTCTTCTACGTGAGCTAGCTCGCAAATCCTATTATTCGGCCCACTCAGATCTCTTCCTGGAGGATAGCTCGCAAGTCCTAGGCTCCTCCTAGGGTTCGGCCAAACATCCATGTGCCATCTCTATGTCAGGTATCTCACCTCAATGCTTGATACGAGTCATCCTTTGCAAGGTGCGCCACCTAGAGGTGCGCCCCCTTTGCTTGGATGTGCCATCAAGCATCACTGGCGCTCGACCTTCCTCCATCAGCCCATGAACTTAAGAAGCGTCCAATGGACCTTCAAGCTCTTGGCTAATGATAGAAGGCCAGCTCTTTGCAAGCTTGGAGCGCCAATCCTCTTCCTCAACCCTTGAACCTCAATATGCCCCACTAGGAGACCTAGAAGGCATCAAGGTTCGATCAAGGAGTTAGATCAGCCCCCTTAGGTTGCTTTTCCTTTATCATCAGCCCTTGAACCCATACATGCGCCACTAGGAAGCCTAGAAGCCATGTGGATTCGGTTGAGGATGAAGGTCAGCCCCCTTTGCTTGCTTAACTAGGTTGCACCATCTCCTTATCCAACCATCATCCCTTAAGTGAACCAACTAGGTAACCCTAGAAGTTACTTCAAGGTTAGGTCAAACAAGGGGATGCGCCACCTTGGGAGGTGAGGTGTGCCAACCCGAACCCTAGCCGCCACCAGATGTGCCCCTAGGTTTAACCCTAGAAGCCACCCTAGGGTTCGGCTAGGTGTGAGTTGCGCAAGGGAGAGAGAGAGGAAAACGCTATAGAATGTCATCAAAGCTTTCTATTTAATTTACAATGTAGAATTGAAAACACAAGATTGAAAGTGGCACGCAGGCCTCACATTGATACATCACAGGCATGGCAATAGGGCTTGTCTTTGATCACATCAAATGCATAAGGAAAAACACTTAAGACATGCTCTTCTATATGCAATGAAAAACTACAGAACCAGATTTTAGTTTTTCATTAGAAAACATGTTCGTTAAATCTCCGCGATCTTATCAAAAATTTAGATCTTTCATTTTCTCTCAGGAGTCTACAAGTGGCCATATATACCCCGATTATCGATGCCACTTGCAATCCCTAACTTGTATGGATTAGGGCAATCACCCAGTCCATGCCCCGAAATCTAGATACAAGACTCACATCGTGGGTCTATCCCATGAATATGAGGAGAAATAAATTCTCACACATAGGGTCTATCCCCATGTGTAGAAACCGAAAATCATGAATTTCATAAGAGTGAGAAATAACAAACCTACTATTTTTCTACACATAAAACATGGCATAAAGATTTTAAAAATTTCTATGACATGCGCATGCTAGAAAAAACCCATACACCGATGTATCTCGTAAGTTAGCTTTGATACCACTGTTGGGAATCCCCGGGCTATAAGAAAGCAAAAAACAGCGGAAGCGAGCCCGAAACGAGATTCCTAATTCAACAGGGACCGAGTTACGAAGAATACAAGGGATGTGATAGGGGTAGTACCTTATCAAGCAACTTTTAGAAGCGGCCGATGATGAAGACGTGCAAGGGCCCGTCCTCTGCAATCGCGCACACACGGACTCCTCGAATCCTCTCTAATCTCCGCGTTGGGTGCTAGCCCCGGAAGATGAGATCCACGCCTCTAGCCTTCTCAACTTGCGCCACTGCCAAGGAGAAGAAGGGATGTTGGCGACAAGGAGTGGGTAGCACTGCCACTTGTCCCAACCTTTGATGCCGAAAAACTTTTACTGTCGTCACCTCCTAGACCGTCACGCCAAGGAGTAGAGGGGAGGCAACAACTAGAGACAAGAGAAGAGTCTGGTACAAAAGAATCTCCCAGGTGGGTGATGCAGCTACTCTACGGGATTACACGATGCACGCGAAAATGGGAGAGGGTCTTTAGACGAGGGAAGTGAAAAGCGTTCGAAAAATAGCAGGAAAGCACGAAGAAATCAGCGTCGAGTTCGATCGGGGCAACACGAATGCGAGAAGGAGTCAACGACACGCAACTACAGAAAATACGTCACTAACCTCTTATCATTTAGTGCGCTCTCCTAGCAAATTTTAAGCTTAGCACGTCGCAATGGGGGATAGCGGGTTCACAGCATACAACTCGCGCACTTATGCGCCTGAAACAAACCAAAAACAAGGAACGACCACGCCTCCGCCGTGCAGATACTCGTGGAAAAGAGGAAAACTACAGCGGAAAAGAAGACGAGGGAATGGAAAACAGGCGAACCTGACCCACCGGGGCGGTGGGATTTACTTCTTATAATGCTAGAAATGGACCTTCGAGTCGAGGCACCGACCACGACTCTCACACGCCTCAAAATCGAGGCAAGACGCGTACAACCTTGGAATCGAGGCACTCTCCTGGATCTCCACAAGTTGGAGCACTCTACCACTCTAGAGAACTGAGAATGAAGCTAGCCCACCCCTTCTCTTTTATAGGATAAGAGAGGGGAACAAGACAAGGGCTGAATTCCTACCAACTACCTACTTTTGCAGCCCAAAAGTAGTCAAGACTGCTACATAAGGACAAAAACTGCTACAAGGGACAAAAGATTAACAAACTTCTAGAAACTAAAGTGGACTGGCACAGGTCCTTTGATTCCTGCTGGTACGAGGTGGTTGCGAAGGTAGTTAGACGCGTTCGGAGCATACCGCGACGAAGCAGCAGAATTTGGACGTCGTAGGCTGAGTCACCGCCGTCGTGGCACGCTCTTGGGCCGTGTTACTGACATGATTGCAGTGTCCTTCCGGAGTTGGGCCGCTTGGGGGTTGGTCTATGGCACCCTTGGGCTGGATCATTTCGGTGTGGATTGCAAGTGGGCTGATGACACCCACGAAACGATCCGGTGGATGGGATGTGCGTTGGGATCCCCAAATAATCACTTTGTTGGGCTCCTTTGGATCGTCCTCAAATGGATGAACATGGTGGGGAGGGTTGTGCATGTCAAAACGGGGCCGTTGGGGGCAAATTGGCGGTTTCAGGATTCCCACGGGTCACCCCATGACCAGTTCCACACCCTGTGACGTTTTCACCATAGTCCATAGAAACTTCCTCGGGGTGTGACTTCGGTCGCTGGGTCGGCCGTGGAACATTCTGTGCATACTTGACTTTTTCCACAGGAACTTCCTCGGGGCGTGACTTCGGTCTCCGGGTCGACCACGGAACATTCTGTGCATACTTGCTAGAATCCACAGAAAATTCCTCAGGGGTGACTTCGGTCGCTGGGTCGACCGCGGAACATTCTGTGACACCCGAATTTGTAGAAACTTTCCTGGGCTGTGATTTAGGTCACTTGGTACCCTGAGGAATGTTCTGTACAGATCGGGATGTGTGGTCTAGAGCGCCGCTGCAGAAGCCGCGGGCAGCGGTCTCGGTCGTTGGGTCGACCGCGGAACATTCTGTGATGCCAGAACTCACAGAAAATTTGTAGGGCGCCTCCTGGAGCAAGTTTTCCCCTTCTTCTATGTTGTATGCTCTTGCATTAGTGGGCCTCTCTATTTATAATAGCAGAGCCAGACGCACACTGGAGATACTTCCCATGTGGGATAAAGAGCATAGGCGCCTACTCACAATTAAGTGTCATGGGTTCGAATCCCCACATACGCAATTAATTGTAAATGCGCCCAAGCATAGACGCCTACTCACAATTAAGCATCATGTGATCGAATCCCCGCAGATATAATTAATTGTAAATTGTGCCCAGGCTTATTAATTAGCCAAGAGAAAAATTCTCTTGCCAATTAATAATTTTATTTTATTCATGTGACTAAAGTGCCAAGCCCAAACTTGCACCCAGACCCTTGTTTGACTCATTTTGACAACATAGGTCAACAGAGGTCAAATGTGGTCCACTAGAGTCAACTAGTGGTCAAACATGAACTAAAATAAAATATCATCCTCTCTATAAAAGTCTCAATGCATCAGTTCCCCAAAAGATCCGAATCACACAATGATTTGATCAGAGGCTAAACGATCAGTATGAGAACTCGAGTGTCAAGGTGTGCGACCCTGTAGGTTCTTTAGACATTGGCAGTGATGACTAAATCATCACAAGCAATGAGTGGCACCTAGTAGTATATCATTGCTACCCAAGTCATCAGAATGGTGTCATCATCGACATCCCCTAAAACTGCGACAAAGTACAAGTGTAGCTTTGTCCTTTTGCCAACTGATGTCCAAATTGGGCAAGTGTGTCACACTTGTTAATCCCAATAATATGGCATGACTAAATCAGGTTCTCACCTGGATATGGCCATACACTTTCAGTCATCCATATAGGGGCGCCATGGACAATCAAGCTTCCCCGTAAGGAAGGGGCAAATCCTCTATTGGCACATTGAATCTCTTATACGGCTTATGACATACCCAATGACAACCGTTATGACTTCCCTTTTAAGGCAAAGCGTTAGGTTGCATCAAAGTACATCAATCACTATATAGAGATACCAATGCCCTCAAGTCTAGGACATGCGCAACTCTGTCACTGTGATATTCATCTCGTGACACTGAGATGAATCCTCACAGCAGGTCGATCTAGTATATCTCCCTTGATATACCCATATGCCTGCGTTAGCAACCCGTGTTCAACCAGCGCATATACCGGTCTCAAGTGAATCATAGCTGTCCCATATCCACTATGATTCTCGACCAGGGATAAACACAGAGACTAGATAAAATCTATCTCTTAGGGACATTGTATATGCAAATGTACATATGCGCAGATGTACAAACTTGCATGACAACGACAATGCCAGGATAACTCATCTATCAACTAGATGTGATACACATATCCCAATGGACCATCCTGAGGTCCTAGGGCATAAACACTAACAATATCTAGCCTCTTCTTCATGGCTTGCACCACCTAGAAGGTGCGCCCATGAGGAAAATCCTCCCCATGAACAAGATCCCCTTCTCATCCATTTCTGGTTCCAATCTTCCAAGAAGATATGCCAATATGAAGAGAGATCCCATCTTTTTCCTCTTCTTCTCCTTCCTTCACCACATTCGCCAAACCATAGAAGTTGAGCCTATGACTTGAAGGTGGCCTTCTTCATGCGCCAATCCTTGAACAAGGTGCATCATCAAAGAAGGAAGAAGGCTCCAAGCCTTCTCACGCGTCCATGGAGGAAGATGATGTCCCACAACCATATGGGCGCAAGTCTTTCTCTTGGAGGTGCCATGGAGAGAAAGAGGGAGGTGGGTGGCTATGTTAGAGAGAGTTAGGGATGATCATGCGCCTAGGGCTTTATTTATTATGAATTAATCATGCAAATTCGAAATTAATACAAGCCCATGCGCTTAGACCCATATAAAGTAGGCCCCGCAACTTAAGTTACACATAAATTGAATATAAATATTCACTTAAGTTGCGGGTGGCCCCCTTGACTTAAGTTTCATATTAAACTGAATATAAATATTCATTTTAGCGCTTAAGACGTGGGCTCCTCATATTACAATTAAATCAGTCGCAAAAAGCCTTCGAACAATTTTGGAGCTTAAACCCAACTTTTGACCCATCGACTGGACCTTGTCCACCAAGGTCAAATGTAGTCACCCGAAGGTCAATTGGGGTCAACTGAAGTCAAAATGTAATAATGCTCTATAAGGTCATATCCAACTCATCAGATGCATCCGAGATGCATCGGACTCCCAAACTGACTCGAATCAACCAAATGACTCGAACATAGGCAACCCGATTAATACGAGATCTCGAGTGTCTAGGTGTGTGACCCTGTAGGTTCCTCATACGTTGACAGTGATAACCTCAAGTCATCATAAACAATGAGTGGAACCTAGCAGTACATCATGCTACCCAAGTCCTCGGAATGGAGTTGTCATCGACATCCCCTAAAACTGTGACAAAGTACATGTACACTCTAGTCCTTTTGCCAGGCTAATATCCTGATTGGATAAGTGTGTCACACTTGTTTAACCTAATCTAATAATCATGACTAAATCAGGTTCTCACTTGGGTATGGCCATATACTTTCAGTCATGCATCCATATGTGGGGCCATGGATATCAAGCTTCCCCGCAAGGAAGGGGCAAATCCTCTATTTGCTCATTGAATCTCTCATATGACTCAAGATATACCCAATGACAATTATTATGACTCCCCGGTTATGGCGGAGTGTTAGGTTGTATCAAAGTATATCTCTTACCATAGAGATATTAGTGCCCTCAAGTCGAGGACAAGTGAATCTCTATCACTTTGATTTTTGACCTGTGACACCAAGTCAAACCCTCACGGTGGGTCAATATAGTATATCTACTTGATATACCTATATGCCTGCGTTAGCAACCCGTGCTCAATCAGCACATATGTCAGTCTCAAGTGCATCATAGCTATCCCTTATCTACTATGATACTTGACTAGGGATAATCCTTTGAGACTAGATGAAATCTATCTACATTGTACATGCAGATGTACATATGATGCAGATGTACAAATTGCACAACAACGACCATGCCAGGATATATATCACAAATGAATGTGATATATATTGGATCAGCCATATCTCCTAGGGCATATACACCAACAAAAAAAGTGCCTAAAATAAAGTAGCAACACAGAATCTCATCGCGCAAAGCACAGTATAAACATAAACCGAATCACAACATCATAGTATCATCAGAATCATAGTAACAACACAGCATAATCACTTGAACACCACAAAGCATAATATCAACAATCAACACCACCATTAACAACAACATATAAGATAGCATAGAACATAGAATCCCAGCACACAAAAAAAACATAGTATCAAATATCCAAGACAAAATAGCATGACAGGGCCTGCAGACCAGGCCATCAAATAGTAGCGGCACATAGAATAATGCCAATTGTAACATCAAATAGCAATATCAGACATCAAATAAGAGTAGCAAAACATAATAGTAGCTCATCACAAGCAAATAACAACCAGCACACAGCCTAATAGTAGCATCATCAAAAGAAAATAACAACTAGCACAAAGCCCACCCACTCTAAAGGTCGCATATTCCTCTATGCGAGGCAATGATATGTGAGTGGAGTAGGTGGACTATGTTGGGAAACCCCGGGGATATTTTATAATTTTTCAGAGATGGACATTACATATTACATTGCACAGCGAAAGAATTTTCCCAAAATAGGTAAATCCCAAAAACCCAATGAAGATCGTCAAGCGAGGGGGTCGACACAATGTGATAGAAAGTACCTAGAGCAAACGAGGAGGTTGATGTTGAGGTAGGTGCCCAAGTGTTCCCCCTCTGTAGTCTCACACACATGGATTCCTCAAGCTCTCTTCTTCCACGCCCAGTGCTAGCCTCGGGAAGAGGATCCAAGCCTTTGTTCTCTTTCTTCAAGACTTGCGCCACCTCCAAGGTTCATGCACCAAAGAAGAAGATGAGGAGAAGGAGAAATCGCCAAGTCTAAATTCTCCTTGCGCCAAGAGGAAAGGAGGAAGAAAGGCTTGCGGTTATGAAGGTGGAAGAAGCTTGTGCCAATCCTTGATATCGCCCTTGCCCCCTTGATGTTTGGTCACGCCTCCAAGGAATAAGTGTGTCAAGAGGGGCGGCAAGGGGTCACTAATATAGGTGCAAGAGGCGGTTGGGCAAGGGCTTAGATCATGACAAGTGTGAGGCTAGGATAAGGGGTTGACAATTAGGGTTTGAGATAAGGAAAGTCTCCAAGACTTTACCATAAACCTCTCCCACTAGGCCATATGCGCCCCAAGAGCTTCCATAGAAGCTCTCAAGCCATATCAGCCCCAAGACTTGCCTTAGAGGCAAGCATACCATCAAAGGTTGAAGGGCTAGGCGCCAATTGCTTCCTAATGAAGCATTAGGCACCTCCTTTACCCCATTATACCCCTTAGGCGCCAATGGGGATGATTTCTCCCCATTATACACTTTTAGCCCATTACTTCTTCATGACAACTTGTTATTGGGCCTCATTGGGTAATGAGCAAGCCCAAACTTCATTACATAGGTTGATTAAGCCATTGGATCCAATCCAATGCAACCTTAATCCAAATGTGACCAACTATGGTCAAATACGGGTCAACCTGCCAAAAATGAAGTTTGGCTCTAATAACATTCTTCCATCTCATCAGGCCCATTGGCGCTGATGAATTCTCCTAAATAGATCTGAGTTATCCAATAACTCAATCATAAGGCTTCCCGATCAATACAAGAACTCGAGTATCTTGGTGTGCGACCCTGTAGGTTCCTCTAACACTGGCAGTGCTGACCAAAGGTCACCACAAGCAGTGAGTGGCACCTAGCAGTGCATCGCTGCTACCCAGGTCATTGGAATGGATATCGACATCGACTCCCCATCATCGCGACTAGGTACAGATGCATTATAGTCTCTTTGCTGAACTGATATCCGATTAGACAAGTGTGTCATCACTTGTTTTCACCCAATCACATGGTCATGACTAAATCAGGTCTACACCTAGGTATGGCCATACACTTTCAGTCATAGAACCATAGAGGAGCTCTATGGATATCAAGCTTCCATTAGGAAGGGGCAAATCTTTTGTTTGTACATTGATCTTCTAATATGGGTCGTGACATACTCAATGACAACCGTTATAACCTCCCAATTACGGCAAGGTATTAGGTTGCATCAAAGCATGTCCCTAGCCATATAGAAGAGTCAATGACCTCAAGTCTAAGGATCAATGCATCTCCTATCACTTGTGAGGATAACTCATGACACTAAGTCATTGCCTCACAGCGGGTCAATCCAGTATATCAACCACTGATATACCCCTATGTCTGCGTTAGCACCTAGTGCCTTACCAGGACATAAACCAGTCTTTCAAGTGTCATAGCTGTCCCTTATCCACTAAGGTACATCGACTCGGGATAATCTTTTGAGCACAGATCCAATCTGTCTCTAGGGACATTATCATGTAAGTACACAATCGCAGATATAGATAAACATTGATAATGACAATGCCAGAATGACATATAAATATCAGAGTGAAGTAGTACAAAGATTGACCAAAAGTAGGTCTTAGGGCATATACACCAACAGACTACCAGGGTCAAAGAAACTCACTTCTTCTTGCGAGAACGAGAGCCTTGAGCTTTGGAGCTCTTCCCCTTGCCTCTGAATGAATAGTCGAGTGGCTTCTCATCCGAAGAATCAGTCACCCTCTCCATATTGTCTTGCGAGAGGACGGCTAGTCTCTCGTCCAAGGAAGAAATTTTCTTCCACAATACATTCATCAATTTTACTTGGCATTGGAAGTCACCCTCCATAGCTCACTGGCAGTCACCCTGGGAGGACTACTTGTGCCACATATACTGCAATGCTAGGTCTATCTGATCCTAGACCTCTCCCTTACGTAGCTTCTTCTCTCGTATCTCCTGAAGAAGGGCCATCATGGACCTAGTAGAGGGAGCACTGCCGAAATGAAAAGCTCCGGGCATAGGAGGTATAGGCTGGGCAGGATTAGGGACGATATCAGCAACTGGGTGGACTTGCCAGTTCTTCTCGTCATGCATAGTGGTGCGCTCAGGGTTTAGCAGAGGAAGGGTAAATTGGCTATACAAGAATGTAAGGCAACAGAAGTCGCCATAGCGGATGATAAACTTTATGGCGATGCAGGACTCGATATCAAGTCGATTATTGCCATGAGCCTCCTCCATGCCGTAAGGAATAATACCAAGAGAGACCGCCAATGGTGTGATCAGCCCACCCATCACTATAGTGCCCTTTTGCGCACGCACCACTCGGCTAAACTACTTCGCTAGATGATACCCCGAGTCTATCTAAAATGAATGTAACATAGCCCACAAGTAAAATAATTCAGATTGACGGATCATACGATTGCTCTCTCCGCATCCAAAAATAGTGTGAGCCGACTCGGTGGACATATCGCAAAGTAGGATTGCTGATGCTCGTCGCCCTAGTGACTTGTGATGATAAGTTATGCTCGGAGGTGATCTCCCCCCTAGAAGTAGTTTTCTGCGAAATCCCTTGGCACCTTAGGTGTGGAAGAATCCAAAAAACCATATACGCTGTGCAACTAAGTGAGTGCCATAGAATACTCTAGGTTCCCCAATCGAAAGGTAAGGCGCCCGAGGTCTTCATCAATAATAGTATCTTCTTTCACAACAATAGAACTGAAAAATTCCAATGTAAGGCCCAGGGAAGTAGAATGGGCCATATGGACAAATTCACTCCATCCAATGTTTGAGTAGAGCCATTCCACATCATCATACAGTCCCAACATATTCAGAGTGCCACGGTCTAGATATCGTGTATTCAATACCCTACGTTGCAACACATATTATAGCGTGCTTCCTTCTCAGCATTTCAAAATTGGATGCCAAATTCTTTCGCTGCTACCAGCTGGTTATGTTGCTGTGTCAAAGAAGAAGGTGGTCTGTGTTCATGGAGGCTACTATGGTGGCGGCAGCATGAAATCATCATCAATCGAGGAGTCAGATGGAGGTCGCAGGGCACTCCTCTTCGAGACCACTGTCTTCTTCCTTGGTGGCATCTTGCAAGGGGGAAAGCGTATGCTGAAATCTGGCATTGATGCAGAAAAATTGAAGACAAAACAACAAGGGCGGTGGCGATCGGGAGAAACGGCGGCGAGAATTCTAGTAAAACCCAAAATTCAAAGATCTGATGCAGAAATAGAGGATTGAGGAATCTATCAGTGAGAAGATCGAAGATCGAGGTCCAGGGAGTCAACTGGAAGCAGCAGGGCGTCGATCATAGGCAGAGCCGAAACAAAGAGGAGCAGCGGCAGTAAGCATGGGTGAAAGCCCTAGTCGTAAGAGCTCACTTATACGGCTAGGTCGTGATTGTAATCACGAGTGAACCCCAATGTCTTCACCTGCCCGTGAAGTATTTTGGTGAAAATCAACCATTTGAAATCACGGGTGAACCCTAATATCTTCACTTGCCCGTGAAATATTCTAGTGAAAATTGACCATTTCAAATCATGTGTGAACCCAATGTCTTCACCGGGCCATGAAGTATTCTGTAAAAATTTAGCTAGTCAAAATCACGAGCGAACACCAATGTCTTCACCCAGCCATGAAGTGTTTTGTTGAAATCTAGCTTTCTTGCTACAGTATCTATCACGGGTGAACATCAAAATCTTCACCTGGCTGTGATTCATACTATTGAAAATTAGACCATTTGGTGCAGTCCTCGTCATGTCCAAAGACCAAAATCATCACCAGGCTGTGCCCTTCTCTATGAAAAACTAATTGTTCGTTAGCTATAGTGTACTTCACGGGTGAACCCCAAAATCTTCACCTGCCCGTCAAGCATTCTGTATTGCAAAAAATGTTTGGCTTCGATAGCTTGCTCTTCTAAAAAATTCCTACAACACAAAATATACCACTATCAGTAGAAATCCTCAATCACAAAACATTGAAACACAACAAAATCAATCTACCATAATCTCTATCCAAAACAAAATAAACATAATCTCATTATTATGTTTTGTTTACATTTGCGATTGTGTACTTACATAATAATATCCCTGAAGACAGATTATGTCTGTGCTTGAATTCTATCCGCAGTTAAGTACTTGATTTGATGTAGGGATAGCTCTGGTACATGTCAGACTGGTATATGGGCTGGTTAGGTGCAAGGTACTAACACAGACATATGGGGATATTAGTGGAAGATATACTACATCGACTCGCTGTGAGGCTCTAACTTGGTGTCATGAGTTAACCTCACAAGTGACAAGAGATGCATTGATCCTTTGACTTGAGGTCATTGACTCTTCCATATGGTTAGAGACATACTTTGATACTACCTGACACCTCACTGTAGTTGGGAGGTCATAACGGTTGTCATTGAATATGTCACAACCCATATGAGAAGATCAATGGATAGATATAGGATTTGCCCCTTCCTAAGGGAAGCTTGATATCCATGGGGGCCCCCTATGGTTCTATGACTGAAAGTGTTTGGCCACACCCAAGTGAAAACCTGATTTAGTCATGACCATGAGATTGAGTGAAAGCAAGTGGTGACACACTTGTGCAATCGGATATTAGTTTGGCAAAAGGACTGTAATGCATTTGTACCAAGTTGCAATAATGGGGATGTCGATGTCGATATCCATTCCGAAGACTTAGGTAGTAGCAATGCACTGCTAGGTGTCACTCACTGCTTGTGATGACCTAAGTTCATCACTACCAATGTCAGAGAAACCTACAAGGTCGCACACTTTGATGCTCGAGTTTTTGTATTGATCGGATAGCCTTATGATCGAGTTATTTCATAACTCGGATCTATTTGGGAGATTTCATTAGTGCCAATGAGCCTAATGAGATGGAAGAAACTTATTGGAGATAAACTTCATTTTTGGCATATTGACCAAAACTAACCATGGTTATACCCTCATTTGACCTTGGGTTAAGTTGTATTGGATCTAATGACCTGGTTAACATGCATAATGAAGTTTGGGCTAGGCCCATTACCTAATGGGGATTTCTGATAAGTTTTCATGAAGAGTTAAATAGGCTTAAGGGGAAGAAACAAAGAGGTAGGCGCATATTAAATCCTAGTTTGACTAGGATTGGTGCCTTTGCCTTAATTGATGTATTTCATGTGATTAATTAAATTCGAATTTGAATTAACCATTTGAGATTTTAGTGAAGATAAAATAGGGGTTGATTATTTAAATTAATTAGAGTCCTAATTTGATTAGGACTTGATTAATTAAACTCCTAAAATCATGCTCTAATCTCCTAATCCTTCTCCTTTACTCAAACAGCTTATAACTCCTATAAAAGAGACCCTAGCCCACCTCTCCACCTACACACAATTCTCTTTGAGGCATGGAGAACAAGGAGGGGCGCAAGATAGGAGCTCTTCTTCCATCAAGGCTGCAAGCACTCTCCTCCACCTTCCATTGGCTCAAATGAAGAAAGGTGTAAGATCCAAGGATCTTAAGTCCTGGTAAGCATTATTTTTTGATTTAAATAAACTCGTTGGCTGTGATATTGTGTTCATGATTTAAATAGAATTATTGACTGTGATATTTTTCTATGTATTGGTTGTTAATAGTTAATTAACTAGAGATTTTTGGATGTTAATTTTCAGTTAATTAATTAGAGTTTATTGGTTAATTAATTAGACCTTATCGGTTAATTAACTAGCTTATTGGATATTAATTAAATCCTTATTGGATTTGCGTTTAAGTGAATTCATTAAATGGATGTTAATTTAAATTCTTATTGGACTTTCACTTAAACTATGGGTTATTGGGTTAGATGGATATTAGATTTAAAATTCGAATTAGTTAGTTAAATGGATTAAACCCTATTTGAATTAATTGGTTAATGGGTTAAAAAATTAAAAACCGAAATGTTAAGTGGGAATTTTCGGCTAGGGTAGAGTTTTTTGGCGAAATTGTTGGCTTGGAAGAAACCTTGGGCGACGGCTAGGAGGAAGAAGGCGATCTTGGTGTTCTTGGAATTATTGAGGTGATTTTCTTCATCTTCTTCCCTTGGCGAATTTCCTTGAGGTGAAGAAGCTTCCTTGGCGAGTTCTTGGAGATCCTTTGGGCGACATCAAGGCTTTAGACGATTTTTTTGTGTGGAGGATTTTCGGTTTAAGAGGTGAGTGGGGTGTCTTAATTGATTTCTAGCAATTTGGTTGTGTTAATTGATGCATTAGATTGATTAGAAATTTTACCATGTTAAAAACCGAAAACTCAAGACTTCTCTTTGTTATAAACCGAAAGTTACAATGGTATAATTATCATGAAAACTCAAGACTCCTTGTTAACTAAGGTTTTATTTAAGTTGGAAATTTTATCATGCTAAAAAACCAAATTATGATGTATCTTCATGAAAACCGAAAATTTGTATAGGTGTATATCTCATGAAAACCGAAACTTGTAGCTTGAAATTTAAGGTATTTTTATAGGGAATTTTGGTAGCATTAAACCATTGAATTGGGAGTATGAAATTCTTGTTAACTAGGTATTTTATAGGGAATTTTGGTAATATTAAATCATTGATTTTTGGTAGCATGAGAATCTTGTTTGAAATAGATATTATGTTTGAAACCGTGGGCTAGATGTGATGTTTTGTGAACCAGATTGTAAGAGCATGGATTTTAATCTTATGTTGATTTTTATGGATGCCCTAATAAATGCTAATAATATTATAAGAGTCATGTTTGTTTATTTATGACCATGAATCTTTGTTTGAGAAATTTGGGTGATAACTTAGCAAGGCTGCACTGAATTGATCAGCATGAAACCTAAGGACTATCCTACATTATGTGATTTTTTGAATGTTATGTGATTATGTGATTTTGAATATTATGCGGTTATGTGATTTTGAATATTATGTGGTTATGTGATTTCAAATATTATATATTGTGATCATGGAATGGTTAGGACTAAGGCTAAGTGTAACTGTGTGCTCAATGGGATAGTTGATATGTGATATGTTAAGGGTTGGATATTTCAGCCCTGTATTGTGATATGTGAAGGGGGTTGATGTTCAGCCTGCCTGTTATGATTATTGTGATGGGGGTTGATGTTCAGCCTGCCCGATATGATTATTGTGATGACTATCCTAGAGTCTAGTTGACACTTAGGAGTCCACCTTTGTGATATAAGATATAAGATGTGTCTGTTGTCCAGTAGGAACCCTTTGGGAGAATGAGTTTTGACGCAAAGTGCCATGTCTTGGTCGGACAGGGGGCCACCTCTTGATGTCATCACTCTTTTGTGTTATGGGGTGTCGTAGAGCAAAGTGCCACGTCATGACCTGGCGGGGGCCACCTCTTGAATCTACACATCTTTTTGTGTTATGGGGTGTAGTAGAGCAAAGTGCCACGTCGTGACCTGGCGGGGGCCACCTCTTGATTCTATACACTGTCCATCTATATGTTGCATGCAGGCTTCTCCCAGTGCTTAGGCCAAAGCCGGGTTAGACCATGATGGTCACTACTGAATATGCTGGACAACTAGGTTAACTAAGTGGTTAATGTGTACAGTGGTTTAGAGTGTAGCTCTAGAACCTTAGTTACTCTATGGGGACAGTTGTGTGATGTCTTGGCAGTGTATACTTGATTGTTCATATGTGTTTTGTTCTTTAATTTTGTTATATGTTGATATGATAATCTGTTAAAGATTTTTAAAATAATCTGCCTGTATTTTTGAATGTATGCTATGGATGGTCGTTTGAGACTATCCACTCACTGGGCTGTGTAGCTCACCCCTCAATGTTTTCAGGTGTAGAACAGGGGCGCACTGCATGAGTTAGCATGTTATATGGATATTGTGATTCTCCATGCTGGTTGGATGTATAACTTTTGTGCTTAATTAACTGAGGCCGGATGTGGCCGAATTATATGAACTTGGGTTGCCAGTTGTGGCCAAACTATGTGTGAACTTGTGTTGCCGGTTGTGGCGGTTTTGATATTATGATTTTTGTGTCACCGCGGGCTTTGGCCTGGTTTCGGTGTTTGGTATCACTGTGAAACTTTATGGAATCGACATTGTGATTTTGTTTTGAATTTCAGTTTGATGTGTATTTTTGCAATCGGTTTTGATATACATGTAACTTGCATATGTCTAGTGCAAGTATTGCGTGGTGGCAGGTACCTTTATGAATTGTGTTTCTTGGAGATTGTATGTATGGATTTTTGGAAATTTTCAGATCGTGTTTCTTGAACTCGGTTTTACCTAGCATGTGAATCGATCTTGTATGACACATCCTGTTTCTTCTGTGATTTGTGTTGCTTGTTTGGGGTTAAGATAATGGGATGTTACAGAATGGTATCAGAGGAGTTGGCTAGCTAAAACTTAGTTCGGGGGGAAAACATGTTTGTGTATTGCTAGACACCTGATAGGTTTATGTTTGTTTTCCTGACTATGGCATGTGTGTGTAGGAATTTAAGATGGTGCGAACCAGAGGGAATGCTAGTGGCGAGGATGAGCAGCCTTCGAATCTCTCGAGAACTATTGAGGCTCTGACTGGCATGGTACAGCAACAAGGTGCCATGATAGAGAGGCAAGCTCAGATGCTGCAGCAACAACAGACTCAGCATCAAGAGGCACAACAGCAGCTTTTGCAGCAGCTGACTCAAGAGAGACCCCAGACTACTACTCGAGCGGTGGGGGATGACTCTCAAGAGGGCGCTCACAGGCGCTATGCCTCACTTGTGAGTGAATTCCAGAAACTGGGTCCCAGCTCTTTTTATGGGGGCTCAGAATCCAGTACTGCCGAGAACTGGCAGTTGTGCTTGGAAAAGATTTTCCAAGTCATGCGGTGCTCGGACGAAGACAAGTTATGTCTGACCACCTATATGATGCGTGGTGACGCAGATGAGTGGTGGAAGGGCGTGGTGAGACTTGCTGAGGAAAAACATGAGACAGTAGATTGGCCCTATTTCTTGTCTCAATTTAATGAGAAGTACTTCCCTGATAGCTTGGTGGAGGACCGAGAGGTGGCATTTATTCACCTGGAGCAGGGTGATATGACAGTAGACCAGTATGAATTGCAGTTCACTAAGTTGGGAAAGTATGCCCCTCACCTGATAAACACTGAAAAGAGAAGGGCTACTAAGTTTCTTAGAGGTCTTAGATGGGACATTCGGGAGCAGGTTGGTGCTCAGCATTTGGAGACTTATGTTGAGACTGTTGGGCGAGCACGCACCATTGAGAGATACATATCTGAGAGGAGTTCTCATGTTGCCGTGACCGTGGTTCCTGCAGCTGAGACGGCAGCTCCTCAGTATGGCATTGGCGGCAAGGGTAAGAAGTACCCCAAGCATAAGGATTACAAGAAGAGCAGGTATAAGCCTTACTCTTACAAGGCACCGCAGCAGTCCAGGGATGCACCGCAGCAGTTCAGGGATGTCAGAGATGTAAAGAACAGTATCACAGAGGATAGGACTTGTAATTATTGTGGGATCAAGGGACATCTAGTGAAGGATTGTTATAAGAAGAATGGTGTATGCTTCAGATGTAAGAAACTAGGGCACATGGTCAAAGACTGCAAAGAGCCTGAGATACAGAATAGAGGCGCAGAGAAGCCTACAGTCCAGACACGAGTTTATGCTGTGGCTGAGAAGGACACACGAGCTTCCCGATCCGTCGTGGAAGGTACCTTATTTGTATTTGATCAGTTAGCTCGTATCTTATTTGACCCTGGTGCAAATCTGTCTTTTGTATCTGTTAGATTTGCTGCATGTTTACCTGTTGTACCTAAGATGCTAGATTATGTTGTGTCTGTCAGTACTCCCTTAGGAAAGTCATTATCTACAGATACTGTTTGTGCTAATTGTGTAGTGCATGTAGAGGGTTATGAGTTTCTGGTAGATCTAATCCTCTTAGACATGCAAGATTATGATGTCATCTTAGGAATGGATTGGTTGTCTTCACATCATGCCACTGTGGATTGCTTTGAGAAAGTAATCACTTTAAATCTGCTAGATGGGAATCGGATTTTTGTGAGAGGTCTAGTGTCAGACCAAGGACCACATGTAATATCTTTTCTACAGGCCAGAAAGTTACTTGCTAGTGGGTGTAAGGGTTACCTTGCGCATGTTAAGGTGCAGGATGATTCTACTTCTGATTTGACTCAGATGGCGGTGGTGAAAGAGTTTCCTGATGTGTTCTCTGAGGAATTTTCAGGCTTGCCACCAATTAGAGAAGTGGAGTTTGGCATTGAGTTGGCGCCAGGTACGGCACCTATCTCCAGAGCTCCTTATCGCATGGCTACCTCAGAGTTGGCTGAACTTAAGAAACAACTGGAGGAATTGCTAGAGAAAGGGTACATTCGGCCTAGTGCTTCTCCCTGGGGAGCGCCAGTGCTGTTTGTAAAGAAGAAAGATGGAACCCTGAGGATGTGTATAGACTACAGGCAACTGAACCAAGTGACTATCAAGAATAAGTATCCTCTTCCCAGAATTGATGATCTGTTTGATCAATTACAGGGAGCTACAGTGTTCTCTAAGATTGATCTGAGATCAGGGTATTATCAGCTTAGAGTCAAGGATGAGGATATATTTAAGACTGCTTTCAGGACCAGGTATGGGCATTTTGAATTTTTAGTTATGCCTTTTGGACTGACGAATGCACCTGCTGTCTTCATGGATTTGATGAACAGGGTATTCCATGAATTGCTTGACTCTTGTGTGGTAGTCTTTATAGATGATATTTTGGTATACTCACGGACTACTTCAGATCATGTCAGTGACTTGCGCAGAGTGCTGGAGGTTCTGAGGAAGAACCGATTATATGCCAAGGCTAGTAAGTGTGAGTTCTGGCTAGAGAAGATCAGTTTCCTTGGGCATGTGATTTCTGGTCAAGGGGTGTCGGTGGATCCAGTTAAAGTGCAAGCCATTCTTAATTGGGGAAGACCGACTAGCGCTACTGAGATCAGAAGTTTCTTGGGTTTAGCAGGTTACTACCGGAGGTTTGTTGAGGGATTTTCCAAGCTGGCGGGTCCTTTAACTAAATTGACCAGAAAGGAGGCCAAGTTTATTTGGGATGACAAGTGTGAAGAGAGCTTTCAAGAGCTGAAGAGGAGGTTGACTAGTACACCGATCCTCATTATTCCTAGTGATGGGGAAAGGTTTACTGTTTATACGGATGCTTCAGGCAAAGGGTTGGGTTGTGTCTTGATGCAGAAGGGTTCTGTAGTAGCCTATGCTTCGAGACAACTGAAGGAGTATGAATTGAACTACCCTACTCATGATTTAGAGTTGGCGGCCGTAGTCTTTGCTTTGAAGATATGGCGCCACTATTTGCTGGGTCAGGAGTTCGATCTGTTCACTGATCACCAGAGTCTCAAGTATATCTTCACTCAGAAGGAGTTGAACATGAGACAGAGAAGATGGATGGAGTTGATCAAAGACTATGACTTCTCTATTCAGTATCAGGCTGGAAAGGCCAATGTAGTGGTCGATGCACTGAGCAGACATCCAGTTACTTCAGTAGCTGCTTTACGAGTCAGTGAGTGGCGGTTACTGCAGGAGTTCAGCGATCTCAGGATCAGTGTTTCTCCTAGAGTTCAGTCGGGTTATGTGGCCTTTCTCAGAGTACAGTCTGCTTTGTTGCAGAAGATCAGAGATCAGCAGTCTGTGGATCCGAGATTAGTTCAGATCAGGGATAGTTTGGTTGATGGAGCAGTTCAGGATTTTAGCTTGTCTGATGATGGTATTCTTCGGTTTCGTGGAAGGGTATGTGTCCCTGAGGAACCGAGCTTGAGGAAAGAAATATTGGAGGACAGCCATAACTCCAAATATTCTCTACATCCTGGCGTGACTAAAATGTATCAGGACCTCAAGAAAAATTTTTGGTGGCCGGGTATGAAGAAAGAGGTAATCGATTTTGTCTCTAGGTGTTTAACTTGTCAGACTGTAAAGGCTGAACACCAGAAGCCTGGTGGTTTGTTGCAGCCCCTTCCTATTCCTGAGTGGAAGTGGGAATGCATCAGTATGGATTTTGTGTGTGGTTTGCCTAGAACCAGATTGGGTCATGATGCTATTTGGGTGATCGTTGATAGACTCACTAAATCAGCCCATTTTCTCCCGATCAAGATGACTTATCCTTTAGAGAGGCTGGCTAGATTATACATTGATGAGATAGTCAGACTGCATGGAGTGCCTGTTGATATTGTGTCTGATAGGGACTCTCGGTTTTTGTCCGGATTTTGGAAGAGCTTACAGGAGGGTTTGGGTACTAAGTTGAGTTTTAGTACAGCATACCATCCTCAGTCTGATGGCCAGACGGAGCGTACTATACAGACTCTAGAAGACTTGTTGAGAGCTTATGTGGTTGATTGGAGTTCTGAGTGGAATCGGGATCTATCTTTGATAGAGTTTACTTATAATAATAGTTTCCACTCCAGTATTCAGATGGCTCCTTATGAGGCTTTGTATGGAAGAAGGTGTAGGACTCCCTTGTGTTGGGAGGAAACTGGTGACAGAATGATTTTGAGATCTGATGCAGTTCAGGAGACTACTGATAAGGTCAGAGAGATACAGAATAAACTGAAGATTTCTCGGGACAGACAGAAGAGTTATGCTGATGACCGTCGTCGTTCCCTGGAGTTTATGGTAGGGGATCATGTTTTCTTAAAGGTATCACCTACTAAGGGTGTTATGAGGTTTGGCAAAAAGGGCAAATTGAGCCCTAGGTTTGTAGGCCCTTTTGACATTATTGAGAGAATTGGTCCAGTGGCTTACCGGTTAGCTTTACCTCCTGCTATGGATCATGTGCATAATGTGTTCCATGTTTCTGTTTTGAGGAAATATCATCCTGATCCATCTCATGTATTGGAATTGGAACCTCTTCAGATTCAGAGTGATTTGACTTTTGAGGAAAGACCTCTCCGGATTGTGGATAGAAAGGATAAAGTTCTGAGAAACAAGACTATACCTTTGGTAAAGGTTATCTGGGGAAATCAGTCGGTTGAGGAGGCAACTTGGGAGACTGAAGCTGATATGAGGAAGTTTTATGCTTATCTTTTTGATGATATGGATGCTGAGCTTTAGAGGACTAAAGCTTTATAAGGAGGGAGGGATGTAAGATCCAAGGATCTTAAGTCCTGGTAAGCATTATTTTTTGATTTAAATAAACTCGTTGGCTGTGATATTGTGTTCATGATTTAAATAGAATTATTGACTGTGATATTTTTCTATGTATTGGTTGTTAATAGTTAATTAACTAGAGATTTTTGGATGTTAATTTTCAGTTAATTAATTAGAGTTTATTGGTTAATTAATTAGACCTTATCGGTTAATTAACTAGCTTATTGGATATTAATTAAATCCTTATTGGATTTGCGTTTAAGTGAATTCATTAAATGGATGTTAATTTAAATTCTTATTGGACTTTCACTTAAACTATGGGTTATTGGGTTAGATGGATATTAGATTTAAAATTCGAATTAGTTAGTTAAATGGATTAAACCCTATTTGAATTAATTGGTTAATGGGTTAAAAAATTAAAAACCGAAATGTTAAGTGGGAATTTTCGGCTAGGGTAGAGTTTTTTGGCGAAATTGTTGGCTTGGAAGAAACCTTGGGCGACGGCTAGGAGGAAGAAGGCGATCTTGGTGTTCTTGGAATTATTGAGGTGATTTTCTTCATCTTCTTCCCTTGGCGAATTTCCTTGAGGTGAAGAAGCTTCCTTGGCGAGTTCTTGGAGATCCTTTGGGCGACATCAAGGCTTTAGACGATTTTTTTGTGTGGAGGATTTTCGGTTTAAGAGGTGAGTGGGGTGTCTTAATTGATTTCTAGCAATTTGGTTGTGTTAATTGATGCATTAGATTGATTAGAAATTTTACCATGTTAAAAACCGAAAACTCAAGACTTCTCTTTGTTATAAACCGAAAGTTACAATGGTATAATTATCATGAAAACTCAAGACTCCTTGTTAACTAAGGTTTTATTTAAGTTGGAAATTTTATCATGCTAAAAAAACCAAATTATGATGTATCTTCATGAAAACCGAAAATTTGTATAGGTGTATATCTCATGAAAACCGAAACTTGTAGCTTGAAATTTAAGGTATTTTCATAGGGAATTTTGGTAGCATTAAACCATTGAATTGGGAGTATGAAATTCTTGTTAACTAGGTATTTTATAGGGAATTTTGGTAATATTAAATCATTGATTTTTGGTAGCATGAGAATCTTGTTTGAAATAGATATTATGTTTGAAACCGTGGGCTAGATGTGATGTTTTGTGAACCAGATTGTAAGAGCATGGATTTTAATCTTATGTTGATTTTTATGGATGCCCTAATAAATGCTAATAATATTATAAGAGTCATGTTTGTTTATTTATGACCATGAATCTTTGTTTGAGAAATTTGGGTGATAACTTAGCAAGGCTGCACTGAATTGATCAGCATGAAACCTAAGGACTATCCTACATTATGTGATTTTTTGAATGTTATGTGATTATGTGATTTTGAATATTATGCGGTTATGTGATTTTGAATATTATGTGGTTATGTGATTTCAAATATTATATGTTGTGATCATGGAATGGTTAGGACTAAGGCTAAGTGTAACTATGTGCTCAATGGGATAGTTGATATGTGATATGTTAAGGGTTGGATATTTCAGCCCTGTATTGTGATATGTGAAGGGGGTTGATGTTCAGCCTGCCTGTTATGATTATTGTGATGGGGGTTGATGTTCAGCCTGCCCGATATGATTATTGTGATGACTATCCTAGAGTCTAGTTGACACTTAGGAGTCCACCTTTGTGATATAAGATATAAGATGTGTCTGTTGTCCAGTAGGAACCCTTTGGGAGAATGAGTTTTGACGCAAAGTGCCATGTCTTGGTCGGACAGGGGGCCACCTCTTGATGTCATCACTCTTTTGTGTTATGGGGTGTCGTAGAGCAAAGTGCCACGTCATGACCTGGCGGGGGCCACCTCTTGAATCTACACATCTTTTTGTGTTATGGGGTGTAGTAGAGCAAAGTGCCACGTCGTGACCTGGCGAGGGCCACCTCTTGATTCTATACACTGTCCATCTATATGTTGCATGCAGGCTTCTCCCAGTGCTTAGGCCAAAGCCGGGTTAGACCATGATGGTCACTACTGAATATGCTGGACAACTAGGTTAACTAAGTGGTTAATGTGTACAGTGGTTTAGAGTGTAGCTCTAGAACCTTAGTTACTCTATGGGGACAGTTGTGTGATGTCTTGGCAGTGTATACTTGATTGTTCATATGTGTTTTGTTCTTTAATTTTGTTATATGTTGATATGATAATCTGTTAAAGATTTTTAAAATAATCTGCCTGTATTTTTGAATATATGCTATGGATGGTCGTTTGAGACTATCCACTCACTGGGCTGTGTAGCTCACCCCTCAATGTTTTCAGGTGTAGAACAGGGGCGCACTGCATGAGTTAGCATGTTATACGGATATTGTGATTCTCCATGCTGGTTGGATGTATAACTTTTGTGCTTAATTAACTGAGGCCGGATGTGGCCGAATTATATGAACTTGGGTTGCCAGTTGTGGCCAAACTATGTGTGAACTTGTGTTGCCGGTTGTGGCGGTTTTGATATTATGATTTTTGTGTCACCGCGGGCTTTGGCCTGGTTTCGGTGTTTGGTATCACTGTGAAACTTTATGGAATCGACGTTGTGATTTTGTTTTGAATTTCAGTTTGATGTGTATTTTTGCAATCGGTTTTGATATACTTGTAACTTGCATATGTCTAGTGCAAGTATTGCGTGGTGGCAGGTACCTTTATGAATTGTGTTTCTTGGAGATTGTATGTATGGATTTTTGGAAATTTTCAGATCGTGTTTCTTGAACTCGGTTTTACCTAGCATGTGAATCGATCTTGTATGACACATCCTGTTTCTTCTGTGATTTGTGTTGCTTGTTTGGGGTTAAGATAATGGGATGTTACAAAAGGCTTGGCGGCACCCTTCTCCTCTTCTTTCCCTTGGCGCATCCTCCTTCTTGTGGGTGGTGCAAGAGATGTTGGAAGACTCTCCCTTGGTGTGGATCTTCTTCCTGTGGCTAGCACTGGGTATGGAAGAAGAAAACTCAAGCATCGGATGTGTGCGAGACTGCAGAGGGGAAACACTTGGGCACTTGCATCAACATCTCCATGAATCGCTTTAAGGTATTATCTCTCACTCACCGTGTTGATCCCCTCGCAAGCATCGATTTTCTAGATTTTTGGGACTAGCCTGTTTCAGGGATTTGCTTCCGCTTGTATCTCTGATGTGTGTAAAATTTTTTAAAATCCCCGGGGTTTCCCAACAGTGGTATTAGAGCGACTTGTGAGACTCGAACAGTATTTATTGCTTTCTTGAGTGCTCACATGTCATATGTATTTTTCTTTAAAATTTCATGTGACTCACCATTTTTCTAAAAGTAAGAAAAATTGTAGGTTTCATACTCCAATCCTCTATTCTATTTCTTTTGGATTATCAAATTTTTTGATTATTTTTCTGATTGATTTAAGATCATGGGCGCATGTAGTTTTGTCAAGTAGGACGGGCATTGCGTCCTCTAGACTGGTCGGGTCTCTTGATCTGACAAAATTGTTAGCTAATTTGGTCTATAAAATCATCATGAAACTTAATCTCAAAAATAACCAAAAGATTTGTGAGAAGAAGATGTGGAAATGAAACATATTTTGATTAAAAATTAGAATTTAGATGTTATATTTTTCATGAGCATATAGAATAGCATGAGATAGGTATCTTGCTTGTGCATTATGTTGTGGTCATAGTCAAGCCCCTTGCATGCCTGTGATGTAGTTGTGTAAGGCCTAGTGCCGCTCTTTCTTTTGTTTTGTAAATTTGAAGATTAAGGATAGTGGAGGCATTGGCGCATCCACCTTGCTTGGAGCAACTTGAAGGTGGCGGCATCAAAGAGGGTTTCACCGAACCTCATGGAGTGCTTCTAGGTTTTCTAGAGGTGCTTCTAGGGTTTGAGAGCTATCCCTTGGATTGGAGGACCTTGAAGCAAAGCATGGACAAAGTTCTTAGTGGCGGCTAGGTTAGGTCTAGTCTTCAGGGCTTGTCACCTAGGTCAAGCATTGAACCCTATTGGCATGTATTGGTTTAATGTGTTGATTAGGACCACATCACTTGTTTACTGCTTTCCATATCTGCTAAAGCATGCTTGTGTTGTTTTATCTTGTTGTTATCACCATAGGATTGCATGCGTGTAATGTTAGACAAAAGAAAAAACTAAGAGGATGAGACCTCAAAAAAGCTCAAATAAAATATCAAGTTTGAAATAAGTCTTCTAACTCATAGCCCTCATCAAGCTATCGATCAGTGGTGTTGTGCACTGTTTCCCACCCACGTGGGACACACCCACTTATCTTTAGAAGGTGTGAGGTGACAATGGTTTCCCAGTCCAGTTTTAACCTGGACGTGCTTTCGCAAGGAAACTCGTTGGCCCTGGGCATAACGGTTAGGAGTAGACTTGACTAGTTTTTCACATGTGGTGGCCACATGGTGGAACTCTGCATCATTGAGAGGTTAGGGTTTCATGCTATATCTAGCCTATTGGGAAACCCCAGGGATATTTTACAATTTTCAGAGATAGAAATTACATAAAACATTGCACAGCGGAAGCAATATCTCCGAAAGGAGCCGGTCCCAAAAACCCAGTGAAGATCGCATGCGAGAGAGTCGACACGATGAGATAGAATATACCTTAAAGCAAGATGAGGCTGATGTCGTGATAGGCGCCCAAGCGTGCGCCCTCTGCAGTTTCACACACACGGATGCCTCGAGTCCTCTTCTTCCACTCCCGGTGCTAGCCTCGGGAAGAAGATCCAAGCCCTTGTCACCTTGTTCAAGACTTGCGCCACCTCCAAAGGATGAAGCGCCAATGAAGAAGATGAGGAGAAGGAGAAGCCGCCAAAGTGAAGTCCCTCTTGTGCCAAGAGGAGAGGAAGAATATCACTTGCGGCTTGATGGAAGAAGAAGGGTTGCGCCAATTGAACCCTTGCTCCCGCCCTTCACCCTTTGCTCTCACCTCTTTTAGTGTACACGCCTCCAAGGAATAGAATGCCTGAGAGGGGGCGCCTGGGGCCACTTATATAGAGCAAGGGGCGATTAGGGTTAGGGCTAGGCGCAATTTGCTTCCATAATGAAGCAAATTCGCCCACTTCACCCCATTATTCTCCTTAGGCGCCAATGGGGTTGGTTCTCTCCCCATTATACGCCTTAGGCGCCAATGGGGTTGTTATTGGGCCTCATTGGTTGATGAGCAAACCCATACTTCATGGAATGAGTTAATTAAGCCATTGGATCCAATCCAACGCAACCCAAATCCAAATGTGACCTAACCATGGTCAAATTCGGGTCAACTTACCATAAATGAAGTCTAGCTCCAATAACATTCTTTCATCTCATCAAGCCCATCGGCGTTGATGAATTCTCCCAAATAGATCTGAGTTATCCAATAACTCGATCATAAGGCTTCCCGAGGACTCAAGTATCAAGGTGTGTGACCCTGTAGGTTCCTCTGACGCTGGCAGTGCTGACCAAAGGTCACCACAAGCAGTGAGTGGCACCTAGCAGTGCATCGCTGCTACCCAGGTCTTTGGAATGGATATCGACATCGACATCCCCATCATCGCAATTAGGTACAGATGCATTCCAGTCTCTTTGCCATACTGATATCCGATTGGACAAGTGTGTCACCACTTGTTTTTATCCAATCTCATGTCTATGACTAAATCAGGTCTCACCTGGGTATGGCCATACACTTTCAGTCATAAAACCATAGAGGAGCTCCATGGATATCAAACTTCCCTTAGGAAGGGGCAAATCCTCTATCTATCTATTGACCTTCTCCTATGGGTCATGACATGTTCAATGACAACCGTTATTATCCCCCAACTACGGCAAGGTGTTAGGTTGTATCAAAGCATATCCCTAACCATATAGAATGGCCAATGACCTCAAGTCAAGGGATCAATGCATCTCCTATCACTTGTGAGGATAACTTGTGACACCAAGTCATTGCCTCACAGCGGGTCGATCTAGTATATCCACCACTGATATACCCATATGTCTGCGTTAGCACCTCGTGCCTAACCAACCTATATACCAGTCTCACAAGTACCAAAGCTATCCCATATCTACTCAGGTACATCGACTGGGGACTATCATTTGAGCACAGATCCAATCTGTCTCCAGGGATATTATCATATAAGTACATGTTCGTAGATGTAAACAAATAATGATAACGACAATGCCAGTATGATATATATAAATATCAGAATCAAGTTGTACAATAATGGACCAAAACTAGGTCCAAGGGAATATACACCAACAATCTCCCACTTGCACTAAGACCTAGAGGTTGAGGAATCTCAACCCCATATCTCTAGCGTGACAGTCATGCTTCTGCTGCGCCAAAGCCTTGGTCAATGGGTCTGCCAGATTGTTCTCTGTGTCAACTCTGCTAATCTTGACATCACCTCTATCTATGATCTCTCTGATCAGGTGAAATCTTCTGAGTATGTGTTTGGATCTTTGATGAGACCGTGGTTCTTTGGCTTGTCCAATTGGTCCATTGTTATCATAGTAGATTTCAATGGGATCCACTGCACTGGGAACCACCTGAAGTTCAGAAATGAACTTCCTTATCCAAACAGCTTCTTTGGCTGCCTCAGAAGCGGCTACATACTCAGCTTCGGTTGTAGAATCGGCAATTTTGGATCGCTTGAAGCTCTTCCAGCAAACAGCACCTCCATTTATCTTAAACACATAGCCAGTCTGCGATCTAAAGTCATCAGGGTCAGACTGGAATGACGCATCAGTGTAGCCCTGCATACTGAGCTCTTTCTATCCCCCATAGACTAGAAACAAATCCTTAGTTCTTCTCAGATACTTCAGGATGTTCTTTACAACCACCCAGTGCTGCACTCCAGGATTGGATTGGTATCGGCTGGTTATGCTCACAGCATAAGCCACATCTGGTCTAGTACACAACATTGCATACATGATCGATCCCACTGCCGAAGCATAAGGAAGCATAAGGCACTCGACTCATGTCATCCCTCTCAGCCTGTGTGGTGGGACACTAGCTCTTTGAGGGAGTAAGGCCATGTCTCACTGGAAGATACCCTTTCTTGGATTGCTCCAAGTTGAACCTCTCCAGGACCTTATCAATGTAGGTACTCTAACTAAGGGCTAGGAGACTCTTCGATCTATCCCGGTAGATCCTCACGCCTAGAATATAGGCGGCCTCTCCTAAGTCCTTCATCTTGAAACACTTCCCTAACCATGTCTTAACAGCTTGAATACTAGGGATGTCGTTCCCGATGAGCAGTATGTCATCGACATACAAGACCAGAAAAGTCAACAAGCTCCCACTGAATTTTCTATATACACAGGCGTCATCTTCGCTTTTGATAAAGCCATAATCTCTCACGGCTTCATCAAATCAAAGATTCCAACTTCGAGATGCTTGCTTTAATCCATAAATGGATCTCTTTAGCCTGCAGACCTTATTGGCCTCTGCGGGATGGGTGAAGCCATCAGGTTGTGTCATATACACATCCTCAGTTAGCTTCCCGTTAAGGAACACTGTCTTTACATCCATTTGCCAAATCTCATAGTCATGACATGTAGTTATAGCAAGCCGAATCCTAATGGATTTGAACATAGCAACTGGCGAAAAGGTTTCATCATAGTCCACCCCGTGAACTTGTTTGAATCCTTTAGCCACTAGTCTACCTTTATAGGTAACTACGTTGCCATCCATGTCTGTCTTCCTTTTGAAGACCCATTTATACCCTATGGGTTTTACCCCATCAGGTAACTCAACCAAATCCCAAACTTGGTTAGCTGACATGGAGTCCATCTCGGATTGCATGGCCTCAAGCCATCTCTCGGAGTCCGGCCCACTGACCGCCTCTTCATAAGTCTTGGGTTCATCCTCAATGATGAATATCCCATCGTGTTGGGTCGGTAGCGACCCATACCTCTCAGGTACACGACGAATCCTCCCAGACTTACGCGGGGCCTGTATCTGAGCCTCAGGTTGCCCAGCAACCGGTGCAGGTGGCTCAGGTTCCATCTCTGTGTCTTGTGGTTGCACTTGGACCTCGTCCAAGTCAAACTTCCTCCCACTAACTTCTTTCATGAGAAACTCTTTCTCTAGATAGACAGCACCCCGAGCAACAAAAACTTTGTTCTCGGTGGGAACATAGAAGTAGTAACCCTTAGTTTTCTTAGGGTACCCCACAAACACGCATTTATTAGATCTAGGTTCTAGCTTGCTAGAATCCTGACGTTTGAGATAAGCCTCACATCCCCAGATCCTGATAAAAGTGAGATTAGGGCGTCTCCCACTCCATACCTCGTATGGAATCTTTGAGACACTCTTAGATGGAACATTATTCAGTATTAGAGAAGCTGTTTCAAGTGCATGCCCCCAGAATGAGGGAGGTAGAGTTGCATGACTCATCATACATCAAACCATGTCCAACAAAGTTCGATTTCTCGTTTCCCGTTATGCCCAGGGCCAACGAGTTTCCTTGCGAAGACGCGCCCGATTAAAACGGACTGGGGAAACCATTGCCACCACGCACTTTCTAAAGATAAGTGGGTGTGTCCCACAAGGGTGGGAAACAATTCACAACACCACTGATCTATAGCTTAGTGAGGGCTACGCGTTAGAAGGTTACTAGACTTGATATTTATTTATGAGGGTTTTTGAGGTCTCATCAGTTTTATCTTTTGTCTAACATTACAGGCATGCAATCCTATAGTGATAACATAACGATAAAACAAGCATGCTTTAACAGATATCGAAAGCAATAAATGAATGATGTGATCATAGCCTATTCAAGACATTGAACCAACCCATGCCAAAATGAGGTTCAACTCTTAACCTAGGATTCAAGCCCCAAAGACAAGACCTAACCTAGCCGACCTCTAACTTGAACTTCAAGGTTGGCTCCAAGGTCCTCCTCAACATGGTTTAGCACACAAACCCTAGAGGTGTCCCTCATGGGATCGGCCAATGCCATGGGTCTTTCTCCATAGATGATGCACCACCATGCAAGGAGCCAAGATGGCTAGCTCTCAAACCCTAGGGTTCGGCCATACCATCTTGTGCCACTCCTCCATGCGCCATCAAGCATGCATGCGCCAGGGTTCCATGTGGTTGCTCCCTAATCTTCTTCTTCTTATTGCAAAAATAAAAGAAAAGAAAAGCGGCACGCATGCCTCACAAAGATACATCACAGGCATGCAAAGGGGCTTGACTCATGATCACAACATTATGCACAACCAAGGTATCTACACATGCAGTCCTACATGCTCATGGAGGCTACTATGGTGGCGGCAACATGAAATCATCATCAATCGAGGAGTCAGATGGAGGTCACAGGGCACTCCTCTTCGAGACCATTGTCTTCTTCCTTGGTGGCATCTTGCAAAGGGGAAAGCGTAAGCTGAAATCTGGCATTGATGTAGAAAAATTGAAGACCAAACGACAAGGGCGGTGGCGATCGGGAGAAACGGCGGCGAGAATTCTAGTAAAACCCAAAATTCAAAGATCTGATGCAGAAATAGAGGATTGAGGAATCTATCAGTGAGAAGATCGAAGATCGAGGTGCAGGGAGTCGACTGGAAGCAGCAGGGCGCCGATCATAGGCAGAGCCGAAACAAAGAGGAGCAGCGGCGGTAAGCATGGGTGAAAGCCCTAGTCGTGAGAGCTCACTTATACGGCTAGGTCGTGATTGTAATCATGAGTGAACCCCCAATGTCTTCACCTACCCGTGAAGTATTTTGGTGAAAATCAACCATTTGAAATCACAGGTGAACCCTAATATCTTCACTTGCCCGTGAAATATTCTAGTGAAAATTGACCATTTCAAATCACGTCTGAACCCAATGTCTTCACCGGGCCATGAAGTGTTCTGTAAAAATTTAGCTAGTCAAAATCACGAGCGAACACCAATGTCTTCACCTGGCCATGAAGTGTTTTGTTGAAATCTAGCTTTCTTGCTACAGTATCTATCATGAGTGAACATCGAAATCTTCACTTGGCTGTGATTCATACTATTGAAAATTAGACCATCTGGTGTAGTCCTCGTCATGTCCAAAGACCAAAATCATCACCAGGCTCTGCCCTTCTCTATGAAAAACTAATTTTTTGCTAGCTATAGTGTACTTCACGGGTGAACCCCAAAATCTTCACCTGCCCGTCAAGCATTCTGTATTGCAAAAAATGTTTGGCTTCGATAGCTTGCTCTTCTAGAAAATTCCTACAACACAAAATATACCACTATCAGCAGAAATCCTCAATCACAAAACATTGAAACACAACAAAATCAATCTACCATAATCTCTATCCAAAACAAAAGAAACAAAAATCAACACAACTCAGAAACAAGCAAATAAAAACTTGGGTTGCCTCCCAAGAGGTCATAACAGTTAGAGACATACTTTGATACTACCTGACACCTCACTATAGTTGGGAGGTCATAACGGTTGTCATTGAGTATGTCACAACCCATATGAGAAGATCAATGGATAGATATAGGATTTGCCCTTTCCTAAGGGAAGCTTGATATCCATGGGGGGCCCCTATGGTTCTATGACTGAAAGTGTTTGGCCACACCCAAGTGAAAACCTGATTTAGTCATGACCATGAGATTGGGTGAAGCAAGTGGTGACACACTTGTCCAATCGGATATCAGTTTGGCAAAAGGACTGTAATGCATTTGTACCAAGTTGCAATAATGGGGATGTCGATGTTGATATCCATTCCGAAGACTTGGGTAGCAGCGATGCACTGCTAGGTGCCACTCACTGCTTGTGATGACCTAAGTTCATCACTGCCAATGTCAGAGAAACCTACAAGGTCGCACACCTTGATGCTTGAGTTTTTGTATTGATCGGATAGCCTTATGATCGAGTTATTTCATAACTCAGATTTATTTGGGAGATTTCATTAGTGCCAATGGGCCTGATGAGATGGAAGAAACTTATTGGAGATAAACTTCATTTTTGGCATATTGACCAAAACTAACCATGGTTATACCCTCATTTGACCTTGGGTTAAGTTGGATTGGATCTAATGACCTGGTTAACATGCATAATGAAGTTTGGGCTAGGCCCATTACCTAATGGGGATTTCTGATAAGTTGTCATGAAGAGTTAAATAGGCTTAAGGGGAAGAAACAAAGAGGTAGGCGCATATTAAATCCTAGTTTGACTAGGATTGGTGCCTTTGCCTTAATTGATGTATTTCATGTGATTAATTAAATTTGAATTTGAATTAATCATTTGAGATTTTAGTGAAGATAAAATAGGGGTTGATTATTTAAATTAATTAGAGTCCTAATTTGATTAGGACTTGATTAATTAAATTCCTAAAATCATGCTCTAATCTCCTAATCCTTCTCCTTTACTCAAACAGCCTATAACTCCTATAAAAGAGACCCTAGCCCACCTCTCCACATACACACAATTCTCTTGGAGGCATGGAGAACAAGGAGGGGCGAAAGATAGTATTTATTGCTTTCTTGAGTGCTCACATGTCATATGTATTTTTCTTTAAAATTGCATGTGACTCACCATTTTTCTAAAAGTAAGAAAAATTGTAGGTTTCATACTCCAATCCTCTATTCTGTTTCTTTTGGATTATCAAATTTTTTGATTTATTTTTTGATTGATTTAAGATCATGGGTGCATGTAGTTTTGTCAAGTAGAACGGGCATTGTGTCCTCTAGACTGGTCGGGTCTCTAAATCTGACAAAATTGTCAGCTAATTTGGTCTATAAAATCGTCATGAAACTTAATCTCAAAAATAACCAAAAGATTTGTGATAAGAAGATGTGGAAAAGAAACATATTTTGATTAAAAAATAAAATTTAGATGTTATATTTTTCATGAGCATATAGAATAGCATGAGATAGGTATCTTGCTTGTGCATTATGCTGTGGTCATAGTCAAGCCCCTTGCATGCCTGTGATGTAGTTGTGTAAGGCCTACGTGCCACTCTTTCTTTTGTTTTGTAAATTTGAAGATTAAGGACAGTGGAGGCATTGGCGCATCCACCTTGCTTGGAGCAACTTGAAGGTGGCGGCATCAAAGAGGGTTTGACCGAAACTCATGGAGTGCTTCTAGGTTTTCCTAGAGGTGCTTCTAAGGTTTGAGAGCTATCCCATGGATTGGAGGACCTTGAAGCTGAGCATGGATAAAGTTCTTAGTGGCGGCTAGGTTACGTCTAGTCTTTAGGGCTTGTCACCTAAGTCAAGCATTGAACCCTATTGGCATGTATTGGTTTAATGTGTTGATTAGGACCACATCACTTGTTTACTGCTTTCCATATCTGCTAAAGCATGCTTGTGTTGTTTTATCTTGTTGTTATCACCATAGGATTACATGCCTGTAATGTTAGACAAAAGATAAAATTAAGAGGATGAGACCTCAAAAAAGCTCAAATAAAATATCAAGTCTGAAATAAGCCTTCTAACTCGTAGCCCTCATCAAGCTATCGATCAGTGGTGTTGTGCACTGTTTCCCACTCTCGTGGGACACACCCACTTATCTTTAGAAGGTGCGAGGTGACAATGGTCTCCCTAGTCCAGTTTTAACCTGGACGTGCTTTCGCAAGGAAACTCGTTGGCCCTGGGCATAACGGTTAGGAGTAGACTTGACTAGTTTTTCACATGTGGTGACCACATGGTGGAACTCTAGAGGCATCATTGAGAGGTTAGGGTTTCATGCTGTATCTAGACTGTTGGGAAACCCCAGGGATATTTTACAATTTTCAAAGATAGAAATTTCATAAAACATTACACAACGGAAGCAATATCCCCGAAAGGAGCCGGTCCCAAAAACCCAGTGAAGATCGCATGCGAGAGAGTCGACACGATGAGATAGAATATACCTTAAAGCAAGATGAGGCTGATGTCGTGATAGGCGCCCAAGTGTGCGCCCTCTGCTGTAAGATCCAAGGATCTTAAGTCCTGGTAAGCATTATTTTGATTTAAATAAACTCGTTGGCTGTGATATTTTGTTCATGATTTAAATAAAATTATTGACTGTGATATTTTTCTATGTATTGGTTGTTAATTTATAGTTAATTAATTAGAGATTATTGGTTGTTAATTTTGTTGGACGTTAATTAGCTTAATGGATGTTAAATTTAATTAGTTAATTAGCTTATTGGATGTTAGTTTAACCCTTATTGGATTTTCACTTAAACTATGGGTTACTGGGTTACACTTAAATTAGATGGATATTAGATTTAAAATTCGAATTAGTTAGTTAAATGGGTTAAACCCTATTTGAATTATGATTAACGGGTTTAAAATTGGATAAACCGAAATTTTAGATGGGTAATCTCGGTTAGGGTAGGAAATTGGTGTTTTTGGCTTGGGAGAAATTTTGGGCGACGGCTTGAGAAGAAGTGGCGATTCTTGAAGAGTTCTTGAGGCGATCTTCTCCATCTTCTTCCCTTGGCGAATTTTCCTTGAGGTGAAGAAACTTCCTTGGCGAGTTCTTGGAGACTCTTTGGGCGGTTTAAAGGCTTTAGACGATTTCTTTGTAGAGGATTTTCACCTTGGTGTTCACGGTTAAGAGGTGAGTGGGGTGTCTTAATCGATTTCTAGCAATTTGGTTGTGTTAATTGATGCATTAGATTGATTAGAAATTTTACCATGTTAAAAACCGAAAACTCAAGACTTCTCCTTGTTATAAAACGAAAGTTGCAAAAGTATATTTATCATGGAAACCGAATTTAGGATATTTCTTCATGAGATTCTTGTTAACTAAGGTTTAACTTAAGTTGGAAACTTTATCATGCTAAAAACCGAATTAAGATGTATCTTCCTGAAAACCGAAATTTTGTATAGGTGTATATCTCATGAAAACCGAAACTTGTAGCATGAAATTTAAGGTATTTTATAGGGAATTTTGGTAGCATTAAATCATTGATTTTTGAGTATGAAATTCCTGTTAACTAGGTATTTTATAGGGAAATTTGGTAACATTAAATCATTGATTTTTGGTAGCATGAAAATCTTGTTAACTAAGGTTAATATTTTAAGTAGATATTATGTTTGAAACCGTGAGCTATATATATATCTGTTGAATTTTAATCTTATGTTAAATGTTTGAATGCCCTGATAATTGCCAGTAATGCTAATAATTTATGGTCATGTATTTTTATTGGAGAAATTTGGGTGATAACATAGCAAAGTTGGACTGAACTAATCAGCATGAAATCTAAGGACTACACTACTATGTGATTATGTGATTTTTATTATGTGATGTGATTATGTAATTTTTATTATGTGATGTGATTATGTGATTTTTATTATGTGATGTGATTATATGATTTTTATTATGTGATTATGTGATTCACGAATGTTATGTGTTGTGGTCATGGAATGGTTAGGACTAAGGCTAAGTGTTACCTTAAACTCAAGAGGATAGTCTATATGTGATATGTTAAGGGTTTGAATTTCAGCCCTGTATTGTGATATGTGAGGGGGTTGTTGTTCAGCCTGCCTAATGTGATTATTGTGATAAAAGAGGGGGTTGTTGTTCAGCCTGCCTGTTGTGATTATTGTGATGACTATCCTAGAGTCTAGTTGACACTTAGGAGTCCACCGTTGTGAAATAAGATATAAGATGTGTCTATTGTTGTCCAGTAGGAACCCTTTGGGAGAACGGGTGATATAAGACGCAAAGTGCCATGTCTTGGTCAGACAGGGGCCACCTCTTGATGTCATCACTCTTAGACGCTTAGATTTTTGTGTTATGGGGTGATCGTAGAGCAAAGTGCCACGTCGTGACCTGGCGGGGGCCACCTCTTGAATCTACACACCGTCCATCTATATGTTGCATGTGATTTGCAGTCTCCCAGTGCTTAGGCCAAAGCCGGGTTAGACCATAATGGTCACTACTGAATATGCTGGACAACTAGGTTAATTAAGTGGTTGGTATGTTTAGTTGGTTAGAGTATAGCTCTAGAACTCTGGTTACCCTATGGTGACAATGATGTCTTAGCAGTGTACACCTGACTGTTTTATATGAGGTCTGTTCTTTAACTTTGTTGAGTTCTGTGCTTTAATTATTGTTATGTGTTGACACGATATTCTGTCATATGTTTTTAAAGTTATATGTTTTTAAAATAATCTGCATATATTTTTGAGTGTATGTTATGGATGGTCGATTTAGACTATCCACTCACTGGGCTGTGTAGCTCACCCCTCACTATTTTCAGGCATAGAGCAGGGGCGCAATTCTTGAGTTAGTATTGGCGTGGATATTATGCTAGTTTGCTGTTAAAGAATTTTTGTGCTTAAGTTTCTGGGGCCAGTTGTGGCCGAACCATACGAATTATATGAACTATATGAACTATGTGAACTATGTGAATTATGAGAACTTGTGTTGCCAGTGTGGCTAAACAATGTGATATTATATTGCCGGTTGTGGCAGTTTTAAGAGTTTGATTTTGTGTCACCGCGGGCTTTGGCCTGGTTTCGGTGTTTGGTATGGGTTTATAAAATCGGTTTTGTGGCGTTGCTTTGAATTTCGAATCGAATTGTATTTATGCCATCGGATTTGATATAACTGTTGCCTTGCATATGTCTAGTGCAAGGATTGCGTGGTGGCAGGTACATTTATGAAATTTGTATTTCTTGGAGATTGTATGTATGAATTTTGAAAATTTTCAGATCGTGATTTCCTGAACTTGGTTTTACCTAGTATATGCATCGATCTTGTATGATAACATCCTGTATCTTTCATGACTTGTGTTGCTTGTTTGGGGTTAAGATAACGGGATGTGACAGAATGGTATCAGAGGAGTTGACTAGCTAAAACTTAGTTCGGGGGAAAACATGTTTGTGTATTGCTAGACACCTGATAGGTTTATGTTTGATTTCCTTACTGTGGTATGTGTGTGTAGGAACTTAAAATGGTGCGAACTAGAGGAAATGCTAGCGGCGAGGATGAGCAGCCCTCGAATTTCTCGAGCGCTATTGAGGCTCTGACGGGCATGGTACAGCAACAAGGTGCCATGATAGAGAGGCAAGCTCAGATGCTGCAGCAGCAACAGACTCAGCATCAAGAAGCGCAACAACAGCTCTTGCAGCAGTTGACTCAGGAGAGACCCCAGACTACTACCCGGGCGGTGGGGGATGACTCTCAGGAGGGAGCTCACCGGCGCTATGCCTCACTTGTGAGTGAATTCCAGAAACTGGGTCCTAGTTCTTTTTATGGGGGCTCAGAATCAAGTACTGCAGAGAATTGGCAGTTGGTCTTGGAAAAGATTTTCCAAGTTATGCGTTGCTCGGATGAGGACAAGCTGTGTCTGGCCACCTATATGATGCGTGGTGACGCAGATGAGTGGTGGAAGGGCGTTGTGAGGCTAGCTGAAGAAAAACATGAAACAGTGGATTGGCCCTACTTCTTGTCTCGATTTAACGAGAAGTACTTCCCTGATAGCTTGGTGGAGGACCGAGAGGTGGAATTTATTCACCTGGAGCAGGGTGTTATGACTGTGGACCAGTATGAGTTACGGTTCACTAAGTTGGGAAAGTATGCCCCTCACCTGATAAACACTGAAAAGAGGAGGGCTACTAAGTTTCTCAGAGGTCTCAGATGGGACATTAGGGAGCAGGTTGGTGCTCAGCACTTGGAGACGTATGTTGAGACTGTTGGGCGAGCACGCACTATTGAGAGGTATATATCAGAGAGGAGTTCTAATGTGGCCGTGACGGTGGTTCCTGCAGCTGAGGCGGCGACTCCTCAGTATGGTAATGGCGGCAAGGGTAAGAAGTACCCTAGGCATAAGGACTATAAGAAGAGCAGGTATAAGCCTTACTCTTACAAGGCACCGCAGCAGTCCAGGGAGGCACCGCAGCAGTCCAGGGATGCAAGGGATGTAAGGAACAGTAACACAGAGGACCGAACTTGCAATTATTGTGGGATCAAGGGACATCTAATGAAGGACTGTTATAAGAAGAATGGTGTATGCTTCAGGTGTAAGAAACCTGGGCACATGGTCAAGGACTGCAAAGAACCAGAGATGCAGCAGAGAGGCGCAGATAAGCCTACTGTCCAGACCCGAGTTTATGCTGTGGCTGAGAAGGATACACGAGCTTCCCGATCCGTCGTGGAAGGTACCTTATTTGTATTCGATCAGTTAGCTCGCATCTTATTTGACCCTGGTGCAAATTTATCTTTTGTATCTGTTAAATTTGCTGCATGTTTACCTGTATTGCCTAAGGTGATGGATTATGTTGTGTCTGTGAGTACTCCCTTAGGAAAATCATTATCTACAGACACTGTTTGTGCTAATTGTGTAGTGCATGTAGAGTGTTATGAGTTTCTGGTAGATCTAATCCTTTTGGATATGCAAGACTATGCTGTCATCCTAGGTATGGATTGGTTATCCTCACATCATGCCACTGTGGATTGCTTTGAGAAAGTAATCACCTTGAATCTGCTTGATGGGAATCGGCTTTTTGTGAGAGGTCTAGTGTCAGACCAAGGACCGCATGTAATATCTTTCCTACAAGCCAGAAAGTTACTTGCTAGTGGGTGCAAGGGTTATCTTGCACATGTTAAGGTGCAGGATGATTCTACTCCTGATTTAACTCAGATGGCAGTGGTGAAAGAGTTTCCTGATGTGTTCTCTGAGGAATTTTCAGGCTTGCCACCAATTAGAGAAGTAGAGTTTGGCATTGAGTTGGCGCCAGGTACGGCACCTATCTCCAGAGCTCCTTACCGCATGGCTACATCAGAGTTGGCCGAGCTTAAGAAACAACTGGAGGAATTGCTAGAGAAAGGGTATATCCGGCCTAGTGCTTCTCCCTGGGGAGCGCCAGTACTGTTTGTAAAGAAGAAAGATGGAACCCTGAGGATGTGTATAGACTACAGGCAACTGAACCAAGTGACTATCAAGAATAAGTATCCTCTTCCCAGAATTGATGATCTATTTGATCAATTACAGGGAGCGACAGTGTTCTCTAAGATTGACCTGAGATCAGGGTATTACCAGCTTAGGGTCAAGGATGAGGATATATTTAAGACTGCTTTCAGGACCAGGTATGGGCATTTTGAATTTCTAGTTATGCCTTTTGGACTGACGAATGCACCTACTGTCTTCATGGATTTGATGAATAGGGTATTCCATGAATTGCTTGATTCTTGTGTGGTAGTCTTCATAGATGATATCTTGGTGTATTCTCAGACTACTTCAGATCATGTCAGTGACTTGCGCAGAGTGCTGGAGATTCTGAGGAAGAATCGATTATATGCCAAGGCTAGTAAGTGTGAGTTCTGGCTAGAGAAGATCAGTTTCCTGGGGCATGTGATTTCTGGTCAGGGGGTGTCTGTGGATCCAGTTAAAGTGCAAGCCATCCTTGATTGGGGAAGACCGACTAGTGCTACTAAGATCAGAAGTTTTCTGGGTCTAGCAGGTTACTACCGGAGGTTTGTTGAGGGATTCTCCAAGCTGGCGGGTCCTTTAACTAAATTGACCAGAAAGGAGGCCAAGTTTATTTGGGATGACAAGTGTGAAGAGAGCTTTCAGGAGCTGAAGAGGAGGTTGACTAGTACACCGATCCTCATTATTCCTAGTGATGGGGAAAGGTTTACTGTTTATACGGATGCTTCAGGCAAAGGGTTGGGTTGTGTCTTGATGCAGAAGGGTTCTGTGGTAGCCTATGCTTCGAGACAACTGAAGGAGTATGAGTTGAACTACCCTACTCATGACTTAGAGTTGGCGGCCGTAGTCTTTGCCCTGAAGATATGGCGTCACTATTTGTTGGGTCAAGAGTTTGATCTGTTCACTGACCACCAGAGTCTCAAGTACATCTTCACTCAGAAGGAGTTGAACATGAGACAGAGAAGATGGATGGAGTTGATCAAAGACTATGACTTCTCTATTCAGTATCAGGCTGGAAAGGCCAATGTAGTGGCGGATGCACTGAGCAGACATCCAGTTACTTCAGTAGCTGCTTTACGGGTCAGTGAGTGGCAGTTACTGCAGGAGTTCAGAGATCTCAGGATCAGTGTTACTCCTAGAGTTCAGTCTGGATATGTGGCTTTCCTCAGAGTACAGGCTGCTTTGTTGCAGAAGATCAGAGATCAGCAGTCAGTGGATCCGAAATTAGTTCAGATCAGGGATAGTTTGGTTGCGGGTACAGTTCAGGATTTTAGCTTGTCTGATGATGGTGTTCTTCGGTTTCGTGGAAGGGTGTGTGTCCCTGAGGAACCGAGCTTAAGGAAAGAAATATTGGAGGACAGCCATAACTCCAAGTATTCTCTACATCCTGGTGTAACTAAGATGTATCAGGACCTCAAGAAAAGTTTTTGGTGGCCGGGTATGAAGAAAGAAGTATTTGATTTTGTCTCTAGGTGTTTAACCTGTCAGACTGTAAAGGCTGAACATCAGAAACCTGGTGGTTTGTTGCAGCCTCTTCCTATTCCTGAGTGGAAGTGGGAATGCATCAGTATGGATTTTGTGTGTGGTTTGCCCAGAACCAGATTGGGTCATGATGCTATTTGGGTGATTGTTGATAGACTCACTAAATCAGCCCATTTTCTTCCGATCAAGATGACTTATCCTTTAGAGAGACTGGCTAGATTGTATATTGATGAGATAGTCAGACTGCATGGAGTGCCTGTTGATATTGTGTCTGATAGGGACTCTCAATTTTTGTCCAGATTTTGGAAGAGCTTACAGGAAGGTTTGGGTACTAAGTTGAGTTTTAGTACAGCATACCATCCTCAGTCTGATGGCCAGACGGAGCGTACTATACAGACTCTAGAAGACCTGTTGAGGGCTTATGTGGTTGATTGGAGTTCTCAGTGGAACCGGGATCTATCTTTGATAGAGTTTACTTATAATAATAGTTTCCACTCCAGTATTCAGATGGCTCCTTATGAGGCTTTGTATGGGAGAAGGTATAGGACTCCCTTGTGTTGGGAGGAAACTGGTGACAGAATGATTTTGAGATCTGATGCAGTTCAGGAGACTACTGATAAGGTCAGAGAGATACAGAATAAACTGAAGATTTCTCGGGACAGACAGAAGAGTTATGCTGATGACCGTCGTCGTCCCTCGTCCCTTGGAGTTTATGGTAGGGGATCATGTTTTCTTAAAGGTGTCACCTACTAAGGGTGTTATGAGGTTTGGCAAAAAGGGCAAGTTGAGCCCTAGGTTTGTAGGCCCTTTTGACATTATTGAGAGAGTTGGTCCAGTGGCTTACCGGTTAGCTTTACCTCCTGCTATGGATCATGTACATAATGTGTTCCATGTTTCTGCGTTGAGAAAATATCATCCTGATCCATCTCATGTATTGGAGTTGGAACCTCTTCAGATTCAGAGTGATTTGACCTTTGAGGAAAGACCTCTCCGGATTGTGGATAGAAAGGATAAAGTTCTGAGGAACAGGACAATACCTTTGGTAAAGGTTATCTGGGGAAATCAGTCGATTGAGGAGGTGACATGGGAGGCTGAAGCTGATATGAGAAAGTTTTATGCTTATCTCTTTGATGATATGAATTGAGCTTTAGAGGACTAAAGCTTTATAAGGAGGGAGGGATGTAAGATCCAAGGATCTTAAGTCCTGGTAAGCATTATTTTGATTTAAATAAACTCGTTGGCTGTGATATTTTGTTCATGATTTAAATAAAATTATTGACTGTGATATTTTTCTATGTATTGGTTGTTAATTTATAGTTAATTAATTAGAGATTATTGGTTGTTAATTTTGTTGGACGTTAATTAGCTTAATGGATGTTAAATTTAATTAGTTAACTAGCTTATTGGATGTTAGTTTAACCCTTATTGGATTTTCACTTAAACTATGGGTTATTGGGTTACACTTAAATTAGATGGATATTAGATTTAAAATTCGAATTAGTTAGTTAAATGGGTTAAACCCTATTTGAATTATGATTAACGGGTTTAAAATTGGATAAACCGAAATTTTAGATGGGTAATCTCGGTTAGGGTAGGAAATTGGTGTTTTTGGCTTGGGAGAAATTTTGGGCGACGGCTTGAGAAGAAGTGGCGATTCTTGAAGAGTTCTTGAGGCGATCTTCTCCATCTTCTTCCCTTGGCGAATTTTCCTTGAGGTGAAGAAACTTCCTTGGCGAGTTCTTGGAGACTCTTTGGGCGGTTTAAAGGCTTTAGACGATTTCTTTGTAGAGGATTTTCACCTTGGTGTTCACGGTTAAGAGGTGAGTGGGGTGTCTTAATCGATTTCTAGCAATTTGGTTGTGTTAATTGATGCATTAGATTGATTAGAAATTTTACCATGTTAAAAACCGAAAACTCAAGACTTCTCCTTGTTATAAAACGAAAGTTGCAAAAGTATATTTATCATGGAAACCGAATTTAGGATATTTCTTCATGAGATTCTTGTTAACTAAGGTTTAACTTAAGTTGGAAACTTTATCATGCTAAAAACCGAATTAAGATGTATCTTCCTGAAAACCGAAATTTTGTATAGGTGTATATCTCATGAAAACCGAAACTTGTAGCATGAAATTTAAGGTATTTTATAGGGAATTTTGGTAGCATTAAATCATTGATTTTTGAGTATGAAATTCCTGTTAACTAGGTATTTTATAGGGAAATTTGGTAACATTAAATCATTGATTTTTGGTAGCATGAAAATCTTGTTAACTAAGGTTAATATTTTAAGTAGATATTATGTTTGAAACCGTGAGCTATATATATATCTGTTGAATTTTAATCTTATGTTAAATGTTTGAATGCCCTGATAATTGCCAGTAATGCTAATAATTTATGGTCATGTATTTTTATTGGAGAAATTTGGGTGATAACATAGCAAAGTTGGACTGAACTAATCAGCATGAAATCTAAGGACTACACTACTATGTGATTATGTGATTTTTATTATGTGATGTGATTATGTAATTTTTATTATGTGATGTGATTATGTGATTTTTATTATGTGATGTGATTATATGATTTTTATTATGTGATTATGTGATTCACGAATGTTATGTGTTGTGGTCATGGAATGGTTAGGACTAAGGCTAAGTGTTACCTTAAACTCAAGAGGATAGTCTATATGTGATATGTTAAGGGTTTGAATTTCAGCCCTGTATTGTGATATGTGAGGGGGTTGTTGTTCAGCCTGCCTAATGTGATTATTGTGATAAAAGAGGGGGTTGTTGTTCAGCCTGCCTGTTGTGATTATTGTGATGACTATCCTAGAGTCTAGTTGACACTTAGGAGTCCACCGTTGTGAAATAAGATATAAGATGTGTCTATTGTTGTCCAGTAGGAACCCTTTGGGAGAACGGGTGATATAAGACGCAAAGTGCCATGTCTTGGTCAGACAGGGGCCACCTCTTGATGTCATCACTCTTAGACGCTTAGATTTTTGTGTTATGGGGTGATCGTAGAGCAAAGTGCCACGTCGTGACCTGGCGGGGGCCACCTCTTGAATCTACACACCGTCCATCTATATGTTGCATGTGATTTGCAGTCTCCCAGTGCTTAGGCCAAAGCTGGGTTAGACCATAATGGTCACTACTGAATATGCTGGACAACTAGGTTAATTAAGTGGTTGGTATGTTTAGTTGGTTAGAGTATAGCTCTAGAACTCTGGTTACCCTATGGTGACAATGATGTCTTAGCAGTGTACACCTGACTGTTTTATATGAGGTCTGTTCTTTAACTTTGTTGAGTTTTGTGCTTTAATTATTGTTATGTGTTGACACGATATTCTGTCATATGTTTTTAAAGTTATATGTTTTTAAAATAATCTGCATATATTTTTGAGTGTATGTTATGGATGGTCGATTTAGACTATCCACTCACTGGGCTGTGTAGCTCACCCCTCACTATTTTCAGGCATAGAGCAGGGGCGCAATTCTTGAGTTAGTATTGGCGTGGATATTATGCTAGTTTGCTGTTAAAGAATTTTTGTGCTTAAGTTTCTGGGGCCAGTTGTGGCCGAACCATACGAATTATATGAACTATATGAACTATGTGAACTATGTGAATTATGAGAACTTGTGTTGCCAGTGTGGCTAAACTATGTGATATTATATTGCCGGTTGTGGCAGTTTTAAGAGTTTGATTTTGTGTCACCGCGGGCTTTGGCCTGGTTTCGGTGTTTGGTATGGGTTTATAAAATCGGTTTTGTGGCGTTGCTTTGAATTTCGAATCGAATTGTATTTATGCCATCGGATTTGATATAACTGTTGCCTTGCATATGTCTAGTGCAAGGATTGCGTGGTGGCAGGTACATTTATGAAATTTGTATTTCTTGGAGATTGTATGTATGAATTTTGAAAATTTTCAGATCGTGATTTCCTGAACTTGGTTTTACCTAGTATATGCATCGATCTTGTATGATAACATCCTGTATCTTTCATGACTTGTGTTGCTTGTTTGGGGTTAAGATAACGGGATGTGACATCTGCAGTCTCACACACACGGATGCCTCGAGTCCTCTTCTTCCACGCCCGGTGCTAGCCTCGGGAAGAAGATCCAAGCCCTTGTCACCTTCTTCAAGACTTGTGCCACCTCCAAAGGATGAAGCGCCAATGAAGAAGATGAGGAGAAGGAGAAGCCGCCAAGGTGAAGTCCCTCTTGCGTCAAGAGGAGAGGAAGAATATCACTTGCGGCTTGATGGAAGAAGAAGGGTTGCGCCAATTGAACCCTTGCCCTCGCCCTTCACCCTTTGCTCTAACCTCTTTCAGTGTTCACACCTCCAAGGAATAGAATGCTTGAGAGGGGGCGCCTAGGGCCACTTATATAGAGCAAGGGGAGATTAGGGTTAGGGCTAGGCACAATTTGCTTCCATAATGAAGCAAATTCGCCCACTTCACCCCATTATACCCCTTAGGCGCCAATCGGGTTGGTTCTCTCCCCATTATACACCATAGGTGCCAATGGGGTTGTTATTGGGCCTCATTGGTTGATGAGCAAGTCCATACTTCATTGAATGGGTTGATTAAGCCATTGGATCCAATCCAATGCAACCCAAATCCAAATGTGACCTAACCATGGTCAAATTCAGGTCAACTTATCATAAATGAAGTCTGGCTCCAATAACATTCTTCCATCTCATCAGGCCCATCGGCGCTGATGAATTCTCTCAAATAGATCTGAGTTATCCAATAACTCGATCATAACGCTTCCTGAGAACTCAAGTATCAAGGTGTATGACCCTGTAGGTTCCTCTGACGCTTGCAATGCTGACCAAAGGTCACCACATGAAGTAAGTGGCACCTAGCAGTGCATCGCTGCTACCCAGGTCATTAGAATGGATATCAACATCAACATCCCCATCATCACAATTTGGTACAGATGCATTCCAGTCTCTTTACCGTACTGATATCCGATTGGACAAGTGTGTCACCACTTGTTTTTATCCAATCTCATGTCTATGACTAAATCAGGTCTCACCTGGTTATGGCCATACACTTTCAATCATAGAACCATAAAGGAGCTCCATGGATATCAAAATTTCCTTAGGAAGGGGCAAATCCTCTGTCTATCTGTTGACCTTCTCCTATGGGTCGTGACATGCTCAATGACAACCGTTATTACCCCCCAACTACGGCGAGGTGTTAGGTTATATCAAAGCATATCCCTAACCATATAGAATGGCCAATGACCTCAAGTCAAGGGATCATTGCATCTCCTATCACTTGTGAGGATAACTTGTGACACCAAGTCATTGCCTCATAGCGGGTCGATCCAGTATATCCACCACTGATATACCCATATGTCTACGTTAGCACCTCGTGCCTAACCAGCCCATATACCAGTCTCACAAGTACCAGAGCTATCCCATATCCACTCAGGTACATCGACTGGGGACTATCATTTGAGCACATATCCAATCTGTCTCCAGGGACATTATCATATAAGTACATGTTCGCATTGTTGGGGTATGCCCTTAAGGCTAATGTTTGAGGCCTTGGGATTGTAACAGTATCACGTATAAACTCTTATGTTTATAAAGGCATGGTTGTTATTCAGTTTGTTACATTGTCTGCTGCAATAAGTGTACTTCTGAATAATGTCTCAAAGCTGTTCAGCTGGGCTGACATGCTATAAAGTCCTTAGTCGAGATATCTTGGTGAACATGAGACAGCCTTGATATGGTTAAGACTAATGTGTGTTCTAATCTTATAGGATGCTTCGAGCATGGAATAAGATGTAGACTCATGGGTACATTGGATGTACTGGACAGACCCTACTAGGTTATTCAATTGCTTGTCACAATGTGAATAATCCTTGATTGCGACAAGTGGCACATTTCCTCTGACTTGAGATCACTTGTGTTTTCTAAATGATGATTGTCATTGTTTTGAGGTAGTTCAATATCATTTGAAACATAATGATTATAGACTATCTTGGATGGTGAGCTTGAGTCAGGTTAGGGCACTAGTGATAGACAAAGGATTGCCGTCTCCTTGTTTAAGGAGTGTGATGTTCTAAAGGGCCCCCTGGATGAGATGATTGAGAATAGTGTATGGCCATACCCAGGTGACTATGTTCATCTGATCTAATCATGCTCATCATATTGGAGTTACAAGCTTGACACGCTTGTCCAATAAGAACATCCAGTGGCAAAGGAAACATGCATGCCTTGTGAGTTGGATTCACACTTGTGCTGTGGTTTGGGTGTAGTCTTGGAAGACTCTTTTCTTTATATCGGGAGACAGTGATGTGTTGCTAGATACCCCTCACTGATCGTGATAACGTGAGTTATCGTTACCGACATTTAAAGGAAACCCTCAGGGTCGCACAATTTGATGATATGGCTTACTTAAGTCAGATCGTGTGGACTGAATTGTTCAGGTTCAGTTTAAAGGGATTTAATCTCTGATTGTAAGTGAGATCTGGTTTGATCATGTTTGATTGATTAGGGCTTGAGATCGGTAAGCTTCGATCGAGAGAATGGATGCTAGATCAGTGAGATCAGCAGCATCAAGAGATCGACGGTCAGATCAAGAGCCTTAGGGTTTATTGTGGTCTGGACTGATTGCTTGGTTTATTTGGTTATTAAACCAAACCAAATTGAACCAGCTCATTGAGTGAGCGTGTGGTTCAAATTGAGAGGAGTTTGCGATAGGGGTAAACCCATGATCGCATGTGAGTAAGTGGCTTTCTATTTTTAGAAAGCATGATCACATACGTGACCATTACTCACGTTCACGCCTAAGGCGCTCTACTCTCTCGCTTCTCCTCCTCTCTCGTCGCCAACTTGATTTTTCGGCACTTGCACTCTCGTGTGGAGAAGTGTAGACGAAAAAGAGGAAGTGTTCGGCCAAGCAAGGTGATCTTTCCCTTCCATTCGACAACGACTTCTTGGAACCTTGCTAGCACAAGGAGCACCAAGGAAGAGTAGGCGACACCAATTGTGTGCGTCACCTTAGGAGAAGGAGCATTCGCGCCTTTCCTTCCAAGACACCATCTAAGCGATGGTAATGGTAAGAATCCCTTTTCATTGAAAGTTGAACATGTTACATGCTATGCGATCTTGTTAGAAACCCTAGATTCCGCTAGAGGTTTTGTTGCGCCTCCTATTAGGGTTTCGCCCCCCCCCCCCCCCCTGTTCTAGGGGACTCTCAATTGGTATCAGAGCCAGTTATTGCATGCTAATATGTTTGCTTTCTATGTGATCCTATGCAATGATCTATATGTTACATGCGCTAGTTGTGATAGGCGAATGTTACATGCTGGTTAGAGATGTTTTTATTTCTCCTAGGCCATGTTTTCTTGTTGGCGCATATGTATGTTTTCTCAAAACTTCTTATACTTGCGCGACTCATTATAGATCTAAGGCCCTGCATTAAACCCTTAGACGGGTTATTAGGGTTGAAGTCATCCCCTAGGTTAGATCCAGACAGTCTGATCAGATCATCTGACAGCCTTGATGGGTAGACCAGATAGCACCTGTGCGATAGCACCTGGTGGCTATAGGTCGACTGCAGACAGGCGTGTAGCGATGTCTGATTGAGACGACTAGCGAACACACATGAGTTAGGCCCGGGGTCACACCCGCTTGCCAGATCTCATGAGGGTTGTTCGGCCCTGGCGCATGCATGGTTGACCTTTTGGTCGACTCAAGTCAGTTAGGACTTGGTGCATGCAAGGGCAGTGGATCTGACTAGGTTGGATGAGTGGATCCCTAGTAATGGACCGTTGTAAGGTTGTAGGGCAAATAAGGAAATTAAAATTGATGCCTATGGGGTTTTCAAAATTTAATTTTCATGATTGGATCACATGTTGCTTGATGCCTATGTTTGTTTATTTATTCTTATGTGGGCTGCCCATGTTAAATGTGTGCTGTGCTGGGGCCTGCGTGCCTGGAATTTAAAGTTGTAAATTAATTATTGTGATCTGCGTATCACATTGTATTTAATTTATAAAGTGTAATTGACCTGCGTGTCAATCCTGTCTAGATAGATTAATTTGTAAATTAATCAGACAAGAGCACAGAGCACACTTGGCAGAAGCGCATGCAGCTAGAGGCTTGACCAGGTGGGAGGTCTAGGGTTCGACCCTATGACAGGCGCATTTACCTGGTGGGTGCACCTGAGCTGCAGTGGGCGCTTGGACCCTGGGTTGGGCCAGATGAGCAGCAAAAGACCCATGAAGAAAAGCAAGTGAAGACTTAAGTTAATTAAGGTCTTACTTAGGCTATGGGCTTTTACCACATAAGATCCATGCTTTCTTTTATTGTTTAAATAAGTAGAAAAGCATGATTTATTTATCTTCTGCTATCACCATAGGAATTGCATGATAGTGAAGAAGATAAAAGACCGTTAAAATCCAACGCTTAATATCAAGCTCGTAAGCCTTCTGACGCGAAACCTCACTGTTCTGATTATCGTTGGAGCCGTGTTGTACCCACTCAGTGGGCACGTCCATCTATCTTCAGACGGTGCGGGATTACACCTGCGTGTTACAGAGAAGGGATTTATCGCTTCTCGTTGCTCAGCATAGCACGTGGTGGTCCAGGGAGTAGGTCGGGTCAGCTTGACCATGTAGGCTACATATGTGGCGCATATGGTAGCGCATGGAGGCAGCCATCTGTGGGGTCAGAGATTGTGTTGTACCAACTCAGTTGGCACAGTCTGCTGGATTGCCTAGATGAAGGGGAATCGCACGGGTTGGCGATTGGCTGGGACAGCCTACCAGAGATTTGTGCTTGTACTCTCTGTGCATCTTATCTCGCCTGAGCGGGACGCGGAGACCAAGTATGAAATCTGGATCCCATCTCACTAAAAGAGTTCTACTCTTTCGGGCTGTTTTGCTGGATTTTTCAGCCAGATAAAATAGTGAGAAAAAGAATCATTCTTAAGTCCTGAATTGATTCTTTACATTGATACTGACCTTGCTGTTCTTGCATTGTTGTAGATACCTGCAGCAACGAACACCATGAGCTTCAATGTGCGATCCCTACTGGAAAGAGAGAAGTTTGCTGGGTCGAACTTCTCAGACTGGTTCGGACACCTTAAGATTGTTCTTAAGGCAGAGAGGAAACTGTATGTCCTCGAGACGGCGATACCGCCTCAGCCCGCTCCGAACCCCGCAAGGGCGGTTCGGGAAGCTTATGAAAAGCACGTCATTGATAGCATTGATGTCGCTTGCCTGATGCTAGCGTCTATGACGCCACCGCTGCAGCGTCAGCATGAGGATATTGTTGGGGTATGCCCTTAAGGCTAATGTTTGAGGCCTGTGGGAATGTATCTGTATCATGTAATAAACTGTTATGTTTATAAAGGCATGGTTATTATTCAGTTGTTTACATTGTCTGCTGCAATATATGTTCTTCTGAATAATGTCTCAAAGCTGTTCAGCTGGGCTGACATGCTATATGTCCTTAGTCGATATATCTTGGTGAACATGAGACAGCCTTGATATGGTTAAGACTAATATGTGTTCTAATCTTATAGGATGCTTCGAGCATGGAATAAGATGTAGACTCATGGGTACATTGGATGTACTGGACAGACCCTACTAGGATGTTCAATTGTTTGTCACAATGTGAATATTCCTTGAATATGACAAGTGGCACATTTCCTCTGACTTGAGATCACTTGTGTTTTCTAAATGATGATTGTCATTGTTTTGAGATAGTTCAATATCATTTGAAACATAATGATTATAGATTATCTTGGATGGTGAACTTGAATCAGGTTAGGGCACTAGTGATAGACATAGGATTGCCGTCTCCTTGTTTAAGGAGTGTGATGTTCTAAAAGGGCCCCCCCTGGATGAGATGATTGAGAAAAGAGTATGGCCATACCCAGGTGACAGTGTTCATCTGATCTAATCATGCTCATCATATTGGAGCTACAAGCTTGACACGCTTGTCCAATAAGAACATCCAGTGGCAAAGGAAATATGTATGCTTTGTGATTTGATTCACACTTGTGCTATGGTTTGGGTGTAGTCTTGGAAGACTCTTTCCTTTATATCGGGAGACAGTGATGTGTTGCTAGATACCCCTCACTGATCGTGATGACGTCAGTTATCGTTACCGACATTTAAAGGAAACCCTTAGGGTCGCACAATTTGATGATATGGCTTACTTAAGTCAGATCGTGTGGACTGAATTATTTGGGTTCAGTTTAATGGGATTTAATCTCTGATTGTGAGTGAGATCTAGTCTGATCATGTTTGATTGATTAGGGCTTGAGATCGGTAAGCTTCGATCGAGAGAATGGTTGCTAGATCGGACAGATCAGAAGCACCAAGAGATCGACGGTTAGATCGGGAACCTTAGGGTTTATTTAAGATCTAGACTAGATCATTGGCTTGATTGGTTCTTAAACCGAACCAATGTGAACCGGCTCATGAAATGAGCGCATGGTTCAAGGCTTGGCGAATTGTTCACTTGACGTGAACATTGAAGCGAGAGTGGTGACTATTTTTAGTAACCATGATCTCCACTTGGAGACCACTCTCACGTTCGAATAGGGCTTTCTATTCTCGCCTATCCATCTCTTCCTCTCTAGTCTCTTGTGGTGTGCGGCGACGCTTGGAGTTTAGAGGAGGATTCGGCCAAGAGAGATCAAGGTCTTCATCCCTCACAATTCGATCAAAGACACTTTGGACCCTTGCTAGCACAAGGAGCGACAAAGAGTTTGCCATCATCCTCTTGTGTGCGATTCCCTTTGGAGAAGAGGCAATCGACTCTTTGCTTCCAAGGCAACATCTAGGCTATTGCGATGGTATGAATGTTTTTCATTAATCTTTACTAGCCCCTTTTCGAGTTGATCATTTAACATGCGAGTTGATCCTATAACCCTAGCTTCCGCAAGATGAATATAGTATGCGCTAATCACTTTAGGGTTTTGCTCCCCCTTGAAGGGGACTCTTCAGATATGTCTGCTATAGACATGATAGCAAACCTCAAGATGCTGTATGCTGCACAGGCGAGGACAGAACGCTATAATCTGACAAAGCTGTTCTTTCAGAGCAAACTGGCTGAAGGGAGCCCAGTGGGAGCTCACGTGCTCAAGATGATTGGGCACAAGGAGGCTCTAGAGAAACTGGGGCATACCATCAACCAGGAGCTTGCTGTAGACATTATTCTGCAGTCTCTCCCGCCCTCTTTCGATGCGTTCATCATTAACTTTAATATGAACAAAATCGACTGTACTCCGGCAGAGCTGCTGAATATGCTCTTGACTACTGAGGAAACTCTGAAGGGAAAGCCTTCAACCTCTGTCTTAATGGTTCCTTCAAGGAACAACAAGAAGAAGGGGAAGAAGGGCAAGACCCCTGTCAAGAGTTACAGCAAGGCTCTGAAGCAAAAAGTCAAGCGGTCAAAGGAATACAGATGTTTCCACTGTGGCCAGTTGGGTCACTGGAAAAAGGACTATAAAGCGCTCCAAGGAGACAAGAGGGGAAGCATCGCTTCTGGCTCAGGTATTTACGTGACGGAAGTCATGGTTTCATCTTCTTCTATTTCATGGGTGTTGGACACTGGATGTGGAGTTCACATTTGTTCAAATGTACAGGAACTCAAGAGAAGAAGACAGGTGGGACTGAAGTGTCCCCTAATCTAAGGGGGGGCGAAACCCTATAGGCGCATATGGAGGTTAAGATGCAACGGAAAGGGGTTTCTACGATCTTTGCATGCGTTATGATCAACTTATAAAACTCTGATTGAATGAAAACGATTCATACCATAGCCATTTCTAGATGGCGTCTTGGAAGCAAAAGATGCAAGCGCCTCTTCTCCAAAGTCTCGCACACAAGATGAAGATGCGCTCCTTCCTTGATGCTCCTTGTGCTAGCAAGGATCGTCCAAGGTGTCTTGATCGCTTGAAGGGAAGAGAGAGTTCTTTCTTGCTTGGCGTCTTTTCTCCTTGTCGTCCACCACACACGAAAATGTGAACTCTCATCAAGAACTAGAGCTAGCGACGAACCAAGAGGAGAGGCGTGAATGGAGGCTATCGTGAGACATGGCCACGATTAGAAGAAGTGCTATCTAAAAATAGCAAGTCACTTCTCAAGTTGCGATCATGGGTTTACCCAATCGCAAATCCAATTCACCCTTGAACCATGCGCTCATCCATTGAGCCGGTTCACTTGACTTTGGTTCAATAACCAAATAAACCAAGCAATCAGTCCAGATCATAATAAACCCCTAAGGCTTAAGATCTGACCGTTAATCTCTTGATGCTCCTGATCTCACCGATCTAGCATCCATTCTCTCAATCGAAGCTTACCGATCTCAAGCCCTAATCAATCAAACATGATCAGACCAGATCTCACTTACAATCAGAGATTAAGATCCCTTTAAACTGAACCCAAACAATTCAGTCCACACGATCTGACTTAAGTAAGCCATATCATCAAATTGTGCGACCCTGAGGGTTTCCTTTAAATGTCGGTAATGATAACTCACGTCATCACGATCAGTGAGGGGTATCTAGCAACACATCACTGTCTCCCGATAGAAAGGAAAGAGTCTTCCAAGACTACACCCAAAATACAGCACAAGTGTGAATCCAATTCACCAGGCATGCATAATTCCTTTGCCACTGGATGTTCTTATTGGACAAGCATGTCAAGCCTGTAACTCCAATATGATGAGCATGATTAGATCAGATGAACATAGTCATCTGGGTATGGCCATACACTTTCTCAATCATCTCATCCAGGGGGCCCCTTTAGAACATCACACTCCTTAAACAAGGAGACGGCAATCCTATGTCTATCACTAGTGCCCTAACCTGACTCAAGCTCACCATCCAAGATAGTCTATAACCATTATGTTTCAAATGATATTGAACTACCTCAAAACAATGACAATCATCATTTAGAAAACACAAGTGATCTCAAGTCAGAGGAAATGTGCCACTTGTTACAATCAAGGATTATTCACATTGTGACAAGCAATTGAATAACCTAGTAGGGTCTGTCCAGTACATCCAATGTACCCATGAGTCTACATCTTATTCCATGCTCGAAGCATCCTATAAGATTAGAACACATATTAGTCTTAACCATATCAAGGCTGTCTCATGTTCACCAAGATATCTTGACTAAGGACATAACTGCATGTCAGCCTAGCTGAACAGCTTTGAGACATTATTCAGAAGTACATTTATTGCAGCAGACAATGTAAGAAACTGAATAATAACCATGCCTTTATAAACATAAAAGTTTATTACATGATACTGATACAATCCCAAGGCCTCAAACATTAGCCTTAAGGGCATACCCCAAACATAAAAGTTTGTTACATTGTCTGCTGCAATAAGTGTACTTCTGAATAATGTCTCAAAGCTGTTCAGCTGGGCTGACATGCTATAAAGTCCTTAGTCGAGATATCTTGGTGAACATGAGACAGCCTTGATATGGTTAAGACTAATGTATGTTCTAATCTTATAGGATGCTTCGAGCATGGAATAAGATGTAGACTCATGGGTACATTGGATGTACTGGACAGACCCTACTAGGTTATTCAATTGCTTGTCACAATGTGAATAATCCTTGATTGCGACAAGTGGCACATTTCCTCTGACTTGAGATCACTTTTGTTTTCTAAATGATGATTGTCATTGTTTTGAGGTAGTTCAATATCATTTGAAACATAATGATTATAGACTATCTTGGATGGTGAGCTTGAGTCAGGTTAGGGCACTAGTGATAGACAAAGGATTGCCGTCTCCTTGTTTAAGGAGTGTGATGTTCTAAAGGGCCCCCTGGATGAGATGATTGAGAATAGTGTATGGCCATACCTAGGTGACTATGTTCATCTGATCTAATCATGCTCATCATATTGGAGTTACAAGCTTGACACGCTTGTCCAATAAGAACATCCAGTGGCAAAGGAAACATGCATGCCTTGTGAGTTGGATTCACACTTGTGCTGTGGTTTGGGTGTAGTCTTGGAAGACTCTTTTCTTTATATCGGGAGACAGTGATGTGTTGCTAGATACCCCTCACTGATCGTGATAACGTGAGTTATCGTTACCGACATTTAAAGGAAACCCTCAGGGTCGCACAATTTGATGATATGGCTTACTTAAGTCAGATCGTGTGGACTGAATTGTTCAGGTTCATTTTAAAGGGATTTAATCTCTGATTGTAAGTGAGATCTGGTCTGATCATGTTTGATTGATTAGGGCTTGAGATCGGTAAGCTTCGATCGAGAGAATGGATGCTAGATCAGTGAGATCAGCAGCATCAAGAGATCGACGGTCAGATCAAGAGCCTTAGGGTTTATTGTGGTCTGGACTGATTGCTTGGTTTATTTGGTTATTAAACCAAACCAAATTGAACCAGCTCATTGAGTGAGCGTGTGGTTCAAATTGAGAGGAGTTTGCGATAGGGGTAAACCCATGATCGCATGTGAGTAAGTGGCTTTCTATTTTTAGAAAGCATGATCACATACGTGACCATTACTCACGTTCACGCCTCAGGCGCTCTACTCTCTCGCTTCTCCTCCTCTCTCGTCGCCAACTTGATTTTTCGGCACTTGCACTCTCGTGTGGAGAAGTGTAGACGAAAAAGAGGAAGTGTTCGGCCAAGCAAGGTGATCTTTCCCTTCCATTCAACAACGACTTCTTGGAACCTTGCTAGCACAAGGAGCACCAAGGAAGAGTAGGCGACACCAATTGTGTGCGTCACCTTAGGAGAAGGAGCATTCGCGCCTTTCCTTCCAAGACACCATCTAAGCGATGGCAATGGTAAGAATCCCTTTTCATTGAAAGTTGAACATGTTACATGCTATGCGATCTTGTTAGAAACCCTAGATTCCGCTAGAGGTTTTGTTGCGCCTCCTATTAGGGTTTCGCCCCCCCTGTTCTAGGGGACTCTCACGCATATGTTAACAAATAATGATAACGACAATGCCAGTATGATATATATAAATATCAGTATCAAGTAGTACAATAAAAGACCAAAACTAGGTCCTAAGGCATATACACCAACATAGCCCTCGCTGGACATGAAATGCATAGATTGTCTCAATAAGGGGAATTGCCAAGTGCAATCGGCCAATGTGCCCACCTTAAGAGGCATGGGTTACTTTGTGCATCTCATCGCACCCTCGTGGGATGCAAAGCCTCATGTGAAATAAGAATTCCATCCCACTAGGAAATCACGGATTTCTCGATTAAAATAGTGGGAGCCATGATCATTTATGCAAGTCTAGATTAAATGATTCAAAGTAGTACTAATCTACCTTTTCTTTATTGTTGTAGATATAATGGCAACAAACAATAGCAGATGGTCACTGTGATCTATCCTGGAAAGGAACAAGTTGGTTGAAACCAACTTATTGGACTGGTATCTCAACTTGAGGATTGTTCTCAAGCATGAGAAGAAATTGTATGTCCTTGAACAGCCTATTCCTGAATCCCTTCTATGCTCAGCCTCAGCGGCCGAGACTGATGCTTTTCATAAGCATCAAAAATATGCATCTAAGTTTATTAATCTGATGCTTACCAACATGTCACCTGAATTGTGAAGGCGATATGAGGAGAAAAGTGCCTCTAAGATCATAAGTGATCTAAAGCAGTTTTTCGATGAAGTGGTTAGTACTCGTACCTCTAAGGCAGTCCATCAATGCAACGGTAAGCCAAAGGGTTTGACTAAGTCATTGAAAATAAAGTTAGAAAGGATAAGGAAAGATAGGTGCTATAATTATGGAAGGCCAATCCACTTTAAAAGGGACTTAGTACAACTTCAGAATGAGGTGAAGAGAAGCAGAGCTTCATCTTCTAGCTCAGGTATTTATGTTACTGAAGTCAACCTTTCTACCTCTATGTCATGAGTATTGGATACTGCATGCGGAGCTCATTTTTGTACAAATATGTAGGGGCTCAAGAAAAGTAGATCGGTCTGGCCTGGAGAGATTGACCTACGAGTTGGAAACGGAGCACAGATTGCTGCTATTGTTGTAGAAATTTTGACACTTTCCCTGCCTTCTGGACTTCAGTTAGAGTTAGATAATTGCTATTATGTACCTCCTCTTACCAAAAACATTGTATCCATTCCTTGTTTGGCAAGGAAAGGTTTTAAGTTTGAAATAAAGGAGAACTATTGTTCTTTTTCATTGCAAACATATTTTATGGGAAGGGTACTTTATGCAATAGATTATATGTCTTGAACATGGAAAACTCTGTATGTAACATAAATCATAAAAAGATCAAACTGAGTGGTTCTGTTGGTGCATACCTTTGGCATTGTAGATTAGCCCATATAAACAAAAATCGCATTCAACAACTCCATGCAAATGGATTGTTAGATTCAACCTCCTTGGAGAAGTTTGATACATGTGAACCTTATTTGTTAGGGAAAATGACAAAAGCACCTTTTACCAAGATAGGTGAGAGGGCAGGACGTTTATTGGATCTCATACATAGTGATGTGTGTGGGTCATTCAGTAAACAAGCCAGAGAAGGGTACAACTACTTCATCACATTTACTAATGACTTCAGTAGATATGGATAAATGTCTATTTGATGAGACATAAATCAGAATCCTTTGAGAAATTTAAGGAGTTCAGACATGAAATAGAGAATCAACTTAGTAGATCTATTAAAACTCTTTGATCAGATCGAGGTGGAGAGTACCTGAATGGTGAGTTCTTTGACTATCTTAGAGATTATGGGATCCTATCCCAACTCACCCCTCCTGGAACACGCCAATGGAATGGTGTGTCTGAGAAGACGAATCAAAATTTATTGGACATGGTTCGATCTATGATGAGTCATTGACACGTCCCGCAAGTGCACGGTTATGTCAAAGTAATATAAAAGATGTCGAATCCCACAGGGAACAAGGTTGAGTACCAGGAAATCCAAGTTTTAATAGCTAGGCGAATCAAAACGTGGTGTTAAGAACTAAAATAATCGTAAACAAAACAAGCAATCACGACGACGACAGTTGAGAGTAAATATGGGAGAGATATCAGGGCTTTGGTTTCCACCATGATGATGATCTTAATCGCACAAGAAAGATATTAATTATTTGGATTATTGGTTTTGCACAAGGAATCTAACCCTAGGGTACAAGGTGCCCTCTCTCGAGTGTACACCCCGATGTTCGACTTAGAACGACCTCCTACTCTCGCGGTGGATCGTTCTAAGTGAACCCAATGAGTTCTATGGTAGATTATGAAACCCTCGAGGAAGACCAAGCACTCACGTGTCGAGGTCTCGTAAGTTTTACTAAGAGATTCCACCCTTACGATTCTCCTCTAGGTATGAATCGTAACGGCTATCACATGAAAATACTCGGTCAAGGTAAAATAACGATATAAACACGTCAAAGTAAAATATGCTCACAATTCATTCTAAATAATGAAAATTGAAGAATCTCTCTTTTATCATGGGAAAATCACAAGGAAGAGTTTCTAAAGGATAGGAGACAATAAACCGAAACAAATCCTGAAGAATCAAGGCGCTCTGATGATCAGATCTTCGAAAATCACCCCGGAATCGTGTTTTCGTCGTGTTCTTCTGCCCTTGCTGCTTCGTCATGTGATTACTTGATATTTAGGTCATGAAATTTAGGACTTTTATATTCCACGCCTTCCCCTTCGAAAGAGCTTTCCATAGAGTCCTTACTTGCCAAATTTGGACTTCAAACGGGTGAGAAATCATGGAAAATCCAAATCAAAGTTGGGTCTGCACGAGCCTGGGTTGAAATCATGGGTGAACCCCGCCGGGTTCACCTGGCCATGATTCATTCTGTGCAATCTGGCTGAAAGAAGCACGGTGAACCCCGCTGTGCTTTGCTCTGGACTATTCTCGACCTAAAGGAATTCTGGTGAATGGGGTTCACTCAGCCGTGAAGCTCTCTATGAGGTTCTGCTAGCTGGTGAAGAAACTGGTGAACTCCATGGGGTTCACCTAGCTGTATTTTTTAGGCTAACTCCGATTGAGCCCAAATTTGACATGTAGCTTCGTCTTTGCATAAGAAATCATCCTATGGCCTTAGAATCTTCAAAATATGTCGAAAAAGGGTGATTTTATCTGAAATTTCACAAAAGCACCAAAAAGTGAAGATTCCGAAGCATTCAAGTAAATAAGCCATAAAAGAGTATAAAAGTGTCAAAACAAGCCTAGATTCAACATGAAATAGCTATGAATATTATTACTAAAATGCAAGGCATCAGTCATGCAGCTCTACCACCCACATTCTGGGGACATGCACTTGAAACAGTTTCTCTCATATTGAATAACGTTTCATCTAAAAGTGTCTCCAAGATTCCATATGAGGAATGGAGTGGAAGACGCCCGAATCTCTCTTTTATCAAAATCTGGGAATGTGAAGCCTATATCAAACGTCAGGATTCTAGCAAGCTAGAAATGTTGGTGTTTATGCCCTGAGACCTAGTTTTGGTCTATCTTTGTACTACTTGATACTGGTATTTTTTTTATATATCATCCTGGCATTGTCATTATCATGCTTAGTTTACATCTGCGATTATGTACCTACATGATAATGTCCCTAGAGACAGATTGGATCTGTGCTCAAACTCTTGTCCCCAGTCAATGTACCTGAGTAGATATGGGACAGCTCTGGTACATGTGAGACTAGTATATGGGCTGGTTAGGGCACGAGGTACTAATGCAGACATATGGGTATATTAGTGGTAGATATACTAGACTGACCGCTAGGAGGCAATGACTTTGTGTCATGATTTATCCTCACAAGTGATAGGAGATGCAATGATCCCATGACTTGAGGTCATTGACTCTTCTATGTGGTTAGGAATATGCTTTGATACAACCTAACACCTCACCGTAGTTGAGAGGTCATAACGGTTGTCATTGAGCATGCAACGACCCATATGAGAAGGTCAATGTACAGACATAGGATTTGCCCCTTCCTGAGGGAAGCATGATGTCCATGGGGCCCCGCCTATGGTTCTATGACTGAAAGTGTATGGCTATACCCAGGTGAGAACCTGATTTAGTCATAACCATGAGATTGGGTTAAAAAAAGTGGTGACACACTTGTCCAATCGGATATCAGTTGGCAAAGAGACTGTAATGCATCTATACCTAGTTACGATGATAGGGATGTCGATGTCGATATTTATGCCGAAGACTTGGGTAGCACCGATGGAAGCAATTGGCGCCTTACCCTTGTGAGACTGCAGAGAGCGCACACTTGGGCGCCTACCTCGACATCGGCCTTCTCTTGCTCTAGGTGCTTTCTCCTCTCATTGTGTCGAACCCTCTCGCAAGACGATATTCATTGGGTTTTTGGGACTGGCCTGTTTCGGGGATAAGCTTCATGTGTATGTATTGTTTGATAAAAATTTATAAATATCCCCGGGGTTTCCCAACAAGAACCTAGATCTGATACATGCGTGTTTGTGGGGTATCCTAAGGAAACTAAAGAATATACTACTTCTATGTTCCCACCAAGAACAAAGTCTTTATTGCTCAGAGTGCTGTCTTTCTAGAAAAAGAATTTCTCATGAAAGAAGTTAGTGGGAGGAAGTTTGACTTGGACGAGGTCCAAGTACAACCACAAGATACGGAGATGGAACTTGAGCCACCTGCACCGGTTGATGTACCGGAGGCTCAAACACAGGCCCCACATAGGTCTGGGAGGATTCGTCGTGCATTTGAGAGATACGGGTCGTTCCGACTCAACACAACGGGATCTTCATTATAGAGGATGAACCTTGAACCTATGATGAGGCGATGACTGGACTAGACTCTGAGAAATGGCTTGAGGCCATGAAAGCCGCGATATATTCCATGTCGGCTAACCAAGTATGGGATTTGGTTGAGCTGCCTAATGGGGTAAAATCCATAGGGTGTAAATGGGTCTTCAAAAGGAAGACAGACATGGATGGCAATATAGTTACCTATAAGGATAGACTTCTGTGAAGGGAACCCCTTACAAGAGGGGGGTGAAACCCTAGTTGGCGCAAACTCGATAGGCAGCGGATTCAAGAATCGAAAACATGCAATATATGATCAACCTTTAAAACATGAAAGAAGGAGATGCGATTCATACCAATGCCATTTAAAGATGGCGCCTTGGAAGATAGAAAGCAACGAAGATTTCCTCCTTAGGACGCGCACACAAGATGAGGATGCGCTTACTCCCTACGGAATATCTTGTGCTAGCAAGATTCCTAGGTGTCTTTGATCGCGTGAGAAGGGAAGAAGATCGCCTTTCCTTGCTTGATTCTCGAGTCTCCAAGACGTGAAAGAGAAGTCTCTTACGAGAGAGAGCGACGAGAATTAGAGGTTTAGGCAACAAGAGATGCGCTCCATGTAAACATGGGGGGCGTGGTTGCTAAAAATAGCCAACCTCTCTTACATGCGATCATGTGTTCATGCCCTCATGAACCAATCGCATTTTCCTCATTACTTTGAACCAAGCGCTCACATCTAGAGCCGGTTCAATTCGGTCTGGTCTATAAACCAAATAACCCAAGCAATTAGTCCAGATCACATTAAAAACCCTAAGGTGCTTGATCTGACCGTCGATCTCTTGATGCTTCTGATCTGACCGATCTAGCATCCGTTCTCTCGATCGAAGCTTACCGATCCCAAGCCCTAATCAATCAAACATGATCAGACCAGATCTCACTTACAATCAGAGATTAAATCCCTTTAAACTGAACCCGAACAATTCAGTCCACACGATCTGACTTAAGTAAGCCATATCATCAAATTGTGCGACCCTGAGGGTTTCCTTTAAGCGTCGGTAACGATAACTCACGTTATCACGACCAGTGAGAGGTATCTAGCAACACATCACTGTCTCCCGATATAAAGGAAAGAGTCTTCCAAGACTACACCCAAAAACAGCACAAGTGTGAATCAATTCACAAGGCATGCATATTTCCTTTGCCACTGGATGTTCTTATTGGACAAGCCTGTCAAGCTCGTAACTCCAATATGATGAGCATGATTAGATCAGATGAACACTGTCATCTGGGTATGGCCATACACTTTTCTCAATCATCTCATCCAGGGGGCCCCTTTAGAACATCACACTCCTTAAACAAGGAGACGGCAATCCTTTGTCTATCACTAATGCTCTAACCTGACTCAAGCTCACCATCCAAGATAGTCTATAATCATTATGTTTCAAACGATATTGAACTATCTCAAAACAATGACAATCATCATTTAGAAAACACAAGTGATCTCAAGTCAGAGGAAATGTGCCACTTGTCATAATCAAGGAATATTCACATTGTGACAAACAATTGAACATCCTAGTAGGGTCTGTCCAGTACATCCCATGTACCCATGAGTCTACATCTTATTCCATGCTCGAAGCATCCTATAAGATTAGAACACATATTAGTCTTAACCATATCAAGGCTGTCTCATGTTCACCAAGATACATCGACTAAGGACATAATAGCATGTCAGCCCAGCTGAACAGCTTTGAGACATTATTCAGAAGAACATATATTGCAGCAAACAATGTAGCTAACTGAATAACAACCATGCCTTTATAAACTTAAGAGTTTATTACATGATACTGATACATTCCCACAGGCCTCAAACATTAGCCTTAAGGGCATACCCCAACAATCTCCCACTTGCACTTAATCTAATGGTTGAGAAATCTCAAACCCATATTATTACAGTGCTTCTCATGCTTCTGCTGCGCCAGAGGCTTGGTAAGCGGGTCTGCCAGATTGTCATCTGTATGTACCTTGTAGATTTTGATCTCGCCACGATCAATGATCTCCCGGATCAAGTGAAACCGTCTCTGTATGTGCTTGGACTTCTGGTGCGACCGTGGTTCCTTTGCTTGTGCGATTGCTCCAGTGTTATCACAAAAGATAACCAAAGGATCTGCACTCGAAGGAATGACACCAAGTTCTCTCACGAACTTACGAATCCACACTGCCTCCTTGGATGCTTCCGAGGCTGCAACATACTCGGCTTCTGTTGTAGAATCAGCAACAGTTGACTGTTTGAAACTTTTCCACACCACTGCACCTCCATTCAAGCTAAAAACATAGCCTGATTGCGATCGGAAATCATCCTGGTCAGACTGGAACGAAGCGTCAGTATATCCTTCAATACTGAGTTCTTCCTGACCACCATATATCAAGAACATATCTTTGGTCCTTCGCAGATATTTTAAGATGTTCTTGACTGCAATCCAGTGCGCCACACCTGGATTACTTTGGAAACAACTGGTTACGCTTAACCCGTAAGCAACGTCTGGGCGAGTACACAACATCGCATACATAATGGAACCAATAGCCGAAGCATAAGGCGTATTGTCCATTTCATCTTTCTCAGTCTGTGTTTGTGGACACTGACTCTTCGAAAGATTCAGACCATGTCTGACTGGAAGATATCCTCGTTTAGAATTCTCTAAATGAAATCTCTCCAGGACCTTTTCGATGTAAGTACTCTGGCACAGCCCGAGAAGCCTCTTAGATCTATCCCTGTAGATCTTCACACCTAACACATAGGCTGCTTCTCCTAGATCTTTCATCTGGAAACATTTCCTTAGCCATGCTTTAACAGCATGCATTTCAGGAATATCATTTCCAATGATCAAGATGTCATCGACGTAGAGGACTAGGAAAGTAATCACGCTCCCACTAAACCTCTTATATACACACGGGTCATCTTCGTTCTTGATGAAACCAAATTCAGTGACTGATTCATCAAAACGAATATTCCAGCTTCTTGATGCTTGTTTAAGTCCATAAATAGACTTCTTTAACTTGCATATCTTATGACGATCTGCTGGATTAGTGAAACCTTCTGGTTGTGTCATATACACATCCTCATCCAGATTTCCATTAAGGAAAGCTGTTTTCACATCCATCTGCCAAATCTCATAATCATAATATGCAGCTATCGCGAAAAGAATCCGAATAGACTTAAACATGGCTACAGGTGAGAAAGTTTCATCATAATCTATCCCGTAGATTTGTTTGAAACCTTTCGCAACTAGCCTGCCTTTATAGGTAACCACGTTACCATCCATGTCAATCTTCTTCTTGAAGATCCATTTACAGCCTATAGGGATAACTCCCGGAGGCGGATCAACCAAATCCCAGACTTGGTTATCTGACATGGAGTCCATCTCGGTGCGCATAGCTTCAAGCCATCTCGCTGACTCCGGTCCACCGACCGCATCCGCATAAGTGAGGGGTTCATCATTGTTAATGATGTAGACTCCGTCATAGCGCTCAGGCTGTCGACGGATCCTACCCGATCTTCGCGGTTCCCGTGATATCTGAGCCTCAGGTTGTTCAATAACCTGTTCTACCGGCTCAGGCTCATCCAACTCTGCTTGAGCACTTTGTCCTTCCTCTGGATTCTCATCCAGTTTTATTTCTCTCCCACTGGCCTCTTGCAGAAGAAACTCCTTCTCAAGAAATATGGCCGTCCGAGCAACAAAAACCTTGTTCTCCTTGGGATCGAAGAAATAATAACCCTTAGTTTCCTTAGGGTAACCGACAAAGATACATTTGTCAGATCTGCTCTCTAGTTTCCCAGAGGCGAGCTTCTTTACATAAGCTTCGCAACCCCAGATCCTGATAAATGTCAAGCTTGGCTGTTTCCCATACCATAACTCATATGGCGTCTTGGAAACTGCCTTGGATGGCACTCGGTTTAGTACCTTTGCAGCTGTTTCCAGTGCAAAACCCCAAAAGGAGTAGGGTAGAGTAGCCTGACTCATCATAGAACGAACCATATCAAGTAGCGTTCTATTTCTCCTCTCGGACACACCATTCCATTGCGGTGTTCCTGGTGGAGTGAGCTGTGAGATAATCCCACACTCCTTTAGATAGTCAGTAAATGCATGACTTAGGTATTCACCACCTCGATCTGAGCGAAGTGCCTTGATATTACGGCCTAGCTGATTCTGTACTTCATTTTTGAACTCTTTGAACTTGTCAAAAGATTCACTTTTATGTCTCATCAGATAGACATAACCATATCTACTGAAATCATCAGTAAAGGTAATGAAGTACTGATAGCCACCTCTGGCATGTTTACTAAATGGCCCACACACATCACTGTGTATAAGGTCAAGTAAACCTGAAGCCCTTTGACCTTTGTGAGGAAAAGGTGACTTCGTCATTTTACCCATCAAACAAGCTTCGCATGTATCAATCTCCTTATAGGAGAATGATCCCAGCAGTCCATTTTCATGCAACCGCTTAATGCGTTTCTCGTTAATATGGCCTAAACGACTATGCCATAGCAAGGTGCTGTCATCAGCATACTTGGCTTTCTTAATATCAATTTGCTGTATTGAACATTCCATGTCCAACATGAATAACCCATTGTTAATTGAACCAGTTGCATAAACAATATTATCATAAGACAAAATACACTTTGAAATATTGCATTCAAAGGAAAACCCCTTCCTGACTAGAGCAGGAATGGAGATAATATTTTTAGTTATACTGGGAACAAAGTAACAACTGTTTAGTTCCAATACAAGTCCAGATGGTAAAGAAATAAAGTAGTCTCCTACAGCAACAGCAGCAACCCGTGCCCCGTTTCCAACGCGTAGGTCCACCTCATGCTGTCCCACCTGCCTTCTTCTCTTGAGTTCCTGTACATTTGAACAAATGTGAACTCCACATGCAGTGTCCAACACCCATGATACAGAAGAAGAAAACATGACCTCAGTCACGAATATACCTGAGCCAGAAGCAAAGCTTCCCCTCTTATCTCCTTGGAGCGCTTTACAGTCCTTTTTCCAGTGACCCAGCTGGCCACAGTGGAAACACCTGTATTCCTTAGACCGCTTGACCTTCTGCTTCAGAGCCTTGCTGTAACTCTTGACAGGGGCCTTGCCCTTCTTCCCCTTCTTCTTGTTCCTTGAAGGAACCATCAAGACAGAGGTTGAAGGCTTACCCTTCAGAGTCTCCTCAGTGGTCAAGAGCATATTCAGCAGCTCTGCCGGAGTACAATCGATTTTGTTCATATTAAAATTAATAATGAACGCGTCGAATGAAGGCGGGAGAGACTGCAGAATAATGTCCACAGCAAGCTCCTGGTTGATGGTATGCCCCAGTTTCTCTAGAGCCTCCTTGTGCCCAATCATCTTGAGCACGTGAGCTCCCACTGGGCTCCCTTCAGCCAGTTTGCTCTGAAAGAAGAGCTTTGTCAAATTATAGCGTTCAGTCCTCGCCTGTGCAGCATACAGCATCTTGAGGTTCGCTATCATGTCTATAGCAGACATATCCTCATGCTGACGCTACAGCGGTGGCGTCATAGACGCTAGCATCAGGCAAGCGACATCAATGCTATCATTGACGTGCTTTTCATAGGCTTCCCGAACCGCCCTTGCGGCGTTCGGAGCGGGCTGCGGCGGTATCGCCGTCTCGAGGACATACAGTTTCCTCTCTGCCTTAAGAACGATCTTAAGGTGTCCAAACCAGTCAGAGAAGTTCGGCCCACCAAACTTCTCCCTTTCCAGTAGGGATCGCACATTGAAGTTCATGGTGTTCGTTGCTGCAGGTATCTACAACAATACAAGAACAGCAAGGTCAGTATCAATGTATAAGAATCAATCAGGACTTAAGAAAGATTCTTTTTCTCACTATTTTATCAGGCGTGAAAAATCCAGCAAAACAGCCCGAAAGAGTAGAACTCTTTTAGTGAGATGGGATCCAGATTTCATACTTGGTCTCCGCGTCCCGCTCAGGCGAGATAAGATGCACAGAGAGTACAAGCACTAGTTTCTGGTAGGCAGTCACTGCCGATCGCCAACCCGTGCGATTCCCCTTCATCTGGGCAGTCCAGCAGACTGTGCCAACTGAGTTGGTACAACACAATCTCTGACTCCACAGATGGCTGCCTCCATGTGCTACCATATGCGCCACATATGTAGTCTACACGGTCAAGCTGACCCGACCTACTCCCTGGACCACCATGTGCTATGCTGAGCAACGAGAAGGGATAAATCCCTACTCTGTAACACACAGGTGTAATCCCGCACCGTCTGAAGATAGATGGACGTGCCCACTGAGTGGGTACAACACGGCTCCAACGATAATCAGAACAGTGAGGTTTCGCGTCAGAAGGCTTACGAGCTTGATATTTAAGCGTTGGATTTTAACGGTCTTTTATCTTCTTGCCTATCATGCAATTCCTATGGTGATAGCAGAAGATAATTTAATCATGCAATTCTAATATTAAGCAATAAAAGAAAGCATGAATCTTATGTGGTAAAAGCCCATAGCCCTAGTGAGACCTTAACCTAACTTAAGTCTTCACTTGCTCTTCATGGGTCTTTAGCTGCTCATCTGGCCCAAACCTGGGCCCAAGCGCCATCAGCAGCTCTGATGCGCCCACCAGGAAATTGCGCCAGGTCCTAGGGTCGAACCCTAGACCTCCCACCTGGTCCAGCCACTTGCTGCAAGCGCCTCTGCCAAGTGTGCTTTGTGCTCTTGTCTAATTAAATTACAAATTTAACTATCTAGACAAGAGTGACACGCAGGTCACTTACATTTATAAATTAAAACACAGTGATGCGCAGATCACAATAATTAATTTACAATTTTTTTAATTCAGGCACGCAGGCCCCAGCACAGCACACAAATAATATGAGCAGCCCACATAAGACTAAATAAACAAGCATATGCATCAATCAATAACCATGTGATCCATAAAAATTAAAATTTTCGAAAACCCCATAGGATCAATTTTAATTTTCCTTATTTGCCCTACAACCTTACAACGGTCCATTACTAGGGATCCACTCATCCAACCTAGTCAGATCCACTGCCCTTGCATGCACCAAGTCCTAACTGACTTGCGTCGACCATAAGGTCAACTATGCATGCGCCAGGGCTGAACGACCACACTGAGGTGTGGCAAGCGGGCGTGACCCCGGGCCTAACTCAGGTGCGTTCAGTAGTCGTCTCAATCAGACATCGCTACACACCTGTCTGCAGTCGACCTATAGCCACCATAGGCTTGCGCCAAGGTGCTATCTGGTCGACCCATTCAGGCTGTCAGATGATCTGATCAGACATGTTTGGATCTAACTTAGGGGTTGACTTCAACCCTAATAACCCGTCTAAGGGTTTTAATGCAGGCGCATCTTAGATCTACAATGAGTCGCGCAAATGATATAATTTTTGAGAAAAAACTACTACATGCGCCAACATACATGCGCAAGTAAAACATGAAATAAGTTTCAGCATGAAACATGTTATCATGATGAATTTCGCATGGTGAAGATCTAGAATACTTGGAACACATAATCAAAGCAATCATATAAATTTGCATGTAAACCTTGCGCTCTGATACCAATTGAAGGGAACCCCTTACAAGAGGGGGGTGAAACCCTAGTTGGCGCAAACTCGATAGGCAGCGGATTCAAGAATCGAAAACATGCAATATATGATCAACCTTTAAAACATGAAAGAAGGAGATGCGATTCATACCAATGCCATTTAAAGATGGCGCCTTGGAAGATAGAAAGCAACGAAGATTTCCTCCTTAGGACGCGCACACAAGATGAGGATGCGCTTACTCCCTACGGAATATCTTGTGCTAGCAAGATTCCTAGGTGTCTTTGATCGCGTGAGAAGGGAAGAAGATCGCCTTTCCTTGCTTGATTCTCGAGTCTCCAAGACGTGAAAGAGAAGTCTCTTACGAGAGAGAGCGACGAGAATTAGAGGTTTAGGCAACAAGAGATGCGCTCCATGTAAACATGGGGGGCGTGGTTGCTAAAAATAGCCAACCTCTCTTACATGCGATCATGTGTTCATGCCCTCATGAACCAATCGCATTTTCCTCATTACTTTGAACCAAGCGCTCACATCTAGAGCCGGTTCAATTCGGTCTGGTCTATAAACCAAATAACCCAAGCAATTAGTCCAGATCACATTAAAAACCCTAAGGTGCTTGATCTGACCGTCGATCTCTTGATGCTTCTGATCTGACCGATCTAGCATCCGTTCTCTCGATCGAAGCTTACCGATCCCAAGCCCTAATCAATCAAACATGATCAGACCAGATCTCACTTACAATCAGAGATTAAATCCCTTTAAACTGAACCCGAACAATTCAGTCCACACGATCTGACTTAAGTAAGCCATATCATCAAATTGTGCGACCCTGAGGGTTTCCTTTAAGCGTCGGTAACGATAACTCATGTTATCACGACCAGTGAGAGGTATCTAGCAACACATCACTGTCTCCCGATATAAAGGAAAGAGTCTTCCAAGACTACACCCAAAAACAGCACAAGTGTGAATCAATTCACAAGGCATGCATATTTCCTTTGCCACTGGATGTTCTTATTGGACAAGCCTGTCAAGCTCGTAACTCCAATATGATGAGCATGATTAGATCAGATGAACACTGTCATCTGGGTATGGCCATACACTTTTCTCAATCATCTCATCCAGGGGGCCCCTTTAGAACATCACACTCCTTAAACAAGGAGACGGCAATCCTTTGTCTATCACTAATGCTCTAACCTGACTCAAGCTCACCATCCAAGATAGTCTATAATCATTATGTTTCAAACGATATTGAACTATCTCAAAACAATGACAATCATCATTTAGAAAACACAAGTGATCTCAAGTCAGAGGAAATGTGCCACTTGTCATAATCAAGGAATATTCACATTGTGACAAACAATTGAACATCCTAGTAGGGTCTGTCCAGTACATCCCATGTACCCATGAGTCTACATCTTATTCCATGCTCGAAGCATCCTATAAGATTAGAACACATATTAGTCTTAACCATATCAAGGCTGTCTCATGTTCACCAAGATACATCGACTAAGGACATAATAGCATGTCAGCCCAGCTGAACAGCTTTGAGACATTATTCAGAAGAACATATATTGCAGCAGACAATGTAGCTAACTGAATAACAACCATGCCTTTATAAACTTAAGAGTTTATTACATGATACTGATACATTCCCACAGGCCTCAAACATTAGCCTTAAGGGCATACCCCAACATTCTGGCTAAAGGATTCAAACAAGTCCACAGGGTGGACTATCATGAAACTTTCTCACTTGTAGCCATGATTAAATCCATTCAAATCTTGCTTGCTATAGCAGCATATCATATTTATGAGATATGGTAGATGGATGTTAAGACTGCATTCCTTAATGGAAAGCTGACAAAGAATATGTATATAACATAGCCTGATGGCTACATCCATCCTGCAGAGGCCAACAAGGTCTGTAGGCTAAAAAGATCCATTTATGGATTAAAGCAGGCATCTCAAAGTTGGAATATTCGGTTTGATGAAGCTATGAGAGATTATGGCTTTATCAAAAGTGAAGATGATGCCTGTGTATATAGAAAATTCAGTTGGAGGTTGGTGACTTTTATGGTCTTGTATGGCAATGACATACTACTCATCGGAAATGATATCCCTAGTCTTCAGTCTGTAAAGACATGATTGGGGAAGTGTTTTGAGATGAAGGACTTAAGGGAGGCCACTTATATTCTAGGCGTGAGGATATATTGATAAGGTCTTGGAGAGGTTCAACATGGAGCAATCCAAGAAGGGATACCTTCCAATGAGACATGGCATCATTCTCTCAAAAAGCTAGTGTCCCACCACACAGGCTGAGAGGGATAACGTGGATCGTATACCCTATGCTTCGGCAGTAGGATCGATCATGTATGCAATGTTGTGTACTAGACCAGATGTGGCTTATGCTGTAAGCATAACTAGCTGATACCAATCCAATCCAGGTCTGCATCACTGGGTAGCTGTAAAGAACATCTTTAAGTATCTAAGAAGAACTAAGGATTTGTTCTTGGTCTATAGAAGACAAGAAGAGCTTAGTGTTCAGGGCTACACTGATGCATCGTTCCAATCAGATCTTGATGACTTCAGATCACAGGCAAGCTATGTGTTCAAGTTAAATAGAAGCGCTATATGCTGGAAAAGCTTCAAGCAATCCACCATAGCTGATTCTACAACCGAAGCTGAGTATGTTGCAGCGTCTGAGGCAACCAAAGAAGCTGTTTGGATTAGGAAGTTTATTTCTGAGCTTCAGGTGGTTCCGACCGTTGTGTATCCAATTGAGCTCTATTGTGACAACAATGGAGCGATTGCACAAGCAAAGGAACCACGGTCTCATCAAAAGTCCAAACACATACTCAGAAGATTTCACCTGATCAAAGATATCATAGACAGAGGTGACATCAAGATTAGTAGAGTTGACACCAACAACAACCTAGCAGACCCACTGAACAAGGCTTTGGTGCAGTAGAAGCATGATGGTCATGCCAGGGATATAGGGTTGAGATTTCTCAACAACTAGTTCTAAGTGTAAGTGGAAGATTGTTGGTGTATATGCCCTTAGGACTAGATGTTGGTCTATTCTATGTACTATTTGACATTGATATTTTATATATATCATTCTAGCATTGTCATTATTATGTTTTGTTTACATCTGTGATTGTGTACTTATATAATAATATCTCTAGAGACATATTATGTCTATGCTCGAATTCTATCCCCAGTTAAGTACCTGAGTTGATATAGGGATAGCTCGGGTACATGTGAGACTGGTATATGGGCTGGTTAGGCACATGGTGCTAACGCAAACATATGAATATATCAGTGGAAGATATACTGGATCGACCCGCTGTGAGGCTCTAACTTGGTGTCATGAGTTAACCTCACAAGTGACAGGAGATGTATTGATCCTTTGACTTGAGGTCATTGACTCTTCCAAATGGTTAGGGACATACTTTGATACAACCTAACACCTCACTGTAGTTGGGAGGTCATAATGGTTGTCATTGAGTATGTCATGACCCATATGAGAAGATCAATGGACAGATATAGGATTTGCCCCTTCCTAAGAGAAGCTTAATATCCATGGGGCCCCCCTATGGTTCTATGACTGAAAGTGTATGGTCATACCCAAGTGAAAACCTGATTTAGTCATGACCATGAGATTGGGTGAAAGCAAGTGGTGACACACGTGTCCAATCGGATATCAGTTTGGCAAAAGGTCTGTAATGCATTTGTACCATGTTGCAATGATGGGGATGTCAATGTCAATATCCATTCCAAAAACTTGGGTCGCAGCGATGCACTGCTAGGTGCCACTCACTACTTGTGATGACCTAACTTCATCACTGCCAGCATCAGAGGAACCTACAGGGTCGCACACCTTGATGCTTAAGTTTTCGTATTGATTGGATAGCCTTAGGATTGAGTTATTTCATAACTCGGATCTATTTGGGAGATTTCATCAGCGCCAATGGGCCTGATGAGATGGAAGAAACTTATTAAAGATAAACTTCATTTTTGGCATATTGACCAAAACTAACCACGGTTACCCTCATTTGACCTTGGGTTAAGTTGGATTGGATCTAATGACTTGGTTAACATGTATAATGAAGTTTGGGCTAAGCCCATTACCCAATGGGGATTTCTGATATATTGTCATGAAGAGTTAAATGGGCTTAAGGGGAAGAAACAAAGAGGTAGGCGCATATTGAATCCTAGTTAGACTAGGATTTGCGCCTTCGCCTTAATTGATGTATTTCATGTGATTAATTAAATCCAAATTTGAATTAATCATTTGAGCTTTTAGTGGAGATAAAATAGGGGCTGATTATTTAAATTAAAAAGAGTCCTAAATAGAATAGGACTTGATTAATTAAATTCCTAAAATCATGCTCTAATCTCCTAATGCTTCTCCTTTACTCAAATTGCCTAAAACTCCTACAAAAGAGACCCTAGCCCACCTCTCCACATACACATAATTCTCTTGGAGGCGTGGAGAACAAGGAGGGGCACAAGATAGGAGCTCTTCTTCCATCAAGGCCGCAAGCACTCTGCTCCACCTTCCATTAGTGCAAGTGAAGAAAGGCTTGGCGACACCCTTCTCTTCTTCTTCCTCTTGGCGCATCGTCTTCCTTGTGGGTGGCACAATAGATCTTGAAAGACTTTCCCTTGGCGTGGATCTTCTTCCTGAGGCTAGCACCGGGCATGGAAGAAGAAAACTCAAGCATCAGTTGTGTGCGAAATTGCAGAGGGCGAACACTTGGGTGCCTACATCAACATCTCCATGAATCGCTTAGGGTATTATCTCTTACTCACCGTGTCGATCCCCTCACAAGAGTCGATCTTCTGGGTTTTTAGGACTAGCCTATTTCGGGGATTTGCTTCCGCTTGTATCTCTGATGTATGTAAAATTTTTTAAAATCCCCGGGGTTTCCCAACAGGTTGAACACGTTGAATTACAAAAGGGCCAAACCATCGTGTCCTTAGCTTCCCAAGAAACAGCTTCAATTGAGAGTTGAATAGCAACACTATGTCGCCTTCATGGAACCCCTTCTTCACAATGCACTTGTCATGCTAATGTTTAGTGCATTCTTTGTAAATACTGGCATTCTCATAAGCAAAGAGGCACATCTCATCTAATTCATCAAGTTGGAATTTCCTCTTCTTGTCAGCACTTTTGAAATCATAGTTGAGTTGTTTAACAGCCCAAAATGCCATGTGCTCAATTGCAACCGGTAAGTGACAAGACTTCCCATAAATAATCTAGAAAGGAGACATACCTAGGGGGGTCTTGTATACAACCTATAAGCCCACAGTGCATTCGGCAGTTTTAGTGCCCAATCCTTCCTCGATCTAGATACAGTCTTCTCTAAGATTTGCATTATCTCGTTGTTGGAAACCTCCACCTGACCGCTAGTTTGAGGATGGTACAGCATGGCAACTTTATGTTTTACTCCATATTTCCTTAAAAGTGATCCAAAATGTTGCTCGATGAAGTGAGAACCTCCATCACTTATCAGAATTCGTGGAATGCCAGATCTGGGGAAAATCGTTTTCTTCATAAGCTTCATAACAACCCTAGAGTCATTTGTAGCATCTATGGAAGCCTCAACTCATTTGGACACATGGTCCACAATAACTAAGATATATTGTTTATCACATGAAGATGGGAAGGGTCCCATGAAATCGGTCTCCCATACGCCGAATATTTCCACTTCCAATATGTCACTCAGTGGAAGTTCATCCCTCTTTGAAATATTTCCAGTCCTTTGGCAGCTATCACATGTGAGAACAAAACGTCGAGCATTATAAAAGATAGAGGGCCAGAATAAACCTAATTGTATGACCTTAATGGCCATCTTTGCTATGCCAGTGCGCCCTCCGTACAGTGAAGAGTGGTAATGCATTAGTACATCAGCTATCTCTTCTTCAAGAATACATCTTCGGTAGAGTCCATCAGCATATCGTCGGTATAGGTACGGGTCATCCCAATAGTAGGATCTCACATCATGTAAAAAAATTTTCTTCTAAAAAGTGAGATCGAGGGGAAGAATGTCAGACACTATAAAGTTCATAAAATCCGCATACCATGGGGCGTGCGGTTCAAGTGAAGCCAATAGGTGTTCTTTAGGGAATGAGTCATTGATCTTCAGTTCTTCTTTAGAGTTTCCTGGAGCATCCCTTTCCAGTCATGAAAGGTGATCAGCTATCAAGTTCTCGCTCCCCTTCTTGTCCCTAATCTCAACACTAAACTCTTGCAAGAGAAGAATTCATCTTATCAGTCTTGGTTTGGCATTCTTTTTATTGACCAGGTATTTAATTGCTGCATGATTAGTATAAACTATTACTTTTGAATTTACCAAATATGATTAAAACTTATCGAAAGTAAACACTATTGCAAGTAGCTTTTTTCTGTGGTCGTGTAGTTTACTTGTGCTTTATCGAGAGTTCTACTTGCATAGTAGATAGCATGCAGCTTCTTGTCCTTCCTTTGCCCTAAGACAACCCCCCATAGGCTGAACACTTGCATCACACATAAGTTCAAATGGCAAGGACCAATCTGGAGGTTGGATCACAGGTGTTGATATTAGGGCTTCTTTAAGCTTTGCAAATGTTGCTGCACATTCCTGGTCAAAATAAAAGATAGAATCCTTAGCAAGCAAATTTGTTAAAGGACGAGCAATTTGTAAAAAGTCTTTGATGAATCTCCTATAAGACTTGGCGTGGCATAGAAAGCTTCGGATTCCCTTAACTGATGTAGGTGGCTTTAGTTTTTCAATAACCTCAACCTTTGTTTTATCTAACTCAATTCCACATTTAGAGATCAAATGGCCAAGGACTATGCCCACTCGGACGATGAAGTGGCATTTATCCCAGTTCAACACCAGGTTGACCTCTTCATATCTCTACAAGACTTTAGAAAGGTTAGATATGCAATGGTTGAAAGAAGCGCCATACACAGAAAAGTCATCTATGAATATATCCATGAAGTCCTCATTGTAGTCGGCGAAGATTTCCATCATTGCCCATTGAAATGTGGTAGGGGCATTGCAAAGGCCGAAGGGCATCCTCCTATAAGCATATGTCATATGGGCAGGAGAAAGTTGTTCTCTCTTGATCATCAGGGTGGATGGGTATTTGGAAGAAACTTGAAAAGCCATCCAGAAATAAAAGTAAGAATTATGTGCAAGTCTCTCCAACATTTGGTCAATAAATGGAAGAGAAAAATGATCCTTTCTCAGGGCTTTATTCAGCTTCCTATAATCTATGCACATTCTCCACCCTATGACTGTCCGTGTGGGTATCAACTCTTCATAATCATTCTTGATCACCATCATTCCCCCCTTCTTAGGCACAACATGTACTAGGCTGACCCAAGAACTGTTAGAGATGGGGTAAATGACCCTTGTATCCAAAAAGTTTAAGGACTTCCTTCTTAACAATCTCCTTCATATGTGGGTTCAGTCAGCATTGAAATGCCATCGATGGCTTGCTATCTTTCTCAAGCAAAATCATGTGCATACAAATAGAGGGGTGAATTCCTTTAATATCCTCAAGTGAATATCCAATTACCTTTTTTTTTGCAAACAGAGTTCTCCTAATAGGAGTTCAGTTTACTCCTTGTTCAGTTCAGCATTGACTATCAAGGGCATGTAGAGTTATCACCTAGGAATTCATATCTCAGTATACTGGGAAGACTCTTATATTCTATCTTCTTTGCTTCTACATCCTCCTAAACTTCTTCAGAAAGTACTTCTAGCTTCAAAGGCTTGGACTCTATGACTGGGCATGAGTCCAAAAGTTGAGTGTAGTCTTTGGCACATTTCTCAATGTCTTGATCTTCAGCATTCATCAGACTAAACTCTAGTGGATCCAGCTCTCCCTTGTATGGTTCAATGTGCCACACAGCTCTCTCAATGATATCTACATTGCAACATGTACCTGCAAGAGAAGGTTTCTTTAAAGAATCTGACAAATCAAATTACACATCATTGTCACCGATGTTCAAATCCAGTTTCCCATTTTTGACATCGATCACTACACTGGCTATGGCAAGAAAAGGCCTTCCAAGAATAATAGGGAGCCTGTTATCCTCATTAATCTCTAAAAGAACAAAGTCTACCAGGACAAAGTAATCTCCCACTTTGATTTGTACATCCTCCATAATACCAACCGGTCGGCGGACCGATCTATCAGCTAACTATAGTGAAATATTGGTTGACTTCAAGTCTCCCAAATCCATCCTCTTGCACAAAGAAAGAGGCATAAGGCTGACGCTTGCCCCCAAATCACAAAGAGCTCAATGGAATGTCATCTCTCTAATTTGGCAGGGTATGAAAAAACTGTCTGGGTCCTTGAATTTCTGGGGCAGCTTGTTTTGGATGATCGCACTACACCCCTCAGTAAGTTCAATTGTCTCTTGTTCCTCCAGCTTTCTCTTGTTGGATAGTATGTCCTTCAGAAATTTAGCATAGGTGGGCATCTACGATAGGGCATCAACAAAAGTTATGTTAATATAAAGTTTTTTAAGAACTTCAATAAACTTACCAAATTGCCGATCTAGCTTAGCCTTGTTTAGGCTCTGTGAAAATGGAATAGGGGGTTTGTAGGCAGGTGGCCCCACATAAGGCCTTTCTTCTTCCACTGTCTCGGGCTCTACTGATACCTTCTCCTGGTTCGGTTGTCTTACCTCTAGGATTGCATTGTCTTGTCTCTCATCACTTGGCATCTTTGGGTCCTCTAGTTGTTTTCCACTTCGAGTGAAGATTGTATTGCAATGCTCCCTTGGGTTAACTTCAGGTTGTGATGGAAGCTTTCCTAAAGGTCTGGTAGATGAGCTAGCTTACCGGGCTAGCTAAGTTTCCAACATCTTATTGTGGGCCTCGAGAGCGCTCATCCTTGATGTGATATTCTTCAAGGTCTCATTCACTCCTTAAAAAATTTTATTCTAGGATACCATAAAGGATTAAAATAGAGACTCCAGATTCGACCTCTATGGTGGATTATAAGTCCTGGCTTGAAATCCCAGAGGCTACCTGAAATTTGCTTGTTGTACTTGTGGTGCCTGTCCTGGTTGCACTAGTTGGGTGGTCCGGTATGAAAAGTTTGTGGTTGTGTCATCCTAGGTTATATGTGTAGGAATATTGATTGTTCATTGGGTTGATATTTCCAACTACATTCACGTGTTCAGGATGGCTCTAGACTAACTGACCATTCCCCAATTCGCATTCTGCACCTGCATGACTTGCAACTCCACACAGCTCACAAGATATAGAGTTAGCATCAACAAAGTTAAGTGTGAAAGAATCCATCCTCTTAGTCAATGAATCTACCTTAGTAATTAAGGAGGTCAACACATCAAGTTCATACTTACCTGTCGGCCTGAAAGGTGTACCTCTTTCTGATGACCATTGGTGGTGGTTCATTGCCATATGTTCCAAGAGGTTCATAGCATCTTCAACTCCTTTGTTCATTAAGGCCCCTCTAGCTGCATTAGCAACAGTGAGCCTTGTGTTGTAGTTCAATCCATTGTAAAATTTATCAACTAGCACCCAAGTCTCTATGCCATGGTGTGGGCACATTCGCTGCAACTCCTTAAATCTATCCCAAGCCTCGTACAAGGATTCTCCATACTTCTGTATAAAGCTTGTCATTTGATTCCTCAGTTGGATAGTTGGTGAATAAAAAATTCATAGTAAATTTTGTACTGATTGTTCTATTTTTTTGAGTCATGTTTATTCTCTTTTGCTTATTTTTAAAATTAATTGATCAATTATTTCAGAATGTACACCTCTTCTTATTTTTGTCATATTTCAAGGAAAATGACCAAGGTTTTGATAGATTTTGAAGCGTCCGAGTGGACGAATGAGTTCCTGACATCGAAACGAAGCTGCCCGTCAATTTTCAGACAAAACAGAGCTTAAATGAAAAATCACGGCCCTGCCCTAATTATAATCATGTCGTGATCTGAAGAGAACTGATTAAAATCATGGCTGTAATTTTATTTGGTGCCAAAAGTTTACAGAAAGAATTACGGCCTTGCCATAATTATTTTCATGGCCGTGATTTCATAAAAATTATACACAAAAAGAATCTTGGCCCTGCCCTGATTATTTTCACGGCTGTGATTTCATGAAAATTATACACAGAAAGAATCACGGCCCTGCCCTGATTATTTTCATGGTCGTGATTCTTAATCATGGCGAATCGTGGCCGAGCCTTCGCTGCCTCCAAAGTCCAATTTTTTCAAATCAAAATTAGATAAATCAGAGCCCTAATCGGAAAATCTAAAATTGCAAAGTTGTTCTATAAATTGAGGAGAGGATTTGAGAACAAGAATCATCTATTATCGTCAAGAATCAAGGGAGAAAACGAGGGAGGTGCCGCTAGGGCTCGGCCTCTTGCCGAGAGGTGTAGAGGCCACCTTAGGTGGTGAAATTTTCAAGAGAGCTTCACCCAAGGGAGGAGAAGATACACTAGAAATTTCAGATCGAAAGGAGTTCGATCGGAGAAGAAATCAGGGAAAGAATTTCGCAGCCGAAATAATAGTTCGTGGTTTACTGTAGCAGTACTGTAGCAACCCGAAAAAATTTATAGGGCTGTGAAAATTTTCACACCCCTGTGAAATTAGTAACTTTTCTATTTCTTCTTCTATCAAATTCTGATTATTTAAGATGAATTTTGGTTGTGTTTTTGACTCCATGGTAGCGTAAATTTTCTTTGGGACTTAGGGAGTATTTTCTTTTTAATTCTGTAATAACTGGACAATTCTTACTCTATTAATTATTCTTTGAATGATAATTTTGTCTATGTGATTTAATTATTTTAAAATTATTATTTGCATGTTTTAGGGTTTGTAATATGGACCGAGAGGTGATTTACAAACTTGGAACCCTTAGATTAGATCTAGAAACCTAGACTACGAGAGTAGCTAAGTCCTAGAACCCTAATTTATGATGCTTATTTTACATGTCAGTATTGATTCCATTGTTTCAAACATGATAATATGGACCGAGAGGTGATTTTGATTGTTATAACCACTTAGGTAAAACGTGTAAAATTAAGATATGAGAGTATTTAATTTTATTTGAGAAGTAGACTTTGCGAGTTAAACCATGAGAGTGATTTTAATTTTCTTTGTCTAGTTTACTTTTATTTAACACTGAGCAGTAAGTCACGAGAGTGAAGGCTGTTCTATATAAATTGGACGTCCAAAAGGAGACAATTTCTTTTAAGTAAACTTTTCTTTATCATGATTTGAATAACTAATAAAAACTTTATTATATCTAGTCATGAGAATTAAAAAGTGATGAAACCTTAGTCCTAGTTTTCTCTCTCCAATTTCCTACGACAGATTTTGTTATTTTGTTATTTCGCATTTTCGTCCTATTCCATCGCATATCGTCTACTTAGCTAGTAAGAACTCGATTGTTTGGTACTTAACATGTAGGTCTTTGTGGGTTCAAAATCTTTTATTACTTCGACGTATCTGTGCACATGCGGACACATCAATAGTCTTTAAAGGAGGCAAGTACTTGGAGAGGAAAGCTTGTGACAATTCTCCCCATATTCTTATCAAAGCAGATGGTATAGTGTGTAGGCATGCTCTTGCTCTATACTTTAGAGAGAAGGGAAATAGTCTTAACCTGATAGCATCAGTAGAAACTCCATTAATCTTCAATGTATCACAATACTCTAAAAAGATAGCAAGATGCATGTTGGGGGTCCTTAAGAGAAGAACCACCAAACTGATACTGTTGGACCATAGAGAGTAAAGCCGGTTTGATTTCAAAGTTATTGGCCTCCACATTTGGCCTAGCAATGCCTGATTGTAGTCCTTGGATGGAGGGTGCAGCATAATCTCTCAAAGTTCTATTGTTATTATTGTTTCCTGTAGCCAAAGGTTCTTGAGCATTCTCCAAATTCAGTTGTATCGGCTCCATTTGAGTTCAGCTTTCTCTTTCCCTAAGCACTTTAAGTTTTCTTCTTCTTTGAAATTTCCTATCAATCTAAAGATCTAACTCATAGAGGTCACCTATCCTCAAGCTTCTTTGCATAAAAAGTAATCAAGTATAATGATGATGCTCAAGAATGGTAACAGAAGAAACTGAAACAAAAAGAAAAATAGTAAAGAAATAGATATAAACAAAGGCTTAGTCTACCAAAACTCAAAAATTTGTTAATATTGGCCGTTGCTCCCCGGCAACAGTGCCAAAAACTTGACACACACCGCAAGTACACGGTGTTATCGCAGTAAAATATAAGATGTCGGTCCCACAGGGAGTAAGGTAAATTACTAGCAATTCTGAGTTTTAGAAGCCAAACAATTCAAACAAGGGTTTTGCAAACAGTTTAACTAATTTCAACTAAATCAAACACAAGAAATCAATTATAACTACACAGAAGGTGTCAATAGGAGAGGTATTGGGACTTCAGTATTCACCACGTTGATATATCTATCTGAACTAAATCTTATCTGATACATGAGTTTATCGTATTCCATAAGGAATCTTTCCTCGGGTATAGGTTGCCCTTATGCGGTCGGTACAACCTGGTACTTACTTAAACTGATCTCCTACTCTCATGGCTTATCAATTTAAGCAAATCCATTGCATTCTATAAAAGATTATGGCACCCTCGAATGAACCCTAACTACCTTCGTGTTAGATGTTCACAAGTTTTACTTAGTGGATCTACTAACACGATCCTCCTTGCAGTCAGGATTGTGTTAACTAAGACACAACACTACTTGGCCAGAGCAATATCATGAAATAAGAACAACTAAATAAAATATACTTAGATAATACTAAAAATATCAAAACAAGTTCAAATCAAAGGACAGAAATTGTCAACGGGCTTCAACCAAGTCCCAATAATAGGTTTATGCTACTATAGCCATACAAATCCTCACAAATCTCTCCAATCAACCAAGAAAACAATAAACAAATACTAAGGGAAGGAAGTAGATGTGATTTTGAATGTATTCCCGAGATTTAGTGAAGATCCATTGTGAGATCGCCTCAGAATCGCTCCTGGAAGCTTTGTCGACTGTGTTTTTTGCCCTAGCCGCTCCATCGAATGAAATCTCCCTCCTTAGGTCATGAAAAAGAGGGCTTTATACCCTGACGATTCGCCTACCTCTTGGATGTCGAAAACATATTTTTCCAGAATTTTCTAATTTTTTTTGGGCCTTTAATCGAGTGAAAAATGGAAGGAATACCAATAGGCAACAACGATCATTGGTAAACACTAGAATCATGGCCCGCCTGTGAGGTTTACTATGCAGATCTAAGAAATAGGAATCACAGCCAAAGATTTTCATCTTGGGCTAGCCGTGAAGCTTACTATTTGTTTCTGATAAAAAAAATGCCTTCAGTGGAATCACAGCCAAAGATTTTCATCTTAGGCTGGCCGTGAAGTATTCTATTTATTTTTTAGACCTCTCTGCGAATCATGGGTGAACCCCAAAATCTTGTGCTGGCCGTGATTTTCAAATAAAGCTCTGATTGATCCCAAATTTGCTGTGTAGACTTGTCTCATCATGTGAAATCACTCCATAACTTCAAAATCTTCAAAAAGCTCCAAAAATGAATGATTTTGCCTGAAACAACACAAAGACAAGAAAAAATGAAGATTCTGAAGTAAACAAGTAAATAAGCTTATATGGGGCATGGAAACATCAAAATTGGTTTTGTTTTGAGATAAAATAATACCAAAAATCACTATCAAAATGCAAAGCATCAGTGCGACCGTTCCATGCTCTTCCAACTTCCTTTTGTTGGACAATATCTCTTTTAAAAATATGGCGTATGAAGGCATCTAAGATAATGCATCAGTGAAAGGAATATTAATGTAAAGCTTTTTAAGTACCTCCAGAAATTTTCCAAATTGCTTATCGAGTTAAGCCTTTGCCAATATTTGAGGAAAGGGAACTAGTGGCTTGTAAGGAGGTGGTGGTATATATACTGGTTCTGGCTCTCTGTCTTGCAAAGATGATTGACCTTCGTTTCCCTACTGTTCAGTGGCTTTAGAATTCTGTACCTCTTGGTCTGGCATTGCATCGTGTGCCCGTGGCTCTTCTAATTGTTTCCCACTACTCATTGTAATGGCATTGCAGTGCTAGCGTGGGTTTGCCTCTGGTTTCCCCGGTAGTCTTCCTATCGGTCTACTTCAAGAACTAGTCCACTAAGCTATTTGAGTCTCTAACATCTTTTGGTGGGTTTCCATAGATTCCATCTTGGAAGTTAGATTCTTGATAGACTCGCCGACATGTCTGAATTCTTACCTGAAATCTTCATTTTGTTTGGCCTGAGTAGCGATAAAGGTCTTAAGTAGAATCTCCATGTTCAACTTCTAGGGACCTTGAGGTTGATTATACTGTCCCTGCTGGAAGCCAGGGGCGGTCGATTATTACTTTGAGGTGCTTGGTTTCGATTATTCCTCCAAGAGAGATTGGGATGGTTCCGCCACCCAAGGTTTTAAGTGCTCAAGTATGTGTCATTCTGAGATCTACCGTTATAATTTCCAATGGCATTAACTTATTCAGAGTTGCACTCACCCTGTATGGAAACTATCAAATGTCCTACATTACCACAAATCTCGCACGAAATAGCATTAACAGTGGTAGGATTAAAACTCAAAGAATCAATTTTGTGAGTTAGGGAATCAACCTTGGCGACAAGCGAAGTGATAGCATCTAAATCATACCTACCTGACGCCTTGGCAGATGACCCTCTCTCACTTGTCCACTGGCAGTGGTTCAAAGTCATTTCTTCAAATAAATTTGTCGCATACTCCACACTCTTATTCATTATTGTGCCACTGGCGGCAGTTGTTGGGAATCCCCGGGCCAATTTAAAATTTATACAATAGCAGAAGTGATGGCCCAAAATCGAATTCCCACAATAACACCAGGATCAGATCTATTTACGAGAAGAACAATCGTAGGATGTGATAGAGTATTATACCTCACTTGCACTAGTCCTTGTTGTTGCCGGTGATTAAGACGATCAAGTGCTCGTCCTCTACAATCACGCACACACGGATAGTCTCGATATTCCTCCGCTCCATGCACATGCTAGCTTTGGGATAGGAAATCCACGCCTAGGGGAGTCTTGCTTGCTTGTGCCTGTTGGGGTATGCCCTTAAGGCTAATGTTTGAGGCCTATGGGAATGTATTTGTATCATGTAATAAACTGTTATGTTTATAAAGGCATGGTTGTTATTCAGTTAGCTACATTGTCTGCTGCAATATATGTTCTTCTGAATAATGTCTCAAAGCTGTTCAGCTCGGCTGACATGCTATTATGTCCTTAGTCGATATATCTTGGTGAACATGAGACAGCCTTGATATGATTAAGACTAATATGTGTTCTAATCTTATAGGATGCTTCGAGCATGGAATAAGATGTAGACTCATGGGTACATTGGATGTACTGGACAGACCCTACTAGGATGTTCAATTGTTTGTCACAATGTGAATATTCCTTGATTAAGACAAGTGGCACATTTCCTCTGACTTGAGATCACTTGTGTTTTCTGAATGATGATTGTCATTGTTTTGAGATGGTTCAATATCATTTGAAAGATAATGATTATAGACTATCTTGGATGGTGAGCTTGAGTCAGGTTAGAGCACTAGTGATAGACATAGGATTGCCGTCTCCTTGTTTAAGGAGTGTGATGTTCTAAAGGGGCCCCCTGGATGAGATGATTGAGAAAGTGTATGGCCATACCCAGGTGACAGTGTTCATCTGTTCTAATCATGCTCATCATATTGGAGTTACAAGCTTGACAGGCTTGTCCAATAAGAACATCCAGTGGCAAAGGAAATATGCATGCCTTGTGAAATGATTCACACTTGTGCTGTGGTTTGGGTGTAGTCTTGGAAGACTCTTTCCTTTCTATCGGGAGACAGTGATGTGTTGCTAGATACCCCTCACTGATCGTGATAATGAGAATTATCGTTACCGACATTTAAAGGAAACCCTCAGGGTCGCACAATTTGATGATATGGCTTACTTAAGTCAGATCGTGTGGACTGAATTATTTCGGTTCAGTTTAAAGGGATTTAATCTCTGATTGTGAGTGAGATCTGGTCTGATCATGTTTGATTGATTAGGGCTTAAGATCGGTAAGCTTCGATCGAGAGAATAGATGCCAGATCGGTCAGATCAGGGGCATCGAGGAGATCGACGGTTAGATCGGGAACCTTAGGGTTTATTTAAGATCTAGACTAGATCATTGGCTTGATTGGTTCTTAAACCGAACCAAAGTGAACCGGCTCACTTGATGAGCGCATGGTTCAAGGGGAGAGGAGTTGGCGACAAGTTCACTTGGCGTGAACGTTGGGGTGAGGAGTGGTTACTATTTTTAGTAACCATGATCTCCACTTGGAGAGAGCGCTCATCCAAAATAGGATATACCCTATTTTCGCCAACACAATTATTCCTCCCGCCCATATTCCTCTCGACTCTCGTGAGTGTGGCGACGCTTGAAGATTTGAGGAGGATTCGGCCAAGAGAAAAGATCTCCATCCCTTTCTCATTCGATCAAGGATTCTTTGAAGCCTTGCTAGCACAAGGAGCGACAAAGAGTTTGCCATCATCCTCTTGTGTGCGGGACTTTGGAGAAGTGGCACTTGCGACTTTAGCTTCCAAGGCAACACCTACTCCATGGCGATGGTATGATCGTTTTGCATCATCTTTGATAATCTTATATCGAGTTGATCTTTTAACATGCAAGTCGATTCTATAACCCTAGTTTCCGCAAGTCAAAATTTTATGCGCCATCACTTTAGGGTTTTTGCTCCCCCTAGAAGGGGACCCCCCTTAGGCTAAAGGGGTAACTTCAGTGCCTACCACCAAGAACGCCTCTACAAGCTATCCACTTTTGGCCAAGGAGTGGGCAACACTCTACTTGCACCGGTGGATGAGAAGGAAGGTGGAGAAGAGCACCGAGGAGAGGGGAAGCCTCTTCCACTTGCGAATCTCCCTTCGAAACCTTGCTGCCCTCTACCTACAGTTGTCGCCAACTCCAATGAAGGAGATGAAGGTGGCGGCTAGAGAGAGGTGGCTAGGGTTTATGAGATGAAGAAAAGAGGGGACGACAAGAGCTTATGTGAATTCTTATTGTGCATGCGCCTATCCCCTCATATTTATAGACTTTGGATGCAGGTCGGATCCAATAACTCAAACACGAATATAAATATTCGTTTAAGTTATGTGTGGCCCCCACAACTTAAGTTATGAATATAAATATTCGTATTTAATCACGTAAGTCGCAAGCGGCCCCTGCAACTTATCTTGTGATTAAATATTTATATAAATATTCATATTTGCGCACAAGTTGCGAGCCCCCAATAAGTCACATTTTAAGTTGTTAAAGCCTCCGAAAAATTTCGGAGCTAAAATACAACTTTGACCCCTCGACTAGACCCAATCTATCAAGGTCACCCATAAGTCAACCAAGGTCACCCAAAGGTCAACCGAGGTCACCTGTAGGTCAAAACACAACTTAGCTCTATAAAACCATCTCAGTCTCTTCGAATGCATCCAAAACACATCGGACTCCCAAACCAATCCGAATCACCAAAATGACTCAATTTAGGCTATCCGATCAATACAGAATATCTAACGTCTAGGTGTGCGACCCTGTAGGTTCTTCAGACGTTGGCAATGACGACTCTATCATCACAAGCAATGAGTGGCACCTAGCAGTACATCATTGCTACCCAAGTCATCATAATAAATGTCACCATTGACAACCTCTAAAAGTGTGACAAAGTGTAAGTACATAATTGTCCTTTTGCTAGACTGATGTCCAAATTAGGCAAGTGTGTCACACTTGTGGATCCCAATATTATGGCACTTGGGTATGGTCATACACTTTTAATCATCCACGTAGGGGTGCCATGGACATCAACCTTCCCCACAAGGAAGAGGCAAGTCCTCTCTTGGCACATTGAATCTCTTATATGGCTCATGATGCACCCAATGACAACCGTTATGACTTCCCTTTTACAGCGAAGCGTTAGGTTGTATCAAAGTGCCTCATTTATCATATAGAGATGCCAATGCTCTCAAGTCTTGGACAATCGTAACTCTTTCACTATAATCTTCATCTTGTGACACCAAGATGAATCCTCACGGCAAGGTGATCTAGTATATCTCCCTTGATATACCTATATGCATGCGTTAGCAACCCATGCTCAACCAGCGCATATATCAGTCTCAAGTGAATCATAGTTGTCCCATATCCACTATGATTCTTAACCGTAGACAAAAGTGAGACTAGATAAACATCTATCTCTTTAGGGACATCGTACATGCAACTATACATGTGCGCAGATGTGCATATTTGCATAACAACGACCATGCCAGGATATCTCATCTATCAAATAGATGTGATACACATATCCCATTTGACCATCCTAAAGGTCCTAGGGCATAAACACTAATAGCGACGTCAACTGTCATATAAGTATTGTAATTTAATGCATTATAGAATGTATGAATAATTACCCACTTGTCGAGGCTATGTTGTGGACATATTCTCTGAAGTTCTTTAAATCGGTCCCACACCTCATATAGTGATTCTCCATCTTTCTAAACAAAATTTGTGATCTGGTTCCTCAGTTGTGCAGACTTGCTTGGGGAAAAAATATATTGCTAAGAAAGCGTTCGACAATTGCTCCAAAGTTGTTATGTAACCTTGTGAATGAAAATGAAGCCATGCACAAGCCCTGTCCCTGAGAGAGAAAGGAAAAAGTCTGAGTCGTAAAGCATCATTAGAAACACCATACATTTTCAACGTATCACAATATTCAATAAATATTAAAAGGTGCATTTTAGGGTCCTCAGATGGCAAGCCTCTAAACTAGTTCTGCTGAACCATAGAAAGTAGAGATGGCTTGATTTTAAAATTATTCACCTCAATGCTAGAGCGAGCAATGCTAGAGTGAACCCCTTGCAAGTTCGAGGCTGCAAAATCCTTTAATGATCTTTGTGCTTCCATCTTAGACTTCAATAAAATTTCTTTTGCTGATTGCTTTCTACGGAGACAAAATGTTCTTTCAATTTCAAGATCTTCCATAAATAGCTTCCTAGAACAACTGGGCATAAAATGATCATCAGTTAGAACTAAGATGGAAGACAGGTAATGTATTCAAAAATAGAGTAAACAAAATTCAATAAATCAGAAGAAACAAAAAATAGAAGTCTAATCTAGTAAACCTTTGATTGAGTCAATATTGGCGAAATTGGTCCCTAGCAACGACGCCAAAACTTGATGGGTGTTCCACAAGTGCACGGCCTATCGAAGTAATAAAAATATCGATCCCACAGAGACCAATGACCAAGTATTGACTTTTCTCAGGATCATTCGCTAGACGATTCGAAAAAGGGTTTAATTTTTATATAAGAGAGAATGAAAACACGAATAAGTTGTAATCAATTGATGGAAATATAGGATTTCAGGTTCACCACACTATGTTTTATGACTTTTCTAACTAAATATATCTTAAAGAAGAATGTACTATGCTGAAGGGGATTTATCCGAATGTATAGATTACCCCCTTTCAGCGGTACAACCCAATGTTTATCTGAGTTAATTCCCTACTTTCATGGTTATCAACTCAAAATAAACCCACTGAGTTCTTGACAAATCATAAAAATCCCTCAAGCCAATTCGAACTACATTCATGATCGAATCAACTTGTTCAAAAACTATAGATCCGACGTTGCAATTCACCATTCAGTACTTCTTGTAACGTCTAAAACATGCAATTTGTGGCCAGTAATTAACATGTAAATAAACGCAAAAATAATTGAATCTAACACCAGTAAATTACTTCATAAGAAGGAAATCAACAATTAAGTCATGAAAACATAGTGGGTTACACCCTTAATCCAGAACAATAGATTTACGCTAACATGGTCATCATGTTCACGTTACAAAAATCCATACTTTCAATTACAATTGGCAAATAAAATACCCAATCAGCAAGGAGGAAGAACTTTGAGGCTTCCTAATGAGGATTGACGCCAGTTGATCGGAAGAGCGAGGCTTTTCTGGGGAAGAAACGCTAATCACTGCTAGTCACCCTAGAATTCACCCCTTTTGTCGAATTCATCTTGAAAATCGGCCAAAAAGTCATGATAATTGTTTTCGAGCTCCCTTATATAGTTCTCCATCGTCCAATTAGGTTTTCCCCAAAAGTTGACTTGAAAATGAGCCAATTTTGACAAGAAACTGAGTTAGTTTCGAATTAGGCAGAAATAATTATGGTCATGAAAATAAACATGGGCAGGCCGTAATTCTTTCTGTGTATTCTGAAAAAATGACTTGGAAGAATTACAGCCATGAAAATAATCATGGGTAGGTCATAATTCTTTTTGTGGATAAACTTCAAGAAATCATAGCCATGACTTCTATCACGGGCTGGCCGTAATTCTTTTTGTGGATTTTGAAATTTTGTACTAAGGAAATTACGGCCATGATTAATATCACAGGTAGGCCGTAATTCTTTTTGTGCCCTTCCTAGAAATTATGGTCATGATTAATATCATAGGCAGGCCGTAATTCTTGTTGTGCCCTTCTTAGAAATTTTGGTAGTGAAGGAAATCATGCGTGGGCTGTAATTTCCAAACAAGCTCCGAATAACATGAAATTTGATAGGCAGCTTCATCTTAACTTATAGAATTCATTTGTGCACTTAGATTCTTCAAAATCTATCAAACTATGGGCATTTTCCCCTGAAATACAACAAAAATGAAAAGGGGTTAAGATTCCGAACAATCAAAAGAATTTTAGTCAAAATGAGTAAAAATATGATAGATATAAGAGAAATTCTGTATAAAAAGTATAGGAAAAATACTATATAAATTTGAAACGTTATTGTACGAGTACGTTACATGGATGTTTGGCCATATTTCGACTTTACAGTTTTTCCAGTCCTTTGCGGAAACGTGTCTTCCCATCGTCCTCGGGTTTCTTAGCTCCATAGAGGTGGCAGTGAACACAAATGATGTCCGCGACTCCGGACGTATCACCTTCCACCTGGCCAATATTGAGAGGAGTCTCACCCTACCGGAGCTAAGCCAAGCACTACATCTACCAGGGGCCGAGGACGGAGCCCGCCGCATGAGTATGTCAAGAGTGCATTTTGGTACTAGATCTCACCCGAGGCATGCTTTTCACCGAGGACGGCGCACGCTACTAGCCTCTCCAACCCTTGCATACGCTATGTCCACCAAGTGACGGTATGATTCAACAATCTAAGCTATTCTTTTTTATGGTTGATGCTTCACGGCTACAAGGTGGACATAACCTTCTTTTTGGTTAAACGGTTCGATAAGTTTGCGCACGCCAAGAAGGGTGTTATTGTGTTAGGGGGTCTCATCACCCCTATTGCGCTTGCTTTGGGCGTTGACCGTTTTGGGACAAAGACTTCTTGAGAGAGCTCGAGGCTTGATTTAAAGTTATGCCCCGCCATGCGGATGATTGTCCACGAGGGCGACATCTTTTGTTTGATCCTCGGCCCAAACTCTTCGACCCTTCCACTGCCAAATAAGGAGTGGACGATAGTCCGCAATTAAGCTAACTAGAAGATCCCACCTTCTGTTGCTAATGATGCCACACCTACCCCCGCTTGATTCCGTGCCATGACCACCTTCCTAGTGAGGCATAGGTGTTGGGAAACCCCGGGGATTTTTATAAATTTTTGACAATCAATACATACATAGCAGAAGCATATTGTTGTGTCCGCAAGTGCACGGATACTCGAAGTAATAAAAATATCGATCCCACAGAGACCTACGTGTTAAGTACCAAATAGTTGTATTTTTACTATCTAAGCAATCGAATATAATGCAAGTGAACAATAGGAAAATATGCTAAAAAATAATCAGAGAGAGATACTGGGACTAGGGTTTCATCCACTTTAACTCTAATGACTAGATTTAATAAAAAGGTCGTCAATCAAATCTTATTGTGATAAAGACATAATTTACTTCATAAAGGGATTATCTCACTTTCATGCAGATAACCATGCAGGGACCAATCCTCACTTTCGCGCAAGATCTATCCCAACGCTGAAAATAAGTAAAACATCAAACAGAGAACTCGAGGATCACTTTTGTGCATCCGAGTTCTAAGTTGATCATCTCAAGTGGAATCTCAAGGATCACTCTCGTGCATCCGAGTCTCAACACAGGTTCTACTTATAGTTCTCCAACGTTCCGATCTTCGCTTTCACGCAAGATCTCCACGTTTGACACAATAACTCAACCCTAGATTCTAATTATCAACATGGCAATAATACTACTAAAACCGATAATTAAGAACAATCCTAATTTCTTACGATAAGTTCCTAACATCAATTTTAGGGTTCCAAGTTCTCAAGCAAATCACTTTTCAGTCCATATTGCGAAAACTCTAAATCATGATGACAATAAGTAAACTATGGAGAATTATAGGCAATCATCGCATAAGTAGAATTATCAATATAAAATTATCATGACGAAGGTAAAAGTAATCTAGTCATTAAGAAAATCAAAGGGGATTACTCCCCCATGTCCCATAAAAGTTTAAACTAGCATAGTGAAGGAGTTACAATAATCCATGGTTTCAAAAAATCAAAAATCAAAGAGAAAAGAGAGTTTAAGAAAACACACCATGGCTGTAATATAAATTACAGCCGTAATTTGCATAAGGGGGCGCTGTGAACAGTGTCGGCGCCTCCTCTTTCATTGATTTCTCCTCCAATTGATCTTCTTTTGCTCTGAAACTTTTGGGGCGAGTTCTCCTCCTCCAGGTGTAGTTTCCCCTCAAATTTCACGGCCGAAGATGCACTGTGTGCTTCACGGTGGTGAAACACTTGGCGGCGGCGTGGAACTCGATTTCTCTCCATATGGTGGATGAAAATTAGGGCTTTCGCCCTTGGCGTGTTCTCCTCCTCTGAGGCTCTGTTTCTTCTTCTCACCGCTTCGAATTTAAAGGCCTGGATCATCCGCAATCATCTTTTCAAAAATCGGGCTTCAAATTTGACCATAGAAGTTGTTTTCAAAAATAGAATTACTGTCGTGTTTATGTTACGGCACTGCCGTAATTTCAGTCGCGTTCTCTGATCCAAAATCTCTGGCAATTACAGCACCGTAATATAAGTTATGGCAGTGCTGTAAAATCGTCTGAATTCTCTGGTCGGAATTGTCTGGAAATTATGGTCCATGTAAATTCTTACGGTAGTGTCGTAAAATCAGCAAATATCTCTGGTTTGAAGGCGCTCCAAATTACGGTACCGTGTAAATTCTTACGGCAGTGCCATAATTTGCATAAAAATTTCTGATAAGAAATTTCCCAAATTACGGTAGTGCTCTGATATTACGGTAGCGTGTGAAATTACGGTATCGTAATATAGATTACGGCCCTGCCGTAATTTGGTTTGTTGCTCCGATTTACGTGAAATTTATTATGTAATCTCCTCTTGATGATGGTAACTCTTCTATGTATTTGATTTTGCTCGAAAATGCCTAAAAATAGTGCCTTTTTACCTAAAAATCATCAAAAACCAAAATAGAAGTAGATTTTGCAATATTTGATAAATTTGGCACAAAAATAAACAAAAGAGCTTTAATTTAGCATAAAAAATGTATAAAATGACACAAAATATACTATATAAATTAGTGTCATCACATATCCCCGAAACAGGCTACTCCCAAAAACCTAGTGAAGATCGTCTTACGAGGGGGTCGACACGATGAGACGATAAAGTACCTAGTGCAAGAGGAGGCCGATGTCGACATAGACGCCCAAGCATGCGCCTTCCGCAGTCTCACACACATGGATGCCTCGAGTCCTCCTACACCACTTGCGCCACCTTCAAAGGAAGAAGTGCCAAGAAGAAGGAGGAAGAAGGAGATGCCGCCAAGCTCTAGTCACACTTGCACCAAAAGGAGAAGAGGAATAGATGCTTGCGGCTAGACGATGGAGGAAGGATGCGCCACTCTTGTTGCTCTTGCCCTTGTCTCTTGCTCACGCCAGTTTGATTGCATGTGTGAGCCTCTCACATATCAATAGATATATAGAGGCATGAGGGGGCAGCAACACAAGAGGTGGAGGCACAACTATCAAGAAGAAATCGGCTAGGGTTAGGGTATGGGAGCAATTAGGGTTTAAGGTAAGGAAAGTCTCCAAGACTTTACCATAGACCTCTACCCCCTCTACCATATGGGCCAAGCACTTGCCTTATAAGTTATTTCAGCCATATGCGCCCCAAGCATTACCATAGAGGTATGCTTTCCATCCAAGGATGAAGGGGGAGGTGCCATATCATACCTAATGGAGCAACATGCGCCTACCTCACCCCATTATGCCCTTGGCACCAATGGGGTAGGATTACATCCCCATTATACCCTTTTAGCCTATTATCTCTTCATGACAACTTGTTATTGGGCCTCATTGGGTAATGAGCTAGCCCAAACTTCATTGCAACCCAAAGTCAACTGTGACCAACCATGGTCAATTTCGGATAAACCTACCAAAATGAAGTTTGGCTCCAATAACTCTCTTCCATCTCATCAGGCCCATTGGCGCTGATGAAATCTCCCAAATAGATCTGAATTATCCAATAACTCAATCATAAGGCTTCTCGATCAATACGAGAACTCGAGTATCAAAGTATGTGACCCTGTAGGTTCCTCTGACGTTGGCAATGCTGACCTAAAGTCACCACAAGCAGTGAGTGGCACCTAGCAGTGCATCACTGCTACCCAAGTCATCGGAATGGATATCGACATCGACATCCCCATCATCGCAACTAGGTATAGATGCATTATAGTCTCTTTTCCAAACTGATATCCGATTGGACAAGTGTGTCACCACTTGTTTTAACCCAATCTCATGGTCATGAATATATCAGGTTCTCACCTGGGTATGGCCATACACTTTCAGTCATCGAACCATAGGTGGGGCCCCATGGATATCATACTTCCCTCAGGAAGGGGCAAATCTTCTATCTGTACATTGACCTTCTCATATGGGTCGTTGCATGCTTAATGACAACCGTTATGACCTCCCAACTACGGTGAGATGTTAGGTTGTATCAAAGCATGTTCCTAACCATATAGAAGAGTTGATGACCTCAAGTCAAGGGATCAATACATCTTCTGTCACTTGTGAGGATAACTTATGACACCAAGTCATTGCCTCACAGTAGGTCGGTCCAGTATATCCACCACTGATATGTTGGGAAACCCCGGGGACATTTTACATTTTTCAGAGTCATGGACATACATTTTACGCAGCGGAAGAATGTCCCCGAAACAGGCCGGTCCCAAAAACCCAGTGAAGATCGGAAGCAAGGGAGTCGACACGATGAGTTAGGAAATACCTTAAGAGCAATGAAGAGTGATGCCGATGCAGGCGCCCAAGTGTGCGCCCTCTGCAGTCTCACACACACGGATCTCTTGAGTTCTCTTCTTCCACGCCCGGTGCTAGCCTCGGGAAGAAGATCCAAGCCTTAGTTCTCTTCTTCAATGCTCGCGCCACCTCCAAGGTAGAAGCGCCAATTGATGAAGAAGAAGAGAGAAGGGAGAATGCCGCCAAGCCTTTACTTCTCTTGCGCCAAAGGAGGAAGAAGGGAAGAAGCTTGCGGCTAGGGTTTGATGGAAGAGGATGGTTGCGCCAATGCCCCTTATTCTCACCCTCTTGATGTGTTCATGCCTTCAAGGATTGATCATCCACAAGAGGGGGCAACTAGGGTCACATTTATAGGGCAAGAGGCGGTTAGGGTAAGGGCTTGGATCATGACAAGTGTAGGGCTAGGATGAGGAGGTTTGAGACAAGGAAAGTCTCCAAGACATTTCCATAATTCTCATTCAACCATTCCTTATTGTGCCCCACGCCTTTCCTTGTGTGCCAAGGCCTTGCCTTGCGCCCCAAGCAATGCCATAGAGGCATGCATTCCATCCTAGGAAGAGAGGGGAGGCGCCCTTTACTTCCATAAAGAAGCAAAGGCGCCAACATGACCCCATTATGCCCCTAGGCGCTTAATGGTTCATGTTTCTCCCCATTATACCCTTTTAGCCTCTCATCTCTTCATGAGAACTTGTTATTGGGCCTCATTGGATAATGAGCTAGCCCAAACTTCATTACATGGGTTGATTAAGCACTTGGATCCAATCCAATGCAACCCTAATCCAAATGTGACCAACCATGGTCAAATACGGGTCAACCTGCCAAAAATGAAGTTTGGCTCCAATAACATTCTTCCATCTCATCAGGCCCATTGGCGCTGATGAAATCTCCCAATTAGATCCGAGTTATCCAATAACTCGATCATAAGGCTTCCCGATCAATACGAGAACTCAAGTATCAAGGTGTGCGACCCTGTAGGTTCCTATGACGCTGGCAGTGCTGACCAGAGGTCATCACAAGCAGTGAGTGGCACCTAGCAGTGCATCGCTGCTACCTAGGTCATTGGAATGGATATCGACATCGACATCCCCATCATCGCAACTAGGTACAGATGCATTACAGTCTCTTTGCCAAACTGATATCCGATTGGACAAGTGTGTCACCACTTGCTTTCATCCAATCTCATGGCTATGACTAAAACAGGTTCTCACCTGGGTATGGCCATACACTCTCAGTCATAGAACCATAAAGGAGCTCCATGGATATCATACTTCCCTAGGGAAGGGGCAAATCCTATGTCTGTCCATTGATCTTCTCATATGGGTCGTGACATGCTCAATAACAACCGTTATGACCTCCCAGCTACGGCAAGGTGTTAGGTTGTATCAAAGTAAGTCCCTAACCGTATAGAATGATCAATGACCTCAAGTCAAGGGATCAATGCATCTCCTGTCACTTATGAGGATAACTCATGACACCAAGTCATAGCCTCATAGCGGGTCTATCCAGTATATCCTCCAATGATATACCCATGTGTCTGCGTTAGCACCACGTGCCTAACCAGCCCACATACCAGTCTCTCAAGTACTAGAGCTGTCCCATATCCACTCAGGTACATCGACTAGGGACAATTATTTGAGCACAGATCCAATCTGTCTCCAAGGACATTATCATGTAAGTACCTCCCAGCTCTTACAGCATACAGCACCTCCAACCATCTTAAACAAATAGCTGGTCTGCGATCTGAAGTCGTCAGGATCAGACTGGAACAGCTCATCAGTGAAGCCCTGCACACTGAGCTCTTTTTGTCCCCCGTAGACCATATAGAATAAATCCTTAGTCCTTTTCAGGACACTCAAGGATATTCTTTACAGCCACCCAGTGCTGCAAACCTGGATTGAATTGGTATCGGCTGGTTATGCTCACAGCATATCCCACATCTGGTCTAGTACACAACATTACATACATGATCGATCTTACTGCCGAAGCATAGGGAATTCGACTCATGTTATCCCTCTCAGCCTGTGTTGTAGGACACTGGCCTTTTGAGAGAGTAAGGCCATCTCTCACTGGAAGGTATCCTTTCTTGGATTGCTCCAAGTTGAACCTCTCCAGGACCTTATCAATGTGGGTACTCTGACTAAGGGCCAGAAGCCTCTTGGATCTATCCCAGTAGATCCTCACGCCCAGAATATAGGCGGCCTCCCCTAAGTCTTTCATCTCGAAACACTTCCCTAACCATGTCTTCATAGCTTGAAGACTAGGGATGTCGTTTTCGATGAGCAGTACGTCATCGACATACATGACCAGAAAAGTCACCAAGCTCCCACTGAATTTTCTGTATACACAGGCGTCATCTTCACTTTTGATAAAGCCATAATCTCTCACAGCTTCATCAAACTGAAGATTCTAACTTCGAGATGCTTGCTTTAATCCATAAATGGATTTCTTTAGCCTGCAGACCTTACTAGCCTCTGCAGGATGGATGAAGCCATCAGGTTGTGACATATACACATCCTCAGTCAGCTTCCCGTTAAGGAACGCTGTCTTTACATCCATCTGCCATATCTCATAGTCATGATATGCAGCTATAGCAAGCATAATCCGAATGGATTTAATCATGGCAACTGGCGAGAAGGTTTCATCATAGTCCACCCCGTGGACTTGTTTAAATCTTTTAGCCACTAGTCTACCCTTATAGGTAACTATATTGCCATCCATGTCTGTCTTCCTCTTGAAGACCCATTTACACCCTATGGGTTTTACCCCATCAGGCAGCTCAACCAAATCCCAGACTTGGTTAGCCGACATGGAATCCATCTCGGATCGCATGGCGTCAAGCCATCTCTCAGAGTCCGGTCCACTGACAATCCATTTGCATGGAGTTGTTGGATGCAATTCTTGTTTATATGAGCTAATCGACAGTGCCATAGGAAAGCACCAACTGAACCACTCAGTTTGGTCCTTTTATTGCTTATGTTACAAATAGAACTTTCCATATCCAAGATATATAGACCATTGCACAAAGTACCCTTCCCATAGAACATATTTGCAAATGAAAAAGAACAGGAGTTCTTATTTATTTCAAATTTAAATCCTTTCCTTGCTAAGCAAGGAATGGATACAATGTTCTTTGTAAGTGAAGGTACACAAAAGCAATTGTCTAGTTCTAATTGAAGTCCAGAAGGCAAGGAGAGAGTCAAAACGCCTACAGCAACAGCAGCAACCTTTGCCCCGTTTCCAACTCGTAGGTCAATCTCTCCAAGCCGCACCGATCTACTTTTCTTGAGCCCCTGCATATTTGTACAAATATGAGCTCCACATGCGGTATCCAATACCCATGACATAGAAGTAGAAAAATTGACTTCTGTAACATAGATACCTGAGCTAGAAGTTAAGGCCAAGCCTTTCTTCTCCTCATTCTGAAGTCGTACTATGTCCTTTATCATGTGAGGTGGTCCTCCACATGAGTAGCACTTATTATTCCTGACTCTTTCCATCTTTGTTTTCAATGTATTAGTTAAGCCTTTAGGCTTAACACACTGAATGTCTACTTTAGGAGGGTTGAGCTCAACCAATGCATCAAAGAGCTGCGTTAGATTAGAAATAATTTCAGAGGCACTCTTAGATTCATATTGCCCTCTTAGCTCGGGTGACATGTTGGTTAGCATCAATTGTGCAATCTCCAAAGTATCAGCTTGATGCTTATCATAAGCATCCTTCTCAGCCGCTGAGGCCAAGCATGGAAGTGGCTCAGGAATTGGCTTCTCAAGGATATATAGCTTCCTCTCGAGCTTGAGCACAATTCTCAAGTTCATATACCAATCCTTTAAGTTGGATCCAACCAACTTATCCCTTTCCAGGGTAGATCGCAGTGACCATCCGCCATTGTTCACAGCCATTGTTCTACAACAACCAAGAAACAGCAGATTAGTACTACTTCGAATCATTTAAACTGGACTTGTTTTAAATGATTTCTGCTCTCACTATTGTAAATTCGAATTGACAACCCACAAAGTCAATCGGGAAATCCAAGATTTCCTAGTGAGATGAGATCCTCATTCCACACAGGGATTCGCGTCCCACGAGGGTGGGATGAGATGCACAAAGTGACCCATGTTTCCTAAGGTGGGCACGCCGGCCGATTGCTCCAAGCAATTCCCCTTATTGAGATAGTCCAGGCATTTCATGTCCAGCGAGGGCTGGATACAACATGAAACCCTTACCTCTCAACGATGCCTCTAGACTTTCACCATGTGCCCAGCACATGTGAACTTCTAGTCAAGTCCATTCCTAACCGTTATGCCCAGGGCCAACGAGTTTCCTTGCGAAGGCACGCCCAGGTTAAAACTGGACTGGGGAAACCATTGCCACCACGCACTTTCTAAAGATAAGTGGGTGTGTCCCACGAGGGTGGGAAACAATTCACAACTCCACTGATCGATAGCTTAGTGAGGGCTACGCGTTAGAAGGCTACCAGACTTGATATTTTAATTGAGGGTTTTTGTTTAAGGTCTCATCATCTCAGTTTTATCTTATGTCTATCATTACAGGCATGCAATCCTATAGTGATAACATAACGGTAAAACATTTCAGGCATGCTTCTGCAGATAATAATTAAAGCAGTAAAGAATGATGTGATCATATCCTATACAAGACATTGAACCAATCCATGCCATGAAATAGGTTCAACTCTTGTCCTAGAACTCAAGCCCCAAAAACTAGACCTAGCCTAGCCGACCTCTAGCTTGAACTTCAAGGTTGGCTCCAAGGTCCTTCTTTCATGGTTTAGCTCTCAAACCCTAGAGGTACACTTTAAAAGTTCCCCATAGGTTCGGCCAATGCCATGGTCTTCCTCCAAGGAAGGTGCGCCACTATGCAAGGGGCCAAGATGGCTAGCTCTCAAACCAAAAGAGGTTTGGCCAAGCTTTCTTGCGCCACCAAGCACCAACTTGCATGCGCCACCTTGCATGCTTGTGCCATTAAGCAAGATGCGATCATCAAGGTCCAAGAAGGATGCGCCTAGCCCTTAATCTTCATCTTAATCAAAAGCAAAAAAGAAAAGCGGCACGCAGGCCTCACGAGGATACATCGCAGGCATGCAAAGGGGGCTTGACTAATGATCACAACATCATGCACAATCAAGGTATTTACTCATGCAATTCTACATGCTCATGAAAAACATAAAATCTGAAATTTTACTTTTTCATAAAACTAGTCTCTTTTTCTCATCTTCTTCTCACAAATCTTTTGGTTTATTGCGATTTATTTTTCATGATGATTTCAGAGATCCTTTCGGCTGGCAATTTTGTCAGATCAAGAGACTTGGCCAGTCCGAAGACACAATGCCCGTCCTACTTGACAAGATTACGTGCGCCTTTGATCTTTAAATCAAACAAGAAAAATAGTCCAAAAATTCCAAAAGAGATTGAGAGGATGATAGAAACAAGAAACCTCAATTTTAACTACTTAGAAAAATTGTTTGCCATGCATCATGCTATTTACGAAAATAGAGATATGGCATGTGAGCATGAAAGAAAAGCATAAAACATCGTTCGAGTCTTGCAAGTCGCTCTGATACCACTGTTGGGAAACCCCGAGGACATTTACATTTTTCAGAGTCATGGACATACATTTTACGCAGCGGAAGAATGTCCCCGAAACAGGCCGGTCCCAAAAACCCAGTGAAGATCGCAAGCAAGGGAGTTGACACGATGAGTTAGGAAATACCTTAAGAGCAATGAAGAGCGATGCCGATGCAGGCGCCCAAGTGTGCGCCCTCTGCAGTCTCACACACACGGATCTCTTGAGTTCTCTTCTTCCACGCCCGGTGCTAGCCTCGGGAAGAAGATCCAAGCCTTAGTTCTCTTCTTCAATGCTCGCGCCACCTCCAAGGTAGAAGCGCCAATTGATGAAGAAGAAGAGAGAAGGGAGAATGCCGCCAAGCCTTTACTTCTCTTGCGCCAAAGGAGGAAGAAGGGAAGAAGCTTGCGGCTAGGGTTTGATGGAAGAGGATGGTTGCGCCAATGCCCCTTATTCTCGCCCTCTTGATGTGTTCACGCCTTCAAAGATTGATCATCCACAAGAGGGGGCGACTAGGGTCACATTTATAGGGCAAGAGGCGGTTAGGGTAAGGGCTTGGATCATGACAAGTGTAGGGCTAGGATGAGGAGGTTTGAGACAAGGAAAGTCTCCAAGACATTTCCATAATTCTCATTCAACCATTCCTTATTGTGCCCCACGCCTTTCCTTGTGTGCCAAGGCCTTGCCTTGCGCCCCAAGCAATGCCATAGAGGCATGCATTCCATCCTAGGAAGAGAGGGGAGGGGCCCTTTACTTCCATAATGAAGCAAAGGCGCCAACATGACCCCATTATACCCTTTTAGCCTCTCATCTCTTCATGAGAACTTGTTATTGGGCCTCATTGGATAATGAGCTAGCCCAAACTTCATTACATGGGTTGATTAAGCACTTGGATCCAATCCAATGCAACCCTAATCCAAATGTGACCAACCATGGTCAAATACGGGTCAACCTGCCAAAAATGAAGTGGCTCCAATAACATTCTTCCATCTCATCAGGCCCATTGGCACTGATGAAATCTCCCAATTAGATCCGAGTTATCCAATAACTCGATCATAAGGCTTCCCGATCAATACGAGAACTCAAGTATCAAGGTGTGCGACCCTGTAGGTTCCTCTGACGCTGGCAGTGCTGACCAGAGGTCATCACAAGCAGTGAGTGGCACCTAGCAGTGCATCGCTGCTACCCAGGTTATTGGAATGGATATCGACATCGACATCCCCATCATCGCAACTAAGTACAGATGCATTACAGTCTCCTTGCCGAACTGATATCCGATTGGACAAGTGTATCACCACTTGCTTTCATCCAATCTCATGGCTATACTAAAATAGGTTCTCACCTGGGTATGGCCATACACTCTCAGTCATAGAACCATAAAGGAGCTCCATGGATATCATACTTCCCTAGGGAAGGAGCAAATCCTATGTCTGTCCATTGATCTTCTCATATGGGTCGTGACATGCTCAATAACAACTGTTATGACCTCCCAGCTACGGCAAGGTGTTAGGTTGTATCAAAGCAAGTCCCTAACCGTATAGAATGATCAATGACCTCAAGTCAAGGGATCAATGCATCTCTTGTCACTTATGAGGATAACTCATGACACCAAGTCATAGCCTCATAGCGGGTCTATCCTGTATATCCTCCAATGATATACCCATGTGTCTGCGTTAGCACCACGTGCCTAACCAGCCCACATACCAGTCTCTCAAGTACCAGAGCTGTCCCATATCCACTCAGGTACATCGACTGGGGACAATTATTTGAGCACATATCCAATCTGTCTCCAGGGACATTATCATGTAAGTACACAATCGCAGGTGTAGACAAACAATGATAACGACAATGCCAGAAAGATATATGAATATCAGAGTCAAGTAGTACAAAGATGGACCAAAACTAGGTCCTAGGGCATATACACCAACATGATATACCCATATGTTTGCGTTATCACCTCGTGCCTAACTAGCACATATACCAGTCTCACAAGTACCAGAGTTGTTCCATATCCACTCAAGTATATTGACTGGGGACAAGAGTTTGAGCACAGATCCAATCTGTCTCTAGGGACATTACTATTCAAGTACATAATCGCAGATGTAAACAACGCATAATAATGACAATACTAGAATGATATATATAAGAAATATTAGCATCAAGTAGTACAAAAGCAGACCAAAACTAGGTCTTAGGGGATAAACACCAATAATCTCCCACTTGCACTTAGACCTAGTGGTTGAGGAACCTCAACCCCATATCTCTAGTATGACCATCATGCTTCTGTTGCACCAAAGCCTTAGTCAATGGGTCTTCTAGATTGTTCTCTGTGTCAACTCTGCTAATCTTGACATCACCTCTGTTAATGATCTCTCTGATCAGGTGAAATCTCCTGAGTATGTGTTTGGACCTTTGATGAGACCGTGGTTCCCTTGCTTGTGCAATAGCCCCATTGTTGTCACAATAGAGCTCAATGGGATACACAGCACATGGAACCCTGAAGATCAAAGATGAACATCCTCATCCAAACGGCTTCTTTGGCTGCCTCAGAAGCGGCGACATACTCAGCCTCGATTGTAGAATCAGCTTTTGTGGATTGCTTGAAGCTTTTCTAGCATACAGTGTCTCCATTAATCTTGATCACATTTCATGGGTGGATCAAACTAGTATACCGGTAGCATTTAGGTGCCTAGTACCTCTCAAACTAGCCTCCCATCAAGGGAATGTTTGGTGTGATGTCACGAACATGGATGTTGCTGATGTGCTTCTAGGGCGTCCATGGTTATATGATATGAGGGTGTTTCATGATGGTAGGGAAAATACCTATGAGTTCATAGTGGATAACAAAAAGATTGTTCTCATACCTAGCCTACCTAAAGAGCTTAGGACATCCCATAAGAAAGGTAAGGCCATGGAACCCAAGAAATCTATTATTCTACTAAGACCTCAAGCCTTTATACAGGATATCAAAGAGACCAGTCTCTTATATACCCTAGTAGTGCAGCAAACCAAACCTGAAACCGAGCCTACACACCCATCTCTCATAACTGAAATGCTAAAAGATTTTCCTACCATTACCTCAGCAGAATTACCGAATGTTTTACCACCTGAAAGGGAGGTTCAACATGCCATTGATCTTATACCAGGTGCCACCTTACCCCATTTACCCCACTACCGCATGAGCCCCCTGGAGCATGTCGAATTGAGGAGGCAAGTGGATGAGTTGCTCAACAAATGGCTCATTAGGGAAAGCCTTAGCCCATGTGCGATACCTGCCCTACTTACACCAAAAAAGGATGGCACGTGGAGAATGTGCATTGACAGCCGAGCTATTAACAAGATAACTATTAAATACCGCTTCCCAATTCCCAGGTTGGATGATCTCCTTGACATGATTGTTGGATCTGCTTGGTTTTCCAAGGTGGATCTTCGAAGTGGGTATCACCAAGTGAGGATTAGGGAGGGGGATGAGTGGAAAACGGCCTTTAAAACACAAGACGGTCTTTATGAATGGATGGTTATGCCTTTTGGGCTAACCAATGCCTCTTCCACTTTCATGAGATTAATGAATCAAGTGTTAAAACCATACATAGGTAAATTCTTAGTGGTATATTTTGATGATGTATTGATCTTTATCAAAACCGAACAAGAGCATTTAGCACATCTAAGAACCACTCTTGACTTATTGGAAAAAGAACATCTATTACTTAATGTGAAGCAGTGTGTGTTCTTAACTCAAGAGATTGAATTCTTGGGCTTCATTATAAACAATCAAGGACTTAAAGCCGACACTTCCAAGGTAGAAGCTATCGTGAACTAGCCTACCCCTACGTCTATCACCGAAGCTAGGAGCTTTCATGGCCTAGCTACATTTTATAGGAGGTTCATACATGGCTTTAGCACATTAGTAGCGCCAATCACTAGTTGTCTGCGCCGAGGTACTTTTGAATGGACCACCTCGGCTGAAAGGGCTTTTCAAGAGCTGAAATTGAAGATCACCACCACACCAGTTTTGAGATTACCTAATTTTAACAAAGTATTCATTGTGGATTGTGATGCCTCGGGGGTGGGTATCGGTGGTACACTTAACCAGGAGGGACATCCCATTGCTTTTTATAGTGAGAAGTTGAATGAGGCTAGACAACGGTATTCCACTTATGACAAAGAGTTTTATGCCATTGTGCAGGCCCTTAAGCATTGGAGACATTGCCTCATTCACAAGGAGTTCATTCTTAATAGTGACCATCAAGCCCTCATTTACCTAAACAGTCAAGTGAAATTGAACCCTAGGCATGCTAAATGGGTTGAGTTCTTACAACAATACACATTTGTCTTGAAGCACAAGGCTGGTATTCAAAACAAGGTTGTTGATGCTTTGAGCCGAAAATTGCTCTTATTGAATACTCTTCAGGTGTCGGTTACAGGTTTTGAAAGGATCAAGGATGAGTACAAAGGGTGCCCTGACTTTAAGGATGTCTTCAATGATACCATTACCGGGTGTCCATATAACCCGGACTTTGAAATTAGGGATGGATATTTATTTAGAAGAGGAAAACTTTGTATTCCACGTTCCTCATTGAGGGATTTTCTAGCGTGGGAATTGCATGGGGGTGGAACAGCCGGCCATCATGGGAGAGATAAGACCCTAACTTTGGTGGAGGAGAGATTCTATTGGCTCACTATGCTTAAGTATGTGACCAAAATAGTGGGGCATTGTCAAACATGCCAAATCTCCAAAACTAGGAAACATAATACCGGTCTATACATCCCCCTGCCCATACCCGAGGGACCCTGGCAAGACTTGAGTATGGACTTTGTGCTTGGGCTTCCTCGCACCAGTGCCCATTATGACTCCATCTTCGTGGTGGTTGATCGGTTCACTAAAATGGCCCATTTCAGTCCATGCACCAAGACCACTGATGCTTCTCATATGGCAAGGATTTTCTTTAGAGATGTGGTGCGGTTGCATGGGCTGCCCTAGACCATCATTTCTGATAGGGATGTTAAGTTTGTGGGTCACTTCTGGGTCACTTTGTGGAAGCTAATGGGGACCAAACTAAATTTTTCTACAGCCTACCACCCGCAATCTGATGGTCAAACCGAGGTGGTAAACCGGTCCCTCGATAATATATTAAGATGTTTAGTGGGGGCACATCCTGGGAATTGGGACAAATTACTCCCTACTGCTGAGTTTGCTTTCAACAGTGCGATAAACCACACCACGGGTGCTAGTCCTTTCCAACTTAATTTTGGCTTCCAACCACGTAAACCTATAGATCTAGCACCATTACCATCACCCTTTAAAAAAAACCATTTAGCCTTGTCATTTGCACAGCACATTGTCAAGATACATAATGAAGTGAAGGATCATATTGCAAAGAATACACTTAGTTATAAACTAACGGCTAATCCTCATCGTCGTGCTTTGAAATTGCAAGAAGGAGACTTGGTTATGCTTAGAAACAGGAAAGAGAAGCAGCACGGAGCCAATAGCAAACTTCAACCAAGGGCCATGGGTCCCTTCCGGATATTGAAAAGGGTAAATGATAATGCTTACACGCTTGATTTGCCACAGGCCTTGGGAATACACCATACCATCAACGTGGAAGACCTCACACCTTACAAAGCGCCCCTCCACATTGAAGCGCCAACCCCAACAAAGAAGGCCAGCAAGATACTTGAAGACCATCAATGCATTACCAAAGAAGGAACTCATACTGACTACCTCATTCAATGGGAAGATAACAAGGAAGAATGGCTCCCCGAAGACGAAGCGCGCCAACTTTTGCCTAAGGAGCTTGAGAACTACTCCTCTAACTCTCCGGAGGAGAGTTCTCCCAGCCCCAAGAAAGCTGATGTAGGGACATTACCAAGAAGATCAACAAGGCTCAAGAAGGTCCCAATTCGATATGGGATGAACATCTAAACTACTTGACTATTTTGGGACTTTGTCCAATTTTGTGAACTTGTCAACTTCCTACATTTTAGTGTAATATGCTACAGACCTTACTTTCTTTCAGCACTTAATGATTTATGTTGTAGTTAGGACTAGCATAGGTTTATTTTGAAGTTTTTGTTTTATTTCTAGTGATTGTAGTAGGTTGTCTTAGCCTAGGTTACACATGTATTGCACAAAACAGGCACCTATCTCCCTCATTGTCATGTGACCGTGACACTCATAATTTGAAGAACAATCTCATCCGGGTCAACGTCAGCCAACATCAATACCACCTGGAGTCAAAGCTACACTCAAATCCAGCCCTGAAGCAAGTGGACCGCAGCACAACCTCAGCCAGCATTTGAAGATCAAATCAACACCACCTGGAGTTCAAGCTACAAATCCAGCTAGGAAGCAATTGGACTGCAAGAAAGCATAACTAGTCAACATGAAATCAGCCCACTTAAAGCCCATCAAGGCCACTTACTAGCAGCCCCCTCCAACGGCTACAAATCTGATATCTGCATGCGCATGGAGCAATCTGACGTCAACCACACTCAATCAGCCAATAGGTGTTACCGTTCAGCCAAAGGAATGTCAAGGGTCACATGGTGTAAACATGAGGGATAGGTTTTAAGCCTATATTGTATCACTTTCGCACTTAGTCGAAATCTTTAGAAAAAAACTGAAACCCTTGTGTTGTTCTTGAGTTGAGCTTGCTCCTCACCGGATTGAGCTTGCTCTCCACCCTGGTTACCATTCAACTTCACCTCCCACCAACACTCACTTCAATCATCATCTCCATCCCAAGCCGCGCACTGTTCCTTACCGAGGTTGTCGCACTGTTCCATTGCCGACATCCAAGCTGCCAACCAATCACCTCTCAGATCTGAAGTGGAGTGGCATTCAGTGATCTTTGCCAACATTTGGGAGGTCCTCTGACAAAGCTAGTTGTTTGGAAGAGTCCAAAGGAGTCCGGCCCCCTTTCCTTAGGGGGGCCCAAGTGCATTCACCCCAAACCCTCTCTTAGTCTACTAATTTTTCCCGCGCATAGAGCTACATACCTAGGGTGATTCTTGGGCTAGGAAAATGGTTCTTCATCATAGTTCTTCTCAGATACTTCAAGATGTTCTTTACAGCCACCCAGTGCTGCTGACCTAGATTGGAATGATATCAGTTGGTTATACTCACAATATAAGCCACATCCGGCTAGTACACAATATTGCATACATGATCGATCCCACTGCAGAAGCATCGGGCACTTGACTCATGTCATCTCTCTCAGCCTGTGTAGTGGGACACTGGCTCTTTGAGAGAGTAAGGTCATGTCTCACTAGAAGGTACCCCTTCTTGGATTGCTCTAAGTTGAACCTCTTTAGGACCTTATCAATGTAGGTACTCTGACTAAGGGCTAGGAGCCTCTTGGATCTATCCGGTAGATCCTCACGCCTAGGATATAGGCGACCTCCCCTAAGTCTTTCATCTCGAAACACTTCCCCAACAATGTTTTCACACACTGAAGACCATGTTGGTGTATATGCCCTGAGACCTATATTTGGTCAAACGTTGTACTACTTCATTATGATATTTATATCATTCTGGCATTGTCATTATCTATGTTTGTTTACATCTGCGATAATGTACTTACATGATAATGTCCCTGGAGACAGATTGGATCTGTGCTCAAAAGATTGTCCCCAGTCGATATACCTTAGTGGATAAGGGACAGTTATGGTACTTATAAGACTGGTATATGGGTTGGTTAGGCACGGGGTGCTAACGCAAACATATGGGTATATCAGTGGTGGATATACTGGACTGACCCACTGTGAGGCTATGACTTAGTGTCATGAGTTATCCTCACAAGTGATAGGAGATGCATTAATCCTTAGACTTGAGGTCATTGACTCTTCTATATGGTTAGGGATATACTTTGATGCAACCTAACGCCTCGTCGTAGCTGGGAGGTTATAAGGGTTGTCATTGAGTATGTCACAACCCATATGAGAAGACCAACTGACAGATAAAGGATTTGCCCCTTCCTCGTGGAAGCATGATATCCATGGAGCTCCTCTATGGTCTATGACTGAAAGTGTATGGCCATACCCAGGTAAAAACCTGATTTAGTCATAGACATATGATTGGATGAAAACAAGTGATGACACACTTGTCCAAAAGGATATCAGTTCGGCAAAGGGACTGTAATGTATCTGCACCTGTTGCGATGATGGGGATGTCAATGTCGATATCCATTCTGATGACTTGGGTAGCAGCGATGCACTGCTAGGTGCCACTCACTGCTTGTGAGACCTTAGGTCTGCACTACCAACGTCAAAGGAACCTACAGGGTCACACACCAAGACACTTGAGTTCTCGTATTGATCGGGAAGCCTTATGATCGAGTTATTGGATAACTCGGATCTATTTTGGAGATTTCATCAGCGCCAATGGGCCTGATGAGATGGAAGAAACTTATTGGAGCCAACTTCTATTTTTGGCATATTGGCCGAATTAACCATGGTTAGCCTCATTTGACCATGAGTTAAGTTGGATCGGATCCAATAGCTTGGTTAACATGGGTAATGGTCTTTGGGCTAGGCCCATTGCTAAGTTGGGCTCACTAATAAGTTGTCATGAAGAGAAGAAGGGCTAGAAGGGTATAATGGGGACAAGTCTTCTCCCCTAGGCGCCTATGGGCATAATGGGGAGAAGTGGCACAATTTGCTTCATAAGGAAGCAATTGGCGCCTCCCCCCTTTATCCCTTATGGTATGAATGCCTCTATGGCATTACTTGGGGCACAAGGCAAGGCCTTGGCGCACAAGGAAAGGCGTGGGCACAAAAGGAATGGTTGAATGAGAATTATGGAAATGTCTTGGAGACTTTCCTTGCCTCAAACCTTCTCATCCTAGCCGCCCACTTGTCTTGATCCTAGCCTTTCACAAACGGCCTCTTGCCCTATAAAAGAGTACCTTGCCGCCCCCTCTCATAAGTGACAATTCCTTGGAGGCGTAAGCAATAGAGAGGGGCGAAAGCTTGGAGGCTCTTGGCGCAACTTCTCTTCCTCCAACATCTAGCCGCAAGCACAAGTCTTCTTCTCCTCCTCTTGGCGCAAGAAGGACTTGGACTTGGCGACTACTTCTCCTCTCCTTCTTCTTGGCGCATACACCTTGGAGGTAGTGCAGAGTTGAAGAGGGCGAACATAAGGCTTGGATCTTCTTCTCGAGGCTAGCACCAAGCGCGGAAGAAGAGAGCTCGAGGAGTCCGTGTGTGTGAGACTGCAGAGGGCGAACACATGGGCGCCTATCTCGACATCGGCATCTCTTTGCTCGCTTAAGGTACTTTCTATCACATCATGTTGATCCCCTCGCTTGACGATCCGCACTGGGTTTTTGGGACTGGCCTGTTTCGGGGACATTGATTCTGCTGCGCATGTATTGTCTTACTGCCAAAAATTTGTAAAATGTCCCTGGGGTTTCCCAACAGTGGTATCAGAGGGACTTGCGAGCCTCAAACGATATTTTTTGTGCTTTTCGATGCTCACATGCCATGATGTAATTTTTGTAAATTGCATATGCCATGATCATATGATTTTTCTTAAAGTAGAAAAATTAAAGTTTCTTTCTCCTATCCTCTTTGTCAATTTCTTTTGGATTTTTGGATTATTTTTCTTGGTCGATTTAAGATCAAAGGCGCACGTGATTTTTTCAAGTAGGACGGGCATTGTGTCTTCGGACTGGCCGAGTCTCTTGATCTAACAAAATTGCCAGGTGAAAGGATCCATAAAATCACCTTGAAAATTGATCGCATATAACTAAAAGATTTGTGATAAAAGGATGAGGAAAAGAGACTTGTTTTTTGAGAAACTAAAATTGAAGTTTTTAGGTTTTTCATGAGCATGTAGAATTGCATGAGTAAGTGCCTTGAATGTGCATGATGTTGTGATCATGAGTCAAGCCCCTAGCATGCCTGTGTTGTATCCTTGTGAAGCTTGTGTGCCGCTTATCTTTTTGCTTTTAATTAAGATGAAGATTAGGGGCGCATCCACTTGGAGCATGCTGCATGGTGGCACATCTTGGATGATGGGGCAATAAGCACCATTGCTTGGCTTGGTGGCGCATGGGCGCAAGATGCATTGGCCGAGCCCTTTGGGCTTGTGAGCTATACCTCTTGTGCTCGCTAAGTGGCGCATCTTGCTTGAAGGAGGACCTTGGAGCCAACCTTGAAGATCAAGCTAGAGGTCGGCTAGGTTAGGTCTTGTTTTGGGGCTTGAATCCAAGGTCAAGAGTTGATCCCCTTCTTGGCATGGGTCGGTTCAATGTCTTGAATGGGCTATGATCACATCATCCCTTTACTGCTTTATTTTCTAGAGCTAAAAGCATGCCTGTAATGTTTTATTGTTATGCTATCACTATAGGATTGCATGCCTGTAATGTTAGGCATAAGATAAAACTGAGCTGATGAGACCTCAAAAACCCTCACTTAAATATCAAGTCTAGTAGCCTTCTAATGTGTAGCCCTCATCAAGCTATCGATCAGTGGTGTTGTGAACTGTTTCTCACCCTCGTGGGACACACCCACTTATCTTTAGAAGGTGTGTGGTGGCAATAGTTTCCCCAGTTCGTTTTAACCGGGCGCGCCTTCGCAAGGAAACCGTTGGCCCTGGGCATAACGATTAGGAATGGACTTGACTAGAATTTCATATGTGCTAGGCACATGATGAAACTCTAGAGGCATCATTGAGAGGTTGGGATTTCATGCTGTATCCAGCCCTCACTGGACATAAAATGCCTAGACTGTCTCAATAAGGGGAATTGCTTAGAGTAATCGGCCGGCGTGCCTACCTAAGGAAGCATGGGTTACTTTGTGCATCTCATCCCACCCTCGTAGGACGCGAAGCCTCATGTGGAATAAGGATCCCATCTCACTAGGAAATCTTAAATTTCCCGATTGACTTTGTGGGTTGTTAATTCGATTAAAATAGTGGGAGCCATGGTCATTTAAAACAAGTCCAGTTTAAATGATCTGAATGTGGTACTGACCTACTATTTCTTGGTTGTTGTAGAACAATGGCTACAAACACTGGCGGATTAACACTACGATCCCTTCTTGAGAAGGATAAGTTGGTTGGATCCAACTTTATGGATTGGCATCGGAACTTGAGGATAGCCCTCAAGCTCGAGAAGAAGCTATATGTCCTTGAGCAGCCTCTTCCTGTTGGGGTATGCCCTTAAGGCTAATGTTTGAGGCCTTGGGATTATATCAGTATCATGTAATAAACTCTTATGTTTATAAAGGCAATGGTTGTTATTCAGTTTGTTACCTTATCTGATGCAATAAGTGTACTTCTGAATAATGTCTCAAAGCTGTTCAGCTAGGCTGACATGCAGTTAAGTCCTTAGTCGAGATATCTTGGTGAACATGAGACAGCCTTGATATGGTTAAGACTAATATGTGTTCTAATCTTATAGGATGCTTCGAGCATGGAATAAGATGTAGACTCATGGGTACATTGGATGTACTGGACAGACCCTGCTAGGATATTCAATTGCTTGTCACAATGTGAATAATCCTTGATTGCAACAAGTGGCACATGTCCTCTGACTTGAGATCACTTGTGTTTCTAAATGATGATTGTCATTGTTTTGAGGTAAATATCATTTGAAACATAATGATTATAGACTATCTTGGATGGTGAGCTTGAGTCAGGTTAGGGCACTAGTGATAGACAAAGGATTGCCGTCTCCTTGTTTAAGGAGTGTGATGTTCTAAAGGGGCCCCCTGGATGAGATGATTGAGAAAAGTGTATGGCCATACCCAGGTGACTATGTTCATCTGATCTAATCATGCTCATCATATTGGAGCTACAAGCTTGACACGCTTGTCCAATAAGAACGTCCAGTGGCAAAGGATATTTGCATGCCTGGTGAAGTGGATTCACACTTGTGCTGTGGTTTGGGTGTAGTCTTGGAAGACTCTTTCCTTTATATCGGGAGACAGTGATGTGTTGCTAGATACCCCTCACTGATCGTGATAACGTAAGTTATCGTTACCGACATTTAAAGGAAACCCTCAGGGTCGCACAATTTGATGATATGGCTTACTTAAGTCAGATCGTGTGGACTGAATTATTTGGGTTCAGTTTAAAGGGATTTAATCTCTGATTGTAAGTGAGATCTGGTCTGATCATGTTTGATTGATTAGGGCTTGAGATCGGTAAGCTTTGATTGAGAGAATGGATGCTAGATCGGTGAGATCAGAAGCATCAAGAGATCAACGGTTAGATCTGGAGCCTTAGGGTTTAATCATGATCTAGACTGGATCGCTTGGCTTGATTGGTTCTTGTACCGAACCGAATTGAACCAGCTCATTAAGTGAGCGGATGGTTCATGAGATAAGAGGTTTGCGATTGGGGTAAACCCATGATCGCATATTGAGAAGTGGCATGCTATTTTTAGATAGCACTTCTCTAAACGTGACCACGCCTCACGTTTCTCCTCTTCACGCCTCTTCTCGCCTCGCCTCTCCATGAGTCGACACAAGTTCTCTCTCGTGTGGTGAATAAGGTGAACGAAAAGAAGAAGGAAGAAATCGCCAAGAAGATCTCATCCCTTTCATTCGATCAGGATACTTGGACGATCCTTGCTAGCACAAGGGGCGACAAGGAGGAGCCAAGACTCATCTTGTGTGCGTCACCTCTGGAGGAAAGCCAGATTGCTTTCTGCTTCCAAGTCGCCATCTAGAAATGGCATCGGTATGAATCTCATTCTTTCTATAGAATGTTTTTATGTTGATCATATAGCATGCAATAGATCTAGAAACCCTCTCCGCTGCTTCAAATCCTCCAAAATGCGCCTATTAGGGTTTCGCCCCCCTTTGTTGTAGGGGTTCCTTCACTTCCTACACCTCTTGCGCCTAATGCCCGAGTGGCAGACAGGGATGCTTTTAGAAAGCATCAAGATGTCTCTTTGGAGGTAGCATGTCTCATGCTTGGCACTATGGCACCTGAACTTCAGGTGCAGTATGAGGAGCAAAATGCTTTTTAGATGATAACTTATCTGAAACAGATGTTTGAAGCTCAGGCCAGGACTAAGAGATATGATACCGCTAAAGCAGTCATTCGGTGCAAGTTATCTGAAAGTACACCAGTGAGACCCCATGTTCTCAAATTAATTGGGAATGTGGATCATCTCAGGAGACTGGGACACAACATAGATAACGAGCTGGTTGTGGATCTTATTCTGCAGTCCCTGCCCCCTAGCTTCAGTCTATTTATTATAAACTTCACATGAACCGGATTGAGTGCACGAGGGAGGAACTACTGAATATGCTCCAGACAGCCGAGCGTGAGGTGGGTAAGACCAAGCCCAATTCTGTTCTTTTGGTCCCTGCGACCAAGAAGATAAAGAAGAAGGGTAAGGCACGTGCTAAGAGCAGTGCCAAGGGTCCTACCAAGGCACTGAAGAAAAAGGTGAGGAAGTCAAAGGATCAGAGGTGCTTCCACTATGGCGAGCAGGGCCACTGGAGAAGGGACTGCAAGCAACTTCAGAATGAGGAGAAGAAAGGCTTGGCCTTAACTTCTAGCTCATGTATTTATGTTACCGAAGTCAACCTTTCTACTTCTATTTCATGGGTATTGGATACCGCATGTGGAGCTCATATTTGTACAAATATGTAGGGGCTTAAAAGAAGTAGATCGGTACGGGCTGGAGAGATTGACCTACGAGTTGGAAACGGAGCACAAGTTGCTGCTGTTGCTATAGGAGTTTTGACTCTCTCTCTCTCTCCCATCAGGACTTCAAGTAGAACTAGAGAATTGCTATTATGTACCTTCGTTAACCAAAAACATTATATCTATTCCTTGCTTAGGAAGGAAAGGTTTTGTATTTGAAATAAAGGAGAACTCCTGTTCTTTTTCATTTGCAAATATGTTTTATGGGAATAGCACATTGAGCAATGGCTTATATGTCTTGGACATGAATAGTTCTATCTGCAACATAAATAGTAAAAGGACCAAACTGAGTGGTTCAGTTGGTGCCTTCCTATGGCATTGTCGATTGGCCCATATAAACAAGAACCGCATTCAACAACTCCATGCAAATGGACTGTTGGACTCAAGTTCCTTGGAGGAATTTGATACATGTGAGACTTGTTTATTAGGGAAAATGACAAAGGCACCCTTCACCAAAATTGGTGAGAGAGCACAAGGTTTATTGGATCTTATACATACTGATGTGTGTGGGCCATTCAATAAACAAGCCAGAGGAGGGCATAGCTACTTCATGTTGGGAAACCCCGGGGACATTTTACAATTTTCAGAGTTATGGACATACATTTTTCGCAGCGGAAGAATGTCCCCGAAACAGGCCAGTCCCAAAAAAAAAAACCAGTGAAGATTGCAAGCAAGGGAGTCGACACGATGAGTTAGGAAATACCTTAAGAGCAATGTAGAGTGATGTCGATGAAGGCGCCCAAGTGTTCGCCCTCTGCAGTCTCGCACACACGGATCTCTTGAGTTCTCTTCTTCCACGCCCGGTGCTAGCCTCAGGAAGAAGATCCAAGCCTTAGGGAGATACTCTACTTCACTTGCGCCACCAAGAGAGATGATGCGCCAAGAGAAGAAGGAAGACTATCCAAAAACGCCAAGCACTAATGTTCCTTGCGCTAAGAGGAAAGGAGGAAGTGGCTTGCGGTTATGGAAGAAGGAAGATGCGCCCTTGCTCCAAGCACTCGCCCCTCTTCTTGTGTTCACGCCTTCAAGGATTAATTACCCACAAGAGGGGGCGACTAGGGTCATATTTATAGGGCAAGAGGCAGTTAGGGTAATGGCTAGGATCATGACAAGTGTAGGGCTAGGATGAGGAGGTTTGAGATAAGGAAAGTCTCCAAGACATTTCCATAATTCTCATTCAACCTTACCTTTTGTTCCCACGCCTTTCCTTGTGCGCCAAGGCCTTGCCTTGCGCCTCAAGCAATGCCATAGAGGCATGCATTCCATCCTAGGAAGAGAGGGGGAGGCGCCCTTTACTTCCATAATGAAGCAAAGGCGCCAACATGACCCCATTATGCCCCTAGGCGCCTAATGGTTCATGTTTCTCCCCATTATACCCTTTTAGCCTCTCATCTCTTCATGAGAACTTGTTATTGGGCCTCATTGGATAATGAGTTAGCCCAAACATCATTGCATAGGTTGATTAAGCACTTGGATCCAATCCAATGCAACCCTAATCCAAATGTGACCAACCATGGTCAAATACGGGTCAACCTGCCAAAAATGAAGTTTGGCTCCAATAACATTCTTTCATCTCATCAGGCCCATTGGCGCTGATGAAATCTCCCAATTAGATCCGAGTTATCCAATAACTCGATCATAAGGCTTCCCGATCAATACGAGAACTCAAGTATCAAGGTGTGCGACCCTGTAGGTTCCTCTGACGCTGGCAGTGCTGACCAAAGGTCATCACAAGTAGTGAGTGGCACCTAGCAGTGCATCGCTGCTACCCAGGTCGTTGGAATGAATATCGACATCGACATCCCCATCATCGCAACTAGGTACAGATGCATTACAGTCTCTTTGCCGTACTGATATCCGATTGGACAAGTGTGTCACCACTTGTTTTCATCCAATCACATGGCTATGACTAAAACAGGTTCTCACCTGGGTATGGCCATACACTCTCTGTCATAGAACCATAAAGGAGCTCCATGGATATCATACTTCCTTAGGGAAGGGGCAAATCCTATGTCTGTCCATTGATCTTCTCATATGGGTCGTGACATGCTCAATAACAACCGTTATGACCTCCCAGCTACGGCAAGGTGTTAGGTTGTATCAAAGCAAGTCCCTAACCATATAGAATGATTAATGACCTCAAGTCAAGGGATCAATGCATCTCCTGTCACTTATGAGGATAACTCATGACACCAAGTCATAGCCTCATAGCGGGTCTATCCAGTATATCCCCAATGATATACCCATGTGTCTGCGTTAGCACCACGTGCCTAACCAGCCCATATACCAGTCTCACAAGTACCATAGCTGTCCCATATCCACTAAGGTACATCGACTGGGGATTATAATTCGAGCACAGATCCAATCTGTCTCCAGGGACATTATCATGTAAGTACACAATCGCAGGTGTAGTCAAACAATGATAACGACAATGCCAGAATGATATATAAATATCAGTGTCAAGTAGTACATAAGTTGACCAAAACTAGGTCCTAGGGCATATACACCAACAATCTCCCACTTGCACTAAGACCTAGAAGTTGAGGAATCTCAACCCCATATCTCTAGCGTGACCATCATGCTTCTGCTGCGCCAAAGCCTTGGTCAATGGGTCTGCCAGATTGTTCTCTGTGTCTACTCTGCTAATCTTGACATCACCTCTGTCAATGATCTCTCTGATCAGGTGAAATCTTCTGAGTATGTGTTTGGATCTTTGATGAGACCGTGGTTCCTTGGCTTGTGCAATTGCCCCATTGTTGTCACAGTAGAGTTCAATGGGATCCATTGCACTAGGTACCACTTGAAGATCACATAAGAACTTCCTTATCCAAACAGCTTCCTTGGCTGCCTCAGAAGCAGCCACATACTCAGCTTCGGTTGTAGAATCTGCTATGGTGGATTGCTTGAAGCTCTTCCAACATACAGCGCCTCCATTTATCTTGAACACATAGCCGGCCTGCGATCTAAAGTCGTCAGGGTCAGACTGGAACGATGCGTCAGTATAGCCCTGCATACTGAGCTCTTCCTGTCCCCCATAGACCATGAACAAATCCTTAGTTCTTCTCAGATACTTTAGGATGTTCTTTACAGCCACCCAGTGCTATAGACCTGGATTGGATTGGTATCGGCTGGTAATGCTCACAGCATATGCCACATCTGGTCTAGTACATAACATTGCATACATGATCGATCCTAATGCCGAAGCATAAGGAATTCGACTCATGTCATCCCTCTCAGCCTGTGTTGTAGGACACTGGCTCTTTGAGAGAGTAAGGCCATGTCTCACTGGAAGGTATCCTTTCTTGGATTGCTCCATGTAGAACCTCTCCAGTACCTTATCAATGTAAGTACTTTGACTAAGGGCCAAGAGCCTCTTGGATCTATCCCGGTAGATCCTCACGCCTAGAATATAGGTGGCCTCCCCTAAGTCTTTCATCTCGAAACACTTCCCCAACCATGTCTTCACAGCTTGAAGACTAGGGATGTCGTTTCCGATGAGCAGTATGTCATCAACATACAAGACCAGAAAAATTACCAAGCTCCCACTGAATTTTCTGTATACACAGGCATCATCTTCGCTTTTGATAAAGCCATAATCTCTCACGGCCTCATCAAATCGAAGATTCCAACTTCGAGATGCTTGTTTTAATCCATAGATGGACCTCTTTAGCCTGCAGACCTTATTAGCCTCTGCAGGATGGATGAAGCCATCAGGTTGTGTCATATACACATCCTCAGTCAGCTTCCCGTTAAGGAGCGCTGTTTTCACATCCATCTGCCATATCTCATAGTCATGATATGCAGCTATAGCAAGCAGAATCCGAATGGATTTAATCATGGCAACTGGCGAGAAGGTTTCATCATAGTCCACCCCGTGGACTTGTTTAAATCCTTTAGCCACTAGTCTTCCCTTATAGGTAACTATTTTGCCATCCATGTCTGTCTTCTTCTTGAAGACCCATTTACACCCTATGGGTTTTACCCCATCAGACAGCTCAACCAAATCCCAGACTTGGTTAGCCGACATGGAATCCATCTCAGATCTCATGGCGTCAAGCCATTTCTCGGAGTCCGGTCCACTGACCGCCTCATCATAGGTTCTAGGTTCATCCTCAATGATGAAGATCCCATCGTGTTGGGTCGGTAGCGACCCATACCTTTCAGGTGCACGATGAATTCTCCCAGACCTACGCGGGACCTGTTTCTGAGCCTCAGGTTGCCTAGCAACCGGTGCAGGTGGCTCAGATTCCATCTCTTTGTCTTGTGCTTGCACTTGGACCTCATCCAAGTCAAACTTCCTCCCACTAACTTCTTTCATAAGAAATTCTTTCTCTAGAAAGACAGCACCCCGAGCAACAAAAACTTTGTTCTCGGTTGGGACATAGAAGTAGTATCCTTTAGTTTCCTTAGGATACCCCACAAACACACACTTATCAGATCTAGGTTCTAGCTTGCTAGAATCCTGACGTTTGACATAAGCCTCACATCCCCAGATCCTGATAAACGTGAGATTAGGGCGTCTTCCACTCCATACCTCGTATGGTATTTTGGAGACACTCTTAGATGGAACATTATTCAGTATTAGAGAAGCTGTTTCTAGTGCATGCCCCCAGAATGATGAAGGTAGAGTTGCATGACTCATCATGGATCGAACCATATCCAATAAAGTTCGATTTCTCCTTTCAGACACACCATTCCATTGAGGTGTTCCAGGAGGAGTGAGTTGGGATATGATCCCACACTCTCTCAGATAGTCAAAGAACTCACCACTCAGGTATTCTCCACCTCGATCTTATCGAAGAGCTTTAATGGATCTTCCAAGCTGGTTCTCTACTTCATTCTTGAACTCCTTGAATTTCTCAAAGGATTCAGATTTATGTCTCATTAAGTAGACATAACCATACCTACTGAAGTCATCAGTAAAGGTAATGAAGTAGCTGTACCCTCCTCTGGCTTGTTTATTGAAGGGCCCACACACATCAGTATGTATGAGATCCAATAAACCTTCTGCCCTCTCACCAATCTTGGTGAAGGGTGCCTTTGTCATCTTCCCTAATAACAAGGTTCACAAGTATCAAATTCCTCCAAGGAACTTGAATCTAACAATCCATTTGCATGGAGTTGTTGGATGTGATTCTTGTTTATATGGGCTAATCGACAGTGCCATAGGAAAGCACCAACTGAACCACTCAGTTTGGTCCTCTTATTGCTTATGTTACAAATAGAACTTTCCATATCCAAGATATATAGACCATTGCACAAAGTACCCTTCCCATAGAACATATTTGCAAATGAAAAAGAACAGGAGTTCTTATTTATTTCAAATTTAAATCCTTTCCTCGCCAAGCAAGGAATGGATACAATGTTCTTTGTTAGCGAAGGTACACAAAAGCAATTGTCTAGTTCTAATTGAAGTCCAGAAGGCAAGGAGAGAGTCAGAACGCCTACAGCAATAGCAGCAACCTGTGCCCCGTTTCCAACGCGTAGGTCAATCTCTCCAGGCCGCACCGATCTACTTTTCTTGAGCCCCTGCATATTTGTACAAATATGAGCTCCACATGCGGTATCCAATACCCATGACATAGAAGTAGAAAGGTTGACTTCTGTAACATAAATACCTGAGCATGAAGACGAAGCCTTGCCTCTCTTCTTCTCATTCTGAAGTCGTACTGTGTCCTTTATCATGTGAGGTGGTCCTCCACATGAGTAGCACTTATTATTCCTGACTCTTTCCATCTTTGTTTTCAATGTATTAGTTAAGCCTTTGGGCTCAACGCACTGAATGTTTACTTTGGGAGGGTTGAGCTCAACCAATGCATCAAAGAGCTACCTTAGATTAGAAATAATTTCAGAGGCACTCTTAGATTCATATTGCCCTCTAAGCTCGGGTGACATGTTGGTTAGCATCAATTGTGCAACCTCCGAAGTATCAGCTTGATGCTTATCATAAGCATCCTTCTCAGCCGCCGAGGCCAAGCATGGAAGTGGTTCAGGAATTGGCTTCTCAAGGACATATAGCTTCCTCTCGAGCTTGAGCACAATTCTCAAATTCATATACCAATCCTTTAAGTTGGATCCAACCAACTTATCCCTTTCCAGGGTAGATCGCAGTGACCATCTGCCATTGTTCACAGCCATTGTTCTACAACAACCAAGAAACAGCAGATTAGTACTACTTCGAGTCATTTAAACTGGACTTGTTTTAAATGACCATGGCTCCCACTATTTTATATTCGAATTGACAACCAACAAAGTCAATCGGGAAGTTTAAAACTTCCTAGTGAGATGGGATCCTTATTTCACATGAGGCTTTGCGTCCCACGAGGGTGGGATGAGATGCACAAAGTAACCCATGCTTCCTAAGGTGGGCGCGCCGGCCGGTTGCTCCAAGCAACTCCCCTTGTTGAGACAGTCTGGGCATTTCATGTCCAGCGAGGGCTGGATACAACATGAAACCTTTACCTCTCAACGATGCCTCTAGACTTTCACCATGTGCCCAGCACATGTGAACTTCTAGTCAAGTCCATTCCTAACCGTTATGCCCAGGGCCAACGAGTTTCCTTGCGAAGGCACGTCCAGGTTAAAACTGGACTGGGGAAACCATTGCCACCACGCACTTTCTAAAGATAAGTGGGTGTGTCCCACGAGGGTGGGAAACAATTCACAACTCCACTGATCGATAGCTTAGTGAGGGCTACGCGTTAGAAGGCTACCAGACTTGATATTTTAATTGAGGGTTTTTGTTTAAGGTCTCATCATCTTAGTTTTATCTCATGTCTATCATTACAGGCATGCAATCCTATAGTGATAACATAACGGTAAAACATTTCAGGCATGCTTCTGCAGATAATAAAAGCAGTAAAGGATGATGTGATCATATCCTATACAAGACATTGAACCAATCCATGCCATGAAATAGGTTCAACTCTTGTCCTAGAACTCAAGCCCCAAAAACTAGACCTAACCTAGCCGACCTCTAGCTTGAACTTCAAGGGTGGCTCCAAGGTCCTTCTCTCATGGTTTAGCTCTCAAACCGTAGAGGAATACTTTCGAAGTTCCCCATAGGTTCGGCCAATGCCATGGTCTTCCTCCAAGGAAGGTGCGCCACCATGCAAGGGGACAAGACCTTTTTCGCCACCAAGCAACCAAGCACCAGCTTGCATGCGCCACCTTGCATGCTTGCGCCATCAAGCAAGATGCGAGCATCAAGGTCCAAGAAGGATGCGCCTAGCCCTTGATCTTCCTCTTAATTTTTACAAAAATAATGAAAAAGATGGCACGCAGGCCGCACAAGGATACATCGCAGGCATGCAAGAGGGGGGCTTGACTAATGATCACAACACCATGCACAATCAAGGTATTTACTCATGCAATTCTACATGCTCATGAAAAACATAAAATCTGAAATTTTACTTTTTCACAAAAACAGTTTCTTTTTCTCATCTTCTTCTCACAAGTCTTTTGGTTTATTGCGATTTATTTTTCATGATGATTTCAGAGATCCTTTCGGCTGGCAATTTTGTCAGATCAAGAGACTTGGCCAGTCCGAAGACACAATGCCCGTCCTACTTGACAAAATTACGTTCACCTTTGATCTTTAAATCAAACAAGAAAAATAGTCCAAATATCCAAAAGAGATTGAGAGGATGATAGAAACAAGAAACCCTAATTTTTCTACTTTTAGAAAAATCGATTGCCATGCATCATGCTATTTACGAAAATAGAGATATGGCATGTGAGCATGGAAGGAAAGCATAAAACATCGTTCGAGTCTTGCAAGTCGCTCTGATACCACTGTTGGGAAACCCCGGGGACATTTTACAATTTTCAGAGTTATGGACATACATTTTTCGCAGCGGAAGAATGTCCCCGAAACAGGCCAGTCCCAAAAAAAAAAAAACCAGTGAAGATCGCAAGAAAGGGAGTCGACACGATGAGTTAGGAAATACCTTAAGAGCAATGTAGAGCGATGTCGATGAAGGCGCCCAAGTGTTCGCCCTCTGCAGTCTCGCATACACGGATCTCTTGAGTTCTCTTCTTCCACGCCCGGTGCTAGCCTCGGGAAGAAGATCCAAGCCTTAGGGAGATACTCTACTTCACTTGCACCACCAAGAGAGATGATGCGCCAAGAGAAGAAGGAAGACTATCCAAAAACGCCAAGCACTAATGTTCCTTGCGCCAAGAGGAAAGGAGGAAGTGGCGTGCGGTTATGGAAGAAGGAAGATGCGCCCTTGCTCCAAGCACTCGCCCCTCTTCTTGTGTTCACGCCTTCAAGGATTAATTACCCACAAGAGGGGGCGACTAGGGTCATATTTATAGGGCAAGAGGCAGTTAGGGTAATGGCTAGGATCATGACAAGTGTAGGGCTAGGATGAGGAGGTTTGAGATAAGGAAAGTCTCCAAGACATTTCCATAATTCTCATTCAACCTTACCTTTTGTTCCCACGCCTTTCCTTGTGCGCCAAGGCCTTGCCTTGCGCCTCAAGCAATGCCATAGAGGCATCCATTCCATCCTAGGAAGAGAGGGGGAGGCGCCCTTTACTTCCATAATGAAGCAAAGGCGCCAAAATGACCCCATTATGCCCCTAGGCGCCTAATGGTTCATGTTTCTCCCCATTATACCCTTTTAGCCTATCATCTCTTCATGAGAACTTGTTATTGGGCCTCATTGGATAATGAGTTAGCCCAAACATCATTGCATAGGTTGATTAAGCACTTGGATCCAATCCAATGCAACCCTAATCCAAATGTGACCAACCATGGTCAAATACGGGTCAACCTGCCAAAAATGAAGTTTGGCTCCAATAACATTCTTCCATCTCATCAGGCCCATTGGCGCTGATGAAATCTCCCAATTAGATCCGAGTTATCCAATAACTCGATCATAAGGCTTCCCGATCAATACGAGAACTCAAGTATCAAGGTATGCGACCCTGTAGGTTCCTCTGACGCTGGCAGTGCTGACCAAAGGTCATCACAAGCAGTGAGTGGCACCTAGTAGTGCATCGCTGCTACCCAGGTCGTTGGAATGAATATCGACATCGACATCCCCATCATCGGAACTAGGTACAGATGCATTACAGTCTCTTTGCCGTACTAATATCCGATTGGACAAGTGTGTCACCACTTGTTTTCATCCAATCACATGGCTATGACTAAAATAGGTTCTCACCTGGGTATGGCCATACACTCTCTGTCATAGAACCATAAAGGAGCTCCATGGATATCATACTTCCTTAGGGAAGGGGCAAATCCTATGTCTGTCCATTGATCTTCTCATATGGGTCGTGACATGCTCAATAACAACCGTTATGACCTCCCAGCTACGGCAAGGTGTTAGGTTGTATCAAAGCAAGTCCCTAACCATATAGAATGATTAATGACCTCAAGTCAAGGGATCAATGCATCTCCTGTCACTTATGAGGATAACTCATGACACCAAGTCATAGCCTCATAGCGGGTCTATCCAGTATATCCCCAATGATATACCCATGTGTCTGCGTTAGCACCACGTGCCTAACCAGCCCACATACTAGTCTCACAAGTACCATAGCTGTCCCATATCCACTAAGGTACATCGACTGGGGATTATAATTCGAGCACAGATCCAATCTGTCTCCAGGGACATTATCATGTAAGTACACAATCGCAGGTGTAGTCAAACAATGATAACGACAATGCCAGAATGATATATAAATATCAGTGTCAAGTAGTACATAAGTTGACCAAAACTAGGTCCTAGGGCATATACACCAACACTTCATTACCTTTACTGATGACTTCAGTAGGTATGGTTATGTCTACTTAATGAGACATAAATCTGAATCCTTTGAGAGATTCAAGGAGTTCAAGAATGAAGTAGAGAACCAGCTTAGTAGATCTATTAAAGCTCTTCGATCTGATCGAGGTGGAGAGTACCTGAGCGGTGAGTTCCTTGACTATCTTAGGGAGTGTGGGATTCTATCCCAACTCACTCCTCCTGGAACGCCTCAATGGAATGGTGTGTCTGAGAGGAGAAATCGAACTTTGTTGGACATGGTTCGAACCATGATGAGTCATGCAACTCTACCACCCTCATTCTGGGGTTATGCACTTGAGACAGCTTCTCTTATACTGAATAATGTTCCATCTAAGAGTGTCTCAAAGATTCCATACGAGGTATGGAGTGGGAGACGACCCAATCTCTCTTTTATCAGGATCTGGGGATGTGAGGCTTATGTCAAATGTCAGGATTCTTGCAAGCTAGAACCCAGATCTGATAAATGTGTTTTTGTGGGGTATCCTAAGGAAACTAAAGGGTAATACTTTTATGTTCCCAATGAGAACAAAATATTTGTTGCTCGGGTCGCTGTCTTTCTAGAGAAAGAATTTCTTATGAAAGAAGCTAGTGGTAGCAAATTTGACTTGGACGAGGTCCAAGAGCAACCACAAGAGAGAGAGGTGGAACCTGAGCCACCTACACCAGTTGCTGGGCAACCTGAGGCTCAGACACAGGTCCCGCGTAGGTCTGGGAGGATTCCTCGTGCACCTGAGAGGTATGGGTCGCTGCCGACCCAACACGATGAGATCTTCATCATTGAAGATGAACCCAGGACTTATGATGAGGCGGTCAGTGGACCGGACTCCGAGAGATGGCTTGAGGCCATGCGATCCGAGATGGATTCCATGTCGGCTAACCAAGTCTGGGATTTGGTTGAGCTGCCTGATGGTGTAAAACCCATAGGCTGTAAATGGGTCTTCAAAAGGAAGACAGACATGGATGGCAATATAGTTACCTATAAGGGTAGACTAGTGGCTAAAGGATTCAAACAAATCCACAGGGTGGATTACGAAGAAACCTTCTTGCCAGTTGCCATTATCAAATTCATTCGGATTCTGCTTGCTATAGCTGCATATCACAACTATGAGATATGGCAGATGGATGTGAAGACAGCATTCCTTAACGGAAAGCTGACAAAGGATGTGTACATGACACAACCTGATGGCTTCATCCATCCTGCAGAGGCCAACAAGGTCTGCAGGCTAAAGAAATCCATTTATGGATTAAAGCAAGCATCTCGAAGTTGGAATCTTCGGTTTGATGAAGCTGTGAGAGAATATGGCTTTATTAAAAGTGAAGATGACTCCTGTGTATACAGAAAATTCAGTGGGAGCTTGGTGACTTTTCTGGTCTTGTATGTTGATGACATACTACTCATCGGAAATGACATCCCTAGTCTTCAGTCGGTGAAGACATGGTTGGGGAAGTGTTTTGAGATGAAGGACTTAGGGGAGGCCGCCTATGTCTTAGGCGTGAGGATCTACCGAGATAGATCCAAGAGGCTCCTCGCCCTTAGTCAAAGTACATACATTGATAAGGTCCTAGAAAGGTTTTATATGGAGTAATCCAAAAGAGGATACCTCCCAGTGAGACATGGCCTTACTCTCTCAAAGAATCAGTGTCCCACCACACAAGCTGAGAGGGATCACATGAGTGAAATACCCTATGCTTCGGCAGTAGGCTCAATCATGTATGCAATGTTGTGTACCAGACCAGATGTGGCTTATGCTGTGAGCATAACCAGCCGATACCAATCCAATCCGGGTCTACAGCACTGGATGGCTATAGAGAACATCCTTAAGTATCTGAGAAGAACTAAGGATTTGTTCTTGGTCTATGGGGGACAGGAAGAGCTCAGTGTCCAGGGCTACACTGATGCGTCATTCCAGTCTAACCCTAACGACTTTAGATCGCAGGCCAGCTATGTGTTCAAGATGAATGGAGGTGCTGTATGCTGGAAAAGCTTCAAGCAATCCACAATAGCTCATTCTACAACTGAAGCCGAGTATGTTGCTGCTTCTGAGGCAACCAAAGAAGCTGTTTGGATAAGGAAGTTCATATCTGATCTTCAAGTGGTTCCAACTGCTGTAGATCCCATTGAACTCTATTGTGACAACAATGGAGCCATTGCACAGGCAAAGGAACCACGGTCTCATCAAAGGTCCAAACACATACTCAGGAGATTTCACCTGATCAGAGAGATCATAGATCGGGGTGATGTTAAGATTAGCAGAGTTGATACAGAGAACAATCTAGCAGACCCACTGACCAAGGCTTTGGCGTAGCAGAAGCATGATGGTCATACTAGAGATATGGGGTTGAGATTCCTCCACCTCTAGGTCTTAGTGCAAGTGGGAGATTGTTGGTGTATATGCCCTGAGACCTATATTTGGTCAAACGTTGTACTACTTCATTATGATATTTATATCATTCTGGCATTGTCATTATCTATGTTTGTTTACATCTGTGATAATGTACTTACATGATAATGTCCCTGGAGACAAATTGGATCTGTGCTCAAAAGATTGTCCCTAGTCGATATACCTTAGTGGATAAGGGACAGCTATGGTACTTATAAGACTGGTATATGGGCTGGCTAGGCACGAGGTGCTAATGCAAACATATGAGTATATCAGTGGCGGATATACTGGACTGACCCGCTGTGAGGCTATGACTTAGTGTCATGAGTTATCCTCACAAGTGATAGGAGATGCATTGATCCTTAGACTTGAGGTCATTGACTCTTCTATATGGTTAGGGATATACTTTGATGCAACCTAACGCCTCGCCGTAGCTGGGAGGTTATAAGAGTTGTCATTGAGTATGTCACGACCCATATGAGAAGACCAACTGACAGATAAAGGATTTGCCCCTTCCTCATGGAAGCATGATATCCATGAAGCTCCTCTATGGTCTATGACTGAAAGTGTATGGCCATACCCAGGTAAAGACCTGATTTAGTCATAGACATGTGATTGGATGAAAACAAGTGATGACACACTTGTCCAATCGGATATCAGTTCGGCAAAGGGACTGTAATGTATCTGCACCTGTTGCGATGATGGGGATGTCAATGTCGATATCCATTCTGATGACTTGGGTAGCAGCGATGCACTGCTAGGTGCCACTCACTGCTTGTGAGACCTTAGGTCTGCACTGCCAACGTCAAAGGAACCTACAGGGTCACACACCAAGACACTCGAGTTCTCGTATTGATCGGGAAGCCATATGATCGAGTTATTGGATAACTCGGATCTATTTTAGAGATTTCATCAGCGCCAATGGGCCTGATAAGATGGAAGAAACTTATTGGAGCCAACTTCTATTTTTGGCATATTGGCCGAATTAACCATGGTTAGCCTCATTTGACCATGAGTTAAGTTGGATCGGATCCAATAGCTTGGTTAACATGGGTAATGGTCTTTGGGCTAGGCCCATTGCTAAGTTGGGCTCACTAATAAGTTGTCATGAAGAGAAGAAGGGCTAGAAGGGTATAATGGGGACAAGTCTTCTCCCCTAGGCGCCTATGGGCATAATGGGGATAAGTGGCACAATTTGCTTCATAAGGAAGCAATTGGCGCCTCCCCCCTTTATCCCTTATGGTATGAATGCCTCTATGGCATTGCTTGTGGCGCAAGGCAAGGCCTTGGCGCACAAGGAAAGGCGTGGGCACAAAAGGAATGGTTGAATGAGAATTATGGAAATGTCTTGGAGACTTTCCTTGCCTCAAACCTTCTCATCCTAGCCGCCCACTTGTCTTGATCCTAGCCTTTCACAAACGACCTCTTGCCCTATAAAAGAGCACCTAGCCGCCCCCTCTCATAAGTGACAATTCCTTGGAGGCGTAAGCAATAGAGAGGGGCAAAATCTTGGAGGCTCTTGGCGCAACTTCTCTTCCTCCAACATCTAGCCGCAAGCACAAATCTTCTTCTCCTCCTCTTGGCGCAAGAAGGACTTGGACTTGACGACTACTTCTCCTCTCCTTCTTCTTGGCGCATACACCTTGGAGGTAGTGCAGAGTTGAAGAGGGCGAACATAAGGTTTGGATCTTCTTCTTGAGGCTAGCACCAAGCGCGGAAGAAGAGAGCTCGAGGAGTCCGTGTGTGTGAGACTGCAGAGGGCGAACACGTGGGCGCCTATCTCGACATCGGCATCTCTTTGCTCGCTTAAGGTACTTTCTATCACATCGTGTCGATCCCCTCGCTTGACGATCTGCACTGGGTTTTTGGGACTGGCCTATTTCGGGGACATTGATTCCGCTACGCATGTATTGTCTTAATGCCAAAAATTTGTAAAATGTCCCCGGGGTTTCCCAACAGACCAGGGATATCGTTTCCGATGAGTAGTATGTCATCGACATACAAGACCAGAAAAGTCACCAAGCTCCCACTAAATTTTTTGTACACACAGGCGTCATCTTGACTTTTAATAAAGCCATAGTCTCTCACAGCCTCATCAAATTGAAGATTCCAACTTCGAGATGCTTGCTTTAATCCATAAATGGATTTCTTTAGCCTGCAGACCTTATTGTCATCTGCATGATGGATGAAGCCATCAGATTGTGTCATATACACATCCTCTATCAACTTTACATTAAGGAATGCTGTTTTAACATCTATCTGTCATATCTCATAGTCATGATATGTAGCTATAACAAGCAGTATCCGAATGGACTTGATCATAGCAACTGGCGAAAAGGTTTCATCATAGTCCACCCCGTGGACTTGCTTGAATCCTTTAGCCACAAATCTACCCTTAAAGGTAACTATGTTGCCATCCATGTCAGTTTTCCTCTTAAAGACCCATTTACAGCCTATGGGTTTTATCCCATCAAGCAGCTCAACCAAATCCCAGACTTGGTTAGCTGACATGGAATCCATATCTGGTCGCATGGCCTCAAGCCATCTCTCGGAGTCTGATCCAGTGACCACCTCATCATAGGTCCTGGGCTCATCCTCAATGATGAAGATCTCGTCGTGTTCGGTCGGCAACAACCCATACCTCTCAGGTGCACAACGAATCCTCCTAAACCTACGTGGGACCTGTGTCTGAGCCTTAGGTTGCAAAGCAATCGGTGCAGGTGGCTCAAGTTCCATCTCTGTGTCCTATGGTTGCACTTGGACCTCATCCAAGTCAAAGTTGCTCCCACTAACTTCTTTCATGAGAAATTCATTCTCTCGAAAGACAGCACCCCAAGCAACAAAGACTTTGTTCTCAATAGGGATATAGAAGTAGTATCCTTTAGTTTCCTTAGGATACCCCACAAACACACATTTATTAGATCTAGGTTCTAGCTTGCTAGAATCCTGACGTTTGATATAAGTCTCATATCCCCATATCCTGATAAAAGAGAGGTTAGGGCATCTCCCACTCCATACCTCGTATGGTATCTTGGAGACACTCTTAGATGGAACGTTATTCAGTATAAGAGAAGCTGTCACAAGTGCAAAACCCCAAAATGAGGGGAGTAGAGTTGCATGCCTCATCATAGACCGAACCATGTCCAACAAGGTTCGATTTCTCCTCTCAAACACACCATTCCATTGAGGTGTTCTAGGAGGAGTGAGTTGGGATAGGATCCCACACTCACTAAGATAGTCAAAGAACTCACCGCTCAGGTACTCTCCACCATGATCTAATCGAAGAGTTTTGATGGATCTACCAAGCTGGTTCTCTATTTCATGTCTGAACTCCTTAAATTTCTCAAAGGATTCAGACTTATGTCTCATCAAATAGACATAATCATATCTACTGAAGTCAAGTCATCAGTAAATATGATGTAGTTATACCCTCCTCTAGCTTGTTTATTGAATGGCTCACACACATCACTGTGTATGAGGTCCAATAAACCTCCTTCCCTCTCACTAGTCTTGGTGAAGGGTGCTTTTGTCATCTTCCCTAATAAACAAGTCTCATAAGTATCAAACTCCTCCAAGGAGCTTGAATCTAACAACCCATTTGCATGGAGTTGTTGAATGCGATTCTTGTTTATATGGGCTAATCGACAAGTCTCATAAGTATCAAACTCCTCCAAGGAGCTTGAATCACTCAGTTTGATCCTTTTATTATTTATGTTACAGATAGAGCCATCCATCTCCAAGACATATAAACCATTGCATAAAGTACCCTTCCCATAAAACATATTTGCAAATGAAAAAGAAAAAAGTTCTCCTTTATTTCAAATTTAAATCCTTTCTTTGCTATGCAAGGAATGGATACAATGTTTTTAGTAAGTGAAGGTACATGATAGCAATGATCTAACTCTAACTGAAGTCCAGAAGGCAAGGAGAGAGTCAAAACTCCTACAGCACTGGGTTCAACCTGTGCGCCGTTTCCAACCTGTAGGTCAATCTCTCCAGGCTGCACCGATCTACTTTTCTTGAGCCCCTACGTATTTGTACAAATATGAGCTCTGCATGCAGTATCCAATACCCATGACATAGAAGTAGAATGGTTGACTTCGGTAACATAAATACCTGAGCAAGAAGACGAAGCTTTGCCTCTCTTCTTCTCATTCTGAAGTCACACCATGTCCTTCAACATGTGAGGCGGCCCTCCACATGAATAGTGCATGTTATTCCTAATCCTTTCCATCTTTAATTTAAGAACATCGGATAAACCTTTCGGCTCAACACACTAAATGTCAACTTTAGGAGGATTGAGCCTAACCAATTCATCATAGAGCAGCTTTAGATTAGAAATAATCTCATAGGCACTCTTCAATTCATATTGCCCTCGAAACTCGAATGCAATTCGAGAGTGAAGCATCCTTCTCAAATAAGGTAAGCATACAAGTATAATTTTTCTAGATTAATGTTGATTGATTGGCCTTATGTTTACATTTAGTCTATTATGTTATTTGTTGGGAAGAGGACTCCTCTAGAATCCAAAAAAAAAAGTGATAAAAAGCATGTATCTATCTATGTGGGTACATGCCCAAACAAAAAAGAAAATAAAAAACATATATCTATGTGAGTATGTGCCAAAAAAAATGACATTAACTCCGCTATCTTCAGCTATGAGTTCTATTGTGCATATAGGCACACTTTGAATTTGTCACTAGCTAAGTAACAGAGAGGCATTCACCATAAGTATTTTCCTTTATTGCAGAAAAGTTGGTAGACGATTAAAAGACAGTCGCAACTTCGCTAGCTTAAAGATATGAGTTCTATTACATCGGCTATGTGGTCGGTGTACTCTAAACTCATCACCAGTAAAAAAGGTAGTAATTGAATTAGAGAATGCTAAAAATAAATGTAGAAAAAGATTTTGGATATCCTATTCTTGTAAACAAAAACATTGTATTATTGAATTGAATACAAGGTGAATTCATGAGATTGAGATCCAGTTTATTATGCAAGTTGCAAACTTTGTTTGTCATGGACTATGAATCATAAGAATTAAATTCTAAGAACAGTTTATTTCTCTAGGAATCTTGTGACATGAGTTAGGAGTCATTGATGTGTTATTATATTTTGGAAATTTATTTTTTATAAGTGAGTTATCTTCTACGTACTCAGCATTACCCTGTGGTTAATCTATTTGCTTGAGGACAAGCAAAAGTTTAAGTCTAGAGAGATTTGATGTCATGCATTTATATAGTGTTTTTGCTATGCTTTTTATACAAAATCTATTTCTATCATGTTTGACTTAAATTCTTATGTTTGTTCGGAATCTTCACCCCTCTTCGCTTGTGTCATATTTCAGGGGAAAACGACCTATTTTCGATGGATTTTGAAGGATCCGAGTGCACCAATGGATTCCACACATCAGGACAAAGCTGCCTAGCAAATTTCATGTAAATCGGAGCATATTTGGAAATTACGGTCTGCCTGTGATTTCCATCACAGTTGTAACTCTAGGGAAGATTACATAAGAAATTATGGTCTGCCTATGATATTTATCATGACCGTAACTCCCTCGGTGCGAATCGTAGAAGTTACCGAGAAGATTACAACGATGCCATGATCTTCATCACGGCCATGATCCAAAATATCAATACATCAAAAATATCAATACATCAAAGCAACTTTAGCATTAAATTAAATATTTTAATACATCCAAAATAGTTTAAGAGAATCACATCCAAAATATCACAAGTTCACATAATCACAATTCACAAATCACAACAACAAATACTTTAAAGTTTAAATCTCATCAACACATACAAAATAGTTCAACAGAAGTACAAAACCACATCCAAAATATCACAATTCACAAGTTCACATAATTCCAGCCTCCAGAATTCAACTTCACTACAGAGTACAAAATTCCAATCCAGAATTCACAAGTTCAAATCTTCAATAGCTCCACTGCACAATTCACAAGTTCACAGCACTCAGCTCCAGGCCTCCACAGGCTCCACGACTCCACTCCATAGCTGTTAGGGAATGCCGGGTGTAATTTAAAATTTTGCAGTCCCAGGATGCAGCGGAAGAAGCATTACACCCGAAACACATTCCGGTCCCAAGGATCCATGCGAGAGAGAAGACACAAGGATGTGTTAGAGATGTACCTCTTTTGCTTGTCTAGATGTCGAAGCCATGTTGAAGGCGCCCAAGTGTTCGCCCTCTACAAGTATCCACGCGTCGACTCCTTGATCGTTGCTCCCTTCCACGCTCGGTGCTAGCCTCGGGAAGAGAATCAAGCCTTCACTCCACTTGCGCCACCTTCAAGAGAAGTTGCGCCAAGGAGGGAATAGGGAAGATATCGCCAAGAACTTCCCTCTTCTTCTTTGCTTGCGCCACCTTTAAGCAAGATGCACTAATGGCAATGAGAGGGAGAGGGCTTGCGACAATAGAAGGAGAAGCCACCAAGCCCAATTTCTCTTTGCGCCAAGAAGAGGAGAAGAAGAAAGGATGTCTTTCGACCACTTGGAAGAAGGTTGCGCCAAGCCTTTGTTGTTATCACCCTTTGCCCTTCCTCACGCCTCTCTATGTATGTTCACGCCTCCTAGAAGTCGAACATTGGAAGGGGTGGTAAGGGGTCCTATAAATAGGACAAGAGGTGGTTTGGGCAAGGGCTAGGATCATGCCAAGTGTATGGCTAGGATGAGGTGTATTGAAGTAAGGAAAGTCTCCAAGACTTTTTCCATAAACTTCATTCAACCTATCCATAAAAGTCCAAGCACTATATCAGCCCAAGACATGCCTCAAATGCATTCTTACCATCAAAGGCTAAGTGGCTAGGCGCAACATGAAGAATTCGGCTAGGGTAAGGGTTTGGGTGCATGTAGGGTTCATAAGGAAAGTCTCCAAGACTTTACCATAAACATCTTCCTACTTCTCATATGCGCCCAAGCTCTTTCCAAAAGAGTCCTCAAGCCATATCAGCCCCAAGACTTGCCTTAGAGGCAAGTATTCCATCCAAGGAAGAAGGGCTAGGCGCCCTTTACTTCCATAATGAAGCAAAGGCGCCTCCCTCACCCCATTATGCCCCTAGGCGCCAATGGGGTGAGATTTCTCCCTATTATACCCTTTTAAGCCAATTCCTCTTCATGAAAACTAATTATTGGGCCTCATTGGAAAATGAGCTTGCCCAAACTTCATGGCATGGGTTGATTAAGCCATTGGATCTAATCCAATGCAACCCTAATCCAAATGTGACCAATCTAGGTCAATTTCGGGTCAACCTGCCAAAAATGAAGTTTGGCTCCAATAACTTTCTTCCAACTCATCAGGCCCATTGACGCTGATGAAATCTTCCAAATGGATCCAAGTTATCCAATAACTTGATCCTAAGGCTTCTGAATAAAGCAACGTCAAGAGTCTATTGCGTGTGACCCCGTAGGATCCATATGACGATGGCATGTTGGGGTATGCCCTTAAGGCTAATGTTTGAGGCCTTAGGATTCTATGAGTATCATGTAATAAACGCTTATGTTTATAAAGGCATGGTTGTTATTCAGTATGTTACATTGTCTGTTGCAATAAGTGTACTTCTGAATAATGTCTCAATGCTGTTCAGCTAGGCTGACATGCTATATGTCCTTAGTCGAGATATCTTAGTGAACATGAGACAGCCTTGATATGGTTAAGACTAATGTGTGTTCTAATCTTATAGGATGCTTCGAGCATGGAATAAGATGTAGACTCATGGGTACATTGGATGTACTGGACAGACCCTACTAGGATATTCAATTGCTTGTCACAATGTGAATAATCCTTGTGTGCAACAAGTGGCATACTTCCTCTGACTTGAGATCACTTGTGTTTCTAAATGATGATTGTCATTGTTTTGAGGTAGTTCAATATCATTTGAAATATAATGGTTATAGACTATATTGGATAATGATCATGAGTCAGGTTAGGGCACTAGTGATAGATACAGGATTGCTGTCTCCTTGTTTAAGGAGTGTGATGTTCTAAAGGGGCCCCCCTGAATGAGATGATTGAGAATAGTGTATGGCCATACCCTGATGATTATGTTCATCTGATCTAATCATGCTCATCATATTGGAGCTACAGGCTTGACACGCTTGTCCAATAAGAACATCCAGTGGCAAAGGAAACTTGTATGCCTCGTGAAGTGGATTCACACTTGTGCTATGGTTTGGGTGTAGTCTTGGAAGACTCTTTCCTTTATATCGGAAGACAGTGATGTGTGGCTAGATACCTCTCACTGATCATGGTAACGTAAGTTATCGTTACCGACATTTAAAGGAAACCCTCAGGGTCGCACAATTTGGTGATATGGCTTACTTAAGTCAGATCGTGTGGACTGAATTGTTTTGGTTCAGTTTAAAGGAGTTTAAACTCTGATTGTAAGTGAGATCTGGTCTGATCATGTTTGATTGATTAGGGCTTGAGATCGGTAAGCTTCGATCGAGAGTGTGGATGCTAGATCGGTGAGATCAAGAGCATCTAGAGATGTACGGTTAGATCTTGAACCTTCATGGTTCATATGAGATTTAGACCATGGCTTGGCTTGGTTCGATTTTTCATTTGGACCAAATGAAATTGGACCAAATTCAATTGAACCGGTTCACATAAGTGAACGCATGGTTCAATTGAGTTGGCATTTTGGAATGGTTCAAAAGACATGAACGCATGTCTTGATGACTTTCCTTTTATGGAAGTCTTGAAACGCCAAAACGCCTATGTTGACTCAACGCCTCTAGGCTTCGATGCTCTCTCTTGGGTGAGGTATCGTTTGCACAAGGTGGAAGGGTTTTCGAAGAGCAAGACGCTTTCATCTCATCTCCTAAACACAAAGGACAACTTGGCAATTTTTGCTAGCACAAGAGTTGCGCAAGGAGGAAGCCTTCATCCCTTGTGTGTGACATCTTTGGAGAAGATCTCTCTTGATCTTTGCTTCCAAGCCGACAACCATTCCAATGGCGTTGGTATGATCCCTTTGAGATCTTTTTCGTTTATGCAATGAGTTAATCATATGATCTACATGCGGTCTTGAGGGTGACACCCCTAAATTTTTTATATGCGCCGCCCCCTTTAGGGTTTCACCCCCTTGCGCTCCCCCTTGAAGGGGACTTTCAAATGGTATCAGAGCTTATGGTTCTTGTAGATTCATATGATTGCTTTGAAGTGTTTGTGATCCATAGATGATGCTATGTTGCGCTTACTTGATGCTTTGTTTACATGCGTTTACATGATGCTATGCGCATGTTGTTTGTTTGCGCTTGTATCATTGTTTCAAGATGTTTGCGCTTATGCCTAGATCTAAGAGTTAACAACATGCTAGATATTTTCTCAAGTGCCGCATGTTGTTTGTTTGCGCATTGTTGTAGATGTTTTATCAAAACTTACATCTTGCGCGCTTATCACCATTAGATCTACATGGCGCCTGCTATAAACCCTTAGACGGGTTAGTAGGGTTGAAGTCATCCTATAAGTAAGATCCAACCAGTCTGATCAGACCATCTGACAGCCTAGATGGGTCGACCAGATGGCACCTGTGCGCAAGCACGAGGTGGCTATAGGTCGACTGCGGACAGGCGTGTAGCGAGGTCTGGTTGAGACAACCATTGAACACACATGAGTTAGGCCCAGGGTCACACCCGCTTGCCAGAACTCATGAGGTTGTTCAGCCCTTGGCGCATGCATGGTTGACCATTAGGTCAACTCAAGTCAGTTAGGACTTGGTGCATGCAAGGGCAGTGGATCTAACTAGATGGATGAGTGGATCCCTATTAATGGACCGTTGTAAGGTAGTAGGGCACATAAGACAAGTAAAATTGATTCCAATGGGATTTCAAAAATTTTATTTTGTCTATGGATCACATGTTGATTGATTGATGCCATGATGCTTGTTTATTTAATCTTATGTGGGTTGCCCTTTAATGTGTGCAGTGCTGGGGCCTGCGAGCCTGGTAAATTGTAAATTATTATTTTTGTGATCTGCGAATCACATTTTTAATTAATTTATTGTATAATTGACCTGCGAGTCAAACTTGTCTAGATAGATTAAAATGTATTTTAATTAGACAAGAGCACAAAAGCACACATCGCAGAGGTGCATTCAGCTGGTGGGCGCACCTGCGCTGCATTGAGCGCTAGGGCCCTGGGTTGGACCAGATGAGATGCAAAAGACCCAAGAAGAGCAAGTGAAGACTTAAGTTGATTTAAGGTCTTACTTAGGCTCTATGGGCTTTTACCACATAAGATCCATGCTTTCTTTTATTTTCTAAAATACTTAGAATTGCATGAGTTATTTATCTTCTGCTATAGCCATAGGATTTGCCTGATAGTAAGAAGATAAAAGACCGTTAAAATCCAACGCTAAAATATCAAGCACGTAATGCCTTCTGACGCGAAACCTCACTGTTCTGACTATCTTTGGAGCCGTGTTGTACCCACTCAGTGGGCACGTCCATCTATCTTCAGACGGTGCGGGATTTCACCTGCGTGTTACAGAGAAGGGATTTATCGCTTCTCGTTGCTCAGCATAGCACGTGGTGGTCCAGGGAGTAGGTCGGGTCAGCTTGACCATGTAGGCTACATATGTGGCGCATATGGTAGCACATGGAGGCAGCCATCTGTGGGATCAGAGACTGTGTTGTACCAACTCAGTTGGCACAGTCTGCTGGATTGCCCAGATGAAGGGGAATCGCACGGGTTGGCGATTGGCAGGGACTGCCTACCAGAAATTAGTACTCGTACTCTCTGTGCATCTTATCTCGCCTGAGCGGGACGCGGAGACCAAGTATGAAATCTGGATCCCATCTCACTAAAAGAGTTCTACTCTTTCGGGCTGTTTTGCTGGATTTTTCAGCCAGATAAAAATAGTGAGAAAAAGAATCATTCTTAAGTCCTGATTGATTCTTAACATTGATACTGACCTTGCTGTTCTTGCATTGTTGTAGATTCCTGCAGCAACGAACACCATGAGCTTCAATGTGCGATCCCTACTGGAAAGGGAGAAGTTTGCTGGGCCAAACTTCTCAGACTGGTTCGGACACCTTAAGATCGTTCTTAAGGCAGAGAGAAAACTGTATGTCCTCGAGACGGCTGTGCCGCCTCAACCCGCTGCGAACGCCGCAAGGGCGGTTCGTGATGCCTATGAAAAGCATGTCAATGATAGCATTGATGTCGCTTGCCTGATGCTAGCGTCTATGACGCCACCGCTGCAGCGTCAGCATGAGGATATGTCGGCTATAGAGATTATAGCGAACCTCAAGATGCTGTATGCTGCACAGGCGAGGACTGAACGCTATAATCTGACCAAGCTTTTCTTTCAGAGCAAACTGGCTGAAGGGAGCCCAGTGGGAGCTCACGTGCTCAAGATGATTGGGCACAAGGAGGCTCTGGAGAAACTGGGGCATACCGTCAACCAGGAGCTTGCTGTAGACATTATTCTGCAGTCTCTCCCGCCCTCTTTCGATGCGTTCATTATTAACTTTAATATGAACAAAATCGATTGTACTCCGGCAGAGCTGCTGAATATGCTCTTGACTACTGAGGAGACTCTGAAGGGAAAGCCTTCAACCTCTGTCTTAATGGTTCCTTCTAGGAACAAGAAGAAGGGGAAGAAGGGCAAAGCCCCTGTCAAGAACTACAGTAAGGCTCTGAAACAGAAGGTTAAGTGGTCAAAGGACAACAGGTGTTTCCACTGTGGCCAGCTGGGTCACTGGAAAAAGGACTGTAAAGCGCTCCAAGGAGATAAGAGGGGAAGCATCGCTTCTGGCTCAGGTATATACGTGACGGAAGTCATGGTTTCATCTTCTTCTATTTCATGGGTGTTGGACACTGCATGTGGAGTTCACATTTGTTCAAATGTACAGGAACTCAAGAGAAGAAGACAGGTGGGACAGCATGAGATGGACCTACGCGTTGGAAACGGGGCACGGGTTGCTGCTGTTGCTGTAGGGGATTATTACATCTCATTACCATCTGGCATTGTATTAGAATTAAACAATTGTTACTTTGTACCCAGTATTACCAAAAATATTATCTCTATTCCTGCTCTTGTCAGGAAAGGGTTTTCCTTTGAATGCAAGATTTCAAAGTGTTATCTTACTCTTTATAATATTGTTTATGCTACTGGTTCAATTAACAATGGGTTATTCATGTTGGACATGGAATATTCTATACAAAATATTGATAATAAGAAAGCCAAGTATGCTGATGACAGCACCTTGCTATGGCATAGTCGTTTAGGCCATATTAACAAGAAGCGCATTAAGCGGTTGCATGATCATGGACTGCTGGGATCATTCTCCTATGAGGAGATTGATACATGCAAAGCTTGTTTATTGGGTAAAATGACGAAGTCTCCTTTTCCTAATAAAGGTCAAAGGGCTTCAGGTTTACTTGACCTTATACACAGTGATGTGTGTGGGCCGTTTAGTAGACATGCCAGAGGTGGCTATTCGTACTTCATTACCTTTACTGATGATTTCAGTAGGTATGGTTATGTCTATCTTATGAGACATAAGAATGAATCTTTTGACAAGTTCAAAGAGTTCAAGAATGAAGTACAGAATCAGCTAGGCCGAAATATCAAGGCACTTCGTTCTGATCGAGGTGGAGAATACTTGAGTCATGCGTTTACTGACTATCTAAAAGAGTGTGGGATTATCTCACAGCTCACTCCGCCAGGAACACCGCAATGGAATGGTGTGTCCGAGAGGAGAAATAGAACGTTACATGATATGGTTCGTTCTATGATGAGTCAGGCTACTTTACCTTACTCCTTTTGGGGATTTGCACTGGAAACAGCTGCAAAGGTACTAAACCGAGTGCCATCCAAGGCAGTTTCAAAGACGCCATATGAGTTGTGGTATGGGAAACAGCCGAGCTTGACATTTATAAAGATCTGGGGTTGCGAGGCTTATGTCAAAAAGCTCGCCTCTGGGAAACTAGAGAGCAGATCTGAGAAATGCATCTTTGTCGGTTACCCTAAGGAAACTAAGGGTTATTATTTCTACGATCCCAAAGAGAACAAGGTATTTGTTGCTCGGACGGCAATATTTCTTGAGAAGGAGTTTCTTCTGCAAGAAGCCAGTGGGAGAGAAATAAAGCTGGATGAGAATCCAGAGGAAGGACAAAGTAGTCAAGCACAGTTGGATGTGCATGAGCCGGTAGAGCAGGTTATTGAACAACCTGAGGCTCAGATATCACGGGAACCGCGAAGATCGGGAAGGATCCGTCGTCAACCTGAGCGTTATGACGGAGTCTACATCATTGATAATGATGAACCCCTAACTTATGCGGATGCGGTCAGTGGACCGGAGTCAGCTAGATGGCTTGAAGCTATGCGAGCCGAGATGGACTCCATGTCAGATAACCAAGTCTGGGATTTGGTTGATCCGCCTCCGGGAGTGATCCCTATAGGCTGTAAATGGATCTTCAAGAAGAAGATTGACATGGATGGTAACGTAGTTACCTATAAAGGCAGGCTAGTAGCGAAAGGTTTCAAACAAATCTACGGGATAGATTATGATGAAACTTTCTCTCCTGTAGCCATGTTCAAGTCTATTCGGATTCTTTTCGCAATAGCTGCATATTATGATTATGAGATCTGGCAAATGGATGTGAAGACGGCTTTCCTTAATGGAAATCTGGATGAGGATGTGTATATGACACAACCTAAAGGTTTCACTAATCCATCAGATCGTCATAAAATATGCAAGTTAAAGAAGTCCATTTATGGACTTAAACAAGCATCTAGAAGCTGGAATATTCGTTTTGATGAATCAATCTCTGAGTTTGGTTTCATCAAGAATGAAGATGACCCGTGTGTATATAAGAGGTTTAGTGGGAGCGTAATTACTTTCCTAGTCCTCTACGTCGATGATATCTTAATCATTGGAAACGATATTCCTGAACTGCATGCTGTTAAAGCATGGTTAGGAAAATGTTACCAGATGAAAGATCTAGGAGAAGCAGCCTATGTACTAGGTGTGAAGATCTACAGGGATAGATCTAAGAGGCTTCTCGGGCTGTGCCAGAGTACTTACATCGATAAAGTCCTGGAGAGATTTCATTTAGAGAATTCTAAAAGAGGATATCTTCCAGTCAGACATGGTCTGAATCTTTCGAAGAGTCAGTGTCCACAAACACAGACTGAGAAAGATGAAATGGACAATACGCCTTATGCTTCGGCTATTGGATCCATTATGTATGCGATGTTGTGTACTCGCCCAGACGTCGCTTACGGGTTAAGCGTGACCAGTCGGTTCCAAAGTAATCCAGGTATGGCGCACTGGATTGCAGTCAAGAACATTTTAAAATATCTTCGGAGGACCAAAGATATGTTCTTGATATATGGTGGTCAGGAAGAACTCAGTATTGAAGGATATACTGACGCTTCGTTCCAGTCGGACCAGGATAATTTCCGATCGCAATCAGGCTATGTTTTTAGCTTGAATGGTGGAGCAGTGGTGTGGAAGAGTTTCAAACAGTCTACTGTTGCTGATTCCACAACAGAAGCCGAGTATGTTGTAGCCTCGGAAGCATCCAAGGAGGCAGTGTGGATTCGTAAGTTCATTCAGGAACTTGGTGTCGTTCCTTCGAGTGCAGATCCTTTGGTTATCTTCTGTGATAACACTGGAGCAATCGCACAAGCAAAGGAACCACGGTCGCACCAGAAGTCCAAGCACATACAGAGACGGTTTCACTTGATCCGGGAGATCATTGATCATGGCGAGATCAAAATCTGCAAGGTTCATACAGATGACAATCTGGCTGACCTGCTTACCAAGCCTCTGGCGCAGCAGAAGCATGAGAAGCACTGTAATAATATGGGTTTGAGATTTCTCAACCATTAGATTAAGTGCAAGTGGGAGGTTGTTGGGGTATGCCCTTAAGGCTAATGTTTGAGGCCTTAGGATTCTATGAGTATCATGTAATAAACGCTTATGTTTATAAAGGCATGGTTATTATTCAGTATGTTACATTGTCTGTTGCAATAAGTGTACTTCTGAATAATGTCTCAATGCTGTTCAGCTAGGCTGACATGCTATATGTCCTTAGTCGAGATATCTTGGTGAACATGAGACAGCCTTGATATGGTTAAGACTAATGTGTGTTCTAATCTTATAGGATGCTTCGAGCATGGAATAAGATGTAGACTCATGGGTACATTGGATGTACTGGACAGACCCTACTAGGATATTCAATTGCTTGTCACAATGTGAATAATCCTTGTGTGCAACAAGTGGCATACTTCCTCTGACTTGAGATCACTTGTGTTTCTAAATGATGATTGTCATTGTTTTGAGGTAGTTCAATATCATTTGAAATATAATGGTTATAGACTATCTTGGATAATGATCATGAGTCAGGTTAGGGCACTAGTGATAGATACAGGATTGCCGTCTCCTTGTTTAAGGAGTGTGATGTTCTAAAGGGGCCCCCCTGAATGAGATGATTGAGAATAGTGTATGGCCATACCCTGATGACTATGTTCATCTGATCTAATCATGCTCATCATATTGGAGCTACAGGCTTGACACGCTTGTCCAATAAGAACATCCAGTGGCAAAGGAAACTTGTATGCCTCGTGAAGTGGATTCACACTTGTGCTATGGTTTGGGTGTAGTCTTGGAAGACTCTTTCCTTTATATCGGGAGACAGTGATGTGTGGCTAGATACCTCTCACTGATCGTGATAACGTAAGTTATCGTTACCGACATTTAAAGGAAACCCTCAGGGTCTTACAATTTGGTGATATGGCTTACTTAAGTCAGATCGTGTGGACTGAATTGTTTTGGTTCAGTTTAAAGGAGTTTAAACTCTGATTGTAAGTGAGATCTGGTCTGATCATGTTTGATTGATTAGGGCTTGAGATCGGTAAGCTTCGATCGAGAGTGTGGATGCTAGATCGGTGAGATCAAGAGCATCTAGAGATGTACGGTTAGATCTTGAACCTTCATGGTTCATATGAGATTTAGACCATGGCTTGGCTTGGTTCGATTTGTCATTTGGACCAAATGAAATTGGACCAAATTCAATTGAACCGGTTCACATAAGTGAACGCATGGTTCAATTGAGTTGGCGTTTTGGAATGGTTCAAAAGACATGAACGCATGTCTTGATGACTTTCCTTTTATGGAAGTCTTGAAACGCCAAAACGCCTATGTTGACTCAACGCCTCTAGGCTTCGATGCTCTCTCTTGGGTGAGGTATCGTTTGCACAAGGTGGAAGGGTTTTCGAAGAGCAAGACGCTTTCATCTCATCTCCTAAACACAAAGGACAACTTGGCAATTTTTGCTAGCACAAGAGTTGCACAAGGAGGAAGCCTTCATCCCTTGTGTGTGACATCTTTGGAGAAGATCTCTCTTGATCTTTGCTTCCAAGCCGACAACCATTCCAATGGCGTTGGTATGATCCCTTTGAGATCTTTTTCGTTTATGCAATGAGTTAATCATATGATCTACATGCGGTCTTGAGGGTGACACCCCTAAATTTTTTATATGCGCCGCCCCCTTTAGGGTTTCACCCCCTTGCGCTCCCCCTTGAAGGGGACTTTCATGGCAATGATGTAAACATCATAAATAGTGAGGGGTATCTAGTAACACATCACTACTACCCATGTCATAGGACTCAAGTCATTATGGCAACAACTCCTAACAAGCAACGAGGATTCCCATTGCATTACAGATCCCTTTGCCTAAGCTGATATCCTGCCATTGGATTAGTCTCAAGTTTATTATCCAATGCATTGGTCATGACTCAACAAGTGTGGCCACACATTCCTGTCATGCACCAATAAGGTAGGGCGCCCCGAGGTGGATATCATGCTTCCTCTGAAGGAAGGGGCAAATCCTACTATTGGTCATCCATGTCTCTACTTGACTTATGACATGCCCAATGACAGTCGATTTGGTCTCCCAATTACGGAGAGATGTAAGACTGTATTAAAGTATACCCATCATCAAATCTAAACATGAATACCTCAAGTCTAAGGATCAATGCAAACCTCTTGCATGTGAGATTGACTTGTTGACTAGACAAGTCAATCCTCACGGTGGATCACTCCAGTTCATCCAATGCACCTGTATGTCTGCGTTACTGTGCCCCGCACCTAACCAGCCCATACACCAGTCTCACATGTACCAAAGCTGTCCCATATCCGCTAAGATACCTTGTCTGGGGATAGCTTATGAGAACGGATCTAATCCAAACTCCTGGGACATTATTTATGCAACTCAATACATCAACGCAGGTAGAGAAGTCTGCATAATAACGACCATGCCTATATAAATAGTAATAGTTCTATCAAAGTACATTCAAACAATGCCTGACCATGTCCATACATTGGTCTTCAGGGCATATACACCAACAATAGCTCCACGCCTCCATAGGACCATAGCTCTACTGCTCCTAGAATTAAATTCCAGTCCACTTGGCGTCTGGTAAGGATGGTGAAGCCATGATTCTGTGAAGGGCAAGGGTGTCTGCCGACTGCCGAGTGGTGATTTGGCGATAATGGTGAGGCTGCGATGCGCGAAGGAGACTGGGCGAGGGCGACTTGTTAGGGAATGCCGGGTGTAATTTAAAATTTTGCAGTCCCAGGACGCAGCGGAAGAAGCATTACACCCGAAACACATTCCGGTCCCAAGGATCCATGCGAGTGAGTACACACAAGGATGTGATAGAGTTATACCTCTTTCGCTTGTCTAGATGTCGAAGCCATGTTGAAGGCGCCCAAGTGTTCGCCCTCTACAAGTGTCCACGCATCGACTCCTTGATCGTTGCTCCCTTCCACGCTTGGTGCTAGCCTCGGGAAGAGAATCAATCCTTCACTCCACTTCTATTGCGCCACCTCCAAGATGAAAACGCCAAGAAGGGATGAAGAGGAAGATGATGCCGCCAAGATGTATCCCTTTTCTCCTTGCTTGCGCCACCTTCAAGCAAGATGCGCCAATGGCTATGAGAGGAAGAGAGCTTGCGGCAATAGAAGGAGAAGCCACAAAGCCCAATCACTCTTTGCGCCAACAAGAGGAGAAGAAGAAAAGATGTTTTCGGCCACTTGGAAGAAGGGTTGCGCCAAGCCTTAGTTGTTGTCACCCTTTGCCTTTGCTCACGCCTCCTACAAGTCCTTCACACGAAAATCAATCCTTGAGATGGATGACTAGAGTCCTATTAATAGAACAAGGGGCGGCTAGAGCAATGGATGGGATCATGCCAAGTGGGCGGCTAGGATAAAGGAGTCTTGAGGTAAGGAAAGTCTCCAAGACTTTACCATAAATCTCATTCAGCCTTTCCTAATTTTCCCAATGGCCATATCAGCCCAAAGCATACCTTGTATGCACTAATTCCATCCAAGGAAGTAGGGCTAGGCGCAACTTCCATGAAGAATTCGGCTAGGGCGGTTTCTTGGGAGAAATTAGGGTTTGGGGTAAGGTAAGTTTCCAAGACATTACCATATTCCTCACCCTACTACCCATATGCGCCCAAGAACTTCCCATAAAAGTTCTCAAGCCATATCAGCCCCAAGACTTGCCTTAGAGGCAAGTATTCCATCCAAGGAGCAAAGGGGGAGGCGCCTAATGCTTCCTTATGAAGCAACATGCGCCCACTTCACCCCATTATGCCCTTGGCGCCAATGGGGTATAATTCTTCCCCATTATACCCTTATTTGCTTATACTTCTTCATGACAACTAATTATTGGGCCTCATTGGATAATGAGCTAGCCCAAACTTCATGGCATGGGTTGATTAAGCCATTGGATCCAATCCAATGCAACCCTAATGTGAATGTGACCAATCTGGGTCAATTTCGGGTCAACCTGCCAAAAATGAAGTTTGGCTCCAATAACTTTCTTCCAACTCATCAGGCCCATTGGCGCTGATGAAATCTTCCAAATGGATCCAAGTTATCCAATAACTTGATCCAAAGGTTTCTTGATAAAAGCAACGTCAAAAGTCTTATTGCGTGTGACCCCGTAGGATCCATATGACGATGGCAATGATGTAAACATCATAAGTAGTGAGGGGTATCTAGCAACACATCACTACTACCCATGTCATAGGACTAAAGTCATTGTGGCAACAACTCCTAACAAGCAACGAGGTTTCCCATTGCATTATAGATCCCTTTGCCTGAACTGATATCCTGTCATTGGATTAGTCTTAAGTTTATTATCCAACGCACTGGTCATGACTCAACAAGTGTGGCCTACACTTTCCTGTCATGCACCAATAAGGTGGGGCGCCCCGAGGTGGATATCATGCTTCCAATATGGAAGGGGCAAATCCTACTATTAGTCATCCATGCCTCTTCATGATTTATGATATACCCAATGACAGTCGTTTTGATCTCCCAATTACGGAGAGACGTAAGACTGTATAAAAGCATACCCATCATCAAATCTAGACATGAATACCTCAAGTCTAAGGATCAATGCAAAACCTCTTGCATGTGAGATTGACTTGTTGACTAGACAAATCAATCCTCACGGTGGATCACTCCAGTGCATCCAATGCACCTGTATGTCTGCGTTATTGTGCCCCGCACTTAACCAGCCCATACACCAGTCTCACATGTACCAAAGCTGTCCCATATCTGCTAAGGTACCTTGACTGGGGATAGCTTGTGAGAATGGATCCAATCCAAACTCCTGGGACATTATATATGCAACTCAATACATCATCGCAGATAGAGAAGTCTGCATAATAACGACTATGCCTTTAATAATTCTATCAAAGTACTTTCAAACAATGCCTGACCATGTCCATTTATTGGTCTGCAGGGCATATACACCAACAATCTCCCACTTGCACTAAGACCAAGGGCAACTGATGTTTAATCAGTCCCAATGTCTCTAGTATGACTTATTTAGCTTCCGCTGCGCCAGAGGCTACGTCAGTGGGTTTTTCCAGATTGCTTTCTATGTTTATTTTAACTAGTTTGAATCATCATCTTTATCCATGATCTCCAAGATCAGATGATATTGCCGCAGTACATACTTGAGTGCTAAGTTCCTTTACACATGCTTACGGCCCCAGTAAGAACTATACTGGACCATCAAGCACCAGGGACTAGATCAAGTTCAAATGAATGAAGCTGCTTCCTTTGCTGCCACAAGAAGCTGCAATGTACTCAGCCTTAATTGTAGAATTTGCCACTATGGTTTGCATAAAGCTCTTTCAGCCTACAACACCACATCAAGGCAAAACACAAATCCTGGCTGTGAACGATAGTCATTAGACTGGAACGAAGTGTCAGTGTACCCCTGTACACAAAGTTCTTCCTGTCTATCATAGACTAAAATTCAATCCTTTATACTTCCCAAGTACGAAGGGTTGCTTTCACAGCTATCCAGTGTCAAACACTAGGATCTCATTGAAACTTTCTGGACATGCTCCAAGCACTTGCCACAAATGGTCTTGTGTACTATGCACAAAACATGATCTATCCTGTACCCAATGTAACAGGATTTTAGACCCAGGTTATTACTCTCCAGCTGTGTCAAAAGACATAGCATCCTCGTGAGAGTTAGACCATATTTTTCTGGAAGGTATCAATATTTGGAATCATCCAATATAAACCTCTCCAGAAACTCTTGGATGAACATAGATTAACTAAAGGGCAATGACTTCCTTGGATCTCCACCTACAGATCCACATGCCTAGGATATAGGCATCATTCCCTAGATCATACTTCTCAAACCTCTTCTTCAACATGTGAAGGGCTGAGATGTCATTCCATGTGAGGAGAATATCATCAATCTTTTAGAACAAGAACTATTATGGTGCTCCCACTAATCTTCTTGTAAACACAGGTTCTTTTAACATGCTTGCATAAGACCATGCATATCTTTATGGCTACTATATGAAAACACTGACTATTTCCATATGGATATCCTTACCCAGACATCCACGCCATAACAGAAAATGCAACAAGCATATACCTAATGGACTCAAACACAGCTTCTGGTGAAAAATTTCATCATTATCCACCCAGCGGATTTGCCTGAAATTTCTGTTCACTAGCTTGCCTTTCAAGGCAACACTGTTACCTTCCATGTCTATCTTCCTAGAAGATTTATTTATAGCCTGTGGGAATTACCCCTTTGGCAGCTCATCCAAGTCCCAGACTTGATCAGCAGACATGGAGTCCATCACGGTTCTCATGGCGTTTAGCCATTTCTTGGAATCTGGTTCACCGACCGCTTCCATAAGTCTTAAGTTTTATCCCAGATGATAAATTCGTCATGCCCAGCATTTTGAATCCATCCAGACTTATATGGTTCCTGCGTTACTTGAACTACAGGTTGACTTTCAACCTGTACGTGAGATTCTACTCTCCATTTGTGTCTAAATGTATTGTGGTTGATTCTGGACCTTGTCCTAATCAAATCTACTCCCACTAGCTTCTTTCAAAAGAAATATCCTTTCAAGAAAGACAGCACTATGGAGCAACAAATATTTTGTTCTCCTTGGGATAGAAACAGCACCCTTCAGTGCCCCACAAACATATGCTTTTGAGATCACTGCATATTACATTCCCGATTCTATTTAAGGAATGGGATATTTTCCAGTTTCTATCTCAAAAGCTATCTGAGACACACTTCCAATGGAGTGACAATTCATCTGTTTGCATGGCATCATAGTAGTATATTTGCATGACTATTCAAAGATGGAACCACATCCAATGTGTTCCTCTTTCTTTCTTTGAAATTCACCATACAGTGGTGTTCTAAGTAAGCTGTGAGATAACCCCACACTCCTTAGGATAGTCATCAAATTCTCCACTAATCACCTTGATCCAATCAAGGTGCTTAATAGATCCTCCAATTTGACTCAATACTTCATTTGTGAACTTCTTGGATTTCTCCAAAGTTCTTAGGTTGGATAAGGCATACCCACACCTTATGAAGCATATAACACCTCTCAGTGCTTGTTTTACATGGGTCCACATACATTGCTGTGTGATAGATCCAACAAGCCACTTACCCTTCAACCCTTTATGGTGAAGGTAGAATCTGTCACTTTGTTCCTTTGAACAAGGCTCACACTTATCATAATCCTAAAAGGATAATGATCCCAATAGTCCATGGACCTTTGGATGTGACCATTGTTCTATGGTTCAATAGACAATGCTATAAGAGAGTGTTTATTGAATCATTGGATCTAATCTTGTGTTACATATAAGACCATAAACTATTATCAACTGTATCACTTCAATAGAACATCTCAGTTATAAAGAAAAATACCATATATTATTTCAAACTGAAATCCTTTTCAAAAGGGATGATGTTCTAATACATAAGCTGATACATAATAGCAAAGTCCTATATAAAGTCTCCAAGGTAGTGAGATGATATCAACAGCAGCATCCAATGCTCCGTCTCTGACCCGAGAGTCGATCCCACCAAGCCTAGTCGTCCTACTTCTTTTGAGCTCCTGTATATGAAAAACATATGTATGCTCACATGCGGTACCCAGTACCTATAAGAAGTAGACATAAAGACCATGGTAACACAATACCTGAAGCGGATGGATTACATCCCTTCTTCTTTGCCATGCTCTTCTTGGCCATTAATCCTCTTCGAAATACCCATGCATTCCCAGTCTTCCGAAGTATGAGCTTCGAAGATACAGAACCATGGTCATTCTCAGATATAGGCACATACTCTGAAGATCCAACAGAACTTTCATGATCATTGTCCTTAGAGCATGGTGTGAAGAGACCTTTGAGATGTATGATAATATCATAGATCCCCATCTCATCACACTCAACCTTGACCTCTGGGGTCATGCACTCTAAGACAAGAACAGTGTACTGTTCGTTATCTTCGCAGTGTTCAAGATAGACATTCCACTCCCACTCAGTGGTGAAATATACACTGGGCTGGGATGGAGGTCTTTCAAGAAGATGCACCTTATTCTCTTGTTCTAGTATCTTGGACAAAATCTTGAACCATTTTGTCCAATTTGTCCCATCCAATTTGTTTTTATAAAGTTTCATTCTTAGATCAGGAGATGCAATCTACAATAAGCAAATAAGTAAAATAAGTACAATGATAAAGCATTTAACAAGGTCTTTTAATTAAATGCTATACTCCCACTATTTCCATAACAAGTTGAGAACTCTCAAACTCAACATGGAAATAAGTGACTAGGATCCTAATTTCACATAAGGTCTCCGCGACTCACGAGGGTGAGTTGAGATGCACAGAAAGTCTCATGTTTCCTTAGGTAGGCATGCAGGCCAATTGTGCCGCGCACAATTCCTCTTAGTTAAGACAGACTAGGCGCCCTGTGTCCAGCGAGGGCTGGATACAACACAGAACCCTATCCTCTCAACAGCTGCCTCTAGTTATCCATCATGTCTGTGACATATGAAAAACTAGTCAAGTCTGGTCCTAACCGTTATGCCCAGGGCCAACGAATTCCTTGCGAAGGCACGTCCAGGTTTAAACTGAACTGGGGAGTTCATTGTCACCACACACCTTCTAAAGATAAGTGGGTGTGTCCCACGAGGGTGGGAAACAGTTCACAACACCACCGATCGATAGCTTGATGAGGGCCACGCGTTAGAAGGCTATTTGACTTGATATTTCAATGAGAGTTTTGCATGTTTATTTTATTCTTTTTTAGCATGCAGTTTTCCTATGGTTATGGCAGCAAAGGAAACCCATCACAGGCATGCTATGGACAAAATAATAAACCATCACAGGCATGCTAGTTTGGTCGATATGGCCATAGCCCTTTTCATACACATAACTTGTCACGAGCCATGTGACATGTTATCGTGCATCCAAGGGTTGCGAGTCCCTAGAGCAGATCAGCCCATGCCAGAAGCCGAATGCATGTGTCCTTCCTTCAGCCGCAAGCCCATCACCATGCTTCCAAAGCTGGCACCACTTCTGACTTCGATTGAAGAAGGCTGCTTGTTGTCTTTGATGAACCTTAACCTATCTTATGTAAACGATTCTATATCTATTCTAAAGAAAGATAAAAAAACTTTACATCAAGAAGGGGAAGAACCACACGCAGGTGGTGGGAAGATTTTTACAAGTATTCATCACAGGTGGAAACATACTTCCACATCACAACACAGGAGGGCACTCGCTATGACCATATCAACCTAATCAAGAGGCGCATGTTAAATTTGAAAATCCGTGAAAATCAAATTTTTAGTCCCTTATGCGCCAACTCCATCCAAACACTATCTTAAACAATTTTGTGCTAAAATTTAGATCAAGTTTTAGGATGATTTCATAGACCCTATCGGCTGGCAGTTTTGTCAGATCAAGAGACCCGGCCAGTCCGAAGACACAATGCCCGTCCTACTTGACAAAACCACGTGCGCCTTTGGCCTTAAATCTACCATAAACAAGATCCAAATTTCGGCCACAAAATTTAGAAGAGAGGCTTGGATGAAAACGCTTTCTACGTGAAACGCGCATGGATAGAAGAAAAATTTTCAAAAATTTTTCATACAAGCAAACATACACCTTGTGTTTCTCGCAAGTAGCTCTGATACCACTGTTAGGGAATGCCGGGTGTAATTTAAAATTTTGCAGTCCCAGGATGCAGCGGAAGAAGCATTACACCCGAAACACATTCCGGTCCCAAGGATCCATGCGAGTGAGTACACACAAGGATGTGATAGAGTTATACCTCTTTCGCTTGTCTAGATGTCGAAGCCATGTTGAAGGCGCCCAAGTGTTCGCCCTCTACAAGTGTCCACGCGTCGACTCCTTGATCGTTGCTCCCTTCCACGCTTGGTGCTAGCCTCGGGAAGAGAATCAATCCTTCACTCCACTTCTATTGCGCCACCTCCAAGATGAAAACGCCAAGAAGGGATGAAGAGGAAGATGATGCCGCCAAGATGTATCCCTTTTCTCCTTGCTTGCGCCACCTTCAAGCAAGATGCGCCAATGGCTATGAGAGGAAGAGAGCTTGCGGCAATAGAAGGAGAAGCCACAAAGCCCAATCACTCTTTGCGCCAACAAGAGGAGAAGAAGAAAAGATGTTTTCGGCCACTTGGAAGAAGGGTTGCGCCAAGCCTTAGTTGTTGTCACCCTTTGCCTTTGCTCACGCCTCCTACAAGTCCTTCACACGAAAATCAATCCTTGAGATGGACGACTAGAGTCCTATTAATAGAACAAGGGGCGGCTAGAGCAATGGATGGGATCATGCCAAGTGGGCGGCTAGGATAAAGGAGTCTTGAGGTAAGGAAAGTCTCCAAGACTTTACCATAAATCTCATTCAGCCTTTCCTAATTTTCCCAATGGCCATATCAGCCCAAAGCATACCTTGTATGCACTAATTCCATCCAAGGAAGTAGGGCTAGGCGCAACTTCCATGAAGAATTCGGCTAGGGCGGTTTCTTGGGAGAAATTAGGGTTTGGGGTAAGGTAAGTTTCCAAGACATTACCATATTCCTCACCCTACTACCCATATGCGCCCAAGAACTTCCCATAAAAGTTCTCAAGCCATATCAGCCCCAAGACTTGCCTTAGAGGCAAGTATTCCATCCAAGGAGCAAAGGGGGAGGCGCCTAATGCTTCCTTATGAAGCAACATGCGCCCACTTCACCCCATTATGCCCTTGGCGCCAATGGGGTATAATTCTTCCCCATTATACCCTTATTTGCTTATACTTCTTCATGACAACTAATTATTGGGCCTCATTGGATAATGAGCTAGCCCAAACTTCATGGCATGGGTTGATTAAGCCATTGGATCCAATCCAATGCAACCCTAATGTGAATGTGACCAATCTGGGTCAATTTCGGGTCAACCTGCCAAAAATGAAGTTTGGCTCCAATAACTTTCTTCCAACTCATCAGGCCCATTGGCGCTGATGAAATCTTCCAAATGGATCCAAGTTATCCAATAACTTGATCCAAAGGTTTCTTGATAAAAGCAACGTCAAAAGTCTTATTGCGTGTGACCCCGTAGGATCCATATGACGATGGCAATGATGTAAACATCATAAGTAGTGAGGGGTATCTAGCAACACATCACTACTACCCATGTCATAGGACTAAAGTCATTGTGGCAACAACTCCTAACAAGCAACGAGGTTTCCCATTGCATTATAGATCCCTTTGCCTGAACTGATATCCTGTCATTGGATTAGTCTTAAGTTTATTATCCAACGCACTGGTCATGACTCAACAAGTGTGGCCTACACTTTCCTGTCATGCACCAATAAGGTGGGGCGCCCCGAGGTGGATATCATGCTTCCAATATGGAAGGGGCAAATCCTACTATTAGTCATCCATGCCTCTTCATGATTTATGATATACCCAATGACAGTCGTTTTGATCTCCCAATTACGGAGAGACGTAAGACTGTATAAAAGCATACCCATCATCAAATCTAGACATGAATACCTCAAGTCTAAGGATCAATGCAAAACCTCTTGCATGTGAGATTGACTTGTTGACTAGACAAATCAATCCTCACGGTGGATCACTCCAGTGCATCCAATGCACCTGTATGTCTGCGTTATTGTGCCCCGCACTTAACCAGCCCATACACCAGTCTCACATGTACCAAAGCTGTCCCATATCTGCTAAGGTACCTTGACTGGGGATAGCTTGTGAGAATGGATCCAATCCAAACTCCTGGGACATTATATATGCAACTCAATACATCATCGCAGATAGAGAAGTCTGCATAATAACGACTATGCCTTTAATAATTCTATCAAAGTACTTTCAAACAATGCCTGACCATGTCCATTTATTGGTCTGCAGGGCATATACACCAACACGACTGCCGACTAGGGCCACTAGGCGAGGCATCTAGCAATGGCTGGCTGGCATTCGTCGTTCGACTTAGAGACTGGAGTTGGAGAGTGCGACTAGGTGTCTGGGTCACAAGAGCTGAGACTAGGGAAATCCTAGAGAGGCGGAGACCAAAATCCCCAATTCCAAATGAATGAATCATCGGACAATTGCAGTCAATTTACTGAGGAAATAAATGGACGCGGGACGCCTCGCACAGTCGAACGGTCACACTGGCTCAAAATAATTAAAAATATATATTTTTAATATATATAAATGGTAAATTTATCGAACCAAAATATTTTTACTGTACTGATTACCAATTACCGAATATTTAGAATTTCTTTACCATACTGATTACCGATTTACTGAACCATCGGTAAAATCGATAAAATTTGGTAATTATCGACTAATGGTCACCCCTGGATTTGAACATTGATTTTTATCTATTGAAGATTTATTTGTGCTTGATCTAATTATCGCTATGTTTATTTCATGTTAATTATTAGCCATAGTTTGCATGTTTTGGACATCGCATGATGTACTGAAAGGGAAGTGCGACGTCGGATCTGTGATTTTCAGATAGGTCGATTTGATCATGAAAGTAATTCAAATCGATATAAGGAATTTTAAAGACTTGTCAAGATCTCATTGGGTTTACCACAAGTTAATAACCATAAAAGTAGGGGATTAACTCGGATAGACACCGGATTATACCACTAAAAGGGGGCAATCTATACATGCGGACAGGTTCCCTTCAGCACGGTAAACCCTCCTTTAGATAAATTTCATTAGTAGAACTATTTGATCCTGAGTGGCGATACCTGAATTCCAAATTCTTATTACTTGATTATAACCTAGTTTTATTTCTTTAGTCTTTTCTACAACTCAGTTAAGTTAGATTTTAATTCAACCCTTTCCTAGTCATCTAGCTAACGATTCTGAGATAAGTTGGTACTTGGTCATTGGTCCCTATGGGAATGATATTTTTATGTTACTTCAATAGGCCGTGCACTTGCAGTGAGCCCATTAGTCCTCCATCTAGATAGCTCTAACCATAGGCTCTTCTTGGCGCAACCCTATAGCCAAGGCATTTATCAAAAAGGGGTACTCCCATGGAGTCCCTTTTCTTCTTCTTCTTTGCCACCGTGTTACCAAGGCACAACATGAAGCAAGAAATCTTTCATCACAAATTTGGATCCCATATAAGAATGACATTACACTATCTTTGCCTTACTAATAGCTCAAGGGCAACGATAGTTTTGTAATCCACTCACTCTAGGATCTTTGTGTGGCAATGGCCCCGCCAAGTGCCAACTGTGATACCAACATCACTGGATATCCCCATGACCTAAGGGTTTATTGTACTTCGAGTATGTGGAGGGGACATCTTTGACATGACTTTCATAGTCGTGACTTCGGTCAAAATAGAAGAAAAGCACGAACGGATTCAGGAGCGCCCCCTGATCCTTTATATTTCTCTTTCCTACCACTAGGGTAGAGAGAGGGTCGGTCTCCAACCGACTTCACTGGTTTTTTGGCATCGCATGCCAATTCTCCCTTCAAAAGGTTAGGGTAGCATCAGGTGAACCCATCCTCCAGGCCCCTTTATGTCCAACAAGACATCTGTAGCCAGAACAGGGGCCTTTAGGGTCTTAGCCTTATGGCAGCGCAGCTTGGCCTGCGCACAATCCCAAAAGATGTTCATAGGGTAATAAAGTCGATCTCAATATTGACTGAGCATATTACTAGACATAGTCCCAAATGCTCCCAATGTGCTCGTGTCATTTTATGATGCCCCTAGCAACCCATCTCCCCGAGACCCTAACATCGCCCGCTACCTTCCATCGCGTGCATAACGCATGCGTGACACGCGCATATGCGAAGCTCCAAACAGAGCTCCACGCTAGCGACTCGACCGGACCCGATTTTGTGCCTGACCTGCAATCGGCCGCAGACCACAAAATCAGGCCCGACTTGGGCTTGGGCCATGCATGCACGTGGCCCAAAACTATTGAACTGGTCTAACACCATGTGTCAAGGTTAATTGCATTCCACGTCAACAATAATAGATGAAATAGACAAATCCGGACAGGGATTATAAATTCTAATCAATAATTTTTGTGATAGATGAAAATCTCACTAACAAGGTTCCATGAAGCATTATAATCTATGCAAAATAGTTTATTGAGGTCAAATATTGAAGTTATTGTAAACAATTTATAAAAGGAGGCTAAATTTTGCATCTTAGTCAGAGTGATCATCAATTGATCTTTCTATTTTAGTAGGATCATATTGAAATCCCTTGTTAAATAATGGCAAAAAAAAGAATTATTTTCGCGGTTCAAAAATATTTTTTTTATTTTCTTGAGATGTCTAGGGCCATCGTAACGTGGTTTATGTAATTTGTTTGGATTTGGTTGTAGATGAATATTTTAGCAAAATACATTATAAATGTTTTCCTATCTATGGTCATAGGAGTTGGTCCTTAGTTTCGCACAGGTATCTAAGTGTTTTAGATAGACCTTGGCAGCATCTCTCTCCTTCTTCTCCTCTTGGCGCATTCTCCTTGTGGGTGGCACAAGTTCTTGAGGAGAACTCCCAAAGGCGTGGATCTTCTTCCTAAGGCAAGCACCGGGCGTGGAAGAAGAGAACTTGAGCATTGGCTGTGTACGAGACTACAGAGGGCGTATACTTGGGTGTTTATGTGTATAAAATTTTAAAATCCTTGGGGTTTCCCAAAAGTGGTATCAGAGCGACTTGCGAGACTTGAACGGTGTTCTATGCTTTTATTGTATGCTCATATGCCATCTGAAATTTTTTTAAAAAAAATTGCATGTGCGTATGGATTTTTCTAAGTAGGAAAAATTATAAGTTTTTTGTTCCTAACATCTATTCAATTTCTTTGGTTTTCTGCTTTTTTCACATGGTGGGATAGACCCATATGTGAGAATTAATTTCAACCCATGCTTGTATGATAGACCTACTATATGGAACTTATCAAGATTATGGGGCATGGTGATTGTCCTAATCTTGATAGGTTAAGGATTGCAAGGGTGGGTGGCAAGCGTGCTTGGAGCATGCATGTGCCACTTGTAGACTCCTGAGAGAAACGAAAAATCTTAGATTTGTGAAAAGACGTTGAGGGTGAAAGACATATTTTTAATAAAAAACTAAAATTCAGATTTTATGTTTTCATGAGCATATAGAAAAGCATGAGATAGATATCTTGATTGTGCATAGTATTGTGGTTATAGTCAAGCCCCTTGTATACCTGTGATGTATTTATGTAAGGCCTGTGTGCCGCTTTTTCTTTTTGTTTTGTAAACGCACAAAGAAGGTTAGGGGTGCATCCTTCATGGAGTTTACATCTTAGCACATCAATCATAATGGCGCATCTTGCTTGGTGGCACAAGTAAGGGCTTGGCCGAATTGTGGGGTTTGTGAGCTATCCCTCTTAGCACAAGCATGATGGCACATCATGCATGGAGAGCCACCAAGGTCTTGGCCGAACCTTCTAGGGGCGCATCTTGCATGAGCTTCTAGGGTTTGTGTGCTATGCCTTGGTGTGAAAGACCTTGGAGCCACACTTGAAAATAAAGCTTAGGCGGCTAGGTTAAGTCTTGTTGGGGCTTGTCACCTAGGTCAAGCATTGAACAGCCTTTGGCATGTGATAGTTCAATGTGTTGATTAGGCTATGACCACATCGCTTGTTTACTGCATTCCATATCTGCTAAAGCATGTCTGGATGTGTTTTATTGTTTTGTTATGACTATAGGATTGCATGCTTGTAATGTTAGACAAAAGATAAAACAAAGAGGATAAGACCTCAAAAACCTTTAAAAACAATATCAAGTCTGAAATAGCCTTCTAACACGTAGCCCTCATCAAGCTATCGATCAGTGGTGTTGTGCATTGTTTCCCACCCTCGTGGGATACGCCCACTTATCTTTAGAAGGTGTGTGGTGGCAATGGTTTCCCCAGTCCAGTTTTAACCTGGACGTGCCTTCACAAGGAAGCTCGTTAGCCCAGGGCATAACGGCCAGGATAGACTTGACTAGTTTTTCATATGTGGTGGCCACATGATAGAACTCTAGAGGTAACATTGAGAGGTTAGGGTTTCATGCTATATCCAGCCCTCACTGGACATGAAATGCCTAGACTATCTCAATAAGGGGAATTGTCAAGTGCAATCGGCCGGCGTGTCCACCTTAAGAAGCATGAGTCACTTTGTGCATCTCATCCCACCCTTGTGGGACACGAAGCCTCATGTGAAATAAGGATCTCATCTCACTAGGAAATCTCGGATTTCCCAAGTGACTTTGTGGTTTGTCAATTTGATTAAAATAGTGGAAGCCATGATCATTTAATACAAGTCAAGATTAAATGATTCGAAGTAATATTAATCTACTTTTTTAGTTGTTGTAGATCAATGGCTACAAATAATAGCATATGGTCACTATGATCTATCCTAGAAAGGGATAAGTTGGTTGAATCCAATTTTATGGACTGGTATTGAAACTTGAGTATTGTCCTCAAGCTCGAGAAGAAGCTGTATGTCCTTGAGCAGCCTATTCCTGAACCTCTTTCACACTTAGCCTCAACGGCTGAGAGGGATGCTTTTGATAAGCATCAAAAGGATGCTTCCGAGGCAACTTATCTTATGCTAGCCAGCATGTTGCTTGAGCTACAAAGGCAACATGAAGAGCAGAATGCTTATAAGATTATTAATAATCTAAAGTAGCACTTCGAGGGATAGGATAGAACAGAAAGTTATGACAACTCAAAAGTAGTCCTTCAATGCAAAGGTAAGCCCAAGGGCTTGACCAAATCATTGAAAATAAAAGTGAAAAGGACAAGGAAAGATAGATGCTTACATTGTGGCAAACAGTGCCACTTGAAAGAGAATGCATACAACTTCAGAACAAGGAGAAGAGAAGCAAGGCCTCATCTTCTGGCTCAGGTATTTATGTTACCGAAGTTAACCTTTCTACTTCTATGGCATGGGTATTGGATATTGCATGCGGAGCTCATATTTGTACAAATATGCAAGGGCTCAAGAGAAGTAGATCGGTGTGGCCTTGAGAGATTGACCTATGAGTTGGTAACGAGGCATAGGTTGCTGCTGTTGCTGTAGGACTTTTGATGCTCTCCTTGCCTTCTAGACTTCAGTTAGAGTTAGATCATTACTATTATGAACCTTCTCTTACCAAAAATATTATATTAGTTAGAGTTAGATCATTACTATTCTTTTTCATTTGCAAATGTGTTTTATGGGAAGAGTACTTTATGCAATGGATTAAATGTCTTGGACATTGATAACTCTATTTGTAACATAAATCATAAAAGGATCAGACTGAGTGGTTCAGTTGGTGCGTACCTTTGGCATTATCAATTAGCCCATATAAACAAATATTGCATTCAACAACTCCATGCAAATGGATTGTTAGATTCAACCTCCTTGGAGGAGTATGATACTTGTGAGCCTTGTTTATTAGGGAAGATGACAAAAGCGCCCTTCATCAAGATAGGTGAAAAGGCAGGAGGTTGGATCTCATACATAGTGATGTGTGTGGGTCATTCAGTAAACAAGCTAGAGGAGGGTACAACTACTTCATCACATTTTACTGATGATTTCAATAGATATGGTTATGTCTATTTGATGAGACATAAGTCTGAATCCTTTGAGAAATTTAAGGAGTTCAAATATGAAGTAGAGAACCAGCTTGGTAGATCTATTAAGACTCTTCGATCAGATCGTGGTGGAGAGTACTTGAATGGTGAGTTCTTTGACGATCTTAGAGAGTGTGGGATTCTATCCCAACTCACTCCTCCTGGAACACCTCAATGGAATGGTGTATCTGAGAGGAGAAATCAAACTTTGTTGGACATGGTTTGATCTATGATGAGTCATGCAACTCTACCACCCTCATTCTGGGGCCATGCACTTTAGACAGCTTCTCACATACTGAATAACATTCCATTTAAGAGTATCTCCAAGATTCCATATGAGGTGTGGAGTGGGAGACGCCCGAATCTCTCTTTTATCAAAGTTTGGGGATGTGAGGCATATGTCAAACGTCCAGATTCTAGTAAGCTATAACTTAGATCTAATAAATGTGTGTTTGTGGGGGTATCCTAAGGAAACTAAAGGATATTACTTCTATATTCCCATCGAGAACAAAATTTTTGTTGCTCGAGGTGTTCTCTTTCTAGAGAAAGAATTTCTCATGAAAGAAGTTAGTGGGAGGAAGTTTGACTTGGACGAGGTCCAAGTGTAACCACAAGACACTGAGATGGAACCTGAGCCACCTGCACCGGTTGTTGGGCAATTGGAGGCTCAGACACAGATCACACATAGGTCTAGAAGGATTCATCGTGCACCTGAGAGGTATGAGTCATGCTAGCCCAACACAACGGGATCTTCATCATTGAGGATGAACCTAGGACCTATGATGAGGTGGTCGCTGGACCGGACTCCGTGAGATGGCTTGAGGCCATGAGATCCGAGATGGATTCCATGTCGGCAAACCAAGTCTAGGATTTGGTTGAGCTACCGGATGGGGTAAAACCCATATGGTGTAAATGGGTCTTCAAGAAGAAGACTGACATGGATGACAACATAGTTACCTATAAGGGTAGACTTGTGGCTAAAGGATTCAGACAGGTCCACGGGGTGGACTATGATGAAACTTTCTCGCCAGTTGTCATGATCAAATCCATTTGAATCCTGCTTACTATAGCTGCATATCACGATTATGAGATATGGCAGATGGATGTAAAGATAGTGTTCCTTAATGGGAAGCTGACAGAGGATGCGTATATGACACAGCCTAATGGCTTCATCCATCCTACAGAGGCCAATAAAGTTTGCAGACTAAAAATGTCCATTTATGGATTAAAGCAAGCATCTCAAAGTTGGAATCTTCGATTTGATGAGGTAGTAAGAGATTATGGCTTTATCAAAAGCGAAGATGACGCCTGTGTGCACAGGAAATTCAGTGGGAGCTTAGTGAGATTTTTGGTCATGTATGTCGATGACATACTACTCATCGGAAATGACATCCCTAGTTTTCAAACTATGAAGACATGTTTGGAGAAGTATTTTGAGATGAAAGACTTAGGGGAGGCTGCCTATATCCTAGGCGTGAGGATCTATCGGGATAGATCCAAGAAGTTCCTGGCCCTTAGTTAGAGTACTTACATTGATAAGGTCCTGGAGAGGTTCAACTTGGAGCAATCCAAAAAAGAATACCTTTCAGTGAGACATGGCCTTATTCTCTCGAAGAGCTAGTGTCCCGCCACATAGGCTAAGAGGGATAACATGAGTCGAGTACCCTATGTTTTGGTAGTAGGTTCGATCATGTATGCGATGTTATGTACTAGACTAGACATGGCTTATGCTGTGAGCATAACCAGCCGATACCAATCCAATCTCGGTCTGTAGCACTGGGTTACTATAAAGAACATTCTGAAGTATCTGAGAAGAACTAAGGATTTGTTCTTGGTCTATGGGGGATAGGAAGAGCTCAGTGTTCAAGGCTACACTGATGCATCATTCCAGTCAGACCCTGATGACTTCAGATCGCAAGCCGGCTATGTGTTCAAGATGAGTGGTGGCGCTGTATGCTAGAAAAGTTTCAAGCAGTCCACTATAGCTAATTCTACGACCGAGGCTAAGTATGTCACCGCTTCTGAGGCAGCCAAAGAAGCCATTTGGATAAGGAAGTTTATTTTTGAACTTCCGATGGTTCCAACTACTGTGGATCCAATCGATCTCTATTGTGACAACAATAGTGCGATTACACAAGCAAAGAAACCACGATCTCATCAAAAATATAAACATACGGTGAATGGGTTACCAAATTCTGAGCTCAAATTCTATTACTTTTATCACACGGTGAATGGGTTGGCAGCGCTGGTCTTTATACCTTGGAAAAGAAGAATGAATTGTCAGAATTCTGAATGAGTCTTGAGTAACAGCTTCTCTAAAACTAGATGAGAAAAAATCAGGAGTATTAAAATCAAGATCTAGCTGTTTAATCATTCCATGCTCGTATAACTCTTTGACAAAGTCAGTGTTGAACATCGACTTCGTCATATACTACATGAGTAGTATAATAGAGTGTTCCATATTCTTGGACAAGATTGATTTCTGGAATGATCTCCACTTGTGTAAATCTCTCCTGAAGAGAAATTAGTGTATTGAGTGTCAAATCCTTCGCCAGATCTAAAATATAAGCACCTAAATGATCAGGGAGTTGATTTAGAAATTCATTCCTGAAATTAGTCACTAGCGAAAGGAGTCCATTGCTCGAAGGAGGAAGAATCTCTCTCTCTCTCTCTCTCTCTCTCTCTCTCTCTGCCTCCTCACTTGCCCGCTCGGCATCTTAAAGACAAGGGAGGCGACCCTCGTTCTGGAAAGAATCCATCCGCCAGCCAGCCTTTCCATCTTTGCCTCCATTGTCAATGTTGTAGATGACACCGACGACTTCACTGGAGCCGTCCACCTCAAGCATGTCGAAGCTGCTCTTCCCATTCGCGCGAGTGTCTCAGCTCCATTCGCACTAGCGATCCAGCCACCGGCCTTCGACAGATCCCGCGGATCACGTCGCCAATCTTGCCCCAAATCTGGCCGGCGTCGAAGACAGTGGCGGAGATGGTGTAGCGCGTGCTAAGAAAGCCACCTGACCACGCGTCGAAGCTTTCAGGCTGCATTTGCTTTCAGCGTGGATTTGGGCCACCGCCCAATCCAAATTCCTCCGGCCTAGTCCACTTGAAAATCGGCATCACAATTCACACCTAGTATATTGGTACAATGATTGAAAATCTTCTTTAAACCAAGTTATAAAAATTGATTCTAACAAATGTATGTATTCATTGTCGAATCGGTAGGTATCAATTGGTACCACCTACAGTTCTGCCAATAGTAGTTACTTTGTTGCTCGGGATAGCGATTCATAGTTTGAAACAATAATGACACCCTATTTAAGAGTTTAACGTGTCATAGTCCTGACTCCAACTTAGATTCGCCCTACACACTCAAGAAACCTCATGGATCATTGTTGTCAGTTCTATTGCCAACGATCCTACATTATGTTCCTATAGAGCCTCAACTATTCCTATTTAGAATCTCAATTCTAATAATCTTGCATGCAACCACTTGTAATGAAGATTTTCTAAAGGCCACCATTTGTTCCAAACAAAGAACTTACACAAACCACATTATCTTTTTTTTTTTCTCAACATCTCCAAAATGAATATGTAGAATAGAGAATGAGATGGGGGATTCATCGTCAACAACAAAATAATAATTTATGACACTTTGTAGCATGATCTCCTCGTCATCATATGATGCCTTGATCTACCTAACACTTAAAGAAAAAGAAATCACCTAAACCATTAAGAGAAAGATCTATGAACACTGCATCAGCCTCTTGCATATAATATCAAACGTGCTAAGAGCAATGAACAGAGTAAAAATAAAAAATGTTTTTAATTAAGAAAGTTCAGGCAGAAAATAGTAAAGAACATATCTAAAGAAGGATATAGTGTAAATGTTCAGGTAAGAAGATGCGTACCTCCTTTTAATATTAATATAAAAAAGAAGCCAACTCAAAAAGAAATAAATGAAAATGAATGAAGCATGCAACTGATGAGCATAAAGAAAGTATAAGGACACAAGCAGGAAATACTATAAAGAAAATGCTACTTCAATCAAAATTAGATGATAAACCAATTATATCTAATCTTAGTCCAAATTAGATGATAAACCAATATGTATCAATCCAAAGAGGAAATGCTACTTCAAGCACAAGCGTCGATAAATCAATACAAAAATATTTTTTTGGACCTAAATAATTACAACATTTTTTTTTAAGTACATGTGCTATTTTGTATATGATACCTCTATAATTTTTCATAAATTTAATTTATACAATTTACCCTTATTTTTAAAAAAAATAATAACACCTTAATCAAAATAATTAATTATATTTTTCATATTTACTATTGAGTAATAATATTATAATATAATATGTTTAGTTGTATTAGTAATGTTAGTAATATAATCAATTTAATGTTATATTTGTATATCTAGTTAAATATTGATAAATAACCTAACTTATTTTAATTAATCATGCATTTTACTTATAAGGCTAATCTAACTTAAATATTAGTATCATAATCAACTAATATTATTATTATAAATAGCCTCTCTATATCTATCTATCAAATTCATACTCTTTACATTGGTTTGGAGTTGTCCGCTCTTATAAATAGTTGATTAAAATGTGGTGGCTCATCCCAATTCAACAAACATTTCTATAGTAACAATAAGTGAGGCAAACGATGATAGAAAAGGTAGGCCTAGACACCAACTTGTCAAACATCTCAATTGTGAAAGATAGTGTGTTGGAATATGCCTTGTTTTGAGATAAAATAATATCAAAAAATATTATCAAAATGCAAGACATCAAAATCTCCCAGACTTAAAATATTGCATGTCCTCAAGCAATAAAAATAAGATGATACACAAGCTAGGCATCAAAGAGATAATTCATATCACAAAACACATCACCAAGCCAAATCCTTTTATGAACAGTGTATCATCAAGTTTCAGAATTCTAAGCAAGAGGTCTTTTATCAGGAATCAAATAAAAAAGGTCCCACAATCCTTTCAGCAAGTAAAATACAATGATTCCTATTTTATAAACAAACCTCCTTCACAATTCAATTCATCCACAATCAAGTGTTGGGGTCAATTTTTTTTCTCATGCCAAAATTTCATAACATTATTTTTCTTTTCCTCTCTCGTTTTATTTTTATTCAAACAACAAGACTAGCTCCTTAAATTGTTGGCGATCTTCTAACACAAAGCACAACCATGGGCGAATTACTGCCTTGATTACTCAACCGATAACACATTTAGAGCTTCCTAAACTTCTTCTAGCCTACTAACACGAAGCACAAACATGGGTCAAATGCCGCCCTAGTTACTCAGCTAGAATTGGTTAAGTGTACAAAATTAACTCATGACTATTGATACATGTTTGGCACGAAACACAAACATGGGTCGAATGCCTCCCGATTACTTTGCACATTACTAAGCTAGTGGAGTTGCAACTCTAGCTAGAGAGAACTTTTTTTATTCTTATTTTTGCATGTAATTATCACCCGACATATGATAAAGAAAATCAAATAACTAAATGAAACTGTTTAATCAATAGGAAATCCAAAGTATAACATTAGTGTACGGTCTCAAATAAGTTCGGACATGTCACCTATCAAATCAATAATTTTTAAACATACCACTCACAAGAATTTTTAGACTTAATGTCACAAAATTGCATCATGATAAGGTCTTGACAAGCTGATAAATTTGAGCATTCTCATTATCAAATCCATAACAAGAAGTGACATCATCAAAGTTCATTCAAAGCTTTCAGAACAAATTTAATAAAAACATCAATGTCTAGAAAAATTCATCAGAATATTTTCACAAAGCATGAGCATGAAAATCACAAGACAATCCAAAATAAAAATAAATCATATATATTATTAGGATAAATCAGTAGAGTGAAATCATCAAGTTTAATGGACAATCATCATATCATTTTTAATCACAATATCACTGAATACATGTATCGATATGAAAAAAAAAAGTATCACAGTAGAGATTACCAAATAATCAACAGAGTATCATATCCATATCATCGGATTTTCACCACATCCACATATCACAGAATCATAGTATATACGTAGGAATCATCAGCAAAGAATCCTCAAAGTATCATGATAGCACAATATCGTCATGACATCATCATCACAGAATCAAAGTCAAATAAGAGCATAGTCATCTCCACAAAATAGTTATAATATCACAGTCAAGTATCACATTGTTGTGTCCGCAAGTGCACGGATACTCGAAGTAATAAATAAGATATCGAACCACAGAGACCTCGTTTGTCAAGTACCAAATAATCGATTTCTCACTAGCTAAGCAATCGAATATGATGAAAGCAAACTATCAGAAACTACATGAAAAAGTCAGAGAGAAAAGCTGGGACTAGGGTTTCATCCACCTTAATTTCTATGACTAGATCCAAATAAGTGTTCGTCAGTTTAATGTTAAATAAAAGTAAATCATTAACAAAGAACTCAAAGATCACTTTCGTGCATCCAAATTCTAAGTCAGTCATCTCAAGTGAAAACTAAATACTTTCATACTTTAATTTTCATAGGTTCTACTTAAGGTTCTCCAACAATCCGATACTTAATTTCTTACAATATCATCATGCTTATTTCAATAACTCAATCCTAGATCAGATTATCAACATGGCAATAAACATCTAAAATTAATAACTAAGAACAAACTCAATTTCTTACGATGAGTTCCTAAATCTCAATTTTATGGTTCCAAGTTTTCGCAAATCACTTTTCAGTCCATATCACAAAAACTCTAAATCATGCTGATAATATGAAACTAGAAAGAATTAAAGGCAATCATCACATAAGTAGAATTATCATAATAAAATTATCCTAACGAAATAAAAATCATCTAGTCATTAAGAAATTAAGGGGATTACACCCCCATGTCCCAAAGAGTGTTTAAGCTAGCATAGTTGAAGAATTACAATAAACCATGGTTTAAAAGGATCAGAAATTGAAAAGAAAGGGGAAAATCTACTAACAGTACGGCTGTAATGAAAATTACAGCTGTAATTGCGCTCGATGAATAGTAGCGACGATGCTTCTTCCATTGATTTCTCCTCCAATCGATCTCCTTTTGCTTTGAAACTTCTGTGAAACTTCTGAAGTATGTTATCCTCCTCTAGGTGCAACTTCCCTTCAAATTTCACGGTCGGAGATGCACTGTACACTTCACGGCAGCGAAACTTAGGGCGGCGGTGAAAATCCTGATTTCTCTCCCGAACGTTGATCAAAATTGGGGCTTTTCATGTGTGTCTCCTCTCTTCCATCTCACGAGTATTTTCTTTTTTATGGATCTCAAATTGGTGGTCTAGATCATCCGCAATCATCTGCGCAAAAATCGGACTTCAACAAGAGCGGGAAAATCGGCTGTCCAGGTTATAATTACGGCTATGTAAATCTTTACAGTAATGCCGTAATAACTGAAAAGTTCTCTGTACAGAAATCTCCTGAAATTACGGCCCGTAATATAATTTACGGCAGTGCCGTAATTTCTGCAAATCTTATTGGGCAAAAATTGACTGCAATTACGACCGGTAATATTGGTTACAGTAGTGCTGTGGTTTATTCTATAGGTTCAGTAAAACCACAGTACCGTAATATGGATTACGGTACTGCCGTAGTTTAGCCTGAAGCTTCAATTTGCATAAAATTTTGCATGTAATCTTCTCTTGATGATGGGAATTCATCTATGCATCTGAATTTGCTTGAAAACGCCTCAAAATAGTGCCTTTTTACCTGAAAATTATCAAAAACTAGAAAAGGTGTAGATTCCGCAATATTTGACAAATAAGACATAAAAATAAGTAAAAAAGCATGAATATGACACAAAAAGACCTATCAAATGACACAAAATATACTGTAAATTTTCGTGTCATCATACATAACAATAGTTAGAGTAAGTCACGAATATAATGTCATCATGAATAGTTAGAAGACTAAGCCTTAGAAGGAACAAACATTAGAATCATCCTCTCCCCACATAAGAATTTGCATACTCCTCTATGCAATCGATGTGTCGTGAGAGAGTGGAGGGGAAATAAGAGAAAGTAATACTCACTTCTTCCTCTTAGGCTTAAATTCCTCATCATCAGAGTTCATTTCAGCACCTTCCTCATAGGGGTTGTCTTCATCATCATCACCATCTCCCCTAATCTCGTCATCTCTTCATGAAGTTTATGTAGAACTTCACCTTGATGTCTTTCCTTCCTGCATTTGATGTAACAGTTGTTCTATAGAGGAAGAAGAAATGCCAACATCAAAATACCTAGATGATCACAGTGCTACAATAGAAATAGAGGTAACCTTCTCGCTAGATGCAGGATATAGTCTCTAATTATTTTTGTCTCGCTCAGTCATGCGAGTCTGGCAAGGGAGAGGTAAGGTGAAGACACTACCTCTAAAAGTCTTATCATGGCTGTGAAATTAGTTAAGGGTCAGTAGTGAACTTCTCATTGCCGAATTCAACAGTTGTGAAAATTTCCATCACGGTTGTGATGTCGATCATGGTCTAGCCATGATGAGTTAAAAAGCTTCAAAACTTAAATTTTCTTCTCTTGAGGTGTTCCTACAATGATAACATGCCAAATTTATTAGCATTTTAATAGAAAACAGAACATATTACCAAACTTCAAGATAAAAAACCAATTAAATTAACAAAAGACACAATGTAAAAGGAAGTAAAATAGAAAAGACTTGGGTTGCCTCCCAAGAAGTACTTGTTTAAGGTCATTAGCTCGACCATATTGTTATTCAGAGTACATAATATAATAGTCGGTACCAAGGAATTCATACCTTAAATTGTTAATCAGTTATCTCAAGTCTAGGTTTCTTTAATCAGTTACCTTGGGTGCTTCCTCATGAAGACTTTTAGATTTTCCTTTCCCTAGGTTGATCAGTTCGGTTGAATCAAGAAGTTTCACAAAAGCTTGAGTTTCTTCATTGTCCTTCACTTCCTCTTCAGCGATGTTCAGTGTGAGTTTTTCATTCTTCATCATTGTTCTTCAACTCCTTGAGTCTTTTTCTTCTCTTGAAAGTTCTCTCAATTACCAGATCAATGTCATATAAATCACCTATTCTTAGACTTCTATGCATAAATAAGTTTGGCAAGTAATATCAATAAGTCAAAGCAAAAAATCAAAGTTATATTAACTAAATAAAAATAAAGTACCTAACAAAAGCAAGAAAAAAAAACAAAAATAAAGGAAACAAAGTCTAGTCTATCAATAATTAGATTAATTCGATATTGATCGTTGTCCTCGGCAAAGGTGCTAAAAACTTGATACGCATCGCAAGCGCATGGCATACCAATGTAGTAAAAAGATATCATTCCCACAAGGATAAGTCGTAATTATTGAAAGATCGCGTAATCAATAGCTAGAAAACTAAATTTGTTTTAAAAGTAAAGCAACATAAGATCTAATAAAATTAGTGGTCGAATTGGTTTCCAAATAAGAGATAAGAGTTAAATGCTATTTCAAGATAATTCAAGTCATTGGGGTTCATCACAATGATAGATCTAAATTTAAACAAAATAATAACAATGCAATTGATCTAAAATATTCAAGGACTTATCCGAAGATACATGTTATCCCTTTTAGCAGTATAACACAATATCTATTCAAAACGGTCTCCTATTTTCGTGGTTTACTAAACTGAATAGATCCAATGAACATAAGGATAAACTAAATGTCCTCAGGCTAATTCTAACTACTTTCGGAATAGAACAATGCGAGTCCGATCTAAGCAGATCTAATGTCGTGATTCACTTTTTAGTCCTTCTCGCGACATTTTAAACATGTAAAAACTTAGCCAAAGTAAATACAAGTAAACATCATAGCAAAGATAAATCATAAGAACACTAATATTATAAGTCAAATGTTAGATCTAAACAAAGGATTACACCCCAAGTCCTAAATAAGAAGGTTTAAGCAACCATGATAAAATAATTTAGCATAAATGTCTCGAATCAAGAATCTAAGGAAATACAAATGAAAGAAAGATGATTCTAGGAAGGAAGAGCAAACAAATATCCTCAGGAAGCATTGGAGTCACCTATCAATTCAAAAATTTTCAAACAGACCACTCACAAGAAATCATAAACTTGATATTGCATGATTGCATCATGATAGGATCTTGGATGTCATCTTTATTTTTATAGCGTGTATTAGCAATGCTACCAACATTACTTGGATGATGATGGATTTCATGATGAGCCATTATATCAAAGGGCAATATTGTCTCTTCAACTTAAGCTTTCAAAACAACTTGCTTGATCCTGGACATAGGATTAGAAGATCTTATGACTCATAATACATTTTTGACAACTTCGTATTTAAGGATTATATAAATATATATATAAAGAGAGAGAAAATTTATAGTTACTAGTTTCTTTTATCTTCATCTTAATAGGGTTATTGATTGCAATATATTTGACATCTTTTTTTGCCTAAGTTGAAGCTAAGAACGAGTAGGGTGCATTAACATTTCCCTTTTTATTCAATATCATCATCATCAACCTCTTATATTGCTATTTATGAAGCACATGCATATGTATTTACTTCATTAGTTACTTGATAAATATATTGAAATAGATGTGGCAAATTTTGTTAGTTAGATGAGAAATATATTGCCCAAGTTGCACATTTTAGGTTTCAGGAACCTATCCCAAATTGTAAACATTACACTACTATAATATCAAATAAATAAATAAATAAAATTATTTTAATCTAGGAATCTTAGAAATCGTCTCAACAGCCATAAAAATTTCTTAAACATAATATATTGGCAATAATATTATTATCATTTGAGTTCAAGAACAATTCTACTGTAGAAGGAAGCAACGTTTTTTTTCTAACACGGAAATTAAAAATATGATTTATAATATTTTAGTAATATGTGACAAATGATATTAATAAGATAGTTTAGCGGATAAGTTGTCAGTTTTTTTCTAAGTCTAACTGATAAGTTATCGTCGCTCAAGTGTTTATCCTCTACTAATATCCACACAATGACCACTTGAGGATCACCTTGCCTCGTGCTTAGTGCTAGCCTCAGAAGCAAGGACCCAAACCTTGGAGCTCATGGTAAGGAGACAAGGGAAGAGGGTGGTGGCACTACAAAGACCAGTAGAGTGGTCAACTAGATAGAGAAGAGAGCATATTCTTTTGTGTGTGTTACTCGACCCTTTGCCTACTTATTTATACAAAATCAAGCACTCCTCATAAGGCATGGTCGATCAAAAATGCCCTTAATTTGTGCACCTAGATGATACACAAATTGGAAGAGGGGAGAAGATTTTCCATTAAAGGAAATTCAATGAGAATTCCCGACTTAATTTGTCCCCTAATCACCTCATGCGTCAAAGCTTCACTGTCTTGCATGCACACCTAGCATGGCAATGACATCTTGCTCTTGCCACTTGGGCTTGGCCCCTAGGCTAGGTGCTAAGCCCCTTAGTGCCTCCCTTGCATAGTGTTGCCACCTATGTGAATGTTCATAAGACTCTTAGCCCAATGAGGTGATCCAACCTTTTCTTGCACCTCTTTCATTGAAACTATGCACCTATAGTGCCTCCTACTGTAGCCCTCATTGGGCTAATTGCCCAATAAGCTATATTCAGAGTTTTCTCATGCTCTTGGCCTCCTATTCAAGTTTCATAGGCGCACTAGGCCCTATAGTTAGCCTCCTTATTGGACCTAACACCCAATTAGCTTCTCCATATCACTAGAATGGACGCCTAGCTATATTCTTCTTGCATATTGAATCATATGAGCCGTTCATTCGATCTTGCTTTGATTTAACATCTCCAATGTTTGAAATGGACTTGAATTATTTTATAATTTATCTAAGGCTCTCATATCTATAGTGGTATCTAAGTGTCTACCTATATGACCCTATCGGTTCCATATGACGTTGGTAGTGATGAATTGGACATATCATCGCAAGCAATAAGAGGTATTTAGCAACACATCATTGCTACCCAAGTTATAGAAAAATGTTGTCAATCGACAACCCAGCTAGCGACAAAGTTTTCATATATATAATATAATCTCTTTATCATCTAGTAATCATAGATTGGATAAGTGTGTTATACTTGCTATTCCAATCATGTAGAGTGACTCAAGCATGAGATATAATCTCTTAGGAATGACCATATGCTCTTAATCATATACCCACGAAGGATCCCTGAATTTTTATACTTTCTTTAGAAGGAAAGGGCATATCCTCTATTGATCCCTTGTATTGTACATATGACTTATGATGTACCTAAAAATAACCATTATGACTCTCTAGTTACGTAGAAGCATTAGACTATATCAAAGTATATCATTTATCACATGTGAGTGTCGATGACCTCAAGTCTAAAAACTAATGCATCTTTTGTCACTTGTAAATTTGACTTGTGACACCCAAGTCATAGTTTCATAGTAAGTCAGTCTAGTATATCTTGCTTGATGCACTTATGTGTCTGTGTTAATACCAAGCGTCCAACCATCCCACATACTAGTGTCGTATTCACCAATGCTATTTCTTATCCTCCAAGGTACTTTTACTAGGGATTAAAATGTAAGATCAAACAATTTCAATCTTTAGGGACATCATCATATTATCCTACACATTAACATTGGCATAGCAACGAACATAATAACAACAATTGCCTTTATTATTTAATAAATAAATTCACATAGTACAATTAATTTTCAAGGCATACACACTAACAAATAATGACAATGTCTTTATTAATGAAGTGAATATGGTACAATGTATGAGTAAGACTATTACTCAATTGGTCATCAAGGCATATACAGTAATAGGGACCATAATGACTATCATTGAGTACATCATAGGCCATAGGAGAAGTATGCATGGCTAATAAAGAATTTGTCCTTTTCTTATGGAAGAATTATATCCACGGGCCCTTTTTTGTGAGCACGACTAAAAGTATATTGGTCATACACAGGTGACTATGTTAACCTAATTAAGTCATGCCCACCTAATTGGGATAAACAAAGTATGACACACTTGGTTTAATCTAGATATTAGTTGACAAAGAGATTATATTGCATTGAAACTTTGTTGCTGCTTAGAGAATGTCAGTTGATGATACACTCCTATAACTTAGATAGCAATAATATGCTGCTAGGTACTTTTCACTACTTGGGATAATCTCTCCAATAATCATCACTACCAACATATATGGAATCTACATGGTTGCATACTTAGACACCTGAGATCTCATATTGATTAGATAGCTATGGATCAAATTATGTTATAATTCAATCTTATTTGGGAGTTGGATGGATCCAGATTATTGTAGAATCAAGGTTGATTGAACTAACAGTTCATATCACCTGATTCATGGCAAGATCAAGGTTGGGCACTTGATTTAAGCTCTTTGGATCACATAGGTAGGCTTTGGGCACATCAAGGCATAGAGGAGGAGGCAATAGGTGTATGTATTGGTGCCTATTCACCATGCTTGAACTAGCCATTGACCAGGGATCTTAATAGCCGAGGGTGGCGGGTTGATGCTTGTCGAATGAACTATGAGTTCGTTCACTACTCATTATAAATAAGTATGAGGTTTCTTGTCGTGTGCCTCTGTGCCTCTCTCTTATTAGCACTGCTTAGTGATTGTCACAAGCTTCAAGCAAAGGAAGGAAGGCTCTCTACTAGGTTTGGATCCATTCTCCCAAGGTGTTAGCACTGGGTGTGGAGCAAGGGAGATCTCAAGCAATCTGTGTGTGCTAACACGTAGAAGGCACACGCTTGGATGCCTACATCATCATCAACATTTTCAAGTAATCTTTAAATGCACACCTCTAACGCATCCATTTGCATTCCCTCGCATGGATCTTATAGGGTGTTGAAATCTATTCTAGGCTTGCTTTTGCTTCTTAAATTTCTGATGTCTTAGTCCATGGTTTCACTAACAATTTTTAGAACTATTGAAATATATGTGTTCAAGCTTTGACCTGAATAACAACTAACTAAGATTGATCTACCAATTTGCATCATCTTTAAAATGACAATTGATGGATGATTAGAGGTCAGATATGTAAGGATCAAGTTTGATTTGCTATGGAGAGATTAACAAATTTAGTGTGCTTGTTGGGTAGGTCAATTGGGTTTTCCTTTTGGCTTGGTCTACTTGCTCTAATGGGCTGAAAGAAGGCTAACTAGATTGATGCAATTAGGCTTCGTGAATGAGCCTTTTTTCTAGGTTGGTTGAGCCTTTTTTCTAGGTTGGTTAAACCAAGTTAGGTGAATAGACAAATGACATTGACATTGACAAATGACAACAATGGTCAACGATGGAAGAAGTAGTGGACAATCAAAGACATGAAGTGAGGCTACCACTGAGTGCATATAGCGGATGGAGACGAAGGTGAAGTGGCGGTTCACATGGAGTGATGGAGGATGTCCACTAATTTGAGTGGCACATCCGAAGATAGGCATGGCTCAATAATGACTGCATTTCTTGTTGAAGCATCACAAAAATGGCAGCAGGCTTCACAGGTGGTGATGACACCGGAACACAAAGATGATGTGTGGTAGAAATCATGGCGGAACCACATGAAGCTTTGTTGAAGTGAAAACAGGAAGATGAGCCTTGATGGCTAATCAAACCGCAAAGGGGTTGGAATCAATGCCCTCATCATAAGCTTCATGATAAGCCTATCAGACTCTAGAAAGTATTTTAAAAATAAATCATTTAGATGGTGAGGCTCAACCTTGTTTCCTGTAACACTAATTAACAAAACCCTAACTGTGAGACTAATTTTCAACAAGTCATCTCGCAAACTTGGCTTCTATCTAGCTTGCTTTGAATGTGAGGCTCAGCCTTGTTTCCCGGTTCCTAAATATATACGGTTATATTATCCTTGCTTTCCCATGCTGAGAGAGTATATAACATTGCATTTTTATCCTTTTCAAAGTGAATTTTAACAGTGAATCATTGATGCTGATAAGCATCATCAACAGAAGAAGCTCAAGCTCCAAGTTGTTTAGGAACATTTATAATCTAAAGCATCATCAACAGAAGAAGCTCAAGCTCCAAGTTGTTTAGGAACATTTATAATCTAAAGAAAGGAGGAAAGATTAAAAACATGACGGTGATGGAGCTTATTTCTCTGGAGTTGGAACTAGTATGCATTATCATCGAATGCAAAGGGCAACAACACTGGCTTGATCAATCATCACAAAGATAGAGGAGCTTTAGAAAATATATTAAGTAGCATAACAAGTCGATGTGTAAGATTAGTCAACTAAATATTAAAACATAGTAATTAATTTATTCATCACAAAATGAAATCCCTATAATTAATTTATTCAGGAAATAGCAGCTAGCTAGCAAGCAAGCAACAGAGAGTGCAACTAATTGCTGCTTAATTATTGTAAGCCACGTAGTGTGTAAACAAGCTAGCTAGCCACAATTAGAAAACCAGGATAAAACCAAAGAAAGAAAAAGAAATAGTAGCCGCTGCTACTCCCACCATTCCACTGAGGAAGCATTTGCAGTGGCGCTGGTCGTTGTTGCATCGAGCAGCGGCGTGGGGAAGTCCTCCTCGAAAGCGTAACAACTCAGCCCACACCCGTACGGCGCCGCCACGTTCAAACCTTCGGCCAGCGGCAAGAAGAGATCCGAGTACCTGGCGCTGCCCACGGCCACAATGTCCGGCAAAATAGAATCGAAAATCCCCTCATCGACACCGCCGCCAACAGAAGAACAAGTATTGCCGACTGCCTTTCTGGCTCGAATCACCTACTCAAGCACAATATTAATTGATCCATTCAACTGAATTTAATGAAATTAAGCAGAAAAAGGACGACAAGTACGTATCGATCTTTGTTGTCGTCTTTGTATAGCATGATGAAATCCCCCAGTTGGAGTCGGTGTTCCTTCACGTACTCCCCTTTTAATAATTAATATATTCAAACAACTCTAATCACTTGAAGAAGAACAGTTTGTGCTATACATACATAAAGAAACTGTATGTTAGCTTACCGGTGTTCTCCAGTATGTACATTCTGCTCCGGTTGTTTGGCCAGAATCTGTTCCAATGTACAATTCTAGATGAGAGGAGACAATTAATTTGTTTTTCTGCAGAGCAACTAATATCATGACTGTTACCGTCAGTAGATAAAAAGTAAAAAAGGGAACCTGTATTTGAAGGTCCAGACTTGAAGCTTCTCCAAATCATCCATGCCTAAAGCTATGCCCTCTCTGGAGCTCAGATTTGGAAGATGGGCCTCTGCCTCTTTCTGAACATTCACATGTATATTAGATATGTCATATGCACGAATCATAACATTTATAATTTGGGTTGACCTTTGGAAGAACAATTCTTCCTAGTTGGCTGACGTCACTGTTCCTGAGCTCCTTCTGTAGAAGAAATCTCAACCCAGCCACAGCTTGCTAACATTAACAGAAACGCATAAAACTCCTAAACATTTGCATTCACTGCGCTAATGAAATGGAGATACAAATGCATAGTCACGTGAACCTTACATCCGGATCAAGGGCTGGCACATTCAAATCCAGCACAGATCCCTGCTATTAATAAGATGCACACAAGTTAATAATATCATTAGGTAGAAATAATATTACTGAAATTAAACAGGAGGAAAACTACCAAGGATGCAAGGCTCTAAATTAGTCAGAGACAACTAGGGCACAAGAAACTACTCGCTACTCGCTCATCTAATTGTTCATGTATGTATGTGCGTAAATTGGAAACAATGAATGTGACCAAATCAATATCCTTGATGATATGAGATGAGATGAGAGATGCACGGCAGAGTAGATCAACAATCGTGCATCTAGCATTGCAACAAGAGTTGCCCGGCCCATTCCTTACTAAATACACGGCCCAGCCAGCCCATCAACCCTCACGTAGCAGACGCAAATATTAATAAATACACAACCATCCATTATCCAGCTTGGACGTGAAACAAGAGCAAGGGCTTACAGAGGCAGCTGCATCGGTGTTGGACGCGGGCCGGCGGCGGGCCCGTCGGCCTCGCTGCTTGGCCACCATCTTCCTCCTCCGGCTGGCACGGTGCTCCGCCGCTGCGTCGACGAGGGCGCTGCTGCTGAGGCACAGTTTGCTCATCCCAGCCATGGGTAAGAAATATATAAGTAAACGGATTATCCGATAGACGACTGTCACCAACCCAGTGGTGGGAGAGAGGAAAGGAAAAAGGAAAGGGGGGCGGAGGGAGAGGCTGCAGAGGCGATAGTGGTGGTGAATACGAGAGCGGAAAGCGGAAGAAGGTGGGTGGGGAAATAAATGCAAATGGTGCAAGAGCAAGAGATGAGGGTTTGAATGAAGGGAGAGGAGAGGAGAGGAGAATAGGGATGGGGAAAGGGGGGTTAGGGAACAGGTTCGTGAGTGGTGGATTCTTCTGAGGAGGGCCGGCCAAGTGTTGCAAGGGCTCTGACTTCGCTGCACCGGGAATCAATCAATGGCCTCTTTCTTTTTTCCTCTCTCTTTTCTTCCTGCTTACACTCGTCGTTCCTCTGCCCGGCTCCCGTCAATGGGCCAAGGAGAGAGAACGTTTGAGACACAAACCAAGATCAAATCTAAAGTCCACCTGCCAATTCATCTCACTCGCCATTTTTCTTTTTAATTTATTAAATAAATTAATAATTATTAGCACCTCGGTGAAAGTATTTCATTATATAATCTAAACTAGATGGTGGTTCTTGGCTTCCATGGTTACTTGATGGCTTTGAGTTGGTGCATATTGAAGGATGATTTTCATATGAACCTTGGATGAATTCAGATGGCAGAGCTGCGGCAAACTTGATATTTGAGCTAGCTTATTGCTTGGCATCGAGTAGGCCTTATTTAAATACAAGTAATGTAGCAGCACATGCAAAAATTAAATAAAAAAATTAAAAAAAATTAAAAAAAAATGCATGCCATGCTCAAACATATATGACATGCGAAACTACATGAAAAAATATTTTACTTTATGCAAAATATTAATTTAGTATGATGCATGCAATGCATAGGAATCCTACATATTCATACTGTTTTGGGTGCTTTTGAAAATGTAAATGTACTTACTCCCAACGTTAGATGTGATAACCAAAATATAATTAATGACACCTTTATTTGTTTATAAGACTTAACCACGCTTCAAAGATGCTCCTAATCAACAAAAGTATTTACCATGACGAATTTATCATTCGCAAAAGTTTCTTATTGGACCTAACTATATTGCCGCACTTCATCTTAAGTTTCTTAGTGAGAACTTTCCCAAATATCAACAAGACCAACTATGTCAACAAAACAACTCCATCCAACTATTGAAATATTAGGGAGCTAAAGGCAAAATCACAAAACATGAAGGAAAGAGTGAAAAAATACCGTATGTGGATAAAAAGGGATTGTAGTTTCATTAGCATCATTGTCCATTTTGAATTTGGAAAATAGTTGTGTTAGCTCGTGCCTTGTAACTGGAAGCCTCTCCCTTTCTTTCTTGCTTGACTTCTTTCGTTTTTCCTCCCTTCCTTCTCCCAAGTGCGCCACCCTTCATGCTTGAGTGCTTCCTTGTTTTGAATGCGTCTTGGGGTACAAGAAGATTTGCAGCTGAAAGGAACTTGGACCAAATCAAAGGGAAGTACCATCCTGATGCAGGAGGGTCACCCACCAAAGAGTACAAAATTCCATAACAGAAGACTGCCAAGCAAAATTTTAGCTGAAGCCATTACGGTCGTGCAAAAATGCATGATCAGGCCATGAAAAGCTCAGCAAGGATGGACATACGCACAGTGCCCAGGTCAGGAAGAGTTCGGTGCCTCAGGAACCACCACATCACAACTGTGAAGAAAAACAAAGGCAAGCCGTGAAAAGTTTGAAATTTTAGAAATCACCCCAACGACTCTATTTTGATGATGACATCCATCCAGGCCAGATTCTACTTCCTCCAGGGATGCTAAAGAAGCCTGACACAACTACACTATGACATTCGCAACACACAAGCCAACCACCAGATCACGTTATGGGTGTCTGATAACACAAAAATTTATAGTATATTGTATTATTTGATTAGTCTTTTTAGGTTATATTCATGTTCTTTTGCTTATTTTAATATCTTATTTATTAAATATTATGGAATCTATATTTTTTTCTCGATCATTTTAGGTAAAAATAGACTAATTTTGTTGGATTTTAAAAGATCTAAGCGCATGAATGAATTCCAGACATCAAGACGAAGCTGCCCATCAATTTTCATACAAATCGGAGATAGTCATAAAATTACACCCCTGCCATAATTATTTTTACGAGTGTAATTTTCTGCCCAGATTACACCACTGCCGTGACAATTTTTACAGGTCGTAATTTCCTAGAGATTCTACACAAAAGAAATTATGGCACTGCCGTAATTATTTTTACAGGTCATAATTTCTGCCTAGAAATACACAGAAGAAATTATGGCACTGCCGTAATATTTTTTACGGGCAGTAATTTCATGAAAATTTTCCATAGAACAAATTACGGTAGTGCCGTAATAAAAATTATGGTCGTAATTATAAAGTTGCCAAGTCTTCCGCAGCCGCTCCAAAGCCCAATTTTTGCAATGCAAAATCAGAAGATCCAGGGTACCAATTCAAAAACCGTAAAAAAGGGAGTATTCTATAAATCGAGGAGAAGATTTGAGAACAAGAATAATCCAGTTTCATTAAGAATCGAGGGAGAAATCAATAAGGGCGTCCCTAGGGCTCGGCCTTGCACCGAGAAGCGTAGAGGCCACCTTAGGTAGCAAAATTTATAGGAAAGCTACGCCTGGAAGAGAAAAACATACTCCAGAAATTTTAGAGCGAAAGGAGATCGATAAGAGGAGAAATCAACGAAAGAAGGGATACCACACTATTCATTGTGAGTTCTGCAGCAAATTACGGGCTGTAATTTTTATTACAGCCCTGTGTTTAGTAAAATTTCCTCTTTCTCTTCGATTTTTGATCATTCTAAACTATGGCTTTTTATAATTCTTCTACTATGCTAGCTTAAACACTTTTTGTGACATGGGTGTAATCCCCTTAATTTCATAATGACTAGATGATCTTTAATTTGTCAGGATACTTTTATTATGATAATTCTACTTAAGTGATGATCATCTTTAATCCTTTCTAGTTTCATATTGTCAACATGTATTGGAGTTTTTGTGATATGAACTGAAAAGTGACTTACAAAACTTGGAACCCTAAAATTGAGATTTAAGAACTCATCGTAAGAAATTAGGTTTGTTCTTATTTTCTAAATCTTAGAAGTTTATTGACTTGTTGATAATTTGATCTAGGAAGAATTAATGTATTAAACATGAAGATATCGTAAGAAATTAGGTATTGGATTGTTGGAAACCCTTAAGTAGAACCTGTGAAACTAAAGTATGAAAGTATTTAGTTTTCACTTGAGATAATTGACATAGAGATTGGATGCATGAAAGTGATCTTAAATCTCCTTGTCAATGATTTACTTATCTTTAGCATTGAATAAATCCTGTGCAAAAGTGATGATTGATTCTTTGCAAATTGTCTACGCGAAAGCGAGATGATTTCTTTATAAAGTAAATTATATCTTTATCATGATAAGAATAAACTGACGAACACTTAATTATATCTAGTCATTGAAATTAAGGTGGATGAAACCCTAGTCCCAGCTTTTCTCTCTAATTATCTGTATGTTTTTCGATCGTTTGCTTACGTAGTATACGATTGTTTAGCTAGTGAGAAAATAACTATTCGGTACTTAACACGTAGGTCTCTGTGGTTCGATATCTTTTTATTACTTCAAGTATCCGTGCACCTACAGACACAACAGTGTCATCATCCTATTATCTACCTAAATGGAGGTCCTACGACCCATGTTCTTGACACCACGACAATCTGAAGACCCAATGAACGAATATTATCATAATTTGCTAACCAACACAACCTAAGAGCAAGCCAGCATGGTGATGAACCAGCCCACCATTAGCAAATTCTATTGTTTCATTGCCGCAAACTCTAAGTTGGTTTGATAGCTTAGCCGCAACCCAGAAGGCCCAGCCCATGCGCCCAGCTTCAGATTCTATGTAGCCCTCGACTGCTTTAGTTGGTACGAATTGGTAAGATTATTTAACAGCAACATCTTGACTACTTTTAGTTTGTTAGAGTAGGTAGACATGTGTAAAGTGTAATATTCCTTCCCTTATTCTATAAAAGGGAGTTAGAACTTAGTCTTTTCTTCAACTTGTTTGTGTGATAGAAGCTCACCGCTGAGAGGCTAGAATGTGGATCAAAGTACTCAATCCTTGTGAGAGTCTAGCATTCCTGCTTTCTCAGTTATAATCGTCTTTCAATTTCAAGAAGTAAATCGCACATCGGTGCGTCAGGTTCGTCTGTTTTGTAATTGCATTACACTCTATTACGACCTAGTTTTCCCCTTCACCCACAGGCATCCACACACTGGGGACATAGATAGCTCTTTCTCTTTGGTGATAGCAGGTTCATAAGTGCGCAAGTTGGATCGCCTCTTAGTCCACTGCCCTTGTTCGTGCTAAGCTTAAATCACTTGCTCGCTAAGAGGTTAGTGAGTTATATTCTAGTAGATTGGGTATCGTTGTTCCTTCTTCTTCTGTGTTTCCCTAAAACGAATTCACCACAATTTTCACATTGTTTTCTCATGATTTCTCACTGCTAACCTTACCAACACGCGTTTTACTTCCCTCGTCTCATAACCCTCTCACGTTTTTCCGATCATCATCTCATCAACCCTAGAAGACGGAACTAAGGACTCCCCCACCTATAGACACTATATCAGTTTGGTATCAGTGCAGAATTGTGTTTAATTCTTATTATTCGCATGTTCCAGCTCCATCTCATCGCATCTTTTATCAAGATTTTTGCATTCAAATTCATCTTAGACCTTGTTTGTGCATGGCGACTAGATAAGGAACCTCATAGCAAAGTCCTACCTCTCAAGAGTCAGTCCCACCCACGAAAGGGTCTAAAGTCTAGGTAGAGTAGAATGAAAAGCTATATATGCGCGTAGACGCAATGGAGTTCATGATGCAGCAACTTTCTATGCAGGAAGTTGCAGCCACAGTCCAATTCTTGGTTAATCGCCCTGAGCCAACCGAGCCTCGACCTCAAGCCCTAGTTAATCTTCCACCACCCCCATTTAGAGCTCCAATGGACGATTTACCACCTCTGGTCGACCCTGTTAGGCGTGAGTTGGGTAGGTGCCACTTTGGCAACCTAGTCCATGAGGATGATTTCCTTGATGAAGAATGGGCGCACAAAAACCCTAGGCCCAACCTCGATATGGCCAAAACCAGATAGATGATCAGTTCCATCACATTATTAGAACCACACCCGTGCCATTTGATGGTATCCTTGACCCTACATTGTTCCTTGACTGGACTGCATCAGTAGATAATTATTTTGAATGGTGTGTCATGCCCCCAACCCCTGTGCGTCAACTTCGCGTGACTCCTACTAGAGGGGCTTGCTCGCTTGCATTGGGCAAATGTCGGGCAGCAACTAGAGTAGTAAGACCTCCCCCCAATCACGCAATGGGATGAGATAAAATACCGTCGCCACAAATGGTATGTCCCTCCGTCATATAGGCAGCTCCTACTTGACCAATACAGTAGTGTCGCCCAAGGATCAAATACAATGGACGAGTATAGACAGAAGTTTGACATGTTAGCCCTTAGGTGCAATTTGAGAGAAGACCCCGAGTTTACTTTGTCCCAGTTTAAGAACGGACTATGTTCAGAGATCCGACGCACTTTACCCACCTATAACTTGAAGAGCTTGGATCAAACCTACCAGCGAACTCAAGATATTGAGCAAGAATTGAAGCTTGTTGCGAGGCACGGTGAGTTTGTACCACATCATCGACCACCAGGGGTCGCCCCAATGCTAGCTCACCCCCCTAGGATAGAGTGCTAGGAACCCCAATATATTCTGGTTGCTCACGGGTCCCCTAGACACCCCACACCCAAAGCCCCACCTCATCGCCTTACTTGGGAGGAAAAGGGCAAGGCCACAACTAATGGGTTTCCACACTGCATGACCTATTACAACTGTCAACAGCCTGGCCAATTGTGAAGGATTGCCCTAAGCGATGCAACCACGTTGACAAGGGACAACCTAGGTTGGCTACAATGACCCGTGAGCACCTCGAGCACAATGTTGAGCCTGAGTGTAATACCAATGAGGATGAGTCGGGCACCCCCACCCTTGCTATTATTCGATGCACCTTAGTGCAAACCCCACCCTCCGAGGATTGGAGGCACGAAGGGCAGATCTTTGATGGAATATATTATTTGTTACTAGGATTTAACACATGTAGGTTAGATAGAGAATCTCAAAAATTCATTGATCATTACATGGAATTCAATTAAGATAATGTATGAAAGTAGAATTCCCTGTATTCTCATTTGAGATGGCTGCTTCTAGGCAAACCTCCTGGCTGTCTCTGCACCCCTACCTCCTTTATCACTGAGCGGTCATTTAGGGGCCTTAGCTGGTGATCTGGGCTGTTTCCCTCTCGACGATGAAGCTTATCCCCCATCTAGCACTAAACGAGGATGAAAAACAACCGCAAAATTATTTATTTCTGGACAGAAAATATTTCTTTTTCCCCCTATCCTTTGCATTAAAATAATGGATTCCAACGCATTGAAAATCCTCCTTCCTTCTATTATAGACTCTAGATCGGAATCGTAGGGAAGTACTGTTTGATCATTTACTATCTATTATTTGATTTACTACTCCTTTATATTGGAATGAGTCAAAAGTCAAATGTTTTGGCAATTCCTCGTGGGGGCATAAAGCAATATAATTTTGAGTTCATATTAAATGAAATGTTCATATTAAATGAAATTTCATGAAATTTCATTTTCATTTTTCATATAGTTAAGTTAATATTACTTTATACTTTATTTTATTTCAGTAGATTTAGCTTTGCTTTGTTTATCTCTTAGTTCAGTTTTCATTTTTTTTTATTCTAAAAAATGGAATTTCAATAAAATAAAACAAAAAAGGAGTCTTTATGTCTCGTTACCGAGGACCTCGTTTCAAAAAAATACGCCGTCTGGGGGTTTTACCAGGACTAACTAGTAAAAGACCTAGATCCGGATAACATATTTTTTTGGAGAGAGAGACTATTTCACCAATTGAGTCACAGGTATCTGACATATTCATGCTAACTTGAGTAGAGCTAAGGGTAAGAGACAAGCAATTGAAGCGAATCTAGCTCTCAGACAAGCTAGGACACGAGTAGAGGCTGTCAATGTTATTTCCTACTAGTTAAGTCAATACATCAAAATAAAGAACTTTTTAAAAAGTTCTTTATTATACACCACACCACATGTTGATTCTGCCAATTGAACACAATCAAGTCTAATCTGATAAAACAAAAAAATTTTGAAAATATATTTTTCAATATCTTTCCTTGATTTTAGAATCAGATATTGTTTTGTTTTTCCGCCAATGTAGAAAAATATCCTTTCATATTTGTATGAATATCTATGATCTATGATCATAGAAGAAGAAGAGCCCTCTTTACCATTCTATAGAAATAGACTATTCTATTTGTACATAATGGTATAAGTTGAACAAGTATGGTCGTCCCCTGTTGGGATGTACTATTAAACCAAAATTGGGATTATCCGCAGTACCTCTTGGTCGTGAATATCTGAATAGGACGAACCGGCCTCCGTGGATATCTTTGCTTCGGAACAAAACAATTCGAATTAGGCTCGGTCAACCGGAATAAACCACCACCCGTTTGGCTTTTCTTGAACGAATTTCATGATCTTCCTTGAGTTGTTCTTCATTTTCTTCATCCTGTTCTTCTAATTCATCAGTCAATTTGTATGACCATCGAGGAATCTTTTTGGATATTATCCGTATCAATGATCTCGTAAATAAAGGATTAATTCGTTCTGGATAGTTATTTCTTTAATTAGTGAATAGGAGCATACTCTAGATCGGAATCGTAGGGAAGTACTGTTTGATCATTTCTACCAACTTAAAACCCCTATTTTGATTCGTTTTTTTTCTATTGTGAAAGCTGGATAGAAAAAAATACTCCGAATTTAATATACACACCCTTATTCTACATACCACTCATGGTGACCTGGTCGAATTGGGAGAAGCTGTAGGTATTATTGCGGGTCAATCAATTGGGGAACCAGGGACTCAACTAACATTAAGAACTTTTCATACCGGTGGAGTATTCACAGGCGATATTGCCGAGCATGTACGAGCTCCTTCTAATGGAAAAATGAAAATCAATGAGGATTTGGTTCATCCCACACGTACTCGTCATGGGCATCCTGCTTTTCTATGTTCTATAGACTTGTATGTAACTATTGAGAGTCGGGATATTATACATAATGTAAATATTCCATCAAAAAGTTTTATTTTAGTTCAAAATGATCAATATGTAGAATCAGAACAAGTGATTGCTGAGATTCGTGCTGAAACGTCTATTTTTTTTTTAAGAAGGATTGGCTGAACTTGAAAATTGACTCATTCAATGAGTAAACGATTGAATCGTATAATTCTAGGTTATGTTTCGGGAAGGATCCGGCGCAGTTTTATACGGATACTACCCGGAGATAGAGTCAAAATTGAAGTACTTGGATTCTCAATACTTCTGTCGCTCCATCCCCGCAGGGACAGAGAACCCGTCGCTATCTCGGCTGTGCTACCCTTCTTATTGGATGATCATGATACTTCCAAAAGGCCGAAATTCTTGATCAATAGAGGAACAATAGTACCATTTTTGTTCAAAAAGATACCAAAGTGGATGATTGACCCATTCCATACTAGAAAGAATCGCAGGAAATCCTTTGATAACACGGATTCCTATTTCTCAATGATATTCCATGATCGAGACAATTGGCTGAATCCTGTGAAACCATTTCATAGAAGTTCATTGATATCTTCTTTTTATAAAGCAAATCGACTTCGATTCTTGAATGATCCAAATCACCGTAATGAAAGGAACATAGGAGTTTGTCGATAGGTATTTGACCAAATAGGATCGTCCAGTTCCTATAGAACCTATCACCAAAATTCCCCTTTACTCCAGTCACTAGCCCCGCCTTCGGTATCCCCCTCCTTGCGGTTAGAAGAACAGGATGAAGAAAATGAAGAAAAGTCAAATTTGGGTTATTCACTCAATTCTTGCGTTACTCAAGCCGACATTCTCGCTTTCGCTTCGTCCACACCTGCTTGTGCTTCTGTTCGTAAAATTTTTGAAAAATGTTCATAATTTTCATAGAAAGTTATATTGTATCCTTTACTCCGACAGCATCTAGGGTCCGCCCTTTGTCTCTGTGTTTTCACATCGAGAAGATTCCAAATGAGCAAATTCAAACTCTCAGGGTTGGCTTGCTTTGGTTTTGGCGGTTTTTAAGGAGTGTGCGTTCCCGATCGGGGGAGAGAACGGGTAAATTCCCCTTTCCAAGTGTGATTTCTATGCTATGTATGGCCGTGGGTCCTGAGCTAAGCCTTGGGCCTTTCCTGCGCAGCTTAGGTGGAAGGCCCAGGGTTGAGCCCTAGGATTTGACAGCCTTAGAGGAAGGGCGAAGCAAGGAGAACCCGTGACATTTTGTACCCAAAATAAATCCATATACAAAAAATCTGGGAATTGCTCATTCAATGAGCATTCTCAATATTATGCCTTGAAGAGAAATTTTTGGACTTGAAAAAAAGAACAAAAATCCATTTTTTGATTTATTTCATCTCCGTCCGGCCCGAGGAAACCTTTGCACGCCTCCCCGCTTATGGGGTCAAATCAATACGTTCTAAGAAGAAATATTTGAATTTCGGTTAATTGAATCTCCTGCCCCAGGTATTTCCTACGGTGATAGATATAAGCGCAATTGAAATTCCTGGGGAATTGAAGTGTGAAACAAAGGCACCTTTATGCTCCAGTCCCCTTACGAAACTTTCGTTACACCAGAGGTGCGTCCTTCTCGGTCCTCTCGTACTAGGGAAAGGTCCTCTCAGACTCGGATTTCTAGACCATTCTGGTAGTTTCGACCGTGGAATTTTTTTGTTTCAATAAAACCTTCTCGTAGAAATATTTTCACAATATTTTCGGTGATATTAGTAGATGCTATTCGAACCGTTCCTTTTTTATCCATGTCAGCATTTCTTATAGAAGTTATTAGATGATACCAAAGGGAGTGGCGATGCCATACGCAAAAAGGAAGAGACTCATAGAATGGCAGAGGCAAATAGAGCTTTTGCACATTTTCGTTACACGGCAAAAAAATTTTCCCATGAAAACCAGGAATTCGACCTGTTCTAACAACGGATACCCAATTCTTTTTGGGTGGGAAGCAATGTCAAACCAAAATACTCAACAAGCATAAGCATTAGCTCTCCCTGAAAAGGAGGCCTCTTTTTTTTTTTGTTTTATCAGATTAGACTTGATTGTGTTCAATTGGCATATGGATTCCCTCATTTCACCGATTCGTACTAAATAACGAGCCAATGAATCTCCTTCTTTTTGCCATTGGATTTGCCAATCGATTTCATTGTAACACTCATACCAGATTTGTAATATATTTTGTAAATATTATATAGTTTGTAATATTAATAATTAATAATATTACTATTAATATAATATATTAATTAGTATATTATATTAATATATATATATATTATATTAATATATTATATATATATAATTAATATCTTATAATATTATTGAGTCACTAGTATGTTGATTAATATAATAGAAATATTATAACTAATATTTATACTAATTGATTAATTAATATTATGAATATAGTTGAATATTGTTTATTTATAATATTTAATTAATATTTATATTATAAGTATTGTAATATATCAAATAATATACAATAATTACAGGTAAAAAGGGGCTTTGAATGTAGGGGCTGTTCTCATTTTACCCGACAGATTCGAATTGGTCAAAAAGCATCTTCTGTGGCTCAGGTAGTGACTACTTTCCAGGAACGAGGGGCGATGGAATATACTATTGTGGTAGCCGAAACGGCGGATTCACCTGCTATCCGATCGAGATGTATGGATCCATGTGTCTATATAGATCCTGTTCATGGATTAACGAAAATGTGCAAAAGCTCTAACGATATCTAATGGTTATAACATGTTGGTTAACCGTATTCTGAAACACGAAAAAAAAATCATTGGCTTATCAAATTATCTATCGAGCCATGAAAAAGATTCAACAAAAGACAGAAACAAATCCACTATCTGTTTTATGTCAAGCAATACGTGGAGTAACTCCCGATATAGCAGTAAAAGCAAGACGTGTAGGCGGATCGACTCATCAAGTTCCTATTGAAATAGGATCTACACAAGGAAAAGCACTTGCCATTCGTTGGTTATTAGGGGCATCCCAAAAACGTCCGGGTCGAAATATGGCTTTCAAATTAAGTTCCAAATTAGTAGATGCTGCCAAAGGGAGTGGCGATGCCATACGCAAAAAGGAATCCGCAGGGACAGAGAACCCGTCGCTGTCTCGGCTGTGCTACCGGGGGCTACAGAAATAGGATCCCCGATAGCTGGAGACAATAGATTCATATGAGAAAACATAAGTAAACGAGCCTCTGCTTGAGCTTCCAATTGCCCATACGTAATCCTTTGTATAGACGTTGAGGCGGGCGGACACTAAGATGAATGCGAATTTTTATTAGTTTTTCTTCGTAGAGAAGCAAATGAAATGCTTTCATAAAAATTCTCGTAGAATTGAGAATGAAGTTTTCATTCTGTACATACAAATTCGAAAAAGAGCTACAATTATTTTATGTCCAGATAAAAGAAAATATAGGAAATATGTAAAATCACTGGCCACTCTCTAAGGAAGCATCTAGTTAATCTATCCATCTCTAGACTGCACTTGATCAGCACCTAGAAGAAAAACATAGGGAATTAGCCAAAAGTAGCTGAGTAGGGATTTAATAATATGAATGCATGCTAAAAAAATGAAACCAATTCTACTCGCTGCATGAGTATCATATATATGTGCTAATATATAACATAAATCATGCACATCCTATCTCATCAAAATGGAGTTTTACATTGTCATAATTTTTACATTATGCCTCACACTCTAATAAGAGTGGTTCCATCTCCAAGCTTGAAAAGTGGAACAACTGTCATTAGACAACTCGATAGTGTTACATCCAACACTTGGAAACTTTAGTATTATTCAAAGGACAATCTAGCAGTCACTCTGATTGGCAACCACCAATAGCCCACTACGTAATTGGCGATATGGTCTAATATGTGACTTCACAAATGAATCTCCAACTTCCACGTATGGCATGTACGCTCAAAGCATACAAAAATAAATCTCAACACATGTCTCAAAGGCATCATGCAATCTCTTATCTCAATAACATAACTTAACAACAAGAACTACTTATAAATAATTGCTCAACATATAAAAATGAAACATGCAAGTACAAGTTCATCATTATGACAAAACATAAATCAGTCACAATACTACTATGCACAATGACACAATACTGGAGAAAAAATAGAATATGAAATAAACCAAATAGTAGAGGCAAAAGGGGTTGGGTGTCTAAGCTAATGCTCGACACCTTACAAGATAAATGAAGGTAGGATTTCTACTTGAAAGTGAAAATCCTTTATCACAAAATAAACCACTGGTACTCATGCCTCAAGTACATTTAGTCTCAAGTCTAGAATTAAATTATCTTACAATAATATATGCCAAGAAAATAATATTAATTGTCATCTAGTTCTAACCACCAAACACATCTACAAATACATGTTCCTACCCTTTAATACCTCTAACCACAATTTTACAAATTATAATATACATATATTTATCCCCCAAATTTTCACATTAATAACATCATCACAATCAAACATCCTCATTACAACATGGCATTCAACCCTATACCTATCCATAATAAAAATCAAAGTAACATACAATATAATCCCTATGAATCTACCAATTATACATCGCTTCCTTGTTGTAAGTTGGTAACTTGAGTTTACGTCTTCATTCACACTTCTTCTTGTGTAGGTCTTGGATTGATCAATAAGCAAGGGTTTTGCACCTTCAAGTGGCACCAAGATGAAAGGAGAACAGACTTTCGGCACAACACCTTCCTCCATCCAAACTCTCAACCGAACCATCTATTCCTCTTTCTAGATTGTTGGTGTTGATTGCTTGAGTTCTCACTTATTGGTTTATTGTTTCTTGTAGCCTTCGGCTTCACCATGTTATGGAAGAGAGTGGCACCTCCTCAAGGGATCTCTTTTAGGCAAGGAGTAGCACATCTCTTTTAAGCCTCTCCATCTTCTACCGTATTTTAAATAGCTTATCTATATTAGTTTTAACCTTTGTTGGCAACAGGAACTAGGAGACAAGGGGAACTGGGCATAAAATCCCTTGAATTTTTGAAAAAAAAAAAATTAGTATTTTATAATATAAAAATTAAAACTAAGCATGTAAATAATTAAATTATACTAATCTACAACTAGGAAAGATAAATGATTAAATACTAGAATTAAGCTCATCTCTTTTAAGCCTCTTCATCTTCTTCACCCGTCCAATGGTGAAAGTTCAGGCAAGTAGGACCTTATGAGCATTATATCCATGGCAATTTAACATCCCAGCGGATGAGTTATAATGAGTATTAAGAGTTCAAGTACAAATAAAGATAAGGGGGAGATTAAGCCTCTAAATTCTTTTACTAACACAAGACTATCTAAAAGGATGAGGGGAGGTGTATAAAGTAGCTGCATGCTTCTAGCGTTAGGTGCACCACTCTTGGGATCTTTCACGCATTCGAGCATTGTGAGTGTAGAGTATTTTCCTAGCATATAAGGGAAATCAAATGACATAAATCAAGGGACTTAGCTGGTATGGGTAGACAATCCAATAAAGATGACTTGTTGCGCCATGGGCAAGAAGCCAGGAATTGCCTCCAAGTTTTCAAGCGTTTAAGGGTGGCAAGCTTCAGGGCATAGCAGCTAGTGATGAGTTCCGGGGAAGAGGGGGAAATCCTTGTCCAATGGAGGGGAGTCGTGGCTGAGGAGGAGGCTAAACCGGAGTCAACGGAAACTGAGCGGGCAGAAGGCAAGGGAACGAGCATGGAAACTGGACCTGGATACAGGGAGCTGGGCATGAGGTGCGAGTGCCTCGCGTGGGCTCAGGCTGCCGCCTGGCAGCAGGGAGAGGATGGAAACACCGACGCCGGGCCTAGAGACGCCGGAGGGGAACCCTTTTCGGATCTGGAGCTCTGGTGGCGGCAGGGAAGCCACAGTTCAGGCGGAGCAGGGGTAAACCGAGCAGAAGTCGCATTCCGCGTGTGGTTTCACCGGATGGCTCGGAGGAGGACGTCTCGGCATCAATGGGGAAAGTGGGCAAGGGGGACGTAGTCACCATCGACGAGAGAGGCTCAGGAGGCTTAATTCGTTGCCTCAGTCGCCGGGAGGTGGGTGGCGTCGCAGCTGCCCTGTTTCTGACGGAACCAGGGGAGGACGTGTCGCTCGCGTCTGGGATGCGGCGGCGGCAGCCGGAGCTTGTTGACGACCTTCAGAACTTGCTGGCGTGCAAGGAGAAGGGGAAGGGACGTCGATGACGACAAGCTAGGTCTCCGGAGGGCGGACGTCCTCCGCTGACTCCAGGAAAACTGTTATTTCGCCATCTTTGCGTCCGGAGCGGAGAAGCAGGGGAGGACGCAAGCTTGTGGCTGGGCGACAGGCGACCTCCAGCTCGCGATTGGGAAGGAGAGTAAGTTCATCAGCTTCCCTCTTCCTCAATAGCTGTCGGAGCTGGTGTTAGGGGTGGAGAGGGTAAAGAGGTCTGGCGATGAGCGTGGAAGAGGCGCGAGCAATGGAGACGAGACTTTAGCTTCAGAGAAGACTCGGCGACACAAACACCGGGAGAGGTTTTTTCAAAGGGGATTTCATTCAACCTTTTTTCCACTGCCCAAAATACAAGAGAGTGATACAATCTTATAGGAAGAACAATCAACAATGGCTGCAATTTCTAGAAGTTCTGCTCTTCTCCTTCCGGCTGTAACGGTCCCCACTGTGGTGTTCTTTTCTTGTTGACTTGGCCTGACAAAATTTGGGCTTTTTCTCTTGGTCATTTATACAGCCCAAAGTCCTCTTCCTTTGCAAATTGGATTTATACTAAACTTGAGCTAAACTTGGGTTGAACTCTCTTGAGCTAACGCTAAATTTCCTTTAAATTCTGTAAAGGGCTTGCCTAATGCAAATGCAAAATGTACTAATTCTAGTATGAGATGCATGAATAAAATATAAGGTGGGTGGATGCATGCATGCTTATGATATAGGAAATAATAACTATATTAATGCATGCTAATTTAACAAAGAAAATCTAATTTACCATTATACATGTAATATAAGGGGATAGAAATTTGGGTACTCTAGCTAGAATAATCTTAAATTTCATTTGTATTTCCTTGGGACGTATCGCCTGCCTATATCTCTTAACCTCCGCTCTTGACTATGTTTGTGAGTGTAATAATTCTCTAGCGCCTATGCAAGTTTTGGTTTTGTATTTGTTTATAAGCTCAACCTCTACGATATTATATTTCCATCATTAGACGGGTGAAAAAGAGGATGGACGTCCATTCAATTCTTGATGGATGCAAAATGAGCTTTCTTTATTTTAATGTCATTTACTATATGCAAATTTTAATTTTCTTAGTTTTTAGCTCTTGGTTTCTGTCTATAAAAATAGAAAGTATTTACTCTCAAAACCAGTTTGTTGTAATTTTATTTGTGCGAAAGGTGAACTTTCTTTATATTAATGTCATTTACTTTATGAACATTTTAGTTTTTTTAAGTTGTAATTATTAGCTCTTGGTTTTTGTCTATAAAAATACAAAATATTCATTTTCAAAACCCGTTAGTTGTAAATTTACTTGTGTTGCATGTTAGTTTTTAATTTTCTTAGTAAACACACAAAAAACTGTTTTTGAAAACCCGATTTTCAAAACCCTTATTTGGAAAAAAGAATTATGGTTAGCTGGACACAATCTTACAATAATTTTAAGCCCATGGTATCGATAACATCATATTGGTTCGATGAGTTAGACTGAAAATAATTGAGAATAGCCTTATTTTAATGGAAGATTATTATTATTATTATTACTATTATTATTAATTTACAATTCAGTAGCTAAAACCAAATTTACGAACCATGGTCACGTAAAAACCAAACTTACCAACCAATTTAGTAATTTCGGTTGAGAAAAAAAGTTTTGGTATTACTAATTGATTTTTTAAAATTTGATTTTTCAGTTTCAGTTTTTTTTGATTTGGTAATAATTAAATTTAAGTCTTAAATTAATAAATTAAATAAATTTGATAAATTTAAGTTCAATAAATTATTTATATAACTATAAAATATATAAATTTTATTTGATAAATATATTAAAATAAAAATATTATTATATTTATATAGAAAAAATAATCTAGCCAAGTAAAGTTTTTATCTAAATTTTAAAAAAATAAATTTTATTTGATAAATATATTAAAAATAAAAATATTATTATATTTATATAGGTAAAATAATCTAGCCAAGTAAAGTTTTTATCTAAATTTTTAAAAAATAAATTTTATTTGATAAATATATTAAAAAATATAAATATTATTATATTTATATTGGTAAAATAGACTATAATTTACCAAAATTTTGTTGGTAAATTCAGTTAATAAATCAATTTTTTTTTTATTTTCATTTTTTAAAATTTAGTTCAATTTTGATTTTAAAAAATTTGGTAAAAAAATTTCAATAAACTCAATTTTGATTTTACTGAATGCTCATGATTATTTTTTTAGGGCAGCCCCACCCATACGATTTTTTTAAAAAAAATTCCCACATTATGCATAAAAAATCATTTTACCCATAAATTAGTTGCTCCGTTTACTTGGATATTGTTTTATAACACCTATTAAGCTACTAAATTATTAATAATAATGACTACTTTATGTTTGTGACATAAAAGTTATTATGTCATACTTTAAGCAATTTAATAATCTACATTTAGGATAAATTTAGGTAGTTCTCCAATTAGAAACTACGTCACTCGATCTGAGTATATCAGATCTACTTCAAGTTAGGCATCATGGAACAACTAATATTATAAGAGGATAATATGATACACGTAGAGAGTAATTTTTTATTTAAAAATATAAAATATCCTTATAAATGCAAGAAATATATCATTAAAATACATTAAAGAAAATTTTAAATTTAAAAAATTATTATCCTTTCTAACTGCGTCCAAGTCCAGGTTAAGATTTGAATCTAACGCAATCCTTTTTTCAGTTTCCAAAAGAGTAACATGAACCATCGCAAGTATAGCTTGAATTGCAAGATAAAAGTACCTAGTAAAATATATGAATAATTACCGTCATCCGTTGCAATGCAAACAATTAAGGGCTATTCTATCACATCTCTCACATATATCCATTTGCTTAAAAAAAACAGACCTCCACTTATTAATCACTTTCTATTTTTGTTGGCACTGCATCTATGCCCCTTCGATCAGTGTGATCAGCTCCTGGTTCACCATTTGCTGGGGCTCCAATGTCAGCCCCTGTAGCCTCACTTCTATCCGTTGGATGCTTCTTTTCCTCGGTGTCTAAAGATTCTTTTAATCCTTTAATAGGTGGAGGTGCAAATAGCTGTCTCACACCATCAAACATGCTTCCGTGTTCCATGATCAAGGTTGCTCCATTCGGATAGCAACGACCAAAACATGTAGCACAATAAGGGTAAGCTACCTGGGAAGTTCAAATCATACCACAGTAGGAAGTTACATAAATAGCACTAAGTAAAAAAACGAAATTTATCACAGGCTAACCTCAATGAAGGCTTGACATAACGAATGAAAGAGTGTAGATTCATTTCCTCGTAGCACCCGCATGGCATTGTATCTCACCAGGGAGTCCGAAACAGCCTGTAGACCCTTCACAACCTCTTGAGCCAGAATATGTTTCAAGCTCAAAGGAGCGCACGGACGCAATTCATTCATAGCAGCTGATACACCTGCATAGTGTGAGAAAAATACATCGTATTAGTTGCAAGATTACTATTGCAAAAGCAGAATGCTCATTGCAGCGTCCTTAGCGAAATGAATCTTCCACCATTGGTCTCTATTACAGCCTACAATCCCAGTGCGGAGACATCGGATCAAAAAAGAGCAATCGCAACTATTTGAAAATTCACCAAGTTCGCTTCCACCTAGTGTACGTTATGCCATTAACGTGATCTTCTGACAAGTGCAAGCCAAGAAATTACTCATATTAGCAAGTATTCATACTAACCATTGACAAACACGGCAACAGGTGGATGTTCCATCAGTACAGAAGGCGGTGCTACATCATCCTTGGTTTCATCAATTGATCCATTACTTGCAAAGCCAACAGACGGCAAAGGGACCCAACGATGTGCATCTAAGACAATCTATGAATACAAAAAAAAAAAAAAAAGTTAATTATAGAACTTATCCCTTTCCTACAGTAGGGCTTCAAGCTTTCAATGAAGTGAATATATTTGGAACTATTAGAATTGTATTTTTATCAGTTAAGCATTTAGATACAGAATGCAGAATCTGAGTGTCTGCAGTCCTATTATGATCAGATACTCGAATAAGGAATACCAATTAATTAATTGTAGATGTATTGATGAGATATTCTTTTTTGTCCAGTTAAGGCCAACAAAATATTTAATACACAAGAAAGCAAATCTTGAGGATTGAAATATTCACATAGGAAAGTATCAATTCTGTGGGAGTTACTAAAAACCCAAAAAATACAACTTTATTTAAATCATCTTGAAAATCAATTAAAATGGTCTGCAAGGCTGCAGTAAATAAAAAAAATTAGGTTCGTTTCAATTAACATGAGTGAAGGTTCAATCATAAACAATAGAAGTCCATAGTTTAAAATACCGCAATAATCTTAGCTGGGAGCAGTACGGCCTAATTTCCATATTATACTAGTGTAATAGGTGTTCACATTTTTGGCATCTAAGTTGGATGAGATTTAAAATACAGGTGTACTAAGACATAGTCCAGTTTACCATTGGGCCAATATATACCAGAAATACTAGGTGGCCCAAACCAGTTTTTAAAATCTTGATGATGAATATGCAGGTCCTGATCTGCCAATGGATCCATGTAGGCAAGTATATTTCACTAGAACTTTTACAGCATCACTAATGAACATGTTTCTAACTAAATCAGTGTATAATAAGAAAAGTTCAAAGAATATGAGGACCTATACGGGAAAACACTATTGGATGAGATGATATTCTAAAAATTAACTCTATAATTAAAAGGACAAATTTTGCTAGTTATGATAATCATATACAAATCATGAGTAGTAATTGCAGGGTTACCTGAAAATTCTCAACTGCTGTACTCGTATTCTTTGAAAATAGGTTTATAACTGCACTGTGAATGATGAAGATGTTAATAATAATGTGGTAACGTGCACTCATCATTTACCATGGAAAAAAAAATTAAATCGATCATATACCCTTCAAAAAGTGGGGGAAGTAAGCCTCTAAAATCAAGCCCAACCAAACCAAGACCCATTGCACAGTACTGGAGAGTGAAGACCACAGAAAAACTACATTAATAGAAAACTCATGCACAAAAGAACTCGCGCAGCAGCACAGTAGTTGAAAGTTCTAAACAGGAAACAGAGTACAGACAAAGGTAGCTAAATCAAGATGAAAGTCAGTTGAATGCAAATATAGGAGTTGCAAAATCTAGGAACTAACTTTCTGAATTCTATGTCATCAAAAGCTTATTTTTAAAGAAGAAAAGTATGAGTTGCATAAATAAACTCTCACCATGCACTGGTCAAGGATATTTGAAAGTGATCCTCCTTCAGAAATTTTTGGAAGCATAGCTTCGAGTGTGCTTAGATGACTTTTAATTTGATGCATTGCCCAGCTGAAAAGAAGCCCGCCATCGTAGTTCTCTTCGCTTCCAGATTTATCATTGTTGAATATAGCTCTGTATTGGTTAACAACATCAAATAGATACATCCTGTGGTAATTTACCATTCCTTTCAAGTACTCGTAGGCATTTCTCTGGTCTAAGTCATCAAGAATTCCTGAAAGCCATGTCTCTCTACACCTCAAAAACTGCCCATGAACAGATGCAACAAATAGGCATTGTTTAGTTAAAAGCAGAAACTGGTTCAGTCAATTTGGTCTCCACAACTTGCTTTTCTACTTCTCTACATTGCTCATAACATTTAAGCTCAAGTTTCACAAGTAAAAAGCAACCAATAGATATAAGCATTTAGCTCTATAAACTTGATAAAATGGTTTGAACAAAGGCGTAAGCAAGATCTTAATAAGCATGTTTATGACTAATTAATGCAAAATAACTAAAAATTTAAGAAAATAAATGCAGCAGTCCCTACTCTAAAAAAATCCTCAACATGCTAAACTTTAAGGTGAATTCACAGAAAAAATATACTTAGGATGGTAAATATATTTAATTATCAAATCTTACCTTAAGTTGCAGTTTTATTAATCTCTTAATCGATTATCACTGCCAGATAATTAGAGAACCATTTGAAAAGAAGTAAAAGAAATTGAATTCACCATTTACTTCTCCATTGCCAAATGTTCTAAAACAAACTGATGGCATTAATTATTTAATTTGTTAATTAATATATTAGTGGTATAAGATTTATCAGTATAATTATTAATTATTTTGATCCATATTAATTGTAGGCTTAAGGGCTGACTATGTCTAGTTATTAAAACTAGTTAAAGTCTTACAAGTCTAATAACAGCTAACTTTGATATATAAAATGTTAATATTACTTAGTATTAGTTATATTTCTTCTTATCATTCAGCATTGACACCAAAGCCATCCCGTTCCTCTGTAAGTGTTCTCACTCGCATGCTTCCTTACCAGCACCAGCCTTCATGCATCCCATATCCCCTGCGTTGCACACTGCAATGTCACTAGAGCCCTCCTATACCCTTGTCTCACCATATTCTTGCAATCACACAAGTTGCCCCAAGAAACCACCCTGTTCATAGCTGTCGTTGCCTGCAGAGCTTGCTCACAGCTGTTGTCACCAGCAGAGTTGCATCACATAGAGCAGAAGTGATGTAGTACTGAATTGGATAGTCCTATACATGCTAGGGGGTGCAAGCGGACAAGCTGCTAACTCATTCATGTTTACAATAGGATCTCTACTCTCAACAAACAGCAAAAAAACACAACCACAACTGTTTGTAGTACTCTCAACAAACAGCTAAAAAAACACAGCCACAATTGTCTGTAGTAGGTTAAGTAATCACAGAGGTTGGGAAGATGATCGGCACGCTATATCTAGAAGAACCACCGTTCTACGTCCAAGCCAAGTTTTAAGCTTGTCTAAAATTCAAAGGAGTTGGGATAATCCTATCCCTTAAATGGTTACGAAATATTACAAGATGTAACAAGGGCAAAGACAACTCCTCCTTGGTGCCCAATCACAATCTTTTCCAAAATGGCAGAAACTTAAAATAAAATATAACTGAATATGACAGTGCTCATCGTCATCCAAGTTCAATTATTGGCTAACACAAGTGCTGTCAGTTGCATTTTATATTATTTAGCATGGAATCCAACTAAAGGAAGTAATTAGCCAGTAACAACTTAACAACCTTAGTTCCCATTTATCAAAAGCCAGAAACCAAGTAAAGAATTATTGGAGCATTAATCAAACATCTTGGGAACAACTCCAATTGAAACAAAAATGGTCGTCTCATTCTATTACAAATATTGATGAAAGCAATTTAGACGTTTGGTTAATAAAAAACAAGCAGACACCAGAATCCAGATTCAATGAACAAGTGTTCAACCTTTTTCTTGTATGCATGTCAGATTACATATTTCACCACTACTAAGAAAATATGATGAATTCATTAGCTGAAATGGGAATATTCTCTCAGACACACGTAGCACCCTCTCCATCGTACTAACATAGTGCAGAATCCTCTTTATCCTTCAAAAATCATCCCCACCATCTTCCCATGTGTGCCACCATTGTTCCCTCTTTTTTTCACCACCACAATCGCAACTCCCCATGGCTTAGGACATGGTTTGAGTGACAATGTGATGTTGTCACAAGTGTAACCATTTGAGAAGAGAAAATTATGAAAAATAACAATAATATTTAAGGCAAATAAGGAACAACCAAAAAATCAGAAAAAGAAAAAAAGAAAGAAAGAAACTATGGAAAGTTTGGCATGTTGAGGCTAGAGTTGAATTCTCTTTGGTGGACGAGAATAATGAAATTAATTATTCTATTAGTTAATTCAACTACTAGTGGTATAGGTTAATTTGCATAATTAATAATTTTATAGCCAAGGTTGACTAATTCTAGTTATTACATGGTTTTATGTATCAATAAAGTGTATTTTAATAGGTAACTTTGATATTAAGTATTAGATATCTTTCTTTTATTCCCCTCTCGTTGATATGCATGACAAACCCATCAAATTTTCTACTTTGATTGCTAAAAGACATGATAATTATGATAATTAATCTGTTAAGAAAATGATACAGATGATCAACATCTGCAATTAGATACAGATGATCAACATCTGCAATTAGATAAACTTGAGTAGTTTTTTTATATATTTTTATAGATACATACATACATACATATATATGTGTATGTATGTATATGTATGACAGTTTCAAGGTACTTAAGCTAATAGAAATGTTGCCTACATCAGAAACCAGAAGGTAACATGTCCATTATAAACGAACTGGAGACAAAAAAACAAATCAATCAACCAAACATACTCACCTGCAAACGCAACTCAGATTCAGTAAATACTCCTATTCTTCGCAGATGTGCAACGATGCGCAGGCATTCAGGCAACTGTTAAACATTTAGTAAAGTCAGATCATGAAAAATCAATGAACCACCAACGAGACATGGAGCATGATGTAGAATTTCAGAGCACAGTAGACACTTAGGGTAGTTACCTGAATGCTTGAACGAAGTTTCTGAAGAAGCTGGGATAGTAAAGATTGTATCGTCTTTCTGACTTCAGCTGCCAAAGCCTGAATGATAGGTAACCTTCATGCCAAATATCAAATACAAGATATTATCAAGCAATCTATAGCTAAAACAGGATTGAATATTCCAAATCAACAATAGAAAACATCATTATATAGTAGTGGAAAAGACTTACTTAGCATGCATTTTTGATAACTTGTTGACAAAAGCTTCAAGGTCAAGGGCCTCATCATAGTTGCCATTCATTATACATCTAAAAAACAAACATATGATTACTAGACAGTACTATCTATAGGAGGAGAGAAAATCTAATAGAAAGAATAAGCAATAACACTTAACAATAATAACATAGTTCAAAAAACCGATCAAAATAATATCTGAGAGCTTCACACTTTCTTATGGATGAAATACTCAGATAAACATATGAGCATGTTCAAAATCATGACTAAGTGCAGAGAAGCATTGATTTTAAATAAGACTGGTCCATGTATGGCATTATAAAATATGCATCACACACAAGGATTTATTTCTAATGTGTTGCACGGCAACTACCATGACCAGAACAGCCCCTTCAGGCAGTTGATAGAGGTACATAATATTTTGGCCTGGGTTAGGAGAAATTTTCAACTGCTTCTGAGTTGTGGGATTTGACACCAAACAAAACCAATCTATAACAACAAAAAAAATGAAAAGAAATTAACCAAATCCAATGGAACAAACATGATCATATGTTGTGCTGCTTTGTAGTTGAAGTAGCTCAATTGGATCTCCTCATGTGATAGGTAAGCTTAGCAATAGAATTTCATTTACTGGCTTAGAGAATTAATCTATTAATCAAGATGTACCTATTACAATACTTAATGAACTTTATATACGATTTCTGCAAGGCACAACAACCACACATTAATTTAAACCAATCAAACGCTTATCTACAAGTAATAATGGCCATGGTAATTATCAATTATATTAATTAATCAAATACTACTAATACATTAGTTAATTAATTAATACATGGACTCCTTTTCACCAAATTAAGCTACCAATATTACAGTTAATTACTCTATAATATAATATAGCATGGATCTTATACCAATATATAACAATCCAAGCCATCATTATTGATTGGTACTTGGTTCTTATTCTTTGGTAGTCAATATTCCATTTATCAAAGATTACCTATTACAACAATTAATAAGCTTTTGCATATGCTTTTACATACTAATTTAAACCTAGTCTAACCCCACCTTCTAATGTATAAGGACTACAATAATGAAAAATTATACTAATTAATCTTATACCACTAATATATTAAATTACTAAAAATAATTAATCAAGTCATTTCTCCTCCACCGAAGAGAACTCAACTTTGGTGAGTTAAATTTGAGCTTGTAGGTGATGATGGATATAACCATTATGAAGATGGTGATGTGGAATCTACTCAATGCTTTGTTAGGAATTTTTTTAGTGGCACACTAGAACTATCGTCATGGCTATGGAGAATTAAGTATCAGAAAAAGTAGAACGTGATAGGATGTTGCAAAAAGCTGCATATGTTAAGCAAAAGAATGGGCATCTAGCAGATGATGTGGTATTCCAACAAGACAATCATTTATTAGACTCATCAGTCACATTTTCTATCTATGCTGTGAAGAGCTATGCAGAAGGGGAGAAGGTACAATCCACAAACAATATGTGACACGTTCATTGCCTATGCTGCTGAGAGATACCAGAGCAAGGAACATAAGAGGGGAATTATGACAAACAAACAACTCTAAGACTGTGTTTCCTGAGAGGGAAAGGAAACAGGAGAGAAAAGAAAACTAGGGATAAGGTAAAAATGGAGAGAATGTAAAAACAAAACACGTGCAATGCATGTGATCATCTTCCTAAGATGAAAATTGTGCGGTGAAGCTTGGCAGGCGGCGCCGGGAGGGAAGAACGGCCGACAGCAGGCGGCGAGGCGGGAGGGGGGAGTTGAGCTCGGCAAGGAAGGCAGGAGATGAGCTAGACAGGGAGAGCTGGCTGCGAGTGGCGATAAGCGGGAGGACGATTCTGCGTCATGCAGGCAACGGAGATAGGCCGCCGTCGAGGAGTTGGCGGGGGCAAGGTCGAGGTCGGGGTTGGCAGTGCGTTGCAGAACTGGAAGGCGAAGCCGGTGTTCTGGTTGGGGTCCTTGCAGCCTTGGGCAGTGACAATATTCTTTTGGTCGGGAAGGGGGGCAGCAGGCGCCGATCTGCCAGCTCTTGAAGGCAGCGGCAGCGTTGCCAAAGATGAAGTCAATGGTGCCGAAGATGTGGCACTCACGAAAGAACTGGCAGAGGGAGTGGGCGTAAAGCGTGTTTTGGTAGCATGAGGAGAAGAAGCATCAATGCGATTCCTCTTTTCTGCCCGATTTGGGAGGAAGAGAAAGAGGGGAAAAAAGGGGAAATTTTTTTTTTCCAATTTTTCCAATTTTTCCGTACATCAAAGAAAATAGTGGAAATACTTTGTTTCCATCTGTTCCCTCCACTTTTCCCTCTCTCTTGGAAATACATTATAAGACTTTTGGTCTTTGTTGGGTATGCAGAGAACATGTTTGGAAGATTCAGTATATATGGGCATGAAAAAGGTCACATTTTTTACTAGAGAATTGAGCAATACATTTAGTGTAAGGATAAAAAATGTTCCCTCTACTTCTATGGAGAGTAGAGTTCCCTCTACTTCTATGGAGAATAGATTGCATGAGGTGTTGTAGCTTCATGAGAGGATAACAACTTCATCCACCATTCTTGTCAATTAGGTGGGCGTGTAAACTCATTGCATGCAAGGTCTGATGAGCAAGAGGGGACCTGTACAAAAGAGGATAAATTTTCAGAGAGGCAAGGGAAGTAGCAACGAATAGGGGATATGTGAATTGAGGGCTGTGGTGAGGCAAAATGTTTTGCTGCTTGTGTGAAACCAAGAACCTAGGAGTAGCTACTGTAGCATCACCACATAGCACAATCAACAGAAGGAAATTGGGGTATGGAGGAAGATACTTGGAATTTAAGCACAAGGTGGAAATCTAGATGGTCTTATGAGCTGCTCATGTTTATCAGAATGCTAAAGATAGGCATCAGGCTACTGAAGTTTGCCATCTAGAGTGTAGAGAGGGCAGTGCACAGACCTTTGTTGCAAGAGAAGGGGTATATCACACTATGAAAGAGGCATACCTTATTGCTCTTGCCAAGGCTATCACACAAGTTAGTGGTATCAAGTAGCACTTCTAGTTAGCCGCTTCTAAAGAACATGTCAGAGCTACTGCTGTCAGCATGAATTGTCATGGACTTTAGGAGTGGTGATAGAAGACCACAACAAGGGTCTATGGACATAGTGGTGCAAAAAAGTAGGGGAGCAAGGGAGCAAAAGCGAGGTTGCAGAGCATGGGGAGCTAGGGGAACCTATAGTTGAGTTGCTTAGAGGAGAGAATAACCATGATATAAGAGGAATCTGTTGTTGTCCTTTGTTTCTCCACTATTTGGTTTGTATAAAAGATGAAGGTGTGTTGTTGGCTATCTGATAGAAACCTTAGCCGTCACAGGCAAGAATTGTGCAGAAGCACGCCCAAAGATAAAATTACAAAATACTTTACTCTCAACTTTCAACTCTCGACTCCTATAGCCAACACTCTACTACTATCGAATCGGGTATAACATGTTAACCCAAATCTTGTAATCATTAATTAGCCTCCATATAGGCTTTTACAATGTATATCTATTTCTTTAGAATTATACTAATTAACTATATACCATAATACCATTAATATATTAATTACTTAATCCATCATTGGCCTATCATATTAAGCTTATCATTTGCAATATTCTTTCGATTCTTAGCATAGAGTAACAAAAGGAGCTTGGTATTTACTAATCTAATTGGCATACAATTAATACAAATATGATATGGAATATCTATCTAAAATTAAAGTTTAAACATCAATCCAAGCACAATTTCAACCTTCTATTGGATTAGTACATGTGACCTATTGCTTATGGTTGCATATTGATTGTATATCAGGTTTATTCTATAATATTTTACATATAAATACATCGTTTATTTGTATTAATTGTTCACTAGACTTAACGATAAAAGATAGCTCATCTTTCAGCCTCTTGTTGAATCAATAGATACAGGTTCAACACTTTATATGGACTATTCCATTAATCCTTACATAAAATATTATAGTATACAACCAATACCACACAAGATGCACTAAAAGATTCGCACTCGAATTGGTATTTAAAACCTTAATGTTACAAAAATTAATCTAGTTTTGTAAGTTTAAAATTAGGATGACAAGATACTCATATGCACGGAAAACAAAAGCAGCTCAAACTAAACTAACACATCTTAAGGATTGTTACTAGACAAAGTGTCTCAACAAACCTCACCTAAAAGATTTATTTTGAAAAGAAGTAGAAGATAATAAAGTAAGGTCAGATCAATGATGCAAATTCTAGACAACATAGTTACACATACAATGAGTTATTTGTAGTTTGCTGGCAAAATATGCTCCATTGGCCCTTGTATAAGGCAACAGTAGCAGAACTGTGTGTTCGTACTGTGAAAAACAATGAAGTAAAACACAATACATTGTGAATCACAACAGTCCCAAGTCTCGACCTAGTTCCTAAAATTATATGCTTTCTTGTAATAACTGACAAACAAAAATCAAATTTATGGAGCTCAATTACTAGTTTATTATGATGATCAAACAAACCAGTGTTAGCCAAACGACTATATTATCTGTGCCCAATCACTGAAAGGAAGTTCAACAAAAGGATAAGATGTTTTATAGAGATGAACTATGGAAAAATGCTGTCTAAGAAAAAAGAAGGCCTGTATGGAAAAATGAGCACAATAGAAGAAGCATGATTGGATCATATCCAAATGCAACCGAAGCCAATTAAAATGATTGAAATTTCCATGTGTACAACTAAAAGGGATTCAATAAACCCAGTCAATGAGACTAAGAATTGGAAGATAAAAAAAAATATTTAGGAAATGAACATGTACGTGTCCATTAGCTGAGGAATTTCGAGCAAATCAAGCAGAGTACTGTGATTGGCCAGCAATGTCTGATTGAGCTTCCTTTCCTCCAAAATTTGCTGAGCGGATTCAATAAACTCTGCACAACCAGATGTAAGATTTGGGATCTCTGTTATCTGCAATAAGCACGCATTCAAAAAGGTAAGTGTCAGTCTATAAGACCTTTTATCACCTTAAAAGCCTGACGGACAGAAGAAATATGACTTTGACCTCCTAATTACTTAGGAGTTATTCTTTAATAGACATCTGTATTTCACATATAATGAGATATATATAACTTGAAGCATAGAATGAGGCATTAAGGAAGCCAATATGGTCAACCTGAAAAGAAATGCGTGATGTCCACGCCAGAGCTAAACCAAGTTAGGCAATCAGATAACCACGCGAGACAAAAAGAATTAACATACTAGATAGCCAGGGGAATTACAAGTGTATAATTACAAACCATCACGCTGTTAACAAAGTCCTCTGGCAATAGAGGATGCACTGAAACGACCAACATGTCAATCCCAGGCTACAAATTCGAATACAAATTCTTTCACGTTCTCATGTAAGTATACACTTGATACCCAAACTCGTTCCTGATTTTTCAAATAGTAATATCTTCCAAAGATACGATTTAGAAGAGAATGCGTAGGGCCTTGCACAATATTGAAGAATAATGAAACAGGGGTTTAAGAAGAGATGGACAAGACGGTACCAAGGAATCGAGATGTTTGTCGAATCCGGAGAGCTGCTTCTTGATGAAGGACACAGCATCCGCTGCGGCAATGAATGACGGGTAATTACAGACGGCCACCTCCTGCATCTGCCTCCTAATTCGCTCCGCATCGACGCGCAGAAGCTCCGGCTCCTGCAAGATCACACACCTTCTCACCAGATCCGGAACAAGAGTTGAGAGATGTACGCAATAGAGGAAGGGGATAATACGGGCACCTTGTGAAGGCGATCGAGGGTGAAGGAGAGGAGCTCGGAGACGTAGTGCTGCTGTGCGGCCCCGGCAAAGGGAAGGAGGCGAAGCGCCGACGCCGTCATCGCCTCCTCTTCTAGATCTCCTGCTCCGCCTCCGCTCGGGCTCCTCATTTCAGCTCCCATGGGGATCAGGAAGAGAGCGGAGGTCAATCAAGGGGGAATCTCCAGTCTCCACTTTCAGTTCTAGATCTAACCCTATTCGCCAGTCTCGGGGACGATAGAGCGTCTGCTTCCCCAGGCGTTTCATCTCTCGGCTGAAAGAAAGGTCCATTTGGGCTTGGATAATTTGGCCCACATAAACCAAGCTGCCGTTTGTATTGACTCATTGACCAACCATGTGTGGAAATTGTAAAAAATGAAACAAACTATTAATAAATAAAGTAATAAAAAAATAGAATAATTGAGATAATAAGAATAAATCTTATTTTATTTTTGTTTACAGTGATTCAATACAAAAAGAGATACTCTATGTATAGCATTCGAAAAGATCTATAATTTATGAATCATAATTATATAAGTTAATTACTTTTATAACTAAAGAATATGAAAACCGAAGGAGGATGAATGAACATCCACAATAATATTATTCATAACACTCCCCATTGGAGTACACTATATTTATAAATATTAATTGATATCTTTGAGTCTACGAATCTCAATATTATATACAAGTTTTTCAAATATTATAGTAGGAAATGTCTTGGTAAATAGATCCACTAGATTATCACATGAACGGACTTGTTGAATTCTTATATCATCATTTTTTTGAAGATCATGAGTGAAAAAGAATTTTGGTGAAACATGTTTTGTTCTATCTCCTTTAATATACCTTTCTTTTAACTGGACAATACATGCAATATTATCCTCATATATGATTGTTAGAATTATTTTTTCTAAAGACAAGCCACAAGTGTTACATATGTGTTGAATCATAGATCTCAACTAAATGCATTCTTGACTTGCCTCATGTAGAGCTAAAATTTCTACATTAGAAGATGTAGATGCTATGGTCTGTTTCATAGACCGTCATTATATAGCTGTTCCACCACATGTAAATAAATAACCTGTTTGTGATCGACCATTATGATAATCAGACAAATAACCTGCATTTGCATAACCAATTAGGTCTGACTTGGGCAATCTTGAGTAAAACAAACTCATATCTATTATTTCTCTAAGATAGCGAAGTATATGCTTAACTCCATTCCAATGCCTTCCTGTAGGTGAAGAACTACTTGCTAATAAATTAACAATAAATGATATATCAGCTCGTGTATAATTAGCAAGATACATTAATGCTCCAATTTCACTAAGGTATGGTACTTCCGGATCAACTAGTTCTTCACCCTTACAATCATTGGAGTGCACAACGGATGTGACATGTCCATATCCTACCTTGTACCAGTTCTTGATGTGATTCTGCATTTAGAGTAATACATTATGATATTTAGGACTCATGTCTTGTTGTGTTCATATTAGAATTCAACTATTTTATTATTTTTATTAATGATTATTTTTGTCACATGAATATATCTCATAAAAAAAACAAAGCTAGTATCTTTACTATTTTCGTAAGCATTTTTTTAAAAGAAAGAATCAATGTTGCAAACCAAAAACGCAAAGAGTATGTACAATTATTTTTCTCGGCTTTTGTAAAACACATAATATAATTTTCTAAACTAATTGTCCTTCTACCTCTCAAGAACAATAAATAGGCTTCTTATGATATGACTTGTGCAATGAATGATATTTTATCTGTACATTCCTAAATTTTATGGGGGGATAGTTTTTTTTAGGATAACATATCTCATTAATCACATGCAAACCAATTTATAAGGTTAAAGTCTTTTCATCAAAATTTGATTCTACAGCATATTTTTCATTACCACTATTCGTATCTTGATCTTTCACATTGTACATGCACATGAAACAAAATATGGCAAGCTTAGTCTCAATAGATATGCTTTCATAGATACTCTTAGAATCATGATGACTTGAACAAATATTTGAATTTTTTGTTTATTTCTGATTTTTTATTTCTAGTTTTTGGTTTTTTATTTTTTATTTTTGATATTTCATTTTGATTTTTGATTTCTAATTTTTGATTTTTTTTATTTCATATTTTTTATTTTTTAATTCTTTTTTTTTCTTTTTGGTTTTTGATTTCTGATTTTTTATTTAAGATTTTTGATATTTAATTTCTAATTTTTGATTTATTTTTTTTTTCTATTTTTAGATTTTTTTATTTTTGATATTTGATATTTGATATTTGATTTCTGATTTCTAATTTATGATTTATGCTTTCTAATTATTAAATTTTTTATTTTGTTTTTATTTTTAAATAAAGTTGTTAAATTAAATTTTGAGGTAACTTTAATAGGCTATTAGCCATAGTATCTACTTATCATTAATATTGCATATTTTACTACTAAGATACCAAAAACTTTAATGAGTCATGGTTGTTTCTTCCTACTCTTTCTGTTAATCGATTGGTGGTAGTTTTCTCACTATTTGAAGAAATACTCGTTTGTAATGGTTTGCTATAATGAACTTTTTGGATACTTTTAGAAGTAAGTATTACTCCTCAAAGACAGCATACACAACGTCCATTTAAACAGCTTAATGTGGTTGCAGGCTTTTACCTTTTCCTTTAAGGAATGCAAGTTTGAGTCTAGGCTATTTACGCCATATTTGTCTACATTAGAAGAATTACTTTTTGTGGTGAGCTCTAATTTTCAAATTATAGTGGCTCAACTATCCAAATTTCACTGTGTTTTAGTATATTTTCTTCCTTTATAGATTTATATTGATTATTCGATTTTGTTTGATACTCTTGATCTGCCTTGTTTTTTATAATAAAGATAAAAAAAGTTTGTCAACTTGATTCTCTTACTGATTTCTATTGCTTCTCCTCTTATTCATCGTAAGACACAACCATGGACTGCTAATGTTTGAAACTAGCCATCAAGACTTGCTGGCCTATCGTATGACTTTGGTGAGACAGCTTCCGAGGATCCTATTGCTCTTAGATGACAATCAATCTTCTAACACTCTGGCAAATTTGCTCCTTGTACACTATATTGAACTGATTCTTTTTTCATTGCCAACTTATTGGTTAGTGTTTTATTTTGCAGTTTATTTGTATATCATTGATATCTTGCAATGTGGAATATGTAACATTATGGTGTTTGTATAATAGGCCATTGTTCAAAGTTCCAATGCTTACTACTATCAATGAATGACCTCTAGAATAAGAAATATCATTAATAACCAAAAGATGACAGAAAATCAACTCAACAAAATGTTTTGGCTTTGTCAAGGTCTAAGATTATTATTGATTTACATGTGAACATTTTAGTTGATGTCGTTCAAGTTTTAATTTTTTTTACTTAGTAATAGAGAAAGGTTTTTCCTTTGATCCTAGCTACCATTGTTGATTTTTGTATCAGTTTCGACAACCAACAAAAGCATGGTTAGTCTACTTCTCTAGCATGTGTTCTCTTCCTATATCTTTTTTGTACTCGAGGGTCTTGTGGCATCTTTAGATTTATACCTTGGGCTTTTGATGCGTTCTCTTGGATTCTTCTCTGCTGCCAACATTTTCTTGGCTAGGCTGCTAAGATATCGCTACTGCCTTCCGTAGTTTTGTATTCTAACACCTTTTCTTTAAAAGTTTTCTACTTTGTTTTTCTTATAATTAGCTATTAATATACTCTACATGTTCTCATAACTCCATTTTAGTACTAGTTAGTTATGCCATGTCTTTATTATCATCATACATATATATATATATATATATTTTTGTCGATTTCCAGTTAAGGTTTTAGGGTTCTTGATTAAGGAAATTATTAGCAACTTTTCTTTTCTTATTATTAAAAGATTTTGTTGTATTAATATTTGTAAGCTAACTGATGTGGTGGGCAAACATATGTTTAGAATTATAATATATTTTGAATAAAATTTTAAACACAGTCAATTAACAGCCAAAAATGTAGGGCAAGAAAATTATCAATTACGAAAAATAGCTATGCCTTAGAGATGGTTCTAGTGTTCAAGAATGAAAACTGATAATGCCAATTGGTAGAATGACGTTTGTTCTTTTCAGGCATAGCAAAATTAGAGGGCCATTATCCATCAGGCATTTACGGCATTTGCAAGAAGATGTCAGATCAGCAAAATAAATTAGTACAGAAATTTATCAAACAGCATAATTTGCTTGAGGGTGTAGATTGATATGTTGACACTCGGTTATAACCAAGTGTTCCAGGGCTTCATGCAAAACGTGTTCTTCCAGGTGGTGCCAGAGACTTGAGGTTGCAGCATATTCAAGCACGTTAATTACCTGCGTCAAGAAGGTTAACCAGGTTAGGAATGAGTACAGAACTTGTAACAATAATAGAAACAGTATGCATTGTTCCCAGGGTAGCAAGCAGGTTGTTGGGACGCTGGAAGGTCGACGTTGGTGGCTGTAGAAGCGTGGGGAAGAATGGATAGCTAGTCTCGAGACTGCCAAAGGCGTTTCCGGTGTGACAACCGGCCGGCGGTGGTGTCTGGGCGCTAGGAGACGGGCGGCGCTAGCGCTGCCCTGCTTGAGGCGGAAACAGGGGAAGACATGCGAGGATGCAGGGGCTGCCGACGATCGTCGGACACGGAAAGAGGTCCCAACCTGCTAGAGTTGGGAGGTCCTCTGGTCACAGTGAACTCGTGGCCGGAGTTTGGGAACGATCGGAGGCTGGTCGGAGGAGGACGGTGACAATCAGTGGAGATGGCAGAAACAGGGGCGGAAAGCTGAGGCGTCACCGGAAATCTTCCGATTCCGGCGATCCAGACGTCGGATGGGGTGATCCCTCTGGTTGTGGGTTCGACTAGAGTAGGGGAGAGCGTGGCTGGAGTTTGGGGAAGATCCGCTGGTCGGATCGTCACCGGCGGCAAGGCGGATGGAGAGTCCAAGGCTGGACTCGGCTGGAAATAGCGGGGTTTGCGACAGCGGTGGCGTGCGACAGCGGTGGAATATTCTGTAAGCGTGGTTAGAGGTGGAAGATGGATGGCGTAGCATGACAAGGATGCAGCGGGGATGGAAAGACGTGCATGAAGGGCGGAATCAGCAGGGTAGAGCTTCCAAGTCCATGGAAGATGAGAAGAGGAGGTAGGGAAGAAATTCCAAATCCATGGAACCTTCAGCTACTAGAGGAAGAGAGACATCCGATAGAAGAGGAAGAAAACTATTTCCGTTTCATTTCAATCAAATTGTTCAAAATCTAGCCTTACATGAGAGGATTACAAGTTTTTATATTGTTTCTTTCTCCCTACTGTTGGCTGCAAATCTCCAACGTTACTTTCCTATTTGAGTGGCTGCACTTTTCCTCTTCCGCCAATCAAGTTGCAATCTTTCTCCTTCAAGCAGCAACCTGCTACTCGCCAGCTTTGTTTGCTCCTCTTGTAAGCTTCAACGGGCATGTCCTATGATTGTGGGAGAAGATTTTGACTCTCAAAATTAGCCAGTTGGAAGCTGGGATTTCCGTTGAGAAATCTTGGGCTGGTTTTGTGAGCTGGGTAATTTTTGGGGTGATACTTGGGCTTGGTTCCCTTTGTTTGAACTTGAAATTGGGTTTCAAGATTCGATCATGATGTTCATCCAAATAGTGAGACCTCGTATTGATGACAAAATAATAAGGATTAGTGCCTCATTGAAATTAGGATTGCATTCTAAAAATCAAAATTTAGACATAAACATTGACTAAGTCTATGTTCAATCAAGGTTTATAATAATTATGCAAAATTTGATAAAGTCAAAATTAAGTCAAATATTTTATAAAAATGCTCCTGCATCACTAACTCTACGTTCAATAAACTGTTCACGTTTAGTTTATTGTTAATCACTTGTTTACATATGTGAAGGTAATTCTTAGCTAGGTACTAAAACAGTCTTTTTAGAGCCAAAACAAGAAAGTCAGCTATCGTTTATAGATATGCCACTTCTTATTAATTGTTAAAATTTATGCAAATGTCATGCCAGAATTACTGAAGTTGACTTGGTCAGCCTAGGATTGGTTAATCAACTGATCTTTGCATAAGTGGTTCTATAGCCTAGGATTGGTTAATCAACTGATCTTTGCATAAGTGGATCAAGGTATAGAAAATGAGAATCAAAATTTCATTTCCTGTGCATGTAACACGGTAACACCACATTGTTCTGCTCTAGCAAGTATATTTAATTACCTTGCATTCAAGGTTTCAAATATTGGTTCGGGCTGATATGTACGTCAATACCAAATGAAATTAGAGTGAAAGAAAAGCTTGCACGTGTCTCCTCCTCTACAACAGAAGAAAAGCGGAGGCCTGTGCACCCCTACTCAAATTGGTACAAACTAGTTGTATTGTACATACGAACCTGTATGTTATTTGTTGGTTGCATCACAATATTTATATAGTGGATTCCATGTATAAGATATGATTATTATTTAATGTCTCGGTTCTTACGAGACATTAAGCCTAGTGTTATGGGCAAATTTATTTTTTTTAATAATAAATTTAACCACAACCGGCAGATCCCCTCACGGAGAACTCAGCCCTACACTAGAGTGGCCCGCAACCGGTTAGGATCGCGTTGCGGAAGCTGGCCCAGCACTTTATAAGTCCTCACACCACGTGCGCGAAGGGTTCGGTATGAATACCGGCCCCTCGGACACGAATACAAATCTCTCAACTGTGTCAAAGTGATGGAGACTCTCCAAAACACTTTGCACTCACAGAAATTCCCTCAACCCGCGCTCCTTTCTCTACACAGCCGAGATAGGCACCGGCGCGGCCTCAATCAATCACAAGGGGACGGTGGCGAACACCTTCAAGGGTGCCGGCACACACGTCCTGGACTTTGCAGGCAAGCAAGCAGTACCTACAATTAAGCACAACCCGCACTACACATATGCGGGCGCAGATAACGCAAAGAACCGTCCGGACGAAAAGCCACACGAAGTCCGGACGGCGGTAAAGTCTCTATCCACTACAAACGAGAAAACCGTCCTACTACCACTACACACGATAGATCCGGGGAGGGTTTACCCTTGTAGCGTGCCACCACTCCACGAGCCGAGCCCACCGAGATCCTCCGAGAAGCTGCGTCGGAACGTCCGGTTGGAGACGAAGCGAGACGCGTGCGCGAACACGCGCGACAAACCTTCTCTCCCTCTTCCCACTCGCGTCCGAACCAGAGTCGGCGCTCGGCCGAAATAGGGGAATGATCCCCTCTCTCGTCCGTCACCGTCCGGCCACCGGAGCTGCGCCGGCGGGTCGGGATCTGGTCGTCCAATGGAAGCTGTGGCTGTGTGGAACCGGCGATCGAAAAATCCGATCGCACTCCCGCGTCTGGTTGCCGGCGCCGGAAGAGATGAACCCTTCCTTACCTCAGGGCACCGGTGAGTTGATCTGAGAGCCCTTGCCGACGAGTCCGTGGCCGGAGCCTCGTCGCCGACGAAGAAGAAGCAGACTCTGTTTTCAGATCTAGATCTCGCCGAAGATTCGTCGTCGCCAGACCTTGCTCAAGCTCCCAATTCGCTTGCTCGCAACCTCCCCTCGACGAGGATGGGATTTCCATCCTCGTCGCCACGCAACCACAATCTCCGCCGGTGATTGGCCGGAGATCTCGCTTCCACCGGGGCGACCTCCAATCGTCGCCCTAGGCTCGTCCACGTAGGAGTCCCAGCCTTCAAACTCCGTCGTCCTCGTCGCCACGCCAGCCCGCACCTCCGGCCACCTTCCAAATCCGGCGGGCGTGCTTCCAGGTGGCACAATCGACGGCGGACGGCGTCGATCACGGCGCTGGAAGAGAAATAGGGGAAATTCCCCTCTTCCATGCGCGCGTGCACTGTACACCGGTCTGAACCGGCTGAACCGGTTCGGTTCAGCCTGGAAGGATGGTTCAGTGCCGGTTCGGGGTCGATTAGACCTCAGAATCGCCCCACAGTTGACCCTCTTCGATGCACACGCTCGCAAGCTCGTGCGAGAGGGTCCGGGGTCCATGGGTCGAGTCAGAAGCCCACATCCACGTGTGAACCCACACTCCGTGGTTTGACTCGACCCTCGCCCTGTGGACTTGTGTCAGCCTCAGTGACACGATCGCACACCCGAGTCGTCCATCACGGCTGATGACGAGGGGTCCCATCATCGCTCCATCTCAGTGTGCTTTGGGATTTGTGCTAAATCCCGGGAGCATCACATACTCCCCCACCCAAGTTCGTCGTCGCCCTCGACGACAGGCTGTCCATATAAAGCTTCAACTCCTCTTCAAACTGCCACAAATCAGAAGCTTTCTCCCACTTAGCTTCTTCTATGGGTGTTCCTTCCCACTGCACAAGAAATTCCATCCGCCTGTTCCTCCTATACTATCCGAGTGTTTTGTGATTCAAAATCTTTTCAATCTTTTTATCAAACTCTGCCCGAACACTAGGAGGAGCCCGACGCCCCTGAGAGCGACTGGGGTCGGTCTCGTCGGTATGAAACTTTTTCAAAAAGCTCGCATGAAAGGTCGGATGAAGCTTTAATTTGTCGGGAAGTTTCAGCCTATAGGCTACAGCACCAACCCGTCTCAAGACCTCGAAAGGTCCCTCATATCTCTGAATAAGGCTGCGATGCGCAGTCTTGGCTGAGATCTTTCTCCACATCTGAGGTGTCAACTTTAGAAGCACAAGATCCCCAACTTCGAACTGTTCATCGCGTCTACTCTGATTGGCATAATGCTGCATCCTTCTTGCAGCGTGCTCTAAGCTATCACGAGCCTCCTGGAGCACCTCGGCATGATCTCTCGCAACCCGATAGGCTACTGGGCACTCACCATCGGTGTGCTGCACAACATCAGCGGGGGTGAGAGGCTGTCGTCCTAACACCAACTCAAATGGTGTCTTGCCGGTCGCTGAAGACTGCTGCAAGTTGTAGGCAAACTGCGCCGTGTCGAGGAGAGACACCCAGTTGCGCTGCCTTGCCGACACGAAGTGACGAAGGTATTCTTCAAGTAGTGCATTTATCCTCTCCGTCTGGCCATCGGTCTGAGGATGGTTCGCTGTCGAAAACTTTAGCTCGGAACCAAGAGTCTTGAACAAGGACGTCCAGAAGTTACCAGTGAACCTGGCATCTCTGTCAAAAACAATGTCTAGAGGAAGCCCAAAAAGCTTCACCACATGCTTGAAGAATAGGTCAGCCGTCTCCTTGGCTGAACAAGGCTCAGGTGCTGCGATGAACACAGAGTACTTAGAGAACCTGTCCACCACAACAAAGATAGAAGCCTTCCCTTCGACCTTCGGTAACCCAGTAATAAAATCCATGGAAACTGAAGTCCATGGTCGTTCCGGAATGGGAAGAGGCTGTAACAATCCAGCTTCGCGCCTCCTATCGACTTTATCCTGCTGGTAGATCAAGCAGGTGCGGACATAATGATCGACATCAGCTCGCATGGAGGGCCAATAACAAGATCGGGATAATAGAATCAGCATCCTGCGCTGTCCCGGATGTCCACTCCATGCCGTGTCGTGAAGCTCTCGCAATAACTCGCGTCGAAGTCCGCTAGTCGCCGGAACAAGTGGCCGACCGCCCTCGGCCATCAGAAGGTCGTCGCCCTGAAGATAGTAACGACGAACCTTGCCTTCTCGCACGTCGGCGATCAGCTGCTGGTATTTGGCGTCGAGAGCAGCAGCTTGCCGAATGCAATCGAGGAGATCACCCTCAATCCTCGATATAGAAGCAAGCACCATAGTGCACATCCTGCTGAGAGCATCTGGAACCACGTTGGAGCGCCCCGGTCTGTGCTCCCAGGTGAAGTCAAATTCAGCGAGGAACTCCTGCCATCTCGCTTGTTTAGGTGAAAGCTTTTTCGGCGTAGCGAAGTATGTGTTGGCGACATTATCCGTCTTCACTACGAAAGCGCTACCGAGAAGATAGATGCGCCAAACTCGAAGGCAGTGGATCACGGCGACCATCTCCTTCTCGTGAGCTGAGTAACGCTGCTCCACCGGACTTAACTTCCGGCTCTCAAATGCCACTGGGTGCCCCTCCTGTAGGAGCACTCCACCGATCGCTCTGTCAGAGGCATCAGTATGGACCTCAAAGGGCCGACTGAAGTCCGGCATACGAAGAACCGGCTCACTGGCGATCCTGCGTTTCAACTCTGCAAACGCAGTCTGATGCCGTTCTTGCCATAGCCATGGAGTCTCCTTCCTCAGGAGGTCAGAAAGAGGAGCTGCGATCTTGGAGTAATCCTGGATAAATTTCCTGTAGAAATTCGCCACTCCCAGGAAAGATCGGAGCTCAGTAGGGGAAGTAGGTGCAGTCCACTCGACGATGGCACGCACCTTCTCAGGATCCATCTGGACAGTGCCATGGCCTACCACATGGCCCAGAAACTGGATCTCAGAAGCAGCAAAGGAGCATTTCTCCCTCTTCACATACAGCTGGTGTTCCCTCAGTCTCTGAAACACCAATCTCAGATGCTGTAAATGCTCCTCCATCGTGGCCGAGTACACCACGATATCATCAAGGTAGACGACAACAAAATCGTCGAGTAACTGTGTCAGAACATTGTTCATCAGGTGGGAGAAGGTAGCCGGCGCATTGGTTAAGCCGAATGGCATAACCAAGAACTCGTAGGCGCCGTACCGGGTGACACAGGCTGTCTTCGCCTCATCTCCCTCAGCTATGCAGACCTGCCAATAGCCTGATCTCAAATCAAGCTTGGTGAAGACAGTAGCGCCCGCTAGTCTGTCAATGAGGTCCTGGATATGTGGAATCGGGTATCTGTTCCTGATGGTGATCTTATTTAAGGCACGGTAGTCAACACAGAAGCGAAGACTACCGTCCTTTTTCTTTTGAAACAGCACAGGAGCACCAAATGGAGACTTGGAGGGTTGGATGAACCCAGCTGCCAAGAGTTCATCCAACTGCTTCCTCAGCTCTACGAGCTCTGCAGGAGGCATGCGGTATGGGGGTCGGAAAGAAGGAGCTGCCCCAGGAACCAACTCAATGCGGTGATCAATCGCACGTCTGGGAGGAAGCTCCTTAGGTAGCTCAGGCGGAAGAAGATCCTGGAACTCCTCAAGTAAATTCTTCACTTCCGCTGGTACGTCGTCTGGACCTTCTACAGGGGCCGTCACCCATGTAGCCAGAAAGGTCCGCTCGCCCCGACGTAAGCCTATCTCAAGAGTAGCAGCCGATATGTATGTACTCTGAGCCTTCCCTGGTCGTACTGACTTATCCGACCCAGCCAACTGTAGGCAACGAACAAAACAAGGGTATCTCTCATCCATCACCTGGACACCCTTTAGATGAGGGACTATAGCAGCCTTCATCTTCTGTATCAACTCCAAGCCGACGATGACATCATAATCGTCCATCTGAACCACGCATACATGGTTCTTACCCTTCCACTCCCCGAAGACAAGAGGAACATCATAGGATATTCCTGCGATCTGCCGCTCCTCAGCGTTGATCGTCTTGAACCAGTCCTGAGCAGGGGACATGCTCAGCCCTAGCCGCGTCGCCATGCCATGAGCCACAAAAACATGAGATGCACCACTATCGATCATGGCATGAACTCGATGTGAGTTCACCCTCATCTCCACGTACATCAACTTGGTCTTCATTGTGGTGGAAGTAGCAATGGCATTGATCACCAAAGGATTCACAGTGATCAGAGGATCTTCAGAGTGGGCAGCCTCCCGCTGAACAATAGCTGCAAGTGTATCTCCCCGAGGACAATCACGCATGCGATGAGGACCTCGGCAAAGAAAACACTTCAGCTGCTGCTTGGGAGCGCCCCTAGGAGGAGAACCGGCTGGTATGGCTTTCTTCTGGCCGGTTCCTAAAGAGGTAGCTCCTCCCTTTCCCTGCTTCTTCTTATACCCACCCTTGGGTCCTGGAGCTGGACGCTTCCCCTTACTCCTCTGAGGGGAACGTGACTTAGATGGACCAGAGGAGATAGGGGCAGATTGCTTCCTATCCCTCAAATCCACTAAGAAATCAGCTACGGCCATAGCCTCTTTGAGAGTTAATGGGCTATGTCTCCTAACTTCCAACTGTGCCCATGTCTACATCCTCTTTAAGAAGAAGTACAAGCGATCCTCTTCTTCCATTCGTGGTATTTCGAGCATGGCGGCAGAGTAAGCTCGAACATACTCACGAACTGTCCCCGTGTGTCTGATCTTATGCAAAGAGTCTCTAGCAGTCTTTGAAGTGTGTGTCGGCAGGAACTGGTTCTTCAGTTCAGCTTTCAACTCATCCCATGAGATGTCACGTGGCACCTCTTCTCCCGGAGGGGTCACTAAGGTACGCCACCAGAGCTTGGCGTCACCTGTCAGATATGCCGAACACAACTGCGCTCTCTCATAATCAGGCACCTGAACAGTCCGAAAATACTTCTCCATGTCCCAAAGGAAATTCTCAAGTTCCTTTGCACTGCGTACCCCACTAAAAGTAGAGGGCTCGGGAACACGCACTCTAGTGGTCTGTGGCTGGGAACTCCCAGCGCCTGCGGCTGAAGTAGAAGCACGGGCAGCAGCCTGCCCCTTCAAACCAGCCACCTCCAATGCAAGTCCACCAAGGGCACTGGAGAGACGTGCCAACTCAGAATCCAGGCGGGTCCCAACGGACTCAACCGCCGACCGAAGTGCCTCGAGACGCTCCATGATCGTAGCGTCTCCATCAAAGTTCCCTATCGCAGTCTCCAAGTGGGAGATGCGCTCTGCAGCTGTTACCATTGTGATTGTGAGAAGTAACTCTGAAGTTCTGCTGGTGGAATGAGATCTAATGGTCTGACCTCTGGGTGCACTGAAAAGAGCTAAGTAGTGCTCGGTCTGTGTCGGAACTGAGCGATCAGTGAAGAGGCTGAGAGACTACGCCCCGGCGCTAGGCACCGACGTACGCACCCTCCAAACAGCGTACACCGACGTCGATATCCCTGACAATAGACTTACACAATCTTAAGCTCTGATACCGGTTTGTTATGGGCAAATTTATTTTTTTTAATAATAAATTTAACGACAACTAGCAGATCCCCTCACGGAGATCTCAGCCCTACACTAGAGTGGCCCGCGACCGGTTAGGATTGCGTTGCGGAAGCTGGCCCAGCACTTTACAAGTCCTCACACCACGTGCGCGAAGGGTTCGGTATGAATACCGCCCCTCGGACTTGAATACAAATCTCTCAACTGTGTCAAAGTGATGGAGACTCTCCAAAACACTTTGCACTCACAGAAATTCCCTCAACCCGCGCTCCTTTCTCTACACAGCCGAGATAGGCACCAGCGCGGCCTCAATCAATCACAAGGGGACGGTGGCGAACACCTTCAAGGGTGCCGGCACACACGTCCTGGACTTTGCAGGCAAGCAAGCAGTACCTACAATTAAGCACAACCCGCACTACACATATGCGGGCGCAGATAACGCAAAGAACCGTCCGGACGAAAAGCCACACGAAGTCCGGACGGCGGTAAAGTCTCTATCCACTACAAACGAGAAAACCGTCCTACTACCACTACACACGATAGATCCGGGGAGGGTTTACCCTTGTAGCGTGCCACCACTCCACGAGCCGAGCCCACCGAGATCCTCCGAGAAGCTGCGTCGGAACGTCCGGTCGGAGACGAAGCGAGACGCGCGCGCGAACACGCGCGACAAACCTTCTCTCCCTCTTCCCGCTCGCGTCCGAACCAGAGTCGGCGCTCGGCCGAAACAGGGGAATGATCCCCTCTCTCGTCCGTCACCGTCCGGCCACCGGAGCTGCGCCGGCGGGTCGGGATCTGGTCGTCCGTGAACGGAGAAGTCGCCGCCGGAGTATTGTCGCCGGAGAAGCCGCCGCCGACTAGAAATCGAACCCAATGGAAGCTGTGGCTGCGTGGAACCGGCAATCGGAAAATCCGATCGCACTCCCGCGTCTGGCTGCCGGCGCCGGAAGAGATGAACCCTTCCTTACCTCAGGGCACCGGTGAGTTGATCTGAGAGCCCTTGCCGACGAGTCCGTGGCCGGAGCCTCGTCGCAGACTAAGAAGAAGCAGACTCTGTTTTCAGATCTAGATCTCGCTGAAGATTCGTCGTCGCCAGACCTTGCTCAAGCTCCCAATTCGCTTGCTCGCAACCTCCCCTCGACGAGGATGGGATTTCCATCCTCGTCGCCACGCAACCGCGATCTCCGCCGGTGATTGGCCGGAGATCTCGCTTCCACCGGGGCGACCTCCAATCGTCGCCCTAGGCTCGTCCACGTAGGAGTCCCAGCCTTCAAACTCCGTCGTCCTCGTCGCCACGCCAGCCCGCACCTCCGGCCACCTTCCAAATCCGGCGGGCGTGCTTCCAGGTGGCGCAATCGACGGCGGACGGCGTCGATCACGGCGCTGGAAGAGAAACAGGGGAAATTCCTCTCTTCCATGCGCGCGTGCACTGTACACCGGTCTGAACCGGCTGAACCGGTTCGGTTCAGCCTGGAAGGATGGTTCATTGCCGGTTCGGGGTCGATTAGACCTCAGAATCGCCCCACAGTTGACCCTCTTCGATGCACACGCTCGCAAGCTCGTGCGAGAGGGTCCGGGGTCCATGGGTCGAGTCAGAAGCCCACATCCACGTGTGAACCCACACTCCGTGGTTTGACTCGACCCTTGCCCTGTGGACTTGTGTCAGCCTCAGTGACACGATCGCACACCCGAGTCGTCCATCACGGCTGATGACGAGGGGTCCCATCATCACTCCATCTCGGTGTGCTTTGGGATTTGTGCTAAATCCCGGGAGCATCACACCTAGTATATATCGGTTTGGTTGTATAAATATGTTATGATTTTCTATATGTTGGATTCTGGTCATTTTTGGTACATTCATAATGTACCATGTATTGATACCAAGGTTTTAAAACTCTACCTCCAAGAATGCGAATTGATCCATGCTAGTTAGTACTGACATGGTATCAACATCGACGTGGAAGGATAACATAGGCTTCTGTTTTGCCTCTATCATGCAGGCAAGGAGAGGAAGAGGTGAGCAGTGATGGGCTAGCCGCAAATGCACGGTCTATCAAAGTAGTAAAACTTATTGTCTCATAAGGGCCAATGGCCAACTACAAACTAATTCGAAGATTGTTATCTAGATGGATTGAAATGGAGTGAATTTAGAATTTGACTAAATTAAACTACAAAGTTAACTAGTAGAAGGCAACAAGTGTTGTAATCAAGTTAATGAAAAATCAAGACTTCGAGTTCACCACTCTGTGTCATATGACATCATTATCAAGATTTATCTTATTAAAGAACTTTATTGTGCTAAAGGAAATTTATCTGTGTATAAGTTGCCTCCTTTCAGCAACACAATTTAGTGTCTACACAAGTCAATTCTCTACTTTCGTGGTTATTAACTTGAAACAGACCTATTGAGTTCTTGATAAATCAAGCAATCCCTCAAATCCATTGAATCTACTTTCTTGATCTAGTCGATCTGTCTAAATACTGTAGATTCGATATCGCAATTCACCTCTCAATTCTTCTTATGACATCTTACAATATGATAATCTTGGCCAAAGATAAGTATGTAATAAGCAAAATAATACTTGAATTAAGAACAATTACTTTAAAAGATAAATAATCATGTTTCAAGTCATAAACAACATGGAGGGCTACACCCTAATCTTAAATAAGGGTTTACACTAGCATATTCATCGTTTAAGCAACAAATCATTCAAGTTCTTGATTACAATTGACAAATAAATGATAAAATCAACAAGAAAAGACAAAACTAGGCTCCCTTTTGAAGAGTGGTGTAGAAAATGAAGAACAAAGGCCTCCCAATGAAGAAGTTGCCTCCATCGCCGCCTGCTTTGCCCTAGCTGTTGGCCCCTTCCAAAATTTCATTTGAAAAATTGCCAAAAGATCCTCCAAACCTCCAAAAACATCCTAAATACCTTTAGGACTTTCGATAAAAGTTTTCACTAAATTTTGGTTCGAAAGGAGCTAAATTGGGCAAAAAAATGGCTTGGAATCATGGCTAACAGACAAAATTACTACCATGATTATTTTCACGGCCGGACTGTGATTCTTTCAGTGGTCATTAGCAAAGTACATATGATAGAATCACAGCTGTGATTATTTTCACAAGCAGGCCATGATCTTCTCGATGAGATTCTGTGAGTGAGTGCCAAAAGAATGATGGTCGTGATAATTTCACAAGTGGACCATAATTTCCATGAAGCTCCAATTTGTGTAAAATTTTATAGGTAACATCGTCTCAATGTCTTGGATCAAAATTCAAACTTTAAAACTCGAAAATCAAAATTTAAAAATTAATAAAAAAAAAAAAAATAGAAATTAGAAATCAGAATTCAATTATCAAAAATCAAAAATTATAAATACAAAATTAGAAAGCAAAAGTATAAATTAAAATAAAAATTAGAGATAAAAAATGAAACAAAAATAGAAATTAGACATCCGTAATTAAAAATATGAATTAAGAACTGAAAATCAAAAATGAGAAATCAAATATCATATGAAAAATCTAAAATCAGGAATCAAAATTAAAAATCAAAACCATAAATTAGAATACATAAATAAAAATTAAAAAGCAAAAAATCAAATATCACAAATGAGCAATAAAATTCAAAAAAAAAAAAAAAATTCTAAAATTTAAAATTAGAAATAAAGAAACAGAAATTCAATTATCAAAAATAAAAAATCAAATATAAAAAAATAAAATATCATATATGAAATATCAAAAATATAAAATAAAATATCATGTATGAAATATAAAAAACTAAAAATTTAAAATATAAAATCAAAATAAAAATTAGAATTCAGAGACCAAAAATCATAAATAAAAAATTAAGAAGCAAAAAAGCAAATTATAAATAACAAATTAGAAATAAAAAAATCAGAAATAAAAATAAAAATTTTAAAAGTTAAAAATAAAAAACAAATAAATGTAAAAAGTAAATAAAAAAATAAAAAAATATAAAAATTAGAAAATTAGAAATAAAAAAAATAGTAATAAAATTGAAAAATTTAAAGTAAAAAAATTAAAAATTAAAAAATTTAAAAAATAGAAATTAGAAATCAGAATTCATTTATTGAAAAGCAAAAATTATAAATACAAAATTAGAAAAGAAAAACAAAATTTGAAATAAAAAAAAATAAAAAAATTAGACATGAGTAACTAAAAATATGTCTTTAGAACTCAAAAATAAAAAATAAGACATCAAATATAGAATATGAAATATCTAAAATAAAAAATTCAAAATTAAAAAAAATAAAAATATAATATAAAAAAAATCAGAAATTAGTGATAAAATTCAAAAATTAGAAATAAAGAAATCTGAAGTCAAATTTAAAGTAAAAAAAAAATCAAAAACCAAAAAAAAAAATTGAAAATAAAACTAAAATATAAAAAAATAGAAATCAGAATTAAATTAATAAAAAAACCTTGCTTTCAAAATAAAAAAATTCAAAATAAAACAATCAGAAAAAATATTAGAAATATTAAATAAAAAAACCAAAAATAAAAGATTTTAAAAATAAAAATAAAATAAATCAGAAAAAAAATAAGAAATAAAAATATAAATTAGAAATCAAATTAAAAATTCAAAAATTAAATATCAAATTGAAAAATAAGAATAAAAAACTAGAAATTAGAAATCAGAATTCAATTATCAAAAATAAAAAAATTATGAATAGAAAATTAAAAATCAAAATAAAAAAATTTGAAATAAAAAAAAAAATCAAAAATCAAAAATAGAAATTAAAAATTTAAAATCAAATTTAGAAATTGTAATATAGAGATTTATTTTTAGTATTATATTTTTTTATTTTGAAATTGATTTTTGGTTTCTAATTTCTCATTTTTAAATTTTGATTTTTATTTCTAAATTCAGATTTCTCGTTTTGGATATCTAAAATTTAATTTCTATTTTTTTTATTTTTTGATATTTAAATTTGGTTTTTAATTTTTACATTTGATTTATAATTTATTATTTCTTATTATTGATTTATGAGTTTTGATATTTTTTATATTTTTGTTTTTAATTGTGATTTATTTTATTTATTATTTTTTATATTTTGTTCTTCAATTTATTTAATTTTAATTTTAATTTTTTAATTCTAAATATTAATTTCTGATTTTTTACTTCAAAAATTAAAATTTAGAGTTAAAAAATAAAAATTATATAAATTAAAGATCAAAAATATCAAAAATTGATGTAGGAACATCTTTGAAACTTAATTATGTTTATTTTCCTCTTATTTTGTTAGGACTAGCTTAGGATTATTTTCTTAAATCTGTTTTTATTTTCCTAGTTAATGTATTAGGCTGCAATTAGTTTAAAGTTTTAAATTTCTCTTGTTTAATTAGGATTAGCCAGTCAAAGATTACCAGCCATGCCAACATCAGGTCAAGCGTCAAGGGATAAAATCAAGTCAACCTCAGTTAACCTGCATACTACCATGCAACGGTACATATAACATCAAGCTTCAAAGAAAAGACAAGTAAACTATAAAGAAGTATAACATCCATCTCAACATTACAAGTCAATAATCATGAAAAGTCAACAATTTCAAGGATAGCTCGGCTACAATATTCCAATTACCAAGACACCTCTTCACGTCAAATCCAGCCAAGCATAAGCAAAGCAAATCGTGACCGGCCACCTCAAAGAATCTACAATATTCAATTCCAAAACCGGGACATCTGCACACCAACATTAGCAGCGCATGCAGCCAACTTTAATTTCCAGCAGGCGACTTTAATTTCCAGGCGCCTGCAGCTTTGGTTTATCTCCACGCGCCTGCGAAATCCGATTAGCAAAGATCTACACGCAAAGAAGACTAACGGCCTGTTTTGGTGGAAGAAAAGAAATTAGTAAAAAAAAAAAATAAAAAGAGAAAGAAAATAAGGAGAAAAAAAAATTATTGTTTTTCTTTATAGGCCCTGTGTTTCAGTGAAAGAAAAGGAAATAAAAAAAGAGTAAAAAAATTTTAAATTAATTATATTATACATAATACATAAATAATTAGTAAAATTATAAATATTATAGTTTGTTAATTACAAAAATACTATAAAATTCATATTAATTTGTATAAATTTTTATTAAAAATTATAAAAATTATTAAAAATATAAAAGTACTATAAATTCTTATTAAAAATTATCAAAATTTTGACAGCATTTCCTCTATATTATAACACAATACCTGTATATACAATATAATAAATTCAACAAAATATAAATACACCACCAAAACATAAATATCATCAATTCAACGCATAAGTACCATAACATAAAAAGCATCAAGTTCAACAACAAATAAAAAAGAGCACAGTTCTATACCATCTACACAATGATGGTTTAAAATACAATATGATAAAGTCCAACACAAGTCCAACTAAAGTCTAACATCAGGATCTACTAACATGGATATGTTATTAATTCATCAAGCGACTCAAAACTTCACCACGTAGCCAATCTGGAGCTGAGAAGAAGAGTTGTGTTTTTTCTTTGTTTGAACCCAATAAAATGTATGCATTTATCAAAGTCTCTCGAGGAAGATTAAGCTTATTTAGCTCCTCAAATATTTCAGTCTTTGTGTACTCTTTTTCCACCAATTGTGCAGGATTGATAGCATTTACCAAGACATTAGTATTCTTTTCCATAGAGCTCATCAACATTTGAATGCTCTCATTTGTAACTTTCACTACAGTATCATCATATTTTCTTTTACCACTCCTTGACGACGTTGCAGTAGTGTTATTGCCTTGGCTTTGTGGGATAGAGGATGGACTTGCTACATCTTCAATATTATCATCTCGTTGCATATCAAATGTCATATCATCATTGCCTTCTTCATGAACAGGAGTGTTCAAGTGCATGTCGATATCTCTGGGAGTTCCAGCCATGTTTCCAATTGCACGATCCTTTGAAAACAACTCCACTAGTTTGTCATAATTATTAACAGGAGTGTTTCTCCATTTTTTCATTGAAGGATTGGCCTGTAAAATATTAACCATAATTAGTACATATATAACAATCACTAGGAGGAACTATTGAGCCATCAGGTTGTGAGATAAATTGCTCATACAAGCTAATGATAGCTCGCAAAACCTCATCAATGTGATAGCTAATGGTTCTAGTACCACGACGAAAGAAAAAGCATATTTCTCTGTATTTCACATTGTGAGATACTAAATACAAGAATGTGAACACTTTTTTCTCCATTGTACACTGCTTTGTATCTCTCAACCCGCGCCTCCCTTTTAGTAACTGACACAAATGCTTAAAAGCATGTACTCTCATTCTTATCATGTTATAACATTGTTCATCTGAACTAGTCAAGTTTTTTAATATTTCTATTCGAATGTCATGCTTAACTTCATCACTAACTCGTAATGGTTTTTCGACCCAAGTTTGTTGTAGTCTATCCATCATCTCTTCTATAAGAATCCATGGAGCTATGCATGTGTATTGACAATTAAGAAAATGAATAGCTAGGATCATATTCTTGCTCGGAGCCATAAGAACACCTATAAATAGCAAGACTTAAATTAGATGAGAATTAAGAAGTTAGGGTTGCAATAAATGCGTACTAATTTTGGAAATCTTGCTTTGCAAACCAAATTAGAGCCTCCAGCCCCAGGTGTGAATTTCAATTTTGCAAGTTTTATAAGTTGATGGGATATATATATATGAAAGTGTACCAGTTTTAGTTAGTTACAAAGTAACATAAGTCTAAAGACAATACATGAATATCCAGTCAGAATTGTTATCAAACAAAAACACAAGAACACTAATGCTGAAGAAATATATAGCATGGTTAGCAAAAAGAAACGCGATGAAAAATGTGATGCAATTTTCCCTAGTTTTGATTCTACAAATTAAATGAAAATGTATCAGTTTACCAAATTTGTTTCAGAAGATACTGCAGAACTCAGCTAGGCAACGTCTTAAAAATCAATGATTAAAAACACTAGCTAGGCTACCATTGATAGCGAGGATTAGGATCCATCATATTTCCTCTGAAATGTATTCAGTGCAATGTTATCATTCTCCTCATCCCCTAGCTGTCAAACATATATGTCTTAAATCCACATGAAATACTAGTAGTGGATGATTGCTCAACAATGCAACATCACATTGGAAAATACACAAAAGCTTTCATGTTGCAGCTTTCATTGGTCGCAAACATAATGGCGTCCACATAATATCCAGCTTTCTAGTTGAGTCTTGACAATTAACCTCACCCAAAACCGGCATCACCCAAATCTCTTCTATCTACAGCCTCTGCATATTTCAGATTTCTATTCTAAAGCAAGTTTTCTAGTATTTGCTTTACCCCGTAACTAGATTTCCTTCTTAATCTATCTGATGGCCTACTAATCTTCTTAATCTTATTTGATGGCCTACCAATCTTCTTAATCTATTTGATCATATCTGTTCTTTTATTGAAGGGGTTCCTGAATGAGAAAAATGGAGATAGGAACAATCACATGACAATCTCAAGTCCTTGCTGTCCCTCCTTCCATCCTGAATACCTATTAATAAACAGGTTTTCTATTAGCTTTATGTAACATCCTGCTATCTATACCAAATAATCTTTCCTTCTAGCAAAAACTAGTACTTCAGTTTCAAAACCTAACAATTGAAGCCAAAACCTAACAAAGAATGAACTGAAAAGCAGTCTAAGACCTAGCCATTTGTAGTTTCAAATAAGCATACTCTGGCAGTAAGTAGAGGTCTGAAAGGGCAAAAAGGAATAACACAATGAATGATTTAGATCCACAAAAGCCAGAGAATGAGCAATGGAAATGAGCTTAACATCCAGTTCTGAAGAAATATACTAGCGTAAAAAGTAATTTGAAGGAAACACAACCTCACTCGTTCGGCTAACCATTAACGCAGATCATCATAAAGCAAACAGAGAGGAAATCTGGGCGACGACGTACCTTTGAGTCGAATGCCCTCACCAGAAAGCGATGAGGAAATCTGGGCGACGACGCGAGGGAGGGAGGCTTCCGTCGGCGACGACGCGAGGGAGGGAGGATGCAGGCTTCAGGCTTCCGTCAGGGCAACGACGCGAGGGAGGGAGGATGCAGGCTTCAGGCTTCCGTCAGGGCGGCTTCAGGCTTCCGTCAGGGCGACGACGCGAGAGCCATGGACGAGAGGGCGAAGACACGGGAGCAAGGCGTTGCGGTTAGAGGACGATGTCGAGGGCGAGAGTCGAAAGGGCGAGGTCGAGGGCGAGAGTCGAGGGCGAGAGGGCGAGGTCGAGGGCAAGAGTCGAAAGGGCGAAGGCGAGGTCGGAAGGGCGAGAGGGGCGACGTCGAGGTCGCGGCGAAAGGGCGAGAGGGCGAGAGTCGAAAGGGCGAGCGGGCGAGAGCGCGGACGGAAATGAAGTTTCCGTCGAAATAAGAGGGAAAGGTTTTGGAGGGAATGGAAAGTTAATTATTTCCTTTCCCCCTTTATTTCCTTTCACTGAAACCAAGGAAATAGAGGGAAAGAGTTAGGTTTCTTTCCTTTCTCTCCCTATTTCCCTTCACTGAAACAGGCTGTAAGGGTCCAATTCATCTCCATCCTTCATTTGAAACTAAAGATTGACAGCCCTTAGATCTGTTGAAGGATTAAGTTAACGTTGAGGGTGAAAGTTCTTTAAAAGCTATTGTAATCTTGACATTTGGATAAGTGAAAACGAATATTTTTGGAACCTTCGTGGTGTATCTTCCTCCTTATGAGGTTATGGTTAGGGTGAGCCTTTGGCCCTTTTCTTGTTACCTTGAGGGTGAGCCTTTGGCCCCTCGTTCCTGCTTGTTCAAGGATGAGCCGTTGGCCCCTTGTCTTGCATTGTTGAGAAGGTAGAAATCATAAATTAAAAATAATAATGAAATTCAAATGTCAAAAAAAAAAATAAAAAAATAGAAATTAGAAGGTAGAAATCAAAATCCAAAAAATCTCAAATTAGAATTGAGAAATCAAAATTTAAAAATAGGAAACTAGAAATAAAAAAAAATCAAAAAATAAAATCAAATGTAATAATAAGAATATCAAAACTAGAAAATCAAAATATAAAAGAAAAAAAACGAAAATTAAAAAATAAAAAATACAAACTAAAAAAATCATAATTTATAAATGAAATATAAAAATTTAAAATCAAATTCAAATATCAAAAAACAAAAAATAAAAAATTAGAAATCCAAAACTAGAAATCTAAATTTAGAAATAAAAAAATCAAAAGTTAAAAAATAAAAAATTAGGGAAAAAAAATCTAAATAAAAAATATAACATGAAAAATTAGATATAAAATATCAAAATTAAAAATAAAAAAATTCAAAAAATAAAAAAAAAATAAAAACAAAAGATCAAAAAAATCAAAAAAAAAATTTAAAAATAAAAAGAAAAAAAATCAAAAAAATTATAAAAAAAAAAAAAAAAAAATCAAAAAATCAACTTTGGTTTGACTAATGCTCCGGCTGAGTTCATGGGCTTAATGAATAGGATTTTCCAACCATTATTAGATAAATGTGTTATTGTGTTTATTGATGATATTCTTGTTTATTCAAGAAGCAATCATGAACATGAAGATCATTTGAGGAAGGTACTTGGAATACTAAGAGAAAAGAAGTTATATGCCAAGTTTAGCAAGTTTAGGGCATGTGATTTCAAAAGATGGCATTTCTATGGATCCTAAAAAAGTGAAAGCTATTATCAATTGGAGGTAACCAATAAATGTGGCGGAGATTAGAAGTTTCTTGGGTTTGGCAAGTTATTATAGAAGATTCGTTGAAGGGTTTTCAAAAATTTCAAGTCCTTTTACAAGACTAACCAGAAAGAATGTTAAATTTAAATGGAATGAAGAGTGTGAAGAGAGTTTCACAGAATTAAAGAAAAGGTTGACTACTACTCCAATTCTCACAATACCATGTGGTAATGAAGGCTTTACAATCTTTACTGATGCTTCTAATAGAGGTCTTGGTTGTGTGTTAATGCAAAAGGGGAAGGTAATTGCATATGCTTCAAGGCAATTGAAAACTTATGAACAGAATTACCCAACCCATGATTTATAATTAGCAGCAATCATATTTGCATTAAAGATATGGAGACACTATTTGTATGGACAAACATTTGACATATATACGAATCACAGAAGTTTGAAATACATCTTTACACAGAAAGAATTGAACATGAGGCAAAGAAGATAGATAGAATTGCAAAAGGATTATGATTGTATTATTCATTATCAAGCAGGTAAAACTAATGTTGTAGCTGATGCCCTTAGTCAAAAATCAAATAACTTGTTAGCAACTTTGATGGTAAAACAATGGAACTTGCTTGAGGAATTTTGCAATCTTACCATTGATATCAAGATTCGACAACCCAAGATGTTGCTTGCTTCACTCAAAGTCCGGTCTGATTTTCATCAACAAATACTTGAAAAGCAATTAGAAGATCCAATGTTATCATCCATAAAGGCGAAAATAGGGGAAGGTCGAATGCCTGGGTTCCAAATCAACCAAGATGGGATTTTAAAATTTCATAATAGATTATGCATTCCAAATGATCATGATATGAGGAACAAGATCTTGGACGAGGCACACAAATCTAAATACTCAATACACCCAGGTAGTACCAAGATGTACAGAGATCTAAAAGAGAACTATTGGTGGGATGACATGAAAAAGGATATTGTAGAGTTTGTTTCTAAATGTTTCACCTGTCAACTAGTAAAAGCAGAACATCAAAAGCCAAGAGGACAGTTACAGCCATTAGTGGTGCCAGAATGGAAATGGAAAAGTGTGACTATGGATTTTGTATCAGGTTTGCCAAGAACATCAAAGAAACATGATGTTATATGGGTGATTGTGGATAGGTTAACTAAATCAGCACACTTTGTGCCAATTAATTTGACATATTCTCTTGATAAGTTTGTAAAGTTGTATATTGATGAGATTGTAAGACTTCATGGAATTTCAAAGGATATCATCTCTGATAGAGATCACAGATTTCTTTCGAGATTATAGAAAAGATTACATGAATCATTGGGTACAAAACTTAAGTTTAGCACTGCTTACCACCCTCAAACAGATGGGCAATCTGAAAGAACAATCCAAACACTTGAAGATTTGCTTAGAGCATATGTCATGGATTGGAAGAGTGAATGGGATGGTGACTTGTCTCTTATTGAGTTTACTTACAATAATAACTTTCATTCAAGCATACAAATGGCACCCTATGAAGCATTATATGGAAGAAAATGTAGGACACCAATTTGTTGGGAAGAGGTTGGTGATAGGAAACTATTAGTTGTAGATGAAGTGCAAGAAACTACAGAAAAGATTAAATGAATACGAGAAAAATTACAAAGTGCTCAAAGTCACCAGAAAAGTTATGCTGATAAGAGAAGAAGGGAACTTGAATTTCAAGTTGGGGAACATGTATTTTTGAAAATATCTCCTTACAAGGGTGTAATAAGATTTGGTAAAAGAGGGAAGTTAAGCCTTAGATTCATTGGCCCTTTTGAGATACTTGAAAGGCTTGGACTAGTTGCTTATAGAGTTGCATTACCACCAACATTAGTTAATATTCATGATGTCTTCCATGTGTCTTTGTTGAGGAAGTATTATCCAGATCCATCCCACATTATTAAGCATGAGCCTTTGGAGATTGCCAAAGATTTAACATACCCAGAAAGACCAAAGAAAATTGTGGATAGGAAGGACAAGATTCTAATGAATCGTTTTTTCCCATAGTCAAAGTGATTTGGCAAAATCATTCCATTGAAGAGGCTACATGGGAACTAGAAGAAGAAATGAGGACTATCCACACCTTTTCACTGATTGATGTATGCAATTTAGAGGACTAAATTTCTTTTAAGGTGGGGGAGAGTGTGATACCCATGCTTTCATTTCACTATGAAGATCATCATTTTGTGATAGAATAATGTCAAACAAAACAAGTGGTGCCATGAAGCATAAAATGCAACCCTACTAAGTAAAGAAAGTCATTTTGTGTGTATAAGAAACTTGAAGTTAATTTTGTAAGTTTGATATTCAAGCTTCCTCATATAGTGGTATTGCACCTATAATTAAAGATTCATGCTAGGACTCTTGGGGAATAATGTGAAAGAAAGGGGCAAAAAGGTAATTTCACCATATAGAGCATATGATATGCTAATAGGGAATGTACTACTACTTAGTGAAGTAGAGACAATGAATGCAAGAAAACATCGTCGGCATTGAAAGGAAGGGAGTGAAATTGATTAAAGATGGAAGTAGCTAGAAGGTGCCACCTCATGCTTGCCACCTCATGCTTGCATGAGAAGGCTTTCACCAAGTGTTGACACCTCATGCTAGTGGGAGAAAAGGAGGGAAATTAGGGAAACATGATGTGTTTAACCAGCACTTTTCGTGTGGCTTGAGGGAGATGAGAGTGGAGGTGTTCAAGTGGTTCAAGTGGGAAAAAAAAAGGAGAAAAAAGGAAGAAAATTGAACTAAGGCAAGTTTCTACTTTTTGCCCAATATTGATGTTTTCAAAATGAGTATAATTTTGTATAAAATATGATTTTGATTTGTGGATCTATATATTATTGAAATCACAAGAAATTTTGATGATTTTGTGCTGGAAAATGAATATAGAGAATGGTAAAATCATGGTTTATGATGATGTGATCACACAAATCCGACCTTGATGGGGTTTTTAGAATGTAACTTTCGCTACACAACTGATCTACATCCAAAACTTAATTTGTTTGAAAGAAGACTTGAAAATCTTTCCAACGCCTCCAATATTGCATATACTTAATGAGATTTAGGGTCTCAAGTAGGTAGCAACATTTAGGATCTATGTGCTGTAATACCAGATTGACCTACTTGTGGTATTTTATTTATAACTTCTGATTTACAATTCGGTTTTGAGTAATTCTTGTCTTCCAAGAAAGTCGATTCAAAGAGATTTCCAACGGCTCATATATTGAATATCTTTGATATGCATCAACACTTGAAACCGACTGAATTGTCAAGTGCAATGCCCTAAAATTCTGGAAATAGGGCAGTTTGACCTTTTGTTACTCCAACCCTAATATCTTTTTGTATACATAATCAAATGGCTTCAAACCAAGTTCATTGGTGAGGAGACTTGAATGTGGTTTCAATGACTCCTAATTTGTATGATTATATGTTGTATGTCCATATGATTCGTTTGAATGATTTGGGTTGATTCACTTTGACATGTTCTACTCTTAGTCTTGCCTTATAACTCTTATGGTAGACTTTGTAGGTAATCTTGTACTACTCTCCATGTTCATGATAACAAGAAGTGATTATTTGATTCATGACAATACCATTATACTTGACATTTGACCAAACGTTCCTAAAGATTTTGATATGCACCTTTGATACTTTGTATCCATGATCATGTTGTAAGGGCAATTGTATAAAGGCAACAATGCCATTGTATTACTTTGACTTTGTTATGATATCATTGTTCTTTGGCCCTTACATCTTATAGTGAGAAAATAATTTGATCCCATTTATGGGAATTATGGCTATGTATGTGGAACTAAGTGCTACATGGAGCAAAGTGCCACGTTAGAAATAATGGGGGCCACCTCTTGAATCCATGGGAGCCACCTCTAGAATCCCTCCATATTTGGTGATGGATGTGGAACTAAGTGCTACTTGGAGCAAAGTGCCACATTAGAAATAATGGAAGCCACCTCTTGAATCCATGGGAGCCACCTCTAGAATCCCTCCACTCACATTTGGTTGGGCCATGACGAGCCCTTTGCCGGTTATTTGCTTTGTGGGCTTCCCCAAATATGAGTTAGTCTTGCTTCCAGACGTGGAGGACTTTGTTTGTTTTGGTTCCCACTATTCTTTGTATGATGCTTTGATTGAGACTTTTGACATTTGACATTCATAATAGGATACCATATATTGCTATTATGACATTTTTCTTTTGTTTTGAATACCATGAGATCATGACATCACCATTGCTCATATGCTTGAGTAGATCTTGCTTGATAGGATACTATATCTTGCTAGTATGACATTTTGCTTGAATACCATGAGATCATGAAATTACCATCGCTCATATGCTTGGGTCTTTCTAAGCTATTCATATGCTTTTGTTCTTCATGATTTTTGGATTGTCATGTTTTGAGATATCAAATTGGTTGTCCATCCTTATATTAATTACCATGAAAATCTATGTTCCAAAAGTAGTAACAAAGTTATATTTTGTTCCATGGGCATGGTAGATCTTGTTGAGTTTTCCATAACTCACTCTTTTAATTTGATATGAATTACAGGTTAGCTTTTGGTTGCTTTCCCTTAGGGCAATAGAAAAAATGCTAAAGAAGTACATGCTTATAGGCTTTTGGTTTGGTTTTGAGGTGTTGAAATGATACACTATTGTATATGTGATTTTGGCTTGGTTTTGATGAGCTGAAACGAGATGCTCTTGTATATGTTCTTTTAGGGGTGTAGGAGAAGTAAGAAGAAGTTTGTAAAATGCTAACATAATGTGAACTTGTGTTCAATGTATAAAATGAAGGTTGATCTTTGATCTCTCTTTTCAAGTTGGTATTTGTATGGAAATATATTGTTCTTTAGGAGTGTGTTGTGTTTAATGATGCTAATTGATTGGGATTGATATATGATGAATATTGATTGTTATTGTGTTGTTGTTGCAACCCTGGGAATATATATATATATATATATATATATATATATATATATATATATATATATATATATATATATATATATATATATACACACACACACATTTTTGACATGTTTTGAATCCTGGGAATGGAAAATTTATTTTCGTATGATTCTTGGGGTGTGACAATCATCAAATAATTTATCAATTTTAAAATTATCAACAAAATCAGAGTAAGATCTTTCTAAATTAGTCCCCTCATATCCTTCATCAGAATTAACCACAAATAACATATCATCAAAAGAATTAATTTTATCAAAAGAGAGTTTTTCAATTTTAATTTCCTCAAATTTTTCCACAAATAAATTATCAAAGGAATCAATTTCACAATTATCAAAATCATAGTGAGATTCATCAATTTTCACATAAGGCTCAATCTCAAAACAATCATAATCAAAGGGGGAATTTTCTAAATCAAGTTTTTCAGTTTCCAAATCAAACTCAAATAAACAAGCTTGTTGTGCAATCTGAGTTTCTAGAATTTCAGAATAGCAGTTAAAGATTCTACTTGAGAAACAAGCTGACTAATTATTCCCTTAAGATCCTCAATTTTTTCACTTTGATTTATCATGATTTGGTTTTGATTTGACATGAATTTTTTAAGCGTACATTCTAACCTAGATTCTTCAGTATCTTCAAAGTATGGTTTAGAAACATGATTTGGAGGAATTAAAAATTGGCAATTAGAAGCATAATGATCAGAACATTTACAAATATTACATCTAATAGAAGAATAAGAGTGTAATTTCAATTTATCTGCAAGAGTGCACTGTGAATCATCTTTATACTTACCTTGTGGCATGTATATGATGACACCAAAATTCATAGTATATTTTGTGTCATATCATGTGTCTTTTTGTGTCATAATTATGCTATTTTGCTTGTTTTTAAGTCTTAATTATCAAATATTGCAGAATCTACACCACTTCTTGTTTTTGATCATTTTCAAGTTAAAAGTGCCATATTTTGATGGATTTTGGAAGATTTGAGCACACCAATGGATTCCAGACGTCGAAACGAAGCTACCACTCAAATTTCAAGTCAAAACAAGCCAAATTGCAAAAATACGGCACTAACGTATTTTTGAGTCAAACTCTCACGGCACCGTATTTCGCAGGGGATGTTTCAGGTGAAATACAGCACTGCCGTATGAAACTACACGCCACCGTATTTTCCAGTGATTTCAACCAGAAAAGTTTGACAAAAATACGGCACTGCCGTATGAAATCGCATGGCACCATATTTTGTGACAAAGCTGAACAGAAAGTTTTAGCAAGAATACGGCACTGCCATATATTTGAGAGAAATTGTCACGGTACCGTATTTTCTGCCCAGAACTTATAGAAGGAAAATACGGCACCGCCGTAATCAGAATACGGTACCGTATTTTTAACCAGATTCGCGATTTTTTCGGGCAGATTCTTGCGCGGGCCATAACTTTTGATTCAGAAGTTCAAATTGAGATCCGAAAGAAGTGGCGAACTTGTCTTTAAGAGGAGAAGACGCACGAAGTGGTAGGAGGAACCTTTATCGAGTATTGAGAGAGAAATCGATAGAACGACGCTTAGGGTTTGGCTTCACGCCGAGAGGCGTGGAGGCCACCTTGGGCCGTGATTTTTACACTGAAGCCTTGCCTGGAGGAGAGGAGGACGCACCAGAAGTTTTAGAGCGTTTGGAGTCCGATCGGAGGAGAAATCAACAAAACAGCGGTGATAACGCTGTTCAAAGGCAATTACGGTGCTGTAATTTCGATTACAGCACCGTGTTTTGTAACTTCTACCCTTCTCTTTTGATTTCTGATACTTTGAAACTATGGTTGATTATAATCTTTCCTTCATGCTAGCTTAGATCTTTTTATGGGACATGGGGTGTAATCCCCTTGGTTTGTTAATGACTAGAGAACATCAATTTTTGTCAAGTTTAATTTTAGTATGATAATTTTACTTATGTGATGACTTGTCTTTAATTCTCTTTAGTTTTATAAATATCAGCATGTTTTAGAGTTTTGCGAAATAGACCGAGAGGTTGATCGTTTGAAATTCGGAACCCTAGGAATCGTTGAGTTTGGAACTATCGTAAGAGATTAGGTAGTTCTTCGAATTCTGATTTTTAGTGATTTTATTGCTATGTTAAATTTCTAATACTTTGGATTGAGTTAATGTGTAGACTTGATTTGATCTTGCACGAGACTGAGGATCGAGTCGTCGGAAAACCATAAGTAAAACCTGTGTTGAGTTTCAGGATGCACGAGAGTGATCCTTGAGATTCCACTTGAGATGATTGACTTAGAATTCGGATGCACGAGAGTGATCCTTGAGTTCTTTGTTCAATGATTCACTTATCTTTAGCATTGAGAATAGATCTTGCACGAGAGTGAGGATCGGTTATCTGCATGATTGTCTGCACGAGAGTGAGACAATACCTTTATGAAGTGAATTAGGTCTTTATCATAATAGAATTAGACTGACAACCTTTATTTCCTTCTAGTTATTAAAATTAAGGTGGATAAAACCCTAGTCCCAGTTTCTCTCTGATTGTCTTTTTCGTGTGTTCTCCATCATTGCTTTTCATCATATTCGGTTTGCTTAGCTAGTGAGAATACAACTATTTGGTACTTAACAATAAGGTCTCTGTGGTTCGATATTTTTATTACTTCGAAGTATCCGTGCACTTGCAGACACAATAAGTTTTTGGCGCCGTTGCCGGGGACCTTAGTTTTGTTAATATCAAAATAGTTGTTATTATTGCTAGACTAAGTTTTATTTGTTTTAGATTTAACTTTATTTTTTTTTTTGTTTTTGCAGGTTTTGGATTTTCACAGTTGTGACAGAGCTGTAATTTCTAAAATTTGTGAATTTGCTTGTGTTTTTATCCAACACCAATCAATCAAAATTTTTTTTTCAGAATATATATAAAAAATATAGAAAATATAAAACACAAGCAAATTCATAAATTTCAGAAATCATAGTTCTGTCACAACTTGTGAAAATCCGAAACCTGCAAAAACAGAAAACAAAGTTAAATCTAAATACAAATAAAACTTAGTCTAGCAATACTAACAACTATTTCGATATTAACAAAACTAAGGTCCCCGGCAACGGCACCAAAAACTTGTTGTATCCCAACAAGTAGGTGGGCAAAAACTTATTTCTGGTGTCACCGCCAAAACCTGATGTTCGGCGCACAAGGACTTGTCACTCCTTGACACAGCTCCAAAAACTTGTTATGTCACCAAACCTGTTGTGTCCGCAAGTGAACGAATACTCGAAGTAATATTTTATGTATCAAACCCACATAGACCTATTATGTGTTAAGTACTAAATAGTTGTATTCTTACTAGCTAAGCAATCGAATATGATGCAAGTAACGATAGAAAGAACACGAAATCAGAGAGAAACATGGGACTAGGGTTTCATCCACCTTAATTTCAATGACTTAATATGAATAGAAGGTCGTTAGTCTAATTTTATCATTATAAATATCTAATTTACTTCATAAAGGGATTACCTCACTTTCATGCAGACAACCATGCAGGGACCAATCCTCGCTTTTGCGCAAGATCTATCCCAACGCTGAAAATAAGTAAATTATCAAACAAAGAACTCAAAGATCACTTTCGTGCATCCGAATTCTAAGTTGATTATCTCAGGTGGAATCTCAAGGATCACTTTCGTGCATCCGAGTCTCAACACAGGTTCTACTTATGGTTTTCCAACGTTTCGATCCTTGCTTTCGCACAAGATCTTCCCGTTTGACAAAATAACTCAATCCTAGATTCTTTTTATCAAACATGACAATAAAATTACTACAAATCAGAATTCAAAGAACAAACCTAATTTCTTACGATAAGTTCCAAACTCAATGATTATTTAGGGTTCCAAATCTCACAATTAACCTTTCAGTCTATTTCGCAAAATTCTAGAACATGCATGACAATAAAAAACTATGGAGAATTATAGACAATCATCACATAAGTAAAATTATACTGACGAAATAAAAGTCATCTAGTCATATAAAATCAAGATGAATTACTCCCCCATGTCCCATAAAAGTTTAAACTAGAATAGTGAAGGAGTTACAATAATCCATGGTTTCAAAAGATCAAAAATCAAAGAGAAAAGAGAGTTTAAGAAAACACACCACGGCTGTAATATAAACTTATGGCAAGTGTTCTCCTCCTCCAGGTGCAGCTTCCCCTCAAATTTCATGGCCAAAAATGCGCTGTACGCTTCCCAGCGGTGAAACCCTTGGCGGCGGTGTGGAACTCAATTTCTCTCCGTATGGTAGATGAAAATTAGGGCTTTCGCCCTTGGCGTGTTCTCCTCCTCCGAGGCCCCCCTTCTTCTTCTCACGGCTTCGAATTTAGAGGCCTGGATCATCCGCAATCATCTTCGCGAAAATCGAACTTCAAATTTGACCGTGGAAGTCGTGTTCAAAAATAGAATTACGGCCGTGTTTTATGTTACGGCACTGCCGTAATTTCAGTCGCGTTCTCTGATCCAAAATCTCTAGCAATTACGGCACCGTAATATAAGTTACAATAGTGCCGTAAAATCGTCTGAATTCTCTGGTTGGAATTGTCTGGAAATTATGGTTCGTGTAAATTATTACAGCCGTGCCGTAAAATCAGCGAATATCTCTGGTTTGAAAGCGCTTCAGATTACGGCCCGTGTAAATTCTTACGGCAATGCCATAATTTTTGTAAAATCTTCTGATGAAAAATTAGTCAAAATACGGCAGTGCTCTGATATTACGGCAGCGTACGAAAATACGGTACCATAATATATATTACGGCCCTACCGTATTTTGGTTTGTGGCTCCATTTTCCTTGAAATTTGTCATGTATCCTCTTCTTGATGATGATAACTCTTCCATATATTTGATTTTACTTGAAAACGCCTAAAAATAGTGCCTTTTTACCTGAAAATCATCAAAAACCAAAATAGAAGTAGATTTTGTAATATTTGATAAATTTGGCACAGAAAAAAGCAAAAGAGCTTCAATTTAGCATGAAAAGATATATAAAATGATACAAAATATACTATATATTTTGGTGTCATTAGCCACAGGATGACTCTCTGCAGGAGCAGGTCAATGCTTTGGGCAACTACAATCAAAGATAGGTAAACGACCCTTATTCTGCTACATATAATCCAGGCTGGAGGAATCACCCTAACTTGTCATACAAGAACAACCAAGGGCAAGTTCCTCCACAATATAATCAGCAAAATAATAGGCCGCCACCAGGTGTTCAATCCAGGCAGTTTGGTCAGCCCCAGAAGTCTAACTTGGAGTCCCTCTTGGAAGGATTTGTTGTTGCTCAAAAGAAGCACAACGAAGATGTCTCTGATGCTATTAAATATCTAACATCTCATGTGGATGCTCTTGCTACCCACAACAAGATGATAGAGAGCGAAATAGCTCAGCAGACGAGTACTTCCAATAGGCCCATAGGTAAACTTCCGGGCCAACCAGAGATGAATCCCAGGGAACACTGCAATGCCATCACCATCGTGAATGGTGAATATATTGATGAACCTGAGGAGCCTAATGAAGAATCTGCACCTGAAGTTTTGGAGAGAAAGCCTGAAGGAACTTCACCTAAGGAAGAGAAGTCAGTGGAGAAAGAGAGGGAGGAAATCTATGTAGATCCATTTGCATATGTTCCTCCAGTTCCTTTCCCTCAGAGGCTATTGAGAGTAGATCAGGAAAAACTTATCATTAAAAAACCTAAAGTAAAGAGCAGTGAGGTAAGTGAGCCCAAGGTGATAACAAAGGTAAAAGATCCTGGAAGTGTTTCAATTTCTTGTCGGATTGGTAAGATTTTTGTTAAACATGCTCTGTGCGATTTAGGGGCAAGTATAAGTTTAATGCCCTTATCTATGATGGAGAAAATTGACAGTGGAGAAATGAAACTTACCAAAATTTTGCTTCAATTTGCTAATTGCCAACAACCTGTTGGAGTTTTGGAAAATGTGTCTGTTAAAATTGGTAACTTTTCTGTTTTAACTGATTTTATGATTACTGATATGAAAGAAGATATAAAGTTACCAGTTATCTTAGGTAGACCATTTTTGGCTAGTACAGGGGCCATTATAGACATGATGACTGAGAAATTGTTATTGAATATTTGTGAGAGCAAATTAATATTTGATTTTTCTTTGAAATTTAAAAAGCTTTCTTTTGTAGGATCTCACCAACACACTAAAGCAGAGGAGTTATATTTTAAAAAATTAATAAAATAAATAAATAAATAAATAATAACAAGTATAAATAGATATTAATTTAAAAAAAACAAAACCCTATTTTTTCCTACTGTTCCTCTTCCCCTTTCGCCGTTCGCCCGATCCTCTCCCCTTCTCTCCCTCGTTCCTCCTCTGGCGGCGATCGAAGGCGATGGAGGCGACCAGGAAGTCGACATCGGCCTTCCTTTCCTCCTTCCGGCGACATTCAACTGCAGGCGGCCGTAGGCGATGACGTTCGATGAAGTTGCAGGCGGCAGCAGATTTCGGCGAAGCAGCGACGAGCGACGGCGGGTGGCGGCTGTCGTTCCTTCCTCTCCTCTTCCTCATGCTTCCTGTGGTGGCGACGGTGGCGATTGATGACGGCGGACGGTTTTCTGGCAACGTGGGTGTGCGCCGGCAACTTTTTCCCCCTTTTCCTTTGTGTGTTGATTTTGTTACTAGGCAGGTAAGGTTTTAACCCTAATTTGTACCTTGATTAGATGATAATGTTAGAGGTATAATTGGTAGATTCATAGGGGTTATGATATATGTTTACCCTAAATTTTATTGTAGATGAGTATAGGGTTAAATATCATGTTGTCTTAAGTATGCTAGATTAAGATGAAAGTATTAATATGATAATTTGGAAATTGAGGAAGATATATTATATTTGTGAAATTAGGGTTAGAGGTATTCATGGTAAAAATATATTGTGTAGATGTGTTGGTGGCTATATGATAATTGATATTATTTTCTTGATACATATACTTAAAGGTAACTTGGATTTGGGACTAGGCGTGCGTGAGGTGTGAATAACCGTGGTATATTTCATGATAAGATGATTTTACTTTTAGGTGGGGATCCTACCTTCACTTTCTTATACAGTGCTAAGCCTTGTGGTTATACACTAAGCCTCTTGCTTCTATCTGCTTGAATTTGCATCTTATATCTTTTGTGCTCGTACAAATTTCATTGGTGCATATAGATGTGTGATTGATTTTTATTGGTTATTATAAAAAGAGGATAACTACATATGTTAATTGGCTGTTGAGCATACATTTATGATATATTTATTATTGTGATATGCACATGGTTAAGATATGATATTGTTGTTATATGCACATGGTTGAGATATGATATTGGTGTGTTGAGATTTGTTGTTGTACGCTTCGAGCGTGTGCGCCGTACGTGGAGTTGGAGATTCATCGGCGATGTCATCTATTAGACCATAGCACCGACTGTGTGTGGGCTATTGGTGGTTGCCGGTTAGGGTTACTACTTGATTATCCTTTGGACAATGCTGGGGTTTCCAAGTGTTGGACGCAACACTATCGGGCTGTCTGATGGCAGTCGTTCCACTTTTGGAGCTTGGGAGTGAAACCACTCTTATTAGAGTGTAGGGGTAATGCAATGTTTGGGACCATGAACAGCTCCATATTTTTGATGAGATAGGATATTTATGTTTCATGTTATATATTTGCATATTTATATGATACTCATGTAGCGAGTAGACTTGATATCATTTTTGAACACGCAATCATATTTTTGAAAATCCCTACTTAGCTTTTTGGCTAACCCCCTTTGTTTTGCTTTCAGGTATTGATCAGGTGTAGTCTAGAGATGGGTAGATAGACTAGAGGATTCCTTGGAGAGTGTTTAGTAATTTTAGATATTTACTATTTTATTTTTATCTTGCCATGAGTTAATGTAACTCTCTTACGTTTATTTTTATGTTTGGATATTTGGATTATAAGTTATGACTTTGATAGTTTTTGTTTAAGTATCTTGAATTGATTTTTAGAAGTATTATGAAAATTCTTGTGATTTAATGATATTGGATTTCTGCTAATGGTTTTTGTGAGTTATGGTTTGGAATTTTATAGTGCATGTTGGTCATGCCAAATTGTCATGTTTTGGTAAATGAAGTTATTTATCGGGGCATGACAATTTAATAGTATCAGAGGTGTAGGTTTGTAAGGATCCTAAGGTTGTGAGATTAAGCCCTAAGGAATTAAGGTTTAAGGCTCTTAGGATTGTAAGGTGTTCTAATATATTTTAAATGTGTTTGTGTTTTATGCCTTTTGATTTTGTAGGATGTTTCTTAGCATAAGGTGTGGATTATTTGAAGAGCCAAGACATTGGTGATGTAATTAATGTATGCATCTGTTGTGGATTGAATTTGGCTCAAAGGGTTGCTTAGATGCCTTTGCTTTGGTTTGGAGGCTAATGAGATGATGAATAGTTACTATTTATATGAATCATATGATGATCATTTGAGTTTTTGCTTTTAGTGGATGGACGTATTTACTTGGCTGATTGGTAAGCAATTGAATGCATTAAAGGTAAGATCGAATTGATAGTAAGAGCTATTGTTTCCATGGTCTCTTTTCATTTTGTTGCTCATAGTATTGATTGGTATTTGTATGAAAAGGTTGATCCTTGGAAGTTCTGATTGGGGAGGAAACAATTTTATTATTTGAAATATTGTTATGTTGGTCATGCATGAGTTTTGTTCTGATATCCAAGAAGTGACATATTCCAAAAGTATAACATGGTGAGTATGTTTGATCTTGATAATGTTTTTGTGAGCACACTTGATTATGTTGATGATCATATGTGAGTAATGATCTTTTGGTTATGTTTGATTTGATGATTATGATCTTGTGAGCGTGCTTGTTTTATTAGTATCAAGGATCATGTTGAATTTATGGTATAAGTATGTTGCCCTTCATATGATGATTATTATGGTGTTGTGTTGACCAAGGATGATATCAAGTTTGAAGTTAAGATAATCACATTAAAAGTTTCAAATGATATTATGATATTCCTGATTTTGCTGCTTGATCATATCTATTTTGGCTTTATAATAGTACATGATCTCTTATCACAATCTTATGTTTGAAACTGGTCATGATCTTCTAATGATGGTTTGATGATAATGAACTCATAGTGATGATCTTGTGTTGATCCTATGATGGTACTTATACAGTTGATGATATCATATGTGTGTCTGTTTATGATATGTTGATCACATATGTTTCTGGTTTTGATCGTCCTTACTGATGATACCTTGAGGGAATTTGTAACAGCTTATGATCATATTATCTCATCTATTTTTGTTAGGATCATGTAATTATACTTGTTTATAATGTTATTATTGATCTTATGATCTGTTGGTGATATGATGATTTATGAAAATGATCCACTCCTATTTATGTTAGAGAGTTTTTGTTCACATGAGTTTATAATTTTATGATTATGTTTAGTTCATGATATGTGTCTGCAAATAATAGTTTGATTATAATAAGAACTACCACTTGGATATTTAAATGGGTCCTTTTGAGGCTTTGTATGGAAGAAGTCATAAGACACCATTGTTTTATGGTGTACCTAGAGAATAATTATTATTGGATTTCTCAGAAGTGAGTGATTGAGATAAAGATAGTTTAGTAGATAAGCAAATGTTATTGGAGGCACAAACTAGATAAAAAGAGTTATGTGGATATGAGAAGAGAAATCTTGTATTTGCTATAAGAGAATGTATTTATGAAAGTGTTACCTGTGAAAGAGATAAGAGATTTGAAAAAAAAATGGATCAATGAGATTATGCATCGATTATAGGCAATTGAATGCTGTCACAGTCAGAAATAAATATCCTTTGCTAAGAATCGATGATTTATTTGATCAGCTCAAGGGCAGTAGTGTCTTCTCTAAAATTAATTTGAGATTAGGGTATCACTAAGTGAAGGTCAGGGATGAAGATATATCAAGGACTGCTTTCCGGACTAGGTATGGTCATTATGAGTTTTTGGTAATGCCTTTTGGTTTAACTAATGCACCAGTAGTTTTTATGGATCTAATGAATCGGGTGTTCATTGATTATTTGGATAAATTTGTTGTTGTTTTTATTGATGATATTTTAGTATACTCTTGTGGTGAAAATAAGCACAAAGAACACCTAAGATGGGTACTTGAAAGACTGAGGCAAGAGAAATTATTTGCTAAGTTCATCAAGTGTGCCTTTTGGCTAGATAAAGTTACATTTTTGGGCCATGTAATTTCAGGAGAAGGTATAAGTGTGGATCCTCAAAAGATTAATGCAATCTCTGAGTGGAAAAGGCCAAAGTCAATACAGGAGATAAGAAATTTTCTTGGGTTGTCAGGTTATTATAGACGTTTGTGCAAGGGTTTTCTTTACTAGCTACTCCTTTGACTCAATTAACTAGAAAAGAGGTAAAATTTAATTGGGATTATTCTTGTGAAAACAATTTTCAAGAACATAAGAAGAGATTGATAAGTGCACCTATTTTAGTAGTTCCATCAGGAAATGAAGATTATACCATTTATACCGATGCCTCAATTCAAGGGTTGGGTGGAGTATTAATGCAGAATGAGAAGGTAGTTCCATCAGGAGATGAAAAGAATTATCCTGTGCATGACTTAGAGTTAGTAGCAATAATTTGAAATCTTAAAGAGCATGAAAAGAGTTAGCAGCATATGCCTCTAGACAGCTTAAAGAGCATGAAAAGAATTATCCTGTGCATGACTTAGAGTTAGTAGCAATAATTTTTGCGTTGAAATTATAGAGACATTATTTGTATAGTGTGCAATTTGAAATCTTTACATATCATAAGAGTTTGAAATATTTATTTAGTCAAAAAGAATTGAATATGAGACAGAGAAGATGAATAGATTTTTTGAAAGATTATGATTGTAAAATTAATTATCATCCTAGCAAAGCGAATGTGGTGGCTGATGCTTTAAGTAGAAAGTCAGTGAGACAGTTAACTCATCTAAAAGTAGCACAAACAGAGTTGGTAAAGCAAATTACTAATTTGAGATTGGAAATAGTAAGCAAGAATAGAATATATTGCATTTATGGAAATAGAGTAAGAGATTGTCAAGAAAATAAAAGAACACCAGATGGAGGATGAAAATTTGAGGAAAATAGCAAAGAATGTTGAGAATGGTACGAGACCAGAATTTAGTAAAGATTAAAAATACATTTTAAAGTGTAAGGGCAGATTATGTATACCAGAGTTTGCAAAGGAAGAACTATTGAGAGAAGCTCATAGATCAAAGTTTACTATTCATCCAGGCAGTGGTAAAATGTATAAAGATCTTAAGAGGTATTATTGATGGGATGGAATGAAAAATGATGTTGCTATATTTGTTTCACAATGTTTGATATATCAACAAGTTAAGGCTGAGCATTTGAGACCAGTAGGAGAATTGCAAAGTATTCCTATCCCTGAATGGAAATGAGAGCATATAACTATGGATTTTATTTCAGGACTTCCAAGGTCACAAAGGGGACATGATTCTATATGGGTAATTGTTGATAGATTGACCAAATTAGCTCACTTTTTACCGATTAAAAAGACTTACACATTGGATAAACTAGCAAACTTGTATTGTAAAGAAATTGTAAGATTGCATGGTGTATATATTAGTATAATATTAAACCGAGATCCTAGATTTACCTCTCGTTTGTGGAACAGTTTGCACAAAGCATTGGAAGCACAGTTACGTTTTAGTACAACTTTTAATCCTCAAGCATATGGGCAGTCAGAGAGGACTATTCAGACTTTAGAGGATTTGCTCAGAGCATGTGTACTATATTTTAGAGGTGGTTGGGAATCTTATTTGCACTTAGCAGAGTTTGTATATAATAACATTTATCACTCAGCAATTCAGATGGCTCCATTTGAAGCCCCGTATAGTAGAAGGTGTAGATCACCTGTGCTATGGAATGAGGTTGGAGAAAAACGGATTTTGGGTCCTAAAATGATAGAAGAAGATGCTGAAGTTCAAATGATTAGACAACGATTATTAATTGCCCAGAGTAGACAAAAGGGTTATGCTGATAAAAGAAGGAGAGCCTTAGAATTTGCTATAGGAGATCATGTGTTTTTAAAGGTGTCACCTCTAAAGGGTGTAATGAGATTTGAAAAGGAAAGTTAACTCCAAGATAGATTGGCCCTTTTGAGATACTTGATAGAATTGGAGCTGTGGCTTATAGACTAGCTTTGTCCCCATCACTTTCTGGTGTGCATAATATTTTTCATGTGTCAATGTTGAGAAAATATATTTCTGATTCCAGTCATGTGTTGAGAGAATTATCAGTACCAATCCAGTCAGATACAACCTTCATTGAGCATCCAGTTCAGATCTTAGACAGAAAGGAGCATCATTTGAGAAGCAAAGTTGTCAAGTTGGTTAAAGTTGGATGGCAGTATCACCCAGATTGTGAGGTGACTTGGGAAAGAGAATAAGATGTTATGGCTCAGTACCCTTACCTGTTTGGTCATGGTAAGTGAATTTGGGGACCAAATTCTATTAATGAAGAGTATATTGTTATATTTAAAAAAAAATTAATAAAATTAATAAATAATTAATTAATAACAAGTATAAATAGATATTAATTTTAAAAAAAACAAAACCCTATTTTTTCCTACTGTTCCTCTTCCCCTTTCGCCGTTCGCGCGATCCTCTCCCCTTCTCTCCCTCGTTCCTCCTCTGGCAGCAATCGAAGGTGACGGAGGCGACCAGGAAGTCAATGTCGGCCTTCCTTTCCTCCTTCCAGCGACAATCAACTGCAGGCGGCCGTAGGTGATGACGTTAGATGAAGTTGCAGGCGGCGGTAGATTTTGGCGAAGCAGTGACAAGCGACGGCGGTGGCGGTTGCCGTTCCTTCCTCTCCTCTTCCTCATGGTCCCAACCCCCTTCCTGTGCCAACGGGAGTGGTGATTGATGGATGCAGATGGTTTTCCGGCAACGTGGGTGTGAGCCGGCGACTTTTTCCCCCTTTTCCTTTGTGTGTTGATTTTGTTACTAGGCAGGTAAGGTTTTAACCCTAATTTGTACCTTGATTAGATGATAATGTTAGAGGTATAGTTGGTAGATTCATAGGGGTTATGATGTATGTTTACCCTAAATTTTATTGTAGATGAGTATAGGGTTAAATATCATGTTTACCCTAAATTTCCACGCGTGAACAGTGCCGGCGGCAAGCTTTTGTTGATTTCTCCTCCAATCGAGATCCTTTCTCTTTGAAACTTCTGGGGTATCGTCTCCTCTTCCAGGCGAAGCTTCCCCTCAAATTTCATGGCCAGAGTTGCGTTGTACGCTTCCCGGTGGTGAAACCTAAGGCGGCGGTGTGAAATTCGATTTCTCTCTCGACAGTGGATGAAAATTTGGGCTTTTGGTGTCTGTGTCTTCTCCTCGCCAAAAGCTCTCCTTTTGCTTCTTACCGGTCTTCGAATTATGGCCTAGATCGTCTGCAATCGATCGCACAAAAATCGGGCTTCAAAAAGTCCGTGAAAATAACGTGTTTAGAACAGAATTACGGCCGTGGTTTTTGTTACGGCATTGCCGTATTTTCTTTAAGTTTTTCTGTATAGGATTCGACCAGAATTACGGTACCGTAAAATTACTTACGGCAGTACCGTATTTTCTCCAAATCTCTTGGGTCGAAAACGCACCAAAATACGGTACCGTGAAAATGATTACGGCCCTACCGTAAAATCTGGAAATCTCTTGGGTGAAAAATAGACTGAAATTATGGCCCGTGAAATTCCTTACGGTAGTGCCGCAATTTTTGAAAAACTTTCTGGATAAAAAAATTTCAAATTACGGCAGTGCTCTTTGATATTACGGTAGCTGTGAAAATACGGTACCGTAATATAGATTACGGCCCTACCGTATTTTGGTATGAAGTTCCAATCTTCATGAAATTTGACATGCAATCTTCTCTTGATGGTGGGAGTTCATTCATGTATCTGGAATTGCTTGAAAACGCCTGAAAATTGTGTCTTTTTACCTAAAAATCATCAAAAACCAAAAAGAGTGTAGATTCCACAGTATTTGATAAAAAAAGCATAAAATTAAGCACAGAGTGTAAATATGACACAAAAACATCTATCAAATGGTACAAAATTTACTATAAATTTTGGTGTCATCACCAAGCACACCCACGGCCCCTAGTACCTTACAGGTGGCGCTTGAGCCAGGTAGTTCTCCAGAGTTGGAGATTATTTCTGAGCGGCCTGCTGATAGGCTAGAGAGCCGCGATTAGAGGATTGCTAGACGGTACGCTAGGAAGCGTACCGGTCATTCTACTTCTGCTTGGGGGAGGAGAGTTGCTCCACGACTATCACCTGTACCAGAGACTGCAGAGACACCAGCTCTAGTGACGGTTGAGATGGAGCGCACTATTGAGCAGCAGATGACTCCTACTCCTATGGATATGGAGGAGGCTACCACCTCAGAGCCACCTTCTGATTTACCAGAGTCTGTTATACATGCTGATACAGAGTCCATGGAGGTAGAAGATACTGTACATGATACAGTCCAGACTCTAGAGATCCCCTCTCCGTCCTTAGCTCAGGGAGACCCACTTGTTCTTGAGGTTACAACGCCAAAGTTACCAGATGATAAGGAGGGATCTCTAGAGATTTTTGCTAATTTACCAGAGGTCTCAGTGGACATTCCAGAGCTACATTCATCACCATCAGTCGCACCAGAGCCATCTATGGCTCCTGAGATAGCACCTTCAACACTAGATATACAGCACATACCTAAGGTGTCTGTCCCAGCTTTGATACCATCAGCAGTTGTTTCACCAGAGATACATTTACCATCACCAGCCACATCTCTAGTGCCATCATCTCCAGAGCTGTCTCCTCCAGCACCAGAGCCTGAGATAGTAGAGAGGAGATGAGCATGATCTCCACCTCCTGTCCTAATTCCCTATCCACGACAGATTAGATATAGGAGTAAAGACCAGGAGAGGAGGTATCAAGCTATGACAGCTAGAGGGGTTCTTAGCACCTGCTACTGGGATGACTAGACATTGCAGACCCTTGGATTGTTTGATGACATCCAGTGGATGTTCTCGAACATAGGGTGGCAGGACTTCTATAGTCAGAGACATCCTACATATGTTCAGTTGGCCTTGGAGTTTTTTAGTTCTGTCCAGATCACATTGCATAACTATGATGATAGAGATCCAGAATGTATGGCCTTCCGGTTGGGGAACTGGGACCATGTTCTTACATTGGACCAGATTGGTCACATATTTGGGTTCCCTGCCGGCGGCACTCGACACCGCCCCTGTGAGTACACCGATAGGACTTTCTGACAGCAGATATCAAGAGAGAGAGGATTTGATCCGAGGACCTTTAGAGCTACGCATCTGTCTAGCCCAACACTTAGATACGTACATCGGGCACTCGCACACACCATATTTGGGCGAGCAAAGAGCAACGGGATGGTCAGAGCTTCAGAGCTATTTTTCTTATGGACCATGTTGACTAGGTTCCTCACCAGCACCTCATTTTACCTTGTGAAGTAGATTCATAAGGTAGCTAGGGCGTAGAGAGGAGTTCTTGTGATGAGTGGTTTGATTACCACTATTGCCCTTGCCCTCGGTATTGGCCTTTCGGGGTTGGATATGGATGTTTGTATTGCCATTAAGTATGACCATGAGGCTGCCGAACATGAACTGCACCACGGTTCGTGTTCAACAGAACTAGATCGTGGATCCCACACGAGGTGGGGGAGGTCTTAGAGAGGCAGCCTCACCTCCTTCATCACCGCCGAGGATTTTTGAGCCTATCCCTCCAGTCGAGACATCCACCTCTACTAGGCTGTCTACATCTGCTGGACCATCCACATCAGCACCATCAGATCCATCTTTGGAGCAGATACGAGCTAAGCAGCGAAGGATGCGTGATGACATATCGCATTTGGAGCAGGGACAGACGAGGACACTGGAGTCTCTGCGCGCGATAAAGGAGTTATTGTGGCGACGTCTCCCTTCTTCATCGACACAGCATACCAGGGATGACGAGGAGGAGGATTCTAAGCACACAGAGATAGACTGAGGATTTTTGTGAGTATCTCTACTCTTCTATTAGTTCCTAAGCATTTAGTATTATCGTTTGATACTTTCCAGTGATATCTCACATATATTTTCCTTGTGAGCAGGATTTGATAGAGATGGTGCTGATGCAGCGCACACATAGTCTTTTATGTTTTATTTGTGTGTGTGCATTGTATTTTACTATCTTTAATGTGTATTTCTAGATTTATACTTAGTATTGGATACTTGGGCTGATATTGTATATATATGATGGTATTATACTTTTAGGCGCGGTACATGGTTAGGTTGCTACAGTATTGTGTATATTTGTTACCTATCATGTATCTGTGATGCTTTGTGATGGTTTGTGATGCTCTGCTAATGATTTGGTTGATTTTTGAATGATTTTGATGCAAGTGTTGATATTTGAAGTGAATAGTATTTCTAAAACGATAAATGTGGTTTAGATGATAAAACATGATGATATTTGATATTTGAGACTTGTTTACCATATAGAATGTTAATATCTATAATATAACATAGTTTCTAGATATTTCTGAGTCATGTTTACTAGTTTTGATATAATTGTACAGGGTTTCGTTCACATTTTAAGGGGAACTCTTGTAAAAATTTTTCTGAAATCTATCATTCATTGATTTTAATGTTCATATATATGCAACAATTTAAGTCTAGGGTGTCCCTATATATTTAGCTTTTCTTCAAGCTTTATAGACATGTATCTTGAGTGTTTATGATTATTAAGGATAATCAAGTTTGTTTTATCTTTAATTTTGAACCTAGGAAACTTTTTGAGTATTGGATTTGATGATTTAAGGAACTTCTGAAATTTCATGTGGACTTAAATTGTTGAGTAAATTCAATTTTGGTATTGATAAAATACATGCATGCATTGTTATATATTCATGTGGCGTGTGCATAGCGTTTTTATACTTGAAATTTAATTTATTTATCTTTGCTTGATGGAAAATCTTTATGAATGGAAAACTGGTGATATTTCTTTAATTTGAGATATGCTCCAACTCTTCTATTTGAGTAATCTAAGGTCATGAGTTATATTATACAACAAGTTGGTATACTTTAAGTATGTTGCGATCAAGTAACAGAGGGAGATCTTGAAAATAAATATTTATTCTCTTTTGCAGAAAGATCGATAATGACTTAAATACCATGCAACTGGCCAGCTTTCTCCATGAATAAATAATATATATATATATATATGTTTAAAAAAATATGAAGAAAAAGAGAAAGCTATAGGTTAAATGGACGACTCCGCTGACTTTATGATTGAGACTATAAGTTAAATTATACTGCTTTGTGGTATACTTTAAACAATGTTATGATGCTAACAGGGAAGGGCATATCACCGTTTAAAGACCAAATTGCTCTAAAAATCTCTATCTTTAATGTGACCAAGATCCTTGAAATAAATTTTTGCCTATTGAGTAATGTGGATTTATTAAATTAAGAGTATTTGATACTTAGTACACGAAGAATAGATATTATGACATGAATTGTGAATTTTATCTCTCTTGGATTGTAAGTTCTTGAGAATTTATCTCTATTATGATTTTTTCTTGAAATTACCTGAGTTCTGAAAAATCAACTGCTTAGATTGTAGACTAGGGTCATTATTAAGGAGCGAACGAATGAGACTTTTCCTTATACTTACATTCTCCATATATTTCAGAATATTGCCTGAGGACAAGTAAAGCTTTAAGTCTAGGGTATTTTGATGTGTTGCATTTACATCATATTTTTGCCTGTGTTTTACATGATATTTAGGCCTAATTTTATGATTTTATACTAATTTTTAGTATTTTTGCTTTACTTGGTATGAAATCTTTACTTTTCTTGGTTTTATTGAATATGTAGGTAAAATGGCATAAAATTGATGGTTTTCATGACTTTTGAATCCATAACACGATTCATGAGAAAATTACGAGGTCGCATATCAAATTTGGAACGAAAATAGTGTCAAACGCGACTTTCACAGCCTTGGCAATGAGTTTTTCGGCCGGTCGTGAGTTTCGCGTTCGAAGGACGAAAAAGCGACCAAGTTAAAAAGTCTACAGAAACTTTCACGGGTGAGGCCATGAATCCTTCATGGTCCATGATTCTTTCTGTGTACAAAGAGCCTTATTCACAGAAATATTTATGACTGTAGCTATAAAATGTTTATGGGCCATGAGTTTTTCCACCCCTTTGAGTTTTTCACTCGATTCAACTCCAAATCAAGTCAGATTTGAATCAAACTCACCAGAATTCTTCCTTGATGGGTTCTGAACTGATTAAGCTATAAAAGGTGGGATTTTTGGAGGGAAAAAGAGACCTTTTTTGGACGAAGACAATCCGCGGCGGCTATTAGGGCAAAACTCGATTCCAGGGAAGATTTCTGACGAGATTTCATGCAAAAGACAGGATTAATCACTTCTTCTTCATCTCTAGATCGAGGGGAAGCTTTTCTAATTACTTTCTTAGTGAATTCTTGTAATTTTGATAGGGTTCGAATGCAAGATTATTCAATATACATGCCATTAACTATGAACATGAGCGAGTAAACCTTATTTTAGGATTTAGGGATGTAGCCCACTGACGCTTATGAATTAAAAATTATATTTTTACTCTTCGTCAAGTTTTTTTATAGCAATGATTTGTTTAGAATTGTGTTTACTTCGTAATTTACTCTGGCCAAGTATATTTGCGTTTTAGACATTGCGAGAAGGACCGGGAGGTGAATCGCAATGTCGGAACTATTCTATTCAAGCCTATGAATCCAATCTCGGGAGTAGTTTGGATTCGTTTGAAGGATTTCACGGTATTTCACAAAACGCAATGGGCTTAGTTACGTTGATTGTCACGGGAGTAGAGAATTAGCGTAGCTAAGTACCAAACTACACTTCGGGAGGAGGTAGTCTGTACCTTAGGAAAAACCCCTTTTATAACTATAATTTTCTGTTCAAAGAGTTTTTTTTTTAACATATTCATAATTGTCAGTGTGGTGAAACCCCGAGTCTTGACCTTTTAAAACTAATTTCTACCCTAAAATGTACCTATGTTGTTTTTCATACTTAGGAGTTCAAACACAAACCACGATTCGATTAGTCTAGATTTAAACGAGTTGTATTATTGGTACTTGACCGTTAGATCCTTGTTGGGACCAGTCTTTATTTTATTACTTTGATAAATCTGTGTACTTGCGGACGCATCAGGCACAATGTGCTGGCACAAACATATAGATATATCAGTGGTGGATATACTGGATTGACCCACTTTGAGGCTCTAACTTGGTGTCATGCGTTAACCTCAAAAGTGACAAGAGATACATTGATCTCTTGACTTGGGATCATTGACCCTTCTATATGGTTAGAGATATGCTTTGATACAACCTAACACCTCACCGTAGTTGGGAGGTTATAACGGTTGTCATTGAGTATGCCACAACCCATATGAGAAGATCAGTGTATAGGCATAGGATTTACCCCTTCTTGAGGGAAGCTTAATATTCACGGTTCCCATATGGATGCATGACTGAAAAGGTAAGGCAAGGATTTGCTCCTTTATAACTCGGATCTATTTGAGAGATTTCATTAATACCAATGTGCCTGATGAGATAGAAGAGATTTATTAGAGCTAAACTTCATTTTTAGCCGGTTAACCTTGGATTAAACATGGTTAAGCATATTTAATCAGGGTTGCATCGGATTGAGTCCGGTGGCTTAATTAACTTACTTAATGAAGACTAACATGCCCCAATGGGCCATAAAAATAAGTAGTATGGGCTTAAGTGTATAATAGGGTTGATAATATGGCATAGGTGCATGGTATCCTAATAGGATTAGGAGTGGCACCTATGGCCACATTAGGCAATCCCTTGGTGATTAATCTTTGTTAAATCAATTTTGATTTTATTTAATCACATGAGGCTTCTCTTGAAAAACTTTAGGCACATAAGGGCTGAAACTTGGCATAGATAGACTCCTAATTAGATTAGGATAAGCGCCAATGCTTTAATAAATACTAAATTTTAGAGGCATCACACCTTTCATACTAGTCATAAATTACAATAGGCCTATTCATAAGCTAAGTCCTAGCTAGCTCAACATATGAGGGGTAAAGAAAGGTAAAGTTTCTGCCCATAATAGTTCTCAGTCAACATCAAATTAAATAGGAGCAAGTGCCTAAGTGATTCACTAGCCCAACATATGAAGGGTAAAGTTTCTCGGTATATTATTTCTCAGCATCAAAATAAGCAAGTGCGCATCACATGTGATCCATTTGGCATATGTGCAAGTAAATATGTTCAAAATACATTTCAAGATTTTATTTTCATGAAACTATTATAAAATTTAATGTCAACAAATATTCACACACGCACACACACACATATATATATATATATATATATATATATATATATATATATATATATATATATATATATATATATATATAGCACATAAATAGTATATCTTGATAAATAACAATTTTGGTAGAAAACCTTGAATACGGTATAATTTTCAAAATTTTACAGACGAGTGAAAAGATGTAGGTGAAATAAATAGCTCGTGCACAAAATATTCTATTTTTTGTATATATTTTAGAAGGTACGTGCTAAAACATATTTTTAAAAAGTTATCCTACAATAAATAAAAATGATAAATTATACAAATTTCTTGTTTAATTTAAAAATGAAATAATGTAAAATAAAAATGCATTATTAAATCTTTTACATAGTTAAGAAATAAAAACTCCGAAAAAAGTTGCATATGAAATTTTTTAAGGAAAAAAGGAATTTTGTGACTCTGAGCTAATCAAATACTTGAATTTCTATATAGTTAAAATTCATTGGATTTTGTATATATCTTGTAGATGATTTCATAAAGTAAATTTCTTTTTAAATAACTTGTAATTAAAGGTTATTCTATTCATATCAAATTAGACATAAACCGATAAATAATCAAAAGTATTTCAATGACATGTTCAGAAGAAAACAATGAATGCAATAAAAGATTGAAACTTTCGCACAACAACGGCTCTGACATGAATGATAGTTTAGGTATGATGTATATCTAATGAAGATTATAGTTTAAAAATTTCTAAACTATTAAAATTTCCTTCATGGATTAGCAATGTGGAGGTCAACGTGTGATTATGATCAAATAAATAAGTCTTACTGGACTCATCAAATGAGGTTTTTAGGTTTGTATAGGATCCCTTGTGAAAATTCCCACTAGACATATTCATAAATAAATAATCATATGGGGTCAACGCGGAAAAATATTTTATTATTATTATTGAAATTATTAACCATTAATGTAGTGAGGTATTAAAATATCTCTTCTCTAATTATATCAACCCTGCCACGCCACGCATTTCTCGACTAGTAGAAACACAACTCATATAAGTAGATATTCAAATTTAAACAAATTAATCTTTTACTTAGAGAATAGGAATTATGATATATAGTGAATCCTCGAAAGGAATTTTGATATAATACAAGGTAAAAATCACAAAGAGGATCAAACTTAGTGGAGTTCAGACATATATGATCTACTAATCCCTTTTAAGTTTTATAACTTAGTATTTTAATACTTACATTTTATCACATTACATTATATGTTGGGCATAGGGATGCACAACTTGGACCCTTCTAGAACGAGGACGTCGTCCTCTTCAAGTCTTACTACACTTAGTAATCAATTTATATCACCAGATTGTCAGTTTTTTTTTGCCCTCCTGATGAATTCCTCCGCGGGAGAACGCTACTACTGTATCAGAAAATAAGTCACAATATACATATACACATGAATAATAATAGGAAACAATTAAAGAAATGAAGATAGTAAGAAAAACCTGAAGAGACTTGAAGATAGTGACGAATAGTTCAGCAGGGTTCACGACCTCAAAAGCACAGTAATCACCAGTTTGCAGGTGGTTTGTGTTGGAAAATTTCCAATAATAAAGTTTCCGGACCGTAACAGGCTCGTAAATTTTTGTTGATCGCGATAAATTTTCCCTGTATGTGGCTCACATGTTTTTGAGGTTTAATTAAGCCAACTTGATTCTAATCGACATCTGATTCGCTGATAGAATGGGCCCGACCCGTGATGATGGGGTGGGTATAAAAGTGGGTCAGCGAATGGGTTAGTCAACCCTCTCCTCTTCCTTATTTGGAATTAAAGTTTATTTGGAAATCAAATTAGTTTGGATGGATGAGATTAATTGGGATTGATCGTGTGGTTAGAATTAATTGATAATGAATTGTTTATTAATTAATTCTAAATAAGCCTAAGAGAGATTAAGGAATTGATTAACCTAAATTGTTTTCCATAAAAAAACAATTTAACTCTCCTCTCTCCTCTCTCGTGTGACAAACGGCGATTCAATTTCTCACCTCTCTCTCTCGCACGATTTTTGAGAAAGACTAATAGTAAGAGAAATTAATTGCTTCCGCCTTCAAGCTCTCTGATTTCCATCTCCTGATCATCGAGGAGAAACTAAAAGACAAAGGAAAGAGGCGAAAAGGCATACTCTTCCAATCCCCACCAGAATCGTCTGCGATGGAGAAAGGTACACAGTTTAATTTCAGTTTGAATCCTAGAACGCATGATAGTTAATTAATTATTGTGTTAAAAGATCTGTTGCGTTTATTCCGCTGCGCATTAATGATATCTGATCTGCATGTTTTAAATCCAACAAGTGGTATCAGAGCGAGGTTTTAACACCTAATTAATTGCTATGCATGCTTGGATTCAGTAATAGCATGTTTTTCATCGTTGTAAAATTAGGGTTCATGCTAGAATTGTGTTAATTGCATGTTTTAATGTTTTAATTTTGCAATGATGAAACTTAGGGTGCATGCTAGTGCAAACGAACATTGTATGCAAATTTACTGATTGAATAATTTTGTCGTCGAGACGGTCACGGCCGTGATGTACATCACGGTCTGGCCGTAACGGCCTCGGCAATTGCATGTATCGATACCTAGCGCGTCACGGCCGTGATGACTGTAACGGCCTGGCCGTAATGCGCTTAATAAATTGGAAATTGCATGAAACAAAATTATTCTGTATAGGCATTTGCGTGGAAAAGATGTATGGAATTGAAGTATATTCCATAATTAATGTCTTTGTTTAAAATTAAATTGTTTATTGAATAGGAAGCATGTTAGTCTCCACAGAGGCCTTGCTTTAAATGATTATAAACACTAATTTTAAACTTAGAAATTAATAGCCCATACTTAGATTAAATATTTATTGAAAAGAGAGCATGTTAGTCTCCACAGAGGGCTTGCTCTATTGTTATAAATATTAAATCTAAGTATACATAATTGTAACCCGTACATAGATTAAATATTTATTGAAAAGAGAGCATGTTAGTCTCCACAGAGGCCTTGCTCTATTGTTATAAATATTAAATCTAAGTATACATAATTGTAACCCGTATATAGATTAAATATTTATTGAAAAAAAAGAGAGCATGTTAGTCTCCACAGAGGCCTTGCTCTATTGTTATAAATATTAAATCTAAGTATACATAATTCTAACCCGTACATAGATTAAATATTTATTGTAATGAGAGCATGTTAGTCTCCACAGAGGCCTTGCTCTAATGTTATAAATATTAAATCTTTGTACACACAACTGTTTAAAATTAATAGAATGACAGTAAGGTATTTGAACAGTTAAGTTTGCTGATTATAAGCTAGGAGGTTGCCCACAGGTGAACCATTGCTTATAATCACAAACAATTAGAGAGATTAACCATTATGTTCGCTTGGTGTGATGCTAGCCCACAGGTGACATTCACATCAAGTTGTGGCATAATTGGTTATCTATAAAAGATAAAAGTTCTGGTATCTCAATAGTTATGTATTAAAGTGTTGCCCACAGGTCATTTTAATACATGTTATAAAATCTGAATCTGAATTAATGTTAACTCAAAGAATTAATGTTGAGCATGTTTTATGGTTTGCAGCTTCTTCTACCTTGTATACATTGGGGAATGCCTCAGTAAAGTTCAATGGTTTGAACTATGCCGAGTGGTCTGATCAGATCCAATTTCACCTGTGTGTATTGGATGTAGACCAGGCATTGTCCGAACCACAGCCTCAACCTATAACTGATTCGAGTACAGAGGCAGAGAAAGCTACTTTCAAAGCCTGGGAAAGATCGAATAAGTTATGCCTGATGCTGATGAGAATGACGATGGCAGAAAATGTTAAACCCTCAATACCCAAGACTATGAATGCAAGGGAATTACTTACTTTTATTAGAGAGCATTCACAATCGGACTTGGCTGATAAGTCCATTGTGGGATCCCTCATGACTGAGCTTACCACTAAGAGATTTGATTGGTCTAAGCCCATTCATGAGCATGTAACTGAGATGTCAAACTTGGCTGCAAAGCTTAAAGTTTTAGATATGGAGGTGTCAGAAAGTATGCTTGTACAGTTTATTATGATATCTCTTCCTACTGAATTTGGCCAGTTCCAGGTAAATTATAATACCATTAAAGATAAGTGGACACTAAAAGAATTAAAGGCCATGTTAGTTCAGGAGGAAGGGAGACTCAGAAAAGCTAAAGGGCACTCCATACACTTTGCACAGTTTGATAGTGGCAATAGCAGTAAAGGTCAACCATCAAGGAAAAATAAGGGTAAAAAGAAAGGAAAGGGCATTGCTAAAGTTTCCAATGCTCCTAACTTCAAAGGACCCAGATGCCATTTCTGTAGGAAGGAAGGGCATATAAAGGTGGACTGTCCTAAAAGGAAGGCTTGGTTTGAAAAGAAAGGTATTTATTACATTTCTGTATGTTTAGAAACCAACCTTGTTGAAGTTCCTTATAATACTTGGTGGTTAGATTCTGGTGCATCTACTCATGTGTCTCATATTAAACAGGGATTTCTTTCGATCCAGCCCATAATAGGAGCTGAACAGTATCTGCTCATGGGAAACAGGATGAAGGCACCTATTGAAGGAATTGGGACTTACAGGATGATCTTGGACACTGGCTGTCATCTAGATCTGGAAAAGTGTCTTTATGTTCCTTCTTGTGCTAGAAATCTTGTATCTCTAGGGAAACTGGATGTATTGAATTTTAATTTTGAAATTGGACATGGTGTATTTTCATTATTCAGAAATAAGTACTATTATGGTTCTGGTACTTTAATTGATGATTTATACCGTTTCAATCTCGATGTTAATTATGCTGAATCCCTGTTTGTTGTTGAACATAGTTCTGGTTTAAAACGTAGTGCATCTGATGAACGGTCTGCATACTTGTGGCATAGACGACTAGGTCACATATCCAAAGAAAGGATAATGAGGTTGATGAAATGTAATATCATACCTCAATTGGATTTAAGTGACTTAGGTGTGTGTGTTGATTGTATTAAGGGTAAACAATCAAAGTACATAGCAAAGGGCCCTGCCACAAGAAGCAGTCAACTTTTAGAGTTGATACACACTGATATATGTGGTCCTTTCGATATCCCGTCATGGGGTGGAGAAAGATACTTTATCACCTTTATAGATGATTTCTCACGGTTTGGTTATGTCTATCTTCTCCATGAAAAGTCTCAATCTGTGGATGTCCTAAAGACATTTATAGATGAGGTGGAAAGGCAACTAGACAGTAAGGTAAAAGTGGTGAGATCAGATAGAGGTGGTGAGTTTTATGGTAAGGTTGGTTCAAGCGGGCAGATTCCTGGCCCGTTTGCAAAGTTCCTCGAAAGTCGAGGAATTTGTGCGCAATACACAATGCCTTATACACCGCAGCAAAACGGTGTAGCTGAAAGGCGTAATCGTACTCTTATGGATATGGTTAGGAGCATGTTTATAAATAGTAACTTACCCCAATCCTTGTGGATGTATGCATTAAGGACTGCTGTGTACCTCTTAAACCGGGTTCCTAGTAAAACAGTTCCTGAGACTCCTTATGAACTGTGGAATGGAAGGAAACCCAGTTTAAGACATCTCCATGTTTGGGGATGCCCAGCAGAAGTAAAGGTATACAACCCACATGAAAAGAAATTAGATTCTAGGACAGTCAGTGGATTTTTCATTGGCTATCCTGAAAAATCTAAAGGGTATAGATTCTATTGTCCTAACCATAGTACGAGGATTGTTGAGTCTGGTAATGCTAGGTTCATTGAGATTGGAGAGGTCAGTGGGAGTGGGAAACCACAGACATTGGACATTCAGGAGGTTCAGGTGGACTTAGTTCCATCTGACATCCCGAATGAAATAGTTGTCCCAAGTGTTGTAGTACAGTCCAACAACACACAGGAACAACCTGAAAATGATCCAGTGCCACTGAATGAAAGTGAATCCAATGAACCAGTCACAGGTAATGACAACGTGAGTGAACCACAGGAAATAGTATTGAGGAGGTCTGTAAGGCAAAGACGCTCCGCTATTCCAGATGACTTTGTGGTATACTCAGTTGAGAATGAATGTGACTTAAGCATTGACAAGGATCCAGTCTCAGTCCATGAGGCCATGGAAAGTGACAATTCAATAAAGTGGATTGATGCTATGAATGATGAGTTAAAATCTATGGCAGATAATCAAGTATGGGACCTTGTTGAATTGCCTGAAGGGTGTAAAAGAGTCGGCTGTAAGTGGATCTTTAAGACCAAGCGTGACTCTAAAGGCAATATTGAAAGGTACATGGCCCGGCTTGTTGCCAAAGGTTTTACTCAGAAAGATGGCATTGATTACAAAGAGACCTTCTCTCCAGTATCTAGAAAGGACTCTTTGAGGATTGTTTTGGCTTTGGTGGCTCATTATGACCTTGAGCTTCACCAGATGGATGTAAAGACCGCTTTTCTGAACGGGGACTTAGAGGAAGAAGTGTACATGAACCAACCTGAAGGGTTTGAGACCACAGGAAAAGAGAATATGGTGTGTAAATTAAAGAAATCAATATATGGACTAAAACAAGCTTCCAGGCAATGGTATCTAAAGTTTAATAATATCATTACTGCTTATGGTTTTGTAGAGAACCCTGTTGACAGGTGTATCTACATGAAAGTTCAGGGAAGCAAGTTTATGATTGTTGTTCTATATGTTGATGATCTATTGCTAGCCACTAATGATAAGTCTATGTTACATGATGTAAAGAAGTTTCTCTCAAATAACTTTGAAATGAAAGATATGGGTGAGGCATCCTTTGTGATAGGAATAGAAATATTCCGAGATAGATCACAAGGACTGTTAGGATTGTCTCAGAAAAGTTACATATCTAAAGTTTTAGAGAGATACAATATGTCAAATTGCTCTGCAGGGTTAGCTCCTATTCAGAAGGGTGACAAATTCAGTGGAAAGCAATGTCCCCAGTCTGAATTAGAGCAGAAAGGTATGAATGGTATTCCCTATGCATCAGTGGTCGGGAGTCTTATGTATGCTCAGACGTGTACTCGGCCGGATATCAGTTTTGCTGTTGGTATGCTCGGCCGATATCAGAGTAACCCCGGTATGTCCCACTGGCAAGCTGCAAAGAAGGTCCTTAGGTATTTACAAGGCACCAAGGACCACATGCTCTTGTATAGAAGATCTCAGAAAGAACTTGAGGTGATCGGCTACTCAGATTCAGATTTCGCCGGTTGTGTGGATTCCAGAAAATCCACATTTGGGTATGTGTTCCTTCTAGCAGGGGGAGCAATATCCTGGAGAAGCGGCAAGCAGTCAGTCATTGCTGCATCTACTATGGAAGCCGAATTTGTGGCATGCTTTGAGGCCACAGTTCAATGTAAGTGGCTGCGGAACTTTATCTCAGGACTTGGGCTTGTCGACAGCATAGCCAAGCCGCTGAGAATGTATTGTGATAATACCGCAGCAGTCTTCTTTGCAAAGAATGATAGATACACTAAGGGTGCCAAGCATATGGACCTTAAGTATCTAGCAGTAAAAGAAGAAGTCCAAAAGCAAGTTGTATCAATTGAGCATATAAGCACTGAGCTTATGATAGCGGATCCGTTAACTAAGGGATTATCGCCCAAGACATTTTCTAGACATGTTGTAGAGATGGGCATAATTGAAAAGCCTTGTTAACCTTATTGTTGATCTTATATGCATATGTAATGGAATGCTCATGTACAAGGTTTTGATACATTAATTTTATTTTATTATGGAATTCCAATAAAATTGTTGCTTTTGTTGAAATCTTGTTTCACAGTATTGTTTGTGCATATTAATGTTTTGTGAAAAACAAGTTATAGAGGAATGCAGTATTTTCTCTTGTAAAGTTGTATTGAGAACTGATGTATCTTCTCAATATTTAATGTTTTGTTGAGTTGATTCTACTGTGATACATGGAAGGAAGCATGTCGATAGTAAGTGGTGTGTGCCCGCCATGATTCGGTAGAGTTAATTCAATGAAAGTCTTTTGGTTGATTAATGTATTGTTTTGATCAATAATTGTTAAGTTGCATTAAACCTGTATTGTACATATGAGCCAAGTGGGAGACTGTTGGAAAATTTCCAATAATAAAGTTTCCGGACCGTAACAGGCTCGTAAATTTTTGTTGATCGCGATAAATTTTCCCTGTATGTGGCTCACATGTTTTTGAGGTTTAATTAAGCCAACTTGATTCTAATCGACATCTGATTCGCTGATAGAATGGGCCCGACCCGTGATGATGGGGTGGGTATAAAAGTGGGTCAGCGAATGGGTTAGTCAACCCTCTCCTCTTCCTTATTTGGAATTAAAGTTTATTTGGAAATCAAATTAGTTTGGATGGATGAGATTAATTGGGATTGATCGTGTGGTTAGAATTAATTGATAATGAATTGTTTATTAATTAATTCTAAATAAGCCTAAGAGAGATTAAGGAATTGATTAACCTAAATTGTTTTCCATAAAAAAAACAATTTAACTCTCCTCTCTCCTCTCTCGTGTGACAAACGGCGATTCAATTTCTCACCTCTCTCTCTCGCACGATTTTTGAGAAAGACTAATAGTAAGAGAAATTAATTGCTTCCGCCTTCAAGCTCTCTGATTTCCATCTCCTGATCATCGAGGAGAAACTAAAAGACAAAGGAAAGAGGCGAAAAGGCATACTCTTCCAATCCCCACCAGAATCGTCTGCGATGGAGAAAGGTACACAGTTTAATTTCAGTTTGAATCCTAGAACGCATGATAGTTAATTAATTATTGTGTTAAAAGATCTGTTGCGTTTATTCCGCTGCGCATTAATGATATCTGATCTGCATGTTTTAAATCCAACAGTTTGCACGCGCAAAGGCACTCCAACCTGCAGATAAGTAGGCCGGCTTGCCTGCTTTATCTGGGTTTGGAAGATAAACTACTTCCCAGGCAAGTCCCCTTGCATCTCGAATCACAAAAGTTGTTCTAGTAGGAGGAAAATATGCCCGTGAAAAAGAACAAGGGATCGTCTGCATTGCATTAGGCAATCTGATCAATTTTAACTAGGAAGCAAAGTTTTGAAATGTCAGCAATCTATAACTCTGCTAAACTCACACTTGGACATTCAAGCGATGATATTATTGCAGTAAAATGGTACCATGTAAATTTGAGGTTACAATCTTTCGTTTTCAATCCTAGCTAACATTGTTTGTGCTCAGCATTTCTCTTAAATGTCTGCCTCTGCTCGGTGCTCAAAGGAGCAGTATAGTGACTCGTGTCACCATATGTTCTTCCATCCAGGCTCAAGGTGCAAGGTTTTCCTACTCTTGGCACTGTCTAGGACTCTCACAAATAATGCGCCGCTGGAGAGAAGGACCAAAAGTAAAACTAACTCAGCTCCTCACCTCCTCCCTTGACTCTTAACATTTCTCCTCTCTGGATTCGAACAAGATCTGCACTGCCAGCTTTGTTGTTAAACATCACAGCCACTATGCGTCAAACAAAATCCGTGCTGCCTTCTCTTTTGTTTATCTACAATCACAGGAGGCAGTGGCCCTTCGAAAAGTCAAATTTAACACTAGGTCTTCTCTTCCTCGATAGATGGTGGCAAATGACTTCACTAATCTTTCATCCTCGCATATGGTAGGCAGTATATAATTTCAAACTATCAAATAAACTAATAATAATTACACATTTCTTGAAAACACAATTAATGCTTATATTAAGAGTTCATCATTTTCGTGGCATGTTTAATGGGACTCTATCATGCACTAATCCAATAGATACAATCTATCATATTCCAATTAATAGGATCAACTAAGAATAACTTGGATTACATCAACACTATCCGAGTTCACCTTCTCATTTGTAGTTGGACTTACTACCTCCCAAGTTATAGGGGAGGCTCTTGCTTGCGCTTTTGCATTATACTCTCATGCAAACATCCACTAATTATGGGCGCCGCTACAAATAATTCAACAAGGTAACAGTACAAATGACCATATATGCAAAACGTCAAAGATATTCATAACAAACTTGCATTATTTAGATATCCTATCTCAAGCTTTGATCTCCTTATAGATATTTTGGCATGGCTAGTGCCTGCCATGTTCAACTGCTATCTTCCACCATTCTTCTAGGAGAAAGTACAAGATCTACATCATGGGCAGTCTAACTTAAGCAACCTTCTTTGCACATTGCTCAACAAATAATAAACAAATATAGTCTTCTTCTCCCTTCAAAATCAGTCTCAGTGTTGTCATTCTTGAATGTAGTTAAAAAGTCACAAACTCTACATTTCTTAAAGGATTTCTCAATTGGATATCTGGAGTCCAACTCCTATCTTATCAAACAATAGTCAATGCTACTGTGTTAGTAAATTTCCTTGCCCTCCCTTAAGCATTGTAAATGTGAAATCATCAATATCTTGTCATTTTCAAAATGTTCAAACATTTCTTCTGATGAAAAATATTGTCAATTCACTCTGATTGGTAGGTGAATTTCAAGGCATTCACCTTACCTTAAATTCACAAGTATCAGTCATCAAGTAACTTACACACCAAAATAGAATAAAACTGCCAACCATTGAAACCTCTCCCGCGCTTCTACAATATACATTTGTTCCTACCAAGTATTGAAATGATTTAGTATCAAATAGAATTTATCTCATTAATTGTCTTTCTACTCTCATTCTTGGCAATAAAAGTCCCTTGGAAAAGCCATATAATCACCCTCCTAACTACGTTAGTTAGTTTCTTTACGTTCTTGGATGTGTATGTTATCCTTAGCTTAAGCTACAAAACAAATACAAACCATATTCTTTATTATATGTTTTCCTTACGGGATGGATCTATGTTTCCTAACATATTATCATTGATCAGTCTTCCATTCCATTTGCATCCACGTGCAATGTTGAGTCTCACTCTCCAAGACCCACTACTCCCATGACCCACATCAAACAAACAACCCTGTAATACAAAATAATCGCATTGCAACTCTAGCTCTGTCATCAACCAATCAAGACATTGCATTCATATCTTTCTAATGAGTAATGAAGCACAAGATTTGCATGAAGAGCCCTAAATGCCATGTGATACACTATCCAAACTAGAGACTTGCACCCCACCACAATGCATTTAGACATTCCCCGACATTTACAACAATAGACTTCCTATCTCCACAAGTGTTTGAAGTACTATACAGCATTGTTTACCACAAGCACAACCAGCATATTTGCCAACTAAAAAGATCTCTTTGAGACTTCATCAAGCCCCTTATTCCTGGTTTAATAGATTAATGGCCGGCTTTAAACACAAGGAGCTCTAAGCTGGCGGCTCTCATTCTTACAAGTGCAATTATAAACTTATGATCTATATCCTCATCTATAATGACACTAAAGAATATCATTAGTACAAATTTGAAGCACATTTATGGTTTAGTTGTACATCACCAACATATTTCAATCTACTAAAATGAATGAAGCTCAATCTATCTCAACATCGATGGCTATAACTGAATCTCCTTCGGCTTATATAGAAGCACTGCTAGTGCTTATAGTACATTACCATCACACAACTTGATATTGTGTACACCAATTGACCAATATTGAAATATGATCAATGCATCCTTCAATACCTTAAAAGCGTAATTATTAATAAACTTCTCCTACATAGCTAATCGTCTCAAGATTTACATGTTTCTAGTAATGCTACTTGGGCAAGATCGATAATCTTGCAACGGGTTTGTTGTCTTTCTTGACAAAGTCCTTATAGCATGAAATGCTAAGAAAGAACTAGTTGTTTTATACTCCAGCACTAGAGCAACAAAGCTATTACCAGGTCACTACTGAAGTCATTGCATACAATCTCTCTTGATAGAGTTCCATGTTTCTATTTTCACACCCCTACTATTTGGTATCATAATATTGGTGCAACAAAATTAGTGCTAAACCCATCTTCCATGACTGTACTGAACACATTGAGTTACATTTTTATTTTGTTTGAGAATGTGCAACAACGCTACAACTTGTAGTGTCTTACATCTCAACTCAAGATCAATTTATATATATAGTGTTATCCATAACGGATCACGAAAAATAGCGAAAGCTAAAAATCCGCAATATTATATAGTGGATGGCGTTGTGGGTAAACAGTAGAACTCACATAACATTTGAAATATATATTATATACATAAAAATTTAAGTATAATAATTAAAATATATATTATATACCTAATAAATTAACCTTTATAAAAATAAAATAAACTATATAAAGAAATATAACATATTACTAACTCAATTCAAGTCATAATTTTAATTTCTCAAATTTGAAAACATCAAAATGGTAATGCTATCCGCTATAGCAGTGTTATAGCGTTTTATAGCAGATTGCTTAAAAACTGCTATGAAAAAACGCTATAGCGGCTATTTAACAACATTGATATATATATATATTTCGGCATTTATTTGATATTGAAGAATTAGACAACAATATTGATCATCAAATAGTAAAAATTGATACAAGACCTTACTAATCCTCAACTTTGCAAAACTCACATGTTGGCATATAAGAGAAGATTTAATTTTTATTCAAATGATGTTATATATATATATATATATATATATATGTATATGTATATGTATATGTATATATATAACTATGAAAATAAAGCATAAATGTATTCGTAACATCACAATCTTACCAGGGTTTTTGCATTGCCCACAGAAGATGGTGATATGCGTGAAATGAAGTATGGAAATGTGGAGGAGAAGGAAAGTGCAGCCTTTTGTGCCTCTGATCTTTCCACCTCTAGCAATCGTTGTTGCTTTGGCTTATAGAGTGTAGTGCTGGTGCTCTCCAAAGCAAGCACAATATCGTGGGAATACGATGATTGATGCATACCTGTAATTCAAATTATAAAATTTACATTATATTGGCTACTATAAAAGAAGGCATCAGGAGCGTTAATGCTGATTTAATATTGAATTAAATTTATATTATTTATTTATTTGCAGCAAATTAAGCATCTTAGGTTCAAGCAACTCACTCTCATTTTCAAGAAGAAAGGTATCGGAATTGTGAGAACAGTTTGCTTCTCTGACACAAAGGATGAGTTCCTTGTCATGATCACTAATGGCTGAAGGCCTGCCACCTTCTTTCTCACATGCTGATTCATCAAAAGCAAAGACGCTGAAGTGCATCTTGCCGTCGTAACGAAACACCAAGAAGTCACGTTCCTCAAGTAAGTGGTCTTGTACAAACTCTGGCCAGCCACCCGACAGGAATGTTCCTTCCGGTGTTGTGCACAAATCGACTCGCCAAGTTCCGCCATCGGGTCCATAGAGCGTGACTCTCTTCGATGATCCCTTTGATATATGACGTACAAATTTCGGGGGAATCCTCTACATTTAGAAGAAAAAAAAAAGCAAGAAAGAACTTTATCGATGAGATCTAGAAGTATATACCTAACACGACCGAATTAATAGATAAACCAAAGAATGACGAAAAAAAATCTCTACCCTGTTTCAAATTGCAAACAAGGGAAGAATAAATTGCAACAACTAGCTTTGAATAATGCAATGATCTTATCTCTTTTTGTTCATTCTTTTGAAAAAAACAAAAAAAAAAAGAAAAGAGTAGAATAAATTGAAGGCCGAAAGAGATGATCCACATGCCAGTTTCTCGGCGAAGCTCCCTAGCAGCACTTTGAAGAAGTGCGGCTTCCTCGCTGGAGATGAGTGCGTCGTCTTTTTCCTCTTCCGGATCATCCTAGACGTGAAGCACGATTGGAAACGCAGGTGGAAGAGGTAGAAGAGGCGAAACCGATCAGTAGCCTGCCACTCCGGCGCTGCTTTTAAGGCTTCTGCAAGGTCTTAAAATATTGAAGGATGCGCACTGTTCATACAGGAGCGATTGAAAGACAATAAGATAATATTGATATTATTATTATTATTATTAAAATAATTTAAAATATTTAAAAAATATAAATATTTTCTAACAAAATTAAATATGTTTTAATTAGGTCCACATATTATTTAATTATAATGAACCATTTGTTAGACTCGAAATGGATCATGTATTGTAGGATATACTAGATATATTCAATCAGTAGTAGTTTAAGGAGTGTTCGATTTACTCATTTTGTTAAAAAACCTATCACCAATCTCATTGTCTTACCCAAAACGCACTAAAAATATCTTGCTTAAGATCGATCCTCAAAGGGATACATCTATTTTGCATTCCATAGAGTATCATCGAAATCTATAAGCCTCCTCTCAACTCATATCAAGCATCCGCAAAGTATAAAACTCCCAAATAGATCTGAATTATTCATAGATTCGATCTAAGGCTATCCGATCAATATGAAATCTCTAACATTTAAGTGTGCGACCCTACAGGTTCTTCAGACATTGGCAGTGACGACTAAATTATCACAAGCAATGAGTCGCACATAGTAGTACATCATTACTACCCAAGTCATCAGAATAAATATCACCATCGATAACCTCAAAACTGTGACAAAGTATAAGTACAGAATTGTTCTCTTGCTAAACTGATGTTCAGATTGGACAAGCGTGTTACACTTGCGCAACTCATCACGACCCCATATGTAGGGTTCAGGAAACTGAAGTTGAAAGTTTTTGTGAGGGTAAGCCCAGTTCATCTGAGAAGAAGGAGCTGGAGTTCAAACCCCTCCCCAACAATTTCAAACACGAATTTCTTGATGCAAACTCTTCTCGTCCTGTGATAATTAGTGCTGATTTAAATGAAGGAGAGACTGAAAAGCTTCTGAATAAATTGTGTCTCCATATGAACGTAATTGGGTATTCATTAGACGATATCAAGGGAATTAATCCTTCGTTTTGTATGCACATGATTTTTCTAGAGAACAAGAGTAAAGCGTCAGTGGAGTTTCAACACCACTTGAACCCAAACATGAAAGAAGTGGTCAAGAAGAAGATACTAAAATTACTTGATGCAGGAGTCATTTACCCAATATCAGACAGTGAATGGGTAAGTCTTGTACACATTGTGCTAAAGAAGGGTGGAGTCACCGTAGTCAAGAACGATAACAGCAAGCTCATCCCGACCCGTACTGTGACTGGATGTCACATGTGCATCGACTATAGGAAGCTCAACAAAACCATGTGCAAGGACCACTGTCCACCTCCCTTCATCGACCAAATGCTAGAGCGGCTGGCTAAGAACTCCCACTTTTGCTTTCTTGACGGTTTCTCAGGATTCTTCCAGATTCCTATTCATCCAGAGGATCAGGAAAAGACCACTTTCACCTATTCCTATGGGACGTTTGCTTATCGCAAGATGCCATTTGGGCTTTGTAATGCTCCTGCTACTTTTTAAAGATGCATAGTTGTGATTTTTTCTGACTTTATTGAAGACATAATGGATGTCTTCATGGATGATTTTTTAGTTTATGGTAGTTCATTTGATATTTGTCCTTCTAATCTTTCTAAGGTGCTGCAGAAATGTAAGGAAGTCAACTTCATTCTAAATTAGGAAAAGTGTCATTTCATGGTACATGAACGAATAGTACTCGACCACCTCATTTATGAGCGTGGCATCGAGATTGACAAATTTAAAGTGGACGCCATTGAGAAGATGTCTCCTCCTTTTGAAAAGGGAGTTCTAAGTTTTCTTGGGCATGCTGGCTTTTACCGCCATTTTATAAAAGACTTTTCTAAAATTGCTCGACCATTAACTAATCTACTTGCTAAAGATATTTCATTCTCTTTTGATCAGGATTGCATGGCAGCATTCAAAACACTGAAGAAGGCCTTGATTTTAGCTCATATCGTGCAGCCGCCGGATTGGTCCCTTCCATTCGAGCTTATGTGCGATGTGAATGACTTCGTAGTTGGAGCAATTCTAGGACAAAGGAAGGACAGCAAGCTGCATGCCATTTACTACGCCAGTCAAACTCTGAACGAAGCTCAGATTAACTACGCTACCACTGAAAAAAGCCTCTTACTATTATTTTTGCTTTTGACAAATTTGATCCTATGTTATTGATTCAAAAGTAATCATTTACACTAATCATGCTTCCATCAAATACCTTCTGAATAAGAAAGACACGAAGCCATGGTTGATTCTTTGGATTCTCTTGCTCCAAGAATTTCATTTAGAGATCCGAGACAAGAAGGGTTCAGAGAATTCAGTGGCTGATCATTTGTCATGACTGACGCATGAAGAGAACAAAGAAAAAGACTTCCAATTATACATTAATGATTACTTTCTAGATGAATAATTTTTAGCAGTGACAGGAGTCAAAGCACCTTGGTATGCAGACTTTGTTAATTATTTGGTATCTAATATTCTCCCTTTTGATTTTCATAGCAGCAAAAGAAAAGATTCTTACATGATGTCAAGCACTACTACTGGGATGACCCTTTGTTATTTCGATAATGCACCGACAGATTATATAGATGCTGCATACCCGAAGAAGAAATTCAGAATGTTCTCCATCATTGTCACTCATCACCTTATGGGGGCCATGCAAGCGCTTCGAAAATGGCCTTCAAGGTGTTGCAATCTGGACTTTATTGGCCCACGATTTTCTGAGACGCCAGGAAATTTATTATTAGCTGCGATCAATGCCAGCGGTCGGGAAATATTTCAAAAAAAAGATGAGCTCCCATTGAACAACATTCTTGAGTTAAAAATTTTTGACATATGGGGAATTGATTTTATAGGGCCATTCTCATCCTCCTGTGGTCATCGTTTCATTTTAGCTACTGTAGATTATGTTTCAAAGTGGGTGAAGGCTTCAACCAAATATACTTCAGATGCCAGAGCGGTGATCAAAATGATTAAATGGACTATCTTCCCTAGATTTGGAGTGCCACGAATATTGATTAGTGATGGGGGTTCCCACTTTTTGAATCATCAGCTATTATCCTTACTGAAGAAATATGAGGTGAATCATAAAGTTGCTACTCCTTATCACCCGCAAGCCAATGGTCAGGTTGAAATCTCCAACATGGAGATAAATAACATTTTACAGAAGATAGTTAATATATCACAGACTGATTGGTCATTGAAATTGGATGATGCACTCTAGGCTTATAGAACGGCTTTCAAAACCCCTCTAGGCATGTCTCCCTATCAACTTGTATATGGAAAATCTTGTCATTTACCTATTGAAGTTGAGCATAGAGCCTATTGGGTGATTAAGAGGCTGAATTATGATTTCAAAAGTGCTGGGGAGACCCGTAGACCGCAATTGAATGAACTTGATAAAATCCATCTCTCAACTTATGACAATGCAAAGATCTACAAAGAACGAAAGAAGAGATGGCATGACAAGCATATCGTCCAGAAGAGTTTTCAAGAAGGAGAACAAGTTCTTCTATTAATTCTCGCTTGAAACTTTTTTTCAGGGAAATTGAGAATGAGATGGTCTGGGCCATTCACGGTATAGAAAGTTTTGCCTTATGGAGCTATTGAAATCTAGAGCCAAAGAACAGGAAGTTTTAAAGTGAATAGTCAACGGCTTAAGGGCCAGTTTAGGACAGCTGGAGCTTGTAGCTGGAGCTGGTTGGACTAGAGCTGGTTTAATAAATTTTATGCTGTTTGGAAAAATCAACTTTCAGCTGGTCAAAGTCAGACAAAAAGGGTCAAAATTAATTTTAACCCTAATCCTAATCTTATCAATGAGGGACATCTCCCCCGCCGCCGCCATCCGCCCCCTCCCCTCTCCCACACCACCACTGCCCGATCCCCTGCGCCAGAGTACAACACGCCCCCGTCCACGCTCAGCGCCAGTGTGTTCATCGCCGCCCCCATGCCGCTCTAGTGTCTGCACCCCGCCCATGTACACATGACTGTCGTGCGCGACCGCCATGGCGTTGATGGCGTCGCAGTGCGCGTTGGGCACCGACTCCATACTCCAGAAGCTCGGGATGCGCCACACCTTGAGAGCGCGGTCCCAGGAGACGGAGAGGATGCTGGGAGGGACGGAGGAGGACGTCGGGAGGAACGACACCGGGAGGAACGGAGGAGGACGTCGAGAGGAATGGAGGAACGAGAGGAAGCATTAACTCTGTGTTGTAAAGGGGGAAGGAATCATTCAATAGCGGGACAACTCACCAACGAGCTGGACGACTCGTCCAGCCGCTGAGAGCTTGGATGAAGTAGGTTGAATGCATGAACGCTAGGAAGCTAGTTGGCGAGAGCTCACGTTGGGAAGCTGGTCTTCAGTTGCCGTCGCCAGGCCACCAGAAGACGCTCATGCTCATGCTCTTCGCCAAGTGTGAGATGTTGCAGCTGTCCCACTTGCCTCGTTTCAAAGAGAGATCGGAAAAGCTCCAAGAAGTTGGATTTAATAGCTTCTTGTGTACAGTGCAACTTCTCTGTTTCAACCAGAGAAGCTGCGTTCCCAAATGATAGGTCTAACCATAAGCCCCTGGCTGCTCCAACAGAAGCCAAAAGCTGGGTGAGCCAAACGAGGCCTAAGTATTACTTTGAAAATGATATTATCGAGAAGGGAGTTTCTTATAGGGTCTCTGATCCTATACCAGCTGTCGCTACATAATTCTTTGCTATGGTCAAGCTAACGACCTTAAACAAACACTTATTGGTTCGCAACCCAATTTCCTGCTTGTGTTACTTTTTCTTCATAGATTCTAGATTTTCTTTTACATTATTACTTCTTATTTGATACCTAGCTACTGACAATTTTTTTGAATTTTTTAGATACCTGCGTAATGTTCAAAGTCATGGTTGTGCATTCATGCTTGGCTGTGAAAAGCTCATCACGCCTCTCTGATTCTGCACCGAGACATTCACAGCTCAGGTTGTGAAGACGTACATGACCGTGATCAACTCCAGATGATTTTCTTACTGAGATATTCACGGGCTTGGCCGTGCACATGTTCATAGCCATGATTGACATCCAAACTTTTCACCGAAATGATCACGGCCATACCTGTGCATTGGTTCGTGGTTGTGATGATTTAGTCGAATTTGCATAGAGAGTTTCACGGGTGAGGCCATGAACTCATTCACGGCCGTGAAGACTAGGTCAACATTGATAGAATTCTTTGCCGAGGCTTTCACGGGCATAGCTGTGTAGACATTCACAGCTGTGTATGCTTCCATGATAAAAGGTTCACTGCATGCCCAACCCCTTTTCACGCCCGTGTTAACCCTAGCGCCGCCACCCTCGCTCCGATCTGCCTCCTCCGGTGCACGATCGACCTCCAGCTGCTCTCCCTTGCCTACATGAACCTCCGGCGACACTTCCTCACAACTTTTCGGTGTTGATTAGGACTTGCTAAAGCACTACCACCCTTCGAACTTTTTCATCCACCACCTGTAGTGTCAGTGCCGCCGACTTCATCTCTCTACCGCCGATGCCTCTGACGACGTCTCCAGTTTACTTTCTCGTCTCCCACCAGCTTTTAGCCATTAGAACTCCTTCATTATGCTTCCATGCAAGCAAGTTACACCTAAGCGTCGAGCATCTTCCTCCGGCGCTGCTGCTCCGCCTACTCCATATGGTATTCTATTCTGTGATTCAGAGCAGATGGCCAAGTTCAATGCACTGATGCGCCATCCTATCATCAAAGGTTCCTTGATCACTAGACGCTTAATACATTGGGATTCTATGATGACGTCCAATGGTTGTTTTAGTGTATGGGTTGGGATCAGTTCTTCATCATTTTCTATCCGACGTACATTCCTATTGTACTCGAGTTTCTATCTTCGTTGGAGTTTCATGCCAACATCCACTCTGATGAGGATGACGACAGCGTCTCTTTCCGCTTGAACAACACTGAGTTCATCCTCACCTATCTGAATTAAATTAGATTTATGGTTTTCCCACGAACGGGACATGGCTGACCCCGAGGGAATTTGATGCAAATGATTTCTAGGTGCTTATTATTAGAGATCGCCCTTTCGACATTAGGACTGCTAGAGCTTCCTCCCTCGAGAATCCGATTATCAAATATGTGCACCGTGTTCTTGCACATACTATCTTCGATAGAGGGGAGTTGGACAGACTTGTTTGTTCTTTAGGGCTACTGTTCCTTTGGCGATGCTAAATGAGGTCCGCCTCAATATAGCATTCTTCTTCGCCAAGTAGCTACAGAAGGTCTCTCGGTTACCGAAGGGTGCCATTGCTCTCGGGGGACTTCTCACCCCACTTGCTCTCGCAGTAGGGATCCAACCTTACCAAATAAAGCAAGCCAGGGGCAATCCCTGCCTTGACATCAATTCCTGCATTTCGATGCAGATGATTGTCAAGGAAGGCGAGCTGTTTAGTTTGCTTTTCTTTGGGAGCGATGTCAAGTTGCCATTGTCGAATCCAGCACGCACCATTGTCTGTAAGCAGCGGAACTAGAGGATGGTGGCCATTGAGGATCATGATGTTCCTCTTGACACGGCTCCCCCACCTCCTCCTAGACAATCTTTCTCCTTTGGCACATCCTCATCTGCTCAATTGGACTGACTTGAGACGATGCTTAAATTTGTCTAGGATGCACAGCAGGAGGCACACATCGACATGGATAATGGTTTCTCATGGCTCCAAAATGTTGAAGATGAGGTGGAGTTCCAAGGACGCGTCCAGTGGTCCATTCTTGAGTCCATTCATGATGTTCAGCAGCGACTGCGTCGGCACTGGGGATGAGCTCCGGATATTGTTCTTCTACTTCTTGGTTAGCTTTTACATTTCCTGTAGTTTTTTTTTCTGTTGTTAGCATTACTTTATTTAGCTCGTTATTTCCTTTCTTACATTGCATTACTTTTCTAGTTGTTCCAATGCCTTAGGTGTCTCTGCCTAACCCTCATTTATGGTATTTGCTTTGTCTTTGAAATTGAATTTGTTCTATGAGCACATGCATGATTGGTTTAGGAATCTTGATTCTTTTTGGATGTCTGCATTGGTTATAGTTCACTCTATATCTTTTGTTTGATGTTATTGAAGAACTCAATTAACTCTTACTATTATTTATGCGACCCTAGAGAGTTTATTGATTGACCTTGAACTTAATATCCATCTCACGTATACAGATTACCTGTATCTTTACTTCATAATTCACATCTTATTGTACATTGTGTCATGAGAATTAGAAATATATAACAGTGGTACCGAAGTGACAATGTACATAGTACTTTCACTTGGCACTATTCTTAGCATAAAAATATAAAAAAAGGGGTGACAGGGTACCTAAGTGATCATTTGGCACTGTTCCCTGTGCAATAATAATAGCAGTGGTATCAAAGCATTATTGTTCCTTATCAGTCATCTAGCTTGGCACAGCTCAATTCAAAAAAAAAAAGGGCATCACATATATATATACAGCACCGATGCTATTTTCTCGATGCACAACCACATTGTTTTGTGAATGCTTGATATCATATCTTAATTATGAGATGTGCTACATAGGTTTTTGGTATTTTCGATTTTGCATACTCCAATGGATTGTATTAGTGACATTTGATTTAATTAGTCTTCAGTATTGTACTATAACTTGGGATTTGTTGTTGATCAAACTGTAACCTTGACAGACTGGCTTATCTGATTGAGATTTCCTATTTCATTTCATCACTGTGTTCTAAACAATTCAATTGTTTGAGGACAAGCAAAATTTTAAGTTCGATGTATTTTGATATCATGTATATATATAGCATATTGCGGCTTAGTTTTGTTATTATTTTCGAGTAGAATACATAATTTTGTCTCATTTATTTGCTTAAATACTTCATATTGTTTGGAATCTTCACTTCTCCTTGGTTTTATTAAAATATAGGGATTATCGCCTAAAATCGATGGAATTTGGAGGATTTGAAGATGTGGAACGACTATTTATTATGAGATAAAGTAGCATGTCAAATTTTAAACAAATGGAGCCCTTTGTAATCTTCACGGGCATGGTATGCACGGCCATGTACGATCTTGCGTTCTTAGACTTTGCCGAGATCTTGATAGGCATGCCCATGCATCCATGCACGTCCGTGAAGATTTCAGAGCAATTTTCTAGAATTTGACAAAATGTTCATAGCCTTGACCGTGCATCCTTGCACGGCCATGAAGAGTCTAAAAATGCAGTTTCAGATTTCGCTGACATCTTCATGGGCATGGCCGTGCATCCATGCACGGCCATGATGATGTTCGACACCCATTCGGTTTTTCGCCCGATTCTTACTATTTTTGGAGCAGAATTTAGGGAAAATTGGAGGGGACCTTCCTAACTTGGCTACAGACATTTTGGGATAGTTATTAGACCTTTTCGTAGAGCGAATAGATAGAATTTGGTAGAGAGGCAACAACTAGGGTTCAGACAAAAATGTGACTTGGGGTGATGACCTGGGTGTGCGGGGTACACACCCACCCCCTTCTATGTACTCATAGAAGTTATGAGCAGGGCGCAGATGCCCTCACTTTTGTGAGGCCTGATGTATAAGGGGGCCTATCAATGTAGATGGGAGCAAAAATACTAATCCTGTGTTAAGATATGTTTGTAGGTTACTCATTGAGGAGTAGTGGGTCTAGGCGCATAATGTCATCCTTGGGTTAGGCCCGGGGGTATGTGTTGACACAGATTTATATAGAGTTTTACATGCCATTTTACTAATGAAATCATCCTCATTTCACGACTTTAAGTCTTATAATTGCTTTTATTTGGATACATCTATGGAATCTACACCTGTTTCGGTATTTTCACGTTTTCAGGTCAAAACGACCACAAAAAGGGTAGATTCTGGCACTCTTGTGGCAAAGGAGCTCATACTAACTCAAGATGATCATAACCAGAAGCTTTCAGATTCGTTGAGGCCCTTGTTGGAAATCACGACCGGATCCCGATCAGAATCATGCCCGTGATCATCGTTATGCCTGAAGCTGAAACTGTTAAATCACGACCGGGTTACGACCAAATTCTCGCCCGAGATCGCGGACCCGCCTGTTACGAAATCGCGATTTTAGGCTAGAGTTCTTCAATCTAACTTAAGGGAAAGCTGAAGGGCACTGAGGACTTTCATCCACTATTGACAAAGGGGCGAGGAGCAGGCTTTAGACAGCAAATTCGGCCACATAATCATCATTTCGTGAAGATGTTGGTTGCAGCAGCTTTTGCAAGGTATGGGAAGATGGGCAAAGTCTTCTTCAGATGGAGAACAATAGCTGTTGATGGAAGCTTTATAGAACCTTGGAAAGGAGCAGCAGCCCACTAGGACGAGGAGATAAGGGCCTTTAAAGAGAAGCAAGAACAAGAGGGGAAAGAGGTGGCTGGAATCGGAAGAAGTCAAAAAGAAGCAGCAGGAAGCAGCAGAAAGTTGCAGATTTCTGGCGGCTGAAAACAGATTGATTTTTCCAGGTTTGCAAAGCTTGGGGAGGAAGTAAACTTCTGGCAACTAAACGAGAGAAAGAGGAAACCTTCAGCCTATTTAAGAGGGGAGAGTTCAACAAAGAAGAGAGGAGGATCGCATACGAGAGAGGGCTGCAAGCTTGGGAGAAGAAGGAGATAAAGAAGAGGGCTGTGCATCTGCATCTATTGAAGACCTTCTTGCGCTAGCAACCTCAAGATCCGTCGGTATCGGCCACGCAGCTACACTCATTGAAGATATCCTTCTGCGTGAGCATCTAGAGATAAGTTTTTAGGGAAAATCTTAGATCAACATTCGAGTGCTGCATCTATTGTATAATCTTAGTAAAATATTGCATGATCTATCTTTCTTTTGCAACTCCTACACAAAACATGTTATTACATATGATGTCTATGGCTGAATACATCAATTATACTATTACCATGAACATGATAGGCTAAGATTCAAATCAGGATGTGGGGTAGCCCTTGACGATTTACTTGTTGCGATAGTTAGTTCTAATTGCCAAAGTCCACACTCGACCTTTTGAGTGTGCAATGCCTGCGGATATTATCCGGAATGGTAAGCTTGAGCCTTGAGTCGTAAGGGTAAGGTTTGTTAATCGGATCTAGAGGAGAAAACTTGCCCGCTAGACTATACTCGCTTAGAGAAATACCTAGGTGAGGTTTGTAAATCAGATCTCCGGAAGAAAGATTCGCTCGCAGATCCGTACTCGCTTGTGGGACTATAGGGAGCTTAGACGCGTCGGAGAGATTCTAGTCCGACCGCGCGTCCGACCCATTAGGTTGAGGGTTTATCCTTATCGTTGGCACGCTATGCCTACACTACCCGAAAGGGGGAGTGTTCGAGCTTTTAGTCACCTCAAGTGAAGTTTGTAAATCAACATCTCTAGGGGGTACGCCTCGCTCGCAGACCTGTATTCACTTGCAGGGGTTAAAAGGAGCTTAGACGCTGTGGAGGGACTCCAGTCCGACCGCGCGTCAGAACCCTACGATTTGGACTGGTAATCTAGTTCGTGGAAGTGGATGAGATTATTGGAGGGAATCTACCTACGTGACAAGGAAGCTGAACCCCCTTGAACTTGACAGGACTTAGGCAATAGAATTGGCTATTCAACTATAAGGAGTCAATGTGGTGAACCCATATCCTGATACATCTCCTCATTAGAATCCTCTCGTGTTATTTCCTCTGTTTACATTCCTGCACTTTTAATTATTTCATTATCTTAAACTTCACCAATTTCGACATCGTCTAGCTAGCCATTTTGAGATCTGTCGGGATTTGCCCATTAGTCCCTGTGGGATCGATATTTTATTACTTCGATAGACCCGTGCACTTGCGGAAAATGCCTACTATATCTGTGGGCGCTATCAGTATGCAGGGCATAGAGTGGCATAGTGCACAGGCGGTGCACAGCCAAAGACACTGAACGTGCGCACAGGGGTGTGTGGGCATTGGTGCGCAGCATGGCTCAACCCTTGGGGAAGCGTGGAGCATAGCCGGGGGCGAGCTTGATGTAGTTCCCTTCCCTTCACTTCCTATGCTTGGCGCACACATGGGTCCATGACCTTGGCGGTTACCGTGTGTTGCCAAAAATAGGAAAACAACAAAAGAGGACTTGCAGCCAACGTGAAGACTTACTTGCGCATTCTTGTGAGGGTTTTCTTCCACCATTGGCATGAGTGCTAGGATGATAACTTCTTCATCTTCTGGCTTGAGGGAGGCGAGAAGGACTCTTGGCAATTCGACTTGCCCAAGAGGTGCAACTCCTTGAGAGCTTCAAGGGGTTGGGACTAGAAGAACACAAGGGAGGTCTCGGCATTGTGTTGGGGCTTCTTGGAGCTTTTTCTGGCCATCTTCTCCGGTGACGGCGGGTTTTCCAGTGAGGGGTGGTTCTTGTATATCTTGTATAAAGGGGTCACATTGATCTCTGGAGATACTTTTATAGCATTGAGTGTATGTTATGATTGTATGAACGTTGTCTCTCTATAAGTCGGCTTGAGCTCGGCATTTGAGGTTTTGTGTATCCTTGGCTCACATAGGGTCAAGGGTATTTTCCTCATTCTTGTGGTTGTGGATTTTGGCTTTTGTGTTTGTGGTGTTGTGACTTGCGCTTGCATGGCGATAGGCGCATAGTCTTATTATTGTGTAGTTGTGGATACCTGTCCTAGGATTTCAGTGCATAGGTAGAGTGCACTCGGTTTGTTGTGGTGTTCTTTGTGTTTCTCGTGTGCACCTTGCATAAGTCTAGTGCAAGGTTTGTTTTGCACAGGGCGCTTGCCAACGAGTGTGCAAAGAGGTTGGGGGCGCACGCTAAACCCAATCCGTCACTCGGGGGCACATCTAATTGCAAAACACAGGGCTCGGCACAAAGGTTTTCTTGTGGACAGCACTTGGCACAAAGAGCTTTGGCGTGGCACAGGGTTTCCATCAGTGCACGCACATATCTCTCAGGGGTACAAGAATTTCTATGGGGGCATGGTCATTTCATCAGAGCGCGTTGGTATTCCGTATAGGCGCATATTGAGGGCGAGGCTGATAAGTTGTGTAAACTTGTGCCATCACACCCGGGATTTTTCATAGTGAAAAACTAGGGCGTGACAACTGGTATCAGAGCCAAGTTTAACCAACTCATCCACAATCCTGTTCTACATTGGTGACACTCATGGAGAACTTTGAGGATAGGTTCTCGAGACTGGAGGCTGCCATTGGTCTGGAGGCAAACACAGAGTGGCAGAGCGACCCCATCTCAGAGCAGCTGGATGCTCTGAGGGACTTGTTCAATCATTACAGACAAGTCATGAATAGACAGTTGGCGCTGATGGCAAACACTATGGAATCCAATTGGCAGAGGTTAATCCATTGAAGCTTGCATTGGCGCATGTTTCCTCTAACCGTGCTACACTAGTCTTAGGTGGTCTTCTTACTGCAATGAAGAGAAATATACCTAAGCCAGCTACTTATGGGGGAAGCAGAGTAGCAAAGGAGTTGGAAATTTTTATTTTTTTGACATGGAGCATTACTTTAAAGCTGCAAGAGTGAGTACCTGACACAGAGAAGATTGAAGTTTGCGCCTCTATCTGAAGGGGGATGCCAAACTTTGGTAGAGAACTTCTATGGCCCCAAGGACAGAAGGAGAAAATCCAGAGGTTATGTCATGGGAAGATCTAAAAGTGGAGTTGAGGGCTCAATTCAAACCTACAAATACCTTGTATAATGCTCACATGGCAATCAAGAACTTGAAGCATATTGGCCCATTGCATCACTATGTGAAGCAGTTTGCTTCTCTATTACTTGAAGTTCCTAACATGGGTGAAGAAGAGAAATTTTATACCTTCTTAGGGGGACTACAAGATTGGGCGCTCCTTGAGGTGAGGCGTCAAGGAGTATCTACCTATAGGGAGGCGGTATGTGCAGCTGATGCATTAGTAGACATGAGGAGGGCTCGGTCTACTATAGCTAAGGGGACTTCTTCAGTGTTTTACTGTCATCCTGCAAAGAAAGAAGAAGTTCATTCCAAAGTACAAAGGTAAGGTAGTGGCGCAATAGAGTCCGAGCGAGCCAACTATGAAGAAGAAAGCTGTGTCTTCACCTGTTTTGAAGTTTGCTTGTTTTATTTGTGGTGGGCCTCATATGATGAGGGATTGTCCCACTAGACAGAAGATATCTATGTTTGTTGATGATGTTAGTGTTTATGCCCTAAGACTTGTTATAGGTCTATTTTTATACTACTTGAAACTAATATTTCATATATATTATTCTAACATTGTTGTTATTATACTTTGTTTACATTTGTGATTATGTACTTGCATGATAATGTCCTTGGAGACAAATTGGATCTGTGCTCAAACTCTTGTCCCTAGTCAATGTACTTAAGTGGATATGGGATAGCTCTGGTACATGTGAGATTGGTATATGGGCTGGTTAGGCATGAAGTGCTAACACAGACATATGAGTATATCAGTGGTGGATATATTGGACCGATCCACTATGAGGCTATGACTTAGTGTCATGAGTTATCCTCACAAGTGACAGGAGATGTATTGATCCCTTAACTTGAGGTCATTGACTCTTCTATGCGGTTTGGGACATGCTTTGATACAACCTAACACCTTACCGTAGTTGGGAGGTTATAACAGTTGTCATTGAGTATGTCACGATCCATATGTGAAGATCAATAGACAGACAGAGGATTTGCCCCTTCCTGAGGGAAGCTTACAATCCTCGGGGTTTCCCAACAGTGGTATCAGAGCTACTTGCGAGCCTCGAACAATGTTTCTTAATGCTTTTGTATGCTCACAGGTCATCAAAGTTTTCAAAAACATATGATATGCGCATGCCTTTTTCTAATGTAGAAAAATTGTAGGTCTTTTGTTTCTTACCTCTCTTCAATTTCTTGTGGATCTTTGCTTTCTTCACATGGTGGGATAAACACATATGTGGAAGAAACAATTTCTCCTCTCATGGTGGGATAGACCCATCATGAGAGACTTATTGAGATTATACGGGGCATGGACTGGGTGATTTCCCTAATCTTAGCAAGTTAAGAATTGCAAGGAGAGCAACGGGTATGCCTCTTGTAGACTCCTGAGAGAAACAAAGAACCAAATGATTTGTGAAAAGAGGTGAAGGAAGAGAGACATGTTTTGATGAAAAACTAAAATTCAGATTTTGTGTTTTTTCATGAGCATATAGAATTGCATGAGATAGTATCTTGCTTATGCATGGTGTTATGGTCATATGTTAATCCTCTAGCATGCCTGTGATGTATTCTTGTGAGGCTTGCATGCCCCTTTTTCCTTTTGTTTTGTAAATGAAGATTAGGGGCGCCCCTCATGGAGCAAACTTATTGGCGCATGCTTGAAGCTTGCTTGCTTGTGCACCTTGCATGGTGGCGCAACAAGCTTCTTCCTTGGTGGCGCATCCTTGCAAAGGGGCGCAAGATGGATTGGCCGAGCCTTAGGGCTTGAGAGCTATACATCTTGTGGCTTGCAAGGTGGCACAATATGCATGGAGGAGGCGCCATGGCATTGGCCGAACCCTAGGGGTACCTCTTGGGTTTGAGAGCTAAACCATGGTGAGGAGGACCTTGGAGTTGACCTTGAAGATCAATCTAGAGGGCGGTTAGGTTAGGTCTTGTTGAGGCTTGTCCCCTAGGTCAAGAACTGAACACCTTTAGCATGTGTTGGTTTAATGTCTTGAATAGGTTATGACCACATCATCTTTACTGGTTTCCTTATCTACTAAAGCATGCCTATGATATTTTATCTTCTTGTTATCACTATAGGATTGCATGCCTGTAATATTAGACAAAAGATAAAACTAAGAGGATGAGAGCTCAAAAACTCTCAAAATAAAATATCAAGACTGGATAGTCTTCTAACTCGTAGCCCTTGTCAAGCTTTCGACCAGTGATGTTGTGCACTATTTCCCACCCTCATGGGACACACCTACTTATCTTTAGAAGGCGCGTGGTGGCAATGTCGAGATAGACACCCAAGTGTGCACCCTCTGAAGTCTTACACACATGGATGCCTCGAGTCCTCTTCTTCCATGCTCGGTGCTAGCCTTGGGAAGAAGATCCAAGCCTTAGGTGCCCTCATTCAATGCTTGCGCCACCTTCAAGGAAGATGTGCCAATGGAAGAGGATGAAGGGAGAAGATGAGGATGATGCCGCCAAGGGTTTATGCACTTGCGCCAAGAAGAAGAGGAGAAACTTGCTTGCGACTATGGAAGAAGAAGCTTACGCCAATCACCTTTGCTCTCGCCCTCTATGTGGTTCATGCCAATTCCAAATTACATCATCTAGCTCTCACATGTACAAGTGTATATATGGAGCAAGGGGCGACAACACAAGGGGATAGGCGCAATTCATGAAGGCATAAGCGGCTAGGGTTATTGGTTTGGAGCAATTAGGGTTTGAGGTAAGGAAACTCTCCAAGACTTTACCATAAACCTCTACCCTTCTACCATATGCGCCAAGCACTTGCCTTACAAGTTATTTTTGCCATATGCGCCCTAAGCCTTGCTAAGAGGCAAGCTTTCCATCCAAGGAACAAAGGGGAGGCGCCAATTGCATCCTTATGAAGCACATTGCGCCAACTCCTCCCCATTATGCCCATAGGCGCCAATAGGGAGAGATTTCACCCCATTATACCCTTAAGCCCAATTCTCTCTTCATGACAACTTGTTATTGGGCCTCATTGGGTAATGAGCTAGCCCAAACTTCATTGCACAAGTTGATTGAGCCATTGAATCCAATCCAATGCAAACCTAACTAAAATGTGACCAATCATGGTCAATTTTGGGTCAACTTGCCAAAAATGAAATTTGGCTCCAATAACTCTCTTCCATCTCATCAGGCCCATTGGCGCTGATGAAATCTTTCAAATAGATCCGAGTTATCTAATAACTCGATCAGAAGGCTTTTCGATCAATATGATAACTAGAGTATCAAGGTGTGCGACTCTGTAGGTTCCTCTGATGTTGGCAGTGATGCCCTAAGGTCATCACAAGCAGTGAGTGGCACCTAGCAGTGCATCGCTACTACCCAAGTCATCGGAATGGATATCGACATCGACATCCCCATCATCGTAACTAGGTATAGATGCATTACAGTATCTTTGCCAAACTGATATCCGATTGGACAAGTGTGTCACCACTTGTATTTACCCAATCTCATGGTCATGATTAAATCAGGCTTTCACCTGGGTATGACCATACACTTTCAGCCATAGAACCATAGGGGGCCCCATGGATATCATGCTTCCCTCAGGAATGGGCAAATTCTTTGTCTGTACATTGATCTTCTCATATGGGTCGTTGCATGCTCAATGGCAACCGTTATGACCTTCCAACTATGGTGAGGTGTTAGGTTGTATCAAAGCATTCTCCTAACCATATAGAAGAGTCAATGACCTCAAGTCAAGGGATCAATGCATCTCCTGTCACTTGTGAGGATAACTCATGGCACCAAGTCATTGCCTCACAGCGGGTCAGTCCAGTATATCTACCACTAATATACCCATATGTCTATGTTAGCACCACGTGCATAACCAGCCCATATATCAGTCTCACAAGTACCATAGCTGTCTCATATCCACTAAGGTACATTGACTGGGGACTAGAGTTTGAGCATAGATCCAATCTGTCTTCAGGGACATTATCATGTAAAAACATAATCGCAGATGTAAACTAAACATGATAACGACAATGCCAGAATGATATATAAGGAATATCAATGTCAAATAGTACAAAGATAGACCAAAACTATGTCTTAGGGCATAAACACCAACACTAGCTTTAGTCTGTTTATCATAAATTTTAACATGAACCGGATTGAGTGCACTAGGGAGGAACTGTTGAATATGCTCCAAACAACCGAGCGAGAAATGGTTAAAACCAAACCCAACTCTATTCTTTTGGTTCCTGCCACCAAGAAGATGAAAAAGAAGGGTAAGGCACGTGCTAAGGGCAGTGCCAAGGGTCCAACCAAAGCACTGAAAAGGAAGGCCAGGAAGACAAAGGAACAGAGGCGCTTCCACTGTGGCGAGTAGGGTCACTGAAGCAGGGACTACAAACAACTTCAAAACGAGGAGAAGAAAGACAAGCTCTTGTCTTCTAGCTCGGGTATTTATGTTACCAAAGTCAACCTTTCTACTTCTATGTCATGGGTATTAGATACTGCATGTATAGCTCATATTTGTACAAATATGCAGGGGCTCAAGAAAAGTAGATTGGTCCGGCCTGAAGAGATTGACCTATGAGTTGGAAATGGGGCACAGGTTGCTGCTGTTGCTCTAGGAATTTTGACACTTTCCCTGCCTTCTAGACTTTAGTTAGAGTTAGATCATTGCTATTATGTACATTCGCTTACTAAAAACATTGTATCCATTCCTTGCTTAACAAATAAAATATTTAAATTTGAAATAAATAAGAACTCTTGTTCTTTTTCATTTGTAAATATGTTTTATGAGAAGGGTACTTTATACAATGGCTTATATGTCTTGGACATGGATAACTATATATGCAACATAAATGATAAAAGGATCAAACTGAGTGGTTCAATTGTTGTATACATTTTACATTGTCGATTGGCATATATAAACAAGAATCACATTTAACAACTCCATGCAAAATGGGTTGTTAAATTCAACCTCCTTGGAGGAGTTTGATACTTGTGAGTCTTGTTTATTAGGGAAGATGACAAAAGCGCCCTTCACCAAGACTGGTGAGAGGGCATGAGGTTTATTGGATCTTATACACAGTGATGTGTGTGGGTCATTCAGTAAACAAGCCAGAGGAGAGTATAACTACTTCATCACATTTACTAATGACTTCAGCAGATATAGTTATGTCTATTTGATGAGACATAAATCTGAATCCTTTGAGAAATTTAAGGAGTTTAGACATGAAGTAGAGAACCAGCTTGGTAGATCTATCAAAACTCTTTGATCAGATCATGGTAGAGAGTACCTGAGTGGTGAGTCATTTGACTATCTTAGAGAGTGTGAGATCCTATCCTAACTCACTCCTCCTGGAATACCTCAATGGAATGGTGTGTCTGAGACGAGAAATCGAACCTTGTTGGATATGGTTTGATCTATGATGAGTCATGCAACTCTACCTCCCTCATTCTGGGGTCATGCACTTGAGACAGCTTCTCTCATACTGAATAATGTTCCATCTAAGAGTGTCTCCAAGATTCCATATGAGGTATGGAGTGGGAGACGCCTGAACCTTTCTTTTATCAGAATATTGGGATGTAAGGCTTATGTCAAACGTCAGGATTCTAGCAAACTATAACCCAGATTTGATAAATGTGTGTTTGTGGGGATATCCTAAGGAAACTAAAGGATACTATTTTTATATCCCCATCGAGAACAAAGTCTTTGTTGCTTGGGGTGCTTTCTTTCTAGAGAAAGAATTTATCATGAAAGAAGTTAGTGGGAGGAAGTTTGACTTGGACGAGGTCCAAGTGCAACCACAAGACATTGAGATGGAACCTGAGCCACCTACACCGGTTGCAAGGCAACCAGAGGCTCAAACACAGGTCCCACGTAGGTCTAGGAGGATTCGTTGTGCACCTGAGAGGCATGGGTCGCTGCCGACCTAACATGACAGAATCTTCATCATTGAGGATGAACCCAGGACCTATGATGAGGCGGTCGCTGGACTGGACTCTGAGAGATAGCTTGCGGCCATGCGATCCGAGATGGATTCCATGTCAGCTAACCAAGTCTGGGATTTGGTTGAGCTACCTGATGGTGTAAAACCTATAGGCTGTGTCTTCAAAAGGAAGACCGACATGGATGACAACATAGTTACCTATAAGGGTAGACTTGTGGCTAAAGGATTCAGACAGGTCCCCGGGGTGGACTATGATGAAACTTTTTCGCCAGTTGTCATGATCAAATCCATTCGGATTTTGCATGCTATAGCTACATATCATGATTATGAGATATGACAGATGGATGTTAAGACAACATTCCTTAATGGAAAGCTGATGGAGGATGTGTATATGACACAACCTGATGGCTTCATCCATTATGTTGATATCATGCATATATATAATATATTGTGGCTTAATTCTACTATTATTTTGGAGTAAAATGCATGTTTTGTCTCATTTATTTGCTTAAATGCTTCATATTCTTGAAAGTCTTTACTTTTCCTTGGTTTTATTGAAATGTAGGGATTTCACCCTAAAATTGGTGGAATTTGAAAGATTCGAAGATATGGGACGATTCCTCAAGATGAGGGAAAGTTATATGTCAAATTTCAGATTAAACAGAACCTTTCGCACTATTCATGGACATGGCCGTGCATCCATGCACAGTCGTGTATGACTCTGCCTTCCCAGACTGGGACGAGCTCTTCATGATTGCGCCTGTGCACCCATGCACAGCCGTGAAAGGCTCGGCCAAACTTTTTAAAATTCGATGAGCTGTTCACGGGCATACCCATGAATGCATACATGGCCATGAAGAGTAAGTTTTCCAAAAATATTTCATCGTTGAGCTCTTCACGGGCGTGGTCATGCATCCATGCACAGCCATGCATAGTTTTGCTTATTCGACACCCGTTCGATTTTTCATCTGTTTCTTACTATTATTAGAGGGGAATTTGACGAAATTTTATGGAGACCTTCCTAACTTACCGACGGAGATTTTGGGATGAGAATCATGTGATTTTGTGGAGTGATTGAGGAGAACGAAGGCGAACGGCGACAACAAGGGTTTTGGGCAAAAATCTTGACGACGAGGCTGTTCCGGCACGATTTCTTTCTCGTTTTGACGCTGAAGATCGCTCTCTACCCTTTCCCATCATGGATCTAGTCTTTTCTCTGGTTTGATTTGATTTATTTGAGAGATTTGATGAATTTCATAATGAATATTGTAGCGTAACTTATTTTCGGGGTTTGGGCATAGCCCGCTGTAAGAATGTTGATTGTTAATGCTTGATGTATACATTGCTTAAGTTTATTCTTGTTCTTATTCAATTCTAAGATGTTTGAATTCATATTTGTGTACTAGCCATGTATATATATATGTCTTAGACGTTGTGGGAAGGATTAAGACACAACGTCGGATCCCCTTAGATTAAACTGGTAATTTCGGCCACGAGAGTAGGTCAAAATTACTCGAGGAGTCAATAATTCTTTGCAGAACCCATTGGATCTGCTTAACTTAGCAAGCCACGAGAGTAGGAGACTTGGGTTAAGTTAGATACCGGACCGTGGTCTGAGAGGAAACGAGTCTGTACCCTAGAAAGAATTACCTTAAGAACTTAAGTTAAATAACTTTAGACATTTGTATTAACTTTCTTTCATACTTCAGTATGGTGAAACCTAAAACCCTGATTTTTTTCTCAAAATCTTTACACCTTGTTTGCTTTCTGCTCGCTTTAGACTTGCTTTGATTTACTTTCTTGCATTAGGACATTAGTAACTTTCTTCATTATTTGATTACCTAGCTATTAATTAACTGATTAGTTAGTGTTGGGAAACCCTGGGGATTTTAAAATTTTTACATACATCACAGATACATACAGCGGAAGCAAATCCTTGAAACAAGCCAGTCCTAAAAACCCAGAAGATCGATGCTTGCGAGGGGGTCAACACAGTGAGTATAGATAGTACCTCAAAATAATTTGATAGAGAAGGATATAGGCGCCAGTATTTGCCCTTTGCAGTCTCGCACACAGCCGATGCTTGAGTTCTCTTCTTCCACGCCTGGTGCTAGCCTCGGGAAGAAGATCCACGCCAAGGGAGAGTCCTCCAATCTACTTGCGCCACCACCAAGGAAGGATGCACCATGGACGATGAGGAAGAGAAGATGCCGCCAAGCCTTCTCACACCTTGCGCCAAGGTAGGGAAGGAGGAAGAAGCTTTTGACCTTAATGGAAGAAGAAGCTCCAAAGCTTTCGCCCACTTGATGTCCATGCCTCTAAGAAGTTGTGCATTTAAGAGGGTTTGGCTAGGGCTTTTTTTATAGAAGCAACGGGCGGTTAGGGTTAATTGGAAGGTCTAGGTGATTAGGGCTTTGATTAAGGGACTTATCCAATCAATTATATCAATCAAATCCTTAATCCCATATGCGCCTACTTCTTGCCTAAACAAGCTCATGCCATATGCGCCCATATCATTCCTATTAAGGCAATAATTTCATCCATGCATCAAGACCTAGTCAAAGCATGAAGATAGTTTGCCTAACATGTCATAGGCACAAGTCCTAATCAAATTAGGATTCTAAATATGTTATAATCGGCCCACATGCGCCTATCACAATCCAATTAATATCACAAGCCATATGCGCTAATCCTAGTCCAACTAGGACTCTTCATGTGCCTATGTCATAAATCTTTCCCATTATATCCTTTTATCCTCGTATCTCTTCATTACAACTTATTAGCAAGTCCTATTGGGTAATGAGCCTAGCCCAAACTTCATTATGCATGTTAACTAAGTCATTGGATACAATCCAACATAACCCAAGGTCAAATGAGGCTAACCATGGTTAATTTTGGTCAATATGCCAAAAATGGAATTTGGCTCCAATAAATTTCTTCCATCTCATCTAGCCCATTGGTGCTGATGAAATCTCCCAAATAGATCCGAGTTATGAAATAACTCGATCTGAAGCCTATCCGATCAATACGAAAACTCGAGTATCAAGGTGTGCAACCCTGATATGTCAGCTAGACTTCTTGTGCATGGATGTTGTCTACTTGAGCTTGCTTCTGATGAGCTAGGCTCATTGCGAGGTGGTGGTGATGATGGTGGAGTACTTGCTTCAAGTGTATTTTCCTTTTCTTCTTCACCAGTAGAGGGTAGAAAATCATGATCATCAGGCTTTACTTGCCAATCCCAGTTTGTTTCTTTGTCAAAATCAATATCTCTACTCACAAAGACCTTCTTTGTAGTGAGATTATAGAGTTTATACCCTTTTGTCCTTGAGTCATAGCTAACAAATATATACTTTCTGCTTTAATCATCTAACTTTGTATGATTGTTGTCAAGGATGTGTGCATAAGCTGTACTACTAAAAACTTTGAGATGTGAGATTGAAGGTTTTTTTTCACACCATGCTTTAAAGAGAGTTTTATGATTCACATATTTAGTTTCACAATGATTTTGAATATATACTACATAATCCACTGCTAGTACCCAAAATTCTTTAGGCATCTATTTTGTCTTTACCATACTTCTTGCCATATTCATGATTGTGCGATTCATTCTTTCATCTACTCCATTCTGCTATGGTGATCCTAGAGCAGTTAAGAATCTTTGAATTCCTTCTGTTCTATAATAGTCTTCAAATTCTCTTAAGGTAAAGTCTCCCCCTTTATCTGATCTTATAGCTTGTATTCTACATCTCTTTTCTTTTTCAACAAGGGCCTTAAAATTCTTAAAAGTTTTAAATACTTCTGATTTCTCCTTTAGAAAATATACCCAAGTCATTCTACTAAAATCATCAATGAATAGAAGAAAATATCTATTTTGACCAAAAGAATTTGGTGTGATTGGCCCACACACATCAGTGTGTATCAGTTGGAGAGGTCTTGAAGACCTTGATTCAGACTCCTTTGGAAAGATCTTTCTTGACTGCTTTCTTAGCATGCATCCTTCACATAGATTATCAAGCTGATTATGTATGGTAGTCCTCTCACCATACCTTTTTGTGTCATCTTCTTAATGCTTCCAAAATTTAAATGACCAAGTCTCAAATATCATAGCCACAATGTGTCTTTATAGCATGCAGCCAAGCATCGTGTTGCATCTGTCTGAATGTTCTGTGAGAAAAGTCAATTTTTTGACATTGGTACCTTTGCAAGTAATTTTCCTATACCATTTTCAGATATAGATTATATCAATTGTATAGAAGTAGTACCTTTTTTCTAACAATTGTCCTATACTGAGTATGTTATTTTTCATAGCAGGAGCATAATACACATTTGAGATGAAATGATGACTTCCATCCTTTAACTTGATCAAAATCTCTCCCTTTCCATGTATAGGAATCTTAGATGAGTCTCTAAAAGCAATATTGCCTTTTATTTTCTCATTAATATCAGTAAACAATGACCTATCTCCACACATATAATTGCTAGCTCCTATGTCCAGGTACCATATAGTTTTAACTTCTTGTTTTATGTCTTTATATGCAATGAAGACATTAGAATCTATCTCCTCAATCTCCTCCTTAAACTCCTCTTCACTCTCCTCCTGAAATAGATTAGCTCTTAGAGTATATCTAGAATTACATTCTGAAATAAAATGTCCAAATTTATTACAATCATAACATTTGACATGTGACTTATCATATCTATTCTGAGTTTGATATGATCTACCTCGACCTCCTCTTCGTCCTCGTGTTGAGGTAAACTAAAAAGTACATTCATAATTTTGTGTACTTCTTCTTCTTCGAGGATTTTGACCTTGTCCTCTTCCATGGCCTCGACCTCCATAGTTGACAATGTCTCTTCTTGTTGTCTCTCTCAGATTGAGTTGTGACTTAAGAACCTGCTCCAATGGTTCTTTCTTTCTTCAGTTTCTCTTCATGTGCTTTTAGAGATCCTAATAGTTCTTCTAGAGTCATTTCTTATATGTTCTTTTGACTCTTCAATGATAGTCACTATATAGTCAAATTTTTCAATGAGTGATCTTAGTATCTTTTTAATTACTTTTACATCTGAAATATTATCACCCAATCTTCTTATCCGATTGGCCATTGATGCAACTTTTGAAATGTAACTTTTTCAGACTCATTCATCATGATGGCTTCAAACTCTCCTCTTAAATTCTGAAGACGAACTCTTTTGGCCTTTATACTTCCTTTGTAAGCAATTTGTAGCATATCTCATACTTGCTTAGCTGTAGTTGCATTAGAAATTTTTTTCAAATGTAGATTCATTTAGGGCTTGATAAATCAAAAACATGACCTTTTGATCTTTCTTCTCAACTCTCTTTGAGCTTGAGTGAGATTACTTAAATCATTTGGAATTTTATTTTTATTTTCAACAATATCTCGAACATCATGTGCATCTAATAGTGTCTTCATTCTGATACACCAATTATCAAATTTCTCATTTAAGAATTTAGAAACTTGAAATGGATTCCTATTGTTATTAGCCATTGTAAAATTATATTTTAGTAAATTTTCAAATTTCTAAATTATTTTAGCCTAACAGGCTTTAAAAATATGGATCCAGAATCAAATCAATTCGAATTGTACTGTCCTTGAATTGGTTCTGAAGCGGTCAACAATTTTGACTGAATTTCGGCAGCGATCACGAGCTGCTAACCTAGCCGCCGCGTCCATGTGATTGCACGAGCGACGTAGACAAAAGCTTCGGCGGACGGAGACTTCGGGTGGACGAGGCTGCTTCGTCCCGATCGTCCAGTGAGCAACGTCAAGCGGTTGGATAGTCATCGGAGCAAAGGCTTTGGCGGACGAAGGCTTCGTCCGCAAGCGTTTGCAACTGTCACGAGATATTTGTGGTCGGAGCTGTTGAAAGTGTTTCTAACAGGAGCGACCGCCATCAACAATTTTCCAGTCAGTGAAGGGGCGATTTGGCGGCGTCTGGAACACGACGTCCAACCACGAGCGAGTGCCGGATCTTGAGCAAGCAGCGAGAGCGCAGAGGCGAGCAGCGGCTGATCCAAGAATCGCCGACGCGATTTGGGTGCTTTGCAAGTCTAGGCAACGATTGGTCGGAAAGGGGCGAGCGACAAGCTGTCGGCGGCGGATGTGAGAGGTGAGATTGTTGAGCGGTGTTCAGTAGCCGCTTCTATCTTCTTCTGTGTTCGACGGCGTCTTCAAGGATGGACGAGCACGCTGGTGGCGCAAGGTTGCAACAAAGAGACGAACAGAGAACATCAACTGTTCGGAGCAGCGACAAAAAGTTTCGGCGGCGAGCAAGCATCGTCTGGAGCACTGGAGAATTTTTTAGAACAAGCAATGAATCGAGCACAGTGTGAGTTTTCGGCACGGCCATCAAAATTGAAAGAACGAGTGCGTGCAAAATTTCTTCAGCAAATCAAACTCGTCCAATCTTGGCACGATGGCGCCCATCAAAGTAGAACAATGCGTAGTTAGCACAGTTTTTAAAAAATAGATTTAGGCATAAAATGCCGATCAATGCTTTTTCAGCCTTCAATCCTTAGCTACAAAGAGCGTTACTGGGTATATCCTAAGAAATTAAGAAATTTTGAACCATACGCTAATATTACTGTTAGCAACGAAACGTGAAAAATATTATCACTGCATATGAAATAAAGAATTATAAAGTATATTTAAAAAAAAATAAACCTAATCTATTTAGATAACTTATCTAACTAATATGAATTAGTCAACCTATATGATAGCTAATATTCTAATATAATAAACTCTAATTAATGTTATATAGATATAGTAACACATTGCGTGTTTACTAGTTTCAACAAATGAAACTAAGTTGAACAAAGGACCTTATGAGTGCAATAAGAGTTGATCAAGTTTAACTTGTGTTGAGTTCAATAGTTAATCGTTTTGATCATAAGCTGATCTACCAACATTTTGTATTGTGTGATCACTCATAGCCAAGGACATGTCTTAATGTCTATTTGTATCTGGTTTTGAAGGCTAAGTCTGTTTGAATGCGAGTGATACTGGTCCAAGCCATAATGTAACACTTTGGTTTGCTACACATGTTGATGACTACATACTTGTTCCACTTGTCTTAAGTCAAAAAATGACAACATCAACTTAAATATTATCTTGGCTCAAAGTTGTGGTGATGAACAAAAAAACGTAATAATATTAGTATTAGTAGAGAATTTCTATTAATCAGGTAAACATTATGATTGTACAACAATTTGGGTTTACTGTTGATTTATCTTTGTATGTCTTATCATGCGTTTCTTTTTTTGACATGATATTTTCTTGTAGCATTTGGATGATCTGTCAATTTGAATACTTGTTATATGACATGTCAACTTTTAATTTTATGCTATTATTTCTTTCCTTCTGTCAACTTGAATGTATTTGTTATATGACATGTCAACTTGTATATTTTAAGCGACTCATATTTTCTTTTTATTTAATCAATATGATTTGAATGTGCTTTACTATCAAGTACCTTGTTAATTTTTGTAGTATTGATTGCTGCAAGTCTCAACTTTTCAATTCAGGAAGATTTCCTATTGAGAAGAATCAAAAGCAAGTTTCAAACCGGCAAACCTGCAAATCCCTAACAGGTGCAGCAATTGGATTCTTTGTCAGTTGGGTGAGCTTTCCAAGACAATATTAAGTGAAATTGTATATTCCATTCCTGACCAATACCTTATATTTATTTTAGGGCTAATACAGCTTTTGATGAACACTATGCATGTGATATGATATGCTTTCTTCTAGTTCTTAATTCAATAACTTTGATGTATTTTGCTTTTAAATTAAGGCCGGTCTAGTTGCGAAAGTTTATCCTACTATGGACAATTTCCACGGATTGCTGAGGATGATTATTGGACTTGATGCGAGGCTTAGAAAACTTCTGGACGAGGAGTCACTTAATCAAGTTGCTTTCTCATTACATGCTTCTTGCTGCTTTAGGATGTATCTGTCTTTACTATAGATTAATCTTTTTTGCAAAATTAATATTTGTTCTATCAGTGATTTCGATATCTTTATGCTGTGCAGTAAATTTATGAACAACTAGTAAACTTGCTAGTTTGATATTCTTCTCCCTCCTTCCTAGTATGAAGGAAGAAAATGGACAATTTATAAAACCTAAAAGGAGATTCCAACTCGTTGATGAGATTAAAGGAGCCGTGACTTAGCTTTCTCTATTCCATTGTGAATCAGCCCAACAATTTAGACGGATTTAACACGAATTGAAATGCAGAACTGATAATTTTCAGCTTCAATTTCTGTATATGTTATATTCCTATCTACTTATGGAGTCTAATATAAATAACTTGTTAGTTAACTAATCATCTAAGAACCAAGGTTTTTAACATTGATCTATAAGGTCAGCTAGTAAATACTGTGCCTTATTGGTTAGTATGAATTGTATTTTTTATATTTATATTTTATATAGATAAGTTATAAGGTGGTCTGTATCTTGGCCTTTTGTCGGAATGGTACACACAGGCTTACCTGTTGGTGCATACCGATTCTTTAATCCGGGCTAATAATATCAGTTATTGGATAAGTTTTGCTTACTCATCCAAGTTAACTAAACATTTCTGTTTCACACATATTACTAACCTTGCAAATCAAATCAATTATTATAATTTCTTTGACTTTCTACTGATCTGAATTTGTGTTACTATGTAGACACCAAGAGTACTATCTGGTTTTTTGTGTTGTTCACATAAATCATTCCCTTTTTACTAAACTAATTATGCTTGACAACATATGGATTGGTGCCACCTAATGTATTTTAGGTGTTTCTGCTCCATTTTGCTACAAAACAAACTCGGACCTCATCACTATACAATCTGATCTTGGATTAGTATTTTAAAATTTAAACCATGATATTCAAACCATGATGCCTTCTTTGAAGTTTTGAGTTAATGTTATGTTTTTTAAACTCACATAAATATTAAACTCGGACCTCATCACTATACAATCTGATCTTGCATTAGTATTTTAAAATTTAAACCATGATGTCTTCTTTGAAGTTTTGAGTTAATGTTATGTTTTCTAAACTCACATCAATATTTTAATTTCATTTCTTTTGATTTGATGCAATGCATATCTGAAGATGGTGATGTAGATCACCGTTTCAATCATACTTCAGCATTTGATTATTATATGAAGCCTTGTAGCATCTTCTTTATTGAAAGTGACAACCTCTTACACTGTGTTGAGGTTACTTGAATATTTTGCCATACAAGATTATCATTTGCTTCCTCCTGAATACTTCTTTAGAGATGGAATGGAGATCTCATCTCGAATACATGTGGTGTCATCTATTCTTATCATCATGCTTAATTATGTGAGACTCCATAGAAATCATTGAAGAAGTAAATCATCTATTGAGCATATTCTGTTCAGTTAGAGTAGGGGAAAAGAAAGATTAATCATTCAGTCTAGGGTAAAACCCTTTTACACATAAGTTATAGGGTTAACGGGTAAGAACCGTTTAAACCCTAAACCCATTAACCTAATAACAATAAAACACTAACACTCCCCCTCAAGCTGGAGAAAAGATATTAATAGACCCAGCTTGTTACACAAATTCTTAAGTCTAGCAGACCCCACAGCCTTAGTGAAGATATCGGCAATCTGGTCTTCGGATTTCAGATATGGAGTAGCAATAAATTTATTATTGATAGCTTCCTTGATGAAATGGCAATCCACCTCTATGTGCTTAGTTCGTTCATGGAAAACTGGATTGTTGGCAATAAAAATAGCAGCCTGATTATCACAGAACATGTTCATAGGGCTAGGACAATTGATCTCACATTCTTGCAAGAAATTTCTTAGCCAAAGCATTTCACAAACAGTATGAGCCATGGCTCTATATTCTGCTTCGCAACTTGATCTTGCCACAACACTTTGTTTCTTGCTTCGCCATGTGACCAAGTTACCACCCAAGTAGGTGCAGTAACCAGAAACAGATTTCCTATCATCAATATTGCCAGCATAGTCAGCATCAGAGTAAGCCTCAATTTGAGTATGCCCATTTTTAGAATACTTCAATCCTTGACCAGCACCTTTGATATACTGAACCACACGAGTAGCTGCGTCCCAGTGACACTGCTTGGGTTTTTGCATAAATTGACTAATGATTCCCACAGCATGAGAGATGTCAGGTCTTGTAACAGTGAGATAGTTAAGTTTGCCAACCAGGCGACGATACTGAGTGGCATCAACATACGCAGACTCCTCGTTAGCACTATACTTTTGGTTTGGAATTAGAGGAGAATCAACTGGCTTGCAGTCACTCATACCAATCTCATCCAGAAGATCTAAAACATATTTCCTTTGTGATAGAAACACACAATCACGCTGATATGCGACTTCAATGCCTAAGAAATATTTTGGTGTCCCTAAATTCTTAATAGAAAAATGGGATTGTAAGTGATTCTTGGTTTCCTCAATTCCCTGTCGATCATCACCAGTAAGAAGCATGTCGTCAACATAAACAGCTAAAATAGTGACACCATTCTTTGAACGACGAATAAAAATAGAGTGATCAGCTTGACTATGACTAAACCCAAAGGAGGTCATTATCTGTGAGAGCTTATGAAACCATGCTCTCGGACTTTGCTTGAGACCATAGATTGATTTATGCAATTTGCACACCATCTCCCCCTGAGCAACATAGCCAGGAGGTTGCTCCATAAAAACTTCTTCAGTTAAATCACCATAAAGAAAGGCACTGGTGACATCCATTTGATGAAGAGACCACCGACCATTGACAGCAAGGGAGAACAATGCGCGAACAGAATTGAGACGCGCCACTGGAGAGAAGGTATCATGATAATCTAGGCCATAAATCTGAGAGAAGCCCTTCGCAACAAGATGAGCTTTGTGGCGAGCAATAGAGCCATCAGAATTAAATTTGACGGCGAAAACCCAGCGGCATGGTACAATGCGAGCACCAGGTGGGAGAGGAACTAAGGACCATGTGTGACGAGCCTGTAGGACAGACATCTCAGCATCCATAGCTTGCTTCCAGTGTGGTAACGACAGAGCCTGCAAGGGAGATGTAGGCAAGGAGACCGAGGACAAGGCAACAGAAAAAACACGAAAAGAAGGTGACAAATGATGATAAGAAACATAATGAGAAACAGGGTAATGAGAAGTATTACGCTTGCCTTTTCGTAGTGCAATAGGGAGGCTATCATCAGGAACCGCCGACGAAGAAGGCACGACAGGAGGAGGCCGGGGGCGTCGGTGATAAACCTGCAAAGTACCAACCGAAGGACCGGGAGAAGAAGAAGTAGGAACCAGAGGCGATGCCGGAAGAATAACAGGAACAGTAAGAAGATCAGAAGAAGAAACAGGAGGCGCAGCAGAAGAGAAAAAAGGGGTAGACTCATCAAAGGTAACATCGATGCTGGTAAAGAGACGACCACTGGAGGGATCAAAACAACGGTATCCCTTCTGAGTTCGAGAGTATCCAAGAAAGACACAACGGGTAGCACGCGGGCTTAACTTGTCAACACCTGGGCCAAGAGCATGGACATAACACAAACACCCGAACACCCGAAGTGGGAGAGAAAAAAGAGGTTGTGCTGGAAATAAAAGAGAGAATGGGGAACACCCATTTAAAACCGGAGTAGGAACCCGATTAATCAGAAACGAGGCAGTTAGAACCGCATCAGCCCAATAAGACCGAGGCACCTTCATGTGAAACAATAAGGTACGGGCCACCTCGAGAAGATGGCGGTTCTTACGCTCAGCAACGCCATTTTGGGAAGAAGTATAACTACAAGTAGTTTGATGAATTATGCCATGCGAACGACAGAAAGACTGAAAGAAAGTGCTAGTGTATTCCAATGCATTATCAGAGCGCAAAATTTGAATAGGAACACCAAACTGAGTTTTAATTTCAGCACAAAAGTTGCAAAATACATCAAAAAGTTCAGACCTCTTAGACAAAACATAACACCAACAAACTCGAGAGAAATCGTCTATAAAAGTAACAAAGTATCTGTGACCCTCACGACCAGAAACAGGACTCGGACCCCAGATGTCGGAATGAACAAGATGAAACGGGTGGAGACTGCGAGATGTAGAAGTGGACGGCAAGGAGGTCCGATGATGTTTACCCAGTTCGCAAGCATCACAATGAAAAGACGGCCTTGACGGTAGGGAGAGAATATGTTGTAGACGCGCAGCAGAAGGATGTCCAAGACGGTAGTGCCAGAGCAGAGAAGAGACAGCAGTAGAAGAAAGAGCCCGAGGTACAGCAGATGGTATAAGAGTGTAGACACCGCCCTGCCTAGGCCCCCCACCAATCGTCTGCTTCGTCCGGAGGTCCTGAAACAAGCAGTGAGAAGGTGATACTACAATTACAATGCGCAGTAAAGGCACTAACAGAAAAGAGATTGACAGGAAAAGAAGGAATGTATAAGACATGAGTAAGGAGTATAGTGGAAGAAAAAGGAACAGTCCCGATTCCCATGACAGGTACTAAGGAGCCGTTAGCAATAGCGACTGGGGAATAAACTCCCCCTGTGGAAAGGGAAGTGAAAAGACTACGATTACCTGTCATGTGAGAGGACGCACTAGAATCAACTATCCAAGTAGAATCAAAAGAAGCAAGAGTAGCTATACCGGAAGCGTGACTGGAAGAGGCTATGAAGGTGGATGGCCCTGCAGTCGACTCAGATGTAGACTGGAGGAAACGAGCATACTCAGCTGCCGATATAGTAACCATGTCAGTGGCGGTAGTGGCAGGTGGAGCTGCAGGAACAGGTACCGCATGAGAAGGGGGCGCGACAGACACAGTAGCAGCCCGAGCAGAGGGGATCCCAAACTTCTGCCAACACCTGTCTGGAGTATGATTTGTGCGACCACAGTGCATGCAAGGCGGAAGATTACGACCACGTCCACGTCCCCGTCCCTGTCCAGGAAAACGCCCACGGCCGAAAGAAGGGGGAACGGGAGAGGAAGCAAGAGCACTCGGCGTGTCCTGGGTCGGTGAAGTAGTCGTCACCCGTAAAAGGCGAGAGAATGCTCCCTGAAGTGTGGTAATCGTAGAGTCCAACAGCAACTGAGAACCCAAGGCTGAATATTTAGGATTGAGGCATGATAAATATTTGGCCACAAGAAACTCCTGACGCTGTTGGAGAGTAACCTCAATATCTGAAGAGGCAGGATGATACTGACAGAGTTCGTCCCATTTTCCTTGTAACAAGGCATATGTTTCCTGGAAGGATCGATCTTCCTGTTGTAGATTGATAATTTCTTCATAGAGAAGGAGGACATGACTTAAATTCTGTCTGGAGGCATAAGTGCTGGTTAGAAATTCCCAAGCAGATTTGGTGGTTTTCTGATACATAATGGTAGAAGCAACCTTGGTGTCCATGCTATGAAGTAATAAATTCAGGACAGCCATATCTGAACGACGTCATGAGTCATAAGTAGGATCAGTAGGAAGAGGAGCAGACTGAGTGAGATGATGCTCCTTTCCATGCGATCCCAGAAAAAGATGAACTGATTGTGACCATAATTGAAAGTTTGTGCCATCAAACTTAATAATATTTGTCCCAAAAGTAGTACCGGGTTTGAAGTCCACGTTAGAGGACAAAGAGTCCATAGTAATACAGCAGTAAGAAAATACCAAATACCAAGCTGAATGCCAAATCAAGAGGAGAGTTTCACCTTGGAATTATGAGCCAAAGATAAGCACCGGAAGGAGCCGCGGGGAAGCGTCAGACATAAAAAATTGTAGAGAGCTTCTAAGATGCCGCGAAGAGTTCACCACATGCATGAAGGAGGCTCTACTTGGACAAGATGCCGCCCAAGATGGAAAAACATCCAAGGTGGAGAAGGATGAATGCCGGCGGCTTCTAAAGATCCATCCACCTCATGTTAAGGAAGAAATATGTGGCAAGAGAGGGCTTGGGGCATCACACGGTCATGCCACGACCGGTGAGAACCCGCGCCAAGCGGCGGCGGCGGTGGTGAAGAGCCCTAGCGCCGACGAGAGCTCCTCTTTTCTATGTTAGGGAGAATAGAGGAGAGGAAGACTATGAAGAGAGCGAAGGCGGCGGGAAGCAACGGCGGCGGCGGTGAAGAAGCGGCGAAGGAGCGGCGGAAGCGGCGGCGAAGAGTCGCCCTTCCTCTGATACCAAGTTAGAGTAGGGGAAAAGAAAGATTAATTATTCAGTCTAGGGTAAAACCCTTTTACACATAAGTTATAGGGTTAACGGGTAATAACCGTTTAAACCCTAAACCCATTAACCTAATAACAATAAAACACTAACATGTTCAATGTACAAAACTTATGGGTAAGAATAAATTTGTCTACTTGGATGTTGCTTTCCTAAGCTAAGCCACATAACTAGTTAAGCATAGCTTTTCTTTTTTGTTACTTAATTGAGCACCTGAAATGGTTGAAGTTGTTTTGAATATCACAATCTGTGTGATGATGAGATTTCATGTTACATTTTAAAAATACCAAAAGTTGTTTTTGTTCTTTAATGACATTGATTTCTATGCTACTTGTGCAAAGTATTTTAAGCCAAGGGACTATTCAACAAGCTAACTCATTTTTCTTGAGTTTGTTAGTCACCTTTTAATTTGTGGAACCGCATCATATTCTTGACATCCTACTAGTATCATGATATCTTGGAGCACTTTGTTTGTATGTTCTCTAGGGCTAGAAATCTACAATTTAACAAAATGCCTCAAAGTTGAAAACATAGTTGTTGGTCCTACCAGTTAATTAAAGGCGCACTAGGCATGAAAAGCACTTGAGTTGCCAATGCATCTCCTCTTACTTAAGCTTTTGATCTTTTATATTATTTTGATATTTAACATAGGTTGTTGTTTTGCTATTTATTTGAAGCTTTGATTTAAAGTCTGTATATATTGTTTGACCTAGAATAGGTTCTTATTCAAGTAAGTTACAATTTTGAATGATGTTTTGGTATTTATCGCAACTCTCAAGTTTTCAGTTTAGAAATTTACATGTGGCACAATTTTTTAGCTAAGTTTCAGTTTAGAATATCATCGTGGCTTTTATCTGAGTAAGCCTTACTAGAAATTTGTGTATAATGTACATTCATAACATACATAGTAGAATGTATGCTTCATTTTGGTCTGGGATATGCTAAGTACCATGGGCAATTCATGACTCTGGCATCCTAGTTCACATACCACTTCAAGTAACATTGTCTGGTAACTCCCGTTCTACTATTAACTTAATATTAGTATATTATTCAGTGCCACGAAGCGGTATCACTATGTGTTTCAGTGTCATATAGCAATCTGATAGAAACTCTTAGCTGTCACCCGGCGAGTAATCATGCTAAGCACGCCCTAATGAGAAAATAACAAAATACTTCGACACCAAACTCTAAACCTTATGCCCTTATTTATAACCTTTCCTACTAAGTGAACCGGGTATGACATACCAACCCGGATCCGTTTTATTGATAACCACTAATGATAATTGGGCCCGTAACAATTGCCCCCCTCTCAAACAAGCCTTGTCCTCAAGGATACAGACTTTGGCCCAGTTTGGGGTGGCTGGAGCTTCTGGCTGGTGGCTGGTTTGAGTAGAGCTGGTCTGAAAAGCTGAGGCTGTTTGGGTGTTTTAGCTGGTCTGATAAGTAACTGTGAGCTGCTGTGCTGCTCAATTCTATTAAGAATTTTTTTTAATTTATTTTTCAAATTTAAAATTACTTTATACAATAATAAATAATTTTTAAAAATTTAAAAATACATATAAAATTTTATAATTTACAATAGAAATAAATTTTTTTCATCCATGTATATAAAAACCTTAAAATTATTTAATATAATAATAAATATATTATTAACTATATTATATATATATATATATATATATATATATATATATATATATATATATATATATATATATATATATATATATATATATATCCTAATACATCACAAATATAAATCTAAAATGAGTATTGATTAATATTTTTTATTATTTTAATTTTAAAAATTAATATTAATTAACATATCTAATTTTATATTTAATTTTTCTTATTTTTACCTTATACCTATACATAAATAAATAAATAAAATAAAATCCCAAATTTGGGATTTGGGAAATGGCCCGATTTCCGTCGTCGTCGCCTCGCTGTTGAAACGTTCGACGTAAGCAACGGCGGCGACAGACGGCGAAATTGGCCGGTGGCAGACGGTGAACTCGGCCGACGACGGAGACGACCGAAGGCGGCGACGAATGGCTCTCAGATCTGCTCGCAAACCAAGGCGACGATCGAAGGCGACAGGCGACAGGCGATGATAGCGACGGCCTGAGGCGGCGACGATAGCGACAGCCGGAGGCGGCGATGGCCGAAGGCGATGAGCGAGGACAAACGCAGGCGGCGACAAACGAGGAGCAACGCGGGCGAGAAATCGGAAGGCGGTAGTCACTGTGCAGAAGAAGCCGCTGGAGCATTTCGGGAAAGCTAACCTTCCACGGCTTCCCATCAACAGTGGGGCTTCTTGTTGGTGTATATGCCCTATGACCTAGTTTTGGTCCATTATTGTACTACTTGACGTTGATATTTTATATATATCATTCTGGCATTGTCATTATCTATATTTGCTTACATCTGCGATTATGTACTTATATGATAATGTCCCTGGAGACAGATTGGATCTGTGCTCAAATGATTGTCCCCAGTCGATGTACCTGAGTGGATATGGGACAGCTCTAGTACTTGTGAGACTGGTATATGGGCTGGTTAAGCACGAGGTGCTAACGTAGACATATGGGTATATCAGTGGTGGATATACTGGAATGACCCGCTGTGAGGCAATGACTTGGTGTCACGAGTTATCCTCACAAGTGATAGGAGATGCATTGATCCCTTGACTTGAGGTCATTGGCCATTCTATATAGTTAGGGATATACTTTGATGCAATCTAACATCTCACCGTAGTTGGGAGGTAATAACAGTTGTCATTGAGCATATCACAACCCATAGGAGAAGGTCAATAGATAGACATAGGATTTGCCCCTTCCTAAGGGAAGCATGATATCCATGGAGCTCCTCTATGGTTCGATGACTGAAAGTGTATGACCATACCCAGGTGAGACCTGATTTAGTCATAACCATGAGATTGGATAAAAACAAGTGGTGACACACTTGTCCAATCGGATATCAGTTCGGCAAAGAGACTGTAATGCATCTGTACCTAATTGCGATGATGGGGATGTCGATGTCGATATCCATTCAATGACCTGGGTAGCAGTGATGCACTGCTAGGTGCCACTCACTGCTTGTGGTGACCTTTGGTCAACACTGCCAGCATCAGAGGAACCTACAGGGTCACACACCTTGATACTTGAGTTCTCGTATTGATCGGGAAGCCTTATAATCGAGTTATTGGATAACTCGAATCTATTCTGGAGATTTCATCAGCGCCAATGGGCCTGATGAGTTGGAAGAAACTTATTGGAGCCAACTTCCAATTTTGGCAAACTAGCCGAATTAACTAGGTTAGCCTCATTTGACCTTGGGTCACATTGGATTGGATCCAATAGCTTGGTTAACATGGGTAATGATCTTTGGGCTAGGCTCATTGCTTAGTTGGGCTCACTAATAAGTTGTCATGAAGAGGAAATCGCCTAAGGGGTATAATAGGGAGAGAACCAACCCCATTGGCGCCTAAGGGGTATAATGGGGTGAAGTGGAAAAATTTGCTTCATTATGGAAGCAAATTGCGCCTAGCCCTAACCCTAACCGCCCCTTGCTCTATATAAGATGCTCTATACGCCCCCTCTCAGGTATTCTCTACTCCTTGGAGGTGTGAGAACACAGAGAGAGGCGAGAGCAAGGGCAAGAGGCACAAGTGATCTCTTCCATCAAACCTTAGCCGCAAGCCTTGATCTTCCTTTCCTCTTGGCGCAAGGAATTTGGTGCTTGACGGCTTCCCTCTTTTTCATCCTTCTTCATCCTTGGCGCATATACCTTGGAGGTGGCGCAAGTTGTGAAGAAAGTGGACTAAAGCTTTGATCTTCTTCCCGAGGCTAGCACCAGGCGTGGAAGAAGAGGACTCGAGGCATCCGTGTGTGTGAGACTGCAGAGGGCGCACGCTTGGGCGCCTATCTCGACATCGGCCTCATCTTGCTTAAGGTATATTCTATCTCATCGTGTCGACTCCCTCGCATGCGATCTTCACTGGGTTTTTGGGACCGGCCTGTTTCGGGGATATTATTCCGCTGTGCATTGTATTTGTCTCTGAAAAATCTGTAAAATATCCTCGGGGTTTCCCAACACTTCTCACTTGGAAACTGAGAAGCCGCGCTCCAAACGCGCGAGTTTCTCAAAAATAGCTGCCCGCAAATGCAAACGCAGCTAAAAGCTGCCTCCAAACGGGCCCTTTATCTTGTGCTTTCTCTAGGATCCCAAATCGCTCGATCTTTGCCCTCCATATCTTCATCTTCGGATAGTAGTATCATCTGGAATTGCTTGCTTTCGCATCGATGCATTGGATAATACGGTTGATCACATTGGAATCATAACCCTTTTTCTCTTTTATTAACATATTCCTAGTGTGTCATATCTCGACTCCTTCTAGCACAGTCATAAGTGCTTGAAAATGTACGTTGACCTCCCACCTCTTTGGAGCCATTATGGGATGACCCACCTCCTCTCCTCTCAGCATGCAGTGTAGTGTTAGAGTTTACACCAATGCTTTTCCTTAGCTGTTGGACACTATAAGTTGAAGCACTTATGACTCCTAGCGCAGTCATAAGTGCTTGTGTGTTTTTTTATTTCTCTGCCCCTTTTTGCTTCATGCCTTCTTCGTCAATGGAGAAGAATCAAAGGGGAATTTCCATGATAGTTGCCGGAGGCAACATAAAAAAAATATGATTTTTTCGGAGTTGCTCTCTCCATTTGATGGTTTTTTATAACCGAAATTTTCTTTCTCCGGCAATAGTTTTTTTTATCAGAGTTGTCCTTCTCCGTTGATGGTGTCGAGAGAAGAGGGAGGAAACTTACCTTCTGTCTATGCTCTTCTCATATTTCTGAATTTCTCGTCGCTTCAACCAAAGAAAGTGTCTCTGTTCCCCCAAAATTAGAAAAGCCCATCCCATTTCCTCTTTTTTTTATTCCTTTTATTATCGCTTCCCACTTTCCGTTTTTGCAACCATCATAACTCCCTAAAAACTTCTCTTCAAATCGCATCTTTTCATTTAATTCATTTTTTTTAATTCCTTGTCAATCACGGTTTCACATCAATTCATGGTCAAAATATTGATTTTGACATTTCAATTTCAATGTGGGCAAAATTAGGAAATAGCCAAATTATTTTTTATTTCTCTAACCATGCTCCTCATCGTTACCTTTTTTTTCGCTCGTTCATGTTTGACAAACTATGGCCAAAATTGATAACTTTGACCAAGAATTCGGCTAAACCATTTTAATTAAAATAACACCAAATTGAAATTTACTTCTAATTTAATCAAAATTTCAATTTGAAGTCAAATTTCGATAATAAATTTTTGATACTCCTCCACCCAAGATTCAAGAAATTGGGGTCAGTCAAAATTTTGATCAAGATTAATTTTGATATTTGAAATTACACATGTCTCATCGAATCTCATCCAAGAATAATTTTTTTCCTCTATTTTTTTTTACCTTCAACAACCTTGCTCTAGGGCCGCCAGATGCTCATATGCAGAAGTGGCTGGAAATTCACTATAGCATTGTATCATCTCTTCTTTCACCCTTTTCTATGTAAAATTGGGAATTCTTCTTCTCATCCATCGAAACCAATGTCCTGTCGAGCCTTCCATGCTCACAAAAGCCATTAGAACCTTATATTCATCAGTTGTCCTCTGGATGTTAAAGTATTGCTCTGCCCATGCAATCCATCCTACTGGATAGGTACCATCAAATCCTGGAAGCTCTATACGCCTATGGATCCACCGTATGTCCTCCCTTGAAGTCATCCCCCTGACTGGATCACCTCCTAAGTGCACTCCACCACTCCTTCTGTTTTCATCAATAATTTCTACTCTGTTTGGCCTCATGCTTGACTCTGATATGGCTCCTTGCCTTGGCGATGGTTAGGACCTGTTGGAAGTTCCCTTTACTCGTCTCTCCTTCCTTTCATTGTCTCTGCCAAATTTCTCATCTCGTTACTCAGCTCATCTATAACCCCAAAGTGTCGATCCATCTTAGCCTGGCGTTTATTAAGTTCAGCCATTTCTTCTCGATGTAGACGCCGCTTTTCTACTACCGCCATAGCTTTAATTCTTCTATCCTCTCCTGCAGATTGGAGTTCCTCCTGCATAATTGCAAGAGAACTCTGCACTTCTACCACTGTCTTCTCAACAGCCTCCAATCGAGCCTCACTTCTCGTTGTCATCTCCCCTCATTTTTTTAAATTATTTTTGCTACAGTGATTTGCTACAGTAACTGCACTCCTTTTTTTTACCTCTTTGTTTTTTTTAAAAAAAATCTAACCTAATGCTATAGAACCTTTATGCTCGCGCAAGCGCCGTGCCTGCTTTGCCGCCAGCCGCTCCCCTCGCTGGTTAGGATTCTGGCCGAGGAAACAATGGACGTCTTCACCAGTTAGCTGCTCCGGCCGGCTAGGGTTCCGGTTAGAAAGGAGGTTGTGGAAGAGGAGCGGAAGCGTCGACGCCGTCTTCCTCCCGCCCCCTTCCACAAAGTCGTCCGCTTCCATTGCTCGCTTTCGAAACGCAATTTGCTGCTCAAGCTTCCGCCGGTCGTCGCGTAGGCATCGAATAAATCGCCGCCCGCTGGTGTAGGTATAGCAGCGCATCGCCAAAGATGTTTCCGCTCACTGGAGCCGCGTGTTGCCACGATGTTTCCACTCACTGAATAGAATCGTTCACCTGCATCGATCTGGTTCATAGCGTTGGAGGAGAAGGCCCTTCGACGTCCGCTAGGGAAAAGCCACCTCACGTCGCCAAAGATGCCGCCTCCGTCTGGAACAGCGCCTCACATTGCCGACTGTCAGAGCAGGGCTGCCAGAGGACAAATCTGAAGCCACTGCTTCTTTGCTCAAACGCCTTCATGACGCCGCCTGGATCTGATGCTCGCTGGATGCTTGCCGAAGATGTCATCGAGGGTCGTCACCTTCCGAAAACGTGCCTCAACTTGATATTCACCTCCTCCTAGGGTTTCGATTAACTCCTTTCTAGGATTTCTTTAATGACTTGATCAACGATAATAGATCCGCCGTGTAGATCTAATACCGACAATGGAATTTCTTCCACCTTTATTCGCCGCCAGACCACCGATCCCCCGGCGATCGATCCGACAAATCGGACCAATTGATAGAACCCCTCAGCCATCACCGGCAAGTAATCGTGCTAAGTACACCCTAATGAGAAAAAAACAAAATACTTTGACACCAAACTCTAAATCCTAGGCCCTTATTTATAACCTTTCATACTAAGCAAACCGAGTATGACATACTAATCGGAATCCGCCTTATTAATAATTACTAATGATAATTGGGCCGTAACACAATCCTTGCTTGTTTAATCTCGTAACATAAACTACAAGTAGTTGGGTCCTTGGTATGACAAAATGCAACATTTGGGTTTCTATGGTTAATGAACAGCACAAAACTTGGTTTGATTGTCACATAGTGAAGATAATGCATTGAACTGGAAAATAAAATCTTAATATTTGGTTTTGATATTTGACTTAGCTTTGTTGACAGACTTTCTGACATTTTTTACCAAATATTTATTGTTAACCAGAAAGCCAAAAAGAATCATGTGATAGTCTTTTACCCTTGTCTATATATCATTCTTGTAGCTTCGACAACACATTTTCCTGTTTCTAGTTTTTCTTCCCGGTCAGCAATTTGAAGCTTGCTTTAATATTGCCGTTTGCTTCGACAACACATTCTTGTAGCTTTGTTGACAAATGTATGTGCTGTCACTGGATGAGAACAATCATCTCAATGGGCAGATGGCAGTTTGCTTTAATATTATAGGAGAGTTCACTCGTACGACTGTCAGTTTACATGATCCATGTACGTATGTTTGATTTATCTTCATTACATGCAGGATTCCGATAAACAGAACAGGCAATATGAGGAAAGAAGCAAGTTACAAATTTGTGTTGATCGAATGAAAGCAAGAATGCAGTATTTATTTCAAAACCAGATTTCAGATTATTTCCAAGGGGTTTGAGGAACTCCATAATTGTTGTTGCAATTACCAATAAGCTTGTAGGTACAGTTAAGAGATCTTTTAGATGCATATAATACTTAGTTTAGTTTAGTTTTTTGCTTTCTCATACGCTTTCATATTGCTAGTTAGTTTCCTTCTTTTATTTATATCTAATGTTCGCAAGAGCTGTTGGTTTTCATTCCAAATCAAATTTATAACGGGCTTATACGTTTCTGTTTAATACTAAATGTAGCCCCATCTCAATATAAATATACAAACTCATCGCAATTCGATAAACAATTATTTTTGAGGCCATATCCAAGTTTTAATGAATGAATTCTAACCATTGGTAGTATCACTTTCCGGTTCGATTGTCCTTTTTCACTTTGTAGATGCTGTGTAGCTAATTGATGGTTGATTGCATGCTTTTGTTGTGAACAATGATACATCGATCTTGAGCTTGTCTATCATATGGATATGAACGTTCTCACACACAGTGTACACATGCGCCAAAAGGAGTGGACAACACCGTGAATGAATCGGGAATGGACTTTTGCTTGGAGTTGTGCGCGGTCAGGCAATGCCGCTTCGTGCTGCTTTATTGCATGTTCATTCTTACAGCTCTTACTGGTTCTCACCGGCCTTGCAAATTGCTGTCAATTCTTGGAGAATCTGCCAAGGTGCATCTTGTTTTTCGACTTCAATCCTGCATTCGAGGCATAAAAAGTAGTTAAAAAGGGACTTTAATCTTGGGGCTGTTTGGATGTACTATGTTGACCACTAGTTTTTTTTGTTTTTTGTTTTCTGTTTTCTTTTTCTAACTCTTCTAGCGGATTCTGAGAATTAATGTGTCATTCTTCATTTACATATTTGACTGTGTTATTTATTTTACTTTATCTATTCATATTCGCATCAAATCAATAGAAGCAATGATCCTCCACACAGATTGTAATGAAAAAGAACACTTCGATTCCAATCAATAGAAGCAATGATCCTCTTCATTGGTTACTTAGGAAAAAAATTATAATTTTTAATAATATATAATGTTTATAGTGAAAAATGTTTATATATTTATATAAAAATTATTTTTAAAACTTTAGACTATTTGTAAATTATATGCTCTAGAATATTTTTACAGTACGTGTATTCCCGGGAATGCACAAGAGTCAATTGTCAAGTTTATTCTTGTAATAAATAAATGTCTTAGCTTGTGCATAATAATCAAAAAAGCATCATTTGTTAGATAGTTTATTAAATATCTAAATCCAAATTAATTTAATTTTTGTTGTTGAAATGATAATAAGTGATATTAATTTTTTGTGTATTAATAATAATATTAATATCTTTTGATGGAATACTCTTTAGTTTTTCATGTATACTCGATGTTAATATCAAATAAAGCCCCCTTGACTTGTAAAAATGAGACCAAAGGTAATGATGACCATTTGTTCACTCATTTTTCACTTAGATCTGTGATACTTTTTAACAGCGCAAAATTAACCTAGTTAAATCTAGGCCCAAGTTCAATTTCTCGAACTCAACATTTAAATTTATGCATTCATTATGTTGAAGATATTTTTCCGAGAAAGGGAAAATGATTAATTTTAAATTACAAGTGTAATTTGTGGAGCTGCAAATTGTAATTTTTGAACTGTGAATGTGCAATCCAATTTTAACCAACATTATTTTTGACCAATCCAATCAAGCTCTAAATTTTAACTTTGACCAAGTCAAAATTGCCTTAATCTTGTTTGGTCAAAATTACATCCAATTTCATTAGATGCCATGTGTAAAGGAGATGTGAAATTGGATCTGGAAAGGAAAAATTAAGAACGTGGGAGCGGCTGACATTCTAATAAAATAATAAAAAAATTAATTAATCACAATCCCACGCATAGATTGTAAAATTTGGCAAAATTAAGAATGTGGCTCCCCTCTTCTCGACTGGCACGGCCACACATTGACTATTTGTTTCCAAAAAAACAATCCACGATTAGCAAAAAAGAGTGAAAGAGTATTCGACTAAATTGGGAACGAAAATCATTCGCAAGACGAGGTGGTATAACGTGACGAAGTACATTTATTTATTATAACAAAAATAGCAAGGTGATTTGTATAAAAGGGGTGCTAGGCTCTAAAAAGGGGACATAAGAAAATTCTACGTATAGACGCTGACGTTGCGAAGAACTCTATAAAAAAATTTCTTTCTCTACATAAGTATATATTTCTATTCTTTCTTCTCCCCTCGGTCTATCTTGATGGAAAGACAACTCTAAAATAAACACCCCCATGATGAAGAGACAACTCCGAAACAAACATGCATTTTGATGGAGAGTAAACTCAGAAATAAATAATATAAAAAAAATTTACCACGACTTTGGCATAAAAAAAAAAATCAGGATTGTGAAATCAAAATTCAAATTCGATTACAGTTGTAATCAAATTTCGAGTCAAAATTCAATGAGTTGACTGACACAGTGAATACTCGTCATCCTGCACTCAGCATCGTGCACTAATCTTGCACTCGACACGTTATCTTCAAACAGTCTTCCCATTGAATCCAAGCATTTAATCTAGCCAAAACTTCAACCACACCCTCTCCTCAAGTGTGCGCAGCAAAAGACGAAAGGATATGGCGATCTGAGGGCCAGATCGCCGGAATCGAATGAATTTGCGCCGGAGACCATATTTTCGCCAAAAGCTTTGATTCACCGCTGATACTCCACCGGACGGCGTCAAACTCCTGCCACGAGTCCTTCTCGACACAAAGAAGCTACATCTGAAGCAGATTGGACAAAGGGGCAGCGAGCAGCCGGCGCCATCGACGAGAGAGGCGAAGAAAACATTGAACGGCTCAGATTCGTTCAAACAAAATCAACGATCAAGATTACTTCAAAGTTAATCGGACAATTCAGATCAATCCGATTTAAATATTTAAATCCTATGCCCAGATCTGTTAGAGTTAAATCCAAAGGTCTTGATCTTGAGTAAATTTGAATGATCCAGATCACTTCAAACTTAATTGGACGATTTAGATCAATCCGATTTTAAAATTTAAATTCAACAGTCTACATCTGTTCGATTTAAATCCAAAGGCCTCGATCTTTAAAATCTAGCGGTCAAGATTACTTCAAACAAAATCGGAGGGCTGAGATCAATCTAATTAAATAAATTGGATATAACAGTTCAGATTCATTCAAATATAACCAACGCTCCAGATTCAATCAAACTCGAACGGATCACATGAAATCAAACGTTAATCGAATGGTCCAGATCTTTACTTTGATCGAATGGTCAGGATCAATCATATGCGATTGAATGGTTCATATCTAAATTTGAAATGAACGGTTGAGAATAATCCGAACATTTCTAAGTCAATCGGTTGACTTTTAACATGATCAAGGTGTCGATCCCTACTATATCGAATCTGATCTTTCCAAATATGATATTGAATTTTCAATCCAAGACCCGGATTGAAGAAAATTGGTGAATTTAAATGAACGGTCATGAAAAATCAGATTTAAATCTAAATCAACGGCTGAAATGGATTTGAGCATACCTAAGTCAATCGGTTGACTTTTGACATGATTAAGGTGTCGATTCGTATTATGTTGAACCTGATCCTTCCAAATATGATATTGGATCTTCGATCCAAGACTTGGATCTAAGCAAATCTGCGAATTAAAACTTCAACGGTTAATATTGATTTGTACAATTATCAGCCAATCGGATGGCTTCCAAAGTGGTCCGAATATTGATACCTATAAATTTGGACCAGATCTTTTCAGATCTACCCTTGGATTTTCCATCAGAGATCTGGATCAAAACAGATCTACAAATTAATCTTTCAACAGCTGTAATTAATTTAGATTACAGCCAATCAGATGACATCCATAGTGATCCGAATGTTTATCCTTACAAATTTAGATTAGATCCATCCAGATCCGAACTCCAATTTTCGATCAGAGATCCGGATCAAAGCAGATCTACAAATCAAATATTCAGCGGTTGAAATTAATTCTCCTGAATCTCAACTAATCCGACGACTCTCAAAATGATCTGAACATCGACTCTTACCAAATTGAGTCAAATCTTTCCGAATTTGATCTCGGATTTTTAATCAGAAGCCTAGATCTAAGTAGATTTACAAATCAGCCATCAAATTCTGAATGTTTGGTCCTATGACCCGACCCATTCATCCAAATTTTGAACTTGGCCCCTCGGCCCGTTCATCCAAACCTCGAACGTTTAGCTCTATGGCTCGTTCACCCAACTCATGCACTCAACTCATTCAAACATAGTCATGGACGATAAATACCTAACGCGTATTATTAATAATGTTGTTTGGGAGGTGCATACGTCGATACTTTGTATCGAGGCATAGTTCCTCAATGTTGTTACAACACAACTCAGATTTTTCTCCATGACTTATGATAAATGGATATCAGTTTTGCGGGTATTTTCTCAAATTGAATATCCAACAAGCCGCTGAGGCCGGATATACGTTGAATTCAAATGCTCACAAGTCATCAAGACCAAGCGCATATTGAATTCCAATGCTCATAAGTCGTCAAGACCGAGCAAATGTTGAATTCAAATGCTCACAAGTCATCAAGACCGAGCACATGTCAAATTCAAATGCTCACAATTCGTCAAGACCGAGCATATGTCAAATTCAAATGCTCATAAGTCGTCAAGACCGAGCACATGTTGAATTCAAATGCTCATAAGTCGTCAAGACCGAGCACATGTCGAATTCAAATCCCTTGGCAAAAAAAATGCTCATAAGTTGTCAAGACCGAGCACATGTTGAATTCAAATGCTCACAAGTCGTCAAGACCGAGCACATGTTAAATTCAAATGCTCATAAGTCGTCAAAACCGAACACATGTTGAATTCAAATGCTCACAAATCGTCAAGATCGAGCACATGTTGAATTCAAATACTCACGAGTCGTCAAGACCGGGCACATGTTAAGCTCAAATGCTCACAAGTCATCAAGATCGAGCACATTTCAAATTCAAATGCTCACAAGTCGTCAAGACCGAGCACATCTCGAATTCAAATGCTCATAAGTCGTCAAAACAGAGCATATGTCAAACTCAAATGCTCACAAGTCGTCAAATTAAAATATCCAACAAGCTATCATGGCCCGATATCTTTACCCAATAAGCCGTTGAGGCTGTGTATTTTTCAAAGTGAACATTTGACAAATCATTGAGACCAAATCCCTTCTAGATCCAAAATATCCAACAAGTCATTGCAAGACTGGGTATTTAGCAGATCCAAATCATCTAAGTTGATAAAGACTTCTCTTTTGTCATTTTTTTTTTCTTTCTGAGCTCATTATGTATATTTGTTTTAATATTTAATGAATTATTTTGTTTAGCCATTTTATTTTTCATAACATAGATCTCTCAATCAAAGGTGCCTTAATTTCAGGAGTAATTAATCACATGACCAAAAATGGCTCAACAAATTCTGGCACGCCCGGTGGGGCCTGGCTTCTCCTTTCATCTTTGAGATCTATGTTATGAGATAATATCATTCTTTTATACTTATACTTTTCTTGTTCTACACAGCAATGACAAAGAAACTGAACATCTTTGAAGACGTATTAATCATCGTGTATTGGGGCATACGATAGAGGACTGCTATGTTTTCAAGGATTTGGTGGGGGGGGGGGAGAGTACAAGACAGGGAAGATAACCTTGTCTAAGCAAGTACTGAATGATACCCCGATTGAACAAGCTAACGTCATTGAAACAAAAGAAATAAATTCCACACTAGGAGAAGATGAGGAATGGGATATCAGGGTGTCCAAAAAGACAATGCGACTTTTGCAAAAATTGAGACAGATGCCCGACATCGTATGGAAAGACCCTTTGACTCCAGAATGCATGCTATCAAAGTCATGCTCACTTGAGAATAAGAAGAAGAAAGAGAACACATTTTCAAAGAAGAAGAACAAGAAGAAAATCATTCCTCAGGTTGAGAAGACTGACCTCCAAAAATATATTGATTCACTAGAAGAATATGAACAAGACATACCAAAGCTCATGAAGCTTCGTCATTTTATCTCCAAAGAAGTATGGAAGGAACTGTTGGAGGAGGAAGATTATGAAGTAGAATCTTGTAGAATGATGTCTACCGCTCTAGAATCTTAAAGTCAAATTGAAGCTGAAGATCCACAACTATTTGAAAGTCCCCTTAATCTAGGGGGCCGAAACCCTAAGGGAGGCGCATATAAAAATTCGCATGGGAAGCTAGGGTTTCAAGAGATCTTAATATATCATATGATCAACTTTCGAATGCTAGTATAGAAGAGAAAGATCCATACCATCGCCATCTCTTGGATGGTGTCTTGGAAGCAGAGAGCGAGAGGATCTCCTCCAAAGGATGCACACACAAGATGAAGAAGCCGCCTACTCCCTTGGTGCTCCTTGTGCTAGCAAGGTTCCAAGAGGTGCTTGTCGTATGGAAGGAAAGAGATGTTTTTTCTACTTGGCCGAATCCTCTCCTAGAGACTTGAAGTCGTCACCACACAAGAGTGTGTCGAGAGAGAAGGGCGAGAGGCGAGAATAGAGCTTCCCTTTTGCGTGAACGTGAGGCGTGGTCACGTTTAGAGAAGTGCTATCTAAAAATAGCAAAGTCTCCAATTCATGCGACCATGAATTTTCCTTAACGCTATTAGCTCTCCCCTTTGAACCATGCGCTCATATGATGAGCCGGTTCAAGTTGGTTCAGTTTAAGAAACCAAATAAGCCAAGCAATTAGTCTAGATCTCAATTAAACCCTAAGGCTTCAGATCTAACCATTGATCTCTCGATGCTTCTGATCTCACCGATCTAGCATCCATTCTCTCAATCGAAGCTTACCGATCTCAAGCCCTAATCAATCAAACATGATCAGACCAGATCTCACTTACAATCAGAGACTAAATTCCTTTAAACTGAACTTGAACAATTCAGTCCACACGATCTGACTTAAGTAAGCCATATCATCAAATTGTGCGACCCTGAGGGTTTCCTTTAAATGTCGGTAACGATAACTTACGTTACCACGAACAGTGAGGGGTATCTAGCAACACATCACTGTCTCCCGATATAAAGAAAAGAGTCTTCCAAGACTACACCCAAACAACAGCACAAGTGTGAATCCAACTCACAAGGCATGCATGATTCCTTTGCCACTGGATGTTCTTATTGGACAAGCGTATCAAGCTTGTAACTCCAATATAATGAGCATGATTAGATCAGATGAACATAGTCACCTGGGTATGGCCATACACTATTCTCAATCATCTCATCCAGGGGGCCCCTTTAGAACATCACACTCCTTAAACAAGGAGACGGCAATCCTTTGTCTATCACTAGTGCCCTAACCTGACTCAAGCTCACCATCCAAGATAGTCTATAACCATTATGTTTCAAATGATATTGAACTACCTCAAAACAATGACAATCATCATTTAGAAACACAAGTGATCTCAAGTCAGAGGACATGTGCCACTTGTAGCAAACAAGGATTATTCACATTGTGACAAGCAATTGAATATCCAAATAGGGTCTGTCCAGTACATCCAATGTACCCATGAGTCTATATCTTATTCTATGCTCGAAGCATCCTATAAGATTAGAACACATATTAGTCTCAATCATATCAAGGCTGTCTCATGTTCACCAAGATATATCAACTAAGGACTTAACTGCATGTCAGCCTAGCTGAACAGCTTTGAGACATTATTCAGAAGTACAATTATTGCAGCAGACAATGTAACAACCTGAATAACAACCATGCCTTTATAAACATAAGAGTTTATACATGATACTGATAGAATCCCAAGGCCTCAAACATTAGCCTTAAGGGCATACCCCAACAATCTCCCACTTGCACTTAATCTAATGGTTGAGAAATCTCAAACCCATATTATTACAGTGCTTCTCATGCTTCTGCTGCGCCAGAGGCTTGGTAAGCGGGTCAGCCAGATTGTCATCTGTATGAACCTTGCAGACTTTGATCTCGCCACGATCTATGATCTCCCGGATCAAATGAAACCGTCTCTGTATGTGCTTGGACTTCTGGTGCGACCGTGGTTCCTTTGCTTGTGCGATTGCTCCAGTGTTATCACAGAAGATAACCAAAGGATCTGTACTCGAAGGAACGACACCAAGTTCTCTCACGAACTTACGAATCCATACTGCCTCCTTGGATGCTTCCGAGGCTGCAACATACTCGGCTTCTGTTGTGGAATCAGCAACAGTTGACTGTTTGAAACTCTTCCACACCACTGCTCCTCCATTCAAGCTAAAAACATAGCCTGATTGCGATCGGAAATCATCCTGGTCAGATTGGAACGAAGCGTCAGTATATCCTTCAATACTGAGTTCTTCCTGACCACCATATACCAAGAACATGTCTTTGGTCCTCCGCAGATATTTTAAAATGTTCTTGACCGCAATCCAGTGCGCCTGACCTGGATTACTTTGGAACCGACTGGTCACGCTTAACCCGTAAGCGACGTCTGGGCGAGTACACAACATCGCATACATAATGGACCCAATAGCCGAAGCATAAGGCGTATTGTCCATTTCATCTTTCTCAGTCTGTGTTTGTGGACACTGACTCTTTGAAAGATTCAGACCATGTCTGACTGGAAGATATCCTCTTTTAGAATTCTCTAAATGAAATCTCTCCAGGACTTTATCGATGTAAGTACTCTGGCACAGCCCGAGAAGCCTCTTAGATCTATCCCTGTAGATCTTCACACCTAACACATAGGCTGCTTCTCCTAGATCTTTCATCTGGAAACACTTCCTTAACCATGCCTTAACCGCATGCATTTCGGGAATGTCATTTCCAATGATCAAGATATCATCGACGTAGAGGACTAGGAAAGTAATCACGCTCCCACTAAACCTCTTATATACACACGGGTCATCCTCGTTCTTGATGAAACCAAACTCAGAGATTGATTCATCAAAACGAATATTCCAGCTTCTCGATGCTTGTTTAAGTCCATAAATAGACTTCTTTAACTTGCATATCTTATGACGATCTGATGGATTAGTGAAACCTTCTGGTTGTGTCATATACACATCCTCATCTAGATTTCCATTCAGGAAAGCTGTCTTCACATCCATTTGCCAAATCTCATAATCATAATATGCTGCTATCGCGAAAAGAATCCGAATAGACTTAAACATGGCTACAGGTGAGAAAGTTTCATCATAATCTATCCCGTAGATTTGTTTGAAACCTTTCGCAACTAGCCTGCCTTTATAGGTAACCACGTTACCATCCATGTCAATCTTCTTCTTGAAGATCCATTTACAGCCTATAGGGATTACTCCCGGAGGCGGATCAACCAAATCCCAAACTTGGTTATCTGACATGGAGTCCATCTCGGCACGCATAGCTTCAAGCCATCTCGCTGACTCCGGTCCACTGACCGCATCCGCATAAGTGAGGGGTTCATCATTATCAATGATGTAGACTCCGTCATAGCGCACAGGCTGTCGACGGATCCTTCCCGATCTTCGCGGTTCCCGTGATATCTGAGCCTCAGGTTGTTCAATAACCTGATCCACCGGCTCAGGCTCATCCAACTGTGCTTGACTACTTTGTTCTTCCTCTGGATTCTCATCCAGCTTTATTTCTCTCCCACTGGCCTCTTGCAGAAGAAACTCCTTCTCAAGAAATATGGCCGTCCGAGCAACAAATACCTTGTTCTCTTTGGGATCGTAGAAATAATAACCCTTAGTTTCCTTAGGGTAACCGACAAAGATACATTTGTCAGATCTGCTCTCTAGTTTCCCAGAGGCGAGCTTTTTGACATAAGCCTCGCAGCCCCAGATCCTGATAAATGTCAAGCTCGGCTGTTTCCCATACCATAACTCATATGGCGTCTTAAAAACTGCCTTGGATGGCACTCGGTTTAGTACCTTTGCAGCTGTTTCCAGTGCAAATCCCCAAAAGGAATATGGAAGAGTAGCCTGACTCATTATAGAACGAACCATATCAAGTAACGTTCTATTTCTCCTCTCGGACACACCATTCCATTGTGGTGTTCCTGGCGGAGTGAGCTGTGAGATAATCCCACACTCCTTTAGATAGTCATTAAATTCTCGACTTAGGTATTCTCCACCTCGATCAGAACGAAGTGCCTTGATATTTCGGCCTAGCTGATTCTGTACTTCATTCTTGAACTCTTTGAACTTGTCAAAAGATTCACTTTTATGTCTCATTAAATAGACATAACCATATCTACTGAAATCATCAGTAAATGTGATGAAGTATTGATAGCCACCTCTGGCATGTTTACTAAATGGCCCACACACATCACTGTGTATAAGGTCAAGTAAACCTGAAGCCCTTTGACCTTTGTTAGGAAAAGGTGACTTCGTCATTTTACCCATTAAACAAGCTTTGCATGTATCAATCTCCTCATAGGAGAATGATCCCAGCAGTCCATGATCATGCAACCGCTTAATGCGTTTCTTGTTAATATGGCCTAAACGACTATGCCATAGCAAGGTGCTGTCATCAGCATACTTGGCTTTCTTAATATCAATATTTTATATAGAACATTCCATGTCCAACATGAATAACCCATTGTTAATTGAACCAGTAGCATAAACAATATTATCAAAAGTTAAAACACACTTTGAAATATTGCATTCAAAGGAAAATCCCTTCCTGACAAGAGCAGGAATGGAGATAATATTCTTAGTAATGCTGGGAACAAAATAACAACTGTTTAGTTCTAATACAAGTCCAGATGGCAAAGAGATGAAATAGTCTCCTACAGCAACAGCAGCAACCCGTGCCCCGTTTCCAACTCGTAGGTCCACCTCATGCTGTCCCACCTGTCTTCTTCTCTTGAGTTCCTGTACATTTGAACAAATGTGAACTCCACATGCAGTGTCCAACACCCATGATATAGAAGAAGATGAAACCATAACTTCCGTCACGTATATACCTGAGCCAGAAGCGATGCTTCCCCTCTTATCTCCTTGGAGCGCTTTACAGTTCTTTTTCTAGTGACCCAGCTGGCCACAGTGGAAACATCTGTATTCCTTGGACCGCTTGACTTTTTGCTTCAGAGCCTTGCTGTAGCTCTTGACAGGGGTCTTGCCCTTCTTCCCCTTCTTCTTGTTGTTCCTTGAAGGAACCATTAAGACAGAGGTTGAAGGCTTTCCCTTCAGAGTTTCCTCAGTAGTCAAGAGCATATTCAGCAGCTCTGCCGGAGTGCAATCGATTTTGTTCATATTAAAGTTAATGATGAACGCATCGAAAGAGGGCGGGAGAGACTGCAGAATAATGTCTACAGCAAGCTCCTGATTGATGGTATGCCCCAGTTTCTCTAGAGCCTCCTTGTGCCCAATCATCTTGAGCACGTGAGCTCCCACTGGGCTCCCTTCAGCCAGTTTGCTCTGAAAGAAAAGCTTGGTCAAATTATAGCGTTCAGTCCTCGCCTGTGCAGCATACAGCATCTTGAGGTTCGCTATAATCTCTATAGCCGACATATCCTCATGCTGACGCTGCAGCGGTGGCGTCATAGACGCTAGCATCAGGCAAGCGACATCAATGCTATCATTGACGTGCTTTTCATAAGCTTCCCGAACCGCCCTTGCGGCGTTCGGAGCGGGTTGAGGCGGTATTGCCGTCTCGAGGACATACAGTTTCCTCTCTGCCTTAAGAACAATCTTAAGGTGTCCGAACCAGTCTGAGAAGTTTGGCCCAGCAAACTTCTCCCGTTCCAGTAGGGATCGCACATTGAAGCTCATGGTGTTCGTTGCTGCAGGTATCTACAACAATGCAAGAACAGCAAGGTCAGTATCAATGTAAAGAATCAATTCAGGACTTTAGAATGATTCTTTTTCTCACTATTTTATCTGGCTGAAAAATCCAGCAAAACAGCCCGAAAGAGTAGAACTCTTTTAGTGAGATGGGATCCAGATTTCATACTTGGTCTCCGCGTCCCGCTCAGGCGAGATAAGATGCACAGAGAGTACAAGCACTAATTTCTGGTAGGCTGTCCCAGCCAATCGCCAACCCGTGCGATTCCCCTTCATTTGGGCAATCCAGCAGACTGTGCCAACTGAGTTGGTACAACACAATCTCTGACCCCACAGATGGCTGCCTCCATGCGCTACCATATGCGCCACATATGTAGCCTACATGGTCAAGCTGACCCGACCTACTCCCTGGACCACCACGTGCTATGCTGAGCAACGAGAAGCGATAAATCCCTTCTCTGTAACACGCAGGTGTAATCCCGCACCGTCTGAAGATAGATGGACGTGCCCACTGAGTGGGTACAACACGGCTCCAGCGATAATCAGAACAGTGAGGTTTCGCGTCAGAAGGCATACGAGCTTGATATTTTAGCGTTGGATTTTAACGGTCTTTTATTTTCTTCACTATCATGCAATTCCTATGGTGATAGCAGAAGATAAACAAATCATGCTGTTCTACTTATTTAAACAATAAAAGAAAGCATGGATCTTATGTGGTAAAAGCCCATAGCCTAAGTAAGACCTTAATTAACTTAAGTCTTCACTTGCTTTTCTTCTTCATGGGTCTTTTGCTGCTCATCTGGCCCAAACCAGGGCTCAAGCGCCATTTGCAGCTGAGGTGTGCCCACCAGGGAAAATGCGCCTGGTCCCAGAGTCGAACCTTGGACCTCCCTCCTGGTCTAGCATCAAGCTGCATGCGCCTCTGCCAAGTGTACTCTGTGCTCTTGTCTGATTAACTTACAAATTAATCTATCTAGACAAGATTGACTCGCAGGTCAATTACATTTTATAAATTAAAAACAATGTGATGCGCAGATCACAATAATTAATTTACATTTTAATACAGGCACGCAGGCCCCAGCACAGCACACATTTAACATGGGCAGCCCACATAAGAATAAATAAACAAGCATAGGCATCAATCAACATGTGATCCAATCATGAAAATTAAATTTCGAAAACCCCATAGGCATCAATTTTAATTTTCTTATATGCCCTCACTACCTTACAACGGTCCATTACTAGGGATCCACTCATCCAACCTAGTCAGATCCAGTGCCCTTGCATGCACCAAGTCCTAACCGACTTGAGTCGACCAAAAGGTCAACCATGCATGCACCAGGGCTGAACAACCCTCATGAGTTCTGGCAAGCGGGTGTGACCCCGGGCCTAACTCATGTGTGTTCACTAGTCGTCTCAATCAGACACCGCTACACGCCTGTCTGCAGTCGACCTATAGCCACCAGATGCTTGCGCACAGGTGCTATCTGGTCAACCCATCAAGGCTGTCAGATGGTCTGATCAGACATTTTGGATCTAACCTAGGGGATGACTTCAACCCTAATAACCCGTCTAAGGGTTTACAGTAAGGCCTTAGATCTATAGTGAGTCGCGCATGTCATGAAAGTTTTGAAAACAAAAACTAAAACATGTAAAGCATGCGCCAACAAAAGTTCATCTCATACATGCGTCACAAACAAAATACATCTATCTATGTATTTTCGCATGATGAGAAATATTAGATCTAAACATTCAACATACATGGATCACCATAAGCAATCATATGAATATATAAAAACCACGCCTCTGATACCAATTGAAAGTCCCCTTAATCTAGGGGGCCGAAACCCTAAGGGAGGCGCATATAAAAATTCGCATGGGAAGCTAGGGTTTCAAGAGATCTTAATATATCATATGATCAACTTTCGAATGCTAGTATAGAAGAGAAAGATCCATACCATCGCCATCTCTTGGATGGTGTCTTGGAAGCAGAGAGCGAGAGGATCTCCTCCAAAGGATGCGCACACAAGATGAAGAAGCCGCCTACTCCCTTGGTGCTCCTTGTGCTAGCAAGGTTCCAAGAGGTGCTTGTCGTATGGAAGGAAAGAGATGTTTTTTCTTCTTGGCCGAATCCTCTCCTAGAGACTTGAAGTCGTCACCACACAAGAGTGTGTCGAGAGAGAAGGGCGAGAGGCGAGAATAGAGCTTCCCTTTTGCGTGAACGTGAGGCGTGGTCACGTTTAGAGAAGTGCTATCTAAAAATAGCAAAGTCTCCAATTCATGCGACCATGAATTTTCCTTAACGCTATTATCTCTCCCCTTTGAACCATGCGCTCATATGATGAGCCGGTTCAAGTTGGTTCAGTTTAAGAAACCAAATAAGCCAAGCAATTAGTCTAGATCTCAATTAAACCCTAAGGCTTCAGATCTAACCATTGATCTCTCGATGCTTCTGATCTCACCGATCTAGAATCCATTCTCTCAATCGAAGCTTACCGATCTCAAGCCCTAATCAATCAAACATGATCAGACCAGATCTCACTTACAATCAGAGACTAAATTCCTTTAAACTGAACTTGAACAATTCAGTCCACACGATCTGACTTAAGTAAGCCATATCATCAAATTGTGCGACCCTGAGGGTTTCCTTTAAATGTCGGTAACGATAACTTACGTTATCACGAACAGTGAGGGGTATCTAGCAACACATCACTGTCTCCCGATATAAAGAAAAGAGTCTTCCAAGACTACACCCAAACAACAGCACAAGTGTGAATCCAACTCACAAGGCATGCATGATTCCTTTGCCACTGGATGTTCTTATTGGACAAGCGTGTCAAGCTTGTAACTCCAATATAATGAGCATGATTAGATCAGATGAACATAGTCACCTGGGTATGGCCATACACTATTCTCAATCATCTCATCCAGGGGGCCCCTTTAGAACATCACACTCCTTAAACAAGGAGACGGCAATCCTTTGTCTATCACTAGTGCCCTAACCTGACTCAAGCTCACCATCCAAGATAGTCTATAACCATTATGTTTCAAATGATATTGAACTACCTCAAAACAATGACAATCATCATTTAGAAACACAAGTGATCTCAAGTCAGAGGACATGTGCCACTTGTAGCAAACAAGGATTATTCACATTGTGACAAGCAATTGAATATCCAAATAGGGTCTGTCCAGTACATCCAATGTACCCATGAGTCTATATCTTATTCCATGCTCAAAGCATCCTATAAGATTAGAACACATATTAGTCTCAATCATATCAAGGCTGTCTCATGTTCACCAAGATATATCAACTAAGGACTTAACTGCATGTCAGCCTAGCAGAACAGCTTTGAGACATTATTCAGAAGTACAATTATTGCAGCAGACAATGTAACAACCTGAATAACAACCATGCCTTTATAAACATAAGAGTTTATACATGATACTGATAGAATCCCAAGGCCTCAAACATTAGCCTTAAGGGAATACCCCAACACTATTACCAGAACAACTTGAAAAATTGGGTTGTCTGACCATAGCTGAAAGCTCTAAAGCTATTGCTGCCATGAAAATGGGTATCTGTAACACAATCAACTTGGAGAGTGACTCTGAAGAGGAATTCTTGTCTGCTTATTTGTATGATGAGACACCCACCACCCAAGCCAGTAAGCAAATAAAGGAGACTTGTCAAATGAATCTTAGAAGCGGTAAAATCATAACGGGACATTTGGCAGATAAAGAAAAAGAGAAACTCAAGCGAAAACAAATTGAAATACAAGAATTAGATGATAATGCAGCACATCCGCCAACGAAATTGTCTCCTTCTGAGTACAACATTCTATCTCATTTGAGAAAAGTCCATGCTTTTCTCAGTATATATGATGCTTTAATGATGTCCTAGGAATTGAGAGACTTTCTCATTTATGCCTTGCAAAATCCTCAGAAGTTTCAAACATTCTTTTTTTTTTTGCCAAAAGTTTCAAACATTCTTTGTAGATGCTGATATCAAGGAAGCATTGCATACATACACAACATCATTTATCAGTTTCAACAATGATGATATGCTTTTAGGGATCTCACTGTTGGGAAACCCCGGGGATATTTATAAATGTTTATCAAATAAAACATACACACAATGGAAGCATATCCCCGAAACAGGCCGATCCCAAAAACCCAATGAAGATCGCCTTGCGAGAGGGTCGACACGATGAGAGGAGAAAGTACCTCAGAGCAATTATGAGCGATGTCGATGTAGACACCCAAGCGTGCACCTTCTGTAGTCTCACACACACGGATGCCTCGAGTCCTCTTCTTCCACGCCCGATGCTAGCTCGGGAAGAAGATCCAAGCCTTGAGTCCTTCTTCACAACTTGCGGCCATTCAAGAGAAATTGCGCCAAGATGAAGAGGTTGGGAGAAGATGAAGTTGCCAAGCCCAAGTCTTCCTTGCACCAAGAGGAAAGAAGAGAGGAGGCTTTGCGGCTTCAAGGTGGAAGAGATGCGCCACTTGATGCTCTCGCCCTTTACTTTCTCACGCCAAGAGGAAGGGATGCTCTTGCATATTCTGATGTCTCTTGAGCATGTGTGGCAACAAGACAAGTATATAGGCGCAATTACATTAGGAGATGCGGCTAGGGTAAGTGGGGATGTCAATTAGGGTTATATGATAAGGTAAGACTCCAAGCCCTTTCCATATTCATCTTCCCATCAGCCATATGCATTTGACACTTGCCTAAACAAGCCCAAGGAACCATATGCGCCCCAAGCCTTGCCATAGAGGCAAGGTTACCATCCAAGGAAGAAGGGGGAGGCACCATATCCTTCCTTATGAAGCAATATGCACTACCTACACCCCATTATGCCCTTAGGCGCCAATGGGGTTAGGTTTATCCCCATTATACCCTTATGCCCAATTCTCTCTTCATGATAACTTGTTATTGGGCCTCATTGGGTAATGAACTAGCCCAAACTTCATTGCACAAGTTGATTAAGCCATTTGATCCAATCCAATGCAACCATAACTCAAATGTGACCAACTATAGTCAATTTCGGGTCAACCTGCCAAAAATAAAGTTTGGCTCCAATAAGTCTCTTCCATCTCATCAGGCCCATTGGTGCTTATGAAATCTCCCAAATTGATCCGAACTATCCAATAACTCGATCATAAGGCTTCCCGATCAATATGAGAACTCGAGTATCAAGGTGTACGACCCTATAGGTTCCTCTGACATTGGCAGTGCTGACCTAAGGTCACCACAAGCAATGAGTGACACCTAGCAGTGCATCACTGCTACCCAAGTCATCGGAATGGATATCAACATCAACATCCCCATCATCGCAACTTGATACAGATGCATTACAGTTCTTTGCCAAACTGATATCCGATTGGGGAAGTGTGTCACCACTTGTTTTTACCCAATCTCATGGTTATGACTAAATCAGGTTCTCACCTGGGTATGACCATACACTTTCAGTCATAGAACCATAGGGGGGCCCTATGGATATTATGCTTCCCTTAGGAAGGGGCAAATCCTTTATCTGTACATTGACCTTCTCGTATGGGTCGTTGTATGCTCAATGACAATCGTTATGACCTCCCAATGTTGGGGTGTGCCCTTAAGGCTAATGTTTGAGGCCTTGGGATTATATCAGTATCATGTATAAACTCTTTGTTTATAAAGGCAATGGTTATTATTCAGGTTGTTACATCATCTGCTGCAATATGTATACTTCTGAATAATGTCTCAATGCTGTTCAGCTAGGCTGACATGCAGTTAAGTCCTTAGTCGAGATATCTTGGTGAACTTGAGACAGCCTTGATATGATTGAGACTAATATGTGTTCTAATCTTATAGGATGCTTCGAGCATGGAATAAGATGTAGACTCATGGGTACATTGGATGTACTGGACAGACCCTACTAGGATATTCAATTGTTTGTCACAATGTGAATAATCCTTGTATGCAAACAAGTGGCATATGTCCTCTGACTTGAGATCACTTGTGTTTCTAAATGATGATTGTCATTGTTTTGAGGTAGTTCGATATCATTTGAAACATAATGGTTATAGACTATCTTGGATAATGATCATGAGTCAGGTTAGGACACTAGTGATAGATATAGGATTGCCGTCTCCTTGATAGGAGTGTGATGTTCTAAAGGGGCCCCCCTGGATGAGATGATTGAGAAAGTGTATGGCCATACCCAGATGACTATGTTCATCTGATCTAATCATTCTCATCATATTGGAGTTACAGGCTTGACACGCTTGTCCAATAAGAACATCCAGTGGCAAAGGAATCAAGTATGCCTAGTGAAGTGGATTCACACTTGTGCTGTGGTTTGGGTGTAGTCTTCAGAGACAGTGATGTGTTGCTAGATACCCCTCGCTGTTCGTGATAACGTAAGTTATCGTTACCAACATTTAAAGGAAACCCTTAGGGTCGCACAATTTGATGATATGGCTTACTTAAGTCAGATCGTGTGGACTGAATTGTTTTGGTTCAGTTTAAAGGAGTTTAAACTCTGATTGTAAGTGAGATCTGGTCTGATCATGTTTGATTGATTAGGGCTTGAGATCGGTAAGCTTCGATCGAGAGTATTGATGCTAGATCGGTGAGATCAAGAGCATCAAGAGATGAACGGTTAGAACTTGAACCATTTGGTTCAAAGAGATCTAGACCGTGGTTTAGGCTGATTTGGTTCGATCTTTGAACCAAATGCATTGGACCGAATTGGATTGAACCGGTTCACACATGTGTGATCGCATGGTTCAATATGAAAGAGTTTTGGGCGGTTTGCATTGAGTGGGCGCATGGCTTCATGACTTTCCATATTTGGAAGTCATGTAACGCCACATCTCTACACAACGCCTCAACGCATCTTCGGTTCTGGTCTTGTCGCCTATCCACTCTTGCGTTGTCTTGTCTTCACGAAAAGGAGGAAGAAGAGCTTCATCGCCCTAGCCGCAAGAGATCTCATCTCCTCCACACGAAGGACTCCTTGAAGCTTTGCTAGCACAAAGACGCCAAGGGAGTAGCCATCTCTCATCTTGTGTGCGCGACTTTGGAGGAGAGCCAATTCGCCCTCTTGCTTCCAAGGCACCATCCAAGCGATGGCTATGGTATGATCCATTGTTGTTCTACACAAGTCCATGAAAGTTAATCATATGACATGCATTCGATCTTAGAAACCCTAATATCCGCTTGCAAAATCATGATATGCGCCCCCTTAGGGTTTCGCCCCCCTTAGATTTAGGGGTTTTCACCCAACTATGGTGAGGTGTTAGGTTGTATCAAAGCATGTTCCTAACCATACAGAAGAGTCAATGACCTCAAGTCAGGGAATCAATGCATCTCCTGTCACTTGTGAGGATAGCTCATGATACCAAGTCATTGCCTCACAGCGGGTCAGTCTAGTATATCTATCACTGATATACCCATATGTCTGCGTTAGCACCTCGTGCCTAACCAGCCTATATACCAGTCTCACAAGTACCAGAGCTGTCACATATCCACTAAGGTATATTGACTGGGGATAAGAGTTTGAACACAGATCCAATCTATCTTCAGGAACATTATCATGTAAGAACACAATCGCAGATGTAAACTAAACATGTTATACCCTAGTACCAAGACTAGAATATAACTAAAGCAATCTATTATAACTTTAAAATCTAGGAACAACAACATAAGATTGACTGCTACAAAATATTTTTACAAAATCTCTTTACATCAGAGTACACTTTTTACAACACTCAGATCTCAGCTAATAACTATTTAATATAAGTCTCACAAAATCTTCAAGAATAATTCCTCAAGCAATACTTAAATCCATGTCTTGTTTTCCTTAGTCTAGACTGTTGGTGTATATGCCCTGAAGACCAATGTATGGAGATGGTCAGACATTGTTTGAATGTACTTTGATAGAATTATTACTCTTTACATAGGCATAGTCGTTATTATGCAGACTTCTCTACCTGCGTTGATGTATTAAGTTGCATAAATAATGTCCCAGGAGTTTGGATTGGATCCATTCTCATAAGCTATCCCCAGACAAGGTACCTTAGCAGATATGGGACAGCTTTGGTACATGTGAGACTGGTGTATGGACTGGTTAGGTGCGGGGCACAGTAACGCAGACATACAGGTGCATTGGATGCACTGGAGTGATCCACCGTGAGGATTGACTTGTCTAGTCAACAAGTCAATCTCACATGTAGGAGGTTTGCATTGATCCTTAGACTTGAGGTATTCATGTCTAGATTTGATGATGGGTATGCTTTGATACAGTCTTACGTCTCTCCGTAATTGGGAGACCAAAACGACTGTCATTGGGCATGTCATAAGTCACGTAGAGACATGGATGACCAATAGTAGGATTTGCCCCTTCCTTCAGAGGAAGCATGATATCCACTTTGGGGCGCCCCACCTTATTGGTGCATGACAGGAATGTGTGGCCACACTTGTTAAGTCATGACCAATGCATTGGATTGATAAACTTGAGACTAATCCAATGGCAGGATATCAGTTTAGGCAAAGGGATCTATAATGCATGGGAATCCTCGTTGCTTGTTAGGAGTTGTTGCCATAATGACTTAAGTCCTATGACATGGGTAGTAGTGATGTGTTGCTAGATACCCCTCACTACTTATGATGTTTACATCATTGCCATCGTCATATGGATCCTATGGGGTCACACGCAATAGACTCTTGACGTTGCTTTAATCAGAAGCCTTAGGATCAAGTTATTGGATAACATGGATCCATTTGGAAGATTTCATCAGCGCCAATGGGCCTGATGAGTTGGAAGAAGGTTATTGGAGCCAAACTTCATTTTTGGCAGGTTGACCCGAAATTGACTTAGATTGGTCACATTTGGAGTAGGGTTGCATTGGGTTGGATCCAATGGCTTAATCAATCCATGCCATGAATTTTGGGCTAGCTAATTATCCAATGAGGCCCAATAATTAGTTGTCATGAAGAGAGAATTGGCTAAAAAGGGTATAATGGGGAGAAGTCTTCACCCATTAGCGCCTAGGGGCATAATGGGGTGAAGTGGGCGGTTTTGCTTCATTAAGGAAGTAAAAGGCGCCTTGCCCTTTCTCCCTTGATGGAAACCTTGCCTCTAAGGCAAGTCTTGGGGCTAATATGGCTTGAGAACTTTTATGGGAAGTTCCTAGGCGCATATGGATGTTGGGAAGAGGTATATGGTAAAGTCTTGGAGACTTACCTTACCTCAAACCCTAATTTCTCCCAAGACATCACCCTAGCCGAATTCCTCTTGCTTGTTGCGCCTAGCCCTTCTCCTTGGATGGAAAGAATACCTTTAAGGAATGTCTTGGGCTGATATGGCTATTAGGCAAATAAGGATAAGTTGAATGAGGTTTATGGCAAAGTCTTGGAGACTTTCCTTACCACAAACCCCTCTCATCCTAGCCGCCCACTTGGCATGATCTTGGCCCTCCCTAAACCGCCTCTTGGCTTATAAAAGGGACCCTAGCTGCCCCCTCTCAATGGTTCGAATGCTTGGAGACGTGAACATACATAGAGGGGCGAGAACAAGGGCAAAGGGCGACAACATCAAGGTGGCGCAACCTTTCTTCCTACTGGTGGCCGCAAGTCTTCTCCTTCCTCTCCTCTTGGCGTGACTTGGAGAAGGACTTGGTGGCGCCACTTCATCTTATTCTTCCTAAGGGCCGAAACTCTTCTTCTCCCTCTTCTCTTGGAGTGAAGAGGATAAGGAGTTGGCGGCATCTTCCTTGCACTTGGCGCATGATCCTTGGAGGTGGCGCAAGAGAAGTGAAGGAACCATAAGGCTTGATTCTCTTCCCGAGGCTAGCACCAAGCGTGGAAGGGAGCAACGATCAAGGAGTCGACGCGTGGATACTTGTGGAAGGCGAACACTTGGGCGCCTTCAACATGGCTTCGGCATCTAGACAAGCAAAAGAGGTACATCTCTAACACATCCTTGTGTCTTCTCTCTCGCATGGATCCTTGGGACCGGAATATGTTTCGGGTGTAATGATTCTTCCGCTACATCCTGGGACTGCAAAATTTTAAATTACACCCGGTATTCCCTAACAGTGGTATCAGAGGTACTTGCGAGAAACACAAGGTGTACGTTTGCTTGTGTGAAAAATTTTTTGGAAAATTTTTCTTCTAACCATGCGCGTTTCACGTAGAAAGCATTTTCATCCAGACCTCTCTTCTCATCTTTGTGGCCGAAACTTGGATTTTGTTTATGATTGATTTAAGACCAAAGGCGCACGTGGTTTTGTCAAGTAGGATGGGCATTGTGTCTTCGGACTGGCCGGGTCTCTTGATCTGACAAAACTGCCAGCCGATAGGGTCTATGAAATCATCATGGAACTTGATCTAAATTTTGGCATAAATTTAGTTAAGAGAGTGCTTTGGATGATGTTGGCGCATAAGATGTTAAAATTTGATTTTTTCTGAATTTTCAAATTTTACATGCGCCACTTGATTGGGTTGATATGGTCATAGCGAGTGCCCTCCTGTGTTGTGATGTGGAAGCATGTTTCCACTTGTGATGAATGCTTGTAAAATCTCTTTCCACCTGCGTGTGGTTCTCTCCCTATCTTGTTGTAAAGAATTTTTCATCCTGTTTAGAATAGATGTAGAATTATATGATAGGTTAAGGCTTCATCTTGACAACAAGGAGTCTTCATCATTCGGAGTTAGAAGTGGCGCCAGCTTTGGAAGCGTGGTGATGGACTTGCGGCTGAAGAAAGGACACATGCTTTCGGCTTCTGGCATGGGCTGATCTGCTTTAGGGACTCACAACCCTTGGATGCGCGATAACATGTCACATGGCTCGTGACAAGTTATGTGTATGAAAAGGGCTATGACCATATCGACCAAAAATAGCATGCGTGTGATGGTTTATTATTTTGTCCATAGCATGCCTGTGATGTTTTTCCTTTGCTGCCATAACCATAGGAAAACTGCATGCTAGAAAAGAATAAAACAAACATACAAAAACTCTCAATACAATATCAAGTCGATAGCCTTCTAACGCGTAGCCCTCATCAAACTATCGATCGGTGGTGTTGTGAACTGTTTCCCACCCTCGTGGGACACACCCACTTATCTTTAGAAGGTGTGTGGTGACAATGATTTACCCAGTCCAGTTTTAACCTGGGCGTGCCTTCGCAAGGAAATTCGTTGACCCTGGGCATAACGGTTAGGACCAGACTTGACTAGTTTTTCATATGATGAATCACTAGAGGCAGCTGTTGAGAGGATAGGGTTCTGTGTTGTATCCATCCCTCGCTAGACACAGGGCGCCTAGTTTGTCTTAACTAAGAGGAATTGTGCATGGCACAATTGGCTGGTATGCCTACCTAAGGAAGCATGAGACTCTCTGTGCATCCCAACTCACCCTCGTGAGTCGCGGAGACCTTATGTGAAATTAGGATCCTACTCACTTATTTCCATGTTGAGTTTGAGAGTTCTCAACTGGTTTTGGAAGTAGTGGGAGCATAGCATTTAATTTAAAGTCCTTGTTAAATGCTTTATCATTGTACTTATTTTACTTATTTGCTTATTGTAGATGGCATCTCCTGATCTAAGATTGAAACTTTATAAAAATAAATTGGATGGGACAAATTGGACAAATTGGTTCAAAATTTTATCGAAGATACTGGAACAAGAGAATAAGGTGCATCTTCTTGAAAGACCTTCATCCCAGCCCAGTGTGTATTTCACTAATGAGTGGGAGTGGAATGTCTATCTTAAACATTGTGAAGATAACGAACAGTACACTGCTCTTGTCTTAGAATGCATGACCCCAAAGGTCAAGGTTGAATGTGATGAGATGGGGATTTATGATCTTATCATACATCTCAAAGGTCTCTTCACACCATGCTCTATAGACAATGATCAGGAGAGTTCTGTTGGATCTTCAGAGTGCATGCCTGAATCTGAGAATAACCATGGTTCTGTATCTTCGAAGCTAATACTTCGGAAGACTGGGAATGCATGGGTATTTCGAAGAGGATTAATGGCCAAGAAGTGCATGGCAAAGAAGAAGGGATGTAATCCATCCGCTTCAGGTATTGTGTTACCGAGGTCTTTTGTCTACTTCTTATTCATGGGTACTGGGTACCGTATGTGAGGCTCACATATGTTTTACATGTGCAGGAGCTCAAAGGAAGTAGGACGAAGAGGCTTGATGGGATCAACTCTTGGGTCAGGGACGGAGCATTGGATGCTGCTGTTGATATCATCTCACTGTCTTGAAGACTTTATATAGAACTTTGCTATTATGTATCAGCTTATGTATTAGAACATCATTCCTTTTGGAAAGGATTTCAGTTTGAAATAATATATGATATTTTCTGAGATGTTCTATTGAAGTGATACAGTTGACAATAGTTTGTGGTTCTATATGTAACACAAGATCAGATCCAATGATTCAATAAACACCCTCTTATAGCATTGTCTCTTGAACCATAGAACAATGGTTACATCCAAAGGTCTATGGACTATTGGGATCATTGTCCTTTCAGGATTATGATACATGTGAGCCTAGTTCAAAGGAACAATATGACAGATGCTGCCTTCACCATAAAGGGTGGAAGGACTATTGGCTTGTTGGATCTATTACATAACAATGTATGTGGACCCATATAAACAAGCACTAAGAGGTGTTACTTGCTTCATCAGGTATGGGTATGCCTTATCCAACCTAAGAACTTTGGAAAAATCTAAGAAGTTCACAAATGAAGTATTGAGTCAAATTGAAGGATCTATTAAAGCATTTTGATTAGATCAAGGTGATTAGTGAAGAATTTGATGACTGTCCTAAGAAGTGTGGAGTTATCTCACAGCTTACTTAGTACACTGTGAATTTCAAAGAAAGAAAAATGAACACATTGGATGCCGTTCCATCTTTGAATAGTCATGCAAATATACTACTGTGATGCCATGCAAACAGATGTACTGCCACTCCATAAGAAAATGTCTAAGTTAGCTTTTGAGTTGCGAACTGCAAATATCTCATTTCTTCAATGGAATTGGTAATGTAATGTGCAATGATTCAAAAGTATGTGTTTGTGGTGCACTGTAAAGTGCTAATTCTATCCCAAAGAGAACAAAATATTTGTTGCTCAAACTACTGTCTCTCTTGAGAAAGTATTTCTTTTGAAAGAAGCTAGTGGGAGTAGATTTGATTTGGATAAGGTCCAGAATCAACCACAATACAATTAGACACAAATGGAGAGTAAAATCTCACATACAGGTTGAAAGTCAACCTGAGGTTCAAGTAACACAGGAACCACATAAGTCTGGATCGATTCGATATGCTGGGCATGACGAATTTTTCATCAAGGATGAACCTAAGACTTATGAGGAAATGGAAGAGGTCAGTGGACCAGATTCCAAGAAATAGCTAAGGGCCATGGGAATCATAATGGACTCCATGTCTGCTAATCAAGTCTGGGACTTGGATGAGCTGCCAAAGGGGTAATTCCCACAGGCTGTAAATAAATCTTCTAGGAAGATAGACATGGAAGGTAACATTGTTACCTTGAAAGGCAAGCTAGTGAGCAAAAATTTCAGGCAAATCCACTGGGTGGACAATGATGAAATTTTTCACCAATACCTGAGTTTTAAGTCCATTAGGAACCTGCTTGTTATAATTGCATGATCGGTTATGGGGTGTTGTCATGAAAACTACCTTTCTTGCATGGACATCTGAAAAGATATCTATAAGGAAATAGCCAGAAGGTTTTCATATCAAGGCCATAAAGATATGCATGGTGTTATGCAAGCATGTTAAAATAGCCTGTGTTTACAAGAAGATTAGTGGGAGCACCTTAATAGTATTTATTGTTCTAGATGATTGATGATATTCTCCTCACATGGAATAACATCTCAGCTCTTCACATGGTGAAGAAAAGGTTTGAGATATATTTCGAGAAGAATAATCTAGGGAATGATACCTACATCCTAGGCATGAGGATCTATAGATAGAGATCCAAGAAAGTCTTTGCCCTTTAGTCAATCTATGTTCATCCAAGAGTTTCTGGAGAGGTTTATATTGGATGATTCCAAATATTGATACCTTCCAGGAAGATATGGTCTGACTCTCTCAAGGATGTTGTGTCCTGTGACACAGCTGGAGAGTAATAACATGGGTCTAAAATCCTGATACATGGTGTATAGGATGGATCATGTTTTGAATAATATACACAAGACCATTTGTGGCAAATGCTTGGAGCATAGCCAGCAAGTTTCAATCAGATCTTAGTATTTAACACTAGATAGCTGTGAAAGCAATCCTTATATATATACTTGGGAAATATAAAGGATTGAAGTCTAGTCTATGATAGACAGGAAAGAATTTTGTGTACAGGGGTACACTGACACTTCGTTCCAGTCTAGTGACTATTGATCACAGCCAGGATTTGCGCTTTGCCTTGTTGTGGTGTTGTGTGCTGAAAGAGCATTTTGCAAACCAAAGTGGCAAGATTCTACAAATAAAGCTGAGTACATTGCAGCTTCTTGTGGCAGCCAAGGAAGCAGCTTCATTCATTTGAACTTGATTTAGTTCATGATGCTTGATGGTCCAATATAGTTCTTACTAGGGCCATAGCATAAGTGAAGGAACTTAGTGCTCAAGTATGTACTGCAGCATATCATCATGATCTTAGAGATCAGGGATAAGAATGATGATCAATTTGTTAAAATAAACACAGATAGCAATCTGGAAAAACCCACTAACATAGCCTCTGGCGCAGCGGAAGCTAAATGGGTCATATTAGAGACATTGGAACTGACTAAACATCAGTTGTCCTTGGTCTTAGTGCAAGTGGGAGATTGTTGGTGTATATGCCCTGAAGACCAATGTATGGAGATGGTCAGGCATTGTTTGAATGTACTTTGATAGAATTATTACTCTTTACATAGGCATAGTCGTTATTATGCAGACTTCTCTACCTGCGTTGATGTATTAAGTTGCATAAATAATGTCCCAGGAGTTTGGATTGGATCCATTCTCATAAGCTATCCCCAGACAAGGTACCTTAGCAGATATGGGACAGCTTTGGTACATGTGAGACTGGTGTATGGACTGGTTAGGTGCGGGACACAGTAACGCAGACATACAGGTGCATTGGATGCACTGGAGTGATCCACCGTGAGGATTGACTTGTCTAGTCAACAAGTCAATCTCACATGCAGGAGGTTTGCATTGATCCTTAGACTTGAGGTATTCATGTCTAGATTTGATGATGGGTATGCTTTGATACAGTCTTACGTCTCTCCGTAATTGGGAGACCAAAACGACTGTCATTGGGCATGTCATAAGTCACGTAGAGACATGGATGACCAATAGTAGGATTTGCCCCTTCCTTCAGAGGAAGCATGATATCCACTTTGGGGCGCCCCACCTTATTGGTGCATGACAGGAATGTGTGGCCACACTTGTTAAGTCATGACCAATGCATTGGATTGATAAACTTGAGACTAATCCAATGGCAGGATATCAGTTTAGGCAAAGGGATCTATAATGCATGGGAATCCTCGTTGCTTGTTAGGAGTTGTTGCCATAATGACTTAAGTCCTATGACATGGGTAGTAGTGATGTGTTGCTAGATACCCCTCACTACTTATGATGTTTACATCATTGCCATCGTCATATGAATCCTACGGGGTCACACGCAATAGACTCTTGACGTTGCTTTAATCAGAAGCCTTAGGATCAAGTTATTGGATAACATGGATCCATTTGGAAGATTTCATCAGCGCCAATGGGCCTGATGAGTTGGAAGACGGTTATTGGTGCCAAACTTCATTTTTGGCAGGTTGACCCGAAATTGACCTAGATTGGTCACATTTGGAGTAGGGTTGCATTGGGTTGGATCCAATGGCTTAATCAATCCATGCCATGAATTTTGGGCTAGCTAATTATCCAATGAGGCCCAATAATTAGTTGTCATGAAGAGAGAATTGGCTAAAAAGGGTATAATGGGGAGAAGTCTTCACCCATTAGCGCCTAGGGGCATAATGGGGTGAAGTGGGCGGTTTTGCTTCATTAAGGAAGTAAAAGGCGCCTTGCCCTTTCTCCCTTGATGGAAACCTTGCCTCTAAGGCAAGTCTTGGGGCTAATATGGCTTGAGAACTTTTATGGGAAGTTCCTAGGCGCATATGGATGTTGGGAAGAGGTATATGGTAAAGTCTTGGAGACTTACCTTACCTCAAACCCTAATTTCTCCCAAGACATCACCCTAGCCGAATTCCTCTTGCTTGTTGCGCCTAGCCCTTCTCCTTGGATGGAAAGAATACCTTTAAGGAATGTCTTGGGCTGATATGGCTATTAGGCAAATAAGGATAAGTTGAATGAGGTTTATGGCAAAGTCTTGGAGACTTTCCTTACCACAAACCCCTCTCATCCTAGCCGCCCACTTGGCATGATCTTGGCCCTCCCTAAACCGCCTCTTGGCTTATAAAAGGGACCCTAGCTGCCCCCTCTCAATGGTTCGAATGCTTGGAGACGTGAACATACATAGAGGGGCGAGAACAAGGGCAAAGGGCGACAACATCAAGGTGGCGCAACCTTTCTTCCTACTGGTGGCCGCAAGTCTTCTCCTTCCTCTCCTCTTGGCGTGACTTGGAGAAGGACTTGGTGGCGCCACTTCATCTTATTCTTCCTAAGGGCCGAAACTCTTCTTCTCCCTCTTCTCTTGGAGTGAAGAGGATAAGGAGTTGGCGGCATCTTCCTTGCACTTGGCGCATGATCCTTGGAGGTGGCGCAAGAGAAGTGAAGGAACCATAAGGCTTGATTCTCTTCCCGAGGCTAGCACCAAGCGTGGAAGGGAGCAACGATCAAGGAGTCGACGCGTGGATACTTGTGGAGGGCGAACACTTGGGCGCCTTCAACATGGCTTCGGCATCTAGACAAGCAAAAGAGGTACATCTCTAACACATCCTTGTGTCTTCTCTCTCGCATGGATCCTTGGGACCGGAATATGTTTCGGGTGTAATGATTCTTCCGCTGCGTCCTGGGACTGCAAAATTTTAAATTACACCCGGTATTCCCTAACACAGACCAGTACCTGCAATATCAACCAGACTCAGCAAAACATTGCTGAGTAAGCCTCTCCCCAGAAGAAAGGGTAGTCCCTTAGATTCAAAGGAGGGGAAACTAGTTAGAGGCATGAACAATAAAACTGTAACAACTGAATACTGAAAACTATAAACTGAAAGCTGGAAACTATAAACTGAAGGCTGTAAACTGGAACTGTAAACTAAAAGCTGTAAACTGAAAACTATACTGCAACTGGATAAACTTAATCAACTAGTTATTTATGATCAAATACAAAAGCTGATATCATGCAATGAAACCACTATGAGCAATACCTACTGGCTCGTGGGGTCGTCACACCGAATACGCATGATAAGGTGAATCTTCACCTTACATGGTGAACACACGCGCTACCATGCGTCACGAATCCCGGTGCATGCTAACTTGGGACCCCGAGCTGTCCACAACGTGGATACTACTGGGTATGTGCTCAATAACATGCAACTGTCCACTCTCGTGGATACTTGATAACTGAAACTGTCCACACGCGTGGATACTTGAAAATTGGTTATGCAGATATACTGTTTTGCAAACGTGGATTTTGATAACAATAACATGTTAGAAACATACTTGACTGGTATACAAAGTACAAAACTGATATGTCAATAATCAACTTGCAAATCTTTGATATGTACAAGATACTATACTATCTGAATCAACGGAAACAAGGATAACAAACCTTTTATCTACAGAATCTGGTTTGAGATCTTACCTTTGAAAAGCCAAGAAAACGTATTATCAAACGAAGCAAGCCAAACACTGGGTCAACCGCTCTAAAACATAGATTTATACATGAACTTCATCAAATAAGATTCAAACTTGAAAACAGAGATCACCAACAGAAGAGAAACATCTCAAAACTTAAGGAACCAACTTCGGATCCAGTGAACCGGACCCAAAAGCCACTGAACCGGACTGAATTGCAGTAAACCGGTCAGAATCACCTTGAACCAAACCAAACCGAAGCTTAAAACCACAAGTACACAAAATATACAAGTCATCTAGGGACACACAGGATACCATTAGATGGGAATTTGCACAAACTTTCCAACGGCTACCTGAACTGGCCACGGTTCAATCGGATTAGGGTCGAACCGGCTAGAAAACCAATGCTGGGCCGAAATTGAAATTGAATCGCTTAATCTGTTGAGCCGGACCAAATCAATTTCAAAACTTAGCCGGCCGGGTTTATTTCAAATAAACCCAAACCCAAACCCTAAATTAACCCGAACCAGCCGCTCGCCCGCGCCGCCCGATCGCCACCGTGCAAGGCGGCCGGAGTTGCGTCCGCCGCTTGCGCCGGCGAGCTCCTGAGAGCGCGTCGAGCGTCGATTCACTTCCAGACTTTACCAGAAGACATCAGGCGACGAAGCGAAGCTTCTGCGGTGGCTTCGGCGAGCTATCGACGCACGACCGAAGCTTTCGCAGACGCCAAAACTATCGACGGTGGTGCCGCCGCCGTCGATACAGAAAACAACACCAAAACTCTACAGAACTTCGCCAAAACATTCGGAAAACACTCTTACCTCGATACGAAGCTAAATCGAAGCCCAGGAATAGAAAACGCAAGCTGAAGGAGGCGTCGGAAAACTGAAGCGCGAGGCTACGCCGACGACTGGTGTAAGCTTGAAATCTCCCTCCTGACGGCGCGACGCGGCTTGGAGATCAGCTAGGGTTCGATTCGCCTCCAAACGAGTTGAAGCCCTCTAAAATAGAGATCGGACGCGGCCAAAAATAGCTGGTCGCCGCCGAAGACTCGGTCGCCGAAAAACACGGGGAAGACAACGAGTCGACTGGGTCCTCAAAATCGATTAAATCAAACTTAGATAAAATCGGTTCGCTTTCACTATCAAAACACAACATAGCCCAATGGTCGGGTTGGGCCGGAAAAACCAACGCATCGCGAGTTCGAGCCCTCGCGAGCACAAATATGATTTTTAAAATAAAACCAACTTTTTTAACCGTTTAAAAATTCAAAAAAAATTCCAGAAAAATCCCTAATAATTTCAAAATACAATTTTTGATTTTCTAAAATTATTTTTCAAAAACTTGGGATATAACAAAAAATGATAACGACATTGCCAGAATGATATAAAAATAATATCAATGTCAAGTAATACGAAAGATATACCAAAACTAGGTCTTAGGGCATAAACACCAACAATCTCCTACTTGCACTTTGACCTAGAGGTTGAGGAACCTCAACCCCATATCCCTCGTATGACCATTATGCTTCTGTTGCGCCAAAGCCTTGGTTAGTGGATCTGCTAGATTGTTCTCTATGTCAACTCTACTAATCTTGATATCACCTCGGTCAGTGATCTCCCTGATCAGGTGAAATCTCCTGAGTATGTGTTTGGATCTTTGATGAGATCGTGGTTCCTTTGCCTGTGTAATAGCCTCATTGTTGCCACAATAGAGCTCAATGAGATCCACAGCTGTTGGAACCACGTGAAGATCAGAAATAAACTTCCTTATCCAAACGGCTTCTTTGGCTGCCTTAAAAACGGTGACATACTCAGCCTCGATTGTAGAATTATCTATGATGGATTGCTTAAAGCTTTTCCAGCAAACAGCACCTCCATTCATCTTGAACACATAGCCTGCCTACGATCTGAAGTCGTCAGGGTCTGATTAGAATGACGCATTAGTGTAGCTGAACACTAAGCTCTTCCTATCCCCCATAGACCAAGAACAAATCCTTAGTTCTTCTCAGATACTTCAGGATATTCTTTATAGCCACCCAGTGCTACAGACCTGGATTGGATTGGTATCGGCTGGTTATGCTTATAGCATAAGCTACATCTGATCTAGTACACAACATTGCATACATGATCGAGCCTACTGCCGAAACATAGAGCACTTGACTCATGTTATCCCTCTCAGTCTATGTGGTGGGACACTGACTTTTTGAGAGAGTGAGGCCATATCTCACTAGAAGGTATCCTTTCTTGGATTGCTCCAAGTTGAACCTCTCGAGGACCTTATCAATGTAGGTACTTTGACTAAGGGTCAGGAGCCTCTTGGATCTATCCCGGTAGATCCTCACGCTTAGGATATAGGCGGCCTCCCCTAAGTCTTTCATCTCAAAACACTTCCCTAACCATGTCTTCGGTGACTGAAGACTAGGGATGTCGTTTCCTATCATCGACATACAAGACCAGAAAAGTCACCAAGCTCCCACTGAATTTTTTATACACATAGGCATTATCTTCACTTTTGATAAAGCCATAATCTCTCATAGCTTCATCAAATCGAAGATTCCAACTTCGAGATGCTTGCTTTAATCCATAAATGGATTTTTTCAGCCTGCAAATCTTATTGGCATCTGCAGGATGGATGAAGTCATCAAGTTGTGTCATATACACATCCTCTGTCAGCTTGTCAGCTTCTCGTTAAGGAATGCTGTCTTAACATTCATCTGTCATATCTCATAATCATGATATGCAGCTATAGCAAACAGAATCTGAATGAATTTGATCATGGAAACTGGCGAGAAGGTTTCATCATAGTCCACCCCGTGGACCTGTCTGAATCCTTTAGCCACAAGACTACCCTTATAGGTAACTATATTGCCATCCATGTCAATCTTCCTTTTGAAGACCCATTTACAGCCTATGGGTTTTACCGCATCAGGCAGCTCAACCAAATCCCAGACTTGGTTAGCTAACATAGAATCCATCTAGGATCGCATGGCCTCAAGCCATCTCTCGGAGTCCGATCCAGCAACCGCCTCATCATAGGTCCTGGGCTCCTCCTCAATGATGAAGATTAGAATTCCTAATAAAGATTATCAAATTTTTGTACATATGTAACGTTGAGTTCTCTTGCTAACATTAAAAAATACTATCTTTTGTATGTGTGTGTTGTGGGGGGGGGGGGGGGGGGGGGGGGTCGGGATCTTGCGCTAGGCCTCCTTCATCCTTATGCTGATTCCTACAAATAAGAAGGTGCAATAAGATGCTCATAAAGGTCAAGAAACAAAACACAAGAAAGTTAAAAAAAAAACTTATTTAGAAGATGTGCTTGGATCCCTTAGCAAAAGCAATATATGTTAGATAAATCAAATAGTGTTCCCGTAAAGAAGGAAAATAAGAACAATCATGTGGTGCTCCTTACATAGAATTTTTAGATCTTGGAAACTTTATGAAGATAGTCTCCATGTAATACGCAACTCTGGATAGAATTCCAAAACAATATAATCACTTAATAAGAGAATAGTTATTGGAAACAATTTTGACAAAAAAAAAAAGCAGTGCACAAATAATTTTACGAATTGCACCCAACAAGAATTCTAAGAATAATAACATTTGAAGATTAGAATTACCAATAAAGATTATCAAATGTAATACCATTCATATAGTTTAGTAGATATGTATTGTTAAGTTCTCTTGCTAACATTTAAAAAAAATATATCTATTTAGAGGGGGAAAAAAAGATCTTGTGCTAAGCCTCCATTCTTGAGCTGATTCCTATAAATAAGAGATAAGGTGCAGGTGCAGTAAGACACTCTTAAAAGATCAAGAAACAAAACACAAGAAAATTGGATAACTTATCTAGAAGATGCGCCATGAGGAATGGATCCAAGAGATACAATAGCAAAAGCAATATATGTTAGATAAATCAAATAATGTGTCACATGAGGAAAGAAAATAAGAATAATTATGTAGTGCTCCTTACATATTTAGAATTTCTGGATCTTGAAAACTTTACATATCTTCAATGCAAGTAGCTAGTAATATCCTCAAATCTTTGCTTCAAATCATTCTAACTACTAACAACCTCAAATCTTTGCTTCAAATCATGCTAACTACTAACCTGGGGTAATATATAGAATTTTAGCAATTCTACTTTCAGTTATAACCTAAAGATCAGCCAAAACAGCCCATGAACTAAAAAAATGATCAACATAAAGACTTAATGGAGGGTCCAAGTAGTAAGGTATTTAAATGACTTGTAAGGAGAAAGTACAACACATCACCAATCTAAGAAAAGGTTGGACTTCAAATATTTCTCTAGAAAAGGCCTACCTATTTATAAGTTAGATACTATAAGAAATAGGCATACATGCAATTTAAGACAGTTATTTATGCTACCGCAAAACAAACTTTAATCACCTAGACTCACAAAACTATCACATGCTAAGGGTATGCCCACAAAAAAAGAAAGAAATAGCTAACAAATTATGAAAAGATAGCATTTATGTGTACAAAGGTTTGGTGCGATCATGAACATTACAACTCATGGTGATAAATAACGTCACTAACCACAACCATAAATCTTGAAGCCCGTGTTATACTAATAATCTTTTTTAAAAAAATAAATGCAAAGCATGAACACAGTTACACAAGTATGCATGTTTGGAAAATAACTAGATTTTCAGAAGTTTAACATATAATTTAATGTCGTTTGAATTTCTATACTAACAACCTAAACTGATACCTAAATAATCCAAGCCTCAAAATAAAATATTAATTTAAAAATATATAATTTAATATTTAGACTCAACACCATGATTAAGGTTTTTAAAAACACACATATATATATAACATATATAATTAAATGGTCGTTTGAATTTCTATACTAACAACCTAAACTGATACCTAAATAATCAAAGTCTCAAAATAAAATATTAATTTAAAAATATATAATTTAATATTTAGATTCAACACCATGATTAAGGTTTAAAAAAAACACACACACACGTATATATATATATCATATACATATATATCATATCCATATATATATATATATATATATATATATATATATATATATATCCAATTAGTTTAAAATCTTGATCTGGTTCACCAATACGTACCACATGTACTAACAATAAATGTTTCTCATACTAAATATATTGACATTACATGTACTGTCGGTGTCACCAAACTAAAAACTCGATATATATATATATATATATATATATATATATATATATATATATATATATATATATATATATATATATATATATCATATACTTAACCGATCCAAACTAACCAACTCTACATATTGGTTGAAGCTTGAAGCGCTACAAACCAGAAATAATAAATAATAGTCAATTTGGACTAGTATTATATTCCATGTCAAAGTAACAATGAGTAAATCTGAAAATAACAGGCAACTCAAAGAAATTTATTAATGTTTAGTGGTGTATCACATTCACTTTTTACGTATATATATAAATTAGGATCATATACTATAAACATGAAATTGAACTTGCTAGTTGACAAGATGACAATCATCCATCAACAAAAATCAAACACAGATCTATTACAAATTATGAAACAAATAGAGAACCCACATTCACTTTTTTATGTATATATATAAATTAGGATCATATACTATAAACATGAAATTGAACTTGCTAGTTGACAAGATGACAATCATCCATCAACAAAAATCAAACATGAAATCTATTACAAATTATGAAACAAATAGAGAACCCTTTTTTAGTGTAAAAAAAAATAACATGAATTCTTAAAACATATGGAGGAATAGTATTAATTATCTTTATATAATAGCACCAGATTATAGACATTTGGTATCCCAAACGTATCTCCTGTAAAATAGAGTTATCATTCTAAAAAACAATAGAACAATATAGAAGATCCGTTGAGATAAATAACCTGAACAAGGTAAATGCTCCTAAGGTTAGTTCGCTTTGGATACTCTCTTAGTATTGATTCAAACATTGATTGACCTCTATCTACATAGCCAATCTTGAATTCTAGTAAAGCAGTTTGTGAAATGAACTTAATATGTTTTTTGTGTGGTAGACTTAGAAGAGCATGATTTTATTATTGACTGAATCCCATCCTTGTTTTTCTTCAGGAAATTCAGGATGCACCGCAACCAAATCTGTTGAACCAACACTTACATATATCAAGTGTACTCAATACGAAAAATGATAACCACTATACGCTAATGACTAACTTTGCATGAGTGCTTGAACTTTTTTGTCATTCTTTTTGTGAGCTCATCTACTAGCTTATATTGTTCAGTTCTTTCATACACTCCTAATAGAGCTAGATGCAGTTTTTTGGGTCACAATACTGCTCTAGAATAATTTCTTCACAGCCTCTTGGACATGGCTCTCAATTAGCAGATTGAAACTTTAAAGATGGAAAAAAAAATTAAAGACTAAATAAAGGAATTACAAAACAAATAGATACATTGGAAAATAAAGGAATTACAAAACAAATAGATACATGTGAGACAAGTAACTCATAGAAAAGAACAATTATAAAATAAGTGGCAGATGTTTGGAATCACTTTACAAAAGTTGAGAAAGACGGTGATGCAGCGAAACTTTAGGAGGGATAGTCCTTAAGTCAGCACTCTAGGGTGCTGATGACGATGATGCGAAAAATTGAGAGAGGGTCTTTAGACGAGGGAATTGAAAACACGTGGCGGAGGGAAACCTAGTGAAAACCGATGAAACATCGAATGTAATGCATACTTGAGCAATACTGGCGAGTCGTAGGCGAAATAGCATGAAAATTACGAATGGAAAGTACTCACCTCACTTGTAGAGCCAATTTTCTAAGCAAGCACGCACACGGGGATTCCTTCACGACGTTGCGAAAGGCCAGGCTCCGCTTGTCCTGGACACTAAGCAAACTCAATAGCGGGGTGGGCGCAGAAATTTGCAAGCCATACACAAGTACTAAGAGAAAGGCGACGAGGGTGAGTTGTGTCACCCCGGCTCTTTTGATTGAATACGGGAAGAAAAGATGGCGAGAGCGCTTACAAGAGGTAAGGACCTCGCCGGGCGCAACTACAAGACCTCTCAGCATTCTCGGAGTTTATACTGGACCTAGGGTTTCGCGTAGAGGAAACCAACTACTATAGCAAAACTGAAAACTACACTATCCCTCACCCCTCTTTTATAGATCAAGAGGGAGAGAGTCACACTCCTTACATGAGGGAGGGGTGGTTAAAGAAGCCAACTACCCCCTATCACACACAAAAGGGGGTCCAAGATGCCCCAGAATAAAATCACAACTAACTAAAGCATACTACCAACTAAAGTAAGCAAAAGAAAGGCATGGCCTGGCGCATGGGCTAGACCTTTGTGAGCCGCTGAGTGGGCCATTAATGTGCTAGTGCGGGTCGTCACACCATCTTCGAGCAAGCTGCCACGAAACAATAGAATCTACTAATAGTGGGCTAGTTATGCACAGTGTTGGTCGATTCCTAAGTAGTGTTGAGCACCCGGTTGTTGTAGTAGTCCGTCACTAGGTCTTGAGAAGGTCTTGTCGGAAAACTCATGAGATTGATCTGGTGAAGGGGCTCCGTTGAGGAGGATGAAGGGCTAACAATCCCCACAAAACGGTACAGAGGATATGAGGACTGTTGAGAACATTGAACTGTGTGAGAAATAGGACCCTTCAAGATTTTCGAGACAGCCATGAACCAGTTTGAGGGTGTGAACCAAGGTTATCAAGATAGCGATCCTACCTAGGAACGGTAGAGGCTCCATAGATCGGATCGTAAAATTGGGTCGTAGGTGATGGAACCCCCCCTAATCTAAGGGGGAAGAAACCCTAAACATGCGCATCTAGCATGCATAGCGGAAAGAGGGCTTCAAGTAGATCGCATATGAACTATATGTTAACTTAATTCAACTTAAGATCAAGTTTTGATCTTACCAATGCCATGGATTGGATGGCGGCTTGGAATGAGAGAGAGCAAGCGAGATCTCCTCCAAAGAATACACACACCAAGTGATGAAGGCTTCCAACTTGCGCAACTTTGTGCTAGCAAAATGCCAAGTTGTCCTTCTCGAGTGGTAGGGATGAAGATGATGCTTTTTGCCGGTTCTCCTCTTGTCGTCCACTCCAAGCTTCTCTCAAGTCTCGCCGAGCAAGAGCAAAACGCAAGGAGACAAGGGATGAATGAGCTCAAGCCGTTTTGGCGTTTCAAGGAGCCATGCGCTCAATGACTTTCCAAATTTGGAAACTCCATTAAGCCATGCGTTCTCCTCTTCAAGCAAACCGCCCAAAACGCTTATGGATCGAACCATGGGTTCACCCATGTAAACCGGTTCAATCCAAATTGGTCCAAACCAAAGCAATCGGTCTAGATCAACCAAACCCTAAGGTTTCCAATCCAACCGTTCATCTTATGATGCTCTTGATCTCACCGATCTAGCATCAATACTCTCGATCGAAGCTTACCGATCTCAAGCCCTAATCAATCAAACATGATCAAGCTAGATCTCACTTACAATCAGAGTCTATATCCCTTTAAACTGAACCCAAATAATTCAGTCCACACGATCTGACTCAAAGAAAGCCATATCACCAAATTGTGTGACCCTGAGGGTTTCCTTTAAACGTCGGTAACGATAACTTACGTTATCACGATCAGTGAGGGGTATCTAGCAACACATCACTGTCTCCCGATATAAAGGAAAGAGTCTTCCAAGACTCCACCCAAACCATAGCATAAGTGTGAATCAACTCACTTGGCATACATGATTCCTTTGCCACTGGATGTTCTTATTGGACAAGCATGTCAAGCCTGTAACTCCAATACGATGAGCATGATTAGATCAGATGAACATAGTCATCTGGGTATGGCCATACACTTCCTCAATCATCTCATATAGGGGGGCCCTCTAGAACATCACACTCCTTAAACAAGGAGACGGCAATCCTTTATCTATCACAAGTGCCCTAACCTGACTCAAGCTCACCATCCAAGATAGTCTATAATCATTATGTTTCAAATGATATTGAACTACCTCAAAACAATGACAATCATCATTTAGAAACACAAGTGATCTCAAGTCAAAGGACATGTGCCACTTAGTGCTTACAAGGATCATTCACATTGTGACAAGCAATGGAATATCCGAGTAGGGTCTGTCCAGTACATCCAATGTACTCATGAGTCTACATCTTATTCCATGCTCGAAGCATCCTATAAGATTAGCACTCATATTAGTCTCAATCATATCAAGGCTGTCTCATGTTCACCAAGATATCTCGACTAAGGACATAGAGCCTGTCAGCCTAGCTGAACAGCTTTGAGACATTATTCAGAAGTACACTTATTACAGCAGACAAGATAACAACCTGAATAATAACCATGCCTTTTATAAACTTAAGAGTTTATTACATGATACTTATACAATCCCAAGGCCTCAAACATTAGCCTTAAGGGCATACCCCAACAATCTCCCACTTGCACTTAATCTAATGGTTGAGAAATCTCAAACCCATATTATTACAGTGCTTCTCATGCTTCTGCTGCGCCAGAGGCTTGGTAAGCGGGTCTGCCAGATTGTCATCTGTATGAACCTTGCAAATCTTGATCTCGCCACGATCAATGATCTCCCGGATCAAGTGAAACCGTCTCTGTATGTGCTTGGACTTCTGGTGCGACCGCGGTTCCTTTGCTTGTGCGATGGCTCCAGTGTTATCACAGAAGATAACCAAAGGATCTGCACTTGAAGGAACGACACCAAGTTCTCTCACGAACTTACGAATCCACACTGCCTCCTTGGATGCTTCCGAGGCTGCAACATACTCGGCTTCTGTTGTGGAATCAGCAACAGTTGACTGTTTGAAACTTTTCCACACCACTGCTCCACCATTCAAGCTAAAAACATAGCCTGATTGCGATCGGAAATCATCCTGGTCCGACTGGAACGAAGCGTCAGTATATCCCTCTATACTGAGTTCTTCCTGACCACCATATATCAAGAACATATCTTTGGTCCTCCGCAGATATTTTAAAATGTTCTTGACCGCAATCCAGTGCGCCAAACCTGGATTACTTTGGAATCGACTGGTTACGCTTAACCCGTAAGCGACGTCTGGGCGAGTACACAACATCGCATACATAATGGATCCAATAGCCGAAGCATAAGGCGTATTGTCCATTTCATCTTTCTCAGTCTGTGTTTGTGGACACTGACTCTTCGAAAGATTCAGACCATGTCTGACTGGAAGATATCCACGTTTAGAATTCTCTAAATGGAATCTCTCCAGGACTTTATCGATGTAAGTACTCTGGCACAGCCCGAGAAGCCTCTTAGATCTATCCCGGTAGATCTTCACACCTAGTACATAGGCTGCTTCTCCTAAATCTTTCATCTGGAAACATTTTCCTAACCATGCCTTAACAGCATGCAGTTCAGGAATATCATTTCCAATGATTAAGATATCATCGACGTAGAGGATTAGGAATGTAATCACGCTCCCACTAAACCTCTTATATACACACGGGTCATCCTCGTTCTTGATGAAACCAAACTCAGAGATTGATTCATCAAAACGAATGTTCCAGCTTCTTGATGCTTGTTTCAGTCCATAAATGGACTTCTTTAACTTGCATATTTTATGACGATCTGATGGATTAGTGAAACCCTCAGGTTGTGTCATATACACATCCTCATCCAGATTTCCATTAAGGAAAGCTGTTTTCACATCCATCTGCCAGATCTCATAGTCGTAATATGCTGCTATCGCGAAAAGAATCCGAATAGACTTAAACATGGCTACAGGAGAGAAAGTTTCATCATAATCTATCCCGTAGATTTGTTTGAAACCTTTCGCTACTAGCCTGCCTTTATAGGTAACTACGTTACCATCCATGTCAATCTTCTTCTTGAAGATCCATTTACAGCCTATAGGGATTACTCCCGGAGGCGGATCAATCAAATCCCAGACTTGATTATCTGACATGGAGTCCATCTCGGCTCGCATAGCTTCAAGCCATCTAGCTGACTCCGGTCCACTGACCGCATCCGCATAAGTGAGGGGTTCATCATTATCAATGATGTAGACTCCGTCATAGCGCTCAGGCTGACGACGGATCCTACCCGATCTTCGCGGTTCCCGTGATATTTGAGCCTCAGGTTGCTCAATAACCTGATCTACCGGCTCAGGCTCATCCAACTGTGCTTGACTACTTTGTCCTTCCTCTGGATTCTCATCCAGCTTTATTTCTCTCCCACTAGCCTCTTGCAGAAGAAACTCCTTCTCAAGAAATATGGCCGTCCGAGCAACAAAAACCTTGTTCTCTTTGGGATCGTAGAAATAATAACCCTTAGTTTCCTTAGGGTAACCGACAAAGATACATTTCTCAGATCTGCTCTCTAGTTTCCCAGAGGCGAGCTTTTTGACATAAGCCTCGCAACCCCAGATCCTGATAAATGTCAAGCTAGGCTGTTTCCCATACCATAACTCATATGGCGTCTTTAAAACTGCCTTGGATGGCACTCGGTTTAGTACCTTTGCAGCTGTTTCCAGTGCAAAACCCCAAAAGGAATATGGAAGAGTAGCCTGACTCATCATAGAACGAACCATATCAAGTAACGTTCTATTTCTCCTCTCGGACACACCATTCCACTGCGGTGTTCCTGGCGGAGTGAGCTGTGAGATAATCCCACACTCCTTCAGATAGTCAGTAAACGCATGACTCAGGTATTCACCACCTCGATCAGAACGAAGTGCCTTGATATTTCGGCCTAACTGATTTTGTACTTCATTTTTGAACTCTTTGAACTTGTCAAAAGATTCACTTTTATGTCTCATTAAATAGACATATCCATACCTACTGAAATCATCAGTAAAGGTAATGAAGTACTGATAGCCACCTCTGGCATGTTTACTGAAAGGCCCACACACATCACTGTGTATAAGGTCAAGTAAACCTGAAGTCCTTTGACCTTTGTTAAGAAAAGGAGACTTCGTCATTTTACCCATCAAACAAGCTTTGCATGTATCAATCTCCTCATAGGAGAATGATCCCAGCAGTCCATGTTCATGCAACCGCTTAATGCGCTTCTCGTTTATATGGCCTAAACGACTATGCCATAGCAAGGTGCTGTCATCAGCATACTTGGCTTTCTTATTATCAATGTTTTGTATAGAATTTTCCATGTCCAACATGTATAACCCATTGTTAATTGAACCAGTTGCATACACAATATTATCATGAGATAAAACACACTTTGAAATCTTGCATTCAAAGGCAAATCCTTTCCTGACAAGAGCAGGAATAGAGATAATATTCTTGGTAATACTGGGTACAAAATAACAATTGTTCAATTCTAATACAATGCCAGATGGTAAAGAAATGAAATAGTCTCCTACAGCAACAGCAGCAACCCGTGCCCCGTTTCCAACTCGTAGGTCTACCTCATGCTGTCCCACCTGCCTTCTTCTCTTGAGTTCCTGCACATTTGAACAAATGTGAACTCCACATGCAGTGTCCAACACCCATGAAATAGAAGAAGAAGATAACATGACCTCAGTCACATATATACCTGAGCCAGAAGCGATGCTTCCCCTCTTATCTCCTTGGAGCGCTTTACAGTCCTTTTTCCAGTGACCCAGCTGGCCACAGTGGAAACACCTGTTGTCCTTCGACCGCTTGACCTTCTGTTTCAGGGCCTTGCTGTAATTCTTGACAGGGGCCTTGCCCTTCTTCCCCTTCTTCTTGTTCCTTGAAGGAACCATCAAGACAGAGGTTGAAGGCTTACCCTTCAGAGTTTCCTCAGTAGTCAAGAGCATATTCAACAGCTCTGCCGGCGTACAATCGATCTTGTTCATATTAAAATTAATAATGAACGCATCGAAAGAAGGCGGGAGAGACTGCAGAATAATATCCACAGCAAGCTCCTGGTTGATGGTATGCCCCAGTTTCTCCAGAGCCTCCTTGTGCCCAATCATCTTGAGCACGTGAGCTCCCACTGGGCTCCCCTCAGCCAGTTTGCTCTGAAAGAAGAGCTTCGTCAGATTATAGCGCTCAGTCCTCGCCTGTGCAGCATACAGCATCTTGAGGTTCGCTATAATTTCTATAGCCGACATATCCTCATGCTGACGCTGCAGCGGTGGCGTCATAGACGCTAGCATCAGGCAAGCGACATCAATGCTATCATTGACGTGCTTTTCGTAGGCATCCCGAACCGCCCTTGCGGCGTTCGGAGCGGGCTGCGGCGGTATCGCCGTCTCGAGGACATACAGTTTCCTCTCTGCCTTAAGAACAATCTTAAGGTGTCCGAACCAGTCAGAGAAGTTCGGCCCAGCAAACTTCTCCCTTTCCAGTAGGGATCGCACATTGAAGCTCATGGTGTTCGTTGCTGCAGAAATCTACAACAAGCAAGAACAGCAAGGTCAGTATCAATGTTTCAGAATCAATCCAGGACTTAAGAAAGATTCTTTTCTCACTATTTTATCTGACTGAAAAATCCAGTAAACAGTCCGAAAGAGTAAACACTCTTTTAGTGAGATGGGATCCAGATTTCATACTTGGTCTCCGCGTCCCGCTCAGGCGAGATAAGATGCACAGAGATGACAAGCACTAGTTTCTGGTAGGCTGTCCCAGCCAATCGCCAACCCGTGCGATTCCCCTTCATCTTGGCAATCCAGCAGACTGTGCCAACTGAGTTGGTACAACACAGTCTCTGATCCCAGAGATGGCTGCCTCCATGTGCTACCATATGCGCCACATATGTAGCCTACATGGTCAAGCTGACCCGACCTACTCCCTGGACCACCACGTGCTATGCTGAGCAACGAGAGGGGATAAATCCCAACTCTGTAACACGCAGGTGAAATCCAGCACCGTCTGAAGATAGATGGACGTGCCCACTGAGTGGGTTCAACACGGCTCCAACGATAATCAGAAAGGTGAGGTTTCGCGTCAGAAGGCTTACGAGCTTGATATATTAGCGTTGGATTTTAACGGTCTTTTATCTTCTTACTATCAGGCATGCCTATGGCTATAGCAGAAGATAAACATAAACATGCAATTCTAATTATTAGCAATAAGTAGAAAGCATGATCTTATGTGGTAAAAGCCCATGAACCCTAGTAAGACCTTAATGTTACTTAAGTCTTCACTTGAGCTTCATTGCATCTCATCTGGTCCAACCCAGTGCCCTAGCGCCAAGAGCACCTCAGGTGCACCACCAGGTGAATGCCCCTCTTGGATGTGTGCCTTTGTACTCTTGTCTAATCAAAGTACATTTGATCTATCTAGACAAGGTTGACTCGCAGGTCAACTACATTTCATAAATTAAAACAATGTGATTCGCAGATCACAAAAATTAACTTATAATTTACCAGGCACGCAGGCCCCAGCACAGCACACAATATGGGCAACCCACATAAGACTAAATAAACAAGCATATGGTTCAATCAACATGTGATCCAATCATCTTGAAATTAAAAGTTTTGAAAACCCCATGGCATCAATTTTAATTTCCTTATGAGCCCTACAACCTTACAATGGTCCATTGATAGGGATCCACTCAACCATCTAGTTAGATCCATTGCCCTTGCATGCACCGAGTCCTAACTGACCCGAGTTGACCTAATGGTCAACCATGCATGCGCCAAGGGCTGAACTACCCTCATGAGTTTTGGCAAGCGGGTGTGACCCCGGGCCTAACTCAAGTGTGTTCAGTAGTGTCTCAACCAGACCTCGCTACACGCCCTAGATGCAGTCAACCTATAGCCACCTTGTGCTTGCGCATAGGTGCTATCAGGTTAACCCATCTGAGCTGTCAGATGGTCTGATCAGACTTGGATCTAACCTAGTGGTGACTTCAACCCCATCAACCCATCTAAGGGTTTAATGTAGTGGCACCTTAGATCTAATCAAGCGCGCAAGATGTAAGTTTTAGAAAACTTTTAGAACGTGCGCAAATAAACAAACAACATGCTTGATAACCCTTAGATCTAAGGGGGTCCCCTTCAAGGGGGAGCGCATACTTTAGGGGGTCCCCTTCAAGGGGGAGCGCAAACTTTAGGGGGTCCCCTTCAAGGGGGAGCGCAAACTACATGTCAACATATGATACAAGCGCAACCTTCATGCAACCATGATACAAGCGCAACCATCATGTAACCAAAGTAAGCGCAACCATCATGTAACCAAAGTAAGCGCAACCAACATGGATCACAAAATCGTAAAGCAATCATATAGATCATATGGAGAGCCTACCTCTGATACCAATTGATGGAACCCCTAATCTAAGGGGGAAGAAACCCTAAACATGCGCATCTAGCATGCATAGCGGAAAGAGGGCTTCAAGTAGATCGCATATGAACTATATGTTAACTTAATTCAACTTAAGATCAAGTTTTGATCTTACCAATGCCATGGATTGGATGGCGGCTTGGAATGAGAGAGAGCAAGCGAGATCTCCTCCAAAGAATACACACACCAAGTGATGAAGGCTTCCAACTTGCGCAACTTTGTGCTAGCAAAATGCCAAGTTGTCCTTCTCGAGTGGTAGGGATGAAGATGATGCTTTTTGCCGGTTCTCCTCTTGTCGTCCACTCCAAGCTTCTCTCAAGTCTCGCCGAGCAAGAGCAAAACGCAAGGAGACAAGGGATGAATGAGCTCAAGCCGTTTTGGCGTTTCAAGGAGCCATGCGCTCAATGACTTTCCAAATTTGGAAACTCCATTAAGCCATGCGTTCTCCTCTTCAAGCAAACCGCCCAAAACGCTTATGGATCGAACCATGGGTTCACCCATGTAAACCGGTTCAATCCAAATTGGTCCAAACCAAAGCAATCGGTCTAGATCAACCAAACCCTAAGGTTTCCAATCCAACCGTTCATCTTATGATGCTCTTGATCTCACCGATCTAGCATCAATACTCTCGATCGAAGCTTACCGATCTCAAGCCCTAATCAATCAAACATGATCAAGCTAGATCTCACTTACAATCAGAGTCTATATCCCTTTAAACTGAACCCAAATAATTCAGTCCACACGATCTGACTCAAAGAAAGCCATATCACCAAATTGTGTGACCCTGAGGGTTTCCTTTAAACGTCGGTAACGATAACTTACGTTATCACGATCAGTGAGGGGTATCTAGCAACACATCACTGTCTCCCGATATAAAGGAAAGAGTCTTCCAAGACTCCACCCAAACCATAGCATAAGTGTGAATCAACTCACTTGGCATACATGATTCCTTTGCCACTGGATGTTCTTATTGGACAAGCATGTCAAGCCTGTAACTCCAATACGATGAGCATGATTAGATCAGATGAACATAGTCATCTGGGTATGGCCATACACTTCCTCAATCATCTCATATAGGGGGGCCCTCTAGAACATCACACTCCTTAAACAAGGAGACGGCAATCCTTTATCTATCACAAGTGCCCTAACCTGACTCAAGCTCACCATCCAAGATAGTCTATAATCATTATGTTTCAAATGATATTGAACTACCTCAAAACAATGACAATCATCATTTAGAAACACAAGTGATCTCAAGTCAAAGGACATGTGCCACTTAGTGCTTACAAGGATCATTCACATTGTGACAAGCAATGGAATATCCGAGTAGGGTCTGTCCAGTACATCCAATGTACTCATGAGTCTACATCTTATTCCATGCTCGAAGCATCCTATAAGATTAGCACTCATATTAGTCTCAATCATATCAAGGCTGTCTCATGTTCACCAAGATATCTCGACTAAGGACATAGAGCCTGTCAGCCTAGCTGAACAGCTTTGAGACATTATTCAGAAGTACACTTATTACAGCAGACAAGATAACAACCTGAATAATAACCATGCCTTTTATAAACTTAAGAGTTTATTACATGATACTTATACAAATCCCAAGGCCTCAAACATTAGCCTTAAGGGCATACCCCAACAGTAGGATCGTAAGATCCTACAATTATAATATAATAATAATATTTTATAAATTATGTGCATATATTAGAGTATAAAATGTAAAGATGTACTAAACTTAAATTAATAGACTAATAATATGCTGTGGAAGAATAAACATAAATGAATCTATTAGTTAAGTGATGAATCTATTAGATAAACAGGAATGAATCTATTAGTAACTAATAGTATGCTTTGGAAGAATAAAGAATGAAATAAATCTATTAGTAACTAATAGTATGCTGTATGCTGTGGAAGAATAAAGAATGAAATAGGTAAAGTGATACGATTGGGATTTTTAGGGAAAATACCTACTAGCTACAGCCGTCTACTTGCGATGGCGAGTTGGCGACGAAGCTTCTAGTGACGAAGCTTCTGGCGACGATGGCGATGGCGGCAAAGCTTCCTAGCGATGATGGCGATGGCAATTGGCGTCGATGGCGATGGCAAAACTTCCTGGCGAGTGGTCACGGTGAAGCTTCCTAATGACTGCGAAGCTTCCTAGCGAGTGGCGATGCAAAAGCTTCCTAGCGATAGCGAAGCTTCCTAGTGACGGCGAAGCTGCCTAGCGATGTAGTCCTCTCTTCCTGGTGGCGATGACGCGAGCGGCAGATCTTGGCGATGACGACTCGAGCAGCGACGAAAAGTTGTGGCGGCGAAAGCGGCAGCAACAGAAAGGTCTGTCGAGCGGCAGATCTTAGCTTTTCTTCCCTTTTCTCTTTCGGTGGATGATGAAGTGACGCAACGAAGCTTCCCTGAGTTAACTCGGTTAACTCACTCCAACTCGTCCGAGTCAACCGATTCCACCGAGTTGACTCACGAGTTTGACCGAGTTAACCCTAAAAACCGTTTTTATAGCTGAGTTGACTCGCCGATCTGCAGCCAACTCGTAAACTCGTTAACTCATGAGTTTGACGAGTCAACTCACATTTTTGACAATATTGGCCTGAATGGGTGCAGGATTCTAGGCCGTGATCTCCTTCACGGGCATGATTATAGGCACGTTTTGAATAGAATGGTCCACAGTCTAGCCGTGCATCGAGTCATGGCCGTGACTGGTGGTGTCGATTTGGGCAAGGAGTTCACGGGCAGGGCATGATCTCCTTCACAAGCGTGATAGCTTCCATGCCTGGCGACCATTTTTTCACCGAGAGCTTCACGGTTTAGGCTAGGCACGGCCGTGCCATCCTGTGCTGAGACAATTATGGGCGTGATCGCCTTCACGCCCCAGGTGGTGAACTCCGTGCTGGACTCCGAATCACTTGAAATTTTTGGGATAGCTTCCTCATGCCCTGGGGAATCTTCCCAGATATCTTCCATAGGTCCTTAGGTGTCTAAGACCCCATCGATGACTCCATCAATTCCCCCATGATGGGGAGAATTCTCCTCCAGAGAACAAGTGTCCTCCATGGCATCAAGTGGGGCACCAGTGGCCAATGGGGCGCGGAATGGTTGTAGATGCATAACGTTGAAGACAGATCGTGAGCTTAAGCTCAACAAAAGGGCGTACATGCTAGCCTTAATGTAGAGATTATGGGCTTAGGAGTTGACCTTGGCTCATGAATGCAAAATCAGCCTAAGACATCCTTAAGGCATAGCTTAAGGGTGGGCAGCCTTATGGCTCAATATGAGAGATTATGAGACGGCCTTTAATGTAAAGTTTAAAAACTTAGGAGAAAGCATTAGATGAGTGTGAACTTGGATTGAGACATCCTTAAGGCATAGCTCAAAGGTGAGAGGCCTTATGACTCATGAGGTAAGCTTGACCTAAGAGCTTATAATATAATCTTAAGGTGGAGCTTAAGGGCTTACAAAATAGCCTTAAGGCGAAGCATAAGGGTTTAGGATAAGACCTTAGCCCATGAGTATGAATTCAACTTGAAATGTCCTAAAGGCAAAAGGATGGATTGCCTTAGGGTTTATGAACATAAACTTAGTATAAAGGCTTATAAGATGGCCTTAAGGGGAGGTTTTAAAAGGTTACAAAGCATAACTTAATGGCTTAAGAGATGGTCTTGGCTAATGAGTGTTAGATTGGCGTAAGACATCCTCAAGCCATAACTTAAGATGGGTGGACATAGGGGCTCAAAGCACAAGCTCAGCTTAAGGACATAAAAGATGGCCTTAATCAGGGGGCTAGTTCTTAAAAGATAAACTTAAGCTAAAGCTTAAGTGCTTAGGAGATAACCTAATTTCATGAGTATGAACTCAGCTTGAGACATCCTTATTGTTAGGCCCAAGGCACAATTTACCTTGGCCTAGTCAACTGGGCTATTGACCGGGTCAAAATTGGCCCAAGCCCATGCTTGATTTGGGGAAGATTTCTATCAAACGCGGAATTGAAATCTGCAAGCGTTGATCGGAAGCATCGGTCGCCCAGGCGCCGTTGCAGCGGTGGCGTGGGTAGCCGGAGACCATTAGAATGGCAGCGGAGACAAATGTTACTGGGAGAAGTGGCCCGGTCGGCGGTTTCCGGCAAGGCGATCGGCGACGGAGGCATCGCCAACAGAAGCAGATGACACGTGAGGTAGCGTCGTTCGACCCAGCAGGCAAAGGGAGCGGCGACACTCGGTCCAGCAGACCGACCAGAGGAATGCTGCGACTGACTGCAGGCGGCATGGGCACCATTATCGTCAAGTCACTATTGCGTGGAAACAGCCATTCGCGTGCGTCTGGGTGAAGCTAGGGGATCCAAGGCCGAGCCGCCTATAAGAGGAGCGGCCGGCAAGCTCGAGACGAGAGAGGAAGGCTGGCCTAATAGGCCGGTGGCTGAGGGAATTGACGGCTGAGAGGGAGAAGAAAGAGTAGGATGGAATCCGGCGATCTGAACTCGCCGCGAACAAGCTCTCCGCCTCCCTCCCGTACCCCCCTCTCTGCCCTCGTTCTCGATGTTGAACCCACTGACGGAGGGAACTGCTTCCAATGTCGTCGAGGAGGCGACGACTCCTTCCTGTTCCAACGAGCGAGGGCTCGTGGTAGAGACGAGGATGCCAACGGGAAGTCACGGAGGGGCTGTCCAGTGGAACGAGGAATAAACCCGACGGAGAGGTCGGGTAAATGGCTGAGAGGACTTCAACGCATCTCCCTCTGCCCTCTTAGAACTCGGCACAAAATCCTTTCGGCGAGGGCTAGTGGCTTGCCCTCGGCCGACGAGCTCCGGTGGTGTGGGTAGGGTGGCTCGGAGCAACCAAGATGCCGAGATCTGGTTCTGACATTCTCCCTTTGTCCGCGCATCTCCATCGAGCTTGAGGTGGCGACCCGTGTGGATGTCGGGTTCGGCCGACGAGAGACGGGCTCGACGGGAGAAGAGGAGGGCAGTCCCCAGCCGACGCCAACTGAAGACGAGGGTTCCTCATCCCGAACAATCGCTGAACGCAACAATCGCGTGCACTTGTCGGAGGAGACGACGTAGCGCCACGGATTCGATTTCAGAAGAAGCGGACGACCTCGGGTGAAGGACAAGGTCAGGTGGGGGCAGGCGCTGGCCTGGCGCCAAGAATGCCGGCGGCAACTTCGCTCGCCGGAGAATCCGAGCGCTTCATCGCGAACACGAACGCAGCGAGGCAGTGGCCTTCGAATGCGTCAGCGAGTGCGGTTTCGGTCCTCAGACGCAGATGTTGACTAGGTTCTGGTGTGAACCCGGAGTTGCCGCCGACTTCGAACGGTGGACGTTCGCTCGTCGGACGAGGGGCGATCTGACGGGCGGGGCTGTCGACGGTCGACGGACGAAAACGCAGGCTGCACAGGGGAGGGCAGCAAAGTTCAAAAAAATTTTGATTCCTAAGCACAGTCCCCTACAATTCGTTTCTCGAATCTTAAGGCGCGTCAGATCGCGCGAATCTCAATGCTTACCCGCTCCCATTAACGTCCCGTTACCCGGCGCTACAGCTAACCCTAATTACTTTTCTGAATGCATTAAACCCCGCCCGCGCGCTCTCTCTCTCTCCCACGCCACTATCGACGTGATTTGATCTCCCTCTTGCCCCTGCTCGTGAAAGAACCTGCAAAAATTTTTCCCGCCGACGCCGATCTCTTGTCCGACGCCTAAACCCTAGCATCTGCTTCTTTCGTGTACTTCTTTCATCTACGATTTTCATTCGGCATTCTTCTCCGTTGCGTCATAGCAGGTTGTTGACGACTTATGTGCAGCTCTTCGTTAGTTGGTTACAGAAAGTTAACCACGTCTCCTTCCCATTTTGTAGTTGAAGCAAGAGGGTGCAGTCTATTAAGAAGATCTGCCAAGTTCATATCGAAGAAATTACATAGTGGTATGGCCAAACTCATATACTGTGTAATTTTTTTATCGTGGACAAGGTATCCATCATCGTGGACACCCTGTCCATCATCGTGGATACCAGCAAATTACATAGTGGTATGGCCAAACTCATATACTGTGTAATATTTTTAATGTGGACAAGGTATCCATCATCGTGGACACTCTGTCCATCATCGTGGATACCAGCATTTTAACCCTAATTTTGATGAAATTGGGGTTCAGCCATGGTTTCCACATCGTGGACACCCTGTCCATCATCATGGATACCAGCATTTTAACCCTAATTCTGATGAAATTAGGGTTCAGCCATGGTTTCTACATCGTGGACACCCTGTCCATCATCGTGGATACAGGGACGTTAACCCTGTTTCTAATGAAAATAGGGCTGAATGTAGATAGTGCATGAGCTTGAACTTATATTTGGGCGTGGCTTTAAATATCCTTATATTTGTCAATCTGTTATTGAAAATAGACTAGTACTTTTGACATCATGGATAAAACAAAAACCGGGCAAACATGCAATGAAGATATTGAGTGGGCATTCAGTGAAGAGCTTGAGCATGAGCTTGAACTTGAACTAGAAAATGATCCCCTAAATGTTAATATGGAAGAGGAATTAGAGGAAATTAATCATTGTTCAGCTGTACAAGAGGAAGACGACCTTGGTGCATCAGATATTAATAAAGTGCAACCTTCCTGCTCATCTGCAATTCTCGTGGTTGGTATGACATTTAGTAGTGAGGATAACGCCTATAAATTTTATAATGACTATGCTAAAAGGTTAGGTTTAGTATAAAGAAGTTTCAGGTTGATAGGAGAAAAGATGACAGTTTGAAAATGAAAAGGTTTACCTATAGTAAGCAAGGAGTCAAAAATGTACAAAAAGGACATATCACAAAAAAACCACAAGCGGAGACAAGAACAAACTGCATGGCTCGGGTGGAGTTTAAGATTGACATACACGAAGTTTAGACATTAAGTAGAGTTGAGTTAAACCATAATCATCCAATGACAAATCCAAATAAGGTACACATGTTGAGATCTCACAGGAAAATTTTACCATTTCAACGAGGTCTAATTGACACAATGACAGATGCCGGGATGAAAGCTCATAATATCTATGATTTTTTCGGAGCAGGGATAAGCAATAATGAAGTAGGTTTCATAAGAGAAGATAGCGTTAACTATATCCAGAAACGTAGAAGAAAATTATTGGATGGTAAAGAAGCTCGAGATATTATGAAGTTCCTACAGGACAAGCGAGCTGTTGATCCATCCTTTTTCTATGCGATAGAAATTCAGGAAATCGGAGAAATAGCAAATTTCTTTTGGGCAGATGGTAAAGCTATTACAGACTATGCCTATTTTGGGGATGTTATTTGTTTTGATACCACATTCCAAACCAACGAGTATGACATGCTCTTTGCTCCTATTGTTGGGGTGAATCACCACAAGCAGACTATTATTTTTGGGACTGCCCTATTGTATGATGAGTCACCAGAATCATTTATTTGGTTATTCTCAATATTTTTACAAGCAATGTCTGGGAAGCAGCCTGTAACTATATTTACTGATCAGTCTGCAGCTATTGGCAAAGCCATACTAATTGTTTTGCCAACTAGCACGCATCGACTCTGTGTGTGGCATATTTTTCAGAATGCCGCCACACATCTATCCCAAGTCCTTCATAATTTCCCACAATTTACCCGTGATTTCAGACATTGTATTTATGAGCGGTGCAGTGTGGAAACTTTTGAAAGGTTATGGTAAGACCTTTTGAATAAGTATAATTTGCATGACCATGCTTGGATGGTAAACTTCTACAAATTGCGTTCTAAATGGGCTGCTTGTTACCGAACTAAGACTTTCTGTGCAGATATGACGACAACACAAAGAAGTAAGAGCATGAACTGTCACTTTAAACAGTTTTTTAAGAGAAAATTATCTTTGTTTGATTTTTTGGAACAATATGATAAAGCCAGCAGCTTCTTCCGTGAGAAAGAGACAAAGGCAGATTTTAAGTCTAAGAATTCTACTTCAGCTGGACAAGCCTCTCATTTCCGTATGCTGAAATATGCAAGTGGACAATACACGACGACCATGTACAAAGAGTTTGAGAAAGAGTTTCTAGCGCAATTAGATTGTTGTATTGTGTTGAAAAGTGCTGATGAGATAGAGATGAATTACAGCATAAGTCCAGCTGGAGGCAGAGATGAAGTTGTCACATACAATCCATCAACCGGAGTTGTTACTTGCACATGCAAGAAGTTTGAATGCTGTGGAATCCTATGTATGCATTCCTTGAAAGTGTTTGCGGCTCAGAATGTGATGCATATTCCGGAAGAATATTTATTGAAGAGGTGGACCAAATATGCACGGGACGGATATGGTTCAACTATTTGTCATTCCAATTTAGTTGCAGATGGACACCAAAGCTTGATCTCCATATACACTCGCATATGTCAGAAGGCTTCCAGCATTGGAAATATGAGTTTATTATCCAGAAAAGGACTTGAAAAGATAGAACAGGTGTTGGATGGACTGAGGTTAGAAGTTGATGAGATATTGAGAAATGAAGAGATAGTTGAAGGGGACAAAGATGACAGCAACCATATATCCCCCACACAAAATATTACTATAAAAAATCCTGTGTCTAAAAAAGGGCCAAAAGAGAAGAGAAAGAAGAGTGTGCTAGAAAGAAGGGTAAAAAGGAAAAATACAACTCCTACTACTACATTTGTTGATTCTGTGTCCATGCCAACACAGGTGAAATCAAATAGCTTGTTTGATTTTGTCTATCACACTCTCATTGGCTATTTTCACTTATCTGTGTAGAATTTTGCTTGTAGGAATCTCAAGTAATGTTCATGATCCCTTCGCAGCCAGCCTCTAGTTCCCACCTTGATATGTCGTACACTGCTATGATGATGGACAAAACTACATCTTTTTATGTTAGTGTTAACTTATCTTCGTGATCTATTGTAATAATTTGGTTACAAATACTAATTTATTTGTATGATGCAGTGCTCAGATGCATATTCACACGTCCAGGATCAGGAGGACAATTTGAATGGATAAGTCAGGTATATATATGACTGAATAATTTGTAATGTATATTTGTCCCAACTGTCCCAACTGTGCATGGTGGTAATTGCAACGAATAGTTGTATGTAAACAAGGATATTTATTTGTATGTAACTTGCATATATGATATTAAAAGGTTAGGTTTTAATTTGAATGGATTTTCATTGAACATCGTGGATTATTGCTGAACATTGTGGATTATTACTCAACATCGTGGATTTTTAGGGAACATCATGGATTATTGTGAACATCGTGGATTTTTGGTGAACATCGTGGATTTTTAGAAATATCGTGGATTTTTGGGGAACATCGTGGATTATTGTGATAGCGTGGATTTTTGGTGAACATCATGGATTATTGTGAACATCGTGGAGTTTTGGGGAACATCGTGGATTATTGGGAATATTGTGGATTTTTGGGGAACATCGTGGATTATTGTGATAGCGTGGATTTTTGGTGAACATCGTAGATTATTGTGAACATCGTGGAGTTTTGGTGAACATCGTGAATTTTTGGGGAACATCGTGGATTTTTGGTGAACATCGTGGATTATTACTCAACATCATGGATTTTTGGGGAACATCGTGGATTATTGGGAATATCGTGGATTTTTGGAGAACATCGTGGATTATTGTGATAGCGTGGATTTTTGGTGAACATCGTGGAGTTTTGGTGAATATCGTGGATTTTTTGGGAACATCGTGGATTTTTTGTGAACATCGTGGATTTTTGGGGAACATCATGGATTATTGGGAATATCGTGAATTTTTGGTGAACATCGTGGATTATTGTGAATATTGTGAAATTTTGGTGAACATCGTGGATTATTGTGAATATCGTGGATTTTTTGTGAACATCGTTGATTGTTAGGGAACATCGTGGATTATTGGGAATATCGTGGATTTTTGTTGAACATCGTGAATTATTGTGAATATTGTGGAATTTTAGTGAACATCGTGGATTATTGTGAATATCGTGGATTTTTTGTGAACATCGTGGATTTTTGAGGAACATCATGGATTATTCGGAATATCATGGATTTTTGGTGAACATCGTGGATTATTGTGAATATTGTGAAATTTTGGTGAACATCGTGGATTATTGTGAATATCGTGGATTTTTTTGTGAACATCGTGGATTTTTGGGGAACATCGTGGATTTTTAGGAATATCGTGGCTTTTTGGTGGACATCGTGGATTATTGTGAATATTGTGGAATTTTGGTGAACAACGTGGATTATTGTGAATATCGTGGATTTTTTGTGAACATCATGGATTTTTGGGGAACATCGTGGATTTTTGGGAATATCGTGGCTTTTTGGTAAACATCGTGGATTATTGTGAATACATCGTGGATTATTGTGAATATCGTGGATTTTTGGTGAACATCGTGGATTTTTGGGGAACATCATGGATTTTTCGAAAACAAAGTGGATATTTCTTAAATAGTCTATAACAATGTGGATAAACCTGTAATAACGTGGAAAAAACTGCAAACATGTTATGGAATGGATATAATACAATTCAACCAGCAACTCATTGAACATTTAACATTGATAGCATATTCAAATTGTATAACTTCTTATTCAATTTGTGCATACAAAATTTATTGTACCTAGTTAGCAATTAAACTGCCCTTAAATAGTTCTAGGCTTACTATAGCCCGAATTTTTGGCATGTCAGACTGGGAGTGATCAAAGGGACGATCATAAATTAAGGATTCTATACACTTTAATGCAAATAATGCACAATCAGGGTGGTCTGGATCCTGGATCGGGCACGCTTGCTGCCATTCTACTCCCCAATGCCGCATATCCAGCTTCCCATTTGCTTCCTGGCCATAATGATCTGCTAAATATATTACTGCAAAGGAAACAACATTGATTTCAGCAAGCTGTACAGTATCTAATACCAAGTTAAAAACCAAAATTGATACGTACATATTTACTAATCATTCGTTTGTCAGACTAGGTTGTGCCTAATGAATTGAACACTAGCATCTTTTTCTGCACGAAATCAAAATAAAGTAGGAACCAGTGATCATTGTGAATTACGGGGCAAAATAATCGCTTCAAGTATCTCATTCGGCTTCCTGACAAATCCTCCAGTTGGCCTGCAGCTGCGGTCTGCATTTTCTTTGCCTTATAATAGCAGCACAATGGAGAAATATAACCAAAACCACGAATCTTTTGCTTCTTTCTAGTTTTGTATGTAATGGACTGTGCTATCAGAAGGGATGCATATGCATCCATAACCTACACAAAATAGAAGAATTAGCTAACTTGCTTGTGATACTTACCCTAAAGATGCAAGAATGAAATGATACCTACCGAATCGCTCACTAGTTCATTGAACAACACCTGGCAAATTGACGATTTGCGTATTTTCCATGGATACCTCTCATTAAAAAGTTGTAAGTCCCATGACAAGAAGGTTTCAATTTCTTCTTTCATTGTCGGTGTTAATATGTCGCTTCCAGCATAATTTTTCCTATGTTTGTACTGAAGACACAAAACTCACATGTCAACATAACTTACATAACCTAAAATAACAAATATAAATGTGTTTAATCTTGAGATTAACCTTATCAACATAAATAGGATCAGGTGCATTCTCGTCCACAACCACTGGCGCAACTACTTTGGCCTTTTTCTTTCCTTCTGTATATGGGCTTGTTAGTGCTCTTGATCGTTTCCTGGGTCTCTTCCCTTTTAGTTGGCTTGATTGCACTTGCCCAGCGGAAGCAATTTGTGGCCCTGATGTAGTGGGAATGTCGCCCCAGCTGCTTGAATCCTCTTCCCAATTAGCTGATTCATCATCCTCCTCATACACCTGCCCCTCCTCACCATATTTCCCCCCTGATTTCAGCTTATTGTTCTGTTCGACTAATTCCAAAATTCTTTTATTCAATTCTTCATGTTGGATTACTGCAGCCTCTTTAACACTACTGATTTCTTCCAATAGTTGGTTTATTCGTGATTCATGGTCAGCTTTCATCAGCTGACTGGCTAGGTCTGACGACTCCTTCAGACCCTTATTCTCGCCCGAAAGACTCTACAGCTTTGCAGCATACTCATAACTCTGCAATTCTGCAGCCTCTTTTAGATTATTATTCTCGACAATCTGAGATGCAATGCGTGCTTCCGACTTATTCACCTAACAATGTCACAGATCAACTTATCACACGTTATATTATTGTTACAAACAACAGCATAAATAGACAAACTCACCGACTCCTTCAGGTCATGGTTTTCCTGAAGCAGCTCATACACGCGAGCCTTCAGGGTATTAATCTCCTGAATAAGCTCCTCTATATGTGTATCAGGATTATTTACCTACCAAAATATATATCATTCAGACCCTTGAACATATAAGACAATCAGGTTACCAACATACTACTATAACATGACAAATGGAGGACTAACCTTTACATGCGAATGCAATTCTTCCTTTAGTGACTCATTCTCTTTAAGAAGCTCAGCAATTATGGCTTCCATCTTATTTATCTAACAAACAAGTTAATTAAGCACTGTTAGTTGCATACATTACCATAAGAGCCTAAATAGAAAATTCACATGTCAATAACTCATTGTGTCTCTATAGAATGGCGTCGTTGCTTCCAGCTCTTCAGCATCGTGGATCGGGCACTCTTCAGCATACTGTTCAGCATGCTATTCTGCCTCTTCAGCACCCTGTTCAGCATGTTGTTCTGCCTCTTCAGCATGCTGTTCTGCCTCTTCAGCATGAGACGGTGCTAAATGACAAAAAACCATCTCATGTGCATCGGGAACCAGGTCAAAAATGAGCTGCGCATATTAACATCATGATTAGCCAACGAAGTAATAAACAATAATCTCGTACAGAATTAGCAAACATACTGTGTCAACTGCCATTTGTTGAATATGTTTATGATAAGTCAATCTTCGGCCCATTTTCACTTTGGACCATCTGAATAGGCAAGGGTATATACCCTCAAATCCATCTTCCCTAAACTCATTGTACAACGTACAATGCTCATACAACCAAACCTGCAAGGGGAACATTATGTTAAATGTAATTACAAATATCAAATTATCATAAATAAATAAGATGTTCAATTGAAGAAAACTTACACAAAGCACAATGGCACATCTAGTAAATCCACTGGGCTTTGCCTTTTTCTTTGTACACCTTGTCAAATCGTCGGTCACATAACGATATATTGCTTCAGCCCAATCATACTGGGTGACCTTGGATAGGTCTTCCACAACGTCTACTAAAAACCCATCTAAGCTATAACTTATCCTACTAAATAAAAATGTGCAGCATATATATAGCAATGTCAGAACCCTAGCTCTATCTTCAAGATAACCTTTATTTAGTTCGTCCTCCTCCTCAAAGACCATCTTTAGCTTACTTTCCAACAGCAAACATGTTATTCTCTTCCCTTTAAATTCCTCATTGTAGAAGGGGGACTCACTTGATTCATTAAAGTCTACCAATTCTCCTCTTCTTGGCAGTCCTAGGATGACTGCAACATCCTTTACTGTGAATTCCACAAAATTACCATTCACAGTAAATCCCTTCCTTTCATTATCCCAGTTGGGTACCAAATATTCTACTGCAACAGAATCTATCTGAATTGCTGGCCCTTGAACCAAATGGCCAAAGGGGGTTGTAGCCAGTAATTCCTTAATCCTTGGCCATTGTGGTAATCCGTGTAAAAATTTATTCATTCGGTGCATTGAGCACCTACTCATGCGCGGTTGAGCGACTTCCTTCTTCCTTGGGGACTTAGCTGGCTTTCTAGCACATGTCTTGTATCTACCCCCTACTCCTACTTGTGTCAGCACGTTTGTCAGATCTTGTGCTACCACTACCATCACTTGAACTACCATTGGAACTCTCACTTTCGGAGCTCATAGTGCTGAAAATATCTGGAAACTATGAAAAATAAAGTGTATTAGGTTATGCATTATGTAGAAACAGGGTCACATTGGTGGTGTCCACGATGATGGACACCATGTCCATGATGTGGATACCAAGGATGAACCCTAGATTTTTTAGAATTAGGGTTACATTGGTGGTGTCCACGATGATGGACACCGTGTACATGATGTGGATACCAAGGATGAACTCTAAATTCTACAGAATTAGAGTTACATTGGTGTTGTCCACGATGATGGACACTGTGTCCATGATGTGGATACCAAGGATGAACCCTAAATTCTACAGATTAGGGTTACATTGGTGGTGTCCACGATGATGGACACTGTGTCCATGATGTGGATACCAAGGATGAAGCCTAAATTCTTCAGAATTAGGGTTACATTGGTGGTGTCCACAATGATGAACACCGTGTCCATGATGTGGATAAAGGATGAACCCTAAATTCTACATATTAGGGTTACATTGGTGGTGTCCACGATGATGGACACCGTGTCCATGATGTGGATACTAAGGATGAACCCTAAATTCTACAGATTAGGGTTATATTGGTGGTGTCCACGATGATGGACACCGTGTCCATGATGTGGATACTAAGGATGAACCCTAAATTCTTCAAAATTAGGGTTACATTGATGGCGTCCACGATGATGGACATCGTGTCTATGAAGTGGATACCAAGGATGAACCCTAAATTCTACAGAATTAGAGTTACATTGGTGGTGTCCACGATGTGGACACCAAGGATGAACCCTAAATTCTACAGTGTATAGTTTATTCTAAATCCATGAAAATTTGAATTTGCATCCACGATAATTTGAATTTAAATCCACGATAAAAGTAAATGACTTTACTTACCAAGAAATTTGCAGAGGATGTTATGAACTAAGCCTGACTGCCTGAGTGACCTTGTGCTTCTCAGCTTACTACTGTTTACTTGCGCAGGACCTCGTCAGAGCGTAAAATGCATCAATCATTAATATCTTAAACCATTATACAGTAAATACCAAATGTAACAGAAATATTAAATATAAAATTAGGGTCACCTGAATTGACGGGACAGACGGAGCAGTTTAGGGTTACCATTGGATGGGGAGACGACAGCGAAACCCTAAAGAGGGAGGAGAGGATGGAGGACAGATTCTAGGTTGGGTTAGGGATTCAGACGAGAACAAGAATTTTGCCAGGATAGAGAAGGTGCGATCCAGGGAAGTGTGCCCTCGTGGTATCTACGCACAATGGAGAAGGCTAGGGTTCAAGGCATCGGGCAAGAGGTCGGCTAGGGTTCTCGGCGTCGGGGTGAAATTTTGGAAAAAAATTTCGCAGGTTCAGGGTCGGGGGCGAGAGGTCGGCTAGGGTTATTGGCATCGGCGGGAAATTTTGGGAAATTTTATCGCAGGTTTAGGTTCGACAGTGGCGTGGGAGAGAGAGAGAGCGCGCGGGCGGGGTTTAATGCATTCGAAAAAGTAACCAGGGTTAGCTGTAGCGCCGGGTAACGGGACGTTAACGGGAGCGGGTAGGCATTGAGATTTGCGCGATCTGACGCGCCTTAAGATTCGAGAAACGAATCGTAGGGGGTTGTGCTCAGGAAATTTTTTTCGCAAAGTTCTGTCGCCTCGACGCGAGCATGAGGCTCGATTTTCGGACACGGACGATTGAGCGTCGATCGGATTTCGGGTGGGGACCGAGATCAAGTTTGGTGGATTTCGGATGTAGCTTTATAGGATCGGATCTGGGTCAAGGACCCGACCCGATAAAGATAGATCCTCCTATTTTGATATTTTGATTTAATGCTGACGTGGTCTCTCTCTTTCCTGGGCTGGACGAAAGTCAGAACCCTTCGTGGAGGCTGAGGGGCGCGCGCGGGTGCACTCCTGCCGATCGTGCTGAATCTGAATGGATCATTTAGACTAGTCTCCTGCGTGGGACTTTGACCAATTTGAGCCCTGCGTGGTCTTTAAGATACGTGTAATAATTAAAAAAAATTGATCCATGTATTAGTATAAACCAGGGCGTGACACTTATGGCATACCTTATCCGTAGGCAATCTTAGGGCTCACGAGTTCAAGCTCAACCTAAGGGCTTAAGAGATGGCCTTAAGTAGAAGCATAAATGCTTACAAGATGGTCTTGAGGTGGAGCTTAAGGGCTTAGGAGATTGGCCATAGCTCATGAGTATGAACACAACCTAAGACATCCTTCCGGGGAAGCTTAAGGGTGGGTGGCATTAGGCTCATGAGTGCAAGTCTAAGTGCATAAGAGAATCTTCAATCATTTGACCATAATCTTGGACTAAGGGCTTATAAGATAGCCTTAAGTCAAAAGGGGCTTATAAGATGGCCTTAATACAGAACTTCAAGGGCCTAAGAGAAGACCTTAGCTCATGAGCATGAATTCAACTTGAGATGTCTTTAATTAAGAGTAAGCCTAACGGCTCATATGCACTTTTGGTAACAATGTCATTATCGCTCTCAGTTTTATAATGACGTTGAACACAACATATTAAAAAGGCTCATCAATTTTCTTCAAGATGCATTAAGCCCACAACACTTGCACAGCACCATCCGCCGCATCAAGGTCCTCTACAACATTAACTTATTGCCCTCGAGTATATATCATTTATTAGACACCAATTATTGGCAATCAAACTTCCTAGAAAATAGTGGTAGTAGTAGATTTCATCGTAATTAATAAGGTGCAAGTAGATAAGTTGTAAGCCCTAGGGTTAGATTTTAGCAAAATTAAAACACGCCTAAACGTTAAAAGAGAAGGCAAAACCTCAAGCAAATGGTAATTAGGCCTTTCTTTCCCTCTAAAAACATAGGCTTTGTATAACAGTGGTACACGATTGAGGATGGGGCGTGGGTTATAGGAGGCAAGGAATGAAATACCAATCCAAACATATTGGTATGTCTAATCAAGCTTGGACTGGTACACGAGAGACCGATTTTGTATACATATTAGAGGGAGTAATGTCTATAATTAGAGAGGGTCCTAATCTAGTAATGATTTGAGATGAAGAAGAGCCAAAATGTAGCTCATTAGTTGTTTAGTCCCATACGAAAAGTGGAAGAAGAGTCATGACATTTTATAAGGGTTAAAAGCAATACTGTTTGCTTGAGCTTGAGAATTTAAAAAATTAAGTCACATGACTTTAGGTCATTAAGTCACACAAGTTTTCTCAACAGCGGAAGACATTACATTGCAAAAAAAATTTCAATTCGGTAATTTATCGCTTTATTGGGATATATATAGTCCATGTGCTAGACCACGGCTCCATAGCAAATATGGACCTCCTTTACTGATTATAGGAAAATAATTATTTATATAAAAATATAATATTATAATCAATAAATCAGCAATTTACTAACCAATAATTTTCTTATTTGGTTTGGTATCAGCTATAAAAATTTTCAGTAAATCAGTAATCAATAATTTGGTAACCACCAATGTTCAACTCTAGTAAAGACTATATATTTATACTTAAAAGACATAGTTTGCGAACTCAAACCATTGATCCGGAAAGGTACAGCAATGGCTGTTTCAATCTTGATTGATTTGTAAAAAAAAAAAAAAAAAAAAAAAAAAACAATACATTTTGGAGGGAGAACCTGAGTGCTGAATTCAAGTCACTGTTGCTTCTCCAAGAGATGCTCTTTTGAATGATTGAACTTGTAAAAACATCAATAGACCAATGCTTTTGAACACAAGTAGTGAACTAGATCAAACCAGAACATGTCATTTTATATTTAATGATTTGATACTTTCAATTCCTATTTAGTTAACCTTAATGTTCCTAAGGTACTAATTCACGAAATTTAATAACTGATTAAGTTGATTTTGACTTAATTTTGCTTTTTTTTTTATTTTAAAAAATCAGAAGTACAGAACAGGATGCAACAGGACCAGAAAAATAATGTTCTCAGTTAACAAAGTAGGGTAGAAGAACAATGAAAAATCAACATAATCAGTTAAGAATACTGCGGTCACTCACCTTAAGGAGAGAGCAAAGAAACTTGATATATGCACATTCACTTCTTATTGAACCCGCTTCGACAACTACAATCAGAAAACAAATTAGTTATATGTATCAAGATGAAAATTGGCCTAAAGTGCCCATAATTTCATAATAACAATCGTAAATGAGCATAAATGGATGTAAAACACACGAGATATATTTGCAAACCACATATATGGGCAGATTACTTCGTAGATAAAAAAATTAACTAAAAGTAGAATAAAACATTAAAATGAACAAGAATAACTACCACTTTCGTTATGATTGCAAAGGGCCATTAAATACTACCAGTACCTTCTCTTGGCATATCTTTGATAATGCTTCAACATGAAAACTCTGTAGATCTTCAAGTGCTCTGTTGTCTAACCAGTGAGATCTTCACCCTGAGGTAGGCAAACAATACTATATGGATAATGAGTATACATTGACTATGAAAAACATTATCCTTCCATGCTTTTCAATTCCAACATTACCACACTATTACAAGTATATAAATCCATATTTGTACAAAGCACAACCAAAAATTGCTATGCATGAAAAACTAAACAGGAGAAAAAAAATGCAAACCTTCAATCTCGATATAATGCTTTCTAGTTCTTTGCACTACTTTTCATGTTCATAAGCAACATCCGGGTCATCGCAACTACGTATGCCATCTGTGCTCACACTTCCATGAAGCTGGTCTCCCATGAATTTTGTGCAACAATTACCATTAGAAAGGTGCAAACCACTTTGTTTAGACCGAAGTATTCATTCAGATTTTCGGGAACAGTTTCTCCTGAACTTACGCCATTTTTCTTAATTTTTCCAACATGCACCCACATGTTTGCAAGTTCATTTTCTAACTCACGTTCATGTCGTTTTGCATCATTAATTCTTCTCTGAAGCTTTGCCTCCCTATGATCTTTTTCAGATAATGCAGCAATTAAAGATGCTTCTCTTTGACGTCTTGTGGCAAGTTCTCTGTGTAACTACTCTACTAGAGCTCCATTTTCTATTTTTTTTGAAGAGCTGTCCGGCCGTATATTATAATGGTCTTGCTTTCCATCAAACTGATTATATCTCTGACAATTAGACCTCCCAGGTTACATCTCCTTTGCAACAGCCAAATCACCAGTCAATTTTGCATTTTGCTAAGAAAGTTTAGTAACCTCTTCGGCTAAATTTCTCAGCTCAACAGCAGCAGCAGCTGCCAATTCTTTGGCATAAGAAGCTTCCTCTGCTATGTTCTGACTATGAATTTCAAGCCCATCTTTCTCTTCAACTAATCTAACCTTTTCTTGCTTCAGGTTTTCAATCTCAGCTGCCTACTTTAACATAGTGTTTTAATATCTAGAGGGGAGGGATGGATATCATTAAAATTCTTTATTTCGTTGGATAGATCAATTAGAATGGATGGATAAATAAGAGAGACGGACGCCTAAAAATTGATCCCTCAAAATCGGAAGGAAAAGTTTACGGATGACTCTTGGCAGCGGCAGCTGCAGCCGCAATGCTCTACGTCTTCGCTTGGCTACAAGCCTTCGCAAATCAAGAGGCGTGCGGAACCCGAAACACGACACCGACGAGCTGAGGCCGCCGAGGAAGGTTCGTGGGCCTCCGCCCATAGATCGATGGAGGGTGAGGATAGTGAGAAGCTTGGGGAGCATTCTCGAATGTTCGCGGAGGAGGCCGGGGGACGCCATGGCCGGGAAGGAAGAGGACACGCGGAACAGGGAAAAAAATAACATCCGCTCCATGCCTCGCTCGCATCTTTGCAGGCAGCGGTAGGCGCGGTTGCGGCCGAGCCGCCTTCCGCGACCTAGCCGCCATCCGCGACCTGATCACCCGTCGTCCAATGTCATCCGCGACCTGATCGCCCGCCGTCAGCAGCATCTTGGCAGGCAGCCTCTAGCCGCTCGCATGCTGTCCATGTCCAACCGCAGCACTTGGTTCTCCTGCATTGCCACCCGGCATTCTCCTCCTCCTTCCCTACCACCTACGACCGCCTGATCTAGCTGCGACGCAATCTTATGCTCTAGAGCGGCTCGTGCGGCCTCGGAGGCATGGAGGATGTGGGCGGTCCGCAAAAGACCGAATAGGAATTTGGTAGTGGCAGAGGCGGAAGCCACGGCGGAGCTCTTCTCCTGCGGGAGATTTGTTGTCTCTAGAAACTTTTGTTGCTCCAGCTCCAACGCCACGGGCGTGTTAGAATTGAGAGTTCCTCGAACCAAAAATCTGCCGCGGCGAAGGAGGAGGACCGAACGCCATTCCACCTGCGGAGCAGCCTGGTCTCGATCCCATTCCAGAGGATCTGTTTGCTACTGCCTCCACCACCGCGATACCCTTCGTTGATCGGCCATCCGAAGAGGGAGGGCATATTGGAGGCAGGCGCACCAACTGCGATGGCATCGATGCGCTTCACGATGCCAAGGGCGCCATCCCTACTGTCGTCACATGTAACTCTGGACACGTCACATGATCCTTCTATATGGATTGTAAATCTTTTCCCCGTGGACTATTTATCCTTCGCCTCTATTTTTACATCCTTTCATGAAAATATTGCGTAAATAGAAAATGGAACATTCATAGAATTATCAGATAAAGCTTCAGGAAATCTAGTGAGTGATGGAGCAGATTTTTTTTTTTTTTTTAATATAGGCAAATAATGAGAGTGGGATTTGATAATTAAAAGAGAATAATCTGCAAGGGAACTTGCGCTTTCAGGGATGACTCATTACTGATCCCCTTAGAGACCTCGTGCAAGTCACTAGAAAAAAAGCAGTTAACATCCGAGAGTTTATTCTTGCCACCAGAGGTTTCATTGGATCTGATTGGACCATCTGAAAGCCCACATTTTTTTGTAGATTCAGAATGATAATTTTTATCCAGGTAATCCTCACTTCTGCTGGATTTTTCTGGGAAAGAATCAATCTGCTGCCTTAGCTGTGAAATGGTTTGTTGAAGTTCACCATTTTCAGAGATCTGAAGCAAATTTCAAAAAGCTTGTTACGACAGTACATCATATCAACTCAAGGAAACTAAAATTACTATGAGGTATCCAATTTGACCTTCTACAGCTGCTCTTGGAGCACTCTGTTATCAGCAGACATGATCTGCACGAGGAAACATGAAAATATCAATTATGTAAGAACGAAATGATAAAAGCAAGATACAGAATAAGGACAGATCTCAAGTTCAAACGTTTTTTCACTTAACTGAGTGGTAAGTTTTGACAATGACTGCTAAAAAGATTAATTGTGAGAGTCATATATTATAAAAAAAAAAAAGCAAAAAAGAGACTGAAACAAGAATGAAGCAAACAAAGGAATAACACTATACCACTTTGCTTAACAAAAGTAAATGTGACATGCCCACGTATATGTGAGTCAACATAAGTTACTATAGCTGTAATATCAAACTAACTAATCTTTCAAACATCAAAGCATCAGTATAAAAACAGTAAACTGATTTCAGCGTTTGGTCAAATGATAAGCACCAGTTATTCTTATTCCAAATGAGAGCTCCCATAAGCATTCCATAGTCTGGAAATTTTCATTCATGACATTTTAATATCAGAAGTTACCTCACAGATATCACTGTTGCGTGATGCATGTTGAGCTACTTCAAAAGAACCAATCATCCGTTGCTCAAGGGCATGCATCTACAGTTTTTTCTCATTGATTTCATTTTTCAACTTCTGCATTTGATCCTAAAAGAACACACAGAATCATATAAATGCCCATTATAAAGCAAAATTTTCAATAAACATTGACGCTGATTACATATTTCTCAGCATAAAGGAAATCAGAGTTGTGCAGCATGATACCAGGATTTGCATGTCATCCGGGTGATGAGCTGCTTGCTCTGACAACCGTTTAAGAGAGCATGTACATAATGCCACTTCACCAGCTAACATTTTGACTTGTTCATTCAGAAGATCCATTTGATCACTAATGGTTGTTCCTGACTGCATGACATTCAAAATTTCGAATCATAAAATGTTGCAGAATTAACATGCAGAAGAATGTTAGAAATTAACCAAGTAAAAAATTACAAGAGCACATGCACCATTCATATCTTTAGACAAAATAGAAGACTATAGAACGGTAGAGGATCATATGATCCTTGATCATATCTTAGACAAAATAGAGGACTATTGGAATCATAGATATGAGCCGAAGGGAAGAAGGGAGAATCATTCTGATTAACAGGATAACCAAAATGACATATAAGGAAAGGATCCAATAACCTACCAAACAAGTGAACAACACACCTCCCATAAATTGGTTCATTTTACAATCAAGATCCTACTTTAGAACGGTAGAGGATCATATGATCCTTGATCCTAATAAGAATAAGAATAAGAATAATTATCAAGAACAAGATCAATTTTAAAATTAAGAATAAGAATAAGATCAATAACAAATAAAGATAATAATGAAGATCAAAATTCTCATCATGATTAGATCAATATCAATAATAATAACAATATCAAGATTAAATGCCAAGATTACAAACAAGATCAAAATCAAGTCTAAGATTAAGATTAAAAAGAAAATAAAGAAGAATATCATAAGTTGAAAATTAAAATTTTGATTAAAATCAAGATCAATATCATGATCATCAACAAAATCAATATTAAAATTAAAATTGAAAAATGATAAAGATCAAGTAGAGAGTATAATCAAGATCAACATTCTCATCGTTATTAGATCAAGATTAATATAAAAATTAATATCAAGACTGAAAATAAATATTACGAATGAGATGAAAATCGAGTTTAAGGTGAAGATTAGAAGCAAGATAAAGATGAATAATATAAGATTAAAACTGAAATCTATATTAAAACTTAGATCAAAATGAAGATCAAGATAATTATCAAGAACAAGATGAATTTTAAAATTAAGAATAAGAATAAGATCAATAACAAATAAAGATCATAATCAAGATCAAAATTCTCATCATGATTAGATCAATATCAATAACAATAACAATATCAAGATTAAAGACCAAGATTACAAATAAGATCAAAATCAAGTTTAAGATTAAAATTAAAAAGAAGATAAAGAAGAATATCATAAGATGAAGATTGAAATTTTGATTAAAATCAAGATCAATATCATGATCATCAACAAAATCAATATTAAAATTAAAATTGAAAAATGATAAAGATCAAATAGAGAGTATAATCGAGATCAACATTCTCATCATGTTTAGATCAAGATAAATATAAAAATTAATATCAAGACTGAAAATAAATATTATGAATGAGATGAAAATCGAGTTTAAGGTGAAGATTAGAAGCAAGATAAAGAGGAAGAATATAGCTCGAGAAATCATGGTACACATACATCATTAAAGTTTAAAAACAAACCTTATTTCTTATTTAAAAAAAAATAAATAGATAGATAAATATTTTAAAAACACATACACAACAAACACACATGATTAAGGTTTAAAAAACAAACACATACACATACAAAGCACCATGATTAAGGTTTAAAAAAAACAAACACATACATGATTTCTTAATTATGGTACATACACAGCACCATGATTAAGATTTTTAAAAAAAAATAAATAGATAGATAGATATTTTGAAAACACATACACAACAAACACACATGATTAAGGTTTAAAAAAACAAACATATACACATACACAGCACCATGATTAAGGTTTAAAAAAACAAACATATACATGAATAACAATTAAAAAAACAAACAAATAGATTGATACACAGCACCAAGATTAAGGTTTAAAAAAACAAACACATACATGATTAAGGTTTTAAAAAAAAAGCACATATACATACACAGTACTATGATTAAGGTTTAAAAAAACAAACACATACATTATTAAGGTTTAAAAAACAAACAGATAAATAGATAGATAGATAGATAAAAACACATACATAATAAGATTAAGGTTTAAAAAAATAAACACATACACAGCACAATAATTAAGGTTTAAAAAAACAAACACATACGTGATTTCTTATCATGGTACATACACAGCAATTAAGGTTTAAAAAATAAAACAAATAGATAGATACACAGCACCAAGATTAAGGTTTAAAAAAACAAACACATACATGATTAAAGTTTAATAAAACAAACACATACACATACATTGCACCATGATTAAGGTTTTAAAAAACAAACACATGCATGATTAAGTTTAAAAAACAAACAAACAGATAGATAGATAGATAAATAGATAATTTCTTAATCATGGTACATACACAACACCATGATTAAGGTTTAAAAAAAACACATACATGATTAAGGTTTAAAAAAAATAAACAGATAGATAGATAGATAATTTCTTAATCATGGTACATACATAACACCATGATTAAGGTTTAAAAAAACAAACACATACATGATTAAGGTTTAAAAAAAACAAATAGATAGATAGATAGATAGATAGATAGAAAAAACAAACACATGCATGATTAAGTTTAAAAAACAAACAAACAGATAGATAGATAGTTAGATAAATAGAGGTTAGGTTAAAATGCATGGTAAATTACCATAAATAGTACCTTTTCAAGTGGCTGGTCTTTTCAGCATCCTCCAGAATTTTGAGCTTAACATCTGCTGTCATGTTACACTCTGCAGCCGTATGTTACAACCTAAATCACCCCTAAAAAATTTTTTCTTATTGGGGTGAGGACCGTTCAACTAGAGAGCGGGAAGAGAGGAGAAGACAGCTCCCCAAACAAAACAAAAAGTCTCACAAACTCTCCAAAGCCCGGCCAATAGGATCGGCCTCACGGCATATCAGCAGGAGCTTGGCAATAAACTATCAGAGAACAATTGAGACTTCTAGAAGAAAACAAAATATCAGCAGGAGCTTGGCAATTGTTGACTTCAACATGTTGCACACAAAGAATGAGGTTCTAATCAATCGAAACACAATACACAATTAATGTTAACTTTGTAGTTTCTAAATTCACTAGGCCACATGTTTCATTGATATTCGCAAGCATAGCCAAACATCTCTGATCAATCGGGCACTTCCACCAAAATATTTATCAATCATAAAGGTACCAAGATAATAATGACAAAAAATTTAGGTTGACAGTTGAAACGCATTACAAAATTTTGCTCCATTTTTTAATACAAATCTAGATTCCTATAATTCTAAACAAACAAAGAAAACTCACCCAGTTAAGCAATTATTTAAAATTGCAGTAAGCTTCTTCCCAGGGGACAACACCATGTTGCATGGCCTCTTCAAGTTGAACCCCCACCTACAATGCAGATTACACTATGAAATTAATGTTTGAAATATCTTTTATTAAAAACAGACATACTTCATAGAATTTAGATTACCACATCAGTCCTTGGGTAAGCATATTTTTCATTTAGCAATTTCTTCACATCGTACAGTAGCCACCGTAACCTAGAAACAACGAAGAACAAGGACAATTAGAATATTAATTGACAAATTTCTTCAAGATGTGCAGTAGCAACTACAACACATTAAGAAGTTACACAAGCAACCAGGTAAGGTACAATACCTTATGCGCAGGAAGCAACCAGGTAAGGTACAATACCTTATGCGCAGGAAGATCAAAGTCCTTGTGATGGTGTATTGTTTTTTAAAAAAGGAACTATCACAAAGATTTTAACACAAGAGATAAGTATAATGACAACAAAACAATTACCAATCCAAGGTCAAAAAATATAAAGCGAGAAAGGCGCCTCTTCATTGCTTCATATTTTAACATCTAGTAGGAGTAGAAAATATAAAGCAAAAAAAAAACATTAAACAATACAAACTAGTTACATGACAAGTTAACAAGATAAGCATTAAACATATCTTTGTTCTAATCAAAAGAAATACAATTGAATGACAATTTACCGTTACAATGTTCACATTCAAATGATTGTTAAAATGATTCATGACATAAAACAATGATAAAAGTAAAATAAGCACATGCTCTAAAATAATAAACAAGAAGGAAACCAAAAGATAAAAAGAGAATAATGTTGACTTCCAAAGTTGCTAGGTGTTTGGCAACCACGATGACAGTCAGGATATCTCAAACCTCAACTAACTGCAAAAAAGAGAGATAACATATAGTGACAACTTGTATTGCATCATAGACAAGAAAAGCTATATGAAATACTATTATGAAATGAATGCTACACAAGAAGTCCAAGTATAGTTGCTTGATTTATCCAACGAAATTTTTTTATAATTGATCTCTACATAGTGAACATAACAAAAGTAGTCATTTGAATTTCACTATTGCCTTTTTAGCTTATGCACCCAATTCAAGCAATAATATAAAATGTAAGTAGTTACGAATAAATTAAAAAAATGATGACAATTTGGTAAGATATATATTGCCTATTCCAAAAAAACGTTATGGTTGCTTCTGTAATCAAGTCTACATAGTGAACATAACAATAGTAGTCATTTGAATTAGCATAGTTTCACTAATGATAGTATTTTGATTTTTCACTATTTCCTTTTTAGCTTATGCACCCAATTCAAGCAATATAATATAAAATGTAAGTAGTAACGACTAAATTAGAAAAATGATGACAATTTGCTAAGATATATATTGACATCATTACCTATTCCAAAAAGCAATATGGTTGCTTCTGTCATCAAGTCTATTGTTGTCACCAATTGAGTTGAAATTCTTAGCTAGCCCACTATATAATTTAGATGCAAACAATAAAGAAGATTATAATGAAAGTTATAACATTTTGCAGAAATTGTGATATCTAAAACAGCAACCAAGGTGAGAACTAAAAACAACATATATTTGCTCCACTCTTAAGGGAAAATGCTGGAATGTCAATTTACCAAAACAAAATTCACATTTAATTCATTCAGGAAAAATGATTCATGATAGAAAACAATGAGAAAAGTTAAATAAGCAAATGTTGCAAAATAATAAACTAGGAAGCCCCGAAAAATAAAAAGAATAAGTTGAGAACAAGATTATTGTTCCACCTTATAAACCTCAATCTAAACCTTTTATACAATAGATTCTATACCTTTGTCAAAGTTGTCTTCCAAAGTAGCTAAGTGTTTGATAAGCACAAAAGTGCTCATGATGTCACAAACCTCAACATATTGCAAAAATAAAAAATAAGAGATCAAACATATTGACTATTAGTCAAGAAAAACTATATGAAACATTATGATGAATATGAATGCTACACTAGAAATCCAAGTCCAGTTTCTTGATTTTATCCAAAAAAAAAATTTTGTAAGTCTCTATGTACTAAACATACCAAAAAAAATTTCTATTGCTTTTTAGCTTATGTACCCAATTCAAGCAATATAACATAAAATGTTAGTCATAAAGAATAAATTAGAAAAATGATAACAACGCATTTGCTAAGATATATATATTGACATTATTACCTTTTCCCAAAAAATCATCATGGTTGCTTTATAAGTAGCGATTTGTTATTGTCACCAATTGAATTAATATTCTTATCTAGCAAACCATATAAATTAAATGCAAATAATAAAGAAGATTGTAATGGAAATTATAGCAGTTTGCTTATATGAAAACAAGTACTTGGTACCTCCAATAAATGGTAGAAATTTTGACATCTAAAAGAGCAACCAAGGTGACAATTAAAAAAAAGACTGACTAAATATATGACAAGTTAATAAGATAAGCATTAAACATACCTATTCACTAAAATGATATTGTTTTGATTTTTCATACCAAAAGTAGTCATTTGCATTAAACCCACCAAAACTAGTCATTTCAATTAGCATAGTTTCACCATTGATATTGTTTCGATTTTTCATCATTGCTTTTTTTGGCTTATTACACCCAATTCAAGCAAAATAACAAAAAAAAATTATTAATAAAGAATAAATCAGAAAGAGGTCGACAACACATTTGCAAAGATATATATTGACATCATTATCTTTTTTCATAAAAGTACAATATAATAAACATGAAGGAAACCCAAAAGATGAGAATAAAGCAGAGACACAAATTTCGTCATGCATGATTAAGATAATCTTTTAGGAGAAATCTACAATCCTATTACTCAAAAGCTTAATAGATGGTTCCCATAATCAAGCAATTGTATCACACTCCATGTTAGAACTCCAAATATATGATTCAGCAGCCTGCCACGAAATAGATTTCAACAAATATCTAGAAGTAGTATAATAATAAACAAGGAAGACCCAAGAAAGATATGAGCTAAGAAATAGAGAACTTTCACAATATGTAAAATAATCACTCTAACATTAAAAATATAATTTTGCGAGAAACTATAGAAACCCATGTTAAGAGTATCCTCCTACATAATTGAAGAATTGGCATGTTAATTACTCAACCGTAAAATAGATTTTTCTCATATTCAAGTAACTATATTATGCCACATTTCAAAACTCTATGATTCTGATTTAAAAGAGCATCTCTACATAATACAATAACAAACAAGGAGGAATCCTGAGGAACATCTGCATGCAATATAATAATAAATAAGGGGCATCTCCACACAGTATGAAAATAAACAAGGGACATCTCCAATCTTATAAACCATGACAAAGAGCATACTCGATGAATCTTGCTTGTAAATTACTCAAAGCTAAAATAGTCATTTCCATAATAAAGCAATTGTATAATAACATGATAGAACTCCATATACATGATTCAGCAACCTACCTACTAAGATATTTCCACAAATAGCTCCAGGCGGTATAATAATAAACAGGAAAGAACCACAAAAGATAAGAGAATAAAGTTGACAATCAGACTACTTTTCAAATAATTAAGTTACTTTAAGAACAATTCTAACATAAAAGAGTATAATCCTATGAGAAACACTACAAAGTCAAATTGAGAGCATCCACCTATAAGATCAAGGATCAATTACTCAAAGCTAAAATAGAATTTTTCCCGTAATGAAGCAAAGTATTTTGCTACATTTCAATATCCAATTCAAGCAAAATATGATAAAAAAAAAAGTTAGCAGTAAGGATAAATTAAAAAAATGATGAGAACACATTTGCTCAGGCATATATATATATATATATATATATATATATATATTAATAATTTAATATAATAACATTTTTCCAAAAAAAAAATCATCATAATTGATTCTATAAGCAAGTCTAGTATTTTCACCAATTGAGTTAACATTCTTAGGTAGCCCAACGTATAATTCAAATGCAAACAACAAAGAAGAATATAATGAAAATTATAATTTTTTGCTTATTTAAATGTAAGTACTCCAGACCTTCAATAAATGGTAGAATTTTCACAAGTAGAGAACCACGATCAATATTAAGGAACATCTAAAAGATTATATTTTTAATTCTTGAATGTTATCATTTGATTTGATAATTGGAGTAGCTCTTCTTGATTTTAATGTTAAGCTTATGTCCATTTCTAAGGAAGGCTGGCTAAAGCTACAGTAATTTATAATAAGGTTTGTTAATCTAATAATGATTAGTTGCTCGTTGATTCATGCATTTTACTTCCTATTAATTTAAACTCATATTTTCATATATAAATTGACCTCAATTATAAAATCAGTTAGATAAATCTAGCAACCTAGCCATTATAAAATCTGTTAGATAAAACCATTATAATGATTCTAGTTCTAGCCTTGTGTACATATTTATAGCCCTAACTACGTAACCTAAGGAAGTTTTGTAATACTCTAGAAAAAAAAATGTCTTTATTACATTTACATGTTTTTGACAAAAACAAGATATGAGATTGTAGCATGCAAACTTGTAGTGCTATTACTCTAATGGTACTTGTGACTTTGTGGGTCTTGAATACTAAAGGATGAAAACCTAAAGGAAATGAGTAATCTTATGGACTAAATAAGATGAAAATGAAAAAGAAGAAAACAAGAAAATAATGGGTAAAGTTCACCTACAATTGTTGACCATGCCTATACTACCTCATGCCATTTGATTCACCTTAAGCCTACACCTCATGCTCCTTAAGCCTACACCTCATGCTATAGGAGTAACTAGAGATAAATGTAGAAAAAAAAGGTAAAAGGTAACTTGATTCTTCGTGCATGACCTGAAGGGAAGAATAGCTAAGGAAAGGGAAGAAGAAGAAAGGGAGAAAACTCAAGTGAAGAGTGAATTGTGGTTTCTTAGGCAAGTTCTTCTTCTTTCTTTGTATTATTTTGCCTATTGATTCCAATGGATGAGAACTTATCTTTTATTTCCTTTATGAATTCAATTTGTTTATGATATATACGATTTTGGTAAATTTGGCCCTTGGAAGAATGAGCTATGCTATGTTACACAACAAGGAATCCTTATGTGCAGTAAACCTGACCTTTACCCATTCAACTTATCATAACTTTTGATTCCAGGGCCCAAATCACGTGAAATCAGATTCTTTGTAAAGAAGACTCAAACATCTTTCATTTGAGTTGGATATTGAGTACTTTGGAACAGATTATCAAGTGTGTAATATCAGTTCAATCCGATCCAGTAAATCTATTTTTACAGTTTGGACCTTTAGCTAGTGAGTGATATATGTCCAAGTTATGTGATGGTAACGATACCAAATTTTTAGTTTTATATCAAGTAAGCTTCATAACCTACTCCTTGAGCCTTTATTTGCATGATTTGGATACAAAATAAAATTATGCTCGAATTTACACTTAACCCTAAAAATCTGGAAATCTCATTATCCTGATTTTGACCTATTGCTATTTCATAGGTCATAACTTATTGTGTAGAGCTCCATTTTAAGTAAAACTTATTTTCTCAGAAACTAGATTCAACATCCTTTGTTTTGACATAAATATCATATCAAATGGTATCCTATGAAGAACTTGATGTCCATGGTAAATAAGCTCCAGATTTTGAATTTTGGGTTACTTGACCCTACACTATGTACCAAATGGTCTTTTATTTGCACTCTATGGATAGATATGTCTTTTCCATTTGGCTTCCATTTGGAATTGAATATATCAGCACTTGTCACTTGTATGAACTTTATGATTCACCTCTTTGAGGGCTGATACATAACAAGAAGCCCATTTCACCATGAATAAAAGTATGTTCTATTTTGTCATGTATCTCATGTATGAACTTTAAGGTTCACATGTTTGAGGGTTTGATACATATATCAATAAACCCATTTTTGGTATGTTTCCATTTATTAATGTATGAATGCTAGTGGGAATAACATTATGAGCCTGAAAGGGAAAAGACTATGAGCCCAAAAATAGGAAGAGATTGATAGTTGTGGAACAAAGTGCTATATGGAACAAAGTGCCATATTAGCAATAATGGGAGCCACCTCTTGAATCCATGGGAGCCACCTCTTGAATCCCACTATCTCTGATATGGGGAGCCATGACAACTCCAGCCGGCATATGTTTGAGTTTCACCTTGACGAGGGTGGAATATGTTTCTAGACGTGGAAGATCTATGTTATTTATGATTTCCCACTATGTTGTGTATGATATGTCTCTTTAGATTGATTTCTTCTTTCTGTTCATTATGCTTACCATGTCACTATCATGTCTCTATTTGATGTTACCTATGGAACAATGTAGAGATCTATTCTACATAACTTGGTATGACCCATCTTATGTTTGGCATTTTCTTTACTTGCTGGGCTTTCATGCTCAACCTTTGTATTTCTAACCCTTTTTCAGGTTAATTTATGGGCTACATGTTTTGTGGAAGATAGTGGATAACTGATGGGAAAAATTTTGAGTATTTTGGAAATGCATTATGTATGCATTATGTAAAGGTTGTACAAAGTGTGATTTATGTACAAAGTATGTTTTATATCATAGTTTGTATATGAATGTTCAAAAGATGTTCTGGTCTTGAACGATGAACTTGAGTTTTTATGATATGAGAAAGATTTCCTTCTGTAAATGAAAGTTTGGATTGTTAGTTGTTACTCCTAGGTGACTATGCTATATAAATCAAGTTTTGATATTCATGTAGAGCAGGTTTTTATGAGTTGATTCTGGGTACATATAACAAAAATTTTTTATATTATAATTATTTCATAAATCGAATTCTCATCTAGGGATGTGACAAGTTTAGCACTACACTAACTTAGGAGTTGCACTAAACCAACTTGAGAGAGCTAACCCATATTGAGAATTCTAGGAAGGCCACCCAAGGCCCACAATTCAATAGCCCTAACTTAGAAACATTCCTAGGAGACCCAAATATCAAGAGCACAAATAAGTAGGATGATTATATCTATCCTAAATACACCCCTAGAGTAAATGAAAATGATAACTTCCATAAGACGTTCAAAGTAGAACTAACTTCATTTAATGTATCTTTACACCATAGATTTTTTTTCTTGATTGTGTCACATTCTTAAAAGTACCTTTTTGATTGGAGACTTATGGTTGATTAGGATTGCTAAGCATAAATGTTGCATTGAACTAAAGCCAAAACCAATCATATCAGACTCAACCATTCATATGATATAGTGTCTTGACTAGTTCCTTACGAGCCAAGCAAAAATCAACAGGGTAGTCAATGCAGAGTACAATATCAGTTTCAATATCAGATGCGAGCAGTAATAACATAAATTCAATAACAAAAAAAATCCAAAGTACTCAAAAATCAAATATGAAACTAGTCTTAAAATTTCAACTTGTATAACTTTAACCTACACGACTACCTGGATGATACAAAATTTTAATAATGCTAATAAACAAATCAAAAGTATATGTAGATTTTTATACTTATGTTTAGTGCTCAAAATATGATATAACTTTATGATTTAAGTATACAGTCAAATATGTGTGGGGTCAAAATTGTTACATTGAGAATGTATTATGACCGTTTCAAATCCACCTTAAATTAATAAGGTTTTTTGTTTAATGGGTTCCGGCTTCCAACGGGCGCAAGCGCTCGTTGTTAATTACCCCTGAAATTAGGGAACCTTTGATTAAGAGATTTATAATAAGCAACAAAATAGGAAGACGATTTGAACGATATCATTTATAAACGTGACAGAAATACAAAACTTGACATAAAATTTAAATGATAAACGAAATGAGCTTTCATTGACTCGGACGTTTTGTGTCTATCGGATGTTTGACTTTGAAACATCTCGTTAAGTGATGTCCGGTCTAGGCAACCTGATGTTATATTGAGGAATTACGCCCCGATGATAAGCATCGACGTACGCACCTCCCAAACAATATTCCACCGAAGTTGGATATTTTGATTTTGGAAATTTATCCAGCCTTGCGGCATGTTGGATAATTTGATTTAGAATTCATCCGGCCTTGCGGCGTACTGGATAATTTGACTTAGAATTTATCCGGCCTTGCGGTGTGTTGGATAATTTGATTTAGAAATTTATCCGGCCTTGCGGCGTGATGGATATTTTGATTTTCGAAATTTATCCGGCATTGCGGCATGTTGGATAATTTGATTTTGGAAATTTATCCGGCCTTGCGGCATGTTGGATAATTTGATTTAGAATTTATCCGGCCTTGCGGCGTGTTGGATAATTTGATTTAGAAATTTATCCGGCCTTGCGGCGTGATGGATATTTTGATTTTGGAAATTTATCCGGCCTTGCGGCATGTTGGATAATTTGATTTTGGAAATTTATCCGGCCTTGCGGCATGTTGGATAATTTGATTTAGAAATCATCCGGCCTTGCGGCGTGTTGGATAATTTGATTTAGAAATTTATCCAGCCTTGCGGCGTGATGGATATTTTGATTTTGGAAATTTATCCGGCCTTGCGGCATGTTGGATAATTTGATTTTGGAAATTTATTTTAGCCTTGGCGAACGCAACGTCGTATTGAGGAGTTACACCCCGATGATAAACGTCGACGTACGCACCTCTCAAACAATACTTCGTCGCGGTGCGTTAAGGCTTTCAACGATATCATCTTAGTAAATATTTTGATTCAGATATTCCGTCAACGTGGACAATTGTTCCACCTTGCTGTATCATGAGTTTTGAATCACTGGTTTGACCTCGTTCGACTGGTACCCCATGAATCGGCGAACTTCATTACATGGGTTTGCAATCTGATTCCATCCATCACATTAAGCAAGATTCGACCTGTCAAGGTCATTTGATTAAGTTTGAGTCTAAGACTTGAATTGCGAGCCAGGCTAAACGTTCGGATTAGATTCTTAGGTTCCGATTTAAATCCAGCAAATTGTCGGATTAATCTGACTCGAACTTGGCAGAGTTATTCAAGCTCGCGTTGCGGTTAGCCAAGGCAATCCGAATATGGCTTCATCCCCTTCTCTCTAGCAAGTTATATATTTTTCTATTGCTATTTTTTTTATTATTTTATTTATTACTTTTATTTGGTCCACATAAGAGTAACTTTACTCTTCTTCCAAACATGACTCGGTGCTAGTTGGCGGACGGGGTTCGGGGCGGAACCATTCCACTTCCGGCAATACTGGTTTTCCGTCGGCGGCATACTGCGAATGGTGTTGGCGGCTTCAGCGCTGACGAGCTTGTTGATGGCGTTTTCGCCCGTGACAGAGGCGGCAGCGGCTGGGATTTAGGTCTCCGATCCCTTTGATGGAGGTGTTAGCAGATGAGCGGCCGCCGTCAGCGATGGCGACCGTTGGGGAGGTAGTGACAATTTTAGCCGAACAGCGATGATTGCCGAAGTTCCGTCGGTGATACACTGCCGAGTTCCTGATGAGCTATGAGACTCAAGGGGCGTTGCTGGCTTTCGGTGGAATTAGTGAGTTTTTGGTGGCGCCGTTGAGCTCCCGACGGGCGATTCCAGATTTTTGGTGCTGAGCCCGGCGGCGATGGGTTTCTGTACCGACTCTGTGAAAGTCTAGGTGTCGCGGATGCAGGAATGAAAAATCTCCGAGAAGGCAGTGTTGGTAAAAGGGAAAGCAATAAAGCCGCTTTCCATATCTAGAAGCAATAGCAAGTTCTTCTCTTTTTTTGATTGTTTGCCAGATTCTGTCTTTTCCGGCTCAATTTTGCAATTGAGTGCCACAGTGGTTCGATCAAGGGAACTTCTTTTCCACACTGGACCGAGTTCGACGCCCGGCTCCGTGGGGTTTGAGAAGATGAGAAGGGCAGCAGGAGGCTTTGACAGGTATCTGTTTTTTTTTTCTTGCCATTCTTCGTATGTCTTCTTCAGCTTACGAATTCTTCCGACTCTTCTTTTTTTTTTCTCTTCTCTCGCATGATTTTACCACCTCCATTTATCTTGGCTTCATTCTTTTCCCTCCTTCCCCCTTTTATTCATGTTTATGTTTAGACTCTCGGCTGGTAGCAATTTTTATCTCCCTTTCCTTATATTCTTTTTTTCCCTTTTTTTTTATCATCTTTCTTTCCCCGTTTATCGAGAGTGAATTTTTTTTAGTTAGTCTTGGCAGCATGAATTCCGAATGAATTTGTGCAAGTTCTTTTGTGATGACTTGGCAGCGCTTCAGATTAGATTTCAGCTGTTTGATCTAATTAGATCAGAAAATTGGGATGCCAGATTAGATTCGAGCCGTCCTATGGAGATTAGTGGATCTGGCTGTTGGGAAATAGTCTTTGGCAAATAAAGCTCCTTTCCTTTTCGTCGCGACCTCCTTTTTAATCAGAAGGGGTGATCTGTGGATTTTTGAAGTTTCTTCCAATTTTCTGGGCCGAACTCCTTCGTCACTCGTACTGCAGATATTTTTGGAACCCGAGGGAGTGATCAAGACGGGGAGAGAGCCTCGCAGGTAATCTTTCTATCAGCTCCTTCTCTGGATGTTTTTTTTTAGACCACCCTTGTCATCTTTTTATCTGATTCTTTTGTTTCAGTCCGAGCTGGAAACCAACCAGGGCTTCTGTATGCTCTCTCCACAATGGCGCTTGTAGCAGATTTTTTTGGCTTAAGTTCAGATAAGGGAACTTCTTTCTTCGCAGACATTTTTGGAACCCGAGGAGATGAGAAAAGGGACCCGAACAAGTATTTGTTCGTCCCTCTTTTTTGTTCTTCTTGGTTTATCTTCTCTGGCTTATGGATCCTTCTGCTCTCCTTTTTGTTCTCTCCTTTTTTGACTCGGTCATCGACTCCATTTCCATTTCTCTTTTTCCTCTCTTTTGTTACGGATTCTCTCGGTCATCTTGAGTCTTCGACTCCTTTCTCATTTTTAGAACTCCAACATATTCACTTCCTCTACTCCCCTTCCTCACCACTTCTTCTCCTTTCAGCCACCTTAGAATTTTCTTCTTTTTTTTTTCTTTCACCATGGTGCTAGAGGGTGCTTAGTGCACTTTAGGCATAAAGAACAAACCGCTCGAAAAAAATGTGTGTGTTCCATCGTGGTGTCAGGATGCTTAGTGCATCCATGAAGCCTAAGAAAACCGAATATCAAAAGAGAGTGTGTGTGCTCCATCGTGGTGCCAGGATGCTTAGTGCATCCATGAAGCCTAAGAAAACCGAATATCAAAAGAGAGTGTGTGTGTGTGCTCCATCGTGGTGCCAGGATGCTTAGTGCATCCATGAAGCCTAAGAAAACAGAACGCAAAGAACATCCTTCGTTTACCTTCTGCTTCTTCTTACAATGTCTTCGGTGGTGTTTTTTTTCTTCTTCTCACGATGCTTCTCTCTGTTGGCTTTTCTTTTTTTTGTTGCCCCCCTCCTCTTTTTCTTGGCCGCCCTCTCCTTATGTAGGCCATCAGCGGTAAAATGAGCCCCCGATGCTTAACATCTACCCCCTGTCTTATCCAGCTTCTCCATTTTGTCGACTGTCGCGAGTGCTTTTTCTATCTTCTCTTACCAGCCTGAGTATTTCCTTATTTGTTGGTTGCCCGTTTGTCTCTTGCCAGCTCTAGCTGTTACCTCCATTCATTATTATTATTTTTGAGCGCTTATTTTGTTGTAATCAACTTTAGCCGAGGCTTCTTCATTGGTGATTTTTTTGCTCTGCGTTCTTAGTTCTGGCAGTCAGATTGCCTAATGCCGATGATTCCCTTTTGGTTTGGCGCTCCTTCTCTTTCCTCTAAGGTGTTGGGTATTTTGTTTTCCTTTTTCTTGCCTTACAAAGCGCCATGCCAACTTTGTCCCTCCTTTTTGGTTTTTGCCAATGCGTAAATTTATTTTGTGGTCAAAATAAATTTTGACCTTTCAATGATTCAACTCTTTAACTTCATCCCACCCAAAATTGGAAACCTGGAATGACTTATCATGGTTTATATCATTACCAAGTGGGTCTTCTCACTTCTCCTTCTTGAGTGCTAGTATTTATCTGAGCTTTTCTCCTTTTTTTTATTCCTCTTGCTTGCTTAATGTCAGGTACTATTGTTAAGAGGACGGTGCACAGCAATTTCTCTATGCTTCTCACTCTTCCATTCACTAAACCTAACCCTGAGTTTATTGATTAATACCCCTTTCTTTTTTTTTAACACCTGAATGTTTTAACATTCCACAGCCTTTGCTTTGTTGAGTTTAGCACAATTTGCAAGAGTAAGTTTTGATGGATTGATTTTTGCTGTTTGTTTGATTCTGAAGATTTGCTGTAGCATACGTGCATACATCCTTCTCTTCTTTGTGTGTCGCGTTTGATTGTATCAATTAACTGTGGAATTTCATGTATGCGGCTGCTTTATAGTCACATTCCTTTTTGATCAAGCTGAAGAGTTGCTTTAGCTGAGCCCTTCAGGCTGGCAGTAATTTTTTGAGTCGCTTGAGATGTGTTTCTTTCTTAAATAAAATAGATGTTCCATTCAGCGGAGTCAACTGCAAGTTGTAATTTTCTTCCTTAGTTTGTTCCTTATTTGCCTCGTGCTTATAGTCTTACTTTTAATGGCTCAACAAATGCCCCCCAATGGATTTCGTATAAGCGATGGGCGTGTACAAATCCGTTGGAATATTTCTTTCACACTTTATTATTTGATCTCGTTATCATTTCAGGTATACGACGTCAAAGTTGAAGGTAACAATATGCTTGAAACTCCACATTAGAATAATTACCTTGAAGGGTCTTCAAAAACTCTCATGTCTTTGAGGATGCTGTTGAGATGGACAGATAAAAACTCATGCTGCAAGAAGTCGAGAACTTTGATTCGGCTATACTTGGGCATTGTGTGCTCCTTTACGCTGAGACTCGTATTCATATACCAATGTTGAGTTATAAATCTTTGATAAAAGATTTGCTAATCTGCCGGCGCCACTTAGAAATATTTACCTCCCTCTGTTATTTATACTTGACGTGAGGTAAAGAGACTAGCCCTTGTGAAATGCCCGGAATATTCTTGCATTATTAAGATTGTGTCTTTGCTCGAGCGGTATATATTGAATTTACAAACTTGCTACGTAATATTCGTTGCAATGTATCTTGAAAATCCAATTGCGCAATATTGCTATCAATTCTTGCACTTGAGCTCCGATCAATATTTAAGTATATGCATCCTCTCATTTTGATTGCTTGTTTGAAGGTTGTTCATGCATGATGGAACTACAAATCTTGCACTCTTGAGTTATTTCCCATGTATTAGAGCCAGGGAAAATAATTAGCCATGAGATTGTAGCATGCTTGTTCCTTTGCGATCTTGAACAAGAGTTCAATTGATGTCTTTTGATCCTTTTTTATAAGCGACAAACGGACACACAAATCCATCGGCAAGGGCGCTTGGCACTAACAGGATGGGTAGTGACCATATGCACACATAGTACTTGTTTCAAGTATGCTTTGATGAAAACATGATTTGAGATATTGTATGCCCTTGGGATAAGTGAGTGATGCATTTGACAAGGGTTCTCATGTGTGGGTCCAAGTGGCTTGGCTTTCAAATATACAATATATTTGTCCGGCATTGTCCTGGCTCCCGGAATGGAGCCGTGAGATTACGAACTATTCCGAGCTTAACGGTGCTTGTTCGAAGGTTGCCCTTAGTGCATGATCTAGTAAGGTCCTTTCACGGTCTTCCTTTCGAACTGATGTCGTGCCTTAACCTGAGAGACCCTCCTCTTCTTTTGATGCTATAAGAAACTTGTGCTGATGTGTCAACACATTATAGGCGAAAGGATTTTTTGTAAGAAACTAAATTGATGTATCAACATTTTGTAAATGATTTTTTTTTTGCTTTTTTTTTGTTTTTGTTTTGTTTTATTTTTTGTTTTATTTTTGTTTTGTTTGTTTGTTTTTGTTTTGTTTTTTGTTTTTTTTTTTAGGAAAATTACTAGGGGCGAATTTATGCTTCTGTCATCCGACTTGGTGAATGCTCACATAAGGAGCTTACATAGGTCTAGCAAATAATCAACCGGCAACAGCCTTGATATTCTCGAGTCTAGTGTTGCTTGGTCAGGATCAGATTCGCGCTTTAAGCATGGTACTTCTTTAAGAAACGGCCTCAATATTCTTGATCATACTGTTGCTTGGCCTGAGTTAAGTTTGCACTTTAAACATAGTATTTCTTTAGGAAGCGGCCATTGATGGGAGGCATCGGATGCGCCCCATCTTGATCTATCAGTTGGTAGGCTCCTCCCTCGTAAACTTTTCCAATCACGTAAGGTCCCTCCCAATTAGGATTGAACTTTCCTTTTGTCATCTTGTTGGATATGATGGGCCGCTTTACTACTAGGACAAGATCTCCTTTCTTGAAAATGCGTTCTCTGGCTAACCTGTCATACGCCCTTGCCATTTGTGCTTGGTATAGCTCTAGGTTTTGCTGCGCAACCAGCCTTCGCTCATCAAGTGTGTCTAGTTCATCAAGACGTAACTGGACATTTTCATCTATTGTCATGTCACATTGCACTGCCATTCTTAGCGAAGGTATTTCCACCTCGAGTGGAAGCACTACTTCGACACCGAAGACTAAGGAATAAGGTGTTGATTGTGTAGGTGTACGATACGTGGTTCGATAAGCCCACAATGCTTCCACTAGCTTCTGATGCCACTCCTTTTTGTTCTTCGAAACGCTCGTCTTGAGCAGCTTGCATAGAGTCTTATTGAATGCTTCAGCTAATCCATTCGCTCTTGGATTGTATATCGAGGAGTACCGCCAATCAATCTTGTAACGCTCTGCAAATTTGTAGATCAAGGCATTTTTGAAGGCCAAACCGTTGTCGGATATGATCCTTCTAGGGGTCCCAAAACGACTCAATACATTCGCGCGAAAGAAATTGACGACGTTGGTGGCCTTGACTTCTCTTAATGGGACGGCTTCCGCCCATTTGGAGAAATAGTCCGTTGCTGCGAGTATGAATCGATGCCCCAGAGAAGAAGAAGGTTCTATTGGCCCTACTATATCTGTCCCCCACATTTCGAACGGCCATGATGAAACCGTCGGATGAAGAGGGTTAGGGTGCTTATGAATTAGATCTCCATGTACTTGGCACAAATGGCAGGTCTTTGCACAGTTTATGCAATCTCGTACCATGCTTGGCCAATAGTACCCCAACCTTTTAATCTTAAGATACATTTTGGGTCATGATTGGTGGGCACCACAAAGGCCGGAATGGACTTCATGTAACACGTGAGCGATCTCATCCATCGCGATGCACCTGAGCCAAAGTTGTTCATACGATCGACGATACAGCGTGTCATTCACGAATGTATACCGAAGGGCCCACTTTTTCAATTGTACTCTTTGAGTCTTATCTTCGGGTAGAATACCACTTTTGAGATAGTTGACGAATGGCTCCCTCCAATCATGTTCTTGCGTGAGGGAGATCGTCATAGCGTCTGTCACTTCTTTCTTGTTGACGTTATCATTTTCGGCTGGTGCGATCAGCTTCCTGTCCTTGATCATAATATTGATTTGGTCAATAGATGGTCCAGCTAGCTCTTTGGCAAACTTTGCTAGTGCGTCTGCTCTACCATTAGCAGCCCTAGCGACGCAAGTCAAAGTAACATGTGGTACTTTTTTCATGAGTTCCACAGCCTTCGTATGATATTTGTGCAATTCCATTTTCTTGACCTGGTACTTACCCGTCACCTGCTTAACAATGAGCTGGGAGTCGCCGTATATATGCATTCTTTCAATTTTCATTTCCAACGCGAGCTCGAGTCCGGCGATTAAAGCTTCGTACTCAGCTTCGTTGTTGGTACAGGGACTAGTGAGGGCTAAGGAGTAATGTAATATCCCCTTCTCCGGGGTGATGAATACCAGGCCGATCCCTGACTTTACTTTCGGGATATTTGGGGGAATAGCTGGTTGAATTGAAGACGCCCCATCGAAGTAGAGTTCCCAATATGCATCGTCGACTTCGGCATTTAATATTTCCTCGTCTGGAAAGTCATAATTCAGGGGAGAATCATCAGGGACAGGATGAGCCGCTAGGAAATCAGCGAGAATTTGCCTTTTTATTGCTTTTTGCGACACGTACGTGATGTCGAATTCTTGGAGTAGGACGGCCCATTTAGCCAATCGTCCTGTCAAAGTAGGCCTCGTCATCAGGTATCTTAAGGGGTCGACTCTTGATATGAGACGAATTTCATGTTCAAGGAGATAGTGTCTTAATTTCTTAATGGCAAATATCAATGCCAAACATTGTTTTTCAATCGGAGAGTAGGAATGCTCTGCCCCTACGAACATCCGGCTAAGATAATACAAGGCGGTCTCTTTCCCATCATCATTATTCTGGGCCAATAGTGCCCCCAAGGATGCCTCCAATGCCATGGTGTATAAGATGAGAGGTTTTCCGGTGATAGGTGCACCAAGGACTGGAGGATATGAAAGATATTCTTTGATATTTTCGAAAGCGCTTTGACACGTGTCGTCCCAAATGAATGGAGCACTCTTCTTTGTTAGTTTCGAAAAGGGATGGATTCGCCCGGATAAGTTGGAAATGAACCTCCTAATATAAGCTAGTCGTCCTTGAAAGGATCTAAGCTCCTTAAGATTCTTTGGGGGCGGCATGTCTTTGATTGAACTTATCTTCGCGGGATCAATTTCAATTTTTTTATGTTTGACCACGAAACCCAGGAATTTTCTAGATGATACTCCGAACGCGCATTTGAATGGGTTCATCTTGAGGTTGTACTTGCGGATGCGAGTGAACACGGTCCTCAAGTCCTGACAGTGCTCTGCTTTAGATCGCGACTTAACCACCAAATCATCGACATAGCACTCGACGAGTTTGTGGATTAGATCATCAAAGATCTTGGTCATTGCACGTTGATACGTTGCCCCAGCATTCTTTAACCCAAACGGCATGACGGTATAGCAAAAAATGCCGATAGGCGTACGAAATGCAGTGTGCTTCTCGTCTTCAGGCGCCATCTTAATTTGATTGTAACCAGATGACCCATCCATAAATGAGAACACTTCAAAGTTTGACACCGAGTCGATCATCACTTCTGTCACAGGGAGTGGAAAATCGTCCTTGGGACATGCGTTATTCAAGTCTCTGAAATCCACGCAGATCCGGATTTGCCCATTTTTCTTCTTCACAGGGACGATACTTGCTATCCAGTCTGCGTATTTCTCCTCTCTTATAAAACCTGCCTCGATTAATTTCTTTATTTCGAGGGTGATTTGTTCCTCAAGCTCTATCCTCATTCTTCTCGGTGCTTGCTTCACCGGAGTGATATCAGGACTGATCGATAAATTATGGACGGCGACCTCCGGGCTGAGGCCTGGCATCTCTTTATATGTCCATGCAAAGCAATCACTAAACTCGTGGAGGAGTGCCTCTAGCTGGTCCTTTTCATGTTGAGAGAGTTGTGCACTTATGTAGGTGGGCCTAACATCCTCTTCCGACCCAAGGTTGACCTCAATCAACTCATCGCAGGTGGTCTGCCCCCCATCTTCCAATTCTTTTGGTGCCCTTTTGAATTCTTCATTTCCTTGTTCTATTGCGTATGCTTCGCCTATTGTCACCATATTGCAAGTATATGAATGAAACATAAGAGCTTCTTCATTTGGTTCTATATACCCTAAACCACGGGTATTGGAGATCTTCCCATTTGGTAACGTGATATTTCGTGAACCCGGGTTCCACAACTTTTCAAATTGGCGTAACTCACTCTTTAAACGAGGCTTCAAACAACTATACTTTTTTACGAGATTTTTTAAGCTCGGAGGGTAATAAGCAAATGAGGGGACTTCGATAAGTTGCGTTCACTCTGGGTCATTCTCTTTATTCGTCCTGACGTGATGAATTTCATCTGACTGATAGAAGTGTATGAGTTTATGAACAAAGAGCCTTCCTTTTGCGCATTCCCTCTTGCTAGGAACAATAAAAGTCTTCATCTCCATGACTTGCGATGCGTTCAGGGGGGTGAAACCCTTAAGATAGCCTTGAGGAACTCTTAAAATTCCTACCTCGTAATCCATCATATTTTGTCGTGTCGTCAGTCTTTGTGACCAACCTTCCTTCTCATGAGTTTCAACCACGTCGCACGCAGAGGCTGAACAGTCACTTGCTTCTGACTCGGAGTCACTTCCAAAATAGGGACATGCGGACAAAGTTGTCTTCTTTAGTTTAGAGATGATCGAGTTTTGTAGTGTTGATTTCGCAGGCTGTGTTGTCGATCCAATGAAATAGTGTGCATCTTCATATTTAACTTCATGCACTGAGAAGGGCTGGATGTCCCCATCGATACGCTCTTCCCTACCTTCCTTCAGGTATTTCAAGCATTGATGTAAGGTAGAGTGGACTATGTGATTCTCATGCAGCCAAGGTCCCCCGAGCAACGCCTTGTATGATGTATCGGTGTCGATAACATGGAATTTAACTTCGGTCTTTAAATCATCGAGCTGCAATGGTAAATATATAGAGCCTAAAGCCTTCTGGCTGTTTTTATTGAATCCTTGGATGACAACTTTTTCGGCCGTTAAATTATGGACGCATAAAGAAAGGCTTTTTAAGGTCCGCAAGGTTATGAGGTTAACCGACGACCCTGGATCAACTAAGATTCTACTTATCTTTATTCCTTCCACGTCCCCGGTCACATAAAGCGGTCGATTATGCTGCGACGTTCCCAATAGCATGTCATCATCGTTGAAAGTAATGGACGATGTAGCGTACGTACTCAATGCCTCCTTTATATCAGCCTCCATGAAGAATGCTTGAAATTTTTGAGGGTTTTGCAGGGCGTAAATAAGAACATCCCTCAGTTCTTGTGACATCATCAAAGCATCATATATGCTGAGGAGGGCGGGGACCTTCCTCAAATGTGACAGTATATTATATTCAGAAGAGGATAGCTTTAGTGGGAGTACCGCATCGTCGCCCACTTCCTGTGTTTCAATTTGCTTTCCTTTGAATTTTTCCTTTTCTTTGTCTATCGTACGTCCTATTACGACCTTGCCGCTTCTAAGATTCGTTTGGCATGATTCGTTTATTTGCTTACTTCTTTCAACGGCAGGTGCTTCCTCATATAAGTAGGCAGGTAAGACCTCATCATCGGAGTCACTTCCCAGGTTAATCGCGTTACAGACACCCATCCTCGCGGTAGTGACGGCTTCAACATTGTCAGTTTTGTTTTCTTTCGGGGGCTCCGGGATCACCGATATCATCCTACAGGATCCCACCTTGTACTCTTCATCTTCTGAGTCATCTTCCAAGAGTCCTTCCCACACCTCTTCAGTGACGTAGTGGTGAAGTTTTATAGGCTCAGGCATTTCTTGCACATACTCTTCAAGCGAGTCGATGTATTTTTTGAGATCGCTCTTTTCTTGTGCTTTAGTTGAAAAGGCTACTTTCTTATTTTTGTTCTTCAATTGAGGGTTCTTTTTCTTTTTCTTTTGACTCTCCCTTGTTGGTGGACGAGGTCTTGGCGATACGTATTGTGGGGACAAGGAGTCTTTCCACACTATGCCTGGTATCTGCTGTAATTTTTGGAGGAGTCGCAACGTCTTTTTTGACACCACGGTATTCCACTCCTGGTCTTCTATAGGCGCCGGATCTATTCTTGTTTGAATAAAATCAACCTCCTCGGTTTGGGTTTCATTCAATACCTGTTTCGATAGAGTTATCTTCCCTGTCTTATATTGTTTCTCCACCCAATCTTTGAAAATATAGCAGTCTTCTATTGTGTGCCCCAGTACGCGATGGTAAGGGCAAAAGTTGGGATCATCAGTCTTATTGCTTTCTTCAGGGCGTTTCGGCTCTGGTAGTTGTAAGCCATTCTTCAGGGCGTCCCTAAAAATCTTCATCGTCTTTTCTCTTTTGAAAGAATAGACTTTATTCTTTCTCTCTTCAAGGGTCAACGGCCTGCCTCGGCTATTTTCACCAAGCGTTGGCGCTTTCTCGATTCGAGGTATGTTTGTATTATGAACCTCCACCCTTTTGCCTCTGCTGGCAGCGTTTGTGTAGGCGACCTTGGGCTCATTCCTTCTTGGTTCTTCCCTTTTGAATCTCGGGTTCTGCGTATTTATATAGGGCTGATGATTTGTTCGTTCCAGCTTTGCCACTTGGGTGATCAATTCTTGAAATGTAGAAATGTTATTGCCGCAAAGGAAGGGGGCCATCCAGCTGTCGATATTGCGGACCAACAATTCTACGGCTTCGGTTTGCTCTAGTGGCTTTTCGCATTTAATACTCAAATTTCTCCATCTTGTAATGTAATTAAGGACGGTCTCATCCTTTTTCCTCTTTGTATCTGCCAGATCCGCGATCGTAATCTTATCGCTTACCGAAGCAAACTTCATCCTGAAGGTCTCCTCCATGTCAGCCCAAGTTCCGATAACTTCATTCTCCAGGGAGTAATACCACTCAAAGGCGATCCCTGAGAGACTTTGTGGAAACTGTCGGAGCAATAAGGCGTCATTGCCGCCGGTATTCCCACAAGTCGCGACGAAATGGGCCAAGTGTTGGTCAGGGTTTCCTATTCCATTAAACATCTTAAAATGCGGTACGATGTACCCTTTGGGGTAAGGGATATCATCGTATACAGCTGGATAAGGTCTCCCTCGCCTCCTTCGCGGAGCAATTTTGGTTCCCTCCATTTGTTTCAGCTGGTCCATCACCAGTTCTTGTATTTCTCTCCTAGTCAGGGTGATAGCATCGTCATTTGACTGAGCTGGTGGAGCTGGCAGGGAAGACACTGTCGGAGCGTTATTCTGTTCTCGCGGCGGCTGTTCTTGGCGTAATAGCATCTGTTGCGTTTTTGCTAGAATACTTGTCACTTCTTCGAATTTTGCCATGAGGATGCTCATGTCGTCGTCTCTCTTCTTGAGCTGTCTTTTAAGGTCAGTGATAGCTTCGTCCCTATGGTCAAGGTTTGGGGTCATGACAGGTTCATCCTCGTCTTCCTCCTCCTCTTCAAAGATTTCCTGATGCAAAGAAGTCGCTCCTGGTTCGTATCGTTGGACGGGCTCTTGGATTACAACATAGGCTAATTTTTTGCTCTTAGCTTTTCTTGTCATGGTACGAAGGGTTTCTTCCTTAGAATTAGAGCCAGTCTCTCGTACGTGTTCCACCATTCGCACTGTATGAATTGTATAACCCTCCGTTTCCTTATGGCTAGTCTTGAAACGTCTTTCCTTTCTTTTCATATTCTTTTGAGCCTTTTTGTATGTCTCATAAACCCTTCGAGATGTTGTCTTTTGAATAGTAATATTTTTGGGCTTTGGGTGTGGCTTGTTCTGTATGTTGGTTCGCAGTTGCAGTCCCTCTATCAAATTAGAATTTTTTAGAACCGACAGAAGCAGCGCAAACTTGTTTGTCGTGGCAGCTTCCACCTTAGCAGCAGAATGGTTACGCCTTACAGGGATTGGGCGACCTTGTCCGGAGGGCCTAGCCTTCTTATTCCTTAAGGCTTGTCGTTCCCGCTTTTTTGTCTTTTTAGGGCTTGAGAATACAGCTTGGTGAATCTTGCCCCCGTTAACCGTGAAGGACGATCCCTCCTCTTCTTTATCGAACGTGCCCCCATCAGCAGCGACCAGCAGTTCTTCTTTTTTCGTGGCAGTCCTCTTTTCCTTCAGGGACGTCTTAACCTTGACGACTGGAGTGACATTCCTTTCACCCTTGATGTTCTCAGAGTCTGTAAAGGGTAGATAGATGAACTCGACGTCCTCTTTCGAAATAGAGCCAAATTGAATTCCATGCATGATGATTGATGCATCCTCAACGAAGATGTTCAGCTTCTTCGCCATTGCTGCGTAGAACAAGAGAAGTGTAAGAACAAGGGCGTGAAATTTTGTGTTGCGTAATATAGATCTCGAAGATGAAAGGAGAAGCCTGTCCCACCGGGCGTGCCAGAATTTGTGGGATCAAAATTGTTACATTGAGAATGTATTATGACCGTTTCAAATCCACCTTAAATTAATAAGGTTTTTTATTTAATGGGTTCCGGCTTCCAACGGGCGCAAGCGCTCGTTGTTAATTACCCCTGAAATTAGGGAACCTTTGATTAAGAGATTTATAATACGCAACAAAATAGGAAGACGATTTGAACGATATCATTTATAAACGTGACATAAATACAAAACTTGACATAAAATTTAAATGATAAACGAAATGAGCTTTCATTGACTCGGGCGTTTTGTGTCTATCGGATGTTTGACTTTGAAACATCTCGTTAAGTGATGTCCGGTCTAGGCAACCTGATGTTATATTGAGGAACTACGCCCCGATGATAAGCATCGACGTACGCACCTCCCAAAAAATATTCCACCGAAGTTGGATATTTTGATTTTGGAAATTTATCCGGCCTTGCGGCATGTTGGATAATTTGATTTAGAATTCATTCGGCCTTGCGGCGTACTGGATAATTTGACTTAGAATTTATCCGGCCTTGCGGCGTGTTGGATAATTTGATTTAGAAATTTATCCGGCCTTGCGGCGTGATGGATATTTTGATTTTGGAAATTTATCCGGCTTTGCGGCATGTTGGATAATTTGATTTTGGAAATTTATCCGGCCTTGCGGCATGTTGGATAATTTGATTTAGAATTTATCCGGCCTTGCGGCGTGTTGGATAATTTGATTTAGAAATTTATCCGGCCTTGCGGCGTGATGGATATTTTGATTTTGGAAATTTATCCGGCCTTGCGGCATGTTGGATAATTTGATTTTGGAAATTTATCCGGCCTTGCGGCATGTTGGATAATTTGATTTAGAAATCATCCGGCCTTGCGGCGTGATGGATAATTTGGTTTGGAATTTTATCCGGCCTTGCGGCATGTTGGATAATTTGATTTGGAATTTATCCGGCCTTGCGGCGTGTTGGATAATTTGATCTAGAAATTTATCCGGCCTTGCGGCGTGATGGATATTTTGATTTTGGAAATTTATCCGGCCTTGCGGCATGTTGGATAATTTGATTTTGGAAATTTATTTTAGCCTTGGCGAACGCAACGTCGTATTGAGGAGTTACGCCCCGATGATAAACGTCGACGTACGCACCTCCCAAACAATACTTCGTCGTGGTGCGTTAAGGCTTTCAACGATATCATCTTAGTAAATATTTTGATTCAGATATTCCGTCAACGTGGACAATTGTTCCACCTTGCTGTATCATGAGTTTTGAATCACTGGTTTGATCTCGTTCGACTGGTACCTCATGAATCGGCGAACTTCATTACATGGGTTTGCAATCTGATTCCATCCATCACATTAAGCAAGATTCGACCTGTCAAGGTCATTTGATTAAGTTTGAGTCTAAGACTTGAATTGCGAGCCAGGCTAAACGTTCGGATTAGATTCTTAGGTTCTGATTTAAATCCAGCAAATTGTCAGATTAATCTGACTCGAACTTGGCAGAGTTATTCAAGCTCGCGTTGCGGTTAGCCAAGGCAATCTGAATATGGCTTCATCCCCTTCCACAACAGGCAGCGGCGTGGACGGTTTGCTTCCTTCTTTAATTCCGCCGAGCCCTTTTGTATTCTCTCTAGCAAGTTATATATTTTTCTATTGCTATTTTTTTTATTATTTTATTTATTACTTTTATTTGGTCCACATAAGAGTAACTTTACTCTTCTTCCAAACATGACTCGGTGCTATTTGGCGGACGGGGTTCGGGGCGGAACCATTCCACTTCCGGCAGTACTGGGTTTCCGTCGGCGGCATACTGCGAATGGTGTTGGCAGCTTCAGCGCTGACGAGCTTGTTGATGGCGTTTTCGCCCGTGACAGAGGCGGCAGCGGCTGGGATTTAGGTCTCTGATCCCTTTGATGGAGGTGTTAGCAGATGAGCGGCCCCCGTCAGCGATGGCGACCGTTGGGGAGGTAGTGACAATTTTAGCCGAACAGCGATGATTGCCGAAGTTCCGTCGGTGATACACTGCCGAGTTCCTGATGAGCTATGAGACTCAAGGGGCGTTGCTGGCTTTCGGTGGAACTAGTGAGTTTCTGGTGGCGCCGTTGAGCTCCCGACAAGCGATTCCAGATTTTTGGTGCTGAGCCCGGCGGCGATGGGTTTCTGTACCGACTCTGTGAAAGTCTAGGTGTCACGGATGCAGGAATGAAAAATCTCCGAGAAGGCAGTGTTGGTAAAAGGGAAAGCAATAAAGCCGCTTTCCATATCTAGAAGCAATAGCAAGTTCTTCTCTTTTTTTGATTGTTTGCCAGATTCTGTCTTTTCCGGCTCAATTTTGTAATTGAGTGCCACAGTGGTTCGATCAAGGGAACTTCTTTTCCACACTGGACCCAGTTCGACGCCCGGCTCCGTGGGGTTTGAGAAGATGAGAAGGGCAGCAGGAGGCTTTGACAGGTATCTGTTTTTTTTTTCTTGCCATTCTTTGTATGTCTTCTTCAGCTTACGAATTCTTCCGACTCTTCTTTTTTTTTTTTCTCTTCTCTCGCATGATTTTACCACCTCCATTTATCTTGGCTTCATTCTTTTCCCTCCTTCCCCCTTTTATTCCTGTTTATGTTTAGACTCTCGGCTGGTAGCAATTTTTATCTCCCTTTCCTTATATTCTTTTTTTCCCTTTTTGTTTTATCATCTTTCTTTCCCCGTTTATCGAGAGTGAATTTTTTTTAGTTAGTCTTGGCAGCATGAATTCCGAATGAATTTGTGCAAGTTCTTTTGTGATGACTTGGCAGCGCTTCAGATTAGATTTCAGCTGTTTGATCTAATTAGATCAGAAAATTGGGATGCCAGATTAGATTCGAGCCGTCCTATGGAGATTAGTGGATCTGGCTGTTGGGAAATAGTCTTTGGCAAATAAAGCTCCTTTCCTTTTCGTCGTGACCTCCTTTTTAATCAGAAGGGGTGATCTATCGATTTTTGAAGTTTCTTCCAATTTTCTGGGCCGAACTCCTTCGTCACTCGTACTGCAGATATTTTTGGAACCCGAGGGAGTGATCAAGACGGGGAGAGAGCCTCGCAGGTAATCTTTCTATCAGCTCCTTCTCTGGATGTTTTTTTTTAGACCACCCTTGTCATCTTTTTATCTGATTCTTTTGTTTCAGTCCGAGCTGGAAACCAACCAGGGCTTCTGTATGCTCTCTCCACAATGGCGCTTGTAGCAGATTTTTTTGGCTTAAGTTCAGATAAGGGAACTTCTTTCTCCGCAGACATTTTTGGAACCCGAGGGGATGAGAAAAGGGACCCGAACAGGTATTTGTTCGTCCCTCTTTTTTGTTCTTCTTGGTTTATCTTCTCTGGCTTATGGATCCTTCTGCTCTCCTTTTTGTTCTCTCCTTTTTTGACTCGGTCATCAACTCCATTTCCATTTCTCTTTTTCCTCTCTTTTGTTACGGATTCTCTTGGTCATCTTGAGTCTTCGACTCCTTTCTCATTTTTAGAACTCCAACATATTCTCTTCCTCTACTCCCCTTCCTCATCACTTCTTCTCCTTTCAGCCACCTTAGAATTTTCTTCTTTTTTTTTCTTTCACCATGGTGCCAGAGGATGCTTAGTGCACTTTAGGCATAAAGAACAAACCGCTCGAAAAAAATATTTGTGTTCCATCGTGGTGCCAGGATGCTTAGTGCATCCATGAAACCTAAGAAAACCGAATATCAAAAGAGAGTGTGTGTGCTCCATCGTGGTGCCAGGATGCTTAGTGCATCCATGAAGCCTAAGAAAACCGAATATCAAAAGAGAGTGTGTGTGTGCTCCATCGTGGTGCCAGGATGCAATTATCAAGAATAAGATCAATGTTATAATTAAGAATACTGATATCAAATCTGACATCAAAACTGATATCAAAATGAAATAAACATAATTATCAAGAATAAAATCAATGTTATAATTAAGAATACGAATAAGATTAATAACAATTAAAGATCATAATCGAGTTCAAAATTTTCATCATTATTAGATCAATATCAATATCAATAACAATATCAAGATTGAAGACCAAGTTTACAAACAAGATCAAAATCGAGTTTAAGATTAAGATTAAAAACAAGATAAAGAGTAATATCATAAGATGAAGATTGAAATCATGATTAAAATCAAAATCAACATCATGATCATGAACAAAATCAATATTAAATTAAGATTGCAAAATGATAAACATCAAATATGGATCATAATCAAGATCAACATCCTCATCATTAAAAGATCAAGATAAATATAAATATTAATATCAAGATTGAAAATCAATATTACCACAAGATCAAAATCGAGTTTAAGATGAATATTAGGAGCAAGATAAAGGTAAAGATTAAAAGATTAAAATTGAAATCTTAGTTCAAAACTGAGATTAAAATGAAAATGAACATAATTATCAAGAATAAGATCAATGTTATAATTAAGAATACGAATAATATTAATAACAATTAAAGATCATAATCGAGTTCAAAATTTTCATCATTATTAGATCAATATCAATAACAATATCAAGATTGAAGACCAAGTTTACAAACAAGATCAAAATCGTGTTTAAGATTAAGATTAAAAAGAAGATAAAGATAAATATCATAAGATGAAGTTTGAAATCATGATTAAAATGAAGATCAACATCATAATCATCAATAAAATCAATATTAAATTAAGATTGCAAAATGATAAACATCAAATATGGATCATAATCAAGATCAACATCCTCAGCATTAAAAGATCAAGATAAATATTAATATTAATATCAAGATTGAAAATCAATATTACCACAGAGATAAAATCGGGTTTAAGATGAATATTAGGAGCAAGATAAAGATGAAGATTATAAGATTAAAACTGAAATCTGACATCAAAACTGATATCAAAATGAAAATAAACATAATTATCAAGAATAAGATCAATGTTATAATTAAGAATACGAATAAGATTAATAACAATTAAAGATCATAATCGAGTTCAAAATTTTCATCATTATTAGATCAATATCAATATCAATAACAATATCAAGATTGAAGACCAAGTTTACAAACAAGATCAAAATCGAGTTTAAGATTAAGATTAAAAAGAAGATAAAGATGAATATCATAAGATGAAGATTAAAATCAAGATTAAAATCAAAATCAACATAATGATCATGAACAAAATCAATATTAAATTAAGATTGCAAAATAATAAACATCAAATATGGATCATAATCAAGATCAACATCCTCATAATTAAAAGATCAAGATAAATATAAATATTAATAACAAGATTGAAAATCAATATTACCACAAGATCAAAATCGAGTTTAAGATGAATATTAGGAGCAAGATAAAGGTGAAGATTATAAGATTAAAATTTATATCTGAGTTCAAAACTGAGATTAAAATGAAAATGAACATAATTATCAAGAATAAGATTAATGTTATAATTAAGAATACGAATAAGATAAATAACAATTAAAGATCATAATCAGTTCAAAATTTTCATCATTATTAGATCAATATCAATATCAATAACAATATCAAGATTGAAGACCAAGTTTACAAACAAGATCAAAATCGAGTTTAAGATTAAGATTAAAAACAAGATAAAGATGAATATCATAAGATGAAGTTTGAAATCTTGATTAAAATGAACATCAACATCATAATCATGAACAAAATCAATATTAAATTAAGATTGCAAAACGATAAACATCAAATATGGATCATAATCAAGATCAACATCCTCATCATTAAAAGATCTAAATAAATATAAATATTAATATCAAGATTGAAAATCAATATTACCACAAGATCAAAATCGAGTTTAAGATGAATATTAGGAGCAAGATAAAGGTGAAGATTATAAGATTAAAATTTAAATCTGAGTTCAAAACTGAGATTAAAATGAAAATGAACATAATTATCAAGAATAAGATTAATGTTATAATTAAGAATACGAATAAGATTAATAACAATTAAAGATCATAATCGAGTTCAAAATTTTCATCATTATTTGATCAATATCAATAACAATATCAAGATTGAATACCAAGTTTACAAACAAGATCAAAATCGAGTTTAAGATTAAGATTAAAAAGAAGATAAAGATGAATATCATAAGATGAAGATTGAAATCATGATTAAAATCAAAATCAACATCATGATCATGAACAAAATCAATATTAAATTAAGATTGCAAAATGATAAACATCATATATGGATCATAATCAAGATCAACATCCTCATCATTAAAAGATCAAGATAAATATAAATATTAATATCAAGATTGAAAATCAATATTATCACAAAGATCAAAATCGAGTTTAAGATGAATATTAGGAGCAAGATAAAGGGGAAGATTATAATATTAAAACTGAAATCTGAGTTCAAAACTGAGATCAAAATGAAAATGAACATAATTATCAAGAATAAGATCAATGTTATAATTAAGAATACGAATAAGATTAATAACAATTAAAGATCATAATCGAGTTCAAAATTTTCATCATTATTAGATCAATATCAATATCAAGATTGAAGACCAAGTTTACAATCAAGATCAAAATCGAGTTTAAGATTAAGATTAAAAACAAGATAAAGATGAATATCATAAGATGAAGTTTGAAATCTTGATTAAAATGAATATCAACATCATAATCATGAACAAAATCAATATTAAATTAAGATTGCAAAACGATAAACATCAAATATGGATCATAATCAAGATCAACATCCTCATCATTAAAATATCTAGATAAATATAAATATTAATATCAAGATTGAAAATCAATATTACCACAAGATCAAAATCGAGTTTAAGATGAATATTAGGAGCAAGATAAAGGTGAAGATTATAAGATTAAAATTTAAATCTGAGTTCAAAACTGAGATTATAATGAAAATGAACATAATTATCAAGAATAAGATTAATGTTATAATTAAGAATACGAATAAGATTAATAACAATTAAAGATCATAATCGAGTTCAAAATTTTCATCATTATTAGATCAATATCAATAACAAAATCAAGATTGAAGACCAAGTTTACAAACAAGATCACAATCGAGTTTAAGATTAAGATTAAAAAGAAGATAAAGATGAATATCATAAGATGAAGATTGAAATCATGATTAAAATCAAAATCAACATCATGATCATGAACAAAATCAATATTAAATTAAGATTGCAAAATGATAAACATCATATATGGATCATAATCAAGATCAACATCCTCATCATTAAAAGATCAAGAAAAATATAAATATTAATATCAAGATTGAAAATCAATATTACCACAAAGATCAAAATCGAGTTTAAGATGAATATTAGGAGCAAGATAAAGGGGAAGATTATAATATTAAAACTGAAATCTGAGTTCAAAACTGAGATCAAAATGAAAATGAACATAATTATCAAGAATAAGATCAATGTTATAATTAAGAATACGAATAAGATTAATAACAATTAAAGATCATAATCGAGTTCAAAATTTTCATCATTATTATATCAATATCAATATCAAGATTGAAGACCTAGTTTACAATCAAGATCAAAATCGAGTTTAAGATTAAGATTAAAAACAAGATAAAGATGAATATCATAAGATGAAGTTTGAAATCTTGATTAAAATGAATATCAACATCATAATCATGAACAAAATCAATATTAAATTAAGATTGCAAAACGATAAACATCAAATATGGATCATAATCAAGATCAACATCCTCATCATTAAAATATCTAGATAAATATAAATATTAATATCAAGATTGAAAATCAATATTACCACAAGATCAAAATCGAGTTTAAGATGAATATTAGGAGCAAGATAAAGGTGAAGATTATAAGATTAAAATTTAAATCTGAGTTCAAAACTGAGATTATAATGAAAATGAACATAATTATCAAGAATAAGATTAATGTTATAATTAAGAATACGAATAAGATTAATAACAATTAAAGATCATAATCGAGTTCAAAATTTTCATCATTATTTGATCAATATCAATAACAATATCAAGATTGAAGACCAAGTTTACAAACAAGATCAAAATCGAGTTTAAGATTAAGATTAAAAAGAAGATAAAGATGAATATCATAAGATGAAGATTGAAATCAAGATTAAAATCAAAATCAACATCATGATCATGAACAAAATCAATATTAAATTAAGATTGCAAAATGATAAACATCAAATATGGATCATAATCAAGATCAACATCCTCGTCATTAAAAGATCAAGATAAATATAAATATTAATAACAAGATTGAAAATCAATATTACCACAAGATCAAAATCGAGTTTGTAACGCCCCCTCAGAAAAAAAAAAAAAAAAAAACCCCAATCACTGACAGAAACCGCGGAAGATAGGGAACGTCACACACAAACAACAATACAGATGCTAGGGAATAATAGCTTATAGAAATCGATTCGGAAAAATTTTGGCAGCATGTCCCCAGGAAAACTAAGGAAATTCCTGTACATGTTCCATAATATCACAATGTGGGTCGACATGCTGACCACAAACTGAAACACACCATTTCGAAATCAAAATTCTCAATCCTTATCACAACATCAAACTAATAAACCACGATAATCGAATAACACTGGACAATACAGAATTCACCGAAAACAGGCTTAAGCCCTCGGTTTTAACAGTCGTATCCAAAACCAAATGCCAACCCGGCAACAATATCACAATAATCGAAAATCAGCAAACCAGCCACATCCGGCTAACATGTCCATGAACAAAATCATAAAAACCTTGGCCACATCCGGCCCTCAAATAGCACAGGCTCGCAGGCCCCAAAATCTCAAGTCAGAAAAACTAAACATCCGCTCAAGCTGTAGGCTCCTGCCCTGCATCTGGAAGTATCGTGGAATGAGCTACACGGCTCAGTGAGTAGATAGTCTCGTTCGACCATCCACTAATATACAATCAAAATAGATGTAGATATCTTTTCAAAACTTTTAACGGAAGATGTCAAAGTGTGTTACATAATAAAATCGATAACCATAAATCACAATCATGATAAGAAAACAATACACCCACAACCCCGGGCAACAGGATCACAAAACAGACTAAGAATCACACAACTATTGTCCAGTGGTTTCAGAATTGACCCCCAAGAGTCCAACCCGGCCCTCGTCAAGGCACTAAGAGTAACCTGCAACGAACATTGGTGAGGCGTAGATTCAATAGGTGGCCCCGCCAGGTCACGACGTGGCACTTTGCTCTACGACACTCAACCGCACCCCCTTACCGGGAACACAACACCCCCACAACCGGGAACGGAAACAGGAACAGAACTGAACGGAAGGTGAATGAATTCAAGAGGTGGCCCCCGTCTGACCAAGACGTGGCACTTTGTTTCAAACTGTAACGCCCCCTCAGAATAAATCCCAAACACATGCAGAAACCGCAGAAGATAGGGAACGTCACACACAAAACAACAAGACAAATGCTAGGGAATAATAGCTTACAGAAACGATTCGAAAAATTTCAGCAGCATGTCCCCAGAATTACTAAGGAAATTCCTGTACATGCTCCATAAACACAAATTGAACATACCATTTCGAAAACAAGATTCACAATCCTTATCACAACATCCAACTAATAAATCACATTAATCAAATAACACTGAACAGAACAGAATTCACCGAAAACAGACTTAAGCCCTCGGTTTAACACGCGTATCAAAACCAAATGCCAACCCGGCAACAATATCACAGTAGTCGAAAACTAGCAGCCACATCCGGCTAACATGTCAATGAATGAAATCATAAAAACCTCGGCCACATCCGGCCCTCAAAATAGCACAGGCTCGCAGGCCCCAAAATATCAAGTCAGAAAATAATACATCCGCTAGGCTGTAGGCTCCTGCCCTGCATCTGGAAATATAGTGGAATGAGCTACACAGCTCAGTGAGTAGATAGTCTCGTTCGACCATCCACTAATATACAATCAAAAATAGATGCAGATATCTTTTCAAAACTTTTAACGGAAGATGACAAAGCATGATACATAATAAAACTGATAACCATAAATCACAATTATGATCATACAACAATACACCCACCATCCCGGGCAACAAGATCACAAAACAGCCTAACCGGCTAACAGACTCAGACTCACGCAACTATTGTCTAGTGATTTCAGAATTGACCCCGAGGGTCTAACCCGGCCTTCGTCAAGGCACTGAGAGTAACATGTACGAACAATGGTGAGGCATAGATTCAAGAGGTGGCCCCCGCCAGGTCACGACGTGGCACTTTGCTCTACGACACTCAACCACACCCCCTTACCGGGAACACAAACAGAACAGAACGGAAGGTGAATGAATTCAAGAGGTGGCCCCCGTCTGACCAAGACGTGGCACTTTGTTTCAAACACCCAACTCTCAAAAGGTTTACCACTTGGACAAAAATACCCTCAACACAAACTGGAAACCTGAATATCTAACCTGGTCACTATACTCTAGAACAGTCCCTCCATTACCGGAAACAAATCAGAATAGGTTGGGTGGATTCTCCAACCCCAAGTCAGAATGACTGTTCACTGAGTGCTCTAGTTGACCCTTAGGTTCAGTCCACTCAAGTCTAGGACCCTTATCGAATGCATTTAACACAGACATTATTTCGAACATCACATCAATCAGGTTCAGAAAGGTCCTTAGATTTCATGCAAGCATGGTTTAACCTTTTCTAGGTTATCATTCAAGGTTATCAATCAATAATTAAAAATACATACTAATACAGAAAATTCACCAATTTCATCCACAAATAACATAAATACTGAATATCACAGATTCATAGTTTTCTCCTAGTTCTTATAACAAAAGACAGAAATACCCCTAGTTCAAAGTTTAAGTCATGCAGGAAAACTTATCCAAAAATTTCGTAAAAATAGTCATTACATCCCTCATGATCCCTAGATTCGTAATTTCAAGTTTTCCCCAATTTTAACTAGAAAATTTACCCAATTACCCCTAGGTCAATCTCAGTCAACAGAAACTTTTATTTCCAAAAATTCCCAAAAAAATACGGTAGAGTCCTTATATACCTAATTTCATGAATATCAGTTTTTCCCCAATTTTTACCCATACATTTGGGCGTAATTTCATGAAGAAGGGGCGAAATTCTCATTCAAGCCCTAATCTTCATGCAATTGAAAATCTAAAGTTACATACATGTTTAATCAATGTTTAATTGATGATTAGGAGTCTTAAAAACGAAAAGCCCTAATTGTCATGCAAGCTAGGGTTTCGAATTTAGGGAAAAACAAAGAAAACGTGTACACATGTGAAAGCAAGAGTTCATGTTATAATTCTAACCCTTAATTTTCTCTAAAACAAGCAATACTACTAATATGCGTGAACTAGGTGAAGAGAAAATCCACTCACCTAGTTTTGGTTCTTCCCAAGCCACACACCCTCATGCCTCCCCTCACTTTGCTCACGCCGCCGGAAGCACACAAGACTCGCCGGAAACCACCTCCACCACCAAACGCCGCCGGCCACAAGAAGAGGAGGAAGAAGGAGAGAGCAAGCCGCCACCTCCAAGGGAGAAAAGATCGTGAGCAAGATGGAAAATCGTGAGTGAACCCTCTTAATTTTCGTTTTCTACCTCCAAAGGATCCAAACCCAATATCAAACATAAGTGGAAGATCCAATAACCCTTTAGTATAAGTTATATTTTCTACTTCACCCTTATCAAGGGCTCTTACCCTTTTCAAATAGAAAGACACTACTAGCCTAGTGGTACATAGCACACACTCTACGCCTTAAGTCGCAGGTTCGAATCCTCTCCGCGACACATATTTTTACATAGCAGGAAAATACATAAATCAAGACATTTTCTCATTGAAAGAAATTCCCAAAAATGCTAAATAAATAACATTTTATTTTTCTTACCTGCTAATAAATTTTCGGATCTTACATTCCTCCCCCCTTAAAAAGCTTTAGTCCTCTAAAGCTCACCATCCAAATCATCAAACAGCTGAGGGAACTCTCTTCGCATATCTGACTCTGTCTCCCAAGTAGCTTCTTCGACTGACTGATTTCCCCAGATAACTTTTACAAGCGGTATTGTCTTGTTCCTTAGGACTTTGTCTTTCCTATCCACAATCCTCAGTGGTCTCTCTACAAAAGTCAGATCACTCTGGATCTGCAGGGGAGCAGAATCAAGCACATGTGATGGATCTGCACAGTATTTCCTCAGAACTGACACATGAAATACATTATGAAGATGCTCTAGAGATGGTGGCAGAGCTAGTCTGTAAGCTACAGGACCAACCCTCTCTACAATATCGTAAGGTCCAACAAACCTCGGGCTCAGCTTTCCCTTCTTGCCAAACCGCATGACACCCTTGGTTGGTGAAACCTTCAGAAACACATGATCCCCCACCATAAACTCTAAGGGACGACGGCGATCATCAGCATAACTCTTCTGCCTGTCCCGAGCAACCTTCAGTTTTTCCTGGATAATTCTGACTCTATCTGTAGCCTCCTGTACAGCCTCTGATCTCAGAATCATCCGGTCCCCTGATTCCTCCCAACTCAGAGGTGACTTGCACTTCCTGCCATACAGAGCCTCGTACGGAGCCATCTGAATACTGGAGTGAAAGCTGTTATTGTAGGTGAACTCTATCAGAGATAAATCACTGTCCCACTCAGAGCTCCAATCTACTACATAAGCCCTCAGTAAATCCTCCAAAGTCTGTATAGTACGCTCTGACTGACCATCTGACTGCGGATGGTAGGCGGTACTAAAACTCAACTTAGTGCCAAGACCCTCATGCAAACTCTTCCAGAATTTGGAAAGGAATCTGGAATCGCGGTCTGATACAATATCCACCGGCACTCCGTGTAATCTGACTATCTCATCGATGTACAGCTTAGCAAGCCGATCGAGTGGATAAGTCATCCGAATAGGCAAAAAGTGTGCAGCCTTCGTGAGCCTGTCTACAATGACCCAAACCGCATCATGCCCTCTCCTGGTCCGAGGCAACCCACAAACAAAATCCATACTAATGCACTCCCATTTCCACTGCGGGATAGGGAGCTGCTGCAATAATCCCCCAGGTCTCTGGTGTTCGGCCTTCACAGTCTGACAGGTCAAACACCGAGATACGAACACCGCGACCTCCTTCTTCATGCCCGGCCACCAGAAATCTTTCTTCAAATCCTGATACATTTTTGTGACTCCTGGATGCAAGGAATACTTGGAGTTATGACCCTCCTCCAAGATCTCTCTCCTCAGACTAGGTTCCTCAGGGACACACACCCTTCCACGGAACCGCAGAATACTATCACCAGATAAGCTGAAATCCTCCACTGGCCCAGCAGCCAACCTCTCTCTGATCTGAACTAGACTCGGATCTACCAGCTGCTGATCCCTGATCCTCTGTAGTAAAGCAGACTGAACCCGGAGAAAAGCCACATATCCAGACTGAACTCTGGGAGACACCTCAACCCTGAGCTCTCGGAACTCCTGCAGTAACTGCCACTCACTGACCCTCAGTGCAGCTACCGAAGTAACTGGGTGTCTGCTCAATGCATCAGCTACCACATTGGCTTTCCCGGCCTGATACTGAATAGAGAAATCATAATCCTTTATCAGCTCCATCCACCTTCTCTGCCTCATATTCAACTCCTTCTGAGTGAAAATGTACTTGAGACTCTGATGATCAGTAAATAAGTCAAACTCCTGTCCCAATAGATAGTGGCGCCATATCTTCAGTGCAAAAACCACTGCCGCCAACTCCAAATCGTGTGTGGGATAGTTTAACTCATACTCCTTCAGTTGCCGCGAAGCATAAGCTACTACGGCCCCTTTCTGCATCAGGACGCAGCCCAGTCCTTTGCCTGAGGCATCAGTATAAACAGTAAACCTCTCCCCATCAGTAGGAATGATAAGGATGGGCGTACTGGTCAATCTCCTTTTTAACTCCTGGAAGCTTTCTTCACACTTCTCGTCCCAAACAAACTTAGCCTCTTTCCTGGTCAGCTTGGTTAAGGGACCCGCCAGCTTGGAGAACCCCTCCACAAACCTCCTGTAATATCCTGCTAATCCTAGAAAGCTCCGGATCTCTGTGGCACTAGTTGGTCTTCCCCAGTTCAGGATAGCCTGTACCTTCACTGGATCCACGGACACGCCCTTACCAGATATCACATGCCCCAAAAAGCTGATCTGATCCAACCAAAACTCGCACTTGCTGGCCTTAGCATACAACTGGTGTTTCCTCAGAATTGCTAGTACCCTGCGCAAGTCCCTAGCGTGATCCTGAGAAGTACGGGAGTATACCAGTATATCATCTATGAACACCACCACACAAGTGTCTAACAGCTCATGAAACACCCTGTTCATCAGATCCATAAAAACAGCAGGTGCATTGGTCAGTCCAAAAGGCATAACTACAAACTCGTAATGCCCATACCTGGTCCTGAAAGCAGTCTTCAGGATATCCTCATCCTTGACCCTGAGCTGATGGTATCCTGACCTCAGATCGATCTTGGAGAACACAGTGGCACCCTGCAACTGATCGAACAGGTCATCTATCCTCGGAAGAGGATACTTATTCTTTACCGTCACCTGATTTAACTGGCGGTAATCTATGCACATTCTCAGTGTTCCGTCCTTCTTCTTTACAAACAAGACTGGCGCTCCCCAGGGTGAAGCACTCGGTCTGATATAGCCCTTTTCAAGCAGTTCCTCTAACTGCTTCTTCAACTCAGCTAACTCTGAGGTGGCCATACGATAAGGAGCCTTTGATATTGGAGCTGTACCAGGCATCAGCTCAATACCAAACTCCACATCCCTGTGGGGAGGCAAACCTGAAAACTCATCTGAGAATACATCAGGAAACTCACAGACTACCTCTATCTGAGCTAAGTCTGGATCTGAGTCTTCTTGCACCTTAACATGTGCAAGGTATCCTTTGCACCCACTGGCTAGCAACTTGCTGGCATGCACAAATGATATCATATGTGGCCCTTGATCAGACACCAGGCCCCTTACTAGCAGATGACTCCCATCAAGCAGATGCAGAGTAACAATCTTCTCAAAGCAATCCACTGTAGCGTGGTGAGAAGATAGCCAATCCATGCCTAGGATCAAATCATAATCCTGCATGCCTAGCAGTATCAAATCAACTAAAAACTGGTACTGCTCTACGTGAATAACACAGTCAGGGTAGACTATGTCAGTGGATAAACTATCCCCCAAGGGTGTACATACTGAAACTATGTAATCTAGTACTCTAGGTGAGACAGGTAGTCTAGAAGCAAAATTAGCAGACACAAAGGACAAATTGGACCCCGGATCAAACAAAATACGAGCTAACTGATCAAAAACATGTAAAGTACCTTCCACGACGGATCGGGAAGCTCGAGTGTCCTTCTCTGCTATAGCGTAGACTCTGGCCTGGACAGCTGGTCTATCGGTACCCCGGATCTGTGGCCCAAGCGCCTTGCAATCTTTGATCCTGTGCCCCACTTTTCCGCACTTGAAGCACGCCCCGGACTTCTTGTGGCAGTCCGCCCTCAGGTGACCCTTGGCCCCACAATGGTAGCAGACTCTATCCTCTACCCGGCCATCAGTACTCTGCTGCTGTGACTGAGATGTCTGCTGCGGTCTCTGAGTTCCCTTCCCCTGGTACGGTCTGTATCGATCTCTCTTCTGGTCCTTCCCCTTATGGTATTTCCTACTGCCTCCACCAGTCTGCTGGGGAACCGATGCCACAGCTATAGGGGCTACAACTAGGGCCGTCTCGGCCTGCTCCTCCAGGATGTACTTCTCCGCGGTGCGGGCACGATCCAGCATCTCAGCATAAGTCTCCAAGTGCTGCAGTCCTACCTTCTGTCTGATATCTCTTCTGAGACCCCTGAGAAATTTCTTAGCTCGCCTATCCTCAGTATTTATCAAATGTGGAGCATACTTCCCAAGCTTTGAGAACATCAGGTCATATTGATCCACTGTCATGTCTCCTTGTTCCAAGTGGATAAACTCCACCTCCCTATCCTCAACCATGCTAGTGGGAAAGAATTTCTCATTGAACCGGGACAAGAAGTATTGCCACGTCACCGGTTCAGATCTGTCCACCGCGAGTCTCAGCTCACTCTTCCACCACACATCCGCGTCACCACGCATCATATAAGCGGCCAAACATAGTTTGTCCTCATCTGAACATCGCATCACTTGGAAGATCTTCTCCAAGCCGGAAAGCCAGTCCTCTGCCGTCCTGTAGTCTGGACTCCCATAAAAAGAGCTAGGGCCCAACCGCTGGAATTCACCCACAAGCAAGGCATAGCGCCTATGGGCGTCCTCCGGCAAGCTAGACCCCGGGCCCGAGTCAGACTCAGACCCCCGCCCTTGCGTCGGTATCTGTGTCTGAGACAGAAGCTGCAACTGCTCTCTGAACTCGCGTTGCTGTTCGCGATTCTGCTGTAACAGTTGCTGCTGCACCTCCTGGTGCTGGGTCTGCTGCTGTTGCAGCATCTGAGCCTGTTGCTGGATTAGTGCGTTCTGCTGCTGCACCATACCAGTCAAAGACTCCATAGCCCGCAGGAATTCAGCAGTCTGCTCACTGCTGCCAGCACTAGCACTCGACCTTGGGCGCACCATACTGGCTCCTAAAAGACACACAAATCAAATTTACAATCAAGTCAGTTCTCAAACAAGGTTCCTAGCTGTCTAGCAATACACAAGCAAGGTTTTCCACCCCCAAAACAGCTATTATTAGCTAGCTCATTGCTCTGATACCATTCTGTAACGCCCCCTCAGAATAAATCCCAAACACATGCAGAAACCGTAGAAGATAGGGAACGTTACACACAAAACAACAAGACAAATGCTAGGGAATAATAGCTTACAAAAACGATTCGAAAAATTTCGGCAGCATGTCCCCAGAATTACTAAGGAAATTCCTGTACATGCTCCATAAACACAAATTGAACATACCATTTCGAAAACAAGATTCACAATCCTTATCACAACATCCAACTAATAAATCACATTAATCAAATAACACTGAACAGAACAGAATTCACCGAAAACAGGCTTAAGCCCTCGGTTTAACACGCGTATCAAAACCAAATGCCAACCCGGCAACAATATCACAGTAGTCGAAAACTAGCAGCCACATCCGGCTAACATGTCAATGAATGAAATCATAAAAACCTCGGCCACATCCGGCCCTCAAAATAGCACAGGCTCGCAGGCCCCAAAATATCAAGTCAGAAAATAATACATCCGCTAGGCTGTAGGCTCCTGCCCTGCATCTGGAAATATAGTGGAATGAGCTACACAGCTCAGTGAGTAGATAGTCTCGTTCGACCATCCACTAATATACAATCAAAAATAGATGCAGATATCTTTTCAAAACTTTTAACGGAAGATGACAAAGCATGATACATAATAAAACTGATAACCATAAATCACAATTATGATCATACAACAATACACCCACCATCCCGGGCAACAAGATCACAAAACAGCCTAACCGGCTAACAGACTCAGACTCACGCAACTATTGTCTAGTGATTTCAGAATTGACCCCGAGGGTCTAACCCGGCCTTCGTCAAGGCACTGAGAGTAACATGTACGAACAATGGTGAGGCATAGATTCAAGAGGTGGCCCCCGCCAGGTCACGACGTGGCACTTTGCTCTACGACACTCAACCACACCCCCTTACCGGGAACACAAACAGAACAGAACGGAAGGTGAATGAATTCAAGAGGTGGCCCCCGTCTGACCAAGACGTGGCACTTTGTTTCAAACACCCAACTCTCAAAAGGTTTACCACTTGGACAAAAATACCCTCAACACAAACTGGAAACCTGAATATCTAACCTGGTCACTATACTCTAGAACAGTCCCTCCATTACCGGAAACAAATCAGAATAGGTTGGGTGGATTCTCCAACCCCAAGTCAGAATGACTGTTCACTGAGTGCTCTAGTTGACCCTTAGGTTCAGTCCACTCAAGTCTAGGACCCTTATCGAATGCATTTAACACAGACATTATTTCGAACATCACATCAATCAGGTTCAGAAAGGTCCTTAGATTTCATGCAAGCATGGTTTAACCTTTTCTAGGTTATCATTCAAGGTTATCAATCAATAATTAAAAATACATAATAATACAGAAAATTCACCAATTTCATCCACAAATAACATAAATACTGAATATCACAGATTCATAGTTTTCTCCTAGTTCTTATAACAAAAGACAGAAATACCCCTAGTTCAAAGTTTAAGTCATGCAGGAAAACTTATCCAAAAATTTCGTAAAAATAGTCATTACATCCCTCATGATCCCTAGATTCGTAATTTCAAGTTTTCCCCAATTTTAACTAGAAAATTTACCCAATTACCCCTAGGTCAATCTCAGTCAACAGAAACTTTTATTTCCAAAAATTCCCAAAAAAATACGGTAGAGTCCTTATATACCTAATTTCATGAATATCAGTTTTTCCCCAATTTTTACCCATACATTTGGGCGTAATTTCATGAAGAAGGGGCGAAATTCTCATTCAAGCCCTAATCTTCATGCAATTGAAAATCTAAAGTTACATACATGTTTAATCAATGTTTAATTGATGATTAGGAGTCTTAAAAACGAAAAGCCCTAATTGTCATGCAAGCTAGGGTTTCGAATTTAGGGAAAAACAAAGAAAACGTGTACACATGTGAAAGCAAGAGTTCATGTTATAATTCTAACCCTTAATTTTCTCTAAAACAAGCAATACTACTAATATGCGTGAACTAGGTGAAGAGAAAATCCACTCACCTAGTTTTGGTTCTTCCCAAGCCACACACCCTCATGCCTCCCCTCACTTTGCTCACGCCGCCGGAAGCACACAAGACTCGCCGGAAACCACCTCCACCACCAAACGCCGCCGGCCACAAGAAGAGGAGGAAGAAGGAGAGAGCAAGCCGCCACCTCCAAGGGAGAAAAGATCGTGAGCAAGAGGGAAAATCGTGAGTGAACCCTCTTAATTTTAGTTTTCTACCTCCAAAGGATCCAAACCCAATATCAAACATAAGTGGAAGATCCAATAAACCTTTAGTATAAGTTATATTTTCCACTTCACCCTTATCAAGGGCTCTTACCCTTTTCAAATAGAAAGACACTACTAGCCTAGTGGTACACAGCACACACTCTACGCCTTAAGTCGCAGGTTCAAATCCTCTCCGCGACACATATTTTTATATAGCAGGAAAATACATAAATCAAGACATTTTCTCATTGAAAGAAATTCCCAAAAATGCTAAATAAATAACATTTTATTTTTCTTACCTGCTAATAAATTTCCGGATCTTACACAAATACCCAACTCTCAAAAGGTTTACCACTTGGACAAAATACCCTTAACACAAACCGGAAACCTGAACCTTTAACCTGGTCACTAGACTCTGGAACAGTCCCTCCATTACCGGAAACAAATCAGAATGACTGTTCACTAAGTGCTCTAGTTAACCCTTAGGTTCAGTCCACTCAAGTCTAGGACCCTTATTGAGCACATACAACGCGAACATTGTCTCGAACATCACATCAATCAAGTTCAGAAAGGTCCTTAGATTTCATGCAAACATGGTTTAACCTTTTCTAAGTTATCATCCAAGGTTATCAATCAGTATTTCACATCACTACTTCCTACATACACCATTCAACTAAAATACATACTAATACAGAAAATTCACCAAATTTCATCCGCAGATAGCATAAATACAGAATATCACAGATTCATAGTTTTCTCCTAGTTCTTATAACAAAAGACAGAAATGCCCCTAGTTCAATTTCAGTCAACAGAAACTTTTATTTCCAAAGATTCCCAAAAAAACGGTAGAGTCCTCATATACCTAATTTCATGAAAAATCAGGTTTGCCCCAATTCTTACCCATACTTTGGGCGTAATCTCATGAAGAAGGGCGAAATTCTCAATTAAGCCCTAATCTTCATGCAATTGAAAAAAAATCTAAAGCCCTAATTTTCATGCAAACTAGGGTTTCAAAATTTGGGGAAAAACAAGGAAACGTGTACAAATTTGAAATCAAGAGTTCATGTCACATTTCTAAGCATTAATCTTCTCTAAATCAAGCAACAATCTCATTATACATGAAATAGGTGGAAGAGAAGATCCACTCACCTTAAATACGGTTTTTTTTTTCCAAGCCACACGCCCTCACGCCTCCCCTCACGCCACTCACGTCGCCGGAAGCACTCAAGAATCGCCGGAAGCCGCCTCCACCACCACTCGCCACCGGCCACAAGAAGAGGAGAAGGGAGAAGAAGGCAAGCCGCCACCTTCACCCCAGGGAAGAATCGTGAGCAATGAGGGAAAACGTGGGTGAACACGGATCCCTCTAAATTTTCGTTTTCTGCCCACTAAGCCTCCAAAGATCCAAACCCAAGAGCTTAAACATAAGTGGAAGATCCAATAACCCTTTAGTATAAGTTATTCTCCACCTCACCCTTATCAAGGGCTCTTACCCTTTTCTAATAGTTAGACACCACTAGCCTAGTGGCGCGCAGCACACATTCTACGCCTTAAGTCGCAGGTTCGAATCCTCTCCGCGACACATATTTTTACATTGCCGGAAAAAAATACATAAATCGATACATTCTCTCATCGAAAACTTCCACAAAAATACTAGATAAACAAAATTTTATTTTCTTACCTGCTAATAAATTTCCGGATCTTACAGAGTTTAAGATGAATATTAGGAGCAAGATAAATGTGAAGATTATAAGATTAAAATTTAAATCTGAGTTCAAAACTGAGATTAAAATGAAAATGAACATAATTATCAAGAATAAGATTAATGTTATAATTAAGAATACGAATAAGATTAATAACAATTAAAGATCATAATCGAGTTCAAAATTTTTATCATTATTAGATCAATATCAATATCAATAACAATATCAAGATTGAAGACCAAGTTTACAAACAAGATCAAAATCGAGTTTAAGATTAAGATTAAAAATAAGATAAAGATGAATATCATAAGATGAAGTTTGAAATCTTGATTAAAATGAATATCAACATCATAATCATGAACAAAATCAATATTAAATTAAGATTGCAAAACGATAAACATCAAATATGGATCATAATCAAGATCAACATCCTCATCATTAAAAGATCTAGATAAATATAAATATTAATATCAAGATTGAAAATCAATATTACCACAAGATCAAAATCGAGTTTAAGATGAATATTAGGAGCAAGATAAAGGTGAAGATTATAAGATTAAAATTTAAATCTGAGTTCAAAACTGAGATTAAAATGAAAATGAACATAATTATCAAGAATAAGATTAATGTTATAATTAAGAATACGAATAAGATTAATAACAATTAAAGATCATAATCGAGTTCAAAATTTTCATCATTATTTGATCAATATCAATAACAATATCAAGATTGAAGACCAAGTTTACAAACAAGATCAAAATCGAGTTTAAGATTAAGATTAAAAAGAAGATAAAGATGAATATCATAAGATGAAGATTGAAATCATGATTAAAATCAAAATCAACATCATGATCATGAACAAAATCAATATTAAATTAAGATTGCAAAATGATAAACATCATATATGGATCATAATCAAGATCAACATCCTCATCATTAAAAGATCAAGATAAATATAAATATTAATATCAAGATTGAAAATCAATATTACCACCGAGATCAAAATCGAGTTTAAGATGAATATTAGGAGCAAGATAATGTTGAAGATTATAAGATTAAAACTGAAATCTGAGATCAAAATGAAAATGAACATAATTATCAAGAATAAGATCAATGATATAATTAAGAATGAGAATAAGATTAATAACAATTAAAGATCATAATCGAGTTCAAAATTTTCATCATTATTAGATCAATCTCAATATCAATAACAATATCAAGATTGAAGACCAAGTTTACAAACAAGATCAAAATCGAGTTTAAGATTAAGATTAAAAACAAGATAAAGATGAATATCATAAGATGAAGTTTGAAATCTTGATTAAAATGAATATCAACATCATAATCATTAACAAAATCAATATTAAATTAAGATTGCAAAACGATAAACATCATATATGGATCATAATCAAGATCAACATCCATATCATTAAAAGATCTAGAGAAATATAAATATTAGTATCAAGATTGAAAATCAATATTACCACAGAGATTAAAATCGAGTTTAAGATGAATATTAGGAGCAAGATAAAATTGAAGATTATAAGATTAAAACTGAAATCTGAGATCAAAACTGAGATCAAAATGAAAATGAACATAATTATCATGAATAAGATCAATGTTATAATTAAGAATGAGAATAAGATTAATAACAATGAAAGATCATAATTGAGTTCAAAATTTTCTTCATTATTAGATCAATATCAATATCAATAACAATATCAAGATTGAAGACCAAGTTTACCAACAATATCAAAATCGAGTTTAAGATTAAAATTAAAAAGAAGATAAAGATGAATATCATAAGATGAAGTTTGAAATCTTGATTAAAATGAATATCAACATCATAATCATGAATAAAATCAATATTAAATTAAGATTTCAAACCGATAAACATCAAATATGAATCATAATCAAGATCAACATCCTCATCATTAAAAGATCAAGATAAATATAAATATTAGTATCAAGATTGAAAATCAATATTACCACAAAGATCAAAATCGAGCTTAAGATGAATATTAGGAGCAAGACAAAGATGAAGATTATAAGAGTAAAACTGAAATCTGAGATCAAAATGAAGATAAAGATTATTATCAAGAATAGGATCAATGTTGTAATTAAGAATGAAAATAAGATTAATAACAATTAAAGATCATAATCAAGTTCAAAATTTTCATCATTATTAGATCAATATCAATCTCAATATCAATATCAAGATTGAAGACCAAGTTTACAAAGAAGATCAAAATCGAGTTTAATATTAAGATTAAAAACAAGATAAAGATGAATATCATAAGATGAAGTTTGAAATCTTGATTAAAATGAATATCAACATCATAATCATGAACAAAATCAATATTAAATTAAGATTGCAAAACGATAAACATCAAATATGGATCATAATCAAGATCAACATCCTCATCATTAAAAGATCTAGATAAATATAAATATAAATATCAAGATTGAAAATCAATATTACCACAGAGATTAAAATCGAGTTTAAGATGAATATTAGGAGCAAGATAAAATTGAAGATTATAAGATTAAAACTGAAATCTGAGATAAAAACTGAGATCAAAATGAAAATGAACATAATTATCAAGAATAAGATCAATGTTATAATTAAGATTGAGAATAAGATTAATAACAATTAAAGATCATAATCGAGTTCAAAATTTTCATCATTATTAGATCAATATCAATATCAAGATTGAAGACCAAGTTTACAAATAAGATCAAAATCGAGTTTAAGATTAAGATTAAAAAGAAGATAAAGATGAATATCATAAGATGAAGTTTGAAATCTTGATTAAAATGAATATCAACATCATAATCATCAACAAAATCAATATTAAATTAAGATTGCAAAATGATAAACATCAAATATGGATCATAATCAAGATCAACATCCTCATCATTAAAAGATCAAGATAAATATAAATATTAATATCAAGATTGAAAATCAATATTACCACAGAGATTAAAATCGAGTTTAAGATGAATATTAGGAGCAAGATAAAATTGAAGATTATAAGATTAAAACTGAAATCTGAGATCAAAACTGAGATCAAAATGAAAATGAACATAATTATAAAAAATAAGATCAATGTTATAATTAAGATTGAGAATAAGATTAATAACAATTAAAGATTATAATCGAGTTCAAAATTTTCATCATTATTAGATCAATATCAATATCAAGATTGAAGACCAAGTTTACAAATAAGATCAAAATCGAGTTTAAGATTAAGATTAAAAAGAAGATAAAGATGAATATCATAAGATGAAGTTTGAAATCTTGATTAAAATGAATATCAACATCATAATCATCAACAAAATCAATATTAAATTAAGATTGCAAAATGATAAACATCAAATATGGATCATAATCAAGATCAACATCCTCATCATTAAAAGATCAAGATAAATATAAATATTAATATCAAGATTGAAAATCAATATTACCACAGAGATTAAAATCGAGTTTAAGATGAATATTAGGAGCAAGATAAAATTGAAGATTATAAGATTAAAACTGAAATCTGAGATCAAAACTGAGATCAAAATGAAAATGAACATAATTATAAAAAATAAGATCAATGTTATAATTAAGATTGAGAATAAGATTAATAACAATTAAAGATTATAATCGAGTTCAAAATTTTCATCATTATTAGATCAATATCAATATCAATATCAATATCAAGATTGAAGACCAAGTTTACAAATAAGATCAAAATCGAGTTTAAGATTAAGATTAAAAAGAAGATAAAGATGAATATCATAAGATGAAGTTTGAAATCTTGATTAAAATGAATATCAACATCATAATCATCAACAAAATCAATATTAAATTAAGATTGCAAAATGATAAACATCAAATATGGATCATAATCAAGATCAACATCCTCATCATTAAAAGGGACCCGAACAGGTATTTGTTCGTCCTTCTTTTTTGTTCTTCTTGGTTTATCTTCTCTGGCTTATGGATCCTTCTGCTCTCCTTTTTGTTCTCTCCTTTTTTGACTCGGTCATCAACTCCATTTCCATTTCTCTTTTTCCTCTCTTTTGTTACGGATTCTCTCGGTCATCTTGAGTCTTCGACTCCTTTCTCATTTTTAGAACTCCAACATATTCTCTTCCTCTACTCCCCTTCCTCATCACTTCTTCTCCTTTCAGCCACCTTAGAATTTTCTTCTTTTTTTTTTCTTTCACCATGGTGCCAGAGGGTGCTTAGTGCACTTTAGGCATAAAGAACAAACCGCTCGAAAAAAATGTGTGTGTTCCATCGTGGTGCCAGGATGCGTAGTGCATCCATGAAGCCTAAGAAAACCGAATATCAAAAGAGAGTGTGTGTGCTCCATCGTGGTGCCAGGATGCTTAGTGCATCCATGAAGCCTAAGAAAACCGAATATCAAAAGAGAGTGTGTGTGTGTGCTCCATCGTGGTGCCAGGATGCTTAGTGCATCCATGAAGCCTAAGAAAACAGAACGCAAAGAACATCCTTCATTTACCTTCTGCTTCTTCTTACAATGTCTTCTGTGGTGTTTTTTTTCTTCTTCTCACGATGCTTCTCTCTGTTGGCTTTTCTTTTTTTTGTTGCCCCCCTCCTCTTTTTCTTGGCCGCCCTCTCCTTATGTAGGCCATCAGCGGTAAAATGAGCCCCCGATGCTTACCATCTACCCCCTGTCTTATTCAGCTTCTCCATTTTGTCGACTGTCGCGAGTGCTTTTTCTATCTTCTCTTACCAGCCTGAGTATTTCCTTATTTGTTGGTTGCCCGTTTGTCTCTTGCCAGCTCTAGCTGTTACCTCCATTCATTATTATTATTTTTGAGCGCTTATTTTGCTGTAATCAACTTTAGCCGAGGCTTCTTCATTGGTGATTTTTTTGCTCTGCGTTCTTAGTTCTGGCAGTCAGATTGCCTAATGCGAGGCTTCTTCATCAACAAAATCAATATTAAATTAAGATTGCAAAATGATAAACATCAAATATGGATCAAAATCAAGATCAACATCCTCAGCATTAAAAGATCAAGATAAATATAAATATTAATATCAAGATTGAAAATCAATATTAGCACAAAGATCAAAATCGAGTTTAAGATAAATATTAGGAGCAAGATAAAGATGAAGATTATAAGATTAAAACTGAAATCTGAGATCAAAACTGATATCAAATGAAAATAAACATAATTATCAAGAATAAGATCAATGGTATAATTAAGAATGAGAATAAGATTAATAACAATGAAAGACCATAATTGAGTTCAAAATTTTCTTCATTAGTAGATCAATATCAATATCAATATCAAGATTGAAGACCAAGTTTACAAACAATATCAAAATCGAGTTTAAGATTAAAATTAAAAAGAAGATAAAGATGAATATCATAACATGAAGTTTGAAATCTTGATTAAAATGATGATCAACATCATAATCATGAATAAAATCAATATTAAATTAAGATTTCAAACAGATAAACATCAAATATGGATCATAATCAAGATCAACATCCTCATCATTAAAAGATGAAGATAAATATAAATATTAGGAGAAAGACAAAGATGAAGATTATAAGATTAAAACTGAAATCTGAGATCAAAACTGAGATCAAAATGAAGATGAAGATAATTATCAAGAATAAGATCAATGTTGTAATTAAGAATGAGAATAAGATTAATAACAATTAAAGATGATAATCGAGTTCAAAATTTTCATAATTATTAGATCAATATCCATATCAATATCAAGATTGAAGACCAAGTTTACAAACAAGATCAAAATCGAGTTTAAGATTAAGATTAAAAAGAAGATAAAGATGAATATCATAAGATAAAGTTTGAAATCTTGATTAAAATGAATATCAACATCATAATCATGAACAAAATCAATATTAAATTAAGATTGCAAAACGATAAACATCAAATATGGATCATAATCAAGATCAACATCCTCATCATTAAAAGATCTAGATAAATATAAATATTAATATCAAGATTGAAAATCAATATTACCACGGAGATCAAAATCAAGTTTAAGATGAATATTAGGAGCAAGATAAAATTAAAGATTATAAGATTCAAACAGAAATCTGAGATCAAAACTGAGATCAAAATGAAAATGAACATAATTATCAAGAATAAGATCAATGTTATAATTAAGAATGAGAATAAGATTAATAACAATTAAAGATCATAATCGAGTTCAAAATTTTCATCATTATTCGATCAATATCAATATCAATAACAATATCAAGATTGAAGACCAAGTTTACAAACAAGCTCAAAATCGAGTTTAAGATTAAGATTAAAAAGAAGATAAAGATGAATATCATAAGATGAAGATTGAAATCATGATTAAAATCAAAATCAACATCCTGATCATGAACAAAATCAATATTAAATTAAGATTGCAAAATGATAAACATCAAATATGGATCATAATCAAGATCAACATCCTCATCATTAAAAGATCAAGATAAATATAAATATTAATATCAAGATTGAAAATCAATATTACCACCGAGATCAAAATCGAGTTTAAGATGAATATCAGGGGCAAGATAATGTTGAAGATTATAAGATTAAAACTGAAATCTGAGATCAAAACTGAGATCAAAATGAAGATGAAGATAATTATCAAGAATAAGATTAATGTTGTAATTAAGAATGAGAATAAGATTAATAACAATTAAAGATCATAATCGATTCAAAATTTTCATCATTATTAGATCAATATCAATATCAATAACAATATCAAGATTGAAGACCAAGTTTACAAACAAGATCAAAATCGAGTTTAAGATTAAGATTAAAAACAAGATAAAGATGAATATCATAAGATGAAGTTTGAAATCTTGATTAAAATGAATATCAACATCATAATCATGAACAAAATCAATATTAAATTAAGATTGCAAAACGATAAACATCAAATATGGATCATAATCAAGATCAACATCCTCATCATTAAAAGATCAAGATAAATATAAATATTAATATCAAGATTGAAAATCAATATTACCACAGAGATCAAAATCGAGTTTAAGATGAATATTAGGAGCAAGATAAAGTTGAAGATTATAAGATTAAAACTGAAATCTGAGATCAAAATGAAAATAAACATAATTATCAAGAATAAGATCAATGTTATAATTAAGAATGAGAATAAGATTAATAACAATTAAAGATCATAATCGAGTTCAAAATTTTCATCATTATTAGATCAATCTCAATATCAATAACAATATCAAGATTGAAGACCAAGTTTACAAACAAGATCAAAATCGAGTTTAAGATTAAGATTAAAAATAAGATAAAGATGAATATCATAAGATGAAGTTTGAAATCTTGATTAAAATGAATATCAACATCATAATCATTAACAAAATCAATATTAAATTAAGATTGCAAAATGATAAACATCAAATATGGATCATAATCAAGATCAACATCCTCATCATTAAAAGATCTAGAGAAATATAAATATTAATATCAAGATTGAAAATCAATATTACCACAGAGATTAAAATCAAGTTTAAGATGAATATTAGGAGCAAGATTGTAACGCCCTTGATTTTCTGAATTATGATTTAAGGTTAGAAATTCAGTTTCTGTATTTTTATCGGTTAAAATTTTGGGATTTTTGCCTAATTGTAGGACTTTTCCCTACAGGGCAAAAATAATTATTTTTGTTGGGGCTTCGAACCCTCAACCTTGACTATTTGCTCCTGGAATTCTTCCACCATGGTGGCGCATATTTCTGTGTTATTGGAGTGGCGCATGGTGGTTAAGCCCAGGTAAGCCCATTAAAGCCGATTTCCACTTAAGTTAATTGGGTTATTGGATCTTGGATCCGTTTGGGGTGGAAAAAAAATAAAAAAAAAGGGGGGAAAATTCGTGAGAGCTCCTCTCCCTCACGATTTTTGGTTTGTTTCTTGCCCTAGCCGCCTGTGTTGTCGCCCCTCACTGTGCTTGGCGCTCCTGCAAAATTTCTGACGCTGGTGGTGGCAGACTGGTGGTGGACGAACTTTCTGGAGACCCCTGATCCCCTGTTTTGGCGTTTTCTCTGTGGGCGATTTTTCTGGTGAGTAATTCGATCCTAAGGAGTCTAATCCGAATTAAAATTCGTTATTTGCCATGATTATTCGTATGGGGTTGAATTCAAATAATTATAGGGTTTTAAAATCCTGTTCTGCTGAAATCTGCATTCGTTAATCTGACCTTTGTGTACTATAACCCCAATATCTCATGGTCTATAGATCCAAATCGCACGAAAAAAATTTTGTATGAAACTAGATACATTCGGCTTTAATTTGAATCTGATATCGACCATATCCGAGCTGTATTCGTATTTCAATCTGTATTGCAATCTAGCTGTACAAAATCAGTTTTCTGGAAATCTGGATTTCGACCTTTATGTGTTCGAACCATCATATCTCCCTAGGTATAGCTCGAAATCTTGTCAAATCAGTTTTATTAGACCGTAGGCTCGAAGAGCTTTATTTTGACTCCCATAACGCCTATTTTCGATTAGTTATTGGATCTGAAATAAATGTCGCAAGTCTGATATATGAATCTGTTTTCTTGAAATCTGAAATTCTGACCTTCTTATGTTCGAACCCTTATATCTTCCTGTCTACAATTCGAAATCTTGTGAAACCAGTTTTATTGGAAACTAGATTCAGAGAGCTTCATTTTGAATACAATATTGACTAGCTTTGGTTCGAAATTGGACTAAAAATATATTTTGCAAACTGACAATATAAATCTGCTATGTTTTGGTTAGACGAATATTCCTTTGTGAGAAAAATTTACATTGTATGGTTTAACCTCTTAAATTGTGGTCTGTAGTTCTTCTAAAATTTATTTGTTTGATGAGAAATTTTAGAGAAAACAAAATTGGGGATTTAACTAAGAACTTAGGAATTTTCGAAAATATAGTTGAGCCAATTTTGGGGCTTTTGTCAGTTTTCTTCACGAGCGTGTAATTAAAATTATCTGTAGTGGGGGACTGAAATTATTTACATGAAATTTGTGCGTTCTGTTAAGGTTCTGAAAGTGGCGCCCCTTACAGTAATTTTATAGCTCACGATTTTAGAAATTTTGAGGAGATTATTTCATGAATAATTTCTGTTCTGTGTTTAAATGTTTGTTATATGAATAATTTCTGTTCTGTATTTAATTGTTTGTTATGTGGATATTTCCTGTTCTGTTTATATGTTGTGAATTTTCTGAAAACCTTGAATGTGTTAAAACATTTGTGAGAACATAGAATGGTTTGACATGAATTAAGGTTAGTTGTAAGGAATTCACTCATATAATTTCTGTTCTGTGTTTAAGGACTGGATATTGGGGTGTGTCATTTTCTGGTTTGTTAGACTTTGGGCATGATGTAAGAATTTAGTAGTGGTTAGTCCTACTCCTCCGTTTCAGTATAATCTGTTCTGTAAAATTATGCCCTAGTGTAGCACTCTTCCGTGTCCTTACCCTCCTTCTGTGGCGCTGTAATGGTGCTGATAGTCTACTACGACCCTTGAGACACTATTTCTGTTCTGGGTTTTGGAGGCCAGAGTGCCACATCCTAACAAGACGGGGGCCACCCACTGATACCTCCTCTACCATTCAGTTCTGGGTTTTGGAGGCCAGAGTGCCACGTCCTAACAAGACGGGGGCCACCCACTGATACCTCCTCTACCATTCAGTTCTGGGTTTTGGAGGCCAGAGTGCCACGTCCTAACAAGACGGGGGCCACCCACTGATACCTCCTCTACCATTCTGTTCTGGGTATTGGAGACCAGAGTGCCACGTCCTGACAAGACGGGGGCCACCCACTGATATCTCCTCTACCATTCTGTTTCTGATATGCATGCATTGTCTCGTCCTCGGCAGAGGTGGGGTCAGACCTTCTTGAAAGTACCCCTTAACTTAAGGGGGGTCCCCTTCTAGGGGGAGCAAAAACCCTAGACATATGGCGCATAAAACTTTTGCAGCGGAATTAAGGGTTTGAAAGAATCTATTGCATGATATATGATCAACTTAAGTAAACTTGAATTCATACCATAGCCATATGCGTTGGATGAAAACTTGGAAGGAAAGGCGCAAGCGAGCCTTCTCCTAAGGTGACGCACACAATTGGTGTCGCCTACTTTCCTTGGTGCTCCTTGTGCTAGCAAGGTTCCAAGAAGCCTTTGTCGAATGGAAGGGAGAAGAGATCGCCTTGCTTGAGTGAGTTTTTCTCTCTTGTCGTCCTCTCTTCTCTAGCCGAGATGTTGTCTCGTCTAAGCCAAGCGTTGGCGACGAACAAAGAGAAGGGGGGCGTGAAGTGTGGCAATCGTGAGTCATGGCCACGATTAGTAGAAGTGCTATCCAAAAATAGCATCCACTTCTCAACGTGCGCTCTTGGGTTTACCCAATCGCAAATGCCACATCACTTGAACCATGCGCTCAACCAATGAGCCAGTTCACATCGGTTTGGTCCAAGACCAATTAACCCAAGCAATATGGTCTAGATCTTACTTAAACCCTAAGGCTTCAGATCTAACCGTCAATCTCTTCGATGCTCTTGATCTGACCGATCTGGCATCTATTCTCCCGATCGAAGCTTACCGATCTCAAGCCCTAATCAATCAAACATGATCAGACCAGATCTCACTCACAATCAGAGATTAAATCCCTTTAAACTGAACCCGAACAATTCAGTCCACACGATCTGACTTAAGTAAGCCATATCATCAAATTGTGCGACCCTGAGGGTTTCCTTTAAATGTCGGTAACGATAATTCACATTATCACGATCAGTGAGGGGTATCTAGCAACACATCACTGTCTCCCGATATAAAGGAAAGAGTCTTCCAAGACTACACCCAAACCACAGCACAAGTGTGAATCATTTCACAAAGCATACATATTTCCTTTGCCACTGGATGTTCTTATTGGACAAGCCTGTCAAGCTCGTAACTCCAATATGATGAGCATGATTAGATCAGATGAACACAGTCACCTGGGTATGGCCATACACTCTCTCAATCATCTCATCCAGGGGGCCCCTTTAGAACATCACACTCCTTAAACAAGGAGACGGCAATCCTATGTCTATCACTAGTGCTCTAACCTGACTCAAGCTCACCATCCAAGATAGTCTATAATCATTATGTTTCAAATGATATTGAACTACCTCAAAACAATGGCAATCATCATTTAGATAACACAAGTGATCTCAAGTCAGAGGAAATGTGCCACTTGTCACATTCAAGGAATATTCACATTGCGACAAACAATTGAACATCCTAGTAGGGTCTGTCCAGTACATCCAATGTACCCATGAGTCTACATCTTATTCCATGCTCGAAGCATCCTATAAGATTAGAACACATATTAGTCTTAACAATATCAAGGCTGTCTCATGTTCACCAAGATATATCGACTAAGGACATAATAGCTTGTCAGCCCAGCTGAACAGCTTTGAGACATTATTCAGAAGAACATATATTGCAGCAGACAATGTAGCTAACTGAATAACAACCATGCCTTTATAAACATAACAGTTTATTACATGATACAAATACATTCCCATAGGCCTCAAACATTAGCCTTAAGGGCATACCCCAACACTTCTGTGGTCATCAGGCCTTCTGTGGCCTTTCTGTTTCCGATGTAGACTATCCGTTTGGACTCTGAAAATTCTGATTTTCTGTCTGTCAGTTCTGATTTCTGTAGTTCTGTTTCGATCTGTATTTAGATGTATTAGGCGGTGTGGTTAGTTGGTATGGGTTGGTATATTCATATCCTACCTGTTTGATACCTATTGTTACAAGTATCTGTATTTGATTGTGTTTGTTTCTGATATGAGCATGCATGTTAAGTTGATTTATCTTATCTGTTAAATAAAAAGAATTTCAACTTAAGTATGATATTTTTGATGTGTACTATGGATGACTTTTAGTGTCTTTTACTCACTGAGCTTTTTAGCTCACCTCCGTTGTTTAAATGTTTTCAGGTGAGACATCAAGACAGTAATTGCTACAGCTAATATGACACTAATGTTTGATGTCATTTCTAAGAATAGTCTTCTAAAGATTTATCAGGCCTGCGTGCCTAATTTATTATGACCTATATGACATGTTTTATCTCCTGAGGGCTTATGCCTGTTTTCAGGATATTATATTATAGTTGTTTCGTTTAAATTATTGGATACAAGTCTTGGATTCTTTTATTGAATTGGTTCTTATTTTGAAATGTCCGATTTGAGATGTGTAACCGAATTTGTGTTGTTTATTTTAGTATCTGAATAATCAGTTCTGTATATTTCTGAAATTCCACATATGTGTAGTGTGGACGTTTGTTGTTGTTACAAGATATGTGTGTCTGTGCAGCAGTAGTTTAGAATACTTGCTGCCGGATTTTTCTGGATTTTCCGGATTTCTATTTCCTAGTAAATCGATCCTATTCAGTTCTGTGCGGTTTTCAGTTCCGTAGTAATGTCCTTCGATGCCGCTTTCTTCTTGTGTTTTAATGGAAGAGTAAAAATTTTTGAAACCCCGTATTTTACTTGTATGCGTGTGGGGTGTGATTCTGAGGGATGTTACAGATGGTATCAGAGGAATATTACTAGCAATTAGAAACTCCGGGGAAGGAAAACTTTGTTTGTGTATTGCTAGAAACCAAGTTAGGATCTGATTGTGATTGAATATTGGTTGTTATTCTACTGTGTTATGTGATGCAGGTAAACATAAATGGTGCGACCAAGAGCTAGCAGTAGCAACGGTGATCAACAGTCTGACCTGAGGCAGACCATGGAGGCTATGACTGCTATGATGCAACAACAAAACGCATTCATCCAGCAGCAAACTCAGATGATGCAGCAGCAGCAGGCGCAGCACATGGAGGTTCAGCAACAGTTATTGCAGCGGCTGTCGCAGACACAGTCTCAGTCACAGGCACAACCGGCCGGTTCTTCTCTGGGTGATGGCGCACATCAACGATATGCTCGGTTGGTTCGAGAGTTTCAGCATCTGAACCCGACTGCATTTTATGGTAGTCCGGGGCCTAGAGCTACTGAGGATTGGCTTTTGACACTGGAGAAGATTTTCCAGGTTTTGCGCTGTGATGATGCAGACAAGCTATGTTTGTCTGTTTTCATGTTGCGTGGAGATGCTGAAGATTGGTGGAAGGGAGTCGTCAGACTGGCGGCAACTGAATCCAGAGATGTTGATTGGCAGTACTTCATGATGAAGTTCAATGCCAAGTTTTTCCCCTCTAGCTTATCTGAGGAGCGCGAGGTGGAGTTTATTCATCTTGAGCAGGGCGACATGACGGTGGATCGGTATGAGGCCACATTCGCTCGGTTGTCGGGGTATGCTCCTCACTTAGTCAACACCGAGGAAAGAAGAGCCAAGAAGTTTCAGCGAGGTTTGAGGAAAGATATCAGGACAAGGGTAGCTATGCTACACTTGGAAACTTATGCTGAAGTGGTAGACAGGGCTCGCACTGCTGAGAGGTGCATTGTTGAGATGGCTGCAGATACTATTCCAGTCACTGCATCCGCCCCTACTTCTGTGACTTACGCACCCACTCTGGGTGGTAAGGATAAGAAGAATTTCAAGAGGAAGAAAGACAATAAGGGCAGATACCAACCTTATCAGAAGCCAGCCAGCACAGTTTCTCAGAATGGCAAGAAGTGTCTCCACTGTGGGAGCACTAAACATCAGGATAATGAGTGCTACAGGAAGACTGGCGCTTGCTTCAGATGTGGTAAGGCGGGGCATATGATTAGGGACTGTCCTATGCCGGATGCTAGAGGACAGGGTCAGGGTGAGAAGCCTACTGTGCAGACTCGCGTGTATGCCATCGCGGAGAGGGATGCTTCGGCTTCGAAGTCTGTGGTGGAAGGTACACTTTATGTGTTTAGTTATTTGGCACGCATTCTTTTTGATCCTGGTGCCAATTTATCCTTTGTGTCTACATGTTTTGCATCATGTCTGCCTGTGTTGCCTAGGATACTTGATTTCTGTATTTCTGTTCATACACCTATGGGTGAGGCCGTATCTACAGATATAACATACCCTGACTGTTTGATTAAGGTAGAAGGATATGATTTACCTATTGACTTGATTAGTCTTTCTATGAAAGACTATGACATCATTCTGGGCATGGATTGGCTGTCTGCCTATCATGCTACTTTAGATTGTTTTGAAAAGCTAATTACTCTGCATCTAAGTGATGGACAGCAACTGGTTATCCAAGGCCGGATTTCAGAACAAGAGCCTTTGGTGATATCTCATCTGCAGGCCAGGAAGCTTTTAGCCCAGGGCTGCAAGGGGTATTTGGCGCATGTCAAGGTGCAGACTGAGCCTGATTTGGATCTGGCTAAAATTCCTGTGGTAAGAGAGTTTGCTGACGTCTTCTCTGATTTATCTGGGTTACCACCCAGCAGAGAAGTTGAGTTTGGTATCGAGTTGTTGCCGGGCACAGCACCGATATCTAAAGCTCCTTACAGGATGGCAACTTCAGAACTGACAGAGCTGAAGAAGCAACTGGAAGAACTATTAGAGAAGGGGTATATTCGGCCTAGTGTTTCTCCATGGGGAGCACCTGTGTTATTTGTGAAGAAGAAGGATGGTACTTTGCGCATGTGCATCGATTACCGTCAACTCAATCAAGTGACTGTTAAGAATAAGTACCCATTACCCCGTATTGATGATCTCTTTGATCAGTTGCAGGGTGCTACTGTATTCTCTAAAATTGACCTGAGGTCTGGCTATTATCAGATGAGTGTTCGGGAGGAGGATGTACCTAAAACTGCATTCAGGACCAGGTATGGGCACTATGAATTTCTTGTTATGCCCTTTGGACTGACAAATGCTCCTGCGGTGTTTATGGATCTGATGAACAGGGTATTTCATGAGCTCCTGGACAAATGTGTGGTCGTCTTCATTGATGATATTCTGATCTACTCCAAGAATGCGCAAGACCACTCTCAGGATTTGCGCAAGGTGCTGGAGATTCTGCGGCTGAAGCGGCTATATGCTAAGGCCAGCAAATGTGAGTTCTGGCTAGATCAGATTGGTTTTCTGGGGCACATTATTTCTAGCCAGGGTGTGTCTGTGGATCCAGTGAAGGTGGAGGCCATTCTTCACTGGGGAAGACCAACTACAGCGACTGAGGTCAGAAGTTTTCTGGGCTTAGCTGGATACTACCGCCGTTTTGTGGAAGGTTTTTCCAAGCTGGCAGGTCCTCTGACTAAGCTAACTAGAAAGAATCTGAAGTTTGAGTGGTCTGATGATTGTGAGTCTAGTTTTCAGGAACTGAAAAAGAGACTGACCAGTGCTCCTATCCTCATCATTCCCTGTGATGGAGAGAAGTTCATTGTTTACACTGATGCCTCTGGTAAGGGTCTGGGTGCTGTACTGATGCAGCAAGGAAAAGTAGTCGCTTATGCTTCAAGGCAACTCAAAGATTACGAAGTAAACTACCCCACTCATGATCTGGAGTTGGCAGCTGTAGTTTTTGCCTTGAAAATCTGGAGGCACTATCTGTTTGGACAGACATTTGAATTGTTTACAGATCACCAGAGCTTGAAGTATATCTTCACTCAGAAAGAGCTGAATATGAGACAGAGGCGATGGCTTGAATTGATAAAGGATTATGACTTCACCATCCAATATCAGTCTGGTAAAGCCAATGTGGTGGCTGATGCTCTTAGTCGGTATCCTGTGACTCAGATAGCTGCACTGCGAGTCCAGGAGTGGCGACTATTGCAGGAGTTCAGTGACATGCATCTGAGTGTGACTCCGGGTGAGAGAGGCGGTCTTCTGGCTTCTCTCAGGGTTCAGTCAGACTTACTGCAGAGACTGAGATCAGGGCAGCAGTCAGATCAGGATATTCTACGGTGGAAAGAGAGGTCTGAGCAAGGCTGGGATGAGAATTTCAGTATGTCGGATGATGGTCTCCTCAGATTTCGTGGAAGGGTCTGTGTCCCTGAGGACCCTGAGTTGAGAAATGAAATTCTTAAGGAAAGTCATTGCACTAAGTATACCGTTCATCCTGGTAGTACCAAGATGTATCAGGATCTGAAAAAGACTTTCTGGTGGCATGGTATGAAGAAGGATGTGCATTTGTTTGTGTCCAGATGTTTGACTTGCCAAACCGTGAAGGCTGAGCATCAGAGGCCGGGCGGTTTGATGCAGTCTCTCCCTATTCCTCAGTGGAAGTGGGAGCATATCAGTATGGACTTTGTGTGTGGACTGCCCAATACCAGAAGGAATCATGATGCCGTATGGGTGATTGTGGACAGACTCACGAAGTCAGCTCACTTCTTATCAAAATGACTTACAGTTTGGATCGGTTAGCAAAACTGTACATCAATGAGATTGTCAGATTACATGAAGTTCCCTTGGATATTGTCTCTGACCGTGATCCTCGATTTCTATCCAGGTTTTGGAAGAAATTACAGGAAGATTTGGGAACTAATCTGAGTTTCAGCACTGCATATCATCCTCAATCTGATGGTCAGACAGAGAGAACTATTCAGACACTTGAGGATCTTCTGAGATCTTATGTGATTGACTGGTCTGTTGAGTGGGATCTGGACTTATCACTGATAGAGTTCACCTACAACAATAGCTTCCACTCTAGCATACAGATGGCTCCGTATGAGGCCCTATATGGGAGGAAATGCAGAACACCTATATGCTGGGAGGAAACTGGGGACAGAACAGTGCTAAAGTCTGATGCTGTTCAGGAAGCCACTGAGAAGATCAGAGAAATTCAGAAAAAGATGAAGATTGCTCAGGATAGACAGAGGAGTTATGCTGATGTGAGGCGGCGTCCTCTTGAGTTTTTGGTGGGAGAGCATGTTTTCCTAAAGGTCTCGCCTATGAAAGGGGTGATGAGATTTGGGAAGAGAGGAAAATTGAGTCCCAGGTACATTGGTCCCTTTGATATCATTGAGAGGATTGGACCTGTGGCATATCGACTTGCTCTGCCCCCATTACTGGAACACCTCCATAATGTGTTCCATGTTTCTGCACTCAGAAAATATTGTTCTGATCCTTCTCATGTTCTGGAGTTGGAACCTCTCCAGCTTGAAGAGAACATGACTTTTGTGGTGAAACCTCTCAGAATTGAAGATAGAAAAGAGAAAGTGCTGAGGAATAAGGTTATTCCACTTGTGAAAGTCATCTGGGGAAATCAGTCTGTTGAAGAAGCCTCTTGGGAGGTTGAAGCAGAGATGAGAAAGGAGCATCCTCACCTGTTCAGTGACGGGCTTGGTCAGCTTTAGAGGACTAAAGCTCTATAAGGGGGGGAGGATGTAACGCCCTTGATTTTCTGAATTATGATTTAAGGTTAGAAATTCAGTTTCTGTATTTTTATCGGTTAAAATTTTGGGATTTTTGCCTAATTGTAGGACTTTTCCCTACAGGGCAAAAATAATTATTTTTGTTGGGGCTTCGAACCCTCAACCTTGACTATTTGCTCCTGGAATTCTTCCACCATGGTGGCGCATATTTCTGTGTTATTGGAGTGGCGCATGGTGGTTAAGCCCAGGTAAGCCCATTAAAGCCGATTTCCACTTAAGTTAATTGGGTTATTGGATCTTGGATCCGTTTGGGGTGGAAAAAAAATAAAAAAAAAGGGGGAAAATTCGTGAGAGCTCCTCTCCCTCACGATTTTTGGTTTGTTTCTTGCCCTAGCCGCCTGTGTTGTCGCCCCTCACTGTGCTTGGCGCTCCTGCAAAATTTCTGACGCTGGTGGTGGCAGACTGGTGGTGGACGAACTTTCTGGAGACCCCTGATCCCCTGTTTTGGCGTTTTCTCTGTGGGCGATTTTTCTGGTGAGTAATTCGATCCTAAGGAGTCTAATCCGAATTAAAATTCGTTATTTGCCATGATTATTCGTATGGGGTTGAATTCAAATAATTATAGGGTTTTAAAATCCTGTTCTGCTGAAATCTGCATTCGTTAATCTGACCTTTGTGTACTATAACCCCAATATCTCATGGTCTATAGATCCAAATCGCACGAAAAAAATTTTGTATGAAACTAGATACATTCGGCTTTAATTTGAATCTGATATCGACCATATCCGAGCTGTATTCGTATTTCAATCTGTATTGCAATCTAGCTGTACAAAATCAGTTTTCTGGAAATCTGGATTTCGACCTTTATGTGTTCGAACCATCATATCTCCCTAGGTATAGCTCGAAATCTTGTCAAATCAGTTTTATTAGACCGTAGGCTCGAAGAGCTTTATTTTGACTCCCATAACGCCTATTTTCGATTAGTTATTGGATCTGAAATAAATGTCGCAAGTCTGATATATGAATCTGTTTTCTTGAAATCTGAAATTCTGACCTTCTTATGTTCGAACCCTTATATCTTCCTGTCTACAATTCGAAATCTTGTGAAACCAGTTTTATTGGAAACTAGATTCAGAGAGCTTCATTTTGAATACAATATTGACTAGCTTTGGTTCGAAATTGGACTAAAAATATATTTTGCAAACTGACAATATAAATCTGCTATGTTTTGGTTAGACGAATATTCCTTTGTGAGAAAAATTTACATTGTATGGTTTAACCTCTTAAATTGTGGTCTGTAGTTCTTCTAAAATTTATTTGTTTGATGAGAAATTTTAGAGAAAACAAAATTGGGGATTTAACTAAGAACTTAGGAATTTTCGAAAATATAGTTGAGCCAATTTTGGGGCTTTTGTCAGTTTTCTTCACGAGCGTGTAATTAAAATTATCTGTAGTGGGGGACTGAAATTATTTACATGAAATTTGTGCGTTCTGTTAAGGTTCTGAAAGTGGCGCCCCTTACAGTAATTTTATAGCTCACGATTTTAGAAATTTTGAGGAGCTTATTTCATGAATAATTTCTGTTCTGTGTTTAAATGTTTGTTATATGAATAATTTCTGTTCTGTATTTAATTGTTTGTTATGTGGATATTTCCTGTTCTGTTTATATGTTGTGAATTTTCTGAAAACCTTGAATGTGTTAAAACATTTGTGAGAACATAGAATGGTTTGACATGAATTAAGGTTAGTTGTAAGGAATTCACTCATATAATTTCTGTTCTGTGTTTAAGGACTGGATATTGGGGTGTGTCATTTTCTGGTTTGTTAGACTTTGGGCATGATGTAAGAATTTAGTAGTGGTTAGTCCTACTCCTCCGTTTCAGTATAATCTGTTCTGTAAAATTATGCCCTAGTGTAGCACTCTTCCGTGTCCTTACCCTCCTTCTGTGGCGCTGTAATGGTGCTGATAGTCTACTACGACCCTTGAGACACTATTTCTGTTCTGGGTTTTGGAGGCCAGAGTGCCACGTCCTAACAAGACGGGGGCCACCCACTGATACCTCCTCTACCATTCAGTTCTGGGTTTTGGAGGCCAGAGTGCCACGTCCTAACAAGACGGGGGCCACCCACTGATACCTCCTCTACCATTCAGTTCTGGGTTTTGGAGGCCAGAGTGCCACGTCCTAACAAGACGGGGGCCACCCACTGATACCTCCTCTACCATTCTGTTCTGGGTATTGGAGACCAGAGTGCCACGTCCTGACAAGACGGGGGCCACCCACTGATATCTCCTCTACCATTCTGTTTCTGATATGCATGCATTGTCTCGTCCTCGGCAGAGGTGGGGTCAGACCTTCTGTGGTCATCAGGCCTTCTGTGGCCTTTCTGTTTCCGATGTAGACTATCCGTTTGGACTCTGAAAATTCTGATTTTCTGTCTGTCAGTTCTGATTTCTGTAGTTCTGTTTCGATCTGTATTTAGATGTATTAGGCGGTGTGGTTAGTTGGTATGGGTTGGTATATTCATATCCTACCTGTTTGATACCTATTGTTACAAGTATCTGTATTTGATTGTGTTTGTTTCTGATATGAGCATGCATGTTAAGTTGATTTATCTTATCTGTTAAATAAAAAGAATTTCAACTTAAGTATGATATTTTTGATGTGTACTATGGATGACTTTTAGTGTCTTTTACTCACTGAGCTTTTTAGCTCACCTCCGTTGTTTAAATGTTTTCAGGTGAGACATCAAGACAGTAATTGCTACAGCTAATATGACACTAATGTTTGATGTCATTTCTAAGAATAGTCTTCTAAAGATTTATCAGGCCTGCGTGCCTAATTTATTATGACCTATATGACATGTTTTATCTCCTGAGGGCTTATGCCTGTTTTCAGGATATTATATTATAGTTGTTTCGTTTAAATTATTGGATACAAGTCTTGGATTCTTTTATTGAATTGGTTCTTATTTTGAAATGTCCGATTTGAGATGTGTAACCGAATTTGTGTTGTTTATTTTAGTATCTGAATAATCAGTTCTGTATATTTCTGAAATTCCACATATGTGTAGTGTGGACGTTTGTTGTTGTTACAAGATATGTGTGTCTGTGCAGCAGTAGTTTAGAATACTTGCTGCCGGATTTTTCTGGATTTTCCGGATTTCTATTTCCTAGTAAATCGATCCTATTCAGTTCTGTGTGGTTTTCAGTTCCGTAGTAATGTCCTTCGATGCCGCTTTCTTCTTGTGTTTTAATGGAAGAGTAAAAATTTTTGAAACCCCGTATTTTACTTGTATGCGTGTGGGGTGTGATTCTGAGGGATGTTACAAAGATAAAATTGAAGATTATAAGATTAAAACTGAAATCTGAGATCAAAACTGAGATCAAAATGAAAATGAACATAATTATGAAGAATAAGATCAATGTTATAATTAAGAATGAGAATAAGATTAATAACAATGAAAGATCATAATTGAGTTCAAAATTTTCTTCATTATTAGATCAATATCAATATCAATAACTGTTGGGGTATGCCCTTAAGGCTAATGTTTGAGGCCTTGGGATTGTATAAGTATCATGTAATAAACTCTTAAGTTTATAATAAGGCATGGTTGTTATTCAGGTTGTTACCTTGTCTGCTGTAATAAGTGTACTTCTGAATAATGTCTCAAAGCTGTTCAGCTAGGCTGACAGGCTATATGTCCTTAGTCGAGATATCTTGGTGAACATGAGACAGCCTTGATATGATGGAGACTAATATGAGTGCTAATCTTATAGGATGCTTCGAGCATGGAATAAGATGTAGACTCATGGGTACATTGGATGTACTGGACAGACCCTACTGGGATATTGCATTGCTTGTCACAATGTGAATGATCCCTGTAAGCAGCAAGTGGCACATGTCCTTTGACTTGAGATCACTTGTGTTTCTAAATGATGATTGTCATTGTTTTGAGGTAGTTCAATATCATTTGAAATATAATGATTATAGACTATCTTGGATGGTGAGCTTGAATCAGGTTAGGGCACTAGTGATAGATAAAGGATTGCCGTCTCCTTGTTTAAGGAGTGTGGTGTTCTAAGGGCCCCCCTATATGAGATGATTGAGATAGTGTATGGCCATACCCAGATGACTATGTGCATCTGATCTAATCATGCTCATCGTATTGGAGTTACAAGCTTGACCCGCTTGTCCAATAAGAACATCCAGTGGCAAAGGACACATGTATGCCTTGTGAATTGAGTCACACTTGTGCTATGGTTTGGGAGTAGTCTTGGAAGACTCTTTCCTTTATATCGGGAGACAGTGATGTGTTGCTAGATACCCCTCACTGATCGTGATAACGTAAGTTATCGTTACCGACATTTAGAGGAAACCCTCAGGGTCGCACAATTTGGTGATATGGCTTACTTGAGTCAGATCGTATGGACTGGATTCTTTGAGTTCAGATTAAAGGGATTTAATCTCTGATTGTAAGTGAGATCTGGTCTGATCATGTTTGATTAATTAGGACTTGAGATCGGTAAGCTTCGATCGAGAGAGGTGATGCTAGATCGGAGAGATCAAGGGCATCAGATGATGAATGGTTAGATCATGAGCCTTGGGGGTTCAATTTGGTCTAGACCAAGTGGCTAGAGCTATTTCGGTTTGGTTTGTTGAACCAAAGCCGATTTGACATTTTGGCTTGAACCGGTTCACAATGGTGAACGCATGGTTCAATCCTAAAATGCGTTTGGGTTGAGTTGAGCGCATGGACTTGATGAGCTTCCATTTATGGAAAGTCATCAAGGGCCGGTTTCACTCACTTCAATGCCAAAAACGCATATGCGTTTGCGCTCTTCTCTTCAACGCATTCGACTTTGGTTGGGTGGTGATTGACGAAGAGAAGGAGAGGTTGAGCAAGAGGAGCTCTCGGCCAAGAGGTTCATCATCCCCTTCCATTCGACACTTGAAGGCTTGGGTGTCTTGCTAGCACAAGAGACCGCAAGGAGTAAGCATCTTCACCTTGTGTGTGAACTTGTGGAGGAGATCTACTTTGTTCTCTTTATCCAAGCCGACTTCCAAGCATATGGCGTTGGTATGATTTTTATCTCAATCTATTCAATCGATTATAGTTGAACATATGGCATGCAAATGATCTTGAACCCTTGCTTCCGCTTGCATATTTTACATTAGCGCCATGCTTAGGGTTTTGCCCCCTTATGATTAGGGGTTCCTACAATTGGTATCAGAGCTAGGCTCTATGCATGCTATTATGTTTGCTGATGTGATCCTCATGTTGCGCTTACTTTTACTTGAGGCATGCTTTGCTTACATGAAGTTGCGCTTGTATCATGCTTTGCTTACATGAAGTTGCGCTTGTATCATGCTTTGCTTATATGAAGTATGCGCTCCCCCTTGAAGGGGACCCCCTAAAGTTTGCGCTCCCCCTTGAAGGGGACCCCCTTAGATCTAAGGGTTATATGCAAGCATGTTGTTTGTTTGTATGATTGCGCATGTTCTAAGGTTTTTCTAAAACTTACATCTTGCGCGCTTGATTAGATCTAAGGTGCCACTACATTAAACCCTTAGATGGGTTGATGAGGTTGAAGTCACCACTAGGTTAGATCCAAGTCTGATCAGACCATCTGACAGCTCAGATGGGTTAACCTGATAGCACCTATGCGCAAGCACAAGGTGGCTATAGGTTGACTGCATCTAGGGCGTGTAGCGAGGTCTGGTTGAGACACTACTGAACACACTTGAGTTAGGCCCGGGGTCACACCCGCTTGCCAAAACTCATGGGGGTAGTTCAGCCCTTGGCGCATGCATGGTTGACCATTAGGTCAACTCGGGTCAGTTAGGACTCGGTGCATGCAAGGGCAAAGGATCTAACTAGATGGATGAGTGGATCCCCATCAATGGACCATTGTAAGGTTGTAGGGCTCATAAGGAAATTAAAATTGATGCCATGGGGTTTTCAAAACTTTTAATTTCAAGATGATTGGATCACATGTTGATTGAACCATATGCTTGTTTATTTAGTCTTATGTGGGTTGCCCAATTGTGTGCTGTGCTGGGGCCTGCGTGCCTGGACTTAAAAATTGTAAATTAATTTGTGATCTGCGAATCACATTGTACTTAATTTATAATATGTTGTTGACCTGCGAGTCAACCTTGCCTAGATAGATCAAATGTACTTTGATTAGACAAGAACAAAGGCACACATCCAAGAGGGGCATTCACCTGGTGGTGCACCTGAGGTGCTCTTGGCGCTAGGGCACTGGGTTGGACCAGATGAGATGCAATGAAGCTCAAGTGAAGACTTAAGTTATATTAAGGTCTTACTAGGGTTCATGGGCTTTTACCACATAAGATCATGCTTTCTACTTATTGCTAATAATTAGAATTGCATATTTATGTTTATCTTCTGCTATAGCCATAGGACATGCCTGATAGTAAGAAGATAAAAGACCGTTAAAATCCAACGCTAACATATCAAGCTCGTAAGCCTTCTGACGCGAAACCTCACCTTTCTGACTATCGTTGGAGCTGTGTTGAACCCACTCAGTGGGCACGTCCATCTATCTTCAGACGGTGCTGGATTTCACCTGCGTGTTACAGAGTTGGGATTTATCCCCTCTCGTTGCTCAGCATAGCACGTGGTGGTCCAGGGAGTAGGTCAGGTCAGCTTGACCATGTAGACTACATATGTGGCGCATATGGTAGCACATGGAGGCAGCCATCTCTGGGATCAGAGACTGTGTTGTACCAACTCAGTTGGCACAGTCTGCTGGATTGCCAAGATGAAGGGGAATCGCACGGGTTGGCGATTGGCTGGGACAGCCTACCAGAAACTAGTGCTTGTCATCTCTGTGCATCTTATCTCGCCTGAGCGGGACGCGGAGACCAAGTATGAAATCTGGATCCCATCTCACTAAAAGAGTGTTTACTCTTTCGGACTGTTTACTGGATTTTTCAGTCAGACAAAATAGTGAGAAAAGAATCTTTCTTAAGTCCTGGATTGATTCTGAAACATTGATACTGACCTTGCTGTTCTTGCTTGTTGTAGATTCCTGCAGCAACGAACACCATGAGCTTCAATGTGCGATCCCTACTGGAAAGGGAGAAGTTTGCTGGGCCGAACTTCTCTGACTGGTTCGGACACCTTAAGATTGTTCTTAAGGCAGAGAGGAAACTGTATGTCCTCGAGACGGCGATACCGCCGCAGCCCGCTCCGAACGCCGCAAGGGCGGTTCGGGAAGCCTACGAAAAGCACGTCAATGATAGCATTGATGTCGCTTGCCTGATGCTAGCGTCTATGACGCCACCGCTGCAGCGTCAGCATGAGGATATGTCGGCTATAGAAATTATAGCGAACCTCAAGATGCTGTATGCTGCACAGGCGAGGACTGAGCGCTATAATCTGACGAAGCTCTTCTTTCAGAGCAAACTGGCTGAGGGGAGCCCAGTGGGAGCTCACGTGCTCAAGATGATTGGGCACAAGGAGGCTCTAGAGAAACTGGGGCATACCGTCAACCAGGAGCTTGCTGTGGACATTATTCTGCAGTCTCTTCCGCCCTCTTTCGATGCGTTCATTATTAACTTTAATATGAACAAGATCGATTGTACGCCGGCAGAGCTGCTGAATATGCTCTTGACCACTGAGGAAACTCTGAAGGGTAAGCCTTCAACCTCTGTCTTGATGGTTCCTTCTAGGAACAAGAAGAAGGGGAAGAAGGGCAAGGCCCCTATCAAGAATTACAGCAAGGCCCTGAAACAGAAGGTGAAGCGGTCGAAGGACAACAGATGTTTCCACTGTGGCCAGCTGGGTCACTGGAAAAAGGACTGTAAAGCGCTCCAAGGAGATAAGAGGGGAAGCATCTCTTCTGGCTCAGGTATATATGTGACTGAGGTCATGTTATCTTCTTCTACTATATCATGGGTGTTGGACACTGCATGTGGAGTTCACATTTGTTCAAATGTGCAGGAACTCAAGAGAAGAAGGCAGGTGGGACAGCATGAGGTAGACCTACGAGTTGGAAACGGGGCACGGGTTGCTGCTGTTGCTGTAGGAGACTATTTCATTTCTTTACCATCTGGCGTTGTATTAGAATTAAACAATTGTTATTTTGTACCGAGTATTACCAAGAATATTATCTCTATTCCTGCTCTTGTCAGGAAAGGATTTGCCTTTGAATGCAATATTTCAAAGTGTGTTTTATCTCATGATAATATTGTGTATGCAACTGGTTCAATTAACAATGGGTTATACATGTTGGACATGGAAAATTCTATACAAAACATTGATAATAAGAAAGCCAAGTATGCTGATGACAGCACCTTGTTATGGCATAGTCGTTTAGGCCATATAAACGAAAAGCGCATTAAGCGGTTGCATGAACATGGACTGCTGGGATCATTCTCCTATGAGGAGATTGATACATGCAAAGCTTGTTTGATGGGTAAAATGACGAAGTCTCCTTTTCCTCACAAAGGTCAAAGGGCTTCGGGTTTACTTGACCTTATACACAGTGATGTGTGTGGGCCTTTTAGTAAACATGCCAGAGGTGGCTATCAGTACTTCATTACCTTTACTGATGATTTCAGTAGGTATGGGTATGTCTATTTAATGAGACATAAAAGTGAATCTTTTGACAAATTCAAAGAGTTCAAAAATGAAGTACAAAATCAGCTAGGCCGAAATATCAAGGCACTTCGTTCTGATCGAGGTGGTGAATACCTGAGTCATGGATTTACTGACTATCTGAAGGAGTGTGGGATTATCTCACAGCTCACTCCGCCAGGAACACCGCAATGGAATGGTGTGTCCGAGAGGAGAAATAGAACGTTACTAGACATGGTTCGTTCTATGATGAGTCAGGCCACTCTTCCATATTCCTTTTGGGGTTTTGCACTGGAAACAGCTGCAAAGGTACTAAACCGAGTGCCATCCAAGGCAGTTTTAAAGACGCCATATGAGTTATGGTATGGAAAACAGCCTAGCTTGACATTTATCAGGATCTGGGGTTGCGAGGCTTATGTCAAAAAGCTCGCCTCTGGGAAACTGGAGAGCAGATCTGAGAAATGTATCTTTGTCGGTTACCCTAAGGAAACTAAGGGTTATTATTTCTACGATCCCAAAGAGAACAAGGTTTTTGTTGCTCGGACGGCCATATTTCTTGAGAAGGAGTTTCTTCTGCAAGAGGCCAGTGGGAGAGAAATAAAGCTGGATGAGAATTCAGAGGAAGGACAAAGTAGTCAAGCAGAGTTGGATGTGCCTGAGCTGGTAGATCAGGTTACTGAACAACCCGAGGCTCAGATATCACGGGAACCGCGAAGATCGGGTAGGATCCGTCGACAGCCTGAGCGCTATGACGGAGTCTACATCATTGATAATGATGAACCCCTAACTTATGCGGATGCGGTCAGTGGACCGGAGTCAGCTAGATGGCTTGAAGCTATGCGAGCCGAGATGGACTCCATGTCAGATAACCAAGTCTGGGATTTGGTTGATCCGCCTCCGGGAGTAATCCCTATAGGCTGTAAATGGATCTTCAAGAAGAAGATTGACATGGACGGTAACGTGGTTACCTATAAAGGCAGGCTAGTTGCGAAAGGTTTCAAACAAATCTACGGGATAGATTATGATGAAACTTTCTCTCCTGTAGCCATGTTTAAGTCTATTCGGATTCTTTTCGCGATAGCAGCATATTACGACTATGAGATCTGGCAAATGGATGTGAAGACAGCTTTCCTTAATGGAAATCTGGATGAGGATGTGTATATGACACAACCGGAAGGTTTCACTAATCCAGCAGATCGTCATAAAATATGCAAGTTAAAGAAGTCCATTTATGGACTTAAACAAGCATCAAGAAGCTGGAATATTCGTTTTGATGAATCAATCTCTGAGTTTGGTTTCATCAAGAACGAAGATGACCCGTGTGTATATAAGAGGTTTAGTGGGAGCGTGAATACATTCCTAATCCTCTACGTCGATGATATCTTGATCATTGGAAATGATATTCCTGAACTACATGCTGTTAAGGCATGGTTAGGAAAATGTTTCCAGATGAAAGATCTAGGAGAAGCAGCCTATGTATTAGGTGTCAAGATCTACCGGGATAGATCTAAGAGGCTTCTCGGGCTGTGCCAGAGTACTTACATCGAAAAAGTCCTGGAGAGATTCCATTTAGAGAATTCTAAACGTGGATATCTTCCAGTCAGACATGGTCTGAATCTTTCAAAGAGTCAGTGTCCACAAACACAGACTGAGAAAGATGAAATGGACAATACGCCTTATGCTTCGGCTATTGGGTCCATTATGTATGCGATGTTGTGTACTCGCCCAGACGTCGCTTACGGGTTAAGCGTGACCAGTCGATTCCAAAGTAATCCAGGATTGGCGCACTGGATTGCAGTCAAGAACATCTTGAAATATCTGCGGAGGACCAAAGATATGTTCTTGATATATGGTGGTCAGGAAGAACTCAGTATAGAGGGATATACTGATGCTTCGTTCCAGTCGGACCAGGATGATTTCCGATCGCAATCAGGCTATGTTTTTAGCTTGAATGGTGGAGCAGTGGTGTGGAAGAGCTTCAAACAGTCAACTGTTGCTGATTCCACAACAGAAGCCGAGTATGTTGCAGCCTCGGAAGCATCCAAGGAGGCAGTGTGGATTCGTAAGTTCGTGAGAGAACTTGGTGTCGTTCCTTCGAGTGCAGATCCTTTGGTTATCTTCTGTGATAACACTGGTGCTATAGCACAAGCAAAGGAACCACGGTCGCACCAGAAGTCCAAGCACATACAGAGACGGTTTCACTTGATCCGGGAGATCATTGATCGTGGCGAGATCAAAGTATGCAAGGTTCATACAGATGACAATCTGGCAGACCCGCTTACCAAGCCTCTGGCGCAGCAGAAGCATGAGAAGCACTGTAATAATATGGGTTTGAGATTTCTCAACCATTAGATTAAGTGCAAGTGGGAGATTGTTGGGGTATGCCCTTAAGGCTAATGTTTGAGGCCTTGGGATTGTATAAGTATCATGTAATAAACTCTTAAGTTTATAATAAGGCATGGTTGTTATTCAGGTTGTTACCTTGTCTGCTGTAATAAGTGTACTTCTGAATAATGTCTCAAAGCTGTTCAGCTAGGCTGACAGGCTATATGTCCTTAGTCGAGATATCTTGGTGAACATGAGACAGCCTTGATATGATGGAGACTAATATGAGTGCTAATCTTATAGGATGCTTCGAGCATGGAATAAGATGTAGACTCATGGGTACATTGGATGTACTGGACAGACCCTACTGGGATATTGCATTGCTTGTCACAATGTGAATGATCCCTGTAAGCAGCAAGTGGCACATGTCCTTTGACTTGAGATCACTTGTGTTTCTAAATGATGATTGTCATTGTTTTGAGGTAGTTCAATATCATTTGAAATATAATGATTATAGACTATCTTGGATGGTGAGCTTGAATCAGGTTAGGGCACTAGTGATAGATAAAGGATTGCCGTCTCCTTGTTTAAGGAGTGTGGTGTTCTAAGGGCCCCCCTATATGAGATGATTGAGATAGTGTATGGCCATACCCAGATGACTATGTGCATCTGATCTAATCATGCTCATCGTATTGGAGTTACAAGCTTGACCCGCTTGTCCAATAAGAACATCCAGTGGCAAAGGACACATGTATGCCTTGTGAATTGAGTCACACTTGTGCTATGGTTTGGGAGTAGTCTTGGAAGACTCTTTCCTTTATATCGGGAGACAGTGATGTGTTGCTAGATACCCCTCACTGATCGTGATAACGTAAGTTATCGTTACCGACATTTAGAGGAAACCCTCAGGGTCGCACAATTTGGTGATATGGCTTACTTGAGTCAGATCGTATGGACTGGATTCTTTGAGTTCAGATTAAAGGGATTTAATCTCTGATTGTAAGTGAGATCTGGTCTGATCATGTTTGATTAATTAGGACTTGAGATCGGTAAGCTTCGATCGAGAGAGGTGATGCTAGATCGGAGAGATCAAGGGCATCAGATGATGAATGGTTAGATCATGAGCCTTGGGGGTTCAATTTGGTCTAGACCAAGTGGCTAGAGCTATTTCGGTTTGGTTTGTTGAACCAAAGCCGATTTGACATTTTGGCTTGAACCGGTTCACAATGGTGAACGCATGGTTCAATCCTAAAATGCGTTTGGGTTGAGTTGAGCGCATGGACTTGATGAGCTTCCATTTATGGAAAGTCATCAAGGGCCGGTTTCACTCACTTCAATGCCAAAAACGCATATGCGTTTGCGCTCTTCTCTTCAACGCATTCGACTTTGGTTGGGTGGTGATTGACGAAGAGAAGGAGAGGTTGAGCAAGAGGAGCTCTCGGCCAAGAGGTTCATCATCCCCTTCCATTCGACACTTGAAGGCTTGGGTGTCTTGCTAGCACAAGAGACCGCAAGGAGTAAGCATCTTCACCTTGTGTGTGAACTTGTGGAGGAGATCTACTTTGTTCTCTTTATCCAAGCCGACTTCCAAGCATATGGCGTTGGTATGATTTTTATCTCAATCTATTCAATCGATTATAGTTGAACATATGGCATGCAAATGATCTTGAACCCTTGCTTCCGCTTGCATATTTTACATTAGCGCCATGCTTAGGGTTTTGCCCCCTTATGATTAGGGGTTCCTACAATTGGTATCAGAGCTAGGCTCTATGCATGCTATTATGTTTGCTGATGTGATCCTCATGTTGCGCTTACTTTTACTTGAGGCATGCTTTGCTTACATGAAGTTGCGCTTGTATCATGCTTTGCTTACATGAAGTTGCGCTTGTATCATGCTTTGCTTATATGAAGTATGCGCTCCCCCCTTGAAGGGGACCCCCTAAAGTTTGCGCTCCCCCTTGAAGGGGACCCCCTTAGATCTAAGGGTTATATGCAAGCATGTTGTTTGTTTGTATGATTGCGCATGTTCTAAGGTTTTTCTAAAACTTACATCTTGCGCGCTTGATTAGATCTAAGGTGCCACTACATTAAACCCTTAGATGGGTTGATGAGGTTGAAGTCACCACTAGGTTAGATCCAAGTCTGATCAGACCATCTGACAGCTCAGATGGGTTAACCTGATAGCACCTATGCGCAAGCACAAGGTGGCTATAGGTTGACTGCATCTAGGGCGTGTAGCGAGGTCTGGTTGAGACACTACTGAACACACTTGAGTTAGGCCCGGGGTCACACCCGCTTGCCAAAACTCATGGGGGTAGTTCAGCCCTTGGCGCATGCATGGTTGACCATTAGGTCAACTCGGGTCAGTTAGGACTCGGTGCATGCAAGGGCAAAGGATCTAACTAGATGGATGAGTGGATCCCCATCAATGGACCATTGTAAGGTTGTAGGGCTCATAAGGAAATTAAAATTGATGCCATGGGGTTTTCAAAACTTTTAATTTCAAGATGATTGGATCACATGTTGATTGAACCATATGCTTGTTTATTTAGTCTTATGTGGGTTGCCCAATTGTGTGCTGTGCTGGGGCCTGCGTGCCTGGACTTAAAAATTGTAAATTAATTTGTGATCTGCGAATCACATTGTACTTAATTTATAATATGTTGTTGACCTGCGAGTCAACCTTGCCTAGATAGATCAAATGTACTTTGATTAGACAAGAACAAAGGCACACATCCAAGAGGGGCATTCACCTGGTGGTGCACCTGAGGTGCTCTTGGCGCTAGGGCACTGGGTTGGACCAGATGAGATGCAATGAAGCTCAAGTGAAGACTTAAGTTATATTAAGGTCTTACTAGGGTTCATGGGCTTTTACCACATAAGATCATGCTTTCTACTTATTGCTAATAATTAGAATTGCATATTTATGTTTATCTTCTGCTATAGCCATAGGACATGCCTGATAGTAAGAAGATAAAAGAAGATAAAGATCATAATCGAGTTTAAAATTTTCATCATTATTAGATCAATATCAATATCGATAACAATATCAAGATTGAAGACCAAGTTTACAAACAAGATCAAAATCGAGTTTAAGATTAAGATTAAAAAGAAGATAAAGATGAATATCATAAGATCAAGTTTGAAATCTTGATTAAAATGAATATCAACATCATAATCATCAACAAAATCAATATTAAATTAAGATTGCAAAATGATAAACATCAAATATGGATCATAATCAAGATCAACATCCTCATCATTAAAAGATCAAGATAAATATAAATATTAATATCAAGATTGAAAATCAATATTACCACAGAGATCAAAATCGAGTTTAAGATGAATATTAGGAGCAAGATAAAGTTGAAGATTATAAGATTAAAACTGAAATCTGAGATCAAAACTGAGATCAAAATGAAAATGAACATAATTATCAAGAATAAAATCAATGTTATAATTAAGAATGAGAATAAGATTAATAACAATTAAAGATCATAATTGAATTCAAAATTTTCTTCATTATTAGATCAATATCAATATCAATAACAATATCAAGATTGAAGACCAAGTTTACAAACAATATCAAAATCGAGTTTAAGATTAAGATTAAAATGAAGAAAAAGATGAATATCATAAGATGAAGTTTGAAATCTTGATTAAAATGAAGATCAACATCATAATCATTAATAAAATCAATATTAAATTAAGATTTCAAACCGATAAACATCAAATATGGATCATAATCAAGATCAACATCCTCATCATTGGAAGATGAAGATAAATATAAATATTAGTATCAAGATTGAAAATCAATATTACCACAAAGATCAAAATCGAGTTTAAGATGAATATTAGGAACAAGACAGATGAAAATTATAAGATTAAAACTGAAATTTGAGATCAAAACTGAGATCAAAATGAAGATGAAGATAATTATCAAGCATAAGATCAATGTTGTAATTAAGAATGAGAATAAGATTAATAACAATTAAAGATCATAATCGAGTTAAAAATTTTCATCATTATTAGACCAATAATAATATCAATATCAATATCAAGTTTGAAGACCAAGTTTACAAACAAGATCAAAATCGAGTTTAAGATTAAGATTAAAAAGAAGATAAAGATGAATATCATAAGATAAAGTTTGAAATCTTGATCAAAATAAATATAAACATCATAATCATCAACTAAATCAATATTAAATTAAGATTGCAAAACGATAAACTTCAAATATGTATCATAATCAAGATCAACATCCTCATCATTAAAAGATATAGATAAATATAAATATTAATATCAAGATTGAAAATCAATATTACCACAGAGATTAAAATCGAGTTTAAGATGAATATTAGGAGCAAGATAAAAGTGAAGATTATAAGATTAAAACTGAAATCTCGGATCAAAACTGAGATCAAAATGAAAATGAACATAATTATCAAGAATAAGATCAATGTTATAATTAAGAATGAGAATAAGATTAATAACAATTAAAGATCATAATCGCGTTCAAAATTTTCTTCATTATTAGATCAATATCAATATCAAGATTGAAGACCAAGTTTACAAACAATATGAAAATCGAGTTTAAGATTAAAATTAAAAAGAAGATAAAGATGAATATCATAAGATGAAGTTTGAAATCTTGATTAAAATGAAGATCAACATCATAATCATGAATAAAATCAATATTAAATTAAGATTTCAAACCGATAAACATCAAATATGGATCATAATCAAGATCAACATCCTCATCATTAAAAGATCAAGATAAATATAAATATTAATAACAAGATTAAAAATCAATCTTACCACAGAGATCAAAATCGAGTTTAAGATAAATATTATGAGCAAGATAAAGATGAAGATTATAAGATTAAAACTGAAATCTGAGATCAAAACTGATATCAAAATGAAAATAAACATAATTATCAAGAATAAGATCAATGTTATAATTAAGAATGAGAATAAGATTATTAACAATTAAAGATCATAATTGAGTTCAAAATTTTCCTCATTATTAGTTGAATATCAATATCAATAACAATATCAAGATTGAAGACCAAGTTTACAAACAAGATCAAAATCGTGTTTAAGATTAAGATTAAAAAGAAGATAAAGATAAATATCATAAGATGAAGCTTGAAATCATGATTAAAATGAAGATCAACATCATAATAATCAACAAAATCAATATTAAATTAAGATTGCAAAATGATAAACATCAAATATGGATCATAATCTAGATCAACATCCTCAGCATTAAAAGATCAAGATAAATATAAATATTAATATCAAGATTGAAAATTAATATTACCACAGAGATAAAATCGGGTTTAAGATGAATATTAGGAGCAAGAGAAAGATGAAGATTATAAGATTAAAACTGAAATCTGACATCAAAACTGATATCAAAATGAAAATAAACATAATTATCAAGAATAAGATCAATGTTATAATTAAGAATACAAATAAGATTAATAACAATTAAAGATCATAATCGAGTTCAAAATTTTCATCATTATTAGATCAATATCAATATCAATAACAATATCAAGATTGAAGACCAAGTTTACAAACAAGATCAAAATCGAGTTTAAGATTAAGATTAAAAAGAAGATAAAGATGAATATCATAAGATGAAGATTGAAATCATGATTAAAATCAAAATCAACATCATGATCATGAACAAAATCAATATTAAATTAAGATTGCAAAATGATAAACATCAAATATGGATCATAATCAAGATCAACATCCTCATCATTAACAGATCGAGATAAATATAAATATTAATATCAAGATTGAAAATCAATATTACCACAAAGATCAAAATCGAGTTTAAGATGAATATTAGGAGCAAGATAAAGGGGAAGATTATAAGATTAAAACTGAAATCTGAGTTCAAAACTGAGATCAAAATGAAAATGAAAATAATTATCAAGAATAAGATCAATGTTATAATTAAGAATGAGAATAAGATTAATAACAATTAAAGATCATAATCGAGTTCAAAATTTTCATCATTATTAGATCAATAACAATATCGATAACAATATCAAGATTGAAGACCAAGTTTACAAATAAGATCAAAATCGAGTTTAAGATTAAGATTAAAAAGAAGATAAAGATGAATATCATAAGATAAAGTTTGAAATCTTGATTAAAATGAATATCAACATCATAATCATAAACAAAATCAATATTAAATTAAGATTGCAAAATGATAAACATCAAATATGGATCATAATCAAGATCAACATCCTCATCATTAAAAGATCAAGATAAATATAAATATTAATATCAAGATTAAAAATCAATATACCACAGAGATCAAAATCGAGTTTAAGATGAATATTAGGAGCAAGATAAAGATGAAGATTATAAGATTAAAACTGAAATCTGAGATCAAAACTGATATCAAAATGAAAATAAACATAATTATCAAGAATAAGATCAATGTTATAATTAAGAATGAGAATTAGATTAATAACAATTAAAGATCATAATCGAGTTCAAAATTTTCATCATTATTCGATCAATATCAATATCAATATCAATATCAAGATTGAGGACCAAGTTTACAAACAAGATCAAAATCGTGTTTAAGATTAAGATTAAAAAGAAGATAAAGATAAATATCATAAGATGAAGCTTGAAATCATGATTAAAATGAAGATCAACATCATAATAATCAACAAAATCAATATTAAATTAAGATTGCAAAATGATAAACATCAAATATGGATCATAATCTAGATCAACATCCTCAGCATTAAAAGATCAAGATAAATATAAATATTAATATCAAGATTGAAAATTAATATTACCACAGAGATAAAATCGGGTTTAAGATGAATATTAGGAGCAAGATAAAGATGAAGATTATAAGATTAAAACTGAAATCTGACATCAAAACTGATATCAAAATGAAAATAAACATAATTATCATGAATAAGATCAATGTTATAATTAAGAATACAAATAAGATTAATAACAATTAAAGATCATAATCGAGTTCAAAATTTTCATCATTATTAGATCAATATCAATATCAATAACAATATCAAGATTGAAGACCAAGTTTACAAACAAGATCAAAATCGAGTTTAAGATTAAGATTAAAAAGAAGATAAAGATGAATATCATAAGATGAAGATTGAAATCATGATTAAAATCAAAATCAACATCATGATCATGAACAAAATCAATATTAAATTAAGATTGCAAAATGATAAACATCAAATATGGATCATAATCAAGATCAACATCCTCATCATTAACAGATCGAGATAAATATAAATATTAATATCAAGATTGAAAATCAATATTACCACAAAGATCAAAATCGAGTTTAAGATGAATATTAGGAGCAAGATAAAGGGGAAGATTATAAGATTAAAACAGAAATCTGAGTTCAAAACTGAGATCAAAATGAAAATGAAAATAATTATCAAGAATAAGATCAATGTTATAATTAAGAATGAGAATAAGATTAATAACAATTAAAGATCATAATCGAGTTCAAAATTTTCATCATTATTAGATCAATATCAATATCGATAACAATATCAAGATTGAAGACCAAGTTTACAAATAAGATCAAAATCGAGTTTAAGATTAAGATTAAAAAGAAGATAAAGATGAATATCATAAGATAAAGTTTGAAATCTTGATTAAAATGAATATCAACATCATAATCATAAACAAAATCAATATTAAATTAAGATTGCAAAATGATAAACATCAAATATGGATCATAATCAAGATCAACATCCTCATCATTAAAAGATCAAGATAAATATAAATATTAATATCAAGATTAAAAATCAATATACCACAGAGATCAAAATCGAGTTTAAGATGAATATTAGGAGCAAGATAAAGATGAAGATTATAAGATTAAAACTGAAATCTGAGATCAAAACTGATATCAAAATGAAAATAAACATAATTATCAAGAATAAGATCAATGTTATAATTAAGAATGAGAATTAGATTAATAACAATTAAAGATCATAATCGAGTTCAAAATTTTCATCATTATTCGATCAATATCAATATCAATATCAATATCAAGATTGAGGACCAAGTTTACAAACAAGATCAAAATCGTGTTTAAGATTAAGATTAAAAAGAAGATAAAGATAAATATCATAAGATAAAGTTTGAAATCATGATTAAAATGAAGATCAACATCATAATCATCAACAAAATCAATATTAAATTAAGATTGCAAAATGATAAACATCAAATATGGATCATAATCTAGATCAACATCCTCAGCAGTAAAAGATCAAGATAAATATAAATATTAATATCAAGATTGAAAATTAATATTACCACAGAGATAAAATCGGGTTTAAGATGAATATTAGGAGCAAGATAAAGATGAAGATTATAAGATTAAAACTGAAATCTGACATCAAAACTGATATCAAAATGAAAATAAACATAATTATCAAGAATAAGATCAATGTTATAATTAAGAATACGAATAAGATTAATAACAATTAAAGACCATAATCGAGTTCAAAATTTTCATCATTATTAGATCAATATCAATATCAATAACAATATCAAGATTGAAGACCAAGTTTACAAACAAGATCAAAATCGTGTTTAAGATTAAGATTAAAAAGAAGATAATTATGAATATCGTAAGATGAAGATTGAAATCATGATTAAAATCAAAATCAACATCATGATCATGAACAAAATCAATATTAAATTAAGATTGCAAAATGATAAACATCAAATTTGGATCATAATCAAGATCAACATCCTCATCATTAAAAGATCAAGATAAATATAAATATTAATATCAAGATTGAAAATCAATATTACCACAAGATCAAAATCGAGTTTAAGATGAATATTAGGAGCAAGATAAAGGTGAAGATTATAAGATTAAAATTGAAATCTTAGTTCAAAACTGAGATTAAAATGAAAATGAACATAATTATAAGAATAAGATCAATTTTATAACTAAGAATACGAATAATATTAATAACAATTAAAGATCATAATCGAGTTCAAAATTTTCATCATTATTAGATCAATATCAATAACAATATCAAGATTGAAGACCAAGTTTACAAACAAGATCAAAATCGTGTTTAAGATTAAGATTAAAAAGAAGATAAAGATAAATATCATAAGATGAAGTTTCAAATCTTGATTAAAATGAATATCAACATCATAATCATTAACAAAATCAATATTAAATTAAGATTGCAAAACGATAAACATCAAATATGGATCATAATCAAGATCAACATCCTCATCATTAAAAGATCTAGATAAATATAAATATTAATATCAAGATTGAAAATCAATATTACCACAGAGATTAAAATCGAGTTTAAGATGAATATTAGGAGCAAGATAAAATTGAAGATTATAAGATTAAAACTGAAATCTGAGATCAAAATGAAAATAAACATAATTATCAAGAATAAGATCAATGTTATAATAAAGATTGAGAATAAGATTAATAACAATTAAGGATCATAATCGAGTTCAAAATTTTCATCATTATTTGATCAATATCAAAAACAATATCAAGATTGAAGACCAAGTTTACAAACAAGATCAAAATCGAGTTTAAGATTAAGATTAAAGAGAAGATAAAGATGAATATCATAAGATGAAGATTGAAATCATGATTAAAATCAAAATCAACATCATGATCATGAACAAAATCAATATTAAATTAAGATTGCAAAATGATAAACATCATATATGGATCATAATCAAGATCAACTTCCTCATCATTAAAAGATCAAGATAAATATAAATATTAATATCAAGATTGAAAATCAATATTACCATAGAGATCAAAATCGAGTTTAAGATGAATATTAGGAGCAAGATAAAGTTGAAGATTATAAGATTAAAACTGAAATCTGAGATCAAAACTGAGATCAAAATGAAAAAGAACATAATTATCAAGAATAAGATCAATGTTATAATTAAGAATGAGAAAAAGATTAATAACAATTAAAGATCATAATCGAGTTCAAAATTTTCATCATTATTAGATCAATATCAATATCAATAACAATATCAAGATTGAAGACCAAGTTTACAAACAAGATCAAAATCGAGTTTAAGATTAAGATTAAAAAGAAGATAAAGATGAATATCATAAGATGAAGATTGAAATCATGATTAAAATCAAAATCAACATCCTGATCATGAACAAAATCAATATTAAATTAAGATTGCAAAATGATAAACATCAAATATGGATCAAAATCAAGATCAACATCCTCATCATTAAAAGATCAAGATAAATATAAATATTAATATCAAGATTGAAAATCAATATTACCACCGAGATCAAAATCGAGTTTAAGATGAATATCAGGGGCAAGATAATGTTGAAGATTATAAGATTAAAACTGAAATCTGAGATCAAAACTGAGATCAAAATGAAAATGAACATAATTATCAAGAATAAGATCAATGTTATAATTAAGAATGAGAATAAGATTAATAACAATTAAATATCTTAATCGAGTTCAAAATTTTCATCATTATTAGATCAATATCAATATCAAGATTGAAGACCAAGTTTACAAATAAGATCAAAATCGAGTTTAAGATTAAGATTAAAAAGAAGATAAAGTTGAATATCATAAGATGAAGTTTGAAATCTTGATTAAAATGAAGTTCAACATCATAATCATAAACAAAATCAATATTAAATTAAGATTGCAAAATGATAAACATCAAATATGGATCATAATCAAGATCAACATCCTCATCATTAAAAGATCAAGATAAATATAAATATTAATATCAAGATTGAAAATCAATATTACCACAGAGATCAAAATCGAGTTTAAGATGAATATTAGGAGCAAGATAAAGTTGAAGATTATAAGATTAAAACTGAAATCTGACATCAAAATGAAAATGAACATAATTATCAAGAATAAGATCAATGTTATAATTAAGAATGAGAATAAGATTAATAATAATTAAAGATCATAATCGAGTTCAAAATTTTCATCATTATTAGATCAATCTCAATATCAATAACAATATCAAGATTGAAGACCAAGTTTACAAACAAGATCAAAATCGAGTTTAAGATTAAGATTAAAAAGAAGATAAATATGAATATCGTAAGATGAAGATTGAAATCATGATTAAAATCAAAATCAACATCATGATCATGAACAACATCAATATTAAATTAAGATTGCAAAATGATAAACATCAAATATGGATCATAATCAAGATCAACATCCTCATCTTTAAAAGATCAAGATAAATATAAATATTAATATCAAGATTGAAAATCAATATTACCACAAGATCAAAATCGAGTTTAAGATGAATATTAGGAGCAAGATAAAGGTGAAGATTATAAGATTAAAATTGAAATCTTAGTTCAAAACTGAGATTAAAATGAAAATGAACATAATTATCAAGAATAAGATCAACTTTATAACTAAGAATACGAATAATATTAATAACAATTAAAGATCATAATAGAGTTCAAAATTTTCATCATTATTAGATCAATATCAATAATAATATCAAGATTGAAGACCAAGTTTACAAACAAGATCAAAATCGTGTTTAAGATTAAGATTAAAAAGAAGATAAAGATAAATATCATAAGATGAAGTTTGAAATCATGATTAAAATGAAGATCAACTTCATAATCATCAACAAAATCAATATTAAATTAAGTTTGCAAAATGATAAACATCAAATATGGATCTTAATCAAGATCAACATCCTCAGCATTAAAAGATCAAGATAAATATAAATATTAATATCAAGATTGAAAATCAATATTACCACAGAGATAAAATCGGGTTTAAGATGAATATTAGGAGCAAGATAAAGATGAAGATTATAAAATTAAAACTGAAATCTGACATCAAAACTGATATCAAAATGAAAATAAACATAATTATCAAGAATAAGATCAATGTTATAATTAAGAATACGAATAAGATTAATAATAATTAAAGATCATAATCGAGTTCAAAATTTTCATCATTATTAGATCAATATCAATATCAATAACAATATCAAGATTGAAGACCAAGTTTACAAACAAGATCAAAATCGAGTTTAAGATTAAGATTAAAAAGAAGATAAAGATGAATATCATAAGATGAAGATTGAAATCAAGATTAAAATCAAAATCAACATCATGATAATGAACAAAATCAATATTAAATTAAGATTGCAAAATGATAAACATCAACTATGGATCATAATCAAGATCAACATCCTCGTCATTAAAAGATCAAGATAAATATAAATATTAATAACAAGATTGAAAATCAATATTACCACAAGATCAAAATTGAGTTTAAGATGAATATTAGGAGCAAGATAAAGGTGAAGATTATAAGATTAAAATTTAAATCTGAGTTCAAAACTGAGATTAAAATGAAAATGAACATAATTATCAAGAATAAGATCAATGTTATAATTAAGAATACGAATAAGATTAATAACAATTAAAGATCATAATCGAGTTCAAAATTTTCATCATTATTTGATCAATATCAAAAACAATATCAAGATTGAAGACCAAGTTTACAAACAAGATCAAAATCGTGTTTAAGATTAAGATTAAAAAGAAGATAAAGATAAATATCATAAGATGAAGTTTGAAATCATGATTAAAATGAAGATCAGCAACATAATCATCAACAAAATCAATATTAAATTAAGATTGCAAAATGATAAACATCAAATATGGATCATAATCAAGATCAACATCCTTAGCATTAAAAGATCAAGATAAATATAAATATTAATATCAAGATTGAAAATCAATATTACCACAGAGATAAAATCGGGTTTAAGATGAATATTCGGAGCAAGACAAAGATGAAGATTATAAGATTAAAACTGAAATCTGACATCAAAACTGATATCAAAATGAAAATAAACATAATTATCAAGAATAAGATCAATGTTATAATTAAGAATACGAATAAGATTAATAACAATTAAAGATCATAATCGAGTTCAAAATTTTCATCATTATTAGATCAATATCAATATCAATAACAATATTAAGATTGAAGACCAAGTTTACAAACAAGATCAAAATCGAGTTTAAGATTAAGATTAAAAAGAAGATAAAGATGAATATCATAAGATGAAGATTGAAATCAAGATTAAAATCAAAATCAACATCATGATCATGAACAACATCAATATTAAATTAAGATTGCAAAATGATAAACATCAAATATGGATCATAATCAAGATCAACATCCTCATCATTAAAAGATCAAGATAAATATAAATATTAATATCAAGATTGAAAATCAATATTACCACAAGATCAAAATCGAGTTTAAGATGAATATTAGGAGCAAGATAAAGGTGAAGATTATAAGATTAAAATTGAAATCTTAGTTCAAAACTGAGATTAAAATGAAAATGAACATAATTATCAAGAATAAGATCAATTTTATAACTAAGAATACGAATAATATTAATAACAATTAAAGATCATAATCGAGTTCAAAATTTTCATCATTATTAGATCAATATCAATAACAATATCAAGATTGAAGACCAAGTTTACAAACAAGATCAAAATCGTGTTTAAGATTAAGATTAAAAAGAAGATAAAGATAAATATCATAAGATGAAGTTTGAAATCATGATTAAAATGAAGATCAGCAACATAATCATCAACAAAATCAATATTAAATTAAGATTGCAAAATGATAAACATCAAATATGGATCATAATCAAGATCAACATCCTTAGCATTAAAAGATCAAGATAAATATAAATATTAATATCAAGATTGAAAATCAATATTACCACAGAGATAAAATCGGGTTTAAGATGAATATTAGGAGCAAGACAAAGATGAAGATTATAAGATTAAAACTGAAATCTGACATCAAAACTGATATCAAAATGAAAATAAACATAATTATCAAGAATAAGATCAATGTTATAATTAAGAATACGAATAAGATTAATAACAATTAAAGATCATAATTGAGTTCAAAATTTTCATCATTATTAGATTAATATCAATATCAATAACAATATCAAGATTGAAGACCACGTTTACAAACAAGATCAAAATCGAGTTTAAGATTAAGATTAAAAAGAAGATAAAGATGAATATCATAAGATGAAGATTGAAATCAAGATTAAAATCAAAATCAACATCATGATCATGAACAAAATCAATATTAAATTACGATTGGAAAATGATAAACAACAAATATGGATCATAATCAAGATCAACATCCTCATCATTAAAAGATCAAGATAAATATAAATATTAATAACAAGATTGAAAATCAATATTACCACAAGATCAAAATCGAGTTTAAGATGAATATTAGGAGCAAGATAAAGGTGAAGATTATAAGATTAAAATTTAAATCTGAGTTCAAAACTGAGATTAAAATGAAAATGAACATAATTATCAAGAATAAGATCAATGTTATAATTAAGAATACGAATAAGATTAATAACAATTAAAGATCATAATCGAGTTCAAAATTTTCATCATTATTTGATCAATATCAAAAACAATATCAAGATTGAAGACCAAGTTTACAAACAAGATCAAAATCGAGTTTAAGATTAAGATTAAAGAGAAGATAAAGATGAATATCATAAGATGAAGATTGAAATCATGATTAAAATCAAAATCAACATCATGATCATGAACAAAATCAATATTAAATAAAGATTGCAAAATGATAAACGTCATATATGGATCATAATCAAGATCAACATCCTTATCATTAAAAGATCAAGATAAATATAAATATTAATATCAAGATTGAAAATCAATATTACCACAAAGATCAAAATCGAGTTTAAGATGAATATTAGGAGCAATATAAAGGTGAAGATTATAAGATTAAAATTGAAATCTTAGTTCAAAACTGAGATTAAAATGAAAATGAACATAATTATCAAGAATAAGATCAATTTTATAACTAAGAATACGAATAATATTAATAACAATTAAAGATCATAATCGAGTTCAAAATTTTCATCATTATTAGATCAATAACAATAACAATATCAAGATTGAAGACCAAGTTTACAAACAAGATCAAAATCGTGTTTAAGATTAATATTAAAAAGAAGATAAAGATAAATATCATAAGATGAAGTTTGAAATCATGATTAAAATGAAGATCAGCAACATAATCATCAACAAAATCAATATTAAATTAAGATTGCAAAATGATAAACATCAAATATGGATCATAATCAAGATCAACATCCTTAGCATTAAAAGATCAAGATAAATATAAATATTAATATCAAGATTGAAAATCAATATTACCACAGAGATAAAATCGGGTGTAAGATGAATATTAGGAGCAAGATAAAGATGAAGATTATAAGATTAAAACTGAAATCTGACATCAAAACTAATATCAAAATGAAAATAAACATAATTATCAAGAATAAGATCAATGTTATAATTAAGAATACGAATAAGATTAATAACAATTAAAGATCATAATCGAGTTCAAAATTTTCATCATTATTTGATCAATATCAATATCAATAACAATATCAAGATTGAAGACCAAGTTTACAAACAAGATCAAAATCGAGTTTAAGATTAAGATTAAAGAGAAGATAAAGATGAATATCATAAGATGAAGATTGAAATCATGATTAAAATCAAAATCAACATCATGATCATGAACAACATCAATATTAAATTAAAATTGCAAAATGATAAACATCAAATATGGATCATAATCAAGATCAACATCCTCATCATTAAAAGATCAAGATAAATATAAATATTAATATCAAGATTGAAAATCAATATTACCACAAGATCAAAATCGAGTTTAAGATGAATATTAGGAGCAAGATAAAGGTGAAGATTATAAGATTAAAATTGAAATCTTAGTTCAAAACTGAGATTAAAATGAAAATGAACATAATTATCAAGAATAAGATCAATTTTATAATTAAGAATACGAATAATATTAATAACAATTAAAGATCATAATCGAGTTCAAAATTTTCATCATTATTTGATCAATATCAAAAACAATATCAAGATTGAAGACCAAGTTTACAAACAAGATCAAAATCAAGTTTAAGATTAAGATTAAAGAGAAGATAAAGATGAATATCATAAGATGAAGATTGAAATCATGATTAAAATCAAAATCAACATCATGATCATGAACAAAATCAATATTAAATTAAGATTGCAAAATGATAAACATCATATATGGATCATAATCAAGATCAACATCCTTATCATTAAAAGATCAAGATAAATATAAATATTAATATCAAGATTGAAAATCAATATTACCACAAAGATCAAAATCGAGTTTAAGATGAATATTAGGAGCAAGATAAAGGTGAAGATTATAAGATTAAAATTGAAATCTTAGTTCAAAACTGAGATTAAAATGAAAATGAACATAATTATCAAGAATAAGATCAATGTTATAATTAAGAATACGAATAAGATTAATAACAATTAAAGATCATAATCGAGTTCAAAATTTTCATCATTATTTGATCAATATCAAAAACAATATCAAGATTGAAGACCAAGTTTACAAACAAGATCAAAATCGTGTTTAAGATTAAGATTAAAAAGAAGATAAAGATAAATATCATAAGATGAAGTTTGAAATCATGATTAAAATGAAGATCAACAACATAATCATCAACAAAATCAATATTAAATTAAGATTGCAAAATGATAAACATCAAATATGGATCTTAATCAAGATCAACATACTTAGCATTAAAAGATCAAGATAAATATAAATATTAATATCAAGATTGAAAATCAATATTACCACAGAGATAAAATCGGGTTTAAGATGAATATTAGGAGCAAGATAAAGACGAAGATTATAAGATTAAAACTGAAATCTGACATCAAAACTAATATCAAAATGAAAATAAACATAATTATCAAGAATAAGATCAATGTTACAATTAAGAATACGAATAAGATTAATAACAATTAAAGATCATAATCGAGTTCAAAATTTTCATCATTATTTGATCAATATCAATATCAATAACAATATCAAGATTGAAGACCAAGTTTACAAACAAGATCAAAATCGAGTTTAAGATTAAGATTAAAGAGAAGATAAAGATGAATATCATAAGATGAAGATTGAAATGATGATTAAAATCAAAATCAACATCATGATCATGAACAACATCAATATTAAATTAAGATTGCAAAAATGATAAACATCAAATATGGATCATAATCAAGATCAACATCCTCATCATTAAAAGATCAAGATAAATATAAATATTAATATCAAGATTGAAAATCAATATTACCACAAGATCAAAATCGAGTTTAAGATGAATATTAGGAGCAAGATAAAGGTGAAGATTATAAGATTAAAATTGAAATCTTAGTTCAAAACTGAGATTAAAATGAAAATGAACATAATTATCAAGAATAAGATCAATTTTATAACTAAGAATACGAATAATATTAATAACAATTAAAGATCATAATCGAGTTCAAAATTTTCATCATTATTTGATCAATATCAAAAACAATATCAAGATTGAAGACCAAGTTTACAAACAAGATCAAAATAGAGTTTAAGATTAAGATTAAAGAGAAGATAAAGATGAATATCATAAGATGAAGATTGAAATCATGATTAAAATCAAAATCAACATCATGATCATGAACAAAATCAATATTAAATTAAGATTGCAAAATGATAAACATCATATATGGATCATAATCAAGATCAACATCCTTATCATTAAAAGATCAAGATAAATATAAATATTAATATCAAGATTGAAAATCAATATTACCACAAAGATCAAAATCGAGTTTAAGATGAATATTAGGAGCAAGATAAAGGTGAAGATTATAAGATTAAAATTGAAATCTTAGTTCAAAACTGAGATTAAAATGAAAATGAACATAATTATCAAGAATAAGATCAATGTTATAATTAAGAATACGAATAAGATTAATAACAATTAAAGATCATAATCGAGTTCAAAATTTTCATCATTATTTGATCAATATCAAAAACAATATCAAGATTGAAGACCAAGTATACAAACAAGATCAAAATCGTGTTTAAGATTAAGATTAAAAAGAAGATAAAGATAAATATCATAAGATGAAGTTTGAAATCATGATTAAAATGAAGATCAGCAACATAATCATCAACAAAATCAATATTAAATTAAGATTGCAAAATGATAAACATCAAATATGGATCTTAATCAAGATCAACATCCTCAGCATTAAAAGATCAAGATAAATATAAATATTAATATCAAGATTGAAAATCAATATTACCACAGAGATAAAATCGGGTTTAAGATGAATATTAGGAGCAAGATAAAGATGAAGATTATAAAATTAAAATTGAAATCTGACATCAAAACTGATATCAAAATGAAAATAAACATAATTATCAAGAATAAGATCAATGTTATAATTAAGAATACGAATAAGATTAATAACAATTAAAGATCATAATCGAGTTCAAAATTTTCATCATTATTAGATCAATATCAATATCAATAACAATATCAAGATTGAAGACCAAGTTTACAAACAAGATCAAAATCGAGTTTAAGATTAAGATTAAAAAGAAGATAAAGATGAATATCATAAGATGAAGATTGAAATCATGATTAAAATCAAAATCAACATCATGATCATGAACAACATCAATATTAAATTAAGATTGCAAAATGATAAACATCAAATATGGATCATAATCAAGATCAACATCCTCATCATTAAAAGATCAAGATAAATATAAATATTAATATCAAGATTGAAAATCAATATTACCACAAGATCAAAATCGAGTTTAAGATGAATATTAGGAGCAAGATAAAGGTGAAGATTATAAGATTAAAATTGAAATCTTAGTTCAAAACTGAGATTAAAATGAAAATGAACATAATTATCAAGAATAAGATCAATTTTATAACTAAGAATACGAATAATATTAATAACAATTAAAGATCATAATCGAGTTCAAAATTTTCATCATTATTAGATCAATATCAATAACAATATCAAGATTGAAGACCAAGTTTACAAACAAGATCAAAATCGTGTTTAAGATTAAGATTAAAAAGAAGATAAAGATAAATATCATAAGATGAAGTTTGAAATCATGATTAAAATGAAGATCAGCAACATAATCATCAACAAAATCAATATTAAATTAAGATTGCAAAATGATAAACATCAAATATGGATCATAATCAAGATCAACATCCTCAGCATTAAAAGATCAAGATAAATATAAATATTAATATCAAGATTGAAAATCAATATTACCACAAAGATCAAAATCGAGTTTAAGATGAATATTAGGAGCAAGATAAAGGTGAAGATTATAAGATTAAAATTGAAATCTTAGTTCAAAACTGAGATTAAAATGAAAATGAACATAATTATCAAGAATAAGATCAATGTTATAATTAAGAATACGAATAAGATTAATAACAATTAAAGATCATAATCGAGTTCAAAATTTTCATCATTATTTGATCAATATCAAAAACAATATCAAGATTGAAGACCAAGTATACAAACAAGATCAAAATCGTGTTTAAGATTAAGATTAAAAAGAAGATAAAGATAAATATCATAAGATGAAGTTTGAAATCATGATTAAAATGAAGATCAGCAACATAATCATCAACAAAATCAATATTAAATTAAGATTGCAAAATGATAAACATCAAATATGGATCTTAATCAAGATCAACATCCTCAGCATTAAAAGATCAAGATAAATATAAATATTAATATCAAGATTGAAAATCAATATTACCACAGAGATAAAATCGGGTTTAAGATGAATATTAGGAGCAAGATAAAGATGAAGATTATAAAATTAAAATTGAAATCTGACATCAAAACTGATATCAAAATGAAAATAAACATAATTATCAAGAATAAGATCAATGTTATAATTAAGAATACGAATAAGATTAATAACAATTAAAGATCATAATCGAGTTCAAAATTTTCATCATTATTAGATCAATATCAATATCAATAACAATATCAAGATTGAAGACCAAGTTTACAAACAAGATCAAAATCGAGTTTAAGATTAAGATTAAAAAGAAGATAAAGATGAATATCATAAGATGAAGATTGAAATCATGATTAAAATCAAAATCAACATCATGATCATGAACAACATCAATATTAAATTAAGATTGCAAAATGATAAACATCAAATATGGATCATAATCAAGATCAACATCCTCATCATTAAAAGATCAAGATAAATATAAATATTAATATCAAGATTGAAAATCAATATTACCACAAGATCAAAATCGAGTTTAAGATGAATATTAGGAGCAAGATAAAGGTGAAGATTATAAGATTAAAATTGAAATCTTAGTTCAAAACTGAGATTAAAATGAAAATGAACATAATTATCAAGAATAAGATCAATTTTATAACTAAGAATACGAATAATATTAATAACAATTAAAGATCATAATCGAGTTCAAAATTTTCATCATTATTAGATCAATATCAATAACAATATCAAGATTGAAGACCAAGTTTACAAACAAGATCAAAATCGTGTTTAAGATTAAGATTAAAAAGAAGATAAAGATAAATATCATAAGATGAAGTTTGAAATCATGATTAAAATGAAGATCAGCAACATAATCATCAACAAAATCAATATTAAATTAAGATTGCAAAATGATAAACATCAAATATGGATCATAATCAAGATCAACATCCTTAGCATTAAAAGATCAAGATAAATATAAATATTAATATCAAGATTGAAAATCAATATTACCACAGAGATAAAATCGGGTTTAAGATGAATATTCGGAGCAAGACAAAGATGAAGATTATAAGATTAAAACTGAAATCTGACATCAAAACTGATATCAAAATGAAAATAAACATAATTATCAAGAATAAGATCAATGTTATAATTAAGAATACGAATAAGATTAATAACAATTAAAGATCATAATCGAGTTCAAAATTTTCATCATTATTAGATCAATATCAATATCAATAACAATATCAAGATTGAAGACCAAGTTTACAAACAAGATCAAAATCGAGTTTAAGATTAAGATTAAAAAGAAGATAAAGATGAATATCATAAGATGAAGATTGAAATCAAGATTAAAATCAAAATCAACATCATGATCATGAACAACATCAATATTAAATTAAGATTGCAAAATGATAAACATCAAATATGGATCATAATCAAGATCAACATCCTCATCATTAAAAGATCAAGATAAATATAAATATTAATATCAAGATTGAAAATCAATATTACCACAAGATCAAAATCGAGTTTAAGATGAATATTAGGAGCAAGATAAAGGTGAAGATTATAAGATTAAAATTGAAATCTTAGTTCAAAACTGAGATTAAAATGAAAATGAACATAATTATCAAGAATAAGATCAATTTTATAACTAAGAATACGAATAATATTAATAACAATTAAAGATCATAATCGAGTTCAAAATTTTCATCATTATTAGATCAATATCAATAACAATATCAAGATTGAAGACCAAGTTTACAAACAAGATCAAAATCGTGTTTAAGATTAAGATTAAAAAGAAGATAAAGATAAATATCATAAGATGAAGTTTGAAATCATGATTAAAATGAAGATCAGCAACATAATCATCAACAAAATCAATATTAAATTAAGATTGCAAAATGATAAACATCAAATATGGATCATAATCAAGATCAACATCCTTAGCATTAAAAGATCAAGATAAATATAAATTTTAATATCAAGATTGAAAATCAATATTACCACAGAGATAAAATCGGGTTTAAGATGAATATTAGGAGCAAGACAAAGATGAAGATTATAAGATTAAAACTGAAATCTGACATCAAAACTGATATCAAAATGAAAATAAACATAATTATCAAGAATAAGATCAATGTTATAATTAAGAATACGAATAAGATTAATAACAATTAAAGATCATAATCGAGTTCAAAATTTTCATCATTATTAGATCAATATCAATATCAATAACAATATCAAGATTGAAGACCAAGTTTACAAACAAGATCAAAATCGAGTTTAAGATTAAGATTAAAAAGAAGATAAAGATGAATATCATAAGATGAAGATTGAAATCAAGATTAAAATCAAAATCAACATCATGATCATGAACAAAATCAATATTAAATTACGATTGGAAAATGATAAACAACAAATATGGATCATAATCAAGATCAACATCCTCATCATTAAAAGATCAAGATAAATATAAATATTAATAACAAGATTGAAAATCAATATTACCACAAGATCAAAATCGAGTTTAAGATGAATATTAGGAGCAAGATAAAGGTGAAGATTATAAGATTAAAATTTAAATCTGAGTTCAAAACTGAGATTAAAATGAAAATGAACATAATTATCAAGAATAAGATCAATGTTATAATTAAGAATACGAATAAGATTAATAACAATTAAAGATCATAATCGAGTTCAAAATTTTCATCATTATTTGATCAATATCAAAAACAATATCAAGATTGAAGACCAAGTTTACAAACAAGATCAAAATCGAGTTTAAGATTAAGATTAAAGAGAAGATAAAGATGAATATCATAAGATGAAGATTGAAATCATGATTAAAATCAAAATCAACATCATGATCAAGAACAAAATCAATATTAAATTAAGATTGCAAAATGATAAACGTCATATATGGATCATAATCAAGATCAACATCCTTATCATTAAAAGATCAAGATAAATATAAATATTAATATCAAGATTGAAAATCAATATTACCACAAAGATCAAAATCGAGTTTAAGATGAATATTAGGAGCAATATAAAGGTGAAGATTATAAGATTAAAATTGAAATCTTAGTTCAAAACTGAGATTAAAATGAAAATGAACATAATTATCAAGAATAAGATCAATTTTATAACTAAGAATACGAATAATATTAATAACAATTAAAGATCATAATCGAGTTCAAAATTTTCATCATTATTAGATCAATATCAATAACAATATCAAGATTGAAAACCAAGTTTACAAACAAGATCAAAATCGTGTTTAAGATTAATATTAAAAAGAAGATAAAGATAAATATCATAAGATGAAGTTTGAAATCATGATTAAAATGAAGATCAGCAACATAATCATCAACAAAATCAATATTAAATTGAGATTGCAAAATGATAAACATCAAATATGGATCATAATCAAGATCAACATCCTTAGCATTAAAAGATCAAGATAAATATAAATATTAATATCAAGATTGAAAATCAATATTACCACAGAGATAAAATCGGGTTTAAGATGAATATTAGGAGCAAGATAAAGATGAAGATTATAAGATTAAAACTGAAATCTGACATCAAAACTAATATCAAAATGAAAATAAACATAATTATCAAGAATAAGATCAATGTTATAATTAAGAATACGAATAAGATTAATAACAATTAAAGATCATAATCGAGTTCAAAATTTTCATCATTATTTGATCAATATCAATATCAATAACAATATCAAGATTGAAGACCAAGTTTACAAACAAGATCAAAATCGAGTTTAAGATTAAGATTAAAGAGAAGATAAAGATGAATATCATAAGATGAAGATTGAAATCATGATTAAAATCAAAATCGACATCATGATCATGAACAAAATCAATATTAAATTAAGATTGCAAAATGATAAACATCATATATGGATCATAATCAAGATCAACATCCTTATCACTAAAAGATCAAGATAAATATAAATATTAATATCAAGATTGAAAATCAATATTACCACAAAGATCAAAATCGAGTTTAAGATGAATATTAGGAGCAAGATAAAGGGGAAGATTATAATATTAAAACTGAAATCTGAGTTCAAAACTGAGATCAAAATGAAAATGAACATAATTATCAAGAATAAGATCAATGTTAAAATTAAGAATACGAATAAGATTAATAACAATTAAAGATCATAATCGAGTTCAAAATTTTCATCATTATTAGATCAATATCAATATCAATAACAATATCAAGATTGAAGACCAAGTTTTCAAACAAGATCAAAATCGAGTTTAAGATTAAGATTAAAAACAAGATAAAGATGAATATCATAAGATGAAGTTTGAAATCTTGATTAAAATGAATATCAACATCATAATCATTAACAAAATCAATATTAAATTAAGATTGCAAAACGATAAACATCAAATATGGATCATAATCAAGATCAACATCCTCATCATTAAAAGATCTAGATAAATATAAATATTAATATCAAGATTGAAAATCAATATTACCACAGAGATTAAAATCGAGTTTAAGATGAATATTAGGAGCAAGATAAAATTGAAGATTATAAGATTAAAACTAAAATCTGAGATCAAAACTGAGATCAAAATGAAAATGAACATAATTATCAAGAATAAGATCAATGTTATAATTAAGATTGAGAATAAGAATAATAACAATTAAAGATCATAATCGAGTTCAAAATTTTCATCATTATTAGATCAATATCAGTATCAATATCAATATCAATATTGAAGACCAAGTTTACAAATAAGATCAAAATCGAGTTTAAGATTAAGATTAAAAAGAAGATAAAGATGAATATCATAAGATGAAGTTTGAAATCTTAATTAAAATGAATATGAACATCATAATCATCAACAAAATCAATATTAAATTAAGATTGCAAAATGATAAACATCAAATATGGATCATAATCAAGATCAACATCCTCATCATTAAAAGATCAAGATAAATATAAATATTAATATCGAGATTGAAAATCAATATTACCACAGAGATCAAAATCGAGTTTAAGATGAATATTAGGAGCAAGATAAAGTTGAAGATTATAAGATTAAAACTGAAATCTGAGATCAAAACTGAGATCAAAATGAAAATGAACATAATTATCAAGAATAAGATCAATGTTATAATTAAGAATGAGAATAAGATTAATAACAATTAAAGATCATAATCGAGTTCAAAATTTTCATCATTATTAAATCAATATCAATATCAATAACAATATCAAGATTGAAGACCAAGTTTACAAACAAGATCAAAATCGAGTTTAAGATTAAGATTAAAAAGAAGATAAAGATGAATATCATAAGATGAAGATTGAAATCATGATTAAAATCAAAATCAACATCCTGATCATGAACAAAATCAATATTAAATTAAGATTGCAAAATGATAAACATCAAATATGGATCATAATCAAGATCAACATCCTCATCATTAAAAGATATGGATAAATATAAATATTAATATCAAGATTGAAAATCAATATTACCACAGAGATTAAAATCGAGTTTAAGATGAATATTAGGAGCAAGATAAAAGTGAAGATTATAAGATTAAAACTGAAATCTCGGATCAAAACTGAGATCAAAATGAAAATGAACATAATTATCAAGAATTAGATCAATGTTATAATTAAGAATGAGAATAAGATTAATAACAATTAAATATCTTAATCGAGTTCAAAATTTTCATCATTATTAGATCAATATCAATATCAAGATTGAAGACCAAGTTTACAAATAAGATCAAAATCGAGTTTAAGATTAAGATTAAAAAGAAGATAAAGATGAATATCATAAGTTGAAGTTTGAAATCTTGAATAAAATGAAGTTCAACATCATAATCATAAACAAAATCAATATTAAATTAAGATTGCAAAATGATAAACATCAAATATGGATCATAATCAAGATCAACATCCTCATCATTAAAAGATCAAGATAAATATAAATATTAACATCAAGATTGAAAATCAATATTACCACAGAGATCAAAATCGAGTTTAAGATAAATATTAGGAGCAAGATAAAGTTGAAGATTATAAGATTAAAACTGAAATCTGAGATCAAAATGAAATGAACATAATTATCAAGAATAAGATCAATGTTATAATTAAGAATGAGAATAAGATTAATAACAATTAAAGATCATAATCGAGTTCAAAATTTTCATCATTATTAGATCAATCTCAATATCAATAACAATATCAAGATTGAAGACCAAGTTTACAAACAAGATCAAAATCGAGTTTAAGATTTAGATTAAAAAGAAGATAAAGATGAATATCATAAGATTAAGTTTGAAATCTTGATTAAAATGAAGTTCAACATCATAATCATCAACAAAATCAATATTAAATTAAGATTGCAAAAAGATAAACATCAAATATGGATCATAATCAAGATCAACATCCTCATCATTAAAAGATCTAGATTAATATAAATATTAATATCAAGATTGAAAATCAATATTACCACAAAGATCAAAATCGAGTTTAAGATGAATATTAGGAGCAAGATAAAGGGGAAGATTATAAGATTAAAACTGAAATCTGAGTTCAAAACTGAGATCAAAATGAAAATGAACATAATTATCAAGAATAAGATCAATGTTATAATTAAGAATACGAATAAGATTAATAACAATTAAAGATCATAATCGAGTTCAAAATTTTCATCATTATTAGATCAATATCAATATCAATAACAATATCAAGATTGAAGACCAAGTTTACAAACAAGATCAAAATCGAGTTTAAGATTAAGATTAAAAACAAGATAAAGAGGAATATCATAAGATGAAGTTTGAAATCTTGATTAAAATGAATATCAACATCATAATCATTAACAAAATCAATATTAAATTAAGATTGCAAAACGATAAACATCAAATATGGATCATAATCAAGATCAACATCCTCATCATTAAAAGATCTAGATAAATATAAATATAAATATCAAGATTGAAAATCAATATTACCACAGAGATTAAAATCGAGTTTAAGATGAATATTAGGAGCAAGATAAAATTGAAGATTATAAGATTAAAACTGAAATCTGAGATCAAAACTGAGATCAAAATGAAAATGAACATAATTATCAAGAATAAGATCAATGTTATAATAAAGAATGAGAATAAGATTAATAACAATTAAATATCTTAATCGAGTTCAAAATTTTCATCATTATTAGATCAATATCCATATCAAGATTGAAGACCAAGTTTACAAATAAGATCAAAATCGAGTTTAAGATTAAGATTAAAAAGAAGATAAAGATGAATATCATAAGATGAAGTTTGAAATCTTGATTAAAATGAAGTTCAACATCATAATCATAAACAAAATCAATATTAAATTAAGATTGCAAAATGATAAACATCAAATATGGATCATAATCAAGATCAACATCCTCATCATTAAAAGATCAAGATAAATATAAATATTAATATCAAGATTGAAAATCAATATTACCACAGAGATCAAAATCGAGTTTAAGAGAAATATTAGGAGCAAGATAAAGTTGAAGATTATAAGATTAAAACTGAAATCTGAGATCAAAATGAAAATGAACATAATTATCAAGAATAAGATCAATGTTATAATTAAGAATGAGAATAAGAATAATAACAATTAAAGATCATAATCGAGTTCAAAATTTTCATCATTATTAGATCAATATCAGTATCAATATCAATATCAATATTGAAGACCAAGTTTACAAATAAGATCAAAATCGAGTTTAAGATTAAGATTAAAAAGAAGATAAAGATGAATATCATAAGATGAAGTTTGAAATCTTGATTAAAATGAATATGAACATCATAATCATCAACAAAATCAATATTAAATTAAGATTGCAAAATGATAAACATCAAATATGGATAATAATCAAGATCAACATCCTCATCATTAAAAGATCAAGATAAATATAAATATTAATATCGAGATTGAAAATCAATATTACCACAGAGATCAAAATCGAGTTTAAGATGAATATTAGGAGCAAGATAAAGTTGAAGATTATAAGATTAAAACTGAAATCTGAGATCAAAACTGAGATCAAAATGAAAATGAACATAATTATCAAGAATAAGATCAATGTTATAATTAAGAATGAGAATAAGATTAATAACAATTAAAGATCATAATCGAGTTCAAAATTTTCATCATTATTAAATCAATATCAATATCAATAACAATATCAAGATTGAAGACCAAGTTTACAAACAAGATCAAAATCGAGTTTAAGATTAAGATTAAAAAGAAGATAAAGATGAATATCATAAGATAAAGATTGAAATCATGATTAAAATCAAAATCAACATCCTGATCATGAACAAAATCAATATTAAATTAAGATTGCAAAATGATAAACATCAAATATGGATCATAATCAAGATCAACATCCTCATCATTAAAAGATCAAGATAAATATAAATATTAATATCAAGATTGAAAATCAATATTACCACCGAGATCAAAATCGAGTTTAATATGAATATCAGGGGCAAGATAATGTTGAAGATTATAAGATTAAAACTGAAATCTGAGATCAAAACTGAGATCAAAATGAAAATGAACATAATTATGAAGAATAAGATCAATGTTATAATTAAGAATGAGAATAAGATTAATAACAATTAAATATCTTAATCGAGTGCAAAATTTTCATCATTATTAGATCAATATCAATATCAAGATTGAAGACCAAGTTTACAAATAAGATCAAAATCGAGTTTAAGATTAAGATTAAAAAGAAGATAAAGATGAATATCATAAGATGAAGTTTGAAATCTTGAATAAAATGAAGTTCAACATCATAATCAAAAACAAAATCAATATTAAATTAAGATTGCAAAATGATAAACATCAAATATGGATCATAATCAAGATCAACATCCTCATCATTAAAAGATCAAGATAAATATAAATATTAATATCAAGATTGAAAATCAATATTACCACAGAGATCAAAATCGAGTTTAAGATAAATATTAGGAGCAAGATAAAGTTGAAGATTATAAGATTAAAACTGAAATCTGAGATCAAAATGAAATTAACATAATTATCAAGAATAAGATCAATGTTATAATTAAGAATGAGAATAAGATTAATAACAATTAAAGATCATAATCGAGTTCAAAATTTTCATCATTATTAGATCAATCTCAATATCAATAACAATATCAAGATTGAAGACCAAGTTTACAAACAAGATCAAAATCGAGTTTAAGATTAAGATTAAAAAGAAGATAAAGATGAATATCATAAGATTAAGTTTGAAATCTTGATTAAAATGAAGTTCAACATCATAATCATCAACAAAATCAATATTAAATTAAGATTGCAAAAAGATAAACATCAAATATGGATCATAATCAAGATCAACATCCTCATCATTAAAAGATCTAGATTAATATAAATATTTATATCAAGATTGAAAATCAATATTACCACAAAGATCAAAATCGAGTTTAAGATGAATATTAGGAGCAAGATAAAGGGGAAGATTATAAGTTTAAAACTGAAATCTGAGTTCAAAACTGAGATCAAAATGAAAATGAACATAATTATCAAGAATAAGAACAATGTTATAATTAAGAATACGAATAAGATTAATAACAATTAAAGATCATAATCGAGTTCAAAATTTTCATCATTATTAGATCAATATCAATATCAATAACAATATCAAGATTGAAGACCAAGTTTACAAACAAGATCAAAATCGAGTTTAAGATTAAGATTAAAAACAAGATAAAGAGGAATATCATAAGATGAAGTTTGAAATCTTGATTAAAATGAATATCAACATCATAATCATTAACAAAATCAATATTAAATTAAGATTGCAAAACGATAAACATCAAATATGGATCATAATCAAGATCAACATCCTCATCATTAAAAGATCTAGATAAATATAAATATAAATATCAAGATTGAAAATCAATATTACCACAGAGATTAAAATCGAGTTTAAGATGAATATTAGGAGCAAGATAAAATTGAAGATTATAAGATTAAAACTGAAATCTGAGATCAAAACTGAGATCAAAATGAAAATGAACATAATTATCAAGAATAAGATCAATGTTATAATAAAGAATGAGAATAAGATTAATAACAATTAAATATCTTAATCGAGTTCAAAATTTTCATCATTATTAGATCAATATCAATATCAAGATTGAAGACCAAGTTTACAAATAAGATCAAAATCGAGTTTAAGATTAAGATTAAAAAGAAGATAAAGATGAATATCATAAGATGAAGTTTGAAATCTTGATTAAAATGAAGTTCAACATCATAATCATAAACAAAATCAATATTAAATTAAGATTGCAAAATGATAAACATCAAATATGGATCATAATCAAGATCAACATCCTCATCATTAAAAGATCAAGATAAATATAAATATTAATATCAAGATTGAAAATCAATATTACCACAGAGATCAAAATCGAGTTTAAGATAAATATTAGGAGCAAGATAAAGTTGAAGATTATAAGATTAAAACTGAAATCTGAGATCAAAATGAAAATGAACATAATTATCAAGAATAAGATCAATGTTATAATTAAGAATGAGAATAAGATTAATAACAATTAAAGATCATAATCGAGTTCAAAATTTTCATCATTATTAGATCAATCTCAATATCAATAACAATATCAAGATTGAAGACCAAGTTTACAAACAAGATCAAAATCGAGTTTAAGATTAAGATTAAAAAGAAGATAAAGATGAATATCATAAGATTAAGTTTGAAATCTTGATTAAAATGAAGTTCAACATCATAATCATCAACAAAATCAATATTAAATTAAGATTGCAAAAAGATAAACATCAAATATGGATCATAATCAAGATCAACATCCTCATCATTAAAAGATCTAGATAAATATAAATATTAATATCAAGATTGAAAATCAATATTACCACAAAGATCAAAATCGAGTTTAAGATGAATATTAGGAGCAAGATAAAGGGGAAGATTATAAGATTAAAACTGAAATCTGAGTTCAAAACTGAGATCAAAATGAAAATGAACATAATTATCAAGAATAAGATCAATGTTATAATTAAGAATACGAATAAGATTAATATCAATTCAAGATCATAATCGAGTTCAAAATTTTCATCATTGTTAGATCAATATCAATATCAATAACAATATCAAGATTGAAGACCAAGTTTACAAACAAGATCAAAATCGAGTTTAAGATTAAGATTAAAAACAAGATAAAGAGGAATATCATAAGATGAAGTTTGAAATCTTGATTAAACTGAATATCAACATCATAATCATTAACAAAATCAATATTAAATTAAGATTGCAAAACGATAAACATCAAATATGGATCATAATCAAGATCAACATCCTCATCATTAAAAGATCTAGATAAATATAAATATTAATATCAAGATTGAAAATCAATATTACCACAGAGATTAAAATCGAGTTTAAGATGAATATTAGGAGCAAGATAAAATTGAAGATTATAAGATTAAAACTGAAATCTGAGATCAAAACTGAGATCAAAATGAAAATGAACATAATTATCAAGAATAAGATCAATGTTATAATAAAGAATGAGAATAAGATTAATAACAATTAAATATCTTAATCGAGTTCAAAATTTTCATCATTATTAGATCAATATCAATATCAAGATTGAAGACCAAGTTTACAAATAAGATCAAAATCGAGTTTAAGATTAAGATTAAAAAGAAGATAAAGATGAATATCATAAGATGAAGTTTGAAATCTTGATTAAAATGAAGTTCAACATCATAATCATAAACAAAATCAATATTAAATTAAGATTGCAAAATGATAAACATCAAATATGGATCATAATCAAGATCAACATCCTCATCATTAAAAGATCAAGATAAATATAAATATTAATATCAAGATTAAAAATCAATATTACCACAGAGATCAAAATCGAGTTTAAGATAAATATTTGGAGCAAGATAAAGTTGAAGATTATAAGATTAAAACTAAAATCTGAGATCAAAATGAAAATAAACATAATTATCAAGAATAAGATCAATGTTATAATTAAGAATGAGAATAAGATTAATAACAATTAAATATCATAATCGAGTTCAAAATTTTCATCATTATTAGATCAATATCAATATCAATATCAATATCAAAATTGAAGACCAAGTTTACAAATAAGATCAAAATCGAGTTTAAGATTAAGATTAAAAAGAAGATAAAGATGAATATCATAAGATTAAGTTTGAAATCTTGATTAAAATGAAGTTCAACATCATAATCATCAACAAAATCAATATTAAATTAAGATTGCAAAAAGATAAACATCTAATATGGATCATAATCAAGATCAACATCCTCATCATTAAAAGATCTAGATAAATATAAATATTAATATCAAGATTGAAAATCAATATTACCACAAAGATCAAAATCGAGTTTAAGATGAATATTAGGAGCAAGATAAAGGGGTAGATTATAAGATTAAAACTGAAATCTGAGTTCAAAACTGAGATCAAAATGAAAATGAAGATAATTATCAAGAATAAGATCAATGTTATAATTAAGAATACGAATAAGATTAATAACAATTAAAGTTCATAATCGAGTTCAAAATTTTCATCATTATTAGATCAATATCAATATCAATAACAATATCAAGATTGAAGACCAAGTTTACAAACAAGATCAAAATCGAGTTTAAGATTAAGATTAAAAAGAAGATAAAGATGAACATCATAAGATAAAGTTTGAAATCTTGATTAAAATGAATATCAACATCATAATCATAAACAAAATCAATATTAAATTAAGATTGCAAAATGATAAACATCAAATATGGATCATAATCAAGATCAACATCCTCATCATTAAAAGATCAAGATAAATATAAATATTAGTCTCAAGATTGAAAATCAATATTACCACAAAGATCAAAATCGAGCTTAAGATGAATATTATGAGCAAGACAAAGAAGAAGATTATAAGAGTAAAACTGAAATCTGAGATCAAAATGAAGATGAAGATAATTATCAAGAATAGGATTAATGTTGTAATTAAGAATGAGAATAAGATTAATAACAATTAAAGATCATAATCAAGTTCAAAATTTTCATCATTATTAGATCAATATCAATATCAATAACAATATCAAGATTGAAGACCAAGTTTACAAACAAGATCAAAATCGAGTTTAAGATTAAGATTAAAAACAAGATAAAGATGAATATCATAAGATGAAGTTTGAAATCTTGATTAAAATGAATATCAACATCATAATCATGAACAAAATCAATATTAAATTAAGATTGCATAACGATAAACATCAATTATGGATCATAATCAAGATCAACATCCTCATCATTAAAATATCTAGATAAATATAAATATTAATATCAAGATTGAAAAAAATCAATATTACCACAGAGATCAAAATCGAGTTTAAGATGAATATTAGGAGCAAGATAAAATTGAAGATTATAAGATTAAAACTGAAATCTGAGATCAAAACTGAGATCAAAATGAAAATGAACATAATTATCAAGAATAACATCAATGTTATAATAAAGAATGAGAATAAGATTAATAACAATTAAATATCTTAATCGAGTTCAAAATTTTCATCATTATTAGATCAATATCAATATCAAGATTGAAGACCAAGTTTACAAATAAGATCAAAATCGAGTTTAAGATTAAGATTAAAAAGAAGATAAAGATGAATATCATAAGATGAAGTTTGAAATCTTGATTAAAATGAAGTTCAACATCATAATCATAAACAAAATCAATATTAAATTAAGATTGCAAAATGATAAACATCAAATATGGATCATAATCAAGATCAACATCCTCATCATTAAAAGATCAAGATAAATATAAATATTAATATCAAGATTGAAAATCAATATTACCACAGAGATCAAAATCGAGTTTAAGATAAATATTAGGAGCAAGATAAAGTTGAAGATTATAAGATTAAAACTGAAATCTGAGATCAAAATGAAAATGAACATAATTATCAAGAATAAGATCAATGTTATAATTAAGAATGAGAATAAGATTAATAACAATTAAAGATCATAATCGAGTTCAAAATTTTCATCATTATTAGATCAATCTCAATATCAATAACAATATCAAGATTGAAGACCAAGTTTACAAACAAGATCAAAATCGAGTTTAAGATTTAGATTAAAAAGAAGATAAAGATGAATATCATAAGATTAAGTTTGAAATCTTGATTAAAATGAAGTTCAACATCATAATCATCAACAAAATCAATATTAAATTAAGATTGCAAAAAGATAAACATCAAATATGGATCATAATCAAGATCAACATCCTCATCATTAAAAGATCTAGATTAATATAAATATTAATATCAAGATTGAAAATCAATATTACCACAAAGATCAAAATCGAGTTTAAGATGAATATTAGGAGCAAGATAAAGGGGAAGATTATAAGATTAAAACTGAAATCTGAGTTCAAAACTGAGATCAAAATGAAAATGAACATAATTATCAAGAATAAGATCAATGTTATAATTAAGAATACGAATAAGATTAATAACAATTAAAGATCATAATCGAGTTCAAAATTTTCATCATTATTTGATCAATATCAATATCAATAACAATATCAAGATTGAAGACCAAGTTTACAAACAAGATCAAAATCGAGTTTAAGATTAAGATTAAAAACAAGATAAAGAGGAATATCATAAGATGAAGTTTGAAATCTTGATTAAAATGAATATCAACATCATAATCATTAACAAAATCAATATTAAATTAAGATTGCAAAACGATAAACATCAAATATGGATCATAATCAAGATCAACATCCTCATCATTAAAAGATCTAGATAAATATAAATATAAATATCAAGATTGAAAATCAATATTACCACAGAGATTAAAATCGAGTTTAAGATGAATATTAGGAGCAAGATAAAATTGAAGATTATAAGATTAAAACTGAAATCTGAGATCAAAACTGAGATCAAAATGAAAATGAACATAATTATCAAGAATAAGATCAACGTTATAATAAAGAATGAGAATAAGATTAATAACAATTAAATATCTTAATCGAGTTCAAAATTTTCATCATTATTAGATCAATATCCATATCAAGATTGAAGACCAAGTTTACAAATAAGATCAAAATCGAGTTTAAGATTAAGATTAAAAAGAAGATAAAGATGAATATCATAAGATGAAGTTTGAAATCTTGATTAAAATGAAGTTCAACATCATAATCATAAACAAAATCAATATTAAATTAAGATTGCAAAATGATAAACATCAAATATGGATCATAATCAAGATCAACATCCTCATCATTAAAAGATCAAGATAAATATAAATATTAATATCAAGATTGAAAATCAATATTACCACAGAGATCAAAATCGAGTTTAAGAGAAATATTAGGAGCAAGATAAAGTTGAAGATTATAAGATTAAAACTGAAATCTGAGATCAAAATGAAAATGAACATAATTATCAAGAATAAGATCAATGTTATAATTAAGAATGAGAATAAGAATAATAACAATTAAAGATCATAATCGAGTTCAAAATTTTCATCATTATTAGATCAATATCAGTATCAATATCAATATCAATATTGAAGACCAAGTTTACAAATAAGATCAAAATCGAGTTTAAGATTAAGATTAAAAAGAAGATAAAGATGAATATCATAAGATGAAGTTTGAAATCTTGATTAAAATGAATATGAACATCATAATCATCAACAAAATCAATATTAAATTAAGATTGCAAAAAGATAAACATCAAATATGGATCATAATCAAGATCAACATCCTCATCATTAAAAGATCTAGATAAATATAAATATTAATATCAAGATTGAAAATCAATATTACCACAAAGATCAAAATCGAGTTTAAGATGAATATTAGGAGCAAGATAAAGGGGTAGATTATAAGATTAAAACTGAAATCTGAGTTCAAAACTGAGATCAAAATGAAAATGAAGATAATTATCAAGAATAAGATCAATGTTATAATTAAGAATACGAATAAGATTAATAACAATTAAAGTTCATAATCGAGTTCAAAATTTTCATCATTATTAGATCAATATCAATATCAATAACAATATCAAGATTGAAGACCAAGTTTACAAACAAGATCAAAATCGAGTTTAAGATTAAGATTAAAAAGAAGATAAAGATGAACATCATAAGATAAAGTTTGAAATCTTGATTAAAATGAATATCAACATCATAATCATAAACAAAATCAATATTAAATTAAGATTGCAAAATGATAAACATCAAATATGGATCATAATCAAGATCAACATCCTCATCATTAAAAGATCAAGATAAATATAAATATTAGTCTCAAGATTGAAAATCAATATTACCACAAAGATCAAAATCGAGCTTAAGATGAATATTATGAGCAAGACAAAGAAGAAGATTATAAGAGTAAAACTGAAATCTGAGATCAAAATGAAGATGAAGATAATTATCAAGAATAGGATTAATGTTTTAATTAAGAATGAGAATAAGATTAATAACAATTAAAGATCATAATCAAGTTCAAAATTTTCATCATTATTAGATCAATATCAATATCAATAACAATATCAAGATTGAAGACCAAGTTTACAAACAAGATCAAAATCGAGTTTAAGATTAAGATTAAAAACAAGATAAAGATGAATATCATAAGATGAAGTTTGAAATCTTGATTAAAATGAATATCAACATCATAATCATGAACAAAATCAATATTAAATTAAGATTGCATAACGATAAACATCAATTATGGATCATAATCAAGATCAACATCCTCATCATTAAAATATCTAGATAAATATAAATATTAATATCAAGATTGAAAAAAATCAATATTACCACAGAGATCAAAATCGAGTTTAAGATGAATATTAGGAGCAAGATAAAATTGAAGATTATAAGATTAAAACTGAAATCTGAGATCAAAACTGAGATCAAAATGAAAATGAACATAATTATCAAGAATAAGATCAATGTTATAATAAAGAATGAGAATAAGATTAATAACAATTAAATATCTTAATCGAGTTCAAAATTTTCATCATTATTAGATCAATATCAATATCAAGATTGAAGACCAAGTTTACAAATAAGATCAAAATCGAGTTTAAGATTAAGATTAAAAAGAAGATAAAGATGAATATCATAAGATGAAGTTTGAAATCTTGATTAAAATGAAGTTCAACATCATAATCATAAACAAAATCAATATTAAATTAAGATTGCAAAATGATAAACATCAAATATGGATCATAATCAAGATCAACATCCTCATCATTAAAAGATCAAGATAAATATAAATATTAATATCAAGATTGAAAATCAATATTACCACAGAGATCAAAATCGAGTTTAAGATAAATATTAGGAGCAAGATAAAGTTGAAGATTATAAGATTAAAACTGAAATCTGAGATCAAAATGAAAATGAACATAATTATCAAGAATAAGATCAATGTTATAATTAAGAATGAGAATAAGATTAATAACAATTAAAGATCATAATCGAGTTCAAAATTTTCATCATTATTAGATCAATCTCAATATCAATAACAATATCAAGATTGAAGACCAAGTTTACAAACAAGATCAAAATCGAGTTTAAGATTAAGATTAAAAAGAAGATAAAGATGAATATCATAAGATTAAGTTTGAAATCTTGATTAAAATGAAGTTCAACATCATAATCATCAACAAAATCAATATTAAATTAAGATTGCAAAAAGATAAACATCAAATATGGATCATAATCAAGATCAACATCCTCATCATTAAAAGATCTAGATTAATATAAATATTAATATCAAGATTGAAAATCAATATTACCACAAAGATCAAAATCGAGTTTAAGATGAATATTAGGAGCAAGATAAAGGGGAAGATTATAAGTTTAAAACTGAAATCTGAGTTCAAAACTGAGATCAAAATGAAATGAACATAATTATCAAGAATAAGATCAATGTTATAATTAAGAATACGAATAAGATTAATAACAATTAAAGATCATAATCGAGTTCAAAATTTTCATCATTATTAGATCAATATCAATATCAATAACAATATCAAGATTGAAGACCAAGTTTACAAACAAGATCAAAATCGAGTTTAAGATTAAGATTAAAAACAAGATAAAGAGGAATATCATAAGATGAAGTTTGAAATCTTGATTAAAATGAATATCAACATCATAATCATTAACAAAATCAATATTAAATTAAGATTGCAAAACGATAAACATCAAATATGGATCATAATCAAGATCAACATCCTCATCATTAAAAGATCTAGATAAATATAAATATTAATATCAAGATTGAAAATCAATATTACCACAGAGATTAAAATCGAGTTTAAGATGAATATTAGGAGCAAGATAAAATTGAAGATTATAAGATTAAAACTGAAATCTGAGATCAAATTGAAAATGAACATAATTATCAAGAATAAGATCAATGTTATAATTAAGAATGAGAATAAGATTAATAAAAATGAAAGATCATAATTGAGTTCAAAATTTTTTCATTATTAGATCAATATCAATATCAATAACAATATCAAGATTGAAGACCAAGTTTACAAACAAGATCAAAATCGAGTTTAAGATTAAGAATAAAAAGAAGATAAAGATGAATATCATGAGATAAAGTTTGAAATCTTGATTAAAATGAATATCAACATCATAATCATAAACAAAATCAATATTAAATTAAGATTGCAAACCGATAAACATCAAATATGAATCATAATCAAGATCAACATCCTCATCATTAAAAGATCAAGATAAATATAAATATTAGTATCAAGATTGAAAATCAATATTACCACAAAGATCAATATCGTGCTTAAGATGAATATTAGGAGCAAGACAAAGAAGAAGATTATAAGAGTAAAACTAAAATCTGAGATCAAAATGAAGATGAAGATAATTATCAAAAATAGGATCAATGTTGTAATGAAGAATGAGTATAAGATCAATGTTATAATTATGAATACGAATAAGATTAATAACAATTAAAGATCATAATCGAGTTCAAAATTTTCATCATTATTAAATCTATATCAATATCAATAACAATATTAATATTGAAGACCAAGTTTACAAACAATATCAAAATCGAGTTTAAGATTAAAATTAAAAAGAAGATATAGATGAATATCATAAGATGAAGTATGAAATCTTGATTAAAATGAATATCAACATCATAATCATGAATAAAATCAATATTAAATTAAGATTGCAAAACGATAAACATCAAATATGGATCATAATCAAGATCAACATCCTCATTATTAAAAGATCAATCACAATATCAAGATTGAAGGCCAAGTTTACAAACAAGATCAAAATCCAGTTTAAGATTAAGATAAAAAAGAAGATAAAGATGAATATCATAAGATGAAGATTGAAATCATGATTAAAATCAAGATCAACATCATGATCATGAACAAAATCAATATTAAATTAAGATTGCAAACTGATAAACAGCAAATATGGATCATAATCAAGATCAACATCCTCATCATTAAAAGATCAAGATAAATATAAATGTTAATATCAAGATTAAAAATCAATATTACCACAGAGATCAAAATCGAGTTTAAGATGAATATTAGGAGCAAGATAAAGATGAAGATTATAAGATTAAAACAGAAATCTGAGATCAAAACTGAGATCAATATGAAGATGAAGATAATTATCAAGAATAAAATCAACGTTGTAATTAGGAATGAGAATAAGATTAATTACAATGAAAGATCATAATCGAGTTCAAAATTTTCATCATTATTACATCAATATCAATATCAATATCAAGATTGAAGACCAAGTTTACAAACAAGTTCAAAATCGAGTTTAAGATTAAGATTAAAAAGAAGATAAAGATGAATATCATAAGATGAAGTTTGAAATCTTGATTAAAATGAATATCAACATCATAATCATAAATAAAATCAATATTAAATTAAGATTGCAAAACGATAAACATCAAATATGGATCATAATCAAGATCAACATCCTCATCCTTAAAAGACCAAGATAAATATAAATATTAATATCAAGATTGAAAATCAATATTACCACAGAGATCAAAATCGAGTTTAAGATGAATATTAGGAGCAAGATAAAATTGAAGATTATAAGATTAAAACTGAAATCTGAGATCAAAACTGAGATAAAAATGAAAATGAACATAATTATCAAGAATAAGATCAATGTTATAATTAAGAATGCGAATAAGATTAATAACAATTAAAGATCATAATCGAGTTCAAAATTTTCATCATTATTAGATCAATATCAATATCAATATCAAGATTGAAGACCAAGTTCACAAACAAGATCAAAATCGAGTTTAAGATTAAGATTAAAAAGAAGATAAAGATGAATATCATAAGATGATGTTTGAAATCATGATTAGAATGACGATCAACAACATAATCATGAACAAGATCAATATTAATTTAAGATTGCAAAATGATAAACATCAAATATGGATCATAATCAAGATCAACAACCTCATCATTAAAAGATCAACATAAATATAAATATTAATATCAAGATTGAAAATCAATATTACCACAGAGATCAAAATCGAGTTTAAGATGAATATTAGGAGCAAGATAAATATGAAGATTATAAGATTAAAACTGAAATCTGAGATCAAAACTGAGATCAATATGAAGATGAAGATAATTATCAAGAATAAGATCAACGTTGTAATTAAGAATGAGAGTAAGATTAATAACAATGAAAGATCATAATCGAGTTCAAAATTTTCATCATTATTACATCAATATCAATATCAATATCAAGATTGAAGACCAAGTTTACAAACAAGTTCAAAATCGACTTTAAGATTAAGATTAAAAAGAAGATAAAGATGAATATCATAAGATGAAGTTTGAAATCTTGATTAAAATGAATATCAACATCATAATCATAAATAAAATCAATATTAAATTAAGATTGCAAAACGATAAACATCAAATATGGATCATAATCAAGATCAACATCCTCATCCTTAAAAGACCAAGATAAATATAAATATTAATATCAAGATTGAAAATCAATATTACCACAGAGATCAAAATCGAGTTTAAGATGAATATTAGGAGCAAGATAAAATTGAAGATTATAAGATTAAAACTGAAATCTGAGATCAAAACTGAGATAAAAATGAAAATGAACATAATTATCAAGAATAAGATCAATGTTATAATTAAGAATGCGAATAAGATTAATAACAATTAAAGATCATAATCGAGTTCAAAATTTTCATCATTATTAGATCAATATCAATATCAATATCAAGATTGAAGACCAAGTTCACAAACAAGATCAAAATCGAGTTTAAGATTAAGATTAAAAAGAAGATAAAGATGAATATCATAAGATGATGTTTGAAATCATGATTAGAATGACGATCAACAACATAATCATGAACAAGATCAATATTAATTTAAGATTGCAAAATGATAAACATCAAATATGGATCATAATCAAGATCAACAACCTCATCATTAAAAGATCAAGATAAATATAAATATTAATATCAAGATTGAAAATCAATATTACCACAGAGATCAAAATCGAGTTTAAGATGAATATTAGGAGCAAGATAAATATGAAGATTATAAGATTAAAACTGAAATCTGAGATCAAAACTGAGATCAATATGAAGATGAAGATAATTATCAAGAATAAGATCAACGTTGTAATTAAGAATGAGAATAAGATTAATAACAATGAAAGATCATAATCGAGTTCAAAATTTTCATCATTATTACATCAATATCAATATCAATATCAAGATTGAAGACCAAGTTTACAAACAAGTTCAAAATCGACTTTAAGATTAAGATTAAAAAGAAGATAAAGATGAATATCATAAGATGAAGTTTGAAATCATGATTAGAATGAAGATCAACAACATAATCATGAACAAAATCAATATTAAATTGAGATTGCAAAATGATAAACATCAAATATGGATCATAATCAAGATCAACAACCTCATCATTAAAAGATCAAGATAAATATAAATATTAATATCAAGATTGAAAATCAATATTACCACATAGATCAAAATCGAGTTTAAGTTGAATATTATGAGCAAGATAAAGTTGAAGATTATAAGATTCAAACTGAAATCTGAGATCAAAACTGAGATCAAAATGAAAATGAACATAATTATCAAGAATAAGATCAATGTTATAATTAAGAATGAGAATAAGATTAATAACAATTAAAGAACATAATCGAGTTCAAAATTTTCATCATTATTAGATCAATATCAATATCAATCACAATATCAAGATTGAAGGCCAAGTTTACAAACAAGATCAAAATTCAGTTTAAGATTAAGATTAAAAAGAAGATAAAGATGAATATCATAAGATGAAGATTGAAATCATGATTAAAATCAAGATCAACATCATGATCATGAACAAAATCAATATTAAATTAAGATTGCAAACTGATAAACAACAAATATGGATCATAATCAAGATCAACATCCTCATCATTAAAAGATCAAGATAAATATAAATATTAATATCAAGATTAAAAATCAATATTACCACAGAGATCAAAATCGAGTTTAAGATGAATATTAGGAGCAAGATAAAGATGAAGATTATAAGATTAAAACTGAAATCTGAGATCAAAACTGAGATCAATATGAAGATGAAGATAATTATCAAGAATAAAATCAACGTTGTAATTAAGAATGAGAATAAGATTAATAACAATGAAAGATCATAATCGAGTTCAAAATTTTCATCATTATTACATCAATATCAATATCAATATCAAGATTGAAGACCAAGTTTACAAACAAGTTCAAAATCGAGTTTAAGATTAAGATTAAAAAGAAGATAAAGATGAATATCATAAGATGAAGTTTGAAATCTTGATTAAAATGAATATCAACATCATAATCATAAATAAAATCAATATTAAATTAAGATTGCAAAACGATAAACATCAAATATGGATCATAATCAAGATCAACATCCTCATCCTTAAAAGATCAAGATAAATATAAATATTAATATCAAGATTGAAAATCAATATTACCATAGAGATAAAAATCGAGTTTAAGATGAATATTAGGAGCAAGATAAAATTGAAGATTACAAGATTAAAACAGAAATCTGAGATCAAAACTGAGATAAAAATGAAAATGAACATAATTATCAAGAACAAGATCAATGTTATAATTAAGAATGCGAATAAGATTAATAACAATTAAAGATCATAATCGAGTTCAAAATTTTCATCATTATTAGATCAATATCAATATCAATATCAAGATTGAAGACCAAGTTTACAAACAAGATCAAAATCGACTTTAAGATTAAGATTAAAAAGAAGATAAAGATGAATATCATAAGATGAAGTTTGAAATCATGATTAGAATGAAGATCAACAACATAATCATGAACAAAATCAATATTAAATTGAGATTGCAAAGTGATAAACATCAAATATGGATCATAATCAAGATCAACAACCTCATCATTAAAAGATCAAGATAAATATAAATATTAATATCAAGATTGAAAATCAATATTACCACAGAGATCAAAATCGAGTTTAAGATGAATATTAGGAGCAAGATAAAGATGAAGATTATAAGATTAAAACTGAAATCTTAGATCAAAACTGAGATCAATATGAAGATGAAGATAATTATCAAGAATAAAATCAACGTTGTAATTAAGAATGAGAATAAAATTAATAACAATGAAAGATCATAATCGAGTTCAAAATTTTCATCATTATTACATCAATATCAATATCAATATCAAGATTAAAGACCAAGTTTACAAACAAGTTCAAAATCGAGTTTAAGATTAAGATTAAAAAGAAGATAAAGATGAATATCATAAGATGAAGTTTAAAATCTTGATTAAAATGAATATCAACATCATAATCATAAATAAAATCAATATTAAATTAAGATTGCAAAACGATAAACATCAAATATGGATCATAATCAAGATCAACATCCTCATCCTTAAAAGATCAAGATAAATATAAATATTAATATCAAGATTGAAAATCAATATTACCACAGAGATCAAAATCGAGTTTAAGATGAATATTAGGAGGAAGATAAAATTGAAGATTATAAGATTAAAACTGAAATCTGAGATCAAAACTGAGATAAAAATGAAAATGAACATAATTATCAAGAATAAGATCAATGTTATAATTAAGAATGAGAATAAGATTAATAACAATTAAAGAACATAATCGAGTTCAAAATTTTCATCATTATTAGATCAATATCAATATCAATAACAATATCAAGATTGAAGACCAAGTTTACAAACAAGTTCAAAATCGAGTTTAAGATTAAGATTAAAAAGAAGATAAAGATGAATATCATAAGATGAAGATTGAAATCAGGAATAAAATGAAGATTAACATCATGATCATGAACAAAATCAATATTAAATTAAGATTGCAAACTGATAAACAGCAAATATGGATCATAATCAAGATCAACATCCTCATCATTAAAAGATCAAGATAAATATAAATATTAATATAAAGATTGAAAATCAATATTACCACAGAGATCAATATCGAGTTTAAGATAAATATTAGGAGCAAGATAAAATTGAACATTATAAGATTAAAACTGAAATATGAGATCAAAACTGAGATAAAAATGAAGATAAACATAATTATCAAGAATATGATCAATGTTATAATTAAGAATAAGAATAAGATTAATAACAATTAAAGATCATAATCGAGTTCAAAATTTTCATCATTATTAGATCAATATCAATATCAATATCAAGATTGAAGACCAAGTTTACAAACAAGATCAAAATCGAGTTTAAGATTAAGATTAAAAAGAAGATAAAGATAAATATCATAAGATGAAGTTTGAAATCATGATTAAAATGAAGATCAACAACATAATCATGAACAAAATCAATATAAAATTAAGATTGCAAAATGATAAACATCAAATATGAATCATAATCAAGATCAACATCCTCATCATTAAAAGATCAAGATAAATATAAATATTAATATCAAGATTGAAAATCAATATTACCACATAGATCAAAATCGAGTTTAAGTTGAATATTATGAGCAAGATAAAGTTGAAGATTATAAGATTCAAACTGAAATCTGAGATCAAAACTGAGATCAAAATGAAAATGAACATAATTATCAAGAATAAGATCAATGTTATAATTAAGAATGAGAATAAGATTAATAACAATTAAATAACATAATCGAGTTCAAAATTTTCATCATTATTAGATCAATATCAATATCAATCACAATATCAAGATTGAAGGCCAAGTTTACAAACAAGATCAAAATCCAGTTTAAGATTAAGATTAAAAAGAAGATAAAGATGAATATCATAAGATGAAGATTGAAATCATGATTAAAATCAAGATCAACATCATGATCATGAACAAAATCAATATTAAATTAAGATTGCAAACTGATAAACAGCAAATATGGATCATAATCAAGATCAACATCCTCATCATTAAAAGATCAAGATAAATATAAATATTAATATCAAGATTAAAAATCAATATTACCACAGAGATCAAAATCGAGTTTAAGATGAATATTAGGAGCAAGATAAAGATAAAGATTATAAGATTAAAACTGAAATCTGAGTTCGAAACTGAGATCAATATGAAGATGAAGATAATTATCAAGAATAAAATCAACATTGTAATTAAGAATGAGAATAAGATTAATAACAATGAAAGATCATAATCGAGTTCAAAATTTTCATCATTATTACATCAATATCAATATCAATATCAAGATTGAAGACCAAGTTTACAAACAAGTTCAAAATCGAGTTTAAGATTAAGATTAAAAAGAAGATAAAGATGAATATCATAAGATGAAGTTTGAAATCTTGATTAAAATGAATATCAACATCATAATCATAAATAAAATCAATATTAAATTAAGATTGCAAAACGATAAACATCAAATATGGATCATAATCAAGATCAACATCCTCATCCTTAAAAGATCAAGATAAATATAAATATTAATATCAAGATTGAAAATCAATATAACCACAGAGATCAAAATCGAGTTTAAGATGAATATTAGGAGAAAGATAAAATTGAAGATTATAAGATTAAAACTGAAATCTGAGATCAAAACTGAGATAAAAATGAAAATGAACATAATTATCAAGAATAAGATCAATGTTATAATCAAGAATGCGAATAAGATTAATAACAATTAAAGATCATAATCGAGTTCAAAATTTTCATCATTATTAGATCAATATCAATATCAAGATTGAAGACCAAGTTTACAAACAAGATCAAAATCGAGTTTAAGATTAAGATTAAAAAGAAGATAGAATATCATAAGATGATGTTTGAAATCATGATTAGAATGAAGATCAACAACATAATCATGAACAAGATCAATATTAATTTAAGATTGCAAAATGATAAACATCAAATATGGATCATAATCAAGATCAACAACCTCATCATTAAAAGATCAAGATAAATATAAATATTAATATCAAGATTGAAAATCAATATTACCACAGAGATCAAAATCGAGTTTAAGATGAATATTAGGAGCAAGATAAATATGAAGATTATAAGATTAAAACTGAAATCTGAGATCAAAACTGAGATCAATATGAAGATGAAGATAATTATCAAGAATAAGATCAACGTTGTAATTAAGAATGAGAATAAGATTAATAACAATGAAAGATCATAATCGAGTTCAAAATTTTCATCATTATTAGTTCAATATCAATATCAATATCAAGATTGAAGACCAAGTTTACAAACAAGTTCAAAATCGAGTTTAAGATTAATATTAAAAAGAAGATAAAGATGAATATCATAAGATGAAGTTTGAAATCATGATTAGAATGAAGATCAACAACATAATCATGAACAAAATCAATATTAAATTGAGATTGCAAAATGATAAACATCAAATATGGATCATAATCAAGATCAACAACCTCATCATTAAAAGATCAAGATAAATATAAATATTAATATCAAGATTGAAAATCAATATTACCACAGAGATCAAAATCGATTTTAAGTTGAATATTAGGAGCAAGATAAAGATGAAGATTATAAGATTAAAACTGAAATCTGAGATCAAAACTGAGATCAATATGAAGATTAGATAATTATCAAGAATAAAATCAACGTTGAAATTAAGAATGAGAATAAGATTAATAACAATTAAAGATCATAATCGAGTTCAAAATTTTCATCATTATTACATCAATATCAATATCAATATCAAGATTGAAGACCAAGATTACAAACAAGTTCAAAATCGAGTTTAAGATTAAGATTAAAAAGAAGATAAAGATGAATATCATAAGATGAAGTTTGAAATCTTGATTAAAATGAATATCAACATCATAATCATAAATAAAATCAATATTAAATTAAGATTGCAAAACGATAAACATCAAATATGGATCATAATCAAGATCAACATCCTCATCCTTAAAAGATCAAGATAAATATAAATATTAATATCAAGATTGAAAATCAATATTACCATTGAGATCAAAATCGTGTTTAAGATGAATATTAGGAGCAAGGTAAAATTGAAGATTAAAAGATTAAAACTGAAATCTGAGATCAAAACTGAGATAAAAATGAAAATGAACATAATTATCAAGAACAAGATCAATGTTATAATTAAGAATGCGAATAAGATTAATAACAATTAAAGATCATAATCGAGTTCAAAATTTTCATCATTATTACATCAATATCAATATCAATATCAAGATTGAAGACCAAGTTTACAAACAAGTTCAAAATCGAGTTTAAGATTAAGATTAAAAAGAAGATAAAGATGATTATCATAAGATGAAGTTTGAAATCTTGATTAAAATGAATATCAACATCATGATCATGAACAAAATCAATATTAAATTAAGATTGCAAACTGATAAACAGCAAATATGGATCATAATCAAGATCAACATCCTCATCATTAAAAGATCAAGATAAATATAAATATTAATATCAAGATTGAAAATCAATATTACCACAGAGATCAAAATCGAGTTTAAGATGAATATTAGGAGCAAGATAAAGATAAAGATTATATGATTAAAACTGAAATCTGAGTTCGAAACTGAGATCAAAATATGAATGAACATAATTATCAAGAATAAGATCAATGTTATAATTAAGAATGCGAATAAGATTAATAACAATTAAAGATCATAATCGAGTTCAAAATTTTCATCATTATTATATCAATATCAATATCAATAACAATATCAAGATTGAAGACCACGTTCACAAACAAGATCAAAATCGAGTTTAAGATTAAGATTAAAAAGAAGATAAAGATAAATATCATAAGATGAAGTTTGAAATCATGATTAAAATGAAGATCAACAACATAATCATGAACAAAATCAATATAAAATTAAGATTGCAAAATGATAAACATCAAATATGAATCATAATCAAGATCAACATCCTCATCATTAAAAGATCAAGATAAATATAAATATTAATATCAAGATTGAAAATCAATATTACCACATAGATCAAAATCGAGTTTAAGTTGAATATTATGAGCAAGATAAAGTTGAAGATTATAAGATTCAAACTGAAATCTGAGATCAAAACTGAGATCAAAATGAAAATGAACATAATTATCAAGAATAAGATCAATGTTATAATTAAGAATGAGAATAAGATTAATAACAATTAAAGAACATAATCGAGTTCAAAATTTTCATCATTATTAGATCAATATCAATATCAATCACAATATCAAGATTGAAGGCCAAGTTTACAAACAAGATCAAAATCCAGTTTAAGATTAAGATTAAAAAAAAGATAAAGATGAATATCATAAGATGAAGATTGAAATCATAATTAAAATCAAGATCAACATCATGATCATGAACAAAATCAATATTAAATTAAGATTGCAAACTGATAAACAGCAAATATGGATCATAATCAAGATCAACATCCTCATCATTAAAAGATCAAGATAAATATAAATATTAATATCAAGATTGAAAATCAATATTACCACAGAGATCAAAATCGAGTTTAAGATGAATATTAGGAGGAAGATAAAATTGAAGATTATAAGATTAAAACTGAAATCTGAGATCAAAACTGAGATAAAAATGAAAATGAACATAATTATCAAGAATAAGATCAATGTTATAATTAAGAATGAGAATAAGATTAATAACAATTAAAGAACATAATCGAGTTCAAAATTTTCATCATTATTAGATCAATATCAATATCAATATCAATATCAAGATTGAAGACCAAGATTACAAACAAGTTCAAAATCGAGTTTAAGATTAAGATTAAAAAGAAGATAAAGATGAATATCATAAGATGAAGTTTGAAATCTTGATTAAAATGAATATCAACATCATAATCATAAATAAAATCAATGTTAAATTAAGATTGCAAAACGATAAACATTAAATATGGATCATAATCAAGATCAACATCCTCATCCTTAAAAGATCAAGATAAATATAAATATTAATATCAAGATTGAAAATCAATATTACCACAGAGATCAAAATAGAGTTTAAGATGAATATTAGGAGGAAGATAAATATGAAGATTATAAGATTAAAACTGAAATCTGAGATCAAAACTGAGATCAATATGAAGATGAAGATAATTATCAAGAATAAGATCAACGTTGTAATTAAGAATGAGAATAAGATTAATAACAATGAAAGATCATAATCGAGTTCAAAATTTTCATCATTATTAGTTCAATATCAATATCAATATCAAGATTGAAGACCAAGTTTACAAACAAGTTCAAAATCGAGTTTAAGATTAATATTAAAAAGAAGATAAAGATGAATATCATAAGATGAAGTTTGAAATCATGATTAGAATGAAGATCAACAACATAATCATGAACAAAATCAATATTAAATTGAGATTGCAAAATGATAAACATCAAATATGGATCATAATCAAGATCAACAACCTCATCATTAAAAGATCAAGATAAATATAAATATTAATATCAAGATTGAAAATCAATATTACCACAGAGATCAAAATCGATTTTAAGTTGAATATTAGGAGCAAGATAAAGATGAAGATTATAAGATTAAAACTGAAATCTGAGATCAAAACTGAGATCAATATGAAGATTAGATAATTATCAAGAATAAAATCAACGTTGAAATTAAGAATGAGAATAAGATTAATAACAATTAAAGATCATAATCGAGTTCAAAATTTTCATCATTATTACATCAATATCAATATCAATATCAAGATTGAAGACCAAGATTACAAACAAGTTCAAAATCGAGTTTAAGATTAAGATTAAAAAGAAGATAAAGATGAATATCATAAGATGAAGTTTGAAATCTTGATTAAAATGAATATCAACATCATAATCATAAATAAAATCAATATTAAATTAAGATTGCAAAACGATAAACATCAAATATGGATCATAATCAAGATCAACATCCTCATCCTTAAAAGATCAAGATAAATATAAATATTAATATCAAGATTGAAAATCAATATTACCATTGAGATCAAAATCTTGTTTAAGATGAATATTAGGAGCAAGGTAAAATTGAAGATTACAAGATTAAAACTGAAATCTGAGATCAAAACTGAGATAAAAATGAAAATGAACATAATTATCAAGAACAAGATCAATGTTATAATTAAGAATGCGAATAAGATTAATAACAATTAAAGATCATAATCGAGTTCCAAATTTTCATCATTATTAGATCAATATCAATATCAATATCAATATCAAGATTGAAGACCAAGTTTACAAACAAGATCAAAATCGACTTTAAGATTAAGATTAAAAAGAAGATAATGATGAATATCATAAGATGAAGTTTGAAATCATGATTAGAATGAAGATCAACAACATAATCATGAACAAAATCAATATTAAATTGAGATTGCAAAATGATAAACATCAAATATGGATCATAATCAAGATCAACAACCTCATCATTAAAAGATCAAGATAAATATAAATATTAATATCAAGATTGAAAATCAATATTACCACAGAGATCAAAATCGAGTTTAAGTTGAATATTAGGAGCAAGATAAAGATGAAGATTATAAGATTAAAACTGAAATCTGAGATCAAAACTGAGATCAATATGAAGATTAGATAATTATCAAGAATAAAATCAACATTGAAATTAAGAATGAGAATAAGATTAATAACAATTAAAGATCATAATCGAGTTCAAAATTTTCATCATTATTACATCAATATCAATATCAATATCAAGATTGAAGACCAAGTTTACAAACAAGTTCAAAATCGAGTTTAAGATTAAGATTAAAAAGAAGATAAAGATGAATATCATAAGATGAAGTTTGAAATCTTGATTAAAATGAATATCAACATCATAATCATAAATAAAATCAATATTAAATTAAGATTGCAAAACGATAAACATCAAATATGGATCATAATCAAGATCAACATCCTCATCCTTAAAAGATCAAGATAAATATAAATATTAATATCAAGATTGAAAATCAATATTACCACAGAGATCAAAATCGAGTTTAAGATGAATATTAGGAGCAAGATAAAGATAAAGATTATATGATTAAAACTGAAATCTGAGTTCGAAACTGAGATCAAAATATGAATGAACATAATTATCAAGAATAAGATCAATGTTATAATTAAGAATGCGAATAAGATTAATAACAATTAAAGATCATAATCGAGTTCAAAATTTTCATCATTATTATATCAATATCAATATCAATAACAATATCAAGATTGAAGACCACGTTCACAAACAAGATCAAAATCGAGTTTAAGATTAAGATTAAAAAGAAGATAAAGATAAATATCATAAGATGAAGTTTGAAATCATGATTAAAATGAAGATCAACAACATAATCATGAACAAAATCAATATAAAATTAAGATTGCAAAATGATAAACATCAAATATGAATCATAATCAAGATCAACATCCTCATCATTAAAAGATCAAGATAAATATAAATATTAATATCAAGATTGGAAATCAATATTACCACATAGATCAAAATCGAGTTTAAGTTGAATATTATGAGCAAGATAAAGTTGAAGATTATAAGATTCAAACTGAAATCTGAGATCAAAACTGAGATCAAAATGAAAATGAACATAATTATCAAGAATAAGATCAATGTTATAATTAAGAATGAGAATAAGATTAATAACAATTAAAGAACATAATCGAGTTCAAAATTTTCATCATTATTAGATCAATATCAATATCAATCACAATATCAAGATTGAAGGCCAAGTTTACAAACAAGATCAAAATCCAGTTTAAGATTAAGATTAAAAAAAAGATAAAGATGAATATCATAAGATGAAGATTGAAATCATAATTAAAATCAAGATCAACATCATGATCATGAACAAAATCAATATTAAATTAAGATTGCAAACTGATAAACAGCAAATATGGATCATAATCAAGATCAACATCCTCATCATTAAAAGATCAAGATAAATATAAATATTAATATCAAGATTGAAAATCAATATTACCACAGAGATCAAAATCGAGTTTAAGATGAATATTAGGAGGAAGATAAAATTGAAGATTATAAGATTAAAACTGAAATCTGAGATCAAAACTGAGATAAAAATGAAAATGAACATAATTATCAAGAATAAGATCAATGTTATAATTAAGAATGAGAATAAGATTAATAACAATTAAAGAACATAATCGAGTTCAAAATTTTCATCATTATTAGATCAATATCAATATCAATATCAATATCAAGATTGAAGACCAAGATTACAAACAAGTTCAAAATCGAGTTTAAGATTAAGATTAAAAAGAAGATAAAGATGAATATCATAAGATGAAGTTTGAAATCTTGATTAAAATGAATATCAACATCATAATCATAAATAAAATCAATGTTAAATTAAGATTGCAAAACGATAAACATTAAATATGGATCATAATCAAGATCAACATCCTCATCCTTAAAAGATCAAGATAAATATAAATATTAATATCAAGATTGAAAATCAATATTACCACAGAGATCAAAATCGAGTTTAAGATGAATATTAGGAGGAAGATAAAATTGAAGATTATAAGATTAAAACTGAAATCTGAGATCAAAACTGAGATAAAAATGAAAATGAACATAATTATCAAGAACAAGGTCAATGTTATAATTAAGAATGCGAATAAGATTAATAACAATTAAAGATCATAATCGAGTTCAAAATTTTCATCATTATTAGATCAATATCAATATCAATATCAAGATTGAAGACCAAGTTTACAAACAAGATCAAAATCGACTTTAAGATTAAGATTAATAAGAAGATAAAGATGAATATCATAAGATGAAGTTTGAAATCATGATTAGAATGAAGATCAACAACATAATCATGAACAAAATCAATATTAAATTGAGATTGCAAAATGATAAACATCAAATATGGATCATAATCAAGATCAACAACCTCATCATTAAAAGATCAAGATAAATATAAATATTAATATCAAGATTGAAAATCAATATTACCACAAAGATCAAAATCGAGTTTAAGATGAATATTAGGAGCAAGATAAAGATGAAGATTATAAGATTAAAACTGAAATCTTAGATCAAAACTGAGATCAATATGAAGATGAAGATAATTATCAAGAATAAAATCAACGTTGTAATTAAGAATGAGAATAAGATTAATAACAATGAAAGATCATAATCGAGTTCAAAATTTTCATCATTATTACATCAATATCAATATCAATATCAAGATTGAAGACCAAGTTTACAAACAAGTTCAAAATCGAGTTTAAGATTAAGATTAAAAAGAAGATAAAGATGAATATCATAAGAAGAAGTTTGAAATCATGATTAAAATGAATATCAACATCATAATCATAAATAAAATCAATATTAAATTAAGATTGCAAAACGATAAACATCAAATATGGATCATAATCAAGATCAACATCCTCATCCTTAAAAGATCAAGATAAATATAAATATTAATATCAAGATTGAAAATCAATATTACCACAGAGATCAAAATCGAGTTTAAGATGAATATTAGGAGGAAGATAAAATTGAAGATTATAAGATTAAAACTGAAATCTGAGATCAAAACTGAGATAAAAATGAAAATGAACATAATTATCAAGAATAAGATTAATGTTATAATTAAGAATGAGAATAAGATTAATAACAATTAAAGAACATAATCGAGTTCAAAATTTTCATCATTATTAGATCAATATCAATATCAATAACAATATCAAGATTGAAGACCAAGTTTACAAACAAGTTCAAAATCGAGTTTAAGATTAAGATTAAAAAGAAGATAAAGATGAATATCATAAGATGAAGATTGAAATCAGGAATAAAATGAAGATCAACATCATGATTATGAACAAAATCAATATTAAATTAAGATTGCAAATTGATAAACAGCAAATATGGATTATAATCAAGATCAACATCCTCATCATTAAAAGATCAAGATAAATATAAATATTAATATCAAGATTGAAAATCAATATTACCACAGAGATCAAAATCGAGTTTAAGATGAATATTAGGAGCAAGATAAAATTGAACATTATAAGATTAAAACTGAAATCTGAGATCAAAACTGACATAAAAATGAAGATGAACATAATTATCAAGAATAAGATCAATGTTATAATTAAGAATGAGAATAAGATTAATAACAATTAAAGATCATAATCGAGTTCAAAATTTTCATCATTATTAGATCAATATCAATATCGTTATCAAGATTGAAGACCAAGTTTACAAACAAGATCAAAATCGAGTTTAAGATTAAGATTAAAAAGATGATAAAGATGAATATCATAAGATGAAGATTGAAATCAGGATTAAAATCAAGATCAACATCATGATCATGAACAAAATCAATATTAAATTAAGATTGCAAACTGATAAACAGCAAATTTGGATCATAATCAAGATCAACATCCTCATCATTAAAAGACCAAGATAAATATAAATATTAATATCAAGATTGAAAATAAATATTACCACAGAGATCAAAATCGAGTTTAAGATGAATATTAGGAGCAAGATAAAATTGAAGATTATAAGATTAAAACAGAAAAATGAGATCAAAACTGAGATAAAAATGAAAATGAACATAATTATCAAGAATAAGATCAATGTTATAATTAAGAATGAGAATAAAATTAATAACAATTAAAGAACATAATCGAGTTCAAAATTTTCATCATTATTAGATCAATATCAATATCAATAACAATATCAAGATTGAAGACCAAGTTTACAAACAAGATCAAAATCGAGTTTAAGATTAATAAAGATGAATATCATAAGATAAAGATTGAAATCAGGAATAAAATGAAGATCAACATCATGATCATGAACAAAATCAATATTAAATTAAGATTGCAAACTGATAAATAGCAAATATGGATCATAATCAAGATCAACATCCTCATCATTAAAAGATCAAGATAAATATAAATATTAATATCAAGATTGAAAATCAATATTACCACAGAGATCAAAATCGAGTTTAAGATGAATATTAGGAGCAAGATAAAATTGAACATTATTAGATTAAAACTGAAATATGAGATCAAAACTGAGATAAAAATGAAGATGAACATAATTATCAATAATAAGATCAATGTTATAATTAAGAATGCGAATAAGATTAATAACAATTAAAGATCATAATCGAGTTCAAAATTTTCATCATTATTAGATCAATATCAATATCAATATCAAGATTGAAGACCAAGTTTACAAACAAGATCAAAATCGAGTTTAAGATTAAAATTAAAAAGAAGATAAAGATGAATATCATAAGATGAAGTTTGATATCTTGATTAAAATGAATATCAACATCATAATCAAGAATAAAATCAATATTAAATTAAGATTGCAAAACGATAAACATCAAATATGGATCATAATCAAGATCAACATCCTCATTATTAAAAGATCAAGATAAATAAAAATATTAATATCAAGATTGAAAATCAATATTACCACAGAGATCAAAATCGAGTTTAAGATTAATATTAGGAGCAAGATAAAGTTGAAAAATATAAGATTTAAACTGAAATCTGAGATCAAAACTGAGATCAAAATGAGATCAAAAATAATTATCAAAATGAAAATGAACATAATTATCAAGAATAACATCAATGTTATAATTAAGAATTAGAATAAGATTAATAACAATTAAAGATCATAATCGAGTTCAAAATTTTCATCATTATTAGATCAATATCAATATCAATAACAATATCAAGATTGAAGACCAAGTTTACAAACAAGATCAAAATCGAGTTTAAGATTAAGATTAAAAAGTAGATAAAGATGAATATCATAAGATGAAGATTGAAATCAGGAATAAAATGAAGATCAATATCATGATCATGAACAAAATTAATATTAAATTAAGATTGCAAACTGATAAACAGCAAATATGGATCAGAATCAAGATCAATATCCTCATCATTAAAAGATCAAGATAAATATAAATTTTAATATCAAGATTGAAAATCAATATTACCACAGAGATAAAAATCGAGTTTAAGATGAATATTAGGAGCAAGATAAAATTGAACATTATAAGATTAAAACTGAAATATGAGATCAAAACTGAGATAAAAATGAAGATGAACATAATTATCAATAATAAGATCAATGTTATAATTAAGAATGCGAATAAGATTAATAACAATTAAAGATCATAATCGAGTTCAAAATTTTCATCATTATTAGATCAATATCAATATCAATATCAAGATTGAAAACCAAGTTTACAAACAAGATCAAAATCGAGTTTAAGATTAAAATTAAAAAGAAGATAAAGATGAATATCATAAGATGAAGTTTGATATCTTGATTAAAATGAATATCAACATCATAATCATGAATAAAATCAATATTAAATTAAGATTGCAAAACGATAAACATCAAATATGGATCATAATCAAGATCAACATCCTCATTATTAAAAGATCAAGATAAATAAAAATATTAATATCAAGATTGAAAATCAATATTACCACAGAGATCAAAATCGAGTTTAAGATTAATATTAGGAGCAAGATAAAGTTGAAAATTATAAGATTCAAACTGAAATCTGAGATCAAAACTGAGATCAAAATGAAAATGAACATAATTATGAAGAATAACATCAATGTTATAATTAAGAATTAGAATAAGATTAATAACAATTAAAGATCATAATCGAGTTCAAAATTTTCATCATTATTAGATCAATATCAATATCAATAACAATATCAAGATTGAAGACCAAGTTTACAAACAAGATCAAAATCGAGTTTAAGATTAAGATTAAAAAGAAGATAAAAATAAATATTATAAGATGAAGTTTGAAATCATGATTAAAATGAAGATCAACAACATAATCATGAACAAAATCAATATTAAATTAAGATTGCAAAATGATAAACATCAAATATGGATCATAATCCAGATCAACATCCTCATCATTAAAAGATCAAGATAAATATAAATATTAATATCAAGATTGAAAATCAATATTACCACATAGATCAAAATCGAGTTTAAGATTAATATTAGGAGCAAAATAAAGTTGAAGATTATAAGATTCAAACTGAAATCTGAGATCAAAATGAAAATGAACATAATTACCAAGAATAACATCAATGTTATAATTAAGAATGAGAATAAGATTAATAACAATTAAAGATCATAATCGAGTTCAAAATTTTCATCATTATTAGATCAATATCAATATCAATATCAAGATTGAAGACCAAGTTTACAAACAAGATCAAAATCGAGTTTAAGATTAAGATTAAAAAGAAGATAAAGATGAATATCATAAGATGAAGATTGAAATCAGGAATAAAATGAAGATCAACATCATGATCATGAACAAAATCAATATTAAATTAAGATTGCAAACTGATAAACAGCAAATATGGATCATAATCAAGATCAACATCCTCATCATTAAAAGATCAAGATAAATATAAATATTAATATCAAGATTGAAAATCAATATTACCACGGAGATCAAAATCGAGTTTAAGATGAATATTAGGAGCAAGATAAAGTTGAAGATTATAAGATTAAAACTGAAATCTGAGATCAAAACTGAGATAAAAAAGAAAATGAACATAATTATCAAGAATAAGATCAATGTTATAATTAAGAATGAGAATAAGATTAATAACAATTAAAGAACATAATCGAGTTCAAAATTTTCATCATTATTAGATCAATATCAATATCAATAACAATATCAAGATTGAAGGCCAAGTTTACAAACAAGATCAAAATCGAGTTTAAGATTAAGATTAAAAAGAAGATAAAGATGAATATCATAAGATGAAGATTGAAATCAGGAATAAAATGAAGATCAACATCATGATTATGAACAAAATCAATATTAAATTAAGATTGCAAATTGATAAACAGCAAATATGGATTATAATCAAGATCAACATCCTCATCATTAAAAGATCAAGATAAATATAAATATTAATATCAAGATTGAAAATCAATATTACCACAGAGATCAAAATCGAGTTTAAGATGAATATTAGGAGCAAGATAAAATTGAACATTATAAGATTAAAACTGAAATATGAGATCAAAACTGACATAAAAATGAAGATGAACATAATTATCAAGAATAAGATCAATGTTATAATTAAGAATGAGAATAAGATTAATAACAATTAAAGATCATAATCGAGTTCAAAATTTTCATCATTATTGGATCAATATCAATATCAATATCAAGATTGAAGACCAAGTTTACAAACAAGATCAAAATCGAGTTTAAGATTAAGATTAAAAAGAAGATAAAGATGAATATCATAAGATGAAGATTGAAATCAGGATTAAAATCAAGATCAACATCATGATCATGAACAAAATCAATATTAAATTAAGATTGCAAACTGATAAACAGCAAATATGGATCATAATCAAGATCAACATCCTCATCATTAAAAGATCAAGATAAATATAAATCTTAATATCAAGATTGAAAATAAATATTACCACAGAGATCAAAATCGAGTTTAAGATGAATATTAGGAGCAAGATAAAATTGAAGATTATAAGATTAAAACTGAAATATGAGATCAAAACTGAGATAAAAATGAAAATGAACATAATTATCAAGAATAAGATCAATGTTATAATTAAGAATGCGAATAAGATTAATAACAATTAAAGATCATAATCGAGTTCAAAATTTTCATCATTATTAGATCAATATCAATATCAATATCAATATCAAGATTGAAGACCAAGTTTACAAACAAGATCAAAATCGACTTTAAGATTAAGATTAAAAAGAAGATAATGATGAATATCATAAGATGAAGTTTGAAATCATGATTAGAATGAAGATCAACAACATAATCATGAACAAAATCAATATTAAATTGAGATTGCAAAATGATAAACATCAAATATGGATCATAATCAAGATCAACAACCTCATCATTAAAAGATCCAGATAAATATAAATATTAATATCAAGATTGAAAATCAATATTACCACAGAGATCAAAATCGAGTTTAAGTTGAATATTAGGAGCAAGATAAAGATGAAGATTATAAGATTAAAACTGAAATCTGAGATCAAAACTGAGATCAATATGAAGATTAGATAATTATCAAGAATAAAATCAACATTGAAATTAAGAATGAGAATAAGATTAATAACAATTAAAGATCATAATCGAGTTCAAAATTTTCATCATTATTACATCAATATCAATATCAATATCAAGATTGAAGACCAAGTTTACAAACAAGTTCAAAATCGAGTTTAAGATTAAGATTAAAAAGAAGATAAAGATGAATATCATAAGATGAAGTTTGAAATCTTGATTAAAATGAATATCAACATCATAATCATAAATAAAATCAATATTAAATTAATATTGCAAAACGATAAACATCAAATATGGATCATAATCAAGATCAACATCCTCATCCTTAAAAGATCAAGATAAATATAAATATTAATATCAAGATTGAAAATCAATATTACCACAGAGATCAAAATCGAGTTTAAGATGAATATTAGGAGCAAGATAAAGATAAAGATTATATGATTAAAACTGAAATCTGAGTTCGAAACTGAGATCAAAATATGAATGAACATAATTATCAAGAATAAGATCAATGTTATAATTAAGAATGCGAATAAGATTAATAACAATTAAAGATCATAATCGAGTTCAAAATTTTCATCATTATTAAATCAATATCAATATCAATAACAATATCAAGATTGAAGACCACGTTCACAAACAAGATCAAAATCGAGTTTAAGATTAAGATTAAAAAGAAGATAAAGATAAATATCATAAGATGAAGTTTGAAATCATGATTAAAATGAAGATCAACAACATAATCATGAACAAAATCAATATAAAATTAAGATTGCAAAATGATAAACATCAAATATGAATCATAATCAAGATCAACATCCTCATCATTAAAAGATCAAGATAAATATAAATATTAATATCAAGATTGAAAATCAATATTACCACATAGATCAAAATCGAGTTTAAGTTGAATATTATGAGCAAGATAAAGTTGAAGATTATAAGATTCAAACTGAAATCTGAGATCAAAACTGAGATCAAAATGAAAATGAACATAATTATCAAGAATAAGATCAATGTTATAATTAAGAATGAGAATAAGATTAATAACAATTAAAGAACATAATCGAGTTCAAAATTTTCATCATTATTAGATCAATATCAATATCAATCACAATATCAAGATTGAAGGCCAAGTTTACAAACAAGATCAAAATCCAGTTTAAGATTAAGATTAAAAAAAAGATAAAGATGAATATCATAAGATGAAGATTGAAATCATAATTAAAATCAAGATCAACATCATGATCATGAACAAAATCAATATTAAATTAAGATTGCAAACTGATAAACAGCAAATATGGATCATAATCAAGATCAACATCCTCATCATTAAAAGATCAAGATAAATATAAATATTAATATCAAGATTGAAAATCAATATTACCACAGAGATCAAAATCGAGTTTAAGATGAATATTAGGAGGAAGATAAAATTGAAGATTATAAGATTAAAACTGAAATCTGAGATCAAAACTGAGATAAAAATGAAAATGAACATAATTATCAAGAATAAGATCAATGTTATAATTAAGAATGAGAATAAGATTAATAACAATTAAAGAACATAATCGAGTTCAAAATTTTCATCATTATTAGATCAATATCAATATCAATATCAATATCAAGATTGAAGACCAAGATTACAAACAAGTTCAAAATCGAGTTTAAGATTAAGATTAAAAAGAAGATAAAGATGAATATCATAAGATGAAGTTTGAAATCTTGATTAAAATGAATATCAACATCATAATCATAAATAAAATCAATGTTAAATTAAGATGGCAAAACGATAAACATTAAATATGGATCATAATCAAGATCAACATCCTCATCCTTAAAAGATCAAGATAAATATAAATATTAATATCAAGATTGAAAATCAATATTACCACAGAGATCAAAATCGAGTTTAAGATGAATATTAGGAGGAAGATAAAATTGAAGATTATAAGATTAAAACTGAAATCTGAGATCAAAACTGAGATAAAAATGAAAATGAACATAATTATCAAGAACAAGGTCAATGTTATAATTAAGAATGCGAATAAGATTAATAACAATTAAAGATCATAATCGAGTTCAAAATTTTCATCATTATTAGATCAATATCAATATCAATATCAAGATTGAAGACCAAATTTACAAACAAGATCAAAATCGACTTTAAGATTAAGATTAATAAGAAGATAAAGATGAATATCATAAGATGAAGTTTGAAATCATGATTAGAATGAAGATCAACAACATAATCATGAACAAAATCAATATTAAATTGAGATTGCAAAATGATAAACATCAAATATGGATCATAATCAAGATCAACAACCTCATCATTAAAAGATCAAGATAAATATAAATATTAATATCAAGATTGAAAATCAATATTACCACAAAGATCAAAATCGAGTTTAAGATGAATATTAGGAGCAAGATAAAGATGAAGATTATAAGATTAAAACTGAAATCTTAGATCAAAACTGAGATCAATATGAAGATGAAGATAATTATCAAGAATAAAATCAACGTTGTAATTAAGAATGAGAATAAGATTAATAACAATGAAAGATCATAATCGAGTTCAAAATTTTCATCATTATTACATCAATATCAATATCAATATCAAGATTGAAGACCAAGTTTACAAACAAGTTCAAAATCGAGTTTAAGATTAAGATTAAAAAGAAGATAAAGATGAATATCATAAGAAGAAGTTTGAAATCATGATTAAAATGAATATCAACATCATAATCATAAATAAAATCAATATTAAATTAAGATTGCAAAACGATAAACATCAAATATGGATCATAATCAAGATCAACATCCTCATCCTTAAAAGATCAAGATAAATATAAATATTAATATCAAGATTGAAAATCAATATTACCACAGAGATCAAAATCGAGTTTAAGATGAATATTAGGAGGAAGATAAAATTGAAGATTATAAGATTAAAACTGAAATCTGAGATCAAAACTGAGATAAAAATGAAAATGAACATAATTATCAAGAACAAGGTCAATGTTATAATTAAGAATGAGAATAAGATTAATAACAATTAAAGAACATAATCGAGTTCAAAATTTTCATCATTATTAGATCAATATCAATATCAATAACAATATCAAGATTGAAGACCAAGTTTACAAACAAGTTCAAAATCGAGTTTAAGATTAAGATTAAAAAGAAGATAAAGATGAATATCATAAGATGAAGATTGAAATCAGGAATAAAATGAAGATCAACATCATGATTATGAACAAAATCAATATTAAATTAAGATTGCAAATTGATAAACAGCAAATATGGATTATAATCAAGATCAACATCCTCATCATTAAAAGATCAAGATAAATATAAATATTAATATAAAGATTGAAAATCAATATTACCACAGAGATCAAAATCGAGTTTGAGATGAATATTAGGAGCAAGATAAAATTGAACATTATAAGATTAAAACTGAAATCTGAGATCAAAACTGACATAAAAATGAAGATGAACATAATTATCAAGAATAAGATCAATGTTATAATTAAGAATGAGAATAAGATTAATAACAATTAAAGATCATAATCGAGTTCAAAATTTTCATCATTATTAGATCAATATCAATATCAATATCAAGATTGAAGACCAAGTTTACAAACAAGATCAAAATCGAGTTTAAGATTAAGATTAAAAAGATGATAAAGATGAATATCATAAGATGAAGATTGAAATCAGGATTAAAATCAAGATCAACATCATGATCATGAACAAAATCAATATTAAATTAAGATTGCAAACTGATAAACAGCAAATTTGGATCATAATCAAGATCAACATCCTCATCATTAAAAGATCAAGATAAATATAAATATTAATATCAAGATTGAAAATAAATATTACCACAGAGATCAAAATCGAGTTTAAGATGAATATTAGGAGCAAGATAAAATTGAAGATTATAAGATTAAAACTGAAAAATGAGATCAAAACTGAGATAAAAATGAAAATGAACATAATTATCAAGAATAAGATCAATGTTATAATTAAGAATGAGAATAAGATTAATAACAATTAAAGAACATAATCGAGTTCAAAATTTTCATCATTATTAGATCAATATCAATATCAATAACAATATCAAGATTGAAGACCAAGTTTACAAACAAGATCAAAATCGAGTTTAAGATTAATAAAGATGAATATCATAAGATAAAGATTGAAATCAGGAATAAAATGAAGATCAACATCATGATCATGAACAAAATCAATATTAAATTAAGATTGCAAACTGATAAACAGCAAATATGGATCATAATCAAGATCAACATCCTCATCATTAAAAGATCAAGATAAATATAAATATTAATATCAAGATTGAAAATCAATATTACCACAGAGATCAAAATCGAGTTTAAGATGAATATTAGGAGCAAGATAAAATTGAACATTATAAGATTAAAACTGAAATATGAGATCAAAACTGAGATAAAAATGAAGATGAACATAATTATCAATAATAAGATCAATGTTATAATTAAGAATGCGAATAAGATTAATAACAATTAAAGATCATAATCGAGTTCAAAATTTTCATCATTATTAGATCAATATCAATATCAATATCAAGATTGAAGACCAAGTTTACAAACAAGATCAAAATCGAGTTTAAGATTAAAATTAAAAAGAAGATAAAGATGAATATCATAAGATGAAGTTTGATATCTTGATTAAAATGAATATCAACATCATAATCAAGAATAAAATCAATATTAAATTAAGATTGCAAAACGATAAACATCAAATATGGATCATAATCAAGATCAACATCCTCATTATTAAAAGATCAAGATAAATAAAAATATTAATATCAAGATTGAAAATCAATATTACCACAGAGATCAAAATCGAGTTTAAGATTAATATTAGGAGCAAGACAAAGTTGAAAAATATAAGATTTAAACTGAAATCTGAGATCAAAACTGAGATCAAAATGAGATCAAAAATAATTATCAAAATGAAAATGAACATAATTATCAAGAATAACATCAATGTTATAATTAAGAATTAGAATAAGATTAATAACAATTAAAGATCATAATCGAGTTCAAAATTTTCATCATTATTAGATCAATATCAATATCAATAACAATATCAAGATTGAAGACCAAGTTTACAAACAAGATCAAAATCGAGTTTAAGATTAAGATTAAAAAGTAGATAAAGATGAATATCATAAGATGAAGATTGAAATCAGGAATAAAATGAAGATCAATATCATGATCATGAACAAAATTAATATTAAATTAAGATTGCAAACTAATAAACAGCAAATATGGATCATAATCAAGATCAATATCCTCATCATTAAAAGATCAAGATAAATATAAATTTTAATATCAAGATTGAAAATCAATATTACCACAGAGATAAAAATCGAGTTTAAGATGAATATTAGGAGCAAGATAAAATTGAACATTATAAGATTAAAACTGAAATATGAGATCAAAACTGAGATAAAAATGAAGATGAACATAATTATCAATAATAAGATCAATGTTATAATTAAGAATGCGAATAAGATTAATAACAATTAAAGATCATAATCGAGTTCAAAATTTTCATCATTATTAGATCAATATCAATATCAATATCAAGATTGAAAACCAAGTTTACAAACAAGATCAAAATCGAGTTTAAGATTAAAATTAAAAAGAAGATAAAGATGAATATCATAAGATGAAGTTTGATATCTTGATTAAAATGAATATCAACATCATAATCATGAATAAAATCAATATTAAATTAAGATTGCAAAACGATAAACATCAAATATGGATCATAATCAAGATCAACATCCTCATTATTAAAAGATCAAGATAAATAAAAATATTAATATCAAGATTGAAAATCAATATTACCACAGAGATCAAAATCGAGTTTAAGATTAATATTAGGAGCAAGATAAAGTTGAAAATTATAAGATTCAAACTGAAATCTGAGATCAAAACTGAGATCAAAATGAAAATGAACATAATTATGAAGAATAACATCAATGTTATAATTAAGAATTAGAATAAGATTAATAACAATTAAAGATCATAATCGAGTTCAAAATTTTCATCATTATTAGATCAATATCAATATCAATAACAATATCAAGATTGAAGACCAAGTTTACAAACAAGATCAAAATCGAGTTTAAGATTAAGATTAAAAAGAAGATAAAAATAAATATTATAAGATGAAGTTTGAAATCATGATTAAAATGAAGATCAACAACATAATCATGAACAAAATCAATATTAAATTAAGATTGCAAAATGATAAACATCAAATATGGATCATAATCCAGATCAACATCCTCATCATTAAAAGATCAAGATAAATATAAATATTAATATCAAGATTGAAAATCAATATTACCACATAGATCAAAATCGAGTTTAAGATTAATATTAGGAGCAAAATAAAGTTGAAGATTATAAGATTCAAACTGAAATCTGAGATCAAAATGAAAATGAACATAATTACCAAGAATAACATCAATGTTATAATTAAGAATGAGAATAAGATTAATAACAATTAAAGATCATAATCGAGTTCAAAATTTTCATCATTATTAGATCAATATCAATATCAATATCAAGATTGAAGACCAAGTTTACAAACAAGATCAAAATCGAGTTTAAGATTAAGATTAAAAAGAAGATAAAGATGAATATCATAAGATGAAGATTGAAATCAGGAATAAAATGAAGATCAACATCATGATCATGAACAAAATCAATATTAAATTAAGATTGCAAACTGATAAACAGCAAATATGGATCATAATCAAGATCAACATCCTCATCATTAAAAGATCAAGATAAATATAAATATTAATATCAAGATTGAAAATCAATATTACCACGGAGATCAAAATCGAGTTTAAGATGAATATTAGGAGCAAGATAAAGTTGAAGATTATAAGATTAAAACTGAAATCTGAGATCAAAACTGAGATAAAAAAGAAAACGAACATAATTATCAAGAATAAGATCAATGTTATAATTAAGAATGAGAATAAGATTAATAACAATTAAAGAACATAATCGAGTTCAAAATTTTCATCATTATTAGATCAATATCAATATCAATAACAATATCAAGATTGAAGGCCAAGTTTACAAACAAGATCAAAATTGAGTTTAAGATTAAGATTAAAAAGAAGATAAAGATGAATATCATAAGATGAAGATTGAAATCAGGAATAAAATGAAGATCAACATCATGATTATGAACAAAATCAATATTAAATTAAGATTGCAAATTGATAAACAGCAAATATGGATTATAACCAAGATCAACATCCTCATCATTAAAAGATCAAGATAAATATAAATATTAATATCAAGATTGAAAATCAATATTACCACAGAGATCAAAATCGAGTTTAAGATGAATATTAGGAGCAAGATAAAATTGAACATTATAAGATTAAAACTGAAATATGAGATCAAAACTGACATAAAAATGAAGATGAACATAATTATCAAGAATAAGATCAATGTTATAATTAAGAATGAGAATAAGATTAATAACAATTAAAGATCATAATCGAGTTCAAATTTTTCATCATTATTGGATCAATATCAATATCAATATCAAGATTGAAGACCAAGTTTACAAACAAGATCAAAATCGAGTTTAAGATTAAGATTAAAAAGAAGATAAAGATGAATATCATAAGATGAAGATTGAAATCAGGATTAAAATCAAGATCAACATCATGATCATGAACAAAATCAATATTAAATTAAGATTGCAAACTGATAAACAGCAAATATGGATCATAATCAAGATCAACATCCTCATCATTAAAAGATCAAGATAAATATAAATCTTAATATCAAGATTGAAAATAAATATTACCACAGAGATCAAAATCGAGTTTAAGATGAATATTAGGAGCAAGATAAAATTGAAGATTATAAGATTAAAACTGAAATATGAGATCAAAACTGAGATAAAAATGAAAATGAACATAATTATCAAGAATAAGATCAATGTTATAATTAAGAATGCGAATAAGATTAATAACAATTAAAGATCATAATCGAGTTCAAAATTTTCATCATTATTAGATCAATATCATTATCAATATCAAGATTGAAGACCAAGTTTACAAACAAGATCAAAATCGAGTTTAAGATTAAAATTAAAAAGAAGATAAAGATGAATATCATAAGATGAAGTTTGAAATCTTGATTAAAATGAATATCAAAATCATAATCATGAACAAAATCAATATTAAATTAAGATTGCAAAACGATAAACATCAAATATAGATCATAATCAAGATCAACATCCTCATTATTAAAAGATCAAGATAAATAAAAATATTAATATCAAGATTGAAAATCAATGTTACCACAGAGATCAAAATCGAGTTTAAGATTAATATTAGGAGCAAGAAAAAATTGAAGATTATAAGATTAAAACTGAAATCTGAGATCAAAACTGAGATCAAAATGAAATTGAACATAATTATCAAGAATAACATCAATGTTATAATTAAGAATGAGAATAAGATTAATAACAATTATAGAACATAATCGAGTTCAAAATTTTCATCATTATTAGATCAATATCAATATCAATAACAATATCAAGATGGAAGACCAAGTTTACAAACAAGATCAAAATCGAATTTAAGATTAAGATTAAAAAGAAGATAAAGATGAATATGATAAGATGAAGATTGAAATCATGATTAAAATCAAGATCAACATCATGATCATGAACAAAATCAAAATTAAATTTATATTGCAAAATGATAAACATCAAATATGGATCATAATCAAGATCAACATCCTCCTCATTAAAAGATCAAGATAAATATAAATATTAATATCAAGATTGAAAATCAATATTACTACGGAGATCAAAATCGAGTTTAAGATTAATATTAGGAGCAAGATAAAGTTGAAGATTATAAGATTCAAACTGAAATCTGAGATCAAAACTAAGATCAAAATGAAAATGAATATTATTATCAAGAATAACATCAATGTTATAATTAAGAATTAGAATAAGATTAATAACAATTAAAGATCATAATCGAGTTCAAAATTTTTATCATTATTAGATCAATATCAATATCAATAACAATATCAAGATTGAAGACCAAGTTTACAAACAAGATCAAAATCGATTTTAAGATTAAGATTAAAAAGAAGATAAAGATAAATATCATGAGATGAAGTTTGAAATCATGATTAAAATGAAGATCAACAACATAATCTTGAACAAAATCAATATTAAATATAGATTGCAAAATGATAAACATCAAATATGGATCATAATCAAGATCAACATACTCATGATTAAAAGATCAGATAAATATAAATATTAATATCAAGATTGAAAATCAATATTACCACGGAGATCAAAATCGAGTTTAAGATTAATATTAGGAGCAAGATAAAATTGAATATTATAAGATTAAAACTGAAATCTGAGATCAAAAATGAGATCAAAATGAAATTGAACATATCAAGAATAACATCAATGTTATAATTAAGAATGAGAATAAGATTAATAACAATTATAGAACATAATCGAGTTCAAAATTTTCATCATTATTAGATCAATATCAATATCAATAACAATATCAAGATGGAAGACCAAGTTTACAAACAAGATCAAAATCGAGTTTAAGATTAAGATTAAAAAGAAGATAAAGATGAAAATCATAAGATGAAGATTGAAATCATGATTAAAATCAAGATCAACATCATGATCATGAACTAAATCAAAATTAAATTTTGATTGCAAAATGATAAACATCAAATATGGATCATAATCAAGATCAACATCCTCCTCATTAAAAGATCAAGATAAATATAAATATTAATATCAAGATTGAAAATCAATATTACTACGGAAATCAAAATCGAGTTTAAGATTAATATTAGGAGCAAGATAAAGTTGAAGATTATAAGATTCAAACTGAAATCTGAGATCAAAACTAAGATCAAAATGAAAATGAATATAATTATCAAGAATAACATCAATGTTATAATTAAGAATTAGAATAAGATTAATAACAATTAAAGATCATAATCGAGTTCAAAATTTTTATCATTATTAGATCAATATCAATATCAATAACAATATCAAGATTGAAGACCAAGTTTACAAACAAGATCAAAATCGATTTTAAGATTAAGATTAAAAAGAAGATAAAGAAAAATATCATGAGATGAAGTTTGAAATCATGATTAAAATGAAGATCAACAACATAATCTTGAACAAAATCAATATTAAATATTGATTGCAAAATGATAAACATCAAATATGGATCATAATCAAGATCAACATACTCATCATTAAAAGATCAGATAAATATAAATATTAATATCAAGATTGAAAATCAATATTACCACAGAGATCAAAATCGAGTTTAAGATTAATATTAGGAGCAAGATAAAATTGAATATTATAAGATTAAAACTGAAATCTGAGATCAAAAATGAGATCAAAATGAAATTTATCTTATAATTATGTTTAATATTGATTTTGTTCAATATTACAAACAAGATCAAAATCGAGTTTAAGATTAAGATTAAAAAGAAGATAAAGATGAAAATCATAAGATGAAGATTGAAATCATGATTAAAATCAAGATCAACATCATGATCATGAACTAAATCAAAATTAAATTTAGATTGCAAAATGATAAACATCAAATATGGATCATAATCAAGATCAACATCCTCCTCATTAAAAGATCAAGATAAATATAAATATTAATATCAAGATTGAAAATCAATATTACTACGGAGATCAAAATCGAGTTTAAGATTAATATTAGGAGCAAGATAAAGTTGAAGATTATAAGATTCAAACTGAAATCTGAGATCAAAACTAATATCAAAATGAAAATGAACATAATTATCAAGAATAACATCAATGTTATAATTAAGAATGAGAATAAGATTAATAACAATTAAAGATCATAATCGAGTTCAAAATTTTCATCATTATTAGATCAATATCAATATCAATAACAATATCAAGATTGAAGACCAAGTTTACAAACAAGATCAAAATCGAGTTTAAGATTAAGATTAAAAAGAAAATAAAGATAAATATCATAAGATGAAGTTTGAAATCATGATTAAAATGAAGATTGCAAAATGATAAACATCAAATGTGGATCATAATCAAGATCAACATCCTCATCATTAAAAGATCAAGATAAATATAAATATTAATATCAAGATTGAAAATCAATATTACCACAGAGATCAAAATCGAGTTTAAGATTAATATTAGGAGCAAGATAAAATTGAAGATTATAAGATTAAAACTGAAATCTGAGATCAAAACTGAGATCAAAATGAAATTGAACATAATTATCAATAATAACATCAATGTTATAATTAAGAATGAGAATAAGATTAATAACAACTATAGAACATAATCGAGTTCAAAATTTTCATCATTATTAGATCAATATCAATATCAATAACAATATCAAGATGGAAGACCAAGTTTACAAACAAGATCAAAATCGAGTTTAAGATTAAGATTAAAAAGAAAATAAAGATAAATATCATAAGATGAAGTTTGAAATCATGATTAAAATGAAGATCAACAACATAATCTTGAACAAAATCAATATTAAATAAAGATCGCAAAATGATAAACATCAAATATGGATCATAATCGAGTTCAACATCCTCATCATTAAAAGATCAAGATAAATATAAATATTAATATCAAGATTGAAAATCAAGTTTAAGATTAAGATTAAAAAGAAGATAAAGATGAAAATCATAAGATGAAGATTGAAATCATGATTAAAATCAAGATCAACATCATGATCATGAACTAAATCAAAATTAAATTTAGATTGCAAAATGATAAACATCAAATATGGATCATAATCAAGATCAACATCCTCCTCATTAAAAGATCAAGATAAATATAAATATTAATATCAAGATTGAAAATCAATATTACTACGGAGATCAAAATCGAGTTTAAGATTAATATTAGGAGCAAGATAAAGTTGAAGATTATAAGATTCAAACTGAAATCTGAGAACAAAACTAATATCAAAATGAAAATGAACATAATTATCAAGAATAACATCAATGTTATAATTAAGAATGAGAATAAGATTAATAACAATTAAAGATCATAATCGAGTTCAAAATTTTCATCATTATTAGATCAATATCAATATCAATAACAATATCAAGATTGAAGACCAAGTTTACAAACAAGATCAAAATCGAGTTTAAGATTAAGATTAAAAAGAAAATAAAGATAAATATCATAAGATGAAGTTTGAAATCATGATTAAAATGAAGATCAACAACATAATCTTGAACAAAATCAATATTAAATAAAGATCGCAAAATGATAAACATCAAATATGGATCATAATCGAGTTCAACATCCTCATCATTAAAAGATCAAGATAAATATAAATATTAATATCAAGATTGAAAATCAAGTTTAAGATTAAGATTAAAAAGAAGATAAAGATGAAAATCATAAGATGAAGATTGAAATCATGATTAAAATCAAGATCAACATCATGATCATGAAGTAAATCAAAATTAAATTTAGATTGCAAAATGATAAACATCAAATATGGATCATAATCAAGATCAACATCCTCCTCATTAAAAGATCAAGATAAATATAAATATTAATATCAAGATTGAAAATCAATATTACTACGGAGATCAAAATCGAGTTTAAGATTAATATTAGGAGCAAGATAAAGTTGAAGATTATAAGATTCAAACTGAAATCTGAGAACAAAACTAATATCAAAATGAAAATGAACATAATTATCAAGAATAACATCAATGTTATAATTAAGAATGAGAATAAGATTAATAACAATTAAAGATCATAATCGAGTTCAAAATTTTCATAATTATTAGATCAATATCAATATCAATAACAATATCAAGATTGAAGACCAAGTTTACAAACAAGATCAAAAACGAGTTTAAGATTAAGATTAAAAAGAAAATAAAGATAAATATCATAAGATGAAGTTTGAAATCATGATTAAAATGAAGATCAACAACATAATCTTGAACAAAATCAATATTAAATTAAGATTGCAAAATGATAAACATCAAATGTGGATCATAATCAAGATCAACATCCTCATCATTAAAAGATCAAGATAAATATAAATATTAATATCAAGATTGAAAATCAATATTACCACAGAGATCAAAATCGAGTTTAAGATTAATATTAGGAGCAAGATAAAATTGAAGATTATAAGATTAAAACTGAAATCTGAGATCAAAACTGAGATCAAAATGAAATTGAACATAATTATCAATAATAACATCAATGTTATAATTAAGAATGAGAATAAGATTAATAACAACTATAGAACATAATCGAGTTCAAAATTTTCATCATTATTAGATCAATATCAATATCAATAACAATATCAAGATGGAAGACCAAGTTTACAAACAAGATCAAAATCGAGTTTAAGATTAAGATTAAAAAGAAAATAAAGATAAATATCATAAGATGAAGTTTGAAATCATGATTAAAATGAAGATCAACAACATAATCTTGAACAAAATCAATATTAAATAAAGATCGCAAAATGATAAACATCAAATATGGATCATAATCGAGTTCAACATCCTCATCATTAAAAGATCAAGATAAATATAAATATTAATATCAAGATTGAAAATCAAGTTTAAGATTAAGATTAAAAAGAAGATAAAGATGAAAATCATAAGATGAAGATTGAAATCATGATTAAAATCAAGATCAACATCATGATCATGAACTAAATCAAAATTAAATTTAGATTGCAAAATGATAAACATCAAATATGGATCATAATCAAGATCAACATCCTCCTCATTAAAAGATCAAGATAAATATAAATATTAATATCAAGATTGAAAATCAATATTACTACGGAGATCAAAATCGAGTTTAAGATTAATATTAGGAGCAAGATAAAGTTGAAGATTATAAGATTCAAACTGAAATCTGAGATCAAAACTAATATCAAAATGAAAATGAACATAATTATCAAGAATAACATCAATGTTATAATTAAGAATGAGAATAAGATTAATAACAATTAAAGATCATAATCGAGTTCAAAATTTTCATCATTATTAGATCAATATCAATATCAATAACAATATCAAGATTGAAGACCAAGTTTACAAACAAGATCAAAATCGTGTTTAAGATTAAGATTAAAAAGAAAATAAAGATAAATATCATAAGATGAAGTTTGAAATCATGATTAAAATGAAGATCAACAACATAATCTTGAACAAAATCAATATTAAATTAAGATTGCAAAATGATAAACATCAAATGTGGATCATAATCAAGATCAACATCCTCATCATTAAAAGATCAAGATAAATATAAATATTAATATCAAGATTGAAAATCAATATTACCACAGAGATCAAAATCGAGTTTAAGATTAATATTAGGAGCAAGATAAAATTGAAGATTATAAGATTAAAACTGAAATCTGAGATCAAAATGAAATTGAACATAATTATCAATAATAACATCAATGTTATAATTAAGAATGAGAATAAGATTAATAACAACTATAGAACATAATCGAGTTCAAAATTTTCATCATTATTAGATCAATATCAATATCAATAACAATATCAAGATGGAAGACCAAGTTTACAAACAAGATCAAAATCGAGTTTAAGATTAAGATTAAAAAGAAAATAAAGATAAATATCATAAGATGAAGTTTGAAATCATGATTAAAATGAAGATCAACAACATAATCTTGAACAAAATCAATATTAAATAAAGATCGCAAAATGATAAACTTCAAATATGGATCATAATCGAGTTCAACATCCTCATCATTAAAAGATCAAGATAAATATAAATATTAATATCAAGATTGAAAATCAAGTTTAAGATTAAGATTAAAAAGAAGATAAAGATGAAAATCATAAGATGAAGATTGAAATCTTGATTAAAATCAAGATCAACATCATGATCATGAACTAAATCAAAATTAAATTTAGATTGCAAAATGATAAACATCAAATATGGATCATAATCAAGATCAACATCCTCCTCATTAAAAGATCAAGATAAATATAAATATTAATATCAAGATTGAAAATCAATATTACTACGGAGATCAAAATCGAGTTTAAGATTAATATTAGGAGCAAGATAAAGTTGAAGATTATAAGATTCAAACTGAAATCTGAGATCAAAACTAAGATCAAAATGAAAATGAACATAATTATCAAGAATAACATCAATGTTATAATTAAGAATGAGAATAAGATTAATAACAATTAAAGATCATAATCGAGTTCAAAATTTTCATCATTATTAGATCAATATCAATATCAATAACAATATCAAGATTGAAGACCAAGTTTACAAACAAGATCAAAATCGAGTTTAAGATTAAGATTAAAAAGTAAATAAAGATAAATATCATAAGATGAAGTTTGAAATCATGATTAAAATGAAGATCAACAACATAATCTTGAACAAAATCAATATTAAATTAAGATTGCAAAATGATAAACATCAAATGTGGATCATAATCAAGATCAACATCCTCATCATTAAAAGATCAAGATAAATATAAATATTAATATCAAGATTGAAAATCAATATTACCACAGAGATCAAAATCGAGTTTAAGATTAATATTAGGAGCAAGATAAAATTGAAGATTATAAGATTAAAACTGAAATCTGAGATCAAAACTGAGATCAAAATGAAATTGAACATAATTATCAATAATAACATCAATGTTATAATTAAGAATGAGAATAAGATTAATAACAACTATAGAACATAATCGAGTTCAAAATTTTCATCATTATTAGATCAATATCAATATCAATAACAATATCAAGATGGAAGACCAAGTTTACAAACAAGATCAAAATCGAGTTTAAGATTAAGATTAAAAAGAAAATAAAGATAAATATCATAAGATTAAGTTTGAAATCATGATTAAAATGGAGATCAAATAACATAATCTTGAACAAAATCAATATTAAATTAAGATTGCAAAATGATAAACATCAAATGTGGATCATAATCAAGATCAAGATCCTCATCATTAAAAGATCAAGATAAATATAAATATTAATATCAAGATTGAAAATCAATATTACCACAGAGATCAAAATCGAGTTTAAGATTAATATTAGGAGCAAGATAAAATTGAAGATTATAAGATTAAAACTGAAATCTGAGATCAAAACTGAGATCCAAATGAAATTGAACATAATTATCAATAATAACATCAATGTTATAATTAAGAATGAGAATAAGATTAATAACAACTATAGAACATAATCGAGTTCAAAATTTTCATCATTATTAGATCAATATCAATATCAATAACAATATCAAGATGGAAGACCAAGTTTACAAACAAGATCAAAATCGAGTTTAAGATTAAGATTAAAAAGAAGATAAAGATGAAAATCATAAGATGAAGATTGAAATCATGATTAAAATCAAGATCAACATCATGATCATGAACTAAATCAAAATTAAATTTAGATTGCAAAATGATAAACATCAAATATGGATCATAATCAAGATCAACATCCTCATCATTAAAAGATCAAGATAAATTTAAATTTTAATATCAAGATTGAAAATCAATATTACCACGGAGATCAAAATCGAGTTTAAGATTAATATTAGGAGCAAGATAAAGTTGAAGATTATAAGATTAAAACTGAAATCTGAGATCAAAACTGAGATCAAAATGAAATTGAACATAATTATCAATAATAACATCAATGTTATAATTAAGAATGAGAATAAGATTAATAACAACTATAGAACATAATCGAGTTCAAAATTTTCATCATTATTAGATCAATATCAATATCAATAACAATATCAAGATTGAAGACCAAGTTTACAAACAAGATCAAAATCGAGTTTAAGATTAAGATTAAAAAGAAGATAAAGATAAATATCATAAGATGAAGTTTGAAATCATGATTAAAATGAAGATCAACAACATAATCTTGAACAAAATCAATATTAAATAAAGATCGCAAAATGATAAACATCAAATATGGATCATAATCAAGATCAACATCCTCATCATTAAAAGATCAAGATAAATATAAATATTAATATCAAGATTGAAAATCAATATTACCACAGGAATCAAAATCGAGTTTAAGATTAATATTAGGAGCAAGATAAAATTGAAGATTATAAGATTAAAACTGAAATCTGAGATCAAAACTGAGATCAAAATGAAATTGAACATAATTATCAATAATAACATCAATGTTATAATTAAGAATGAGAATAAGATTAATAACAACTATAGAACATAATCGAGTACAAAATTTTCATCATTATTAGATCAATATCAATATCAATAACAATATCAAGATGGAAGACCAAGTTTACAAACAAGATCAAAATCGAGTTTAAGATTAAGATTAAAAAGAAGATAAAGATTAAAATCATAAGATGAAGATTGAAATCATGATTAAAATCAAGATCAACATCATGATCATGAACTAAATCAAAATTAAATTTAGATTGCAAAATGATAAACATCAAATATGGATCATAATCAAGATCAACATCCTCATCATTAAAAGATCAAGATAAATATAAATATTAATATCAAGATTGAAAATCAATATTACCACGGAGATCAAAATCGAGTTTAAGATTAATATTAGGAGCAAGATAAAGTTGAAGATTATAAGATTCAAACTGAAATCTGAGATCAAAACTGAGATCAAAATGAAAATGAACATAATTATCAAGAATAACATCAATGTTATAATTAAGAATTAGAATAAGATTAATAACAATTAAAGATCATAATCGAGTTCAAAATTTTCATCATTATTAGATCAATATCAATATCAATAACAATATCAAGATTGAAGACCAAGTTTACAAACAAGATCAAAATCGAGTTTAAGATTAAGATTAAAAAGAAAATAAAGATAAATATCATAAGATTAAGTTTGAAATCATGATTAAAATGGAGATCAAATAACATAATCTTGAACAAAATCAATATTAAATTAAGATTGCAAAATGATAAACATCAAATGTGGATCATAATCAAGATCAACATCCTCATCATTAAAAGATCAAGATAAATATAAATATTAATATCAAGATTGAAAATCAATATTACCACAGGAATCAAAATCGAGTTTAAGATTAATATTAGGAGCAAGATAAAATTGAAGATTATAAGATTAAAACTGAAATCTGAGATCAAAACTGAGATCAAAATGAAATTGAACATAATTATCAATAATAACATCAATGTTATAATTAAGAATGAGAATAAGATTAATAACAACTATAGAACATAATCGAGTTCAAAATTTTCATCATTATTAGATCAATATCAATATCAATAACAATATCAAGATGGAAGACCAAGTTTACAAACAAGATCAAAATCGAGTTTAAGATTAAGATTAAAAAGAAGATAAAGATGAAAATCATAAGATGAAGATTGAAATCATGATTAAAATCAAGATCAACATCATGATCATGAACTAAATCAAAATTAAATTTAGATTGCAAAATGATAAACATCAAATATGGATCATAATCAAGATCAACATCCTCATCATTAAAAGATCAAGATAAATATAAATATTAATATCAAGATTGAAAATCAATATTACCACGGAGATCAAAATCGAGTTTAAGATTAATATTAGGAGCAAGATAAAGTTGAAGATTATAAGATTCAAACTGAAATCTGAGATCAAAACTGAGATCAAAATGAAAATGAACATAATTATCAAGAATAACATCAATGTTATAATTAAGAATTAGAATAAGATTAATAACAATTAAAGATCATAATCGAGTTCAAAATTTTCATCATTATTAGATCAATATCAATATCAATAACAATATCAAGATTGAAGACCAAGTTTACAAACAAGATCAAAATCGAGTTTAAGATTAAGATTAAAAAGAAAATAAAGATAAATATCATAAGATTAAGTTTGAAATCATGATTAAAATGGAGATCAAATAACATAATCTTGAACAAAATCAATATTAAATTAAGATTGCAAAATGATAAACATCAAATGTGGATCATAATCAAGATCAACATCCTCATCATTAAAAGATCAAGATAAATATAAATATTAATATCAAGATTGAAAATCAATATTACCACAGAGATCAAAATCGAGTTTAAGATTAATATTAGGAGCAAGATAAAGTTGAAGATTATAAGATTCAAACTGAAATCTGAGATCAAAACTGAGATCAAAATGAAAATGAACATAATTATCAAGAATAACATCAATGTTATAATTAAGAATGAGAATAAGATTAATAACAATTATAGAACATAATCGAGTTCAAAATTTTCATCATTATTAGATCAATATCAATATCAATAACAATATCAAGATGGAAGACCAAGTTTACAAACAAGAACAAAATCGAGTTTAAGATTAAGATTAAAAAGAAGATAAAGATGAAAATCATAAGATGAAGATTGAAATCATGATTAAAATCAAGATCAACATCATGATCATGAACTAAATTAAAATTAAATTTAGATTGCAAATTGATAAACATCAAATATGGATCATAATCAAGATCAACATCCTCATCATTAAAAGATCAAGATAAATATAAATATTAATATCAAGATTGAAAATCAATATTACCACGGAGATCAAAATCGAGTTTAAGATTAATATTAGGAGCAAGATAAAGTTGAAGATTATAAGATTCAAACTGAAATCTGAGATCAAAACTGAGATCAAAATGAAATTGAACATAATTATCAATAATAACATCAATGTTATAATTAAGGATGAGAATAAGATTAATAACAACTATAGAACATAATCGAGTTCAAAATTTTCATCATTATTAGATCAATATCAATATCAATAACAATATCAAGATTGAAGACCAAGTTTACAAACAAGATCAAAATCGAGTTTAAGATTAAGATTAAAAAGAAGATAAAGATAAATATCATAAGATGAAGTTTGAAATCATGATTAAAATGAAGATCAACAACATAATCTTGAACAAAATCAATATTAAATAAAGATCGCAAAATGATAAACATCAAATATGGATCATAATCAAGATCAACATCCTCATCATTAAAAGATCAAGATAAATATAAATATTAATATCAAGATTGAAAATCAATATTACCACGGAGATCAAAATCGAGTTTAAGATTAATATTAGGAGCAAGATAAAATTGAAGATTATAAGATTAAAACTGAAATCTGAGATCAAAACTGAGATCAAAATGAAATTGAACATAATTATCAATAATAACATCAATGTTATAATTAAGGATGAGAATAAGATTAATAACAACTATAGAACATAATCGAGTTCAAAATTTTCATCATTATTAGATCAATATCAATACCAATAACAATATCAAGATTGAAGACCAAGTTTACAAGCAAGATCAAAATCGAGTTTAAGATTAAGATTAAAAAGAAGATAAAGATAAATATCATAAGATGAAGTTTGAAATCATGATTAAAATGAAGATCAACAACATAATCTTGAACAAAATCAATATTAAATAAAGATCGCAAAATGATAAACATCAAATATGGATCATAATCAAGATCAACATCCTCATCATTAAAAGATCAAGATAAATATAAATATTAATATCAAGATTGAAAATCAATATTACCACGGAGATCAAAATCGAGTTTAAGATTAATATTAGGAGCAAGATAAAATTGAAGATTATAAGATTAAAACTGAAATCTGAGATCAAAACTGAGATCAAAATGAAATTGAACATAATTATCAATAATAACATCAATGTTATAATTAAGAATGAGAATAAGATTAATAACAACTATAGAACATAATCGAGTTCAAAATTTTCATCATTATTAGATCAATATCAATATCAATAACAATATCAAGATTGAAGACCAAGTTTACAAACAAGATCAAAATCGAGTTTAAGATTAAGATTAAAAAGAAGATAAAGATAAATATCATAAGATGAAGTTTGAAATCATGATTAAAATGAAGATCAACAACATAATCTTGAACAAAATCAATATTAAATAAAGATCGCAAAATGATAAACATCAAATATGGATCATAATCAAGATCAACATCCTCATCATTAAGAGATCAAGAAAAATATAAATATTAATATCAAGATTGAAAATCAATATTACCACAGAGATCAAAATCGAGTTTAAGATTAATATTAGGAGCAAGATAAAATTGAAGATTATAAGATTAAAAGTGAAATCTGAGATCAAAACTGAGATCAAAATGAAATTGAACATAATTATCAATAATAACATCAATGTTATAATTAAGAATGAGAATAAGATTAATAACAACTATAGAACATAATCGAGTTCAAAATTTTCATCATTATTAGATCAATATCAATATCAATAACAATATCAAGATGGAAGACCAAGTTTACAAACAAGATCAAAATCGAGTTTAAGATTAAGATTAAAAAGAAGATAAAGATAAATATCATAAGATGAAGTTTGAAATCATGATTAAAATGAAGATCAACAACATAATCTTGAACAAAATCAATATTAAATAAAGATCGCAAAATGATAAACATCAAATATGGATCATAATCAAGATCAACATCCTCATCATTAAAAGATCAAGAAAAATATAAATATTAATATCAAGATTGAAAATCAATATTACCACAGAGATCAAAATCGAGTTTAAGATTAATATTAGGAGCAAGATAAAATTGAAGATTATAAGATTAAAACTGAAATCTGAGATCAAAACTGAGATCAAAATGAAATTGAACATAATTATCAATAATAACATCAATGTTATAATTAAGGATGAGAATAAGATTAATAACAACTATAGAACATAATCGAGTTCAAAATTTTCATCATTATTAGATCAATATCAATATCAATAACAATATCAAGATTGAAGACCAAGTTTACAAACAAGATCAAAATCGAGTTTAAGATTAAGATTAAAAAGAAGATAAAGATAAATATCATAAGATGAAGTTTGAAATCATGATTAAAATGAAGATCAACAACATAATCTTGAACAAAATCAATATTAAATAAAGATCGCAAAATGATAAACATCAAATATGGATCATAATCAAGATCAACATCCTCATCATTAAAAGATCAAGAAAAATATAAATATTAATATCAAGATTGAAAATCAATATTACCACAGAGATCAAAATCGAGTTTAAGATTAATATTAGGAGCAAGATAAAATTGAAGATTATAAGATTAAAAGTGAAATCTGAGATCAAAACTGAGATCAAAATGAAATTGAACATAATTATCAATAATAACATCAATGTTATAATTAAGAATGAGAATAAGATTAATAACAACTATAGAACATAATCGAGTTCAAAATTTTCATCATTATTAGATCAATATCAATATCAATAACAATATCAAGATGGAAGACCAAGTTTACAAACAAGATCAAAATCGAGTTTAAGATTAAGATTAAAAAGAAGATAAAGATAAATATCATAAGATGAAGTTTGAAATCATGATTAAAATGAAGATCAACAACATAATCTTGAACAAAATCAATATTAAATAAAGATCGCAAAATGATAAACATCAAATATGGATCATAATCAAGATCAACATCCTCATCATTAAAAGATCAAGAAAAATATAAATATTAATATCAAGATTGAAAATCAATATTACCACAGAGATCAAAATCGAGTTTAAGATTAATATTAGGAGCAAGATAAAATTGAAGATTATAAGATTAAAACTGAAATCTGAGATCAAAACTGAGATCAAAATGAAATTGAACATAATTATCAATAATAACATCAATGTTATAATTAAGGATGAGAATAAGATTAATAACAACTATAGAACATAATCGAGTTCAAAATTTTCATCATTATTAGATCAATATCAATATCAATAACAATATCAAGATTGAAGACCAAGTTTACAAACAAGATCAAAATCGAGTTTAAGATTAAGATTAAAAAGAAGATAAAGATAAATATCATAAGATGAAGTTTGAAATCATGATTAAAATGAAGATCAACAACATAATCTTGAACAAAATCAATATTAAATAAAGATCGCAAAATGATAAACATCAAATATGGATCATAATCAAGATCAACATCCTCATCATTAAAAGATCAAGAAAAATATAAATATTAATATCAAGATTGAAAATCAATATTACCACAGAGATCAAAATCGAGTTTAAGATTAATATTAGGAGCAAGATAAAATTGAAGATTATAAGATTAAAAGTGAAATCTGAGATCAAAACTGAGATCAAAATGAAATTGAACATAATTATCAATAATAACATCAATGTTATAATTAAGAATGAGAATAAGATTAATAACAACTATAGAACATAATCGAGTTCAAAATTTTCATCATTATTAGATCAATATCAATATCAATAACAATATCAAGATGGAAGACCAAGTTTACAAACAAGATCAAAATCGAGTTTAAGATTAAGATTAAAAAGAAGATAAAGATAAATATCATAAGATGAAGTTTGAAATCATGATTAAAATGAAGATCAACAACATAATCTTGAACAAAATCAATATTAAATAAAGATCGCAAAATGATAAACATCAAATATGGATCATAATCAAGATCAACATCCTCATCATTAAAAGATCAAGATAAATATAAATATTAATATCAAGATTGAAAATCAATATTACCACGGAGATCAAAATCGAGTTTAAGATTAATATTAGGAGCAAGATAAAATTGAAGATTATAAGATTAAAACTGAAATCTGAGATCAAAACTGAGATCAAAATGAAATTGAACATAATTATCAATAATAACATCAATGTTATAATTAAGGATGAGAATAAGATTAATAACAACTATAGAACATAATCGAGTTCAAAATTTTCATCATTATTAGATCAATATCAATATCAATAACAATATCAAGATTGAAGACCAAGTTTACAAACAAGATCAAAATCGAGTTTAAGATTAAGATTAAAAAGAAGATAAAGATAAATATCATAAGATGAAGTTTGAAATCATGATTAAAATGAAGATCAACAACATAATCTTGAACAAAATCAATATTAAATAAAGATCGCAAAATGATAAACATCAAATATGGATCATAATCAAGATCAACATCCTCATCATTAAAAGATCAAGATAAATATAAATATTAATATCAAGATTGAAAATCAATATTACCACGGAGATCAAAATCGAGTTTAAGATTAATATTAGGAGCAAGATAAAGTTGAAGATTATAAGATTCAAACTGAAATCTGAGATCAAAACTGAGATCAAAATGAAAATGAACATAATTATCAAGAATAACATCAATGTTATAATTAAGAATTAGAATAAGATTAATAACAATTAAAGATCATAATCGAGTTCAAAATTTTCATCATTATTAGATCAATATCAATATCAATAACAATATCAAGATTGAAGACCAAGTTTACAAACAAGATCAAAATCGAGTTTAAGATTAAGATTAAAAAGAAAATAAAGATAAATATCATAAGATTAAGTTTGAAATCATGATTAAAATGGAGATCAAATAACATAATCTTGAACAAAATCAATATTAAATTAAGATTGCAAAATGATAAACATCAAATGTGGATCATAATCAAGATCAACATCCTCATCATTAAAAGATCAAGATAAATATAAATATTAATATCAAGATTGAAAATCAATATTACCACAGAGATCAAAATCGAGTTTAAGATTAATATTAGGAGCAAGATAAAATAGAAGATTATAAGATTAAAACTGAAATCTGAGATCAAAACTGAGATCAAAATGAAATTGAACATAATTATCAAGAATAACATCAATGTTATAATTAAGAATAAGAATAAGATTAATAACAATTATAGAACATAATCGAGTTCAAAATTTTCATCATTATTAGATCAATATCAATATCAATAACAATATCAAGATGGAAGACCAAGTTTACAAACAAGAACAAAATCGAGTTTAAGATTAAGATTAAAAAGAAGATCAAGATGAAAATCATAAGATGAAGATTGAAATCATGATTAAAATCAAGATCAACATCATGATCATGAACTAAATTAAAATTAAATTTAGATTGCAAAATGATAAACATCAAATATGGATCATAATCAAGATCAACATCCTCATCATTAAAAGATCAAGATAAATATAAATATTAATATCAAGATTGAAAATCAATATTACCACGGAGATCAAAATCGAGTTTAAGATTAATATTAGGAGCAAGATAAAGTTGAAGATTATAAGATTCAAACTGAAATCTGAGATCAAAACTGAGATCAAAATGAAAATGAACATAATTATCAAGAATAACATCAATGTTATAATTAAGAATGAGAATAAGATTAATAACAATTATAGAACATAATCGAGTTCAAAATTTTCATCATTATTAGATCAATATCAATATCAATAACAATATCAAGATGGAAGACCAAGTTTACAAACAAGAACAAAATCGAGTTTAAGATTAAGATTAAAAAGAAGATAAAGATGAAAATCATAAGATGAAGATTGAAATCATGATTAAAATCAAGATCAACATCATGATCATGAACTAAATTAAAATTAAATTTAGATTGCAAATTGATAAACATCAAATATGGATCATAATCAAGATCAACATCCTCATCATTAAAAGATCAAGATAAATATAAATATTAATATCAAGATTGAAAATCAATATTACCACGGAGATCAAAATCGAGTTTAAGATTAATATTAGGAGCAAGATAAAGTTGAAGATTATAAGATTCAAACTGAAATCTGAGATCAAAACTGAGATCAAAATGAAATTGAACATAATTATCAATAATAACATCAATGTTATAATTAAGGATGAGAATAAGATTAATAACAACTATAGAACATAATCGAGTTCAAAATTTTCATCATTATTAGATCAATATCAATATCAATAACAATATCAAGATTGAAGACCAAGTTTACAAACAAGATCAAAATCGAGTTTAAGATTAAGATTAAAAAGAAGATAAAGATAAATATCATAAGATGAAGTTTGAAATCATGATTAAAATGAAGATCAACAACATAATCTTGAACAAAATCAATATTAAATAAAGATCGCAAAATGATAAACATCAAATATGGATCATAATCAAGATCAACATCCTCATCATTAAAAGATCAAGATAAATATAAATATTAATATCAAGATTGAAAATCAATATTACCACGGAGATCAAAATCGAGTTTAAGATTAATATTAGGAGCAAGATAAAGTTGAAGATTATAAGATTCAAACTGAAATCTGAGATCAAAACTGAGATCAAAATGAAAATGAACATAATTATCAAGAATAACATCAATGTTATAATTAAGAATTAGAATAAGATTAATAACAATTAAAGATCATAATCGAGTTCAAAATTTTCATCATTATTAGATCAATATCAATATCAATAACAATATCAAGATTGAAGACCAAGTTTACAAACAAGATCAAAATCGAGTTTAAGATTAAGATTAAAAAGAAAATAAAGATAAATATCATAAGATTAAGTTTGAAATCATGATTAAAATGGAGATCAAATAACATAATCTTGAACAAAATCAATATTAAATTAAGATTGCAAAATGATAAACATCAAATGTGGATCATAATCAAGATCAACATCCTCATCATTAAAAGATCAAGATAAATATAAATATTAATATCAAGATTGAAAATCAATATTACCACAGAGATCAAAATCGAGTTTAAGATTAATATTAGGAGCAAGATAAAATAGAAGATTATAAGATTAAAACTGAAATCTGAGATCAAAACTGAGATCAAAATGAAATTGAACATAATTATCAAGAATAACATCAATGTTATAATTAAGAATAAGAATAAGATTAATAACAATTATAGAACATAATCGAGTTCAAAATTTTCATCATTATTAGATCAATATCAATATCAATAACAATATCAAGATGGAAGACCAAGTTTACAAACAAGAACAAAATCGAGTTTAAGATTAAGATTAAAAAGAAGATCAAGATGAAAATCATAAGATGAAGATTGAAATCATGATTAAAATCAAGATCAACATCATGATCATGAACTAAATTAAAATTAAATTTAGATTGCAAAATGATAAACATCAAATATGGATCATAATCAAGATCAACATCCTCATCATTAAAAGATCAAGATAAATATAAATATTAATATCAAGATTGAAAATCAATATTACCACGGAGATCAAAATCGAGTTTAAGATTAATATTAGGAGCAAGATAAAGTTGAAGATTATAAGATTCAAACTGAAATCTGAGATCAAAACTGAGATCAAAATGAAAATGAACATAATTATCAAGAATAACATCAATGTTATAATTAAGAATGAGAATAAGATTAATAACAATTATAGAACATAATCGAGTTCAAAATTTTCATCATTATTAGATCAATATCAATATCAATAACAATATCAAGATGGAAGACCAAGTTTACAAACAAGAACAAAATCGAGTTTAAGATTAAGATTAAAAAGAAGATAAAGATGAAAATCATAAGATGAAGATTGAAATCATGATTAAAATCAAGATCAACATCATGATCATGAACTAAATTAAAATTAAATTTAGATTGCAAATTGATAAACATCAAATATGGATCATAATCAAGATCAACATCCTCATCATTAAAAGATCAAGATAAATATAAATATTAATATCAAGATTGAAAATCAATATTACCACGGAGATCAAAATCGAGTTTAAGATTAATATTAGGAGCAAGATAAAGTTGAAGATTATAAGATTCAAACTGAAATCTGAGATCAAAACTGAGATCAAAATGAAATTGAACATAATTATCAATAATAACATCAATGTTATAATTAAGGATGAGAATAAGATTAATAACAACTATAGAACATAATCGAGTTCAATATTTTCATCATTATTAGATCAATATCAATATCAATAACAATATCAAGATTGAAGACCAAGTTTACAAACAAGATCAAAATCGAGTTTAAGATTAAGATTAAAAAGAAGATAAAGATAAATATCATAAGATGAAGTTTGAAATCATGATTAAAATGAAGATCAACAACATAATCTTGAACAAAATCAATATTAAATAAAGATCGCAAAATGATAAACATCAAATATGGATCATAATCAAGATCAACATCCTCATCATTAAAAGATCAAGATAAATATAAATATTAATATCAAGATTGAAAATCAATATTACCACGGAGATCAAAATCGAGTTTAAGATTAATATTAGGAGCAAGATAAAATTGAAGATTATAAGATTAAAACTGAAATCTGAGATCAAAACTGAGATCAAAATGAAATTGAACATAATTATCAATAATAACATCAATGTTATAATTAAGAATGAGAATAAGATTAATAACAACTATAGAACATAATCGAGTTCAAAATTTTCATCATTATTAGATCAATATCAATATCAATAACAATATCAAGATTGAAGACCAAGTTTACAAACAAGATCAAAATCGAGTTTAAGATTAAGATTAAAAAGAAGATAAAGATAAATATCATAAGATGAAGTTTGAAATCATGATTAAAATGAAGATCAACAACATAATCTTGAACAAAATCAATATTAAATAAAGATCGCAAAATGATAAACATCAAATATGGATCATAATCAAGATCAACATCCTCATCATTAAAAGATCAAGAAAAATATAAATATTAATATCAAGATTGAAAATCAATATTACCACAGAGATCAAAATCGAGTTTAAGATTAATATTAGGAGCAAGATAAAATTGAAGATTATAAGATTAAAAGTGAAATCTGAGATCAAAACTGAGATCAAAATGAAATTGAACATAATTATCAATAATAACATCAATGTTATAATTAAGAATGAGAATAAGATTAATAACAACTATAGAACATAATCGAGTTCAAAATTTTCATCATTATTAGATCAATATCAATATCAATAACAATATCAAGATGGAAGACCAAGTTTACAAACAAGATCAAAATCGAGTTTAAGATTAAGATTAAAAAGAAGATAAAGATGAAAATCATAAGATGAAGATTGAAATCATGATTAAAATCAAGATCAACATCATGATCATGAACTAAATCAAAATTAAATTTAGATTGCAAAATGATAAACATCAAATATGGATCATAATCAAGATCAACATCCTCATCATTAAAAGATCAAGATAAATATAAATATTAATATCAAGATTGAAAATCAATATTACCACGGAGATCAAAATCGAGTTTAAGATTAATATTAGGAGCAAGATAAAGTTGAAGATTATAAGATTCAAACTGAAATCTGAGATCAAAACAGAGATCAAAATGAAAATGGACATAATTATCAAGAATAACATCAATGTTATAATTAAGAATTCGAATAAGATTAATAACAATTAAAGATCATAATCGAGTTCAAAATTATCATCATTATTAGATCAATATCAATATCAATAACAATATCAAGATTGAAGACCAAGTTTACAAACAAGATCAAAATCGAGTTTAAGATTAAGATTAAAAAGAAGATAAAGATAAATATCATAAGATGAAGTTTGAAATCATGATTAAAATGAAGATCAACAACATAATCTTGAACAAAATCAATATTAAATAAAGATCGCAAAATGATAAACATCAAATATGGATCATAATCAAGATCAACATCCTCATCATTAAAAGATCAAGATAAATATAAATATTAATATCAAGATTGAAAATCAATATTACCACAGGAATCAAAATCGAGTTTAAGATTAATATTAGGAGCAAGATAAAATTGAAGATTATAAGATTAAAACTGAAATCTGAGATCAAAACTGAGATCAAAATGAAATTGAACATAATTATCAATAATAACATCAATGTTATAATTAAGAATGAGAATAAGATTAATAACAACTATAGAACATAATCGAGTTCAAAATTTTCATCATTATTAGATCAATATCAATATCAATAACAATATCAAGATGGAAGACCAAGTTTACAAACAAGATCAAAATCGAGTTTAAGATTAAGATTAAAAAGAAGATAAAGATAAATATCATAAGATGAAGTTTGAAATCATGATTAAAATGAAGATCAACAACATAATCTTGAACAAAATCAATATTAAATAAAGATCGCAAAATGATAAACATCAAATATGGATCATAATCAAGATCAACATCCTCATCATTAAAAGATCAAGATAAATTTAAATTTTAATATCAAGATTGAAAATCAATATTACCACGGAGATCAAAATCGAGTTTAAGATTAATATTAGGAGCAAGATAAAGTTGAAGATTATAAGATTAAAACTGAAATCTGAGATCAAAACTGAGATCAAAATGAAATTGAACATAATTATCAATAATAACATCAATGTTATAATTAAGAATTAGAATAAGATTAATAACAATTAAAGATCATAATCGAGTTCAAAATTTTCATCATTATTAGATCAATATCAATATCAATAACAATATCAAGATTGAAGACCAAGTTTACAAACAAGATCAAAATCGAGTTTAAGATTAAGATTAAAAAGAAAATAAAGATAAATATCATAAGATTAAGTTTGAAATCATGATTAAAATGGAGATCAAATAACATAATCTTGAACAAAATCAATATTAAATTAAGATTGCAAAATGATAAACATCAAATGTGGATCATATTCAAGATCAACATCCTCATCATTAAAAGATCAAGATAAATATAAATATTAATATCAAGATTGAAAATCAATATTACCACAGGAATCAAAATCGAGTTTAAGATTAATATTAGGAGCAAGATAAAATTGAAGATTATAAGATTAAAACTGAAATCTGAGATCAAAACTGAGATCAAAATGAAATTGAACATAATTATCAATAATAACATCAATGTTATAATTAAGAATGAGAATAAGATTAATAACAACTATAGAACATAATCGAGTTCAAAATTTTCATCATTATTAGATCAATATCAATATCAATAACAATATCAAGATGGAAGACCAAGTTTACAAACAAGATCAAAATCGAGTTTAAGATTAAGATTAAAAAGAAGATAAAGATGAAAATCATAAGATGAAGATTGAAATCATGATTAAAATCAAGATCAACATCATGATCATGAACTAAATCAAAATTAAATTTAGATTGCAAAATGATAAACATCAAATATGGATCATAATCAAGATCAACATCCTCATCATTAAAAGATCAAGATAAATATAAATATTAATATCAAGATTGAAAATCAATATTACCACGGAGATCAAAATCGAGTTTAAGATTAATATTAGGAGCAAGATAAAATTGAAGATTATAAGATTAAAACTGAAATCTGAGATCAAAACTGAGATCAAAATGAAATTGAACATAATTATCAATAATAACATCAATGTTATAATTAAGGATGAGAATAAGATTAATAACAACTATAGAACATAATCGAGTTCAAAATTTTCATCATTATTAGATCAATATCAATATCAATAACAATATCAAGATTGAAGACCAAGTTTACAAACAAGATCAAAATCGAGTTTAAGATTAAGATTAAAAAGAAGATAAAGATAAATATCATAAGATGAAGTTTGAAATCATGATTAAAATGAAGATCAACAACATAATCTTGAACAAAATCAATATTAAATAAAGATCGCAAAATGATAAACATCAAATATGGATCATAATCAAGATCAACATCCTCATCATTAAAAGATCAAGATAAATATAAATATTAATATCAAGATTGAAAATCAATATTACCACGGAGATCAAAATCGAGTTTAAGATTAATATTAGGAGCAAGATAAAGTTGAAGATTATAAGATTCAAACTGAAATCTGAGATCAAAACTGAGATCAAAATGAAAATGAACATAATTATCAAGAATAACATCAATGTTATAATTAAGAATTAGAATAAGATTAATAACAATTAAAGATCATAATCGAGTTCAAAATTTTCATCATTATTAGATCAATATCAATATCAATAACAATATCAAGATTGAAGACCAAGTTTACAAACAAGATCAAAATCGAGTTTAAGATTAAGATTAAAAAGAAAATAAAGATAAATATCATAAGATTAAGTTTGAAATCATGATTAAAATGGAGATCAAATAACATAATCTTGAACAAAATCAATATTAAATTAAGATTGCAAAATGATAAACATCAAATGTGGATCATAATCAAGATCAACATCCTCATCATTAAAAGATCAAGATAAATATAAATATTAATATCAAGATTGAAAATCAATATTACCACAGAGATCAAAATCGAGTTTAAGATTAATATTAGGAGCAAGATAAAATAGAAGATTATAAGATTAAAACTGAAATCTGAGATCAAAACTGAGATCAAAATGAAATTGAACATAATTATCAAGAATAACATCAATGTTATAATTAAGAATAAGAATAAGATTAATAACAATTATAGAACATAATCGAGTTCAAAATTTTCATCATTATTAGATCAATATCAATATCAATAACAATATCAAGATGGAAGACCAAGTTTACAAACAAGAACAAAATCGAGTTTAAGATTAAGATTAAAAAGAAGATCAAGATGAAAATCATAAGATGAAGATTGAAATCATGATTAAAATCAAGATCAACATCATGATCATGAACTAAATTAAAATTAAATTTAGATTGCAAAATGATAAACATCAAATATGGATCATAATCAAGATCAACATCCTCATCATTAAAAGATCAAGATAAATATAAATATTAATATCAAGATTGAAAATCAATATTACCACGGAGATCAAAATCGAGTTTAAGATTAATATTAGGAGCAAGATAAAGTTGAAGATTATAAGATTCAAACTGAAATCTGAGATCAAAACTGAGATCAAAATGAAAATGAACATAATTATCAAGAATAACATCAATGTTATAATTAAGAATGAGAATAAGATTAATAACAATTATAGAACATAATCGAGTTCAAAATTTTCATCATTATTAGATCAATATCAATATCAATAACAATATCAAGATGGAAGACCAAGTTTACAAACAAGAACAAAATCGAGTTTAAGATTAAGATTAAAAAGAAGATAAAGATAAATATCATAAGATGAAGTTTGAAATCATGATTAAAATGAAGATCAACAACATAATCTTGAACAAAATCAATATTAAATAAAGATCGCAAAATGATAAACATCAAATATGGATCATAATCAAGATCAACATCCTCATCATTAAAAGATCAAGAAAAATATAAATATTAATATCAAGATTGAAAATCAATATTACCACAGAGATCAAAATCGAGTTTAAGATTAATATTAGGAGCAAGATAAAATTGAAGATTATAAGATTAAAAGTGAAATCTGAGATCAAAACTGAGATCAAAATGAAATTGAACATAATTATCAATAATAACATCAATGTTATAATTAAGAATGAGAATAAGATTAATAACAACTATAGAACATAATCGAGTTCAAAATTTTCATCATTATTAGATCAATATCAATATCAATAACAATATCAAGATGGAAGACCAAGTTTACAAACAAGATCAAAATCGAGTTTAAGATTAAGATTAAAAAGAAGATAAAGATAAATATCATAAGATGAAGTTTGAAATCATGATTAAAATGAAGATCAACAACATAATCTTGAACAAAATCAATATTAAATAAAGATCGCAAAATGATAAACATCAAATATGGATCATAATCAAGATCAACATCCTCATCATTAAAAGATCAAGAAAAATATAAATATTAATATCAAGATTGAAAATCAATATTACCACAGAGATCAAAATCGAGTTTAAGATTAATATTAGGAGCAAGATAAAATTGAAGATTATAAGATTAAAACTGAAATCTGAGATCAAAACTGAGATCAAAATGAAATTGAACATAATTATCAATAATAACATCAATGTTATAATTAAGGATGAGAATAAGATTAATAACAACTATAGAACATAATCGAGTTCAAAATTTTCATCATTATTAGATCAATATCAATATCAATAACAATATCAAGATTGAAGACCAAGTTTACAAACAAGATCAAAATCGAGTTTAAGATTAAGATTAAAAAGAAGATAAAGATAAATATCATAAGATGAAGTTTGAAATCATGATTAAAATGAAGATCAACAACATAATCTTGAACAAAATCAATATTAAATAAAGATCGCAAAATGATAAACATCAAATATGGATCATAATCAAGATCAACATCCTCATCATTAAAAGATCAAGAAAAATATAAATATTAATATCAAGATTGAAAATCAATATTACCACAGAGATCAAAATCGAGTTTAAGATTAATATTAGGAGCAAGATAAAATTGAAGATTATAAGATTAAAAGTGAAATCTGAGATCAAAACTGAGATCAAAATGAAATTGAACATAATTATCAATAATAACATCAATGTTATAATTAAGAATGAGAATAAGATTAATAACAACTATAGAACATAATCGAGTTCAAAATTTTCATCATTATTAGATCAATATCAATATCAATAACAATATCAAGATGGAAGACCAAGTTTACAAACAAGATCAAAATCGAGTTTAAGATTAAGATTAAAAAGAAGATAAAGATAAATATCATAAGATGAAGTTTGAAATCATGATTAAAATGAAGATCAACAACATAATCTTGAACAAAATCAATATTAAATAAAGATCGCAAAATGATAAACATCAAATATGGATCATAATCAAGATCAACATCCTCATCATTAAAAGATCAAGAAAAATATAAATATTAATATCAAGATTGAAAATCAATATTACCACAGAGATCAAAATCGAGTTTAAGATTAATATTAGGAGCAAGATAAAATTGAAGATTATAAGATTAAAACTGAAATCTGAGATCAAAACTGAGATCAAAATGAAATTGAACATAATTATCAATAATAACATCAATGTTATAATTAAGGATGAGAATAAGATTAATAACAACTATAGAACATAATCGAGTTCAAAATTTTCATCATTATTAGATCAATATCAATATCAATAACAATATCAAGATTGAAGACCAAGTTTACAAACAAGATCAAAATCGAGTTTAAGATTAAGATTAAAAAGAAGATAAAGATAAATATCATAAGATGAAGTTTGAAATCATGATTAAAATGAAGATCAACAACATAATCTTGAACAAAATCAATATTAAATAAAGATCGCAAAATGATAAACATCAAATATGGATCATAATCAAGATCAACATCCTCATCATTAAAAGATCAAGAAAAATATAAATATTAATATCAAGATTGAAAATCAATATTACCACAGAGATCAAAATCGAGTTTAAGATTAATATTAGGAGCAAGATAAAATTGAAGATTATAAGATTAAAACTGAAATCTGAGATAAAAACTGAGATCAAAATGAAATTGAACATAATTATCAATAATAACATCAATGTTATAATTAAGAATGAGAATAAGATTAATAACAACTATAGAACATAATCGAGTTCAAAATTTTCATCATTATTAGATCAATATCAATATCAATAACAATATCAAGATGGAAGACCAAGTTTACAAACAAGATCAAAATCGAGTTTAAGATTAAGATTAAAAAGAAGATAAAGATAAATATCATAAGATGAAGTTTGAAATCATGATTAAAATGAAGATCAACAACATAATCTTGAACAAAATCAATATTAAATAAAGATCGCAAAATGATAAACATCAAATATGGATCATAATCAAGATCAACATCCTCATCATTAAAAGATCAAGAAAAATATAAATATTAATATCAAGATTGAAAATCAATATTACCACAGAGATCAAAATCGAGTTTAAGATTAATATTAGGAGCAAGATAAAATTGAAGATTATAAGATAAAAACTGAAATCTGAGATCAAAACTGAGATCAAAATGAAATTGAACATAATTATCAATAATAACATCAATGTTATAATTAAGAATGAGAATAAGATTAATAACAACTATAGAACATAATCGAGTTCAAAATTTTCATCATTATTAGATCAATATCAATATCAATAACAATATCAAGATGGAAGACAAAGTTTACAAACAAGATCAAAATCGAGTTTAAGATTATGATTAAAAAGAAGATAAAGATAAATATCATAAGATGAAGTTTGAAATCATGATTAAAATGAAGATCAACAACATAATCTTGAACAAAATCAATATTAAATTAAGATTGCAAAATGATAAACATCAAATGTGGATCATAATCAAGATCAACATCCTCATCATTAAAAGATCAAGATAAATATAAATATTAATATCAAGATTGAAAATCAATATTACCACAGAGATCAAAATCGAGTTTAAGATTAATATTAGGAGCAAGATAAAATTGAAGATTATAAGATTAAAACTGAAATCTGAGATCAAAACTGAGATCAAAATGAAATTGAACATAATTATCAATAATAACATCAATGTTATAATTAAGAATGAGAATAAGATTAATAACAACTATAGAACATAATCGAGTTCAAAATTTTCATCATTATTAGATCAATATCAATATCAATAACAATATCAAGATGGAAGACCAAGTTTACAAACAAGATCAAAATCGAGTTTAAGATTAAGATTAAAAAGAAGATAAAGATGAAAATCATAAGATGAAGATTGAAATCATGATTAAAATCAAGATCAACATCATGATCATGAACTAAATCAAAATTAAATTTAGATTGCAAAATGATAAACATCAAATATGGATCATAATCAAGATCAACATCCTCATCATTAAAAGATCAAGATAAATATAAATATTAATATCAAGATTGAAAATCAATATTACCACGGAGATCAAAATCGAGTTTAAGATTAATATTAGGAGCAAGATAAAGTTGAAGATTATAAGATTCAAACTGAAATCTGAGATCAAAACAGAGATCAAAATGAAAATGGACATAATTATCAAGAATAACATCAATGTTATAATTAAGAATTCGAATAAGATTAATAACAATTAAAGATCATAATCGAGTTCAAAATTATCATCATTATTAGATCAATATCAATATCAATAACAATATCAAGATTGAAGACCAAGTTTACAAACAAGATCAAAATCGAGTTTAAGATTAAGATTAAAAAGAAGATAAAGATAAATATCATAAGATGAAGTTTGAAATCATGATTAAAATGAAGATCAACAACATAATCTTGAACAAAATCAATATTAAATAAAGATCGCAAAATGATAAACATCAAATATGGATCATAATCAAGATCAACATCCTCATCATTAAAAGATCAAGATAAATATAAATATTAATATCAATATTGAAAATCAATATTACCACAGGAATCAAAATCGAGTTTAAGATTAATATTAGGAGCAAGATAAAATTGAAGATTATAAGATTAAAACTGAAATCTGAGATCAAAACTGAGATCAAAATGAAATTGAACATAATTATCAATAATAACATCAATGTTATAATTAAGAATGAGAATAAGATTAATAACAACTATAGAACATAATCGAGTTCAAAATTTTCATCATTATTAGATCAATATCAATATCAATAACAATATCAAGATGGAAGACCAAGTTTACAAACAAGATCAAAATCGAGTTTAAGATTAAGATTAAAAAGAAGATAAAGATAAATATCATAAGATGAAGTTTGAAATCATGATTAAAATGAAGATCAACAACATAATCTTGAACAAAATCAATATTAAATAAAGATCGCAAAATGATAAACATCAAATATGGATCATAATCAAGATCAACATCCTCATCATTAAAAGATCAAGATAAATTTAAATTTTAATATCAAGATTGAAAATCAATATTACCACGGAGATCAAAATCGAGTTTAAGATTAATATTAGGAGCAAGATAAAGTTGAAGATTATAAGATTAAAACTGAAATCTGAGATCAAAACTGAGATCAAAATGAAATTGAACATAATTATCAATAATAACATCAATGTTATAATTAAGAATTAGAATAAGATTAATAACAATTAAAGATCATAATCGAGTTCAAAATTTTCATCATTATTAGATCAATATCAATATCAATAACAATATCAAGATTGAAGACCAAGTTTACAAACAAGATCAAAATCGAGTTTAAGATTAAGATTAAAAAGAAAATAAAGATAAATATCATAAGATTAAGTTTGAAATCATGATTAAAATGGAGATCAAATAACATAATCTTGAACAAAATCAATATTAAATTAAGATTGCAAAATGATAAACATCAAATGTGGATCATAATCAAGATCAACATCCTCATCATTAAAAGATCAAGATAAATATAAATATTAATATCAAGATTGAAAATCAATATTACCACAGGAATCAAAATCGAGTTTAAGATTAATATTAGGAGCAAGATAAAATTGAAGATTATAAGATTAAAACTGAAATCTGAGATCAAAACTGAGATCAAAATGAAATTGAACATAATTATCAATAATAACATCAATGTTATAATTAAGAATGAGAATAAGATTAATAACAACTATAGAACATAATCGAGTTCAAAATTTTCATCATTATTAGATCAATATCAATATCAATAACAATATCAAGATGGAAGACCAAGTTTACAAACAAGATCAAAATCGAGTTTAAGATTAAGATTAAAAAGAAGATAAAGATGAAAATCATAAGATGAAGATTGAAATCATGATTAAAATCAAGATCAACATCATGATCATGAACTAAATCAAAATTAAATTTAGATTGCAAAATGATAAACATCAAATATGGATCATAATCAAGATCAACATCCTCATCATTAAAAGATCAAGATAAATATAAATATTAATATCAAGATTGAAAATCAATATTACCACGGAGATCAAAATCGAGTTTAAGATTAATATTAGGAGCAAGATAAAGTTGAAGATTATAAGATTCAAACTGAAATCTGAGATCAAAACTGAGATCAAAATGAAAATGAACATAATTATCAAGAATAACATCAATGTTATAATTAAGAATTAGAATAAGATTAATAACAACTATAGAACATAATCGAGTTCAAAATTTTCATCATTATTAGATCAATATCAATATCAATAACAATATCAAGATGGAAGACCAAGTTTACAAACAAGATCAAAATCGAGTTTAAGATTAAGATTAAAAAGAAGATAAAGATAAATATCATAAGATGAAGTTTGAAATCATGATTAAAATGAAGATCAACAACATAATCTTGAACAAAATCAATATTAAATAAAGATCGCAAAATGATAAACATCAAATATGGATCATAATCAAGATCAACATCCTCATCATTAAAAGATCAAGAAAAATATAAATATTAATATCAAGATTGAAAATCAATATTACCACAGAGATCAAAATCGAGTTTAAGATTAATATTAGGAGCAAGATAAAATTGAAGATTATAAGATTAAAACTGAAATCTGAGATCAAAACTGAGATCAAAATGAAATTGAACATAATTATCAATAATAACATCAATGTTATAATTAAGAATGAGAATAAGATTAATAACAACTATAGAACATAATCGAGTTCAAAATTTTCATCATTATTAGATCAATATCAATATCAATAACAATATCAAGATGGAAGACAAAGTTTACAAACAAGATCAAAATCGAGTTTAAGATTATGATTAAAAAGAAGATAAAGATAAATATCATAAGATGAAGTTTGAAATCATGATTAAAATGAAGATCAACAACATAATCTTGAACAAAATCAATATTAAATTAAGATTGCAAAATGATAAACATCAAATGTGGATCATAATCAAGATCAACATCCTCATCATTAAAAGATCAAGATAAATTTAAATATTAATATCAAGATTGAAAATCAATATTACCACAGAGATCAAAATCGAGTTTAAGATTAATATTAGGAGCAAGATAAAATTGAAGATTATAAGATTAAAACTGAAATCTGAGATCAAAACTGAGATCAAAATGAAATTGAACATAATTATCAATAATAACATCAATGTTATAATTAAGAATGAGAATAAGATTAATAACAACTATAGAACATAATCGAGTTCAAAATTTTCATCATTATTAGATCAATATCAATATCAATAACAATATCAAGATGGAAGACCAAGTTTACAAACAAGATCAAAATCGAGTTTAAGATTAAGATTAAAAAGAAGATAAAGATGAAAATCATAAGATGAAGATTGAAATCATGATTAAAATCAAGATCAACATCATGATCATGAACTAAATCAAAATTAAATTTAGATTGCAAAATGATAAACATCAAATATGGATCATAATCAAGATCAACATCCTCATCATTAAAAGATCAAGATAAATATAAATATTAATATCAAGATTGAAAATCAATATTACCACGGAGATCAAAATCGAGTTTAAGATTAATATTAGGAGCAAGATAAAGTTGAAGATTATAAGATTCAAACTGAAATCTGAGATCAAAACAGAGATCAAAATGAAAATGGACATAATTATCAAGAATAACATCAATGTTATAATTAAGAATTCGAATAAGATTAATAACAATTAAAGATCATAATCGAGTTCAAAATTATCATCATTATTAGATCAATATCAATATCAATAACAATATCAAGATTGAAGACCAAGTTTACAAACAAGATCAAAATCGAGTTTAAGATTAAGATTAAAAAGAAGATAAAGATAAATATCATAAGATGAAGTTTGAAATCATGATTAAAATGAAGATCAACAACATAATCTTGAACAAAATCAATATTAAATAAAGATCGCAAAATGATAAACATCAAATATGGATCATAATCAAGATCAACATCCTCATCATTAAAAGATCAAGATAAATATAAATATTAATATCAAGATTGAAAATCAATATTACCACAGGAATCAAAATCGAGTTTAAGATTAATATTAGGAGCAAGATAAAATTGAAGATTATAAGATTAAAACTGAAATCTGAGATCAAAACTGAGATCAAAATGAAATTGAACATAATTATCAATAATAACATCAATGTTATAATTAAGAATGAGAATAAGATTAATAACAACTATAGAACATAATCGAGTTCAAAATTTTCATCATTATTAGATCAATATCAATATCAATAACAATATCAAGATGGAAGACCAAGTTTACAAACAAGATCAAAATCGAGTTTAAGATTAAGATTAAAAAGAAGATAAAGATAAATATCATAAGATGAAGTTTGAAATCATGATTAAAATGAAGATCAACAACATAATCTTGAACAAAATCAATATTAAATAAAGATCGCAAAATGATAAACATCAAATATGGATCATAATCAAGATCAACATCCTCATCATTAAAAGATCAAGATAAATTTAAATTTTAATATCAAGATTGAAAATCAATATTACCACGGAGATCAAAATCGAGTTTAAGATTAATATTAGGAGCAAGATAAAGTTGAAGATTATAAGATTAAAACTGAAATCTGAGATCAAAACTGAGATCAAAATGAAATTGAACATAATTATCAATAATAACATCAATGTTATAATTAAGAATTAGAATAAGATTAATAACAATTAAAGATCATAATCGAGTTCAAAATTTTCATCATTATTAGATCAATATCAATATCAATAACAATATCAAGATTGAAGACCAAGTTTACAAACAAGATCAAAATCGAGTTTAAGATTAAGATTAAAAAGAAAATAAAGATAAATATCATAAGATTAAGTTTGAAATCATGATTAAAATGGAGATCAAATAACATAATCTTGAACAAAATCAATATTAAATTAAGATTGCAAAATGATAAACATCAAATGTGGATCATAATCAAGATCAACATCCTCATCATTAAAAGATCAAGATAAATATAAATATTAATATCAAGATTGAAAATCAATATTACCACAGGAATCAAAATCGAGTTTAAGATTAATATTAGGAGCAAGATAAAATTGAAGATTATAAGATTAAAACTGAAATCTGAGATCAAAACTGAGATCAAAATGAAATTGAACATAATTATCAATAATAACATCAATGTTATAATTAAGAATGAGAATAAGATTAATAACAACTATAGAACATAATCGAGTTCAAAATTTTCATCATTATTAGATCAATATCAATATCAATAACAATATCAAGATGGAAGACCAAGTTTACAAACAAGATCAAAATCGAGTTTAAGATTAAGATTAAAAAGAAGATAAAGATGAAAATCATAAGATGAAGATTGAAATCATGATTAAAATCAAGATCAACATCATGATCATGAACTAAATCAAAATTAAATTTAGATTGCAAAATGATAAACATCAAATATGGATCATAATCAAGATCAACATCCTCATCATTAAAAGATCAAGATAAATATAAATATTAATATCAAGATTGAAAATCAATATTACCACGGAGATCAAAATCGAGTTTAAGATTAATATTAGGAGCAAGATAAAGTTGAAGATTATAAGATTCAAACTGAAATCTGAGATCAAAACTGAGATCAAAATGAAAATGAACATAATTATCAAGAATAACATCAATGTTATAATTAAGAATTAGAATAAGATTAATAACAATTAAAGATCATAATCGAGTTCAAAATTTTCATCATTATTAGATCAATATCAATATCAATAACAATATCAAGATTGAAGACCAAGTTTACAAACAAGATCAAAATCGAGTTTAAGATTAAGATTAAAAAGAAAATAAAGATAAATATCATAAGATTAAGTTTGAAATCATGATTAAAATGGAGATCAAATAACATAATCTTGAACAAAATCAATATTAAATTAAGATTGCAAAATGATAAACATCAAATGTGGATCATAATCAAGATCAACATCCTCATCATTAAAAGATCAAGATAAATATAAATATTAATATCAAGATTGAAAATCAATATTACCACAGAGATCAAAATCGAGTTTAAGATTAATATTAGGAGCAAGATAAAATAGAAGATTATAAGATTAAAACTGAAATCTGAGATCAAAACTGAGATCAAAATGAAATTGAACATAATTATCAAGAATAACATCAATGTTATAATTAAGAATAAGAATAAGATTAATAACAATTATAGAACATAATCGAGTTCAAAATTTTCATCATTATTAGATCAATATCAATATCAATAACAATATCAAGATGGAAGACCAAGTTTACAAACAAGAACAAAATCGAGTTTAAGATTAAGATTAAAAAGAAGATCAAGATGAAAATCATAAGATGAAGATTGAAATCATGATTAAAATCAAGATCAACATCATGATCATGAACTAAATTAAAATTAAATTTAGATTGCAAAATGATAAACATCAAATATGGATCATAATCAAGATCAACATCCTCATCATTAAAAGATCAAGATAAATATAAATATTAATATCAAGATTGAAAATCAATATTACCACGGAGATCAAAATCGAGTTTAAGATTAATATTAGGAGCAAGATAAAGTTGAAGATTATAAGATTCAAACTGAAATCTGAGATCAAAACTGAGATCAAAATGAAAATGAACATAATTATCAAGAATAACATCAATGTTATAATTAAGAATGAGAATAAGATTAATAACAATTATAGAACATAATCGAGTTCAAAATTTTCATCATTATTAGATCAATATCAATATCAATAACAATATCAAGATGGAAGACCAAGTTTACAAACAAGAACAAAATCGAGTTTAAGATTAAGATTAAAAAGAAGATAAAGATGAAAATCATAAGATGAAGATTGAAATCATGATTAAAATCAAGATCAACATCATGATCATGAACTAAATTAAAATTAAATTTAGATTGCAAATTGATAAACATCAAATATGGATCATAATCAAGATCAACATCCTCATCATTAAAAGATCAAGATAAATATAAATATTAATATCAAGATTGAAAATCAATATTACCACGGAGATCAAAATCGAGTTTAAGATTAATATTAGGAGCAAGATAAAGTTGAAGATTATAAGATTCAAACTGAAATCTGAGATCAAAACTGAGATCAAAATGAAATTGAACATAATTATCAATAATAACATCAATGTTATAATTAAGGATGAGAATAAGATTAATAACAACTATAGAACATAATCGAGTTCAAAATTTTCATCATTATTAGATCAATATCAATATCAATAACAATATCAAGATTGAAGACCAAGTTTACAAACAAGATCAAAATCGAGTTTAAGATTAAGATTAAAAAGAAGATAAAGATAAATATCATAAGATGAAGTTTGAAATCATGATTAAAATGAAGATCAACAACATAATCTTGAACAAAATCAATATTAAATAAAGATCGCAAAATGATAAACATCAAATATGGATCATAATCAAGATCAACATCCTCATCATTAAAAGATCAAGATAAATATAAATATTAATATCAAGATTGAAAATCAATATTACCACGGAGATCAAAATCGAGTTTAAGATTAATATTAGGAGCAAGATAAAGTTGAAGATTATAAGATTCAAACTGAAATCTGAGATCAAAACAGAGATCAAAATGAAAATGGACATAATTATCAAGAATAACATCAATGTTATAATTAAGAATTCGAATAAGATTAATAACAATTAAAGATCATAATCGAGTTCAAAATTATCATCATTATTAGATCAATATCAATATCAATAACAATATCAAGATTGAAGACCAAGTTTACAAACAAGATCAAAATCGAGTTTAAGATTAAGATTAAAAAGAAGATAAAGATAAATATCATAAGATGAAGTTTGAAATCATGATTAAAATGAAGATCAACAACATAATCTTGAACAAAATCAATATTAAATAAAGATCGCAAAATGATAAACATCAAATATGGATCATAATCAAGATCAACATCCTCATCATTAAAAGATCAAGATAAATATAAATATTAATATCAAGATTGAAAATCAATATTACCACAGGAATCAAAATCGAGTTTAAGATTAATATTAGGAGCAAGATAAAATTGAAGATTATAAGATTAAAACTGAAATCTGAGATCAAAACTGAGATCAAAATGAAATTGAACATAATTATCAATAATAACATCAATGTTATAATTAAGAATGAGAATAAGATTAATAACAACTATAGAACATAATCGAGTTCAAAATTTTCATCATTATTAGATCAATATCAATATCAATAACAATATCAAGATGGAAGACCAAGTTTACAAACAAGATCAAAATCGAGTTTAAGATTAAGATTAAAAAGAAGATAAAGATAAATATCATAAGATGAAGTTTGAAATCATGATTAAAATGAAGATCAACAACATAATCTTGAACAAAATCAATATTAAATAAAGATCGCAAAATGATAAACATCAAATATGGATCATAATCAAGATCAACATCCTCATCATTAAAAGATCAAGATAAATTTAAATTTTAATATCAAGATTGAAAATCAATATTACCACGGAGATCAAAATCGAGTTTAAGATTAATATTAGGAGCAAGATAAAGTTGAAGATTATAAGATTAAAACTGAAATCTGAGATCAAAACTGAGATCAAAATGAAATTGAACATAATTATCAATAATAACATCAATGTTATAATTAAGAATGAGAATAAGATTAATAACAACTATAGAACATAATCGAGTTCAAAATTTTCACCATTATTGGATCAATATCAATATCAATAACAATATCAAGATTGAAGACCAAGTTTACAAACAAGATCAAAATCGAGTTTAAGATTAAGATTAAAAAGAAGATAAAGATAAATATCATAAGATGAAGTTTGAAATCATGATTAAAATGAAGATCAACAACATAATCTTGAACAAAATCAATATTAAATAAAGATCGCAAAATGATAAACATCAAATATGGATCATAATCAAGATCAACATCCTCATCATTAAAAGATCAAGATAAATATAAATATTAATATCAAGATTGAAAATCAATATTACCACAGGAATCAAAATCGAGTTTAAGATTAATATTAGGAGCAAGATAAAATTGAAGATTATAAGATTAAAACTGAAATCTGAGATCAAAACTGAGATCAAAATGAAATTGAACATAATTATCAATAATAACATCAATGTTATAATTAAGAATTAGAATAAGATTAATAACAACTATAGAACATAATCGAGTACAAAATTTTCATCATTATTAGATCAATATCAATATCAATAACAATATCAAGATGGAAGACCAAGTTTACAAACAAGATCAAAATCGAGTTTAAGATTAAGATTAAAAAGAAGATAAAGATTAAAATCATAAGATGAAGATTGAAATCATGATTAAAATCAAGATCAACATCATGATCATGAACTAAATCAAAATTAAATTTAGATTGCAAAATGATAAACATCAAATATGGATCATAATCAAGATCAACATCCTCATCATTAAAAGATCAAGATAAATATAAATATTAATATCAAGATTGAAAATCAATATTACCACGGAGATCAAAATCGAGTTTAAGATTAATATTAGGAGCAAGATAAAGTTGAAGATTATAAGATTCAAACTGAAATCTGAGATCAAAACTGAGATCAAAATGAAAATGAACATAATTATCAAGAATAACATCAATGTTATAATTAAGAATTAGAATAAGATTAATAACAATTAAAGATCATAATCGAGTTCAAAATTTTCATCATTATTAGATCAATATCAATATCAATAACAATATCAAGATTGAAGACCAAGTTTACAAACAAGATCAAAATCGAGTTTAAGATTAAGATTAAAAAGAAAATAAAGATAAATATCATAAGATTAAGTTTGAAATCATGATTAAAATGGAGATCAAATAACATAATCTTGAACAAAATCAATATTAAATTAAGATTGCAAAATGATAAACATCAAATGTGGATCATAATCAAGATCAACATCCTCATCATTAAAAGATCAAGATAAATATAAATATTAATATCAAGATTGAAAATCAATATTACCACAGGAATCAAAATCGAGTTTAAGATTAATATTAGGAGCAAGATAAAATTGAAGATTATAAGATTAAAACTGAAATCTGAGATCAAAACTGAGATCAAAATGAAATTGAACATAATTATCAATAATAACATCAATGTTATAATTAAGAATGAGAATAAGATTAATAACAACTATAGAACATAATCGAGTTCAAAATTTTCATCATTATTAGATCAATATCAATATCAATAACAATATCAAGATGGAAGACCAAGTTTACAAACAAGATCAAAATCGAGTTTAAGATTAAGATTAAAAAGGAGATAAAGATGAAAATCATAAGATGAAGATTGAAATCATGATTAAAATCAAGATCAACATCATGATCATGAACTAAATCAAAATTAAATTTAGATTGCAAAATGATAAACATCAAATATGGATCATAATCAAGATCAACATCCTCATCATTAAAAGATCAAGATAAATATAAATATTAATATCAAGATTGAAAATCAATATTACCACGGAGATCAAAATCGAGTTTAAGATTAATATTAGGAGCAAGATAAAGTTGAAGATTATAAGATTCAAACTGAAATCTGAGATCAAAACAGAGATCAAAATGAAAATGGACATAATTATCAAGAATAACATCAATGTTATAATTAAGAATTCGAATAAGATTAATAACAATTAAAGATCATAATCGAGTTCAAAATTATCATCATTATTAGATCAATATCAATATCAATAACAATATCAAGATTGAAGACCAAGTTTACAAACAAGATCAAAATCGAGTTTAAGATTAAGATTAAAAAGAAGATAAAGATAAATATCATAAGATGAAGTTTGAAATCATGATTAAAATGAAGATCAACAACATAATCTTGAACAAAATCAATATTAAATAAAGATCGCAAAATGATAAACATCAAATATGGATCATAATCAAGATCAACATCCTCATCATTAAAAGATCAAGATAAATATAAATATTAATATCAAGATTGAAAATCAATATTACCACAGGAATCAAAATCGAGTTTAAGATTAATATTAGGAGCAAGATAAAATTGAAGATTATAAGATTAAAACTGAAATCTGAGATCAAAACTGAGATCAAAATGAAATTGAACATAATTATCAATAATAACATCAATGTTATAATTAAGAATGAGAATAAGATTAATAACAACTATAGAACATAATCGAGTTCAAAATTTTCATCATTATTAGATCAATATCAATATCAATAACAATATCAAGATGGAAGACCAAGTTTACAAACAAGATCAAAATCGAGTTTAAGATTAAGATTAAAAAGAAGATAAAGATGAAAATCATAAGATGAAGATTGAAATCATGATTAAAATCAAGATCAACATCATGATCATGAACTAAATCAAAATTAAATTTAGATTGCAAAATGATAAACATCAAATATGGATCATAATCAAGATCAACATCCTCATCATTAAAAGATCAAGATAAATATAAATATTAATATCAAGATTGAAAATCAATATTACCACGGAGATCAAAATCGAGTTTAAGAGTAATATTAGGAGCAAGATAAAGTTGAAGATTATAAGATTCAAACTGAAATCTGAGATCAAAACTGAGATCAAAATGAAATTGAACATAATTATCAATAATAACATCAATGTTATAATTAAGAATGAGAATAAGATTAATAACAACTATAGAACATAATCGAGTTCAAAATTTTCATCATTATTAGATCAATATCAATATCAATAACAATATCAAGATGGAAGACCAAGTTTACAAACAAGATCAAAATCGAGTTTAAGATTAAGATTAAAAAGAAGATAAAGATGAAAATCATAAGATGAAGATTGAAATCATGATTAAAATCAAGATCAACATCATGATCATGAACTAAATTAAAATTAAATTTAGATTGCAAAATGATAAACATCAAATATGGATCATAATCAAGATCAACATCCTCATCATTAAAAGATCAAGATAAATATAAATATTAATATCAAGATTGAAAATCAATATTACCACGGAGATCAAAATCGAGTTTAAGATTAATATTAGGAGCAAGATAAAGTTGAAGATTATAAGATTCAAACTGAAATCTGAGATCAAAACTGAGATCAAAATGAAATTGAACATAATTATCAATAATAACATCAATGTTATAATTAAGAATGAGAATAAGATTAATAACAACTATAGAACATAATCGAGTTCAAAATTTTCATCATTATTAGATCAATATCAATATCAATAACAATATCAAGATTGATGACCAAGTTTACAAACAAGATCAAAATCGAGTTTAAGATTAAGATTAAAAAGAAGATAAAGATAAATATCATAAGATGAAGTTTGAAATCATGATTAAAATGAAGATCAACAACATAATCTTGAACAAAATCAATATTAAATAAAGATCGCAAAATGATAAACATCAAATATGGATCATAATCAAGATCAACATCCTCATCATTAAAAGATCAAGATAAATATAAATATTAATATCAAGATTGAAAATCAATATTACCACGGAGATCAAAATCGAGTTTAAGATTAATATTAGGAGCAAGATAAAATTGAAGATTATAAGATTAAAACTGAAATCTGAGATCAAAACTGAGATCAAAATGAAATTGAACATAATTATCAATAATAACATCAATGTTATAATTAAGAATGAGAATAAGATTAATAACAACTATAGAACATAATCGAGTTCAAAATTTTCATCATTATTAGATCAATATCAATATCAATAACAATATCAAGATTGAAGACCAAGTTTACAAACAAGATCAAAATCGAGTTTAAGATTAAGATTAAAAAGAAGATAAAGATAAATATCATAAGATGAAGTTTGAAATCATGATTAAAATGAAGATCAACAACATAATCTTGAACAAAATCAATATTAAATAAAGATCGCAAAATGATAAACATCAAATATGGATCATAATCAAGATCAACATCCTCATCATTAAAAGATCAAGAAAAATATAAATATTAATATCAAGATTGAAAATCAATATTACCACAGAGATCAAAATCGAGTTTAAGATAAATATTAGGAGCAAGGTAAAATTGAAGATTATAAGATTAAAACTGAAATCTGAGATCAAAATGAAATTGAACATAATTATCAATAATAACATCAATGTTATAATTAAGAATGAGAATAAGATTAATAACAACTATAGAACATAATCGAGTTCAAAATTTTCATCATTATTAGATCAATATCAATATCAATAACAATATCAAGATGGAAGACCAAGTTTACAAACAAGATCAAAATCGAGTTTAAGATTAAGATTAAAAAGAAGATAAAGATAAATATCATAAGATGAAGTTTGAAATCATGATTAAAATGAAGATCAACAACATAATCTTGAACAAAATCAATATTAAATAAAGATCGCAAAATGATAAACATCAAATATGGATCATAATCAAGATCAACATCCTCATCATTAAAAGATCAAGAAAAATATAAATATTAATATCAAGATTGAAAATCAATATTACCACAGAGATCAAAATCGAGTTTAAGATTAATATTAGGAGCAAGATAAAATTGAAGATTATAAGATTAAAACTGAAATCTGAGATCAAAACTGAGATCAAAATGAAATTGAACATAATTATCAATAATAACATCAATGTTATAATTAAGAATCAGAATAAGATTAATAACAACTATAGAACATAATCGAGTTCAAAATTTTCATCATTATTAGATCAATATCAATATCAATAACAATATCAAGATGGAAGACCAAGTTTATAAACAAGATCAAAATCGAGTTTAAGATTAAGATTAAAAAGAAGATAAAGATAAATATCATAAGATGAAGTTTGAAATCATGATTAAAATCAAAGATCAACAACATAATCTTGAACAAAATCAATATTAAATTAAGATTACAAAATGATAAACATCAAATGTGGATCATAATCAAGATCAACATCCTCATCATTAAAAGATCAAGATAAATATAAATATTAATATCAAGATTGAAAATCAATATTACCACAGAGATCAAAATCGAGTTTAAGATTAATATTAGGAGCAAGATAAAATTGAAGATTATAAGATTAAAACTGAAATCTGAGATCAAAACTGAGATCAAAATGAAATTGAACATAATTATCAAGAATAACATCAATGTTATAATTAAGAATAAGAATAAGATTAATAACAATTATAGAACATAATCGAGTTCAAAATTTTCATCATTATTAGATCAATATCAATATCAATAACAATATCAAGATGGAAGACCAAGTTTACAAACAAGAACAAAATCGAGTTTAAGATTAAGATTAAAAAGAATATAAAGATGAAAATCATAAGATGAAGATTGAAATCATGATTAAAATCAAGATCAACATCATGATCATGAACTAAATTAAAATTAAATTTAGATTGCAAAATGATAAACATCAAATATGGATCATAATCAAGATCAACATCCTCATCATTAAAAGATCAAGATAAATATAAATATTAATATCAAGATTGAAAATCAATATTACCACAGAGATCAAAATCGAGTTTAAGATTAATATTAGGAGCAAGATAAAATAGAAGATTATATGATTAAAACTGAAATCTGAGATCAAAACTGAGATCAAAATGAAATTGAACATAATTATCAAGAATAACATCAATGTTATAATTAAGAATAAGAATAAGATTAATAACAATTATAGAACATAATCGAGTTCAAAATTTTCATCATTATTAGATCAATATCAATATCAATAACAATATCAAGATGGAAGACCAAGTTTACAAACAAGAACAAAATCGAGTTTAAGATTAAGATTAAAAAGAAGATAAAGATGAAAATCATAAGATGAAGATTGAAATCATGATTAAAATCAAGATCAACATCATGATCATGAACTAAATTAAAATTAAATTTAGATTGCAAAATGATAAACATCAAATGTGGATCATAATCAAGATCAACATCCTCATCATTAAAAGATCAAGATAAATATAAATATTAATATCAAGATTGAAAATCAATGTTACCACAGAGATCAAAATCGAGTTTAAGATTAATATTAGGAGCAAGATAAAATTGAAGATTATAAGATTAAAACTGAAATCTGAGATCAAAACTGAGATCAAAATGAAATTGAACATAATTATCAAGAATAACATCAATGTTATAATTAAGAATAAGAATAAGATTAATAACAATTATAGAACATATTCGAGTTCAAAATTTTCATCATTATTAGATCAATATCAATATCAATAACAATATCAAGATGGAAGACCAAGTTTACAAACAAGAACAAAATCGAGTTTAAGATTAAGATTAAAAAGAAGATAAAGATGAAAATCATAAGATGAAGATTGAAATCATGATTAAAATCAAGATCAACATCATGATCATGAACTAAATTAAAATTAAATTTAGATTGCAAAATGATAAACATCAAATATGGATCATAATCAAGATCAACATCCTCATCATTAAAAGATCAAGAAAAATATAAATATTAATATCAAGATTGAAAATCAATATTACCACGGAGATCAAAATCGAGTTTAAGATTAATATTAGGAGCAAGATAAAGTTGAAGATTATAAGATTCAAACTGAAATCTGAGATCAAAACTGAGATCAAAATGAAAATGAACATAATTATCAAGAATAACATCAATGTTATAATTAAGAATTAGAATAAGATTAATAACAATTAAAGATCATAATCGAGTTCAAAATTTTCATCATTATTAGATCAATATCAATATCAATAACAATATCAAGATTGAAGACCAAGTTTACAAACAAGATCAAAATCGAGTTTAAGATTAAGATTAAAAAGAAAATAAAGATAAATATCATAAGATGAAGTTTGAAATCATGATTAAAATGAAGATCAACAACATAATCTTGAACAAAATCAATATTAAATTAAGATTGCAAAATGATAAACATCAAATGTGGATCATAATCAAGATCAACATCCTCATCATTAAAAGATCAAGATAAATATAAATATTAATATCAAGATTGAAAATCAATATTACCACAGAGATCAAAATCGAGTTTAAGATTAATATTAGGAGCAAGATAAAATTGAAGATTATAAGATTAAAACTGAAATCTGAGATCAAAACTGAGATCAAAATGAAATTGAACATAATTATCAATAATAACATCAATGTTATAATTAAGAATGAGAATAAGATTAATAACAACTATAGAACATAATCGAGTTCAAAATTTTCATCATTATTAGATCAATATCAATATCAATAACAATATCAAGATGGAAGACCAAGTTTACAAACAAGATCAAAATCGAGTTTAAGATTAAGATTAAAAAGAAGATAAAGATGAAAATCATAAGATGAAGATTGAAATCATGATTAAAATCAAGATCAACATCATGATCATGAACTAAATCAAAATTAAATTTAGATTGCAAAATGATAAACATCAAATATGGATCATAATCAAGATCAACATCCTCATCATTAAAAGATCAAGATAAATATAAATATTAATATCAAGATTGAAAATCAATATTACCACGGAGATCAAAATCGAGTTTAAGATTAATATTAGGAGCAAGATAAAGTTGAAGATTATAAGATTCAAACTGAAATCTGAGATCAAAACTGAGATCACAATGAAAATGAACATAATTATCAAGAATAACATCAATGTTATAATTAAGAATTAGAATAAGATTAATAACAATTAAAGATCATAATCGAGTTCAACATTTTCATCATTATTAGATCAATATCAATATCAATAACAATATCAAGATTGAAGACCAAGTTTACAAACAAGATCAAAATCGAGTTTAAGATTAAGATTAAAAAGAAAATAAAGATAAATATCATAAGATTAAGTTTGAAATCATGATTAAAATGGAGATCAAATAACATAATCTTGAACAAAATCAATATTAAATTAAGATTGCAAAATGATAAACATCAAATGTGGATCATAATCAAGATCAACATCCTCATCATTAAAAGATCAAGATAAATATAAATATTAATATCAAGATTGAAAATCAATATTACCACAGAGATCAAAATCGAGTTTAAGATTAATATTAGGAGCAAGATAAAATTGAAGATTATAAGATTAAAACTGAAATCTGAGATCAAAACTGAGATCAAAATGAAATTGAACATAATTATCAAGAATAACATCAATGTTATAATTAAGAATAAGAATAAGATTAATAACAATTATAGAACATATTCGAGTTCAAAATTTTCATCATTATTAGATCAATATCAATATCAATAACAATATCAAGATGGAAGACCAAGTTTACAAACAAGAACAAAATCGAGTTTAAGATTAAGATTAAAAAGAAGATAAAGATGAAAATCATAAGATGAAGATTGAAATCATGATTAAAATCAAGATCAACATCATGATCATGAACTAAATTAAAATTAAATTTAGATTGCAAAATGATAAACATCAAATATGGATCATAATCAAGATCAACATCCTCATCATTAAAAGATCAAGATAAATATAAATATTAATATCAAGATTGAAAATCAATATTACCACGGAGATCAAAATCGAGTTTAAGATTAATATTAGGAGCAAGATAAAGTTGAAGATTATAAGATTCAAACTGAAATCTGAGATCAAAACTGAGATCAAAATGAAAATGAACATAATTATCAAGAATAACATCAATGTTATAATTAAGAATTAGAATAAGATTAATAACAATTAAAGATCATAATCGAGTTCAAAATTTTCATCATTATTAGATCAATATCAATATCAATAACAATATCAAGATTGAAGACCAAGTTTACAAACAAGATCAAAATCGAGTTTAAGATTAAGATTAAAAAGAAAATAAAGATAAATATCATAAGATTAAGTTTGAAATCATGATTAAAATGAAGATCAAATAACATAATCTTGAACAAAATCAATATTAAATTAAGATAGCAAAATGATAAACATCAAATATGGATCATAATCAAGATCAACATCCTCATCATTAAAAGATCAAGATAAATATAAATATTAATATCAAGATTGAAAATCAATATTACCACAGAGATCAAAATCTAGTTTAAGATTAATATTAGGAGCAAGATAAAATTGAAGATTATAAGATTAAAACTGAAATCTGAGATCAAAACTAAGATAAAAAAGAAAATGAACATAATTATCAAGAATAAGATCAATGTCATAATTAAGAATGAGAATAAGATTAATAACAATTAAAGATCTTAATCGAGTTCAAAATTTTCATCATTATTAGATCAATATCAATATCAATAACAATATCAAGATGGAAGACCAAGTTTACCAACAAGAACAAAATCGAGTTTAAGATTAAGATTAAAAAGAAGATAAAGATGAAAATCATAAGATGAAGATTGAAATCATGATTAAAAATCAAGATCAACATCATGATCATGAACTAAATTAAAATTAAATTTAGATTGCAAAATGATAAACATCAAATATGGATCATAATCAAGGTCAACATCCTCATCATTAAAAGATCAAGATAAATATAAATATTAATATCAAGATTGAAAATCAATATTACCACGGAGATCAAAATCGAGTTTAAGATTAATATTAGGAGCAAGATAAAGTTGAAGATTATAAGATTCAAACTGAAATCTGAGATCAAAACAGAGATCAAAATGAAAATGGACATAATTATCAAGAATAACATCAATGTTATAATTAAGAATTAGAATAAGATTAATAACAATTAAAGATCATAATCGAGTTCAAAATTATCATCATTATTAGATCAATATCAATATCAATAACAATATCAAGATTGAAGACCAAGTTTACAAACAAGATCAAAATCGAGTTTAAGATTAAGATTAAAAAGAAGATAAAGATAAATATCATAAGATGAAGTTTGAAATCATGATTAAAATGAAGATCAACAACATAATCTTGAACAAAATCAATATTAAATAAAGATCGCAAAATGATAAACATCAAATATGGATCATAATCAAGATCAACATCCTCATCATTAAAAGATCAAGATAAATATAAATATTAATATCAAGATTGAAAATCAATATTACCACAGAGATCAAAATCGAGTTTAAGATTAATATTAGGAGCAAGATAAAATTGAAGATTATAAGATTAAAACTGAAATCTGAGATCAAAACTGAGATCAAAATGAAATTGAACATAATTATCAATAATAACATCAATGTTATAATTAAGAATGAGAATAAGATTAATAACAACTATAGAACATAATCGAGTACAAAATTTTCATCATTATTAGATCAATATAAATATCAATAACAATATCAAGATGGAAGACCAAGTTTACAAACAAGATCAAAATCGAGTTTAAGATTAAGATTAAAAAGAAGATAAAGATGAAAATCATAAGATGAAGATTGAAATCATGATTAAAATCAAGATCAACATCATGATCATGAACTAAATCAAAATTAAATTTAGATTGCAAAATGATAAACATCAAATATGGATCATAATCAAGTTCAACATCTTCAACATTAAAAGATCAAGATAAATAAAAATATTAATATCAAGATTGAAAATCAATATTACCACAGAGATCAAAATCGAGTTTAAGATTAATATTAGGAGCAAGATAAAATTGAAGATTATAAGATTAAAACTGAAATCTGAGATCAAAACTGAGATCAAAATGAAATTGAACATAATTATCAATAATAACATCTATGTTATAATTAAGAATGAGAATAAGATTAATAACAACTATAGAACATAATCGAGTTCAAAATTTTCATCATTATTAGATCAATATAAATATCAATAACAATATCAAGATGGAAGACCAAGTTTACAAACAAGAACAAAATCGAGTTTAAGATTAAGATTAAAAAGAAGATAAAGATGAAAATCATAAGATGAAGATTGAAATCATGATTAAAATCAAGATCAACATCATGATCATGAACTAAATCAAAATTAAATTTAGATTGCAAAATGATAAACATCAAATATGGATCATAATCAAGATTAACATCCTCATCATTAAAAGATCAAGATAAATATAAATATTAATATCAAGATTGAAATTCAATATTACCACGGAGATCAAAATCGTGTTTAAGATTAATATTAGGAGCAAGATAAAGTTGAAGATTATAAGATTCAAACTGAAATCTGAGATCAAAACAGAGATCAAAATGAAAATGGACATAATTATCAAGAATAACATCAATGTTATAATTAAGAATTAGAATAAGATTAATAACAATTAAAGATCATAATCGAGTTCAAAATTATCATCATTATTAGATCAATATCAATATCAATAACAATATCAAGATTGAAGACCAAGTTTACAAACAAGATCAAAATCGAGTTTAAGATTAAGATTAAAAAGAAGATAAAGATAAATATCATAAGATGAAGTTTGAAATCATGATTAAAATGAAGATCAACAACATAATCTTGAACAAAATCAATATTAAATAAAGATCGCAAAATGATAAACATCAAATATGGATCATAATCAAGATCAACATCCTCATCATTAAAAGATCAAGATAAATATAAATATTAATATCAAGATTGAAAATCAATATTACCACAGAGATCAAAATCGAGTTTAAGATTAATATTTGGAGCAAGATAAAATTGAAGATTATAAGATTAAAACTTAAATCTGAGATCAAAACTGAGATCAAAATGAAATTGAACATAATTATCAATAATAACATCAATGTTATAATTAAGAATGAGAATAAGATTAATAACAACTATAGAACATAATCGAGTACAAAATTTTCATCATTATTAGATCAATATAAATATCAATAACAATATCAAGATGGAAGACCAAGTTTACAAACAAGATCAAAATCGAGTTTAAGATTAAGATTAAAAAGAAGATAAAGATGAAAATCATAAGATGAAGATTGAAATCATGATTAAAATCAAGATCAACATCATGATCATGAACTAAATCAAAATTAAATTTAGATTGCAAAATGATAAACATCAAATATGGATCATAATCAAGTTCAACATCTTCATCATTAAAAGATCAAGATAAATAAAAATATTAATATCAAGATTGAAAATCAATATTACCACAGAGATCAAAATCGAGTTTAAGATTAATATTAGGAGCAAGATAAAATTGAAGATTATAAGATTAAAACTGAAATCTGAGATCAAAACTGAGATCAAAATGAAATTGAACATAATTATCAATAATAACATCAATGTTATAATTAAGAATGAGAATAAGATTAATAACAACTATAGAACATAATCGAGTTCAAAATTTTCATCATTATTAGATCAATATAAATATCAATAACAATATCAAGATGGAAGACCAAGTTTACAAACAAGATCAAAATCGAGTTTAAGATTAAGATTAAAAAGAAGATAAAGATGAAAATCATAAGATGAAGATTGAAATCATGATTAAAATCAAGATCAACATCATGATCATGAACTAAATGAAAATTAAATTTAGATTGCAAAATGATAAACATCAAATATGGATCATAATCAAGTTCAACATCCTCATCATTAAAAGATCAAGATAAATATAAATATTAATATCAAGATTGAAAATCAATATTACCACGGAGATCAAAATCGAGTTTAAGATTAATATTAGGAGCAAGATAAAGTTGAAGATTATAAGATTCACACTGAAATCTGAGATCAAAACTGAGATCAAAATGAAAATGAACATAATTATCAAGAATAACATCAATGTTATAATTAAGAATTAGAATAAGATTAATAACAATTAAAGATCATAATCGAGTTCAAAATTTTCATCATTATTAGATCAATATCAATATCAATAACAATATCAAGATTGAAGACCAAGTTTACAAACAAGATCAAAATCGAGTTTAAGATTAAAATTAAAAAGAAAATAAAGATAAATATCAAAAGATTAAGTTTGAAATCATGATTAAAATGAAGATCAAATAACATAATCTTGAACAAAATCAATATTAAATTAAGATTGCAAAATGATAAACATCAAATATGGATCATAATCAAGATCAACATCCTCATCATTAAAAGATCAAGATAAATATAAATATTAATATCAAGATTGAAAATCAATATTACCACAGAGATCAAAATCGAGTTTAAGATTAATATTTGGAGCAAGATAAAATTGAAGATTATAAGATTAAAACTGAAATCTGAGATCAAAACTGAGATCAAAATGAAATTGAACATAATTATCAATAATAACATCAATGTTATAATTAAGAATGAGAATAAGATTAATAACAACTATAGAACATAATCGAGTACAAAATTTTCATCATTATTAGATCAATATAAATATCAATAACAATATCAAGATGGAAGACCAAGTTTACAAACAAGATCAAAATCGAGTTTAAGATTAAGATTAAAAAGAAGATAAAGATGAAAATCATAAGATGAAGATTGAAATCATGATTAAAATCAAGATCAACATCATGATCATGAACTAAATCAAAATTAAATTTAGATTGCAAAATGATAAACATCAAATATGGATCATAATCAAGTTCAACATCTTCATCATTAAAAGATCAAGATAAATAAAAATATTAATATCAAGATTGAAAATCAATATTACCACAGAGATCAAAATCGAGTTTAAGATTAATATTAGGAGCAAGATAAAATTGAAGATTATAAGATTAAAACTGAAATCTGAGATCAAAACTGAGATCAAAATGAAATTGAACATAATTATCAATAATAACATCAATGTTATAATTAAGAATGAGAATAAGATTAATAACAACTATAGAACATAATCGAGTTCAAAATTTTCATCATTATTAGATCAATATAAATATCAATAACAATATCAAGATGGAAGACCAAGTTTACAAACAAGATCAAAATCGAGTTTAAGATTAAGATTAAAAAGAAGATAAAGATGAAAATCATAAGATAAAGATTGAAATCATGATTAAAATCAAGATCAACATCATGATCATGAACTAAATGAAAATTAAATTTAGATTGCAAAATGATAAACATCAAATATGGATCATAATCAAGTTCAACATCCTCATCATTAAAAGATCAAGATAAATATAAATATTAATATCAAGATTGAAAATCAATATTACCACGGAGATCAAAATCGATTTTAAGATTAATATTAGGAGCAAGATAAAGTTGAAGATTATAAGATTCAAACTGAAATCTGAGATCAAAACTGAGATCAAAATGAAAATGAACATAATTATCAAGAATAACATCAATGTTATAATTAAGAATTAGAATAAGATTAATAACAATTAAAGATCATAATCGAGTTCAAAATTTTCATCATTATTAGATCAATATCAATATCAATAACAATATCAAGATTGAAGACCAAGTTTACAAACAAGATCAAAATCGAGTTTAAGATTAAAATTAAAAAGAAAATAAAGATAAATATCAAAAGATTAAGTTTGAAATCATGATTAAAATGAAGATCAAATAACATAATCTTGAACAAAATCAATATTAAATTAAGATTGCAAAATGATAAACATCAAATATGGATCATAATCAAGATCAACATCCTCATCATTAAAAGATCAAGATAAATATAAATATTAATATCAAGATTGAAAATCAATATTACCACAGAGATCAAAATCGAGTTTAAGATTAATATTTGGAGCAAGATAAAATTGAAGATTATAAGATTAAAACTGAAATCTGAGATCAAAACTGAGATCAAAATGAAATTGAACATAATTATCAATAATAACATCAATGTTATAATTAAGAATGAGAATAAGATTAATAACAACTATAGAACATAATCGAGTACAAAATTTTCATCATTATTAGATCAATATAAATATCAATAACAATATCAAGATGGAAGACCAAGTTTACAAACAAGATCAAAATCGAGTTTAAGATTAAGATTAAAAAGAAGATAAAGATGAAAATCATAAGATGAAGATTGAAATCATGATTAAAATCAAGATCAACATCATGATCATGAACTAAATCAAAATTAAATTTAGATTGCAAAATGATAAACATCAAATATGGATCATAATCAAGTTCAACATCTTCATCATTAAAAGATCAAGATAAATAAAAATATTAATATCAAGATTGAAAATCAATATTACCACAGAGATCAAAATCGAGTTTAAGATTAATATTAGGAGCAAGATAAAATTGAAGATTATAAGATTAAAACTGAAATCTGAGATCAAAACTGAGATCAAAATGAAATTGAACATAATTATCAATAATAACATCAATGTTATAATTAAGAATGAGAATAAGATTAATAACAACTATAGAACATAATCGAGTTCAAAATTTTCATCATTATTAGATCAATATAAATATCAATAACAATATCAAGATGGAAGACCAAGTTTACAAACAAGATCAAAATCGAGTTTAAGATTAAGATTAAAAAGAAGATAAAGATGAAAATCATAAGATGAAGATTGAAATCATGATTAAAATCAAGATCAACATCATGATCATGAACTAAATGAAAATTAAATTTAGATTGCAAAATGATAAACATCAAATATGGATCATAATCAAGTTCAACATCCTCATCATTAAAAGATCAAGATAAATATAAATATTAATATCAAGATTGAAAATCAATATTACCACGGAGATCAAAATCGAGTTTAAGATTAATATTAGGAGCAAGATAAAGTTGAAGATTATAAGATTCAAACTGAAATCTGAGATCAAAACTGAGATCAAAATGAAAATGAACATAATTATCAAGAATAACATCAATGTTATAATTAAGAATTAGAATAAGATTAATAACAATTAAAGATCATAATCGAGTTCAAAATTTTCATCATTATTAGATCAATATCAATATCAATAACAATATCAAGATTGAAGACCAAGTTTACAAACAAGATCAAAATCGAGTTTAAGATTAAAATTAAAAAGAAAATAAAGATAAATATCAAAAGATTAAGTTTGAAATCATGATTAAAATGAAGATCAAATAACATAATCTTGAACAAAATCAATATTAAATTAAGATTGCAAAATGATAAACATCAAATATGGATCATAATCAAGATCAACATCCTCATCATTAAAAGATCAAGATAAAGATAAATATTAATATCAAGATTGAAAATCAATATTACCACAGAGATCAAAATCGAGTTTAAGATTAATATTAGGAGCAAGATAAAATTGAAGATTATAAGATTAAAACTGAAATCTGAGATCAAAACTGAGATCAAAATGAAATTGAACATAATTATCAATAATAACATCAATGTTATAATTAAGAATGAGAATAAGATTAATAACAACTATAGAACATAATCGAGTACAAAATTTTTATCATTATTAGATCAATATAAATATCAATAACAATATCAAGATGGAAGACCAAGTTTACAAATAAGAACAAAATCGAGTTTAAGATTAAGATTAAAAAGAAGATAAAGATGAAAATCATAAGATGAAGATTGAAATCATGATTAAAATCAAGTTCAACATCTTGATCATGAACTAAATTAAAATTAAATTTAGATTGCAAAATGATAAACATCAAATATGGATCATAATCAAGATCAACATCCTCATCATTAAAAGATCAAGATAAATATAAATATTAATATCCAGATTGAAAATCAATATTACCACGGAGATCAAAATCGAGTTTAAGATTAATATTAGGAGCAAGATAAAGTTGAAGATTATAAGATTCAAACTGAAATATGAGATCAAAACAGAGATCAAAATGAAAATGGACATAATTATCAAGAATAACATCAATGTTATAATTAAGAATTCGAATAAGATTAATAACAATTAAAGATCATAATCGAGTTCAAAATTTTCATCATTATTAGATCAATATAAATATCAATAACAATATCAAGATGGAAGACCAAGTTTACAAACAAGATCAAAATCGAGTTTAAGATTAAGATTAAAAAGAAGATAAAGATGAAAATCATAAGATGAAGATTGAAATCATGATTAAAATCAAGATCAACATCATGATCATGAACTAAATGAAAATTAAATTTAGATTGCAAAATGATAAACATCAAATATGGATCATAATCAAGTTCAACATCCTCATCATTAAAAGATCAAGATAAATATAAATATTAATATCAAGATTGAAAATCAATATTACCACGGAGATCAAAATCGAGTTTAAGATTAATATTAGGAGCAAGATAAAGTTGAAGATTATAAGATTCAAACTGAAATCTGAGATCAAAACTGAGATCAAAATGAAAATGAACATAATTATCAAGAATAACATCAATGTTATAATTAAGAATTAGAATAAGATTAATAACAATTAAAGATCATAATCGAGTTCAAAATTTTCATCATTATTAGATCAATATCAATATCAATAACAATATCAAGATTGAAGACCAAGTTTACAAACAAGATCAAAATCGAGTTTAAGATTAAAATTAAAAAGAAAATAAAGATAAATATCAAAAGATTAAGTTTGAAATCATGATTAAAATGAAGATCAAATAACATAATCTTGAACAAAATCAATATTAAATTAAGATTGCAAAATGATAAACATCAAATATGGATCATAATCAAGATCAACATCCTCATCATTAAAAGATCAAGATAAAGATAAATATTAATATCAAGATTGAAAATCAATATTACCACAGAGATCAAAATCGAGTTTAAGATTAATATTAGGAGCAAGATAAAATTGAAGATTATAAGATTAAAACTGAAATCTGAGATCAAAACTGAGATCAAAATGAAATTGAACATAATTATCAATAATAACATCAATGTTATAATTAAGAATGAGAATAAGATTAATAACAACTATAGAACATAATCGAGTACAAAATTTTTATCATTATTAGATCAATATAAATATCAATAACAATATCAAGATGGAAGACCAAGTTTACAAATAAGAACAAAATCGAGTTTAAGATTAGTATTAAAAAGAAGATAAAGATGAAAATCATAAGATGAAGATTGAAATCATGATTAAAATCAAGTTCAACATCTTGATCATGAACTAAATTAAAATTAAATTTAGATTGCAAAATGATAAACATCAAATATGGATCATAATCAAGATCAACATCCTCATCATTAAAAGATCAAGATAAATATAAATATTAATATCCAGATTGAAAATCAATATTACCACGGAGATCAAAATCGAGTTTAAGATTAATATTAGGAGCAAGATAAAGTTGAAGATTATAAGATTCAAACTGAAATATGAGATCAAAACAGAGATCAAAATGAAAATGGACATAATTATCAAGAATAACATCAATGTTATAATTAAGAATTCGAATAAGATTAATAACAATTAAAGATCATAATCGAGTTCAAAATTATCATCATTATTAGATCAATATCAATATCAATAACAATATCAAGATTGAAGACCAAGTTTACAAACAAGATCAAAATCGAGTTTAAGATTAAGATTAAAAAGAAGATAAAGATAAATATCATAAGATGAAGTTTGAAATCATGATTAAAATGAAGATCAACAACATAATCTTGAACAAAATCAATATTAAATAAAGATCGCAAAATGATAAACATCAAATATGGATCATAATCAAGATCAACATCCTCATCATTAAAAGATCAAGATAAATATAAATATTAACATCAAGATTGAAAATCAATATTACCACAGAGATCAAAATCGAGTTTAAGATTAATATTAGGAGCAAGATAAAGTTGAAGATTATAAGATTCAAACTGAAATCTGAGATCAAAACAGAGATCAAAATGAAAATGGACATAGTTATCAAGAATAACATCAATGTTATAATTATGAATTCGAATAAGATTAATAACAATTAAAGATCATAATCGAGTTCAACATTTTCATCATTATTAGATCAATATCAATATCAATAACAATATCAAGATTGAAGACCAAGTTTACAAACAAGATCAAAATCGAGTTTAAGATTAAGATTAAAAAGAAGATAAAGATGAAAATCATAAGATGAAGATTGAAATCATGATTAAAATCAAGATCAACATCATGATCATGAACTAAATGAAAATTAAATTTAGATTGCAAAATGATAAACATCAAATATGGATCATAATCAAGATCAACATCCTCATCATTAAAAGATCAAGATAAATATAAATATTAATATCAAGATTGAAAATCAATATTACCACGGAGATCAAAATGGAGTTTAAGATTAATATTAGGAGCAAGATAAAGTTGAAGATTATAAGATTCAAACTGAAATCTGAGATCAAAACTGAGATCAAAATGAAAATGAACATAATTATCAAGAATAACATCAATGTTATAATTAAGAATTAGAATAAGATTAATAACAATTAAAGATCATAATCGAGTTCAACATTTTCATCATTATTAGATCAATATCAATATCAATAACAATATCAAGATTGAAGACCAAGTTTACAAACAAGATCAAAATCGAGTTTAAGATTAAGATTAAAAAGAAGATAAAGATAAATATCATAAGATGAAGTTTGAAATCATGATTAAAATGAAGATCAACAACATAGTCTTGAACAAAATCATTATTAAATAAAGATCGCAAAATGATAAACATCAAATATGGATCATAATCAAGATCAACATCCTCATCATTAAAAGATCAAGATAAATATAAATATTAACATCAAGATTGAAAATCAATATTACCACAGAGATCAAAATTGAGTTTAAGATTAATATTAGGAGCAAGATAAAGTTGAAGATTATAAGATTCAAACTGAAATCTGAGATCAAAACTGATATTAAAATGAAAATGAACATAATTATCAAGAATAACATCAATGTTATAATTAAGAATTAAAATAAGATTAATAACAATTAAAGATCATAATCGAGTTCAACATTTTCATCATTATTAGATCAATATCAATATCAATAACATGATGGAACCCTTTCAGGAGGGGAGCGCAAAACCTATTGTGAGAAGAACCCCTTTCATGAGGGGGGCGCAAGTCATATGTTTCTTTCTCATAGCAGCGGAATTAGGGTTTCCACATAAGATCGCATTCTATACTTTCATATAATCAACTTGAATAACAAGTGAGAGATTCATTACCATGGCCATGGGAAGGTGCGGCTTGGAAGAAGAAAGATCGAAGGGATCTTCTCCAAAGAAATCACACACAAGGGATGAAAGCTTCCTCCTTGCGCAACTCTTGTGCTAGCAAGATTGCCAAGCTTTTCCAACCGTGTGTTGGAGATTAGATGAAAAGGGCTTCCTTCTTTTCGAGAGCTCTTCTTCCTTGGCGCAAGAACGATGCCTTCCACACGAGCAAGCCGTTCCAAAACCACGTCCAAGAAGCAAAACCGAAAAACATTAGAGAGACATCAAGCCATGAACGCATATGCGTTATGCTTTTGGAACTTTCCAAAATTGGCAACGATTAAGAGTTGGCGTTCACGTTTCCATGAACCAAACGCAACCTCTTCTCCCTCTTGAACCAAGCGCTCAACCCATGAGCCGGTTCAATATCCTTGGTTCAATAGCGAAACCAAATCAGCCCATAAATTAAGTCTAGATCAAATTAGACCCCAAGGTCCTAGATCTGACCATTCATCATCTGACGCTTCTGATCGCATCGATCTAGCATCATCTCTCTCGATCGAAGCTTACCGATCTAAAGCTCTAATCAATCAAACATGATCAGACCAGATCTCACTTACAATCAGAGATTAAATCTCTTTAAACTGAACCAAAACAATTCAGTCCACACGATCTGACTTAAGGAAGCCATATCACCAAATTGTGCGACCCTGAGGGTTTACTTTAAATGTCGGTAACGATAACTTACGTTATCACGATCAGTGAGGGGTATCTAGCAACACATCACTGTCTCCCGATATAAAGGAAAGAGTCTTCCAAGACTACTCCCAAACCATAGCACAAGTGTGACTCAATTCACAAGGCATACATGTGTCCTTTGCCACTGGATGTTCTTATTGGACAAGCGGGTCAAGCTTGTAACTCCAATACGATGAGCATGATTAGATCAGATGCACATAGTCATCTGGGTATGGCCATACACTATCTCAATCATCTCATATAGGGGGGCCCTTAGAACACTACACTCCTTAAACAAGGAGACGGCAATCCTATGTCTATCACTAGTGCCCTAACCTGATTCAAGCTCACCATCCAAGATAGTCTATAATCATTATGTTTCAAATGATATTGAACTACCTCAAGACAATGACAATCATCATTCAGAAACACAAGTGATCTCAAGTCAGAGGACATGTGCCACTTGCTGCTTACAAGGATCATTCACATTGTGACAAGCAATGGAATATCCCAGTAGGGTCTGTCCAGTACATCCAATGTACCCATGAGTCTACGTCTTATTCCATGCTCGAAGCATCCTATAAGATTAGCACTCATATTAGTCTCAATCATATCAAGGCTGTCTCATGTTCACCAAGATAAAATCAAATATGGATCATAATCAAGATCAACATCCTCATCATTAAAAGATCAAGATAAAGATAAATATTAATATCAAGATTGAAAATCAATATTACCACAGAGATCAAAATCGAGTTTAAGATTAATATTAGGAGCAAGATAAAATTGAAGATTATAAGATTAAAACTGAAATCTGAGATCAAAACTGAGATCAAAATGAAATTGAACATAATGATCAATAATAACATCAATGTTATAATTAAGAATGAGAATAAGATTAATAACAATTATAGAACATAATCGAGTTCAAAATTTTCATCATTATAAGATCAATATCAATATCAATAACAATATCAAGATGGAAGACCAAGTTTACCAACAAGAACAAAATCGAGTTTAAGATTAAGATTAAAAAGAAGATAAAGATGAAAATCATAAGATGAAGATTGAAATCATGATTAAAATCAAGATCAACATCATGATCATGAACTAAATTAAAATTAAATTTAGATTGAAAAATGATAAACATCAAATATGGATCATAATCAAGATCAACATCCTCATCATTAAAAGATCAAGATAAATATAAATATTAATATCAAGATTGAAAATCAATATTACCACGGAGATCAAAATCGAGTTTAAGATTAATATTAGGAGCAAGATAAAGTTGAAGATTATAAGATTCAAACTGAAATCTGAGATCAAAACAGAGATCAAAATGAAAATGGACATAATTATCAAGAATAACATCAATGTTATAATTAAGAATTAGAATAAGATTAATAACAATTAAAGATCATAATCTAGTTCAAAATTATCATCATTATTAGATCAATATCTATATCAATAACAATATCAAGATTGAAGACCAAGTTTACAAACAAGATCAAAATCGAGTTTAAGATTAAGATTAAAAAGAAGATAAAGATAAATATCATAAGATGAAGTTTGAAATCATGATTAAAATGAAGATCAACAACATAATCTTGAACAAAATCAATATTAAATAAAGATCGCAAAATGATAAACATCAAATATGGATCATAATCAAGATCAACATCCTCATCATTAAAAGATCAAGATAAATATAAATATTAATATCAAGATTGAAAATCAATATTACCACAGAGATCAAAATCGAGTTTAAGATTAATATTAGGAGCAAGATAAAATTGAAGATTATAAGATTAAAACTGAAATCTGAGATCAAAACTGAGATCAAAATGAAATTGAACATAATTATCAATAATAACATCAATGTTATAATTAAGAATGAGAATAAGATTAATAACAACTATAGAACATAATCGAGTTCAAAATTTTCATCATTATTAGATCAATATAAATATCAATAACAATATCAAGATGGAAGACCAAGTTTACCAACAAGAACAAAATCGAGTTTAAGATTAAGATTAAAAAGAAGATAAAGATGAAAATCATAAGATGAAGATTGAAATCATGATTAAAATCAAGATCAACATCATGATCATGAACTAAATTAAAATTAAATTTAGATTGAAAAATGATAAACATCAAATATGGATCATAATCAAGATCAACATCCTCATCATTAAAAGATCAAGATAAATATAAATATTAATATCAAGATTGAAAATCAATATTACCACGGAGATCAAAATCGAGTTTAAGATTAATATTAGGAGCAAGATAAAGTTGAAGATTATAAGATTCAAACTGAAATCTGAGATCAAAACAGAGATCAAAATGAAAATGGACATAATTATCAAGAATAACATCAATGTTATAATTAAGAATTAGAATAAGATTAATAACAATTAAAGATCATAATCTAGTTCAAAATTATCATCATTATTAGATCAATATCTATATCAATAACAATATCAAGATTGAAGACCAAGTTTACAAACAAGATCAAAATCGAGTTTAAGATTAAGATTAAAAAGAAGATAAAGATAAATATCATAAGATGAAGTTTGAAATCATGATTAAAATGAAGATCAACAACATAATCTTGAACAAAATCAATATTAAATAAAGATCGCAAAATGATAAACATCAAATATGGATCATAATCAAGATCAACATCCTCATCATTAAAAGATCAAGATAAATATAAATATTAATATCAAGATTGAAAATCAATATTACCACAGAGATCAAAATCGAGTTTAAGATTAATATTAGGAGCAAGATAAAATTGAAGATTATAAGATTAAAACTGAAATCTGAGATCAAAACTGAGATCAAAATGAAATTGAACATAATTATCAATAATAACATCAATGTTATAATTAAGAATGAGAATAAGATTAATAACAACTATAGAACATAATCGAGTACAAAATTTTCATCATTATTAGATCAATATAAATATCAATAACAATATCAAGATGGAAGACCAAGTTTACAAACAAGATCAAAATCGAGTTTAAGATTAAGATTAAAAAGAAGATAAAGATGAAAATCATAAGATGAAGATTGAAATCATGATTAAAATCAAGATCAACATCATGATCTTGAACTAAATCAAAATTAAATTTAGATTGCAAAATGATAAACATCAAATATGGATCATAATCAAGTTCAACATCTTCATCATTAAAAGATCAAGATAAATATAAATATTAATATCAAGATTGAAAATCAATATTACCACGGAGATCAAAATCGAGTTTAAGATTAATATTAGGAGCAAGATAAAGTTGAAGATTATAAGATTCAAACTGAAATCTGAGATCAAAACTGAGATCAAAATGAAAATGAACATAATTATCAAGAATAACATCAATGTTATAATTAAGAATTAGAATAAGATTAATAACAATTAAAGATCATAATCGAGTTCAAAATTTTGATCATTATTAGATCAATATCAATATCAATAACAATATCAAGATTGAAGACCAAGTTTACAAACAAGATCAAAATCGAGTTTAAGATTAAGATTAAAAAGAAAATAAAGATAAATATCAAAAGATTAAGTTTGAAATCATGATTAAAATGAAGATCAAATAACATAATCTTGAAAAAAATCAATATTAAATTAAGATTGCAAAATGATAAACATCAAATTTGGATCATAATCAAGATCAACATCCTCATCATTAAAAGATCAAGATAAATATAAATATTAATATCAAGATTGAAAATTAATATTACCACAGAGATCAAAATCTAGTTTAAGATTAATATTAGGAGCAAGATAAAATTGAAGATTATAAGATTAAAACTGAAATCTGAGATCAAAACTGAGATCAAAATGAAATTGAACATAATTATCAAGAATAACATCAATGTTATAATTAAGAATGAGAATAAGATTAATAACAATTATAGAACATAATCGAGTTCAAAATTTTCATCATTATTAGATCAATATCAATATCAATAACAATATCAAGATGGAAGACCAAGTTTACCAAGAAGATCAAAATCGAGTTTAAGATTAAGATTAAAAAGAAGATAAAGATGAAAATCATAAGATGAAGATTGAAATCATGATTAAAATCAAGATCAACATCATGATCATGAACTATATCAAAATTAAATTTAGATTGTAAAATGATAAACATCAAATATGGATCATAATCAAGATCAACATCCTCATCATTAAAAGATCAAGATAAATATAAATATTAATATCAAGATTGAAAATCAATATTACCACGGAGATCAAAATCGAGTTTAAGATTAATATTAGGAGCAAGATAAAGTTGAAGATTATAAGATTCAAACTGAAATCTGAGATCAAAACTGAGATCAAAATGAAAATGGACATAATTATCAAGAATAACATCAATGTTATAATTAAGAATTAGAATAAGATTAATAACAATTAAAGATCATAATCTAGTTCAAAATTATCATCATTATTAGATCAATATCTATATCAATAACAATATCAAGATTGAAGACCAAGTTTACAAACAAGATCAAAATCGAGTTTAAGATTAAGATTAAAAAGAAGATAAAGATAAATATCATAAGATGAAGTTTGAAATCATGATTAAAATGAAGATCAACAACATAATCTTGAACAAAATCAATATTAAATAAAGATCGCAAAATGATAAACATCAAATATGGATCATAATCAAGATCAACATCCTCATCATTAAAAGATCAAGATAAATATAAATATTAATATCAAGATTGAAAATCAATATTACCACAGAGATCAAAATCGAGTTTAAGATTAATATTAGGAGCAAGATAAAATTGAAGATTATAAGATTAAAACTGAAATCTGAGATCAAAACTGAGATCAAAATGAAATTGAACATAATTATCAATAATAACATCAATGTTATAATTAAGAATGAGAATAAGATTAATAACAACTATAGAACATAATCGAGTACAAAATTTTCATCATTATTAGATCAATATAAATATCAATAACAATATCAAGATGGAAGACCAAGTTTACAAACAAGATCAAAATCGAGTTTAAGATTAAGATTAAAAAGAAGATAAAGATGAAAATCATAAGATGAAGATTGAAATCATGATTAAAATCAAGATCAACATCATGATCTTGAACTAAATCAAAATTAAATTTAGATTGCAAAATGATAAACATCAAATATGGATCATAATCAAGTTCAACATCTTCATCATTAAAAGATCAAGATAAATATAAATATTAATATCAAGATTGAAAATCAATATTACCACGGAGATCAAAATCGAGTTTAAGATTAATATTAGGAGCAAGATAAAGTTGAAGATTATAAGATTCAAACTGAAATCTGAGATCAAAACTGAGATCAAAATGAAAATGAACATAATTATCAAGAATAACATCAATGTTATAATTAAGAATTAGAATAAGATTAATAACAATTAAAGATCATAATCGAGTTCAAAATTTTGATCATTATTAGATCAATATCAATATCAATAACAATATCAAGATTGAAGACCAAGTTTACAAACAAGATCAAAATCGAGTTTAAGATTAAGATTAAAAAGAAAATAAAGATAAATATCAAAAGATTAAGTTTGAAATCATGATTAAAATGAAGATCAAATAACATAATCTTGAAAAAAATCAATATTAAATTAAGATTGCAAAATGATAAACATCAAATTTGGATCATAATCAAGATCAACATCCTCATCATTAAAAGATCAAGATAAATATAAATATTAATATCAAGATTGAAAATTAATATTACCACAGAGATCAAAATCTAGTTTAAGATTAATATTAGGAGCAAGATAAAATTGAAGATTATAAGATTAAAACTGAAATCTGAGATCAAAACTGAGATCAAAATGAAATTGAACATAATTATCAATAATAACATCAATGTTATAATTAAGAATGAGAATAAGATTAATAACAACTATAGAACATAATCGAGTACAAAATTTTCATCATTATTAGATCAATATAAATATCAATAACAATATCAAGATGGAAGACCAAGTTTACAAACAAGATCAAAATCGAGTTTAAGATTAAGATTAAAAAGAAGATAAAGATGAAAATCATAAGATGAAGATTGAAATCATGATTAAAATCAAGATCAACATCATGATCTTGAACTAAATCAAAATTAAATTTAGATTGCAAAATGATAAACATCAAATATGGATCATAATCAAGTTCAACATCTTCATCATTAAAAGATCAAGATAAATATAAATATTAATATCAAGATTGAAAATCAATATTACCACGGAGATCAAAATCGAGTTTAAGATTAATATTAGGAGCAAGATAAAGTTGAAGATTATAAGATTCAAACTGAAATCTGAGATCAAAACAGAGATCAAAATGAAAATGGACATAATTATCAAGAATAACATCAATGTTATAATTAAGAATTAGAATAAGATTAATAACAATTAAAGATCATAATCTAGTTCAAAATTATCATCATTATTAGATCAATATCTATATCAATAACAATATCAAGATTGAAGACCAAGTTTACAAACAAGATCAAAATCGAGTTTAAGATTAAGATTAAAAAGAAGATAAAGATAAATATCATAAGATGAAGTTTGAAATCATGATTAAAATGAAGATCAACAACATAATCTTGAACAAAATCAATATTAAATAAAGATCGCAAAATGATAAACATCAAATATGGATCATAATCAAGATCAACATCCTCATCATTAAAAGATCAAGATAAATATAAATATTAATATCAAGATTGAAAATCAATATTACCACAGAGATCAAAATCGAGTTTAAGATTAATATTAGGAGCAAGATAAAATTGAAGATTATAAGATTAAAACTGAAATCTGAGATCAAAACTGAGATCAAAATGAAATTGAACATAATTATCAATAATAACATCAATGTTATAATTAAGAATGAGAATAAGATTAATAACAACTATAGAACATAATCGAGTTCAAAATTTTCATCATTATTAGATCAATATAAATATCAATAACAATATCAAGATGGAAGACCAAGTTTACCAACAAGAACAAAATCGAGTTTAAGATTAAGATTAAAAAGAAGATAAAGATGAAAATCATAAGATGAAGATTGAAATCATGATTAAAATCAAGATCAACATCATGATCATGAACTAAATTAAAATTAAATTTAGATTGAAAAATGATAAACATCAAATATGGATCATAATCAAGATCAACATCCTCATCATTAAAAGATCAAGATAAATATAAATATTAATATCAAGATTGAAAATCAATATTACCACGGAGATCAAAATCGAGTTTAAGATTAATATTAGGAGCAAGATAAAGTTGAAGATTATAAGATTCAAACTGAAATCTGAGATCAAAACAGAGATCAAAATGAAAATGGACATAATTATCAAGAATAACATCAATGTTATAATTAAGAATTAGAATAAGATTAATAACAATTAAAGATCATAATCTAGTTCAAAATTATCATCATTATTAGATCAATATCTATATCAATAACAATATCAAGATTGAAGACCAAGTTTACAAACAAGATCAAAATCGAGTTTAAGATTAAGATTAAAAAGAAGATAAAGATAAATATCATAAGATGAAGTTTGAAATCATGATTAAAATGAAGATCAACAACATAATCTTGAACAAAATCAATATTAAATAAAGATCGCAAAATGATAAACATCAAATATGGATCATAATCAAGATCAACATCCTCATCATTAAAAGATCAAGATAAATATAAATATTAATATCAAGATTGAAAATCAATATTACCACAGAGATCAAAATCGAGTTTAAGATTAATATTAGGAGCAAGATAAAATTGAAGATTATAAGATTAAAACTGAAATCTGAGATCAAAACTGAGATCAAAATGAAATTGAACATAATTATCAATAATAACATCAATGTTATAATTAAGAATGAGAATAAGATTAATAACAACTATAGAACATAATCGAGTACAAAATTTTCATCATTATTAGATCAATATAAATATCAATAACAATATCAAGATGGAAGACCAAGTTTACAAACAAGATCAAAATCGAGTTTAAGATTAAGATTAAAAAGAAGATAAAGATGAAAATCATAAGATGAAGATTGAAATCATGATTAAAATCAAGATCAACATCATGATCTTGAACTAAATCAAAATTAAATTTAGATTGCAAAATGATAAACATCAAATATGGATCATAATCAAGTTCAACATCTTCATCATTAAAAGATCAAGATAAATATAAATATTAATATCAAGATTGAAAATCAATATTACCACGGAGATCAAAATCGAGTTTAAGATTAATATTAGGAGCAAGATAAAGTTGAAGATTATAAGATTCAAACTGAAATCTGAGATCAAAACTGAGATCAAAATGAAAATGAACATAATTATCAAGAATAACATCAATGTTATAATTAAGAATTAGAATAAGATTAATAACAATTAAAGATCATAATCGAGTTCAAAATTTTGATCATTATTAGATCAATATCAATATCAATAACAATATCAAGATTGAAGACCAAGTTTACAAACAAGATCAAAATCGAGTTTAAGATTAAGATTAAAAAGAAAATAAAGATAAATATCAAAAGATTAAGTTTGAAATCATGATTAAAATGAAGATCAAATAACATAATCTTGAAAAAAATCAATATTAAATTAAGATTGCAAAATGATAAACATCAAATTTGGATCATAATCAAGATCAACATCCTCATCATTAAAAGATCAAGATAAATATAAATATTAATATCAAGATTGAAAATTAATATTACCACAGAGATCAAAATCTAGTTTAAGATTAATATTAGGAGCAAGATAAAATTGAAGATTATAAGATTAAAACTGAAATCTGAGATCAAAACTGAGATCAAAATGAAATTGAACATAATTATCAATAATAACATCAATGTTATAATTAAGAATGAGAATAAGATTAATAACAACTATAGAACATAATCGAGTTCAAAATTTTCATCATTATTAGATCAATATAAATATCAATAACAATATCAAGATGGAAGACCAAGTTTACCAACAAGAACAAAATCGAGTTTAAGATTAAGATTAAAAAGAAGATAAAGATGAAAATCATAAGATGAAGATTGAAATCATGATTAAAATCAAGATCAACATCATGATCATGAACTAAATTAAAATTAAATTTAGATTGAAAAATGATAAACATCAAATATGGATCATAATCAAGATCAACATCCTCATCATTAAAAGATCAAGATAAATATAAATATTAATATCAAGATTGAAAATCAATATTACCACGGAGATCAAAATCGAGTTTAAGATTAATATTAGGAGCAAGATAAAGTTGAAGATTATAAGATTCAAACTGAAATCTGAGATCAAAACAGAGATCAAAATGAAAATGGACATAATTATCAAGAATAACATCAATGTTATAATTAAGAATTAGAATAAGATTAATAACAATTAAAGATCATAATCTAGTTCAAAATTATCATCATTATTAGATCAATATCTATATCAATAACAATATCAAGATTGAAGACCAAGTTTACAAACAAGATCAAAATCGAGTTTAAGATTAAGATTAAAAAGAAGATAAAGATAAATATCATAAGATGAAGTTTGAAATCATGATTAAAATGAAGATCAACAACATAATCTTGAACAAAATCAATATTAAATAAAGATCGCAAAATGATAAACATCAAATATGGATCATAATCAAGATCAACATCCTCATCATTAAAAGATCAAGATAAATATAAATATTAATATCAAGATTGAAAATCAATATTACCACAGAGATCAAAATCGAGTTTAAGATTAATATTAGGAGCAAGATAAAATTGAAGATTATAAGATTAAAACTGAAATCTGAGATCAAAACTGAGATCAAAATGAAATTGAACATAATTATCAATAATAACATCAATGTTATAATTAAGAATGAGAATAAGATTAATAACAACTATAGAACATAATCGAGTACAAAATTTTCATCATTATTAGATCAATATAAATATCAATAACAATATCAAGATGGAAGACCAAGTTTACAAACAAGATCAAAATCGAGTTTAAGATTAAGATTAAAAAGAAGATAAAGATGAAAATCATAAGATGAAGATTGAAATCATGATTAAAATCAAGATCAACATCATGATCTTGAACTAAATCAAAATTAAATTTAGATTGCAAAATGATAAACATCAAATATGGATCATAATCAAGTTCAACATCTTCATCATTAAAAGATCAAGATAAATATAAATATTAATATCAAGATTGAAAATCAATATTACCACGGAGATCAAAATCGAGTTTAAGATTAATATTAGGAGCAAGATAAAGTTGAAGATTATAAGATTCAAACTGAAATCTGAGATCAAAACTGAGATCAAAATGAAAATGAACATAATTATCAAGAATAACATCAATGTTATAATTAAGAATTAGAATAAGATTAATAACAATTAAAGATCATAATCGAGTTCAAAATTTTGATCATTATTAGATCAATATCAATATCAATAACAATATCAAGATTGAAGACCAAGTTTACAAACAAGATCAAAATCGAGTTTAAGATTAAGATTAAAAAGAAAATAAAGATAAATATCAAAAGATTAAGTTTGAAATCATGATTAAAATGAAGATCAAATAACATAATCTTGAAAAAAATCAATATTAAATTAAGATTGCAAAATGATAAACATCAAATTTGGATCATAATCAAGATCAACATCCTCATCATTAAAAGATCAAGATAAATATAAATATTAATATCAAGATTGAAAATTAATATTACCACAGAGATCAAAATCTAGTTTAAGATTAATATTAGGAGCAAGATAAAATTGAAGATTATAAGATTAAAACTGAAATCTGAGATCAAAACTGAGATCAAAATGAAATTGAACATAATTATCAAGAATAACATCAATGTTATAATTAAGAATGAGAATAAGATTAATAACAATTATAGAACATAATCGAGTTCAAAATTTTCATCATTATTAGATCAATATCAATATCAATAACAATATCAAGATGGAAGACCAAGTTTACCAAGAAGATCAAAATCGAGTTTAAGATTAAGATTAAAAAGAAGATAAAGATGAAAATCATAAGATGAAGATTGAAATCATGATTAAAATCAAGATCAACATCATGATCATGAACTATATCAAAATTAAATTTAGATTGTAAAATGATAAACATCAAATATGGATCATAATCAAGATCAACATCCTCATCATTAAAAGATCAAGATAAATATAAATATTAATATCAAGATTGAAAATCAATATTACCACGGAGATCAAAATCGAGTTTAAGATTAATATTAGGAGCAAGATAAAGTTGAAGATTATAAGATTCAAACTGAAATCTGAGATCAAAACTGAGATCAAAATGAAAATGAACATAATTATCAAGAATAACATCAATGTTATAATTAAGAATTAGAATAAGATTAATAACAATTAAAGATCATAATCGAGTTCAAAATTTTCATCATTATTAGATCAATATCAATATCAATAACAATATCAAGATTGAAGAGCAAGTTTACAAACAAGATCAAAATCGAGTTTAAGATTAAGATTAAAAAGAAGATAAAGATAAATATCATAAGATGAAGTTTGAAATCATGATTAAAATGAAGATCAACAACATAATCATGAACAAAATCAATACTAAATTAAGATTCCAAAATGATAAACATCAAATATGGATCATAATCAAGATCAACATCCTCATCATTAAAAGATCAAGATAAATATAAATATTAATATCAAGATTGAAAATCAATATTACCACATAGATCAAAATCGAGTTTAAGATTAATATTAGGAGCAAGATAAAATTGAAGATTATAAGATTAAAACTGAAATCTGAGATCAAAACTGAGATCAAAATGAAATTGAACATAATTATCAATAATAACATCAATGTTATAATTAAGAATGAGAATAAGATTAATAACAACTATAGAACATAATCGAGTTCAAAATTTTCATCATTATTAGATCAATATAAATATCAATAACAATATCAAGATGGAAGACCAAGTTTACAAACAAGATCAAAATCGAGTTTAAGATTAAGATTAAAAAGAAGATAAAGATAAAAATCATAAGATGAAGATTGAAATCATGATTAAAATCAAGATCAACATCATGATCATGAACTAAATCAAAATTAAATTTAGATTACAAAATGATAAACATCAAATATGGATCATAATCAAGATCAACATCCTCATCATTAAAAGATCAAGATAAATATAAATATTAATATCAAGATTGAAAATCAATATTACCACGGAGATCAAAATCGAGTTTAAGATTAATATTAGGAGCAAGATAAAGTTGAAGATTATAAGATTCAAACTGAAATCTGAGATCAAAACTGAGATCAAAATGAAAATGAACATAATTATCAAGAATAACATCAATGTTATAATTAAGAATGAGAATAAGATTAATAACAATTAAAGAACATAATCGAGTTCAAAATTTTCATCATTATTAGATCAATATCAATATCAATAACAATATCAAGATTGTAGACCAAGTTTACAAACAAGATCAAAATCGAGTTTAAGATTAAGATTAAAAAGAAGATAAATATGAATATCATAAGATGAAGATTGAAATCATGATTAAAATCAAGATCAACATCATAATCATGAACAAAATCAATATTAAATTAAGATTGCAAAATGATAAACATCAAATATGGATCATAATCAAGATCGGCATCCTCATCATTAAAAGATCAAGATAAATATAAATATTAATATCAAGATTGAAAATCAATATTACCACGGAGATCAAAATCGAGTGTAAGAATAATATTAGGAGCAAGATAAAGTTGAAGATTATAAGATTCAAACTGAAATCTAAGATCAAAACTGAGATCAAAATGAAAATGAACATAATTATCAAGAATAACATCAATGTTATAATTAAGAATTAGAATAAGATTAATAACAATTAAAGATCATAATCGAGTTCAAAATTTTCATCATTATTAGATCAATATCAATATCATTAACAATATCAAGATTGAAGACCAAGTTTACAAACAAGATCAAAATCGAGTTTAAGATTAAGATTAAAAAGAAGATAAAGATGAAAATCATAAGATGAAGATTGAAATCATGATTAAAATCAAGATCAACATCATAATCATGAACTAAATCAAAATTAAATTTAGATTGCAAAATGATAAACATCAAATATGGATCATAATCAAGATCAACATCCTCATCATTAAAAGATCAAGATAAATATAAATATTAATATCAAGATTGAAAATCAATATTACCACGGAGATCAAAATCGAGTTTAAGATTAATATTAGGAGCAAGATAAAGTTGAAGATTATAAGATTCAAACTGAAATCTGGGATCAAAACTGAGATCAAAATGAAAATGAACATAATTATCAAGAATAACATCAATGTTATAATTAAGAATTAGAATAAGATTAATAACAATTAAAGATCATAATCGAGTTCAAAATTTTCATCATTATTAGATCAATATCAATATCAATAACAATATCAAGATTGAAGACCAAGTTTACAAACAAGATCAAAATCGAGTTTAAGATTAAGATTAAAAAGAAGATAAAGATAAATATCATAAGATTAAGTTTGAAATCATGATTAAAATGAAGATCAACAACATAATCATGAACAAAATCAATATTAAATTAAGATTGCAAAATGATAAACATCAAATATGGATCATAATCAAGATCAACATCCTCATCATTAAAAGATCAAGATAAATATTAATATTAATATCAAGATTGAAAATCAATATTACCACATAGATCAAAATCGAGTTTAAGATTAATATTAGGAGCAAAATAAAGTTGAAGATTATAAGATTCAAACTGAAATCTGAGATCAAAACTGAGATCAAAATGAAAATGAACATAATTACCAAGAATAACATCAATGTTATAATTAAGAATGAAATTAGATTAATAACAATTAAAGATCATAATCGAGTTCAAAATTTTCATCATTATTAGATCAATATCAATATCAATAACAATATCAAGATTGAAGACCAAGTTTACAAACAAGATCAAAATCGAGTTTAAGATTAAGATTAAAAAGAAGATAGAGATAAATATCATAAGATTAAGTTTGAAATCATGATTAAAATGAAGATCAACATCATAATCATGAACAAAATCAATATTAAATTAAGATTGCAAAATGATAAACATTAAATATGGATCATAATCAAGATCAACATCCTCATTATTAAAAGATCAAGATAAATAAAAATATTAATATCAAGATTGAAAATCAATATTACCACAGAGATCAAAATCGAGTTTAAGATTAATATTAGGAGCAAGATAAAATTGAAGATTATAAGATTAAAACTGAAATCTGAGATCAAAATGAAAATGAACATAATTATCAAGAATAACATCAATGTTATAATTAAGAATTAGAATAAGATTAATAACAATTAAAGATCATAATCGAGTTGAAAATCTTCATCATTGTTAGATCAATATCAATATCAATAACAATATCAAGATTGAAGACAAAGTTTACAAACAAGATCAAAATCGAGTTTAAGATTAAGATTAAAAAGAAGATAAAGATAAATATCAAAAGATGAAGTTTGAAATCATGATTAAAATGAAGATCAACAACATAATCATGAACAAAATCAATATTAAATTAAGATTGCAAAATGATAAACATCAAATATGGATCATAATCAAGATCAACATCCTCATCATTAAAAGATCAAGATAAATATAAATATTAATATCAAGATTGCAAATCAATATTTCCACATAGATCAAAATCGAATTTAAGATTAATATTAGGAGCAAAATAAAGTTGAAGATTATAAGATTCAAACTGAAATCTGAGATCAAAACTGAGATAAAAAATGAAAATGAACATAATTATCAAGAATAAGATCAATGTCATTATTCAGAATGAGAATAAGATTAATTACAATTAAAGAAAATAATCGAGTTCAAAATTTTTATCATTTTTAGATCAATATCAATATCAATAACAATATCAAGATTGAAGACCAAGTTTACAAACAAGATCAAAATCGAGTTTAAGATTAAGATTAAAAAGAAGATAAAGATAAATATCATAAGATGAAGTTTGAAATCTTGATTAAAATGAAGATCAACAACATAATCATGAACAAAATCAATATTAAATTAAGATTGCAAAATGATAAACATCAAATATGGATCATAATCAAGATCAACATCCTCATCAATAAAAGATCAAGATAAATATAAATATTAATATCAAGATTGAAAATCAATATTACCACAGAGATGAAAATCGATTTTAAGATGAATATTAAGAGCAAGATAAAGATGAAGATTATAGGATTAAAACTGAAATCTGAGATCAAAACTGAGATCAAAATGAATATGAAGATAATTATCAAGAATAAGATCAATGTTGTAATTATGAATGAGAATAAGATTAATAACAATTAAAGATCATAATCGAGTTAAAAATTTTAATCATTATTAGATCAATATCAATATCAATAACAATATCAAGATTGAAGACCAAGTTTACAAACAAGATCAAAATCGAGTTTAAGATTAAGATTAAAAAGAAGATAAAGATGAATATCATAAGATGAAGTTTGAAATCATGATTAAAATGAAGATCAACAACATAATCATGAACAAAATCAATATTAAATTAAGATTGCAAAATGATAAACATCAAATATGGATCATAATCAAGATCAACATCCTCATCATTAAAAGATCAAGATAAATATTAATATTAATATCAAGATTGAAAATCAATATTACCACATAGATCAAAATCGAGTTTAAGATTAATATTAGGAGCAAAATAAAGTTGAAGATTATAAGATTCAAACTGAAATCTGAGATCAAAACTGAGATCAAAATGAAAATGAACATAATTACCAAGAATAACATCAATGTTATAATTAAGAATGAAATTAGATTAATAACAATTAAAGATCATAATCGAGTTCAAAATTTTCATCATTATTAGATCAATATCAATATCAATAACAATATCAAGATTGAAGACCAAGTTTACAAACAAGATCAAAATCGAGTTTAAGATTAAGATTAAAAAGAAGATAGAGATAAATATCATAAGATTAAGTTTGAAATCATGATTAAAATGAAGATCAACATCATAATCATGAACAAAATCAATATTAAATTAAGATTGCAAAATGATAAACATTAAATATGGATCATAATCAAGATCAACATCCTCATTATTAAAAGATCAAGATAAATAAAAATATTAATATCAAGATTGAAAATCAATATTACCACAGAGATCAAAATCGAGTTTAAGATTAATATTAGGAGCAAGATAAAATTGAAGATTATAAGATTAAAACTGAAATCTGAGATCAAAATGAAAATGAACATAATTATCAAGAATAACATCAATGTTATAATTAAGAATTAGAATAAGATTAATAACAATTAAAGATCATAATCGAGTTGAAAATCTTCATCATTGTTAGATCAATATCAATATCAATAACAATATCAAGATTGAAGACAAAGTTTACAAACAAGATCAAAATCGAGTTTAAGATTAAGATTAAAAAGAAGATAAAGATAAATATCAAAAGATGAAGTTTGAAATCATGATTAAAATGAAGATCAACAACATAATCATGAACAAAATCAATATTAAATTAAGATTGCAAAATGATAAACATCAAATATGGATCATAATCAAGATCAACATCCTCATCATTAAAAGATCAAGATAAATATAAATATTAATATCAAGATTGCAAATCAATATTTCCACATAGATCAAAATCGAATTTAAGATTAATATTAGGAGCAAAATAAAGTTGAAGATTATAAGATTCAAACTGAAATCTGAGATCAAAACTGAGATAAAAAATGAAAATGAACATAATTATCAAGAATAATATCAATGTCATTATTCAGAATGAGAATAAGATTAATTACAATTAAAGAAAATAATCGAGTTCAAAATTTTTATCATTTTTAGATCAATATCAATATCAATAACAATATCAAGATTGAAGACCAAGTTTACAAACAAGATCAAAATCGAGTTTAAGATTAAGATTAAAAAGAAGATAAAGATAAATATCATAAGATGAAGTTTGAAATCTTGATTAAAATGAAGATCAACAACATAATCATGAACAAAATCAATATTAAATTAAGATTGCAAAATGATAAACATCAAATATGGATCATAATCAAGATCAACATCCTCATCAATAAAAGATCAAGATAAATATAAATATTAATATCAAGATTGAAAATCAATATTACCACAGAGATGAAAATCGAGTTTAAGATGAATATTAAGAGCAAGATAAAGATGAAGATTATAGGATTAAAACTGAAATCTGAGATCAAAACTGAGATCAAAATGAATATGAAGATAATTATCAAGAATAAGATCAATGTTGTAATTATGAATGAGAATAAGATTAATAACAATTAAAGATCATAATCGAGTTAAAAATTTTAATCATTATTAGATCAATATCAATATCAATAACAATATCAAGATTGAAGACCAAGTTTACAAACAAGATCAAAATCGAGTTTAAGATTAAGATTAAAAAGAAGATAAAGATGAATATCATAAGATGAAGTTTGAAATCATGATTAAAATGAAGATCAACAACATAATCATGAACAAAATCAATATTAAATTAAGATTGCAAAATGATAAACATCAAATATGGATCATAATCAAGATCAACATGTTCATCAATAAAAGATCAAGATAAATATAAATATTAATATCAAGATTGAAAATCAATATTACCACGGAGATCAAAATCGAGTTTAAGATTAATATTAGGAGCAAGATAAAGTTGAAGATTATAAGATTCAAACTGAAATCTAAGATCAAAACTGAGATCAAAATGAAAATGAACATAATTATCAAGAATAACATCAATGTTATAATTAAGAATGAGAATAAGATTAATAACAATTAAAGAACATAATCGAGTTCAAAATTTTAATCATTATTAGATCAATATCAATATCAATAACAATATCAAGATTGAAGACCAAGTTTACAAACAAGATCAAAATCGAGTTTAAGATTAAGATTAAAAAGAAGATAAATATGAATATCATAAGATGAAGTTTAAAATCATGATTAAAATGAAGATCAACAACATAATCATGAACAAAATTAATATTAAATTAAGATTGCAAAATGATAAACATCAAATATGGATCATAATCAAGATCAACATCCTCATCATTAAAAGATCAAGATAAATATAAATATTAATATCAAGATTGAAAATCAATATTACCACAGAGATGAAAATCGAGTTTAAGATGAATATTAAGAGCTAGATAAAGATAAAGATTATAAGATTAAAACTGAAATCTGAGATCAAAACTGAGATCAAAATGAAGATGAAGATAATTATCAAGAATAAGATCAATGTTGTAATTAAGAATGAGAATAAGATTAATAACAATTAAAGATCATAATCGAGTTAAAAATTTTAATCATTATTAGATCAATATCAATATCAATAACAATATCAAGATTGAAGACCAAGTTTACAAACAAGATCAAAATCGAGTTTAAGATTAAGATTAAAAAGAAGAAAAAGATGAATATCATAAGATGAAGTTTGAAATCATGATTAAAATGAAGATCAACAACATAATCATGAACAAAATCAATATTAAATTAAGATTGCAAAATGATAAACATCAAATATGGATTATAATCAAGATCAACATCCTCATCAATAAAAGATCATGATAAATATAAATATTAATATCAAGATTGAAAATCAATATTACCACGGAGATCAAAATCGAGTTTAAGATTAATATTAGGAGCAAGATAAAGTTGAAGATTATAAGATTCAAACTGAAATCTAAGATCAAAACTGAGATCAAAATGAAAATGAACATAATTATCAAGAATAACATCAATGTTATAATTAAGAATGAGAATAAGATTAATAACAATTAAAGATCATAATCGAGTTAAAAATTTTAATCATTATTAGATCAATATCAATATCAATAACAATATCAAGATTGAAGACCAAGTTTACAAACAAGATCAAAATCGAGTTTAAGATTAAGATTAAAAAGAAGAAAAAGATGAATATCATAAGATGAAGTTTGAAATCATGATTAAAATGAAGATCAACAACATAATCATGAACAAAATCAATATTAAATTAAGATTGCAAAATGATAAACATCAAATATGGATTATAATCAAGATCAACATCCTCATCAATAAAAGATCAAGATAAATATAAATATTAATATCAAGATTGAAAATCAATATTACCACGGAGATCAAAATCGAGTTTAAGATTAATATTAGGAGCAAGATAAAGTTGAAGATTATAAGATTCAAACTGAAATCAAAGATCAAAACTGAGATCAAAATGAAAATGAACATAATTATCAAGAATAACATCAATGTTATAATTAAGAATGAGAATAAGATTAATAACAATTAAAGAACATAATCGAGTTCAAAATTTTCATCATTATTAGATCAATATCAATATCAATAACAATATCAAGATTGAAGACCAAGTTTACAAACAAGATCAAAATCGAGTTTAAGATTAAGATTAAAAAGAAGATAAAGATAAATATCATAAGATGATGTTTGAAATCATGAATAAAATGAAGATCAACATCATGATCATGAACAAAATCAATATTAAATTAAGATTGCAAAAGGATAAACATCAAATATGGATCATAATCAAGATCAACATCCTCATCAATAAAAGATCAAGATAAATATAAATATTAATATCAAGATTGAAAATCAATATTACCACGGAGATCAAAATCGAGTTTAAGATTAATATTAGGAGCAAGATAAAGTTGAAGATTATAAGATTCAAACTGAAATCTAAGATCAAAACTGAGATCAAAATGAAAATGAACATAATTATCAAGAATAACATCAATGTTATAATTAAGAATGAGAATAAGATTAATAACAATTAAAGAACATAATCGAGTTCAAAATTTTAATCATTATTAGATCAATATCAATATCAATAACAATATCAAGATTGAAGACCAAGTTTACAAACAAGATCAAAATCGAGTTTAAGATTAAGATTAAAAAGAAGATAAAGATGAATATCATAAGATGAAGTTTAAAATCATGATTAAAATGAAGATCAACAACATAATCATGAACAAAATTAATATTAAATTAAGATTGCAAAATGATAAACATCAAATATGGATCATAATCAAGATCAACATCCTCATCATTAAAAGATCAAGATAAATATAAATATTAATATCAAGATTGAAAATCAATATTACCACAGAGATGAAAATCGAGTTTAAGATGAATATTAAGAGCTAGATAAAGATAAAGATTATAAGATTAAAACTGAAATCTGAGATCAAAACTGAGATCAAAATGAAGATGAAGATAATTATCAAGAATAAGATCAATGTTGTAATTAAGAATGAGAATAAGATTAATAACAATTAAAGATCATAATCGAGTTAAAAATTTTAATCATTATTAGATCAATATCAATATCAATAACAATATCAAGATTGAAGACCAAGTTTACAAACAAGATCAAAATCGAGTTTAAGATTAAGATTAAAAAGAAGAAAAAGATGAATATCATAAGATGAAGTTTGAAATCATGATTAAAATGAAGATCAACAACATAATCATGAACAAAATCAATATTAAATTAAGATTGCAAAATGATAAACATCAAATATGGATTATAATCAAGATCAACATCCTCATCAATAAAAGATCAAGATAAATAAAAATATTAATATCAAGATTGAAAATCAATATTACCACGGAGATCAAAATCGAGTTTAAGATTAATATTAGGAGCAAGATAAAGTTGAAGATTATAAGATTCAAACTGAAATCTAAGATCAAAACTGAGATCAAAATGAAAATGAACATAATTATCAAGAATAACATCAATGTTATAATTAAGAATGAGAATAAGATTAATAACAATTAAAGAACATAATCGAGTTCAAAATTTTCATCATTATTAGATCAATATCAATATCAATAACAATATCAAGATTGAAGACCAAGTTTACAAACAAGATCAAAATCGAGTTTAAGATTAAGATTAAAACGAAGATAAATATGAATATCATAAGATGAGGATTGAAATCATGATTAAAATGAAGATCAACAACATAATAATGAACAAAATCAATATTAAATTAAGATTGCAAAATGATAAACATCAAATATGGATCATAATCAAGATCAACATCCTCATCCTTAAAAGATCAAGATAAATATAAATATTAATATCAAGATTGAAAATCAATATTTCCACAGAGATCAAAATCTAGTTTAAGATGAATATTAGGTCCAAGATAAATATGAATATTATAAGATTAAAACTGAAATCTGAGATCAAAACTGAGATCAAAATCAAGATTAAGATAATTATCAAGAATAAGATCAAAGTTGTAATTAAGAATGAGAATAAGATTAATAACAATTAAAGATAATAATCGACTTAAAAAATTTCATCATTATTAGATCAATATCAATATCAATAACAATATCAAGATTGAAGACCAAGTTTACAAACAAGATCAAAATCGAGTTTAAGATTAAGATTAAAAAGAAGATAAGATAAATATCATAAGATGAAGTTTGAAATCATGATTAAAATGAAGATCAACAACATAATCATGAACAAAATCAATATTAAATTATGATTGCAAAATGATAAACATCAAATATGGATCATAATCAAGATCAACATCCTCATCATTAAAAGATCAAGATAAATAAAAATATTAAAATCAAGATTGAAAATCAATATTTCCACAGAGATCAAAATCGAGTTTAAGATGAATATTAGGACCAAGATAAATATGAAGATTATAAGATTAAAACTGAAATCTGAGATCAAAACTGAGATCAAAATCAAGATTAAGATAATTATCAAGAATAAGATCAAAGTTGTAATTAAGAATGAGAATAAGATTAATAACAATTAAAGATAATAATCGACTTAAAAAATTTCATCATTATTAGATCAATATCAATATCAATAACAATATCAAGATTGAAGACCAAGTTTACAAACAAGATCAAAATCGAGTTTAAGATTAAGATTAAAAAGAAGATAAGATAAATATCATAAGATGAAGTTTGAAATCATGATTAAAATGAAGATCAACAACATAATCATGAACAAAATCAATATTAAATTAAGATTGCAAAATGATAAACATCAAATATGGATCATAATCAAGATCAACATCCTCATCATTAAAAGATCAAGATAAATAAAAATATTAATATCAAGATTGAAAATCAATATTTCCACAGAGATCAAAATCGAGTTTAAGATGAATATTAGGACCAAGATAAATATGAAGATTATAAGATTAAAACTGAAATCTGAGATCAAAACTGAGATCAAAATCAAGATTAAGATAATTATCAAGAATAAGATCAAAGTTGTAATTAAGAATGAGAATAAGATTAATAACAATTAAAGATAATAATCGACTTAAAAAATTTCATCATTACTAGATCAATATCAATATCAATAACAATATCAAGATTGAAGACCAAGTTTACAAACAAGATCAAAATCGAGTTTAAGATTAAGATTAAAAAGAAGATAAGATAAATATCATAAGATGAAGTTTGAAATCATGATTAAAATGAAGATCAACAACATAATCATGAACAAAATCAATATTAAATTAAGATTGCAAAATGATAAACATCAAATATGGATCATAATCAAGATCAACATCCTCATCATTAAAAGATCAAGATAAATATAAATATTAATATCAAGATTGAAAATCAATATTTCCACAGAGATCAAAATCGAGTTTAAGATGAATATTAGGACCATGATAAATATGAAGATTATAAGATTAAAACTGAAATCTGAGATCAAAACTGAGATCAAAATCAAGATTAAGATAATTATCAAGAATAAGATCAAAGTTGTAATTAAGAATGAGAATAAGATTAATAACAATTAAAGATAATTATCGACTTAAAAAATTTCATCATTATTAGATCAATATCAATATCAATAACAATATCAAGATTGAAGACCAAGTTTACAAACAAGATCAAAATCGAGTTTAAGATTAAGATTAAAAAGAAGATAAGATAAATATCATAAGATGAAGTTTGAAATCATGATTAAAATGAAGATCAACAACATAATCATGAACAAAATCAATATTAAATTAAGATTGCAAAATGATAAACATCAAATATGGATCATAATCAAGATCAACATCCTCATCATTAAAAGATCAAGATAAATATAAATATTAATATCAAGATTGAAAATCAATATTACCACAGAGATCAAAATAGAGTTTAAGATGAATATTAGGAGCAAGATAAAAATTGAAGATTATAAGATTAAAACTGAAATCTGAGATCAAAACTGAGATAAAAAAGAAAATGAACATAATTATCAAGAATAAGATCAATGTTATAATTAAGAATGAGAATAATATTAATAACAATTAAAGATCATAATCGAGTTCAAAATTTTCATCATTTTTAGATCAATATCAATATCAATAACAATATCAAGATTGAAGACCAAGTTTACAAACAAGATCAAAATCGAGTTTAAGATTAAGATTAAAAAGAAGATAAAGATAAATATCATAAGATGAAGTTTGAAATCATGATTAAAATGAAGATCAACATCATAATCATGAACAAAATCAATATTATATTAAGATTACAAAAGGATAAACATCAAATATGGATCATAATCAAGATCAACATCCTCATCATTAAAAGATTAAGATAAATAAAAATATTAATATCAAGATTGAAAATCAATATTACCACAGAGATCAAAATCGATTTTAAGATGAATATTAGGAGCAAGATAAAATTGAAGATTATAAGATTAAAACTGAAATCTGAGATCAAAACTAAGATAAAAAAGAAAATGAACATAATTATCAAGAATAAGATCAATGTTATAATTAAGAATGAGAATAAGATTAATAACAATTAAAGACCATAATCGAGTTCAAAATTTTCATCATTTTTAGATCAATATCTATATCAATAACAATATCAAGATTGAAGACCAAGTTTACAAACAAGATCAAAATCGAGTTTAAGATTAAGATTAAAAAGAAGATAAAGATAAATATCATAAGATGAAGTTTGAAATCATGATTAAAATGAAGATCAACAACATAATCATGAACAAAATCAATATTAAATTAAGATTGCAAAATGATAAACATCAAATATGGATCATAATCAAGATCAACATCCTCATCATTAAAAGATCAAGATAAATATAAATATTAATATCAAGATTGAAAATCAATATTACCACAGAGATCAAAATCGAGTTTAAGATGAATATTAGGAGCAAGATAAAGATGAAGATTATAAGATTAAAACTGAAATCTGAGATCAAAACTGAGATCAAAATGAAGATGAAGATAATTATCAAGAATAAGTTCAATGTTGTAATTAAGAATGAGAATAAGATTAATAACAATTAAAGATCATAATCGAGCTAAAAATTTTAATCATTATTAGATCAATATCAAGATTGAAGACCAAGTTTACAAACAAGATCAAAATCGAGTTTAAGATTAAGATTAAAAAGAAGATAAAGATAAATATTATAAGATGAAGTTTGAAATCATGATTAAAATGAAGATCAACAACATAATCATGAACAAAATCAATATTAAATTAAGATTGCAAAATGATAAATATCAAATATGGATCATAATCAAGATCAACATCCTCATCATTAAAAGATCAAGATAAATATAAATATTAATATCAAGATTGAAAATCAATATTACCACGGAGATCAAAATCGAGTTTAAGATTAATATTAGGAGCAAGATAAAGTTGAAGATTATAAGATTCAAACTGAAATCAAAGATCAAAACTGAGATCAAAATGAAAATGAACATAATTATCAAGAATAACATCAATGTTATAATTAAGAATGAGAATAAGATTAATTACAATTTCAGATAATAATCGAGTTCAAAATTTTCATCATTTTTAAATCAATATCAATATCAATAACAATATCAAGATTGAAGACCAAGTTTACAAACAAGATCAAAATCGAGTTTAAGATTAAGATTAAAAAGAAGATAAAGATAAATATCATAAGATGATGTTTGAAATCATGAATAAAATGAAGATCAACATCATGATCATGAACAAAATCAATATTAAATTAAGATTGCAAAAGGATAAACATCAAATATGGATCATAATCAAGATCAACATCCTCATCATTAAAAGATTAAGATAAATATAAATATGAATATCAAGATTGAAAATCAATATTACTACAGAGATCAAAATCGATTTTAAGATGAATATTAGGAGGAAGATAAAATTTAAGATTATAAGATTAAAACTGAAATCTGAGATCAAAACTGAGATAAAAAAGAAAATGAACATAATTATCAAGAATAAGATCAATGTTGTAATTAAGAATGAGAATAAGATTAATAACAATTAAAGATCATAATCGAGTTCAAAATTTTCATCATTTTTAGATCAATATCAATATCAATAACAATATCATGATTGAAGACCAAGTTTACAAACAAGATCAAAATCGAGTTTAATATTAAGATTAAAAAGAAGATAAAGATAAATATCATAAGATGAAGTTTGAAATCGTGATTAAAATGAAGATCAACAACATAATCATGAACAAAATCAATATTAAATTAAGATTGCAAAATGATAAACATCAAATATGGATCATAATCAAGATCAACATCCTCATCATTAAAAGATCAAGATAAATATAAATATTAATATCAAGATTGAAAATCAATATTACCACGGAGATCAAAATCGAGTTTAAGATGAATATTAGGAGCAAGATAAAGTTGAAGATTATAAGATTAAAACTGAAATCTGAGATCAAAACTGAGATCAAAATGAAGATGAAGATAATTATCAAGAATAAGATCAATGTTGTAATTAAGAATGAGAATAAGATTAATAACAATTAAAGATCATAAACGAGTTCAAAATTTTCATCATTTTTAGATCAATATCAATATCTATAACAATATCAAGATTGAAGACCAAGTTTACAAACAAGATCAAAATCGAGTTTAAGATTAAGATTAAAAAGAAGATAAAGATGAATATCATAAGATGAAGTTTGAAATCTTGATTAAAATGAATATCAACATCATAATCATGAACAAAATCAATATTAAATTAAGATTGCAAAAGGATAAACATCAAATATGGATCATAATCAAGATCAACATCCTCATCATTAATAGATCAAGATAAATATAAATATTAATATCAAGATTGAAAATCAATATTACCACGGAGATCAAAATCGAGTTTAAGATGAATATTAGGAGCAAGATAAAGTTGAAGATTATAAGATTAAAACTGAAATCAGAGATCAAAACTGAGATCAAAATGAAGATGAGGATAATTATCAAGAATAAGATCAATGTTGTAATTAAGAATGAGAATAAGATTAATAACAATTAAAGATCATAATCGAGTTCAAAATTTTCATCATTTTTAGATCAATATCAATATCAATAACAATAACAAGATTGAAGACCAAGTTTACAAACAAGATCAAAATCGAGTTTAATATTAAGATTAAAAAGAAGATAAAGATAAATATCATAAGATGAAGATTGAAATCGTGATTAAAATGAAGATCAACAACATAATCATGAACAAAATCAATATTAAATTAAGATTGCAAAATGATAAACATCAAATATGGATCATAATCAAGATCAACATCCTCATCATTAAAAGATCAAGATAAATATAAATATTAATATCAAGATTGAAAATCAATATTACCACGGAGATCAAAATCGAGTTCAAGATGAATATTAGGAGCAAGATAAAGTTGAAGATTATAAGATTAAAACTGAAATCTGAGATCAAAACTGAGATCAAAATGAAGATGAAGATAATTATCAAGAATAAGATGAATGTTGTAATTAAGAATGAGAATAAGATTAATAACAATTAAAGATCATAAACGAGTTCAAAATTTTTATCATTTTTAGATCAATATCAATATCTATAACAATATCAAGATTGAAGACCAAGTTTACAAACAAGATCAAAATCGAGTTTAAGATTAAGATTAAAAAGAAGATAAAGATAAATATCATAAGATGAAGTATGAAATCATGATTAAAATGAAGATCAACAACATAATCATGAACAAAATCAATATTAAATTAAGATTGCAAAAGGATAAACATCAAATATGGATCATAATCAAGATCAACATCCTCATCATTAAAAGATTAAGATAAATAAAAATATTAATATCAAGATTGAAAATCAATATTACCACAGAGATCAAAATCGATTTTAAGATGAATATTAGGAGCAAGATAAAATTGAAGATTATAAGATTAAAAATGAAATCTGAGATCAAAACTGAGATAAAAAAGAAAATGAACATAATTACCAAGAATAAGATCAATGTTATAATTAAGAATGAGAATAAGATTAATAACAATTAAAGATCATAATCGAGTTCAAAATTTTCATCATTTTTAGATCAATATCAATATCAATAACAATATCAAGATTGAAGACCAAGTATACAAACAAGATCAAAATCGAGTTTAAGATTAAGATTAAAAAGAAGATAAAGATAAGTATCATAAGATGAAGTTTGAAATCATGATTAAAATGAAGATCAACAACATAATCATGAACAAAATCAATATTAAATTAAGATTGCATAATGATAAACGTCAAATATTGATCATAATCAAGATCAACATCCTCATCATTAAAAGATCAAGATAAATATAAATATGAATATCAAGATTGAAAATCAATATTACCACAGAAATCAAAATCAAGTTTAAGATGAATATTAGGAGCAAGATAAAGATGAAGATTATAATATTAAAACTGAAATCTGAGATCAAAACTGAGATCAAAATGAAGATGAAGATAATTATCAAGAATAAGATCAATGTTGTAATTAAGAATGAGAATAAGATTAATAACAATTAAAGATCATAAACGAGTTCAAAATTTTCATCATTTTTAGATCAATATCAATATCTATAACAATATCAAGATTGAAGACCAAGTTTACAAACAAGATCAAAATCGAGTTTAAGATTAAGATTAAAAAGAAGATAAAGATGAATATCATAAGATGAAGTTTGAAATCTTGATTAAAATGAATATCAACATCATAATCATGAACAAAATCAATATTAAATTAAGATTGCAAAAGGATAAACATCAAATATGGATCATAATCAAGATCAACATCCTCATCATTAAAAGATTAAGATAAATAAAAATATTAATATCAAGATTGAAAATCAATATTACCACAGAGATCAAAATCGATTTTAAGATGAATATTAGGAGGAAGATAAAATTTAAGATTATAAGATTAAAACTGAAATCTGAGATCAAAACTGAGATAAAAAAGAAAATGAACATAATTATCAAGAATAAGATCAATGTTGTAATTAAGAATGAGAATAAGATTAATAACAATTAAAGATCATAATCGAGTTCAAAATTTTCATCATTTTTAGATCAATATTAATATCAATAACAATATCAAGATTGAAGACCAAGTTTACAAACAAGATCAAAATCGAGTTTAAGATTAAGATTAAAAAGAAGATAAAGATAAATATCATAAGATGAACTTTGAAATCATGATTAAAATGAAGATCAACAACATAATCATGAACAAAATCAATATTAAATTAAGATTGCAAAATGATAAACATCAAATATGGATCATAATCAAGATCAACATCCTCATCATTAAAAGATCAAGATAAATATAAATATTAATATCAAGATTGAAAATCAATATTACCACGGAGATCAAAATCGAGTTTAAGATGAATATTAGGAGCAAGATAAAGTTGAAGATTATAAGATTAAAACTGAAATCTGAGATCAAAACTGAGATCAAAATGAAGATGAAGATAATTATCAAGAATAAGATCAATGTTGTAATTAAGAATGAGAATAAGATTAATAACATTTAAAGATCATAATCGAGTTCAAAATTTTCATCATTTTTAGATCAATATCAATATCAATAACAATATCAAGATTGAAGACCAAGTTTACAAACAAGAACAAAATCGAGTTTAAGATTAAGATTAAAAAGAAGATAAAGATAAATATCATAAGATGAAGTTTGAAATCATGATTAAAATGAAGATCAACAACATAATCATGAACAAAATAAATATTAAATTAAGATTGCAAAATGATAAACATCAAATATGGATCATAATCAAGATCAACATCCTCATCATTAAAAGATCAAGATAAATATAAATATTAATATCAAGATTGAAAATCAATATTACCACAGAAATCAAAATCAAGTTTAAGATGAATATTAGGAGCAAGATAAAGATGAAGATTATAAGATTAAAACTGAAATCTGAGATCAAAACTGAGATCAAAATGAAGATGAAGATAATTATCAAGAATAAGATCAATGTTGTAATTAAGAATGAGAATAAGATTAATAACATTTAAAGATCATAATCGAGTTCAAAATTTTCATCATTTTTAGATCAATATCAATATCAATAACAATATCAAGATTGAAGACCAAGTATACAAACAAGATCAAAATCGAGTTTAAGATTAAGATTAAAAAGAAGATAAAGATAAGCATCATAAGATGAAGTTTGAAATCATGATTAAAATGAAGATCAACAACATAATCATGAACAAAATCAGTATTAAATTAAGATTGCATAATGATAAACGTCAAATATTGATCATAATCAAGATCAACATCCTCATCATTAAAAGATCAAGATAAATATAAATATGAATATCAAGATTGAAAATCAATATTACCACAGAAATCAAAATCAAGTTTAAGATGAATATTAGGAGCAAGATAAAGATGAAGATTATAATATTAAAACTGAAATCTGAGATCAAAACTGAGATCAAAATGAAGATGAAGATAATTATCAAGAATAAGATCAATGTTGTAATTAAGAATGAGAATAAGATTAATAACAATTAAAAATCATAATCGAGTTCAAAATTTTCATCATTTTTAGATCAATATCAATATCAATAACAATATCAAGATTGAAGACCAAGTTTACAAACAAGAACAAAATCGAGTTTAAGATTAAGATTAAAAAGAAGATAAAGATAAATATCATAAGATGAAGTTTGAAATCATGATTAAAATGAAGATCAACAACATAATCATGAACAAAATAAATATTAAATTAAGATTGCAAAATGATAAACATCAAATATGGATCATAATCAAGATCAACATCCTCATCATTAAAAGATCAAGATAAATATAAATATTAATATCAAGATTGAAAATCAATATTACCACAGAAATCAAAATCAAGTTTAAGATGAATATTAGGAGCAAGATAAAGATGAAGATTATAAGATTAAAACTGAAATCTGAGATCAAAACTGAGATCAAAATGAAGATGAAGATAATTATCAAGAATAAGATCAATGTTGTAATTAAGAATGAGAATAAGATTAATAACAATTAAAGATCATAATCGAGTTCAAAATTTTCATCATTTTTAGATCAATATCAATATCAATAACAATATCAAGATTGAAGACCAAGTTTACAAACAAGATCAAAATCGAGTTTAAGATTAAGATTAAAAAGAAGATAAATATAAATATCATAAGATGAAGTTTGAAATCATGATTAAAATGAAGATCAACATCATAATCATGAACAAAATCAATATTAAATTAAGATTGCAAAAGGATAAACATCAAATATGGATCATAATCAAGATCAACATCCTCATCATTAAAAGATTAAGATAAATAAAAATATTAATATCAAGATTGAAAATCAATATTACCACAGAGATCAAAATCGATTTTAAGATGAATATTAGGAGCAAGATAAAATTGAAGATTATAAGATTAAAACTGAAATCTGAGATCAAAACTAAGATAAAAAAGAAAATGAACATAATTATCAAGAATAAGATCAATGTTACAATTAAGAATGAGAATAAGATTAATAACAATTAAAGATCATAATCGAGTTCAAAATTTTCATCATTTTTAGATCAATATCAATATCAATAACAATATCAAGATTGAAGACCAAGTTTACAAACAAGATCAAAATCGAGTTTAAGATTAAGATTAAAAAGAAGATAAAGATAAATATCATAAGATGAACTTTGAAATCATGATTAAAATGAAGATCAACAACATAATCATGAACAAAATCAATATTAAATTAAGATATCAAAATGATAAACATCAAATATGGATCATAATCAAGATCAACATCCTCATCATTAAAAGATCAAGATAAATATAAATATTAATATCAAGATTGAAAATCAATATTACCACAGAGATCAAAATCGAGTTTAAGATGAATATTATGAGCAAGATAAAGTTGAAGATTATAAGATTAAAACTGAAATCTGAGATCAAAACTGAGATCAAAATGAAGATGAAGATAATTATCAAGAATAAGATCAATGTTGTAAATAAGAATGAGAATAAGATTAATAACAATTTAAGATCATAATCGAGTTCAAAATTTTCATCATTTTTAAATCAATATCAATATCAATAACAATATCAAGATTGAATACCAAGTTTACAAACAAAATCAAAATCGAGTTTAAGATTAAGATTAAAAAGAAGATAAAGATAAATATCATAAGATGAAGTTTGAAATCATGATTAAAATGAAGATCAACAACATAATCATGAACAAAATCAATATTAAATTAAGATTGCAAAATGATAAACATCAAATATGGATCATAATCAAGATCAACATCCTCATCATTAATAGATCAAGATAAATATAAATATTAATATCAAGATTGAAAATCAATATTACCACGGAGATCAAAATCGAGTTTAAGATGAATATTAGGAGCAAGATAAAGTTGAAGATTATAAGATTAAAACTGAAATCAGAGATCAAAACTGAGATCAAAATGAAGATGAGGATAATTATCAAGAATAAGATCAATGTTGTAATTAAGAATGAGAATAAGATTAATAACAATTAAAGATCATAATCGAGTTCAAAATTTTCATCATTTTTAGATCAATATCAATATCAATAACAATAACAAGATTGAAGACCAAGTTTACAAACAAGATCAAAATCGAGTTTAATATTAAGATTAAAAAGAAGATAAAGATAAATATCATAGATGAAGATTGAAATCGTGATTAAAATGAAGATCAACAACATAATCATGAACAAAATCAATATTAAATTAAGATTGCAAAATGATAAACATCAAATATGGATCATAATCAAGATCAACATCCTCATCATTAAAAGATCAAGATAAATATAAATATTAATATCAAGATTGAAAATCAATATTACCACGGAGATCAAAATCGAGTTCAAGATGAATATTAGGAGCAAGATAAAGTTGAAGATTATAAGATTAAAACTGAAATCTGAGATCAAAACTGAGATCAAAATGAAGATGAAGATAATTATCAAGAATAAGATGAATGTTGTAATTAAGAATGAGAATAAGATTAATAACAATTAAAGATCATAAACGAGTTCAAAATTTTTATCATTTTTAGATCAATATCAATATCTATAACAATATCAAGATTGAAGACCAAGTTTACAAACAAGATCAAAATCGAGTTTAAGATTAAGATTAAAAAGAAGATAAAGATAAATATCATAAGATGAAGTATGAAATCATGATTAAAATGAAGATCAACAACATAATCATGAACAAAATCAATATTAAATTAAGATTGCAAAAGGATAAACATCAAATATGGATCATAATCAAGATCAACATCCTCATCATTAAAAGATTAAGATAAATAAAAATATTAATATCAAGATTGAAAATCAATATTACCACAGAGATCAAAATCGATTTTAAGATGAATATTAGGAGCAAGATAAAATTGAAGATTATAAGATTAAAAATGAAATCTGAGATCAAAACTGAGATAAAAAAGAAAATGAACATAATTACCAAGAATAAGATCAATGTTATAATTAAGAATGAGAATAAGATTAATAACAATTAAAGATCATAATCGAGTTCAAAATTTTCATCATTTTTAGATCAATATCAATATCAATAACAATATCAAGATTGAAGACCAAGTTTACAAACAAGATCAAAATCGAGTTTAAGATTAAGATTAAAAAGAAGATAAAGATAAATATCATAAGATGAAGTTTGAAATCATGATTAAAATGAAGATCAACATCATAATCATGAACAAAATCAATATTAAATTAAGATTGCAAAAGGATAAACATCAAATATGGATCATAATCAAGATCAACATCCTCATCATTAAAAGATCAAGATAAATAAAAATATTAATATCAAGATTGAAAATCAATATTACTACAGAGATCAAAATCGATTTTAAGATGAATATTAGAAGCAAGATAAAATTGAAGATTATAAGATTAAAACTGAAATCTGAGATCAAAACTAAGATAAAAAAGAAAATGAACATAATTATCAAGAATAAGATCAATGTTATAATTAAGAATGAGAATAAGATTAATAACAATTAAAGATCATAATCGAGTTCAAAATTTTCATCATTTTTAGATCAATATCAATATCAATAACAATATCAAGATTGAAGACCAAGTTTACAAACAAGATCAAAATCGAGTTTAAGATTAAGATTAAAAAGAAGATAAAGATAAATATCATAAGATGAAGTTTGAAATCATGATTAAAATGAAGATCAACAACATAATCATGAACAAAATCAATATTAAATTAAGATATCAAAATGATAAACATCAAATATGGATCATAATCAAGATCAACATCCTCATCATTAAAAGATCAAGATAAATATAAATATTAATATCAAGATTGAAAATCAATATTACCACAGAGATCAAAATCGAGTTTAAGATGAATATTATGTGCAAGATAAAGTTGAAGATTATAAGATTAAAACTGAAATCTGAGATCAAAACTGAGATCAAAATGAAGATGAAGATAATTATCAAGAATAAGATCAATGTTGTAATTAAGAATGAGAATAAGATTAATAACAATTTAAGATCATAATCGAGTTCAAAATTTTCATCATTTTTAAATCAATATCAATATCAATAACAATATCAATATTGAAGACCAAGTTTACAAACAAGATCAAAATCGAGTTTAAAATTAAGATTAAAAAGAAGATAAAGATAAATATCATAAGATGAAGTTTGAAATCGTGATTAAAATGAAGATCAACAACATAATCATGAACAAAATCAATATTAAATTAAGATTGCAAAATGATAAACATCAAATATGGATCATAATCAAGATCAACATCCTCATCATTAAAAGATCAAGATAAATATAAATATTAATATCAAGATTGAAAATCAATATTACCACGGAGATCAAAATCGAGTTTAAGATGAATATTAGGAGCAAGATAAAGTTGAAGATTATAAGATTAAAACTGAAATCTGAGATCAAAACTGAGATCAAAATGAAGATGAAGATAATTATCAAGAATAAGATCAATGTTGTAATTAAGAATGAGAATAAGATTAATAACAAGTAAAGATCATAAACGAGTTCAAAATTTTCATCATTTTTAGATCAATATCAATATCTATAACAATATCAAGATTGAAGACCAAGTTTACAAACAAGATCAAAATCGAGTTTAAGATTAAGATTAAAAAGAAGATAAAGATGAATATCATAAGATGAAGTTAGAAATCTTGATTAAAATGAATATCAACATCATAATCATGAACAAAATCAATATTAAATTAAGATTGCAAAAGGATAAACATCAAATATGAATCATAATCAAGATCAACATCCTCATCATTAAAAGATCAAGATAAATATAAATATTAATATCAAGATTGAAAATCAATATTACCACGGAGATCAAAATCGAGTTCAAGATGAATATTAGGAGCAAGATAAAGTTGAAGATTATAAGATTAAAACTGAAATCTGAGATCAAAACTGAGATCAAAATGAAGATGAAGATAATTATCAAGAATAAGATGAATGTTGTAATTAAGAATGAGAATAAGATTAATAACAATTAAAGATCATAAACGAGTTCAAAATTTTTATCATTTTTAGATCAATATCAATATCTATAACAATATCAAGATTGAAGACCAAGTTTACAAACAAGATCAAAATCGAGTTTAAGATTAAGATTAAAAAGAAGATAAAGATAAATATCATAAGATGAAGTATGAAATCATGATTAAAATGAAGATCAACAACATAATCATGAACAAAATCAATATTAAATTAAGATTGCAAAAGGATAAACATCAAATATGGATCATAATCAAGATCAACATCCTCATCATTAAAAGATTAAGATAAATAAAAATATTAATATCAAGATTGAAAATCAATATTACCACAGAGATCAAAATCGATTTTAAGATGAATATTAGGAGCAAGATAAAATTGAAGATTATAAGATTAAAAATGAAATCTGAGATCAAAACTGAGATAAAAAAGAAAATGAACATAATTACCAAGAATAAGATCAATGTTATAATTAAGAATGAGAATAAGATTAATAACAATTAAAGATCATAATCGAGTTCAAAATTTTCATCATTTTTAGATCAATATCAATATCAATAACAATATCAAGATTGAAGACCAAGTTTACAAACAAGATCAAAATCGAGTTTAAGATTAAGATTAAAAAGAAGATAAAGATAAATATCATAAGATGAAGTTTGAAATCATGATTAAAATGAAGATCAACATCATAATCATGAACAAAATCAATATTAAATTAAGATTGCAAAAGGACAAACATCAAATATGGATCATAATCAAGATCAACATCCTCATCATTAAAAGATTAAGATAAATAAAAATATTAATATCAAGATTGAAAATCAATATTACTACAGAGATCAAAATCGATTTTAAGATGAATATTAGAAGCAAGATAAAATTGAAGATTATAAGATTAAAACTGAAATCTGAGATCAAAACTAAGATAAAAAAGAAAATGAACATAATTATCAAGAATAAGATTAATAACAATTAAAGATCATAATCGAGTTCAAAATTTTCATCATTTTTAGATCAATATTAATATCAATAACAATATCAAGATTGAAGACCAAGTTTACAAACAAGATCAAAATCGAGTTTAAGATTAAGATTAAAAAGAAGATAAAGATAAATATCATAAGATGAAGTTTGAAATCATGATTAAAATGAAGATCAACAACATAATCATGAACAAAATCAATATTAAATTAAGATTGCAAAATGATAAACATCAAATATGGATCATAATCAAGATCAACATCCTCATCATTAAAAGATCAAGATAAATATAAATATTAATATCAAGATTGAAAATCAATATTACCACGGAGATCAAAATCGAGTTTAAGATGAATATTAGGAGCAAGATAAAGTTGAAGATTATAAGATTAAAACTGAAATCTGAGATCAAAACTGAGATCAAAATGAAGATGAAGATAATTATCAAGAATAAGATCAATGTTGTAATTAAGAATGAGAATAAGATTAATAACAATTAAAGATCATAATCGAGTTCAAAATTTTTATCATTTTTAGATCAATATCAATATCTATAACAATATCAAGATTGAAGACCAAGTTTACAAACAAGATCAAAATCGATTTTAATATTAAGATTAAAAAGAAGATAAAGATAAATATCATAAGATGAAGTTTGAAATCGTGATTAAAATGAAGATCAACAACATAATCATGAACAAAATCAATATTAAATTAAGATTGCAAAATGATAAACATCAAATATGGATCATAATCAAGATCAACATCCTCATCATTAAAAGATCAAGATAAATATAAATATTAATATCAAGATTGAAAATCAATATTACCACGGAGATCAAAATCGAGTTTAAGATGAATATTAGGAGCAAGATAAAGTTGAAGATTATAAGATTAAAACTGAAATCTGAGATCAAAACTGAGATCAAAATGAAGATGAAGATAATTATCAAGAATAAGATCAATGTTGTAATTAAGAATGAGAATAAGATTAATAACAAGTAAAGATCATAAACGAGTTCAAAATTTTCATCATTTTTAGATCAATATCAATATCTATAACAATATCAAGATTGAAGACCAAGTTTACAAACAAGATCAAAATCGAGTTTAAGATTAAGATTAAAAAGAAGATAAAGATGAATATCATAAGATGAAGTTAGAAATCTTGATTAAAATGAATATCAACATCATAATCATGAACAAAATCAATATTAAATTAAGATTGCAAAAGGATAAACATCAAATATGAATCATAATCAAGATCAACATCCTCATCATTAAAAGATTAAGATAAATAAAAATATTAATATCAAGATTGAAAATCAATATTACCACAGAGATCAAAATCGATTTTAAGATGAATATTAGGAGGAAGATAAAATTGAAGATTATAAGATTAAAACTGAAATCTGAGATCAAAACTGAGATAAAAAAGAAAATGAACATAATTACCAAGAATAAGATCAATGTTATAATTAAGAATGAGAATAAGATTAATAACAATTAAAGATCATAATCGAGTTCAAAATTTTCATCATTTTTAGATCAATATCAATATCAATAACAATATCAAGATTGAAGACCAAGTTTACAAACAAGATCAAAATCGAGTTTAAGATTAAGATTAAAAAGAAGATAAAGATAAATATCATAAGATGAAGTTTGAAATCATGATTAAAATGAAGATCAACATCATAATCATGAACAAAATCAATATTAAATTAAGATTGCAAAAGGACAAACATCAAATATGGATCATAATCAAGATCAACATCCTCATCATTAAAAGATTAAGATAAATAAAAATATTAATATCAAGATTGAAAATCAATATTACTACAGAGATCAAAATCGATTTTAAGATGAATATTAGAAGCAAGATAAAATTGAAGATTATAAGATTAAAACTGAAATCTGAGATCAAAACTAAGATAAAAAAGAAAATGAACATAATTATCAAGAATAAGATTAATAACAATTAAAGATCATAATCGAGTTCAAAATTTTCATCATTTTTAGATCAATATTAATATCAATAACAATATCAAGATTGAAGACCAAGTTTACAAACAAGATCAAAATCGAGTTTAAGATTAAGATTAAAAAGAAGATAAAGATAAATATCATAAGATGAAGTTTGAAATCATGATTAAAATGAAGATCAACAACATAATCATGAACAAAATCAATATTAAATTAAGATTGCAAAATGATAAACATCAAATATGGATCATAATCAAGATCAACATCCTCATCATTAAAAGATCAAGATAAATATAAATATTAATATCAAGATTGAAAATCAATATTACCACGGAGATCAAAATCGAGTTTAAGATGAATATTAGGAGCAAGATAAAGTTGAAGATTATAAGATTAAAACTGAAATCTGAGATCAAAACTGAGATCAAAATGAAGATGAAGATAATTATCAAGAATAAGATCAATGTTGTAATTAAGAATGAGAATAAGATTAATAACAATTAAAGATCATAATCGAGTTCAAAATTTTCATCATTTTTAGATCAATATCAATATCAATAACAATATCAAGATTGAAGACCAAGTTTACAAACAAGATCAAAATCGAGTTTAATATTATGATTAAAAAGAAGATAAAGATAAATATCATAAGATGAAGTTTGAAATCGTGATTAAAATGAAGATCAACAACATAATCATGAACAAAATCAATATTAAATTAAGATTGCAAAATGATAAACATCAAATATGGATCATAATCAAGATCAACATCCTCATCATTAAAAGATCAAGATAAATATAAATATTAATATCAAGATTGAAAATCAATATTACCACGGAGATCAAAATCGAGTTTAAGATGAATATTAGGAGCAAGATAAAGTTGAAGATTATAAGATTAAAACTGAAATCTGAGATCAAAACTGAGATCAAAATGAAGATGAAGATAATTATCAAGAATAAGATCAATGTTGTAATTAGGAATGAGAATAAGATTAATAACAAATAAAGATCATAAACGAGTTCAAAATTTTCATCATTTTTAGATCAATATCAATATCTATAACAATATCAAGATTGAAGACCAAGTTTACAAACAAGATCAAAATCGAGTTTAAGATTAAGATTAAAAAGAAGATAAAGATGAATATCATAAGATGAAGTTTGAAATCTTGATTAAAATGAATATCAACATCATAATCATGAACAAAATCAATATTAAATTAAGATTGCAAAAGGATAAACATCAAATATGGATCATAATCAAGATCAACATCCTCATCATTAAAAGATTAAGATAAATAAAAATATTAATATCAAGATTGAAAATCAATATTACCACAGAGATCAAAATCGATTTTAAGATGAATATTAGGAGGAAGATAAAATTTAAGATTATAAGATAAAAACTGAAATCTGAGATCAAAACTGAGATAAAAAAGAAAATGAACATAATTATCAAGAATAAGATCAATGTTATAATTAAGAATGAGAATAAGATTAATAACAATTAAAGATCATAATCGAGTTCAAAATTTTCATCATTTTTAGATCAATATTAATATCAATAACAATATCAAGATTGAAGACCAAGTTTACAAACAAGATCAAAATCGAGTTTAAGATTAAGATTAAAAAGAAGATAAAGATAAATATCATAAGATGAAGTTTGAAATCATGATTAAAATGAAGATCAACATCATAATCATGAACAAAATCAATATTAAATTAAGATTGCAAAAGGATAAACATCAAATATGGATCATAATCAAGATCAACATCCTCATCATTAAAAGATTAAGATAAATAAAAATATTAATATCAAGATTGAAAATCAATATTACCATAGAGATCAAAATCGATTTTAAAAAGAATATTAGGAGCAAGATAAAATTGAAGATTATAAGATTAAAACTGAAATCTGAGATCAAAACTAAGATAAAAAAGAAAATGAACATAATTATCAAGAATAAGATCAATGTTATAATTAAGAATGAGAATAAGATTAATAACAATTAAAGATCATAATCGAGTTCAAAATTTTCATCATTTTTAGATCAATATCAATATCAATAACAATATCAAGATTGAAGACCAAGTTTACAAACAAGATCAAAATCGAGTTTAAGATTAAGATTAAAAAGAAGATAAAGATAAATATCATAAGATGAAGTTTGAAATCATGATTAAAATGAAGATCAACAACATAATCATGAACAAAATCAATTTTAAATTAAGATATCAAAATGATAAACATCAAATATGGATCATAATCAAGATCAACATCCTCATCATTAAAAGATCAAGATAAATATAAATATTAATATCAAGATTGAAAATCAATATTACCACAGAGATCAAAATCGAGTTTAAGATGAATATTATGAGCAAGATAAAGTTGAAGATTATAAGATTAAAACTGAAATCTGAGATCAAAACTGAGATCAAAATGAAGAAGAAGATAATTATCAAGAATAAGATCAATGTTGTAATTAAGAATGAGAATAAGATTAATAACAATTTAAGATCATAATCGAGTTCAAAATTTTCATCATTTTTAAATCAATATCAATATCAATAACAATATCAAGATTGAAGACCAAGTTTACAAACAAGATCAAAATCGAGTTTAAGATTAAGATTAACAAGAAGATAAAGATAAATATCATAAGATGAAGTTTGAAATCATGATTAAAATGAAGATCAACAACATAATCATGAACAAAATCAGTATTAAATTAAGATTGCAAAATGATAAACATCAAATATGGATCATAATCAAGATCAACATCCTCATCATTAAAAGATCAAGATAAATATAAATATTAATATCAAGATTGAAAATCAATATTACCACGGAGATCAAAATCGAGTTTAAGATGAATATTAGGAGCAAGATAAAGTTAAAGATTATAAGATTAAAACTGAAATCTGAGATCAAAACTGAGATCAAAATGAAGATGAAGATAATTATCAAGAATAAGATCAATGTTGTAATTAAGAATGAGAATAAGATTAATAACAATTAAAGATCATAATCGAGTTCAAAATTTTCATCATTTTTAGATCAATATCAATATCAATAACAATATCAAGATTGAAGACCAAGTTTACAAACAAGATCAAAATAGAGTTTAATATTAAGATTAAAAAGAAGATAAAGATAAATATCATAAGATGAAGTTTGAAATCATGATTAAAATGAAGATCAACAACATAATCATGAACAAAATCAATATTAAATTAAGATTGCAAAATGATAAACAGCAAATATGGATCATAATCAAGATCAACATCCTCATCATTAAAAGATCAAGATAAATATAAATATTAATATCAAGATTGAAAATCAATATTACCACGGAGATCAAAATCGAGTTTAAGATGAATATTAGGAGCAAGATAAAGTTAAAGATTATAAGATTAAAACTGAAATCTGAGATCAAAACTGAGATCAAAATGAAGATGAAGATAATTATCAAGAATAAGATCAATGTTGTAATTAAGAATGAGAATAAGATTAATAACAATTAAAGATCATAATCGAGTTCAAAATTTTCATCATTTTTAGATCAATATCAATATCAATAACAATATCAAGATTGAAGACCAAGTTTACAAACAAGATCAAAATCGAGTTTAATATTAAGATTAAAAAGAAGATAAAGATAAATATCATAAGATGAAGTTTGAAATCATGATTAAAATGAAGATCAACAACATAATCATGAACAAAATCAATATTAAATTAAGATTGCAAAATGATAAACAGCAAATATGGATCATAATCAAGATCAACATCCTCATCATTAAAAGATCAAGATAAATATAAATATTAAGATCAAGATTGAAAATCAATATTACCACGGAGATCAAAATCGAGTTTAAGATGAATATTAGGAGCAAGATAAAGTTGAAGATTATAAGATTAAAACTGAAATCTGAGATCAAAACTGAGATCAAAATGAAGATGAAGATAATTATCAAGAATAAGATCAATGTTGTAATTAAGAATGAGAATAAGATTAATAACAATTAAAGATCATAATCGAGTTCAAAATTTTCATCATTTTTAGATCAATATCAATATCAATAACAATATCAAGATTGAAGACCAAGTTTACAAACAAGATCAAAATCGAGTTTAATATTAAGATTAAAAAGAAGATAAAGATAAATATCATAAGATGAAGTTTGAAATCGTGATTAAAATGAAGATCAACAACATAATCATGAACAAAATCAATATTAAATTAAGATTGCAAAATGATAAACATCAAATATGGATCATAATCAAGATCAACATCCTCATCATTAAAAGATCAAGATAAATAAAAATATTAATATCAAGATTGAAAATCAATATTACCACGGAGATCAAAATCGAGTTTAAGATGAATATTAGGAGCAAGATAAAGTTGAAAATTATAAGATTAAAACTGAAATCTGAGATCAAAACTGAGATCAAAATGAAGATGAAGATAATTATCAAGAATAAGATCAATGTTATAATTAAGAATGAGAATAAGATTAATAACAATTAAAGATCATAATCGAGTTCAAAATTTTCATCATTTTTAGATCAATATTAATATCAATAACAATATCAAGATTGAAGACCAAGTTTACAAACAAGATCAAAATCGAGTTTAAGATTAAGATTAAAAAGAAGATAAAGATAAATATCATAAGATGAAGTTTGAAATCATGATTAAAATGAAGATCAACATCATAATCATGAACAAAATCAATATTAAATTAAGATTGCAAAAGGATAAACATCAAATATGGATCATAATCAAGATCAACATCCTCATCATTAAAAGATTAAGATAAATAAAAATATTAATATCAAGATTGAAAATCAATATTACCATAGAGATCAAAATCGATTTTAAAAAGAATATTAGGAGCAAGATAAAATTGAAGATTATAAGATTAAAACTAAAATCTGAGATCAAAACTAAGATAAAAAAGAAAATGAACATAATTATCAAGAATAAGATCAATGTTATAATTAAGAATGAGAATAAGATTAATAACAATTAAAGATCATAATCGAGTTCAAAATTTTCATCATTTTTAGATCAATATCAATATCAATAACAATATCAAGATTGAAGACCAAGTTTACAAACAAGATCAAAATCGAGTTTAAGATTAAGATTAAAAAGAAGATAAAGATAAATATCATAAGATGAAGTTTGAAATCATGATTAAAATGAAGATCAACAACATAATCATGAACAAAATCAATATTAAATTAAGATATCAAAATGATAAACATCAAATATGGATCATAATCAAGATCAACATCCTCATCATTAAAAGATCAAGATAAATATAAATATTAATATCAAGATTGAAAATCAATATTACCACAGAGATCAAAATCGAGTTTAAGATGAATATTATGAGCAAGATAAAGTTGAAGATTATAAGATTAAAACTGAAATCTGAGATCAAAACTGAGATCAAAATGAAGATGAAGATAATTATCAAGAATAAGATCAATGTTATAATTAAGAATGAGAATAAGATTAATAACAATTAAAGATCATAATCGAGTTCAAAATTTTCATCATTTTTAGATCAATATCAATATCAATAACAATATCAAGATTGAAGACCAAGTTTACAAACAAGATCAAAATCGAGTTTAAGATTAAGATTAAAAAGAAGATAAAGATAAATATCATAAGATGAAGTTTGAAATCATGATTAAAATGAAGATCAACAACATAATCATGAACAAAATCAATATTAAATTAAGATATCAAAATGATAAACATCAAATATGGATCATAATCAAGATCAACATCCTCATCATTAAAAGATCAAGATAAATATAAATATTAATATCAAGATTGAAAATCAATATTACCACAGAGATCAAAATCGAGTTTAAGATGAATATTATGAGCAAGATAAAGTTGAAGATTATAAGATTAAAACTGAAATCTGAGATCAAAACTGAGATCAAAATGAAGATGAAGATAATTATCAAGAATAAGATCAATGTTATAATTAAGAATGAGAATAAGATTAATAACAATTAAAGATCATAATCGAGTTCAAAATTTTCATCATTTTTAGATCAATATCAATATCAATAACAATATCAAGATTGAAGACCAAGTTTACAAACAAGATCAAAATCGAGTTTAAGATTAAGATTAAAAAGAAGATAAAGATAAATATCATAAGATGAAGTTTGAAATCATGATTAAAATTAAGATCAACAACATAATCATGAACAAAATCAATATTAAATTAAGATATCAAAATGATAAACATCAAATATGGATCATAATCAAGATCAACATCCTCATCATTAAAAGATCAAGATAAATATAAATATTAATATCAAGATTGAAAATCAATATTACCACAGAGATCAAAATCGAGTTTAAGATGAATATTATGAGCAAGATAAAGTTGAAGATTATAAGATTAAAACTGAAATCTGAGATCAAAACTGAGATCAAAATGAAGATGAAGATAATTATCAAGAATAAGATCAATGTTATAATTAAGAATGAGAATAAGATTAATAACAATTAAAGATCATAATCGAGTTCAAAATTTTCATCATTTTTAGATCAATATCAATATCAATAACAATATCAAGATTGAAGACCAAGTTTACAAACAAGATCAAAATCGAGTTTAAGATTAAGATTAAAAAGAAGATAAAGATAAATATCATAAGATGAAGTTTGAAATCATGATTAAAATGAAGATCAACAACATAATCATGAACAAAATCAATATTAAATTAAGATATCAAAATGATAAACATCAAATATGGATCATAATCAAGATCAACATCCTCATCATTAAAAGATCAAGATAAATATAAATATTAATATCAAGATTGAAAATCAATATTACCACAGAGATCAAAATCGAGTTTAAGATGAATATTATGAGCAAGATAAAGTTGAAGATTATAAGATTAAAACTGAAATCTGAGATCAAAACTGAGATCAAAATGAAGAAGAAGATAATTATCAAGAATAAGATAAATGTTGTAATTAAGAATGAGAATAAGATTAATAACAATTTAAGATCATAATCGAGTTCAAAATTTTCATCATTTTTAAATCAATATCAATATCAATAACAATATCAAGATTGAAGACCAAGTTTACAAACAAGATCAAAATCGAGTTTAAGATTAAGATTAAAAAGAAGATAAAGATAAATATCATAAGATGAAGTTTGAAATCATGATTAAAATGAAGATCAACAACATAATCATGAACAAAATCAATATTAAATTAAGATTGCAAAATGATAAACATCAAATATGGATCATAATCAAGATCAACATCCTCATCATTAAAAGATCAAGATAAATATAAATATTAATATCAAGATTGAAAATCAATATTACCACGGAGATCAAAATCGAGTTTAAGATGAATATTAGGAGCAAGATAAAAGTTGAAGATTATAAGATTAAAACTGAAATCTGAGATCAAAACTGAGATCAAAATGAAGATGAAGATAATTATCAAGAATAAGATCAATGTTGTAATTAAGAATGAGAATAAGATTAATAACAATTAAAGATCATAAATGAGTTCAAAATTTTCATCATTTTTAGATCAATATCAATATCTATAACAATATCAAGATTGAAGACCATGTTTACAAACAAGATCAAAATCGAGTTTAAGATTAAGATTAAAAAGAAGATAAAGATGAATATCATAAGATGAAGTTTGAAATCTTGATTAAAATGAATATCAACATCATAATCATGAACAAAATCAATATTAAATTAAGATTGCAAAAGGATAAACATCAAATATGGATCATAATCAAGATCAACATCCTCATCATTAAAAGATTAAGATAAATAAAAATATTAATATCAAGATTGAAAATCAATATTACCACAGAGATCAAAATCGATTTTAAGATGAATATTAGGAGGAAGATAAAATTTAAGATTATAAGATTATAACTGAAATCTGAGATCAAAACTGAGATAAAAAAGAAAATGAACATAATTATCAAGAATAAGATCAATGTTATAATTAAGAATGAGAATAAGATTAATAACAATTAAAGATCATAATCGAGTTCAAAATTTTCATCATTTTTAGATCAATATTAATATCAATAACAATATCAAGATTGAAGACCAAGTTTACAAACAAGATCAAAATCGAGTTTAAGATTAAGATTAAAAAGAAGATAAAGATAAATATCATAAGATGAAGTTTGAAATCATGATTAAAACGAAGATCAACATCATAATCATGAACAAAATCAATATTAAATTAAGATTGCAAAAGGATAAACATCAAATATGGATCATAATCAAGATCAACATCCTCATCATTAAAAGATTAAGATAAATAAAAATATTAATATCAAGATTGAAAATCAATATTACCATAGAGATCAAAATCGATTTTAAAAAGAATATTAGGAGCAAGATAAAATTGAAGATTATAAGATTAAAACTGAAATCTGAGATCAAAACTAAGGTAAAAAAGAAAATGAACATAATTATCAAGAATAAGATCAATGTTATAATTAAGAATGAGAATAAGATTAATAACAATTAAAGATCATAATCGAGTTCAAAATTTTCATCATTTTTAGATCAATATCAATATCAATAACAATATCAAGATTGAAGACCAAGTTTACAAACAAGATCAAAATCAAGTTTAAGATTAAGATTAAAAAGAAGATAAAGATAAATATAATAAGATGAAGTTTGAAATCATGATTAAAATGAATATCAACAGCATAATCATGAACAAAATCAATATTAAATTAAGATATCAAAATGATAAACATCAAATATGGATCATAATCAAGATCAACATCCTCATCATTAAAAGATCAAGATAAATATAAATATTAATATCAAGATTGAAAATCAATATTACCACAGAGATCAAAATCGAGTTTAAGATGAATATTATGAGCAAGATAAAGTTGAAGATTATAAGATTAAAACTGAAATCTGAGATCAAAACTGAGATCAAAATGAAGATGAAGATAATTATCAAGAATAAGATCAATGTTGTAATTAAGAATGAGAATAAGATTAATAACAATTTAAGATCATAATCGAGTTCAAAATTTTCATCATTTTTAAATCAATATCAATATCAATAACAATGTCAAGATTGAAGACCAAGTTTACAAACAAGATCAAAATCGAGTTTAAGATTAAGATTAAAAAGAAGATAAAGATAAATATAATAAGATGAAGTTTGAAATCATGATTAAAATGAAGATCAACAACATAATCATGAACAAAATCAATATTAAATTAAGATTACAAAATGATAAACATCAAATATGGATCATAATCAAGATCAACATCCTCATCATTAAAAGATCAAGATAAATATAAATATTAATATCAAGATTGAAAATCAATATTACCACGGAGATCAAAATCGAGTTTAAGATGAATATTAGGAGCAAGATAAAGTTAAAGATTATAAGATTAAAACTGAAATCTGAGATCAAAACTGAGATCAAAATGAAGATGAAGATAATTATCAAGAATAAGATCAATGTTGTAATTAAGAATGAGAATAAGATTAATAACAATTAAAGATCATAATCGAGTTCAAAATTTTCATCATTTTTAGATCAATATCAATATCAATAACAATATCAAGATTGAAGACCAAGTTTACAAACAAGATCAAAATCGAGTTTAATATTAAGATTAAAAAGAAGATAAAGATAAATATCATAAGATGAAGTTTGAAATCATGATTAAAATGAAGATCAACAACATAATCATGAACAAAATCAATATTAAATTAAGATTGCAAAATGATAAACATCAAATATGGATCATAATCAAGATCAACATCCTCATCATTAAAAGATCAAGATAAATATAAATATTAATATCAAGATTGAAAATCAATATTACCACGGAGATCAAAATCGAGTTTAAGATGAATATTAGGAGCAAGATAAAGTTGAAGATTATAAGATTAAAACTGAAATCTGAGATCAAAACTGAGATCAAAATGAAGATGAAGATAATTATCAAGAATAAGATCAATGTTATAATTAAGAATGAGAATAAGATTAATAACAATTAAAGATCATAATCGAGTTCAAAATTTTCATCACTTTTAGATAAATATTAATATCAATAACAATATCAAGATTGAAGACCAAGTTTACAAACAAGATCAAAATCGAGTTTAAGATTAAGATTAAAAAGAAGATAAAGATAAATATCATAAGATGAAGTTTGAAATCATGATTAAAATGAAGATCAACATCATAATCATGAACAAAATCAATATTAAATTAAGATTGCAAAAGGATAAACATCAAATATGGATCATAATCAAGATCAACATCCTCATCATTAAAAGATTTAGATAAATAAAAATATTAATATCAAGATTGAAAATCAATATTACCATAGAGATCAAAATCGATTTTAAGATGAATATTAGGAGGAAGATAAAATTTAAGATTATAAGATTATAACTGAAATCTGAGATCAAAACTGAAATAAAAAAGAAAATGAACATAATTATCAAGAATAAGATCAATGTAATAATTAAGAATGAGAATAAGATTAATAACAATTAAAGATCATAATCGAGTTCAAAATTTTCATCATTTTTAGATCAATATTAATATCAATAACAATATCAAGATTGAAGACCAAGTTTACAAACAAGATCAAAATCGAGTTTAAGATTAAGATTAAAAAGAAGATAAAGATAAATATCATAAGATGAAGTTTGAAATCATGATTAAAATGAAGATCAACATCATAATCATGAACAAAATCAATATTAAATTAAGATTGCAAAAGGATAAACATCAAATATGGATCATATTCAAGATCAACATCCTCATCATTAAAAGATTAAGATAAATAAAAATATTAATATCAAGATTGAAAATCAATATTACCATAGAGATCAAAATCGATTTTAGAAAGAATATTAGTAGCAAGATAAAATTGAAGATTATAAGATTAAAACTGAAATCTGAGATCAAAACTAAGATAAAAAAGAAAATGAACATAATTATCAAGAATAAGATCAATGTTATAATTAAGAATGAGAATAAGATTAATAACAATTAAAGATCATAATCGAGTTCAAAATTTTCATCATTTTTAGATCAATATCAATATCAATAACAATATCAAGATTGAAGACCAAGTTTACAAACAAGATCAAAATCGAGTTTAAGATTAAGATTAAAAAGAAGATAAAGATAAATATCATAAGATATTGTTTGAAATCATGATTAAAATGAAGATCAACAACATAATCATGAACAAAATCAATATTAAATTAAGATTGCAAAATGATAAACATCAAATATGGATCATAATCAAGATCAACATCCTCATCATTAAAAGATCAAGATAAATATTAATATTAATATCAAGATTGAAAATCAATATTACCACGGAGATCAAAATCGAGTTTAAGATGAATATTAGGAGCAAGATAAAGTTGAAGATTATAAGATTAAAACTGAAATCTGAGATCAAAACTGAGATCAAAATGAAGATGAAGATAATTATCAAGAATAAGATCAATGTTATAATTAAGAATGAGAATAAGATTAATAACAATTAAAGATCATAAACGAGTTCAAAATTTTCATCATTTTTAGATCAATATCAATATCTATAACAATATCAAGATTGAAGACCAAGTTTACAAACAAGATCAAAATCGAGTTTAAGATTAAGATTAAAAAGAAGATAAAGATGAATATCATAAGATGAAGTCTGAAATCTTGATTAAAATGAATATCAACATCATAATCATGAACAAAATCAATATTAAATTAAGATTGCAAAAGGATAAACATCAAATATGGATCATAATCAAGATCAACATCCTCATCATTAAAAGATTAAGATAAATAAAAATATTAATATCAAGATTGAAAATCAATATTACCACAGAGATCAAAATCGATTTTAAGATGAATATTAGGAGGAAGATAAAATTTAAGATTATAAGATTATAACTGAAATCTGAGATCAAAACTGAAATAAAAAAGAAAATGAACATAATTATCAAGAATAAGATCAATGTAATAATTAAGAATGAGAATAAGATTAATAACAATTAAAGATCATAATCGAGTTCAAAATTTTCATCATTTTTAGATCAATATTAATATCAATAACAATATCAAGATTGAAGACCAAGTTTACAAACAAGATCAAAATCGAGTTTAAGATTAAGATTAAAAAGAAGATAAAGATAAATATCATAAGATGAAGTTTGAAATCATGATTAAAATGAAGATCAACATCATAATCATGAACAAAATCAATATTAAATTAAGATTGCAAAAGGATAAACATCAAATATGGATCATATTCAAGATCAACATCCTCATCATTAAAAGATTAAGATAAATAAAAATATTAATATCAAGATTGAAAATCAATATTACCATAGAGATCAAAATCGATTTTAAAAAGAATATTAGTAGCAAGATAAAATTGAAGATTATAAGATTAAAACTGAAATCTGAGATCAAAACTAAGATAAAAAAGAAAATGAACATAATTATCAAGAATAAGATCAATGTTATAATTAAGAATGAGAATAAGATTAATAACAATTAAAGATCATAATCGAGTTCAAAATTTTCATCATTTTTAGATCAATATCAATATCAATAACAATATCAAGATTGAAGACCAAGTTTACAAACAAGATCAAAATCGAGTTTAAGATTAAGATTAAAAAGAAGATAAAGATAAATATCATAAGATGAAGTTTGAAATCATGATTAAAATGAAGATCAACAACATAATCATGAACAAAATCAATATTAAATTAAGATTGCAAAATGATAAACATCAAATATGGATCATAATCAAGATCAACATCCTCATCATTAAAAGATCAAGATAAATATTAATATTAATATCAAGATTGAAAATCAATATTACCACGGAGATCAAAATCGAGTTTAAGATTAATATTAGGAGCAAGATAAAGTTGAAGATTATAAGATTAAAACTGAAATCTGAGATCAAAACTGAGATCAAAATAAAGATGAAGATAATTATCAAGAATAAGATCAATGTTGTAATTAAGAATGAGAATAAGATTAATAACAATTAAAGATCATAATCGAGTTCAAAATTTTCATCATTTTTAGATCAATATCAATATCAATAACAATATCAAGATTGAAGACCAAGTTTACAAACAAGATCAAAATCGAGTTTAATATTAAGATTAAAAAGAAGATAAAGATAAATATCATAAGATGAAGTTTGAAATCATGATTAAAATGAAGATCAACAACATAATCATGAACAAAATCAATATTAAATTAAGATTGCAAAATGATAAACATCAAATATGGATCATAATCAAGATCAACATCCTCATCATTAAAAGATCAAGATAAATATTAATATTAATATCAAGATTGAAAATCAATATTACCACGGAGATCAAAATCGAGTTTAAGATGAATATTAGGAGCAAGATAAAGTTGAAGATTATAAGATTAAAACTGAAATCTGAGATCAAAACTGAGATCAAAATGAAGATGAAGATAATTATCAAGAATAAGATCAATGTTGTAATTAAGAATGAGAATAAGATTAATAACAATTAAAGATCATAATCGAGTTCAAAATTTTCATCATTTTTAGATCAATATCAATATCAATAACAATATCAAGATTGAAGACCAAGTTTACAAACAAGATCAAAATCGAGTTTAATATTAAGATTAAAAAGAAGATAAAGATAAATATCATAAGATGAAGTTTGAAATCGTGATTAAAATGAAGATCAACAACATAATCATGAACAAAATCAATATTAAATTAAGATTGCAAAATGATAAACATCAAATATGGATCATAATCAAGATCAACATCCTCATCATTAAAAGATCAAGATAAATAAAAATATTAATATCAAGATTGAAAATCAATATTACCACGGAGATCAAAATCGAGTTTAAGATGAATATTAGGAGCAAGATAAAGTTGAAGATTATAAGATTAAAACTGAAATCTGAGATCAAAACTGAGATCAAAATGAAGATGAAGATAATTATCAAGAATAAGATCAATGTTGTAATTAAGAATGAGAATAAGATTAATAACAATTTAAGATCATAATCGAGTTCAAAATTTTCATCATTTTTAAATCAATATCAATATCAATAACAATATCAAGATTGAAGACCAAGTTTACAAACAAGATCAAAATCGAGTTTAAGATTAAGATTAAAAAGAAGATAAAGATTAATATCATAAGATGAAGTTTGAAATCTTGATTAAAATGAATATCAACATCATAATCATGAACAAAATCAATATTAAATTAAGATTGCAAAAGGATAAACATCAAATATGGATCATAATCAAGATCAACATCCTCATCATTAAAAGATCAAGATAAATATAAATATTAATATCAAGATTGAAAATCAATATTACCACGGAGATCAAAATCGAGTTTAAGATGAATATTAGGAGCAAGATAAAGTTAAAGATTATAAGATTAAAACTGAAATCTGAGATCAAAACTGAGATCAAAATGAAGATGAAGATAATTATCAAGAATAAGATCAATGTTGTAATTAAGAATGAGAATAAGATTAATAAAAATTAAAGATCATAATCGAGTTCAAAATTTTCATCATTTTTAGATCAATATCAATATCAATAACAATATCAAGATTGAAGACCAAGTTTACAAACAAGATCAAAATCGAGTTTACGATTAAGATTAAAAATAAGATAAAGATAAATATCATAAGATGAAGTTTGAAATCATGATTAAAATGAAGATCAACAACATAATCATGAACAAAATCAATATTAAATTAAGATTGCAAAATGATAAACATCAAATATGGATCATAATCAAGATCAACATCCTCATCATTAAAAGATCAAGATAAATAAAAATATTAATATCAAGATTGAAAATCAATATTACCACAGAGATCAAAATCGATTTTAAGATGAATATTAGGAGGAAGATAAAATTTAAGATTATAAGATTATAACTGAAATCTGAGATCAAAACTGAAATAAAAAAGAAAATGAACATAATTATCAAGAATAAGATCAATGTAATAATTAAGAATGAGAATAAGATTAATAACAATTAAAGATCATAATCGAGTTCAAAATTTTCATCATTTTTAGATCAATATTAATATCAATAACAATATCAAGATTGAAGACCAAGTTTACAAACAAGATCAAAATCGAGTTTAAGATTAAGATTAAAAAGAAGATAAAGATAAATATCATAAGATGAAGTTTGAAATCATGATTAAAAGGAAGATCAACATCATAATCATGAACAAAATCAATATTAAATTAAGATTGCAAAAGGATAAACATCAAATATGGATCATATTCAAGATCAACATCCTCATCATTAAAAGATTAAGATAAATAAAAATATTAATATCAAGATTGAAAATCAATATTACCATAGAGATCAAAATCGATTTTAAAAAGAATATTAGTAGCAAGATAAAATTGAAGATTATAAGATTAAAACTGAAATCTGAGATCAAAACTAAGATAAAAAAGAAAATGAACATAATTATCAAGAATAAGATCAATGTTATAATTAAGAATGAGAATAAGATTAATAACAATTAAAGATCATAATCGAGTTCAAAATTTTCATCATTTTTAGATCAATATCAATATCAATAACAATATCAAGATTGAAGACCAAGTTTACAAACAAGATCAAAATCGAGTTTAAGATTAAGATTAAAAAGAAGATAAAGATAAATATCATAAGATGAAGTTTGAAATCATGATTAAAATGAAGATCAACAACATAATCATGAACAAAATCAATATTAAATTAAGATTGCAAAATGATAAACATCAAATATGGATCATAATCAAGATCAACATCCTCATCATTAAAAGATCAAGATAAATATTAATATTAATATCAAGATTGAAAATCAATATTACCACGGAGATCAAAATCGAGTTTAAGATTAATATTAGGAGCAAGATAAAGTTGAAGATTATAAGATTAAAACTGAAATCTGAGATCAAAACTGAGATCAAAATAAAGATGAAGATAATTATCAAGAATAAGATCAATGTTGTAATTAAGAATGAGAATAAGATTAATAACAATTAAAGATCATAATCGAGTTCAAAATTTTCATCATTTTTAGATCAATATCAATATCAATAACAATATCAAGATTGAAGACCAAGTTTACAAACAAGATCAAAATCGAGTTTAATATTAAGATTAAAAAGAAGATAAAGATAAATATCATAAGATGAAGTTTGAAATCATGATTAAAATGAAGATCAACAACATAATCATGAACAAAATCAATATTAAATTAAGATTGCAAAATGATAAACATCAAATATGGATCATAATCAAGATCAACATCCTCATCATTAAAAGATCAAGATAAATATTAATATTAATATCAAGATTGAAAATCAATATTACCACGGAGATCAAAATCGAGTTTAAGATGAATATTAGGAGCAAGATAAAGTTGAAGATTATAAGATTAAAACTGAAATCTGAGATCAAAACTGAGATCAAAATGAAGATGAAGATAATTATCAAGAATAAGATCAATGTTGTAATTAAGAATGAGAATAAGATTAATAACAATTAAAGATCATAATCGAGTTCAAAATTTTCATCATTTTTAGATCAATATCAATATCAATAACAATATCAAGATTGAAGACCAAGTTTACAAACAAGATCAAAATCGAGTTTAATATTAAGATTAAAAAGAAGATAAAGATAAATATCATAAGATGAAGTTTGAAATCGTGATTAAAATGAAGATCAACAACATAATCATGAACAAAATCAATATTAAATTAAGATTGCAAAATGATAAACATCAAATATGGATCATAATCAAGATCAACATCCTCATCATTAAAAGATCAAGATAAATAAAAATATTAATATCAAGATTGAAAATCAATATTACCACGGAGATCAAAATCGAGTTTAAGATGAATATTAGGAGCAAGATAAAGTTGAAGATTATAAGATTAAAACTGAAATCTGAGATCAAAACTGAGATCAAAATGAAGATGAAGATAATTATCAAGAATAAGATCAATGTTGTAATTAAGAATGAGAATAAGATTAATAACAATTTAAGATCATAATCGAGTTCAAAATTTTCATCATTTTTAAATCAATATCAATATCAATAACAATATCAAGATTGAAGACCAAGTTTACAAACAAGATCAAAATCGAGTTTAAGATTAAGATTAAAAAGAAGATAAAGATTAATATCATAAGATGAAGTTTGAAATCTTGATTAAAATGAATATCAACATCATAATCATGAACAAAATCAATATTAAATTAAGATTGCAAAAGGATAAACATCAAATATGGATCATAATCAAGATCAACATCCTCATCATTAAAAGATCAAGATAAATATAAATATTAATATCAAGATTGAAAATCAATATTACCACGGAGATCAAAATCGAGTTTAAGATGAATATTAGGAGCAAGATAAAGTTAAAGATTATAAGATTAAAACTGAAATCTGAGATCAAAACTGAGATCAAAATGAAGATGAAGATAATTATCAAGAATAAGATCAATGTTGTAATTAAGAATGAGAATAAGATTAATAAAAATTAAAGATCATAATCGAGTTCAAAATTTTCATCATTTTTAGATCAATATCAATATCAATAACAATATCAAGATTGAAGACCAAGTTTACAAACAAGATCAAAATCGAGTTTACGATTAAGATTAAAAATAAGATAAAGATAAATATCATAAGATGAAGTTTGAAATCATGATTAAAATGAAGATCAACAACATAATCATGAACAAAATCAATATTAAATTAAGATTGCAAAATGATAAACATCAAATATGGATCATAATCAAGATCAACATCCTCATCATTAAAAGATCAAGATAAATAAAAATATTAATATCAAGATTGAAAATCAATATTACCACAGAGATCAAAATCGATTTTAAGATGAATATTAGGAGGAAGATAAAATTTAAGATTATAAGATTATAACTGAAATCTGAGATCAAAACTGAAATAAAAAAGAAAATGAACATAATTATCAAGAATAAGATCAATGTAATAATTAAGAATGAGAATAAGATTAATAACAATTAAAGATCATAATCGAGTTCAAAATTTTCATCATTTTTAGATCAATATTAATATCAATAACAATATCAAGATTGAAGACCAAGTTTACAAACAAGATCAAAATCGAGTTTAAGATTAAGATTAAAAAGAAGATAAAGATAAATATCATAAGATGAAGTTTGAAATCATGATTAAAAGGAAGATCAACATCATAATCATGAACAAAATCAATATTAAATTAAGATTGCAAAAGGATAAACATCAAATATGGATCATATTCAAGATCAACATCCTCATCATTAAAAGATTAAGATAAATAAAAATATTAATATCAAGATTGAAAATCAATATTACCATAGAGATCAAAATCGATTTTAAAAAGAATATTAGTAGCAAGATAAAATTGAAGATTATAAGATTAAAACTGAAATCTGAGATCAAAACTAAGATAAAAAAGAAAATGAACATAATTATCAAGAATAAGATCAATGTTATAATTAAGAATGAGAATAAGATTAATAACAATTAAAGATCATAATCGAGTTCAAAATTTTCATCATTTTTAGATCAATATCAATATCAATAACCATATCAAGATTGAAGACCAAGTTTACAAACAAGATCAAAATCGAGTTTAAGATTAAGATTAAAAAGAAGATAAAGATAAATATCATAAGATGAAGTTTGAAATCATGATTAAAATGAAGATCAACAACATAATCATGAACAAAATCAATATTAAATTAAGATTGCAAAATGATAAACATCAAATATGGATCATAATCAAGATCAACATCCTCATCATTAAAAGATCAAGATAAATATTAATATTAATATCAAGATTGAAAATCAATATTACCACGGAGATCAAAATCGAGTTTAAGATGAATATTAGGAGCAAGATAAAGTTGAAGATTATAAGATTAAAACTGAAATCTGAGATCAAAACTGAGATCAAAATGAAGATGAAGATAATTATCAAGAATAAGATCAATGTTGTAATTAAGAATGAGAATAAGATTAATAACAATTAAAGATCATAATCGAGTTCAAAATTTTCATCATTTTTAGATCAATATCAATATCAATAACAATATCAAGATTGAAGACCAAGTTTACAAACAAGATCAAAATCGAGTTTAATATTAAGATTAAAAAGAAGATAAACATAAATATCATAAGATGAAGTTTGAAATCATGATTAAAATGAAGATCAACAACATAATCATGAACAAAATCAATATTAAATTAAGATTGCAAAATGATAAACATCAAATATGGATCATAATCAAGATCAACATCCTCATCATTAAAAGATCAAGATAAATATTAATATTAATATCAAGATTGAAAATCAATATTACCACGGAGATCAAAATCGAGTTTAAGTGAATATTAGGAGCAAGATAAAGTTGAAGATTATAAGATTAAAACTGAAATCTGAGATCAAAACTGAGATCAAAATGAAGATGAAGATAATTATCAAGAATAAGATCAATGTTGTAATTAAGAATGAGAATAAGATTAATAACAATTAAAGATCATAATCGAGTTCAAAATTTTCATCATTTTTAGATCAATATCAATATCAATAACAATATCAAGATTGAAGACCAAGTTTACAAACAAGATCAAAATCGAGTTTAATATTAAGATTAAAAAGAAGATAAAGATAAATATCATAAGATGAAGTTTGAAATCGTGATTAAAATGAAGATCAACAACATAATCATGAACAAAATCAATATTAAATTAAGATTGCAAAATGATAAACATCAAATATGGATCATAATCAAGATCAACATCCGCATCATTAAAAGATCAAGATAAATAAAAATATTAATATCAAGATTGAAAATCAATATTACCACGGAGATCAAAATCGAGTTTAAGATGAATATTAGGAGCAAGATAAAGTTGAAGATTATAAGATTAAAACTGAAATCTGAGATCAAAACTGAGATCAAAATGAAGATGAAAATAATTATCAAGAATAAGATCAATGTTGTAATTAAGAATGAGAATAAGATTAATAACAATTAAAGATCATAATCGAGTTAAAAATTTTCATCATTTTTAGTTCAATATCAATATTAATAACAATATCAAGATTGAAGACCAAGTTTACAAACAAGATCAAAATCGAGTTTAAGATTAAGATTAAAAAGAAGATAAAGATGAATATCATAAGATGAAGTTTGAAATCTTGATTAAAATGAATATCAACATCATAATCATGAACAAAATCAATATTAAATTAAGATTGCAAAAGGATAAACATCAAATATGGATCATAATCAAGATCAACATCCTCATCATTAAAAGATCAAGATAAATATAAATATTAATATCAAGATTGAAAATCAATATTACCACGGAGATCAAAATCGAGTTTAAGATGAATATTAGGAGCAAGATAAAGTTAAAGATTATAAGATTAAAACTGAAATCTGAGATCAAAACTGAGATCAAAATGAAGATGAAGATAATTATCAAGAATAAGATCAATGTTGTAATTAAGAATGAGAATAAGATTAATAAAAATTAAAGATCATAATCGAGTTCAAAATTTTCATCATTTTTAGATCAATATCAATATCAATAACAATATCAAGATTGAAGACCAAGTTTACAAACAAGATCAAAATCGAGTTTAAGATTAAGATTAAAAAGAAGATAAAGATTAATATCATAAGATGAAGTTTGAAATCTTGATTAAAATGAATATCAACATCATAATCATGAACAAAATCAATATTAAATTAAGATTGCAAAAGGATAAACATCAAATATGGATCATAATCAAGATCAACATCCTCATCATTAAAAGAGTAAGATAAATAAAAATATTAATATCAAGATTGAAAATCAATATTACCACAGAGATCAAAATCGATTTTAAGATGAATATTAGGAGCAAGATTAAATTGAAGATTATAAGATTAAAACTGAAATCTGAGATCAAAACTGAGATCAAAATGAAGATGAAGATAATTATCAAGAAAAAGATCAATGTTGTAATTAAGAATGAGAATAAGATAAATAACAATTTAAGATCATAATCGAGTTCAAAATTTTCATCATTTTTAAATCAATATCAATATCAATAACAATATCAAGATTGAAGACCAAGTTTACAAACAAGATCAAAATTGAGTTTAAGATTAAGATTAAAAAGAAGATAATGATGAATATCATAAGATGAAGTTTGAAATCATGATTAAAATGAAGATCAACAACATAATTATGAACAAAATCAATATTAAATTAAGATTGCAAAATGATAAACATCAAATATGGATCATAATCAAGATCAACATCCTCATCATTAAAAGATCAAGATAAATATAAATATTAATATCAAGATTGAAAATCAATATTACCACGGTGATCAAAATCGAGTTTAAGATGAATATTAGGAGCAAGATAAAGTTGAAGATTATAAGATTAAAACTGAAATCTGAGATCAAAACTGAGATCAAAATGAAGATGAAAATAATTATCAAGAATAAGATCAATGTTGTAATTAAGAATGAGAATAAGATTAATAACAATTAAAGATCATAATCGAGTTAAAAATTTTCATCATTTTTAGTTCAATATCAATATTAATAACAATATCAAGATTGAAGACCAAGTTTACAAACAAGATCAAAATCGAGTTTAAGATTAAGATTAAAAAGAAGATAAAGATGAATATCATAAGATGAAGTTTGAAATCTTGATTAAAATGAATATCAACATCATAATCATGAACAAAATCAATATTAAATTAAGATTGCAAAAGGATAAACATCAAATATGGATCATAATCAAGATCAACATCCTCATCATTAAAAGATCAAGATAAATATAAATATTAATATCAAGATTGAAAATCAATATTACCACGGAGATCAAAATCGAGTTTAAGATGAATATTAGGAGCAAGATAAAGTTAAAGATTATAAGATTAAAACTGAAATCTGAGATCAAAACTGAGATCAAAATGAAGATGAAGATAATTATCAAGAATAAGATCAATGTTGTAATTAAGACTGAGAATAAGATTAATAACAATTTAAGATCATAATCGAGTTCAAAATTTTCATCATTTTTAAATCAATATCAATATCAATAACAATATCAAGATTGAAGACCAAGTTTACAAACAAGATCAAAATCGAGTTTAAGATTAAGATTAAAAAGAAGATAAAGATTAATATCATAAGATGAAGTTTGAAATCTTGATTAAAATGAATATCAACATCATAATCATGAACAAAATCAATATTAAATTAAGATTGCAAAAGGATAAACATCAAATATGGATCATAATCAAGATCAACATCCTCATCATTAAAAGAGTAAGATAAATAAAAATATTAATATCAAGATTGAAAATCAATATTACCACAGAGATCAAAATCGATTTTAAGATGAATATTAGGAGCAAGATAAAATTGAAGATTATAAGATTAAAACTGAAATCTGAGATCAAAACTGAGATAAAAAAAAAATGAACATAATTATCAAGAATAAGATCAATGTTATAATTAAGAATGAGAATAAGATTAATAACAATTAAAGATCATAATCGAGTTGAAAATTTTCATCATTTTTAGATCAATATCAATATCAATAACAATATCAAGATTGAAGACCAAGTTTACAAACAAGATCAAAATCGAGTTTAAGATTAAGATTAAAAAGAAGATAAAGATAAATATCATAAGATGAAGTTTGAAATCATGATTAAAATGAAGATCAACATCATAATCATGAACAAAATCAATATTAAATTAAGATTGCAAAAGGATAAACATCAAATATGGATCATAATCAAGATCAACATCCTCATCATTAAAAGATTAAGATAAATAAAAATATTAATATCAAGATTGAAAATCAATATTACCACAGAGATCAAAATCGATTTTAAGATGAGTATTAGGAGCAAGATAAAATTGAAGATTATAAGATTAAAACTGAAATCTGAGATCAAAACTGAGATAAAAAAGAAAATGAACATAATTATCAAGAATAAGATCAATGTTATAATTAAGAATGAGAATAAGATTAATAACAATTAAAGATCATAATCGAGTTCAAAATTTTCATCATTTTTAGATCAATATCAATATCAATAACAATATCAAGATTGAAGACCAAGTTTACAAACAAGATCAAAATCGAGTTTAAGATTAAGATTAAAAAGAAGATAAAGATAAATATCATAAGATGAAGTTTGAAATCATGATTAAAATGAAGATAAACATCATAATCATGAACAAAATCAATATTGAATTAAGATTGCAAAAGGATAAACATCAAATATGGATCATAATCAAGATCAACATCCTCATCATTAAAAGACTAAGATAAATAAAAATATTAATATCAAGATTGAAAATCAATATTACCACAGAGATCAAAATCGATTTTAAGATGAATATTAGGAGCAAGATTAAATTGAAGATTATAAGATTAAAACTGAAATCTGAGATCAAAACTGAGATCAAAATGAAGATGAAGATAATTATCAAGAAAAAGATCAATGTTGTAATTAAGAATGAGAATAAGATAAATAACAATTTAAGATCATAATCGAGTTCAAAATTTTCATCATTTTTAAATCAATATCAATATCAATAACAATATCAAGATTGAAGACCAAGTTTACAAACAAGATCAAAATTGAGTTTAAGATTAAGATTAAAAAGAAGATAATGATGAATATCATAAGATGAAGTTTGAAATCATGATTAAAATGAAGATCAACAACATAATTATGAACAAAATCAATATTAAATTAAGATTGCAAAATGATAAACATCAAATATGGATCATAATCACGATCAACATCCTCATCATTAAAAGATCAAGATAAATATAAATATTAATATCAAGATTGAAAATCAATATTACCACGGTGATCAAAATCGAGTTTAAGATGAATATTAGGAGCAAGATAAAGTTGAAGATTATAAGATTAAAACTGAAATCTGAGATCAAAACTGAGATAAAAATGAAGATGTAAATAATTATCAAGAATAAGATCAATGTTGTAATTAAGAATGAGAATAAGATTAATAACAATTAAAGATCATAATCGAGTTAAAAATTTTCATCATTTTTAGTTCAATATCAATATTAATAACAATATCAAGATTGAAGACCAAGTTTACAAACAAGATCAAAATCGAGTTTAAGATTAAGATTAAAAAGAAGATAAAGATGAATATCATAAGATGAAGTTTGAAATCTTGATTAAAATGAATATCAACATCATAATCATGAACAAAATCAATATTAAATTAAGATTGCAAAATGATAAACATCAAATATGGATCATAATCAAGATCAACATCCTCATCATTAAAAGATCAAGATAAATATAAATATTAATATCAAGATTGAAAATCAATATTACCACAGAGATCAAAATCGAGTTTAAGATGAATATTAGGAGCAAGATAAAGATGAAGATTATAAGATTAAAACTGAAATCTGAGATCAAAACTGAGATCAAAATGAAGATGAAGATAATTATCAAGAATAAGATCAATGTTGTAATTAAGAATGAGAATAAGATTAATAACAATTAAAGATCATAATCGAGTTCAAAATTTTAATCATTATTAGATCAATATCAATATCAATAACAATATCAAGATTGAAGACCAAGTTTACAAACAAGATCAAAATCGAGTTTAATATTAAGATTAAAAAGAAGATAAAGATGAATATCATAAGATGAAGTTTGAAATCATGATTAAAATGAAGATCAACAACATAATCATGAACAAAATCAATATTAAATTAAGATTGCAAAATGATAAACATCAAATATGGATCATAATCAAGATCAACATCCTCATCATTAAAAGATCAAGATAAATATAAATATAAATATCAAGATTGAAAATCAATATTACCACGGAGATCAAAATCGAGTTTAAGATGAATATTAGGAGCAAGATAAAGTTGAAGATTATAAGATTAAAACTGAAATCTGAGATCAAAACTGAGTTAAAAATGAAGATGAAAATAATTATCAAGAATAAGATCAATGTTGTAATTAAGAATGAGAATAAGATTAATAACAATTAAAGATCATAATCGAGTTAAAAATTTTCATCATTTTTAGTTCAATATCAATATTAATAACAATATCAAGATTGAAGACCAAGTTTACAAACAAGATCAAAATCGAGTTTAAGATTAAGATTAAAAAGAAGATAAAGATGAATATCATAAGATGAAGTTTGAAATCTTGATTAAAATGAATATCAACATCATAATCATGAACAAAATCAATATTAAAGTAAGATTGCAAAATGATAAACATCAAATATGGATCATAATCAAGATCAACATCCTCATCATTAAAAGATCAAGATAAATATAAATATTAATATCAAGATTGAAAATCAATATTACCACAGAGATCAAAATCGAGTTTAAGATGAATATTAGGAGCAAGATAAAGATGAACATTATAAGATTAAAACTGAAATCTGAGATCAAAACTGAGATCAAAATGAAGATGAAGATAATTATCAAGAATAAGATCAATGTTGTAATTAAGAATGAGAATAAGATTAATAACAATTAAAGATCATAATCGAGTTAAAAATTTTAATCATTATTAGATCAATATCAATATCAATAACAATATCAAGATTGAAGACCAAGTTTACAAACAAGATCAAAATCGAGTTTAAGATTAAGATTAAAAAGAAGATAAAGATAAATATTATAAGATGAAGTTTGAAATCATGATTAAAATGAAGATCAACAACATAATCATGAACAAAATCATTATTAAATTAAGATTGCAAAATGATAAACATCAAATATGGATCATAATCAAGATCAACATCCTCATCATTAAAAAATCAAGATAAATATAAATATTAATATCAAGATTGAAAATCTATATTACCACGGAGATCAAAATCGAGTTTAAGATTATAAGATTAAAACTGAAATCTGAGATCAAAACAGAGATCAAAATGAAGATGAAGATAATTATCAAGAAAAAGATCAATGTTGTAATTAAGAATGAGAATAAGATAAATAACAATTTAAGATCATAATCGAGTTCAAAATTTTCATCATTTTTAAATCAATATCAATATCAATAACAATATCAAGATTGAAGACCAAGTTTACAAACAAGATCAAAATCGAGTTTAAGATTAAGATTAAAAAGAAGATAAAGATAAATATCATAAGATGAAGTTTGAAATCATGATTAAAATGAAGATCAACAACATAATCATGAACAAAATCAATATTAAATTAAGATTGCAAAATGATAAACATCAAATATGGATCATAATCAAGATCAACATCCTCATCATTAAAAGATCAAGATAAATATAAATATTAATATCAAGATTGAAAATCAATATTACCACGGAGATCAAAATCGAGTTTAAGATGAATATTAGGAGCAAGATAAAGTTGAAGATTATAAGATTAAAACTGAAATCTGAGATCAAAACTGAGATAAAAATGAAGATGTAAATAATTATCAAGAATAAGATCAATGTTGTAATTAAGAATGAGAATAAGATTAATAACAATTAAAGATCATAATCGAGTTAAAAATTTTCATCATTTTTAGTTCAATATCAATATTAATAACAATATCAAGATTGAAGACCAAGTTTACAAACAAGATCAAAATCGAGTTTAAGATGAATATTAGGAGCAAGATAAAGTTGAAGATTATAAGATTAAAACTGAAATCTGAGATCAAAACTGAGATCAAAATGAAGATGAAGATAATTATCAAGAATAAGATCAATGTTGTAATTAAGAATGAGAATAAGATAAATAACAATTTAAGATCATAATCGAGTTCAAAATTTTCATCATTTTTAAATCAATATCAATATCAATAACAATATCAAGATTGAAGACCAAGTTTACAAACAAGATCAAAATCGAGTTTAAGATTAAGATTAAAAAGAAGATAAAGATAAATATCATAAGATGAAGTTTGAAATCATGATTAAAATGAAGATCAACAACATAATCATGAACAAAATCAATATTAAATTAAGATTGCAAAATGATAAACATCAAATATGGATCATAATCAAGATCAACATCCTCATCATTAAAAGATCAAGATAAATATAAATATTAATATCAAGATTGAAAATCAATATTACCACGGAGATCAAAATCGAGTTTAAGATGAATATTAGGAGCAAGATAAAGTTGAAGATTATAAGATTAAAACTGAAATCTGAGATCAAAACTGAGATAAAAATGAAGATGAAAATAATTATCAAGAATAAGATCAATGTTGTAATTAAGAATGAGAATAAGATTAATAACAATTAAAGATCATAATCGAGTTAAAAATTTTCATCATTTTTAGTTCAATATCAATATTAATAACAATATCAAGATTGAAGACCAAGTTTACAAACAAGATCAAAATCGAGTTTAAGATTAAGATTAAAAAGAAGATAAAGATGAATATCATAAGATGAAGTTTGAAATCTTGATTAAAATGAATATCAACATCATAATCATGAACAAAATCAATATTAAAGTAAGATTGCAAAATGATAAACATCAAATATGGATCATAATCAAGATCAACATCCTCATCATTAAAAGATCAAGATAAATATAAATATTAATATCAAGATTGAAAATCAATATTACCACAGAGATCAAAATCGAGTTTAAGATGAATATTAGGAGCAAGATAAAGATGAACATTATAAGATTAAAACTGAAATCTGAGATCAAAACTGAGATCAAAATGAAGATGAAGATAATTATCAAGAATAAGATCAATGTTGTAATTAAGAATGAGAATAAGATTAATAACAATTAAAGATCATAATCGAGTTAAAAATTTTAATCATTATTAGATCAATATCAATATCAATAACAATATCAAGATTGAAGACCAAGTTTACAAACAAGATCAAAATCGAGTTTAAGATTAAGATTAAAAAGAATATAAAGATAAATATTATAAGATGAAGTTTGAAATCATGATTAAAATGAAGATCAACAACATAATCATGAACAAAATCATTATTAAATTAAGATTGCAAAATGATAAACATCAAATATGGATCATAATCAAGATCAACATCCTCATCATTAAAAAATCAAGATAAATATAAATATTAATATCAAGATTGAAAATCTATATTACCACGGAGATCAAAATCGAGTTTAAGATTATAAGATTAAAACTGAAATCTGAGATCAAAACTGAGATCAAAATGAAGATGAAGATAATTATCAAGAAAAAGATCAATGTTGTAATTAAGAATGAGAATAAGATAAATAACAATTTAAGATCATAATCGAGTTCAAAATTTTCATCATTTTTAAATCAATATCAATATCAATAACAATATCAAGATTGAAGACCAAGTTTACAAACAAGATCAAAATCGAGTTTAAGATTAAGATTAAAAAGAAGATAAAGATAAATATCATAAGATGAAGTTTGAAATCATGATTAAAATGAAGATCAACAACATAATCATGAACAAAATCAATATTAAATTAAGATTGCAAAATGATAAACATCAAATATGGATCATAATCAAGATCAACATCCTCATCATTAAAAGATCAAGATAAATATAAATATTAATATCAAGATTGAAAATCAATATTACCACGGAGATCAAAATCAAGTTTAAGATGAATATTAGGAGCAAGATAAAGTTGAAGATTATAAGATTAAAACTGAAATCTGAGATCAAAACTGAGATAAAAATGAAGATGTAAATAATTATCAAGAATAAGATCAATGTTGTAATTAAGAATGAGAATAAGATTAATAACAATTAAAGATCATAATCGAGTTAAAAATTTTCATCATTTTTAGTTCAATATCAATATTAATAACAATATCAAGATTGAAGACCAAGTTTACAAACAAGATCAAAATCGAGTTTAAGATTAAGATTAAAAAGAAGATAAAGATGAATATCATAAGATGAAGTTTGAAATCTTGATTAAAATGAATATCAACATCATAATCATGAACAAAATCAATATTAAATTAAGATTGCAAAATGATAAACATCAAATATGGATCATAATCAAGATCAACATCCTCATCATTAAAAGATCAAGATAAATATAAATATTAATATCAAGATTGAAAATCAATATTACCACAGAGATCAAAATCGAGTTTAAGATGAATATTAGGAGCAAGATAAAGATGAACATTATAAGATTAAAACTGAAATCTGAGATCAAAACTGAGATCAAAATGAAGATGAAGATAATTATCAAGAATAAGATCAATGTTGTAATTAAGAATGAGAATAAGATTAATAACAATTAAAGATCATAATCGAGTTAAAAATTTTAATCATTATTAGATCAATATCAATATCAATAACAATATCAAGATTGAAGACCAAGTTTACAAACAAGATCAAAATCGAGTTTAAGATTAAGATTAAAAAGAAGATAAAGATAAATATTATAAGATGAAGTTAGAAATCATGATTAAAATGAAGATCAACAACATAATCATGAACAAAATCAATATTAAATTAAGATTGCAAAATGATAAACATCAAATATGGATCATAATCAAGATCAACATCCTCATCATTAAAAAATCAAGATAAATATAAATATTAATATCAAGATTGAAAATCAATATTACCACGGAGATCAAAATCGAGTTTAAGATTATAAGATTAAAACTGAAATCTGAGATCAAAACTGAGATCAAAATGAAGATGAAGATAATTATCAAGAAAAAGATCAATGTTGTAATTAAGAATGAGAATAAGATAAATAACAATTTAAGATCATAATCGAGTTCAAAATTTTCATCATTTTTAAATCAATATCAATATCAATAACAATATCAAGATTGAAGACCAAGTTTACAAACAAGATCAAAATCGAGTTTAAGATTAAGATTAAAAAGAAGATAAAGATAAATATCATAAGATGAAGTTTGAAATCATGATTAAAATGAAGATCAACAACATAATCAAGAACAAAATCAATATTAAATTAAGATTGCAAAATGATAAACATCAAATATGGATCATAATCAAGATCAACATCCTCATCATTAAAAAATCAAGATAAATATAAATATTAATAGCAAGATTGAAAATCAATATTACCACGGAGATCAAAATCGAGTTTAAGATTATAAGATTAAAACTGAAATCTGAGATCAAAACTGAGATCAAAATGAAGATGAAGATAATTATCAAGAAAAAGATCAATGTTGTAATTAAGAATGAGAATAAGATAAATAACAATTTAAGATCATAATCGAGTTCAAAATTTTCATCATTTTTAAATCAATATCAATATCAATAACAATATCAAGATTGAAGACCAAGTTTACAAACAAGATCAAAATCGAGTTTAAGATTAAGATTAAAAAGAAGATAAAGATAAATATCATAAGATGAAGTTTGAAATCATGATTAAAATGAAGATCAACAACATAATCATGAACAAAATCAATATTAAATTAAGATTGCAAAATGATAAATATCAAATATGGATCATAATCAAGATCAACATCCTCATCATTAAAAGATCAAGATAAATATAAATATTAATATCAAGATTGAAAATCAATATTACCATGGAGATCAAAATCGAGTTTAAGATGAATATAAGGAGCAAGATAAAGATGAAGATTATAAGATTAAAACTGAAATATGATATCAAAACTGAGATCAAAATGAAGATGAAAATAATTATCAAGAATAAGATCAATGTTGTAATTAAGAATGAGAATAAGATTAATTACAATTAAACATCATAATCGAGTTAAAAATTTTCAACATTATTAGATCAAAATCAATATCAATAACAATATCAAGATTGAAGACCAAGTTTACAAACAAGATCAAAATCGAGTTTAAGATTAAGATTAAAAAGAAGATAAAGATAAATATCATAAGATGAAGTTTGAAATCATGATTAAAATGAAGATCAACAACATAATCATGAACAAAATCAATATTAAATTAAGATTGCAAAATGATAAACATCAAATATGGATCATAATCAAGATCAACATCCTCATCATTAAAAGATCAAGATAAATATAAATATTAATATCAAGATTGAAAATCAATATTACCACGGAGATCAAAATCGAGTTTAAGATGAATATAAGGAGCAAGATAAAGATGAAGATTATAAGATTAAAACTGAAATATGATATCAAACTGAGATCAAAATGAAGATGAAAATAATTATCAAGAATAAGATCAATGTTGTAATTAAGAATGAGAATAAGATTAATTACAATTAAACATCATAATCGAGTTAAAAATTTTCAACATTATTAGATCAATATCAATATCAATAACAATATCAAGATTGAAGACCAAGTTTACAAACAAGATCAAAATCGAGTTTAAGATTAAGATTAAAAAGAAGATAAAGATAAATATCATAAGATGAAGTTTGAAATCATGATTAAAATGAAGATCAACAACATAATCATGAACAAAATCAATATTAAATTAAGATTGCAAAATGATAAATATCAAATATGGATCATAATCAAGATCAACATCCTCATCATTAAAAGATCAAGATAAATATAAATATTAATATCAAGATTGAAAATCAATATTACCACAGAGATCAAAATCGAGTTTAAGATGAATATTAGGAGCAAGATAAAGATGAAGATTATAAGATTAAAACTGAAATCTGAGATCAAAACAGAGATCAAAATGAAGATGAAAATAATTATCAAGAATAAGATCAATGTTGTAATTAAGAATGAGAATAAGATTAATTACAATTAAACATCATAATCGAGTTAAAAATTTTCAACATTATTAGATCAATATCAATATCAATAACAATATCAAGATTGAAGACCAAGTTTACAAACAAGATCAAAATCGAGTTTAAGATTAAGATTAAAAAGAAGATAAAGATAAATATCATAAGATGAAGTTTGAAATCATGATTAAAATGAAGATCAACAACATAATCATGAACAAAATCAATATTAAATTAAGATTGCAAAATGATAAACATCAAATATGGATCATAATCAAGATCAACATCCTCATCATTAAAAGATCAAGATAAATATAAATATTAATATCAAGATTGAAAATCAATATTACCACGGAGATCAAAATCGAGTTTAAGATGAATATTAGGAGCAAGATAAAGTTGAAGATTATAAGATTAAAACTGAAATCTGAGATCAAAACTGAGATAAAAATGAAGATGAAAATAATTATCAAGAATAAGATCAATGTTGTAATTAAGAATGAGAATAAGATTAATAACAATTAAAGATCATAATCGAGTTAAAAATTTTCATCATTTTTAGTTCAATATCAATATTAATAACAATATCAAGATTGAAGACCAAGTTTACAAACAAGATCAAAATCGAGTTTAAGATTAAGATTAAAAAGAAGATAAAGATGAATATCATAAGATGAAGTTTGAAATCTTGATTAAAATGAATATCAACATCATAATCATGAACAAAATCAATATTAAATTAAGATTGCAAAAGGATAAACATCAAATATGGATCATAATCAAGATCAACATCCTCATCATTAAAAGATTAAGATAAATAAAAATATTAATATCAAGATTGAAAATCAATATTACCACAGAGATCAAAATCGATTTTAAGATGAATATTAGGAGCAAGATAAAATTGAAGATTATAAGATTAAAACTGAAATCTGAGATCAAAACTGAGATAAAAAAGAAAATGAACATAATTATCAAGAATAAGATCAATGTTATAATTAAGAATGAGAATAAGATTAATAACAATTAAAAATCATTATCGAGTTCAAAATTTTTATCATTTTTAGATCAATATCAATATCAATAACAATATCAAGATTGAAGACCAAGTTTACAAACAAGATCAAAATCGAGTTTAAGATTAAGAGTAAAAAGAAGATAAAGTTAAATATCATAAGATGAAGTTTGAAATCATGATTAAAATGAAGATAAACATCATAATCATGAACAAAATCAATATTAAATTAAGATTGCAAAAGGATAAACATCAAATATGGATCATAATCAAGATCAACATCCTCATCATTAAAAGATTAAGATAAATAAAAATATTAATATCAAGATTGAAAATCAATATTACCACAGAGATCAAAATCGATTTTAAGATGAATATTAGGAGCAAGATAAAATTGAAGATTATAAGATTAAAACTGAAATCTGAGATCAAAACTAAGATAAAAAAGAAAATGAACATAATTATCAAGAAAAAGATCAATGTTATAATTAAGAATGAGAATAAGATTAATAACAATTAAAGATCATAATCGAGTTCAAAATTTTCATCATTTTTAGATCAATATCAATATCAATAACAATATCAAGATTGAAGACCAAGTTTACAAACAAGATCAAAATCGAGTTTAAGATTAAGATTAAAAAGAAGATAAAGATAAATATCATAAGATGAAGTTTGAAATCATGATTAAAATGAAGATCAACAACATAATCATGAACAAAATCAATATTAAATTAAGATTGCAAAATGATAAACATCAAATATGGATCATAATCAAGATCAACATCCTCATCATTAAAAGATCAAGATAAATATAAATATTAATATCAAGATTGAAAATCAATATTACCACAGAGATCAAAATCGAGTTTAAGATGAATATTAGGAGCAAGATAAAGATGAAGATTATAAGATTAAAACTGAAATCTGAGATCAAAACAGAGATCAAAATGAAGATGAAGATAATTATCAAGAATAAGATCAATGTTGTAATTAAGAATGAGAATAAGATTAATAACAATTAAAGATCATAATCGAGTTAAAAATTTTAATCATTATTAGATCAATATCAATATCAATAACAATATCAAGATTGAAGACCAAGTTTACAAACAAGATCAAAATCGAGTTTAAGATTAAGATTAAAAAGAAGATAAAGATAAATATTATAAGATGAAGTTTGAAATCATGATTAAAATGAAGATCAACAACATAATCATGAACAAAATCAATATTAAATTAAGATTGCAAAATGATAAACATCAAATATGGATCATAATCAAGATCAACATCCTCATCATTAAAAAATCAAGATAAATATAAATATTAATATCAAGATTGAAAATCAATATTACCACGGAGATCAAAATCGAGTTTAAGATTATAAGATTAAAACTGAAATCTGAGATCAAAACTGAGATCAAAATGAAGATGAAGATAATTATCAAGAATAAGATCAATGTTGTAATTAAGAATGAGAATAAGATAAATAACAATTTAAGATCATAATCGAGTTCAAAATTTTTATCATTTTTAAATCAATATCAATATCAATAACAATATCAAGATTGAAGACCAAGTTAACAAACAAGATCAAAATCGATTTTAAGATTAAGATTTAATAGAAGATAAAGATAAATATCATAAGATGAAGTTTGAAATCATGATTAAAATGAAGATCAACAACATAATCACGAACAAAATCAATATTAAATTAAGATTGCAAAATGATAAACATCAAATATGGATCATAATCAAGATCAACATCCTCATCATTAAAAGATCAAGATAAATATAAATATTAATATCAAGATTGAAAATCAATATTACCACGGAGATCAAAATCGAGTTTAAGAAGAATATTAGGTGCAAGATAAAGATGAAGATTATAAGATTAAAACTGAAATCTGAGATCAAAACTGAGATCAAAATGAAGATGAAGATAATTATCAAGAATAAGATCAATGTTGTAATTAACAATGAGAATAAGATTAAAAATAATTAAAGATCATAATCGAGTTCAAAATTTTCATCATTATTAGATCAATATCAATATCAATAACAATATCAAGATTGAAGACCAAGTTTACAAACAAGATCAAAATCGAGTTTAAGATTAAGATTAAAAAGAAGATAAAGATGAATATCATAAGATGAAGATTGAAATCATGATTAAAATGAAGATCAACAACATAATCATGAACAAAATCAATATTAAATTAAGATTGCAAAATGATAAACATCAAATATGGATCATAATCAATATCAACATCCTCATCATTAAAAGATCAAGATAAATATAAATATTAATATCAAGATTGAAAATCAATATTACCACGGAGATCAAAATCGAGTTTAAGAAGAATATTAGGAGCAAGATAAAATTGAAGATTATAAGATTAAAACTGAGATAAAAATGAAAATGAACATAATTATCAAGAATAAGATCAATGTTATAATTAAGAATGAGAATAAGATTAATAACAATTAAAGATCATAATCGAGTTCAAAATTTTCATCATTTTTAGATCAATATCAATATCAATAACAATATCAAGATTGAAGACCAAGTTTACAAACAAGATCAAAATCGAGTTTAAGATTAAGATAAAAAAGAAGATAAAGATAAATATCATAAGATGAAGATTGAAATCATGATTAAAATCAAGATCAATATTAAATTAAGATTGCAAAATGACAAACATAAATATGGATCATAATCAAGATCAACATCCTCATCATTAAAAGATCAAGATAAATATAAATATTAATATCAAGATTGAAAATCAATATTACCACAGAGATCAAAATCGAGTTTAAGATGAATATTAGGAGCAAGATAAAGATGATGATTATAAGATTAAAACTAAAATCTGAGATCAAAACTGAGATCAAAATGAAGATATAGATAATTATCAAGATTAAGATCAATGTTGTAATTAAGAATTAGAATAAGATTAATAACAATTAAAGATCATAATCGAGTTCAAAATTTTCATCATTTTTAAATCAATATCAATATCAATAACAATATCAAGATTGAAGACCAAGTTTACAAACAAGATCAAAATCGAGTTTAAGATTAAGATTAAAAAGAAGATAAAGATAAATATCATAAGATGAAGTTTGAAATCATGATTAAAATGAAGATCAACAACATAATCATGAACAAAATCAATATTAAATTAAGATTGCAAAATGATAAACATCAAATATGGATCATAATCAAGATCAACATCCTCATCATTAAAAGATCAAGATAAATATAAATATTAATATCAAGATTGAAAATCAATATTACCACGGAGATCAAAATCGAGTTTAAGAAGAATATTAGGAGCAAGATAAAATTGAAGATTATAAGATTAAAACTGAAATCTGAGATCAAAACTGAGATAAAAATGAAAATGAACATAATTATCAAGAATAAGATCAATGTTATAATTAAGAATGAGAATAAGATTAATAACAATTAAAGATCATAATCGAGTTCAAAATTTTCATCATTTTTAGATCAATATCAATATCAATAACAATATCAAGATTGAAGACCAAGTTTACAAACAAGATCAAAATCGAGTTTAAGATTAAGATTAAAAAGAAGATAAAGATGAATATCATAAGATGAAGATTGAAATCATGATTAAAATCAAGATCAACATCATGATTATGAACAAAATAAATATTAAATTAAGATTGCAAAATGATAACATCAAATATGGATCATAATCAAGATCAACATCCTCATCATTAAAAGATCAAGATAAATATAAATATTAATATCAAGATTGAAAATCAATATTACCACGGAGATCAAAATCGAGTTTAAGATGAATATTAGGAGCAAGATAAAGTTGAAGATTATAAGATTAAAACTGAAATCTGAGATCAAAACTGAGATCAAAATGAAGATGAAGATAATTATCAAGAATAAGATCAATGTTGTAATTAAGAATGAGAATAAGATTAATAACAATTAAAGATCATAATCGAGTTCAAAATTTTCATCATTTTTAAATCAATATCAATATCAATAACAATATCAAGATTGAAGACCAAGTTTACAAACAAGATCAAAATCGAGTTTAAGATTAAGATTAAAAAGAAGATAAAGATAAATATCATAAGATGAAGTTTGAAATCATGATTAAAATGAAGATCAACAACATAATCATGAACAAAATCAATATTAAATTAAGATTGCAAAATGATAAACATCAAATATGGATCATAATCAATATCAACATCCTCATCATTAAAAGATCAAGATAAATATAAATATTAATATCAAGATTGAAAATCAATATTACCACGGAGATCAAAATCGAGTTTAAGAAGAATATTAGGAGCAAGATAAAATTGAAGATTATAAGATTAAAACTGAGATAAAAATGAAAATGAACATAATTATCAAGAATAAGATCAATGTTATAATTAAGAATGAGAATAAGATTAATAACAATTAAAGATCATAATCGAGTTCAAAATTTTCATCATTTTTAGATCAATATCAATATCAATAACAATATCAAGATTGAAGACCAAGTTTACAAACAAGATCAAAATCGAGTTTAAGATTAAGATAAAAAAGAAGATAAAGATAAATATCATAAGATGAAGATTGAAATCATGATTAAAATCAAGATCAATATTAAATTAAGATTGCAAAATGACAAACATAAATATGGATCATAATCAAGATCAACATCCTCATCATTAAAAGATCAAGATAAATATAAATATTAATATCAAGATTGAAAATCAATATTACCACAGAGATCAAAATCGAGTTTAAGATGAATATTAGGAGCAAGATAAAGATGATGATTATAAGATTAAAACTAAAATCTGAGATCAAAACTGAGATCAAAATGAAGATATAGATAATTATCAAGATTAAGATCAATGTTGTAATTAAGAATTAGAATAAGATTAATAACAATTAAAGATCATAATCGAGTTCAAAATTTTCATCATTTTTAAATCAATATCAATATCAATAACAATATCAAGATTGAAGACCAAGTTTACAAACAAGATCAAAATCGAGTTTAAGATTAAGATTAAAAAGAAGATAAAGATAAATATCATAAGATGAAGTTTGAAATCATGATTAAAATGAAGATCAACAACATAATCATGAACAAAATCAATATTAAATTAAGATTGCAAAATGATAAACATCAAATATGGATCATAATCAAGATCAACATCCTCATCATTAAAAGATCAAGATAAATATAAATATTAATATCAAGATTGAAAATCAATATTACCACGGAGATCAAAATCGAGTTTAAGAAGAATATTAGGAGCAAGATAAAATTGAAGATTATAAGATTAAAACTGAAATCTGAGATCAAAATTGAGATAAAAATGAAAATGAACATAATTATCAAGAATAAGATCAATGTTATAATTAAGAATGAGAATAAGATTAATAACAATTAAAGATCATAATCGAGTTCAAAATTTTCATCATTTTTAGATCAATATCAATATCAATAACAATATCAAGATTGAAGACCAAGTTTACAAACAAGATCAAAATTGAGTTTAAGATTAAGATTAAAAAGAAGATAAAGATGAATATCATAAGATGAAGATTGAAATCATGATTAAAATCAAGATCAACATCATGATTAAAATCAAGATCAACATCATGATTATGAACAAAATAAATATTAAATTAAGATTGCAAAATGATAACATCAAATATGGATCATAATCAAGATCAACATCCTCATCATTAAAAGATCAAGATAAATATAAATATTAATATCAAGATTGAAAATCAATATTACCACGGAGATCAAAATCGAGTTTAAGATGAATATTAGGAGCAAGATAAAGTTGAAGATTATAAGATTAAAACTGAAATCTGAGATCAAAACTGAGATCAAAATGAAGATGAAGATAATTATCAAGAATAAGATCAATGTTGTAATTAAGAATGAGAATAAGATTAATAACAATTAAAGATCATAATCGAGTTCAAAATTTCCATCATTTTTAAATCAATATCAATATCAATAACAATATCAAGATTGAAGCCCAAGTTTACAAACAAGATCAAAATCGAGTTTAAGATTAAGATTAAAAAGAAGATAAAGATAAATATCATAAGATGAAGTTTGAAATCATGATTAAAATGAAGATCAACAACATAATCATGAACAAAATCAATATTAAATTAAGATTGCAAAATGATAAACATCAAATATGGATCATAATCAATATCAACATCCTCATCATTAAAAGATCAAGATAAATATAAATATTAATATCAAGATTAAAAATCAATATTACCACGGAGATCAAAATCGAGTTTAAGAAGAATATTAGGAGTAAGATAAAATTGAAGATTATAAGATTAAAACTGAAATCTGAGATTAAAACTGAGATAAAAATGAAAATGAACATAATTATCAAGAATAAGATCAATGTTATAATTAAGAATGAGAATAAGATTAATAACAATTAAAGATCATAATCGAGTTCAAAATTTTCATCATTTTTAGATCAATATCAATATCAATAACAATATCAAGATTGAAGACCAAGTTTACAAACAAGATCAAAATCGAGTTTATGATTAAGATTAAAAAGAAGATAAAGATGAATATCATAAGATGAAGATTGAAATCATGATTAAAATCAAGATCAACATCATGATCATGAACAAAATAAATATTAAATTAAGATTGCAAAATGATAAACATCAAATATGGTTCATAATCAAGATCAACATCCTCATCATTAAAAGATCAATATAAATATTAATATTAATATCAAGATTGAAAATCAATATTACCAGATCAAAATCGAGTTTAAGATGAATATACGGAGCAAGATAAAGATGAAGATTATAAGATTAAAACTGAAATCTGAGATCAAAACTGAGATCAAAATGAAAATGAAAATAATTATCAAGAATAAGATCAATGTTGTAATTAAGAATGAGAATAAGATTAATTACAATTAAAGATCATAATCGAGTTAAAAAATTTCAACATTATTAGATCAATATCAATATCAATAACAATATCAAGATTGAAGACCAAGTTTACAAACAAGATCAAAATCGAGTTTAAGATTAAGATTAAAAAGAAGATAAAGATAAATATGATAAGATGAAGTTTGAAATCATGATTAAAATGAAGATCAACAACATAATCATGAACAAAATCAATATTAAATTAAGATTGCAAAATGATAAACATCAAATATGGATCATAATCAAGATCAACATCCTCATCATTAAAAGATCAAGATAAATATAAATATTAATATCAAGATTGAAAATCAATATTACCAGATCAAAATCGAGTTTAAGATGAATATAAGGAGCAAGATAAAGAAGAAGATTATAAGATTAAAACTGAAATCTGAGATCAAAACTGAGATCAAAATGAAGATGAAAATAATTATCAAGAATAAGATCAATGTTGTAATTAAGAATGAGAATAAGATTAATTACAATTAAAGATCATAATCGAGTTAAAAATTTTCAACATTATTAGATCAATATCAATATCAATAACAATATCAAGATTGAAGACCAAGTTTACAAACAAGATCAAAATCGAGTTTAAGATTAAGATTAAAAAGAAGATAAAGATGAATATCATAAGATGAAGATTGAAATCATGATTAAAATCAAGATCAACATCATGATCATGAACAAAATAAATATTAAATTAAGATTGCAAAATGATAAACATCAAATATTATTCATAATCAAGATCAACATCCTCATCATAAAAAGATCAATATAAATATAAATATTAATATCAAGATTGAAAATCAATATTACCAGATCAAAATCGAGTTTAAGATGAATATAAGGAGCAAGATAAAGAAGAAGATTATCAGATTAAAACTGAAATCTGAGATCAAAACTGAGATCAAAATGAAGATGAAAATAATTATCAAGAATAAGATCAATGTTGTAATTAAGAATGAGAATAAGATTAATTACAATTAAAGATCATAATCGAGTTAAAAATTTCCAACATTATTAGATCAATATCAATATCAATAACAATATCAAGATTGAAGACCAAGTTTACAAACAAGATCAAAATCGAGTTTAAGATTAAGATTAAAAAGAAGATAAAGATAAATATCATAAGATGAAGTTTGAAATCATGATTAAAATGAAGATCAACAACATAATCATGAACAAAATCAATATTAAATTAAGATTGCAAAATGATAAACATCAAATATGGATCATAATCAAGATCAACATCCTCATCATTAAAAGATCAAGATAAATATAAATATTAATATCAAGATTGAAAATCAATATTACCACGGAGAACAAAATCGAGTTTAAGATGAATATTAGGAACAAGATAAATTTGAAGATTAAAACTGAAATCTGAGATCAAAACTGAGATCAAAATGAAGATGAAAATAATTATCAAGAATAAGATCAATGTTGTAGTAATTAAGAATGAGAATAAGATTAATTACAATTAAAGATCATAATCGAGTTAAAAATTTTCAACATTATTAGATCAATATCAATATCAATAACAATATCAAGATTGAAGACCAAGTTTACAAACAAGATCAAAATCGATTTTAAGATTAAGATTAAAAAGAAGATAAAGATAAATATCATAAGATGAAGTTTGAAATCATGATTAAAATGAAGATCAACAACATAATCATGAACAAAATCAATATTAAATTAAGATTGCAAAATGATAAACATCAAATATGGATCATAATCAAGATCAACATCCTCATCATTAAAAGATCAAGATAAATATAAATATTAATATCAAGATTGAAAATCAATATTACCACGGAGATCAAAATCGAGTTTAAGAAGAATATTAGGAGCAAGAGAAAATTGAAGATTATAAGATTAAAACTAAAATCTGAAATCAAAACTGAGATAAAAATGAAAATGAACATAATTATCAAGAATAAGATCAATGTTATAATTAAGAATGAGAATAAGATTAATAACAATTAAAGATCATAATTGAGTTCAAAATTTTCATCATTTTTAGATCAATATCAATATCAATAACAATATCAAGATTGCAGACCAAGTTTACAAACAAGATCAAAATCGAGTTTAAGATTAAGATTAAAAAGAAGATAAAGATGAATATCATAAGATGAAGATTGAAATCATGATTAAAATCAAGATCAACATCATGATCATAAACAAAATAAATATTAAATTAAGATTGCAAAATGATAAACATTAAATATGGATCATAATCAAGATCAACATCCTCATCAATAAAAGATCAAGATAAATATAAATATTAATATCAAGATTGAAAATCAATATTACCACGGAGATCAAAATCGAGTTTAAGATGAATATTAGGAGCAAGATAAAGTTGAAGATTATAAGATTAAAACTGAAATCTGAGATCAAAACTGAGATCAAAATGAAGATGAAAATAATTATCAAGAATAAGATCAATGTTGTAATTAAGAATGAGAATAAGATTAATTACAATTAATGATCATAATCGAGTTCAAAATTTTCAACATTATTAGATCAATATCAATATCAATAACAATATCAAGATTGAAGACCAAGTTTACAAACAAGATCAAAATCGAGTTTAAGATTAAGATTAAAAAGAAGATAAAGATAAATATGATAAGATGAAGTTTGAAATCATGATTAAAATGAAGATCAACAACATAATCATGAACAAAATCAATATTAAATTAAGATTGCAAAATGATAAACATCAAATATGGATCATAATCAAGATCAACATCCTCATCATTAAAAGATCAAGATAAATATAAATATTAATATCAAGATTGAAAATCAATATTACCAGATCAAAATCGAGTTTAAGATGAATATAAGGAGCAAGATAAAGAAGAAGATTATAAGATTAAAACTGAAATCTGAGATCAAAACTGAGATCAAAATGAAGATGAAAATAATTATCAAGAATAAGATCAATGTTGTAATTAAGAATGAGAATAAGATTAATTACAATTAAAGATCATAATCGAGTTAAAAATTTTCAACATTATTAGATCAATATCAATATCAATAACAATATCAAGATTGAAGACCAAGTTTACAAACAAGATCAAAATCGAGTTTAAGATTAAGATTAAAAAGAAGATAAAGATGAATATCATAAGATGAAGATTGAAATCATGATTAAAATCAAGATCAACATCATGATCATGAACAAAATAAATATTAAATTAAGATTGCAAAATGATAAACATCAAATATTATTCATAATCAAGATCAACATCCTCATCATAAAAAGATCAATATAAATATAAATATTAATATCAAGATTGAAAATCAATATTACCAGATCAAAATCGAGTTTAAGATGAATATAAGGAGCAAGATAAAGAAGAAGATTATCAGATTAAAACTGAAATCTGAGATCAAAACTGAGATCAAAATGAAGATGAAAATAATTATCAAGAATAAGATCAATGTTGTAATTAAGAATGAGAATAAGATTAATTACAATTAAAGATCATAATCGAGTTAAAAATTTCCAACATTATTAGATCAATATCAATATCAATAACAATATCAAGATTGAAGACCAAGTTTACAAACAAGATCAAAATCGAGTTTAAGATTAAGATTAAAAAGAAGATAAAGATAAATATCATAAGATGAAGTTTGAAATCATGATTAAAATGAAGATCAACAACATAATCATGAACAAAATCAATATTAAATTAAGATTGCAAAATGATAAACATCAAATATGGATCATAATCAAGATCAACATCCTCATCATTAAAAGATCAAGATAAATATAAATATTAATATCAAGATTGAAAATCAATATTACCACGGAGAACAAAATCGAGTTTAAGATGAATATTAGGAACAAGATAAATTTGAAGATTAAAACTGAAATCTGAGATCAAAACTGAGATCAAAATGAAGATGAAAATAATTATCAAGAATAAGATCAATGTTGTAGTAATTAAGAATGAGAATAAGATTAATTACAATTAAAGATCATAATCGAGTTAAAAATTTTCAACATTATTAGATCAATATCAATATCAATAACAATATCAAGATTGAAGACCAAGTTTACAAACAAGATCAAAATCGATTTTAAGATTAAGATTAAAAAGAAGATAAAGATAAATATCATAAGATGAAGTTTGAAATCATGATTAAAATGAAGATCAACAACATAATCATGAACAAAATCAATATTAAATTAAGATTGCAAAATGATAAACATCAAATATGGATCATAATCAAGATCAACATCCTCATCATTAAAAGATCAAGATAAATATAAATATTAATATCAAGATTGAAAATCAATATTACCACGGAGATCAAAATCGAGTTTAAGAAGAATATTAGGAGCAAGAGAAAATTGAAGATTATAAGATTAAAACTAAAATCTGAAATCAAAACTGAGATAAAAATGAAAATGAACATAATTATCAAGAATAAGATCAATGTTATAATTAAGAATGAGAATAAGATTAATAACAATTAAAGATCATAATTGAGTTCAAAATTTTCATCATTTTTAGATCAATATCAATATCAATAACAATATCAAGATTGCAGACCAAGTTTACAAACAAGATCAAAATCGAGTTTAAGATTAAGATTAAAAAGAAGATAAAGATGAATATCATAAGATGAAGATTGAAATCATGATTAAAATCAAGATCAACATCATGATCATAAACAAAATAAATATTAAATTAAGATTGCAAAATGATAAACATTAAATATGGATCATAATCAAGATCAACATCCTCATCAATAAAAGATCAAGATAAATATAAATATTAATATCAAGATTGAAAATCAATATTACCACGGAGATCAAAATCGAGTTTAAGATGAATATTAGGAGCAAGATAAAGTTGAAGATTATAAGATTAAAACTGAAATCTGAGATCAAAACTGAGATCAAAATGAAGATGAAAATAATTATCAAGAATAAGATCAATGTTGTAATTAAGAATGAGAATAAGATTAATTACAATTAATGATCATAATCGAGTTCAAAATTTTCAACATTATTAGATCAATATCAATATCAATAACAATATCAAGATTGAAGACCAAGTTTACAAACAAGATCAAAATCGAGTTTAAGATTAAGATTAAAAAGAAGATAAAGATAAATATCATAAGATGAAGTTTGAAATCATGATTAAAATGAAGATCAACAACATAATCATGAACTAAATCAATATTAAATTAAGATTACAAAATGATAAACATGAAATATGGATCATAATCAAGATCAACATCCTCATCATTAAAAGATCAAGATAAATATAAATATTAATATCAAGATTGAAAATCAATATTACCACGGAGATCAAAATCGAGTTTAAGAAGAATATTAGGAGCAAGATAAAATTGAAGATTATAAGATTAAAACTGAAATCTGAGATCAAAACTGAGATAAAAATGAAAATGAACATAATTATCAAGAATAAGATCAATGTTATAATTAAGAATGAGAATAAGATTAATAACAATTAAATATCATAATCGAGTTCAAAATTTTCATCATTTTTAGATCAATATCAATATCAATAACAATATCAAGATTGAAGACCAAGTTTACAAACAAGATCAAAATCGAGTTTAAGATTAAGAGTAAAAAGAAGATAAAGATAAATATCATAAGATGAAGTTTGAAATCATGATTAAAATGAAGATAAACATCATAATCATGAACAAAATCAATATTAAATTAAGATTGCAAAAGGATAAACATCAAATATGGATCATAATCAAGATCAACATCCTCATCATTAAAAGATTAAGATAAATAAAAATATTAATATCAAGATTGAAAATCAATATTACCACAGAGATCAAAATCGATTTTAAGATGAATATTAGGAGCAAGATAAAATTGAAGATTATAAGATTAAAACTGAAATCTGAGATCAAAACTAAGATAAAAAAGAAAATGAACATAATTATCAAGAAAAAGATCAATGTTATAATTAAGAATGAGAATAAGATTAATAACAATTAAAGATCATAATCGAGTTCAAAATTTTCATCATTTTTAGATCAATATCAATATCAATAACAATATCAAGATTGAAGACCAAGTTTACAAACAAGATCAAAATCGAGTTTAAGATTAAGATTAAAAAGAAGATAAAGATAAATATCATAAGATGAAGTTTGAAATCATGATTAAAATGAAGATCAACAACATAATCATGAACAAAATCAATATTAAATTAAGATTGCAAAATGATAAACATCAAATATGGATCATAATCAAGATCAACATCCTCATCATTAAAAGATCAAGATAAATATAAATATTAATATCAAGATTGAAAATCAATATTACCACAGAGATCAAAATCGAGTTTAAGATGAATATTAGGAGCAAGATAAAGATGAAGATTATAAGATTAAAACTGAAATCTGAGATCAAAGCAGAGATCAAAATGAAGATGAAGATAATTATCAAGAATAAGATCAATGTTGTAATTAAGAATGAGAATAAGATTAATAACAATTAAAGATCATAATCCAGTTAAAAATTTTAATCATTATTAGATCAATATCAATATCAATAACAATATCAAGATTGAAGACCAAGTTTACAAACAAGATCAAAATCGAGTTTAAGATTAAGATTAAAAAGAAGATAAAGATAAATATTATAAGATGAAGTTTGAAATCATGATTAAAATGAAGATCAACAACATAATCATGAACAAAATCAATATTAAATTAAGATTGCAAAATGATAAACATCAAATATGGATCATAATCAAGATCAACATCCTCATCATTAAAAAATCAAGATAAATATAAATATTAATATCAAGATTGAAAATCAATATTACCACGGAGATCAAAATCGAGTTTAAGATTATAAGATTAAAACTGAAATCTGAGATCAAAACTGAGATCAAAATGAAGATGAAGATAATTATCAAGAATAAGATCAATGTTGTAATTAAGAATGAGAATATGATAAATAACAATTTAAGATCATAATCGAGTTCAAAATTTTTATCATTTTTAAATCAATATCAATATCAATAACAATATCAAGATTGAAGACCAAGTTTACAAACAAGATCAAAATCGAGTTTAAGATTAAGATTAAAAAGAAGATAAAGATAAATATCATAAGATGAAGTTTGAAATCATGATTAAAATGAAGATCAACAACATAATCATGAACAAAATCAATATTAAATTAAGATTGCAAAATGATAAACATCAAATATGGATCATAATCAATATCAACATCCTCATCATTAAAAGATCAAGATAAATATAAATATTAATATCAAGATTAAAAATCAATATTACCACGGAGATCAAAATCGAGTTTAAGAAGAATATTAGGAGTAAGATAAAATTGAAGATTATAAGATTAAAACTGAAATCTGAGATTAAAACTGAGATAAAAATGAAAATGAACATAATTATCAAGAATAAGATCAATGTTATAATTAAGAATGAGAATAAGATTAATAACAATTAAAGATCATAATCGAGTTCAAAATTTTCATCATTTTTAGATCAATATCAATATCAATAACAATATCAAGATTGAAGACCAAGTTTACAAACAAGATCAAAATCGAGTTTATGATTAAGATTAAAAAGAAGATAAAGATGAATATCATAAGATGAAGATTGAAATCATGATTAAAATCAAGATCAACATCATGATCATGAACAAAATAAATATTAAATTAAGATTGCAAAATGATAAACATCAAATATGGTTCATAATCAAGATCAACATCCTCATCATTAAAAGATCAATATAAATATTAATATTAATATCAAGATTGAAAATCAATATTACCAGATCAAAATCGAGTTTAAGATGAATATACGGAGCAAGATAAAGATGAAGATTATAAGATTAAAACTGAAATCTGAGATCAAAACTGAGATCAAAATGAAAATGAAAATAATTATCAAGAATAAGATCAATGTTGTAATTAAGAATGAGAATAAGATTAATTACAATTAAAGATCATAATCGAGTTAAAAAATTTCAACATTATTAGATCAATATCAATATCAATAACAATATCAAGATTGAAGACCAAGTTTACAAACAAGATCAAAATCGAGTTTAAGATTAAGATTAAAAAGAAGATAAAGATAAATATGATAAGATGAAGTTTGAAATCATGATTAAAATGAAGATCAACAACATAATCATGAACAAAATCAATATTAAATTAAGATTGCAAAATGATAAACATCAAATATGGATCATAATCAAGATCAACATCCTCATCATTAAAAGATCAAGATAAATATAAATATTAATATCAAGATTGAAAATCAATATTACCAGATCAAAATCGAGTTTAAGATGAATATAAGGAGCAAGATAAAGAAGAAGATTATAAGATTAAAACTGAAATCTGAGATCAAAACTGAGATCAAAATGAAGATGAAAATAATTATCAAGAATAAGATCAATGTTGTAATTAAGAATGAGAATAAGATTAATTACAATTAAAGATCATAATCGAGTTAAAAATTTTCAACATTATTAGATCAATATCAATATCAATAACAATATCAAGATTGAAGACCAAGTTTACAAACAAGATCAAAATCGAGTTTAAGATTAAGATTAAAAAGAAGATAAAGATGAATATCATAAGATGAAGATTGAAATCATGATTAAAATCAAGATCAACATCATGATCATGAACAAAATAAATATTAAATTAAGATTGCAAAATGATAAACATCAAATATTATTCATAATCAAGATCAACATCCTCATCATAAAAAGATCAATATAAATATAAATATTAATATCAAGATTGAAAATCAATATTACCAGATCAAAATCGAGTTTAAGATGAATATAAGGAGCAAGATAAAGAAGAAGATTATCAGATTAAAACTGAAATCTGAGATCAAAACTGAGATCAAAATGAAGATGAAAATAATTATCAAGAATAAGATCAATGTTGTAATTAAGAATGAGAATAAGATTAATTACAATTAAAGATCATAATCGAGTTAAAAATTTCCAACATTATTAGATCAATATCAATATCAATAACAATATCAAGATTGAAGACCAAGTTTACAAACAAGATCAAAATCGAGTTTAAGATTAAGATTAAAAAGAAGATAAAGATAAATATCATAAGATGAAGTTTGAAATCATGATTAAAATGAAGATCAACAACATAATCATGAACAAAATCAATATTAAATTAAGATTGCAAAATGATAAACATCAAATATGGATCATAATCAAGATCAACATCCTTATCATTAAAAGATCAAGATAAATATAAATATTAATATCAAGATTGAAAATCAATATTACCACGGAGATCAAAATCGAGTTTAAGATGAATATTAGGAACAAGATAAAGTTGAAGATTAAAACTGAAATCTGAGATCAAAACTGAGATCAAAATGAAGATGAAAATAATTATCAAGAATAAGATCAATGTTGTAGTAATTAAGAATGAGAATAAGATTAATTACAATTAAAGATCATAATCGAGTTAAAAATTTTCAACATTATTAGATCAATATCAATATCAATAACAATATCAAGATTGAAGACCAAGTTTACAAACAAGATCAAAATCGATTTTAAGATTAAGATTAAAAAGAAGATAAAGATAAATATCATAAGATGAAGTTTGAAATCATGATTAAAATGAAGATCAACAACATAATCATGAACAAAATCAATATTAAATTAAGATTGCAAAATGATAAACATCAAATATGGATCATAATCAAGATCAACATCCTCATCATTAAAAGATCAAGATAAATATAAATATTAATATCAAGATTGAAAATCAATATTACCACGGAGATCAAAATCGAGTTTAAGAAGAATATTAGGAGCAAGAGAAAATTGAAGATTATAAGATTAAAACTAAAATCTGAAATCAAAACTGAGATAAAAATGAAAATGAACATAATTATCAAGAATAAGATCAATGTTATAATTAAGAATGAGAATAAGATTAATAACAATTAAAGATCATAATCGAGTTCAAAATTTTCATCATTTTTAGATCAATATCAATATCAATAACAATATCAAGATTGCAGACCAAGTTTACAAACAAGATCAAAATCGAGTTTAAGATTAAGATTAAAAAGAAAATAAAGATGAATATCATAAGATGAAGATTGAAATCATGATTAAAATCAAGATCAACATCATGATCATAAACAAAATAAATATTAAATTAAGATTGCAAAATGATAAACATTAAATATGGATCATAATCAAGATCAACATCCTCATCAATAAAAGATCAAGATAAATATAAATATTAATATCAAGATTGAAAATCAATATTACCACGGAGATCAAAATCGAGTTTAAGATGAATATTAGGAGCAAGATAAAGTTGAAGATTATAAGATTAAAACTGAAATCTGAGATCAAAACTGAGATCAAAATGAAGATGAAAATAATTATCAAGAATAAGATCAATGTTGTAATTAAGAATGAGAATAAGATTAATTACAATTAATGATCATAATCGAGTTCAAAATTTTCAACATTATTAGATCAATATCAATATCAATAACAATATCAAGATTGAAGACCAAGTTTACAAACAAGATCAAAATCGAGTTTAAGATTAAGATTAAAAAGAAGATAAAGATAAATATCATAAGATGAAGTTTGAAATCATGATTAAAATGAAGATCAACAACATAATCATGAACAAAATCAATATTAAATTAAGATTACAAAATGATAAACATGAAATATGGATCATAATCAAGATCAACATCCTCATCATTAAAAGATCAAGATAAATATAAATATTAATATCAAGATTGAAAATCAATATTACCACAGAGATCAAAATCGAGTTTAAGAAGAATATTAGGAGCAAGATAAAATTGAAGATTATAAGATTAAAACTGAAATCTGAGATCAAAACTGAGATAAAAATGAAAATGAACATAATTATCAAGAATAAGATCAATGTTATAATTAAGAATGAGAATAAGATTAATAACAATTAAATATCATAATCGAGTTCAAAATTTTCATCATTTTTAGATAAATATCAATATCAATAACAATATCAAGATTGAAGACCAAGTTTACAAACAAGATCAAAATCGAGTTTAAGATTAAGATTAAAAAGAAGATAAAGATTGAAATCATGATTAAAATCAAGATCAACATCATGATCATGAACAAAATAAATATTAAATTAAGATTGCAAAATGATAAACATCAAATATGGATCATAATCAAGATCAACATCCTCATCATTAAAAGATCAAGATAAATATAAATATTAATATCAAGATTGAAAATCAATATTACCACGGAGATCAAAATCGAGTTTAAGATGAATATTAGGAGCAAGATAAAGGTGAAGATTATAAGATTAAAACTGAAATATGATATCAAAACTGAGATCAAAATGAAGATGAAGATAATTATCAAGAATAAGATCAATGTTGTAATTAAGACTGAGAATAAGATTAATAACAATTAAAGATCATAATCGAGTTCAAAATTTTCATCATTTTTAAATCAATATCAATATCAATAACAATATCAAGATTGAAGACCAAGTTTACAAACAAGATCAAAATCGAGTTTAAGATTAAGATTAAAAAGAAGATAAAGATAAATATCATAAGATGAAGTTTGAAATCATGATTAAAATGAAGATCTACAACATAATCATGAACAAAATCAATATTAAATTAAGATTGCAAAATGATAAACATCAAATATGGATCATAATCAAGATCAACATCCTCATCATTAAAAGATCAAGATAAATATAAATATTAATATCAAGATTGAAAATCAATATTACCACGGAGATCAAAATCGAGTTTAAGAAGAATATTAGGAGCAAGATAAAATTGAAGATTATAAGATTAAAACTGAAATCTGAGATCAAAACTGAGATAAAAATGAAAATGAACATAATTATCAAGAATAAGATCAATGTTATAATTAAGAATGAGAATAAGATTAATAACAATTAAAGATCATAATCGAGTTCAAAATTTTCATCATTTTTAGATCAATATCAATATCAATAACAATATCAAGATTGAAGACCAAGTTTACAAACAAGATCAAAATCGAGTTTAAGATTAAGATTAAAAAGAAGATAAAGATGAATATCATAAGATGAAGATTGAAATCATGATTAAAATCAAGATCAACATCATGATCATGAACAAAATAAATATTAAATTAAGATTGCAAAATGATAAACATCTAATATGGTTCATAATCAAGATCAACATCCTCATCATTAAAAGATCAATATAAATATAAATATTAATATGAAGATTGAAAATCAATATTACCAGATCAAAATCGAGTTTAAGATGAATATAAGGAGCAAGATAAAGATGAAGATTATAAGATTAAAACTGAAATCTGAGATCAAAACTGAGATCAAAATGAAAATGAAAATAATTATCAAGAATAAGATCAATGTTGTAATTAAGAATGAGAATAAGATTAATTACAATTAAAGATCATAATCGAGTTAAAAAATTTCAACATTATTAGATCAATATCAATATCAATAACAATATCAAGATTGAAGACCAAGTTTACAAACAAGATCAAAATCGAGTTTAAGATTAAGATTAAAAAGAAGATAAAGATAAATATCATAAGATGAAGTTTGAATTCATGATTAAAATGAAGATCAACAACATAATCATGAACAAAATCAATATTAAATTAAGATTGCAAAATGATAAACATCAAATATGGATCATAATCAAGATCAACATCCTCATCATTAAAAGATCAAGATAAATATAAATATTAATATCAAGATTCAAAATCAATATTACCACGGAGATCAAAATCGAGTTTAAGAAGAATATTAGGAGCAAAATAAAATTGAAAATTATAAGATTAAAACTGAAATCTGAGATCAAAATTGAGATAAAAATGAAAATGAACATAATTATCAAGAATAAGATCAATGTTATAATTAAGAATGAGAATAAGATTAATAACAAATAAAGATCATAATCGAGTTCAAAATTTTCATCTTTTTTAGATCAATATCAATATCAATAACAATATCAAGATTGAAGACCAAGTTTACAAACAAGATCAAAATCGAGTTTAAGATTAAGATTAAAAAGAAGATAAAGATGAATATCATAAGACGAAGATTGAAATCATGATTAAAATCAAGATCAACATCATGATCATGAACAAAATAAATATTAAATTAAAATTGCAAAATGATAAACATCAAATATGGATCATAATCAAGATCAACATCCTCATCATTAAAAGATCAAGATAAATATAAATATTAATATCAAGATTGAAAATCAATATTACCACGGAGATCAAAATCGAGTTTAAGGTGAATATTAGGAGCAAGATAAAGTTGAAGATTATAAGATTAAAACTGAAATCTGAGATCAAAACTGAGATCAAAATGAAGATGAAAATAATTATCGAGAATAAGATCAATGTTGTAATTAAGAATGAGAATAAGATTAATTACAATTAAAGATCATAATCGAGTTAAAAATTTTCAACATTATTAGATCAATATCAATATCAATAACAATATCAAGATTGAAGACCAAGTTTACAAACAAGATCAAAATCGAGTTTAAGATTAAGATTAAAAAGAAGATAAAGATAAATATCATAAGATGAAGTTTGAAATCATGATTAAAATGAAGATCAACAACATAATCATGAACAAAATCAATATTAAATTAAGATTGCAAAATGATAAACATCAAATATGGATCATAATCAAGATCAACATCCTCATCATTAAAAGATCAAGATAAATATAAATATTAATATCAAGATTGAAAATCAATATTACCACGGAGATCAAAATCGAGTTTAAGATGAATATTAGGAGCAAGATAAAGTTGAAGATTATAAGATTAAAACTGAAATCTGAGATCAAAACTGAGATCAAAATGAAGATGAAAATAATTATCGAGAATAAGATCAATGTTGTAATTAAGAATGAGAATAAGATTAATTACAATTAAAGATCATAATCGAGTTAAAAATTTTCAACATTATTAGATCAATATCAATATCAATAACAATATCAAGATTGAAGACCAAGTTTACAAACAAGATCAAAATCGAGTTTAAGATTAAGATTAAAAAGAAGATAAAGATAAATATCATAAGATGAAGTTTGAAATCATGATTAAAATGAAGATCAACAACATAATCATGAACAAAATAAATATTAAATTAAGATTGCAAAATGATAAACATCAAATATGGATCATAATCAAGATCAACATCCTCATCATTAAAAGATCAAGATAAATATAAATATTAATATCAAGATTGAAAATCAATATTACCACGGAGATCAAAATCGAGTTTAAGATGAATATTAGGAGCAAGATAAAGTTGAAGATTATAAGATTAAAACTGAAATCTGAGATCAAAACTGAGATCAAAATGAAGATGAAAATAATTATCAAGAATAAGATCAATGTTGTAATTAAGAATGAGAATAAGATTAATTACAATTAAAGATCATAATCGAGTTAAAAATTTTCAACATTATTAGATCAATATCAATATCACTAACAATATCAAGATTGAAGACCAAGTTTACAAACAAGATCAAAATCGAGTTTAAGATTAAGATTAAAAAGAAGATAAAGATAAATATCATAAGATGAAGTTTGAAATCATGATTAAAATGATGATCAACAACATAATCATGAACAAAATCAATATTAAATTAAGATTGCAAAATGATAAACATCAAATATGGATCATAATCAAGATCAACATCCTCATCATTAAAAGATCAAGATAAATATAAATATTAATATCAAGATTGAAAATCAATATTACCACGGAGATCAAAATCGAGTTTAAGAAGAATATTAGGAGCAAGATAAAATTGAAGATTATAAGATTAAAACTGAAATCTGAGATCAAAACTGAGATAAAAATGAAAATGAACATAATTATCAAGAATAAGATCAATGTTATAATTAAGAATGAGAATAAGATTAATAACAATTAAAGATCATAATCGAGTTCAAAATTTTCATCATTTTTAGATCAATATCAATATCAATAACAATATCAAGCTTGAAGACCAAGTTTACAAACAAGATCAAAATCGAGTTTAAGATTAAGATTAAACAGAAGATAAAGATGAATATCATAAGACGAAGATTGAAATCATGATTAAAATCAAGATCAACATCATGATCATGAACAAAATAAATATTAAATTAAAATTGCAAAATGATAAACATCAAATATGGATCATAATCAAGATCAACATCCTCATCATTAAAAGATCAAGATAAATATAAATATTAATATCAAGATTGAAAATCAATATTACCACGGAGATCAAAATCGAGTTTAAGGTGAATATTAGGAGCAAGATAAAGTTGAAGATTATAAGATTAAAACTGAAATCTGAGATCAAAACTGAGATCAAAATGAAGATTAAATAATTATCAAGAATAAGATCAATGTTGTAATTAAGAATGAGAATAAGATTAATTACAATTAAAGATCATAATCGAGTTAAAAATTTTCAACATTATTAGATCAATATCAATATCAATAACAATATCAAGATTGAAGACCAAGTTTACAAACAAGATCAAAATCGAGTTTAAGATTAAGATTAAAAAGAAGATAAAGATAAATATCATAAGATGAAGTTTGAAATCATGATTAAAATGAAGATCAACAACATAATCATGAACAAAATCAATATTAAATTAAGATTGCAAAATGATAAACATCAAATATGGATCATAATCAAGATCAACATCCTCATCATTAAAAGATCAAGATAAATATAAATATTAATATCAAGATTGAAAATCAATATTACCACGGAGATCAAAATCGAGTTTAAGATGAATATTAGGAGCAAGATAAAGTTGAAGATTATAAGATTAAAACTGAAATCTGAGATCAAAACTGAGATCAAAATGAAGATGAAGATAATTATCAAGAATAAGATCAATGTTATAATTAAGAATGAGAATAAGATTAATAACAATTAAAGAACATAATCGAGTTCAAAATTTTCATCATTATTAGATCAATATCAATATCAATAACAATATCAAGATTGAAGACCAAGTTTACAAACAAGATTAAAATCGAGTTTAAGATTAAGATTAAAAAGAAGATAAAGATAAATATCATAAGATGAAGTTTGAAATCATGATTAAAATGAAGATCAACATCATAATCGTGAACAAAATCAATATTAAATTAAGATTGTAAAATGATAAACATCAAATATGGATCATAATCAAGATCAACATCCTCATCATTAAAAGATCAAGATAAATATAAATATTAATATCAAGATTGAAAATCAATATTACCACGGAGATCAAAATCGAGTTTAAGAAGAATATTAGGAGCAAGATAAAATTGAAGATTATAAGATTAAAACTGAAATCTGAGATCAAAACTGAGATAAAAATGAAAATAAACATAATTATCAAGAATAAGATCAATGTTATAATTAAGAATGAGAATAAGATTAATAACAATTAAAGATCATAATCGAGTTCAAAATTTTCATCATTTTTAGATCAATATCAATATCAATAACAATATCAAGCTTGAAGACCAAGTTTACAAACAAGATCAAAATCGAGTTTAAGATTAAGATTAAACAGAAGATAAAGATGAATATCATAAGACGAAGATTGAAATCATGATTAAAATCAAGATCAACATCATGATCATGAACAAAATAAATATTAAATTAAAATTGCAAAATGATAAACATCAAATATGGATCATAATCAAGATCAACATCCTCATCATTAAAAGATCAAGATAAATATAAATATTAATATCAAGATTGAAAATCAATATTACCACGGAGATCAAAATCGAGTTTAAGGTGAATATTAGGAGCAAGATAAAGTTGAAGATTATAAGATTAAAACTGAAATCTGAGATCAAAACTGAGATCAAAATGAAGATTAAATAATTATCAAGAATAAGATCAATGTTGTAATTAAGAATGAGAATAAGATTAATTACAATTAAAGATCATAATCAAGTTAAAAATTTTCAACATTATTAGATCAATATCAATATCAATAACAATATCAAGATTGAAGACCAAGTTTATAAACAAGATCAAAATCGAGTTTAAGATTAAGATTAAAAAGAAGATAAAGATAAATATCATAAGATGAAGTTTGAAATCATGATTAAAATGAAGATCAACAACATAATCATGAACAAAATCAATATTAAATTAAGATTGCAAAATGATAAACATCAAATATGGATCATAATCAAGATCAACATCCTCATCATTAAAAGATCAAGATAAATATAAATATTAATATCAAGATTGAAAATCAATATTACCACGGAGATCAAAATCGAGTTTAAGATGAATATTAGGAGCAAGATAAAGTTGAAGATTATAAGATTAAAACTGAAATCTGAGATCAAAACTGAGATCAAAATGAAGATGAAGATAATTATCAAGAATAAGATCAATGTTATAATTAAGAATGAGAATAAGATTAATAACAATTAAAGAACATAATCGAGTTCAAAATTTTCATCATTATTAGATCAATATCAATATCAATAACAATATCAAGATTGAAGACCAAGTTTAAAAACAAGATTAAAATCGAGTTTAAGATTAAGATTAAAAAGAAGATAAAGATAAATATCATAAGATGAAGTTTGAAATCATGATTAAAATGAAGATCAACATCATAATCGTGAACAAAATCAATATTAAATTAAGATTGTAAAATGATAAACATCAAATATGGATCATAATCAAGATCAACATCCTCATCATTAAAAGATCAAGATAAATATAAATATTAATATCAAGATTGAAAATCAATATTACCACATAGATCAAAATCGAGTTTAAGATGAATATTAGGAGCAAGATAACGTTGAAGATTATAAGATTCAAACTGAAATCTGAGATCAAAACTGAGATCAAAATGAAAATGAACATAATTATCAAGAATAAGATCAATGTTATAATTAAGAATGAGAATAAGATTAATAACAATTAAAGAACATAATCGAGTTCAAAATTTTTATCATTATTAGATCAATATCAATATCAATAACAGTATCAAGATTGAAGACCAAGTTTACAAACAAGATCAAAATCGAGTTTAAGATTAAGATTAAAAAGAAGATAAAGATAAAAATCATAATATGAAGATTGAAATCATGATTGAAATCATGATTAAAATCAAGATCAACATCATGTTTATGAACAAAATCAATATTAAATTAAGATTGCAAAAGGATAAATATCAAATATGGATCATAATCAAGATCAACATCCTCATCATTAAAAGATTAAGATAAATAAAAATATTAATATCAAGATTGAAAATCAATATTACCACAGAGATCAAAATCGATTTTAAGATGAATATTAGGAGCAAGATAAAGTTGAAGATTATAAGATTCAAACTGAAATCTGAGATCAAAACTGAGATCAAAATGAAAATGAACATAATTATCAAGAATAAGATCAATGTTATAATTAAGAATGAGAATAAGATTAATAACAATTAAAGAACATAATCGAGTTCAAAATTTTCATCATTATTAGATCAATATCAATATCAATATCAATATCAAGATTGAAGACCAAGTTTACAAACAAGATCAAAATCGAGTTTAAGATTAAGATTAAAAAGAAGATAAAGATAAATATCATAAGATGAAGTTTGAAATCATGATTAAAATGAAGATCAACAACATAATCATGAACAAAATCGATATTAAATTAAGATTACAAAATGATAAAGATCAAATTTGGATCATAATCAAGATCAACATCCTCATCATTAAAAGATCAAGATAAATATAAATATTAATATCAAGATTGAAAATCAATATTACCACGGAGATCAAAATCGAGTTTAAGATGAATAATAGGAGCAAGATAAAGTTGAAGATTATAAGATTAAAATTGAAATCTGAGATCAAAACTGAGATCAAAATGAAAATGAACATAATTATCAAGAATAAGATCAATGTTATAATTAAGAATGAGAATAAGATTAATAACAATTAAAGAACATAATCGAGTTCAAAATTTTCATCATTATTAGATCAATATCAATATCAATAACAATATCAAGATTGAAGACCAAGTTTACAAACAAGATCAAAATCGAGTTTAAGATTAAGATTAAAAAGAAGATAAAGATAAATATCATAAGATGAAGTTTGAAATCATGATTAAAATGAAGATCAACAACATAATCATGAACAAAATCGATATTAAATTAAGATTACAAAATGATAAAGATCAAATTTGGATCATAATCAAGATCAACATCCTCATCATTAAAAGATCAAGATAAATATAAATATTAATATCAAGATTGAAAATCAATATTACCACGGAGATCAAAATCGAGTTTAAGATGAATAATAGGAACAAGATAAAGTTGAAGATTATAAGATTAAAATTGAAATCTGAGATCAAAACTGAGATCAAAATGAAAATGAACATAATTATCAAGAATAAGATCAATGTTATAATTAAGAATGAGAATAAGATTAATAACAATTAAAGAACATAATCGAGTTCAAAATTTTCATCATTATTAGATCAATATCAATATCAATAACAATATCAAGATTGAAGACCAAGTTTACAAACAAGATCAAAATCGAGTTTAAGATTAAGATTAAAAAGAAGATAAAGATAAATATCATAAGATGAAGTTTGAAATCATGATTAAAATGAAGATCAACAACATAATCATGAACAAAATCAATATTAAATTAAGATTACAAAATGATAAAGATCAAATATGGATCATAATCAAGATCAACATCCTCATCATTAAAAGATCAAGATAAATATATATATTAATATCAAGATTGAAAATCAATATTACCATGGAGATCAAAATCGAGTTTAAGAAGAATATTAGGAGCAAGATAAAGTTAAAGATTATAAGATTAAAACTGAAATCTGAGATCAAAACTGAGATCAAAATGAAAATGAACATAATTATCAAGAATAAGATCAATGTTATAATTAAGAATGAGAATAAGATTAATAACAATTAAAGAACATAATCGAGTTCAAAATTTTCATCATTATTAGATCAATATCAATATCAATAACAATATCAAGATTGAAGACCAAGTTTACAAACAAGATCAAAATCGAGTTTAAGATTAAGATTAAAAAGAAGATAAAGATAAATATCATAAGATGAAGTTTGAAATCCTGATTAAAATGAAGATCAACATCATAATCATGAACAAAATCAATATTAAATTAAGATTGTAAAATGATAAACATCAAATATGGATCATAATCAAGATCAACATCCTCATCATTAAAAGATCAAGATAAATATAAATATTAATATCAAGATTGAAAATCAATATTACCACATAGATCAAAATCGAGTTTAAGATGAATATTAGGAGCAAGATAACGTTGAAGATTATAAGATTCAAACTGAAATCTGAGATCAAAACTGAGATCAAAATGAAAATGAACATAATTATCAAGAATAAGATCAATGTTATAATTAAGAATGAGAATAAGATTAATAACAATTAAAGAACATAATCGAGTTCAAAATTTTTATCATTATTAGATCAATATCAATATCAATAACAGTATCAAGATTGAAGACCAAGTTTACAAACAAGATCAAAATCGAGTTTAAGATTAAGATTAAAAAGAAGATAAAGATAAAAATCATAATATGAAGATTGAAATCATGATTGAAATCATGATTAAAATCAAGATCAACATCATGATCATGAACAAAATCAATATTAAATTAAGATTGCAAAATGATAAACATCAAATATGGATCATAATCAAGATCAACATCCTCATCATTAAAAGATCAAGATAAATATAAATATTAATATCAAGATTGAAAATCAATATTACCACGGAGATCAAAATCGAGTTTAAGAAGAATATTAGGAGCAAGATAAAATTGAAGATTATAAGATTAAAACTGAAATCTCAGATCAAAACTGAGATCAAAATGAAAATGAACATAATTATCAAGAATAAGATCAATGTTATAATTAAGAATGAGAATAAGATTAATAACAATTAAAGAACATAATCGAGTTCAAAATTTTCATCATTATTAGATCAATATCAATATCAATAACAATATCAAGATTGAAGACCAAGTTTACAAACAAGATTAAAATCGAGTTTAAGATTAAGATTAAAAAGAAGATAAAGATAAATATCATAAGATGAAGTTTGAAATCATGATTAAAATGAAGATCAACATCATAATCATGAACAAAATCAATATTAAATTAAGATTGTAAAATGATAAACATCAAATATGGATCATAATCAAGATCAACATCCTCATCATTAAAAGATCAAGATAAATATAAATATTAATATCAAGATTGAAAATCAATATTACCACATAGATCAAAATCGAGTTTAAGATGAATATTAGGAGCAAGATAACGTTGAAGATTATAAGATTCAAACTGAAATCTGAGATCAAAACTGAGATCAAAATGAAAATGAACATAATTATCAAGAATAAGATCAATGTTATAATTAAGAATGAGAATAAGATTAATAACAATTAAAGAACATAATCGAGTTCAAAATTTTTATCATTATTAGATCAATATCAATATCAATAACAGTATCAAGATTGAAGACCAAGTTTACAAACAAGATCAAAATCGAGTTTAAGATTAAGATTAAAAAGAAGATAAAGATAAAAATCATAATATGAAGATTGAAATCATGATTGAAATCATGAATAAAATCAAGATCAACATCATGTTCATGAACAAAATCAATATTAAATTAAGATTGCAAAAGGATAAATATCAAATATGGATCATAATCAAGATCAACATCCTCATCATTAAAAGATTAAGATAAATAAAAATATTAATATCAAGATTGAAAATCAATATTACCACAGAGATCAAAATCGATTTTAAGATGAATATTAGGAGCAAGATAAAGTTGAAGATTATAAGATTCAAACTGAAATCTGAGATCAAAACTGAGATCAAAATGAAAATGAACATAATTATCAAGAATAAGATCAATGTTATAATTAAGAATGAGAATAAGATTAATAACAATTAAAGAACATAATCGAGTTCAAAATTTTCATCATTATTAGATCAATATCAATATCAATAACAATATCAAGATTGAAGACCAAGTTTACAAACAAGATCAAAATCGAGTTTAAGATTAAGATTAAAAAGAAGATAAAGATAAATATCATAAGATGAAGTTTGAAATCATGATTAAAATGAAGATCAACAACATAATCATGAACAAAATCGATATTAAATTAAGATTACAAAATGATAAAGATCAAATTTGGATCATAATCAAGATCAACATCCTCATCATTAAAAGATCAAGATAAATATAAATATTAATATCAAGATTGAAAATCAATATTACCACGGAGATCAAAATCGAGTTTAAGATGAATAATAGGAGCAAGATAAAGTTGAAGATTATAAGATTAAAATTGAAATCTGAGATCAAAACTGAGATCAAAATGAAAATGAACATAATTATCAAGAATAAGATCAATGTTATAATTAAGAATGAGAATAAGATTAATAACAATTAAAGAACATAATCGAGTTCAAAATTTTCATCATTATTAGATCAATATCAATATCAATAACAATATCAAGATTGAAGACCAAGTTTACAAACAAGATCAAAATCGAGTTTAAGATTAAGATTAAAAAGAAGATAAAGATAAATATCATAAGATGAAGTTTGAAATCATGATTAAAATGAAGATCAACAACATAATCATGAACAAAATCAATATTAAATTAAGATTACAAAATGATAAAGATCAAATATGGATCATAATCAAGATCAACATCCTCATCATTAAAAGATCAAGATAAATATAAATATTAATATCAAGATTGAAAATCAATATTACCATGGAGATCAAAATCGAGTTTAAGAAGAATATTAGGAGCAAGATAAAGTTAAAGATTATAAGATTAAAACTGAAATCTGAGATCAAAACTGAGATCAAAATGAAAATGAACATAATTATCAAGAATAAGATCAATGTTATAATTAAGAATGAGAATAAGATTAATAACAATTAAAGAACATAATCGAGTTCAAAATTTTCATCATTATTAGATCAATATCAATATCAATAACAATATCAAGATTGAAGACCAAGTTTACAAACAAGATCAAAATCGAGTTTAAGATTAAGATTAAAAAGAAGATAAAGATAAATATCATAAGATGAAGTTTGAAATCATGATTAAAATGAAGATCAACATCATAATCATGAACAAAATCAATATTAAATTAAGATTGTAAAATGATAAACATCAAATATGGATCATAATCAAGATCAACATCCTCATCATTAAAAGATCAAGATAAATATAAATATTAATATCAAGATTGAAAATCAATATTACCACATAGATCAAAATCGAGTTTAAGATGAATATTAGGAGCAAGATAACGTTGATGATTATAAGATTCAAACTGAAATCTGAGATCAAAACTGAGATCAAAATGAAAATGAACATAATTATCAAGAATAAGATCAATGTTATAATTAAGAATGAGAATAAGATTAATAACAATTAAAGAACATAATCGAGTTCAAAATTTTTATCATTATTAGATCAATATCAATATCAATAACAGTATCAAGATTGAAGACCAAGTTTACAAACAAGATCAAAATCGAGTTTAAGATTAAGATTAAAAAGAAGATAAAAATCATAATATGAAGATTGAAATCATGATTGAAATCATGATTAAAATCAAGATCAACATCATGATCATGAACAAAATCAATATTAAATTAAGATTGCAAAATGATAAACATCAAATATGGATCATAATCAAGATCAACATCCTCATCATTAAAAGATCAAGATAAATATAAATATTAATATCAAGATTGAAAATCAATATTACCAAGGAGATCAAAATCGAGTTTAAGAAGAATATTAGGAGCAAGATAAAATTGAAGATTATAAGATTAAAACTGAAATCTCAGATCAAAACTGAGATCAAAATGAAAATGAACATAATTATCAAGAATAAGATCAATGTTATAATTAAGAATGAGAATAAGATTAATAACAATTAAAGAACATAATCGAGTTCAAAATTTTCATCATTATTAGATCAATATCAATATCAATAACAATATCAAGATTGAAGACCAAGTTTACAAACAAGATTAAAATCGAGTTTAAGATTAAGATTAAAAAGAAGATAAAGATAAATATCATAAGATGAAGTTTGAAATCATGATTAAAATGAAGATCAACATCATAATCATGAACAAAATCAATATTAAATTAAGATTGTAAAATGATAAACATCAAATATGGATCATAATCAAGATCAACATCCTCATCATTAAAAGATCAAGATAAATATAAATATTAATATCAAGATTGAAAATCAATATTACCACATAGATCAAAATCGAGTTTAAGATGAATATTAGGAGCAAGATAACGTTGAAGATTATAAGATTCAAACTGAAATCTGAGATCAAAACTGAGATCAAAATGAAAATGAACATAATTATCAAGAATAAGATCAATGTTATAATTAAGAATGAGAATAAGATTAATAACAATTAAAGAACATAATCGAGTTCAAAATTTTTATCATTATTAGATCAATATCAATATCAATAACAGTATCAAGATTGAAGACCAAGTTTACAAACTGTTGGGGTATGCCCTTAAGGCTAATGTTTGAGGCCTTGGGATTGTAATAGTATCATTGTATAAACTCTTAAGTTTATAAAGGCAATGGTTGTTATTGAGGTTGTTACCTTGTCTGCTGTAATAAGTGTACTACTGAATAATGTCTCAAAGCTGTTCAGCTAGGCTGACATGCACTGATGTCCTTAGTCGATATATCTTGGTGAACATGAGACAGCCTTGATATGGTTAAGACTAATATGTGTTCTAATCTTATAGAATGCTTCGAGCATGGAATAAGATGTAGACTCATGGGTACATTGGATGTACTGGACATACCCTACTAGGATATTCAATTGCTTGTCACAATGTGAATAATCCTTGTATGCTACAAGTGGCACATGTCCTTTGACTTGAGATCACTTGTGTTTCTAAATGATGATTGTCATTGTTTTGAGGTAGTTCAATATCATTTGAAACATAATGATTATAAACTATCTTGGATAATGATCATGAGTCAGGTTAGGACACTAGTGATAGACATAGGATTGCCGTCTCCTTGTTTAAGGAGTGTGATGTTCTAAAGGGGCCCCCTGAATGAGATGATTGAGAATAGTGTATGGCCATACCCAGGTGACTATGTTCATCTGATCTAATCATGCTCATCATATTGGAGTCACAGGCTTAACACGCTTGTCCAATAAGAACATCCAGTGGCAAAGGAAACATGTATGCCTAGTGAGTTGATTCACACTTGTGCTGTGATTTGGGTGAAGTCTTGGAAGACTCTTTCCTTTATATCGGGAGACAGTGATGTGTTGCTAAATACCCCTCACTGATCGTGATAACGTAAGTTATCGTTACCGACATTTAAAGGAAACCCTTAGGGTCGCACAATTTGATGATATGGCTTGCTTAAGTCAGATCGTGTGGACTGAATTGTTTGGATTCAGTTTAAAGGAGTTTAAACTCTGATTGTAAGTGAGATCTGGTCTGATCATGTTTGATTGATTAGGGCATGAGATCGGTAAGCTTCGATCGAGAGAAGTGATGCTAGATCAGTGAGATCAGATGCATCAAAAGATCAACGGTTAGATCTTGAACCATTTGGTTCAGAGAGAGATCTAGACCATGGCTTGGGTTGTTTTGGTTTTGTCATTGAACCAAAAGGCGTTGGACCGAATTCCATTGAACCGGTTCACACATGTGTGAACGGTTGGTTCAAGGTGGAAGCGTTTTAGGGCGGTTTGCTTTGAGTGGGCGAAAGCTTCATGACTTTCCATATTGGGAAATCATGTAACGCCTCATCTAAAAAAAACGCCTCAACGCATGTTGTCTTCTTGCTTGGTCGTCTATCCATTCGTGAAGAGGTTGGTTTTGACGAAAAGAGGAAGAGCTTCATCGCCCTAGCCGAAAGTGTTCTTCATCTCCTTCATACGACAAGAGGACAAGAGCCTTGAAGCCTTGCTAGCACAAGGACGACAAGGAGTGAGCCAACTTCATCTTGTGTGTGGCACACTTTGGAGGAGACCCCTATCGTTCTCTAGCTTCCAAGCCGACTCCTTCTTCATGGCTATGGTAAAAGATCTTAACTTGATCTTTGAATTGAAAGAAGTTGATTATATAGACATACTACATGCGATCCTATGCAAACCCTATTTCCGCCCATGCGAAATCTTATGTTGCGCATGTTTAGGGTTTCCCCCCTTATTCTAGGGGACCTTTCAATTGGTATCAGAGCTTTAGGCTTTCGGTATGATCTATATGATTGCTTTGAAGTGTTTGTGATCCATACATGATGCTATGTTGCGCTTACTTGATGCTTTGTTTACATGATGCAAGGTTTACATTGTTTAGTTTGCGCTTGTATCATTGTTACAAGAAGTTTGCGCTCCCCCTTGAAGGGGACCCCCTAGATCTAAGGGTTATCAACATGCTAGATATGAGATATATCTTGTTTTCTCAAGTGCCGCATGTTGTTTGTTTGCGCATTGTTCTAGATGTTTTATAAAACTTACATCTTGCGCGCCTCATTAGATCTAAGGTGCCCCTACTTTAAATCCTTAGATGGGTTGATGGGGTGGAAAGCATCTTCTAGGTTAGATCCAACTAGTCTGATCAGACCATCTGACAGCCTAGATGGGTTGACCAGATAGCACCTGTGCGCAAGCACGAGGTGGCTATAGGTCGACTGCATCCAGGGCGTGTAGCGAGGTCTGGTTGAGACGACTACTGAACACACATGAGTTAGGCCCGGGGTCACACCCGCTTGCCGAAACTCATGAGGGTGGTTCAGCCCTTTGCGCATGCATGGTTGACCATTAGGTCAACTCAAGTCAGTTAGGACTTGGTGCATGCAAGGGCAGAGGATCTGACTAGATGGATGAGTGGATCCCTATCAATGGACCATTGTAAGGTTGTAGGGCACATAAGAAAATTAAAATTGATGCCAATGGGTTTTCAAAATGTATTTTCTTTGTAATGGATCACATGTTGATTGAATGATGCCATGATGTTTGTCTATTTCATCTTATGTGGGTTGCCCTTTTAACGTGTGCTGTGCTGGGGCCTGCGAGCCTGGTAAATTATTATTGTGATCTGCGAATCACATTTTTAATGAATTTATTGTATAATTGACCTGCGAGTCAAGCTTGTCTAGATAGATGAAAATGTATTTTGATTAGACAAGAGCACAAAGGCACACATCCAAGAGGAGCATTCAGCTGGTGGCGCACCTGAGGTGCTCTTGGCACAAGGGCCCTGGGTTGGACCAGATGAGATGCTAAAAGACCCATGAAGAGCAAGTGAAGACTTAAGCTAGGCTAAGGTCTTACTTAGGCTATGGGCTTTTACCACATAAGATCCATGCTTTCTGTTATTGTTTAAATAAATAGAATTGCATGTGTTATTTATCTTCTGCTATAGCCATAGGATTTGCCTGATAGTAAGAAGATAAAAGACCGTTAAAATCCAACGCTAAAATATCAAGCACGTAATGCCTTCTGACGCGAAACCTCACTGTTCTGACTATCGTTGGAGCCGTGTTGAACCCACTCAGTGGGCACGTCCATCTATCTTCAGACAGTGCGGGATTTCACCTGCGTGTTACAGAGTAGGGATTTATCCCTTCTCGTTGCTCAGCATAGCACGTGGTGGTCCAGGGAGTAGGTCGGGTCAGCTTGACCATGTAGGCTACATATGTGGCGCATATGGTAGCACATGGAGGCAGCTATCTGTGGGATCAGAGACTGTGTTGGACCAACTCAGTTGGCGCAGTCTGCTGGATTGCCCAGATGAAGGGGAATCGCACGGGTTGGCGATTGGCTAGTACAGCCTACCAGAAATTAGTGCTTGTCATCTCTGTGCATCTTATCTCGCCTGAGCGGGACGCGGAGACCAAGTATGAAATCTGGATCCCATCTCACTAAAAGAGTGTTACTCTTTCGGACTGTTTACTGGATTTTTCAGTCAGACAAAATAGTGAGAAAAGAATCTTTCTTAAGTCCTAGATTGATTCTAGACATTGATACTGACCTTGCTGTTCTTGCATTGTTGTAGATTCCTGCAGCAACGAACACCATGAGCTTCAATGTGCGATCCCTATTGGAAAGGGAGAAGTTTGCTGGGCCAAACTTCTCGGACTGGTTCGGACACCTTAAGATTGTTCTTAAGGCTGAGAGGAAACTGTATGTCCTCGAGACGGCTGTGCCGCCTCAACCCGCTCCGAACGCTGCAAGGGCGGTTCGTGATGCCTATGAAAAGCACGTCAATGATAGCATTGATGTCGCTTGCCTGATGCTAGCGTCTATGACGCCACCGCTGCAGCGTCAGCATGAGGATATGTCGGCTATAGAAATTATAGCGAACCTCAAGATGCTGTATGCTGCACAGGCGAGGACAGAACGCTATAATCTGACGAAGCTCTTCTTTCAGAGCAAACTGGCTGAAGGGAGCCCAGTGGGAGCTCACGTGCTCAAGATGATTGGGCACAAGGAGGCTCTGGAGAAACTGGGGCATACCATCAACCAGGAGCTTGCTGTAGATATTATTCTGCAGTCTCTCCCGCCTTCTTTCGATGCGTTCATTATTAACTTTAATATGAACAAAATCGATTGTACTCCGGCAGAGCTGCTGAATATGCTCTTGACTACTGAGGAAACTCTGAAGGGAAAGCCTTCAACCTCTGTCTTGATGGTTCCTTCGAGGAACAAGAAGAAGGGGAAGAAGGGCAAGGCCCCTGTCAAGAACTACAGTAAGGCTCTGAAACAAAAGGTGAAGCGGGCGAAGGACAACAGGTGTTTCCACTGTGGCCAGCTGGGTCACTGGAAAAAGGACTGTAAAGCGCTCCAAGGAGATAAGAGGGGAAGCATCGCTTCTGGCTCAGGTATATTTGTGACTGAGGTCATGTTATCTTCTTCTTCTATTTCATGGGTGTTGGACACTGCATGTGGAGTTCACATTTGTTCAAATGTACAGGAACTCAAGAGAAGAAGGCAGGTGGGACAGCATGAGGTAGACCTACGCGTTGGAAACGGGGCACGGGTTGCTGCTGTTGCTGTAGGAGACTATTTCATTTCTTTACCATCTGGCATTGTATTGGAATTAAACAATTGTTATTTTGTACCGAGTATCACCAAAAATATTATCTCTATTCCTACTCTTGTCAGGAAAGGATTTGCCTTTGAATGCAACATTTCAAAGTGTGTTTTATCTTATGATAATATTGTTTATGGAACTGGTTCAATTAACAATGGGTTATTCATGTTGGACATGGAATATTCTGTACAAAACATTGATAATAAGAAAGCCAAGTATGCTGATGACAGCACCTTGTTATGGCATAGTCGTTTAGGCCATATTAACAAGAAGCGCATTAAGCGGTTGCATGATCATGGACTGCTGGGATCATTCTCCTATGAGGAGATTGATACATGCAAAGCTTGTTTAATGGGTAAAATGACGAAGTCACCTTTTCCTAACAAAGGTCAAAGGGCTTCAGGTTTACTTGACCTTATACACAGTGATGTGTGTGGGCCGTTTAGTAAACATGCCAGAGGTGGCTATCAGTACTTCATTACCTTTACTGACGATTTCAGTAGGTATGGTTATGTCTATCTTATGAGACATAAGAGTGAATCTTTTGACAAGTTCAAAGAGTTCAAAAATGAAGTACAGAATCAGCTAGGCCGAAATATCAAGGCACTTCGTTCTGATCGAGGTGGAGAATACTTGAGTCATGCGTTTACTGACTATCTGAAGGAGCGTGGGATTATCTCACAGCTCACTCCGCCAGGAACACCGCAATGGAATGGTGTGTCCGAGAGGAGAAATAGAACGTTACTTGATATGGTTCGTTCTATGATGAGTCAGGCTACTCTACCTTACTCCTTTTGGGGATTTGCACTGGAAACAGCTGCAAAGGTACTAAACCGAGTGCCATCCAAGGCAGTTTCAAAGGCGCCATATGAGTTATGGTATGGGAAACAGCCGAGCTTGACATTTATCAGGATCTGGGGTTGCGAGGCTTATGTCAAAAAGCTCGCCTCTGGGAAACTGGAGAGCAGATCTGAGAAATGTATCTTTGTCGGTTACCCTAAGGAAACTAAGGGTTATTATTTCTTCGATCCCAAAGAGAACAAAGTATTTGTTGCTCGGACGGCCATATTTCTTGAGAAGGAGTTTCTTCTACAAGAGGCCAGTGGGAGAGAAATAAAGCTGGATGAGAATCCAGAGGAAGGACAAAGTAGTCAAGCGCAGTTGGATGAGCCTGAGCCGGTGGATCAGGTTACTGAACAACCTGAGGCTCAGATATCACGGGAACCGCGAAGATCGGGAAGGATCCGTCGACAGCCTGAGCGCTATGACGGAGTCTACATCATTGAAAATGATGAACCCCTCACTTATGCGGATGCGGTCAGTGGACCGGAGTCAGCTAGATGGCTTGAAGCTATGCGAGCCGAGATGGACTCCATGTCAGATAACCAAGTCTGGGATTTGGTTGATCCGCCTCCGGGAGTAATCCCTATAGGCTGTAAATGGATCTTCAAGAAGAAGATTGACATGGATGGTAACGTCGTTACCTATAAAGGCAGGCTAGTTGCGAAAGGTTTCAAACAAATCTACGGGATAGATTATGATGAAACTTTTTCACCTGTAGCCATGTTCAAGTCTATTCGGATTCTTTTCGCGATAGCTGCATATTATGATTATGAGATCTGGCAAATGGATGTGAAAACAGCTTTCCTGAATGGAAATCTGAATGAGGATGTGTATATGACACAACCTGAAGGTTTCACTAATCCATCAGATCGTCATAAAATATGCAAGTTAAAGAGGTCCATTTATGGACTGAAACAAGCATCTAGAAGCTGGAATATTCGTTTTGATGAATCAATCTCTGAGTTTGGTTTCATCAAGAACGAAGATGACTCGTGTGTATATAAGAGGTTTAGTGGGAGCGTGATTACATTCCTAGTCCTCTACGTCGATGACATCTTGATCATTGGAAATGATATTCCAGAAATGCATGCGGTTAAGGCATGGCTAAGGAAATGTTTCCAGATGAAAGATTTAGGAGAAGCAGCCTATGTGTTAGGTGTGAAGATCTACAGGGATAGATCTAAGAGGCTTCTCGGGCTATGCCAAAGTACTTACATCGATAAGGTCCTGGAAAGATTCCATTTAGAGAAATCTAAAAGGGGATATCTTCCAGTCAGACATGGTCTGAATCTTTCGAAGAGTCAGTGTCCACAAACACAGACTGAGAAAGATGAAATGGACAATACGCCTTATGCTTCGGCTATTGGGTCCATTATGTATGCGATGTTGTGTACTCGCCCAGACGTCGCTTACGGGTTAAGCGTGACCACTCGTTTCCAAAGTAATCCAGGACAGGCACACTGGATTGCAGTCAAGAACATCTTAAAATATCTGCGGAGGACCAAAGATATGTTCTTGATATATGGTGGTCAGGAAGAACTCAGTATAGAAGGATATACTGACGCTTCGTTCCAGTCGGACCAGGATGATTTCCGATCGCAATCAGGCTATGTTTTTAGCTTGAATGGTGGAGCAGTGGTGTGGAAGAGTTTCAAACAGTCAACTGTTGCTGATTCCACAACAGAAGCCGAGTATGTTGCAGCCTCGGAAGCATCTAAGGAGGCAGTTTGGATTCGTAAGTTCGTGAGAGAACTTGGTGTTGTTCCTTCGAGTGTCGATCCTTTGGTTATCTTCTGTGATAACACTGGAGCCATCGCACAAGCAAAGGAACCACGGTCGCACCAGAAGTCCAAGCACATACAGAGACGGTTTCACTTGATCCGGGAGATCATTGATCGTGGCGAGATCAAAATTTGCAAGGTTCATACAGATGACAATCTGGCTGACCCGCTTACCAAGCCTCTGGCGCAGCAGAAGCATGAGAAGCACTGTAATAACATGGGTTTGAGATTTCTCAACCATTAGATTAAGTGCAAGTGGGAGATTATTGGGGTATGCCCTTAAGGCTAATGTTTGAGGACTTGGGATTGTAATAGTATCATTGTATAAATTCTTAAGTTTATAAAGGCAATGGTTGTTATTCAGGTTGTTACCTTGTCTGCTGTAATAAGTGTACTACTGAATAATGTCTCAAAGCTGTTCAGCTAGGCTGACATGCACTGATGTCCTTAGTCGATATATCTTGGTGAACATGAGACAGCCTTGATATGGTTAAGACTAATATGTGTTCTAATCTTATAGGATGCTTCGAGCATGGAATAAGATGTAGACTCATGGGTACATTGGATGTACTGGACAGACCCTACTAGGATATTCAATTGCTTGTCACAATGTGAATAATCCTTGTATGCTACAAGTGGCACATGTCCTTTGACTTGAGATCACTTGTGTTTCTAAATGATGATTGTCATTGTTTTGAGGTAGTTCAATATCATTTGAAACATAATGATTATAAACTATCTTGGATAATGATCATGAGTCAGGTTAGGACACTAGTGATAGACATAGGATTGCCGTCTCCTTGTTTAAGGAGTGTGATGTTCTAAAGGGGCCCCCCTGAATGAGATGATTGAGAATAGTGTATGGCCATACCCAGGTGACTATGTTCATCTGATCTAATCATGCTCATCATATTGGAGTCATAGGCTTAACACGCTTGTCCAATAAGAACATCCAGTGGCAAAGGAAACATGTATGCCTAGTGAGTTGATTCACACTTGTGCTGTGATTTGGGTGAAGTCTTGGAAGACTCTTTCCTTTATATCGGGAGACAGTGATGTGTTGCTAGATACCCCTCACTGATCGTGATAACGTAAGTTATCGTTACCGACATTTAAAGGAAACCCTTAGGGTCGCACAATTTGATGATATGGCTTGCTTAAGTCAGATCGTGTGGACTGAATTGTTTGGATTCAGTTTAAAGGAGTTTAAACTCTGATTGTAAGTGAGATCTGGTCTGATCATGTTTGATTGATTAGGGCATGAGATCGGTAAGCTTCGATCGAGAGAAGTGATGCTAGATCAGTGAGATCAGATGCATCAAAAGATCAACGGTTAGATCTTGAACCATTTGGTTCAGAGAGAGATCTAGACCATGGCTTGGGTTGTTTTGGTTTTGTCATTGAACCAAAAGGCGTTGGACCGAATTCCATTGAACCGGTTCACACATGTGTGAATGGTTGGTTCAAGGTGGAAGCGTTTTAGGGCGGTTTGCTTTGAGTGGGCGAAAGCTTCATGACTTTCCATATTGGGAAATCATGTAACGCCTCATCTAAAAAAAACGCCTCAACGCATGTTGTCTTCTTGCTTGGTCGTCTATCCATTCGTGAAGAGGTTGGTTTTGACGAAAAGAGGAAGAGCTTCATCGCCCTAGCCGAAAGTGTTCTTCATCTCCTTCATACGACAAGAGGACAAGAGCCTTGAAGCCTTGCTAGCACAAGGACGACAAGGAGTGAGCCAACTTCATCTTGTGTGTGGCACACTTTGGAGGAGACCCCTATCGTTCTCTAGCTTCCAAGCCGACTCCTTCTTCATGGCTATGGTAAAAGATCTTAACTTGATCTTTGAATTGAAAGAAGTTGATTATATAGACATACTACATGCGATCCTATGCAAACCCTATTTCCGCCCATGCGAAATCTTATGTTGCGCATGTTTAGGGTTTCCCCCCATATTCTAGGGGACCTTTCACAAACAAGATCAAAATCGATTTTAAGATTAAGATTAAAAAGAAGATAAAGATAAATATCATAAGATGAAGTTTGAAATCATGATTAAAATGAAGATCAACAACATAATCATGAACAAAATCAATATTAAATTAAGATTGTAAAATGAAAATGATCAAATTTGGATCATAATCAAGATCAACATCCTCATCATTAAAAGATCAAGATAAATATAAATATTAATATCAAGATTGAAAATCAATATTACCACGGAGATCAAAATCGAGTTTAAGATGAATAATAGGAGCAAGATAAAGTTGAAGATTATAAGATTAAAATTGAAATCTGAGATCAAAACTGAGATCAAAATGAAAATGAACATAATTATCAAGAATAAGATCAATGTTATAATTAAGAATGAGAATAAGATTAATAACAATTAAAGAACATAATCGAGTTCAAAATTTTCATCATTATTAGATCAATATCAATATCAATAACAATATCAAGATTGAAGACCAAGTTTACAAACAAGATCAAAATCGAGTTTAAGATTAAGATTAAAAAGAAGATAAAGATAAATAACATAAGATGAAGTTTGAAATCATGATTAAAATGAAGATCAACAACATAATCATGAACAAAATCAATATTAAATTAAGATTACAAAATGATAAAGATCAAATATGGATCATAATCAAGATCAACATCCTCATCATTAAAAGATCAAGATAAATATAAATATTAATATCAAGATTGAAAATCAATATTACCACGGAGATCAAAATCGAGTTTAAGAAGAATATTAGGAGCAAGATAAAGTTAAAGATTATAAGATTAAAACTGAAATCTGAGATCAAAATGAAAATGAACATAATTATCAAGAATAAGATCAATGTTATAATTAAGAATGAGAATAAGATTAATAACAATTAAAGAACATAATCGAGTTCAAAATTTTCATCATTATTAGATCAATATCAATATCAATAACAATATCAAGATTGAAGATCAAGTTTACAAACAAGATCAAAATCGAGTTTAAGATTAAGATTAAAAAGAAGATAAAGATAAATATCATAAGATGAAGTTTGAAATCATGATTAAAATGAAGATCAACATCATAATCATGAACAAAATCAATATTAAATTAAGATTGTAAAATGATAAACATCAAATATGGATCATAATCAAGATCAACATCCTCATCATTAAAAGATCAAGATAAATATAAATATTAATATCAAGATTGAAAATCAATATTACCACATAAATCAAAATCAAGTTTAAGATGAATATTAGGAGCAAGATAACGTTGAAGATTATAAGATTCAAACTGAAATCTGAGATCAAAACTGAGATCAAAATGAAAATGAACATAATTATCAAGAATAAGATCAATGTTATAATTAAGAATGAGAATAAGATTAATAACAATTAAAGAACATAATCGAGTTCAAAATTTTTATCATTATTAGATCAATATCAATATCAATAACAATATCAAGATTGAAGACCAAGTTTACAAACAAGATCAAAATCGAGATTAAGATTAAGATTAAAAAGAAGATAAAGATAAAAATCATAATATGAAGATTGAAATCATGATTGAAATCATGATTAAAATCAAGATCAACATCATGATCATGAACAAAATCAATATTAAATTAAGATTGCAAAAGGATAAAAATCAAATATGGATCATAATCAAGATCAACATCCTCATCATTAAAAGATTAAGATAAATAAAAATATTAATATCAAGATTGAAAATCAATATTACCACAGAGATCAAAATCGATTTTAAGATGAATATTAGGAGCAAGATAAAGTTGAAGATTATAAGATTCAAACTGAAATCTGAGATCAAAACTGAGATCAAAATGAAAATGAATATAATTATCAAGAATAAGATCAATGTTATAATTAAGAATAAGAATAAGATTAATAACAATTAAAGAACATAATCGAGTTCAAAATTTTTATCATTATTAGATCAATATCAATATCAATAACAATATCAAGATTGAAGACCAAGTTTACAAACAAGATCAAAATCGAGTTTAAGATTAAGATTAAAAAGAAGATAAAGATAAAAATCATAATATGAAGATTGAAATCATGATTGAAATCATGATTAAAATGAAGATCAACATCATAATCATGAACAAAATCAATATTAAATTAAGATTGTAAAATGATAAACATCAAATATGGATCATAATCAAGATCAACATCCTCATCATTAAAAGATCAAGATAAATATAAATATTAATATCAAGATTGAAAATCAATATTACCACATAGATCAAAATCGAGTTTAAGATGAATATTAGGAGCAAGATAACGTTGAAGATTATAAGATTCAAACTGAAATCTGAGATTAAAACTGAGATCAAAATGAAAATGAACATAATTATCAAGAATAAGATCAATGTTATATTTAAGAATGAGAATAAGATTAATAACAATTAAAGAACATAATCGAGTTCAAAATTTTTATCATTATTAGATCAATATCAATATCAATAACAATATCAAGATTGAAGACCAAGTTTACAAACAAGATCAAAATCGAGATTAAGATTAAGATTAAAAAGAAGATAAAGATAAAAATCATAATATGAAGATTGAAATCATGATTGAAATCAAGATCAACATCATGATCATGAACAAAATCAATATTAAATTAAGATTGCTAAAGGATAAAAATCAAATATGGATCATAATCAAGATCAACATCCTCATCATTAAAAGATTAAGATAAATAAAAATATTAATATCAAGATTGAAAATCAATATTACCACAGAGATCAAAATCGATTTTAAGATGAATATTAGGAGCAAGATAAAGTTGAAGATTATAAGATTCAAACTGAAATCTGAGATCAAAACTGAGATCAAAATGAAAATGAACATAATTATCAAGAATAAGATCAATGTTATAATTAAGAATGAGAATAAGATTAATAACAATTAAAGAACATAATCGAGTTCAAAATTTTCATCATTATTAGATCAATATCAATATCAATAACAATATCAAGATTGAAGACCAAGTTTACAAACAAGATCAAAATCGAGTTTAAGATTAAGATTAAAAAGAAGATAAAGATAAATATCATAAGATGAAGTTTGAAATCATGATTAAAATGAAGATTAAAATCAAGATCAACATCATGATCATGAACAAAATCAATATTAAATTAAGATTGCAAAAGGATAAACATCAAATATAGATCATAATCAAGATCAACATCCTCATCATTAAAAGATCAAGATAAATATAAATATTAATATCAAGATTGAAAATCAATATTACGACATAGATCAAAATCGAGTTTAAGATGAATATTAGGAGCAAGATAACGTTGAAGATTATAAGATTCAAACTGAAATCTGAGATTAAAACTGAGATCAAAATGAAAATGAACATAATTATCAAGAATAAGATCAATGTTATATTTAAGAATGAGAATAAGATTAATAACAATTAAAGAACATAATCGAGTTCAAAATTTTTATCATTATTAGATCAATATCAATATCAATAACAATATCAAGATTGAAGACCAAGTTTACAAACAAGATCAAAATCGAGATTAAGATTAAGATTAAAAAGAAGATAAAGATAAAAATCATAATATGAAGATTGAAATCATGATTGAAATCAAGATCAACATCATGATCATGAACAAAATCAATATTAAATTAAGATTGCTAAAGGATAAAAATCAAATATGGATCATAATCAAGATCAACATCCTCATCATTAAAAGATTAAGATAAATAAAAATATTAATATCAAGATTGAAAATCAATATTACCACAGAGATCAAAATCGATTTTAAGATGAATATTAGGAGCAAGATAAAGTTGAAGATTATAAGATTCAAACTGAAATCTGAGATCAAAACTGAGATCAAAATGAAAATGAACATAATTATCAAGAATAAGATCAATGTTATAATTAAGAATGAGAATAAGATTAATAACAATTAAAGAACATAATCGAGTTCAAAATTTTCATCATTATTAGATCAATATCAATATCAATAACAATATCAAGATTGAAGACCAAGTTTACAAACAAGATCAAAATCGAGTTTAAGATTAAGATTAAAAAGAAGATAAAGATAAATATCATAAGATGAAGTTTGAAATCATGATTAAAATGAAGATTAAAATCAAGATCAACATCATGATCATGAACAAAATCAATATTAAATTAAGATTGCAAAAGGATAAACATCAAATATAGATCATAATCAAGATCAACATCCTCATCATTAAAAGATCAAGATAAATATAAATATTAATATCAAGATTGAAAATCAATATTACGACATAGATCAAAATCGAGTTTAAGATGAATATTAGGAGCAAGATAACGTTGAAGATTATAAGATTCAAACTGAAATCTGAGATCAAAACTGAGATCAAAATGAAAATGAACATAATTATCAAGAATAAGATCAATGTTATAATTAAGAATGAGAATAAGATTAATAACAATTAAAGAACATAATCGAGTTCAAAATTTTTATCATTATTAGATCAATATCAATATCAATAACAATATCAAGATTGAAGACCAAGTTTACAAACAAGATCAAAATCGAGTTTAAGATTAAGATTAAAAAGAAGATAAAGATAAAAATCATAAGATGAAGATTGAAATCATGATTGAAATCATGATTACAATCAAGATCAACATCATGATCATGAACAAAATCAATATTAAATTAAGATTGCAAAAGGATAAACATCAAATATGGATCATAATCAAGATCAACATCCTCATCATTAAAAGATCAAGATAAATATAAATATTAATATCAAGATTGTAAATCAATATTACCACGGAGATCAAAATCGAGTTTAAGAAGAATATTAGGAGCAAGATAAAGTTAAAGATTATAAGATTAAAACTGAAATCTGAGATCAAAACTGAGATCAAAATAAAAATGAACATAATTATCAAGAATAAGATCAATGTTATAATTAAGAATGAGAATAAGATTAATAACAATTAAAGAACATAATCGAGTTCAAAATTTTCATCATTATTAGATCAATATCAATATCAATAACAATATCAAGATTGAAGACCAAGTTTACAAACAAGATCAAAATCGAGTTTAAGATTAAGATTAAAAAGAAGATAAAGATAAATATCATAAGTTGAAGTTTGAAATCATGATTAAAATGAAGATCAACATCATAATCATGAACAAAATCAATATTAAATTAAGATTGTAAAATGATAAACATCAAATATGGATCATAATCAAGATCAACATCCTCATCATTAAAAGATCAAGATAAATATAAATATTAATATCAAGATTGAAAATCAATATTACCACATAGATCAAAATCGAGTTTAAGATGAATATTAGGAGCAAGATAACGTTGAAGATTATAAGATTCAAACTGAAATCTGAGATCAAAACTGAGATCAAAATGAAAATGAACATAATTATCAAGAATAAGATCAATGTTATAATTAAGAATGAGAATAAGATTAATAACAATTAAAGAACATAATCGAGTTCAAAATTTTTATCATTATTAGATCAATATCAATATCAATAACAATATCAAGATTGAAGACCAAGTTTACAAACAAGATCAAAATCGAGATTAAGATTAAGATTAAAAAGAAGATAAAGATAAAAATCTTAATATGAAGATTGAAATCATGATTGAAATCATGATTAAAATCAAGATCAACATCATGATCATGAACAAAATCAATATTAAATTAAGATTGCAAAAGGATAAAAATCAAATAAGGATCATAATCAAGATCAACATCCTCATCATTAAAAGATTAAGATAAATAAAAATATTAATATCAAGATTGAAAATAAATATTACCACAGAGATCAAAATCGATTTTAAGATGAATATTAGGAGCAAGATAAAGTTGAAGATTATAAGATTATAACTGAAATCTGAGATCAAAACTGAAATAAAAAAGAAAATGAACATAATTATCAAGAATAAGATCAATGTAATAATTAAGAATGAGAATAAGATTAATAACAATTAAAGATCATAATCGAGTTCAAAATTTTCATCATTTTTAGATCAATATTAATATCAATAACAATATCAAGATTGAAGACCAAGTTTACAAACAAGATCAAAATCGAGTTTAAGATTAAGATTAAAAAGAAGATAAAGATAAATATCATAAGATGAAGTTTGAAATCATGATTAAAATGAAGATTAAAATCAAGATCAACATCATGATCATGAACAAAATCAATATTAAATTAAGATTGCAAAAGGATAAACATCAAATATGGATCATAATCAAGATCAACATCCTCATCATTAAAAGATCAAGATAAATATAAATATTAATATCAAGATTGAAAATCAATATTACGACATAGATCAAAATCGAGTTTAAGATGAATATTAGGAGCAAGATAACGTTGAAGATTATAAGATTCAAACTGAAATCTGAGATCAAAACTGAGATCAAAATGAAAATGAACATAATTATCAAGAATAATATCAATGTTATAATTAAGAATGAGAATAAGATTAATAACAATTAAAGAACATAATCGAGTTCAAAATTTTTATCATTATTAGATCAATATCAATATCAATAACAATATCAAGATTGAAGACCAAGTTTACAAACAAGATCAAAATCGAGATTAAGATTAAGATTAAAAAGAAGATAAAGATAAAAATCATAATATGAAGATTGAAATCATGATTGAAATCATGATTAAAATCAAGATAAACATCATGATCATGAACAAAATCAATATTAAATTAAGATTGCAAAAGGATAAAAATCAAATATGGATCATAATCAAGATCAACATCCTCATCATTAAAAGATTAAGATAAATAAAAATATTAATATCAAGATTGAAAATCAATATTACCACAGAGATCAAAATCGATTTTAAGATGAATATTAGGAGCAAGATAAAGTTGAAGATTATAAGATTCAAACTGAAATCTGAGATCAAAACTGAGATCAAAATGAAAATGAACATAATTATCAAGAATAAGATCAATGTTATAATTAAGAATGAGAATAAGATTAATAACAATTAAAGAACATAATCGAGTTCAAAATTTTTATCATTATTAGATCAATATCAATATCAATAACAATATCAAGATTGAAGACCAAGTTTACAAACAAGATCAAAATCGAGTTTAAGATTAAAATTAAAAAGAAGATAAAGATAAAAATCATAATATGAAGATTGAAATCATGATTGAAATCATGATTAAAATCAAGATCAACATCATGATCATGAACAAATTCAATATTAAATTAAGATTGCAAAATGATAAACATCAAATATGGATCATAATCAAGATCAACATCCTCATCATTAAAAGATCAAGATAAATATAAATATTAATATCAAGATTGAAAATCAATATTACGACATAGATCAAAATCGAGTTTAAGATGAATATTAGGAGCAAGATAAAATTGAAGATTATAAGATTAAAACTGAAATCTGAGATCAAAACTGAGATAAAAATGAAAATGAACATAATTATCAAGAATAAGATCAATGTTATAATTAAGAGTGAGAATAAGATTAATAACAATTAAAGATCATAATCGAGTTTAAAATTTTCATCATTATTAGATCAATATCAATATCAATAACAATATCAAGATTGAAGACCAAGTTTACAAACAAGATCAAAATCGAGTTTAAGATTAAGATTAAAAAGAAGATAAAGATAAAAATCATAAGATGAAGATTGAAATCATGATTGAAATCATGATTAAAATCAAGATCAACATCATGATCATGAACAAAATCAATATTAAATTAAGATTGCAAACGGATAAACATCAAATATGGATCATAATCAAGATCAACATCCTCATCAATAAAAGATCAAGATAAATATAAATATTAATATCAAGATTGAAAATCAATATTACGACATAGATCAAAATCGAGTTTAAGATGAATATTAGGAGCAAGATAACGTTGAAGATTATAAGATTCAAACTGAAATCTGAGATCAAAACTGAGATCAAAATGAAAATGAACATAATTATCAAGAATAAGATCAATGTTATAATTAAGAATGAGAATAAGATTAATAACAATTAAAGAACATAATCGAGTTCAAAATTTTTATCATTATTAGATCAATATCAATATCAATAACAATATCAAGATTGAAGACCAAGTTTACAAACAAGATCAAAATCGAGTTTAAGATTAAGATTAAAAAGAAGATAAAGATAAAAATCATAAGATGAAGATTGAAATCATGATTGAAATCATGATTACAATCAAGATCAACATCATGATCATGAACAAAATCAATATTAAATTAAGATTGCAAAAGGATAAACATCAAATATGGATCATAATCAAGATCAACATCCTCATCATTAAAAGATCAAGATAAATATAAATATTAATATCAAGATTGAAAATCAATATTACCACGGAGATCAAAATCGAGTTTAAGAAGAATATTAGGAGCAAGATAAAGTTAAAGATTATAAGATTAAAATTGAAATCTGAGATCAAAACTGAGATCAAAATGAAAATGAACATAATTATCAAGAATAAGATCAATGTTATAATTAAGAATGAGAATAAGATTAATAACAATTAAAGAACATAATCAAGTTCAAAATTTTTATCATTATTAGATCAATATCAATATCAATAACAATATCAAGATTGAAGACCAAGTTTACAAACAAGATCAAAATCGAGATTAAGATTAAGATTAAAAAGAAGATAAAGATAAAAATCATAATATGAAGATTGAAATCATGATTGAAATCATGATTAAAATCAAGATCAACATCATGATCATGAACAAAATCAATATTAAATTAAGATTGCAAAAGGATAAACATCAAATATGGATCATAATCAAGATCAACATCCTCATCAATAAAAGATCAAGATAAATATAAATATTAATATCAAGATTGAAAATCAATATTACGACATAGATCAAAATCGAGTTTAAGATGAATATTAGGAGCAAGATAACGTTGAAGATTATAAGATTCAAACTGAAATCTGAGATCAAAACTGAGATCAAAATGAAAATGAACATAATTATCAAGAATAAGATCAATGTTATAATTAAGAATGAGAATAAGATTAATAACAATTAAAGATCATAATCGAGTTTAAAATTTTTATCATTATTAGATCAATATCAATATCAATAACAATATCAAGATTGAAGACCAAGTTTACAAACAAGATCAAAATCGAGTTTAAGATTAAGATTAAAAAGAAGATAAAGATAAAAATCATAATATGAAGATTGAAATCATGATTAAAATCAAGATCAACATCATGATCATGAACAAATTCAATATTAAATTAAGATTGCAAAATGATAAACATCAAATATGGATCATAATCAAGATCAACATCCTCATCATTAAAAGATCAAGATAAATATAAATATTAATATCAAGATTGAAAATCAATATTACCACAGAGATCAAAATCGAGTTTAAGATGAATATTAGGAGCAAGATAAAATTGAAGATTATAAGATTAAAACTGAAATCTGAGATCAAAACTGAGATAAAAATGAAAATGAACATAATTATCAAGAATAAGATCAATGTTATAATTAAGAATGAGAATAAGATTAATAACAATTAAAGATCATAATCGAGTTTAAAATTTTCATCATTATTAGATCAATATCAATATCAATAACAATATCAAGATTGAAGACCAAGTTTACAAACAAGATCAAAATCGAGTTTAAGATTAAGATTAAAAAGAAGATAAAGATAAAAATCATAAGATGAAGATTGAAATCATGATTGAAATCATGATTAAAATCAAGATCAACATCATGATCATGAACAAAATCAATATTAAATTAAGATTGCAAACGGATAAACATCAAATATGGATCATAATCAAGATCAACATCCTCATCAATAAAAGATCAAGATAAATATAAATATTAATATCAAGATTGAAAATCAATATTACGACATAGATCAAAATCGAGTTTAAGATGAATATTAGGAGCAAGATAACGTTGAAGATTATAAGATTCAAACTGAAATCTGAGATCAAAACTGAGATCAAAATGAAAATGAACATAATTATCAAGAATAAGATCAATGTTATAATTAAGAATGAGAATAAGATTAATAACAATTAAAGATCATAATCGAGTTTAAAATTTTCATCATTATTAGATCAATATCAATATCAATAACAATATCAAGATTGAAGACCAAGTTTACAAACAAGATCAAAATCGAGTTTAAGATTAAGATTAAAAAGAAGATAAAGATAAAAATCATAATATGAAGATTGAAATCATGATTAAAATCAAGATCAACATCATGATCATGAACAAATTCAATATTAAATTAAGATTGCAAAATGATAAACATCAAATATGGATCATAATCAAGATCAACATCCTCATCATTAAAAGATCAAGATAAATATAAATATTAATATCAAGATTGAAAATCAATATTACCACAGAGATCAAAATCGAGTTTAAGATGAATATTAGGAGCAAGATAAAATTGAAGATTATAAGATTAAAACTGAAATCTGAGATCAAAACTGAGATAAAAATGAAAATGAACATAATTATCAAGAATAAGATCAATGTTATAATTAAGAATGAGAATAAGATTAATAACAATTAAAGATCATAATCGAGTTTAAAATTTTCATCATTATTAGATCAATATCAATATCAATAACAATATCAAGATTGAAGACCAAGTTTACAAACAAGATCAAAATCGAGTTTAAGATTAAGATTAAAAAGAAGATAAAGATAAAAATCATAAGATGAAGATTGAAATCATGATTGAAATCATGATTAAAATCAAGATCAACATCATGATCATGAACAAAATCAATATTAAATTAAGATTGCAAACGGATAAACATCAAATATGGATCATAATCAAGATCAACATCCTCATCAATAAAAGATCAAGATAAATATAAATATTAATATCAAGATTGAAAATCAATATTACGACATAGATCAAAATCGAGTTTAAGATGAATATTAGGAGCAAGATAACGTTGAAGATTATAAGATTCAAACTGAAATCTGAGATCAAAACTGAGATCAAAATGAAAATGAACATAATTATCAAGAATAAGATCAATGTTATAATTAAGAATGAGAATAAGATTAATAACAATTAAAGAACATAATCGAGTTCAAAATTTTTATCATTATTAGATCAATATCAATATCAATAACAATATCAAGATTGAAGACCAAGTTTACAAACAAGATAAAAATCGAGTTTAAGATTAAGATTAAAAAGAAGATAAAGATAAAAATCATAAGATGAAGATTGAAATCATGATTGAAATCATGATTACAATCAAGATCAACATCATGATCATGAACAAAATCAATATTAAATTAAGATTGCAAAAGGATAAACATCAAATATGGATCATAATCAAGATCAACATCCTCATCATTAAAAGATCAAGATAAATATAAATATTAATATCAAGATTGAAAATCAATATTACCACGGAGATCAAAATCGAGTTTAAGAAGAATATTAGGAGCAAGATAAAGTTAAAGATTATAAGATTAAAACTGAAATCTGAGATCAAAACTGAGATCAAAATGAAAATGAACATAATTATCAAGAATAAGATCAATGTTATAATTAAGAATGAGAATAAGATTAATAACAATTAAAGAACATAATCGAGTTCAAAATTTTCATCATTATTATATCAATATCAATATCAATAACAATATCAAGATTGAAGACCAAGTTTACAAACAAGATCAAAATCGAGTTTAAGATTAAGATTAAAAAGAAGATAAAGATAAAAATCATAAGATGAAGATTGAAATCATGATTGAAATCATGATTAAAATCAAGATCAACATCATGATCATGAACAAAATCAATATTAAATTAAGATTGCAAACGGATAAACATCAAATATGGATCATAATCAAGATCAACATCCTCATCAATAAAAGATCAAGATAAATATAAATATTAATATCAAGATTGAAAATCAATATTACGACATAGATCAAAATCGAGTTTAAGATGAATATTAGGAGCAAGATAACGTTGAAGATTATAAGATTCAAACTGAAATCTGAGATCAAAACTGAGATCAAAATGAAAATGAACATAATTATCAAGAATAAGATCAATGTTATAATTAAGAATGAGAATAAGATTAATAACAATTAAAGAACATAATCGAGTTCAAAATTTTTATCATTATTAGATCAATATCAATATCAATAACAATATCAAGATTGAAGACCAAGTTTACAAACAAGATAAAAATCGAGTTTAAGATTAAGATTAAAAAGAAAATAAAGATAAAAATCATAAGATGAAGATTGAAATCATGATTGAAATCATGATTACAATCAAGATCAACATCATGATCATGAACAAAATCAATATTAAATTAAGATTGCAAAAGGATAAACATCAAATATGGATCATAATCAAGATCAACATCCTCATCATTAAAAGATCAAGATAAATATAAATATTAATATCAAGATTGAAAATCAATATTACCACGGAGATCAAAATCGAGTTTAAGAAGAATATTAGGAGCAAGATAAAGTTAAAGATTATAAGATTAAAACTGAAATCTGAGATCAAAACTGAGATCAAAATGAAAATGAACATAATTATCAAGAATAAGATCAATGTTATAATTAAGAATGAGAATAAGATTAATAACAATTAAAGAACATAATCGAGTTCAAAATTTTCATCATTATTATATCAATATCAATATCAATAACAATATCAAGATTGAAGACCAAGTTTACAAACAAGATCAAAATCGAGTTTAAGATTAAGATTAAAAAGAAGATAAAGATAAAAATCATTAGATGAAGATTGAAATCAAGATTAAAATCAAGATCAACATCATGATCATGAACAAAATCAATATTAAATTAAGATTGCAAAAGGATAAACATCAAATATGGATCATAATCAAGATCAACATCCTCATCATTAAAAGATCAAGATAAATATAAATATTAATATCAAGATTGAAAATCAATATTACGACATAGATCAAAATCGAGTTTAATATGAATATTAGGAGCAAGATAACGTTGAAGATTATAAGATTCAAACTGAAATCTGAGATCAAAATGAAAATGAACATAATTATCAAGAATAAGATCAATGTTATAATTAAGAATGAGAATAAGATTAATAACAATTAAAGAACATAATCGAGTTCAAAATTTTTATCATTATTAGATCAATATCAATATCAATAACAATATCAAGATTGAAGACCAAGTTTACAAACAAGATCAAAATCGAGTTTAAGATTAAGATTAAAAAGAAGATATAGATAAAAATCATAATATGAAGATTGAAATCATGATTAAAATCAAGATCAACATCATGATCATGAACAAAATCAATATTAAATTAAGATTGCAAAAGGATAAACATCAAATATGGATCATAATCAAGATCAACATCCTCATCATTAAAAGATCAAGATAAATATAAATATTAATATCAAGATTGAAAATCAATATTACCACAGAGATCAAAATCGATTTTAAGATGAATATTAGGAGCAAGATAAAGTTGAAGATTATAAGATTCAAACTGAAATCTGAGATCAAAACTGAGATCAAAATGAAAATGAATATAATTATCAAGAATAAGATCAATGTTATAATTAAGAATGAGAATAAGATTAATAACAATTAAAGAACATAATCGAGTTCAAAATTTTTATCATTATTAGATCAATATCAATATCAATAAAAATATCAAGATTGAAGACCAAGTTTACAAACAAGATCAAAATCGAGTTTAAGATTAAGATTAAAAAGAAGATAAAGATAAAAATCATAATATGAAGATTGAAATCATGATTGAAATCATGATTAAAATCAAGATCAACATCATGATCATGAACAAATTCAATATTAAATTAAGATTGCAAAATGATAAACATCAAATATGGATCATAATCAAGATCAACATCCTCATCATTAAAAGATCAAGATAAATATAAATATTAATATCAAGATTGAAAATCAATATTACGACATAGATCAAAATCGAGTTTAAGATGAATATTAGGAGCAAGATAACGTTGAAGATTATAAGATTCAAACTGAAATCTGAGATCAAAACTGAGATCAAAATGAAAATGAACATAATTATCAAGAATAAGATAAATGTTATAATTAAGAATGAGAATAAGATTAATAACAATTAAAGAACATAATCGAGTTCAAAATTTTTATCATTATTAGATCAATATCAATATCAATAACAATATCAAGATTGAAGACCAAGTTTACAAACAAGATCAAAATCGAGTTTAAGATTAAGATTAAAAAGAAGATAAAGATAAAAATCATAATATGAAGATTGAAATCATGATTGAAATCATGATTAAAATCAAGATCAACATCATCATCATGAACAAAATCAATATTAAATTAAGATTGCAAAAGGTTAAACATCAAATATGGATCATAATCAAGATCAACATCCTCATCATTAAAAGATCAAGATAAATATAAATATTAATATCAAGATTGAAAATCAATATTACCACAGAGATCAAAATCGATTTTAAGATGAATATTAGGAGCAAGATAAAGTTGAAGATTATAAGATTCAAACTGAAATCTGAGATCAAAACTGAGATCAAAATGAAAATGAATATAATTATCAAGAATAAGATCAATGTTATAATTAAGAATGAGAATAAGATTAATAACAATTAAAGAACATAATCGAGTTCAAAATTTTTATCATTATTAGATCAATATCAATATCAATAAAAATATCAAGATTGAAGACCAAGTTTACAAACAAGATCAAAATCGAGTTTAAGATTAAGATTAAAAAGAAGATAAAGATAAAAATCATAATATGAAGATTGAAATCATGATTGAAATCATGATTAAAATCAAGATCAACATCATGATCATGAACAAATTCAATATTAAATTAAGATTGCAAAATGATAAACATCAAATATGGATCATAATCAAGATCAACATCCTCATCATTAAAAGATCAAGATAAATATAAATATTAATATCAAGATTGAAAATCAATATTACGACATAGATCAAAATCAAGTTTAAGATGAATATTAGGAGCAAGATAACGTTGAAGATTATAAGATTCAAACTGAAATCTGAGATCAAAACTGAGATCAAAATGAAAATGAACATAATTATCAAGAATAAGATCAATGTTATAATTAAGAATGAGAATAAGATTAATAACAATTAAAGAACATAATCGAGTTCAAAATTTTTATCATTATTAGATCAATATCAATATCAATAACAATATCAAAGATTGAAGACCAAGTTTACAAACAAGATCAAAATCGAGTTTAAGATTAAGATTAAAAAGAAGATAAAGATAAAAATCATAATATGAAGATTGAAATCATGATTAAAATCAAGATCAACATCATGATCATGAACAAAATCAATATTAAATTAAGATTGCAAAAGGATAAACATCAAATATGGATCATAATCAAGATCAACATCCTCATCATTAAAAGATCAAGATAAATATAAATATTAATATCAAGATTGAAAATCAATATTACCACAGAGATCAAAATCGATTTTAAGATGAATATTAGGAGCAAGATAAAGTTGAAGATTATAAGATTCAAACTGAAATCTGAGATCAAAACTGAGATCAAAATGAAAATGAATATAATTATCAAGAATAAGATAAATGTTATAATTAAGAATGAGAATAAGATTAATAACAATTAAAGAACATAATCGAGTTCAAAATTTTTATCATTATTAGATCAATATCAATATCAATAAAAATATCAAGATTGAAGACCAAGTTTACAAACAAGATCAAAATCGAGTTTAAGATTAAGATTAAAAAGAAGATAAAGATAAAAATCATAATATGAAGATTGAAATCATGATTGAAATCATGATTAAAATCAAGATCAACATCATGATCATGAACAAATTCAATATTAAATTAAGATTGCAAAATGATAAACATCAAATATGGATCATAATCAAGATCAACATCCTCATCATTAAAAGATCAAGATAAATATAAATATTAATATCAAGATTGAAAATCAATATTACGACATAGATCAAAATCGAGTTTAAGATGAATATTAGGAGCAAGATAACGTTGAAGATTATAAGATTCAAACTGAAATCTGAGATCAAAACTGAGATCAAAATGAAAATGAACATAATTATCAAGAATAAGATCAATGTTATAATTAAGAATGAGAATAAGATTAATAACAATTAAAGAACATAATCGAGTTCAAAATTTTTATCATTATTAGATCAATATCAATATCAATAACAATATCAAGATTGAAGACCAAGTTTACAAACAAGATCAAAATCGAGTTTAAGATTAAGATTAAAAAGAAGATAAAGATAAAAATCATTATATGAAGATTGAAATCATGATTGAAATCATGATTAAAATCAAGATCAACATCATGATCATGAACAAAATCAATATTAAATTATGATTGCAAAAGGATAAACATCAAATATGGATCATAATCAAGATCAACATCCTCATCATTAAAAGATCAAGATAAATATAAATATTAATATCAAGATTGAAAATCAATATTACCACAGAGATCAAAATCGATTTTAAGATGAATATTAGGAGCAAGATAAAGTTGAAGATTATAAGACTCAAACTGAAATCTGAGATCAAAACTGAGATCAAAATGAAAATGAATATAATTATCAAGAATAAGATCAATGTTATAATTAAGAATGAGAATAAGATTAATAACAATTAAAGAACATAATCGAGTTCAAAATTTTTATCATTATTAGATCAATATCAATATCAATAACAATATCAAGATTGAAGACCAAGTTTACAAACAAGATCAAAATCGAGTTTAAGATTAAGATTAAAAAGAAGATAAAGATAAAAATCATAATATGAAGATTGAAATCATGATTGAAATCATGATTAAAATCAAGATCAACATCATGAACATGAACAAATTCAATATTAAATTAAGATTGCAAAATGATAAACATCAAATATGGATCATAATCAAGATCAACATCCTCATCATTAAAAGATCAAGATAAATATAAATATTAATATCAAGATTGAAAATCAATATTACCACAGAGATCAAAATCGAGTTTAAGATGAATATTAGGAGCAAGATAAAATTGAAGATTATAAGATTAAAACTGAAATCTGAGATCAAAACTGAGATAAAAATGAAAATGAACATGATTATCAAGAATAAGATCAATGTTATAATTAAGAATGAGAATAAGATTAATAACAATTAAAGATCATAATCGAGTTTAAAATTTTCATCATTATTAGATCAATATCAATATCAATAACAATATCAAGATTGAAGACCAAGTTTACAAACAAGATCAAAATCGAGTTTAAGATTAAGATTAAAAAGAAGATAAAGATAAATATCATAAGATGAAGTTTGAAATCATGAGTAAAATGAATATCAACATCATAATCATGAACAAAATCAATATTAAATTAAGATTGTAAAATGATAAACATCAAATATGGATCATAATCAAGATCAACATCCTCATCATTAAAAGATCAAGATAAATATAAATATTAATATCAAGATTGAAAATCAATATTACCACATAGATCAAAATCGAGTTTAAGATGAATATTAGGAGCAAGATAACGTTGAAGATTATAAGATTCAAACTGAAATCTGAGATCAAAACTGAGATCAAAATGAAAATGAACATAATTATCAAGAATAAGATCAATGTTATAATTAAGAATGAGAATAAGATTAATAACAATTAAAGAACATAATCGAGTTCAAAATTTTTATCATTATTAGATCAATATCAATATCAATAACACTATCAAGATTGAAGACCAAGTTTACAAACAAGATCAAAATCGAGATTAAGATTAAGATTAAAAAGAAGATAAAGATAAAAATCATAATATGAAGATTGAAATCATGATTGAAATCATGATTAAAATCAAGATCAACATCATGATCATGAACAAAATCAATATTAAATTAAGATTGCAAAAGGATAAACATCAAATATGGATCATAATCAAGATCAACATCCTCATCATTAAAAGATCAAGATAAATATAAATATTAATATCAAGATTGAAAATCAATATTACCACAGAGATCAAAATCGATTTTAAGATGAATATTAGGAGCAAGATAAAGTTGAAGATTATAAGATTCAAACTGAAATCTGAGATCAAAACTGAGATCAAAATGAAAATGAATATAATTATCAAGAATAAGATCAATGTTATAATTAAGAATGAGAATAAGATTAATAACAATTAAAGAACATAATCGAGTTCAAAATTTTTATCATTATTAGATCAATATCAATATCAATAACAATATCAAGATTGAAGACCAAGTTTACAAACAAGATCAAAATCGAGTTTAAGATTAAGATTAAAAAGAAGATAAAGATAAAAATCATAATATGAAGATTGAAATCATGATTGAAATCATGATTAAAATCAAGATCAACATCATGAACATGAACAAATTCAATATTAAATTAAGATTGCAAAATGATAAACATCAAATATGGATCATAATCAAGATCAACATCCTCATCATTAAAAGATCAAGATAAATATAAATATTAATATCAAGATTGAAAATCAATATTACCACAGAGATCAAAATCGAGTTTAAGATGAATATTAGGAGCAAGATAAAATTGAAGATTATAAGATTAAAACTGAAATCTGAGATCAAAACTGAGATAAAAATGAAAATGAACATGATTATCAAGAATAAGATCAATGTTATAATTAAGAATGAGAATAAGATTAATAACAATTAAAGATCATAATCGAGTTTAAAATTTTCATCATTATTAGATCAATATCAATATCAATAACAATATCAAGATTGAAGACCAAGTTTACAAACAAGATCAAAATCGAGTTTAAGATTAAGATTAAAAAGAAGATAAAGATAAATATCATAAGATGAAGTTTGAAATCATGAGTAAAATGAATATCAACATCATAATCATGAACAAAATCAATATTAAATTAAGATTGTAAAATGATAAACATCAAATATGGATCATAATCAAGATCAACATCCTCATCATTAAAAGATCAAGATAAATATAAATATTAATATCAAGATTGAAAATCAATATTACCACATAGATCAAAATCGAGTTTAAGATGAATATTAGGAGCAAGATAACGTTGAAGATTATAAGATTCAAACTGAAATCTGAGATCAAAACTGAGATCAAAATGAAAATGAACATAATTATCAAGAATAAGATCAATGTTATAATTAAGAATGAGAATAAGATTAATAACAATTAAAGAACATAATCGAGTTCAAAATTTTTATCATTATTAGATCAATATCAATATCAATAACACTATCAAGATTGAAGACCAAGTTTACAAACAAGATCAAAATCGAGATTAAGATTAAGATTAAAAAGAAGATAAAGATAAAAATCATAATATGAAGATTGAAATCATGATTGAAATCATGATTAAAATCAAGATCAACATCATGATCATGAACAAAATCAATATTAAATTAAGATTGCAAAAGGATAAACATCAAATATGGATCATAATCAAGATCAACATCCTCATCATTAAAAATTTAAGATAAATAAAAATATTAATATCAAGATTGAAAATCAATATTACCACAGAGATCAAAATCGATTTTAAGATGAATATTAGGAGCAAGATAAAGTTGAAGATTATAAGATTCAAACTGAAATCTGAGATCAAAACTGAGATCAAAATGAAAATGAATATAATTATCAAGAATAAGATCAATGTTATAATTAAGAATGAGAATAAGATTAATAACAATTAAAGAACATAATCGAGTTCAAAATTTTTATCATTATTAGATCTATATCAATATCAATAACAATATCAAGATTGAAGACCAAGTTTACAAACAAGATCAAAATCGAGTTTAAGATTAAGATTAAAAAGAAGATAAAGATAAAAATCATAATATGAAGATTGAAATCATGATTGAAATCATGATTAAAATCAAGATCAACATCATGATCATGAACAAATTCAATATTAAATTAAGATTGCAAAATGATAAACATCAAATATGGATCATAATCAAGATCAACATCCTCATCATTAAAAGATCAAGATAAATATAAATATTAATATCAAGATTGAAAATCAATATTACCACAAAGATCAAAATCGAGTTTAAGATGAATATTAGGAGCAAGATAAAATTGAAGATTATAAGATTAAAACTGAAATCTGAATCAAAATTGAGATAAAAATGAAAATGAACATAATTATCAAGAATAAGATCAATGTTATAATTAAGAATGAGAATAAGATTAATAACAATTAAAGATCATAATCGAGTTTAAAATTTTCATCATTATTACATCAATATCAATATCAATAACAATATCAAGATTGAAGACCAAGTTTACAAACAAGATCAAAATCGAGTTTAAGATTAAGATTAAAAAGAAGATAAAGATAAAAATCATAAGATGAAGATTGAAATCATGATTGAAATCATGATTAAAATCAAGATCAACATCATGATCATGAACAAAATCAATATTAAATTAAGATTGCAAAAGGATAAACATCAAATATGGATCATAATCAAGATCAACATCCTCATCATTAAAAGATCAAGATAAATATAAATATTAATATCAAGATTGAAAATCAATATTACGACATAGATCAAAATCGAGTTTAAGATGAATATTAGGAGCAAGATAACGTTGAAGATTATAAGATTCAAACTGAAATCTGAGATCAAAACTGAGATCAAAATGAAAATGAACATAATTATCAAGAATAAGATCAATGTTATAATTAAGAATGAGAATAAGATTAATAACAATTAAAGAACATAATCGAGTTCAAAATTTTTATCATTATTAGATCAATATCAATATCAATAACAATATCAAGATTGAAGACCAAGTTTTACAAACAAGATCAAAATCGAGTTTAAGATTAAGATTAAAAAGAAGATAAAGATAAAAATCATAAGATGAAGATTGAAATCATGATTACAATCAAGATCAACATCATGATCATGAACAAAATCAATATTAAATTAAGATTGCAAAAGGATAAAGTTAAAAAATATGGATCATAATCAAGATCAACATCCTCATCATTAAAAGATCAAGATAAATATAAATATTAATATCAAGATTGAAAATCAATATTACCACGGAGATCAAAATCGAGTTTAAGATGAATAATAGGAGCAAGATAAAGTTGAAGATTATAAGATTAAAATTGAAATCTGAGATCAAAACTGAGATCAAAATGAAAATGAACATAATTATCAAGAATAAGATCAATGTTATAATTAAGAATGAGAATAAGATTAATAACAATTAAAGAACATAATCGAGTTCAAAATTTTCATCATTATTAGATCAATATCAATATCAATAACAATATCAAGATTGAAGACCAAGTTTACAAACAAGATCAAAATCGAGTTTAAGATTAAGATTAAAAAGAAGATAAAGATAAATATCATAAGATGAAGTTTGAAATCATGATTAAAATGAAGATCAACAACATAATCATGAACAAAATCAATATTAAATTAAGATTACAAAATGATAAAGATCAAATATGGATCATAATCAAGATCAACATCCTCATCATTAAAAGATCAAGATAAATATAAATATTAATATCAAGATTGAAAATCAATATTACCACGGAGATCAAAATCGAGTTTAAGAAGAATATTATGAGCAAGATAAAGTTAAAGATTATAAGATTAAAACTGAAATCTGAGATCAAAACAGAGATCAAAATGAAAATGAACATAATTATCAAGAATAAGATCAATGTTATAATTAAGAATGAGAATAAGATTAATTACAATTAAAGAACATAATCGAGTTCAAAATTTTCATCATTATTAGATCAATATCAATATCAATAACAATATCAAGATTGAAGACCAAGTTTACAAACAAGATCAAAATCGAGTTTAAGATTAAGATTAAAAAGAAGATAAAGATAAATATCATAAGATGAAGTTTGAAATCATGATTAAAATGAAGATCAACATCATAATCATGAACAAAATCAATATTAAATTAAGATTGTAAAATGATAAACATCAAATATGGATCATAATCAAGATCAACATCCTCATCATTAAAAGATCAAGATAAATATAAATATTAATATCAAGATTGAAAATCAATATTACCACATAGATCAAAATCGAGTTTAAGATGAATATTAGGAGCAAGATAACGTTGAAGATTATAAGATTCAAACTGAAATCTGAGATCAAAACTGAGATCAAAATGAAAATGAACATAATTATCAAGAATAAGATCAATGTTATAATTAAGAATGAGAATAAGATTAATAACAATTAAAGAACATAATCGAGTTCAAAATTTTTATCATTATTAGATCAATATCAATATCAATAACAATATCAAGATTGAAGACCAAGTTTACAAACAAGATCAAAATCGAGATTAAGATTAAGATTAAAAAGAAGATAAAGATAAAAATCATAATATGAAGATTGAAATCATGATTAAAATCATGATTAAAATCAAGATCAACATCATGATCATGAACAAAATCAATATTAAATTAAGATTGCAAAAGGATAAAAATCAAATATGGATCATAATCAAGATCAACATCCTCATCATTAAAAGATTAAGATAAATAAAAATATTAATATCAAGATTGAAAATCAATATTACCACAGAGATCAAAATCGATTTTAAGATGAATATTAGGAGCAAGATAAAGTTGAAGATTATAAGATTCAAACTGAAATCTGAGATCAAAACTGAGATCAAAATGAAAATGAACATAATTATCAAGAATAAGATCAATGTTATAATTAAGAATGAGAATAAGATTAATAACAATTAAAGAACATAATCGAGTTCAAAATTTTCATCATTATTAGATCAATATCAATATCAATAACAATATCAAGATTGAAGACCAAGTTTACAAACAAGATCAAAATCGAGTTTAAGATTAAGATTAAAAAGAAGATAAAGATAAATATCATAAGATGAAGTTTGAAATCATGATTAAAATGAAGATTAAAATCAAGATCAACATCATGATCATGAACAAAATCAATATTAAATTAAGATTGCAAAAGGATAAACATCAAATATGGATCATAATCAAGATCAACATCCTCATCATTAAAAGATCAATATAAATATAAATATTAATATCAAGATTGAAAATCAATATTACGACATAGATCAAAATCGAGTTTAAGATGAATATTAGGAGCAAGATAACGTTGAAGATTATAAGATTCAAACTGAAATCTGAGATCAAAACTGAGATCAAAATGAAAATGAACATAATTATCAAGAATAAGATCAATGTTATAATTAAGAATGAGAATAAGATTAATAACAATTAAAGAACATAATCGAGTTCAAAATTTTTATCATTATTAGATCAATATCAATATCAATAACAATATCAAGATTGAAGACCAAGTTTACAAACAAGATCAAAATCGAGTTTAAGATTAAGATTAAAAAGAAGATAAAGATAAAAATCATAAGATGAAGATTGAAATCATGATTGAAATCATGATTACAATCAAGATCAACATCATGATCATGAACAAAATCAATATTAAATTAAGATTGCAAAAGGATAAACATCAAATATGGATCATAATCAAGATCAACATCCTCATCATTAAAAGATCAAGATAAATATAAATATTAATATCAAGATTGAAAATCAATATTACCACGGAGATCAAAATCGAGTTTAAGAAGAATATTAGGAGCAAGATAAAGTTAAAGATTATAAGATTAAAACTGAAATCTGAGATCAAAACTGAGATCAAAATGAAAATGAACATAATTATCAAGAATAAGATCAATGTTATAATTAAGAATGAGAATAAGATTAATAACAATTAAAGAACATAATCGAGTTCAAAATTTTCATCATTATTAGATCAATATCAATATCAATAACAATATCAAGATTGAAGACCAAGTTTACAAACAAGATCAAAATCGAGATTAAGATTAAGATTAAAAAGAAGATAAAGATAAAAATCATAATATGAAGATTGAAATCATGATTGAAATCATGATTAAAATCAAGATAAACATCATGATCATGAACAAAATCAATATTAAATTAAGATTGCAAAAGGATAAACATCAAATATGGATCATAATCAAGATCAACATCCTCATCATTAAAAGATCAAGATAAATATAAATATTAATATCAAGATTGAAAATCAATATTACGACATAGATCAAAATCGAGTTTAAGATGAATATTAGGAGCAAGATAACGTTGAAGATTATAAGATTCAAACTGAAATCTGAGATCAAAACTGAGATCAAAATGAAAATGAACATAATTATCAAGAATAAGATCAATGTTATAATTAAGAATGAGAATAAGATTAATAACAATTAAAGAACATAATCGAGTTCAAAATTTTTATCATTATTAGATCAATATCAATATCAATAACAATATCAAGATTGAAGACCAAGTTTACAAACAAGATCAAAATCGAGTTTAAGATTAAGATTAAAAAGAAGATAAAGATAAAAATCATAAGATGAAGATTGAAATCATGATTGAAATCATGATTACAATCAAGATCAACATCATGATCATGAACAAAATCAATATTAAATTAAGATTGCAAAAGGATAAACATCAAATATGGATCATAATCAAGATCAACATCCTCATCATTAAAAGATCAAGATAAATATAAATATTAATATCAAGATTGAAAATCAATATTACCACATAGATCAAAATCGAGTTTAAGATGAATATTAGGAGCAAGATAACGTTGAAGATTATAAGATTCAAACTGAAATCTGAGATCAAAACTGAGATCAAAATGAAAATGAACATAATTATCAAGAATAAGATCAATGTTATAATTAAGAATGAGAATAAGATTAATAACAATTAAAGAACATAATCGAGTTCAAAATTTTTATCATTATTAGATCAATATCAATATCAATAACAATATCAAGATTGAAGACCAAGTTTACAAACAAGATCAAAATCGAGATTAAGATTAAGATTAAAAAGAAGATAAAGATAAAAATCATAATATGAAGATTGAAATCATGATTAAAATCATGATTAAAATCAAGATCAACATCATGATCATGAACAAAATCAATATTAAATTAAGATTGCAAAAGGATAAAAATCAAATATGGATCATAATCAAGATCAACATCCTCATCATTAAAAGATTAAGATAAATAAAAATATTAATATCAAGATTGAAAATCAATATTACCACAGAGATCAAAATCGATTTTAAGATGAATATTAGGAGCAAGATAAAGTTGAAGATTATAAGATTCAAACTGAAATCTGAGATCAAAACTGAGATCAAAATGAAAATGAACATAATTATCAAGAATAAGATCAATGTTATAATTAAGAATGAGAATAAGATTAATAACAATTAAAGAACATAATCGAGTTCAAAATTTTCATCATTATTAGATCAATATCAATATCAATAACAATATCAAGATTGAAGACCAAGTTTACAAACAAGATCAAAATCGAGTTTAAGATTAAGATTAAAAAGAAGATAAAGATAAATATCATAAGATGAAGTTTGAAATCATGATTAAAATGAAGATTAAAATCAAGATCAACATCATGATCATGAACAAAATCAATATTAAATTAAGATTGCAAAAGGATAAACATCAAATATGGATCATAATCAAGATCAACATCCTCATCATTAAAAGATCAATATAAATATAAATATTAATATCAAGATTGAAAATCAATATTACGACATAGATCAAAATCGAGTTTAAGATGAATATTAGGAGCAAGATAACGTTGAAGATTATAAGATTCAAACTGAAATCTGAGATCAAAACTGAGATCAAAATGAAAATGAACATAATTATCAAGAATAAGATCAATGTTATAATTAAGAATGAGAATAAGATTAATAACAATTAAAGAACATAATCGAGTTCAAAATTTTTATCATTATTAGATCAATATCAATATCAATAACAATATCAAGATTGAAGACCAAGTTTACAAACAAGATCAAAATCGAGTTTAAGATTAAGATTAAAAAGAAGATAAAGATAAAAATCATAAGATGAAGATTGAAATCATGATTGAAATCATGATTACAATCAAGATCAACATCATGATCATGAACAAAATCAATATTAAATTAAGATTGCAAAAGGATAAACATCAAATATGGATCATAATCAAGATCAACATCCTCATCATTAAAAGATCAAGATAAATATAAATATTAATATCAAGATTGAAAATCAATATTACCACGGAGATCAAAATCGAGTTTAAGAAGAATATTAGGAGCAAGATAAAGTTAAAGATTATAAGATTAAAACTGAAATCTGAGATCAAAACTGAGATCAAAATGAAAATGAACATAATTATCAAGAATAAGATCAATGTTATAATTAAGAATGAGAATAAGATTAATAACAATTAAAGAACATAATCGAGTTCAAAATTTTCATCATTATTAGATCAATATCAATATCAATAACAATATCAAGATTGAAGACCAAGTTTACAAACAAGATCAAAATCGAGATTAAGATTAAGATTAAAAAGAAGATAAAGATAAAAATCATAATATGAAGATTGAAATCATGATTGAAATCATGATTAAAATCAAGATAAACATCATGATCATGAACAAAATCAATATTAAATTAAGATTGCAAAAGGATAAACATCAAATATGGATCATAATCAAGATCAACATCCTCATCATTAAAAGATCAAGATAAATATAAATATTAATATCAAGATTGAAAATCAATATTACGACATAGATCAAAATCGAGTTTAAGATGAATATTAGGAGCAAGATAACGTTGAAGATTATAAGATTCAAACTGAAATCTGAGATCAAAACTGAGATCAAAATGAAAATGAACATAATTATCAAGAATAAGATCAATGTTATAATTAAGAATGAGAATAAGATTAATAACAATTAAAGAACATAATCGAGTTCAAAATTTTTATCATTATTAGATCAATATCAATATCAATAACAATATCAAGATTGAAGACCAAGTTTACAAACAAGATCAAAATCGAGTTTAAGATTAAGATTAAAAAGAAGATAAAGATAAAAATCATAAGATGAAGATTGAAATCATGATTGAAATCATGATTACAATCAAGATCAACATCATGATCATGAACAAAATCAATATTAAATTAAGATTGCAAAAGGATAAACATCAAATATGGATCATAATCAAGATCAACATCCTCATCATTAAAAGATCAAGATAAATATAAATATTAATATCATGATTGAAAATCAATATTACCACAGAAATCAAAATCGATTTTAAGATGAATATTAGGAGCAAGATAACGTTGAAGATTATAAGATTCAAACTGAAATCTGAGATCAAAACTGAGATCAAAATGAAAATGAACATAATTATCAAGAATAAGATCAATGTTATAATTAAGAATGAGAATAAGATTAATTACAATTAAAGAACATAATCGAGTTCAAAATTTTCATCATTATTAGATCAATATCAATATCAATAACAATATCAAGATTGAAGACCAAGTTTACAAACAAGATCAAAATCGAGTTTAAGATTAAGATTAAAAAGAAGATAAAGATAAATATCATAAGATGAAGTTTGAAATCATGATTAAAATGAAGATCAACATCATAATCATGAACAAAATCAATATTAAATTAAGATTGTAAAATGATAAACATCAAATATGGATCATAATCAAGATCAACATCCTCATCATTAAAAGATCAAGATAAATATAAATATTAATATCAAGATTGAAAATCAATATTACCACATAGATCAAAATCGAGTTTAAGATGAATATTAGGAGCAAGATAACGTTGAAGATTATAAGATTCAAACTGAAATCTGAGATCAAAACTGAGATCAAAATGAAAATGAACATAATTATCAAGAATAAGATCAATGTTATAATTAAGAATGAGAATAAGATTAATAACAATTAAAGAACATAATCGAGTTCAAAATTTTTATCATTATTAGATCAATATCAATATCAATAACAATATCAAGATTGAAGACCAAGTTTACAAACAAGATCAAAATCGAGATTAAGATTAAGATTAAAAAGAAGATAAAGATAAAAATCATAATATGAAGATTGAAATCATGATTGAAATCATGATTAAAATCAAGATCAACATCATGATCATGAACAAAATCAATATTAAATTAAGATTGCAAAAGGATAAACATCAAATATGGATCATAATCAAGATCAACATCCTCATCATTAAAAGATTAAGATAAATAAAAATATTAATATCAAGATTGAAAATCAATATTACCACAGAGATCAAAATCGATTTTAAGATGAATATTAGGAGCAAGATAAAGTTGAAGATTATAAGATTCAAACTGAAATCTGAGATCAAAACTGAGATCAAAATGAAAATGAACATAATTATCAAGAATAAGATCAATGTTATAATTAAGAATGAGAATAAGATTAATAACAATTAAAGAACATAATCGAGTTCAAAATTTTTATCATTATTAGATCAATATCAATATCAATAACAATATCAAGATTGAAGACCAAGTTTACAAACAAGATCAAAATCGAGATTAAGATTAAGATTAAAAAGAAGATAAAGATAAAAATCATAATATGAAGATTGAAATCATGATTGAAATCATGATTAAAATCAAGATCAACATCATGATCATGAACAAAATCAATATTAAATTAAGATTGCAAAAGGATAAAAATCAAATATGGATCATAATCAAGATCAACATCCTCATCATTAAAACATTAAGATAAATAAAAATATTAATATCAAGATTGAAAATCAATATTACCACAGAGATCAAAATCGATTTTAAGATGAATATTAGGAGCAAGATAAAGTTGAAGATTATAAGATTCAAACTGAAATCTGAGATCAAAACTGAGATCAAAATGAAAATGAACATAATTATCAAGAATAAGATCAATGTTATAATTAAGAGTGAGAATAAGATTAATAACAATTAAAGAACATAATCGAGTTCAAAATTTTCATCATTATTAGATCAATATCAATATCAATAACAATATCAAGATTGAAGACCAAGTTTACAAACAAGATCAAAATCGAGTTTAAGATTAAGATTAAAAAGAAGATAAAGATAAAAATCATAAGATGAAGATTGAAATCATGATTGAAATCATGATTAAAATCAACATCAACATCATGATCATGAACAAAATCAATATTAAATTAAGATTGCAAAAGGATAAAAATCAAATATGGATCATAATCAAGATCAACATCCTCATCATTAAAAGATTAAGATAAATAAAAATATTAATATCAAGATTGAAAATCAATATTACCACAGAGATCAAAATCGATTTTAAGATGAATATTAGGAGCAAGATAAAGTTGAAGATTATAAGATTCAAACTGAAATCTGAGATCAAAACTGAGATCAAAATGAAAATGAACATAATTATCAAGAATAAGATCAATGTTATAATTAAGAATGAGAATAAGATTAATAACAATTAAAGAACATAATCGAGTTCAAAATTTTTATCATTATTAGATCAATATCAATATCAATAACAATATCAAGATTGAAGACCAAGTTTACAAACAAGATCAAAATCGAGATTAAGATTAAGATTAAAAAGAAGATAAAGATAAAAATCATAATATGAAGATTGAAATCATGATTGAAATCATGATTAAAATCAAGATCAACATCATGATCATGAACAAAATCAATATTAAATTAAGATTGCAAAAGGATAAAAATCAAATATGGATCATAATCAAGATCAACATCCTCATCATTAAAACATTAAGATAAATAAAAATATTAATATCAAGATTGAAAATCAATATTACCACAGGGATCAAAATCGATTTTAAGATGAATATTAGGAGCTAGATAAAGTTGAAGATTATAAGATTCAAACTGAAATCTGAGATCAAAACTGAGATCAAAATGAAAATGAACATAATTATCAAGAATAAGATCAATGTTATAATTAAGAATGAGAATAAGATTAATAACAATTAAAGAACATAATCGAGTTCAAAATTTTTATCATTATTAGATCAATATCAATATCAATAACAATATCAAGATTGAAGACCAAGTTTACAAACAAGATCAAAATCGAGATTAAGATTAAGATTAAAAAGAAGATAAAGATAAAAATCATAATATGAAGATTGAAATCATGATTGAAATCATGATTAAAATCAAGATCAACATCATGATCATGAACAAAATCAATATTAAATTAAGATTGCAAAAGGATAAACATCAAATATGGATCATAATCAAGATCAACATCCTCATCATTAAAAGATCAAGATAAATATAAATATTAATATCAAGATTGAAAATCAATATTACGACATAGATCAAAATCGAGTTTAAGATGAATATTAGGAGCAAGATAACGTTGAAGATTATAAGATTCAAACTGAAATCTGAGATCAAAACTGAGATCAAAATGAAAATGAACATAATTATCAAGAATAAGATCAATGTTATAATTAAGAATGAGAATAAGATTAATAACAATTAAAGAACATAATCGAGTACAAAATTTTCATCATTATTAGATCAATATCAATATCAATAACAATATCAAGATTGAAGACCAAGTTTACAAACAAGATCAAAATCGAGTTTAAGATTAAGATTAAAAAGAAGATAAAGATAAATATCATAAGATGAAGTTTGAAATCGTGATTAAAATGAAGATTAAAATCAAGATCAACATCATGATCATGAACAAAATCAATATTAAATTAAGATTGCAAAAGGATAAAAATCAAATATGGATCATAATCAAGATCAACATCCTCATCATTAAAACATTAAGATAAATAAAAATATTAATATCAAGATTGAAAATCAATATTACCACAGAGATCAAAATCGATTTTAAGATGAATATTAGGAGCAAGATAAAGTTGAAGATTATAAGATTCAAACTGAAATCTGAGATCAAAACTGAGATCAAAATGAAAATGAACATAATTATCAAGAATAAGATCAATGTTATAATTAAGAATGAGAATAAGATTAATAACAATTAAAGAACATAATCGAGTTCAAAATTTTTATCATTATTAGATCAATATCAATATCAATAACAATATCAAGATTGAAGACCAAGTTTACAAACAAGATCAAAATCGAGATTAAGATTAAGATTAAAAAGAAGATAAAGATAAAAATCATAATATGAAGATTGAAATCATGATTGAAATCATGATTAAAATCAAGATCAACATCATGATCATGAACAAAATCAATATTAAATTAAGATTGCAAAAGGATAAAAATCAAATATGGATCATAATCAAGATCAACATCCTCATCATTAAAACATTAAGATAAATAAAAATATTAATATCAAGATTGAAAATCAATATTACCACAGAGATCAAAATCGATTTTAAGATGAATATTAGGAGCAAGATAAAGTTGAAGATTATAAGATTCAAACTGAAATCTGAGATCAAAACTGAGATCAAAATGAAAATGAACATAATTATCAAGAATAAGATCAATGTTATAATTAAGAGTGAGAATAAGATTAATAACAATTAAAGAACATAATCGAGTTCAAAATTTTCATCATTATTAGATCAATATCAATATCAATACCAATATCAAGATTGAAGACCAAGTTTACAAACAAGATCAAAATCGAGTTTAAGATTAAGATTAAAAAGAAGATAAAGATAAAAATCATAAGATGAAGATTGAAATCATGATTGAAATCATGATTACAATCAAGATCAACATCATGATCATGAACAAAATCAATATTAAATTAAGATTGCAAAAGGATAAACATCAAATATGGATCATAATCAAGATCAACATCCTCATCATTAAAAGATCAAGATAAATATAAATATTAATATCAAGATTGAAAATCAATATTACGACATAGATCAAAATCGAGTTTAAGATGAATATTAGGAGCAAGATAACGTTGAAGATTATAAGATTCAAACTGAAATCTGAGATCAAAACTGAGATCAAAATGAAAATGAACATAATTATCAAGAATAAGATCAATGTTATAATTAAGAATGAGAATAAGATTAATAACAATTAAAGAACATAATCGAGTTCAAAATTTTCATCATTATTAGATCAATATCAATATCAATAACAATATCAAGATTGAAGACCAAGTTTACAAACAAGATCAAAATCGAGTTTAAGATTAAGATTAAAAAGAAGATAAAGATAAATATCATAAGATGAAGTTTGAAATCATGATTAAAATGAAGATTAAAATCAAGATCAACATCATGATCATGAACAAAATCAATATTAAATTAAGATTGCAAAAGGATAAACATCAAATATGGATCATAATCAAGATCAACATCCTCATCATTAAAAGATCAAGATAAATATAAATATTAATATCAAGATTGAAAATCAATATTGCGACATAGATCAAAATCGAGTTTAAGATGAATATTAGGAGCAAGATAACGTTGAAGATTATAAGATTCAAACTGAAATCTGAGATCAAAACTGAGATCAAAATAAAAATGAACATAATTATCAAGAATAAGATCAATGTTATAATTAAGAATGAGAATAAGATTAATAACAATTAAAGAACATAATCGAGTTCAAAATTTTCATCATTATTAGATCAATATCAATATCAATAACAATATCAAGATTGAAGACCAAGTTTACAAACAAGATCAAAATCGAGATTAAGATTAAGATTAAAAAGAAGATAAAGATAAAAATCATAATATGAAGATTGAAATCATGATTGAAATCATGATTAAAATCAAGATCAACATCATGATCATGAACAAAATCAATATTAAATTAAGATTGCAAAAGGATAAAAATCAAATATGGATCATAATCAAGATCAACATCCTCATCATTAAAACATTAAGATAAATAAAAATATTAATATCAAGATTGAAAATCAATATTACGACATAGATCAAAATCGAGTTTAAGATGAATATTAGGAGCAAGATAAAGTTGAAGATTATAAGATTCAAACTGAAATCTGAGATCAAAACTGAGATCAAAATGAAAATGAACATAATTATCAAGAATAAGATCAATGTTATAATTAAGAGTGAGAATAAGATTAATAACAATTAAAGAACATAATCGAGTTCAAAATTTTCATCATTATTAGATCAATATCAATATCAATAACAATATCAAGATTGAAGACCAAGTTTACAAACAAGATCAAAATCGAGTTTAAGATTAAGATTAAAAAGAAGATAAAGATAAAAATCATAATATGAAGATTGAAATCATGATTGAAATCATGATTAAAATCAAGATCAACATCATGATCATGAACAAAATCAATATTAAATTAAGATTGCAAAAGGATAAAAATCAAATATGGATCATAATCAAGATCAAGACTGAGATCAAAATCAATATTACCACAGAGATCAAAATCGATTTTAAGATGAATATTAGGAGCAAGATAAAGTTGAAGATTATAAGATTCAAACTGAAATCTGAGATCAAAATGAAAATGAACATAATTATCAAGAATAAGATCAATGTTATAATTAAGAGTGAGAATAAGATTAATAACAATTAAAGAACATAATCGAGTTCAAAATTTTCATCATTATTAGATCAATATCAATATCAATAACAATATCAAGATTGAAGACCAAGTTTACAAACAAGATCAAAATCGAGTTTAAGATTAAGATTAAAAAGAAGATAAAGATAAAAATCATAATATGAAGATTGAAATCATGATTGAAATCATGATTAAAATCAAGATCAAAACTGAGATCAAAATGAAAATGAAAATCATGATTAAAATCTGAGATCAAAACTGAGATCAAAATGAAAATCAATATTAATATCAAAATGAAAATCAATATCAAAATGAAAATCATAATATGAAGATTGAAATCATGATTGAAATCATGATTAAAATCAAGATCAAAACTGAGATCAAAATGAAAATGAAAATCATGATTAAAATCTGAGATCAAAACTGAGATCAAAATGAAAATCAATATTACCACAGAGATCAAAATCGATTTTAAGATGAATATTAGGAGCAAGATAAAGTTGAAGATTATAAGATTCAAACTGAAATCTGAGATCAAAACTGAGATCAAAATGAAAATGAACATAATTATCAAGAATAAGATCAATGTTATAATTAAGAGTGAGAATAAGATTAATAACAATTAAAGAACATAATCGAGTTCAAAATTTTCATCATTATTAGATCAATATCAATATCAATAACAATATCAAGATTGAAGACCAAGTTTACAAACAAGATCAAAATCGAGTTTAAGATTAAGATTAAAAAGAAGATAAAGATAAAAATCATAATATGAAGATTGAAATCATGATTGAAATCATGATTAAAATCAAGATCAACATCATGATCATGAACAAAATCAATATTAAATTAAGATTGCAAAAGGATAAAAATCAAATATGGATCATAATCAAGATCAACATCCTCATCATTAAAACATTAAGATAAATAAAAATATTAATATCAAGATTGAAAATCAATATTACGACATAGATCAAAATCGAGTTTAAGATGAATATTAGGAGCAAGATAACGTTGAAGATTATAAGATTCAAACTGAAATCTGAGATCAAAACTGAGATCAAAATGAAAATGAACATAATTATCAAGAATAAGATCAATGTTATAATTAAGAATGAGAATAAGATTAATAACAATTAAAGAACATAATCGAGTTCAAAATTTTCATCATTATTAGATCAATATCAATATCAATAACAATATCAAGATTGAAAACCAAGTTTACAAACAAGATCAAAATGAAAATGAAAATCATAATCAAACAAGTTTACAACCAAGTTTACAATCAATATCAAAATGAAAATCAATATCAAAATGAAAATCATAATATGAAGATTGAAATCATGATTGAAATCATGATTAAAATCAAGATCAAAACTGAGATCAAAATGAAAATGAAAATCATGATTAAAATCTGAGATCAAAACTGAGATCAAAATGAAAATCATGATTAAAATCATAAGATAAAAATCATGATTGAAATCAAGATTAAAAATCATAAGATGAAGATTGAAATCATGATTAAAATCAAGATCAACATCATGATCATGAACAAAATCAATATTAAATTAAGATTGCAAAAGGATAAACATCAAATATGGATCATAATCAAGATCAACATCCTCATCATTAAAAGATCAAGATAAATATAAATATTAATATCAAGATTGAAAATCAATATTACGACATAGATCAAAATCGAGTTTAAGATGAATATTAGGAGCAAGATAACGTTGAAGATTATAAGATTCAAACTGAAATCTGAGATCAAAACTGAGATCAAAATTAAAATGAACATAATTATCAAGAATAAGATCAATGTTATAATTAAGAATGAGAATAAGATTAATAAAAATTAAAGAACATAATCGAGTTCAAAATTTTTATCATTATTAGATCAATATCAATATGAATAACAATATCAAGATTGAAGACCAAGTTTACAAACAAGATCAAAATCGAGTTTAAGATTAAGATTAAAAAGAAGATAAAGATAAAAATCATAAGATGAAGATTGAAATCATGATTGAAATCATGATTACAATCAAGATCAACATCATGATCATGAACAAAATCAATATTAAATTAAGATTGCAAAAGGATAAACATCAAATATGGATCATAATCAAGATCAACATCCTCATCATTAAAAGATCAAGATAAATATAAATATTAATATCAAGATTGAAAATCAATATTACCACGGAGATCAAAATCGAGTTTAAGAAGAATATTAGGAGCAAGATAAAGTTAAAGATTATAAGATTAAAACTGAAATCTGAGATCAAAACTGAGATCAAAATGAAAATGAACATAATTATCAAGAATAAGATCAATGTTATAATTAAGAATGAGAATAAGATTAATAACAATTAAAGAACATAATCGAGTTCAAAATTTTCATCATTATTAGATCAATATCAATATCAATAACAATATCAAGATTGAAGACCAAGTTTACAAACAAGATCAAAATCGAGTTTAAGATTAAGATTGAAAAGAAGATAAAGATAAAAATCATAAGATGAAGATTGAAATCATGATTAAAATCAAGATCAACATCATGATCATGAACAAAATCAATATTAAATTAAGATTGCAAAAGGATAAACATCAAATATGGATCATAATCAAGATCAACATCCTCATCATTAAAAGATCAAGATAAATATAAATATTAATATCAAGATTGAAAATCAATATTACGACATAGATCAAAATCGAGTTTAAGATGAATATTAGGAGCAAGATAACGTTGAAGATTATAAGATTCAAACTGAAATCTGAGATCAAAACTGAGATCAAAATGAAAATGAACATAATTATCAAGAATAAGATCAATGTTATAATTAAGAATGAGAATAAGATTAATAACAATTAAAGAACATAATCGAGTTCAAAATTTTTATCATTATTAGATCAATATCAATAACAATATCAAGATTGAAGACCAAGTTTACAAACAAGATCAAAATCGAGTTTAAGATTAAGATTAAAAAGAAGATAAAGATAAAAATCATAAGATGAAGATTGAAATCATGATTGAAATCATGATTACAATCAAGATCAACATCATGATCATGAACAAAATCAATATTAAATTAAGATTGCAAAAGGATAAACATCAAATATGGATCATAATCAAGATCAACATCCTCATCATTAAAAGATCAAGATAAATATAAATATTAATATCAAGATTGAAAATCAATATTACCACGGAGATCAAAATCGAGTTTAAGAAGAATATTAGGAGCAAGATAAAGTTAAAGATTATAAGATTAAAACTGAAATCTGAGATCAAAACTGAGATCAAAATGAAAATGAACATAATTATCAAGAATAAGATCAATGTTATAATTAAGAATGAGAATAAGATTAATAACAATTAAAGAACATAATCGAGTTCAAAATTTTCATCATTATTAGATCAATATCAATATCAATAACAATATCAAGATTGAAGACCAAGTTTACAAACAAGATCAAAATCGAGTTTAAGATTAAGATTAAAAAGAAGATAAAGATAAATATCATAAGATGAAGTTTGAAATCATGATTAAAATGAAGATCAACATCATAATCATGAACAAAATCAATATTAAATTAAGATTGTAAAATGATAAACATCAAATATGGATCATAATCAAGATCAACATCCTCATCATTAAAAGATCAAGATAAATATAAATATTAATATCAAGATTGAAAATCAATATTACCACATAGATCAAAATCGAGTTTAAGATGAATATTAGGAGCAAGATAACGTTGAAGATTATAAGATTCAAACTGAAATCTGAGATCAAAACTGAGATCAAAATGAAAATGAACATAATTATCAAGAATAAGATCAATGTTATAATTAAGAATGAGAATAAGATTAATAACAATTAAAGAACATAATCGAGTTCAAAATTTTTATCATTATTAGATCAATATCAATATCAATAACAATATCAAGATTCAAGACCAAGTTTTCAAACAAGATCAAAATCGAGATTAAGATTAAGATTAAAAAGAAGATAAAGATAAAAATCATAATATGAAGATTGAAATCATGATTGAAATCATGATTGAAATCATGATTAAAATCAAGATCAACATCATGATCATGAACAAAATCAATATTAAATTAAGATTGCAAAAGGATAAACATCAAATATGGATCATAATCAAGATCAACATCCTCATCATTAAAAGATTAAGATAAATATAAATATTAATATCAAGATTGAAAATCAATATTACGACATAGATCAAAATCGAGTTTAAGATGAATATTAGGAGCAAGATAACGTTGAAGATTATAAGATTAAAACTGAAATCTGAGATCAAAACTGAAATCAAAATGAAAATGAACATAATTATCAAGAATAAGATCAATGTTATAATTAAGAATGAGAATAAGATTAATAACAATTAAAGAACATAATCGAGTTCAAAATTTTCATCATTATTAGATCAATATCAATATCAATAACAATATCAAGATTGAAGACCAAGTTTACAAACAAGATCAAAATCGAGTTTTAGATTAAGATTAAAAAGAAGATAAAGATAAATATCATAAGATGAAGTTTGAAATCATGATTAAAATGAAGATTAAAATCAAGATCAACATCATGATCATGAACAAAATCAATATTAAATTAAGATTGCAAAAGGATAAACATCAAATATGGATCATAATCAAGATCAACATCCTCATCATTAAAAGATCAAGATAAATATAAATATTAATATCAAGATTGAAAATCAATATTACGACATAGATCAAAATCGAGTTTAAGATGAATATTAGGAGCAAGATAACGTTGAAGATTATAAGATTCAAACTGAAATCTGAGATCAAAACTGAGATCAAAATGAAAATGAACATAATTATCAAGAATAAGATCAATGTTATAATTAAGAATGAGAATAAGATTAATAACAATTAAAGAACATAATCGAGTTCAAAATTTTTATCATTATTAGATCTATATCAATATCAATAACAATATCAAGATTGAAAACCAAGTTTACAAACAAGATCAAAATCGAGATTAAGATTAAGATTAAAAAGAAGATAAAGATAAAAATCATAATATGAAGATTGAAATCATGATTAAAATCAAGATCAACATCATGATCATGAACAAAATAAATATTAAATTAAGATTGCAAAAGGATAAAAATCAAATATGGATCATAATCAAGATCAACATCTTCATCATTAAAAGATTAAGATAAAGAAAAATATTAATATCAAGATTGAAAATCAATATTACCACAGAGATCAAAATCGATTTTAAGATGAATATTAGGAGCAAGATAAAGTTGAAGATTATAAGATTCAAACTGAAATCTGAGATCAAAACTGAGATCAAAATGAAAATGAATATAATTATCAAGAATAAGATCAATGTTAAATTAAGAATGAGAATAAGATTAATAACAATTAAAGAACATAATCGAGTTCAAAATTTTTATCATTATTAGATCAATATCAATATCAATAACAATATCAAGATTGAAGACCAAGTTTACAAACAAGATCAAAATCGAGTTTAAGATTAAGATTAAAAAGAAGATAAAGATAAAAATCATAATATGAAGATTGAAATCATGATTAAAATCAAGATCAACATCATGATCATTAACAAATTCAATATTAAATTAAGATTGCAAAATGATAAACATCAAATATGGATCATAATCAAGATCAACATCCTCATCATTAAAAGATCAAGATAAATATAAATATTAATATCAAGATTGAAAATCAATATTACCACAGAGATCAAAATCGAGTTTAAGATGAATATTAGGAGCAAGATAAAATTGAAGATTATAAGATTAAAACTGAAATCTGAGATCAAAACTGAGATAAAAATGAAAATGAACATAATTATCAAGAATAAGATCAATGTTATAATTAAGAATGAGAATAAGATTAATAACAATTAAAGATCATAATCGAGTTTAAAATTTTCATCATTATTAGATCAATATCAATATCAATAACAATATCAAGATTGAAGACCAAGTTTACAAACAAGATCAAAATCGAGTTTAAGATTAAGATTAAAAAGAAGATAAAGATAAAAATCATAAGATGAAGATTGAAATCATGATTAAAATCAAGATCAACATCATGATCATGAACAAAATCAATATTAAATTAAGATTGCAAAAGGATAAACATCAAATATGGATCATAATCAAGATCAACATCCTCATCAATAAAAGATGAAGATAAATATAAATATTTATATCAAGATTGAAAATCAATATTACGACATAGATCAAAATCGAGTTTAAGATGAATATTAGGAGCAAGATAACGTTGAAGATTATAAGATTCAAACTGAAATCTGAGATCAAAATGAAAATGAACATAATTATCAAGAATAAGATCAATGTTATAATTAAGAATGAGAATAAGATTAATAACAATTAAAGAACATAATCGAGTTCAAAATTTTTATCATTATTAGATCAATATCAATATCAATAACAATATCAAGATTGAAGACCAAGTTTACAAACAAGATCAAAATCGAGTTTAAGATTAAGATTAAAAAGAAGATAAAGATAAAAATCATAAGATGAAGATTGAAATCATGATTGAAATCATGATTACAATCAAGATCAACATCATGATCATGAACAAAATCAATATTAAATTAAGATTGCAAAATGATAAACATCAAATACGGATCATAATCAAGATCAACATCCTCATCATTAAAAGATCAAGATAAATATAAAAATTAATGTCAAGATTGAAAATCAATATTACCACAGAGATCAAAATCGAGTTTAAGATGAATATTAGGAGCAAGATAAAGTTGAAGATTATAAGATTCAAACTGAAATCTGAGATCAAAACTGAGATCAAAATGAAAATGAATATAATTATCAAGAATAAGATCAATGTTATAATTAAGAATGAGAATAAGATTAATAACAATTAAAGAACATAATCGAGTTCAAAATTTTTATCATTATTAGATCAATATCAATATCAATAACAATATCAAGATTGAAGACCAAGTTTACAAACAAGATCAAAATCGAGTTTAAGATTAAGATTAAAAAGAAGATAAAGATAAAAATCATAATATGAAGATTGAAATCATGATTGAAATCAAGATCAACATCATGATCATGAACAAATTCAATATTAAATTAAGATTGCAAAATGATAAACATCAAATATGGATCATAATCAAGATCAACATCCTCATCATTAAAAGATCAAGATAAATATAAATATTAATATCAAGATTGAAAATCAATATTACGACATAGATCAAAATCGAGTTTAAGATGAATATTAGGAGCAAGATAACGTTGAAGATTATAAGATTCAAACTGAAATCTGAGATCAAAACTGAGATCAAAATGAAAATGAACATAATTATCAAGAATAAGATCAATGTTATAATTAAGAATGAGAATAAGATTAATAACAATTAAAGAACATAATCGAGTTCAAAATTTTCATCATTATTAGATCAATATCAATATCAATAACAATATCAAGATTGAAGACCAAGTTTACAAACAAGATCAAAATCGAGTTTAAGATTAAGATTAAAAAGAAGATAAAGATAAATATCACAAGATGAAGTTTGAAATCATGATTAAAATGAAGATTAAAATCAAGATCAACATCATGATCATGAACAAAATCAATATTAAATTAAGATTGCAAAAGATAAACATCAAATATGGATCATAATCAAGATCAACATCCTCATCATTAAAAGATCAAGATAAATATAAATATTAATATCAAGATTGAAAATCAATATTACGACATAGATCAAAATCGAGTTTAAGATGAATATTAGGAGCAAGATAACGTTGAAGATTATAAGATTCAAACTGAAATCTGAGATCAAAACTGAGATCAAAATGAAAATGAACATAATTATCAAGAATAAGATCAATGTTATAATTAAGAATGAGAATAAGATTAATAACAATTAAAGAACATAATCGAGTTCAAAATTTTTATCATTATTAGATCAATATCAATATCAATAACAATATCAAGATTGAAGACCAAGTTTACAAACAAGATCAAAATCGAGTTTAAGATTAAGATTAAAAAGAAGATAAAGATAAAAATCATAATATGAAGATTGAAATCATGATTGAAATCATGATTAAAATCAAGATCAACATCATGATCATGAACAAATTCAATATTAAATTAAGATTGCAAAATGATAAACATCAAATATGGATCATAATCAAGATCAACATCCTCATCATTAAAAGATCAAGATAAATATTAATATTAATATCAAGATTGAAAATCAATATTACCACAGAGATCAAAATCGAGTTTAAGATGAATATTAGGAGCAAGATAAAATTGAAGATTATAAGATTAAAACTGAAATCTGAGATCAAAACTGAGATCAAAATGAAAATGAACATAATTATCAAGAATAAGATCAATGTTATAATTAAGAATGAGAATAAGATTAATAACAATTAAAGAACATAATCGAGTTCAAAATTTTTATCATTATTAGATCAATATCAATATCTATAACAATATCAAGATTGAAGACCAAGTTTACAAACAAGATCAAAATCGAGTTTAAGATTAAGATTAAAAAGAAGATAAAGATAAAAATCATAATATGAAGATTGAAATCATGATTGAAATCATGATTAAAATCAAGATCAACATCATGATCATGAACAAATTCAATATTAAATTAAGATTGCAAAATGATAAACATCAAATATGGATCATAATCAAGATCAACATCCTCATCATTAAAAGATCAAGATAAATATAAATATTAATATCAAGATTGAAAATCAATATTACTACAGAGATCAAAATCGAGTTTAAGATGAATATTAGGAGCAAGATAAAATTGAAGATTATAAGATTAAAACTGAAATCTGAGATCAAAACTGAGATAAAAATGAAAATGAACATAATTATCAAGAATAAGATCAATGTTATAATTAAGAATGAGAATAAGATTAATAACAATTAAAGATCATAATCGAGTTTAAAATTTTCATCATTATTAGATCAATTTCAATATCAATAACAATATCAAGATTGAAGACCAAGTTTACAAACAAGATCAAAATCGAGTTTAAGATTAAGATTAAAAAGAAGATAAAGATAAAAATCATAAGATGAAGATTGAAATCATGATTAAAATCAAGATCAACATCATGATCATGAACAAAATCAATATTAAATTAAGATTGCAAAAGGATAAACATCAAATATGGATCATAATCAAGATCAACATCCTCATCATTAAAAGATCAAGATAAATATAAATATTAATATCAAGATTGAAAATCAATATTACGACATAGATCAAAATCGAGTTTAAGATGAATATTAGGAGCAAGATAACGTTGAAGATTATAAGATTCAAACTGAAATCTGAGATCAAAACTGAGATCAAAATGAAAATGAACATAATTATCAAGAATAAGATCAATGTTATAATTAAGAATGAGAATAAGATTAATAACAATTAAAGAACATAATCGAGTTCAAAATTTTTATCATTATTAGATCAATATCAATATCAATAACAATATCAAGATTGAAGACCAAGTTTACAAACAAGATCAAAATCGAGTTTAAGATTAAGATTAAAAAGAAGATAAAGATAAAAATCATAAGATGAAGATTGAAATCATGATTGAAATCATGATTACAATCAAGATCAACATCATGATCATGAACAAAATCAATATTAAATTAAGATTGCAAAATGATAAACATCAAATATGGATCATAATCAAGATCAACATCCTCATCATTAAAAGATCAAGATAAATATAAATATTAATGTCAAGATTGAAAATCAATATTACCACGGAGATCAAAATCGAGTTTAAGATGAATATTAGGAGCAAGATAAAGTTAAAGATTATAAGATTAAAACTGAAATCTGAGATCAAAACTGAGATCAAAATGAAAATGAACATAATTATCAAGAATAAGATCAATGTTATAATTAAGAATGAGAATAAGATTAATAACAATTAAAGAACATAATCGAGTTCAAAATTTTCATCATTATTAGATCAATATCAATATCAATAACAATATCAAGATTGAAGACCAAGTTTACAAACAAGATCAAAATCGAGTTTAAGATTAAGATTAAAAAGAAGATAAAGATAAATATCATAAGATGAAGTTTGAAATCATGATTAAAATGAAGATCAACATCATAATCATGAACAAAATCAATATTAAATTAAGATTGTAAAATGATAAACATCAAATATGGATCATAATCAAGATCAACATCCTCATCATTAAAATATCAAGATAAATATAAATATTAATATCAAGATTGAAAATCAATATTACCACATAGATCAAAATCGAGTTTAAGATGAATATTAGGAGCAAGATAACGTTGAAGATTATAAGATTCAAACTGAAATCTGAGATCAAAACTGAGATCAAAATGAAAATGAACATAATTATCAAGAATAAGATCAATGTTATAATTAAGAATGAGAATAAGATTAATAACAATTAAAGAACATAATCGAGTTCAAAATTTTTATCATTATTAGATCAATATCAATATCAATAACAATATCAAGATTGAAGACCAAGTTTACAAACAAGATCAAAATCAAGATTAAGATTAAGATTAAAAAGAAGATAAAGATAAAAATCATAATATGAAGATTGAAATCATGATTGAAATCATGATTAAAATCAAGATCAACATCATGATCATGAACAAAATCAATATTAAATTAAGATTGCAAAAGGATAAACATCAAATATGGATCATAATCAAGATCAACATCCTCATCATTAAAAGATTAAGATAAATAAAAATATTAATATCAAGATTGAAAATCAATATTACCACAGAGATCAAAATCGATTTTAAGATGAATATTAGGAGCAAGATAAAGTTGAAGATTATAAGATTCAAACTGAAATCTGAGATCAAAACTGGGATCAAAATGAAAATGAATATAATTATCAAGAATAAGATCAATGTTATAATTAAGAATGAGAATAAGATTAATAACAATTAAAGAACATAATCGAGTTCAAAATTTTTATCATTATTAGATCAATATCAATATCAATAACAATATCAAGATTGAAGACCAAGTTTACAAACAAGATCAAAATCGAGTTTAAGATTAAGATTAAAAAGAAGATAAAGATAAAAATCATAATATGAAGATTGAAATCATGATTGAAATCATGATTAAAATCAAGATCAACATCATGATCATGAACAAAATCAATATTAAATTAAGATTGCAAAAGGATAAACATCAAATATGGATCATAATCAAGATCAACATCCTCATCAATACAAGATCAAGATAAATATAAATATTAATATCAAGATTGAAAATCAATATTACGACATAGATCAAAATCGAGTTTAAGATGAATATTAGGAGCAAGATAACGTTGAAGATTATAAGATTCAAACTGAAATCTGAGATCAAAACTGAGATCAAAATGAAAATGAACATAATTATCAAGAATAAGATCAATGTTATAATTAAGAATGAGAATAAGATTAATAACAATTAAAGAACATAATCGAGTTCAAAATTTTCATCATTATTAGATCAATATCAATATCAATAACAATATCAAGATTGAAGACCAAGTTTACAAACAAGATCAAAATCGAGTTTAAGATTAAGATTAAAAAGAAGATAAAGATAAATATCATAAGATGAAGTTTGAAATCCTGATTAAAATGAAGATCAACATCATAATCATGAACAAAATCAATATTAAATTAAGATTGTAAAATGATAAACATCAAATATGGATCATAATCAAGATCAACATCCTCATCATTAAAAGATTAAGATAAATATAAATATTAATATCAAGATTGAAAATCAATATTACCACATAGATCAAAATCGAGTTTAAGATGAATATTAGGAGCAAGATAACGTTGAAGATTATAAGATTCAAACTGAAATCTGAGATCAAAACTGAGATCAAAATGAAAATGAACATAATTATCAAGAATAAGATCAATGTTATAATTAAGAATGAGAATAAGATTAATAACAATTAAAGAACATAATCGAGTTCAAAATTTTTATCATTATTAGATCAATATCAATATCAATAACAATATCAAGATTGAAGACCAAGTTTACAAACAAGATCAAAATCGAGTTTAAGATTAAGATTAAAAAGAAGATAAAGATAAAAATCATAATATGAAGATTGAAATCATGATTGAAATCATGATTAAAATCAAGATCAACATCAAGATCATGAACAAAATCAATATTAAATTAAGATTGCAAAAGGATAAACATCAAATATGGATCATAATCAAGATCAACATCCTCATCATTAAAAGATTAAGATAAATAAAAATATTAATATCAAGATTGAAAATCAATATTACCACAGAGATCAAAATCGATTTTAAGATGAATATTAGGAGCAAGATAAAGTTGAAGATTATAAGATTAAAACTGAAATCTGAGATCAAAACTGAGATCAAAATGAAAATGAACATAATTATCAAGAATAAGATCAATGTTGTAATTAAGAATGAGAATAAGATTAATAACAATTAAAGATCATAATCGAGTTTAAAATTTTCATCATTATTAGATCAATATCAATATCAATAACAATATCAAAATTGAAGACCAAGTTTACAAACAAGATCAAAATCGAGTTTAAGATTAAGATTAAAAAGAAGATAAAGATAAAAATCATAAGATGAAGATTGAAATCATGATTGAAATCATGATTAAAATCAAGATCAACATCATGATCATGAACAAAATCAATATTAAATTAAGATTGCAAAAGGATAAACATCAAATATGGATCATAATCAAGATCAACATCCTCATCATTAAAAGATCAAGATAAATATAAATATTAATATCAAGATTGAAAATCAATATTACGACATAGATCAAAATCGAGTTTAAGATGAATATTAGGAGCAAGATAACGTTGAAGATTATAAGATTCAAACTGAAATCTGAGATCAAAACTGAGATCAAAATGAAAATGAACATAATTATCAAGAATAAGATCAATGTTATAATTAAGAATGAGAATAAGATTAATAACAATTAAAGAACATAATCGAGTTCAAAATTTTTATCATTATTAGATCAATATCAATATCAATAACAATATCAAGATTGAAGACCAAGTTTACAAACAAGATCAAAATCGAGTTTAAGATTAAGATTAAAAAGAAGATAAAGATAAAAATCATAAGATGAAGATTGAAATCATGATTGAAATCATGATTACAATCAAGATCAACATCATGATCATGAACAAAATCAATATTAAATTAAGATTGCAAAAGGATAAACATCAAATATGGATCATAATCAAGATCAACATCCTCATCATTAAAAGATCAAGATAAATATAAATATTAATATCAAGATTGAAAATCAATATTACCACGGAGATCAAAATCGAGTTTAAGAAGAATATTAGGAGCAAGATAAAGTTAAAGATTATAAGATTAAAACTGAAATCTGAGATCAAAACTGAGATCAAAATGAAAATGAACATAATTATCAAGAATAAGATCAATGTTATAATTAAGAATGAGAATAAGATTAATAACAATTAAAGAACATAATCGAGTTCAAAATTTTCATCATTATTAGATCAATATCAATATCAATAACAATATCAAGATTGAAGACCAAGTTTACAAACAAGATCAAAATCGAGTTTAAGATTAAGATTAAAAAGAAGATAAAGATAAATATCATAAGATGAAGTTTGAAATCATGATTAAAATGAAGATCAACATCATAATCATGAACAAAATCAATATTAAATTAAGATTGTAAAATGATAAACATCAAATATGGATCATAATCAAGATCAACATCCTCATCATTAAAAGATCAAGATAAATATAAATATTAATATCAAGATTGAAAATCAATATTACCACATAGATCAAAATCGAGTTTAAGATGAATATTAGGAGCAAGATAACGTTGAAGATTATAAGATTCAAACTGAAATCTGAGATCAAAACTGAGATCAAAATGAAAATGAACATAATTATCAAGAATAAGATCAATGTTATAATTAAGAATGAGAATAAGATTAATAACAATTAAAGAACATAATCGAGTTCAAAATTTTTATCATTATTAGATCAATATCAATATCAATAACAATATCAAGATTCAAGACCAAGTTTTCAAACAAGATCAAAATCGAGATTAAGATTAAGATTAAAAAGAAGATAAAGATAAAAATCATAATAAGAAGATTGAAATCATGATTGAAATCATGATTGAAATCATGATTAAAATCAAGATCAACATCATGATCATGAACAAAATCAATATTAAATTAAGATTGCAAAAGGATAAACATCAAATATGGATCATAATCAAGATCAACATCCTCATCATTAAAAGATTAAGATAAATATAAATATTAATATCAAGATTGAAAATCAATATTACGACATAGATCAAAATCGAGTTTAAGATGAATATTAGGAGCAAGATAACGTTGAAGATTATAAGATTAAAACTGAAATCTGAGATCAAAACTGAAATCAAAATGAAAATGAACATAATTATCAAGAATAAGATCAATGTTATAATTAAGAATGAGAATAAGATTAATAACAATTAAAGAACATAATCGAGTTCAAAATTTTCATCATTATTAGATCAATATCAATATCAATAACAATATCAAGATTGAAGACCAAGTTTACAAACAAGATCAAAATCGAGTTTTAGATTAAGATTAAAAAGAAGATAAAGATAAATATCATAAGATGAAGTTTGAAATCATGATTAAAATGAAGATTAAAATCAAGATCAACATCATGATCATGAACAAAATCAATATTAAATTAAGATTGCAAAAGGATAAACATCAAATATGGATCATAATCAAGATCAACATCCTCATCATTAAAAGATCAAGATAAATATAAATATTAATATCAAGATTGAAAATCAATATTACGACATAGATCAAAATCGAGTTTAAGATGAATATTAGGAGCAAGATAACGTTGAAGATTATAAGATTCAAACTGAAATCTGAGATCAAAACTGAGATCAAAATGAAAATGAACATAATTATCAAGAATAAGATCAATGTTATAATTAAGAATGAGAATAAGATTAATAACAATTAAAGAACATAATCGAGTTCAAAATTTTTATCATTATTAGATCTATATCAATATCAATAACAATATCAAGATTGAAGACCAAGTTTACAAACAAGATCAAAATCGAGATTAAGATTAAGATTAAAAAGAAGATAAAGATAAAAATCATAATATGAAGATTGAAATCATGATTAAAATCAAGATCAACATCATGATCATGAACAAAATCAATATTAAATTAAGATTGCAACAGGATAAAAATCAAATATGGATCATAATCAAGATCAACATCTTCATCATTAAAAGATTAAGATAAAGAAAAATATTAATATCAAGATTGAAAATCAATATTACCACAGAGATCAAAATCGATTTTAAGATGAATATTAGGAGCAAGATAAAGTTGAAGATTATAAGATTCAAACTGAAATCTGAGATCAAAACTGAGATCAAAATGAAAATGAATATAATTATCAAGAATAAGATCAATGTTAAATTAAGAATGAGAATAAGATTAATAACAATTAAAGAACATAATCGAGTTCAAAATTTTTATCATTATTAGATCAATATCAATATCAATAACAATATCAAGATTGAAGACCAAGTTTACAAACAAGATCAAAATCGAGTTTAAGATTAAGATTAAAAAGAAGATAAAGATAAAAATCATAATATGAAGATTGAAATCATGATTAAAATCAAGATCAACATCATGATCATTAACAAATTCAATATTAAATTAAGATTGCAAAATGATAAACATCAAATATGGATCATAATCAAGATCAACATCCTCATCATTAAAAGATCAAGATAAATATAAATATTAATATCAAGATTGAAAATCAATATTACCACAGAGATCAAAATCGAGTTTAAGATGAATATTAGGAGCAAGATAAAATTGAAGATTATAAGATTAAAACTGAAATCTGAGATCAAAACTGAGATAAAAATGAAAATGAACATAATTATCAAGAATAAGATCAATGTTATAATTAAGAATGAGAATAAGATTAATAACAATTAAAGATCATAATCGAGTTTAAAATTTTCATCATTATTAGATCAATATCAATATCAATAACAATATCAAGATTGAAGACCAAGTTTACAAACAAGATCAAAATCGAGTTTAAGATTAAGATTAAAAAGAAGATAAAGATAAAAATCATAAGATGAAGATTGAAATCATGATTAAAATCAAGATCAACATCATGATCATGAACAAAATCAATATTAAATTAAGATTGCAAAAGGATAAACATCAAATATGGATCATAATCAAGATCAACATCCTCATCAATAAAAGATCAAGATAAATATAAATATTTATATCAAGATTGAAAATCAATATTACGACATAGATCAAAATCGAGTTTAAGATGAATATTAGGAGCAAGATAACGTTGAAGATTATAAGATTCAAACTGAAATCTGAGATCAAAATGAAAATGAACATAATTATCAAGAATAAGATCAATGTTATAATTAAGAATGAGAATAAGATTAATAACAATTAAAGAACATAATCGAGTTCAAAATTTTTATCATTATTAGATCAATATCAATATCAATAACAATATCAAGATTGAAGACCAAGTTTACAAACAAGATCAAAATCGAGTTTAAGATTAAGATTAAAAAGAAGATAAAGATAAAAATCATAAGATGAAGATTGAAATCATGATTGAAATCATGATTACAATCAAGATCAACATCATGATCATGAACAAAATCAATATTAAATTAAGATTGCAAAATGATAAACATCAAATATGGATCATAATCAAGATCAACATCCTCATCATTAAAAGATCAAGATAAATATAAAAATTAATGTCAAGATTGAAAATCAATATTACCACAGAGATCAAAATCGAGTTTAAGATGAATATTAGGAGCAAGATAAAGTTGAAGATTATAAGATTCAAACTGAAATCTGAGATCAAAACTGAGATCAAAATGAAAATGAATATAATTATCAAGAATAAGATCAATGTTATAATTAAGAATGAGAATAAGATTAATAAAAATTAAAGAACATAATCGAGTTCAAAATTTTCATCATTATTAGATCAATATCAATATCAATAACAATATCAAGATTGAATACCAAGTTTACAAACAAGATCAAAATCGAGTTTAAGATTAAGATTAAAAAGAAGATAAAGATAAATATCATAAGATGAAGTTTGAAATCATGATTAAAATGAAGATCAACATCATAATCATGAACAAAATCAATATTATATTAAGATTGCAAAATGATAAACATCAAATATGGATCATAATCAAGATCAACATCCTCATCATTAAAAGATCAAGATAAATTTAAATATTAATATCATGATTGAAAATCAATATTACCACATAGATCAAAATCGAGTTTAAGATGAATATTAGGAGCAAGATAAAATTGAAGATTATAAGATTTAAACTGAAATCTGAGATCAAAACTGAGATAAAAATGAAAATGAACATAATTATCAAAAATAAGATCAATGTTATAATTAAGAATGAGAATAAGATTAATAACAATTAAAGAACATAATCGAGTTCAAAATTTTCGTCCTTATTAGATCAATATCAATATCAATAACAATATCAAGATTGAAGACCAAGTTTACAAACAAGATCAAAATCGAGTTTAAGATTAAGATTAAAAAGAAGATAAAGATAAATATAATAAGATGAAGTTTGAAATCATGGTTAAAATGAAGATCAACATCATAATCATGAACAAAATCAATATTAAATTAAGATTGCAAAATGATAAACATCAAATATGGATCATAATCAAGATCAACATCCTCATCAATAAAAGATCAAGATAAATATAAATATTAATATCAAAATTGAAAATCAATATTACCACATAGATCAAAATCGAGTTTAAGATGAATATTAGTAGCAAGATAAAATTGAAGATTATAAGATTAAAACTGAAATCTGAGATCAAAACTGAGATAAAAATGAAAATGAACATAATTATCAAGAATAAGATCAATGTTATAATTAAGAATGAGAATAAGATTAATAACAATTAAAGAACATAATCGAGTTCAAAATTTTCATCATTATTAGATCAATATCAATATCAATAACAATATCAAGATTGAAGACCAAGTTTACAAACAAGATCAAAATCGAGTTTAAGATTAAGATTAAAAAGAAGATAAAGATAAATATCATAAGATGAAGTTTGAAATCATGATTAAAATGAAGATCAACATCATAATCATGAACAAAATCAATATTATATTAAGATTGCAAAATGATAAACATCATGGATCATAATCAAGATCAACATCCTCATCATTAAAAGATCAAGATAAATTTAAATATTAATATCAAGAATGAAAATCAATATTACCACATAGATCAAAATCGAGTTTAAGATGAATATTAGGAGCAAGATAAAGTTGAAGATTATAAGATTCAAACTGAAATCTGAGATCAAAACTGAGATAAAAATGAAAATGAACATAATTATCAAGAATAAGATCAATGTTATAATTAAGAATGAGAATAAGATTAATAACAATTAAAGAACATAATCGAGTTCAAAATTTTCATCATTATTAGATCAATATCAATATCAATAACAATATCAAGATTGAAGACCAAGTTTACAAACAAGATCAAAATCGAGTTTAAGATTAAGATTAAAAAGAAGATAAAGATAAATATCATAAGATGAAGTTTGAAATCATGATTAAAATGAAGATCAACATCATAATCATGAACAAAATCAATATTATATTAAGATTGCAAAATGATAAACATCAAATATGGATCATAATCAAGATCAACATCCTCATCATTAAAAGATCAAGATAAATTTAAATATTAATATCAAGATTGAAAATCAATATTACCACATAGATCAAAATCGAGTTTAAGATGAATATTAGGAGCAAGATAAAATTGAAGATTATAAGATTAAAACTGAAATCTGATATCAAAACTGAGATAAAAATGAAAATGAACATAATTATCAAGAATAAGATCAATGTTATAATTAAGAATGAGAATAAGATTAATAAAAATTAAAGAACATAATCGAGTTCAAAATTTTCATCATTATTAGATCAATATCAATATCAATAACAATATCAAGATTGAATACCAAGTTTACAAACAAGATCAAAATCGAGTTTAAGATTAAGATTAAAAAGAAGATAAAGATAAATATCATAAGATGAAGTTTGAAATCATGATTAAAATGAAGATCAACATCATAATCATGAACAAAATCAATATTATATTAAGATTGCAAAATGATAAACATCAAATATGGATCATAATCAAGATCAACATCCTCATCATTAAAAGATCAAGATAAATTTAAATATTAATATCATGATTGAAAATCAATATTACCACATAGATCAAAATCGAGTTTAAGATGAATATTAGGAGCAAGATAAAATTGAAGATTATAAGATTAAAACTGAAATCTGAGATCAAAACTGAGATAAAAATGAAAATGAACATAATTATCAAGAATAAGGCCAATGTTATAATTAAGAATGAGAATAAGATTAATAACAATTAAAGAACATAATCGAGTTCAAAATTTTCATCATTATTAGATCAATATCAATATCAATAACAATATCAAGATTGAAGGCCAAGTTTACAAACAAGATCAAAATCGAGTTTAAGATTAAGATTAAAAAGAAGATAAAGATAAATATAATAAGATGAAGTTTGAAATCATGATTAAAATGAAGATCAACATCATAATCATGAACAAAATCAATATTATATTAAGATGGCAAAATGATAAACATCAAATATGGATCATAATCAAGATCAACATCCTCATCATTAAAAGATCAAGATAAATTTAAATATTAATATCATGATTGAAAATCAATATTACCACATAGATCAAAATCGAGTTTAAGATGAATATTAGGAGCAAGATAAAGTTGAAGATTATAAGATTCAAACTGAAATCTGAGATCAAAACTGAGATAAAAATGAAAATGAACATAATTATCAAGAATAAGATCAATGTTATAATTAAGAATGAGAATAAGATTAATAACAATTAAAGAACATAATCGAGTTCAAAATTTTCATCATTATTAGATCAATATCAATATCAATAACAATATCAAGATTGAAGACCAAGTTTACAAACAAGATCAAAATCGAGTTTAAGATTAAGATTAAAAAGAAGATAAAGATAAATATCATAAGATGAAGTTTGAAATCATGATTAAAATGAAGATCAACATCATAATCATGAACAAAATCAATATTATATTAAGATTGCAAAATGATAAACATCAAATATGGATCATAATCAAGATCAACATCCTCATCATTAAAAGATCAAGATAAATTTAAATATTAATATCAAGATTGAAAATCAATATTACCACATAGATCAAAATCGAGTTTAAGATGAATATTAGGAGCAAGATAAAATTGAAGATTATAAGATTAAAACTGAAATCTGATATCAAAACTGAGATAAAAATGAAAATGAACATAATTATCAAGAATAAGATCAATGTTATAATTAAGAATGAGAATAAGATTAATAAAAATTAAAGAACATAATCGAGTTCAAAATTTTCATCATTATTAGATCAATATCAATATCAATAACAATATCAAGATTGAATACCAAGTTTACAAACAAGATCAAAATCGAGTTTAAGATTAAGATTAAAAAGAAGATAAAGATAAATATCATAAGATGAAGTTTGAAATCATGATTAAAATGAAGATCAACATCATAATCATGAACAAAATCAATATTATATTAAGATTGCAAAATGATAAACATCAAATATGGATCATAATCAAGATCAACATCCTCATCATTAAAAGATCAAGATAAATTTAAATATTAATATCATGATTGAAAATCAATATTACCACATAGATCAAAATCGAGTTTAAGATGAATATTAGGAGCAAGATAAAATTGAAGATTATAAGATTAAAACTGAAATCTGAGATCAAAACTGAGATAAAAATGAAAATGAACATAATTATCAAGAATAAGGCCAATGTTATAATTAAGAATGAGAATAAGATTAATAACAATTAAAGAACATAATCGAGTTCAAAATTTTCATCATTATTAGATCAATATCAATATCAATAACAATATCAAGATTGAAGGCCAAGTTTACAAACAAGATCAAAATCGAGTTTAAGATTAAGATTAAAAAGAAGATAAAGATAAATATAATAAGATGAAGTTTGAAATCATGATTAAAATGAAGATCAACATCATAATCATGAACAAAATCAATATTATATTAAGATGGCAAAATGATAAACATCAAATATGGATCATAATCAAGATCAACATCCTCATCATTAAAAGATCAAGATAAATTTAAATATTAATATCATGATTGAAAATCAATATTACCACATAGATCAAAATCGAGTTTAAGATGAATATTAGGAGCAAGATAAAGTTGAAGATTATAAGATTCAAACTAAAATCTGAGATCAAAACTGAGATAAAAATGAAAATGAACATAATTATCAAGAATAAGATCAATGTTATAATTAAGAATGAGAATAAGATTAATAACAATTAAAGAACATAATCGAGTTCAAAATTTTCATCATTATTAGATCAATATCAATATCAATAACAATATCAAGATTGAAGACCAAGTTTACAAACAAGATCAAAATCGAGTTTAAGATTAAGATTAAAAAGAAGATAAAGATAAATATCATAAGATGAAGTTTGAAATCATGATTAAAATGAAGATCAACATCATAATCATGAACAAAATCAATATTATATTAAGATTGCAAAATGATAAACATCAAATATGGATCATAATCAAGATCAACATCCTCATCATTAAAAGATCAAGATAAATTTAAATATTAATATCAAGATTGAAAATCAATATTACCACATAGATCAAAATCGAGTTTAAGATGAATATTAGGAGCAAGATAAAATTGAAGATTATAAGATTAAAACTGAAATCTGATATCAAAACTGAGATAAAAATGAACATGAACATAATTATCAAGAATAAGATCAATGTTATAATTAAGAATGAGAATAAGATTAATAAAAATTAAAGAACATAATCGAGTTCAAAATTTTCATCATTATTAGATCAATATCAATATCAATAACAATATCAAGATTGAATACCAAGTTTACAAACAAGATCAAAATCGAGTTTAAGATTAAGATTAAAAAGAAGATAAAGATAAATATCATAAGATGAAGTTTGAAATCATGATTAAAATGAAGATCAACATCATAATCATGAACAAAATCAATATTATATTAAGATTGCAAAATGATAAACATCAAATATGGATCATAATCAAGATCAACATCCTCATCATTAAAAGATCAAGATAAATTTAAATATTAATATCAAGAATGAAAATCAATATTACCACATAGATCAAAATCGAGTTTAAGATGAATATTAGGAGCAAGATAAAATTGAAGATTATAAGATTCAAACTGAAATCTGAGATCAAAACTGAGATAAAAATGAAAATGAACATAATTATCAAGAATAAGATCAATGTTATAATTAAGAATGAGAATAAGATTAATAACAATTAAAGAACATAATCGAGTTCAAAATTTTCATCATTATTAGATCAATATCAATATCAATAACAATATCAAGATTGAAGACCAAGTTTACAAACAAGATCAAAATCGAGTTTAAGATTAAGATTAAAAAGAAGATAAAGATAAATATCATAAGATGAAGTTTGAAATCATGATTAAAATGAAGATCAACATCATAATCATGAACAAAATCAATATTATATTAAGATTGCAAAATGATAAACATCAAATATGGATCATAATCAAGATCAACATCCTCATCATTAAAAGATCAAGATAAATTTTAATATTAATATCAAGAATGAAAATCAATATTACCACATAGATCAAAATCGAGTTTAAGATGAATATTAGGAGCAAGATAAAGTTGAAGATTATAAGATTAAAACTGAAATCTGAGATCAAAACTGAGATAAAAATGAAAATGAACATAATTATCAAGAATAAGATCAATGTTATAATTAAGAATGAGAATAAGATTAATAACAATTAAAGAACATAATCGAGTTCAAAATTTTCATCATTATTAGATCAATATCAATATCAATAACAATATCAAGATTGAAGACCAAGTTTACAAACAAGATCAAAATCGAGTTTAAGATTAAGATTAAAAAGAAGATAAAGATAAATATCATAAGATGAAGTTTGAAATCATGATTAAAATGAAGATCAACATCATAATCATGAACAAAATCAATATTATATTAAGATTGCAAAATGATAAACATCAAATATGGATCATAATCAAGATCAACATCCTCATCATTAAAAGATCAAGATAAATTTAAATATTAATATCAAGATTGAAAATCAATATTACCACATAGATCAAAATCGAGTTTAAGATGAATATTAGGAGCAAGATAAAGTTGAAGATTATAAGATTCAAACTGAAATCTGAGATCAAAACTGAGATAAAAATGAAAATGAACATAATTATCAAGAATAAGATCAATGTTATAATTAAGAATGAGAATAAGATTAATAACAATTAAAGAACATAATCGAGTTCAAAATTTTCATCATTATTAGATCAATATCAATATCAATAACAATATCAAGATTGAAGACCAAGTTTACAAACAAGATCAAAATCGAGTTTAAGATTAAGATTAAAGAGAAGATAAAGATAAATATCATAAGATGAAGTTTGAAATCATGATTAAAATGAAGATCAACATCATAATCATGAACAAAATCAATATTATATTAAGATTGCAAAATGATAAACATCAAATATGGATCATAATCAAGATCAACATCCTCATCATTAAAAGATCAAGATAAATTTAAATATTAATATCAAGATTGAAAATCAATATTACCACATAGATCAAAATCGAGTTTAAGATGAATATTAGGAGCAAGATAAAATTGAAGATTATAAGATTCAAACTGAAATCTGAGATCAAAACTGAGATAAAAATGAAAATGAACATAATTATCAAGAATAAGATCAATGTTATAATTAAGAATGAGAATAAGATCAATAACAATTAAAGAACATAATCGAGTTCAAAATTTTCAGCATTATTAGATCAATATCAATATCAATAACAATATCAAGATTGAAGACCAAGTTTACAAACAAGATCAAAATCGAGTTTAAGATTAAGATTAAAAAGAAGATAAAGATAAATATCATAAGATGAAGTTTGAAATCATGATTAAAATGAAGATCAACATCATAATCATGAACAAAATCAATATTATATTAAGATTGCAAAATGATAAACATCAAATATGGATCATAATCAAGATCAACATCCTCATCATTAAAAGATCAAGATAAATTTTAATATTAATATCAAGAATGAAAATCAATATTACCACATAGATCAAAATCGAGTTTAAGATGAATATTAGGAGCAAGATAAAGTTGAAGATTATAAGATTAAAACTGAAATCTGAGATCAAAACTGAGATAAAAATGAAAATGAACATAATTATCAAGAATAAGATCAATGTTATAATTAAGAATGAGAATAAGATTAATAACAATTAAAGAACATAATCGAGTTCAAAATTTTCATCATTATTAGATCAATATCAATATCAATAACAATATCAAGATTGAAGACCAAGTTTACAAACAAGATCAAAATCGAGTTTAAGATTAAGATTAAAAAGAAGATAAAGATAAATATCATAAGATGAAGTTTGAAATCATGATTAAAATGAAGATCAACATCATAATCATGAACAAAATCAATATTATATTAAGATTGCAAAATGATAAACATCAAATATGGATCATAATCAAGATCAACATCCTCATCATTAAAAGATCAAGATAAATTTAAATATTAATATCAAGATTGAAAATCAATATTACCACATAGATCAAAATCGAGTTTAAGATGAATATTAGGAGCAAGATAAAATTGAAGATTATAAGATTCAAACTGAAATCTGAGATCAAAACTGAGATAAAAATGAAAATGAACATAATTATCAAGAATAAGATCAATGTTATAATTAAGAATGAGAATAAGATTAATAACAATTAAAGAACATAATCGAGTTCAAAATTTTCATCATTATTAGATCAATATCAATATCAATAACAATATCAAGATTGAAGACCAAGTTTACAAACAAGATCAAAATCGAGTTTAAGATTAAGATTAAAAAGAAGATAAAGATAAATATCATAAGATGAAGTTTGAAATCATGATTAAAATGAAGATCAACATCATAATCATGAACAAAATCATTATTATATTAAGATTGCAAAATGATAAACATCAAATATGGATCATAATCAAGATCAACATCCTCATCATTAAAAGATCAAGATAAATTTAAATATTAATATCAAGATTGAAAATCAATATTACCACATAGATCAAAATCGAGTTTAAGATGAATATTAGGAGCAAGATAAAATTGAATATTATAAGATTAAAACTGAAATCTGATATCAAAACTGAGATAAAAATGAAAATGAACATAATTATCAAGAATAAGATCAATGTTATAATTAAGAATGAGAATAAGATTAATAAAAATTAAAGAACATAATCGAGTTCAAAATTTTCATCATTATTAGATCAATATCATTATCAATAACAATATCAAGATTGAATACCAAGTTTACAAACAAGATCAAAATCGAGTTTAAGATTAAGATTAAAAAGAAGATAAAGATAAATATCATAAGATGAAGTTTGAAATCATGATTAAAATGAAGATCAACATCATAATCATGAACAAAATCAATATTATATTAAGATTGCAAAATGATAAACATCAAATATGGATCATAATCAAGATCAACATCCTCATCATTAAAAGATCAAGATAAATTTAAATATTAATATCATGATTGAAAATCAATATTACCACATAGATCAAAATCGAGTTTAAGATGAATATTAGGAGCAAGATAAAATTGAAGATTATAAGATTTAAACTGAAATCTGAGATCAAAACTGAGATAAAAATGAAAATGAACATAATTATCAAGAATAAGATCAATGTTATAATTAAGAATGAGAATAAGATTAATAACAATTAAAGAACATAATCGAGTTCAAAATTTTCGTCCTTATTAGATCAATATCAATATCAATAACAATATCAAGATTGAAGACCAAGTTTACAAACAAGATCAAAATCGAGTTTAAGATTAAGATTAAAAAGAAGATAAAGATAAATATAATAAGATGAAGTTTGAAATCATGGTTAAAATGAAGATCAACATCATAATCATGAACAAAATCAATATTAAATTAAGATTGCAAAATGATAAACATCAAATATGGATCATAATCAAGATCAACATCCTCATCAATAAAAGATCAAGATAAATATAAATATTAATATCAAAATTGAAAATCAATATTACCACATAGATCAAAATCGAGTTTAAGATGAATATTAGTAGCAAGATAAAATTGAAGATTATAAGATTAAAACTGAAATCTGAGATCAAAACTGAGATAAAAATGAAAATGAACATAATTATCAAGAATAAGATCAATGTTATAATTAAGAATGAGAATAAGATTAATAACAATTAAAGAACATAATCGAGTTTAAAATTTTCATCATTATTAGATCAATATCAATATCAATAACAATATCAAGATTGAAGACCAAGTTTACAAACAAGATCAAAATCGAGTTTAAGATTAAGATTAAAAAGAAGATAAAGATAAATATAATAAGATGAAGTTTGAAATCATGATTAAAATGAAGATCAACATCATAATCATGAACAAAATCAATATTATATTAAGATGGCAAAATGATAAACATCAAATATGGATCATAATCAAGATCAACATCCTCAACATTAAAAGATCAAGATAAATTTAAATATTAATATCATGATTGAAAATCAATATTACCACATAGATCAAAATCGAGTTTAAGATGAATATTAGGAGCAAGATAAAGTTGAAGATTATAAGATTCAAACTGAAATCTGAGATCAAAACTGAGATAAAAATGAAAATGAACATAATTATCAAGAATAAGATCAATGTTATAATTAAGAATGAGAATAAGATTAATAACAATTAAAGAACATAATCGAGTTCAAAATTTTCATCATTATTAGATCAATATCAATATCAATAACAATATCAAGATTGAAGACCAAGTTTACAAACAAGATCAAAATCGAGTTTAAGATTAAGATTAAAAAGAAGATAAAGATAAATATCATAAGATGAAGTTTGAAATCATGATTAAAATGAAGATCAACATCATAATCATGAACAAAATCAATATTATATTAAGATTGCAAAATGATAAACATCAAATATGGATCATAATCAAGATCAACATCCTCATCATTAAAAGATCAAGATAAATTTAAATATTAATATCAAGATTGAAAATCAATATTACCACATAGATCAAAATCGAGTTTAAGATGAATATTAGGAGCAAGATAAAATTGAAGATTATAAGATTAAAACTGAAATCTGATATCAAAACTGAGATAAAAATGAAAATGAACATAATTATCAAGAATAAGATCAATGTTATAATTAAGAATGAGAATAAGATTAATAAAAATTAAAGAACATAATCGAGTTCAAAATTTTCATCATTATTAGATCAATATCAATATCAATAACAATATCAAGATTGAATACCAAGTTTACAAACAAGATCAAAATCGAGTTTAAGATTAAGATTAAAAAGAAGATAAAGATAAATATCATAAGATGAAGTTTGAAATCATGATTAAAATGAAGATCAACATCATAATCATGAACAAAATCAATATTATATTAAGATTGCAAAATGATAAACATCAAATATGGATCATAATCAAGATCAACATCCTCATCATTAAAAGATCAAGATAAATTTAAATATTAATATCAAGAATGAAAATCAATATTACCACATAGATCAAAATCGAGTTTAAGATGAATATTAGGAGCAAGATAAAGTTGAAGATTATAAGATTCAAACTGAAATCTGATATCAAAACTGAGATAAAAATGAAAATGAACATAATTATCAAGAATAAGATCAATGTTATAATTAAGAATGAGAATAAGATTAATAACAATTAAAGAACATAATCGAGTTCAAAATTTTCATCATTATTAGATCAATATCAATATCAATAACAATATCAAGATTGAAGACCAAGTTTACAAACAAGATCAAAATCGAATTTAAGATTAAGATTAAAAAGAAGATAAAGATAAATATCATAAGATGAAGTTTGAAATCATGATTAAAATGAAGATCAACATCATAATCATGAACAAAATCAATATTATATTAAGATTGCAAAATGATAAACATCAAATATGGATCATAATCAAGATCAACATCCTCATCATTAAAAGATCAAGATAAATTTAAATATTAATATCAAGAATGAAAATCAATATTACCACATAGATCAAAATCGAGTTTAAGATGAATATTAGGAGCAAGATAAAATTGAAGATTATAAGATTTAAACTGAAATCTGATATCAAAACTGAGATAAAAATGAAAATGAACATAATTATCAAGAATAAGATCAATGTTATAATTAAGAATGAGAATAAGATTAATAAAAATTAAAGAACATAATCGAGTTCAAAATTTTCGTCATTATTAGATCAATATCAATATCAATAACAATATCAAGATTGAATACCAAGTTTACAAACAAGATCAAAATCGAGTTTAAGATTAAGATTAAAAAGAAGATAAAGATAAATATCATAAGATGAAGTTTGAAATCATGATTAAAATGAAGATCAACATCATAATCATGAACAAAATCAATATTATATTAAGATTGCAAAATGATAAACATCAAATATGGATCATAATCAAGATCAACATCCTCATCATTAAAAGATCAAGATAAATATAAATATTAATATCAAGAATGAAAATCAATATTACCACATAGATCAAAATCGAGTTTAAGATGAATATTAGGAGCAAGATAAAGTTGAAGATTATAAGATTCAAACTGAAATCTGAGATCAAAACTGAGATAAAAATGAAAATGAACATAATTATCAAGAATAAGATCAATGTTATAATTAAGAATGAGAATAAGATTAATAACAATTAAAGAACATAATCGAGTTCAAAATTTTCATCATTATTAGATCAATATCAATATCAATAACAATATCAAGATTGAAGACCAAGTTTACAAACAAGATCAAAATCGAGTTTAAGATTAAGATTAAAAAGAAGATAAAGATAAATATCATAAGATGAAGTTTGAAATCATGATTAAAATGAAGATCAACATCATAATCATGAACAAAATCAATATTATATTAAGATTGCAAAATGATAAACATCAAATATGGATCATAATCAAGATCAACATCCTCATCATTAAAAGATCAAGATAAATTTAAATATTAATATCAAGAATGAAAATCAATATTACCACATAGATCAAAATCGAGTTTAAGATGAATATTAGGAGCAAGATAAAGTTGAAGATTATAAGATTCAAACTGAAATCTGAGATCAAAACTGAGATAAAAATGAAAATGAACATAATTATCAAGAATTAGATCAATGTTATAATTAAGAATGAGAATAAGATTAATAACAATTAAAGAACATAATCGAGTTCAAAATTTTCATCATTATTAGATCAATATCAATATCAATAACAATATCAAGATTGAAGACCAAGTTTACAAACAAGATCAAAATCGAGTTTAAGATTAAGATTAAAAAGAAGATAAAGATAAATATCATAAGATGAAGTTTGAAATCATGATTAAAATGAAGATCAACATCATAATCATGAACAAAATCAATATTATATTAAGATTGCAAAATGATAAACATCAAATATGGATCATAATCAAGATCAACATCCTCATCATTAAAAGATCAAGATAAATTTAAATATTAATATCAAGATTGAAAATCAATATTACCACATAGATCAAAATCGAGTTTAAGATGAATATTAGGAGCAAGATAAAATTGAAGATTATAAGATTAAAACTGAAATCTGATATCAAAACTGAGATAAAAATGAAAATGAACATAATTAACAAGAATAAGATCAATGTTATAATTAAGAATGAGAATAAGATTAATAAAAATTAAAGAACATAATCGAGTTCAAAATTTTCATCATTATTAGATCAATATCAATATCAATAACAATATCAAGATTGAATACCAAGTTTACAAACAAGATCAAAATCGAGTTTAAGATTAAGATTAAAAAGAAGATAAAGATAAATATCATAAGATGAAGTTTGAAATCATGATTAAAATGAAGATCAACATCATAATCATGAACAAAATCAATATTATATTAAGATTGCAAAATGATAAACATCAAATATGGATCATAATCAAGATCAACATCCTCATCATTAAAAGATCAAGATAAATTTAAATATTAATATCATGATTGAAAATCAATATTACCACATAGATCAAAATCGAGTTTAAGATGAATATTAGGAGCAAGATAAAATTGAAGATTATAAGATTTAAACTGAAATCTGAGATCAAAACTGAGATAAAAATGAAAATGAACATAATTATCAAAAATAAGATCAATGTTATAATTAAGAATGAGAATAAGATTAATAACAATTAAAGAACATAATCGAGTTCAAAATTTTCGTCCTTATTAGATCAATATCAATATCAATAACAATATAAAGATTGAAGACCAAGTTTACAAACAAGATCAAAATCGAGTTTAAGATTAAGATTAAAAAGAAGATAAAGATAAATATAATAAGATGAAGTTTGAAATCATGGTTAAAATGAAGATCAACATCATAATCATGAACAAAATCAATATTAAATTAAGATTGCAAAATGATAAACATCAAATATGGATCATAATCAAGATCAACATCCTCATCAATAAAAGATCAAGATAAATATAAATATTAATATCAAAATTGAAAATCAATATTACCACATAGATCAAAATCGAGTTTAAGATGAATATTAGTAGCAAGATAAAATTGAAGATTATAAGATTAAAATTGAAATCTGAGATCAAAACTGAGATAAAAATGAAAATGAACATAATTATCAAGAATAAGATCAATGTTATAATTAAGAATGAGAATAAGATTAATAACAATTAAAGAACATAATCGAGTTCAAAATTTTCATCATTATTAGATCAATATCAATATCAATAACAATATCAAGATTGAAGACCAAGTTTACAAACAAGATCAAAATCGAGTTTAAGATTAAGATTAAAAAGAAGATAAAGATAAATATAATAAGATGAAGTTTGAAATCATGATTAAAATGAAGATCAACATCATAATCATGAACAAAATCAATATTATATTAAGATGGCAAAATGATAAACATCAAATATGGATCATAATCAAGATCAACATCGTCATCATTAAAAGATCAAGATAAATTTAAATATTAATATCATGATTGAAAATCAATATTACCACATAGATCAAAATCGAGTTTAAGATGAATATTAGGAGCAAGATAAAGTTGAAGATTATAAGATTCAAACTGAAATCTGAGATCAAAACTGAGATAAAAATGAAAATGAACATAATTATCAAGAATAAGATCAATGTTATAATTAAGAATGAGAATAAGATTAATAACAATTAAAGAACATAATCGAGTTCAAAATTTTCATCATTATTAGATCAATATCAATATCAATAACAATATCAAGATTGAAGACCAAGTTTACAAACAAGATCAAAATCGAGTTTAAGATTAAGATTAAAAAGAAGATAAAGATAAATATCATAAGATGAAGTTTGAAATCATGATTAAAATGAAGATCAACATCATAATCATGAACAAAATCAATATTAAATTAAGATTGCAAAATGATAAACATCAAATATGGATCATAATCAAGATCAACATCCTCATCAATAAAAGATCAAGATAAATATAAATATTAATATCAAAATTGAAAATCAATATTACCACATAGATCAAAATCGAGTTTAAGATGAATATTAGTAGCAAGATAAAATTGAAGATTATAAGATTAAAATTGAAATCTGAGATCAAAACTGAGATAAAAATGAAAATGAACATAATTATCAAGAGTAAGATCAATGTTATAATTAAGAATGAGAATAAGATTAATAACAATTAAAGAACATAATCGAGTTCAAAATTTTCATCATTATTAGATCAATATCAATATCAATAACAATATCAAGATTGAAGACCAAGTTTACAAACAAGATCAAAATCGAGTTTAAGATTAAGATTAAAAAGAAGATAAAGATAAATATAATAAGATGAAGTTTGAAATCATGATTAAAATGAAGATCAACATCATAATCATGAACAAAATCAATATTATATTAAGATGGCAAAATGATAAACATCAAATATGGATCATAATCAAGATCAACATCGTCATCATTAAATGATCAAGATAAATTTAAATATTAATATCATGATTGAAAATCAATATTACCACATAGATCAAAATCGAGTTTAAGATGAATATTAGGAGCAAGATAAAGTTGAAGATTATAAGATTCAAACTGAAATCTGAGATCAAAACTGAGATAAAAATGAAAATGAACATAATTATCAAGAATAAGATCAATGTTATAATTAAGAATGAGAATAAGATTAATAACAATTAAAGAACATAATCGAGTTCAAAATTTTCATCATTATTAGATCAATATCAATATCAATAACAATATCAAGATTGAAGACCAAGTTTACAAACAAGATCAAAATCGAGTTTAAGATTAAGATTAAAAAGAAGATAAAGATAAATATCATAAGATGAAGTTTGAAATCATGATTAAAATGAAGATCAACATCATAATCATGAACAAAATCAATATTATATTAAGATTGCAAAATGATAAACATCAAATATGGATCATAATCAAGATCAACATCCTCATCATTAAAAGATCAAGATAAATTTAAATATTAATATCATGATTGAAAATCAATATTACCACATAGATCAAAATCGAGTTTAAGATGAATATTAGGAGCAAGATAAAATTGAAGATTATAAGATTTAAACTGAAATCTGAGATCAAAACTGAGATAAAAATGAAAATGAACATAATTATCAAGAATAAGATCAATGTTATAATTAAGAATGAGAATAAGATTAATAACAATTAAAGAACATAATCGAGTTCAAAATTTTCGTCCTTATTAGATCAATATCAATATCAATAACAATATCAAGATTGAAGACCAAGTTTACAAACAAGATCAAAATCGAGTTTAAGATTAAGATTAAAAAGAAGATAAAGATAAATATCATAAGATGAAGTTTGAAATCATGATTAAAATGAAGATCAACATCATAATCATGAACAAAATCAATATTATATTAAGATTGCAAAATGATAAACATCAAATATGGATCATAATCAAGATCAACATCCTCATCATTAAAAGATCAAGATAAATTTAAATATTAATATCATGATTGAAAATCAATATTACCACATAGATCAAAATCGAGTTTAAGATGAATATTAGGAGCAAGATAAAATTGAAGATTATAAGATTTAAACTGAAATCTGAGATCAAAACTGAGATAAAAATGAAAATGAACATAATTATCAAAAATAAGATCAATGTTATAATTAAGAATGAGAATAAGATTAATAACAATTAAAGAACATAATCGAGTTCAAAATTTTCGTCCTTATTAGATCAATATCAATATCAATAACAATATAAAGATTGAAGACCAAGTTTACAAACAAGATCAAAATCGAGTTTAAGATTAAGATTAAAAAGAAGATAAAGATAAATATAATAAGATGAAGTTTGAAATCATGGTTAAAATGAAGATCAACATCATAATCATGAACAAAATCAATATTAAATTAAGATTGCAAAATGATAAACATCAAATATGGATCATAATCAAGATCAACATCCTCATCAATAAAAGATCAAGATAAATATAAATATTAATATCAAAATTGAAAATCAATATTACCACATAGATCAAAATCGAGTTTAAGATGAATATTAGTAGCAAGATAAAATTGAAGATTATAAGATTAAAATTGAAATCTGAGATCAAAACTGAGATAAAAATGAAAATGAACATAATTATCAAGAATAAGATCAATGTTATAATTAAGAATGAGAATAAGATTAATAACAATTAAAGAACATAATCGAGTTCAAAATTTTCATCATTATTAGATCAATATCAATATCAATAACAATATCAAGATTGAAGACCAAGTTTACAAACAAGATCAAAATCGAGTTTAAGATTAAGATTAAAAAGAAGATAAAGATAAATATAATAAGATGAAGTTTGAAATCATGATTAAAATGAAGATCAACATCATAATCATGAACAAAATCAATATTATATTAAGATGGCAAAATGATAAACATCAAATATGGATCATAATCAAGATCAACATCGTCATCATTAAAAGATCAAGATAAATTTAAATATTAATATCATGATTGAAAATCAATATTACCACATAGATCAAAATCGAGTTTAAGATGAATATTAGGAGCAAGATAAAGTTGAAGATTATAAGATTCAAACTGAAATCTGAGATCAAAACTGAGATAAAAATGAAAATGAAAATAATTATCAAGAATAAGATCAATGTTATAATTAAGAATGAGAATAAGATTAATAACAATTAAAGAACATAATCGAGTTCAAAATTTTCATCATTATTAGATCAATATCAATATCAATAACAATATCAAGATTGAAGACCAAGTTTACAAACAAGATCAAAATCGAGTTTAAGATTAAGATTAAAAAGAAGATAAAGATAAATATCATAAGATGAAGTTTGAAATCATGATTAAAATGAAGATCAACATCATAATCATGAACAAAATCAATATTATATTAAGATTGCAAAATGATAAACATCAAATATGGATCATAATCAAGATCAACATCCTTATCATTAAAAGATCAAGATAAATTTAAATATTAATATCAAGATTGAAAATCAATATTACCACATAGATCAAAATCGAGTTTAAGATGAATATTAGGAGCAAGATAAAATTGAAGATTATAAGATTAAAACTGAAATCTGAGATCAAAACTGAGATAAAAATGAAAATGAACATAATTATCAAGAATAAGATCAATGTTATAATTAAGAATGAGAATAAGATTAATAACAATTAAAGAACATAATCGAGATCAAAATTTTCATCATTATTAGATCAATATCAATATCAATAACAATATCAAGATTGAAGACCAAGTTTACAAACAAGATCAAAATCGAGTTTAAGATTAAGATTAAAAAGAAGATAAAGATAAATATCATAAGATGAAGTTTGAAATCATGATTAAAATGAAGATCAACATCATAATCATGAACAAAATCAATATTATATTAAGATTGCAAAATGATAAACATCAAATATGGATCATAATCAAGATCAACATCCTCATCATTAAAAGATCAAGATAAATTTAAATATTAATATCAAGAATGAAAATCAATATTACCACATAGATCAAAATCGAGTTTAAGATGAATATTAGGAGCAAGATAAAGTTGAAGATTATAAGATTCAAACTGAAATCTGAGATCAAAACTGAGATAAAAATGAAAATGAACATAATTATCAAGAATAAGATCAATGTTATAATTAAGAATGAGAATAAGATTAATAACAATTAAAGAACATAATCGAGTTCAAAATTTTCATCATTATTAGATCAATATCAATATCAATAACAATATCAAGATTGAAGACCAAGTTTACAAACAAGATCAAAATCGAGTTTAAGATTAAGATTAAAAAGAAGATAAAGATAAATATCATAAGATGAAGTTTGAAATCATGATTAAAATGAAGATCAACATCATAATCATGAACAAAATCAATATTATATTAAGATTGCAAAATGATAAACATCAAATATGGATCATAATCAAGATCAACATCCTTATCATTAAAAGATCAAGATAAATTTAAATATTAATATCAAGATTGAAAATCAATATTACCACATAGATCAAAATCGAGTTTAAGATGAATATTAGGAGCAAGATAAAATTGAAGATTATAAGATTAAAACTGAAATCTGAGATCAAAACTGAGATAAAAATGAAAATGAACATAATTATCAAGAATAAGATCAATGTTATAATTAAGAATGAGAATAAGATTAATAACAATTAAAGAACATAATCGAGTTCAAAATTTTCATCATTATTAGATCAATATCAATATCAATAACAATATCAAGATTGAAGACCAAGTTTACAAACAAGATCAAAATCGAGTTTAAGATTAAGATTAAAAAGAAGATAAAGATAAATATCATAAGATGAAGTTTGAAATCATGATTAAAATGAAGATCAACATCATAATCATGAACAAAATCAATATTATATTAAGATTGCAAAATGATAAACATCAAATATGGATCATAATCAAGATCAACATCCTCATCATTAAAAGATCAAGATAAATTTAAATATTAATATCAAGATTGAAAATCAATATTACCACATAGATCAAAATCGAGTTTAAGATGAATATTAGGATCAAGATAAAATTGAAGATTATAAGATTAAAACTGAAATCTGATATCAAAACTGAGATAAAAATGAAAATGAACATAATTATCAAGAATAAGATCAATGTTATAATTAAGAATGAGAATAAGATTAATAACAATTAAAGAACATAATCGAGTTCAAAATTTTCATCATTATTAGATCAATATCAATATCAATAACAATATCAAGATTGAAGACCAAGTTTACAAACAAGATCAAAATCGAGTTTAAGATTAAGATTAAAAAGAAGATAAAGATAAATATAATAAGATGAAGTTTGAAATCATGATTAAAATGAAGATCAACATCATAATCATGAACAAAATCAATATTATATTAAGATGGCAAAATGATAAACATCAAATATGGATCATAATCAAGATCAACATCCTCATCATTAAAAGATCAAGATAAATTTAAATATTAATATCATGATTGAAAATCAATATTACCACATAGATCAAAATCGAGTTTAAGATGAATATTAGGAGCAAGATAAAGTTGAAGATTATAAGATTCAAACTGAAATCTGAGATCAAAACTGAGATAAAAATGAAAATGAACATAATTATCAAGAATAAGATCAATGTTATAATTAAGAATGAGAATAAGATTAATAACAATTAAAGAACATAATCGAGTTCAAAATTTTCATCATTATTAGATCAATATCAATATCAATAACAATATCAAGATTGAAGACCAAGTTTACAAACAAGATCAAAATCGAGTTTAAGATTAAGATTAAAAAGAAGATAAAGATAAATATAATAAGATGAAGTTTGAAATCATGATTAAAATGAAGATCAACATCATAATCATGAACAAAATCAATATTATATTAAGATGGCAAAATGATAAACATCAAATATGGATCATAATCAAGATCAACATCCTCATCATTAAAAGATCAAGATAAATTTAAATATTAATATCATGATTGAAAATCAATATTACCACATAGATCAAAATCGAGTTTAAGATGAATATTAGGAGCAAGATAAAGTTGAAGATTATAAGATTCAAACTGAAATCTGAGATCAAAACTGAGATAAAAATGAAAATGAACATAATTATCAAGAATAAGATCAATGTTATAATTAAGAATGAGAATAAGATTAATAACAATTAAAGAACATAATCGAGATCAAAATTTTCATCATTATTAGATCAATATCAATATCAATAACAATATCAAGATTGAAGACCAAGTTTACAAACAAGATCAAAATCGAGTTTAAGATTAAGATTAAAAAGAAGATAAAGATAAATATAATAAGATGAAGTTTGAAATCATGATTAAAATGAAGATCAACATCATAATCATGAACAAAATCAATATTATATTAAGATGGCAAAATGATAAACATCAAATATGGATCATAATCAAGATCAACATCCTCATCATTAAAAGATCAAGATAAATTTAAATATTAATATCATGATTGAAAATCAATATTACCACATAGATCAAAATCGAGTTTAAGATGAATATTAGGAGCAAGATAAAGTTGAAGATTATAAGATTCAAACTGAAATCTGAGATCAAAACTGAGATAAAAATGAAAATGAACATAATTATCAAGAATAAGATCAATGTTATAATTAAGAATGAGAATAAGATTAATAACAATTAAAGAACATAATCGAGATCAAAATTTTCATCATTATTAGATCAATATCAATATCAATAACAATATCAAGATTGAAGACCAAGTTTACAAACAAGATCAAAATCGAGTTTAAGATTAAGATTAAAAAGAAGATAAAGATAAATATCATAAGATGAAGTTTGAAATCATGATTAAAATGAAGATCAACATCATAATCATGAACAAAATCAATATTATATTAAGATTGCAAAATGATAAACATCAAATATGGATCATAATCAAGATCAACATCCTCATCATTAAAAGATCAAGATAAATTTAAATATTAATATCAAGAATGAAAATCAATATTACCACATAGATCAAAATCGAGTTTAAGATGAATATTAGGAGCAAGATAAAGTTGAAGATTATAAGATTCAAACTGAAATCTGAGATCAAAACTGAGATAAAAATGAAAATGAACATAATTATCAAGAATAAGATCAATGTTATAATTAAGAATGAGAATAAGATTAATAACAATTAAAGAACATAATCGAGTTCAAAATTTTCATCATTATTAGATCAATATCAATATCAATAACAATATCAAGATTGAAGACCAAGTTTACAAACAAGATCAAAATCGAGTTTAAGATTAAGATTAAAAAGAAGATAAAGATAAATATAATAAGATGAAGTTTGAAATCATGATTAAAATGAAGATCAACATCATAATCATGAACAAAATCAATATTATATTAAGATGGCAAAATGATAAACATCAAATATGGATCATAATCAAGATCAACATCCTCATCATTAAAAGATCAAGATAAATTTAAATATTAATATCATGATTGAAAATCAATATTACCACATAGATCAAAATCGAGTTTAAGATGAATATTAGGAGCAAGATAAAGTTGAAGATTATAAGATTCAAACTGAAATCTGAGATCAAAACTGAGATAAAAATGAAAATGAACATAATTATCAAGAATAAGATCAATGTTATAATTAAGAATGAGAATAAGATTAATAACAATTAAAGAACATAATCGAGATCAAAATTTTCATCATTATTAGATCAATATCAATATCAATAACAATATCAAGATTGAAGACCAAGTTTACAAACAAGATCAAAATCGAGTTTAAGATTAAGATTAAAAAGAAGATAAAGATAAATATAATAAGATGAAGTTTGAAATCATGATTAAAATGAAGATCAACATCATAATCATGAACAAAATCAATATTATATTAAGATGGCAAAATGATAAACATCAAATATGGATCATAATCAAGATCAACATCCTCATCATTAAAAGATCAAGATAAATTTAAATATTAATATCATGATTGAAAATCAATATTACCACATAGATCAAAATCGAGTTTAAGATGAATATTAGGAGCAAGATAAAGTTGAAGATTATAAGATTCAAACTGAAATCTGAGATCAAAACTGAGATAAAAATGAAAATGAACATAATTATCAAGAATAAGATCAATGTTATAATTAAGAATGAGAATAAGATTAATAACAATTAAAGAACATAATCGAGATCAAAATTTTCATCATTATTAGATCAATATCAATATCAATAACAATATCAAGATTGAAGACCAAGTTTACAAACAAGATCAAAATCGAGTTTAAGATTAAGATTAAAAAGAAGATAAAGATAAATATCATAAGATGAAGTTTGAAATCATGATTAAAATGAAGATCAACATCATAATCATGAACAAAATCAATATTATATTAAGATTGCAAAATGATAAACATCAAATATGGATCATAATCAAGATCAACATCCTCATCATTAAAAGATCAAGATAAATATAAATATTAATATCAAGAATGAAAATCAATATTACCACATAGATCAAAATCGAGTTTAAGATGAATATTAGGAGCAAGATAAAGTTGAAGATTATAAGATTCAAACTGAAATCTGAGATCAAAACTGAGATAAAAATGAAAATGAACATAATTATCAAGAATAAGATCAATGTTATAATTAAGAATGAGAATAAGATTAATAACAATTAAAGAACATAATCGAGTTCAAAATTTTCATCATTATTAGATCAATATCAATATCAATAACAATATCAAGATTGAAGACCAAGTTTACAAACAAGATCAAAATCGAGTTTAAGATTAAGATTAAAAAGAAGATAAAGATAAATATCATAAGATGAAGTTTGAAATCATGATTAAAATGAAGATCAACATCATAATCATGAACAAAATCAATATTATATTAAGATTGCAAAATGATAAACATCAAATATGGATCATAATCAAGATCAACATCCTTATCATTAAAAGATCAAGATAAATTTAAATATTAATATCAAGATTGAAAATCAATATTACCACATAGATCAAAATCGAGTTTAAGATGAATATTAGGAGCAAGATAAAATTGAAGATTATAAGATTAAAACTGAAATCTGAGATCAAAACTGAGATAAAAATGAAAATGAACATAATTATCAAGAATAAGATCAATGTTATAATTAAGAATGAGAATAAGATTAATAACAATTAAAGAACATAATCGAGTTCAAAATTTTCATCATTATTAGATCAATATCAATATCAATAACAATATCAAGATTGAAGACCAAGTTTACAAACAAGATCAAAATCGAGTTTAAGATTAAGATTAAAAAGAAGATAAAGATAAATATCATAAGATGAAGTTTGAAATCATGATTAAAATGAAGATCAACATCATAATCATGAAGAAAATCAATATTATATTAAGATTGCAAAATGATAAACATCAAATATGGATCATAATCAAGATCAACATCCTCATCATTAAAAGATCAAGATAAATTTAAATATTAATATCAAGATTGAAAATCAATATTACCACATAGATCAAAATCGAGTTTAAGATGAATATTAGGAGCAAGATAAAATTGAAGATTATAAGATTCAAACTGAAATCTGAGATCAAAACTGAGATAAAAATGAAAATGAACATAATTATCAAGAATAAGATCAATGTTATAATTAAGAATGAGAATAAGATTAATAACAATTAAAGAACATAATCGAGTTCAAAATTTTCATCATTATTAGATCAATATCAATATCAATAACAATATCAAGATTGAAGACCAAGTTTACAAACAAGATCAAAATCGAGTTTAAGATTAAGATTAAAAAGAAGATAAAGATAAATATCATAAGATGAAGTTTGAAATCATGATTAAAATGAATATCAACATCATAATCATGAACAAAATCAATATTATATTAAGATTGCAAAATGATAAACATCAAATATGGATCATAATCAAGATCAACATCCTCATCATTAAAAGATCAAGATAAATTTAAATATTAATATCAAGATTGAAAATCAATATTACCACATAGATCAAAATCGAGTTTAAGATGAATATTAGGATCAAGATAAAATTGAAGATTATAAGATTAAAACTGAAATCTGATATCAAAACTGAGATAAAAATGAAAATGAACATAATTATCAAGAATAAGATCAATGTTATAATTAAGAATGAGAATAAGATTAATAACAATTAAAGAACATAATCGAGTTCAAAAATTTCATCATTATTAGATCAATATCAATATCAATAACAATATCAAGATTGAAGACCAAGTTTACAAACAAGATCAAAATCGAGTTTAAGATTAAGATTAAAAAGAAGATAAAGATAAATATCATATTTGAAGTTTGAAATCATGATTAAAATGAAGATCAACATCATAATCATGAACAAAATCAATATTATATTAAGATTGCAAAATGATAAACATCAAATATGGATCATAATCAAGATCAACATCCTCATCATTAAAAGATCAAGATAAATTTAAATATTAATATCAAGATTGAAAATCAATATTACCACATAGATCAAAATCGAGTTTAAGATGAATATTAGGAGCAAGATAAAATTGAAGATTATAAGATTAAAACTGAAATCTGAGATCAAAACTGAGATAAAAATGAAAAAGAACATAATTATCAAGAATAAGATCAATGTTATAATTAAGAATGAGAATAAGATTAATAACAATTAAAGAACATAATCGAGTTCAAAATTTTCATCATTATTAGATCAATATCAATATCAATAACAATATCAAGATTGAAGACCAAGTTTACAAACAAGATCAAAATCGAGTTTAAGATTAAGATTAAAAAGAAGATAAAGATAAATATAATAAGATGAAGTTTGAAATCATGATTAAAATGAAGATCAACATCATAATCATGAACAAAATAAATATTAAATTAAGATTGTAAAATGATAAACATCAAATATGGATCATAATCAAGATTAACATCCTCATCATTAAAAGATCAAGATAAATATAAATATTAATATCAAGATTGAAAATCAATATTACCACATAGATCAAAATCGAGTTTAAGATGAATATTAGTAGCAAAATAAAATTGAAGATTATAAGATTAAAACTGAAATCTGAGATCAAAACTGAGATAAAAATGAAAATGAACATAATTATCAAGAATAAGATCAATGTTATAATTAAGAATGAGAATAAGATTAATAACAATTAAAGAACATAATCGAGTTCAAAAATTTCATCATTATTAGATCAATATCAATATCAATAACAATATCAAGATTGAAGACCAAGTTTACAAACAAGATCAAAATCGAGTTTAAGATTAAGATTAAAAAGAAGATAAAGATAAATATCATAAGATGAAGTTTGAAATCATGATTAAAATGAAGATCAACATCATAATCATGAACAAAATCAATATTATATTAAGATTGCAAAATGATAAACATCAAATATGGATCATAATCAAGATCAACATCCTCATCATTAAGAGATCAAGATAAATTTAAATATTAATATCAAGATTGAAAATCAATATTACCACATTGATCAAAATCGAGTTTAATATGAATATTAGGAGCAAGATAAAATTGAAGATTATAAGATTAAAACTGAAATCTGAGATCAAAACTGAGATAAAAATGAAAATGAACATAATTATCAAGAATAAGATCAATGTTATAATTAAGAATGAGAATAAGATTAATAACAATTAAAGAACATAATCGAGTTCAAAATTTTCATCATTATTAGATCAATATCAATAACAATATCAAGATTGAAGACCAAGTTTACAAACAAGATCAAAATCGAGTTTAAGATTAAGATTAAAAAGAAGATAAAGATAAATATCATAAGATGAAGTTTGAAATCATGATTAAAATGAAGATCAACATCATGATCATGAACAAAATCAATATTAAATTAAGATTGCAAAATGACAAACATCAAATATGGATCATAATCAAGATCAACATCCTCATCATTAAAAGATCAAGATAAATTTAAATATTAATATCAAGATTGAAAATCAATATTACCACATAGATCAAAATCGAGTTTAAGATGAATATTAGGAGCAAGATAAAATTGAAGATTATAAGATTCAAACTGAAATCTGAGATCAAAACTGAGATAAAAATGAAAATGAACATAATTATCAAGAATAAGATCAATGTTATAATTAAGAATGAGAATAAGATTAATAACAATTAAAGAACATAATCGAGTTCAAAATTTTCATCATTATTAGATCAATATCAATATCAATAACAATATCAAGATTGAAGACCAAGTTTACAAACAAGATCAAAATCGAGTTTAAGATTAAGATTAAAAAGAAGATAAAGATAAATATCATAAGATGAAGTTTGAAATCATGATTAAAATGAATATCAACATCATAATCATGAACAAAATCAATATTATATTAAGATTGCAAAATGATAAACATCAAATATGGATCATAATCAAGATCAACATCCTCATCATTAAAAGATCAAGATAAATTTAAATATTAATATCAAGATTGAAAATCAATATTACCACATAGATCAAAATCGAGTTTAAGATGAATATTAGTAGCAAAATAAAATTGAAGATTATAAGATTAAAACTGAAATCTGAGATCAAAACTGAGATAAAAATGAAAATGAACATAATTATCAAGAATAAGATCAATCTTATAATTAAGAATGAGAATAAGATTAATAACAATTAAAGAACATAATCGAGTTCAAAATTTTCATCATTATTAGATCAATATCAATATCAATAACAATATCAAGATTGAAGACCAAGTTTACAAACAAGATCAAAATCGAGTTTAAGATTAAGATTAAAAAGAAGATAAAGATAAATATCACAAGATGAAGTTTGAAATCATGATTAAAATGAAGATCAACATCATAATCATGAACAAAATCAATATTATATTAAGATTGCAAAATGATAAACATCAAATATGGATCATAATCAAGATTAACATCCTCATCATTAAAAGATCAAGATAAATTTAAATATTAATATCAAGATTGAAAATCAATATTACCACATAGATCAAAATCGAGTTTAAGATGAATATTAGGATCAAGATAAAATTGAAGATTATAAGATTAAAACTGAAATCTGAGATCAAAACTGAGATAAAAATGAAAATGAACATAATTATCAAGAATAAGATCAATGTTATAATTAAGAATGAGAATAAGATTAATAACAATTAAAGAACATAATCGAGTTCAAAATTTTCATCATTATTAGATCAATATGAATATCAATAACAATATCAAGATTGAAGACCAAGTTTACAAACTAGATCAAAATCGAGTTTAAGATTAAGATTAAAAAGAAGATAAAGATAAATATCATAAGATGAAGTTTGAAATCATGATTAAAATGAAGATCAACATCATAATCATGAACAAAATCAATATTATATTAAGATTGCAAAATGATAAACATCAAATATGGATCATAATCAAGATCAACATCCTCATCATTAAAAGATCAAGATAAATATAAATATTAATATCAAGATTGAAAATCAATATTACCACATAGATCAAAATCGAGTTTAAGATGAATATTAGGAGCAAGATAAAATTGAAGATTATAAGATTCAAACTGAAATCTGAGATCAAAACTGAGATAAAAATGAAAATGAACATAATTATCAAGAATAAGATCAATGTTATAATTAAGAATGAGAATAAGATTAATAACAATTAAAGAACATAATCGAGTTCAAAATTTTCATCATTATTAGATCAATATCAATATCAATAACAATATCAAGATTGAAGACCAAGTTTACAAACAAGATCAAAATCGAGTTTAAGATTAAGATTAAAAAGAAGATAAAGATAAATATCATAAGATGAAGTTTGAAATCATGATTAAAATGAAGATCAACATCATGATCATGAACAAAATCAATATTAAATTAAGATTGCAAAATGACAAACATCAAATATGGATCATAATCAAGATCAACATCCTCATCATTAAAAGATCAAGATAAATTTAAATATTAATATCAAGATTGAAAATCAATATTACCACATAGATCAAAATCGAGTTTAAGATGAATATTAGGAGCAAGATAAAATTGAAGATTATAAGATTCAAACTGAAATCTGAGATCAAAACTGAGATAAAAATGAAAATGAACATAATTATCAAGAATAAGATCAATGTTATAATTAAGAATGAGAATAAGATTAATAACAATTAAAGAACATAATCGAGTTCAAAATTTTCATCATTATTAGATCAATATCAATATCAATAACAATATCAAGATTGAAGACCAAGTTTACAAACAAGATCAAAATCGAGTTTAAGATTAAGATTAAAAAGAAGATAAAGATAAATATCATAAGATGAAGTTTGAAATCATGATTAAAATGAATATCAACATCATAATCATGAACAAAATCAATATTATATTAAGATTGCAAAATGATAAACATCAAATATGGATCATAATCAAGATCAACATCCTCATCATTAAAAGATCAAGATAAATTTAAATATTAATATCAAGATTGAAAATCAATATTACCACATAGATCAAAATCGAGTTTAAGATGAATATTAGTAGCAAAATAAAATTGAAGATTATAAGATTAAAACTGAAATCTGAGATCAAAACTGAGATAAAAATAAAAATGAACATAATTATCAAGAATAAGATCAATCTTATAATTAAGAATGAGAATAAGATTAATAACAATTAAAGAACATAATCGAGTTCAAAATTTTCATCATTATTAGATCAATATCAATATCAATAACAATATCAAGATTGAAGACCAAGTTTACAAACAAGATCAAAATCGAGTTTAAGATTAAGATTAAAAAGAAGATAAAGATAAATATCACAAGATGAAGTTTGAAATCATGATTAAAATGAAGATCAACATCATAATCATGAACAAAATCAATATTATATTAAGATTGCAAAATGATAAACATCAAATATGGATCATAATCAAGATCAACATCCTCATCATTAAAAGATCAAGATAAATTTAAATATTAATATCAAGATTGAAAATCAATATTACCACATAGATCAAAATCGAGTTTAAGATGAATATTAGGATCAAGATAAAATTGAAGATTATAAGATTAAAACTGAAATCTGATATCAAAACTGAGATAAAAATGAAAATGAACATAATTATCAAGAATAAGATCAATGTTATAATTAAGAATGAGAATAAGATTAATAACAATTAAAGAACATAATCGAGTTCAAAAATTTCATCATTATTAGATCAATATCAATATCAATAACAATATCAAGATTGAAGACCAAGTTTACAAACAAGATCAAAATCGAGTTTAAGATTAAGATTAAAAAGAAGATAAAGATAAATATCATAAGATGAAGTTTGAAATCATGATTAAAATGAAGATCAACATCATAATCATGAACAAAATCAATATTATATTAAGATTGCAAAATGATAAACATCAAATATGGATCATAATCAAGATCAACATCCTCATCATTAAAAGATCAAGATAAATTTAAATATTAATATCAAGATTGAAAATCAATATTACCACATAGATCAAAATCGAGTTTAAGATGAATATTAGGAGCAAGATAAAATTGAAGATTATAAGATTAAAACTGAAATCTGAGATCAAAACTGAGATAAAAATGAAAAAGAACATAATTATCAAGAATAAGATCAATGTTATAATTAAGAATGAGAATAAGATTAATAACAATTAAAGAACATAATCGAGTTCAAAATTTTCATCATTATTAGATCAATATCAATATCAATAACAATATCAAGATTGAAGACCAAGTTTACAAACAAGATCAAAATCGAGTTTAAGATTAAGATTAAAAAGAAGATAAAGATAAATATAATAAGATGAAGTTTGAAATCATGATTAAAATGAAGATCAACATCATAATCATGAACAAAATCAATATTATATTAAGATTGCAAAATGATAAACATCAAATATGGATCATAATCAAGATCAACATCCTCATCATTAAAAGATCAAGATAAATTTAAATATTAATATCAAGATTGAAAATCAATATTACCACATAGATCAAAATCGAGTTTAAGATGAATATTAGGATCAAGATAAAATTGAAGATTATAAGATTAAAACTGAAATCTGATATCAAAACTGAGATAAAAATGAAAATGAACATAATTATCAAGAATAAGATCAATGTTATAATTAAGAATGAGAATAAGATTAATAACAATTAAAGAACATAATCGAGTTCAAAAATTTCATCATTATTAGATCAATATCAATATCAATAACAATATCAAGATTGAAGACCAAGTTTACAAACAAGATCAAAATCGAGTTTAAGATTAAGATTAAAAAGAAGATAAAGATAAATATCATAAGATGAAGTTTGAAATCATGATTAAAATGAAGATCAACATCATAATCATGAACAAAATCAATATTATATTAAGATTGCAAAATGATAAACATCAAATATGGATCATAATCAAGATCAACATCCTCATCATTAAAAGATCAAGATAAATTTAAATATTAATATCAAGATTGAAAATCAATATTACCACATAGATCAAAATCGAGTTTAAGATGAATATTAGGAGCAAGATAAAATTGAAGATTATAAGATTAAAACTGAAATCTGAGATCAAAACTGAGATAAAAATGAAAAAGAACATAATTATCAAGAATAAGATCAATGTTATAATTAAGAATGAGAATAAGATTAATAACAATTAAAGAACATAATCGAGTTCAAAATTTTCATCATTATTAGATCAATATCAATATCAATAACAATATCAAGATTGAAGACCAAGTTTACAAACAAGATCAAAATCGAGTTTAAGATTAAGATTAAAAAGAAGATAAAGATAAATATCATAAGATGAAGTTTGAAATCATGATTAAAATGAATATCAACATCATAATCATGAACAAAATCAATATTATATTAAGATTGCAAAATGATAAACATCAAATATGGATCATAATCAAGATCAACATCCTCATCATTAAAAGATCAAGATAAATTTAAATATTAATATCAAGATTGAAAATCAATATTACCACATAGATCAAAATCGAGTTTAAGATGAATATTAGTAGCAAAATAAAATTGAAGATTATAAGATTAAAACTGAAATCTGAGATCAAAACTGAGATAAAAATGAAAATGAACATAATTATCAAGAATAAGATCAATCTTATAATTAAGAATGAGAATAAGATTAATAACAATTAAAGAACATAATCGAGTTCAAAATTTTCATCATTATTAGATCAATATCAATATCAATAACAATATCAAGATTGAAGACCAAGTTTACAAACAAGATCAAAATCGAGTTTAAGATTAAGATTAAAAAGAAGATAAAGATAAATATCACAAGATGAAGTTTGAAATCATGATTAAAATGAAGATCAACATCATAATCATGAACAAAATCAATATTATATTAAGATTGCAAAATGATAAACATCAAATATGGATCATAATCAAGATTAACATCCTCATCATTAAAAGATCAAGATAAATTTAAATATTAATATCAAGATTGAAAATCAATATTACCACATAGATCAAAATCGAGTTTAAGATGAATATTAGGATCAAGATAAAATTGAAGATTATAAGATTAAAACTGAAATCTGATATCAAAACTGAGATAAAAATGAAAATGAACATAATTATCAAGAATAAGATCAATGTTATAATTAAGAATGAGAATAAGATTAATAACAATTAAAGAACATAATCGAGTTCAAAAATTTCATCATTATTAGATCAATATCAATATCAATAACAATATCAAGAATGAAGACCAAGTTTACAAACAAGATCAAAATCGAGTTTAAGATTAAGATTAAAAAGAAGATAAAGATAAATATCATAAGATGAAGTTTGAAATCATGATTAAAATGAAGATCAACATCATAATCATGAACAAAATCAATATTATATTAAGATTGCAAAATGATAAACATCAAATATGGATCATAATCAAGATCAACATCCTCATCATTAAAAGATCAAGATAAATTTAAATATTAATATCAAGATTGAAAATCAATATTACCACATAGATCAAAATCGAGTTTAAGATGAATATTAGGATCAAGATAAAATTGAAGATTATAAGATTAAAACTGAAATCTGATATCAAAACTGAGATAAAAATGAAAATGAACATAATTATCAAGAATAAGATCAATGTTATAATTAAGAATGAGAATAAGATTAATAACAATTAAAGAACATAATCGAGTTCAAAATTTTCATCATTATTAGATCAATATCAATATCAATAACAATATCAAGAATGAAGACCAAGTTTACAAACAAGATCAAAATCGAGTTTAAGATTAAGATTAAAAAGAAGATAAAGATAAATATCATAAGATGAAGTTTGAAATCATGATTAAAATGAAGATCAACATCATAATCATGAACAAAATCAATATTATATTAAGATTGCAAAATGATAAACATCAAATATGGATCATAATCAAGATCAACATCCTCATCATTAAAAGATCAAGATAAATTTAAATATTAATATCAAGATTGAAAATCAATATTACCACATAGATCAAAATCGAGTTTAAGATGAATATTAGGATCAAGATAAAATTGAAGATTATAAGATTAAAACTGAAATCTGATATCAAAACTGAGATAAAAATGAAAATGAACATAATTATCAAGAATAAGATCAATGTTATAATTAAGAATGAGAATAAGATTAATAACAATTAAAGAACATAATCGAGTTCAAAAATTTCATCATTATTAGATCAATATCAATATCAATAACAATATCAAGATTGAAGACCAAGTTTACAAACAAGATCAAAATCGAGTTTAAGATTAAGATTAAAAAGAAGATAAAGATAAATATCATAAGATGAAGTTTGAAATCATGATTAAAATGAAGATCAACATCATAATCATGAACAAAATCAATATTATATTAAGATTGCAAAATGATAAACATCAAATATGGATCATAATCAAGATCAACATCCTCATCATTAAAAGATCAAGATAAATTTAAATATTAATATCAAGATTGAAAATCAATATTACCACATAGATCAAAATCGAGTTTAAGATGAATATTAGGAGCAAGATAAAATTGAAGATTATAAGATTAAAACTGAAATCTGAGATCAAAACTGAGATAAAAATGAAAAAGAACATAATTATCAAGAATAAGATCAATGTTATAATTAAGAATGAGAATAAGATTAATAACAATTAAAGAACATAATCGAGTTCAAAATTTTCATCATTATTAGATCAATATCAATATCAATAACAATATCAAGATTGAAGACCAAGTTTACAAACAAGATCAAAATCGAGTTTAAGATTAAGATTAAAAAGAAGATAAAGATAAATATCATAAGATGAAGTTTGAAATCATGATTAAAATGAATATCAACATCATAATCATGAACAAAATCAATATTATATTAAGATTGCAAAATGATAAACATCAAATATGGATCATAATCAAGATCAACATCCTCATCATTAAAAGATCAAGATAAATTTAAATATTAATATCAAGATTGAAAATCAATATTACCACATAGATCAAAATCGAGTTTAAGATGAATATTAGTAGCAAAATAAAATTGAAGATTATAAGATTAAAACTGAAATCTGAGATCAAAACTGAGATAAAAATGAAAATGAACATAATTATCAAGAATAAGATCAATCTTATAATTAAGAATGAGAATAAGATTAATAACAATTAAAGAACATAATCGAGTTCAAAATTTTCATCATTATTAGATCAATATCAATATCAATAACAATATCAAGATTGAAGACCAAGTTTACAAACAAGATCAAAATCGAGTTTAAGATTAAGATTAAAAAGAAGATAAAGATAAATATCATAAGATGAAGTTTGAAATCATGATTAAAATGAAGATCAACATCATGATCATGAACAAAATCAATATTAAATTAAGATTGCAAAATGACAAACATCAAATATGGATCATAATCAAGATCAACATCCTCATCATTAAAAGATCAAGATAAATTTAAATATTAATATCAAGATTGAAAATCAATATTACCACATAGATCAAAATTGAGTTTAAGATGAATATTAGGAGCAAGATAAAATTGAAGATTATAAGATTCAAACTGAAATCTGAGATCAAAACTGAGATAAAAATGAAAATGAACATAATTATCAAGAATAAGATCAATGTTATAATTAAGAATGAGAATAAGATTAATAACAATTAAAGAACATAATCGAGTTCAAAATTTTCATCATTATTAGATCAATATCAATATCAATAACAATATCAAGATTGAAGACCAAGTTTACAAACAAGATCAAAATCGAGTTTAAGATTAAGATTAAAAAGAAGATAAAGATAAATATCATAAGATGAAGTTTGAAATCATGATTAAAATGAATATCAACATCATAATCATGAACAAAATCAATATTATATTAAGATTGCAAAATGATAAACATCAAATATGGATCATAATCAAGATCAACATCCTCATCATTAAAAGATCAAGATAAATTTAAATATTAATATCAAGATTGAAAATCAATATTACCACATAGATCAAAATCGAGTTTAAGATGAATATTAGTAGCAAAATAAAATTGAAGATTATAAGATTAAAACTGAAATCTTAGATCAAAACTGAGATAAAAATGAAAATGAACATAATTATCAAGAATAAGATCAATCTTATAATTAAGAATGAGAATAAGATTAATAACAATTAAAGAACATAATCGAGTTCAAAATTTTCATCATTATTAGATCAATATCAATATCAATAACAATATCAAGATTGAAGACCAAGTTTACAAACAAGATCAAAATCGAGTTTAAGATTAAGATTAAAAAGAAGATAAAGATAAATATCATAAGATGAAGTTTGAAATCATGATTAAAATGAAGATCAACATCATGATCATGAACAAAATCAATATTAAATTAAGATTGCAAAATGACAAACATCAAATATGGATCATAATCAAGATCAACATCCTCATCATTAAAAGATCAAGATAAATTTAAATATTAATATCAAGATTGAAAATCAATATTACCACATAGATCAAAATCGAGTTTAAGATGAATATTAGGAGCAAGATAAAATTGAAGATTATAAGATTCAAACTGAAATCTGAGATCAAAACTGAGATAAAAATGAAAATGAACATAATTATCAAGAATAAGATCAATGTTATAATTAAGAATGAGAATAAGATTAATAACAATTAAAGAACATAATCGAGTTCAAAATTTTCATCATTATTAGATCAATATCAATATCAATAACAATATCAAGATTGAAGACCAAGTTTACAAACAAGATCAAAATCGAGTTTAAGATTAAGATTAAAAAGAAGATAAAGATAAATATCATAAGATGAAGTTTGAAATCATGATTAAAATGAATATCAACATCATAATCATGAACAAAATCAATATTATATTAAGATTGCAAAATGATAAACATCAAATATGGATCATAATCAAGATCAACATCCTCATCATTAAAAGATCAAGATAAATTTAAATATTAATATCAAGATTGAAAATCAATATTACCACATAGATCAAAATCGAGTTTAAGATGAATATTAGTAGCAAAATAAAATTGAAGATTATAAGATTAAAACTGAAATCTGAGATCAAAACTGAGATAAAAATGAAAATGAACATAATTATCAAGAATAAGATCAATCTTATAATTAAGAATGAGAATAAGATTAATAACAATTAAAGAACATAATCGAGTTCAAAATTTTCATCATTATTAGATCAATATCAATATCAATAACAATATCAAGATTGAAGACCAAGTTTACAAACAAGATCAAAATCGAGTTTAAGATTAAGATTAAAAAGAAGATAAAGATAAATATCACAAGATGAAGTTTGAAATCATGATTAAAATGAAGATCAACATCATAATCATGAACAAAATCAATATTATATTAAGATTGCAAAATGATAAACATCAAATATGGATCATAATCAAGATCAACATCCTCATCATTAAAAGATCAAGATAAATTTAAATATTAATATCAAGATTGAAAATCAATATTACCACATAGATCAAAATCGAGTTTAAGATGAATATTAGGATCAAGATAAAATTGAAGATTATAAGATTAAAACTGAAATCTGATATCAAAACTGAGATAAAAATGAAAATGAACATAATTATCAAGAATAAGATCAATGTTATAATTAAGAATGAGAATAAGATTAATAACAATTAAAGAACATAATCGAGTTCAAAAATTTCATCATTATTAGATCAATATCAATATCAATAACAATATCAAGATTGAAGACCAAGTTTACAAACAAGATCAAAATCGAGTTTAAGATTAAGATTAAAAAGAAGATAAAGATAAATATCATAAGATGAAGTTTGAAATCATGATTAAAATGAAGATCAACATCATAATCATGAACAAAATCAATATTATATTAAGATTGCAAAATGATAAACATCAAATATGGATCATAATCAAGATCAACATCCTCATCATTAAAAGATCAAGATAAATTTAAATATTAATATCAAGATTGAAAATCAATATTACCACATAGATCAAAATCGAGTTTAAGATGAATATTAGGAGCAAGATAAAATTGAAGATTATAAGATTAAAACTGAAATCTGAGATCAAAACTGAGATAAAAATGAAAAAGAACATAATTATCAAGAATAAGATCAATGTTATAATTAAGAATGAGAATAAGATTAATAACAATTAAAGAACATAATCGAGTTCAAAATTTTCATCATTATTAGATCAATATCAATATCAATAACAATATCAAGATTGAAGACCAAGTTTACAAACAAGATCAAAATCGAGTTTAAGATTAAGATTAAAAAGAAGATAAAGATAAATATAATAAGATGAAGTTTGAAATCATGATTAAAATGAAGATCAACATCATAATCATGAACAAAATAAATATTAAATTAAGATTGTAAAATGATAAACATCAAATATGGATCATAATCAAGATTAACATCCTCATCATTAAAAGATCAAGATAAATATAAATATTAATATCAAGATTGAAAATCAATATTACCACATAGATCAAAATCGAGTTTAAGATGAATATTAGTAGCAAAATAAAATTGAAGATTATAAGATTAAAACTGAAATATGAGATCAAAACTGAGATAAAAATGAAAATGAACATAATTATCAAGTATAAGATCAATCTTATAATTAAGAATGAGAATAAGATTAATAACAATTAAAGAACATAATCGAGTTCAAAATTTTCATCATTATTAGATCAATATCAATATCAATAACAATATCAAGATTGAAGACCAAGTTTACAAACAAGATCAAAATCGAGTTTAAGATTAAGATTAAAAAGAAGATAAAGATAAATATCACAAGATGAAGTTTGAAATCATGATTAAAATGAAGATCAACATCATAATCATGAACAAAATCAATATTATATTAAGATTGCAAAAGGATAAACATCAAATATGGATCATAATCAAGATCAACATCCTCATCATTAAAAGATCAAGATAAATTTAAATATTAATATCAAGATTGAAAATCAATATTACCACATAGATCAAAATCGAGTTTAAGATGAATATTAGGATCAAGATAAAATTGAAGATTATAAGATTAAAACTGAAATCTGATATCAAAACTGAGATAAAAATGAAAATGAACATAATTATCAAGAATAAGATCAATGTTATAATTAAGAATGAGAATAAGATTAATAACAATTAAAGAACATAATCGAGTTCAAAAATTTCATCATTATTAGATCAATATCAATATCAATAACAATATCAAGATTGAAGACCAAGTTTACAAACAAGATCAAAATCGAGTTTAAGATTAAGATTAAAAAGAAGATAAAGATAAATATCATAAGATGAAGTTTGAAATCATGATTAAAATGAAGATCAACATCATAATCATGAACAAAATCAATATTATATTAAGATTGCAAAATGATAAACATCAAATATGGATCATAATCAAGATCAACATCCTCATCATTAAAAGATCAAGATAAATTTAAATATTAATATCAAGATTGAAAATCAATATTACCACATAGATCAAAATCGAGTTTAAGATGAATATTAGTAGCAAAATAAAATTGAAGATTATAAGATTAAAACTGAAATCTGAGATCAAAAGTGAGATAAAAATGAAAATGAACATAATTATCAAGAATAAGATCAATGTTATAATTAAGAATGAGAATAAGATTAATAACAATTAAAGAACATAATCGAGTTCAAAATTTTCATCATTATTAGATCAATATCAATATCAATAACAATATCAAGATTGAAGACCAAGTTTACAAACAAGATCAAAATCGAGTTTAAGATTAAGATTAAAAAGAAGATAAAGATAAATATAATAAGATGAAGTTTGAAATCATGATTAAAATGAAGATCAACTTCATAATCATGAAAAAAATAAATATTAAATTAAGATTGTAAAATGATAAACATCAAATATGGATCATAATCAAGATTAACATCCTCATCATTAAAAGATCAAGATAAATATAAATATTAATATCAAGATTGAAAATCAATATTACCACATAGATCAAAATCGAGTTTAAGATGAATATGAGTAGCAAAATAAAATTGAAGATTATAAGATTAAAACTGAAATCTGAGATCAAAACTGAGATAAAAATGAAAATGAACATAATTATCAAGAATAAGATCAATGTTATAATTAAGAATGAGAATAAGATTAATAACAATTAAAGAACATAATCGAGTTCAAAATTTTCATCATTATTAGATCAATATCAATATCAATAACAATATCAAGATTGAAGACCAAGTTTACAAACAAGATCAAAATCGAGTTTAAGATTAAGATTAAAAAGAAGATAAAGATAAATATCATAAGAAGAAGTTTGAAATCATGATTAAAATGAAGATCAACATCATAATTATAAACAAAATCAATATTATATTAAGATTGCAAAATGATAAACATCAAATATGGATCATAATCAAGATCAACATCCTCATCATTAAAAGATCAAGATAAATTTAAATATTAATATCAAGATTGAAAATCAATATTACCACATAGATCAAAATCGAGTTTAAGATGAATATTAGGAGCAAGATAAAATTGAAGATTATAAGATTAAAACTGAAATCTGAGATCAAAACTGAGATAAAAATGAAAATGAACATAATTATCAAGAATAAGATCAATGTTATAATTAAGAATGAGAATAAGATTAATAACAATTAAAGAACATAATCGAGTTCAAAATTTTCATCATTATTAGATCAATATCAATATCAATAACAATATCAAGATTGAAGACCAAGTTTACAAACAAGATCAAAATCGAGTTTAAGATTAAGATTAAAAAGAAGATAAAGATAAATATCATAAGATGAAGTTTGAAATTATGATTAAAATGAAGATCAACATCATAATCATGAACGAAATCAATATTATATTAAGATTGCAAAATGATAAACATCAAATATGGATCATAATCAAGATCAACATCCTTATCATTAAAAGATCAAGATAAATTTAAATATTAATATCATGATTGAAAATCAATATTCCCACATAGATCAAAATCGAGTTTAAGATGAATATTAGGAGCAAGATAAAGTTGAAGATTATAAGATTAAAACTGAAATCTGAGATCAAAACTGAGATAAAAATGAAAATGAACATAATTATCAAGAATAAGATCAATGTTATAATTAAGAATGAGAATAAGATTAATAACAATTAAAGAACATAATCGAGTTCAAAATTTTCATCATTATTAGATCAATATCAATATCAATAACAATATCAAGATTGAAGACCAAGTTTACAAACAAGATCAAAATCGAGTTTAAGATTAAGATTAAAAAGAAGATAAAGATAAATATCATAAGATGAAGTTTGAAATCATGATTAAAATGAAGATCAACATCATAATCATGAACAAAATCAATATTATATTAAGATTGCAAAATGATAAACATCAAATATGGATCATAATCAAGATCAACATCCTCATCATTAAAAGATCAAGATAAATTTAAATATTAATATCAAGATTGAAAATCAATATTACCACATAGATCAAAATCGAGTTTAATATGAATATTAGGAGCAAGATAAAATTGAAGATTATAAGATTAAAACTGAAATCTGAGATCAAAACTGAGATAAAAATGAAAATGAACATAATTATCAAGAATAAGATCAATGGTATAATTAAGAATGAGAATAAGATTAATAACAATTAAAGAACATAATCGAGTTCAAAATTTTTATCATTATTAGATCAATATCAATATCAATAACAATATCAAGATTGAAGACCAAGTTTACAAACAAGATCAAAATCGAGTTTAAGATTAAGATTAAAAAGAAGATAAAGATAAATATCATAAGATGAAGTTTGAAATCATGATTAAAATGAAGATCAACATCATAATCATGAACAAAATCAATATTATATTAAGATTGCAAAATGATAAACATCAAATATGGATCATAATCAAGATCAACATCCTCATCATTAAAAGATCAAGATAAATTTAAATATTAATATCAAGATTGAAAATCAATATTACCACATAGATCAAAATCGAGTTTAAGATGAATATTAGGAGCAAGATAAAATTGAAGATTATAGGATTAAAACTGAAATCTGAGATCAAAACTGAGATAAAAATGAAAATGAACATAATTATCAAGAATAAGATCAATGGTATAATTAAGAATGAGAATAAGATTAATAACAATTAAAGAACATAATCGAGTTCAAAATTTTTATCATTATTAGATCAATATCAATATCAATAACAATATCAAGATTGAAGACCAAGTTTACAAACAAGATCAAAATCGAGTTTAAGATTAAGATTAAAAAGAAGATAAAGATAAATATCATAAGATGAAGTTTGAAATCATGATTAAAATGAAGATCAACATCATAATCATGAACAAAATCAATATTATATTAAGATTGCAAAATGATAAACATCAAATATGGATCATAATCAAGATCAACATCCTCATCATTAAAAGATCAAGATAAATTTAAATATTAATATCAAGATTGAAAATCAATATTACCACATAGATCAAAATCGAGTTTAAGATGAATATTAGGAGCAAGATAAAATTGAAGATTATAAGATTAAAACTGAAATCTGAGAACAAAACTGAGATAAAAATGAAAATGAACATAATTATCAAGAATAAGATCAATGTTATAATTAAGAATGAGAATAAGATTAATAACAATTAAAGAACATAATCGAGTTCAAAATTTTCATCATTATTAGATCAATATCAATATCAATAACAATATCAAGATTGAAGACCAAGTTTACAAACAAGATCAAAATCGAGTTTAAGATTAAGATTAAAAAGAAGATAAAGATAAATATAATAAGATGAAGTTTGAAATCATGATTAAAATGAAGATCAACATCATAATCATGAACAAAATCAATATTATATTAAGATTGCAAAATGATAAACATCAAATATGGATCATAATCAAGATCAACATCCTCATCATTAAAAGATCAAGATAAATATAAATATTAATATCAAGATTGAAAATCAATATTACCACATAGATCAAAATCGAGTGTAAGATGAATATTAGGAGCAAGATAAAATTGAAGATTATAAGATTAAAACTGAAATCTGAGAACAAAACTGAGATAAAAATGAAAATGAACATAATTATCAAGAATAAGATCAATGTTATAATTAAGAATGAGAATAAGATTAATAACAATTAAAGAACATAATCGAGTTCAAAATTTTCATCATTATTAGATCAATATCAATATCAATAACAATATCAAGATTGAAGAACAAGTTTACAAACAGATCAAAATCGAGTTTAAGATTAAGATTAAAAAGAAGATAAAGATAAATATCATAAGATGAAGTTTGAAATCATGATTAAAATGAAGATCAACATCATAATTATAAACAAAATCAATATTATATTAAGATTGCAAAATGATAAACATCAAATATGGATCATAATCAAGATCAACATCCTCATCATTAAAAGATCAAGATAAATTTAAATATTAATATCAAGATTGAAAATCAATATTACCACATAGATCAAAATCGAGTTTAAGATGAATATTAGGAGCAAGATAAAATTGAAGATTATAAGATTAAAACTGAAATCTGAGATCAAAACTGAGATAAAAATGAAAATGAACATAATTATCAAGAATAAGATCAATGTTATAATTAAGAATGAGAATAAGATTAATAACAATTAAAGAACATAATCGAGTTCAAAATTTTCATCATTATTAGATCAATATCAATATCAATAACAATATCAAGATTGGAGACCAAGTTTACAAACAAGATCAAAATCGAGTTTAAGATTAAGATTAAAAAGAAGATAAAGATAAATATAATAAGATGAAGTTTGAAATCATGATTAAAATGAAGATCAACATCATAATCATGAACAAAATAAATATTAAATTAAGATTGTAAAATGATAAACATCAAATATGGATCATAATCAAGATTAACATCCTCATCATTAAAAGATCAAGATAAATATAAATATTAATATCAAGATTGAAAATCAATATTACCACATAGATCAAAATCGAGTTTAAGATGAATATTAGTAGCAAAATAAAATTGAAGATTATAAGATTAAAACTGAAATCTGAGATCAAAACTGAGATAAAAATGAAAATGAACATAATTATCAAGAATAAGATCAATCTTATAATTAAGAATGAGAATAAGATTAATAACAATTAAAGAACATAATCGAGTTCAAAATTTTCATCATTATTAGATCAATATCAATATCAATAACAATATCAAGATTGAAGACCAAGTTTACAAACAAGATCAAAATCGAGTTTAAGATTAAGATTAAAAAGAAGATAAAGATAAATATCACAAGATGAAGTTTGAAATCATGATTAAAATGAAGATCAACATCATAATCATGAACAAAATCAATATTATATTAAGATTGCAAAATGATAAACATCAAATATGGATCATAATCAAGATCAACATCCTCATCATTAAAAGATCAAGATAAATTTAAATATTAATATCAAGATTGAAAATCAATATTACCACATAGATCAAAATCGAGTTTAAGATGAATATTAGGAGCAAGATAAAATTGAAGATTATAAGATTAAAACTGAAATCTGAGATCAAAACTGAGATAAAAATGAAAATGAACATAATTATCAAGAATAAGATCAATGTTATAACTAAGAATGAGAATAAGATTAATAACAATTAAAGAACATAATCGAGTTCAAAATTTTCATCATTATTAGATCAATATCAATATCAATAACAATATCAAGAATGAAGACCAAGTTTACAAACAAGATCAAAATCGAGTTTAAGATTAAGATTAAAAAGAAGATAAAGATAAATATCATAAGATGAAGTTTGAAATTATGATTAAAATGAAGATCAACATCATAATCATGAACAAAATCAATATTATATTAAGATTGCAAAATGATAAACATCAAATATGGATCATAATCAAGATCAACATCCTTATCATTAAAAGATCAAGATAAATTTAAATATTAATATCATGATTGAAAATCAATATTCCCACATAGATCAAAATCGAGTTTAAGATGAATATTAGGAGCAAGATAAAGTTGAAGATTATAAGATTAAAACTGAAATCTGAGATCAAAACTGAGATAAAAATGAAAATGAACATAATTATCAAGAATAAGATCAATGTTATAATTAAGAATGAGAATAAGATTAATAACAATTAAAGAACATAATCGAGTTCAAAATTTTCATCATTATTAGATCAATATCAATATCAATAACAATATCAAGATTGAAGACCAAGTTTACAAACAAGATCAAAATCGAGTTTAAGATTAAGATTAAAAAGAAGATAAAGATAAATATCATAAGATGAAGTTTGAAATCATGATTAAAATGAAGATCAACATCATAATCATGAACAAAATCAATATTATATTAAGATTGCAAAATGATAAACATCAAATATGGATCATAATCAAGATCAACATCCTCATCATTAAAAGATCAAGATAAATTTAAATATTAATATCAAGATTGAAAATCAATATTACCACATAGATCAAAATCGAGTTTAATATGAATATTAGGAGCAAGATAAAATTGAAGATTATAAGATTAAAACTGAAATCTGAGATCAAAACTGAGATAAAAATGAAAATGAACATAATTATCAAGAATAAGATCTATGGTATAATTAAGAATGAGAATAAGATTAATAACAATTAAAGAACATAATCGAGTTCAAAATTTTTATCATTATTAGATCAATATCAATATCAATAACAATATCAAGATTGTAGACCAAGTTTATAAACAAGATCAAAATCGAGTTTAAGATTAAGATTAAAAAGAAGATAAAGATAAATATAATAAGATGAAGTTTGAAATCATGATTAAAATGAAGATCAACATCATAATCATGAACAAAATAAATATTAAATTAAGATTGTAAAATGATAAACATCAAATATGGATCATAATCAAGATTAACATCCTCATCATTAAAAGATCAAGATAAATATAAATATTAATATCAAGATTGAAAATTAATATTACCACATAGATCAAAATCGAGTTTAAGATGAATATGAGTAGCAAAATAAAATTGAAGATTATAAGATTAAAACTGAAATCTGAGATCAAAACTGAGATAAAAATGAAAATGAACATAATTATCAAGAATAAGATCAATGTTATAATTAAGAATGAGAATAAGATTAATAACAATTAAAGAACATAATCGAGTTCAAAATTTTCATCATTATTAGATCAATATCAATATCAATAACAATATCAAGATTGAAGACCAAGTTTACAAACAAGATCAAAATCGAGTTTAAGATTAAGATTAAAAAGAAGATAAAGATAAATATCATAAGAAGAAGTTTGAAATCATGATTAAAATGAAGATCAACATCATAATTATAAACAAAATCAATATTATATTAAGATTGCAAAATGATAAACATCAAATATGGATCATAATCAAGATCAACATCCTCATCATTAAAAGATCAAGATAAATTTAAATATTAATATCAAGATTGAAAATCAATATTACCACATAGATCAAAATCGAGTTTAAGATGAATATTAGGAGCAAGATAAAATTGAAGATTATAAGATTAAAACTGAAATCTGAGATCAAAACTGAGATAAAAATGAAAATGAACATAATTATCAAGAATAAGATCAATGTTATAATTAAGAATGAGAATAAGATTAATAACAATTAAAGAACATAATCGAGTTCAAAATTTTCATCATTATTAGATCAATATCAATATCAATAACAATATCAAGATTGAAGACCAAGTTTACAAACAAGATCAAAATCGAGTTTAAGATTAAGATTAAAAAGAAGATAAAGATAAATATAATAAGATGAAGTTTGAAATCATGATTAAAATGAAGATCAACATCATAATCATGAACAAAATAAATATTATATTAAGATTGTAAAATGATAAACATCAAATATGGATCATAATCAAGATCAACATCCTCATCATTAAAAGATCAAGATAAATATAAATATTAATATCAAGATTGAAAATCAATATTACCACATAGATCAAAATCGAGTTTAAGATGAATATTAGGAGCAAGATAAAATTGAAGATTATAAGATTAAAACTGAAATCTGAGATCAAAACTGAGATAAAAATGAAAATGAACATAATTATCAAGAATAAGATCAATGTTATAATTAAGAATGAGAATAAGATTAATAACAATTAAAGAACATAATCGAGTTCAAAATTTTCATCATTATTAGATCAATATCAATATCAATAACAATATCAAGATTGAAGACCAAGTTTACAAACAAGATCAAAATCGAGTTTAAGATTAAGATTAAAAAGAAGATAAAGATAAATATCATAAGATGAAGTTTGAAATTATGATTAAAATGAAGATCAACATCATAATCATGAACAAAATCAATATTATATTAAGATTGCAAAATGATAAACATCAAATATGGATCATAATCAAGATCAACATCCTTATCATTAAAAGATCAAGATAAATTTAAATATTAATATCATGATTGAAAATCAATATTCCCACATAGATCAAAATCGAGTTTAAGATGAATATTAGGAGCAAGATAAAGTTGAAGATTATAAGATTAAAACTGAAATCTGAGATCAAAACTGAGATAAAAATGAAAATGAACATAATTATCAAGAATAAGATCAATGTTATAATTAAGAATGAGAATAAGATTAATAACAATTAAAGAACATAATCGAGTTCAAAATTTTCATCATTATTAGATCAATATCAATATCAATAACAATATCAAGATTGAAGACCAAGTTTACAAACAAGATCAAAATCGAGTTTAAGATTAAGATTAAAAAGAAGATAAAGATAAATATCATAAGATGAAGTTTGAAATCATGATTAAAATGAAGATCAACATCATAATCATGAACAAAATCAATATTATATTAAGATTGCAAAATGATAAACATCAAATATGGATCATAATCAAGATCAACATCCTCATCATTAAAAGATCAAGATAAATTTAAATATTAATATCAAGATTGAAAATCAATATTACCACATAGATCAAAATCGAGTTTAATATGAATATTAGGAGCAAGATAAAATTGAAGATTATAAGATTAAAACTGAAATCTGAGATCAAAACTGAGATAAAAATGAAAATGAACATAATTATCAAGAATAAGATCAATGGTATAATTAAGAATGAGAATAAGATTAATAACAATTAAAGAACATAATCGAGTTCAAAATTTTTATCATTATTAGATCAATATCAATATCAATAACAATATCAAGATTGAAGACCAAGTTTACAAACAAGATCAAAATCGAGTTTAAGATTAAGATTAAAAAGAAGATAAAGATAAATATCATAAGATGAAGTTTGAAATCATGATTAAAATGAAGATCAACATCATAATCATGAACAAAATCAATATTATATTAAGATTGCAAAATGATAAACATCAAATATGGATCATAATCAAGATCAACATCCTCATCATTAAAAGATCAAGATAAATTTAAATATTAATATCAAGATTGAAAATCAATATTACCACATAGATCAAAATCGAGTTTAAGATGAATATTAGGAGCAAGATAAAATTGAAGATTATAAGATTAAAACTGAAATCTGAGATCAAAACTGAGATAAAAATGAAAATGAACATAATTATCAAGAATAAGATCAATGTTATAATTAAGAATGAGAATAAGATTAATAACAATTAAAGAACATAATCGAGTTCAAAATTTTCATCATTATTAGATCAATATCAATATCAATAACAATATCAAGATTGAAGACCAAGTTTACAAACAAGATCAAAATCGAGTTTAAGATTAAGATTAAAAAGAAGATAAAGATAAATATAATAAGATGAAGTTTGAAATCATGATTAAAATGAAGATCAACATCATAATCATGAACAAAATCAATATTATATTAAGATTGCAAAATGATAAACATCAAATATGGATCATAATCAAGATCAACATCCTCATCATTAAAAGATCAAGATAAATTTAAATATTAATATCAAGATTGAAAATCAATATTACCACATAGATCAAAATCGAGTTTAAGATGAATATTAGGAGCAAGATAAAATTGAAGATTATAGGATTAAAACTGAAATCTGAGATCAAAACTGAGATAAAAATGAAAATGAACATAATTATCAAGAATAAGATCAATGGTATAATTAAGAATGAGAATAAGATTAATAACAATTAAAGAACATAATCGAGTTCAAAATTTTTATCATTATTAGATCAATATCAATATCAATAACAATATCAAGATTGAAGACCAAGTTTACAAACAAGATCAAAATCGAGTTTAAGATTAAGATTAAAAAGAAGATAAAGATAAATATCATAAGATGAAGTTTGAAATCATGATTAAAATGAAGATCAACATCATAATCATGAACAAAATCAATATTATATTAAGATTGCAAAATGATAAACATCAAATATGGATCATAATCAAGATCAACATCCTCATCATTAAAAGATCAAGATAAATATAAATATGAATATCAAGATTGAAAATCAATATTACCACATAGATCAAAATCGAGTTTAAGATGAATATTAGGAGCAAGATAAAATTGAAGATTATAAGATTAAAACTGAAATCTGAGATCAAAACTGAGATAAAAATGAAAATGAACATAATTATCAAGAATAAGATCAATGTTATAATTAAGAATGAGAATAAGATTAATAACAATTAAAGAACATAATCGAGTTCAAAATTTTCATCATTATTAGATCAATATCAATATCAATAACAATATCAAGATTGAAGACCAAGTTTACAAACAAGATCAAAATCGAGTTTAAGATTAAGATTAAAAAGAAGATAAAGATAAATATAATAAGATGAAGTTTGAAATCATGATTAAAATGAAGATCAACATCATAATCATGAACAAAATCAATATTATATTAAGATTGCAAAATGATAAACATCAAATATGGATCATAATCAAGATCAACATCCTCATCATTAAAAGATCAAGATAAATATAAATATTAATATCAAGATTGAAAATCAATATTACCACATAGATCAAAATCGAGTTTAATATGAATATTAGGAGCAAGATAACGTTGAAGATTATAAGATTCAAACTGAAATCTGAGATCAAAACTGAGATCAAAATGAAAATGAACATAATTATCAAGAATAAGATCAATGTTATAATTAAGAATGAGAATAAGATTAATAACAATTAAAGAACATAATCGAGTTCAAAATTTTTATCATTATTAGATCAATATCAATATCAATAACAATATCAAGATTGAAGACCAAGTTTACAAACAAGATCAAAATCGAGTTTAAGATTAAGATTAAAAAGAAGATAAAGATAAATATCATAAGATGAAGTTTGAAATCATGATTAAAATGAAGATCAACATCATAATCATGAACAAAATCAATATTATATTAAGATTGCAAAATGATAAACATCAAATATGGATCATAATCAAGATCAACATCCTCATCATTAAAAGATCAAGATAAATTTAAATATTAATATCAAGATTGAAAATCAATATTACCACATAGATCAAAATCGAGTTTAAGATGAATATTAGGAGCAAGATAAAATTGAAGATTATAGGATTAAAACTGAAATCTGAGATCAAAACTGAGATAAAAATGAAAATGAACATAATTATCAAGAATAAGATCAATGGTATAATTAAGAATGAGAATAAGATTAATAACAATTAAAGAACATAATCGAGTTCAAAATTTTTATCATTATTAGATCAATATCAATATCAATAACAATATCAAGATTGAAGACCAAGTTTACAAACAAGATCAAAATCGAGTTTAAGATTAAGATTAAAAAGAAGATAAAGATAAATATCATAAGATGAAGTTTGAAATCATGATTAAAATGAAGATCAACATCATAATCATGAACAAAATCAATATTATATTAAGATTGCAAAATGATAAACATCAAATATGGATCATAATCAAGATCAACATCCTCATCATTAAAAGATCAAGATAAATTTAAATATTAATATCAAGATTGAAAATCAATATTACCACATAGATCAAAATCGAGTTTAAGATGAATATTAGGAGCAAGATAAAATTGAAGATTATAAGATTAAAACTGAAATCTGAGATCAAAACTGAGATAAAAATGAAAATGAACATAATTATCAAGAATAAGATCAATGTTATAATTAAGAATGAGAATAAGATTAATAACAATTAAAGAACATAATCGAGTTCAAAATTTTTATCATTATTAGCTCAATATCAATATCAATAACAATATCAAGATTGAAGACCAAGTTTACAAACAAGATCAAAATCGAGTTTAAGATTAAGATTAAAAAGAAGATAAAGATAAATATCATAAGATGAAGTTTGAAATCATGATTAAAATGAAGATCAACATCATAATCATGAACAAAATCAATATTATATTAAGATTGCAAAATGATAAACATCAAATATGGATCATAATCAAGATCAACATCCTCATCATTAAATGATCAAGAGAAATTTAAATATTAATATCAAGATTGAAAATCAATATTACCACATAGATCAAAATCGAGTTTAAGATGAATATTAGGAGCAAGATAAAATTGAAGATTATAAGATTAAAACTGAAATCTGAGATCAAAACTGAGATAAAAATGAAAATGAAGATAATTATCAAGAATAAGATCAATATTATAATTAAGAATGAGAATAAGATTAATAACAATTAAAGAACATAATCGAGTTCAAAATTTTCATCATTATTAGATCAATATCAATATCAATAACAATATCAAGATTGAAGACCAAGTTTACAAACAAGATCAAAATCGAGTTTAAGATTAAGATTAAAAAGAAGATAAAGATAAATATAATAAGATGAAGTTTGAAATCATGATTAAAATGAAGATCAACATCATCATCATGAAGAAAATCAATATTATATTAAGATTGCAAAATGATAAACATCAAATATGGATCATAATCAAGATCAACATCCTCATCATTAAAAGATCAAGATAAATATAAATATTAATATCAAGATTGAAAATCAATATTACCACATAGATCAAAATCGAGTTTAATGTGAATATTAGGAGCAAGATAAAATTGAAGATTATAAGATTAAAACTGAAATCTGAGATCAAAACTGAGATAAAAATGAAAATGAACATAATTATCAAGAATAAGATTAATGTTATAATTAAGAATGAGAATAAGATTAATAACAATTAAAGAACATAATCGAGTTCAAAATTTTCATCATTATTAGATCAATATCAATATCAATAACAAAATCAAGATTGAAGACCAAGTTTACAAACAAGATCAAAATCGAGTTTAAGATTAAGATTAAAAAGAAGATAAAGATAAATATCATAAGATGAAGTTTGAAATCATGATTAAAATGAAGATCAACATCATAATCATGAACAAAATCAATATTATATTAAGATTGCAAAATGATAAACATCAAATATGGATCATAATCAAGATCAACATCCTCATCATTAAATGATCAAGATAAATTTAAATTTTAATATCAAGATTGAAAATCAATATTACCACATAGATCAAAATCGAGTTTAAGATGAATATTAGGAGCAAGATGAAATTGAAGATTATAAGATTAAAACTGAAATCTGAGATCAAAACTGAGATAAAAATGAAAATGAAGATAATTATCAAGAATAAGATCAATGTTATAATTAAGAATGAGAATAAGATTAATAACAATTAAAGAACATAATCGAGTTCAAAATTTTCATCATTATTAGATCAATATCAATATCAATAACAAAATCAAGATTGAAGACCAAGTTTACAAACAAGATCAAAATCGAGTTTAAGATTAAGATTAAAAAGAAGATAAAGATAAATATCATAAGATGAAGTTTGAAATCATGATTAAAATGAAGATCAACATCATAATCATGAACAAAATCAATATTATATTAAGATTGCAAAATGATAAACATCAAATATGGATCATAATCAAGATCAACATCCTCATCATTAAATGATCAAGATAAATTTAAATTTTAATATCAAGATTGAAAATCAATATTACCACATAGATCAAAATCGAGTTTAAGATGAATATTAGGAGCAAGATGAAATTGAAGATTATAAGATTAAAACTGAAATCTGAGATCAAAACTGAGATAAAAATGAAAATGAAGATAATTATCAAGAATAAGATCAATGTTATAATTAAGAATGAGAATAAGATTAATAACAATTAAAGAACATAATCGAGTTCAAAATTTTCATCATTATTAGATCAATATCAATATCAATAACAATATCAAGATTGAAGACCAAGTTTACAAACAAGATCAAAATCGAGTTTAAGATTAAGATTAAAAAGAAGATAAAGATAAATATAATAAGATGAAGTTTGAAATCATGATTAAAATGAAGATCAACATCATAATCATGAACAAAATCAATATTATATTAAGATTGCAAAATGATAAACATCAAATATGGATCATAATCAAGATCAACATCCTCATCATTAAATGATCAAGATAAATTTAAATATTAATATCAAGATTGAAAATCAATATTACCACATAGATCAAAATCGAGTTTAAGATGAATATTAGGAGCAAGATGAAATTGAAGATTATAAGATTAAAACTGAAATCTGAGATCAAAACTGAGATAAAAATGAAAATGAACATAATTATCAAGAATAAGATCAATGTTATAATTAAGAATGAGAATAAGATTAATAACAATTAAAGAACATAATCGAGTTCAAAATTTTTATCATTATTAGATCAATATCAATATCAATAACAATATCAAGATTGAAGACCAAGTTTACAAACAAGATCAAAATCGAGTTTAAGATTAAGATTAAAAAGAATATAAAGATAAATATCATAAGATGAAGTTTGAAATCATGATTAAAATGAAGATCAACATCATAATCATGAACAAAATCAATATTATATTAAGATTGCAAAATGATAAACATCAAATATGGATCATAATCAAGATCAACATCCTCATCATTAAAAGATCAAGATAAATATAAATATTAATATCAAGATTGAAAATCAATATTACCACATAGATCAAAATCGAGTTTAAGATGAATATTAGGAGCAAGATAAAATTGAAGATTATAAGATTAAAACTGAAATCTGAGATCAAAACTGAGATAAAAATGAAAATGAACATAATTATCAAGAATAAGATCAATGTTATAATTAAGAATGAGAATAAGATTAATAACAATTAAAGAACATAATCGAGTTCAAAATTTTCATCATTATTAGATCAATATCAATATCAATAACAATATCAAGATTGAAGACCAAGTTTACAAACAAGATCAAAATCGAGTTTAAGATTAAGATTAAAAAGAAGATAAAGATAAATATAATAAGATGAAGTTTGAAATCATGATTAAAATGAAGATCAACATCATAATCATGAACAAAATCAATATTATATTAAGATTGCAAAATGATAAACATCAAATATGGATCATAATCAAGATCAACATCCTCATCATTAAATGATCAAGATAAATTTAAATATTAATATCAAGATTGAAAATCAATATTACCACATAGATCAAAATCGAGTTTAAGATGAATATTAGGAGCAAGATAAAATTGAAGATTATAAGATTAAAACTGAAATCTGAGATCAAAACTGAGATAAAAATGAAAATGAACATAATTATCAAGAATAAGATCAATGTTATAATTAAGAATGAGAATAAGATTAATAACAATGAAAGAACATAATCGAGTTCAAAATTTTCATCATTATTAGATCAATATCAATATCAATAACAATATCAAGATTGAAGACCAAGTTTACAAACAAGATCAAAATCGAGTTTAAGATTAAGATTAAAAAGAAGATAAAGATAAATATAATAAGATGAAGTTTGAAATCATGATTAAAATGAAGATCAACATCATCATCATGAACAAAATCAATATTATATTAAGATTGCAAAATGATAAACATCAAATATGGATCATAATCAAGATCAACATCCTCATCATTAAAAGATCAAGATAAATATAAATATTAATATCAAGATTGAAAATCAATATTACCACATAGATCAAAATCGAGTTTAAGATGAATATTAGGAGCAAGATAAAATTGAAGATTATAAGATTAAAACTGAAATCTGAGATCAAAACTGAGATAAAAATGAAAATGAACATAATTATCAAGAATAAGATCAATGTTATAATTAAGAATGAGAATAAGATTAATAATAATTAAAGAACATAATCGAGTTCAAAATTTTCATCATTATTAGATCAATATCAATATCAATAACAATATCAAGATTGAAGACCAAGTTTACAAACAAGATCAAAATCGAGTTTAAGATTAAGATTAAAAAGAAGATAAAGATAAATATAATAAGATGAAGTTTGAAATCATGATTAAAATGAAGATCAACATCATAATCATGAACAAAATCAATATTATATTAAGATTGCAAAATGATAAACATCAAATATGGATCATAATCAAGATCAACATCCTCATCATTAAATGATCAAGAGAAATTTAAATATTAATATCAAGATTGAAAATCAATATTACCACATAGATCAAAATCGAGTTTAAGATGAATATTAGGAGCAAGATAAAATTGAAGATTATAAGATTAAAACTGAAATCTGAGATCAAAACTGAGATAAAAATGAAAATGAAGATAATTATCAAGAATAAGATCAATATTATAATTAAGAATGAGAATAAGATTAATAACAATTAAAGAACATAATCGAGTTCAAAATTTTCATCATTATTAGATCAATATCAATATCAATAACAATATCAAGATTGAAGACCAAGTTTACAAACAAGATCAAAATCGAGTTTAAGATTAAGATTAAAAAGAAGATAAAGATAAATATAATAAGATGAAGTTTGAAATCATGATTAAAATGAAGATCAACATCATAATCATGAACAAAATCAATATTATATTAAGATTGCAAAATGATAAACATCAAATATGGATCATAATCAAGATCAACATCCTCATCATTAAATGATCAAGAGAAATTTAAATATTAATATCAAGATTGAAAATCAATATTACCACATAGATCAAAATCGAGTTTAAGATGAATATTAGGAGCAAGATAAAATTGAAGATTATAAGATTAAAACTGAAATCTGAGATCAAAACTGAGATAAAAATGAAAATGAACATAATTATCAAGAATAAGATCAATGTTATAATTAAGAATGAGAATAAGATTAATAATAATTAAAGAACATAATCGAGTTCAAAATTTTCATCATTATTAGATCAATATCAATATCAATAACAATATCAAGATTGAAGACCAAGTTTACAAACAAGATCAAAATCGAGTTTAAGATTAAGATTAAAAAGAAGATAAAGATAAATATAATAAGATGAAGTTTGAAATCATGATTAAAATGAAGATCAACATCATAATCATGAACAAAATCAATATTATATTAAGATTGCAAAATGATAAACATCAAATATGGATCATAATCAAGATCAACATCCTCATCATTAAATGATCAAGAGAAATTTAAATATTAATATCAAGATTGAAAATCAATATTACCACATAGATCAAAATCGAGTTTAAGATGAATATTAGGAGCAAGATAAAATTGAAGATTATAAGATTAAAACTGAAATCTGAGATCAAAACTGAGATAAAAATGAAAATGAAGATAATTATCAAGAATAAGATCAATATTATAATTAAGAATGAGAATAAGATTAATAACAATTAAAGAACATAATCGAGTTCAAAATTTTCATCATTATTAGATCAATATCAATATCAATAACAATATCAAGATTGAAGACCAAGTTTACAAACAAGATCAAAATCGAGTTTAAGATTAAGATTAAAAAGAAGATAAAGATAAATATAATAAGATGAAGTTTGAAATCATGATTAAAATGAAGATCAACATCATCATCATGAAGAAAATCAATATTATATTAAGATTGCAAAATGATAAACATCAAATATGGATCATAATCAAGATCAACATCCTCATCATTAAAAGATCAAGATAAATATAAATATTAATATCAAGATTGAAAATCAATATTACCACATAGATCAAAATCGAGTTTAATGTGAATATTAGGAGCAAGATAAAATTGAAGATTATAAGATTAAAACTGAAATCTGAGATCAAAACTGAGATAAAAATGAAAATGAACATAATTATCAAGAATAAGATTAATGTTATAATTAAGAATGAGAATAAGATTAATAACAATTAAAGAACATAATCGAGTTCAAAATTTTCATCATTATTAGATCAATATCAATATCAATAACAAAATCAAGATTGAAGACCAAGTTTACAAACAAGATCAAAATCGAGTTTAAGATTAAGATTAAAAAGAAGATAAAGATAAATATAATAAGATGAAGTTTGAAATCATGATTAAAATGAAGATCAACATCATAATCATGAACAAAATCAATATTATATTAAGATTGCAAAATGATAAACATCAAATATGGATCATAATCAAGATCAACATCCTCATCATTAAATGATCAAGATAAATTTAAATTTTAATATCAAGATTGAAAATCAATATTACCACATAGATCAAAATCGAGTTTAAGATGAATATTAGGAGCAAGATAAAATTGAAGATTATAAGATTAAAACTGAAATCTGAGATCAAAACTGAGATAAAAATGAAAATGAAGATAATTATCAAGAATAAGATCAATATTATAATTAAGAATGAGAATAAGATTAATAACAATTAAAGAACATAATCGAGTTCAAAATTTTCATCATTATTAGATCAATATCAATATCAATAACAATATCAAGATTGAAGACCAAGTTTACAAACAAGATCAAAATCGAGTTTAAGATTAAGATTAAAAAGAAGATAAAGATAAATATAATAAGATGAAGTTTGAAATCATGATTAAAATGAAGATCAACATCATCATCATGAAGAAAATCAATATTATATTAAGATTGCAAAATGATAAACATCAAATATGGATCATAATCAAGATCAACATCCTCATCATTAAAAGATCAAGATAAATATAAATATTAATATCAAGATTGAAAATCAATATTACCACATAGATCAAAATCGAGTTTAATGTGAATATTAGGAGCAAGATAAAATTGAAGATTATAAGATTAAAACTGAAATCTGAGATCAAAACTGAGATAAAAATGAAAATGAACATAATTATCAAGAATAAGATTAATGTTATAATTAAGAATGAGAATAAGATTAATAACAATTAAAGAACATAATCGAGTTCAAAATTTTCATCATTATTAGATCAATATCAATATCAATAACAAAATCAAGATTGAAGACCAAGTTTACAAACAAGATCAAAATCGAGTTTAAGATTAAGATTAAAAAGAAGATAAAGATAAATATAATAAGATGAAGTTTGAAATCATGATTAAAATGAAGATCAACATCATAATCATGAACAAAATCAATATTATATTAAGATTGCAAAATGATAAACATCAAATATGGATCATAATCAAGATCAACATCCTCATCATTAAATGATCAAGAGAAATTTAAATATTAATATCAAGATTGAAAATCAATATTACCACATAGATCAAAATCGAGTTTAAGATGAATATTAGGAGCAAGATAAAATTGAAGATTATAAGATTAAAACTGAAATCTGAGATCAAAACTGAGATAAAAATGAAAATGAACATAATTATCAAGAATAAGATCAATGTTATAATTAAGAATGAGAATAAGATTAATAACAATTAAAGAACATAATCGAGTTCAAAATTTTTATCATTATTAGATCAATATCAATATCAATAACAATATCAAGATTGAAGACCAAGTTTACAAACAAGATCAAAATCGAGTTTAAGATTAAGATTAAAAAGAAGATAAAGATAAATATAATAAGATGAAGTTTGAAATCATGATTAAAATGAAGATCAACATCATAATCATGAACAAAATCAATATTATATTAAGATTGCAAAATGATAAACATCAAATATGGATCATAATCAAGATCAACATCCTCATCATTAAAAGATCAAGATAAATTTAAATATTAATATCAAGATTGAAAATCAATATTACCACATAGATCAAAATCGAGTTTAAGATGAATATTAGGAGCAAGATAAAATTGAAGATTATAAGATTAAAACTGAAATCTGAGATCAAAACTGAGATAAAAATGAAAATGAACATAATTATCAAGAATAAGATCAATGTTATAATTAAGAATGAGAATAAGATTAATAATAATTAAAGAACATAATCGAGTTCAAAATTTTCATCATTATTAGATCAATATCAATATCAATAACAATATCAAGATTGAAGACCAAGTTTACAAACAAGATCAAAATCGAGTTTAAGATTAAGATTAAAAAGAAGATAAAGATAAATATAATAAGATGAAGTTTGAAATCATGATTAAAATGAAGATCAACATCATAATCATGAACAAAATCAATATTATATTAAGATTGCAAAATGATAAACATCAAATATGGATCATAATCAAGATCAACATCCTCATCATTAAATGATCAAGAGAAATTTAAATATTAATATCAAGATTGAAAATCAATATTACCACATAGATCAAAATCGAGTTTAAGATGAATATTAGGAGCAAGATAAAATTGAAGATTATAAGATTAAAACTGAAATCTGAGATCAAAACTGAGATAAAAATGAAAATGAAGATAATTATCAAGAATAAGATCAATATTATAATTAAGAATGAGAATAAGATTAATAACAATTAAAGAACATAATCGAGTTCAAAATTTTCATCATTATTAGATCAATATCAATATCAATAACAATATCAAGATTGAAGACCAAGTTTACAAACAAGATCAAAATCGAGTTTAAGATTAAGATTAAAAAGAAGATAAAGATAAATATAATAAGATGAAGTTTGAAATCATGATTAAAATGAAGATCAACATCATCATCATGAAGAAAATCAATATTATATTAAGATTGCAAAATGATAAACATCAAATATGGATCATAATCAAGATCAACATCCTCATCATTAAAAGATCAAGATAAATATAAATATTAATATCAAGATTGAAAATCAATATTACCACATAGATCAAAATCGAGTTTAATGTGAATATTAGGAGCAAGATAAAATTGAAGATTATAAGATTAAAACTGAAATCTGAGATCAAAACTGAGATAAAAATGAAAATGAACATAATTATCAAGAATAAGATTAATGTTATAATTAAGAATGAGAATAAGATTAATAACAATTAAAGAACATAATCGAGTTCAAAATTTTCATCATTATTAGATCAATATCAATATCAATAACAAAATCAAGATTGAAGACCAAGTTTACAAACAAGATCAAAATCGAGTTTAAGATTAAGATTAAAAAGAAGATAAAGATAAATATCATAAGATGAAGTTTGAAATCATGATTAAAATGAAGATCAACATCATAATCATGAACAAAATCAATATTATATTAAGATTGCAAAATGATAAACATCAAATATGGATCATAATCAAGATCAACATCCTCATCATTAAATGATCAAGATAAATTTAAATTTTAATATCAAGATTGAAAATCAATATTACCACATAGATCAAAATCGAGTTTAAGATGAATATTAGGAGCAAGATGAAATTGAAGATTATAAGATTAAAACTGAAATCTGAGATCAAAACTGAGATAAAAATGAAAATGAAGATAATTATCAAGAATAAGATCAATGTTATAATTAAGAATGAGAATAAGATTAATAACAATTAAAGAACATAATCGAGTTCAAAATTTTCATCATTATTAGATCAATATCAATATCAATAACAATATCAAGATTGAAGACCAAGTTTACAAACAAGATCAAAATCGAGTTTAAGATTAAGATTAAAAAGAAGATAAAGATAAATATAATAAGATGAAGTTTGAAATCATGATTAAAATGAAGATCAACATCATAATCATGAACAAAATCAATATTATATTAAGATTGCAAAATGATAAACATCAAATATGGATCATAATCAAGATCAACATCCTCATCATTAAATGATCAAGATAAATTTAAATATTAATATCAAGATTGAAAATCAATATTACCACATAGATCAAAATCGAGTTTAAGATGAATATTAGGAGCAAGATGAAATTGAAGATTATAAGATTAAAACTGAAATCTGAGATCAAAACTGAGATAAAAATGAAAATGAACATAATTATCAAGAATAAGATCAATGTTATAATTAAGAATGAGAATAAGATTAATAACAATTAAAGAACATAATCGAGTTCAAAATTTTTATCATTATTAGATCAATATCAATATCAATAACAATATCAAGATTGAAGACCAAGTTTACAAACAAGATCAAAATCGAGTTTAAGATTAAGATTAAAAAGAATATAAAGATAAATATCATAAGATGAAGTTTGAAATCATGATTAAAATGAAGATCAACATCATAATCATGAACAAAATCAATATTATATTAAGATTGCAAAATGATAAACATCAAATATGGATCATAATCAAGATCAACATCCTCATCATTAAAAGATCAAGATAAATATAAATATTAATATCAAGATTGAAAATCAATATTACCACATAGATCAAAATCGAGTTTAAGATGAATATTAGGAGCAAGATAAAATTGAAGATTATAAGATTAAAACTGAAATCTGAGATCAAAACTGAGATAAAAATGAAAATGAACATAATTATCAAGAATAAGATCAATGTTATAATTAAGAATGAGAATAAGATTAATAACAATTAAAGAACATAATCGAGTTCAAAATTTTCATCATTATTAGATCAATATCAATATCAATAACAATATCAAGATTGAAGACCAAGTTTACAAACAAGATCAAAATCGAGTTTAAGATTAAGATTAAAAAGAAGATAAAGATAAATATAATAAGATGAAGTTTGAAATCATGATTAAAATGAAGATCAACATCATCATCATGAACAAAATCAATATTATATTAAGATTGCAAAATGATAAACATCAAATATGGATCATAATCAAGATCAACATCCTCATCATTAAAAGATCAAGATAAATATAAATATTAATATCAAGATTGAAAATCAATATTACCACATAGATCAAAATCGAGTTTAAGATGAATATTAGGAGCAAGATAAAATTGAAGATTATAAGATTAAAACTGAAATCTGAGATCAAAACTGAGATAAAAATGAAAATGAACATAATTATCAAGAATAAGATCAATGTTATAATTAAGAATGAGAATAAGATTAATAATAATTAAAGAACATAATCGAGTTCAAAATTTTCATCATTATTAGATCAATATCAATATCAATAACAAAATCAAGATTGAAGACCAAGTTTACAAACAAGATCAAAATCGAGTTTAAGATTAAGATTAAAAAGAAGATAAAGATAAATATCATAAGATGAAGTTTGAAATCATGATTAAAATGAAGATCAACATCATAATCATGAACAAAATCAATATTATATTAAGATTGCAAAATGATAAACATCAAATATGGATCATAATCAAGATCAACATCCTCATCATTAAATGATCAAGATAAATTTAAATTTTAATATCAAGATTGAAAATCAATATTACCACATAGATCAAAATCGAGTTTAAGATGAATATTAGGAGCAAGATGAAATTGAAGATTATAAGATTAAAACTGAAATCTGAGATCAAAACTGAGATAAAAATGAAAATGAAGATAATTATCAAGAATAAGATCAATGTTATAATTAAGAATGAGAATAAGATTAATAACAATTAAAGAACATAATCGAGTTCAAAATTTTCATCATTATTAGATCAATATCAATATCAATAACAATATCAAGATTGAAGACCAAGTTTACAAACAAGATCAAAATCGAGTTTAAGATTAAGATTAAAAAGAAGATAAAGATAAATATAATAAGATGAAGTTTGAAATCATGATTAAAATGAAGATCAACATCATAATCATGAACAAAATCAATATTATATTAAGATTGCAAAATGATAAACATCAAATATGGATCATAATCAAGATCAACATCCTCATCATTAAATGATCAAGATAAATTTAAATATTAATATCAAGATTGAAAATCAATATTACCACATAGATCAAAATCGAGTTTAAGATGAATATTAGGAGCAAGATGAAATTGAAGATTATAAGATTAAAACTGAAATCTGAGATCAAAACTGAGATAAAAATGAAAATGAACATAATTATCAAGAATAAGATCAATGTTATAATTAAGAATGAGAATAAGATTAATAACAATTAAAGAACATAATCGAGTTCAAAATTTTTATCATTATTAGATCAATATCAATATCAATAACAATATCAAGATTGAAGACCAAGTTTACAAACAAGATCAAAATCGAGTTTAAGATTAAGATTAAAAAGAATATAAAGATAAATATCATAAGATGAAGTTTGAAATCATGATTAAAATGAAGATCAACATCATAATCATGAACAAAATCAATATTATATTAAGATTGCAAAATGATAAACATCAAATATGGATCATAATCAAGATCAACATCCTCATCATTAAAAGATCAAGATAAATATAAATATTAATATCAAGATTGAAAATCAATATTACCACATAGATCAAAATCGAGTTTAAGATGAATATTAGGAGCAAGATAAAATTGAAGATTATAAGATTAAAACTGAAATCTGAGATCAAAACTGAGATAAAAATGAAAATGAACATAATTATCAAGAATAAGATCAATGTTATAATTAAGAATGAGAATAAGATTAATAACAATTAAAGAACATAATCGAGTTCAAAATTTTCATCATTATTAGATCAATATCAATATCAATAACAATATCAAGATTGAAGACCAAGTTTACAAACAAGATCAAAATCGAGTTTAAGATTAAGATTAAAAAGAAGATAAAGATAAATATAATAAGATGAAGTTTGAAATCATGATTAAAATGAAGATCAACATCATAATCATGAACAAAATCAATATTATATTAAGATTGCAAAATGATAAACATCAAATATGGATCATAATCAAGATCAACATCCTCATCATTAAATGATCAAGATAAATTTAAATATTAATATCAAGATTGAAAATCAATATTACCACATAGATCAAAATCGAGTTTAAGATGAATATTAGGAGCAAGATAAAATTGAAGATTATAAGATTAAAACTGAAATCTGAGATCAAAACTGAGATAAAAATGAAAATGAACATAATTATCAAGAATAAGATCAATGTTATAATTAAGAATGAGAATAAGATTAATAACAATGAAAGAACATAATCGAGTTCAAAATTTTCATCATTATTAGATCAATATCAATATCAATAACAATATCAAGATTGAAGACCAAGTTTACAAACAAGATCAAAATCGAGTTTAAGATTAAGATTAAAAAGAAGATAAAGATAAATATAATAAGATGAAGTTTGAAATCATGATTAAAATGAAGATCAACATCATAATCATGAACAAAATCAATATTATATTAAGATTGCAAAATGATAAACATCAAATATGGATCATAATCAAGATCAACATCCTCATCATTAAAAGATCAAGATAAATATAAATATTAATATCAAGATTGAAAATCAATATTACCACATAGATCAAAATCGAGTTTAAGATGAATATTAGGAGCAAGATAAAATTGAAGATTATAAGATTAAAACTGAAATCTGAGATCAAAACTGAGATAAAAATGAAAATGAACATAATTATGAAGAATAAGATCAATGTTATAATTAAGAATGAGAATAAGATTAATAACAATTAAAGAACATAATCGAGTTCAAAATTTTCATCATTATTAGATTAATATCAATATCAATAACAATATCAAGATTGAAGACCAAGTTTACAAACAAGATCAAAATCGAGTTTAAGATTAAGATTAAAAAGAAGATAAAGATAAATATAATAAGATGAAGTTTGAAATCATGATTAAAATGAAGATCAACATCATAATCATGAACAAAATCAATATTATATTAAGATTGCAAAATGATAAACATCAAATATGGATCATAATCAAGATCAACATCCTCATCATTAAAAGATCAAGATAAATATAAATATTAAAATCAAGATTGAAAATCAATATTACCACATAGATCAAAATCGAGTTTAAGATGAATATTAGGAGCAAGATAAAATTGAAGATTATAAGATTAAAACTGAAATCTGAGATCAAAACTGAGATAAAAATGAAAATGAACATAATTATCAAGAATAAGATCAATGTTATAATTAAGAATGAGAATAAGATTAATAACAATTAAAGAACATAATCGAGTTCAAAATTTTCATCATTATTAGATCAATATCAATATCAATAACAATATCAAGATTGAAGACCAAGTTTACAAACAAGATCAAAATCGAGTTTAAGATTAAGATTAAAAAGAAGATAAAGATAAATATCATAAGATGAAGTTTGAAATCATGATTAAAATGAAGATCAACATCATAATCATGAACAAAATCAATATTATATTAAGATTGCAAAATGATAAACATCAAATATGGATCATAATCAAGATCAACATCCTCATCATTAAAAGATCAAGATAAATATAAATATTAATATCAAGATTGAAAATCAATATTACCACATAGATCAAAATCGAGTTTAAGATGAATATTAGGAGCAAGATAAAATTGAAGATTATAAGATTAAAACTGAAATCTGAGATCAAAACTGAGATAAAAATGAAAATGAACATAATTATCAAGAATAAGATCAATGTTATAATTAAGAATGAGAATAAGATTAATAACAATTAAAGAACATAATCGAGTTCAAAATTTTCATCATTATTAGATCAATATCAATATCAATAACAATATCAAGATTGAAGACCAACTTTACAAACAAGATCAAAATCGAGTTTAAGATTAAGATTAAAAAGAAGATAAAGATAAATATCATAAGATGAAGTTTGAAATCATGATTAAAATGAAGATCAACATCATAATCATGAACAAAATCAATATTATATTAAGATTGCAAAATGATAAACATCAAATATGGATCATAATCAAGATCAACATCCTCATCATTAAAAGATCAAGATAAATTTAAATATTAATATCAAGATTGAAAATCAATATTACCACATAGATCAAAATCGAGTTTAAGATGAATATTAGGAGCAAGATAAAATTGAAGATTATAAGATTAAAACTGAAATCTGAGATCAAAACTGAGATAAAAATGAAAATGAACATAATTATCAAGAATAAGATCAATGTTATAATTAAGAATGAGAATAAGATTAATAACAATTAAAGAACATAATCGAGTTCAAAATTTTTATCATTATTAGCTCAATATCAATATCAATAACAATATCAAGATTGAAGACCAAGTTTACAAACAAGATCAAAATCGAGTTTAAGATTAAGATTAAAAAGAAGATAAAGATAAATATAATAAGATGAAGTTTGAAATCATGATTAAAATGAAGATCAACATCATCATCATGAACAAAATCAATATTATATTAAGATTGCAAAATGATAAACATCAAATATGGATCATAATCAAGATCAACATCCTCATCATTAAAAGATCAAGATAAATATAAATATTAATATCAAGATTGAAAATCAATATTACCACATAGATCAAAATCGAGTTTAAGATGAATATTAGGAGCAAGATAAAATTGAAGATTATAAGATTAAAACTGAAATCTGAGATCAAAACTGAGATAAAAATGAAAATGAACATAATTATCAAGAATAAGATCAATGTTATAATTAAGAATGAGAATAAGATTAATAATAATTAAAGAACATAATCGAGTTCAAAATTTTCATCATTATTAGATCAATATCAATATCAATAACAATATCAAGATTGAAGACCAAGTTTACAAACAAGATCAAAATCGAGTTTAAGATTAAGATTAAAAAGAAGATAAAGATAAATATAATAAGATGAAGTTTGAAATCATGATTAAAATGAAGATCAACATCATAATCATGAACAAAATCAATATTATATTAAGATTGCAAAATGATAAACATCAAATATGGATCATAATCAAGATCAACATCCTCATCATTAAATGATCAAGAGAAATTTAAATATTAATATCAAGATTGAAAATCAATATTACCACATAGATCAAAATCGAGTTTAAGATGAATATTAGGAGCAAGATAAAATTGAAGATTATAAGATTAAAACTGAAATCTGAGATCAAAACTGAGATAAAAATGAAAATGAAGATAATTATCAAGAATAAGATCAATATTATAATTAAGAATGAGAATAAGATTAATAACAATTAAAGAACATAATCGAGTTCAAAATTTTCATCATTATTAGATCAATATCAATATCAATAACAATATCAAGATTGAAGACCAAGTTTACAAACAAGATCAAAATCGAGTTTAAGATTAAGATTAAAAAGAAGATAAAGATAAATATAATAAGATGAAGTTTGAAATCATGATTAAAATGAAGATCAACATCATCATCATGAAGAAAATCAATATTATATTAAGATTGCAAAATGATAAACATCAAATATGGATCATAATCAAGATCAACATCCTCATCATTAAAAGATCAAGATAAATATAAATATTAATATCAAGATTGAAAATCAATATTACCACATAGATCAAAATCGAGTTTAATGTGAATATTAGGAGCAAGATAAAATTGAAGATTATAAGATTAAAACTGAAATCTGAGATCAAAACTGAGATAAAAATGAAAATGAACATAATTATCAAGAATAAGATTAATGTTATAATTAAGAATGAGAATAAGATTAATAACAATTAAAGAACATAATCGAGTTCAAAATTTTCATCATTATTAGATCAATATCAATATCAATAACAAAATCAAGATTGAAGACCAAGTTTACAAACAAGATCAAAATCGAGTTTAAGATTAAGATTAAAAAGAAGATAAAGATAAATATCATAAGATGAAGTTTGAAATCATGATTAAAATGAAGATCAACATCATAATCATGAACAAAATCAATATTATATTAAGATTGCAAAATGATAAACATCAAATATGGATCATAATCAAGATCAACATCCTCATCATTAAATGATCAAGATAAATTTAAATTTTAATATCAAGATTGAAAATCAATATTACCACATAGATCAAAATCGAGTTTAAGATGAATATTAGGAGCAAGATGAAATTGAAGATTATAAGATTAAAACTGAAATCTGAGATCAAAACTGAGATAAAAATGAAAATGAAGATAATTATCAAGAATAAGATCAATGTTATAATTAAGAATGAGAATAAGATTAATAACAATTAAAGAACATAATCGAGTTCAAAATTTTCATCATTATTAGATCAATATCAATATCAATAACAATATCAAGATTGAAGACCAAGTTTACAAACAAGATCAAAATCGAGTTTAAGATTAAGATTAAAAAGAAGATAAAGATAAATATAATAAGATGAAGTTTGAAATCATGATTAAAATGAAGATCAACATCATAATCATGAACAAAATCAATATTATATTAAGATTGCAAAATGATAAACATCAAATATGGATCATAATCAAGATCAACATCCTCATCATTAAATGATCAAGATAAATTTAAATATTAATATCAAGATTGAAAATCAATATTACCACATAGATCAAAATCGAGTTTAAGATGAATATTAGGAGCAAGATGAAATTGAAGATTATAAGATTAAAACTGAAATCTGAGATCAAAACTGAGATAAAAATGAAAATGAACATAATTATCAAGAATAAGATCAATGTTATAATTAAGAATGAGAATAAGATTAATAACAATTAAAGAACATAATCGAGTTCAAAATTTTTATCATTATTAGATCAATATCAATATCAATAACAATATCAAGATTGAAGACCAAGTTTACAAACAAGATCAAAATCGAGTTTAAGATTAAGATTAAAAAGAATATAAAGATAAATATCATAAGATGAAGTTTGAAATCATGATTAAAATGAAGATCAACATCATAATCATGAACAAAATCAATATTATATTAAGATTGCAAAATGATAAACATCAAATATGGATCATAATCAAGATCAACATCCTCATCATTAAAAGATCAAGATAAATATAAATATTAATATCAAGATTGAAAATCAATATTACCACATAGATCAAAATCGAGTTTAAGATGAATATTAGGAGCAAGATAAAATTGAAGATTATAAGATTAAAACTGAAATCTGAGATCAAAACTGAGATAAAAATGAAAATGAACATAATTATCAAGAATAAGATCAATGTTATAATTAAGAATGAGAATAAGATTAATAACAATTAAAGAACATAATCGAGTTCAAAATTTTCATCATTATTAGATCAATATCAATATCAATAACAATATCAAGATTGAAGACCAAGTTTACAAACAAGATCAAAATCGAGTTTAAGATTAAGATTAAAAAGAAGATAAAGATAAATATAATAAGATGAAGTTTGAAATCATGATTAAAATGAAGATCAACATCATAATCATGAACAAAATCAATATTATATTAAGATTGCAAAATGATAAACATCAAATATGGATCATAATCAAGATCAACATCCTCATCATTAAATGATCAAGATAAATTTAAATATTAATATCAAGATTGAAAATCAATATTACCACATAGATCAAAATCGAGTTTAAGATGAATATTAGGAGCAAGATAAAATTGAAGATTATAAGATTAAAACTGAAATCTGAGATCAAAACTGAGATAAAAATGAAAATGAACATAATTATCAAGAATAAGATCAATGTTATAATTAAGAATGAGAATAAGATTAATAACAATGAAAGAACATAATCGAGTTCAAAATTTTCATCATTATTAGATCAATATCAATATCAATAACAATATCAAGATTGAAGACCAAGTTTACAAACAAGATCAAAATCGAGTTTAAGATTAAGATTAAAAAGAAGATAAAGATAAATATAATAAGATGAAGTTTGAAATCATGATTAAAATGAAGATCAACATCATAATCATGAACAAAATCAATATTATATTAAGATTGCAAAATGATAAACATCAAATATGGATCATAATCAAGATCAACATCCTCATCATTAAAAGATCAAGATAAATATAAATATTAATATCAAGATTGAAAATCAATATTACCACATAGATCAAAATCGAGTTTAAGATGAATATTAGGAGCAAGATAAAATTGAAGATTATAAGATTAAAACTGAAATCTGAGATCAAAACTGAGATAAAAATGAAAATGAACATAATTATGAAGAATAAGATCAATGTTATAATTAAGAATGAGAATAAGATTAATAACAATTAAAGAACATAATCGAGTTCAAAATTTTCATCATTATTAGATTAATATCAATATCAATAACAATATCAAGATTGAAGACCAAGTTTACAAACAAGATCAAAATCGAGTTTAAGATTAAGATTAAAAAGAAGATAAAGATAAATATAATAAGATGAAGTTTGAAATCATGATTAAAATGAAGATCAACATCATAATCATGAACAAAATCAATATTATATTAAGATTGCAAAATGATAAACATCAAATATGGATCATAATCAAGATCAACATCCTCATCATTAAAAGATCAAGATAAATATAAATATTAAAATCAAGATTGAAAATCAATATTACCACATAGATCAAAATCGAGTTTAAGATGAATATTAGGAGCAAGATAAAATTGAAGATTATAAGATTAAAACTGAAATCTGAGATCAAAACTGAGATAAAAATGAAAATGAACATAATTATCAAGAATAAGATCAATGTTATAATTAAGAATGAGAATAAGATTAATAACAATTAAAGAACATAATCGAGTTCAAAATTTTCATCATTATTAGATCAATATCAATATCAATAACAATATCAAGATTGAAGACCAAGTTTACAAACAAGATCAAAATCGAGTTTAAGATTAAGATTAAAAAGAAGATAAAGATAAATATCATAAGATGAAGTTTGAAATCATGATTAAAATGAAGATCAACATCATAATCATGAACAAAATCAATATTATATTAAGATTGCAAAATGATAAACATCAAATATGGATCATAATCAAGATCAACATCCTCATCATTAAAAGATCAAGATAAATATAAATATTAATATCAAGATTGAAAATCAATATTACCACATAGATCAAAATCGAGTTTAAGATGAATATTAGGAGCAAGATAAAATTGAAGATTATAAGATTAAAACTGAAATCTGAGATCAAAACTGAGATAAAAATGAAAATGAACATAATTATCAAGAATAAGATCAATGTTATAATTAAGAATGAGAATAAGATTAATAACAATTAAAGAACATAATCGAGTTCAAAATTTTCATCATTATTAGATCAATATCAATATCAATAACAATATCAAGATTGAAGACCAAGTTTACAAACAAGATCAAAATAGAGTTTAAGATTAAGATTAAAAAGAAGATAAAGATAAATATCATAAGATGAAGTTTGAAATCATGATTAAAATGAAGATCAACATCATAATCATGAACAAAATCAATATTATATTAAGATTGCAAAATGATAAACATCAAATATGGATCATAATCAAGATCAACATCCTCATCATTAAAAGATCAAGATAAATATAAATATTAAAATCAAGATTGAAAATCAATATTACCACATAGATCAAAATCGAGTTTAAGATGAATATTAGGAGCAAGATAAAATTGAAGATTATAAGATTAAAACTGAAATCTGAGATCAAAACTGAGATAAAAATGAAAATGAACATAATTATCAAGAATAAGATCAATGTTATAATTAAGAATGAGAATAAGATTAATAACAATTAAAGAACATAATCGAGTTCAAAATTTTCATCATTATTAGATCAATATCAATATCAATAACAATATCAAGATTGAAGACCAAGTTTACAAACAAGATCAAAATCGAGTTTAAGATTAAGATTAAAAAGAAGATAAAGATAAATATAATAAGATGAAGTTTGAAATCATGATTAAAATGAAGATCAACATCATCATCATGAACAAAATCAATATTATATTAAGATTGCAAAATGATAAACATCAAATATGGATCATAATCAAGATCAACATCCTCATCAATAAAAGATCAAGATAAATATAAATATTAATATCAAGATTGAAAATCAATATTACCACATAGATCAAAATCGAGTTTAAGATGAATATTAGGAGCAAGATAAAATTGAAGATTATAAGATTAAAACTGAAATCTGAGATCAAAACTGAGATAAAAATGAAAATGAACATAATTATCAAGAATAAGATCAATGTTATAATTAAGAATGAGAATAAGATTAATAACAATTAAAGAACATAATCGAGTTCAAAATTTTCATCATTATTAGATCAATATCAATATCAATAACAATATCAAGATTGAAGACCAAGTTTACAAACAAGATCAAAATAGAGTTTAAGATTAAGATTAAAAAGAAGATAAAGATAAATATCATAAGATGAAGTTTGAAATCATGATTAAAATGAAGATCAACATCATAATCATGAACAAAATCAATATTATATTAAGATTGCAAAATGATAAACATCAAATATGGATCATAATCAAGATCAACATCCTCATCATTAAAAGATCAAGATAAATATAAATATTAATATCAAGATTGAAAATCAATATTACCACATAGATCAAAATCGAGTTTAAGATGAATATTAGGAGCAAGATAAAATTGAAGATTATAAGATTAAAACTGAAATCTGAGATCAAAACTGAGATAAAAATGAAAATGAACATAATTATCAAGAATAAGATCAATGTTATAATTAAGAATGAGAATAAGATTAATAACAATTAAAGAACATAATCGAGTTCAAAATTTTCATCATTATTAGATCAATATCAATATCAATAACAATATCAAGATTGAAGACCAAGTTTACAAACAAGATCAAAATCGAGTTTAAGATTAAGATTAAAAAGAAGTTAAAGATAAATATAATAAGATGAAGTTTGAAATCATGATTAAAATGAAGATCAACATCATCATCATGAACAAAATCAATATTATATTAAGATTGCAAAATGATAAACATCAAATATGGATCATAATCAAGATCAACATCCTCATCATTAAAAGATCAAGATAAATATAAATATTAATATCAAGATTGAAAATCAATATTACCACATAGATCAAAATCGAGTTTAAGATGAATATTAGGAGCAAGATAAAATTGAAGATTATAAGATTAAAACTGAAATCTGAGATCAAAACTGAGATAAAAATGAAAATGAACATAATTATCAAGAATAAGATCAATGTTATAATTAAGAATGAGAATAAGATTAATAACAATTAAAGAACATAATCGAGTTCAAAATTTTCATCATTATTAGATCAATATCAATATCAATAACAATATCAAGATTGAAGACCAAGTTTACAAACAAGATCAAAATCGAGTTTAAGATTAAGATTAAAAAGAAGATAAAGATAAATATCATAAGATGAAGTTTGAAATCATGATTAAAATGAAGATCAACATCATAATCATGAACAAAATCAATATTATATTAAGATTGCAAAATGATAAACATCAAATATGGATCATAATCAAGATCAACATCCTCATCATTAAAAGATCAAGATAAATATAAATATTAATATCAAGATTGAAAATCAATATTACCACATAGATCAAAATCGAGTTTAAGATGAATATTAGGAGCAAGATAAAATTGAAGATTATAAGATTAAAACTGAAATCTGAGATCAAAACTGAGATAAAAATGAAAATGAACATAATTATCAAGAATAAGATCAATGTTATAATTAAGAATGAGAATAAGATTAATAACAATTAAAGAACATAATCGAGTTCAAAATTTTCATCATTATTAGATCAATATCAATATCAATAACAATATCAAGATTGAAGACCAACTTTACAAACAAGATCAAAATCGAGTTTAAGATTAAGATTAAAAAGAAGATAAAGATAAATATAATAAGATGAAGTTTGAAATCATGATTAAAATGAAGATCAACATCATCATCATGAACAAAATCAATATTATATTAAGATTGCAAAATGATAAACATCAAATATGGATCATAATCAAGATCAACATCCTCATCATTAAAAGATCAAGATAAATATAAATATTAATATCAAGATTGAAAATCAATATTACCACATAGATCAAAATCGAGTTTAAGATGAATATTAGGAGCAAGATAAAATTGAAGATTATAAGATTAAAACTGAAATCTGAGATCAAAACTGAGATAAAAATGAAAATGAACATAATTATCAAGAATAAGATCAATGTTATAATTAAGAATGAGAATAAGATTAATAACAATTAAAGAACATAATCGAGTTCAAAATTTTCATCATTATTAGATCAATATCAATATCAATAACAATATCAAGATTGAAGACCAAGTTTACAAACAAGATCAAAATAGAGTTTAAGATTAAGATTAAAAAGAAGATAAAGATAAATATCATAAGATGAAGTTTGAAATCATGATTAAAATGAAGATCAACATCATAATCATGAACAAAATCAATATTATATTAAGATTGCAAAATGATAAACATCAAATATGGATCATAATCAAGATCAACATCCTCATCATTAAAAGATCAAGATAAATATAAATATTAATATCAAGATTGAAAATCAATATTACCACATAGATCAAAATCGAGTTTAAGATGAATATTAGGAGCAAGATAAAATTGAAGATTATAAGATTAAAACTGAAATCTGAGATCAAAACTGAGATAAAAATGAAAATGAACATAATTATCAAGAATAAGATCAATGTTATAATTAAGAATGAGAATAAGATTAATAACAATTAAAGAACATAATCGAGTTCAAAATTTTCATCATTATTAGATCAATATCAATATCAATAACAATATCAAGATTGAAGACCAAGTTTACAAACAAGATCAAAATCGAGTTTAAGATTAAGATTAAAAAGAAGATAAAGATAAATATAATAAGATGAAGTTTGAAATCATGATTAAAATGAAGATCAACATCATAATCATGAACAAAATCAATATTATATTAAGATTGCAAAATGATAAACATCAAATATGGATCATAATCAAGATCAACATCCTCATCATTAAATGATCAAGATAAATTTAAATATTAATATCAAGATTGAAAATCAATATTACCACATAGATCAAAATCGAGTTTAAGATGAATATTAGGAGCAAGATAAAATTGAAGATTATAAGATTAAAACTGAAATCTGAGATCAAAACTGAGATAAAAATGAAAATGAACATAATTATCAAGAATAAGATCAATGTTATAATTAAGAATGAGAATAAGATTAATAACAATTAAAGAACATAATCGAGTTCAAAATTTTCATCATTATTAGATCAATATCAATATCAATAACAATATCAAGATTGAAGACCAAGTTTACAAACAAGATCAAAATCGAGTTTAAGATTAAGATTAAAAAGAAGATAAAGATAAATATCATAAGATGAAGTTTGAAATCATGATTAAAATGAAGATCAACATCATAATCATGAACAAAATCAATATTATATTAAGATTGCAAAATGATAAACATCAAATATGGATCATAATCAAGATCAACATCCTCATCATTAAAAGATCAAGATAAATTTAAATATTAATATCAAGATTGAAAATTAATATTACCACATAGATCAAAATCGAGTTTAAGATGAATATTAGGAGCAAGATAAAATTGAAGATTATAAGATTAAAACTGAAATCTGAGATCAAAACTGAGATAAAAATGAAAATGAAGATAATTATCAAGAATAAGATCAATGTTATAATTAAGAATGATAATAAGATTAATAACAATTAAAGAACATAATCGAGTTCAAAATTTTCATCATTATTAGATCAATATCAATATCAATAACAATATCAAGATTGAAGACCAAGTTTACAAACAAGATCAAAATCGAGTTTAAGATTAAGATTAAAAAGAAGATAAAGATAAATATCATAAGATGAAGTTTGAAATAATGATTAAAATGAAGATCAACATCATAATCATGAACAAAATCAATATTATATTAAGATTGCAAAATGATAAACATCAAATATGGATCATAATCAAGATCAACATCCTCATCATTAAAAGATCAAGATAAATATAAATATTAATATCAAGATTGAAAATCAATATTACCACATAGATCAAAATCGAGTTTAAGATGAATATTAAGAGCAAGATAAAATTGAAGATTATAAGATTAAAACTGAAATCTGAGATCAAAACTGAGATAAAAATGAAAATGAACATAATTATCAAGAATAAGATCAATGTTATAATTAAGAATGAGAATAAGATTAATAACAATTAAAGAACATAATCGAGTTCAAAATTTTCATCATTATTAGATCAATATCAATATCAATAACAATATCAAGATTGAAGACCAAGTTTACAAACAAGATCAAAATCGAGTTTAAGATTAAGATTAAAAAGAAGATAAAGATAAATATAATAAGATGAAGTTTGAAATCATGATTAAAATGAAGATCAACATCATAATCATGAACAAAATCAATATTATATTAAGATTGCAAAATGATAAACATCAAATATGGATCATAATCAAGATCAACATCCTCATCATTAAAAGATCAAGATAAATATAAATATTAATATCAAGATTGAAAATCAATATTACCACATAGATCAAAATCGAGTTTAAGATGAATATTAGGAGCAAGATAAAATTGAAGATTATAAGATTAAAACTGAAATCTGAGATCAAAACTGAGATAAAAATGAAAATGAACATAATTATGAAGAATAAGATCAATGTTATAATTAAGAATGAGAATAAGATTAATAACAATTAAAGAACATAATCGAGTTCAAAATTTTCATCATTATTAGATTAATATCAATATCAATAACAATATCAAGATTGAAGACCAAGTTTACAAACAAGATCAAAATCGAGTTTAAGATTAAGATTAAAAAGAAGATAAAGATAAATATCATAAGATAAAGTTTGAAATAATGATTAAAATGAAGATCAACATCATAATCATGAACAAAATCAATATTATATTAAGATTGCAAAATGATAAACATCAAATATGGATCATAATCAAGATCAACATCCTCATCATTAAAAGATCAAGACAAATATAAATATTAATATCAAGATTGAAAATCAATATTACCACATAGATCAAAATCGAGTTTAAGATGAATATTAGGAGCAAGATAAAATTGAAGATTATAAGATTAAAACTGAAATTTGAGATCAAAACTGAGATAAAAATGAAAATGAACATAATTATCAAGAATAAGATCAATGTTATAATTAAGAATGAGAATAAGATTAATAACAATTAAAGAACATAATCGAGTTCAAAATTTTCATCATTATTAGATCAATATCAATATCAATAACAATATCAAGATTGAAGAGCAAGTTTACAAACAAGATCAAAATCGAGTTTAAGATTAAGATTAAAAAGAAGATAAAGATAAATATAATAAGATGAAGTTTGAAATCATGATTAAAATGAAGATCAACATCATAATCATGAACAAAATCAATATTATATTAAGATTGCAAAATGATAAACATCAAATATGGATCATAATCAAGATCAACATCCTCATCATTAAAAGATCAAGATAAATATAAATATTAAAATCAAGATTGAAAATCAATATTACCACATAGATCAAAATCGAGTTTAAGATGAATATTAGGAGCAAGATAAAATTGAAGATTATAAGATTAAAACTGAAATCTGAGATCAAAACTGAGATAAAAATGAAAATGAACATAATTATCAAGAATAAGATCAATGTTATAATTAAGAATGAGAATAAGATTAATAACAATTAAAGAACATAATCGAGTTCAAAATTTTCATCATTATTAGATCAATATCAATATCAATAACAATATCAAGATTGAAGACCAAGTTTACAAACAAGATCAAAATCGAGTTTAAGATTAAGATTAAAAAGAAGATAAAGATAAATATAATAAGATGAAGTTTGAAATCATGATTAAAATGAAGATCAACATCATCATCATGAACAAAATCAATATTATATTAAGATTGCAAAATGATAAACATCAAATATGGATCATAATCAAGATCAACATCCTCATCATTAAAAGATCAAGATAAATATAAATATTAATATCAAGATTGAAAATCAATATTACCACATAGATCAAAATCGAGTTTAAGATGAATATTAGGAGCAAGATAAAATTGAAGATTATAAGATTAAAACTGAAATCTGAGATCAAAACTGAGATAAAAATGAAAATGAACATAATTATCAAGAATAAGATCAATGTTATAATTAAGAATGAGAATAAGATTAATAACAATTAAAGAACATAATCGAGTTCAAAATTTTCATCATTATTAGATCAATATCAATATCAATAACAATATCAAGATTGAAGACCAAGTTTACAAACAAGATCAAAATAGAGTTTAAGATTAAGATTAAAAAGAAGATAAAGATAAATATCATAAGATGAAGTTTGAAATCATGATTAAAATGAAGATCAACATCATAATCATGAACAAAATCAATATTATATTAAGATTGCAAAATGATAAACATCAAATATGGATCATAATCAAGATCAACATCCTCATCATTAAAAGATCAAGATAAATATAAATATTAATATCAAGATTGAAAATCAATATTACCACATAGATCAAAATCGAGTTTAAGATGAATATTATGAGCAAGATAAAATTGAAGATTATAAGATTAAAACTGAAATCTGAGATCAAAACTGAGATAAAAATGAAAATGAACATAATTATCAAGAATAAGATCAATGTTATAATTAAGAATGAGAATAAGATTAATAACAATTAAAGAACATAATCGAGTTCAAAATTTTCATCATTATTAGATCAATATCAATATCAATAACAATATCAAGATTGAAGACCAAGTTTACAAACAAGATCAAAATCGAGTTTAAGATTAAGATTAAAAAGAAGATAAAGATAAATATAATAAGATGAAGTTTGAAATCATGATTAAAATGAAGATCAACATCATCATCATGAACAAAATCAATATTATATTAAGATTGCAAAATGATAAACATCAAATATGGATCATAATCAAGATCAACATCCTCATCATTAAAAGATCAAGATAAATATAAATATTAATATCAAGATTGAAAATCAATATTACCACATAGATCAAAATCGAGTTTAAGATGAATATTAGGAGCAAGATAAAATTGAAGATTATAAGATTAAAACTGAAATCTGAGATCAAAACTGAGATAAAAATGAAAATGAACATAATTATCAAGAATAAGATCAATGTTATAATTAAGAATGAGAATAAGATTAATAACAATTAAAGAACATAATCGAGTTCAAAATTTTCATCATTATTAGATCAATATCAATATCAATAACAATATCAAGATTGAAGACCAAGTTTACAAACAAGATCAAAATCGAGTTTAAGATTAAGATTAAAAAGAAGATAAAGATAAATATCATAAGATGAAGTTTGAAATCATGATTAAAATGAAGATCAACATCATAATCATGAACAAAATCAATATTATATTAAGATTGCAAAATGATAAACATCAAATATGGATCATAATCAAGATCAACATCCTCATCATTAAAAGATCAAGATAAATTTAAATATTAATATCAAGATTGAAAATTAATATTACCACATAGATCAAAATCGAGTTTAAGATGAATATTAGGAGCAAGATAAAATTGAAGATTATAAGATTAAAACTGAAATCTGAGATCAAAACTGAGATAAAAATGAAAATGAACATAATTATCAAGAATAAGATCAATGTTATAATTAAGAATGAGAATAAGATTAATAACAATTAAAGAACATAATCGAGTTCAAAATTTTCATCATTATTAGATCAATATCAATATCAATAACAATATCAAGATTGAAGACCAAGTTTACAAACAAGATCAAAATCGAGTTTAAGATTAAGATTAAAAAGAAGATAAAGATAAATATCATAAGATGAAGTTTGAAATCATGATTAAAATGAAGATCAACATCATAATCATGAACAAAATCAATATTATATTAAGATTGCAAAATGATAAACATCAAATATGGATCATAATCAAGATCAACATCCTCATCATTAAAAGATCAAGATAAATATAAACATTAATATCAAGATTGAAAATCAATATTACCACATAGATCAAAATCGAGTTTAAGATGAATATTAGGAGCAAGATAAAATTGAAGATTATAAGATTAAAACTGAAATCTGAGATCAAAACTGAGATAAAAATGAAAATGAACATAATTATCAAGAATAAGATCAATGTTATAATTAAGAATGAGAATAAGATTAATAACAATTAAAGAACATAATCGAGTTCAAAATTTTCATCATTATTAGATCAATATCAATATCAATAACAATATCAAGATTGAAGACCAAGTTTACAAACAAGATCAAAATCGAGTTTAAGATTAAGATTAAAAAGAAGATAAAGATAAATATAATAAGATGAAGTTTGAAATCATGATTAAAATGAAGATCAACATCATCATCATGAACAAAATCAATATTATATTAAGATTGCAAAATGATAAACATCAAATATGGATCATAATCAAGATCAACATCCTCATCATTAAAAGATCAAGATAAATATAAATATTAATATCAAGATTGAAAATCAATATTACCACATAGATCAAAATCGAGTTTAAGATGAATATTAGGAGCAAGATAAAATTGAAGATTATAAGATTAAAACTGAAATCTGAGATCAAAACTGAGATAAAAATGAAAATGAACATAATTATCAAGAATAAGATCAATGTTATAATTAAGAATGAGAATAAGATTAATAACAATTAAAGAACATAATCGAGTTCAAAATTTTCATCATTATTAGATCAATATCAATATCAATAACAATATCAAGATTGAAGACCAAGTTTACAAACAAGATCAAAATCGAGTTTAAGATTAAGATTAAAAAGAAGATAAAGATAAATATAATAAGATGAAGTTTGAAATCATGATTAAAATGAAGATCAACATCATCATCATGAACAAAATCAATATTATATTAAGATTGCAAAATGATAAACATCAAATATGGATCATAATCAAGATCAACATCCTCATCATTAAAAGATCAAAATAAATATAAATATTAATATCAAGATTGAAAATCAATATTACCACATAGATCAAAATCGAGTTTAAGATGAATATTAGGAGCAAGATAAAATTGAAGATTATAAGATTAAAACTGAAATCTGAGATCAAAACTGAGATAAAAATGAAAATGAACATAATTATCAAGAATAAGATCAATGTTATAATTAATAATGAGAATAAGATTAATAACAATTAAAGAACATAATCGAGTTCAAAATTTTCATCATTATTAGATCAATATCAATATCAATAACAATATCAAGATTGAAGACCAAGTTTACAAACAAGATCAAAATAGAGTTTAAGATTAAGATTAAAAAGTAGATAAAGATAAATATCATAAGATGAAGTTTGAAATCATGATTAAAATGAAGATCAACATCATAATCATGAACAAAATCAATATTATATTAAGATTGCAAAATGAAAAACATCAAATATGGATCATAATCAAGATCAACATCCTCATCATTAAAAGATCAAGATAAATATAAATATTAATATCAAGATTGAAAATCAATATTACCACATAGATCAAAATCGAGTTTAAGATGAATATTAGGAGCAAGATAAAATTGAAGATTATAAGATTAAAACTGAAATCTGAGATCAAAACTGAGATAAAAATGAAAATGAACATAATTATCAAGAATAAGATCAATGTTATAATTAAGAATGAGAATAAGATTAATAACAATTAAAGAACATAATCGAGTTCAAAATTTTCATCATTATTAGATCAATATCAATATCAATAACAATATCAAGATTGAAGACCAAGTTTACAAACAAGATCAAAATCGAGTTTAAGATTAAGATTAAAAAGAAGATAAAGATAAATATAATAAGATGAAGTTTGAAATCATGATTAAAATGAAGATCAACATCATCATCATGAACAAAATCAATATTATATTAAGATTGCAAAATGATAAACATCAAATATGGATCATAATCAAGATCAACATCCTCATCATTAAAAGATCAAGATAAATATAAATATTAATATCAAGATTGAAAATCAATATTACCACATAGATCAAAATCGAGTTTAAGATGAATATTAGGAGCAAGATAAAATTGAAGATTATAAGATTAAAACTGAAATCTGAGATCAAAACTGAGATAAAAATGAAAATGAAGATAATTATCAAGAATAAGATCAATGTTATAATTAAGAATGAGAATAAGATTAATAACAATTAAAGAACATAATCGAGTTCAAAATTTTCATCATTATTAGATCAATATCAATATCAATAACAATATCAAGATTGAAGACCAAGTTTACAAACAAGATCAAAATCGAGTTTAAGATTAAGATTAAAAAGAAGATAAAGATAAATATCATAAGATGAAGTTTGAAATCATGATTAAAATGAAGATCAACATCATAATCATGAACAAAATCAATATTATATTAAGATTGCAAAATGATAAACATCAAATATGGATCATAATCAAGATCAACATCCTCATCATTAAAAGATCAAGATAAATTTAAATATTAATATCAAGATTGAAAATTAATATTACCACATAGATCAAAATCGAGTTTAAGAAGAATATTAGGAGCAAGATAAAATTGAAGATTATAAGATTAAAACTAAAATCTGAGATCAAAACTGAGATAAAAATGAAAATGAACATAATTATCAAGAATAAGATCAATGTTATAATTAAGAATGAGAATAAGATTAATAACAATTAAAGAACATAATCGAGTTCAAAATTTTCATCATTATTAGATCAATATCAATATCAATAACAATATCAAGATTGAAGACCAAGTTTACAAACAAGATCAAAATCGAGTTTAAGATTAAGATTAAAAAGAAGATAAAGATAAATATCATAAGATGAAGTTTGAAATAATGATTAAAATGAAGATCAACATCATGATCATGAACAAAATCAATATTATATTAAGATTGCAAAATGATAAACATCAAATATGGATCATAATCAAGATCAACATCCTCATCATTAAAAGATCAAGATAAATATAAATATTAATATCAAGATTGAAAATCAATATTACCACATAGATCAAAATCGAGTTTAAGATGAATATTAGGAGCAAGATAAAATTGAAGATTATAAGATTAAAACTGAAATCTGAGATCAAAACTGAGATAAAAATGAAAATGAACATAATTATAAAGAATAAGATCAATGTTATAATTAAGAATGAGAATAAGATTAATAACAATTAAAGAACATAATCGAGTTCAAAATTTTCATCATTATTAGATCAATATCAATATCAATAACAATATCAAGATTGAAGACCAAGTTTACAAACAAGATCAAAATCGAGTTTAAGATTAAGATTAAAAAGAAGATAAAGATAAATATCATAAGATGAAGTTTGAAATCATGATTAAAATGAAGATCAACATCATAATCATGAACAAAATCATTATTATATTAAGATTGTAAAATGATAAACATCAAATATGGATCATAATCAAGATTAACATCCTCATCATTAAAAGATCAAGATAAATATAAATATTAATATCAAGATTGAAAATCAATATTACCACATAGATCAAAATCGAGTTTAAGATGAATATTAGTAGCAAAATAAAATTGAAGATTATAAGATTAAAACTGAAATCTGAGATCAAAACTGAGATAAAAATGAAAATGAACATAATTATCAAGAATAAGATCAATGTTATAATTAAGAATGAGAATAAGATTAATAATAATTAAAGAACATAATCGAGTTCAAAATTTTCATCATATTAGATCAATATCAATATCAATAACAATATCAAGATTGAAGACCAAGTTTACAAACAAGATCAAAATCGAGTTTAAGATTAAGATTAAAAAGAAGATAAAGATAAATATCATAAGATGAAGTTTGAAATCATGATTAAAATCAAGATCAACATCATGATCATGACCAAAATCAATATTAAATTAAGATTGCAAAATGATAAACATCAAATATGGATCATAATCAAGATCAACATCCTCATCATTAAAAGATCAAGATAAATTTAAATATTAATATCAAGATTGAAAATCAATATTACCACATAGATCAAAATCGAGTTTAAGATGAATATTAGGAGCAAGATAAAGTTGAAGATTATAAGATTATAACTGAAATCTGAGATCAAAACTGAGATAAAAATGAAAATGAACATAATTATCAAGAATAAGATCAATGTTATAATTAAGAATGAGAATAAGATTAATAACAATTAAAGAACATAATCGAGTTCAAAATTTTCATCATATTAGATCAATATGAATATCAATAACAATATCAAGATTGAAGACCAAGTTTACAAATTAGATCAAAATCGAGTTTAAGATTAAGATTAAAAAGAAGATAAAGATAAATATCATAAGATGAAGTTTGAAATCATGATTAAAATCAAGATCAACATCATGATCATGAACAAAATCAATATTAAATTAAGATTGCAAAATGATAAACATCAAATATGGATCATAATCAAGATCAACATCCTCATCATTAAAAGATCAAGATAAATTTAAATATTAATATCAAGATTGAAAATCAATATTACCACATAGATCAAAATCGAGTTTAAGATGAATATTAGGAGCAAGATAAAATTGAAGATTATAAGATTAAAACTGAAATCTGAGATCAAAACTGAGATAAAAATGAAAATGAACATAATTATCAAGAATAAGATCAATGTTATAATTAAGAATGAGAATAAGATTAATAACAATTAAAGAACATAATCGAGTTCAAAATTTTCATCATTATTAGATCAATATCAATATCAATAACAATATCAAGATTGAAGACCAAGTTTACAAACAAGATCAAAATCGAGTTTAAGATTAAGATTAAAAAGAAGATAAAGATAAATATAATAAGATGAAGTTTGAAATCATGATTAAAATGAAGATCAACATCATAATCATGAACAAAATCAATATTATATTAAGATTGCAAAATGATAAACATCAAATATGGATCATAATCAAGATCAACATCCTCATCATTAAAAGATCAAGATAAATATAAATATTAATATCAAGATTGAAAATCAATATTACCACATAGATCAAAATCGAGTTTAAGATGAATATTAGGAGCAAGATAAAATTGAAGATTATAAGATTAAAACTGAAATCTGAGATCAAAACTGAGATAAAAATGAAAATGAACATAATTATCAAGAATAAGATCAATGTTATAATTAAGAATGAGAATAAGATTAATAACAATTAAAGAACATAATCGAGTTCAAAATTTTCATCATTATTAGATTAATATCAATATCAATAACAATATCAAGATTGAAGACCAAGTTTACAAACAAGATCAAAATCGAGTTTAAGATTAAGATTAAAAAGAAGATAAAGATAAATATCATAAGATGAAGTTTGAAATAATGATTAAAATGAAGATCAACATCATAATCATGAACAAAATCAATATTATATTAAGATTGCAAAATGATAAACATCAAATATGGATCATAATCAAGATCAACATCCTCATCATTAAAAGATCAAGATAAATTTAAATATTAATATCAAGATTGAAAATTAATATTACCACATAGATCAAAATCGAGTTTAAGAAGAATATTAGGAGCAAGATAAAATTGAAGATTATAAGATTAAAACTGAAATCTGAGATCAAAACTGAGATAAAAATTAAAATGAACATAATTATCAAGAATAAGATCAATGTTATAATTAAGAATGAGAATAAGATTAATAACAATTAAAGAACATAATCGAGTTCAAAATTTTCATCATTATTAGATCAATATCAATATCAATAACAATATCAAGATTGAAGACCAAGTTTACAAACAAGATCAAAATCGAGTTTAAGATTAAGATTAAAAAGAAGATAAAGATAAATATCATAAGATGAAGTTTGAAATAATGATTAAAATGAAGATCAACATCATGATCATGAACAAAATCAATATTATATTAAGATTGCAAAATGATAAACATCAAATATGGATCATAATCAAGATCAACATCCTCATCATTAAAAGATCAAGATAAATATAAATATTAATATCAAGATTGAAAATCAATATTACCACATAGATCAAAATCGAGTTTAAGATGAATATTAGGAGCAAGATAAAATTGAAGATTATAAGATTAAAACTGAAATCTGAGATCAAAACTGAGATAAAAATGAAAATGAACATAATTATAAAGAATAAGATCAATGTTATAATTAAGAATGAGAATAAGATTAATAACAATTAAAGAACATAATCGAGTTCAAAATTTTCATCATTATTAGATCAATATCAATATCAATAACAATATCAAGATTGAAGACCAAGTTTACAAACAAGATCAAAATCGAGTTTAAGATTAAGATTAAAAAGAAGATAAAGATAAATATCATAAGATGAAGTTTGAAATCATGATTAAAATGAAGATCAACATCATAATCATGAACAAAATCAATATTATATTAAGATTGTAAAATGATAAACATCAAATATGGATCATAATCAAGATTAACATCCTCATCATTAAAAGATCAAGATAAATATAAATATTAATATCAAGATTGAAAATCAATATTACCACATAGATCAAAATCGAGTTTAAGATGAATATTAGTAGCAAAATAAAATTGAAGATTATAAGATTAAAACTGAAATCTGAGATCAAAACTGAGATAAAAATGAAAATGAACATAATTATCAAGAATAAGATCAATGTTATAATTAAGAATGAGAATAAGATTAATAATAATTAAAGAACATAATCGAGTTCAAAATTTTCATCATATTAGATCAATATCAATATCAATAACAATATCAAGATTGAAGACCAAGTTTACAAACAAGATCAAAATCGAGTTTAAGATTAAGATTAAAAAGAAGATAAAGATAAATATCATAAGATGAAGTTTGAAATCATGATTAAAATGAAGATCAACATCATAATCATGAACAAAATCAATATTATATTAAGATTGTAAAATGATAAACATCAAATATGGATCATAATCAAGATTAACATCCTCATCATTAAAAGATCAAGATAAATATAAATATTAATATCAAGATTGAAAATCAATATTACCACATAGATCAAAATCGAGTTTAAGATGAATATTAGTAGCAAAATAAAATTGAAGATTATAAGATTAAAACTGAAATCTGAGATCAAAACTGAGATAAAAATGAAAATGAACATAATTATCAAGAATAAGATCAATGTTATAATTAAGAATGAGAATAAGATTAATAATAATTAAAGAACATAATCGAGTTCAAAATTTTCATCATATTAGATCAATATCAATATCAATAACAATATCAAGATTGAAGACCAAGTTTACAAACAAGATCAAAATCGAGTTTAAGATTAAGATTAAAAAGAAGATAAAGATAAATATCATAAGATGAAGTTTGAAATCATGATTAAAATCAAGATCAACATCATGATCATGACCAAAATCAATATTAAATTAAGATTGCAAAATGATAAACATCAAATATGGATCATAATCAAGATCAACATCCTCATCATTAAAAGATCAAGATAAATTTAAATATTAATATCAAGATTGAAAATCAATATTACCACATAGATCAAAATCGAGTTTAAGATGAATATTAGGAGCAAGATAAAGTTGAAGATTATAAGATTATAACTGAAATCTGAGATCAAAACTGAGATAAAAATGAAAATGAACATAATTATCAAGAATAAGATCAATGTTATAATTAAGAATGAGAATAAGATTAATAACAATTAAAGAACATAATCGAGTTCAAAATTTTCATCATATTAGATCAATATGAATATCAATAACAATATCAAGATTGAAGACCAAGTTTACAAATTAGATCAAAATCGAGTTTAAGATTAAGATTAAAAAGAAGATAAAGATAAATATCATAAGATGAAGTTTGAAATCATGATTAAAATCAAGATCAACATCATGATCATGAACAAAATCAATATTAAATTAAGATTGCAAAATGATAAACATCAAATATGGATCATAATCAAGATCAACATCCTCATCATTAAAAGATCAAGATAAATTTAAATATTAATATCAAGATTGAAAATCAATATTACCACATAGATCAAAATCGAGTTTAAGATGAATATTAGGAGCAAGATAAAATTGAAGATTATAAGATTAAAACTGAAATCTGAGATCAAAACTGAGATAAAAATGAAAATGAACATAATTATCAAGAATAAGATCAATGTTATAATTAAGAATGAGAATAAGATTAATAACAATTAAAGAACATAATCGAGTTCAAAATTTTCATCATTATTAGATCAATATCAATATCAATAACAATATCAAGATTGAAGACCAAGTTTACAAACAAGATCAAAATCGAGTTTAAGATTAAGATTAAAAAGAAGATAAAGATAAATATAATAAGATGAAGTTTGAAATCATGATTAAAATGAAGATCAACATCATAATCATGAACAAAATCAATATTATATTAAGATTGCAAAATGATAAACATCAAATATGGATCATAATCAAGATCAACATCCTCATCATTAAAAGATCAAGATAAATATAAATATTAATATCAAGATTGAAAATCAATATTACCACATAGATCAAAATCGAGTTTAAGATGAATATTAGGAGCAAGATAAAATTGAAGATTATAAGATTAAAACTGAAATCTGAGATCAAAACTGAGATAAAAATGAAAATGAACATAATTATCAAGAATAAGATCAATGTTATAATTAAGAATGAGAATAAGATTAATAACAATTAAAGAACATAATCGAGTTCAAAATTTTCATCATTATTAGATTAATATCAATATCAATAACAATATCAAGATTGAAGACCAAGTTTACAAACAAGATCAAAATCGAGTTTAAGATTAAGATTAAAAAGAAGATAAAGATAAATTTCATAAGATGAAGTTTGAAATAATGATTAAAATGAAGATCAACATCATAATCATGAACAAAATCAATATTATATTAAGATTGCAAAATGATAAACATCAAATATGGATCATAATCAAGATCAACATCCTCATCATTAAAAGATCAAGATAAATATAAATATTAATATCAAGATTGAAAATCAATATTACCACATAGATCAAAATCGAGTTTAAGATGAATATTAGGAGCAAGATAAAATTGAAGATTATAAGATTAAAACTGAAATCTGAGATCAAAACTGAGATAAAAATGAAAATGAACATAATTATCAAGAATAAGATCAATGTTATAATTAAGAATGAGAATAAGATTAATAACAATTAAAGAACATAATCGAGTTCAAAATTTTCATCATTATTAGATCAATATCAATATCAATAACAATATCAAGATTGAAGAGCAAGTTTACAAACAAGATCAAAATCGAGTTTAAGATTAAGATTAAAAAGAAGATAAAGATAAATATAATAAGATGAAGTTTGAAATCATGATTAAAATGAAGATCAACATCATAATCATGAACAAAATCAATATTATATTAAGATTGCAAAATGATAAACATCAAATATGGATCATAATCAAGATCAACATCCTCATCATTAAAAGATCAAGATAAATATAAATATTAAAATCAAGATTGAAAATCAATATTACCACATAGATCAAAATCGAGTTTAAGATGAATATTAGGAGCAAGATAAAATTGAAGATTATAAGATTAAAACTGAAATCTGAGATCAAAACTGAGATAAAAATGAAAATGAACATAATTATCAAGAATAAGATCAATGTTATAATTAAGAATGAGAATAAGATTAATAACAATTAAAGAACATAATCGAGTTCAAAATTTTCATCATTATTAGATCAATATCAATATCAATAACAATATCAAGATTGAAGACCAAGTTTACAAACAAGATCAAAATCGAGTTTAAGATTAAGATTAAAAAGAAGATAAAGATAAATATAATAAGATGAAGTTTGAAATCATGATTAAAATGAAGATCAACATCATCATCATGAACAAAATCAATATTATATTAAGATTGCAAAATGATAAACATCAAATATGGATCATAATCAAGATCAACATCCTCATCATTAAAAGATCAAGATAAATATAAATATTAATATCAAGATTGAAAATCAATATTACCACATAGATCAAAATCGAGTTTAAGATGAATATTAGGAGCAAGATAAAATTGAAGATTATAAGATTAAAACTGAAATCTGAGATCAAAACTGAGATAAAAATGAAAATGAACATAATTATCAAGAATAAGATCAATGTTATAATTAAGAATGAGAATAAGATTAATAACAATTAAAGAACATAATCGAGTTCAAAATTTTCATCATTATTAGATCAATATCAATATCAATAACAATATCAAGATTGAAGACCAAGTTTACAAACAAGATCAAAATAGAGTTTAAGATTAAGATTAAAAAGAAGATAAAGATAAATATCATAAGATGAAGTTTGAAATCATGATTAAAATGAAGATCAACATCATAATCATGAACAAAATCAATATTATATTAAGATTGCAAAATGATAAACATCAAATATGGATCATAATCAAGATCAACATCCTCATCATTAAAAGATCAAGATAAATATAAATATTAATATCAAGATTGAAAATCAATATTACCACATAGATCAAAATCGAGTTTAAGATGAATATTAGGAGCAAGATAAAATTGAAGATTATAAGATTAAAACTGAAATCTGAGATCAAAACTGAGATAAAAATGAAAATGAACATAATTATCAAGAATAAGATCAATGTTATAATTAAGAATGAGAATAAGATTAATAACAATTAAAGAACATAATCGAGTTCAAAATTTTCATCATTATTAGATCAATATCAATATCAATAACAATATCAAGATTGAAGACCAAGTTTACAAACAAGATCAAAATCGAGTTTAAGATTAAGATTAAAAAGAAGATAAAGATAAATATAATAAGATGAAGTTTGAAATCATGATTAAAATGAAGATCAACATCATCATCATGAACAAAATCAATATTATATTAAGATTGCAAAATGATAAACATCAAATATGGATCATAATCAAGATCAACATCCTCATCATTAAAAGATCAAGATAAATATAAATATTAATATCAAGATTGAAAATCAATATTACCACATAGATCAAAATCGAGTTTAAGATGAATATTAGGAGCAAGATAAAATTGAAGATTATAAGATTAAAACTGAAATCTGAGATCAAAACTGAGATAAAAATGAAAATGAACATAATTATCAAGAATAAGATCAATGTTATAATTAAGAATGAGAATAAGATTAATAACAATTAAAGAACATAATCGAGTTCAAAATTTTCATCATTATTAGATCAATATCAATATCAATAACAATATCAAGATTGAAGACCAAGTTTACAAACAAGATCAAAATCGAGTTTAAGATTAAGATTAAAAAGAAGATAAAGATAAATATCATAAGATGAAGTTTGAAATCATGATTAAAATGAAGATCAACATCATAATCATGAACAAAATCAATATTATATTAAGATTGCAAAATGATAAACATCAAATATGGATCATAATCAAGATCAACATCCTCATCATTAAAAGATCAAGATAAATTTAAATATTAATATCAAGATTGAAAATTAATATTACCACATAGATCAAAATCGAGTTTAAGATGAATATTAGGAGCAAGATAAAATTGAAGATTATAAGATTAAAACTGAAATCTGAGATCAAAACTGAGATAAAAATGAAAATGAACATAATTATCAAGAATAAGATCAATGTTATAATTAAGAATGAGAATAAGATTAATAACAATTAAAGAACATAATCGAGTTCAAAATTTTCATCATTATTAGATCAATATCAATATCAATAACAATATCAAGATTGAAGACCAAGTTTACAAACAAGATCAAAATCGAGTTTAAGATTAAGATTAAAAAGAAGATAAAGATAAATATCATAAGATGAAGTTTGAAATCATGATTAAAATGAAGATCAACATCATAATCATGAACAAAATCAATATTATATTAAGATTGCAAAATGATAAACATCAAATATGGATCATAATCAAGATCAACATCCTCATCATTAAAAGATCAAGATAAATATAAATATTAATATCAAGATTGAAAATCAATATTACCACATAGATCAAAATCGAGTTTAAGATGAATATTAGGAGCAAGATAAAATTGAAGATTATAAGATTAAAACTGAAATCTGAGATCAAAACTGAGATAAAAATGAAAATGAACATAATTATCAAGAATAAGATCAATGTTATAATTAAGAATGAGAATAAGATTAATAACAATTAAAGAACATAATCGAGTTCAAAATTTTCATCATTATTAGATCAATATCAATATCAATAACAATATCAAGATTGAAGACCAAGTTTACAAACAAGATCAAAATCGAGTTTAAGATTAAGATTAAAAAGAAGATAAAGATAAATATAATAAGATAAAGTTTGAAATCATGATTAAAATGAAGATCAACATCATCATCATGAACAAAATCAATATTATATTAAGATTGCAAAATGATAAACATCAAATATGGATCATAATCAAGATCAACATCCTCATCATTAAAAGATCAAGATAAATATAAATATTAATATCAAGATTGAAAATCAATATTACCACATAGATCAAAATCGAGTTTAAGATGAATATTAGGAGCAAGATAAAATTGAAGATTATAAGATTAAAACTGAAATCTGAGATCAAAACTGAGATAAAAATGAAAATGAACATAATTATCAAGAATAAGATCAATGTTATAATTAAGAATGAGAATAAGATTAATAACAATTAAAGAACATAATCGAGTTCAAAATTTTCATCATTATTAGATCAATATCAATATCAATAACAATATCAAGATTGAAGACCAAGTTTACAAACAAGATCAAAATCGAGTTTAAGATTAAGATTAAAAAGAAGATAAAGATAAATATAATAAGATGAAGTTTGAAATCATGATTAAAATGAAGATCAACATCATCATCATGAACAAAATCAATATTATATTAAGATTGCAAAATGATAAACATCAAATATGGATCATAATCAAGATCAACATCCTCATCATTAAAAGATCAAAATAAATATAAATATTAATATCAAGATTGAAAATCAATATTACCACATAGATCAAAATCGAGTTTAAGATGAATATTAGGAGCAAGATAAAATTGAAGATTATAAGATTAAAACTGAAATCTGAGATCAAAACTGAGATAAAAATGAAAATGAACATAATTATCAAGAATAAGATCAATGTTATAATTAATAATGAGAATAAGATTAATAACAATTAAAGAACATAATCGAGTTCAAAATTTTCATCATTATTAGATCAATATCAATATCAATAACAATATCAAGATTGAAGACCAAGTTTACAAACAAGATCAAAATAGAGTTTAAGATTAAGATTAAAAAGTAGATAAAGATAAATATCATAAGATGAAGTTTGAAATCATGATTAAAATGAAGATCAACATCATAATCATGAACAAAATCAATATTATATTAAGATTGCAAAATGAAAAACATCAAATATGGATCATAATCAAGATCAACATCCTCATCATTAAAAGATCAAGATAAATATAAATATTAATATCAAGATTGAAAATCAATATTACCACATAGATCAAAATCGAGTTTAAGATGAATATTAGGAGCAAGATAAAATTGAAGATTATAAGATTAAAACTGAAATCTGAGATCAAAACTGAGATAAAAATGAAAATGAACATAATTATCAAGAATAAGATCAATGTTATAATTAAGAATGAGAATAAGATTAATAACAATTAAAGAACATAATCGAGTTCAAAATTTTCATCATTATTAGATCAATATCAATATCAATAACAATATCAAGATTGAAGACCAAGTTTACAAACAAGATTAAAATCTAGTTTAAGATTAAGATTAAAAAGAAGATAAAGATAAATATAATAAGATGAAGTTTGAAATCATGATTAAAATGAAGATCAACATCATCATCATGAACAAAATCAATATTATATTAAGATTGCAAAATGATAAACATCAAATATGGATCATAATCAAGATCAACATCCTCATCATTAAAAGATCAAGATAAATTTAAATATTAATATCAAGATTGAAAATCAATATTACCACATAGATCAAAATCGAGTTTAAGATGAATATTAGGAGCAAGTTAAAGTTGAAGATTATAAGATTAAAACTGAAATCTGAGATCAAAACTGAGATAAAAATGAAAATGAACATAATTATCAAGAATAAGATCAATGTTATAATTAAGAATGAGAATAAGATTAATAACAATTAAAGAACATAATCGAGTTCAAAATTTTCATCATTATTAGATCAATATGAATATCAATAACAATATCAAGATTGAAGACCAAGTTTACAAACAAGATCAAAATCGAATTTAAGATTAAGATTAAAAAGAAGATAAAGATAAATATCATAAGATGAAGATTGAAATCATGATTAAAATCAAGATCAACATCATGATCATGAACAAAATCAATATTAAATTAAGATTGCAAAATGATAAACATCAAATATGGATCATAATCAAGATCAACATCCTCATCATTAAAAGATCAAGATAAATTTAAATATTAATATCAAGATTGAAAATCAATATTACCACATAGATCAAAATCGAGTTTAAGATGAATATTAGGAGCAAGATAAAGTTGAAGATTATAAGATTAAAACTGAAATCTGAGATCAAAATGAGATAAAAATGAAAATGAACATAATTATCAAGAATAAGATCAATGTTATAATTAAGAATGAGGATAAGATTAATAACAATTAAAGAACATAATCGAGTTCAAAATTTTCATCATTATTAGATCAATATCAATATCAATAACAATATCAAGATTGAAGACCAAGTTTACAAACAAGATCAAAATCGAGTTTAAAATTAAGATTAAAAAGAAGATAAAGATAAATATCATAAAATGAAGTTTGAAATCATGATTAAAATGAAGATCAACATCATAATCATGAACAAAATCAATATTATATTAAGATTGCAAAATGATAAACATAAAATATGGATCATAATCAAGATCAACATCCTCATCATTAAAAGATCAAGATAAATTTAAATATTAATATCAAGATTGAAAATCAATATTACCACATAGATCAAAATCGAGTTTAAGATGAATATTAGGAGCAAGTTAAAGTTGAAGATTATAAGATTAAAACTGAAATCTGAGATCAAAACTGAGATAAAAATGAAAATGAACATAATTATCAAGAATAAGATCAATGTTATAATTAAGAATGAGAATAAGATTAATAACAATTAAAGAACATAATCGAATTCAAAATTTTCATCATTATTAGATCAATATGAATATCAATAACAATATCAAGATTGAAGACCAAGTTTACAAACAAGATCAAAATCGAGTTTAAGATTAAGATTAAAAAGAAGATAAAGATAAATATCATAAGATGAAGATTGAAATCATGATTAAAATCAAGATCAACATCATGATCATGAACAAAATCAATATTAAATTAAGATTGCAAAATGATAAACATCAAATATGGATCATAATCAAGATCAACATCCTCATCATTAAAAGATCAAGATAAATTTAAATATTAATATCAAGATTGAAAATCAATATTACCACATAGATCAAAATCGAGTATAAGATGAATATTAGGAGCAAGATAAAGTTGAAGATTATAAGATTAAAACTGAAATCTGAGATCAAAACTGAGATAAAAATGAAAATGAACATAATTATCAAGAATAAGATCAATGTTATAATTAAGAATGAGAATAAGATTAATAACAATTAAAGAACATAATCGAGTTCAAAATATTCATCATTATTAGATCAATATCAATATCAATAACAATATCACGATTGAAGACCAAGTTTACAAACAAGATCAAAATCGAGTTTAAGATTAAGATTAAAAAGAAGATAAAGATAAATATCATAAAATGAAGTTTGAAATCATGATTAAAATGAAGATCAACATCATAATCATGAACAAAATCAATATTAAATTAAGATTGCAAAATGATAAACATCAAATATGGATCATAATCAAGATCAACATCCTCATCATTAAAAGATCAAGATAAATATTAATATTAATATCAAGATTGAAAATCAATATTACCACATAGATCAAAATCGAGTTTAAGATGAATATTACAAGATAGATAAAATTTTAGATTATAAGATTAAAACTGAAATCTGAGATCAAAACTGAGATAAAAATGAAAATGAACATAATTATAAGAATAAGATCAATGTTATAATTAAGAATGAGAATAAGATTAATAACAATTAAAGAACATAATCGAGTTCAAAATTTTCATCATTATTAGATCAATATGAATATCAATAACAATATCAAGATTGAAGACCAAGTTTACAAACAAGATCAAAATCGAGTTTAAGATTAAGATTAAAAAGAAGATAAAGATAAATATCATAAGATGAAGATTGAAATCATGATTAAAATCAAGATCAACATCATGATCATGAACAAAATCAATATTAAATTAAGATTGCAAAATGATAAACATCAAATATGGATCATAATCAAGATCAACATCCTCATCATTAAAAGATCAAGATAAATTTAAATATTAATATCAAGATTGAAAATCAATATTACCACATAGATCAAAATCGAGTATAAGATGAATATTAGGAGCAAGATAAAGTTGAAGATTATAAGATTAAAACTGAAATCTGAGATCAAAACTGAGATAAAAATGAAAATGAACATAATTATCAAGAATAAGATCAATGTTATAATTAAGAATGAGAATAAGATTAATAACAATTAAAGAACATAATCGAGTTCAAAATATTCATCATTATTAGATCAATATCAATATCAATAACAATATCACGATTGAAGACCAAGTTTACAAACAAGATCAAAATCGAGTTTAAGATTAAGATTAAAAAGAAGATAAAGATAAATATCATAAAATGAAGTTTGAAATCATGATTAAAATGAAGATCAACATCATAATCATGAACAAAATCAATATTAAATTAAGATTGCAAAATGATAAACATCAAATATGGATCATAATCAAGATCAACATCCTCATCATTAAAAGATCAAGATAAATATTAATATTAATATCAAGATTGAAAATCAATATTACCACATAGATCAAAATCGAGTTTAAGATGAATATTACAAGATAGATAAAATTTTAGATTATAAGATTAAAACTGAAATCTGAGATCAAAACTGAGATAAAAATGAAAATGAACATAATTATAAGAATAAGATCAATGTTATAATTAAGAATGAGAATAAGATTAATAACAATTAAAGAACATAATCGAGTTCAAAATTTTCATCATTATTAGATCAATATCAATATCAATAACAATATCAAGATTGAAGACCAAGTTTACAAACAAGATTAAAATCTAGTTTAAGATTAAGATTAAAAAGAAGATAAAGATAAATATCATAAAATGAAGTTTGAAATCATGATTAAAAATAAAGATCAACATCATAATCATGAACAAAATCAATATTATATTAAGATTGCAAAATGATAAACATCAAATATGGATCATAATCAAGATCAACATCCTCATCATTAAAAGATCAAGATAAATTTAAATATTAATATCAAGATTGAAAATCAATATTACCACATAGATCAAAATCGAGTTTAAGATGAATATTAGGAGCAAGTTAAAGTTGAAGATTATAAGATTAAAACTGAAATCTGAGATCAAAACTGAGATAAAAATGAAAATGAACATAATTATCAAGAATAAGATCAATGTTATAATTAAGAATGAGAATAAGATTAATAACAATTAAAGAACATAATCAAGTTCAAAATTTTCATCATTATTAGATCAATATCAATATCAATAACAATATCAAGATTGAAGACCAAGTTTACAAACAAGATTAAAATCTAGTTTAAGATTAAGATTAAAAAGAAGATAAAGATAAATATCATAAGATGAAGTTTGAAATCATGATTAAAATAAAGATCAACATCATAATCATGAACAAAATCAATATTATATTAAGATTGCAAAATGATAAACATCAAATATGGATCATAATCAAGATCAACATCCTCATCATTAAAAGATCAAGATAAATTTAAATATTAATATCAAGATTGAAAATCAATATTACCACATATATCAAAATCGAGTTTAAGATGAATATTAGGAGCAAGTTAAGATGAAGATTATAAGATTAAAACTGAAATCTGAGATCAAAACTGAGATAAAAATGAAAATGAACATAATTATCAAGAATAAGATCAATGTTATAATTAAGAATGAGAATAAGATTAATAACAATTAAAGAACATAATCGAGTTCAAAATTTTATCATTATTAGATCAATATGAATATCAATAACAATATCAAGATTGAAGACCAAGTTTACAAACAAGATCAAAATCGAGTTTAAGATTAAGATTAAAAAGAAGATAAAGATAAATATCATAAGATGAAGATTGAAATCATGATTAAAATCAAGATCAACATCATGATCATGAACAAAATCAATATTAAATTAAGATTGCAAAATGATAAACATTAAATATGGATCATAATCAAGATCAACATCCTCATCATTAAAAGATCAAGATAAATTTAAATATTAATATCAAGATTGAAAATCAATATTACCACATAGATCAAAATCGAGTTTAAGATGAATATTACAAGCAAGATAAAATTTAAGATTATAAGATTAAAACTGAAATCTGAGATCAAAACTGAGATAAAAATGAAAATGAACATAATTATAAGAATAAGATCAATGTTATAATTAAGAATGAGAATAAGATTAATAACAATTAAAGAACATAATCGAGTTCAAAATTTTCATCATTATTAGATCAATATCAATATCAATAACAATATCAAGATTGAAGACCAAGTTTACAAACAAGATTAAAATCTAGTTTAAGATTAAGATTAAAAAGAAGATAAAGATAAATATCATAAGATGAAGTTTGAAATCATGATTAAAATAAAGATCAACATCATAATCATGAACAAAATCAATATTATATTAAGATTGCAAAATGATAAACATCAAATATGGATCATAATCAAGATCAACATCCTCATCATTAAAAGATCAAGATAAATTTAAATATTAATATCAAGATTGAAAATCAATATTACCACATAGATCAAAATCGAGTTTAAGATGAATATTAGGAGCAAGTTAAAGTTGAAGATTATAAGATTAAAACTGAAATCTGAGATCAAAACTGAGATAAAAATGAAAATGAACATAATTATCAAGAATAAGATCAATGTTATAATTAAGAATGAGAATAAGATTAATAACAATTAAAGAACATAATCGAGTTCAAAATTTTCATCATTATTAGATCAATATGAATATCAATAACAATATCAAGATTGAAGACCAAGTTTACAAACAAGATCAAAATCGAGTTTAAGATTAAGATTAAAAAGAAGATAAAGATAAATATCATAAGATGAAGATTGAAATCATGATTAAAATCAAGATCAACATCATGATCATGAACAAAATCAATATTAAATTAAGATTGCAAAATGATAAACATCAAATATGGATCATAATCAAGATCAACATCCTCATCATTAAAAGATCAAGATAAATTTAAATATTAATATCAAGATTGAAAATCAATATTACCACATAGATCAAAATCGAGTTTAAGATGAATATTACAAGCAAGATAAAATTTAAGATTATAAGATTAAAACAGAAATCTGAGATCAAAACTGAGATAAAAATGAAAATGAACATAATTATAAGAATAAGATCAATGTTATAATTAAGAATGAGAATAAGATTAATAACAATTAAAGAACATAATCGAGTTCAAAATTTTCATCATTATTAGATCAATATCAATATCAATAACAATATCAAGATTGAAGACCAAGTTTACAAACAAGATTAAAATCTAGTTTAAGATTAAGATTAAAAAGAAGATAAAGATAAATATCATAAGATGAAGTTTGAAATCATGATTAAAATAAAGATCAACATCATAATCATGAACAAAATCAATATTATATTAAGATTGCAAAATGATAAACATCAAATATGGATCATAATCAAGATCAACATCCTCATCATTAAAAGATCAAGATAAATTTAAATATTAATATCAAGATTGAAAATCAATATTACCACATAGATCAAAATCGAGTTTAAGATGAATATTAGGAGCAAGTTAAAGTTGAAGATTATAAGATTAAAACTGAAATCTGAGATCAAAACTGAGATAAAAATGAAAATGAACATAATTATCAAGAATAAGATCAATGTTATAATTAAGAATGAGAATAAGATTAATAACAATTAAAGAACATAATCGAGTTCAAAATTTTCATCATTATTAGATCAATATCAATATCAATAACAATATCAAGATTGAAGACCAAGTTTACAAACAAGATTAAAATCTAGTTTAAGATTAAGATTAAAAAGAAGATAAAGATAAATATCATAAGATGAAGTTTGAAATCATGATTAAAATAAAGATCAACATCATAATCGTGAACAAAATCAATATTATATTAAGATTGCAAAATGATAAACATCAAATATGGATCATAATCAAGATCAACATCCTCATCATTAAAAGATCAAGATAAATTTAAATATTAATATCAAGATTGAAAATCAATATTACCACATAGATCAAAATCGAGTTTAAGATGAATATTAGGAGCAAGTTAAAGTTGAAGATTATAAGATTAAAACTGAAATCTGAGATCAAAACTGAGATAAAAATGAAAATGAACATAATTATCAAGAATAAGATCAATGTTATAATTAAGAATGAGAATAAGATTAATAACAATTAAAGAACATAATCGAGTTCAAAATTTTCATCATTATTAGATCAATATGAATATCAATAACAATATCAAGATTGAAGACCAAGTTTACAAACAAGATCAAAATCGAGTTTAAGATTAAGATTAAAAAGAAGATAAAGATAAATATCATAAGATGAAGATTGAAATCATGATTAAAATCAAGATCAACATCATGATCATGAACAAAATAAATATTAAATTAAGATTGCAAAATGATAAACATCAAATATGGATCATAATCAAGATCAACATCCTCATCATTAAAAGATCAAGATAAATTTAAATATTAATATGAAGATTGAAAATCAATATTACCACGTAGATCAAAATCGAGTTTAAGATGAATATTAGGAGCAAGATAAAGTTGAAGATTATAAGATTAAAACTGAAATCTGAGATCAAAACTGAGATAAAAATGAAAATGAACATAATTATCAAGAATAAGATCAATGTTATAATTAAGAATGAGAATAAGATTAATAACAATTAAAGAACATAATCGAGTTCAAAATTTTCATCATTATTAGATCAATATCAATATCAATAACAATATCAAGATTGAAGACCAAGTTTACAAACAAGATCAAAATCGAGTTTAAGATTAAGATTAAAAAGAAGATAAAGATAAATATCATAAAATGAAGTTTGAAATCATGATTAAAATGAAGATCAACATCATAATCATGAACAAAATCAATATTATATTAAGAATGCAAAATGATAAACATCAAATATGGATCATAATCAAGATCAACATCCTCATCATTAAAAGATCAAGATAAATTTAAATATTAATATGAAGATTGAAAATCAATATTACCACGTAGATCAAAATCGAGTTTAAGATGAATATTACAAGATAGATAAAATTTTAGATTATAAGATTAAAACTGAAATCTGAGATCAAAACTGAGATAAAAATGAAAATGAACATAATTATAAGAATAAGATCAATGTTATAATTAAGAATGAGAATAAGATTAATAACAATTAAAGAACATAATCGAGTTCAAAATATTCATCATTATTAGATCAATATCAATATCAATAACAATATCACGATTGAAGACCAAGTTTACAAACAAGATCAAAATCGAGTTTAAGATTAAGATTAAAAAGAAGATAAAGATAAATATCATAAAATGAAGTTTGAAATCATGATTAAAATGAAGATCAACATCATAATCATGAACAAAATAAATATTAAATTAAGATTGCAAAATGATAAACATCAAATATGGATCATAATCAAGATCAACATCCTCATCATTAAAAGATCAAGATAAATTTAAATATTAATATCAAGATTGAAAATCAATATTACCACATAGATCAAAATCGAGTATAAGATGAATATTAGGAGCAAGATAAAGTTGAAGATTATAAGATTAAAACTGAAATCTGAGATCAAAACTGAGATAAAAATGAAAATGAACATAATTATCAAGAATAAGATCAATGTTATAATTAAGAATGAGAATAAGATTAATAACAATTAAAGAACATAATCGAGTTCAAAATATTCATCATTATTAGATCAATATCAATATCAATAACAATATCACGATTGAAGACCAAGTTTACAAACAAGATCAAAATCGAGTTTAAGATTAAGATTAAAAAGAAGATAAAGATAAATATCATAAAATGAAGTTTGAAATCATGATTAAAATGAAGATCAACATCATAATCATGAACAAAATCAATATTAAATTAAGATTGCAAAATGATAAACATCAAATATGGATTATAATCAAGATCAACATCCTCATCATTAAAAGATCAAGATAAATATTAATATTAATATCAAGATTGAAAATCAATATTACCACATAGATCAAAATCGAGTTTAAGATGAATATTACAAGATAGATAAAATTTTAGATTATAAGATTAAAACTGAAATCTGAGATCAAAACTGAGATAAAAATGAAAATGAACATAATTATAAGAATAAGATCAATGTTATAATTAAGAATGAGAATAAGATTAATAACAATTAAAGAACATAATCGAGTTCAAAATTTTCATCATTATTAGATCAATATCAATATCAATAACAATATCAAGATTGAAGACCAAGTTTACAAACAAGATTAAAATCTAGTTTAAGATTAAGATTAAAAAGAAGATAAAGATAAATATCATAAAATGAAGTTTGAAATCATGATTAAAAATAAAGATCAACATCATAATCATGAACAAAATCAATATTATATTAAGATTGCAAAATGATAAACATCAAATATGGATCATAATCAAGATCAACATCCTCATCATTAAAAGATCAAGATAAATTTAAATATTAATATCAAGATTGAAAATCAATATTACCACATAGATCAAAATCGAGTTTAAGATGAATATTAGGAGCAAGTTAAAGTTGAAGATTATAAGATTAAAACTGAAATCTGAGATCAAAACTGAGATAAAAATGAAAATGAACATAATTATCAAGAATAAGATCAATGTTATAATTAAGAATGAGAATAAGATTAATAACAATTAAAGAACATAATCGAGTTCAAAATTTTCATCATTATTAGATCAATATCAATATCAATAACAATATCAAGATTGAAGACCAAGTTTACAAACAAGATTAAAATCTAGTTTAAGATTAAGATTAAAAAGAAGATAAAGATAAATATCATAAGATGAAGTTTGAAATCATGATTAAAATAAAGATCAACATCATAATCATGAACAAAATCAATATTATATTAAGATTGCAAAATGATAAACATCAAATATGGATCATAATCAAGATCAACATCCTCATCATTAAAAGATCAAGATAAATTTAAATATTAATATCAAGATTGAAAATCAATATTACCACATATATCAAAATCGAGTTTAAGATGAATATTAGGAGCAAGTTAAGATGAAGATTATAAGATTAAAACTGAAATCTGAGATCAAAACTGAGATAAAAATGAAAATGAACATAATTATCAAGAATAAGATCAATGTTATAATTAAGAATGAGAATAAGATTAATAACAATTAAAGAACATAATCGAGTTCAAAATTTATCATTATTAGATCAATATGAATATCAATAACAATATCAAGATTGAAGACCAAGTTTACAAACAAGATCAAAATCGAGTTTAAGATTAAGATTAAAAAGAAGATAAAGATAAATATCATAAGATGAAGATTGAAATCATGATTAAAATCAAGATCAACATCATGATTATGAACAAAATCAATATTAAATTAAGATTGCAAAATGATAAACATCAAATATGGATCATAATCAAGATCAACATCCTCATCATTAAAAGATCAAGATAAATTTAAATATTAATATCAAGATTGAAAATCAATATTACCACATAGATCAAAATCGAGTTTAAGATGAATATTACAAGCAAGATAAAATTTAAGATTATAAGATTAAAACTGAAATCTGAGATCAAAACTGAGATAAAAATGAAAATGAACATAATTATAAGAATAAGATCAATGTTATAATTAAGAATGAGAATAAGATTAATAACAATTAAAGAACATAATCGAGTTCAAAATTTTCATCATTATTAGATCAATATCAATATCAATAACAATATCAAGATTGAAGACCAAGTTTACAAACAAGATTAAAATCTAGTTTAAGATTAAGATTAAAAAGAAGATAAAGATAAATATCATAAGATGAAGTTTGAAATCATGATTAAAATAAAGATCAACATCATAATCATGAACAAAATCAATATTATATTAAGATTGCAAAATGATAAACATCAAATATGGATCATAATCAAGATCAACATCCTCATCATTAAAAGATCAAGATAAATTTAAATATTAATATCAAGATTGAAAATCAATATTACCACATAGATCAAAATCGAGTTTAAGATGAATATTAGGAGCAAGTTAAAGTTGAAGATTATAAGATTAAAACTGAAATCTGAGATCAAAACTGAGATAAAAATGAAAATGAACATAATTATCAAGAATAAGATCAATGTTATAATTAAGAATGAGAATAAGATTAATAACAATTAAAGAACATAATCGAGTTCAAAATTTTCATCATTATTAGATCAATATGAATATCAATAACAATATCAAGATTGAAGACCATGTTTACAAACAAGATCAAAATCGAGTTTAAGATTAAGATTAAAAAGAAGATAAAGATAAATATCATAAGATGAAGATTGAAATCATGATTAAAATCAAGATCAACATCATGATCATGAACAAAATCAATATTAAATTAAGATTGCAAAATGATAAACATCAAATATGGATCATAATCAAGATCAACATCCTCATCATTAAAAGATCAAGATAAATTTAAATATTAATATCAAGATTGAAAATCAATATTACCACATAGATCAAAATCGAGTTTAAGATGAATATTACAAGCAAGATAAAATTTAAGATTATAAGATTAAAACAGAAATCTGAGATCAAAACTGAGATAAAAATGAAAATGAACATAATTATAAGAATAAGATCAATGTTATAATTAAGAATGAGAATAAGATTAATAACAATTAAAGAACATAATCGAGTTCAAAATTTTCATCATTATTAGATCAATATCAATATCAATAACAATATCAAGATTGAAGACCAAGTTTACAAACAAGATTAAAATCTAGTTTAAGATTAAGATTAAAAAGAAGATAAAGATAAATATCATAAGATGAAGTTTGAAATCATGATTAAAATAAAGATCAACATCATAATCATGAACAAAATCAATATTATATTAAGATTGCAAAATGATAAACATCAAATATGGATCATAATCAAGATCAACATCCTCATCATTAAAAGATCAAGATAAATTTAAATATTAATATCAAGATTGAAAATCAATATTACCACATAGATCAAAATCGAGTTTAAGATGAATATTAGGAGCAAGTTAAAGTTGAAGATTATAAGATTAAAACTGAAATCTGAGATCAAAACTGAGATAAAAATGAAAATGAACATAATTATCAAGAATAAGATCAATGTTATAATTAAGAATGAGAATAAGATTAATAACAATTAAAGAACATAATCGAGTTCAAAATTTTCATCATTATTAGATCAATATCAATATCAATAACAATATCAAGATTGAAGACCAAGTTTACAAACAAGATTAAAATCTAGTTTAAGATTAAGATTAAAAAGAAGATAAAGATAAATATCATAAGATGAAGTTTGAAATCATGATTAAAATAAAGATCAACATCATAATCATGAACAAAATCAATATTATATTAAGATTGCAAAATGATAAACATAAAATATGGATCATAGTCAAGATCAACATCCTCATCATTAAAAGATCAAAATAAATATAAATATTAATATCAAGATTGAAAATCAATATTACCACATAGATCAAAATCGAGTTTAAGATGAATATTAGGAGCAAGTTAAAGTTGAAGATTATAAGATTAAAACTGAAATCTGAGATCAAAACTGAGATAAAAATGAAAATGAACATAATTATCAAGAATAAGATCAATGTTATAATTAAGAATGAGAATAAGATTAATAACAATTAAAGAACATAATCGAGTTCAAAATTTTCATCATTATTAGATCAATATGAATATCAATAACAATATCAAGATTGAAGACCAAGTTTACAAACAAGATCAAAATCGAGTTTAAGATTAAGATTAAAAAGAAGATAAAGATAAATATCATAAGATGAAGATTGAAATCATGATTAAAATCAAGATCAACATCATGATCATGAACAAAATCAATATTAAATTAAGATTGCAAAATGATAAACATCAAATATGGATCATAATCAAGATCAACATCCTCATCATTAAAAGATCAAGATAAATTTAAATATTAATATCAAGATTGAAAATCAATATTACCACATAGATCAAAATCGAGTTTAAGATGAATATTACAAGCAAGATAAAATTTAAGATTATAAGATTAAAACAGAAATCTGAGATCAAAACTGAGATAAAAATGAAAATGAACATAATTATAAGAATAAGATCAATGTTATAATTAAGAATGAGAATAAGATTAATAACAATTAAAGAACATAATCGAGTTCAAAATTTTCATCATTATTAGATCAATATCAATATCAATAACAATATCAAGATTGAAGACCAAGTTTACAAACAAGATTAAAATCTAGTTTAAGATTAAGATTAAAAAGAAGATAAAGATAAATATCATAAGATGAAGTTTGAAATCATGATTAAAATGAAGATCAACATCATAATCATGAACAAAATCAATATTATATTAAGAATGCAAAATGATAAACATAAAATATGGATCATAGTCAAGATCAACATCCTCATCATTAAAGATCAAGATAAATATAAATATTAATATCAAGATTGAAAATCAATATTACCACATAGATCAAAATCGAGTTTAAGATGAATATTAGGAGCAAGTTAAAGTTGAAGATTATAAGATTAAAACTGAAATCTGAGATCAAAACTGAGATAAAAATGAAAATGAACATAATTATCAAGAATAAGATCAATGTTATAATTAAGAATGAGAATAAGATTAATAACAATTAAAGAACATAATCGAGTTCAAAATTTTCATCATTATTAGATCAATATGAATATCAATAACAATATCAAGATTGAAGACCAAGTTTACAAACAAGATCAAAATCGAGTTTAAGATTAAGATTAAAAAGAAGATAAAGATAAATATCATAAGATGAAGATTGAAATCATGATTAAAATCAAGATCAACATCATGATCATGAACAAAATCAATATTAAATTAAGATTGCAAAATGATAAACATCAAATATGGATCATAATCAAGATCAACATCCTCATCATTAAAAGATCAAGATAAATTTAAATATTAATATCAAGATTGAAAATCAATATTACCACATAGATCAAAATCGAGTTTAAGATGAATATTACAAGCAAGATAAAATTTAAGATTATAAGATTAAAACAGAAATCTGAGATCAAAACTGAGATAAAAATGAAAATGAACATAATTATAAGAATAAGATCAATGTTATAATTAAGAATGAGAATAAGATTAATAACAATTAAAGAACATAATCGAGTTCAAAATTTTCATCATTATTAGATCAATATCAATATCAATAACAATATCAAGATTGAAGACCAAGTTTACAAACAAGATTAAAATCTAGTTTAAGATTAAGATTAAAAAGAAGATAAAGATAAATATCATAAGATGAAGTTTGAAATCATGATTAAAATAAAGATCAACATCATAATCATGAACAAAATCAATATTATATTAAGATTGCAAAATGATAAACATCAAATATGGATCATAATCAAGATCAACATCCTCATCATTAAAAGATCAAGATAAATTTAAATATTAATATCAAGATTGAAAATCAATATTACCACATAGATCAAAATCGAGTTTAAGATGAATATTAGGAGCAAGTTAAAGTTGAAGATTATAAGATTAAAACTGAAATCTGAGATCAAAACTGAGATAAAAATGAAAATGAACATAATTATCAAGAATAAGATCAATGTTATAATTAAGAATGAGAATAAGATTAATAACAATTAAAGAACATAATCGAGTTCAAAATTTTCATCATTATTAGATCAATATCAATATCAATAACAATATCAAGATTGAAGACCAAGTTTACAAACAAGATTAAAATCTAGTTTAAGATTAAGATTAAAAAGAAGATAAAGATAAATATCATAAGATGAAGTTTGAAATCATGATTAAAATAAAGATCAACATCATAATCATGAACAAAATCAATATTATATTAAGATTGCAAAATGATAAACATCAAATATGGATCATAATCAAGATCAACATCCTCATCATTAAAAGATCAAGATAAATTTAAATATTAATATCAAGATTGAAAATCAATATTACCACATAGATCAAAATCGAGTTTAAGATGAATATTAGGAGCAAGTTAAACTTGAAGATTATAAGATTAAAACTGAAATCTGAGATCAAAACTGAGATAAAAATGAAAATGAACATAATTATCAAGAATAAGATCAATGTTATAATTAAGAATGAGAATAAGATTAATAACAATTAAAGAACATAATCGAGTTCAAAATTTTCATCATTATTAGATCAATATGAATATCAATAACAATATCAAGATTGAAGACCAAGTTTACAAACAAGATCAAAATCGAGTTTAAGATTAAGATTAAAAAGAAGATAAAGATAAATATCATAAGATGAAGATTGAAATCATGATTAAAATCAAGATCAACATCATGATCATGAACAAAATAAATATTAAATTAAGATTGCAAAATGATAAACATCAAATATGGATCATAATCAAGATCAACATCCTCATCATTAAAAGATCAAGATAAATTTAAATATTAATATGAAGATTGAAAATCAATATTACCACATAGATCAAAATCGAGTTTAAGATGAATATTAGGAGCAAGATAAAGTTGAAGATTATAAGATTAAAACTGAAATCTGAGATCAAAACTGAGATAAAAATGAAAATGAACATAATTATCAAGAATAAGATCAATGTTATAATTAAGAATGAGAATAAGATTAATAACAATTAAAGAACATAATCGAGTTCAAAATTTTCATCATTATTAGATCAATATCAATATCAATAACAATATCAAGATTGAAGACCAAGTTTACAAACAAGATCAAAATCGAGTTTAAGATTAAGATTAAAAAGAAGATAAAGATAAATATCATAAGATGAAGATTGAAATCATGATTAAAATCAAGATCAACATCATGATCATGAACAAAATCAATATTAAATTAAGATTGCAAAATGATAAACATCAAATATGGATCATAATCAAGATCAACATCCTCATCATTAAAAGATCAAGATAAATTTAAATATTAATATCAAGATTGAAAATCAATATTACCACATAGATCAAAATCGAGTTTAAGATGAATATTACAAGCAAGATAAAATTTAAGATTATAAGATTAAAACTGAAATCTGAGATCAAAACTGAGATAAAAATGAAAATGAACATAATTATCAAGAATAAGATCAATGTTATAATTAAGAATGAGAATAAGATTAATAACAATTAAAGAACATAATCGAGTTCAAAATTTTCATCATTATTAGATCAATATCAATATCAATAACAATATCAAGATTGAAGACCAAGTTTACAAACAAGATCAAAATCGAGTTTAAGATTAAGATTAAAAAGAAGATAAAGATAAATATTATAAGATGAAGTTTGAAATCATGATTAAAATAAAGATCAACATCATAATCATGAACAAAATCAATATTATATTAAGATTGTAAAATGATAAACATCAAATATGGATCATAATCAAGATCAACATCCTCATCATTAAAAGATCAAGATAAATTTAAATATTAATAACAAGATTTAAAATCAATATTACCACATAGATCAAAATCGAGTTTAAGATGAATATTACAAGCAAGATAAAATTTAAGATTATAAGATTAAAACTGAAATCTGAGATCAAAACTGAGATAAAAATGAAAATGAACATAATTATCAAGAATAAGATCAATGTTATAATTAAGAATGAGAATAAGATTAATAACAATTAAAGAACATAATCGAGTTCAAAATTTTCATCATTATTAGATCAATATCAATATCAATAACAATATCAAGATTGAAGACCAAGTTTACAAACAAGATCAAAATCGAGTTTAAGATTAAGATTAAAAAGAAGATAAAGATAAATATTATAAGATGAAGTTTGAAATCATGATTAAAATAAAGATCAACATCATAATCATGAACAAAATCAATATTATATTAAGATTGCAAAATGATAAACATAAAATATGGATCATAGTCAAGATCAACATCCTCATCATTAAAAGATCAAGATAAATATAAATATTAATATCAAGATTGAAAATCAATATTACCACATAGATCAAAATCGAGTTTAAGATGAATATTAGGAGCAAGATAAAGTTGAAGATTATAAGATTAAAACTGAAATCTGAGATCAAAACTGAGATAAAAATGAAAATGAACATAATTATCAAGAATAAGATCAATGTTATAATTAAGAATGAGAATAAGATTAATAACAATTAAAGAACATAATCGAGTTCAAAATTTTCATCATTATTAGATCAATATGAATATCAATAACAATATCAAGATTGAAGACCAAGTTTACAAACAAGATCAAAATCGAGTTTAAGATTAAGATTAAAAAGAAGATAAAGATAAATATCATAAGATGAAGATTGAAATCATGATTAAAATCAAGATCAACATCATGATCATGAACAAAATAAATATTAAATTAAGATTGCAAAATGATAAACATCAAATATGGATCATAATCAAGATCAACATCCTCAACATTAAAAGATCAAGATAAATTTAAATATTAATATCAAGATTTAAAATCAATATTACCACATAGATCAAAATCGAGTTTAAGATGAATATTAGGAGCAAGATAAAGTTGAAGATTATAAGATTAAAACTGAAATCTGAGATCAAAACTGAGATAAAAATGAAAATGAACATAATTATCAAGAATAAGATCAATGTTATAATTAAGAATGAGAATAAGATTAATAATAATTAAAGAACATAATCGAGTTCAAAATTTTCATCATTATTAGATCAATATCAATATCGATAACAATATCAAGATTGAAGACCATGTTTACAAACAAGATCAAAATCGAGTTTAAGATTAAGATTAAAAAGAAGATAAAGATAAATATCATAAGATGAAGATTGAAATCATGATTAAAATCAAGATCAACATCATGATCATGAACAAAATCAATATTAAATTAATATTGCAAAATGATAAACATCAAATATGGATCATAATCAAGATCAACATCCTCATCATTAAAAGATCAAGATAAATTTAAATATTAATATCAAGATTGAAAATCAATATTACCACATAGATCAAAATCGAGGTTAAGATGAATATTAGGAGCAAGATAAAGTTGAAGATTATAAGATTAAAACTGAAATCTGAGATCAAAACTGAGATAAAAATAAAAATGAACATAATTATCAAGAATAAGATCAATGTTATAATTAAGAATGAGAATAAGATTAATAATAATTAAAGAACATAATCGAGTTCAAAATTTTCATCATTATTAGATCAATATCAATATCGATAACAATATCAAGATTGAAGACCATGTTTACAAACAAGATCAAAATCGAGTTTAAGATTAAGATTAAAAAGAAGATAAAGATAAATATCATAAGATGAAGATTGAAATCATGATTAAAATCAAGATCAACATCATGATCATGAACAAAATCAATATTAAATTAATATTGCAAAATGATAAACATCAAATATGGATCATAATCAAGATCAACATCCTCATCATTAAAAGATCAAGATAAATTTAAATATTAATATCAAGATTGAAAATCAATATTACCACATAGATCAAAATCGAGGTTAAGATGAATATTAGGAGCAAGATAAAGTTGAAGATTATAAGATTAAAACTGAAATCTGAGATCAAAACTGAGATAAAAATGAAAATGAACATAATTATCAAGAATAAGATCAATGTTATAATTAAGAATGAGAATAAGATTAATAACAATTAAAGAACATAATCGAGTTCAAAATTTTCATCATTATTAGATCAATATCAATATCAATAACAATATCAAGATTGAAGACCAAGTTTACAAACAAGATCAAAATCGAGTTTAAGATTAAGATTAAAAAGAAGATAAAGATAAATATCATAAAATGAAGTTTGAAATCATGATTAAAATGAAGATCAACATCATAATCATGAACAAAATCAATATTATATTAAGAATGCAAAATGATAAACATAAAATATGGATCATAGTCAAGATCAACATCCTCATCATTAAAAGATCAAGATAAATATAAATATTAATATCAAGATTGAAAATCAATATTACCACATAGATCAAAATCGAGTTTAAGATGAATATTAGGAGCAAGATAAAGTTGAAGATTATAAGATTAAAACTGAAATCTGAGATCAAAACTGAGATAAAAATGAAAATGAACATAATTATCAAGAATAAGATCAATGTTATAATTAAGAATGAGAATAAGATTAATAACAATTAAAGAACATAATCGAGTTCAAAATTTTCATCATTATTAGATCAATATCAATATCAATAACAATATCAAGATTGAAGACCAAGTTTACAAACAAGATCAAAATCGAGTTTAAGATTAAGATTAAAAAGAAGATAAAGATAAATATCATAAAATGAAGTTTGAAATCATGATTAAAATGAAGATCAACATCATAATCATGAACAAAATCAATATTATATTAAGAATGCAAAATGATAAACATAAAATATGGATCATAGTCAAGATCAACATCCTCATCATTAAAAGATCAAGATAAATATAAATATTAATATCAAGATTGAAAATCAATATTACCACATAGATCAAAATCGAGTTTAAGATGAATATTAGGAGCAAGATAGCGTTGAAGATTATAAGATTCAAACTGAAATCTGAGATCAAAACTGAGATAAAAATGAAAATGAACATAATTATCAAGAATAAGATCAATGTTATAATTAAGAATGAGAATAAGATTAATAACAATTAAAGAACATAATCGAGTTCAAAATATTCATCATTATGAGATCAATATCAATATCAATAACAATATCACGATTGAAGAACAAGTTTACAAACAAGATCAAAATCGAGTTTAAAATTAAGATTAAAAAGAAGATAAAGATGAATATCATTAGATGAAGATTGAAATCATGATTAAAATCAAGATCAACATCATGATCATGAACAAAATCAATATTAAATTAAGATTGCAAAATGATAAACATCAAATATGGATCATAATCAAGATCAACATCCTCATCATTAAAATTTCAAGAAAAATATAAATATTAATATCAAGATTGAAAATCAATATTACCACGGAGATCAATATCGAGTTTAAGATGAATATTAGGAGCAAGATAGCGTTGAAGATTATAAGATTCAAACTGAAATCTGAGATCAAAACTAAGATCAAAATGAAAATGAACATAATTATCAAGAATAAGATCAATGTTATAATTGAGAATGAGAATAAGATTAATAACAATTAAAGAACATAATCGAGTTCAAAATTTTCATCATATTAGATCAATATCAATAACAATATCACGATTGAAGAACAAGTTTACAAACAAGATCAAAATCGAGTTTAAGATTAAGATTAAAAAGAAGAGAAAGATAAATATCATAAAATGAAGTTTGAAATCATGATTAAAATGAAGATCAACATCATAATCATGAACAAAATCAATATTATATTAAGATTGCAAAATGATAAACATAAAATATGGATCATAGTCAAGATCAACATCCTCATCATTAAAAGATCAAGATAAATATAAATATTAATATCAAGATTGAAAATCAATATTACCACATAGATCAAAATCGAGTTTAAGATGAATATTAGGAGCAAGATAGCGTTGAAGATTATAAGATTCAAACTGAAATCTGAGATCAAAACTGAGATAAAAATGAAAATGAACATAATTATCAAGAATAAGATCAATGTTATAATTAAGAATGAGAATAAGATTAATAACAATTAAAGAACATAATCGAGTTCAAAATATTCATCATTATTAGATCAATATCAATATCAATAACAATATCAAGATTGAAGATCAAGTTTACAAACAAGATCAAAATCGAGTTTAAAATTAAGATTAAAAAGAAGATAAAGATAAATATCATAAGATGAAGATTGAAATCATGATTACAATCAAGATCAACATCATGATCATGAACAAAATCAATATTAAATTAAGATTGCAAAATGATAAACATCAAATATGGATCATAATCAAGATCAACATCCTCATCATTAAAAGATCAAGATAAATTTAAATATTAATATCAAGATTTAAAATCAATATTACCACATAGATCAAAATCGAGTTTAAGATGAATATTAGGAGCAAGTTAAAGTTGAAGATTATAAGATTAAAACTGAAATCTGAGATCAAAACTGAGATAAAAATGAAAATGAACATAATTATCAAGAATAAGATCAATGTTATAATTAAGAATGAGAATAAGATTAATAACAATTAAAGAACATAATCGAGTTCAAAATTTTCATCATTATTAGATCAATATGAATATCGATAACAATATCAAGATTGAAGACCAAGTTTACAAACAAGATCAAAATCGAGTTTAAAATTAAGATTAAAAAGAAGATAAAGATGAATATCATAAGATGAAGATTGAAATCATGATTAAAATCAAGATCAACATCATGATCATGAACAAAATCAATATTAAATTAAGATTGCAAAATGATAAACATCAAATATGGATCATAATCAAGATCAACATCCTCATCATTAAAATTTCAAGAAAAATATAAATATTAATATCAAGATTGAAAATCAATATTACCACGGAGATCAATATCGAGTTTAAGATGAATATTAGGAGCAAGATAGCGTTGAAGATTATAAGATTCAAACTGAAATCTGAGATCAAAACTAAGATCAAAATGAAAATGAACATAATTATCAAGAATAAGATCAATGTTATAATTGAGAATGAGAATAAGATTAATAACAATTAAAGAACATAATCGAGTTCAAAATTTTCATCATATTAGATCAATATCAATAACAATATCACGATTGAAGAACAAGTTTACAAACAAGATCAAAATCGAGTTTAAGATTAAGATTAAAAAGAAGAGAAAGATAAATATCATAAAATGAAGTTTGAAATCATGATTAAAATGAAGATCAACATCATAACCATGAACAAAATCAATATTATATTAAGATTGCAAAATGATAAACATAAAATATGGATCATAGTCAAGATCAACATCCTCATCATTAAAAGATCAAGATAAATATAAATATTAATATCAAGATTGAAAATCAATATTACCACATAGATCAAAATCGAGTTTAAGATGAATATTAGGAGCAAGATAGCGTTGAAGATTATAAGATTCAAACTGAAATCTGAGATCAAAACTGAGACAAAAATGAAAATGAACATAATTATCAAGAATAAGATCAATATTATAATTAAGAATGAGAATAAGATTAATAACAATTAAAGAACATAATCGAGTTCAAAATATTCATCATTATTAGATCAATATCAATATCAATAACAATATCAAGATTGAAGACCAAGTTTACAAACAAGATCAAAATCGAGTTTAAAATTAAGATTAAAAAGAAGATAAAGATAAATATCATAAAATGAAGTTTAAAATCATGATTAAAATGAAGATCAACATAATAATCATGAACAAAATCAATATTATATTAAGATTGCAAAATGATAAACATAAAATATGGATCATAATCAAGATCAACATCCTCATCATTAAAAGATCAAGATAAATATAAATATTAATATCAAGATTGAAAATCAATATTACCACATAGATCAAAATCGAGTTTAAGATGAATATTACAAGCAAGATAAAATTTAAGATTATAAGATTAAAACTGAAATCTGAGATCAAAACTGAGATAAAAATGAAAATGAACATAATTATCAAGAATAAGATCAATGTTATAATTAAGAATGAGAATAAGATTAATAACAATTAAAGAACATAATCGAGTTCAAAATTTTCATCATTATTAGATCAATATCAATATCAATAACAATATCAAGATTGAAGACCAAGTTTACAAACAAGATCAAAATCGAGTTTAAGATTAAGATTAAAAAGAAGATAAAGATAAATATTATAAGATGAAGTTTGAAATCATGATTAAAATAAAGATCAACATCATAATCATGAACAAAATCAATATTATATTAAGATTGCAAAATGATAAACATCAAATATGGATCATAATCAAGATCAACATCCTCATCATTAAAAGATCAAGATAAATTTAAATATTAATATCAAGATTTAAAATCAATATTACCACATAGATCAAAATCGAGTTTAAGATGAATATTAGGAGCAAGTTAAAGTTGAAGATTATAAGATTAAAACTGAAATCTGAGATCAAAACTGAGATAAAAATGAAAATGAACATAATTATCATGAATAAGATCAATGTTATAATTAAGAATGAGAATAAGATTAATAACAATTAAAGAACATAATCGAGTTCAAAATTTTCATCATTATTAGATCAATATGAATATCAATAACAATATCAAGATTGAAGACCAAGTTTACAAACAAGATCAAAATCGAGTTTAAGATTAAGATTAAAAAGAAGATAAAGATAAATATCATAAGATGAAGATTGAAATCATGATTAAAATCAAGATCAACATCATGATCATGAACTAAATCAATATTAAATTAAGATTGCAAAATGATAAACATCAAATATGGATCATAATCAAGATCAACATCCTCATCATTAAAAGATCAAGATAAATTTAAATATTAATATCAAGATTGAAAATCAATATTACCACATAGATCAAAATCGAGTTTAAGATGAATATTAGGAGCAAGATAAAGTTGAAGATTATAAGATTCAAACTGAAATCTGAGATCAAAACTGAGATAAAAATGAAAATGAACATAATTATCAAGAATAAGATCAATGTTATAATTAAGAATGAGAATAAGATTAATAACAATTAAAGAACATAATCGAGTTCAAAATTTTCATCATTATTAGATCAATATCAATATCGATAACAATATCAAGATTGAAGACCAAGTTTACAAACAAGATCAAAATCGAGTTTAAGATTAAGATTAAAAAGAAGATAAAGATAAATATCATAAGATGAAGATTGAAATCATGATTAAAATCAGGATCAACATCATGATCATGAACAAAATCAATATTAAATTAAGATTGCAAAATGATAAACATCAAATATGGATCATAATCAAGATCAACATCCTCATCATTAAAAGATCAAGATAAATTTAAATATTAATATCAAGATTGAAAATCAATATTACCACATAGATCAAAATCGAGTTTAAGATGAATATTAGGAGCAAGATAAAGTTGAAGATTATAAGATTAAAACTGAAATCTGAGATCAAAACTGAGATAAAAATGAAAATGAACATAATTATCAAGAATAAGATCAATGTTATAATTAAGAATGAGAATAAGATTAATAACAATTAAAGAACATAATCGAGTTCAAAATTTTCATCATTATTAGATCAATATCAATATCAATAACAATATCAAGATTGAAGACCAAGTTTACAAACAAGATCAAAATCGAGTTTAAGATTAAGATTAAAAAGAAGATAAAGATAAATATCATAAAATGAAGTTTGAAATCATGATTAAAATGAAGATCAACATCATAATCATGAACAAAATCAATATTATATTAAGATTGCAAAATGATAAACATAAAATATGGATCATAGTCAAGATCAACATCCTCATCATTAAAAGATCAAGATAAATATAAATATTAATATCAAGATTGAAAATCAATATTACCACATAGATCAAAATCGAGTTTAAGATGAATATTAGGAGCAAGATAGCGTTGAAGATTATAAGATTCAAACTGAAATCTGAGATCAAAACTGAGATAAAAATGAAAATGAACATAATTATCAAGAATAAGATCAATGTTATAATTAAGAATGAGAATAAGATTAATAACAATTAAAGAACATAATCGAGTTCAAAATATTCATCATTATTAGATCAATATCAATATCAATAACAATATCACGATTGAAGACCAAGTTTACAAACAAGATCAAAATCGAGTTTAAGATTAAGATTAAAAAGAAGATAAAGATAAATATCATAAAATAAAGTTTGAAATCATGATTAAAATGAAGATCAACATCATAATCATGAACAAAATCAATATTATATTAAGATTGCAAAATGATAAACATAAAATATGGATCATAATCAAGATCATCATCCTCATCATTAAAAGATCAAGATAAATATAAATATTAATATCAAGATTGAAAATCAATATTACCACATAGATCAAAATCGAGTTTAAGATGAATATTACAAGATAGATAAAATTTTAGATTATAAGATTAAAACTGAAATCTGAGATCAAAACTGAGATAAAAATGAAAATGAACATAATTATAAGAATAAGATCAATGTTATAATTAAGAATGAGAATAAGATTAATAACAATTAAAGAACATAATCGAGTTCAAAATTTTCATCATTATTAGATCAATATCAATATCAATAACAATATCAAGATTGAAGACCAAGTTTACAAACAAGATTAAAATCTAGTTTAAGATTAAGATTAAAAAGAAGATAAAGATAAATATCATAAGATGAAGTTTGAAATCATGATTAAAATAAAGATCAACATCATAATCATGAACAAAATCAATATTATATTAAGATTGCAAAATGATAAACATCAAATATGGATCATAATCAAGATCAACATCCTCATCATTAAAAGATCAAGATAAATTTAAATATTAATATCAAGATTGAAAATCAATATTACCACATAGATCAAAATCGAGTTTAAGATGAATATTAGGAGCAAGTTAAAGTTGAAGATTATAAGATTAAAACTGAAATCTGAGATCAAAACTGAGATAAAAATGAAAATGAACATAATTATCAAGAATAAGATCAATGTTATAATTAAGAATGAGAATAAGATTAATAACAATTAAAGAACATAATCGAGTTCAAAATTTTCATCATTATTAGATCAATATGAATATCAATAACAATATCAAGATTGAAGACCAAGTTTACAAACAAGATCAAAATCGAGTTTAAGATTAAGATTAAAAAGAAGATAAAGATAAATATCATAAGATGAAGATTGAAATCATGATTAAAATCAAGATCAACATCATAATCATGAACAAAATCAATATTAAATTAAGATTGCGAAATGATAAACATCAAATATGGATCATAATCAAGATCAACATCCTCATCATTAAAAGATCAAGATAAATTTAAATATTAATATCAAGATTGAAAATCAATATTACCACATAGATCAAAATCGAGTTTAAGATGAATATTAGGAGCAAGATAAAGTTGAAGATTATAAGATTAAAACTGAAATCTGAGATCAAAACTGAGATAAAAATGAAAATGAACATAATTATCAAGAATAAGATCAATGTTATAATTAAGAATGAGAATAAGATTAATAACAATTAAAGAACATAATCGAGTTCAAAATTTTCATCATTATTAGATCAATATCAATATCAATAACAATATCAAGATTGAAGACCAAGTTTACAAACAAGATTAAAATCTAGTTTAAGATTAAGATTAAAAAGAAGATAAAGATAAATATCATAAGATGAAGTTTGAAATCATGATTAAAATAAAGATCAACATCATAATCATGAACAAAATCAATATTATATTAAGATTGCAAAATGATAAACATCAAATATGGATCATAATCAAGATCAACATCCTCATCATTAAAAGATCAAGATAAATTTAAATATTAATATCAAGATTGAAAATCAATATTACCACATAGATCAAAATCGAGTTTAAGATGAATATTAGGAGCAAGTTAAAGTTGAAGATTATAAGATTAAAACTGAAATCTGAGATCAAAACTGAGATAAAAATGAAAATGAACATAATTATCAAGAATAAGATCAATGTTATAATTAAGAATGAGAATAAGATTAATAACAATTAAAGAACATAATCGAGTTCAAAATTTTCATCATTATTAGATCAATATGAATATCAATAACAATATCAAGATTGAAGACCAAGTTTACAAACAAGATCAAAATCGAGTTTAAGATTAAGATTAAAAAGAAGATAAAGATAAATATCATAAGCTGAAGATTGAAATCATGATTAAAATCAAGATCAACATCATGATCATGAACAAAATCAATATTAAATTAAGATTGCGAAATGATAAACATCAAATATGGATCATAATCAAGATCAACATCCTCATCATTAAAAGATCAAGATAAATTTAAATATTAATATCAAGATTGAAAATCAATATTACCACATAGATCAAAATCGAGTTTAAGATGAATATTAGGAGCAAGATAAAGTTGAAGATTATAAGATTAAAACTGAAATCTGAGATCAAAACTGAGATAAAAATGAAAATGAACATAATTATCAAGAATAAGATCAATGTTATAATTAAGAATGAGAATAAGATTAATAACAATTAAAGAACATAATCGAGTTCAAAATTTTCATCATTATTAGATCAATATCAATATCAATAACAATATCAAGATTGAAGACCAAGTTTACAAACAAGATCAATATCGAGTTTAAGATTAAGATTAAAAAGAAGATAAAGATAAATATCATAAGATGAAGTTTGAAATCATGATTAAAATGAAGATCAACATCATAATCATGAACAAAATCAATATGATATTATGAATGCAAAATGATAAACATCAAATAAGGATCATAATCAAGATCAACATCCTCATCATTAAAAGATCAAGATAAATTTAAATATTAATATCAAGATTGAAAATCAATATTACCACATAGATCAAATCGAGTTTAAGATGAATATTAGGAGCAAGATAAAGTTGAAGATTATAAGATTAAAACTGAAATCTGAGATCAAAACTGAGATAAAAATGAAAATGAACATAATTATAAGAATAAGATCAATGTTATAATTAAGAATGAGAATAAGATTAATAACAATTAAAGAACATAATCGAGTTCAAAATTTTCATCATTATTAGATCAATATCAATATCAATAACAATATCAAGATTGAAAATCAATATTACAAACAAGATCAAAATTGAGTTTAAGATTAAGATTAAAAAGAAGATAAAGATAAATATCATAAGATGAAGATTGAAATCATGATTAAAATGAAGATCAACATCATAATCATGAACAAAATCAATATGATATTAAGATTGCAAAATGATAAACATAAAATATGGATCATAATCAAGATCAACATCCTCATCATTAAAAGATAAAGATAAATTTAAATATTAATATCAAGATTGAAAATCAATATTACCACATACATCAAATCGAGTTTAAGATGAATATTAGGAGCAAGATAAAGTTGAAGATTATAAGATTAAAACTGAAATCTGAGATCAAAACTGAGATAAAAATGAAAATAAACATAATTATCAAGAATAAGATCAATGTTATAATTAAGAATGAGAATAAGATTAATAACAATTAAAGAACATAATAGAGTTCAAAATTTTCATTATTATTAGATCAATATCAATATCAATAACAATATCAAGATTGAAGACTAAGTTTACAAACAAGATCAAAATCGAGTTTAAGATTAAGATTAAAAAGAAGATAAAGATAAATATCATAAGATAAAGATTGAAATCATGATTAAAATCAAGATCAACATCATGATCATGAACAAAATTAATATTAAATTAAGATTGCAAAATGATAAACATCAAATATGGATCATAATCAAGATCAACATCCTCATCATTAAAAGATCAAGATAAATTTAAATATTAATATCAAGATTGAAAATCAATATTACAACATAGATCAAAATCGAGTTTAAGATGAATATTAGGAGCAATATAAAGTTCAAGATTATAAGATTAAAACTGAAATCTGAGATCAAAACTGAGATAAAAATGAAAATGAACATAATTATCAAGAATAAGATCAATGTTATAATTAAGAATGAGAATAAGATTAATAACAATTAAAGAACATAATCGAGTTCAAAATTTTCATCATTATTAGATCAATATCAAAATCAATAACAATATCAAGATTGAAGACCAAGTTTACAAACAAGATCAAAATCGAGTTTAAAATTAAGATTAAAAAGAAGATAAAGATGAATATCATAAGATGAAGATTGAAATCATGATTAAAATCAAGATCAACATCATGATCATGAACAAAATCAATATTAAATTAAGATTGCAAAATGATAAACATCAATTATGGATCATAATCAAGATCAACATCCTCATCATTAAAATTTCAAGAAAAATATAAATATATCAAGATTAAAAATCAATATTACCACGGAGATCAAAATCGAGTTTAAGATGAATATTAGGAGCAAGATAGCGTTGAAGATTATAAGATTCAAACAGAAATCTGAGATCAAAACTAAGATCAAAATGAAAATGAACATAATTATCAAGAATAAGATTAATGTTATAATTAAGAATGAGAATAAGATTAATAACAATTAAAGAACATAATCGAGTTCAAAATTTTCATCATATTAGATCAATATCAATATCAATAACAATATCAAGATTGAAGACCAAGTTTACAAACAAGATCAAAATCGAGTTTATGATTAAGATTAAAAAGAAGATAAAGATAAATATCATAAGATTAAGTTTGAAATCATGATTAAAATGAATATCAACATCATAATCATGAACATAATCAATATTATATTAAGATTCCAAAATGATAAACATAAAATATGGATCATAATCAAGATCAACATCCTCATCATTAAAAGATCAAGATAAAAATAAATATTAATATCAAGATTGAAAATCAATATTACCACATAGATCAAAATCGACTTTAAGATGAATATTACAAGCAAGATAAAATTTAAGATTATAAGATTAAAACTGAAATCTGAGATCAAAACTGAGATAAAAATGAAAATGAACATAATTATAAGAATAAGATCAATGTTATAATTAAGAATGAGAATAAGATTAATAACAATTAAAGAACATAATCGAGTTCAAAATTTTCATCATTATTAGATCAATATCAATATCAATAACAATATCAAGATTGAAGACCAAGTTTACAAACAAGATTAAAATCGAGTTTAAGATTAAGATTAAAAAGAAGATAAAGATAAATATCATAAGATGAAGTTTGAAATCATGATTAAAATAAAGATCAACATCATAATCATGAACAAAATCAATATTATATTAAGATTGTAAAAGGATAAACATCAAATATGGATCATAATCAAGATCAACATCCTCATCATTAAAAGATCAAGATAAATTTAAATATTAATATCAAGATTGAAAATCAATATTACCACATAGATCAAAATCGAGTTTAAGATGAATATTAGGAGCAAGTTAAAGTTGAAGATTATAAGATTAAAACTGAAATCTGAGATCAAAACTGAGATAAAAATGAAAATGAACATAATTATCAAGAATAAGATCAATGTTATAATTAAGAATGAGAATAAGATTAATAACAATTAAAGAACATAATCGAGTTCAAAATTTTCATCATTATTAGATCAATATGAATATCAATAACAATATCAAGATTGAAGACCAAGTTTACAAACAAGATCAAAATCGAGTTTAAGATTAAGATTAAAAAGAAGATAAAGATAAATATCATAAGATGAAGATTGAAATCATGATTAAAATCAAGATCAACATCATGATCATGAACAAAATCAATATTAAATTAAGATTGCGAAATGATAAACATCAAATATGGATCATAATCAAGATCAACATCCTCTTCATTAAAAGATCAAGATAAATTTAAATATTAATATCAAGATTGAAAATCAACATTACCACATAGATCAAAATCGAGTTTAAGATGAATATTAGGAGCAAGATAAAGTTGAAGATTATAAGATTAAAACTGAAATCTGAGATCAAAACTGAGATAAAAATGAAAATGAACATAATTATCAAGAATAAGATCAATGTTATAATTAAGAATGAGAATAAGATTAATAACAATTAAAGAACATAATCGAGTTCAAAATTTTCATCATTATTAGATCAATATCAATATCAATAACAATATCAAGATTGAAGACCAAGTTTACAAACAAGATCAAAATCGAGTTTAAAATTAAGATTAAAAAGAACATAAAGATGAATATCATAAGATGAAGATTGAAATCTTGATTAAAATCAAGATCAACATCATGATCATGAACAAAATCAATATTAAATTAAGATTGCAAAATGATAAACATCAAATATGGATCATAATCAAGATCAACATCCTCAACATTAAAATTTCAAGAAAAATATAAATATATCAAGATTAAAAATCAATATTACCACGGAGATCAAAATCGAGTTTAAGATGAATATTAGGAGCAAGATAGCGTTGAAGATTATAAGATTCAAACAGAAATCTGAGATCAAAACTAAGATCAAAATGAAAATGAACATAATTATCAAGAATAAGATCAATGTTATAATTAAGAATGAGAATAAGATTAATAACAATTAAAGAACATAATCGAGTTCAAAATTTTCATCATATTAGATCAATATCAATATCAATAACAATATCAAGATTGAAGACCAAGTTTACAAACAAGATCAAAATCGAGTTTAAGATTAAGATTAAAAAGAAGATAAAGATAAATATCATAAGATGAAGTTTGAAATCATGATTAAAATGAATATCAACATCATAATCATGAACAAAATCAATATTATATTAAGATTGCAAAATGATAAACATAAAATATGGATCATAATCAAGATCAACTTCCTCATCATTAAAAGATCAAGATAAATATAAATATTAATATCAAGATTGAAAATCAATATTACCACATATATCAAAATCGAGTTTAAGATGAATATTAGGAGCAAGATAAAATTGAAGATTATAAGATTAAAACTGAAATCTGAGATCAAAATTGAGAAAAAAATGAAAATGAACATAATTATCAAGAATAAGATTAATAACAATTAAAGAACATAATCGAGTTCAAAATTTTCATCATTATTAGATCAATATCAATATCAATAACAATATCAAGATTGAAGACCATTTTACAAACAAGATCAATATCGAGTTTAAGATTAAGATTAAAAAGAAGATAAAGATAAATATCATAAGATGAAGTTTGAAATCATGATTAAAATGAAGACCAACATCATAATCATGAACAAAATCAATATTATATTAAGATTGCAAAATGATAAACATCAAATATGGATCATAATCAAGATCATCATCCTCATCATTAAAAGATCAAGATAAATTTAAATATTAATATCAAGATTGAAAATCAATATTACCACATAGATCAAAATCGAGTTTAAGATGAATATTAGGAGCAAGATAAAATTGAAGATTATAAGATTAAAACTGAAATCTGAGATCAAAACTGAGATAAAAATGAAAATGAACATAATTATAAGAATAAGATCAATGTTATAATTAAGAATGAGAATAAGATTAATAACAATTAAAGAACATAATCGAGTTCAAAATTTTCATCATTATTAGATCTATGTCAATATCAATAACAATATCAAGATTGAAGACCAAGTTTACAAACAAGATTAAAATCGAGTTTAAGATTAAGATTAAAAAGAAGATAAAGATAAATATCATAAGATGAAGTTTGAAATCATGATTAAAATAAAGATCAACATCATAATCATGAACAAAATCAATATTATATTAAGATTGCAAAATGATAAACATCAAATATGGATCATAATCAAGATCAACATCCTCATCATTAAAAGATCAAGATAAATTTAAATATTAATATCAAGATTGAAAATCAATATTACCACATAGATCAAAATCGAGTTTAAGATGAATATTAGGAGCAAGTTAAAGTTGAAAATTATAAGATTAAAACTGAAATCTGAGATCAAAACTGAGATAAAAATGAAAATGATCATAATTATCAAGAATAAGATCAATGTTATAATTAAGAATGAGAATAAGATTAATAACAATTAAAGAACATAATCGAGTTCAAAATTTTCATCATTATTAGATCAATATCAATATCAATAACAATATCAAGATTGAAGACCAAGTTTACAAACAAGATCAAAATCGAGTTTAAAATTAAGATTAAAAAGAAGATAAAGATGAATATCATAAGATGAAGATTGAAATCATGATTAAAATCAAGATCAACATCATGATCATGAACAAAATCAATATTAAATTAAGATTGCAAAATGATAAACATCAAATATGGATCATAATCAAGATCAACATCCTCAACATTAAAATTTCAAGAAAAATATAAATATATCAAGATTAAAAATCAATATTACCACGGAGATCAAAATCGAGTTTAAGTTGAATATTAGGAGCAAGATAGCGTTGAAGATTATAAGATTCAAACTGAAATCTAAGATCAAAACTAAGATCAAAATGAAAATGAACATAATTATCAAGAATAAGATCAATGTTATAATTAAGAATGAGAATAAGATTAATAACAATTAAAGAACATAATTGAGTTCAAAATTTTCATCATATTAGATCAATATCAATATCAATAACAATATCAAGATTGAAGACCAAGTTTACAAACAAGATCAAAATCGAGTTTAAGATTAAGATTAAAAAGAAGATAAAGATAAATATCATAAGATGAAGTTTGAAATCATGATTAAAATGAATATCAACATCATAATCATGAACAAAATCAATATTATATTAAGATTGCAAAATGATAAACATAAAATATGGATCATAATCAAGATCAACATCCTCATCATTAAAAGATCAAGATAAATATAAATATTAATATCAAGATTGAAAATCAATATTACCACATATATCAAAATCGAGTTTAAGATGAATATTAGGAGCAAGATAAAATTGAAGATTATAAGATTAAAAATGAAATCTGAGATCAAAATTGAGATAAAAATGAAAATGAACATAATATCAAGAATAAGATTAATAACAATTAAAGAACATAATCGAGTTCAAAATTTTCATCATTATTAGATCAATATCAATATCAATAACAATATCAAGATTGAAGACCAAGTTTACAAACAAGATCAATATCGAGTTTAAGATTAAGATTAAAAAGAAGATAAAGATAAATATCATAAGATGAAGATTGAAATCATGATTAAAATGAAGATCAACATCATAATCATGAACAAAATCAATATGATATTAAGATTGCAAAATGATAAACATAAAATATGGATCATAATCAAGATCAACATCCTCATCATTAAAAGATCAAGATAAATTTAAATATTAATATCAAGATTGAAAATCAATATTACCACATACATCAAATCGAGTTTAAGATGAATATTAGGAGCAAGATAAAGTTGAAGATTATAAGATTAAAACTGAAATCTGAGATCAAAACTGAGTTAAAAATGAAAATAAACATAATTATCAAGAATAAGATCAATGTTATAATTAAGAATGAGAATAAGATTAATAACAATTAAAGAACATAATAGAGTTCAAAATTTTCATCATTATTAGATCAATATCAATATCAATAACAATATCAAGATTGAAGACCAAGTTTACAAACAAGATCAAAATCGAGTTTAAAATTAAGATTAAAAAGAACATAAAGATGAATATCATAAGATGAAGATTGAAATCTTGATTAAAATCAAGATCAACATCATGATCATGAACAAAATCAATATTAAATTAAGATTGCAAAATGATAAACATCAAATATGGATCATAATCAAGATCAACATCCTCAACATTAAAATTTCAAGAAAAATATAAATATATCAAGATTAAAAATCAATATTACCACGGAGATCAAAATCGAGTTTAAGATGAATATTAGGAGCAAGATAGCGTTGAAGATTATAAGATTCAAACAGAAATCTGAGATCAAAACTAAGATCAAAATGAAAATGAACATAATTATCAAGAATAAGATCAATGTTATAATTAAGAATGAGAATAAGATTAATAACAATTAAAGAACATAATCGAGTTCAAAATTTTCATCATATTAGATCAATATCAATATCAATAACAATATCAAGATTGAAGACCAAGTTTACAAACAAGATCAAAATCGAGTTTAAGATTAAGATTAAAAAGAAGATAAAGATAAATATCATAAGATGAAGTTTGAAATCATGATTAAAATGAATATCAACATCATAATCATGAACAAAATCAATATTATATTAAGATTGCAAAATGATAAACATAAAATATGGATCATAATCAAGATCAACTTCCTCATCATTAAAAGATCAAGATAAATATAAATATTAATATCAAGATTGAAAATCAATATTACCACATATATCAAAATCGAGTTTAAGATGAATATTAGGAGCAAGATAAAATTGAAGATTATAAGATTAAAACTGAAATCTGAGATCAAAATTGAGAAAAAAATGAAAATGAACATAATTATCAAGAATAAGATTAATAACAATTAAAGAACATAATCGAGTTCAAAATTTTCATCATTATTAGATCAATATCAATATCAATAACAATATCAAGATTGAAGACCATTTTACAAACAAGATCAATATCGAGTTTAAGATTAAGATTAAAAAGAAGATAAAGATAAATATCATAAGATGAAGTTTGAAATCATGATTAAAATGAAGACCAACATCATAATCATGAACAAAATCAATATTATATTAAGATTGCAAAATGATAAACATCAAATATGGATCATAATCAAGATCATCATCCTCATCATTAAAAGATCAAGATAAATTTAAATATTAATATCAAGATTGAAAATCAATATTACCACATAGATCAAAATCGAGTTTAAGATGAATATTAGGAGCAAGATAAAATTGAAGATTATAAGATTAAAACTGAAATCTGAGATCAAAACTGAGATAAAAATGAAAATGAACATAATTATAAGAATAAGATCAATGTTATAATTAAGAATGAGAATAAGATTAATAACAATTAAAGAACATAATCGAGTTCAAAATTTTCATCATTATTAGATCTATGTCAATATCAATAACAATATCAAGATTGAAGACCAAGTTTACAAACAAGATTAAAATCGAGTTTAAGATTAAGATTAAAAAGAAGATAAAGATAAATATCATTAGATGAAGTTTGAAATCATGATTAAAATAAAGATCAACATCATAATCATGAACAAAATCAATATTATATTAAGATTGCAAAATGATAAACATCAAATATGGATCATAATCAAGATCAACATCCTCATCATTAAAAGATCAAGATAAATTTAAATATTAATATCAAGATTGAAAATCAATATTACCACATAGATCAAAATCGAGTTTAAGATGAATATTAGGAGCAAGTTAAAGTTGAAAATTATAAGATTAAAACTGAAATCTGAGATCAAAACTGAGATAAAAATGAAAATGATCATAATTATCAAGAATAAGATCAATGTTATAATTAAGAATGAGAATAAGATTAATAACAATTAAAGAACATAATCGAGTTCAAAATTTTCATCATTATTAGATCAATATCAATATCAATAACAATATCAAGATTGAAGACCAAGTTTACAAACAAGATCAAAATCGAGTTTAAAATTAAGATTAAAAAGAAGATAAAGATGAATATCATAAGATGAAGATTGAAATCATGATTAAAATCAAGATCAACATCATGATCATGAACAAAATCAATATTAAATTAAGATTGCAAAATGATAAACATCAAATATGGATCATAATCAAGATCAACATCCTCAACATTAAAATTTCAAGAAAAATATAAATATATCAAGATTAAAAATCAATATTACCACGGAGATCAAAATCGAGTTTAAGTTGAATATTAGGAGCAAGATAGCGTTGAAGATTATAAGATTCAAACTGAAATCTAAGATCAAAACTAAGATCAAAATGAAAATGAACATAATTATCAAGAATAAGATCAATGTTATAATTAAGAATGAGAATAAGATTAATAACAATTAAAGAACATAATCGAGTTCAAAATTTTCATCATATTAGATCAATATCAATATCAATAACAATATCAAGATTGAAGACCAAGTTTACAAACAAGATCAAAATCGAGTTTAAGATTAAGATTAAAAAGAAGATAAAGATAAATATCATAAGATGAAGTTTGAAATCATGATTAAAATGAATATCAACATCATAATCATGAACAAAATCAATATTATATTAAGATTGCAAAATGATAAACATAAAATATGGATCATAATCAAGATCAACATCCTCATCATTAAAAGATCAAGATAAATATAAATATTAATATCAAGATTGAAAATCAATATTACCACATATATCAAAATCGAGTTTAAGATGAATATTAGGAGCAAGATAAAATTGAAGATTATAAGATTAAAAATGAAATCTGAGATCAAAATTGAGATAAAAATGAAAATGAACATAATATCAAGAATAAGATTAATAACAATTAAAGAACATAATCGAGTTCAAAATTTTCATCATTATTAGATCAATATCAATATCAATAACAATATCAAGATTGAAGACCAAGTTTACAAACAAGATCAATATCGAGTTTAAGATTAAGATTAAAAAGAAGATAAAGATAAATATCATAAGATGAAGATTGAAATCATGATTAAAATGAAGATCAACATCATAATCATGAACAAAATCAATATGATATTAAGATTGCAAAATGATAAACATAAAATATGGATCATAATCAAGATCAACATCCTCATCATTAAAAGATCAAGATAAATTTAAATATTAATATCAAGATTGAAAATCAATATTACCACATACATCAAATCGAGTTTAAGATGAATATTAGGAGCAAGATAAAGTTGAAGATTATAAGATTAAAACTGAAATCTGAGATCAAAACTGAGATAAAAATGAAAATAAACATAATTATCAAGAATAAGATCAATGTTATAATTAAGAATGAGAATAAGATTAATAACAATTAAAGAACATAATAGAGTTCAAAATTTTCATCATTATTAGATCAATATCAATATCAATAACAATATCAAGATTGAAGACCAAGTTTACAAACAAGATCAAAATCGAGTTTAAGATTAAGATTAAAAAGAAGATAAAGATAAATATCATAAGATAAAGATTGAAATCATGATTAAAATCAAGATCAACATCATGATCATGAACAAAATTAATATTAAATTAAGATTGCAAAATGATAAATATCAAATATGGATCATAATCAAGATCAACATCCTCATCATTAAAAGATCAAGATAAATTTAAATATTAATATCAAGATTGAAAATCAATATTACAACATAGATCAAAATCGAGTTTAAGATGAATATTAGGAGCAATATAAAGTTGAAGATTATAAGATTCAAACTGAAATCTGAGATCAAAACTGAGATAAAAATGAAAATGAACATAATTATCAAGAATAAGATCAATGTTATAATTAAGAATGAGAATAAGATTAATAACAATTAAAGAACATAATCGAGTTCAAAATTTTCATCATTATTAGATCAATATCAAAATCAGTAACAATATCAAGATTGAAGACCAAGTTTACAAACAAGATCAAAATCGAGTTTAAGATTAAGATTAAAAAGAAGATAAAGATGAATATCATAAGATGAAGATTGAAATCATGATTAAAATGAAGATCAACATCATAATCATGAACAAAATCAATATTATATTAAGATTGCAAAATGATAAACATAAAATATGGATCATAATCAAGATCAACATCCTCATCATTAAAAGATCAAGATAAATATAAATATTAATATCAAGATTGAAAATCAATATTACCACATAGATCAAAATCGAGTTTAAGATGAATATTATAAGCAAGATAAAATTTAAGATTATAAGATTAAACCTGAAATCTGCGATCAAAACTGCGATAAAAATGAAAATGAACATAATTATCAAGAATAAGATAATGTTATAATTAAGAATGAGAATAAGATTAATAACAATTAAAGAACATAATCGAGTTCAAAATTTTCATCATTATTAGATCAATATCAATATCAAGATTGAAGACCAAGTTTACAAACAAGATCAAAATCGAGTTTAAGATTAAGATTAAAAAGAAGATAAAGAAAAATATCATAAAATGAAGTTTGAAATCATGATTAAAATGAATATCAACATCATAATTATGAACAAAATCAATATTATGTTAAGATTGCAAAATGATAAACATAAAATATGGATCATAATCAAGATCAACATCCTCATCATTAAAAGATCAAGATAAATTTAAATATTAATATCAAGATTGAAAATCAATATTACCACATAGATCAAAATCGAGTTTAAGATGAATATTAGGAGCAAGATAAAATTGAAGATTATAAGATTAAAACTGAAATCTGAGATCAAAACTGAGATAAAAATGAAAATAAACATAATTATCAAGAATAAGATCAATGTTATAATTAAGAATGAGAATAAGATTAATAACAATTAAAGAACATAATAGAGTTCAAAATTTTCATCATTATTAGATCAATATCAATATCAATAACAATATCAAGATTGAAGACCAAGTTTACAAACAAGATCAAAATCGAGTTTAAGATTAAGATTAAAAAGAAGATAAAGGTAAATATCATAAGATAAAGATTGAAATCATGATTAAAATCAAGATCAACATCATGATCATGAACAAAATTAATATTAAATTAAGATTGCAAAATGATAAATATCAAATATGGATCATAATCAAGATCAACATCCTCATCATTAAAAGATCAAGATAAATTTAAATATTAATATCAAGATTGAAAATCAATATTACCACATAGATCAAAATCGAGTTTAAGATGAATATTAGGAGCAAGATAAAGTTGAAGATTATAAGATTAAAACTGAAATCTGAGATCAAAACTGCGATAAAAATGAAAATGAACATAATTATCAAGAATAAGATCAATGTTATAATTAAGAATGAGAATAAGATTAATAACAATTAAAGAACATAATTGAGTTCAAAATTTTCATCATTATTAGATCAATATCAATATCAGTAACAATATCAAGATTGAAGACCAAGTTTACAAACAAGATCAAAATCGAGTTTAAGATTAAGATTAAAAAGAAGATAAAGATGAATATCATAAGATGAAGATTGAAATCATGATTAAAATGAAGATCAACATCATAATCATGAACAAAATCAATATTATATTAAGATTGCAAAATGATAAACATAAAATATGGATCATAATCAAGATCAACATCCTCATCATTAAAAGATCAAGATAAATATAAATATTAATATCAAGATTGAAAATCAATATTACCACATAGATCAAAATCGAGTTTAAGATGAATATTACAAGCAAGATAAAATTTAAGATTATAAGATTAAAACTGAAATCTGCGATCAAAACTGCGATAAAAATGAAAATGAACATAATTATCAAGAATAAGATCAATGTTATAATTAAGAATGAGAATAAGATTAATAACAATTAAAGAACATAATCGAGTTCAAAATTTTCATCATTATTAGATCAATATCAATATCAATAACAATATCAAGATTGAAGACCAAGTTTACAAACAAGATCAAAATCGAGTTTAAGATTAAGATTAAAAAGAAGATAAAGAAAAATATCATAAAATGAAGTTTGAAATCATGATTAAAATGAATATCAACATCATAATTATGAACAAAATCAATATTATGTTAAGATTGCAAAATGATAAACATAAAATATGGATCATAATTAAGATCAACATCCTCATCATTAAAAGATCAAGATAAATTTAAATATTAATATCAAGATTGAAAATCAATATTACCACATAGATCAAAATCGAGTTTAAGATGAATATTAAGAGCAAGATAAAATTGAAGATTATAAGATTAAAACTGAAATCTGAGATCAAAATTGAGATAAAAATGAAAATGAACATAATTATCAATAATAAGATCAATGTTATAATTAAGAATGAGAATAAGATTAATAACAATTAAAGAACATAATCGAGTTCAAAATTTTCATCATTATTAGATCAATATCAATATCAATAACAATATCAAGATTGAAGACCAAGTTTACAAACAAAATCAATATCGAGTTTAAGATTAAGATTAAAAAGAAGATAAAGATAAATATCATAAGATGAAGATTGAAATCATGATTAAAATGAAGATCAAAATCATAATCATGAACAAAATCAATATTATATTAAGATTGCAAAATGATAAACATCAAATATGGATCATAATCAAGATCAACATCCTCATCAATAAAAGATCAAGATAAATATAAATATTAATATCAAGATTGAAAATCAATATTACCACATAGATCAAAATCGAGTTTAAGATGAATATTAGGAGCAAGATAAAATTGAAGATTATAAGATTAAAACTGAAATCTGAGATCAAAACTGAGATAAAAATGAAAATGAACATAATTATCAAGAATAAGATCAATGTTATAATTAAGAATGAGAATAAGATTAATAACAATTAAACAACATAATCGAGTTCAAAATTTTCATCATTATTAGATCAATATCAATATCAATAACAATATCAAGATTGAAGACCAAGTTTACAAACAAGATCAATATCGAGTTTAAGATTAAGATTAAAAAGAAGATAAAGATAAATATCATAAGATGAAGTTTGAAATCATGATTAAAATGAAGATCAACATCATAATCATGAACAAAATCAATATTATATTAAGATTGCAAAATGATAAACATCAAATATGGATCATAATCAAGATCAACATCCTCATCATTAAAAGATCAAGATAAATTTAAATATTAATATCAAGATTGAAAATCAATATTACCACATAGATCAAAATCGAGTTTAAGATGAATATTAGGAGCAAGATAAAATTGAAGATTATAAGATTAAAACTGAAATCTGAGATCAAAACTGAGATAAAAATGAAAATGAACATAATTATCAAGAATAAGATCAATGTTATAATTAAGAATGAGAATAAGATTAATAACAATTAAAGAACATAATCGAGTTCAAAATTTTCATCATTATTAGATCAATATCAATATCAATAACAATATCAAGATTGAAGACCAAGTTTACAAACATGATCAAAATCGAGTTTAAGATTAAGATTAAAAAGAAGATAAAGATAAATATCATAAGATGAAGTTTGAAATCATGATTAAAATGAAGATCAACATCATAATCATGAACAAAATCAATATTAAATTAAGATTGCAAAATGATAAACATCAAATATGGATCATAATCAAGATCAACATCCTCATCATTAAAAGATCAAGATAAATTTAAATATTAATATCAAGATTGAAAATCAATATTACCACGGAGATCAAAATCGAGTTTAAAATAAATATTAGGAGCAAGATAAAGATGAAGATTATAAGATTCAAACTGAAATCTGCGATCAAAACTGAGATCAAAATGAAAATGAACATAATTATCAAGAATAAGATCAATGTTATAATTAAGAATGAGAATAAGATTAATAACAATTAAAGAACATAATCGAGTTCAAAATTTTCATCATTATTAGATCAATATCAATATCAATAACAATATCAAGATTGAAGACCAAGTTTACAAACAAAATCAAAATCGAGTTTAAGATTAAGATTAAAAAGAAGATAAAGATAAATATCATAAGATGAAGATTGAAATCATGATTAAAATGAAGATCAAAATCATAATCATGAACAAAATCAATATTATATTAAGATTGCAAAATGATAAACATCAAATATGGATCATAATCAAGATCAACATCCTCATCAATAAAAGATCAAGATAAATATAAATATTAATATCAAGATTGAAAATCAATATTACCACATAGATCAAAATCGAGTTTAAGATGAATATTAGGAGCAAGATAAAATTGAAGATTATAAGATTAAAACTGAAATATGAGATCAAAACTGAGATAAAAATGAAAATGAACATAATTATCAAGAATAAGATCAATGTTATAATTAAGAATGAGAATAAGATTAATAACAATTAAACAACATAATCGAGTTCAAAATTTTCATCATTATTAGATCAATATCAATATCAATAACAATATCAAGATTGAAGACCAAGTTTACAAACAAGATCAAAATCGAGTTTAAGATTAAGATTAAAAAGAAGATAAAGGTAAATATCATAAGATAAAGATTGAAATCATGATTAAAATCAAGATCAACATCATGATCATGAACAAAATTAATATTAAATTAAGATTGCAAAATGATAAATATCAAATATGGATCATAATCAAGATCAACATCCTCATCATTAAAAGATCAAGATAAATTTAAATATTAATATCAAGATTGAAAATCAATATTACCACATAGATCAAAATCGAGTTTAAGATGAATATTAGGAGCAAGATAAAGTTGAAGATTATAAGATTAAAACTGAAATCTGAGATCAAAACTGCGATAAAAATGAAAATGAACATAATTATCAAGAATAAGATCAATGTTATAATTAAGAATGAGAATAAGATTAATAACAATTAAAGAACATAATTGAGTTCAAAATTTTCATCATTATTAGATCAATATCAATATCAGTAACAATATCAAGATTGAAGACCAAGTTTACAAACAAGATCAAAATCGAGTTTAAGATTAAGATTAAAAAGAAGATAAAGATGAATATCATAAGATGAAGATTGAAATCATGATTAAAATGAAGATCAACATCATAATCATGAACAAAATCAATATTATATTAAGATTGCAAAATGATAAACATAAAATATGGATCATAATCAAGATCAACATCCTCATCATTAAAAGATCAAGATAAATATAAATATTAATATCAAGATTGAAAATCAATATTACCACATAGATCAAAATCGAGTTTAAGATGAATATTACAAGCAAGATAAAATTTAAGATTATAAGATTAAAACTGAAATCTGCGATCAAAACTGCGATAAAAATGAAAATGAACATAATTATCAAGAATAAGATCAATGTTATAATTAAGAATGAGAATAAGATTAATAACAATTAAAGAACATAATCGAGTTCAAAATTTTCATCATTATTAGATCAATATCAATATCAATAACAATATCAAGATTGAAGACCAAGTTTACAAACAAGATCAAAATCGAGTTTAAGATTAAGATTAAAAAGAAGATAAAGAAAAATATCATAAAATGAAGTTTGAAATCATGATTAAAATGAATATCAACATCATAATTATGAACAAAATCAATATTATGTTAAGATTGCAAAATGATAAACATAAAATATGGATCATAATTAAGATCAACATCCTCATCATTAAAAGATCAAGATAAATTTAAATATTAATATCAAGATTGAAAATCAATATTACCACATAGATCAAAATCGAGTTTAAGATGAATATTAAGAGCAAGATAAAATTGAAGATTATAAGATTAAAACTGAAATCTGAGATCAAAATTGAGATAAAAATGAAAATGAACATAATTATCAATAATAAGATCAATGTTATAATTAAGAATGAGAATAAGATTAATAACAATTAAAGAACATAATCGAGTTCAAAATTTTCATCATTATTAGATCAATATCAATATCAATAACAATATCAAGATTGAAGACCAAGTTTACAAACAAAATCAATATCGAGTTTAAGATTAAGATTAAAAAGAAGATAAAGATAAATATCATAAGATGAAGATTGAAATCATGATTAAAATGAAGATCAAAATCATAATCATGAACAAAATCAATATTATATTAAGATTGCAAAATGATAAACATCAAATATGGATCATAATCAAGATCAACATCCTCATCAATAAAAGATCAAGATAAATATAAATATTAATATCAAGATTGAAAATCAATATTACCACATAGATCAAAATCGAGTTTAAGATGAATATTAGGAGCAAGATAAAATTGAAGATTATAAGATTAAAACTGAAATCTGAGATCAAAACTGAGATAAAAATGAAAATGAACATAATTATCAAGAATAAGATCAATGTTATAATTAAGAATGAGAATAAGATTAATAACAATTAAACAACATAATCGAGTTCAAAATTTTCATCATTATTAGATCAATATCAATATCAATAACAATATCAAGATTGAAGACCAAGTTTACAAACAAGATCAATATCGAGTTTAAGATTAAGATTAAAAAGAAGATAAAGATAAATATCATAAGATGAAGTTTGAAATCATGATTAAAATGAAGATCAACATCATAATCATGAACAAAATCAATATTATATTAAGATTGCAAAATGATAAACATCAAATATGGATCATAATCAAGATCAACATCCTCATCATTAAAAGATCAAGATAAATTTAAATATTAATATCAAGATTGAAAATCAATATTACCACATAGATCAAAATCGAGTTTAAGATGAATATTAGGAGCAAGATAAAATTGAAGATTATAAGATTAAAACTGAAATCTGAGATCAAAACTGAGATAAAAATGAAAATGAACATAATTATCAAGAATAAGATCAATGTTATAATTAAGAATGAGAATAAGATTAATAACAATTAAAGAACATAATCGAGTTCAAAATTTTCATCATTATTAGATCAATATCAATATCAATAACAATATCAAGATTGAAGACCAAGTTTACAAACATGATCAAAATCGAGTTTAAGATTAAGATTAAAAAGAAGATAAAGATAAATATCATAAGATGAAGTTTGAAATCATGATTAAAATGAAGATCAACATCATAATCATGAACAAAATCAATATTAAATTAAGATTGCAAAATGATAAACATCAAATATGGATCATAATCAAGATCAACATCCTCATCATTAAAAGATCAAGATAAATTTAAATATTAATATCAAGATTGAAAATCAATATTACCACGGAGATCAAAATCGAGTTTAAAATAAATATTAGGAGCAAGATAAAGATGAAGATTATAAGATTCAAACTGAAATCTGCGATCAAAACTGAGATCAAAATGAAAATGAACATAATTATCAAGAATAAGATCAATGTTATAATTAAGAATGAGAATAAGATTAATAACAATTAAAGAACATAATCGAGTTCAAAATTTTCATCATTATTAGATCAATATCAATATCAATAACAATATCAAGATTGAAGACCAAGTTTACAAACAAAATCAAAATCGAGTTTAAGATTAAGATTAAAAAGAAGATAAAGATAAATATCATAAGATGAAGATTGAAATCATGATTAAAATGAAGATCAAAATCATAATCATGAACAAAATCAATATTATATTAAGATTGCAAAATGATAAACATCAAATATGGATCATAATCAAGATCAACATCCTCATCAATAAAAGATCAAGATAAATATAAATATTAATATCAAGATTGAAAATCAATATTACCACATAGATCAAAATCGAGTTTAAGATGAATATTAGGAGCAAGATAAAATTGAAGATTATAAGATTAAAACTGAAATATGAGATCAAAACTGAGATAAAAATGAAAATGAACATAATTATCAAGAATAAGATCAATGTTATAATTAAGAATGAGAATAAGATTAATAACAATTAAACAACATAATCGAGTTCAAAATTTTCATCATTATTAGATCAATATCAATATCAATAACAATATGAAGATTGAAGACCAAGTTTACAAACAAGATCAATATCGAGTTTAAGATTAAGATTAAAAAGAAGATAAAGATAAATATCATAAGATGAAGTTTGAAATCATGATTAAAATGAAGATCAACATCATAATCATGAACAAAATCAATATTATATTAAGATTGCAAAATGATAAACATCAAATATGGATCATAATCAAGATCAACATCCTCATCATTAAAAGATCAAGATAAATTTAAATATTAATATCAAGATTGAAAATCAATATTACCACATAGATCAAAATCGAGTTTAAGATGAATATTAGGAGCAAGATAAAATTGAAGATTATAAGATTAAAACTGAAATCTGAGATCAAAACTGAGATAAAAATGAAAATGAACATAATTATCAAGAATAAGATCAATGTTATAATTAAGAATGAGAATAAGATTAATAACAATTAAAGAACATAATCGAGTTCAAAATTTTCATCATTATTAGATCAATATCAATATCAATAACAATATCAAGATTGAAGACCAAGTTTACAAACATGATCAAAATAGAGTTTAAGATTAAGATTAAAAAGAAGATAAAGATAAATATCATAAGATGAAGTTTGAAATCATGATTAAAATGAAGATCAACATCATAATCATGAACAAAATCAATATTAAATTAAGATTGCAAAATGATAAACATCAAATATGGATCATAATCAAGATCAACATCCTCATCATTAAAAGATCAAGATAAATTTAAATATTAATATCAAGATTGAAAATCAATATTACCACGGAGATCAAAATCGAGTTTAAAATAAATATTAGGAGCAAGATAAAGGTGAAGATTATAAGATTCAAACTGAAATCTGCGATCAAAACTGAGATAAAAATGAAAATGAACATAATTATCAAGAATAAGATCAATGTTATAATTAAGAATGAGAATAAGATTAATAACAATTAAAGAACATAATCGAGTTCAAAATTTTCATCATTATTAGATCAATATCAATATCAATAACAATATTAAGATTGAAGACCAACTTTACAAATAAGATCAAAATCGAGTTTACAAACAAGAGCAAAATCGAGTTTAAGATTAAGATTAAAAAGAAGATAAAGATGAATATCATAAGATGAAGATTGAAATCATGATTAAAATGAAGATCAACATCATAATCATGAACAAAATCAATATTATATTAAGATTGCAAAATGATAAACATCAAATATGGATCATAATCAAGAACAACATCCTCATCATTAAAAGATCAAGATAAATTTAAATATTAATATCAAGATTGAAAATCAATATTACCACGGAGATCAAAATCGAGTTTAAAATAAATATTAGGAGCAAGATAAAGATGAAGATTATAAGATTCAAACTGAAATCTGCGATCAAAACTGAGATCAAAATGAAAATGAACATAATTATCAAGAATAAGATCAATGTTATAATTAAGAATGAGAATAAGATTAATAACAATTAAAGAACATAATCGAGTTCAAAATTTTCATCATTATTAGATCAATATCAATATCAATAACAATATCAAGATTGAAGACCAAGTTTACAAACAAAATCAAAATCGAGTTTAAGATTAAGATTAAAAAGAAGATAAAGATAAATATCATAAGATGAAGTTTGAAATCATGATTAAAATGAAGATCAACATCATAATCATGAACAAAATCAATATTATATTAAGATTGCAAAATGATAAACATCAAATATGGATCATAATCAAGATCAACATCCTCATCATTAAAAGATCAAGATAAATTTAAATATTAATATCAAGATTGAAAATCAATATTACCACATAGATCAAAATCGAGTTTAAGATGAATATTAGGAGCAAGATAAAATTGAAGATTATAAGATTAAAACTGAAATCTGAGATCAAAACTGAGATAAAAATGAAAATGAACATAATTATCAAGAATAAGATCAATGTTATAATTAAGAATGAGAATAAGATTAATAACAATTAAAGAACATAATCGAGTTCAAAATTTTCATCATTATTAGATCAATATCAATATCAATAACAATATCAAGATTGAAGACCAAGTTTACAAACATGATCAAAATCGAGTTTAAGATTAAGATTAAAAAGAAGATAAAGATAAATATCATAAGATGAAGTTTGAAATCATGATTAAAATGAAGATCAACATCATAATCATGAACAAAATCAATATTATATTAAGATTGCAAAATGATAAACATCAAATATGGATCATAATCAAGATCAACATTCTCATCATTAAAAGATCAAGATAAATTTAAATATTAATATCAAGATTGAAAATCAATATTACCACGGAGATCAAAATCGAGTTTAAAATAAATATTAGGAGCAAGATAAAGATGAAGATTATAAGATTCAAACTGAAATCTGCGATCAAAACTGAGATCAAAATGAAAATGAACATAATGATGAAAATTTTGAACTCGATTATGTTCTTTAATTGTTATTAATCTTATTCTCATTCTTAATTATAACATTGATCTTATTCTTGATAATTATGTTCATTTTCATTTTTATCTCAGTTTTGATCTCAGATTTCAGTTTGAATCTTATAATCTTCAACTTTATCTTGCTCCTAATATTCATCTTAAACTCGATTTTGATCTATGTGGTAATATTGATTTTCAATCTTGATATTAATATTTAAATTTATCTTGATCTTTTAATGATCAGGATGTTGATCTTGATTTTGATCCATATTTGATGTTTATCATTTTGCAATCTTAATATAATATTGATTTTGTTCATGATTATGATGTTGATCTTCATTTTAATCATGATTTCAAACTTCATCTTATGATATTTATCTTTATCTTCTTTTTAATCTAAATCTTAAACTCGATTTTGATCTTGTTTGTAAACTTGGTCTTCAATCTTGATGTTGTTATTCATATTGATATTGATCTAATAATGATGAAAATTTTGAACTCGATTATGTTCTTTAATTGTTATTAATCTTATTCTCATTCTTCATTATAACAATGATCTTATTCTTGATAATTATGTTCATTTTCATTTTTATCTCAGTTTTGATCTCAGATTTCAGTTTGAATCTTATAATCTTCAACTTTATCTTGCTCCTAATATTCATCTTAAACTCAATTTTGATCTATGTGGAAATATTGATTTTCAATCTTGATATTAATATTTATATTTATCTTGATCTTTTAATGATCAGGATGTTGATCTTGATTATGATCCATATTTGATGTTTATCATTTTGCAATCTTAATTTAATATTGATTTTGTTCATGATTATGATGTTGATCTTCATTTTAATTATGATTTCAATCTTTATCTTATGATATTCATCTTTATCTTCTTTTTAATCTTAATCTTAAACTCGATTTTGATCTTGTTTGTAAACTTGGTCTTCAATCTTGATATTGTTATTGATATTGATATTGATCTAATAATGATGAAAATTTTGAACTCGATTATGTTCTTTAATTGTTATTAATCTTATTCTCATTCTTCATTATAACAATGATCTTATTCTTGATAATTATGTTCATTTTCATTTTTATCTCAGTTTTGATCTCAGATTTCAGTTTGAATCTTATAATCTTCAACTTTATCTTGCTCCTAATATTCATCTTAAACTCAATTTTGATCTATGTGGAAATATTGATTTTCAATCTTGATATTAATATTTATATTTATCTTGATCTTTTAATGATCAGGATGTTGATCTTGATTATGATCCATATTTGATGTTTATCATTTTGCAATCTTAATTTAATATTGATTTTGTTCATGATTATGATGTTGATCTTCATTTTAATCATGATTTCAAACTTCATCTTATGATATTCATCTTTATCTTCTTTTTAATCTTAATCTTAAACTCGATTTTGATCTTGTTTGTAAACTTGGTCTTCAATCTTGATATTGTTATTGATATTGATATTGATCTAATAATGATGAAAATTTTTAACTCGATTATGATCTTTAATAGTTATTAATCTTATTCTCATTCTTAATTACAACATTGATCTTATTCTTGATAATTATGTACATTTTCTTTTTATCTCAGTTTTGATCTCAGATTTTAGTTTTAATCTAATAATCTTCAATTTTATCTTACTCCTAATATTCATCTTAAACTCGATTTTGATCTATGTGGTAATATTGATTTTCAATCTTGATATTAATATTTATATTTATCTTGATCTTTTAATGATGAGGATGTTGATCTTGATTATGATCCATATTTGATGTTTATCATTTTGCAATCTTAATTTAATATTGATTTTGTTCATGATTATGATGTTGATCTTCATTTTAATTATGATTTCAATCTTTATCTTATGATATTCATCTTTATCTTCTTTTTAATCTTAATCTTAAACTCGATTTTGATCTTGTTTGTAAACTTGGTCTTCAATCTTGCTATTGTTATTGATATTGATATTGATCTAATAATGATGAAAATTTTGAACTCGATTATGTTCTTTAATTGTTATTAATCTTATTCTCATTCTTAATTATAACATTGATCTTATTCTTGATAATTATGTTCATTTTCATTTTTATCTCAGTTTTGATCTCAGATTTCAGTTTGAATCTTATAATCTTCAACTTTATCTTGCTCCTAATATTCATCTTAAACTCGATTTTGATCTATGTGGTAATATTGATTTTCAATCTTGATATTAATATTTAAATTTATCTTGATCTTTTAATGATCAGGATGTTGATCTTGATTTTGATCCATATTTGATGTTTATCATTTTGCAATCTTAATATAATATTGATTTTGTTCATGATTATGATGTTGATCTTCATTTTAATCATGATTTCAAACTTCATCTTATGATATTTATCTTTATCTTCTTTTTAATCTAAATCTTAAACTCGATTTTGATCTTGTTTGTAAACTTGGTCTTCAATCTTGCTATTGTTATTGATATTGATATTGATCTAATAATGATGAAAATTTTGAACTCGATTATGTTCTTTAATTGTTATTAATCTTATTCTCATTCTTAATTATAACATTGATCTTATTCTTGATAATTATGTTCATTTTCATTTTTATCTCAGTTTTGATCTCAGATTTCAGTTTGAATCTTATAATCTTCAACTTTATCTTGCTCCTAATATTCATCTTAAACTCGATTTTGATCTATGTGGTAATATTGATTTTCAATCTTGATATTAATATTTAAATTTATCTTGATCTTTTAATGATCAGGATGTTGATCTTGATTTTGATCCATATTTGATGTTTATCATTTTGCAATCTTAATATAATATTGATTTTGTTCATGATTATGATGTTGATCTTCATTTTAATCATGATTTCAAACTTCATCTTATGATATTTATCTTTATCTTCTTTTTAATCTAAATCTTAAACTCGATTTTGATCTTGTTTGTAAACTTGGTCTTCAATCTTGATGTTGTTATTCATATTGATATTGATCTAATAATGATGAAAATTTTGAACTCGATTATGTTCTTTAATTGTTATTAATCTTATTCTCATTCTTCATTATAACAATGATCTTATTCTTGATAATTATGTTCATTTTCATTTTTATCTCAGTTTTGATCTCAGATTTCAGTTTGAATCTTATAATCTTCAACTTTATCTTGCTCCTAATATTCATCTTAAACTCAATTTTGATCTATGTGGAAATATTGATTTTCAATCTTGATATTAATATTTATATTTATCTTGATCTTTTAATGATCAGGATGTTGATCTTGATTATGATCCATATTTGATGTTTATCATTTTGCAATCTTAATTTAATATTGATTTTGTTCATGATTATGATGTTGATCTTCATTTTAATTATGATTTCAATCTTTATCTTATGATATTCATCTTTATCTTCTTTTTAATCTTAATCTTAAACTCGATTTTGATCTTGTTTGTAAACTTGGTCTTCAATCTTGATATTGTTATTGATATTGATATTGATCTAATAATGATGAAAATTTTGAACTCGATTATGTTCTTTAATTGTTATTAATCTTATTCTCATTCTTAATTATAACATTGATCTTATTCTTGATAATTATGTTCATTTTCATTTTTATCTCAGTTTTGATCTCAGATTTCAGTTTGAATCTTATAATCTTCAACTTTATCTTGCTCCTAATATTCATCTTAAACTCGATTTTGATCTATGTGGTAATATTGATTTTCAATCTTGATATTAATATTTAAATTTATCTTGATCTTTTAATGATCAGGATGTTGATCTTGATTTTGATCCATATTTGATGTTTATCATTTTGCAATCTTAATATAATATTGATTTTGTTCATGATTATGATGTTGATCTTCATTTTAATCATGATTTCAAACTTCATCTTATGATATTTATCTTTATCTTCTTTTTAATCTAAATCTTAAACTCGATTTTGATCTTGTTTGTAAACTTGGTCTTCAATCTTGATGTTGTTATTGATATTGATATTGATCTAATAATGATGAAAATTTTGAACTCGATTATGTTCTTTAATTGTTATTAATCTTATTCTCATTCTTCATTATAACAATGATCTTATTCTTGATAATTATGTTCATTTTCATTTTTATCTCAGTTTTGATCTCAGATTTCAGTTTGAATCTTATAATCTTCAACTTTATCTTGCTCCTAATATTCATCTTAAACTCAATTTTGATCTATGTGGAAATATTGATTTTCAATCTTGATATTAATATTTATATTTATCTTGATCTTTTAATGATCAGGATGTTGATCTTGATTATGATCCATATTTGATGTTTATCATTTTGCAATCTTAATTTAATATTGATTTTGTTCATGATTATGATGTTGATCTTCATTTTAATTATGATTTCAATCTTTATCTTATGATATTCATCTTTATCTTCTTTTTAATCTTAATCTTAAACTCGATTTTGATCTTGTTTGTAAACTTGGTCTTCAATCTTGATATTGTTATTGATATTGATATTGATCTAATAATGATGAAAATTTTGAACTCGATTATGTTCTTTAATTGTTATTAATCTTATTCTCATTCTTAATTATAACATTGATCTTATTCTTGATAATTATGTTCATTTTCATTTTTATCTCAGTTTTGATCTCAGATTTCAGTTTGAATCTTATAATCTTCAACTTTATCTTGCTCCTAATATTCATCTTAAACTCGATTTTGATCTATGTGGTAATATTGATTTTCAATCTTGATATTAATATTTAAATTTATCTTGATCTTTTAATGATCAGGATGTTGATCTTGATTTTGATCCATATTTGATGTTTATCATTTTGCAATCTTAATATAATATTGATTTTGTTCATGATTATGATGTTGATCTTCATTTTAATCATGATTTCAAACTTCATCTTATGATATTTATCTTTATCTTCTTTTTAATCTAAATCTTAAACGCGATTTTGATCTTGTTTGTAAACTTGGTCTTCAATCTTGATGTTGTTATTGATATTGATATTGATCTAATAATGATGAAAATTTTGAACTCGATTATGTTCTTTAATTGTTATTAATCTTATTCTCATTCTTCATTATAACATTGATCTTATTTTTGATAATTATGTTCATTTTCATTTTTATCTCAGTTTTGATCTCAGATTTCAGTTTGAATCTTATAATCTTCAACTTTATCTTGCTCCTAATATTCATCTTAAACTCAATTTTGATCTATGTGGTAATATTGATTTTCAATCTTGATATTAATATTTATATTTATCTTGATCTTTTAATGATCAGGATGTTGATCTTGATTATGATCCATATTTGATGTTTATCATTTTGCAATCTTAATTTAATATTGATTTTGTTCATGATTATGATGTTGATCTTCATTTTAATCATAATTTCAAACTTCATCTTATGATATTCATCTTTATCTTCTTTTTAATCTTAATCTTAAACTCGATTTTGATCTTGTTTGTAAACTTGGTCTTCAATCTTGATATTGTTATTGATATTGATATTGATCTAATAATGATGAAAATTTTTAACTCGATTATGATCTTTAATAGTTATTAATCTTATTCTCATTCTTAATTACAACATTGATCTTATTCTTGATAATTATGTACATTTTCTTTTTATCTCAGTTTTGATCTCAGATTTTAGTTTTAATCTAATAATCTTCAATTTTATCTTACTCCTAATATTCATCTTAAACTCGATTTTGATCTATGTGGTAATATTGATTTTCAATCTTGATATTAATATTTAAATTTATCTTGATCTTTTAATGATCATGATGTTGATCTTGATTTTGATCCATATTTGATGTTTATCATTTTGCAATCTTAATATAATATTGATTTTGTTCATGATTATGATGTTGATCTTCATTTTAATCATGATTTCAAACTTCATCTTATGATATTTATCTTTATCTTCTTTTTAATCTAAATCTTAAACTCGATTTTGATCTTGTTTGTAAACTTGGTCTTCAATCTTGATGTTGTTATTGATATTGATATTGATCTAATAATGATGAAAATTTTGAACTCGATTATGTTCTTTAATTGTTATTAATCTTATTCTCATTCTTCATTATAACATTGATCTTATTCTTGATAATTATGTTCATTTTCATTTTTATCTCAGTTTTGATCTCAGATTTCAGTTTGAATCTTATAATCTTCAACTTTATCTTGCTCCTAATATTCATCTTAAACTCAATTTTGATCTATGTGGTAATATTGATTTTCAATCTTGATATTAATATTTATATTTATCTTGATCTTTTAATGATCAGGATGTTGATCTTGATTATGATCCATATTTGATGTTTATCATTTTGGAATCTTAATTTAATATTGATTTTGTTCATGATTATGATGTTGATCTTCATTTTAATTATGATTTCAATCTTTATCTTATGATATTCATCTTTATCTTCTTTTTAATCTTAATCTTAAACTCGATTTTGATCTTGTTTGTAAACTTGGTCTTCAATCTTGATATTGTTATTGATGTTGTTATTGATATTGATATTGATCTAATAATGATGAAAATTTTGAACTCGATTATGTTCTTTAATTGTTATTAATCTTATTCTCATTCTTCATTATAACATTGATCTTATTCTTGATAATTATGTTCATTTTCATTTTTATCTCAGTTTTGATCTCAGATTTCAGTTTGAATCTTATAATCTTCAACTTTATCTTGCTCCTAATATTCATCTTAAACTCAATTTTGATCTATGTGGTAATATTGATTTTCAATCTTGATATTAATATTTATATTTATCTTGATCTTTTAATGATCAGGATGTTGATCTTGATTATGATCCATATTTGATGTTTATCATTTTGCAATCTTAATATAATATTGATTTTGTTCATGATTATGATGTTGATCTTCATTTTAATCATGATTTCAAACTTCATCTTATTATATTCATCTTTATCTTCTTTTTAATCTTAATCTTAAACTCGATTTTGATCTTGTTTGTAAACTTGGTCTTAAATCTTGATATTGTTATTGATATTGATATTGATCTAATAATGATGAAAATTTTTAACACAATTATGATCTTTAATAGTTATTAATCTTATTCTCATTCTTAATTACAACATTGATCTTATTCTTGATAATTATGTACATTTTCTTTTTATCTCAGTTTTGATCTCAGATTTTAGTTTTAATCTAATAATCTTCAATTTTATCTTACTCCTAATATTCATCTTAAACTCGATTTTGATCTATGTGGTAATATTGATTTTCAATCTTGATATTAATATTTATATTTATCTTGATCTTTTAATGATCAGGATGTTGATCTTGATTATGATCCATATTTGATGTTTATCATTTTGCAATCTTAATATAATATTGATTTTGTTCATGATTATGATGTTGATCTTCATTTTAATCATGATTTCAAACTTCATCTTATGATATTTATCTTTATCTTCTTTTTAATCTAAATCTTAAACTCGATTTTGATCTTGTTTGTAAACTTGGTCTTCAATCTTGATGTTGTTATTGATATTGATATTGATCTAATAATGATGAAAATTTTGAACTCGATTATGTTCTTTAATTGTTATTAATCTTATTCTCATTCTTCATTATAACATTGATCTTATACTTGATAATTATGTTCATTTTCATTTTTATCTCAGTTTTGATCTCAGATTTCAGTTTGAATCTTATAATCTTCAACTTTATCTTGCTCCTAATATTCATCTTAAACTCAATTTTGATCTATGTGGTAATATTGATTTTCAATCTTGATATTAATATTTATATTTATCTTGATCTTTTAATGATGAGGATGTTGATCTTGATTATGATCCATATTTGATGTTTATCATTTTGCAATCTTAATATAATATTGATTTTGTTCATGATTATGATGTTGATCTTCATTTTAATCATGATTTCAAACTTCATCTTATGATATTTATCTTTATCTTCTTTTTAATCTAAATCTTAAACTCGATTTTGATCTTGTTTGTAAACTTGGTCTTCAATCTTGATGTTGTTATTGATATTGATATTGATCTAATAATGATGAAAATTTTGAACTCGATTATGTTCTTTAATTGTTATTAATCTTATTCTCATTCTTCATTATAACATTGATCTTATTCTTGATAATTATGTTCATTTTCATTTTTATCTCAGTTTTGATCTCAGATTTCAGTTTGAATCTTATAATCTTCAACTTTATCTTGCTCCTAATATTCATCTTAAACTCAATTTTGATCTATGTGGTAATATTGATTTTCAATCTTGATATTAATATTTATATTTATCTTGATCTTTTAATGATCAGGATGTTGATCTTGATTATGATCCATATTTGATGTTTATCATTTTGCAATCTTAATTTAATATTGATTTTGTTCATGATTATGATGTTGATCTTCATTTTAATCATGATTTCAAACTTCATCTTATGATATTCATCTTTATCTTCTTTTTAATCTTAATCTTAAACTCGATTTTGATCTTGTTTGTAAACTTGGTCTTCAATCTTGATATTGTTATTGATATTGATATTGATCTAATAATGATAAAATTTTTTAACTCGATTATGATCTTTAATAGTTATTAATCTTATTCTCATTCTTAATTACAACATTGATCTTATTCTTGATAATTATGTACATTTTCTTTTTATCTCAGTTTTGATCTCAGATTTTAGTTTTAATCTAATAATCTTCAATTTTATCTTACTCCTAATATTCATCTTAAACTCGATTTTGATCTATGTGGTAATATTGATTTTCAATCTTGATATTAATATTTATATTTATCTTGATCTTTTAATGATCAGGATGTTGATCTTGATTATGATCCATATTTGATGTTTATCATTTTGCAATCTTAATTTAATATTGATTTTGTTCATGATTATGATGTTGATCTTCATTTTAATCATGATTTCAAACTTCATCTTATGATATTCATCTTTATCTTCTTTTTAATCTTAATCTTAAACTCGATTTTGTTCTTGTTTGTAAACTTGGTCTTCAATCTTGATATTGTTATTGATATTGATATTGATCTAATAATGATGAAAATTTTTAACTCGATTATGATCTTTAATAGTTATTAATCTTATTCTCATTCTTAATTACAACATTGATCTTATTCTTGATAATTATGTACATTTTCTTTTTATCTCAGTTTTGATCTCAGATTTTAGTTTTAATCTAATAATCTTCAATTTTATCTTACTCCTAATATTCATCTTAAACTCGATTTTGATCTATGTGGTAATATTGATTTTCAATCTTGATATTAATATTTAAATTTATCTTGATCTTTTAATGATCAGGATGTTGATCTTGATTTTGATCCATATTTGATGTTTATCATTTTGCAATCTTAATATAATATTGATTTTGTTCATGATTATGATGTTGATCTTCATTTTAATCATGATTTCAAACTTCATCTTATGATATTTATCTTTATATTCTTTTTAATCTAAATCTTAAACTCGATTTTGATCTTGTTTGTAAACTTGGTCTTCAATCTTGATGTTGTTATTGATATTGATATTGATCTAATAATGATGAAAATTTTGAACTCGATTATGTTCTTTAATTGTTATTAATCTTATTCTCATTCTTCATTATAACATTGATCTTATTTTTGATAATTATGTTCATTTTCATTTTTATCTCAGTTTTGATCTCAGATTTCAGTTTGAATCTTATAATCTTCAACTTTATCTTGCTCCTAATATTCATCTTAAACTCAATTTTGATCTATGTGGTAATATTGATTTTCAATCTTGATATTAATATTTATATTTATCTTGATCTTTTAATGATCAGGATGTTGATCTTGATTATGATCCATATTTCATGTTTATCATTTTGGAATCTTAATTTAATATTGATTTTGTTCATGATTATGATGTTGATCTTCATTTTAATCATGATTTCAAACTTCATCTTATGATATTCATCTTTATCTTCTTTTTAATCTTAATCTTAAACTCGATTTTGATCTTGTTTGTAAACTTGGTCTTCAATCTTGATATTGTTATTGATATTGATATTGATCTAATAATGATGAAAATTTTTAACTCGATTATGATCTTTAATAGTTATTAATCTTATTCTCATTCTTAATTACAACATTGATCTTATTCTTGATAATTATGTACATTTTCTTTTTATCTCAGTTTTGATCTCAGATTTTAGTTTTAATCTACTAATCTTCAATTTTATCTTACTCCTAATATTCATCTTAAACTCGATTTTGATCTATGTGGTAATATTGATTTTCAATCTTGATATTAATATTTATATTTATCTTGATCTTTTAATGATTAGGATGTTGATCTTGATTATGATCCATATTTGATGTTTATCATTTTGCAATCTTAATTTAATATTGATTTTGTTCATGATTATGATGTTGATCTTCATTTTAATTATGATTTCAATCTTTATCTTATGATATTCATCTTTATCTTCTTTTTAATCTTAATCTTAAACTCGATTTTGATCTTGTTTGTAAACTTGGTCTTCAATCTTGATATTGTTATTGATGTTGTTATTGATATTGATATTGATCTAATAATGATGAAAATTTTGAACTCGATTATGTTCTTTAATTGTTATTAATCTTATACTCATTCTTCATTATAACATTGATCTTATTCTTGATAATTATGTTCATTTTCATTTTTATCTCAGTTTTGATCTCAGATTTCAGTTTGAATCTTATAATCTTCAACTTTATCTTGCTCCTAATATTCAACTTAAACTCAATTTTGATCTATGTGGTAATATTGATTTTCAATCTTGATATTAATATTTATATTTATCTTGATCTTTTAATGATCAGGATGTTGATCTTGATTATGATCCATATTTGATGTTTATCATTTTGCAATCTTAATTTAATATTGATTTTGTTCATGATTATGATGTTGATCTTCATTTTAATCATGATTTCAAACTTCATCTTATGATATTTATCTTTATCTTCTTTTTAATCTAAATCTTAAACTCGATTTTGATCTTGTTTGTAAACTTGGTCTTCAATCTTGATGTTGTTATTGATATTGATATTGATCTAATAATGATGAAAATTTTGAACTCGATTATGTTCTTTAATTGTTATTAATCTTATTCTCATTCTTCATTATAACATTGATCTTATTCTTGATAATTATGTTCATTTTCATTTTTATCTCAGTTTTGATCTCAGATTTCAGTTTGAATCTTATAATCTTCAACTTTATCTTGCTCCTAATATTCATCTTAAACTCGATTTTGATCTATGTGGTAATATTGATTTTCAATCTTGATATTAATATTTAAATTTATCTTGATCTTTTAATGATGAGGATGTTGATCTTGATTATGATCCATATTTGATGTTTATCATTTTGCAATCTTAATATAATATTAATTTTGTTCATGATTATGATGTTGATCTTCATTTTAATCATGATTTCAAACTTCATCTTATGATATTCATCTTTATCTTCTTTTTAATCTTAATCTTAAACTCGATTTTGATCTTGTTTGTAAACTTCGTCTTCAATCTTGATATTGTTATTGATATTGATATTGATCTAATAATGATGAAAATTTTGAACTCGATTATGTTCTTTAATTGTTATTAATCTTATTCTCATTCTTAATTATAACATTGATCTTATTCTTGATAATTATGTTCATTTTCATTTTTATCTCAGTTTTGATCTCAGATTTCAGTTTGAATCTTATAATCTTCAACTTTATCTTGCTCCTAATATTCATCTTAAACTCGATTTTGATCTATGTGGTAATATTGATTTTCAATCTTGATATTAATATTTAAATTTATCTTGATCTTTTAATGATGAGGATGTTGATCTTGATTATGATCCATATTTGATGTTTATCATTTTGCAATCTTAATTTAATATTGATTTTGTTCATGATTATGATGTTGATCTTCATTTTAATCATGATTTCAAACTTCATCTTATGATATTCATCTTTATCTTCTTTTTAATCTTAATCTTAAACTCGATTTTGATCTTGTTTGTAAACTTGGTCTTCAATCTTGATATTGTTATTTATATTGATATTGATCTAATAATGATGAAAATTTTGAACTCGATTATGTTCTTTATTTGTTATTAATCTTATTATCATTCTTAATTATAACATTGATCTTATTCTTGATAATTATGTTCATTTTCATTTTTATCTCAGTTTTGATCTCAGATTTCAGTTTGAATCTTATAATCTTCAACTTTATCTTGCTCCTAATATTCATCTTAAACTCAATTTTGATCTATGTGGTAATATTGATTTTCAATCTTGATATTAATATTTAAATTTATCTTGATCTTTTAATGATGAGGATGTTGATCTTGATTATGATCCATATTTGATGTTTATCATTTTGCAATCTTAATATAATATTGATTTTGTTCATGATTATGATGTTGATCTTCATTTTAATCATGATTTCAAACTTCATCTTATGATATTCATCTTTATCTTCTTTTTAATCTTAATCTTAAACTCGATTTTGATCTTGTTTGTAAACTTGGTCTTCAATCTTGATATTGTTATTGATATTGATATTGATCTAATAATGATGAAAATTTTGAACTCGATTATGTTCTTTAATTGTTATTAATCTTATTCTCATTCTTAATTATAACATTGATCTTATTCTTGATAATTATGTTCATTTTCATTTTTATCTCAGTTTTGATCTCAGATTTCAGTTTGAATCTTATAATCTTCAACTTTATCTTGCTCCTAATATTCATCTTAAACTCGATTTTGATCTATGTGGTAATATTGATTTTCAATCTTGATATTAATATTTATATTTATCTTGATCTTTTAATGATCAGGATGTTGATCTTGATTATGATCCATATTTGATGTTTATCATTTTGGAATCTTAATTTAATATTGATTTTGTTCATGATTATGATGTTGATCTTCATTTTAATCATGATTTCAAACTTCATCTTATGATATTCATCTTTATCTTCTTTTTAATCTTAATCTTAAACTCGATTTTGATCTTGTTTGTAAACTTGGTCTTCAATCTTGATATTGTTATTGATATTGATATTGATCTAATAATGATGAAAATTTTGAACTCGATTATGTTCTTTAATTGTTATTAATCTTATTCTCATTCTTAATTATAACATTGATCTTATTCTTGATAATTATGTTCATTTTCATTTTTATCTCAGTTTTGATCTCAGATTTTAGTTTTAATCTAATAATCTTCAATTTTATCTTACTCCTAATATTCATCTTAAACTCGATTTTGATCTATGTGGTAATATTGATTTTCAATCTTGATATAATATTTATATTTATCTTGGTCTTTTAATGATCAGGATGTTGATCTTGATTATGATCCATATTTGTTGTTTATCATTTTGCAATCGTAATTTAATATTGATTTTGTTCATGATCATGATGTTGATCTTGATTTTAATTATGATTTCAATCTTTATCTTATGATATTCATCTTTATATTCTTTTTAATCTTAATCTTAAACTCGATTTTGATCTTGTTTTTAAACTTGGTCTTCAATCTTGATATTGTTATTGATATTGATATTGATCTAATAATGATGAAAATTTTGAACTCGATTATGTTCTTTAATTGTTATTAATCTTGTTATCATTCTTAATTATAACATTGATCTTATTCTTGATAATTATGTTCATTTTCATTTTTATCTCAGTTTTGATCTCAGATTTCAGTTTGAATCTTATAATCTTCAACTTTATCTTGCTCCTAATATTCATCTTAAACTCGATTTTGATCTATGTGGTAATATTGATTTTCAATCTTGATATTAATATTTATATTTATCTTGATCTTTTAATGATCAGGATGTTGATCTTGATTATGATCCATATTTGATGTTTATCATTTTGGAATCTTAATTTAATATTGATTTTGTTCATGATTGTGATGTTGATCTTCATTTTAATCATGATTTCAAACTTCATCTTATGATATTCATCTTTATCTTCTTTTTAATCTTAATCTTAAACTCGATTTTGATCTTGTTTGTAAACTTCGTCTTCAATCTTGATATTGTTATTGATATTGATATTGATCTAATAATGATGAAAATTTTGAACTCGATTATGTTCTTTAATTGTTATTAATCTTATTCTCATTCTTAATTATAACATTGATCTTATTCTTGATAATTATGTTCATTTTCATTTTTATCTCAGTTTTGATCTCAGATTTCAGTTTGAATCTTATAATCTTCAACTTTATCTTGCTCCTAATATTCATCTTAAACTCGATTTTGATCTATGTGGTAATATTGATTTTCAATCTTGATATTAATATTTAAATTTATCTTGATCTTTTAATGATCAGGATGTTGATCTTGATTATGATCCATATTTGATGTTTATCATTTTGCAATCTTAATTTAATATTGATTTTGTTCATGATTATGATGTTGATCTTCATTTTAATCATGATTTCAAACTTCATCTTATGATATTTATCTTTATCTTCTTTTTAATCTAAATCTTAAACTCGATTTTGATCTTGTTTGTAAACTTGGTCTTCAATCTTGATGTTGTTATTGATATTGATATTGATCTAATAATGATGAAAATTTTGAACTCGATTATGTTCTTTAATTGTTATTAATCTTATTATCATCTTAATTATAACATTGATCTTATTCTTGATAATTATGTTCATTTTCATTTTTATCTCAGTTTTGATCTCAGATTTCAGTTTGAATCTTATAATCTTCAACTTTATCTTGCTCCTAATATTCATCTTAAACTCAATTTTGATCTATGTGGTAATATTGATTTTCAATCTTGATATTAATATTTATATTTATCTTGATCTTTTAATGATCAGGATGTTGATCTTGATTATGATCCATATTTGATGTTTATCATTTTGCAATCTTAATTTAATATTGATTTTGTTCATGATTATGATGTTGATCTTCATTTTAATCATGATTTCAAACTTCATCTTATGATATTCATCTTTATCTTCTTTTTAATCTTAATCTTAAACTCGATTTTGATCTTGTTTGTAAACTTGGTCTTCAATCTTGATATTGTTATTGATATTGATATTGATCTAATAATGATGAAAATTTTGAACTCGATTATGTTCTTTAATTGTTATCAATCTTATTCTCATTCTTAATTATAACATTGATCTTATTCTTGATAATTATGTTCATTTTCATTTTTATCTCAGTTTTGATCTCAGATTTTAGTTTTAATCTAATAATCTTCAATTTTATCTTACTCCTAATATTCATCTTAAACTCGATTTTGATCTATGTGGTAATATTGATTTTCAATCTTGATATAATATTTATATTTATCTTGGTCTTTTAATGATCAGGATGTTGTTCTTGATTATGATCCATATTTGTTGTTTATCATTTTGCAATCGTAATTTAATATTGATTTTGTTCATGATCATGATGTTGATCTTGATTTTAATTATGATTTCAATCTTTATCTTATGATATTCATCTTTATATTCTTTTTAATCTTAATCTTAAACTCGATTTTGATCTTGTTTTTAAACTTGGTCTTCAATCTTGATATTGTTATTGATATTGATATTGATCTAATAATGATGAAAATTTTGAACTCGATTATGTTCTTTAATTGTTATTAATCTTGTTATCATTCTTAATTATAACATTGATCTTATTCTTGATAATTATGTTCATTTTCATTTTTATCTCAGTTTTGATCTCAGATTTCAGTTTGAATCTTATAATCTTCAACTTTATCTTGCTCCTAATATTCATCTTAAACTCGATTTTGATCTATGTGGTAATATTGATTTTCAATCTTGATATTAATATTTATATTTATCTTGATCTTTTAATGATCAGGATGTTGATCTTGATTATGATCCATATTTGATGTTTATCATTTTGCAATCTTAATATAATATTAATTTTGTTCATGATTATGATGTTGATCTTCATTTTAATCATGATTTCAAACTTCATCTTATGATATTCATCTTTATCTTCTTTTTAATCTTAATCTTAAACTCGATTTTGATCTTGTTTGTAAACTTGGTCTTCAATCTTGATATTGTTATTGATATTGATATTGATCTAATAATGATGAAAATTTTGAACTCGATTATGTTCTTTAATTGTTATTAATCTTATTCTCATTCTTAATTATAACATTGATCTTATTCTTGATAATTATGTTCATTTTCATTTTTATCTCAGTTTTGATCTCAGATTTCAGTTTGAATCTTATAATCTTCAACTTTATCTTGCACCTAATATTCATCTTAAACTCGATTTTGATCTATGTGGTAATATTGATTTTCAATCTTGATATTAATATTTAAATTTATCTTGATCTTTTAATGATGAGGATGTTGATCTTGATTATGATCCATATTTGATGTTTATCATTTTGCAATCTTAATTTAATATTGATTTTGTTCATGATTATGATGTTGATCTTCATTTTAATCATGATTTCAAACTTCATCTTATGATATTCATCTTTATCTTCTTTTTAATCTTAATCTTAGACTCGATTTTGATCTTGTTTGTAAACTTGGTCTTCAATCTTGATATTGTTATTGATATTGATATTGATCTAATAATGATGAAAATTTTGAACTCGATTATGTTCTTTAATTGTTATTAATCTTATTATCATTCTTAATTATAACATTGATCTTATTCTTGATAATTATGTTCATTTTCATTTTTATCTCAGTTTTGATCTCAGATTTCAGTTTGAATCTTATAATCTTCAACTTTATCTTGCTCCTAATATTCATCTTAAACTCGATTTTGATCTATGTGGTAATATTGATTTTCAATCTTGATATTAATATTTAAATTTATCTTGATCTTTTAATGATGAGGATGTTGATCTTGATTATGATCCATATTTGATGTTTATCATTTTGCAATCTTAATATAATATTGATTTTGTTCATGATTATGATGTTGATCTTCATTTTAATCATGATTTCAAACTTCATCTATGATATTTATCTTTATCTTCTTTTTAATCTAAATCTTAAACTCGATTTTGATCTTGTTTGTAAACTTGGTCTTCAATCTTGATGTTGTTATTGATATTGATATTGATCTAATAATGATGAAAATTTTGAACTCGATTATGTTCTTTAATTGTTATTAATCTTATTCTCATTCTTAATTATAACATTGAACTTATTCTTGATAATTATGTTCATTTTCATTTTTATCTCAGTTTTGATCTCAGATTTCAGTTTGAATCTTATAATCTTCAACTTTATCTTGCTCCTAATATTCATCTTAAACTCGATTTTGATCTATGTGGTAATATTGATTTTCAATCTTGATATTAATATTTATATTTATCTTGATCTTTTAATGATCAGGATGTTGATCTTGATTATGATCCATATTTGATGTTTATCATTTTGCAATCTTAATATAATATTGATTTTGTTCATGATTATGATGTTGATCTTCATTTTAATCATGATTTCAAACTTCATCTTATGATATTCATCTTTATCTTCTTTTTAATCTTAATCTTAAACTCGATTTTGATCTTGTTTGTAAACTTGGTCTTCAATCTTGATATTGTTATTGATATTGATATTGATCTAATAATGATGAAAATTTTGAACTCGATTATGTTCTTTAATTGTTATTAATCTTATTCTCATTCTTAATTATAACATTGATCTTATTCTTGATAATTATGTTCATTTTCATTTTTATCTCAGTTTTGATCTCAGATTTCAGTTTGAATCTTATAATCTTCAACTTTATCTTGCACCTAATATTCATCTTAAACTCGATTTTGATCTATGTGGTAATATTGATTTTCAATCTTGATATTAATATTTAAATTTATCTTGATCTTTTAATAATGAGGATGTTGATCTTGATTATGATCCATATTTGATGTTTATCATTTTGCAATCTTAATTTAATATTGATTTTGTTCATGATTATGATGTTGATCTTCATTTTAATCATGATTTCAAACTTCATCTTACGATATTCATCTTTATCTTCTTTTTAATCTTAATCTTAAACTCGATTTTGATCTTTTTGTAAACTTGGTCTTCAATCTTGATATTGTTATTGATATTGATTTTGATCTAATAATGATGAAAATTTTTAACTCGATTATGATCTTTAATAGTTATTAATCTTATTCTCATTCTTAATTACAACATTGATCTTATTCTTGATAATTATGTACATTTTCTTTTTATCTCAGTTTTGATCTCAGATTTTAGTTTTAATCTAATAATCTTCAATTTTATCTTACTCCTAATATTCATCTTAAACTCGATTTTGATCTATGTGGTAATATTGATTTTCAATCTTGATATTAATATTTATATTTATCTTGATCTTTTAATGATCAGGATGTTGATCTTGATTATGATCCATATTTGATGTTTATCATTTTGCAATCTTAATATAATATTGATTTTGTTCATGATTATGATGTTGATCTTCATTTTAATCATGATTTCAAACTTCATCTTATGATATTTATCTTTATCTTCTTTTTAATCTAAATCTTAAACTCGATTTTGATCTTGTTTGTAAACTTGGTCTTCAATCTTGATGTTGTTATTGATATTGATATTGATCTAATAATGATGAAAATTTTGAACTCGATTATGTTCTTTAATTTTTATTAATCTTATTCTCATTTTTAATTATAACATTGATCTTATTCTTGATAATTATGTTCACTTTCATTTTTATCTCAGTTTTGATCTCAGATTTCAGTTTGAATCTTATAATCTTCAACTTTATCTTGCCCCTAATATTAATCTTAAACTCAATTTTGATCTATGTGGTAATATTGATTTTCAATCTTGATATTAATATTTATATTTATCTTGATCTTTTAATGATCAGGATGTTGATCTTGATTATGATCCATATTTGATGTTTATCATTTTGGAATCTTAATTTAATATTGATTTTGTTCATGATTATGATGTTGATCTTCATTTTAATCATGATTTCAAACTTCATCTTATGATATTCATCTTTATCTTCTTTTTAATCTTAATCTTAAACTCGATTTTGATCTTGTTTGTAAACTTGGTCTTCAATCTTGATATTGTTATTGATATTGATATTGATCTAATAATGATGAAAATTTTGAACTCGATTATTTACTTTAATTGTTATTAATCTTATTCTCATTCTTAATTATAACATTGATCTTATTCTTGATAATTATGTTCATTTTCATTTTTATCTCACTTTTGATCTCAGATTTCAGTTTGAATCTTATAATCTTCAACTTTATCTTGCACCTAATATTCATCTTAAACTCGATTTTGATCTATGTGGTAATATTGATTTTCAATCTTGATATTAATATTTAAATTTATCTTGATCTTTTAATGATGAGGATGTTGATCTTGATTATGATCCATATTTGATGTTTATCATTTTGCAATCTTAATTTAATATTGATTTTGTTCATGATTATGATGTTGATCTTCATTTTAATCATGATTTCAAACTTCATCTTATGATATTCATCTTTATCTTCTTTTTAATCTTAATCTTAAACTCGATTTTGATCTTGTTTGTAAACTTGGTCTTCAATCTTGATATTGTTATTGATATTGATTTTGATCTAATAATGATGAAAATTTCTAACTCGATTATGATCTTTAATAGTTATTAATCTTATTCTCATTCTTAATTACAACATTGATCTTATTCTTGATAATTATGTACATTTTCTTTTTATCTCAGTTTTGATCTCAGATTTTAGTTTTAATCTAATAATCTTCAATTTTATCTTGCTCCTAATATTCATCTTAAACTCGATTTTGATCTATGTGGTAATATTGATTTTCAATCTTGATATTAATATTTATATTTATCTTGATCTTTTAATGATCAGGATGTTGATCTTGATTATGATCCATATTTGATGTTTATCATTTTGCAATCTTAATTTAATATTGATTTTGTTCATGATTATGATGTTGATCTTCATTTTAATCATGATTTCAAACTTCATCTTATGATATTCATCTTTATCTTCTTTTTAATCTAAATCTTAAACTCGATTTTGATCTTGTTTGTAAACTTGGTCTTCAATCTTGATGTTGTTATTGATATTGATATTGATCTAATAATGATGAAAATTTTGAACTCGATTATGTTCTTTAATTTTTATTAATCTTATTCTCATTCTTAATTATAACATTGATCTTATTCTTGATAATTATGTTCATTTTCATTTTTATCTCAGTTTTGATCTCAGATTTCAGTTTGAATCTTATAATCTTCAACTTTATCTTGCTCCTAATATTAATCTTAAACTCAATTTTGATCTATGTGGTAATATTGATTTTCAATCTTGATATTAATATTTATATTTATCTTGATCTTTTAATGATCAGGATGTTGATCTTGATTATGATCCATATTTGATGTTTATCATTTTGGAATCTTAATTTAATATTGATTTTGTTCATGATTATGATGTTGATCTTCATTTTAATCATGATTTCAAACTTCATCTTATGATATTCATCTTTATCTTCTTTTTAATCTTAATCTTAAACTCGATTTTGATCTTGTTTGTAAACTTGGTCTTCAATCTTGATATTGTTATTGATATTGATATCGATCTAATAATGATGAAAATTTTGAACTCGATTATGTTCTTTAATTGTTATTAATCTTATTCTCATTCTTAATTATAACATTGATTTTATTCTTGATAATTATGTTCATTTTCATTTTTATCTCAGTTTTGATCTCAGATTTCAGTTTGAATCTTATAATCTTCAACTTTATCTTGCTCCTAATATTCATCTTAAACTCGATTTTGATCTATGTGGTAATATTGATTTTCAATCTTGATATTAATATTTAAATTTATCTTGATCTTTTAATGATGAGGATGTTGATCTTGATTATGATCCATATTTGATGTTTATCATTTTGCAATCTTAATATAATATTGATTTTGTTCATGATTATGATGTTGATCTTCATTTTAATCATGATTTCAAACTTCATCTTATGATATTTATCTTTATCTTCTTTTTAATCTAAATCTTAAACTCGATTTTGATCTTGTTTGTAAACTTGGTCTTCAATCTTGATGTTGTTATTGATATTTATATTGATCTAATAATGATGAAAATTTTGAACTCGATTATGTTCTTTAATTGTTATTAATCTTATTATCATTCTTAATTATAACATTGATCTTATTCTTGATAATTATGTTCATTTTCATTTTTATCTCAGTTTTGATCTCAGATTTCAGTTTGAATCTTATAATCTTCAACTTTATCTTGCTCCTAATATTCATCTTAAACTCAATTTTGATCTATGTGGTAATATTGATTTTCAATCTTGATATTAATATTTATATTTATCTTGATCTTTTAATGATCAGGATGTTGATCTTGATTATGATCCATATTTGATGTTTATCATTTTGCAATCTTAATTTAATATTGATTTTGTTCATGATTATGATGTTGATCTTCATTTTAATCATGATTTCAAACTTCATCTTATGATATTCATCTTTATCTTCTTTTTAATCTTAATCTTAAACTCGATTTTGATCTTGTTTGTAAACTTGGTCTTCAATCTTGATATTGTTATTGATATTGATATTGATCTAATAATGATGAAAATTTTGAACTCGATTATGTTCTTTAATTGTTATTAATCTTATTATCATTCTTAATTATAACATTGATCTTATTCTTGATAATTATGTTCATTTTCATTTTTATCTCAGTTTTGATCTCAGATTTCAGTTTGAATCTTATAATCTTCAACTTTATCTTACTCCTAATATTCATCTTAAACTCGATTTTGATCTATGTGGTAATATTGATTTTAAATCTTGATATAATATTTATATTTATCTTGGTCTTTTAATGATCAGGATGTTGATCTTGATTATGATCCATATTTGATGTTTATCATTTTGCAATCTTAATTTAATATTGATTTTGTTCATGATCATGATGTTGATCTTGATTTTAATTATGATTTCAATCTTTATCTTATGATATTCATCTTTATCTTCTTTTTAATCTTAATCTTAAACTCGATTTTGATCTTGTTTGTAAACTTGGTCTTCAATCTTGATATTGTTATTGATATTGATATTGATCTAATAATGATGAAAATTTTGAACTCGACTATGTTCTTTAATTGTTATTAATCTTATTATCATTCTTAATTATAACATTGATCTTATTCTTGATAATTATGTTCATTTTCATTTTTATCTCAGTTTTGATCTCAGATTTCAGTTTGAATCTTATAATCTTCAACTTTATCTTGCTCCTAATATTCATCTTAAACTCGATTTTGATCTATGTGGTAATATTGATTTTCAATCTTGATATTAATATTTAAATTTATCTTGATCTTTTAATGATGAGGATGTTGATCTTGATTATGATCCATATTTGATGTTTATCATTTTGCAATCTTAATTTAATATTGATTTTGTTCATGATTATGATGTTGATCTTCATTTTAATCATGATTTCAAACTTCATCTTATGATATTCATCTTTATCTTCTTTTTAATCTTAATCTTAAACTCGATTTTGATCTTGTTTGTAAACTTGGTCTTCAATCTTGATATTGTTATTGATATTGATTTTGATCTAATAATGATGAAAATTTTTAACTCGATTTTGATCTTTAATAGTTATTAATCTTATTCTCATTCTTAATTACAACATTGATCTTATTCTTGATAATTATGTACATTTTCTTTTTATCTCAGTTTTGATCTCAGATTTTAGTTTTAATCTAATAATCTTCAATTTTATCTTACTCCTAATATTCATCTTAAACTCGATTTTGATCTATGTGGTAATATTGATTTTCAATCTTGATATTAATATTTATATTTATCTTGATCTTTTAATGATCAGGATGTTGATCTTGATTATGATCCATATTTGATGTTTATCATTTTGCAATCTTAATATAATATTGATTTTGTTCATGATTATGATGTTGATCTTCATTTTAATCATGATTTCAAACTTCATCTTATGATATTTATCTTTATCTTCTTTTTAATCTAAATCTTAAACTCGATTTTGATCTTGTTTGTAAACTTGGTCTTCAATCTTGATATTGTTATTGATATTGATATTGATCTAATAATGATGAAAATTTTGAACTCGATTATGTTCTTTAATTTTTATTAATCTTATTCTCATTCTTAATTATAACATTGATCTTATTCTTGATAATTATGTTCATTTTCATTTTTATCTCAGTTTTGATCTCAGATTTCAGTTTGAATCTTATAATCTTCAACTTTATCTTGCTCCTAATATTAATCTTAAACTCAATTTTGATCTATGTGGTAATATTGATTTTCAATCTTGATATTAATATATATATTTATCTTGATCTTTTAATGATCAGGATGTTGATCTTGATTATGATCCATATTTGATGTTTATCATATTGGAATCTTAATTTAATATTGATTTTGTTCATGATTATGATGTTGATCTTCATTTTAATCATGATTTCAAACTTCATCTTATGATATTCATCTTTATCTTCTTTTTAATCTTAATCTTAAACTCGATTTTGATCTTGTTTGTAAACTTGGTCTTCAATCTTGATATTGTTATTGATATTGATATTGATCTAATAATGATGAAAATTTTGAACTCGACTATGTTCTTTAATTGTTATTAATCTTATTATCATTCTTAATTATAACTTTGATCTTATTCTTGATAATTATGTTCATTTTCATTTTTATCTCAGTTTTGATCTCAGATTTCAGTTTGAATCTTATAATCTTCAACATTATCTTGCTCCTAATATTCATCTTAAACTCGATTTTGATCTATGTGGTAATATTGATTTTCAATCTTGATATTAATATTTAAATTTATCTTGATCTTTTAATGATGAGGATGTTGATCTTGATTATGATCCATATTTGATGTTTATCATTTTGCAATCTTAATTTAATATTGATTTTGTTCATGATTATGATGTTGATCTTCATTTTAATCATGATTTCAAACTTCATCTTATGATATTCATCTTTATCTTCTTTTTAATCTTAATCTTAAACTCGATTTTGATCTTGTTTGTAAACTTGGTCTTCAATCTTGATATTGTTATTGATATTGATTTTGATCTAATAATGATGAAAATTTTTAACTCGATTTTGATCTTTAATAGTTATTAATCTTATTCTCATTCTTAATTACAACATTGATCTTATTCTTGATAATTATGTACATTTTCTTTTTATCTCAGTTTTGATCTCAGATTTTAGTTTTAATCTAATAATCTTCAATTTTATCTTACTCCTAATATTCATCTTAAACTCGATTTTGATCTATGTGGTAATATTGATTTTCAATCTTGATATTAATATTTATATTTATCTTGATCTTTTAATGATCAGGATGTTGATCTTGATTATGATCCATATTTGATGTTTATCATTTTGCAATCTTAATATAATATTGATTTTGTTCATGATTATGATGTTGATCTTCATTTTAATCATGATTTCAAACTTCATCTTATGATATTTATCTTTATCTTCTTTTTAATCTAAATCTTAAACTCGATTTTGATCTTGTTTGTAAACTTGGTCTTCAATCTTGATATTGTTATTGATATTGATATTGATCTAATAATGATGAAAATTTTGAACTCGATTATGTTCTTTAATTTTTATTAATCTTATTCTCATTCTTAATTATAACATTGATCTTATTCTTGATAATTATGTTCATTTTCATTTTTATCTCAGTTTTGATCTCAGATTTCAGTTTGAATCTTATAATCTTCAACTTTATCTTGCTCCTAATATTAATCTTAAACTCAATTTTGATCTATGTGGTAATATTGATTTTCAATCTTGATATTAATATATATATTTATCTTGATCTTTTAATGATCAGGATGTTGATCTTGATTATGATCCATATTTGATGTTTATCATATTGGAATCTTAATTTAATATTGATTTTGTTCATGATTATGATGTTGATCTTCATTTTAATCATGATTTCAAACTTCATCTTATGATATTCTTCTTTATCTTCTTTTTAATCTTAATCTTAAACTCGATTTTGATCTTGTTTGTAAACTTGGTCTTCAATCTTGATATTGTTATTGATATTGATATTGATCTAATAATGATGAAAATTTTGAACTCGATTATGTTCTTTAATTGTTATTAATCTTATTATCATTCTTAATTATAACATTGATCTTATTCTTGATAATTATGTTCATTTTCATTTTTATCTCAGTTTTGATCTCAGATTTCAGTTTGAATCTTATAATCTTCAACTTTATCTTGCTCCTAATATTCATCTTAAACTCAATTTTGATCTATGTGGTAATATTGATTTTCAATCTTGATATTAATATTTATATTTATCTTGATCTTTTAATGATCAGGATGTTGATCTTGATTATGATCCATATTTGATGTTTATCATTTTGCAATCTTAATTTAATATTGATTTTGTTCATGATTATGATGTTGATCTTCATTTTAATCATGATTTCAAACTTCATCTTATGATATTCATCTTTATCTTCTTTTTAATCTTAATCTTAAACTCGATTTTGATCTTGTTTGTAAACTTGGTCTTCAATCTTGATATTGTTATTGATATTGATATTGATCTAATAATGATGAAAATTTTGAACTCGATTATGTTATTTAATTGTTATTAATCTTATTATCATTCTTAATTATAACATTGATCTTATTCTTGATAATTATGTTCATTTTCATTTTTATCTCAGTTTTGATCTCAGATTTCAGTTTGAATCTTATAATCTTCAACTTTATCTTACTCCTAATATTCATCTTAAACTCGATTTTGATCTATGTGGTAATATTGATTTTAAATCTTGATATAATATTTATATTTATCTTGGTCTTTTAATGATCAGGATGTTGATCTTGATTATGATCCATATTTGATGTTTATCATTTTGCAATCTTAATTTAATATTGATTTTGTTCATGATCATGATGTTGATCTTGATTTTAATTATGATTTCAATCTTTATCTTATGATATTCATCTTTATCTTCTTTTTAATCTTAATCTTAAACTCGATTTTGATCTTGTTTGTAAACTTGGTCTTCAATCTTGATATTGTTATTGATATTGATATTGATCTAATAATGATGAAAATTTTGAACTCGATTATGTTCTTTAATTATTATTAATCTTATTCTCATTCTTAATTATAACATTGATCTTATTCTTGATAATTATGTTCATTTTCATTTTTATCTCAGTTTTGATCTCAGATTTCAGTTTGAATCTTATAATCTTCAACTTTATCTTGCTCCTAATATTCATCTTAAACTCGATTTTGATCTATGTGGTAATATTGATTTTCAATCTTGATATTAATATTTATATTTATCTTTATCTTTTAATGATCAGGATGTTGATCTTGATTATGATCCATATTTGATGTTTATCATTTTGCAATCTTAATTTAATATTGATTTTGTTCATGATCATGATGTTGATCTTGATTTTAATTATGATTTCAATCTTTATCTTATGATATTCATCTTTATCTTCTTTTTAATCTTAATCTTAAACTCGATTTTGATCTTGTTTGTAAACTTGGTCTTCAATCTTGATATTGTTATTGATATTGATATTGATCTAATAATGATGAAAATTTTGAACTCGATTATGTTCTTTAATTGTTATTAATCTTATTCTCATTCTTAATTATAACATTGATCTTATTCTTGATAATTATGTTCATTTTCATTTTTATCTCAGTTTTGATCTCAGATTTCAGTTTGAATCTTATAATCTTCAACTTTATCTTGCTCCTAATATTCATCTTAAACTCGATTTTGATCTATGTGGTAATATTGATTTTCAATCTTGATATTAATATTTATATTTATCTTGATCTTTTAATGATCAGGATGTTGATCTTGATTATGATCCATATTTGATGTTTATCATTTTGCAATCTTAATTTAATATTGATTTTGTTCATGATTATGATGTTGATCTTCATTTTAATCATGATTTCAAACTTCATCTTATGATATTCATCTTTATCTTCTTTTTAATCTTAATCTTAAACTCGATTTTGATCTTGTTTGTAAACTTGGTCTTCAATCTTGATATTGTTATTGATATTGATATTGATCTAATAATGATGAAAATTTTGAACTCGATTATGTTCTTTAATTGTTATTAATCTTATTCTCATTCTTAATTATAACATTGATCTTATTCTTGATAATTATGTTCATTTTCATTTTTATCTCAGTTTTGATATCAGATTTCAGTTTGAATCTTATAATCTTCAACTTTATCTTGCTCCTAATATTCATCTTAAACTCGATTTTGATCTATGTGGTAATATTGATTTTCAATCTTGATATTAATATTTAAATTTATCTTGATCTTTTAATGATGAGGATGTTGATCTTGATTATGATCCATATTTGATGTTTATCATTTTGCAATCTTAATATAATATTGATTTTGTTCATGATTATGATGTTGATCTTCATTTTAATCATGATTTCAAACTTCATCTTATGATATTTATCTTTATCTTCTTTTTAATCTAAATCTTAAACTCGATTTTGATCTTGTTTGTAAACTTGGTCTTCAATCTTGATGTTGTTATTGATATTGATATTGATCTAATAATGATGAATATTTTGAACTCGATTATGTTCTTTAATTGTTATTAATCTTATTCTCATTCTTAATTATAACATTGAACTTATTCTTGATAATTATGTTCATTTTCATTTTTATCTCAGTTTTGATCTCAGATTTCAGTTTGAATCTTATAATCTTCAACTTTATCTTGCTCCTAATATTCATCTTAAACTCGATTTTGATCTATGTGGTAATATTGATTTTCAATCTTGATATTAATATTTATATTTATCTTGATCTTTTAATGATCAGGATGTTGATCTTGATTATGATCCATATTTGATGTTTATCATTTTGCAATCTTAATATAATATTGATTTTGTTCATGATTATGATGTTGATCTTCATTTTAATCATGATTTCAAACTTCATCTTATGATATTCATCTTTATCTTCTTTTTAATCTTAATCTTAAACTCGATTTTGATCTTGTTTGTAAACTTGGTCTTCAATCTTGATATTGTTATTGATATTGATATTGATCTAATAATGATGAAATTTTTGAACTCGATTATGTTCTTTAATTGTTATTAATCTTATTCTCATTCTTAATTATAACATTGATCTTATTCTTGATAATTATGTTCATTTTCATTTTTATCTCAGTTTTGATCTCAGATTTCAGTTTGAATCTTATAATCTTCAACTTTATCTTGCACCTAATATTCATCTTAAACTCGATTTTGATCTATGTGGTAATATTGATTTTCAATCTTGATATTAATATTTAAATTTATCTTGATCTTTTAATGATGAGGATGTTGATCTTGATTATGATCCATATTTGATGTTTATCATTTTGCAATCTTAATTTAATATTGATTTTGTTCATGATTATGATGTTGATCTTCATTTTAATCATGATTTCAAACTTCATCTTATGATATTCATCTTTATCTTCTTTTTAATCTTAATCTTAGACTCGATTTTGATCTTGTTTGTAAACTTGGTCTTCAATCTTGATATTGTTATTGATATTGATATTGATCTAATAATGATGAAAATTTTGAACTCGATTATGTTCTTTAATTGTTATTAATCTTATTATCATTCTTAATTATAACATTGATCTTATTCTTGATAATTATGTTCATTTTCATTTTTATCTCAGTTTTGATCTCAGATTTCAGTTTGAATCTTATAATCTTCAACTTTATCTTGCTCCTAATATTCATCTTAAACTCGATTTTGATCTATGTGGTAATATTGATTTTCAATCTTGATATTAATATTTATATTTATCTTGATCTTTTAATGATGAGGATGTTGATCTTGATTATGATCCATATTTGATGTTTATCATTTTGGAATCTTAATTTAATATTGATTTTGTTCATGATTATGATGTTGATCTTCATTTTAATCATGATTTCAAACTTCATCTTATGATATTCATCTTTATCTTCTTTTTAATCTTAATCTTAAACTCGATTTTGATCTTGTTTGTAAACTTGGTCTTCAATCTTGATATTGTTATTGATATTGATATTGATCTAATAATGATGAAAATTTTGAACTCGATTATGTTCTTTAATTGTTATTAATCTTATTCTCATTCTTAATTATAATAACATTGATCTTATTCTTGATAATTATGTTCATTTTCATTTTTATCTCAGTTTTGATCTCAGATTTCAGTTTGAATCTTATAATCTTCAACTTTATCTTGCTCCTAATATTCATCTTAAACTCAATTTTGATCTATGTGGTAATATTGATTTTCAATCTTGATATAATATTTATATTTATCTTGCTCTTTTAATGATCAGGATGTTGATCTTGATTATGATCCATATTTGATGTTTATCATTTTGCAATCTTAATTTAATATTGATTTTGTTCATGATCATGATGTTGATCTTGATTTTAATTATGATTTCAATCTTTATCTTATGATATTCATCTTTATCTTCTTTTTAATCTTAATCTTAAACTCGATTTTGATCTTGTTTGTAAACTTGGTCTTCAATCTTGATATTGTTATTAATATTGATATTGATCTAATAATGATGAAAATTTTGAACTCGATTATGTTCTTTAATTGTTATTAATCTTATTATCATTCTTAATTATAACATTGATCTTATTCTTGATAATTATGTTCATTTTCATTTTTATCTCAGTTTTGATCTCAGATTTCAGTTTGAATCTTATAATCTTCAACTTTATCTTGCTCCTAATATTCATCTTAAACTCGATTTTGATCTATGTGGTAATATTGATTTTCAATCTTGATATTAATATTTATATTTATCTTGATCTTTTAATAATCAGGATGTTGATCTTGATTATGATCCATATTTGATGTTTATCATTTTGGAATCTTAATTTAATATTGATTTTGTTCATGATTATGATGTTGATCTTCATTTTAATCATGATTTCAAACTTCATCTTATGATATTCATCTTTATCTTCTTTTTAATCTTAATCTTAAACTCGATTTTGATCTTGTTTGCAAACTTGGTCTTCAATCTTGATATTGTTATTGATATTGATATTGATCTAATAATGATGAAAATTTTGAACTCGATTATGTTCTTTAATTATTATTAATCTTATTCTCATTCTTAATTATAACATTGATCTTATTCTTGATAATTATGTTCATTTTCATTTTTATCTCAGTTTTGATCTCAGATTTCAGTTTGAATCTTATAATCTTCAACTTTATCTTGCTCCTAATATTCATCTTAAACTCGATTTTGATCTATGTGGTAATATTGATTTTCAATCTTGATATTAATATTTAAATTTATCTTGATCTTTTAATGATGAGGATGTTGATCTTGATTATGATCCATATTTGATGTTTATCATTTTGCAATCTTAATATAATATTGATTTTGTTCATGATTATGATGTTGATCTTCATTTTAATCATGATTTCAAACTTCATCTTATGATATTTATCTTTATCTTCTTTTTAATCTAAATCTTAAACTCGATTTTGATCTTGTTTGTAAACTTGGTCTTCAATCTTGATGTTGTTATTGATATTGATATTGATCTAATAATGATGAAAATTTTGAACTCGATTATGTTCTTTAATTGTTATTAATCTTATTATCATTCTTAATTATAACATTGATCTTATTCTTGATAATTATGTTCATTTTCATTTTTATCTCAGTTTTGATCTCAGATTTCAGTTTGAATCTTATAATCTTCAACTTTATCTTGCTCCTAATATTCATCTTAAACTCAATTTTGATCTATGTGGTAATATTGATTTTCAATCTTGATATTAATATTTATATTTATCTTGATCTTTTAATGATCAGGATGTTGATCTTGATTATGATCCATATTTGATGTTTATCATTTTGCAATCTTAATTTAATGTTGATTTTGTTCATGATTATGATGTTGATCTTCATTTTAATCATGATTTCAAACTTTATCTTATGATATTCATCTTTATCTTCTTTTTAATCTTAATCTTGAACTCAATTTTGATCTTGTTTGTAAACTTGGTCTTCAATCTTGATATTGTTATTGATATTGATATTGATCTAATAATGATGAAAATTTTGAACTCGATTATGTTCTTTAATTGTTATTAATCTTATTATCATTCTTAATTATAACATTGATCTTATTCTTGATAATTATGTTCATTTTCATTTTTATCTCAGTTTTGATCTCAGATTTCAGTTTGAATCTTATAATCTTCAACTTTATCTTGCTCCTAATATTCATCTTTAACTCGATTTTGATCTATGTGGTAATATTGATTTTAAATCTTGATATAATATTTATATTTATCTTGGTCTTTTAATGATCAGGATGTTGATCTTGATTATGATCCATATTTGATGTTTATCATTTTGCAATCTTAATTTAATATTGATTTTGTTAATGATCATGATGTTGATCTTGATTTTAATTATGATTTCAATCTTTATCTTATGATATTCATCTTTATCTTCTTTTTAATCTTAATCTTAAACTCGATTTTGATCTTGTTTGTAAACTTGGTCTTCAATCTTGATATTGTTATTGATATTGATAATGATCTAATAATGATGAAAATTTTGAACTCGATTATGTTCTTTAATTGTTATTAATCTTATTATCATTCTTAATTATAACATTGATCTTATTCTTGATAATTATGTTCATTTTCATTTTTATCTCAGTTTTGATCTCAGATTTCAGTTTGAATCTTATAATCTTCAACTTTATCTTGCTCCTAATATTCATCTTAAACTCGATTTTGATCTATGTGGTAATATTGATTTTCAATCTTGATATTAATATTTATATTTATCTTGATCTTTTAATGATCAGGATGTTGATCTTGATTATGATCCATATTTGATGTTTATCATTTTGGAATCTTAATTTAATATTCATTTTGTTCATGATTATGATGTTGATCTTCATTTTAATCATGATTTCAAACTTCATCTTATGATATTCATCTTTATCTTCTTTTTAATCTTAATCTTAAACTCGATTTTGATCTTGTTTGTAAACTTGGTCTTCAATCTTGATATTGTTATTGATATTGATATTGATCTAATAATGATGAAAATTTTGAACTCGATTATGTTCTTTAATTGTTATTAATCTTATTCTCATTCTTAATTATAACATTGATCTTATTCTTGATAATTATGTTCATTTTCATTTTTATCTCAGTTTTGATCTCAGATTTCAGTTTGAATCTTATAATCTTCAAATTTATCTTGCTCCTAATATTCATCTTAAACTCAATTTTGATCTATGTGGTAATATTGATTTTCAATCTTGATATTAATATTTAAATTTATCTTGATCTTTTAATGATGAGGATGTTGATCTTGATTATGATCCATATTTGATGTTTATCATTTTGCAATCTTAATATAATATTGATTTTGTTCATGATTATGATGTTGATCTTCATTTTAATCATGATTTCAAACTTCATCTTATGATATTTATCTTTATCTTCTTTTTAATCTAAATCTTAAACTCGATTTTGATCTTGTTTGTAAACTTGGTCTTCAATCTTGATGTTGTTATTGATATTGATATTGATCTAATAATGATGAAAATTTTGAACTCGATTATGTTCTTTAATTGTTATTAATCTTATTATCATTCTTAATTATAACATTGATCTTATTCTTGATAATTATGTTCATTTTCATTTTTATCTCAGTTTTGATCTCAGATTTCAGTTTGAATCTTATAATCTTCAACTTTATCTTGCTCCTAATATTCATCTTAAACTCAATTTTGATCTATGTGGTAATATTGATTTTCAATCTTGATATTAATATTTATATTTATCTTGATCTTTTAATGATCAGGATGTTGATCTTGATTATGATCCATATTTGATGTTTATCATTTTGCAATCTTAATTTAATATTGATTTTGTTCATGATTATGATGTTGATCTTCATTTTAATCATGATTTCAAACTTCATCTTATGATATTCATCTTTATCTTCTTTTTAATCTTAATCTTAAACTCGATTTTGATCTTGTTTGTAAACTTGGTCTTCAATCTTGATATTGTTATTGATATTGATATTGATCTAATAATGATGAAAATTTTGAACTCGATTATGTTCTTTAATTGTTATTAATCTTATTATCATTCTTAATTATAACATTGATCTTATTCTTGATAATTATGTTCATTTTCATTTTTATCTCAGTTTTGATCTCAGATTTCAGTTTGAATCTTATAATCTTCAACTTTATCTTGCTCCTAATATTCATCTTAAACTCGATTTTGATCTATGTGGTAATATTGATTTTAAATCTTGATATAATATTTATATTTATCTTGGTCTTTTAATGATCAGGATGTTGATCTTGATTATGATCCATATTTGATGTTTATCATTTTGCAATCTTAATTTAATATTGATTTTGTTCATGATCATGATGTTGATCTTGATTTTAATTATGATTTCAATCTTTATCTTATGATATTCATCTTTATCTTCTTTTTAATCTTAATCTTAAACTCGATTTTGATCTTGTTTGTAAACTTGGTCTTCAATCTTGATATTGTTATTGATATTGATATTGATCTAATAATGATGAAAATTTTGAACTCGATTATGTTCTTTAATTGTTATTAATCTTATTATCATTCTTAATTATAACATTGATCTTATTCTTGATAATTATGTTCATTTTCATTTTTATCTCAGTTTTGATCTCAGATTTCAGTTTGAATCTTATAATCTTCAACTTTATCTTGCTCCTAATATTCATCTTAAACTCGATTTTGATCTATGTGGTAATATTGATTTTAAATCTTGATATAATATTTATATTTATCTTGGTCTTTTAATGATCAGGATGTTGATCTTGATTATAATCCATATTTGATGTTTATCATTTTGCAATCTTAATTTAATATTGATTTTGTTCATGATCATGATGTTGATCTTGATTTTAATTATGATTTCAATCTTTATCTTATGATATTCATCTTTATCTTCTTTTTAATCTTAATCTTAAACTCGATTTTGATCTTGTTTGTAAACTTGGTCTTCAATCTTGATATTGTTATTGATATTGATATTGATCTAATAATGATGAAAATTTTGAACTTGATTATGTTCTTTAATTGTTATTAATCTTATTATCATTCTTAATTATAACATTGATCTTATTCTTGATAATTATTTTCATTTTCATTTTTATCTCAGTTTTGATCTCAGATTTCAGTTTGAATCTTATAATCTTCAACTTTATCTTGCTCCTAATATTCATCTTAAACTCGATTTTGATCTATGTGGTAATATTGATTTTCAATCTTGATATTAATATTTAAATTTATCTTGATCTTTTAATGATGAGGATGTTGATCTTGATTATGATCCATATTTGATGTTTATCATTTTGCAATCTTAATATAATATTGATTTTGTTCATGATTATGATGTTGATCTTCATTTTAATCATGATTTCAAACTTCATCTTATGATATTTATCTTTATCTTCTTTTTAATCTAAATCTTAAACTCGATTTTGATCTTGTTTGTAAACTTGGTCTTCAATCTTGATGTTGTTATTGATATTGATATTGATCTAATAATGATGAAAATTTTGAACTCGATTATGTTCTTTAATTGTTATTAATCTTATTATCATTCTTAATTATAACATTGATCTTATTCTTGATAATTATGTTCATTTTCATTTTTATCTCAGTTTTGATCTCAGATTTCAGTTTGAATCTTATAATCTTCAACTTTATCTTGCTCCTAATATTAATCTTAAACTCAATTTTGATCTATGTGGTAATATTGATTTTCAATCTTGATATTAATATATATATTTATCTTGATCTTTTAATGATCAGGATGTTGATCTTGATTATGATCCATATTTGATGTTTATCATATTGGAATCTTAATTTAATATTGATTTTGTTCATGATTATGATGTTGATCTTCATTTTAATCATGATTTCAAACTTCATCTTATGATATTCTTCTTTATCTTCTTTTTAATCTTAATCTTAAACTCGATTTTGATCTTGTTTGTAAACTTGGTCTTCAATCTTGATATTGTTATTGATATTGATATTGATCTAATAATGATGAAAATTTTGAACTCGATTATGTTCTTTAATTGTTATTAATCTTATTCTCATTCTTAATTATAACATTGATCTTATTCTTGATAATTATGTTCATTTTCATTTTTATCTCAGTTTTGATCTCAGATTTCAGTTTGAATCTTATAATCTTCAACTTTATCTTGCTCCTAATATTCATCTTAAACTCGATTTTGATCTATGTGGTAATATTGATTTTCAATCTTGATATTAATATTTAAATTTATCTTGATCTTTTAATGATGAGGATGTTGATCTTGATTATGATCCATATTTGATGTTTATCATTTTGCAATCTTAATATAATATTGATTTTGTTCATGATTATGATGTTGATCTTCATTTTAATCATGATTTCAAACTTCATCTTATGATATTTATCTTTATCTTCTTTTTAATCTAAATCTTAAACTCGATTTTGATCTTGTTTGTAAACTTGGTCTTCAATCTTGATATTGTTATTGATATTGATATTGATCTAATAATGATGAAAATTTTGAACTCGATTATGTTCTTTAATTTTTATTAATCTTATTCTCATTCTTAATTATAACATTGATCTTATTCTTGATAATTATGTTCATTTTCATTTTTATCTCAGTTTTGATCTCAGATTTCAGTTTGAATCTTATAATCTTCAACTTTATCTTGCTCCTAATATTAATCTTAAACTCAATTTTGATCTATGTGGTAATATTGATTTTCAATCTTGATATTAATATATATATTTATCTTGATCTTTTAATGATCAGGATGTTGATCTTGATTATGATCCATATTTGATGTTTATCATATTGGAATCTTAATTTAATATTGATTTTGTTCATGATTATGATGTTGATCTTCATTTTAATCATGATTTCAAACTTCATCTTATGATATTCTTCTTTATCTTCTTTTTAATCTTAATCTTAAACTCGATTTTGATCTTGTTTGTAAACTTGGTCTTCAATCTTGATATTGTTATTGATATTGATATTGATCTAATAATGATGAAAATTTTGAACTCGATTATGTTCTTTAATTGTTATTAATCTTATTCTCATTCTTAATTATAAAATTGATCTTATTCTTGATAATTATGTTCATTTTCATTTTTATCTCAGTTTTGATCTCAGATTTCAGTTTGAATCTTATAATCTTCAACTTTATCTTGCTCCTAATATTCATCTTAAACTCGATTTTGATCTATGTGGTAATATTGATTTTCAATCTTGATATTAATATTTAAATTTATCTTGATCTTTTAATGATGAGGATGTTGATCTTGATTATGATCCATATTTGATGTTTATCATTTTGCAATCTTAATATAATATTGATTTTGTTCATGATTATGATGTTGATCTTCATTTTAATCATGATTTCAAACTTCATCTTATGATATTTATCTTTATCTTCTTTTTAATCTAAATCTTAAACTCGATTTTGATCTTGTTTGTAAACTTGGTCTTCAATCTTGATGTTGTTATTGATATTGATATTGATCTAATAATGATGAAAATTTTGAACTCGATTATGTTCTTTAATTGTTATTAATCTTATTATCATTCTTAATTATAACATTGATCTTATTCATGATAATTATGTTCATTTTCATTTTTATCTCAGTTTTGATCTCAGATTTCAGTTTGAATCTTATAATCTTCAACTTTATCTTGCTCCTAATATTCATCTTAAACTCAATTTTGATCTATGTGGTAATATTGATTTTCAATCTTGATATTAATATTTATATTTATCTTGATCTTTTAATGATGAGGATGTTGATCTTGATTATGATCCATATTTGATGTTTATCATTTTGCAATCTTAATATAATATTGATTTTGTTCATGATTATGATGTTGATCTTCATTTTAATCATGATTTCAAACTTCATCTTATGATATTTATCTTTATCTTCTTTTTAATCTAAATCTTAAACTCGATTTTGATCTTGTTTGTAAACTTGGTCTTCAATCTTGATGTTGTTATTGATATTGATATTGATCTAATAATGATGAAAATTTTGAACTCGATTATGTTCTTTAATTGTTATTAATCTTATTATCATTCTTAATTATAACATTGATCTTATTCTTGATAATTATGTTCATTTTCATTTTTATCTCAGTTTTGATCTCAGATTTCAGTTTGAATCTTATAATCTTCAACTTTATCTTGCTCCTAATATTCATCTTAAACTCAATTTTGATCTATGTGGTAATATTGATTTTCAATCTTGATATTAATATTTATATTTATCTTGATCTTTTAATGATGAGGATGTTGATCTTGATTATGATCCATATTTGATGTTTATCATTTTGCAATCTTAATTTAATGTTGATTTTGTTCATGATTATGATGTTGATCTTCATTTTAATCATGATTTCAAACTTTATCTTATGATATTCATCTTTATCTTCTTTTTAATCTTAATCTTGAACTCAATTTTGATCTTGTTTGTAAACTTGGTCTTCAATCTTGATATTGTTATTGATATTGATATTGATCTAATAATGATGAAAATTTTGAACTCGATTATGTTCTTTAATTGTTATTAATCTTATTATCATTCTTAATTATAACATTGATCTTATTCTTGATAATTATGTTCATTTTCATTTTTATCTCAGTTTTGATCTCAGATTTCAGTTTGAATCTTATAATCTTCAACTTTATCTTGCTCCTAATATTCATCTTTAACTCGATTTTGATCTATGTGGTAATATTGATTTTAAATCTTGATATAATATTTATATTTATCTTGGTCTTTTAATGATCAGGATGTTGATCTTGATTATGATCCATATTTGATGTTTATCATTTTGCAATCTTAATTTAATATTGATTTTGTTCATGATCATGATGTTGATCTTGATTTTAATTATGATTTCAATCTTTATCTTATGATATTCATCTTTATCTTCTTTTTAATCTTAATCTTAAACTCGATTTTGATCTTGTTTGTAAACTTGGTCTTCAATCTTGATATTGTTATTGATATTGATAATGATCTAATAATGATGAAAATTTTGAACTCGATTATGTTCTTTAATTGTTATTAATCTTATTATCATTCTTAATTATAACATTGATCTTATTCTTGATAATTATGTTCATTTTCATTTTTATCTCAGTTTTGATCTCAGATTTCAGTTTGAATCTTATAATCTTCAACTTTATCTTGCTCCTAATATTCATCTTAAACTCGATTTTGATCTATGTGGTAATATTGATTTTAAATCTTGATATAATATTTATATTTATCTTGGTCTTTTAATGATCAGGATGTTGATCTTGATTATGATCCATATTTGATGTTTATCATTTTGCAATCTTAATTTAATATTGATTTTGTTCATGATCATGATGTTGATCTTGATTTTAATTATGATTTCAATCTTTATCTTATGATATTCATCTTTATCTTCTTTTTAATCTTAATCTTAAACTCGATTTTGATCTTGTTTGTAAACTTGGTCTTCAATCTTGATATTGTTATTGATATTGATATTGATCTAATAATGATGAAAATTTTGAACTCGATTATGTTCTTTAATTGTTATTAATCTTATTATCATTCTTAATTATAACATTGATCTTATTCTTGATAATTATGTTCATTTTCATTTTTATCTCAGTTTTGATCTCAGATTTCAGTTTGAATCTTATAATCTTCAACTTTATCTTGCTCCTAATATTCATCTTAAACTCGATTTTGATCTATGTGGTAATATTGATTTTAAATCTTGATATAATATTTATATTTATCTTGGTCTTTTAATGATCAGGATGTTGATCTTGATTATGATCCATATTTGATGTTTATCATTTTGCAATCTTAATTTAATATTGATTTTGTTCATGATCATGATGTTGATCTTGATTTTAATTATGATTTCAATCTTTATCTTATGATATTCATCTTTATCTTCTTTTTAATCTTAATCTTAAACTCGATTTTGATCTTGTTTGTAAACTTGGTCTTCAATCTTGATATTGTTATTGATATTGATATTGATCTAATAATGATGAAAATTTTGAACTTGATTATGTTCTTTAATTGTTATTAATCTTATTATCATTCTTAATTATAACATTGATCTTATTCTTGATAATTATTTTCATTTTCATTTTTATCTCAGTTTTGATCTCAGATTTCAGTTTGAATCTTATAATCTTCAACTTTATCTTGCTCCTAATATTCATCTTAAACTCGATTTTGATCTATGTGGTAATATTGATTTTCAATCTTGATATTAATATTTAAATTTATCTTGATCTTTTAATGATGAGGATGTTGATCTTGATTATGATCCATATTTGATGTTTATCATTTTGCAATCTTAATATAATATTGATTTTGTTCATGATTATGATGTTGATCTTCATTTTAATCATGATTTCAAACTTCATCTTATGATATTTATCTTTATCTTCTTTTTAATCTAAATCTTAAACTCGATTTTGATCTTGTTTGTAAACTTGGTCTTCAATCTTGATGTTGTTATTGATATTGATATTGATCTAATAATGATGAAAATTTTGAACTCGATTATGTTCTTTAATTGTTATTAATCTTATTATCATTCTTAATTATAACATTGATCTTATTCATGATAATTATGTTCATTTTCATTTTTATCTCAGTTTTGATCTCAGATTTCAGTTTGAATCTTATAATCTTCAACTTTATCTTGCTCCTAATATTCATCTTAAACTCAATTTTGATCTATGTGGTAATATTGATTTTCAATCTTGATATTAATATTTATATTTATCTTGATCTTTTAATGATGAGGATGTTGATCTTGATTATGATCCATATTTGATGTTTATCATTTTGCAATCTTAATATAATATTGATTTTGTTCATGATTATGATGTTGATCTTCATTTTAATCATGATTTCAAACTTCATCTTATGATATTTATCTTTATCTTCTTTTTAATCTAAATCTTAAACTCGATTTTGATCTTGTTTGTAAACTTGGTCTTCAATCTTGATGTTGTTATTGATATTGATATTGATCTAATAATGATGAAAATTTTGAACTCGATTATGTTCTTTAATTGTTATTAATCTTATTATCATTCTTAATTATAACATTGATCTTATTCTTGATAATTATGTTCATTTTCATTTTTATCTCAGTTTTGATCTCAGATTTCAGTTTGAATCTTATAATCTTCAAATTTATCTTGCTCCTAATATTCATCTTAAACTCAATTTTGATCTATGTGGTAATATTGATTTTCAATCTTGATATTAATATTTATATTTATCTTGATCTTTTAATGATCAGGATGTTGATCTTGATTATGATCCATATTTGATGTTTATCATTTTGCAATCTTAATTTAATGTTGATTTTGTTCATGATTATGATGTTGATCTTCATTTTAATCATGATTTCAAACTTTATCTTATGATATTCATCTTTATCTTCTTTTTAATCTTAATCTTGAACTCAATTTTGATCTTGTTTGTAAACTTGGTCTTCAATCTTGATATTGTTATTGATATTGATATTGATCTAATAATGATGAAAATTTTGAACTCGATTATGTTCTTTAATTGTTATTAATCTTATTATCATTCTTAATTATAACATTGATCTTATTCTTGATAATTATGTTCATTTTCATTTTTATCTCAGTTTTGATCTCAGATTTCAGTTTGAATCTTATAATCTTCAACTTTATCTTGCTCCTAATATTCATCTTTAACTCGATTTTGATCTATGTGGTAATATTGATTTTAAATCTTGATATAATATTTATATTTATCTTGGTCTTTTAATGATCAGGATGTTGATCTTGATTATGATCCATATTTGATGTTTATCATTTTGCAATCTTAATTTAATATTGATTTTGTTCATGATCATGATGTTGATCTTGATTTTAATTATGATTTCAATCTTTATCTTATGATATTCATCTTTATCTTCTTTTTAATCTTAATCTTAAACTCGATTTTGATCTTGTTTGTAAACTTGGTCTTCAATCTTGATATTGTTATTGATATTGATAATGATCTAATAATGATGAAAATTTTGAACTCGATTATGTTCTTTAATTGTTATTAATCTTATTATCATTCTTAATTATAACATTGATCTTATTCTTGATAATTATGTTCATTTTCATTTTTATCTCAGTTTTGATCTCAGATTTCAGTTTGAATCTTATAATCTTCAACTTTATCTTGCTCCTAATATTCATCTTAAACTCGATTTTGATCTATGTGGTAATATTGATTTTAAATCTTGATATAATATTTATATTTATCTTGATCTTTTAATGATCAGGATGTTGATCTTGATTATGATCCATATTTGATGTTTATCATTTTGGAATCTTAATTTAATATTGATTTTGTTCATGATTATGATGTTGATCTTCATTTTAATCATGATTTCAAACTTCATCTTATGATATTCTTCTTTATCTTCTTTTTAATCTTATTCTTAAACTCGATTTTGATCTTGTTTGTAAACTTGGTCTTCAATCTTGATATTGTTATTGATATTGATATTGATCTAATAATGATGAAAATTTTGAACTCGATTATGTTCTTTAATTGTTATTAATCTTATTCTCATTCTTAATTATAAAATTGATCTTATTCTTGATAATTATGTTCATTTTCATTTTTATCTCAGTTTTGATCTCAGATTTCAGTTTGAATCTTATAATCTTCAACTTTATCTTGCTCCTAATATTCATCTTAAACTCGATTTTGATCTATGTGGTAATATTGATTTTCAATCTTGATATTAATATTTAAATTTATCTTGATCTTTTAATGATGAGGATGTTGATCTTGATTATGATCCATATTTGATGTTTATCATTTTGCAATCTTAATATAATATTGATTTTGTTCATGATTATGATGTTGATCTTCATTTTAATCATGATTTCAAACTTCATCTTATGATATTTATCTTTATCTTCTTTTTAATCTAAATCTTAAACTCGATTTTGATCTTGTTTGTAAACTTGGTCTTCAATCTTGATGTTGTTATTGATATTGATATTGATCTAATAATGATGAAAATTTTGAACTCGATTATGTTCTTTAATTGTTATTAATCTTATTATCATTCTTAATTATAACATTGATCTTATTCATGATAATTATGTTCATTTTCATTTTTATCTCAGTTTTGATCTCAGATTTCAGTTTGAATCTTATAATCTTCAACTTTATCTTGCTCCTAATATTCATCTTAAACTCAATTTTGATCTATGTGGTAATATTGATTTTCAATCTTGATATTAATATTTATATTTATCTTGATCTTTTAATGATGAGGATGTTGATCTTGATTATGATCCATATTTGATGTTTATCATTTTGCAATCTTAATATAATATTGATTTTGTTCATGATTATGATGTTGATCTTCATTTTAATCATGATTTCAAACTTCATCTTATGATATTTATCTTTATCTTCTTTTTAATCTAAATCTTAAACTCGATTTTGATCTTGTTTGTAAACTTGGTCTTCAATCTTGATGTTGTTATTGATATTGATATTGATCTAATAATGATGAAAATTTTGAACTCGATTATGTTCTTTAATTGTTATTAATCTTATTATCATTCTTAATTATAACATTGATCTTATTCTTGATAATTATGTTCATTTTCATTTTTATCTCAGTTTTGATCTCAGATTTCAGTTTGAATCTTATAATCTTCAACTTTATCTTGCTCCTAATATTCATCTTAAACTCAATTTTGATCTATGTGGTAATATTGATTTTCAATCTTGATATTAATATTTATATTTATCTTGATCTTTTAATGATCAGGATGTTGATCTTGATTATGATCCATATTTGATGTTTATCATTTTGCAATCTTAATTTAATGTTGATTTTGTTCATGATTATGATGTTGATCTTCATTTTAATCATGATTTCAAACTTTATCTTATGATATTCATCTTTATCTTCTTTTTAATCTTAATCTTGAACTCAATTTTGATCTTGTTTGTAAACTTGGTCTTCAATCTTGATATTGTTATTGATATTGATATTGATCTAATAATGATGAAAATTTTGAACTCGATTATGTTCTTTAATTGTTATTAATCTTATTATCATTCTTAATTATAACATTGATCTTATTCTTGATAATTATGTTCATTTTCATTTTTATCTCAGTTTTGATCTCAGATTTCAGTTTGAATCTTATAATCTTCAACTTTATCTTGCTCCTAATATTCATCTTTAACTCGATTTTGATCTATGTGGTAATATTGATTTTAAATCTTGATATAATATTTATATTTATCTTGGTCTTTTAATGATCAGGATGTTGATCTTGATTATGATCCATATTTGATGTTTATCATTTTGCAATCTTAATTTAATATTGATTTTGTTCATGATCATGATGTTGATCTTGATTTTAATTATGATTTCAATCTTTATCTTATGATATTCATCTTTATCTTCTTTTTAATCTTAATCTTAAACTCGATTTTGATCTTGTTTGTAAACTTGGTCTTCAATCTTGATATTGTTATTGATATTGATAATGATCTAATAATGATGAAAATTTTGAACTCGATTATGTTCTTTAATTGTTATTAATCTTATTATCATTCTTAATTATAACATTGATCTTATTCTTGATAATTATGTTCATTTTCATTTTTATCTCAGTTTTGATCTCAGATTTCAGTTTGAATCTTATAATCTTCAACTTTATCTTGCTCCTAATATTCATCTTAAACTCGATTTTGATCTATGTGGTAATATTGATTTTCAATCTTGATATTAATATTTATATTTATCTTGATCTTTTAATGATCAGGATGTTGATCTTGATTATGATCCATATTTGATGTTTATCATTTTGGAATCTTAATTTAATATTGATTTTGTTCATGATTATGATGTTGATCTTCATTTTAATCATGATTTCAAACTTCATCTTATGATATTCATCTTTATCTTCTTTTTAATCTTAATCTTAAACTCGATTTTGATCTTGTTTGTAAACTTGGTCTTCAATCTTGATATTGTTATTGATATTGATATTGATCTAATAATGATGAAAATTTTGAACTCGATTATGTTCTTTAATTGTTATTAATCTTATTCTCATTCTTAATTATAACATTGATCTTATTCTTGATAATTATGTTCATTTTCATTTTTATCTCAGTTTTGATCTCAGATTTCAGTTTGAATCTTATAATCTTCAACTTTATCTTGCTCCTAATATTCATCTTAAACTCAATTTTGATCTATGTGGTAATATTGATTTTCAATCTTGATATTAATATTTAAATTTATCTTGATCTTTTAATGATGAGGATGTTGATCTTGATTATGATCCATATTTGATGTTTATCATTTTGCAATCTTAATATAATATTGATTTTGTTCATGATTATGATGTTGATCTTCATTTTAATCATGATTTCAAACTTCATCTTATGATATTTATCTTTATCTTCTTTTTAATCTAAATCTTAAACTCGATTTTGATCTTGTTTGTAAACTTGGTCTTCAATCTTGATGTTGTTATTGATATTGATATTGATCTAATAATGATGAAAATTTTGAACTCGATTATGTTCTTTAATTGTTATTAATCTTATTATCATTCTTAATTATAACATTGATCTTATTCTTGATAATTATGTTCATTTTCATTTTTATCTCAGTTTTGATCTCAGATTTCAGTTTGAATCTTATAATCTTCAACTTTATCTTGCTCCTAATATTCATCTTAAACTCAATTTTGATCTATGTGGTAATATTGATTTTCAATCTTGATATTAATATTTATATTTATCTTGATCTTTTAATGATCAGGATGTTGATCTTGATTATGATCCATATTTGATGTTTATCATTTTGCAATCTTAATTTAATATTGATTTTGTTCATGATTATGATGTTGATCTTCATTTTAATCATGATTTCAAACTTCATCTTATGATATTCATCTTTATCTTCTTTTTAATCTTAATCTTAAACTCGATTTTGATCTTGTTTGTAAACTTGGTCTTCAATCTTGATATTGTTATTGATATTGATATTGATCTAATAATGATGAAAATTTTGAACTCGATTATGTTCTTTAATTGTTATTAATCTTATTATCATTCTTAATTATAACATTGATCTTATTCTTGATAATTATGTTCATTTTCATTTTTATCTCAGTTTTGATCTCAGATTTCAGTTTGAATCTTATAATCTTCAACTTTATCTTGCTCCTAATATTCATCTTAAACTCGATTTTGATCTATGTGGTAATATTGATTTTAAATCTTGATATAATATTTATATTTATCTTGGTCTTTTAATGATCAGGATGTTGATCTTGATTATGATCCATATTTGATGTTTATCATTTTGCAATCTTAATTTAATATTGATTTTGTTCATGATCATGATGTTGATCTTGATTTTAATTATGATTTCAATCTTTATCTTATGATATTCATCTTTATCTTCTTTTTAATCTTAATCTTAAACTCGATTTTGATCTTGTTTGTAAACTTGGTCTTCAATCTTGATATTGTTATTGATATTGATATTGATCTAATAATGATGAAAATTTTGAACTCGATTATGTTCTTTAATTGTTATTAATCTTATTATCATTCTTAATTATAACATTGATCTTATTCTTGATAATTATGTTCATTTTCATTTTTATCTCAGTTTTGATCTCAGATTTCAGTTTGAATCTTATAATCTTCAACTTTATCTTGCTCCTAATATTCATCTTAAACTCGATTTTGATCTATGTGGTAATATTGATTTTAAATCTTGATATAATATTTATATTTATCTTGGTCTTTTAATGATCAGGATGTTGATCTTGATTATGATCCATATTTGATGTTTATCATTTTGCAATCTTAATTTAATATTGATTTTGTTCATGATCATGATGTTGATCTTGATTTTAATTATGATTTCAATCTTTATCTTATGATATTCATCTTTATCTTCTTTTTAATCTTAATCTTAAACTCGATTTTGATCTTGTTTGTAAACTTGGTCTTCAATCTTGATATTGTTATTGATATTGATATTGATCTAATAATGATGAAAATTTTGAACTTGATTATGTTCTTTAATTGTTATTAATCTTATTATCATTCTTAATTATAACATTGATCTTATTCTTGATAATTATTTTCATTTTCATTTTTATCTCAGTTTTGATCTCAGATTTCAGTTTGAATCTTATAATCTTCAACTTTATCTTGCTCCTAATATTCATCTTAAACTCGATTTTGATCTATGTGGTAATATTGATTTTCAATCTTGATATTAATATTTAAATTTATCTTGATCTTTTAATGATGAGGATGTTGATCTTGATTATGATCCATATTTGATGTTTATCATTTTGCAATCTTAATATAATATTGATTTTGTTCATGATTATGATGTTGATCTTCATTTTAATCATGATTTCAAACTTCATCTTATGATATTTATCTTTATCTTCTTTTTAATCTAAATCTTAAACTCGATTTTGATCTTGTTTGTAAACTTGGTCTTCAATCTTGATGTTGTTATTGATATTGATATTGATCTAATAATGATGAAAATTTTGAACTCGATTATGTTCTTTAATTGTTATTAATCTTATTATCATTCTTAATTATAACATTGATCTTATTCTTGATAATTATGTTCATTTTCATTTTTATCTCAGTTTTGATCTCAGATTTTAGTTTGAATCTTATAATCTTCAACTTTATCTTGCTCCTAATATTCATCTTAAACTCAATTTTGATCTATGTGGTAATATTGATTTTCAATCTTGATATTAATATTTATATTTATCTTGATCTTTTAATGATCAGGATGTTGATCTTGATTATGATCCATATTTTATGTTTATCATTTTGCAATCTTAATTTAATATTGATTTTGTTCATGATTATGATGTTGATCTTCATTTTAATCATGATTTCAAACTTCATCTTATGATATTCATCTTTATCTTCTTTTTAATCTTAATCTTAAACTCGATTTTGATCTTGTTTGTAAACTTGGTCTTCAATCTTGATATTGTTATTGATATTGATATTGATCTAATAATGATGAAAATTTTGAACTCGATTATGTTCTTTAATTGTTATTAATCTTATTATATTCTTAATTATAACATTGATCTTATTCTTGATAATTATGTTCATTTTCATTTTTATCTCAGTTTTGATCTCAGATTTCAGTTTGAATCTTATAATCTTCAACTTTATCTTGCTCCTAATATTCATCTTAAACTAGATTTTGATCTATGTGGTAATATTGATTTTAAATCTTGATATAATATTTATATTTATCTTGGTCTTTTAATGATCAGGATGTTGATCTTGATTATGATCCATATTTGATGTTTATCATTTTGCAATCTTAATTTAATATTGATTTTGTTCATGATCATGATGTTGATCTTGATTTTAATTATGATTTCAATCTTTATCTTATGATATTCATCTTTATCTTCTTTTTAATCTTAATCTTAAACTCGATTTTGATCTTGTTTGTAAACTTGGTCTTCAATCTTGATATTGTTATTGATATTGATATTGATCTAATAATGATGAAAATTTTGAAATCGATTATGTTCTTTAATTGTTATTAATCTTATTATCATTCTTAATTATAACATTGATCTTATTCTTGATAATTATGTTCATTTTCATTTTTATCTCAGTTTTGATCTCAGATTTTAGTTTGAATCTTATAATCTTCAACTTTATCTTGCTCCTAATATTCATCTTAAACTCGATTTTGATCTATGTGGTAATATTGATTTTCAATCTTGATATTAATATTTATATTTATCTTGATCTTTTAATGATCAGGATGTTGATCTTGATTATGATCCATATTTGATGTTTATCATTTTGGAATCTTAATTTAATATTGATTTTGTTCATGATTATGATGTTGATCTTCATTTTAATCATGATTTCAAACTTCATCTTATGATATTCATCTTTATCTTCTTTTTAATCTTAATGTTAAACTCGATTTTGATCTTGTTTGTAAACTTGGTCTTCAATCTTGATATTGTTATTGATATTGATATTGATCTAATAATGATGAAAATTTTGAACTCGATTATGTTCTTTAATTGTTATTAATCTTATTCTCATTCTTAATTATAACATTGATCTTATTCTTGATAATTATGTTCATTTTCATTTTTATCTCAGTTTTGATCTCAGATTTCAGTTTGAATCTTATAATCTTCAACTTTATCTTGCTCCTAATATTCATCTTAAACTCGATTTTGATCTATGTGGTAATATTGATTTTCAATCTTGATATTAATATTTAAATTTATCTTGATCTTTTAATGATGAGGATGTTGATCTTGATTATGATCCATATTTGATTTTTATCATTTTGCAATCTTAATATAATATTGATTTTGTTCATGATTATGATGTTGATCTTCATTTTAATCATGATTTCAAACTTCATCTTATGATATTTATCTTTATCTTCGTTTTAATCTAAATCTTAAACTCGATTTTGATCTTGTTTGTAAACTTGGTCTTCAATCTTGATGTTGTTATTGATATTGATATTGATCTAATAATGATGAAAATTTTGAACTCGATTATGTTCTTTAATTGTTATTAATCTTATTATCATTCTTAATTATAACATTGATCTTATTCTTGATAATTATGTTCATTTTCATTTTTATCTCAGTTTTGATCTCAGATTTCAGTTTGAATCTTATAATCTTCAACTTTATCTTGCTCCTGATATTCATCTTAAACTCAATTTTGATCTATGTGGTAATATTGATTTTCAATCTTGATATTAATATTTATATTTATCTTGATCTTTTAATGATCAGGATGTTGATCTTGATTATGATCCATATTTGATGTTTATCATTTTGCAATCTTAATTTAATATTGATTTTGTTCATGATTATGATGTTGATCTTCATTTTAATCATGATTTCAAACTTCATCTTATGATATTCCTCTTTATCTTCTTTTTAATCTTAATCTTAAACTCGATTTTGATCTTGTTTGTAAACTTGGTCTTCAATCTTGATATTGTTATTGATATTGATATTGATCTAATAATGATGAAAATTTTGAACTCGATTATGTTCTTTAATTGTTATTAATCTTATTATCATTCTTAATTATAACATTGATCTTATTCTTGATAATTATGTTCATTTTCATTTTTATCTCAGTTTTGATCTCAGATTTCAGTTTGAATCTTATAATCTTCAACTTTATCTTGCTCCTAATATTCATCTTAAACTCGATTTTGATCTATGTGGTAATATTGATTTTAAATCTTGATATAATATTTATATTTATCTTGGTCTTTTAATGATCAGGATGTTGATCTTGATTATGATCCATATTTGATGTTTATCATTTTGCAATCTTAATTTAATATTGATTTTGTTCATGATCATGATGTTGATCTTGATTTTAATTATGATTTCAATCTTTATCTTATGATATTCATCTTTATCTTCTTTTTAATCTTAATCTTAAACTCGATTTTGATCTTGTTTGTAAACTTGGTCTTCAATCTTGATATTGTTATTGATATTGATATTGATCTAATAATGATGAAAATTTTGAACTCGATTATGTTCTTTAATTGTTATTAATCTTATTATCATTCAAAATTATAACATTGATCTTATTCTTGATAATTATGTTCATTTTCATTTTTATCTCAGTTTTGATCTCAGATTTCAGTTTGAATCTTATAATCTTCAACTTTATCTTGCTCCTAATATTCATCTTAAACTCGATTTTGATCTATGTGGTAATATTGATTTTCAATCTTGATATTAATATTTATATTTATCTTGATCTTTTAATGATCAGGATGTTGATCTTGATTATGATCCATATTTGATGTTTATCATTTTGGAATCTTAATTTAATATTGATTTTGTTCATGATTATGATGTTGATCTTCATTTTAATCATGATTTCAAACTTCATCTTATGATATTCATCTTTTATCTTATTTTTAATCTTAATCTTAAATTCGATTTTGATCTTGTTTGTAAACTTGGTCTTCAATCTTGATATTGTTATTGATATTGATATTGATCTAATAATGATGAAAATTTTGAACTCGATTATGTTCTTTAATTGTTATTAATCTTATTATCATTCTTAATTATAACATTGATCTTATTCTTGATAATTATGTTCATTTTCATTTTTATCTCAGTTTTGATCTCAGATTTCAGTTTGAATCTTATAATCTTCAACTTTATCTTGCTCCTAATATTCATCTTAAACTCGATTTTGATCTATGTGGTAATATTGATTTTAAATCTTGATATAATATTTATATTTATCTTGGTCTTTTAATGATCAGGATGTTGATCTTGATTATGATCCATATTTGATGTTTATCATTTTGCAATCTTAATTTAATATTGATTTTGTTCATGATCATGATGTTGATCTTGATTTTAATTATGATTTCAATCTTTATCTTATGATATTCATCTTTATCTTCTTTTTAATCTTAATCTTAAACTCGATTTTGATCTTGCTTCTAAACTTGGTCTTCAATCTTGATATTGTTATTGATATTGATATTGATCTAATAATGATGAAAATTTTGAACTCGATTATGTTCTTTAATTGTTATTAATCTTATTATCATTCTTAATTATAACATTGATCTTATTCTTGATAATTATGTTCATTTTCATTTTTATCTCAGTTTTGATCTCAGATTTCAGTTTGAATCTTATAATCTTCAACTTTATCTTGCTCCTAATATTCATCTTAAACTCGATTTTGATCTATGTGGTAATATTGATTTTCAATCTTGATATTAATATTTATATTTATCTTGATCTTTTAATGATCAGGATGTTGATCTTGATTATGATCCATATTTGATGTTTATCATTTTGGAATCTTAATTTAATATTGATTTTGTTCATGATTATGATGTTGATCTTCATTTTAATCATGATTTCAAACTTCATCTTATGATATTCATCTTTATCTTATTTTTAATCTCAATCTTAAATTCGATTTTAATCTTGTTTGTAAACTTGGTCTTCAATCTTGATATTGTTATTGATATTGATATTGATCTAATAATGATGAAAATTTTGAACTCGATTATGTTCTTTAATTGTTATTAATCTTATTATCATTCTTAATTATAACATTGATCTTATTCTTGATAATTATGTTCATTTTCATTTTTATCTCAGTTTTGATCTCAGATTTCAGTTTGAATCTTATAATCTTCAACTTTATCTTGCTCCTAATATTCATCTTAAACTCGATTTTGATCTATGTGGTAATATTGATTTTCAATCTTGATATTAATATTTAAATTTATCTTGATCTTTTAATGATGAGGATGTTGATCTTGATTATGATCCATATTTGATGTTTAACATTTTGCAATCTTAATATAATATTGATTTTGTTCATGATTATGATGTTGATCTTCATTTTAATCATGATTTCAAACTTCATCTTATGATATTTATCTTTATCTTCTTTTTAATCTAAATCTTAAACTCGATTTTGATCTTGTTTGTAAACTTGGTCTTCAATCTTGATGTAGTTATTGATATTGATATTGATCTAATAATGATGAAAATTTTGAACTCGATTATGTTCTTTAATTGTTATTAATCTTATTCTCATTCTTAATTATAACATTGAACTTATTCTTGATAATTATGTTCATTTTCATTTTTATCTCAGTTTTGATCTCAGATTTCAGTTTGAATCTTATAATCTTCAATTTTATCTTGCTCCTAATATTCATCTTAAACTCGATTTTGATCTATGTGGTAATATTGATTTTCAATCTTGATATTAATATTTATATTTATCTTGATCTTTTAATGATCAGGATGTTGATCTTGATTATGATCCATATTTGATGTTTATCATTTTGCAATCTTAATATAATATTGATTTTGTTCATGATTATGATGTTGATCTTCATTTTAATCATGATTTCAAACTTCATCTTATGATATTCATCTTTATCTTCTTTTTAATCTAAATCTTAAACTCGATTTTGATCTTGTTTGTAAACTTGGTCTTCAATCTTGATGTTGTTATTGATATTGATATTGATCTAATAATGATGAAAATTTTGAACTCGATTATGTTCTTTAATTGTTATTAATCTTATTCTCATTCTTCGTTATAACATTGATCTTATTCTTGATAATTATGTTCATTTTCATTTTTATCTCAGTTTTGATCTCAGATTTCAGTTTGAATCTTATAATCTTCAACTTTATCTTGCTCCTAATATTCATCTTAAACTCGATTTTGATCTATGTGGTAATATTGATTTTCAATCTTGATATTAATATTTATATTTATCTTGATCTTTTAATGATGAGGATGTTGATCTTGATTATGATCCATATTTGATGCTTATCATTTTGCAATCTTAATATAATATTGATTTTGTTCATGACTATGATGTTGATCTTCATTTTAATCATGATTTCAAACTTCATCTTATGATATTTATCTTTATCTTCTTTTTAATCTAAATCTTAAACTCGATTTTGATCTTGTTTGTAAACTTGGTCTTCAATCTTGATGTTGTTATTGATATTGATATTGATCTAATAATGATGAAAATTTTGAACTCGATTATGTTCTTTAATTGTTATTAATCTTATTCTCATTCTTAATTATAACATTGATCTTATTCTTGATAATTATGTTCATTTTCATTTTTATCTCAGTTTTGATCTCAGATTTCAGTTTGAATCTTATAATCTTCAACTTTATCTTGCTCCTAATATTCATCTTAAACTCGATTTTGATCTATGTGGTAATATTGATTTTCAATCTTGATATTAATATTTAAATTTATCTTGATCTTTTAATGATGAGGATGTTGATCTTGATTATGATCCATATTTGATGCTTATCATTTTGCAATCTTAATATAATATTGATTTTGTTCATGACTATGATGTTGATCTTCATTTTAATCATGATTTCAAACTTCATCTTATGATATTTATCTTTATCTTCTTTTTAATCTAAATCTTAAACTCGATTTTGATCTTGTTTGTAAACTTGGTCTTCAATCTTGATGTTGTTATTGATATTGATATTGATCTAATAATGATGAAAATTTTGAACTCGATTATGTTCTTTAATTGTTATTAATCTTATTCTCATTCTTCATTATAACATTGATCTTATTCTTGATAATTATGTTCATTTTCATTTTTATCTCAGTTTTGATCTCAGATTTCAGTTTGAATCTTATAATCTTCAACTTTATCTTGCTCCTAATATTCATCTTAAACTCGATTTTGATCTATGTGGTAATATTGATTTTCAATCTTGATATTAATATTTAAATTTATCTTGATCTTTTAATGATGAGGATGTTGATCTTGATTATGATCCATATTTGATGTTTATCATTTTGCAATCTTAATATAATATTGATTTTGTTCATGATTATGATGTTGATCTTCATTTTAATCATGATTTCAAACTTCATCTTATGATATTTATCTTTATCTTCTTTTTAATCTTAATCTTAAACTCGATTTTGATCTTGTTTGTAAACTTGGTCTTCAATCTTGATATTGTTATTGATATTGATATTGATCTAATAATGATGAGAATTTTTAACTCAATTATGATCTTTAATAGTTATTAATCTTATTCTCATTCTTAATTACAACATTGATCTTATTCTTGATAATTATGTACATTTTCTTTTTATCTCAGTTTTTATCTCAGATTTCAGTTTTAATCTAATAATCTTCAATTTTATCTTACTCCTAATATTCATCTTAAACTCGATTTTGATCTATGTGGTAATATTGATTTTCAATCTTGATATAATATTTATATTTATCTTGATCTTTTAATGATCAGGATGTTGATCTTGATTATGATCCATATTTAATGTTTATCATTTTGCAATCTTAATATAATATTGATTTTGTTCATGACTATGATGTTGATCTTCATTTTAATCATGATTTCAAACTTCATCTTATGATATTTATCTTTATCTTCTTTTTAATCTAAATCTTAAACTCGATTTTGATCTTGTTTGTAAACTTGGTCTTCAATCTTGATGTTGTTATTGATATTGATATTGATCTAATAATGATGAAAATTTTGAACTCGATTATGTTCTTTAATTGTTATTAATCTTATTCTCATTCTTAATTATAACATTGATCTTATTCTTGATAATTATGTTCATTTTCATTTTTATCTCAGTTTTGATCTCAGATTTCAGTTTGAATCTTATAATCTTCAACTTTATCTTGCTCCTAATATTCATCTTAAACTCGATTTTGATCTATGTGGTAATATTGATTTTCAATCTTGATATTAATATTTAAATTTATCTTGATCTTTTAATGATGAGGATGTTGATCTTGATTATGATCCATATTTGATGTTTATCATTTTGCAATCTTAATATAATATTGATTTTGTTCATGATTATGATGTTGATCTTCATTTTAATCATGATTTCAAACTTCATCTTATGATATTTATCTTTATCTTCTTTTTAATCTAAATCTTAAACTCGATTTTGATCTTGTTTGTAAACTTGGTCTTCAATCTTGATGTTGTTATTGATATTGATATCGATCTAATAATGATGAAAATTTTGAACTCGATTATGTTCTTTAATTGTTATTAATCTTATTCTCATTCTTCATTATAACATTGATCTTATTTTTGATAATTATGTTCATTTTCTTTTTATCTCAGTTTTTATCTCACATTTCAGTTTTAATCTAATAATCTTCAATTTTATCTTACTCCTAATATTCATCTTAAACTCGATTTTGATCTATGTGGTAATATTGATTTTCAATCTTGATATAATATTTATATTTATCTTGATCTTTTAATGATCAGGATGTTGATCTTGATTATGATCCATATTTGATGTTTATCATTTTGCAATCTTAATTTAATATTGATTTTGTTCATGATTATGATGTTGATCTTCATTTTAATTATGATTTCAATCTTTATCTTATGATATTCATCTTTAACTTCTTTTTAATCTTAATCTTAAACTCGATTTTGATCTTGTTTGTAAACTTGGTCTTCAATCTTGATATTGTTATTGATATTGATATTGATCTAATAATGATGAAAATTTTGAACTCGATTATGTTCTTTAATTGTTATTAATCTTATTCTCATTCTTAATTATAACATTGATCTTATTCTTGATAATTATGTTCATTTTCATTTTTATCTCAGTTTTGATCTCAGATTTCAGTTTGAATCTTATAATCTTCAACTTTATCTTGCTCCTAATATTCATCTTAAACTCGATTTTGATCTATGTGGTAATATTGATTTTCAATCTTGATATTAATATTTAAATTTATCTTGATCTTTTAATGATGAGGATGTTGATCTTGATTATGATCCATATTTGATGTTTATCATTTTGCAATCTTAATATAATATTGATTTTGTTCATGATTATGATGTTGATCTTCATTTTAATCATGATTTCAAACTTCATCTTATGATATTTATCTTTATCTTCTTTTTAATCTAAATCTTAAACTCGATTTTGATCTTGTTTGTAAACTTGGTCTTCAATCTTGATGTTGTTATTGATATTGATATTGATCTAATAATGATGAAAATTTTGAACTCGATTATGTTCTTTAATTGTTATTAATCTTATTCTCATTCTTAATTATAACATTGATCTTATTCTTGATAATTATGTTCATTTTCATTTTTATCTCAGTTTTGATCTCAGATTTCAGTTTGAATCTTATAATCTTCAACTTTATCTTGCTCCTAATATTCATCTTAAACTCAATTTTGATCTATGTGGTAATATTGATTTTCAATCTTGATATTAATATTTATATTTATCTTGATCTTTTAATGATGAGGATGTTGATCTTGATTATGATCCATATTTGATGTTTATCATTTTGCAATCTTAATATAATATTGATTTTGTTCATGATTATGATGTTGATCTTCATTTTAATCATGATTTCAAACTTCATCTTATGATATTTATCTTTATCTTCTTTTTAATCTAAATCTTAAACTCGATTTTGATCTTGTTTGTAAACTTGGTCTTCAATCTTGATGTTGTTATTGATATTGATATTGATCTAATAATGATGAAAATTTTGAACTCGATTATGTTCTTTAATTGTTATTAATCTTATTCTCATTCTTCATTATAACATTGATCTTATTCTTGATAATTATGTTCATTTTCATTTTTATCTCAGTTTTGATCTCAAATTTCAGTTTGAATCTTATAATCTTCAACTTTATCTTGCTCCTAATATTCATCTTAAACTCGATTTTGATCTATGTGGTAATATTGATTTTCAATCTTGATATTAATATTTAAATTTATCTTGATCTTTTAATGATCAGGATGTTGATCTTGATTATGATCCATATTTGATGTTTATCATTTTGCAATCTTAATATAATATTGATTTTGTTCATGATTATGATGTTGATCTTCATTTTAATCATGATTTCAAACTTCATCTTATGATATTTATCTTTATCTTCTTTTTAATCTAAATCTTAAACTCGATTTGGATCTTGTTTGTAAGCTTGGTCTTCAATCTTGATATTGTTATTGATATTGATATTGATCTAATAATGATGAAAATTTTTAACTCGATTATGATCTTTAATAGTTATTAATCTTATTCTCATTCTTCATTATAACATTGATCTTATTCTTGATAATTATGTTCATTTTCATTTTTATCTCAGTTTTGATCTCAGATTTCAGTTTGAATCTTATAATCTTCAACTTTATCTTGCTCCTAATTTTCATCTTAAACTCAATTTTGATCTATGTGGTAATATTGATTTTCAATCTTGATATAATATTTATATTTATCTTGGTCTTTTAATTGTCAGGATGTTGATCTTGATTATGATCCATATTTGATGTTTATCATTTTGCAATCTTAATATAATATTGATTTTGTTCATGATCATGATGTTGATCTTCATTTTAATCATGATTTCAATCTTTATCTTATGATATTCATCTTTATCTTCTTTTTAATCTTAATCTTAAACTCGATTTTGATCTTGTTTGTAAACTTGGTCTTCAATCTTGATATTGTTATTGATATTGATATTGATCTAATAATGATGAAAATTTTGAACTCGATTATGTTCTTTAATTGTTATTAATCTTATTCTCATTCTTCATTATAACATTGATCTTATTCTTGATAATTATGTTCATTTTCATTTTTATCTCAGTTTTGATCTCAAATTTAAGTTTGAATCTTATAATCTTCAACTTTATCTTGCTCCTAATATTCATCTTAAACTCGATTTTGATCTATGTGGTAATATTGATTTTCAATCTTGATATTAATATTTAAATTTATCTTGATCTTTTAATGATGAGGATGTTGATCTTGATTATGATCCATATTTGATGTTTATCATTTTGCAATCTTAATATAATATTGATTTTGTTCATGATTATGATGTTGATCTTCATTTTAATCATGATTTCAAACTTCATCTTATGATATTTATCTTTATCTTCTTTTTAATCTAAATCTTAAACTCGATTTGGATCTTGTTTGTAAGCTTGGTCTTCAATCTTGATATTGTTATTGATATTGATATTGATCTAATAATGATGAAAATTTTTAACTCGATTATGATCTTTAATAGTTATTAATCTTATTCTCATTCTTCATTATAACATTGATCTTATTCTTGATAATTATGTTCATTTTCATTTTTATCTCAGTTTTGATCTCAGATTTCAGTTTGAATCTTATAATCTTCAACTTTATCTTGCTCCTAATTTTCATCTTAAACTCAATTTTGATCTATGTGGTAATATTGATTTTCAATCTTGATATAATATTTATATTTATCTTGGTCTTTTAATTGTCAGGATGTTGATCTTGATTATGATCCATATTTGATGTTTATCATTTTGCAATCTTAATTTAATATTGATTTTGTTCATGATCATGATGTTGATCTTCATTTTAATCATGATTTCAATCTTTATCTTATGATATTCATCTTTATCTTCTTTTTAATCTTAATCTTAAACTCGATTTTGATCTTGTTTGTAAACTTGGTCTTCAATCTTGATATTGTTATTGATATTGATATTGATCTAATAATGATGAAAATTTTGAACTCGATTATGTTCTTTAATTGTTATTAATCTTATTATCATTCTTAATTATAACATTGATCTTATTCTTGATAATTATGTTCATTTTCATTTTTATCTCAGTTTTGATCTCAGATTTCAGTTTGAATCTTATAATCTTCAACTTTATCTTGCTCCTAATATTCATCTTAAACTCGATTTTGATCTATGTGGTAATATTGATTTTCAATCTTGATATTAATATTTAAATTTATCTTGATCTTTTAATGATGAGGATGTTGATCTTGATTATGATCCATATTTGATGTTTATCATTTTGCAATCTTAATATAATATTGATTTTGTTCATGATTATGATGTTGATCTTCATTTTAATCATGATTTCAAACTTCATCTTATGATATTTATCTTTATCTTCTTTTTAATCTAAATCTTAAACTCGATTTGGATCTTGTTTGTAAGCTTGGTCTTCAATCTTGATATTGTTATTGATATTGATATTGATCTAATAATGATGAAAATTTTTAACTCGATTATGATCTTTAATAGTTATTAATCTTATTCTCATTCTTCATTATAACATTGATCTTATTCTTGATAATTATGTTCATTTTCATTTTTATCTCAGTTTTGATCTCAGATTTCAGTTTGAATCTTATAATCTTCAACTTTATCTTGCTCCTAATTTTCATCTTAAACTCAATTTTGATCTATGTGGTAATATTGATTTTCAATCTTGATATAATATTTATATTTATCTTGGTCTTTTAATTGTCAGGATGTTGATCTTGATTATGATCCATATTTGATGTTTATCATTTTGCAATCTTAATTTAATATTGATTTTGTTCATGATCATGATGTTGATCTTCATTTTAATCATGATTTCAATCTTTATCTTATGATATTCATCTTTATCTTCTTTTTAATCTTAATCTTAAACTCGATTTTGATCTTGTTTGTAAACTTGGTCTTCAATCTTGATATTGTTATTGATATTGATATTGATCTAATAATGATGAAAATTTTGAACTCGATTATGTTCTTTAATTGTTATTAATCTTATTATCATTCTTAATTATAACATTGATCTTATTCTTGATAATTATGTTCATTTTCATTTTTATCTCAGTTTTGATCTCAGATTTCAGTTTGAATCTTATAATCTTCAACTTTATCTTGCTCCTAATATTCATCTTAAACTCGATTTTGATCTATGTGGTAATATTGATTTTCAATCTTGATATTAATATTTATATTTATCTTGATCTTTTAATGATCAGGATGTTGATCTTGATTATGATCCATATTTGATGTTTATCATTTTGCAATCTTAATATAATATTGATTTTGTTCATGATTATGATGTTGATCTTCATTTTAATCATGATTTCAAACTTCATCTTATGATATTTATCTTTATCTTCTTTTTAATCTAAATCTTAAACTCGATTTTGATCTTGTTTGTAAACTTGGTCTTCAATCTTGATGTTGTTATTGATATTGATATTGATCTAATAATGATGAAAATTTTGAACTCGATTATGTTCTTTAATTGTTATTAATCTTATTCTCATTCTTAATTATAACATTGATCTTATTCTTGATAATTATGTTCATTTTCATTTTTATCTCAGTTTTGATCTCAGATTTCAGTTTGAATCTTATAATCTTCAACTTTATCTTGCTCCTAATATTCATCTTAAACTCAATTTTGATCTATGTGGTAATATTGATTTTCAATCTTGATATTAATATTTATATTTATCTTGATCTTTTAATGATGAGGATGTTGATCTTGATTATGATCCATATTTGATGTTTATCATTTTGCAATCTTAATATAATATTGATTTTGTTCATGATTATGATGTTGATCTTCATTTTAATCATGATTTCAAACTTCATCTTATGATATTTATCTTTATCTTCTTTTTAATCTAAATCTTAAACTCGATTTTGATCTTGTTTGTAAACTTGGTCTTCAATCTTGATGTTGTTATTGATATTGATATTGATCTAATAATGATGAAAATTTTGAACTCGATTATGTTCTTTAATTGTTATTAATCTTATTCTCATTCTTCATTATAACATTGATCTTATTCTTGATAATTATGTTCATTTTCATTTTTATCTCAGTTTTGATCTCAAATTTCAGTTTGAATCTTATAATCTTCAACTTTATCTTGCTCCTAATATTCATCTTAAACTCGATTTTGATCTATGTGGTAATATTGATTTTCAATCTTGATATTAATATTTAAATTTATCTTGATCTTTTAATGATGAGGATGTTGATCTTGATTATGATCCATATTTGATGTTTATCATTTTGCAATCTTAATATAATATTGATTTTGTTCATGATTATGATGTTGATCTTCATTTTAATCATGATTTCAAACTTCATCTTATGATATTTATCTTTATCTTCTTTTTAATCTAAATCTTAAACTCGATTTGGATCTTGTTTGTAAGCTTGGTCTTCAATCTTGATATTGTTATTGATATTGATATTGATCTAATAATGATGAAAATTTTTAACTCGATTATGATCTTTAATAGTTATTAATCTTATTCTCATTCTTCATTATAACATTGATCTTATTCTTGATAATTATGTTCATTTTCATTTTTATCTCAGTTTTGATCTCAGATTTTAGTTTGAATCTTATAATCTTCAACTTTATCTTGCTCCTAATTTTCATCTTAAACTCAATTTTGATCTATGTGGTAATATTGATTTTCAATCTTGATATAATATTTATATTTATCTTGGTCTTTTAATTGTCAGGATGTTGATCTTGATTATGATCCATATTTGATGTTTATCATTTTGCAATCTTAATTTAATATTGATTTTGTTCATGATCATGATGTTGATCTTCATTTTAATCATGATTTCAATCTTTATCTTATGATATTCATCTTTATCTTCTTTTTAATCTTAATCTTAAACTCGATTTTGATCTTGTTTGTAAACTTGGTCTTCAATCTTGATATTGTTATTGATATTGATATTGATCTAATAATGATGAAAATTTTGAACTCGATTATGTTCTTTAATTGTTATTAATCTTATTATCATTCTTAATTATAACATTGATCTTATTCTTGATAATTATGTTCATTTTCATTTTTATCTCAGTTTTGATCTCAGATTTCAGTTTGAATCTTATAATCTTCAACTTTATCTTGCTCCTAATATTCATCTTAAACTCGATTTTGATCTATGTGGTAATATTGATTTTCAATCTTGATATAATATTTATATTTATCTTGATCTTTTAATGATGAGGATGTTGATCTTGATTATGATCTATATTTGATGTTTATCATTTTGCAATCTTAATATAATATTGATTTTGTTCATGATTATGATGTTGATCTTCATTTTAATCATGATTTCAATCTTCATCTTATGATATTTATCTTTATCTTCTTTTTAATCTAAATCTTAAACTCGATTTTGATCTTGTTTGTAAACTTGGTCTTCAATCTTGATGTTGTTATTGATATTGATATTGATCTAATAATGATGAAAATTTTGAACTCGATTATGTTCTTTAATTGTTATTAATCTTATTCTCATTCTTCATTATAACATTGATCTTATTCTTGATAATTATGTTCATTTTCATTTTTATCTCAGTTTTGATCTCAAATTTCAGTTTGAATCTTATAATCTTCAACTTTATCTTGCTCCTAATATTCATCTTAAACTCGATTTTGATCTATGTGGTAATATTGATTTTCAATCTTGATATTAATATTTAAATTTATCTTGATCTTTTAATGATCAGGATGTTGATCTTGATTATGATCCATATTTGATGTTTATCATTTTGCAATCTTAATATAATATTGATTTTGTTCATGATTATGATGTTGATCTTCATTTTAATCATGATTTCAAACTTCATCTTATGATATTTATCTTTATCTTCTTTTTAATCTAAATCTTAAACTCGATTTGGATCTTGTTTGTAAGCTTGGTCTTCAATCTTGATATTGTTATTGATATTGATATTGATCTAATAATGATGAAAATTTTTAACTCGATTATGATCTTTAATAGTTATTAATCTTATTCTCATTCTTCATTATAACATTGATCTTATTCTTGATAATTATGTTCATTTTCATTTTTATCTCAGTTTTGATCTCAGATTTCAGTTTGAATCTTATAATCTTCAACTTTATCTTGCTCCTAATTTTCATCTTAAACTCAATTTTGATCTATGTGGTAATATTGATTTTCAATCTTGATATAATATTTATATTTATCTTGGTCTTTTAATTGTCAGGATGTTGATCTTGATTATGATCCATATTTGATGTTTATCATTTTGCAATCTTAATTTAATATTGATTTTGTTCATGATCATGATGTTGATCTTCATTTTAATCATGATTTCAATCTTTATCTTATGATATTCATCTTTATCTTCTTTTTAATCTTAATCTTAAACTCGATTTTGATCTTGTTTGTAAACTTGGTCTTCAATCTTGATATTGTTATTGATATTGATATTGATCTAATAATGATGAAAATTTTGAACTCGATTATGTTCTTTAATTGTTATTAATCTTATTATCATTCTTAATTATAACATTGATCTTATTCTTGATAATTATGTTCATTTTCATTTTTATCTCAGTTTTGATCTCAGATTTCAGTTTGAATCTTATAATCTTCAACTTTATCTTGCTCCTAATATTCATCTTAAACTCGATTTTGATCTATGTGGTAATATTGATTTTCAATCTTGATATAATATTTATATTTATCTTGATCTTTTAATGATCAGGATGTTGATCTTGATTATGATCCATATTTGATGTTTATCATTTTGCAATCTTAATTTAATATTGATTTTGTTCATGATTATGATGTTGATCTTCATTTTAATTATGATTTCAATCTTTATCTTATGATATTCATCTTTAACTTCTTTTTAATCTTAATCTTAAACTCGATTTTGATCTTGTTTGTAAACTTGGTCTTCAATCTTGATATTGTTATTGATATTGATATTGATCTAATAATGATGAAAATTTTGAACTCGATTATGTTCTTTAATTGTTATTAATCTTATTCTCATTCTTAATTATAACATTGATCTTATTCTTGATAATTATGTTCATTTTCATTTTTATCTCAGTTTTGATCTCAGATTTCAGTTTGAATCTTATAATCTTCAACTTTATCTTGCTCCTAATATTCATCTTAAACTCGATTTTGATCTATGTGGTAATATTGATTTTCAATCTTGATATTAATATTTATATTTATCTTGATCTTTTAATGATGAGGATGTTGATCTTGATTATGATCCATATTTGATATTTATCATTTTGCAATCTTAATATAATATTGATTTTGTTCATGATTATGATGTTGATCTTCATTTTAATCATGATTTCAAACTTCATCTTATGATATTTATCTTTATCTTCTTTTTAATCTAAATCTTAAACTCGATTTTGATCTTGTTTGTAAACTTGGTCTTCAATCTTGATGTTGTTATTGATATTGATATTGATCTAATAATGATGAAAATTTTGAACTCGATTATGTTCTTTAATTGTTATTAATCTTATTCTCATTCTTCATTATAACATTGATCTTATTCTTGATAATTATGTTCATTTTCATTTTTATCTCAGTTTTGATCTCAGATTTCAGTTTGAATCTTATAATCTTCAACTTTATCTTGCTCCTAATATTCATCTTAAACTCAATTTTGATCTATGTGGTAATATTGATTTTCAATCTTGATATAATATTTATATTTATCTTGGTCTTTTAATTGTCAGGATGTTGATCTTGATTATGATCCATATTTGATGTTTATCATTTTGCAATCTTAATTTAATATTGATTTTGTTCATGATCATGATGTTGATCTTCATTTTAATCATGATTTCAATCTTTATCTTATGATATTCATCTTTATCTTCTTTTTAATCTTAATCTTAAACTCGATTTTGATCTTGTTTGTAAACTTGGTCTTCAATCTTGATATTGTTATTGATATTGATATTGATCTAATAATGATGAAAATTTTGAACTCGATTATGTTCTTTAATTGTTATTAATCTTATTATCATTCTTAATTATAACATTGATCTTATTCTTGATAATTATGTTCATTTTCATTTTTATCTCAGTTTTGATCTCAGATTTCAGTTTGAATCTTATAATCTTCAACTTTATCTTGCTCCTAATATTCATCTTAAACTCGATTTTGATCTATGTGGTAATATTGATTTTCAATCTTGATATAATATTTATATTTATCTTGATCTTTTAATGATCAGGATGTTGATCTTGATTATGATCCATATTTGATGTTTATCATTTTGCAATCTTAATTTAATATTGATTTTGTTCATGATTATGATGTTGATCTTCATTTTAATTATGATTTCAATCTTTATCTTATGATATTCATCTTTAACTTCTTTTTAATCTTAATCTTAAACTCGATTTTGATCTTGTTTGTAAACTTGGTCTTCAATCTTGATATTGTTATTGATATTGATATTGATCTAATAATGATGAAAATTTTGAACTCGATTATGTTCTTTAATTGTTATTAATCTTATTCTCATTCTTAATTATAACATTGATCTTATTCTTGATAATTATGTTCATTTTCATTTTTATCTCAGTTTTGATCTCAGATTTCAGTTTGAATCTTATAATCTTCAACTTTATCTTGCTCCTAATATTCATCTTAAACTCGATTTTGATCTATGTGGTAATATTGATTTTCAATCTTGATATTAATATTTATATTTATCTTGATCTTTTAATGATGAGGATGTTGATCTTGATTATGATCCATATTTGATATTTATCATTTTGCAATCTTAATATAATATTGATTTTGTTCATGATTATGATGTTGATCTTCATTTTAATCATGATTTCAAACTTCATCTTATGATATTTATCTTTATCTTCTTTTTAATCTAAATCTTAAACTCGATTTTGATCTTGTTTGTAAACTTGGTCTTCAATCTTGATGTTGTTATTGATATTGATATTGATCTAATAATGATGAAAATTTTGAACTCGATTATGATCTTTAATAGTTATTAATCTTATTCTCATTCTTCATTATAACATTGATCTTATTCTTGATAATTATGTTCATTTTCATTTTTATCTCAGTTTTGATCTCAGATTTCAGTTTGAATCTTATAATCTTCAACTTTATCTTGCTCCTAATTTTCATCTTAAACTCAATTTTGATCTATGTGGTAATATTGATTTTCAATCTTGATATAATATTTATATTTATCTTGGTCTTTTAATTGTCAGGATGTTGATCTTGATTATGATCCATATTTGATGTTTATCATTTTGCAATCTTAATTTAATATTGATTTTGTTCATGATCATGATGTTGATCTTCATTTTAATCATGATTTCAATCTTTATCTTATGATATTCATCTTTATCTTCTTTTTAATCTTAATCTTAAACTCGATTTTGATCTTGTTTGTAAACTTGGTCTTCAATCTTGATATTGTTATTGATATTGATATTGATCTAATAATGATGAAAATTTTGAACTCGATTATGTTCTTTAATTGTTATTAATCTTATTATCATTCTTAATTATAACATTGATCTTATTCTTGATAATTATGTTCATTTTCATTTTTATCTCAGTTTTGATCTCAGATTTCAGTTTGAATCTTATAATCTTCAACTTTATCTTGCTCCTAATATTCATCTTAAACTCGATTTTGATCTATGTGGTAATATTGATTTTCAATCTTGATATTAATATTTATATTTATCTTGATCTTTTAATGATCAGGATGTTGATCTTGATTATGATCCATATTTGATGTTTATCATTTTGCAATCTTAATATAATATTGATTTTGTTCATGATTATGATGTTGATCTTCATTTTAATCATGATTTCAAACTTCATCTTATGATATTTATCTTTATCTTCTTTTTAATCTAAATCTTAAACTCGATTTTGATCTTGTTTGTAAACTTGGTCTTCAATCTTGATGTTGTTATTGATATTGATATTGATCTAATAATGATGAAAATTTTGAACTCGATTATGTTCTTTAATTGTTATTAATCTTATTCTCATTCTTAATTATAACATTGATCTTATTCTTGATAATTATGTTCATTTTCATTTTTATCTCAGTTTTGATCTCAGATTTCAGTTTGAATCTTATAATCTTCAACTTTATCTTGCTCCTAATATTCATCTTAAACTCAATTTTGATCTATGTGGTAATATTGATTTTCAATCTTGATATTAATATTTATATTTATCTTGATCTTTTAATGATGAGGATGTTGATCTTGATTATGATCCATATTTGATGTTTATCATTTTGCAATCTTAATATAATATTGATTTTGTTCATGATTATGATGTTGATCTTCATTTTAATCATGATTTCAAACTTCATCTTATGATATTTATCTTTATCTTCTTTTTAATCTAAATCTTAAACTCGATTTTGATCTTGTTTGTAAACTTGGTCTTCAATCTTGATGTTGTTATTGATATTGATATTGATCTAATAATGATGAAAATTTTGAACTCGATTATGTTCTTTAATTGTTATTAATCTTATTCTCATTCTTCATTATAACATTGATCTTATTCTTGATAATTATGTTCATTTTCATTTTTATCTCAGTTTTGATCTCAAATTTCAGTTTGAATCTTATAATCTTCAACTTTATCTTGCTCCTAATATTCATCTTAAACTCGATTTTGATCTATGTGGTAATATTGATTTTCAATCTTGATATTAATATTTAAATTTATCTTGATCTTTTAATGATGAGGATGTTGATCTTGATTATGATCCATATTTGATGTTTATCATTTTGCAATCTTAATATAATATTGATTTTGTTCATGATTATGATGTTGATCTTCATTTTAATCATGATTTCAAACTTCATCTTATGATATTTATCTTTATCTTCTTTTTAATCTAAATCTTAAACTCGATTTGGATCTTGTTTGTAAGCTTGGTCTTCAATCTTGATATTGTTATTGATATTGATATTGATCTAATAATGATGAAAATTTTTAACTCGATTATGATCTTTAATAGTTATTAATCTTATTCTCATTCTTCATTATAACATTGATCTTATTCTTGATAATTATGTTCATTTTCATTTTTATCTCAGTTTTGATCTCAGATTTTAGTTTGAATCTTATAATCTTCAACTTTATCTTGCTCCTAATTTTCATCTTAAACTCAATTTTGATCTATGTGGTAATATTGATTTTCAATCTTGATATAATATTTATATTTATCTTGGTCTTTTAATTGTCAGGATGTTGATCTTGATTATGATCCATATTTGATGTTTATCATTTTGCAATCTTAATTTAATATTGATTTTGTTCATGATCATGATGTTGATCTTCATTTTAATCATGATTTCAATCTTTATCTTATGATATTCATCTTTATCTTCTTTTTAATCTTAATCTTAAACTCGATTTTGATCTTGTTTGTAAACTTGGTCTTCAATCTTGATATTGTTATTGATATTGATATTGATCTAATAATGATGAAAATTTTGAACTCGATTATGTTCTTTAATTGTTATTAATCTTATTATCATTCTTAATTATAACATTGATCTTATTCTTGATAATTATGTTCATTTTCATTTTTATCTCAGTTTTGATCTCAGATTTCAGTTTGAATCTTATAATCTTCAACTTTATCTTGCTCCTAATATTCATCTTAAACTCGATTTTGATCTATGTGGTAATATTGATTTTCAATCTTGATATAATATTTATATTTATCTTGATCTTTTAATGATGAGGATGTTGATCTTGATTATGATCTATATTTGATGTTTATCATTTTGCAATCTTAATATAATATTGATTTTGTTCATGATTATGATGTTGATCTTCATTTTAATCATGATTTCAATCTTCATCTTATGATATTTATCTTTATCTTCTTTTTAATCTAAATCTTAAACTCGATTTTGATCTTGTTTGTAAACTTGGTCTTCAATCTTGATGTTGTTATTGATATTGATATTGATCTAATAATGATGAAAATTTTGAACTCGATTATGTTCTTTAATTGTTATTAATCTTATTCTCATTCTTCATTATAACATTGATCTTATTCTTGATAATTATGTTCATTTTCATTTTTATCTCAGTTTTGATCTCAAATTTCAGTTTGAATCTTATAATCTTCAACTTTATCTTGCTCCTAATATTCATCTTAAACTCGATTTTGATCTATGTGGTAATATTGATTTTCAATCTTGATATTAATATTTAAATTTATCTTGATCTTTTAATGATCAGGATGTTGATCTTGATTATGATCCATATTTGATGTTTATCATTTTGCAATCTTAATATAATATTGATTTTGTTCATGATTATGATGTTGATCTTCATTTTAATCATGATTTCAAACTTCATCTTATGATATTTATCTTTATCTTCTTTTTAATCTAAATCTTAAACTCGATTTGGATCTTGTTTGTAAGCTTGGTCTTCAATCTTGATATTGTTATTGATATTGATATTGATCTAATAATGATGAAAATTTTTAACTCGATTATGATCTTTAATAGTTATTAATCTTATTCTCATTCTTCATTATAACATTGATCTTATTCTTGATAATTATGTTCATTTTCATTTTTATCTCAGTTTTGATCTCAGATTTCAGTTTGAATCTTATAATCTTCAACTTTATCTTGCTCCTAATTTTCATCTTAAACTCAATTTTGATCTATGTGGTAATATTGATTTTCAATCTTGATATAATATTTATATTTATCTTGGTCTTTTAATTGTCAGGATGTTGATCTTGATTATGATCCATATTTGATGTTTATCATTTTGCAATCTTAATTTAATATTGATTTTGTTCATGATCATGATGTTGATCTTCATTTTAATCATGATTTCAATCTTTATCTTATGATATTCATCTTTATCTTCTTTTTAATCTTAATCTTAAACTCGATTTTGATCTTGTTTGTAAACTTGGTCTTCAATCTTGATATTGTTATTGATATTGATATTGATCTAATAATGATGAAAATTTTGAACTCGATTATGTTCTTTAATTGTTATTAATCTTATTATCATTCTTAATTATAACATTGATCTTATTCTTGATAATTATGTTCATTTTCATTTTTATCTCAGTTTTGATCTCAGATTTCAGTTTGAATCTTATAATCTTCAACTTTATCTTGCTCCTAATATTCATCTTAAACTCGATTTTGATCTATGTGGTAATATTGATTTTCAATCTTGATATAATATTTATATTTATCTTGATCTTTTAATGATCAGGATGTTGATCTTGATTATGATCCATATTTGATGTTTATCATTTTGCAATCTTAATTTAATATTGATTTTGTTCATGATTATGATGTTGATCTTCATTTTAATTATGATTTCAATCTTTATCTTATGATATTCATCTTTAACTTCTTTTTAATCTTAATCTTAAACTCGATTTTGATCTTGTTTGTAAACTTGGTCTTCAATCTTGATATTGTTATTGATATTGATATTGATCTAATAATGATGAAAATTTTGAACTCGATTATGTTCTTTAATTGTTATTAATCTTATTCTCATTCTTAATTATAACATTGATCTTATTCTTGATAATTATGTTCATTTTCATTTTTATCTCAGTTTTGATCTCAGATTTCAGTTTGAATCTTATAATCTTCAACTTTATCTTGCTCCTAATATTCATCTTAAACTCGATTTTGATCTATGTGGTAATATTGATTTTCAATCTTGATATTAATATTTATATTTATCTTGATCTTTTAATGATGAGGATGTTGATCTTGATTATGATCCATATTTGATGTTTATCATTTTGCAATCTTAATTTAATATTGATTTTGTTCATGATCATGATGTTGATCTTCATTTTAATCATGATTTCAATCTTTATCTTATGATATTCATCTTTATCTTCTTTTTAATCTTAATCTTAAACTCGATTTTGATCTTGTTTGTAAACTTGGTCTTCAATCTTGATATTGTTATTGATATTGATATTGATCTAATAATGATGAAAATTTTGAACTCGATTATGTTCTTTAATTGTTATTAATCTTATTATCATTCTTAATTATAACATTGATCTTATTCTTGATAATTATGTTCATTTTCATTTTTATCTCAGTTTTGATCTCAGATTTCAGTTTGAATCTTATAATCTTCAACTTTATCTTGCTCCTAATATTCATCTTAAACTCGATTTTGATCTATGTGGTAATATTGATTTTCAATCTTGATATTAATATTTATATTTATCTTGATCTTTTAATGATCAGGATGTTGATCTTGATTATGATCCATATTTGATGTTTATCATTTTGCAATCTTAATATAATATTGATTTTGTTCATGATTATGATGTTGATCTTCATTTTAATCATGATTTCAAACTTCATCTTATGATATTTATCTTTATCTTCTTTTTAATCTAAATCTTAAACTCGATTTTGATCTTGTTTGTAAACTTGGTCTTCAATCTTGATGTTGTTATTGATATTGATATTGATCTAATAATGATGAAAATTTTGAACTCGATTATGTTCTTTAATTGTTATTAATCTTATTCTCATTCTTAATTATAACATTGATCTTATTCTTGATAATTATGTTCATTTTCATTTTTATCTCAGTTTTGATCTCAGATTTCAGTTTGAATCTTATAATCTTCAACTTTATCTTGCTCCTAATATTCATCTTAAACTCAATTTTGATCTATGTGGTAATATTGATTTTCAATCTTGATATTAATATTTATATTTATCTTGATCTTTTAATGATGAGGATGTTGATCTTGATTATGATCCATATTTGATGTTTATCATTTTGCAATCTTAATATAATATTGATTTTGTTCATGATTATGATGTTGATCTTCATTTTAATCATGATTTCAAACTTCATCTTATGATATTTATCTTTATCTTCTTTTTAATCTAAATCTTAAACTCGATTTTGATCTTGTTTGTAAACTTGGTCTTCAATCTTGATGTTGTTATTGATATTGATATTGATCTAATAATGATGAAAATTTTGAACTCGATTATGTTCTTTAATTGTTATTAATCTTATTCTCATTCTTCATTATAACATTGATCTTATTCTTGATAATTATGTTCATTTTCATTTTTATCTCAGTTTTGATCTCAAATTTCAGTTTGAATCTTATAATCTTCAACTTTATCTTGCTCCTAATATTCATCTTAAACTCGATTTTGATCTATGTGGTAATATTGATTTTCAATCTTGATATTAATATTTAAATTTATCTTGATCTTTTAATGATGAGGATGTTGATCTTGATTATGATCCATATTTGATGTTTATCATTTTGCAATCTTAATATAATATTGATTTTGTTCATGATTATGATGTTGATCTTCATTTTAATCATGATTTCAAACTTCATCTTATGATATTTATCTTTATCTTCTTTTTAATCTAAATCTTAAACTCGATTTGGATCTTGTTTGTAAGCTTGGTCTTCAATCTTGATATTGTTATTGATATTGATATTGATCTAATAATGATGAAAATTTTTAACTCGATTATGATCTTTAATAGTTATTAATCTTATTCTCATTCTTCATTATAACATTGATCTTATTCTTGATAATTATGTTCATTTTCATTTTTATCTCAGTTTTGATCTCAGATTTTAGTTTGAATCTTATAATCTTCAACTTTATCTTGCTCCTAATTTTCATCTTAAACTCAATTTTGATCTATGTGGTAATATTGATTTTCAATCTTGATATAATATTTATATTTATCTTGGTCTTTTAATTGTCAGGATGTTGATCTTGATTATGATCCATATTTGATGTTTATCATTTTGCAATCTTAATTTAATATTGATTTTGTTCATGATCATGATGTTGATCTTCATTTTAATCATGATTTCAATCTTTATCTTATGATATTCATCTTTATCTTCTTTTTAATCTTAATCTTAAACTCGATTTTGATCTTGTTTGTAAACTTGGTCTTCAATCTTGATATTGTTATTGATATTGATATTGATCTAATAATGATGAAAATTTTGAACTCGATTATGTTCTTTAATTGTTATTAATCTTATTATCATTCTTAATTATAACATTGATCTTATTCTTGATAATTATGTTCATTTTCATTTTTATCTCAGTTTTGATCTCAGATTTCAGTTTGAATCTTATAATCTTCAACTTTATCTTGCTCCTAATATTCATCTTAAACTCGATTTTGATCTATGTGGTAATATTGATTTTCAATCTTGATATAATATTTATATTTATCTTGATCTTTTAATGATGAGGATGTTGATCTTGATTATGATCTATATTTGATGTTTATCATTTTGCAATCTTAATATAATATTGATTTTGTTCATGATTATGATGTTGATCTTCATTTTAATCATGATTTCAATCTTCATCTTATGATATTTATCTTTATCTTCTTTTTAATCTAAATCTTAAACTCGATTTTGATCTTGTTTGTAAACTTGGTCTTCAATCTTGATGTTGTTATTGATATTGATATTGATCTAATAATGATGAAAATTTTGAACTCGATTATGTTCTTTAATTGTTATTAATCTTATTCTCATTCTTCATTATAACATTGATCTTATTCTTGATAATTATGTTCATTTTCATTTTTATCTCAGTTTTGATCTCAAATTTCAGTTTGAATCTTATAATCTTCAACTTTATCTTGCTCCTAATATTCATCTTAAACTCGATTTTGATCTATGTGGTAATATTGATTTTCAATCTTGATATTAATATTTAAATTTATCTTGATCTTTTAATGATCAGGATGTTGATCTTGATTATGATCCATATTTGATGTTTATCATTTTGCAATCTTAATATAATATTGATTTTGTTCATGATTATGATGTTGATCTTCATTTTAATCATGATTTCAAACTTCATCTTATGATATTTATCTTTATCTTCTTTTTAATCTAAATCTTAAACTCGATTTGGATCTTGTTTGTAAGCTTGGTCTTCAATCTTGATATTGTTATTGATATTGATATTGATCTAATAATGATGAAAATTTTTAACTCGATTATGATCTTTAATAGTTATTAATCTTATTCTCATTCTTCATTATAACATTGATCTTATTCTTGATAATTATGTTCATTTTCATTTTTATCTCAGTTTTGATCTCAGATTTCAGTTTGAATCTTATAATCTTCAACTTTATCTTGCTCCTAATTTTCATCTTAAACTCAATTTTGATCTATGTGGTAATATTGATTTTCAATCTTGATATAATATTTATATTTATCTTGGTCTTTTAATTGTCAGGATGTTGATCTTGATTATGATCCATATTTGATGTTTATCATTTTGCAATCTTAATTTAATATTGATTTTGTTCATGATCATGATGTTGATCTTCATTTTAATCATGATTTCAATCTTTATCTTATGATATTCATCTTTATCTTCTTTTTAATCTTAATCTTAAACTCGATTTTGATCTTGTTTGTAAACTTGGTCTTCAATCTTGATATTGTTATTGATATTGATATTGATCTAATAATGATGAAAATTTTGAACTCGATTATGTTCTTTAATTGTTATTAATCTTATTATCATTCTTAATTATAACATTGATCTTATTCTTGATAATTATGTTCATTTTCATTTTTATCTCAGTTTTGATCTCAGATTTCAGTTTGAATCTTATAATCTTCAACTTTATCTTGCTCCTAATATTCATCTTAAACTCGATTTTGATCTATGTGGTAATATTGATTTTCAATCTTGATATAATATTTATATTTATCTTGATCTTTTAATGATCAGGATGTTGATCTTGATTATGATCCATATTTGATGTTTATCATTTTGCAATCTTAATTTAATATTGATTTTGTTCATGATTATGATGTTGATCTTCATTTTAATTATGATTTCAATCTTTATCTTATGATATTCATCTTTAACTTCTTTTTAATCTTAATCTTAAACTCGATTTTGATCTTGTTTGTAAACTTGGTCTTCAATCTTGATATTGTTATTGATATTGATATTGATCTAATAATGATGAAAATTTTGAACTCGATTATGTTCTTTAATTGTTATTAATCTTATTCTCATTCTTAATTATAACATTGATCTTATTCTTGATAATTATGTTCATTTTCATTTTTATCTCAGTTTTGATCTCAGATTTCAGTTTGAATCTTATAATCTTCAACTTTATCTTGCTCCTAATATTCATCTTAAACTCGATTTTGATCTATGTGGTAATATTGATTTTCAATCTTGATATTAATATTTATATTTATCTTGATCTTTTAATGATGAGGATGTTGATCTTGATTATGATCCATATTTGATATTTATCATTTTGCAATCTTAATATAATATTGATTTTGTTCATGATTATGATGTTGATCTTCATTTTAATCATGATTTCAAACTTCATCTTATGATATTTATCTTTATCTTCTTTTTAATCTAAATCTTAAACTCGATTTTGATCTTGTTTGTAAACTTGGTCTTCAATCTTGATGTTGTTATTGATATTGATATTGATCTAATAATGATGAAAATTTTGAACTCGATTATGTTCTTTAATTGTTATTAATCTTATTCTCATTCTTCATTATAACATTGATCTTATTCTTGATAATTATGTTCATTTTCATTTTTATCTCAGTTTTGATCTCAGATTTCAGTTTGAATCTTATAATCTTCAACTTTATCTTGCTCCTAATATTCATCTTAAACTCAATTTTGATCTATGTGGTAATATTGATTTTCAATCTTGATATAATATTTATATTTATCTTGGTCTTTTAATTGTCAGGATGTTGATCTTGATTATGATCCATATTTGATGTTTATCATTTTGCAATCTTAATTTAATATTGATTTTGTTCATGATCATGATGTTGATCTTCATTTTAATCATGATTTCAATCTTTATCTTATGATATTCATCTTTATCTTCTTTTTAATCTTAATCTTAAACTCGATTTTGATCTTGTTTGTAAACTTGGTCTTCAATCTTGATATTGTTATTGATATTGATATTGATCTAATAATGATGAAAATTTTGAACTCGATTATGTTCTTTAATTGTTATTAATCTTATTATCATTCTTAATTATAACATTGATCTTATTCTTGATAATTATGTTCATTTTCATTTTTATCTCAGTTTTGATCTCAGATTTCAGTTTGAATCTTATAATCTTCAACTTTATCTTGCTCCTAATATTCATCTTAAACTCGATTTTGATCTATGTGGTAATATTGATTTTCAATCTTGATATAATATTTATATTTATCTTGATCTTTTAATGATCAGGATGTTGATCTTGATTATGATCCATATTTGATGTTTATCATTTTGCAATCTTAATTTAATATTGATTTTGTTCATGATTATGATGTTGATCTTCATTTTAATTATGATTTCAATCTTTATCTTATGATATTCATCTTTAACTTCTTTTTAATCTTAATCTTAAACTCGATTTTGATCTTGTTTGTAAACTTGGTCTTCAATCTTGATATTGTTATTGATATTGATATTGATCTAATAATGATGAAAATTTTGAACTCGATTATGTTCTTTAATTGTTATTAATCTTATTCTCATTCTTAATTATAACATTGATCTTATTCTTGATAATTATGTTCATTTTCATTTTTATCTCAGTTTTGATCTCAGATTTCAGTTTGAATCTTATAATCTTCAACTTTATCTTGCTCCTAATATTCATCTTAAACTCGATTTTGATCTATGTGGTAATATTGATTTTCAATCTTGATATTAATATTTATATTTATCTTGATCTTTTAATGATGAGGATGTTGATCTTGATTATGATCCATATTTGATATTTATCATTTTGCAATCTTAATATAATATTGATTTTGTTCATGATTATGATGTTGATCTTCATTTTAATCATGATTTCAAACTTCATCTTATGATATTTATCTTTATCTTCTTTTTAATCTAAATCTTAAACTCGATTTTGATCTTGTTTGTAAACTTGGTCTTCAATCTTGATGTTGTTATTGATATTGATATTGATCTAATAATGATGAAAATTTTGAACTCGATTATGTTCTTTAATTGTTATTAATCTTATTCTCATTCTTCATTATAACATTGATCTTATTCTTGATAATTATGTTCATTTTCATTTTTATCTCAGTTTTGATCTCAGATTTCAGTTTGAATCTTATAATCTTCAACTTTATCTTGCTCCTAATATTCATCTTAAACTCGATTTTGATCTATGTGGTAATATTGATTTTCAATCTTGATATTAATATTTAAATTTATCTTGATCTTTTAATGATGAGGATGTTGATCTTGATTATGATCCATATTTGATGTTTATCATTTCGCAATCTTAATATAATATTGATTTTGTTCATGATTATGATGTTGATCTTCATTTTAATCATGATTTCAAACTTCATCTTATGATATTTATCTTTATCTTCTTTTTAATCTTAATATTAAACTCGATTTGGATCTTGTTTGTAAGCTTGGTCTTCAATCTTGATATTGTTATTGATATTGATATTGATCTAATAATGATGAAAATTTTTAACTCGATTATGATCTTTAATAGTTATTAATCTTATTCTCATTCTTCATTATAACATTGATCTTATTCTTGATAATTATGTTCATTTTCATTTTTATCTCAGTTTTGATCTCAGATTTCAGTTTGAATATTATAATCTTCAACTTTATCTTGCTCCTAATATTCATCTTAAACTCAATTTTGATCTATGTGGTAATATTGATTTTCAATCTTGATATAATATTTATATTTATCTTGGTCTTTTAATTGTCAGGATGTTGATCTTGATTATGATCCATATTTGATGTTTATCATTTTGCAATCTTAATTTAATATTGATTTTGTTCATGATCATGATGTTGATCTTCATTTTAATCATGATTTCAATCTTTATCTTATGATATTCATCTTTATCTTCTTTTTAATCTTAATCTTAAACTCGATTTTGATCTTGTTTGTAAACTTGGTCTTCAATCTTGATATTGTTATTGATATTGATATTGATCTAATAATGATGAAAATTTTGAACTCGATTATGTTCTTTAATTGTTATTAATCTTATTCTCATTCTTAATTATAACATTGATCTTATTCTTGATAATTATGTTCATTTTCATTTTTATCTCAGTTTTGATCTCAGATTTCAGTTTGAATCTTATAATCTTCAACTTTATCTTGCTCCTAATATTCATCTTAAACTCAATTTTGATCTATGTGGTAATATTGATTTTCAATCTTGATATAATATTTATATTTATCTTGGTCTTTTAATTGTCAGGATGTTGATCTTGATTATGATCCATATTTGATGTTTATCATTTTGCAATCTTAATTTAATATTGATTTTGTTCATGATCATGATGTTGATCTTCATTTTAATCATGATTTCAATCTTTATCTTATGATATTCATCTTTATCTTCTTTTTAATCTTAATCTTAAACTCGATTTTGATCTTGTTTGTAAACTTGGTCTTCAATCTTGATATTGTTATTGATATTGATATTGATCTAATAATGATGAAAATTTTGAACTCGATTATGTTCTTTAATTGTTATTAATCTTATTCTCATTCTTCATTATAACATTGATCTTATTCTTGATAATTATGTTCATTTTCATTTTTATCTCAGTTTTGATCTCAAATTTCAGTTTGAATCTTATAATCTTCAACTTTATCTTGCTCCTAATATTCATCTTAAACTCGATTTTGATCTATGTGGTAATATTGATTTTCAATCTTGATATTAATATTTAAATTTATCTTGATCTTTTAATGATCAGGATGTTGATCTTGATTATGATCCATATTTGATGTTTATCATTTTGCAATCTTAATATAATATTGATTTTGTTCATGATTATGATGTTGATCTTCATTTTAATCATGATTTCAAACTTCATCTTATGATATTTATCTTTATCTTCTTTTTAATCTAAATCTTAAACTCGATTTGGATCTTGTTTGTAAGCTTGGTCTTCAATCTTGATATTGTTATTGATATTGATATTGATCTAATAATGATGAAAATTTTGAACTCGATTATGTTCTTTAATTGTTATTAATCTTATTCTCATTCTTAATTATAACATTGATCTTATTCTTGATAATTATGTTCATTTTCATTTTTATCTCAGTTTTGATCTCAGATTTCAGTTTGAATCTTATAATCTTCAACTTTATCTTGCTCCTAATATTCATCTTAAACTCAATTTTGATCTATGTGGTAATATTGATTTTCAATCTTGATATAATATTTATATTTATCTTGGTCTTTTAATTGTCAGGATGTTGATCTTGATTATGATCCATATTTGATGTTTATCATTTTGCAATCTTAATTTAATATTGATTTTGTTCATGATCATGATGTTGATCTTCATTTTAATCATGATTTCAATCTTTATCTTATGATATTCATCTTTATCTTCTTTTTAATCTTAATCTTAAACTCGATTTTGATCTTGTTTGTAAACTTGGTCTTCAATCTTGATATTGTTATTGATATTGATATTGATCTAATAATGATGAAAATTTTGAACTCGATTATGTTCTTTAATTGTTATTAATCTTATTCTCATTCTTCATTATAACATTGATCTTATTCTTGATAATTATGTTCATTTTCATTTTTATCTCAGTTTTGATCTCAAATTTCAGTTTGAATCTTATAATCTTCAACTTTATCTTGCTCCTAATATTCATCTTAAACTCGATTTTGATCTATGTGGTAATATTGATTTTCAATCTTGATATTAATATTTAAATTTATCTTGATCTTTTAATGATCAGGATGTTGATCTTGATTATGATCCATATTTGATGTTTATCATTTTGCAATCTTAATATAATATTGATTTTGTTCATGATTATGATGTTGATCTTCATTTTAATCATGATTTCAAACTTCATCTTATGATATTTATCTTTATCTTCTTTTTAATCTAAATCTTAAACTCGATTTGGATCTTGTTTGTAAGCTTGGTCTTCAATCTTGATATTGTTATTGATATTGATATTGATCTAATAATGATGAAAATTTTGAACTCGATTATGTTCTTTAATTGTTATTAATCTTATTCTCATTCTTAATTATAACATTGATCTTATTCTTGATAATTATGTTCATTTTCATTTTTATCTCAGTTTTGATCTCAGATTTCAGTTTGAATCTTATAATCTTCAACTTTATCTTGCTCCTAATATTCATCTTAAACTCAATTTTGATCTATGTGGTAATATTGATTTTCAATCTTGATATAATATTTATATTTATCTTGGTCTTTTAATTGTCAGGATGTTGATCTTGATTATGATCCATATTTGATGTTTATCATTTTGCAATCTTAATTTAATATTGATTTTGTTCATGATCATGATGTTGATCTTCATTTTAATCATGATTTCAATCTTTATCTTATGATATTCATCTTTATCTTCTTTTTAATCTTAATCTTAAACTCGATTTTGATCTTGTTTGTAAACTTGGTCTTCAATCTTGATATTGTTATTGATATTGATATTGATCTAATAATGATGAAAATTTTGAACTCGATTATGTTCTTTAATTGTTATTAATCTTATTCTCATTCTTCATTATAACATTGATCTTATTCTTGATAATTATGTTCATTTTCATTTTTATCTCAGTTTTGATCTCAAATTTCAGTTTGAATCTTATAATCTTCAACTTTATCTTGCTCCTAATATTCATCTTAAACTCGATTTTGATCTATGTGGTAATATTGATTTTCAATCTTGATATTAATATTTAAATTTATCTTGATCTTTTAATGATCAGGATGTTGATCTTGATTATGATCCATATTTGATGTTTATCATTTTGCAATCTTAATATAATATTGATTTTGTTCATGATTATGATGTTGATCTTCATTTTAATCATGATTTCAAACTTCATCTTATGATATTTATCTTTATCTTCTTTTTAATCTAAATCTTAAACTCGATTTGGATCTTGTTTGTAAGCTTGGTCTTCAATCTTGATATTGTTATTGATATTGATATTGATCTAATAATGATGAAAATTTTGAACTCGATTATGTTCTTTAATTGTTATTAATCTTATTCTCATTCTTAATTATAACATTGATCTTATTCTTGATAATTATGTTCATTTTCATTTTTATCTCAGTTTTGATCTCAGATTTCAGTTTGAATCTTATAATCTTCAACTTTATCTTGCTCCTAATATTCATCTTAAACTCAATTTTGATCTATGTGGTAATATTGATTTTCAATCTTGATATAATATTTATATTTATCTTGGTCTTTTAATTGTCAGGATGTTGATCTTGATTATGATCCATATTTGATGTTTATCATTTTGCAATCTTAATTTAATATTGATTTTGTTCATGATCATGATGTTGATCTTCATTTTAATCATGATTTCAATCTTTATCTTATGATATTCATCTTTATCTTCTTTTTAATCTTAATCTTAAACTCGATTTTGATCTTGTTTGTAAACTTGGTCTTCAATCTTGATATTGTTATTGATATTGATATTGATCTAATAATGATGAAAATTTTGAACTCGATTATGTTCTTTAATTGTTATTAATCTTATTCTCATTCTTCATTATAACATTGATCTTATTCTTGATAATTATGTTCATTTTCATTTTTATCTCAGTTTTGATCTCAAATTTCAGTTTGAATCTTATAATCTTCAACTTTATCTTGCTCCTAATATTCATCTTAAACTCGATTTTGATCTATGTGGTAATATTGATTTTCAATCTTGATATTAATATTTAAATTTATCTTGATCTTTTAATGATCAGGATGTTGATCTTGATTATGATCCATATTTGATGTTTATCATTTTGCAATCTTAATATAATATTGATTTTGTTCATGATTATGATGTTGATCTTCATTTTAATCATGATTTCAAACTTCATCTTATGATATTTATCTTTATCTTCTTTTTAATCTAAATCTTAAACTCGATTTGGATCTTGTTTGTAAGCTTGGTCTTCAATCTTGATATTGTTATTGATATTGATATTGATCTAATAATGATGAAAATTTTTAACTCGATTATGATCTTTAATAGTTATTAATCTTATTCTCATTCTTCATTATAACATTGATCTTATTCTTGATAATTATGTTCATTTTCATTTTTATCTCAGTTTTGATCTCAGATTTCAGTTTGAATCTTATAATCTTCAACTTTATCTTGCTCCTAATATTCATCTTAAACTCAATTTTGATCTATGTGGTAATATTGATTTTCAATCTTGATATAATATTTATATTTATCTTGGTCTTTTAATTGTCAGGATGTTGATCTTGATTATGATCCATATTTGATGTTTATCATTTTGCAATCTTAATTTAATATTGATTTTGTTCATGATCATGATGTTGATCTTCATTTTAATCATGATTTCAATCTTTATCATATGATATTCATCTTTATCTTCTTTTTAATCTTAATCTTAAACTCGATTTTGATCTTGTTTGTAAACTTGGTCTTCAATCTTGATATTGTTATTGATATTGATATTGATCTAATAATGATGAAAATTTTGAACTCGATTATGTTCTTTAATTGTTATTAATCTTATTATCATTCTTAATTATAACATTGATCTTATTCTTGATAATTATGTTCATTTTCATTTTTATCTCAGTTTTGATCTCAGATTTCAGTTTGAATCTTATACTCTTCAACTTTATCTTGCTCCTAATATTCATCTTAAACTCGATTTTGATCTATGTGGTAATATTGATTTTCAATCTTGATATAATATTTATATTTATCTTGGTCTTTTAATTGTCAGGATGTTGATCTTGATTATGATCCATATTTGATGTTTATCATTTTGCAATCTTAATTTAATATTGATTTTGTTCATGATCATGATGTTGATCTTCATTTTAATCATGATTTCAATCTTTATCTTATGATATTCATCTTTATCTTCTTTTTAATCTTAATCTTAAACTCGATTTTGATCTTGTTTGTAAACTTGGTCTTCAATCTTGATATTGTTATTGATATTGATATTGATCTAATAATGATGAAAATTTTGAACTCGATTATGTTCTTTAATTGTTATTAATCTTATTCTCATTCTTCATTATAACATTGATCTTATTCTTGATAATTATGTTCATTTTCATTTTTATCTCAGTTTTGATCTCAAATTTCAGTTTGAATCTTATAATCTTCAACTTTATCTTGCTCCTAATATTCATCTTAAACTCGATTTTGATCTATGTGGTAATATTGATTTTCAATCTTGATATTAATATTTAAATTTATCTTGATCTTTTAATGATCAGGATGTTGATCTTGATTATGATCCATATTTGATGTTTATCATTTTGCAATCTTAATATAATATTGATTTTGTTCATGATTATGATGTTGATCTTCATTTTAATCATGATTTCAAACTTCATCTTATGATATTTATCTTTATCTTCTTTTTAATCTAAATCTTAAACTCGATTTGGATCTTGTTTGTAAGCTTGGTCTTCAATCTTGATATTGTTATTGATATTGATATTGATCTAATAATGATGAAAATTTTGAACTCGATTATGTTCTTTAATTGTTATTAATCTTATTCTCATTCTTAATTATAACATTGATCTTATTCTTGATAATTATGTTCATTTTCATTTTTATCTCAGTTTTGATCTCAGATTTCAGTTTGAATCTTATAATCTTCAACTTTATCTTGCTCCTAATATTCATCTTAAACTCAATTTTGATCTATGTGGTAATATTGATTTTCAATCTTGATATAATATTTATATTTATCTTGGTCTTTTAATTGTCAGGATGTTGATCTTGATTATGATCCATATTTGATGTTTATCATTTTGCAATCTTAATTTAATATTGATTTTGTTCATGATCATGATGTTGATCTTCATTTTAATCATGATTTCAATCTTTATCTTATGATATTCATCTTTATCTTCTTTTTAATCTTAATCTTAAACTCGATTTTGATCTTGTTTGTAAACTTGGTCTTCAATCTTGATATTGTTATTGATATTGATATTGATCTAATAATGATGAAAATTTTGAACTCGATTATGTTCTTTAATTGTTATTAATCTTATTCTCATTCTTCATTATAACATTGATCTTATTCTTGATAATTATGTTCATTTTCATTTTTATCTCAGTTTTGATCTCAAATTTCAGTTTGAATCTTATAATCTTCAACTTTATCTTGCTCCTAATATTCATCTTAAACTCGATTTTGATCTATGTGGTAATATTGATTTTCAATCTTGATATTAATATTTAAATTTATCTTGATCTTTTAATGATCAGGATGTTGATCTTGATTATGATCCATATTTGATGTTTATCATTTTGCAATCTTAATATAATATTGATTTTGTTCATGATTATGATGTTGATCTTCATTTTAATCATGATTTCAAACTTCATCTTATGATATTTATCTTTATCTTCTTTTTAATCTAAATCTTAAACTCGATTTGGATCTTGTTTGTAAGCTTGGTCTTCAATCTTGATATTGTTATTGATATTGATATTGATCTAATAATGATGAAAATTTTTAACTCGATTATGATCTTTAATAGTTATTAATCTTATTCTCATTCTTCATTATAACATTGATCTTATTCTTGATAATTATGTTCATTTTCATTTTTATCTCAGTTTTGATCTCAGATTTCAGTTTGAATCTTATAATCTTCAACTTTATCTTGCTCCTAATATTCATCTTAAACTCAATTTTGATCTATGTGGTAATATTGATTTTCAATCTTGATATAATATTTATATTTATCTTGGTCTTTTAATTGTCAGGATGTTGATCTTGATTATGATCCATATTTGATGTTTATCATTTTGCAATCTTAATTTAATATTGATTTTGTTCATGATCATGATGTTGATCTTCATTTTAATCATGATTTCAATCTTTATCATATGATATTCATCTTTATCTTCTTTTTAATCTTAATCTTAAACTCGATTTTGATCTTGTTTGTAAACTTGGTCTTCAATCTTGATATTGTTATTGATATTGATATTGATCTAATAATGATGAAAATTTTGAACTCGATTATGTTCTTTAATTGTTATTAATCTTATTATCATTCTTAATTATAACATTGATCTTATTCTTGATAATTATGTTCATTTTCATTTTTATCTCAGTTTTGATCTCAGATTTCAGTTTGAATCTTATACTCTTCAACTTTATCTTGCTCCTAATATTCATCTTAAACTCGATTTTGATCTATGTGGTAATATTGATTTTCAATCTTGATATAATATTTATATTTATCTTGGTCTTTTAATTGTCAGGATGTTGATCTTGATTATGATCCATATTTGATGTTTATCATTTTGCAATCTTAATTTAATATTGATTTTGTTCATGATCATGATGTTGATCTTCATTTTAATCATGATTTCAATCTTTATCTTATGATATTCATCTTTATCTTCTTTTTAATCTTAATCTTAAACTCGATTTTGATCTTGTTTGTAAACTTGGTCTTCAATCTTGATATTGTTATTGATATTGATATTGATCTAATAATGATGAAAATTTTGAACTCGATTATGTTCTTTAATTGTTATTAATCTTATTCTCATTCTTCATTATAACATTGATCTTATTCTTGATAATTATGTTCATTTTCATTTTTATCTCAGTTTTGATCTCAAATTTCAGTTTGAATCTTATAATCTTCAACTTTATCTTGCTCCTAATATTCATCTTAAACTCGATTTTGATCTATGTGGTAATATTGATTTTCAATCTTGATATTAATATTTAAATTTATCTTGATCTTTTAATGATCAGGATGTTGATCTTGATTATGATCCATATTTGATGTTTATCATTTTGCAATCTTAATATAATATTGATTTTGTTCATGATTATGATGTTGATCTTCATTTTAATCATGATTTCAAACTTCATCTTATGATATTTATCTTTATCTTCTTTTTAATCTAAATCTTAAACTCGATTTGGATCTTGTTTGTAAGCTTGGTCTTCAATCTTGATATTGTTATTGATATTGATATTGATCTAATAATGATGAAAATTTTGAACTCGATTATGTTCTTTAATTGTTATTAATCTTATTCTCATTCTTAATTATAACATTGATCTTATTCTTGATAATTATGTTCATTTTCATTTTTATCTCAGTTTTGATCTCAGATTTCAGTTTGAATCTTATAATCTTCAACTTTATCTTGCTCCTAATATTCATCTTAAACTCAATTTTGATCTATGTGGTAATATTGATTTTCAATCTTGATATAATATTTATATTTATCTTGGTCTTTTAATTGTCAGGATGTTGATCTTGATTATGATCCATATTTGATGTTTATCATTTTGCAATCTTAATTTAATATTGATTTTGTTCATGATCATGATGTTGATCTTCATTTTAATCATGATTTCAATCTTTATCTTATGATATTCATCTTTATCTTCTTTTTAATCTTAATCTTAAACTCGATTTTGATCTTGTTTGTAAACTTGGTCTTCAATCTTGATATTGTTATTGATATTGATATTGATCTAATAATGATGAAAATTTTGAACTCGATTATGTTCTTTAATTGTTATTAATCTTATTCTCATTCTTCATTATAACATTGATCTTATTCTTGATAATTATGTTCATTTTCATTTTTATCTCAGTTTTGATCTCAAATTTCAGTTTGAATCTTATAATCTTCAACTTTATCTTGCTCCTAATATTCATCTTAAACTCGATTTTGATCTATGTGGTAATATTGATTTTCAATCTTGATATTAATATTTAAATTTATCTTGATCTTTTAATGATCAGGATGTTGATCTTGATTATGATCCATATTTGATGTTTATCATTTTGCAATCTTAATATAATATTGATTTTGTTCATGATTATGATGTTGATCTTCATTTTAATCATGATTTCAAACTTCATCTTATGATATTTATCTTTATCTTCTTTTTAATCTAAATCTTAAACTCGATTTGGATCTTGTTTGTAAGCTTGGTCTTCAATCTTGATATTGTTATTGATATTGATATTGATCTAATAATGATGAAAATTTTTAACTCGATTATGATCTTTAATAGTTATTAATCTTATTCTCATTCTTCATTATAACATTGATCTTATTCTTGATAATTATGTTCATTTTCATTTTTATCTCAGTTTTGATCTCAGATTTCAGTTTGAATCTTATAATCTTCAACTTTATCTTGCTCCTAATATTCATCTTAAACTCAATTTTGATCTATGTGGTAATATTGATTTTCAATCTTGATATAATATTTATATTTATCTTGGTCTTTTAATTGTCAGGATGTTGATCTTGATTATGATCCATATTTGATGTTTATCATTTTGCAATCTTAATTTAATATTGATTTTGTTCATGATCATGATGTTGATCTTCATTTTAATCATGATTTCAATCTTTATCATATGATATTCATCTTTATCTTCTTTTTAATCTTAATCTTAAACTCGATTTTGATCTTGTTTGTAAACTTGGTCTTCAATCTTGATATTGTTATTGATATTGATATTGATCTAATAATGATGAAAATTTTGAACTCGATTATGTTCTTTAATTGTTATTAATCTTATTATCATTCTTAATTATAACATTGATCTTATTCTTGATAATTATGTTCATTTTCATTTTTATCTCAGTTTTGATCTCAGATTTCAGTTTGAATCTTATACTCTTCAACTTTATCTTGCTCCTAATATTCATCTTAAACTCGATTTTGATCTATGTGGTAATATTGATTTTCAATCTTGATATAATATTTATATTTATCTTGGTCTTTTAATTGTCAGGATGTTGATCTTGATTATGATCCATATTTGATGTTTATCATTTTGCAATCTTAATTTAATATTGATTTTGTTCATGATTATGATGTTGATCTTCATTTTAATCATGATTTCAGACTTCATCTTATGATATTCATCTTTATCTTCTTTTTAATCTTAATCTTAAACTCGATTTGGATCTTGTTTGTAAACTTGGTCTTCAATCTTGATATTGTTATTGATATTGATATTGATCTAATAATGATGAAAATTTTTAACTCGATTATGTTCTTTAATTGTTATTAATCTTATTCTCATTCTTCATTATAACATTGATCTTATTCTTGATAATTATGTTCATTTTCATTTTTATCTCAGTTTTGATCTCAGATTTCAGTTTGAATCTTATAATCTTCAACTTTATCTTGCTCCTAATATTCATCTTAAACTCAATTTTGATCTATGTGGTAATATTGATTTTCAATCTTGATATAATATTTAAATTTATCTTGATCTTTTAATTGTCAGGATGTTGATCTTGATTATGATCCATATTTGATGTTTATCATTTTGCAATCTTAATATAATATTGATTTTGTTCATGATCATGATGTTGATCTTCATTTTAATCATGATTTCAATCTTTATCTTATGATATTTATCTTTATCTTCTTTTTAATCTAAATCTTAAACTCGATTTGGATCTTGTTTGTAAACTTGGTCTTCAATCTTGATATTGTTATTGATATTGATATTGATCTAATAATGATGAAAATTTTGAACTCGATTATGTTCTTTAATTGTTATTAATCTTATTATCATTCTTAATTATAACATTGATCTTATTCTTGATAATTATGTTCATTTTCATTTTTATCTCAGTTTTGATCTCAGATTTCAGTTTGAATCTTATAATCTTCAACTTTATCTTGCTCCTAATATTCATCTTAAACTCAATTTTGATCTATGTGGTAATATTGATTTTCAATCTTGATATTAATATTTAAATTTATCTTGATCTTTTAATGATCAGGATGTTGATCTTGATTATGATCCATATTTGATGTTTATCATTTTGCAATCTTAATATAATATTGATTTTGTTCATGATTATGATGTTGATCTTCATTTTAATCATGATTTCAGACTTCATCTTATGATATTTATCTTTATCTTCTTTTTAATCTAAATCTTAAACTCGATTTGGATCTTGTTTGTAAGCTTGGTCTTCAATCTTGATATTGTTATTGATATTGATATTGATCTAATAATGATGAAAATTTTTAACTCGATTATGATCTTTAATAGTTATTAATCTTATTCTCATTCTTCATTATAACATTGATCTTATTCTTGATAATTATGTTCATTTTCATTTTTATCTCAGTTTTGATCTCAGATTTCAGTTTGAATCTTATAATCTTCAACTTTATCTTGCTCCTAATATTCATCTTAAACTCGATTTTGATCTATGTGGTAATATTGATTTTCAATCTTGATATAATATTTATATTTATCTTGGTCTTTTAATTGTCAGGATGTTGATCTTGATTATGATCCATATTTGATGTTTATCATTTTGCAATCTTAATTTAATATTGATTTTGTTCATGATCATGATGTTGATCTTCATTTTAATCATGATTTCAATCTTTATCTTATGATATTCATCTTTATCTTCTTTTTAATCTTAATCTTAAACTCGATTTTGATCTTGTTTGTAAACTTGGTCTTCAATCTTGATATTGTTATTGATATTGATATTGATCTAATAATGATGAAAATTTTGAACTCGATTATGTTCTTTAATTGTTATTAATCTTATTATCATTCTTAATTATAACATTGATCTTATTCTTGATAATTATGTTCATTTTCATTTTTATCTCAGTTTTGATCTCAGATTTCAGTTTGAATCTTATAATCTTCAACTTTATCTTGCTCCTAATATTCATCTTAAACTCGATTTTGATCTATGTGGTAATATTGATTTTCAATCTTGATATAATATTTATATTTATCTTGATCTTTTAATGATCAGGATGTTGATCTTGATTATGATCCATATTTGATGTTTATCATTTTGCAATCTTAATTTAATATTGATTTTGTTCATGATTATGATGTTGATCTTCATTTTAATTATGATTTCAATCTTTATCTTATGATATTCATCTTTAACTTCTTTTTAATCTTAATCTTAAACTCGATTTTGATCTTGTTTGTAAACTTGGTCTTCAATCTTGATATTGTTATTGATATTGATATTGATCTAATAATGATGAAAATTTTGAACTCGATTATGTTCTTTAATTGTTATTAATCTTATTCTCATTCTTAATTATAACATTGATCTTATTCTTGATAATTATTTTCATTTTCATTTTTATCTCAGTTTTGATCTCAGATTTCAGTTTGAATCTTATAATCTTCAACTTTATCTTGCTCCTAATATTCATCTTAAACTCGATTTTGATCTATGTGGTAATATTGATTTTCAATCTTGATATTAATATTTATATTTATCTTGATCTTTTAATGATGAGGATGTTGATCTTGATTATGATCCATATTTGATGTTTATCATTTTGCAATCTTAATTTAATATTGATTTTGTTCATGATCATGATGTTGATCTTCATTTTAATCATGATTTCAATCTTTATCTTATGATATTCATCTTTATCTTCTTTTTAATCTTAATCTTAAACTCGATTTTGATCTTGTTTGTAAACTTGGTCTTCAATCTTGATATTGTTATTGATATTGATATTGATCTAATAATGATGAAAATTTTGAACTCGATTATGTTCTTTAATTGTTATTAATCTTATTATCATTCTTAATTATAACATTGATCTTATTCTTGATAATTATGTTCATTTTCATTTTTATCTCAGTTTTGATCTCAGATTTCAGTTTGAATCTTATACTCTTCAACTTTATCTTGCTCCTAATATTCATCTTAAACTCGATTTTGATCTATGTGGTAATATTGATTTTCAATCTTGATATAATATTTATATTTATCTTGATCTTTTAATGATGAGGATGTTGATCTTGATTATGATCCATATTTGATGTTTATCATTTTGCAATCTTAATATAATATTGATTTTGTTCATGATTATGATGTTGATCTTCATTTTAATCATGATTTCAAACTTCATCTTATGATATTTATCTTTATCTTCTTTTTAATCTAAATCTTAAACTCGATTTTGATCTTGTTTGTAAACTTGGTCTTCAATCTTGATGTTGTTATTGATATTGATATTGATCTAATAATGATGAAAATTTTGAACTCGATTATGTTCTTTATTTGTTATTAATCTTATTCTCATTCTTCATTATAACATTGATCTTATTCTTGATAATTATGTTCATTTTCATTTTTATCTCAGTTTTGATCTCAAATTTCAGTTTGAATCTTATAATCTTCAACTTTATCTTGCTCCTAATATTCATCTTAAACTCGATTTTGATCTATGTGGTAATATTGATTTTCAATCTTGATATTAATATTTAAATTTATCTTGATCTTTTAATGATCAGGATGTTGATCTTGATTATGATCCATATTTGATGTTTATCATTTTGCAATCTTAATATAATATTGATTTTGTTCATGATTATGATGTTGATCTTCATTTTAATCATGATTTCAAACTTCATCTTATGATATTTATCTTTATCTTCTTTTTAATCTAAATCTTAAACTCGATTTGGATCTTGTTTGTAAGCTTGGTCTTCAATCTTGATATTGTTATTGATATTGATATTGATCTAATAATGATGAAAATTTTTAACTCGATTATGATCTTTAATAGTTATTAATCTTATTCTCATTCTTCATTATAACATTGATCTTATTCTTGATAATTATGTTCATTTTCATTTTTATCTCAGTTTTGATCTCAGATTTCAGTTTGAATCTTATAATCTTCAACTTTATCTTGCTCCTAATATTCATCTTAAACTCGATTTTGATCTATGTGGTAATATTGATTTTCAATCTTGATATTAATATTTATATTTATCTTGATCTTTTAATGATGAGGATGTTGATCTTGATTATGATCCATATTTGATGTTTATCATTTTGCAATCTTAATTTAATATTGATTTTGTTCATGATCATGATGTTGATCTTCATTTTAATCATGATTTCAATCTTTATCTTATGATATTCATCTTTATCTTCTTTTTAATCTTAATCTTAAACTCGATTTTGATCTTGTTTGTAAACTTGGTCTTCAATCTTGATATTGTTATTGATATTGATATTGATCTAATAATGATGAAAATTTTGAACTCGATTATGTTCTTTAATTGTTATTAATCTTATTATCATTCTTAATTATAACATTGATCTTATTCTTGATAATTATGTTCATTTTCATTTTTATCTCAGTTTTGATCTCAGATTTCAGTTTGAATCTTATACTCTTCAACTTTATCTTGCTCCTAATATTCATCTTAAACTCGATTTTGATCTATGTGGTAATATTGATTTTCAATCTTGATATAATATTTATATTTATCTTGATCTTTTAATGATGAGGATGTTGATCTTGATTATGATCCATATTTGATGTTTATCATTTTGCAATCTTAATATAATATTGATTTTGTTCATGATTATGATGTTGATCTTCATTTTAATCATGATTTCAAACTTCATCTTATGATATTTATCTTTATCTTCTTTTTAATCTAAATCTTAAACTCGATTTTGATCTTGTTTGTAAACTTGGTCTTCAATCTTGATGTTGTTATTGATATTGATATTGATCTAATAATGATGAAAATTTTGAACTCGATTATGTTCTTTATTTGTTATTAATCTTATTCTCATTCTTCATTATAACATTGATCTTATTCTTGATAATTATGTTCATTTTCATTTTTATCTCAGTTTTGATCTCAAATTTCAGTTTGAATCTTATAATCTTCAACTTTATCTTGCTCCTAATATTCATCTTAAACTCGATTTTGATCTATGTGGTAATATTGATTTTCAATCTTGATATTAATATTTAAATTTATCTTGATCTTTTAATGATCAGGATGTTGATCTTGATTATGATCCATATTTGATGTTTATCATTTTGCAATCTTAATATAATATTGATTTTGTTCATGATTATGATGTTGATCTTCATTTTAATCATGATTTCAAACTTCATCTTATGATATTTATCTTTATCTTCTTTTTAATCTAAATCTTAAACTCGATTTGGATCTTGTTTGTAAGCTTGGTCTTCAATCTTGATATTGTTATTGATATTGATATTGATCTAATAATGATGAAAATTTTTAACTCGATTATGATCTTTAATAGTTATTAATCTTATTCTCATTCTTCATTATAACATTGATCTTATTCTTGATAATTATGTTCATTTTCATTTTTATCTCAGTTTTGATCTCAGATTTCAGTTTGAATCTTATAATCTTCAACTTTATCTTGCTCCTAATATTCATCTTAAACTCAATTTTGATCTATGTGGTAATATTGATTTTCAATCTTGATATAATATTTATATTTATCTTGGTCTTTTAATTGTCAGGATGTTGATCTTGATTATGATCCATATTTGATGTTTATCATTTTGCAATCTTAATTTAATATTGATTTTGTTCATGATCATGATGTTGATCTTCATTTTAATCATGATTTCAATCTTTATCTTATGATATTCATCTTTATCTTCTTTTTAATCTTAATCTTAAACTCGATTTTGATCTTGTTTGTAAACTTGGTCTTCAATCTTGATATTGTTATTGATATTGATATTGATCTAATAATGATGAAAATTTTGAACTCGATTATGTTCTTTAATTGTTATTAATCTTATTATCGTTCTTAATTATAACATTGATCTTATTCTTGATAATTATGTTCATTTTCATTTTTATCTCAGTTTTGATCTCAGATTTCAGTTTGAATCTTATAATCTTCAACTTTATCTTGCCCCTAATATTCATCTTAAACACGATTTTGATCTATGTGGTAATATTGATTTTCAATCTTGATATAATATTTATATTTATCTTGATCTTTTAATGATCAGGATGTTGATCTTGATTATGATCCATATTTGATGTTTATCATTTTGCAATCTTAATTTAATATTGATTTTGTTCATGATTATGATGTTGATCTTCATTTTAATTATGATTTCAATCTTTATCTTATGATATTCATCTTTAACTTCTTTTTAATCTTAATCTTAAACTCGATTTTGATCTTGTTTGTAAACTTGGTCTTCAATCTTGATATTGTTATTGATATTGATATTGATCTAAAAATGATGAAAATTTTGAACTCGATTATGTTCTTTAATTGTTATTAATCTTATTCTCATTCTTAATTATAACATTGATCTTATTCTTGATAATTATGTTCATTTTCATTTTTATCTCAGTTTTGATCTCAGATTTCAGTTTGAATCTTATAATCTTCAACTTTATCTCGCTCCTAATATTCATCTTAAACTCGATTTTGATCTATGTGGTAATATTGATTTTCAATCTTGATATTAATATTTATATTTATCTTGATCTTTTAATGATGAGGATGTTGATCTTGATTATAATCCATATTTGATATTTATCATTTTGCAATCTTAATATAATATTGATTTTGTTCATGATTATGATGTTGATCTTCATTTTAATCATGATTTCAAACTTCATCTTATGATATTTATCTTTATCTTCTTTTTAATCTAAATCTTAAACTCGATTTTGATCTTGTTTGTAAACTTGGTCTTCAATCTTGATGTTGTTATTGATATTGATATTGATCTAATAAAGATGAAAATTTTGAACTCGATTATGTTCTTTAATTGTTATTAATCTTATTCTCATTCTTCATTATAACATTGATCTTATTCTTGATAATTATGTTCATTTTCATTTTTATCTCAGTTTTGATCTCAGATTTCAGTTTGAATCTTATAATCTTCAACTTTATCTTGCTCCTAATATTCATCTTAAACTCAATTTTGATCTATGTGGTAATATTGATTTTCAATCTTGATATTAATATTTAAATTTATCTTGATCTTTTAATGATGAGGATGTTGATCTTGATTATGATCCATATTTGATGTTTATCATTTTGCAATCTTAATATAATATTGATTTTGTTCATGATTATGATGTTGATCTTCATTTTAATCATGATTTCAAACTTCATCTTATGATATTTATCTTTATCTTCTTTTTAATCTTAATATTAAACTCGATTTGGATCTTGTTTGTAAGCTTGGTCTTCAATCTTGATATTGTTATTGATATTGATATTGATCTAATAATGATGAAAATTTTGAACTCGATTATGTTCTTTAATTGTTATTAATCTTATTCTCATTCTTAATTATAACATTGATCTTATTCTTGATAATTATGTTCATTTTCATTTTTATCTCAGTTTTGATCTCAGATTTCAGTTTGAATCTTATAATCTTCAACTTTATCTTGCTCCTAATATTCATCTTAAACTCGATTTTGATCTATGTGGTAATATTGATTTTCAATCTTGATATAATATTTATATTTATCTTGATCTTTTAATGATCAGGATGTTGATCTTGATTATGATCCATATTTGATGTTTATCATTTTGCAATCTTAATTTAATATTGATTTTGTTCATGATTATGATGTTGATCTTCATTTTAATTATGATTTCAATCTTTATCTTATGATATTCATCTTTAACTTCTTTTTAATCTTAATCTTAAACTCGATTTTGATCTTGTTTGTAAACTTGGTCTTCAATCTTGATATTGTTATTGATATTGATATTGATCTAATAATGATGAAAATTTTGAACTCGATTATGTTCTTTAAATGTTATTAATCTTATTATCATTCTTAATTATAACATTGATCTTATTCTTGATAATTATGTTCATTTTCATTTTTATCTCAGTTTTGATCTCAGATTTCAGTTTGAATCTTATAATCTTCAACTTTATCTTGCTCCTAATATTCATCTTAAACTCGATTTTGATCTATGTGGTAATATTGATTTTCAATCTTGATATAATATTTATATTTATCTTGATCTTTTAATGATCAGGATGTTGATCTTGATTATGATCCATATTTGATGTTTATCATTTTGCAATCTTAATTTAATATTGATTTTGTTCATGATTATGATGTTGATCTTCATTTTAATTATGATTTCAATCTTTATCTTATGATATTCATCTTTAACTTCTTTTTAATCTTAATCTTAAACTCGATTTTGATCTTGTTTGTAAACTTGGTCTTCAATCTTGATATTGTTATTGATATTGATATTGATCTAATAATGATGAAAATTTTGAACTCGATTATGTTCTTTAATTGTTATTAATCTTATTCTCATTCTTAATTATAACATTGATCTTATTCTTGATAATTATGTTCATTTTCATTTTTATCTCAGTTTTGATCTCAGATTTCAGTTTGAATCTTATAATCTTCAACTTTATCTTGCTCCTAATATTCATCTTAAACTCGATTTTTATCTATGTGGTAATATTGATTTTCAATCTTGATATTAATATTTAAATTTATCTTGATCTTTTAATCATCAGGATGTTGATCTTGATTATGATCCATATTTGATATTTATCATTTTGCAATCTTAATATAATATTGATTTTGTTCATGATTATGATGTTGATCTTCATTTTAATCATGATTTCAAACTTCATCTTATGATATTTATCTTTATCTTCTTTTTAATCTAAATCTTAAACTCGATTTTGATCTTGTTTGTAAACTTGGTCTTCAATCTTGATGTTGTTATTGATATTGATATTGATCTAATAATGATGAAAATTTTGAACTCGATTATGTTCTTTAATTGTTATTAATCTTATTCTCATTCTTCATTATAACATTGATCTTATTCTTGATAATTATGTTCATTTTCATTTTTATCTCAATTTTGATCTCAGATTTCAGTTTGAATCTTATAATCTTCAACTTTATCTTGCTCTTAATATTCATCTTAAACTCGATTTTGATCTATGTGGTAATATTGATTTTCAATCTTGATATTAATATTTAAATTTATCTTGATCTTTTAATGATGAGGATGTTGATCTTGATTATGATCCATATTTGATGTTTATCATTTTGCAATCTTAATATAATATTGATTTTGTTCATGATTATGATGTTGATCTTCATTTTAATCATGATTTCAAACTTCATCTTATGATATTTATCTTTATCTTCTTTTTAATCTTAATATTAAACTCGATTTTGATCTTGTTTGTAAACTTGGTCTTCAATCTTGATATTGTTATTGATATTGATATTGATCTAATAATGATGAAAATTTTGAACTCGATTATGTTCTTTAATTGTTATTAATCTTATTCTCATTCTTAATTACAACATTGATCTTATTCTTGATAATTATGTTCATTTTCATTTTTATCTCAGTTTTGATCTCAGATTTCAGTTTGAATCTTATAATCTTCAACTTTATCTTGCTCCTAATATTCATCTTAAACTCGATTTTGATCTATGTGATAATATTGATTTTCAATCTTGATATTAATATTTAAATTTATCTTGATCTTTTAATGATGAGGATGTTGATCTTGATTATGATCCATATTTGATGTTTATCATTTTGCAATCTTAATATAATATTGATTTTGTTCATGATTATGATGTTGATCTTCATTTTAATCATGATTTCAAAATTCATCTTATGATATTTATCTTTATCTTCTTTTTAATCTAAATCTTAAACTCGATTTTGATCTTGTTTGTAAACTTGGTCTTCAATCTTGATGTTGTTATTGATATTGATATTGATCTAATAATGATGAAAATTTTGAACTCGATTATGTTCTTTAATTGTTATTAATCTTATTATCATTCTTCATTATAACATTGATCTTATTCTTGATAATTATGTTCATTTTCATTTTTATCTCAGTTTTGATCTCAGATTTCAGTTTGAATCTTATAATCTTCAACTTTATCTTGCTCCTAATATTCATCTTAAACTCGATTTTGATCTATGTGGTAATATTGATTTTCAATCTTGATATTAATATTTAAATTTATCTTGATCTTTTAATGATGAGGATGTTGATCTTGATTATGATCCATATTTGATGTTTATCATTTTGCAATCTTAATATAATATTGATTTTGTTCATGATTATGATGTTGATCTTCATTTTAATCATGATTTCAAACTTCATCTTATGATATTTATCTTTATCTTCTTTTTAATCTAAATCTTAAACTCGATTTTGATCTTGTTTGTAAACTTGGTCTTCAATCTTGATGTTGTTATTGATATTGATATTGATCTAATAATGATGAAAATTTTGAACTCGATTATGTTCTTTAATTGTTATTAATCTTATTATCATTCTTCATTATAACATTGATCTTATTCTTGATAATTATGTTCATTTTCATTTTTATCTCAGTTTTGATCTCAGATTTCAGTTTGAATCTTATAATCTTCAACTTTATCTTGCTCCTAATATCCATCTTAAACTCGATTTTGATCTATGTGGTAATATTGATTTTCAATCTTGATATAATATTTATATTTATCTTGATCTTTTAATGATCAGGATGTTGATCTTGATTATGATCCATATTTGATGTTTATCATTTTGCAATCTTAATTTAATATTGATTTTGTTCATGATTATGATGTTGATCTTCATTTTAATCATGATTTCAATCTTTATCTTATGATATTCATCTTTATCTTCTTTTTAATCTTAATCTTAAACTCGATTTTGATCTTGTTTGTAAACTTGGTCTTCAATCTTGATATTGTTATTGATATTGATATTGATCTAATAATGATGAAAATTTTGAACTCGATTATGTTCTTTAATTGTTATTAATCTTATTCTCATTCTTAATTATAACATTGATCTTATTCTTGATAATTATGTTCATTTTCATTTTTATCTCAGTTTTGATCTCAGATTTCAGTTTGAATCTTATAATCTTCAACTTTATCTTGCTCCTAATATTCATCTTAAACTCGATTTTGATCTATGTGGTAATATTGATTTTCAATCTTGATATTAATATTTAAATTTATCTTGATCTTTTAATGATGAGGATGTTGATCTTGATTATGATCCATATTTGATATTTATCATTTTGCAATCTTAATATAATATTGATTTTGTTCATGATTATGATGTTGATCTTCATTTTAATCATGATTTCAAACTTCATCTTATGATATTTATCTTTATCTTCTTTTTAATCTAAATCTTAAACCTGATTTTGATCTTGTTTGTAAACTTGGTCTTCAATCTTGATGTTGTTATTGATATTGATATTGATCTAATAATGATGAAAATTTTGAACTCGATTATGTTCTTTAATTGTTATTAATCTTATTCTCATTCTTCATTATAACATTGATCTTATTCTTGATAATTATGTTCATTTTCATTTTTATCTCAGTTTTGATCTCAGATTTCAGTTTGAATCTTATAATCTTCAACTTTATCTTGCTCCTAATATTCATCTTAAACTCGATTTTGATCTATGTGGTAATATTGATTTTCAATCTTGATATTAATATTTAAATTTATCTTGATCTTTTAATGATGAGGATGTTGATCTTGATTATGATCCATATTTGATGTTTATCATTTTGCAATCTTAATATAATATTGATTTTGTTCATGATTATGATGTTGATCTTCATTTTAATCATGATTTCAAACTTCATCTTATGATATTTATCTTTATCTTCTTTTTAATCTTAATATTAAACTCGATTTTGATCTTGTTTGTAAACTTGGTCTTCAATCTTGATATTGTTATTGATATTGATATTGATCTAATAATGATGAAAATTTTGAACTCGATTATGTTCTTTAATTGTTATTAATCTTATTCTCATTCTTAATTACAACATTGATCTTATTCTTGATAATTATGTTCATTTTCATTTTTATCTCAGTTTTGATCTCAGATTTTAGTTTTAATCTAATAATCTTCAATTTTATCTTACTCCTAATATTCATCTTAAACTCGATTTTGATCTATGTGGTAATATTGATTTTCAATCTTGATATAATATTTATATTTATCTTGATCTTTTAATGATCAGGATGTTGATCTTGATTATGATCCATATTTGATGTTTATCATTTTGCAATCTTAATTTAATATTGATTTTGTTCATGATTATGATGTTGATCTTCATTTTAATTATGATTTCAATCTTTATCTTATGATATTCATCTTTAACTTCTTTTTAATCTTAATCTTAAACTCGATTTTGATCTTGTTTGTAAACTTGGTCTTCAATCTTGATATTGTTATTGATATTGATATTGATCTAATAATGATGAAAATTTTGAACTCGATTATGTTCTTTAATTGTTATTAATCTTATTCTCATTCTTAATTATAACATTGATCTTATTCTTGATAATTATGTTCATTTTCATTTTTATCTCAGTTTTGATCTCAGATTTCAGTTTGAATCTTATAATCTTCAACTTTATCTTGCTCCTAATATTCATCTTAAACTCGATTTTGATCTATGTGGTAATATTGATTTTCAATCTTGATATTAATATTTAAATTTATCTTGATCTTTTAATGATGAGGACGTTGATCTTGATTATGATCAATATTTGATGTTTATCATTTTGCAATCTTAATATAATATTGATTTTGTTCATGATTATGATGTTGATCTTCATTTTAATCATGATTTCAAACTTCATCTTATGATATTTATCTTTATCTTCTTTTTAATCTAAATCTTAAACTCGATTTTGATCTTGTTTGTAAACTTGGTCTTCAATCTTGATGTTGTTATTGATATTGATATTGATCTAATAATGATGAAAATTTTGAACTCGATTATGTTCTTTAATTGTTATTAATCTTATTCTCATTCTTCATTATAACATTGATCTTATTCTTGATAATTATGTTCATTTTCATTTTTATCTCAGTTTTGATCTCAGATTTCAGTTTGAATCTTATAATCTTCAACTTTATCTTGCTCCTAATATTCATCTTAAACTCGATTTTGATCTATGTGGTAATATTGATTTTCAATCTTGATATTAATATTTAAATTTATCTTGATCTTTTAATGATGAGGATGTTGATCTTGATTATGATCCATATTTGATTTTTATCATTTTGCAATCTTAATATAATATTGATTTTGTTCATGATTATGATGTTGATCTTCATTTTAATCATGATTTCAAACTTCATCTTCTGATATTTATCTTTATCTTCTTTTTAATCTTAATATTAAACTCGATTTGGATCTTGTTTGTAAACTTGGTCTTCAAACTTGATATTGTTATTGATATTGATATTGATCTAATAATGATGAAAATTTTTAACTCGATTATGATCTTTAATAGTTATTAATCTTATTCTCATTCTTAATTACAACATTGATCTTATTCTTGATAATTATGTACATTTTCTTTTTATCTCAGTTTTGATCTCAGATTTTAGTTTTAATCTAATAATCTTCAATTTTATCTTACTCCTAATATTCATCTTAAACTCGATTTTGATCTATGTGGTAATATTGATTTTCAATCTTGATATAATATTTATATTTATCTTGGTCTTTTAATGATCAGGATGTTGATCTTGATTATGATCCATATTTGATGTTTATCATTTTGCAATCTTAATTTAATATTGATTTTGTTCATGATCATGATGTTGATCTTGATTTTAATTATGATTTCAATCTTTATCTTATGATATTCATCTTTATCTTCTTTTTAATCTTAATCTTAAACTCGATTTTGATCTTGTTTGTAAACTTGGTCTTCAATCTTGATATTGTTATTGATATTGATATTGATCTAATAATGATGAAAATTTTGAACTCGATTATGTTCTTTAATTGTTATTAATCTTATTATCATTCTTAATTATAACATTGATCTTATTCTTGATAATTATGTTCAGTTTCATTTTTATCTCAGTTTTGATCTCAGATTTCAGTTTGAATCTTATAATCTTCAACTTTATCTTGCTCCTAATATTCATCTTAAACTCGATTTTGATCTATGTGGTAATATTGATTTTCAATCTTGATATAATATTTATATTTATCTTGATCTTTTAAAGATCAGGATGTTGATCTTGATTATGATCCATATTTGATGTTTATCATTTTGCAATCTTAATTTAATATTGATTTTGTTCATGATTATGATGTTGATCTTCATTTTAATTATGATTTCAATCTTTATCTTATGATATTCATCTTTAACTTCTTTTTAATCTTAATCTTAAACTCGATTTTGATCTTGTTTGTAAACTTGGTCTTCAATCTTGATATTGTTATTGATATTGATATTGATCTAATAATGATGAAAATTTTGAACTCGATTATGTTCTTTAATTGTTATTAATCTTATTATCATTCTTAATTATAACATTGATCTTATTCTTGATAATTATGTTCATTTTCATTTTTATCTCAGTTTTGATCTCAGATTTCAGTTTGAATCTTATAATCTTCAACTTTATCTTGCTCCTAATATTCATCTTAAACTCGATTTTGATCTATGTGATAATATTGATTTTCAATCTTGATATTAATATTTAAATTTATCTTGATCTTTTAATGATGAGGATGTTGATCTTGATTATGATCCATATTTGATGTTTATCATTTTGCAATCTTAATATAATATTGATTTTGTTCATGATTATGATGTTGATCTTCATTTTAATCATGATTTCAAACTTCATCTTATGATATTTATCTTTATCTTCTTTTTAATCTAAATCTTAAACTCGATTTTGATCTTGTTTGTAAACTTGGTCTTCAATCTTGATGTTGTTATTGATATTGATATTGATCTAATAATGATGAAAATTTTGAACTCGATTATGTTCTTTAATTGTTATTAATCTTATTCTCATTCTTCATTATAACATTGATCTTATTCTTGATAATTATGTTCATTTTCATTTTTATCTCAGTTTTGATCTCAGATTTCAGTTTGAATCTTATAATCTTCAACTTTATCTTGCTCCTAATATTCATCTTAAACTCGATTTTGATCTATGTGGTAATATTGATTTTCAATCTTGATATTAATATTTAAATTTATCTTGATCTTTTAATGATGAGGATGTTGATCTTGATTATGATCCATATTTGATTTTTATCATTTTGCAATCTTAATATAATATTGATTTTGTTCATGATTATGATGTTGATCTTCATTTTAATCATGATTTCAAACTTCATCTTCTGATATTTATCTTTATCTTCTTTTTAATCTTAATATTAAACTCGATTTGGATCTTGTTTGTAAACTTGGTCTTCAAACTTGATATTGTTATTGATATTGATATTGATCTAATAATGATGAAAATTTTTAACTCGATTATGATCTTTAATAGTTATTAATCTTATTCTCATTCTTAATTACAACATTGATCTTATTCTTGATAATTATGTACATTTTCTTTTTATCTCAGTTTTGATCTCAGATTTTAGTTTTAATCTAATAATCTTCAATTTTATCTTACTCCTAATATTCATCTTAAACTCGATTTTGATCTATGTGGTAATATTGATTTTCAATCTTGATATAATATTTATATTTATCTTGGTCTTTTAATGATCAGGATGTTGATCTTGATTATGATCCATATTTGATGTTTATCATTTTGCAATCTTAATTTAATATTGATTTTGTTCATGATCATGATGTTGATCTTGATTTTAATTATGATTTCAATCTTTATCTTATGATATTCATCTTTATCTTCTTTTTAATCTTAATCTTAAACTCGATTTTGATCTTGTTTGTAAACTTGGTCTTCAATCTTGATATTGTTATTGATATTGATATTGATCTAATAATGATGAAAATTTTGAACTCGATTATGTTCTTTAATTGTTATTAATCTTATTATCATTCTTAATTATAACATTGATCTTATTCTTGATAATTATGTTCAGTTTCATTTTTATCTCAGTTTTGATCTCAGATTTCAGTTTGAATCTTATAATCTTCAACTTTATCTTGCTCCTAATATTCATCTTAAACTCGATTTTGATCTATGTGGTAATATTGATTTTCAATCTTGATATAATATTTATATTTATCTTGATCTTTTAAAGATCAGGATGTTGATCTTGATTATGATCCATATTTGATGTTTATCATTTTGCAATCTTAATTTAATATTGATTTTGTTCATGATTATGATGTTGATCTTCATTTTAATTATGATTTCAATCTTTATCTTATGATATTCATCTTTAACTTCTTTTTAATCTTAATCTTAAACTCGATTTTGATCTTGTTTGTAAACTTGGTCTTCAATCTTGATATTGTTATTGATATTGATATTGATCTAATAATGATGAAAATTTTGAACTCGATTATGTTCTTTAATTGTTATTAATCTTATTCTCATTCTTAATTATAACATTGATCTTATTCTTGATAATTATGTTCATTTTCATTTTTATCTCAGTTTTGATCTCAGATTTCAGTTTGAATCTTATAATCTTCAACTTTATCTTGCTCCTAATATTCATCTTAAACTCGATTTTGATCTATGTGATAATATTGATTTTCAATCTTGATATTAATATTTAAATTTATCTTGATCTTTTAATGATGAGGATGTTGATCTTGATTATGATCCATATTTGATGTTTATCATTTTGCAATCTTAATATAATATTGATTTTGTTCATGATTATGATGTTGATCTTCATTTTAATCATGATTTCAAACTTCATCTTATGATATTTATCTTTATCTTCTTTTTAATCTAAATCTTAAACTCGATTTTGATCTTGTTTGTAAACTTGGTCTTCAATCTTGATGTTGTTATTGATATTGATATTGATCTAATAATGATGAAAATTTTGAACTCGATTATGTTCTTTAATTGTTATTAATCTTATTCTCATTCTTCATTATAACATTGATCTTATTCTTGATAATTATGTTCATTTTCATTTTTATCTCAGTTTTGATCTCAGATTTCAGTTTGAATCTTATAATCTTCAACTTTATCTTGCTCCTAATATTCATCTTAAACTCGATTTTGATCTATGTGGTAATATTGATTTTCAATCTTGATATTAATATTTAAATTTATCTTGATCTTTTAATGATGAGGATGTTGATCTTGATTATGATCCATATTTGATGTTTATCATTTTGCAATCTTAATTTAATATTGATTTTGTTCATGATTATGATGTTGATCTTCATTTTAATTATGATTTCAATCTTTATCTTATGATATTCATCTTTAACTTCTTTTTAATCTTAATCTTAAACTCGATTTTGATCTTGTTTGTAAACTTGGTCTTCAATCTTGATATTGTTATTGATATTGATATTGATCTAATAATGATGAAAATTTTGAACTCGATTATGTTCTTTAATTGTTATTAATCTTATTCTCATTCTTAATTATAACATTGATCTTATTCTTGATAATTATGTTCATTTTCATTTTTATCTCAGTTTTGATCTCAGATTTCAGTTTGAATCTTATAATCTTCAACTTTATCTTGCTCCTAATATTCATCTTAAACTCGATTTTGATCTATGTGGTAATATTGATTTTCAATCTTGATATTAATATTTAAATTTATCTTGATCTTTTAATGATGAGGATGTTGATCTTGATTATGATCCATATTTGATGTTTATCATTTTGCAATCTTAATATAATATTGATTTTGTTCATGATTATGATGTTGATCTTCATTTTAATCATGATTTCAAACTTCATCTTATGATATTTATCTTTATCTTCTTTTTAATCTAAATCTTAAACTCGATTTTGATCTTGTTTGTAAACTTGGTCTTCAATCTTGATGTTGTTATTGATATTGATATTGATCTAATAATGATGAAAATTTTGAACTCGATTATGTTCTTTAATTGTTATTAATCTTATTCTCATTCTTCATTATAACATTGATCTTATTCTTGATAATTATGTTCATTTTCATTTTTATCTCAGTTTTGATCTCAGATTTCAGTTTGAATCTTATAATCTTCAACTTTATCTTGCTCCTAATATTCATCTTAAACTCGATTTTGATCTATGTGGTAATATTGATTTTCAATCTTGATATTAATATTTAAATTTATCTTGATCTTTTAATGATGAGGATGTTGATCTTGATTATGATCCATATTTGATGTTTATCATTTTGCAATCTTAATATAATATTGATTTTGTTCATGATTATGATGTTGATCTTCATTTTAATCATGATTTCAAACTTCATCTTATGATATTTATCTTTATCTTCTTTTTAATCTTAATCTTAAACTCGATTTGGATCTTGTTTGTAAACTTAATCTTCAATCTTGATATTGTTATTGATATTGATATTGATCTAATAATGATGAAAATTTTTAACTCGATTATGATCTTTAATAGTTATTAATCTTATTCTCATTCTTAATTACAACATTGATCTTATTCTTGATAATTATGTACATTTTCTTTTTATCTCAGTTTTGATCTCAGATTTTAGTTTTAATCTAATAATCTTCAATTTTATCTTACTCCTAATATTCATCTTAAACTCGATTTTGATCTATGTGGTAATATTGATTTTCAATCTTGATATAATATTTATATTTATCTTGATCTTTTAATGATCAGGATGTTGATCTTGATTATGATCCATATTTGATGTTTATCATTTTGCAATCTTAATTTAATATTGATTTTGTTCATGATTATGATGTTGATCTTCATTTTAATTATGATTTCAATCTTTATCTTATGATATTCATCTTTAACTTCTTTTTAATCTTAATCTTAAACTCGATTTTGATCTTGTTTGTAAACTTGGTCTTCAATCTTGATATTGTTATTGATATTGATATTGATCTAATAATGATGAAAATTTTGAACTCGATTATGTTCTTTAATTGTTATTAATCTTATTCTCATTCTTAATTATAACATTGATCTTATTCTTGATAATTATGTTCATTTTCATTTTTATCTCAGTTTTGATCTCAGATTTCAGTTTGAATCTTATAATCTTCAACTTTATCTTGCTCCTAATATTCATCTTAAACTCGATTTTGATCTATGTGATAATATTGATTTTCAATCTTGATATTAATATTTAAATTTATCTTGATCTTTTAATGATGAGGATGTTGATCTTGATTATGATCCATATTTGATGTTTATCATTTTGCAATCTTAATATAATATTGATTTTGTTCATGATTATGATGTTGATCTTCATTTTAATCATGATTTCAAACTTCATCTTATGATATTTATCTTTATCTTCTTTTTAATCTTAATCTTAAACTCGATTTGGATCTTGTTTGTAAACTTGGTCTTCAATCTTGATATTGTTATTGATATTGATATTGATCTAATAATGATGAAAATTTTGAACTCGATTATGTTCTTTAATTGTTATTAATCTTATTCTCATTCTTCATTATAACATTGATCTTATTCTTGATAATTATGTTCATTTTCATTTTTATCTCAGTTTTGATCTCAGATTTCAGTTTGAATCTTATAATCTTCAACTTTATCTTGCTCCTAATATTCATCTTAAACTCGATTTTGATCTATGTGGTAATATTGATTTTCAATCTTGATATTAATATTTAAATTTATCTTGATCTTTTAATGATGAGGATGTTGATCTTGATTATGATCCATATTTGATGTTTATCATTTTGCAATCTTAATATAATATTGATTTTGTTCATGATTATGATGTTGATCTTCATTTTAATCATGATTTCAAACTTCATCTTATGATATTTATCTTTATCTTCTTTTTAATCTTAATCTTAAACTCGATTTGGATCTTATTTGTAAACTTAATCTTCAATCTTGATATTGTTATTGATATTGATATTGATCTAATAATGATGAAAATTTTTAACTCGATTATGATCTTTAATAGTTATTAATCTTATTCTCATTCTTAATTACAACATTGATCTTATTCTTGATAATTATGTACATTTTCTTTTTATCTCAGTTTTGATCTCAGATTTTAGTTTTAATCTAATAATCTTCAATTTTATCTTACTCCTAATATTCATCTTAAACTCGATTTTGATCTATGTGGTAATATTGATTTTCAATCTTGATATAATATTTATATTTATCTTGATCTTTTAATGATCAGGATGTTGATCTTGATTATGATCCATATTTGATGTTTATCATTTTGCAATCTTAATTTAATATTGATTTTGTTCATGATTATGATGTTGATCTTCATTTTAATTATGATTTCAATCTTTATCTTATGATATTCATCTTTAACTTCTTTTTAATCTTAATCTTAAACTCGATTTTGATCTTGTTTGTAAACTTGGTCTTCAATCTTGATATTGTTATTGATATTGATATTGATCTAATAATGATGAAAATTTTGAACTCGATTATGTTCTTTAATTGTTATTAATCTTATTCTCATTCTTAATTATAACATTGATCTTATTCTTGATAATTATGTTCATTTTCATTTTTATCTCAGTTTTGATCTCAGATTTCAGTTTGAATCTTATAATCTTCAACTTTATCTTGCTCCTAATATTCATCTTAAACTCGATTTTGATCTATGTGATAATATTGATTTTCAATCTTGATATTAATATTTAAATTTATCTTGATCTTTTAATGATGAGGATGTTGATCTTGATTATGATCCATATTTGATGTTTATCATTTTGCAATCTTAATATAATATTGATTTTGTTCATGATTATGATGTTGATCTTCATTTTAATCATGATTTCAAACTTCATCTTATGATATTTATCTTTATCTTCTTTTTAATCTTAATCTTAAACTCGATTTGGATCTTGTTTGTAAACTTGGTCTTCAATCTTGATATTGTTATTGATATTGATATTGATCTAATAATGATGAAAATTTTTAACTCGATTATGATCTTTAATAGTTATTAATCTTATTCTCATTCTTAATTACAACATTGATCTTATTCTTGATAATTATGTACATTTTCTTTTTATCTCAGTTTTGATCTCAGATTTTAGTTTTAATCTAATAATCTTCAATTTTATCTTACTCCTAATATTCATCTTAAACTCGATTTTGATCTATGTGGTAATATTGATTTTCAAACTTGATATAATATTTATATTTATCTTGATCTTTTAATGATCAGGATGTTGATCATGATTATGATCCATATTTGATGTTTATCATTTTGCAATCTTAATATAATATTGATTTTGTTCATGATTATGATGTTGATCTTCATTTTAATCATGATTTCAAACTTCATCTTATGATATTTATCTTTATCTTCTTTTTAATCTTAATCTTAAACTCGATTTGGATCTTGTTTGTAAACTTGGTCTTCAATCTTGATATTGTTATTGATATTGATATTGATCTAATAATGATGAAAATTTTTAACTCGATTATGATCTTTAATAGTTATTAATCTTATTCTCATTCTTAATTACAACATTGATCTTATTCTTGATAATTATGTACATTTTCTTTTTATCTCAGTTTTGATCTCAGATTTTAGTTTTAATCTAATAATCTTCAATTTTATCTTACTCCTAATATTCATCTTAAACTCGATTTTGATCTATGTGGTAATATTGATTTTCAATCTTGATATAATATTTATATTTATCTTGATCTTTTAATGATCAGGATGTTGATCTTGATTATGATCCATATTTGATGTTTATCATTTTGCAATCTTAATTTAATATTGATTTTGTTCATGATTATGATGTTGATCTTCATTTTAATTATGATTTCAATCTTTATCTTATGATATTCATCTTTAACTTCTTTTTAATCTTAATCTTAAACTCGATTTTGATCTTGTTTGTAAACTTGGTCTTCAATCTTGATATTGTTATTGATATTGATATTGATCTAATAATGATGAAAATTTTGAACTCGATTATGTTCTTTAATTGTTATTAATCTTATTCTCATTCTTAATTATAACATTGATCTTATTCTTGATAATTATGTTCATTTTCATTTTTATCTCAGTTTTGATCTCAGATTTCAGTTTGAATCTTATAATCTTCAACTTTATCTTGCTCCTAATATTCATCTTAAACTCGATTTTGATCTATGTGATAATATTGATTTTCAATCTTGATATTAATATTTAAATTTATCTTGATCTTTTAATGATGAGGATGTTGATCTTGATTATGATCCATATTTGATGTTTATCATTTTGCAATCTTAATATAATATTGATTTTGTTCATGATTATGATGTTGATCTTCATTTTAATCATGATTTCAAACTTCATCTTATGATATTTATCTTTATCTTCTTTTTAATCTTAATCTTAAACTCGATTTGGATCTTGTTTGTAAACTTGGTCTTCAATCTTGATATTGTTATTGATATTGATATTGATCTAATAATGATGAAAATTTTTAACTCGATTATGATCTTTAATAGTTATTAATCTTATTCTCATTCTTAATTACAACATTGATCTTATTCTTGATAATTATGTACATTTTCTTTTTATCTCAGTTTTGATCTCAGATTTTAGTTTTAATCTAATAATCTTCAATTTTATCTTACTCCTAATATTCATCTTAAACTCGATTTTGATCTATGTGGTAATATTGATTTTCAATCTTGATATAATATTTATATTTATCTTGATCTTTTAATGATCAGGATGTTGATCTTGATTATGATCCATATTTGATGTTTATCATTTTGCAATCTTAATATAATATTGATTTTGTTCATGATTATGATGTTGATCTTCATTTTAATCATGATTTCAAACTTCATCTTATGATATTTATCTTTATTTTCTTTTTAATCTTAATCTTAAACTCGATTTGGATCTTGTTTGTAAACTTGGTCTTCAATCTTGATATTGTTATTGATATTGATATTGATCTAATAATGATGAAAATTTTTAACTCGATTATGATCTTTAATAGTTATTAATCTTATTCTCATTCTTAATTACAACATTGATCTTATTCTTGATAATTATGTACATTTTCTTTTTATCTCAGTTTTGATCTCAGATTTTAGTTTTAATCTAATAATCTTCAATTTTATCTTACTCCTAATATTCATCTTAAACTCGATTTTGATCTATGTGGTAATATTGATTTTCAATCTTGATATAATATTTATATTTATCTTGATCTTTTAATGATCAGGATGTTGATCTTGATTATGATCCATATTTGATGTTTATCATTTTGCAATCTTAATTTAATATTGATTTTGTTCATGATTATGATGTTGATCTTCATTTTAATTATGATTTCAATCTTTATCTTATGATATTCATCTTTAACTTCTTTTTAATCTTAATCTTAAACTCGATTTTGATCTTGTTTGTAAACTTGGTCTTCAATCTTGATATTGTTATTGATATTGATATTGATCTAATAATGATGAAAATTTTGAACTCGATTATGTTCTTTAATTGTTATTAATCTTATTATCATTCTTAATTATAACATTGATCTTATTCTTGATAATTATGTTCATTTTCATTTTTATCTCAGTTTTGATCTCAGATTTCAGTTTGAATCTTATAATCTTCAACTTTATCTTGCTCCTAATATTCATCTTAAACTTGATTTTGATCTATGTGGTAATATTGATTTTCAATCTTGATATTAATATTTAAATTTATCTTGATCTTTTAATGATGAGGATGTTGATCTTGATTATGATCCATATTTGATGTTTATCATTTTGCAATCTTAATATAATATTGATTTTGTTCATGATTATGATGTTGATCTTCATTTTAATCATGATTTCAAACTTCATCTTATGATATTTATCTTTATCTTCTTTTTAATCTAAATCTTAAACTCGATTTTGATCTTGTTTGTAAACTTGGTCTTCAATCTTGATGTTGTTATTGATATTGATATTGATCTAATAATGATGAAAATTTTGAACTCGATTATGTTCTTTAATTGTTTTTAATCTTATTCTCATTCTTCATTATAACATTGATCTTATTCTTGATAATTATGTTCATTTTCATTTTTATCTCAGTTTTGATCTCAGATTTCAGTTTGAATCTTATAATCTTCAACTTTATCTTGCTCCTAATATTCATCTTAAACTCGATTTTGATCTATGTGGTAATATTGATTTTCAATCTTGATATTAATATTTAAATTTATCTTGATCTTTTAATGATGAGGATGTTGATCTTGATTATGATCCATATTTGATGTTTATCATTTTGCAATCTTAATATAATATTGATTTTGTTCATGATTATGATGTTGATCTTCATTTTAATCATGATTTCAAACTTCATCTTATGATATTTATCTTTATCTTCTTTTTAATCTTAATCTTAAACTCGATTTGGATCTTGTTTGTAAACTTGGTCTTCAATCTTGATATTGTTATTGATATAGATATTGATCTAATAATGATGAAAATTTTTAACTCGATTATGATCTTTAATAGTTATTAATCTTATTCTCATTCTTAATTACAACATTGATCTTATTCTTGATAATTATGTTCATTTTCATTTTTATCTCAGTTTTGATCTCAGATTTCAGTTTGAATCTTATAATCTTCAACTTTATCTTGCTCCTAATATTCATCTTAAACTCGATTTTGATCTATGTGGTAATATTGATTTTCAATCTTGATATAATATTTATATTTATGTTGATCTTTTAATGATTAGGATGTTGATATTGATTATGATCCGTATTTGATGTTTATCATTTTGCAATCTTAATTTAATATTGATTTTGTTCATGATTATGATGTTGATCTTCATTTTAATTATGATTTCAATCTTTATCTTATGATATTCATCTTTAACTTCTTTTTAATCTTAATCTTAAACTCGATTTTGATCTTGTTTGTAAACTTGGTCTTCAATCTTGATATTGTTATTGATATTGATATTGATCTAATAATGATGAAAATTTTGAACTCGATTATGTTCTTTAATTGTTATTAATCTTATTCTCATTCTTAATTATAACATTGATCTTATTCTTGATAATTATGTTCATTTTCATTTTTATCTCAGTTTTGATCTCAGATTTCAGTTTGAATCTTATAATCTTCAACTTTATCTTGCTCCTAATATTCATCTTAAACTCGATTTTGATCTATGTGATAATATTGATTTTCAATCTTGATATTAATATTTAAATTTATCTTGATCTTTTAATGATGAGGATGTTGATCTTGATTATGATCCATATTTGATGTTTATCATTTTGCAATCTTAATATAATATTGATTTTGTTCATGATTATGATGTTGATCTTCATTTTAATCATGATTTCAAACTTCATCTTATGATATTTATCTTTATCTTCTTTTTAATCTAAATCTTAAACTCGATTTTGATCTTGTTTGTAAACTTGGTCTTCAATCTTGATGTTGTTATTGATATTGATATGGATCTAATAATGATGAAAATTTTGAACTCGATTATGTTCTTTAATTGTTATTAATCTTATTCTCATTCTTCATTATAACATTGATCTTATTCTTGATAATTATGTTCATTTTCATTTTTATCTCAGTTTTGATCTCAGATTTCAGTTTGAATCTTATAATCTTCAACTTTATCTTGCTCCTAATATTCATCTTAAACTCGATTTTGATCTATGTGGTAATATTGATTTTCAATCTTGATATTAATATTTAAATTTATCTTGATCTTTTAATGATCAGGATGTTGATCTTGATTATGATCCATATTTGATGTTTATCATTTTGCAATCTTAATATAATATTGATTTTGTTCATGATTATGATGTTGATCTTCATTTTAATCATGATTTCAAACTTCATCTTATGATATTTATCTTTATCTTCTTTTTAATCTTAATCTTAAACTCGATTTGGATCTTGTTTGTAAACTTGGTCTTCAATCTTGATATTGTTATTGATATTGATATTGATCTAATAATGATGAAAATTTTTAACTCGATTATGATCTTTAATAGTTATTAATCTTATTCTCATTCTTAATTACAACATTGATCTTATTCTTGATAATTATGTACATTTTCTTTTTATCTCAGTTTTGATCTCAGATTTTAGTTTTAATCTAATAATCTTCAATTTTATCTTACTCCTAATATTCATCTTAAACTCGATTTTGATCTATGTGGTAATATTGATTTTCAATCTTGATATAATATTTATATTTATCTTGATCTTTTAATGATCAGGATGTTGATCTTGATTATGATCCATATTTGATGTTTATCATTTTGCAATCTTAATTTAATATTGATTTTGTTCATGATTATGATGTTGATCTTCATTTTAATTATGATTTCAATCTTTATCTTATGATATTTATCTTTATCTTCTTTTTAATCTAAATCTTAAACTCGATTTTGATCTTGTTTGTAAACTTGGTCTTCAATCTTGATATTGTTATTGATATTGATATTGATCTAATAATGATGAAAATTTTGAACTCGATTATGTTCTTTAATTGTTATTAATCTTATTATCATTCTTAATTATAACATTGATCTTATTCTTGATAATTATGTTCATTTTCATTTTTATCTCAGTTTTGATCTCAGATTTCAGTTTGAATCTTATAATCTTCAACTTTATCTTGCTCCTAATATTCATCTTAAACTCGATTTTGATCTATGTGGTAATATTGATTTTCAATCTTGATATTAATATTTAAATTTATCTTGATCTTTAAATGATGAGGATGTTGATCTTGATTATGATCCATATTTGATGTTTATCATTTTGCAATCTTAATATAATATTGATTTTGTTCATGATTATGATGTTGATCTTCATTTTAATCATGATTTCAAACTTCATCTTATGATATTTATCTTTATCTTCTTTTTAATCTTAATCTTAAACTCGATTTGGATCTTGTTTGTAAACTTGGTCTTCAATCTTGATATTGTTATTGATATTGATATTGATCTAATAATGATGAAAATTTTTAACTCGATTATGATCTTTAATAGTTATTAATCTTATTCTCATTCTTAATTACAACATTGATCTTATTCTTGATAATTATGTACATTTTCTTTTTTTCTCAGTTTTGATCTCAGATTTTAGTTTTAATCTAATAATCTTCAATTTTATCTTACTCCTAATATTCATCTTAAACTCGATTTTGATCTATGTGGTAATATTGATTTTCAATCTTGATATAATATTTATATTTATCTTGATCTTTAATGATCAGGATGTTGATCTTGATTATGATCCATATTTGATGTTTATCATTTTGCAATCTTAATTTAATATTGATTTTGTTCATGATTATGATGTTGATCTTCATTTTAATTATGATTTCAATCTTTATCTTATGATATTCATCTTTAACTTCTTTTTAATCTTAATCTTAAACTCGATTTTGATCTTGTTTGTAAACTTGGTCTTCAATCTTGATATTGTTATTGATATTGATATTGATCTAATAATGATGAAAATTTTGAACTCGATTATGTTCTTTAATTGTTAGAAATCTTATTATCATTCTTAATTATAACATTGATCTTATTCTTGATAATTATGTTCATTTTCATTTTTATCTCAGTTTTGATCTCAGATTTCAGTTTGAATCTTATAATCTTCAACTTTATCTTGCTCCTAATATTCATCTTAAACTCGATTTTGATCTATGTGGTAATATTGATTTTCAATCTTGATATTAATATTTAAATTTATCTTGATCTTTAAATGATGAGGATGTTGATCTTGATTATGATCCATATTTGATGTTTATCATTTTGCAATCTTAATATAATATTGATTTTGTTCATGATTATGATGTTGATCTTCATTTTAATCATGATTTCAAACTTCATCTTATGATATTTATCTTTATCTTCTTTTTAATCTTAATCTTAAACTCGATTTGGATCTTGTTTGTAAACTTGGTCTTCAATCTTGATATTGTTATTGATATTGATATTGATCTAATAATGATGAAAATTTTTAACTCGATTATGATCTTTAATAGTTATTAATCTTATTCTCATTCTTAATTACAACATTGATCTTATTCTTGATAATTATGTACATTTTCTTTTTATCTCAGTTTTGATCTCAGATTTTAGTTTTAATCTAATAATCTTCAATTTTATCTTACTCCTAATATTCATCTTAAACTCGATTTTGATCTATGTGGTAATATTGATTTTCAATCTTGATATAATATTTATATTTATCTTGATCTTTTAATGATCAGGATGTTGATCTTGATTATGATCCATATTTGATGTTTATCATTTTGCAATCTTAATTTAATATTGATTTTGTTCATGATTATGATGTTGATCTTCATTTTAATTATGATTTCAATCTTTATCTTATGATATTTATCTTTATCTTCTTTTTAATCTAAATCTTAAACTCGATTTTGATCTTGTTTGTAAACTTGGTCTTCAATCTTGATATTGTTATTTATATTGATATTGATCTAATAATGATGAAAATTTTGAACTCGATTATGTTCTTTAATTGTTATTAATCTTATTATCATTCTTAATTATAACATTGATCTTATTCTTGATAATTATGTTCATTTTCATTTTTATCTCAGTTTTGATCTCAGATTTCAGTTTGAATCTTATAATCTTCAACTTTATCTTGCTCCTAATATTCATCTTAAACTCGATTTTGATCTATGTGGTAATATTGATTTTCAATCTTGATATTAATATTTAAATTTATCTTGATCTTTTAATGATGAGGATGTTGATCTTGATTATGATCCATATTTGATGTTTATCATTTTGCAATCTTAATATAATATTGATTTTGTTCATGATTATGATGTTGATCTTCATTTTAATCATGATTTCAAACTTCATCTTATGATATTTATCTTTATCTTCTTTTTAATCTTAATCTTAAACTCGATTTTGATCTTGTTTGTAAACTTGGTCTTCAATCTTGATGTTGTTATTGATATTGATATTGATCTAATAATGATGAAAATTTTGAACTCGATTATGTTCTTTAATTGTTATTAATCTTATTCTCATTCTTAATTATAATATTGATCTTATTCTTGATAATTATTTTCATTTTCATTTTTATCTCAGTTTTGATCTCAGATTTCAGTTTGAATCTTATAATCTTCAACTTTATCTTGCTCCTAATATTCATCTTAAACTCGATTTTGATCTATGTGGTAATATTGATTTTCAATCTTGATATTAATATTTAAATTTATCTTGATCTTTTAATGATGAGGATGTTGATCTTGATTATGATCCATATTTGATGTTTATCATTTTGCAATCTTAATATAATATTGATTTTGTTCATGATTATGATGTTGATCTTCATTTTAATCATGATTTCAAACTTCATCTTATGATATTTATCTTTATCTTCTTTTTAATCTTAATCTTAAACTCGATTTGGATCTTGTTTGTAAACTTGGTCTTCAATCTTGATATTGTTATTGATATTGATATTGATCTAATAATGATGAAAATTTTTAACTCGATTATGATCTTTAATAGTTATTAATCTTATTCTCATTCTTAATTACAACATTGATCTTATTCTTGATAATTATGTACATTTTCTTTTTATCTCAGTTTTGATCTCAGATTTTAGTTTTAATCTAATAATCTTCAATTTTATCTTACTCCTAATATTCATCTTAAACTCGATTTTGATCTATGTGGTAATATTGATTTTCAATCTTGATATAATATTTATATTTATCTTGATCTTTTAATGATCAGGATGTTGATCTTGATTATGATCCATATTTGATGTTTATCATTTTGCAATCTTAATTTAATATTGATTTTGTTCATGATTATGATGTTGATCTTCATTTTAATTATGATTTCAATCTTTATCTTATGATATTTATCTTTATCTTCTTTTTAATCTAAATCTTAAACTCGATTTTGATCTTGTTTGTAAACTTGGTCTTCAATCTTGATATTGTTATTTATATTGATATTGATCTAATAATGATGAAAATTTTGAACTCGATTATGTTCTTTAATTGTTATTAATCTTATTATCATTCTTAATTATAACATTGATCTTATTCTTGATAATTATGTTCATTTTCATTTTTATCTCAGTTTTGATCTCAGATTTCAGTTTGAATCTTATAATCTTCAACTTTATCTTGCTCCTAATATTCATCTTAAACTCGATTTTGATCTATGTGGTAATATTGATTTTCAATCTTGATATTAATATTTAAATTTATCTTGATCTTTTAATGATGAGGATGTTGATCTTGATTATGATTCATATTTGATGTTTATCATTTTGCAATCTTAATATAATATTGATTTTGTTCATGATTATGATGTTGATCTTCATTTTAATCATGATTTCAAACTTCATCTTATGATATTTATCTTTATCTTCTTTTTAATCTTAATCTTAAACTCGATTTTGATCTTGTTTGTAAACTTGGTCTTCAATCTTGATGTTGTTATTGATATTGATATTGATCTAATAATGATGAAAATTTTGAACTCGATTATGTTCTTTAATTGTTATTAATCTTATTCTCATTCTTAATTATAATATTGATCTTATTCTTGATAATTATTTTCATTTTCATTTTTATCTCAGTTTTGATCTCAGATTTCAGTTTGAATCTTATAATCTTCAACTTTATCTTGCTCCTAATATTCATCTTAAACTCGATTTTGATCTATGTGGTAATATTGATTTTCAATCTTGATATTAATATTTAAATTTATCTTGATCTTTTAATGATGAGGATGTTGATCTTGATTATGATCCATATTTGATGTTTATCATTTTGCAATCTTAATATAATATTGATTTTGTTCATGATTATGATGTTGATCTTCATTTTAATCATGATTTCAAACTTCATCTTATGATATTTATCTTTATCTTCTTTTTAATCTTAATCTTAAACTCGATTTGGATCTTGTTTGTAAACTTGGTCTTCAATCTTGATATTGTTATTGATATTGATATTGATCTAATAATGATGAAAATTTTTAACTCGATTATGATCTTTAATAGTTATTAATCTTATTCTCATTCTTAATTACAACATTGATCTTATTCTTGATAATTATGTACATTTTCTTTTTATCTCAGTTTTGATCTCAGATTTTAGTTTTAATCTAATAATCTTCAATTTTATCTTACTCCTAATATTCATCTTAAACTCGATTTTGATCTATGTGGTAATATTGATTTTCAATCTTGATATAATATTTATATTTATCTTGATCTTTTAATGATCAGGATGTTGATCTTGATTATGATCCATATTTGATGTTTATCATTTTGCAATCTTAATTTAATATTGATTTTGTTCATGATTATGATGTTGATCTTCATTTTAATTATGATTTCAATCTTTATCTTATGATATTTATCTTTATCTTCTTTTTAATCTAAATCTTAAACTCGATTTTGATCTTGTTTGTAAACTTGGTCTTCAATCTTGATATTGTTATTTATATTGATATTGATCTAATAATGATGAAAATTTTGAACTCGATTATGTTCTTTAATTGTTATTAATCTTATTATCATTCTTAATTATAACATTGATCTTATTCTTGATAATTATGTTCATTTTCATTTTTATCTCAGTTTTGATCTCAGATTTCAGTTTGAATCTTATAATCTTCAACTTTATCTTGCTCCTAATATTCATCTTAAACTCGATTTTGATCTATGTGGTAATATTGATTTTCAATCTTGATATTAATATTTAAATTTATCTTGATCTTTTAATGATGAGGATGTTGATCTTGATTATGATTCATATTTGATGTTTATCATTTTGCAATCTTAATATAATATTGATTTTGTTCATGATTATGATGTTGATCTTCATTTTAATCATGATTTCAAACTTCATCTTATGATATTTATCTTTATCTTCTTTTTAATCTTAATCTTAAACTCGATTTGGATCTTGTTTGTAAACTTGGTCTTCAATCTTGATATTGTTATTGATATTGATATTGATCTAATAATGATGAAAATTTTTAACTCGATTATGATCTTTAATAGTTATTAATCTTATTCTCATTCTTAATTACAACATTGATCTTATTCTTGATAATTATGTACATTTTCTTTTTATCTCAGTCTTGATCTCAGATTTTAGTTTTAATCTAATAATCTTCAATTTTATCTTACTCCTAATATTCATCTTAAACTCGATTTTGATCTATGTGGTAATATTGATTTTCAATCTTGATATAATATTTATATTTATCTTGATCTTTTAATGATCAGGATGTTGATCTTGATTATGATCCATATTTGATGTTTATCATTTTGCAATCTTAATTTAATATTGATTTTGTTCATGATTATGATGTTGATCTTCATTTTAATTATGATTTCAATCTTTATCTTATGATATTTATCTTTATCTTCTTTTTAATCTAAATCTTAAACTCGATTTTGATCTTGTTTGTAAACTTGGTCTTCAATCTTGATATTGTTATTGATATTGATATTGATCTAATAATGATGAAAATTTTGAACTCGATTATGTTCTTTAATTGTTATTAATCTTATTCTCATTCTTAATTATAACATTGATCTTATTCTTGATAATTATGTTCATTTTCATTTTTATCTCAGTTTTGATCTCAGATTTCAGTTTGAATCTTATAATCTTCAATTTTATCTTGCTCCTAATATTCATCTTAAACTCGATTTTGATCTATGTGGTAATATTGATTTTCAATCTTGATATAATATTTATATTTATCTTGATCTTTTAATGATCAGGATGTTGATCTTGATTATGATCCATATTTGATGTTTATCATTTTGCAATCTTAATTTAATATTGATTTTGTTCATGATTATGATGTTGATCTTCATTTTAATTATGATTTCAATCTTTATCTTATGATATTCATCTTTAACTTCTTTTTAATCTTAATCTTAAACTCGATTTTGATCTTGTTTGTAAACTTGGTCTTCAATCTTGATATTGTTATTGATATTGATATTGATCTAATAATGATGAAAATTTTGAACTCGATTATGTTCTTTAATTGTTATTAATCTTATTATCATTCTTAATTATAACATTGATCTTATTCTTGATAATTATGTTCATTTTCATTTTTATCTCAGTTTTGATCTCAGATTTCAGTTTGAATCTTATAATCTTCAACTTTATCTTGCTCCTAATATTCATCTTAAACTCGATTTTGATCTATGTGGTAATATTGATTTTCAATCTTGATATTAATATTTAAATTTATCTTGATCTTTAAATGATGAGGATGTTGATCTTGATTATGATCCATATTTGATGTTTATCATTTTGCAATCTTAATATAATATTGATTTTGTTCATGATTATGATGTTGATCTTCATTTTAATCATGATTTCAAACTTCATCTTATGATATTTATCTTTATCTTCTTTTTAATCTTAATCTTAAACTCGATTTGGATCTTGTTTGTAAACTTGGTCTTCAATCTTGATATTGTTATTGATATTGATATTGATCTAATAATGATGAAAATTTTTAACTCGATTATGATCTTTAATAGTTATTAATCTTATTCTCATTCTTAATTACAACATTGATCTTATTCTTGATAATTATGTACATTTTCTTTTTATCTCAGTTTTGATCTCAGATTTTAGTTTTAATCTAATAATCTTCAATTTTATCTTACTCCTAATATTCATCTTAAACTCGATTTTGATCTATGTGGTAATATTGATTTTCAGTCTTGATATAATATTTATATTTATCTTGATCTTTTAATGATCAGGATGTTGATCTTGATTATGATCCATATTTGATGTTTATCATTTTGCAATCTTAATTTAATATTGATTTTGTTCATGATTATGATGTTGATCTTCATTTTAATTATGATTTCAATCTTTATCTTATGATATTTATCTTTATCTTCTTTTTAATCTAAATTTTAAACTCGATTTTGATCTTGTTTGTAAACTTGGTCTTCAATCTTGATATTGTTATTGATATTGATATTGATCTAATAATGATGAAAATTTTGAACTCGATTATGTTCTTTAATTGTTATTAATCTTATTATCATTCTTAATTATAACATTGATCTTATTCTTGATAATTATGTTCATTTTCATTTTTATCTCAGTTTTGATCTCAGATTTCAGTTTGAATCTTATAATCTTCAACTTTATCTTGCTCCTAATATTCATCTTAAACTCGATTTTGATCTATGTGGTAATATTGATTTTCAATCTTGATATTAATATTTAAATTTATCTTGATCTTTTAATGATGAGGATGTTGATCTTGATTATGATCCATATTTGATGTTTATCATTTTGCAATCTTAATATAATATTGATTTTGTTCATGATTATGATGTTGATCTTCATTTTAATCATGATTTCAAACTTCATCTTATGATATTTATCTTTATCTTCTTTTTAATCTTAATCTTAAACTCGATTTTGATCTTGTTTGTAAACTTGGTCTTCAATCTTGATGTTGTTATTGATATTGATATTGATCTAATAATGATGAAAATTTTGAACTCGATTATGTTCTTTAATTGTTATTAATCTTATTCTCATTCTTAATTATAATATTGATCTTATTCTTGATAATTATTTTCATTTTCATTTTTATCTCAGTTTTGATCTCAGATTTCAGTTTGAATCTTATAATCTTCAACTTTATCTTGCTCCTAATATTCATCTTAAACTCGATTTTGATCTATGTGGTAATATTGATTTTCAATCTTGATATTAATATTTAAATTTATCTTGATCTTTTAATGATGAGGATGTTGATCTTGATTATGATCCATATTTGATGTTTATCATTTTGCAATCTTAATATAATATTGATTTTGTTCATGATTATGATGTTGATCTTCATTTTAATCATGATTTCAAACTTCATCTTATGATATTTATCTTTATCTTCTTTTTAATCTTAATCTTAAACTCGATTTGGATCTTGTTTGTAAACTTGGTCTTCAATCTTGATATTGTTATTGATATTGATATTGATCTAATAATGATGAAAATTTTTAACTCGATTATGATCTTTAATAGTTATTAATCTTATTCTCATTCTTAATTACAACATTGATCTTATTCTTGATAATTATGTACATTTTCTTTTTATCTCAGTTTTGATCTCAGATTTTAGTTTTAATCTAATAATCTTCAATTTTATCTTACTCCTAATATTCATCTTAAACTCGATTTTGATCTATGTGGTAATATTGATTTTCAATCTTGATATAATATTTATATTTATCTTGATCTTTTAATGATCAGGATGTTGATCTTGATTATGATCCATATTTGATGTTTATCATTTTGCAATCTTAATTTAATATTGATTTTGTTCATGATTATGATGTTGATCTTCATTTTAATTATGATTTCAATCTTTATCTTATGATATTTATCTTTATCTTCTTTTTAATCTAAATCTTAAACTCGATTTTGATCTTGTTTGTAAACTTGGTCTTCAATCTTGATATTGTTATTGATATTGATATTGATCTAATAATGATGAAAATTTTGAACTCGATTATGTTCTTTAATTGTTATTAATCTTATTATCATTCTTAATTATAACATTGATCTTATTCTTGATAATTATGTTCATTTTCATTTTTATCTCAGTTTTGATCTCAGATTTCAGTTTGAATCTTATAATCTTCAACTTTATCTTGCTCCTAATATTCATCTTAAACTCGATTTTGATCTATGTGGTAATATTGATTTTCAATCTTGATATTAATATTTAAATTTATCTTGATCTTTTAATGATGAGGATGTTGATCTTGATTATGATTCATATTTGATGTTTATCATTTTGCAATCTTAATATAATATTGATTTTGTTCATGATTATGATGTTGATCTTCATTTTAATCATGATTTCAAACTTCATCTTATGATATTTATCTTTATCTTCTTTTTAATCTTAATCTTAAACTCGATTTGGATCTTGTTTGTAAACTTGGTCTTCAATCTTGATATTGTTATTGATATTGATATTGATCTAATAATGATGAAAATTTTTTAACTCGATTATGATCTTTAATAGTTATTAATCTTATTCTCATTCTTAATTACAACATTGATCTTATTCTTGATAATTATGTACATTTTCTTTTTATCTCAGTTTTGATCTCAGATTTTAGTTTTAATCTAATAATCTTCAATTTTATCTTACTCCTAATATTCATCTTAAACTCGATTTTGATCTATGTGGTAATATTGATTTTCAATCTTGATATAATATTTATATTTATCTTGATCTTTTAATGATCAGGATGTTGATCTTGATTATGATCCATATTTGATGTTTATCATTTTGCAATCTTAATTTAATATTGATTTTGTTCATGATTATGATGTTGATCTTCATTTTAATTATGATTTCAATCTTTATCTTATGATATTTATCTTTATCTTCTTTTTAATCTAAATCTTAAACTCGATTTTGATCTTGTTTGTAAACTTGGTCTTCAATCTTGATATTGTTATTGATATTGATATTGATCTAATAATGATGAAAATTTTGAACTCGATTATGTTCTTTAATTGTTATTAATCTTATTATCATTCTTAATTATAACATTGATCTTATTCTTGATAATTATGTTCATTTTCATTTTTATCTCAGTTTTGATCTCAGATTTCAGTTTGAATCTTATAATCTTCAACTTTATCTTGCTCCTAATATTCATCTTAAACTCGATTTTGATCTATGTGGTAATATTGATTTTCAATCTTGATATTAATATTTAAATTTATCTTGATCTTTTAATGATGAGGATGTTGATCTTGATTATGATCCATATTTGATGTTTATCATTTTGCAATCTTAATATAATATTGATTTTGTTCATGATTATGATGTTGATCTTCATTTTAATCATGATTTCAAACTTCATCTTATGATATTTATCTTTATCTTCTTTTTAATCTTAATCTTAAACTCGATTTTGATCTTGTTTGTAAACTTGGTCTTCAATCTTGATGTTGTTATTGATATTGATATTGATCTAATAATGATGAAAATTTTGAACTCGATTATGTTCTTTAATTGTTATTAATCTTATTCTCATTCTTAATTATAATATTGATCTTATTCTTGATAATTATTTTCATTTTCATTTTTATCTCATTTTTGATCTCAGATTTCAGTTTGAATCTTATAATCTTCAACTTTATCTTGCCCCTAATATTCATCTTAAACTCGATTTTGATCTATGTGGTAATATTGATTTTCAATCTTGATATTAATATTTAAATTTATCTTGATCTTTTAATGATGAGGATGTTGATCTTGATTATGATCCATATTTGATGTTTATTATTTTGCAATCTTAATATAATATTGATTTTGTTCATGATTATGATGTTGATCTTCATTTTAATCATGATTTCAAACTTCATCTTATGATATTTATCTTTATCTTCTTTTTAATCTTAATCTTAAACTCGATTTTGATCTTGTTTGTAAACTTGGTCTTCAATCTTGATATTGTTATTGATATTGATATTGATCTAATAATGATGAAAATTTTTAACTCGATTATGATCTTTAATAGTTATTAATCTTATTCTCATTCTTAATTACAACATTGATCTTATTCTTGATAATTATGTACATTTTCTTTTTATCTCTGTTTTGATCTCAGATTTCAGTTTTAATCTAATAATCTTCAATTTTATCTTACTCCTAATATTCATCTTAAACTCGATTTTGATCTATGTGGTAATATTGATTTTCAATCTTGATATAATATTTATATTTATCTTGATCTTTTAATGATCAGGATGTTGATCTTGATTATGATCCATATTTGATGTTTATCATTTTGCAATCTTAATTTAATATTGATTTTGTTCATGATCATGATGTTGATCTTGATTTTAATTATGATTTCAATCTTTATCTTATGATATTCTTCTTTATCTTCTTTTTAATCTTAATCTTAAACTCGATTTTGATCTTGTTTGTAAACTTGGTCTTCAATCTTGATATTGTTATTGATATTGATATTGATCTAATAATGATGAAAATTTTGAACTCGATTATGTTCTTTAATTGTTATTAATCTTATTCTCATTCTTAATTATAACATTGATCTTATTCTTGATAATTATGTTCATTTTCATTTTTATCTCAGTTTTGATCTCAGATTTCAGTTTGAATCTTATAATCTTCAACTTTATCTTGCTCCTAATATTCATCTTAAACTCGATTTTGATCTCTGTGGTAATATTGATTTTCAATCTTGATATTAATATTTATATTTATCTTGATCTTTTAATGATCAAGATGTTGATCTTGATTATGATCCATATTTGATGTTTATCATTTTGGAATCTTAATTTAATATTGATTTTGTTCATGATTATGATGTTGATCTTCATTTTAATCATGATTTCAAACTTCATCTTATGATATTCATCTTTATCTTCTTTTTAATCTTAATCTTAAATTCGATTTTGATCTTGTTTGTAAACTTGGTCTTCAATCTTGATATTGTTATTGATATTGATATTGATCTAATAATGATGAAATTTTTTAACTCGATTATGATCTTTAATAGTTATTAATCTTATTCTCATTCTTAATTACAACATTGATCTTATTCTTGATAATTATGTACATTTTCTTTTTATCTCTGTTTTGATCTCAGATTTCAGTTTTAATCTAATAATCTTCAATTTTATCTTACTCCTAATATTCATCTTAAACTCGATTTTGATCTATGTGGTAATATTGATTTTCAATCTTGATATTAATATTTATATTTATCTTGATCATTTAATGATCAGGATGTTGATCTTGATTATGATCCATATTTGATGTTTATCATTTTGCAATCTTAATTTAATATTGATTTTGTTCATGATTATGATGTTGATCTTCATTTTAATCATGATTTCAAACTTCATCTTATGATATTTATCTTTATCTTCTTTTTAATCTTAATCTTAAACTCGATTTTGATCTTGTTTGTAAACTTGGTCTTCAATCTTGATATTGTTATTGATATTGATATTGATCTAATAATGATGAAAATTTTTAACTCGATTATGATCTTTAATAATTATTAATCTTATTCTCATTCTTAATTACAACATTGATCTTATTCTTGATAATTATCTTAATCTTCATTTTGATCTCAGTTTTGATCTCAGATTTCAGTTTTAATCTGATAATCTTCATCTTTATCTTACTCCTAATATTCATCTTAAACTCGATTTTGATCTATGTGGTAATATTGATTTTCAATCTTAATATAATATTTATATTTATCTTGATCTTTTAATGATCAGGATGTTGATCTTGATTATGATCCATATTTGATGTTTATCATTTTGCAATCTTAATTTAAAATTGATTTTGTTCATGATCATGATGTTGATCTTCATTTTAATTATGATTTCAATTTTTATCTTATGATATTCATCTTTATCTTCTTTTTAATCTTAATCTTAAACTCGATTTTGATCTTGTTTGTAAACTTGGTCTTCAATCTTGATATTGTTATTGATATTGATATTGATCTAATAATGATGAAAATTTTGAACTCGATTATGTTTTTTAATTGTTATTAATCTTATTCTCATTCTTAATTATAACATTGATCTTATTCTTGATAATTATGTTCATTTTCATTTTTATCTCAGTTTTGATCTCAGATTTCAGTTTGAATCTTATAATCTTCAACTTTATCTTGCTCCTAATATTCATCTTAAACTCGATTTTGATCTATGTGGTAATATTGTTTTTCAATCTTGATATTAATATTTATATTTATCTTGATCTTTTAATGATCAGGATGTTGATCTTGATTATGATCCATATTTGATGTTTATCATTTTGGAATCTTAATTTAATATTGATTTTGTTCATGATTATGATGTTGATCTTCATTTTAATCATGATTTCAAACTTCATCTTATGATATTCATCTTTATCTTCTTTTTAATCTTAATCTTAAACTCGATTTTGATCTTGTTTGTAAACTTGGTCTTCAATCTTGATATTGTTATTGATATTGATATTGATCTAATAATGATGAAAATTTTGAACTCGATTATGTTCTTTAATTGTTATTAATCTTATTCTCATTCTTAATTATAACATTGATCTTATTCTTGATAATTATGTTCATTTTCATTTTTATCTCAGTTTTGATCTCAGATTTCAGTTTGAATCTTATAATCTTCAATTTTATCTTGCTCCTAATATTCATCTTAAACTCGATTTTGATCTATGTGGTAATATTGATTTTCAATCTTGATATTAATATTTAAATTTATCTTGATCTTTTAATGATCAGGATGTTGATCTTGATTATGATCCATATTTGATGTTTATCATTTTGCAATCTTAATTTAATATTGATTTTGTTCATGATCATGATGTTGATCTTGATTTTAATTATGATTTCAAACTTCATCTTATGATATTTATCTTTATCTTCTTTTTAATCTAAATCTTAAACTCGATTTTGATCTTGTTTGTAAACTTGGTCTTCAATCTTGATGTTGTTATTGATATTGATATTGATCTAATAATGATGAAAATTTTGAACTCGATTATGTTCTTTAAATGTTATTAATCTTATTCTCATTCTTAATTATAACATTGATCTTATTCTTGATAATTATGTTCATTTTCATTTTTATCACAGTTTTGATATCAGATTTCAGTTTTAATCTTATAATCTTCCAGTTTATCTTGCTCCTAATATTCATCTTAAACTCGATTTTGATCTATGTGGTAATATTGATTTTCAATCTTGATATTAATATTTATATTTATCTTGATCTTTTAATGATGAGGATGTTGATCCTGATTATGATCCATATTTGATGTTTATCATTTTGTAATCTTAATTTAATATTGATTTTGTTCATGATTATGATGTTGATCTTCATTTTAATCATGATTTCAAACTTCATCTTATGATATTCATCTTTATCTTCATTTTAATCTTAATCTTAAACTCGATTTTGATCTTGTTTGTAAACTTGGTCTTCAATCTTGATATTGTTATTGATATTGATATTGATCTAATAATGATGAAAATTTTGAACTCGATTATGTTCTTTAATTGTTATTAATCTTATTCTCATTCTTAATTATAACATTGATCTTATTCTTGATAATTATGTTCATTTTCATTTTTATCTTAGTTTTGATCTCAGATTTCAGTTTGAATCTTATAATCTTCAACTTTATCTTGCTCCTAATATTCATCTTAAACTCGATTTTGATCTATGTGGGAATATTGATTTTCAAACTTGATATTAATATTTAAATTTATCTTGATCTTTTAATGATGAGGATGTTGATCTTGATTATGATCCATATTTGATGTTTATCATTTTGCAATCTTAATATAATATTGATTTTGTTCATGATTATGATGTTGATCTTCATTTTAATCATGATTTCAAACTTCATCTTATGATATTTATCTTTATCTTCTTTTTAATCTAAATCTTAAACTCGATTTTGATCTTGTTTGTAAACTTGGTCTTCAATCTTGATGTTGTTATTGATATTGATATTGATCTAATAATAATGAAAATTTTGAACTCGATTATGTTCTTTAATTGTCATTAATCTTATTCTCATTCTTAATTATAACATTGATCTTATTCTTGATAATTATGTTCATTTTCATTTTTATCTCAGTTTTGATCTCAGATTTCAGTTTTAATCTTATAATCTTCAAGTTTATCTTGCTCCTAATATTCATCTTAAACTCGATTTTGATCTATGTGGTAATATTGATTTTCAATCTTGATATTAATATTTATATTTATCTTGATCTTTTAATGATCAGGATGTTGATCTTGATTATGATCCATATTTGATGTTTATCATTTTGCAATCTTAATTTAATATTGATTTTGTTCATGATTATGATGTTGATCTTCATTTTAATCATGATTTCAAACTTCATCTTATGATATTTATCTTTATCTTCTTTTTAATCTTAATCTTAAACTCGATTTTGATCTTGTTTGTAAACTTGGTCTTCAATCTTGATATTGTTATTGATATTGATATTGATCAAATAATGATGAAAATTTTTAACTCGATTATGATCTTTAATAGTTATTAATATTATTCTCATTCTTAATTACAACATTGATCTTATTCTTGATAATTATGTTCATTTTCATTTTTATCTCAGTTTTGATCTCAGATTTCAGTTTTAATCTTATAATATTCAACTTTATCTTGCTCCTAATATTCATCTTAAACTCGATTTTGATCTATGTGGTAATATTGATTTTCAATCTTGATATTAATATTTATATTTATCTTGATCTTTTAATGATCAGGATGTTGATCTTGATTATGATCCATATTTGATTTTTATCATTTTGCAATCTTAATTTAATATTGATTTTGTTCATGATCATGATGTTGATCTTGATTTTAATTATGATTTCAAACTTCATCTTATGATATTTATCTTTATCTTCTTTTTAATCTTAATCTTAAACTCGATTTTGATCTTGTTTGTAAACTTGGTCTTCAATCTTGTTATTGTTATTGATATTGATATTGATCTAATAATGATGAAAATTTTGAACTCGATTATGTTCTTTAATTGTTATTAATCTTATTCTCATTCTTAATTATAACATTGATCTTATTCTTGATAATTATGTTCATTTTCATTTTGATCTCAGTTTTGATCTCAGATTTCAGTTTGAATCTTATAATCTTCAACGTTATCTTGCTCCTAATATTCATCTTAAACTCGATTTTGATCTGTGGTAATATTGATTTTCAATCTTGATATTAATATTTAAATTTATTTTGATCTTTTAATGATGAGGATGTTGATCTTGATTATGATCCATATTTGATGTTTATCATTTTGCAATCTTAATATAATATTGATTTTGTTCATGATTATGATGTTGATCTTCATTTTAATCATGATTTCAAACTTCATCTTATGATATTTATCTTTATCTTCTTTTAATCTTAATCTTAAACTGGATTTTGATCTTGTTTGTAAACTTGGTCTTTAATCTTGATATTGTTATTGATATTGATATTGATCTAATAATGATGAAAATTTTGAACTCGATTATGTTCTTTAATTGTTATTAATATTATTCTCATTCTCAATTATTACATTGATCTTATTCTTGATAATTATATTCATTTTCATTTTTATCTCAGTTTTGATCACAGATTTCAGTTTGAATCTTATAATCTTCAACTTTATCTTGCTCCTAATATTCATCATAAACTCGATTTTGATCTATGTGGTAATATTGATTTTCAATCTTGATATTAATATTTAAATTTATCTTGATCTTTTAATGATGAGGATGTTGATCTTGATTATGATCCATATTTGATGTTTATCATTTTGCAATCTTAATATAATATTGATTTTGTTCATGATTATGATGTTGATCTTCATTTTAATCATGATTTCAAACTTCATCTTATGAAATTTATCTTTATCTTCTTTTTATTCTTAATCTTAAATTCGATATTGATCTTGTTTAAACTTGGTCTTCAATCTTGATATTGTTATTGATATTGATATTGATCTAATAATGATGAAAATTTTGAACACGATTATGTTCTTTAAATGTTATTAATCTTATCCTCATTCTTAATTGTAATATTGATCTTATTCTTGATAATTATGTACATTTTCATTTTTATCTGAGTTTTGATCTCAGATTTCAGTTTTAATCTTATAATCTTCAACTTTATCTTGCTCCTAATATTCATCTTAAACTCGATTTTGATCTATGTGGTGTAAGACCCGAGAATTTTGATGTATTAAACCTCGGTATGTGACTCATTTTGACTATCTATAATCAGGCATTTATTAACCTTGTTGGTGGGATTTTTGGCTAAGGGGAAAAATTATTCTCCTGTAGGGCAAAAATAAGTTGCTGTGGAGGTGTCTTGAACTTGAGACCTTTCCTGTGTATGTTGTCCTGACTACCAGAGTTCCAGCCCAGTCTTTATGTTATGTATGTGGGCGCCTACTTATTATGTGAGTATGCAGAGTAAAATTCAGATCTCACTTAAGTGATTTGGCCCCACTTAAGTTGTTTTCGAAATTCAGCCCAACCCTAGCCGCCCCTTGCATTTCTTCCTCTCCCTCTCGTGGACGACTACGGCCGCGCCTTCCCCTTCGTCCAGCTCCTCTTCCGGTGAGTTTTCCGGCGGCGGCGCTTGGCATTCCGGTGTGGTGGACGGCGGTGGCGTGTGGAAGCTTCAGACAACTCTCTCTGCTCACGGTTTGCTTGCAAATCGTTCCCAAGGCGAGTGGAAATCTTATGTTACCTGTATTCCGAGTATATGATCGTTTCCTTGACATGTTTTTCTTGCTTTGTGATGGAAAAACGAGTAGGTTTAATTTCCCTTATCATGAAACCGTGAATACCTATTTGAAGTTTCGAAAATCAGATTTAGGGGCTCTAATCATAGGGTTTTTCGTTCTTTACTTGATTAGATGTCTTAGGAGGATGAGTTATCATGATCTTGATCTTCAATTTGATTGTATAATGTATTCATGAAAAAAAAAAAAACCCTAGAGTATGACATGCGCCCATGCCCTAATTTGATGAAATTTCATGCTAACTTTTGGGGAAAACTTAGGATTTATGTGATTAGAAGTATAAGGGAATTTATTATGAATTTTATACTATTTTTGGAGCCTTAATTCATGCTGGCCGAAATTTACCTTAGGGGTATTTTGGTCAATGTTCAGTTAACTTTTGGGGCAAAGCTGTTATTCATGTAATTGAGTTCATATGGTACTTAAATATGATTTTTGCCTAATTTTAGGAATTTTCTATGCATAGTTATATGTGTAATCGTTCTCTTGAAATTAAGTGATGATAATGTTGTGCAATGCTTGTAATTAATCTGTTTGAGTGGAAATTCTGTTTGATAACCTAGAATGGAGATGTTACAATCTAATTGCATGAAATCTAGGATTAACACATTATACCTGCATGGGAACATTTGTTGAGAACTTAGCATGGTATCTTCCTAACCTGATTGCATGAAACTTAAGGACTACCCTGTCTAAGACATTTATGCTGTTTAATTAATTGCGAGTGGTGAATTCGATAAGTTAGATATCCGGGTACTAGTCTTGTGCTATATGTGTGTGGTGTAAGTCATGTCCATTATGTGTGACCCTGGAGATATTGTGAAGTGGGGCAAAGTGCCACGCCTTGGTCAGGCGGGGGCCACCACTTGATCTTCCTTCACAGATGTGATTAGTTTAGCATAAGAGAGACAAAGTGCCACGCTACTGGTAAGCGAGGGCCACCTCTTGAACTCTCTGACTGCTGTGTGACCAATGTGGGGAAACAAAGTGCCACGCCGTGACTTGGCGGGGGCCACCTCTTGATTTACCACATTGTCTGAGTGGGTAGATGGAGATCAGCGTGCCACGTCTTAGCTAGACGGGGGCCACCTCCTGATTTCTCCCCTACTGTTTGGCATGCATGCATTCTCTGAGCCCTGACGAGGGAAGGGTCGGACCTTTGTGGTCATTTCGTTCTGTTCTGGATTTGGATATGTTAGGATAGGATGTGCATCTACGTATGTGTTCTGTTTTGCCATATGGTATGTAAGTTCTATTTTGATTTTGTTGTATTATGATTAGATTGCGCCATGTGGATTATTTTGTAAGTTTGTATTCTTATCTGTATTTGATTTGATATTTGATAATCGCATTTGGTAAATGTTTTGAAAAACCTTGCATGCTATTTTTGAATGTAAGAATGGAGAAGTTTCATAAGGTTCTCACTTGCGGAGCTGTTAGCTCACCCCCTCTAAAATCTACAGGTGAGGGACAGTGATTGATACGGCGTTATGCACCTTTGAGATATACTGAGTAGCTTGATGAAGCTTTGGGTTTTGTGATATGGACCTTGTAAACAATTTTGGTATTTGAATACTTGTATCTTGATTCTGTTATCTGGGGCCTGCGTGCCTGTATTAGTTGTATTTTGTTTTGGATGATGAATGCTATATTTTGGTTACATGTGAGGGCTTAGGCCCATTTTGTTACAAGATTTCAGTTGTGGTATTTTTCAGCGTTTTGATAGGATTTTATGTTCAGTCTGTTCTGTGATATGCGATTTTGTCTCCGTATATGTATAGTACGGAGTTGTGATCTGATTCGATTATGTTCAGTATTTTATAAGTTGAAATTACTTGTTGTTATGAATCAGTAAAGCATGTACATGTATGGGAATTTTCCCGAACCTTGTATGTACGTATACATGCTGCCGGATTTTTGTATAAGTTTTCAGATCTTTTATTCCCTAGCTTTGTTCGTAGTATGATCTTGGCTTCAGTTTAATTTTCTCGTGACGTTCCTCGTATGATTTCCGCGTGAAATTCGGGGTTAAGTATCGAGGGGCGTTACATATGGTATCAGAGCGAGTTTCTAGCGAATATTAGATCTGGGTAGTAAAACATTGTTTGTGTATTGCATAGAAATAAACCAAGTAAGGAATTGGTTGCTAGTAAGATAAGGAAATTGTTGTTTGTCTTGACTTGCAAGGTGTTTTGCTAGGTAAGAATGGTACGACCCAAGGGTAATGCTGATGATCAGATGGCTGGCTTTATGAGGGCTTTAGAGTCTATGAGTAGTATGATGCAACAACAGGGTGCCCTCATCCAGCAGCAGGCTCAGGCTATGCAAGAACATCAACAGATGATGAGGGAACAGCGTGAGCAGCATCAGGAGTTTCAGCAGCAACTCCTGCAGCAGAACCGCGATCAGCAACAAGAATTTCACCAGCAGATGCAGCGGCAGATGCAGTTACAGTCTCATTCCCAGCCACGGCCGGCTGAGAAGGAGAATGTGGGGAGTTCTCAGGAGAATGTGCATAAGAGGTATGCTCAACTGGTGAAGGAATTTCAGCGTATGAACCCTCCAGCTTTTTATGGGAGCCCAGGGCCTAGAGCAGCTGAGGACTGGCTTGCTGACTTAGATAAGATTTTTGCGGTGATGCGATGTAGCGAAGAGGATAAACTGTGCCTGTCAGTATATATGCTGAAGGGGAATGCTGAGATATGGTGGAAAGGAGTTAAGAGGCTAGCAACTGAAAAAGGGGATACTGTAGACTGGGTTTACTTCATGAGAAAATTTAATGACAAGTACTTTCCACCTAGCATAAATGAAGAGAAGGAGGTGGAGTTTATCCACCTGGTGCAGGGTGACCTTTCTGTGGCTCAATATGATATTATGTTCACCCAGTTGTCCAAGTATGCTCCCCATTTGGTCAGCACTGAGGAACTAAGGGCCAGGAAGTTTCAGAGGGGTTTGAGAAAAGATATCAGAGATAGGATTGTGGCACTGCATCTAGAGACCTATGCTGAGGTTTTAGAGAGGGCTCTCACAGTGGAGAGGTCCATTTCTGAGCAGGCAGTGGTGATTGCCCCAACCCCTGTTGTGGAGACTGCTGCTCCAGTTCCCCAGAGTCATGAAAAGAAACAATATAAGCACAAGGATAAGAAAGGTCGGCATCATCCCTATCAGAAGAATTCTAAATCTGCCCGAGGTGATACCGTGGAAGGCAGAAAGTGCTATCATTGTGGAAGCAGTGGTCACGAGATCAAGGACTGCTATAAGAAGTCAGGGGCTTGTTTCAGGTGTGGTAAGGCCGGACACCGTATCAAAGACTGCCCACAGCTGAAGTCTTCATCTCAGGGTACTGATAAGCCCACAGTGCAGACTCGAGTATATGCTATTGCTGAGAAGGACGCCAGGGCTTCCAAGTCAGTTGTGGAAGGTACTCTTTTTGTTTTCGATCAGTTAGCACGTGTTTTATTTGATCCTGGTGCCAATCTCTCTTTCGTATCAGTTCGTTTTGTTCGTTATTTGCCTGTGGCACCTGGGACTCTTGATTGTGCTATATCTGTCTGCACCCCTATGGGTGATTCCCTGGTAACAGATGTGCTTTATCCTGATTGCATGCTTAGGATAGAGGAATATGACTTGTTTGTTGATTTGATATTGCTTGACATGCTTGACTATGATGTGATATTAGGGATGGACTGGTTGTCCTCTTACCATGCCACCCTAGATTGTTTTGAAAAGTTGGTGACTCTGAATTTGAGTGATGGTCATCAATTGCATATCAAAGGTTTGATTGCAGATCAGGGGTTACATGTGATCTCTTTCCTGCATGCTCAAAGGTTATTGGCTGGCGGCTGTAAAGGCTACTTGGCACATGTAAAGGTTCAGGATGAACCTGTATCTGATTTGGCTTATATACCTGTGGTGAATGAATTCCCAGATGTATTTTCTGATGAGTTATCTGGTTTACCACCTGACCGGGAAGTGGAATTCAGTATTGACTTGATACCTGGCACTGCCCCAATCTCTAAAGCCCCGTACCGCATGGCCACCTCTGAATTGGCTGAGTTGAAGAAACAGCTGGAAGAATTGCTAGAAAAAGGGTACATCAGGCCTAGCGCGTCTCCTTGGGGAGCGCCTGTGTTGTTTGTAAAGAAGAAGGACGGATCACTGAGAATGTGCATCGATTACCGTCAGCTGAACCAGGTAACAATTAAGAACAAGTACCCTCTGCCCCGTATTGATGATCTCTTCGATCAGTTACAGGGCGCTACTGTCTTCTCCAAGATTGACTTAAGGTCTGGGTATTACCAGCTGAAGGTCAGAGAGGAGGATGTAGTTAAGACAGCATTCAGGACAAGGTATGGGCATTATGAATTTTTAGTTATGCCTTTTGGACTAACGAATGCCCCTGCTGTCTTTATGGATCTTATGAATAGGGTGTTTCACCATCTCCTGGATAAATGCGTGGTTGTATTTATCGATGACATTTTGGTTTACTCGCGGAGTGCTCAAGATCACGCACAGGACTTACGCAAGGTGATGGAAATTCTGAGAAGTAAAAGGTTGTATGCCAAGGCCAGTAAATGCGAGTTCTGGTTGGAGAAGATTAACTTTTTGGGACATGTGATATCTGGACAGGGTGTGTCTGTGGATCCAGCTAAGGTAGAGGCTATTATTAGCTGGGGAAGACCAACAAATGCATTTGAGATTCGAAGTTTCTTGGGCTTAGCAGGTTACTACCGCAGATTTGTTGAAGGGTTTTCCAAGCTGGCGGGCCCTTTAACAAAGTTGACCAGGAAGAATGCTGATTTTATCTGGGATGTCAAGTGCGAGGAAAGTTTCCTCGAGCTGAAGAAGCGTTTGACTAGTGCACCGATTCTCACTATACCTAGTGGCGGTGAAGGTTTCACTGTGTACACGGACGCCTCTGGCAAAGGTTTGGGCTGTGTACTCATGCAGCATGGTAAGGTGGTTGCCTATGCTTCCAGGCAGTTAAAGGAATACGAGTCCAACTACCCTACCCATGACTTGGAGTTGGCTGCAGTGGTGTTTGCATTGAAGATTTGGCGTCATTATCTGCTGGGTCAGACTTTTGATTTGTACACCGACCATCAGAGCCTCAAATACATATTTACCCAGAAAGAACTCAACATGCGGCAGCGGCGGTGGATGGAACTGATCAAAGATTATGATTTTACTATTCACTATCAGGAGGGTAAGGCAAATGTGGTTGCAGACGCATTGAGCAGGCGGCCTGTGACCTCTATGGCTGCACTTCTTGTACAGGAGTGGCGCTTGCTTGATGAGTTCAGTAGACTTCGATTGGATGTGACACCTCGTGGTAATAAGTGTTTTGTTGCTGCACTTAGAGTTGAGTCTGATATTTTGCAAAAGTTGAGCAAAGCACAGTTGGTTGATCCTGAAATTTTGAAATGGAAAGAAAAACTGGAGATGGGATTGATTGAGGATTTCAGCCTATCCACAGATGGTTGCTTAGGTTCCATGGAAGGGTCTGTGTCCCTGGGGACCCTAAGTTGAGACAAGAGATTTTAGCTGAAGGCCACAGTTCTAAGTATTCTATTCACCCTGGTAGTACCAGAATGTATCAGGACCTGAAGAAAAGTTTCTGGTGGCAAGGGATGAAGAATGATGTGGCGCAGTATGTGGCTAGATGCTTGACATGCCAGACGGTTAAAGCCGAGCATCAGAGACCGGGTGGATCCCTCCAACCACTTCAGATTCCTCTGTGGAAGTGGGAAAATATCAGCATGGACTTTGTCTGTGGATTACCCCGGACCAGAAATGGGCAGACTGAGAGGACCATACAGACTTTGGAGGACTTGCTGAGATCTTACATCATTGATTGGCATGGTGAGTGGGACAGAGACTTAGCCCTGATTGAGTTTACCTACAACAATAGTTACCACTCTAGTATCCAGATGGCCCCGTACGAGGCATTGTACGGAAGAAGATGCAGAACTCCCTTGAGTTGGGAGGAGGTAGGTGATAGAACCTTGCTCCAGTCTGATGCTGTGCAGGAAGCCACAGATAAGGTAAAGATTATTCAAGAAAAGCTAAAGGCTGCACAGGATAGGCAGAAAAGCTACGCTGATGTGGGAAGGAGACCTCTGGAATTCATGGTGGGAGAACATGTATTTGTTAAGGTTTCTCCTACAAAAGGTGTGATGCGATTTGGAAAGAAAGGAAAATTAAGCCCTAGATATGTGGGTCCGTTTGATATTATCGAGAGGGTTGGGCCTGTTGCTTACCGATTAGCCTTACCGCCATCCTTGGAGCATCTGCACAGTGTGTTTCACGTGTCCGTGCTTAGGAAGTATTGTCATGACCCGTCACATATCTTGGATTCAACACCTTTGCAAATTGATGAAAATCTGACTTATGTTGAAAGGCCACTTAAGATTGTGGATAGAAAAGAGAGAGTCCTTCGAAGCAAGGTGATACCTCTAGTGAAAGTTATTTGGGGAAATCAGTCCGTGGAAGAAGCTACTTGGGAGTTGGAAACCGATATGAGAAAGGATTACCCACATTTGTTTGAACCTGCTCCCGATTTGCTTTAGAGGACTAAAGCCTTTTAAGGAGGAGAGGATGTAAGACCCGAGAATTTTGATGTATTAAACCTCGGTATGTGACTCATTTTGACTATCTATAATCAGGCATTTATTAACCTTGTTGGTGGGATTTTTGGCTAAGGGGAAAAATTATTCTCCTGTAGGGCAAAAATAAGTTGCTGTGGAGGTGTCTTGAACTTGAGACCTTTCCTGTGTATGTTGTCCTGACTACCAGAGTTCCAGCCCAGTCTTTGTGTTATGTATGTGGGCGCCTACTTATTATGTGAGTATGCAGATTAAAATTCAGATCTCACTTAAGTGATTTGGCCCCACTTAAGTTGTTTTCGAAATTCAGCCCAACCCTAGCCGCCCCTTGCATTTCTTCCTCTCCCTCTCGTGGACGACTACGGCCGCGCCTTCCCCTTCGTCCAGCTCCTCTTCCGGTGAGTTTTCCGGCGGCGGCGCTTGGCATTCCGGTGTGGTGGACGGCGGTGGCGTGTGGAAGCTTCAGACAACTCTCTCTGCTCACGGTTTGCTTGCAAATCGTTCCCAAGGCGAGTGGAAATCTTATGTTACCTGTATTCCGAGTATATGATCGTTTCCTTGACATGTTTTTCTTGCTTTGTGATGGAAAAACGAGTAGGTTTAATTTCCCTTATCATGAAACCGTGAATACCTATTTGAAGTTTCGAAAATCAGATTTAGGGGCTCTAATCATAGGGTTTTTCGTTCTTTACTTGATTAGATGTCTTAGGAGGATGAGTTATCATGATCTTGATCTTCAATTTGATTGTATAATGTATTCATGAAAAAAAAAAAAACCCTAGAGTATGACATGCGCCCATGCCCTAATTTGATGAAATTTCATGCTAACTTTTGGGGAAAACTTAGGATTTATGTGATTAGAAGTATAAGGGAATTTATTATGAATTTTATACTATTTTTGGAGCCTTAATTCATGCTGGCCGAAATTTACCTTAGGGGTATTTTGGTCAATGTTCAGTTAACTTTTGGGGCAAAGCTGTTATTCATGTAATTGAGTTCATATGGTACTTAAATATGATTTTTGCCTAATTTTAGGAATTTTCTATGCATAGTTATATGTGTAATCGTTCTCTTGAAATTAAGTGATGATAATGTTGTGCAATGCTTGTAATTAATCTGTTTGAGTGGAAATTCTGTTTGATAACCTAGAATGGAGATGTTACAATCTAATTGCATGAAATCTAGGATTAACACATTATACCTGCATGGGAACATTTGTTGAGAACTTAGCATGGTATCTTCCTAACCTGATTGCATGAAACTTAAGGACTACCCTGTCTAAGACATTTATGCTGTTTAATTAATTGCGAGTGGTGAATTCGATAAGTTAGATATCCGGGTACTAGTCTTGTGCTATATGTGTGTGGTGTAAGTCATGTCCATTATGTGTGACCCTGGAGATATTGTGAAGTGGGGCAAAGTGCCACGCCTTGGTCAGGCGGGGGCCACCACTTGATCTTCCTTCACAGATGTGATTAGTTTAGCATAAGAGAGACAAAGTGCCACGCTACTGGTAAGCGAGGGCCACCTCTTGAACTCTCTGACTGCTGTGCGACCAATGTGGGGAAACAAAGTGCCACGCCGTGACTTGGCGGGGGCCACCTCTTGATTTACCACATTGTCTGAGTGGGTAGATGGAGATCAGCGTGCCACGTCTTAGCTAGACGGGGGCCACCTCCTGATTTCTCCCCTACTGTTTGGCATGCATGCATTCTCTGAGCCCTGACGAGGGAAGGGTCGGACCTTTGTGGTCATTTCGTTCTGTTCTGGATTTGGATATGTTAGGATAGGATGTGCATCTACGTATGTGTTCTGTTTTGCCATATGGTATGTAAGTTCTATTTTGATTTTGTTGTATTATGATTAGATTGCGCCATGTGGATTATTTTGTAAGTTTGTATTCTTATCTGTATTTGATTTGATATTTGATAATCGCATTTGGTAAATGTTTTGAAAAACCTTGCATGCTATTTTTGAATGTAAGAATGGAGAAGTTTCATAAGGTTCTCACTTGCGGAGCTGTTAGCTCACCCCCTCTAAAATCTACAGGTGAGGGACAGTGATTGATACGGCGTTATGCACCTTTGAGATATACTGAGTAGCTTGATGAAGCTTTGGGTTTTGTGATATGGACCTTGTAAACAATTTTGGTATTTGAATACTTGTATCTTGATTCTGTTATCTGGGGCCTGCGTGCCTGTATTAGTTGTATTTTGTTTTGGATGATGAATGCTATATTTTGGTTACATGTGAGGGCTTAGGCCCATTTTGTTACAAGATTTCAGTTGTGGTATTTTTCAGCGTTTTGATAGGATTTTATGTTTAGTCTGTTCTGTGATATGCGATTTTGTCTCCGTATATGTATAGTACGGAGTTGTGATCTGATTCGATTATGTTCAGTATTTTATAAGTTGAAATTACTTGTTGTTATGAATCAGTAAAGCATGTACATGTATGGGAATTTTCCCGAACCTTGTATGTACGTATACATGCTGCCGGATTTTTGTATAAGTTTTCAGATCTTTTATTCCCTAGCTTTGTTCGTAGTATGATCTTGGCTTCAGTTTAATTTTCTCGTGACGTTCCTCGTATGATTTCCGCGTGAAATTCGGGGTTAAGTATCGAGGGGCGTTACATGTGGTAATATTGATTTTCAATCTTGATATTAATATTTATATTTATCTTGATCTTTTAATGATCAGGATGTTGATCTTGATTATGATCCATATTTGATGTTTATCATTTTGCAATCTTAATTTAATATTGATTTTGTTCATGATCATGATGTTGATCTTGATTTTAATTATGATTTCAAACTTCATCTTATGATATTTATCTTTATCTTCTTTTTAATCTTAATCTTAAACTCGATTTTGATCTTGTTTGTAAACTTGGTCTTCAATCTTGTTATTGTTATTGATATTGATATTGATCTAATAATGATGAAAATTTTGAACTCGATTATGTTCTTTAATTGTTATTAATCTTATTCTCATTCTTAATTATAACATTGATCTTATTCTTGATAATTATGTTCATTTTAATTTTGATCTCAGTTTTGATCTCAGATTTCAGTTTGAATCTTATAATCTTCAACGTTATCTTGCTCCTAATATTCATCTTAAACTCGATTTTGATTTGTGGTAATATTGATTTTCAATCTTGATATTAATATTTAAATTTATCTTGATCTTTTAATGATAAGGATGTTGATCTTGATTATGATCCATATTTGATGTTTATCATTTTGCAATCTTAATATAATATTGATTTTGTTAATGATTATGATGTTGATCTTCATTTTAATCATGATTTCAAACTTCATCTTATGATATTTATCTTTATCTTCTTTTAATCTTAATCTTAAACTGGATTTTGATCTTGTTTGTAAACTTGGTCTTTAATCTTGATATTGTTATTGATATTGATATTGATCTAATAATGATGAAAATTTTGAACTCGATTATGTTCTTTAATTGTTATTAATATTATTCTCATTCTCAATTATTACATTGATCTTATTCTTGATAATTATATTCATTTTCATTTTTATCTCAGTTTTGATCTCAGATTTCAGTTTGAATCTTATAATCTTCAACTTTATCTTGCTCCTAATATTCATCATAATCTCGATTTTGATCTATGTGGTAATATTGATTTTCAATCTTGATATTAATATTTAAATTTATCTTGATCTTTTAATGATGAGGATGTTGACCTTGATTATGATCCATATTTGATGTTTATCATTTTGCAATCTTAATATAATATTGATTTTGTTCATGATTATGATGTTGATCTTCATTTTAATCATGATTTCAAACTTCATCTTATGAAATTTATCTTTATCTTCTTTTTATTCTTAATCTTAAATTCGATATTGATCTTGTTTAAACTTGGTCTTCAATCTTGATATTGTTATTGATATTGATATTGATCTAATAATGATGAAAATTTTGAACACGATTATGTTCTTTAATTGTTATTAATCTTATCCTCATTCTTAATTGTAACATTGATCTTATTCTTGATAATTATGTACATTTTCATTTTTATCTGAGTTTTGATCTCAGATTTCAGTTTTAATCTTATAATCTTCAATTTTATCTTACTCCTAATATTCATCTTAAACTCGATTTTGATCTATGTGGTAATATTGATTTTCAATCTTGATATTAATATTTATATTTATCTTGATCTTTTAATGATCAGGATGTTGATCTTGATTATGATCCATATTTGATGTTTATCATTTTGCAATCTTAATATAATATTGATTTTGTTCATGATTATGATGTTGATCTTCATTTTAATAATGATTTCAAACTTCATCTTATGATATTTATCTTTATCTTCTTTTTAATCTTAATCTTAAACTCGATTTTGATCTTGTTTGTAAACTTGGTCTTCAATCTTGATATTGTTATTGATATTGATATTGATCTAATAATGATGAAAATTTTTAACTCGATTATGATCTTTAATAGTTATTAATATTATTCTCATTCTTAATTACAACATTGATCTTATTCTTGATAATTATGTTCATTTTCATTTTTATCTCAGTTTTGATCTCAGATTTCAGTTTTAATCTTATAATCTTCAACTTTATCTTGCTCCTAATATTCATCTTAAACTCGATTTTGATCTATGTGGTAATATTGATTTTCAATCTTGATATTAATATTTATATTTATCTTGATCTTTTAATGATCAGGATGTTGATCTTGATTATGATCCATATTTGATGTTTATCATTTTGCAATCTTAATTTAATATTGATTTTGTTCATGATTATGATGTTGATCTTCATTTTAATCATGATTTCAAACTTCATCTTATGATATTTATCTTTATCTTCTTTTTAATCTTAATCTTAAACTCGATTTTGATCTTGTTTGTAAACTTGGTCTTCAATCTTGTTATTGTTATTGATATTGATATTGATCTAATAATGATGAAAATTTTGAACTCGATTATGTTCTTTAATTGTTATTAATCTTATTCTCATTCTTAATTATAACATTGATCTTATTCTTGATAATTATGTTCATTTTCATTTTGATCTCAGTTTTGATCTCAGATTTCAGTTTGAATCTTATAATCTTCAACGTTATCTTGCTCCTAATATTCATCTTAAACTCGATTTTGATCTGTGGTAATATTGATTTTCAATCTTGATATTAATATTTAAATTTATCTTGATCTTTTAATGATAAGGATGTTGATCTTGATTATGATCCATATTTGATGTTTATCATTTTGCAATCTTAATATAATATTGATTTTGTTAATGATTATGATGTTGATCTTCATTTTAATCATGATTTCAAACTTCATCTTATGATATTTATCTTTATCTTCTTTTAATCTTAATCTTAAACTGGATTTTTATCTTGTTTGTAAACTTGGTCTTTAATCTTGATATTGTTATTGATATTGATATTGATCTAATAATGATGAAAATTTTGAACTCGATTATGTTCTTTAATTGTTATTAATATTATTCTCATTCTCAATTATTACATTGATCTTATTCTTGATAATTATATTCATTTTCATTTTTATCTCAGTTTTGATCTCAGATTTCAGTTTGAATCTTATAATCTTCAACTTTATCTTGCTCCTAATATTCATCAAAATCTCGATTTTGATCTATGTGGTAATATTGATTTTCAATCTTGATATTAATATTTAAATTTATCTTGATCTTTTAATGATGAGGATGTTGACCTTGATTATGATCCATATTTGATGTTTATCATTTTGCAATCTTAATATAATATTGATTTTGTTCATGATTATGATGTTGATCTTCATTTTAATCATGATTTCAAACTTCATCTTATGAAATTTATCTTTATCTTCTTTTTATTCTTAATCTTAAATTCGATATTGATCTTGTTTAAACTTGGTCTTCAATCTTGATATTGTTATTGATATTGATATTGATCTAATAATGATGAAAATTTTGAACACGATTATGTTCTTTAATTGTTATTAATCTTATCCTCATTCTTAATTGTAACATTGATCTTATTCTTGATAATTATGTACATTTTCATTTTTATCTGAGTTTTGATCTCAGATTTCAGTTTTAATCTTATAATCTTCAATTTTATCTTACGCCTAATATTCATCTTAAACTCGATTTTGATCTATGTGGTAATGTTGATTTTCAATCTTGATATTAATATTTATATTTATCTTGATCTTTTAATGATCAGGATGTTGATCTTGATTATGATCCATATTTGATGTCTATCATTTTGCAATCTTAATTTAATATTGATTTTGTTCATGATTATGATGTTGATCTTCATTTTAATCATGATTTCAAACTTCATCTTATGATATTTATCTTTATCTTCTTTTTAATCTTAATCTTAAACTCGATTTTGATCTTGTTTGTCAACTTGGTTTTCAATCTTGATATTGTTATTGATATTGATATTCATCTAATAATGATGAAAATTTTTAACTCGATTATGATCTTTAATAGTTATTAATCTTATTCTCATTCTTAATTACAACATTGATCTTATTCTTGATAATTATGTACATTTTCTTTTTATCTCCGTTTTGATCTCAGATTTCAGTTTTAATCTAATAATCTTCAATTTTATCTTACTCCTAATATTCATCTTAAACTCGATTTTGATCTATGTGGTAATATTGATTTTCAATCTTGATATTAATATTTATATTTATCTTGATCTTTTAATGATCAGGATGTTGATCTTGATTATGATCCATATTTGATGTTTATCATTTTGCAATCTTAATTTAATATTGATTTTGTTCATGATTATGATGTTGATCTTCATTTTAATCATGATTTCAAACTTCATCTTATGATATTTATCTTTATCTTCTTTTTAATCTTAATCTTAAACTCGATTTTGATCTTGTTTGTAAACTTGGTCTTCAATCTTGATATTGTTATTGATATTGATATTGATCTAATAATGATGAAAATTTTTAACTCGATTATGATCTTTAATAGTTATTAATCTTATTCTCATTCTTAATTACAACATTGATCTTATTCTTGATAATTATGTACATTTTCTTTTTATCTCAGTTTTGATCTCAGATTTCAGTTTTAATCTAATAATCTTCAATTTTATCTTACTCCTAATATTCATCTTAAACTCGATTTTGATCTATGTGGTAATATTGATTTTCAATCTTGATATTATTATTTATATTTATCTTGATCTTTTAATGATCAGGATGTTGATCTTGATTATGATCCATATTTGATGTTTATCATTTTGCAATCTTAATTTAATATTGATTTTGTTCATGATCATGATGTTGATCTTGATTTTAATTATGATTTAAATCTTTATCTTATGATATTCATCTTTATCTTCTTTTTAATCTTAATCTTAAACTCGATTTTGATCTTGTTTGTAAACTTGGTCTTCAATCTTGATATTGTTATTGATATTGATATTGATCTAATAATGATGAAAATTTTGAACTCGATTATGTTCTTTAATTGTTATTAATCTTATTCTCATTCTTAATTATAACATTGATCTTATTCTTGATAATTATGTTCATTTTCATTTTTATCTCAGTTTTGATCTCAGATTTCAGTTTTAATATTATAATCTTCAAGTTTATCTTGCTCCTAATATTCATCTTAAACTCGATTTTGATCTATGTGGTAATATTGATTTTCAATCTTGATATTAATATTTATATTTATCTTGATCTTTTAATGATGAGGATGTTGATCTTGATTATGATCCATATTTTATGTTTATCATTTTGCAATCTTAATATAATATTGATTTTGTTCATGATTATGATGTTGATCTTCATTTTAATCATGATTTCAAACTTCATCTTATGATATTTATCTTTATCTTCTTTTTAATCTTAATCTTAAACTCGATTTTGATCTTGTTTGTAAACTTGGTCTTCAATCTTGATATTGTTATTGATATTGATATTGATCTAATAATGATGAAAATTTTGAACTCGATTATGTTCTTTAATTGTTATTAATATTATTCTCATTCTCAATTATTACATTGATCTTATTCTTGATAATTATATTCATTTTCATTTTTATCTCAGTTTTGATCTCAGATTTCAGTTTGAATCTTATAATCTTCAACTTTATCTTGCTCCTAATATTCATCAAAATCTCGATTTTGATCTATGTGGTAATATTGATTTTCAATCTTGATATTAATATTTAAATTTATCTTGATCTTTTAATGATGAGGATGTTGACCTTGATTATGATCCATATTTGATGTTTATCATTTTGCAATCTTAATATAATATTGATTTTGTTCATGATTATGATGTTGATCTTCATTTTAATCATGATTTCAAACTTCATCTTATGAAATTTATCTTTATCTTCTTTTTATTCTTAATCTTAAATTCGATATTGATCTTGTTTAAACTTGGTCTTCAATCTTGATATTGTTATTGATATTGATATTGATCTAATAATGATGAAAATTTTGAACACGATTATGTTCTTTAATTGTTATTAATCTTATCCTCATTCTTAATTGTAACATTGATCTTATTCTTGATAATTATGTACATTTTCATTTTTATCTGAGTTTTGATCTCAGATTTCAGTTTTAATCTTATAATCTTCAATTTTATCTTACTCCTAATATTCATCTTAAACTCGATTTTGATCTATGTGGTAATATTGATTTTCAATCTTGATATTAATATTTATATTTATCTTGATCTTTTAATGATCAGGATGTTGATCTTGATTATGATCCATATTTGATGTTTATCATTTTGCAATCTTAATATAATATTGATTTTGTTCATGATTATGATGTTGATCTTCATTTTAATAATGATTTCAAACTTCATCTTATGATATTTATCTTTATCTTCTTTTTAATCTTAATCTTAAACTCGATTTTGATCTTGTTTGTAAACTTGGTCTTCAATCTTGATATTGTTATTGATATTGATATTGATCTAATAATGATGAAAATTTTTAACTCGATTATGATCTTTAATAGTTATTAATATTATTCTCATTCTTAATTACAACATTGATCTTATTCTTGATAATTATGTTCATTTTCATTTTTATCTCAGTTTTGATCTCAGATTTCAGTTTTAATCTTATAATCTTCAACTTTATCTTGCTCCTAATATTCATCTTAAACTCGATTTTGATCTATGTGGTAATATTGATTTTCAATCTTGATATTAATATTTATATTTATCTTGATCTTTTAATGATCAGGATGTTGATCTTGATTATGATCCATATTTGATGTTTATCATTTTGCAATCTTAATTTAATATTGATTTTGTTCATGATTATGATGTTGATCTTCATTTTAATCATGATTTCAAACTTCATCTTATGATATTTATCTTTATCTTCTTTTTAATCTTAATCTTAAACTCGATTTTGATCTTGTTTGTAAACTTGGTCTTCAATCTTGTTATTGTTATTGATATTGATATTGATCTAATAATGATGAAAATTTTGAACTCGATTATGTTCTTTAATTGTTATTAATCTTATTCTCATTCTTAATTATAACATTGATCTTATTCTTGATAATTATGTTCATTTTCATTTTGATCTCAGTTTTGATCTCAGATTTCAGTTTGAATCTTATAATCTTCAACGTTATCTTGCTCCTAATATTCATCTTAAACTCGATTTTGATCTGTGGTAATATTGATTTTCAATCTTGATATTAATATTTAAATTTATCTTGATCTTTTAATGATAAGGATGTTGATCTTGATTATGATCCATATTTGATGTTTATCATTTTGCAATCTTAATATAATATTGATTTTGTTAATGATTATGATGTTGATCTTCATTTTAATCATGATTTCAAACTTCATCTTATGATATTTATCTTTATCTTCTTTTAATCTTAATCTTAAACTGGATTTTTATCTTGTTTGTAAACTTGGTCTTTAATCTTGATATTGTTATTGATATTGATATTGATCTAATAATGATGAAAATTTTGAACTCGATTATGTTCTTTAATTGTTATTAATATTATTCTCATTCTCAATTATTACATTGATCTTATTCTTGATAATTATATTCATTTTCATTTTTATCTCAGTTTTGATCTCAGATTTCAGTTTGAATCTTATAATCTTCAACTTTATCTTGCTCCTAATATTCATCAAAATCTCGATTTTGATCTATGTGGTAATATTGATTTTCAATCTTGATATTAATATTTAAATTTATCTTGATCTTTTAATGATGAGGATGTTGACCTTGATTATGATCCATATTTGATGTTTATCATTTTGCAATCTTAATATAATATTGATTTTGTTCATGATTATGATGTTGATCTTCATTTTAATCATGATTTCAAACTTCATCTTATGAAATTTATCTTTATCTTCTTTTTATTCTTAATCTTAAATTCGATATTGATCTTGTTTAAACTTGGTCTTCAATCTTGATATTGTTATTGATATTGATATTGATCTAATAATGATGAAAATTTTGAACACGATTATGTTCTTTAATTGTTATTAATCTTATCCTCATTCTTAATTGTAACATTGATCTTATTCTTGATAATTATGTACATTTTCATTTTTATCTGAGTTTTGATCTCAGATTTCAGTTTTAATCTTATAATCTTCAATTTTATCTTACGCCTAATATTCATCTTAAACTCGATTTTGATCTATGTGGTAATGTTGATTTTCAATCTTGATATTAATATTTATATTTATCTTGATCTTTTAATGATCAGGATGTTGATCTTGATTATGATCCATATTTGATGTCTATCATTTTGCAATCTTAATTTAATATTGATTTTGTTCATGATTATGATGTTGATCTTCATTTTAATCATGATTTCAAACTTCATCTTATGATATTTATCTTTATCTTCTTTTTAATCTTAATCTTAAACTCGATTTTGATCTTGTTTGTCAACTTGGTTTTCAATCTTGATATTGTTATTGATATTGATATTCATCTAATAATGATGAAAATTTTTAACTCGATTATGATCTTTAATAGTTATTAATCTTATTCTCATTCTTAATTACAACATTGATCTTATTCTTGATAATTATGTACATTTTCTTTTTATCTCCGTTTTGATCTCAGATTTCAGTTTTAATCTAATAATCTTCAATTTTATCTTACTCCTAATATTCATCTTAAACTCGATTTTGATCTATGTGGTAATATTGATTTTCAATCTTGATATTAATATTTATATTTATCTTGATCTTTTAATGATCAGGATGTTGATCTTGATTATGATCCATATTTGATGTTTATCATTTTGCAATCTTAATTTAATATTGATTTTGTTCATGATTATGATGTTGATCTTCATTTTAATCATGATTTCAAACTTCATCTTATGATATTTATCTTTATCTTCTTTTTAATCTTAATCTTAAACTCGATTTTGATCTTGTTTGTAAACTTGGTCTTCAATCTTGATATTGTTATTGATATTGATATTGATCTAATAATGATGAAAATTTTTAACTCGATTATGATCTTTAATAGTTATTAATCTTATTCTCATTCTTAATTACAACATTGATCTTATTCTTGATAATTATGTACATTTTCTTTTTATCTCAGTTTTGATCTCAGATTTCAGTTTTAATCTAATAATCTTCAATTTTATCTTACTCCTAATATTCATCTTAAACTCGATTTTGATCTATGTGGTAATATTGATTTTCAATCTTGATATTATTATTTATATTTATCTTGATCTTTTAATGATCAGGATGTTGATCTTGATTATGATCCATATTTGATGTTTATCATTTTGCAATCTTAATTTAATATTGATTTTGTTCATGATCATGATGTTGATCTTGATTTTAATTATGATTTAAATCTTTATCTTATGATATTCATCTTTATCTTCTTTTTAATCTTAATCTTAAACTCGATTTTGATCTTGTTTGTAAACTTGGTCTTCAATCTTGATATTGTTATTGATATTGATATTGATCTAATAATGATGAAAATTTTGAACTCGATTATGTTCTTTAATTGTTATTAATCTTATTCTCATTCTTAATTATAACATTGATCTTATTCTTGATAATTATGTTCATTTTCATTTTTATCTCAGTTTTGATCTCAGATTTCAGTTTTAATATTATAATCTTCAAGTTTATCTTGCTCCTAATATTCATCTTAAACTCGATTTTGATCTATGTGGTAATATTGATTTTCAATCTTGATATTAATATTTATATTTATCTTGATCTTTTAATGATGAGGATGTTGATCTTGATTATGATCCATATTTTATGTTTATCATTTTGCAATCTTAATATAATATTGATTTTGTTCATGATTATGATGTTGATCTTCATTTTAATCATGATTTCAAACTTCATCTTATGATATTTATCTTTATCTTCTTTTTAATCTTAATCTTAAACTCGATTTTGATCTTGTTTGTAAACTTGGTCTTCAATCTTGATATTGTTATTGATATTGATATTGATCTAATAATGATGAAAATTTTGAACTCGATTATGTTCTTTAATTGTTATTAATCTTATTCTCATTCTTAATTATAACATTGATCTTATTCTTGATAATTATGTTCATTTTCATTTTGATCTCAGTTTTGATCTCAGATTTCAGTTTGAATCTTATAATCTTCAACGTTATCTTGCTCCTAATATTCATCTTAAACTCGATTTTGATCTATGTGGTAATATTGATTTTCAATCTTGATATTAATATTTAAATTTATCTTGATCTTTTAATGATGAGGATGTTGATCTTGATTATGATCCATATTTTATGTTTATCATTTTGCAATCTTAATATAATATTGATTTTGTTCATGATTATGATGTTGATCTTCATTTTAATCATGATTTCAAACTTCATCTTATGATATTTATCTTTATCTTCTTTTAATCTTAATCTTAAACTCGATTTTGATCTTGTTTGTAAACTTGGTCTTTAATCTTGATATTGTTATTGATATTGATATTGATCTAATAATGATGAAAATTTTGAACTCGATTATGTTCTTTAATTGTTATTAATATTATTCTCATTCTTAATTATAACATTGATCTTATTCTTGATAATTATATTCATTTTCATTTTGATCTCAGTTTTGATCTCAGATTTCAGTTTGAATCTTATAATCTTCAACGTTATCTTCGTCCTAATATTCATCTTAAACTCGATTTTGATCTATGTGGTAATATTGATTTTCAATCTTGATATTAATATTTAAATTTATCTTGATCTTTTAATGATGAGGATGTTGATCTTGATTATGATCCTTATTTTATGTTTATCATTTAGCAATCTTAATATAATATTGATTTTGTTCATGATTATGATGTTGATCTTCATTTTAATCATGATTTCAAACTTCATCTTATGATATTTATCTTTATCTTCTTTTAATCTTAATCTTAAACTCGATTTTGATCTTGTTTGTAAACTTGGTCTTTAATCTTGATATTGTTATTGATATTGATATTGATCTAATAATGATGAAAATTTTGAACTCGATTATGTTCTTTAATTGTTATTAATATTATTCTCATTCTTAATTATAACATTGATCTTATTCTAGATAATTATATTCATTTTCATTTTTATCTCAGTTTTGATCACAGATTTCAGTTTGAATCTTATAATCTTCAACTTTATCTTGCTCCTAATATTCATCATAAACTCGATTTTGATCTATGTGGTAATATTGATTTTCAATCTTGATATTAATATTTAAATTTATCTTGATCTTTTAAAGATGAGGATGTTGATCTTGATTATGATCAATATTTGAGGTTTATCATTTTGCAATCTTAATATAATATTGATTTTGTTCATGATTATGATGTTGATCTTCATTTTAATCATGATTTCAAACTTCATCTTATGAAATTTATCTTTATCTTCTTTTTAATCTTAATCTTAAATTCGATATTGATCTTGTTTAAACTTGGTCTTCAATCTTGATATTGATATTGATATTGATATTGATCTAATAATGATGAAAATTTTTCACTCGATTATGATCTTTAATAGTTATTAATCTTATTCTCATTCTTAATTACAACATTGATCTTATTCTTGATAATTATGTACATTTTCTTTTTATCTCAGTTTTGATCTCAGATTTCAGTTTTAATCTAATAATCTTCAATTTTATCTTACTCCTAATATTCATCTTAAACTCGATTTTGATCTATGTGGTAATATTGATTTTCAATCTTGATATTAATATTTATATTTATCTTGATCTTTTAATGATCAGGATGTTGATCTTGATTATGATCCATATTTGATGTTTATCATTTTGCAATCTTAATTTAATATTGATTTTGTTCATGATTAAGATGTTGATATTCATTTTAATCATGATTTCAAACTTCATCTTATGATATTTATCTTTATCTTCTTTTTAATCTTAATCTTAAACTCGATTTTGATCTTGTTTGTAAACTTGGTCTTCAATCTTGATATTGTTATTGATATTGATATTCATCTAATAATGATGAAAATTTTTAACTCGATTATGATCTTTAATAGTTATTAATCTTATTCTCATTCTTAATTACAACATTGATCTTATTCTTGATAATTATGTACATTTTCTTTTTATCTCAGTTTTGATCTCAGATTTCAGTTTTAATCTAATAATCTTCAATTTTATCTTACTCCTAATATTCATCTTAAACTCGATTTTGATCTATGTGGTAATATTGATTTTCAATCTTGATATTAATATTTATATTTATCTTGATCTTTTAATGATCAGGATGTTGATCTTGATTATGATCCATATTTGATGTTTATCATTTTGCAATCTTAATTTAATATTGATTTTGTTCATGATCATGATGTTGATCTTGATTTTAATTATGATTTCAATCTTTATCTTATGATATTCATCTTTATCTTCTTTTTAATCTTAATCTTAAACTCGATTTTGATCTTGTTTGTAAACTTGGTCTTCAATCTTGATATTGTTATTGATATTGATATTGATCTAATAATGATGAAAATTTTGAACTCGATTATGTTCTTTAATTGTTATTAATCTTATTCTCATTCTTAATTATAACATTGATCTTATTCTTGTTAATTATGTTCATTTTCATTTTTATCTCAGTTTTGATCTTAGATTTCAGTTTGAATCTTATAATCTTCAACTTTATCTTGCTCCTAATATTCATCTTAAACTCGATTTTGATCTATGTGGTAATATTGATTTTCAATCTTGATATTAATATTTATATTTATCTTGATCTTTTAATGATCAGGATGTTGATCTTGATTATGATCCATATTTGATGTTTATCATTTTGCAATCTTAATTTAATAATGATTTTGTTCATGATTATGATGTTGATCTTCATTTTAATCATGATTTCAAACTTCATCTTATGATATTTATCTTTATCTTCTTTTTAATCTTAATCTTAAACTCGATTTTGATCTTGTTTGTAAACTTGGTCTTCAATCTTGATATTGTTATTGATATTGATATTGATCTAATAATGATGAAAATTTTTAACTCGATTATGATCTTTAATAGTTATTAATCTTATTCTCATTCTTAATTACAACATTGATCTTATTCTTGATAATTATGTACATTTTCTTTTTATCTCAGTTTTGATCTCAGATTTCAGTTTTAATCTAATAATCTTCAATTTTATCTTTCTCCTAATATTCATCTTAAACTCGATTTTGATCTATGTGGTAATATTGATTTTCAATCTTGATATTAATATTTAAATTTATCTTGATCTTTTAATGATGAGGATGTTGATCTTGATTATGATCCATATTTGATGTTTATCATTTTGCAATCTTAATATAATATTCATTTTGTTCACGATTATGATGCTGATCTTCATTTTAATCATGATTTCAAACTTCATCTTATGATATTTATCTTTATCTTCTTTTTAATCTAAATCTTAAACTCGATTTTGATCTTGTTTGTAAACTTGGTCTTCAATCTTGATGTTGTTATTGATATTGATATTGATCTAATAATGATGAAAATTTTGAATTCGATTATGTTCTTTAATTGTTATTAATCTTATTCTCATTCTTAATTATAACATTGATCTTATTCTTGATAATTATGTTCATTTTCATTTTTATCTCAGTTTTGATCTCAGATTTCAGGTTTAATCTTATAATCTTCAAGTTTATCTTGCTCCTAATATTCATCTTAAACTCGATTTTGATCTACGTGGTAATATTGATTTTCAATCTTGATATTAATATTTATATTTATCTTGATCTTTTAATGATCAGGATGTTGATCTTGATTATGATCCATATTTGATGTTTATCATTTTGCAATCTTAATTTAATATGATTTTGTTCATGATTATGATGTTGATCTTCATTTTAATCATGATTTCAAACTTCATCTTATGATATTTATCTTTATCTTCTTTTTAATCTTAATCTTAAACTCGATTTTGATCTTGTTTGTAAACTTGGTCTTCAATCTTGATATTGTTATTGATATTGATATTCATCTAATAATGATGAAAATTTTTAACTCGATTATGATCTTTAATAGTTATTAATCTTATTCTCATTCTTAATTACAACATTGATCTTTTTCTTGATAATTATCTTAATCTTCATTTTGATCTCAGTTTTGATCTCAGATTTCAGTTTTAATCTGATAATCTTCATCTTTATCTTGCTCCTAATATTCATCTTAATCTCGATTTTGATCTCCGTGGTAATATTGATTTTCAATCTTGATATTAATATTTATATTTATCTTGATCTTTTAATGATGAGGATGTTGATCTTGATTATGATCCAATATTGATGTTTATCATTTTGCAATCCTAATTTAATATTGATTTTGTTCATGATCATGATGTTGATCTTGATTTTAATTATGATTTCAATCTTTATCTTATGATATTCATCTTTATCTTCTTTTTAATCTTAATCTTAAACTCGATTTTGATCTTGTTTGTAAACTTGGTCTTCAATCTTGATATTGTTATTGATATTGATATTGATCTAATAATGATGAAAATTTTTAACTCGATTATGATCTTTAATAGTTATTAATCTTATTCTCATTCTTAATTACAACATTGATCTTATTCTTGATAATTATATACATTTTCTTTTTATCTCAGTTTTGATCTCAGATTTCAGTTTTAATCTAATAATCTTCAATTTTATCTTGCTCCTAATATTCATCTTAAACTCGATTTTGATCTATGTGGTAATATTGATTTTCAATCTTGATATTAATATTTAAATTTATCTTGATCTTTTAATGATGAGGATGTTGATCTTGATTATGATCCATATTTGATGTTTATCATTTTGCAATCTTAATATAATATTCATTTTGTTCACGATTATGATGCTGATCTTCATTTTAATCATGATTTCAAACTTCATCTTATGATATTTATCTTTATCTTCTTTTTAATCTAATTCTTAAACTCGATTTTGATCTTGTTTGTAAACTTGGTCTTCAATCTTGATGTTGTTATTGATATTGATATTGATCTAATAATGATGAAAATTTTGAATTCGATTATGTTCTTTAATTGTTATTAATCTTATTCTCATTCTTAATTATAACATTGATCTTATTCTTGTTAATTATGTTCATTTTCATTTTTATCTCAGTTTTGATCTTAGATTTCAGTTTGAATCTTATAATCTTCAACTTTATCTTGCTCCTAATATTCATCTTAAACTCGATTTTGATCTATGTGGTAATATTGATTTTCAATCTTGATATTAATATTTATATTTATCTTGATCTTTTAATGATCAGGATGTTGATCTTGATTATGATCCATATTTGATGTTTATCATTTTGCAATCTTAATTTAATAATGATTTTGTTCATGATTATGATGTTGATCTTCATTTTAATCATGATTTCAAACTTCATCTTATGATATTTATCTTTATCTTTTTTTTAATCTTAATCTTAAACTCGATTTTGATCTTGTTTGTAAACTTGGTCTTCAATCTTGATATTGTTATTGATATTGATATTGATCTAATAATGATGAAAATTTTTAACTCTATTATGATCTTTAATAGTTATTAATCTTATTCTCATTCTTAATTACAACATTGATCTTATTCTTGATAATTATGTACATTTTCTTTTTATCTCAGTTTTGATCTCAGATTTCAGTTTTAATCTAATAATCTTCAATTTTATCTTACTCCTAATATTCATCTTAAACTCGATTTTGATCTATGTGGTAATATTGATTTTCAATCTTGATATTAATATTTAAATTTATCTTGATCTTTTAATGATGAGGATGTTGATCTTGATTATGATCCATATTTGATGTTTATCATTTTGCAATCTTAATATAATATTCATTTTGTTCACGATTATGATGCTGATCTTCATTTTAATCATGATTTCAAACTTCATCTTATGATATTTATCTTTATCTTCTTTTTAATCTAAATCTTAAACTCGATTTTGATCTTGTTTGTAAACTTGGTCTTCAATCTTGATGTTGTTATTGATATTGATATTGATCTAATAATGATGAAAATTTTGAATTCGATTATGTTCTTTAATTGTTATTAATCTTATTCTCATTCTTAATTATAACATTGATCTTATTCTTGATAATTATGTTCATTTTCATTTTTATCTCAGTTTTGATCTCAGATTTCAGGTTTAATCTTATAATCTTCAAGTTTATCTTGCTCCTAATATTCATCTTAAACTCGATTTTGATCTACGTGGTAATATTGATTTTCAATCTTGATATTAATATTTATATTTATCTTGATCTTTTAATGATCAGGATGTTGATCTTGATTATGATCCATATTTGATGTTTATCATTTTGCAATCTTAATTTAATATGATTTTGTTCATGATTATGATGTTGATCTTCATTTTAATCATGATTTCAAACTTCATCTTATGATATTTATCTTTATCTTCTTTTTAATCTTAATCTTAAACTCGATTTTGATCTTGTTTGTAAACTTGGTCTTCAATCTTGATATTGTTATTGATATTGATATTCATCTAATAATGATGAAAATTTTTAACTCGATTATGATCTTTAATAGTTATTAATCTTATTCTCATTCTTAATTACAACATTGATCTTTTTCTTGATAATTATCTTAATCTTCATTTTGATCTCAGTTTTGATCTCAGATTTCAGTTTTAATCTGATAATCTTCATCTTTATCTTGCTCCTAATATTCATCTTAATCTCGATTTTGATCTCCGTGGTAATATTGATTTTCAATCTTGATATTAATATTTATATTTATCTTGATCTTTTAATGATGAGGATGTTGATCTTGATTACGATCCAATATTGATGTTTATCATTTTGCAATCCTAATTTAATATTGATTTTGTTCATGATCATGATGTTGATCTTGATTTTAATTATGATTTCAATCTTTATCTTATGATATTCATCTTTATCTTCTTTTTAATCTTAATCTTAAACTCGATTTTGATCTTGTTTGTAAACTTGGTCTTCAATCTTGATATTGTTATTGATATTGATATTGATCTAATAATGATGAAAATTTTTAACTCGATTATGATCTTTAATAGTTATTAATCTTATTCTCATTCTTAATTACAACATTGATCTTATTCTTGATAATTATATACATTTTCTTTTTATCTCAGTTTTGATCTCAGATTTCAGTTTTAATCTAATAATCTTCAATTTTATCTTACTCCTAATATTCATCTTAAACTCGATTTTGATCTATGTGGTAATATTGATTTTCAATCTTGATATTAATATTTAAATTTATCTTGATCTTTTAATGATGAGGATGTTGATCTTGATTATGATCCATATTTGATGTTTATCATTTTGCAATCTTAATATAATATTCATTTTGTTCACGATTATGATGCTGATCTTCATTTTAATCATGATTTCAAACTTCATCTTATGATATTTATCTTTATCTTCTTTTTAATCTAATTCTTAAACTCGATTTTGATCTTGTTTGTAAACTTGGTCTTCAATCTTGATGTTGTTATTGATATTGATATTGATCTAATAATGATGAAAATTTTGAATTCGATTATGTTCTTTAATTGTTATTAATCTTATTCTCATTCTTAATTATAACATTGATCTTATTCTTGATAATTATGTTCATTTTCATTTTTATCTCAGTTTTGATCTCAGATTTCAGGTTTAATCTTATAATCTTCAAGTTTATCTTGCTCCTTATATTCATCTTAAACTCGATTTTGATCTATGTGGTAATATTGATTTTCAATCATGATATTAATATTTATATTTATCTTGATCTTTTAATGATCAGGATGTTGATCTTGATTATGATCCATATTTGATGTTTATCATTTTGGAATCTTAATTTAATATTGATTTTGTTCATGATTATGATGTTGATCTTCATTTTAATCATGATTTCAAACTTCATCTTATGATATTTATCTTTATGTTCTTTTTAATCTTAATCTTAAACTCGATTTTGATCTTGTTTGTAAAACTTGGTCTTCAATCTTGATATTGTTATTGATATTGATATTGATCTAATAATGATGAAAATTTTTAACTCGATTATGATCTTTAATAGTTATTAATCTTATTCTCATTCTTAATTACAACATTGATCTTATTCTTGATAATTATCTTAATCTTCATTTTGATCTCAGTTTTGATCTCAGATTTCAGTTTTAATCGGATAATCTTCATCTTTATCTTGCTCCTAATATTCATCTTAAACTCGATTTTGATCTCCGTGGTAATATTGATTTTCAATCTTGATATTAATATTTATGTTTATCTTGATCTTTTAATGATGAGGATGTTGATCTTGATTATGATCCAATATTGATGTTTATCATTTTGCAATCTTAATTTAATATTCATTTTGTTCATGATCATGATGTTGATCTTGATTTTAATTATGATTTCAATCTTTATCTTATGATATTCATCTTTATCTTCTTTTTAATCTTAATCTTAAACTCGATTTTGATCTTGTTTGTAAACTTGGTCTTCAATCTTGATATTGTTATTGATATTGATATTGATCTAATAATGATGAAAATTTTTAACTCGATTATGATCTTTAATAGTTATTAATCTTATTCTCATTCTTAATTACAACATTGATCTTATTCTTGATAATTATGTACATTTTCTTTTTATCTCAGTTTTGATCTCAGATTTCAGTTTTAATCTAATAATCTTCAATTTTATCTTACTCCTAATATTCATCTTAAACTCGATTTTGATCTATGTGGTAATATTGATTTTCAATCTTGATATTAATATTTAAATTTATCTTGATCTTTTAATGATGAGGATGTTGATCTTGATTATGATCCATATTTGATGTTTATCATTTTGCAATCTTAATATAATATTCATTTTGTTCACGATTATGATGCTGATCTTCATTTTAATCATGATTTCAAACTTCATCTTATGATATTTATCTTTATCTTCTTTTTAATATAATTCTTAAACTCGATTTTGATCTTGTTTGTAAACTTGGTCTTCAATCTTGATGTTGTTATTGATATTGATATTGATCTAATAATGATGAAAATTTTGAATTCGATTATGTTCTTTAATTGTTATTAATCTTATTCTCATTCTTAATTATAACATTGATCTTATTCTTGATAATTATGTTCATATTCATTTTGATCTATGTGGTAATATTGATTTTCAATAATGATATTAATATTTATATTTATCTTGATCTTTTAATGATCAGGATGTTGATCTTGATTATGATCCATATTTGATGTTTATCATTTTGCAATCTTAATTTAATATTGATTTTGTTCATGATTATGATGTTGATCTTCATTTTAATCATGATTTCAAACTTCATCTTATGATATTTATCTTTATCTTCTTTTTAATCTTAATCTTAAACTCGATTTTGATCTTGTTTGTAAACTTGGTCTTCAATCTTGATATTGTTATTGATATTGATATTGATCTAATAATGATGAAAATTTTTAACTCGATTATGATCTTTAATAGTTATTAATCTTATTCTCATTCTTAATTACAACATTGATCTTATTCTTGATAATTATCTTAATCTTCATTTTGATCTCAGATTTCAGTTTTAATCTGATAATCTTCATCTTTATCTTGCTCCTAATATTCATCTTAAACTCGATTTTGATCTCCGTGGTAATATTGATTTTCAATCTTGATATTAATATTTATGTTTATCTTGATCTTTTAATGATGAGGATGTTGATCTTGATTATGATCCAATATTGATGTTTATCATTTTGTAATCTTAATTTAATATTCATTTTGTTCATGATCATGATGTTGATCTTGATTTTAATTATGATTTCAATCTTTATCTTATGATATTCATCTTTATCTTCTTTTTAATCTTAATCTTAAACTCGATTTTGATCTTGTTTGTAAACTTGGTCTTCAATCTTGATATTGTTATTGATATTGATATTGATCTAATAATGATGAAAATTTTTAACTCGATTATGATCTTTAATAGTTATTAATCTTATTCTCATTCTTAATTACAACATTGATCTTATTCTTGATAATTATGTACATTTTCTTTTTATCTCAGTTTTGATCTCAGATTTCAGTTTTAATCTAATAATCTTCAATTTTATCTTACTCCTAATATTCATCTTAAACTCGATTTTGATCTATGTGGTAATATTGATTTTCAATCTTGATATTAATATTTAAATTTATCTTGATCTTTTAATGAAGAGGATGTTGATCTTGATTATGATCCATATTTGATGTTTATCATTTTGCAATCTTAATATAATATTCATTTTGTTCACGATTATGATGCTGATCTTCATTTTAATCATGATTTCAAACTTCATCTTATGATATTTATCTTTATCTTCTTTTTAATCTAATTCTTAAACTCGATTTTGATCTTGTTTGTAAACTTGGTCTTCAATCTTGATGTTGTTATTGATATTGATATTGATCTAATAATGATGAAAATTTTGAATTCGATTATGTTCTTTAATTGTTATTAATCTTATTCTCATTCTTAATTATAACATTGATCTTATTCTTGATAATTATGTTCATTTTCATTTTTGTCTCAGTTTTGATCTCAGATTTCAGGTTTAATCTTATAATCTTCAAGTTTATCTTGCTCCTTATATTCATCTTAAACTCGATTTTGATCTATGTGGTAATATTGATTTTCAATCATGATATTAATATTTATATTTATCTTGATCTTTTAATGATCAGGATGTTGATCTTGATTATGATCCATATTTGATGTTTATCATTTTGCAATCTTAATTTAATATTGATTTTGTTCATGATTATGATGTTGATCTTCATTTTAATCATGATTTCAAACTTCATCTTATGATATTTATCTTTATCTTCTTTTTAATCTTAATCTTAAACTCGATTTTGATCTTGTTTGTAAACTTGGTCTTCAATCTTGATATTGTTATTGATATTGATATTGATCTAATAATGATGAAAATTTTTAACTCGATTATGATCTTTAATAGTTATTAATCTTATTCTCATTCTTAATTACAACATTGATCTTATTCTTGATAATTATCTTAATCTTCATTTTGATCTCAGTTTTGATCTCAGATTTCAGTTTTAATCTGATAATCTTCATCTTTATCTTGCTCCTAATATTCATCTTAAACTCGATTTTGATCTCCGTGGTAATATTGATTTTCAATCTTGATATTAATATTTATGTTTATCTTGATCTTTTAATGATGAGGATGTTGATCTTGATTATGATCCAATATTGATGTTTATCATTTTGCAATCTTAATTTAATATTGATTTTGTTCATGATCATGATGTTGATCTTGATTTTAATTATGATTTCAATCTTTATCTTATGATATTCATCTTTATCTTCTTTTTAATCTTAATCTTAAACTCGATTTTGATCTTGTTTGTAAACTTGGTCTTCAATCTTGATATTGTTATTGATATTGATATTGATCTAATAATGATGAAAATTTTTAACTCGATTATGATCTTTAATAGTTATTAATCTTATTCTCATTCTTAATTACAACATTGATCTTATTCTTAATAATTATGTACATTTTCTTTTTCTCTCAGTTTTAATCTCAGATTTCAGTTTTAATCTAATAATCTTCAATTTTATCTTACTCCTAATATTCATCTTAAACTCGATTTTGATCTATGTGGTAATATTGATTTTCAATCTTGATATTAATATTTAAATTTATCTTGATCTTTTAATGATGAGGATGTTGATCTTGATTATGATCCATATTTGATGTTTATCATTTTACAATCTTAATATAATATTCATTTTGTTCACGATTATGATGCTGATCTTCATTTTAATCATGATTTCAAACTTCATCTTATGATATTTATCTTTATCTTCTTTTTAATTTAAATCTTAAACTCGATTTTGATCTTGTTTGTAAACTTGGTCTTCAATCTTGATGTTGTTATTGATATTGATATTGATCTAATAATGATGAAAATTTTGAATTCGATTATGTTCTTTAATTGTTATTAATCTTATTCTCATTCTTAATTATAACATTGATCTTATTCTTGATAATTATGTTCATTTTCATTTTTATCTCTGTTTTGATCTCAGATTTCAGGTTTAATCTTATAAATCTTCAAGTTTATCTTGCTCCTAATATTCATCTTAAACTCGATTTTGATCTATGTGGTAATATTGATTTTCAATCTTGATATTAATATTTATATTTATCTTGATCTTTTAATGATCAGGATGTTGATCTTGATTATGATCCATATTTGATGTTTATCATTTTGAAATCTTAATTTAATATTGATTTTGTTCATGATTATGATGTTGATCTTCATTTTAATCATGATTTCAAACTTCATCTTATGATATTTATCTTTATCTTCTTTTTAATCTTAATCTTAAACTCGATTTTGATCTTGTTTGTAAACTTGGTCTTCAATCTTGATATTGTTATTGATATTGATATTGATCTAATAATGATGAAAATTTTTAACTCGATTATGATCTTTAATAGTTATTAATCTTATTCTCATTCTTAATTACAACATTGATCTTATTCTTGATAATTATGTACATTTTCTTTTTATCTCAGTTTTGATCTCAGATTTCAGTTTTAATCTAATAATCTTCAATTTTATCTTACTCCTAATATTCATCTTAAACTCGATTTTGATCTATGTGGTAATATTGATTTTCAATATTGATATTAATATTTATATTTATCTTGATCTTTTAATTGATCAGGATGTTGATCTTGATTATGATCCATATTTGATGTTTATCATTTTGCAATCTTAATATAATATTCATTTTGTTCATGATTATGATGTTGATCTTCATTTTAATCATGATTTCAAACTTCATCTTATGATATTTATCTTTATCTTCTATTTAATCTAAATCTTAAACTCGATTTTGATCTTGTTTGTAAACTTGGTCTTCAATCTTGATGTTGTTATTGATATTGATATTGATCTAATAATGATGAAAATTTTGAACTCGATTATGTTCTTTAATTGTTATTAATCTTATTCTCATTCTTAATTATAACATTGATCTTATTCTTGATAATTATGTTCATTTTCATTTTTATCTCAGTTTTGATCTCAGGTTTCAGTTTGAATCTTATAATCTTCAACTTTATCTTGCTCCTAATATTCATCTTAAACTCGATTTTGATCTATGTGGTAATATTGATTTTCAATATTGATATTAATATTTATATTTATCTTGATCTTTTAATGATCAGGATGTTGATCTTGATTATGATCCATATTTGATGTTTATCATTTTGCAATCCTAATATAATATTGATTTTGTTCATGATTATGATGTTGATCATCATTTTAATCATGATTTCAAACTTCATCTTATGATATTTATCTTTATCTTCTTTTTAATCTAAATCTTAAACTCGATTTTGATCTTGTTTGTAAACTTGGTCTTCAATCTTGATGTTGTTATAGATATTGATATTGATCTAATAATGATGAAAATTTTGAACTCGATTATGTTCTTTAATTGTTATTAATCTTATTCTTATTCTTAATTATAACATTGATCTTATTCTTGATGATTATGTTCATTTTCATTTTTATCTCAGTTTTGATCTCAGATTTCAGTTTGAATCTTATAATCTTCAACTTTATCTTGCTCCTAATATTCATCTTAAACTCGATTTTGATCTATGTGGTAATATTGATTTTCAATATTGATATTAATATTTATATTTATCTTGATGTTTTAATGATCAGGATGTTGATCTTGATTATGATCCATATTTGATGTTTATCATTTTGCAATCTTAATATAATATTGATTTTGTTCATGATTATGATGTTGATCATCATTTTAATCATGATTTCAAACTTCATCTTATGATATTTATCTTTATCTTCTTTTTAATCTTAATCTTAAACCCGATTTTGATCTTGTTTGTAAACATGGTCTTCAATCTTGATATTGTTATTGATATTGATATTGATCTAATAATGATGAAAATTTTGAACTCGATTATGTTCTTTAATTGTTATTAATCTTATTCTCATTCTTAATTATAACATTGAACTTATTTTTGATAATTATGTTCATTTTCATTTTTATCTCAGTTTTGATCTCAGATTTCAGTTTGAATCTTATAATCTTCAACTTTATCTTGCTCCTAATATTCATCTTAAACTCGATTTTGATCTATGTGGTAATATTGATTTTCAATCTTGATATTAATATTTAAATTTATCTTGATCTTTTAATGATCAGGATGTTGATCTTGATTATGATCCATATTTGATGTTTATCATTTTGCAATCTTAATATAATATTCATTTTGTTCATGATTATGATGTTGATCTTCATTTTAATCATGATTTCAAACTTCATCTTATGATATTTATCTTTATCTTCTTTTTAATCTAAATCTTAAACTTGATTTTGATCTTGTTGGTAAACTTGGTCTTCAATCTTGATGTTGTTATTGATATTGATATTGATCTAATAATGATGAAAATTTTGAACTCGATTATGTTCTTTAATTGTTATTAATCTTATTCTCATTCTTAATTATAACATTGATCTTATTCTTGATAATTATGTTCATTTTCATTTTTATCTCAGTTTTGATCTCAGATTTCAGTTTGAATCTTATAATCTTCAACTTTATCTTGCTCCTAATATTCATCTTAAACTCGATTTTTAACTATGTGGTAATATTTATTTTCAATCTTGATATTAATATTTATATTTATCTTGATCTTTTAATGATGAGGATGTTGATCTTGATTATGATCCATATTTGATGTTTATCATTTTGGAATCTTAATTTAATATTAATTTTGTTCATGATTATGATGTTGATCTTCATTTTAATCATGACTTCAAACTTCATCTTATGATATTTATCTTTATATTCTTTTTAATCTTAATATTAAACTCGATTTTGATCTTGTTTGTAAACTTGGTCTTCAATCTTGATATTGTTATTGATATTGATATTGATCTAATAATGATGAAATTTTTAACTCGATTATGATCTTTAATAGTTATTAATCTTATTCTCATTCTTAATTACAACATTGATCTTATTCTTGATAATTATGTACATTTTCTTTTTATCTCAGTTTTGATCTCAGATTTCAGTTTTAATCTAATAATCTTCAATTTTATCTTACTCCTAATATTCATCTTAAACTCGATTTTGATCTATGTGGTAATATTGATTTTCAATCTTGATATTAATATTTATATTTATCTTGATCTTTTAATGATCAGGATGTTGATCTTGATTATGATCCATATTTGATGTTTATCATTTTGCAATCTTAATTTAATATTGATTTTGTTCATGATTATGATGTTGATCTTCATTTTAATCATGATTTCAAACTTCATCTTATGATATTTATCTTTATATTCTTTTTAATCTTAATCTTAAACTCGATTTTGATCTTGTTTGTAAACTTGGTCTTCAATCTTGATATTGTTATTGATATTGATATTAATCTAATAATGATGAAAATTTTTAACTCGATTATGATCTTTAATAGTTATTAATCTTATTCTCATTCTTAATTACAACATTGATCTTATTCTTGATAATTATCTTAATCTTCATTTTGATCTCAGTTTTGATCTCAGATTTCAGTTTTAATCTGATAATCTTCATCTTTATCTTGCTCCTAATATTCACCTTAATTATAACATTGAACTTATTCTTGATAATTATGTTCATTTTCATTTTTATCTCAGTTTTGATCTCAGATTTCAGTTTGAATCTTATAATCTTCAACTTTATCTTGCTCCTAATATTCATCTTAAACTCGATTTTGATCTATGTGGTAATATTGATTTTCAATCTTGATATTAATATTTATATTTATCTTGATCTTTTAATGATCAGGATGTTGATCTTGATTATGATCCAATATTGATGTTTATCATTTTGGAATCTTAATTTAATATTAATTTTGTTCATGATTATGATGTTGATCTTCATTTTAATCATGACTTCAAACTTCATCTTATGATATTTATCTTTATCTTCTTTTTAATCTAAATCTTAAACTCGATTTTGATCTTGTTTGTAAACTTGGTCTTCAATCTTGATATTGTTATTGATATTGATATTGATCTAATAATGATGAAAATTTTTAACTCGATTATGATCTTTAATAGTTATTAATCTTATTCTCATTCTTAATTACAACATTGATCTTATTCTTGATAATTATGTACATTTTCTTTTTATCTCAGTTTTGATCTCAGATTTCAGTTTTAATCTAATAATCTTCAATTTTATCTTACTCCTAATATTCATCTTAAACTCGATTTTGATCTATATGGTAATATTGATTTTCAATCTTGATATTAATATTTATATTTATCTTGATCTTTTAATGATCAGGATGTTGATCTTGATTATGATCCATATTTGATGTTTATCATTTTGCAATCTTAATTTAATATTGATTTTGTTCATGATTATGATGTTGATCTTCATTTTAATCATGATTTCAAACTTCATCTTATGATATTTATCTTTATATTCTTTTTAATCTTAATCTTAAACTCGATTTTGATCTTGTTTGTAAACTTGGTCTTCAATCTTGATATTGTTATTGATATTGATATTAATCTAATAATTATGAAAATTTTTAACTCGATTATGATCTTTAATAGTTATTAATCTTATTCTCATTCTTAATTACAACATTGAACTTATTCTTGATAATTATGTTCATTTTCATTTTTATCTCAGTTTTGATCTCAGATTTCAGTTTGAATCTTATAATCTTCAACTTTATCTTGCTCCTAATATGCATCTTAAACTCGATTTTGATCTATGTGGTAATATTGATTTTCAATCTTGATATTAATATTTATATTTATCTTGATCTTTTAATGATGAGGATGTTGATCTTGATTATGATCCAATATTGATGTTTATCATTTTGCAATCTTAATTTAATATTGATTTTGTTCATGATCATGATTTTGATCTTGATTTTAATTATGATTTCAATCTTTATCTTATGATATTCATCTTTATCTTCTTTTTAATCTTAATCTTAAACTCGATTTTGATCTTGTTTGTAAACTTGGTCTTCAATCTTGATATTGTTATTGATATTGATATTGATCTAATAATGATGAAAATTTTGAACTTGATTATGTTCTTTAATTGTTATTAATCTTATTCTCTTTCTTAATTATAACATTGATCTTATTCTTGATAATTATGTTCATTTTCATTTTTATCTCAGTTTTGATCTCAGATTTTATTTTGAATCTTATAATCTTCAACTTTATCTTGCTCCTAATATTCATCTTAAACTCGATTTTGATCTATGTGGTAATATTGATTTTCAATCTTGATATTAATATTTAAATTTATCTTCATCTTTTAATGATGAGGATGTTGATCTTGATTATGATCCATATTTGATGTTTATCATTTTGCAATCTTAATATAATATTGATTTTGTTCATGATTATGATGTTGATCTTCATTTTAATCATGATTTCAAACATCATCTTATGATATTTATCTTTATCTTCTTTTTAATCTAAATCTTAAACTCGATTTTGATCTTGTTTGTAAACTTGGTCTTCAATCTTGATGTTGTTATTGATATTGATATTGATCTAATAATGATGAAAATTTTGAACTCGATTATGTTCTTTAATTATTATTAATCTTATTCTCATTCTTAATTATAACATTGATCTTATTCTTGATAATTATGTTCATTTTCATTTTTATCTCAGTTTTGATATCAGATTTCAGGTTTAATCTTATAATCATCAAGTTTATCTTGCTCCTAATATTCATCTTAAACTCGATTTTGATCTATGTGGTAATATTGATTTTCAATCTTGATATTAATATTTATATTTATCTTGATCTTTTAATGATCAGGATGTTGATCTTGATTATGATCCATATTTGATGTTTATCATTTTGGAATCTTAATTTAATATTGATTTTGTTCGTGATTATGATGTTGATCTTCATTTTAATCATGATTTCAAACTTCATCTTATGATATTTATCTTTATATTCTTTTTAATCTTAATCTTAAACTCGATTTTGATCTTGTTTGTAAACTTGGTCTTCAATCTTGATATTATTATTGATATTGATATTAATATAATAATGATGAAAATTTTTAACTCGATTATGATCTTTAATAGTTATTAATCTTATTCTCATTCTTAATTACAACATTGATCTTATTCTTGATAATTATCTTAATCTTCATTTTGATCTCAGTTTTGATCTCAGATTTCAGTTTTAATCTGATAATCTTCATCTTTATCTTGCTCCTAATATTCACCTTAATTATAACATTGAACTTATTCTTGATAATTATGTTCATTTTCATTTTTATCTCAGTTTTGATCTCAGATTTCAGTTTGAATCTTATAATCTTCAACTTTATCTTGCTCCTAATATTCATCTTAAACTCGATTTTGATCTATGTGGTAATATTGATTTTCAATCTTGATATTAATATTTATATTTATCTTGATCTTTTAATGATGAGGATGTTGATCTTGATTATGATCCAATATTGATGTTTATCATTTTGCAATCTTAATTTAATATTGATTTTTTTCTTGATCATGATTTTGATCTTGATTTTAATTATGATTTCAATCTTTATCTTATGATATTCATCTTTATCTTCTTTTTAATCTTAATCTTAAACTCGATTTTGATCTTGTTTGTAAACTTGGTCTTCAATCTTGATATTGTTATTGATATTGATATTGATCTAATAATGATGAAAATTTTGAACTTGATTATGTTCTTTAATTGTTATTAATCTTATTCTCTTTCTTAATTATAACATTGATCTTATTCTTGATAATTATGTTCATTTTCATTTTTATCTCAGTTTTGATCTCAGATTTCAGTTTGAATCTTATAATCTTCAACTTTATCTTGCTCCTAATATTCATCTTAAACTCTATTTTGATCTATGTGGTAATATTGATTTTCAATCTTGATATTAATATTTATATTTCTCTTGATCTTTTAATGATGAGGATGTTGATCTTGATTATGATCCATATTTGATGTTTATCATTTTGCAATCTTAATATAATATTGATTTTGTTCATGATTATAATGTTGATCTTCATTTTAATCATGATTTCAAACATCATCTCATGATATTTATCTTTATCTTCTTTTTAATCTAAATCTTAAACTCGATTTTGATCTTGTTTGTAAACTTGGTCTTCAATCTTGATGTTGTTATTGATATTGATATTGATCTAATAATGATGAAAATTTTGAACTCGATTATGTTCTTTAATTATTATTAATCTTATTCTCATTCTTAATTATAACATTGATCTTATTCTTGATAATTATGTTCATTTTCATTTTTATCTCAGTTTTGATATCAGATTTCAGGTTTAATCTTATAATCTTCAAGTTTATCTTGCTCCTAATATTCATCTTAAACTCGATTTTGATCTATGTGGTAATATTGATTTTCAATCTTGATATTAATATTTATATTTATCTTGATCTTTTAATGATCAGGATGTTGATCTTGATTATGATCCATATTTGATGTTTATCATTTTGGAATCTTAATTTAATATTGATTTTGTTCGTGATTATGATGTTGATCTTCATTTTAATCATGATTTCAAACTTCATCTTATGATATTTATCTTTATCTTCTTTTTAATCTTAATCTTAAACTCGATTTTGATCTTGTTTGTAAACTTGGTCTTCAATCTTGATATTGTTATTGATATTGATATTGATCTAATAATGATGAAAATTTTGAACTCGATTATGTTCTTTAATTGTTATTAATCTTATCCTCATTCTTTTAATTATAACATTGATCTTATTCTTGATAATTATGTACATTTTCATTTTTATCTCAGTTTTTATCTCAGATTTCAGTTTTAATCTTATAATCTTCAATTTTATCTTACTCCTAATATTCATCTTAAACTCGATTTTGATCTATGTGGTAATATTGATTTTCAATCTTGATATTAATATTTATATTTATCTTGATCTTTTAATGATGAGGATGTTGATCTTGATTATGATCCAATATTGATGTTTATCATTTTGCAATCTTAATTTAATATTGATTTTGTTCATGATCATTATCTTGATTTTGATTTTAATTATGATTTCAATCTTTATCTTATGATATTCATCTTTATCTTCTTTTTAATCTTCATCTTAAACTCGATTTTGATCTTTTTTGTAAACTTGGTCTTCAATCTTGATATTGTTATTGATATTGATATTGATCTAATAATGATGAAAATTTTGATCTCGATTATGTTCTTTAATTGTTATTAATCTTATTCTCATTCTTAATTATAACATTGAACTTATTCCTGATAATTATGTTCATTTTCATTTTTATCTCAGTTTTGATCTCAGATTTCAGTTTGAATCTTATAATCTTCAACTTTATCTTGCTCCTAATATTCATCTTAAACTCGATTTTGATCTATGTGGTAATATTGATTTTCAATCTTGATATTAATATTTAAATTTATCTTGATCTTTTAATGATGAGGATGTTGATCTTGATTATGATCCATATTTGATGTTTATCATTTTGCAATCTTAATATAATATTCATTTTGTTCATGATTATGATGTTGATCTTCCTTTTATTCATGATTTCAAACTTCATCTTATGATATTTATCTTTATCTTCTTTTTAATCTAAATCTTAAACTCGATTTTGATCTTGTTTGTAAACTTGGTCTTCAATCTTGATGTTGTTATTGATATTAATATTGATCTAATAATGATGAAAATTTTGAACTCGATTATGTTCTTTAATTGTTATTAATCTTATTCTCATTCTTAATTATAACATTGATCTTATTCTTGATAATTATGTTCATTTTCATTTTTATCTCAGTTTTGATATCAGATTTCAGGTTTAATCTTATAATCTTCAAGTTTATCTTGCTCCTAATATTCATCTTAAACTCGATTTTGATCTATGTGGTAATATTGATTTTCAATCTTGATATTAATATTTAAATTTATCTTGATCTTTTAATGATGAGGATGTTGATCTTGATTATGATCCATATTTGATGTTTATCATTTTGCAATCTTAATATAATATTCATTTTGTTCATGATTATGATGTTGATCTTCATTTTAATCATGATTTCAAACTTCATCTTATGATATTTATCATTATCTTCTTTTTAATCTAAATCTTAAACTCGATTTTGATCTTGTTTGTAAACTTGGTCTTCAATCTTGATGTTGTTATTGATATTGATATTGATCTAATAATGATGAAAATTTTGAACTCGATTATGTTATTTAATTGTTATTAATCTTATTCTCATTCTTAATTATAACATTGATCTTATTCTTGATAATTATGTTCATTTTCATTTTTATCTCAGTTTTGATCTCAGATTTCAGGTTTAATCTTATAATCTTCAAGTTTATCTTGCTCCTAATATTCATCTTAAACTCAATTTTGATCTATGTGGTAATATTGATTTTCTATCTTGATATTAATATTTATATTTATCTTGATCTTTTAATGATCAGGATGTTGATCTTGATTATGATCCATATTTGATGTTTATCATTTTGGAATCTTAATTTAATATTGATTTTTTTCATGATTATGATGTTGATCTTCATTTTAATCTTGATTTCAAACTTCATCTTATGATATTTATCTTTATCTTCTTTTTAATCTTAATCTTAAACCCGATTTTGATCTTGTTTGTAAACTTGGTCTTCAATCTTGATATTGTTATTGATATTGATATTGATCTAATAATGATGAAAATTTTTAACTCGATTATGATCTTTAATAGTTATTAATCTTATTCTCATTCTTAATTACAACATTGATCTTATTCTTGATAATTATCTTAATCTTCATTTTGATCTCAGTTTTGATCTCAGATTTCAGTTTTAATCTCATAATCTTCATCTTTATCTTGCTCCTAATATTCATCTTAAACTCGATTTTGATCTCCGAGGTAATATTGATTTTCAATCTTGATATTAATATTTATATTTATCTTGATCTTTTAATGATGAGGATGTTGATCTTGATTATGATCCAATATTGATGTTTATCATTTTGCAATCTTAATTTAATATTGATTTTGTTCATGATCATTATGTTGATTTTGATTTTAATTATGATTTCAATCTTTATCTTATGATATTCATCTTTATCTTCTTTTTAATCTTCATCTTAAACTCGATTTTGATCTTGTTTGTAAACTTGGTCTTCAATCTTGATATTGTTATTGATATTGATATTGATCTAATAATGATGAAAATTTTGATCTCGATTATGTTCTTTAATTGTTATTAATCTTATTCTCATTCTTAATTATAACATTGAACTTATTCTTGATAATTATGTTCATTTTCATTTTTATCTCAGTTTTGATCTCAGATTTCAGTTTGAATCTTATAATCTTCAACTTTATCTTGCTCCTAATATTCATCTTAAACTCGATTTTGATCTATGTGGTAATATTGATTTTCAATCTTGATATTAATATTTAAATTTATCTTGATCTTTTAAAGATGAGGATGTTGATCTTGATTATGATCCATATTTGATGTTTATCATTTTGCAATCTTAATATAATATTCATTTCGTTCATGATTATGATGTTGATCTTCATTTTAATCATGATTTCAAACTTCATCTTATGATATTTATCTTTATCTTCTTTTTAATCTAAATCTTAAACTCGATTTTGATCTTGTTTGTAAACTTGGTCTTCAATCTTGATGTTGTTATTGATATTGATATTGATCTAATAATGATGAAAATTTTGAACTCGATTATGTTCTTTAATTATTATTAATCTTATTCTCATTCTTAATTATAACATTGATCTTATTCTCGATAATTATGTTCATTTTCATTTTTATTTCAGTTTTGATATCAGATTTCAGGTTTAATCTTATAATCTTCAAGTTTATCTTGCTCCTAATATTCATCTTAAACTCGATTTTGATCTATGTGGTAATATTGATTTTCAATCTTGATATTAATATTTATATTTATCTTGATCTTTTAATGATCAGGATGTTGATCTTGATTATGATCCATATTTGATGTTTATCATTTTGGAATCTTAATTTAATATTGATTTTGTTCATGATTATGATGTTGATCTTCATTTTAATCATGATTTCAAACTTCATCTTATGATATTTATCTTTATCTTCTTTTTAATCTTAATCTTAAACTCGATTTTGATCTTGTTTGTAAACTTGGTCTTCAATCTTGATGTTGTTTTTGATATTGATATTGATCTAATAATGTTGAAAATTTTTTACTCGATTATGATCTTTAATAGTTATTAATCTTATTCTCGTTCTTAATTACAACATTGATCTTATTCATGATAATTATCTTAATCTTCATTTTGATCTCAGTTTTGATCTCAGATTTCAGTTTTAATCTGATAATCTTCATTTTGATCTCAGTTTTGATCTCAGATTTCAGTTTTAATCTGATAATCTTCATCTTCATCTTTATCTGAAAATTTTGAACTCGATTATGTTCTTTAATTATTATTAATCTTATTCTCATTCTTAATTATAACATTGAACTTATTCTTGATAATTATGTTCATTTTCATTTTTATCTCAGTTTTGATCTCAGATTTCAGTTTGAATCTTATAATCTTCAAATTTATCTTGCTCCTAATATTCATCTTAAACTCGATTTTGATCTATGTGGTAATATTGATTTTCAATCTTGATATTAATATTAAAATTTATCTTGATCTTTTAATGATGAGGATGTTGATCTTCATTATGATCCATATTTGATGTTTATCATTTTGGAATCTTAATTTAATATTGATTTTGTTCATGATTATGATGTTGATCTTCATTTTAATCATGATTTCAAACTTCATCTTATGATATTTATCTTTATCTTCTTTTTAATCTTAATCTTAAACTCGATTTTGATCTTGTTTGTAAACTTGGTCTTCAATCTTGATATTGTTTTTGATATTGATATTGATCTAATAATGATGAAAATTTTGAACTCGATTATGTTCTTTAATTGTTATTAATCTTATTCTCATTCTTAATTATAACATTGATCTTATTCTTGATAATTATGTTCATTTTCATTTTTATATCAGTTTTGATCTCAGATTTCAGTTTTAATCTTATAATCTTCAATTTTATCTTGCTCCTAATATTCATCTTAAACTCGATTTTGATCTATGTGGTAATATTGATTTTCAATCTTGATATTAATATTTATATTTCTCTTGATCTTTTAATGATGAGGATGTTGATCTTGATTATGATCCATATTTGATGTTTATCATTTTGCAATCTTAATATAATATTGATTTTGTTCATGATTATAATGTTGATCTTCATTTTAATCATGATTTCAAACATCATCTCATGATATTTATCTTTATCTTCTTTTTAATCTAAATCTTAAACTCGATTTTGATCTTGTTTGTAAACTTGGTCTTCAATCTTGATGTTGTTATTGATATTGATATTGATCTAATAATGATGAAAATTTTGAACTCGATTATGTTCTTTAATTATTATTAATCTTATTCTCATTCTTAATTATAACATTGATCTTATTCTTGATAATTATGTTCATTTTCATTTTTATCTCAGTTTTGATATCAGATTTCAGTTTGAATCTTATAATCTTCAACTTTATCTTGCTCCTAATATTCATCTTAAACTCGATTTTGTTCTATGTGGTAATATTGATTTTCAATCTTGATATTAATATTTAAATTTATCTTGATCTTTTAATGATGAGGATGTTGATCTTGGTTATGATCCATATTTGATGTTTATCTTTTTGCAATCTTAATATAATATTGATTTTGTTCATGATTATGATGTTGATCTTCATTTTAATCATGATTTCAAACTTCATCTTATGATATTTATCTTTATCTTCTTTTTAATCTTAATCTTAAACTCGATTTTGATCTTGTTTGTAAACTTGGTCTTCAATCTTGATATTGTTATTGATATTGATATTGATCTAATAATGATGAAAATTTTGAACTCGATTATGTTCTTTAATTGTTATTAATCTTATCCTCATTCTTAATTATAACATTGATCTTATTCTTGATAATTATGTACATTTTCATTTTTATCTCAGTTTTGATCTCAGATTTCAGTTTGAATCTTATAATCTTCAACTTTATCTTGCTCCTAATATTCATCTTATACTCTATTTTGATCTATGTGGTAATATTGATTTTCAATCTTGATATTAAAATATAAATTTATCTTGATCTTTTAATGATGAGGATGTTGATCTTGATTATGATCCATATTTGACGTTTATCATTTTGCAATCTTAATATAATATTCATTTTGTTCATGATTATGATGTTGATCTTCATTTTAATCATGATTTCAAACTTCATCTTATGATATTTATCTTTATCTTCTTTTTAATCTAAATCTTAAACTCGATTTTGATCTTGTTTGTAAACTTGGTCTTCAATCTTGATGTTGTTATTGATATTGATATTGATCTAATAATGATGAAAATTTTTAAGTCGATTATGTTCTTTAATTGTTATTAATCTTATTCTCATTCTTAATTATAACATTGATCTTATTCTTGATAATTATGTTCATTTTCATTTTTATCTCAGTTTTGATCTCAGATTTCAGGTTTAATCTTATAATCTTCAAGTTTATCTTGCTCCTAATATTCATCTTAAACTCGATTTTGATCTATGTGGTAATATTGATTTTCAATCTTGATATTAATATTTATATTTATCTTGATCTTTTAATGATCAGGCTGTTGATATTGATTATGATCCATATTTGATGTTTATCATTTTGGAATCTTAATTTAATATTGATTTTGTTCATGATTATGATGTTGATCTTCATTTTAATCATGATTTCAAACTTCATCTTATGATATTTATCTTTATCTTCTTTTTAATCTTAATCTTAAACTCGATTTTGATCTTGTTTGTAAACTTGGTCTTCAATCTTGATATTGTTTTTGATATTGATATTGATCTAATAATGTTGAAAATTTTTTACTCGATTATGATCTTTAATAGTTATTAATCTTATTCTCGTTCTTAATTACAACATTGATCTTATTCTTGATAATTATCTTAATCTTCATTTTGATTTCAGTTTTGATCTCAGATTTCAGTTTTAATCTGATAATCTTCATCTTTATCTTGCTCCTAATATTCATCTTAAACTCGATTTTGATCTCCGTGGTAATATTGATTTTCAATCTTGATATTAATATTTATATTTATCTTGATCTTTTAATGATGAGGATGTTGATCTTGATTATGATCCAATATTGATGTTTATCATTTTGCAATCTTAATTTAATATTGATTTTGTTCATGATCATTATGTTGATTTTGATTTTAATTATGATTTCAATCTTTATCTTATGATATTCATCTTTATCTTCTTTTTAATCTTAATCTTAAACTCGATTTTGATCTTGTTTGTAAACTTGGTCTTCAATCTTGATATTGTTATTGATATTGATGTTGATCTAATAATGATGAAAATTTTGAACTCGATTATGTTCTTTAATTGTTATTAATCTTATTCTCATTCTTAATTATAACATTGAACTTATTCTTGATAATTATGTTCATTTTCATTTTTATCTCAGTTTTGATCTCAAATTTCAGTTTGAATCTTATAATCTTCGACTTTATCTTGCTCCTAATATTCATCTTAAACTCGATTTTGATCTATGTGGTAATATTGATTTTCAATCTTGATATTAATATTTAAATTTATCTTGATCTTTTAATGATGAGGATGTTGATCTTCATTATGATCCATATTTGATGTTTATCATTTTGGAATCTTAATTTAATATTGATTTTGTTCATGATTATGATGTTGATGTTCATTTTAATCATGATTTCAAACTTCATCTTATGATATTTATCTTTATCTTCTTTTTAATCTTAATCTTAAACTCGATTTTGATCTTGTTTGTAAACTTGGTCTTCAATCTTGATATTGTTTTTGATATTGATATTGATCTAATAATGATGAAAATTTTGAACTCGATTATGTTCTTTAATTGTTATTAATCTTATTCTCATTCTTAATTATAACATTGATCTTATTCTTGATAATTATGTTCATTTTCATTTTTATATCAGTTTTGATCTCAGATTTCAGTTTTAATCTTATAATCTTCAATTTTATCTTGCTCCTAATATTCATCTTAAACTCGATTTTGATCTATGTGGTAATATTGATTTTCAATCTTGATATTAATATTTATATTTATCTTGATCCTTTAATGATGAGGATGTTGATCTTGATTATGATCCATATTTGATGTTTATCATTTTGCAATCTTAATTTAATATTGATTTTGTTTATGATCATGATGTTGATTTTGATTTTAATTATGATTTCAATCTTTATCTTATGATATTCATCTTTATCTTCTTTTTAATCTTAATCTTAAACTCGATTTTGATCTTGTTTGTAAACTTGGTCTTCAATCTTGATATTGTTATTGATATTGATATTGATCTAATAATGATGAAAATTTTGAACTCGATTATGTTCTTTAATTGTTATTAATCTTATTCTCATTCTTAATTATAACATTGAACTTATTCTTGATAATTATGTTCATTTTCATTTTTATCTCAGTTTTGATCTCAGATTTCAGTTTCAATCTTATAATCTTCAACTTTATCTTGCTCCTAATATTCATCTTATACTCGATTTTGATCTATGTGGTAATATTGATTTTCAATCTTGATATTAATATTTAAATTTATCTTGATCTTTTAATGATGAGGATGTTGATCTTTATTATGATCCAATATTGATGTTTATCATTTTGCAATCTTAATTTAATATTGATTTTGTTCATGATCATTATGTTGATTTTGATTTTAATTATGATTTCAATCTTTATCTTATGATATTCATCTTTATCTTCTTTTTAATCTTAATCTTAAACTCGATTTTGATCTTGTTTGTAAACTTGGTCTTCAATCTTGATATTGTTATTGATATTGATGTTGATCTAATAATGATGAAAATTTTGAACTCGATTATGTTCTTTAATTGTTATTAATCTTATTCTCATTCTTAATTATAACATTGAACTTATTCTTGATAATTATGTACATTTTCATTTTTATCTCAGTTTTGATCTCATATTTCAGTTTGAATCTTATAATCTTCAAATTTATCTTGCTCCTAATATTCATCTTAAACTCGATTTTGATCTATGTGGTAATATTGATTTTCAATCTTGATATTAATATTTAAATTTATCTTGATCTTTTAATGATGAGGATGTTGATCTTCATTATGATCCATATTTGATGTTTATCATTTTGGAATCTTAATTTAATATTGATTTTGTTCATGATTATGATGTTGATGTTCATTTTAATCATGATTTCAAACTTCATCTTATGATATTTATCTTTATCTTCTTTTTAATCTTAATCTTAAACTCGATTTTGATCTTGTTTGTAAACTTGGTCTTCAATCTTGATATTGTTTTTGATATTGATATTGATCTAATAATGATGAAAATTTTGAACTCGATTATGTTCTTTAATTGTTATTAATCTTATTCTCATTCTTAATTATAACATTGATCTTATTCTTGATAATTATGTTCATTTTCATTTTTATATCAGTTTTGATCTCAGATTTCAGTTTTAATCTTATAATCTTCAATTTTATCTTGCTCCTAATATTCATCTTAAACTCGATTTTGATCTATGTGGTAATATTGATTTTCAATCTTGATATTAATATTTATATTTATCTTGATCCTTTAATGATGAGGATGTTGATCTTGATTATGATCCATATTTGATGTTTATCATTTTGCAATCTTAATTTAATATTGATTTTGTTTATGATCATGATGTTGATTTTGATTTTAATTATGATTTCAATCTTTATCTTATGATATTCATCTTTATCTTCTTTTTAATCTTAATCTTAAACTCGATTTTGATCTTGTTTGTAAACTTGGTCTTCAATCTTGATATTGTTATTGATATTGATATTGATCTAATAATGATGAAAATTTTGAACTCGATTATGTTCTTTAATTGTTATTAATCTTATTCTCATTCTTAATTATAACATTGAACTTATTCTTGATAATTATGTTCATTTTCATTTTTATCTCAGTTTTGATCTCAGATTTCAGTTTCAATCTTATAATCTTCAACTTTATCTTGCTCCTAATATTCATCTTATACTCGATTTTGATCTATGTGGTAATATTGATTTTCAATCTTGATATTAATATTTAAATTTATCTTGATCTTTTAATGATGAGGATGTTGATCTTGATTATGATCCAATATTGATGTTTATCATTTTGCAATCTTAATTTAATATTGATTTTGTTCATGATCATTATGTTGATTTTGATTTTAATTATGATTTCAATCTTTATCTTATGATATTCATCTTTATCTTCTTTTTAATCTTAATCTTAAACTCGATTTTGATCTTGTTTGTAAACTTGGTCTTCAATCTTGATATTGTTATTGATATTGATGTTGATCTAATAATGATGAAAATTTTGAACTCGATTATGTTCTTTAATTGTTATTAATCTTATTCTCATTCTTAATTATAACATTGAACTTATTCTTGATAATTATGTACATTTTCATTTTTATCTCAGTTTTGATCTCATATTTCAGTTTGAATCTTATAATCTTCAAATTTATCTTGCTCCTAATATTCATCTTAAACTCGATTTTGATCTATGTGGTAATATTGATTTTCAATCTTGATATTAATATTTAAATTTATCTTGATCTTTTAATGATGAGGATGTTGATCTTCATTATGATCCATATTTGATGTTTATCATTTTGGAATCTTAATTTAATATTGATTTTGTTCATGATTATGATGTTGATGTTCATTTTAATCATGATTTCAAACTTCATCTTATGATATTTATCTTTATCTTCTTTTTAATCTTAATCTTAAACTCGATTTTGATCTTGTTTGTAAACTTGGTCTTCAATCTTGATATTGTTTTTGATATTGATATTGATCTAATAATGATGAAAATTTTGAACTCGATTATGTTCTTTAATTGTTATTAATCTTATTCTCATTCTTAATTATAACATTGATCTTATTCTTGATAATTATGTTCATTTTCATTTTTATATCAGTTTTGATCTCAGATTTCAGTTTTAATCTTATAATCTTCAATTTTATCTTGCTCCTAATATTCATCTTAAACTCGATTTTGATCTATATGGTAATATTGATTTTCAATCTTGATATTAATATTTATATTTATCTTGATCCTTTAATGATGAGGATGTTGATCTTGATTATGATCCATATTTGATGTTTATCATTTTGCAATCTTAATTTAATATTGATTTTGTTTATGATCATGATGTTGATTTTGATTTTAATTATGATTTCAATCTTTATCTTATGATATTCATCTTTATCTTCTTTTTAATCTTAATCTTAAACTCGATTTTGATCTTGTTTGTAAACTTGGTCTTCAATCTTGATATTGTTATTGATATTGATATTGATTTAATAATGATGAAAATTTTGAACTCGATTATGTTCTTTAATTGTTATTAATCTTATTCTCATTCTTAATTATAACATTGAACTTATTCTTGATAATTATGTTCATTTTCATTTTTATCTCAGTTTTGATCTCAGATTTCAGTTTCAATCTTATAATCTTCAACTTTATCTTGCTCCTAATATTCATCTTATACTCGATTTTGATCTATGTGGTAATATTGATTTTCAATCTTGATATTAATATTTAAATTTATCTTGATCTTTTAATGATGAGGATGTTGATCTTGATTATGATCCATATTTGACGTTTATCATTTTGCAATCTTAATATAATATTCATTTTGTTCATGATTATGATGTTGATCTTCATTTTAATCATGATTTCAAACTTCATCTTATGATATTTATCTTTATCTTCTTTTTAATCTAAATCTGAAACTCGATTTTGATCTTGTTTGTAAACTTGGTCTTCAATCTTGATGTTGTTATTGATATTGATATTGATCTAATAATGATGAAAATTTTGAACTCGATTATGTTCTTTAATTGTTGTTAATCTTATTCTCATTCTTAATTATAACATTGATCTTATTCTTGATAATTATGTACATTTTCATTTTTATCTCAGTTTTGATCTCAGATTTCAGTTTGAATCTTATAATCTTCAACTTTATCTTGCTCCTAATATTCATCTTATACTCGATTTTGATCTATGTGGTAATATTGATTTTCAATCTTGATATTAATATTTAAATTTATCTTGATCTTTTAATGATGAGGATGTTGATCTTGATTATGATCCATATTTGACGTTTATCATTTTGCAATCTTAATATAATATTCATTTTGTTCATGATTATGATGTTGATCTTCATTTTAATCATGATTTCAAACTTCATCTTATGATATTTATCTTTATCTTCTTTTTAATCTAAATCTTAAACTCGATTTTGATCTTGTTTGTAAACTTGGTCTTCAATCTTGATGTTGTTATTGATATTGATATTGATCTAATAATGATGAAAATTTTGAACTCGATTATGTTCTTTAATTGTTATTAATCTTATTCTCATTCTTAATTATAACATTGATCTTATTCTTGATAATTATGTTCATTTTCATTTTTATCTCAGTTTTGATATCAGATTTCAGGTTTAATCTTATAATCTTCAAGTTTATCTTGCTCCTAATATTCATCTTAAACTCGATTTTGATCTATGTGGTAATATTGATTTTCAATCTTGATATTAATATTTAAATTTATCTTGATCTTTTAATGATGAGGATGTTGATCTTCATTATGATCCATATTTGATGTTTATCATTTTGGAATCTTAATTTAATATTGATTTTGTTCATGATTATGATGTTGATGTTCATTTTAATCATGATTTCAAACTTCATCTTATGATATTTATCTTTATCTTCTTTTTAATCTTAATCTTAAACTCGATTTTGATCTTGTTTGTAAACTTGGTCTTCAATCTTGATATTGTTTTTGATATTGATATTGATCTAATAATGATGAAAATTTTGAACTCGATTATGTTCTTTAATTGTTATTAATCTTATTCTCATTCTTAATTATAACATTGATCTTATTCTTGATAATTATGTTCATTTTCATTTTTATATCAGTTTTGATCTCAGATTTCAGTTTTAATCTTATAATCTTCAATTTTATCTTGCTCCTAATATTCATCTTAAACTCGATTTTGATCTATGTGGTAATATTGATTTTCAATCTTGATATTAATATTTATATTTATCTTGATCCTTTAATGATGAGGATGTTGATCTTGATTATGATCCATATTTGATGTTTATCATTTTGCAATCTTAATTTAATATTGATTTTGTTTATGATCATGATGTTGATTTTGATTTTAATTATGATTTCAATCTTTATCTTATGATATTCATCTTTATCTTCTTTTTAATCTTAATCTTAAACTCGATTTTGATCTTGTTTGTAAACTTGGTCTTCAATCTTGATATTGTTATTGATATTGATATTGATCTAATAATGATGAAAATTTTGAACTCGATTATGTTCTTTAATTGTTATTAATCTTATTCTCATTCTTAATTATAACATTGAACTTATTCTTGATAATTATGTTCATTTTCATTTTTATCTCAGTTTTGATCTCAGATTTCAGTTTCAATCTTATAATCTTCAACTTTATCTTGCTCCTAATATTCATCTTATACTCGATTTTGATCTATGTGGTAATATTGATTTTCAATCTTGATATTAATATTTAAATTTATCTTGATCTTTTAATGATGAGGATGTTGATCTTTATTATGATCCAATATTGATGTTTATCATTTTGCAATCTTAATTTAATATTGATTTTGTTCATGATCATTATGTTGATTTTGATTTTAATTATGATTTCAATCTTTATCTTATGATATTCATCTTTATCTTCTTTTTAATCTTAATCTTAAACTCGATTTTGATCTTGTTTGTAAACTTGGTCTTCAATCTTGATATTGTTATTGATATTGATGTTGATCTAATAATGATGAAAATTTTGAACTCGATTATGTTCTTTAATTGTTATTAATCTTATTCTCATTCTTAATTATAACATTGAACTTATTCTTGATAATTATGTACATTTTCATTTTTATCTCAGTTTTGATCTCATATTTCAGTTTGAATCTTATAATCTTCAAATTTATCTTGCTCCTAATATTCATCTTAAACTCGATTTTGATCTATGTGGTAATATTGATTTTCAATCTTGATATTAATATTTAAATTTATCTTGATCTTTTAATGATGAGGATGTTGATCTTCATTATGATCCATATTTGATGTTTATCATTTTGGAATCTTAATTTAATATTGATTTTGTTCATGATTATGATGTTGATGTTCATTTTAATCATGATTTCAAACTTCATCTTATGATATTTATCTTTATCTTCTTTTTAATCTTAATCTTAAACTCGATTTTGATCTTGTTTGTAAACTTGGTCTTCAATCTTGATATTGTTTTTGATATTGATATTGATCTAATAATGATGAAAATTTTGAACTCGATTATGTTCTTTAATTGTTATTAATCTTATTCTCATTCTTAATTATAACATTGATCTTATTCTTGATAATTATGTTCATTTTCATTTTTATATCAGTTTTGATCTCAGATTTCAGTTTTAATCTTATAATCTTCAATTTTATCTTGCTCCTAATATTCATCTTAAACTCGATTTTGATCTATGTGGTAATATTGATTTTCAATCTTGATATTAATATTTATATTTATCTTGATCCTTTAATGATGAGGATGTTGATCTTGATTATGATCCATATTTGATGTTTATCATTTTGCAATCTTAATTTAATATTGATTTTGTTTATGATCATGATGTTGATTTTGATTTTAATTATGATTTCAATCTTTATCTTATGATATTCATCTTTATCTTCTTTTTAATCTTAATCTTAAACTCGATTTTGATCTTGTTTGTAAACTTGGTCTTCAATCTTGATATTGTTATTGATATTGATATTGATCTAATAATGATGAAAATTTTGAACTCGATTATGTTCTTTAATTGTTATTAATCTTATTCTCATTCTTAATTATAACATTGAACTTATTCTTGATAATTATGTTCATTTTCATTTTTATCTCAGTTTTGATCTCAGATTTCAGTTTCAATCTTATAATCTTCAACTTTATCTTGCTCCTAATATTCATCTTATACTCGATTTTGATCTATGTGGTAATATTGATTTTCAATCTTGATATTAATATTTAAATTTATCTTGATCTTTTAATGATGAGGATGTTGATCTTGATTATGATCCAATATTGATGTTTATCATTTTGCAATCTTAATTTAATATTGATTTTGTTCATGATCATTATGTTGATTTTGATTTTAATTATGATTTCAATCTTTATCTTATGATATTCATCTTTATCTTCTTTTTAATCTTAATCTTAAACTCGATTTTGATCTTGTTTGTAAACTTGGTCTTCAATCTTGATATTGTTATTGATATTGATGTTGATCTAATAATGATGAAAATTTTGAACTCGATTATGTTCTTTAATTGTTATTAATCTTATTCTCATTCTTAATTATAACATTGAACTTATTCTTGATAATTATGTACATTTTCATTTTTATCTCAGTTTTGATCTCATATTTCAGTTTGAATCTTATAATCTTCAAATTTATCTTGCTCCTAATATTCATCTTAAACTCGATTTTGATCTATGTGGTAATATTGATTTTCAATCTTGATATTAATATTTAAATTTATCTTGATCTTTTAATGATGAGGATGTTGATCTTCATTATGATCCATATTTGATGTTTATCATTTTGGAATCTTAATTTAATATTGATTTTGTTCATGATTATGATGTTGATGTTCATTTTAATCATGATTTCAAACTTCATCTTATGATATTTATCTTTATCTTCTTTTTAATCTTAATCTTAAACTCGATTTTGATCTTGTTTGTAAACTTGGTCTTCAATCTTGATATTGTTTTTGATATTGATATTGATCTAATAATGATGAAAATTTTGAACTCGATTATGTTCTTTAATTGTTATTAATCTTATTCTCATTCTTAATTATAACATTGATCTTATTCTTGATAATTATGTTCATTTTCATTTTTATATCAGTTTTGATCTCAGATTTCAGTTTTAATCTTATAATCTTCAATTTTATCTTGCTCCTAATATTCATCTTAAACTCGATTTTGATCTATATGGTAATATTGATTTTCAATCTTGATATTAATATTTATATTTATCTTGATCCTTTAATGATGAGGATGTTGATCTTGATTATGATCCATATTTGATGTTTATCATTTTGCAATCTTAATTTAATATTGATTTTGTTTATGATCATGATGTTGATTTTGATTTTAATTATGATTTCAATCTTTATCTTATGATATTCATCTTTATCTTCTTTTTAATCTTAATCTTAAACTCGATTTTGATCTTGTTTGTAAACTTGGTCTTCAATCTTGATATTGTTATTGATATTGATATTGATTTAATAATGATGAAAATTTTGAACTCGATTATGTTCTTTAATTGTTATTAATCTTATTCTCATTCTTAATTATAACATTGAACTTATTCTTGATAATTATGTTCATTTTCATTTTTATCTCAGTTTTGATCTCAGATTTCAGTTTCAATCTTATAATCTTCAACTTTATCTTGCTCCTAATATTCATCTTATACTCGATTTTGATCTATGTGGTAATATTGATTTTCAATCTTGATATTAATATTTAAATTTATCTTGATCTTTTAATGATGAGGATGTTGATCTTGATTATGATCCATATTTGACGTTTATCATTTTGCAATCTTAATATAATATTCATTTTGTTCATGATTATGATGTTGATCTTCATTTTAATCATGATTTCAAACTTCATCTTATGATATTTATCTTTATCTTCTTTTTAATCTAAATCTGAAACTCGATTTTGATCTTGTTTGTAAACTTGGTCTTCAATCTTGATGTTGTTATTGATATTGATATTGATCTAATAATGATGAAAATTTTGAACTCGATTATGTTCTTTAATTGTTGTTAATCTTATTCTCATTCTTAATTATAACATTGATCTTATTCTTGATAATTATGTACATTTTCATTTTTATCTCAGTTTTGATCTCAGATTTCAGTTTGAATCTTATAATCTTCAACTTTATCTTGCTCCTAATATTCATCTTATACTCGATTTTGATCTATGTGGTAATATTGATTTTCAATCTTGATATTAATATTTAAATTTATCTTGATCTTTTAATGATGAGGATGTTGATCTTGATTATGATCCATATTTGACGTTTATCATTTTGCAATCTTAATATAATATTCATTTTGTTCATGATTATGATGTTGATCTTCATTTTAATCATGATTTCAAACTTCATCTTATGATATTTATCTTTATCTTCTTTTTAATCTAAATCTTAAACTCGATTTTGATCTTGTTTGTAAACTTGGTCTTCAATCTTGATGTTGTTATTGATATTGATATTGATCTAATAATGATGAAAATTTTGAACTCGATTATGTTCTTTAATTGTTATTAATCTTATTCTCATTCTTAATTATAACATTGATCTTATTCTTGATAATTATGTTCATTTTCATTTTTATCTCAGTTTTGATCTCAGATTTCAGGTTTAATCTTAAACTCTATTTTGCTCCTAATATTCATCTTAAACTCTATTTTGATCTATGTGGTAATATTGATTTTCAATCTTGATATTAATATTTATATTTATCTTGATCTTTTAATGATCAGGCTGTTGATCTTGATTATGATCCATATTTGATGTTTATCATTTTGGAATCTTAATTTAATATTGATTTTGTTCATGATTATGATGTTGATCTTCATTTTAATCATGATTTCAAACTTCATCTTATGATATTTATCTTTATCTTCTTTTTAATCTTAATCTTAAACTCGATTTTGATCTTGTTTGTAAACTTGGTCTTCAATCTTGATATTGTTTTTGATATTGATATTGATCTAATAATGTTGAAAATTTTTTACTCGATTATGATCTTTAATAGTTATTAATCTTATTCTCGTTCTTAATTACAACATTGATCTTATTCTTGATAATTATCTTAATCTTCATTTTGATTTCAGTTTTGATCTCAGATTTCAGTTTTAATCTGATAATCTTCATCTTTATCTTACTCCTAATATTCATCTTAAACTCGATTTTGATCTCCGTGGTAATATTGATTTTCAATCTTGATATTAATATTTATATTTATCTTGATCTTTTAATGATGAGGATGTTGATCTTGATTATGATCCAATATTGATGTTTATCATTTTGCAATCTTAATTTAATATTGATTTTGTTCATGATCATTATGTTGATTTTGATTTTAATTATGATTTCAATCTTTATCTTATGATATTCATCTTTATCTTCTTTTTAATCTTAATCTTAAACTCGATTTTGATCTTGTTTGTAAACTTGGTCTTCAATCTTGATATTGTTATTGATATTGATGTTGATCTAATAATGATGAAAATTTTAAACTCGATTATGTTCTTTAATTGTTATTAATCTTATTCTCATTCTTAATTATAACATTGAACTTATTCTTGATAATTATGTTCATTTTCATTTTTATCTCAGTTTTGATCTCAGATTTCAGTTTGAATCTTATAATCTTCAAATTTATCTTGCTCCTAATATTCATCTTAAACTCGATTTTGATCTATGTGGTAATATTGATTTTCAATCTTGATATTAATATTTAAATTTATCTTGATCTTTTAATGATGAGGATGTTGATCTTCATTATGATCCATATTTGATGTTTATCAATTTGGAATCTTAATTTAATATTGATTTTGTTCATGATTATGATGTTGATGTTCATTTTAATCATGATTTCAAACTTCATCTTATGATATTTATCTTTATCTTCTTTTTAATCTTAATCTTAAACTCGATTTTGATCTTGTTTGTAAACTTGGTCTTCAATCTTGATATTGTTTTTGATATTGATATTGATCTAATAATGATGAAAATTTTGAACTCGATTATGTTCTTTAATTGTTATTAATCTTATTCTCATTCTTAATTATAACATTGATCTTATTCTTTATAATTATGTTCATTTTCATTTTTATATCAGTTTTGATCTCAGATTTCAGTTTTAATCTTATAATCTTCAATTTTATCTTGCTCCTAATATTCATCTTAAACTCGATTTTGATCTATGTGGTAATATTGATTTTCAATCTTGATATTAATATTTATATTTAACTTGATCCTTTAATGATGAGGATGTTGATCTTGATTATGATCCATATTTGATGTTTATCATTTTGCAATCTTAATTTAATATTGATTTTGTTTATGATCATGATGTTGATTTTGATTTTAATTATGATTTCAATCTTTATCTTATGATATTCATCTTTATCTTCTTTTTAATCTTAATCTTAAACTCGATTTTGATCTTGTTTGTAAACTTGGTCTTCAATCTTGATATTGTTATTGATATTGATATTGATCTAATAATGATGAAAATTTTGAACTCGATTATGTTCTTTAATTGTTATTAATCTTATTCTCATTCTTAATTATAACATTGAACTTATTCTTGATAATTATGTTCATTTTCATTTTTATCTCAGTTTTGATCTCAGATTTCAGTTTGAATCTTATAATCTTCAACTTTATCTTGCTCCTAATATTCATCTTCGATTTTGATCTATGTGGTAATATTGATTTTCAATCTTGATATTAATATTTAAATTTATCTTGATCTTTTAATGATGAGGATGTTGATCTTGATTATGATCCATATTTGACGTTTATCATTTTGCAATCTTAATATAATATTCATTTTGTTCATGATTATGATGTTGATCTTCATTTTAATCATGATTTCAAACTTCATCTTATGATATTTATCTTTATCTTCTTTTTAATCTAAATCTTAAACTCGATTTTGATCTTGTTTGTAAACTTGGTCTTCAATCTTGATGTTGTTATTGATATTGATATTGATCTAATAATGATGAAAATTTTGAACTCGATTATGTTCTTTAATTGTTATTAATCTTATTCTCATTCTTAATTATAACATTGATCTTATTCTTGATAATTATGTTCATTTTCATTTTTATCTCAGTTTTCATCTCAGATTTCAGGTTTAATCTTATAATCTTCAAGTTTATCTTGCTCCTAATATTCATCTTAAACTCGATTTTGATCTATGTGGTAATATTGATTTTCAATCTTGATATTAATATTTATATTTATCTTGATCTTTTAATGATCAGGCTGTTGATCTTGATTATGATCCATATTTGATGTTTATCATTTTGGAATCTTAATTTAATATATATTTTGTTCATGATTATGATGTTGATCTTCATTTTAATCATGATTTCAAACTTCATCTTATGATATTTATCTTTATCTTCTTTTTAATCTTAATCTTAAACTCGATTTTGATCTTGTTTGTAAACTTGGTCTTCAATCTTGATATTGTTTTTGATATTGATATTGATCTAATAATGATGAAAATTTTTAACTCGATTATGATCTTTAATAGTTATTAATCTTATTCTCATTCTTAATTACAACATTGATCTTATTCTTGATAATTATCTTAATCTTCATTTTGATCTCAGTTTTGATCTCAGATTTCAGTTTTAATCTGATAATCTTCATCTTTATCTTGCTCCTAATATTCATCTTAAACTCGATTTTGATCTCCGTGGTAATATTGATTTTCAATCTTGATATTAATATTAATATTTATCTTGATCTATTAATGATGAGGATGTTGATCTTGATTATGATCCAATATTGATGTTTATCATTTTGCAATCTTAATTTAATATTGATTTTGTTCATGATCATTATGTTGATTTTGATTTTAATTATGATTTCAATCTTTATCTTATGATATTCATCTTTATCTTCTTTTTAATCTTAATCTTAAACTCGATTTTGATCTTGTTTGTAAACTTGGTCTTCAATCTTGATATTGTTATTGATATTGATATTGATCTAATAATGATGAAAATTTTGAACTCGATTATGTTCTTTAATTGTTATTAATCTTATCCTCATTCTTAATTATAACATTGATCTTATTCTTGATAATTATGTACATTTTCATTTTTATCTCAGTTTTGATCTCAGATTTCAGTTTGAATCTTATAATCTTCAAATTTATCTTGCTCCTAATATTCATCTTAAACTCGATTTTGATCTATGTGGTAATATTGATTTTCAATCTTGATATTAATATTTAAATTTATCTTGATCTTTTAATGATGAGGATGTTGATCTTCATTATGATCCATATTTGATGTTTATCATTTTGGAATCTTAATTTAATATTGATTTTGTTCATGATTATGATGTTGATCTTCATTTTAATCATGATTTCAAACTTCATCTTATGATATTTATCTTTATCTTCTTTTTAATCTTAATCTTAAACTCGATTTTGATCTTGTTTGTAAACTTGGTCTTCAATCTTGATATTGTTTTTGATATTGATATTGATCTAATAATGATGAAAATTTTGAACTCGATTATGTTCTTTAATTGTTATTAATCTTATTCTCATTCTTAATTATAACATTGATCTTATTCTTGATAATTATGTTCATTTTCATTTTTATATCAGTTTTGATCTCAGATTTCAGTTTTAATCTTATAATCTTCAATTTTATCTTGCTCCTAATATTCATCTTAAACTCGATTTTGATCTATGTGGTAATATTGATTTTCAATCTTGATATTAATATTTATATTTATCTTGATCCTTTAATGATGAGGATGTTGATCTTGATTATGATCCATATTTGATGTTTATCATTTTGCAATCTTAATTTAATATTGATTTTGTTTATGATCATGATGTTGATTTTGATTTTAATTATGATTTCAATCTTTATCTTATGATATTCATCTTTATCTTCTTTTTAATCTTAATCTTAAACTCGATTTTGATCTTGTTTGTAAACTTGGTCTTCAATCTTGATATTGTTATTGATATTGATATTGATCTAATAATGATGAAAATTTTGAACTCGATTATGTTCTTTAATTGTTATTAATCTTATTCTCATTCTTAATTATAACATTGAACTTATTCTTGATAATTATGTTCATTTTCATTTTTATCTCAGTTTTGATCTCAGATTTCAGTTTGAATCTTATAATCTTCAACTTTATCTTGCTCCTAATATTCATCTTATACTCGATTTTGATCTATGTGGTAATATTGATTTTCAATCTTGATATTAATATTTAAATTTATCTTGATCTTTTAATGATGAGGATGTTGATCTTGATTATGATCCATATTTGACGTTTATCATTTTGCAATCTTAATATAATATTCATTTTGTTCATGATTATGATGTTGATCTTCATTTTAATCATGATTTCAAACTTCATCTTATGATATTTATCTTTATCTTCTTTTTAATCTAAATCTTAAACTCGATTTTGATCTTGTTTGTAAACTTGGTCTTCAATCTTGATGTTGTTATTGATATTGATATTGATCTAATAATGATGAAAATTTTGAACTCGATTATGTTCTTTAATTGTTATTAATCTTATTCTCATTCTTAATTATAACATTGATCTTATTCTTGATAATTATGTTCATTTTCATTTTTATCTCAGTTTTGATCTCAGATTTCAGGTTTAATCTTATAATCTTCAAGTTTATCTTGCTCCTAATATTCATCTTAAACTCGATTTTGATCTATGTGGTAATATTGATTTTCAATCTTGATATTAATATTTATATTTATCTTGATCTTTTAATGATCAGGCTGTTGATCTTGATTATGATCCATATTTGATGTTTATCATTTTGGAATCTTAATTTAATATTGATTTTGTTCATGATTATGATGTTGATCTTCATTTTAATCATGATTTCAAACTTCATCTTATGATATTTATCTTTATCTTCTTTTTAATCTTAATCTTAAACTCGATTTTGATCTTGTTTGTAAACTTGGTCTTCAATCTTGATATTGTTTTTGATATTGATATTGATCTAATAATGATGAAAATTTTTTACTCGATTATGATCTTTAATAGTTATTAATCTTATTCTCGTTCTTAATTACAACATTCATCTTATTCTTGATAATTATCTTAATCTTCATTTTGATCTCAGTTTTGATCTCAGATTTCAGTTTTAATCTGATAATCTTCATCTTTATCTTGCTCCTAATATTCATCTTAAACTCGATTTTGATCTCCGTGGTAATATTGATTTTCAATCTTGATATTAATATTTATATTTATCTTGATCTATTAATGATGAGGATGTTGATCTTGATTATGATCCAATATTGATGTTTATCATTTTGCAATCTTAATTTAATATTGATTTTGTTCATGATCATTATGTTGATTTTGATTTTAATTATGATTTCAATCTTTATCTTATGATATTCATCTTTATCTTCTTTTTAATCTTAATCTTAAACTCGATTTTGATCTTGTTTGTAAACTTGGTCTTCAATCTTGATATTGTTATTGATATTGATATTGATCTAATAATGATGAAAATTTTGAACTCGATTATGTTCTTTAATTGTTATTAATCTTATCCTCATTCTTAATTATAACATTGATCTTATTCTTGATAATTATGTACATTTTCATTTTTATCTCAGTTTTGATCTCAGATTTCAGTTTTAATCTTATAATCTTCAATTTTATCTTACTCCTAATATTCATCTTAAACTCAATTTTGATCTATGTGGTAATATTGATTTTCAATCTTGATATTAATATTTATATTTATCTTGATCTTTTAATGATCAGGATGTTGATTTTGATTATGATCCATATTTGATGTTTATCATTTTGCAATCTTAATTTAATATTGATTTTGTTCATGATTATGATGTTGATGTTCATTTTAATCATGATTTCAAACTTCATCTTATGATATTTATCTTTATCTTCTTTTTAATCTTAATCTTAAACTCGATTTTGATCTTGTTTGTAAACTTGGTCTTCAATCTTGATATTGTTATTGATATTGATATTGATCTAATAATGATGAAAATTTGGAACTCGATTATGTTCTTTAATTGTTATTAATCTTATTCTCATTCTTAATTATAACATTGAACTTATTCTTGATAATTATGTTCATTTTCATTTTTATCTCAATTTTGATCTCAGATTTCAGTTTGAATCTTATAATCTTCAACTTTATCTTGCTCCTAATATTCATCTTAAACTCTATTTTGATCTATGTGGTAATATTGATTTTCAATCTTGATATTAATGTTTAAATTTATCTTGATCTTTTAATGATGAGGATGTTGATCTTGATTATGATCCATATTTGATGTTTATCATTTTGCAATCTTAATATAATATTGATTTTGTTCATGATTATGATGTTGATCTTCATTTTAATTATGATTTCAATCTTTATCTTATGATATTCATCTTTATCTTCTTTTTAATCTTAATCTTAAACTCGATTTTGATCTTGTTTGTAAACTTGGCCTTCAATCTTGATATTGTTATTGATATTGATATTGATCTAATAATGATGAAATTTTGAACTCGATTATGTTCTTTAATTGTTATTAATCTTATTCTCATTCTTAATTATAACATTGATCTTATTCTTGATAATTATGTTCATTTTCATTTTTATCTCAGTTTTGATCTCAGATTTCAGTTTGAATCTTATAATCTTCAACTTTATCTTGCTCCTAATATTCATCTTATACTCGATTTTGATCTATGTGGTAATATTGATTTTCAATCTTGATATTAATATTTAAATTTATCTTGATCTTTTAATGATGAGGATGTTGATCTTGATTATGATCCATATTTGACGTTTATCATTTTGCAATCTTAATATAATATTCATTTTGTTCATGATTATGATGTTGATCTTCATTTTAATCATGATTTCAAACTTCATCTTATGATATTTATCTTTATCTTCTTTTTAATCTAAATCTGAAACTCGATTTTGATCTTGTTTGTAAACTTGGTCTTCAATCTTGATGTTGTTATTGATATTAATATTGATCTAATAATGATGAAAATTTTGAACTCGATTATGTTCTTTAATTGTTGTTAATCTTATTCTCATTCTTAATTATAACATTGATCTTATTCTTGATAATTATGTACATTTTCATTTTTATCTCAGTTTTGATCTCAGATTTCAGTTTGAATCTTATAATCTTCAACTTTATCTTGCTCCTAATATTCATCTTATACTCGATTTTGATCTATGTGGTAATATTGATTTTCAATCTTGATATTAATATTTAAATTTATCTTGATCTTTTAATGATGAGGATGTTGATCTTGATTATGATCCATATTTGACGTTTATCATTTTGCAATCTTAATATAATATTCATTTTGTTCATGATTATGATGTTGATCTTCATTTTAATCATGATTTCAAACTTCATCTTATGATATTTATCTTTATCTTCTTTTTAATCTAAATCTTAAACTCGATTTTGATCTTGTTTGTAAACTTGGTCTTCAATCTTGATGTTGTTATTGATATTGATATTGATCTAATAATGATGAAAATTTTGAACTCGATTATGTTCTTTAATTGTTATTAATCTTATTCTCATTCTTAATTATAACATTGATCTTATTCTTGATAATTATGTTCATTTTCATTTTTATCTCAGTTTTGATCTCAGATTTCAGGTTTAATCTTAAACTCTATTTTGCTCCTAATATTCATCTTAAACTCTATTTTGATCTATGTGGTAATATTGATTTTCAATTTTGATATTAATATTTATATTTATCTTGATCTTTTAATGATCAGGCTGTTGATCTTGATTATGATCCATATTTGATGTTTATCATTTTGGAATCTTAATTTAATATTGATTTTGTTCATGATTATGATGTTGATCTTCATTTTAATCATGATTTCAAACTTCATCTTATGATATTTATCTTTATCTTCTTTTTAATCTTAATCTTAAACTCGATTTTGATCTTGTTTGTAAACTTGGTCTTCAATCTTGATATTGTTTTTGATATTGATATTGATCTAATAATGATGAAAATTTTGAACTCGATTATGTTCTTTAATTGTTATTAATCTTATCCTCATTCTTAATTATAACATTGATCTTATTCTTGATAATTATGTACATTTTCATTTTTATCTCAGTTTTGATCTCAGATTTCAGTTTTAATCTTATAATCTTCAATTTTATCTTACTCCTAATATTCATCTTAAACTCGATTTTGATCTATGTGGTAATATTGATTTTCAATCTTGATATTAATATTTATATTTATCTTGATCTTTTAATGATCAGGATGTTGATCTTGATTATGATCCATATTTGATGTTTATAATTTTGCATTCTTAATTTAATATTAATTTTGTTCATGATTATGATGTTGATCTTCATTTTAATCATGATTTCAAACTTCATCTTATGATATTTATCTTTATCTTCTTTTTAATCTTAATCTTAAACTCGATTTTGATCTTGTTTGTAAACTTGGTCTTCAATCTTGATATTGTTATTGATATTGATATTGATCTAATAAAGATGAAAATTTTTAACTCGATTATGATCTTTAATAGTTATTAATCTTATTCTCATTCTTAATTACAACATTGATCTTATTCTTGATAATTATCTTAATCTTCATTTTGATCTCAGTTTTGATCTCAGATTTCAGTTTTAATCTGATAATCTTCATCTTTATCTTGCTCCTAATATTCATCTTAAACTCGATTTTGATCTCTGTGGTAATATTGATTTTCAATCTTGATATTAATATTTATATTTATCTTGATCTTTTAATGATGAGGATGTTGATCTTAATTATGATCCATATTTGATGTTTATCATTTTGCAATCTTAATATAATATTGATTTTGTTCATGATTATGATGTTGATCTTCATTTTAATCATGATTTCAAACTTCATCTTATGATATTTATCTTTATCTTATTTTTAATCTAAATCTTAAACTCGATTTTGATCTTGTTTGTAAACTTGGTCTTCAATCTTGATGTTGTTATTGATATTGATATTGATCTAATAATGATGAAAATTTTGAACTCGATTATGTTCTTTAATTGTTATTAATCTTATTCCCATTCTTAATTATAACATTGATCTTATTCTTGATAATTATGTTCATTTTCATTTTTATCTCAGTTTTGATCTCAGATTTCAGTTTGAATCTTATAATCTTCAACTTTATCTTACTCCTAATATTCATCTTATACTCGATTTTGATCTATGTGGTAATATTGATTTTCAATCTTGATATTAATATTTAAATTTATCTTGATCTTTTACTGATGAGGATGTTGATCTTGATTATGATCCATATTTGACGTTTATCATTTTGCAATCTTAATATAATATTCATTTTGTTCATGATTATGATGTTGATCTTCATTTTAATCATGATTTCAAACTTCATCTTATGATATTTATCTTTATCTTCTTTTTAATCTAAATCTTAAACTCGATTTTGATCTTGTTTGTAAACTTGGTCTTCAATCTTGATGTTGTTATTGATATTGATATTGATCTAATAATGATGAAAATTTTGAACTCGATTATGTTCTTTAATTGTTATTAATCTTATTCTCATTCTTAATTATAACATTGATCTTATTCTTGATAATTATGTTCATTTTCATTTTTATCTCAGTTTTGATCTCAGATTTCAGGTTTAATCTTAAACTCTATTTTGCTCCTAATATTCATCTTAAACTCTATTTTGATCTATGTGGTAATATTGATTTTCAATCTTGATATTAATGTTTATATTTATCTTGATCTTTTAATGATCAGGCTGTTGATCTTGATTATGATCCATATTTGATGTTTATCATTTTGGAATCTTAATTTAATATTGATTTTGTTCATGATTATGATGTTGATCTTCATTTTAATCATGATTTCAAACTTCATCTTATGATATTTATCTTTATCTTCTTTTTAATCTTAATCTTAAACTCGATTTTGATCTTGTTTGTAAACTTGGTCTTCAATCTTGATATTGTTTTTGATATTGATATTGATCTAATAATGTTGAAAATTTTTTACTCGATTATGATCTTTAATAGTTATTAATCTTATTCTCGTTCTTAATTACAACATTGATCTTATTCTTGATAATTATCTTAATCTTCATTTTGATTTCAGTTTTGATCTCAGATTTCACTTTTAATCTGATAATCTTCATCTTTATCTTGCTCCTAATATTCATCTTAAACTCGATTTTGATCTCCGTGGTAATATTGATTTTCAATCTTGATATTAATATTTATATTTATCTTGATCTTTTAATGATGAGGATGTTGATCTTGATTATGATCCAATATTGATGTTTATCATTTTGCAATCTTAATTTAATATTGATTTTGTTCATGATCATTATGTTGATTTTGATTTTAATTATGATTTCAATCTTTATCTTATGATATTCATCTTTATCTTCTTTTTAATCTTAATCTTAAACTCGATTTTGATCTTGTTTGTAAACTTGGTCTTCAATCTTGATATTGTTATTGATATTGATGTTGATCTAATAATGATGAAAATTTTGAACTCGATTATGTTCTTTAATTGTTATTAATCTTATTCTCATTCTTAATTATAACATTGAACTTATTCTTGATAATTATGTTCATTTTCATTTTTATCTCAGTTTTGATCTCAGATTTCAGTTTGAATCTTATAATCTTCAAATTTATCTTGCTCCTAATATTCATCTTAAACTCGATTTTGATCTATGTGGTAATATTGATTTTCAATCTTGATATTAATATTTAAATTTATCTTGATCTTTTAATGATGAGGATGTTGAGCTTCATTATGATCCATATTTGATGTTTATCATTTTGGAATCTTAATTTAATATTGATTTTGTTCATGATTATGATGTTGATCTTCATTTTAATCATGATTTCAAACTTCATCTTATGATATTTATCTTTATCTTATTTTTAATCTTAATCTTAAACTCGATTTTGATCTTGTTTGTAAACTTGGTCTTCAATCTTGATATTGTTTTTGATATTGATATTGATCTAATAATGATGAAAATTTTGAACTCGATTATGTTCTTTAATTGTTATTAATCTTATTCTCATTCTTAATTATAACATTGATCTTATTCTTGATAATTATGTTCATTTTCATTTTTATATCAGTTTTGATCTCAGATTTCAGTTTTAATCTTATAATCTTCAATTTTATCTTGCTCCTAATATTCATCTTAAACTCGATTTTGATCTATGTGGTAATATTGATTTTCAATCTTGATATTAATATTTATATTTATCTTGATCCTTTAATGATGAGGATGTTGATCTTGATTATGATCCATATTTGATGTTTATCATTTTGCAATCTTAATTTAATATTGATTTTGTTTATGATCATGATGTTGATTTTGATTTTAATTATGATTTCAATCTTTATCTTATGATATTCATCTTTATCTTCTTTTTAATCTTAATCTTAAACTCGATTTTGATCTTGTTTGTAAACTTGGTCTTCAATCTTGATATTGTTATTGATATTGATATTGATCTAATAATGATGAAAATTTTGAACTCGATTATGTTCTTTAATTGTTATTAATCTTATTCTCATTCTTAATTATAACATTGAACTTATTCTTGATAATTATGTTCATTTTCATTTTTATCTCAGTTTTGATCTCAGATTTCAGTTTGAATCTTATAATCTTCAACTTTATCTTGCTCCTAATATTCATCTTATACTCGATTTTGATCTATGTGGTAATATTGATTTTCAAGCTTGATATTAATATTTAAATTTATCTTGATCTTTTAATGATGAGGATGTTGATCTTGATTATGATCCATATTTGACGTTTATCATTTTGCAATCTTAATATAATATTCATTTTGTTCATGATTATGATGTTGATCTTCATTTTAATCATGATTTCAAACTTCATCTTATGATATTTATCTTTATCTTCTTTTTAATCTAAATCTTAAACTCGATTTTGATCTTGTTTGTAAACTTGGTCTTCAATCTTGATGTTGTTATTGATATTGATATTGATCTAATAATGATGAAAATTTTGAACTCGATTATGTTCTTTAATTGTTATTAATCTTATTCTCATTCTTAATTATAACATTGATCTTATTCTTGATAATTATGTTCATTTTCATTTTTATCTCAGTTTTGATCTCAGATTTCAGGTTTAATCTTATAATCTTCAAGTTTATCTTGCTCCTAATATTCATCTTAAACTCGATTTTGATCTATGTGGTAATATTGATTTTCAATCTTGATATTAATATTTATATTTATCTTGATCTTTTAATGATCAGGCTGTTGATCTTGATTATGATCCATATTTGATGTTTATCATTTTGGAATCTTAATTTAATATTGATTTTGTTCATGATTATGATGTTGATCTTCATTTTAATCATGATTTCAAACTTCATCTTATGATATTTATCTTTATCTTCTTTTTAATCTTAATCTTAAACTCGATTTTGATCTTGTTTGTAAACTTGGTCTTCAATCTTGATATTGTTTTTGATATTGATATTGATCTAATAATGATGAAAATTTTTTACTCGATTATGATCTTTAATAGTTATTAATCTTATTCTCGTTCTTAATTACAACATTCATCTTATTCTTGATAATTATCTTAATCTTCATTTTGATCTCAGTTTTGATCTCAGATTTCAGTTTTAATCTGATAATCTTCATCTTTATCTTGCTCCTAATATTCATCTTAAACTCGATTTTGATCTCCGTGGTAATATTGATTTTCAATCTTGATATTAATATTTATATTTATCTTGATCTATTAATGATGAGGATGTTGATCTTGATTATGATCCAATATTGATGTTTATCATTTTGCAATCTTAATTTAATATTGATTTTGTTCATGATCATTATGTTGATTTTGATTTTAATTATGATTTCAATCTTTATCTTATGATATTCATCTTTATCTTCTTTTTAATCTTAATCTTAAACTCGATTTTGATCTTGTTTGTAAACTTGGTCTTCAATCTTGATATTGTTATTGATATTGATATTGATCTAATAATGATGAAAATTTTGAACTCGATTATGTTCTTTAATTGTTATTAATCTTATCCTCATTCTTAATTATAACATTGATCTTATTCTTGATAATTATGTACATTTTCATTTTTATCTCAGTTTTGATCTCAGATTTCAGTTTTAATCTTATAATCTTAAATTTTATCTTACTCCTAATATTCATCTTAAACTCAATTTTGATCTATGTGGTAATATTGATTTTCAATCTTGATATTAATATTTATATTTATCTTGATCTTTTAATGATCAGGATGTTGATTTTGATTATGATCCATATTGGATGTTTATCATTTTGCAATCTTAATTTAATATTGATTTTGTTCATGATTATGATGTTGATGTTCATTTTAATCATGATTTCAAACTTCATCTTATGATATTTATCTTTATCTTCTTTTTAATCTTAATCTTAAACTCGATTTTGATCTTGTTTGTAAACTTGGTCTTCAATCTTGATATTGTTATTGATATTGATATTGATCTAATAATGATGAAAATTTGGAACTCGATTATGTTCTTTAATTGTTATTAATCTTATTCTCATTCTTAATTATAACATTGAACTTATTCTTGATAATTATGTTCATTTTCATTTTTATCTCAATTTTGATCTCAGATTTCAGTTTGAATCTTATAATCTTCAACTTTATCTTGCTCCTAATATTCATCTTAAACTCTATTTTGATCTATGTGGTAATATTGATTTTCAATCTTGATATTAATGTTTAAATTTATCTTGATCTTTTAATGATGAGGATGTTGATCTTGATTATGATCCATATTTGATGTTTATCATTTTGCAATCTTAATATAATATTGATTTTGTTCATGATTATGATGTTGATCTTCATTTTAATTATGATTTCAATCTTTATCTTATGATATTCATCTTTATCTTCTTTTTAATCTTAATCTTAAACTCGATTTTGATCTTGTTTGTAAACTTGGTCTTCAATCTTGATATTGTTATTGATATTGATATTGATCTAATAATGATGAAAATTTTGAACTCGATTATGTTCTTTAATTGTTATTAATCTTATTCTCATTCTTAATTATAACATTGATCTTATTCTTGATAATTATGTTCATTTTCATTTTTATCTCAGTTTTGATCTCAGATTTCAGTTTGAATCTTATAATCTTCAACTTTATCTTGCTCCTAATATTCATCTTATACTCGATTTTGATCTATGTGGTAATATTGATTTTCAATCTTGATATTAATATTTAAATTTATCTTGATCTTTTAATGATGAGGATGTTGATCTTGATTATGATCCATATTTGACGTTTATCATTTTGCAATCTTAATATAATATTCATTTTGTTCATGATTATGATGTTGATCTTCATTTTAATCCTGATTTCAAACTTCATCTTATGATATTTATCTTTATCTTCTTTTTAATCTAAATCTTAAACTCGATTTTGATCTTGTTTGTAAACTTGGTCTTCAATCTTGATGTTGTTATTGATATTGATATTGATCTAATAATGATGAAAATTTTGAACTCGATTATGTTCTTTAATTGTTATTAATCTTATTCTCATTCTTAATTATAACATTGATCTTATTCTTGATAATTATGTTCATTTTCATTTTTATCTCAGTTTTGATCTCAGATTTCAGGTTTAATCTTATAATCTTCAAGTTTATCTTGCTCCTAATATTCATCTTAAACTCGATTTTGATCTATGTGGTAATATTGATTTTCAATCTTGATATTAATATTTATATTTATCTTGATCTTTTAATGATCAGGCTGTTGATCTTGATTATGATCCATATTTGATGTTTATCATTTTGGAATCTTAATTTAATATTGATTTTGTTCATGATTATGATGTTGATCTTCATTTTAATCATGATTTCAAACTTCATCTTATGATATTTATCTTTATCTTCTTTTTAATCTTAATCTTAAACTCGATTTTGATCTTGTTTGTAAACTTGGTCTTCAATCTTGATATTGTTTTTGATATTGATATTGATCTAATAATGATGAAAATTTTGAACTCGATTATGTTCTTTAATTGTTATTAATCTTATCCTCATTCTTAATTATAACATTGATCTTATTCTTGATAATTATGTACATTTTCATTTTTATCTCAGTTTTGATCTCAGATTTCAGTTTTAATCTTATAATCTTCAATTTTATCTTACTCCTAATATTCATCTTAAACTCGATTTTGATCTATGTGGTAATATTGATTTTCAATCTTGATATTAATATTTATATTTATCTTGATCTTTTAATGATCAGGATGTTGATCTTGATTATGATCCATATTTGATGTTTATAATTTTGCATTCTTAATTTAATATTAATTTTGTTCATGATTATGATGTTGATCTTCATTTTAATCATGATTTCAAACTTCATCTTATGATATTTATCTTTATCTTCTTTTTAATCTTAATCTTAAACTCGATTTTGATCTTGTTTGTAAACTTGGTCTTCAATCTTGATATTGTTATTGATATTGATATTGATCTAATAAAGATGAAAATTTTTAACTCGATTATGATCTTTAATAGTTATTAATCTTATTCTCATTCTTAATTACAACATTGATCTTATTCTTGATAATTATCTTAATCTTCATTTTGATCTCAGTTTTGATCTCAGATTTCAGTTTTAATCTGATAATCTTCATCTTTATCTTGCTCCTAATATTCATCTTAAACTCGATTTTGATCTCTGTGGTAATATTGATTTTCAATCTTGATATTAATATTTATATTTATCTTGATCTTTTAATGTTGAGGATGTTGATCTTAATTATGATCCATATTTGATGTTTATCATTTTGCAATCTTAATATAATATTGATTTTGTTCATGATTATGATGTTGATCTTCATTTTAATCATGATTTCAAACTTCATCTTATGATATTTATCTTTATCTTATTTTTAATCTAAATCTTAAACTCGATTTTGATCTTGTTTGTAAACTTGGTCTTCAATCTTGATGTTGTTATTGATATTGATATTGATCTAATAATGATGAAAATTTTGAACTCGATTATGTTCTTTAATTGTTATTAATCTTATTCCCATTCTTAATTATAACATTGATCTTATTCTTGATAATTATGTTCATTTTCATTTTTATCTCAGTTTTGACCTCAGATTTCAGGTTTAATCTTATAATCTTCAAGTTTATCTTGCTCCTAATATTCATCTTAAACTCTATTTTCATCTATGTGGTAATATTGATTTTCAATCTTGATATTAAAATTTATATTTATCTTGATCTTTTAATGATGAGGATGTTGATCTTGATTATGATCCATATTTGATGTTTATCATTTTGCAATCTTAATATAATATTGATTTTGTTCATGATTATGATGTTGATCTTCATTTTAATCATGATTTCAAACTTCATCTTATGATATTTATCTTTATCTTATTTTTAATCTAAATCTTAAACTCGATTTTGATCTTGTTTGTAAACTTGGTCTTCAATCTTGATATTGTTATTGATATTGATATTGATCTAATAATGATGAGAATTTTGAACTCGATTATGTTCTTTAATTGTTATTAATCTTATTCTCATTCTTAATTATAACATTGATCTTATTCTTGATAATTATGTTCATTTTCATTTTTATCTCAGTTTTGATCTCAGATTTCAGGTTTAATCTTATCATCTTCAAGTTTATCTTGCTCATAATATTCATCTTAAACTCGATTTTGATCTATGTGGTAATATTGATTTTCAATCTTGATATTAATATTTATATTTATCTTGAACTTTTAATGATCAGGATGTTGATCTTGATTATGATCCATATTTGATGTTTATCATTTTGGAATCTTAATTTAATATTGATTTTGTTCATGATTATGATGTTGATCTTCATTTTAATCATGATTTCAAACTTCATCTTATGATATTTATCTTTATCTTCTTTTTAATCTTAATCTTAAACTCGATTTTGATCTTGTCTGTAAACTTGGTCTTCAATCTTGATGTTGTTATTGATATTGATATTGATCTAATAATGATGAAAATTTTGAACTCGATTATGTTCTTTAATTGTTATTAATCTTATTCTCATTCTTAATTATAACATTGATCTTATTCTTGATAATTATGTTCATTTTCATTTTTATCTCAGTTTTGATCTCAGATTTCAGGTTTAATCTTATAATCTTCAAGTTTATCTTGCTCCTAATATTCATCTTAAACTTGATTTTGATCTATGTGGTAATATTGATTTTCAATCTTGATATTAATATTTATATTTATCTTGATCTTTTAATGATCAGACTGTTGATCTTGATTATGATCCATATTTGATGTTTATCATTTTGGAATCTTAATTTAATATTGATTTTGTTCATGATTATGATGTTGATCTTCATTTTAATCATGATTTCAAACTTCATCTTATGATATTTATCTTTATCTTCTTTTTAATCTTAATCTTAAACTCGATTTTGATCTTGTTTGTAAACTTGGTCTTCAATCTTGATATTGTTTTTGATATTGATATTGATCTAATAATGATGAAAATTTTGAACTCGATTATGTTCTTTAATTGTTATTAATCTTATCCTCATTCTTAATTATAACATTGATCTTATTCTTGATAATTATGTACATTTTCATTTTTATCTCAGTTTTGATCTCAGATTTCAGTTTTAATCTTATAATCTTCAATTTTATCTTACTCCTAATATTCATCTTAAACTCGATTTTGATCTATGTGGTAATATTGATTTTCAATCTTGATATTAATATTTATATTTATCTTGATCTTTTAATGATCAGGATGTTGATCTTGATTATGATCCATATTTGATGTTTATAATTTTGCAATCCTAATTTAATATTAATTTTGTTCATGATAATGATGTTGATCTTCATTTTAATCATGATTTCAAACTTTATCTTATGATATTCATCTTTATCTTCTTTTTAATCTTAATCTTAAACTCGATTTTGATCTTGTTTGTAAACTTGGTCTTCAATCTTGATGTTGTTATTGATATTGATATTGATCTAATAATGATGAAAATTTTGAACTCGATTATGTTCTTTAATTGTTATTAATCTTATTCCCATTCTTAATTATAACATTGATCTTATTCTTGATAATTATCTTAATCTTCATTTTGATCTCAGTTTTGATCTCAGATTTCAGGTTTAATCTTATAAACTTCAAGTTTATCTTGCTCCTAATATTCATCTTAAACTCGATTTTGATCTATGTGGTAATATTGATTTTCAATCTTGATATTAAAATTTATATTTATCTTGATCTTTTAATGATCAGGATGTATTTCTTGATTATGATCCATATTTGATGTTTATCATTTTGCAATCTTAATATAATATTGATTTTGTTCATGATTATGATGTTGATCTTCATTTTAATCATGATTTCAAACTTCATCTTATGATATTTATCTTTATCTTATTTTTAATCTAAATCTTAAACTCGATTTTGATCTTGTTTGTAAACTTGGTCTTCAATCTTGATGTTGTTATTGATATTGATATTGATCTAATAATGATGAGAATTTTGAACTCGATTATGTTCTTTAATTGTTATTAATCTTATTCTCATTCTTAATTATAACATTGATCTTATTCTTGATAATTATGTTCATTTTCATTTTTATCTCAGTTTTGATCTCAGATTTCAGGTTTAATCTTATAATCTTCAAGTTTATCTTGCTCATAATATTCATCTTAAACTCGATTTTGATCTATGTGGTAATATTGATTTTCAATCTTGATATTAATATTTATATTTATCTTGATCTTTTAATGATCCTGATGTTGATCTTGATTATGATCCATATTTGATGTTTATCATTTTGGAATCTTAATTTAATATTGATTTTGTTCATGATTATGATGTTGATCTTCATTTTAATCATGATTTCAAACTTCATCTTATGATATTTATCTTTATCTTCTTTTTAATCTTAATCTTAAACTCGATTTTGATCTTGTTTGTAAACTTGGTCTTCAATCTTGATATTGTTATTGATATTGATATTGATCTAATATTGATGAAAATTTTGAACTCGATTATGTTCTTTAATTGTTATTAATCTTATCCTCATTCTTAATTATAACATTGATCTTATTCTTGATAATTATGTACATTTTCATTTTTATCTCAGTTTTGATCTCAGATTTCAGGTTTAATCTTATAATCTTCAATTTTATCTTACTCCTAATATTCATCTTAAACTCGATTTTGATCTATGTGGTAATATTGATTTTCAATCTTGGTATTAATATTTATATTTATCTTGATCTTTTAATGATCAGGATGTTGATCTTGATTATGATCCATATTTGATGATTATCATTTTGCAATCTTAATTTAATATTGATTTTGTTCATGATTATGATGTTGATCTTCATTTTAATCATGATTTCAATCTTTATCTTATGATATTCATCTTTATCTTCTTTTTAATCTTAATCTTAAACTCGATTTTGATCTTGTTTGTAAACTTGGTCTTCAATCTTGATGTTGTTATTGATATTGATATTGATCTAATAATGATGAAAATTTTGAACTTGATTATGTTCTTTAATTGTAATTAATCTTATTCTCATGCTTAATTATAACATTGAACTTATTCTTGATAATTATGTTCATTTTCATTTTTATCTCAGTTTTGATCTCAGATTTCAGTTTGAATCTTATAATCTTCAACTTTATCTTGCTCCTAATATTCATGTTAAACTCGATTTTGATCTATGTGGTAATATTGATTTTCAATCTTGATATTAATGTTTAAATTTATCTTGATCTTTTAATGATGAGGATGTTGATCTTGATTATGATCCATATTTGATGTTTATCATTTTGCAATCTTAATATAATATTGATTTTGTTCATGATTATGATGTTGATCTTCATTTTAATCATGATTTCAAACTTCATCTTATGATATTTATCTTTATCTTCTTTTTAATCTAAATCTTAAACTCGATTTTGATCTTGTTTGTAAACTTGGTCTTCAATCATGATGTTGTTATTGATATTGATATTGATCTAATAATGATGAAAATTTTGAACTCGATTATGTTCTTTAATTGTTATTAATCTTATTCTCATTCTTAATTATAACATTGATCTTATTCTTGATAATTATGTTCATTTTCATTTTTATCTCAGTTTTGATCTCAGATTTCTGGTTTAATCTTATAATCTTCAAGTTTATCTTGCTCCTAATATTCATCTTAAACTCGATTTTGATCTATGTGGTAATATTGATTTTCAATCTTGATATTAATATTTATATTTATCTTGATCTTTTAATGATCAGGATGTTGATCTTGATTATGATCCATATTTGATGTTTATCATTTTGCAATCTTAATTTAATATTGATGTTGTTCATGATTATGATGTTGATCTTCATTTTAATCATGATTTCAAACTTCATCTTATGATATTCATCTTTATCTACTTTTTAATCTTAATCTTAAACTCGATTTTGATCTTGTTTGTAAACTTGGTCTTCAATCTTGATATTATTATTGATATTGATATTGATCTAATAATGATGAAAATTTTTAACTCGATTATGATCTTTAATAGTTATTAATCTTATTCTCATTCTTAATTACAACATTGATCTTATTCTTGATAATTATGTACATTTTCTTTTTATCTTAGTTTTGATCTCAGATTTCAGTTTTAATCTTATAATCTTCAATTTTATCTTACTCCTAATATTCATCTTAAACTCGATTTTGATCTATGTGGTAATATTGATTTTCAATCTTGATATTAATATTTAAATTTATCTTGATCTTTTAATGATGAGGATGTTGATCTTGATTATGATCCATATTTGATGTTTATCATTATGCAATCTTAATATAATATTGATTTTGTTCATGATTATGATGTTGATCTTCATTTTAATCATGATTTTAAACTTTATCTTATGATATTTATCTTTATCTTCTTTTTAATCTAAATCTTAAACTCGATTTTGTTCTTGTTTGTAAACTTGGTCTTCAATCTTGATGTTGTTATTGATATTGATATTGATCTAATAATGATGAAAATTTTGAACTCGATTATGTTCTTTAATTGTTATTAATCTTATTCTCATTCTTAATTATAACATTGATCTTATTCTTGATAATTATGTTCATTTTCATTTTTATCTCAGTTTTGATCTCAGATTTCAGTTTGAATCTTATAATCTTCAACTTTATCTTGCTCCTAATATTCATCTTAAACTCAATTTTGATCTATGTGGTAATATTGATTTTCAATCTTGATATTAATATTTATATTTATCTTGATCTTTTAATGATCAGGATGTTGATCTTGATTATGATCCATATTTGATGTTTATCATTTTGCAATCTTAATATAATATTGATTTTGTTCATGATTATGATGTTGATCTTCATTTTAATCATGATTTCAAACTTGATCTTATGATATTTATCTTTATCTTCTTTTTAATCTAAATCTTAAACTCGATTTTGATCTTGTTTGTAAACTTGGTCTTCAATCTTGATGTTGTTATTGATATTGATATTGATCTAATAATGATGAAAATTTTGAACTCGATTATGTTCTTTAATTGTTATTAATCTTATTCTCATTCTTAATTATAACATTGATCTTATTCTTAATAATTATGTTCATTTTCATTTTTATCTCAGTTTTGATCTCAGATTTTAGTTTGAATCTTATAATCTTCAACTTTATCTTGCTCCTAATATTCATCTTAAACTCGATTTTGATCTATGTGGTAATATTGATTTTCAATCTTGATATTAATATTTAAATTTATCTTGATCTTTTAATGATGAGGATGTTGATCTTGATTATGATCCATATTTGATGTTTATCATTTTGCAATCTTAATATAATATTGATTTTGTTCATGATTATGATGTTGATCTTCATTTTAATCATGATTTCAAACTTCATCTTATGATATTTATCTTTATCTTCTTTTTAATCTTAATCTTAAACTCGATTTTGATCTTGTTTGTAAACTTGGTCTTCAATCTTGATATTGTTATTGATATTGATATTGATCTAATAATGATGAAAATTTTGAACTCGATAATGTTCTTTAATTGTTATTAATCTTATTCTCATTCTTAATTATAACATTGATCTTATTCTTCATAATAATGTTCATTTTCATTTTTATCTCAGTTTTGATCTCAGATTTCATTTTGAATCTAATAATCTTCAACTTTATCTTGCTCCTAATATTCATCTTAAACTCGATTTTGATCTATGTGGTAATATTGATTTTCAATCTTGATATTAATATTTAAATTTATCTTGATCTTTTAATGATGAGGATGTTGATCTTGATTATGATCCATATTTGATGTTTATCATTTTGCAATCTTAATTTAATATTGATGTTGTTCATGATTATGATGTTGATCTTCATTTTAATCATGATTTCAAACTTCATCTTATGATATTCATCTTTATCTTCTTTTTAATCTTAATCTTAAACTCGATTTTGATCTTGTTTGTAAACTTGGTCTTCAATCTTGATATTGTTATTGATATTGATATTGATCTAATAATGATGAAAATTTTTAACTCGATTATGATCTTTAATAGTTATTAATCTTATTCTCATTCTTAATTACAACATTGATCTTATTCTTGATAATTATGTACATTTTCTTTTTATCTCAGTTTTGATCTCAGATTTCAGTTTGAATCTTATAATCTTCGACTTTATCTTGCTCCTAATATTCATCTTAAATTCGATTTTGATCTATGTGGTAATATTGATTTTCAATCTTGATATTAATATTTAAATTTATCTTGATCTTTTAATGATGAGGATGTTGATCTTGATTATGATCCATATTTGTTGTTTATCATTTTGCAATCTTAATATAATATTGATTTTGTTCATGATTATGATGTTGATCTTCATTTTAATCATGATTTCAAACTTCATCTTATGATATTTATCTTTATCTTCTTTTTAATCTTAATCTTAAACTCGATTTTGATCTTGTTTGTAAACTTGGTCTTCAATCTTGATATTGTTATTGATATTGATATTGATCTAATAATGATGAAAATTTTGAACTCGATAATGTTCTTTAATTGTTATTAATCTTATTCTCATTCTTAATTATAACATTGATCTTATTCTTCATAATAATGTTCATTTTCATTTTTATCTCAGTTTTGATCTCAGATTTCAGTTTGAATCTAATAATCTTCAACTTTATCTTGCTCCTAATATTCATCTTAAACTCGATTTTGATCTATGTGGTAATATTGATTTTCAATCTTGATATTAATATTTAAATTTATCTTGATCTTTTAATGATGAGGATGTTGATCTTGATTATGATCCATATTTGATGTTTATCATTTTGCAATCTTAATTTAATATTGATGTTGTTCATGATTATGATGTTGATCTTCATTTTAATCATGATTTCAAACTTCATCTTATGATATTCATCTTTATCTTCTTTTTAATCTTAATCTTAAACTCGATTTTGATCTTGTTTGTAAACTTGGTCTTCAATCTTGATATTGTTATTGATATTGATATTGATCTAATAATGATGAAAATTTTTAACTCGATTATGATCTTTAATAGTTATTAATCTTATTCTCATTCTTAATTACAACATTGATCTTATTCTTGATAATTATGTACATTTTCTTTTTATCTCAGTTTTGATCTCAGATTTCAGTTTGAATCTTATAATCTTCGACTTTATCTTGCTCCTAATATTCATCTTAAATTCGATTTTGATCTATGTGGTAATATTGATTTTCAATCTTGATATTAATATTTAAATTTATCTTGATCTTTTAATGATGAGGATGTTGATCTTGATTATGATCCATATTTGATGTTTATCATTTTGCAATCTTAATATAATATTGATTTTGTTCATGATTATGATGTTGATCTTCATTTTAATCATGATTTCAAACTTCATCTTATGATATTTATCTTTATCTTCTTTTTAATCTTAATCTTAAACTCGATTTTGATCTTGTTTGTAAACTTGGTCTTCAATCTTGATATTGTTATTGATATTGATATTGATCTAATAATGATGAAAATTTTGAACTCGATAATGTTCTTTAATTGTTATTAATCTTATTCTCATTCTTAATTATAACATTGATCTTATTCTTCATAATAATGTTCATTTTCATTTTTATCTCAGTTTTGATCTCAGATTTCAGTTTGAATCTAATAATCTTCAACTTTATCTTGCTCCTAATATTCATCTTAAACTCGATTTTGATCTATGTGGTAATATTGATTTTCAATCTTGATATTAATATTTAAATTTATCTTGATCTTTTAATGATGAGGATGTTGATCTTGATTATGATCCATATTTGATGTTTATCATTTTGCAATCTTAATTTAATATTGATGTTGTTCATGATTATGATGTTGATCTTCATTTTAATCATGATTTCAAACTTCATCTTATGATATTCATCTTTATCTTCTTTTTAATCTTAATCTTAAACTCGATTTTGATCTTGTTTGTAAACTTGGTCTTCAATCTTGATATTGTTATTGATATTGATATTGATCTAATAATGATGAAAATTTTGAACTCGATTATGTTCTTTAATTGTTATTAATCTTATTCTCATTCTTAATTATAACATTGATCTTATTCTTGATAATTATGTACATTTTCTTTTTATCTCAGTTTTGATCTCAGATTTCAGTTTGAATCTTATAATCTTCGACTTTATCTTGCTCCTAATATTCATCTTAAATTCGATTTTGATCTATGTGGTAATATTGATTTTCAATCTTGATATTAATATTTAAATTTATCTTGATCTTTTAATGATGAGGATGTTGATCTTGATTATGATCCATATTTGATGTTTATCATTTTGCAATCTTAATATAATATTGATTTTGTTCATGATTATGATGTTGATCTTCATTTTAATCATGATTTCAAACTTCATCTTATGATATTTATCTTTATCTTCTTTTTAATCTTAATCTTAAACTCGATTTTGATCTTGTTTGTAAACTTGGTCTTCAATCTTGATATTGTTATTGATATTGATATTGATCTAATATTGAAGAAAATTTTGAACTCGATTATGTTCTTTAATTGTTATTAATCTTATTCTCATTCTTAATTAAAACATTGATCTTATTCTTGATAATTATGTTCATTTTCATTTTTATCTCAGTTTTGATCTCAGATTTCAGTTTGAATCTTATAATCTTCGACTTTATCTTGCTCCTAATATTCATCTTAAACTCGATTTTGATCTATGTGGTAATATTGATTTTCAATCTTGATATTAATATTTAAATTTATCTTGATCTTTTAATGATGAGGATGTTGATCTTGATTATGATCCATATTTGATGTTTATCATTTTGCAATCTTAATATAATATTCATTTTGTTCATGATTATGATGTTGATCTTCATTTTAATCATGATTTCAAACTTCATCTTATGATATTTATCTTTATCTTCTTTTTAATCTAAATCTTAAACTCGATTTTGATCTTGTTTGTAAACTTGGTCTTCAATCTTGATGTTGTTATTGATATTCATATTGATCTAATAATGATGAAAATTTTGAACTCGATTATGTTCTTTAATTGTTATTAATCTTATTCTCATTCTTAATTATAACATTGATCTTATTCTTGATAATTATGTTCATTTTCATTTTTATCTCAGTTTTGTTCTCAGATTTCAGGTTTAATCTTATAATCTTCAAGTTTATCTTGCTCCTAGTATTCATCTTAAACTCGATTTTGATCTATGTGGTAATATTGATTTTCAATCTTGTTATTAATATTTATATTTATCTTGATCTTTTAATGATCAGGATGTTGATCTTGATTATGATCCATATTTGATGTTTATCATTTTGGAATCTTAATTTAATATTGATTTTGTTCATGATTATGATGTTGATCTTCATTTTTATCATGATTTCAAACTTCATCTTATGATATTTATCTTTATCTTCTTTTTAATCTTAATCTTAAACTCTATTTTGATTTTGTTTGTATACTTGGTCTTCAATCTTGATATTGTTATTGATATTGATATTGATCTAATAATGATGAAAATTTTTAACTCGATTATGATCTTTAATAGTTATTAATCTTATTCTCATTCTTAATTACAACATTGATCTTATTCTTGATAATTATCTTAATCTTCATTTTGATCTCAGTTTTGATCTCAGATTTCAGTTTTAATCTGATAATCTTCATCTTTATCTTGCTCCTAATATTCATCTTAAACTCGATTTTGATCTCCGTGGTAATATTGATTTTCAATCTTGATATTAATATTAATATTTATCTTGATCTTTTAATGATGAGGATATTGATCTTGATTATGATCCAATATTGATGTTTATCATTTTGCACTCTTAATTTAATATTGATTTTGTTCATGATCATGATGTTGATCTTGATTTTAATTATGATTTCAATCTTTATCTTATGATATTCATCTTTATCTTCTTTTTAATCTTAATCTTAAACTCGATTTTGATCTTGTTTGTAAACTTGGTCTTCAATCTTGATATTGTTAATGATATTGATATTGATCTAATAATGATGAAAATTTTGAACTCGATTATGTTCTTTAATTGTTATTAATCTTATTCTCATTCTTAATTATAACATTGATCTTATTCTTGATAATTATGTTAATTTTCATTTTTATCTCAGTTTTGATCTCAGATTTGAATTTGAATCTTATAATCTTCAACTTTATCTTGCTCCTAATATTCATCTTAAACTCGATTTTGATCTATGTGGTAATATTGATTTTCAATCTTGATATTAATATTTAAATTTATCTTGATCTTTTAATGATGAGGATGTTGATCTTGATTATGATCCATATTAGATGTTTATCATTTTGCAATCTTAATATAATATTCATTTTGTTCATGATTATGATGTTGATCTTCATTTTAATCATGATTTCAAACTTGATCTTATGATATTTATCTTTATCTTCTTTTTAATCAAAATCTTAAACTCGATTTTGATCTTGTTTGTAAACTTGGTCTTCAATCTTGATGTGGTTATTGATATTCATATTGATCTAATAATGATGAAAATTTTGAGCTCGATTATGTTCTTTAATTGTTATTAATCTTATTCTCATTCTTAATTATAACATTGATCTTATTCTTGATAATTATGTTCATTTTCATTTTTATCTCAGTTTTGATCTCAGATTTCAGGTTTAATCTTATAATCTTCAAGTTTATCTTGCTCCTAATATTCATCTTAAACTCGATTTTGATCTATGTGGTAATATTGATTTTCAATCTTGATATTAATATTTATATTTATCTTGATCTTTTAATGATCATGATGTTGATCTTGATTATGATCCATATATGATGTTTATCATTTTGGAATCTTAATTTAATATTGATTTTGTTCATGATTATGATGTTGATCTTCATTTTAATCATGATTTCAAACTTCATGTTCTGATATTTATCTTTATCTTCTTTTTAATCTTAATCTTAAACTCTATTTTGATCTTGTTTGTAAACTTGGTCTTCAATCTTGATATTGTTATTGATATTGATATTGATCTAATAATGATGAAAATTTTTAACTCGTTTATGATCTTTAATAGTTATTAATCTTATTCCCATTCTTAATTACAACATTGATCTTATTCTTGATAATTATCTTAATCTTCATTTTGATCTCAGTTTTGATCTCAGATTTCAGTTTTAATCTGATAATCTTCATCTTTATCTTGCCCCTAATATTCATCTTAAACTCGATTTTGATCTCCGTGGTAATATTGATTTTCAATCCTGATATTAATATTAATATTTATCTTGATCTTTTAATGATGAGGATGTTGTTCTTGATTATGATCCAATATTGATGTTTATCATTTTGCAATCTTAATTTAATATTGATTTTGTTCATGATCATGATGTTGATCTTGATTTTAATTATGATTTCAATCTTTATCTTATGATATTCATCTTTATCTTCTTTTTAATCTTAATCTTAAACTCGATTTTGATCTTGTTTGTAAACTTGGTCTTCAATCTTGATATTGTTATTGATATTGATATTGATCTAATAATGATGAAAATTTTGAACTCGATTATGTTCTTTAATTGTTATTAATCTTATTCTCATTCTTAATTATGACATTGATCTTATTCTTGATAATTATGTTCATTTTCATTTTTATCTCAGTTTTGATCTCAGATTTCAGTTTGAATCTTATAATCTTCGACTTTATCTTGCTCCTAATATTCATCTTAAATTCGATTTTGATCTATGTGGTAATATTGATTTTCAATCTTGATATTAATATTTAAATTTATCTTGATCTTTTAATGATGAGGATGTTGATCTTGATTATGATCCATATTTGATGTTTATCATTTTGCAATCTTAATATAATATTGATTTTGTTCATGATTATGATATTGATCTTCATTTTAATCATGATTTCAAACTTTATCTTATGATATTTATCTTTATCTTCTTTTTAATCTAAATCTTAAACTCGATTTTGATCTTGTTTGTAAACTTGGTCTTCAATCTTGATGTTGTTATTGATATTGATATTGATCTAATAATGATGAAAATTTTGAACTCGATTTATATTCTTTAATTGTTATTAATCTTATTCTCATTCTTAATTATAACATTGATCTTATTCTTGATAATTATATTCATTTTCATTTTTATCTCAGTTTTGATCTCAGATTTCAGGTTTAATCTTATAATCTTCAAGTTTATCTTGCTCCTAATATTCATCTTAAACTCGATTTTGATCTATGTGGTAATATTGATTTTCAATCTTGATATTAATATTTATATTTATCTTGATCTTTTAATGATCAGGATGTTGATCTTGATTATAATCCATATTTGATGTTTATCATTTTGGAATCTTAATTTAATATTGATTTTGTTCATGATTGTGATGTTGATCTTCATTTTAATCATGATTTCAAACTTCATCTTATGATATTTATCTCTATCTTCTTTTTAATCTTAATCTTAAACTCTATTTTGATCTTGTTTGTAAACTTGGTCTTCAATCTTGATATTGTTATTGATATTGATATTGATCCTATAATGATGAAAATTTTTAACTCGTTTATGATCTTTAATAGTTATTAATCTTATTCTCATTCTTAATTACAACATTGATCTTATTCTTGATAATTATCTTAATCTTCATTTTGATCTCAGTTTTGATCTCAGATTTCAGTTTTAATCTGATAATCTTCATCTTTATCTTGCTCCTAATATTCATCTTAAACTCGATTTTGATCTCCGTGGTAATATTGATTTTCAATCCTGATATTAATATTAATATTTATCTTGATCTTTTAATGATGAGGATGTTGATCTTGATTATGATCCAATATTGATGTTTATCATTTTGCAATCTTAATTTAATATTGATTTTGTTCATGATCATGATGTTGATCTTGATTTTAATTATGATTTCAATCTTTATCTTTTGATATTCATCTTTATCTTCTTTTTAATCTTAATCTTAAACTCGATTTTGATCTTGTTTGTAAACTTGGTCTTCAATCTTGATATTGTTATTGATATTGATCTAATAATGATAAAAATTTTGAACTCGATTATATTCTTTAATTGTTATTAATCTTATTCTCATTCTTAATTATAACATTGATCTTATTCTTGATAATTATGTTAATTTTCATTTTTATCTCAGTGTTGATCTCAGATTTCAATTTGAATCTTATAATCTTCAACTTTATCTTGCCCCTAATATTCATCTTAAACTCGATTTTGATCTATGTGGTAATATTGATTTTCAATCTTGATATTAATATTTAAATTTATCTTGATCTTTTAATGATGAGGATGTTGATCTTGATTATGATCCATATTTGATGTTTATCATTTTGCAATCTTAATATAATATTGATTTTGTTCATGATTATGATGTTGATCTTCATTTTAATCATGATTTCAAACTTCATCTTATGATATTTATCTTTATCTTCTTTTTAATCTTAATCTTAAACTCGATTTTGATCTTGTTTGTAAACTTGGTCTTCAATCTTGATATTGTTATTGATATAGATATTGATCTAATAATGATGAAAATTTTTAACTCGATTATGATCTTTAATAGTTATTAATCTTATTCTCATTCTTAATTACAACATTGATCTTATTCTTGATAATTATCTTAATCTTCATTTTGATCTCAGTTTTGATCTCAGATTTCAGTTTTAATCTGATAATCTTCATCTTTATCTTGCTCCTAATATTCATCTTAAACTCGATTTTGATCTCCGTGGTAATATTGATTTTCATTCTTGATATTAATATTAATATTTAACTTGATCTTTTAATGATGAGGATGTTGATCTTGATTATGATCCAATATTGATGTTTATCATTTTGCAATCTTAATTTAATATTGATTTTGTTCATGATCATGATGTTGATCTTGATTTTAATTATGATTTCAATCTTTATCTTATGATATTCATCTTTATCTTCTTTTTAATCTTAATCTTAAACTCGATTTTGATCTTGTTTGTAAACTTGGTCTTCAATCTTGATATTGTTATTGATATTGATATTGATCTAATAATGATGAAAATTTTTAACTCGATTATGATCTTTAATAGTTATTAATCTTATTCTCATTCTTAATTACAACATTGATCTTATTCTTGATAATTATGTACATTTTCTTTTTATCTCAGTTTTGATCTCAGATTTCAGTTTGAATCTTATAATCTTCGACTTTATCTTTCTCCTAATATTCATCTTAAATTCGATTTTGATCTATGTGGTAATATTGATTTTCAATCTTGATATTAATATTTAAATTTATCTTGATCTTTTAATGATGAGGATGTTGATCTTGATTATGATCCATATTTGATGTTTATCATTTTGCAATCTTAATATAATATTGATTTTGTTCATGATTATGATGTTGATCTTCATTTTAATCATGATTTCAAACTTCATCTTATGATATTTATCTTTATCTTCTTTTTAATCTTAATCTTAAACTCGATTTTGATCTTGTTTGTAAACTTGGTCTTCAATCTTGATATTGTTATTGATATTGATATTGATCTAATATTGAAGAAAATTTTGAACTCGATTATGTTCTTTAATTGTTATTAATCTTATTCTCATTCTTAATTAAAACATTGATCTTATTCTTGATAGTTATGTTCATTTTCATTTTTATCTCAGTTTTGATCTCAGATTTCAGTTTGAATCTTATAATCTTCGACTTTATCTTGCTCCTAATATTCATCTTAAACTCGATTTTGATCTATGTGGTAATATTGATTTTCAATCTTGATATTAATATTTATATTTATCTTGATCTTTTAATGATCAGGATGTTGATCTTGATTATGATCCATATTTGATGTTTATCATTTTGGAATCTTAATTTAATATTGATTTTGTTCATGATTATGATGTTGATCTTCATTTTTATCATGATTTCAAACTTCATCTTATGATATTTATCTTTATCTTCTTTTTAATCTTAATCTTAAACTCTATTTTGATTTTGTTTGTAAACTTGGTCTTCAATCTTGATATTGTTATTGATATTGATATTGATCTAATAATGATGAAAATTTTTAACTCGATTATGATCTTTAATAGTTATTAATCTTATTCTCATTCTTAATTACAACATTGATCTTATTCTTGATAATTATCTTAATCTTCATTTTGATCTCAGTTTTGATCTCAGATTTCAGTTTTAATCTGATAATCTTCATCTTTATCTTGCTCCTAATATTCATCTTAAACTCGATTTTGATCTCCGTGGTAATATTGATTTTCAATCTTGATATTAATATTAATATTTATCTTGATCTTTTAATGATGAGGATGTTGATCTTGATTATGATCCAATATTGATGTTTATCATTTTGCAATCTTAATTTAATATTGATTTTGTTCATGATCATGATGTTGATCTTGATTTTAATTATGATTTCAATCTTTATCTTATGATATTCATCTTTATCTTCTTTTTAATCTTAATCTTAAACTCGATTTTGATCTTGTTTGTAAACTTGGTCTTCAATCTTGATATTGTTATTGATATTGATATTGATCTAATAATGATGAAAATTTTTAACTCGATTATGATCTTTAATAGTTATTAATCTTATTCTCATTCTTAATTACAACATTGATCTTATTCTTGATAATTATGTACATTTTCTTTTTATCTCAGTTTTGATCTCAGATTTCAGTTTGAATCTTATAATCTTCGACTTTATCTTTCTCCTAATATTCATCTTAAATTCGATTTTGATCTATGTGGTAATATTGATTTTCAATCTTGATATTAATATTTAAATTTATCTTGATCTTTTAATGATGAGGATGTTGATCTTGATTATGATCCATATTTGATGTTTATCATTTTGCAATCTTAATATAATATTGATTTTGTTCATGATTATGATGTTGATCTTCATTTTAATCATGATTTCAAACTTCATCTTATGATATTTATCTTTATCTTCTTTTTAATCTTAATCTTAAACTCGATTTTGATCTTGTTTGTAAACTTGGTCTTCAATCTTGATATTGTTATTGATATTGATATTGATCTAATATTGAAGAAAATTTTGAACTCGATTATGTTCTTTAATTGTTATTAATCTTATTCTCATTCTTAATTAAAACATTGATCTTATTCTTGATAATTATGTTCATTTTCATTTTTATCTCAGTTTTGATCTCAGATTTCAGTTTGAATCTTATAATCTTCGACTTTATCTTGCTCCTAATATTCATCTTAAACTCGATTTTGATCTATGTGGTAATATTGATTTTCAATCTTGATATTAATATTTAAATTTATCTTGATCTTTTAATGATGAGGATGTTGATCTTGATTATGATCCATATTTGATGTTTATCATTTTGCAATCTTAATATAATATTCATTTTGTTCATGATTATGATGTTGATCTTCATTTTAATCATGATTTCAAACTTCATCTTATGATATTTATCTTTATCTTCTTTTTAATCTAAATCTTAAACTCGATTTTGATCTTGTTTGTAAACTTGGTCTTCAATCTTGATGTTGTTATTGATATTCATATTGATCTAATAATGATGAAAATTTTGAACTCGATTATGTTCTTTAATTGTTATTAATCTTATTCTCATTCTTAATTATAACATTGATCTTATTCTTGATAATTATGTTCATTTTCATTTTTATCTCAGTTTTGTTCTCAGATTTCAGGTTTAATCTTATAATCTTCAAGTTTATCTTGCTCCTAATATTCATCTTAAACTCGATTTTGATCTATGTGGTAATATTGATTTTCAATCTTGTTATTAATATTTATATTTATCTTGATCTTTTAATGATCAGGATGTTGATCTTGATTATGATCCATATTTGATGTTTATCATTTTGGAATCTTAATTTAATATTGATTTTGTTCATGATTATGATGTTGATCTTCATTTTTATCATGATTTCAAACTTCATCTTATGATATTTATCTTTATCTTCTTTTTAATCTTAATCTTAAACCCTATTTTGATTTTGTTTGTAAACTTGGTCTTCAATCTTGATATTGTTATTGATATTGATATTGATCTAATAATGATGAAAATTTTTAACTCGATTATGATCTTTAATAGTTATTAATCTTATTCTCATTCTTAATTACAACATTGATCTTATTCTTGATAATTATCTTAATCTTCATTTTTTTCTCAGTTTTGATCTCAGATTTCAGTTTTAATCTGATAATCTTCATCTTTATCTTGCTCCTAATATTCATCTTAAACTCGATTTTGATCTCCGTGGTAATATTGATTTTCAATCTTGATATTAATATTAATATTTATCTTGATCTTTTAATGATGAGGATGTTGATCTTGATTATGATCCAATATTGATGTTTATCATTTTGCAATCTTAATTTAATATTGATTTTGTTTATGATCATGATGTTGATCTTGATTTTAATTATGATTTCAATCTTTATCTTATGATATTCATCTTTATCTTCTTTTTAATCTTAATCTTAAACTCGATTTTGATCTTGTTTGTAAACTTGGTCTTCAATCTTGATATTGTTATTGATATTGATATTGATCTAATAATGATGAAAATTTTGAACTCGATTATGTTCTTTAATTGTTATTAATCTTATTCTCATTCTTAATTATAACATTGATCTTATTCTTGATAATTATGTTAATTTTCATTTTTATCTCAGTTTTGATCTCAGATTTGAATTTGAATCTTATAATCTTCAACTTTATCTTGCTCCTAATATTCATCTTAAACTCGATTTTGATCTATGTGGTAATATTGATTTTCAATCTTGATATTAATATTTAAATTTATCTTGATCTTTTAATGATGAGGATGTTGATCTTGATTATGATCCATATTTGATGTTTATCATTTTGCAATCTTAATATAATATTCATTTTGTTCATGATTATGATGTTGATCTTCATTTTAATCATGATTTCAAACTTGATCTTATGATATTTATCTTTATCTTCTTTTTAATCTAAATCTTAAACTCGATTTTGATCTTGTTTGTAAACTTGGTCTTCAATCTTGATGTTGTTATTGATATTCATATTGATCTAATAATGATGAAAATTTTGAGCTCGATTATGTTCTTTAATTGTTATTAATCTTATTCTCATTCTTAATTATAACATTGATCTTATTCTTGATAATTATGTTCATTTTCATTTTTATCTCAGTTTTGATCTCAGATTTCAGGTTTAATCTTATAATCTTCAAGTTTATCTTGCTCCTAATATTCATCTTAAACTCGATTTTGATCTATGTGGTAATATTGATTTTCAATCTTGATATTAATATTTATATTTATCTTGATCTTTTAATGATCATGATGTTGATCTTGATTATGATCCATATATGATGTTTATCATTTTGGAATCTTAATTTAATATTGATTTTGTTCATGATTATGATGTTGATCTTCATTTTAATCATGATTTCAAACTTCATGTTCTGATATTTATCTTTATCTTCTTTTTAATCTTAATCTTAAACTCTATTTTGATCTTGTTTGTAAACTTGGTCTTCAATCTTGATATTGTTATTGATATTGATATTGATCTAATAATGATGAAAATTTTTAACTCGTTTATGATCTTTAATAGTTATTAATCTTATTCCCATTCTTAATTACAACATTGATCTTATTCTTGATAATTATCTTAATCTTCATTTTGATCTCAGTTTTGATCTCAGATTTCAGTTTTAATCTGATAATCTTCATCTTTATCTTGCCCCTAATATTCATCTTAAACTCGATTTTGATCTCCGTGGTAATATTGATTTTCAATCCTGATATTAATATTAATATTTATCTTGATCTTTTAATGATGAGGATGTTGTTCTTGATTATGATCCAATATTGATGTTTATCATTTTGCAATCTTAATTTAATATTGATTTTGTTCATGATCATGATGTTGATCTTGATTTTAATTATGATTTCAATCTTTATCTTATGATATTCATCTTTATCTTCTTTTTAATCTTAATATTAAACTCGATTTTGATCTTGTTTGTAAACTTGGTCTTCAATCTTGATATTGTTATTGATATTGATATTGATCTAATAATGATGAAAATTTTGAACTCGATTATGTTCTTTAATTGTTATTAATCTTATTCTCATTCTTAATTATGACATTGATCTTATTCTTGATAATTATGTTCATTTTCATTTTTATCTCAGTTTTGATCTCAGATTTCAGTTTGAATCTTATAATCTTCGACTTTATCTTGCTCCTAATATTCATCTTAAATTCGATTTTGATCTATGTGGTAATATTGATTTTCAATCTTGATATTAATATTTAAATTTATCTTGATCTTTTAATGATGAGGATGTTGATCTTGATTATGATCCATATTTGATGTTTATCATTTTGCAATCTTAATATAATATTGATTTTGTTCATGATTATGATGTTGATCTTCATTTTAATCATGATTTCAAACTTCATCTTATGATATTTATCTTTATCTTCTTTTTAATCTTAATCTTAAACTCGATTTTGATCTTGTTTGTAAACTTGGTCTTCAATCTTGATATTGTTATTGATATTGATATTGATCTAATAATGATGAAAATTTTTAACTCGATTATGATCTTTAATAGTTATTAATCTTATTCTCATTCTTAATTACAACATTGATCTTATTCTTGATAATTATCTTAATCTTCATTTTGATCTCAGTTTTGATCTCAGATTTCAGTTTTAATCTGATAATCTTCATCTTTATCTTGCTCCTAATATTCATCTTAAACTCGATTTTGATCTCCGTGGTAATATTGATTTTCAATCTTGATATTAATATTTATATTTATCTTGATCTTTTAATGATCAGGATGTTGATCTTGATTATAATCCATATTTGATGTTTATCATTTTGGAATCTTAATTTAATATTGATTTTGTTCATGATTATGATGTTGATCTTCATTTTAATCATGATTTCAAACTTCATCTTATGATATTTATCTTATCTTCTTTTTAATCTTAATCTTAAACTCTATTTTGATCTTGTTTGTAAACTTGGTCTTCAATCTTGATATTGTTATTGATATTGATATTGATCTAATAATGATGAAAATTTTGAACTCGATTTATGATCTTTAATAGTTATTAATCTTATTCTCATTCTTAATTACAACATTGATCTTATTCTTGATAATTATCTTAATCTTCATTTTGATCTCAGTTTTGATCTCAGATTTCAGTTTTAATCTGATAATCTTCATCTTTATCTTGCTCCTAATATTCATCTTAAACTCGATTTTGATCTCCGTGGTAATATTGATTTTCAATCCTGATATTAATATTAATATTTATCTTGATCTTTTAATGATGAGGATGTTGATCTTGATTATGATCCAATATTGATGTTTATCATTTTGCAATCTTAATTTAATATTGATTTTGTTCATGATCATGATGTTGATCTTGATTTTAATTATGATTTCAATCTTTATCTTATGATATTCATCTTTATCTTCTTTTTAATCTTAATCTTAAACTCGATTTTGATCTTGTTTGTAAACTTGGTCTTCAATCTTGATATTGTTATTGATATTGATCTAATAATGATAAAAATTTTGAACTCGATTATGTTCTTTAATTGTTATTAATCTTATTCTCATTCTTAATTATAACATTGATCTTATTCTTGATAATTATGTTAATTTTCATTTTTATCTCAGTGTTGATCTCAGATTTCAATTTGAATCTTATAATCTTCAACTTTATCTTGCCCCTAATATTCATCTTAAACTCGATTTTGATCTATGTGGTAATATTGATTTTCAATCTTGATATTAATATTTAAATTTATCTTGATCTTTTAATGATGAGGATGTTGATCTTGATTATGATCCATATTTGATGTTTATCATTTTGCAATCTTAATATAATATTGATTTTGTTCATGATTATGATGTTGATCTTCATTTTAATCATGATTTCAAACTTCATCTTATGATATTTATCTTTATCTTCTTTTTAATCTTAATCTTAAACTCGATTTTGATCTTGTTTGTAAACTTGGTCTTCAATCTTGATATTGTTATTGATATAGATATTGATCTAATAATGATGAAAATTTTTTAACTCGATTATGATCTTTAATAGTTATTAATCTTATTCTCATTCTTAATTACAACATTGATCTTATTCTTGATAATTATCTTAATCTTCATTTTGATCTCAGTTTTGATCTCAGATTTCAGTTTTAATCTGATAATCTTCATCTTTATCTTGCTCCTAATATTCATCTTAAACTCGATTTTGATCTCCGTGGTAATATTGATTTTCATTCTTGATATTAATATTAATATTTATCTTGATCTTTTAATGATGAGGATGTTGATCTTGATTATGATCCAATATTGATGTTTATCATTTTGCAATCTTAATTTAATATTGATTTTGTTCATGATCATGATGTTGATCTTGATTTTAATTATGATTTCAATCTTTATCTTATGATATTCATCTTTATCTTCTTTTTAATCTTAATCTTAAACTCGATTTTGATCTTGTTTGTAAACTTGGTCTTCAATCTTGATATTGTTATTGATATTGATATTGATCTAATAATGATGAAAATTTTGAACTCGATTATGTTCTTTAATTGTTATTAATCTTATTCTCATTCTTAATTATAACATTGATCTTATTCTTGATAATTATGTTAATTTTCATTTTTATCTCAGTTTTGATCTCAGATTTGAATTTGAATCTTATAATCTTCAACTTTATCTTGCTCCTAATATTCATCTTAAACTCGATTTTGATCTATGTGGTAATATTGATTTTCAATCTTGATATTAATATTTAAATTTATCTTGATCTTTTAATGATGAGGATGTTGATCTTGATTATGATCCATATTTGATGTTTATCATTTTGCAATCTTAATATAATATTCATTTTGTTCATGATTATGATGTTGATCTTCATTTTAATCATGATTTCAAACTTTATCTTATGATATTTATCTTTATCTTCTTTTTAATCTAAATCTTAAACTCGATTTTGATCTTGTTTGTAAACTTGGTCTTCAATCTTGATGTTGTTATTGATATTGATATTGATCTAATAATGATGAAAATTTTGAACTCGATTATGTTCTTTAATTGTTATTAATCTTATTCTCATTCTTAATTATAACATTGATCTTATTCTTGATAATTATGTTCATATTCATTTTTATCTCAGTTTTGATCTCAGATTTCAGTTTTAATCTTATAATCTTCAAGTTTTATCTTGCTCCTAATATTCATCTTAAACTCGATTTTGATCTATGTGGTAATATTGATTTTCAATTTTGATATTAATATTTATATTTATCTTGATCTTTTAATGATGAGGATGTTGATCTTGATTATGATCCAATATTGATGTTTATCATTTTGCAATCTTAATTTAATATTGATTTTGTTCATGATCATGATGTTGATCTTGATTTTAATTATGATTTCAATCTTTATCTTATTATATTCATCTTTATCTTCTTTTTAATCTTAATCTTAAACTCGATTTTGATCTTGTTTGTAAACTTGGTCTTCAATCTTGATATTGTTATTGATATTGATATTGATCTAATAATGATGAAAATTTTGAACTCGATTTATGTTCTTTAATTGTTATTAATCTTATTCTCATTCTTAATTATAACATTGATCTTATTCTTGATAATTATATTCATTTTCATTTTTATCTCAGTTTTGATCTCAGATTTCAGGTTTAATCTTATAATCTTCAAGTTTATCTTGCTCCTAATATTCATCTTAAACTCGATTTTGATCTATGTGGTAATATTGATTTTCAATCTTGATATTAATATTTATATTTATCTTGATCTTTTAATGATCAGGATGTTGATCTTGATTATAATCCATATTTGATGTTTATCATTTTGGAATCTTAATTTAATATTGATTTTGTTCATGATTATGATGTTGATCTTCATTTTAATCATGATTTCAAACTTCATCTTATGATATTTATCTTTATCTTCTTTTTAATCTTAATCTTAAACTCTATTTTGATCTTGTTTGTAAACTTGGTCTTCAATCTTGATATTGTTATTGATATTGATATTGATCTAATAATGATGAAAATTTTTAACTCGTTTATGATCTTAAATAGTTATTAATCTTATTCTCATTCTTAATTACAACATTGATCTTATTCTTGATAATTATCTTAATCTTCATTTTGATCTCAGTTTTGATCTCAGATTTCAGTTTTAATCTGATAATCTTCATCTTTATCTTGCTCCTAATATTCATCTTAAACTCGATTTTGATCTCCGTGGTAATATTGATTTTCAATCCTGATATTAATATTAATATTTATCTTGATCTTTTAATGATGAGGATGTTGATCTTGATTATGATCCAATATTGATGTTTATCATTTTGCAATCTTAATTTAATATTGATTTTGTTCATGATCATGATGTTGATCTTGATTTTAATTATGATTTCAATCTTTATCTTATGATATTCATCTTTATCTTCTTTTTAATCTTAATCTTAAACTCGATTTTGATCTTGTTTGTAAACTTGGTCTTCAATCTTGATATTGTTATTGATATTGATCTAATAATGATAAAAATTTTGAACTCGATTATGTTCTTTAATTGTTATTAATCTTATTCTCATTCTTAATTATAACATTGATCTTATTCTTGATAATTATGTTAATTTTCATTTTTATCTCAGTGTTGATCTCAGATTTCAATTTGAATCTTATAATCTTCAACTTTATCTTGCCCCTAATATTCATCTTAAACTCGATTTTGATCTATGTGGTAATATTGATTTTCAATCTTGATATTAATATTTAAATTTATCTTGATCTTTTAATGATGAGGATGTTGATCTTGATTATGATCCATATTTGATGTTTATCATTTTGCAATCTTAATATAATATTGATTTTGTTCATGATTATGATGTTGATCTTCATTTTAATCATGATTTCAAACTTCATCTTATGATATTTATCTTTATCTTCTTTTTAATCTTAATCTTAAACTCGATTTTGATCTTGTTTGTAAACTTGGTCTTCAATCTTGATATTGTTATTGATATAGATATTGATCTAATAATGATGAAAATTTTTAACTCGATTATGATCTTTAATAGTTATTAATCTTATTCTCATTCTTAATTACAACATTGATCTTATTCTTGATAATTATCTTAATCTTCATTTTGATCTCAGTTTTGATCTCAGATTTCAGTTTTAATCTGATAATCTTCATCTTTATCTTGCTCCTAATATTCATCTTAAACTCGATTTTGATCTCCGTGGTAATATTGATTTTCATTCTTGATATTAATATTAATATTTATCTTGATCTTTTAATGATGAGGATGTTGATCTTGATTATGATCCAATATTGATGTTTATCATTTTGCAATCTTAATTTAATATTGATTTTGTTCATGATCATGATGTTGATCTTGATTTTAATTATGATTTCAATCTTTATCTTATGATATTCATCTTTATCTTCTTTTTAATCTTAATCTTAAACTCGATTTTGATCTTGTTTGTAAACTTGGTCTTCAATCTTGATATTGTTATTGATATTGATATTGATCTAATAATGATGAAAATTTTGAACTCGATTATGTTCTTTAATTGTTATTAATCTTATTCTCATTCTTAATTATAACATTGATCTTATTCTTGATAATTATGTTAATTTTCATTTTTATCTCAGTTTTGATCTCAGATTTGAATTTGAATCTTATAATCTTCAACTTTATCTTGCTCCTAATATTCATCTTAAACTCGATTTTGATCTATGTGGTAATATTGATTTTCAATCTTGATATTAATATTTAAATTTATCTTGATCTTTTAATGATGAGGATGTTGATCTTGATTATGATCCATATTTGATGTTTATCATTTTGCAATCTTAATATAATATTCATTTTGTTCATGATTATGATGTTGATCTTCATTTTAATCATGATTTCAAACTTTATCTTATGATATTTATCTTTATCTTCTTTTTAATCTAAATCTTAAACTCGATTTTGATCTTGTTTGTAAACTTGGTCTTCAATCTTGATGTTGTTATTGATATTGATATTGATCTAATAATGATGAAAATTTTGAACTCGATTATGTTCTTTAATTGTTATTAATCTTATTCTCATTCTTAATTATAACATTGATCTTATTCTTGATAATTATGTTCATATTCATTTTTATCTCAGTTTTGATCTCAGATTTCAGTTTTAATCTTATAATCTTCAAGTTTTATCTTGCTCCTAATATTCATCTTAAACTCGATTTTAATCTATGTGGTAATATTGATTTTCAATTTTGATATTAATATTTATATTTATCTTGATCTTTTAATGATGAGGATGTTGATCTTGATTATGATCCAATATTGATGTTTATCATTTTGCAATCTTAATTTAATATTGATTTTGTTCATGATCATGATGTTGATCTTGATTTTAATTATGATTTCAATCTTTATCTTATTATATTCATCTTTATCTTCTTTTTAATCTTAATCTTAAACTCGATTTTGATCTTGTTTGTAAACTTGGTCTTCAATCTTGATATTGTTATTGATATTGATATTGATCTAATAATGATGAAAATTTTGAACTCGATTTATGTTCTTTAATTATTATTAATCTTATTCTCATTCTTAATTATAACATTGATCTTATTCTTGATAATTATATTCATTTTCATTTTTATCTCAGTTTTGATCTCAGATTTCAGGTTTAATCTTATAATCTTCAAGTTTATCTTGCTCCTAATATTCATCTTAAACTCGATTTTGATCTATGTGGTAATATTGATTTTCAATCTTGATATTAATATTTATATTTATCTTGATCTTTTAATGATCAGGATGTTGATCTTGATTATAATCCATATTTGATGTTTATCATTTTGGAATCTTAATTTAATATTGATTTTGTTCATGATTATGATGTTGATCTTCATTTTAATCATGATTTCAAACTTCATATTATGATATTTATCTTTATCTTCTTTTTAATCTTAATCTTAAACTCTATTTTGATCTTGTTTGTAAACTTGGTCTTCAATCTTGATATTGTTATTGATATTGATATTGATCCTATAATGATGAAAATTTTTAACTCGTTTATGATCTTTAATAGTTATTAATCTTATTCTCATTCTTAATTACAACATTGATCTTATTCTTGATAATTATCTTAATCTTCATTTTGATCTCAGTTTTGATCTCAGATTTCAGTTTTAATCTGATAATCTTCATCTTTATCTTGCTCCTAATATTCATCTTAAACTCGATTTTGATCTCCGTGGTAATATTGATTTTCAATCCTGATATTAATATTAATATTTATCTTGATCTTTTAATGATGAGGATGTTGATCTTGATTATGATCCAATATTGATGTTTATCATTTTGCAATCTTAATTTAATATTGATTTTGTTCATGATCATGATGTTGATCTTGATTTTAATTATGATTTCAATCTTTATCTTATGATATTCATCTTTATCTTCTTTTTAATCTTAATCTTAAACTCGATTTTGATCTTGTTTGTAAACTTGGTCTTCAATCTTGATATTGTTATTGATATTGATCTAATAATGATAAAAATTTTGAACTCGATTATGTTCTTTAATTGTTATTAATCTTATTCTCATTCTTAATTATAACATTGATCTTATTCTTGATAATTATGTTAATTTTCATTTTTATCTCAGTGTTGATCTCAGATTTCAATTTGAATCTTATAATCTTCAACTTTATCTTGCCCCTAATATTCATCTTAAACTCGATTTTGATCTATGTGGTAATATTGATTTTCAATCTTGATATTAATATTTAAATTTATCTTGATCTTTTAATGATGAGGATGTTGATCTTGATTATGATCCATATTTGATGTTTATCATTTTGCAATCTTAATTTAATATTGATTTTGTTCATGATTATGATGTTGATCTTCATTTTAATCATGATTTCAAACTTCATCTTATGATATTTATCTTTATCTTCTTTTTAATCTTAATCTTAAACTCGATTTTGATCTTGTTTGTAAACTTGGTCTTCAATCTTGATATTGTTATTGATATAGATATTGATCTAATAATGATGAAAATTTTTAACTCGATTATGATCTTTAATAGTTATTAATCTTATTCTCATTCTTAATTACAACATTGATCTTATTCTTGATAATTATCTTAATCTTCATTTTGATCTCAGTTTTGATCTCAGATTTCAGTTTTAATCTGATAATCTTCATCTTTATCTTGCTCCTAATATTCATCTTAAACTCGATTTTGATCTCCGTGGTAATATTGATTTTCATTCTTGATATTAATATTAATATTTATCTTGATCTTTTAATGATGAGGATGTTGATCTTGATTATGATCCAATATTGATGTTTATCATTTTGCAATCTTAATTTAATATTGATTTTGTTCATGATCATGATGTTGATCTTGATTTTAATTATGATTTCAATCTTTATCTTATTATATTCATCTTTATCTTCTTTTTAATCTTAATCTTAAACTCGATTTTGATCTTGTTTGTAAACTTGGTCTTCAATCTTGATATTGTTATTGATATTGATATTGATCTAATAATGATGAAAATTTTGAACTCGATTTATGTTCTTTAATTATTATTAATCTTATTCTCATTCTTAATTATAACATTGATCTTATTCTTGATAATTATATTCATTTTCATTTTTATCTCAGTTTTGATCTCAGATTTCAGGTTTAATCTTATAATCTTCAAGTTTATCTTGCTCCTAATATTCATCTTAAACTCGATTTTGATCTATGTGGTAATATTGATTTTCAATCTTGATATTAATATTTATATTTATCTTGATCTTTTAATGATCAGGATGTTGATCTTGATTATAATCCATATTTGATGTTTATCATTTTGGAATCTTAATTTAATATTGATTTTGTTCATGATTATGATGTTGATCTTCATTTTAATCATGATTTCAAACTTCATATTATGATATTTATCTTTATCTTCTTTTTAATCTTAATCTTAAACTCTATTTTGATCTTGTTTGTAAACTTGGTCTTCAATCTTGATATTGTTATTGATATTGATATTGATCCTATAATGATGAAAATTTTTAACTCGTTTATGATCTTTAATAGTTATTAATCTTATTCTCATTCTTAATTACAACATTGATCTTATTCTTGATAATTATCTTAATCTTCATTTTGATCTCAGTTTTGATCTCAGATTTCAGTTTTAATCTGATAATCTTCATCTTTATCTTGCTCCTAATATTCATCTTAAACTCGATTTTGATCTCCGTGGTAATATTGATTTTCAATCCTGATATTAATATTAATATTTATCTTGATCTTTTAATGATGAGGATGTTGATCTTGATTATGATCCAATATTGATGTTTATCATTTTGCAATCTTAATTTAATATTGATTTTGTTCATGATCATGATGTTGATCTTGATTTTAATTATGATTTCAATCTTTATCTTATGATATTCATCTTTATCTTCTTTTTAATCTTAATCTTAAACTCGATTTTGATCTTGTTTGTAAACTTGGTCTTCAATCTTGATATTGTTATTGATATTGATCTAATAATGATAAAAATTTTGAACTCGATTATGTTCTTTAATTGTTATTAATCTTATTCTCATTCTTAATTATAACATTGATCTTATTCTTGATAATTATGTTAATTTTCATTTTTATCTCAGTGTTGATCTCAGATTTCAATTTGAATCTTATAATCTTCAACTTTATCTTGCCCCTAATATTCATCTTAAACTCGATTTTGATCTATGTGGTAATATTGATTTTCAATCTTGATATTAATATTTAAATTTATCTTGATCTTTTAATGATGAGGATGTTGATCTTGATTATGATCCATATTTGATGTTTATCATTTTGCAATCTTAATTTAATATTGATTTTGTTCATGATTATGATGTTGATCTTCATTTTAATCATGATTTCAAACTTCATCTTATGATATTTATCTTTATCTTCTTTTTAATCTTAATCTTAAACTCGATTTTGATCTTGTTTGTAAACTTGGTCTTCAATCTTGATATTGTTATTGATATAGATATTGATCTAATAATGATGAAAATTTTTAACTCGATTATGATCTTTAATAGTTATTAATCTTATTCTCATTCTTAATTACAACATTGATCTTATTCTTGATAATTATCTTAATCTTCATTTTGATCTCAGTTTTGATCTCAGATTTCAGTTTTAATCTGATAATCTTCATCTTTATCTTGCTCCTAATATTCATCTTAAACTCGATTTTGATCTCCGTGGTAATATTGATTTTCATTCTTGATATTAATATTAATATTTATCTTGATCTTTTAATGATGAGGATGTTGATCTTGATTATGATCCAATATTGATGTTTATCATTTTGCAATCTTAATTTAATATTGATTTTGTTCATGATCATGATGTTGATCTTGATTTTAATTATGATTTCAATCTTTATCTTATTATATTCATCTTTATCTTCTTTTTAATCTTAATCTTAAACTCGATTTTGATCTTGTTTGTAAACTTGGTCTTCAATCTTGATATTGTTATTGATATTGATATTGATCTAATAATGATGAAAATTTTGAACTCGATTTATGTTCTTTAATTATTATTAATCTTATTCTCATTCTTAATTATAACATTGATCTTATTCTTGATAATTATATTCATTTTCATTTTTATCTCAGTTTTGATCTCAGATTTCAGGTTTAATCTTATAATCTTCAAGTTTATCTTGCTCCTAATATTCATCTTAAACTCGATTTTGATCTATGTGGTAATATTGATTTTCAATCTTGATATTAATATTTATATTTATCTTGATCTTTTAATGATCAGGATGTTGATCTTGATTATAATCCATATTTGATGTTTATCATTTTGGAATCTTAATTTAATATTGATTTTGTTCATGATTATGATGTTGATCTTCATTTTAATCATGATTTCAAACTTCATATTATGATATTTATCTTTATCTTCTTTTTAATCTTAATCTTAAACTCTATTTTGATCTTGTTTGTAAACTTGGTCTTCAATCTTGATATTGTTATTGATATTGATATTGATCCTATAATGATGAAAATTTTTAACTCGTTTATGATCTTTAATAGTTATTAATCTTATTCTCATTCTTAATTACAACATTGATCTTATTCTTGATAATTATCTTAATCTTCATTTTGATCTCAGTTTTGATCTCAGATTTCAGTTTTAATCTGATAATCTTCATCTTTATCTTGCTCCTAATATTCATCTTAAACTCGATTTTGATCTCCGTGGTAATATTGATTTTCAATCCTGATATTAATATTAATATTTATCTTGATCTTTTAATGATGAGGATGTTGATCTTGATTATGATCCAATATTGATGTTTATCATTTTGCAATCTTAATTTAATATTGATTTTGTTCATGATCATGATGTTGATCTTGATTTTAATTATGATTTCAATCTTTATCTTATGATATTCATCTTTATCTTCTTTTTAATCTTAATCTTAAACTCGATTTTGATCTTGTTTGTAAACTTGGTCTTCAATCTTGATATTGTTATTGATATTGATCTAATAATGATAAAAATTTTGAACTCGATTATGTTCTTTAATTGTTATTAATCTTATTCTCATTCTTAATTATAACATTGATCTTATTCTTGATAATTATGTTAATTTTCATTTTTATCTCAGTGTTGATCTCAGATTTCAATTTGAATCTTATAATCTTCAACTTTATCTTGCCCCTAATATTCATCTTAAACTCGATTTTGATCTATGTGGTAATATTGATTTTCAATCTTGATATTAATATTTAAATTTATCTTGATCTTTTAATGATGAGGATGTTGATCTTGATTATGATCCATATTTGATGTTTATCATTTTGCAATCTTAATTTAATATTGATTTTGTTCATGATTATGATGTTGATCTTCATTTTAATCATGATTTCAAACTTCATCTTATGATATTTATCTTTATCTTCTTTTTAATCTTAATCTTAAACTCGATTTTGATCTTGTTTGTAAACTTGGTCTTCAATCTTGATATTGTTATTGATATAGATATTGATCTAATAATGATGAAAATTTTTAACTCGATTATGATCTTTAATAGTTATTAATCTTATTCTCATTCTTAATTACAACATTGATCTTATTCTTGATAATTATCTTAATCTTCATTTTGATCTCAGTTTTGATCTCAGATTTCAGTTTTAATCTGATAATCTTCATCTTTATCTTGCTCCTAATATTCATCTTAAACTCGATTTTGATCTCCGTGGTAATATTGATTTTCATTCTTGATATTAATATTAATATTTATCTTGATCTTTTAATGATGAGGATTTTGATCTTGATTATGATCCAATATTGATGTTTATCATTTTGCAATCTTAATTTAATATTGATTTTGTTCATGATCATGATGTTGATCTTGATTTTAATTATGATTTCAATCTTTATCTTATGATATTCATCTTTATCTTCTTTTTAATCTTAATCTTAAACTCGATTTTGATCTTGTTTGTAAACTTGGTCTTCAATCTTGATATTGTTATTGATATTGATATTGATCTAATAATGATGAAAATTTTGAACTCGATTATGTTCTTTAATTGTTATTAATCTTATTCTCATTCTTAATTATAACATTGATCTTATTCTTGATAATTATGTTAATTTTCATTTTTATCTCAGTTTTGATCTCAGATTTGAATTTGAATCTTATAATCTTCAACTTTATCTTGCTCCTAATATTCATCTTAAACTCGATTTTGATCTATGTGGTAATATTGATTTTCAATCTTGATATTAATATTTAAATTTATCTTGATCTTTTAATGATGAGGATGTTGATCTTGATTATGATCCATATTTGATGTTTATCATTTTGCAATCTTAATATAATATTCATTTTGTTCATGATTATGATGTTGATCTTCATTTTAATCATGATTTCAAACTTTATCTTATGATATTTATCTTTATCTTCTTTTTAATCTAAATCTTAAACTCGATTTTGATCTTGTTTGTAAACTTGGTCTTCAATCTTGATGTTGTTATTGATATTGATATTGATCTAATAATGATGAAAATTTTGAACTCGATTATGTTCTTTAATTGTTATTAATCTTATTCTCATTCTTAATTATAACATTGATCTTATTCTTGATAATTATGTTCATATTCATTTTTATCTCAGTTTTGATCTCAGATTTCAGTTTTAATCTTATAATCTTCAAGTTTTATCTTGCTCCTAATATTCATCTTAAACTCGATTTTGATCTATGTGGTAATATTGATTTTCAATTTTGATATTAATATTTATATTTATCTTGATCTTTTAATGATGAGGATGTTGATCTTGATTATGATCCATATTTGATGTTTATCATTTTGCAATCTTAATATAATATTCATTTTGTTCATGATTATGATGTTGATCTTCATTTTAATCATGATTTCAAACTTTATCTTATGATATTTATCTTTATCTTCTTTTTAATCTAAATCTTAAACTCGATTTTGATCTTGTTTGTAAACTTGGTCTTCAATCTTGATGTTGTTATTGATATTGATATTGATCTAATAATGATGAAAATTTTGAACTCGATTATGTTCTTTAATTGTTATTAATCTTATTCTCATTCTTAATTAAAACATTGATCTTATTCTTAATAATTATGTTCATTTTCATTTTTATCTCAGTTTTGATCTCAGATTTCAGTTTGAATCTTATAATCTTCGACTTTATCTTGCTCCTAATATTCATCTTAAACTCGATTTTGATCTATGTGGTAATATTGATTTTCAATCTTGATATTAATATTTAAATTTATCTTGATCTTTTAATGATGAGGATGTTGATCTTGATTATGATCCATATTTGATGTTTATCACTTTGCAATCTTAATATAATATTCATTTTGTTCATGATTATGATGTTGTTCTTCATTTTAATCATGATTTCAAACTTCATCTTATGATATTTATCTTTATCTTCTTTTTAATCTTAATCTTAAACTCGATTTTGATCTTGTTTGTAAACTTGGTCTTCAATCTTGATATTGTTATTGATATTGATATTGATCTAATAATGATGAAAATTTTGAACTCGATTATGTTCTTTAATTGTTATTAATCTTATTCTCATTCTTAATTAAAACATTGATCTTATTCTTGATAATTATGTTCATTTTCATTTTTATCTCAGTTTTGATCTCAGATTTCAGGTTTAATCTTATAATCTTCAAGTTTATCTTGCTCCTAATATTCATCTTAAACTCGATTTTGATCTATGTGGTAATATTGATTTTCAATCTTGATATTAATATTTAAATTTATCTTGATCTTTTAATGATCAGGATGTTGATCTTGATTATGATCCATATTTGATGTTTATCATTTTGGAATCTTAATTTAATATTGATTTTGTTCATGATTATGATGTTGATCTTCATTTTAATCATGATTTCAAACTTCATCTTATGATATTTATCTTTATCTTCTTTTTAATCTTAATCTTAAACTCTATTTTGATCTTGTTTGTAAACTTGGTCTTCAATCTTGATATTGTTATTGATATTGATATTGATCTAATAATGATGAAAATTTTTAACTCGTTTATGATCTTTAATAGTTATTAATCTTATTCTCATTCTTAATTACAACATTGATCTTATTCCTGATAATTATCTTAATCTTCATTTTGATCTCAGTTTTGATCTCAGATTTCAGTTTTAATCTGATAATCTTCATCTTTATCTTGCTCCTAATATTCATCTTAAACTCGATTTTGATCTCCGTGGTAATATTGATTTTCAATCCTGATATTAATATTAATATTTATCTTGATCTTTTAATGATGAGGATGTTGATCTTGATTATGATCCAATATTGATGTTTATCATTTTGCAATCTTAATTTAATATTGATTTTGTTCATGATCATGATGTTGATCTTGATTTTAATTATGATTTCAATCTTTATCTTATGATATTCATCTTTATCTTCTTTTTAATCTTAATCTTAAACTCGATTTTGATCTTGTTTGTAAACTTGGTCTTCAATCTTGATATTGTTATTGATATTGATCTAATAATGATGAAAATTTTGAACTCGATTATGTTCTTTAATTGTTATTAATCTTATTCTCATTCTTAATTATAACATTGATCTTATTCTTGATAATTATGTTAATTTTCATTTTTATCTCAGTTTTGATCTCAGATTTCAATTTGAATCTTATAATCTTCAACTTTATCTTGCTCATAATATTCATCTTAAACTCGATTTTGATCTATGTGGTAATATTGATTTTCAATCTTGATATTAATATTTAAATTTATCTTGATCTTTTAATGATGAGGATGTTGATCTTGATTATGATCCATATTTGATGTTTATCATTTTGCAATCTTAATATAATATTGATTTTGTTCATGATTATGATGTTGATCTTCATTTTAATCATGATTTCAAACTTCATCTTATGATATTTATCTTTATCTTCTTTTTAATCTTAATCTTAAACTCGATTTTGATCTTGTTTGTAAACTTGGTCTTCAATCTTGATATTGTTATTGATATTGATATTGATCTAATAATGATGAAAATTTTTAACTCGTTTATGATCTTTAATAGTTATTAATCTTATTCTCATTCTTAATTACAACATTGATCTTATTCCTGATAATTATCTTAATCTTCATTTTGATCTCAGTTTTGATCTCAGATTTCAGTTTTAATCTGATAATCTTCATCTTTATCTTGCTCCTAATATTCATCTTAAACTCGATTTTGATCTCCGTGGTAATATTGATTTTCAATCCTGATATTAATATTAATATTTATCTTGATCTTTTATTGATGAGGATGTTGATCTTGATTATGATCCAATATTGATGTTTATCATTTTGCAATCTTAATTTAATATTGATTTTGTTCATGATCATGATGTTGATCTTGATTTTAATTATGATTTCAATCTTTATCTTATGATATTCATCTTTATCTTCTTTTTAATCTTAATCTTAAACTCGATTTTGATCTTGTTTGTAAACTTGGTCTTCAATCTTGATATTGTTATTGATATTGATCTAATAATGATGAAAATTTTGAACTCGATTATGTTCTTTAATTGTTATTAATCTTATTCTCATTCTTAATTATAACATTGATCTTATTCTTGATAATTATGTTAATTTTCATTTTTATCTCAGTTTTGATCTCAGATTTCAATTTGAATCTTATAATCTTCAACTTTATCTTGCTCATAATATTCATCTTAAACTCGATTTTGATCTATGTGGTAATATTGATTTTCAATCTTGATATTAATATTTAAATTTATCTTGATCTTTTAATGATGAGGATGTTGATCTTGATTATGATCCATATTTGATGTTTATCATTTTGCAATCTTAATATAATATTGATTTTGTTCATGATTATGATGTTGATCTTCATTTTAATCATGATTTCAAACTTCATCTTATGATATTTATCTTTATCTTCTTTTTAATCTTAATCTTAAACTCGATTTTGATCTTGTTTGTAAACTTGGTCTTCAATCTTGATATTGTTATTGATATTGATATTGATCTAATAATGATGAAAATTTTTAACTCGATTATGATCTTTAATAGTTATTAATCTTATTCTCATTCTTAATTACAACATTGATCTTATTCTTGATAATTATCTTAATCTTCATTTTGATCTCAGTTTTGATCTCAGATTTTAGTTTTAATCTGATAATCTTCATCTTTATCTTGCTCCTAATATTCATCTTAAACTCGATTTTGATCTCCGTGGTAATACTGATTTTCAATCTTGATATTAATATTAATATTTATCTTGATCTTTTAATGATGAGGATGTTGATCTTGATTATGATCCAATATTGATGTTTATCATTTTGCAATCTTAATTTAATATTGATTTTGTTCATGATCATGATGTTGATCTTGATTTTAATTATGATTTCAATCTTTATCTTATGATATTCATCTTTATCTTCTTTTTAATCTTAATCTTAAACTCGATTTTGATCTTGTTTGTAAACTTGGTCTTCAATCTTGATATTGTTATTGATATTGATATTGATCTAATAATGATGAAAATTTTGAAATCGATTATGTTCTTTAATTGTTATTAATCTTATTCTCATTCTTAATTACAACATTGATCTTATTCTTGATAATTATCTTAATCTTCATTTTGATCTCAGTTTTGATCTCAGATTTCAGTTTTAATCTGATAATCTTCATCTTTATCTTGCTCCTAATATTCATCTTAAACTCGATTTTGATCTCCGTGGTAATATTGATTTTCAATCTTGATATTAATATTAATATTTATCTTGATCTTTTAATGATGAGGATGTTGATCTTGATTATGATCCAATATTGATGTTTATCATTTTGCAATCTTAATTTAATATTGATTTTGTTCATGATCATGATGTTGATCTTGATTTTAATAATGATTTCAATCTTTATCTTATGATATTCATCTTTATCTTCTTTTTAATCTTAATCTTAAACTCGATTTTGATCTTGTTTGTAAACTTGGTCTTCAATCTTGATATTGTTATTGATATTGATATTGATCTAATAATGATGAAAATTTTGAACTCGATTATGTTCTTTAATTGTTATTAATCTTATTCTCATTCTTAATTATAACATTGATCTTATTCTTGATAATTATGTTCATTTTCATTTTTATCTCAGTTTTGATCTCAGATTTCAGTTTGAATCTTATAATCTTCGACTTTATCTTGCTCCTAATATTCATCTTAAACTCGATTTTGATCTATGTGGTAATATTGATTTTCAATCTTGATATTAATATTTAAATTTATCTTGATCTTTTAATGATGAGGATGTTGATCTTGATTATGATCCATATTTGATGTTTATCATTTTGCAATCTTAATATAATATTCATTTTGTTCATGATTATGATGTTGATCTTCATTTTAATCATGATTTCAAACTTCATCTTATGATATTTATCTTTATCTTCTTTTTAATCTAAATCTTAAACTCGATTTTGATCTTGTTTGTAAACTTGGTCTTCAATCTTGATGTTGTTATTGATATTCATATTGATCTAATAATGATGAAAATTTTGAACTCGATTATGTTCTTTAATTGTTATTAATCTTATTCTCATTCTTAATTATAACATTGATCTTATTCTTGATAATTATGTTCATTTTCATTTTTATCTCAGTTTTGATCTCAGATTTCAGGTTTAATCTTATAATCTTCAAGTTTATCTTGCTCCTAATATTCATCTTAAACTCGATTTTGATCTATGTGGTAATATTGATTTTCAATCTTGATATTAATATTTTATTTATCTTGATCTTTTAATGATCAGGATGTTGATCTTGATTATGATCCATATTTGATGTTTATCATTTTGGAATCTTAATTTAATATTGATTTTGTTCATGATTATGATGTTGATCTTCATTTTAATCATGATTTCAAACTTCATCTTATGATATTTATCTTTATCTTCTTTTTAATCTTAATCTTAAACTCAATTTTGATCTTGTTTGTAAACTTGGTCTTCAATCTTGATATTGTTATTGATATTGATATTGATCTAATAATGATGAAAATTTTTAACTCGATTATGATCTTTAATAGTTATTAATCTTATTCTCATTCTTAATTACAACATTGATCTTATTCTTGATAGTTATCTTAATCTTCATTTTGATCTCAGTTTTGATCTCAGATTTCAGTTTTAATCTGATAATCTTCATCTTTATCTTGCTCCTAATATTCATCTTAAACTCGATTTTGATCTCCGTGGTAATATTGATTTTCAATCTTGATATTAATATTAATATTTATCTTGATCTTTTAATGATGAGGATGTTGATCTTGATTATGATCCAATATTGATGTTTATCATTTTGCAATCTTAATTTAATATTGATTTTGTTCATGATCATGATGTTGATCTTGATTTTAATTATGATTTCAATCTTTATCTTATGATATTCATCTTTATCTTCTTTTTAATCTTAATCTTAAACTCGATTTTGATCTTGTTTGTAAACTTGGTCTTCAATCTTGATATTGTTATTGATATTGATATTGATCTAATAATGATGAAAATTTTGAACTCGATTATGTTCTTTAATTGTTATTAATCTTATTCTCATTCTTAATTAAAACATTGATCTTATTCTTGATAATTATGTTCATTTTCATTTTTATCTCAGTTTTGATCTCAAATTTCAGTTTGAATCTTATAATCTTCGACTTTATCTTGCTCCTAATATTCATCTTAAACTCGATTTTGATCTATGTGGTAATATTGATTTTCAATCTTGATATTAATATTTAAATTTATCTTGATCTTTTAATGATGAGGATGTTGATCTTAATTATGATCCATATTTGATGTTTATCATTTTGCAATCTTAATATAATATTCATTTTGTTCATGATTATGATGTTGATCTTCATTTTAATCATGATTTCAAACTTCATCTTATGATATTTATCTTTATCTTCTTTTTAATCTAAATCTTAAACTCGATTTTGATCTTGTTTGTAAACTTGGTCTTCAATCTTGATGTTATTTTTGATATTCATATTGATCTAATAATGATGAAAATTTTGAACTCGATCATGTTCTTTAATTGTTATTAATCTTATTCTCATTCTTAATTATAACATTGATCTTATTCTTGATAATTATGTTCATTTTCATTTTTATCTCAGTTTTGATCTCAGATTTCAGGTTTAATCTTATAATCTTCAAGTTTATCTTGCTCCTAATATTCATCTTAAACTCGATTTTGACCTATGTGGTAATATTGATTTTCAATCTTGATATTAATATTTTATTTATCTTGATCTTTTAATGATCAGGATGTTGATCTTGATTATGATCCATATTTGATGTTTATCATTTTGGAATCTTAATTTAATATTGATTTTGTTCATGATTATGATGTTGATCTTCATTTTAATCATGATTTCAAACTTCATCTTATGATATTTATCTTTATCTTCTTTTTAATCTTAATCATAAACTCTATTTTGATCTTGTTTGTAAACTTGGTCTTCAATCTTGATATTGTTTTTGATATTGATATTAATCTTATTCTCATTCTTAATTATAACATTGATCTTATTCTTGATAATTATGTTCATTTTCATTTTTATCTCAGTTTTGATCTCAGATTTCAGTTTTAATCTTATAATCTTCAATTTTATCTTGCTCCTAATATTCATCTTAAACTCGATTTTGATCTATGTGGTAATATTGATTTTCAATCTTGATATTAATATTTAAATTTATCTTGATCTTTTAATGATGAGGATGTTGATCTTGATTATGATCCATATTTGATGTTTATCATTTTGCAATCTTAATATAATATTGATTTTGTTCATGATTATGATGTTGATCTTCATTTTAATCATGATTTCAAACTTCATCTTATGATATTTATCTTTATCTTCTTTTTAATCTAAATCTTAAACTCGATTTTGATCTTGTTTGTAAACTTGGTCTTCAATCATGATGTTGTTATTGATATTGATATTGCTCTAATAATGATGAAAATTTTGAACTCGATTATGTTCTTTAATTGTTATTAATCTTATTCTCATTCTTAATTATCACATTGATCTTATTCTGTTATTAATCTTATTCTCATTCTTAATTACAACATTGATCTTATTCTTGATAATTATCTTCATCTTCATTTTGATCTCAGTTTTGATCTCAGATTTCAGTTTAATATTATAATCTTCAACTTTATCTTGCTCCTAATATTCATCTTAAACTCGATTTTGATCTCCGTGGTAATATTGATTTTGAATCTTGATATTAATATTTATATTTATCTTGATCTTTTAATGATGAGGATGTTGAATTTGATTATGATCCATATTTGATGTTTATCATTTTGCAATCTTAATATAATATTGATTTTGTTCATGATTATGATCTTGATCTTCATTTTAATCATGATTTCAAACTTCATCTTATGATATTTATCTTTATCTTCTTTTTAATCTAAATCTTAAACTCGATTTTGATCTTGTTTGTAAACTTGGTCTTCAATCTTAATATTGTTATTGATATTGATATTGATCTAATAATGATGAAAATTTTTAACTCGATTATGATCTTTAATTGTTATTAATCTTATTCTCATTCTTAATTACAACATTGATCTTATTCTTGATAATTATCTTCATCTTCATTTTGATCTCAGTTTTGATCTCAGATTTTAGTTTTAATCTTATAATCTTCATCTTTATCTTGCTCCTAATATTCATCTTAAACTCGATTTTGATCTCCGTTGTAATATTGATTTTCAATCTTGATATTAATATTTATATTTATATTGATCTTTTAATGATGAGGATGTTGATCTTGATTATGATCCAATATTGATGTTTATCATTTTGCAATCTTAATTTAATATTGATTTTGTTCATGATCATGATGTTGATCTTGATTGTAATCATGATTTCAATCTTCATCTTATGATATTCATCTTTATCTTCTTTTTAATCTTAATCTTAAACTCGATTTTGATCTTGTTTGTAAACTTGGTCTTCAATCTTGATATTGTTATTGATATTGATATTGATCTAATAATGATGAAAATTTTGAACTCTATTATGTTCTTTAATTGTTATTAATCTTATTCTCATTCTTAATTATAACATTGATCTTATTCTTGATAATTATGTTCATTTTCATTTTTATCTCAGTTTTGATCTCAGATTTCAGTTTGAATCTTATAATCTTCAACTTTATCTTGCTCCTAATATTCATCTTAAAATCGATTTTGATCTATGTGGTAATATTGATTTTCAATCTTGATATTAATATTTATATTTATCTTGATCTTTTAATGATGAGGATGTTGATCCTGATTATGATCCATATTTGATGTTTATCATTTTGCAATCTTAATTTAATATTGATTTTGTTCATGATTATGATGTTGATCTTCATTTTAATCATGATTTCAAACTTCATCTTATGATATTTATCTTTATCTTCTTTTTAATCTTAATCTTAAACTCGATTTTGATCTTGTTTGTAAACTTGGCCTTCAATCTTGATATTGATATTGATCTAATAATGATGAAAATTTTTAACTCGATTATGATCTTTAATTGTTATTAATCTTATTCTCATTCTTAATTGCAACATTGATCTTATTCTTGATAATTATCTTCATCTTCATTTTGATCTCAGTTTTGATCTCAGATTTCAGTTTTAATCTTATAATCTTCATCTTTATCTTGCTCCTAATATTCATCTTAAACTCGATTTTGATCTCCGTTGTAATATTGATTTTCAATCTTGATATTAATATTTATATTTATCTTGATCTTTTAATGATGAGGATGTTGATCTTGATTATGATCCAATATTGATGTTTATCATTTTGCAATCTTAATTTAATATTGATTTTGTTCATGATCATGATGTTGATCTTGATTTTAATCATGATTTCAATCTTCATCTTATGATATTCATCTTTATCTTCTTTTTAATCTTAATCTTAAACTCGATTTTGATCTTGTTTGTAAACTTGGTCTTCAATCTTGATATTGTTATTGATATTGATATTGATCTAATAATGATGAAAATTTTGAACTCTATTATGTTCTTTAATTGTTATTAATCTTATTCTCATTCTTAATTATAACATTGATCTTATTCTTGATAATTATGTTCATTTTTATCTCAGTTTTGATCTCAGATTTCAGTTTTAATCTTATAATCTTCAATTTTATCTTACTCCTAATATTCATCTTAAACTCGATTTTGATCTATGTGGTAATATTGATTTTCAATCTTGATATTAATATTTATATTTATCTTGATCTTTTAATGATCAGGATGTTGATCCTGATTATGATCCATATTTGATGTTTATCATTTTGCAATCTTAATTTAATATTGATTTTGTTCATGATTATGATGTTGATCTTCATTTTAATCATGATTTCAAACTTCATCTTATGATATTTATCTTTATCTTCTTTTTAATCTTAATCTTAAACTCGATTTTGATCTTGTTTGTAAACTTAGCCTTCAATCTTGATATTGATATTGATCTAATAATGATGAAAATTTTTAACTCGATTATGATCTTTAATTGTTATTAATCTTATTCTCATTCTTAATTGCAACATTGATCTTTTTCTTGATAATTATCTTCATCTTCATTTTGATCTCAGTTTTGATCTCAGATTTCAGTTTTAATCTTATAATCTTCATCTTTATCTTGCTCCTAATATTCATCTTAAACTCGATTTTGATCTCCGTTGTAATATTGATTTTCAATCTTGATATTAATATTTATATTTATCTTGATCTTTTAATGATGAGGATGTTGATCTTGATTATGATCCAATATTGATGTTTATCATTTTGCAATCTTAATTTAATATTGATTTTGTTCATGATCATGATGTTGATCTTGATTTTAATCATGATTTCAATCTTCATCTTATGATATTCATCTTTATCTTCTTTTTAATCTTAATCTTAAACTCGATTTTGATCTTGTTTGTAAACTTGGTCTTCAATCTTGATATTGTTATTGATATTGATATTGATCTAATAATGATGAAAATTTTGAACTCTATTATGTTCTTTAATTGTTATTAATCTTATTCTCATTCTTAATTATAACATTGATCTTATTCTTGATAATTATGTTCATTTTTATCTCAGTTTTGATCTCAAATTTCAGTTTTAATCTTATAATCTTCGACTTTATCTTGCTCCTAATATTCATCTTAAACTCGATTTTGATCTATGTGGTAATATTGATTTTCAATCTTGATATTAATATTTAAATTTATCTTGATCTTTTAATGATGAGGATGTTGATCTTAATTATGATCCATATTTGATGTTTATCATTTTGCAATCTTAATATAATATTCATTTTGTTCATGATTATGATGTTGATCTTCATTTTAATCATGATTTCAAACTTCATCTTATGATATTTATCTTTATCTTCTTTTTAATCTAAATCTTAAACTCGATTTTGATCTTGTTTGTAAACTTGGTCTTCAATCTTGATATAGTTATTGATATTGATATTGATCTAATAATGATGAAAATTTTGAACTCTATTATGTTCTTTAATTGTTATTAAAGAAATTCTCATTCTTAATTATAACATTGATCTTATTCTTGATAATTATGTTCATTTTCATTTTTATCTCAGTTTTGATCTCAGATTTCAGTTTGAATCTTATAATCTTCAACTTTATCTCGCTCCTAATATTCATCTTAAAATCGATTTTGATCTATGTGGTAATATTGATTTTCAATCTTGATATTAATATTTATATTTATCTTGATCTTTTAATGATGAGGATGTTGATCCTGATTATGATCCATATTTGATGTTTATCATTTTGCAATCTTAATTTAATATTGATATTGTTCATGATTATGATGTTGATCTTCATTTTAATCATGATTTCAAACTTCATCTTATGATATTTATCTTTATCTTCTTTTTAATCTTAATCTTAAACTCGATTTTGATCTTGTTTGTAAACTTGGCCTTCAATCTTGATATTGATATTGATCTAATAATGATGAAAATTTTTAACTCAATTATGATCTTTAATTGTTATTAATCTTATTCTCATTCTTAATTGCAACATTGATCTTATTCTTGATAATTATCTTCATCTTCATTTTGATCTCAGTTTTGATCTCAGATTTCAGTTTTAATCTTATAATCTTCATCTTTATCTTGCTCCTAATATTCATCTTAAACTCGATTTTGATCTATGTGGTAATATTGATTTTCAATCTTGATATTAATATTTATATTTATCTTGATCTTTTAATGATCAGGATGTTGATCCTGATTATGATCCATATTTGATGTTTATCATTTTGCAATCTTAATTTAATATTGATTTTGTTCATGATTATGATGTTGATCTTCATTTTAATCATGATTTCAAACTTCATCTTATGATATTTATCTTTATCTTCTTTTTAATCTTAATCTTAAACTCGATTTTGATCTTGTTTGTAAACTTAGCCTTCAATCTTGATATTGATATTGATCTAATAATGATGAAAATTTTTAACTCGATTATGATCTTTAATTGTTATTAATCTTATTCTCATTCTTAATTGCAACATTGATCTTATTCTTGATAATTATCTTCATCTTCATTTTGATCTCAGTTTTGATCTCAGATTTCAGTTTTAATCTTATAATCTTCATCTTTATCTTGCTCCTAATATTCATCTTAAACTCGATTTTGATCTCCGTTGTAATATTGATTTTCAATCTTGATATTAATATTTATATTTATCTTGATCTTTTAATGATGAGGATGTTGATCTTGATTATGATCCAATATTGATGTTTATCATTTTGCAATCTTAATTTAATATTGATTTTGTTCATGATCATGATGTTGATCTTGATTTTAATCATGATTTCAATCTTCATCTTATGATATTCATCTTTATCTTCTTTTTAATCTTAATCTTAAACTCGATTTTGATCTTGTTTGTAAACTTGGTCTTCAATCTTGATATTGTTATTGATATTGATATTGATCTAATAATGATGAAAATTTTGAACTCTATTATGTTCTTTAATTGTTATTAATCTTATTCTCATTCTTAATTATAACATTGATCTTATTCTTGATAATTATGTTCATTTTTATCTCAGTTTTGATCTCAAATTTCAGTTTTAATCTTATAATCTTCGACTTTATCTTGCTCCTAATATTCATCTTAAACTCGATTTTGATCTATGTGGTAATATTGATTTTCAATCTTGATATTAATATTTAAATTTATCTTGATCTTTTAATGATGAGGATGTTGATCTTAATTATGATCCATATTTGATGTTTATCATTTTGCAATCTTAATATAATATTCATTTTGTTCATGATTATGATGTTGATCTTCATTTTAATCATGATTTCAAACTTCATCTTATGATATTTATCTTTATCTTCTTTTTAATCTAAATCTTAAACTCGATTTTGATCTTGTTTGTAAACTTGGTCTTCAATCTTGATATTGTTATTGATATTGATATTGATCTAATAATGATGAAAATTTTGAACTCTATTATGTTCTTTAATTGTTATTAAAGAAATTCTCATTCTTAATTATAACATTGATCTTATTCTTGATAATTATGTTCATTTTTATCTCAGTTTTGATCTCAGATTTCAGTTTTAATCTTATAATCTTCAACTTTATCTTGCTCCTAATATTCATCTTAAAATCGATTTTGATCTATGTGGTAATATTGATTTTCAATCTTGATATTAATATTTATATTTATCTTGATCTTTTAATGATGAGGATGTTGATCCTGATTATGATCCATATTTGATGTTTATCATTTTGCAATCTTAATTTAATATTGATATTGTTCATGATTATGATGTTGATCTTCATTTTAATCATGATTTCAAACTTCATCTTATGATATTTATCTTTATCTTCTTTTTAATCTTAATCTTAAACTCGATTTTGATCTTGTTTGTAAACTTGGCCTTCAATCTTGATATTGATATTGATCTAATAATGATGAAAATTTTTAACTCAATTATGATCTTTAATTGTTATTAATCTTATTCTCATTCTTAATTGCAACATTGATCTTATTCTTGATAATTATCTTCATCTTCATTTTGATCTCAGTTTTGATCTCAGATTTCAGTTTTAATCTTATAATCTTCATCTTTATCTTGCTCCTAATATTCATCTTAAACTCGATTTTGATCTCCGTTGTAATATTGATTTTCAATCTTGATATTAATATTTATATTTATCTTGATCTTTTAATGATGAGGATGTTGATCTTGATTATGATCCAATATTGATGTTTATCATTTTGCAATCTTAATTTAATATTGATTTTGTTCATGATCATGATGTTGATCTTGATTTTAATCATGATTTCAATCTTCATCTTATGATATTCATCTTTATCTTCTTTTTAATCTTAATCTTAAACTCGATTTTGATCTTGTTTGTAAACTTGGTCTTCAATCTTGATATTGTTATTGATATTGATATTGATCTAATAATGATGAAAATTTTGAACTCTATTATGTTCTTTAATTGTTATTAATCTTATTCTCATTCTTAATTATAACATTGATCTTATTCTTGATAATTATGTTCATTTTCATTTTTATCTCAGTTTTGATCTCAGATTTCAGTTTTAATCTTATAATCTTCAATTTTATCTTACTCCTAATATTCATCTTAAACTCGATTTTGATCTATGTGGTAATATTGATTTTCAATCTTGATATTAATATTTATATTTATCTTGATCTTTTAATGGTCAGGATGTTGATCTTGATTATGATCCATATTTGATGTTTATCATTTTGCAATCTTAATTTAATATTGATTTTGTTCATGATTATGATGTTGATCTTCATTTTAATCATGATTTCATACTTCATCTTATGATATTTATCTTTATCTTTTTTTAATCTTAATCTTAAACTCGATATTGATCTTGTTTGTAAACTTGGTCTTCAATCTTGATATTGTTATTGATATTGATATTGATCTAATAATGATGAAAATTTTGAACTCGATTATGTTCTTTAATTGTTATTAATCTTATTCTCATTCTTAATTATCACATTTATCTTATTCTTGATAATTATGTTCATTTTCATTTTTATCTCAGTTTTGATCTCAGATTTCAGTTTTAATCTTATAATCTTCAATTTTATCTTGCTCCTAATATTCATCTTAAACTCGATTTTGATTTATGTGGTAATATTGATTTTCAATCTTGATATTAATATTTATATTTCTCTTGATCTTTTAATGATGAGGATGTTGATCTTGATTATGATCTATATTTTATGTTTATCATTTTGCAATCTTAATATAATATTGATTTTGTTCATGATTATGATGTTGATCTTCATTTTAATCATTATTTCAAACTTCATCTTATGATATTTATCTTTATCTTCTTTTTAATCTTAATCTTAAACTCGATTTTGATCTTGTTTGTAAACTTGGTCTTCAATCTTGATATTGTTATTGATATTGATATTGATCAAATAATGATGAAAATTTTGAACTCGATTATGTTCTTTAATTGTTATTAATCTTATTCTCATTCTTAATTATAACATTGATCTTATTCTTGATAATTATATTCATTTTCATTTTAATCTCAATTTTGATCTCAGATTTCAGTTTTAATCTTATAATCTTCAATTTTATCTTGCTCCTAATATTCATCTTAAACTCGATTTTGATATATGTGGTAATATTGATTTTCAATCTTGATATTAATATTTATATTTATCTTGATCTTTTAATGATGAGGAAGTAGATCTTGATTATGATCCATATTTTATGTTTATCATTTTGCAATCTTAATATAATATTGAATTTGTTCATGATTATGATGTTGATCTTCATTTTAATCATGATTTCAAACTTCATCTTATGATATTTATCTTTATCTTCTTTTTAATCTTAATCTTAAACTCGATTTTGTTCTTGTTTGTAAACTTGGTCTTCAATCTTGATATTGTTATTGATATTGATATTGATCTAATATGATGAAAATTTTAAACTCGATTATGTTCTTTAATTGTTATTAATCTTATTCTCATTCTTAATTATAACATTGATCTGATTCTTGATAATTATGTTCATTTTCATTTTATCTCAGTTTTGATCTCATATTTCAATTTGAATCTTATAATCTTCAATTTTATCTTGCTCCTAATATTCATCTTAAACACGATTTTGATCTATGTGGTAATATTGATTTTCAATCTTGATATTAATATTTATATTTATCTTGATCTTTTAATGATGAGGATGTTGATCTTGATTATGATCCATATTTGATGTTTATCATTTTGCAATCTTAATATAATATTGATTTTGTTCATGATTATGATGTTGATCTTCATTTTAATCATGATTTCATACTTCATCTTATGATATTTATCTTTATCTTCTTTTTAATCTTAATCTTAAATTCGATATTGATCTTTTTTGTAAACTTGGTCTTCAATCTTGATATTGTTATTGACATTGATATTGATCTAATAATGATGAAAATTTTGAACTTGATTATGTTCTTTAATTGTTATTAATCTTATTCTCATTCTTAATTATAACATTGATCTTATTCTTGATAATTATGTTCATTTTCATTTTTATCTCAGTTTTGATCTCAGATTTCAGTTTTAATCTTATAATCTTCAATTTTATCTTACTCCTAATATTCATCTTAAACTCGATTTTGATCTATGTGGTAATATTGATTTTCAATCTTGATATTAATATTTATATTTATCTTGTTCTTTTAATGATCAGGATGTTGATCTTGATTATGATCCATATTTGATGTTTATCATTTTGCAATCTTAATTTAATATTGATTTTGTTCATGATTATGATGTTGATCTTCATTTTAATCATGATTTCAAACTTCATCTTATGATATTTATCTTTATCTTCTTTTTAATCTTAATCTTAAACTCGATTTTGATCTTGTTTGTAAACTTAGCCTTCAATCTTGATATTGATATTGATCTAATAATGATGAAAATTTTTAACTCGATTATGATCTTTAATTGTTATTAATCTTATTCTCATTCTTAATTGCAACATTGATCTTATTCTTGATAATTATCTTCATCTTCATTTTGATCTCAGTTTTGATCTCAGATTTCAGTTTTAATCTTATAATCTTCATCTTTATCTTGCTCCTAATATTCATCTTAAACTCGATTTTGATCTATGTGGTAATATTGATTTTCAATCTTGATATTAATATTTATATTTATCTTGATCTTTTAATGATCAGGATGTTGATCCTGATTATGATCCATATTTGATGTTTATCATTTTGCAATCTTAATTTAATATTGATTTTGTTCATGATTATGATGTTGATCTTCATTTTAATCATGATTTCAAACTTCATCTTATGATATTTATCTTTATCTTCTTTTTAATCTTAATCTTAAACTCGATTTTGATCTTGTTTGTAAACTTAGCCTTCAATCTTGATATTGATATTGATCTAATAATGATGAAAATTTTTAACTCGATTATGATCTTTAATTGTTATTAATCTTATTCTCATTCTTAATTGCAACATTGATCTTATTCTTGATAATTATCTTCATCTTCATTTTGATCTCAGTTTTGATCTCAGATTTCAGTTTTAATCTTATAATCTTCATCTTTATCTTGCTCCTAATATTCATCTTAAACTCGATTTTGATCTCCGTTGTAATATTGATTTTCAATCTTGATATTAATATTTATATTTATCTTGATCTTTTAATGATGAGGATGTTGATCTTGATTATGATCCAATATTGATGTTTATCATTTTGCAATCTTAATTTAATATTGATTTTGTTCATGATCATGATGTTGATCTTGATTTTAATCATGATTTCAATCTTCATCTTATGATATTCATCTTTATCTTCTTTTTAATCTTAATCTTAAACTCGATTTTGATCTTGTTTGTAAACTTGGTCTTCAATCTTGATATTGTTATTGATATTGATATTGATCTAATAATGATGAAAATTTTGAACTCTATTATGTTCTTTAATTGTTATTAATCTTATTCTCATTCTTAATTATAACATTGATCTTATTCTTGATAATTATGTTCATTTTTATCTCAGTTTTGATCTCAAATTTCAGTTTTAATCTTATAATCTTCGACTTTATCTTGCTCCTAATATTCATCTTAAACTCGATTTTGATCTATGTGGTAATATTGATTTTCAATCTTGATATTAATATTTAAATTTATCTTGATCTTTTAATGATGAGGATGTTGATCTTAATTATGATCCATATTTGATGTTTATCATTTTGCAATCTTAATATAATATTCATTTTGTTCATGATTATGATGTTGATCTTCATTTTAATCATGATTTCAAACTTCATCTTATGATATTTATCTTTATCTTCTTTTTAATCTAAATCTTAAACTCGATTTTGATCTTGTTTGTAAACTTGGTCTTCAATCTTGATATTGTTATTGATATTGATATTGATCTAATAATGATGAAAATTTTGAACTCTATTATGTTCTTTAATTGTTATTAAAGAAATTCTCATTCTTAATTATAACATTGATCTTATTCTTGATAATTATGTTCATTTTCATTTTTATCTCAGTTTTGATCTCAGATTTCAGTTTGAATCTTATAATCTTCAACTTTATCTTGCTCCTAATATTCATCTTAAAATCGATTTTGATCTATGTGGTAATATTGATTTTCAATCTTGATATTAATATTTATATTTATCTTGATCTTTTAATGATGAGGATGTTGATCCTGATTATGATCCATATTTGATGTTTATCATTTTGCAATCTTAATTTAATATTGATATTGTTCATGATTATGATGTTGATCTTCATTTTAATCATGATTTCAAACTTCATCTTATGATATTTATCTTTATCTTCTTTTTAATCTTAATCTTAAACTCGATTTTGATCTTGTTTGTAAACTTGGCCTTCAATCTTGATATTGATATTGATCTAATAATGATGAAAATTTTTAACTCAATTATGATCTTTAATTGTTATTAATCTTATTCTCATTCTTAATTGCAACATTGATCTTATTCTTGATAATTATCTTCATCTTCATTTTGATCTCAGTTTTGATCTCAGATTTCAGTTTTAATCTTATAATCTTCATCTTTATCTTGCTCCTAATATTCATCTTAAACTCGATTTTGATCTCCGTTGTAATATTGATTTTCAATCTTGATATTAATATTTATATTTATCTTGATCTTTTAATGATGAGGATGTTGATCTTGATTATGATCCAATATTGATGTTTATCATTTTGCAATCTTAATTTAATATTGATTTTGTTCATGATCATGATGTTGATCTTGATTTTAATCATGATTTCAATCTTCATCTTATGATATTCATCTTTATCTTCTTTTTAATCTTAATCTTAAACTCGATTTTGATCTTGTTTGTAAACTTGGTCTTCAATCTTGATATTGTTATTGATATTGATATTGATCTAATAATGATGAAAATTTTGAACTCTATTATGTTCTTTAATTGTTATTAATCTTATTCTCATTCTTAATTATAACATTGATCTTATTCTTGATAATTATGTTCATTTTCATTTTTATCTCAGTTTTGATCTCAGATTTCAGTTTTAATCTTATAATCTTCAATTTTATCTTACTCCTAATATTCATCTTAAACTCGATTTTGATCTATGTGGTAATATTGATTTTCAATCTTGATATTAATATTTATATTTATCTTGATCTTTTAATGGTCAGGATGTTGATCTTGATTATGATCCATATTTGATGTTTATCATTTTGCAATCTTAATTTAATATTGATTTTGTTCATGATTATGATGTTGATCTTCATTTTAATCATGATTTCATACTTCATCTTATGATATTTATCTTTATCTTTTTTTAATCTTAATCTTAAACTCGATATTGATCTTGTTTGTAAACTTGGTCTTCAATCTTGATATTGTTATTGATATTGATATTGATCTAATAATGATGAAAATTTTGAACTCGATTATGTTCTTTAATTGTTATTAATCTTATTCTCATTCTTAATTATCACATTTATCTTATTCTTGATAATTATGTTCATTTTCATTTTTATCTCAGTTTTGATCTCAGATTTCAGTTTTAATCTTATAATCTTCAATTTTATCTTGCTCCTAATATTCATCTTAAACTCGATTTTGATTTATGTGGTAATATTGATTTTCAATCTTGATATTAATATTTATATTTCTCTTGATCTTTTAATGATGAGGATGTTGATCTTGATTATGATCTATATTTTATGTTTATCATTTTGCAATCTTAATATAATATTGATTTTGTTCATGATTATGATGTTGATCTTCATTTTAATCATTATTTCAAACTTCATCTTATGATATTTATCTTTATCTTCTTTTTAATCTTAATCTTAAACTCGATTTTGATCTTGTTTGTAAACTTGGTCTTCAATCTTGATATTGTTATTGATATTGATATTGATCAAATAATGATGAAAATTTTGAACTCGATTATGTTCTTTAATTGTTATTAATCTTATTCTCATTCTTAATTATAACATTGATCTTATTCTTGATAATTATATTCATTTTCATTTTAATCTCAATTTTGATCTCAGATTTCAGTTTTAATCTTATAATCTTCAATTTTATCTTGCTCCTAATATTCATCTTAAACTCGATTTTGATATATGTGGTAATATTGATTTTCAATCTTGATATTAATATTTATATTTATCTTGATCTTTTAATGATGAGGAAGTAGATCTTGATTATGATCCATATTTTATGTTTATCATTTTGCAATCTTAATATAATATTGAATTTGTTCATGATTATGATGTTGATCTTCATTTTAATCATGATTTCAAACTTCATCTTATGATATTTATCTTTATCTTCTTTTTAATCTTAATCTTAAACTCGATTTTGTTCTTGTTTGTAAACTTGGTCTTCAATCTTGATATTGTTATTGATATTGATATTGATCTAATATGATGAAAATTTTAAACTCGATTATGTTCTTTAATTGTTATTAATCTTATTCTCATTCTTAATTATAACATTGATCTGATTCTTGATAATTATGTTCATTTTCATTTTATCTCAGTTTTGATCTCATATTTCAATTTGAATCTTATAATCTTCAATTTTATCTTGCTCCTAATATTCATCTTAAACACGATTTTGATCTATGTGGTAATATTGATTTTCAATCTTGATATTAATATTTATATTTATCTTGATCTTTTAATGATGAGGATGTTGATCTTGATTATGATCCATATTTGATGTTTATCATTTTGCAATCTTAATATAATATTGATTTTGTTCATGATTATGATGTTGATCTTCATTTTAATCATGATTTCATACTTCATCTTATGATATTTATCTTTATCTTCTTTTTAATCTTAATCTTAAATTCGATATTGATCTTTTTTGTAAACTTGGTCTTCAATCTTGATATTGTTATTGACATTGATATTGATCTAATAATGATGAAAATTTTGAACTTGATTATGTTCTTTAATTGTTATTAATCTTATTCTCATTCTTAATTATAACATTGATCTTATTCTTGATAATTATGTTCATTTTCATTTTTATCTCAGTTTTGATCTCAGATTTCAGTTTTAATCTTATAATCTTCAATTTTATCTTACTCCTAATATTCATCTTAAACTCGATTTTGATCTATGTGGTAATATTGATTTTCAATCTTGATATTAATATTTATATTTATCTTGTTCTTTTAATGATCAGGATGTTGATCTTGATTATGATCCATATTTGATGTTTATCATTTTGCAATCTTAATTTAATATTGATTTTGTTCATGATTATGATGTTGATCTTCATTTTAATCATGATTTCAAACTTCATCTTATGATATTTATTTTTATCTTCTTTTTAATCTTAATCTTAAACTCGATTTTGATCTTGTTTGTAAACTTGGTCTTCAATCTTGATATTGTTATTGATATTGATATTGATCTAATAATGATGAAAATTTTATTTGATTGTTATTAATCTTATTCTCATTCTTAATTACAACATTGATCTTATTCTTGATAGTTATCTTCATCTTCATTTTGATCTCAGTTTTGATCTCAGATTTCAGTTTTAATCTTATAATCTTCATCTTTATCTTGCTCCTAATATTCATCTTAAACTCGATTTTGATCTCCGTGGTAATATTGATTTTCAATCTTGATATTAATATTTATATTTACCTTGATCTTTTATTGATGAGGATGTTGATCTTGATTATGATCCATATTTGATGTTTATCATTTTGCAATCTTAATTTAATATTGATTTGTTCATGATCATGATGTTGATCTTGATTTTAATCATGATTTCAATCTTCATCTTATGATATTCATCTTTATCTTCTTTTTAATCTTAATCTTAAACGCGATTTTGATCTTGTTTGTAAACTTGGTCTTCAATCTTGATATTGTTATTGATATTGATATTGATCTAATAATGATGAAAATTTTTAACTCGATTTTGATATTTGATTGTTATTAATCTTATTCTCATTCTTAATTACAACATTGATCTTATTCTTGATAGTTATCTTCATCTTCATTTTGATCTCAGTTTTGATCTCAGATTTCAGTTTTAATCTTATAATCTTCAATTTTATCTTGCTCCTAATATTCATATTAAACTCGATTTTGATCTATGTGGTAATATTGATTTTCAATCTTGATATTAATATTTATATTTCTCTTGATCTTTTAATGATGAGGATGTTGATCTTGATTATGATCCATATTTGATGTTTATCATTTTGCAATCTTAATATAATGTTCATTTTGTTCATGATTATGATGTTGATCTTTATTTTAATCATGATTTCAATCTTCATCTTATGATATTCATCTTTATCTTCTTTTTAATCTTAATCTTAAACGCGATTTTGATCTTGTTTGTAAACTTGGTCTTCAATCTTGATATTGTTATTGATATTGATATTGATCTAATAATGATGAAAATTTTGAACTCGATAATGTTCTTTAATTGTTATTAATCTTATTCTCATTCTTAATTATAATATTGATCTTATTCTTGATAATTATGTTCATTTTCATTTTTATCTCAATTTTGATCTCAGATTTCAGTTTGAATCTTATAATCTTCAACTTTATCTTGCTCCTAATATTCATCTTACACTCGATTTTGATCTATGTGGTAATATTGATTTTCAATCTTGATATTAATATTCATATTTATCTTGATCTTTTAATGATCAGGATGTTGATCTTAATTATGATCCATATTTGATGTTTATCATTTTGCAATCTTAATTTAATATTGATTTTGTTCATGATTATGATGTTGATCTTCATTTTAATCATGATTTCATACTTAATCTTATGATATTTATCTTTATCTTCTTTTTAATCTTAATCTTAAACTCGATTTTGATCTTGTTTGTAAACTTGGTCTTCAATCTTGATATTGTTATTGATATTGATATTGATCTAATAATGATGAAAATTTTGAACTCGATTATGTTCTTTAATTGTTATTAATCTTATTCTCATTCTTAATTATCACATTTATCTTATTCTTGATAATTATGTTCATTTTCATTTTTATCTCAGTTTTGATCTCAGATTTCAGTTTTAATCTTATAATCTTCAATTTTATCTTGCTCCTAATATTCATATTAAACTCGATTTTGATCTATGTGGTAATATTGATTTTCAATCTTGATATTAATATTTATATTTCTCTTGATCTTTTAATGATGAGGATGTTGATCTTGATTATGATCCATATTTGATGTTTATCATTTTGCAATCTTAATATAATGTTCATTTTGTTCATGATTATGATGTTGATCTTTATTTTAATCATGATTTCAAACTTCATCTTATGATATTTATCTTTATCTTCTTTTTAACCTGAATCTTAAATTCGATTTTGATCTTGTTTGTAAACTTGGTCTTCAATCTCGATATTGTTATTGATATTGATATTGATCTAATAATGATGAAAATTTTGAACTCGATAATGTTCTTTAATTGTTATTAATCTTATTCTCATTCTTAATTATAATATTGATCTTATTCTTGATAATTATGTTCATTTTCATTTTTATCTCAATTTTGATCTCACATTTCAGTTTGAATCTTATAATCTTCAACTTTATCTTACTCCTAATATTCATCTTAAACTCGATTTTGATCTATGTGGTAATATTGATTTTCAATCTTGATATTGTTATTGACATTGATATTGATCTAATAATGATGAAAAATTTGAACTTGATTATGTTCTTTAATTGTTATTAATCTTATTCTCATTCTTAATTATAACATTGATCTTATTCTTGATAATTATGTTCATTTTCATTTTTATCTCAGTTTTGATCTCAGATTTCAGTTTGAATCTTATAATCTTCAATTTTATCTTACTCCTAATATTCATCTTAAACTCGATTTTGATCTATGTGGTAATATTGATTTTCAATCTTGATATTAATATTTATATTTATCTTGTTCTTTTAATGATCAGGATGTTGATCTTGATTATGATCCATATTTGATGTTTATCATTTTGCAATCTTAATTTAATATTGATTTTGTTCATGATTATGATGTTGATCTTCATTTTAATCATGATTTCAAACTTCATCTTATGATATTTATTTTTATCTTCTTTTTAATCTTAATCTTAAACTCGATTTTGATCTTGTTTGTAAACTTGGTCTTCAATCTTGTTATTGTTATTGATATTGATATTGATCTAATAATGATGAAAATTTTTAACTCGATTATGATATTTGATTGTTATTAATCTTATTCTCATTCTTAATTACAACATTGATCTTATTCTTGATAGTTATCTTCATCTTCATTTTGATCTCAGTTTTGATCTCAGATTTCAGTTTTAATCTTATAATCTTCATCTTTATCTTGCTCCTAATATTCATCTTAAACTCGATTTTGATCTCCGTGGTAATATTGATTTTCAATCTTGATATTAATATTAATATTTATCTTGATCTTTTATTGATGAGGATGTTGATCTTGATTATGATCCATATTTGATGTTTATCATTTTGCAATCTTAATTTAATATTGATTTTGTTCATGATCATGATGTTGATCTTGATTTTAATCATGATTTCAATCTTCATCTTATGATATTCATCTTTATCTTCTTTTTAATCTTAATCTTAAACTCGATTTTAATCTTGTTTGTAAACTTGGTCTTCAATCTTGATATTGTTATTGATATTGATATTGATCTAATAATGATGAAAATTTTGAACTCGATAATGTTCTTTAATTGTTATTAATCTTATTCTCATTCTTAATTATAATATTGATCTTATTCTTGATAATTATGTTCATTTTCATTTTTATCTCAATTTTGATCTCAGATTTCAGTTTGAATCTTATAATCTTCAACTTTATCTTGCTCCTAATATTCATCTTACACTCGATTTTGATCTATGTGGTAATATTGATTTTCAATCTTGATATTAATATTTAAATTTATGTTGATCTTTTAATGATCAGGATGTTGATCTTGATTATGATCCATATTTGATGTTTATCATTTTGCAATCTTAATTTAATATTGATTTTGTTTATGATTATGATGTTGATCTTCATTTTAATCATGATTTCAAACTTCATCTTATTATATTTATCTTTATCTTCTTTTTAATCTTAATCTTAAACTCGATTTTGATCTTGTTTGTAAACTTGGTCTTCAATCTTGATATTGTTATTCATATTGATATTGATCTAATAATGATGAAAATTTTTAACTCGATTATGATATTTGATTGTTATTAATCTTATTCTCATTCTTAATTACAACATTGATCTTATTCTTGATAGTTATCTTCATCTTCATTTTAATCTCAGTTTTGATCTCAGATTTCAGTTTTAATCTTATAATCTTCATCTTTATCTTGCTCCTAATATTCATCTTAAACTCGATTTTGATCTCCGTGGTAATATTGATTTTCAATCTTGATATTAATATTTATATTTATCTTGATCTTTTAATGATCAGGATGTTGATCTTGATTATGATCCATATTTGATGTTTATCATTTTGCAATCTTAATTTAATATTGATTTTGTTCATGATCATGATGTTGATCTTGATTGTAATCATGATGTTGATCTTGATTGTAATCATGATTTCAATCTTCATCTTATGTTATTCATCTTTATCTTCTTTTTAATCTGAATCTTAAACTCGATTTTGATCTTGTTTGTAAACTTGGTCTTCAATCTTGATATTGTTATTGATATTGATATTGATCTAATAATGATGAAAATTTTGAACTCGATAATGTTCTTTAATTGTTATTAATCTTATTCTCATTCTTAATTATAATATTGATCTTATTCTTGATAATTATGTTCATTTTCATTTTTATCTCAATTTTGATCTCAGATTTCAGTTTGAATCTTATAATCTTCAACTTTATCTTGCTCCTAATATTCATCTTACACTCGATTTTGATCTATGTGGTAATATTGATTTTCAATCTTGATATTAATATTTATATTTATCTTGATCTTTTAATGATCAGGATGTTGATCTTGATTATGATCCATATTTGATGTTTATCATTTTGCAATCTTAATTTAATATTGATTTTGTTCATGATTATGATGTTGATCTTCATTTTAATCATGATTTCAAACTTCATCTTATTATATTTATCTTTATCTTCTTTTTAATCTTAATCTTAAACTCGATTTTGATCTTGTTTGTAAACTTGGTCTTCAATCTTGATATTGTTATTGATATTGATATTGATCTAATAATGATGAAAATTTTTAACTCGATTATGATATTTGATTGTTATTAATCTTATTCTCATTCTTAATTACAACATTGATCTTATTCTTGATAGTTATCTTCATCTTCATTTTGATCTCAGTTTTGATCTCAGATTTCAGTTTTAATCTTATAATCTTCATCTTTATGTTGCTCCTAATATTCATCTTAAACTCGATTTTGATCTCCGTGGTAATATTGATTTTCAATCTTGATATTAATATTTATATTTATCTTGATCTTTTATTGATGAGGATGTTGATCTTGATTATGATCCATATTTGATGTTGATCATTTTGCAATCTTAATTTAATATTGATTTTGTTCATGATCATGATGTTGTTCTTGATTTTAATCATGATTTCAATCTTCATCTTATGATATTCATCTTTCTCTTCTTTTTAATCTTAATCTTAAACTCGATTTTAATCTTGTTTGTAAACTTGGTCTTCAATCTTGATATTGTTATTGATATTGATATTGATCTAATAATGATGAAAATTTTGAACTCGATAATGTTCTTTAATTGTTATTAATCTTATTCTCATTCTTAATTATAATATTGATCTTATTCTTGATAATTATGTTCATTTTCATTTTTATCTCAATTTTGATCTCAGATTTCAGTTTGAATCTTATAATCTTCAACTTTATCTTGCTCCTAATATTCATCTTACACTCGATTTTGATCTATGTGGTAATATTGATTTTCAATCTTGATATTAATATTTATATTTATCTTGATCTTTTAATGATCAGGATGTTGATCTTGATTATGATCCATATTTGATGTTTATCATTTTGCAATCTTAATTTAATATTGATTTTGTTCATGATTATGATGTTGATCTTCATTTTAATCATGATTTCAAACTTCATCTTATTATATTTATCTTTATCTTCTTTTTAATCTTAATCTTAAACTCGATTTTGATCTTGTTTGTAAACTTGGTCTTCAATCTTGATATTGTTATTGATATTGATATTGATCTAATAATGATGAAAATTTTTAACTCGATTATGATATTTGATTGTTATTAATCTTATTCTCATTCTTAATTACAACATTGATCTTATTCTTGATAGTTATCTTCATCTTCATTTTGATCTCAGTTTTGATCTCAGATTTCAGTTTTAATCTTATAATCTTCATCTTTATGTTGCTCCTAATATTCATCTTAAACTCGATTTTGATCTCCGTGGTAATATTGATTTTCAATCTTGATATTAATATTTATATTTATCTTGATCTTTTATTGATGAGGATGTTGATCTTGATTATGATCCATATTTGATGTTTATCATTTTGCAATCTTAATTTAATATTGATTTTGTTCATGATCATGATGTTGATCTTGATTTTAATCATGATTTCAATCTTCATCTTATGATATTCATCTTTCTCTTCTTTTTAATCTTAATCTTAAACTCGATTTTAATCTTGTTTGTAAACTTGGTCTTCAATCTTGATATTGTTATTGATATTGATATTGATCTAATAATGATGAAAATTTTGAACTTGATAATGTTCTTTAATTGTTATTAATCTTATTCTCATTCTTAATTATAATATTGATCTTATTCTTGATAATTATGTTCATTTTCATTTTTATCTCAATTTTGATCTCAGATTTCAGTTTGAATCTTATAATCTTCAACTTTATCTTGCTCCTAATATTCATCTTACACTCTATTTTGATCTATGTGGTAATATTGATTTTCAATCTTGATATTAATATTTATATTTATATTGATCTTTTAATGATCAGGATGTTGATCTTGATTATGATCCATATTTGATGTTTATCATTTTGCAATCTTAATTTAATATTGATTTTGTTCATGATTATGATGTTGATCTTCATTTTAATCATGATTTCAAACTTCATCTTATTATATTTATCTTTATCTTCTTTTTAATCTTAATCTTAAACTCGATTTTGATCTTGTTTGTAAACTTGGTCTTCAATCTTGATATTGTTATTGATATTGATATTGATCTAATAATGATGAAAATTTTTAACTCGATTATGATATTTGATTGTTATTAATCTTATTCTCATTCTTAATTACAACATTGATCTTATTCTTGATAGTTATATTCATCTTCATTTTGATCTCAGATTTCAGTTTTAATCTTATAATCTTCATCTTTATCTTGCTCCTAATATTCATCTTAAACTCGATTTTGATCTCCGTGGTAATATTGATTTTCAATCTTGATATTAATATTTATATTTATCATGATCTTTTAATGATCAGGATGTTGATCTTGATTATGATCCATATTTGATGTTTATCATTTTGCAATCTTAATTTAATATTGATTTTGTTCATGATCATGATGTTGATCTTGATTGTAATCATGATGTTGATCTTGATTGTAATCATGATTTCAATCTTCATCTTATGATATTCATCTTTATCTTCTTTTTAATCTGAATCTTAAACTCGATTTTGATCTTGTTTGTAAACTTGGTCTTCAATCTTGATATTGTTATTGATATTGATATTGATCTAATAATGATGAAAATTTTGAACTCGATAATGTTCTTTAATTGTTATTAATCTTATTCTCATTCTTAATTATAATATTGATCTTATTCTTGATAATTATGTTCATTTTCATTTTTATCTCAATTTTGATCTCAGATTTCAGTTTGAATCTTATAATATTCAACTTTATCTTGCTCCTAATATTCATCTTACACTCGATTTTGATCTATGTGGTAATATTGATTTTCAATCTTGATATTAATATTAATATTTATCTTGATCTTTTAATGATCAGGATGTTGATCTTGATTATGATCCATATTTGATGTTTATCATTTTGCAATCTTAATTTAATATTGATTTTGTTCATGATTATGATGTTGATCTTCATTTTAATCATGATTTCAAACTTCATCTTATTATATTTATCTTTATCTTCTTTTTAATCTTAATCTTAAACTCGATTTTGATCTTGTTTGTAAATTTGGTCTTCAATCTTGATATTGTTATTGATATTGATATTGATCTAATAATGATGAAAATTTTTAACTCGATTATGATATTTGATTGTTATTAATCTTATTCTCATTCTTAATTACAACATTGATCTTATTCTTGATAGTTATCTTTATCTTCATTTTGATCTCAGTTTTGATCTCAGATTTCAGTTTTAATCTTATAATCTTCATCTTTATCTTGCTCCTAATATTCATCTTAAACTCGATTTTGATCTCCGTGGTAATATTGATTTTCAATCTTGATATTAATATTTATATTTATCTTGATCTTTTATTGATGAGGATGTTGATCTTGATTATGATCCATATTTGATGTTTATCATTTTGCAATCTTAATTTAATATTGATTTTGTTCATGATCATGATGTTGATCTTGATTTTAATCATGATTTCAATCTTCATCTTATGATATTCATCTTTATCTTCTTTTTAATCTTAATCTTAAACTCGATTTTAATCTTGTTTGTAAACTTGGTCTTCAATCTTGATATTGTTATTGATATTGATATTGATCTAATAATGATGAAAATTTTGAACTCGATAATGTTCTTTAATTGTTATTAATCTTATTCTCATTCTTAATTATAATATTGATCTTATTCTTGATAATTATGTTCATTTTCATTTTTATCTCAATTTTGATCTCAGATTTCAGTTTGAATCTTATAATCTTCAACTTTATCTTGCTCCTAATATTCATCTTACACTCGATTTTGATCTATGTGGTAATATTGATTTTCAATCTTGATATTAATATTCATATTTATCTTGATCTTTTAATGATCAGGATGTTGATCTTGATTATGATCCATATTTGATGTTTATCATTTTGCAATCTTAATTTAATATTGATTTTGTTCATGATTATGATGTTGATCTTCATTTTAATCATGATTTCAAACTTCATCTTATGATATTTATTTTTATCTTCTTTTTAATCTTAATCTTAAACTCGATTTTGATCTTGTTTGTAAACTTGGTCTTCAATCTTGATATTGTTATTGATATTGATATTGATCTAATAATGATGAAAATTTTTAACTCGATTATGATATTTGATTGTTATTAATCTTATTCTCATTCTTAATTACAACATTGATCTTATTCTTGATAGTTATCTTCATCTTCATTTTGATCTCAGTTTTGATCTCAGATTTCAGTTTTAATCTTATAATCTTCATCTTAATCTTGCTCCTAATATTCATCTTAAACTCGATTTTGATCTCCGTGGTAATATTGATTTTCAATCTTGATATTAATATTTATATTTATCTTGATCTTTCAATGATGAGGATGTTGATCTTGATTATGATCCATATTTGATGTTTATCATTTTGCAATCTTAATATAATATTCATTTTGTTCATGATTATGATGTTGATCTTCATTTTAATCATGATTTCAAACTTCATCTTATGATATTTATCTTTATCTTCTTTTTAATCTGAATCTTAAATTCGATTTTGATCTTGTTTGTAAACTTGGTCTTCAATCTTGATATTGTTATTGATATTGATATTGATCTAATAATGATGAAAATTTTCAACTCGATAATGTTCTTTAATTGTTATTAATCTTATTCTCTTTCTTAATTATAATATTGATCTTATTCTTGATAATTATGTTCATTTTCATTTTTATCTCAATTTTGATCTCAGATTTCAGTTTGAATCTTATAATCTTCAACTTTATCTTGCTCCTAATATTCATCTTACACTTGATTTTGATCTATGTGGTAATATTGATTTTCAATCTTGATATTAATATTAATATTTCTCTTGATCTTTTAATGATGAGGATGTTGATCTTGATTATGATCCATATTTGATGTTTATCATTTTGCAGTCTTAATATAATATTCATTTTGTTCATGATTATGATGTTGATCTTCATTTTAATCATGATTTCAAACTTCATCTTATGATATTTATCTTTATCTTCTTTTTAATCTGAATCTTAAATTCGATTTTGATCTTGTTTGTAAACTTGGTCTTCAATCTTGATATTGTTATTGATATTGATATTGATCTAATAATGATGAAAATTTTCAACTCGATAATGTTCTTTAATTGTTATTAATCTTATTCTCATTCTTAATTATAATATTGATTTTATTCTTGATAATTATGTTCATTTTTATTTTTATCTCAATTTTGATCTCAGATTTCAGTTTGAATCTTATAATCTTCAACTTTATCTTGCTCCTAATATTCATCTTACACTCTATTTTGATCTATGTGGTAATATTGATTTTCAATCTTGATATTAATATTTATATTTCTCTTGATCTTTTAATGATGAGGATGTTGATCTTGATTATGATCCATATTTGATGTTTATCATTTTGCAATCTTAATATAATATTCATTTTGTTCATGATTATGATGTTGATCTTCATTTTAATCATGATTTCAAACTTCATCTTATGATATTTATCTTTATCTTCTTTTTAATCTGAATCTTAAATTCGATTTTGATCTTGTTTGTAAACTTGGTCTTCAATCTTGATATTGTTATTGATATTGATATTGATCTAATAATGATGAAAATTTCGAACTCGATAATGTTCTTTAATTGTTATTAATCTTATTCTCATTCTTAATTATAATACTGATCTTATTCTTGATAATTATGTTCATTTTCATTTTTATCTCAATTTTGATCTCAGATTTCATTTTGAATCTTATAATCTTCAACTTTATCTTGCTCCTAATATTCATCTTACACTCGATTTTGATCTATGTGGTAATATTGATTTTCAATCTTGATATTAATATTTATATTTATCTTGATCTTTTAATCATCAGGATGTTGATCTTGATTATGATCCATATTTGATGTTTATCATTTTGCAATCTTAATTTAATATTGATTTTGTTCATGATTATGATGTTGATCTTCATTTTAATCATGATTTCAAACTTCATCTTATTATATTTATCTTTATCTTCTTTTTAATCTTAATCTTAAACTCGATTTTGATCTTGTTTGTAAACTTGGTCTTCAATCTTGATATTGTTATTGATATTGATATTGATCTAATAATGATGAAAATTTTTAACTCGATTATGATATTTGATTGTTATTAATCTTATTCTCATTCTTAATTACAACATTGATCTTATTCTTGATAGTTATCTTCATCTTCATTTTGATCTCAGTTTTGATCTCAGATTTCAGTTTTAATCTTATAATCTTCATCTTTATCTTGCTCCTAATATTCATCTTAAACTCGATTTTGATCTATGTGGTAATATTGATTTTCAATCTTGATATTAATATTTATATTTATCTTGATCTTTTAATGATCAGGATGTTGATCTTGATTATGATCCATATTTGATGTTTATCATTTTGAAATCTTAATTTAATATTGATTTTGTTCATGATTATGATGTTGATCTTCATTTTAATCATGATTTCAAACTTCATCTTATTATATTTATCTTTATCTTCTTTTTAATCTTAATCTTAAACTCGATTTTGATCTTGTTTGTAAACTTGGTCTTCAATCTTGATATTGTTATTGATATTGATATTGATCTAATAATGATGAAAATTTTTAACTCGATTATGATATTTGATTGTTATTAATCTTATTCTCATTCTTAATTACAACATTGATCTTATTCTTGATAGTTATCTTCATCTTCATTTTGATCTCAGATTTCAGTTTTAATCTTATAATCTTCATCTTTATCTTGCTCCTAATATTCATCTTAAACTCGATTTTGATCTCCGTGGTAATATTGATTTTCAATCTTGATATTAATATTTATATTTATCTTGATCTTTTAATGATCAGGATGTTGATCTTGATTATGATCCATATTTGATGTTTATCATTTTGCAATCTTAATTTAATATTGATTTTGTTCATGATCATGATGTTGATCTTGATTGTAATCATGATGTTGATCTTGATTGTAATCATGATTTCAATCTTCATCTTATGATATTCATCTTTATCTTCTTTTTAATCTTAATCTTTAAACTCGATTTTGATCTTGTTTGTAAACTTGGTCTTCAATCTTGATATTGTTATTGATATTTATATTGATCTAATAATGCTGAAAATTTTGAACTCGATAATGTTCTTTAATTGTTATTAATCTTATTCTCATTCTTAATTATAACATTGATCTTATTCTTGATAATTATGTTCATTTTCATTTTTATCTCAGTTTTGATCTCAGATTTCAGTTTGAATCTTATAATCTTCAATTTTATCTTACTCCTAATATTCATCTTAAACTCGATTTTGATCTATGTGGTAATATTGATTTTCAATCTTGATATTAATATTTAAATTTATCTTGATCTTTTAATGATGAGGATGTTGATCTTGATTATGATCCATATTTGATATTTATCATTTCGCAATCTTAATATAATATTGATTTTGTTCATGATTATGATGTTGATCTTCATTTTAATCATGATTTCAAACTTCATCTTATGATATTTATCTTTATCTTCTTTTTAATCTTAATCTTAAACTCGATTTTGATCTTGTTTGTAAACTTGGTCTTCAATCTTGATATTGTTATTGATATTGATATTGATCTAATAATGATGAAAATTTTCAACTCGATTATGTTCTTCAATTGTTTTTGATCTTATTCTCATTGTTAATTATAACATTGATCTTATTCTTGATAATTATGTTCATTTTCATTTTTATCTCAGTTTTGATCTCAGATTTCAGTTTTAATCTTATAATCTTCAATTTTATCTTGCTCCTAATATTCATCTTAAACTCGATTTTGATATATGCGGTAATATTGATTTTCAATCTGTATATTAATATTTATATTTATCTTGATCTTTTAATGATCATGATGTTGATCTTGATTATGATCCATATTTGATGTTTATCATTTTGCAATCTTTATTTAATATTGATTTTGTTCATGATTATGATGTTGATCTTCATTTTAATCATGATTTCATACTTCATCTTATGATATTTATCTTTATCTTCTTTTTAATCTTAATCTTAAACTCGATTTTGATCTTGTTTGTAAACTTGGTCTTCAATCTTGATATTGTTATTGATATTGATATTGATCTAATAATGATGAAAATTTTTAACTCGATTATGATATTTGATTGTTATTAATCTTATTCTCATTCTTAATTACAACATTGATCTTATTCTTGATAGTTATCTTCATTTTCATTTTGATCTCAGTTTTGATCTCAGATTTCAGTTTTAATCTTATAATCTTCATCTTTATCTTGCTCCTAATATTCATCTTAAACTCGATTTTGATCTCCGTGGTAATATTGATTTTCAATCTTGATATTAATATTTATATTTATCTTGATCTTTTAATGATGAGGATGTTGATCTTGATTATGATCCATATTTGATGTTTATCATTTTGCAATCTTAATTTAATATTGATTTTGTTCATGATCATGATGTTGATCTTCATTTTAATCATGATTTCAAACTTCATCTTATGATATTTATTTTTATCTTCTTTTTAATCTTAATCTTAAACTCGATTTTGATCTTGTTTGTAAACTTGGTCTTCAATCTTGATATTGTTATTGATATTGATATTGATCTAATAATGATGAAAATTTTTAACTCGATTATGATATTTGATTGTTATTAATCTTATTCTCATTCTTAATTACAACATTGATCTTATTCTTGATAGTTATCTTCATCTTCATTTTGATCTCAGTTTTGATCTCAGATTTCAGTTTTAATCTTATAATCTTCATCTTAATCTTGCTCCTAATATTCATCTTAAACTCGATTTTGATCTCCGTGGTAATATTGATTTTCAATCTTGATATTAATATTTATATTTATCTTGATCTTTCAATGATGAGGATGTTTATCTTGATTATGATCCATATTTGATGTTTATCATTTTGCAATCTTAATATAATATTCATTTTGTTCATGATTATGATGTTGATCTTCATTTTAATCATGATTTCAAACTTCATCTTATGATATTTATCTTTATCTTCTTTTTAATCTGAATCTTAAATTCGATTTTGATCTTGTTTGTAAACTTGGTCTTCAATCTTGATATTGTTATTGATATTGATATTGATCTAATAATGATGAAAATTTCGAACTCGATAATGTTCTTTAATTGTTATTAATCTTATTCTCATTCTTAATTATAATACTGATCTTATTCTTGATAATTATGTTCATTTTCATTTTTATCTCAATTTTGATCTCAGATTTCATTTTGAATCTTATAATCTTCAACTTTATCTTGCTCCTAATATTCATCTTACACTCGATTTTGATCTATGTGGTAATATTGATTTTCAATCTTGATATTAATATTTATATTTATCTTGATCTTTTAATCATCAGGATGTTGATCTTGATTATGATCCATATTTGATGTTTATCATTTTGCAATCTTAATTTAATATTGATTTTGTTCATGATTATGATGTTGATCTTCATTTTAATCATGATTTCAAACTTCATCTTATTATATTTATCTTTATCTTCTTTTTAATCTTAATCTTAAACTCGATTTTGATCTTGTTTGTAAACTTGGTCTTCAATCTTGATATTGTTATTGATATTGATATTGATCTAATAATGATGAAAATTTTTAACTCGATTATGATATTTGATTGTTATTAATCTTATTCTCATTCTTAATTACAACATTGATCTTATTCTTGATAGTTATCTTCATCTTCATTTTGATCTCAGTTTTGATCTCAGATTTCAGTTTTAATCTTATAATCTTCATCTTTATCTTGCTCCTAATATTCATCTTAAACTCGATTTTGATCTATGTGGTAATATTGATTTTCAATCTTGATATTAATATTTATATTTATCTTGATCTTTTAATGATCAGGATGTTGATCTTGATTATGATCCATATTTGATGTTTATCATTTTGAAATCTTAATTTAATATTGATTTTGTTCATGATCATGATGTTGTTCTTGATTTTAATCATGATTTCAATCTTCATCTTATGATATTCATCTTTCTCTTCTTTTTAATCTTAATCTTAAACTCGATTTTAATCTTGTTTGTAAACTTGGTCTTCAATCTTGATATTGTTATTGATATTGATATTGATCTAATAATGATGAAAATTTTGAACTCGATAATGTTCTTTAATTGTTATTAATCTTATTCTCATTCTTAATTATAATATTGATCTTATTCTTGATAATTATGTTCATTTTCATTTTTATCTCAATTTTGATCTCAGATTTCAGTTTGAATCTTATAATCTTCAACTTTATCTTGCTCCTAATATTCATCTTACACTCGATTTTGATCTATGTGGTAATATTGATTTTCAATCTTGATATTAATATTTATATTTATCTTGATCTTTTAATGATCAGGATGTTGATCTTGATTATGATCCATATTTGATGTTTATCATTTTGCAATCTTAATTTAATATTGATTTTGTTCATGATTATGATGTTGATCTTCATTTTAATCATGATTTCAAACTTCATCTTATTATATTTATCTTTATCTTCTTTTTAATCTTAATCTTAAACTCGATTTTGATCTTGTTTGTAAACTTGGTCTTCAATCTTGATATTGTTATTGATATTGATATTGATCTAATAATGATGAAAATTTTTAACTCGATTATGATATTTGATTGTTATTAATCTTATTCTCATTCTTAATTACAACATTGATCTTATTCTTGATAGTTATCTTCATCTTCATTTTGATCTCAGTTTTGATCTCAGATTTCAGTTTTAATCTTATAATCTTCATCTTTATGTTGCTCCTAATATTCATCTTAAACTCGATTTTGATCTCCGTGGTAATATTGATTTTCAATCTTGATATTAATATTTATATTTATCTTGATCTTTTATTGATGAGGATGTTGATCTTGATTATGATCCATATTTGATGTTTATCATTTTGCAATCTTAATTTAATATTGATTTTGTTCATGATCATGATGTTGATCTTGATTTTAATCATGATTTCAATCTTCATCTTATGATATTCATCTTTCTCTTCTTTTTAATCTTAATCTTAAACTCGATTTTAATCTTGTTTGTAAACTTGGTCTTCAATCTTGATATTGTTATTGATATTGATATTGATCTAATAATGATGAAAATTTTGAACTCGATAATGTTCTTTAATTGTTATTAATCTTATTCTCATTCTTAATTATAATATTGATCTTATTCTTGATAATTATGTTCATTTTCATTTTTATCTCAATTTTGATCTCAGATTTCAGTTTGAATCTTATAATCTTCAACTTTATCTTGCTCCTAATATTCATCTTACACTCTATTTTGATCTATGTGGTAATATTGATTTTCAATCTTGATATTAATATTTATATTTATATTGATCTTTTAATGATCAGGATGTTGATCTTGATTATGATCCATATTTGATGTTTATCATTTTGCAATCTTAATTTAATATTGATTTTGTTCATGATTATGATGTTGATCTTCATTTTAATCATGATTTCAAACTTCATCTTATTATATTTATCTTTATCTTCTTTTTAATCTTAATCTTAAACTCGATTTTGATCTTGTTTGTAAACTTGGTCTTCAATCTTGATATTGTTATTGATATTGATATTGATCTAATAATGATGAAAATTTTTAACTCGATTATGATATTTGATTGTTATTAATCTTATTCTCATTCTTAATTACAACATTGATCTTATTCTTGATAGTTATCTTCATCTTCATTTTGATCTCAGATTTCAGTTTTAATCTTATAATCTTCATCTTTATCTTGCTCCTAATATTCATCTTAAACTCGATTTTGATCTCCGTGGTAATATTGATTTTCAATCTTGATATTAATATTTATATTTATCTTGATCTTTTAATGATCAGGATGTTGATCTTGATTATGATCCATATTTGATGTTTATCATTTTGCAATCTTAATTTAATATTGATTTTGTTCATGATCATGATGTTGATCTTGATTGTAATCATGATGTTGATCTTGATTGTAATCATGATTTCAATCTTCATCTTATGATATTCATCTTTATCTTCTTTTTAATCTGAATCTTAAACTCGATTTTGATCTTGTTTGTAAACTTGGTCTTCAATCTTGATATTGTTATTGATATTGATATTGATCTAATAATGATGAAAATTTTGAACTCGATAATGTTCTTTAATTGTTATTAATCTTATTCTCATTCTTAATTATAATATTGATCTTATTCTTGATAATTATGTTCATTTTCATTTTTATCTCAATTTTGATCTCAGATTTCAGTTTGAATCTTATAATATTCAACTTTATCTTGCTCCTAATATTCATCTTACACTCGATTTTGATCTATGTGGTAATATTGATTTTCAATCTTGATATTAATATTAATATTTATCTTGATCTTTTAATGATCAGGATGTTGATCTTGATTATGATCCATATTTGATGTTTATCATTTTGCAATCTTAATTTAATATTGATTTTGTTCATGATTATGATGTTGATCTTCATTTTAATCATGATTTCAAACTTCATCTTATTATATTTATCTTTATCTTCTTTTTAATCTTAATCTTAAACTCGATTTTGATCTTGTTTGTAAATTTGGTCTTCAATCTTGATATTGTTATTGATATTGATATTGATCTAATAATGATGAAAATTTTTAACTCGATTATGATATTTGATTGTTATTAATCTTATTCTCATTCTTAATTACAACATTGATCTTATTCTTGATAGTTATCTTTATCTTCATTTTGATCTCAGTTTTGATCTCAGATTTCAGTTTTAATCTTATAATCTTCATCTTTATCTTGCTCCTAATATTCATCTTAAACTCGATTTTGATCTCCGTGGTAATATTGATTTTCAATCTTGATATTAATATTTATATTTATCTTGATCTTTTATTGATGAGGATGTTGATCTTGATTATGATCCATATTTGATGTTTATCATTTTGCAATCTTAATTTAATATTGATTTTGTTCATGATCATGATGTTGATCTTGATTTTAATCATGATTTCAATCTTCATCTTATGATATTCATCTTTATCTTCTTTTTAATCTTAATCTTAAACTCGATTTTAATCTTGTTTGTAAACTTGGTCTTCAATCTTGATATTGTTATTGATATTGATATTGATCTAATAATGATGAAAATTTTGAACTCGATAATGTTCTTTAATTGTTATTAAATCTTATTCTCATTCTTAATTATAATATTGATCTTATTCTTGATAATTATGTTCATTTTCATTTTTATCTCAATTTTGATCTCAGATTTCAGTTTGAATCTTATAATCTTCAACTTTATCTTGCTCCTAATATTCATCTTACACTCGATTTTGATCTATGTGGTAATATTGATTTTCAATCTTGATATTAATATTCATATTTATCTTGATCTTTTAATGATCAGGATGTTGATCTTGATTATGATCCATATTTGATGTTTATCATTTTGCAATCTTAATTTAATATTGATTTTGTTCATGATTATGATGTTGATCTTCATTTTAATCATGATTTCAAACTTCATCTTATGATATTTATTTTTATCTTCTTTTTAATCTTAATCTTAAACTCGATTTTGATCTTGTTTGTAAACTTGGTCTTCAATCTTGATATTGTTATTGATATTGATATTGATCTAATAATGATGAAAATTTTTAACTCGATTATGATATTTGATTGTTATTAATCTTATTCTCATTCTTAATTACAACATTGATCTTATTCTTGATAGTTATCTTCATCTTCATTTTGATCTCAGTTTTGATCTCAGATTTCAGTTTTAATCTTATAATCTTCATCTTAATCTTGCTCCTAATATTCATCTTAAACTCGATTTTGATCTCCGTGGTAATATTGATTTTCAATCTTGATATTAATATTTATATTTATCTTGATCTTTCAATGATGAGGATGTTGATCTTGATTATGATCCATATTTGATGTTTATCATTTTGCAATCTTAATATAATATTCATTTTGTTCATGATTATGATGTTGATCTTCATTTTAATCATGATTTCAAACTTCATCTTATGATATTTATCTTTATCTTCTTTTTAATCTGAATCTTAAATTCGATTTTGATCTTGTTTGTAAACTTGGTCTTCAATCTTGATATTGTTATTGATATTGATATTGATCTAATAATGATGAAAATTTTCAACTCGATAATGTTCTTTAATTGTTATTAATCTTATTCTCTTTCTTAATTATAATATTGATCTTATTCTTGATAATTATGTTCATTTTCATTTTTATCTCAATTTTGATCTCAGATTTCAGTTTGAATCTTATAATCTTCAACTTTATCTTGCTCCTAATATTCATCTTACACTTGATTTTGATCTATGTGGTAATATTGATTTTCAATCTTGATATTAATATTTATATTTCTCTTGATCTTTTAATGATGAGGATGTTGATCTTGATTATGATCCATATTTGATGTTTATCATTTTGCAGTCTTAATATAATATTCATTTTGTTCATGATTATGATGTTGATCTTCATTTTAATCATGATTTCAAACTTCATCTTATGATATTTATCTTTATCTTCTTTTTAATCTGAATCTTAAATTCGATTTTGATCTTGTTTGTAAACTTGGTCTTCAATCTTGATATTGTTATTGATATTGATATTGATCTAATAATGATGAAAATTTTCAACTCGATAATGTTCTTTAATTGTTATTAATCTTATTCTCATTCTTAATTATAATATTGATTTTATTCTTGATAATTATGTTCATTTTTATTTTTATCTCAATTTTGATCTCAGATTTCAGTTTGAATCTTATAATCTTCAACTTTATCTTGCTCCTAATATTCATCTTACACTCTATTTTGATCTATGTGGTAATATTGATTTTCAATCTTGATATTAATATTTATATTTCTCTTGATCTTTTAATGATGAGGATGTTGATCTTGATTATGATCCATATTTGATGTTTATCATTTTGCAGTCTTAATATAATATTCATTTTGTTCATGATTATGATGTTGATCTTCATTTTAATCATGATTTCAAACTTCATCTTATGATATTTATCTTTATCTTCTTTTTAATCTGAATCTTAAATTCGATTTTGATCTTGTTTGTAAACTTGGTCTTCAATCTTGATATTGTTATTGATATTGATATTGATCTAATAATGATGAAAATTTCGAACTCGATAATGTTCTTTAATTGTTATTAATCTTATTCTCATTCTTAATTATAATACTGATCTTATTCTTGATAATTATGTTCATTTTCATTTTTATCTCAATTTTGATCTCAGATTTCATTTTGAATCTTATAATCTTCAACTTTATCTTGCTCCTAATATTCATCTTACACTCGATTTTGATCTATGTGGTAATATTGATTTTCAATCTTGATATTAATATTTATATTTATCTTGATCTTTTAATCATCAGGATGTTGATCTTGATTATGATCCATATTTGATGTTTATCATTTTGCAATCTTAATTTAATATTGATTTTGTTCATGATTATGATGTTGATCTTCATTTTAATCATGATTTCAAACTTCATCTTATTATATTTATCTTTATCTTCTTTTTAATCTTAATCTTAAACTCGATTTTGATCTTGTTTGTAAACTTGGTCTTCAATCTTGATATTGTTATTGATATTGATATTGATCTAATAATGATGAAAATTTTTAACTCGATTATGATATTTGATTGTTATTAATCTTATTCTCATTCTTAATTACAACATTGATCTTATTCTTGATAGTTATCTTCATCTTCATTTTGATCTCAGTTTTGATCTCAGATTTCAGTTTTAATCTTATAATCTTCATCTTTATCTTGCTCCTAATATTCATCTTAAACTCGATTTTGATCTATGTGGTAATATTGATTTTCAATCTTGATATTAATATTTATATTTATCTTGATCTTTTAATGATCAGGATGTTGATCTTGATTATGATCCATATTTGATGTTTATCATTTTGAAATCTTAATTTAATATTGATTTTGTTCATGATTATGATGTTGATCTTCATTTTAATCATGATTTCAAACTTCATCTTATTATATTTATCTTTATCTTCTTTTTAATCTTAATCTTAAAGTCGATTTTGATCTTGTTTGTAAACTTGGTCTTCAATCTTGATATTGTTATTGATATTGATATTGATCTAATAATGATGAAAATTTTTAACTCGATTATGATATTTGATTGTTATTAATCTTATTCTCATTCTTAATTACAACATTGATCTTATTCTTGATAGTTATCTTCATCTTCATTTTGATCTCAGATTTCAGTTTTAATCTTATAATCTTCATCTTTATCTTGCTCCTAATATTCATCTTAAACTCGATTTTGATCTCCGTGGTAATATTGATTTTCAATCTTGATATTAATATTTATATTTATCTTGATCTTTTAATGATCAGGATGTTGATCTTGATTATGATCCATATTTGATGTTTATCATTTTGCAATCTTAATTTAATATTGATTTTGTTCATGATCATGATGTTGATCTTGATTGTAATCATGATGTTGATCTTGATTGTAATCATGATTTCAATCTTCATCTTATGATATTCATCTTTATCTTCTTTTTAATCTTAATCTTTAAACTCGATTTTGATCTTGTTTGTAAACTTGGTCTTCAATCTTGATATTGTTATTGATATTTATATTGATCTAATAATGCTGAAAATTTTGAACTCGATAATGTTCTTTAATTGTTATTAATCTTATTCTCATTCTTAATTATAACATTGATCTTATTCTTGATAATTATGTTCATTTTCATTTTTATCTCAGTTTTGATCTCAGATTTCAGTTTGAATCTTATAATCTTCAATTTTATCTTACTCCTAATATTCATCTTAAACTCGATTTTGATCTATGTGGTAATATTGATTTTCAATCTTGATATTAATATTTATATTTATCTTGATCTTTTAATGATCAGGATGTTGATCTTGATTATGATCCATATTTGATGTTTATCATTTTGGAATCTTAATTAAATATTGATTTTGTTCATGATTATGATGTTGATCTTCATTTTAATCATGATTTCAAACTTCATCTTATGATATTTATCTTTATCTTCTTTTTAATCTGAATCTTAAATTCGATTTTGATCTTGTTTGTAAACTTGGTCTTCAATCTTGATATTGTTATTGATATTGATATTGATCTAATAATGCTGAAAATTTTGAACTCGATTATGTTCTTTAATTGTTATTAATCTTATTCTCATTCTTAATTATAACATTGATCTTATTCTTGATAATTATGTTCATTTTCATTTTTATCTCAGTTTTGATCTCAGATTTCAGTTTTAATCTTATAATCTTCAATTTTATCTTACTCCTAATATTCATCTTAAACTCGATTTTGATCTATGTGGTAATATTGATTTTCAATCTTGATATTAATATTTATATTTATCTTGATCTTTTAATGATCAGGATGTTGATCTTGATTATGATCCATATTTGATGTTTATCATTTTGCAATCTTAATTTTATATTGATTTTGTTCATGGTTATGATGTTGATCTTCATTTTAATCATGATTTCAAACTTCATCTTATGGTATTTATCTTTATCTTCTTTTTAATCTTAATCTTAAACTCGATTTTGATCTTGTTTGTAAAGTTGGTCTTCAATCTTGATATTGTTATTGATATTGATATTGATCTAATAATGATGAAAATTTTGAACTCGATTATGTTCTTTAATTGTTATTAATCTTATTCTCATTCTTAATTATCACATTTATCTTATTCTTGATAATTATGTTCATTTTCATTTTTATCTTAGTTTTGATCTCAGATTTCAGTTTTAATCTTATAATCTTCAATTTTATCTTGCTCCTAATATTCATCTTAAACTCGATTTTGAGCTATGTGGTAATATCGATTTTCAATCTTGATATTAATATTTATATTTCTCTTGATCTTTTAATGATGAGGATGTTGATCTTGATTATGATCCATATTTTATGTTTATCATTTTGCAATCTTAATATAATAATGATTTTGTTCATTATTATGATGTTGATCTTGATTTTAATCATGATTTCAATCTTCATCTTATGATATTCATCTTTATCTTCTTTTTAATCTTAATCTTAAACTCGATTTTGATCTTGTTTGTAAACTTGGTCTTCAATCTTGATATTGTTATTGATATTGATATTGATCTAATAATGATGAAAATTTTTAACTCGATTATGATCTTTGATTGTTATTAATCTTATTCTCATTCTTAATTACAAAATTGATCTTATTCTTGATAATTATCTTCATCTTCATTTTGATCTCAGTTTTGATCTCAGATTTCTGTTTGAATCTTATAATCTTCAACTTTATCTTGCTCCTAATATTCATCTTAAACTCGATTTTGATCTATGTGGTAATATTGATTTTCAATCTTGATATTAATATTTAAATTTATCTTGATCTTTTAATGATGAGGATGTTGATCTTGATTATGATCCATATTTGATGTTTATCATTTTGCAATCTTAATGTAATATTGATTTTGTTCATGATTATGATGTTGATCTTCATTTTAATCATGATTTCAAACTTCATCTTATGATATTTATCTTTATCTTCTTTTTAATCTGAATCTTAAATTCGATTTTGATCTTGTTTGTAAACTTGGTCTTCAATCTTGATATTGTTATTGATATTGATATTAATCTAATAATGATGAAAATTTTTAACTCGATTATGATCTTTGATTATTATTAATCTTCTTCTCATTCTTAATTACAACATTGATCTTATTCTTGATAATTATCTTCATCTTCATTTTGATCTCAGTTTTGATCTCAGATTTCAGTTTTAATTTTATAATCTTCAACTTTATCTTGCTCCTAATATTCATCTTAAACTCGATTTTGATATATGTGGTAATATTGATTTTAAATCTTGATATTAATATTTATATTTATCTTGATCTTTTAATGATGAGGATGTTGATCTTGATTATGATCCATATTTGATGTTTATCATTTTGCAATCTTAATATAATATTCATTTTGTTCATGATTATGATGTTGATCTTCATTTTAATCATGATTTCAAACTTCATCTTTTGATATTTATCTTTATCTTCTTTTTAATCTGAATCTTAAATTCGATTTTGATCTTGTTTGTAAACTTGGTCTTCAATCTTGATATTGTTATTGATATTGATATTGATCTAATAATGATGAAAATTTTTAACTCGATTATGATCTTTGATTGTTATTAATCTTATTCTCATTCTTAATTACAAAATTGATCTTATTCTTGATAATTATCTTCATCTTCATTTTGATCTCAGTTTTGATCTCAGATTTCAGTTTGAATCTTATAATCTTCAACTTTATCTTGCTCCTAATATTCATCTTAAACTCGATTTTGATATATGTGGTAATATTGATTTTCAATCTTGATATTAATATTTAGATTTATCTTGATCTTTTAATGATGAGGATGTTGATCTTGATTATGATCCATATTTGATGTTTATCATTTTGCAATCTTAATATAATATTCATTTTGTTCATGATTATGATGTTGATCTTCATTTTAATCATGATTTCAAACTTCATCTTATGATATTTATCTTTATCTTCTTTTTAATCTGAATCTTAAATTCGATTTTGATCTTGTTTGTAAACTTGGTCTTCAATCTCGATATTGTTATTGATATTGATATTGATCTAATAATGATGAAAATTTTTAACTTGATTATGCTCTTTAATTGTTATTAATCTTATTCTCATTCTTAATTACAACATTGATCTTATTCTTGATAATTATCTTCATCTTCATTTTGATCTCAGTTTTGATCTCAGATTTCAGTTTGAATCTTATAATCTTCAACTTTATCTTACTCCTAATATTCATCTTAAACTCGATTTTGATCTATGTGGTAATATTGATTTTCAATCTTGATATTAATATTTATATTTATCTTGATCTTTTAATGATGAGGATGTTGATCTTGATTATGATCCATATTTGATGTTTATCATTTTGCAATCTTAATATAATATTCATTTTGTTCATGATTATGATGTTGATCTTCATTTTAATCATGATTTCAAACTTCATCTTATGATATTTATCTTTATCTTCTTTTTAATCTGAATCTTAAATTCGATTTTGATCTTGTTTGTAAACTTGGTCTTCAATCTCGATATTGTTATTGATATTGATATTGATCTAATAATGATGAAAATTTTTAACTTGATTATGCTCTTTAATTGTTATTAATCTTATTCTCATTCTTAATTACAACATTGATCTTATTCTTGATAATTATCTTCATCTTCATTTTGATCTCAGTTTTGATCTCAGATTTCAGTTTGAATCTTATAATCTTCAACTTTATCTTGCTCCTAATATTCATCTTAAACTCGATTTTGATCTATGTGGTAATATTGATTTTCAATCTTGATATTAATATTTATATTTATCTTGATCTTTTAATGATGAGGATGTTGATCTTGATTATGATCCATATTTGATGTTTATCATTTTGCAATCTTAATATAATATTCATTTTGTTCATGATTATGATGTTGATCTTCATTTTAATCATGATTTCAAACTTCATCTTATGATATTTATCTTTATCTTCTTTTTAATCTGAATCTTAAATTCGATTTTGATCTTGTTTGTAAACTTGGTCTTCAATCTCGATATTGTTATTGATATTGATATTGATCTAATAATGATGAAAATTTTTAACTTGATTATGCTCTTTAATTGTTATTAATCTTATTCTCATTCTTAATTACAACATTGATCTTATTCTTGATAATTATCTTCATCTTCATTTTGATCTCAGTTTTGATCTCAGATTTCAGTTTGAATCTTATAATCTTCAACTTTATCTTGCTCCTAATATTCATCTTAAACTCGATTTTGATATATGTGGTAATATTGATTTTCAATCTTGATATTAATATTTATATTTATCTTGATCTTTTAATGATGAGGATGTTGATCTTGATTATGATCCATATTTGATGTTTATCATTTTGCAATCTTAATATAATATTCATTTTGTTCATGATTATGATGTTGATCTTCATTTTAATCATGATTTCAAACTTTATCTTATGATATTTATCTTTATCTTCTTTTTAATCTGAATCTTAAATTCGATTTTGATCTTGTTTGTAAACTTGGTCTTCAATCTCGATATTGTTATTGATATTGATATTGATCTAATAATGATGAAAATTTTTAACTTGATTATGCTCTTTTATTGTTATTAATCTTATTCTCATTCTTAATTACAACATTGATCTTATTCTTGATAATTATCTTCATCTTCATTTTGATCTCAGTTTTGATCTCAGATTTCAGTTTGAATCTTATAATCTTCAACTTTATCTTGCTCCTAATATTCATCTTAAACTCGATTTTGATCTATGTGGTAATATTGATTTTCAATCTTGATATTAATATTTAAATTTATCTTGATCTTTTAATGATGAGGATGTTGATCTTGATTATGATCCATATTTGATGTTTATCATTTTGCAATCTTAATATAATATTGATTTTGTTCATGATTATGATGTTGATCTTCATTTTAATCATGATTTCAAACTTCATCTTATGATATTTATCTTTATCTTCTTTTTAATCTGAATCTTAAATTCGATTTTGATCTTGTTTGTAAACTTGGTCTTCAATCTTGATATTGTTATTGATATTGATATTAATCTAATAATGATGATAATTTTTAACTCGATTATGATCTTTGATTATTATTAATCTTCTTCTCATTCTTAATTACAACATTGATCTTATTCTTGATAATTATCTTCATCTTCATTTTGATCTCAGTTTTGATCTCAGATTTCAGTTTTAATTTTATAATCTTCAACTTTATCTTGCTCCTAATATTCATCTTAAACTCGATTTTGATATATGTGGTAATATTGATTTTAAACCTTGATATTAATATTTATATTTATCTTGATCTTTTAATGATGAGGATGTTGATCTTGATTATGATCCATATTTAATGTTTATCATTTTGCAATCTTAATATAATATTCATTTTGTTCATGATTATGATGTTGATCTTCATTTTAATCATGATTTCAAACTTCATCTTATGATATTTATCTTTATCTTCTTTTTAATCTGAATCTTAAATTCGATTTTGATCTTGTTTGTAAACTTAGTCTTCAATCTCGATATTGTTATTGATATTGATATTGATCTAATCATGATGAAAATTTTTAACTTGATTATGCTCTTTAATTGTTATTAATCTTATTCTCATTCTTAATTACAACATTGATCTTATTCTTGATAATTATCTTCATCTTCATTTTGATCTCAGTTTTGATCTCAGATTTCAGTTTGAATCGTATAATCTTCAACTTTATCTTGCTCCTAATATTCATCTTAAACTCGATTTTGATCTATGTGGTAATATTGATTTTCAATCTTGATATTAATATTTATATTTCTCTTGATCTTTTAATGATGAGGATGTTGATCTTGATTATGATCCATATTTGATGTTTATCATTTTGCAATCGTAATATAATATTCATTTTGTTCATGATTATGATGTTGATCTTCATTTTAATCATGATTTCATACTTCATCTTATGATATTTATCTTTATCTTCTTTTTAATCTTAATCTTAAACTCGATTTTGATCTTGTTTGTAAACTTGGTCTTCAATCTTGATATTGTTATTGATATTGATATTGATCTAATAATGATGAAAATTTTGAACTCGATTATGTTCTTTAATTGTTATTAATCTTATTCTCATTCTTAATTATAACATTGATCTTATTCTTGATAATTATGTTCATCTTCATTTTTTATCTCAGTTTTGATCTCAGATTTCAGTTTTAATCTTATAATCTTTAATTTTATCTTGCTCCTAATATTCATCTTAAACTCGATTTTGATATATGTGGTAATATTGATTTTCAATCTTGATAATAATATTTATATTTATCTTGATCTTTTAATGATGAGGAAGTTGATCTTGATTATGATCCATATTTTATGTTTATCATTTTGCAATCTTAATATAATATTAATTTTGTTCATGATTATGATGTTGATCTTCATTTTAATCATGATTTCATACTTCATCTTATGATATTTATCTTTATCGTCTTTTTAATCTGAATCTTAAATTCGATTTTGATCTTGTTTGTAAACTTGGTCTTCAATCTTGATATTGTTATTGATATTGATATTGATCTAATAATGATGAAAATTTTTAACTTGATTATGCTCTTTAATTGTTATTAATCTTATTCTCATTCTTAATTACAACATTGATCTTATTCTTGATAATTATCTTCATCTTCATTTTTTATCTCAGTTTTGATCTCAGATTTCAGTTTTAATCTTATAATCTTTAATTTTATCTTGCTCCTAATATTCATCTTAAACTCGATTTTGATATATGTGGTAATATTGATTTTCAATCTTGATAATAATATTTATATTTATCTTGATCTTTTAATGATGAGGAAGTTGATCTTGATTATGATCCATATTTTATGTTTATCATTTTGCAATCTTAATATAATATTAATTTTGTTCATGATTATGATGTTGATCTTCATTTTAATCATGATTTCATACTTCATCTTATGATATTTATCTTTATCGTCTTTTTAATCTGAATCTTAAATTCGATTTTGATCTTGTTTGTAAACTTGGTCTTCAATCTTGATATTGTTATTGATATTGATATTGATCTAATAATGATGAAAATTTTTAACTTGATTATGCTCTTTAATTGTTATTAATCTTATTCTCATTCTTAATTACAACATTGATCTTATTCTTGATAATTATCTTCATCTTCATTTTGATCTCAGTTTTGATCTCAGATTTCAGTTTGAATCTTATAATCTTCAACTTTATCTTGCTCCTAATATTCATCTTAAACTCGATTTTGATATATGTGGTAATATTGATTTTCAATCTTGATATTAATATTTATATTTATCTTGATCTTTTAATGATGAGGAAGTTGATCTTGATTATGATCCATATTTTATGTTTATCATTTTGCAATCTTAATATAATATTGATTTTTTTCATGATTATGATGTTGATCTTCATTTTAATCATGATTTCATACTTCATCTTATGATATTTATCTTTATCGTCTTTTTAATCTGAATCTTAAATTCGATTTTGATCTTGTTTGTAAACTTGGTCTTCAATCTTGATATTGTTATTGATATTGATATTGATCTAATAATGATGAAAATTTTTAACTTGATTATGCTCTTTAATTGTTATTAATCTTATTCTCATTCTTAATTACAACATTGATCTTATTCTTGATAATTAACTTAATCTTCATTTTGATCTCAGTTTTGATCTCAGATTTCAGTTTGAATCTTATAATCTTCAACTTTATCTTGCTCTTAATATTCATCTTAAACTCGATTTTGATATATGTGGTAATATTGATTTTCAATCTTGATATTAATATTTATATTTATCTTGATCTTTTAATGATGAGGATGTTGATCTTGATTATGATCCATATTTGATGTATATCATTTTGCAATCTTAATATAATATTCATTTTGTTCATGATTATGATGTTGATCTTCATTTTAATCATGATTTCATACTTCATCTTATGATATTTATCTTTATCTTCTTTTTAATCTTAATCTTAAACTCGATTTTGATCTTGTTTGTAAACTTGGTCTTCAATCTTGATATTGTTATTGATATTGATATTGATCTAATAATGATGAAAATTTTGAACTCGATTATGTTCTTTAATTGTTATTAATCTTATTCTCATTCTTAATTATAACATTGATCTTATTCTTGATAATTATGTTCATCTTCATTTTTTATCTCAGTTTTGATCTCAGATTTCAGTTTTAATCTTGTAATCTTTAATTTTATCTTGCTCCTAATATTCATCTTAAACTCGATTTTGATATATGTGGTAATATTGATTTTCAATCTTGATATTAATATTTATATTTATCTTGATCTTTTAATGATGAGGAAGTTGATCTTGATTATGATCCATATTTTATGTTTATCATTTTGCAATCTTAATATAATATTGATTTTGTTCATGATTATGATGTTGATCTTCATTTTAATCATGATTTCATACTTCATCTTATGATATTTATCTTTATCTTCTTTTTAATCTAAATCTTAAACTCGATTTTGATCTTGTTTGTAAACTTGGTCTTCAATCTTGATGTTGTTATTGATATTGATATTGATCTAATAATGATGAAAATTTGGAACTCGATTATATTCTTTAATTGTTATTAATCTTATTCTCATTCTTAATTATAACATTGAACTTATTCTTGATAATTATGTTCATTTTCATTTTTATCTCAATTTTGATCTCAGATTTCAGTTTGAATCTTATAATCTTCAACATTATCTTGCTCCTAATATTCATCTTAAACTCGATTTTGATCTATGTGGTAATATTGATTTTCAATCTTGATATTAATGTTTAAATTTATCTTGATCTTTTAATGATGAGGATGTTGATCTTGATTATGATCCATATTTGATGTTTATCATTTTGCAATCGTAATATAATATTCATTTTGTTCATGATTATGATGTTGATCTTCATTTTAATCATGATTTCATACTTCATCTTATGATATTTATCTTTATCTTCTTTTTAATCTTAATCTTAAACTCGATTTTGATCTTGTTTGTAAACTTGGTCTTCAATCTTGATATTGTTATTGATATTGATATTGATCTAATAATGATGAAAATTTTGAACTCGATTATGTTCTTTAATTGTTATTAATCTTATTCTCATTCTTAATTATAACATTGATCTTATTCTTGATAATTATGTTCATCTTCATTTTTTATCTCAGTTTTGATCTCAGATTTCAGTTTTAATCTTATAATCTTTAATTTTATCTTGCTCCTAATATTCATCTTAAACTCGATTTTGATATATGTGGTAATATTGATTTTCAATCTTGATATTAATATTTATATTTATCTTGATCTTTTAATGATGAGGAAGTTGATCTTGATTATGATCCATATTTTATGTTTATCATTTTGCAATCTTAATATAATATTGATTTTGTTCATGATTATGATGTTGATCTTCATTTTAATCATGATTTCATACTTCATCTTATGATATTTATCTTTATCGTCTTTTTAATCTGAATCTTAAATTCGATTTTGATCTTGTTTGTAAACTTGGTCTTCAATCTTGATATTGTTATTGATATTGATATTGATCTAATAATGATGAAAATTTTTAACTTGATTATGCTCTTTAATTGTTATTAATCTTATTCTCATTCTTAATTACAACATTGATCTTATTCTTGATAATTATCTTCATCTTCATTTTGATCTCAGTTTTGATCTCAGATTTCAGTTTGAATCTTATAATCTTCAACTTTATCTTGCTCCTAATATTCATCTTAAACTCGATTTTGATATATGTGGTAATATTGATTTTCAATCTTGATATTAATATTTATATTTATCTTGATCTTTTAATGATGAGGATGTTGATCTTGATTCTGATCCATATTTGATGTTTATCATTTTGCAATCTTAATATAATATTCATTTTGTTCATGATTATGATGTTGATCTTCATTTTAATCATGATTTCATACTTCATCTTATGATATTTATCTTTATCTTCTTTTTAATCTTAATCTTAAACTCGATTTTGATCTTGTTTGTAAACTTGGTCTTCAATCTTGATATTGTTATTGATATTGATATTGATCTAATAATGATGAAAATTTTGAACTCGATTATGTTCTTTAATTGTTATTAATCTTATTCTCATTCTTAATTATAACATTGATCTTATTCTTGATAATTATGTTCATCTTCATTTTTTATCTCAGTTTTGATCTCAGATTTCCGTTTTAATCTTATAATCTTTAATTTTATCTTGCTCCTAATATTCATCTTAAACTCGATTTTGATATATGTGGTAATATTGATTTTCAATCTTGATATTAATATTTATATTTATCTTGATCTTTTAATGATGAGGAAGTTGATCTTGATTATGATCCATATTTTATGTTTATCATTTTTCAATCTTAATATAATATTGATTTTGTTCATGATTATGATGTTGATCTTCATTTTAACCATGATTTCATACTTCATCTTATGATATTTATCTTTATCTTCTTTTTAATCTGAATCTTAAATTCGATTTTGATCTTGTTTGTAAACTTGGTCTTCAATCTTGATATTGTTATTGATATTGATATTGATCGAATAATGATGAAAATTTTTAACTTGATTATGCTCTTTAATTGTTATTAATCTTATTCTCATTCTTAATTACAACATTGATCTTATTCTTGATAATTATCTTCATCTTCATTTTGATCTCAGTTTTGATCTCAGATTTCAGTTTGAATCTTATAATCTTCAACTTTATCTTGCTCCTAATATTCATCTTAAACTCGATTTTGATCTATGTGGTAATATTGATTTTCAATCTTGATATTAATATTTATATTTCTCTTGATCTTTTAATGATAAGGATGTTGATCTTGATTATGATCCATATTTGATGTTTATCATTTTGCAATCGTAATATAATATTCATTTTGTTCATGATTATGATGTTGATCTTCATTGTAATCATGATTTCATACTTCATCTTATGATATTTATCTTTATCTTCTTTTTAATCTTAATCTTAAACTCGATTTTGATCTTGTTTGTAAACTTGGTCTTCAATCTTGATATTGTTATTGATATTGATATTGATCTAATAATGATGAAAATTTTGAACTCGATTATGTTCTTTAATTGTTATTAATCTTATTCTCATTCTTAATTATAACATTGATCTTATTCTTGATAATTATGTTCATTTTCATTTTTATCTCAGTTTTGATCTCAGATTTCAGTTTTAATCTTATAATCTTCAATTTTATCTTACTCCTAATATTCATCTTAAACTCGGTTTTGATCTATATGGTAATATTGATTTTCAATCTTGATATTAATATTTATATTTATCTTGATCTTTTAATGATCAGGATGTTGATCTTGATTATGATCCATATTTGATGTTTATCATTTTGGAATCTTAATTTAATATTGATTTTGTTCATGATTATGATGTTGATCTTCATTTTAATCATGATTTCAAACTTCATCTTATGATATTTATCTTTATCTTCTTTTTAATCTGAATCTTAAATTCGATTTTGATCTTGTTTGTAAACTTGGTCTTCAATCTTGATATTGTTATTGATATTGATATTGATCTAATAATGATGAAAATTTTGAACTCGATTATGTTCTTTAATTGTTATTAATCTTATTCTCATTCTTAATTATAACATTGATCTTATTCTTGATAATTATGTTCATTTTCATTTTTTATCTCAGTTTTGATCTCAGATTTCAGTTTTAATCTTATAATCTTTAATTTTATCTTGCTCCTAATTTTCATCTTAAACTCGATTTTGATATATGTGGTAATATTGATTTTCAATCTTGATATTAATATTTATATTTATCTTGATCTTTTAATGATGAGGAAGTTGATCTTGATTATGATCCATATTTTATGTTTATCATTTTGCAATCTTAATATAATATTCATTTTGTTCATGATTATGATGTTGATCTTCATTTTAATCATGATTTCAAACTTCATCTTATGATATTTATCTTTATCTTCTTTTTAATCTGAATCTTAAATTCGATTTTGATCTTGTTTGTAAACTTGGTCTTCAATCTCGATATTGTTATTGATATTGATATTGATCTAATAATGATGAAAATTTTTAACTTGATTATGCTCTTAAATTGTTATTAATCTTATTCTCATTCTTAATTACAACATTGATCTTATTCTTGATAATTATCTTCATCTTCATTTTGATCTCAGTTTTGATCTCAGATTTCAGTTTGAATCTTATAATCTTCAACTTTATCTTGCTCCTAATATTCATCTTAAACTCGATTTTGATCTATGTGGTAATATTGATTTTCAATCTTGATATTAATATTTATATTTCTCTTGATCTTTTAATGATGAGGATGTTGATCTTGATTATGATCCATATTTGATGTTTATCATTTTGCAATCTTAATATAATATTCATTTTGTTCATGATTATGATGTTGATCTTCATTTTAATCATGATTTCAAACTTCATCTTATGATATTTATCTTTATCTTCTTTTTAATCTAAATCTTAAACTCGATTTTGATCTTGTTTGTAAACTTGGTCTTCAATCTTGATGTTGTTATTGATATTGATATTGATCTAATAATGATGAAAATTTTGAACTCGATTATGTTCTTTAATTGTTCTTAATCTTATTCTCATTTTTAATTATAACATTGATCTTATTCTTGATAATTATGTTCATTTTCATTTTTATCTTAGTTTTGATCTCAGATTTCAGTTTGAATCTTATAATCTTCAAGTTTATCTTGCTCCTAATATTCATCTTAAACTCGATTTTGATATATGTGGTAATATTGATTTTCAATATTGATATTAATATTTATATTTCGCTTGATCTTTTAATGATGAGGATGTTGATCTTGATTATGATCCATATTTGATATTTATCATTTTGCAATCTTAATATAATATTGATTTTGTTCATGATTATGATGTTGATCTTCATTTTAATCATGATTTCAAACTTCATCTTATGATATTTATCTTTATTTTCTTTTTAATCTTAATCTTAAACTCGATTTTGATCTTGTTTGTAAACTTGGTCTTCAATCTTGATATTGTTATTGATATTGATATTAATCTAATAATGATGAAAATTTTTAACTTGATTATGATCTTTAATTGTTATTAATCTTATTCTCATTCTTAATTACAACATTGATCTTATTCTTGATAATTATCTTCATCTTCATTTTGATCTCAGTTTTGATCTCAGATTTCAGTTTGAATCTTATAATCTTCAACTTTATCTTGCTCCTAATATTCATCTTAAACTCGATTTTGATCTATGTGGTAATATTGATTTTCAATCTTGATATTAATATTTATATTTCTCTTGATCTTTTAATGATGAGGATGTTGATCTTGATTATGATCCATATTTGATGTTTATCATTTTGCAATCTTAATATAATATTCATTTTGTTCATGATTATGATGTTGAACTTCATTTTAATCATGATTTCAAACTTCATCTTATGATATTTATCTTTATCTTCTTTTTAATCTAAATCTTAAACTCGATTTTGATCTTGTTTGTAAACTTGGTCTTCAATCTTGATGTTGTTATTGATATTGATATTGATCTAATAATGATGAAAATTTTGAACTCGATTATGTTCTTTAATTGTTATTAATCTTATTCTCATTCTTAATTATAACATTGATCTTATTCTTGATAATTATGTGCATTTTCATTTTTATCTTAGTTTTGATCTCAGATTTCAGTTTGAATCTTATAATCTTCAACTTTATCTTGCTCCTAATATTCATCTTAAACTCGATTTTGATCTATGTGGTAATATTGATTTTCAATCTTGATATTAATATTTAAATTTAGCTTGATCATTTAATGATGAGGATGTTGATCTTGATTATGATCCAAATTTGATGTTTATCATTTTACAATCTTAATTTAATTTTGATTTTGTTCATGATTATGATGTTGATCTTCATTTTAATCATGATTTCAAACTTTATCTTATGATATTTATCTTTATCTTCTTTTTAATCTAAATCTTAAACTCGATTTTGATCTTGTTTGTAAACTTGGTCTTCAATCTTGATATTGTTATTGATATTGATATTGATCTAATAATAATGAAAATTTTGAACACGATTATGTTCTTTAATTGTTATTAATCTTATTCTCATTCTTAATTATAACATTGATCTTATTCTTGATAATTATGTTCATTTTCATATTTATCTCAGTTTTGATCTCAGATTTCAGTTTGAATCTTATAATCTTCAAGTTTATCTTGCTCCTAATATTCATCTTAAACTCGATTGTGATCTATATGGTAATATTGATTTTCAATCTAGATATTAATATTTATATTTATCTTGATCTTTTAATGATGAGGATGTTAATCTTGATTATGATCCATATTTGATGTTTATCATTTTGCAATCTTAATTTAATATTAATTTTGTTCATGATTATGATGTTGATCTTCATTTTATTCATGATTTCAAACTTCATCTTATGATATTTATCTTTATCTTCTTTTTAATCTTAATCTTAAACTCGATTTTGATCTTGTTTGTAAACTTGGTCTTCAATCTTGATATTGTTATTGATATTGATATTGATCTAATAATGATGAAAATTTTTAACTCGATTATGATCTTTGATTGTTATTAATCTTATTCTCATTCTTAATTACAACATTGATCTTATTCTTGATAATTATCTTCATCTTCATTTTGATCTCAGATTTCAGTTTTAATCTTATAATCTTCATCTTTATCTTGCTCCTAATATTCATCTTAAACTCGATTTTGATCTCCGTGGTAATATTGATTTTCAATCTTGATATTAATATTTATATTTATCTTGATCTTTTAATGATGAGGATGTTGATTATGATTATTATCCATATTTGATGTTTATCATTTTGCAATCTTAATTTAATATTGATTTTGTTCATGATCATGATGTTGATCTTGATTTTAATCATGATTTTAATCTTCATCTTATGATATTCATCTTTATCTTCTTTTTAATCTTAATCTTAAACTCGATTTTGATCTTGTTTGTAAACTTGGTCTTCAATCTTGATATTGTTATTGATATTGATATTGATCTAATAATGATGAAAATTTTGAACTCGATTATGTTCTTTAATTGTTATTAATCTTATTCTCATTCTTAATTATAACATTGATCTTATTCTTGATAATTATGTTCATTTTCATTTTTATCTCAGTTTTGATCTCAGATTTCAGTTTTAATATTATAATCTTCAATTTTATCTTACTCCTAATATTCATCTTAAACTCGATTTTGATCTATGTGGTAATATTGATTTTCAATCTTGATATTAATATTTATATTTATCTTGATCTTTTAATGATCAGGATGTTGATCTTGATTATGATCCATATTTGATGTTTATCATTTTGGAATCTTAATTTAATATTGATTTTGTTCATGATTATGATGTTGATCTTCATTTTAATCATGATTTCAAACTTCATCTTATGATATTTATCTTTATCTTCTTTTTAATCTTAATCTTAAATTCGATTTTGATCTTGTTTGTAAACTTGGTCTTCAATCTTGATATTGTTATTGATATTGATATTGATCTAATAATGATGAAAATTTTTAACTTGATTATGATCTTTAATTGTTATTAATCTTATTCTCATTCTTAATTACAACATTGATCTTATTCTTGATAATTATCTTCATCTTCATTTTGATCTCAGTTTTGATCTCAGATTTCAGTTTGAATCTTATAATCTTCAACTTTATCTTGCTCCTAATATTCATCTTAAACTCGATTTTGATCTATGTGGTAATATTGATTTTCAATCTTGATATTAATATTTATATTTCTCTTGATCTTTTAATGATGAGGATGTTGATCTTGATTATGATCCATATTTGATGTTTATCATTTTGCAATCTTAATATAATATTCATTTTGTTCATGATTATGATGTTGATCTTCATTTTAATCATGATTTCAAACTTCATCTTATGATATTTATCTTTATCTTCTTTTTAATCTAAATCTTAAACTCGATTTTGATCTTGTTTGTAAACTTGGTCTTCAATCTTGATGTTGTTATTGATATTGATATTGATCTAATAATGATGAAAATTTTGAACTCGATTATGTTCTCTAATTGTTATTAATCTTATTCACATTCTTAATTATAACATTGATCTTATTCTTGATAATTATGTTCATTTTCATTTTTATCTTAGTTTTGATCTCAGATTTCAGTTTGAATCTTATAATCTTCAACTTTATCTTGCTCCTAATATTCATCTTAAACTCGATTTTGATCTATGTCGTAATATTGATTTTCAATCTTGATATTAATATTTAAATTTAGCTTGATCATTTAATGATGAGGATGTTGATCTTGATTATGATCCAAATTTGATGTTTATCATTTTACAATCTTAATTTAATATTGATTTTGTTCATGATTATGATGTTGATCTTCATTTTAATCATGATTTCAAACTTTATCTTATGATATTTATCTTTATCTTCTTTTTAATCTAAATCTTAAACTCGATTTTGATCTTGTTTGTAAACTTGGTCTTCAATCTTGATATTGTTATTGATATTGATATTGATCTAATAATAATGAAAATTTTGAACACGATTATGTTCTTTAATTGTTATTAATCTTATTCTCATTCTTAATTATAACATTGATCTTATTCTTGATAATTATGTTCATTTTCATATTTATCTCAGTTTTGATCTCAGATTTCAGTTTGAATCTTATAATCTTCAAGTTTATCTTGCTCCTAATATTCATCTTAAACTCGATTGTGATCTATATGGTAATATTGATTTTCAATCTTGATATTAATATTTATATTTATCTTGATCTTTTAATGATGAGGATGTTAATCTTGATTATGATCCATATTTGATGTTTATCATTTTGTAATCTTAATTTAATATTAATTTTGTTCATGATTATGATGTTGATCTTCATTTTATTCATGATTTCAAACTTCATCTTATGATATTTATCTTTATCTTCTTTTTAATCTTAATCTTAAACTCGAATTTGATCTTGTTTGTAAACTTGGTCTTCAATCTTGATATTGTTATTGATATTGATATTGATCTAATAATGATGAAAATTTTTAACTCGATTATGATCTTTGATTGTTATTAATCTTATTCTCATTCTTAATTACAACATTGATCTTATTCTTGATAATTATCTTCATCTTCATTTTGATCTCAGATTTCAGTTTTAATCTTATAATCTTCATCTTTATCTTGCTCCTAATATTCATCTTAAACTCGATTTTGATCTCCGTGGTAATATTGATTTTCAATCTTTATATTAATATTTATATTTATCTTGATCTTTTAATGATGAGGATGTTGATTATGATTATTATCCATATTTGATGTTTATCATTTTGCAATCTTAATTTAATATTGATTTTGTTCATGATCATGATGTTGATCTTGATTTTAATCATGATTTCAATCTTCATCTTATGATATTCATCTTTATCTTCTTTTTAATCTTAATCTTAAACTCGATTTTGATCTTGTTTGTAAACTTGGTCTTCAATCTTGATATTGTTATTGATATTGATATTGATCTAATAATGATGAAAATTTTTAACTCGATTATGTTCTTTAATTGTTATTAATCTTATTCTCATTCTTAATTATAACATTGATCTTATTCTTGATAATTATGTTCATTTTCATTTTTATCTCAGTTTTGATCTCAGATTTCAGTTTTAATATTATAATCTTCAATTTTATCTTACTCCTAATATTCATCTTAAACTCGATTTTGATCTATGTGGTAATATTGATTTTCAATCTTGATATTAATATTTATATTTATCTTGATCTTTTAATGATCAGGATGTTGATCTTGATTATGATCCATATTTGATGTTTATCATTTTGGAATCTTAATTTAATATTGATTTTGTTCATGATTATGATGTTGATCTTCATTTTAATCATGATTTCAAACTTCATCTTATGATATTTATCTTTATCTTCTTTTTAATCTGAATCTTAAATTCGATTTTGATCTTGTTTGTAAACTTGGTCTTCAATCTTGATATTGTTATTGATATTGATATTGATCTAATAATGATGAAAATTTTGAACTCGATTATGTTCTTTAATTGTTATTAATCTTATTCTCATTCTTAATTATAACATTGATCTTATTCTTGATAATTATGTTCATTTTCATTTTTATCTCAGTTTTGATCTCAGATTTCAGTTTTAATCTTATAATCTTCAATTTTATCTTGCTCCTAATATTCATCTTAAACTCGATTTTGAGCTATGTGGTAATATTGATTTTCAATCTTGATATTAATATTTACATTTCTCTTGATCTTTTAATGATGAGGATGTTGATCTTGATTATGATCCATATTTTATGTTTATCATTTTGCAATCTTAATATAATAATGATTTTGTTCATGATTATGATGTTGATCTTCATTTTAATCATGATTTCAATCTTCATCTTATGATATTCATCTTTATCTTCTTTTTAATCTTAATCTTAAACTCGATTTTGATCTTGTTTGTAAACTTGGTCTTCAATCTTGATATTGTTATTGATATTGATATTAATCTAATAATGATGAAAATTTTTAACTCGATTATGATCTTTGATTGTTATTAATCTTCGTCTCATTCTTAATTACAACATTGATCTTATTCTTGATAATTATCTTCATCTTCATTTTGATTTCAGTTTTGATCTCATATTTCAGTTTGAATCTTATAATCTTCAACTTTATCTTGCTCCTAATATTCATCTTAAACTCGATTTTGATATATGTGGTAATATTGATTTTCAATCTTGATATTAATATTTAATTTTATCTTGATCTTTTAATGATGCGGATGTTGATCTTGATTATGATCCATATTTGATGTTTATCATTTTGCAATCTTAATATAATATTGATTTTGTTCATGATTATGATGTTGATCTTCATTTTAATCATGATTTCAAACTTCATCTTATGATATTTATCTTTATCTTCTTTTTGATCTTAATTTTAAACTCGATTTTGATCTTGTTTGTAAACTTGGTCTTCAATCTTGATATTGTTATTGATATTGATATTGATCTAATAATGATGAAAATTTTGAACTCGATTATGTTCTTTAATTGTTATTAATCTTATTCTCATTCTTAATTATCACATTTATCTTATTCTTGATAATTATGTTCATTTTCATTTTTATCTCAGTTTTGATCTCAGATTTCAGTTTTAATCTTATAATCTTCAATTTTATCTTGCTCCTAATATTCATCTTAAACTCGATTTTGAGCTATGTGGTAATATTGATTTTCAATCTTGATATTAATATTTACATTTCTCTTGATCTTTTAATGATGAGGATGTTGATCTTGATTATGATCCATATTTTATGTTTATCATTTTGCAATCTTAATATAATAATGATTTTGTTCATGATTATGATGTTGATCTTCATTTTAATCATGATTTCAATCTTCATCTTATGATATTCATCTTTATCTTCTTTTTAATCTTAATCTTAAACTCGATTTTGATCTTGTTTGTAAACTTGGTCTTCAATCTTGATATTGTTATTGATATTGATATTAATCTAATAATGATGAAAATTTTTAACTCGATTATGATCTTTGATTGTTATTAATCTTCTTCTCATTCTTAATTACAACATTGATCTTATTCTTGATAATTATCTTCATCTTCATTTTGATTTCAGTTTTGATCTCATATTTCAGTTTGAATCTTATAATCTTCAACTTTATCTTGCTCCTAATATTCATCTTAAACTCGATTTTGATATATGTGGTAATATTGATTTTCAATCTTGATATTAATATTTAATTTTATCTTGATCTTTTAATGATGAGGATGTTGATCTTGATTATGATCCATATTTGATGTTTATCATTTTGCAATCTTAATATAATATTGATTTTGTTCATGATTATGATGTTGATCTTCATTTTAATCATGATTTCAAACTTCATCTTATGATATTTATCTTTATCTTCTTTTTAATCTGAATCTTAAATTCGATTTTGATCTTGTTTGTAAACTTGGTCTTCAATCTTGATATTGTTATTGATATTGATATTAATCTAATAATGATGAAAATTTTTAACTCGATTATGATCTTTGATTATTATTAATCTTCTTCTCATTCTTAATTACAACATTGATCTTATTCTTGATAATTATCTTCATCTTCATTTTGATCTCAGTTTTGATCTCAGATTTCAGTTTTAATTTTATAATCTTCAACTTTATCTTGCTCCTAATATTCATCTTAAACTCGATTTTGATATATGTGGTAATATTGATTTTAAATCTTGATATTAATATTTATATTTATCTTGATCTTTTAATGATGAGGATGTTGATCTTGATTATGATCCATATTTTATGTTTATCATTTTGCAATCTTAATATAATATTCATTTTGTTCATGATTATGATGTTGATCTTCATTTTAATCATGATTTCAAACTTCATCTTATGATATTTATCTTTATCTTCTTTTTAATCTGAATCTTAAATTCGATTTTGATCTTGTTTGTAAACTTGGTCTTCAATCTTGATATTGTTATTGATATTGATATTGATCTAATAATGATAAAAATTTTGAACTCGATTATGTTATTTAATTGTTATTATTCTTATTCTCATTCTTAATTATAACATTGATCTTATTCTTGATAATTATGTTCATTTTCATTTTTATCTCAGTTTTGATCTCAGATTTTAGTTTTAATCTTATAATCTTCAATTTTATCTTACGCCTAATATTCATCTTAAACTCGATTTTGATCTATGTGGTAATATTGATTTTCAATCTTGATATTAATATTTATATTTATCTTGATCTTTTAATGATCAGGATGTTGATCTTGATTATGATCCATATTTGATGATTATCATTTTGCAATCTTAATTTAATATTGATTTTGTTCATGGTTATGATGTTGATCTTCATTTTAATCATGATTTCAAACTTCATCTTATGATATTTATCTTTATCTTCTTTTTAATCTTAATCTTAAACTCGATTTTGATCTTGTTTGTAAACTTGGTCTTCAATCTTGATATTGTTATTGATATTGATATTTATCTAATAATGATGAAAATTTTGAACTCGATTATGTTCTTTAATTGTTATTAATCTTATTCTCATTCTTAATTATCACATTTATCTTATTCTTGATAATTATGTTCATTTTCATTTTTATCTCAATTTTGATCTCAGATTTCAGTTTTAATATTATAATCTTCAATTTTATCTTGCTCCTAATATTCATCTTAAACTCGATTTTGATCTATGTGGTAATATTGATTTTCAATCTTGATATTAATATTTATATTTCTCTTGATCTTTTAATGATGAGGATGTTGATCTTGATTATGATCCATATTTTATGTTTATCATTTTGCAATCTTAATATAATATTGATTTTGTTCATGATTATGATGTTGATCTTCATTTTAATCATGATTTCAATCTTCATCTTATGATATTCATCTTTATCTTCTTTTTAATCTTAATCTTAAACTCGATTTTGATCTTGTTTGTAAACTTGGTCTTCAATCTTGATATTGTTATTGATATTGATATTGATCTAATAATGATGAAAATTTTGAACTCGATTATGTTCTTTAATTGTTATTAATCTTATTCTCATTCTTAATTATAACATTGATCTTTTTCTTGATAATTATGTTCATTTTCATTTTGATCTCAGTTTTGATCTCAGATTTAAGTTTGAATCTTATAATCTTCAACGCTATCTTGCTCCTAATATTCATCTTAAACACGATTTTGATCTCCGTGGTAATATTGATTTTCAATCTTGATATTAATATTTATATTTTTCTTGAAATTTTAATGATGAGGATGTTGATCTTGATTATGATCCATATTTGATGTTTTTCATTTTGCAATCTTAATTTAATATTGATTTTGTTCATGATCCTGATGTTGATCTTGATTTTAATCATGATTTCAATCTTCATCTTATGATATTCATCTTTATCTTCTTTTTAATCTTAATCTTAAACTCGATTTTGATCTTGTTTGTAAACTTGGTCTTCAATCTTGATATTGTTATTGATATTGATATTGATCTAATAATGATGAAAATTTTTAACTCGATTATGATCTTTGATTGTTATTAATCTTATTCTCATTCTTAATTACAACATTGATCTTATTCTTGATAATTATCTTCATCTTCATTTTGATCTCAGATTTCAGTTTGAATCTTATAATCTTCAACTTTATCTTGCTCCTAATATTCATCTTAAACTCGATTTTGATCTATGTGGTAATATTGATTTTCAATCTTGATATTAATATTTAAATTTATCTTGATCTTTTAATGATGAGGATGTTGATCTTGATTATGATCCATATTTGATGTTTATCATTTTGCAATATTAATATAATATTGATTTTGTTCATGATTATGATGTTGATCTTCATTTTAATCATGATTTCAAACTTCATCTTATGATATTTATCTTTATCTTCTTTTTAATCTAAATCTTAAATTCGATTTTGATCTTGTTTGTAAACTTGGTCTTCAATCTTGATATTGTTATTGATATTGATATTGATCTAATAATGATGAAAATTTTGAACTCGATTATGTTCTTTAATTGTTATTAATCTTATTCTCATTCTTAATTATAACATTTATCTTATTCTTGATAATTATGTTCATTTTCATTTTTATCTCAGTTTTGATCTCAGATTTCAGTTTTAATCTTATAATCTTCAATTTTATCTTACTCCTAATATTCATCTTAAACTCCATTTTGATCTATGTGGTAATATTGATTTTTCAATCTTGATATTAATATTAATATTTATCTTGATCTTTTAATGATCAGGATGTTGATCTTGATTATGATCCATATTTGATGTTTATCATTTTGCAATCTTAATTTAATATTGATTTTGTTCATGATTATGATGTTGATCTTCATTTTAATCGTGATTTCAAACTTCATCTTATGATATTTATCTTTATCTTCTTTTTAATCTTAATCTTAAACTCGATTTTGATCTTGTTTGTAAACTTGGTCTTCAATCTTGATATTGTTATTGATATTGATATTGATCTAATAATGATGAAAATTTTGAACTCGATTATGTTATTTAATTGTTATTAATCTTATTCTCATTCTTAATTATCAGATTTATCTTATTCTTGATAATTATGTTCATTTTCATTTTTATCTCAGATTTCAGTTTTAATCTTATAATCTTCAATTTTATCTTGCTCCTAATATTCATCTTAAACTCGATTTTGATCTATGTGGTAATATTGATTTTCAATCTTGATATTAATATTTATATTTCTCTTGATCTTTTAATGATGAGGATGTTGATCTTGATTATGATCCATATTTGATGTTTATCATTTTGCAATCTTAATATAATATTGATTTTGTTCATGATTATGATGTTGATCTTCATTTTAATCATGATTTCAAACTTCATCTTTTGATATTTATCTTTATCTTCTTTTTAATCTGAATCTTAAATTCGATTTTGATCTTGTTTGTAAACTTGGTCTTCAATCTTGATATTGTTATTGATATTGATATTAATCTAATAATGATGAAAATTTTTAAATCGATTATGATCTTTGATTGTTATTAGTCTTCTTCTCATTCTTAATTACAACATTGATCTTATTCTTGATAATTATCTTTATCTTCATTTTGATCTCAGTTTTGATCTCAGATTTCAGTTTTAATTTTATAATCTTCAACTTTATCTTGCTCCTAATATTCATCTTAAACTCGATTTTGATATATGTGGTAATATTGATTTTAAATCTTGATATTAATATTTATATTTATCTTGATCTTTTAATGATGAGGATGTTGATCTTGATTATGATCCATATTTGATGTTTATCATTTTGCAATCTTAATATAATATTCATTTTGTTCATGATTATGATGTTGATCTTCATTTTAATCATGATTTCATACTTCATCTTATGATATTTATCTTTATCTTCTTTTTAATCTGAATCTTAAATTCGATTTTGATCTTGTTTGTAAACTTGGTCTTCAATCTTGATATTGTTATTGATATTTATATTGATCTAATAATGATGAAAATTTTGAACTCGATTATGTTCTTTAATTGTTATTAATCTTATTCTCATTCTTAATTATAACATTGATCTTATTCTTGATAACTATGTTCATTTTCATTTTTATCTCAGTTTTGATCTCAGATTTCAGTTTTAATCTTATAATCTTCAATTTTATCTTACTCCTAATATTCATCTTAAACTCGATTTTGATCTATGTGGTAATATTGATTTTCAATCTTGATATTAATATTTATATTTATCTTGATCTTTTAATGATCAGGATGTTGATCTTGATTATGATCCATATTTGATGTTTATCATTTTGCAATCTTAATTTAATATTGATTTTTTCATGGTTATGATGTTGATCTTCATTTTAATCTTGATTTCAAACTTCATCTTATGATATTTATCTTTATCTTCTTTTTAATCTTAATCTTAAACTCGATTTTGATCTTGTTTGTAAACTTGGTCTTCAATCTTGATATTGTAATTGATATTGATATTGATTTAATAATGATGAAAATTTTGAACTCGATTATGTTCTTTAATTGTTATTAATCTTATTCTCATTTTTAATTATCACATTTATCTTATTCTTGATAATTATGTTCATTTTCATTTTTATCTCAGTTTTGATCTCAGATTTCAGTTTTAATATTATAATCTTCAATTTTATCTTGCTCCTAATATTCATCTTAAAATCGATTTTGATCTATGTGGTAATATTGATTTTCAATCTTGATATTAATATTTATGTTTCTCTTGATCTTTTAATGATGAGGATGTTGATCTTGATTATGATCCATATTTTATGTTTATCATTTTGCAATCTTAATATAATATTGATTTTGTTCATGATTATGATGTTGATCTTCATTTTAATCATGATTTCAATCTTCATCTTATGATATTCATCTTTATCTTCTTTTTAATCTTAATCTTAAACTCGATTTTGATCTTGTTTGTAAACTTGGTCTTCAATCTTGATATTATTATTGATATTGATATTAATCTAATAATGATGAAAATTTTTAACTCGATTATGATCTTTGATTGTTATTAATCTTCTTCTCTTTCTTAATTACAACATTGATCTTATTCTTGATAATTATCTTCATCTTCATTTTGATCTCTGTTTTGATCTCAGATTTCAGTTTGAATCTTATAATCTTCAACTTTATCTTGCTCCTAATATTCATCTTCAACTCGATTTTGATATATGTGGTAATATTGATTTTAAATCTTGATATTAATATTTATATTTATCTTGATCTTTTAATGATGAGGATGTTGATCTTGATTATGATCCATATTAGATGTTTATCATTTTGCAATCTTAATATAATATTCATTTTGTTCATGATTATGATGTTGATGTTCATTTTAATCATGATTTCAAACTTTATCTTATGATATTTATCTTTATCTTCTTTTTAATCTGAATCTTAAATTCGATTTTGATCTTGTTTGTAAACTTGGTCTTCTATCTTGATATTGTTATTGATATTGATATTGATCTAATAATGATGAAAATTTTGAACTCGATTATGTTCTTTAATTGTTATTAATCTTATTCTCATTCTTAATTATAACATTGATCTTATTCTTGATAATTATGTTCATTTTCATTTTTATCTCAGTTTTGATCTCAGATTTCAGTTTTAATCTTATAATCTTCAATTTTATCTTACTCCTAATATTCATCTTAAACTCGATTTTGATCTATGTGGTAATATTGATTTTCAATCTTGATATTAATATTTATATTTATCTTGATCTTTTAATGATCGGGATGTTGATCTTGATTATGATCCATATTTGATGTTTATCATTTTGCAATCTTAATTTAATATTGATTTTGTTCATGATTATGATGTTGATCTTCATTTTAATCATGATTTCAAACTTCATCTTATGATATTTATCTTTATCTTCTTTTTAATCTTAATCTTAAACTCGATTTTGATCTTGTTTGTAAACTTGATCTTCAATCTTGATATTGTTATTGATATTGATATTGATCTAATAATGATGAAAATTTTGAACTCGATTATGTTCTTTAATTGTTATTAATCTTATTCTCATTCTTAATTATAACATTGATCTTTTTCTTGATAATTATGTTCATTTACATTTTGATCTTAGTTTTGATCTCAGATTTAAGTTTGAATCTTATAATCTTCAACGCTATCTTGCTCCTAATATTCATCTTAAACTCGATTTTGATCTCCGTGGTAATATTGATTTTCAATCTTGATATTAATATTTATATTTTTCTTGAAATTTTAATGATGAGGATGTTGATCTTGATTATGATCCATATTTAATGTTTATCATTTTGCAATCTTAATTTAATATTGATTTTGTTCATGATCGTGATGTTGATCTTGATTTTAATCATGATTTGAATCTTTATCTTATGATATTCATCTTTATCTTCTTTTTAATCTTAATCTTAAACTCGATTTTGATCTTGTTTGTAAACTTGGTCTTCAATCTTGATATTGTTATTGATATTGATATTGATCTAATAATGATGAAAATTTTTAACTCGATTATGATCTTTGATTGTTATTATTCTTATTCTCATTCTTAATTACAACATTGATCTTATTCTTGATAATTATCTTCATCTTCATTTTGATCTGAGATTTCAGTTTGAATCTTATAATCTTCAACTTTATCTTGCTCCTAATATTCATCTTAAACTCGATTTTGATCTATGTGGTAATATTGATTTTCACTCTTGATATTAATATTTAAATTTATCTTGATCTTTTAATGATGAGGATGTTGATATTGATTATGATCCATATTTGATGTTTATCATTTTGCAATCTTAATATAATATTGATTTTGTTCATGATTATGATGTTGATCTTCATTTTAATCATGATTTCAAAATTCATCTTATGATATTTATCTTTATCTTCTTTTTAATCTGAATCTTAAATTCGATTTTGATCTTGTTTGTAAACTTGGTCTTCAATCTTGATATTGTTATTGATATTGATATTGATCTAATATGGATGAAAATTTTGAACTCGATTATGTTCTTTAATTGTTATTAATCTTATTCTCATTCTTAATTATAACATTGATCTTATTCTTGATAATTATGTTTATTTTCATTTTTATCTCAGTTTTGATCTCAGATTTCAGTTATAATCTTATAATCTTCAATTTTATCTTAGTCCTAATATTCATCTTAAACTCGATTTTGATATATGTGGTAATATTGATTTTAAATCTTTATATTAATATTTATATTTATCTTGATCTTTTAATGATGAGGATGTTGATCTTGATTATGATCCATATTTGATGTTTATCATTTTGCAATCTTAATATAATATTCATTTTGTTCATGATTATGATGTTGATCTTCATTTTAATCATGATTTCTTACTTCATCTTATGATATTTATCTTTATCTTCTTTTTAATCTGAATCTTAAATTCGATTTTGATCTTGTTTGTAAACTTGGTCTTCAATCTTGATATTGTTATTGATATTGATATTGATCTAATAATAATGAAAATTTTGAACTCGATTATGTTCTTTAATTGTTATTAATCTTATTCTCATTCTTAATTATAACATTGATCTTATTCTTGATAATTATGTTCATTTTCATTTTTATCTCAGTTTTGATCTCAGATTTCAGTTTTAATCTTATAATCTTCAATTTTATCTTACTCCTAATATTCATCTTAAACTCGATTTTGATATATGTGGTAATATTGATTTTAAATCTTGATATTAATATTTATATTTATCTTGATCTTTTAATGATGAGGATGTTGATCTTGATTATGATCCATATTTGATGTTTATCATTTTGCAATCTTAATATAATATTCATTTTGTTCATGATTATGATGTTGATCTTCATTTTAATCATGATTTCAAACTTCATCTTATAATATTTATCTTTATCTTCTTTTTAATCTGAATCTTAAATTCGATTTTGATCTTGTTTGTAAACTTGGTCTTCAATCTTGATATTGTTATTGATATTGATATTGATCTAATAATGATGAAAATTTTGAACTCGATTATGTTCTTTAATTGTTATTAATCTTATTCTCATTCTTAATTATAACATTGATCTTATTCTTGATAATTATGTTCATTTTCATTTTTATCTCAGTTTTGATCTCAGATTTCAGTTTTAATCTTATAATCTTCAATTTTATCTTACTCCTAATATTCATCTTAAACTCGATTTTGATCTATGTGGTAATATTGATTTTCAATCTTGATATTAATATTTATATTTATCTTGATCTTTTAATGATCGGGATGTTGATCTTGATTATGATCCATATTTGATGTTTATCATTTTGCAATCTTAATTTAATATTGATTTTGTTCATGATTATGATGTTGATCTTCATTTTAATCATGATTTCATACTTCATCTTATGATATTTATCTTTATCTTCTTTTTAATCTGAATCTTAAATTCGATTTTGATCTTGTTTGTAAACTTGGTCTTCAATCTTGATATTGTTATTGATATTGATATTGATCTAATAATGATGAAAATTTTGAACTCGATTATGTTCTTTAATTGTTATTAATCTTATTCTCATTCTTAATTATAACATTGATCTTATTCTTGATAATTATGTTCATTTTCATTTTTATCTCAGTTTTGATCTCAGATTTCAGTTTTAATCTTATAATCTTCAATTTTATCTTACTCCTATTATTCATCTTAAACTCGATTTTGATCTCCGTGGTAATATTGATTTTCAATCTTGATATTAATATTTATATTTTTCTTGAAATTTTAATGATGAGGATGTTGATCTTGATTATGATCCATATTTGATGTTTATTATTTTGTAATCTTAATATAATATTCATTTTGTTCATGATTATGATGTTGATCTTCATTTTAATCATGATTTCAAACTTCATCTTATGATATTTATCTTTATCTTCTTTTTAATCTGAATCTTAAATTCGATTTTGATCTTGTTTGTAAACTTGGTCTTCTATCTTGATATTGTTATTGATATTGATATTGATCTAATAATGATGAAAATTTTGAACTCGATTATGTTCTTTAATTGTTATTAATCTTATTCTCATTCTTAATTATAACATTGATCTTATTCTTGATAATTATGTTCATTTTCATTTTTATCTCAGTTTTGATCTCAGATTTCAGTTTTAATCTTATAATCTTCAATTTTATCTTACTCCTAATATTCATCTTAAACTCGATTTTGATCTATGTGGTAATATTGATTTTCAATCTTGATATTAATATTTATATTTATCTTGATCTTTTAATGATCGGGATGTTGATCTTGATTATGATCCATATTTGATGTTTATCATTTTGCAATCTTAATTTAATATTGATTTTGTTCATGATTATGATGTTGATCTCCATTTTAATCATGATTTCAAACTCCATCTTATGATATTTATCTTTATCTTCTTTTTAATCTTAATCTTAAACTCAATTTTGATCTTGTTTGTAAACTTGATCTTCAATCTTGATATTGTTATTGATATTGATATTGATCTAATAATGATGAAAATTTTGAACTCGATTATGTTCTTTAATTGTTATTAATCTTATTCTCATTCTTAATTATAACATTGATCTTTTTCTTGATAATTATGTTCATTTTCATTTTGATCTTAGTTTTGATCTCAGATTTAAGTTTGAATCTTATAATCTTCAACGCTATCCTGCTCCTAATATTCATCTTAAACTCGATTTTGATCTCCGTGGTAATATTGATTTTCAATCTTGATATTAATATTTTTATTTTTCTTGAAATTTTAATGATGAGGATGTTGATCTTGATTATGATCCATATTTGATGTTTATCATTTTGCAATCTTAATTTAATATTGATTTTGTTCATGATCGTGATGTTGATCTTGATTTTAATCATGATTTGAATCTTTATCTTATGATATTCATCTTTATCTTCTTTTTAATCTTAATCTTAAACTCGATTTTGATCTTGTTTGTAAACTTGGTCTTCAATCTTGATATTGTTATTGATATTGATATTGATCTAATAATGATGAAAATTTTTAACTCGATTATGATCTTTGATTGTTATTAATCTTATTCTCATTCTTAATTACAACATTGATCTTATTCTTGATAATTATCTTCATCTTCATTTTGATCTCAGATTTCAGTTTGAATCTTATAATCTTCAACTTTATCTTGCTCCTAATATTCATCTTAAACTCGATTTTGATCTATGTGGTAATATTGATTTTCACTCTTGATATTAATATTTAAATTTATCTTGATCTTTTAATGATGAGGATGTTGATATTGATTATGATCCATATTTGATGTTTATCATTTTGCAATCTTAATATAATATTGATTTTGTTCATGATTATGATGTTGATCTTCATTTTAATCATGATTTCAAACTTCATCTTATGATATTTATCTTTATCTTCTTTTTAATCTGAATCTTAAATTCGATTTTGATCTTGTTTGTAAACTTGGTCTTCAATCTTGATATTGTTATTGATATTGATATTGATCTAATATGGATGAAAATTTTGAACTCGATTATGTTCTTTAATTGTTATTAATCTTATTCTCATTCTTAATTATAACATTGATCTTATTCTTGATAATTATGTTTATTTTCATTTTTATCTCAGTTTTGATCTCAGATTTCAGTTATAATCTTATAATCTTCAATTTTATCTTACTCCTAATATTCATCTTAAACTCGATTTTGATATATGTGGTAATATTGATTTTAAATCTTTATATTAATATTTATATTTATCTTGATCTTTTAATGATGAGGATGTTGATCTTGATTATGATCCATATTTGATGTTTATCATTTTGCAATCTTAATATAATATTCATTTTGTTCATGATTATGATGTTGATCTTCATTTTAATCATGATTTCTTACTTCATCTTATGATATTTATCTTTATCTTCTTTTTAATCTGAATCTTAAATTCGATTTTGATCTTGTTTGTAAACTTGGTCTTCAATCTTGATATTGTTATTGATATTGATATTGATCTAATAATGATGAAAATTTTGAACTCGATTATGTTCTTTAATTGTTATTAATCTTATTCTCATTCTTAATTATAACATTGATCTTATTCTTGATAATTATGTTCATTTTCATTTTTATCTCAGTTTTGATCTCAGATTTCAGTTTTAATCTTATAATCTTCAATTTTATCTTACTCCTAATATTCATCTTAAACTCGATTTTGATATATGTGGTAATATTGATTTTAAATCTTGATATTAATATTTATATTTATCTTGATCTTTTAATGATGAGGATGTTGATCTTGATTATGATCCATATTTGATGTTTATCATTTTGCAATCTTAATATAATATTCATTTTGTTCATGATTATGATGTTGATCTTCATTTTAATCATGATTTCAAACTTGATCTTATAATATTTATCTTTATCTTCTTTTTAATCTGAATCTTAAATTCGATTTTGATCTTGTTTGTAAACTTGGTCTTCAATCTTGATATTGTTATTGATATTGATATTGATCTAATAATGATGAAAATTTTGAACTCGATTATGTTCTTTAATTGTTATTAATCTTATTCTCATTCTTAATTATAACATTGATCTTATTCTTGATAATTATGTTCATTTTCATTTTTATCTCAGTTTTGATCTCAGATTTCAGTTTTAATCTTATAATCTTCAATTTTATCTTACTCCTAATATTCATCTTAAACTCGATTTTGATCTATGTGGTGATATTGATTTTCAATCTTGATATTAATATTTATATTTATCTTGATCTTTTAATGATCGGGATGTTGATCTTGATTATGATCCATATTTGATGTTTATCATTTTGCAATCTTAATTTAATTTTGATTTTGTTCATGATTATGATGTTGATCTTCATTTTAATCATTATTTCATACTTCATCTTATGATATTTATCTTTATCTTCTTTTTAATCTGAATCTTAAATTCGATTTTGATCTTGTTTGTAAACTTGGTCTTCAATCTTGATATTGTTATTGATATTGATATTGATCTAATAATGATGAAAATTTTGAACTCGATTATGTTCTTTAATTGTTATTAATCTTATTCTCATTCTTAATTATAACATTGATCTTATTCTTGATAATTATGTTCATTTTCATTTTTATCTCAGTTTTGATCTCAGATTTCAGTTTTAATCTTATAATCTTCAATTTTATCTTACTCCTATTATTCATCTTAAACTCGATTTTGATCTCCGTGGTAATATTGATTTTCAATCTTGATATTAATATTTATATTTTTCTTGAAATTTTAATGATGAGGATGTTGATCTTGATTATGATCCATATTTGATGTTTATTATTTTGTAATCTTAATATAATATTCATTTTGTTCATGATTATGATGTTGATCTTCATTTTAATCATGATTTCAAACTTCATCTTATGATATTTATCTTTATCTTCTTTTTAATCTGAATCTTAAATTCGATTTTGATCTTGTTTGTAAACTTGGTCTTCTATCTTGATATTGTTATTGATATTGATATTGATCTAATAATGATGAAAATTTTGAACTCGATTATGTTCTTTAATTGTTATTAATCTTATTCTCATTCTTAATTATAACATTGATCTTATTCTTGATAATTATGTTCATTTTCATTTTTATCTCAGTTTTGATCTCAGATTTCAGTTTTAATCTTATAATCTTCAATTTTATCTTACTCCTAATATTCATCTTAAACTCGATTTTGATCTATGTGGTAATATTGATTTTCAATCTTGATATTAATATTTATATTTATCTTGATCTTTTAATGATCGGGATGTTGATCTTGATTATGATCCATATTTGATGTTTATCATTTTGCAATCTTAATTTAATATTGATTTTGTTCATGATTATGATGTTGATCTCCATTTTAATCATGATTTCAAACTCCTTCTTATGATATTTATCTTTATCTTCTTTTTAATCTTAATCTTAAACTCAATTTTGATCTTGTTTGTAAACTTGATCTTCAATCTTGATATTGTTATTGATATTGATATTGATCTAATAATGATGAAAATTTTGAACTCGATTATGTTCTTTATTTGTTATTAATCTTATTCTCATTCTTAATTATAACATTGATCTTTTTCTTGATAATTATGTTCATTTTCATTTTGATCTTAGTTTTGATCTCAGATTTAAGTTTGAATCTTATAATCTTCAACGCTATCCTGCTCCTAATATTCATCTTAAACTCGATTTTGATCTCCGTGGTAATATTGATTTTCAATCTTGATATTAATATTTTTATTTTTCTTGAAATTTTAATGATGAGGATGTTGATCTTGATTATGATCCATATTTGATGTTTATCATTTTGCAATCTTAATTTAATATTGATTTTGTTCATGATCGTGATGTTGATCTTGATTTTAATCATGATTTGAATCTTTATCTTATGATATTCATCTTTATCTTCTTTTTAATCTTAATCTTAAACTCGATTTTGATCTTGTTTGTAAACTTGGTCTTCAATCTTGATATTGTTATTGATATTGATATTGATCTAATAATGATGAAAATTTTTAACTCGATTATGATCTTTGATTGTTATTAATCTTATTCTCATTCTTAATTACAACATTGATCTTATTCTTGATAATTATCTTCATCTTCATTTTGATCTCAGATTTCAGTTTGAATCTTATAATCTTCAACTTTATCTTGCTCCTAATATTCATCTTAAACTCGATTTTGATCTATGTGGTAATATTGATTTTCACTCTTGATATTAATATTTAAATTTATCTTGATCTTTTAATGATGAGGATGTTGATATTGATTATGATCCATATTTGATGTTTATCATTTTGCAATCTTAATATAATATTGATTTTGTTCATGATTATGATGTTGATCTTCATTTTAATCATGATTTCAAACTTCATCTTATGATATTTATCTTTATCTTCTTTTTAATCTGAATCTTAAACTCGATTTTGATCTTGTTTGTAAACTTGGTCTTCAATCTTGATATTGTTATTGATATTGATATTGATCTAATAATGATGAATATTTTGAACTCGATTATGTTCTTTAATTGTTATTAATCTTATTCTCATTCTTAATTATAACATTGATCTTATTCTTGATAATTATGTTCATTTTCATTTTTATCTCAGTTTTGATCTCAGATTTCAGTTTTAATCTTATAATCTTCAATTTTATCTTACTCCTAATATTCATCTTAAACTCGATTTTGATATATGTGGTAATATTGATTTTAAATCTTGATATTAATATTTATATTTATCTTGATATTTTAATGATGAGAATGTTGATCTTGATTATGATCCATATTTGATGTCTATCATTTTGCAATCTTAATATAATATTCATTTTGTTCATGATTATGATGTTGATCTTCATTTTAATCATGATTTCAAACTTCATCTTATGATATTTATCTTTATCTTCTTTTTAATCTGAATCTTAAATTCGATTTTGATCTTGTTTGTAAACTTGGTCTTCAATCTTGATATTGTTATTGATATTGATATTGATCTAATAATGATGAAAATTTTGAACTCGATTATGTTCTTTAATTGTTATTAATCTTATTCTCATTCTTAATTATAACATTGATCTTATTCTTGATAATTATGTTCATTTTCATTTTTATCTCAGTTTTGATCTCAGATTTCAGTTTTAATCTTATAATCTTCAATTTTATCTTACTCCTAATATTCATCTTAAACTCGATTTTGATCTATGTGGTAATATTGATTTTCAATCTTAATATTAATATTTATATTTATCTTGATCTTTTAATGATCGGGATGTTGATCTTGATTATGATCCATATTTGATGTTTATCATTTTGCAATCTTAATTTAATATTCATTTTGTTCATGATTATGATGTTGATCTTCATTTTAATCATGATTTCATACTTCATCTTATGATATTTATCTTTATCTTCTTTTTAATCTAAATCTTAAATTCGATTTTGATCTTGTTTGTAAACTTGGTCTTCAATCTTGATATTGTTATTGATATTGATATTGATCTAATAATGATGAAAATTTTGAACTCGATTATGTTCTTTAATTGTTATTAATCTTATTCTCATTCTTAATTATAACATTGATCTTATTCTTGATAATTATGTTCATTTTCATTTTTATCTCAGTTTTGATCTCAGATTTCAGTTTTAATCTTATAATCTTCAATTTTATCTTACTCCTAATATTCATCTTAAACTCGATTTTGATCTCCGTGGTAATATTGATTTTCAATCTTGATATTAATATTTATATTTTTCTTGAAATTTTAATGATGAGGATGTTGATCTTGATTATGATCCATATTTGATGTTTATCATTTTGCAATCTTAATTTAATATTGATTTTGTTCATGATCATGATGTTGATCTTGATTTTAATCATGATTTCAATCTTCATCTTATGATATTCATCTTTATCTTCTTTTTAATCTTAATCTTAAACTCGATTTTGATCTTGTTTGTAAACTTGGTCTTCAATCTTGATATTGTTATTGATATTGATATTGATCTAATAATGATGAAAATTTTTAACTCGATTATGATCTTTGATTGTTATTAATCTTATTCTCATTCTTAATTACAACATTGATCTTATTCTTGATAATTATCTTCATCTTCATTTTGATCTCAGATTTCAGTTTGAATCTTATAATCTTCAACTTTATCTTGCTCCTAATATTCATCTTAAACTCGATTTTGATCTATGTGGTAATATTGATTTTCAATCTTGATATTAATATTTAAATTTATCTTGATCTTTTAATGATGAGGATGTTGATCTTGATTATGATCCATATTTGATGTTTATCATTTTGCAATCTTAATATAATATTGATTTTGTTCATGATTATGATGTTGATCTTCATTTTAATCATGATTTCAAACTTCATCTTATGATATTTATCTTTATCTTCTTTTTAATCTGAATCTTAAATTCGATTTTGATCTTGTTTGTAAACTTGGTCTTCAATGTTGATATTGTTATTGATATTGATATTGATCTAATAATGATGAATATTTTGAACTCGATTATGTTCTTTAATTGTTATTAATCTTATTCTCATTCTTAATTATAACATTGATCTTATTCTTGATAATTATGTTCATTTTCATTTTTATCTCAGTTTTGATCTCAGATTTCAGTTTTAATCTTATAATCTTCAATTTTATCTTACTCCTAATATTCATCTTAAACTCGATTTTGATATATGTGGTAATATTGATTTTAAATCTTGATATTAATATTTATATTTATCTTGATATTTTAATGATGAGAATGTTGATCTTGATTATGATCCATATTTGATGTCTATCATTTTGCAATCTTAATATAATATTCATTTTGTTCATGATTATGATGTTGATCTTCATTTTAATCATGATTTCAAACTTCATCTTATGATATTTATCTTTATCTTCTTTTTAATCTGAATCTTAAATTCGATTTTGATCTTGTTTGTAAACTTGGTCTTCAATCTTGATATTGTTATTGATATTGATATTGATCTAATAATGATGAAAATTTTGAACTCGATTATGTTCTTTAATTGTTATTAATCTTATTCTCATTCTTAATTATAACATTGATCTTATTCTTGATAATTATGTTCATTTTCATTTTTATCTCAGTTTTGATCTCAGATTTCAGTTTTAATCTTATAATCTTCAATTTTATCTTACTCCTAATATTCATCTTAAACTCGATTTTGATCTATGTGGTAATATTGATTTTCAATCTTAATATTAATATTTATATTTATCTTGATCTTTTAATGATCGGGATGTTGATCTTGATTATGATCCATATTTGATGTTTATCATTTGAAATCTTAATTTAATATTCATTTTGTTCATGATTATGATGTTGATCTTCATTTTAATCATGATTTCATACTTCATCTTATGATATTTATCTTTATCTTCTTTTTAATCTAAATCTTAAATTCGATTTTGATCTTGTTTGTAAACTTGGTCTTCAATCTTGATATTGATATTGATCTAATAATGATGAAAATTTTGAACTCGATTATGTTCTTTAATTGTTATTAATCTTATTCTCATTCTTAATTATAACATTGATCTTATTCTTGATAATTATGTTCATTTTCATTTTTATCTCAGTTTTGATCTCAGATTTCAGTTTTAATCTTATAATCTTCAATTTTATCTTACTCCTAATATTCATCTTAAACTCGATTTTGATCTCCGTGGTAATATTGATTTTCAATCTTGATATTAATATTTATATTTTTCTTGAAATTTTAATGATGAGGATGTTGATCTTGATTATGATCCATATTTGATGTTTATCATTTTGCAATCTTAATTTAATATTGATTTTGTTCATGATCATGATGTTGATCTTGATTTTAATCATGATTTCAATCTTCATCTTATGATATTCATCTTTATCTTCTTTTTAATCTTAATCTTAAACTCGATTTTGATCTTGTTTGTAAACTTGGTCTTCAATCTTGATATTGTTATTGATATTGATATTGATCTAATAATGATGAAAATTTTTAACTCGATTATGATCTTTGATTGTTATTAATCTTATTCTCATTCTTAATTACAACATTGATCTTATTCTTGATAATTATCTTCATCTTCATTTTGATCTCAGATTTCAGTTTGAATCTTATAATCTTCAACTTTATCTTGCTCCTAATATTCATCTTAAACTCGATTTTGATCTATGTGGTAATATTGATTTTCAATCTTGATATTAATATTTAAATTTATCTTGATCTTTTAATGATGAGGATGTTGATCTTGATTATGATCCATATTTGATGTTTATCATTTTGCAATCTTAATATAATATTGATTTTGTTCATGATTATGATGTTGATCTTCATTTTAATCATGATTTCAAACTTCATCTTATGATATTTATCTTTATCTTCTTTTTAATCTGAATCTTAAATTCGATTTTGATCTTGTTTGTAAACTTGGTCTTCAATGTTGATATTGTTATTGATATTGATATTGATCTAATAATGATGAATATTTTGAACTCGATTATGTTCTTTAATTGTTATTAATCTTATTCTCATTCTTAATTATAACATTGATCTTATTCTTGATAATTATGTTCATTTTCATTTTTATCTCAGTTTTGATCTCAGATTTCAGTTTTAATCTTATAATCTTCAATTTTATCTTACTCCTAATATTCATCTTAAACTCGATTTTGATATATGTGGTAATATTGATTTTAAATCTTGATATTAATATTTATATTTATCTTGATATTTTAATGATGAGAATGTTGATCTTGATTATGATCCATATTTGATGTCTATCATTTTGCAATCTTAATATAATATTCATTTTGTTCATGATTATGATGTTGATCTTCATTTTAATCATGATTTCAAACTTCATCTTATGATATTTATCTTTATCTTCTTTTTAATCTGAATCTTAAATTCGATTTTGATCTTGTTTGTAAACTTGGTCTTCAATCTTGATATTGTTATTGATATTGATATTGATCTAATAATGATGAAAATTTTGAACTCGATTATGTTCTTTAATTGTTATTAATCTTATTCTCATTCTTAATTATAACATTGATCTTATTCTTGATAATTATGTTCATTTTCATTTTTATCTCAGTTTTGATCTCAGATTTCAGTTTTAATCTTATAATCTTCAATTTTATCTTACTCCTAATATTCATCTTAAACTCGATTTTGATCTATGTGGTAATATTGATTTTCAATCTTAATATTAATATTTATATTTATCTTGATCTTTTAATGATCGGGATGTTGATCTTGATTATGATCCATATTTGATGTTTATCATTTTGCAATCTTAATTTAATATTCATTTTGTTCATGATTATGATGTTGATCTTCATTTTAATCATGATTTCATACTTCATCTTATGATATTTATCTTTATCTTCTTTTTAATCTAAATCTTAAATTCGATTTTGATCTTGTTTGTAAACTTGGTCTTCAATCTTGATATTGTTATTGATATTGATATTGATCTAATAATGATGAAAATTTTGAACTCGATTATGTTCTTTAATTGTTATTAATCTTATTCTCATTCTTAATTATAACATTGATCTTATTCTTGATAATTATGTTCATTTTCATTTTTATCTCAGTTTTGATCTCAGATTTCAGTTTTAATCTTATAATCTTCAATTTTATCTTACTCCTAATATTCATCTTAAACTCGATTTTGATCTCCGTGGTAATATTGATTTTCAATCTTGATATTAATATTTATATTTTTCTTGAAATTTTAATGATGAGGATGTTGATCTTGATTATGATCCATATTTGATGTTTATCATTTTGCAATCTTAATTTAATATTGATTTTGTTCATGATCATGATGTTGATCTTGATTTTAATCATGATTTCAATCTTCATCTTATGATATTCATCTTTATCTTCTTTTTAATCTTAATCTTAAACTCGATTTTGATCTTGTTTGTAAACTTGGTCTTCAATCTTGATATTGTTATTGATATTGATATTGATCTAATAATGATGAAAATTTTTAACTCGATTATGATCTTTGATTGTTATTAATCTTATTCTCATTCTTAATTACAACATTGATCTTATTCTTGATAATTATCTTCATCTTCATTTTGATCTCAGATTTCAGTTTGAATCTTATAATCTTCAACTTTATCTTGCTCCTAATATTCATCTTAAACTCGATTTTGATCTATGTGGTAATATTGATTTTCAATCTTGATATTAATATTTAAATTTATCTTGATCTTTTAATGATGAGGATGTTGATCTTGATTATGATCCATATTTGATGTTTATCATTTTGCAATCTTAATATAATATTGATTTTGTTCATGATTATGATGTTGATCTTCATTTTAATCATGATTTCAAACTTCATCTTATGATATTTATCTTTATCTTCTTTTTAATCTGAATCTTAAATTCGATTTTGATCTTGTTTGTAAACTTGGTCTTCAATGTTGATATTGTTATTGATATTGATATTGATCTAATAATGATGAATATTTTGAACTCGATTATGTTCTTTAATTGTTATTAATCTTATTCTCATTCTTAATTATAACATTGATCTTATTCTTGATAATTATGTTCATTTTCATTTTTATCTCAGTTTTGATCTCAGATTTCAGTTTTAATCTTATAATCTTCAATTTTATCTTACTCCTAATATTCATCTTAAACTCGATTTTGATATATGTGGTAATATTGATTTTAAATCTTGATATTAATATTTATATTTATCTTGATATTTTAATGATGAGAATGTTGATCTTGATTATGATCCATATTTGATGTCTATCATTTTGCAATCTTAATATAATATTCATTTTGTTCATGATTATGATGTTGATCTTCATTTTAATCATGATTTCAAACTTCATCTTATGATATTTATCTTTATCTTCTTTTTAATCTGAATCTTAAATTCGATTTTGATCTTGTTTGTAAACTTGGTCTTCAATCTTGATATTGTTATTGATATTGATATTGATCTAATAATGATGAAAATTTTGAACTCGATTATGTTCTTTAATTGTTATTAATCTTATTCTCATTCTTAATTATAACATTGATCTTATTCTTGATAATTATGTTCATTTTCATTTTTATCTCAGTTTTGATCTCAGATTTCAGTTTTAATCTTATAATCTTCAATTTTATCTTACTCCTAATATTCATCTTAAACTCGATTTTGATCTATGTGGTAATATTGATTTTCAATCTTAATATTAATATTTATATTTATCTTGATCTTTTAATGATCGGGATGTTGATCTTGATTATGATCCATATTTGATGTTTATCATTTTGCAATCTTAATTTAATATTCATTTTGTTCATGATTATGATGTTGATCTTCATTTTAATCATGATTTCATACTTCATCTTATGATATTTATCTTTATCTTCTTTTTAATCTAAATCTTAAATTCGATTTTGATCTTGTTTGTAAACTTGGTCTTCAATCTTGATATTGATATTGATCTAATAATGATGAAAATTTTGAACTCGATTATGTTCTTTAATTGTTATTAATCTTATTCTCATTCTTAATTATAACATTGATCTTATTCTTGATAATTATGTTCATTTTCATTTTTATCTCAGTTTTGATCTCAGATTTCAGTTTTAATCTTATAATCTTCAATTTTATCTTACTCCTAATATTCATCTTAAACTCGATTTTGATCTCCGTGGTAATATTGATTTTCAATCTTGATATTAATATTTATATTTTTCTTGAAATTTTAATGATGAGGATGTTGATCTTGATTATGATCCATATTTGATGTTTATCATTTTGCAATCTTAATTTAATATTGATTTTGTTCATGATCATGATGTTGATCTTGATTTTAATCATGATTTCAATCTTCATCTTATGATATTCATCTTTATCTTCTTTTTAATCTTAATCTTAAACTCGATTTTGATCTTGTTTGTAAACTTGGTCTTCAATCTTGATATTGTTATTGATATTGATATTGATCTAATAATGATGAAAATTTTTAACTCGATTATGATCTTTGATTGTTATTAATCTTATTCTCATTCTTAATTACAACATTGATCTTATTCTTGATAATTATCTTCATCTTCATTTTGATCTCAGATTTCAGTTTGAATCTTATAATCTTCAACTTTATCTTGCTCCTAATATTCATCTTAAACTCGATTTTGATCTATGTGGTAATATTGATTTTCAATCTTGATATTAATATTTAAATTTATCTTGATCTTTTAATGATGAGGATGTTGATCTTGATTATGATCCATATTTGATGTTTATCATTTTGCAATCTTAATATAATATTGATTTTGTTCATGATTATGATGTTGATCTTCATTTTAATCATGATTTCAAACTTCATCTTATGATATTTATCTTTATCTTCTTTTTAATCTGAATCTTAAATTCGATTTTGATCTTGTTTGTAAACTTGGTCTTCAATGTTGATATTGTTATTGATATTGATATTGATCTAATAATGATGAATATTTTGAACTCGATTATGTTCTTTAATTGTTATTAATCTTATTCTCATTCTTAATTATAACATTGATCTTATTCTTGATAATTATGTTCATTTTCATTTTTATCTCAGTTTTGATCTCAGATTTCAGTTTTAATCTTATAATCTTCAATTTTATCTTACTCCTAATATTCATCTTAAACTCGATTTTGATATATGTGGTAATATTGATTTTAAATCTTGATATTAATATTTATATTTATCTTGATATTTTAATGATGAGAATGTTGATCTTGATTATGATCCATATTTGATGTCTATCATTTTGCAATCTTAATATAATATTCATTTTGTTCATGATTATGATGTTGATCTTCATTTTAATCATGATTTCAAACTTCATCTTATGATATTTATCTTTATCTTCTTTTTAATCTGAATCTTAAATTCGATTTTGATCTTGTTTGTAAACTTGGTCTTCAATCTTGATATTGTTATTGATATTGATATTGATCTAATAATGATGAAAATTTTGAACTCGATTATGTTCTTTAATTGTTATTAATCTTATTCTCATTCTTAATTATAACATTGATCTTATTCTTGATAATTATGTTCATTTTCATTTTTATCTCAGTTTTGATCTCAGATTTCAGTTTTAATCTTATAATCTTCAATTTTATCTTACTCCTAATATTCATCTTAAACTCGATTTTGATCTATGTGGTAATATTGATTTTCAATCTTAATATTAATATTTATATTTATCTTGATCTTTTAATGATCGGGATGTTGATCTTGATTATGATCCATATTTGATGTTTATCATTTTGCAATCTTAATTTAATATTCATTTTGTTCATGATTATGATGTTGATCTTCATTTTAATCATGATTTCATACTTCATCTTATGATATTTATCTTTATCTTCTTTTTAATCTAAATCTTAAATTCGATTTTGATCTTGTTTGTAAACTTGGTCTTCAATCTTGATATTGTTATTGATATTGATATTGATCTAATAATGATGAAAATTTTGAACTCGATTATGTTCTTTAATTGTTATTAATCTTATTCTCATTCTTAATTATAACATTGATCTTATTCTTGATAATTATGTTCATTTTCATTTTTATCTCAGTTTTGATCTCAGATTTCAGTTTTAATCTTATAATCTTCAATTTTATCTTACTCCTAATATTCATCTTAAACTCGATTTTGATCTCCGTGGTAATATTGATTTTCAATCTTGATATTAATATTTATATTTTTCTTGAAATTTTAATGATGAGGATGTTGATCTTGATTATGATCCATATTTGATGTTTATCATTTTGCAATCTTAATTTAATATTGATTTTGTTCATGATCATGATGTTGATCTTGATTTTAATCATGATTTCAATCTTCATCTTATGATATTCATCTTTATCTTCTTTTTAATCTTAATCTTAAACTCGATTTTGATCTTGTTTGTAAACTTGGTCTTCAATCTTGATATTGTTATTGATATTGATATTGATCTAATAATGATGAAAATTTTTAACTCGATTACGATCTTTGATTGTTATTAATCTTATTCTCATTCTTAATTACAACATTGATCTTATTCTTGATAATTATCTTCATCTTCATTTTGATCTCAGATTTCAGTTTGAATCTTATAATCTTCAACTTTATCTTGCTCCTAATATTCATCTTAAACTCGATTTTGATCTATGTGGTAATATTGATTTTCAATCTTGATATTAATATTTAAATTTATCTTGATCTTTTAATGATGAGGATGTTGATCTTGATTATGATCCATATTTGATGTTTATCATTTTGCAATCTTAATATAATATTGATTTTGTTCATGATTATGATGTTGATCTTCATTTTAATCATGATTTCAAACTTCATCTTATGATATTTATCTTTATCTTCTTTTTAATCTGAATCTTAAATTCGATTTTGATCTTGTTTGTAAACTTGGTCTTCAATGTTGATATTGTTATTGATATTGATATTGATCTAGTAATGATGAAAATTTTGAACTCGATTATGTTCTTTAAATGTTATTAATCTTATTCTCATTCTTAATTATAACATTGATCTTATTCTTGATAATTATGTTCATTTTCATTTTTATCTCAGTTTTGATCTCAGATTTCAGTTTTAATCTTATAATCTTCAATTTTATCTTACTCCTAATATTCATCTTAAACTACATTTTGATCTATGTGGTAATATTGATTTTTCAATCTTGATATTAATATTTATATTTATCTTGATCTTTTAATGATCAGGATGTTGATCTTGATTATGATCCATATTTGATGTTTATCATTTTGCAATCTTAATTTAATATTGATTTTGTTCATGATTATGATGTTGATCTTCATTTTAATCATGATTTCAAACTTCATCTTATGATATTTATCTTTATCTTCTTTTTAATCTTAATCTTAAACTCGATTTTGAGCTTGTTTGTAAACTTGGTCTTCAATCTTGATATTGTTATTGATATTGATATTGATCTAATAATGATGAAAATTTTTAACTCGATTATGATCTTTGATTGTTATTAATCTTATTCTCATTCTTAATTACAACATTGATCTTATTCTTGATAATTATCTTCATCTTCATTTTGATCTCAGATTTCAGTTTGAATCTTATAATCTTCAACTTTATCTTGCTCCTAATATTCATCTTAAACTCGATTTTGATCTATGTGGTAATATTGATTTTCAATCTTGATATTAATATTTAAATTTATCTTGATCTTTTAATGATGAGGATGTTGATCTTGATTATGATCCATATTTGATGTTTATCATTTTGCAATCTTAATATAATATTGATTTTGTTCATGATTATGATGTTGATCTTCATTTTAATCATGATTTCAAACTTCATCTTATGATATTTATCTTTATCTTCTTTTTAATCTGAATCTTAAATTCGATTTTGATCTTGTTTGTAAACTTGGTCTTCAATGTTGATATTGTTATTGATATTGATATTGATCTAGTAATGATGAAAATTTTGAACTCGATTATGTTCTTTAAATGTTATTAATCTTATTCTCATTCTTAATTATAACATTGATCTTATTCTTGATAATTATGTTCATTTTCATTTTTATCTCAGTTTTGATCTCAGATTTCAGTTTTAATCTTATAATCTTCAATTTTATCTTACTCCTAATATTCATCTTAAACTCCATTTTGATCTATGTGGTAATATTGATTTTTCAATCTTGATATTAATATTTATATTTATCTTGATCTTTTAATGATCAGGATGTTGATCTTGATTATGATCCATATTTGATGTTTATCATTTTGCAATCTTAATTTAATATTGATTTTGTTCATGATTATGATGTTGATCTTCATTTTAATCATGATTTCAAACTTCATCTTATGATATTTATCTTTATCTTCTTTTTAATCTTAATCTTAAACTCGATTTTGAGCCTGTTTGTAAACTTGGTCTTCAATCTTGATATTGTTATTGATATTGATATTGATCTAATAATGATGAAAATTTTGAACTCGATTATGTTCTTTAATTGTTATTAATCTTATTCTCATTCTTAATTATCAGATTTATCTTATTCTTGATAATTATGTTCATTTTCATTTTTATCTCAGTTTTGATCTCAGATTTCAGTTTTAATCTTATAATCTTCAATTTTATCTTGCTCCTAATATTCATCTTAAACTCGATTTTGATATATGTGGTAATATTGATTTTCAATCTTGATATTAATATTTATGTTTATCTTGATCTTTTAATGATCAGGATGTTGATCTTGATTATGATCCATATTTGATGTTTATCATTTTGCAATCTTAATTTAATATTGATTTTGTTCATGATTATGATGTTGATCTTCATTTTAATCATGATTTCAAACTTCATCTTATGATATTTATCTTTATCTTCTTTTTAATCTTAATCTTAAACTCGATTTTGATCTTGTTTGTAAACTTGGTCTTCAATCTTGATATTGTTATTGATATTGATATTGATCTAATAATGATGAAAATTTTGAACTCGATTATGTTCTTTAATTGTTATTAATCTTATTCTCATTCTTAATTATCAGATTTATCTTATTCTTGATAATTATGTTCATTTTCATTTTTATCTCAGTTTTGATCTCAGATTTCAGTTTTAATCTTATAATCTTCAATTTTATCTTGCTCCTAATATTCATCTTAAACTCGATTTTGATATATTTGGTAATATTGATTTTCAATCTTGATATTAATATTTATATTTCTCTTGATCTTTTAATGATGAGGATGTTGATCTTGATTATGATCCATATTTTATGTTTATCCTTTTGCAATCTTAATATAATATTGATTTTGTTCATGATTATGATGTTGATATTCATTTTAATCATTATTTCAAACTTCATCTTATGATATTTATTTTTATCTTCTTTTTAATCTTAATCTTAAACTCGATTTTGATCTTGTTTGTAAACTTGGTCTTCAATCTTGATATTGTTATTGATATTGATATTGATCTAATAATGATGAAAATTTTGAACTCGATTATGTTCTTTAATTGTTATTAATCTTATTCTCATTCTTAATTATAACATTGATCTTATTCTTGATAATTATGTTCATTTTCATTTTTATCTCAGTTTTGATTTCAGATTTCAGTTTTAATCTTATAATCTTCAACTTTATCTTGCTCCTAATATTCATCTTAAACTCGATTTTGATATATGTGGTAATATTGATTTTCAATCTTGATATTAATATTTATATTTATCTTAATCTTTTAATGATGAGGATGTTGATCTTGATTATGATTCATATTTTATGTTTATCATTTTGCAATCTTAGTATAATATTGATTTTGTTCATGATTATGATGTTGATCTTCATTTTAATCATGATTTCAAACTTCATCTTATGATATTTATCTTTATCTTCTTTTTAATCTTAATCTTGAACTCGATTTTGATCTTGTTTGTAAACTTGCTCTTCAATCTTGATATTGTTATTGATATTGATATTGATCTAATATGATGAAAATTTTGAACTCGATTATGTTCTTTAATTGTTATTAATCTTATTCTCATTCTTAATTATAACATTGATCTTATTCTTGATAATTATGTTCATTTTCATTTTGATCTTAGTTTTGATCTCAGATTTCAGTTTGAATCCTATAATCTTCAACGCTATCTTGCTCCTAATATTCATCTTAAACTCGATTTTCATCTCCGTGCTAATATTGATTTTCAATCTTGATATTAATATTTATATTTTTCTTGAAATTTTAATGATGAGGATGTTGATCTTGATTATGATCCATATTTGATGTTTATCATTTTGCAATCTTAATTTAATATTGATTTTGTTCATGATCATGATGTTGATCTTGATTTTAATCATGATTTCAATCTTCATCTTATGATATTCATCTTTATCTTCTTTTTAATCTTAATTTTAAACTCGATTTTGATCTTGTTTGTAAACTTGGTCTTCAATCTTGATATTGTTATTGATATTGATATTGATCTAATAATGATGAAAATTTTGAACTCGATTATGTTCTTTAATTGTTATTAATCTTATTCTCATTCATAATTATAACATTGATCTTATTCTTGATAATTATGTTCATTTTCGTTTTTATCTCAGTTTTGATCTCAGATTTCAGTATGAATCTTATAATCTTCAATTTTATCTTACTCCTAATATTCATCTTAAACTCCATTTTGATCTATGTGGTAATATTGATTTTTCAATCTTGATATTAATATTTATATTTATCTTGATCTTTTAATGATCAGGATGTTGATCTTGATTATGATCCATATTTGATGTTTATCATTTTGCAATCTTAATTTAATATTGATTTTGTTCATGATTATGATGTTGATCTTCATTTTAATCATGATTTCAAACTTCATCTTATGATATTTATCTTTATCTTCTTTTTAATCTTAATCTTAAACTCGATTTTGAGCCTGTTTGTAAACTTGGTCTTCAATCTTGATATTGTTATTGATATTGATATTGATCTAATAATGATGAAAATTTTGAACTCGATTATGTTCTTTAATTGTTATTAATCTTATTCTCATTCTTAATTATCAGATTTATCTTATTCTTGATAATTATGTTCATTTTCATTTTTATCTCAGTTTTGATCTCAGATTTCAGTTTTAATCTTATAATCTTCAATTTTATCTTGCTCCTAATATTCATCTTAAACTCGATTTTGATATATGTGGTAATATTGATTTTCAATCTTGATATTAATATTTATGTTTATCTTGATCTTTTAATGATCAGGATGTTGATCTTGATTATGATCCATATTTGATGTTTATCATTTTGCAATCTTAATTTAATATTGATTTTGTTCATGATTATGATGTTGATCTTCATTTTAATCATGATTTCAAACTTCATCTTATGATATTTATCTTTATCTTCTTTTTAATCTTAATCTTAAACTCGATTTTGATCTTGTTTGTAAACTTGGTCTTCAATCTTGATATTGTTATTGATATTGATATTGATCTAATAATGATGAAAATTTTGAACTCGATTATGTTCTTTAATTGTTATTAATCTTATTCTCATTCTTAATTATCAGATTTATCTTATTCTTGATAATTATGTTCATTTTCATTTTTATCTCAGTTTTGATCTCAGATTTCAGTTTTAATCTTATAATCTTCAATTTTATCTTGCTCCTAATATTCATCTTAAACTCGATTTTGATATATTTGGTAATATTGATTTTCAATCTTGATATTAATATTTATATTTCTCTTGATCTTTTAATGATGAGGATGTTGATCTTGATTATGATCCATATTTTATGTTTATCCTTTTGCAATCTTAATATAATATTGATTTTGTTCATGATTATGATGTTGATATTCATTTTAATCATTATTTCAAACTTCATCTTATGATATTTATTTTTATCTTCTTTTTAATCTTAATCTTAAACTCGATTTTGATCTTGTTTGTAAACTTGGTCTTCAATCTTGATATTGTTATTGATATTGATATTGATCTAATAATGATGAAAATTTTGAACTCGATTATGTTCTTTAATTGTTATTAATCTTATTCTCATTCTTAATTATAACATTGATCTTATTCTTGATAATTATGTTCATTTTCATTTTTATCTCAGTTTTGATTTCAGATTTCAGTTTTAATCTTATAATCTTCAACTTTATCTTGCTCCTAATATTCATCTTAAACTCGATTTTGATATATGTGGTAATATTGATTTTCAATCTTGATATTAATATTTATATTTATCTTAATCTTTTAATGATGAGGATGTTGATCTTGATTATGATTCATATTTTATGTTTATCATTTTGCAATCTTAGTATAATATTGATTTTGTTCATTATTATGATGTTGATCTTCATTTTAATCATGATTTCAAACTTCATCTTATGATATTTATCTTTATCTTCTTTTTAATCTTAATCTTGAACTCGATTTTGATCTTGTTTGTAAACTTGCTCTTCAATCTTGATATTGTTATTGATATTGATATTGATCTAATATGATGAAAATTTTGAACTCGATTATGTTCTTTAATTGTTATTAATCTTATTCTCATTCTTAATTATAACATTGATCTTATTCTTGATAATTATGTTCATTTTCATTTTGATCTTAGTTTTGATCTCAGATTTCAGTTTGAATCCTATAATCTTCAACGCTATCTTGCTCCTAATATTCATCTTAAACTCGATTTTCATCTCCGTGGTAATATTGATTTTCAATCTTGATATTAATATTTATATTTTTCTTGAAATTTTAATGATGAGGATGTTGATCTTGATTATGATCCATATTTGATGTTTATCATTTTGCAATCTTAATTTAATATTGATTTTGTTCATGATCATGATGTTGATCTTGATTTTAATCATGATTTCAATCTTCATCTTATGATATTCATCTTTATCTTCTTTTTAATCTTAATTTTAAACTCGATTTTGATCTTGTTTGTAAACTTGGTCTTCAATCTTGATATTGTTATTGATATTGATATTGATCTAATAATGATGAAAATTTTGAACTCGATTATGTTCTTTAATTGTTATTAATCTTATTCTCATTCATAATTATAACATTGATCTTATTCTTGATAATTATGTTCATTTTCGTTTTTATCTCAGTTTTGATCTCAGATTTCAGTATGAATCTTATAATCTTCAACGCTATCTTGCTCCTAATATTCATCTTAAACTCGATTTTGATCTATGTGGTAATATTGATTTTCAATCTTGATATTAATATTTATATTTATCTTGATCTTTTAATGATGAGGATGTTGATCTTGATTATGATCCATATTTTATGTTTATCCTTTTGCAATCTTAATATAATATTGATTTTGTTCATGATTATGATGTTGATCTTCATTTTAATCATGATTTCAAACTTCATCTTATGATATTTATCTTTATCTTCTTTTTATTCTTAATCTTAAACTCGATTTTGATCTTGTTTGTAAACTTTGTCTTCAATCTTGATATTGTTATTGATATTGATATTGATCTAATAATGATGGAAATTTTGAACTCGATTATGTTCTTTAATTGTTATTAATCTTATTCTCATTCTTAATTATAACATTGATCTTATTCTTGATAATTATGTTCATTTTCATTTTTATCTCAGTTTTGATTTCAGATTTCAGTTTTAATCTTATAATCTTCAACTTTATCTTGCTCCTAATATTCATCTTAAACTCGATTTTGATATATGTGGTAATATTGATTTTCAATCTTGATATTAATATTTATATTTATCTTAATCTTTTAATGATGAGGATGTTGATCTTGATTATGATTCATATTTTATGTTTATCATTTTGCAATCTTAATATAATATTGATTTTGTTCATGATTATGATGTTGATCTTCATTTTAATCATGATTTCAAACTTCATCTTATGATATTTATCTTTATCTTCTTTTTAATCTTAATCTTGAACTCGATTTTGATCTTGTTTGTAAACTTGCTCTTCAATCTTGATATTGTTATTGATATTGATATTGATCTAATATGATGAAAATTTTGAACTCGATTATGTTCTTTAATTGTTATTAATCTTATTCTCATTCTTAATTATAACATTGATCTTATTCTTGATAATTATGTTCATTTTCATTTTGATCTTAGTTTTGATCTCAGATTTCAGTTTGAATCCTATAATCTTCAACGCTATCTTGCTCCTAATATTCATCTTAAACTCGATTTTCATCTCCGTGGTAATATTGATTTTCAATCTTGATATTAATATTTATATTTTTCTTGAAATTTTAATGATGAGGATGTTGATCTTGATTATGATCCATATTTGATGTTTATCATTTTGCAATCTTAATTTAATATTGATTTTGTTCATGATCATGATGTTGATCTTGATTTTAATCATGATTTCAATCTTCATCTTATGATATTCATCTTTATCTTCTTTTTAATCTTAATTTTAAACTCGATTTTGATCTTGTTTGTAAACTTGGCCTTCAATCTTGATATTGTTATTGATATTGATATTGATCTAATAATGATGAAAATTTTGAACTCGATTATGTTCTTTAATTGTTATTAATCTTATTCTCATTCATAATTATAACATTGATCTTATTCTTGATAATTATGTTCATTTTCGTTTTTATCTCAGTTTTGATCTCAGATTTCAGTATGAATCTTATAATCTTCAACGCTATCTTGCTCCTAATATTCATCTTAAACTCGATTTTGATCTATGTGGTAATATTGATTTTCAATCTTGATATTAATATTTATATTTATCTTGATCTTTTAATGATGAGGATGTTGATCTTGATTATGATCCATATTTTATGTTTATCCTTTTGCAATCTTAATATAATATTGATTTTGTTCATGATTATGATGTTGATCTTCATTTTAATCATGATTTCCAACTTCATCTTATGATATTTATCTTTATCTTCTTTTTAATCTTAATCTTAAACTCGATTTTGATCTTGTTTGTAAACTAGGTCTTCAATCTTGATATTGTTATTGATATTGATATTGATCCAATAATGATGAAAATTTTGAACTCGATTATGTTCTTTAATTGTTATTAATCTTATTCTCATTCTTAATTATCAGATTTATCTTATTTTTGATAATTATGTTCATTTTCATTTTTATCTCAGTTTTGATCTCAGATTTCAGTTTTAATCTTATAATCTTCAATTTTATCTTGCTCCTAATATTCATCTTAAACTCGATTTTGATATATTTGGTAATATTGATTTTCAATCTTGATATTAATATTTATATTTCTCTTGATCTTTTAATGATGAGGATTTTGATCTTGATTATGATCCATATTTTATGTTTATCCTTTTGCAATCTTAATATAATATTGATTTTGTTCATGATTATGATGTTGATCTTCATTTTAATCATTATTTCAAACTTCATCTTATGATATTTATTTTTATCTTCTTTTTAATCTTAATCTTAAACTCGATTTTGATCTTGTTTGTAAACTTGGTCTTCAATCTTGATATTGTTATTGATATTGATATTGATCTAATAATGATGAAAATTTTGAACTCGATTATGTTCTTTAATTGTTATTAATCTTATTCTCATTCTTAATTATAACATTGATCTTATTCTTGATAATTATGTTCATTTTCATTTTTATCTCAGTTTTGATCTCAGATTTCAGTTTTAATCTTATAATCTTCAACTTTATCTTGCTCCTAATATTCATCTTAAACTCGATTTTGATATATGTGGTTTGATTTTCAATCTTGATATTAATATTTATATTTATCTTAATCTTTTAATGATGAGGATGTTGATCTTGATTATGATTCATATTTTATGTTTATCATTTTGCAATCTTAATATAATATTGATTTTGTTCATGATTATGATGTTGATCTTCATTTTAATCATGATTTCAAACTTCATCTTATGATATTTATCTTTATCTTCTTTTTAATCTTAATCTTGAACTCGATTTTGATCTTGTTTGTAAACTTGCTCTTCAATCTTGATATTGTTATTGATATTGATATTGATCTAATATGATGAAAATTTTGAACTCGATTATGTTCTTTAATTTTTATTAATCTTATTCTCATTCTTAATTATAACATTGATCTTATTCTTGATAATTATGTTCATTTTCATTTTGATCTTAGTTTTGATCTCAGATTTCAGTTTGAATCTTATAATCTTCAACGCTATCTTGCTCCTAATATTCATCTTAAACTCGATTTTCATCTCCGTGGTAATATTGATTTTCAATCTTGATATTAATATTTATATTTTTCTTGAATTTTAATGATGAGGATGTTGATCTTGATTATGATCCATATTTGATGTTTATCATTTTGCAATCTTAATTTAATATTGATTTTGTTCATGATCATGATGTTGATCTTGATTTTAATCATGATTTAAATCTTCATCTTATGATATTCATCTTTATCTTCTTTTTAATCTTAATTTTAAACTCGATTTTGATCTTGTTTGTAAACTTGGTCTTCAATCTTGATATTGTTATTGATATTGATATTGATCTAATAATGATGAAAATTTTGAACTCGATTATGTTCTTTAATTGTTATTAATCTTATTCTCATTCAAAATTATAACATTGATCTTATTCTTGATAATTATGTTCATTTTCGTTTTTATCTCAGTTTTGATCTCAGATTTCAGTATGAATCTTATAATCTTCAACGCTATCTTGCTCCTAATATTCATCTTAAACTCGATTTTGATCTATGTGGTAATATTGATTTTCAATCTTGATATTAATATTTATATTTATCTTGATCTTTTAATGATGAGGATGTTGATCTTGATTATGATCCATATTTTATGTTCATCCTTTTGCAATCTTAATATAATATTGATTTTGTTCATGATTATGATGTTGATCTTCATTTTAATCATGATTTCCAACTTCATCTTATGATATTTATCTTTATCTTCTTTTTAATCTTAATCTTAAACTCGATTTTGATCTTGTTTGTAAACTAGGTCTTCAATCTTGATATTGTTATTGATATTGATATTGATCTAATAATGATGAAAATTTTGAACTCGATTATGTTCTTTAATTCTTATTAATCTTATTCTCATTCTTAATTATAACATTGATCTTATTCTTGATAATTATGTTCATTTTCATTTTTATCTCAGTTTTGATCTCAGATTTCAGTTTTAATCTTATAATCTTCAACTTTATCTTGCTCCTAATATTCATCTTAAACTCGATTTTGATATATGTGGTAATATTGATTTTCAATCTTGATATTAATATTTATATTTATCTTAATCTTTTAATGATGAGGATGTTGATCTTGATTATGATTCATATTTTATGTTTATCATTTTGCAATCTTAATATAATATTGATTTTGTTCATGATTATGATGTTGATCTTCATTTTAATCATGATTTCAAACTTCATCTTATGATATTTATCTTTATCTTCTTTTTAATCTTAATCTTGAACTCGATTTTGATCTTGTTTGTAAACTTGCTCTTCAATCTTGATATTGTTATTGATATTGATATTGATCTAATATGATGAAAATTTTGAACTCGATTATGTTCTTTAATTGTTATTAATCTTATTCTCATTCTTAATTATAACATTGATCTTATTCTTGATAATTATGTTCATTTTCATTTTGATCTTAGTTTTGATCTCAGATTTCAGTTTGAATCTTATAATCTTCAACGCTATCTTGCTCCTAATATTCATCTTAAACTCGATTTTCATCTCCGTGGTAATATTGATTTTCAATCTTGATATTAATATTTATATTTTTCTTGAAATTTTAATGATGAGGATGTTGATCTTGATTATGATCCATATTTGATGTTTATCATTTTGCAATCTTAATTTAATATTGATTTTGTTCATGATCATGATGTTGATCTTGATTTTAATCATGATTTCAATCTTCATCTTATGATATTCATCTTTATCTTCTTTTTAATCTTAATTTTAAACTCGATTTTGATCTTGTTTGTAAACTTGGTCTTCAATCTTGATATTGTTATTGATATTGATATTGATCTAATAATGATGAAAATTTTGAACTCGATTATATTCTTTAATTGTTATTAATCTTATTCTCATTCATAATTATAACATTGATCTTATTCTTGATAATTATGTTCATTTTCGTTTTTATCTCAGTTTTGATCTCAGATTTCAGTATGAATCTTATAATCTTCAACGCTATCTTGCTCCTAATATTCATCTTAAACTCGATTTTGATCTATGTGGTAATATTGATTTTCAATCTTGATATTAATATTTATATTTATCTTGATCTTTTAATGATGAGGATGTTGATCTTGATTATGATCCATATTTTATGTTTATCCTTTTGCAATCTTAATATAATATTGATTTTGTTCATGATTATGATGTTGATCTTCATTTTAATCATGATTTCAAACTTCATCTTATGATATTTATCTTTATCTTCTTTTTAATCTTAATCTTAAACTCGATTTTGATCTTGTTTGTAAACTTGGTCTTCAATCTTGATATTGTTATTGATATTGATATTGATCTAATAATGATGAAAATTTTGAACTCGATTATGTTCTTTAATTCTTATTAATCTTATTCTCATTCTTAATTATAACATTGATCTCATTCTTGATAATTATGTTCATTTTCATTTTTATCTCAGTTTTGATCTCAGATTTCAGTTTTAATCTTATAATCTTCAATTTTATCTTACTCCTAATATTCATCTTAAACTCGATTTTGATCTATGTGGTAATATTGATTTTCAATCTTGATATTAATATTTAAATTTATCTTGATCTTTTAAAGATGAGGATGTTGATCTTGATTATGATCCATATTTGATGTTTATCATTTTGCAATCTTAATATAATATTGATTTTGTTCATGATTATGATGTTGATCTTTATTTTAATCATGATTTCAAACTTCATCTTATGATATTTATCTTTATCTTCTTTTTAATCTGAATCTTAAATTCGATTTTGATCTTGTTTGTAAACTTGGTCTTCAATCTTGATATTGTTATTGATATTGATATTGATCTAATAATGATGAAAATTTTGAACTCGATTATGTTCTTTAATTGTTATTAATCTTATTCTCATTCTTAATTATAACATTGATCTTATTCTTGATAATTATGTTCATTTTCATTTTTATCTGAGTTTTGATCTCAGATTTCTGTTTTAATCTTATAATCTTCAACTTTATCTTGCTCCTAATATTCATCATAAACTCGATTTTGATATATGTGGTAATATTGATTTTCAATCTTGATATTAATATTTAAATTTATCTTGATCTTTTAAAGATGAGGATGTTGATCTTGATTATGATCCATATTTGATGTTTATCATTTTGCAATCTTAATATAATATTGATTTTATTCATGATTATGATGTTGATCTTTATTTTAATCATGATTTCAAACTTCATCTTATGATATTTATCTTTATCTTCTTTTTAATCTGAATCTTAAATTCGATTTTGATCTTGTTTGTAAACTTGGTCTTCAATCTTGATATTGTTATTGATATTGATATTGATCTAATAATGATGGAAATTTTGAACTCAATTATGTTCTTTAATTGTTATTAATCTTATTCTCATTCTTAATTATCACATTTATCTTATTCTTGATAATTATGTTCATTTTCATTTTTATCTCAGTTTTGATCTCAGATTTCAGTTTGAATCTTATAATCTTCAACTTTATCTTGCTCTTAATATTCATCTTAAACTCGATTTTGATATATGTGGTAATATTGATTTTCAATCTTGATATTAATATTTATATTTATCTTGATCTTTTAATGATCGGGATGTTGATCTTGATTATGATCCATATTTGATGTTTATCATTTTGCAATCTTAATTTAATATTGATTTTGTTCATGATTATGATGTTGATCTTCATTTTAATCATTATTTCAAAATTCATCTTATGATATTTATCTTTATCTTCTTTTTATTCTTAATCTTAAACTCGATTTTGATCTTGTTTGTAAACTTGGTCTTCAATCTTGATATTGTTATTGATATTGATATTGATCTAATAATGATAAAAATTTTGAACTCGATTATGTTCTTTAATTGTTATTAATCTTATTCTCATTCTTAATTATAACATTGATCTTATTCTTGATAATTATGTTCATTTTCATTTTTATCTGAGTTTTGATCTCAGATTTCAGTTTTAATCTTATAATCTTCAATTTTATCTTACTCCTAATATTCATCTTAAACTCGATTTTGATCTATGTGGTAATATTATTTTTCAATCTTGATATTAATATTTATATTTATCTTGATCTTTTAATGATCAGGATGTTGATCTTGATTATGATCCATATTTGATGTTTATCATTTTGCAATCTTAATTTAATATTGATTTTGTTCATGATTATGATGTTGATCTTCATTTTAATCATGATTTCAAACTTCATCTTATGATATTTATCTTTATCTTCTTTTTATTCTTAATCTTAAACTCGATTTTGATCTTGTTTGTAAACTTGGTCTTCAATCTTGATATTGTTATTGATATTGATATTGATCTAATAATGATGAAAATTTTGAACTCGATTATGTTCTTTAATTGTTATTAATCTTATTCTCATTCTTAATTATCACATTTATCTTATTCTTGATAATTATGTTCATTTTCATTTTTATCTCAGTTTTGATCTCAGATTTCAGTTTTAATCTTATAATCTTCAATTTTATCTTGCTCCTAATATTCATCTTAAACTCGATTTTGATCTATGTGGTAATATTGATTTTAAATCTTGATATTAATATTTATATTTATCTTGATCTTTTAATGATCAGGATGTTGATCTTGATTATGATCCATATTTGATGTTTATCATTTTGCAATCTTAATTTAATATTGATTTTGTTCATGATTATGATGTTGATCTTCATTTTAATCATGATTTCAAACTTCATCTTATGATATTTATTTTTATCTTCTTTTTAATATTAATCTTAAACTCGATTTTGATCTTGTTTGTAAACTTGGTCTTCAATCTTGATATTGTTATTGATATTGATATTGATCTAATAATGATGGAAATTTTGAACTCGATTATGTTCTTTAATTGTTATTAATCTTATTCTCATTCTTAATTATAACATTGTTCTTATTCTTGATAATTATGTTCATTATCATTTTTATCTCAGTTTTGATCTCAGATTTCAGTATGAATCTTATAATCTTCAACGCTATCTTGCTCCTAATATTCATCTTAAACTCAATTTTGATCTATGTGGTAATATTGATTTTCAATCTTGATATTAATATTTATATTTATCTTGATCTTTTAATGATGAGGATGTTGATCTTGATTATGATCCATATTTTATGTTTATCCTTTTGCAATCTTAATATAATATTGATTTTGTTCATGATTATGATGTTGATCTTCATTTTAATCATGATTTCAAACTTCATCTTATGATATTTATCTTTATCTTCTTTTTAATCTGAATCTTAAATTCGATTTTGATCTTGTTTGTAAACTTGCTCTTCAATCTTGATATTGTTATTGATATTGATATTGATCTAATAATGATGAAAATTTTGAACTCGATTATGTTCTTTAATTGTTATTAATCTTATTCTCATTCTTAATTATCAGATTTATCTTATTTTTGATAATTATGTTCATTTTCATTTTTATCTGAGTTTTGATCTCATATTTCAGTTTTAATCTTATAATCTTCAATTTTATCTTACTCCTAATATTCATCTTAAACTCGATTTTGATCTATGTGGTAATATTATTTTTCAATCTTGATATTAATATTTATATTTATCTTGATCTTTTAATGATCAGGATGTTGATCTTGATTATGATCCATATTTGATGTTTATCATTTTGCAATCTTAATTTAATATTGATTTTGTTCATGATTATGATGTTGATCTTCATTTTAATCATGATTTCAAACTTCATCTTATGATATTTATCTTTATCTTCTTCGTATTCTTAATCTTAAACTCGATTTTGATCTTGTTTGTAAACTTGGTCTTCAATCTTGATATTGTTATTGATATTGATATTGATCTAATAATGATGGAAATTTTGAACTCGATTATGTTCTTTAATTGTTATTAATCTTATTCTCATTCTTAATTATCACATTTATCTTATTCTTGATAATTACGTTCATTTTCATTTTTATCTCAGTTTTGATCTCAGATTTCAGTTTTAATCTTATAATCTTCAATTTTATCTTGCTCCTAATATTCATCTTAAACTCGATTTTGATCTATGTGGTAATATTGATTTTCAATCTTGATATTAATATTTATATTTATCTTGATCTTTTAATGATTAGGATGTTGATCTTGATTATGATCCATATTTGATGTTTATCATTTTGTAATCTTAATTTAATATTGATTTTGTTCATGATTATGATGTTGATCTTCATTTTAATCATGATTTCAAACTTCATCTTAAGATATTTATCTTTATCTTCTTCGTATTCTTAATCTTAAACTCGATTTTGATCTTGTTTGTAAACTTGGTCTTCAATCTTGATATTGTTATTGATATTGATATTGATCTAATAATGATGGAAATTTTGAACTCGATTATGTTCTTTAATTGTTATTAATCTTATTCTCATTCTTAATTATCACATTTATCTTATTTTTGATAATTACGTTCATTTTCATTTTTATCTCAGTTTTGATCTCAGATTTCAGTTTTAATCTTATAATCTTCAATTTTATCTTGCTCCTAATATTCATCTTAAACTCGATTTTGATCTATGTGGTAATATTGATTTTCAATCTTGATATTAATATTTATATTTCTCTTGATCTTTTAATGATGAGGATGTTGATCTTGATTATGATCTATATTTTATGTATATCATTTTGCAATCTTAATTTAATATTGATTTTGTTCATGATCATGATGTTGATCTTGATTTTAATCATGATTTCAATCTTCATCTTATGATTTTTATCTTTATCTTCTTTTTAATCTTAATCTTAAACTCGAATTTGATCTTGTTTGTAAACTTGATCTTTTAATGATGAGGATGTTGATCTTGATTATGATCCATATTTTATGTTTATCATTTTGCAATCTTAATATAATATTGATTTTGTTCATGATTATGATGTTGATCTTCATTTTAATCATTATTTCAAACTTCATCTTATGATATTTATCTTTATCTTCTTTTTAATCTTAATCTTAATCTCGATTTTGATCTTGTTTGTAAACTTGGTCTTCAATCTTGATATTGTTATTGATATTGATATTGATCTAATAATGATGAAAATTTTGAACTCGATTATGTTCTTTAATTCTTATTAATCTTATTCACATTCTTAATTATAACATTGATCTCATTCTTGATAATAATGTTCATTTTCATTTTTATCTCAGTTTTGATCTCAGATTTCAGTTTTAATCTTATAATCTTCAATTTTATCTTACTCCTAATATTCATCTTAAACTCGATTTTGATCTATGTGGTAATATTGATTTTCAATCTTGATATTAATATTTAAATTTATCTTGATCTTTTAAAGATGAGGATGTTGATCTTGATTATGATCCATATTTGATGTTTTTCATTTTGCAATCTTAATATAATATTGATTTTGTTCATGATTATGATGTTGATCTTCATTTTAATCATGATTTAAAACTTCATCTTATGATATTTATCTTTATCTTCTTTTTAATCTGAATCTTAAATTCGATATTGATCTTGTTTGTAAACTTGGTCTTCAATCTTGATATTGTTATTGATAATGATATTGATCTAATAATGATAAAAATTTTGAACTCGATTATGTTCTTTAATTGTTATTAATCTTATTCTCATTCTTAATTATAACATTGATCTTATTCTTGATAATTATGTTCATTTTCATTTTTATCTGAGTTTTGATCTCAGATTTCAGTTTGAATCTTATAATCTTCAACTTTATCTTGCTCCTAATATTCATCTTAAACTCGATTTTGATCTATGTGGTAATATTGATTTTCAATCTTGATATTAATATTTATATTTATCTTGATCTTTTAATGATCTGGATGTTGATCTTGATTATGATCCATATTTGATGTTTATCATTTTGCAATCTTAATTTAATATTGATTTTGTTCATGATTATGATGTTGATCTTCATTTTAATCATGATTTCAAACAATATCTTATGATATTTATCTTTATCTTCTTTTTATTCTTAATCTTAAACTCGATTTTGATCTTGTTTGTAAACTTGGTCTTCAATCTTGATATTGTTATTGATATTGATATTGATCTAATAATGATGGAAATTTTGAACTCGATTATGTTCTTTAATTGTTATTAATCTTATTCTCATTCTTAATTATCACATTTATCTTATTCTTGATAATTATGTACATTTTCATTTTTATCTCAGTTTTGATCTCAGATTTCAGTTTTAATCTTATAATCTTCAATTTTATCTTGCTCCTAATATTCATCTTAAACTCGATTTTGATCTATGTGGTAATATTGATTTTCAATCTTGATATTAATATTTATATTTATCTTGATCTTTTAATGATCAGGATGTTGATCTTGATTATGATCCATATTTGATGTTTATCATTTTGCAATCTTAATTTAATATTGATTTTGTTCATGATTATGATGTTGATCTTCATTTTAATCATGATTTCAAACTTCATCTTATGATATTTATCTTTATCTTCTTTTTATTCTTAATCTTAAACTCGATTTTGATCTTGTTTGTAAACTTGGTCTTCAATCTTGATATTGTTATTGATATTGATATTGATCTAATAATGATGGAAATTTTGAACTCGATTATGTTCTTTAATTGTTATTAATCTTATTCTCATTCTTAATTATCACATTTATCTTATTCTTGATAATTATGTTCATTTTCATTTTTATCTCAGTTTTGATCTCAGATTTCAGTTTTAATCTTATAATCTTCAATTTTATCTTGCTCCTAATATTCATCTTAAACTCGATTTTGATCTATGTGGTAATATTGATTTCAATCTTGATATTAATATTTATATTTCTCTTGATCTTTTAATGATGAGGATGTTCATCTTGATTATGATCCATATTTGATGTTTATCATTTTGCAATCTTAATTTAATATTGATTTTGTTCATGATTATGATGTTGATCTTCATTTTAATCATGATTTCAAACTTCATCTTATGATATTTATCTTTATCTTCTTTTTATTCTTAATCTTAAACTCGATTTTGATCTTGTTTGTAAACTTGGTCTTCAATCTTGATATTGTTATTGATATTGATATTGATCTAATAATGATGGAAATTTTGAACTCGATTATGTTCTTTAATTGTTATTAATCTTATTCTCATTCTTAATTATCACATTTATCTTATTCTTGATAATTATGTTCATTTTCATTTTTATCTCAGTTTTGATCTCAGATTTCAGTTTTAATCTTATAATCTTCAATTTTATCTTGCTCCTAATATTCATCTTAAACTCGATTTTGATCTATGTGGTAATATTGATTTTCAATCTTGATATTAATATTTATATTTATCTTGATCTTTTAATGATCAGGATGTTGATCTTGATTATGATCCATATTTGATGTTTATCATTTTGCAATCTTAATTTAATTTTGATTTTGTTCATGATTATGATGTTGATCTTCATTTTAATCATGATTTCAAACTTCATCTTATGATATTTATCTTTATCTTCTTTTTATTCTTAATCTTAAACTCGATTTTGATCTTGTTTGTAAACTTGGTCTTCAATCTTGATATTGTTATTGATATTGATATTGATCTAATAATGATGGAAATTTTGAACTCGATTATGTTCTTTAATTGTTATTAATCTTATTCTCATTCTTAATTATCACATTTATCTTATTCTTGATAATTATGTTCATTTTCATTTTTATCTCAGTTTTGATCTCAGATTTCAGTTTTAATCTTATAATCTTCAATTTTATCTTGCTCCTAATATTCATCTTAAACTCGATTTTGATCTATGTGGTAATATTGATTTTCAATCTTGATATTAATATTTATATTTATCTTGATCTTTTAATGATCAGGATGTTGATCTTGATTATGATCCATATTTGATGTTTATCATTTTGCAATCTTAATTTAATATTGATTTTGTTCATGATTATGATGTTGATCTTCATTTTAATCATGATTTCAAACTTCATCTTATGATATTTATCTTTATCTTCTTTTTATTCTTAATCTTAAACTCGATTTTGATCTTGTTTGTAAACTTGGTCTTCAATCTTGATATTGTTATTGATATTGATATTGATCTAATAATGATGGAAATTTTGAACTCGATTATGTTCTTTAATTGTTATTAATCTTATTCTCATTCTTAATTATCACATTTATCTTATTCTTGATAATTATGTTCATTTTCATTTTTATCTCAGTTTTGATCTCAGATTTCAGTTTTAATCTTATAATCTTCAATTTTATCTTGCTCCTAATATTCATCTTAAACTCGATTTTGATCTATGTGGTAATATTGATTTTCAATCTTGATATTAATATTTATATTTCTCTTGATCTTTTAATGATGATGATGTTCATCTTGATTATGATCCATATTTGATGTTTATCATTTTGCAATCTTAATTTAATATTGATTTTGTTCATGATTATGATGTTGATCTTCATTTTAATCATGATTTCAAACTTCATCTTATGATATTTATCTTTATCTTCTTTTTATTCTTAATCTTAAACTCGATTTTGATCTTGTTTGTAAACTTGGTCTTCAATCTTGATATTGTTATTGATATTGATATTGATCTAATAATGATGGAAATTTTGAACTCGATTATGTTCTTTAATTGTTATTAATCTTATTCTCATTCTTAATTATCACATTTATCTTATTCTTGATAATTATGTTCATTTTCATTTTTATCTCAGTTTTGATCTCAGATTTCAGTTTTAATCTTATAATCTTCAATTTTATCTTGCTCCTAATATTCATCTTAAACTCGATTTTGATCTATGTGGTAATATTGATTTTCAATCTTGATATTAATATTTAAATTTATCTTGATCTTTTAAAGATGAGGATGTTGATCTTGATTATGATCCATATTTGATGTTTTTCATTTTGCAATCTTAATATAATATTGATTTTGTTCATGATTATGATGTTGATCTTCATTTTAATCATGATTTAAAACTTCATCTTATGATATTTATCTTTATCTTCTTTTTAATCTGAATCTTAAATTCGATTTTGATCTTGTTTGTAAACTTGGTCTTCAATCTTGATATTGTTATTGATATTGATATTGATCTAATAATGATAAAAATTTTGAACTCGATTATGTTCTTTAATTGTTATTAATCTTATTCTCATTCTTAATTATAACATTGATCTTATTCTTGATAATTATGTTCATTTTCATTTTTATCTGAGTTTTGATCTCAGATTTCAGTTTTAATCTTATAATCTTCAATTTTATCTTACTCCTAATATTCATCTTAAACTCGATTTTGATCTATGTGGTAATATTATTTTTCAATCTTGATATTAATATTTATATTTATCTTGATCTTTTAATGATCAGGATGTTGATCTTGATTATGATCCATATTTGATGTTTATCATTTTGCAATCTTAATTTAATATTGATTTTGTTCATGATTATGATGTTGATCTTCATTTTAATCATGATTTCAAACTTCATCTTATGATATTTATCTTTATCTTCTTTTTATTCTTAATCTTAAACTCGATTTTGATCTTGTTTGTAAACTTGGTCTTCAATCTTGATATTGTTATTGATATTGATATTGATCTAATAATGATGAAAATTTTGAACTCGATTATGTTCTTTAATTGTTATTAATCTTATTCTCATTCTTAATTATCACATTTATCTTATTCTTGATAATTATGTTCATTTTCATTTTTATCTCAGTTTTGATCTCAGATTTCAGTTTTAATCTTATAATCTTCAATTTTATCTTGCTCCTAATATTCATCTTAAACTCGATTTTGATCTATGTGGTAATATTGATTTTCAATCTTGATATTAATATTTATATTTATCTTGATCTTTTAATGATCAGGATGTTGATCTTGATTATGATCCATATTTGATGTTTATCATTTTACAATCTTAATTTAATATTGATTTTGTTCATGATTATGATGTTGATCTTCATTTTAATCATGATTTCAAACTTCATCTTATGATATTTATCTTTATCTTCTTTTTATTCTTAATCTTAAACTCGATTTTGATCTTGTTTGTAAACTTGGTCTTCAATCTTGATATTGTTATTGATATTGATATTGATCTAATAATGATGGAAATTTTGAACTCGATTATGTTCTTTAATTGTTATTAATCTTATTCTCATTCTTAATTATCACATTTATCTTATTCTTGATAATTATGTTCATTTTCATTTTTATCTCAGTTTTGATCTCAGATTTCAGTTTTAATCTTATAATCTTCAATTTTATCTTGCTCCTAATATTCATCTTAAACTCGATTTTGATCTATGTGGTAATATTGATTTTCAATCTTGATATTAATATTTATATTTCTCTTGATCTTTTAATGATGAGGATGTTGATCTTGATTATGATCCATATTTGATGTTTATCATTTTGCAATCTTAATTTAATATTGATTTTGTTCATGATTATGATGTTGATCTTTAATAGTTATTAATCTTATTCTCATTCTTAATTACAACATTGATCTTATTCTTGATAATTATGTACATTTTCTTTTTATCTCAGTTTTTATCTCAGATTTCAGTTTTAATCTAATAATCTTCAATTTTATCTTACTCCTAATATTCATCTTAAACTTGATTTTGATCTATGTGGTAATATTGATTTTCAATCTTGATATAATATTTATATTTATCTTGATCTTTTAATGATCAGGATGTTGATCTTGATTATGATCCATATTTGATGTTTATCATTTTGCAATCTTAATTTAATATTGATTTTGTTCATGATTATGATGTTGATCTTTATTTTAATTATGATTTCAATCTTTATCATATGATATTCATCTTTAACTTCTTTTTAATCTTAATCTTAAACTCGATTTTGATCTTGTTTGTAAACTTGGTCTTCAATCTTAATATTGTTATTGATATTGATATTGATCTAATAATGATGAAAATTTTGAACTCGATTATGTTCTTTAATTGTTATTAATCTTATTCTCATTCTTAATTATAACATTGATCTTATTCTTGATAATTATGTTCATTTTCATTTTTATCTCAGTTTTGATCTCAGATTTCAGTTTGAATCTTATAATCTTCAACTTTATCTTGCTCCTAATATTCATCTTAAACTCGATTTTGATCTATGTGGTAATATTGATTTTCAATCTTGATATTAATATTTAAATTTATCTTGATCTTTTAATGATGAGGATGTTGATCTTGATTATGATCCATATTTGATGTTTATCTTTTTGCAATCTTAATATAATATTGATTTTGTTCATGATTATGATGTTGATCTTCATTTTACTCATGATTTCAAACTTCATCTTATGATATTTATCTTTATCTTCTTTTTAATCTAAATCTTAAACTCGATTTTGATCTTGTTTGTAAACTTGGTCTTCAATCTTGATGTTGTTATTGATATTGATATTGATCTAATAATGATGAAAATTTTGAACTCGATTATGTTCTTTAATTGTTATTAATCTTATTCTCATTCTTCATTATAACATTGATCTTATTCTTGATAATTATGTTCATTTTCATTTTTATCTCAGTTTTGATCTCAGATTTCAGTTTGAATCTTATAATCTTCAACTTTATCTTGCTCCTAATATTCATCTTAAACTCGATTTTGATCTATGTGGTAATATTGATTTTCAATCTTGATATTAATATTTAAATTTATCTTGATCTTTTAAAGATGAGGATGTTGATCTTGATTATGATCCATATTTGATGTTTTTCATTTTGCAATCTTAATATAATATTGATTTTGTTCATGATTATGATGTTGATCTTCATTTTAATCATGATTTAAAACTTCATCTTATGATATTTATCTTTATCTTCTTTTTAATCTGAATCTTAAATTCGATTTTGATCTTGTTTGTAAACTTGGTCTTCAATCTTGATATTGTTATTGATATTGATATTGATCTAATAATGATAAAAATTTTGAACTCGATTATGTTCTTTAATTGTTATTAATCTTATTCTCATTCTTAATTATAACATTGATCTTATTCTTGATAATTATGTTCATTTTCATTTTTATCTGAGTTTTGATCTCAGATTTCAGTTTTAATCTTATAATCTTCAATTTTATCTTACTCCTAATATTCATCTTAAACTCGATTTTGATCTATGTGGTAATATTATTTTTCAATCTTGATATTAATATTTATATTTATCTTGATCTTTTAATGATCAGGATGTTGATCTTGATTATGATCCATATTTGATGTTTATCATTTTGCAATCTTAATTTAATATTGATTTTGTTCATGATTATGATGTTGATCTTCATTTTAATCATGATTTCAAACTTCATCTTATGATATTTATCTTTATCTTCTTTTTATTCTTAATCTTAAACTCGATTTTGATCTTGTTTGTAAACTTGGTCTTCAATCTTGATATTGTTATTGATATTGATATTGATCTAATAATGATGAAAATTTTGAACTCGATTATGTTCTTTAATTGTTATTAATCTTATTCTCATTCTTAATTATCACATTTATCTTATTCTTGATAATTATGTTCATTTTCATTTTTATCTCAGTTTTGATCTCAGATTTCAGTTTTAATCTTATAATCTTCAATTTTATCTTGCTCCTAATATTCATCTTAAACTCGATTTTGATCTATGTGGTAATATTGATTTTCAATCTTGATATTAATATTTATATTTATCTTGATCTTTTAATGATCAGGATGTTGATCTTGATTATGATCCATATTTGATGTTTATCATTTTACAATCTTAATTTAATATTGATTTTGTTCATGATTATGATGTTGATCTTCATTTTAATCATGATTTCAAACTTCATCTTATGATATTTATCTTTATCTTCTTTTTATTCTTAATCTTAAACTCGATTTTGATCTTGTTTGTAAACTTGGTCTTCAATCTTGATATTGTTATTGATATTGATATTGATCTAATAATGATGGAAATTTTGAACTCGATTATGTTCTTTAATTGTTATTAATCTTATTCTCATTCTTAATTATCACATTTATCTTATTCTTGATAATTATGTTCATTTTCATTTTTATCTCAGTTTTGATCTCAGATTTCAGTTTTAATCTTATAATCTTCAATTTTATCTTGCTCCTAATATTCATCTTAAACTCGATTTTGATCTATGTGGTAATATTGATTTTCAATCTTGATATTAATATTTATATTTCTCTTGATCTTTTAATGATGAGGATGTTGATCTTGATTATGATCCATATTTGATGTTTATCATTTTGCAATCTTAATTTAATATTGATTTTGTTCATGATTATGATGTTGATCTTCATTTTAATCATGATTTCAAACTTCATCTTATGATATTTATCTTTATCTTCTTTTTATTCTTAATCTTAAACTCGATATTGATCTTGTTTGTAAACTTGGTCTTCAATCTTGATATTGTTATTGATATTGATATTGATCTAATAATGATGGAAATTTTGAACTCGATTATGTTCTTTAATTGTTATTAATCTTATTCTCATTCTTAATTATCACATTTATCTTATTCTTGATAATTATGTTCATTTTCATTTTTATCTCAGTTTTGATCTCAGATTTCAGTTTTAATCTTATAATCTTCAATTTTATCTTGCTCCTAATATTCATCTTAAACTCGATTTTGATCTATGTGGTAATATTGATTTTCAATCTTGATATTAATATTTATATTTATCTTGATCTTTTAATGATCAGGATGTTGATCTTGATTATGATCCATATTTGATGTTTATCATTTTGCAATCTTAATTTAATTTTGATTTTGTTCATGATTATGATGTTGATCTTCATTTTAATCATGATTTCAAACTTCATCTTATGATATTTATCTTTATCTTCTTTTTATTCTTAATCTTAAACTCGAATTTGATCTTGTTTGTAAACTTGGTCTTCAATCTTTATATTGTTATTGATATTGATATTGATCTAATAATGATGGAAATTTTGAACTCGATTATGTTCTTTAATTGTTATTAATCTTATTCTCATTCTTAATTATCACATTTATCTTATTCTTGATAATTATGTTCATTTTCATTTTTATCTCAGTTTTGATCTCAGATTTCAGTTTTAATCTTATAATCTTCAATTTTATCTTGCTCCTAATATTCATCTTAAACTCGATTTTGATCTATGTGGTAATATTGATTTTCAATCTTGATATTAATATTAATATTTATCTTGATCTTTTAATGATCAGGATGTTGATCTTGATTATGATCCATATTTGATGTTTATCATTTTGCAATCTTAATTTAATATTGATTTTGTTCATGATTATGATGTTGATCTTCATTTTAATCATGATTTCAAACTTCATCTTAAGATATTTATCTTTATCTTCTTTTTATTCTTAATCTTAAACTCGATTTTGATCTTGTTTGTAAACTTGGTCTTCAATCTAGATATTGTTATTGATATTGATATTGATCTAATAATGATGGAAATTTTGAACTCGATTATGTTCTTTAATTGTTATTAATCTTATTCTCATTCTTAATTATCACATTTATCTTATTCTTGATAATTATGTTCATTTTCATTTTTATCTCAGTTTTGATCTCAGATTTCAGTTTTAATCTTATAATCTTCAATTTTATCTTGCTCCTAATATTCATCTTAAACACGATTTTGATCTATGTGGTAATATTGATTTTCAATCTTGATATTAATATTTATATTTCTCTTGATCTTTTAATGATGAGGATGTTGATCTTGATTATGATCCATATTTGATGTTTATCATTTTGCAATCTTAATTTAATATTGATTTTGTTCATGATTATGATGTTGATCTTTAATAGTTATTAATCTTATTCTCATTCTTAATTACAACATTGATCTTATTCTTGATAATTATGTACATTTTCTTTTTATCTCAGTTTTTATCTCAGATTTCAGTTTTAATCTAATAATCTTCAATTTTATCTTACTCCTAATATTCATCTTAAACTTGATTTTGATCTATGTGGTAATATTGATTTTCAATCTTGATATAATATTTATATTTATCTTGATCTTTTAATGATCAGGATGTTGATCTTGATTATGATCCATATTTGATGTTTATCATTTTGCAATCTTAATTTAATATTGATTTTGTTCATGATTATGATGTTGATCTTTATTTTAATTATGATTTCAATCTTTATCATATGATATTCATCTTTAACTTCTTTTTAATCTTAATCTTAAACTCGATTTTGATCTTGTTTGTAAACTTGGTCTTCAATCTTAATATTGTTATTGATATTGATATTGATCTAATAATGATGAAAATTTTGAACTCGATTATGTTCTTTAATTGTTATTAATCTTATTCTCATTCTTAATTATAACATTGATCTTATTCTTGATAATTATGTTCATTTTCATTTTTATCTCAGTTTTGATCTCAGATTTCAGTTTGAATCTTATAATCTTCAACTTTATCTTGCTCCTAATATTCATCTTAAACTCGATTTTGATCTATGTGGTAATATTGATTTTCAATCTTGATATTAATATTTAAATTTATCTTGATCTTTTAATGATGAGGATGTTGATCTTGATTATGATCCATATTTGATGTTTATCTTTTTGCAATCTTAATATAATATTGATTTTGTTCATGATTATGATGTTGATCTTCATTTTACTCATGATTTCAAACTTCATCTTATGATATTTATCTTTATCTTCTTTTTAATCTAAATCTTAAACTCGATTTTGATCTTGTTTGTAAACTTGGTCTTCAATCTTGATGTTGTTATTGATATTGATATTGATCTAATAATGATGAAAATTTTGAACTCGATTATGTTCTTTAATTGTTATTAATCTTATTCTCATTCTTCATTATAACATTGATCTTATTCTTGATAATTATGTTCATTTTCATTTTTATCTCAGTTTTGATCTCAGATTTCAGTTTGAATCTTATAATCTTCAACTTTATCTTGCTCCTAATATTCATCTTAAACTCGATTTTGATCTATGTGGTAATATTGATTTTCAATCTTGATATTAATATTTAAATTTATCTTGATCTTTTAATGATGAGGATGTTGATCTTGATTATGATCCATATTTGATGTTTATCATTTTGCAATCTTAATATAATATTAATTTTGTTCATGATTATGATGTTGATCTTCATTTTAATCATGATTTCAAACTTCATCTTATGATATTTATCTTTATCTTCTTTTTAATCTTAATCTTAAACTCGATTTTGATCTTGTTTGTAAACTTGGTCTTCAATCTTGATATTGTTATTGATATTGATATTGATCTAATAATGATGAAAATTTTTAACTCGATTATGATCTTTAATAGTTATTAATCTTATTCTCATTCTTAATTACAACATTGATCTTATTCTTGATAATTATGTACATTTTCTTTTTATCTCAGTTTTGATCTCAGATTTCAGTTTGAATCTTATAATCTTCAACTTTATCTTGCTCCTAATATTCATCTTAAACTCAATTTTGATCTATGTGGTAATATTGATTTTCAATCTTGATATTAATATTTATATTTATCTTGATCTTTTAATGATCAGGATGTTGATCTTGATTATGATACATATTTGATGTTTATCATTTTGCAATCTTAATTTAATATTGATTTTGTTCATGATTATGATGTTGATCTTCATTTTAATCATGATTTCAAACTTCATCTTATGATATTCATCTTTATCTTCTTTTTAATCTTAATCTTAAACTCGATTTTGATCTTGTTTGTAAACTTGGTCTTCAATCTTGATATTGTTATTTATATTGATATTGATCTAATAATGATGAAAATTTTGAACTCGATTATGTTCTTTATTTGTTATTAATCTTATTATCATTCTTAATTATAACATTGATCTTATTCTTGATAATTATGTTCATTTTCATTTTTATCTCAGTTTTGATCTCAGATTTCAGTTTGAATCTTATAATCTTCAACTTTATCTTGCTCCTAATATTCATCTTAAACTCAATTTTGATCTATGTGGTAATATTGATTTTCAATCTTGATATTAATATTTAAATTTATCTTGATCTTTTAATGATGAGGATGTTGATCTTGATTATGATCCATATTTGATGTTTATCATTTTGCAATCTTAATATAATATTGATTTTGTTCATGATTATGATGTTGATCTTCATTTTAATCATGATTTCAAACTTCATCTTATGATATTCATCTTTATCTTCTTTTTAATCTTAATCTTAAACTCGATTTTGATCTTGTTTGTAAACTTGGTCTTCAATCTTGATATTGTTATTGATATTGATATTGATCTAATAATGATGAAAATTTTGAACTCGATTATGTTCTTTAATTGTTATTAATCTTATTCTCATTCTTAATTATAACATTGATCTTATTCTTGATAATTATGTTCATTTTCATTTTTATCTCAGTTTTGATCTCAGATTTCAGTTTGAATCTTATAATCTTCAACTTTATCTTGCTCCTAATATTCATCTTAAACTCGATTTTGATCTATGTGGTAATATTGATTTTCAATCTTGATATTAATATTTATATTTATCTTGATCTTTTAATGATGAGGATGTTGATCTTGATTATGATCCATATTTGATGTTTATCATTTTGGAATCTTAATTTAATATTGATTTTGTTCATGATTATGATGTTGATCTTCATTTTAATCATGATTTCAAACTTCATCTTATGATATTTATCTTTATCTTCTTTTTAATCTTAATCTTAAACTCGATTTTGATCTTGTTTGTAAACTTGGTCTTCAATCTTGATATTGTTATTGATATTGATATTGATCTAATAATGATGAAAATTTTTAACTCGATTATGATCTTTAATAGTTATTAATCTTATTCTCATTCTTAATTACAACATTGATCTTATTCTTGATAATTATGTACATTTTCTTTTTATCTCAGTTTTGATCTCAGATTTCAGTTTGAATCTTATAATCTTCAACTTTATCTTGCTCCTAATATTCATCTTAAACTCAATTTTGATCTATGTGGTAATATTGATTTTCAATCTTGATATTAATATTTATATTTATCTTGATCTTTTAATGATCAGGATGTTGATCTTGATTATGATACATATTTGATGTTTATCATTTTGCAATCTTAATTTAATATTGATTTTGTTCATGATTATGATGTTGATCTTCATTTTAATCATGATTTCAAACTTCATCTTATGATATTCATCTTTATCTTCTTTTTAATCTTAATCTTAAACTCGATTTTGATCTTGTTTGTAAACTTGGTCTTCAATCTTGATATTGTTATTTATATTGATATTGATCTAATAATGATGAAAATTTTGAACTCGATTATGTTCTTTATTTGTTATTAATCTTATTATCATTCTTAATTATAACATTGATCTTATTCTTGATAATTATGTTCATTTTCATTTTTATCTCAGTTTTGATCTCAGATTTCAGTTTGAATCTTATAATCTTCAACTTTATCTTGCTCCTAATATTCATCTTAAACTCAATTTTGATCTATGTGGTAATATTGATTTTCAATCTTGATATTAATATTTAAATTTATCTTGATCTTTTAATGATGAGGATGTTGATCTTGATTATGATCCATATTTGATGTTTATCATTTTGCAATCTTAATATAATATTGATTTTGTTCATGATTATGATGTTGATCTTCATTTTAATCATGATTTCAAACTTCATCTTATGATATTCATCTTTATCTTCTTTTTAATCTTAATCTTAAACTCGATTTTGATCTTGTTTGTAAACTTGGTCTTCAATCTTGATATTGTTATTGATATTGATATTGATCTAATAATGATGAAAATTTTGAACTCGATTATGTTCTTTAATTGTTATTAATCTTATTCTCATTCTTAATTATAACATTGATCTTATTCTTGATAATTATGTTCATTTTCATTTTTATCTCAGTTTTGATCTCAGATTTCAGTTTGAATCTTATAATCTTCAACTTTATCTTGCTCCTAATATTCATCTTAAACTCGATTTTGATCTATGTGGTAATATTGATTTTCAATCTTGATATTAATATTTATATTTATCTTGATCTTTTAATGATCAGGATGTTGATCTTGATTATGATCCATATTTGATGTTTATCATTTTGGAATCTTAATTTAATATTGATTTTGTTCATGATTATGATGTTGATCTTCATTTTAATCATGATTTCAAACTTCATCTTATGATATTCATCTTTATCTTCTTTTTAATCTGAATCTTAAACTCGATTTTGATCTTGTTTGTAAACTTGGTCTTCAATCTTGATATTGTTATTGATATTGATATTGATCTAATAATGATGAAAATTTTGAACTCGATTATGTTCTTTAATTGTTATTAATCTTATTCTCATTCTTAATTATAACATTGATCTTATTCTTGATAATTATGTTCATTTTCATTTTTATCTCAGTTTTGATCTCAGATTTTAGTTTTAATCTAATAATCTTCAATTTTATCTTACTCCTAATATTCATCTTAAACTCGATTTTGATCTATGTGGTAATATTGATTTTCAATCTTGATATAATATTTATATTTATCTTGGTCTTTTAATGATCAGGATGTTGATCTTGATTATGATCCATATTTGTTGTTTATCATTTTGCAATCGTAATTTAATATTGATTTTGTTCATGATCATGATGTTGATCTTGATTTTAATTATGATTTCAATCTTTATCTTATGATATTCATCTTTATATTCTTTTTAATCTTAATCTTAAACTCGATTTTGATCTTGTTTTTAAACTTGGTCTTCAATCTTGATATTGTTATTGATATTGATATTGATCTAATAATGATGAAAATTTTGAACTCGATTATGTTCTTTAATTGTTATTAATCTTATTCTCATTCTTAATTATAACATTGATCTTATTCTTGATAATTATGTTCATTTTCATTTTTATCTCAGTTTTGATCTCAGATTTCAGTTTGAATCTTATAATCTTCAACTTTATCTTGCTCCTAATATTCATCTTAAACTCGATTTTGATCTATGTGGTAATATTGATTTTCAATCTTGATATTAATATTTATATTTATCTTGATCTTTTAATGATCAGGATGTTGATCTTGATTATGATCCATATTTGATGTTTATCATTTTGGAATCTTAATTTAATATTGATTTTGTTCATGATTATGATGTTGATCTTCATTTTAATCATGATTTCAAACTTCATCTTATGATATTCATCTTTATCTTCTTTTTAATCTGAATCTTAAACTCGATTTTGATCTTGTTTGTAAACTTGGTCTTCAATCTTGATATTGTTATTGATATTGATATTGATCTAATAATGATGAAAATTTTGAACTCGATTATGTTCTTTAATTGTTATTAATCTTATTCTCATTCTTAATTATAACATTGATCTTATTCTTGATAATTATGTTCATTTTCATTTTTATCTCAGTTTTGATCTCAGATTTTAGTTTTAATCTAATAATCTTCAATTTTATCTTACTCCTAATATTCATCTTAAACTCGATTTTGATCTATGTGGTAATATTGATTTTCAATCTTGATATAATATTTATATTTATCTTGGTCTTTTAATGATCAGGATGTTGATCTTGATTATGATCCATATTTGTTGTTTATCATTTTGCAATCGTAATTTAATATTGATTTTGTTCATGATCATGATGTTGATCTTGATTTTAATTATGATTTCAATCTTTATCTTATGATATTCATCTTTATATTCTTTTTAATCTTAATCTTAAACTCGATTTTGATCTTGTTTTTAAACTTGGTCTTCAATCTTGATATTGTTATTGATATTGATATTGATCTAATAATGATGAAAATTTTGAACTCGATTATGTTCTTTAATTGTTATTAATCTTGTTATCATTCTTAATTATAACATTGATCTTATTCTTGATAATTATGTTCATTTTCATTTTTATCTCAGTTTAGATCTCAGATTTCAGTTTGAATCTTATAATCTTCAACTTTATCTTGCTCCTAATATTCATCTTAAACTCGATTTTGATCTATGTGGTAATATTGATTTTCAATCTTGATATTAATATTTATATTTATCTTAATCTTTTAATAATCAGGATGTTGATCTTGATTATGATCCATATTTGATGTTTATCATTTTGGAATCTTAATTTAATATTGATTTTGTTCATGATTGTGATGTTGATCTTCATTTTAATCATGATTTCAAACTTCATCTTATGATATTCATCTTTATCTTCTTTTTAATCTTAATCTTAAACTCGATTTTGATCTTGCTTGTAAACTTCGTCTTCAATCTTGATATTGTTATTGATATTGATATTGATCTAATAATGATGAAAATTTTGAACTCGATTATGTTCTTTAATTGTTATTAATCTTATTCTCATTCTTAATTATAACATTGATCTTATTCTTGATAATTATGTTCATTTTCATTTTTATCTCAGTTTTGATCTCAGATTTCAGTTTGAATCTTATAATCTTCAACTTTATCTTGCTCCTAATATTCATCTTAAACTCGATTTTGATCTATGTGGTAATATTGATTTTCAATCTTGATATTAATATTTAAATTTATCTTGATCTTTTAATGATGAGGATGTTGATCTTGATTATGATCCATATTTGATGTTTATCATTTTGCAATCTTAATTTAATATTGATTTTGTTCATGATTATGATGTTGATCTTCATTTTAATCATGATTTCAAACTTCATCTTATGATATTCATCTTTATCTTCTTTTTAATCTTAATCTTAAACTCGATTTTGATCTTGTTTGTAAACTTGGTCTTCAATCTTGATATTGTTATTTATATTGATATTGATCTAATAATGATGAAAATTTTGAACTCGATTATGTTCTTTATTTGTTATTAATCTTATTATCATTCTTAATTATAACATTGATCTTATTCTTGATAATTATGTTCATTTTCATTTTTATCTCAGTTTTGATCTCAGATTTCAGTTTGAATCTTATAATCTTCAACTTTATCTTGCTCCTAATATTCATCTTAAACTCAATTTTGATCTATGTGGTAATATTGATTTTCAATCTTGATATTAATATTTAAATTTATCTTGATCTTTTAATGATGAGGATGTTGATCTTGATTATGATCCATATTTGATGTTTATCATTTTGCAATCTTAATATAATATTGATTTTGTTCATGATTATGATGTTGATCTTCATTTTAATCATGATTTCAAACTTCATCTTATGATATTCATCTTTATCTTCTTTTTAATCTTAATCTTAAACTCGATTTTGATCTTGTTTGTAAACTTGGTCTTCAATCTTGATATTGTTATTGATATTGATATTGATCTAATAATGATGAAAATTTTGAACTCGATTATGTTCTTTAATTGTTATTAATCTTATTCTCATTCTTAATTATAACATTGATCTTATTCTTGATAATTATGTTCATTTTCATTTTTATCTCAGTTTTGATCTCAGATTTCAGTTTGAATCTTATAATCTTCAACTTTATCTTGCTCCTAATATTCATCTTAAACTCGATTTTGATCTATGTGGTAATATTGATTTTCAATCTTGATATTAATATTTATATTTATCTTGATCTTTTAATGATCAGGATGTTGATCTTGATTATGATCCATATTTGATGTTTATCATTTTGGAATCTTAATTTAATATTGATTTTGTTCATGATTATGATGTTGATCTTCATTTTAATCATGATTTCAAACTTCATCTTATGATATTCATCTTTATCTTCTTTTTAATCTTAATCTTAAACTCGATTTTGATCTTGTTTGTAAACTTGGTCTTCAATCTTGATATTGTTATTGATATTGATATTGATCTAATAATGATGAAAATTTTGAACTCGATTATGTTCTTTAATTGTTATTAATCTTATTCTCATTCTTAATTATAACATTGATCTTATTCTTGATAATTATGTTCATTTTCATTTTTATCTCAGTTTTGATCTCAGATTTTAGTTTTAATCTAATAATCTTCAATTTTATCTTACTCCTAATATTCATCTTAAACTCGATTTTGATCTATGTGGTAATATTGATTTTCAATCTTGATATAATATTTATATTTATCTTGGTCTTTTAATGATCAGGATGTTGATCTTGATTATGATCCATATTTGTTGTTTATCATTTTGCAATCGTAATTTAATATTGATTTTGTTCATGATCATGATGTTGATCTTGATTTTAATTATGATTTCAATCTTTATCTTATGATATTCATCTTTATATTCTTTTTAATCTTAATCTTAAACTCGATTTTGATCTTGTTTTTAAACTTGGTCTTCAATCTTGATATTGTTATTGATATTGATATTGATCTAATAATGATGAAAATTTTGAACTCGATTATGTTCTTTAATTGTTATTAATCTTGTTATCATTCTTAATTATAACATTGATCTTATTCTTGATAATTATGTTCATTTTCATTTTTATCTCAGTTTTGATCTCAGATTTCAGTTTGAATCTTATAATCTTCAACTTTATCTTGCTCCTAATATTCATCTTAAACTCGATTTTGATCTATGTGGTAATATTGATTTTCCATCTTGATATTAATATTTATATTTATCTTGATCTTTTAATGATCAGGATGTTGATCTTGATTATGATCCATATTTGATGTTTATCATTTTGGAATCTTAATTTAATATTGATTTTGTTCATGATTGTGATGTTGATCTTCATTTTAATCATGATTTCAAACTTCATCTTATGATATTCATCTTTATCTTCTTTTTAATCTTAATCTTAAACTCGATTTTGATCTTGTTTGTAAACTTCGTCTTCAATCTTGATATTGTTATTGATATTGATATTGATCTAATAATGATGAAAATTTTGAACTCGATTATGTTCTTTAATTGTTATTAATCTTATTCTCATTCTTAATTATAACATTGATCTTATTCTTGATAATTATGTTCATTTTCATTTTTATCTCAGTTTTGATCTCAGATTTCAGTTTGAATCTTATAATCTTCAACTTTATCTTGCTCCTAATATTCATCTTAAACTCGATTTTGATCTATGTGGTAATATTGATTTTCAATCTTGATATTAATATTTAAATTTATCTTGATCTTTTAATGATGAGGATGTTGATCTTGATTATGATCCATATTTGATGTTTATCATTTTGCAATCTTAATATAATATTGATTTTGTTCATGATTATGATGTTGATCTTCATTTTAATCATGATTTCAAACTTCATCTTATGATATTTATCTTTATCTTCTTTTTAATCTAAATCTTAAACTCGATTTTGATCTTGTTTGTAAACTTGGTCTTCAATCTTGATGTTGTTATTGATATTGATATTGATCTAATAATGATGAAAATTTTGAACTCGATTATGTTCTTTAATTGTTATTAATCTTATTATCATTCTTAATTATAACATTGATCTTATTCTTGATAATTATGTTCATTTTCATTTTTATCTCAGTTTTGATCTCAGATTTCAGTTTGAATCTTATAATCTTCAACTTTATCTTGCTCCTAATATTCATCTTAAACTCAATTTTGATCTATGTGGTAATATTGATTTTCAATCTTGATATTAATATTTATATTTATCTTGATCTTTTAATGATCAGGATGTTGATCTTGATTATGATCCATATTTGATGTTTATCATTTTGCAATCTTAATTTAATATTAATTTTGTTCATGATTATGATGTTGATCTTCATTTTAATCATGATTTCAAACTTCATCTTATGATATTCATCTTTATCTTCTTTTTAATCTTAATCTTAAACTCGATTTTGATCTTGTTTGTAAACTTGGTCTTCAATCTTGATATTGTTATTGATATTGATATTGATCTAATAATGATGAAAATTTTGAACTCGATTATGTTCTTTAATTGTTATTAATCTTATTCTCATTCTTAATTATAACATTGATCTTATTCTTGATAATTATGTTCATTTTCATTTTTATCTCAGTTTTGATCTCAGATTTTAGTTTTAATCTAATAATCTTCAATTTTATCTTGCTCCTAATATTCATCTTAAACTCGATTTTGATCTATGTGGTAATATTGATTTTCAATCTTGATATTAATATTTAAATTTATCTTGATCTTTTAATGATGAGGATGTTGATCTTGATTATGATCCATATTTGATGTTTATCATTTTGCAATCTTAATATAATATTGATTTTGTTCATGATTATGATGTTGATCTTCATTTTAATCATGATTTCAAACTTCATCTTATGATATTTATCTTTATCTTCTTTTTAATCTAAATCTTAAACTCGATTTTGATCTTGTTTGTAAACTTGGTCTTCAATCTTGATGTTGTTATTGATATTGATATTGATCTAATAATGATGAAAATTTTGAACTCGATTATGTTCTTTAATTGTTATTAATCTTATTATCATTCTTAATTATAACATTGATCTTATTCATGATAATTATGTTCATTTTCATTTTTATCTCAGTTTTGATCTCAGATTTCAGTTTGAATCTTATAATCTTCAACTTTATCTTGCTCCTAATATTCATCTTAAACTCGATTTTGATCTATGTGGTAATATTGATTTTAAATCTTGATATAATATTTATATTTATCTTGGTCTTTTAATGATCAGGATGTTGATCTTGATTATGATCCATATTTGATGTTTATCATTTTGCAATCTTAATTTAATATTGATTTTGTTCATGATCATGATGTTGATCTTGATTTTAATTATGATTTCAATCTTTATCTTATGATATTCATCTTTATCTTCTTTTTAATCTTAATCTTAAACTCGATTTTGATCTTGTTTGTAAACTTGGTCTTCAATCTTGATATTGTTATTGATATTGATATTGATCTAATAATGATGAAAATTTTGAACTCGATTATGTTCTTTAATTATTATTAATCTTATTCTCATTCTTAATTATAACATTGATCTTATTCTTGATAATTATGTTCATTTTCATTTTTATCTCAGTTTTGATCTCAGATTTCAGTTTGAATCTTATAATCTTCAACTTTATCTTGCTCCTAATATTCATCTTAAACTCGATTTTGATCTATGTGGTAATATTGATTTTCAATCTTGATATTAATATTTATATTTATCTTTATCTTTTAATGATCAGGATGTTGATCTTGATTATGATCCATATTTGATGTTTATCATTTTGCAATCTTAATTTAATATTGATTTTGTTCATGATCATGATGTTGATCTTGATTTTAATTATGATTTCAATCTTTATCTTATGATATTCATCTTTATCTTCTTTTTAATCTTAATCTTAAACTCGATTTTGATCTTGTTTGTAAACTTGGTCTTCAATCTTGATATTGTTATTGATATTGATATTGATCTAATAATGATGAAAATTTTGAACTCGATTATGTTCTTTAATTGTTATTAATCTTATTCTCATTCTTAATTATAACATTGATCTTATTCTTGATAATTATGTTCATTTTCATTTTTATCTCAGTTTTGATCTCAGATTTCAGTTTGAATCTTATAATCTTCAACTTTATCTTGCTCCTAATATTCATCTTAAACTCGATTTTGATCTATGTGGTAATATTGATTTTCAATCTTGATATTAATATTTAAATTTATCTTGATCTTTTAATGATGAGGATGTTGATCTTGATTATGATCCATATTTGATGTTTATCATTTTGCAATCTTAATATAATATTGATTTTGTTCATGATTATGATGTTGATCTTCATTTTAATCATGATTTCAAACTTCATCTTATGATATTTATCTTTATCTTCTTTTTAATCTTAATCTTAAACTCGATTTTGATCTTGTTTGTAAACTTGGTCTTCAATCTTGATATTGTTATTGATATTGATATTGATCTAATAATGATGAAAATTTTGAACTCGATTATGTTCTTTAATTATTATTAATCTTATTCTCATTCTTAATTATAACATTGATCTTATTCTTGATAATTATGTTCATTTTCATTTTTATCTCAGTTTTGATCTCAGATTTCAGTTTGAATCTTATAATCTTCAACTTTATCTTGCTCCTAATATTCATCTTAAACTCGATTTTGATCTATGTGGTAATATTGATTTTCAATCTTGATATTAATATTTATATTTATCTTTATCTTTTAATGATCAGGATGTTGATCTTGATTATGATCCATATTTGATGTTTATCATTTTGCAATCTTAATTTAATATTGATTTTGTTCATGATCATGATGTTGATCTTGATTTTAATTATGATTTCAAACTTCATCTTATGATATTTATCTTTATCTTCTTTTTAATCTAAATCTTAAACTCGATTTTGATCTTGTTTGTAAACTTGGTCTTCAATCTTGATGTTGTTATTGATATTGATATTGATCTAATAATGATGAAAATTTTGAACTCGATTATGTTCTTTAATTGTTATTAATCTTATTATCATTCTTAATTATAACATTGATCTTATTCATGATAATTATGTTCATTTTCATTTTTATCTCAGTTTTGATCTCAGATTTCAGTTTGAATCTTATAATCTTCAACTTTATCTTGCTCCTAATATTCATCTTAAACTCAATTTTGATCTATGTGGTAATATTGATTTTCAATCTTGATATTAATATTTATATTTATCTTGATCTTTTAATGATCAGGATGTTGATCTTGATTATGATCCATATTTTATGTTTATCATTTTGCAATCTTAATTTAATATTGATTTTGTTCATGATTATGATGTTGATCTTCATTTTAATCATGATTTCAAACTTCATCTTATGATATTCATCTTTATCTTCTTTTTAATCTTAATCTTAAACTCGATTTTGATCTTGTTTGTAAACTTGGTCTTCAATCTTGATATTGTTATTGATATTGATATTGATCTAATAATGATGAAAATTTTGAACTCGATTATGTTCTTTAATTGTTATTAATCTTATTCTCATTCTTAATTATAACATTGATCTTATTCTTGATAATTATGTTCATTTTCATTTTTATCTCAGTTTTGATCTCAGATTTCAGTTTGAATCTTATAATCTTCAACTTTATCTTGCTCCTAATATTCATCTTAAACTCGATTTTGATCTATGTGGTAATATTGATTTTCAATCTTGATATTAATATTTATATTTATCTTGATCTTTTAATGATCAGGATGTTGATCTTGATTATGATCCATATTTGATGTTTATCATTTTGCAATCTTAATTTAATATTGATTTTGTTCATGATTATGATGTTGATCTTCATTTTAATCATGATTTCAAACTTCATCTTATGATATTCATCTTTATCTTCTTTTTAATCTTAATCTTAAACTCGATTTTGATCTTGTTTGTAAACTTGGTCTTCAATCTTGATATTGTTATTGATATTGATATTGATCTAATAATGATGAAAATTTTGAACTCGATTATGTTCTTTAATTATTATTAATCTTATTCTCATTCTTAATTATAACATTGATCTTATTCTTGATAATTATGTTCATTTTCATTTTTATCTCAGTTTTGATCTCAGATTTCAGTTTGAATCTTATAATCTTCAACTTTATCTTGCTCCTAATATTCATCTTAAACTCGATTTTGATCTATGTGGTAATATTGATTTTCAATCTTGATATTAATATTTATATTTATCTTTATCTTTTAATGATCAGGATGTTGATCTTGATTATGATCCATATTTGATGTTTATCATTTTGCAATCTTAATTTAATATTGATTTTGTTCATGATCATGATGTTGATCTTGATTTTAATTATGATTTCAATCTTTATCTTATGATATTCATCTTTATCTTCTTTTTAATCTTAATCTTAAACTCGATTTTGATCTTGTTTGTAAACTTGGTCTTCAATCTTGATATTGTTATTGATATTGATATTGATCTAATAATGATGAAAATTTTGAACTCGATTATGTTCTTTAATTATTATTAATCTTATTCTCATTCTTAATTATAACATTGATCTTATTCTTGATAATTATGTTCATTTTCATTTTTATCTCAGTTTTGATCTCAGATTTTAGTTTTAATCTAATAATCTTCAATTTTATCTTGCTCCTAATATTCATCTTAAACTCGATTTTGATCTATGTGGTAATATTGATTTTCAATCTTGATATTAATATTTAAATTTATCTTGATCTTTTAATGATGAGGATGTTGATCTTGATTATGATCCATATTTGATGTTTATCATTTTGCAATCTTAATATAATATTGATTTTGTTCATGATTATGATGTTGATCTTCATTTTAATCATGATTTCAAACTTCATCTTATGATATTTATCTTTATCTTCTTTTTAATCTAAATCTTAAACTCGATTTTGATCTTGTTTGTAAACTTGGTCTTCAATCTTGATGTTGTTATTGATATTGATATTGATCTAATAATGATGAAAATTTTGAACTCGATTATGTTCTTTAATTGTTATTAATCTTATTATCATTCTTAATTATAACATTGATCTTATTCATGATAATTATGTTCATTTTCATTTTTATCTCAGTTTTGATCTCAGATTTCAGTTTGAATCTTATAATCTTCAACTTTATCTTGCTCCTAATATTCATCTTAAACTCAATTTTGATCTATGTGGTAATATTGATTTTCAATCTTGATATTAATATTTATATTTATCTTTATCTTTTAATGATCAGGATGTTGATCTTGATTATGATCCATATTTGATGTTTATCATTTTGCAATCTTAATTTAATATTGATTTTGTTCATGATCATGATGTTGATCTTGATTTTAATTATGATTTCAATCTTTATCTTATGATATTCATCTTTATCTTCTTTTTAATCTTAATCTTAAACTCGATTTTGATCTTGTTTGTAAACTTGGTCTTCAATCTTGATATTGTTATTGATATTGATATTGATCTAATAATGATGAAAATTTTGAACTCGATTATGTTCTTTAATTATTATTAATCTTATTCTCATTCTTAATTATAACATTGATCTTATTCTTGATAATTATGTTCATTTTCATTTTTATCTCAGTTTTGATCTCAGATTTCAGTTTGAATCTTATAATCTTCAACTTTATCTTGCTCCTAATATTCATCTTAAACTCGATTTTGATCTATGTGGTAATATTGATTTTCAATCTTGATATTAATATTTAAATTTATCTTGATCTTTTAATGATGAGGATGTTGATCTTGATTATGATCCATATTTGATGTTTATCATTTTGCAATCTTAATATAATATTGATTTTGTTCATGATTATGATGTTGATCTTCATTTTAATCATGATTTCAAACTTCATCTTATGATATTTATCTTTATCTTCTTTTTAATCTAAATCTTAAACTCGATTTTGATCTTGTTTGTAAACTTGGTCTTCAATCTTGATGTTGTTATTGATATTGATATTGATCTAATAATGATGAAAATTTTGAACTCGATTATGTTCTTTAATTGTTATTAATCTTATTATCATTCTTAATTATAACATTGATCTTATTCATGATAATTATGTTCATTTTCATTTTTATCTCAGTTTTGATCTCAGATTTCAGTTTGAATCTTATAATCTTCAACTTTATCTTGCTCCTAATATTCATCTTAAACTCAATTTTGATCTATGTGGTAATATTGATTTTCAATCTTGATATTAATATTTATATTTATCTTGATCTTTTAATGATCAGGATGTTGATCTTGATTATGATCCATATTTTATGTTTATCATTTTGCAATCTTAATTTAATATTGATTTTGTTCATGATTATGATGTTGATCTTCATTTTAATCATGATTTCAAACTTCATCTTATGATATTCATCTTTATCTTCTTTTTAATCTTAATCTTAAACTCGATTTTGATCTTGTTTGTAAACTTGGTCTTCAATCTTGATATTGTTATTGATATTGATATTGATCTAATAATGATGAAAATTTTGAACTCGATTATGTTCTTTAATTGTTATTAATCTTATTATCATTCTTAATTATAACATTGATCTTATTCTTGATAATTATGTTCATTTTCATTTTTATCTCAGTTTTGATCTCAGATTTCAGTTTGAATCTTATAATCTTCAACTTTATCTTACTCCTAATATTCATCTTAAACTCGATTTTGATCTATGTGGTAATATTGATTTTAAATCTTGATATAATATTTATATTTATCTTGGTCTTTTAATGATCAGGATGTTGATCTTGATTATGATCCATATTTGATGTTTATCATTTTGCAATCTTAATTTAATATTGATTTTGTTCATGATCATGATGTTGATCTTGATTTTAATTATGATTTCAATCTTTATCTTATGATATTCATCTTTATCTTCTTTTTAATCTTAATCTTAAACTCGATTTTGATCTTGTTTGTAAACTTGGTCTTCAATCTTGATATTGTTATTGATATTGATATTGATCTAATAATGATGAAAATTTTGAACTCGATTATGTTCTTTAATTATTATTAATCTTATTCTCATTCTTAATTATAACATTGATCTTATTCTTGATAATTATGTTCATTTTCATTTTTATCTCAGTTTTGATCTCAGATTTCAGTTTGAATCTTATAATCTTCAACTTTATCTTGCTCCTAATATTCATCTTAAACTCGATTTTGATCTATGTGGTAATATTGATTTTCAATCTTGATATTAATATTTAAATTTATCTTGATCTTTTAATGATGAGGATGTTGATCTTGATTATGATCCATATTTGATGTTTATCATTTTGCAATCTTAATTTAATATTGATTTTGTTCATGATCATGATGTTGATCTTGATTTTAATTATGATTTCAATCTTTATCTTATGATATTCATCTTTATCTTCTTTTTAATCTTAATCTTAAACTCGATTTTGATCTTGTTTGTAAACTTGGTCTTCAATCTTGATATTGTTATTGATATTGATATTGATCTAATAATGATGAAAATTTTGAACTCGATTATGTTCTTTAATTGTTATTAATCTTATTATCATTCTTAATTATAACATTGATCTTATTCTTGATAATTATGTTCATTTTCATTTTTATCTCAGTTTTGATCTCAGATTTCAGTTTGAATCTTATAATCTTCAACTTTATCTTACTCCTAATATTCATCTTAAACTCGATTTTGATCTATGTGGTAATATTGATTTTAAATCTTGATATAATATTTATATTTATCTTGGTCTTTTAATGATCAGGATGTTGATCTTGATTATGATCCATATTTGATGTTTATCATTTTGCAATCTTAATTTAATATTGATTTTGTTCATGATCATGATGTTGATCTTGATTTTAATTATGATTTCAATCTTTATCTTATGATATTCATCTTTATCTTCTTTTTAATCTTAATCTTAAACTCGATTTTGATCTTGTTTGTAAACTTGGTCTTCAATCTTGATATTGTTATTGATATTGATATTGATCTAATAATGTTGAAAATTTTGAACTCGATTATGTTCTTTAATTATTATTAATCTTATTCTCATTCTTAATTATAACATTGATCTTATTCTTGATAATTATGTTCATTTTCATTTTTATCTCAGTTTTGATCTCAGATTTCAGTTTGAATCTTATAATCTTCAACTTTATCTTGCTCCTAATATTCATCTTAAACTCGATTTTGATCTATGTGGTAATATTGATTTTCAATCTTGATATTAATATTTATATTTATCTTTATCTTTTAATGATCAGGATGTTGATCTTGATTATGATCCATATTTGATGTTTATCATTTTGCAATCTTAATTTAATATTGATTTTGTTCATGATCATGATGTTGATCTTGATTTTAATTATGATTTCAATCTTTATCTTATGATATTCATCTTTATCTTCTTTTTAATCTTAATCTTAAACTCGATTTTGATCTTGTTTGTAAACTTGGTCTTCAATCTTGATATTGTTATTGATATTGATATTGATCTAATAATGATGAAAATTTTGAACTCGATTATGTTCTTTAATTGTTATTAATCTTATTCTCATTCTTAATTATAACATTGATCTTATTCTTGATAATTATGTTCATTTTCATTTTTATCTCAGTTTTGATCTCAGATTTCAGTTTGAATCTTATAATCTTCAACTTTATCTTGCTCCTAATATTCATCTTAAACTCGATTTTGATCTATGTGGTAATATTGATTTTCAATCTTGATATTAATATTTATATTTATCTTGATCTTTTAATGATCAGGATGTTGATCTTGATTATGATCCATATTTGATGTTTATCATTTTGCAATCTTAATTTAATATTGATTTTGTTCATGATTATGATGTTGATCTTCATTTTAATCATGATTTCAAACTTCATCTTATGATATTCATCTTTATCTTCTTTTTAATCTTAATCTTAAACTCGATTTTGATCTTGTTTGTAAACTTGGTCTTCAATCTTGATATTGTTATTGATATTGATATTGATCTAATAATGATGAAAATTTTGAACTCGATTATGTTCTTTAATTGTTATTAATCTTATTCTCATTCTTAATTATAACATTGATCTTATTCTTGATAATTATGTTCATTTTCATTTTTATCTCAGTTTTGATATCAGATTTCAGTTTGAATCTTATAATCTTCAACTTTATCTTGCTCCTAATATTCATCTTAAACTCGATTTTGATCTATGTGGTAATATTGATTTTCAATCTTGATATTAATATTTAAATTTATCTTGATCTTTTAATGATGAGGATGTTGATCTTGATTATGATCCATATTTGATGTTTATCATTTTGCAATCTTAATATAATATTGATTTTGTTCATGATTATGATGTTGATCTTCATTTTAATCATGATTTCAAACTTCATCTTATGATATTTATCTTTATCTTCTTTTTAATCTAAATCTTAAACTCGATTTTGATCTTGTTTGTAAACTTGGTCTTCAATCTTGATGTTGTTATTGATATTGATATTGATCTAATAATGATGAAAATTTTGAACTCGATTATGTTCTTTAATTGTTATTAATCTTATTATCATTCTTAATTATAACATTGATCTTATTCATGATAATTATGTTCATTTTCATTTTTATCTCAGTTTTGATCTCAGATTTCAGTTTGAATCTTATAATCTTCAACTTTATCTTGCTCCTAATATTCATCTTAAACTCAATTTTGATCTATGTGGTAATATTGATTTTCAATCTTGATATTAATATTTATATTTATCTTGATCTTTTAATGATCAGGATGTTGATCTTGATTATGATCCATATTTTATGTTTATCATTTTGCAATCTTAATTTAATATTGATTTTGTTCATGATTATGATGTTGATCTTCATTTTAATCATGATTTCAAACTTCATCTTATGATATTCATCTTTATCTTCTTTTTAATCTTAATCTTAAACTCGATTTTGATCTTGTTTGTAAACTTGGTCTTCAATCTTGATATTGTTATTGATATTGATATTGATCTAATAATGATGAAAATTTTGAACTCGATTATGTTCTTTAATTGTTATTAATCTTATTATCATTCTTAATTATAACATTGATCTTATTCTTGATAATTATGTTCATTTTCATTTTTATCTCAGTTTTGATCTCAGATTTCAGTTTGAATCTTATAATCTTCAACTTTATCTTACTCCTAATATTCATCTTAAACTCGATTTTGATCTATGTGGTAATATTGATTTTAAATCTTGATATAATATTTATATTTATCTTGGTCTTTTAATGATCAGGATGTTGATCTTGATTATGATCCATATTTGATGTTTATCATTTTGCAATCTTAATTTAATATTGATTTTGTTCATGATCATGATGTTGATCTTGATTTTAATTATGATTTCAATCTTTATCTTATGATATTCATCTTTATCTTCTTTTTAATCTTAATCTTAAACTCGATTTTGATCTTGTTTGTAAACTTGGTCTTCAATCTTGATATTGTTATTGATATTGATATTGATCTAATAATGATGAAAATTTTGAACTCGATTATGTTCTTTAATTATTATTAATCTTATTCTCATTCTTAATTATAACATTGATCTTATTCTTGATAATTATGTTCATTTTCATTTTTATCTCAGTTTTGATCTCAGATTTCAGTTTGAATCTTATAATCTTCAACTTTATCTTGCTCCTAATATTCATCTTAAACTCGATTTTGATCTATGTGGTAATATTGATTTTCAATCTTGATATTAATATTTATATTTATCTTTATCTTTTAATGATCAGGATGTTGATCTTGATTATGATCCATATTTGATGTTTATCATTTTGCAATCTTAATTTAATATTGATTTTGTTCATGATCATGATGTTGATCTTGATTTTAATTATGATTTCAATCTTTATCTTATGATATTCATCTTTATCTTCTTTTTAATCTTAATCTTAAACTCGATTTTGATCTTGTTTGTAAACTTGGTCTTCAATCTTGATATTGTTATTGATATTGATATTGATCTAATAATGATGAAAATTTTGAACTCGATTATGTTCTTTAATTGTTATTAATCTTATTCTCATTCTTAATTATAACATTGATCTTATTCTTGATAATTATGTTCATTTTCATTTTTATCTCAGTTTTGATCTCAGATTTCAGTTTGAATCTTATAATCTTCAACTTTATCTTACTCCTAATATTCATCTTAAACTCGATTTTGATCTATGTGGTAATATTGATTTTAAATCTTGATATAATATTTATATTTATCTTGGTCTTTTAATGATCAGGATGTTGATCTTGATTATGATCCATATTTGATGTTTATCATTTTGCAATCTTAATTTAATATTGATTTTGTTCATGATCATGATGTTGATCTTGATTTTAATTATGATTTCAATCTTTATCTTATGATATTCATCTTTATCTTCTTTTTAATCTTAATCTTAAACTCGATTTTGATCTTGTTTGTAAACTTGGTCTTCAATCTTGATATTGTTATTGATATTGATATTGATCTAATAATGTTGAAAATTTTGAACTCGATTATGTTCTTTAATTATTATTAATCTTATTCTCATTCTTAATTATAACATTGATCTTATTCTTGATAATTATGTTCATTTTCATTTTTATCTCAGTTTTGATCTCAGATTTCAGTTTGAATCTTATAATCTTCAACTTTATCTTGCTCCTAATATTCATCTTAAACTCGATTTTGATCTATGTGGTAATATTGATTTTCAATCTTGATATTAATATTTATATTTATCTTTATCTTTTAATGATCAGGATGTTGATCTTGATTATGATCCATATTTGATGTTTATCATTTTGCAATCTTAATTTAATATTGATTTTGTTCATGATCATGATGTTGATCTTGATTTTAATTATGATTTCAATCTTTATCTTATGATATTCATCTTTATCTTCTTTTTAATCTTAATCTTAAACTCGATTTTGATCTTGTTTGTAAACTTGGTCTTCAATCTTGATATTGTTATTGATATTGATATTGATCTAATAATGATGAAAATTTTGAACTCGATTATGTTCTTTAATTGTTATTAATCTTATTCTCATTCTTAATTATAACATTGATCTTATTCTTGATAATTATGTTCATTTTCATTTTTATCTCAGTTTTGATCTCAGATTTCAGTTTGAATCTTATAATCTTCAACTTTATCTTGCTCCTAATATTCATCTTAAACTCGATTTTGATCTATGTGGTAATATTGATTTTCAATCTTGATATTAATATTTATATTTATCTTTATCTTTTAATGATCAGGATGTTGATCTTGATTATGATCCATATTTGATGTTTATCATTTTGCAATCTTAATTTAATATTGATTTTGTTCATGATCATGATGTTGATCTTGATTTTAATTATGATTTCAATCTTTATCTTATGATATTCATCTTTATCTTCTTTTTAATCTTAATCTTAAACTCGATTTTGATCTTGTTTGTAAACTTGGTCTTCAATCTTGATATTGTTATTGATATTGATATTGATCTAATAATGATGAAAATTTTGAACTCGATTATGTTCTTTAATTATTATTAATCTTATTCTCATTCTTAATTATAACATTGATCTTATTCTTGATAATTATGTTCATTTTCATTTTTATCTCAGTTTTGATCTCAGATTTTAGTTTTAATCTAATAATCTTCAATTTTATCTTGCTCCTAATATTCATCTTAAACTCGATTTTGATCTATGTGGTAATATTGATTTTCAATCTTGATATTAATATTTAAATTTATCTTGATCTTTTAATGATGAGGATGTTGATCTTGATTATGATCCATATTTGATGTTTATCATTTTGCAATCTTAATATAATATTGATTTTGTTCATGATTATGATGTTGATCTTCATTTTAATCATGATTTCAAACTTCATCTTATGATATTTATCTTTATCTTCTTTTTAATCTAAATCTTAAACTCGATTTTGATCTTGTTTGTAAACTTGGTCTTCAATCTTGATGTTGTTATTGATATTGATATTGATCTAATAATGATGAAAATTTTGAACTCGATTATGTTCTTTAATTGTTATTAATCTTATTATCATTCTTAATTATAACATTGATCTTATTCATGATAATTATGTTCATTTTCATTTTTATCTCAGTTTTGATCTCAGATTTCAGTTTGAATCTTATAATCTTCAACTTTATCTTGCTCCTAATATTCATCTTAAACTCAATTTTGATCTATGTGGTAATATTGATTTTCAATCTTGATATTAATATTTATATTTATCTTTATCTTTTAATGATCAGGATGTTGATCTTGATTATGATCCATATTTGATGTTTATCATTTTGCAATCTTAATTTAATATTGATTTTGTTCATGATCATGATGTTGATCTTGATTTTAATTATGATTTCAATCTTTATCTTATGATATTCATCTTTATCTTCTTTTTAATCTTAATCTTAAACTCGATTTTGATCTTGTTTGTAAACTTGGTCTTCAATCTTGATATTGTTATTGATATTGATATTGATCTAATAATGATGAAAATTTTGAACTCGATTATGTTCTTTAATTATTATTAATCTTATTCTCATTCTTAATTATAACATTGATCTTATTCTTGATAATTATGTTCATTTTCATTTTTATCTCAGTTTTGATCTCAGATTTCAGTTTGAATCTTATAATCTTCAACTTTATCTTGCTCCTAATATTCATCTTAAACTCGATTTTGATCTATGTGGTAATATTGATTTTCAATCTTGATATTAATATTTAAATTTATCTTGATCTTTTAATGATGAGGATGTTGATCTTGATTATGATCCATATTTGATGTTTATCATTTTGCAATCTTAATATAATATTGATTTTGTTCATGATTATGATGTTGATCTTCATTTTAATCATGATTTCAAACTTCATCTTATGATATTTATCTTTATCTTCTTTTTAATCTAAATCTTAAACTCGATTTTGATCTTGTTTGTAAACTTGGTCTTCAATCTTGATGTTGTTATTGATATTGATATTGATCTAATAATGATGAAAATTTTGAACTCGATTATGTTCTTTAATTGTTATTAATCTTATTATCATTCTTAATTATAACATTGATCTTATTCATGATAATTATGTTCATTTTCATTTTTATCTCAGTTTTGATCTCAGATTTCAGTTTGAATCTTATAATCTTCAACTTTATCTTGCTCCTAATATTCATCTTAAACTCAATTTTGATCTATGTGGTAATATTGATTTTCAATCTTGATATTAATATTTATATTTATCTTGATCTTTTAATGATCAGGATGTTGATCTTGATTATGATCCATATTTTATGTTTATCATTTTGCAATCTTAATTTAATATTGATTTTGTTCATGATTATGATGTTGATCTTCATTTTAATCATGATTTCAAACTTCATCTTATGATATTCATCTTTATCTTCTTTTTAATCTTAATCTTAAACTCGATTTTGATCTTGTTTGTAAACTTGGTCTTCAATCTTGATATTGTTATTGATATTGATATTGATCTAATAATGATGAAAATTTTGAACTCGATTATGTTCTTTAATTGTTATTAATCTTATTATCATTCTTAATTATAACATTGATCTTATTCTTGATAATTATGTTCATTTTCATTTTTATCTCAGTTTTGATCTCAGATTTCAGTTTGAATCTTATAATCTTCAACTTTATCTTACTCCTAATATTCATCTTAAACTCGATTTTGATCTATGTGGTAATATTGATTTTAAATCTTGATATAATATTTATATTTATCTTGGTCTTTTAATGATCAGGATGTTGATCTTGATTATGATCCATATTTGATGTTTATCATTTTGCAATCTTAATTTAATATTGATTTTGTTCATGATCATGATGTTGATCTTGATTTTAATTATGATTTCAATCTTTATCTTATGATATTCATCTTTATCTTCTTTTTAATCTTAATCTTAAACTCGATTTTGATCTTGTTTGTAAACTTGGTCTTCAATCTTGATATTGTTATTGATATTGATATTGATCTAATAATGATGAAAATTTTGAACTCGATTATGTTCTTTAATTATTATTAATCTTATTCTCATTCTTAATTATAACATTGATCTTATTCTTGATAATTATGTTCATTTTCATTTTTATCTCAGTTTTGATCTCAGATTTCAGTTTGAATCTTATAATCTTCAACTTTATCTTGCTCCTAATATTCATCTTAAACTCGATTTTGATCTATGTGGTAATATTGATTTTCAATCTTGATATTAATATTTAAATTTATCTTGATCTTTTAATGATGAGGATGTTGATCTTGATTATGATCCATATTTGATGTTTATCATTTTGCAATCTTAATTTAATATTGATTTTGTTCATGATCATGATGTTGATCTTGATTTTAATTATGATTTCAATCTTTATCTTATGATATTCATCTTTATCTTCTTTTTAATCTTAATCTTAAACTCGATTTTGATCTTGTTTGTAAACTTGGTCTTCAATCTTGATATTGTTATTGATATTGATATTGATCTAATAATGATGAAAATTTTGAACTCGATTATGTTCTTTAATTGTTATTAATCTTATTATCATTCTTAATTATAACATTGATCTTATTCTTGATAATTATGTTCATTTTCATTTTTATCTCAGTTTTGATCTCAGATTTCAGTTTGAATCTTATAATCTTCAACTTTATCTTACTCCTAATATTCATCTTAAACTCGATTTTGATCTATGTGGTAATATTGATTTTAAATCTTGATATAATATTTATATTTATCTTGGTCTTTTAATGATCAGGATGTTGATCTTGATTATGATCCATATTTGATGTTTATCATTTTGCAATCTTAATTTAATATTGATTTTGTTCATGATCATGATGTTGATCTTGATTTTAATTATGATTTCAATCTTTATCTTATGATATTCATCTTTATCTTCTTTTTAATCTTAATCTTAAACTCGATTTTGATCTTGTTTGTAAACTTGGTCTTCAATCTTGATATTGTTATTGATATTGATATTGATCTAATAATGTTGAAAATTTTGAACTCGATTATGTTCTTTAATTATTATTAATCTTATTCTCATTCTTAATTATAACATTGATCTTATTCTTGATAATTATGTTCATTTTCATTTTTATCTCAGTTTTGATCTCAGATTTCAGTTTGAATCTTATAATCTTCAACTTTATCTTGCTCCTAATATTCATCTTAAACTCGATTTTGATCTATGTGGTAATATTGATTTTCAATCTTGATATTAATATTTATATTTATCTTTATCTTTTAATGATCAGGATGTTGATCTTGATTATGATCCATATTTGATGTTTATCATTTTGCAATCTTAATTTAATATTGATTTTGTTCATGATCATGATGTTGATCTTGATTTTAATTATGATTTCAATCTTTATCTTATGATATTCATCTTTATCTTCTTTTTAATCTTAATCTTAAACTCGATTTTGATCTTGTTTGTAAACTTGGTCTTCAATCTTGATATTGTTATTGATATTGATATTGATCTAATAATGATGAAAATTTTGAACTCGATTATGTTCTTTAATTGTTATTAATCTTATTCTCATTCTTAATTATAACATTGATCTTATTCTTGATAATTATGTTCATTTTCATTTTTATCTCAGTTTTGATCTCAGATTTCAGTTTGAATCTTATAATCTTCAACTTTATCTTGCTCCTAATATTCATCTTAAACTCGATTTTGATCTATGTGGTAATATTGATTTTCAATCTTGATATTAATATTTATATTTATCTTGATCTTTTAATGATCAGGATGTTGATCTTGATTATGATCCATATTTGATGTTTATCATTTTGCAATCTTAATTTAATATTGATTTTGTTCATGATTATGATGTTGATCTTCATTTTAATCATGATTTCAAACTTCATCTTATGATATTCATCTTTATCTTCTTTTTAATCTTAATCTTAAACTCGATTTTGATCTTGTTTGTAAACTTGGTCTTCAATCTTGATATTGTTATTGATATTGATATTGATCTAATAATGATGAAAATTTTGAACTCGATTATGTTCTTTAATTGTTATTAATCTTATTCTCATTCTTAATTATAACATTGATCTTATTCTTGATAATTATGTTCATTTTCATTTTTATCTCAGTTTTGATATCAGATTTCAGTTTGAATCTTATAATCTTCAACTTTATCTTGCTCCTAATATTCATCTTAAACTCGATTTTGATCTATGTGGTAATATTGATTTTCAATCTTGATATTAATATTTAAATTTATCTTGATCTTTTAATGATGAGGATGTTGATCTTGATTATGATCCATATTTGATGTTTATCATTTTGCAATCTTAATATAATATTGATTTTGTTCATGATTATGATGTTGATCTTCATTTTAATCATGATTTCAAACTTCATCTTATGATATTTATCTTTATCTTCTTTTTAATCTAAATCTTAAACTCGATTTTGATCTTGTTTGTAAACTTGGTCTTCAATCTTGATGTTGTTATTGATATTGATATTGATCTAATAATGATGAAAATTTTGAACTCGATTATGTTCTTTAATTGTTATTAATCTTATTATCATTCTTAATTATAACATTGATCTTATTCATGATAATTATGTTCATTTTCATTTTTATCTCAGTTTTGATCTCAGATTTCAGTTTGAATCTTATAATCTTCAACTTTATCTTGCTCCTAATATTCATCTTAAACTCAATTTTGATCTATGTGGTAATATTGATTTTCAATCTTGATATTAATATTTATATTTATCTTGATCTTTTAATGATCAGGATGTTGATCTTGATTATGATCCATATTTTATGTTTATCATTTTGCAATCTTAATTTAATATTGATTTTGTTCATGATTATGATGTTGATCTTCATTTTAATCATGATTTCAAACTTCATCTTATGATATTCATCTTTATCTTCTTTTTAATCTTAATCTTAAACTCGATTTTGATCTTGTTTGTAAACTTGGTCTTCAATCTTGATATTGTTATTGATATTGATATTGATCTAATAATGATGAAAATTTTGAACTCGATTATGTTCTTTAATTGTTATTAATCTTATTATCATTCTTAATTATAACATTGATCTTATTCTTGATAATTATGTTCATTTTCATTTTTATCTCAGTTTTGATCTCAGATTTCAGTTTGAATCTTATAATCTTCAACTTTATCTTACTCCTAATATTCATCTTAAACTCGATTTTGATCTATGTGGTAATATTGATTTTAAATCTTGATATAATATTTATATTTATCTTGGTCTTTTAATGATCAGGATGTTGATCTTGATTATGATCCATATTTGATGTTTATCATTTTGCAATCTTAATTTAATATTGATTTTGTTCATGATCATGATGTTGATCTTGATTTTAATTATGATTTCAATCTTTATCTTATGATATTCATCTTTATCTTCTTTTTAATCTTAATCTTAAACTCGATTTTGATCTTGTTTGTAAACTTGGTCTTCAATCTTGATATTGTTATTGATATTGATATTGATCTAATAATGATGAAAATTTTGAACTCGATTATGTTCTTTAATTATTATTAATCTTATTCTCATTCTTAATTATAACATTGATCTTATTCTTGATAATTATGTTCATTTTCATTTTTATCTCAGTTTTGATCTCAGATTTCAGTTTGAATCTTATAATCTTCAACTTTATCTTGCTCCTAATATTCATCTTAAACTCGATTTTGATCTATGTGGTAATATTGATTTTCAATCTTGATATTAATATTTATATTTATCTTTATCTTTTAATGATCAGGATGTTGATCTTGATTATGATCCATATTTGATGTTTATCATTTTGCAATCTTAATTTAATATTGATTTTGTTCATGATCATGATGTTGATCTTGATTTTAATTATGATTTCAATCTTTATCTTATGATATTCATCTTTATCTTCTTTTTAATCTTAATCTTAAACTCGATTTTGATCTTGTTTGTAAACTTGGTCTTCAATCTTGATATTGTTATTGATATTGATATTGATCTAATAATGATGAAAATTTTGAACTCGATTATGTTCTTTAATTGTTATTAATCTTATTCTCATTCTTAATTATAACATTGATCTTATTCTTGATAATTATGTTCATTTTCATTTTTATCTCAGTTTTGATCTCAGATTTCAGTTTGAATCTTATAATCTTCAACTTTATCTTGCTCCTAATATTCATCTTAAACTCGATTTTGATCTATGTGGTAATATTGATTTTCAATCTTGATATTAATATTTATATTTATCTTGATCTTTTAATGATCAGGATGTTGATCTTGATTATGATCCATATTTGATGTTTATCATTTTGCAATCTTAATTTAATATTGATTTTGTTCATGATTATGATGTTGATCTTCATTTTAATCATGATTTCAAACTTCATCTTATGATATTCATCTTTATCTTCTTTTTAATCTTAATCTTAAACTCGATTTTGATCTTGTTTGTAAACTTGGTCTTCAATCTTGATATTGTTATTGATATTGATATTGATCTAATAATGATGAAAATTTTGAACTCGATTATGTTCTTTAATTGTTATTAATCTTATTCTCATTCTTAATTATAACATTGATCTTATTCTTGATAATTATGTTCATTTTCATTTTTATCTCAGTTTTGATATCAGATTTCAGTTTGAATCTTATAATCTTCAACTTTATCTTGCTCCTAATATTCATCTTAAACTCGATTTTGATCTATGTGGTAATATTGATTTTCAATCTTGATATTAATATTTAAATTTATCTTGATCTTTTAATGATGAGGATGTTGATCTTGATTATGATCCATATTTGATGTTTATCATTTTGCAATCTTAATATAATATTGATTTTGTTCATGATTATGATGTTGATCTTCATTTTAATCATGATTTCAAACTTCATCTTATGATATTTATCTTTATCTTCTTTTTAATCTAAATCTTAAACTCGATTTTGATCTTGTTTGTAAACTTGGTCTTCAATCTTGATGTTGTTATTGATATTGATATTGATCTAATAATGATGAATATTTTGAACTCGATTATGTTCTTTAATTGTTATTAATCTTATTCTCATTCTTAATTATAACATTGAACTTATTCTTGATAATTATGTTCATTTTCATTTTTATCTCAGTTTTGATCTCAGATTTCAGTTTGAATCTTATAATCTTGAACTTTATCTTGCTCCTAATATTCATCTTAAACTCGATTTTGATCTATGTGGTAATATTGATTTTCAATCTTGATATTAATATTTATATTTATCTTGATCTTTTAATGATCAGGATGTTGATCTTGATTATGATCCATATTTGATGTTTATCATTTTGCAATCTTAATATAATATTGATTTTGTTCATGATTATGATGTTGATCTTCATTTTAATCATGATTTCAAACTTCATCTTATGATATTCATCTTTATCTTCTTTTTAATCTTAATCTTAAACTCGATTTTGATCTTGTTTGTAAACTTGGTCTTCAATCTTGATATTGTTATTGATATTGATATTGATCTAATAATGATGAAAATTTTGAACTCGATTATGTTCTTTAATTGTTATTAATCTTATTCTCATTCTTAATTATAACATTGATCTTATTCTTGATAATTATGTTCATTTTCATTTTTATCTCAGTTTTGATCTCAGATTTCAGTTTGAATCTTATAATCTTCAACTTTATCTTGCACCTAATATTCATCTTAAACTCGATTTTGATCTATGTGGTAATATTGATTTTCAATCTTGATATTAATATTTAAATTTATCTTGATCTTTTAATGATGAGGATGTTGATCTTGATTATGATCCATATTTGATGTTTATCATTTTGCAATCTTAATTTAATATTGATTTTGTTCATGATTATGATGTTGATCTTCATTTTAATCATGATTTCAAACTTCATCTTATGATATTCATCTTTATCTTCTTTTTAATCTTAATCTTAAACTCGATTTTGATCTTGTTTGTAAACTTGGTCTTCAATCTTGATATTGTTATTGATATTGATATTGATCTAATAATGATGAAAATTTTGAACTCGATTATGTTCTTTAATTGTTATTAATCTTATTCTCATTCTTAATTATAATAACATTGATCTTATTCTTGATAATTATGTTCATTTTCATTTTTATCTCAGTTTTGATCTCAGATTTCAGTTTGAATCTTATAATCTTCAACTTTATCTTGCTCCTAATATTCATCTTAAACTCAATTTTGATCTATGTGGTAATATTGATTTTCAATCTTGATATAATATTTATATTTATCTTGGTCTTTTAATGATCAGGATGTTGATCTTGATTATGATCCATATTTGATGTTTATCATTTTGCAATCTTAATTTAATATTGATTTTGTTCATGATCATGATGTTGATCTTGATTTTAATTATGATTTCAATCTTTATCTTATGATATTCATCTTTATCTTCTTTTTAATCTTAATCTTAAACTCGATTTTGATCTTGTTTGTAAACTTGGTCTTCAATCTTGATATTGTTATTAATATTGATATTGATCTAATAATGATGAAAATTTTGAACTCGATTATGTTCTTTAATTGTTATTAATCTTATTATCATTCTTAATTATAACATTGATCTTATTCTTGATAATTATATTCATTTTCATTTTTATCTCAGTTTTGATCTCAGATTTCAGTTTGAATCTTATAATCTTCAACTTTATCTTGCTCCTAATATTCATCTTAAACTCGATTTTGATCTATGTGGTAATATTGATTTTCAATCTTGATATTAATATTTATATTTATCTTGATCTTTTAATAATCAGGATGTTGATCTTGATTATGATCCATATTTGATGTTTATCATTTTGGAATCTTAATTTAATATTGATTTTGTTCATGATTATGATGTTGATCTTCATTTTAATCATGATTTCAAACTTCATCTTATGATATTCATCTTTATCTTCTTTTTAATCTTAATCTTAAACTCGATTTTGATCTTGTTTGTAAACTTGGTCTTCAATCTTGATATTGTTATTGATATTGATATTGATCTAATAATGATGAAAATTTTGAACTCGATTATGTTCTTTAATTATTATTAATCTTATTCTCATTCTTAATTATAACATTGATCTTATTCTTGATAATTATGTTCATTTTCATTTTTATCTCAGTTTTGATCTCAGATTTCAGTTTGAATCTTATAATCTTCAACTTTATCTTGCTCCTAATATTCATCTTAAACTCGATTTTGATCTATGTGGTAATATTGATTTTCAATCTTGATATTAATATTTAAATTTATCTTGATCTTTTAATGATGAGGATGTTGATCTTGATTATGATCCATATTTGATGTTTATCATTTTGCAATCTTAATATAATATTGATTTTGTTCATGATTATGATGTTGATCTTCATTTTAATCATGATTTCAAACTTCATCTTATGATATTTATCTTTATCTTCTTTTTAATCTAAATCTTAAACTCGATTTTGATCTTGTTTGTAAACTTGGTCTTCAATCTTGATGTTGTTATTGATATTGATATTGATCTAATAATGATGAAAATTTTGAACTCGATTATGTTCTTTAATTGTTATTAATCTTATTATCATTCTTAATTATAACATTGATCTTATTCTTGATAATTATGTTCATTTTCATTTTTATCTCAGTTTTGATCTCAGATTTCAGTTTGAATCTTATAATCTTCAACTTTATCTTGCTCCTAATATTCATCTTAAACTCAATTTTGATCTATGTGGTAATATTGATTTTCAATCTTGATATTAATATTTATATTTATCTTGATCTTTTAATGATCAGGATGTTGATCTTGATTATGATCCATATTTGATGTTTATCATTTTGCAATCTTAATTTAATGTTGATTTTGTTCATGATTATGATGTTGATCTTCATTTTAATCATGATTTCAAACTTTATCTTATGATATTCATCTTTATCTTCTTTTTAATCTTAATCTTGAACTCGATTTTGATCTTGTTTGTAAACTTGGTCTTCAATCTTGATATTGTTATTGATATTGATATTGATCTAATAATGATGAAAATTTTGAACTCGATTATGTTCTTTAATTGTTATTAATCTTATTATCATTCTTAATTATAACATTGATCTTATTCTTGATAATTATGTTCATTTTCATTTTTATCTCAGTTTTGATCTCAGATTTCAGTTTGAATCTTATAATCTTCAACTTTATCTTGCTCCTAATATTCATCTTTAACTCGATTTTGATCTATGTGGTAATATTGATTTTAAATCTTGATATAATATTTATATTTATCTTGGTCTTTTAATGATCAGGATGTTGATCTTGATTATGATCCATATTTGATTTTATCATTTTGCAATCTTAATTTAATATTGATTTTGTTCATGATCATGATGTTGATCTTGATTTTAATCATGATTTCAATCTTTATCTTATGATATTCATCTTTATCTTCTTTTTAATCTTAATCTTAAACTCGATTTTGATCTTGTTTGTAAACTTGGTCTTCAATCTTGATATTGTTATTGATATTGATAATGATCTAATAATGATGAAAATTTTGAACTCGATTATGTTCTTTAATTGTTATTAATCTTATTATCATTCTTAATTATAACATTGATCTTATTCTTGATAATTATGTTCATTTTCATTTTTATCTCAGTTTTGATCTCAGATTTCAGTTTGAATCTTATAATCTTCAACTTTATCTTGCTCCTAATATTCATCTTAAACTCGATTTTGATCTATGTGGTAATATTGATTTTCAATCTTGATATTAATATTTATATTTATCTTGATCTTTTAATGATGAGGATGTTGATCTTGATTATGATCCATATTTGATGTTTATCATTTTGGAATCTTAATTTAATATTGATTTTGTTAATGATTATGATGTTGATCTTCATTTTAATCATGATTTCAAACTTCATCTTATGATATTTATCTTTATCTTCTTTTTAATCTTAATCTTAAACTCGATTTTGATCTTGTTTGTAAACTTGGTCTTCAATCTTGATGTTGTTATTGATATTGATATTGATCTAATAATGATGAAAATTTTGAACTCGATTATGTTCTTTAATTGTTATTAATCTTATTCTCATTCTTAATTATAACATTGATCTTATTCTTGATAATTATGTTCATTTTCATTTTTATCTCAGTTTTGATCTCAGATTTCAGTTTGAATCTTATAATCTTCAACTTTATCTTGCTCCTAATATTCATCTTAAACTCAATTTTGATCTATGTGGTAATATTGATTTTCAATCTTGATATTAATATTTATATTTATCTTGATCTTTTAATGATCAGGATGTTGATCTTGATTATGATCCATATTTGATGTTTATCATTTTGCAATCTTAATTTAATATTGATTTTGTTCATGATTATGATGTTGATCTTCATTTTAATCATGATTTCAAACTTCATCTTATGATATTTATCTTTATCTTCTTTTTAATCTAAATCTTAAACTCGATTTTGATCTTGTTTGTAAACTTGGTCTTCAATCTTGATATTGTTATTGATATTGATATTGATCTAATAATGATGAAAATTTTGAACTCGATTATGTTCTTTAATTGTTATTAATCTTATTATCATTCTTAATTATAACATTGATCTTATTCTTGATAATTATGTTCATTTTCATTTTTATCTCAGTTTTGATCTCAGATTTCAGTTTGAATCTTATAATCTTCAACTTTATCTTGCTCCTAATATTCATCTTAAACTCAATTTTGATCTATGTGGAAATATTGATTTTCAATCTTGATATTAATATTTATATTTATCTTGATCTTTTAATGATCAGGATGTTGATCTTGATTATGATCCATATTTGATGTTTATCATTTTGCAATCTTAATTTAATATTGATTTTGTTCATGATCATGATGTTGATCTTCATTTTAATTATGATTTCAATCTTTATCTTATGATATTCATCTTTATCTTCTTTTTAATCTTAATCTTAAACTCGATTTTGATCTTGTTTGTAAACTTGGTCTTCAATCTTGATATTGTTATTGATATTGATATTGATCTAATAATGATGAAAATTTTGAACTCGATTATGTTCTTTAATTGTTATTAATCTTATTATCATTCTTAATTATAACATTGATCTTATTCTTGATAATTATGTTCATTTTCATTTTTATCTCAGTTTTGATCTCAGATTTCAGTTTGAATCTTATAATCTTCAACTTTATCTTGCTCCTAATATTCATCTTAAACTCGATTTTGATCTATGTGGTAATATTGATTTTCAATCTTGATATTAATATTTATATTTATCTTGATCTTTTAATGATCAGGATGTTGATCTTGATTATGATCCATATTTGATGTTTATCATTTTGCAATCTTAATTTAATATTGATTTTGTTCATGATCATGATGTTGATCTTGATTTTAATTATGATTTCAATCTTTATCTTATGATATTCATCTTTATCTTCTTTTTAATCTTAATCTTAAACTCGATTTTGATCTTGTTTGTAAACTTGGTCTTCAATCTTGATATTGTTATTGATATTGATATTGATCTAATAATGATGAAAATTTTGAACTCGATTATGTTCTTTAATTGTTATTAATCTTATTATCATTCTTAATTATAACATTGATCTTATTCTTGATAATTATGTTCATTTTCATTTTTATCTCAGTTTTGATCTCAGATTTCAGTTTGAATCTTATAATCTTCAACTTTATCTTGCTCCTAATATTCATCTTAAACTCGATTTTGATCTATGTGGTAATATTGATTTTAAATCTTGATATAATATTTATATTTATCTTGGTCTTTTAATGATCAGGATGTTGATCTTGATTATGATCCATATTTGATGTTTATCATTTTGCAATCTTAATTTAATATTGATTTTGTTCATGATCATGATGTTGATCTTGATTTTAATTATGATTTCAATCTTTATCTTATGATATTCATCTTTATCTTCTTTTTAATCTTAATCTTAAACTCGATTTTGATCTTGCTTGTAAACTTGGTCTTCAATCTTGATATTGTTATTGATATTGATATTGATCTAATAATGATGAAAATTTTGAACTCGATTATGTTCTTTAATTGTTATTAATCTTATTATCATTCTTAATTATAACATTGATCTTATTCTTGATAATTATGTTCATTTTCATTTTTATCTCAGTTTTGATCTCAGATTTCAGTTTGAATCTTATAATCTTCAACTTTATCTTGCTCCTAATATTCATCTTAAACTCGATTTTGATCTATGTGGTAATATTGATTTTCAATCTTGATATTAATATTTATATTTATCTTGATCTTTTAATGATCAGGATGTTGATCTTGATTATGATCCATATTTGATGTTTATCATTTTGGAATCTTAATTTAATATTGATTTTGTTCATGATTATGATGTTGATCTTCATTTTAATCATGATTTCAAACTTCATCTTATGATATTCATCTTTATCTTATTTTTAATCTCAATCTTAAATTCGATTTTAATCTTGTTTGTAAACTTGGTCTTCAATCTTGATATTGTTATTGATATTGATATTGATCTAATAATGATGAAAATTTTGAACTCGATTATGTTCTTTAATTGTTATTAATCTTATTATCATTCTTAATTATAACATTGATCTTATTCTTGATAATTATGTTCATTTTCATTTTTATCTCAGTTTTGATCTCAGATTTCAGTTTGAATCTTATAATCTTCAACTTTATCTTGCTCCTAATATTCATCTTAAACTCGATTTTGATCTATGTGGTAATATTGATTTTCAATCTTGATATTAATATTTAAATTTATCTTGATCTTTTAATGATGAGGATGTTGATCTTGATTATGATCCATATTTGATGTTTAACATTTTGCAATCTTAATATAATATTGATTTTGTTCATGATTATGATGTTGATCTTCATTTTAATCATGATTTCAAACTTCATCTTATGATATTTATCTTTATCTTCTTTTTAATCTAAATCTTAAACTCGATTTTGATCTTGTTTGTAAACTTGGTCTTCAATCTTGATGTAGTTATTGATATTGATATTGATCTAATAATGATGAAAATTTTGAACTCGATTATGTTCTTTAATTGTTATTAATCTTATTCTCATTCTTAATTATAACATTGAACTTATTCTTGATAATTATGTTCATTTTCATTTTTATCTCAGTTTTGATCTCAGATTTCAGTTTGAATCTTATAATCTTCAATTTTATCTTGCTCCTAATATTCATCTTAAACTCGATTTTGATCTATGTGGTAATATTGATTTTCAATCTTGATATTAATATTTATATTTATCTTGATCTTTTAATGATCAGGATGTTGATCTTGATTATGATCCATATTTGATGTTTATCATTTTGCAATCTTAATATAATATTGATTTTGTTCATGATTATGATGTTGATCTTCATTTTAATCATGATTTCAAACTTCATCTTATGATATTCATCCTTATCTTCTTTTTAATCTTAATCTTAAACTCGATTTTGATCTTGTTTGTAAACTTGGTCTTCAATCTTGATATTGTTATTGATATTGATATTGATCTAATAATGATGAAAATTTTGAACTCGATTATGTTCTTTAATTGTTATTAATCTTATTCTCATTCTTAATTATAACATTGATTTTATTCTTGATAATTATGTTCATTTTCATTTTTATCTCAGTTTTGATCTCAGATTTCAGTTTGAATCTTATAATCTTCAACTTTATCTTGCACCTAATATTCATCTTAAACTCGATTTTGATCTATGTGGTAATATTGATTTTCAATCTTGATATTAATATTTATATTTATCTTGATCTTTTAATGATCAGGATGTTGATCTTGATTATGATCCATATTTGATGTTTATCATTTTGCAATCTTAATTTAATATTGATTTTGTTCATGATTATGATGTTGATCTTCATTTTAATCATGATTTCAAACTTCATCTTATGATATTTATCTTTATCTTCTTTTTAATCTAAATCTTAAACTCGATTTTGATCTTGTTTGTAAACTTGGTCTTCAATCTTGATATTGTTATTGATATTGATATTGATCTAATAATGATGAAAATTTTTAACTCAATAATGATCTTTAATAGTTATTAATCTTATTCTCATTCTTAATTACAACATTGATCTTATTCTTGATAATTATGTACATTTTCTTTTTATCTCAGTTTTTATCTCACATTTCAGTTTTAATCTAATAATCTTCAATTTTATCTTACTCCTAATATTCATCTTAAACTCGATTTTGATCTATGTGGTAATATTGATTTTCAATCTTGATATAATATTTATATTTATCTTGATCTTTTAATGATCAGGATGTTGATCTTGATTATGATCCATATTTGATGTTTATCATTTTGCAATCTTAATTTAATATTGATTTTGTTCATGATTATGATGTTGATCTTCATTTTAATTATGATTTCAATCTTTATCTTATGATATTCATCTTTAACTTCTTTTTAATCTTAATCTTAAACTCGATTTTGATCTTGTTTGTAAACTTGGTCTTCAATCTTGATATTGTTATTGATATTGATATTGATCTAATAATGATGAAAATTTTGAACTCGATTATGTTCTTTAATTGTTATTAATCTTATTCTCATTCTTAATTATAACATTGATCTTATTCTTGATAATTATGTTCATTTTCATTTTTATCTCAGTTTTGATCTCAGATTTCAGTTTGAATCTTATAATCTTCAACTTTATCTTGCTCCTAATATTCATCTTAAACTCGATTTTGATCTATGTGGTAATATTGATTTTCAATCTTGATATTAATATTTATATTTATCTTGATCTTTTAATGATGAGGATGTTGATCTTGATTATGATCCATATTTGATATTTATCATTTTGCAATCTTAATATAATATTGATTTTGTTCATGATTATGATGTTGATCTTCATTTTAATCATGATTTCAAACTTCATCTTATGATATTTATCTTTATCTTCTTTTTAATCTAAATCTTAAACTCGATTTTGATCTTGTTTGTAAACTTGGTCTTCAATCTTGATGTTGTTATTGATATTGATATTGATCTAATAATGATGAAAATTTTGAACTCGATTATGTTCTTTAATTGTTATTAATCTTATTCTCATTCTTCATTATAACATTGATCTTATTCTTGATAATTATGTTCATTTTCATTTTTATCTCAGTTTTGATCTCAGATTTCAGTTTGAATCTTATAATCTTCAACTTTATCTTGCTCCTAATATTCATCTTAAACTCGATTTTGATCTATGTGGTAATATTGATTTTCAATCTTGATATTAATATTTAAATTTATCTTGATCTTTTAATGATGAGGATGTTGATCTTGATTATGATCCATATTTGATGTTTATCATTTCGCAATCTTAATATAATATTGATTTTGTTCATGATTATGATGTTGATCTTCATTTTAATCATGATTTCAAACTTCATCTTATGATATTTATCTTTATCTTCTTTTTAATCTTAATATTAAACTCGATTTGGATCTTGTTTGTAAGCTTGGTCTTCAATCTTGATATTGTTATTGATATTGATATTGATCTAATAATGATGAAAATTTTTAACTCGATTATGATCTTTAATAGTTATTAATCTTATTCTCATTCTTCATTATAACATTGATCTTATTCTTGATAATTATGTTCATTTTCATTTTTATCTCAGTTTTGATCTCAGATTTCAGTTTAAATATTATAATCTTCAACTTTATCTTGCTCCTAATTTTCATCTTAAACTCAATTTTGATCTATGTGGTAATATTGATTTTCAATCTTGATATAATATTTATATTTATCTTGGTCTTTTAATTGTCAGGATGTTGATCTTGATTATGATCCATATTTGATGTTTATCATTTTGCAATCTTAATTTAATATTGATTTTGTTCATGATCATGATGTTGATCTACATTTTAATCATGATTTCAATCTTTATCTTATGATATTCATCTTTATCTTCTTTTTAATCTTAATCTTAAACTCGATTTTGATCTTGTTTGTAAACTTGGTCTTCAATCTTGATATTGTTATTGATATTGATATTGATCTAATAATGATGAAAATTTTGAACTCGATTATGTTCTTTAATTGTTATTAATCTTATAATCATTCTTAATTATAACATTGATCTTATTCTTGATAATTATGTTCATTTTCATTTTTATCTCAGTTTTGATCTCAGATTTCAGTTTGAATCTTATAATCTTCAACTTTATCTTGCTCCTAATATTCATCTTAAACTCGATTTTGATCTATGTGGTAATATTGATTTTCAATCTTGATATAATATTTATATTTATCTTGATCTTTTAATGATGAGGATGTTGATCTTGATTATGATCCATATTTGATGTTTATCATTTTGCAATCTTAATATAATATTGATTTTGTTCATGATTATGATGTTGATCTTCATTTTAATCATGATTTCAAACTTCATCTTATGATATTTATCTTTATCTTCTTTTTAATCTAAATCTTAAACTCGATTTTGATCTTGTTTGTAAACTTGGTCTTCAATCTTGATGTTGTTATTGATATTGATCTAATAATGATGAAAATTTTGAACTCGATTATGTTCTTTAATTGTTATTAATCTTATTCTCATTCTTCATTATAACATTGATCTTATTCTTGATAATTATGTTCATTTTCATTTTTATCTCAGTTTTGATCTCAAATTTCAGTTTGAATCTTATAATCTTCAACTTTATCTTGCTCCTAATATTCATCTTAAACTCGATTTTGATCTATGTGGTAATATTGATTTTCAATCTTGATATTAATATTTAAATTTATCTTGATCTTTTAATGATCAGGATGTTGATCTTGATTATGATCCATATTTGATGTTTATCATTTTGCAATCTTAATATAATATTGATTTTGTTCATGATTATGATGTTGATCTTCATTTTAATCATGATTTCAAACTTCATCTTATGATATTTATCTTTATCTTCTTTTTAATCTAAATCGTAAACTCGATTTGGATCTTGTTTGTAAGCTTGGTCTTCAATCTTGATATTGTTATTGATATTGATATTGATCTAATAATGATGAAAATTTTTAACTCGATTATGATCTTTAATAGTTATTAATCTTATTCTCATTCTTCATTATAACATTGATCTTATTCTTGATAATTATGTTCATTTTCATTTTTATCTCAGTTTTGATCTCAGATTTCAGTTTGAATCTTATAATCTTCAACTTTATCTTGCTCCTAATTTTCATCTTAAACTCAATTTTGATCTATGTGGTAATATTGATTTTCAATCTTGATATAATATTTATATTTATCTTGGTCTTTTAATTGTCAGGATGTTGATCTTGATTATGATCCATATTTGATGTTTATCATTTTGCAATCTTAATTTAATATTGATTTTGTTCATGATCATGATGTTGATCTTCATTTTAATCATGATTTCAATCTTTATCTTATGATATTCATCTTTATCTTCTTTTTAATCTTAATCTTAAACTCGATTTTGATCTTGTTTGTAAACTTGGTCTTCAATCTTGATATTGTTATTGATATTGATATTGATCTAATAATGATGAAAATTTTGAACTCGATTATGTTCTTTAATTGTTATTAATCTTATTATCATTCTTAATTATAACATTGATCTTATTCTTGATAATTATGTTCATTTTCATTTTTATCTCAGTTTTGATCTCAGATTTCAGTTTGAATCTTATAATCTTCAACTTTATCTTGCTCCTAATATTCATCTTAAACTCGATTTTGATCTATGTGGTAATATTGATTTTCAATCTTGATATAATATTTATATTTATCTTGATCTTTTAATGATCAGGATGTTGATCTTGATTATGATCCATATTTGATGTTTATCATTTTGCAATCTTAATTTAATATTGATTTTGTTCATGATTATGATGTTGATCTTCATTTTAATTATGATTTCAATCTTTATCTTATGATATTCATCTTTAACTTCTTTTTAATCTTAATCTTAAACTCGATTTTGATCTTGTTTGTAAACTTGGTCTTCAATCTTGATATTGTTATTGATATTGATATTGATCTAATAATGATGAAAATTTTGAACTCGATTATGTTCTTTAATTGTTATTAATCTTATTCTCATTCTTAATTATAACATTGATCTTATTCTTGATAATTATGTTCATTTTCATTTTTATCTCAGTTTTGATCTCAGATTTCAGTTTGAATCTTATAATCTTCAACTTTATCTTGCTCCTAATATTCATCTTAAACTCGATTTTGATCTATGTGGTAATATTGATTTTCAATCTTGATATTAATATTTATATTTATCTTGATCTTTTAATGATGAGGATGTTGATCTTGATTATGATCCATATTTGATATTTATCATTTTGCAATCTTAATATAATATTGATTTTGTTCATGATTATGATGTTGATCTTCATTTTAATCATGATTTCAAACTTCATCTTATGATATTTATCTTTATCTTCTTTTTAATCTAAATCTTAAACTCGATTTTGATCTTGTTTGTAAACTTGGTCTTCAATCTTGATGTTGTTATTGATATTGATATTGATCTAATAATGATGAAAATTTTGAACTCGATTATGTTCTTTAATTGTTATTAATCTTATTCTCATTCTTCATTATAACATTGATCTTATTCTTGATAATTATGTTCATTTTCATTTTTATCTCAGTTTTGATCTCAGATTTCAGTTTGAATCTTATAATCTTCAACTTTATCTTGCTCCTAATATTCATCTTAAACTCGATTTTGATCTATGTGGTAATATTGATTTTCAATCTTGATATTAATATTTAAATTTATCTTGATCTTTTAATGATGAGGATGTTGATCTTGATTATGATCCATATTTGATGTTTATCATTTCGCAATCTTAATATAATATTGATTTTGTTCATGATTATGATGTTGATCTTCATTTTAATCATGATTTCAATCTTTATCTTATGATATTCATCTTTATCTTCTTTTTAATCTTAATCTTAAACTCGATTTTGATCTTGTTTGTAAACTTGGTCTTCAATCTTGATATTGTTATTGATATTGATATTGATCTAATAATGATGAAAATTTTGAACTCGATTATGTTCTTTAATTGTTATTAATCTTATTCTCATTCTTAATTATAACATTGATCTTATTCTTGATAATTATGTTCATTTTCATTTTTATCTCAGTTTTGATCTCAGATTTCAGTTTGAATCTTATAATCTTCAACTTTATCTTGCTCCTAATATTCATCTTAAACTCGATTTTGATCTATGTGGTAATATTGATTTTCAATCTTGATATTAATATTTAAATTTATCTTGATCTTTTAATGATGAGGATGTTGATCTTGATTATGATCCATATTTGATGTTTAACATTTTGCAATCTTAATATAATATTGATTTTGTTCATGATTATGATGTTGATCTTCATTTTAATCATGATTTCAAACTTCATCTTATGATATTTATCTTTATCTTCTTTTTAATCTAAATCTTAAACTCGATTTTGATCTTGTTTGTAAACTTGGTCTTCAATCTTGATGTAGTTATTGATATTGATATTGATCTAATAATGATGAAAATTTTGAACTCGATTATGTTCTTTAATTGTTATTAATCTTATTCTCATTCTTAATTATAACATTGAACTTATTCTTGATAATTATGTTCATTTTCATTTTTATCTCAGTTTTGATCTCAGATTTCAGTTTTAATCTAATAATCTTCAATTTTATCTTACTCCTAATATTCATCTTAAACTCGATTTTGATCTATGTGGTAATATTGATTTTCAATCTTGATATAATATTTATATTTATCTTGATCTTTTAATGATCAGGATGTTGATCTTGATTATGATCCATATTTGATGTTTATCATTTTGCAATCTTAATTTAATATTGATTTTGTTCATGATTATGATGTTGATCTTCATTTTAATTATGATTTCAATCTTTATCTTATGATATTCATCTTTAACTTCTTTTTAATCTTAATCTTAAACTCGATTTTGATCTTGTTTGTAAACTTGGTCTTCAATCTTGATGTTGTTATTGATATTGATATTGATCTAATAATGATGAAAATTTTGAACTCGATTATGTTCTTTAATTGTTATTAATCTTATTCTCATTCTTAATTATAACATTGATCTTATTCTTGATAATTATGTTCATTTTCATTTTTATCTCAGTTTTGATCTCAGATTTCAGTTTGAATCTTATAATCTTCAACTTTATCTTGCTCCTAATATTCATCTTAAACTCGATTTTGATCTATGTGGTAATATTGATTTTCAATCTTGATATTAATATTTAAATTTATCTTGATCTTTTAATGATGAGGATGTTGATCTTGATTATGATCCATATTTGATGCTTATCATTTTGCAATCTTAATATAATATTGATTTTGTTCATGACTATGATGTTGATCTTCATTTTAATCATGATTTCAAACTTCATCTTATGATATTTATCTTTATCTTCTTTTTAATCTAAATCTTAAACTCGATTTTGATCTTGTTTGTAAACTTGGTCTTCAATCTTGATGTTGTTATTGATATTGATATTGATCTAATAATGATGAAAATTTTGAACTCGATTATGTTCTTTAATTGTTATTAATCTTATTCTCATTCTTCATTATAACATTGATCTTATTCTTGATAATTATGTTCATTTTCATTTTTATCTCAGTTTTGATCTCAGATTTCAGTTTGAATCTTATAATCTTCAACTTTATCTTGCTCCTAATATTCATCTTAAACTCGATTTTGATCTATGTGGTAATATTGATTTTCAATCTTGATATTAATATTTAAATTTATCTTGATCTTTTAATGATGAGGATGTTGATCTTGATTATGATCCATATTTGATGTTTATCATTTTGCAATCTTAATATAATATTGATTTTGTTCATGATCATGATGTTGATCTTCATTTTAATCATGATTTCAAACTTCATCTTATGATATTTGTCTTTATCTTCTTTTTAATCTTAATCTTAAACTCGATTTTGATCTTGTTTGTAAACTTGGTCTTCAATCTTGATATTGTTATTGATATTGATATTGATCTAATAATGATGAGAATTTTTAACTCAATTATGATCTTTAATAGTTATTAATCTTATTCTCATTCTTAATTACAACATTGATCTTATTCTTGATAATTATGTACATTTTCTTTTTATCTCAGTTTTTATCTCAGATTTCAGTTTTAATCTAATAATCTTCAATTTTATCTTACTCCTAATATTCATCTTAAACTCGATTTTGATCTATGTGGTAATATTGATTTTCAATCTTGATATAATATTTATATTTATCTTGATCTTTTAATGATCAGGATGTTGATCTTGATTATGATCCATATTTGATGTTTATCATTTTGCAATCTTAATTTAATATTGATTTTGTTCATGATTATGATGTTGATCTTCATTTTAATTATGATTTCAATCTTTATCTTATGATATTCATCTTTAACTTCTTTTTAATCTTAATCTTAAACTCGATTTTGATCTTGTTTGTAAACTTGGTCTTCAATCTTGATATTGTTATTGATATTGATATTGATCTAATAATGATGAAAATTTTTAACTCGATTATGTTCTTTAATTGTTATTAATCTTATTCTCATTCTTAATTATAACATTGATCTTATTCTTGATAATTATGTTCATTTTCATTTTTATCTCAGTTTTGATCTCAGATTTTAGTTTTAATCTTATAATCTTCAACTTTATCTTGCTCCTAATATTCATCTTAAACTCGATTTTGATCTATGTGGTAATATTGATTTTCAATCTTGATATTAATATTTAAATTTATCTTGATCTTTTAATGATGAGGATGTTGATCTTGATTATGATCCATATTTGATGTTTATCATTTTGCAATCTTAATATAATATTGATTTTGTTCATGATTATGATGTTGATCTTCATTTTAATCATGATTTCAAACTTCATCTTATGATATTTATCTTTATCTTCTTTTTAATCTAAATCTTAAACTCGATTTTGATCTTGTTTGTAAACTTGGTCTTCAATCTTGATGTTGTTATTGATATTGATATTGATCTAATAATGATGAAAATTTTGAACTCGATTATGTTCTTTAATTGTTATTAATCTTATTCTCATTCTTCATTATAACATTGATCTTATTTTTGATAATTATGTTCATTTTCTTTTTATCTCAGTTTTTATCTCACATTTCAGTTTTAATCTAATAATCTTCAATTTTATCTTACTCCTAATATTCATCTTAAACTCGATTTTGATCTATGTGGTAATATTGATTTTCAATCTTGATATAATATTTATATTTATCTTGATCTTTTAATGATCAGGATGTTGATCTTGATTATGATCCATATTTGATGTTTATCATTTTGCAATCTTAATTTAATATTGATTTTGTTCATGATTATGATGTTGATCTTCATTTTAATTATGATTTCAATCTTTATCTTATGATATTCATCTTTAACTTCTTTTTAATCTTAATCTTAAACTCGATTTTGATCTTGTTTGTAAACTTGGTCTTCAATCTTGATATTGTTATTGATATTGATATTGATCTAATAATGATGAAAATTTTGAACTCGATTATGTTCTTTAATTGTTATTAATCTTATTCTCATTCTTAATTATAACATTGATCTTATTCTTGATAATTATGTTCATTTTCATTTTTATCTCAGTTTTGATCTCAGATTTCAGTTTGAATCTTATAATCTTCAACTTTATCTTGCTCCTAATATTCATCTTAAACTCGATTTTGATCTACGTGGTAATATTGATTTTCAATCTTGATATTAATATTTAAATTTATCTTGATCTTTTAATGATGAGGATGTTGATCTTGATTATGATCCATATTTGATGTTTATCATTTTGCAATCTTAATATAATATTGATTTTGTTTATGATTATGATGTTGATCTTCATTTTAATCATGATTTCAAACTTCATCTTATGATATTTATCTTTATCTTCTTTTTAATCTAAATCTTAAACTCGATTTTGATCTTGTTTGTAAACTTGGTCTTCAATCTTGATGTTGTTATTGATATTGATATTGATCTAATAATGATGAAAATTTTGAACTCGATTATGTTCTTTAATTGTTATTAATCTTATTCTCATTCTTAATTATAACATTGATCTTATTCTTGATAATTATGTTCATTTTCATTTTTATCTCAGTTTTGATCTCAGATTTCAGTTTGAATCTTATAATCTTCAACTTTATCTTGCTCCTAATATTCATCTTAAACTCGATTTTGATCTATGTGGTAATATTGATTTTCAATCTTGATATTAATATTTAAATTTATCTTGATCTTTTAATGATGAGGATGTTGATCTTGATTATGATCCATATTTGATGCTTATCATTTTGCAATCTTAATATAATATTGATTTTGTTCATGACTATGATGTTGATCTTCATTTTAATCATGATTTCAAACTTCATCTTATGATATTTATCTTTATCTTCTTTTTAATCTAAATCTTAAACTCGATTTTGATCTTGTTTGTAAACTTGGTCTTCAATCTTGATGTTGTTATTGATATTGATATTGATCTAATAATGATGAAAATTTTGAACTCGATTATGTTCTTTAATTGTTATTAATCTTATTCTCATTCTTCATTATAACATTGATCTTATTCTTGATAATTATGTTCATTTTCATTTTTATCTCAGTTTTGATCTCAAATTTCAGTTTGAATCTTATAATCTTCAACTTTATCTTGCTCCTAATATTCATCTTAAACTCGATTTTGATCTATGTGGTAATATTGATTTTCAATCTTGATATTAATATTTAAATTTATCTTGATCTTTTAATGATCAGGATGTTGATCTTGATTATGATCCATATTTGATGTTTATCATTTTGCAATCTTAATATAATATTGATTTTGTTCATGATTATGATGTTGATCTTCATTTTAATCATGATTTCAAACTTCATCTTATGATATTTATCTTTATCTTCTTTTTAATCTAAATCTTAAACTCGATTTGGATCTTGTTTGTAAGCTTGGTCTTCAATCTTGATATTGTTATTGATATTGATATTGATCTAATAATGATGAAAATTTTTAACTCGATTATGATCTTTAATAGTTTTTAATCTTATTCTCATTCTTCATTATAACATTGATCTTATTCTTGATAATTATGTTCATTTTCATTTTTATCTCAGTTTTGATCTCAGATTTCAGTTTGAATCTTATAATCTTCAACTTTATCTTGCTCCTAATTTTCATCTTAAACTCAATTTTGATCTATGTGGTAATATTGATTTTCAATCTTGATATAATATTTATATTTATCTTGGTCTTTTAATTGTCAGGATGTTGATCTTGATTATGATCCATATTTGATGTTTATCATTTTGCAATCTTAATATAATATTGATTTTGTTCATGATCATGATGTTGATCTTCATTTTAATCATGATTTCAATCTTTATCTTATGATATTCATCTTTATCTTCTTTTTAATCTTAATCTTAAACTCGATTTTGATCTTGTTTGTAAACTTGGTCTTCAATCTTGATATTGTTATTGATATTGATATTGATCTAATAATGATGAAAATTTTGAACTCGATTATGTTCTTTAATTGTTATTAATCTTATTATCATTCTTAATTATAACATTGATCTTATTCTTGATAATTATGTTCATTTTCATTTTTATCTCAGTTTTGATCTCAGATTTCAGTTTGAATCTTATAATCTTCAACTTTATCTTGCTCCTAATATTCATCTTAAACTCGATTTTGATCTATGTGGTAATATTGATTTTCAATCTTGATATAATATTTATATTTATCTTGATCTTTTAATGATGAGGATGTTGATCTTGATTATGATCCATATTTGATGTTTATCATTTTGCAATCTTAATATAATATTGATTTTGTTCATGATTATGATGTTGATCTTCATTTTAATCATGATTTCAAACTTCATCTTATGATATTTATCTTTATCTTCTTTTTAATCTAAATCTTAAACTCGATTTGGATCTTGTTTGTAAGCTTGGTCTTCAATCTTGATATTGTTATTGATATTGATATTGATCTAATAATGATGAAAATTTTTAACTCGATTATGATCTTTAATAGTTTTTAATCTTATTCTCATTCTTCATTATAACATTGATCTTATTCTTGATAATTATGTTCATTTTCATTTTTATCTCAGTTTTGATCTCAGATTTCAGTTTGAATCTTATAATCTTCAACTTTATCTTGCTCCTAATTTTCATCTTAAACTCAATTTTGATCTATGTGGTAATATTGATTTTCAATCTTGATATAATATTTATATTTATCTTGGTCTTTTAATTGTCAGGATGTTGATCTTGATTATGATCCATATTTGATGTTTATCATTTTGCAATCTTAATTTAATATTGATTTTGTTCATGATCATGATGTTGATCTTCATTTTAATCATGATTTCAATCTTTATCTTATTCATCTTTATCTTCTTTTTAATCTTAATCTTAAACTCGATTTTGATCTTGTTTGTAAACTTGGTCTTCAATCTTGATATTGTTATTGATATTGATATTGATCTAATAATGATGAAAATTTTGAACTCGATTATGTTCTTTAATTGTTATTAATCTTATTATCATTCTTAATTATAACATTGATCTTATTCTTGATAATTATGTTCATTTTCATTTTTATCTCAGTTTTGATCTCAGATTTCAGTTTGAATCTTATAATCTTCAACTTTATCTTGCTCCTAATATTCATCTTAAACTCGATTTTGATCTATGTGTTAATATTGATTTTCAATCTTGATATAATATTTATATTTATCTTGATCTTTTAATGATGAGGATGTTGATCTTGATTATGATCCATATTTGATGTTTATCATTTTGCAATCTTAATATAATATTGATTTTGTTCATGATTATGATGTTGATCTTCATTTTAATCATGATTTCAAACTTCATCTTATGATATTTATCTTTATCTTCTTTTTAATCTAAATCTTAAACTCGATTTGGATCTTGTTTGTAAGCTTGGTCTTCAATCTTGATATTGTTATTGATATTGATATTGATCTAATAATGATGAAAATTTTTAACTCGATTATGATCTTTAATAGTTATTAATCTTATTCTCATTCTTCATTATAACATTGATCTTATTCTTGATAATTATGTTCATTTTCATTTTTATCTCAGTTTTGATCTCAGATTTCAGTTTGAATCTTATAATCTTCAACTTTATCTTGCTCCTAATATTCATCTTAAACTCAATTTTGATCTATGTGGTAATATTGATTTTCAATCTTGATATAATATTTATATTTATCTTGGTCTTTTAATTGTCAGGATGTTGATCTTGATTATGATCCATATTTGATGTTTATCATTTTGCAATCTTAATTTAATATTGATTTTGTTCATGATCATGATGTTGATCTTCATTTTAATCATGATTTCAATCTTTATCTTATGATATTCATCTTTATCTTCTTTTTAATCTTAATCTTAAACTCGATTTTGATCTTGTTTGTAAACTTGGTCTTCAATCTTGATATTGTTATTGATATTGATATTGATCTAATAATGATGAAAATTTTGAACTCGATTATGTTCTTTAATTGTTATTAATCTTATTATCATTCTTAATTATAACATTGATCTTATTCTTGATAATTATGTTCATTTTCATTTTTATCTCAGTTTTGATCTCAGATTTCAGTTTGAATCTTATAATCTTCAACTTTATCTTGCTCCTAATATTCATCTTAAACTCGATTTTGATCTATGTGGTAATATTGATTTTCAATCTTGATATAATATTTATATTTATCTTGATCTTTTAATGATGAGGATGTTGATCTTGATTATGATCCATATTTGATGTTTATCATTTTGCAATCTTAATATAATATTGATTTTGTTCATGATTATGATGTTGATCTTCATTTTAATCATGATTTCAAACTTCATCTTATGATATTTATCTTTATCTTCTTTTTAATCTAAATCTTAAACTCGATTTTGATCTTGTTTGTAAACTTGGTCTTCAATCTTGATGTTGTTATTGATATTGATATTGATCTAATAATGATGAAAATTTTGAACTCGATTATGTTCTTTAATTGTTATTAATCTTATTCTCATTCTTAATTATAACATTGATCTTATTCTTGATAATTATGTTCATTTTCATTTTTATCTCAGTTTTGATCTCAGATTTCAGTTTGAATCTTATAATCTTCAACTTTATCTTGCTCCTAATATTCATCTTAAACTCGATTTTGATCTATGTGGTAATATTGATTTTCAATCTTGATATTAATATTTAAATTTATCTTGATCTTTTAATGATGAGGATGTTGATCTTGATTATGATCCATATTTGATGTTTATCATTTTGCAATCTTAATATAATATTGATTTTGTTCATGATTATGATGTTGATCTTCATTTTAATCATGATTTCAAACTTCATCTTATGATATTTATCTTTATCTTCTTTTTAATCTAAATCTTAAACTCGATTTGGATCTTGTTTGTAAGCTTGGTCTTCAATCTTGATATTGTTATTGATATTGATATTGATCTAATAATGATGAAAATTTTTAACTCGATTATGATCTTTAATAGTTATTAATCTTATTCTCATTCTTCATTATAACATTGATCTTATTCTTGATAATTATGTTCATTTTCATTTTTATCTCAGTTTTGATCTCAGATTTCAGTTTGAATCTTATAATCTTCAACTTTATCTTGCTCCTAATTTTCATCTTAAACTCAATTTTGATCTATGTGGTAATATTGATTTTCAATCTTGATATAATATTTAAATTTATCTTGATCTTTTAATGATGAGGATGTTGATCTTGATTATGATCCATATTTGATGTTTATCATTTTGCAATCTTAATTTAATATTGATTTTGTTCATGATCATGATGTTGATCTTCATTTTAATCATGATTTCAATCTTTATCTTATGATATTCATCTTTATCTTCTTTTTAATCTTAATCTTAAACTCGATTTTGATCTTGTTTGTAAACTTGGTCTTCAATCTTGATATTGTTATTGATATTGATATTGATCTAATAATGATGAAAATTTTGAACTCGATTATGTTCTTTAATTGTTATTAATCTTATTATCATTCTTAATTATAACATTGATCTTATTCTTGATAATTATGTTCATTTTCATTTTTATCTCAGTTTTGATCTCAGATTTCAGTTTGAATCTTATAATCTTCAACTTTATCTTGCTCCTAATATTCATCTTAAACTCGATTTTGATCTATGTGGTAATATTGATTTTCAATCTTGATATAATATTTATATTTATCTTGATCTTTTAATGATGAGGATGTTGATCTTGATTATGATCCATATTTGATGTTTATCATTTTGCAATCTTAATATAATATTGATTTTGTTCATGATTATGATGTTGATCTTCATTTTAATCATGATTTCAAACTTCATCTTATGATATTTATCTTTATCTTCTTTTTAATCTAAATCTTAAACTCGATTTTGATCTTGTTTGTAAACTTGGTCTTCAATCTTGATGTTGTTATTGATATTGATATTGATCTAATAATGATGAAAATTTTGAACTCGATTATGTTCTTTAATTGTTATTAATCTTATTCTCATTCTTCATTATAACATTGATCTTATTCTTGATAATTATGTTCATTTTCATTTTTATCTCAGTTTTGATCTCAAATTTCAGTTTGAATCTTATAATCTTCAACTTTATCTTGCTCCTAATATTCATCTTAAACTCGATTTTGATCTATGTGGTAATATTGATTTTCAATCTTGATATTAATATTTAAATTTATCTTGATCTTTTAATGATCAGGATGTTGATCTTGATTATGATCCATATTTGATGTTTATCATTTTGCAATCTTAATATAATATTGATTTTGTTCATGATTATGATGTTGATCTTCATTTTAATCATGATTTCAAACTTCATCTTATGATATTTATCTTTATCTTCTTTTTAATCTAAATCTTAAACTCGATTTGGATCTTGTTTGTAAGCTTGGTCTTCAATCTTGATATTGTTATTGATATTGATATTGATCTAATAATGATGAAAATTTTTAACTCGATTATGATCTTTAATAGTTATTAATCTTATTCTCATTCTTCATTATAACATTGATCTTATTCTTGATAATTATGTTCATTTTCATTTTTATCTCAGTTTTGATCTCAGATTTCAGTTTGAATCTTATAATCTTCAACTTTATCTTGCTCCTAATTTTCATCTTAAACTCAATTTTGATCTATGTGGTAATATTGATTTTCAATCTTGATATAATATTTAAATTTATCTTGATCTTTTAATGATGAGGATGTTGATCTTGATTATGATCCATATTTGATGTTTATCATTTTGCAATCTTAATTTAATATTGATTTTGTTCATGATCATGATGTTGATCTTCATTTTAATCATGATTTCAATCTTTATCTTATGATATTCATCTTTATCTTCTTTTTAATCTTAATCTTAAACTCGATTTTGATCTTGTTTGTAAACTTGGTCTTCAATCTTGATATTGTTATTGATATTGATATTGATCTAATAATGATGAAAATTTTGAACTCGATTATGTTCTTTAATTGTTATTAATCTTATTATCATTCTTAATTATAACATTGATCTTATTCTTGATAATTATGTTCATTTTCATTTTTATCTCAGTTTTGATCTCAGATTTCAGTTTGAATCTTATAATCTTCAACTTTATCTTGCTCCTAATATTCATCTTAAACTCGATTTTGATCTATGTGGTAATATTGATTTTCAATCTTGATATAATATTTATATTTATCTTGATCTTTTAATGATCAGGATGTTGATCTTGATTATGATCCATATTTGATGTTTATCATTTTGCAATCTTAATTTAATATTGATTTTGTTCATGATTATGATGTTGATCTTCATTTTAATTATGATTTCAATCTTTATCTTATGATATTCATCTTTAACTTCTTTTTAATCTTAATCTTAAACTCGATTTTGATCTTGTTTGTAAACTTGGTCTTCAATCTTGATATTGTTATTGATATTGATATTGATCTAATAATGATGAAAATTTTGAACTCGATTATGTTCTTTAATTGTTATTAATCTTATTCTCATTCTTAATTATAACATTGATCTTATTCTTGATAATTATGTTCATTTTCATTTTTATCTCAGTTTTGATCTCAGATTTCAGTTTGAATCTTATAATCTTCAACTTTATCTTGCTCCTAATATTCATCTTAAACTCGATTTTGATCTATGTGGTAATATTGATTTTCAATCTTGATATTAATATTTATATTTATCTTGATCTTTTAATGATGAGGATGTTGATCTTGATTATGATCCATATTTGATATTTATCATTTTGCAATCTTAATATAATATTGATTTTGTTCATGATTATGATGTTGATCTTCATTTTAATCATGATTTCAAACTTCATCTTATGATATTTATCTTTATCTTCTTTTTAATCTAAATCTTAAACTCGATTTTGATCTTGTTTGTAAACTTGGTCTTCAATCTTGATGTTGTTATTGATATTGATATTGATCTAATAATGATGAAAATTTTGAACTCGATTATGTTCTTTAATTGTTATTAATCTTATTCTCATTCTTCATTATAACATTGATCTTATTCTTGATAATTATGTTCATTTTCATTTTTATCTCAGTTTTGATCTCAGATTTCAGTTTGAATCTTATAATCTTCAACTTTATCTTGCTCCTAATATTCATCTTAAACTCGATTTTGATCTATGTGGTAATATTGATTTTCAATCTTGATATTAATATTTAAATTTATCTTGATCTTTTAATGATGAGGATGTTGATCTTGATTATGATCCATATTTGATGTTTATCATTTCGCAATCTTAATATAATATTGATTTTGTTCATGATTATGATGTTGATCTTCATTTTAATCATGATTTCAAACTTCATCTTATGATATTTATCTTTATCTTCTTTTTAATCTTAATATTAAACTCGATTTGGATCTTGTTTGTAAGCTTGGTCTTCAATCTTGATATTGTTATTGATATTGATATTGATCTAATAATGATGAAAATTTTTAACTCGATTATGATCTTTAATAGTTATTAATCTTATTCTCATTCTTCATTATAACATTGATCTTATTCTTGATAATTATGTTCATTTTCATTTTTATCTCAGTTTTGATCTCAGATTTCAGTTTAAATATTATAATCTTCAACTTTATCTTGCTCCTAATTTTCATCTTAAACTCAATTTTGATCTATGTGGTAATATTGATTTTCAATCTTGATATAATATTTATATTTATCTTGGTCTTTTAATTGTCAGGATGTTGATCTTGATTATGATCCATATTTGATGTTTATCATTTTGCAATCTTAATTTAATATTGATTTTGTTCATGATCATGATGTTGATCTACATTTTAATCATGATTTCAATCTTTATCTTATGATATTCATCTTTATCTTCTTTTTAATCTTAATCTTAAACTCGATTTTGATCTTGTTTGTAAACTTGGTCTTCAATCTTGATATTGTTATTGATATTGATATTGATCTAATAATGATGAAAATTTTGAACTCGATTATGTTCTTTAATTGTTATTAATCTTATAATCATTCTTAATTATAACATTGATCTTATTCTTGATAATTATGTTCATTTTCATTTTTATCTCAGTTTTGATCTCAGATTTCAGTTTGAATCTTATAATCTTCAACTTTATCTTGCTCCTAATATTCATCTTAAACTCGATTTTGATCTATGTGGTAATATTGATTTTCAATCTTGATATAATATTTATATTTATCTTGATCTTTTAATGATGAGGATGTTGATCTTGATTATGATCCATATTTGATGTTTATCATTTTGCAATCTTAATATAATATTGATTTTGTTCATGATTATGATGTTGATCTTCATTTTAATCATGATTTCAAACTTCATCTTATGATATTTATCTTTATCTTCTTTTTAATCTAAATCTTAAACTCGATTTTGATCTTGTTTGTAAACTTGGTCTTCAATCTTGATGTTGTTATTGATATTGATCTAATAATGATGAAAATTTTGAACTCGATTATGTTCTTTAATTGTTATTAATCTTATTCTCATTCTTCATTATAACATTGATCTTATTCTTGATAATTATGTTCATTTTCATTTTTATCTCAGTTTTGATCTCAAATTTCAGTTTGAATCTTATAATCTTCAACTTTATCTTGCTCCTAATATTCATCTTAAACTCGATTTTGATCTATGTGGTAATATTGATTTTCAATCTTGATATTAATATTTAAATTTATCTTGATCTTTTAATGATCAGGATGTTGATCTTGATTATGATCCATATTTGATGTTTATCATTTTGCAATCTTAATATAATATTGATTTTGTTCATGATTATGATGTTGATCTTCATTTTAATCATGATTTCAAACTTCATCTTATGATATTTATCTTTATCTTCTTTTTAATCTAAATCGTAAACTCGATTTGGATCTTGTTTGTAAGCTTGGTCTTCAATCTTGATATTGTTATTGATATTGATATTGATCTAATAATGATGAAAATTTTTAACTCGATTATGATCTTTAATAGTTATTAATCTTATTCTCATTCTTCATTATAACATTGATCTTATTCTTGATAATTATGTTCATTTTCATTTTTATCTCAGTTTTGATCTCAGATTTCAGTTTGAATCTTATAATCTTCAACTTTATCTTGCTCCTAATTTTCATCTTAAACTCAATTTTGATCTATGTGGTAATATTGATTTTCAATCTTGATATAATATTTATATTTATCTTGGTCTTTTAATTGTCAGGATGTTGATCTTGATTATGATCCATATTTGATGTTTATCATTTTGCAATCTTAATTTAATATTGATTTTGTTCATGATCATGATGTTGATCTTCATTTTAATCATGATTTCAATCTTTATCTTATGATATTCATCTTTATCTTCTTTTTAATCTTAATCTTAAACTCGATTTTGATCTTGTTTGTAAACTTGGTCTTCAATCTTGATATTGTTATTGATATTGATATTGATCTAATAATGATGAAAATTTTGAACTCGATTATGTTCTTTAATTGTTATTAATCTTATTATCATTCTTAATTATAACATTGATCTTATTCTTGATAATTATGTTCATTTTCATTTTTATCTCAGTTTTGATCTCAGATTTCAGTTTGAATCTTATAATCTTCAACTTTATCTTGCTCCTAATATTCATCTTAAACTCGATTTTGATCTATGTGGTAATATTGATTTTCAATCTTGATATAATATTTATATTTATCTTGATCTTTTAATGATCAGGATGTTGATCTTGATTATGATCCATATTTGATGTTTATCATTTTGCAATCTTAATTTAATATTGATTTTGTTCATGATTATGATGTTGATCTTCATTTTAATTATGATTTCAATCTTTATCTTATGATATTCATCTTTAACTTCTTTTTAATCTTAATCTTAAACTCGATTTTGATCTTGTTTGTAAACTTGGTCTTCAATCTTGATATTGTTATTGATATTGATATTGATCTAATAATGATGAAAATTTTGAACTCGATTATGTTCTTTAATTGTTATTAATCTTATTCTCATTCTTAATTATAACATTGATCTTATTCTTGATAATTATGTTCATTTTCATTTTTATCTCAGTTTTGATCTCAGATTTCAGTTTGAATCTTATAATCTTCAACTTTATCTTGCTCCTAATATTCATCTTAAACTCGATTTTGATCTATGTGGTAATATTGATTTTCAATCTTGATATTAATATTTATATTTATCTTGATCTTTTAATGATGAGGATGTTGATCTTGATTATGATCCATATTTGATATTTATCATTTTGCAATCTTAATATAATATTGATTTTGTTCATGATTATGATGTTGATCTTCATTTTAATCATGATTTCAAACTTCATCTTATGATATTTATCTTTATCTTCTTTTTAATCTAAATCTTAAACTCGATTTTGATCTTGTTTGTAAACTTGGTCTTCAATCTTGATGTTGTTATTGATATTGATATTGATCTAATAATGATGAAAATTTTGAACTCGATTATGTTCTTTAATTGTTATTAATCTTATTCTCATTCTTCATTATAACATTGATCTTATTCTTGATAATTATGTTCATTTTCATTTTTATCTCAGTTTTGATCTCAGATTTCAGTTTGAATCTTATAATCTTCAACTTTATCTTGCTCCTAATATTCATCTTAAACTCGATTTTGATCTATGTGGTAATATTGATTTTCAATCTTGATATTAATATTTAAATTTATCTTGATCTTTTAATGATGAGGATGTTGATCTTGATTATGATCCATATTTGATGTTTATCATTTCGCAATCTTAATATAATATTGATTTTGTTCATGATTATGATGTTGATCTTCATTTTAATCATGATTTCAATCTTTATCTTATGATATTCATCTTTATCTTCTTTTTAATCTTAATCTTAAACTCGATTTTGATCTTGTTTGTAAACTTGGTCTTCAATCTTGATATTGTTATTGATATTGATATTGATCTAATAATGATGAAAATTTTGAACTCGATTATGTTCTTTAATTGTTATTAATCTTATTCTCATTCTTAATTATAACATTGATCTTATTCTTGATAATTATGTTCATTTTCATTTTTATCTCAGTTTTGATCTCAGATTTCAGTTTGAATCTTATAATCTTCAACTTTATCTTGCTCCTAATATTCATCTTAAATTCGATTTTGATCTATGTGGTAATATTGATTTTCAATCTTGATATTAATATTTATATTTATCTTGATCTTTTAATGATGAGGATGTTGATCTTGATTATGATCCATATTTGATATTTATCATTTTGCAATCTTAATTTAATATTGATTTTGTTCATGATTATGATGTTGATCTTCATTTTAATTATGATTTCAATCTTTATCTTATGATATTCATCTTTAACTTCTTTTTAATCTTAATCTTAAACTCGATTTTGATCTTGTTTGTAAACTTGGTCTTCAATCTTGATATTGTTATTGATATTGATATTGATCTAATAATGATGAAAATTTTGAACTCGATTATGTTCTTTAATTGTTATTAATCTTATTCTCATTCTTCATTATAACATTGATCTTATTCTTGATAATTATGTTCATTTTCATTTTTATCTCAGTTTTGATCTCAAATTTCAGTTTGAATCTTATAATCTTCAACTTTATCTTGCTCCTAATATTCATCTTAAACTCGATTTTGATCTATGTGGTAATATTGATTTTCAATCTTGATATTAATATTTAAATTTATCTTGATCTTTTAATGATCAGGATGTTGATCTTGATTATGATCCATATTTGATGTTTATCATTTTGCAATCTTAATTTAATATTGATTTTGTTCATGATCATGATGTTGATCTACATTTTAATCATGATTTCAATCTTTATCTTATGATATTCATCTTTATCTTCTTTTTAATCTTAATCTTAAACTCGATTTTGATCTTGTTTGTAAACTTGGTCTTCAATCTTGATATTGTTATTGATATTGATATTGATCTAATAATGATGAAAATTTTGAACTCGATTATGTTCTTTAATTGTTATTAATCTTATTCTCATTCTTAATTATAACATTGATCTTATTCTTGATAATTATGTTCATTTTCATTTTTATCTCAGTTTTGATCTCAGATTTCAGTTTGAATATTATAATCTTCAACTTTATCTTGCTCCTAATATTCATCTTAAACTCAATTTTGATCTATGTGGTAATATTGATTTTCAATCTTGATATAATATTTATATTTATCTTGGTCTTTTAATTGTCAGGATGTTGATCTTGATTATGATCCATATTTGATGTTTATCATTTTGCAATCTTAATTTAATATTGATTTTGTTCATGATCATGATGTTGATCTACATTTTAATCATGATTTCAATCTTTATCTTATGATATTCATCTTTATCTTCTTTTTAATCTTAATCTTAAACTCGATTTTGATCTTGTTTGTAAACTTGGTCTTCAATCTTGATATTGTTATTGATATTGATATTGATCTAATAATGATGAAAATTTTGAACTCGATTATGTTCTTTAATTGTTATTAATCTTATTCTCATTCTTAATTATAACATTGATCTTATTCTTGATAATTATGTTCATTTTCATTTTTATCTCAGTTTTGATCTCAGATTTCAGTTTGAATCTTATAATCTTCAACTTTATCTTGCTCCTAATATTCATCTTAAACTCAATTTTGATCTATGTGGTAATATTGATTTTCAATCTTGATATAATATTTATATTTATCTTGGTCTTTTAATTGTCAGGATGTTGATCTTGATTATGATCCATATTTGATGTTTATCATTTTGCAATCTTAATTTAATATTGATTTTGTTCATGATCATGATGTTGATCTTCATTTTAATCATGATTTCAATCTTTATCTTATGATATTCATCTTTATCTTCTTTTTAATCTTAATCTTAAACTCGATTTTGATCTTGTTTGTAAACTTGGTCTTCAATCTTGATATTGTTATTGATATTGATATTGATCTAATAATGATGAAAATTTTGAACTCGATTATGTTCTTTAATTGTTATTAATCTTATTCTCATTCTTCATTATAACATTGATCTTATTCTTGATAATTATGTTCATTTTCATTTTTATCTCAGTTTTGATCTCAAATTTCAGTTTGAATCTTATAATCTTCAACTTTATCTTGCTCCTAATATTCATCTTAAACTCGATTTTGATCTATGTGGTAATATTGATTTTCAATCTTGATATTAATATTTAAATTTATCTTGATCTTTTAATGATCAGGATGTTGATCTTGATTATGATCCATATTTGATGTTTATCATTTTGCAATCTTAATATAATATTGATTTTGTTCATGATTATGATGTTGATCTTCATTTTAATCATGATTTCAAACTTCATCTTATGATATTTATCTTTATCTTCTTTTTAATCTAAATCTTAAACTCGATTTGGATCTTGTTTGTAAGCTTGGTCTTCAATCTTGATATTGTTATTGATATTGATATTGATCTAATAATGATGAAAATTTTGAACTCGATTATGTTCTTTAATTGTTATTAATCTTATTCTCATTCTTAATTATAACATTGATCTTATTCTTGATAATTATGTTCATTTTCATTTTTATCTCAGTTTTGATCTCAGATTTCAGTTTGAATCTTATAATCTTCAACTTTATCATGCTCCTAATATTCATCTTAAACTCAATTTTGATCTATGTGGTAATATTGATTTTCAATCTTGATATAATATTTATATTTATCTTGGTCTTTTAATTGTCAGGATGTTGATCTTGATTATGATCCATATTTGATGTTTATCATTTTGCAATCTTAATTTAATATTGATTTTGTTAATGATCATGATGTTGATCTTCATTTTAATCATGATTTCAATCTTTATCTTATGATATTCATCTTTATCTTCTTTTTAATCTTAATCTTAAACTCGATTTTAATCTTGTTTGTAAACTTGGTCTTCAATCTTGATATTGTTATTGATATTGATATTGATCTAATAATGATGAAAATTTTGAACTCGATTATGTTCTTTAATTGTTATTAATCTTATTCTCATTCTTCATTATAACATTGATCTTATTCTTGATAATTATGTTCATTTTCATTTTTATCTCAGTTTTGATCTCAAATTTCAGTTTGAATCTTATAATCTTCAACTTTATCTTGCTCCTAATATTCATCTTAAACTCGATTTTGATCTATGTGGTAATATTGATTTTCAATCTTGATATTAATATTTAAATTTATCTTGATCTTTTAATGATCAGGATGTTGATCTTGATTATGATCCATATTTGATGTTTATCATTTTGCAATCTTAATATAATATTGATTTTGTTCATGATTATGATGTTGATCTTCATTTTAATCATGATTTCAAACTTCATCTTATGATATTTATCTTTATCTTCTTTTTAATCTAAATCTTAAACTCGATTTGGATCTTGTTTGTAAGCTTGGTCTTCAATCTTGATATTGTTATTGATATTGATATTGATCTAATAATGATGAAAATTTTGAACTCGATTATGTTCTTTAATTGTTATTAATCTTATTCTCATTCTTAATTATAACATTGATCTTATTCTTGATAATTATGTTCATTTTCATTTTTATCTCAGTTTTGATCTCAGATTTCAGTTTGAATCTTATAATCTTCAACTTTATCTTGCTCCTAATATTCATCTTAAACTCAATTTTGATCTATGTGGTAATATTGATTTTCAATCTTGATATAATATTTATATTTATCTTGGTCTTTTAATTGTCAGGATGTTGATCTTGATTATGATCCATATTTGATGTTTATCATTTTGCAATCTTAATTTAATATTGATTTTGTTCATGATCATGATGTTGATCTTCATTTTAATCATGATTTCAATCTTTATCTTATGATATTCATCTTTATCTTCTTTTTAATCTTAATCTTAAACTCGATTTTGATCTTGTTTGTAAACTTGGTCTTCAATCTTGATATTGTTATTGATATTGATATTGATCTAATAATGATGAAAATTTTGAACTCGATTATGTTCTTTAATTGTTATTAATCTTATTCTCATTCTTCATTATAACACTGATCTTATTCTTGATAATTATGTTCATTTTCATTTTTATCTCAGTTTTGATCTCAAATTTCAGTTTGAATCTTATAATCTTCAACTTTATCTTGCTCCTAATATTCATCTTAAACTCGATTTTGATCTATGTGGTAATATTGATTTTCAATCTTGATATTAATATTTAAATTTATCTTGATCTTTTAATGATCAGGATGTTGATCTTGATTATGATCCATATTTGATGTTTATCATTTTGCAATCTTAATATAATATTGATTTTGTTCATGATTATGATGTTGATCTTCATTTTAATCATGATTTCAAACTTCATCTTATGATATTTATCTTTATCTTCTTTTTAATCTAAATCTTAAACTCGATTTGGATCTTGTTTGTAAGCTTGGTCTTCAATCTTGATATTGTTATTGATATTGATATTGATCTAATAATGATGAAAATTTTTAACTCGATTATGATCTTTAATAGTTATTAATCTTATTCTCATTCTTCATTATAACATTGATCTTATTCTTGATAATTATGTTCATTTTCATTTTTATCTCAGTTTTGATCTCAGATTTCAGTTTGAATCTTATAATCTTCAACTTTATCTTGCTCCTAATATTCATCTTAAACTCAATTTTGATCTATGTGGTAATATTGATTTTCAATCTTGATATAATATTTATATTTATCTTGGTCTTTTAATTGTCAGGATGTTGATCTTGATTATGATCCATATTTGATGTTTATCATTTTGCAATCTTAATTTAATATTGATTTTGTTCATGATCATGATGTTGATCTTCATTTTAATCATGATTTCAATCTTTATCTTATGATATTCATCTTTATCTTCTTTTTAATCTTAATCTTAAACTCGATTTTGATCTTGTTTGTAAACTTGGTCTTCAATCTTGATATTGTTATTGATATTGATATTGATCTAATAATGATGAAAATTTTGAACTCGATTATGTTCTTTAATTGTTATTAATCTTATTATCATTCTTAATTATAACATTGATCTTATTCTTGATAATTATGTTCATTTTCATTTTTATCTCAGTTTTGATCTCAGATTTCAGTTTGAATCTTATACTCTTCAACTTTATCTTGCTCCTAATATTCATCTTAAACTCGATTTTGATCTATGTGGTAATATTGATTTTCAATCTTGATATAATATTTATATTTATCTTGATCTTTTAATGATGAGGATGTTGATCTTGATTATGATCCATATTTGATGTTTATCATTTTGCAATCTTAATATAATATTGATTTTGTTCATGATTATGATGTTGATCTTCATTTTAATCATGATTTCAAACTTCATCTTATGATATTTATCTTTATCTTCTTTTTAATCTAAATCTTAAACTCGATTTTGATCTTGTTTGTAAACTTGGTCTTCAATCTTGATGTTGTTATTGATATTGATATTGATCTAATAATGATGAAAATTTTGAACTCGATTATGTTCTTTAATTGTTATTAATCTTATTCTCATTCTTCATTATAACATTGATCTTATTCTTGATAATTATGTTCATTTTCATTTTTATCTCAGTTTTGATCTCAAATTTCAGTTTGAATCTTATAATCTTCAACTTTATCTTGCTCCTAATATTCATCTTAAACTCGATTTTGATCTATGTGGTAATATTGATTTTCAATCTTGATATTAATATTTAAATTTATCTTGATCTTTTAATGATCAGGATGTTGATCTTGATTATGATCCATATTTGATGTTTATCATTTTGCAATCTTAATATAATATTGATTTTGTTCATGATTATGATGTTGATCTTCATTTTAATCATGATTTCAAACTTCATCTTATGATATTTATCTTTATCTTCTTTTTAATCTAAATCTTAAACTCGATTTGGATCTTGTTTGTAAGCTTGGTCTTCAATCTTGATATTGTTATTGATATTGATATTGATCTAATAATGATGAAAATTTTTAACTCGATTATGATCTTTAATAGTTATTAATCTTATTCTCATTCTTCATTATAACATTGATCTTATTCTTGATAATTATGTTCATTTTCATTTTTATCTCAGTTTTGATCTCAGATTTCAGTTTGAATCTTATAATCTTCAACTTTATCTTGCTCCTAATATTCATCTTAAACTCAATTTTGATCTATGTGGTAATATTGATTTTCAATCTTGATATAATATTTATATTTATCTTGGTCTTTTAATTGTCAGGATGTTGATCTTGATTATGATCCATATTTGATGTTTATCATTTTGCAATCTTAATTTAATATTGATTTTGTTCATGATCATGATGTTGATCTTCATTTTAATCATGATTTCAATCTTTATCTTATGATATTCATCTTTATCTTCTTTTTAATCTTAATCTTAAACTCGATTTTGATCTTGTTTGTAAACTTGGTCTTCAATCTTGATATTGTTATTGATATTGATATTGATCTAATAATGATGAAAATTTTGAACTCGATTATGTTCTTTAATTGTTATTAATCTTATTATCATTCTTAATTATAACATTGATCTTATTCTTGATAATTATGTTCATTTTCATTTTTATCTCAATTTTGATCTCAGATTTCAGTTTGAATCTTATAATCTTCAACTTTATCTTGCTCCTAATATTCATCTTAAACTCGATTTTGATCTATGTGGTAATATTGATTTTCAATCTTGATATAATATTTATATTTATCTTGATCTTTTAATGATCAGGATGTTGATCTTGATTATGATCCATATTTGATGTTTATCATTTTGCAATCTTAATTTAATATTGATTTTGTTCATGATTATGATGTTGATCTTCATTTTAATTATGATTTCAATCTTTATCTTATGATATTCATCTTTAACTTCTTTTTAATCTTAATCTTAAACTCGATTTTGATCTTGTTTGTAAACTTGGTCTTCAATCTTGATATTGTTATTGATATTGATATTGATCTAATAATGATGAAAATTTTGAACTCGATTATGTTCTTTAATTGTTATTAATCTTATTCTCATTCTTAATTATAACATTGATCTTATTCTTGATAATTATGTTCATTTTCATTTTTATCTCAGTTTTGATCTCAGATTTCAGTTTGAATCTTATAATCTTCAACTTTATCTTGCTCCTAATATTCATCTTAAACTCAATTTTGATCTATGTGGTAATATTGATTTTCAATCTTGATATAATATTTATATTTATCTTGGTCTTTTAATTGTCAGGATGTTGATCTTGATTATGATCCATATTTGATGTTTATCATTTTGCAATCTTAATTTAATATTGATTTTGTTCATGATCATGATGTTGATCTTCATTTTAATCATGATTTCAATCTTTATCTTATGATATTCATCTTTATCTTCTTTTTAATCTTAATCTTAAACTCGATTTTGATCTTGTTTGTAAACTTGGTCTTCAATCTTGATATTGTTATTGATATTGATATTGATCTAATAATGATGAAAATTTTGAACTCGATTATGTTCTTTAATTGTTATTAATCTTATTATCATTCTTAATTATAACATTGATCTTATTCTTGATAATTATGTTCATTTTCATTTTTATCTCAATTTTGATCTCAGATTTCAGTTTGAATCTTATAATCTTCAACTTTATCTTGCTCCTAATATTCATCTTAAACTCGATTTTGATCTATGTGGTAATATTGATTTTCAATCTTGATATAATATTTATATTTATCTTGATCTTTTAATGATCAGGATGTTGATCTTGATTATGATCCATATTTGATGTTTATCATTTTGCAATCTTAATTTAATATTGATTTTGTTCATGATTATGATGTTGATCTTCATTTTAATTATGATTTCAATCTTTATCTTATGATATTCATCTTTAACTTCTTTTTAATCTTAATCTTAAACTCGATTTTGATCTTGTTTGTAAACTTGGTCTTCAATCTTGATATTGTTATTGATATTGATATTGATCTAATAATGATGAAAATTTTGAACTCGATTATGTTCTTTAATTGTTATTAATCTTATTCTCATTCTTAATTATAACATTGATCTTATTCTTGATAATTATGTTCATTTTCATTTTTATCTCAGTTTTGATCTCAGATTTCAGTTTGAATCTTATAATCTTCAACTTTATCTTGCTCCTAATATTCATCTTAAATTCGATTTTGATCTATGTGGTAATATTGATTTTCAATCTTGATATTAATATTTATATTTATCTTGATCTTTTAATGATGAGGATGTTGATCTTGATTATGATCCATATTTGATATTTATCATTTTGCAATCTTAATATAATATTGATTTTGTTCATGATTATGATGTTGATCTTCATTTTAATCATGATTTCAAACTTCATCTTATGATATTTATCTTTATCTTCTTTTTAATCTAAATCTTAAACTCGATTTTGATCTTGTTTGTAAACTTGGTCTTCAATCTTGATGTTGTTATTGATATTGATATTGATCTAATAATGATGAAAATTTTGAACTCGATTATGTTCTTTAATTGTTATTAATCTTATTCTCATTCTTCATTATAACATTGATCTTATTCTTGATAATTATGTTCATTTTCTTTTTTATCTCAGTTTTGATCTCAAATTTCAGTTTGAATCTTATAATCTTCAACTTTATCTTGCTCCTAATATTCATCTTAAACTCGATTTTGATCTATGTGGTAATATTGATTTTCAATCTTGATATTAATATTTAAATTTATCTTGATCTTTTAATGATCAGGATGTTGATCTTGATTATGATCCATATTTGATGTTTATCATTTTGCAATCTTAATATAATATTGATTTTGTTCATGATTATGATGTTGATCTTCATTTTAATCATGATTTCAAACTTCATCTTATGATATTTATCTTTATCTTCTTTTTAATCTTAATATTAAACTCGATTTGGATCTTGTTTGTAAGCTTGGTCTTCAATCTTGATATTGTTATTGATATTGATATTGATCTAATAATGATGAAAATTTTTAACTCGATTATGATCTTTAATAGTTATTAATCTTATTCTCATTCTTCATTATAACATTGATCTTATTCTTGATAATTATGTTCATTTTCATTTTTATCTCAGTTTTGATCTCAGATTTCAGTTTGAATATTATAATCTTCAACTTTATCTTGCTCCTAATATTCATCTTAAACTCAATTTTGATCTATGTGGTAATATTGATTTTCAATCTTGATATAATATTTATATTTATCTTGGTCTTTTAATTGTCAGGATGTTGATCTTGATTATGATCCATATTTGATGTTTATCATTTTGCAATCTTAATTTAATATTGATTTTGTTCATGATCATGATGTTGATCTTCATTTTAATCATGATTTCAATCTTTATCTTATGATATTCATCTTTATCTTCTTTTTAATCTTAATCTTAAACTCGATTTTGATCTTGTTTGTAAACTTGGTCTTCAATCTTGATATTGTTATTGATATTGATATTGATCTAATAATGATGAAAATTTTGAACTCGATTATGTTCTTTAATTGTTATTAATCTTATTATCATTCTTAATTATAACATTGATCTTATTCTTGATAATTATGTTCATTTTCATTTTTATCTCAGTTTTGATCTCAGATTTCAGTTTGAATCTTATACTCTTCAACTTTATCTTGCTCCTAATATTCATCTTAAACTCGATTTTGATCTATGTGGTAATATTGATTTTCAATCTTGATATAATATTTATATTTATCTTGATCTTTTAATGATGAGGATGTTGATCTTGATTATGATCCATATTTGATGTTTATCATTTTGCAATCTTAATATAATATTGATTTTGTTCATGATTATGATGTTGATCTTCATTTTAATCATGATTTCAAACTTCATCTTATGATATTTATCTTTATCTTCTTTTTAATCTAAATCTTAAACTCGATTTGGATCTTGTTTGTAAGCTTGGTCTTCAATCTTGATATTGTTATTGATATTGATATTGATCTAATAATGATGAAAATTTTTAACTCGATTATGATCTTTAATAGTTATTAATCTTATTCTCATTCTTCATTATAACATTGATCTTATTCTTGATAATTATGTTCATTTTCATTTTTATCTCAGTTTTGATCTCAGATTTCAGTTTGAATCTTATAATCTTCAACTTTATCTTGCTCCTAATAATCATCTTAAACTCAATTTTGATCTATGTGGTAATATTGATTTTCAATCTTGATATAATATTTATATTTATCTTGGTCTTTTAATTGTCAGGATGTTGATCTTGATTATGATCCATATTTGATGTTTATCATTTTGCAATCTTAATTTAATATTGATTTTGTTCATGATCATGATGTTGATCTTCATTTTAATCATGATTTCAATCTTTATCTTATGATATTCATCTTTATCTTCTTTTTAATCTTAATCTTAAACTCGATTTTGATCTTGTTTGTAAACTTGGTCTTCAATCTTGATATTGTTATTGATATTGATATTGATCTAATAATGATGAAAATTTTGAACTCGATTATGTTCTTTAATTGTTATTAATCTTATTATCGTTCTTAATTATAACATTGATCTTATTCTTGATAATTATGTTCATTTTCATTTTTATCTCAGTTTTGATCTCAGATTTCAGTTTGAATCTTATAATCTTCAACTTTATCTTGCCCCTAATATTCATCTTAAACACGATTTTGATCTATGTGGTAATATTGATTTTCAATCTTGATATAATATTTATATTTATCTTGATCTTTTAATGATCAGGATGTTGATCTTGATTATGATCCATATTTGATGTTTATCATTTTGCAATCTTAATTTAATATTGATTTTGTTCATGATCATGATGTTGATCTTCATTTTAATCATGATTTCAATCTTTATCTTATGATATTCATCTTTATCTTCTTTTTAATCTTAATCTTAAACTCGATTTTGATCTTGTTTGTAAACTTGGTCTTCAATCTTGATATTGTTATTGATATTGATATTGATCTAATAATGATGAAAATTTTGAACTCGATTATGTTCTTTAATTGTTATTAATCTTATTATCGTTCTTAATTATAACATTGATCTTATTCTTGATAATTATGTTCATTTTCATTTTTATCTCAGTTTTGATCTCAGATTTCAGTTTGAATCTTATAATCTTCAACTTTATCTTGCCCCTAATATTCATCTTAAACACGATTTTGATCTATGTGGTAATATTGATTTTCAATCTTGATATAATATTTATATTTATCTTGATCTTTTAATGATCAGGATGTTGATCTTGATTATGATCCATATTTGATGTTTATCATTTTGCAATCTTAATTTAATATTGATTTTGTTCATGATTATGATGTTGATCTTCATTTTAATTATGATTTCAATCTTTATCTTATGATATTCATCTTTAACTTCTTTTTAATCTTAATCTTAAACTCGATTTTGATCTTGTTTGTAAACTTGGTCTTCAATCTTGATATTGTTATTGATATTGATATTGATCTAAAAATGATGAAAATTTTGAACTCGATTATGTTCTTTAATTGTTATTAATCTTATTCTCATTCTTAATTATAACATTGATCTTATTCTTGATAATTATGTTCATTTTCATTTTTATCTCAGTTTTGATCTCAGATTTCAGTTTGAATCTTATAATCTTCAACTTTATCTCGCTCCTAATATTCATCTTAAACTCGATTTTGATCTATGTGGTAATATTGATTTTCAATCTTGATATTAATATTTATATTTATCTTGATCTTTTAATGATGAGGATGTTGATCTTGATTATAATCCATATTTGATATTTATCATTTTGCAATCTTAATATAATATTGATTTTGTTCATGATTATGATGTTGATCTTCATTTTAATCATGATTTCAAACTTCATCTTATGATATTTATCTTTATCTTCTTTTTAATCTAAATCTTAAACTCGATTTTGATCTTGTTTGTAAACTTGGTCTTCAATCTTGATGTTGTTATTGATATTGATATTGATCTAATAAAGATGAAAATTTTGAACTCGATTATGTTCTTTAATTGTTATTAATCTTATTCTCATTCTTCATTATAACATTGATCTTATTCTTGATAATTATGTTCATTTTCATTTTTATCTCAGTTTTGATCTCAGATTTCAGTTTGAATCTTATAATCTTCAACTTTATCTTGCTCCTAATATTCATCTTAAACTCGATTTTGATCTATGTGGTAATATTGATTTTCAATCTTGATATTAATATTTAAATTTATCTTGATCTTTTAATGATGAGGATGTTGATCTTGATTATGATCCATATTTGATGTTTATCATTTTGCAATCTTAATATAATATTGATTTTGTTCATGATTATGATGTTGATCTTCATTTTAATCATGATTTCAAACTTCATCTTATGATATTTATCTTTATCTTCTTTTTAATCTTAATATTAAACTCGATTTGGATCTTGTTTGTAAACTTGGTCTTCAATCTTGATATTGTTATTGATATTGATATTGATCTAATAATGATGAAAATTTTTAACTCGATTATGATCTTTAATAGTTATTAATCTTATTCTCATTCTTAATTACAACATTGATCATTTTCTTGATAATTATGTACATTTTCTTTTTATCTCAGTTTTGATCTCAGATTTTAGTTTTAATCTAATAATCTTCAATTTTATCTTACTCCTAATATTCATCTTAAACTCGATTTTGATCTATGTGGTAATATTGATTTTCAATCTTGATATAATATTTATATTTATCTTGGTCTTTTAATGATCAGGATGTTGATCTTGATTATGATCCATATTTGATGTTTATCATTTTGCAATCTTAATTTAATATTGATTTTGTTCATGATCATGATGTTGATCTTCATTTTAATCATGATTTCAATCTTTATCTTATGATATTCATCTTTATCTTCTTTTTAATCTTAATCTTAAACTCGATTTTGATCTTGTTTGTAAACTTGGTCTTCAATCTTGATATTGTTATTGATATTGATATTGATCTAATAATGATGAAAATTTTGAACTCGATTATGTTCTTTTTATTTTTATTAATCTTATTCTCATTCTTAATTATAACATTGATCTTATTCTTGATAATTATGTTCATTTTCATTTTTATCTCAGTTTTGATCTCAGATTTCAGTTTGAATCTTATAATCTTCAACTTTATCTTGCTCCTAATATTCATCTTAAACTCGATTTTGATCTATGTGGTAATATTGATTTTCAATCTTGATATAATATTTATATTTATCTTGATCTTTTAATGATCAGGATGTTGATCTTGATTATGATCCATATTTGATGTTTATCATTTTGCAATCTTAATTTAATATTGATTTTGTTCATGATTATGATGTTGATCTTCATTTTAATTATGATTTCAATCTTTATCTTATGATATTCATCTTTAACTTCTTTTTAATCTTAATCTTAAACTCGATTTTGATCTTGTTTGTAAACTTGGTCTTCAATCTTGATATTGTTATTGATATTGATATTGATCTAATAATGATGAAAATTTTGAACTCGATTATGTTCTTTAATTGTTATTAATCTTATTATCATTCTTAATTATAACATTGATCTTATTCTTGATAATTATGTTCATTTTCATTTTTATCTCAGTTTTGATCTCAGATTTCAGTTTGAATCTTATAATCTTCAACTTTATCTTGCTCCTAATATTCATCTTAAACTCGATTTTGATCTATGTGGTAATATTGATTTTCAATCTTGATATAATATTTATATTTATCTTGATCTTTTAATGATCAGGATGTTGATCTTGATTATGATCCATATTTGATGTTTATCATTTTGCAATCTTAATTTAATATTGATTTTGTTCATGATTATGATGTTGATCTTCATTTTAATTATGATTTCAATCTTTATCTTATGATATTCATCTTTAACTTCTTTTTAATCTTAATCTTAAACTCGATTTTGATCTTGTTTGTAAACTTGGTCTTCAATCTTGATATTGTTATTGATATTGATATTGATCTAATAATGATGAAAATTTTGAACTCGATTATGTTCTTTAATTGTTATTAATCTTATTCTCATTCTTAATTATAACATTGATCTTATTCTTGATAATTATGTTCATTTTCATTTTTATCTCAGTTTTGATCTCAGATTTCAGTTTGAATCTTATAATCTTCAACTTTATCTTGCTCCTAATATTCATCTTAAACTCGATTTTGATCTATGTGGTAATATTGATTTTCAATCTTGATATTAATATTTAAATTTATCTTGATCTTTTAATCATCAGGATGTTGATCTTGATTATGATCCATATTTGATATTTATCATTTTGCAATCTTAATATAATATTGATTTTGTTCATGATTATGATGTTGATCTTCATTTTAATCATGATTTCAAACTTCATCTTATGATATTTATCTTTATCTTCTTTTTAATCTAAATTTAAACTCGATTTTGATCTTGTTTGTAAACTTGGTCTTCAATCTTGATGTTGTTATTGATATTGATATTGATCTAATAATGATGAAAATTTTGAACTCGATTATGTTCTTTAATTGTTATTAATCTTATTCTCATTCTTCATTATAACATTGATCTTATTCTTGATAATTATGTTCATTTTCATTTTTATCTCAATTTTGATCTCATATTTCAGTTTGAATCTTATAATCTTCAACTTTATCTTGCTCCTAATATTCATCTTAAACTCGATTTTGATCTATGTGGTAATATTGATTTTCAATCTTGATATTAATATTTAAATTTATCTTGATCTTTTAATGATGAGGATGTTGATCTTGATTATGATCCATATTTGATGTTTATCATTTTGCAATCTTAATATAATATTGATTTTGTTCATGATTATGATGTTGATCTTCATTTTAATCATGATTTCAAACTTCATCTTATGATATTTATCTTTATCTTCTTTTTAATCTTAATATTAAACTCGATTTTGATCTTGTTTGTAAACTTGGTCTTCAATCTTGATATTGTTATTGATATTGATATTGATCTAATAATGATGAAAATTTTGAACTCGATTATGTTCTTTAATTGTTATTAATCTTATTCTCATTCTTAATTACAACATTGATCTTATTCTTGATAATTATGTTCATTTTCATTTTTATCTCAGTTTTGATCTCAGATTTCAGTTTGAATCTTATAATCTTCAACTTTATCTTGCTCCTAATATTCATCTTAAACTCGATTTTGATCTATGTGATAATATTGATTTTCAATCTTGATATTAATATTTAAATTTATCTTGATCTTTTAATGATGAGGATGTTGATCTTGATTATGATCCATATTTGATGTTTATCATTTTGCAATCTTAATATAATATTGATTTTGTTCATGATTATGATGTTGATCTTCATTTTAATCATGATTTCAAACTTCATCTTATGATATTTATCTTTATCTTCTTTTTAATCTAAATCTTAAACTCGATTTTGATCTTGTTTGTAAACTTGGTCTTCAATCTTGATGTTGTTATTGATATTGATATTGATCTAATAATGATGAAAATTTTGAACTCGATTATGTTCTTTAATTGTTATTAATCTTATTATCATTCTTCATTTTAACATTGATCTTATTCTTGATAATTATGTTCATTTTCATTTTTATCTCAGTTTTGATCTCAGATTTCAGTTTGAATCTTATAATCTTCAACTTTATCTTGCTCCTAATATTCATCTTAAACTCGATTTTGATCTATGTGGTAATATTGATTTTCAATCTTGATATTAATATTTATATTTATCTTGATCTTTTAATGATGAGGATGTTGATCTTGATTATGATCCATATTTGATGTTTATCATTTTGCAATCTTAATATAATATTGATTTTGTTCATGATTATGATGTTGATCTTCATTTTAATCATGATTTCAAACTTCATCTTATGATATTTATCTTTATCTTCTTTTTAATCTAAATCTTAAACTCGATTTTGATCTTGTTTGTAAACTTGGTCTTCAATCTTGATGTTGTTATTGATATTGATATTGATCTAATAATGATGAAAATTTTGAACTCGATTATGTTCTTTAATTGTTATTAATCTTATTATCATTCTTCATTATAACATTGATCTTATTCTTGATAATTATGTTCATTTTCATTTTTATCTCAGTTTTGATCTCAGATTTCAGTTTGAATCTTATAATCTTCAACTTTATCTTGCTCCTAATATCCATCTTAAACTCGATTTTGATCTATGTGGTAATATTGATTTTCAATCTTGATATAATATTTATATTTATCTTGATCTTTTAATGATCAGGATGTTGATCTTGATTATGATCCATATTTGATGTTTATCATTTTGCAATCTTAATTTAATATTGATTTTGTTCATGATTATGATGTTGATCTTCATTTTAATCATGATTTCAATCTTTATCTTATGATATTCATCTTTATCTTCTTTTTAATCTTAATCTTAAACTCGATTTTGATCTTGTTTGTAAACTTGGTCTTCAATCTTGATATTGTTATTGATATTGATATTGATCTAATAATGATGAAAATTTTGAACTCGATTATGTTCTTTAATTGTTATTAATCTTATTCTCATTCTTAATTATAACATTGATCTTATTCTTGATAATTATGTTCATTTTCATTTTTATCTCAGTTTTGATCTCAGATTTCAGTTCGAATCTTATAATCTTCAACTTTATCTTGCTCCTAATATTCATCTTAAACTCGATTTTGATCTATGTGGTAATATTGATTTTCAATCTTGATATTAATATTTAAATTTATCTTGATCTTTTAATGATGAGGATGTTGATCTTGATTATGATCCATATTTGATATTTATCATTTTGCAATCTTAATATAATATTGATTTTGTTCATGATTATGATGTTGATCTTCATTTTAATCATGATTTCAAACTTCATCTTATGATATTTATCTTTATCTTCTTTTTAATCTAAATCTTAAACCTGATTTTGATCTTGTTTGTAAACTTGGTCTTCAATCTTGATGTTGTTATTGATATTGATATTGATCTAATAATGATGAAAATTTTGAACTCGATTATGTTCTTTAATTGTTATTAATCTTATTCTCATTCTTCATTATAACATTGATCTTATTCTTGATAATTATGTTCATTTTCATTTTTATCTCAGTTTTGATCTCTGATTTCAGTTTGAATCTTATAATCTTCAACTTTATCTTGCTCCTAATATTCATCTTAAACTCGATTTTGATCTATGTGGTAATATTGATTTTCAATCTTGATATTAATATTTAAATTTATCTTGATCTTTTAATGATGAGGATGTTGATCTTGATTATGATCCATATTTGATGTTTATCATTTTGCAATCTTAATATAATATTGATTTTGTTCATGATTATGATGTTGATCTTCATTTTAATCATGATTTCAAACTTCATCTTATGATATTTATCTTTATCTTCTTTTTAATCTTAATATTAAACTCGATTTTGATCTTGTTTGTAAACTTGGTCTTCAATCTTGATATTGTTATTGATATTGATATTGATCTAATAATGATGAAAATTTTGAACTCGATTATGTTCTTTAATTGTTATTAATCTTATTCTCATTCTTAATTACAACATTGATCTTATTCTTGATAATTATGTTCATTTTCATTTTTATCTCAGTTTTGATCTCAGATTTTAGTTTTAATCTAATAATCTTCAATTTTATCTTACTCCTAATATTCATCTTAAACTCGATTTTGATCTATGTGGTAATATTGATTTTCAATCTTGATATAATATTTATATTTATCTTGATCTTTTAATGATCAGGATGTTGATCTTGATTATGATCCATATTTGATGTTTATCATTTTGCAATCTTAATTTAATTTTGATTTTGTTCATGATTATGATGTTGATCTTCATTTTAATTATGATTTCAATCTTTATCTTATGATATTCATCTTTAACTTCTTTTTAATCTTAATCTTAAACTCGATTTTGATCTTGTTTGTAAACTTGGTCTTCAATCTTGATATTGTTATTGATATTGATATTGATCTAATAATGATGAAAATTTTGAACTCGATTATGTTCTTTAATTGTTATTAATCTTATTCTCATTCTTAATTATAACATTGATCTTATTCTTGATAATTATGTTCATTTTCATTTTTATCTCAGTTTTGATCTCAGATTTCAGTTTGAATCTTATAATCTTCAACTTTATCTTGCTCCTAATATTCATCTTAAACTCGATTTTGATCTATGTGGTAATATTGATTTTCAATCTTGATATTAATATTTAAATTTATCTTGATCTTTTAATGATGAGGATGTTGATCTTGATTATGATCCATATTTGATGTTTATCATTTTGCAATCTTAATATAATATTGATTTTGTTCATGATTATGATGTTGATCTTCATTTTAATCATGATTTCAAACTTCATCTTATGATATTTATCTTTATCTTCTTTTTAATCTAAATCTTAAACTCGATTTTGATCTTGTTTGTAAACTTGGTCTTCAATCTTGATGTTGTTATTGATATTGATATTGATCTAATAATGATGAAAATTTTGAACTCGATTATGTTCTTTAATTGTTATTAATCTTATTCTCATTCTTCATTATAACATTGATCTTATTCTTGATAATTATGTTCATTTTCATTTTTATCTCAGTTTTGATCTCAGATTTCAGTTTGAATCTTATAATCTTCAACTTTATCTTGCTCCTAATATTCATCTTAAACTCGATTTTGATCTATGTGGTAATATTAATTTTCAATCTTGATATTAATATTTAAATTTATCTTGATCTTTTAATGATGAGGATGTTGATCTTGATTATGATCCATATTTGATTTTTATCATTTTGCAATCTTAATATAATATTGATTTTGTTCATGATTATGATGTTGATCTTCATTTTAATCATGATTTCAAACTTCATCTTATGATATTTATCTTTATCTTCTTTTTAATCTTAATATTAAACTCGATTTGGATCTTGTTTGTAAACTTGGTCTTCAATCTTGATATTGTTATTGATATTGATATTGATCTAATAATGATGAAAATTTTTAACTCGATTATGATCTTTAATAGTTATTAATCTTATTCTCATTCTTAATTACAACATTGATCTTATTCTTGATAATTATGTACATTTTCTTTTTATCTCAGTTTTGATCTCAGATTTTAGTTTTAATCTAATAATCTTCAATTTTATCTTACTCCTAATATTCATCTTAAACTCGATTTTGATCTATGTGGTAATATTGATTTTCAATCTTGATATAATATTTATATTTATCTTGGTCTTTTAATGATCAGGATGTTGATCTTGATTATGATCCATATTTGATGTTTATCATTTTGCAATCTTAATTTAATATTGATTTTGTTCATGATCATGATGTTGATCTTGATTTTAATTATGATTTCAATCTTTATCTTATGATATTCATCTTTATCTTCTTTTTAATCTTAATCTTAAACTCGATTTTGATCTTGTTTGTAAACTTGGTCTTCAATCTTGATATTGTTATTGATATTGATATTGATCTAATAATGATGAAAATTTTGAACTCGATTATGTTCTTTAATTGTTATTAATCTTATTATCATTCTTAATTATAACATTGATCTTATTCTTGATAATTATGTTCAGTTTCATTTTTATCTCAGTTTTGATCTCAGATTTCAGTTTGAATCTTATAATCTTCAACTTTATCTTGCTCCTAATATTCATCTTAAACTCGATTTTGATCTATGTGGTAATATTGATTTTCAATCTTGATATAATATTTATATTTATCTTGATCTTTTAAAGATCAGGATGTTGATCTTGATTATGATCCATATTTGATGTTTATCATTTTGCAATCTTAATTTAATATTGATTTTGTTCATGATTATGATGTTGATCTTCATTTTAATTATGATTTCAATCTTTATCTTATGATATTCATCTTTAACTTCTTTTTAATCTTAATCTTAAACTCGATTTTGATCTTGTTTGTAAACTTGGTCTTCAATCTTGATATTGTTATTGATATTGATATTGATCTAATAATGATGAAAATTTTGAACTCGATTATGTTCTTTAATTGTTATTAATCTTATTCTCATTCTTAATTATAACATTGATCTTATTCTTGATAATTATGTTCATTTTCATTTTTATCTCAGTTTTGATCTCAGATTTCAGTTTGAATCTTATAATCTTCAACTTTATCTTGCTCCTAATATTCATCTTAAACTCGATTTTGATCTATGTGATAATATTGATTTTCAATCTTGATATTAATATTTAAATTTATCTTGATCTTTTAATGATGAGGATGTTGATCTTGATTATGATCCATATTTGATGTTTATCATTTTGCAATCTTAATATAATATTGATTTTGTTCATGATTATGATGTTGATCTTCATTTTAATCATGATTTCAAACTTCATCTTATGATATTTATCTTTATCTTCTTTTTAATCTAAATATTAAACTCGATTTTGATCTTGTTTGTAAACTTGGTCTTCAATCTTGATGTTGTTATTGATATTGATATTGATCTAATAATGATGAAAATTTTGAACTCGATTATGTTCTTTAATTGTTATTAATCTTATTCTCATTCTTCATTATAACATTGATCTTATTCTTGATAATTATGTTCATTTTCATTTTTATCTCAGTTTTGATCTCAGATTTCAGTTTGAATCTTATAATCTTCAACTTTATCTTGCTCCTAATATTCATCTTAAACTCGATTTTGATCTATGTGATAATATTGATTTTCAATCTTGATATTAATATTTAAATTTATCTTGATCTTTTAATGATGAGGATGTTGATCTTGATTATGATCCATATTTGATGTTTATCATTTTGCAATCTTAATTTAATATTGATTTTGTTCATGATTATGATGTTGATCTTCATTTTAATTATGATTTCAATCTTTATCTTATGATATTCATCTTTAACTTCTTTTTAATCTTAATCTTAAACTCGATTTTGATCTTGTTTGTAAACTTGGTCTTCAATCTTGATATTGTTATTGATATGGATATTGATCTAATAATGATGAAAATTTTGAACTCGATTATGTTCTTTAATTGTTATTAATCTTATTCTCATTCTTAATTATAACATTGATCTTATTCTTGATAATTATGTTCATTTTCATTTTTATCTTAGTTTTGATCTCAGATTTCAGTTTGAATCTTATAATCTTCAACTTTATCTTGCTCCTAATATTCATCTTAAACTCGATTTTGATCTATGTGGTAATATTGATTTTCAATCTTGATATTAATATTTAAATTTATCTTGATCTTTTAATGATGAGGATGTTGATCTTGATTATGATCCATATTTGATGTTTATCATTTTGCAATCTTAATATAATATTGATTTTGTTCATGATTATGATGTTGATCTTCATTTTAATCATGATTTCAAACTTCATCTTATGATATTTATCTTTATCTTCTTTTTAATCTAAATCTTAAACTCGATTTTGATCTTGTTTGTAAACTTGGTCTTCAATCTTGATGTTGTTATTGATATTGATATTGATCTAATAATGATGAAAATTTTGAACTCGATTATGTTCTTTAATTGTTATTAATCTTATTCTCATTCTTCATTATAACATTGATCTTATTCTTGATAATTATGTTCATTTTCATTTTTATCTCAGTTTTGATCTCAGATTTCAGTTTGAATCTTATAATCTTCAACTTTATCTTGCTCCTAATATTCATCTTAAACTCGATTTTGATCTATGTGGTAATATTGATTTTCAATCTTGATATTAATATTTAAATTTATCTTGATCTTTTAATGATGAGGATGTTGATCTTGATTATGATCCATATTTGATGTTTATCATTTTGCAATCTTAATATAATATTGATTTTGTTCATGATTATGATGTTGATCTTCATTTTAATCATGATTTCAAACTTCATCTTATGATATTTATCTTTATCTTCTTTTTAATCTTAATCTTAAACTCGATTTGGATCTTGTTTGTAAACTTAATCTTCAATCTTGATATTGTTATTGATATTGATATTGATCTAATAATGATGAAAATTTTTAACTCGATTATGATCTTTAATAGTTATTAATCTTATTCTCATTCTTAATTACAACATTGATCTTATTCTTGATAATTATGTACATTTTCTTTTTATCTCAGTTTTGATCTCAGATTTTAGTTTTAATCTAATAATCTTCAATTTTATCTTACTCCTAATATTCATCTTAAACTCGATTTTGATCTATGTGGTAATATTGATTTTCAATCTTGATATAATATTTATATTTATCTTGATCTTTTAATGATCAGGATGTTGATCTTGATTATGATCCATATTTGATGTTTATCATTTTGCAATCTTAATTTAATATTGATTTTGTTCATGATTATGATGTTGATCTTCATTTTAATTATGATTTCAATCTTTATCTTATGATATTCATCTTTAACTTCTTTTTAATCTTAATCTTAAACTCGATTTTGATCTTGTTTGTAAACTTGGTCTTCAATCTTGATATTGTTATTGATATTGATATTGATCTAATAATGATGAAAATTTTGAACTCGATTATGTTCTTTAATTGTTATTAATCTTATTCTCATTCTTAATTATAACATTGATCTTATTCTTGATAATTATGTTCATTTTCATTTTTATCTCAGTTTTGATCTCAGATTTCAGTTTGAATCTTATAATCTTCAACTTTATCTTGCTCCTAATATTCATCTTAAACTCGATTTTGATCTATGTGGTAATATTGATTTTCAATCTTGATATTAATATTTAAATTTATCTTGATCTTTTAATGATGAGGATGTTGATCTTGATTATGATCCATATTTGATGTTTATCATTTTGCAATCTTAATATAATATTGATTTTGTTCATGATTATGATGTTGATCTTCATTTTAATCATGATTTCAAACTTCATCTTATGATATTTATCTTTATCTTCTTTTTAATCTTAATCTTAAACTCGATTTGGATCTTGTTTGTAAACTTAATCTTCAATCTTGATATTGTTATTGATATTGATATTGATCTAATAATGATGAAAATTTTTAACTCGATTATGATCTTTAATAGTTATTAATCTTATTCTCATTCTTAATTACAACATTGATCTTATTCTTGATAATTATGTACATTTTCTTTTTATCTCAGTTTTGATCTCAGATTTTAGTTTTAATCTAATAATCTTCAATTTTATCTTACTCCTAATATTCATCTTAAACTCGATTTTGATCTATGTGGTAATATTGATTTTCAATCTTGATATAATATTTATATTTATCTTGATCTTTTAATGATCAGGATGTTGATCTTGATTATGATCCATATTTGATGTTTATCATTTTGCAATCTTAATTTAATATTGATTTTGTTCATGATTATGATGTTGATCTTCATTTTAATTATGATTTCAATCTTTATCTTATGATATTCATCTTTAACTTCTTTTTAATCTTAATCTTAAACTCGATTTTGATCTTGTTTGTAAACTTGGTCTTCAATCTTGATATTGTTATTGATATTGATATTGATCTAATAATGATGAAAATTTTGAACTCGATTATGTTCTTTAATTGTTATTAATCTTATTCTCATTCTTAATTATAACATTGATCTTATTCTTGATAATTATGTTCATTTTCATTTTTATCTCAGTTTTGATCTCAGATTTCAGTTTGAATCTTATAATCTTCAACTTTATCTTGCTCCTAATATTCATCTTAAACTCGATTTTGATCTATGTGATAATATTGATTTTCAATCTTGATATTAATATTTAAATTTATCTTGATCTTTTAATGATGAGGATGTTGATCTTGATTATGATCCATATTTGATGTTTATCATTTTGCAATCTTAATATAATATTGATTTTGTTCATGATTATGATGTTGATCTTCATTTTAATCATGATTTCAAACTTCATCTTATGATATTTATCTTTATCTACTTTTTAATCTTAATCTTAAACTCGATTTGGATCTTGTTTGTAAACTTGGTCTTCAATCTTGATATTGTTATTGATATTGATATTGATCTAATAATGATGAAAATTTTTAACTCGATTATGATCTTTAATAGTTATTAATCTTATTCTCATTCTTAATTACAACATTGATCTTATTCTTGATAATTATGTACATTTTCTTTTTATCTCAGTTTTGATCTCAGATTTTAGTTTTAATCTAATAATCTTCAATTTTATCTTACTCCTAATATTCATCTTAAACTCGATTTTGATCTATGTGGTAATATTGATTTTCAAACTTGATATAATATTTATATTTATCTTGATCTTTTAATGATCAGGATGTTGATCATGATTATGATCCATATTTGATGTTTATCATTTTGCAATCTTAATATAATATTGATTTTGTTCATGATTATGATGTTGATCTTCATTTTAATTATGATTTCAATCTTTATCTTATGATATTCATCTTTAACTTCTTTTTAATCTTAATCTTAAACTCGATTTTGATCTTGTTTGTAAACTTGGTCTTCAATCTTGATATTGTTATTGATATTGATATTGATCTAATAATGATGAAAATTTTGAACTCGATTATGTTCTTTAATTGTTATTAATCTTATTCTCATTCTTAATTATAACATTGATCTTATTCTTGATAATTATGTTCATTTTCATTTTTATCTCAGTTTTGATCTCAGATTTCAGTTTGAATCTTATAATCTTCAACTTTATCTTGCTCCTAATATTCATCTTAAACTCGATTTTGATCTATGTGGTAATATTGATTTTCAAACTTGATATAATATTTATATTTATCTTGATCTTTTAATGATCAGGATGTTGATCATGATTATGATCCATATTTGATGTTTATCATTTTGCAATCTTAATATAATATTGATTTTGTTCATGATTATGATGTTGATCTTCATTTTAATCATGATTTCAAACTTCATCTTATGATATTTATCTTTATCTTCTTTTTAATCTTAATCTTAAACTCGATTTGGATCTTGTTTGTAAACTTGGTCTTCAATCTTGATATTGTTATTGATATTGATATTGATCTAATAATGATGAAAATTTTTAACTCGATTATGATCTTTAATAGTTATTAATCTTATTCTCATTCTTAATTACAACATTGATCTTATTCTTGATAATTATGTACATTTTCTTTTTATCTCAGTTTTGATCTCAGATTTTAGTTTTAATCTAATAATCTTCAATTTTATCTTACTCCTAATATTCATCTTAAACTCGATTTTGATCTATGTGGTAATATTGATTTTCAATCTTGATATAATATTTATATTTATCTTGATCTTTTAATGATCAGGATGTTGATCTTGATTATGATCCATATTTGATGTTTATCATTTTGCAATCTTAATTTAATATTGATTTTGTTCATGATTATGATGTTGATCTTCATTTTAATTATGATTTCAATCTTTATCTTATGATATTCATCTTTAACTTCTTTTTAATCTTAATCTTAAACTCGATTTTGATCTTGTTTGTAAACTTGGTCTTCAATCTTGATATTGTTATTGATATTGATATTGATCTAATAATGATGAAAATTTTGAACTCGATTATGTTCTTTAATTGTTATTAATCTTATTCTCATTCTTAATTATAACATTGATCTTATTCTTGATAATTATGTTCATTTTCATTTTTATCTCAGTTTTGATCTCAGATTTCAGTTTGAATCTTATAATCTTCAACTTTATCTTGCTCCTAATATTCATCTTAAACTCGATTTTGATCTATGTGATAATATTGATTTTCAATCTTGATATTAATATTTAAATTTATCTTGATCTTTTAATGATGAGGATGTTGATCTTGATTATGATCCATATTTGATGTTTATCATTTTGCAATCTTAATATAATATTGATTTTGTTCATGATTATGATGTTGATCTTCATTTTAATCATGATTTCAAACTTCATCTTATGATATTTATCTTTATCTACTTTTTAATCTTAATCTTAAACTCGATTTGGATCTTGTTTGTAAACTTGGTCTTCAATCTTGATATTGTTATTGATATTGATATTGATCTAATAATGATGAAAATTTTTAACTCGATTATGATCTTTAATAGTTATTAATCTTATTCTCATTCTTAATTACAACATTGATCTTATTCTTGATAATTATGTACATTTTCTTTTTATCTCAGTTTTGATCTCAGATTTTAGTTTTAATCTAATAATCTTCAATTTTATCTTACTCCTAATATTCATCTTAAACTCGATTTTGATCTATGTGGTAATATTGATTTTCAAACTTGATATAATATTTATATTTATCTTGATCTTTTAATGATCAGGATGTTGATCATGATTATGATCCATATTTGATGTTTATCATTTTGCAATCTTAATATAATATTGATTTTGTTCATGATTATGATGTTGATCTTCATTTTAATTATGATTTCAATCTTTATCTTATGATATTCATCTTTAACTTCTTTTTAATCTTAATCTTAAACTCGATTTTGATCTTGTTTGTAAACTTGGTCTTCAATCTTGATATTGTTATTGATATTGATATTGATCTAATAATGATGAAAATTTTGAACTCGATTATGTTCTTTAATTGTTATTAATCTTATTCTCATTCTTAATTATAACATTGATCTTATTCTTGATAATTATGTTCATTTTCATTTTTATCTCAGTTTTGATCTCAGATTTCAGTTTGAATCTTATAATCTTCAACTTTATCTTGCTCCTAATATTCATCTTAAACTCGATTTTGATCTATGTGGTAATATTGATTTTCAAACTTGATATAATATTTATATTTATCTTGATCTTTTAATGATCAGGATGTTGATCATGATTATGATCCATATTTGATGTTTATCATTTTGCAATCTTAATATAATATTGATTTTGTTCATGATTATGATGTTGATCTTCATTTTAATCATGATTTCAAACTTCATCTTATGATATTTATCTTTATCTTCTTTTTAATCTTAATCTTAAACTCGATTTGGATCTTGTTTGTAAACTTGGTCTTCAATCTTGATATTGTTATTGATATTGATATTGATCTAATAATGATGAAAATTTTTAACTCGATTATGATCTTTAATAGTTATTAATCTTATTCTCATTCTTAATTACAACATTGATCTTATTCTTGATAATTATGTACATTTTCTTTTTATCTCAGTTTTGATCTCAGATTTTAGTTTTAATCTAATAATCTTCAATTTTATCTTACTCCTAATATTCATCTTAAACTCGATTTTGATCTATGTGGTAATATTGATTTTCAAACTTGATATAATATTTATATTTATCTTGATCTTTTAATGATCAGGATGTTGATCATGATTATGATCCATATTTGATGTTTATCATTTTGCAATCTTAATATAATATTGATTTTGTTCATGATTATGATGTTGATCTTCATTTTAATCATGATTTCAAACTTCATCTTATGATATTTATCTTTATCTTCTTTTTAATCTTAATATTAAACTCGATTTTGATCTTGTTTGTAAACTTGGTCTTCAATCTTGATATTGTTATTGATATTGATATTGATCTAATAATGATGAAAATTTTGAACTCGATTATGTTCTTTAATTGTTATTAATCTTATTCTCATTCTTAATTACAACATTGATCTTATTCTTGATAATTATGTTCATTTTCATTTTTATCTCAGTTTTGATCTCAGATTTTAGTTTTAATCTAATAATCTTCAATTTTATCTTACTCCTAATATTCATCTTAAACTCGATTTTGATCTATGTGGTAATATTGATTTTCAATCTTGATATAATATTTATATTTATCTTGATCTTTTAATGATCAGGATGTTGATCTTGATTATGATCCATATTTGATGTTTATCATTTTGCAATCTTAATTTAATTTTGATTTTGTTCATGATTATGATGTTGATCTTCATTTTAATTATGATTTCAATCTTTATCTTATGATATTCATCTTTAACTTCTTTTTAATCTTAATCTTAAACTCGATTTTGATCTTGTTTGTAAACTTGGTCTTCAATCTTGATATTGTTATTGATATTGATATTGATCTAATAATGATGAAAATTTTGAACTCGATTATGTTCTTTAATTGTTATTAATCTTATTCTCATTCTTAATTATAACATTGATCTTATTCTTGATAATTATGTTCATTTTCATTTTTATCTCAGTTTTGATCTCAGATTTCAGTTTGAATCTTATAATCTTCAACTTTATCTTGCTCCTAATATTCATCTTAAACTCGATTTTGATCTATGTGGTAATATTGATTTTCAATCTTGATATTAATATTTAAATTTATCTTGATCTTTTAATCATCAGGATGTTGATCTTGATTATGATCCATATTTGATATTTATCATTTTGCAATCTTAATATAATATTGATTTTGTTCATGATTATGATGTTGATCTTCATTTTAATCATGATTTCAAACTTCATCTTATGATATTTATCTTTATCTTCTTTTTAATCTAAATTTAAACTCGATTTTGATCTTGTTTGTAAACTTGGTCTTCAATCTTGATGTTGTTATTGATATTGATATTGATCTAATAATGATGAAAATTTTGAACTCGATTATGTTCTTTAATTGTTATTAATCTTATTCTCATTCTTCATTATAACATTGATCTTATTCTTGATAATTATGTTCATTTTCATTTTTATCTCAATTTTGATCTCAGATTTCAGTTTGAATCTTATAATCTTCAACTTTATCTTGCTCCTAATATTCATCTTAAACTCGATTTTGATCTATGTGGTAATATTGATTTTCAATCTTGATATTAATATTTAAATTTATCTTGATCTTTTAATGATAAGGATGTTGATCTTGATTATGATCCATATTTGATTTTTATCATTTTGCAATCTTAATATAATATTGATTTTGTTCATGATTATGATGTTGATCTTCATTTTAATCATGATTTCAAACTTCATCTTATGATATTTATCTTTATTTTCTTTTTAATCTTAATCTTAAACTCGATTTGGATCTTGTTTGTAAACTTGGTCTTCAATCTTGATATTGTTATTGATATTGATATTGATCTAATAATGATGAAAATTTTTAACTCGATTATGATCTTTAATAGTTATTAATCTTATTCTCATTCTTAATTACAACATTGATCTTATTCTTGATAATTATGTACATTTTCTTTTGATCTCAGATTTTAGTTTTAATCTAATAATCTTCAATTTTATCTTACTCCTAATATTCATCTTAAACTCGATTTTGATCTATGTGGTAATATTGATTTTCAATCTTGATATAATATTTATATTTATCTTGATCTTTTAATGATCAGGATGTTGATCTTGATTATGATCCATATTTGATGTTTATCATTTTGCAATCTTAATTTAATATTGATTTTGTTCATGATTATGATGTTGATCTTCATTTTAATTATGATTTCAATCTTTATCTTATGATATTCATCTTTAACTTCTTTTTAATCTTAATCTTAAACTCGATTTTGATCTTGTTTGTAAACTTGGTCTTCAATCTTGATATTGTTATTGATATTGATATTGATCTAATAATGATGAAAATTTTGAACTCGATTATGTTCTTTAATTGTTATTAATCTTATTATCATTCTTAATTATAACATTGATCTTATTCTTGATAATTATGTTCATTTTCATTTTTATCTCAGTTTTGATCTCAGATTTCAGTTTGAATCTTATAATCTTCAACTTTATCTTGCTCGTAATATTCATCTTAAACTTGATTTTGATCTATGTGGTAATATTGATTTTCAATCTTGATATTAATATTTAAATTTATCTTGATCTTTTAATGATGAGGATGTTGATCTTGATTATGATCCATATTTGATGTTTATCATTTTGCAATCTTAATATAATATTGATTTTGTTCATGATTATGATGTTGATCTTCATTTTAATCATGATTTCAAACTTCATCTTATGATATTTATCTTTATCTTCTTTTTAATCTAAATCTTAAACTCGATTTTGATCTTGTTTGTAAACTTGGTCTTCAATCTTGATGTTGTTATTGATATTGATATTGATCTAATAATGATGAAAATTTTGAACTCGATTATGTTCTTTAATTGTTTTTAATCTTATTCTCATTCTTCATTATAACATTGATCTTATTCTTGATAATTATGTTCATTTTCATTTTTATCTCAGTTTTGATCTCAGATTTCAGTTTGAATCTTATAATCTTCAACTTTATCTTGCTCCTAATATTCATCTTAAACTCGATTTTGATCTATGTGGTAATATTGATTTTCAATCTTGATATTAATATTTAAATTTATCTTGATCTTTTAATGATGAGGATGTTGATCTTGATTATGATCCATATTTGATGTTTATCATTTTGCAATCTTAATATAATATTGATTTTGTTCATGATTATGATGTTGATCTTCATTTTAATCATGATTTCAAACTTCATCTTATGATATTTATCTTTATCTTCTTTTTAATCTTAATCTTAAACTCGATTTGGATCTTGTTTGTAAACTTGGTCTTCAATCTTGATATTGTTATTGATATAGATATTGATCTAATAATGATGAAAATTTTTAACTCGATTATGATCTTTAATAGTTATTAATCTTATTCTCATTCTTAATTACAACATTGATCTTATTCTTGATAATTATGTTCATTTTCATTTTTATCTCAGTTTTGATCTCAGATTTCAGTTTGAATCTTATAATCTTCAACTTTATCTTGCTCCTAATATTCATCTTAAACTCGATTTTGATCTATGTGGTAATATTGATTTTCAATCTTGATATAATATTTATATTTATGTTGATCTTTTAATGATCAGGATGTTGATATTGATTATGATCCATATTTGATGTTTATCATTTTGCAATCTTAATTTAATATTGATTTTGTTCATGATTATGATGTTGATCTTCATTTTAATTATGATTTCAATCTTTATCTTATGATATTCATCTTTAACTTCTTTTTAATCTTAATCTTAAACTCGATTTTGATCTTGTTTGTAAACTTGGTCTTCAATCTTGATATTGTTATTGATATTGATATTGATCTAATAATGATGAAAATTTTGAACTCGATTATGTTCTTTAATTGTTATTAATCTTATTCTCATTCTTAATTATAACATTGATCTTATTCTTGATAATTATGTTCATTTTCATTTTTATCTCAGTTTTGATCTCAGATTTCAGTTTGAATCTTATAATCTTCAACTTTATCTTGCTCCTAATATTCATCTTAAACTCGATTTTGATCTATGTGATAATATTGATTTTCAATCTTGATATTAATATTTAAATTTATCTTGATCTTTTAATGATGAGGATGTTGATCTTGATTATGATCCATATTTGATGTTTATCATTTTGCAATCTTAATATAATATTGATTTTGTTCATGATTATGATGTTGATCTTCATTTTAATCATGATTTCAAACTTCATCTTATGATATTTATCTTTATCTTCTTTTTAATCTAAATCTTAAACTCGATTTTGATCTTGTTTGTAAACTTGGTCTTCAATCTTGATGTTGTTATTGATATTGATATGGATCTAATAATGATGAAAATTTTGAACTCGATTATGTTCTTTAATTGTTATTAATCTTATTCTCATTCTTCATTATAACATTGATCTTATTCTTGATAATTATGTTCATTTTCATTTTTATCTCAGTTTTGATCTCAGATTTCAGTTTGAATCTTATAATCTTCAACTTTATCTTGCTCCTAATATTCATCTTAAACTCGATTTTGATCTATGTGGTAATATTGATTTTCAATCTTGATATTAATATTTAAATTTATCTTGATCTTTTAATGATCAGGATGTTGATCTTGATTATGATCCATATTTGATGTTTATCATTTTGCAATCTTAATATAATATTGATTTTGTTCATGATTATGATGTTGATCTTCATTTTAATCATGATTTCAAACTTCATCTTATGATATTTATCTTTATCTTCTTTTTAATCTTAATCTTAAACTCGATTTGGATCTTGTTTGTAAACTTGGTCTTCAATCTTGATATTGTTATTGATATTGATATTGATCTAATAATGATGAAAATTTTTAACTCGATTATGATCTTTAATAGTTATTAATCTTATTCTCATTCTTAATTACAACATTGATCTTATTCTTGATAATTATGTACATTTTCTTTTTATCTCAGTTTTGATCTCAGATTTTAGTTTTAATCTAATAATCTTCAATTTTATCTTACTCCTAATATTCATCTTAAACTCGATTTTGATCTATGTGGTAATATTGATTTTCAATCTTGATATAATATTTATATTTATCTTGATCTTTTAATGATCAGGATGTTGATCTTGATTATGATCCATATTTGATGTTTATCATTTTGCAATCTTAATTTAATATTGATTTTGTTCATGATTATGATGTTGATCTTCATTTTAATTATGATTTCAATCTTTATCTTATGATATTTATCTTTATCTTCTTTTTAATCTAAATCTTAAACTCGATTTTGATCTTGTTTGTAAACTTGGTCTTCAATCTTGATATTGTTATTGATATTGATATTGATCTAATAATGATGAAAATTTTGAACTCGATTATGTTCTTTAATTGTTATTAATCTTATTATCATTCTTAATTATAACATTGATCTTATTCTTGATAATTATGTTCATTTTCATTTTTATCTCAGTTTTGATCTCAGATTTCAGTTTGAATCTTATAATCTTCAACTTTATCTTGCTCCTAATATTCATCTTAAACTCGATTTTGATCTATGTGGTAATATTGATTTTCAATCTTGATATTAATATTTAAATTTATCTCGATCTTTAAATGATGAGGATGTTGATCTTGATTATGATCCATATTTGATGTTTATCATTTTGCAATCTTAATATAATATTGATTTTGTTCATGATTATGATGTTGATCTTCATTTTAATCATGATTTCAAACTTCATCTTATGATATTTATCTTTATCTTCTTTTTAATCTTAATCTTAAACTCGATTTGGATCTTGTTTGTAAACTTGGTCTTCAATCTTGATATTGTTATTGATATTGATATTGATCTAATAATGATGAAAATTTTGAACTCGATTATGATCTTTAATAGTTATTAATCTTATTCTCATTCTTAATTACAACATTGATCTTATTCTTGATAATTATGTACATTTTCTTTTTTTCTCAGTTTTGATCTCAGATTTTAGTTTTAATCTAATAATCTTCAATTTTATCTTACTCCTAATATTCATCTTAAACTCGATTTTGATCTATGTGGTAATATTGATTTTCAATCTTGTTATAATATTTATATTTATCTTGATCTTTAATGATCAGGATGTTGATCTTGATTATGATCCATATTTGATGTTTATCATTTTGCAATCTTAATTTAATATTGATTTTGTTCATGATTATGATGTTGATCTTCATTTTAATTATGATTTCAATCTTTATCTTATGATATTCATCTTTAACTTCTTTTTAATCTTAATCTTAAACTCGATTTTGATCTTGTTTGTAAACTTGGTCTTCAATCTTGATATTGTTATTGATATTGATATTGATCTAATAATGATGAAAATTTTGAACTCGATTATGTTCTTTAATTGTTAGAAATCTTATTATCATTCTTAATTATAACATTGATCTTATTCTTGATAATTATGTTCATTTTCATTTTTATCTCAGTTTTGATCTCAGATTTCAGTTTGAATCTTATAATCTTCAACTTTATCTTGCTCCTAATATTCATCTTAAACTCGATTTTGATCTATGTGGTAATATTGATTTTCAATCTTGATATTAATATTTAAATTTATCTTGATCTTTAAATGATGAGGATGTTGATCTTGATTATGATCCATATTTGATGTTTATCATTTTGCAATCTTAATATAATATTGATTTTGTTCATGATTATGATGTTGATCTTCATTTTAATCATGATTTCAAACTTCATCTTATGATATTTATCTTTATCTTCTTTTTAATCTTAATCTTAAACTCGATTTGGATCTTGTTTGTAAACTTGGTCTTCAATCTTGATATTGTTATTGATATTGATATTGATCTAATAATGATGAAAATTTTTAACTCGATTATGATCTTTAATAGTTATTAATCTTATTCTCATTCTTAATTACAACATTGATCTTATTCTTGATAATTATGTACATTTTCTTTTTATCTCAGTTTTGATCTCAGATTTTAGTTTTAATCTAATAATCTTCAATTTTATCTTACTCCTAATATTCATCTTAAACTCGATTTTGATCTATGTGGTAATATTGATTTTCAATCTTGATATAATATTTATATTTATCTTGATCTTTTAATGATCAGGATGTTGATCTTGATTATGATCCATATTTGATGTTTATCATTTTGCAATCTTAATTTAATATTGATTTTGTTCATGATTATGATGTTGATCTTCATTTTAATTATGATTTCAATCTTTATCTTATGATATTTATCTTTATCTTCTTTTTAATCTAAATCTTAAACTCGATTTTGATCTTGTTTGTAAACTTGGTCTTCAATCTTGATATTGTTATTGATATTGATATTGATCTAATAATGATGAAAATTTTGAACTCGATTATGTTCTTTAATTGTTATTAATCTTATTATCATTCTTAATTATAACATTGATCTTATTCTTGATAATTATGTTCATTTTCATTTTTATCTCAGTTTTGATCTCAGATTTCAGTTTGAATCTTATAATCTTCAACTTTATCTTGCTCCTAATATTCATCTTAAACTCGATTTTGATCTATGTGGTAATATTGATTTTCAATCTTGATATTAATATTTAAATTTATCTTGATCTTTTAATGATGAGGATGTTGATCTTGATTATGATCCATATTTGATGTTTATCATTTTGCAATCTTAATATAATATTGATTTTGTTCATGATTATGATGTTGATCTTCATTTTAATCATGATTTCAAACTTCATCTTATGATATTTATCTTTATCTTCTTTTTAATCTTAATCTTAAACTCGATTTTGATCTTGTTTGTAAACTTGGTCTTCAATCTTGATGTTGTTATTGATATTGATATTGATCTAATAATGATGAAAATTTTGAACTCGATTATGTTCTTTAATTGTTATTAATCTTATTCTCATTCTTAATTATAATATTGATCTTATTCTTGATAATTATTTTCATTTTCATTTTTATCTCAGTTTTGATCTCAGATTTCAGTTTGAATCTTATAATCTTCAACTTTATCTTGCTCCTAATATTCATCTTAAACTCGATTTTGATCTATGTGGTAATATTGATTTTCAATCTTGATATTAATATTTAAATTTATCTTGATCTTTTAATGATCAGGATGTTGATCTTGATTATGATCCATATTTGATGTTTATCATTTTGCAATCTTAATATAATATTGATTTTGTTCATGATTATGATGTTGATCTTCATTTTAATCATGATTTCAAACTTCATCTTATGATATTTATCTTTATCTTCTTTTTAATCTTAATCTTAAACTCGATTTGGATCTTGTTTGTAAACTTGGTCTTCAATCTTGATATTGTTATTGATATTGATATTGATCTAATAATGATGAAAATTTTTAACTCGATTATGATCTTTAATAGTTATTAATCTTATTCTCATTCTTAATTACAACATTGATCTTATTCTTGATAATTATGTACATTTTCTTTTTATCTCAGTTTTGATCTCAGATTTTAGTTTTAATCTAATAATCTTCAATTTTATCTTACTCCTAATATTCATCTTAAACTCGATTTTGATCTATGTGGTAATATTGATTTTCAATCTTGATATAATATTTATATTTATCTTGATCTTTTAATGATCAGGATGTTGATCTTGATTATGATCCATTTTTGATGTTTATCATTTTGCAATCTTAATTTAATATTGATTTTGTTCATGATTATGATGTTGATCTTCATTTTAATTATGATTTCAATCTTTATCTTATGATATTTATCTTTATCTTCTTTTTAATCTAAATCTTAAACTCGATTTTGATCTTGTTTGTAAACTTGGTCTTCAATCTTGATATTGTTATTTATATTGATATTGATCTAATAATGATGAAAATTTTGAACTCGATTATGTTCTTTAATTGTTATTAATCTTATTATCATTCTTAATTATAACATTGATCTTATTCTTGATAATTATGTTCATTTTCATTTTTATCTCAGTTTTGATCTCAGATTTCAGTTTGAATCTTATAATCTTCAACTTTATCTTGCTCCTAATATTCATCTTAAACTCGATTTTGATCTATGTGGTAATATTGATTTTCAATCTTGATATTAATATTTAAATTTATCTTGATCTTTTAATGATGAGGATGTTGATCTTGATTATGATTCATATTTGATGTTTATCATTTTGCAATCTTAATATAATATTGATTTTGTTCATGATTATGATGTTGATCTTCATTTTAATCATGATTTCAAACTTCATCTTATGATATTTATCTTTATCTTCTTTTTAATCTTAATCTTAAACTCGATTTGGATCTTGTTTGTAAACTTGGTCTTCAATCTTGATATTGTTATTGATATTGATATTGATCTAATAATGATGAAAATTTTTAACTCGATTATGATCTTTAATAGTTATTAATCTTATTCTCATTCTTAATTACAACATTGATCTTATTCTTGATAATTATGTACATTTTCTTTTTATCTCAGTCTTGATCTCAGATTTTAGTTTTAATCTAATAATCTTCAATTTTATCTTACTCCTAATATTCATCTTAAACTCGATTTTGATCTATGTGGTAATATTGATTTTCAATCTTGATATAATATTTATATTTATCTTGATCTTTTAATGATCAGGATGTTGATCTTGATTATGATCCATATTTGATGTTTATCATTTTGCAATCTTAATTTAATATTGATTTTGTTCATGATTATGATGTTGATCTTCATTTTAATTATGATTTCAATCTTTATCTTATGATATTTATCTTTATCTTCTTTTTAATCTAAATCTTAAACTCGATTTTGATCTTGTTTGTAAACTTGGTCTTCAATCTTGATATTGTTATTGATATTGATATTGATCTAATAATGATGAAAATTTTGAACTCGATTATGTTCTTTAATTGTTATTAATCTTATTCTCATTCTTAATTATAACATTGATCTTATTCTTGATAATTATGTTCATTTTCATTTTTATCTCAGTTTTGATCTCAGATTTCAGTTTGAATCTTATAATCTTCAATTTTATCTTGCTCCTAATATTCATCTTAAACTCGATTTTGATCTATGTGGTAATATTGATTTTCAATCTTGATATAATATTTATATTTATCTTGATCTTTTAATGATCAGGATGTTGATCTTGATTATGATCCATATTTGATGTTTATCATTTTGCAATCTTAATTTAATATTGATTTTGTTCATGATTATGATGTTGATCTTCATTTTAATTATGATTTCAATCTTTATCTTATGATATTCATCTTTAACTTCTTTTTAATCTTAATCTTAAACTCGATTTTGATCTTGTTTGTAAACTTGGTCTTCAATCTTGATATTGTTATTGATATTGATATTGATCTAATAATGATGAAAATTTTGAACTCGATTATGTTCTTTAATTGTTATTAATCTTATTATCATTCTTAATTATAACATTGATCTTATTCTTGATAATTATGTTCATTTTCATTTTTATCTCAGTTTTGATCTCAGATTTCAGTTTGAATCTTATAATCTTCAACTTTATCTTGCTCCTAATATTCATCTTAAACTCGATTTTGATCTATGTGGTAATATTGATTTTCAAACTTGATATTAATATTTAAATTTATCTTGATCTTTAAATGATGAGGATGTTGATCTTGATTATGATCCATATTTGATGTTTATCATTTTGCAATCTTAATATAATATTGATTTTGTTCATGATTATGATGTTGATCTTCATTTTAATCATGATTTCAAACTTCATCTTATGATATTTATCTTTATCTTCTTTTTAATCTTAATCTTAAACTCGATTTGGATCTTGTTTGTAAACTTGGTCTTCAATCTTGATATTGTTATTGATATTGATATTGATCTAATAATGATGAAAATTTTTAACTCGATTATGATCTTTAATAGTTATTAATCTTATTCTCATTCTTAATTACAACATTGATCTTATTCTTGATAATTATGTACATTTTCTTTTTATCTCAGTTTTGATCTCAGATTTTAGTTTTAATCTAATAATCTTCAATTTTATCTTACTCCTAATATTCATCTTAAACTCGATTTTGATCTATGTGGTAATATTGATTTTCAATCTTGATATTAATATTTAAATTTATCTTGATCTTTTAATGATGAGGATGTTGATCTTGATTATGATCCATATTTGATGTTTATCATTTTGCAATCTTAATATAATATTGATTTTGTTCATGATTATGATGTTGATCTTCATTTTAATCATGATTTCAAACTTCATCTTATGATATTTATCTTTATCTTCTTTTTAATCTTAATCTTAAACTCGATTTTGATCTTGTTTGTAAACTTGGTCTTCAATCTTGATGTTGTTATTGATATTGATATTGATCTAATAATGATGAAAATTTTGAACTCGATTATGTTCTTTAATTGTTATTAATCTTATTCTCATTCTTAATTATAATATTGATCTTATTCTTGATAATTATTTTCATTTTCATTTTTATCTCAGTTTTGATCTCAGATTTCAGTTTGAATCTTATAATCTTCAACTTTATCTTGCTCCTAATATTCATCTTAAACTCGATTTTGATCTATGTGGTAATATTGATTTTCAATCTTGATATTAATATTTAAATTTATCTTGATCTTTTAATGATCAGGATGTTGATCTTGATTATGATCCATATTTGATGTTTATCATTTTGCAATCTTAATATAATATTGATTTTGTTCATGATTATGATGTTGATCTTCATTTTAATCATGATTTCAAACTTCATCTTATGATATTTATCTTTATCTTCTTTTTAATCTTATCTTAAACTCGATTTGGATCTTGTTTGTAAACTTGGTCTTCAATCTTGATATTGTTATTGATATTGATATTGATCTAATAATGATGAAAATTTTTAACTCGATTATGATCTTTAATAGTTATTAATCTTATTCTCATTCTTAATTACAACATTGATCTTATTCTTGATAATTATGTACATTTTCTTTTTATCTCAGTTTTGATCTCAGATTTTAGTTTTAATCTAATAATCTTCAATTTTATCTTACTCCTAATATTCATCTTAAACTCGATTTTGATCTATGTGGTAATATTGATTTTCAATCTTGATATAATATTTATATTTATCTTGATCTTTTAATGATCAGGATGTTGATCTTGATTATGATCCATATTTGATGTTTATCATTTTGCAATCTTAATTTAATATTGATTTTGTTCATGATTATGATGTTGATCTTCATTTTAATTATGATTTCAATCTTTATCTTATGATATTTATCTTTATCTTCTTTTTAATCTAAATCTTAAACTCGATTTTGATCTTGTTTGTAAACTTGGTCTTCAATCTTGATATTGTTATTTATATTGATATTGATCTAATAATGATGAAAATTTTGAACTCGATTATGTTCTTTAATTGTTATTAATCTTATTATCATTCTTAATTATAACATTGATCTTATTCTTGATAATTATGTTCATTTTCATTTTTATCTCAGTTTTGATCTCAGATTTCAGTTTGAATCTTATAATCTTCAACTTTATCTTGCTCCTAATATTCATCTTAAACTCGATTTTGATCTATGTGGTAATATTGATTTTCAATCTTGATATTAATATTTAAATTTATCTTGATCTTTTAATGATGAGGATGTTGATCTTGATTATGATTCATATTTGATGTTTATCATTTTGCAATCTTAATATAATATTGATTTTGTTCATGATTATGATGTTGATCTTCATTTTAATCATGATTTCAAACTTCATCTTATGATATTTATCTTTATCTTCTTTTTAATCTTAATCTTAAACTCGATTTGGATCTTGTTTGTAAACTTGGTCTTCAATCTTGATATTGTTATTGATATTGATATTGATCTAATAATGATGAAAATTTTTAACTCGATTATGATCTTTAATAGTTATTAATCTTATTCTCATTCTTAATTACAACATTGATCTTATTCTTGATAATTATGTACATTTTCTTTTTATCTCAGTCTTGATCTCAGATTTTAGTTTTAATCTAATAATCTTCAATTTTATCTTACTCCTAATATTCATCTTAAACTCGATTTTGATCTATGTGGTAATATTGATTTTCAATCTTGATATAATATTTATATTTATCTTGATCTTTTAATGATCAGGATGTTGATCTTGATTATGATCCATATTTGATGTTTATCATTTTGCAATCTTAATTTAATATTGATTTTGTTCATGATTATGATGTTGATCTTCATTTTAATTATGATTTCAATCTTTATCTTATGATATTTATCTTTATCTTCTTTTTAATCTAAATCTTAAACTCGATTTTGATCTTGTTTGTAAACTTGGTCTTCAATCTTGATATTGTTATTGATATTGATATTGATCTAATAATGATGAAAATTTTGAACTCGATTATGTTCTTTAATTGTTATTAATCTTATTCTCATTCTTAATTATAACATTGATCTTATTCTTGATAATTATGTTCATTTTCATTTTTATCTCAGTTTTGATCTCAGATTTCAGTTTGAATCTTATAATCTTCAATTTTATCTTGCTCCTAATATTCATCTTAAACTCGATTTTGATCTATGTGGTAATATTGATTTTCAATCTTGATATAATATTTATATTTATCTTGATCTTTAAATGATGAGGATGTTGATCTTGATTATGATCCATATTTGATGTTTATCATTTTGCAATCTTAATATAATATTGATTTTGTTCATGATTATGATGTTGATCTTCATTTTAATCATGATTTCAAACTTCATCTTATGATATTTATCTTTATCTTCTTTTTAATCTTAATCTTAAACTCGATTTGGATCTTGTTTGTAAACTTGGTCTTCAATCTTGATATTGTTATTGATATTGATATTGATCTAATAATGATGAAAATTTTTAACTCGATTATGATCTTTAATAGTTATTAATCTTATTCTCATTCTTAATTACAACATTGATCTTATTCTTGATAATTATGTACATTTTCTTTTTATCTCAGTTTTGATCTCAGATTTTAGTTTTAATCTAATAATCTTCAATTTTATCTTACTCCTAATATTCATCTTAAACTCGATTTTGATCTATGTGGTAATATTGATTTTCAATCTTGATATAATATTTATATTTATCTTGATCTTTTAATGATCAGGATGTTGATCTTGATTATGATCCATATTTGATGTTTATCATTTTGCAATCTTAATTTAATATTGATTTTGTTCATGATTATGATGTTGATCTTCATTTTAATTATGATTTCAATCTTTATCTTATGATATTTATCTTTATCTTCTTTTTAATCTAAATCTTAAACTCGATTTTGATCTTGTTTGTAAACTTGGTCTTCAATCTTGATATTGTTATTGATATTGATATTGATCTAATAATGATGAAAATTTTGAACTCGATTATGTTCTTTAATTGTTATTAATCTTATTATCATTCTTAATTATAACATTGATCTTATTCTTGATAATTATGTTCATTTTCATTTTTATCTCAGTTTTGATCTCAGATTTCAGTTTGAATCTTATAATCTTCAACTTTATCTTGCTCCTAATATTCATCTTAAACTCGATTTTGATCTATGTGGTAATATTGATTTTCAATCTTGATATTAATATTTAAATTTATCTTGATCTTTTAATGATGAGGATGTTGATCTTGATTATGATCCATATTTGATGTTTATCATTTTGCAATCTTAATATAATATTGATTTTGTTCATGATTATGATGTTGATCTTCATTTTAATCATGATTTCAAACTTCATCTTATGATATTTATCTTTATCTTCTTTTTAATCTTAATCTTAAACTCGATTTTGATCTTGTTTGTAAACTTGGTCTTCAATCTTGATGTTGTTATTGATATTGATATTGATCTAATAATGATGAAAATTTTGAACTCGATTATGTTCTTTAATTGTTATTAATCTTATTCTCATTCTTAATTATAATATTGATCTTATTCTTGATAATTATTTTCATTTTCATTTTTATCTCAGTTTTGATCTCAGATTTCAGTTTGAATCTTATAATCTTCAACTTTATCTTGCTCCTAATATTCATCTTAAACTCGATTTTGATCTATGTGGTAATATTGATTTTCAATCTTGATATTAATATTTAAATTTATCTTGATCTTTTAATGATCAGGATGTTGATCTTGATTATGATCCATATTTGATGTTTATCATTTTGCAATCTTAATATAATATTGATTTTGTTCATGATTATGATGTTGATCTTCATTTTAATCATGATTTCAAACTTCATCTTATGATATTTATCTTTATCTTCTTTTTAATCTTAATCTTAAACTCGATTTGGATCTTGTTTGTAAACTTGGTCTTCAATCTTGATATTGTTATTGATATTGATATTGATCTAATAATGATGAAAATTTTTAACTCGATTATGATCTTTAATAGTTATTAATCTTATTCTCATTCTTAATTACAACATTGATCTTATTCTTGATAATTATGTACATTTTCTTTTTATCTCAGTTTTGATCTCAGATTTTAGTTTTAATCTAATAATCTTCAATTTTATCTTACTCCTAATATTCATCTTAAACTCGATTTTGATCTATGTGGTAATATTGATTTTCAATCTTGATATAATATTTATATTTATCTTGATCTTTTAATGATCAGGATGTTGATCTTGATTATGATCCATATTTGATGTTTATCATTTTGCAATCTTAATTTAATATTGATTTTGTTCATGATTATGATGTTGATCTTCATTTTAATTATGATTTCAATCTTTATCTTATGATATTTATCTTTATCTTCTTTTTAATCTAAATCTTAAACTCGATTTTGATCTTGTTTGTAAACTTGGTCTTCAATCTTGATATTGTTATTTATATTGATATTGATCTAATAATGATGAAAATTTTGAACTCGATTATGTTCTTTAATTGTTATTAATCTTATTATCATTCTTAATTATAACATTGATCTTATTCTTGATAATTATGTTCATTTTCATTTTTATCTCAGTTTTGATCTCAGATTTCAGTTTGAATCTTATAATCTTCAACTTTATCTTGCTCCTAATATTCATCTTAAACTCGATTTTGATCTATGTGGTAATATTGATTTTCAATCTTGATATTAATATTTAAATTTATCTTGATCTTTTAATGATGAGGATGTTGATCTTGATTATGATTCATATTTGATGTTTATCATTTTGCAATCTTAATATAATATTGATTTTGTTCATGATTATGATGTTGATCTTCATTTTAATCATGATTTCAAACTTCATCTTATGATATTTATCTTTATCTTCTTTTTAATCTTAATCTTAAACTCGATTTGGATCTTGTTTGTAAACTTGGTCTTCAATCTTGATATTGTTATTGATATTGATATTGATCTAATAATGATGAAAATTTTTAACTCGATTATGATCTTTAATAGTTATTAATCTTATTCTCATTCTTAATTACAACATTGATCTTATTCTTGATAATTATGTACATTTTCTTTTTATCTCAGTCTTGATCTCAGATTTTAGTTTTAATCTAATAATCTTCAATTTTATCTTACTCCTAATATTCATCTTAAACTCGATTTTGATCTATGTGGTAATATTGATTTTCAATCTTGATATAATATTTATATTTATCTTGATCTTTTAATGATCAGGATGTTGATCTTGATTATGATCCATATTTGATGTTTATCATTTTGCAATCTTAATTTAATATTGATTTTGTTCATGATTATGATGTTGATCTTCATTTTAATTATGATTTCAATCTTTATCTTATGATATTTATCTTTATCTTCTTTTTAATCTAAATCTTAAACTCGATTTTGATCTTGTTTGTAAACTTGGTCTTCAATCTTGATATTGTTATTGATATTGATATTGATCTAATAATGATGAAAATTTTGAACTCGATTATGTTCTTTAATTGTTATTAATCTTATTCTCATTCTTAATTATAACATTGATCTTATTCTTGATAATTATGTTCATTTTCATTTTTATCTCAGTTTTGATCTCAGATTTCAGTTTGAATCTTATAATCTTCAATTTTATCTTGCTCCTAATATTCATCTTAAACTCGATTTTGATCTATGTGGTAATATTGATTTTCAATCTTGATATAATATTTATATTTATCTTGATCTTTTAATGATCAGGATGTTGATCTTGATTATGATCCATATTTGATGTTTATCATTTTGCAATCTTAATTTAATATTGATTTTGTTCATGATTATGATGTTGATCTTCATTTTAATTATGATTTCAATCTTTATCTTATGATATTCATCTTTAACTTCTTTTTAATCTTAATCTTAAACTCGATTTTGATCTTGTTTGTAAACTTGGTCTTCAATCTTGATATTGTTATTGATATTGATATTGATCTAATAATGATGAAAATTTTGAACTCGATTATGTTCTTTAATTGTTATTAATCTTATTATCATTCTTAATTATAACATTGATCTTATTCTTGATAATTATGTTCATTTTCATTTTTATCTCAGTTTTGATCTCAGATTTCAGTTTGAATCTTATAATCTTCAACTTTATCTTGCTCCTAATATTCATCTTAAACTCGATTTTGATCTATGTGGTAATATTGATTTTCAAACTTGATATTAATATTTAAATTTATCTTGATCTTTAAATGATGAGGATGTTGATCTTGATTATGATCCATATTTGATGTTTATCATTTTGCAATCTTAATATAATATTGATTTTGTTCATGATTATGATGTTGATCTTCATTTTAATCATGATTTCAAACTTCATCTTATGATATTTATCTTTATCTTCTTTTTAATCTTAATCTTAAACTCGATTTGGATCTTGTTTGTAAACTTGGTCTTCAATCTTGATATTGTTATTGATATTGATATTGATCTAATAATGATGAAAATTTTTAACTCGATTATGATCTTTAATAGTTATTAATCTTATTCTCATTCTTAATTACAACATTGATCTTATTCTTGATAATTATGTACATTTTCTTTTTATCTCAGTTTTGATCTCAGATTTTAGTTTTAATCTAATAATCTTCAATTTTATCTTACTCCTAATATTCATCTTAAACTCGATTTTGATCTATGTGGTAATATTGATTTTCAATCTTGATATAATATTTATATTTATCTTGATCTTTTAATGATCAGGATGTTGATCTTGATTATGATCCATATTTGATGTTTATCATTTTGCAATCTTAATTTAATATTGATTTTGTTCATGATTATGATGTTGATCTTCATTTTAATTATGATTTCAATCTTTATCTTATGATATTTATCTTTATCTTCTTTTTAATCTAAATTTTAAACTCGATTTTGATCTTGTTTGTAAACTTGGTCTTCAATCTTGATGTTGTTATTGATATTGATATTGATCTAATAATGATGAAAATTTTGAACTCGATTATGTTCTTTAATTGTTATTAATCTTATTCTCATTCTTAATTATAATATTGATCTTATTCTTGATAATTATTTTCATTTTCATTTTTATCTCATTTTTGATCTCAGATTTCAGTTTGAATCTTATAATCTTCAACTTTATCTTGCCCCTAATATTCATCTTAAACTCGATTTTGATCTATGTGGTAATATTGATTTTCAATCTTGATATTAATATTTAAATTTATCTTGATCTTTTAATGATGAGGATGTTGATCTTGATTATGATCCATATTTGATGTTTATTATTTTGCAATCTTAATATAATATTGATTTTGTTCATGATTATGATGTTGATCTTCATTTTAATCATGATTTCAAACTTCATCTTATGATATTTATCTTTATCTTCTTTTTAATCTTAATCTTAAACTCGATTTGGATCTTGTTTGTAAACTTGGTCTTCAATCTTGATATTGTTATTGATATTGATATTGATCTAATAATGATGAAAATTTTTAACTCGATTATGATCTTTAATAGTTATTAATCTTATTCTCATTCTTAATTACAACATTGATCTTATTCTTGATAATTATGTACATTTTCTTTTTATCTCAGTTTTGATCTCAGATTTTAGTTTTAATCTAATAATCTTCAATTTTATCTTACTCCTAATATTCATCTTAAACTCGATTTTGATCTATGTGGTAATATTGATTTTCAATCTTGATATAATATTTATATTTATCTTGATCTTTTAATGATCAGGATGTTGATCTTGATTATGATCCATATTTGATGTTTATCATTTTGCAATCTTAATTTAATATTGATTTTGTTCATGATTATGATGTTGATCTTCATTTTAATTATGATTTCAATCTTTATCTTATGATATTTATCTTTATCTTCTTTTTAATCTAAATCTTAAACTCGATTTTGATCTTGTTTGTAAACTTGGTCTTCAATCTTGATATTGTTATTGATATTGATATTGATCTAATAATGATGAAAATTTTGAACTCGATTATGTTCTTTAATTGTTATTAATCTTATTATCATTCTTAATTATAACATTGATCTTATTCTTGATAATTATGTTCATTTTCATTTTTATCTCAGTTTTGATCTCAGATTTCAGTTTGAATCTTATAATCTTCAACTTTATCTTGCTCCTAATATTCATCTTAAACTCGATTTTGATCTATGTGGTAATATTGATTTTCAATCTTGATATTAATATTTAAATTTATCTTGATCTTTAAATGATGAGGATGTTGATCTTGATTATGATCCATATTTGATGTTTATCATTTTGCAATCTTAATATAATATTGATTTTGTTCATGATTATGATGTTGATCTTCATTTTAATCATGATTTCAAACTTCATCTTATGATATTTATCTTTATCTTCTTTTTAATCTTAATCTTAAACTCGATTTGGATCTTGTTTGTAAACTTGGTCTTCAATCTTGATATTGTTATTGATATTGATATTGATCTAATAATGATGAAAATTTTTAACTCGATTATGATCTTTAATAGTTATTAATCTTATTCTCATTCTTAATTACAACATTGATCTTATTCTTGATAATTATGTACATTTTCTTTTTATCTCAGTTTTGATCTCAGATTTTAGTTTTAATCTAATAATCTTCAATTTTATCTTACTCCTAATATTCATCTTAAACTCGATTTTGATCTATGTGGTAATATTGATTTTCAATCTTGATATAATATTTATATTTATCTTGATCTTTTAATGATCAGGATGTTGATCTTGATTATGATCCATATTTGATGTTTATCATTTTGCAATCTTAATTTAATATTGATTTTGTTCATGATTATGATGTTGATCTTCATTTTAATTATGATTTCAATCTTTATCTTATGATATTTATCTTTATCTTCTTTTTAATCTAAATTTTAAACTCGATTTTGATCTTGTTTGTAAACTTGGTCTTCAATCTTGATGTTGTTATTGATATTGATATTGATCTAATAATGATGAAAATTTTGAACTCGATTATGTTCTTTAATTGTTATTAATCTTATTCTCATTCTTAATTATAATATTGATCTTATTCTTGATAATTATTTTCATTTTCATTTTTATCTCATTTTTGATCTCAGATTTCAGTTTGAATCTTATAATCTTCAACTTTATCTTGCCCCTAATATTCATCTTAAACTCGATTTTGATCTATGTGGTAATATTGATTTTCAATCTTGATATTAATATTTAAATTTATCTTGATCTTTTAATGATGAGGATGTTGATCTTGATTATGATCCATATTTGATGTTTATTATTTTGCAATCTTAATATAATATTGATTTTGTTCATGATTATGATGTTGATCTTCATTTTAATCATGATTTCAAACTTCATCTTATGATATTTATCTTTATCTTCTTTTTAATCTTAATCTTAAACTCGATTTGGATCTTGTTTGTAAACTTGGTCTTCAATCTTGATATTGTTATTGATATTGATATTGATCTAATAATGATGAAAATTTTTAACTCGATTATGATCTTTAATAGTTATTAATCTTATTCTCATTCTTAATTACAACATTGATCTTATTCTTGATAATTATGTACATTTTCTTTTTATCTCAGTTTTGATCTCAGATTTTAGTTTTAATCTAATAATCTTCAATTTTATCTTACTCCTAATATTCATCTTAAACTCGATTTTGATCTATGTGGTAATATTGATTTTCAATCTTGATATAATATTTATATTTATCTTGATCTTTTAATGATCAGGATGTTGATCTTGATTATGATCCATATTTGATGTTTATCATTTTGCAATCTTAATTTAATATTGATTTTGTTCATGATTATGATGTTGATCTTCATTTTAATTATGATTTCAATCTTTATCTTATGATATTTATCTTTATCTTCTTTTTAATCTAAATCTTAAACTCGATTTTGATCTTGTTTGTAAACTTGGTCTTCAATCTTGATATTGTTATTGATATTGATATTGATCTAATAATGATGAAAATTTTGAACTCGATTATGTTCTTTAATTGTTATTAATCTTATTATCATTCTTAATTATAACATTGATCTTATTCTTGATAATTATGTTCATTTTCATTTTTATCTCAGTTTTGATCTCAGATTTCAGTTTGAATCTTATAATCTTCAACTTTATCTTGCTCCTAATATTCATCTTAAACTCGATTTTGATCTATGTGGTAATATTGATTTTCAATCTTGATATTAATATTTAAATTTATCTTGATCTTTAAATGATGAGGATGTTGATCTTGATTATGATCCATATTTGATGTTTATCATTTTGCAATCTTAATATAATATTGATTTTGTTCATGATTATGATGTTGATCTTCATTTTAATCATGATTTCAAACTTCATCTTATGATATTTATCTTTATCTTCTTTTTAATCTTAATCTTAAACTCGATTTGGATCTTGTTTGTAAACTTGGTCTTCAATCTTGATATTGTTATTGATATTGATATTGATCTAATAATGATGAAAATTTTTAACTCGATTATGATCTTTAATAGTTATTAATCTTATTCTCATTCTTAATTACAACATTGATCTTATTCTTGATAATTATGTACATTTTCTTTTTATCTCAGTTTTGATCTCAGATTTTAGTTTTAATCTAATAATCTTCAATTTTATCTTACTCCTAATATTCATCTTAAACTCGATTTTGATCTATGTGGTAATATTGATTTTCAATCTTGATATAATATTTATATTTATCTTGATCTTTTAATGATCAGGATGTTGATCTTGATTATGATCCATATTTGATGTTTATCATTTTGCAATCTTAATTTAATATTGATTTTGTTCATGATTATGATGTTGATCTTCATTTTAATTATGATTTCAACCTTTATCTTATGATATTTATCTTTATCTTCTTTTTAATCTAAATCTTAAACTCGATTTTGATCTTGTTTGTAAACTTGGTCTTCAATCTTGATATTGTTATTGATATTGATATTGATCTAATAATGATGAAAATTTTGAACTCGATTATGTTCTTTAATTGTTATTAATCTTATTATCATTCTTAATTATAACATTGATCTTATTCTTGATAATTATGTTCATTTTCATTTTTATCTCAGTTTTGATCTCAGATTTCAGTTTGAATCTTATAATCTTCAACTTTATCTTGCTCCTAATATTCATCTTAAACTCGATTTTGATCTATGTGGTAATATTGATTTTCAATCTTGATATTAATATTTAAATTTATCTTGATCTTTTAATGATGAGGATGTTGATCTTGATTATGATCCATATTTGATGTTTATCATTTTGCAATCTTAATATAATAATGATTTTGTTCATGATTATGATGTTGATCTTCATTTTAATCATGATTTCAAACTTCATCTTATGATATTTATCTTTATCTTCTTTTTAATCTTAATCTTAAACTCGATTTTGATCTTGTTTGTAAACTTGGTCTTCAATCTTGATGTTGTTATTGATATTGATATTGATCTAATAATGATGAAAATTTTGAACTCGATTATGTTCTTTAATTGTTATTAATCTTATTCTCATTCTTAATTATAATATTGATCTTATTCTTGATAATTATTTTCATTTTCATTTTTATCTCATTTTTGATCTCAGATTTCAGTTTGAATCTTATAATCTTCAACTTTATCTTGCCCCTAATATTCATCTTAAACTCGATTTTGATCTATGTGGTAATATTGATTTTCAATCTTGATATTAATATTTAAATTTATCTTGATCTTTTAATGATGAGGATGTTGATCTTGATTATGATCCATATTTGATGTTTATTATTTTGCAATCTTAATATAATATTGATTTTGTTCATGATTATGATGTTGATCTTCATTTTAATCATGATTTCAAACTTCATCTTATGATATTTATCTTTATCTTCTTTTTAATCTTAATCTTAAACTCGATTTTGATCTTGTTTGTAAACTTGGTCTTCAATCTTGATATTGTTATTGATATTGATATTGATCTAATAATGATGAAAATTTTTAACTCGATTATGATCTTTAATAGTTATTAATCTTATTCTCATTCTTAATTACAACATTGATCTTATTCTTGATAATTATGTACATTTTCTTTTTATCTCTGTTTTGATCTCAGATTTCAGTTTTAATCTAATAATCTTCAATTTTATCTTACTCCTAATATTCATCTTAAACTCGATTTTGATCTATGTGGTAATATTGATTTTCAATCTTGATATAATATTTATATTTATCTTGATCTTTTAATGATCAGGATGTTGATCTTGATTATGATCCATATTTGATGTTTATCATTTTGCAATCTTAATTTAATATTGATTTTGTTCATGATCATGATGTTGATCTTGATTTTAATTATGATTTCAATCTTTATCTTATGATATTCATCTTTATCTTCTTTTTAATCTTAATCTTAAACTCGATTTTGATCTTGTTTGTAAACTTGGTCTTCAATCTTGATATTGTTATTGATATTGATATTGATCTAATAATGATGAAAATTTTGAACTCGATTATGTTCTTTAATTGTTATTAATCTTATTCTCATTCTTAATTATAACATTGATCTTATTCTTGATAATTATGTTCATTTTCATTTTTATCTCAGTTTTGATCTCAGATTTCAGTTTGAATCTTATAATCTTCAACTTTATCTTGCTCCTAATATTCATCTTAAACTCGATTTTGATCTCTGTGGTAATATTGATTTTCAATCTTGATATTAATATTTATATTTATCTTGATCTTTTAATGATCAAGATGTTGATCTTGATTATGATCCATATTTGATGTTTATCATTTTGGAATCTTAATTTAATATTGATTTTGTTCATGATTATGATGTTGATCTTCATTTTAATCATGATTTCAAACTTCATCTTATGATATTCATCTTTATCTTCTTTTTAATCTTAATCTTAAATTCGATTTTGATCTTGTTTGTAAACTTGGTCTTCAATCTTGATATTGTTATTGATATTGATATTGATCTAATAATGATGAAATTTTTTAACTCGATTATGATCTTTAATAGTTATTAATCTTATTCTCATTCTTAATTACAACATTGATCTTATTCTTGATAATTATGTACATTTTCTTTTTATCTCTGTTTTGATCTCAGATTTCAGTTTTAATCTAATAATCTTCAATTTTATCTTACTCCTAATATTCATCTTAAACTCGATTTTGATCTATGTGGTAATATTGATTTTCAATCTTGATTTTAATATTTATATTTATCTTGATCATTTAATGATCAGGATGTTGATCTTGATTATGATCCATATTTGATGTTTATCATTTTGCAATCTTAATTTAATATTGATTTTGTTCATGATTATGATGTTGATCTTCATTTTAATCATGATTTCAAACTTCATCTTATGATATTTATCTTTATCTTCTTTTTAATCTTAATCTTAAACTCGATTTTGATCTTGTTTGTAAACTTGGTCTTCAATCTTGATATTGTTATTGATATTGATATTGATCTAATAATGATGAAAATTTTTAACTCGATTATGATCTTTAATAATTATTAATCTTATTCTCATTCTTAATTACAACATTGATCTTATTCTTGATAATTATCTTAATCTTCATTTTGATCTCAGTTTTGATCTCAGATTTCAGTTTTAATCTGATAATCTTCATCTTTATCTTACTCCTAATATTCATCTTAAACTCGATTTTGATCTATGTGGTAATATTGATTTTCAATCTTAATATAATATTTATATTTATCTTGATCTTTTAATGATCAGGATGTTGATCTTGATTATGATCCATATTTGATGTTTATCATTTTGCAATCTTAATTTAAAATTGATTTTGTTCATGATCATGATGTTGATCTTCATTTTAATTATGATTTCAATTTTTATCTTATGATATTCATCTTTATCTTCTTTTTAATCTTAATCTTAAACTCGATTTTGATCTTGTTTGTAAACTTGGTCTTCAATCTTGATATTGTTATTGATATTGATATTGATCTAATAATGATGAAAATTTTGAACTCGATTATGTTTTTTAATTGTTATTAATCTTATTCTCATTCTTAATTATAACATTGATCTTATTCTTGATAATTATGTTCATTTTCATTTTTATCTCAGTTTTGATCTCAGATTTCAGTTTGAATCTTATAATCTTCAACTTTATCTTGCTCCTAATATTCATCTTAAACTCGATTTTGATCTATGTGGTAATATTATTTTTCAATCTTGATATTAATATTTATATTTATCTTGATCTTTTAATGATCAGGATGTTGATCTTGATTATGATCCATATTTGATGTTTATCATTTTGGAATCTTAATTTAATATTGATTTTGTTCATGATTATGATGTTGATCTTCATTTTAATCATGATTTCAAACTTCATCTTATGATATTCATCTTTATCTTCTTTTTAATCTTAATCTTAAACTCGATTTTGATCTTGTTTGTAAACTTGGTCTTCAATCTTGATATTGTTATTGATATTGATATTGATCTAATAATGATGAAAATTTTGAACTCGATTATGTTCTTTAATTGTTATTAATCTTATTCTCATTCTTAATTATAACATTGATCTTATTCTTGATAATTATGTTCATTTTCATTTTTATCTCAGTTTTGATCTCAGATTTCAGTTTGAATCTTATAATCTTCAATTTTATCTTGCTCCTAATATTCATCTTAAACTCGATTTTGATCTATGTGGTAATATTGATTTTCAATCTTGATATTAATATTTAAATTTATCTTGATCTTTTAATGATCAGGATGTTGATCTTGATTATGATCCATATTTGATGTTTATCATTTTGCAATCTTAATTTAATATTGATTTTGTTCATGATCATGATGTTGATCTTGATTTTAATTATGATTTCAAACTTCATCTTATGATATTTATCTTTATCTTCTTTTTAATCTAAATCTTAAACTCGATTTTGATCTTGTTTGTAAACTTGGTCTTCAATCTTGATGTTGTTATTGATATTGATATTGATCTAATAATGATGAAAATTTTGAACTCGATTATGTTCTTTAAATGTTATTAATCTTATTCTCATTCTTAATTATAACATTGATCTTATTCTTGATAATTATGTTCATTTTCATTTTTATCACAGTTTTGATATCAGATTTCAGTTTTAATCTTATAATCTTCCAGTTTATCTTGCTCCTAATATTCATCTTAAACTCGATTTTGATCTATGTGGTAATATTGATTTTCAATCTTGATATTAATATTTATATTTATCTTGATCTTTTAATGATGAGGATGTTGATCCTGATTATGATCCATATTTGATGTTTATCATTTTGTAATCTTAATTTAATATTGATTTTGTTCATGATTATGATGTTGATCTTCATTTTAATCATGATTTCAAACTTCATCTTATGATATTCATCTTTATCTTCTTTTTAATCTTAATCTTAAACTCGATTTTGATCTTGTTTGTAAACTTGGTCTTCAATCTTGATATTGTTATTGATATTGATATTGATCTAATAATGATGAAAATTTTGAACTCGATTATGTTCTTTAATTGTTATTAATCTTATTCTCATTCTTAATTATAACATTGATCTTATTCTTGATAATTATGTTCATTTTCATTTTTATCTTAGTTTTGATCTCAGATTTCAGTTTGAATCTTATAATCTTCAACTTTATCTTGCTCCTAATATTCATCTTAAACTCGATTTTGATCTATGTGGGAATATTGATTTTCAAACTTGATATTAATATTTAAATTTATCTTGATCTTTTAATGATGAGGATGTTGATCTTGATTATGATCCATATTTGATGTTTATCATTTTGCAATCTTAATATAATATTGATTTTGTTCATGATTATGATGTTGATCTTCATTTTAATCATGATTTCAAACTTCATCTTATGATATTTATCTTTATCTTCTTTTTAATCTAAATCTTAAACTCGATTTTGATCTTGTTTGTAAACTTGGTCTTCAATCTTGATGTTGTTATTGATATTGATATTGATCTAATAATAATGAAAATTTTGAACTCGATTATGTTCTTTAATTGTCATTAATCTTATTCTCATTCTTAATTATAACATTGATCTTATTCTTGATAATTATGTTCATTTTCATTTTTATCTCAGTTTTGATCTCAGATTTCAGTTTTAATCTTATAATCTTCAAGTTTATCTTGCTCCTAATATTCATCTTAAACTCGATTTTGATCTATGTGGTAATATTGATTTTCAATCTTGATATTAATATTTATATTTATCTTGATCTTTTAATGATCAGGATGTTGATCTTGATTATGATCCATATTTGATGTTTATCATTTTGCAATCTTAATTTAATATTGATTTTGTTCATGATTATGATGTTGATCTTCATTTTAATCATGATTTCAAACTTCATCTTATGATATTTATCTTTATCTTCTTTTTAATCTTAATCTTAAACTCGATTTTGATCTTGTTTGTAAACTTGGTCTTCAATCTTGATATTGTTATTGATATTGATATTGATCAAATAATGATGAAAATTTTTAACTCGATTATGATCTTTAATAGTTATTAATATTATTCTCATTCTTAATTACAACATTGATCTTATTCTTGATAATTATGTTCATTTTCATTTTTATCTCAGTTTTGATCTCAGATTTCAGTTTTAATCTTATAATCTTCAACTTTATCTTGCTCCTAATATTCATCTTAAACTCGATTTTGATCTATGTGGTAATATTGATTTTCAATCTTGATATTAATATTTATATTTATCTTGATCTTTTAATGATCAGGATGTTGATCTTGATTATGATCCATATTTGATTTTTATCATTTTGCAATCTTAATTTAATATTGATTTTGTTCATGATCATGATGTTGATCTTGATTTTAATTATGATTTCAAACTTCATCTTATGATATTTATCTTTATCTTCTTTTTAATCTTAATCTTAAACTCGATTTTGATCTTGTTTGTAAACTTGGTCTTCAATCTTGTTATTGTTATTGATATTGATATTGATCTAATAATGATGAAAATTTTGAACTCGATTATGTTCTTTAATTGTTATTAATCTTATTCTCATTCTTAATTATAACATTGATCTTATTCTTGATAATTATGTTCATTTTCATTTTGATCTCAGTTTTGATCTCAGATTTCAGTTTGAATCTTATAATCTTCAACGTTATCTTGCTCCTAATATTCATCTTAAACTCGATTTTGATCTGTGGTAATATTGATTTTCAATCTTGATATTAATATTTAAATTTATTTTGATCTTTTAATGATGAGGATGTTGATCTTGATTATGATCCATATTTGATGTTTATCATTTTGCAATCTTAATATAATATTGATTTTGTTCATGATTATGATGTTGATCTTCATTTTAATCATGATTTCAAACTTCATCTTATGATATTTATCTTTATCTTCTTTTAATCTTAATCTTAAACTGGATTTTGATCTTGTTTGTAAACTTGGTCTTTAATCTTGATATTGTTATTGATATTGATATTGATCTAATAATGATGAAAATTTTGAACTCGATTATGTTCTTTAATTGTTATTAATATTATTCTCATTCTCAATTATTACATTGATCTTATTCTTGATAATTATATTCATTTTCATTTTTATCTCAGTTTTGATCACAGATTTCAGTTTGAATCTTATAATCTTCAACTTTATCTTGCTCCTAATATTCATCATAAACTCGATTTTGATCTATGTGGTAATATTGATTTTCAATCTTGATATTAATATTTAAATTTATCTTGATCTTTTAATGATGAGGATGTTGATCTTGATTATGATCCATATTTGATGTTTATCATTTTGCAATCTTAATATAATATTGATTTTGTTCATGATTATGATGTTGATCTTCATTTTAATCATGATTTCAAACTTCATCTTATGAAATTTATCTTTATCTTCTTTTTATTCTTAATCTTAAATTCGATATTGATCTTGTTTAAACTTGGTCTTCAATCTTGATATTGTTATTGATATTGATATTGATCTAATAATGATGAAAATTTTGAACACGATTATGTTCTTTAAATGTTATTAATCTTATCCTCATTCTTAATTGTAATATTGATCTTATTCTTGATAATTATGTACATTTTCATTTTTATCTGAGTTTTGATCTCAGATTTCAGTTTCAATCTTATAATCTTCAACTTTATCTTGCTCCTAATATTCATCTTAAACTCGATTTTGATCTATGTGGTGTAAGACCCGAGAATTTTGATGTATTAAACCTCGGTATGTGACTCATTTTGACTATCTATAATCAGGCATTTATTAACCTTGTTGGTGGGATTTTTGGCTAAGGGGAAAAATTATTCTCCTGTAGGGCAAAAATAAGTTGCTGTGGAGGTGTCTTGAACTTGAGACCTTTCCTGTGTATGTTGTCCTGACTACCAGAGTTCCAGCCCAGTCTTTATGTTATGTATGTGGGCGCCTACTTATTATGTGAGTATGCAGAGTAAAATTCAGATCTCACTTAAGTGATTTGGCCCCACTTAAGTTGTTTTCGAAATTCAGCCCAACCCTAGCCGCCCCTTGCATTTCTTCCTCTCCCTCTCGTGGACGACTACGGCCGCGCCTTCCCCTTCGTCCAGCTCCTCTTCCGGTGAGTTTTCCGGCGGCGGCGCTTGGCATTCCGGTGTGGTGGACGGCGGTGGCGTGTGGAAGCTTCAGACAACTCTCTCTGCTCACGGTTTGCTTGCAAATCGTTCCCAAGGCGAGTGGAAATCTTATGTTACCTGTATTCCGAGTATATGATCGTTTCCTTGACATGTTTTTCTTGCTTTGTGATGGAAAAACGAGTAGGTTTAATTTCCCTTATCATGAAACCGTGAATACCTATTTGAAGTTTCGAAAATCAGATTTAGGGGCTCTAATCATAGGGTTTTTCGTTCTTTACTTGATTAGATGTCTTAGGAGGATGAGTTATCATGATCTTGATCTTCAATTTGATTGTATAATGTATTCATGAAAAAAAAAAAAAACCCTAGAGTATGACATGCGCCCATGCCCTAATTTGATGAAATTTCATGCTAACTTTTGGGGAAAACTTAGGATTTATGTGATTAGAAGTATAAGGGAATTTATTATGAATTTTATACTATTTTTGGAGCCTTAATTCATGCTGGCCGAAATTTACCTTAGGGGTATTTTGGTCAATGTTCAGTTAACTTTTGGGGCAAAGCTGTTATTCATGTAATTGAGTTCATATGGTACTTAAATATGATTTTTGCCTAATTTTAGGAATTTTCTATGCATAGTTATATGTGTAATCGTTCTCTTGAAATTAAGTGATGATAATGTTGTGCAATGCTTGTAATTAATCTGTTTGAGTGGAAATTCTGTTTGATAACCTAGAATGGAGATGTTACAATCTAATTGCATGAAATCTAGGATTAACACATTATACCTGCATGGGAACATTTGTTGAGAACTTAGCATGGTATCTTCCTAACCTGATTGCATGAAACTTAAGGACTACCCTGTCTAAGACATTTATGCTGTTTAATTAATTGCGAGTGGTGAATTCGATAAGTTAGATATCCGGGTACTAGTCTTGTGCTATATGTGTGTGGTGTAAGTCATGTCCATTATGTGTGACCCTGGAGATATTGTGAAGTGGGGCAAAGTGCCACGCCTTGGTCAGGCGGGGGCCACCACTTGATCTTCCTTCACAGATGTGATTAGTTTAGCATAAGAGAGACAAAGTGCCACGCTACTGGTAAGCGAGGGCCACCTCTTGAACTCTCTGACTGCTGTGTGACCAATGTGGGGAAACAAAGTGCCACGCCGTGACTTGGCGGGGGCCACCTCTTGATTTACCACATTGTCTGAGTGGGTAGATGGAGATCAGCGTGCCACGTCTTAGCTAGACGGGGGCCACCTCCTGATTTCTCCCCTACTGTTTGGCATGCATGCATTCTCTGAGCCCTGACGAGGGAAGGGTCGGACCTTTGTGGTCATTTCGTTCTGTTCTGGATTTGGATATGTTAGGATAGGATGTGCATCTACGTATGTGTTCTGTTTTGCCATATGGTATGTAAGTTCTATTTTGATTTTGTTGTATTATGATTAGATTGCGCCATGTGGATTATTTTGTAAGTTTGTATTCTTATCTGTATTTGATTTGATATTTGATAATCGCATTTGGTAAATGTTTTGAAAAACCTTGCATGCTATTTTTGAATGTAAGAATGGAGAAGTTTCATAAGGTTCTCACTTGCGGAGCTGTTAGCTCACCCCCTCTAAAATCTACAGGTGAGGGACAGTGATTGATACGGCGTTATGCACCTTTGAGATATACTGAGTAGCTTGATGAAGCTTTGGGTTTTGTGATATGGACCTTGTAAACAATTTTGGTATTTGAATACTTGTATCTTGATTCTGTTATCTGGGGCCTGCGTGCCTGTATTAGTTGTATTTTGTTTTGGATGATGAATGCTATATTTTGGTTACATGTGAGGGCTTAGGCCCATTTTGTTACAAGATTTCAGTTGTGGTATTTTTCAGCGTTTTGATAGGATTTTATGTTCAGTCTGTTCTGTGATATGCGATTTTGTCTCCGTATATGTATAGTACGGAGTTGTGATCTGATTCGATTATGTTCAGTATTTTATAAGTTGAAATTACTTGTTGTTATGAATCAGTAAAGCATGTACATGTATGGGAATTTTCCCGAACCTTGTATGTACGTATACATGCTGCCGGATTTTTGTATAAGTTTTCAGATCTTTTATTCCCTAGCTTTGTTCGTAGTATGATCTTGGCTTCAGTTTAATTTTCTCGTGACGTTCCTCGTATGATTTCCGCGTGAAATTCGGGGTTAAGTATCGAGGGGCGTTACATATGGTATCAGAGCGAGTTTCTAGCGAATATTAGATCTGGGTAGTAAAACATTGTTTGTGTATTGCATAGAAATAAACCAAGTAAGGAATTGGTTGCTAGTAAGATAAGGAAATTGTTGTTTGTCTTGACTTGCAAGGTGTTTTGCTAGGTAAGAATGGTACGACCCAAGGGTAATGCTGATGATCAGATGGCTGGCTTTATGAGGGCTTTAGAGTCTATGAGTAGTATGATGCAACAACAGGGTGCCCTCATCCAGCAGCAGGCTCAGGCTATGCAAGAACATCAACAGATGATGAGGGAACAGCGTGAGCAGCATCAGGAGTTTCAGCAGCAACTCCTGCAGCAGAACCGCGATCAGCAACAAGAATTTCACCAGCAGATGCAGCGGCAGATGCAGTTACAGTCTCATTCCCAGCCACGGCCGGCTGAGAAGGAGAATGTGGGGAGTTCTCAGGAGAATGTGCATAAGAGGTATGCTCAACTGGTGAAGGAATTTCAGCGTATGAACCCTCCAGCTTTTTATGGGAGCCCAGGGCCTAGAGCAGCTGAGGACTGGCTTGCTGACTTAGATAAGATTTTTGCGGTGATGCGATGTAGCGAAGAGGATAAACTGTGCCTGTCAGTATATATGCTGAAGGGGAATGCTGAGATATGGTGGAAAGGAGTTAAGAGGCTAGCAACTGAAAAAGGGGATACTGTAGACTGGGTTTACTTCATGAGAAAATTTAATGACAAGTACTTTCCACCTAGCATAAATGAAGAGAAGGAGGTGGAGTTTATCCACCTGGTGCAGGGTGACCTTTCTGTGGCTCAATATGATATTATGTTCACCCAGTTGTCCAAGTATGCTCCCCATTTGGTCAGCACTGAGGAACTAAGGGCCAGGAAGTTTCAGAGGGGTTTGAGAAAAGATATCAGAGATAGGATTGTGGCACTGCATCTAGAGACCTATGCTGAGGTTTTAGAGAGGGCTCTCACAGTGGAGAGGTCCATTTCTGAGCAGGCAGTGGTGATTGCCCCAACCCCTGTTGTGGAGACTGCTGCTCCAGTTCCCCAGAGTCATGAAAAGAAACAATATAAGCACAAGGATAAGAAAGGTCAGCATCATCCCTATCAGAAGAATTCTAAATCTGCCCGAGGTGATACCGTGGAAGGCAGAAAGTGCTATCATTGTGGAAGCAGTGGTCACGAGATCAAGGACTGCTATAAGAAGTCAGGGGCTTGTTTCAGGTGTGGTAAGGCCGGACACCGTATCAAAGACTGCCCACAGCTGAAGTCTTCATCTCAGGGTACTGATAAGCCCACAGTGCAGACTCGAGTATATGCTATTGCTGAGAAGGACGCCAGGGCTTCCAAGTCAGTTGTGGAAGGTACTCTTTTTGTTTTCGATCAGTTAGCACGTGTTTTATTTGATCCTGGTGCCAATCTCTCTTTCGTATCAGTTCGTTTTGTTCGTTATTTGCCTGTGGCACCTGGGACTCTTGATTGTGCTATATCTGTCTGCACCCCTATGGGTGATTCCCTGGTAACAGATGTGCTTTATCCTGATTGCATGCTTAGGATAGAGGAATATGACTTGTTTGTTGATTTGATATTGCTTGACATGCTTGACTATGATGTGATATTAGGGATGGACTGGTTGTCCTCTTACCATGCCACCCTATATTGTTTTGAAAAGTTGGTGACTCTGAATTTGAGTGATGGTCATCAATTGCATATCAAAGGTTTGATTGCAGATCAGGGGTTACATGTGATCTCTTTCCTGCATGCTCAAAGGTTATTGGCTGGCGGCTGTAAAGGCTACTTGGCACATGTAAAGGTTCAGGATGAACCTGTATCTGATTTGGCTTATATACCTGTGGTGAATGAATTCCCAGATGTATTTTCTGATGAGTTATCTGGTTTACCACCTGACCGGGAAGTGGAATTCAGTATTGACTTGATACCTGGCACTGCCCCAATCTCTAAAGCCCCGTACCGCATGGCCACCTCTGAATTGGCTGAGTTGAAGAAACAGCTGGAAGAATTGCTAGAAAAAGGGTACATCAGGCCTAGCGCGTCTCCTTGGGGAGCGCCTGTGTTGTTTGTAAAGAAGAAGGACGGATCACTGAGAATGTGCATCGATTACCGTCAGCTGAACCAGGTAACAATTAAGAACAAGTACCCTCTGCCCCGTATTGATGATCTCTTCGATCAGTTACAGGGCGCTACTGTCTTCTCCAAGATTGACTTAAGGTCTGGGTATTACCAGCTGAAGGTCAGAGAGGAGGATGTAGTTAAGACAGCATTCAGGACAAGGTATGGGCATTATGAATTTTTAGTTATGCCTTTTGGACTAACGAATGCCCCTGCTGTCTTTATGGATCTTATGAATAGGGTGTTTCACCATCTCCTGGATAAATGCGTGGTTGTATTTATCGATGACATTTTGGTTTACTCGCGGAGTGCTCAAGATCACGCACAGGACTTACGCAAGGTGATGGAAATTCTGAGAAGTAAAAGGTTGTATGCCAAGGCCAGTAAATGCGAGTTCTGGTTGGAGAAGATTAACTTTTTGGGACATGTGATATCTGGACAGGGTGTGTCTGTGGATCCAGCTAAGGTAGAGGCTATTATTAGCTGGGGAAGACCAACAAATGCATTTGAGATTCGAAGTTTCTTGGGCTTAGCAGGTTACTACCGCAGATTTGTTGAAGGGTTTTCCAAGCTGGCGGGCCCTTTAACAAAGTTGACCAGGAAGAATGCTGATTTTATCTGGGATGTCAAGTGCGAGGAAAGTTTCCTCGAGCTGAAGAAGCGTTTGACTAGTGCACCGATTCTCACTATACCTAGTGGCGGTGAAGGTTTCACTGTGTACACGGACGCCTCTGGCAAAGGTTTGGGCTGTGTACTCATGCAGCATGGTAAGGTGGTTGCCTATGCTTCCAGGCAGTTAAAGGAATACGAGTCCAACTACCCTACCCATGACTTGGAGTTGGCTGCAGTGGTGTTTGCATTGAAGATTTGGCGTCATTATCTGCTGGGTCAGACTTTTGATTTGTACACCGACCATCAGAGCCTCAAATACATATTTACCCAGAAAGAACTCAACATGCGGCAGCGGCGGTGGATGGAACTGATCAAAGATTATGATTTTACTATTCACTATCAGGAGGGTAAGGCAAATGTGGTTGCAGACGCATTGAGCAGGCGGCCTGTGACCTCTATGGCTGCACTTCTTGTACAGGAGTGGCGCTTGCTTGATGAGTTCAGTAGACTTCGATTGGATGTGACACCTCGTGGTAATAAGTGTTTTGTTGCTGCACTTAGAGTTGAGTCTGATATTTTGCAAAAGTTGAGCAAAGCACAGTTGGTTGATCCTGAAATTTTGAAATGGAAAGAAAAACTGGAGATGGGATTGATTGAGGATTTCAGCCTATCCACAGATGGTTGCTTAGGTTCCATGGAAGGGTCTGTGTCCCTGGGGACCCTAAGTTGAGACAAGAGATTTTAGCTGAAGGCCACAGTTCTAAGTATTCTATTCACCCTGGTAGTACCAGAATGTATCAGGACCTGAAGAAAAGTTTCTGGTGGCAAGGGATGAAGAATGATGTGGCGCAGTATGTGGCTAGATGCTTGACATGCCAGACGGTTAAAGCCGAGCATCAGAGACCGGGTGGATCCCTCCAACCACTTCAGATTCCTCTGTGGAAGTGGGAAAATATCAGCATGGACTTTGTCTGTGGATTACCCCGGACCAGAAATGGGCAGACTGAGAGGACCATACAGACTTTGGAGGACTTGCTGAGATCTTACATCATTGATTGGCATGGTGAGTGGGACAGAGACTTAGCCCTGATTGAGTTTACCTACAACAATAGTTACCACTCTAGTATCCAGATGGCCCCGTACGAGGCATTGTACGGAAGAAGATGCAGAACTCCCTTGAGTTGGGAGGAGGTAGGTGATAGAACCTTGCTCCAGTCTGATGCTGTGCAGGAAGCCACAGATAAGGTAAAGATTATTCAAGAAAAGCTAAAGGCTGCACAGGATAGGCAGAAAAGCTACGCTGATGTGGGAAGGAGACCTCTGGAATTCATGGTGGGAGAACATGTATTTGTTAAGGTTTCTCCTACAAAAGGTGTGATGCGATTTGGAAAGAAAGGAAAATTAAGCCCTAGATATGTGGGTCCGTTTGATATTATCGAGAGGGTTGGGCCTGTTGCTTACCGATTAGCCTTACCGCCATCCTTGGAGCATCTGCACAGTGTGTTTCACGTGTCCGTGCTTAGGAAGTATTGTCATGACCCGTCACATATCTTGGATTCAACACCTTTGCAAATTGATGAAAATCTGACTTATGTTGAAAGGCCACTTAAGATTGTGGATAGAAAAGAGAGAGTCCTTCGAAGCAAGGTGATACCTCTAGTGAAAGTTATTTGGGGAAATCAGTCCGTGGAAGAAGCTACTTGGGAGTTGGAAACCGATATGAGAAAGGATTACCCACATTTGTTTGAACCTGCTCCCGATTTGCTTTAGAGGACTAAAGCCTTTTAAGGAGGAGAGGATGTAAGACCCGAGAATTTTGATGTATTAAACCTCGGTATGTGACTCATTTTGACTATCTATAATCAGGCATTTATTAACCTTGTTGGTGGGATTTTTGGCTAAGGGGAAAAATTATTCTCCTGTAGGGCAAAAATAAGTTGCTGTGGAGGTGTCTTGAACTTGAGACCTTTCCTGTGTATGTTGTCCTGACTACCAGAGTTCCAGCCCAGTCTTTGTGTTATGTATGTGGGCGCCTACTTATTATGTGAGTATGCAGATTAAAATTCAGATCTCACTTAAGTGATTTGGCCCCACTTAAGTTGTTTTCGAAATTCAGCCCAACCCTAGCCGCCCCTTGCATTTCTTCCTCTCCCTCTCGTGGACGACTACGGCCGCGCCTTCCCCTTCGTCCAGCTCCTCTTCCGGTGAGTTTTCCGGCGGCGGCGCTTGGCATTCCGGTGTGGTGGACGGCGGTGGCGTGTGGAAGCTTCAGACAACTCTCTCTGCTCACGGTTTGCTTGCAAATCGTTCCCAAGGCGAGTGGAAATCTTATGTTACCTGTATTCCGAGTATATGATCGTTTCCTTGACATGTTTTTCTTGCTTTGTGATGGAAAAACGAGTAGGTTTAATTTCCCTTATCATGAAACCGTGAATACCTATTTGAAGTTTCGAAAATCAGATTTAGGGGCTCTAATCATAGGGTTTTTCGTTCTTTACTTGATTAGATGTCTTAGGAGGATGAGTTATCATGATCTTGATCTTCAATTTGATTGTATAATGTATTCATGAAAAAAAAAAAAACCCTAGAGTATGACATGCGCCCATGCCCTAATTTGATGAAATTTCATGCTAACTTTTGGGGAAAACTTAGGATTTATGTGATTAGAAGTATAAGGGAATTTATTATGAATTTTATACTATTTTTGGAGCCTTAATTCATGCTGGCCGAAATTTACCTTAGGGGTATTTTGGTCAATGTTCAGTTAACTTTTGGGGCAAAGCTGTTATTCATGTAATTGAGTTCATATGGTACTTAAATATGATTTTTGCCTAATTTTAGGAATTTTCTATGCATAGTTATATGTGTAATCGTTCTCTTGAAATTAAGTGATGATAATGTTGTGCAATGCTTGTAATTAATCTGTTTGAGTGGAAATTCTGTTTGATAACCTAGAATGGAGATGTTACAATCTAATTGCATGAAATCTAGGATTAACACATTATACCTGCATGGGAACATTTGTTGAGAACTTAGCATGGTATCTTCCTAACCTGATTGCATGAAACTTAAGGACTACCCTGTCTAAGACATTTATGCTGTTTAATTAATTGCGAGTGGTGAATTCGATAAGTTAGATATCCGGGTACTAGTCTTGTGCTATATGTGTGTGGTGTAAGTCATGTCCATTATGTGTGACCCTGGAGATATTGTGAAGTAGGGCAAAGTGCCACGCCTTGGTCAGGCGGGGGCCACCACTTGATCTTCCTTCACAGATGTGATTAGTTTAGCATAAGAGAGACAAAGTGCCACGCTACTGGTAAGCGAGGGCCACCTCTTGAACTCTCTGACTGCTGTGTGACCAATGTGGGGAAACAAAGTGCCACGCCGTGACTTGGCGGGGGCCACCTCTTGATTTACCACATTGTCTGAGTGGGTAGATGGAGATCAGCGTGCCACGTCTTAGCTAGACGGGGGCCACCTCCTGATTTCTCCCCTACTGTTTGGCATGCATGCATTCTCTGAGCCCTGACGAGGGAAGGGTCGGACCTTTGTGGTCATTTCGTTCTGTTCTGGATTTGGATATGTTAGGATAGGATGTGCATCTACGTATGTGTTCTGTTTTGCCATATGGTATGTAAGTTCTATTTTGATTTTGTTGTATTATGATTAGATTGCGCCATGTGGATTATTTTGTAAGTTTGTATTCTTATCTGTATTTGATTTGATATTCGATAATCGCATTTGGTAAATGTTTTGAAAAACCTTGCATGCTATTTTTGAATGTAAGAATGGAGAAGTTTCATAAGGTTCTCACTTGCGGAGCTGTTAGCTCACCCCCTCTAAAATCTACAGGTGAGGGACAGTGATTGATACGGCGTTATGCACCTTTGAGATATACTGAGTAGCTTGATGAAGCTTTGGGTTTTGTGATATGGACCTTGTAAACAATTTTGGTATTTGAATACTTGTATCTTGATTCTGTTATCTGGGGCCTGCGTGCCTGTATTAGTTGTATTTTGTTTTGGATGATGAATGCTATATTTTGGTTACATGTGAGGGCTTAGGCCCATTTTGTTACAAGATTTCAGTTGTGGTATTTTTCAGCGTTTTGATAGGATTTTATGTTCAGTCTGTTCTGTGATATGCGATTTTGTCTCCGTATATGTATAGTACGGAGTTGTGATCTGATTCGATTATGTTCAGTATTTTATAAGTTGAAATTACTTGTTGTTATGAATCAGTAAAGCATGTACATGTATGGGAATTTTCCCGAACCTTGTATGTACGTATACATGCTGCCGGATTTTTGTATAAGTTTTCAGATCTTTTATTCCCTAGCTTTGTTCGTAGTATGATCTTGGCTTCAGTTTAATTTTCTCGTGACGTTCCTCGTATGATTTCCGCGTGAAATTCGGGGTTAAGTATCGAGGGGCGTTACATGTGGTAATATTGATTTTCAATCTTGATATTAATATTTATATTTATCTTGATCTTTTAATGATCAGGATGTTGATCTTGATTATGATCCATATTTGATGTTTATCATTTTGCAATCTTAATTTAATATTGATTTTGTTCATGATCATGATGTTGATCTTGATTTTAATTATGATTTCAAACTTCATCTTATGATATTTATCTTTATCTTCTTTTTAATCTTAATCTTAAACTCGATTTTGATCTTGTTTGTAAACTTGGTCTTCAATCTTGTTATTGTTATTGATATTGATATTGATCTAATAATGATGAAAATTTTGAACTCGATTATGTTCTTTAATTGTTATTAATCTTATTCTCATTCTTAATTATAACATTGATCTTATTCTTGATAATTATGTTCATTTTCATTTTGATCTCAGTTTTGATCTCAGATTTCAGTTTGAATCTTATAATCTTCAACGTTATCTTGCTCCTAATATTCATCTTAAACTCGATTTTGATCTGTGGTAATATTGATTTTCAATCTTGATATTAATATTTAAATTTATCTTGATCTTTTAATGATAAGGATGTTGATCTTGATTATGATCCATATTTGATGTTTATCATTTTGCAATCTTAATATAATATTGATTTTGTTAATGATTATGATGTTGATCTTCATTTCAATCATGATTTCAAACTTCATCTTATGATATTTATCTTTATCTTCTTTTAATCTTAATCTTAAACTGGATTTTGATCTTGTTTGTAAACTTGGTCTTTAATCTTGATATTGTTATTGATATTGATATTGATCTAATAATGATGAAAATTTTGAACTCGATTATGTTCTTTAATTGTTATTAATATTATTCTCATTCTCAATTATTACATTGATCTTATTCTTGATAATTATATTCATTTTCATTTTTATCTCAGTTTTGATCTCAGATTTCAGTTTGAATCTTATAATCTTCAACTTTATCTTGCTCCTAATATTCATCATAATCTCGATTTTGATCTATGTGGTAATATTGATTTTCAATCTTGATATTAATATTTAAATTTATCTTGATCTTTTAATGATGAGGATGTTGACCTTGATTATGATCCATATTTGATGTTTATCATTTTGCAATCTTAATATAATATTGATTTTGTTCATGATTATGATGTTGATGTTCATTTTAATCATGATTTCAAACTTCATCTTATGAAATTTATCTTTATCTTCTTTTTATTCTTAATCTTAAATTCGATATTGATCTTGTTTAAACTTGGTCTTCAATCTTGATATTGTTATTGATATTGATATTGATCTAATAATGATGAAAATTTTGAACACGATTATGTTCTTTAATTGTTATTAATCTTATCCTCATTCTTAATTGTAACATTGATCTTATTCTTGATAATTATGTACATTTTCATTTTTATCTGAGTTTTGATCTCAGATTTCAGTTTTAATCTTATAATCTTCAATTTTATCTTACTCCTAATATTCATCTTAAACTCGATTTTGATCTATGTGGTAATATTGATTTTCAATCTTGATATTAATATTTATATTTATCTTGATCTTTTAATGATCAGGATGTTGATCTTGATTATGATCCATATTTGATGTTTATCATTTTGCAATCTTAATATAATATTGATTTTGTTCATGATTATGATGTTGATCTTCATTTTAATAATGATTTCAAACTTCATCTTATGATATTTATCTTTATCTTCTTTTTAATCTTAATCTTAAACTCGATTTTGATCTTGTTTGTAAACTTGGTCTTCAATCTTGATATTGTTATTGATATTGATATTGATCTAATAATGATGAAAATTTTTAACTCGATTATGATCTTTAATAGTTATTAATATTATTCTCATTCTTAATTACAACATTGATCTTATTCTTGATAATTATGTTCATTTTCATTTTTATCTCAGTTTTGATCTCAGATTTCAGTTTTAATCTTATAATCTTCAACTTTATCTTGCTCCTAATATTCATCTTAAACTCGATTTTGATCTATGTGGTAATATTGATTTTCAATCTTGATATTAATATTTATATTTATCTTGATCTTTTAATGATCAGGATGTTGATCTTGATTATGATCCATATTTGATGTTTATCATTTTGCAATCTTAATTTAATATTGATTTTGTTCATGATTATGATGTTGATCTTCATTTTAATCATGATTTCAAACTTCATCTTATGATATTTATCTTTATCTTCTTTTTAATCTTAATCTTAAACTCGATTTTGATCTTGTTTGTAAACTTGGTCTTCAATCTTGTTATTGTTATTGATATTGATATTGATCTAATAATGATGAAAATTTTGAACTCGATTATGTTCTTTAATTGTTATTAATCTTATTCTCATTCTTAATTATAACATTGATCTTATTCTTGATAATTATGTTCATTTTCATTTTGATCTCAGTTTTGATCTCAGATTTCAGTTTGAATCTTATAATCTTCAACGTTATCTTGCTCCTAATATTCATCTTAAACTCGATTTTGATCTGTGGTAATATTGATTTTCAATCTTGATATTAATATTTAAATTTATCTTGATCTTTTAATGATAAGGATGTTGATCTTGATTATGATCCATATTTGATGTTTATCATTTTGCAATCTTAATATAATATTGATTTTGTTAATGATTATGATGTTGATCTTCATTTTAATCATGATTTCAAACTTCATCTTATGATATTTATCTTTATCTTCTTTTAATCTTAATCTTAAACTGGATTTTTATCTTGTTTGTAAACTTGGTCTTTAATCTTGATATTGTTATTGATATTGATATTGATCTAATAATGATGAAAATTTTGAACTCGATTATGTTCTTTAATTGTTATTAATATTATTCTCATTCTCAATTATTACATTGATCTTATTCTTGATAATTATATTCATTTTCATTTTTATCTCAGTTTTGATCTCAGATTTCAGTTTGAATCTTATAATCTTCAACTTTATCTTGCTCCTAATATTCATCAAAATCTCGATTTTGATCTATGTGGTAATATTGATTTTCAATCTTGATATTAATATTTAAATTTATCTTGATCTTTTAATGATGAGGATGTTGACCTTGATTATGATCCATATTTGATGTTTATCATTTTGCAATCTTAATATAATATTGATTTTGTTCATGATTATGATGTTGATCTTCATTTTAATCATGATTTCAAACTTCATCTTATGAAATTTATCTTTATCTTCTTTTTATTCTTAATCTTAAATTCGATATTGATCTTGTTTAAACTTGGTCTTCAATCTTGATATTGTTATTGATATTGATATTGATCTAATAATGATGAAAATTTTGAACACGATTATGTTCTTTAATTGTTATTAATCTTATCCTCATTCTTAATTGTAACATTGATCTTATTCTTGATAATTATGTACAATTTCATTTTTATCTGAGTTTTGATCTCAGATTTCAGTTTTAATCTTAAACTCGATTTTGATCTATGTGGTAATGTTGATTTTCAATCTTGATATTAATATTTATATTTATCTTGATCTTTTAATGATCAGGATGTTGATCTTGATTATGATCCATATTTGATGTCTATCATTTTGCAATCTTAATTTAATATTGATTTTGTTCATGATTATGATGTTGATCTTCATTTTAATCATGATTTCAAACTTCATCTTATGATATTTATCTTTATCTTCTTTTTAATCTTAATCTTAAACTCGATTTTGATCTTGTTTGTCAACTTGGTTTTCAATCTTGATATTGTTATTGATATTGATATTCATCTAATAATGATGAAAATTTTTAACTCGATTATGATCTTTAATAGTTATTAATCTTATTCTCATTCTTAATTACAACATTGATCTTATTCTTGATAATTATGTACATTTTCTTTTTATCTCCGTTTTGATCTCAGATTTCAGTTTTAATCTAATAATCTTCAATTTTATCTTACTCCTAATATTCATCTTAAACTCGATTTTGATCTATGTGGTAATATTGATTTTCAATCTTGATATTAATATTTATATTTATCTTGATCTTTTAATGATCAGGATGTTGATCTTGATTATGATCCATATTTGATGTTTATCATTTTGCAATCTTAATTTAATATTGATTTTGTTCATGATTATGATGTTGATCTTCATTTTAATCATGATTTCAAACTTCATCTTATGATATTTATCTTTATCTTCTTTTTAATCTTAATCTTAAACTCGATTTTGATCTTGTTTGTAAACTTGGTCTTCAATCTTGATATTGTTATTGATATTGATATTGATCTAATAATGATGAAAATTTTTAACTCGATTATGATCTTTAATAGTTATTAATCTTATTCTCATTCTTAATTACAACATTGATCTTATTCTTGATAATTATGTACATTTTCTTTTTATCTCAGTTTTGATCTCAGATTTCAGTTTTAATCTAATAATCTTCAATTTTATCTTACTCCTAATATTCATCTTAAACTCGATTTTGATCTATGTGGTAATATTGATTTTCAATCTTGATATTATTATTTATATTTATCTTGATCTTTTAATGATCAGGATGTTGATCTTGATTATGATCCATATTTGATGTTTATCATTTTGCAATCTTAATTTAATATTGATTTTGTTCATGATCATGATGTTGATCTTGATTTTAATTATGATTTAAATCTTTATCTTATGATATTCATCTTTATCTTCTTTTTAATCTTAATCTTAAACTCGATTTTGATCTTGTTTGTAAACTTGGTCTTCAATCTTGATATTGTTATTGATATTGATATTGATCTAATAATGATGAAAATTTTGAACTCGATTATGTTCTTTAATTGTTATTAATCTTATTCTCATTCTTAATTATAACATTGATCTTATTCTTGATAATTATGTTCATTTTCATTTTTATCTCAGTTTTGATCTCAGATTTCAGTTTTAATCTTATAATCTTCAACTTTATCTTGCTCCTAATATTCATCTTAAACTCGATTTTGATCTATGTGGTAATATTGATTTTCAATCTTGATATTAATATTTATATTTATCTTGATCTTTTAATGATGAGGATGTTGATCTTGATTATGATCCATATTTTATGTTTATCATTTTGCAATCTTAATATAATATTGATTTTGTTCATGATTATGATGTTGATCTTCATTTTAATCATGATTTCAAACTTCATCTTATGATATTTATCTTTATCTTCTTTTTAATCTTAATCTTAAACTCGATTTTGATCTTGTTTGTAAACTTGGTCTTCAATCTTGATATTGTTATTGATATTGATATTGATCTAATAATGATGAAAATTTTGAACTCGATTATGTTCTTTAATTGTTATTAATCTTATTCTCATTCTTAATTATAACATTGATTTTATTCTTGATAATTATGTTCATTTTCATTTTGATCTCAGTTTTGATCTCAGATTTCAGTTTGAATCTTATAATCTTCAACGTTATCTTGCTCCTAATATTCATCTTAAACTCGATTTTGATCTATGTGGTAATATTGATTTTCAATCTTGATATTAATATTTAAATTTATCTTGATCTTTTAATGATGAGGATGTTGATCTTGATTATGATCCATATTTTATGTTTATCATTTTGCAATCTTAATATAATATTAATTTTGTTCATGATTATGATGTTGATCTTCATTTTAATCATGATTTCAAACTTCATCTTATGATATTTATCTTTATCTTCTTTTAATCTTAATCTTAAACTCGATTTTGATCTTGTTTGTAAACTTGGTCTTTAATCTTGATATTGTTATTGATATTGATATTGATCTAATAATGATGAAAATTTTGAACTCGATTATGTTCTTTAATTGTTATTAATATTATTCTCATTCTTAATTATAACATTGATCTTATTCTTGATAATTATATTCATTTTCATTTTGATCTCAGTTTTGATCTCAGATTTCAGTTTGAATCTTATAATCTTCAACGTTATCTTCGTCCTAATATTCATCTTAAACTCGATTTTGATCTATGTGGTAATATTGATTTTCAATCTTGATATTAATATTTAAATTTATCTTGATCTTTTAATGATGAGGATGTTGATCTTGATTATGATCCATATTTTATGTTTATCATTTTGCAATCTTAATATAATATTGATTTTGTTCATGATTATGATGTTGATCTTCATTTTAATCATGATTTCAAACTTCATCTTATGATATTTATCTTTATCTTCTTTTAATCTTAATCTTAAACTCGATTTTGATCTTGTTTGTAAACTTGGTCTTTAATCTTGATATTGTTATTGATATTGATATTGATCTAATAATGATGAAAATTTTGAACTCGATTATGTTCTTTAATTGTTATTAATATTATTCTCATTCTTAATTATAACATTGATCTTATTCTTGATAATTATATTCATTTTCATTTTTATCTCAGTTTTGATCACAGATTTCAGTTTGAATCTTATAATCTTCAACTTTATCTTGCTCCTAATATTCATCATAAACTCGATTTTGATCTATGTGGTAATATTGATTTTCAATCTTGATATTAATATTTAAATTTATCTTGATCTTTTAAAGATGAGGATGTTGATCTTGATTATGATCAATATTTGAGGTTTATCATTTTGCAATCTTAATATAATATTGATTTTGTTCATGATTATGATGTTGATCTTCATTTTAATCATGATTTCAAACTTCATCTTATGAAATTTATCTTTATCTTCTTTTTAATCTTAATCTTAAATTCGATATTGATCTTGTTTAAACTTGGTCTTCAATCTTGATATTGATATTGATATTGATATTGATCTAATAATGATGAAAATTTTTCACTCGATTATGATCTTTAATAGTTATTAATCTTATTCTCATTCTTAATTACAACATTGATCTTATTCTTGATAATTATGTACATTTTCTTTTTATCTCAGTTTTGATCTCAGATTTCAGTTTTAATCTAATAATCTTCAATTTTATCTTACTCCTAATATTCATCTTAAACTCGATTTTGATCTATGTGGTAATATTGATTTTCAATCTTGATATTAATATTTATATTTATCTTGATCTTTTAATGATCAGGATGTTGATCTTGATTATGATCCATATTTGATGTTTATCATTTTGCAATCTTAATTTAATATTGATTTTGTTCATGATTAAGATGTTGATATTCATTTTAATCATGATTTCAAACTTCATCTTATGATATTTATCTTTATCTTCTTTTTAATCTTAATCTTAAACTCGATTTTGATCTTGTTTGTAAACTTGGTCTTCAATCTTGATATTGTTATTGATATTGATATTCATCTAATAATGATGAAAATTTTTAACTCGATTATGATCTTTAATAGTTATTAATCTTATTCTCATTCTTAATTACAACATTGATCTTATTCTTGATAATTATGTACATTTTCTTTTTATCTCAGTTTTGATCTCAGATTTCAGTTTTAATCTAATAATCTTCAATTTTATCTTACTCCTAATATTCATCTTAAACTCGATTTTGATCTATGTGGTAATATTGATTTTCAATCTTGATATTAATATTTAAATTTATCTTGATCTTTTAATGATGAGGATGTTGATCTTGATTATGATCCATATTTGATGTTTATCATTTTGCAATCTTAATATAATATTCATTTTGTTCACGATTATGATGCTGATCTTCATTTTAATCATGATTTCAAACTTCATCTTATGATATTTATCTTTATCTTCTTTTTAATCTAATTCTTAAACTCGATTTTGATCTTGTTTGTAAACTTGGTCTTCAATCTTGATGTTGTTATTGATATTGATATTGATCTAATAATGATGAAAATTTTGAATTCGATTATGTTCTTTAATTGTTATTAATCTTATTCTCATTCTTAATTATAACATTGATCTTATTCTTGTTAATTATGTTCATTTTCATTTTTATCTCAGTTTTGATCTTAGATTTCAGTTTGAATCTTATAATCTTCAACTTTATCTTGCTCCTAATATTCATCTTAAACTCGATTTTGATCTATGTGGTAATATTGATTTTCAATCTTGATATTAATATTTATATTTATCTTGATCTTTTAATGATCAGGATGTTGATCTTGATTATGATCCATATTTGATGTTTATCATTTTGCAATCTTAATTTAATAATGATTTTGTTCATGATTATGATGTTGATCTTCATTTTAATCATGATTTCAAACTTCATCTTATGATATTTATCTTTATCTTTTTTTTAATCTTAATCTTAAACTCGATTTTGATCTTGTTTGTAAACTTGGTCTTCAATCTTGATATTGTTATTGATATTGATATTGATCTAATAATGATGAAAATTTTTAACTCGATTATGATCTTTAATAGTTATTAATCTTATTCTCATTCTTAATTACAACATTGATCTTATTCTTGATAATTATGTACATTTTCTTTTTATCTCAGTTTTGATCTCAGATTTCAGTTTTAATCTAATAATCTTCAATTTTATCTTACTCCTAATATTCATCTTAAACTCGATTTTGATCTATGTGGTAATATTGATTTTCAATCTTGATATTAATATTTAAATTTATCTTGATCTTTTAATGATGAGGATGTTGATCTTGATTATGATCCATATTTGATGTTTATCATTTTGCAATCTTAATTTAATATTATTTTGTTCATGATTATGATGTTGATCTTCATTTTAATCATGATTTCAAACTTCATCTTATGATATTTATCTTTATCTTCTTTTTAATCTTAATCTTAAACTCGATTTTGATCTTGTTTGTAAACTTGGTCTTCAATCTTGATATTGTTATTGATATTGATATTCATCTAATAATGATGAAAATTTTTAACTCGATTATGATCTTTAATAGTTATTAATCTTATTCTCATTCTTAATTACAACATTGATCTTTTTCTTGATAATTATCTTAATCTTCATTTTGATCTCAGTTTTGATCTCAGATTTCAGTTTTAATCTGATAATCTTCATCTTTATCTTGCTCCTAATATTCATCTTAATCTCGATTTTGATCTCCGTGGTAATATTGATTTTCAATCTTGATATTAATATTTATATTTATCTTGATCTTTTAATGATGAGGATGTTGATCTTGATTATGATCCAATATTGATGTTTATCATTTTGCAATCCTAATTTAATATTGATTTTGTTCATGATCATGATGTTGATCTTGATTTTAATTATGATTTCAATCTTTATCTTATGATATTCATCTTTATCTTCTTTTTAATCTTAATCTTAAACTCGATTTTGATCTTGTTTGTAAACTTGGTCTTCAATCTTGATATTGTTATTGATATTGATATTGATCTAATAATGATGAAAATTTTTAACTCGATTATGATCTTTAATAGTTATTAATCTTATTCTCATTCTTAATTACAACATTGATCTTATTCTTGATAATTATATACATTTTCTTTTTATCTCAGTTTTGATCTCAGATTTCAGTTTTAATCTAATAATCTTCAATTTTATCTTGCTCCTAATATTCATCTTAAACTCGATTTTGATCTATGTGGTAATATTGATTTTCAATCTTGATATTAATATTTAAATTTATCTTGATCTTTTAATGATGAGGATGTTGATCTTGATTATGATCCATATTTGATGTTTATCATTTTGCAATCTTAATATAATATTCATTTTGTTCACGATTATGATGCTGATCTTCATTTTAATCATGATTTCAAACTTCATCTTATGATATTTATCTTTATCTTCTTTTTAATCTAATTCTTAAACTCGATTTTGATCTTGTTTGTAAACTTGGTCTTCAATCTTGATGTTGTTATTGATATTGATATTGATCTAATAATGATGAAAATTTTGAATTCGATTATGTTCTTTAATTGTTATTAATCTTATTCTCATTCTTAATTATAACATTGATCTTATTCTTGTTAATTATGTTCATTTTCATTTTTATCTCAGTTTTGATCTTAGATTTCAGTTTGAATCTTATAATCTTCAACTTTATCTTGCTCCTAATATTCATCTTAAACTCGATTTTGATCTATGTGGTAATATTGATTTTCAATCTTGATATTAATATTTATATTTATCTTGATCTTTTAATGATCAGGATGTTGATCTTGATTATGATCCATATTTGATGTTTATCATTTTGCAATCTTAATTTAATAATGATTTTGTTCATGATTATGATGTTGATCTTCATTTTAATCATGATTTCAAACTTCATCTTATGATATTTATCTTTATCTTTTTTTTAATCTTAATCTTAAACTCGATTTTGATCTTGTTTGTAAACTTGGTCTTCAATCTTGATATTGTTATTGATATTGATATTGATCTAATAATGATGAAAATTTTTAACTCGATTATGATCTTTAATAGTTATTAATCTTATTCTCATTCTTAATTACAACATTGATCTTATTCTTGATAATTATGTACATTTTCTTTTTATCTCAGTTTTGATCTCAGATTTCAGTTTTAATCTAATAATCTTCAATTTTATCTTACTCCTAATATTCATCTTAAACTCGATTTTGATCTATGTGGTAATATTGATTTTCAATCTTGATATTAATATTTAAATTTATCTTGATCTTTTAATGATGAGGATGTTGATCTTGATTATGATCCATATTTGATGTTTATCATTTTGCAATCTTAATATAATATTCATTTTGTTCACGATTATGATGCTGATCTTCATTTTAATCATGATTTCAAACTTCATCTTATGATATTTATCTTTATCTTCTTTTTAATCTAAATCTTAAACTCGATTTTGATCTTGTTTGTAAACTTGGTCTTCAATCTTGATGTTGTTATTGATATTGATATTGATCTAATAATGATGAAAATTTTGAATTCGATTATGTTCTTTAATTGTTATTAATCTTATTCTCATTCTTAATTATAACATTGATCTTATTCTTGATAATTATGTTCATTTTCATTTTTATCTCAGTTTTGATCTCAGATTTCAGGTTTAATCTTATAATCTTCAAGTTTATCTTGCTCCTAATATTCATCTTAAACTCGATTTTGATCTACGTGGTAATATTGATTTTCAATCTTGATATTAATATTTATATTTATCTTGATCTTTTAATGATCAGGATGTTGATCTTGATTATGATCCATATTTGATGTTTATCATTTTGCAATCTTAATTTAATATGATTTTGTTCATGATTATGATGTTGATCTTCATTTTAATCATGATTTCAAACTTCATCTTATGATATTTATCTTTATCTTCTTTTTAATCTTAATCTTAAACTCGATTTTGATCTTGTTTGTAAACTTGGTCTTCAATCTTGATATTGTTATTGATATTGATATTCATCTAATAATGATGAAAATTTTTAACTCGATTATGATCTTTAATAGTTATTAATCTTATTCTCATTCTTAATTACAACATTGATCTTTTTCTTGATAATTATCTTAATCTTCATTTTGATCTCAGTTTTGATCTCAGATTTCAGTTTTAATCTGATAATCTTCATCTTTATCTTGCTCCTAATATTCATCTTAATCTCGATTTTGATCTCCGTGGTAATATTGATTTTCAATCTTGATATTAATATTTATATTTATCTTGATCTTTTAATGATGAGGATGTTGATCTTGATTACGATCCAATATTGATGTTTATCATTTTGCAATCCTAATTTAATATTGATTTTGTTCCTGATCATGATGTTGATCTTGATTTTAATTATGATTTCAATCTTTATCTTATGATATTCATCTTTATCTTCTTTTTAATCTTAATCTTAAACTCGATTTTGATCTTGTTTGTAAACTTGGTCTTCAATCTTGATATTGTTATTGATATTGATATTGATCTAATAATGATGAAAATTTTTAACTCGATTATGATCTTTAATAGTTATTAATCTTATTCTCATTCTTAATTACAACATTGATCTTATTCTTGATAATTATATACATTTTCTTTTTATCTCAGTTTTGATCTCAGATTTCAGTTTTAATCTAATAATCTTCAATTTTATCTTACTCCTAATATTCATCTTAAACTCGATTTTGATCTATGTGGTAATATTGATTTTCAATCTTGATATTAATATTTAAATTTATCTTGATCTTTTAATGATGAGGATGTTGATCTTGATTATGATCCATATTTGATGTTTATCATTTTGCAATCTTAATATAATATTCATTTTGTTCACGATTATGATGCTGATCTTCATTTTAATCATGATTTCAAACTTCATCTTATGATATTTATCTTTATCTTCTTTTTAATCTAATTCTTAAACTCGATTTTGATCTTGTTTGTAAACTTGGTCTTCAATCTTGATGTTGTTATTGATATTGATATTGATCTAATAATGATGAAAATTTTGAATTCGATTATGTTCTTTAATTGTTATTAATCTTATTCTCATTCTTAATTATAACATTGATCTTATTCTTGATAATTATGTTCATTTTCATTTTTATCTCAGTTTTGATCTCAGATTTCAGGTTTAATCTTATAATCTTCAAGTTTATCTTGCTCCTTATATTCATCTTAAACTCGATTTTGATCTATGTGGTAATATTGATTTTCAATCATGATATTAATATTTATATTTATCTTGATCTTTTAATGATCAGGATGTTGATCTTGATTATGATCCATATTTGATGTTTATCATTTTGGAATCTTAATTTAATATTGATTTTGTTCATGATTATGATGTTGATCTTCATTTTAATCATGATTTCAAACTTCATCTTATGATATTTATCTTTATGTTCTTTTTAATCTTAATCTTAAACTCGATTTTGATCTTGTTTGTAAAACTTGGTCTTCAATCTTGATATTGTTATTGATATTGATATTGATCTAATAATGATGAAAATTTTTAACTCGATTATGATCTTTAATAGTTATTAATCTTATTCTCATTCTTAATTACAACATTGATCTTATTCTTGATAATTATCTTAATCTTCATTTTGATCTCAGTTTTGATCTCAGATTTCAGTTTTAATCTGATAATCTTCATCTTTATCTTGCTCCTAATATTCATCTTAAACTCGATTTTGATCTCCGTGGTAATATTGATTTTCAATCTTGATATTAATATTTATGTTTATCTTGATCTTTTAATGATGAGGATGTTGATCTTGATTATGATCCAATATTGATGTTTATCATTTTGCAATCTTAATTTAATATTCATTTTGTTCATGATCATGATGTTGATCTTGATTTTAATTATGATTTCAATCTTTATCTTATGATATTCATCTTTATCTTCTTTTTAATCTTAATCTTAAACTCGATTTTGATCTTGTTTGTAAACTTGGTCTTCAATCTTGATATTGTTATTGATATTGATATTGATCTAATAATGATGAAAATTTTTAACTCGATTATGATCTTTAATAGTTATTAATCTTATTCTCATTCTTAATTACAACATTGATCTTATTCTTGATAATTATGTACATTTTCTTTTTATCTCAGTTTTGATCTCAGATTTCAGTTTTAATCTAATAATCTTCAATTTTATCTTACTCCTAATATTCATCTTAAACTCGATTTTGATCTATGTGGTAATATTGATTTTCAATCTTGATATTAATATTTAAATTTATCTTGATCTTTTAATGATGAGGATGTTGATCTTGATTATGATCCATATTTGATGTTTATCATTTTGCAATCTTAATATAATATTCATTTTGTTCACGATTATGATGCTGATCTTCATTTTAATCATGATTTCAAACTTCATCTTATGATATTTATCTTTATCTTCTTTTTAATATAATTCTTAAACTCGATTTTGATCTTGTTTGTAAACTTGGTCTTCAATCTTGATGTTGTTATTGATATTGATATTGATCTAATAATGATGAAAATTTTGAATTCGATTATGTTCTTTAATTGTTATTAATCTTATTCTCATTCTTAATTATAACATTGATCTTATTCTTGATAATTATGTTCATATTCATTTTGATCTATGTGGTAATATTGATTTTCAATCATGATATTAATATTTATATTTATCTTGATCTTTTAATGATCAGGATGTTGATCTTGATTATGATCCATATTTGATGTTTATCATTTTGCAATCTTAATTTAATATTGATTTTGTTCATGATTATGATGTTGATCTTCATTTTAATCATGATTTCAAACTTCATCTTATGATATTTATCTTTATCTTCTTTTTAATCTTAATCTTAAACTCGATTTTGATCTTGTTTGTAAACTTGGTCTTCAATCTTGATATTGTTATTGATATTGATATTGATCTAATAATGATGAAAATTTTTAACTCGATTATGATCTTTAATAGTTATTAATCTTATTCTCATTCTTAATTACAACATTGATCTTATTCTTGATAATTATCTTAAGCTTCATTTTGATCTCAGATTTCAGTTTTAATCTGATAATCTTCATCTTTATCTTGCTCCTAATATTCATCTTAAACTCGATTTTGATCTCCGTGGTAATATTGATTTTCAATCTTGATATTAATATTTATGTTTATCTTGATCTTTTAATGATGAGGATGTTGATCTTGATTATGATCCAATATTGATGTTTATCATTTTGCAATCTTAATTTAATATTCATTTTGTTCATGATCATGATGTTGATCTTGATTTTAATTATGATTTCAATCTTTATCTTATGATATTCATCTTTATCTTCTTTTTAATCTTAATCTTAAACTCGATTTTGATCTTGTTTGTAAACTTGGTCTTCAATCTTGATATTGTTATTGATATTGATATTGATCTAATAATGATGAAAATTTTTAACTCGATTATGATCTTTAATAGTTATTAATCTTATTCTCATTCTTAATTACAACATTGATCTTATTCTTGATAATTATGTACATTTTCTTTTTATCTCAGTTTTGATCTCAGATTTCAGTTTTAATCTAATAATCTTCAATTTTATCTTACTCCTAATATTCATCTTAAACTCGATTTTGATCTATGTGGTAATATTGATTTTCAATCTTGATATTAATATTTAAATTTATCTTGATCTTTTAATGAAGAGGATGTTGATCTTGATTATGATCCATATTTGATGTTTATCATTTTGCAATCTTAATATAATATTCATTTTGTTCACGATTAAGATGCTGATCTTCATTTTAATCATGATTTCAAACTTCATCTTATGATATTTATCTTTATCTTCTTTTTAATCTAATTCTTAAACTCGATTTTGATCTTGTTTGTAAACTTGGTCTTCAATCTTGATGTTGTTATTGATATTGATATTGATCTAATAATGATGAAAATTTTGAATTCGATTATGTTCTTTAATTGTTATTAATCTTATTCTCATTCTTAATTATAACATTGATCTTATTCTTGATAATTATGTTCATTTTCATTTTTGTCTCAGTTTTGATCTCAGATTTCAGGTTTAATCTTATAATCTTCAAGTTTATCTTGCTCCTTATATTCATCTTAAACTCGATTTTGATCTATGTGGTAATATTGATTTTCAATCATGATATTAATATTTATATTTATCTTGATCTTTTAATGATCAGGATGTTGATCTTGATTATGATCCATATTTGATGTTTATCATTTTGCAATCTTAATTTAATATTGATTTTGTTCATGATTATGATGTTGATCTTCATTTTAATCATGATTTCAAACTTCATTTTATGATATTTATCTTTATATTCTTTTTAATCTTAATCTTAAACTCGATTTTGATCTTGTTTGTAAACTTGGTCTTCAATCTTGATATTGTTATTGATATAGATATTGATCTAATAATGATGAAAATTTTTAACTCGATTATGATCTTTAATAGTTATTAATCTTATTCTCATTCTTAATTACAACATTGATCTTATTCTTGATAATTATCTTAATCTTCATTTTGATCTCAGTTTTGATCTCAGATTTCAGTTTTAATCTGATAATCTTCATCTTTATCTTGCTCCTAATATTCATCTTAAACTCGATTTTGATCTCCGTGGTAATATTGATTTTCAATCTTGATATTAATATTTATGTTTATCTTGATCTTTTAATGATGAGAATGTTGATCTTGATTATGATCCAATATTGATGTTTATCATTTTGCAATCTTAATTTAATATTGATTTTGTTCATGATCATGATGTTGATCTTGATTTTAATTATGATTTCAATCTTTATCTTATGATATTCATCTTTATCTTCTTTTTAATCTTAATCTTAAACTCGATTTTGATCTTGTTTGTAAACTTGGTCTTCAATCTTGATATTGTTATTGATATTGATATTGATCTAATAATGATGAAAATTTTTAACTCGATTATGATCTTTAATAGTTATTAATCTTATTCTCATTCTTAATTACAACATTGATCTTATTCTTAATAATTATGTACATTTTCTTTTTCTCTCAGTTTTAATCTCAGATTTCAGTTTTAATCTAATAATCTTCAATTTTATCTTACTCCTAATATTCATCTTAAACTCGATTTTGATCTATGTGGTAATATTGATTTTCAATCTTGATATTAATATTTAAATTTATCTTGATCTTTTAATGATGAGGATGTTGATCTTGATTATGATCCATATTTGATGTTTATCATTTTACAATCTTAATATAATATTCATTTTGTTCACGATTATGATGCTGATCTTCATTTTAATCATGATTTCAAACTTCATCTTATGATATTTATCTTTATCTTCTTTTTAATTTAAATCTTAAACTCGATTTTGATCTTGTTTGTAAACTTGGTCTTCAATCTTGATGTTGTTATTGATATTGATATTGATCTAATAATGATGAAAATTTTGAATTCGATTATGTTCTTTAATTGTTATTAATCTTATTCTCATTCTTAATTATAACATTGATCTTATTCTTGATAATTATGTTCATTTTCATTTTTATCTCTGTTTTGATCTCAGATTTCAGGTTTAATCTTATAAATCTTCAAGTTTATCTTGCTCCTAATATTCATCTTAAACTCGATTTTGATCTATGTGGTAATATTGATTTTCAATCTTGATATTAATATTTATATTTATCTTGATCTTTTAATGATCAGGATGTTGATCTTGATTATGATCCATATTTGATGTTTATCATTTTGAAATCTTAATTTAATATTGATTTTGTTCATGATTATGATGTTGATCTTCATTTTAATCATGATTTCAAACTTCATCTTATGATATTTATCTTTATCTTCTTTTTAATCTTAATCTTAAACTCGATTTTGATCTTGTTTGTAAACTTGGTCTTCAATCTTGATATTGTTATTGATATTGATATTGATCTAATAATGATGAAAATTTTTAACTCGATTATGATCTTTAATAGTTATTAATCTTATTCTCATTCTTAATTACAACATTGATCTTATTCTTGATAATTATGTACATTTTCTTTTTATCTCAGTTTTGATCTCAGATTTCAGTTTTAATCTAATAATCTTCAATTTTATCTTACTCCTAATATTCATCTTAAACTCGATTTTGATCTATGTGGTAATATTGATTTTCAATATTGATATTAATATTTATATTTATCTTGATCTTTTAATTGATCAGGATGTTGATCTTGATTATGATCCATATTTGATGTTTATCATTTTGCAATCTTAATATAATATTCATTTTGTTCATGATTATGATGTTGATCTTCATTTTAATCATGATTTCAAACTTCATCTTATGATATTTATCTTTATCTTCTATTTAATCTAAATCTTAAACTCGATTTTGATCTTGTTTGTAAACTTGGTCTTCAATCTTGATGTTGTTATTGATATTGATATTGATCTAATAATGATGAAAATTTTGAACTCGATTATGTTCTTTAATTGTTATTAATCTTATTCTCATTCTTAATTATAACATTGATCTTATTCTTGATAATTATGTTCATTTTCATTTTTATCTCAGTTTTGATCTCAGGTTTCAGTTTGAATCTTATAATCTTCAACTTTATCTTGCTCCTAATATTCATCTTAAACTCGATTTTGATCTATGTGGTAATATTGATTTTCAATATTGATATTAATATTTATATTTATCTTGATCTTTTAATGATCAGGATGTTGATCTTGATTATGATCCATATTTGATGTTTATCATTTTGCAATCCTAATATAATATTGATTTTGTTCATGATTATGATGTTGATCATCATTTTAATCATGATTTCAAACTTCATCTTATGATATTTATCTTTATCTTCTTTTTAATCTAAATCTTAAACTCGATTTTGATCTTGTTTGTAAACTTGGTCTTCAATCTTGATGTTGTTATTGATATTGATATTGATCTAATAATGATGAAAATTTTGAACTCGATTATGTTCTTTAATTGTTATTAATCTTATTCTTATTCTTAATTATAACATTGATCTTATTCTTGATGATTATGTTCATTTTCATTTTTATCTCAGTTTTGATCTCAGATTTCAGTTTGAATCTTATAATCTTCAACTTTATCTTGCTCCTAATATTCATCTTAAACTCGATTTTGATCTATGTGGTAATATTGATTTTCAATATTGATATTAATATTTATATTTATCTTGATGTTTTAATGATCAGGATGTTGATCTTGATTATGATCCATATTTGATGTTTATCATTTTGCAATCTTAATATAATATTGATTTTGTTCATGATTATGATGTTGATCATCATTTTAATCATGATTTCAAACTTCATCTTATGATATTTATCTTTATCTTCTTTTTAATCTTAATCTTAAACACGATTTTGATCTTGTTTGTAAACATGGTCTTCAATCTTGATATTGTTATTGATATTGATATTGATCTAATAATGATGAAAATTTTGAACTCGATTATGTTCTTTAATTGTTATTAATCTTATTCTCATTCTTAATTATAACATTGAACTTATTTTTGATAATTATGTTCATTTTCATTTTTATCTCAGTTTTGATCTCAGATTTCAGTTTGAATCTTATAATCTTCAACTTTATCTTGCTCCTAATATTCATCTTAAACTCGATTTTGATCTATGTGGTAATATTGATTTTCAATCTTGATATTAATATTTAAATTTATCTTGATCTTTTAATGATCAGGATGTTGATCTTGATTATGATCCATATTTGATGTTTATCATTTTGCAATCTTAATATAATATTCATTTTGTTCATGATTATGATGTTGATCTTCATTTTAATCATGATTTCAAACTTCATCTTATGATATTTATCTTTATCTTCTTTTTAATCTAAATCTTAAACTTGATTTTGATCTTGTTGGTAAACTTGGTCTTCAATCTTGATGTTGTTATTGATATTGATATTGATCTAATAATGATGAAAATTTTGAACTCGATTATGTTCTTTAATTGTTATTAATCTTATTCTCATTCTTAATTATAACATTGATCTTATTCTTGATAATTATGTTCATTTTCATTTTTATCTCAGTTTTGATCTCAGATTTCAGTTTGAATCTTATAATCTTCAACTTTATCTTGCTCCTAATATTCATCTTAAACTCGATTTTTAACTATGTGGTAATATTTATTTTCAATCTTGATATTAATATTTATATTTATCTTGATCTTTTAATGATGAGGATGTTGATCTTGATTATGATCCATATTTGATGTTTATCATTTTGGAATCTTAATTTAATATTAATTTTGTTCATGATTATGATGTTGATCTTCATTTTAATCATGACTTCAAACTTCATCTTATGATATTTATCTTTATATTCTTTTTAATCTTAATCTTAAACTCGATTTTGATCTTGTTTGTAAACTTGGTCTTCAATCTTGATATTGTTATTGATATTGATATTGATCTAATAATGATGAAATTTTTAACTCGATTATGATCTTTAATAGTTATTAATCTTATTCTCATTCTTAATTACAACATTGATCTTATTCTTGATAATTATGTACATTTTCTCTTTATCTCAGTTTTGATCTCAGATTTCAGTTTTAATCTAATAATCTTCAATTTTATCTTACTCCTAATATTCATCTTAAACTCGATTTTGATCTATGTGGTAATATTGATTTTCAATCTTGATATTAATATTTATATTTATCTTGATCTTTTAATGATCAGGATGTTGATCTTGATTATGATCCATATTTGATGTTTATCATTTTGCAATCTTAATTTAATATTGATTTTGTTCATGATTATGATGTTGATCTTCATTTTAATCATGATTTCAAACTTCATCTTATGATATTTATCTTTATATTCTTTTTAATCTTAATCTTAAACTCGATTTTGATCTTGTTTGTAAACTTGGTCTTCAATCTTGATATTGTTATTGATATTGATATTAATCTAATAATGATGAAAATTTTTAACTCGATTATGATCTTTAATAGTTATTAATCTTATTCTCATTCTTAATTACAACATTGATCTTATTCTTGATAATTATCTTAATCTTCATTTTGATCTCAGTTTTGATCTCAGATTTCAGTTTTAATCTGATAATCTTCATCTTTATCTTGCTCCTAATATTCACCTTAATTATAACATTGAACTTATTCTTGATAATTATGTTCATTTTCATTTTTATCTCAGTTTTGATCTCAGATTTCAGTTTGAATCTTATAATCTTCAACTTTATCTTGCTCCTAATATTCATCTTAAACTCGATTTTGATCTATGTGGTAATATTGATTTTCAATCTTGATATTAATATTTATATTTATCTTGATCTTTTAATGATCAGGATGTTGATCTTGATTATGATCCAATATTGATGTTTATCATTTTGGAATCTTAATTTAATATTAATTTTGTTCATGATTATGATGTTGATCTTCATTTTAATCATGACTTCAAACTTCATCTTATGATATTTATCTTTATATTCTTTTTAATCTTAATCTTAAACTCGATTTTGATCTTGTTTGTAAACTTGGTCTTCAATCTTGATATTGTTATTGATATTGATATTGATCTAATAATGATGAAAATTTTTAACTCGATTATGATCTTTAATAGTTATTAATCTTATTCTCATTCTTAATTACAACATTGATCTTATTCTTGATAATTATGTACATTTTCTTTTTATCTCAGTTTTGATCTCAGATTTCAGTTTTAATCTAATAATCTTCAATTTTATCTTACTCCTAATATTCATCTTAAACTCGATTTTGATCTATATGGTAATATTGATTTTCAATCTTGATATTAATATTTATATTTATCTTGATCTTTTAATGATCAGGATGTTGATCTTGATTATGATCCATATTTGATGTTTATCATTTTGCAATCTTAATTTAATATTGATTTTGTTCATGATTATGATGTTGATCTTCATTTTAATCATGATTTCAAACTTCATCTTATGATATTTATCTTTATATTCTTTTTAATCTTAATCTTAAACTCGATTTTGATCTTGTTTGTAAACTTGGTCTTCAATCTTGATATTGTTATTGATATTGATATTAATCTAATAATGATGAAAATTTTTAACTCGATTATGATCTTTAATAGTTATTAATCTTATTCTCATTCTTAATTACAACATTGATCTTATTCTTGATAATTATCTTAATCTTCATTTTGATCTCAGTTTTGATCTCAGATTTCAGTTTTAATTTGATAATCTTCATCTTTATCTTGCTCCTAATATTCACCTTAATTATAACATTGAACTTATTCTTGATAATTATGTTCATTTTCATTTTTATCTCAGTTTTGATCTCAGATTTCAGTTTGAATCTTATAATCTTCAACTTTATCTTGCTCCTAATATTCATCTTAAACTCGATTTTGATCTATGTGGTAATATTGATTTTCAATCTTGATATTATATTTATATTTATCTTGATCTTTTAATGATGAGGATGTTGATCTTGATTATGATCCAATATTGATGTTTATCATTTTGCAATCTTAATTTAATATTGATTTTGTTCATGATCATGATTTTGATCTTGATTTTAATTATGATTTCAATCTTTATCTTATGATATTCATCTTTATCTTCTTTTTAATCTTAATCTTAAACTCGATTTTGATCTTGTTTGTAAACTTGGTCTTCAATCTTGATATTGTTATTGATATTGATATTGATCTAATAATGATGAAAATTTTGAACTTGATTATGTTCTTTAATTGTTATTAATCTTATTCTCTTTCTTAATTATAACATTGATCTTATTCTTGATAATTATGTTCATTTTCATTTTTATCTCAGTTTTGATCTCAGATTTTATTTTGAATCTTATAATCTTCAACTTTATCTTGCTCCTAATATTCATCTTAAACTCGATTTTGATCTATGTGGTAATATTGATTTTCAATCTTGATATTAATATTTAAATTTATCTTCATCTTTTAATGATGAGGATGTTGATCTTGATTATGATCCATATTTGATGTTTATCATTTTGCAATCTTAATATAATATTGATTTTGTTCATGATTATGATGTTGATCTTCATTTTAATCATGATTTCAAACATCATCTTATGATATTTATCTTTATCTTCTTTTTAATCTAAATCTTAAACTCGATTTTGATCTTGTTTGTAAACTTGGTCTTCAATCTTGATGTTGTTATTGATATTGATATTGATCTAATAATGACGAAAATTTTGAACTCGATTATGTTCTTTAATTATTATTAATCTTATTCTCATTCTTAATTATAACATTGATCTTATTCTTGATAATTATGTTCATTTTCATTTTTATCTCAGTTTTGATATCAGATTTCAGGTTTAATCTTATAATCATCAAGTTTATCTTGCTCCTAATATTCATCTTAAACTCGATTTTGATCTATGTGGTAATATTGATTTTCAATCTTGATATTAATATTTATATTTATCTTGATCTTTTAATGATCAGGATGTTGATCTTGATTATGATCCATATTTGATGTTTATCATTTTGGAATCTTAATTTAATATTGATTTTGTTCGTGATTATGATGTTGATCTTCATTTTAATCATGATTTCAAACTTCATCTTATGATATTTATCTTTATATTCTTTTTAATCTTAATCTTAAACTCGATTTTGATCTTGTTTGTAAACTTGGTCTTCAATCTTGATATTATTATTGATATTGATATTAATATAATAATGATGAAAATTTTTAACTCGATTATGATCTTTAATAGTTATTAATCTTATTCTCATTCTTAATTACAACATTGATCTTATTCTTGATAATTATCTTAATCTTCATTTTGATCTCAGTTTTGATCTCAGATTTCAGTTTTAATCTGATAATCTTCATCTTTATCTTGCTCCTAATATTCACCTTAATTATAACATTGAACTTATTCTTGATAATTATGTTCATTTTCATTTTTATCTCAGTTTTGATCTCAGATTTCAGTTTGAATCTTATAATCTTCAACTTTATCTTGCTCCTAATATTCATCTTAAACTCGATTTTGATCTATGTGGTAATATTGATTTTCAATCTTGATATTAATATTTATATTTATCTTGATCTTTTAATGATGAGGATGTTGATCTTGATTATGATCCAATATTGATGTTTATCATTTTGCAATCTTAATTTAATATTGATTTTGTTCATGATCATGATTTTGATCTTGATTTTAATTATGATTTCAATCTTTATCTTATGATATTCATCTTTATCTTCTTTTTAATCTTAATCTTAAACTCGATTTTGATCTTGTTTGTAAACTTGGTCTTCAATCTTGATATTGTTATTGATATTGATATTGATCTAATAATGATGAAAATTTTGAACTTGATTATGTTCTTTAATTGTTATTAATCTTATTCTCTTTCTTAATTATAACATTGATCTTATTCTTGATAATTATGTTCATTTTCATTTTTATCTCAGTTTTGATCTCAGATTTCAGTTTGAATCTTATAATCTTCAACTTTATCTTGCTCCTAATATTCATCTTAAACTCTATTTTGATCTATGTGGTAATATTGATTTTCAATCTTGATATTAATATTTATATTTCTCTTGATCTTTTAATGATGAGGATGTTGATCTTGATTATGATCCATATTTGATGTTTATCATTTTGCAATCTTAATATAATATTGATTTTGTTCATGATTATAATGTTGATCTTCATTTTAATCATGATTTCAAACATCATCTCATGATATTTATCTTTATCTTCTTTTTAATCTAAATCTTAAACTCGATTTTGATCTTGTTTGTAAACTTGGTCTTCAATCTTGATGTTGTTATTGATATTGATATTGATCTAATAATGATGAAAATTTTGAACTCGATTATGTTCTTTAATTATTATTAATCTTATTCTCATTCTTAATTATAACATTGATCTTATTCTTGATAATTATGTTCATTTTCATTTTTATCTCAGTTTTGATATCAGATTTCAGGTTTAATCTTATAATCTTCAAGTTTATCTTGCTCCTAATATTCATCTTAAACTCGATTTTGATCTATGTGGTAATATTGATTTTCAATCTTGATATTAATATTTATATTTATCTTGATCTTTTAATGATCAGGATGTTGATCTTGATTATGATCCATATTTGATGTTTATCATTTTGGAATCTTAATTTAATATTGATTTTGTTCGTGATTATGATGTTGATCTTCATTTTAATCATGATTTCAAACTTCATCTTATGATATTTATCTTTATCTTCTTTTTAATCTTAATCTTAAACTCGATTTTGATCTTGTTTGTAAACTTGGTCTTCAATCTTGATATTGTTATTGATATTGATATTGATCTAATAATGATGAAAATTTTGAACTCGATTATGTTCTTTAATTGTTATTAATCTTATCCTCATTCTTTTAATTATAACATTGATCTTATTCTTGATAATTATGTACATTTTCATTTTTATCTCAGTTTTTATCTCAGATTTCAGTTTTAATCTTATAATCTTCAATTTTATCTTACTCCTAATATTCATCTTAAACTCGATTTTGATCTATGTGGTAATATTGATTTTCAATCTTGATATTAATATTTATATTTATCTTGATCTTTTAATGATGAGGATGTTGATCTTGATTATGATCCAATATTGATGTTTATCATTTTCCAATCTTAATTTAATATTGATTTTGTTCATGATCATTATCTTGATTTTGATTTTAATTATGATTTCAATCTTTATCTTATGATATTCATCTTTATCTTCTTTTTAATCTTCATCTTAAACTCGATTTTGATCTTTTTTGTAAACTTGGTCTTCAATCTTGATATTGTTATTGATATTGATATTGATCTAATAATGATGAAAATTTTGATCTCGATTATGTTCTTTAATTGTTATTAATCTTATTCTCATTCTTAATTATAACATTGAACTTATTCCTGATAATTATGTTCATTTTCATTTTTATCTCAGTTTTGATCTCAGATTTCAGTTTGAATCTTATAATCTTCAACTTTATCTTGCTCCTAATATTCATCTTAAACTCGATTTTGATCTATGTGGTAATATTGATTTTCAATCTTGATATTAATATTTAAATTTATCTTGATCTTTTAATGATGAGGATGTTGATCTTGATTATGATCCATATTTGATGTTTATCATTTTGCAATCTTAATATAATATTCATTTTGTTCATGATTATGATGTTGATCTTCCTTTTATTCATGATTTCAAACTTCATCTTATGATATTTATCTTTATCTTCTTTTTAATCTAAATCTTAAACTCGATTTTGATCTTGTTTGTAAACTTGGTCTTCAATCTTGATGTTGTTATTGATATTAATATTGATCTAATAATGATGAAAATTTTGAACTCGATTATGTTCTTTAATTGTTATTAATCTTATTCTCATTCTTAATTATAACATTGATCTTATTCTTGATAATTATGTTCATTTTCATTTTTATCTCAGTTTTGATATCAGATTTCAGGTTTAATCTTATAATCTTCAAGTTTATCTTGCTCCTAATATTCATCTTAAACTCGATTTTGATCTATGTGGTAATATTGATTTTCAATCTTGATATTAATATTTAAATTTATCTTGATCTTTTAATGATGAGGATGTTGATCTTGATTATGATCCATATTTGATGTTTATCATTTTGCAATCTTAATATAATATTCATTTTGTTCATGATTATGATGTTGATCTTCATTTTAATCATGATTTCAAACTTCATCTTATGATATTTATCATTATCTTCTTTTTAATCTAAATCTTAAACTCGATTTTGATCTTGTTTGTAAACTTGGTCTTCAATCTTGATGTTGTTATTGATATTGATATTGATCTAATAATGATGAAAATTTTGAACTCGATTATGTTATTTAATTGTTATTAATCTTATTCTCATTCTTAATTATAACATTGATCTTATTCTTGATAATTATGTTCATTTTCATTTTTATCTCAGTTTTGATCTCAGATTTCAGGTTTAATCTTATAATCTTCAAGTTTATCTTGCTCCTAATATTCATCTTAAACTCAATTTTGATCTATGTGGTAATATTGATTTTCTATCTTGATATTAATATTTATATTTATCTTGATCTTTTAATGATCAGGATGTTGATCTTGATTATGATCCATATTTGATGTTTATCATTTTGGAATCTTAATTTAATATTGATTTTTTTCATGATTATGATGTTGATCTTCATTTTAATCTTGATTTCAAACTTCATCTTATGATATTTATCTTTATCTTCTTTTTAATCTTAATCTTAAACCCGATTTTGATCTTGTTTGTAAACTTGGTCTTCAATCTTGATATTGTTATTGATATTGATATTGATCTAATAATGATGAAAATTTTTAACTCGATTATGATCTTTAATAGTTATTAATCTTATTGTCATTCTTAATTACAACATTGATCTTATTCTTGATAATTATCTTAATCTTCATTTTGATCTCAGTTTTGATCTCAGATTTCAGTTTTAATCTCATAATCTTCATCTTTATCTTGCTCCTAATATTCATCTTAAACTCGATTTTGATCTCCGAGGTAATATTGATTTTCAATCTTGATATTAATATTTATATTTATCTTGATCTTTTAATGATGAGGATGTTGATCTTGATTATGATCCAATATTGATGTTTATCATTTTGCAATCTTAATTTAATATTGATTTTGTTCATGATCATTATGTTGATTTTGATTTTAATTATGATTTCAATCTTTATCTTATGATATTCATCTTTATCTTCTTTTTAATCTTCATCTTAAACTCGATTTTGATCTTGTTTGTAAACTTGGTCTTCAATCTTGATATTGTTATTGATATTGATATTGATCTAATAATGATGAAAATTTTGATCTCGATTATGTTCTTTAATTGTTATTAATCTTATTCTCATTCTTAATTATAACATTGAACTTATTCTTGATAATTATGTTCATTTTCATTTTTATCTCAGTTTTGATCTCAGATTTCAGTTTGAATCTTATAATCTTCAACTTTATCTTGCTCCTAATATTCATCTTAAACTCGATTTTGATCTATGTGGTAATATTGATTTTCAATCTTGATATTAATATTAAAATTTATCTTGATCTTTTAAAGATGAGGATGTTGATCTTGATTATGATCCATATTTGATGTTTATCATTTTGCAATCTTAATATAATATTCATTTCGTTCATGATTATGATGTTGATCTTCATTTTAATCATGATTTCAAACTTCATCTTATGATATTTATCTTTATCTTCTTTTTAATCTAAATCTTAAACTCGATTTTGATCTTGTTTGTAAACTTGGTCTTCAATCTTGATGTTGTTATTGATATTGATATTGATCTAATAATGATGAAAATTTTGAACTCGATTATGTTCTTTAATTATTATTAATCTTATTCTCATTCTTAATTATAACATTTATCTTATTCTCGATAATTATGTTCATTTTCATTTTTATTTCAGTTTTGATATCAGATTTCAGGTTTAATCTTATAATCTTCAAGTTTATCTTGCTCCTAATATTCATCTTAAACTCGATTTTGATCTATGTGGTAATATTGATTTTCAATCTTGATATTAATATTTATATTTATCTTGATCTTTTAATGATCAGGATGTTGATCTTGATTATGATCCATATTTGATGTTTATCATTTTGGAATCTTAATTTAATATTGATTTTGTTCATGATTATGATGTTGATCTTCATTTTAATCATGATTTCAAACTTCATCTTATGATATTTATCTTTATCTTCTTTTTAATCTTAATCTTAAACTCGATTTTGATCTTGTTTGTAAACTTGGTCTTCAATCTTGATGTTGTTATTGATATTGATATTGATCTAATAATGATGAAAATTTTGAACTTGATTATGTTCTTTAATTGTTATTAATCTTATTCTCATTCTTAATTATAACATTGATCTTATTCTTGATAATTATGTTCATTTTCATTTTTATCTCAGTTTTGATATCAGATTTCAGGTTTAATCTTATAATCTTCAAGTTTATCTTGCTCCTAATATTCATCTTAAACTCGATTTTGATCTATGTGGTAATATTGATTTTCAATCTTGATATTAATATTTATATTTATCTTGATCTTTTAATGATCAGGCTGTTGATCTTGATTATGATCCATATTTGATGTTTATCATTTTGGAATCTTAATTTAATATTGATTTTGTTCATGATTATGATGTTGATCTTCATTTTAATCATGATTTCAAACTTCATCTTATGATATTTATCTTTATCTTCTTTTTAATCTTAATCTTAAACTCGATTTTGATCTTGTTTGTAAACTTGGTCTTCAATCTTGATATTGTTTTTGATATTGATATTGATCTAATAATGTTGAAAATTTTTTACTCGATTATGATCTTTAATAGTTATTAATCTTATTCTCGTTCTTAATTACAACATTGATCTTATTCTTGATAATTATCTTAATCTTCATTTTGATCTCAGTTTTGATCTCAGATTTCAGTTTTAATCTGATAATCTTCATCTTTATCTTGCTCCTAATATTCATCTTAAACTCGATTTTGATCTCCGTGGTAATATTGATTTTCAATCTTGATATTAATATTTATATTTATCTTGATCTTTTAATGATGAGGATGTTGATCTTGATTATGATCCAATATTGATGTTTATCATTTTGCAATCTTAATTTAATATTGATTTTGTTCATGATCATTATGTTGATTTTGATTTTAATTATGATTTCAATCTTTATCTTATGATATTCATCTTTATCTTCTTTTTAATCTTAATCTTAAACTCGATTTTGATCTTGTTTGTAAACTTGGTCTTCAATCTTAATATTGTTATTGATATTGACGTTGATCTAATAATGATGAAAATTTTGAACTCGATTATGTTATTTAATTGTTATTAATCTTATTCTCATTCTTAATTATAACATTGAACTTATTCTTGATAATTATGTTCATTTTCATTTTTATCTCAGTTTTGATCTCAGATTTCAGTTTGAATCTTATAATCTTCAAATTTATCTTGCTCCTAATATTCATCTTAAACTCGATTTTGATCTATGTGGTAATATTGATTTTCAATCTTGATATTAATATTTAAATTTATCTTGATCTTTTAATGATGAGGATGTTGATCTTCATTATGATCCATATTTGATGTTTATCATTTTGGAATCTTAATTTAATATTGATTTTGTTCATGATTATGATGTTGATCTTCATTTTAATCATGATTTCAAACTTCATCTTATGATATTTATCTTTATCTTCTTTTTAATCTTAATCTTAAACTCGATTTTGATCTTGTTTGTAAACTTGGTCTTCAATCTTGATATTGTTTTTGATATTGATATTGATCTAATAATGATGAAAATTTTGAACTCGATTATGTTCTTTAATTGTTATTAATCTTATTCTCATTCTTAATTATAACATTGATCTTATTCTTGATAATTATGTTCATTTTCATTTTTATATCAGTTTTGATCTCAGATTTCAGTTTTAATCTTATAATCTTCAATTTTATCTTGCTCCTAATATTCATCTTAAACTCGATTTTGATCTATGTGGTAATATTGATTTTCAATCTTGATATTAATATTTATATATATCTTGATCTTTTAATGATGAGGATGTTGATCTTGATTATGATCCATATTTGATGTTTATCATTTTGCAATCTTAATTTAATATTGATTTTGTTCATGATCATGATGTTGATCTTGATTGTAATCATGATTTCAATCTTCATCTTTGATATTCATCTTTATCTTCTTTTTAATCTTAATCTTAAACTCGATTTTGATCTTGTTTGTAAACTTGGTCTTCAATCTTGATATTGTTATTGATATTGATATTGATCTAATAATGATAAAAATTTTGAACTCGATAATGTTCTTTAATTGTTATTAATCTTATTCTCATTCTTAATTATAACATTGATCTTATTCTTGATAATTATGTTCATTTTCATTTTTATCTCAGTTTTGATCTCAGATTTCAGTTTGAATCTTATAATCTTCAACTTTATCTTGCTCCTAATATTCATCTTAAACTCGATTTTGTTCTATGTGGTAATATTGATTTTCAATCTTGATATTAATATTTAAATTTATCTTGATCTTTTAATGATGAGGATGTTGATCTTGGTTATGATCCATATTTGATGTTTATCTTTTTGCAATCTTAATATAATATTGATTTTGTTCATGATTATGATGTTGATCTTCATTTTAATCATGATTTCAAACTTCATCTTATGATATTTATCTTTATCTTCTTTTTAATCTTAATCTTAAACTCGATTTTGATCTTGTTTGTAAACTTGGTCTTCAATCTTGATATTGTTATTGATATTGATATTGATCTAATAATGATGAAAATTTTGAACTCGATTATGTTCTTTAATTGTTATTAATCTTATCCTCATTCTTAATTATAACATTGATCTTATTCTTGATAATTATGTACATTTTCATTTTTATCTCAGTTTTGATCTCAGATTTCAGTTTGAATCTTATAATCTTCAACTTTATCTTGCTCCTAATATTCATCTTATACTCGATTTTGATCTATGTGGTAATATTGATTTTCAATCTTGATATTAAAATATAAATTTATCTTGATCTTTTAATGATGAGGATATTGATCTTGATTATGATCCATATTTGACGTTTATCATTTTGCAATCTTAATATAATATTCATTTTGTTCATGATTATGATGTTGATCTTCATTTTAATCATGATTTCAAACTATATCTTATGATATTTATCTTTATCTTCTTTTTAATCTAAATCTTAAACTCGATTTTGATCTTGTTTGTAAACTTGGTCTTCAATCTTGATGTTGTTATTGATATTGATATTGATCTAATAATGATGAAAATTTTTAAGTCGATTATGTTCTTTAATTGTTATTAATCTTATTCTCATTCTTAATTATAACATTGATCTTATTCTTGATAATTATGTTCATTTTCATTTTTATCTCAGTTTTGATCTCAGATTTCAGGTTTAATCTTATAATCTTCAAGTTTATCTTGCTCCTAATATTCATCTTAAACTCGATTTTGATCTATGTGGTAATATTGATTTTCAATCTTTATATTAATATTTATATTTATCTTGATCTTTTAATGATCAGGCTGTTGATCTTGATTATGATCCATATTTGATGTTTATCATTTTGGAATCTTAATTTAATATTGATTTTGTTCATGATTATGATGTTGATCTTCATTTTAATCATGATTTCAAACTTCATCTTATGATATTTATCTTTATCTTCTTTTTAATCTTAATCTTAAACTCGATTTTGATCTTGTTTGTAAACTTGGTCTTCAATCTTGATATTGTTTTTGATATTGATATTGATCTAATAATGTTGAAAATTTTTTACTCGATTATGATCTTTAATAGTTATTAATCTTATTCTCGTTCTTAATTACAACATTGATCTTATTCTTGATAATTATCTTAATCTTCATTTTGATTTCAGTTTTGATCTCAGATTTCAGTTTTAATCTGATAATCTTCATCTTTATCTTGCTCCTAATATTCATCTTAAACTCGATTTTGATCTCCGTGGTAATATTGATTTTCAATCTTGATATTAATATTTATATTTATCTTGATCTTTTAATGATGAGGATGTTGATCTTGATTATGATCCAATATTGATGTTTATCATTTTGCAATCTTAATTTAATATTGATTTTGTTCATGATCATTATGTTGATTTTGATTTTAATTATGATTTCAATCTTTATCTTATGATATTCATCTTTATCTTCTTTTTAATCTTAATCTTAAACTCGATTTTTATCTTGTTTGTAAACTTGGTCTTCAATCTTGATATTGTTATTGATATTGATGTTGATCTAATAATGATGAAAATTTTGAACTCGATTATGTTCTTTAATTGTTATTAATCTTATTCTCATTCTTAATTATAACATTGAACTTATTCTTGATAATTATGTTCATTTTCATTTTCTTCAAATTTATCTTGCTCCTAATATTCATCTTAAACTCGATTTTGATCTATGTGGTAATATTGATTTTCAATCTTGATATTAATATTTAAATTTATCTTGATCTTTTAATGATGAGGATGTTGATCTTCATTATGATCCATATTTGATGTTTATCATTTTGGAATCTTAATTTAATATTGATTTTGTTCATGATTATGATGTTGATGTTCATTTTAATCATGATTTCAAACTTCATCTTATGATATTTATCTTTATCTTCTTTTTAATCTTAATCTTAAACTCGATTTTGATCTTGTTTGTAAACTTGGTCTTCAATCTTGATATTGTTTTTGATATTGATATTGATCTAATAATGATGAAAATTTTGAACTCGATTATGTTCTTTAATTGTTATTAATCTTATTCTCATTCTTAATTATAACATTGATCTTATTCTTGATAATTATGTTCATTTTCATTTTTATATCAGTTTTGATCTCAGATTTCAGTTTTAATCTTATAATCTTCAATTTTATCTTGCTCCTAATATTCATCTTAAACTCGATTTTGATCTATGTGGTAATATTGATTTTCAATCTTGATATTAATATTTATATTTATCTTGATCCTTTAATGATGAGGATGTTGATCTTGATTATGATCCATATTTGATGTTTATCATTTTGCAATCTTAATTTAATATTGATTTTGTTTATGATCATGATGTTGATTTTGATTTTAATTATGATTTCAATCTTTATCTTATGATATTCATCTTTATCTTCTTTTTAATCTTAATCTTAAACTCGATTTTGATCTTGTTTGTAAACTTGGTCTTCAATCTTGATATTGTTATTGATATTGATATTGATCTAATAATGATGAAAATTTTGAACTCGATTATGTTCTTTAATTGTTATTAATCTTATTCTCATTCTTAATTATAACATTGAACTTATTCTTGATAATTATGTACATTTTCATTTTTATCTCAGTTTTGATCTCATATTTCAGTTTGAATCTTATAATCTTCAAATTTATCTTGCTCCTAATATTCATCTTAAACTCGATTTTGATCTATGTGGTAATATTGATTTTCAATCTTGATATTAATATTTAAATTTATCTTGATCTTTTAATGATGAGGATGTTGATCTTCATTATGATCCATATTTGATGTTTATCATTTTGGAATCTTAATTTAATATTGATTTTGTTCATGATTATGATGTTGATGTTCATTTTAATCATGATTTCAAACTTCATCTTATGATATTTATCTTTATCTTCTTTTTAATCTTAATCTTAAACTCGATTTTGATCTTGTTTGTAAACTTGGTCTTCAATCTTGATATTGTTTTTGATATTGATATTGATCTAATAATGATGAAAATTTTGAACTCGATTATGTTCTTTAATTGTTATTAATCTTATTCTCATTCTTAATTATAACATTGATCTTATTCTTGATAATTATGTTCATTTTCATTTTTATATCAGTTTTGATCTCAGATTTCAGTTTTAATCTTATAATCTTCAATTTTATCTTGCTCCTAATATTCATCTTAAACTCGATTTTGATCTATGTGGTAATATTGATTTTCAATCTTGATATTAATATTTATATTTATCTTGATCCTTTAATGATGAGGATGTTGATCTTGATTATGATCCATATTTGATGTTTATCATTTTGCAATCTTAATTTAATATTGATTTTGTTTATGATCATGATGTTGATTTTGATTTTAATTATGATTTCAATCTTTATCTTATGATATTCATCTTTATCTTCTTTTTAATCTTAATCTTAAACTCGATTTTGATCTTGTTTGTAAACTTGGTCTTCAATCTTGATATTGTTATTGATATTGATATTGATCTAATAATGATGAAAATTTTGAACTCGATTATGTTCTTTAATTGTTATTAATCTTATTCTCATTCTTAATTATAACATTGAACTTATTCTTGATAATTATGTACATTTTCATTTTTATCTCAGTTTTGATCTCATATTTCAGTTTGAATCTTATAATCTTCAAATTTATCTTGCTCCTAATATTCATCTTAAACTCGATTTTGATCTATGTGGTAATATTGATTTTCAATCTTGATATTAATATTTAAATTTATCTTGATCTTTTAATGATGAGGATGTTGATCTTCATTATGATCCATATTTGATGTTTATCATTTTGGAATCTTAATTTAATATTGATTTTGTTCATGATTATGATGTTGATGTTCATTTTAATCATGATTTCAAACTTCATCTTATGATATTTATCTTTATCTTCTTTTTAATCTTAATCTTAAACTCGATTTTGATCTTGTTTGTAAACTTGGTCTTCAATCTTGATATTGTTATTGATATTGATATTGATCTAATAATGATGAAAATTTTGAACTCGATTATGTTCTTTAATTGTTATTAATCTTATTCTCATTCTTAATTATAACATTGAACTTATTCTTGATAATTATGTACATTTTCATTTTTATCTCAGTTTTGATCTCATATTTCAGTTTGAATCTTATAATCTTCAAATTTATCTTGCTCCTAATATTCATCTTAAACTCGATTTTGATCTATGTGGTAATATTGATTTTCAATCTTGATATTAATATTTAAATTTATCTTGATCTTTTAATGATGAGGATGTTGATCTTCATTATGATCCATATTTGATGTTTATCATTTTGGAATCTTAATTTAATATTGATTTTGTTCATGATTATGATGTTGATGTTCATTTTAATCATGATTTCAAACTTCATCTTATGATATTTATCTTTATCTTCTTTTTAATCTTAATCTTAAACTCGATTTTGATCTTGTTTGTAAACTTGGTCTTCAATCTTGATATTGTTTTTGATATTGATATTGATCTAATAATGATGAAAATTTTGAACTCGATTATGTTCTTTAATTGTTATTAATCTTATTCTCATTCTTAATTATAACATTGATCTTATTCTTGATAATTATGTTCATTTTCATTTTTATATCAGTTTTGATCTCAGATTTCAGTTTTAATCTTATAATCTTCAATTTTATCTTGCTCCTAATATTCATCTTAAACTCGATTTTGATCTATGTGGTAATATTGATTTTCAATCTTGATATTAATATTTATATTTATCTTGATCCTTTAATGATGAGGATGTTGATCTTGATTATGATCCATATTTGATGTTTATCATTTTGCAATCTTAATTTAATATTGATTTTGTTTATGATCATGATGTTGATTTTGATTTTAATTATGATTTCAATCTTTATCTTATGATATTCATCTTTATCTTCTTTTTAATCTTAATCTTAAACTCGATTTTGATCTTGTTTGTAAACTTGGTCTTCAATCTTGATATTGTTATTGATATTGATATTGATCTAATAATGATGAAAATTTTGAACTCGATTATGTTCTTTAATTGTTATTAATCTTATTCTCATTCTTAATTATAACATTGAACTTATTCTTGATAATTATGTACATTTTCATTTTTATCTCAGTTTTGATCTCATATTTCAGTTTGAATCTTATAATCTTCAAATTTATCTTGCTCCTAATATTCATCTTAAACTCGATTTTGATCTATGTGGTAATATTGATTTTCAATCTTGATATTAATATTTATATTTATCTTGATCCTTTAATGATGAGGATGTTGATCTTGATTATGATCCATATTTGATGTTTATCATTTTGCAATCTTAATTTAATATTGATTTTGTTTATGATCATGATGTTGATTTTGATTTTAATTATGATTTCAATCTTTATCTTATGATATTCATCTTTATCTTCTTTTTAATCTTAATCTTAAACTCGATTTTGATCTTGTTTGTAAACTTGGTCTTCAATCTTGATATTGTTATTGATATTGATGTTGATCTAATAATGATGAAAATTTTGAACTCGATTATGTTCTTTAATTGTTATTAATCTTATTCTCATTCTTAATTATAACATTGAACTTATTCTTGATAATTATGTACATTTTCATTTTTATCTCAGTTTTGATCTCATATTTCAGTTTGAATCTTATAATCTTCAAATTTATCTTGCTCCTAATATTCATCTTAAACTCGATTTTGATCTATGTGGTAATATTGATTTTCAATCTTGATATTAATATTTAAATTTATCTTGATCTTTTAATGATGAGGATGTTGATCTTCATTATGATCCATATTTGATGTTTATCATTTTGGAATCTTAATTTAATATTGATTTTGTTCATGATTATGATGTTGATGTTCATTTTAATCATGATTTCAAACTTCATCTTATGATATTTATCTTTATCTTCTTTTTAATCTTAATCTTAAACTCGATTTTGATCTTGTTTGTAAACTTGGTCTTCAATCTTGATATTGTTTTTGATATTGATATTGATCTAATAATGATGAAAATTTTGAACTCGATTATGTTCTTTAATTGTTATTAATCTTATTCTCATTCTTAATTATAACATTGATCTTATTCTTGATAATTATGTTCATTTTCATTTTTATATCAGTTTTGATCTCAGATTTCAGTTTTAATCTAATAATCTTCAATTTTATCTTGCTCCTAATATTCATCTTAAACTCGATTTTGATCTATGTGGTAATATTGATTTTCAATCTTGATATTAATATTTATATTTATCTTGATCCTTTAATGATGAGGATGTTGATCTTGATTATGATCCATATTTGATGTTTATCATTTTGCAATATTAATTTAATATTGATTTTGCTTATGATCATGATGTTGATTTTGATTTTAATTATGATTTCAATCTTTATCTTATGATATTCATCTTTATCTTCTTTTTAATCTTAATCTTAAACTCGATTTTGATCTTGTTTGTAAACTTGGTCTACAATCTTGATATTGTTATTGATATTGATATTGATCTAATAATGATGAAAATTTTGAACTCGATTATGTTCTTTAATTGTTATTAATCTTATTCTCATTCTTAATTATAACATTGAACTTATTCTTGATAATTATGTTCATTTTCATTTTTATCTCAGTTTTGATCTCAGATTTCAGTTTCAATCTTATAATCTTCAACTTTATCTTGCTCCTAATATTCATCTTATACTCGATTTTGATCTATGTGGTAATATTGATTTTCAATCTTGATATTAATATTTAAATTTATCTTGATCTTTTAATGATGAGGATGTTGATCTTGATTATGATCCAATATTGATGTTTATCATTTTGCAATCTTAATTTAATATTGATTTTGTTCATGATCATTATGTTGATTTTGATTTTAATTATGATTTCAATCTTTATCTTATGATATTCATCTTTATCTTCTTTTTAATCTTAATCTTAAACTCGATTTTGATCTTGTTTGTAAACTTGGTCTTCAATCTTGATATTGTTATTGATATTGATGTTGATCTAATAATGATGAAAATTTTGAACTCGATTATGTTCTTTAATTGTTATTAATCTTATTCTCATTCTTAATTATAACATTGAACTTATTCTTGATAATTATGTACATTTTCATTTTTATCTCAGTTTTGATCTCATATTTCAGTTTGAATCTTATAATCTTCAAATTTATCTTGCTCCTAATATTCATCTTAAACTCGATTTTGATCTATGTGGTAATATTGATTTTCAATCTTGATATTAATATTTAAATTTATCTTGATCTTTTAATGATGAGGATGTTGATCTTCATTATGATCCATATTTGATGTTTATCATTTTGGAATCTTAATTTAATATTGATTTTGTTCATGATTATGATGTTGATGTTCATTTTAATCATGATTTCAAACTTCATCTTATGATATTTATCTTTATCTTCTTTTTAATCTTAATCTTAAACTCGATTTTGATCTTGTTTGTAAACTTGGTCTTCAATCTTGATATTGTTTTTGATATTGATATTGATCTAATAATGATGAAAATTTTGAACTCGATTATGTTCTTTAATTGTTATTAATCTTATTCTCATTCTTAATTATAACATTAATCTTATTCTTGATAATTATGTTCATTTTCATTTTTATATCAGTTTTGATCTCAGATTTCAGTTTTAATCTTATAATCTTCAATTTTATCTTGCTCCTAATATTCATCTTAAACTCGATTTTGATCTATATGGTAATATTGATTTTCAATCTTGATATTAATATTTATATTTATCTTGATCCTTTAATGATGAGGATGTTGATCTTGATTATGATCCATATTTGATGTTTATCATTTTGCAATCTTAATTTAATATTGATTTTGTTTATGATCATGATGTTGATTTTGATTTTAATTATGATTTCAATCTTTATCTTATGATATTCATCTTTATCTTCTTTTTAATCATAATCTTAAACTCGATTTTGATCTTGTTTGTAAACTTGGTCTTCAATCTTGATATTGTTATTGATATTGATATTGATTTAATAATGATGAAAATTTTGAACTCGATTATGTTCTTTAATTGTTATTAATCTTATTCTCATTCTTAATTATAACATTGAACTTATTCTTGATAATTATGTTCATTTTCATTTTTATCTCAGTTTTGATCTCAGATTTCAGTTTCAATCTTATAATCTTCAACTTTATCTTGCTCCTAATATTCATCTTATACTCGATTTTGATCTATGTGGTAATATTGATTTTCAATCTTGATATTAATATTTAAATTTATCTTGATCTTTTAATGATGAGGATGTTGATCTTGATTATGATCCATATTTGACGTTTATCATTTTGCAATCTTAATATAATATTCATTTTGTTCATGATTATGATGTTGATCTTCATTTTAATCATGATTTCAAACTTCATCTTATGATATTTATCTTTATCTTCTTTTTAATCTAAATCTGAAACTCGATTTTGATCTTGTTTGTAAACTTGGTCTTCAATCTTGATGTTGTTATTGATATTGATATTGATCTAATAATGATGAAAATTTTGAACTCGATTATGTTCTTTAATTGTTGTTAATCTTATTCTCATTCTTAATTATAACATTGATCTTATTCTTGATAATTATGTACATTTTCATTTTTATCTCAGTTTTGATCTCATATTTCAGTTTGAATCTTATAATCTTCAACTTTATCTTGCTCCTAATATTCATCTTATACTCGATTTTGATCTATGTGGTAATATTGATTTTCAATCTTGATATTAATATTTAAATTTATCTTGATCTTTTAATGATGAGGATGTTGATCTTGATTATGATCCATATTTGACGTTTATCATTTTGCAATCTTAATATAATATTCATTTTGTTCATGATTATGATGTTGATCTTCATTTTAATCATGATTTCAAACTTCATCTTATGATATTTATCTTTATCTTCTTTTTAATCTAAATCTTAAACTCGATTTTGATCTTGTTTATAAACTTGGTCTTCAATCTTGATGTTGTTATTGATATTGATATTGATCTAATAATGATGAAAATTTTGAACTCGATTATGTTCTTTAATTGTTATTAATCTTATTCTCATTCTTAATTATAACATTGATCTTATTCTTGATAATTATGTTCATTTTCATTTTTATCTCAGTTTTGATCTCAGATTTCAGGTTTAATCTTAAACTCTATTTTGCTCCTAATATTCATCTTAAACTCTATTTTGATCTATGTGGTAATATTGATTTTCAATCTTGATATTAATATTTATATTTATCTTGATCTTTTAATGATCAGGCTGTTGATCTTGATTATGATCCATATTTGATGTTTATCATTTTGGAATCTTAATTTAATATTGATTTTGTTCATGATTATGATGTTGATCTTCATTTTAATCATGATTTCAAACTTCATCTTATGATATTTATCTTTATCTTCTTTTTAATCTTAATCTTAAACTCGATTTTGATCTTGTTTGTAAACTTGGTCTTCAATCTTGATATTGTTTTTGATATTGATATTGATCTAATAATGTTGAAAATTTTTTACTCGATTATGATCTTTAATAGTTATTAATCTTATTCTCGTTCTTAATTACAACATTGATCTTATTCTTGATAATTATCTTAATCTTCATTTTGATTTCAGTTTTGATCTCAGATTTCAGTTTTAATCTGATAATCTTCATCTTTATCTTACTCCTAATATTCATCTTAAACTCGATTTTGATCTCCGTGGTAATATTGATTTTCAATCTTGATATTAATATTTATATTTATCTTGATCTTTTAATGATGAGGATGTTGATCTTGATTATGATCCAATATTGATGTTTATCATTTTGCAATCTTAATTTAATATTGATTTTGTTCATGATCATTATGTTGATTTTGATTTTAATTATGATTTCAATCTTTATCTTATGATATTCATCTTTATCTTCTTTTTAATCTTAATCTTAAACTCGATTTTGATCTTGTTTGTAAACTTGGTCTTCAATCTTGATATTGTTATTGATATTGATGTTGATCTAATAATGATGAAAATTTTAAACTCGATTATGTTCTTTAATTGTTATTAATCTTATTCTCATTCTTAATTATAACATTTAACTTATTCTTGATAATTATGTTCATTTTCATTTTTATCTCAGTTTTGATCTCAGATTTCAGTTTGAATCTTATAATCTTCAAATTTATCTTGCTCCTAATATTCATCTTAAACTCGATTTTGATCTATGTGGTAATATTGATTTTCAATCTTGATATTAATATTTAAATTTATCTTGATCTTTTAATGATGAGGATGTTGATCTTCATTATGATCCATATTTGATGTTTATCAATTTGGAATCTTAATTTAATATTGATTTTGTTCATGATTATGATGTTGATGTTCATTTTAATCATGATTTCAAACTTCATCTTATGATATTTATCTTTATCTTCTTTTTAATCTTAATCTTAAACTCGATTTTGATCTTGTTTGTAAACTTGGTCTTCAATCTTGATATTGTTTTTGATATTGATATTGATCTAATAATGATGAAAATTTTGAACTCGATTATGTTCTTTAATTGTTATTAATCTTATTCTCATTCTTAATTATAACATTGATCTTATTCTTTATAATTATGTTCATTTTCATTTTTATATCAGTTTTGATCTCAGATTTCAGTTTTAATCTTATAATCTTCAATTTTATCTTGCTCCTAATATTCATCTTAAACTCGATTTTGATCTATGTGGTAATATTGATTTTCAATCTTGATATTAATATTTATATTTAACTTGATCCTTTAATGATGAGGATGTTGATCTTGATTATGATCCATATTTGATGTTTATCATTTTGCAATCTTAATTTAATATTGATTTTGTTTATGATCATGATGTTGATTTTGATTTTAATTATGATTTCAATCTTTATCTTATGATATTCATCTTTATCTTCTTTTTAATCTTAATCTTAAACTCGATTTTGATCTTGTTTGTAAACTTGGTCTTCAATCTTGATATTGTTATTGATATTGATATTGATCTAATAATGATGAAAATTTTGAACTCGATTATGTTCTTTAATTGTTATTAATCTTATTCTCATTCTTAATTATAACATTGAACTTATTCTTGATAATTATGTTCATTTTCATTTTTATCTTAGTTTTGATCTCAGATTTCAGTTTGAATCTTATAATCTTCAACTTTATCTTGCTCCTAATATTCATCTTCGATTTTGATCTATGTGGTAATATTGATTTTCAATCTTGATATTAATATTTAAATTTATCTTGATCTTTTAATGATGAGGATGTTGATCTTGATTATGATCCATATTTGACGTTTATCATTTTGCAATCTTAATATAATATTCATTTTGTTCATGATTATGATGTTGATCTTCATTTTAATCATGATTTCAAACTTCATCTTATGATATTTATCTTTATCTTCTTTTTAATCTAAATCTTAAACTCGATTTTGATCTTGTTTGTAAACTTGGTCTTCAATCTTGATGTTGTTATTGATATTGATATTGATCTAATAATGATGAAAATTTTGAACTCGATTATGTTCTTTAATTGTTATTAATCTTATTCTCATTCTTAATTATAACATTGATCTTATTCTTGATAATTATGTTCATTTTCATTTTTATCTCAGTTTTGATCTCAGATTTCAGGTTTAATCTTATAATCTTCAAGTTTATCTTGCTCCTAATATTCATCTTAAACTCGATTTTGATCTATGTGGTAATATTGATTTTCAATCTTGATATTAATATTTATATTTATCTTGATCTTTTAATGATCAGGCTGTTGATCTTGATTATGATCCATATTTGATGTTTATCATTTTGGAATCTTAATTTAATATATATTTTGTTCATGATTATGATGTTGATCTTCATTTTAATCATGATTTCAAACTTCATCTTATGATATTTATCTTTATCTTCTTTTTAATCTTAATCTTAAACTCGATTTTGATCTTGTTTGTAAACTTGGTCTTCAATCTTGATATTGTTTTTGATATTGATATTGATCTAATAATGATGAAAATTTTTTACTCCATTATGATCTTTAATAGTTATTAATCTTATTCTCGTTCTTAATTACAACATTGATCTTATTCTTGATAATTATCTTAATCTTCATTTTGATCTCAGTTTTGATCTCAGATTTCAGTTTTAATCTGATAATCTTCATCTTTATCTTGCTCCTAATATTCATCTTAAACTCGATTTTGATCTCCGTGGTAATATTGATTTTCAATCTTGATATTAATATTAATATTTATCTTGATCTATTAATGATGAGGATGTTGATCTTGATTATGATCCAATATTGATGTTTATCATTTTGCAATCTTAATTTAATATTGATTTTGTTCATGATCATTATGTTGATTTTGATTTTAATTATGATTTCAATCTTTATCTTATGATATTCATCTTTATCTTCTTTTTAATCTTAATCTTAAACTCGATTTTGATCTTGTTTGTAAACTTGGTCTTCAATCTTGATATTGTTATTGATATTGATATTGATCTAATAATGATGAAAATTTTGAACTCGATTATGTTCTTTAATTGTTATTAATCTTATCCTCATTCTTAATTATAACATTGATCTTATTCTTGATAATTATGTACATTTTCATTTTTATCTCAGTTTTGATCTCAGATTTCAGTTTTAATCTTATAATATTCAATTTTATCTTACTCCTAATATTCATCTTAAACTCAATTTTGATCTATGTGGTAATATTGATTTTCAATCTTGATATTAATATTTATATTTATCTTGATCTTTTAATGATCAGGATGTTGATTTTGATTATGATCCATATTTGATGTTTATCATTTTGCAATCTTAATTTAATATTGATTTTGTTCATGATTATGATGTTGATGTTCATTTTAATCATGATTTCAAACTTCATCTTATGATATTTATCTTTATCTTCTTTTTAATCTTAATCTTAAACTCGATTTTGATCTTGTTTGTAAACTTGGTCTTCAATCTTGATATTGTTATTGATATTGATATTGATCTAATAATGATGAAAATTTGGAACTCGATTATGTTCTTTAATTGTTATTAATCTTATTCTCATTCTTAATTAAAACATTGAACTTATTCTTGATAATTATGTTCATTTTCATTTTTATCTCAATTTTGATCTCAGATTTCAGTTTGAATCTTATAATCTTCAACTTTATCTTGCTCCTAATATTCATCTTAAACTCTATTTTGATCTATGTGGTAATATTGATTTTCAATCTTGATATTAATGTTTAAATTTATCTTGATCTTTTAATGATGAGGATGTTGATCTTGATTATGATCCATATTTGATGTTTATCATTTTGCAATCTTAATATAATATTGATTTTGTTCATGATTATGATGTTGATCTTCATTTTAATTATGATTTCAATCTTTATCTTATGATATTCATCTTTATCTTCTTTTTAATCTTAATCTTAAACTCGATTTTGATCTTGTTTGTAAACTTGGTCTTCAATCTTGATATTGTTATTGATATTGATATTGATCTAATAATGATGAAAATTTTGAACTCGATTATGTTCTTTAATTGTTATTAATCTTATTCTCATTCTTAATTATAACATTGATCTTATTCTTGATAATTATGTTCATTTTCATTTTTATCTCAGTTTTGATCTCAGATTTCAGTTTGAATCTTATAATCTTCAACTTTATCTTGCTCCTAATATTCATCTTATACTCGATTTTGATCTATGTGGTAATATTGATTTTCAATCTTGATATTAATATTTAAATTTATCTTGATCTTTTACTGATGAGGATGTTGATCTTGATTATGATCCATATTTGACGTTTATCATTTTGCAATCTTAATATAATATTCATTTTGTTCATGATTATGATGTTGATCTTCATTTTAATCATGATTTCAAACTTCATCTTATGATATTTATCTTTATCTTCTTTTTAATCTAAATCTTAAACTCGATTTTGATCTTGTTTGTAAACTTGGTCTTCAATCTTGATGTTGTTATTGATATTGATATTGATCTAATAATGATGAAAATTTTGAACTCGATTATGTTCTTTAATTGTTATTAATCTTATTCTCATTCTTAATTATAACATTGATCTTATTCTTGATAATTATGTTCATTTTCATTTTTATCTCAGTTTTGATCTCAGATTTCAGGTTTAATCTTAAACTCTATTTTGCTCCTAATATTCATCTTAAACTCTATTTTGATCTATGTGGTAATATTGATTTTCAATCTTGATATTAATGTTTATATTTATCTTGATCTTTTAATGATCAGGCTGTTGATCTTGATTATGATCCATATTTGATGTTTATCATTTTGGAATCTTAATTTAATATTGATTTTGTTCATGATTATGATGTTGATCTTCATTTTAATCATGATTTCAAACTTCATCTTATGATATTTATCTTTATCTTCTTTTTAATCTTAATCTTAAACTCGATTTTGATCTTGTTTGTAAACTTGGTCTTCAATCTTGATATTGTTTTTGATATTGATATTGATCTAATAATGTTGAAAATTTTTTACTCGATTATGATCTTTAATAGTTATTAATCTTATTCTCGTTCTTAATTACAACATTGATCTTATTCTTGATAATTATCTTCATCTTCATTTTGATCTCAGTTTTGATCTCACATTTCAGTTTTAATCTTATAAACTTCATCTTTATCTTGCTCCTAATATTCATCTTAAACTCGATTTTGATCTCCGTGGTAATATTGATTTTCAATCTTGATATTAATATTTATATTTATCTTGATCTTTTAATGATGAGGATGTTGATCTTGATTATGTTCCAATATTGATGTTTATCATTTTGCAATCTTAATTTAATATTGATTTTGTTCATGATCATTATGTTGATTTTGATTTTAATTATGATTTCAATCTTTATCTTATGATATTCATCTTTATCTTCTTTTTAATCTTAATCTTAAACTCGATTTTGATCTTGTTTGTAAACTTGGTCTTCAATCTTGATATTGTTATTGATATTGATGTTGATCTAATAATGATGAAAATTTTGAACTCGATTATGTTCTTTAATTGTTATTAATCTTATTCTCATTCTTAATTATAACATTGAACTTATTCTTGATAATTATGTTCATTTTCATTTTTATCTCAGTTTTGATCTCAGATTTCAGTTTGAATCTTATAATCTTCAAATTTATCTTGCTCCTAATATTCATCTTAAACTCGATTTTGATCTATGTGGTAATATTGATTTTCAATCTTGATATTAATATTTAAATTTATCTTGATCTTTTAATGATGAGGATGTTGATCTTCATTATGATCCATATTTGATGTTTATCATTTTGGAATCTTAATTTAATATTGATTTTGTTCATGATTATGATGTTGATCTTCATTTTAATCATGATTTCAAACTTCATCTTATGATATTTATCTTTATCTTCTTTTTAATCTTAATCTTAAACTCGATTTTGATCTTGTTTGTAAACTTGGTCTTCAATCTTGATATTGTTTTTGATATTGATATTGATCTAATAATGATGAAAATTTTGAACTCGATTATGTTCTTTAATTGTTATTAATCTTATTCTCATTCTTAATTATAACATTGATCTTATTCTTGATAATTATGTTCATTTTCATTTTTATATCAGTTTTGATCTCAGATTTCAGTTTTAATCTTATAATCTTCAATTTTATCTTGCTCCTAATATTCATCTTAAACTCGATTTTGATCTATGTGGTAATATTGATTTTCAATCTTGATATTAATATTTATATTTATCTTGATCCTTTAATGATGAGGATGTTGATCTTGATTATGATCCATATTTGATATTTATCATTTTGCAATCTTAATTTAATATTGATTTTGTTTATGATCATGATGTTGATTTTGATTTTAATTATGATTTCAATCTTTATCTTATGATATTCATCTTTATCTTCTTTTTAATCTTAATCTTAAACTCGATTTTGATCTTGTTTGTAAACTTGGTCTTCAATCTTGATATTGTTATTGATATTGATATTGATCTAATAATGATGAAAATTTTGAACTCGATTATGTTCTTTAATTGTTATTAATCTTATTCTCATTCTTAATTATAACATTGAACTTATTCTTGATAATTATGTTCATTTTCATTTTTATCTCAGTTTTGATCTCAGATTTCAGTTTGAATCTTATAATCTTCAACTTTATCTTGCTCCTAATATTCATCTTATACTCGATTTTGATCTATGTGGTAATATTGATTTTCAATCTTGATATTAATATTTAAATTTATCTTGATCTTTTAATGATGAGGATGTTGATCTTGATTATGATCCATATTTGACGTTTATCATTTTGCAATCTTAATATAATATTCATTTTGTTCATGATTATGATGTTGATCTTCATTTTAATCATGATTTCAAACTTCATCTTATGATATTTATCTTTATCTTCTTTTTAATCTAAATCTTAAACTCGATTTTGATCTTGTTTGTAAACTTGGTCTTCAATCTTGATGTTGTTATTGATATTGATATTGATCTAATAATGATGAAAATTTTGAACTCGATTATGTTCTTTAATTGTTATTAATCTTATTCTCATTCTTAATTATAACATTGATCTTATTCTTGATAATTATGTTCATTTTCATTTTTATCTCAGTTTTGATCTCAGATTTCAGGTTTAATCTTATAATCTTCAAGTTTATCTTGCTCCTAATATTCATCTTAAACTCGATTTTGATCTATGTGGTAATATTGATTTTCAATCTTGATATTAATATTTATATTTATCTTGATCTTTTAATGATCAGGCTGTTGATCTTGATTATGATCCATATTTGATGTTTATCATTTTGGAATCTTAATTTAATATTGATTTTGTTCATGATTATGATGTTGATCTTCATTTTAATCATGATTTCAAACTTCATCTTATGATATTTATCTTTATCTTCTTTTTAATCTTAATCTTAAACTCGATTTTGATCTTGTTTGTAAACTTGGTCTTCAATCTTGATATTGTTTTTGATATTGATATTGATCTAATAATGATGAAAATTTTTTACTCGATTATGATCTTTAATAGTTATTAATCTTATTCTCGTTCTTAATTACAACATTCATCTTATTCTTGATAATTATCTTAATCTTCATTTTGATCTCAGTTTTGATCTCAGATTTCAGTTTTAATCTGATAATCTTCATCTTTATCTTGCTCCTAATATTCATCTTAAACTCGATTTTGATCTCCGTGGTAATATTGATTTTCAATCTTGATATTAATATTTATATTTATCTTGATCTATTAATGATGAGGATGTTGATCTTGATTATGATCCAATATTGATGTTTATCATTTTGCAATCTTAATTTAATATTGATTTTGTTCATGATCATTATGTTGATTTTGATTTTAATTATGATTTCAATCTTTATCTTATGATATTCATCTTTATCTTCTTTTTAATCTTAATCTTAAACTCGATTTTGATCTTGTTTGTAAACTTGGTCTTCAATCTTGATATTGTTATTGATATTGATATTGATCTAATAATGATGAAAATTTTGAACTCGATTATGTTCTTTAATTGTTATTAATCTTATTCTCATTCTTAATTATAACATTGATCTTATTCTTGATAATTATGTACATTTTCATTTTTATCTCAGTTTTGATCTCAGATTTCAGTTTTAATCTTATAATCTTCAATTTTATCTTACTCCTAATATTCATCTTAAACTCAATTTTGATCTATGTGGTAATATTGATTTTCAATCTTGATATTAATATTTATATTTATCTTGATCTTTTAATGATCAGGATGTTGATTTTGATTATGATCCATATTTGATGTTTATCATTTTGCAATCTTAATTTAATATTGATTTTGTTCATGATTATGATGTTGATGTTCATTTTAATCATGATTTCAAACTTCATCTTATGATATTTATCTTTATCTTCTTTTTAATCTTAATCTTAAACTCGATTTTGATCTTGTTTGTAAACTTGGTCTTCAATCTTGATATTGTTATTGATATTGATATTGATCTAATAATGATGAAAATTTGGAACTCGATTATGTTCTTTAATTGTTATTAATCTTATTCTCATTCTTAATTATAACATTGAACTTATTCTTGATAATTATGTTCATTTTCATTTTTATCTCAATTTTGATCTCAGATTTCAGTTTGAATCTTATAATCTTCAACTTTATCTTGCTCCTAATATTCATCTTAAACTCTATTTTGATCTATGTGGTAATATTGATTTTCAATCTTGATATTAATGTTTAAATTTATCTTGATCTTTTAATGATGAGGATGTTGATCTTGATTATGATCCATATTTGATGTTTATCATTTTGCAATCTTAATATAATATTGATTTTGTTCATGATTATGATGTTGATCTTCATTTTAATTATGATTTCAATCTTTATCTTATGATATTCATCTTTATCTTCTTTTTAATCTTAATCTTAAACTCGATTTTGATCTTGTTTGTAAACTTGGTCTTCAATCTTGATATTGTTATTGATATTGATATTGATCTAATAATGATGAAAATTTTGAACTCGATTATGTTCTTTAATTGTTATTAATCTTATTCTCATTCTTAATTATAACATTGATCTTATTCTTGATAATTATGTTCATTTTCATTTTTATCTCAGTTTTGATCTCAGATTTCAGTTTGAATCTTATAATCTTCAACTTTATCTTGCTCCTAATATTCATCTTATACTCGATTTTGATCTATGTGGTAATATTGATTTTCAATCTTGATATTAATATTTAAATTTATCTTGATCTTTTAATGATGAGGATGTTGATCTTGATTATGATCCATATTTGACGTTTATCATTTTGCAATCTTAATATAATATTCATTTTGTTCATGATTATGATGTTGATCTTCATTTTAATCATGATTTCAAACTTCATCTTATGATATTTATCTTTATCTTCTTTTTAATCTAAATCTGAAACTCGATTTTGATCTTGTTTGTAAACTTGGTCTTCAATCTTGATGTTGTTATTGATATTGATATTGATCTAATAATGATGAAAATTTTGAACTCGATTATGTTCTTTAATTGTTGTTAATCTTATTCTCATTCTTAATTATAACATTGATCTTATTCTTGATAATTATGTACATTTTCATTTTTATCTCAGTTTTGATCTCAGATTTCAGTTTGAATCTTATAATCTTCAACTTTATCTTGCTCCTAATATTCATCTTATACTCGATTTTGATCTATGTGGTAATATTGATTTTCAATCTTGATATTAATATTTAAATTTATCTTGATCTTTTAATGATGAGGATGTTGATCTTGATTATGATCCATATTTGACGTTTATCATTTTGCAATCTTAATATAATATTCATTTTGTTCATGATTATGATGTTGATCTTCATTTTAATCATGATTTCAAACTTCATCTTATGATATTTATCTTTATCTTCTTTTTAATCTAAATCTTAAACTCGATTTTGATCTTGTTTGTAAACTTGGTCTTCAATCTTGATGTTGTTATTGATATTGATATTGATCTAATAATGATGAAAATTTTGAACTCGATTATGTTCTTTAATTGTTATTAATCTTATTCTCATTCTTAATTATAACATTGATCTTATTCTTGATAATTATGTTCATTTTCATTTTTATCTCAGTTTTGATCTCAGATTTCAGGTTTAATCTTAAACTCTATTTTGCTCCTAATATTCATCTTAAACTCTATTTTGATCTATGTGGTAATATTGATTTTCAATCTTGATATTAATATTTATATTTATCTTGATCTTTTAATGATCAGGCTGTTGATCTTGATTATGATCCATATTTGATGTTTATCATTTTGGAATCTTAATTTAATATTGATTTTGTTCATGATTATGATGTTGATCTTCATTTTAATCATGATTTCAAACTTCATCTTATGATATTTATCTTTATCTTCTTTTTAATCTTAATCTTAAACTCGATTTTGATCTTGTTTGTAAACTTGGTCTTCAATCTTGATATTGTTTTTGATATTGATATTGATCTAATAATGATGAAAATTTTGAACTCGATTATGTTCTTTAATTGTTATTAATCTTATCCTCATTCTTAATTATAACATTGATCTTATTCTTGATAATTATGTACATTTTCATTTTTATCTCAGTTTTGATCTCAGATTTCAGTTTTAATCTTATAATCTTCAATTTTATCTTACTCCTAATATTCATCTTAAACTCGATTTTGATCTATGTGGTAATATTGATTTTCAATCTTGATATTAATATTTATATTTATCTTGATCTTTTAATGATCAGGATGTTGATCTTGATTATGATCCATATTTGATGTTTATAATTTTGCATTCTTAATTTAATATTAATTTTGTTCATGATTATGATGTTGATCTTCATTTTAATCATGATTTCAAACTTCATCTTATGATATTTATCTTTATCTTCTTTTTAATCTTAATCTTAAACTCGATTTTGATCTTGTTTGTAAACTTGGTCTTCAATCTTGATATTGTTATTGATATTGATATTGATCTAATAAAGATGAAAATTTTTAACTCGATTATGATCTTTAATAGTTATTAATCTTATTCTCATTCTTAATTACAACATTGATCTTATTCTTGATAATTATCTTAATCTTCATTTTGATCTCAGTTTTGATCTCAGATTTCAGTTTTAATCTGATAATCTTCATCTTTATCTTGCTCCTAATATTCATCTTAAACTCGATTTTGATCTCTGTGGTAATATTGATTTTCAATCTTGATATTAATATTTATATTTATCTTGATCTTTTAATGATGAGGATGTTGATCTTAATTATGATCCATATTTGATGTTTATCATTTTGCAATCTTAATATAATATTGATTTTGTTCATGATTATGATGTTGATCTTCATTTTAATCATGATTTCAAACTTCATCTTATGATATTTATCTTTATCTTATTTTTAATCTAAATCTTAAACTCGATTTTGATCTTGTTTGTAAACTTGGTCTTCAATCTTGATGTTGTTATTGATATTGATATTGATCTAATAATGATGAAAATTTTGAACTCGATTATGTTCTTTAATTGTTATTAATCTTATTCCCATTCTTAATTATAACATTGATCTTATTCTTGATAATTATGTTCATTTTCATTTTTATCTCAGTTTTGATCTCAGATTTCAGGTTTAATCTTATAATCTTCAAGTTTATCTTGCTCCTAATATTCATCTTAAACTCGATTTTGATCTATGTGGTAATATTGATTTTCAATCTTGATATTAATATTTATATTTATCTTGATCTTTTAATGATCAGGCTGTTGATCTTGATTATGATCCATATTTGATGTTTATCATTTTGGAATCTTAATTTAATATTGATTTTGTTCATGATTATGATGTTGATCTTCATTTTAATCATGATTTCAAACTTCATCTTATGATATTTATCTTTATCTTCTTTTTAATCTTAATCTTAAACTCGATTTTGATCTTGTTTGTAAACTTGGTCTTCAATCTTGATATTGTTTTTGATATTGATATTGATCTAATAATGATGAAAATCTTGATCTTCGATTTTATCTTGCTCCTAATATTCATCTTCGATTTTGATCTATGTGGTAATATTGATTTTCAATCTTGATATTAATATTTAAATTTATCTTGATCTTTTAATGATGAGGATGTTGATCTTGATTATGATCCATATTTGACGTTTATCATTTTGCAATCTTAATATAATATTCATTTTGTTCATGATTATGATGTTGATCTTCATTTTAATCATGATTTCAAACTTCATCTTATGATATTTATCTTTATCTTCTTTTTAATCTAAATCTTAAACTCGATTTTGATCTTGTTTGTAAACTTGGTCTTCAATCTTGATGTTGTTATTGATATTGATATTGATCTAATAATGATGAGAATTTTGAACTCGATTATGTTCTTTAATTGTTATTAATCTTATTCTCATTCTTAATTATAACATTGATCTTATTCTTGATAATTATGTTCATTTTCATTTTTATCTCAGTTTTGATCTCAGATTTCAGGTTTAATCTTATAATCTTCAAGTTTATCTTGCTCCTAATATTCATCTTAAACTCGATTTTGATCTATGTGGTAATATTGATTTTCAATCTTGATATTAATATTTATATTTATCTTGATCTTTTAATGATCAGGCTGTTGATCTTGATTATGATCCATATTTGATGTTTATCATTTTGGAATCTTAATTTAATATTGATTTTGTTCATGATTATGATGTTGATCTTCATTTTAATCATGATTTCAAACTTCATCTTATGATATTTATCTTTATCTTCTTTTTAATCTTAATCTTAAACTCGATTTTGATCTTGTTTGTAAACTTGGTCTTCAATCTTGATATTGTTTTTGATATTGATATTGATCTAATAATGATGAAAATTTTTTACTCGATTATGATCTTTAATAGTTATTAATCTTATTCTCGTTCTTAATTACAACATTCATCTTATTCTTGATAATTATCTTAATCTTCATTTTGATCTCAGTTTTGATCTCAGATTTCAGTTTTAATCTGATAATCTTCATCTTTATCTTGCTCCTAATATTCATCTTAAACTCGATTTTGATCTCCGTGGTAATATTGATTTTCAATCTTGATATTAATATTTATATTTATCTTGATCTATTAATGATGAGGATGTTGATCTTGATTATGATCCAATATTGATGTTTATCATTTTGCAATCTTAATTTAATATTGATTTTGTTCATGATCATTATGTTGATTTTGATTTTAATTATGATTTCAATCTTTATCTTATGATATTCATCTTTATCTTCTTTTTAATCTTAATCTTAAACTCGATTTTGATCTTGTTTGTAAACTTGGTCTTCAATCTTGATATTGTTATTGATATTGATATTGATCTAATAATGATGAAAATTTTGAACTCGATTATGTTCTTTAATTGTTATTAATCTTATCCTCATTCTTAATTATAACATTGATCTTATTCTTGATAATTATGTACATTTTCATTTTTATCTCAGTTTTGATCTTAGATTTCAGTTTTAATCTTATAATCTTCAATTTTATCTTACTCCTAATATTCATCTTAAACTCAATTTTGATCTATGTGGTAATATTGATTTTCAATCTTGATATTAATATTTATATTTATCTTGATCTTTTAATGATCAGGATGTTGATTTTGATTATGATCCATATTTGATGTTTATCATTTTGCAATCTTAATTTAATATTGATTTTGTTCATGATTATGATGTTGATGTTCATTTTAATCATGATTTCAAACTTCATCTTATGATATTTATCTTTATCTTCTTTTTAATCTTAATCTTAAACTCGATTTTGATCTTGTTTGTAAACTTGGTCTTCAATCTTGATATTGTTATTGATATTGATATTGATCTAATAATGATGAAAATTTTGAACTCTATTATGTTCTTTAATTGTTATTAATCTTATTCTCATTCTTAATTATAACATTGAACTTATTCTTGATAATTATGTTCATTTTCATTTTTATCTCAATTTTGATCTCAGATTTCAGTTTGAATCTTATAATCTTCAACTTTATCTTGCTCCTAATATTCATCTTAAACTCTATTTTGATCTATGTGGTAATATTGATTTTCAATCTTGATATTAATGTTTAAATTTATCTTGATCTTTTAATGATGAGGATGTTGATCTTGATTATGATCCATATTTGATGTTTATCATTTTGCAATCTTAATATAATATTGATTTTGTTCATGATTATGATGTTGATCTTCATTTTAATTATGATTTCAAACTTCATCTTATGATATTTATCTTTATCTTCTTTTTAATCTAAATCTTAAACTCGATTTTGATCATGTTTGTAAACTTGGTCTTCAATCTTGATGTTGTTATTGATATTGATATTGATCTAATAATGATGAAAATTTTGAACTCGATTATGTTCTTTAATTGTTATTAATCTTATTCTCATTCTTAATTATAACATTGATCTTATTCTTGATAATTATGTTCATTTTCATTTTTATCTCAGTTTTGATCTCAGATTTCAGGTTTAATCTTATAATCTTCAAGTTTATCTTGCTCCTAATATTCATCTTAAACTCGATTTTGATCTATGTGGTAATATTGATTTTCAATCTTGATATTAATATTTATATTTATCTTGATCTTTTAATGATCAGGCTGTTGATCTTGATTATGATCCATATTTGATGTTTATCATTTTGGAATCTTAATTTAATATTGATTTTGTTCATGATTATGATGTTGATCTTCATTTTAATCATGATTTCAAACTTCATCTTATGATATTTATCTTTATCTTCTTTTTAATCTTAATCTTAAACTCGATTTTGATCTTGTTTGTAAACTTGGTCTTCAATCTTGATATTGTTTTTGATATTGATATTGATCTAATAATGATGAAAATTTTGAACTCGATTATGTTCTTTAATTGTTATTAATCTTATCCTCATTCTTAATTATAACATTGATCTTATTCTTGATAATTATGTACATTTTCATTTTTATCTCAGTTTTGATCTCAGATTTCAGTTTTAATCTTATAATCTTCAATTTTATCTTACTCCTAATATTCATCTTAAACTCGATTTTGATCTATGTGGTAATATTGATTTTCAATCTTGATATTAATATTTATATTTATCTTGATCTTTTAATGATCAGGATGTTGATCTTGATTATGATCCATATTTGATGTTTATAATTTTGCATTCTTAATTTAATATTAATTTTGTTCATGATTATGATGTTGATCTTCATTTTAATCATGATTTCAAACTTCATCTTATGATATTTATCTTTATCTTCTTTTTAATCTTAATCTTAAACTCGATTTTGATCTTGTTTGTAAACTTGGTCTTCAATCTTGATATTGTTATTGATATTGATATTGATCTAATAAAGATGAAAATTTTTAACTCGATTATGATCTTTAATAGTTATTAATCTTATTCTCATTCTTAATTACAACATTGATCTTATTCTTGATAATTATCTTAATCTTCATTTTGATCTCAGTTTTGATCTCAGATTTCAGTTTTAATCTGATCATCTTCATCTTTATCTTGCTCCTAATATTCATCTTAAACTCGATTTTGATCTCTGTGGTAATATTGATTTTCAATCTTGATATTAATATTTATATTTATCTTGATCTTTTAATGATGAGGATGTTGATCTTAATTATGATCCATATTTGATGTTTATCATTTTGCAATCTTAATTTAATATTGATTTTGTTCATGATTATGATGTTGATCTTCATTTTAATCATGATTTCAAACTTCATCTTATGATATTTATCTTTATCTTATTTTTAATCTAAATCTTAAACTCGATTTTGATCTTGTTTGTAAACTTGGTCTTCAATCTTGATGTTGTTATTGATATTGATATTGATCTAATAATGATGAAAATTTTGAACTCGATTATGTTCTTTAATTGTTATTAATCTTATTCTCATTCTTAATTATAACATTGATCTTATTCTTGATAATTATGTTCATTTTCATTTTTATCTCAGTTTTGATCTCAGATTTCAGGTTTAATCTTATAATCTTCAAGTTTATCTTGCTCCTAATATTCATCTTAAACTCGATTTTGATCTATGTGGTAATATTGATTTTCAATCTTGATATTAATATTTATATTTATCTTGATCTTTTAATGATCAGGCTGTTGATCTTGATTATGATCCATATTTGATGTTTATCATTTTGGAATCTTAATTTAATATTGATTTTGTTCATGATTATGATGTTGATCTTCATTTTAATCATGATTTCAAACTTCATCTTATGATATTTATCTTTATCTTCTTTTTAATCTTAATCTTAAACTCGATTTTGATCTTGTTTGTAAACTTGGTCTTCAATCTTGATATTGTTATTGATATTGATATTGATCTAATAAAGAAGAAAATTTTGAACTCGATTATGTTCTTTAATTGTTATTAATCTTATCCTCATTCTTAATTATAACATTGATCTTATTCTTGATAATTATGTACATTTTCATTTTTATCTCAGTTTTGATCTCAGATTTCAGTTTTAATCTTATAATCTTCAATTTTATCTTACTCCTAATATTCATCTTAAACTCGATTTTGATCTATGTGGTAATATTGATTTTCAATCTTGATATTAATATTTATATTTATCTTGATCTTTTAATGATCAGGATGTTGATCTTGATTATGATCCATATTTGATGTTTATAATTTTGCATTCTTAATTTAATATTAATTTTGTTCATGATTATGATGTTGATCTTCATTTTAATCATGATTTCAAACTTCATCTTATGATATTTATCTTTATCTTCTTTTTAATCTTAATCTTAAACTCGATTTTGATCTTGTTTGTAAACTTGGTCTTCAATCTTGATATTGTTATTGATATTGATATTGATCTAATAAAGATGAAAATTTTTAACTCGATTATGATCTTTAATAGTTATTAATCTTATTCTCATTCTTAATTACAACATTGATCTTATTCTTGATAATTATCTTAATCTTCATTTTGATCTCAGTTTTGATCTCAGATTTCAGTTTTAATCTGATAATCTTCATCTTTATCTTGCTCCTAATATTCATCTTAAACTCGATTTTGATCTCTGTGGTAATATTGATTTTCAATCTTGATATTAATATTTATATTTATCTTGATCTTTTAATGATGAGGATGTTGATCTTAATTATGATCCATATTTGATGTTTATCATTTTGCAATCTTAATATAATATTGATTTTGTTCATGATTATGATGTTGATCTTCATTTTAATCATGATTTCAAACTTCATCTTATGATATTTATCTTTATCTTATTTTTAATCTAAATCTTAAACTCGATTTTGATCTTGTTTGTAAACTTGGTCTTCAATCTTGATGTTGTTATTGATATTGATATTGATCTAATAATGATGAAAATTTTGAACTCGATTATGTTCTTTAATTGTTATTAATCTTATTCCCATTCTTAATTATAACATTGATCTTATTCTTGATAATTATGTTCATTTTCATTTTTATCTCAGTTTTGACCTCAGATTTCAGGTTTAATCTTATAATCTTCAAGTTTATCTTGCTCCTAATATTCATCTTAAACTCTATTTTCATCTATGTGGTAATATTGATTTTCAATCTTGATATTAAAATTTATATTTATCTTGATCTTTTAATGATGAGGATGTTGATCTTGATTATGATCCATATTTGATGTTTATCATTTTGCAATCTTAATATAATATTGATTTTGTTCATGATTATGATGTTGATCTTCATTTTAATCATGATTTCAAACTTCATCTTATGATATTTATCTTTATCTTATTTTTAATCTAAATCTTAAACTCGATTTTGATCTTGTTTGTAAACTTGGTCTTCAATCTTGATGTTGTTATTGATATTGATATTGATCTAATAATGATGAAAATTTTGAACTCGATTATGTTCTTTAATTGTTATTAATCTTATTCTCATTCTTAATTATAACATTGATCTTATTCTTGATAATTATGTTCATTTTCATTTTTATCTCAGTTTTGATCTCAGATTTCAGGTTTAATCTTATAATCTTCAAGTTTATCTTGCTCCTAATATTCATCTTAAACTCGATTTTGATCTATGTGGTAATATTGATTTTCAATCTTGATATTAATATTTATATTTATCTTGATCTTTTAATGATCAGGCTGTTGATCTTGATTATGATCCATATTTGATGTTTATCATTTTGGAATCTTAATTTAATATTGATTTTGTTCATGATTATGATGTTGATCTTCATTTTAATCATGATTTCAAACTTCATCTTATGATATTCATCTTTATCTTCTTTTTAATCTTAATCTTAAACTCGATTTTGATCTTGTTTGTAAACTTGGTCTTCAATCTTGATATTGTTTTTGATATTGATATTGATCTAATAATGATGAAAATTTTGAACTCGATTATGTTCTTTAATTGTTATTAATCTTATCCTCATTCTTAATTATAACATTGATCTTATTCTTGATAATTATGTACATTTTCATTTTTATCTCAGTTTTGATCTCAGATTTCAGTTTTAATCTTATAATCTTCAATTTTATCTTACTCCTAATATTCATCTTAAACTCGATTTTGATCTATGTGGTAATATTGATTTTCAATCTTGATATTAATATTTATATTTATCTTGATCTTTTAATGATCAGGATGTTGATCTTGATTATGATCCATATTTGATGTTTATAATTTTGCATTCTTAATTTAATATTAATTTTGTTCATGATTATGATGTTGATCTTCATTTTAATCATGATTTCAAACTTCATCTTATGATATTTATCTTTATCTTCTTTTTAATCTTAATCTTAAACTCGATTTTGATCTTGTTTGTAAACTTGGTCTTCAATCTTGATATTGTTATTGATATTGATATTGATCTAATAAAGATGAAAATTTTTAACTCGATTATGATCTTTAATAGTTATTAATCTTATTCTCATTCTTAATTACAACATTGATCTTATTCTTGATAATTATCTTAATCTTCATTTTGATCTCAGTTTTGATCTCAGATTTCAGTTTTAATCTGATAATCTTCATCTTTATCTTGCTCCTAATATTCATCTTAAACTCGATTTTGATCTCTGTGGTAATATTGATTTTCAATCTTGATATTAATATTTATATTTATCTTGATCTTTTAATGATGAGGATGTTGATCTTAATTATGATCCATATTTGATGTTTATCATTTTGCAATCTTAATATAATATTGATTTTGTTCATGATTATGATGTTGATCTTCATTTTAATCATGATTTCAAACTTCATCTTATGATATTTATCTTTATCTTATTTTTAATCTAAATCTTAAACTCGATTTTGATCTTGTTTGTAAACTTGGTCTTCAATCTTGATGTTGTTATTGATATTGATATTGATCTAATAATGATGAAAATTTTGAACTCGATTATGTTCTTTAATTGTTATTAATCTTATTCCCATTCTTAATTATAACATTGATCTTATTCTTGATAATTATGTTCATTTTCATTTTTATCTCAGTTTTGACCTCAGATTTCAGGTTTAATCTTATAATCTTCAAGTTTATCTTGCTCCTAATATTCATCTTAAACTCTATTTTCATCTATGTGGTAATATTGATTTTCAATCTTGATATTAAAATTTATATTTATCTTGATCTTTTAATGATGAGGATGTTGATCTTGATTATGATCCATATTTGATGTTTATCATTTTGCAATCTTAATATAATATTGATTTTGTTCATGATTATGATGTTGATCTTCATTTTAATCATGATTTCAAACTTCATCTTATGATATTTATCTTTATCTTATTTTTAATCTAAATCTTAAACTCGATTTTGATCTTGTTTGTAAACTTGGTCTTCAATCTTGATGTTGTTATTGATATTGATATTGATCTAATAATGATGAGAATTTTGAACTCGATTATGTTCTTTAATTGTTATTAATCGTATTCTCATTCTTAATTATAACATTGATCTTATTCTTGATAATTATGTTCATTTTCATTTTTATCTCAGTTTTGATCTCAGATTTCAGGTTTAATCTTATCATCTTCAAGTTTATCTTGCTCATAATATTCATCTTAAACTCGATTTTGATCTATGTGGTAATATTGATTTTCAATCTTGATATTAATATTTATATTTATCTTGAACTTTTAATGATCAGGATGTTGATCTTGATTATGATCCATATTTGATGTTTATCATTTTGGAATCTTAATTTAATATTGATTTTGTTCATGATTATGATGTTGATCTTCATTTTAATCATGATTTCAAACTTCATCTTATGATATTTATCTTTATCTTCTTTTTAATCTTAATCTTAAACTCGATTTTGATCTTGTTTGTAAACTTGGTCTTCAATCTTAATATTGTTATTGATATTGATATTGATCTAATAAAGATGAAAATTTTTAACTCGATTATGATCTTTAATAGTTATTAATCTTATTCTCATTCTTAATTACAACATTGATCTTATTCTTGATAATTATCTTAATCTTCATTTTGATCTCAGTTTTGATCTCAGATTTCAGTTTTAATCTGATAATCTTCATCTTTATCTTGCTCCTAATATTCATCTTAAACTCGATTTTGATCTCTGTGGTAATATTGATTTTCAATCTTGATATTAATATTTATATTTATCTTGATCTTTTAATGATGAGGATGTTGATCTTAATTATGATCCATATTTGATGTTTATCATTTTGCAATCTTAATATAATATTGATTTTGTTCATGATTATGATGTTGATCTTCATTTTAATCATGATTTCAAACTTCATCTTATGATATTTATCTTTATCTTATTTTTAATCTAAATCTTAAACTCGATTTTGATCTTGTTTGTAAACTTGGTCTTCAATCTTGATGTTGTTATTGATATTGATATTGATCTAATAATGATGAAAATTTTGAACTCGATTATGTTCTTTAATTGTTATTAATCTTATTCCCATTCTTAATTATAACATTGATCTTATTCTTGATAATTATGTTCATTTTCATTTTTATCTCAGTTTTGACCTCAGATTTCAGGTTTAATCTTATAATCTTCAAGTTTATCTTGCTCCTAATATTCATCTTAAACTCTATTTTCATCTATGTGGTAATATTGATTTTCAATCTTGATATTAAAATTTATATTTATCTTGATCTTTTAATGATGAGGATGTTGATCTTGATTATGATCCATATTTGATGTTTATCATTTTGCAATCTTAATATAATATTGATTTTGTTCATGATTATGATGTTGATCTTCATTTTAATCATGATTTCAAACTTCATCTTATGATATTTATCTTTATCTTATTTTTAATCTAAATCTTAAACTCGATTTTGATCTTGTTTGTAAACTTGGTCTTCAATCTTGATGTTGTTATTGATATTGATATTGATCTAATAATGATGAGAATTTTGAACTCGATTATGTTCTTTAATTGTTATTAATCTTATTCTCATTCTTAATTATAACATTGATCTTATTCTTGATAATTATGTTCATTTTCATTTTTATCTCAGTTTTGATCTCAGATTTCAGGTTTAATCTTATCATCTTCAAGTTTATCTTGCTCATAATATTCATCTTAAACTCGATTTTGATCTATGTGGTAATATTGATTTTCAATCTTGATATTAATATTTATATTTATCTTGAACTTTTAATGATCAGGATGTTGATCTTGATTATGATCCATATTTGATGTTTATCATTTTGGAATCTTAATTTAATATTGATTTTGTTCATGATTATGATGTTGATCTTCATTTTAATCATGATTTCAAACTTCATCTTATGATATTTATCTTTATCTTCTTTTTAATCTTAATCTTAAACTCGATTTTGATCTTGTCTGTAAACTTGGTCTTCAATCTTGATGTTGTTATTGATATTGATATTGATCTAATAATGATGAAAATTTTGAACTCGATTATGTTCTTTAATTGTTATTAATCTTATTCTCATTCTTAATTATAACATTGATCTTATTCTTGATAATTATGTTCATTTTCATTTTTATCTCAGTTTTGATCTCAGATTTCAGGTTTAATCTTATAATCTTCAAGTTTATCTTGCTCCTAATATTCATCTTAAACTTGATTTTGATCTATGTGGTAATATTGATTTTCAATCTTGATATTAATATTTATATTTATCTTGATCTTTTAATGATCAGGCTGTTGATCTTGATTATGATCCATATTTGATGTTTATCATTTTGGAATCTTAATTTAATATTGATTTTGTTCATGATTATGATGTTGATCTTCATTTTAATCATGATTTCAAACTTCATTTTATGATATTTATCTTTATCTTCTTTTTAATCTTAATCTTAAACTCGATTTTGATCTTGTTTGTAAACTTGGTCTTCAATCTTGATATTGTTTTTGATATTGATATTGATCTAATAATGATGAAAATTTTGAACTCGATTATGTTCTTTAATTGTTATTAATCTTATCCTCATTCTTAATTATAACATTGATCTTATTCTTGATAATTATGTACATTTTCATTTTTATCTCAGTTTTGATCTCAGATTTCAGTTTTAATCTTATAATCTTCAATTTTATCTTACTCCTAATATTCATCTTAAACTCGATTTTGATCTATGTGGTAATATTGATTTTCAATCTTGATATTAATATTTATATTTATCTTGATCTTTTAATGATCAGGATGTTGATCTTGATTATGATCCATATTTGATGTTTATAATTTTGCAATCCTAATTTAATATTAATTTTGTTCATGATAATGATGTTGATCTTCATTTTAATCATGATTTCAAACTTTATCTTATGATATTCATCTTTATCTTCTTTTTAATCTTAATCTTAAACTCGATTTTGATCTTGTTTGTAAACTTGGTCTTCAATCTTGATGTTGTTATTGATATTGATATTGATCTAATAATGATGAAAATTTTGAACTCGATTATGTTCTTTAATTGTTATTAATCTTATTCCCATTCTTAATTATAACATTGATCTTATTCTTGATAATTATCTTAATCTTCATTTTGATCTCAGTTTTGATCTCAGATTTCAGGTTTAATCTTATAATCTTCAAGTTTATCTTGCTCCTAATATTCATCTTAAACTCGATTTTGATCTATGTGGTAATATTGATTTTCAATCTTGATATTAAAATTTATATTTATCTTGATCTTTTAATGATCAGGATGTATTTCTTGATTATGATCCATATTTGATGTTTATCATTTTGCAATCTTAATATAATATTGATTTTGTTCATGATTATGATGTTGATCTTCATTTTAATCATGATTTCAAACTTCATCTTATGATATTTATCTTTATCTTATTTTTAATCTAAATCTTAAACTCGATTTTGATCTTGTTTGTAAACTTGGTCTTCAATCTTGATGTTGTTATTGATATTGATATTGATCTAATAATGATGAGAATTTTGAACTCGATTATGTTCTTTAATTGTTATTAATCTTATTCTCATTCTTAATTATAACATTGATCTTATTCTTGATAATTATGTTCATTTTCATTTTTATCTCAGTTTTGATCTCAGATTTCAGGTTTAATCTTATAATCTTCAAGTTTATCTTGCTCATAATATTCATCTTAAACTCGATTTTGATCTATGTGGTAATATTGATTTTCAATCTTGATATTAATATTTATATTTATCTTGATCTTTTAATGATCCTGATGTTGATCTTGATTATGATCCATATTTGATGTTTATCATTTTGGAATCTTAATTTAATATTGATTTTGTTCATGATTATGATGTTGATCTTCATTTTAATCATGATTTCAAACTTCATCTTATGATATTTATCTTTATCTTCTTTTTAATCTTAATCTTAAACTCGATTTTGATCTTGTTTGTAAACTTGGTCTTCAATCTTGATATTGTTATTGATATTGATATTGATCTAATATTGATGAAAATTTTGAACTCGATTATGTTCTTTAATTGTTATTAATCTTATCCTCATTCTTAATTATAACATTGATCTTATTCTTGATAATTATGTACATTTTCATTTTTATCTCAGTTTTGATCTCAGATTTCAGGTTTAATCTTATAATCTTCAATTTTATCTTACTCCTAATATTCATCTTAAACTCGATTTTGATCTATGTGGTAATATTGATTTTCAATCTTGATATTAATATTTATATTTATCTTGATCTTTTAATGATCAGGATGTTGATCTTGATTATGATCCATATTTGATGATTATCATTTTGCAATCTTAATTTAATATTGATTTTGTTTATGATTATGATGTTGATCTTCATTTTAATCATGATTTCAATCTTTATCTTATGATATTCATCTTTATCTTCTTTTTAATCTTAATCTTAAACTCGATTTTGATCTTGTTTGTAAACTTGGTCTTCAATCTTGATGTTGTTATTGATATTGATATTGATCTAATAATGATGAAAATTTTGAACTTGATTATGTTCTTTAATTGTAATTAATCTTATTCTCATGCTTAATTATAACATTGAACTTATTCTTGATAATTATGTTCATTTTCATTTTTATCTCAGTTTTGATCTCAGATTTCAGTTTGAATCTTATAATCTTCAACTTTATCTTGCTCCTAATATTCATGTTAAACTCGATTTTGATCTATGTGGTAATATTGATTTTCAATCTTGATATTAATGTTTAAATTTATCTTGATCTTTTAATGATGAGGATGTTGATCTTGATTATGATCCATATTTGATGTTTATCATTTTGCAATCTTAATATAATATTGATTTTGTTCATGATTATGATGTTGATCTTCATTTTAATCATGATTTCAAACTTCATCTTATGATATTTATCTTTATCTTCTTTTTAATCTAAATCTTAAACTCGATTTTGATCTTGTTTGTAAACTTGGTCTTCAATCTTGATGTTGTTATTGATATTGATATTGATCTAATAATGATGAAAATTTTGAACTCGATTATGTTCTTTAATTGTTATTAATCTTATTCTCATTCTTAATTATAACATTGATCTTATTCTTGATAATTATGTACTTTTTCATTTTTATCTCAGTTTTGATCTCAGATTTCAGTTTTAATCTAATAATCTTCAATTTTATCTTACTCCTAATATTCATCTTAAACTCGATTTTGATCTATGTGATAATATTGATTTTCAATCTTGATATTAATATTTATATTTATCTTGATCTTTTAATGATGAGGATGTTGATCCTGATTATGATCCATATTTGATGTTTATCATTTTGTAATTTTAATTCAATATTGATTTTGTTCATGATTATGATGTTGATCTTCATTTTAATCATGATTTCAAACTTCATCTTATGATATTTATCTTTATCTTCTTTTTAATCTTAATCTTAAACTCGATTTTGATCTTGTTTGTAAACTTGGTCTTCAATCCTGATATTGTTATTGATATTGATATTGATCTAATAATGATGAAAATTTTTAACTCGATTATGATCTTTGATTGTTATTAATCTTATTCTCATTCTTAATTACAACATTGATCTTATTCTTGATAATTATCTTCATCATCATTTTGATCTCAGTTTTGATCTCACATTTCAGTTTTAATTTATAAACTTCATCTTTATCTTGCTCCTAATATTCATCTTAAACTCGATTTTGATCTCCGTGGTAATATTGATTTTCAATCTTGATATTAATATTTATATTTATTTTTATCTTTTAATGATGAGGATGTTGATCTTGATTTTGATCCATATTTGATGTTTATCATTTTGTAATCTTAATTTAATATTGATTTTGTTCATGATTATGATGTTGATCTTCATTTTAATCATGATTTCAAACTTCATCTTATGATATTTATCTTTATCTTCTTTTTAATCTTAATCTTAAACTCGATTTTGATCTTGTTTGTAAACTTGGTCTTCAATCTTGATATTGTTATTGATATTGATATTGATCTAATAATGATGAAAATTTTTAACTCGATTATGATCTTTGATTGTTATTAATCTTATTCTCATTCTTAATTACAACATTGATCTTATTCTTGATAATTATCTTCATCTTCATTTTGATCTCAGTTTTGATCTCACATTTCAGTTTTAATCTTATAAACTTCATCTTTATCTTGCTCCTAATATTCATCTTAAACTCGATTTTGATCTCCGTGGTAATATTGATTTTCAATCTTGATATTAATATTTATATTTATCTTGATCTTTTAATGATGAGGATGTTGATCTTGATTATGATCCATATTTGATGTTTATCATTTTGCAATCTTAATTTAATATTGATTTTGTTCATGATCATGATGTTGATCTTGATTGTAATCATGATTTCAATCTTCATCTTATGATATTCATCTTTATCTTCTTTTTAATCATAATCTTAAACTCGATTTTGATCTTGTTTGTAAACTTGGTCTTCAATCTTGATGTTGTTATTGATATTGATATTGATCTAATAATGATGAAAATTTTGAACTCGATTATGTTCTTTAATTGTTATTAATCTTATTCTCATTCTTAATTATAACATTGATCTTATTCTTGATAATTATGTTCATTTTCATTTTTATCTCAGTTTTGATCTCAGATTTTAGGTTTAATCTTATAATCTTCAAGTTTATCTTGCTCCTAATATTCATCTTAAACTCGATTTTGATCTATGTGGTAATATTGATTTTCAATCTTGATATTAATATTTATATTTATCTTGATCTTTTAATGATCAGGATGTTGATCTTGATTATGATCCATATTTGATGTTTATCATTTTGGAATCTTAATTTAATATTGATTTTGTTCATGATTATGATGTTGATCTTCATTTTAATCATGATTTCAAACTTCATCTTATGATATTTTTCTTTATCTTCTTTTTAATCTTAATCTTAAACTCGATTTTGATCTTGTTTGTAAACTTGGTCTTCAATCTTGATATTGTTATTGATATTGATATTGATCTAATAATGATGAAAATTTTGAACTCGATTATGTTCATTAATTGTTATTAATCTTATTCTCATTCTTAATTATAACATTGAACTTATTCTTGATAATTATGTTCATTTTCATTTTTATCTCAGTTTTGATCTCAGATTTCAATTTTAATCTTATAATCTTCAAGTTTATCTTGCTCCTAATATTCATCTTAAACTCGATTTTGATCTATGTGGTAATATTGATTTTCAATCTTGATATTAATATTTATATTTATCTTGATCTTTTAATGATGAGGATGTTGATCTTGATTATGATCCATATTTGATGTTTATGATTTTGCAATCTTAATATAATATTGATTTTGTTCATGATTATGATGTTGATCTTCATTTTAATCATGATTTCAAACTTCATCTTATGATATTTATCTTTATCTTCTTTTTAATCTAAATCTTAGACCTGATTTTGATCTTGTTTGTAAACTTGGTCTTCAATCTTGATATTGTTATTGATATTGATATTGATCTAATAATGATGAAAATTTGGAACTCGATTATGTTCTTTAATTGTTATTAATCTTATTCTCATTCTTAATTATAACATTGATCTTATTCTTGATAATTATGTTCATATTCATTTTTATCTCAGTTTTGATCTCATATTTCAGTTTTAATCTTATAATCTTCAAGTTTATCTTGCTCCTAATATTCATCTTAAACTCGATTTTGATCTATGTGGTAATATTGATTTTCAATCTTGATATTAATATTTATATTTATCTTGATCTTTTAATGATGAGGATGTTGATCTTGATTATGATCCATATTTGATGTTTATGATTTTGCAATCTTAATATAATATTGATTTTGTTCATGATTATGATGTTGATCTTCATTTTAATCATGATTTCAAACTTCATCTTATGATATTTATCTTTATCTTCTTTTTAATCTAAATCTTAGACCTGATTTTGATCTTGTTTGTAAACTTGGTCTTCAATCTTGATATTGTTATTGATATTGATATTGATATTGATCTAATAATGATGAAAATTTGGTACTCGATTATGTTCTTTAATTGTTATTAATCTTATTCTCATTCTTAATTATAACATTGAACTTATTCTTGATAATTATGTTCATTTTCATTTTTATCTCAATTTTGATCTCAGATTTCAGTTTGAATCTTATAATCTTCAACTTTATCTTGCTCCTAATATTCATCTTAAACTCGATTTTGATCTATGTGGTAATATTGATTTTCAATCTTGATATTAATATTTATATTTATCTTAATCTTTTAATGATCAGGATGTTGATCTTGATTATGATCCATATTTGATGTTTATCATTTTGGAATCTTAATTTAATATTGATTTTGTTCATGATTATGATGTTGATCTTCATTTTAATCATGATTTCAAACTTCATCTTATGATATTTTTCTTTATCTTCTTTTTAATCTTAATCTTAAACTCGATTTTGATCTTGTTTGTAAACTTGGTCTTCAATCTTGATATTGTTATTGATATTGATATTGATCTAATAATGATGAAAATTTTGAACTCGATTATGTTCTTTAATTGTTATTAATCTTATCCTCATTCTTAATTATAACATTGATCTTATTCTTGATAATTATGTAAATTTTCATTTTTATCTCAGTTTTGATCTCAGATTTCAGTTTTAATCTTATAATCTTCAATTTTATCTTACTCCTAATATTCATCTTAAACTCAATTTTGATCTATGTGGTAATATTGATTTTCAATCTTGATATTAATAGTTATATTTATCTTGATCTTTTAATGATCAGGATGTTGATCTTGATTATGATCCATATTTGATGTTTATCATTTTGCAATCTTAATTTAATATTGATTTTGTTCATGATTATGATGTTGATCTTCATTTTAATCATGATTTCAAACTTCATCTTATGATATTTATCTTTATCTTCTTTTTAATCTTAATCTTAAACTCGATTTTGATCTTGTTTGTAAACTTGGTCTTCAATCTTGATATTGTTATTGATATTGATATTGATCTAATAATGATGAAAATTTTGAACTCGATTATGTTCTTTAATTGTTATTAATCTTATTCTCATTCTTAATTATAACATTGAACTTATTCTTGATAATTATGTTCATTTTCATTTTTATCTCAGTTTTGATCTCAGATTTCAATTTGAATCTTATAATCTTCAACTTTATCTTGCTCCTAATATTCATCTTAAACTCGATTTTGATCTATGTGGTAATATTGATTTTCAATCTTGATATTAATATTTAAATTTATCTTGATCTTTTAATGATGAGGATGTTGATCTTGATTATGATCCATATTTGATGTTTATGATTTTGCAATCTTAATATAATATTGATTTTGTTCATGATTATGATGTTGATCTTCATTTTAATCATGATTTCAAACTTCATCTTATGATATTTATCTTTATCTTCTTTTTAATCTAAATCTTAGACCTGATTTTGATCTTGTTTGTAAACTTGGTCTTCAATCTTGATATTGTTATTGATATTGATATTTATCTAATAATGATGAAAATTTGGAACTCGATTATGTTCTTTAATTGTTATTAATCTTATTCTCATTCTTAATTATAACATTGATCTTATTCTTGATAATTATGTTCATATTCATTTTTATCTCAGTTTTGATCTCATATTTCAGTTTTAATCTTATAATCTTCAAGTTTATCTTGCTCCTAATATTCATCTTAAACTCGATTTTGATCTATGTGGTAATATTGATTTTCAATCTTGATATTAATATTTATATTTATCTTGATCTTTTAATGATGAGGATGTTGATCTTGATTATGATCCATATTTGATGTTTATGATTTTGCAATCTTAATATAATATTGATTTTGTTCATGATTATGATGTTGATCTTCATTTTAATCATGATTTCAAACTTCATCTTATGATATTTATCTTTATCTTCTTTTTAATCTAAATCTTAGACCTGATTTTGATCTTGTTTGTAAACTTGGTCTTCAATCTTGATATTGTTATTGATATTGATATTGATATTGATCTAATAATGATGAAAATTTGGAACTCGATTATGTTCTTTAATTGTTATTAATCTTATTCTCATTCTTAATTATAACATTGAACTTATTCTTGATAATTATGTTCATTTTCATTTTTATCTCAATTTTGATCTCAGATTTCAGTTTGAATCTTATAATCTTCAACTTTATCTTGCTCCTAATATTCATCTTAAACTCGATTTTGATCTATGTGGTAATATTGATTTTCAATCTTGATATTAATATTTATATTTATCTTGATCTTTTAATGATCAGGATGTTGATCTTGATTATGATCCATATTTGATGTTTATCATTTTGGAATCTTAATTTAATATTGATTTTGTTCATGATTATGATGTTGATCTTCATTTTAATCATGATTTCAAACTTCATCTTATGATATTTTTCTTTATCTTCTTTTTAATCTTAATCTTAAACTCGATTTTGATCTTGTTTGTAAACTTGGTCTTCAATCTTGATATTGTTATTGATATTGATATTGATCTAATAATGATGAAAATTTTGAACTCGATTATGTTCTTTAATTGTTATTAATCTTATCCTCATTCTTAATTATAACATTGATCTTATTCTTGATAATTATGTACATTTTCATTTTTATCTCAGTTTTGATCTCAGATTTCAGTTTTAATCTTATAATCTTCAATTTTATCTTACTCCTAATATTCATCTTAAACTCAATTTTGATCTATGTGGTAATATTGATTTTCAATCTTGATATTAATATTTATATTTATCTTGATCTTTTAATGATCAGGATGTTGATTTTGATTATGATCCATATTTGATGTTTATCATTTTGCAATCTTAATTTAATATTGATTTTGTTCATGATTATGATGTTGATCTTCATTTTAATCATGATTTCAAACTTCATCTTATATTATTCATCTTTATCTTCTTTTTAATCTTAATCTTAAACTCGATTTTGATCTTGTTTGTAAACTTGGTCTTCAATCTTGATATTGTTATTGATATTGATATTGATCTAATAATGATGAAAATTTGGAACTCGATTATGTTCTTTAATTGTTATTAATCTTATTCTCATTCTTAATTATAACATTGAACTTATTCTTGATAATTATGTTCATTTTCGTTTTTATCTCAATTTTGATCTCAGATTTCAGTTTGAATCTTATAATCTTCAACTTTATCTTGCTCCTAATATTCATCTTAAACTCTATTTTGATCTATGTGGTAATATTGATTTTCAATCTTGATATTAATGTTTAAATTTATCTTGATCTTTTAATGATGAGGATGTTGATCTTGATTATGATCCATATTTGATGTTTATCATTTTGCAATCTTAATATAATATTGATTTTGTTCATGATTATGATGTTGATCTTCATTTTAATCATGATTTCAAACTTCATCTTATGATATTTATCTTTATCTTCTTTTTAATCTAAATCTTAAACTCGATTTTGATCTTGTTTGTAAACTTGGTCTTCAATCTTGATGTTGTTATTGATATTGATATTGATCTAATAATGATGAAAATTTGGAACTCGATTATATTCTTTAATTGTTATTAATCTTATTCTCATTCTTAATTATAACATTGAACTTATTCTTGATAATTATGTTCATTTTCATTTTTATCTCAATTTTGATCTCAGATTTCAGTTTGAATCTTATAATCTTCAACATTATCTTGCTCCTAATATTCATCTTAAACTCGATTTTGATCTATGTGGTAATATTGATTTTCAATCTTGATATTAATGTTTAAATTTATCTTGATCTTTTAATGATGAGGATGTTGATCTTGATTATGATCCATATTTGATGTTTATCATTTTGCAATCTTAATATAATATTGATTTTGTTCATGATTATGATGTTGATCTTCATTTTAATCATGATTTCAAACTTCATCTTATGATATTTATCTTTATCTTCTTTTTAATCTAAATCTTAAACTCGATTTTGATCTTGTTTGTAAACTTGGTCTTCAATCTTGATGTTGTTATTGATATTGATATTGATCTAATAATGATGAAAATTTTGAACTCAATTATGTTCTTTAATTGTTATTAATCTTATTCTCATTCTTAATTATAACATTGATCTTATTCTTGATAATTATGTTCAATTTCATTTTTATCTCAGTTTTGATCTCAGATTTCAGGTTTAATCTTATAATCTTTAGTTTATCTTGCTCCTAATATTCATCTTAAACTCGATTTTGATCTATGTGGTAATATTGATTTTCAATCTTGATATTAATATTTATATTTATCTTGATCTTTGAATGATCAGGATGTTGATCTTGATTATGATCCATATTTGATGTTTATCATTTTGCAATCTTAATATAATATTGATTTTGTTCATTATTATGATGTTGATCTTCATTTTAATCATGATTTCAAACTTTATCTTATGATATTTATCTTTATCTTCTTTTTAATCTTAATCTTAAACTCGATTTTGATCTTGTTTGTAAACTTGGTCTTCAATCTTGATATTGTTATTGATATTCATATTGATCTAATAATGATGAAAATTTTGAACTCGATTATGTTCTTTAGTTGTTATTAATCTTATTCTCATTCTTAATTATAACATTGATCTTATTCTTGATAATTATGTTCATTTTCATTTTTATCTCAGTTTTGATCTCAGATTTCAATTTGAATCTTATAATATTCATCTTTATCTTGCTCCTAATATTCATCTTAAACTCGATTTTGATCTCCGTGGTAATATTGATTTTCAATCTTGATATTAATATTTATATTTATCTTGATCTTTTAATGATGAGGATGTTGATCTTGATTATGATCCAATATTGATGTTTATCATTTTGCAATCTTAATTTAATATTGATTTGTTCATGATCATGATGTTGATCTTAATTTTAATCATGATTTCAATCTTCATCTTATGATATTCATCTTTATCTTCTTTTTAATCTTAATCTTAAACTCGATTTTGATCTTGTTTGTAAACTTGGTCTTCAATCTTGATATTGTTATTGATATTCATATTGATCTAATAATGATGAAAATTTTGAACTCGATTATGTTCTTTAGTTGTTATTAATCTTATTCTCATTCTTAATTATAACATTGATCTTATTCTTGATAATTATGTTCATTTTCATTTTTATCTCAGTTTTGATCTCAGATTTCAATTTGAATCTTATAATCTTCAACTTTATCTTGCTCCTAATATTCATCTTAAACTCGATTTTGATCTTGATATTGATTTTGATCTATGTGGTAATATTAATTTTCAATCTTAATATTAATATTTAAATTTATCTTGATCTTTTAATGATGAGGATGTTGATCTTGATTATGATCCATATTTGATGTTTATCATTCTGCAATCTTAATATAATATTGATTTTGTTCATGATTATGATGTTGATCTTCATTTTAATCATGATTTCAAACTTTATGTTATGATATTTATCTTTATCTTCTTTTTAATCTAAATCTTAAACTCGATTTTGTTCTTGTTTGTAAACTTGGTCTTCAATCTTGATGTTGTTATTGATATTGATATTGATCTAATAATGATGAAAATTTTGAACTCGATTATGTTCTTTAATTGTTATTAATCTTATTCTCATTCTTAATTATAACATTGATCTTATTCTTGATAATTATGTTCATTTTCATTTTTATCTCAGTTTTGATCTCAGATTTCAGTTTTAATCTTATAATCTTCAAGTTTATCTTGCTCCTAATATTCATCTTAAACTCGATTTTGATCTATGTGGTAATATTGATTTTCAATCTTGATATTAATATTTATATTTATCTTGATCTTTTAATGATGAGGATGTTGAATTTGATTATGATCCATATTTGATGTTTATCATTTTGCAATCTTAATATAATATTGATTTTGTTCATGATTATGATGTTGATCTTCATTTTAATCATGATTTCAAACTTGATCTTATGAAATTTATCTTTATCTTCTTTTTAATCTAAATCTTAAACTCGATTTTGATCTTGTTTGTAAACTTGGTCTTCAATCATGATGTTGTTATTGATATTGATATTGATCTAATAATGATGAAAATTTTGAACTCGATTATGTTCTTTAATTGTTATTAATCTTATTCTCATTCTTAATTATAACATTGATCTTATTCTTGATAATTATGTTCAATTTCATTTTTATCTCAGTTTTGATCTCAGATTTCAGGTTTAATCTTATAATCTTCAAGTTTATCTTGCTCCTAATATTCATCTTAAATTCGATTTTGATCTATGTGGTAATATTGATTTTCAATCTTGATATTAATATTTATATTTATCTTGATCTTTGAATGATCAGGATGTTGATCTTGATTATGATCCATATTTGATGTTTATCATTTTGCAATCTTAATATAATATTGATTTTGTTCATTATTATGATGTTGATCTTCATTTTAATCATGATTTCAAACTTTATCTTATGATATTTATCTTTATCTTCTTTTTAATCTAAATCTTAAACTCGATTTTGATCTTGTTTGTAAACTTGGTCTTCAATCTTGATGTTGTTATTGATATTGATATTGATCTAATAATGATGAAAATTTTGAACTCGATTATGTTCTTTAATTGTTATTAATCTTATTCTCATTCTTAATTATAACATTGATCTTATTCTTGATAATTATGTTCATATTCATTTTTATCTCAGTTTTGATCTCAGATTTCAGTTTTAATCTTATAATCTTCAAGTTTTATCTTGCTCCTAATATTCATCTTAAACTCGATTTTGATCTATGTGGTAATATTGATTTTCAATTTTGATATTAATATTTATATTTATCTTGATCTTTTTAATGATGAGGATGTTGATCCTGATTATGATCCATATTTGATGTTTATCATTTTGTAATCTTAATTTAATATTGATTTTGTTCATGATTATGATGTTGATCTTCATTTTAATCATGATTTCAAACTTGATCTTATGATATTTATCTTTATCTTCTTTTTAATCTAAATCTTAAACTCGATTTTGATCTTGTTTGTAAACTTGGTCTTCAATCATGATGTTGTTATTGATATTGATATTGATCTAATAATGATGAAAATTTTAAACTCGATTATGTTCTTTAATTGTTATTAATCTTATTCTCATTCTTAATTATAACATTGATCTTATTCTTGATAATTATGTTCATTTTCATTTTTAACTTGGTCTTCAATCTTGATATTGTTATTGATATTGATATTGATCTAATAATGATGAAAATTTTTAACTCGATTATGATCTTTGATTGTTATTAATCTTATTCTCATTCTTAATTACAACATTGATCTTATTCTTGATAATTATCTTCATCTTCATTTTGATCTCAGTTTTGATCTCAGATTTCAGTTTTAATATTATAATCTTCAAATTTATCTTGTTCCTAATATTCATCTTAAACTCGATTTTGATCTCCGTGGTAATATTGATTTTCAATCTTGATATTAATATTTATATTTATCTTGATCTTTTAATGATGAGGATGTTGAATTTGATTATGATCCATATTTGATGTTTATTATTTTGCAATCTTAATATAATATTGATTTTGTTCATGATTATGATGTTGATCTTCATTTTAATCATGATTTCAAACTTGATCTTATGATATTTATCTTTATCTTCTTTTTAATCTAAATCTTAAACTCGATTTTGATCTTGTTTGTAAACTTGGTCTTCAATCTTAATATTGTTATTGATATTGATATTGATCTAATAATGATGAAAATTTTTAACTCGATTATGATCTTTAATTGTTATTAATCTTATTCTCATTCTTAATTACAACATTGATCTTATTCTTGATAATTATCTTCATCTTCATTTTGATCTCAGTTTTGATCTCAGATTTCAGTTTTAATCTTATAATATTCATCTTTATCTTGCTCCTAATATTCATCTTAAACTCGATTTTGATCTCCGTGGTAATATTGATTTTCAATCTTGATATTAATATTTATATTTATCTTGATCTTTTAATGATGAGGATGTTGATCTTGATTATGATCCAATATTGATGTTTACCATTTTGCAATCTTAATTTAATATTGATTTGTTCATGATCATGATGTTGATCTTAATTTTAATCATGATTTCAATCTTCATCTTATGATATTCATCTTTATCTTCTTTTTAATCTTAATCTTAAACTCGATTTTGATCTTGTTTGTAAACTTGGTCTTCAATCTTGATATTGTTATTGATATTCATATTGATCTAATAATGATGAAAATTTTGAACTCGATTATGTTCTTTAGTTGTTATTAATCTTATTCTCATTCTTAATTATAACATTGATCTTATTCTTGATAATTATGTTCATTTTCATTTTTATCTCAGTTTTGATCTCAGATTTCAATTTGAATCTTATAATCTTCAACTTTATCTTGCTCCTAATATTCATCTTAAACTCGATTTTGATCTTGATATTGATTTTGATCTATGTGGTAATATTAATTTTCAATCTTGATATTAATATTTAAATTTATCTTGATCTTTTAATGATGAGGATGTTGATCTTGATTATGATCCATATTTGATGTTTATCATTCTGCAATCTTAATATAATATTGATTTTGTTCATGATTATGATGTTGATCTTCATTTTAATCATGATTTCAAACTTTATGTTATGATATTTATCTTTATCTTCTTTTTAATCTAAATCTTAAACTCGATTTTGTTCTTGTTTGTAAACTTGGTCTTCAATCTTGATGTTGTTATTGATATTGATATTGATCTAATAATGATGAAAATTTTGAACTCGATTATGTTCTTTAATTGTTATTAATCTTATTCTCATTCTTAATTATAACATTGATCTTATTCTTGATAATTATGTTCATTTTCATTTTTATCTCAGTTTTGATCTCAGATTTCAGTTTTAATCTTATAATCTTCAAGTTTATCTTGCTCCTAATATTCATCTTAAACTCGATTTTGATCTATGTGGTAATATTGATTTTCAATCTTGATATTAATATTTATATTTATCTTGATCTTTTAATGATGAGGATGTTGAATTTGATTATGATCCAGATTTGATGTTTATCATTTTGCAATCTTAATATAATATTGATTTTGTTCATGATTATGATGTTGATCTTCATTTTAATCATGATTTCAAACTTGATCTTATGATATTTATCTTTATCTTCTTTTTAATCTAAATCTTAAACTCGATTTTGATCTTGTTTGTAAACTTGGTCTTCAATCATGATGTTGTTATTGATATTGATATTGATCTAATAATGATGAAAATTTTGAACTCGATTATGTTCTTTAATTGTTATTAATCTTATTCTCATTCTTAATTATAACATTGATCTTATTCTTGATAATTATGTTCATTTTCATTTTTATCTCAGTTTTGATCTCAGATTTCAGGTTTAATCTTATAATCTTCAAGTTTATCTTGCTCCTAATATTCATCTTAAACTCGATTTTGATCTATGTGGTAATATTGATTTTCAATCTTGATATTAATATTTATATTTATCTTGATCTTTTAATGATCAGGATGTTGATCTTGATTATGATCCATATTTGATGTTTATCATTTTGCAATCTTAATTTAATATTGATGTTGTTCATGATTATGATGTTGATCTTCATTTTAATCATGATTTCAAACTTCATCTTATGATATTCATCTTTATCTTCTTTTTAATCTTAATCTTAAACTCGATTTTGATCTTGTTTGTAAACTTGGTCTTCAATCTTGATATTATTATTGATATTGATATTGATCTAATAATGATGAAAATTTTTAACTCGATTATGATCTTTAATAGTTATTAATCTTATTCTCATTCTTAATTACAACATTGATCTTATTCTTGATAATTATGTACATTTTCTTTTTATCTTAGTTTTGATCTCAGATTTCAGTTTTAATCTTATAATCTTCAATTTTATCTTACTCCTAATATTCATCTTAAACTCGATTTTGATCTATGTGGTAATATTGATTTTCAATCTTGATATTAATATTTAAATTTATCTTGATCTTTTAATGATGAGGATGTTGATCTTGATTATGATCCATATTTGATGTTTATCATTATGCAATCTTAATATAATATTGATTTTGTTCATGATTATGATGTTGATCTTCATTTTAATCATGATTTTAAACTTTATCTTATGATATTTATCTTTATCTTCTTTCTAATCTAAATCTTAAACTCGATTTTGTTCTTGTTTGTAAACTTGGTCTTCAATCTTGATGTTGTTATTGATATTGATATTGATCTAATAATGATGAAAATTTTGAACTCGATTATGTTCTTTAATTGTTATTAATCTTATTCTCATTCTTAATTATAACATTGATCTTATTCTTGATAATTATGTTCATTTTCATTTTAACTCAGTTTTGATCTCAGATTTCAGTTTGAATCTTATAATCTTCAACTTTATCTTGCTCCTAATATTCATCTTAAACTCAATTTTGATCTATGTGGTAATATTGATTTTCAATCTTGATATTAATATTTATATTTATCTTGATCTTTTAATGATCAGGATGTTGATCTTGATTATGATCCATATTTGATGTTTATCATTTTGCAATCTTAATATAATATTGATTTTGTTCATGATTATGATGTTGATCTTCATTTTAATCATGATTTCAAACTTGATCTTATGATATTTATCTTTATCTTCTTTTTAATCTAAATCTTAAACTCGATTTTGATCTTGTTTGTAAACTTGGTCTTCAATCATGATGTTGTTATTGATATTGATATTGATCTAATAATGATGAAAATTTTGAACTCGATTATGTTCTTTAATTGTTATTAATCTTATTCTCATTCTTAATTATAACATTGATCTTATTCTTGATAATTATGTTCATTTTCATTTTTATCTCAGTTTTGATCTCAGATTTCAGGTTTAATCTTATAATCTTCAAGTTTATCTTGCTCCTAATATTCATCTTAAACTCGATTTTGATCTATGTGGTAATATTGATTTTCAATCTTGATATTAATATTTATATTTATCTTGATCTTTTAATGATCAGGATGTTGATCTTGATTATGATCCATATTTGATGTTTATCATTTTGCAATCTTAATTTAATATTGATGTTGTTCATGATTATGATGTTGATCTTCATTTTAATCATGATTTCAAACTTCATCTTATGATATTCATCTTTATCTTCTTTTTAATCTTAATCTTAAACTCGATTTTGATCTTGTTTGTAAACTTGGTCTTCAATCTTGATATTATTATTGATATTGATATTGATCTAATAATGATGAAAATTTTTAACTCGATTATGATCTTTAATAGTTATTAATCTTATTCTCATTCTTAATTACAACATTGATCTTATTCTTGATAATTATGTACATTTTCTTTTTATCTTAGTTTTGATCTCAGATTTCAGTTTTAATCTTATAATCTTCAATTTTATCTTACTCCTAATATTCATCTTAAACTCGATTTTGATCTATGTGGTAATATTGATTTTCAATCTTGATATTAATATTTAAATTTATCTTGATCTTTTAATGATGAGGATGTTGATCTTGATTATGATCCATATTTGATGTTTATCATTATGCAATCTTAATATAATATTGATTTTGTTCATGATTATGATGTTGATCTTCATTTTAATCATGATTTTAAACTTTATCTTATGATATTTATCTTTATCTTCTTTCTAATCTAAATCTTAAACTCGATTTTGTTCTTGTTTGTAAACTTGGTCTTCAATCTTGATGTTGTTATTGATATTGATATTGATCTAATAATGATGAAAATTTTGAACTCGATTATGTTCTTTAATTGTTATTAATCTTATTCTCATTCTTAATTATAACATTGATCTTATTCTTGATAATTATGTTCATTTTCATTTTAACTCAGTTTTGATCTCAGATTTCAGTTTGAATCTTATAATCTTCAACTTTATCTTGCTCCTAATATTCATCTTAAACTCAATTTTGATCTATGTGGTAATATTGATTTTCAATCTTGATATTAATATTTATATTTATCTTGATCTTTTAATGATCAGGATGTTGATCTTGATTATGATCCATATTTGATGTTTATCATTTTGCAATCTTAATATAATATTGATTTTGTTCATGATTATGATGTTGATCTTCATTTTAATCATGATTTCAAACTTGATCTTATGATATTTATCTTTATCTTCTTTTTAATCTAAATCTTAAACTCGATTTTGATCTTGTTTGTAAACTTGGTCTTCAATCTTGATGTTGTTATTGATATTGATATTGATCTAATAATGATGAAAATTTTGAACTCGATTATGTTCTTTAATTGTTATTAATCTTATTCTCATTCTTAATTATAACATTGATCTTATTCTTAATAATTATGTTCATTTTCATTTTTATCTCAGTTTTGATCTCAGATTTTAGTTTGAATCTTATAATCTTCAACTTTATCTTGCTCCTAATATTCATCTTAAACTCGATTTTGATCTATGTGGTAATATTGATTTTCAATCTTGATATTAATATTTAAATTTATCTTGATCTTTTAATGATGAGGATGTTGATCTTGATTATGATCCATATTTGATGTTTATCATTTTGCAATCTTAATATAATATTGATTTTGTTCATGATTATGATGTTGATCTTCATTTTAATCATGATTTCAAACTTCATCTTATGATATTTATCTTTATCTTCTTTTTAATCTTAATCTTAAACTCGATTTTGATCTTGTTTGTAAACTTGGTCTTCAATCTTGATATTGTTATTGATATTGATATTGATCTAATAATGATGAAAATTTTGAACTCGATAATGTTCTTTAATTGTTATTAATCTTATTCTCATTCTTAATTATAACATTGATCTTATTCTTCATAATAATGTTCATTTTCATTTTTATCTCAGTTTTGATCTCAGATTTCAGTTTGAATCTAATAATCTTCAACTTTATCTTGCTCCTAATATTCATCTTAAACTCGATTTTGATCTATGTGGTAATATTGATTTTCAATCTTGATATTAATATTTAAATTTATCTTGATCTTTTAATGATGAGGATGTTGATCTTGATTATGATCCATATTTGATGTTTATCATTTTGCAATCTTAATTTAATATTGATGTTGTTCATGATTATGATGTTGATCTTCATTTTAATCATGATTTCAAACTTCATCTTATGATATTCATCTTTATCTTCTTTTTAATCTTAATCTTAAACTCGATTTTGATCTTGTTTGTAAACTTGGTCTTCAATCTTGATATTGTTATTGATATTGATATTGATCTAATAATGATGAAAATTTTTAACTCGATTATGATCTTTAATAGTTATTAATCTTATTCTCATTCTTAATTACAACATTGATCTTATTCTTGATAATTATGTACATTTTCTTTTTATCTCAGTTTTGATCTCAGATTTCAGTTTGAATCTTATAATCTTCGACTTTATCTTGCTCCTAATATTCATCTTAAATTCGATTTTGATCTATGTGGTAATATTGATTTTCAATCTTGATATTAATATTTAAATTTATCTTGATCTTTTAATGATGAGGATGTTGATCTTGATTATGATCCATATTTGTTGTTTATCATTTTGCAATCTTAATATAATATTGATTTTGTTCATGATTATGATGTTGATCTTCATTTTAATCATGATTTCAAACTTCATCTTATGATATTTATCTTTATCTTCTTTTTAATCTTAATCTTAAACTCGATTTTGATCTTGTTTGTAAACTTGGTCTTCAATCTTGATATTGTTATTGATATTGATATTGATCTAATAATGATGAAAATTTTGAACTCGATAATGTTCTTTAATTGTTATTAATCTTATTCTCATTCTTAATTATAACATTGATCTTATTCTTCATAATAATGTTCATTTTCATTTTTATCTCAGTTTTGATCTCAGATTTCAGTTTGAATCTAATAATCTTCAACTTTATCTTGCTCCTAATATTCATCTTAAACTCGATTTTGATCTATGTGGTAATATTGATTTTCAATCTTGATATTAATATTTAAATTTATCTTGATCTTTTAATGATGAGGATGTTGATCTTGATTATGATCCATATTTGATGTTTATCATTTTGCAATCTTAATTTAATATTGATGTTGTTCATGATTATGATGTTGATCTTCATTTTAATCATGATTTCAAACTTCATCTTATGATATTCATCTTTATCTTCTTTTTAATCTTAATCTTAAATCGATTTTGATCTTGTTTGTAAACTTGGTCTTCAATCTTGATATTGTTATTGATATTGATATTGATCTAATAATGATGAAAATTTTTAACTCGATTATGATCTTTAATAGTTATTAATCTTATTCTCATTCTTAATTACAACATTGATCTTATTCTTGATAATTATGTACATTTTCTTTTTATCTCAGTTTTGATCTCAGATTTCAGTTTGAATCTTATAATCTTCGACTTTATCTTGCTCCTAATATTCATCTTAAATTCGATTTTGATCTATGTGGTAATATTGATTTTCAATCTTGATATTAATATTTAAATTTATCTTGATCTTTTAATGATGAGGATGTTGATCTTGATTATGATCCATATTTGATGTTTATCATTTTGCAATCTTAATATAATATTGATTTTGTTCATGATTATGATGTTGATCTTCATTTTAATCATGATTTCAAACTTCATCTTATGATATTTATCTTTATCTTCTTTTTAATCTTAATCTTAAACTCGATTTTGATCTTGTTTGTAAACTTGGTCTTCAATCTTGATATTGTTATTGATATTGATATTGATCTAATAATGATGAAAATTTTGAACTCGATAATGTTCTTTAATTGTTATTAATCTTATTCTCATTCTTAATTATAACATTGATCTTATTCTTCATAATAATGTTCATTTTCATTTTTATCTCAGTTTTGATCTCAGATTTCAGTTTGAATCTAATAATCTTCAACTTTATCTTGCTCCTAATATTCATCTTAAACTCGATTTTGATCTATGTGGTAATATTGATTTTCAATCTTGATATTAATATTTAAATTTATCTTGATCTTTTAATGATGAGGATGTTGATCTTGATTATGATCCATATTTGATGTTTATCATTTTGCAATCTTAATTTAATATTGATGTTGTTCATGATTATGATGTTGATCTTCATTTTAATCATGATTTCAAACTTCATCTTATGATATTCATCTTTATCTTCTTTTTAATCTTAATCTTAAACTCGATTTTGATCTTGTTTGTAAACTTGGTCTTCAATCTTGATATTGTTATTGATATTGATATTGATCTAATAATGATGAAAATTTTGAACTCGATTATGTTCTTTAATTGTTATTAATCTTATTCTCATTCTTAATTATAACATTGATCTTATTCTTGATAATTATGTACATTTTCTTTTTATCTCAGTTTTGATCTCAGATTTCAGTTTGAATCTTATAATCTTCGACTTTATCTTGCTCCTAATATTCATCTTAAATTCGATTTTGATCTATGTGGTAATATTGATTTTCAATCTTGATATTAATATTTAAATTTATCTTGATCTTTTAATGATGAGGATGTTGATCTTGATTATGATCCATATTTGATGTTTATCATTTTGCAATCTTAATATAATATTGATTTTGTTCATGATTATGATGTTGATCTTCATTTTAATCATGATTTCAAACTTTATCTTATGATATTTATCTTTATCTTCTTTTTAATCTTAATCTTAAACTCGATTTTGATCTTGTTTGTAAACTTGGTCTTCAATCTTGATATTGTTATTGATATTGATATTGATCTAATATTGAAGAAAATTTTGAACTCGATTATGTTCTTTAATTGTTATTAATCTTATTCTCATTCTTAATTAAAACATTGATCTTATTCTTGATAATTATGTTCATTTTCATTTTTATCTCAGTTTTGATCTCAGATTTCAGTTTGAATCTTATAATCTTCAACTTTATCTTGCTCCTAATATTCATCTTAAACTCGATTTTGATCTATGTGGTAATATTGATTTTCAATCTTGATATTAATATTTAAATTTATCTTGATCTTTTAATGATGAGGATGTTGATCTTGATTATGATCCATATTTGATGTTTATCATTTTGCAATCTTAATATAATATTCATTTTGTTCATGATTATGATGTTGATCTTCATTTTAATCATGATTTCAAACTTCATCTTATGATATTTATCTTTATCTTCTTTTTAATCTAAATCTTAAACTCGATTTTGATCTTGTTTGTAAACTTGGTCTTCAATCTTGATGTTGTTATTGATATTCATATCGATCTAATAATGATGAAAATTTTGAACTCGATTATGTTCTTTAATTGTTATTAATCTTATTCTCATTCTTAATTATAACATTGATCTTATTCTTGATAATTATGTTCATTTTCATTTTTATCTCAGTTTTGTTCTCAGATTTCAGGTTTAATCTTATAATCTTCAAGTTTATCTTGCTCCTAGTATTCATCTTAAACTCGATTTTGATCTATGTGGTAATATTGATTTTCAATCTTGTTATTAATATTTATATTTATCTTGATCTTTTAATGATCAGGATGTTGATCTTGATTATGATCCATATTTGATGTTTATCATTTTGGAATCTTAATTTAATATTGATTTTGTTCATGATTATGATGTTGATCTTCATTTTTATCATGATTTCAAACTTCATCTTATGATATTTATCTTTATCTTCTTTTTAATCTTAATCTTAAACTCTATTTTGATTTTGTTTGTATACTTGGTCTTCAATCTTGATATTGTTATTGATATTGATATTGATCTAATAATGATGAAAATTTTTAACTCGATTATGATCTTTAATAGTTATTAATCTTATTCTCATTCTTAATTACAACATTGATCTTATTCTTGATAATTATCTTAATCTTCATTTTGATCTCAGTTTTGATCTCAGATTTCAGTTTTAATCTGATAATCTTCATCTTTATCTTGCTCCTAATATTCATCTTAAACTCGATTTTGATCTCCGTGGTAATATTGATTTTCAATCTTGATATTAATATTAATATTTATCTTGATCTTTTAATGATGAGGATATTGATCTTGATTATGATCCAATATTGATGTTTATCATTTTGCAATCTTAATTTAATATTGATTTTGTTCATGATCATGATGTTGATCTTGATTTTAATTATGATTTCAATCTTTATCTTATGATATTCATCTTTATCTTCTTTTTAATCTTAATCTTAAACTCGATTTTGATCTTGTTTGTAAACTTGGTCTTCAATCTTGATATTGTTATTGATATTGATATTGATCTAATAATGATGAAAATTTTGAACTCGATTATGTTCTTTAATTGTTATTAATCTTATTCTCATTCTTAATTATAACATTGATCTTATTCTTGATAATTATGTTAATTTTCATTTTTATCTCAGTTTTGATCTCAGATTTGAATTTGAATCTTATAATCTTCAACTTTATCTTGCTCCTAATATTCATCTTAAACTCGATTTTGATCTATGTGGTAATATTGATTTTCAATCTTGATATTAATATTTAAATTTATCTTGATCTTTTAATGATGAGGATGTTGATCTTGATTATGATCCATATTTGATGTTTATCATTTTGCAATCTTAATATAATATTCATTTTGTTCATGATTATGATGTTGATCTTCATTTTAATCATGATTTCAAACTTGATCTTATGATATTTATCTTTATCTTCTTTTTAATCAAAATCTTAAACTCGATTTTGATCTTGTTTGTAAACTTGGTCTTCAATCTTGATGTTGTTATTGATATTCATATTGATCTAATAATGATGAAAATTTTGAGCTCGATTATGTTCTTTAATTGTTATTAATCTTATTCTCATTCTTAATTATAACATTGATCTTATTCTTGATAATTATGTTCATTTTCATTTTTATCTCAGTTTTGATCTCAGATTTCAGGTTTAATCTTATAATCTTCAAGTTTATCTTGCTCCTAATATTCATCTTAAACTCGATTTTGATCTATGTGGTAATATTGATTTTCAATCTTGATATTAATATTTATATTTATCTTGATCTTTTAATGATCATGATGTTGATCTTGATTATGATCCATATATGATGTTTATCATTTTGGAATCTTAATTTAATATTGATTTTGTTCATGATTATGATGTTGATCTTCATTTTAATCATGATTTCAAACTTCATGTTCTGATATTTATCTTTATCTTCTTTTTAATCTTAATCTTAAACTCTATTTTGATCTTGTTTGTAAACTTGGTCTTCAATCTTGATATTGTTATTGATATTGATATTGATCTAATAATGATGAAAATTTTTAACTCGTTTATGATCTTTAATAGTTATTAATCTTATTCCCATTCTTAATTACAACATTGATCTTATTCTTGATAATTATCTTAATCTTCATTTTGATCTCAGTTTTGATCTCAGATTTCAGTTTTAATCTGATAATCTTCATCTTTATCTTGCCCCTAATATTCATCTTAAACTCGATTTTGATCTCCGTGGTAATATTGATTTTCAATCCTGATATTAATATTAATATTTATCTTGATCTTTTAATGATGAGGATGTTGTTCTTGATTATGATCCAATATTGATGTTTATCATTTTGCAATCTTAATTTAATATTGATTTTGTTCATGATCATGATGTTGATCTTGATTTTAATTATGATTTCAATCTTTATCTTATGATATTCATCTTTATCTTCTTTTTAATCTTAATCTTAAACTCGATTTTGATCTTGTTTGTAAACTTGGTCTTCAATCTTGATATTGTTATTGATATTGATATTGATCTAATAATGATGAAAATTTTGAACTCGATTATGTTCTTTAATTGTTATTAATCTTATTCTCATTCTTAATTATGACATTGATCTTATTCTTGATAATTATGTTCATTTTCATTTTTATCTCAGTTTTGATCTCAGATTTCAGTTTGAATCTTATAATCTTCGACTTTATCTTGCTCCTAATATTCATCTTAAATTCGATTTTGATCTATGTGGTAATATTGATTTTCAATCTTGATATTAATATTTAAATTTATCTTGATCTTTTAATGATGAGGATGTTGATCTTGATTATGATCCATATTTGATGTTTATCATTTTGCAATCTTAATATAATATTGATTTTGTTCATGATTATGATATTGATCTTCATTTTAATCATGATTTCAAACTTTATCTTATGATATTTATCTTTATCTTCTTTTTAATCTAAATCTTAAACTCGATTTTGATCTTGTTTGTAAACTTGGTCTTCAATCTTGATGTTGTTATTGATATTGATATTGATCTAATAATGATGAAAATTTTGAACTCGATTTATGTTCTTTAATTGTTATTAATCTTATTCTCATTCTTAATTATAACATTGATCTTATTCTTGATAATTATATTCATTTTCATTTTTATCTCAGTTTTGATCTCAGATTTCAGGTTTAATCTTATAATCTTCAAGTTTATCTTGCTCCTAATATTCATCTTAAACTCGATTTTGATCTATGTGGTAATATTGATTTTCAATCTTGATATTAATATTTATATTTATCTTGATCTTTTAATGATCAGGATGTTGATCTTGATTATAATCCATATTTGATGTTTATCATTTTGGAATCTTAATTTAATATTGATTTTGTTCATGATTGTGATGTTGATCTTCATTTTAATCATGATTTCAAACTTCATCTTATGATATTTATCTCTATCTTCTTTTTAATCTTAATCTTAAACTCTATTTTGATCTTGTTTGTAAACTTGGTCTTCAATCTTGATATTGTTATTGATATTGATATTGATCCTATAATGATGAAAATTTTTAACTCGTTTATGATCTTTAATAGTTATTAATCTTATTCTCATTCTTAATTACAACATTGATCTTATTCTTGATAATTATCTTAATCTTCATTTTGATCTCAGTTTTGATCTCAGATTTCAGTTTTAATCTGATAATCTTCATCTTTATCTTGCTCCTAATATTCATCTTAAACTCGATTTTGATCTCCGTGGTAATATTGATTTTCAATCCTGATATTAATATTAATATTTATCTTGATCTTTTAATGATGAGGATGTTGATCTTGATTATGATCCAATATTGATGTTTATCATTTTGCAATCTTAATTTAATATTGATTTTGTTCATGATCATGATGTTGATCTTGATTTTAATTATGATTTCAATCTTTATCTTATGATATTCATCTTTATCTTCTTTTTAATCTTAATCTTAAACTCGATTTTGATCTTGTTTGTAAACTTGGTCTTCAATCTTGATATTGTTATTGATATTGATCTAATAATGATAAAAATTTTGAACTCGATTATATTCTTTAATTGTTATTAATCTTATTCTCATTCTTAATTATAACATTGATCTTATTCTTGATAATTATGTTAATTTTCATTTTTATCTCAGTGTTGATCTCAGATTTCAATTTGAATCTTATAATCTTCAACTTTATCTTGCCCCTAATATTCATCTTAAACTCGATTTTGATCTATGTGGTAATATTGATTTTCAATCTTGATATTAATATTTAAATTTATCTTGATCTTTTAATGATGAGGATGTTGATCTTGATTATGATCCATATTTGATGTTTATCATTTTGCAATCTTAATATAATATTGATTTTGTTCATGATTATGATGTTGATCTTCATTTTAATCATGATTTCAAACTTCATCTTATGATATTTATCTTTATCTTCTTTTTAATCTTAATCTTAAACTCGATTTTGATCTTGTTTGTAAACTTGGTCTTCAATCTTGATATTGTTATTGATATAGATATTGATCTAATAATGATGAAAATTTTTAACTCGATTATGATCTTTAATAGTTATTAATCTTATTCTCATTCTTAATTACAACATTGATCTTATTCTTGATAATTATCTTAATCTTCATTTTGATCTCAGTTTTGATCTCAGATTTCAGTTTTAATCTGATAATCTTCATCTTTATCTTGCTCCTAATATTCATCTTAAACTCGATTTTGATCTCCGTGGTAATATTGATTTTCATTCTTGATATTAATATTAATATTTATCTTGATCTTTTAATGATGAGGATGTTGATCTTGATTATGATCCAATATTGATGTTTATCATTTTGCAATCTTAATTTAATATTGATTTTGTTCATGATCATGATGTTGATCTTGATTTTAATTATGATTTCAATCTTTATCTTATGATATTCATCTTTATCTTCTTTTTAATCTTAATCTTAAACTCGATTTTGATCTTGTTTGTAAACTTGGTCTTCAATCTTGATATTGTTATTGATATTGATCTAATAATGATAAAAATTTTGAACTCGATTATATTCTTTAATTGTTATTAATCTTATTCTCATTCTTAATTATAACATTGATCTTATTCTTGATAATTATGTTAATTTTCATTTTTATCTCAGTGTTGATCTCAGATTTCAATTTGAATCTTATAATCTTCAACTTTATCTTGCCCCTAATATTCATCTTAAACTCGATTTTGATCTATGTGGTAATATTGATTTTCAATCTTGATATTAATATTTAAATTTATCTTGATCTTTTAATGATGAGGATGTTGATCTTGATTATGATCCATATTTGATGTTTATCATTTTGCAATCTTAATATAATATTGATTTTGTTCATGATTATGATGTTGATCTTCATTTTAATCATGATTTCAAACTTCATCTTATGATATTTATCTTTATCTTCTTTTTAATCTTTATCTTAAACTCGATTTTGATCTTGTTTGTAAACTTGGTCTTCAATCTTGATATTGTTATTGATATAGATATTGATCTAATAATGATGAAAATTTTTAACTCGATTATGATCTTTAATAGTTATTAATCTTATTCTCATTCTTAATTACAACATTGATCTTATTCTTGATAATTATCTTAATCTTCATTTTGATCTCAGTTTTGATCTCAGATTTCAGTTTTAATCTGATAATCTTCATCTTTATCTTGCTCCTAATATTCATCTTAAACTCGATTTTGATCTCCGTGGTAATATTGATTTTCATTCTTGATATTAATATTAATATTTATCTTGATCTTTTAATGATGAGGATGTTGATCTTGATTATGATCCAATATTGATGTTTATCATTTTGCAATCTTAATTTAATATTGATTTTGTTCATGATCATGATGTTGATCTTGATTTTAATTATGATTTCAATCTTTATCTTATGATATTCATCTTTATCTTCTTTTTAATCTTAATCTTAAACTCGATTTTGATCTTGTTTGTAAACTTGGTCTTCAATCTTGATATTGTTATTGATATTGATATTGATCTAATAATGATGAAAATTTTGAACTCGATTATGTTCTTTAATTGTTATTAATCTTATTCTCATTCTTAATTATAACATTGATCTTATTCTTGATAATTATGTTAATTTTCATTTTTATCTCAGTTTTGATCTCAGATTTGAATTTGAATCTTATAATCTTCAACTTTATCTTGCTCCTAATATTCATCTTAAACTCGATTTTGATCTATGTGGTAATATTGATTTTCAATCTTGATATTAATATTTAAATTTATCTTGATCTTTTAATGATGAGGATGTTGATCTTGATTATGATCCATATTTGATGTTTATCATTTTGCAATCTTAATATAATATTCATTTTGTTCATGATTATGATGTTGATCTTCATTTTAATCATGATTTCAAACTTTATCTTATGATATTTATCTTTATCTTCTTTTTAATCTAAATCTTAAACTCTATTTTGATTTTGTTTGTAAACTTGGTCTTCAATCTTGATATTGTTATTGATATTGATATTGATCTAATAATGATGAAAATTTTTAACTCGATTATGATCTTTAATAGTTATTAATCTTATTCTCATTCTTAATTACAACATTGATCTTATTCTTGATAATTATCTTAATCTTCATTTTGATCTCAGTTTTGATCTCAGATTTCAGTTTTAATCTGATAATCTTCATCTTTATCTTGCTCCTAATATTCATCTTAAACTCGATTTTGATCTCCGTGGTAATATTGATTTTCAATCTTGATATTAATATTAATATTTATCTTGATCTTTTAATGATGAGGATGTTGATCTTGATTATGATCCAATATTGATGTTTATCATTTTGCAATCTTAATTTAATATTGATTTTGTTCATGATCATGATGTTGATCTTGATTTTAATTATGATTTCAATCTTTATCTTATGATATTCATCTTTATCTTCTTTTTAATCTTAATCTTAAACTCGATTTTGATCTTGTTTGTAAACTTGGTCTTCAATCTTGATATTGTTATTGATATTGATATTGATCTAATAATGATGAAAATTTTTAACTCGATTATGATCTTTAATAGTTATTAATCTTATTCTCATTCTTAATTACAACATTGATCTTATTCTTGATAATTATGTACATTTTCTTTTTATCTCAGTTTTGATCTCAGATTTCAGTTTGAATCTTATAATCTTCGACTTTATCTTTCTCCTAATATTCATCTTAAATTCGATTTTGATCTATGTGGTAATATTGATTTTCAATCTTGATATTAATATTTAAATTTATCTTGATCTTTTAATGATGAGGATGTTGATCTTGATTATGATCCATATTTGATGTTTATCATTTTGCAATCTTAATATAATATTGATTTTGTTCATGATTATGATGTTGATCTTCATTTTAATCATGATTTCAAACTTCATCTTATGATATTTATCTTTATCTTCTTTTTAATCTTAATCTTAAACTCGATTTTGATCTTGTTTGTAAACTTGGTCTTCAATCTTGATATTGTTATTGATATTGATATTGATCTAATATTGAAGAAAATTTTGAACTCGATTATGTTCTTTAATTGTTATTAATCTTATTCTCATTCTTAATTAAAACATTGATCTTATTCTTGATAATTATGTTCATTTTCATTTTTATCTCAGTTTTGATCTCAGATTTCAGTTTGAATCTTATAATCTTCGACTTTATCTTGCTCCTAATATTCATCTTAAACTCGATTTTGATCTATGTGGTAATATTGATTTTCAATCTTGATATTAATATTTAAATTTATCTTGATCTTTTAATGATGAGGATGTTGATCTTGATTATGATCCATATTTGATGTTTATCATTTTGCAATCTTAATATAATATTCATTTTGTTCATGATTATGATGTTGATCTTCATTTTAATCATGATTTCAAACTTCATCTTATGATATTTATCTTTATCTTCTTTTTAATCTAAATCTTAAACTCGATTTTGATCTTGTTTGTAAACTTGGTCTTCAATCTTGATGTTGTTATTGATATTCATATTGATCTAATAATGATGAAAATTTTGAACTCGATTATGTTCTTTAATTGTTATTAATCTTATTCTCATTCTTAATTATAACATTGATCTTATTCTTGATAATTATGTTCATTTTCATTTTTATCTCAGTTTTGTTCTCAGATTTCAGGTTTAATCTTATAATCTTCAAGTTTATCTTGCTCCTAATATTCATCTTAAACTCGATTTTGATCTATGTGGTAATATTGATTTTCAATCTTGTTATTAATATTTATATTTATCTTGATCTTTTAATGATCAGGATGTTGATCTTGATTATGATCCATATTTGATGTTTATCATTTTGGAATCTTAATTTAATATTGATTTTGTTCATGATTATGATGTTGATCTTCATTTTTATCATGATTTCAAACTTCATCTTATGATATTTATCTTTATCTTCTTTTTAATCTTAATCTTAAACTCTATTTTGATTTTGTTTGTAAACTTGGTCTTCAATCTTGATATTGTTATTGATATTGATATTGATCTAATAATGATGAAAATTTTTAACTCGATTATGATCTTTAATAGTTATTAATCTTATTCTCATTCTTAATTACAACATTGATCTTATTCTTGATAATTATCTTAATCTTCATTTTTTTCTCAGTTTTGATCTCAGATTTCAGTTTTAATCTGATAATCTTCATCTTTATCTTGCTCCTAATATTCATCTTAAACTCGATTTTGATCTCCGTGGTAATATTGATTTTCAATCTTGATATTAATATTAATATTTATCTTGATCTTTTAATGATGAGGATGTTGATCTTGATTATGATCCAATATTGATGTTTATCATTTTGCAATCTTAATTTAATATTGATTTTGTTTATGATCATGATGTTGATCTTGATTTTAATTATGATTTCAATCTTTATCTTATGATATTCATCTTTATCTTCTTTTTAATCTTAATCTTAAACTCGATTTTGATCTTGTTTGTAAACTTGGTCTTCAATCTTGATATTGTTATTGATATTGATATTGATCTAATAATGATGAAAATTTTGAACTCGATTATGTTCTTTAATTGTTATTAATCTTATTCTCATTCTTAATTATAACATTGATCTTATTCTTGATAATTATGTTCATATTCATTTTTATCTCAGTTTTGATCTCAGATTTCAGTTTTAATCTTATAATCTTCAAGTTTTATCTTGCTCCTAATATTCATCTTAAACTCGATTTTGATCTATGTGGTAATATTGATTTTCAATTTTGATATTAATATTTATATTTATCTTGATCTTTTAATGATCAGGATGTTGATCTTGATTATGATCCATATTTGATGTTTATCATTTTGCAATCTTAATATAATATTGATTTTGTTCATGATTATGATGTTGATCTTCATTTTAATCATGATTTCAAACTTCATCTTATGATATTTATCTTTATCTTCTTTTTAATCTTAATCTTAAACTCGATTTTGATCTTGTTTGTAAACTTGGTCTTCAATCTTGATATTGTTATTGATATTGATATTGATCTAATATTGAAGAAAATTTTGAACTCGATTATGTTCTTTAATTGTTATTAATCTTATTCTCATTCTTAATTAAAACATTGATCTTATTCTTGATAATTATGTTCATTTTCATTTTTATCTCAGTTTTGATCTCAGATTTCAGTTTGAATCTTATAATCTTTGACTTTATCTTGCTCCTAATATTCATCTTAAACTCGATTTTGATCTATGTGGTAATATTGATTTTCAATCTTGATATTAATATTTAAATTTATCTTGATCTTTTAATGATGAGGATGTTGATCTTGATTATGATCCATATTTGATGTTTATCATTTTGCAATCTTAATATAATATTCATTTTGTTCATGATTATGATGTTGATCTTCATTTTAATCATGATTTCAAACTTCATCTTATGATATTTATCTTTATCTTCTTTTTAATCTAAATCTTAAACTCGATTTTGATCTTGTTTGTAAACTTGGTCTTCAATCTTGATGTTGTTATTGATATTGATATTGATCTAATAATGATGAAAATTTTGAACTCGATTTATGTTCTTTAATTGTTATTAATCTTATTCTCATTCTTAATTATAACATTGATCTTATTCTTGATAATTATATTCATTTTCATTTTTATCTCAGTTTTGATCTCAGATTTCAGGTTTAATCTTATAATCTTCAAGTTTATCTTGCTCCTAATATTCATCTTAAACTCGATTTTGATCTATGTGGTAATATTGATTTTCAATCTTGATATTAATATTTATATTTATCTTGATCTTTTAATGATCAGGATGTTGATCTTGATTATAATCCATATTTGATGTTTATCATTTTGGAATCTTAATTTAATATTGATTTTGTTCATGATTGTGATGTTGATCTTCATTTTAATCATGATTTCAAACTTCATCTTATGATATTTATCTCTATCTTCTTTTTAATCTTAATCTTAAACTCTATTTTGATCTTGTTTGTAAACTTGGTCTTCAATCTTGATATTGTTATTGATATTGATATTGATCCTATAATGATGAAAATTTTTAACTCGTTTATGATCTTTAATAGTTATTAATCTTATTCTCATTCTTAATTACAACATTGATCTTATTCTTGATAATTATCTTAATCTTCATTTTGATCTCAGTTTTGATCTCAGATTTCAGTTTTAATCTGATAATCTTCATCTTTATCTTGCTCCTAATATTCATCTTAAACTCGATTTTGATCTCCGTGGTAATATTGATTTTCAATCCTGATATTAATATTAATATTTATCTTGATCTTTTAATGATGAGGATGTTGATCTTGATTATGATCCAATATTGATGTTTATCATTTTGCAATCTTAATTTAATATTGATTTTGTTCATGATCATGATGTTGATCTTGATTTTAATTATGATTTCAATCTTTATCTTATGATATTCATCTTTATCTTCTTTTTAATCTTAATCTTAAACTCGATTTTGATCTTGTTTGTAAACTTGGTCTTCAATCTTGATATTGTTATTGATATTGATCTAATAATGATAAAAATTTTGAACTCGATTATATTCTTTAATTGTTATTAATCTTATTCTCATTCTTAATTATAACATTGATCTTATTCTTGATAATTATGTTAATTTTCATTTTTATCTCAGTGTTGATCTCAGATTTCAATTTGAATCTTATAATCTTCAACTTTATCTTGCCCCTAATATTCATCTTAAACTCGATTTTGATCTATGTGGTAATATTGATTTTCAATCTTGATATTAATATTTAAATTTATCTTGATCTTTTAATGATGAGGATGTTGATCTTGATTATGATCCATATTTGATGTTTATCATTTTGGAATCTTAATTTAATATTGATTTTGTTCATGATTGTGATGTTGATCTTCATTTTAATCATGATTTCAAACTTCATCTTATGATATTTATCTCTATCTTCTTTTTAATCTTAATCTTAAACTCTATTTTGATCTTGTTTGTAAACTTGGTCTTCAATCTTGATATTGTTATTGATATTGATATTGATCCTATAATGATGAAAATTTTTAACTCGTTTATGATCTTTAATAGTTATTAATCTTATTCTCATTCTTAATTACAACATTGATCTTATTCTTGATAATTATCTTAATCTTCATTTTGATCTCAGTTTTGATCTCAGATTTCAGTTTTAATCTGATAATCTTCATCTTTATCTTGCTCCTAATATTCATCTTAAACTCGATTTTGATCTCCGTGGTAATATTGATTTTCAATCCTGATATTAATATTAATATTTATCTTGATCTTTTAATGATGAGGATGTTGATCTTGATTATGATCCAATATTGATGTTTATCATTTTGCAATCTTAATTTAATATTGATTTTGTTCATGATCATGATGTTGATCTTGATTTTAATTATGATTTCAATCTTTATCTTATGATATTCATCTTTATCTTCTTTTTAATCTTAATCTTAAACTCGATTTTGATCTTGTTTGTAAACTTGGTCTTCAATCTTGATATTGTTATTGATATTGATCTAATAATGATAAAAATTTTGAACTCGATTATATTCTTTAATTGTTATTAATCTTATTCTCATTCTTAATTATAACATTGATCTTATTCTTGATAATTATGTTAATTTTCATTTTTATCTCAGTGTTGATCTCAGATTTCAATTTGAATCTTATAATCTTCAACTTTATCTTGCCCCTAATATTCATCTTAAACTCGATTTTGATCTATGTGGTAATATTGATTTTCAATCTTGATATTAATATTTAAATTTATCTTGATCTTTTAATGATGAGGATGTTGATCTTGATTATGATCCATATTTGATGTTTATCATTTTGCAATCTTAATATAATATTGATTTTGTTCATGATTATGATGTTGATCTTCATTTTAATCATGATTTCAAACTTCATCTTATGATATTTATCTTTATCTTCTTTTTAATCTTAATCTTAAACTCGATTTTGATCTTGTTTGTAAACTTGGTCTTCAATCTTGATATTGTTATTGATATAGATATTGATCTAATAATGATGAAAATTTTTAACTCGATTATGATCTTTAATAGTTATTAATCTTATTCTCATTCTTAATTACAACATTGATCTTATTCTTGATAATTATCTTAATCTTCATTTTGATCTCAGTTTTGATCTCAGATTTCAGTTTTAATCTGATAATCTTCATCTTTATCTTGCTCCTAATATTCATCTTAAACTCGATTTTGATCTCCGTGGTAATATTGATTTTCATTCTTGATATTAATATTAATATTTATCTTGATCGTTTAATGATGAGGATGTTGATCTTGATTATGATCCAATATTGATGTTTATCATTTTGCAATCTTAATTTAATATTGATTTTGTTCATGATCATGATGTTGATCTTGATTTTAATTATGATTTCAATCTTTATCTTATGATATTCATCTTTATCTTCTTTTTAATCTTAATCTTAAACTCGATTTTGATCTTGTTTGTAAACTTGGTCTTCAATCTTGATATTGTTATTGATATTGATATTGATCTAATAATGATGAAAATTTTGAACTCGATTATGTTCTTTAATTGTTATTAATCTTATTCTCATTCTTAATTATAACATTGATCTTATTCTTGATAATTATGTTAATTTTCATTTTTATCTCAGTTTTGATCTCAGATTTGAATTTGAATCTTATAATCTTCAACTTTATCTTGCTCCTAATATTCATCTTAAACTCGATTTTGATCTATGTGGTAATATTGATTTTCAATCTTGATATTAATATTTAAATTTATCTTGATCTTTTAATGATGAGGATGTTGATCTTGATTATGATCCATATTTGATGTTTATCATTTTGCAATCTTAATATAATATTCATTTTGTTCATGATTATGATGTTGATCTTCATTTTAATCATGATTTCAAACTTTATCTTATGATATTTATCTTTATCTTCTTTTTAATCTAAATCTTAAACTCGATTTTGATCTTGTTTGTAAACTTGGTCTTCAATCTTGATGTTGTTATTGATATTGATATTGATCTAATAATGATGAAAATTTTGAACTCGATTATGTTCTTTAATTGTTATTAATCTTATTCTCATTCTTAATTATAACATTGATCTTATTCTTGATAATTATGTTCATATTCATTTTTATCTCAGTTTTGATCTCAGATTTCAGTTTTAATCTTATAATCTTCATCTTTATCTTGCTCCTAATATTCATCTTAAACTCGATTTTGATCTATGTGGTAATATTGATTTTCAATTTTGATATTAATATTTATATTTATCTTGATCTTTTAATGATCAGGATGTTGATCTTGATTATGATCCATATTTGATGTTTATCATTTTGGAATCTTAATTTAATATTGATTTTGTTCATGATTATGATGTTGATCTTCATTTTTATCATGATTTCAAACTTCATCTTATGATATTTATCTTTATCTTCTTTTTAATCTTAATCTTAAACTCTATTTTGATTTTGTTTGTAAACTTGGTCTTCAATCTTGATATTGTTATTGATATTGATATTGATCTAATAATGATGAAAATTTTTAACTCGATTATGATCTTTAATAGTTATTAATCTTATTCTCATTCTTAATTACAACATTGATCTTATTCTTGATAATTATCTTAATCTTCATTTTGATCTCAGTTTTGATCTCAGATTTCAGTTTTAATCTGATAATCTTCATCTTTATCTTGCTCCTAATATTCATCTTAAACTCGATTTTGATCTCCGTGGTAATATTGATTTTCAATCTTGATATTAATATTAATATTTATCTTGATCTTTTAATGATGAGGATGTTGATCTTGATTATGATCCAATATTGATGTTTATCATTTTGCAATCTTAATTTAATATTGATTTTGTTCATGATCATGATGTTGATCTTGATTTTAATTATGATTTCAATCTTTATCTTATGATATTCATCTTTATCTTCTTTTTAATCTTAATCTTAAACTCGATTTTGATCTTGTTTGTAAACTTGGTCTTCAATCTTGATATTGTTATTGATATTGATATTGATCTAATAATGATGAAAATTTTGAACTCGATTATGTTCTTTAATTGTTATTAATCTTATTCTCATTCTTAATTATAACATTGATCTTATTCTTGATAATTATGTTCATTTTCATTTTTATCTCAGTTTTGTTCTCAGATTTCAGGTTTAATCTTATAATCTTCAAGTTTATCTTGCTCCTAATATTCATCTTAAACTCGATTTTGATCTATGTGGTAATATTGATTTTCAATCTTGTTATTAATATTTATATTTATCTTGATCTTTTAATGATGAGGATGTTGATCTTGATTATGATCCATATTTGATGTTTATCATTTTGCAATCTTAATATAATATTCATTTTGTTCATGATTATGATGTTGATCTTCATTTTAATCATGATTTCAAACTTTATCTTATGATATTTATCTTTATCTTCTTTTTAATCTAAATCTTAAACTCGATTTTGATCTTGTTTGTAAACTTGGTCTTCAATCTTGATGTTGTTATTGATATTGATATTGATCTAATAATGATGAAAATTTTTAACTCGATTATGATCTTTAATAGTTATTAATCTTATTCTCATTCTTAATTACAACATTGATCTTATTCTTGATAATTATCTTAATCTTCATTTTGATCTCAGTTTTGATCTCAGATTTCAGTTTTAATCTGATAATCTTCATCTTTATCTTGCTCCTAATATTCATCTTAAACTCGATTTTGATCTCCGTGGTAATATTGATTTTCAATCTTGATATTAATATTAATATTTATCTTGATCTTTTAATGATGAGGATGTTGATCTTGATTATGATCCAATATTGATGTTTATCATTTTGCAATCTTAATTTAATATTGATTTTGTTCATGATCATGATGTTGATCTTGATTTTAATTATGATTTCAATCTTTATCTTATGATATTCATCTTTATCTTCTTTTTAATCTTAATCTTAAACTCGATTTTGATCTTGTTTGTAAACTTGGTCTTCAATCTTGATATTGTTATTGATATTGATATTGATCTAATAATGATGAAAATTTTGAACTCGATTATGTTCTTTAATTGTTATTAATCTTATTCTCATTCTTAATTATAACATTGATCTTATTCTTGATAATTATGTTCATTTTCATTTTTATCTCAGTTTTGTTCTCAGATTTCAGGTTTAATCTTATAATCTTCAAGTTTATCTTGCTCCTAATATTCATCTTAAACTCGATTTTGATCTATGTGGTAATATTGATTTTCAATCTTGTTATTAATATTTATATTTATCTTGATCTTTTAATGATGAGGATGTTGATCTTGATTATGATCCATATTTGATGTTTATCATTTTGCAATCTTAATATAATATTCATTTTGTTCATGATTATGATGTTGATCTTCATTTTAATCATGATTTCAAACTTTATCTTATGATATTTATCTTTATCTTCTTTTTAATCTTAATCTTAAACTCGATTTTGATCTTGTTTGTAAACTTGGTCTTCAATCTTGATATTGTTATTGATATTGATATTGATCTAATATTGAAGAAAATTTTGAACTCGATTATGTTCTTTAATTGTTATTAATCTTATTCTCATTCTTAATTATAACATTGATCTTATTCTTGATAATTATGTTCATTTTCATTTTTATCTCAGTTTTGTTCTCAGATTTCAGGTTTAATCTTATAATCTTCAAGTTTATCTTGCTCCTAATATTCATCTTAAACTCGATTTTGATCTATGTGGTAATATTGATTTTCAATCTTGTTATTAATATTTATATTTATCTTGATCTTTTAATGATGAGGATGTTGATCTTGATTATGATCCATATTTGATGTTTATCATTTTGCAATCTTAATATAATATTCATTTTGTTCATGATTATGATGTTGATCTTCATTTTAATCATGATTTCAAACTTTATCTTATGATATTTATCTTTATCTTCTTTTTAATCTAAATCTTAAACTCGATTTTGATTTTGTTTGTAAACTTGGTCTTCAATCTTGATATTGTTATTGATATTGATATTGATCTAATAATGATGAAAATTTTTAACTCGATTATGATCTTTAATAGTTATTAATCTTATTCTCATTCTTAATTACAACATTGATCTTATTCTTGATAATTATCTTAATCTTCATTTTGATCTCAGTTTTGATCTCAGATTTCAGTTTTAATCTGATAATCTTCATCTTTATCTTGCTCCTAATATTCATCTTAAACTCGATTTTGATCTCCGTGGTAATATTGATTTTCAATCTTGATATTAATATTAATATTTATCTTGATCTTTTAATGATGAGGATGTTGATCTTGATTATGATCCAATATTGATGTTTATCATTTTGCAATCTTAATTTAATATTGATTTTGTTCATGATCATGATGTTGATCTTGATTTTAATTATGATTTCAATCTTTATCTTATGATATTCATCTTTATCTTCTTTTTAATCTTAATCTTAAACTCGATTTTGATCTTGTTTGTAAACTTGGTCTTCAATCTTGATATTGTTATTGATATTGATATTGATCTAATAATGATGAAAATTTTGAACTCGATTATGTTCTTTAATTGTTATTAATCTTATTCTCATTCTTAATTATAACATTGATCTTATTCTTGATAATTATGTTCATTTTCATTTTTATCTCAGTTTTGTTCTCAGATTTCAGGTTTAATCTTATAATCTTCAAGTTTATCTTGCTCCTAATATTCATCTTAAACTCGATTTTGATCTATGTGGTAATATTGATTTTCAATCTTGTTATTAATATTTATATTTATCTTGATCTTTTAATGATGAGGATGTTGATCTTGATTATGATCCATATTTGATGTTTATCATTTTGCAATCTTAATATAATATTCATTTTGTTCATGATTATGATGTTGATCTTCATTTTAATCATGATTTCAAACTTTATCTTATGATATTTATCTTTATCTTCTTTTTAATCTTAATCTTAAACTCGATTTTGATCTTGTTTGTAAACTTGGTCTTCAATCTTGATATTGTTATTGATATTGATATTGATCTAATATTGAAGAAAATTTTGAACTCGATTATGTTCTTTAATTGTTATTAATCTTATTCTCATTCTTAATTAAAACATTGATCTTATTCTTGATAATTATGTTCATTTTCATTTTTATCTCAGTTTTGATCTCAGATTTCAGTTTGAATCTTATAATCTTCGACTTTATCTTGCTCCTAATATTCATCTTAAACTCGATTTTGATCTATGTGGTAATATTGATTTTCAATCTTGATATTAATATTTAAATTTATCTTGATCTTTTAATGATGAGGATGTTGATCTTGATTATGATCCATATTTGATGTTTATCATTTTGCAATCTTAATATAATATTCATTTTGTTCATGATTATGATGTTGATCTTCATTTTAATCATGATTTCAAACTTCATCTTATGATATTTATCTTTATCTTCTTTTTAATCTAAATCTTAAACTCGATTTTGATCTTGTTTGTAAACTTGGTCTTCAATCTTGATGTTGTTATTGATATTGATATTGATCTAATAATGATGAAAATTTTGAACTCGATTTATGTTCTTTAATTGTTATTAATCTTATTCTCATTCTTAATTATAACATTGATCTTATTCTTGATAATTATGTTCATTTTCATTTTTATCTCAGTTTTGTTCTCAGATTTCAGGTTTAATCTTATAATCTTCAAGTTTATCTTGCTCCTAATATTCATCTTAAACTCGATTTTGATCTATGTGGTAATATTGATTTTCAATCTTGTTATTAATATTTATATTTATCTTGATCTTTTAATGATGAGGATGTTGATCTTGATTATGATCCATATTTGATGTTTATCATTTTGCAATCTTAATATAATATTCATTTTGTTCATGATTATGATGTTGATCTTCATTTTAATCATGATTTCAAACTTTATCTTATGATATTTATCTTTATCTTCTTTTTAATCTAAATCTTAAACTCGATTTTGATCTTGTTTGTAAACTTGGTCTTCAATCTTGATGTTGTTATTGATATTGATATTGATCTAATAATGATGAAAATTTTGAACTCGATTATGTTCTTTAATTGTTATTAATCTTATTCTCATTCTTAATTATAACATTGATCTTATTCTTGATAATTATGTTCATTTTCATTTTTATCTCAGTTTTGTTCTCAGATTTCAGGTTTAATCTTATAATCTTCAAGTTTATCTTGCTCCTAATATTCATCTTAAACTCGATTTTGATCTATGTGGTAATATTGATTTTCAATCTTGTTATTAATATTTATATTTATCTTGATCTTTTAATGATGAGGATGTTGATCTTGATTATGATCCATATTTGATGTTTATCATTTTGCAATCTTAATATAATATTGATTTTGTTCATGATTATGATGTTGATCTTCATTTTAATCATGATTTCAAACTTCATCTTATGATATTTATCTTTATCTTCTTTTTAATCTTAATCTTAAACTCGATTTTGATCTTGTTTGTAAACTTGGTCTTCAATCTTGATATTGTTATTGATATAGATATTGATCTAATAATGATGAAAATTTTTAACTCGATTATGATCTTTAATAGTTATTAATCTTATTCTCATTCTTAATTACAACATTGATCTTATTCTTGATAATTATCTTAATCTTCATTTTGATCTCAGTTTTGATCTCAGATTTCAGTTTTAATCTGATAATCTTCATCTTTATCTTGCTCCTAATATTCATCTTAAACTCGATTTTGATCTCCGTGGTAATATTGATTTTCATTCTTGATATTAATATTAATATTTATCTTGATCTTTTAATGATGAGGATGTTGATCTTGATTATGATCCAATATTGATGTTTATCATTTTGCAATCTTAATTTAATATTGATTTTGTTCATGATCATGATGTTGATCTTGATTTTAATTATGATTTCAATCTTTATCTTATGATATTCATCTTTATCTTCTTTTTAATCTTAATCTTAAACTCGATTTTGATCTTGTTTGTAAACTTGGTCTTCAATCTTGATATTGTTATTGATATTGATATTGATCTAATAATGATGAAAATTTTGAACTCGATTATGTTCTTTAATTGTTATTAATCTTATTCTCATTCTTAATTATAACATTGATCTTATTCTTGATAATTATGTTAATTTTCATTTTTATCTCAGTTTTGATCTCAGATTTGAATTTGAATCTTATAATCTTCAACTTTATCTTGCTCCTAATATTCATCTTAAACTCGATTTTGATCTATGTGGTAATATTGATTTTCAATCTTGATATTAATATTTAAATTTATCTTGATCTTTTAATGATGAGGATGTTGATCTTGATTATGATCCATATTTGATGTTTATCATTTTGCAATCTTAATATAATATTCATTTTGTTCATGATTATGATGTTGATCTTCATTTTAATCATGATTTCAAACTTTATCTTATGATATTTATCTTTATCTTCTTTTTAATCTAAATCTTAAACTCGATTTTGATCTTGTTTGTAAACTTGGTCTTCAATCTTGATGTTGTTATTGATATTGATATTGATCTAATAATGATGAAAATTTTGAACTCGATTATGTTCTTTAATTGTTATTAATCTTATTCTCATTCTTAATTATAACATTGATCTTATTCTTGATAATTATGTTCATATTCATTTTTATCTCAGTTTTGATCTCAGATTTCAGTTTTAATCTTATAATCTTCAAGTTTTATCTTGCTCCTAATATTCATCTTAAACTCGATTTTGATCTATGTGGTAATATTGATTTTCAATTTTGATATTAATATTTATATTTATCTTGATCTTTTAATGATCAGGATGTTGATCTTGATTATGATCCATATTTGATGTTTATCATTTTGGAATCTTAATTTAATATTGATTTTGTTCATGATTATGATGTTGATCTTCATTTTTATCATGATTTCAAACTTCATCTTATGATATTTATCTTTATCTTCTTTTTAATCTTAATCTTAAACTCTATTTTGATTTTGTTTGTAAACTTGGTCTTCAATCTTGATATTGTTATTGATATTGATATTGATCTAATAATGATGAAAATTTTTAACTCGATTATGATCTTTAATAGTTATTAATCTTATTCTCATTCTTAATTACAACATTGATCTTATTCTTGATAATTATCTTAATCTTCATTTTGATCTCAGTTTTGATCTCAGATTTCAGTTTTAATCTGATAATCTTCATCTTTATCTTGCTCCTAATATTCATCTTAAACTCGATTTTGATCTCCGTGGTAATATTGATTTTCAATCTTGATATTAATATTAATATTTATCTTGATCTTTTAATGATGAGGATGTTGATCTTGATTATGATCCAATATTGATGTTTATCATTTTGCAATCTTAATTTAATATTGATTTTGTTCATGATCATGATGTTGATCTTGATTTTAATTATGATTTCAATCTTTATCTTATGATATTCATCTTTATCTTCTTTTTAATCTTAATCTTAAACTCGATTTTGATCTTGTTTGTAAACTTGGTCTTCAATCTTGATATTGTTATTGATATTGATATTGATCTAATAATGATGAAAATTTTTAACTCGATTATGATCTTTAATAGTTATTAATCTTATTCTCATTCTTAATTACAACATTGATCTTATTCTTGATAATTATGTACATTTTCTTTTTATCTCAGTTTTGATCTCAGATTTCAGTTTGAATCTTATAATCTTCGACTTTATCTTTCTCCTAATATTCATCTTAAATTCGATTTTGATCTATGTGGTAATATTGATTTTCAATCTTGATATTAATATTTAAATTTATCTTGATCTTTTAATGATGAGGATGTTGATCTTGATTATGATCCATATTTGATGTTTATCATTTTGCAATCTTAATATAATATTGATTTTGTTCATGATTATGATGTTGATCTTCATTTTAATCATGATTTCAAACTTCATCTTATGATATTTATCTTTATCTTCTTTTTAATCTTAATCTTAAACTCGATTTTGATCTTGTTTGTAAACTTGGTCTTCAATCTTGATATTGTTATTGATATTGATATTGATCTAATATTGAAGAAAATTTTGAACTCGATTATGTTCTTTAATTGTTATTAATCTTATTCTCATTCTTAATTAAAACATTGATCTTATTCTTGATAATTATGTTCATTTTCATTTTTATCTCAGTTTTGATCTCAGATTTCAGTTTGAATCTTATAATCTTCGACTTTATCTTGCTCCTAATATTCATCTTAAACTCGATTTTGATCTATGTGGTAATATTGATTTTCAATCTTGATATTAATATTTAAATTTATCTTGATCTTTTAATGATGAGGATGTTGATCTTGATTATGATCCATATTTGATGTTTATCATTTTGCAATCTTAATATAATATTCATTTTGTTCATGATTATGATGTTGATCTTCATTTTAATCATGATTTCAAACTTCATCTTATGATATTTATCTTTATCTTCTTTTTAATCTAAATCTTAAACTCGATTTTGATCTTGTTTGTAAACTTGGTCTTCAATCTTGATGTTGTTATTGATATTCATATTGATCTAATAATGATGAAAATTTTGAACTCGATTATGTTCTTTAATTGTTATTAATCTTATTCTCATTCTTAATTATAACATTGATCTTATTCTTGATAATTATGTTCATTTTCATTTTTATCTCAGTTTTGTTCTCAGATTTCAGGTTTAATCTTATAATCTTCAAGTTTATCTTGCTCCTAATATTCATCTTAAACTCAATTTTGATCTATGTGGTAATATTGATTTTCAATCTTGTTATTAATATTTATATTTATCTTGATCTTTTAATGATCAGGATGTTGATCTTGATTATGATCCATATTTGATGTTTATCATTTTGGAATCTTAATTTAATATTGATTTTGTTCATGATTATGATGTTGATCTTCATTTTTATCATGATTTCAAACTTCATCTTATGATATTTATCTTTATCTTCTTTTTAATCTTAATCTTAAACTCTATTTTGATTTTGTTTGTAAACTTGGTCTTCAATCTTGATATTGTTATTGATATTGATATTGATCTAATAATGATGAAAATTTTTAACTCGATTATGATCTTTAATAGTTATTAATCTTATTCTCATTCTTAATTACAACATTGATCTTATTCTTGATAATTATCTTAATCTTCATTTTTTTATCAGTTTTGATCTCAGATTTCAGTTTTAATCTGATAATCTTCATCTTTATCTTGCTCCTAATATTCATCTTAAACTCGATATTGATCTCCGTGGTAATATTGATTTTCAATCTTGATATTAATATTAATATTTATCTTGATCTTTTAATGATGAGGATGTTGATCTTGATTATGATCCAATATTGATGTTTATCATTTTGCAATCTTAATTTAATATTGATTTTATTTATGATCATGATGTTGATCTTGATTTTAATTATGATTTCAATCTTTATCTTATGATATTTATCTTTATCTTCTTTTTAATCTAAATCTTAAACTCGATTTTGATCTTGTTTGTAAACTTGGTCTTCAATCTTGATGTTGTTATTGATATTCATATTGATCTAATAATGATGAAAATTTTGAGCTCGATTATGTTCTTTAATTGTTATTAATCTTATTCTCATTCTTAATTATAACATTGATCTTATTCTTGATAATTATGTTCATTTTCATTTTTATCTCAGTTTTGATCTCAGATTTCAGGTTTAATCTTATAATCTTCAAGTTTATCTTGCTCCTAATATTCATCTTAAACTCGATTTTGATCTATGTGGTAATATTGATTTTCAATCTTGATATTAATATTTATATTTATCTTGATCTTTTAATGATCATGATGTTGATCTTGATTATGATCCATATATGATGTTTATCATTTTGGAATCTTAATTTAATATTGATTTTGTTCATGATTATGATGTTGATCTTCATTTTAATCATGATTTCAAACTTCATGTTCTGATATTTATCTTTATCTTCTTTTTAATCTTAATCTTAAACTCTATTTTGATCTTGTTTGTAAACTTGGTCTTCAATCTTGATATTGTTATTGATATTGATATTGATCTAATAATGATGAAAATTTTTAACTCGTTTATGATCTTTAATAGTTATTAATCTTATTCCCATTCTTAATTACAACATTGATCTTATTCTTGATAATTATCTTAATCTTCATTTTGATCTCAGTTTTGATCTCAGATTTCAGTTTTAATCTGATAATCTTCATCTTTATCTTGCCCCTAATATTCATCTTAAACTCGATTTTGATCTCCGTGGTAATATTGATTTTCAATCCTGATATTAATATTAATATTTATCTTGATCTTTTAATGATGAGGATGTTGTTCTTGATTATGATCCAATATTGATGTTTATCATTTTGCAATCTTAATTTAATATTGATTTTGTTCATGATCATGATGTTGATCTTGATTTTAATTATGATTTCAATCTTTATCTTATGATATTCATCTTTATCTTCTTTTTAATCTTAATCTTAAACTCGATTTTGATCTTGTTTGTAAACTTGGTCTTCAATCTTGATATTGTTATTGATATTGATATTGATCTAATAATGATGAAAATTTTGAACTCGATTATGTTCTTTAATTGTTATTAATCTTATTCTCATTCTTAATTATGACATTGATCTTATTCTTGATAATTATGTTCATTTTCATTTTTATCTCAGTTTTGATCTCAGATTTCAGTTTGAATCTTATAATCTTCGACTTTATCTTGCTCCTAATATTCATCTTAAATTCGATTTTGATCTATGTGGTAATATTGATTTTCAATCTTGATATTAATATTTAAATTTATCTTGATCTTTTAATGATGAGGATGTTGATCTTGATTATGATCCATATTTGATGTTTATCATTTTGCAATCTTAATATAATATTGATTTTGTTCATGATTATGATGTTGATCTTCATTTTAATCATGATTTCAAACTTCATCTTATGATATTTATCTTTATCTTCTTTTTAATCTTAATCTTAAACTCGATTTTGATCTTGTTTGTAAACTTGGTCTTCAATCTTGATATTGTTATTGATATTGATATTGATCTAATAATGATGAAAATTTTTAACTCGATTATGATCTTTAATAGTTATTAATCTTATTCTCATTCTTAATTACAACATTGATCTTATTCTTGATAATTATCTTAATCTTCATTTTGATCTCAGTTTTGATCTCAGATTTCAGTTTTAATCTGATAATCTTCATCTTTATCTTGCTCCTAATATTCATCTTAAACTCGATTTTGATCTCCGTGGTAATATTGATTTTCAATCTTGATATTAATATTTATATTTATCTTGATCTTTTAATGATCAGGATGTTGATCTTGATTATAATCCATATTTGATGTTTATCATTTTGGAATCTTAATTTAATATTGATTTTGTTCATGATTATGATGTTGATCTTCATTTTAATCATGATTTCAAACTTCATCTTATGATATTTATCTTATCTTCTTTTTAATCTTAATCTTAAACTCTATTTTGATCTTGTTTGTAAACTTGGTCTTCAATCTTGATATTGTTATTGATATTGATATTGATCTAATAATGATGAAAATTTTGAACTCGATTTATGATCTTTAATAGTTATTAATCTTATTCTCATTCTTAATTACAACATTGATCTTATTCTTGATAATTATCTTAATCTTCATTTTGATCTCAGTTTTGATCTCAGATTTCAGTTTTAATCTGATAATCTTCATCTTTATCTTGCTCCTAATATTCATCTTAAACTCGATTTTGATCTCCGTGGTAATATTGATTTTCAATCCTGATATTAATATTAATATTTATCTTGATCTTTTAATGATGAGGATGTTGATCTTGATTATGATCCAATATTGATGTTTATCATTTTGCAATCTTAATTTAATATTGATTTTGTTCATGATCATGATGTTGATCTTGATTTTAATTATGATTTCAATCTTTATCTTATGATATTCATCTTTATCTTCTTTTTAATCTTAATCTTAAACTCGATTTTGATCTTGTTTGTAAACTTGGTCTTCAATCTTGATATTGTTATTGATATTGATCTAATAATGATAAAAATTTTGAACTCGATTATGTTCTTTAATTGTTATTAATCTTATTCTCATTCTTAATTATAACATTGATCTTATTCTTGATAATTATGTTAATTTTCATTTTTATCTCAGTGTTGATCTCAGATTTCAATTTGAATCTTATAATCTTCAACTTTATCTTGCCCCTAATATTCATCTTAAACTCGATTTTGATCTATGTGGTAATATTGATTTTCAATCTTGATATTAATATTTAAATTTATCTTGATCTTTTAATGATGAGGATGTTGATCTTGATTATGATCCATATTTGATGTTTATCATTTTGCAATCTTAATATAATATTGATTTTGTTCATGATTATGATGTTGATCTTCATTTTAATCATGATTTCAAACTTCATCTTATGATATTTATCTTTATCTTCTTTTTAATCTTAATCTTAAACTCGATTTTGATCTTGTTTGTAAACTTGGTCTTCAATCTTGATATTGTTATTGATATAGATATTGATCTAATAATGATGAAAATTTTTAACTCGATTATGATCTTTAATAGTTATTAATCTTATTCTCATTCTTAATTACAACATTGATCTTATTCTTGATAATTATCTTAATCTTCATTTTGATCTCAGTTTTGATCTCAGATTTCAGTTTTAATCTGATAATCTTCATCTTTATCTTGCTCCTAATATTCATCTTAAACTCGATTTTGATCTCCGTGGTAATATTGATTTTCATTCTTGATATTAATATTAATATTTATCTTGATCTTTTAATGATGAGGATGTTGATCTTGATTATGATCCAATATTGATGTTTATCATTTTGCAATCTTAATTTAATATTGATTTTGTTCATGATCATGATGTTGATCTTGATTTTAATTATGATTTCAATCTTTATCTTATGATATTCATCTTTATCTTCTTTTTAATCTTAATCTTAAACTCGATTTTGATCTTGTTTGTAAACTTGGTCTTCAATCTTGATATTGTTATTGATATTGATATTGATCTAATAATGATGAAAATTTTGAACTCGATTATGTTCTTTAATTGTTATTAATCTTATTCTCATTCTTAATTATAACATTGATCTTATTCTTGATAATTATGTTAATTTTCATTTTTATCTCAGTTTTGATCTCAGATTTGAATTTGAATCTTATAATCTTCAACTTTATCTTGCTCCTAATATTCATCTTAAACTCGATTTTGATCTATGTGGTAATATTGACTTTCAATCTTGATATTAATATTTAAATTTATCTTGATCTTTTAATGATGAGGATGTTGATCTTGATTATGATCCATATTTGATGTTTATCATTTTGCAATCTTAATATAATATTCATTTTGTTCATGATTATGATGTTGATCTTCATTTTAATCATGATTTCAAACTTTATCTTATGATATTTATCTTTATCTTCTTTTTAATCTAAATCTTAAACTCGATTTTGATCTTGTTTGTAAACTTGGTCTTCAATCTTGATGTTGTTATTGATATTGATATTGATCTAATAATGATGAAAATTTTGAACTCGATTATGTTCTTTAATTGTTATTAATCTTATTCTCATTCTTAATTATAACATTGATCTTATTCTTGATAATTATGTTCATATTCATTTTTATCTCAGTTTTGATCTCAGATTTCAGTTTTAATCTTATAATCTTCAAGTTTTATCTTGCTCCTAATATTCATCTTAAACTCGATTTTGATCTATGTGGTAATATTGATTTTCAATTTTGATATTAATATTTATATTTATCTTGATCTTTTAATGATGAGGATGTTGATCTTGATTATGATCCAATATTTGATGTTTATCATTTTGCAATCTTAATTTAATATTGATTTTGTTCATGATCATGATGTTGATCTTGATTTTAATTATGATTTCAATCTTTATCTTATTATATTCATCTTTATCTTCTTTTTAATCTTAATCTTAAACTCGATTTTGATCTTGTTTGTAAACTTGGTCTTCAATCTTGATATTGTTATTGATATTGATATTGATCTAATAATGATGAAAATTTTGAACTCGATTTATGTTCTTTAATTGTTATTAATCTTATTCTCATTCTTAATTATAACATTGATCTTATTCTTGATAATTATATTCATTTTCATTTTTATCTCAGTTTTGATCTCAGATTTCAGGTTTAATCTTATAATCTTCAAGTTTATCTTGCTCCTAATATTCATCTTAAACTCGATTTTGATCTATGTGGTAATATTGATTTTCAATCTTGATATTAATATTTATATTTATCTTGATCTTTTAATGATCAGGATGTTGATCTTGATTATAATCCATATTTGATGTTTATCATTTTGGAATCTTAATTTAATATTGATTTTGTTCATGATTATGATGTTGATCTTCATTTTAATCATGATTTCAAACTTCATCTTATGATATTTATCTTTATCTTCTTTTTAATCTTAATCTTAAACTCTATTTTGATCTTGTTTGTAAACTTGGTCTTCAATCTTGATATTGTTATTGATATTGATATTGATCTAATAATGATGAAAATTTTTAACTCGTTTATGATCTTAAATAGTTATTAATCTTATTCTCATTCTTAATTACAACATTGATCTTATTCTTGATAATTATCTTAATCTTCATTTTGATCTCAGTTTTGATCTCAGATTTCAGTTTTAATCTGATAATCTTCATCTTTATCTTGCTCCTAATATTCATCTTAAACTCGATTTTGATCTCCGTGGTAATATTGATTTTCAATCCTGATATTAATATTAATATTTATCTTGATCTTTTAATGATGAGGATGTTGATCTTGATTATGATCCAATATTGATGTTTATCATTTTGCAATCTTAATTTAATATTGATTTTGTTCATGATCATGATGTTGATCTTGATTTTAATTATGATTTCAATCTTTATCTTATGATATTCATCTTTATCTTCTTTTTAATCTTAATCTTAAACTCGATTTTGATCTTGTTTGTAAACTTGGTCTTCAATCTTGATATTGTTATTGATATTGATCTAATAATGATGAAAATTTTGAACTCGATTATGTTCTTTAATTGTTATTAATCTTATTCTCATTCTTAATTATAACATTGATCTTATTCTTGATAATTATGTTAATTTTCATTTTTATCTCAGTGTTGATCTCAGATTTCAATTTGAATCTTATAATCTTCAACTTTATCTTGCCCCTAATATTCATCTTAAACTCGATTTTGATCTATGTGGTAATATTGATTTTCAATCTTGATATTAATATTTAAATTTATCTTGATCTTTTAATGATGAGGATGTTGATCTTGATTATGATCCATATTTGATGTTTATCATTTTGCAATCTTAATATAATATTGATTTTGTTCATGATTATGATGTTGATCTTCATTTTAATCATGATTTCAAACTTCATCTTATGATATTTATCTTTATCTTCTTTTTAATCTTAATCTTAAACTCGATTTTGATCTTGTTTGTAAACTTGGTCTTCAATCTTGATATTGTTATTGATATAGATATTGATCTAATAATGATGAAAATTTTTAACTCGATTATGATCTTTAATAGTTATTAATCTTATTCTCATTCTTAATTACAACATTGATCTTATTCTTGATAATTATCTTAATCTTCATTTTGATCTCAGTTTTGATCTCAGATTTCAGTTTTAATCTGATAATCTTCATCTTTATCTTGCTCCTAATATTCATCTTAAACTCGATTTTGATCTCCGTGGTAATATTGATTTTCATTCTTGATATTAATATTAATATTTATCTTGATCTTTTAATGATGAGGATGTTGATCTTGATTATGATCCAATATTGATGTTTATCATTTTGCAATCTTAATTTAATATTGATTTTGTTCATGATCATGATGTTGATCTTGATTTTAATTATGATTTCAATCTTTATCTTATGATATTCATCTTTATCTTCTTTTTAATCTTAATCTTAAACTCGATTTTGATCTTGTTTGTAAACTTGGTCTTCAATCTTGATATTGTTATTGATATTGATATTGATCTAATAATGATGAAAATTTTGAACTCGATTATGTTCTTTAATTGTTATTAATCTTATTCTCATTCTTAATTATAACATTGATCTTATTCTTGATAATTATGTTAATTTTCATTTTTATCTCAGTTTTGATCTCAGATTTGAATTTGAATCTTATAATCTTCAACTTTATCTTGCTCCTAATATTCATCTTAAACTCGATTTTGATCTATGTGGTAATATTGATTTTCAATCTTGATATTAATATTTAAATTTATCTTGATCTTTTAATGATGAGGATGTTGATCTTGATTATGATCCATATTTGATGTTTATCATTTTGCAATCTTAATATAATATTCATTTTGTTCATGATTATGATGTTGATCTTCATTTTAATCATGATTTCAAACTTTATCTTATGATATTTATCTTTATCTTCTTTTTAATCTAAATCTTAAACTCGATTTTGATCTTGTTTGTAAACTTGGTCTTCAATCTTGATGTTGTTATTGATATTGATATTGATCTAATAATGATGAAAATTTTGAACTCGATTATGTTCTTTAATTGTTATTAATCTTATTCTCATTCTTAATTATAACATTGATCTTATTCTTGATAATTATGTTCATATTCATTTTTATCTCAGTTTTGATCTCAGATTTCAGTTTTAATCTTATAATCTTCAAGTTTTATCTTGCTCCTAATATTCATCTTAAACTCGATTTTGATCTATGTGGTAATATTGATTTTCAATTTTGATATTAATATTTATATTTATCTTGATCTTTTAATGATGAGGATGTTGATCTTGATTATGATCCAATATTTGATGTTTATCATTTTGCAATCTTAATTTAATATTGATTTTGTTCATGATCATGATGTTGATCTTGATTTTAATTATGATTTCAATCTTTATCTTATTATATTCATCTTTATCTTCTTTTTAATCTTAATCTTAAACTCGATTTTGATCTTGTTTGTAAACTTGGTCTTCAATCTTGATATTGTTATTGATATTGATATTGATCTAATAATGATGAAAATTTTGAACTCGATTTATGTTCTTTAATTGTTATTAATCTTATTCTCATTCTTAATTATAACATTGATCTTATTCTTGATAATTATATTCATTTTCATTTTTATCTCAGTTTTGATCTCAGATTTCAGGTTTAATCTTATAATCTTCAAGTTTATCTTGCTCCTAATATTCATCTTAAACTCGATTTTGATCTATGTGGTAATATTGATTTTCAATCTTGATATTAATATTTATATTTATCTTGATCTTTTAATGATCAGGATGTTGATCTTGATTATAATCCATATTTGATGTTTATCATTTTGGAATCTTAATTTAATATTGATTTTGTTCATGATTATGATGTTGATCTTCATTTTAATCATGATTTCAAACTTCATCTTATGATATTTATCTTTATCTTCTTTTTAATCTTAATCTTAAACTCTATTTTGATCTTGTTTGTAAACTTGGTCTTCAATCTTGATATTGTTATTGATATTGATATTGATCTAATAATGATGAAAATTTTTAACTCGTTTATGATCTTAAATAGTTATTAATCTTATTCTCATTCTTAATTACAACATTGATCTTATTCTTGATAATTATCTTAATCTTCATTTTGATCTCAGTTTTGATCTCAGATTTCAGTTTTAATCTGATAATCTTCATCTTTATCTTGCTCCTAATATTCATCTTAAACTCGATTTTGATCTCCGTGGTAATATTGATTTTCAATCCTGATATTAATATTAATATTTATCTTGATCTTTTAATGATGAGGATGTTGATCTTGATTATGATCCAATATTGATGTTTATCATTTTGCAATCTTAATTTAATATTGATTTTGTTCATGATCATGATGTTGATCTTGATTTTAATTATGATTTCAATCTTTATCTTATGATATTCATCTTTATCTTCTTTTTAATCTTAATCTTAAACTCGATTTTGATCTTGTTTGTAAACTTGGTCTTCAATCTTGATATTGTTATTGATATTGATCTAATAATGATGAAAATTTTGAACTCGATTATGTTCTTTAATTGTTATTAATCTTATTCTCATTCTTAATTATAACATTGATCTTATTCTTGATAATTATGTTAATTTTCATTTTTATCTCAGTGTTGATCTCAGATTTCAATTTGAATCTTATAATCTTCAACTTTATCTTGCCCCTAATATTCATCTTAAACTCGATTTTGATCTATGTGGTAATATTGATTTTCAATCTTGATATTAATATTTAAATTTATCTTGATCTTTTAATGATGAGGATGTTGATCTTGATTATGATCCATATTTGATGTTTATCATTTTGCAATCTTAATATAATATTGATTTTGTTCATGATTATGATGTTGATCTTCATTTTAATCATGATTTCAAACTTCATCTTATGATATTTATCTTTATCTTCTTTTTAATCTTAATCTTAAACTCGATTTTGATCTTGTTTGTAAACTTGGTCTTCAATCTTGATATTGTTATTGATATAGATATTGATCTAATAATGATGAAAATTTTTAACTCGATTATGATCTTTAATAGTTATTAATCTTATTCTCATTCTTAATTACAACATTGATCTTATTCTTGATAATTATCTTAATCTTCATTTTGATCTCAGTTTTGATCTCAGATTTCAGTTTTAATCTGATAATCTTCATCTTTATCTTGCTCCTAATATTCATCTTAAACTCGATTTTGATCTCCGTGGTAATATTGATTTTCATTCTTGATATTAATATTAATATTTATCTTGATCTTTTAATGATGAGGATGTTGATCTTGATTATGATCCAATATTGATGTTTATCATTTTGCAATCTTAATTTAATATTGATTTTGTTCATGATCATGATGTTGATCTTGATTTTAATTATGATTTCAATCTTTATCTTATGATATTCATCTTTATCTTCTTTTTAATCTTAATCTTAAACTCGATTTTGATCTTGTTTGTAAACTTGGTCTTCAATCTTGATATTGTTATTGATATTGATATTGATCTAATAATGATGAAAATTTTGAACTCGATTATGTTCTTTAATTGTTATTAATCTTATTCTCATTCTTAATTATAACATTGATCTTATTCTTGATAATTATGTTAATTTTCATTTTTATCTCAGTTTTGATCTCAGATTTGAATTTGAATCTTATAATCTTCAACTTTATCTTGCTCCTAATATTCATCTTAAACTCGATTTTGATCTATGTGGTAATATTGATTTTCAATCTTGATATTAATATTTAAATTTATCTTGATCTTTTAATGATGAGGATGTTGATCTTGATTATGATCCATATTTGATGTTTATCATTTTGCAATCTTAATATAATATTCATTTTGTTCATGATTATGATGTTGATCTTCATTTTAATCATGATTTCAAACTTTATCTTATGATATTTATCTTTATCTTCTTTTTAATCTAAATCTTAAACTCGATTTTGATCTTGTTTGTAAACTTGGTCTTCAATCTTGATGTTGTTATTGATATTGATATTGATCTAATAATGATGAAAATTTTGAACTCGATTATGTTCTTTAATTGTTATTAATCTTATTCTCATTCTTAATTATAACATTGATCTTATTCTTGATAATTATGTTCATATTCATTTTTATCTCAGTTTTGATCTCAGATTTCAGTTTTAATCTTATAATCTTCAAGTTTTATCTTGCTCCTAATATTCATCTTAAACTCGATTTTGATCTATGTGGTAATATTGATTTTCAATTTTGATATTAATATTTATATTTATCTTGATCTTTTAATGATGAGGATGTTGATCTTGATTATGATCCAATATTGATGTTTATCATTTTGCAATCTTAATTTAATATTGATTTTGTTCATGATCATGATGTTGATCTTGATTTTAATTATGATTTCAATCTTTATCTTATTATATTCATCTTTATCTTCTTTTTAATCTTAATCTTAAACTCGATTTTGATCTTGTTTGTAAACTTGGTCTTCAATCTTGATATTGTTATTGATATTGATATTGATCTAATAATGATGAAAATTTTGAACTCGATTTATGTTCTTTAATTATTATTAATCTTATTCTCATTCTTAATTATAACATTGATCTTATTCTTGATAATTATATTCATTTTCATTTTTATCTCAGTTTTGATCTCAGATTTCAGGTTTAATCTTATAATCTTCAAGTTTATCTTGCTCCTAATATTCATCTTAAACTCGATTTTGATCTATGTGGTAATATTGATTTTCAATCTTGATATTAATATTTATATTTATCTTGATCTTTTAATGATCAGGATGTTGATCTTGATTATAATCCATATTTGATGTTTATCATTTTGGAATCTTAATTTAATATTGATTTTGTTCATGATTATGATGTTGATCTTCATTTTAATCATGATTTCAAACTTCATCTTATGATATTTATCTTTATCTTCTTTTTAATCTTAATCTTAAACTCTATTTTGATCTTGTTTGTAAACTTGGTCTTCAATCTTGATATTGTTATTGATATTGATATTGATCTAATAATGATGAAAATTTTTAACTCGATTATGATCTTTAATAGTTATTAATCTTATTCTCATTCTTAATTACAACATTGATCTTATTCTTGATAGTTATCTTAATCTTCATTTTGATCTCAGTTTTGATCTCAGATTTCAGTTTTAATCTGATAATCTTCATCTTTATCTTGCTCCTAATATTCATCTTAAACTCGATTTTGATCTCCGTGGTAATATTGATTTTCAATCTTGATATTAATATTAATATTTATCTTGATCTTTTAATGATGAGGATGTTGATCTTGATTATGATCCAATATTGATGTTTATCATTTTGCAATCTTAATTTAATATTGATTTTGTTCATGATCATGATGTTGATCTTGATTTTAATTATGATTTCAATCTTTATCTTATGATATTCATCTTTATCTTCTTTTTAATCTTAATCTTAAACTCGATTTTGATCTTGTTTGTAAACTTGGTCTTCAATCTTGATATTGTTATTGATATTGATATTGATCTAATAATGATGAAAATTTTGAACTCGATTATGTTCTTTAATTGTTATTAATCTTATTCTCATTCTTAATTAAAACATTGATCTTATTCTTGATAATTATGTTCATTTTCATTTTTATCTCAGTTTTGATCTCAAATTTCAGTTTGAATCTTATAATCTTCGACTTTATCTTGCTCCTAATATTCATCTTAAACTCAATTTTGATCTATGTGGTAATATTGATTTTCAATCTTGATATTAATATTTAAATTTATCTTGATCTTTTAATGATGAGGATGTTGATCTTAATTATGATCCATATTTGATGTTTATCATTTTGCAATCTTAATATAATATTCATTTTGTTCATGATTATGATGTTGATCTTCATTTTAATCATGATTTCAAACTTCATCTTATGATATTTATCTTTATCTTCTTTTTAATCTAAATCTTAAACTCGATTTTGATCTTGTTTGTAAACTTGGTCTTCAATCTTGATGTTGTTTTTGATATTCATATTGATCTAATAATGATGAAAATTTTGAACTCGATTATGTTCTTTAATTGTTATTAATCTTATTCTCATTCTTAATTATAACATTGATCTTATTCTTGATAATTATGTTCATTTTCATTTTTATCTCAGTTTTGATCTCAGATTTCAGGTTTAATCTTATAATCTTCAAGTTTATCTTGCTCCTAATATTCATCTTAAACTCGATTTTGACCTATGTGGTAATATTGATTTTCAATCTTGATATTAATATTTTATTTATCTTGATCTTTTAATGATCAGGATGTTGATCTTGATTATGATCCATATTTGATGTTTATCATTTTGGAATCTTAATTTAATATTGATTTTGTTCATGATTATGATGTTGATCTTCATTTTAATCATGATTTCAAACTTCATCTTATGATATTTATCTTTATCTTCTTTTTAATCTTAATCATAAACTCTATTTTGATCTTGTTTGTAAACTTGGTCTTCAATCTTGATATTGTTTTTGATATTGATATTAATCTTATTCTCATTCTTAATTATAACATTGATCTTATTCTTGATAATTATGTTCATTTTCATTTTTATCTCAGTTTTGATCTCAGATTTCAGTTTTAATCTTATAATCTTCAATTTTATCTTGCTCCTAATATTCATCTTAAACTCGATTTTGATCTATGTGGTAATATTGATTTTCAATCTTGATATTAATATTTAAATTTATCTTGATCTTTTAATGATGAGGATGTTGATCTTGATTATGATCCATATTTGATGTTTATCATTTTGCAATCTTAATATAATATTGATTTTGTTCATGATTATGATGTTGATCTTCATTTTAATCATGATTTCAAACTTCATCTTATGATATTTATCTTTATCTTCTTTTTAATCTAAATCTTAAACTCGATTTTGATGTTGTTTGTAAACTTGGTCTTCAATCATGATGTTGTTATTGATATTGATATTGCTCTAATAATGATGAAAATTTTGAACTCGATTATGTTCTTTAATTGTTATTAATCTTATTCTCATTCTTAATTATCACATTGATCTTATTCTGTTATTAATCTTATTCTCATTCTTAATTACAACATTTATCTTATTCTTGATAATTATCTTCATCTTCATTTTGATCTCAGTTTTGATCTCAGATTTCAGTTTAATATTATAATCTTCAACTTTATCTTGCTCCTAATATTCATCTTAAACTCGATTTTGATCTCCGTGGTAATATTGATTTTGAATCTTGATATTAATATTTATATTTATCTTGATCTTTTAATGATGAGGATGTTGAATTTGATTATGATCCATATTTGATGTTTATCATTTTGCAATCTTAATATAATATTGATTTTGTTCATGATTATGATCTTGATCTTCATTTTAATCATGATTTCAAACTTCATCTTATGATATTTATCTTTATCTTCTTTTTAATCTAAATCTTAAACTCGATTTTGATCTTGTTTGTAAACTTGGTCTTCAATCTTAATATTGTTATTGATATTGATATTGATCTAATAATGATGAAAATTTTTAACTCGATTATGATCTCTAATTGTTATTAATCTTATTCTCATTCTTAATTACAACATTGATCTTATTCTTGATAATTATCTTCATCTTCATTTTGATCTCAGTTTTGATCTCAGATTTTAGTTTTAATCTTATAATCTTCATCTTTATCTTGCTCCTAATATTCATCTTAAACTCGATTTTGATCTCCGTGGTAATATTGATTTTCAATCTTGATATTAATATTTATATTTATCTTGATCTTTTAATGATGAGGATGTTGATCTTGATTATGATCCAATATTGATGTTTATCATTTTGCAATCTTAATTTAATATTGATTTTGTTCATGATCATGATGTTGATCTTGATTTTAATCATGATTTCAATCTTCATCTTATGATATTCATCTTTATCTTCTTTTTAATCTTAATCTTAAACTCGATTTTGATCTTGTTTGTAAACTTGGTCTTCAATCTTGATGTTGTTATTGATATTGATATTGATCTAATAATGATGAAAATTTTGAACTCTATTATGTTCTTTAATTGTTATTAATCTTATTCTCATTCTTAATTATAACATTGATCTTATTCTTGATAATTATGTTCATTTTCAGTTTTATCTCAGTTTTGATCTCAAATTTCAGTTTTAATCTTATAATCTTCAAGTTTATCTTGCTCCTAATATTCATCTTAAACTCGATTTTGTTCTATGTGGTAATATTGATTTTCAATCTTGATATTAATATTTATATTTATCTTGATCTTTTAATGATGAGAATGTTGATCCTGATTATGATCCATATTTGATGTTTATCATTTTGCAATCTTAATTTAATATTGATTTTGTTCATGATTATGATGTTGATCTTCATTTTAATCAAGATTTTAAACTTCATCTTATGATATTTATCTTTATCTTCTTTTTAATCTTAATCTTAAACTCGATTTTGATCTTGTTTGTAAACTTGGTCTTCAATCTTGATATTGATATTGATCTAATAATGATGAAAATTTTTAACTCGATTATGATCTTTAATTGTTATTAATCTTATTCTCATTCTTAATTACAACATTGATCTTATTCTTGATAATTATCTTCATCTTCATTTTGATCTCAGTTTTGATCTCAGATTTCAGTTTTAATCTTATAATCTTCATCTTTATCTTGCTCCTAATATTCATCTTAAACTCGATTTTGATCTCCGTTGTAATATTGATTTTCAATCTTGATATTAATATTTATATTTATATTGATCTTTTAATGATGAGGATGTTGATCTTGATTATGATCCAATATTGATGTTTATCATTTTGCAATCTTAATTTAATATTGATTTTGTTCATGATCATGATGTTGATCTTGATTGTAATCATGATTTCAATCTTCATCTTATGATATTCATCTTTATCTTCTTTTTAATCTTAATCTTAAACTCGATTTTGATCTTGTTTGTAAACTTGGTCTTCAATCTTGATATTGTTATTGATATTGATATTGATCTAATAATGATGAAAATTTTGAACTCTATTATGTTCTTTAATTGTTATTAATCTTATTCTCATTCTTAATTATAACATTGATCTTATTCTTGATAATTATGTTCATTTTCATTTTTATCTCAGTTTTGATCTCAGATTTCAGTTTGAATCTTATAATCTTCAACTTTATCTTGCTCCTAATATTCATCTTAAAATCGATTTTGATCTATGTGGTAATATTGATTTTCAATCTTGATATTAATATTTATATTTTATCTTGATCTTTTAATGATGAGGATGTTGATCCTGATTATGATCCATATTTGATGTTTATCATTTTGCAATCTTAATTTAATATTGATTTTGTTCATGATTATGATGTTGATCTTCATTTTAATCATGATTGCAAACTTCATCTTATGATATTTATCTTTATCTTCTTTTTAATTTTAATCTTAAACTCGATTTTGATCTTGTTTGTAAACTTGGCCTTCAATCTTGATATTGATATTGATCTAATAATGATGAAAATTTTTAACTCGATTATGATCTTTAATTGTTATTAATCTTATTCTCATTCTTAATTGCAACATTGATCTTATTCTTGATAATTATCTTCATCTTCATTTTGATCTCAGTTTTGATCTCAGATTTCAGTTTTAATCTTATAATCTTCATCTTTATCTTGCTCCTAATATTCATCTTAAACTCGATTTTGATCTCCGTTGTAATATTGATTTTCAATCTTGATATTAATATTTATATTTATCTTGATCTTTTAATGATGAGGATGTTGATCTTGATTATGATCCAATATTGATGTTTATCATTTTGCAATCTTAATTTAATATTGATTTTGTTCATGATCATGATGTTGATCTTGATTTTAATCATGATTTCAATCTTCATCTTATGATATTCATCTTTATCTTCTTTTTAATCTTAATCTTAAACTCGATTTTGATCTTGTTTGTAAACTTGGTCTTCAATCTTGATGTTGTTATTGATATTGATATTGATCTAATAATGATGAAAATTTTGAACTCGATTATGTTCTTTAATTGTTATTAATCTTATTCTCATTCTTAATTATAACATTGATCTTATTCTTGATAATTATGTTCATTTTCAGTTTTATCTCAGTTTTGATCTCAAATTTCAGTTTTAATCTTATAATCTTCAAGTTTATCTTGCTCCTAATATTCATCTTAAACTCGATATTCTTCTATGTGGTAATATTGATTTTCAATCTTGATATTAATATTTATATTTATCTTGATCTTTTAATGATGAGAATGTTGATCCTGATTATGATCCATATTTGATGTTTATCATTTTGCAATCTTAATTTAATATTGATTTTGTTCATGATTATGATGTTGATCTTCATTTTAATCAAGATTTCAAACTTCATCTTATGATATTTATCTTTATCTTCTTTTTAATCTTAATCTTAAACTCGATTTTGATCTTGTTTGTAAACTTGGTCTTCAATCTTGATATTGATATTGATCTAATAATGATGAAAATTTTTAACTCGATTATGATCTTTAATTGTTATTAATCTTATTCTCATTCTTAATTACAACATTGATCTTATTCTTGATAATTATCTTCATCTTCATTTTGATCTCAGTTTTGATCTCAGATTTCAGTTTTAATCTTATAATCTTCATCTTTATCTTGCTCCTAATATTCATCTTAAACTCGATTTTGATCTCCGTTGTAATATTGATTTTCAATCTTGATATTAATATTTATATTTATCTTGATCTTTTAATGATGAGGATGTTGATCTTGATTATGATCCAATATTGATGTTTATCATTTTGCAATCTTAATTTAATATTGATTTTGTTCATGATCATGATGTTGATCTTGATTGTAATCATGATTTCAATCTTCATCTTATGATATTCATCTTTATCTTCTTTTTAATCTTAATCTTAAACTCGATTTTGATCTTGTTTGTAAACTTGGTCTTCAATCTTGATATTGTTATTGATATTGATATTGATCTAATAATGATGAAAATTTTGAACTCTATTATGTTTTTTAATTGTTATTAATCTTATTCTCATTCTTAATTATAACATTGATCTTATTCTTGATAATTATGTTCATTTTCATTTTTATCTCAGTTTTGATCTCAGATTTCAGTTTGAATCTTATAATCTTCAACTTTATCTTGCTCCTAATATTCATCTTAAAATCGATTTTGATCTATGTAATATTGATTTTCAATCTTGATATTAATATTTATATTTATCTTGATCTTTTAATGATGAGGATGTTGATCCTGATTATGATCCATATTTGATGTTTATCATTTTGCAATCTTAATTTAATATTGATTTTGTTCATGATTATGATGTTGATCTTCATTTTAATCATGATTTCAAACTTCATCTTATGATATTTATCTTTATCTTCTTTTTAATCTTAATCTTAAACTCGATTTTGATCTTGTTTGTAAACTTGGCCTTCAATCTTGATATTGATATTGATCTAATAATGATGAAAATTTTTAACTCGATTATGATCTTTAATTGTTATTAATCTTATTCTCATTCTTAATTGCAACATTGATCTTATTCTTGATAATTATCTTCATCTTCATTTTGATCTCAGTTTTGATCTCAGATTTCAGTTTTAATCTTATAATCTTCATCTTTATCTTGCTCCTAATATTCATCTTAAACTCGATTTTGATCTCCGTTGTAATATTGATTTTCAATCTTGATATTAATATTTATATTTATCTTGATCTTTTAATGATGAGGATGTTGATCTTGATTATGATCCAATATTGATGTTTATCATTTTGCAATCTTAATTTAATATTGATTTTGTTCATGATCATGATGTTGATCTTGATTTTAATCATGATTTCAATCTTCATCTTATGATATTCATCTTTATCTTCTTTTTAATCTTAATCTTAAACTCGATTTTGATCTTGTTTGTAAACTTGGTCTTCAATCTTGATATTGTTATTGATATTGATATTGATCTAATAATGATGAAAATTTTGAACTCTATTATGTTCTTTAATTGTTATTAATCTTATTCTCATTCTTAATTATAACATTGATCTTATTCTTGATAATTATGTTCATTTTTATCTCAGTTTTGATCTCAGATTTCAGTTTTAATCTTATAATCTTCAATTTTATCTTACTCCTAATATTCATCTTAAACTCGATTTTGATCTATGTGGTAATATTGATTTTCAATCTTGATATTAATATTTATATTTATCTTGATCTTTTAATGATCAGGATGTTGATCCTGATTATGATCCATATTTGATGTTTATCATTTTGCAATCTTAATTTAATATTGATTTTGTTCATGATTATGATGTTGATCTTCATTTTAATCATGATTTCAAACTTCATCTTATGATATTTATCTTTATCTTCATTTTAATCTTAATCTTAAACTCGATTTTGATCTTGTTTGTAAACTTGGCCTTCAATCTTGATATTGATATTGATCTAATAATGATGAAAATTTTTAACTCGATTATGATCTTTAATTGTTATTAATCTTATTCTCATTCTTAATTGCAACATTGATCTTATTCTTGATAATTATCTTCATCTTCATTTTGATCTCAGTTTTGATCTCAGATTTCAGTTTTAATCTTATAATCTTCATCTTTATCTTGCTCCTAATATTCATCTTAAACTCGATTTTGATCTCCGTTGTAATATTGATTTTCAATCTTGATATTAATATTTATATTTATCTTGATCTTTTAATGATGAGGATGTTGATCTTGATTATGATCCAATATTGATGTTTATCATTTTGCAATCTTAATTTAATATTGATTTTGTTCATGATCATGATGTTGATCTTGATTTTAATCATGATTTCAATCTTCATCTTATGATATTCATCTTTATCTTCTTTTTAATCTTAATCTTAAACTCGATTTTGATCTTGTTTGTAAACTTGGTCTTCAATCTTGATATTGTTATTGATATTGATATTGATCTAATAATGATGAAAATTTTGAACTCTATTATGTTCTTTAATTGTTATTAATCTTATTCTCATTCTTAATTATAACATTGATCTTATTCTTGATAATTATGTTCATTTTTATCTCAGTTTTGATCTCAAATTTCAGTTTTAATCTTATAATCTTCGACTTTATCTTGCTCCTAATATTCATCTTAAACTCGATTTTGATCTATGTGGTAATATTGATTTTCAATCTTGATATTAATATTTAAATTTATCTTGATCTTTTAATGATGAGGATGTTGATCTTAATTATGATCCATATTTGATGTTTATCATTTTGCAATCTTAATATAATATTCATTTTGTTCATGATTATGATGTTGATCTTCATTTTAATCATGATTTCAAACTTCATCTTATGATATTTATCTTTATCTTCTTTTTAATCTAAATCTTAAACTCGATTTTGATCTTGTTTGTAAACTTGGTCTTCAATCTTGATATTGTTATTGATATTGATATTGATCTAATAATGATGAAAATTTTGAACTCTATTATGTTCTTTAATTGTTATTAAAGAAATTCTCATTCTTAATTATAACATTGATCTTATTCTTGATAATTATGTTCATTTTCATTTTTATCTCAGTTTTGATCTCAGATTTCAGTTTGAATCTTATAATCTTCAACTTTATCTTGCTCCTAATATTCATCTTAAAATCGATTTTGATCTATGTGGTAATATTGATTTTCAATCTTGATATTAATATTTATATTTATCTTGATCTTTTAATGATGAGGATGTTGATCCTGATTATGATCCATATTTGATGTTTATCATTTTGCAATCTTAATTTAATATTGATATTGTTCATGATTATGATGTTGATCTTCATTTTAATCATGATTTCAAACTTCATCTTATGATATTTATCTTTATCTTCTTTTTAATCTTAATCTTAAACTCGATTTTGATCTTGTTTGTAAACTTGGCCTTCAATCTTGATATTGATATTGATCTAATAATGATGAAAATTTTTAACTCAATTATGATCTTTAATTGTTATTAATCTTATTCTCATTCTTAATTGCAACATTGATCTTATTCTTGATAATTATCTTCATCTTCATTTTGATCTCAGTTTTGATCTCAGATTTCAGTTTTAATCTTATAATCTTCATCTTTATCTTGCTCCTAATATTCATCTTAAACTCGATTTTGATCTCCGTTGTAATATTGATTTTCAATCTTGATATTAATATTTATATTTATCTTGATCTTTTAATGATGAGGATGTTGATCTTGATTATGATCCAATATTGATGTTTATCATTTTGCAATCTTAATTTAATATTGATTTTGTTCATGATCATGATGTTGATCTTGATTTTAATCATGATTTCAATCTTCATCTTATGATATTCATCTTTATCTTCTTTTTAATCTTAATCTTAAACTCGATTTTGATCTTGTTTGTAAACTTGGTCTTCAATCTTGATATTGTTATTGATATTGATATTGATCTAATAATGATGAAAATTTTGAACTCTATTATGTTCTTTAATTGTTATTAATCTTATTCTCATTCTTAATTATAACATTGATCTTATTCTTGATAATTATGTTCATTTTCATTTTTATCTCAGTTTTGATCTCAGATTTCAGTTTTAATCTTATAATCTTCAATTTTATCTTACTCCTAATATTCATCTTAAACTCGATTTTGATCTATGTGGTAATATTGATTTTCAATCTTGATATTAATATTTATATTTATCTTGATCTTTTAATGGTCAGGATGTTGATCTTGATTATGATCCATATTTGATGTTTATCATTTTGCAATCTTAATTTAATATTGATTTTGTTCATGATTATGATGTTGATCTTCATTTTAATCATGATTTCATACTTCATCTTATGATATTTATCTTTATCTTTTTTTAATCTTAATCTTAAACTCGATATTGATCTTGTTTGTAAACTTGGTCTTCAATCTTGATATTGTTATTGATATTGATATTGATCTAATAATGATGAAAATTTTGAACTCGATTATGTTCTTTAATTGTTATTAATCTTATTCTCATTCTTAATTATCACATTTATCTTATTCTTGATAATTATGTTCATTTTCATTTTTATCTCAGTTTTGATCTCAGATTTCAGTTTTAATCTTATAATCTTCAATTTTATCTTGCTCCTAATATTCATCTTAAACTCGATTTTGATTTATGTGGTAATATTGATTTTCAATCTTGATATTAATATTTATATTTCTCTTGATCTTTTAATGATGAGGATGTTGATCTTGATTATGATCTATATTTTATGTTTATCATTTTGCAATCTTAATATAATATTGATTTTGTTCATGATTATGATGTTGATCTTCATTTTAATCATTATTTCAAACTTCATCTTATGATATTTATCTTTATCTTCTTTTTAATCTTAATCTTAAACTCGATTTTGATCTTGTTTGTAAACTTGGTCTTCAATCTTGATATTGTTATTGATATTGATATTGATCAAATAATGATGAAAATTTTGAACTCGAATATGTTCTTTAATTGTTATTAATCTTATTCTCATTCTTAATTATAACATTGATCTTATTCTTGATAATTATGTTCATTTTCATTTTAATCTCAATTTTGATCTCAGATTTCAGTTTTAATCTTATAATCTTCAATTTTATCTTGCTCCTAATATTCATCTTAAACTCGATTTTGATATATGTGGTAATATTGATTTTCAATCTTGATATTAATATTTATATTTATCTTGATCTTTTAATGATGAGGAAGTAGATCTTGATTATGATCCATATTTTATGTTTATCATTTTGCAATCTTAATATAATATTGAATTTGTTCATGATTATGATGTTGATCTTCGTTTTAATCATGATTTCAAACTTCATCTTATGATATTTATCTTTATCTTCTTTTTAATCTTAATCTTAAACTCGATTTTGTTCTTGTTTGTAAACTTGGTCTTCAATCTTGATATTGTTATTGATATTGATATTGATCTAATATGATGAAAATTTTAAACTCGATTATGTTCTTTAACTGTTATTAATCTTATTCTCATTCTTAATTATAACATTGATCTGATTCTTGATAATTATGTTCATTTTCATTTTTATCTCAGTTTTGATCTCATATTTCAATTTGAATCTTATAATCTTCAATTTTATCTTGCTCCTAATATTCATCTTAAACACGATTTTGATCTATGTGGTAATATTGATTTTCAATCTTGATATTAATATTTATATTTATCTTGATCTTTTAATGATGAGGATGTTGATCTTGATTATGATCCATATTTGATGTTTATCATTTTGCAATCTTAATATAATATTGATTTTGTTCATGATTATGATGTTGATCTTCATTTTAATCATGATTTCATACTTCATCTTATGATATTTATCTTTATCTTCTTTTTAATCTTAATCTTAAATTCGATATTGATCTTTTTTGTAAACTTGGTCTTCAATCTTGATATTGTTATTGACATTGATATTGATCTAATAATGATGAAAATTTTGAACTTGATTATGTTCTTTAATTGTTATTAATCTTATTCTCATTCTTAATTATAACATTGATCTTATTCTTGATAATTATGTTCATTTTCATTTTTATCTCAGTTTTGATCTCAGATTTCAGTTTTAATCTTATAATCTTCAATTTTATCTTACTCCTAATATTCATCTTAAACTCGATTTTGATCTATGTGGTAATATTGATTTTCAATCTTGATATTAATATTTATATTTATCTTGTTCTTTTAATGATCAGGATGTTGATCTTGATTATGATCCATATTTGATGTTTATCATTTTGCAATCTTAATTTAATATTGATTTTGTTCATGATTATGATGTTGATCTTCATTTTAATCATGATTTCAAACTTCATCTTATGATATTTATTTTTATCTTCTTTTTAATCTTAATCTTAAACTCGATTTTGATCTTGTTTGTAAACTTGGTCTTCAATCTTGATATTGTTATTGATATTGATATTGATCTAATAATGATGAAAATTTTTAACTCGATTTTGATATTTGATTGTTATTAATCTTATTCTCATTCTTAATTACAACATTGATCTTATTCTTGATAGTTATCTTCATCTTCATTTTGATCTCAGTTTTGATCTCAGATTTCAGTTTTAATCTTATAATCTTCATCTTTATCTTGCTCCTAATATTCATCTTAAACTCGATTTTGATCTCCGTGGTAATATTGATTTTCAATCTTGATATTAATATTTATATTTACCTTGATCTTTTATTGATGAGGATGTTGATCTTGATTATGATCCATATTTGATGTTTATCATTTTGCAATCTTAATTTAATATTGATTTTGTTCATGATCATGATGTTGATCTTGATTTTAATCATGATTTTAATCTTCATCTTATGATATTCATCTTTATCTTCTTTTTAATCTTAATCTTAAACGCGATTTTGATCTTGTTTGTAAACTTGGTCTTCAATCTTGATATTGTTATTGATATTGATATTGATCTAATAATGATGAAAATTTTTAACTCGATTTTGATATTTGATTGTTATTAATCTTATTCTCATTCTTAATTACAACATTGATCTTATTCTTGATAGTTATCTTCATCTTCATTTTGATCTCAGTTTTGATCTCAGATTTCAGTTTTAATCTTATAATCTTCAATTTTATCTTGCTCCTAATATTCATATTAAACTCGATTTTGATCTATGTGGTAATATTGATTTTCAATCTTGATATTAATATTTATATTTCTCTTGATCTTTTAATGATGAGGATGTTGATCTTGATTATGATCCATATTTGATGTTTATCATTTTGCAATCTTAATATAATGTTCATTTTGTTCATGATTATGATGTTGATCTTTATTTTAATCATGATTTCAATCTTAATCTTATGATATTCATCTTTATCTTCTTTTTAATCTTAATCTTAAACGCGATTTTGATCTTGTTTGTAAACTTGGTCTTCAATCTTGATATTGTTATTGATATTGATATTGATCTAATAATGATGAAAATTTTGAACTCGATAATGTTCTTTAATTGTTATTAATCTTATTCTCATTCTTAATTATAATATTGATCTTATTCTTGATAATTATGTTCATTTTCATTTTTATCTCAATTTTGATCTCAGATTTCAGTTTGAATCTTATAATCTTCAACTTTATCTTGCTCCTAATATTCATCTTACACTCGATTTTGATCTATGTGGTAATATTGATTTTCAATCTTGATATTAATATTCATATTTATCTTGATCTTTTAATGATCAGGATGTTGATCTTAATTATGATCCATATTTGATGTTTATCATTTTGCAATCTTAATTTAATATTGATTTTGTTCATGATTATGATGTTGATCTTCATTTTAATCATGATTTCATACTTAATCTTATGATATTTATCTTTATCTTCTTTTTAATCTTAATCTTAAACTCGATTTTGATCTTGTTTGTAAACTTGGTCTTCAATCTTGATATTGTTATTGATATTGATATTGATCTAATAATGATGAAAATTTTGAACTCGATTATGTTCTTTAATTGTTATTAATCTTATTCTCATTCTTAATTATCACATTTATCTTATTCTTGATAATTATGTTCATTTTCATTTTTATCTCAGTTTTGATCTCAGATTTCAGTTTTAATCTTATAATCTTCAATTTTATCTTGCTCCTAATATTCATATTAAACTCGATTTTGATCTATGTGGTAATATTGATTTTCAATCTTGATATTAATATTTATATTTCTCTTGATCTTTTAATGATGAGGATGTTGATCTTGATTATGATCCATATTTGATGTTTATCATTTTGCAATCTTAATATAATGTTCATTTTGTTCATGATTATGATGTTGATCTTTATTTTAATCATGATTTCAAACTTCATCTTATGATATTTATCTTTATCTTCTTTTTAACCTGAATCTTAAATTCGATTTTGATCTTGTTTGTAAACTTGGTCTTCAATCTCGATATTGTTATTGATATTGATATTGATCTAATAATGATGAAAATTTTGAACTCGATAATGTTCTTTAATTGTTATTAATCTTATTCTCATTCTTAATTATAATATTGATCTTATTCTTGATAATTATGTTCATTTTCATTTTTATCTCAATTTTGATCTCACATTTCAGTTTGAATCTTATAATCTTCAACTTTATCTTACTCCTAATATTCATCTTAAACTCGATTTTGACCTATGTGGTAATATTGATTTTCAATCTTGATATTGTTATTGACATTGATATTGATCTAATAATGATGAAAATTTTGAACTTGATTATGTTCTTTAATTGTTATTAATCTTATTCTCATTCTTAATTATAACATTGATCTTATTCTTGATAATTATGTTCATTTTCATTTTTATCTCAGTTTTGATCTCAGATTTCAGTTTGAATCTTATAATCTTCAATTTTATCTTACTCCTAATATTCATCTTAAACTCGATTTTGATCTATGTGGTAATATTGATTTTCAATCTTGATATTAATATTTATATTTATCTTGTTCTTTTAATGATCAGGATGTTGATCTTGATTATGATCCATATTTGATGTTTATCATTTTGCAATCTTAATTTAATATTGATTTTGTTCATGATTATGATGTTGATCTTCATTTTAATCATGATTTCAAACTTCATCTTATGATATTTATTTTTATCTTCTTTTTAATCTTAATCTTAAACTCGATTTTGATCTTGTTTGTAAACTTGGTCTTCAATCTTGATATTGTTATTGATATTGATATTGATCTAATAATGTTGAAAATTTTTAACTCGATTATGATATTTGATTGTTATTAATCTTATTCTCATTCTTAATTACAACATTGATCTTATTCTTGATAGTTATCTTCATCTTCATTTTGATCTCAGTTTTGATCTCAGATTTCAGTTTTAATCTTATAATCTTCATCTTTATCTTGCTCCTAATATTCATCTTAAACTCGATTTTGATCTCCATGGTAATATTGATTTTCAATCTTGATATTAATATTAATATTTATCTTGATCTTTTATTGATGAGGATGTTGATCTTGATTATGATCCATATTTGATGTTTATCATTTTGCAATCTTAATTTAATATTGATTTTGTTCATGATCATGATGTTGATCTTGATTTTAATCATGATTTCAATCTTCATCTTATGATATTCATCTTTATCTTCTTTTTAATCTTAATCTTAAACTCGATTTTAATCTTGTTTGTAAACTTGGTCTTCAATCTTGATATTGTTATTGATATTGATATTGATCTAATAATGATGAAAATTTTGAACTCGATAATGTTCTTTAATTGTTATTAATCTTATTCTCATTCTTAATTATAATATTGATCTTATTCTTGATAATTATGTTCATTTTCATTTTTATCTCAATTTTGATCTCAGATTTCAGTTTGAATCTTATAATCTTCAACTTTATCTTGCTCCTAATATTCATCTTACACTCGATTTTGATCTATGTGGTAATATTGATTTTCAATCTTGATATTAATATTTAAATTTATGTTGATCTTTTAATGATCAGGATGTTGATCTTGATTATGATCCATATTTGATGTTTATCATTTTGCAATCTTAATTTAATATTGATTTTGTTTATGATTATGATGTTGATCTTCATTTTAATCATGATTTCAAACTTCATCTTATGATATTTATTTTTATCTTCTTTTTAATCTTAATCTTAAACTCGATTTTGATCTTGTTTGTAAACTTGGTCTTCAATCTTGATATTGTTATTGATATTGATATTGATCTAATAATGATGAAAATTTTTAACTCGATTATGATATTTGATTGTTATTAATCTTATTCTCATTCTTAATTACAACATTGATCTTATTCTTGATAGTTATCTTCATCTTCATTTTGATCTCAGTTTTGATCTCAGATTTCAGTTTTAATCTTATAATCTTCATCTTAATCTTGCTCCTAATATTCATCTTAAACTCGATTTTGATCTCCGTGGTAATATTGATTTTCAATCTTGATATTAATATTTATATTTATCTTGATCTTTCAATGATGAGGATGTTGATCTTGATTATGATCCATATTTGATGTTTATCATTTTGCAATCTTAATATAATATTCATTTTGTTCATGATTATGATGTTGATCTTCATTTTAATCATGATTTCAAACTTCATCTTATGATATTTATCTTTATCTTTTTTTAATCTGAATCTTAAATTCGATTTTGATCTTGTTTGTAAACTTGGTCTTCAATCTTGATATTGTTATTGATATTGATATTGATCTAATAATGATGAAAATTTTCAACTCGATAATGTTCTTTAATTGTTATTAATCTTATTCTCTTTCTTAATTATAATATTGATCTTATTCTTGATAATTATGTTCATTTTCGTTTTTATCTCAATTTTGATCTCAGATTTCAGTTTGAATCTTATAATCTTCAACTTTATCTTGCTCCTAATATTCATCTTACACTCGATTTTGATCTATGTGGTAATATTGATTTTCAATCTTGATATTAATATTCATATTTATGTTGATCTTTTAATGATCAGGATGTTGATCTTGATTATGATCCATATTTGATGTTTATCATTTTGCAATCTTAATTTAATATTGATTTTGTTCATGATTATGATGTTGATCTTCATTTTAATCATGATTTCAAACTTCATCTTATGATATTTATTTTTATCTTCTTTTTAATCTTAATCTTAAACTCGATTTTGATCTTGTTTGTAAACTTGGTCTTCAATCTTGATATTGTTATTGATATTGATATTGATCTAATAATGATGAAAATTTTTAACTCGATTATGATATTTGATTGTTATTAATCTTATTCTCATTCTTAATTACAACATTGATCTTATTCTTGATAGTTATCTTCATCTTCATTTTGATCTCAGTTTTGATCTCAGATTTCAGTTTTAATCTTATAATCTTCATCTTAATCTTGCTCCTAATATTCATCTTAAACTCGATTTTGATCTCCGTGGTAATATTGATTTTCAATCTTGATATTAATATTTATATTTATCTTGATCTTTCAATGATGAGGATGTTGATCTTGATTATGATCCATATTTGATGTTTATCATTTTGCAATCTTAATATAATATTCATTTTGTTCATGATTATGATGTTGATCTTCATTTTAATCATGATTTCAAACTTCATCTTATGATATTTATCTTTATCTTTTTTTAATCTGAATCTTAAATTCGATTTTGATCTTGTTTGTAAACTTGGTCTTCAATCTTGATATTGTTATTGATATTGATATTGATCTAATAATGATGAAAATTTTCAACTCGATAATGTTCTTTAATTGTTATTAATCTTATTCTCTTTCTTAATTATAATATTGATCTTATTCTTGATAATTATGTTCATTTTCGTTTTTATCTCAATTTTGATCTCAGATTTCAGTTTGAATCTTATAATCTTCAACTTTATCTTGCTCCTAATATTCATCTTACACTCGATTTTGATCTATGTGGTAATATTGATTTTCAATCTTGATATTAATATTCATATTTATGTTGATCTTTTAATGATCAGGATGTTGATCTTGATTATGATCCATATTTGATGTTTATCATTTTGCAATCTTAATTTAATATTGATTTTGTTCATGATTATGATGTTGATCTTCATTTTAATCATGATTTCAAACTTCATCTTATGATATTTATTTTTATCTTCTTTTTAATCTTAATCTTAAACTCGATTTTGATCTTGTTTGTAAACTTGGTCTTCAATCTTGATATTGTTATTGATATTGATATTGATCTAATAATGATGAAAATTTTTAACTCGATTATGATATTTGATTGTTATTAATCTTATTCTCATTCTTAATTACAACATTGATCTTATTCTTGATAGTTATCTTCATCTTCATTTTGATCTCAGTTTTGATCTCAGATTTCAGTTTTAATCTTATAATCTTCATCTTAATCTTGCTCCTAATATTCATCTTAAACTCGATTTTGATCTCCGTGGTAATATTGATTTTCAATCTTGATATTAATATTTATATTTATCTTGATCTTTCAATGATGAGGATGTTGATCTTGATTATGATCCATATTTGATGTTTATCATTTTGCAATCTTAATATAATATTCATTTTGTTCATGATTATGATGTTGATCTTCATTTTAATCATGATTTCAAACTTCATCTTATGATATTTATCTTTATCTTTTTTTAATCTGAATCTTAAATTCGATTTTGATCTTGTTTGTAAACTTGGTCTTCAATCTTGATATTGTTATTGATATTGATATTGATCTAATAATGATGAAAATTTTCAACTCGATAATGTTCTTTAATTGTTATTAATCTTATTCTCTTTCTTAATTATAATATTGATCTTATTCTTGATAATTATGTTCATTTTCGTTTTTATCTCAATTTTGATCTCAGATTTCAGTTTGAATCTTATAATCTTCAACTTTATCTTGCTCCTAATATTCATCTTACACTCGATTTTGATCTATGTGGTAATATTGATTTTCAATCTTGATATTAATATTCATATTTATCTTGATCTTTTAATGATCAGGATGTTGATCTTGATTATGATCCATATTTGATGTTTATCATTTTGCAATCTTAATTTAATATTGATTTTGTTCATGATTATGATGTTGATCTTCATTTTAATCATGATTTCAAACTTCATCTTATGATATTTATTTTTATCTTCTTTTTAATCTTAATCTTAAACTCGATTTTGATCTTGTTTGTAAACTTGGTCTTCAATCTTGATATTGTTATTGATATTGATATTGATCTAATAATGATGAAAATTTTTAACTCGATTATGATATTTGATTGTTATTAATCTTATTCTCATTCTTAATTACAACATTGATCTTATTCTTGATAGTTATCTTCATCTTCATTTTGATCTCAGTTTTGATCTCAGATTTCAGTTTTAATCTTATAATCTTCATCTTAATCTTGCTCCTAATATTCATCTTAAACTCGATTTTGATCTCCGTGGTAATATTGATTTTCAATCTTGATATTAATATTTATATTTATCTTGATCTTTCAATGATGAGGATGTTGATCTTGATTATGATCCATATTTGATGTTTATCATTTTGCAATCTTAATATAATATTCATTTTGTTCATGATTATGATGTTGATCTTCATTTTAATCATGATTTCAAACTTCATCTTATGATATTTATCTTTATCTTTTTTTAATCTGAATCTTAAATTCGATTTTGATCTTGTTTGTAAACTTGGTCTTCAATCTTGATATTGTTATTGATATTGATATTGATCTAATAATGATGAAAATTTTCAACTCGATAATGTTCTTTAATTGTTATTAATCTTATTCTCTTTCTTAATTATAATATTGATCTTATTCTTGATAATTATGTTCATTTTCATTTTTATCTCAATTTTGATCTCAGATTTCAGTTTGAATCTTATAATCTTCAACTTTATCTTGCTCCTAATATTCATCTTACACTTGATTTTGATCTATGTGGTAATATTGATTTTCAATCTTGATATTAATATTAATATTTCTCTTGATCTTTTAATGATGAGGATGTTGATCTTGATTATGATCCACATTTGATGTTTATCATTTTGCAGTCTTAATATAATATTCATTTTGTTCATGATTATGATGTTGATCTTCATTTTAATCATGATTTCAAACTTCATCTTATGATATTTATCTTTATCTTCTTTTTAATCTGAATCTTAAATTCGATTTTGATCTTGTTTGTAAACTTGGTCTTCAATCTTGATATTGTTATTGATATTGATATTGATCTAATAATGATGAAAATTTTCAACTCGATAATGTTCTTTAATTGTTATTAATCTTATTCTCATTCTTAATTATAATATTGATTTTATTCTTGATAATTATGTTCATTTTTATTTTTATCTCAATTTTGATCTCAGATTTCAGTTTGAATCTTATAATCTTCAACTTTATCTTGCTCCTAATATTCATCTTACACTCTATTTTGATCTATGTGGTAATATTGATTTTCAATCTTGATATTAATATTTATATTTCTCTTGATCTTTTAATGATGAGGATGTTGATCTTGATTATGATCCATATTTGATGTTTATCATTTTGCAATCTTAATATAATATTCATTTTGTTCATGATTATGATGTTGATCTTCATTTTAATCATGATTTCAAACTTCATCTTATGATATTTATCTTTATCTTCTTTTTAATCTGAATCTTAAATTCGATTTTGATCTTGTTTGTAAACTTGGTCTTCAATCTTGATATTGTTATTGATATTGATATTGATCTAATAATGATGAAAATTTCGAACTCGATAATGTTCTTTAATTGTTATTAATCTTATTCTCATTCTTAATTATAATACTGATCTTATTCTTGATAATTATGTTCATTTTCATTTTTATCTCAATTTTGATCTCAGATTTCATTTTGAATCTTATAATCTTCAACTTTATCTTGCTCCTAATATTCATCTTACACTCGATTTTGATCTATGTGGTAATATTGATTTTCAATCTTGATATTAATATTTATATTTATCTTGATCTTTTAATCATCAGGATGTTGATCTTGATTATGATCCATATTTGATGTTTATCATTTTGCAATCTTAATTTAATATTGATTTTGTTCATGATTATGATGTTGATCTTCATTTTAATCATGATTTCAAACTTCATCTTATTATATTTATCTTTATCTTCTTTTTAATCTTAATCTTAAACTCGATTTTGATCTTGTTTGTAAACTTGGTCTTCAATCTTGATATTGTTATTGATATTGATATTGATCTAATAATGATGAAAATTTTTAACTCGATTATGATATTTGATTGTTATTAATCTTATTCTCATTCTTAATTACAACATTGATCTTATTCTTGATAGTTATCTTCATCTTCATTTTGATCTCAGTTTTGATCTCAGATTTCAGTTTTAATCTTATAATCTTCATCTTTATCTTGCTCCTAATATTCATCTTAAACTCGATTTTGATCTATGTGGTAATATTGATTTTCAATCTTGATATTAATATTTATATTTATCTTGATCTTTTAATGATCAGGATGTTGATCTTGATTATGATCCATATTTGATGTTTATCATTTTGAAATCTTAATTTAATATTGATTTTGTTCATGATTATGATGTTGATCTTCATTTTAATCATGATTTCAAACTTCATCTTATTATATTTATCTTTATCTTCTTTTTAATCTTAATCTTAAACTCGATTTTGATCTTGTTTGTAAACTTGGTCTTCAATCTTGATATTGTTATTGATATTGATATTGATCTAATAATGATGAAAATTTTTAACTCGATTATGATATTTGATTGTTATTAATCTTATTCTCATTCTTAATTACAACATTGATCTTATTCTTGATAGTTATCTTCATCTTCATTTTGATCTCAGTTTTGATCTCAGATTTCAGTTTTAATCTTATAATCTTCATCTTAATCTTGCTCCTAATATTCATCTTAAACTCGATTTTGATCTCCGTGGTAATATTGATTTTCAATCTTGATATTAATATTTATATTTATCTTGATCTTTCAATGATGAGGTTGTTGATCTTGATTATGATCCATATTTGATGTTTATCATTTTGCAATCTTAATTTAATATTGATTTTGTTCATGATCATGATGTTGATCTTGATTTTAATCATGATTTCAATCTTCATCTTATGATATTCATCTTTATCTTCTTTTTAATCTTAATCTTAAACTCGATTTTAATCTTGTTTGTAAACTTGGTCTTCAATCTTGATATTGTTATTGATATTGATATTGATCTACTAATGATGAAAATTTTGAACTCGATAATGTTCTTTAATTGTTATTAATCTTATTCTCATTCTTAATTATAATATTGATCTTATTCTTGATAATTATGTTCATTTTCATTTTTATCTCAATTTTGATCTCAGATTTCAGTTTTAATCTTATAATCTTCATCTTTATCTTGCTCCTAATATTCATCTTAAACTCGATTTTGATCTCCGTGGTAATATTGATTTTCAATCTTGATATTAATATTTATATTTATCTTGATCTTTTAATGATGAGGATGTTGATCTTGATTATGATCCATATTTGATGTTTATCATTTTGCAATCTTAATTTAATATTGATTTTGTTCATGATCATGATGTTGATCTTCATTTTAATCATGATTTCAAACTTCATCTTATGATATTTATTTTTATCTTCTTTTTAATCTTAATCTTAAACTCGATTTTGATCTTGTTTGTAAACTTGGTCTTCAATCTTGATATTGTTATTGATATTGATATTGATCTAATAATGATGAAAATTTTTAACTCGATTATGATATTTGATTGTTATTAATCTTATTCTCATTCTTAATTACAACATTGATCTTATTCTTGATAGTTATCTTCATCTTCATTTTGATCTCAGTTTTGATCTCAGATTTCAGTTTTAATCTTATAATCTTCATCTTAATCTTGCTCCTAATATTCATCTTAAACTCGATTTTGATCTCCGTGGTAATATTGATTTTCAATCTTGATATTAATATTTATATTTATCTTGATCTTTCAATGATGAGGATGTTGATCTTGATTATGATCCATATTTGATGTTTATCATTTTGCAATCTTAATATAATATTCATTTTGTTCATGATTATGATGTTGATCTTCATTTTAATCATGATTTCAAACTTCATCTTATGATATTTATCTTTATCTTCTTTTTAATCTGAATCTTAAATTCGATTTTGATCTTGTTTGTAAACTTGGTCTTCAATCTTGATATTGTTATTGATATTGATATTGATCTAATAATGATGAAAATTTTCAACTCGATAATGTTCTTTAATTGTTATTAATCTTATTCTCTTTCTTAATTATAATATTGATCTTATTCTTGATAATTATGTTCATTTTCATTTTTATCTCAATTTTGATCTCAGATTTCAGTTTGAATCTTATAATCTTCAACTTTATCTTGCTCCTAATATTCATCTTACACTCGATTTTGATCTATGTGGTAATATTGATTTTCAATCTTGATATTAATATTTATATTTATCTTGATCTTTTAATGATCAGGATGTTGATCTTGATTATGATCCATATTTGATGTTTATCATTTTGCAATCTTAATTTAATATTGATTTTGTTCATGATTATGATGTTGATCTTCATTTTAATCATGATTTCAAACTTCATCTTATTATATTTATCTTTATCTTCTTTTTAATCTTAATCTTAAACTCGATTTTGATCTTGTTTGTAAATTTGGTCTTCAATCTTGATATTGTTATTGATATTGATATTGATCTAATAATGATGAAAATTTTTAACTCGATTATGATATTTGATTGTTATTAATCTTATTCTCATTCTTAATTACAACATTGATCTTATTCTTGATAGTTATCTTTATCTTCATTTTGATCTCAGTTTTGATCTCAGATTTCAGTTTTAATCTTATAATCTTCATCTTTATCTTGCTCCTAATATTCATCTTAAACTCGATTTTGATCTCCGTGGTAATATTGATTTTCAATCTTGATATTAATATTTATATTTATCTTGATCTTTTATTGATGAGGATGTTGATCTTGATTATGATCCATATTTGATGTTTATCATTTTGCAATCTTAATTTAATATTGATTTTGTTCATGATCATGATGTTGATCTTGATTTTAATCATGATTTCAATCTTCATCTTATGATATTTATCTTTATCTTCTTTTTAATCTTAATCTTAAACTCGATTTTAATCTTGTTTGTAAACTTGGTCTTCAATCTTGATATTGTTATTGATATTGATATTGATCTAATAATGATGAAAATTTTGAACTCGATAATGTTCTTTAATTGTTATTAATCTTATTCTCATTCTTAATTATAATATTGATCTTATTCTTGATAATTATGTTCATTTTCATTTTTATCTCAATTTTGATCTCAGATTTCAGTTTTAATCTTATAATCTTCATCTTTATCTTGCTCCTAATATTCATCTTAAACTCGATTTTGATCTCCGTGGTAATATTGATTTTCAATCTTGATATTAATATTTATATTTATCTTGATCTTTTAATGATGAGGATGTTGATCTTGATTATGATCCATATTTGATGTTTATCATTTTGCAATCTTAATTTAATATTGATTTTGTTCATGATCATGATGTTGATCTTCATTTTAATCATGATTTCAAACTTCATCTTATGATATTTATTTTTATCTTCTTTTTAATCTTAATCTTAAACTCGATTTTGATCTTGTTTGTAAACTTGGTCTTCAATCTTGATATTGTTATTGATATTGATATTGATCTAATAATGATGAAAATTTTTAACTCGATTATGATATTTGATTGTTATTAATCTTATTCTCATTCTTAATTACAACATTGATCTTATTCTTGATAGTTATCTTCATCTTCATTTTGATCTCAGTTTTGATCTCAGATTTCAGTTTTAATCTTATAATCTTCATCTTAATCTTGCTCCTAATATTCATCTTAAACTCGATTTTGATCTCCGTGGTAATATTGATTTTCAATCTTGATATTAATATTTATATTTATCTTGATCTTTCAATGATGAGGATGTTGATCTTGATTATGATCCATATTTGATGTTTATCATTTTGCAATCTTAATATAATATTCATTTTGTTCATGATTATGATGTTGATCTTCATTTTAATCATGATTTCAAACTTCATCTTATGATATTTATCTTTATCTTCTTTTTAATCTGAATCTTAAATTCGATTTTGATCTTGTTTGTAAACTTGGTCTTCAATCTTGATATTGTTATTGATATTGATATTGATCTAATAATGATGAAAATTTTCAACTCGATAATGTTCTTTAATTGTTATTAATCTTATTCTCTTTCTTAATTATAATATTGATCTTATTCTTGATAATTATGTTCATTTTCATTTTTATCTCAATTTTGATCTCAGATTTCAGTTTGAATCTTATAATCTTCAACTTTATCTTGCTCCTAATATTCATCTTACACTCGATTTTGATCTATGTGGTAATATTGATTTTCAATCTTGATATTAATATTTATATTTATCTTGATCTTTTAATGATCAGGATGTTGATCTTGATTATGATCCATATTTGATGTTTATCATTTTGCAATCTTAATTTAATATTGATTTTGTTCATGATTATGATGTTGATCTTCATTTTAATCATGATTTCAAACTTCATCTTATTATATTTATCTTTATCTTCTTTTTAATCTTAATCTTAAACTCGATTTTGATCTTGTTTGTAAACTTGGTCTTCAATCTTGATATTGTTATTGATATTGATATTGATCTAATAATGATGAAAATTTTTAACTCGATTATGATATTTGATTGTTATTAATCTTATTCTCATTCTTAATTACAACATTGATCTTATTCTTGATAGTTATCTTCATCTTCATTTTGATCTCAGTTTTGATCTCAGATTTCAGTTTTAATCTTATAATCTTCATCTTTATGTTGCTCCTAATATTCATCTTAAACTCGATTTTGATCTCCGTGGTAATATTGATTATCAATCTTGATATTAATATTTATATTTATCTTGATCTTTTATTGATGAGGATGTTGATCTTGATTATGATCCATATTTGATGTTGATCATTTTGCAATCTTAATTTAATATTGATTTTGTTCATGATCATGATGTTGTTCTTGATTTTAATCATGATTTCAATCTTCATCTTATGATATTCATCTTTCTCTTCTTTTTAATCTTAATCTTAAACTCGATTTTAATCTTGTTTGTAAACTTGGTCTTCAATCTTGATATTGTTATTGATATTGATATTGATCTAATAATGATGAAAATTTTGAACTCGATAATGTTCTTTAATTGTTATTAATCTTATTCTCATTCTTAATTATAATATTGATCTTATTCTTGATAATTATGTTCATTTTCATTTTTATCTCAATTTTGATCTCAGATTTCAGTTTGAATCTTATAATCTTCAACTTTATCTTGCTCCTAATATTCATCTTACACTCGATTTTGATCTATGTGGTAATATTGATTTTCAATCTTGATATTAATATTTATATTTATCTTGATCTTTTAATGATCAGGATGTTGATCTTGATTATGATCCATATTTGATGTTTATCATTTTGCAATCTTAATTTAATATTGATTTTGTTCATGATTATGATGTTGATCTTCATTTTAATCATGATTTCAAACTTCATCTTATTATATTTATCTTTATCTTCTTTTTAATCTTAATCTTAAACTCGATTTTGATCTTGTTTGTAAACTTGGTCTTCAATCTTGATATTGTTATTGATATTGATATTGATCTAATAATGATGAAAATTTTTAACTCGATTATGATATTTGATTGTTATTAATCTTATTCTCATTCTTAATTACAACATTGATCTTATTCTTGATAGTTATCTTCATCTTCATTTTGATCTCAGTTTTGATCTCAGATTTCAGTTTTAATCTTATAATCTTCATCTTTATGTTGCTCCTAATATTCATCTTAAACTCGATTTTGATCTCCGTGGTAATATTGATTTTCAATCTTGATATTAATATTTATATTTATCTTGATCTTTTATTGATGAGGATGTTGATCTTGATTATGATCCATATTTGATGTTTATCATTTTGCAATCTTAATTTAATATTGATTTTGTTCATGATCATGATGTTGATCTTGATTTTAATCATGATTTCAATCTTCATCTTATGATATTCATCTTTCTCTTCTTTTTAATCTTAATCTTAAACTCGATTTTAATCTTGTTTGTAAACTTGGTCTTCAATCTTGATATTGTTATTGATATTGATATTGATCTAATAATGATGAAAATTTTGAACTCGATAATGTTCTTTAATTGTTATTAATCTTATTCTCATTCTTAATTATAATATTGATCTTATTCTTGATAATTATGTTCATTTTCATTTTTATCTCAATTTTGATCTCAGATTTCAGTTTGAATCTTATAATCTTCAACTTTATCTTGCTCCTAATATTCATCTTACACTCTATTTTGATCTATGTGGTAATATTGATTTTCAATCTTGATATTAATATTTATATTTATATTGATCTTTTAATGATCAGGATGTTGATCTTGATTATGATCCATATTTGATGTTTATCATTTTGCAATCTTAATTTAATATTGATTTTGTTCATGATTATGATGTTGATCTTCATTTTAATCATGATTTCAAACTTCATCTTATTATATTTATCTTTATCTTCTTTTTAATCTTAATCTTAAACTCGATTTTGATCTTGTTTGTAAACTTGGTCTTCAATCTTGATATTGTTATTGATATTGATATTGATCTAATAATGATGAAAATTTTTAACTCGATTATGATATTTGATTGTTATTAATCTTATTCTCATTCTTAATTACAACATTGATCTTATTCTTGATAGTTATCTTCATCTTCATTTTGATCTCAGATTTCAGTTTTAATCTTATAATCTTCATCTTTATCTTGCTCCTAATATTCATCTTAAACTCGATTTTGATCTCCGTGGTAATATTGATTTTCAATCTTGATATTAATATTTATATTTATCTTGATCTTTTAATGATCAGGATGTTGATCTTGATTATGATCCATATTTGATGTTTATCATTTTGCAATCTTAATTTAATATTGATTTTGTTCATGATCATGATGTTGATCTTGATTGTAATCATGATTTCAATCTTCATCTTATGATATTCATCTTTATCTTCTTTTTAATCTGAATCTTAAACTCGATTTTGATCTTGTTTGTAAACTTGGTCTTCAATCTTGATATTGTTATTGATATTGATATTGATCTAATAATGATGAAAATTTTGAACTCGATAATGTTCTTTAATTGTTATTAATCTTATTCTCATTCTTAATTATAATATTGATCTTATTCTTGATAATTATGTTCATTTTCATTTTTATCTCAATTTTGATCTCAGATTTCAGTTTGAATCTTATAATATTCAACTTTATCTTGCTCCTAATATTCATCTTACACTCGATTTTGATCTATGTGGTAATATTGATTTTCAATCTTGATATTAATATTAATATTTATCTTGATCTTTTAATGATCAGGATGTTGATCTTGATTATGATCCATATTTGATGTTTATCATTTTGCAATCTTAATTTAATATTGATTTTGTTCATGATTATGATGTTGATCTTCATTTTAATCATGATTTCAAACTTCATCTTATTATATTTATCTTTATCTTCTTTTTAATCTTAATCTTAAACTCGATTTTGATCTTGTTTGTAAATTTGGTCTTCAATCTTGATATTGTTATTGATATTGATATTGATCTAATAATGATGAAAATTTTTAACTCGATTATGATATTTGATTGTTATTAATCTTATTCTCATTCTTAATTACAACATTGATCTTATTCTTGATAGTTATCTTTATCTTCATTTTGATCTCAGTTTTGATCTCAGATTTCAGTTTTAATCTTATAATCTTCATCTTTATCTTGCTCCTAATATTCATCTTAAACTCGATTTTGATCTCCGTGGTAATATTGATTTTCAATCTTGATATTAATATTTATATTTATCTTGATCTTTTATTGATGAGGATGTTGATCTTGATTATGATCCATATTTGATGTTTATCATTTTGCAATCTTAATTTAATATTGATTTTGTTCATGATCATGATGTTGATCTTGATTTTAATCATGATTTCAATCTTCATCTTATGATATTCATCTTTATCTTCTTTTTAATCTTAATCTTAAACTCGATTTTAATCTTGTTTGTAAACTTGGTCTTCAATCTTGATATTGTTATTGATATTGATATTGATCTAATAATGATGAAAATTTTGAACTCGATAATGTTCTTTAATTGTTATTAATCTTATTCTCATTCTTAATTATAATATTGATCTTATTCTTGATAATTATGTTCATTTTCATTTTTATCTCAATTTTGATCTCAGATTTCAGTTTGAATCTTATAATCTTCAACTTTATCTTGCTCCTAATATTCATCTTACACTCGATTTTGATCTATGTGGTAATATTGATTTTCAATCTTGACATTAATATTCATATTTATCTTGATCTTTTAATGATCAGGATGTTGATCTTGATTATGATCCATATTTGATGTTTATCATTTTGCAATCTTAATTTAATATTGATTTTGTTCATGATTATGATGTTGATCTTCATTTTAATCATGATTTCAAACTTCATCTTATGATATTTATTTTTATCTTCTTTTTAATCTTAATCTTAAACTCGATTTTGATCTTGTTTGTAAACTTGGTCTTCAATCTTGATATTGTTATTGATATTGATATTGATCTAATAATGATGAAAATTTTTAACTCGATTATGATATTTGATTGTTATTAATCTTATTCTCATTCTTAATTACAACATTGATCTTATTCTTGATAGTTATCTTCATCTTCATTTTGATCTCAGTTTTGATCTCAGATTTCAGTTTTAATCTTATAATCTTCATCTTAATCTTGCTCCTAATATTCATCTTAAACTCGATTTTGATCTCCGTGGTAATATTGATTTTCAATCTTGATATTAATATTTATATTTATCTTGATCTTTCAATGATGAGGATGTTGATCTTGATTATGATCCATATTTGATGTTTATCATTTTGCAATCTGAATATAATATTCATTTTGTTCATGATTATGATGTTGATCTTCATTTTAATCATGATTTCAAACTTCATCTTATGATATTTATCTTTATCTTCTTTTTAATCTGAATCTTAAATTCGATTTTGATCTTGTTTGTAAACTTGGTCTTCAATCTTGATATTGTTATTGATATTGATATTGATCTAATAATGATGAAAATTTTCAACTCGATAATGTTCTTTAATTGTTATTAATCTTATTCTCTTTCTTAATTATAATATTGATCTTATTCTTGATAATTATGTTCATTTTCATTTTTATCTCAATTTTGATCTCAGATTTCAGTTTGAATCTTATAATCTTCAACTTTATCTTGCTCCTAATATTCATCTTACACTTGATTTTGATCTATGTGGTAATATTGATTTTCAATCTTGATATTAATATTAATATTTCTCTTGATCTTTTAATGATGAGGATGTTGATCTTGATTATGATCCATATTTGATGTTTATCATTTTGCAGTCTTAATATAATATTCATTTTGTTCATGATTATGATGTTGATATTCATTTTAATCATGATTTCAAACTTCATCTTATGATATTTATCTTTATCTTCTTTTTAATCTGAATCTTAAATTCGATTTTGATCTTGTTTGTAAACTTGGTCTTCAATCTTGATATTGTTATTGATATTGATATTGATCTAATAATGATGAAAATTTTCAACTCGATAATGTTCTTTAATTGTTATTAATCTTATTCTCATTCTTAATTATAATATTGATTTTATTCTTGATAATTATGTTCATTTTTATTTTTATCTCAATTTTGATCTCAGATTTCAGTTTGAATCTTATAATCTTCAACTTTATCTTGCTCCTAATATTCATCTTACACTCTATTTTGATCTATGTGGTAATATTGATTTTCAATCTTGATATTAATATTTATATTTCTCTTGATCTTTTAATGATGAGGATGTTGATCTTGATTATGATCCATATTTGATGTTTATCATTTTGCAATCTTAATATAATATTCATTTTGTTCATGATTATGATGTTGATCTTCATTTTAATCATGATTTCAAACTTCATCTTATGATATTTATCTTTATCTTCTTTTTAATCTGAATCTTAAATTCGATTTTGATCTTGTTTGTAAACTTGGTCTTCAATCTTGATATTGTTATTGATATTGATATTGATCTAATAATGATGAAAATTTCGAACTCGATAATGTTCTTTAATTGTTATTAATCTTATTCTCATTCTTAATTATAATACTGATCTTATTCTTGATAATTATGTTCATTTTCATTTTTATCTCAATTTTGATCTCAGATTTCATTTTGAATCTTATAATCTTCAACTTTATCTTGCTCCTAATATTCATCTTACACTCGATTTTGATCTATGTGGTAATATTGATTTTCAATCTTGATATTAATATTTATATTTATCTTGATCTTTTAATCATCAGGATGTTGATCTTGATTATGATCCATATTTGATGTTTATCATTTTGCAATCTTAATTTAATATTGATTTTGTTCATGATTATGATGTTGATCTTCATTTTAATCATGATTTCAAACTTCATCTTATTATATTTATCTTTATCTTCTTTTTAATCTTAATCTTAAACTCGATTTTGATCTTGTTTGTAAACTTGGTCTTCAATCTTGATATTGTTATTGATATTGATATTGATCTAATAATGATGAAAATTTTTAACTCGATTATGATATTTGATTGTTATTAATCTTATTCTCATTCTTAATTACAACATTGATCTTATTCTTGATAGTTATCTTCATCTTCATTTTGATCTCAGTTTTGATCTCAGATTTCAGTTTTAATCTTATAATCTTCATCTTTATCTTGCTCCTAATATTCATCTTAAACTCGATTTTGATCTATGTGGTAATATTGATTTTCAATCTTGATATTAATATTTATATTTATCTTGATCTTTTAATGATCAGGATGTTGATCTTGATTATGATCCATATTTGATGTTTATCATTTTGAAATCTTAATTTAATATTGATTTTGTTCATGATTATGATGTTGATCTTCATTTTAATCATGATTTCAAACTTCATCTTATTATATTTATCTTTATCTTCTTTTTAATCTTAATCTTAAAGTCGATTTTGATCTTGTTTGTAAACTTGGTCTTCAATCTTGATATTGTTATTGATATTGATATTGATCTAATAATGATGAAAATTTTTAACTCGATTATGATATTTGATTGTTATTAATCTTATTCTCATTCTTAATTACAACATTGATCTTATTCTTGATAATTATCTTCATCTTCATTTTGATCTCAGATTTCAGTTTTAATCTTATAATCTTCATCTTTATCTTGCTCCTAATATTCATCTTAAACTCGATTTTGATCTCCGTGGTAATATTGATTTTCAATCTTGATATTAATATTTATATTTATCTTGATCTTTTAATGATCAGGATGTTGATCTTGATTATGATCCATATTTGATGTTTATCATTTTGCAATCTTAATTTAATATTGATTTTGTTCATGATCATGATGTTGATCTTGATTGTAATCATGATGTTGATCTTGATTGTAATCATGATTTCAATCTTCATCTTATGATATTCATCTTTATCTTCTTTTTAATCTTAATCTTTAAACTCGATTTTGATCTTGTTTGTAAACTTGGTCTTCAATCTTGATATTGTTATTGATATTTATATTGATCTAATAATGCTGAAAATTTTGAACTCGATAATGTTCTTTAATTGTTATTAATCTTATTCTCATTCTTAATTATAACATTGATCTTATTCTTGATAATTATGTTCATTTTCATTTTTATCTCAGTTTTGATCTCAGATTTCAGTTTGAATCTTATAATCTTCAATTTTATCTTACTCCTAATATTCATCTTAAACTCGATTTTGATCTATGTGGTAATATTGATTTTCAATCTTGATATTAATATTTAAATTTATCTTGATCTTTTAATGATGAGGATGTTGATCTTGATTATGATCCATATTTGATATTTATCATTTCGCAATCTTAATATAATATTGATTTTGTTCATGATTATGATGTTGATCTTCATTTTAATCATGATTTCAAACTTCATCTTATGATATTTATCTTTATCTTCTTTTTAATCTTAATCTTAAACTCGATTTTGATCTTGTTTGTAAACTTGGTCTTCAATCTTGATATTGTTATTGATATTGATATTGATCTAATAATGATGAAAATTTTGAACTCGATTATGTTCTTCAATTGTTTTTGATCTTATTCTCATTGTTAATTATAACATTGATCTTATTCTTGATAATTATGTTCATTTTCATTTTTATCTCAGTTTTGATCTCAGATTTCAGTTTTAATCTTATAATCTTCAATTTTATCTTGCTCCTAATATTCATCTTAAACTCGATTTTGATATATGCGGTAATATTGATTTTCAATCTGTATATTAATATTTATATTTATCTTGATCTTTTAATGATCAGGATGTTGATCTTGATTATGATCCATATTTGATGTTTATCATTTTGCAATCTTTATTTAATATTGATTTTGTTCATGATTATGATGTTGATCTTCATTTTAATCATGATTTCATACTTCATCTTATGATATTTATCTTTATCTTCTTTTTAATCTTAATCTTAAACTCGATTTTGATCTTGTTTGTAAACTTGGTCTTCAATCTTGATATTGTTATTGATATTGATATTGATCTAATAATGATGAAAATTTTTAACTCGATTATGATATTTGATTGTTATTAATCTTATTCTCATTCTTAATTACAACATTGATCTTATTCTTGATAGTTATCTTCATTTTCATTTTGATCTCAGTTTTGATCTCAGATTTCAGTTTTAATCTTATAATCTTCATCTTTATCTTGCTCCTAATATTCATCTTAAACTCGATTTTGATCTCCGTGGTAATATTTATTTTCAATCTTGATATTAATATTTATATTTATCTTGATCTTTTAATGATGAGGATGTTGATCTTGATTATGATCCATATTTGATGTTTATCATTTTGCAATCTTAATTTAATATTGATTTTGTTCATGATCATGATGTTGATCTTCATTTTAATCATGATTTCAATCTTCATCTTAAGATATTCATCTTTATCTTCTTTTTAATCTTAATCTTTAAACTCGATTTTGATCTTGTTTGTAAACTTGGTCTTCAATCTTGATATTGTTATTGATATTGATATTGATCTAATAATGCTGAAAATTTTGAACTCGATAATGTTCTTTAATTGTTATTAATCTTATTCTCGTTCTTAATTATAACATTGATCTTATTCTTGATAATTATGTTCATTTTCATTTTTATCTCAGTTTTGATCTCAGATTTCAGTTTGAATCTTATAATCTTCAATTTTATCTTGCTCCTAATATTCATCTTAAACTCGATTTTGATCTCCGTGGTAATATTGATTTTCAATCTTGATATTTATATTTATATTTATCTTGATCTTTTAATGATGAGGATGTTGATTATGATTATTATCCATATTTGATGTTTATCATTTTGCAATCTTAATTTAAAATTGATTTTGTTCATGATCATGATGTTGATCTTGATTTTAATCATGATTTCAATCTTCATCTTATGATATTCATCTTTATCTTCTTTTTAATCTTAATCTTAAACTCGATTTTGATCTTGTTTGTAAACTTGGTCTTCAATCTTGATATTGTTATTGATATTGATATTGATCTAATAATGATAAAAATTTTGAACTCGATTATGTTCTTTAATTGTTATTAATCTTATTCTCATTCTTAATTATAACATTGATCTTATTCTTGATAATTATGTTCATTTTCATTTTTATCTCAGTTTTGATCTCAGATTTCAGTTTTAATCTTATAATCTTCAATTTTATCTTACTCCTAATATTCATCTTAAACTCGATTTTGATCTATGTGGTAATATTGATTTTCAATCTTGATATTAATATTTATATTTATCTTGATCTTTTAATGATCAGGATGTTGATCTTGATTATGATCCATATTTGATGTTTATCATTTTGGAATCTTAATTAAATATTGATTTTGTTCATGATTATGATGTTGATCTTCATTTTAATCATGATTTCAAACTTCATCTTATGATATTTATCTTTATCTTCTTTTTAATCTGAATCTTAAATTCGATTTTGATCTTGTTTGTAAACTTGGTCTTCAATCTTGATATTGTTATTGATATTGATATTGATCTAATAATGCTGAAAATTTTGAACTCGATTATGTTCTTTAATTGTTATTAATCTTATTCTCATTCTTAATTATAACATTGATCTTATTCTTGATAATTATGTTCATTTTCATTTTTATCTCAGTTTTGATCTCAGATTTCAGTTTTAATCTTATAATCTTCAATTTTATCTTACTCCTAATATTCATCTTAAACTCGATTTTGATCTATGTGGTAATATTGATTTTCAATCTTGATATTAATATTTATATTTATCTTGATCTTTTAATGATCAGGATGTTGATCTTGATTATGATCCATATTTGATGTTTATCATTTTGCAATCTTAATTTTATATTGATTTTGTTCATGGTTATGATGTTGATCTTCATTTTAATCATGATTTCAAACTTCATCTTATGGTATTTATCTTTATCTTCTTTTTAATCTTAATCTTAAACTCGATTTTGATCTTGTTTGTAAACTTGGTCTTCAATCTTGATATTGTTATTGATATTGATATTGATCTAATAATGATGAAAATTTTGAACTCGATAATGTTCTTTAATTGTTATTAATCTTATTCTCATTCTTAATTATCACATTTATCTTATTCTTGATAATTATGTTCATTTTCATTTTTATCTTAGTTTTGATCTCAGATTTCAGTTTTAATCTTATAATCTTCAATTTTATCTTGCTCCTAATATTCATCTTAAACTCGATTTTGAGCTATGTGGTAATATCGATTTTCAATCTTGATATTAATATTTATATTTCTCTTGATCTTTTAATGATGAGGATGTTGATCTTGATTATGATCCATATTTTATGTTTATCATTTTGCAATCTTAATATAATAATGATTTTGTTCATTATTATGATGTTGATCTTGATTTTAATCATGATTTCAATCTTCATCTTATGATATTCATCTTTATCTTCTTTTTAATCTTAATCTTAAACTCGATTTTGATCTTGTTTGTAAACTTGGTCTTCAATCTTGATATTGTTATTGATATTGATATTGATCTAATAATGATGAAAATTTTTAACTCGATTATGATCTTTGATTGTTATTAATCTTATTCTCATTCTTAATTACAAAATTGATCTTATTCTTGATAATTATCTTCATCTTCATTTTGATCTCAGTTTTGATCTCAGATTTCTGTTTGAATCTTATAATCTTCAACTTTATCTTGCTCCTAATATTCATCTTAAACTCGATTTTGATCTATGTGGTAATATTGATTTTCAATCTTGATATTAATATTTAAATTTATCTTGATCTTTTAATGATGAGGATGTTGATCTTGATTATGATCCATATTTGATGTTTATCATTTTGCAATCTTAATGTAATATTGATTTTGTTCATGATTATGATGTTGATCTTCATTTTAATCATGATTTCAAACTTCATCTTATGATATTTATCTTTATCTTCTTTTTAATCTGAATCTTAAATTCGATTTTGATCTTGTTTGTAAACTTGGTCTTCAATCTTGATATTGTTATTGATATTGATATTAATCTAATAATGATGAAAATTTTTAACTCGATTATGATCTTTGATTATTATTAATCTTCTTCTCATTCTTAATTACAACATTGATCTTATTCTTGATAATTATCTTCATCTTCATTTTGATCTCAGTTTTGATCTCAGATTTCAGTTTTAATTTTATAATCTTCAACTTTATCTTGCTCCTAATATTCATCTTAAACTCGATTTTGATATATGTGGTAATATTGATTTTAAATCTTGATATTAATATTTATATTTATCTTGATCTTTTAATGATGAGGATGTTGATCTTGATTATGATCCATATTTGATGTTTATCATTTTGCAATCTTAATATAATATTCATTTTGTTCATGATTATGATGTTGATCTTCATTTTAATCATGATTTCAAACTTCATCTTATGATATTTATCTTTATCTTCTTTTTAATCTGAATCTTAAATTCGATTTTGATCTTGTTTGTAAACTTGGTCTTCAATCTTGATATTGTTATTGATATTGATATTGATCTAATAATGATGAAAATTTTTAACTCGATTATGATCTTTGATTGTTATTAATCTTATTCTCATTCTTAATTACAAAATTGATCTTATTCTTGATAATTATCTTCATCTTCATTTTGATCTCAGTTTTGATCTCAGATTTCAGTTTGAATCTTATAATCTTCAACTTTATCTTGCTCCTAATATTCATCTTAAACTCGATTTTGATATATGTGGTAATATTGATTTTCAATCTTGATATTAATATTTATATTTATCTTGATCTTTTAATGATGAGGATGTTGATCTTGATTATGATCCATATTTGATGTTTATCATTTTGCAATCTTAATATAATATTCATTTTGTTCATGATTATGATGTTGATCTTCATTTTAATCATGATTTCAAACTTCATCTTATGATATTTATCTTTATCTTCTTTTTAATCTGAATCTTAAATTCGATTTTGATCTTGTTTGTAAACTTGGTCTTCAATCTCGATATTGTTATTGATATTGATATTGATCTAATAATGATGAAAATTTTTAACTTGATTATGCTCTTTAATTGTTATTAATCTTATTCTCATTCTTAATTACAACATTGATCTTATTCTTGATAATTATCTTCATCTTCATTTTGATCTCAGTTTTGATCTCAGATTTCAGTTTGAATCTTATAATCTTCAACTTTATCTTACTCCTAATATTCATCTTAAACTCGATTTTGATCTATGTGGTAATATTGATTTTCAATCTTGATATTAATATTTATATTTATCTTGATCTTTTAATGATGAGGATGTTGATCTTGATTATGATCCATATTTGATGTTTATCATTTTGCAATCTTAATATAATATTCATTTTGTTCATGATTATGATGTTGATCTTCATTTTAATCATGATTTCAAACTTCATCTTATGATATTTATCTTTATCTTCTTTTTAATCTGAATCTTAAATTCGATTTTGATCTTGTTTGTAAACTTGGTCTTCAATCTCGATATTGTTATTGATATTGATATTGATCTAATAATGATGAAAATTTTTAACTTGATTATGCTCTTTAATTGTTATTAATCTTATTCTCATTCTTAATTACAACATTGATCTTATTCTTGATAATTATCTTCATCTTCATTTTGATCTCAGTTTTGATCTCAGATTTCAGTTTGAATCTTATAATCTTCAACTTTATCTTGCTCCTAATATTCATCTTAAACTCGATTTTGATCTATGTGGTAATATTGATTTTCAATCTTGATATTAATATTTAAATTTATCTTGATCTTTTAATGATGAGGATGTTGATCTTGATTATGATCCATATTTGATGTTTATCATTTTGCAATCTTAATATAATATTGATTTTGTTCATGATTATGATGTTGATCTTCATTTTAATCATGATTTCAAACTTCATCTTATGATATTTATCTTTATCTTCTTTTTAATCTGAATCTTAAATTCGATTTTGATCTTGTTTGTAAACTTGGTCTTCAATCTTGATATTGTTATTGATATTGATATTAATCTAATAATGATGATAATTTTTAACTCGATTATGATCTTTGATTATTATTAATCTTCTTCTCATTCTTAATTACAACATTGATCTTATTCTTGATAATTATCTTCATCTTCATTTTGATCTCAGTTTTGATCTCAGATTTCAGTTTTAATTTTATAATCTTCAACTTTATCTTGCTCCTAATATTCATCTTAAACTCGATTTTGATATATGTGGTAATATTGATTTTAAACCTTGATATTAATATTTATATTTATCTTGATCTTTTAATGATGAGGATGTTGATCTTGATTATGATCCATATTTAATGTTTATCATTTTGCAATCTTAATATAATATTCATTTTGTTCATGATTATGATGTTGATCTTCATTTTAATCATGATTTCAAACTTCATCTTATGATATTTATCTTTATCTTCTTTTTAATCTGAATCTTAAATTCGATTTTGATCTTGTTTGTAAACTTAGTCTTCAATCTCGATATTGTTATTGATATTGATATTGATCTAATCATGATGAAAATTTTTAACTTGATTATGCTCTTTAATTGTTATTAATCTTATTCTCATTCTTAATTACAACATTGATCTTATTCTTGATAATTATCTTCATCTTCATTTTGATCTCAGTTTTGATCTCAGATTTCAGTTTGAATCTTATAATCTTCAACTTTATCTTGCTCCTAATATTCATCTTAAACTCGATTTTGATCTATGTGGTAATATTGATTTTCAATCTTGATATTAATATTTATATTTCTCTTGATCTTTTAATGATGAGGATGTTGATCTTGATTATGATCCATATTTGATGTTTATCATTTTGCAATCTTAATATAATATTCATTTTGTTCATGATTATGATGTTGATCTTCATTTTAATCATGATTTCATACTTCATCTTATGATATTTATCTTTATCTACTTTTTAATCTTAATCTTAAACTCGATTTTGATCTTGTTTGTAAACTTGGTCTTCAATCTTGATATTGTTATTGATATTGATATTAATCTAATAATGATGAAAATTTTGAACTCGATTATGTTCTTTAATTGTTATTAATCTTATTCTCATTCTTAATTATAACATTGATCTTATTCTTGATAATTATGTTCATTTTCATTTTTTTTCTCAGTTTTGATCTCAGATTTCAGTTTTAATCTTATAATCTTTAATTTTATCTTGCTCCTAATATTCATCTTAAACTCGATTTTGATATATGTGGTAATATTGATTTTCAATCTTGATATTAATATTTATATTTATCTTGATCTTTTAATGATGAGGAAGTTGATCTTGATTATGATCCATATTTTATGTTTATCATTTTGCAATCTTAATATAATATTGATTTTGTTCATGATTATGATGTTGATCTTCATTTTAATCATGATTTCATACTTCATCTTATGATATTTATCTTTATCTTCTTTTTAATCTGAATCTTAAATTCGATTTTGATCTTGTTTGTAAACTTGGTCTTCAATCTCGATATTGTTATTGATATTGATATTGATCTAATAATGATGAAAATTTTTAATTTGATTATGCTCTTTAATTGTTATTAATCTTATTCTCATTCTTAATTACAACATTGATCTTATTCTTGATAATTATCTTCATCTTCATTTTGATCTCAGTTTTGATCTCAGATTTCAGTTTGAATCTTATAATCTTCAACTTTATCTTGCTCCTAATATTCATCTTAAACTCGATTTTGATATATGTGGTAATATTGATTTTCAATCTTGATATTAATATTTATATTTATCTTGATCTTTTAATGATGAGGATGTTGATCTTGATTATGATCCATATTTGATGTTTATCATTTTGCAATCTTAATATAATATTCATTTTGTTCATGATTATGATGTTGATCTTCATTTTAATCATGATTTCAAACTTTATCTTATGATATTTATCTTTATCTTCTTTTTAATCTGAATCTTAAATTCGATTTTGATCTTGTTTGTAAACTTGGTCTTCAATCTCGATATTGTTATTGATATTGATATTGATCTAATAATGATGAAAATTTTTAACTTGATTATGCTCTTTAATTGTTATTAATCTTATTCTCATTCTTAATTACAACATTGATCTTATTCTTGATAATTATCTTCATCTTCATTTTGATCTCAGTTTTGATCTCAGATTTCAGTTTGAATCTTATAATCTTCAACTTTATCTTGCTCCTAATATTCATCTTAAACTCGATTTTGATATATGTGGTAATATTGATTTTCAATCTTGATATTAATATTAAATTTATCTTGATCTTTTAATGATGAGGAAGTTGATCTTGATTATGATCCATATTTTATGTTTATCATTTTGCAATCTTAATATAATATTGATTTTGTTCATGATTATGATGTTGATCTTCATTTTAATCATGATTTCATACTTCATCTTATGATATTTATCTTTATCGTCTTTTTAATCTGAATCTTAAATTCGATTTTGATCTTGTTTGTAAACTTGGTCTTCAATCTCGATATTGTTATTGATATTGATATTGATCTAATAATGATGAAAATTTTTAACTTGATTATGCTCTTTAATTGTTATTAATCTTATTCTCATTCTTAATTACAACATTGATCTTATTCTTGATAATTATCTTCATCTTCATTTTGATCTCAGTTTTGATCTCAGATTTCAGTTTGAATCTTATAATCTTCAACTTTATCTTGCTCCTAATATTCATCTTAAACTCGATTTTGATATATGTGGTAATATTGATTTTCAATCTTGATATTAATATTTATATTTATCTTGATCTTTTAATGATGAGGATGTTGATCTTGATTATGATCCATATTTGATGTTTATCATTTTGCAATCTTAATATAATATTCATTTTGTTCATGATTATGATGTTGATCTTCATTTTAATCATGATTTCAAACTTTATCTTATGATATTTATCTTTATCTTCTTTTTAATCTGAATCTTAAATTCGATTTTGATCTTGTTTGTAAACTTGGTCTTCAATCTCGATATTGTTATTGATATTGATATTGATCTAATAATGATGAAAATTTTTAACTTGATTATGCTCTTTAATTGTTATTAATCTTATTCTCATTCTTAATTACAACATTGATCTTATTCTTGATAATTATCTTCATCTTCATTTTGATCTCAGTTTTGATCTCAGATTTCAGTTTGAATCTTATAATCTTCAACTTTATCTTGCTCCTAATATTCATCTTAAACTCGATTTTGATCTATGTGGTAATATTGATTTTCAATCTTGATATTAATATTTATATTTATCTTGATCTTTTAATGATGAGGAAGTTGATCTTGATTATGATCCATATTTTATGTTTATCATTTTGCAATCTTAATATAATATTCATTTTGTTCATGATTATGATGTTGATCTTCATTTTAATCATGATTTCAAACTTTATCTTATGATATTTATCTTTATCTTCTTTTTAATCTGAATCTTAAATTCGATTTTGATCTTGTTTGTAAACTTGGTCTTCAATCTCGATATTGTTATTGATATTGATATTGATCTAATAATGATGAAAATTTTTAACTTGATTATGCTCTTTAATTGTTATTAATCTTATTCTCATTCTTAATTACAACATTGATCTTATTCTTGATAATTATCTTCATCTTCATTTTGATCTCAGTTTTGATCTCAGATTTCAGTTTGAATCTTATAATCTTCAACTTTATCTTGCTCCTAATATTCATCTTAAACTCGATTTTGATATATGTGGTAATATTGATTTTCAATCTTGATATTAATATTTATATTTATCTTGATCTTTTAATGATGAGGAAGTTGATCTTGATTATGATCCATATTTTATGTTTATCATTTTGCAATCTTAATATAATATTGATTTTGTTCATGATTATGATGTTGATCTTCATTTTAATCATGATTTCATACTTCATCTTATGATATTTATCTTTATCGTCTTTTTAATCTGAATCTTAAATTCGATTTTGATCTTGTTTGTAAACTTGGTCTTCAATCTCGATATTGTTATTGATATTGATATTGATCTAATAATGATGAAAATTTTTAACTTGATTATGCTCTTTAATTGTTATTAATCTTATTCTCATTCTTAATTACAACATTGATCTTATTCTTGATAATTATCTTCATCTTCATTTTGATCTCAGTTTTGATCTCAGATTTCAGTTTGAATCTTATAATCTTCAACTTTATCTTGCTCCTAATATTCATCTTAAACTCGATTTTGATATATGTGGTAATATTGATTTTCAATCTTGATATTAATATTTATATTTATCTTGATCTTTTAATGATGAGGATGTTGATCTTGATTATGATCCATATTTGATGTTTATCATTTTGCAATCTTAATATAATATTCATTTTGTTCATGATTATGATGTTGATCTTCATTTTAATCATGATTTCAAACTTTATCTTATGATATTTATCTTTATCTTCTTTTTAATCTGAATCTTAAATTCGATTTTGATCTTGTTTGTAAACTTGGTCTTCAATCTCGATATTGTTATTGATATTGATATTGATGTAATAATGATGAAAATTTTTAACTTGATTATGCTCTTTAATTGTTATTAATCTTATTCTCATTCTTAATTACAACATTGATCTTATTCTTGATAATTATCTTCATCTTCATTTTGATCTCAGTTTTGATCTCAGATTTCAGTTTGAATCTTATAATCTTCAACTTTATCTTGCTCCTAATATTCATCTTAAACTCGATTTTGATATATGTGGTAATATTGATTTTCAATCTTGATATTAATATTTATATTTATCTTGATCTTTTAATGATGAGGATGTTGATCTTGATTATGATCCATATTTGATGTTTATCATTTTGCAATCTTAATATAATATTCATTTTGTTCATGATTATGATGTTGATCTTCATTTTAATCATGATTTCAAACTTTATCTTATGATATTTATCTTTATCTTCTTTTTAATCTGAATCTTAAATTCGATTTTGATCTTGTTTGTAAACTTGGTCTTCAATCTCGATATTGTTATTGATATTGATATTGATCTAATAATGATGAAAATTTTTAACTTGATTATGCTCTTTAATTGTTATTAATCTTATTCTCATTCTTAATTACAACATTGATCTTATTCTTGATAATTATCTTCATCTTCATTTTGATCTCAGTTTTGATCTCAGATTTCAGTTTGAATCTTATAATCTTCAACTTTATCTTGCTCCTAATATTCATCTTAAACTCGATTTTGATATATGTGGTAATATTGATTTTCAATCTTGATATTAATATTTATATTTATCTTGATCTTTTAATGATGAGGAAGTTGATCTTGATTGTGATCCATATTTTATGTTTATCATTTTGCAATCTTAATATAATATTGATTTTGTTCATGATTATGATGTTGATCTTCATTTTAATCATGATTTCATACTTCATCTTATGATATTTATCTTTATCGTCTTTTTAATCTGAATCTTAAATTCGATTTTGATCTTGTTTGTAAACTTGGTCTTCAATCTCGATATTGTTATTGATATTGATATTGATCTAATAATGATGAAAATTTTTAACTTGATTATGCTCTTTAATTGTTATTAATCTTATTCTCATTCTTAATTACAACATTGATCTTATTCTTGATAATTATCTTCATCTTCATTTTGATCTCAGTTTTGATCTCAGATTTCAGTTTGAATCTTATAATCTTCAACTTTATCTTGCTCCTAATATTCATCTTAAACTCGATTTTGATATATGTGGTAATATTGATTTTCAATCTTGATATTAATATTTATATTTATCTTGATCTTTTAATGATGAGGATGTTGATCTTGATTATGATCCATATTTGATGTTTATCATTTTGCAATCTTAATATAATATTCATTTTGTTCATGATTATGATGTTGATCTTCATTTTAATCATGATTTCAAACTTTATCTTATGATATTTATCTTTATCTTCTTTTTAATCTGAATCTTAAACTCGATTTTGATCTTGTTTGTAAACTTGGTCTTCAATCTTGATATTGTTATTGATATTGATATTAATCTAATAATGATGAAAATTTTGAACTCGATTATGTTCTTTAATTGTTATTAATCTTATTCTCATTCTTAATTATAACATTGATCTTATTCTTGATAATTATGTTCATTTTCATTTTTTATCTCAGTTTTGATCTCAGATTTCAGTTTTAATCTTATAATCTTTAATTTTATCTTGCTCCTAATATTCATCTTAAACTCGATTTTGATATATGTGGTAATATTGATTTTCAATCTTGATATTAATATTTATATTTATCTTGATCTTTTAATGATGAGGATGTTGATCTTGATTATGATCCATATTTGATGTTTATCATTTTGCAATCTTAATATAATATTCATTTTGTTCATGATTATGATGTTGATCTTCATTTTAATCATGATTTCAAACTTTATCTTATGATATTTATCTTTATCTTCTTTTTAATCTGAATCTTAAATTCGATTTTGATCTTGTTTGTAAACTTGGTCTTCAATCTCGATATTGTTATTGATATTGATATTGATCTAATAATGATGAAAATTTTTAACTTGATTATGCTCTTTAATTGTTATTAATCTTATTCTCATTCTTAATTACAACATTGATCTTATTCTTGATAATTATCTTCATCTTCATTTTGATCTCAGTTTTGATCTCAGATTTCAGTTTGAATCTTATAATCTTCAACTTTATCTTGCTCCTAATATTCATCTTAAACTCGATTTTGATATATGTGGTAATATTGATTTTAAATCTTGATATTAATATTTATATTTATCTTGATCTTTTAATGATGAGGATGTTGATCTTGATTATGATCCATATTTGATGTTTATCATTTTGCAATCTTAATATAATATTCATTTTGTTCATGATTATGATGTTGATCTTCATTTTAATCATGATTTCAAACTTCATCTTATGATATTTATCTTTATCTTCTTTTTAATCTGAATCTTAAATTCGATTTTGATCTTGTTTGTAAACTTGGTCTTCAATCTTGATATTGTTATTGATATTGATATTGATCTAATAATGATGAAAATTTTTAACTCGATTATGATCTTTGATTGTTATTAATCTTATTCTCATTCTTAATTACAAAATTGATCTTATTCTTGATAATTATCTTCATCTTCATTTTGATCTCAGTTTTAATCTCAGATTTCAGTTTGAATCTTATAATCTTCAACTTTATCTTGCTCCTAATATTCATCTTAAACTCGATTTTGATATATGTGGTAATATTGATTTTCAATCTTGATATTAATATTTATATTTATCTTGATCTTTTAATGATGAGGATGTTGATCTTGATTATGATCCATATTTGATGTTTATCATTTTGCAATCTTAATATAATATTCATTTTGTTCATGATTATGATGTTGATCTTCATTTTAATCATGATTTCAAACTTCATCTTATGATATTTATCTTTATCTTCTTTTTAATCTGAATCTTAAATTCGATTTTGATCTTGTTTGTAAACTTGGTCTTCAATCTCGATATTGTTATTGATATTGATATTGATCTAATAATGATGAAAATTTTTAACTTGATTATGCTCTTTAATTGTTATTAATCTTATTCTCATTCTTAATTACAACATTGATCTTATTCTTGATAATTATCTTCATCTTCATTTTGATCTCAGTTTTGATCTCAGATTTCAGTTTGAATCTTATAATCTTCAACTTTATCTTACTCCTAATATTCATCTTAAACTCGATTTTGATCTATGTGGTAATATTGATTTTCAATCTTGATATTAATATTTATATTTATCTTGATCTTTTAATGATGAGGATGTTGATCTTGATTATGATCCATATTTGATGTTTATCATTTTGCAATCTTAATATAATATTCATTTTGTTCATGATTATGATGTTGATCTTCATTTTAATCATGATTTCAAACTTCATCTTATGATATTTATCTTTATCTTCTTTTTAATCTGAATCTTAAATTCGATTTTGATCTTGTTTGTAAACTTGGTCTTCAATCTCGATATTGTTATTGATATTGATATTGATCTAATAATGATGAAAATTTTTAACTTGATTATGCTCTTTAATTGTTATTAATCTTATTCTCATTCTTAATTACAACATTGATCTTATTATTGATAATTATCTTCATCTTCATTTTGATCTCAGTTTTGATCTCAGATTTCAGTTTGAATCTTATAATCTTCAACTTTATCTTGCTCCTAATATTCATCTTAAACTCGATTTTGATCTATGTGGTAATATTGATTTTCAATCTTGATATTAATATTTAAATTTATCTTGATCTTTTAATGATGAGGATGTTGATCTTGATTATGATCCATATTTGATGTTTATCATTTTGCAATCTTAATATAATATTGATTTTGTTCATGATTATGATGTTGATCTTCATTTTAATCATGATTTCAAACTTCATCTTATGATATTTATCTTTATCTTCTTTTTAATCTGAATCTTAAATTCGATTTTGATCTTGTTTGTAAACTTGGTCTTCAATCTTGATATTGTTATTGATATTGATATTAATCTAATAATGATGATAATTTTTAACTCGATTATGATCTTTGATTGTTATTAATCTTCTTCTCATTCTTAATTACAACATTGATCTTATTCTTGATAATTATCTTCATCTTCATTTTGATCTCAGTTTTGATCTCAGATTTCAGTTTTAATTTTATAATCTTCAACTTTATCTTGCTCCTAATATTCATCTTAAACTCGATTTTGATATATGTGGTAATATTGATTTTAAACCTTGATATTAATATTTATATTTATCTTGATCTTTTAATGATGAGGATGTTGATCTTGATTATGATCCATATTTAATGTTTATCATTTTGCAATCTTAATATAATATTCATTTTGTTCATGATTATGATGTTGATCTTCATTTTAATCATGATTTCAAACTTCATCTTATGATATTTATCTTTATCTTCTTTTTAATCTGAATCTTAAATTCGATTTTGATCTTGTTTGTAAACTTAGTCTTCAATCTCGATATTGTTATTGATATTGATATTGATCTAATCATGATGAAAATTTTTAACTTGATTATGCTCTTTAATTGTTATTAATCTTATTCTCATTCTTAATTACAACATTGATCTTATTCTTGATAATTATCTTCATCTTCATTTTGATCTCAGTTTTGATCTCAGATTTCAGTTTGAATCTTATAATCTTCAACTTTATCTTGCTCCTAATATTCATCTTAAACTCGATTTTGATCTATGTGGTAATATTGATTTTCAATCTTGATATTAATATTTATATTTCTCTTGATCTTTTAATGATGAGGATGTTGATCTTGATTATGATCCATATTTGATGTTTATCATTTTGCAATCTTAATATAATATTCATTTTGTTCATGATTATGATGTTGATCTTCATTTTAATCATGATTTCATACTTCATCTTATGATATTTATCTTTATCTACTTTTTAATCTTAATCTTAAACTCGATTTTGATCTTGTTTGTAAACTTGGTCTTCAATCTTGATATTGTTATTGATATTGATATTAATCTAATAATGATGAAAATTTTGAACTCGATTATGTTCTTTAATTGTTATTAATCTTATTCTTATTCTTAATTATAACATTGATCTTATTCTTGATAATTATGTTCATTTTCATTTTTTATCTCAGTTTTGATCTCAGATTTCAGTTTTAATCTTATAATCTTTAATTTTATCTTGCTCCTAATATTCATCTTAAACTCGATTTTGATATATGTGGTAATATTGATTTTCAATCTTGATATTAATATTTATATTTATCTTGATCTTTTAATGATGAGGAAGTTGATCTTGATTATGATCCATATTTTATGTTTATCATTTTGCAATCTTAATATAATATTGATTTTGTTCATGATTATGATGTTGATCTTCATTTTAATCATGATTTCATACTTCATCTTATGATATTTATCTTTATCTTCTTTTTAATCTGAATCTTAAATTCGATTTTGATCTTGTTTGTAAACTTGGTCTTCAATCTCGATATTGTTATTGATATTGATATTGATCTAATAAAGATGAAAATTTTTAATTTGATTATGCTCTTTAATTGTTATTAATCTTATTCTCATTCTTAATTACAACATTGATCTTATTCTTGATAATTATCTTCATCTTCATTTTGATCTCAGTTTTGATCTCAGATTTCAGTTTGAATCTTATAATCTTCAACTTTATCTTGCTCCTAATATTCATCTTAAACTCGATTTTGATATATGTGGTAATATTGATTTTCAATCTTGATATTAATATTTATATTTATCTTGATCTTTTAATGATGAGGATGTTGATCTTGATTATGATCCATATTTGATGTTTATCATTTTGCAATCTTAATATAATATTCATTTTGTTCATGATTATGATGTTGATCTTCATTTTAATCATGATTTCAAACTTTATCTTATGATATTTATCTTTATCTTCTTTTTAATCTGAATCTTAAATTCGATTTTGATCTTGTTTGTAAACTTGGTCTTCAATCTCGATATTGTTATTGATATTGATATTGATCTAATAATGATGAAAATTTTTAACTTGATTATGCTCTTTAATTGTTATTAATCTTATTCTCATTCTTAATTACAACATTGATCTTATTCTTGATAATTATCTTCATCTTCATTTTGATCTCAGTTTTGATCTCAGATTTCAGTTTGAATCTTATAATCTTCAACTTTATCTTGCTCCTAATATTCATCTTAAACTCGATTTTGATATATGTGGTAATATTGATTTTCAATCTTGATATTAATATTTATATTTACCTTGATCTTTTAATGATGAGGAAGTTGATCTTGATTATGATCCATATTTTATGTTTATCATTTTGCAATCTTAATATAATATTGATTTTGTTCATGATTATGATGTTGATCTTCATTTTAATCATGATTTCATACTTCATCTTATGATATTTATCTTTATCGTCTTTTTAATCTGAATCTTAAATTCGATTTTGATCTTGTTTGTAAACTTGGTCTTCAATCTCGATATTGTTATTGATATTGATATTGATCTAATAATGATGAAAATTTTTAACTTGATTATGCTCTTTAATTGTTATTAATCTTATTCTCATTCTTAATTACAACATTGATCTTATTCTTGATAATTATCTTCATCTTCATTTTGATCTCAGTTTTGATCTCAGATTTCAGTTTGAATCTTATAATCTTCAACTTTATCTTGCTCCTAATATTCATCTTAAACTCGATTTTGATATATGTGGTAATATTGATTTTCAATCTTGATATTAATATTTATATTTATCTTGATCTTTTAATGATGAGGATGTTGATCTTGATTATGATCCATATTTGATGTTTATCATTTTGCAATCTTAATATAATATTCATTTTGTTCATGATTATGATGTTGATCTTCATTTTAATCATGATTTCAAACTTTATCTTATGATATTTATCTTTATCTTCTTTTTAATCTGAATCTTAAATTCGATTTTGATCTTGTTTGTAAACTTGGTCTTCAATCTCGATATTGTTATTGATATTGATATTGATCTAATAATGATGAAAATTTTTAACTTGATTATGCTCTTTAATTGTTATTAATCTTATTCTCATTCTTAATTACAACATTGATCTTATTCTTGATAATTATCTTCATCTTCATTTTGATCTCAGTTTTGATCTCAGATTTCAGTTTGAATCTTATAATCTTCAACTTTATCTTGCTCCTAATATTCATCTTAAACTCGATTTTGATCTATGTGGTAATATTGATTTTCAATCTTGATATTAATATTTATATTTATCTTGATCTTTTAATGATGAGGAAGTTGATCTTGATTATGATCCATATTTTATGTTTATCATTTTGCAATCTTAATATAATATTCATTTTGTTCATGATTATGATGTTGATCTTCATTTTAATCATGATTTCAAACTTTATCTTATGATATTTATCTTTATCTTCTTTTTAATCTGAATCTTAAATTCGATTTTGATCTTGTTTGTAAACTTGGTCTTCAATCTCGATATTGTTATTGATATTGATATTGATCTAATAATGATGAAAATTTTTAACTTGATTATGCTCTTTAATTGTTATTAATCTTATTCTCATTCTTAATTACAACATTGATCTTATTCTTGATAATTATCTTCATCTTCATTTTGATCTCAGTTTTGATCTCAGATTTCAGTTTGAATCTTATAATCTTCAACTTTATCTTGCTCCTAATATTCATCTTAAACTCGATTTTGATATATGTGGTAATATTGATTTTCAATCTTGATATTAATATTTATATTTATCTTGATCTTTTAATGATGAGGATGTTGATCTTGATTATGATCTATATTTGATGTTTATCATTTTGCAATCTTAATATAATATTCATTTTGTTCATGATTATGATGTTGATCTTCATTTTAATCATGATTTCATACTTCATCTTATGATATTTATCTTTATCGTCTTTTTAATCTGAATCTTAAATTCGATTTTGATCTTGTTTGTAAACTTGGTCTTCAATCTCGATATTGTTATTGATATTGATATTGATCTAATAATGATGAAAATTTTTAACTTGATTATGCTCTTTAATTGTTATTAATCTTATTCTCATTCTTAATTACAACATTGATCTTATTCTTGATAATTATCTTCATCTTCATTTTGATCTCAGTTTTGATCTCAGATTTCAGTTTGAATCTTATAATCTTCAACTTTATCTTGCTCCTAATATTCATCTTAAACTCGATTTTGATATATGTGGTAATATTGATTTTCAATCTTGATATTAATATTTATATTTATCTTGATCTTTTAATGATGAGGAAGTTGATCTTGATTATGATCCATATTTTATGTTTATCATTTTGCAATCTTAATATAATATTGATTTTGTTCATGATTATGATGTTGATCTTCATTTTAATCATGATTTCATACTTCATCTTATGATATTTATCTTTATCGTCTTTTTAATCTGAATCTTAAATTCGATTTTGATCTTGTTTGTAAACTTGGTCTTCAATCTCGATATTGTTATTGATATTGATATTGATCTAATAATGATGAAAATTTTTAACTTGATTATGCTCTTTAATTGTTATTAATCTTATTCTCATTCTTAATTACAACATTGATCTTATTCTTGATAATTATCTTCATCTTCATTTTGATCTCAGTTTTGATCTCAGATTTCAGTTTGAATCTTATAATCTTCAACTTTATCTTGCTCCTAATATTCATCTTAAACTCGATTTTGATATATGTGGTAATATTGATTTTCAATCTTGATATTAATATTTATATTTATCTTGATCTTTTAATGATGAGGATGTTGATCTTGATTATGATCCATATTTGATGTTTATCACTTTGCAATCTTAATATAATATTCATTTTGTTCATGATTATGATGTTGATCTTCATTTTAATCATGATTTCAAACTTTATCTTATGATATTTATCTTTATCTTCTTTTTAATCTGAATCTTAAATTCGATTTTGATCTTGTTTGTAAACTTGGTCTTCAATCTCGATATTGTTATTGATATTGATATTGATCTAATAATGATGAAAATTTTTAACTTGATTATGCTCTTTAATTGTTATTAATCTTATTCTCATTCTTAATTACAACATTGATCTTATTCTTGATAATTATCTTCATCTTCATTTTGATCTCAGTTTTGATCTCAGATTTCAGTTTGAATCTTATAATCTTCAACTTTATCTTGCTCCTAATATTCATCTTAAACTCGATTTTGATATATGTGGTAATATTGATTTTCAATCTTGATATTAATATTTAAATTTATCTTGATCTTTTAATGATGAGGATGTTGATCTTGATTATGATCCATATTTGATGTTTATCATTTTGCAATCTTAATATAATATTCATTTTGTTCATGATTATGATGTTGATCTTCATTTTAATCATGATTTCAAACTTTATCTTATGATATTTATCTTTATCTTCTTTTTAATCTGAATCTTAAATTCGATTTTGATCTTGTTTGTAAACTTGGTCTTCAATCTCGATATTGTTATTGATATTGATATTGATCTAATAATGATGAAAATTTTTAACTTGATTATGCTCTTTAATTGTTATTAATCTTATTCTCATTCTTAATTACAACATTGATCTTATTCTTGATAATTATCTTCATCTTCATTTTGATCTCAGTTTTGATCTCAGATTTCAGTTTGAATCTTATAATCTTCAACTTTATCTTGCTCCTAATATTCATCTTAAACTCGATTTTGATATATGTGGTAATATTGATTTTCAATCTTGATATTAATATTTATATTTATCTTGATCTTTTAATGATGAGGAAGTTGATCTTGATTATGATCCATATTTTATGTTTATCATTTTGCAATCTTAATATAATATTGATTTTGTTCATGATTATGATGTTGATCTTCATTTTAATCATGATTTCATACTTCATCTTATGATATTTATCTTTATCGTCTTTTTAATCTGAATCTTAAATTCGATTTTGATCTTGTTTGTAAACTTGGTCTTCAATCTCGATATTGTTATTGATATTGATATTGATCTAATAATGATGAAAATTTTTAACTTGATTATGCTCTTTAATTGTTATTAATCTTATTCTCATTCTTAATTACAACATTGATCTTATTCTTGATAATTATCTTCATCTTCATTTTGATCTCAGTTTTGATCTCAGATTTCAGTTTGAATCTTATAATCTTCAACTTTATCTTGCTCCTAATATTCATCTTAAACTCGATTTTGATATATGTGGTAATATTGATTTTCAATCTTGATATTAATATTTATATTTATCTTGATCTTTTAATGATGAGGATGTTGATCTTGATTATGATCTATATTTGATGTTTATCATTTTGCAATCTTAATATAATATTCATTTTGTTCATGATTATGATGTTGATCTTCATTTTAATCATGATTTCATACTTCATCTTATGATATTTATCTTTATCGTCTTTTTAATCTGAATCTTAAATTCGATTTTGATCTTGTTTGTAAACTTGGTCTTCAATCTCGATATTGTTATTGATATTGATATTGATCTAATAATGATGAAAATTTTTAACTTGATTATGCTCTTTAATTGTTATTAATCTTATTCTCATTCTTAATTACAACATTGATCTTATTCTTGATAATTATCTTCATCTTCATTTTGATCTCAGTTTTGATCTCAGATTTCAGTTTGAATCTTATAATCTTCAACTTTATCTTGCTCCTAATATTCATCTTAAACTCGATTTTGATATATGTGGTAATATTGATTTTCAATCTTGATATTAATATTTATATTTATCTTGATCTTTTAATGATGAGGAAGTTGATCTTGATTATGATCCATATTTTATGTTTATCATTTTGCAATCTTAATATAATATTGATTTTGTTCATGATTATGATGTTGATCTTCATTTTAATCATGATTTCATACTTCATCTTATGATATTTATCTTTATCGTCTTTTTAATCTGAATCTTAAATTCGATTTTGATCTTGTTTGTAAACTTGGTCTTCAATCTCGATATTGTTATTGATATTGATATTGATCTAATAATGATGAAAATTTTTAACTTGATTATGCTCTTTAATTGTTATTAATCTTATTCTCATTCTTAATTACAACATTGATCTTATTCTTGATAATTATCTTCATCTTCATTTTGATCTCAGTTTTGATCTCAGATTTCAGTTTGAATCTTATAATCTTCAACTTTATCTTGCTCCTAATATTCATCTTAAACTCGATTTTGATATATGTGGTAATATTGATTTTCAATCTTGATATTAATATTTATATTTATCTTGATCTTTTAATGATGAGGATGTTGATCTTGATTATGATCCATATTTGATGTTTATCACTTTGCAATCTTAATATAATATTCATTTTGTTCATGATTATGATGTTGATCTTCATTTTAATCATGATTTCAAACTTTATCTTATGATATTTATCTTTATCGTCTTTTTAATCTGAATCTTAAATTCGATTTTGATCTTGTTTGTAAACTTGGTCTTCAATCTCGATATTGTTATTGATATTGATATTGATCTAATAATGATGAAAATTTTTAACTTGATTATGCTCTTTAATTGTTATTAATCTTATTCTCATTCTTAATTACAACATTGATCTTATTCTTGATAATTATCTTCATCTTCATTTTGATCTCAGTTTTGATCTCAGATTTCAGTTTGAATCTTATAATCTTCAACTTTATCTTGCTCCTAATATTCATCTTAAACTCGATTTTGATATATGTGGTAATATTGATTTTCAATCTTGATATTAATATTTATATTTATCTTGATCTTTTAATGATGAGGATGTTGATCTTGATTATGATCCATATTTGATGTTTATCATTTTGCAATCTTAATATAATATTCATTTTGTTCATGATTATGATGTTGATCTTCATTTTAATCATGATTTCAAACTTTATCTTATGATATTTATCTTTATCTTCTTTTTAATCTGAATCTTAAATTCGATTTTGATCTTGTTTGTAAACTTGGTCTTCAATCTCGATATTGTTATTGATATTGATATTGATCTAATAATGATGAAAATTTTTAACTTGATTATGCTCTTTAATTGTTATTAATCTTATTCTCATTCTTAATTACAACATTGATCTTATTCTTGATAATTATCTTCATCTTCATTTTGATCTCAGTTTTGATCTCAGATTTCAGTTTGAATCTTATAATCTTCAACTTTATCTTGCTCCTAATATTCATCTTAAACTCGATTTTGATCTATGTGGTAATATTGATTTTCAATCTTGATATTAATATTTATATTTATCTTGATCTTTTAATGATGAGGAAGTTGATCTTGATTATGATCCATATTTTATGTTTATCATTTTGCAATCTTAATATAATATTCATTTTGTTCATGATTATGATGTTGATCTTCATTTTAATCATGATTTCAAACTTTATCTTATGATATTTATCTTTATCTTCTTTTTAATCTGAATCTTAAATTCGATTTTGATCTTGTTTGTAAACTTGGTCTTCAATCTCGATATTGTTATTGATATTGATATTGATCTAATAATGATGAAAATTTTTAACTTGATTATGCTCTTTAATTGTTATTAATCTTATTCTCATTCTTAATTACAACATTGATCTTATTCTTGATAATTATCTTCATCTTCATTTTGATCTCAGTTTTGATCTCAGATTTCAGTTTGAATCTTATAATCTTCAACTTTATCTTGCTCCTAATATTCATCTTAAACTCGATTTTGATATATGTGGTAATATTGATTTTCAATCTTGATATTAATATTTATATTTATCTTGATCTTTTAATGATGAGGATGTTGATCTTGATTATGATCTATATTTGATGTTTATCATTTTGCAATCTTAATATAATATTCATTTTGTTCATGATTATGATGTTGATCTTCATTTTAATCATGATTTCATACTTCATCTTATGATATTTATCTTTATCGTCTTTTTAATCTGAATCTTAAATTCGATTTTGATCTTGTTTGTAAACTTGGTCTTCAATCTCGATATTGTTATTGATATTGATATTGATCTAATAATGATGAAAATTTTTAACTTGATTATGCTCTTTAATTGTTATTAATCTTATTCTCATTCTTAATTACAACATTGATCTTATTCTTGATAATTATCTTCATCTTCATTTTGATCTCAGTTTTGATCTCAGATTTCAGTTTGAATCTTATAATCTTCAACTTTATCTTGCTCCTAATATTCATCTTAAACTCGATTTTGATATATGTGGTAATATTGATTTTCAATCTTGATATTAATATTTATATTTATCTTGATCTTTTAATGATGAGGAAGTTGATCTTGATTATGATCCATATTTTATGTTTATCATTTTGCAATCTTAATATAATATTGATTTTGTTCATGATTATGATGTTGATCTTCATTTTAATCATGATTTCATACTTCATCTTATGATATTTATCTTTATCGTCTTTTTAATCTGAATCTTAAATTCGATTTTGATCTTGTTTGTAAACTTGGTCTTCAATCTCGATATTGTTATTGATATTGATATTGATCTAATAATGATGAAAATTTTTAACTTGATTATGCTCTTTAATTGTTATTAATCTTATTCTCATTCTTAATTACAACATTGATCTTATTCTTGATAATTATCTTCATCTTCATTTTGATCTCAGTTTTGATCTCAGATTTCAGTTTGAATCTTATAATCTTCAACTTTATCTTGCTCCTAATATTCATCTTAAACTCGATTTTGATATATGTGGTAATATTGATTTTCAATCTTGATATTAATATTTATATTTATCTTGATCTTTTAATGATGAGGATGTTGATCTTGATTATGATCCATATTTGATGTTTATCACTTTGCAATCTTAATATAATATTCATTTTGTTCATGATTATGATGTTGATCTTCATTTTAATCATGATTTCAAACTTTATCTTATGATATTTATCTTTATCTTCTTTTTAATCTGAATCTTAAATTCGATTTTGATCTTGTTTGTAAACTTGGTCTTCAATCTCGATATTGTTATTGATATTGATATTGATCTAATAATGATGAAAATTTTTAACTTGATTATGCTCTTTAATTGTTATTAATCTTATTCTCATTCTTAATTACAACATTGATCTTATTCTTGATAATTATCTTCATCTTCATTTTGATCTCAGTTTTGATCTCAGATTTCAGTTTGAATCTTATAATCTTCAACTTTATCTTGCTCCTAATATTCATCTTAAACTCGATTTTGATATATGTGGTAATATTGATTTTCAATCTTGATATTAATATTTAAATTTATCTTGATCTTTTAATGATGAGGATGTTGATCTTGATTATGATCCATATTTGATGTTTATCATTTTGCAATCTTAATATAATATTCATTTTGTTCATGATTATGATGTTGATCTTCATTTTAATCATGATTTCAAACTTTATCTTATGATATTTATCTTTATCTTCTTTTTAATCTGAATCTTAAATTCGATTTTGATCTTGTTTGTAAACTTGGTCTTCAATCTCGATATTGTTATTGATATTGATATTGATCTAATAATGATGAAAATTTTTAACTTGATTATGCTCTTTAATTGTTATTAATCTTATTCTCATTCTTAATTACAACATTGATCTTATTCTTGATAATTATCTTCATCTTCATTTTGATCTCAGTTTTGATCTCAGATTTCAGTTTGAATCTTATAATCTTCAACTTTATCTTGCTCCTAATATTCATCTTAAACTCGATTTTGATATATGTGGTAATATTGATTTTCAATCTTGATATTAATATTTATATTTATCTTGATCTTTTAATGATGAGGAAGTTGATCTTGATTATGATCCATATTTTATGTTTATCATTTTGCAATCTTAATATAATATTGATTTTGTTCATGATTATGATGTTGATCTTCATTTTAATCATGATTTCATACTTCATCTTATGATATTTATCTTTATCGTCTTTTTAATCTGAATCTTAAATTCGATTTTGATCTTGTTTGTAAACTTGGTCTTCAATCTCGATATTGTTATTGATATTGATATTGATCTAATAATGATGAAAATTTTTAACTTGATTATGCTCTTTAATTGTTATTAATCTTATTCTCATTCTTAATTACAACATTGATCTTATTCTTGATAATTATCTTCATCTTCATTTTGATCTCAGTTTTGATCTCAGATTTCAGTTTGAATCTTATAATCTTCAACTTTATCTTGCTCCTAATATTCATCTTAAACTCGATTTTGATATATGTGGTAATATTGATTTTCAATCTTGATATTAATATTTATATTTATCTTGATCTTTTAATGATGAGGATGTTGATCTTGATTATGATCCATATTTGATGTTTATCATTTTGCAATCTTAATATAATATTCATTTTGTTCATGATTATGATGTTGATCTTCATTTTAATCATGATTTCAAACTTTATCTTATGATATTTATCTTTATCTTCTTTTTAATCTGAATCTTAAACTCGATTTTGATCTTGTTTGTAAACTTGGTCTTCAATCTTGATATTGTTATTGATATTGATATTAATCTAATAATGATGAAAATTTTGAACTCGATTATGTTCTTTAATTGTTATTAATCTTATTCTCATTCTTAATTATAACATTGATCTTATTCTTGATAATTATGTTCATTTTCATTTTTTATCTCAGTTTTGATCTCAGATTTCAGTTTTAATCTTATAATCTTTAATTTTATCTTGCTCCTAATATTCATCTTAAACTCGATTTTGATATATGTGGTAATATTGATTTTCAATCTTGATATTAATATTTATATTTATCTTGATATTTTAATGATGAGGAAGTTGATCTTGATTATGATCCATATTTTATGTTTATCATTTTGCAATCTTAATATAATATTGATTTTGTTCATGATTATGATGTTGATCTTCATTTTAATCATGATTTCATACTTCATCTTATGATATTTATCTTTATCTTCTTTTTAATCTGAATCTTAAATTCGATTTTGATCTTGTTTGTAAACTTGGTCTTCAATCTCGATATTGTTATTGATATTGATATTGATCTAATAATGATGAAAATTTTTAATTTGATTATGCTCTTTAATTGTTATTAATCTTATTCTCATTCTTAATTACAACATTGATCTTATTCTTGATAATTATCTTCATCTTCATTTTGATCTCAGTTTTGATCTCAGATTTCAGTTTGAATCTTATAATCTTCAACTTTATCTTGCTCCTAATATTCATCTTAAACTCGATTTTGATATATGTGGTAATATTGATTTTCAATCTTGATATTAATATTTATATTTATCTTGATCTTTTAATGATGAGGATGTTGATCTTGATTATGATCCATATTTGATGTTTATCATTTTGCAATCTTAATATAATATTCATTTTGTTCATGATTATGATGTTGATCTTCATTTTAATCATGATTTCAAACTTTATCTTATGATATTTATCTTTATCTTCTTTTTAATCTGAATCTTAAATTCGATTTTGATCTTGTTTGTAAACTTGGTCTTCAATCTCGATATTGTTATTGATATTGATATTGATCTAATAATGATGAAAATTTTTAACTTGATTATGCTCTTTAATTGTTATTAATCTTATTCTCATTCTTAATTACAACATTGATCTTATTCTTGATAATTATCTTCATCTTCATTTTGATCTCAGTTTTGATCTCAGATTTCAGTTTGAATCTTATAATCTTCAACTTTATCTTGCTCCTAATATTCATCTTAAACTCGATTTTGATATATGTGGTAATATTGATTTTCAATCTTGATATTAATATTTATATTTATCTTGATCTTTTAATGATGAGGAAGTTGATCTTGATTATGATCCATATTTTATGTTTATCATTTTGCAATCTTAATATAATATTGATTTTGTTCATGATTATGATGTTGATCTTCATTTTAATCATGATTTCATACTTCATCTTATGATATTTATCTTTATCGTCTTTTTAATCTGAATCTTAAATTTGATTTTGATCTTGTTTGTAAACTTGGTCTTCAATCTCGATATTGTTATTGATATTGATATTGATCTAATAATGATGAAAATTTTTAACTTGATTATGCTCTTTAATTGTTATTAATCTTATTCTCATTCTTAATTACAACATTGATCTTATTCTTGATAATTATCTTCATCTTCATTTTGATCTCAGTTTTGATCTCAGATTTCAGTTTGAATCTTATAATCTTCAACTTTATCTTGCTCCTAATATTCATCTTAAACTCGATTTTGATATATGTGGTAATATTGATTTTCAATCTTGATATTAATATTTATATTTATCTTGATCTTTTAATGATGAGGATGTTGATCTTGATTATGATCCATATTTGATGTTTATCATTTTGCAATCTTAATATAATATTCATTTTGTTCATGATTATGATGTTGATCTTCATTTTAATCATGATTTCAAACTTTATCTTATGATATTTATCTTTATCTTCTTTTTAATCTGAATCTTAAATTCGATTTTGATCTTGTTTGTAAACTTGGTCTTCAATCTCGATATTGTTATTGATATTGATATTGATCTAATAATGATGAAAATTTTTAACTTGATTATGCTCTTTAATTGTTATTAATCTTATTCTCATTCTTAATTACAACATTGATCTTATTCTTGATAATTATCTTCATCTTCATTTTGATCTCAGTTTTGATCTCAGATTTCAGTTTGAATCTTATAATCTTCAACTTTATCTTGCTCCTAATATTCATCTTAAACTCGATTTTGATATATGTGGTAATATTGATTTTCAATCTTGATATTAATATTTATATTTATCTTGATCTTTTAATGATGAGGATGTTGATCTTGATTATGATCCATATTTGATGTTTATCATTTTGCAATCTTAATATAATATTCATTTTGTTCATGATTATGATGTTGATCTTCATTTTAATCATGATTTCAAACTTTATCTTATGATATTTATCTTTATCTTCTTTTTAATCTGAATCTTAAATTCGATTTTGATCTTGTTTGTAAACTTGGTCTTCAATCTCGATATTGTTATTGATATTGATATTGATCTAATAATGATGAAAATTTTTAACTTGATTATGCTCTTTAATTGTTATTAATCTTATTCTCATTCTTAATTACAACATTGATCTTATTCTTGATAATTATCTTCATCTTCATTTTGATCTCAGTTTTGATCTCAGATTTCAGTTTGAATCTTATAATCTTCAACTTTATCTTGCTCCTAATATTCATCTTAAACTCGATTTTGATATATGTGGTAATATTGATTTTCAATCTTGATATTAATATTTATATTTATCTTGATCTTTTAATGATGAGGAAGTTGATCTTGATTATGATCCATATTTTATGTTTATCATTTTGCAATCTTAATATAATATTGATTTTGTTCATGATTATGATGTTGATCTTCATTTTAATCATGATTTCATACTTCATCTTATGATATTTATCTTTATCGTCTTTTTAATCTGAATCTTAAATTCGATTTAGATCTTGTTTGTAAACTTGGTCTTCAATCTCGATATTGTTATTGATATTGATATTGATCTAATAATGATGAAAATTTTTAACTTGATTATGCTCTTTAATTGTTATTAATCTTATTCTCATTCTTAATTACAACATTGATCTTATTCTTGATAATTATCTTCATCTTCATTTTGATCTCAGTTTTGATCTCAGATTTCAGTTTGAATCTTATAATCTTCAACTTTATCTTGCTCCTAATATTCATCTTAAACTCGATTTTGATATATGTGGTAATATTGATTTTCAATCTTGATATTAATATTTATATTTATCTTGATCTTTTAATGATGAGGATGTTGATCTTGATTATGATCCATATTTGATGTTTATCATTTTGCAATCTTAATATAATATTCATTTTGTTCATGATTATGATGTTGATCTTCATTTTAATCATGATTTCAAACTTTATCTTATGATATTTATCTTTATCTTCTTTTTAATCTGAATCTTAAATTCGATTTTGATCTTGTTTGTAAACTTGGTCTTCAATCTCGATATTGTTATTGATATTGATATTGATCTAATAATGATGAAAATTTTTAACTTGATTATGCTCTTTAATTGTTATTAATCTTATTCTCATTCTTAATTACAACATTGATCTTATTCTTGATAATTATCTTCATCTTCATTTTGATCTCAGTTTTGATCTCAGATTTCAGTTTGAATCTTATAATCTTCAACTTTATCTTGCTCCTAATATTCATCTTAAACTCGATTTTGATCTATGTGGTAATATTGATTTTCAATCTTGATATTAATATTTATATTTCTCTTGATCTTTTAATGATGAGGATGTTGATCTTGATTATGATCCATATTTGATATTTATCATTTTGCAATCGTAATATAATATTCATTTTGTTCATGATTATGATGTTGATCTTCATTTTAATCATGATTTCATACTTCATCTTATGATATTTATCTTTATCTTCTTTTTAATCTTAATCTTAAACTCGATTTTGATCTTGTTTGTAAACTTGGTCTTCAATCTTGATATTGTTTTTGATATTGATATTGATCTAATAATGATAAAAATTTTGAACTCGATTATGTTCTTTAATTGTTATTAATCTTATTCTCATTCTTAATTATAACATTGATCTTATTCTTGATAATTATGTTCATCTTCATTTTTTATCTCAGTTTTGATCTCAGATTTCAGTTTTAATCTTATAATCTTTAATTTTATCTTGCTCCTAATATTCATCTTAAACTCGATTTTGATATATGTGGTAATATTGATTTTCAATCTTGATATTAATATTTATATTTATCTTGATCTTTTAATGATGAGGAAGTTGATCTTGATTATGATCCATATTTTATGTTTATCATTTTGCAATCTTAATATAATATTGATTTTTTTCATGATTATGATGTTGATCTTCATTTTAATCATGATTTCATACTTCATCTTATGATATTTATCTTTATCGTCTTTTTAATCTGAATCTTAAATTCGATTTTGATCTTGTTTGTAAACTTGGTCTTCAATCTTGATATTGTTATTGATATTGATATTGATCTAATAATGATGAAAATTTTTAACTTGATTATGCTCTTTAATTGTTATTAATCTTATTCTCATTCTTAATTACAACATTGATCTTATTCTTGATAATTATCTTAATCTTCATTTTGATCTCAGTTTTGATCTCAGATTTCAGTTTGAATCTTATAATCTTCAACTTTATCTTGCTCTTAATATTCATCTTAAACTCGATTTTGATATATGTGGTAATATTGATTTTCAATCTTGATATTAATATTTATATTTATCTTGATCTTTTAATGATGAGGATGTTGATCTTGATTATGATCCATATTTGATGTTTATCATTTTGCAATCTTAATATAATATTCATTTTGTTCATGATTATGATGTTGATCTTCATTTTAATCATGATTTCATACTTCATCTTATGATATTTATCTTTATCTTCTTTTTAATCTTAATCTTAAACTCGATTTTGATCTTGTTTGTAAACTTGGTCTTCAATCTTGATATTGTTATTGATATTGATATTGATCTAATAATGATGAAAATTTTGAACTCGATTATGTTCTTTAATTGTTATTAATTTTATTCTCATTCTTAATTATAACATTGATCTTATTCTTGATAATTATGTTCATCTTCATTTTTTATCTCAGTTTTGATCTCAGATTTCAGTTTTAATCTTGTAATCTTTAATTTTATCTTGCTCCTAATATTCATCTTAAACTCGATTTTGATATATGTGGTAATATTGATTTTCAATCTTGATATTAATATTTATATTTATCTTGATCTTTTAATGATGAGGAAGTTGATCTTGATTATGATCCATATTTTATGTTTATCATTTTGCAATCTTAATATAATATTGATTTTGTTCATGATTATGATGTTGATCTTCATTTTAATCATGATTTCATACTTCATCTTATGATATTTATCTTTATCGTCTTTTTAATCTGAATCTTAAATTCGATTTTGATCTTGTTTGTAAACATGGTCTTCAATCTTGATATTGTTATTGATATTGATATTGATCTAATAATGATGAAAATTTTTAACTTGATTATGCTCTTTAATTGTTATTAATCTTATTCTCATTCTTAATTACAACATTGATCTTATTCTTGATAATTATCTTCATCTTCATTTTGATCTCAGTTTTGATCTCAGATTTCAGTTTGAATCGTATAATCTTCAACTTTATCTTGCTCCTAATATTCATCTTAAACTCGATTTTGATCTATGTGGTAATATTGATTTTCAATCTTGATATTAATATTTATATTTCTCTTGATCTTTTAATGATGAGGATGTTGATCTTGATTATGATCCATATTTGATGTTTATCATTTTGCAATCGTAATATAATATTCATTTTGTTCATGATTATGATGTTGATCTTCATTTTAATCATGATTTCATACTTCATCTTATGATATTTATCTTTATCTTCTTTTTAATCTTAATCTTAAACTCGATTTTGATCTTGTTTGTAAACTTGGTCTTCAATCTTGATATTGTTATTGATATTGATATTGATCTAATAATGATGAAAATTTTGAACTCGATTATGTTCTTTAATTGTTATTAATCTTATTCTCATTCTTAATTATAACATTGATCTTATTCTTGATAATTATGTTCATCTTCATTTTTTATCTCAGTTTTGATCTCAGATTTCAGTTTTAATCTTATAATCTTTAATTTTATCTTGCTCCTAATATTCATCTTAAACTCGATTTTGATATATGTGGTAATATTGATTTTCAATCTTGATATTAATATTTATATTTATCTTGATCTTTTAATGATGAGGAAGTTGATCTTGATTATGATCCATATTTTATGTTTATCATTTTGCAATCTTAATATAATATTGATTTTGTTCATGATTATGATGTTGATCTTCATTTTAATCATGATTTCATACTTCATCTTATGATATTTATCTTTATCGTCTTTTTAATCTGAATCTTAAATTCGATTTTGATCTTGTTTGTAAACTTGGTCTTCAATCTTGATATTGTTATTGATATTGATATTGATCTAATAATGATGAAAATTTTTAACTTGATTATGCTCTTTAATTGTTATTAATCTTATTCTCATTCTTAATTACAACATTGATCTTATTCTTGATAATTATCTTCATCTTCATTTTGATCTCAGTTTTGATCTCAGATTTCAGTTTGAATCTTATAATCTTCAACTTTATCTTGCTCCTAATATTCATCTTAAACTCGATTTTGATATATGTGGTAATATTGATTTTCACTCTTGATATTAATATTTATATTTATCTTGATCTTTTAATGATGAGGATGTTGATCTTGATTCTGATCCATATTTGATGTTTATCATTTTGCAATCTTAATATAATATTCATTTTGTTCATGATTATGATGTTGATCTTCATTTTAATCATGATTTCATACTTCATCTTATGATATTTATCTTTATCTTCTTTTTAATCTTAATCTTAAACTCGATTTTGATCTTGTTTGTAAACTTGGTCTTAATCTTGATATTGTTATTGATATTGATATTGATCTAATAATGATGAAAATTTTGAACTCGATTATGTTCTTTAATTGTTATTAATCTTATTCTCATTCTTAATTATAACATTGATCTTATTCTTGATAATTATGTTCATCTTCATTTTTTATCTCAGTTTTGATCTCAGATTTCCGTTTTAATCTTATAATCTTTAATTTTATCTTGCTCCTAATATTCATCTTAAACTCGATTTTGATCTATGTGGTAATATTGATTTTCAATCTTGATATTAATATTTATATTTATCTTGATCTTTTAATGATGAGGAAGTTGATCTTGATTATGATCCATATTTTATGTTTATCATTTTTCAATCTTAATATAATATTGATTTTGTTCATGATTATGATGTTGATCTTCATTTTAACCATGATTTCATACTTCATCTTATGATATTTATCTTTATCTTCTTTTTAATCTGAATCTTAAATTCGATTTTGATCTTGTTTGTAAACTTGGTCTTCAATCTTGATGTTGTTATTGATATTGATATTGATCTAATAATGATGAAAATTTTTAACTTGATTATGCTCTTTAATTGTTATTAATCTTATTCTCATTCTTAATTACAACATTGATCTTATTCTTGATAATTATCTTCATCTTCATTTTGATCTCAGTTTTGATCTCAGATTTCAGTTTGAATCTTATAATCTTCAACTTTATCTTGCTCCTAATATTCATCTTAAACTCGATTTTGATCTATGTGGTAATATTGATTTTCAATCTTGATATTAATATTTATATTTCTCTTGATCTTTTAATGATAAGGATGTTGATCTTGATTATGATCCATATTTGATGTTTATCATTTTGCAATCGTAATATAATATTCATTTTGTTCATGATTATGATGTTGATCTTCATTGTAATCATGATTTCATACTTCATCTTATGATATTTATCTTTATCTTCTTTTTAATCTTAATCTTAAACTCGATTTTGATCTTGTTTGTAAACTTGGTCTTCAATCTTGATATTGTTATTGATATTGATATTGATCTAATAATGATGAAAATTTTGAACTCGATTATGTTCTTTAATTGTTATTAATCTTATTCTCATTCTTAATTATAACATTGATCTTATTCTTGATAATTATGTTCATTTTCATTTTTATCTCAGTTTTGATCTCAGATTTCAGTTTTAATCTTATAATCTTCAATTTTATCTTACTCCTAATATTCATCTTAAACTCGGTTTTGATCTATATGGTAATATTGATTTTCAATCTTGATATTAATATTTATATTTATCTTGATCTTTTAATGATCAGGATGTTGATCTTGATTATGATCCATATTTGATGTTTATCATTTTGGAATCTTAATTTAATATTGATTTTGTTCATGATTATGATGTTGATCTTCATTTTAATCATGATTTCAAACTTCATCTTATGATATTTATCTTTATCTTCTTTTTAATCTGAATCTTAAATTCGATTTTGATCTTGTTTGTAAACTTGGTCTTCAATCTTGATATTGTTATTGATATTGATATTGATCTAATAATGATGAAAATTTTGAACTCGATTATGTTCTTTAATTGTTATTAATCTTATTCTCATTCTTAATTATAACATTGATCTTATTCTTGATAATTATGTTCATTTTCATTTTTTATCTCAGTTTTGATCTCAGATTTCAGTTTTAATCTTATAATCTTTAATTTTATCTTGCTCCTAATTTTCATCTTAAACTCGATTTTGATATATGTGGTAATATTGATTTTCAATCTTGATATTAATATTTATATTTATCTTGATCTTTTAATGATGAGGAAGTTGATCTTGATTATGATCCATATTTTATGTTTATCATTTTGCAATCTTAATATAATATTCATTTTGTTCATGATTATGATGTTGATCTTCATTTTAATCATGATTTCAAACTTCAACTTATGATATTTATCTTTATCTTCTTTTTAATCTGAATCTTAAATTCGATTTTGATCTTGTTTGTAAACTTGGTCTTCAATCTCGATATTGTTATTGATATTGATATTGATCTAATAATGATGAAAATTTTTAACTTGATTATGCTCTTAAATTGTTATTAATCTTATTCTCATTCTTAATTACAACATTGATCTTATTCTTGATAATTATCTTCATCTTCATTTTGATCTCAGTTTTGATCTCAGATTTCAGTTTGAATCTTATAATCTTCAACTTTATCTTGCTCCTAATATTCATCTTAAACTCGATTTTGATCTATGTGGTAATATTGATTTTCAATCTTGATATTAATATTTATATTTCTCTTGATCTTTTAATGATGAGGATGTTGATCTTGATTATGATCCATATTTGATGTTTATCATTTTGCAATCTTAATATAATATTCATTTTGTTCATGATTATGATGTTGATCTTCATTTTAATCATGATTTCAAACTTCATCTTATGATATTTATCTTTATCTTCTTTTTAATCTAAATCTTAAACTCGATTTTGATCTTGTTTGTAAACTTGGTCTTCAATCTTGATGTTGTTATTGATATTGATATTGATCTAATAATGATGAAAATTTTGAACTCGATTATGTTCTTTAATTGTTCTTAATCTTATTCTCATTTTTAATTATAACATTGATCTTATTCTTGATAATTATGTTCATTTTCATTTTTATCTTAGTTTTGATCTCAGATTTCAGTTTGAATCTTATAATCTTCAAGTTTATCTTGCTCCTAATATTCATCTTAAACTCGATTTTGATATATGTGGTAATATTGATTTTCAATATTGATATTAATATTTATATTTCGCTTGATCTTTTAATGATGAGGATGTTGATCTTGATTATGATCCATATTTGATATTTATCATTTTGCAATCTTAATATAATATTGATTTTGTTCATGATTATGATGTTGATCTTCATTTTAATCATGATTTCAAACTTCATCTTATGATATTTATCTTTATTTTCTTTTTAATCTTAATCTTAAACTCGATTTTGATCTTGTTTGTAAACTTGGTCTTCAATCTTGATATTGTTATTGATATTGATATTAATCTAATAATGATGAAAATTTTTAACTTGATTATGATCTTTAATTGTTATTAATCTTATTCTCATTCTTAATTACAACATTGATCTTATTCTTGATAATTATCTTCATCTTCATTTTGATCTCAGTTTTGATCTCAGATTTCAGTTTGAATCTTATAATCTTCAACTTTATCTTGCTCCTAATATTCATCTTAAACTCGATTTTGATCTATGTGGTAATATTGATTTTCAATCTTGATATTAATATTTATATTTCTCTTGATCTTTTAATGATGAGGATGTTGATCTTGATTATGATCCATATTTGATGTTTATCATTTTGCAATCTTAATATAATATTCATTTTGTTCATGATTATGATGTTGAACTTCATTTTAATCATGATTTCAAACTTCATCTTATGATATTTATCTTTATCTTCTTTTTAATCTAAATCTTAAACTCGATTTTGATCTTGTTTGTAAACTTGGTCTTCAATCTTGATGTTGTTATTGATATTGATATTGATCTAATAATGATGAAAATTTTGAACTCGATTATGTTCTTTAATTGTTATTAATCTTATTCTCATTCTTAATTATAACATTGATCTTATTCTTGATAATTATGTGCATTTTCATTTTTATCTTAGTTTTGATCTCAGATTTCAGTTTGAATCTTATAATCTTCAACTTTATCTTGCTCCTAATATTCATCTTAAACTCGATTTTGATCTATGTGGTAATATTGATTTTCAATCTTGATATTAATATTTAAATTTAGCTTGATCATTTAATGATGAGGATGTTGATCTTGATTATGATCCAAATTTGATGTTTATCATTTTACAATCTTAATTTAATTTTGATTTTGTTCATGATTATGATGTTGATCTTCATTTTAATCATGATTTCAAACTTTATCTTATGATATTTATCTTTATCTTCTTTTTAATCTAAATCTTAAACTCGATTTTGATCTTGTTTGTAAACTTGGTCTTCAATCTTGATATTGTTATTGATATTGATATTGATCTAATAATAATGAAAATTTTGAACACGATTATGTTCTTTAATTGTTATTAATCTTATTCTCATTCTTAATTATAACATTGATCTTATTCTTGATAATTATGTTCATTTTCATATTTATCTCAGTTTTGATCTCAGATTTCAGTTTGAATCTTATAATCTTCAAGTTTATCTTGCTCCTAATATTCATCTTAAACTCGATTGTGATCTATATGGTAATATTGATTTTCAATCTAGATATTAATATTTATATTTATCTTGATCTTTTAATGATGAGGATGTTAATCTTGATTATGATCCATATTTGATGTTTATCATTTTGCAATCTTAATTTAATATTAATTTTGTTCATGATTATGATGTTGATCTTCATTTTATTCATGATTTCAAACTTCATCTTATGATATTTATCTTTATCTTCTTTTTAATCTTAATCTTAAACTCGATTTTGATCTTGTTTGTAAACTTGGTCTTCAATCTTGATATTGTTATTGATATTGATATTGATCTAATAATGATGAAAATTTTTAACTCGATTATGATCTTTGATTGTTATTAATCTTATTCTCATTCTTAATTACAACATTGATCTTATTCTTGATAATTATCTTCATCTTCATTTTGATCTCAGATTTCAGTTTTAATCTTATAATCTTCATCTTTATCTTGCTCCTAATATTCATCTTAAACTCGATTTTGATCTCCGTGGTAATATTGATTTTCAATCTTTATATTAATATTTATATTTATCTTGATCTTTTAATGATGAGGATGTTGATTATGATTATTATCCATATTTGATGTTTATCATTTTGCAATCTTAATTTAATATTGATTTTGTTCATGATCATGATGTTGATCTTGATTTTAATCATGATTTTAATCTTCATCTTATGATATTCATCTTTATCTTCTTTTTAATCTTAATCTTAAACTCGATTTTGATCTTGTTTGTAAACTTGGTCTTCAATCTTGATATTGTTATTGATATTGATATTGATCTAATAATGATGAAAATTTTTAACTCGATTATGTTCTTTAATTGTTATTAATCTTATTCTCATTCTTAATTATAACATTGATCTTATTCTTGATAATTATGTTCATTTTCATTTTTATCTCAGTTTTGATCTCAGATTTCAGTTTTAATATTATAATCTTCAATTTTATCTTACTCCTAATATTCATCTTAAACTCGATTTTGATCTATGTGGTAATATTGATTTTCAATCTTGATATTAATATTTATATTTATCTTGATCTTTTAATGATCAGGATGTTGATCTTGATTATGATCCATATTTGATGTTTATCATTTTGGAATCTTAATTTAATATTGATTTTGTTCATGATTATGATGTTGATCTTCATTTTAATCATGATTTCAAACTTCATCTTATGATATTTATCTTTATCTTCTTTTTAATCTTAATCTTAAATTCGATTTTGATCTTGTTTGTAAACTTGGTCTTCAATCTTGATATTGTTATTGATATTGATATTGATCTAATAATGATGAAAATTTTTAACTTGATTATGATCTTTAATTGTTATTAATCTTATTCTCATTCTTAATTACAACATTGATCTTATTCTTGATAATTATCTTCATCTTCATTTTGATCTCAGTTTTGATCTCAGATTTCAGTTTGAATCTTATAATCTTCAACTTTATCTTGCTCCTAATATTCATCTTAAACTCGATTTTGATCTATGTGGTAATATTGATTTTCAATCTTGATATTAATATTTATATTTCTCTTGATCTTTTAATGATGAGGATGTTGATCTTGATTATGATCCATATTTGATGTTTATCATTTTGCAATCTTAATATAATATTCATTTTGTTCATGATTATGATGTTGATCTTCATTTTAATCATGATTTCAAACTTCATCTTATGATATTTATCTTTATCTTCTTTTTAATCTAAATCTTAAACTCGATTTTGATCTTGTTTGTAAACTTGGTCTTCAATCTTGATGTTGTTATTGATATTGATATTGATCTAATAATGATGAAAATTTTGAACTCGATTATGTTCTCTAATTGTTATTAATCTTATTCTCATTCTTAATTATAACATTGATCTTATTCTTGATAATTATGTTCATTTTCATTTTTATCTTAGTTTTGATCTCAGATTTCAGTTTGAATCTTATAATCTTCAACTTTATCTTGCTCCTAATATTCATCTTAAACTCGATTTTGATCTATGTCGTAATATTGATTTTCAATCTTGATATTAATATTTAAATTTAGCTTGATCATTTAATGATGAGGATGTTGATCTTGATTATGATCCAAATTTGATGTTTATCATTTTACAATCTTAATTTAATATTGATTTTGTTCATGATTATGATGTTGATCTTCATTTTAATCATGATTTCAAACTTTATCTTATGATATTTATCTTTATCTTCTTTTTAATCTAAATCTTAAACTCGATTTTGATCTTGTTTGTAAACTTGGTCTTCAATCTTGATATTGTTATTGATATTGATATTGATCTAATAATAATGAAAATTTTGAACACGATTATGTTCTTTAATTGTTATTAATCTTATTCTCATTCTTAATTATAACATTGATCTTATTCTTGATAATTATGTTCATTTTCATATTTATCTCAGTTTTGATCTCAGATTTCAGTTTGAATCTTATAATCTTCAAGTTTATCTTGCTCCTAATATTCATCTTAAACTCGATTGTGATCTATATGGTAATATTGATTTTCAATCTTGATATTAATATTTATATTTATCTTGATCTTTTAATGATGAGGATGTTAATCTTGATTATGATCCATATTTGATGTTTATCATTTTGTAATCTTAATTTAATATTAATTTTGTTCATGATTATGATGTTGATCTTCATTTTATTCATGATTTCAAACTTCATCTTATGATATTTATCTTTATCTTCTTTTTAATCTTAATCTTAAACTCGAATTTGATCTTGTTTGTAAACTTGGTCTTCAATCTTGATATTGTTATTGATATTGATATTGATCTAATAATGATGAAAATTTTTAACTCGATTATGATCTTTGATTGTTATTAATCTTATTCTCATTCTTAATTACAACATTGATCTTATTCTTGATAATTATCTTCATCTTCATTTTGATCTCAGATTTCAGTTTTAATCTTATAATCTTCATCTTTATCTTGCTCCTAATATTCATCTTAAACTCGATTTTGATCTCCGTGGTAATATTGATTTTCAATCTTTATATTAATATTTATATTTATCTTGATCTTTTAATGATGAGGATGTTGATTATGATTATTATCCATATTTGATGTTTATCATTTTGCAATCTTAATTTAATATTGATTTTGTTCATGATCATGATGTTGATCTTGATTTTAATCATGATTTCAATCTTCATCTTATGATATTCATCTTTATCTTCTTTTTAATCTTAATCTTAAACTCGATTTTGATCTTGTTTGTAAACTTGGTCTTCAATCTTGATATTGTTATTGATATTGATATTGATCTAATAATGATGAAAATTTTTAACTCGATTATGTTCTTTAATTGTTATTAATCTTATTCTCATTCTTAATTATAACATTGATCTTATTCTTGATAATTATGTTCATTTTCATTTTTATCTCAGTTTTGATCTCAGATTTCAGTTTTAATATTATAATCTTCAATTTTATCTTACTCCTAATATTCATCTTAAACTCGATTTTGATCTATGTGGTAATATTGATTTTCAATCTTGATATTAATATTTATATTTATCTTGATCTTTTAATGATCAGGATGTTGATCTTGATTATGATCCATATTTGATGTTTATCATTTTGGAATCTTAATTTAATATTGATTTTGTTCATGATTATGATGTTGATCTTCATTTTAATCATGATTTCAAACTTCATCTTATGATATTTATCTTTATCTTCTTTTTAATCTGAATCTTAAATTTGATTTTGATCTTGTTTGTAAACTTGGTCTTCAATCTTGATATTGTTATTGATATTGATATTGATCTAATAATGATGAAAATTTTGAACTCGATTATGTTCTTTAATTGTTATTAATCTTATTCTCATTCTTAATTATAACATTGATCTTATTCTTGATAATTATGTTCATTTTCATTTTTATCTCAGTTTTGATCTCAGATTTCAGTTTTAATCTTATAATCTTCAATTTTATCTTACTCCTAATATTCATCTTAAACTCGATTTTGATCTATGTGGTAATATTGATTTTCAATCTTGATATTAATATTTATATTTATCTTGATCTTTTAATGATCAGGATGTTGATCTTGATTATGATCCATATTTGATGTTTATCATTTTGCAATCTTAATTTTATATTGATTTTGTTCATGGTTATGATGTTGATCTTCATTTTAATCATGATTTCAAACTTCATCTTATGATATTCATCTTTATCTTCTTTTTAATCTTAATCTTAAACTCGATTTTGATCTTGTTTGTAAACTTGGTCTTCAATCTTGATATTGTTATTGATATTGATATTAATCTAATAATGATGAAAATTTTTAACTCGATTATGATCTTTGATTGTTATTAATCTTCTTCTCATTCTTAATTACAACATTGATCTTATTCTTGATAATTATCTTCATCTTCATTTTGATTTCAGTTTTGATCTCATATTTCAGTTTGAATCTTATAATCTTCAACTTTATCTTGCTCCTAATATTCATCTTAAACTCGATTTTGATATATGTGGTAATATTGATTTTCAATCTTGATATTAATATTTAATTTTATCTTGATCTTTTAATGATGAGGATGTTGATCTTGATTATGATCCATATTTGATGTTTATCATTTTGCAATCTTAATATAATATTGATTTTGTTCATGATTATGATGTTGATCTTCATTTTAATCATGATTTCAAACTTCATCTTATGATATTTATCTTTATCTTCTTTTTGATCTTAATTTTAAACTCGATTTTGATCTTGTTTGTAAACTTGGTCTTCAATCTTGATATTGTTATTGATATTGATATTGATCTAATAATGATGAAAATTTTGAACTCGATTATGTTCTTTAATTGTTATTAATCTTATTCTCATTCTTAATTATCACATTTATCTTATTCTTGATAATTATGTTCATTTTCATTTTTATCTCAGTTTTGATCTCAGATTTCAGTTTTAATCTTATAATCTTCAATTTTATCTTGCTCCTAATATTCATCTTAAACTCGATTTTGAGCTATGTGGTAATATTGATTTTCAATCTTGATATTAATATTTACATTTCTCTTGATCTTTTAATGATGAGGATGTTGATCTTGATTATGATCCATATTTTATGTTTATCATTTTGCAATCTTAATATAATAATGATTTTGTTCATGATTATGATGTTGATCTTCATTTTAATCATGATTTCAATCTTCATCTTATGATATTCATCTTTATCTTCTTTTTAATCTTAATCTTAAACTCGATTTTGATCTTGTTTGTAAACTTGGTCTTCAATCTTGATATTGTTATTGATATTGATATTAATCTAATAATGATGAAAATTTTTAACTCGATTATGATCTTTGATTGTTATTAATCTTCTTCTCATTCTTAATTACAACATTGATCTTATTCTTGATAATTATCTTCATCTTCATTTTGATTTCAGTTTTGATCTCATATTTCAGTTTGAATCTTATAATCTTCAACTTTATCTTGCTCCTAATATTCATCTTAAACTCGATTTTGATATATGTGGTAATATTGATTTTCAATCTTGATATTAATATTTAATTTTATCTTGATCTTTTAATGATGAGGATGTTGATCTTGATTATGATCCATATTTGATGTTTATCATTTTGCAATCTTAATATAATATTGATTTTGTTCATGATTATGATGTTGATCTTCATTTTAATCATGATTTCAAACTTCATCTTATGATATTTATCTTTATCTTCTTTTTAATCTGAATCTTAAATTCGATTTTGATCTTGTTTGTAAACTTGGTCTTCAATCTTGATATTGTTATTGATATTGATATTAATCTAATAATGATGAAAATTTTTAACTCGATTATGATCTTTGATTATTATTAATCTTCTTCTCATTCTTAATTACAACATTGATCTTATTCTTGATAATTATCTTCATCTTCATTTTGATCTCAGTTTTGATCTCAGATTTCAGTTTTAATTTTATAATCTTCAACTTTATCTTGCTCCTAATATTCATCTTAAACTCGATTTTGATATATGTGGTAATATTGATTTTAAATCTTGATATTAATATTTATATTTATCTTGATCTTTTAATGATGAGGATGTTGATCTTGATTATGATCCATATTTGATGTTTATCATTTTGCAATCTTAATATAATATTCATTTTGTTCATGATTATGATGTTGATCTTCATTTTAATCATGATTTCAAACTTCATCTTATGATATTTATCTTTATCTTCTTTTTAATCTGAATCTTAAATTCGATTTTGATCTTGTTTGTAAACTTGGTCTTCAATCTTGATATTGTTATTGATATTGATATTGATCTAATAATGATAAAAATTTTGAACTCGATTATGTTATTTAATTTTTATTATTCTTATTCTCATTCTTAATTATAACATTAATCTTATTCTTGATAATTATGTTCATTTTCATTTTTATCTCAGTTTTGATCTCAGATTTTAGTTTTAATCTTATAATCTTCAATTTTATCTTACGCCTAATATTCATCTTAAACTCGATTTTGATCTATGTGGTAATATTGATTTTCAATCTTGATATTAATATTTATATTTATCTTGATCTTTTAATGATCAGGATGTTGATCTTGATTATGATCCATATTTGATGATTATCATTTTGCAATCTTAATTTAATATTGATTTTGTTCATGGTTATGATGTTGATCTTCATTTTAATCATGATTTCAAACTTCATCTTATGATATTTATCTTTATCTTCTTTTTAATCTTAATCTTAAACTCGATTTTGATCTTGTTTGTAAACTTGGTCTTCAATCTTGATATTGTTATTGATATTGATATTGATCTAATAATGATGAAAATTTTGAACTCGATTATGTTCTTTAATTGTTATTAATCTTATTCTCATTCTTAATTATCACATTTATCTTATTCTTGATAATTATGTTCATTTTCATTTTTATCTCAGTTTTGATCTCAGATTTCAGTTTTAATATTATAATCTTCAATTTTATCTTGCTCCTAATATTCATCTTAAACTCGATTTTGATCTATGTGGTAATATTGATTTTCAATCTTGATATTAATATTTATATTTCTCTTGATCTTTTAATGATGAGGATGTTGATCTTGATTATGATCCATATTTTATGTTTATCATTTTGCAATCTTAATATAATATTGATTTTGTTCATGATTATGATGTTGATCTTCATTTTAATCATGATTTCAATCTTCATCTTATGATATTCATCTTTATCTTCTTTTTAATCTTAATCTTAAACTCGATTTTGATCTTGTTTGTAAACTTGGTCTTCAATCTTGATATTGTTATTGATATTGATATTGATCTAATAATGATGAAAATTTTGAACTCGATTATGTTCTTTAATTGTTATTAATCTTATTCTCATTCTTAATTATAACATTGATCTTTTTCTTGATAATTATGTTCATTTTCATTTTGATCTCAGTTTTGATCTCAGATTTAAGTTTGAATCTTATAATCTTCAACGCATTCTTGCTCCTAATATTCATCTTAAACACGATTTTGATCTCCGTGGTAATATTGATTTTCAATCTTGATATTAATATTTATATTTTTCTGGAAATTTTAATGATGAGGATGTTGATCTTGATTATGATCCATATTTGATGTTTTTCATTTTGCAATCTTAATTTAATATTGATTTTGTTCATGATCCTGATGTTGATCTTGATTTTAATCATGATTTCAATCTTCATCTTATGATATTCATCTTTATCTTCTTTTTAATCTTAATCTTAAACTCGATTTTGATCTTGTTTGTAAACTTGGTCTTCAATCTTGATATTGTTATTGATATTGATATTGATCTAATAATGATGAAAATTTTTAACTCGATTATGATCTTTGATTGTTATTAATCTTATTCTCATTCTTAATTACAACATTGATCTTATTCTTGATAATTATCTTCATCTTCATTTTGATCTCAGATTTCAGTTTGAATCTTATAATCTTCAACTTTATCTTGCTCCTAATATTCATCTTAAACTCGATTTTGATCTATGTGGTAATATTGATTTTCAATCTTGATATTAATATTTAAATTTATCTTGATCTTTTAATGATGAGGATGTTGATCTTGATTATGATCCATATTTGATGTTTATCATTTTGCAATCTTAATATAATATTGATTTTGTTCATGATTATGATGTTGATCTTCATTTTAATCATGATTTCAAACTTCATCTTATGATATTTATCTTTATCTTCTTTTTAATCTAAATCTTAAATTCGATTTTGATCTTGTTTGTAAACTTGGTCTTCAATCTTGATATTGTTATTGATATTGATATTGATCTAATAATGATGAAAATTTTGAACTCGATTATGTTCTTTAATTGTTATTAATCTTATTCTCATTCTTAATTATAACATTTATCTTATTCTTGATAATTATGTTCATTTTCATTTTTATCTCAGTTTTGATCTCAGATTTCAGTTTTAATCTTATAATCTTCAATTTTATCTTACTCCTAATATTCATCTTAAACTCCATTTTGATCTATGTGGTAATATTGATTTTTCAATCTTGATATTAATATTAATATTTATCTTGATCTTTTAATGATCAGGATGTTGATCTTGATTATGATCCATATTTGATGTTTATCATTTTGCAATCTTAATTTAATATTGATTTTGTTCATGATTATGATGTTGATCTTCATTTTAATCGTGATTTCAAACTTCATCTTATGATATTTATCTTTATCTTCTTTTTAATCTTAATCTTAAACTCGATTTTGATCTTGTTTGTAAACTTGGTCTTCAATCTTGATATTGTTATTGATATTGATATTGATCTAATAATGATGAAAATTTTGAACTCGATTATGTTCTTTAATTATTATTAATCTTATTCTCATTCTTAATTATCAGATTTATCTTATTCTTGATAATTATGTTCATTTTCATTTTTATCTCAGATTTCAGTTTTAATCTTATAATCTTCAATTTTATCTTGCTCCTAATATTCATCTTAAACTCGATTTTGATCTATGTGGTAATATTGATTTTCAATCTTGATATTAATATTTATATTTCTCTTGATCTTTTAATGATGAGGATGTTGATCTTGATTATGATCCATATTTGATGTTTATCATTTTGCAATCTTAATATAATATTCATTTTGTTCATGATTATGATGTTGATCTTCATTTTAATCATGATTTCAAACTTCATCTTTTGATATTTATCTTTATCTTCTTTTTAATCTGAATCTTAAATTCGATTTTGATCTTGTTTGTAAACTTGGTCTTCAATCTTGATATTGTTATTGATATTGATATTAATCTAATAATGATGAAAATTTTTAAATCGATTATGATCTTTGATTGTTATTAGTCTTCTTCTCATTCTTAATTACAACATTGATCTTATTCTTGATAATTATCTTTATCTTCATTTTGATCTCAGTTTTGATCTCAGATTTCAGTTTTAATTTTATAATCTTCAACTTTATCTTGCTCCTAATATTCATCTTAAACTCGATTTTGATATATGTGGTAATATTGATTTTAAATCTTGATATTAATATTTATATTTATCTTGATCTTTTAATGATGAGGATGTTGATCTTGATTATGATCCATATTTGATGTTTATCATTTTGCAATCTTAATATAATATTCATTTTGTTCATGATTATGATGTTGATCTTCATTTTAATCATGATTTCATACTTCATCTTATGATATTTATCTTTATCTTCTTTTTAATCTGAATCTTAAATTCGATTTTGATCTTGTTTGTAAACTTGGTCTTCAATCTTGATATTGTTATTGATATTTATATTGATCTAATAATGATGAAAATTTTGAACTCGATTATGTTCTTTAATTGTTATTAATCTTATTCTCATTCTTAATTATAACATTGATCTTATTCTTGATAACTATGTTCATTTTCATTTTTATCTCAGTTTTGATCTCAGATTTCAGTTTTAATCTTATAATCTTCAATTTTATCTTACTCCTAATATTCATCTTAAACTCGATTTTGATCTATGTGGTAATATTGATTTTCAATCTTGATATTAATATTTATATTTATCTTGATCTTTTAATGATCAGGATGTTGATCTTGATTATGATCCATATTTGATGTTTATCATTTTGCAATCTTAATTTAATATTGATTTTTTCATGGTTATGATGTTGATCTTCATTTTAATCTTGATTTCAAACTTCATCTTATGATATTTATCTTTATCTTCTTTTTAATCTTAATCTTAAACTCGATTTTGATCTTGTTTGTAAACTTGGTCTTCAATCTTGATATTGTAATTGATATTGATATTGATTTAATAATGATGAAAATTTTGAACTCGATTATGTTCTTTAATTGTTATTAATCTTATTCTCATTTTTAATTATCACATTTATCTTATTCTTGATAATTATGTTCATTTTCATTTTTATCTCAGTTTTGATCTCAGATTTCAGTTTTAATATTATAATCTTCAATTTTATCTTGCTCCTAATATTCATCTTAAAATAGATTTTGATCTATGTGGTAATATTGATTTTCAATCTTGATATTAATATTTATGTTTCTCTTGATCTTTTAATGATGAGGATGTTGATCTTGATTATGATCCATATTTTATGTTTATCATTTTGCAATCTTAATATAATATTGATTTTGTTCATGATTATGATGTTGATCTTCATTTTAATCATGATTTCAATCTTCATCTTATGATATTCATCTTTATCTTCTTTTTAATCTTAATCTTAAACTCGATTTTGATCTTGTTTGTAAACTTGGTCTTCAATCTTGATATTATTATTGATATTGATATTAATCTAATAATGATGAAAATTTTTAACTCGATTATGATCTTTGATTGTTATTAATCTTCTTCTCTTTCTTAATTACAACATTGATCTTATTCTTGATAATTATCTTCATCTTCATTTTGATCTCTGTTTTGATCTCAGATTTCAGTTTGAATCTTATAATCTTCAACTTTATCTTGCTCCTAATATTCATCTTCAACTCGATTTTGATATATGTGGTAATATTGATTTTAAATCTTGATATTAATATTTATATTTATCTTGATCTTTTAATGATGAGGATGTTGATCTTGATTATGATCCATATTAGATGTTTATCATTTTGCAATCTTAATATAATATTCATTTTGTTCATGATTATGATGTTGATGTTCATTTTAATCATGATTTCAAACTTCATCTTATGATATTTATCTTTATCTTCTTTTTAATCTGAATCTTAAATTCGATTTTGATCTTGTTTGTAAACTTGGTCTTCTATCTTGATATTGTTATTGATATTGATATTGATCTAATAATGATGAAAATTTTGAACTCGATTATGTTCTTTAATTGTTATTAATCTTATTCTCATTCTTAATTATAACATTGATCTTATTCTTGATAATTATGTTCATTTTCATTTTTATCTCAGTTTTGATCTCAGATTTCAGTTTTAATCTTATAATCTTCAATTTTATCTTACTCCTAATATTCATCTTAAACTCGATTTTGATCTATGTGGTAATATTGATTTTCAATCTTGATATTAATATTTATATTTATCTTGATCTTTTAATGATCGGGATGTTGATCTTGATTATGATCCATATTTGATGTTTATCATTTTGCAATCTTAATTTAATATTGATTTTGTTCATGATTATGATGTTGATCTTCATTTTAATCATGATTTCAAACTTCATCTTATGATATTTATCTTTATCTTCTTTTTAATCTTAATCTTAAACTCGATTTTGATCTTGTTTGTAAACTTGATCTTCAATCTTGATATTGTTATTGATATTGATATTGATCTAATAATGATGAAAATTTTGAACTCGATTATGTTCTTTAATTGTTATTAATCTTATTCTCATTCTTAATTATAACATTGATCTTTTTCTTGATAATTATGTTCATTTACATTTTGATCTTAGTTTTGATCTCAGATTTAAGTTTGAATCTTATAATCTTCAACGCTATCTTGCTCCTAATATTCATCTTAAACTCGATTTTGATCTCCGTGGTAATATTGATTTTCAATCTTGATATTAATATTTATATTTTTCTTGAAATTTTAATGATGAGGATGTTGATCTTGATTATGATCCATATTTGATGTTTATTATTTTGTAATCTTAATATAATATTCATTTTGTTCATGATTATGATGTTGATCTTCATTTTAATCATGATTTCAAACTTCATCTTATGATATTTATCTTTATCTTCTTTTTAATCTGAATCTTAAATTCGATTTTGATCTTGTTTGTAAACTTGGTCTTCTATCTTGATATTGTTATTGATATTGATATTGATCTAATAATGATGAAAATTTTGAACTCGATTATGTTCTTTAATTGTTATTAATCTTATTCTCATTCTTAATTATAACATTGATCTTATTCTTGATAATTATGTTCATTTTCATTTTTATCTCAGTTTTGATCTCAGATTTCAGTTTTAATCTTATAATCTTCAATTTTATCTTACTCCTATTATTCATCTTAAACTCGATTTTGATCTCCGTGGTAATATTGATTTTCAATCTTGATATTAATATTTATATTTTTCTTGAAATTTTAATGATGAGGATGTTGATCTTGATTATGATCCATATTTGATGTTTATTATTTTGTAATCTTAATATAATATTCATTTTGTTCATGATTATGATGTTGATCTTCATTTTAATCATGATTTCAAACTTCATCTTATGATATTTATCTTTATCTTCTTTTTAATCTGAATCTTAAATTCGATTTTGATCTTGTTTGTAAACTTGGTCTTCTATCTTGATATTGTTATTGATATTGATATTGATCTAATAATGATGAAAATTTTGAACTCGATTATGTTCTTTAATTGTTATTAATCTTATTCTCATTCTTAATTATAACATTGATCTTATTCTTGATAATTATGTTCATTTTCATTTTTATCTCAGTTTTGATCTCAGATTTCAGTTTTAATCTTATAATCTTCAATTTTATCTTACTCCTAATATTCATCTTAAACTCGATTTTGATCTATGTGGTAATATTGATTTTCAATCTTGATATTAATATTTATATTTATATTGATCTTTTAATGATCGGGATGTTGATCTTGATTATGATCCATATTTGATGTTTATCATTTTGCAATCTTAATTTAATATTGATTTTGTTCATGATTATGATGTTGATCTCCATTTTAATCATGATTTCAAACTCCATCTTATGATATTTATCTTTATCTTCTTTTTAATCTTAATCTTAAACTCAATTTTGATCTTGTTTGTAAACTTGATCTTCAATCTTGATATTGTTATTGATATTGATATTGATCTAATAATGATGAAAATTTTGAACTCGATTATGTTCTTTAATTGTTATTAATCTTATTCTCATTCTTAATTATAACATTGATCTTTTTCTTGATAATTATGTTCATTTTCATTTTGATCTTAGTTTTGATCTCAGATTTAAGTTTGAATCTTATAATCTTCAACGCTATCCTGCTCCTAATATTCATCTTAAACTCGATTTTGATCTCCGTGGTAATATTGATTTTCAATCTTGATATTAATATTTTTATTTTTCTTGAAATTTTAATGATGAGGATGTTGATCTTGATTATGATCCATATTTGATGTTTATCATTTTGCAATCTTAATTTAATATTGATTTTGTTCATGATCGTGATGTTGATCTTGATTTTAATCATGATTTGAATCTTTATCTTATGATATTCATCTTTATCTTCTTTTTAATCTTAATCTTAAACTCGATTTTGATCTTGTTTGTAAACTTGGTCTTCAATCTTGATATTGTTATTGATATTGATATTGATCTAATAATGATGAAAATTTTTAACTCGATTATGATCTTTGATTGTTATTAATCTTATTCTCATTCTTAATTACAACATTGATCTTATTCTTGATAATTATCTTCATCTTCATTTTGATCTCAGATTTCAGTTTGAATCTTATAATCTTCAACTTTATCTTGCTCCTAATATTCATCTTAAACTCGATTTTGATCTATGTGGTAATATTGATTTTCACTCTTGATATTAATATTTAAATTTATCTTGATCTTTTAATGATGAGGATGTTGATATTGATTATGATCCATATTTGATGTTTATCATTTTGCAATCTTAATATAATATTGATTTTGTTCATGATTATGATGTTGATCTTCATTTTAATCATGATTTCAAACTTCATCTTATGATATTTATCTTTATCTTCTTTTTAATCTGAATCTTAAACTCGATTTTGATCTTGTTTGTAAACTTGGTCTTCAATCTTGATATTGTTATTGATATTGATATTGATCTAATAATGATGAATATTTTGAACTCGATTATGTTCTTTAATTGTTATTAATCTTATTCTCATTCTTAATTATAACATTGATCTTATTCTTGATAATTATGTTCATTTTCATTTTTATCTCAGTTTTGATCTCAGATTTCAGTTTTAATCTTATAATCTTCAATTTTATCTTACTCCTAATATTCATCTTAAACTCGATTTTGATATATGTGGTAATATTGATTTTAAATCTTGATATTAATACTTATATTTATCTTGATATTTTAATGATGAGAATGTTGATCTTGATTATGATCCATATTTGATGTCTATCATTTTGCAATCTTAATATAATATTCATTTTGTTCATGATTATGATGTTGATCTTCATTTTAATCATGATTTCAAACTTCATCTTATGATATTTATCTTTATCTTCTTTTTAATCTGAATCTTAAATTCGATTTTGATCTTGTTTGTAAACTTGGTCTTCAATCTTGATATTGTTATTGATATTGATATTGATCTAATAATGATGAAAATTTTGAACTCGATTATGTTCTTTAATTGTTATTAATCTTATTCTCATTCTTAATTATAACATTGATCTTATTCTTGATAATTATGTTCATTTTCATTTTTATCTCAGTTTTGATCTCAGATTTCAGTTTTAATCTTATAATCTTCAATTTTATCTTACTCCTAATATTCATCTTAAACTCGATTTTGATCTATGTGGTAATATTGATTTTCAATCTTAATATTAATATTTATATTTATCTTGATCTTTTAATGATCGGGATGTTGATCTTGATTATGATCCATATTTGATGTTTATCATTTTGCAATCTTAATTTAATATTCATTTTGTTCATGATTATGATGTTGATCTTCATTTTAATCATGATTTCATACTTCATCTTATGATATTTATCTTTATCTTCTTTTTAATCTAAATCTTAAATTCGATTTTGATCTTGTTTGTAAACTTGGTCTTCAATCTTGATATTGTTATTGATATTGATATTGATCTAATAATGATGAAAATTTTGAACTCGATTATGTTCTTTAATTGTTATTAATCTTATTCTCATTCTTAATTATAACATTGATCTTATTCTTGATAATTATGTTCATTTTCATTTTTATCTCAGTTTTGATCTCAGATTTCAGTTTTAATCTTATAATCTTCAATTTTATCTTACTCCTAATATTCATCTTAAACTCGATTTTGATCTCCGTGGTAATATTGATTTTCAATCTTGATATTAATATTTATATTTTTCTTGAAATTTTAATGATGAGGATGTTGATCTTGATTATGATCCATATTTGATGTTTATCATTTTGCAATCTTAATTTAATATTGATTTTGTTCATGATCATGATGTTGATCTTGATTTTAATCATGATTTCAATCTTCATCTTATGATATTCATCTTTATCTTCTTTTTAATCTTAATCTTAAACTCGATTTTGATCTTGTTTGTAAACTTGGTCTTCAATCTTGATATTGTTATTGATATTGATATTGATCTAATAATGATGAAAATTTTTAACTCGATTATGATCTTTGATTGTTATTAATCTTATTCTCATTCTTAATTACAACATTGATCTTATTCTTGATAATTATCTTCATCTTCATTTTGATCTCAGATTTCAGTTTGAATCTTATAATCTTCAACTTTATCTTGCTCCTAATATTCATCTTAAACTCGATTTTGATCTATGTGGTAATATTGATTTTCAATCTTGATATTAATATTTAAATTTATCTTGATCTTTTAATGATGAGGATGTTGATCTTGATTATGATCCATATTTGATGTTTATCATTTTGCAATCTTAATATAATATTGATTTTGTTCATGATTATGATGTTGATCTTCATTTTAATCATGATTTCAAACTTCATCTTATGAAATTTATCTTTATCTTCTTTTTAATCTGAATCTTAAATTCGATTTTGATCTTGTTTGTAAACTTGGTCTTCAATGTTGATATTGTTATTGATATTGATATTGATCTAGTAATGATGAAAATTTTGAACTCGATTATGTTCTTTAAATGTTATTAATCTTATTCTCATTCTTAATTATAACATTGATCTTATTCTTGATAATTATGTTCATTTTCATTTTTATCTCAGTTTTGATCTCAGATTTCAGTTTTAATCTTATAATCTTCAATTTTATCTTACTCCTAATATTCATCTTAAACTACATTTTGATCTATGTGGTAATATTGATTTTTCAATCTTGATATTAATATTTATATTTATCTTGATCTTTTAATGATCAGGATGTTGATCTTGATTATGATCCATATTTGATGTTTATCATTTTGCAATCTTAATTTAATATTGATTTTGTTCATGATTATGATGTTGATCTTCATTTTAATCATGATTTCAAACTTCATCTTATGATATTTATCTTTATCTTCTTTTTAATCTTAATCTTAAACTCGATTTTGAGCTTGTTTGTAAACTTGGTCTTCAATCTTGATATTGTTATTGATATTGATATTGATCTAATAATGATGAAAATTTTTAACTCGATTATGATCTTTGATTGTTATTAATCTTATTCTCATTCTTAATTACAACATTGATCTTATTCTTGATAATTATCTTCATCTTCATTTTGATCTCAGATTTCAGTTTGAATCTTATAATCTTCAACTTTATCTTGCTCCTAATATTCATCTTAAACTCGATTTTGATCTATGTGGTAATATTGATTTTCAATCTTGATATTAATATTTAAATTTATCTTGATCTTTTAATGATGAGGATGTTGATCTTGATTATGATCCATATTTGATGTTTATCATTTTGCAATCTTAATATAATATTGATTTTGTTCATGATTATGATGTTGATCTTCATTTTAATCATGATTTCAAACTTCATCTTATGATATTTATCTTTATCTTCTTTTTAATCTGAATCTTAAATTCGATTTTGATCTTGTTTGTAAACTTGGTCTTCAATGTTGATATTGTTATTGATATTGATATTGATCTAGTAATGATGAAAATTTTGAACTCGATTATGTTCTTTAAATGTTATTAATCTTATTCTCATTCTTAATTATAACATTGATCTTATTCTTGATAATTATGTTCATTTTCATTTTTATCTCAGTTTTGATCTCAGATTTCAGTTTTAATCTTATAATCTTCAATTTTATCTTACTCCTAATATTCATCTTAAACTCCATTTTGATCTATGTGGTAATATTGATTTTTCAATCTTGATATTAATATTTATATTTATCTTGATCTTTTAATGATCAGGATGTTGATCTTGATTATGATCCATATTTGATGTTTATCATTTTGCAATCTTAATTTAATATTGATTTTGTTCATGATTATGATGTTGATCTTCATTTTAATCATGATTTCAAACTTCATCTTATGATATTTATCTTTATCTTCTTTTTAATCTTAATCTTAAACTCGATTTTGAGCCTGTTTGTAAACTTGGTCTTCAATCTTGATATTGTTATTGATATTGATATTGATCTAATAATGATGAAAATTTTGAACTCGATTATGTTCTTTAATTGTTATTAATCTTATTCTCATTCTTAATTATCAGATTTATCTTATTCTTGATAATTATGTTCATTTTCATTTTTATCTCAGTTTTGATCTCAGATTTCAGTTTTAATCTTATAATCTTCAATTTTATCTTGCTCCTAATATTCATCTTAAACTCGATTTTGATATATGTGGTAATATTGATTTTCAATCTTGATATTAATATTTATGTTTATCTTGATCTTTTAATGATCAGGATGTTGATCTTGATTATGATCCATATTTGATGTTTATCATTTTGCAATCTTAATTTAATATTGATTTTGTTCATGATTATGATGTTGATCTTCATTTTAATCATGATTTCAAACTTCATCTTATGATATTTATCTTTATCTTCTTTTTAATCTTAATCTTAAACTCGATTTTGACCTTGTTTGTAAACTTGGTCTTCAATCTTGATATTGTTATTGATATTGATATTGATCTAATAATGATGAAAATTTTGAACTCGATTATGTTCTTTAATTGTTATTAATCTTATTCTCATTCTTAATTATCAGATTTATCTTATTCTTGATAATTATGTTCATTTTCATTTTTATCTCAGTTTTGATCTCAGATTTCAGTTTTAATCTTATAATCTTCAATTTTATCTTGCTCCTAATATTCATCTTAAACTCGATTTTGATATATTTGGTAATATTGATTTTCAATCTTGATATTAATATTTATATTTCTCTTGATCTTTTAATGATGAGGATGTTGATCTTGATTATGATCCATATTTTATGTTTATCCTTTTGCAATCTTAATATAATATTGATTTTGTTCATGATTATGATGTTGATATTCATTTTAATCATTATTTCAAACTTCATCTTATGATATTTATTTTTATCTTCTTTTTAATCTTAATCTTAAACTCGATTTTGATCTTGTTTGTAAACTTGGTCTTCAATCTTGATATTGTTATTGATATTGATATTGATCTAATAATGATGAAAATTTTGAACTCGATTATGTTCTTTAATTGTTATTAATCTTATTCTCATTCTTAATTATAACATTGATCTTATTCTTGATAATTATGTTCATTTTCATTTTTATCTCAGTTTTGATTTCAGATTTCAGTTTTAATCTTATAATCTTCAACTTTATCTTGCTCCTAATATTCATCTTAAACTCGATTTTGATCTATGTGGTAATATTGATTTTCAATCTTGATATTAATATTTATATTTATCTTAATCTTTTAATGATGAGGATGTTGATCTTGATTATGATTCATATTTTATGTTTATCATTTTGCAATCTTAGTATAATATTGATTTTGTTCATGATTATGATGTTGATCTTCATTTTAATCATGATTTCAAACTTCATCTTATGATATTTATCTTTATCTTCTTTTTAATCTTAATCTTGAACTCGATTTTGATCTTGTTTGTAAACTTGCTCTTCAATCTTGATATTGTTATTGATATTGATATTGATCTAATATGATGAAAATTTTGAACTCGATTATGTTCTTTAATTGTTATTAATCTTATTCTCATTCTTAATTATAACATTGATCTTATTCTTGATAATTATGTTCATTTTCATTTTGATCTTAGTTTTGATCTCAGATTTCAGTTTGAATCCTATAATCTTCAACGCTATCTTGCTCCTAATATTCATCTTAAACTCGATTTTCATCTCCGTGGTAATATTGATTTTCAATCTTGATATTAATATTTATATTTTTCTTGAAATTTTAATGATGAGGATGTTGATCTTGATTATGATCCATATTTGATGTTTATCATTTTGCAATCTTAATTTAATATTGATTTTGTTCATGATCATGATGTTGATCTTGATTTTAATCATGATTTCAATCTTCATCTTATGATATTCATCTTTATCTTCTTTTTAATCTTAATTTTAAACTCGATTTTGATCTTGTTTGTAAACTTGGTCTTCAATCTTGATATTGTTATTGATATTGATATTGATCTAATAATGATGAAAATTTTGAACTCGATTATGTTCTTTAATTGTTATTAATCTTATTCTCATTCATAATTATAACATTGATCTTATTCTTGATAATTATGTTCATTTTCGTTTTTATCTCAGTTTTGATCTCAGATTTCAGTATGAATCTTATAATCTTCAACGCTATCTTGCTCCTAATATTCATCTTAAACTCGATTTTGATCTATGTGGTAATATTGATTTTCAATCTTGATATTAATATTTATATTTATCTTGATCTTTTAATGATGAGGATGTTGATCTTGATTATGATCCATATTTTATGTTTATCCTTTTGCAATCTTAATATAATATTGATTTTTTTCATGATTATGATGTTGATCTTCATTTTAATCATGATTTCAAACTTCATCTTATGATATTTATCTTTATCTTCTTTTTATTCTTAATCTTAAACTCGATTTTGATCTTGTTTGTAAACTTGTTCTTCAATCTTGATATTGTTATTGATATTGATATTGATCTAATAATGATGGAAATTTTGAACTCGATTATGTTCTTTAATTGTTATTAATCTTATTCTCATTCTTAATTATAACATTGATCTTATTCTTGATAATTATGTTCATTTTCATTTTTATCTCAGTTTTGATTTCAGATTTCAGTTTTAATCTTATAATCTTCAACTTTATCTTGCTCCTAATATTCATCTTAAACTCGATTTTGATATATGTGGTAATATTGATTTTCAATCTTGATATTAATATTTATATTTATCTTAATCTTTTAATGATGAGGATGTTGATCTTGATTATGATTCATATTTTATGTTTATCATTTTGCAATCTTAATATAATATTGATTTTGTTCATGATTATGATGTTGATCTTCATTTTAATCATGATTTCAAACTTCATCTTATGATATTTATCTTTATCTTCTTTTTAATCTTAATCTTGAACTCGATTTTGATCTTGTTTGTAAACTTGCTCTTCAATCTTGATATTGTTATTGATATTGATATTGATCTAATATGATGAAAATTTTGAACTCGATTATGTTCTTTAATTGTTATTAATCTTATTCTCATTCTTAATTATAACATTGATCTTATTCTTGATAATTATGTTCATTTTCATTTTGATCTTAGTTTTGATCTCAGATTTCAGTTTGAATCCTATAATCTTCAACGCTATCTTGCTCCTAATATTCATCTTAAACTCGATTTTCATCTCCGTGGTAATATTGATTTTCAATCTTGATATTAATATTTATATTTTTCTTGAAATTTTAATGATGAGGATGTTGATCTTGATTATGATCCATATTTGATGTTTATCATTTTGCAATCTTAATTTAATATTGATTTTGTTCATGATCATGATGTTGATCTTGATTTTAATCATGATTTCAATCTTCATCTTATGATATTCATCTTTATCTTCTTTTTAATCTTAATTTTAAACTCGATTTTGATCTTGTTTGTAAACTTGGCCTTCAATCTTGATATTGTTATTGATATTGATATTGATCTAATAATGATGAAAATTTTGAACTCGATTATGTTCTTTAATTGTTATTAATCTTATTCTCATTCATAATTATAACATTGATCTTATTCTTGATAATTATGTTCATTTTCGTTTTTATCTCAGTTTTGATCTCAAATTTCAGTATGAATCTTATAATCTTCAACGCTATCTTGCTCCTAATATTCATCTTAAACTCGATTTTGATCTATGTGGTAATATTGATTTTCAATCTTGATATTAATATTTATATTTATCTTGATCTTTTAATGATGAGGATGTTGATCTTGATTATGATCCATATTTTATGTTTATCCTTTTGCAATCTTAATATAATATTGATTTTGTTCATGATTATGATGTTGATCTTCATTTTAATCATGATTTCCAACTTCATCTTATGATATTTATCTTTATCTTCTTTTTAATCTTAATCTTAAACTCGATTTTGATCTTGTTTGTAAACTAGGTCTTCAATCTTGATATTGTTATTGATATTGATATTGATCCAATAATGATGAAAATTTTGAACTCGATTATGTTCTTTAATTGTTATTAATCTTATTCTCATTCTTAATTATCAGATTTATCTTATTTTTGATAATTATGTTCATTTTCATTTTTATCTCAGTTTTGATCTCAGATTTCAGTTTTAATCTTATAATCTTCAATTTTATCTTGCTCCTAATATTCATCTTAAACTCGATTTTGATATATTTGGTAATATTGATTTTCAATCTTGATATTAATATTTATATTTCTCTTGATCTTTTAATGATGAGGATTTTGATCTTGATTATGATCCATATTTTATGTTTATCCTTTTGCAATCTTAATATAATATTGATTTTGTTCATGATTATGATGTTGATCTTCATTTTATTCATTATTTCAAACTTCATCTTATGATATTTATTTTTATCTTCTTTTTAATCTTAATCTTAAACTCGATTTTGATCTTGTTTGTAAACTTGGTCTTCAATCTTGATATTGTTATTGATATTGATATTGATCTAATAATGATGAAAATTTTGAACTCGATTATGTTCTTTAATTGTTATTAATCTTATTCTCATTCTTAATTATAACATTGATCTTATTCTTGATAATTATGTTCATTTTCATTTTTATCTCAGTTTTGATCTCAGATTTCAGTTTTAATCTTATAATCTTCAACTTTATCTTGCTCCTAATATTCATCTTAAACTCGATTTTGATATATGTGGTTTGATTTTCAATCTTGATATTAATATTTATATTTATCTTAATCTTTTAATGATGAGGATGTTGATCTTGATTATGATTCATATTTTATGTTTATCATTTTGCAATCTTAATATAATATTGATTTTGTTCATGATCATGATGTTGATCTTGATTTTAATCATGATTTCAATCTTCATCTTATGATATTCATCTTTATCTTCTTTTTAATCTTAATTTTAAACTCGATTTTGATCTTGTTTGTAAACTTGGTCTTCAATCTTGATATTGTTATTGATATTGATATTGATCTAATAATGATGAAAATTTTGAACTCGATTATGTTCTTTAATTGTTATTAATCTTATTCTCATTCATAATTATAACATTGATCTTATTCTTGATAATTATGTTCATTTTCGTTTTTATCTCAGTTTTGATCTCAGATTTTAGTATGAATCTTATAATCTTCAACGCTATCTTGCTCCTAATATTCATCTTAAACTCGATTTTGATCTATGTGGTAATATTGATTTTCAATCTTGATATTAATATTTATATTTATCTTGATCTTTTAATGATGAGGATGTTGATCTTGATTATGATCCATATTTTATGTTCATCCTTTTGCAATCTTAATATAATATTGATTTTGTTCATGATTATGATGTTGATCTTCATTTTAATCATGATTTCCAACTTCATCTTATGATATTTATCTTTATCTTCTTTTTAATCTTAATCTTAAACTCGATTTTGATCTTGTTTGTAAACTAGGTCTTCAATCTTGATATTGTTATTGATATTGATATTGATCTAATAATGATGAAAATTTTGAACTCGATTATGTTCTTTAATTCTTATTAATCTTATTCTCATTCTTAATTATAACATTGATCTTATTCTTGATAATTATGTTCATTTTCATTTTTATCTCAGTTTTGATCTCAGATTTCAGTTTTAATCTTATAATCTTCAACTTTATCTTGCTCCTAATATTCATCTTAAACTCGATTTTGATATATGTGGTAATATTGATTTTCAATCTTGATATTAATATTTATATTTATCTTAATCTTTTAATGATGAGGATGTTGATCTTGATTATGATTCATATTTTATGTTTATCATTTTGCAATCTTAATATAATATTGATTTTGTTCATGATTATGATGTTGATCTTCATTTTAATCATGATTTCAAACTTCATCTTATGATATTTATCTTTATCTTCTTTTTAATCTTAATCTTGAACTCGATTTTGATCTTGTTTGTAAACTTGCTCTTCAATCTTGATATTGTTATTGATATTGATATTGATCTAATATGATGAAAATTTTGAACTCGATTATGTTCTTTAATTGTTATTAATCTTATTCTCATTCTTAATTATAACATTGATCTTATTCTTGATAATTATGTTCATTTTCATTTTGATCTTAGTTTTGATCTCAGATTTCAGTTTGAATCTTATAATCTTCAACGCTATCTTGCTCCTAATATTCATCTTAAACTCGATTTTCATCTCCGTGGTAATATTGATTTTCAATCTTGATATTAATATTTATATTTTTCTTGAAATTTTAATGATGAGGATGTTGATCTTGATTATGATCCATATTTGATGTTTATCATTTTGCAATCTTAATTTAATATTGATTTTGTTCATGATCATGATGTTGATCTTGATTTTAATCATGATTTCAATCTTCATCTTATGATATTCATCTTTATCTTCTTTTTAATCTTAATTTTAAACTCGATTTTGATCTTGTTTGTAAACTTGGTCTTCAAACTTGATATTGTTATTGATATTGATATTGATCTAATAATAATGAAAATTTTGAACTCGATTATATTCTTTAATTGTTATTAATCTTATTCTCATTCATAATTATAACATTGATCTTATTCTTGATAATTATGTTCATTTTCGTTTTTATCTCAGTTTTGATCTCAGATTTCAGTATGAATCTTATAATCTTCAACGCTATCTTGCTCCTAATATTCATCTTAAACTCGATTTTGATCTATGTGGTAATATTGATTTTCAATCTTGATATTAATATTTATATTTATCTTGATCTTTTAATGATGAGGATGTTGATCTTGATTATGATCCATATTTTATGTTTATCCTTTTGCAATCTTAATATAATATTGATTTTGTTCATGATTATGATGTTGATCTTCATTTTAATCATGATTTCAAACTTCATCTTATGATATTTATCTTTATCTTCTTTTTAATCTTAATCTTAAACTCGATTTTGATCTTGTTTGTAAACTTGGTCTTCAATCTTGATATTGTTATTGATATTGATATTGATCTAATAATGATGAAAATTTTGAACTCGATTATGTTCTTTAATTCTTATTAATCTTATTCTCATTCTTAATTATAACATTGATCTCATTCTTGATAATTATGTTCATTTTCATTTTTATCTCAGTTTTGATCTCAGATTTCAGTTTTAATCTTATAATCTTCAATTTTATCTTACTCCTAATATTCATCTTAAACTCGATTTTGATCTATGTGGTAATATTGATTTTCAATCTTGATATTAATATTTAAATTTATCTTGATCTTTTAAAGATGAGGATGTTGATCTTGATTATGATCCATATTTGATGTTTATCATTTTGCAATCTTAATATAATATTGATTTTGTTCATGATTATGATGTTGATCTTTATTTTAATCATGATTTCAAACTTCATCTTATGATATTTATCTTTATCTTCTTTTTAATCTGAATCTTAAATTCGATTTTGATCTTGTTTGTAAACTTGGTCTTCAATCTTGATATTGTTATTGATATTGATATTGATCTAATAATGATGAAAATTTTGAACTCGATTATGTTCTTTAATTGTTATTAATCTTATTCTCATTCTTAATTATAACATTGATCTTATTCTTGATAATTATGTTCATTTTCATTTTTATCTGAGTTTTGATCTCAGATTTCTGTTTTAATCTTATAATCTTCAACTTTATCTTGCTCCTAATATTCATCTTAAACTCGATTTTGATATATGTGGTAATATTGATTTTCAATCTTGATATTAATATTTAAATTTATCTTGATCTTTTAAAGATGAGGATGTTGATCTTGATTATGATCCATATTTGATGTTTATCATTTTGCAATCTTAATATAATATTGATTTTATTCATGATTATGATGTTGATCTTTATTTTAATCATGATTTCAAACTTCATCTTATGATATTTATCTTTATCTTCTTTTTAATCTGAATCTTAAATTCGATTTTGATCTTGTTTGTAAACTTGGTCTTCAATCTTGATATTGTTATTGATATTGATATTGATCTAATAATGATGGAAATTTTGAACTCAATTATGTTCTTTAATTGTTATTAATCTTATTCTCATTCTTAATTATCACATTTATCTTATTCTTGATAATTATGTTCATTTTTATTTTTATCTCAGTTTTGATCTCAGATTTCAGTTTGAATCTTATAATCTTCAACTTTATCTTGCTCTTAATATTCATCTTAAACTCGATTTTGATATATGTGGTAATATTGATTTTCAATCTTGATATTAATATTTATATTTATCTTGATCTTTTAATGATCGGGATGTTGATCTTGATTATGATCCATATTTGATGTTTATCATTTTGCAATCTTAATTTAATATTGATTTTGTTCATGATTATGATGTTGATCTTCATTTTAATCATTATTTCAAAATTCATCTTATGATATTTATCTTTATCTTCTTTTTATTCTTAATCTTAAACTCGATTTTGATCTTGTTTGTAAACTTGGTCTTCAATCTTGATATTGTTATTGATATTGATATTGATCTAATAATGATAAAAATTTTGAACTCGATTATGTTCTTTAATTGTTATTAATCTTATTCTCATTCTTAATTATAACATTGATCTTATTCTTGATAATTATGTTCATTTTCATTTTTATCTGAGTTTTGATCTCAGATTTCAGTTTTAATCTTATAATCTTCAATTTTATCTTACTCCTAATATTCATCTTAAACTCGATTTTGATCTATGTGGTAATATTATTTTTCAATCTTGATATTAATATTTATATTTATCTTGATCTTTTAATGATCAGGATGTTGATCTTGATTATGATCCATATTTGATGTTTATCATTTTGCAATCTTAATTTAATATTGATTTTGTTCATGATTATGATGTTGATCTTCATTTTAATCATGATTTCAAACTTCATCTTATGATATTTATCTTTATCTTCTTTTTATTCTTAATCTTAAACTCGATTTTGATCTTGTTTGTAAACTTGGTCTTCAATCTTGATATTGTTATTGATATTGATATTGATCTAATAATGATGAAAATTTTGAACTCGATTATGTTCTTTAATTGTTATTAATCTTATTCTCATTCTTAATTATCACATTTATCTTATTCTTGATAATTATGTTCATTTTCATTTTTATCTCAGTTTTGATCTCAGATTTCAGTTTTAATCTTATAATCTTCAATTTTATCTTGCTCCTAATATTCATCTTAAACTCGATTTTGATCTATGTGGTAATATTGATTTTAAATCTTGATATTAATATTTATATTTATCTTGATCTTTTAATGATCAGGATGTTGATCTTGATTATGATCCATATTTGATGTTTATCATTTTGCAATCTTAATTTAATATTGATTTTGTTCATGATTATGATGTTGATCTTAATTTTAATCATGATTTCAAACTTCATCTTATGATATTTATTTTTATCTTCTTTTTAATATTAATCTTAAACTCGATTTTGATCTTGTTTGTAAACTTGGTCTTCAATCTTGATATTGTTATTGATATTGATATTGATCTAATAATGATGAAAATTTTGAACTCGATTATGTTCTTTAATTGTTATTAATCTTATTCTCATTCTTAATTATAACATTGTTCTTATTCTTGATAATTATGTTCATTATCATTTTTATCTCAGTTTTGATCTCAGATTTCAGTATGAATCTTATAATCTTCAACGCTATCTTGCTCCTAATATTCATCTTAAACTCAATTTTGATCTATGTGGTAATATTGATTTTCAATCTTGATATTAATATTTATATTTATCTTGATCTTTTAATGATGAGGATGTTGATCTTGATTATGATCCATATTTTATGTTTATCCTTTTGCAATCTTAATATAATATTGATTTTGTTCATGATTATGATGTTGATCTTCATTTTAATCATGATTTCAAACTTCATCTTATGATATTTATCTTTATCTTCTTTTTAATCTGAATCTTAAATTCGATTTTGATCTTGTTTGTAAACTTGCTCTTCAATCTTGATATTGTTATTGATATTGATATTGATCTAATAATGATGAAAATTTTGAACTCGATTATGTTCTTTAATTGTTATTAATCTTATTCTCATTCTTAATTATCAGATTTATCTTATTTTTGATAATTATGTTCATTTTCATTTTTATCTGAGTTTTGATCTCATATTTCAGTTTTAATCTTATAATCTTCAATTTTATCTTACTCCTAATATTCATCTTAAACTCGATTTTGATCTATGTGGTAATATTATTTTTCAATCTTGATATTAATATTTATATTTATCTTGATCTTTTAATGATCAGGATGTTGATCTTGATTATGATCCATATTTGATGTTTATCATTTTGCAATCTTAATTTAATATTGATTTTGTTCATGATTATGATGTTGATCTTCATTTTAATCATGATTTCAAACTTCATCTTATGATATTTATCTTTATCTTCTTTTTATTATTAATCTTAAACTCGATTTTGATCTTGTTTTTAAACTTGGTCTTCAATCTTGATATTGTTATTGATATTGATATTGATCTAATAATGATGGAAATTTTGAACTCGATTATGTTCTTTAATTGTTATTAATCTTATTCTCATTCTTAATTATCACATTTATCTTATTCTTGATAATTATGTTCATTTTCATTTTTATCTCAGTTTTGATCTCAGATTTCAGTTTTAATCTTATAATCTTCAATTTTATCTTGCTCCTAATATTCATCTTAAACTCGATTTTGATCTATGTGGTAATATTGATTTTCAATCTTGATATTAATATTTATATTTATCTTGATCTTTTAATAATTAGGATGTTGATCTTGATTATGATCCATATTTGATGTTTATCATTTTGTAATCTTAATTTAATATTGATTTTGTTCATGATTATGATATTGATCTTCATTTTAATCATGATTTCAAACTTCATCTTAAGATATTTATCTTTATCTTCTTCGTATTCTTAATCTTAAACTCGATTTTGATCTTGTTTGTAAACTTGGTCTTCAATCTTGATATTGTTATTGATATTGATATTGATCTAATAATGATGGAAATTTTGAACTCGATTATGTTCTTTAATTGTTATTAATCTTATTCTCATTCTTAATTATCACATTTATCTTATTCTTGATAATTACGTTCATTTTCATTTTTATCTCAGTTTTGATCTCAGATTTCAGTTTTAATCTTATAATCTTCAATTTTATCTTGCTCCTAATATTCATCTTAAACTCGATTTTGATCTATGTGGTAATATTGATTTTCAATCTTGATATTAATATTTATATTTCTCTTGATCTTTTAATGATGAGGATGTTGATCTTGATTATGATCTATATTTTATGTATATCATTTTGCAATCTTAATTTAATATTGATTTTGTTCATGATCATGATGTTGATCTTGATTTTAATCATGATTTCAATCTTCATCTTATGATTTTTATCTTTATCTTCTTTTTAATCTTAATCTTAAACTCGAATTTGATCTTGTTTGTAAACTTGATCTTTTAATGATGAGGATGTTGATCTTGATTAAGATCCATATTTTATGTTTATCATTTTGCAATCTTAATATAATATTGATTTTGTTCATGATTATGATGTTGATCTTCATTTTAATCATTATTTCAAACTTCATCTTATGATATTTATCTTTATCTTCTTTTTAATCTTAATCTTAATCTCGATTTTGATCTTGTTTGTAAACTTGGTCTTCAATCTTGATATTGTTATTGATATTGATATTGATCTAATAATGATGAAAATTTTGAACTCGATTATGTTCTTTAATTCTTATTAATCTTATTCTCATTCTTAATTATAACATTGATCTCATTCTTGATAATAATGTTCATTTTCATTTTTATCTCAGTTTTGATCTCAGATTTCAGTTTTAATCTTATAATCTTCAATTTTATCTTACTCCTAATATTCATCTTAAACTCGATTTTGATCTATGTGGTAATATTGATTTTCAATCTTGATATTAATATTTAAATTTATCTTGATCTTTTAAAGATGAGGATGTTGATCTTGATTATGATCCATATTTGATGTTTTTCATTTTGCAATCTTAATATAATATTGATTTTGTTCATGATTATGATGTTGATCTTCATTTTAATCATGATTTAAAACTTCATCTTATGATATTTATCTTTATCTTCTTTTTAATCTGAATCTTAAATTCGATTTTGATCTTGTTTGTAAACTTGGTCTTCAATCTTGATATTGTTATTGATATTGATATTGATCTAATAATGATGAAAATTTTGAACTCGATTATGTTCTTTAATTCTTATTAATCTTATTCTCATTCTTAATTATAACATTGATCTCATTCTTGATAATAATGTTCATTTTCATTTTTATCTCAGTTTTGATCTCAGATTTCAGTTTTAATCTTATAATCTTCAATTTTATCTTACTCCTAATATTCATCTTAAACTCGATTTTGATCTATGTGGTAATATTGATTTTCAATCTTGATATTAATATTTATATTTATCTTGATCTTTTAATAATTAGGATGTTGATCTTGATTATGATCCATATTTGATGTTTATCATTTTGTAATCTTAATTTAATATTGATTTTGTTCATGATTATGATGTTGATCTTCATTTTAATCATGATTTCAAACTTCATCTTAAGATATTTATCTTTATCTTCTTCGTATTCTTAATCTTAAACTCGATTTTGATCTTGTTTGTAAACTTGGTCTTCAATCTTGATATTGTTATTGATATTGATATTGATCTAATAATGATGGAAATTTTGAACTCGATTATGTTCTTTAATTGTTATTAATCTTATTCTCATTCTTAATTATCACATTTATCTTATTCTTGATAATTACGTTCATTTTCATTTTTATCTCAGTTTTGATCTCAGATTTCAGTTTTAATCTTATAATCTTCAATTTTATCTTGCTCCTAATATTCATCTTAAACTCGATTTTGATCTATGTGGTAATATTGATTTTCAATCTTGATATTAATATTTATATTTCTCTTGATCTTTTAATGATGAGGATGTTGATCTTGATTATGATCTATATTTTATGTATATCATTTTGCAATCTTAATTTAATATTGATTTTGTTCATGATCATGATGTTGATCTTGATTTTAATCATGATTTCAATCTTCATCTTATGATTTTTATCTTTATCTTCTTTTTAATCTTAATCTTAAACTCGAATTTGATCTTGTTTGTAAACTTGATCTTTTAATGATGAGGATGTTGATCTTGATTAAGATCCATATTTTATGTTTATCATTTTGCAATCTTAATTTAATATTGATTTTGTTCATGATTATGATGTTGATCTTCATTTTAATCATTATTTCAAACTTCATCTTATGATATTTATCTTTATCTTCTTTTTAATCTTAATCTTAATCTCGATTTTGATCTTGTTTGTAAACTTGGTCTTCAATCTTGATATTGTTATTGATATTGATATTGATCTAATAATGATGAAAATTTTGAACTCGATTATGTTCTTTAATTCTTATTAATCTTATTCTCATTCTTAATTATAACATTGATCTCATTCTTGATAATAATGTTCATTTTCATTTTTATCTCAGTTTTGATCTCAGATTTCAGTTTTAATCTTATAATCTTCAATTTTATCTTACTCCTAATATTCATCTTAAACTCGATTTTGATCTATGTGGTAATATTATTTTTCAATCTTGATATTAATATTTATATTTATCTTGATCTTTTAATGATCAGGATGTTGATCTTGATTATGATCCATATTTGATGTTTATCATTTTGCAATCTTAATTTAATATTGATTTTGTTCATGATTATGATGTTGATCTTCATTTTAATCATGATTTCAAACTTCATCTTATGATATTTATCTTTATCTTCTTTTTATTCTTAATCTTAAACTCGATTTTGATCTTGTTTGTAAACTTGGTCTTCAATCTTGATATTGTTATTGATATTGATATTGATCTAATAATGATGAAAATTTTGAACTCGATTATGTTCTTTAATTGTTATTAATCTTATTCTCATTCTTAATTATCACATTTATCTTATTCTTGATAATTATGTTCATTTTCATTTTTATCTCAGTTTTGATCTCAGATTTCAGTTTTAATCTTATAATCTTCAATTTTATCTTGCTCCTAATATTCATCTTAAACTCGATTTTGATCTATGTGGTAATATTGATTTTAAATCTTTATATTAATATTTATATTTATCTTGATCTTTTAATGATCAGGATGTTGATCTTGATTATGATCCATATTTGATGTTTATCATTTTGCAATCTTAATTTAATATTGATTTTGTTCATGATTATGATGTTGATCTTCATTTTAATCATGATTTCAAACTTCATCTTATGATATTTATCTTTATCTTCTTTTTATTCTTAATCTTAAACTCGATTTTGATCTTGTTTGTAAACTTGGTCTTCAATCTTGATATTGTTATTGATATTGATATTGATCTAATAATGATGAAAATTTTGAACTCGATTATGTTCTTTAATTGTTATTAATCTTATTCTCATTCTTAATTATCACATTTATCTTATTCTTGATAATTATGTTCATTTTCATTTTTATCTCAGTTTTGATCTCAGATTTCAGTTTTAATCTTATAATCTTCAATTTTATCTTGCTCCTAATATTCATCTTAAACTCGATTTTGATCTATGTGGTAATATTGATTTTCAATCTTGATATTAATATTTATATTTATCTTGATCTTTTAATGATCAGGATGTTGATCTTGATTATGATCCATATTTGATGTTTATCATTTTACAATCTTAATTTAATATTGATTTTGTTCATGATTATGATGTTGATCTTCATTTTAATCATGATTTCAAACTTCATCTTATGATATTTATCTTTATCTTCTTTTTATTCTTAATCTTAAACTCGATTTTGATCTTGTTTGTAAACTTGGTCTTCAATCTTGATATTGTTATTGATATTGATATTGATCTAATAATGATGGAAATTTTGAACTCGATTATGTTCTTTAATTGTTATTAATCTTATTCTCATTCTTAATTATCACATTTATCTTATTCTTGATAATTATGTTCATTTTCATTTTTATCTCAGTTTTGATCTCAGATTTCAGTTTTAATCTTATAATCTTCAATTTTATCTTGCTCCTAATATTCATCTTAAACACGATTTTGATCTATGTGGTAATATTGATTTTCAATCTTGATATTAATATTTATATTTCTCTTGATCTTTTAATGATGAGGATGTTCATCTTGATTATGATCCATATTTGATGTTTATCATTTTGCAATCTTAATTTAATATTGATTTTGTTCATGATTATGATGTTGATCTTCATTTTAATCATGATTTCAAACTTCATCTTATGATATTTATCTTTATCTTCTTTTTATTCTTAATCTTAAACTCGATTTTGATCTTGTTTGTAAACTTGGTCTTCAATCTTGATATTGTTATTGATATTGATATTGATCTAATAATGATGGAAATTTTGAACTCGATTATGTTCTTTAATTGTTATTAATCTTATTCTCATTCTTAATTATCACATTTATCTTATTCTTGATAATTATGTTCATTTTCATTTTTATCTCAGTTTTGATCTCAGATTTCAGTTTTAATCTTATAATCTTCAATTTTATCTTGCTCCTAATATTCATCTTAAACTCGATTTTGATCTATGTGGTAATATTGATTTTCAATCTTGATATTAATATTTAAATTTATCTTGATCTTTTAAAGATGAGGATGTTGATCTTGATTATGATCCATATTTGATGTTTTTCATTTTGCAATCTTAATATAATATTGATTTTGTTCATGATTATGATGTTGATCTTCATTTTAATCATGATTTAAAACTTCATCTTATGATATTTATCTTTATCTTCTTTTTAATCTGAATCTTAAATTCGATTTTGATCTTGTTTGTAAACTTGGTCTTCAATCTTGATATTGTTATTGATATTGATATTGATCTAATAATGATAAAAATTTTGAACTCGATTATGTTCTTTAATTGTTATTAATCTTATTCTCATTCTTAATTATCACATTTATCTTATTCTTGATAATTATGTTCATTTTCATTTTTATCTGAGTTTTGATCTCAGATTTCAGTTTTAATCTTATAATCTTCAATTTTATCTAACTCCTAATATTCATCTTAAACTCGATTTTGATCTATGTGGTAATATTATTTTTCAATCTTGATATTAATATTTATATTTATCTTGATCTTTTAATGATCAGGATGTTGATCTTGATTATGATCCATATTTGATGTTTATCATTTTGCAATCTTAATTTAATATTGATTTTGTTCATGATTATGATGTTGATCTTCATTTTAATCATGATTTCAAACTTCATCTTATGATATTTATCTTTATCTTCTTTTTATTCTTAATCCTAAACTCGATTTTGATCTTGTTTGTAAACTTGGTCTTCAATCTTGATATTGTTATTGATATTGATATTGATCTAATAATGATGAAAATTTTGAACTCGATTATGTTCTTTAATTGTTATTAATCTTATTCTCATTCTTAATTATCACATTTATCTTATTCTTGATAATTATGTTCATTTTCATTTTTATCTCAGTTTTGATCTCAGATTTCAGTTTTAATCTTATAATCTTCAATTTTATCTTGCTCCTAATATTCATCTTAAACTCGATTTTGATCTATGTGGTAATATTGATTTTCAATCTTGATATTAATATTTAAATTTATCTTGATCTTTTAAAGATGAGGATGTTGATCTTGATTATGATCCATATTTGATGTTTTTCATTTTGCAATCTTAATATAATATTGATTTTGTTCATGATTATGATGTTGATCTTCATTTTAATCATGATTTAAAACTTCATCTTATGATATTTATCTTTATCTTCTTTTTAATCTGAATCTTAAATTCGATTTTGATCTTGTTTGTAAACTTGGTCTTCAATCTTGATATTGTTATTGATATTGATATTGATCTAATAATGATAAAAATTTTGAACTCGATTATGTTCTTTAATTGTTATTAATCTTATTCTCATTCTTAATTATCACATTTATCTTATTCTTGATAATTATGTTCATTTTCATTTTTATCTGAGTTTTGATCTCAGATTTCAGTTTTAATCTTATAATCTTCAATTTTATCTAACTCCTAATATTCATCTTAAACTCGATTTTGATCTATGTGGTAATATTATTTTTCAATCTTGATATTAATATTTATATTTATCTTGATCTTTTAATGATCAGGATGTTGATCTTGATTATGATCCATATTTGATGTTTATCATTTTGCAATCTTAATTTAATATTGATTTTGTTCATGATTATGATGTTGATCTTCATTTTAATCATGATTTCAAACTTCATCTTATGATATTTATCTTTATCTTCTTTTTATTCTTAATCCTAAACTCGATTTTGATCTTGTTTGTAAACTTGGTCTTCAATCTTGATATTGTTATTGATATTGATATTGATCTAATAATGATGAAAATTTTGAACTCGATTATGTTCTTTAATTGTTATTAATCTTATTCTCATTCTTAATTATCACATTTATCTTATTCTTGATAATTATGTTCATTTTCATTTTTATCTCAGTTTTGATCTCAGATTTCAGTTTTAATCTTATAATCTTCAATTTTATCTTGCTCCTAATATTCATCTTAAACTCGATTTTGATCTATGTGGTAATATTGATTTTCAATCTTGATATTAATATTTATATTTATCTTGATCTTTTAATGATCAGGATGTTGATCTTGATTATGATCCATATTTGATGTTTATCATTTTGCAATCTTAATTTAATATTGATTTTGTTCATGATTATGATGTTGATCTTCATTTTAATCATGATTTCAAACTTCATCTTATGATATTTATCTTTATCTTCTTTTTATTCTTAATCTTAAACTCGATTTTGATCTTGTTTGTAAACTTGGTCTTCAATCTTGATATTGTTATTGATATTGATATTGATATTGATATTGATCTAATAATGATGGAAATTTTGAACTCGATTATGTTCTTTAATTGTTATTAATCTTATTCTCATTCTTAATTATCACATTTATCATATTCTTGATAATTATGTTCATTTTTATTTTTATCTCAGTTTTGATCTCAGATTTCAGTTTTAATCTTATAATCTTCAATTTTATCTTGCTCCTAATATTCATCTTAAACTCGATTTTGATCTATGTGGTAATATTGATTTTCAATCTTGATATTAATATTTATTTTTCTCTTGATCTTTTAATGATGAGGATGTTGATCTTGATTATGATCCATATTTGATGTTTATCATTTTGCAATCTTAATTTAATATTGATTTTGTTCATGATTATGATGTTGATCTTCATTTTAATCATGATTTCAAACTTCATCTTATGATATTTATCTTTATCTTCTTTTTATTCTTAATCTTAAACTCGATTTTGATCTTGTTTGTAAACTTGGTCTTCAATCTTGATATTGTTATTGATATTGATATTGATCTAATAATGATGGAAATTTTGAACTCGATTATGTTCTTTAATTGTTATTAATCTTATTCTCATTCTTAATTATCACATTTATCTTATTCTTGATAATTATGTTCATTTTCATTTTTATCTCAGTTTTGATCTCAGATTTCAGTTTTAATCTTATAATCTTCAATTTTACATTGCTCCTAATATTCATCTTAAACTCGATTTTGATCTATGTGGTAATATTGATTTTCAATCTTGATATTAATATTTATATTTATCTTGATTTTTTAATGATCAGGATGTTGATCTTGATTATGATCCATATTTGATGTTTATCATTTTGCAATCTTAATTTAATATTGATTTTGTTCATGATTATGATGTTGATCTTCATTTTAATCATGATTTCAAACTTCATCTTATGATATTTATCTTTATCTTCTTTTTATTCTTAATGTTAAACTCGATTTTGATCTTGTTTGTAAACTTGGTCTTCAATCTTGATATTGTTATTGATATTGATATTGATCTAATAATGATGGAAATTTTGAACTCGATTATGTTCTTTAATTGTTATTAATCTTATTCTCATTATTAATTATCACCTTTATCTTATTCTTGATAATTATGTTCATTTTCATTTTTATCTCAGTTTTGATCTCAGATTTCAGTTTTAATCTTATAATCTTCAATTTTATCTTGCTCCTAATATTCATCTTAAACTCGATTTTGATCTATGTGGTAATATTGATTTTCAATCTTGATATTAATATTTATATTTCTCTTGATCTTTTAATGATGAGGATGTTGATCTTGATTATGATCTATATTTTATGTATATCATTTTGCAATCTTAATTTAATATTGATTTTGTTCATGATCATGATGTTGATCTTGATTTTAATCATGATTTCAATCTTCATCTTATGATTTTTATCTTTATCTTCTTTTTAATCTTAATCTTAAACTCGATTTTGATCTTGTTTGTAAACTTGATCTTTTAATGATGAGGATGTTGATCTTGATTATGATCCATATTTTATGTTTATCATTTTGCAATCTTAATATAATATTGATTTTGTTCATGATTATGATGTTGATCTTCATTTTAATCATTATTTCAAACTTCATCTTGTGATATTTATCTTTATCTTCTTTTTAATCTTAATCTTAATCTCGATTTTGATCTTGTTTGTAAACTTGGTCTTCAATCTTAATATTGTTATTGATATTGATATTGATCTAATAATGATGAAAATTTTGAACTCGATTATGTTCTTTAATTCTTATTAATCTTATTCTCATTCTTAATTATAACATTGATCTCATTCTTGATAATTATGTTCATTTTCATTTTTATCTCAGTTTTGATCTCAGATTTCAGTTTTAATCTTATAATCTTCAATTTTATCTTACTCCTAATATTCATCTTAAACTCGATTTTGATCTATGTGGTAATATTGATTTTCAATCTTGATATTAATATTTAAATTTATCTTGATCTTTTAAAGATGAGGATGTTGATCTTGATTATGATCCATATTTGATGTTTATCATTTTGCAATCTTAATATAATATTGATTTTGTTCATGATTATGATGTTGATCTTCATTTTAATCATGATTTAAAACTTCATCTTATGATATTTATCTTTATCTTCTTTTTAATCTGAATCTTAAATTCGATTTTGATCTTGTTTGTAAACTTGGTCTTCAATCTTGATATTGTTATTGATATTGATATTGATCTAATAATGATGAAAATTTTGAACTCGATTATGTTCTTTAATTGTTATTAATCTTATTCTCATTCTTAATTATCACATTTATCTTATTCTTGATAATTATGTTCATTTTCATTTTTATCTCAGTTTTGATCTCAGATTTCAGTTTTAATCTTATAATCTTCAATTTTATCTTGCTCCTAATATTCATCTTAAACTCGATTTTGATCTATGTGGTAATATTGATTTTCAATCTTGATATTAATATTTATATTTATCTTGATCTTTTAATGATCAGGATGTTGATCTTGATTATGATCCATATTTGATGTTTATCATTTTGCAATCTTAATTTAATATTGATTTTGTTCATGATTATGATGTTGATCTTCATTTTAATCATGATTTCAAACTTCATCTTATGATATTTATCTTTATCTTCTTTTTAATCTTAATCTTAAACTCGATTTTGATCTTGTTTGTAAACTTGGTCTTCAATCTTGATATTGTTATTGATATTGATATTGATCTAATAATGATGAAAATTTTGAACTCGATTATGTTCTTTAATTGTTATTAATCTTATTCTCATTCTTAATTATCACATTTATCTTATTCTTGATAATTATGTTCATTTTCATTTTTATCTCAGTTTTGATCTCAGATTTCAGTTTTAATCTTATAATCTTCAATTTTATCTTGCTCCTAATATTCATCTTAAACTCGATTTTGATCTATGTGGTAATATTGATTTTCAATCTTGATATTAATATTTATATTTATCTTGATCTTTTAATGATCAGGATGTTGATCTTGATTATGATCCATATTTGATGTTTATCATTTTACAATCTTAATTTAATATTGATTTTGTTCATGATTATGATGTTGATCTTCATTTTAATCATGATTTCAAACTTCATCTTATGATATTTATCTTTATCTTCTTTTTATTCTTAATCTTAAACTCGATTTTGATCTTGTTTGTAAACTTGGTCTTCAATCTTGATATTGTTATTGATAATGATATTGATCTAATAATGATGGAAATTTTGAACTCGATTATGTTCTTTAATTGTTATTAATCTTATTCTCATTCTTAATTATCACATTTATCTTATTCTTGATAATTATGTTCATTTTCATTTTTATCTCAGTTTTGATCTCAGATTTCAGTTTTAATCTTATAATCTTCAATTTTATCTTGCTCCTAATATTCATCTTAAACTCGATTTTGATCTATGTGGTAATATTGATTTTCAATCTTGATATTAATATTTATATTTCTCTTGATCTTTTAATGATGAGGATGTTGATCTTGATTATGATCCATATTTGATGTTTATCATTTTGCAATCTTAATTTAATATTGATTTTGTTCATGATTATGATGTTGATCTTCATTTTAATCATGATTTCAAACTTCATCTTATGATATTTATCTTTATCTTCTTTTTATTCTTAATCTTAAACTCGATTTTGATCTTGTTTGTAAACTTGGTCTTCAATCTTGATATTGTTATTGATATTGATATTGATCTAATAATGATGGAAATTTTGAACTCGATTATGTTCTTTAATTGTTATTAATCTTATTCTCATTCTTAATTATCACATTTATCTTATTCTTGATAATTATGTTCATTTTCATTTTTATCTCAGTTTTGATCTCAGATTTCAGTTTTAATCTTATAATCTTCAATTTTATCTTGCTCCTAATATTCATCTTAAACTCGATTTTGATCTATGTGGTAATATTGATTTTCAATCTTGATATTAATATTAATATTTATCTTGATCTTTTAATGATCAGGATGTTGATCTTGATTATGATCCATATTTGATGTTTATCATTTTGCAATCTTAATTTAATATTGATTTTGTTCATGATTATGATGTTGATCTTCATTTTAATCATGATTTCAAACTTCATCTTAAGATATTTATCTTTATCTTCTTTTTATTCTTAATCTTAAACTCGATTTTGATCTTGTTTGTAAACTTGGTCTTCAATCTTGATATTGTTATTGATATTGATATTGATCTAATAATGATGGAAATTTTGAACTCGATTATGTTCTTTAATTGTTATTAATCTTATTCTCATTCTTAATTATCACATTTATCTTATTCTTGATAATTATGTTCATTTTCATTTTTATCTCAGTTTTGATCTCAGATTTCAGTTTTAATCTTATAATCTTCAATTTTATCTTGCTCCTAATATTCATCTTAAACACGATTTTGATCTATGTGGTAATATTGATTTTCAATCTTGATATTAATATTTATATTTCTCTTGATCTTTTAATGATGAGGATGTTCATCTTGATTATGATCCATATTTGATGTTTATCATTTTGCAATCTTAATTTAATATTGATTTTGTTCATGATTATGATGTTGATCTTCATTTTAATCATGATTTCAAACTTCATCTTATGATATTTATCTTTATCTTCTTTTTATTCTTAATCTTAAACTCGATTTTGATCTTGTTTGTAAACTTGGTCTTCAATCTTGATATTGTTATTGATATTGATATTGATCTAATAATGATGGAAATTTTGAACTCGATTATGTTCTTTAATTGTTATTAATCTTATTCTCATTCTTAATTATCACATTTATCTTATTCTTGATAATTATGTTCATTTTCATTTTTATCTCAGTTTTGATCTCAGATTTCAGTTTTAATCTTATAATCTTCAATTTTATCTTGCTCCTAATATTCATCTTAAACTCGATTTTGATCTATGTGGTAATATTGATTTTCAATCTTGATATTAATATTTAAATTTATCTTGATCTTTTAAAGATGAGGATGTTGATCTTGATTATGATCCATATTTGATGTTTTTCATTTTGCAATCTTAATATAATATTGATTTTGTTCATGATTATGATGTTGATCTTCATTTTAATCATGATTTAAAACTTCATCTTATGATATTTATCTTTATCTTCTTTTTAATCTGAATCTTAAATTCGATTTTGATCTTGTTTGTAAACTTGGTCTTCAATCTTGATATTGTTATTGATATTGATATTGATCTAATAATGATAAAAATTTTGAACTCGATTATGTTCTTTAATTGTTATTAATCTTATTCTCATTCTTAATTATAACATTGATCTTATTCTTGATAATTATGTTCATTTTCATTTTTATCTGAGTTTTGATCTCAGATTTCAGTTTTAATCTTATAATCTTCAATTTTATCTAACTCCTAATATTCATCTTAAACTCGATTTTGATCTATGTGGTAATATTATTTTTCAATCTTGATATTAATATTTATATTTATCTTGATCTTTTAATGATCAGGATGTTGATCTTGATTATGATCCATATTTGATGTTTATCATTTTGCAATCTTAATTTAATATTGATTTTGTTCATGATTATGATGTTGATCTTCATTTTAATCATGATTTCAAACTTCATCTTATGATATTTATCTTTATCTTCTTTTTATTCTTAATCCTAAACTCGATTTTGATCTTGTTTGTAAACTTGGTCTTCAATCTTGATATTGTTATTGATATTGATATTGATCTAATAATGATGAAAATTTTGAACTCGATTATGTTCTTTAATTGTTATTAATCTTATTCTCATTCTTAATTATCACATTTATCTTATTCTTGATAATTATGTTCATTTTCATTTTTATCTCAGTTTTGATCTCAGATTTCAGTTTTAATCTTATAATCTTCAATTTTATCTTGCTCCTAATATTCATCTTAAACTCGATTTTGATCTATGTGGTAATATTGATTTTCAATCTTGATATTAATATTTATATTTATCTTGATCTTTTAATGATCAGGATGTTGATCTTGATTATGATCCATATTTGATGTTTATCATTTTGCAATCTTAATTTAATATTGATTTTGTTCATGATTATGATGTTGATCTTCATTTTAATCATGATTTCAAACTTCATCTTATGATATTTATCTTTATCTTCTTTTTATTCTTAATCTTAAACTCGATTTTGATCTTGTTTGTAAACTTGGTCTTCAATCTTGATATTGTTATTGATATTGATATTGATATTGATATTGATCTAATAATGATGGAAATTTTGAACTCGATTATGTTCTTTAATTGTTATTAATCTTATTCTCATTCTTAATTATCACATTTATCATATTCTTGATAATTATGTTCATTTTTATTTTTATCTCAGTTTTGATCTCAGATTTCAGTTTTAATCTTATAATCTTCAATTTTATCTTGCTCCTAATATTCATCTTAAACTCGATTTTGATCTATGTGGTAATATTGATTTTCAATCTTGATATTAATATTTATTTTTCTCTTGATCTTTTAATGATGAGGATGTTGATCTTGATTATGATCCATATTTGATGTTTATCATTTTGCAATCTTAATTTAATATTGATTTTGTTCATGATTATGATGTTGATCTTCATTTTAATCATGATTTCAAACTTCATCTTATGATATTTATCTTTATCTTCTTTTTATTCTTAATCTTAAACTCGATTTTGATCTTGTTTGTAAACTTGGTCTTCAATCTTGATATTGTTATTGATATTGATATTGATCTAATAATGATGGAAATTTTGAACTCGATTATGTTCTTTAATTGTTATTAATCTTATTCTCATTCTTAATTATCACATTTATCTTATTCTTGATAATTATGTTCATTTTCATTTTTATCTCAGTTTTGATCTCAGATTTCAGTTTTAATCTTATAATCTTCAATTTTACATTGCTCCTAATATTCATCTTAAACTCGATTTTGATCTATGTGGTAATATTGATTTTCAATCTTGATATTAATATTTATATTTATCTTGATCTTTTAATGATCAGGATGTTGATCTTGATTATGATCCATATTTGATGTTTATCATTTTGCAATCTTAATTTAATATTGATTTTGTTCATGATTATGATGTTGATCTTCATTTTAATCATGATTTCAAACTTCATCTTATGATATTTATCTTTATCTTCTTTTTATTCTTAATGTTAAACTCGATTTTGATCTTGTTTGTAAACTTGGTCTTCAATCTTGATATTGTTATTGATATTGATATTGATCTAATAATGATGGAAATTTTGAACTCGATTATGTTCTTTAATTGTTATTAATCTTATTCTCATTATTAATTATCACCTTTATCTTATTCTTGATAATTATGTTCATTTTCATTTTTATCTCAGTTTTGATCTCAGATTTCAGTTTTAATCTTATAATCTTCAATTTTATCTTGCTCCTAATATTCATCTTAAACTCGATTTTGATCTATGTGGTAATATTGATTTTCAATCTTGATATTAATATTTATATTTCTCTTGATCTTTTAATGATGAGGATGTTGATCTTGATTATGATCTATATTTTATGTATATCATTTTGCAATCTTAATTTAATATTGATTTTGTTCATGATCATGATGTTGATCTTGATTTTAATCATGATTTCAATCTTCATCTTATGATTTTTATCTTTATCTTCTTTTTAATCTTAATCTTAAACTCGATTTTGATCTTGTTTGTAAACTTGATCTTTTAATGATGAGGATGTTGATCTTGATTATGATCCATATTTTATGTTTATCATTTTGCAATCTTAATATAATATTGATTTTGTTCATGATTATGATGTTGATCTTCATTTTAATCATTATTTCAAACTTCATCTTGTGATATTTATCTTTATCTTCTTTTTAATCTTAATCTTAATCTCGATTTTGATCTTGTTTGTAAACTTGGTCTTCAATCTTAATATTGTTATTGATATTGATATTGATCTAATAATGATGAAAATTTTGAACTCGATTATGTTCTTTAATTCTTATTAATCTTATTCTCATTCTTAATTATAACATTGATCTCATTCTTGATAATTATGTTCATTTTCATTTTTATCTCAGTTTTGATCTCAGATTTCAGTTTTAATCTTATAATCTTCAATTTTATCTTACTCCTAATATTCATCTTAAACTCGATTTTGATCTATGTGGTAATATTGATTTTCAATCTTGATATTAATATTTAAATTTATCTTGATCTTTTAAAGATGAGGATGTTGATCTTGATTATGATCCATATTTGATGTTTATCATTTTGCAATCTTAATATAATATTGATTTTGTTCATGATTATGATGTTGATCTTCATTTTAATCATGATTTAAAACTTCATCTTATGATATTTATCTTTATCTTCTTTTTAATCTGAATCTTAAATTCGATTTTGATCTTGTTTGTAAACTTGGTCTTCAATCTTGATATTGTTATTGATATTGATATTGATCTAATAATGATGAAAATTTTGAACTCGATTATGTTCTTTAATTGTTATTAATCTTATTCTCATTCTTAATTATCACATTTATCTTATTCTTGATAATTATGTTCATTTTCATTTTTATCTCAGTTTTGATCTCAGATTTCAGTTTTAATCTTATAATCTTCAATTTTATCTTGCTCCTAATATTCATCTTAAACTCGATTTTGATCTATGTGGTAATATTGATTTTCAATCTTGATATTAATATTTATATTTATCTTGATCTTTTAATGATCAGGATGTTGATCTTGATTATGATCCATATTTGATGTTTATCATTTTGCAATCTTAATTTAATATTGATTTTGTTCATGATTATGATGTTGATCTTCATTTTAATCATGATTTCAAACTTCATCTTATGATATTTATCTTTATCTTCTTTTTAATCTTAATCTTAAACTCGATTTTGATCTTGTTTGTAAACTTGGTCTTCAATCTTGATATTGTTATTGATATTGATATTGATCTAATAATGATGAAAATTTTGAACTCGATTATGTTCTTTAATTGTTATTAATCTTATTCTCATTCTAAATTATCACATTTATCTTAATCTTGATAATTATGTTCATTTTAATTTTTATCTCAGTTTTGATCTCAGATTTCAATTTTAATCTTATAATCTTCAATTTTATCTTGTTCCTAATATTCATCTTAAACTCGATTTTGATCTGTGTGGTAATATTGATTTTCAATCTTGATATTAATATTTATATTTCTCTTGATCTTTTAATGATGAGGATGTTGATCTTGATTATGATCCATATTTTATGTTTATCATTTTGCAATCTTAATATAATATTGATTTTGTTCATGATTATGATGTTGATCTTCATTTTAATCATTATTTCAAAATTCATCTTATGATATTTATCTTTATCTTCTTTTTAATCTTAATCTTAAACTCGATTTTGATCTTGTTTGTAAACTTGGTCTTCGATCTTGATATTGTTATTGATATTGATATTGATCTAATAATGATGAAAATTTTGAACTCGATTATGTTCTTTAATTGTTATAAATCTTATTCTCATTCTTAATTATAACATTGATCTTTTTCTTGATAATTATGTTCATTTTCATTTTTATCTTAGTTTTGATCTCATATTTCAGTTTTAATCTTATAATCTTCAACTTTATATTGCTCCTAATATTCATCTTAAACTCGATTTTGATCTATGTGGTAATATTGATTTTCAATCTTGTTATTAATATTTATATTTATCTTGATCTTTTAATGATCAGGATGTTGATCTTGATTATGATCCATATTTGATGTTTATCATTTTGCAATCTTAATTTAATATTGATTTTGTTCATGATTATGATGTTGATCTTCATTTTAATCATGATTTCAAACTTTATCTTATGATATTTATCTTTATCTTCTTTTTATTCTTAATCTTAAACTCGATTTTGATCTTGTTTGTAAACTTGGTCTTCAATCTTGATATTGTTATTGATATTGATATTGATCTAATATGATGAAAATTTTGAACTCGATTATGTTCTTTAATTGTTATTAATCTTATTCTCATTCTTAATTATAACATTGATCTTTTTCTTGATAATTATGTTCATTTTCATTTTGATCTTAGTTTTGATCTCAGATTTCAGTTTGAATCTTATAATCTTCAACGCTATCTTGCTCCTAATATTCATCTTAAACTCGATTTTGATCTCCGTGGTAATATTGATTTTCAATCTTGATATTAATATTTATATTTTTTTTGAAATTTTAATGATGAGGATGTTGATCTTGATTATGATCCATATTTGATGTTTATCATTTTGCAATCTTAATTTAATATTGATTTTGTTCATTATCATGATGTTGATCTTGATTTTAATAATGATTTCAATCTTCATCTTATGATATTTATCTTTATCTTCTTTTTAATCTTAATCTTAAACTCGATTTTGATCTTGTTTGTAAACTTGGTCTTCAATCTTGATATTGTTATTGATATTGATATTGATCTAATAATGATGAAAATTTTTAACTCGATTATGATCTTTGATTGTTATTAATCTTATTCTCATTCTTAATTACAACATTGATCTTATTCTTGATAATTATCTTCATCTTCATTTTGATCTCAGATTTGATCACAGATTTCAGTTTGAATCTTATAATCTTCAACTTTATCTTGCTCCTAATATTCATCTTAAACTCGATTTTGATCTATGTGGTAATATTGATTTTCAATCTTGATATTAATATTTAAATTTATCTTGATCTTTTAATGATGAGGATGTTGATCTTGATTATGATCCATATTTGATGTTTATCATTTTGCAATCTTAATATAATATTGATTTTGTTCATGATTATGATGTTGATCTTCATTTTAATCAAGATTTCAAACTTCATCTTATGATATTTATCTTTATCTTCTTTTTAATCTGAATCTTAAACTCGATTTTGATCTTGTTTGTAAACTTGGTCTTCAATCTTGATATTGTTATTGATATTGATATTGATCTAATAATGATGAAAATTTTGAACTCGATTATGTTCTTTAATTGTTATTAATCTTATTCTCATTCTTAATTATAACATTGATCTTATTCTTGATAATTATGTTCATTTTCATTTTTATCTCAGTTTTGATCTCAGATTTCAGTTTTAATCTTATAATCTTCAACTTTATCTTGCTCCTAATATTCATCTTAAACTCGATTTTGATATATGTGGTAATATTGATTTTCAATCTTGATATTAATATTTATATTTATCTTGATCTTTTAATGATGAGGATGTTGATCTTGATTATGATCCACATTTTATGTTTATCATTTTGCAATCTTAATATAATATTGATTTTGTTCATGATTATGATGTTGATCTTCATTTTAATCATGATTTCAAACTTCATCTTATGATATTTATCTTTATCTTCTTTTTAATCTTAATCTTAAACTCGATTTTGATCTTGTTTGTAAACTTGGTCTTCAATCTTGATATTGTTATTGATATTGATATTGATCTAATATGATGAAAATTTTGAACTCGATTATGTTCTTTAATTGTTATAAATCTTATTCTCATTCTTAATTATAACATTGATCTTATTTTTGATAATCATGTTCATTTTCATTTTTATCTCAGTTTTGATCTCAGATTTCAGTTTTAATCTTATAATCTTCAATTTTATCTTACTCCTAATATTCATCTTAAACTCGATTTTGATCTATATGGTAATATTGATTTTCAATCTTGATATTAATATTTATATTTATCTTGATCTTTTAATGATCGGGATGTTGATCTTGATTATGATCCATATTTGATGTTTATCATTTTGCAATCTTAATTTAATATTGATTTTGTTCATGATTACGATGTTGATCTTCATTTTAATCATGATTTCAAACTTCATCTTATGATATTTATCTTTATCTTCTTTTTAATCTTAATCTTAAATTCGATTTTGATATTGTTTGTAAACTTGGTCTTCAATCTTGATATTGTTATTGATATTGATATTGATCTAATAATGATGAAAATTTTGAACTCGATTATGTTCTTTAATTGTTATTAATCTTATTCTCATTCTTAATTATAACATTGATCTTATTCTTGATAATTATGTTCATTTTCATTTTTATCTCAGTTTTGATCTCAGATTTCAGTTTTAATCTTATAATCTTCAACTTTATCTTGCTCCTAATATTCATCTTAAACTCGATTTTGATATATGTGGTAATATTGATTTTCAATCTTGATATTAATATTTATATTTATCTTGATCTTTTAATGATGAGGATGTTGATCTTGATTATGATCCACATTTTATGTTTATCATTTTGCAATCTTAATATAATATTGATTTTGTTCATGATTATGATGTTGATCTTCATTTTAATCATGATTTCAAACTTCATCTTATGATATTTATCTTTATCTTCTTTTTAATCTTAATCTTAAACTCGATTTTGATCTTGTTTGTAAACTTGGTCTTCAATCTTGATATTGTTATTGATATTGATATTGATCTAATATGATGAAAATTTTGAACTCGATTATGTTCTTTAATTGTTATAAATCTTATTCTCATTCTTAATTACAACATTGATCTTATTTTTGATAATTATGTTCATTTTCATTTTTATCTCAGTTTTGATCTCAGATTTCAGTTTTAATCTTATAATCTTCAATTTTATCTTACTCCTAATATTCATCTTAAACTCGATTTTGATCTATATGGTAATATTGATTTTCAATCTTGATATTAATATTTATATTTATCTTGATCTTTTAATGATCGGGATGTTGATCTTGATTATGATCCATATTTGATGTTTATCATTTTGCAATCTTAATTTAATATTGATTTTGTTCATGATTATGATATTGATCTTCATTTTAATCATGATTTCAAACTTCATCTTATGATATTTATCTTTATCTTCTTTTTAATCTTAATCTTAAATTCGATTTTGATCTTGTTTGTAAACTTGGTCTTCAATCTTGATATTGTTATTGATATTGATATTGATCTAATAATGATGAAAATTTTGAACTCGATTATGTTCTTTAATTGTTATTAATCTTATTCTCATTCTTAATTATAACATTGATCTTATTCTTGATAATTATGTTCATTTTCATTTTTATCTCAGTTTTGATCTCAGATTTCAGTTTTAATCTTATAATCTTCAATTTTATCTTGCTCCTAATATTCATCTTAAACTCGATTTTGATCTATGTGGTAATATTGATTTTCAATCTTGATATTAATATTTATATTTATCTTGATCTTTTAATGATCAGGATGTTGAACTTGATTATGATCCATATTTGATGTTTATCATTTTGCAATCTTAATTTAATATTGATTTTGTTCATGATTATGATGTTGATCTTCATTTTAATCATGATTTCAAACTTCATCTTATGATATTTATCTTTATCTTCTTTTTATTCTTAATCTTAAACTCGATTTTGATCTTGTTTGTAAACTTGGTCTTCAATCTTGATATTGTTATTGATATTGATATTGATCTAATAATGATGAAAATTTTGAACTCGATTATGTTCTTTAATTGTTATTAATCTTATTCTCATTCTTAATTATCACATTTATCATAATCTTGATAATTATGTTCATTTTCATTTTTATCTCAGTTTTGATCTCAGATTTCAGTTTTAATCTTATAATCTTCAATTTTATCTTGCTCCTAATATTCATCTTAAACTCGATTTTGATCTATGTGGTAATATTGATTTTCAATCTTGATATTAATATTTATATTTCTCTTGATCTTTTAATGATGAGGATGTTGATCTTGATTATGATCCATATTTTATGTTTATCATTTTGCAATCTTAATATAATATTGATTTTGTTCATGATTATGATGTTGATCTTCATTTTAATCATGATTTCAAACTTCATCTTATGATATTTATCTTTATCTTCTTTTTAATCTTAATCTTAAACTCGATTTTGATCTTGTTTGTAAACTTGGTCTTCAATCTTGATATTGTTATTGAGATTGATATTGATCTAATATGATGAAAATTTTGAACTCGATTATGTTCTTTAATTGTTATAAATCTTATTCTCATTCTTAATTATAACATTGATCTTATTCTTGATAATTATGTTCATTTTCATTTTTATCTCAGTTTTGATCTCAGATTTCAGTTTTAATCTTATAATCTTCAATTTTATCTTACTCCTAATATTCATCTTAAACTCGATTTTGATCTATATGGTAATATTGATTTTCAATCTTGATATTAATATTTATATTTATCTTGATCTTTTAATGATCGGGATGTTGATCTTGATTATGATCCATATTTGATGTTTATCATTTTGCAATCTTAATTTAATATTGATTTTGTTCATGATTATGATGTTGATCTTCATTTTAATCATGATTTCAAACTTCATCTTATGATATTTATCTTTATCTTCTTTTTAATCTTAATCTTAAATTCGATTTTGATCTTGTTTGTAAACTTGCTCTTCAATCTTGATATTGTTATTGATATTGATATTGATCTAATAATGATGAAAATTTTGAACTCGATTATGTTCTTTAATTGTTATTAATCTTATTCTCATTCTTAATTATAACATTGATCTTATTCTTGATAATTATGTTCATTTTCATTTTTATCTCAGTTTTGATCTCAGATTTCAGTTTTAATCTTATAATCTTCAATTTTATCTTACTCCTAATATTCATCTTAAACTCGATTTTGATCTATGTGGTAATATTGAATTTCATTCTTGATATTAATATTTATATTTATCTTAATCTTTTAATGATCGGGATGTTGATCTTGATTATGATCCATATTTGATGTTTATCATTTTGCAATCTTAATTTAATATTGATTTTGTTCATGATTATGATGTTGATCTTCATTTTAATCATGATTTCAAACAATATCTTATGGTATTTATCTTTATCTTCTTTTTAATCTTAATCTTAAACTCGATTTTGATCTTGTTTGTAAACTTGGTCTTCAATCTTGATATTGTTATTGATATTGATATTGATCTAATAATGATGAAAATTTTGAACTCGATTATGTTCTTTAATTGTTATTAATCTTATTCTCATTCTTAATTATCACATTTATCATAATCTTGATAATTATGTTCATTTTCATTTTTATCTCAGTTTTGATCTCAGATTTCAGTTTTAATCTTATAATCTTCAATTTTATCTTGCTCCTAATATTCATCTTAAACTCGATTTTGATCTATGTGGCAATATTGATTTTCAATCTTGATATTAATATTTATATTTCTCTTGATCTTTTAATGATGAGGATGTTGATCTTGATTATGATCCATATTTTATGTTTATCATTTTGCAATCTTAATATAATATTGATTTTGTTCATGATTATGATGTTGATCTTCATTTTAATCATGATTTCAAACTTCATCTTATGATATTTATCTTTATCTTCTTTTTAATCTTAATCTTAAACTCGATTTTGAACTTGTTTGTAAACTTGGTCTTCAATCTTGATATTGTTATTGATATTGATATTGATCTAATATGATGAAAATTTTGAACTCGATTATGTTCTTTAATTGTTATAAATCTTATTCTCATTCTTAATTATAACATTGATCTTATTTTTGATAATTATGTTCATTTTCATTTTTATCTCAGTTTTGATCTCAGATTGCAGTTTTAATCTTATAATCTTCAATTTTATCTTACTCCTAATATTCATCTTAAACTCGATTTTGATCTATATGGTAATATTGATTTTCAATCTTGATATTAATATTTATATTTCTCTTGATCTTTTAATGATGAGGATGTTGATCTTGATTATGATCCATATTTTATGTTTATCATTTTGCAATCTTAATATAATATTGATTTTGTTCATGATTATGATGTTGATCTTCATTTTAATCATTATTTCAAAATTCATCTTATGATATTTATCTTTATCTTCTTTTTAATCTTAATCTTAAACTCGATTTTGATCTTGTTTGTAAACTTGGTCTTCAATCTTGATATTGTTATTGATATTGATATTGATCTAATATGATGAAAATTTTGAACTCGATTATGTTCTTTAATTGTTATTAATCTTATTCTCATTCTTAATTATAACATTGATCATATTCTTGATAATTATGTTCATTTTCATTTTTATCTCAGTTTTGATCTCAGATTTCAGTTTTAATCTTATAATCTTCAATTTTATCTTACTCCTAATATTCATCTTAAACTCGATTTTGATCTATGTGGTAATATTGATTTTCATTCTTGATATTAATATTTATATTTATCTTAATCTTTTAATGATCGGGATGTTGATCTTGATTATGATCCATATTTGATGTTTATCATTTTGCAATCTTAATTTAATATTGATTTTGTTCATGATTATGATGTTGATCTTCATTTTAATCATGATTTCAAACAATATCTTATGATATTTATCTTTATCTTCTTTTTAATCTTAATCTTAAACTCGATTTTGATCTTGTTTGTAAACTTGGTCTTCAATCTTGATATTGTTATTGATATTGATATTGATCTAATAATGATGAAAATTTTGAACTCGATTATGTTCTTTAATTGTTATTAATCTTATTCTCATTCTTAATTATCACATTTATCATAATCTTGATAATTATGTTCATTTTCATTTTTATCTCAGTTTTGATCTCAGATTTCAGTTTTAATCTTATAATCTTCAATTTTATCTTGCTCCTAATATTCATCTTAAACTCGATTTTGATCTATGTGGTAATATTGATTTTCAATCTTGATATTAATATTTATATTTCTCTTGATCTTTTAATGATGAGGATGTTGATCTTGATTATGATCCATATTTTATGTTTATCATTTTGCAATCTTAATATAATATTGATTTTGTTCATGATTATGATGTTGATCTTCATTTTAATCATGATTTCAAACTTCATCTTATGATATTTATCTTTATCTTCTTTTTAATCTTAATCTTAAACTCGATTTTGATCTTGTTTGTAAACTTGGTCTTCAATCTTGATATTGTTATTGATATTGATATTGATCTAATTTGATGAAAATTTTGAACTCGATTATGTTCTTTAATTGTTATTAATCTTATTCTCATTCTTAATTATAACATTGATCTTATTCTTGATAATTATGTTCATTTTCATTTTTATCTCAGTTTTGATCTCAGATTTCAGTTTTAATCATATAATCTTCAATTTTATCTTACTCCTAATATTCATCTTAAACTCGATTTTGATCTATGTGGTAATATTGATTTTCATTCTTGATATTAATATTTATATTTATCTTAATCTTTTAATGATCGGGATGTTGATCTTGATTATGATCCATATTTGATGTTTATCATTTTGCAATCTTAATTTAATATTGATTTTGTTCATGATTATGATGTTGATCTTCATTTTAATCTTGATTTCAAACAATATCTTATGATATTTATCTTTATCATCTTTTTAATCTTAATCTTAAACTCGATTTTGATCTTGTTTGTAAACTTGGTCTTCAATCTTGATATTGTTATTGATATTGATATTGATCTAATAATGATGAAAATTTTGAACTCGATTATGTTCTTTAATTGTTATTAATCTTATTCTCATTCTTAATTATCACATTTATCATAATCTTGATAATTATGTTCATTTTCATTTTTATCTCAGTTTTGATCTCAGATTTCAGTTTTAATCTTATAATCTTCAATTTTATCTTGCTCCTAATACTCATCTTAAACTCGATTTTGATCTATGTGGTAATATTGATTTTCAATCTTGATATTAATATTTATATTTCTCTTGATCTTTTAATGATGAGGATGTTGATCTTGATTATGATCCATATTTGATGTTTATCATTTTGCAATCTTAATATAATATTGATTTTGTTCATGATTATGATGTTGATCTTCATTTTAATCATGATTTCAAACTTCATCTTATGATATTTATCTTTATCTTCTTTTTAATCTTAATCTTAAACTCGATTTTGATCTTGTTTGTAAACTTGGTCTTCAATCTTGATATTGTTTTTGATATTGATATTGATCTAATATGATGAAAATTTTGAACTCGATTATGTTCTTTAATTGTTATAAATCTTATTCTCATTCTTAATTATAACATTGATCTTATTTTTGATAATTATGTTCATTTTAATTTTTATCTCAGTTTTGATCTCAGATTTCAATTTTAATCTTATAATCTTCAATTTTATCTTGCTCCTAATATTCATCTTAAACTCGATTTTGATCTATGTGGTAATATTGATTTTCAATCTTGATATTAATATTTATATTTCTCTTGATCTTTTAATGATGAGGATGTTGATCTTGATTATGATCCATATTTTATGTTTATCATTTTGCAATCTTAATATAATATTGATTTTGTTCATGATTATGATGTTGATCTTCATTTTAATCATTATTTCAAAATTCATCTTATGATATTTATCTTTATCTTCTTTTTAATCTTAATCTTAAACTCGATTTTGATCTTGTTTGTAAACTTGGTCTTCGATCTTGATATTGTTATTGATATTGATATTGATCTAATAATGATGAAAATTTTGAACTCGATTATGTTCTTTAATTGTTATAAATCTTATTCTCATTCTTAATTATAACATTGATCTTTTTCTTGATAATTATGTTCATTTTCATTTTTATCTTAGTTTTGATCTCATATTTCAGTTTTAATCTTATAATCTTCAACTTTATATTGCTCCTAATATTCATCTTAAACTCGATTTTGATCTATGTGGTAATATTGATTTTCAATCTTGTTATTAATATTTATATTTATCTTGATCTTTTAATGATCAGGATGTTGATCTTGATTATGATCCATATTTGATGTTTATCATTTTGCAATCTTAAATTAATATTGATTTTGTTCATGATTATGATGTTGATCTTCATTTTAATCATGATTTCAAACTTCATCTTATGATATTTATCTTTATCTTCTTTTTAATCTTAATCTTAAACTCGATTTTGATCTTGTTTGTAAACTTGGTCTTCAATCTTGATATTGTTATTGATATTGATATTGATCTAATATGATGAAAATTTTGAACTCGATTATGTTCTTTAATTGTTATTAATCTTATTCTCATTCTTAATTGTAACATTGATCTTATTCTTGATAATTATGTTCATTTTCATTTTTATCTCAGTTTTGATCTCAGATTTCAGTTTTAATCATATAATCTTCAATTTTATCTTACTCCTAATATTCATCTTAAACTCGATTTTGATCTATGTGGTAATATTGATTTTCATTCTTCATATTAATATTTATATTTATCTTAATATTTAATGATCGGGATGTTGATCTTGATTATGATCCATATTTGATGTTTATCATTTTGCAATCTTAATTTAATATTGATTTTGTTCATGATTATGATGTTGATCTTCATTTTAATCATGATTTCAAACAATATCTTATGATATTTATCATTATCTTCTTTTTAATCTTAATCTTAAACTCGATTTTGATCTTGTTTGTAAACTTGGTCTTCAATCTTGATATTGTTATTGATATTGATATTGATCTAATAATGATGAAAATTTTGAACTCGATTATGTTCTTTAATTGTTATTAATCTTATTCTCATTCTTAATTATCACATTTATCATAATCTTGATAATTATGTTCATTTTCATTTTTATCTCAGTTTTGATCTCAGATTTCAGTTTTAATCTTATAATCTTCAATTTTATCTTGCTCCTAATATTCATCTTAAACTCAATTTTGATCTATGTGGTAATATTGATTTTCAATCTTGATATTAATATTTATATTTCTCTTGATCTTTTAATGATGAGGATGTTGATCTTGATTATGATCCATATTTTATGTTTATCATTTTGCAATCTTAATATAATATTGATTTTGTTCATGATTATGATGTTGATCTTCATTTTAATCATGATTTCAAACTTCATCTTATGATATTTATCTTTATCTTCATTTTAATCTTAATCTTAAACTCGATTTTGATCTTGTTTGTAAACTTGGTCTTCAATCTTGATATTGTTATTGATATTGATATTGATCTAATATGATGAAAATTTTGAACTCGATTATGTTCTTTAATTGTTATTAATATTATTCTCATTCTTAATTATAACATTGATCTTATTCTTGATAATTATGTTCATTTTCATTTTTATCTCAGTTTTGATCTCAGATTTCAGTTTTAATCATATAATCTTCAATTTTATCTTACTCCTAATATTCATCTTAAACTCGATTTTGATCTATGTGGTAATATTGATTTTCATTCTTGATATTAATATTTATATTTCTCTTGATCTTTTAATGATGAGGATGTTGATCTTGATTATGATCCATATTTTATGTTTATCATTTTGCAATCTTAATATAATATTGATTTTATTCATGATTATGATGTTGATCTTCATTTTAATCATTATTTCAAAATTCATCTTATGATATTTATCTTTATCTTCTTTTTAATCTTAATCTTAAACTCGATTTTGATCTTGTTTGTAAACTTGGTCTTCGATCTTGATATTGTTATTGATATTGATATTGATCTAATAATGATGAAAATTTTGAACTCGATTATGTTCTTTAATTGTTATAAATCTTATTCTCATTCTTAATTATAACATTGATCTTTTTCTTGATAATTATGTTCATTTTCATTTTTATCTTAGTTTTGATCTCATATTTCAGTTTTAATCTTATAATCTTCAACTTTATATTGCTCCTAATATTCATCTTAAACTCGATTTTGATCTATGTGGTAATATTGATTTTCAATCTTGTTATTAATATTTATATTTATCTTGATCTTTTAATGATCAGGATGTTGATCTTGATTATGATCCATATTTTATGTTTATCATTTTGCAATCTTAATTTAATATTGATTTTGTTCATGATTATGATGTTGATCTTCATTTTAATCATGATTTCAAACTTCATCTTATGATATTTATCTTTATCTTCTTTTTAATCTTAATCTTAAACTCGATTTTGATCTTGTTTGTAAACTTGGTCTTCAATCTTGATATTGTTATTGATATTGATATTGATCTAATATGATGAAAATTTTGAACTCGATTATGTTCTTTAATTGTTATTATTCTTATTCTCATTCTTAATTATAACATTGATCTTATTCTTGATAATTATGTTCATTTTCATTTTTATCTCAGTTTTGATCTCAGATTTCAGTTTTAATCATATAATCTTCAATTTTATCTTACTCCTAATATTCATCTTAAACTCGATTTTGATCTATGTGGTAATATTGATTTTCATTCTTGATATTAATATTTATATTTATCTTAATCTTTTAATGATCGGGATGTTGATCTTGATTATGATCCATATTTGATGTTTATCATTTTGCAATCTTAATTTAATATTGATTTTGTTCATGATTATGATGTTGATCTTCATTTTAATCATGATTTCAAACAATATCTTATGATATTTATCTTTATCTTCTTTTTAATCTTAATCTTAAACTCGATTTTGATCTTGTTTGTAAACTTGGTCTTCAATCTTGATATTGTTATTGATATTGATATTGATCTAATAATGATGAAAATTTTGAACTCGATTATGTTCTTTAATTGTTATTAATCTTATTCTCATTCTTAATTATCACATTTATCATAATCTTGATAATTATGTTCATTTTCATTTTTATCTCAGTTTTGATCTCAGATTTCAGTTTTAATCTTATAATCTTCAATTTTATCTTGCTCCTAATATTCATCTTAAACTCGATTTTGATCTATGTGGTAATATTGATTTTCAATCTTGATATTAATATTTATATTTCTCTTGATCTTTTAATGATGAGGATGTTGATCTTGATTATGATCCATATTTTATGTTTATCATTTTGCAATCTTAATATAATATTGATTTTGTTCATGATTATGATGTTGATCTTCATTTTAATCATGATTTCAAACTTCATCTTATGATATTTATCTTTATCTTCTTTTTAATCTTAATCTTAAACTCGATTTTGATCTTGTTTGTAAACTTGGTCTTCAATCTTGATATTGTTATTGATATTGATATTGATCTAATATGATGAAAATTTTGAACTCGATTATGTTCTTTAATTGTTATTAATCTTATTCTCATTCTTAATTATAACATTGATCTTATTCTTGATAATTATGTTCATTTTCATTTTTATCTCAGTTTTGATCTCAGATTTCAGTTTTAATCATATAATCTTCAATTTTATCTTACTCCTAATATTCATCTTAAACTCGATTTTGATCTATGTGGTAATATTGATTTTCATTCTTGATATTAATATTTATATTTATCTTAATCTTTTAATGATCGGGATGTTGATCTTGATTATGATCCATATTTGATGTTTATCATTTTGCAATCTTAATTTAATATTGATTTTGTTCATGATTATGATGTTGATCTTCATTTTAATCTTGATTTCAAACAATATCTTATGATATTTATCTTTATCTTCTTTTTAATCTTAATCTTAAACTCGATTTTGATCTTGTTTGTAAACTTGGTCTTCAATCTTGATATTGTTATTGATATTGATATTGATCTAATAATGATGAAAATTTTGAACTCGATTATGTTCTTTAATTGTTATTAATCTTATTCTCATTCTTAATTATCACATTTATCATAATCTTGATAATTATGTTCATTTTCATTTTTATCTCAGTTTTGATCTCAGATTTCAGTTTTAATCTTATAATCTTCAATTTTATCTTGCTCCTAATATTCATCTTAAACTCGATTTTGATCTATGTGGTAATATTGATTTTCAATCTTGATATTAATATTTATATTTCTCTTGATCTTTTAATGATGAGGATGTTGATCTTGATTATGATCCATATTTTATGTTTATCATTTTGCAATCTTAATATAATATTGATTTTGTTCATGATTATGATGTTGATCTTCATTTTAATCATGATTTCAAACTTCATCTTATGATATTTATCTTTATCTTCTTTTTAATCTTAATCTTAAACTCGATTTTGATCTTGTTTGTAAACTTGGTCTTCAATCTTGATATTGTTATTGATATTGATATTGATCTAATATGATGAAAATTTTGAACTCGATTATGTTCTTTAATTGTTATAAATCTTATTCTCATTCTTAATTATAACATTGATCTTATTTTTGATAATTATGTTCATTTTAATTTTTATCTCAGTTTTGATCTCAGATTTCAATTTTAATCTTATAATCTTCAATTTTATCTTGCTCCTAATATTCATCTTAAACTCGATTTTGATCTATGTGGTAATATTGATTTTCAATCTTGATATTAATATTTATATTTCTCTTGATCTTTTAATGATGAGGATGTTGATCTTGATTATGATCCATATTTTATGTTTATCATTTTGCAATCTTAATATAATATTGATTTTGTTCATGATTATGATGTTGATCTTCATTTTAATCATTATTTCAAAATTCATCTTATGATATTTATCTTTATCTTCTTTTTAATCTTAATCTTAGACTCGATTTTGATCTTGTTTGTAAACTTGGTCTTCGATCTTGATATTGTTATTGATATTGATATTGATCTAATAATGATGAAAATTTTGAACTCGATTATGTTCTTTAATTGTTATAAATCTTATTCTCATTCTTAATTATAACATTGATCTTTTTCTTGATAATTATGTTCATTTTCATTTTTATCTTAGTTTTGATCTCAGATTTCAGTTTGAATCTTATAATCTTCAACGCTATCTTGCTCCTAATATTCATCTTAAACTCGATTTTGATCTCCGTGGTAATATTGATTTTCAATCTTGATATTAATATTTATATTTTTCTTGAAATTTTAATGATGAGGATGTTGATCTTGATTATGATCCATATTTGATGTTTATCATTTTGCAATCTTAATTTAATATTGATTTTGTTCATGATCATGATGTTGATCTTGATTTTAATCATGATTTCAATCTTCATCTTATGATATTCATCTTTATCTTCTTTTTAATCTTAATCTTAAACTCGATTTTGATCTTGTTTGTAAACTTGGTCTTCAATCTTGATATTGTTATTGATATTGATATTGATCTAATAATGATGAAAATTTTTAACTCGATTATGATCTTTGATTGTTATTAATCTTATTCTCATTCTTAATTACAACATTGATCTTATTCTTGATAATTATCTTCATCTTCATTTTGATCTCAGTTTTGATCACAGATTTCAGTTTGAATCTTATAATCTTCAACTTTATCTTGCTCCTAATATTCATCTTAAACTCGATTTTGATCTATGTGGTAATATTGATTTTCAATCTTGATATTAATATTTAAATTTATCTTGATCTTTTAATGATGAGGATGTTGATCTTGATTATGATCCATATTTGATGTTTATCATTTTGCAATCTTAATATAATATTGATTTTGTTCATGATTATGATGTTGATCTTCATTTTAATCATGATTTCAAACTTCATCTTATGATATTTATCTTTATCTTCTTTTTAATCTGAATCTTAAACTCGATTTTGATCTTGTTTGTAAACTTGGTCTTCAATCTTGATATTGTTATTGATATTGATATTGATCTAATAATGATGAAAATTTTGAACTCGATTATGTTCTTTAATTGTTATTAATCTTATTCTCATTCTTAATTATAACATTGATCTTATTCTTGATAATTATGTTCATTTTCATTTTTATCTCAGTTTTGATCTCAGATTTCAGTTTTAATCTTATAATCTTCAACTTTATCTTGCTCCTAATATTCATCTTAAACTCGATTTTGATATATGTGGTAATATTGATTTTCAATCTTGATATTAATATTTATATTTATCTTGATCTTTTAATGATGAGGATGTTGATCTTGATTATGATCCACATTTTTTGTTTATCATTTTGCAATCTTAATATAATATTGATTTTGTTCATGATTATGATGTTGATCTTCATTTTAATCATGATTTCAAACTTCATCTTATGATATTTATCTTTATCTTCTTTTTAATCTTAATCTTAAACTTGATTTTGATCTTGTTTGTAAACTTGGTCTTCAATCTTGATATTGTTATTGATATTGATATTGATCTAATATGATGAAAATTTTGAACTCGATTATGTTCTTTAATTGTTATAAATCTTATTCTCATTCTTAATTATAACATTGATCTTATTTTTGATAATTATGTTCATTTTCATTTTTATCTCAGTTTTGATCTCAGATTTCAGTTTTAATCTTATAATCTTCAATTTTATCTTACTCCTAATATTCATCTTAAACTCGATTTTGATCTATATGGTAATATTGATTTTCAATCTTGATATTAATATTTATATTTATCTTGATCTTTTAATGATCGGGATGTTGATCTTGATTATGATCCATATTTGATGTTTATCATTTTGCAATCTTAATTTAATATTGATTTTGTTCATGATTATGATGTTGATCTTCATTTTAATCATGATTTCAAACTTCATCTTATGATATTTATCTTTATCTTCTTTTTAATCTTAATCTTAAATTCGATTTTGATCTTGTTTGCAAACTTGGTCTTCAATCTTGATATTGTTATTGATATTGATATTGATCTAATAATGATGAAAATTTTGAACTCGATTATGTTCTTTAATTGTTATTAATCTTATTCTCATTCTTAATTATAACATTGATCTTATTCTTGATAATTATGTTCATTTTCATTTTTATCTCAGTTTTGATCTCAGATTTCAGTTTTAATCTTATAATCTTCAATTTTATCTTACTCCTAATATTCATCTTAAACTCGATTTTGATCTATGTGGTAATATTGATTTTCATTCTTGATATTAATATTTATATTTATCTTAATCTTTTAATGATCGGGATGTTGATCTTGATTATGATCCATATTTTGATGTTTATCATTTTGCAATCTTAATTTAATATTGATTTTGTTCATGATTATGATGTTGATCTTCATTTTAATCATGATTTCAAACTTCATCTTATGATATTTATCTTTATCTTCTTTTTAATCTTAATCTTAAACTCGATTTTGATCTTGTTTGTAAACTTGGTCTTCAATCTTGATATTGTTATTGATATTGATATTGATCTAATAATGATGAAAATTTTGAACTCGATTATGTTCTTTAATTGTTATTAATCTTATTCTCATTCTTAATTATCACATTTATCATAATCTTGATAATTATGTTCATTTTCATTTTTATCTCAGTTTTGATCTCAGATTTCAGTTTTAATCTTGTAATCTTCAATTTTATCTTGCTCCTAATATTCATCTTAAACTCGATTTTCATCTATGTGGTAATATTGATTTTCAATCTTGATATTAATATTTATATTTCTCTTGATCTTTTAATGATGAGGATGTTGATCTTGATTATGATCCATATTTTATGTTTATCATTTTGCAATCTTAATATAATATTGATTTTGTTCATGATTATGATGTTGATCTTCATTTTAATCATTATTTCAAACTTCATCTTATGATATTTATCTTTATCTTCTTTTTAATCTTAATCTTAAACTCGATTTTGATCTTGTTTGTAAACTTGGTCTTCAATCTTGATATTGTTATTGATATTGATCTAATAATGATGAAAATTTTGAACTCGATTATGTTCTTTAATTGTTATTAATCTTATTCTCATTCTTAATTATAACATTGATCTTATTCTTGATAAGTATGTTCATTTTCATTTTTATCTCAGTTTTGATCTCAGATTTCAGTTTTAATCTTATAATCTTCAACTTTATCTTGCTCCAAATATTCATCTTAAACTCGATTTTGATATATGTGGTAATATTGATTTTCAATCTTGATATTAATATTTATATTTATCTTGATCTTTTAATGATGAGGATGTTGATCTTGATTATGATCCATATTTTATGTTTATCATTTTGCAATCTTAATATAATATTGATTTTGTTCATGATTATGATGTTGATCTTCATTTTAATCATGATTTCAAACTTCATCTTATGATATTTATCTTTATCTTCTTTTTAATCTTAATCTTAAACTCGATTTTAATCTTGTTTGTAAACTTGGTCTTCAATCTTGATATTGTTATTGATATTGATATTGATCTAATATGATGAAAATTTTGAACTCGATTATGTTCTTTAATTGTTATTAATCTTATTCTCATTCTTAATTATAACATTGATCTTATTCTTGATAATTATGTTCATTTTCATTTTTATCTCAGTTTTGATCTCATATTTCAGTTTTAATCTTATAATCTTCGACTTTATATTGCTCCTAATATTCATCTTAAACTCGATTTTGATCTATGTGGTAATATTGATTTTCAATCTTGATATTAATATTTATATTTATCTTGATCTTTTAATGATCAGGATGTTGATCTTGATTATGATCCATATTTGATGTTTATCATTTTGTAATCTTAATTTAATATTGATTTTGTTCATGATTATGATGTTGATCTTCATTTTAATCATGATTTCAAACTTCATCTTATGATATTTATCTTTATCTTCTTTTTAATCTTAATCTTAAACTCGATTTTGATCTTGTTTGTAAACTTGGTCTTCAATCTTGATATTGTTATTGATATTGATATTGATCTAATATGATGAAAATTTTGAACTCCATTATGTTCTTTAATTGTTATTAATCTTATTCTCATTCTTAATTATAACATTGATCTTTTTCTTGATAATTATGTTCATTTTCATTTTGATCTTAGTTTTGATCTCAGATTTCAGTTTGAATCTTATAATCTTCAACGCTATCTTGCTCGTAATATTCATCTTAAACTCGATTTTGATCTCCGTGGTAATATTGATTTTCAATCTTGATATTAATATTTATATTTTTCTTGAAATTTTAATGATGAGGATGTTGATCTTGATTATGGTCCATATTTGATGTTTATCATTTTGCAATCTTAATTTAATATTGATTTTGTTCATGATTATGATGTTGATCTTCATTTTAATCATGATCTCAAACTTCATCTTATGAAATTTATCTTTATCTTCTTTTTAATCTTAATCTTAAATTCGATTTTAATCTTGTTTGTAAACTTGGTCTTCAATCTTGATATTGTTATTGATATTGATATTGATCTAATAATGATGAAAATTTTGAACTCGATTATGTTCTTTAATTGTTATTAATCTTATTCTCATTCTTAATTATCACATTTATCATAATCTTGATAATTATGTTCATTTTCATTTTTATCTCAGTTTTGATCTCAGATTTCAGTTTTAATCTTATAATCTTCAATTTTATCTTGCTCCTAATATTCATCTTAAACTCGATTTTGATCTATGTGGTAATATTGATTTTCAATCTTGATATTAATATTTATATTTCTCTTGATCTTTTAATGATGAGGATGTTGATCTTGATTATGATCCATATTTTATGTTTATCATTTTGCAATCTTAATATAATATTGATTTTGTTCATGATTATGATGTTGATCTTCATTTTAATCATTATTTCAAACTTCATCTTATGATATTTATCTTTATCTTCTTTTTAATCTTAATCTTAAACTCGATTTTGATCTTGTTTGTAAACTTGGTCTTCAATCTTGATATTGTTATTGATATTGATCTAATAATGATGAAAATTTTGAACTCGATTATGTTCTTTAATTGTTATTAATCTTATTCTCATTCTTAATTATAACATTGATCTTATTCTTGATAAGTATGTTCATTTTCATTTTTATCTCAGTTTTGATCTCAGATTTCAGTTTTAATCTTATAATCTTCAACTTTATCTTGCTCCAAATATTCATCTTAAACTCGATTTTGATATATGTGGTAATATTGATTTTCAATCTTGATATTCATATTTATATTTATCTTGATCTTTTAATGATGAGGATGTTGATCTTGATTATGATCCATATTTTATGTTTATCATATTGCAATCTTAATATAATATTGATTTTGTTCATGATTATGATGTTGATCTTCATTTTAATCATGATTTCAAACTTCATCTTATGATATTTATCTTTATCTTCTTTTTAATCTTAATCTTAAACTCGATTTTAATCTTGTTTGTAAACTTGGTCTTCAATCTTGATATTGTTATTGATATTGATATTGATCTAATATGATGAAAATTTTGAACTCGATTATGTTCTTTAATTGTTATTAATCTTATTCTCATTCTTAATTATAACATTGATCTTATTCTTGATAATTATGTTCATTTTCATTTTTATCTCAGTTTTGATCTCATATTTCAGTTTTAATCTTATAATCTTCAACTTTATATTGCTCCTAATATTCACCTTAAACTCGATTTTGATCTATGTGGTAATATTGATTTTCAATCTTGATATTAATATTTATATTTATCTTGATCTTTTAATGATCAGGATGTTGATCTTGATTATGATCCATATTTGATGTTTATCATTTTGCAATCTTAATTTAATATTGATTTTGTTCATGATTATGATGTTGATCTTCATTTTAATCATGATTTCAAACTTCATCTTATGATATTTATCTTTATCTTCTTTTTAATCTTAATCTTAAACTCGATTTTGATCTTGTTTGTAAACTTGGTCTTCAATCTTGATATTGTTATTGATATTGATATTGATCTAATATGATGAAAATTTTGAACTCCATTATGTTCTTTAATTGTTATTAATCTTATTCTCATTCTTAATTATAACATTGATCTTTTTCTTGATAATTATGTTCATTTTCATTTTGATCTTAGTTTTGATCTCAGATTTCAGTTTGAATCTTATAATCTTCAACGCTATCTTGCTCGTAATATTCATCTTAAACTCGATTTTGATCTCCGTGGTAATATTGATTTTCAATCTTGATATTAATATTTATATTTTTCTTGAAATTTTAATGATGAGGATGTTGATCTTGATTATGGTCCATATTTGATGTTTATCATTTTGCAATCTTAATTTAATATTGATTTTGTTCATGATCATGATGTTGATCTTGATTTTAATCATGATTTCAATCTTCATCTTATGATATTCATCTTTATCTTCTTTTTAATCTTAATCTTAAACTCGATTTTGATCTTGTTTGTAAACTTGGTCTTCAATCTTGATATTGTTATTGATATTGATATTGATCTAATAATGATGAAAATTTTTAACTCGATTATGATCTTTGATTGTTATTAATCTTATTCTCATTCTTAATTACAACATTGATCTTATTCTTGATAATTATCTTCATCTTCATTTTGATCTCTGTTTTGATCACAGATTTCAGTTTGAATCTTATAATCTTCAACTTTATCTTGCTCCTAATATTCATCTTAAACTCGATTTTGATCTATTTGGTAATATTGATTTTCAATCTGGATATTAATATTTAAATTTATCTTGATCTTTTAATGATGAGGATGTTGATCTTGATTATGATCCATATTTGATGTTTATCATTTTGCAATCTTAATATAATATTGATTTTGTTCATGATTATGATGTTGATCTTCATTTTAATCATGATTTCAAACTTCATCTTATGATATTTATCTTTATCTTCTTTTTAATCTGAATCTTAAACTCGATTTTGATCTTGTTTGTAAACTTGGTCTTCAATCTTGATATTGTTATTGATATTGATATTGATCTAATAATGATGAAAATTTTGAACTCGATTATGTTCTTTAATTGTTATTAATCTTATTCTCATTCTTAATTATAACATTGATCTTATTCTTGATAATTATGTTCATTTTCATTTTTATCTCAGTTTTGATCTCAGATTTCAGTTTTAATCTTATAATCTTCAATTTTATCTTACTCCTAATATTCATCTTAAACTCGATTTTGATATATGTGGTAATATTGATTTTCAATCTTGATATTAATATTTATATTTATCTTGATCTTTTAATGATCGGGATGTTGATCTTGATTATGATCCATATTTGATGTTTATCATTTTGCAATCTTAATTTAATATTGATTTTATTCATGATTATGATGTTGATCTTCATTTTAATCATGATTTCAAACTTCATCTTATGATATTTATCTTTATCTTCTTTTTAATCTTAATCTTAAACTCGATTTTGATCTTGTTTGTAAACTTGGTCTTCAATCTTGATATTGTTATTGATATTGATATTGATCTAATAATGATGAAAATTTTGAACTCGATTATGTTCTTTAATTGTTATTAATCTTATTCTCATTCTTAATTATAACATTGATCTTATTCTTGATAATTATGTTCATTTTCATTTTTATCTCAGTTTTGATCTCAGATTTCAGTTTTAATCTTATAATCTTCAACTTTATCTTGCTCCTAATATTCATCTTAAACTCGATTTTGATATATGTGGTAATCTTGATTTTCAATCTTGATATTAATATTTATATTTATCTTGATCTTTTAATGATGAGGATGTTGATCTTGATTATGATCCATATTTTATGTTTATCATTTTGCAATCTTAATATAATATTGATTTTGTTCATGATTATGATGTTGATCTTCATTTTAATCATGATTTCAAACTTCATCTTATGATATTTATCTTTATCTTCTTTTTAATCTTAATCTTAAACTCGATTTTAATTTTGTTTGTAAACTTGGTCTTCAATCTTGATATTGTTATTGATATTGATATTGATCTAATATGATGAAAATTTTGAACTCGATTATGTTCTTTAATTGTTATTAATCTTATTCTCATTCTTAATTATAACATTGATCTTATTCTTGATAATTATGTTCATTTTCATTTTTATCTCAGTTTTGATCTCAGATTTCAGTTTTAATCTTATAATCTTCAATTTTATCTTGCTCCTAATATTCATCTTAAACTCGATTTTGATCTATTTGGTAATATTGATTTTCAATCTTGATATTAATATTTATATTTCTCTTGATCTTTTAATGATGAGGATGTTGATCTTGATTATGATCCATATTTTATGTTTATCATTTTGCAATCTTAATATAATATTGATTTTGTTCATGATTATGATGTTGATCTTCATTTTAATCATTATTTCAAACTTCATCTTATGATATTTATCTTTATCTTCTTTTTAATCTTGATATTAAACTCGATTTTGATCTTGTTTGTAAACTTGGTCTTCAATCTTGATATTGTTATTGATATTGATATTGATCTAATAATGATGAAAATTTTGAACTCGATTATGTTCTTTAATTGTTATAAATCTTATTCTCATTCTTAATTATAACATTGATCTTTTTCTTGATAATTATGTTCATTTTCATTTTGATCTTAGTTTTGATCTCAGATTTCAGTTTGAATCTTATAATCTTAAACGCTATCTTGCTCGTAATATTCATCTTAAACTCGATTTTGATCTCCGTGGTAATATTGATTTTCAATCTTGATATTAATATTTATATTTTTCTTGAAATTTTAATGATGAGGATGTTGATCTTGATTATGGTCCATATTTGATGTTTATCATTTTGCAATCTTAATTTAATATTGATTTTGTTCATGATTATGATGTTGATCTTCATTTTAATCATGATTTCAAACGTCATCTTATGATATTTATCTTTATCTTCTTTTTAATCTTAATCTTAAACTTGATTTTGATCTTGTTTGTAAACTTGGTCTTCAATCTTGATATTGTTATTGATATTGATATTGATCTAATATGATGAAAATTTTGAACTCGATTATGTTCTTTAATTGTTATTAATCTTATTCTCATTCTTAATTATAACATTGATCTTTTTCTTGATAATTATGTTCATTTTCATTTTGATCTTACTTTTGATCTCAGATTTCAGTTTGAATCTTATAATCAACGCTATCTTGCTCCTAATATTCATCTTAAACTCGATTTTGATCTCCGTGGTAATATTGATTTTCAATCTTGATATTAATATTTATATTTTTCTTGAAATTTTAATGATGAGGATGTTGATCTTGATTATGATCCATATTTGATGTTTATCATTTTGCAATCTTAATTTAATATTGATTTTGTTCATGATCATGATGTTGATCTTGATTTTAATCATTATTTCAATCTTCATCTTATGATATTCATCTTTATCTTCTTTTTAATCTTAATCTTAAACTCGATTTTGATCTTGTTTGTAAACTTGGTCTTCAATCCTGATATTGTTATTGATATTGATATTGATCTAATAATGATGAAAATTTTTAACTCGATTATGATCTTTGATTGTTATTAATCTTATTCTCATTCTTAATTACAACATTGATCTTATTCTTGATAATTATCTTCATCTTCATTTTGATCTCAGTTTTGATCACAGATTTCAGTTTGAATCTTATAATCTTCAACTTTATCTTGCTCCTAATATTCATCTTAAACTCGATTTTGATCTATGTGGTAATATTGATTTTCAATCTTGATATTAATATTTAAATTTATCTTGATCTTTTAATGATGAGGATGTTGATCTTGATTATGATACATATTTGATGTTTATCATTTTGCAATCTTAATATAATATTGATTTTGTTCATGATTATGATGTTGATCTTCATTTTAATCATGATTTCAAACTTCATCTTATGATATTTATCTTTATCTTCTTTTTAATCTGAATCTTAAATTTGATTTTGATCTTGTTTGTAAACTTGGTCTTCAATCTTGATATTGTTATTGATATTGATATTGATCTAATAATGATGAAAATTTTTAACTCGATTATGATCTTTGGTTGTTATTAATCTTATTCTCATTCTTAATTACAACATTGATCTTATTCTTGATAATTATCTTCATCTTCATTTTGATCTCAGTTTTGATCACAGATTTCAGTTTGAATCTTATAATCTTCAACTTTATCTTGTTCCTAATATTCATCTTAAACTCGATTTTGATCTATGTGGTAATATTGATTTTCAATCTAGATATTAATATTTAAATTTATCTTGATCTTTTAATGATGAGGATGTTGATCTTGATTATGATCCATATTTGATGTTTATCATTTTGCAATCTTAATTTAATATTGATTTTGTTCATGATTATGATGTTGATCTTCATTTTAATCATGATTTCAAACAATATCTTATGATATTTATCTTTATCTTCTTTTTAATCTTAATCTTAAACTCGATTTTGATCTTGTTTGTAAACTTGGTCTTCAATCTTGATATTGTTATTGATATTGATATTGATCTAACAATGATGAAAATTTTGAACTCGATTATGTTCTTTAATTGTTATTAATCTTATTCTCATTCTTAATTATCACATTTATCATAATCTTGATAATTATGTTCATTTTCATTTTTATCTCAGTTTTGATCTCAGATTTCAGTTTTAATCTTATAATCTTCAATTTTATCTTGCTCCTAATATTCATCTTAAACTCGATTTTGATCTATGTGGTAATATTGATTTTCAATCTTGATATTAATATTTATATTTCTCTTGATCTTTTAATGATGAGGATGTTGATCTTGATTATGATCCATATTTTATGTTTATCATTTTGCAATCTTAATATAATATTGATTTTGTTCATGATTATGATGTTGATCTTCATTTTAATCATGATTTCAAACTTCATCTTATGATATTTATCTTTATCTTCTTTTTAATCTTAATCTTAAACTCGATTTTGATCTTGTTTGTAAACTTGGTCTTCAATCTTGATATTGTTATTGATATTGATATTGATCTAATATGATGAAAATTTTGAACTCGATTATGTTCTTTAATTGTTATTAATCTTATTCTCATTCTTAATTATAACATTGATCTTTTTCTTGATAATTATGTTCATTTTCATTTTTATCTCAGTTTTGATCTCAGATTTCAGTTTTAATCTTATAATCTTCAACTTTATCTTGCTCCTAATATTCATCTTAAACTCGATTTTGATATATGTGGTAATATTGATTTTCAATCTTGATATTAATATTTATATTTATCTTGATCTTTTAATGATGAGGATGTTGATCTTGATTATGATCCATATTTTATGTTTATCATTTTGCAATCTTAATATAATATTGATTTTGTTCATGATTATGATGTTGATCTTCATTTTAATCATGATTTCAAACTTCATCTTATGATATTTATCTTTATCTTCTTTTTAATCTTAATCTTAAACTCGATTTTGATCTTGTTTGTAAACTTGGTCTTCAATCTTGATATTGTTATTGATATTGATATTGATCTAATATGATGAAAATTTTGAACTCGATTATGTTCTTTAATTGTTATTAATCTTATTCTCATTCTTAATTATAACATTGATCTTATTCTTGATAATTATGTTCATTTTCATTTTTATCTCAGTTTTGATCTCAGATTTCAGTTTTAATCTTATAATCTTCAATTTTATCTTACTCCTAATATTCATCTTAAACTCGATTTTGATCTATGTGGTAATATTGATTTTCAATCTTGATATTAATATTTATATTTATCTTAATCTTTTAATGATCGGGATGTTGATCTTGATTATGATCCATATTTGATGTTTATCATTTTGCAATCTTAATTTAATATTGATTTTGTTCATGATTATGATGTTGATCTTCATTTTAATCATGATTTCAAACAATATCTTATGATATTTATCTTTATCTTCTTTTTAATCTTAATCTTAAACTCGATTTTGATCTTGTTTGTAAACTTGGTCTTCAATCTTGATATTGTTATTGATATTGATATTGATCTAACAATGATGAAAATTTTGAACTCGATTATGTTCTTTAATTGTTATTAATCTTATTCTCATTCTTAATTATCACATTTATCATAATCTTGATAATTATGTTCATTTTCATTTTTATCTCAGTTTTGATCTCAGATTTCAGTTTTAATCTTATAATCTTCAATTTTATCTTGCTCCTAATATTCATCTTAAACTCGATTTTGATCTATGTGGTAATATTGATTTTCAATCTTGATATTAATATTTATATTTCTCTTGATCTTTTAATGATGAGGATGTTGATCTTGATTATGATCCATATTTTATGTTTATCATTTTGCAATCTTAATATAATATTGATTTTGTTCATGATTATGATGTTGATCTTCATTTTAATCATGATTTCAAACTTCATCTTATGATATTTATCTTTATCTTCTTTTTAATCTTAATCTTAAACTCGATTTTGATCTTGTTTGTAAACTTGGTCTTCAATCTTGATATTGTTATTGATATTGATATTGATCTAATATGATGAAAATTTTGAACTCGATTATGTTCTTTAATTGTTATAAATCTTATTCTCATTCTTAATTATAACATTGATCTTATTTTTGATAATTATGTTCATTTTCATTTTTATCTCAGTTTTGATCTCAGATTTCAGTTTTAATCTTATAATCTTCAATTTTATCTTACTCCTAATATTCATCTTAAACTCGATTTTGATCTATATGGTAATATTGATTTTCAATCTTGATATTAATATTTATATTTATCTTGATCTTTTAATGATCGGGATGTTGATCTTGATTATGATCCATATTTGATGTTTATCATTTTGCAATCTTAATTTAATATTGATTTTGTTCATGATTATGATGTTGATCTTCATTTTAATCATGATTTCAAACTTCATCTTATGATATTTATCTTTATCTTCTTTTTAATCTTAATCTTAAACTCGATTTTGATCTTGTTTGTAAACTTGATCTTCAATCTTGATATTGTTATTGATATTGATATTGATCTAATATGATGAAAATTTTGAACTCGATTATGTTCTTTAATTGTTATTAATCTTATTCTCATTCTTAATTATAACATTGATCTTTTTCTTGATAATTATGTTCATTTTCATTTTTATCTCAGTTTTGATCTCAGATTTCAGTTTTAATCTTATAATCTTCAACTTTATCTTGCTCCTAATATTCATCTTAAACTCGATTTTGATCTATGTGGTAATATTGATTTTCAATCTTGATATTAATATTTATATTTATCTTAATCTTTTAATGATCGGGATGTTGATCTTGATTATGATCCATATTTGATGTTTATCATTTTGCAATCTTAATTTAATATTGATTTTGTTCATGATTATGATGTTGATCTTCATTTTAATCATGATTTCAAACAATATCTTATGATATTTATCTTTATCTTCTTTTTAATCTTAATCTTAAACTCGATTTTGATCTTGTTTGTAAACTTGGTCTTCAATCTTGATATTGTTATTGATATTGATATTGATCTAACAATGATGAAAATTTTGAACTCGATTATGTTCTTTAATTGTTATTAATCTTATTCTCATTCTTAATTATCACATTTATCATAATCTTGATAATTATGTTCATTTTCATTTTTATCTCAGTTTTGATCTCAGATTTCAGTTTTAATCTTATAATCTTCAATTTTATCTTGCTCCTAATATTCATCTTAAACTCGATTTTGATCTATGTGGTAATATTGATTTTCAATCTTGATATTAATATTTATATTTCTCTTGATCTTTTAATGATGAGGATGTTGATCTTGATTATGATCCATATTTTATGTTTATCATTTTGCAATCTTAATATAATATTGATTTTGTTCATGATTATGATGTTGATCTTCATTTTAATCATGATTTCAAACTTCATCTTATGATATTTATCTTTATCTTCTTTTTAATCTTAATCTTAAACTCGATTTTGATCTTGTTTGTAAACTTGGTCTTCAATCTTGATATTGTTATTGATATTGATATTGATCTAATATGATGAAAATTTTGAACTCGATTATGTTCTTTAATTGTTATAAATCTTATTCTCATTCTTAATTATAACATTGATCTTATTTTTGATAATTATGTTCATTTTCATTTTTATCTCAGTTTTGATCTCAGATTTCAGTTTTAATCTTATAATCTTCAATTTTATCTTACTCCTAATATTCATCTTAAACTCGATTTTGATCTATATGGTAATATTGATTTTCAATCTTGATATTAATATTTATATTTATCTTGATCTTTTAATGATCGGGATGTTGATCTTGATTATGATCCATATTTGATGTTTATCATTTTGCAATCTTAATTTAATATTGATTTTGTTCATGATTATGATGTTGATCTTCATTTTAATCATGATTTCAAACTTCATCTTATGATATTTATCTTTATCTTCTTTTTAATCTTAATCTTAAATTCGATTTTGATCTTGTTTGTAAACTTGGTCTTCAATCTTGATATTGTTATTGATATTGATATTGATCTAATAATGATGAAAATTTTGAACTCTATTATGTTCTTTAATTGTTATTAATCTTATTCTCATTCTTAATTATAACATTGATCTTATTCTTGATAATTATGTTCATTTTCATTTTTATCTCAGTTTTGATCTCAGATTTCAGTTTTAATCTTATAATCTTCAATTTTATCTTACTCCTAATATTCATCTTAAACTCGATTTTGATCTATGTGGTAATATTGATTTTCATTCTTGATATTAATATTTATATTTATCTTAATCTTTTAATGATCGGGATGTTGATCTTGATTATGATCCATATTTGATGTTTATCATTTTGCAATCTTAATTTAATATTGATTTTGTTCATGATTATGATGTTGATCTTCATTTTAATCATGATTTCAAACAATATCTTATGATATTTATCTTTATCTTCTTTTTAATCTTAATCTTAAACTCGATTTTGATCTTGTTTGTAAACTTGGTCTTCAATCTTGATATTGTTATTGATATTGATATTGATCTAATAATGATGAAAATTTTGAACTCGATTATGTTCTTTAATTGTTATTAATCTTATTCTCACTCTTAATTATCACATTTATCATAATCTTGATAATTATGTTCATTTTCATTTTTATCTCAGTTTTGATCTCAGATTTCAGTTTTAATCTTATAATCTTCAATTTTATCTTGCTCCTAATATTCATCTTAAACTCGATTTTGATCTATGTGGTAATATTGATTTTCAATCTTGATATTAATATTTATATTTCTCTTGATCTTTTAATGATGAGGATGTTGATCTTGATTATGATCCATATTTTATGTTTATCATTTTGCAATCTTAATATAATATTGATTTTGTTCATGATTATGATGTTGATCTTCATTTTAATCATGATTTCAAACTTCATCTTATGATATTTATCTTTATCTTCTTTTTAATCTTAATCTTAAACTCGATTTTGATCTTGTTTGTAAACTTGGTCTTCAATCTTGATATTGTTATTGATATTGATATTGATCTAATATGATGAAAATTTTGAACTCGATTATGTTCTTTAATTGTTATTAATCTTATTCTCATTCTTAATTATAACATTGATCTTTTTCTTGATAATTATGTTCATTTTCATTTTTATCTCAGTTTTGATCTCAGATTTCAGTTTTAATCTTATAATCTTCAACTTTATCTTGCTCCTAATATTCATCTTAAACTCGATTTTGATATATGTGGTAATATTGATTTTCAATCTTGATATTAATATTTATATTTTTCTTGATCTTTTAATGATGAGGATGTTGATCTTGATTATGATCCATATTTTATGTTTATCATTTTGCAATCTTAATATAATATTGATTTTGTTCATGATTATGATGTTGATCTTCATTTTAATCATGATTTCAAACTTCATCTTATGATATTTATATTTATCTTCTTTTTAATCTTAATCTTAAACTCGATTTTGATCTTGTTTGTAAACTTGGTCTTCAATCTTGATATTGTTATTGATATTGATATTGATCTAATATGATGAAAATTTTGAACTCGATTATGTTCTTTAATTGTTATAAATCTTATTCTCATTCTTAATTATAACATTGATCTTATTTTTGATAATTATGTTCATTTTCATTTTTATCTCAGTTTTGATCTCAGATTTCAGTTTTAATCTTATAATCTTCAATTTTATCTTACTCCTAATATTCATCTTAAACTCGATTTTGATCTATATGGTAATATTGATTTTCAATCTTGATATTAATATTTATATTTATCTTGATCTTTTAATGATCGGGATGTTGATCTTGATTATGATCCATATTTGATGTTTATCATTTTGCAATCTTAATTTAATATTGATTTTGTTCATGATTATGATGTTGATCTTCATTTTAATCATGATTTCAAACTTCATCTTATGATATTTATCTTTATCTTCTTTTTAATCTTAATCTTAAACTCGATTTTGATCTTGTTTGTAAACTTGGTCTTCAATCTTGATATTGTTATTGATATTGATATTGATCTAATAATGATGAAAATTTTGAACTCGATTATGTTCTTTAATTGTTATTAATCTTATTCTCATTCTTAATTATCACATTTATCATAATCTTGATATTTATGTTCATTTTCATTTTTATCTCAGTTTTGATCTCAGATTTCAGTTTTAATCTTATAATCTTCAATTTTATCTTGCTCCTAATATTCATCTTAAACTCGATTTTGATCTATGTGGTAATATTGATTTTCAATCTTGATATTAATATTTATATTTCTCTTGATCTTTTAATGATGTGGATGTTGATCTTGATTATGATCCATATTTTATGTTTATCATTTTGCAATCTTAATATAATATTGATTTTGTTCATGATTATGATGTTGATCTTCATTTTAATCATGATTTCAAACTTCATCTTATGATATTTATCTTTATCTTCTTTTTAATCTTAATCTTAAACTCGATTTTGATCTTGTTTGTAAACTTGGTCTTCAATCTTGATATTGTTATTGATATTGATATTGATCTAATATGATGAAAATTTTGAACTCGATTATGTTCTTTAATTGTTATAAATCTTATTCTCATTCTTAATTATAACATTGATCTTATTTTTGATAATTATGTTCATTTTCATTTTTATCTCAGTTTTGATCTCAGATTTCAGTTTTAATCTTATAATCTTCAATTTTATCTTACTCCTAATATTCATCTTAAACTCGATTTTGATCTATATGGTAATATTGATTTTCAATCTTGATATTAATATTTATATTTATCTTGATCTTTTAATGATCGGGATGTTGATCTTGATTATGATCCATATTTGATGTTTATCATTTTGCAATCTTAATTTAATATTGATTTTGTTCATGATTATGATGTTGATCTTCATTTTAATCATGATTTCAAACTTCATCTTATGATATTTATCTTTATCTTCTTTTTAATCTTAATCTTAAATTCGATTTTGATCTTGTTTGTAAACTTGGTCTTTAATCTTGATATTGTTATTGATATTGATATTGATCTAATAATGATGAAAATTTTGAACTCGATTATGTTCTTTAATTGTTATTAATCTTATTCTCATTCTTAATTATAACATTGATCTTATTCTTGATAATTATGTTCATTTTCATTTTTATCTCAGTTTTGATCTTAGATTTCAGTTTTAATCTTATAATCTTCAATTTTATCTTACTCCTAATATTCATCTTAAACTCGATTTTGATCTATGTGGTAATATTGATTTTCATTCTTGATATTAATATTTATATTTATCTTAATCTTTTAATGATCGGGATGTTGATCTTGATTATGATCCATATTTGATGTTTATCATTTTGCAATCTTAATTTAATATTGATTTTGTTCATGATTATGATGTTGATCTTCATTTTAATCATGATTTCAAACAATATCTTATGATATTTATCTTTATCTTCTTTTTAATCTTAATCTTAAACTCGATTTTGATCTTGTTTGTAAACTTGGTCTTCAATCTTGATATTGTTATTGATATTGATATTGATCTAATAATGATGAAAATTTTGAACTCGATTATGTTCTTTAATTGTTATTAATCTTATTCTCATTCTTAATTATCACATTTATCATAATCTTGATAATTATGTTCATTTTCATTTTTATCTCAGTTTTGATCTCAGATTTCAGTTTTAATCTTATAATCTTCAATTTTATCTTGCTCCTAATATTCATCTTAAACTCGATTTTGATCTATGTGGTAATATTGATTTTCAATCTTGATATTAATATTTATATTTCTCTTGATCTTTTAATGATGAGGATGTTGATCTTGATTATGATCCATATTTTATGTTTATCATTTTGCAATCTTAATTTAATATTGATTTTGTTCATGATTATGTTGTTGATCTTCATTTTAATCATGATTTCAAACTTCATCTTATGATATTTATCTTTATCTTCTTTTTAATCTTAATCTTAAACTCGATTGATCTTGTTTGTAAACTTGGTCTTCAATCCTGATATTGTTATTGATATTGATATTGATCTAATAATGTTGAAAATTTTTAACTCGATTATGATCTTTGATTGTTATTAATCTTATTCTCATTCTTAATTACAACATTGATCTTATTTTGATAATTATCTTCATCTTCATTTTGATCTCAGTTTTGATCACAGATTTCAGTTTGAATCTTATAATCTTCAACTTTATCTTGCTCCTAATATTCATCTTAAACTCGATTTTGATCTATGTGGTAATATTGATTTTCAATCTTGATATTAATATTTAAATTTATCTTGATCTTTTAATGATGAGGATGTTGATCTTGATTATGATCCATATTTGATGTTTATCATTTTGCAATCTTAATATAATATTGATTTTGTTCATGATTATGATGTTGATCTTCATTTTGATCATGATTTCAAACTTCATCTTATGATATTTATTTTTATCTTCTTTTTAATCTGAATCTTAAATTCGATTTTGATCTTGTTTGTAAACTTGGTCTTCAATCTTGATATTGTTATTGATATTGATATTGATCTAATAATGATGAAAATTTTTAACTCGATTATGATCTTTGATTGTTATTAATCTTATTCTCATTCTTAATTACAACATTGATCTTATTCTTGATAAATATCTTCATCTTCATTTTGATCTCAGTTTTGATCACAGATTTCAGTTTGAATCTTATAATCTTCAACTTTATCTTGTTCCTAATATTCATCTTAAACTCGATTTTGATCTATGTGGTAATATTCATTTTCAATCTTGATATTAATATTTAAATTTATCTTGATCTTTTAATGATGAGGATGTTGATCTTGATTATGATCCATATTTGATGTTTATCATTTTGCAATCTTAATATAATATTGATTTTGTTCATGATTATGATGTTGATCTTCATTTTAATCATGATTTCAAACTTCATCTTATGATATTTATCTTTATCTTCTTTTTAATCTGAATCTTAAATTCGATTTTGATCTTGTTTGTAAACTTGGTCTTCAATCTTGATATTGTTATTGATATTGATATTGATCTAATAATGATGAAAATTTTGAACACGATTATGTTCTTTAATTGTTATTAATCTTATTCTCATTCTTAATTATAACATTGATCTTATTCTTGATAATTATGTTCATTTTCATTTTTATTTCAGTTTTGATCTTAGATTTCAGTTTTAATCTTATAATCTTCAACTTTATCTTGCTCCTAATATTCATCTTAAACTCGATTTTGATATATGTGGTAATATTGATTTTCAATCTTGATATTAATATTTATATTTATGTTGATCTTTTAATGATGAGGATGCTGATCTTGATTATGATCCATATTTTATGTTTATCATTTTGCAATCTTAATATAATATAGATTTTGTTCATGATTATGATGTTGATCTTCATTTTAATCATTATTTCAAACTTCATCTTATGATATTCATCTTTATCTTCTTTTTAATCTTGATCTTAAACTCGATTTTGATCTTGTTTGTAAACTTGGTCTTCAATCTTGATATTGTTATTGATATTGATATTGATCTAATATGATGAAAATTTTGAACTCGATTATGTTCTTTAATTGTTATTAATCTTATTCTCATTCTTAATTATAACATTGATCTTTTTCTTGATAATTATGTTCATTTTCATTTTTATCTCAGTTTTGATCTCAGATTTCAGTTTTAATATTATAATCTTCAACTTTATCTTGCTTCTAATATTCATCTTAAACTCGATTTTGATATATGTGGTAATATTGATTTTCAATCTTGATATTAATATTTATATTTATCATGATCTTTTAATGATCAGGATGTTGATCTTGATTATGATCCATATTTTATGTTTATCATTTTGCAATCTTAATATAATATTGATTTTGTTCATGATTATGATGTTGATCTTCATTTTAATCATGATTTCAAACTTCATCTTATGATATTTATCTTTATCTTCTTTTTAATCTTAATCTTAAACTCGATTTTGATCTTGTTTGTAAACTTGGTCTTCAATCTTGATATTGTTATTGATATTGATATTGATCTAATATGATGAAAATTTTGAACTCGATTTTGTTCTTTAATTGTTATTAATCATATTCTCATTCTTAATTATAACATTGATCTTTTTCTTGATAATTATGTTCATTTTCATTTTGATCGTAGTTTTGATCTCAGATTTCAGTTTGAATCTTATAATCTTCAACTTTATATTGCTCCTAATATTCATCTTAAACTCGATTTTGATCTATGTGGTAATATTGATTTTCAATCTTGATATTAATATTTATATTTATCTTGATCTTTTAATGATCAGGATGTTGATCTTGATTATGATCCATATTTGATGTTTATCGTTTTGCAATCTTAATTTAATATTGATTTTGTTCATGATTATGATGTTGATCTTCATTTTAATCATGATTTCAAACTTCATCTTATGATATTTATCTTTATCTTCTTTTTAATCTTAATCTTAAACTCGATTTTGATCTTGTTTGTAAACTTGGTCTTCAATCTTGATATTGTTATTGATATTGATATTGATCTAATATGATGAAAATTTTGAACTCGATTATGTTCTTTAATTGTTATTAATCTTATTCTCATTCTTAATTATAACATTGATCTTTTTCTTGATAATTATGTTCATTTTCATTTTGATCTTAGTTTTGATCTCAGATTGCAGTTTGAATCTTATAATCTTCAACGCTATCTTGCTCCTAATATTCATCTTAAACTCGATTTTGATCTCCGTGGTAATATTGATTTTCAATCTTGATATTAATATTTATATTTTTCTTGAAATTTTAATGATGAGGATGTTGATCTTGATTATGATCCATATTTGATGTTTATCATTTTGCAATCTTAATTTAATATTGATTTTGTTCATGATCATGATGTTGATCTTGATTTTAATCATGATTTCAATCTTCATCTTATGATATTCATCTTTATCTTCTTTTTAATCTTAATCTTAAACTCGATTTTGATCTTGTTTGTAAACTTGGTCTTCAATCTTGATATTGTTATTGATATTGATATTGATCTAATAATGATGAAAATTTTTAACTCGATTATGATCTTTGATTGTTATTAATCTTATTCTCATTCTTAATTACAACATTGATCTTATTCTTGATAATTATCTTCATCTTCATTTTGATCTCAGTTTTGATCACAGATTTCAGTTTGAATCTTATAATCTTCAACTTTATCTTGCTCCTAATATTCATCTTAAACTCGATTTTGATCTATGTGGTAATATTGATTTTCAATCTTGATATTAATATTTAAATTTATCTTGATCTTTTAATGATGAGGATGTTGATCTTGATTATGATCCATATTTGATGTTTATCATTTTGCAATCTTAATATAATATTGATTTTGTTCATGATTATGATGTTTATCTTCATTTTAATCATGATTTCAAACTTCATCTTATGATATTTATCTTTATCTTCTTTTTAATCTTAATCTTAAATTCGATTTTGATCTTGTTTGTAAACTTGGTCTTCAATCTTGATATTGTTATTGATATTGATATTGATCTAATAATGATGAAAATTTTGAACTCGATTATGTTCATTAATTGTTATTAATCTTATTCTCATTCTTAATTATCACATTTATCTTATTCTTGATAATTATGTTCATTTTCATTTTTATCTCAGTTTTGATCTCAGATTTCAGTTTTAATCTTATAATCTTCAATTTTATTTTGCTCCTAATATTCTTCTTAAGCTCGATTTTGATCTATGTGGTAATATTGATTTTCAATCTTGATATTAATATTTATATTTCTCTTGATCTTTTAATGATGAGGATGTTGATCTTGATTATGATCCATATTTGATGTTTATCATTTTGCAATCTTAATTTAATATTGATTTTGTTCATGATTATGATGTTGATCTTCATTTTAATCATGATTTCAAACTTCATCTTATGATATTTATCTTTATCTTCTTTTTAATCTTAATCTTAAACTCGATTTTGATCTTGTTTGTAAACTTGGTCTTCAATCTTGATATTGTTATTGATATTGATATTGATCTAATAATGATGAAAATTTTGAACTCGATTATGTTCTTTAATTGTTATTAATCTTATTCTCATTCTTAATTATCACATTTATCTTATTCTTGATAATTATGTTCATTTTCATTTTTATCTCAGTTTTGATCTCAGATTTCAGTTTTAATCTTATAATCTTCAATTTTATCTTGCTCCTAATATTCTTCTTAAGCTCGATTTTGATCTATGTGGTAATATTGATTTTCAATCTTGATATTAATATTTATATTTCTCTTGATCTTTTAATGATGAGGATGTTGATCTTGATTATGATCCATATTTTATGTTTATCATTTTGCAATCTTAATATAATATTGATTTTGTTCATGATTATGATGTTGATCTTCATTTTAATCATGATTTCAATCTTCATCTTATGATATTCATCTTTATCTTCTTTTTAATCTTAATCTTATACTCAATTTTGATCTTGTTTGTAAACTTGGTCTTCAATCTTGATATTGTTATTGATATTGATATTAATCAAATAATGATGAAAATTTTTAACTCGATTATGATCTTTGATTGTTATTAATCTTTTTCTCATTCTTAATTACAACATTGATCTTATTCTTGATAATTATCTTCATCTTCATTTTGATCTCAGTTTTGATCTCAGATTTCAGTTTGAATCTTATAATCTTCAACTTTATCTTGCTCCTAATATTCATCTTAAACTCGATTTTGATATATGTGGTAATATTGATTTTCAATCTTGATATTAATATTTATATTTATCTTGATCTTTTGATGATGAGGATGTTGATCTTGATTATGATCCATATTTGATGTTTATCATTTTGCAATCTTAATATAATATTCATTTTGTTCATGATTATGATGTTGATCTTCATTTTAATCATGATTTCAAACTTCATCTTATGATATTTATCTTTATCTTCTTTTTAATCTTAATCTTAAATTCGATTTTGATCTTGTTTGTAAACTTGGTCTTCAATCTTGATATTGTTATTGATATTGATATTGATCTAATAATGATGAAAATTTTGAACTCGATTATGTTCTTTAATTGTTATTAATCTTATTCTCATTCTTAATTATAACATTGATCTTATTCTTGATAATTATGTTCATTTTCATTTTTATCTAAGTTTTGATCTCAGATTTCAGTTTTAATCTTATAATCTTCAACTTTATCTTGCTCCTAATATTCATCTTAAACTCGATTTTGATCATGTGTTAATATTGATTTTCAATCTTGATATTAATATTTATATTTATCTTGATCTTTTAATGATGAGGATGTTGATCTTGATTATGATCCATATTTGATGTTTATCATTTTGCAATCTTAATTTAATATTGATTTTGTTCATGATTATGATGTTGATCTTCATTTTAATCATGATTTCAAACTTCATCTTATGATATTTATCTTTATCTTCTTTTTAATCTTAATCTTAAACTCGATTTTGATCTTGTTTGTAAACTTGGTCTTCAATCTTGATATTGTTATTGATATTGATATTGATCTAATAATGATGAAAATTTTGAACTCGATTATGTTCTTTAATTGTTTTTAATCTTATTCTCATTCTTAATTATCACATTTATCTTATTCTTGATAATTATGTTCATTTTCATTTTTATCTCAGTTTTGATCTCAGATTTCAGTTTTAATCTTATAATCTTCAATTTTATCTTGCTCATAATATTCATCTTAAGCTCGATTTTGATCTATGTGGTAATATTGATTTTCAATCTTGATATTAATATTTATATTTCTCTTGATCTTTTAATGATGAAGATGTTGATCTTGATTATGATCCATATTTGATGTTTATCATTTTGCAATCTTAATTTAATATTGATTTTGTTCATGATTATGATGTTGATCTTCATTTTAATCATGATTTCAAACTTCATCTTATGATATTTATCTTTATCTTCTTTTTAATCTTAATCTTAAACTCGATTTTGATCTTGTTTGTAAACTTGGTCTTCAATCTTGATATTGTTATTGATATTGATATTGATCTAATAATGATGAAAATTTTGAACTCGATTATGTTCTTTAATTGTTATTAATCTTATTCTCATTCTTAATTATCACATTTATCTTATTCTTGATAATTATGTTCATTTTCATTTTTATCTCAGTTTTGATCTCAGATTTCAGTTTTAATCTTATAATCTTCAATTTTATCTTGCTCATAATATTCATCTTAAGCTCGATTTTGATCTATGTGGTAATATTGATTTTCAATCTTGATATTAATATTTATATTTCTCTTGATCTTTTAATGATGAGGATGTTGATCTTGATTATGATCCATATTTTATGTTTATCATTTTGCAATCTTAATATAATATTGATTTTGTTCATGATTATGATGTTGATCTTCATTTTAATCATGATTTCAATCTTCATCTTATGATATTCATCTTTATCTTCTTTTTAATCTTAATCTTAAACTCAATTTTGATCTTGTTTGTAAACTTGGTCTTCAATCTTGATATTGTTATTGATATTGATATTAATCTAATAATGATGAAAATTTTTAACTCGATTATGATCTTTGATTGTTATTAATCTTTTTCTCATTCTTAATTACAACATTGATCTTATTCTTGATAATTATCTTCATCTTCATTTTGATCTCAGTTTTGATCTCAGATTTCAGTTTGAATCTTATAATCTTCAACTTTATCTTGCTCCTAATATTCATCTTAAACTCGATTTTGATATATGTGGTAATATTGATTTTCAATCTTGATATTAATATTTATATTTATCTTGATCTTTTAATGATGAGGATGTTGATCTTGATTATGATCCATATTTGATGTTTATCATTTTGCAATCTTAATTTAATATTGATTTTGTTCATGATTATGATGTTGATCTTCATTTTAATCATGATTTCAAACTTCATCTTATGATATTTATCTTTATCTTCTTTTTAATCTTAATCTTAAACTCGATTTTGATCTTGTTTGTAAACTTGGTCTTCAATCTTGATATTGTTATTGATATTGATATTGATCTAATAATGATGAAAATTTTGAACTCGATTATGTTCTTTAATTGTTATTAATCTTATTCTCATTCTTAATTATCACATTTATCTTATTCTTGATAATTATGTTCATTTTCATTTTTATCTAAGTTTTGATCTCAGATTTCAGTTTTAATCTTATAATCTTCAATTTTATCTTGCTCATAATATTCATCTTAAGCTCGATTTTGATCTATGTGGTAATATTGATTTTCAATCTTGATATTAATATTTATATTTCTCTTGATCTTTTAATGATGAGGATGTTGATCTTGATTATGATCCATATTTTATGTTTATCATTTTGCAATCTTAATATAATATTGATTTTGTTCATGATTATGATGTTGATCTTCATTTTAATCATGATTTCAATCTTCATCTTATGATATTCATCTTTATCTTCTTTTTAATCTTAATCTTAAACTCAATTTTGATCTTGTTTGTAAACTTGGTCTTCAATCTTGATATTGTTATTGATATTGATATTAATCTAATAATGATGAAAATTTTTAACTCGATTATGATCTTTGATTGTTATTAATCTTTTTCTCATTCTTAATTACAACATTGATCTTATTCTTGATAATTATCTACATCTTCATTTTGATCTCAGTTTTGATCTCAGATTTCTGTTTGAATCTTATAATCTTCTACTTTATCTTGCTCCTAATATTCATCTTAAACTCGATTTTGATATATGTGGTAATATTGATTTTCAATCTTGATATTAATATTTATATTTATCTTGATCTTTTAATGATGAGGATGTTGATCTTGATTATGATCCATATTTGATGTTTATCATTTTGCAATCTTAATTTAATATTGATTTTGTTCATGATTATGATGTTGATCTTCATTTTAATCATGATTTCAAACTTCATCTTATGATATTTATCTTTATCTTCTTTTTAATCTTAATCTTAAACTCGATTTTGATCTTGTTTGTAAACTTGGTCTTCAATCTTGATATTGTTATTGATATTGATATTAATCTAATAATGATGAAAATTTTTAACTCGATTATGATCTTTGATTGTTATTAATCTTTTTCTCATTCTTAATTACAACATTGATCTTATTCTTGATAATTATCTTCATCTTCATTTTGATCTCAGTTTTGATCTCAGATTTCAGTTTGAATCTTATAATCTTCTACTTTATCTTGCTCCTAATATTCATCTTAAACTCGATTTTGATATATGTGGTAATATTGATTTTCAATCTTGATATTAATATTAATATTTATCTTGATCTTTTAATGATGAGGATGTTGATCTTGATTATGATCCATATTTGATGTTTATCATTTTGCAATCTTAATATAATATTCATTTTGTTCATGATTATGATGTTGATCTTCATTTTAATCATGATTTCAAACTTCATCTTATGATATTTATCTTTATCTTCTTTTTAATCTGAATCTTAAATTCGATTTTGATCTTGTTTGTAAACTTGGTCTTCAATCTTGATATTTTTATTGATATTGATATTTATCTAATAATGATGAAAATTTTGAACTCGATTATGTTCTTTAATTGTTATTAATCTTATTCTCATTCTTAATTATAACATTGATCTTATTCTTGATAATTATGTTCATTTTCATTTTTATCTAAGTTTTGATCTCAGATTTCAGTTTTAATCTTATAATCTTCAACTTTATCTTGCTCCTAATATTCATCTTAAACTCGATTTTGATCTATGTGGTAATATTGATTTTCAATCTTGATATTAATATTTATATTTCTCTTTATCTTTTAATGATGAGGATGTTGATCTTGATTATGATCCATATTTTATGTTTATTATTTTGCAATCTTAATATAATATTGATTTTGTTCATGATTATGATGTTGATCTTCATTTTAATCATGATTTCAATCTTCATCTTATGATATTCATCTTTATCTTCTTTTTAATCTTAATCTTAAACTCAATTTTGATCTTGTTTGTAAACTTGGTCTTCAATCTTGATATTGTTATTGATATTGATATTAATCTAATAATGATGAAAATTTTTAACTCGATTATGATCTTTGATTGTTATTAATCTTTTTCTCATCCTTAATTACAACATTGATCTTATTCTTGATAATTATCTTCATCTTCATTTTGATCTCAGTTTTGATCTCAGATTTCAGTTTGAATCTTATAATCTTCAACTTTATCTTGCTCCTAATATTCATCTTAAACTCGATTTTGATATATGTGGTAATATTGATTTTCAATCTTGATATTAATATTTATATTTATCTTGATCTTTTGATGATGAGGATGTTGATCTTGATTATGATCCATATTTGATGTTTATCATTTTGCAATCTTAATATAATATTCATTTTGTTCATGATTATGATGTTGATCTTCATTTTAATCATGATTTCAAACTTCATCTTATGATATTTATCTTTATCTTCTTTTTAATCTGAATCATAAATTCGATTTTGATCTTGTTTGTAAACTTGGTCTTCAATCTTGATATTGTTATTGATATTGATATTGATCTAATAATGATGAAAATTTTGAACTCGATTATGTTCTTTAATTGTTATTAATCTTATTCTCATTCTTAATTATAACATTGATCTTATTCTTGATAATTATGTTCATTTTCATTTTTATCTAAGTTTTGATCTCAGATTTCAGTTTTAATCTTATAATCTTCAACTTTATCTTGCTCCTAATATTCATCTTAAACTCGATTTTGATCTATGTGGTAATATTGATTTTCAATCTTGATATTAATATTTATATTTATCTTGATCTTTTAATGATGAGGATGTTGATCTTGATTATGATCCATATTTGATGTTTATCATTTTGCAATCTTAATTTAATATTGATTTTGTTCATGATTATGATGTTGATCTTCATTTTAATCATGATTTCAAACTTCATCTTATGATATTTATCTTTATCTTCTTTTTAATCTTAATCTTAAACTCGATTTTGATCTTGTTTGTAAACTTGGTCTTCAATCTTGATATTGTTATTGATATTGATATTGATCTAATAATGATGAAAATTTTGAACTCGATTATGTTCTTTAATTGTTATTAATCTTATTCTCATTCTTAATTATCACATTTATCTTATTCTTGATAATTATGTTCATTTTCATTTTTATCTCAGTTTTGATCTCAGATTTCAGTTTTAATCTTATAATCTTCAATTTTATCTTGCTCATAATATTCATCTTAAGCTCGATTTTGATCTATGTGGTAATATTGATTTTCAATCTTGATATTAATATTTATATTTCTCTTGATCTTTTAATGATGAAGATGTTGATCTTGATTATGATCCATATTTGATGTTTATCATTTTGCAATCTTAATTTAATATTGATTTTGTTCATGATTATGATGTTGATCTTCATTTTAATCATGATTTCAAACTTCATCTTATGATATTTATCTTTATCTTCTTTTTAATCTTAATCTTAAACTCGATTTTGATCTTTTTTGTAAACTTGGTCTTCAATCTTGATATTGTTATTGATATTGATATTGATCTAATAATGATGAAAATTTTGAACTCGATTATGTTCTTTAATTGTTATTAATCTTATTCTCATTCTTAATTATCACATTTATCTTATTCTTGATAATTATGTTCATTTTCATTTTTATCTCAGTTTTGATCTCAGATTTCAGTTTTAATCTTATAATCTTCAATTTTATCTTGCTCATAATATTCATCTTAAGCTCGATTTTGATCTATGTGGTAATATTGATTTTCAATCTTGATATTAATATTTATATTTCTCTTGATCTTTTAATGATGAGGATGTTGATCTTGATTATGATCCATATTTTATGTTTATCATTTTGCAATCTTAATATAATATTGATTTTGTTCATGATTATGATGTTGATCTTCATTTTAATCATGATTTCAATCTTCATCTTATGATATTCATCTTTATCTTCTTTTTAATCTTAATCTTAAACTCAATTTTGATCTTGTTTGTAAACTTGGTCTTCAATCTTGATATTGTTATTGATATTGATATTAATCTAATAATGATGAAAATTTTTAACTCGATTATGATCTTTGATTGTTATTAATCTTTTTCTCATTCTTAATTACAACATTGATCTTATTCTTGATAATTATCTTCATCTTCATTTTGATCTCAGTTTTGATCTCAGATTTCAGTTTGAATCTTATAATCTTCAACTTTATCTTGCTCCTAATATTCATCTTAAACTCGATTTTGATATATGTGGTAATATTGATTTTCAATCTTGATATTAATATTTATATTTATCTTGATCTTTTAATGATGAGGATGTTGATCTTGATTATGATCCATATTTGATGTTTATCATTTTGCAATCTTAATTTAATATTGATTTTGTTCATGATTATGATGTTGATCGTCATTTTAATCATGATTTCAAACTTCATCTTATGATATTTATCTTTATCTTCTTTTTAATCTTAATCTTAAACTCGATTTTGATCTTGTTTGTAAACTTGGTCTTCAATCTTGATATTGTTATTGATATTGATATTGATCTAATAATGATGAAAATTTTGAACTCGATTATGTTCTTTAATTGTTATTAATCTTATTCTCATTCTTAATTATCACATTTATCTTATTCTTGATAATTATGTTCATTTTCATTTTTATCTAAGTTTTGATCTCAGATTTCAGTTTTAATCTTATAATCTTCAATTTTATCTTGCTCATAATATTCATCTTAAGCTCGATTTTGATCTATGTGGTAATATTGATTTTCAATCTTGATATTAATATTTATATTTCTCTTGATCTTTTAATGATGAGGATGTTGATCTTGATTATGATCCATATTTTATGTTTATCATTTTGCAATCTTAATATAATATTGATTTTGTTCATGATTATGATGTTGATCTTCATTTTAATCATGATTTCAATCTTCATCTTATGATATTCATCTTTATCTTCTTTTTAATCTTAATCTTAAACTCAATTTTGATCTTGTTTGTAAACTTGGTCTTCAATCTTGATATTGTTATTGATATTGATATTAATCTAATAATGATGAAAATTTTTAACTCGATTATGATCTTTGATTGTTATTAATCTTTTTCTCATTCTTAATTACAACATTGATCTTATTCTTGATAATTATCTACATCTTCATTTTGATCTCAGTTTTGATCTCAGATTTCAGTTTGAATCTTATAATCTTCTACTTTATCTTGCTCCTAATATTCATCTTAAACTCGATTTTGATATATGTGGTAATATTGATTTTCAATCTTGATATTAATATTTATATTTATCTTGATCTTTTAATGATGAGGATGTTGATCTTGATTATGATCCATATTTGATGTTTATCATTTTGCAATCTTAATTTAATATTGATTTTGTTCATGATTATGATGTTGATCTTCATTTTAATCATGATTTCAAACTTCATCTTATGATATTCATCTTTATCTTCTTTTTAATCTTAATCTTAAACTCAATTTTGATCTTGTTTGTAAACTTGGTCTTCAATCTTGATATTGTTATTGATATTGATATTAATCTAATAATGATGAAAATTTTTAACTCGATTATGATCTTTGATTGTTATTAATCTTTTTCTCATTCTTAATTACAACATTGATCTTATTCTTGATAATTATCTACATCTTCATTTTGATCTCAGTTTTGATCTCAGATTTCAGTTTGAATCTTATAATCTTCTACTTTATCTTGCTCCTAATATTCATCTTAAACTCGATTTTGATCTATGTGGTAATATTGATTTTCAATCTTGATATTAATATTTATATTTCTCTTGATCTTTTAATGATGAGGATGTTGATCTTGATTATGATCCATATTTTATGTTTATCATTTTGCAATCTTAATATAATATTGATTTTGTTCATGATTATGATGTTGATCTTCATTTTAATCATGATTTCAATCTTCATCTTATGATATTCATCTTTATCTTCTTTTTAATCTTAATCTTAAACTCAATTTTGATCTTGTTTGTAAACTTGGTCTTCAATCTTGATATTGTTATTGATATTGATATTAATCTAATAATGATGAAAATTTTTAACTCGATTATGATCTTTGATTGTTATTAATCTTTTTCTCATTCTTAATTACAACATTGATCTTATTCTTGATAATTATCTACATCTTCATTTTGATCTCAGTTTTGATCTCAGATTTCAGTTTGAATCTTATAATCTTCTACTTTATCTTGCTCCTAATATTCATCTTAAACTCGATTTTGATATATGTGGTAATATTGATTTTCAATCTTGATATTAATATTTATATTTCTCTTGATCTTTTAATGATGAGGATGTTGATCTTGATTATGATCCATATTTTATGTTTATCATTTTGCAATCTTAATATAATATTGATTTTGTTCATGATTATGATGTTGATCTTCATTTTAATCATGATTTCAAACTTCATCTTATGATATTTATCTTTATCTTCTTTTTAATCTTAATCTTAAACTCGATTTTGATCTTGTTTGTAAACTTGGTCTTCAATCTTGATATTGTTATTGATATTGATATTAATCTAATAATGATGAAAATTTTTAACTCGATTATGATCTTTGATTGTTATTAATCTTTTTCTCATTCTTAATTACAACATTGATCTTATTCTTGATAATTATCTACATCTTCATTTTGATCTCAGTTTTGATCTCAGATTTCAGTTTGAATCTTATAATCTTCTACTTTATCTTGCTCCTAATATTCATCTTAAACTCGATTTTGATCTATGTGGTAATATTGATTTTCAATCTTGATATTAATATTTATATTTATCTTGATCTTTTAATGATGAGGATGTTGATCTTGATTATGATCCATATTTGATGTTTATCATTTTGCAATCTTAATTTAATATTGATTTTGTTCATGATTATGATGTTGATCTTCATTTTAATCATGATTTCAAACTTCATCTTATGATATTTATCTTTATCTTCTTTTTAATCTTAATCTTAAACTCGATTTTGATCTTGTTTGTAAACTTGGTCTTCAATCTTGATATTGTTATTGATATTGATATTAATCTAATAATGATGAAAATTTTTAACTCGATTATGATCTTTGATTGTTATTAATCTTTTTCTCATTCTTAATTACAACATTGATCTTATTCTTGATAATTATCTTCATCTTCATTTTGATCTCAGTTTTGATCTCAGATTTCAGTTTGAATCTTATAATCTTCAACTTTATCTTGCTCCTAATATTCATCTTAAACTCGATTTTGATATATGTGGTAATATTGATTTTCAATCTTGATATTAATATTTATATTTATCTTGATCTTTTAATGATGAGGATGTTGATCTTGATTATGATCCTGTGGGAACCCCTAATCATAAGGGGGCAAAACCCTAAGCATGGCGCTAATGTAAAATATGCAAGCGGAAGCAAGGGTTCAAGATCTTTTGCATGCCATATGTTCAACTATAATCGATTGAATAGATTGAGATAAAAATCATACCAACGCCATATGTTTGGAAGTCGGCTTGGATAAAGAGAACAAAGTAGATCTCCTCCACAAGTTCACACACAAGGTGAAGATGCTTACTCCTTGCGGTCTCTTGTGCTAGCAAGACACCCAAACCTTCAAGTGTCGAATGGAAGGGGATGATGAACCTCTTGGCCGAGAGCTCCTCTCGCTCAACCTCTCCTTCTCTTCGTCAATCACCACCCAACCAAAGTCGAATGCGTTGAAGAGAAGAGCGCAAACGCATATGCGTTTTTGGCATTGAAGTGAGTGAAACCGGCCCTTGATGACTTTCCATAAATGGAAGCTCATCAAGTCCATGCGCTCAACTCAACCCAAACGCATTTTAGGATTGAACCATGCGTTCACCATTGTGAACCGGTTCAAGCCAAAATGTCAAATCGGCTTTGGTTCAACAAACCAAACCGAAATAGCTCTAGCCACTTGGTCTAGACCAAATTGAACCCCCAAGGCTCATGATCTAACCATTCATCATCTGATGCCCTTGATCTCTCCGATCTAGCATCACCTCTCTCGATCGAAGCTTACCGATCTCAAGTCCTAATCAATCAAACATGATCAGACCAGATCTCACTTACAATCAGAGATTAAATCCCTTTAATCTGAACTCAAAGAATCCAGTCCATACGATCTGACTCAAGTAAGCCATATCACCAAATTGTGCGACCCTGAGGGTTTCCTCTAAATGTGGGTAACGATAACTTACGTTATCACGATCAGTGAGGGGTATCTAGCAACACATCACTGTCTCCCGATATAAAGGAAAGAGTCTTCCAAGACTACTCCCAAACCATAGCACAAGTGTGACTCAATTCACAAGGCATACATGTGTCCTTTGCCACTGGATGTTCTTATTGGTCAAGCTTGTAACTCCAATACGATGAGCATGATTAGATCAGATGCACATAGTCATCTGGGTATGGCCATACACTATCTCAATCATCTCATATAGGGGGGCCCTTAGAACACCACACTCCTTAAACAAGGAGACGGCAATCCTATGTCTATCACTAGTGCCCTAACCTGATTCAAGCTCACCATCCAAGATAGTCTATAATCATTATATTTCAAATGATATTGAACTACCTCAAGACAATGACAATCATCATTTAGAAACACAAGTGATCTCAAGTCAGAGGACATGTGCCACTTGCTGCTTACAAGGATCATTCACATTGTGACAAGCAATGGAATATCCCAGTAGGGTCTGTCCAGTACATCCAATGTACCCATGAGTCTACATCTTATTCCATGCTCGAAGCATCCTATAAGATTAGCACTTATATTAGTCTCAATCATATCAAGGCTGTCTCATGTTCACCAAGATATCTCGACTAAGGACTTATAGCCTGTCAGCCTAGCTGAACAGCTTTGAGACATTATTCAGAAGTACACTTATTACAGCAGACAAGGTAACAACCTGAATAACAACCATGCCTTATTATAAACATAAGAGTTTATTACATGATACTTATACAATCCCAAGGCCTCAAACATTAGCCTTAAGGGCATACCCCAACAATCTCCCACTTGCACTTAATCTAATGGTTGAGAAATCTCAAACCCATATTATTACAGTGCTTCTCATGCTTCTGCTGCGCCAGAGGCTTGGTAAGCGGGTCTGCCAGATTGTCATCTGTATGAACCTTGCAAATCTTGATCTCGCCTCGATCAATGATCTCCCGGATCAAGTGAAACCGTCTCTGTATGTGCTTGGACTTCTGGTGCGACCGTGGTTCCTTTGCTTGTGCTATAGCACCAGTGTTATCACAGAAGATAACCAAAGGATCTGCACTCGAAGGAACGACACCAAGTTCTCTCACGAACTTACGAATCCACACTGCCTCCTTGGATGCTTCCGAGGCTGCAACATACTCGGCTTCTGTTGTGGAATCAGCAACAGTTGACTGTTTGAAGCTCTTCCACACCACTGCTCCACCATTCAAGCTAAAAACATAGCCTGATTACGATCGGAAATCATCCTGGTCCGACTGGAACGAAGCGTCAGTATATCCCTCTATACTGAGTTCTTCCTGACCACCATATATCAAGAACATATCTTTGGTCCTCCGCAGATATTTTAAGATGTTCTTGACTGCAATCCAGTGCGCCAATCCTGGATTACTTTGGAATCGACTGGTCACGCTTAACCCGTAAGCGACGTCTGGGCGAGTTCACAACATCGCATACATAATGGACCCAATAGCCGAAGCATAAGGCGTATTGTCCATTTCATCTTTCTCAGTCTGTGTTTGTGGACACTGACTCTTTGAAAGATTCAGACCATGTCTGACTGGAAGATATCCACGTTTAGAATTCTCTAAATGGAATCTCTCCAGGACTTTATCGATGTAAGTACTCTGGCACAGCCCGAGAAGCCTCTTAGATCTATCCCGGTAGATCTTGACACCTAATACATAGGCTGCTTCTCCTAGATCTTTCATCTGGAAACATTTTCCTAACCATGCCTTAACAGCATGCAGTTCAGGAATATCATTTCCAATGATCAAGATATCATCGACGTAGAGGATTAGGAATGTAATCACGCTCCCACTAAACCTCTTATATACACACGGGTCATCTTCGTTCTTGATGAAACCAAACTCAGAGATTGATTCATCAAAACGAATATTCCAGCTTCTTGATGCTTGTTTAAGTCCATAAATGGACTTCTTTAACTTGCATATTTTATGACGATCTGCTGGATTAGTGAAACCTTCCGGTTGTGTCATATACACATCCTCATCCAGATTTCCATTAAGGAAAGCTGTCTTCACATCCATTTGCCAGATCTCATAGTCGTAATATGCTGCTATCGCGAAAAGAATCCGAATAGACTTAAACATGGCTACAGGAGAGAAAGTTTCATCATAATCTATCCCGTAGATTTGTTTGAAACCTTTCGCAACTAGCCTGCCTTTATAGGTAACCACGTTACCGTCCATGTCAATCTTCTTCTTGAAGATCCATTTACAGCCTATAGGGATTACTCCCGGAGGCGGATCAACCAAATCCCAGACTTGGTTATCTGACATGGAGTCCATCTCGGCTCACATAGCTTCAAGCCATCTAGCTGATTCCGGTCCACTGACCGCATCCGCATAAGTTAGGGGTTCATCATTATCAATGATGTAGACTCCGTCATAGCGCTCAGGCTGTCGACGGATCCTACCCGATCTTCGCGGTTCCCGTGATATCTGAGCCTCAGGTTGTTCAGTAACCTGATCTACCAGCTCAGGCACATCCAACTCTGCTTGACTACTTTGTCCTTCCTCTGAATTCTCATCCAGCTTTATTTCTCTCCCACTGGCCTCTTGCAGAAGAAACTCCTTCTCAAGAAATATGGCCGTCCAAGCAACAAAAACCTTGTTCTCTTTGGGATCGTAGAAATAATAACCCTTAGTTTCCTTAGGGTAACCGACAAAGATACATTTCTCAGATCTGCTCTCCAGTTTCCCAGAGGCGAGCTTTTTGACATAAGCCTCGCAACCCCAGATCCTGATAAATGTCAAGCTAGGCTGTTTTCCATACCATAACTCATATGGCGTCTTTAAAACTGCCTTGGATGGCACTCGGTTTAGTACCTTTGCAGCTGTTTCCAGTGCAAAACCCCAAAAGGAATATGGAAGAGTGGCCTGACTCATCATAGAACGAACCATGTCTAGTAACGTTCTATTTCTCCTCTCGGACACACCATTCCATTGCGGTGTTCCTGGCGGAGTGAGCTGTGAGATAATCCCACACTCCTTCAGATAGTCAGTAAATCCATGACTCAGGTATTCACCACCTCGATCAGAACGAAGTGCCTTGATATTTCGGCCTAGCTGATTTTGTACTTCATTTTTGAACTCTTTGATCTTGTCAAACGATTCACTTTTATGTCTCATTAAATAGACATACCCATACCTACTGAAATCATCAGTAAAGGTAATGAAGTACTGATAGCCACCTCTGGCATGTTTACTAAAAGGCCCACACACATCACTGTGTATAAGGTCAAGTAAACCCGAAGCCCTTTGACCTTTGTGAGGAAAAGGAGACTTCGTCATTTTACCCATCAAACAAGCTTTGCATGTATCAATCTCCTCATAGGAGAATGATCCCAGCAGTCCATGTTCATGCAACCGCTTAATGCGCTTCTCGTTTATATGGCCTAAACGACTATGCCATAACAAGGTGCTGTCATCAGCATACTTGGCTTTCTTATTATCAATGTTTTGTATAGAATTTTCCATGTCCAACATGTATAACCCATTGTTAATTGAACCAGTTGCATACACAATATTATCATGAGATAAAACACACTTTGAAATATTGCATTCAAAGGCAAATCCTTTCCTGACAAGAGCAGGAATAGAGATAATATTCTTGGTAATACTCGGTACAAAATAACAATTGTTTAATTCTAATACAACGCCAGATGGTAAAGAAATGAAATAGTCTCCTACAGCAACAGCAGCAACCCGTGCCCCGTTTCCAACTCGTAGGTCTACCTCATGCTGTCCCACCTGCCTTCTTCTCTTGAGTTCCTGCACATTTGAACAAATGTGAACTCCACATGCAGTGTCCAACACCCATGATATAGTAGAAGAAGATAACATGACCTCAGTCACATATATACCTGAGCCAGAAGCGATGCTTCCCCTCTTATCTCCTTGGAGCGCTTTACAGTCCTTTTTCCAGTGACCCAGCTGGCCACAGTGGAAACACCTGTTGTCCTTCGACCGCTTCACCTTCTGTTTCAGGGCCTTGCTGTAATTCTTGACAGGGGCCTTGCCCTTCTTCCCCTTCTTCTTGTTCCTAGAAGGAACCATCAAGACAGAGGTTGAAGGCTTACCCTTCAGAGTTTCCTCAGTGGTCAAGAGCATATTCAGCAGCTCTGCCGGCGTACAATCGATCTTGTTCATATTAAAGTTAATAATGAACGCATCGAAAGAGGGCGGAAGAGACTGCAGAATAATGTCCACAGCAAGCTCCTGGTTGACGGTATGCCCCAGTTTCTCTAGAGCCTCCTTGTGCCCAATCATCTTGAGCACGTGAGCTCCCACTGGGCTCCCCTCAGCCAGTTTGCTCTGAAAGAAGAGCTTCGTCAGATTATAGCGCTCAGTCCTCGCCTGTGCAGCATACAGCATCTTGAGGTTCGCTATAATTTCTATAGCCGACATATCCTCATGCTGACGCTGCAGCGGGTGGCGTCATAGACGCTAGCATCAGGCAAGCGACATCAATGCTATCATTGACGTGCTTTTCGTAGGCTTCCCGAACCGCCCTTGCGGCGTTCGGAGCGGGCTGCGGCGGTATCGCCGTCTCGAGGACATACAGTTTCCTCTCTGCCTTAAGAACAATCTTAAGGTGTCCGAACCAGTCAGAGAAGTTCGGCCCAGCAAACTTCTCCCTTTCCAGTAGGGATCGCACATTGAAGCTCATGGTGTTCGTTGCTGCAGGAATCTACAACAAGCAAGAACAGCAAGGTCAGTATCAATGTTTCAGAATCAATCCAGGACTTAAGAAAGATTCTTTTCTCACTATTTTGTCTGACTGAAAAATCCAGTAAACAGTCCGAAAGAGTAAACACTCTTTTAGTGAGATGGGATCCAGATTTCATACTTGGTCTCCGCGTCCCGCTCAGGCGAGATAAGATGCACAGAGATGACAAGCACTAGTTTCTGGTAGGCTGTCCCAGCCAATCGCCAACCCGTGCGATTCCCCTTCATCTTGGCAATCCAGCAGACTGTGCCAACTGAGTTGGTGCAACACAGTCTCTGATCCCAGAGATGGCTGCCTCCATGTGCTACCATATGCGCCACATATGTAGTCTACATGGTCAAGCTGACCTGACCTACTCCCTGGACCACCACGTGCTATGCTGAGCAACGAGAGGGGATAAATCCCAACTCTGTAACACGCAGGTGAAATCCAGCACCGTCTGAAGATAGATGGACGTGCCCACTGAGTGGGTTCAACACGGCTCCAACGATAGTCAGAAAGGTGAGGTTTCGCGTCAGAAGGCTTACGAGCTTGATATGTTAGCGTTGGATTTTAACGGTCTTTTATCTTCTTACTATCAGGCATGTCCTATGGCTATAGCAGAAGATAAACATAAATATGCAATTCTAATTATTAGCAATAAGTAGAAAGCATGATCTTATGTGGTAAAAGCCCATGAACCCTAGTAAGACCTTAATATTACTTAAGTCTTCACTTGAGCTTCATTGCATCTCATCTGGTCCAACCCAGTGCCCTAGCGCCAAGAGCACCTCAGGTGCACCACCAGGTGAATGCCCCTCTTGGATGTGTGCCTTTGTTCTTGTCTAATCAAAGTACATTTGATCTATCTAGACAAGGTTGACTCGCAGGTCAACAACATATTATAAATTAAGTACAATGTGATTCGCAGATCACAAATTAATTTACAATTTTTAAGTCCAGGCACGCAGGCCCCAGCACAGCACACAATTGGGCAACCCACATAAGACTAAATAAACAAGCATATGGTGCAATCAACATGTGATCCAATCATCTTGAAATTAAAAGTTTTGAAAACCCCATGGCATCAATTTTAATTTCCTTATGAGCCCTACAACCTTACAATGGTCCATTGATGGGGATCCACTCATCCATCTAGTTAGATCCTTTGCCCTTGCATGCACCGAGTCCTAACTGACCCGAGTTGACCTAATGGTCAACCATGCATGCGCCAAGGGCTGAACTACCCCCATGAGTTTTGGCAAGCGGGTGTGACCCCGGGCCTAACTCAAGTGTGTTCAGTAGTGTCTCAACCAGACCTCGCTACACGCCCTAGATGCAGTCAACCTATAGCCACCTTGTGCTTGCGCATAGGTGCTATCAGGTTAACCCATCTGAGCTGTCAGATGGTCTGATCAGACTTGGATCTAACCTAGTGGTGACTTCAACCCCATCAACCCATCTAAGGGTTTAATGTAGTGGCACCTTAGATCTAATCAAGCGCGCAAGATGTAAGTTTTAGAAAAACCTTAGAACATGCGCAATCATACAAACAAACAACATGCTTGCATATAACCCTTAGATCTAAGGGGGTCCCCTTCAAGGGGGAGCGCAAACTTTAGGGGGTCCCCTTCAAGGGGGAGCGCATACTTCATATAAGCAAAGCATGATACAAGCGCAACTTCATGTAAGCAAAGCATGATACAAGCGCAACTTCATGTAAGCAAAGCATGATACAAGCGCAACTTCATGTAAGCAAAGCATGACTCAAGTAAAAGTAAGCGCAACATGAGGATCACATCAGCAAACATAATAGCATGCATAGAGCCTACCTCTGATACCAATTGTGGGAACCCCTAATCATAAGGGGGCAAAACCCTAAGCATGGCGCTAATGTAAAATATGCAAGCGGAAGCAAGGGTTCAAGATCATTTGCATGCCATATGTTCAACTATAATCGATTGAATAGATTGAGATAAAAATCATACCAACGCCATATGTTTGGAAGTCGGCTTGGATAAAGAGAACAAAGTAGATCTCCTCCACAAGTTCACACACAAGGTGAAGATGCTTACTCCTTGCGGTTTCTTGTGCTAGCAAGACACCCAAACCTTCAAGTGTCGAATGGAAGGGGATGATGAACCTCTTGGCCGAGAGCTCCTCTCGCTCAACCTCTCCTTCTCTTCGTCAATCACCACCCAACCAAAGTCGAATGCGTTGAAGAGAAGAGCGCAAACGCATATGCGTTTTTGGCATTGAAGTGAGTGAAACCGGCCCTTGATGACTTTCCATAAATGGAAGCTCATCAAGTCCATGCGCTCAACTCAACCCAAACGCATTTTAGGATTGAACCATGCGTTCACCATTGTGAACCGGTTCAAGCCAAAATGTCAAATCGGCTTTGGTTCAACAAACCAAACCGAAATAGCTCTAGCCACTTGGTCTAGACCAAATTGAACCCCCAAGGCTCATGATCTAACCATTCATCATCTGATGCCCTTGATCTCTCCGATCTAGCATCACCTCTCTCGATCGAAGCTTACCGATCTCAAGTCCTAATCAATCAAACATGATCAGACCAGATCTCACTTACAATCAGAGATTAAATCCCTTTAATCTGAACTCAAAGAATCCAGTCCATACGATCTGACTCAAGTAAGCCATATCACCAAATTGTGCGACCCTGAGGGTTTCCTCTAAATGTGGGTAACGATAACTTACGTTATCACGATCAGTGAGGGGTATCTAGCAACACATCACTGTCTCCCGATATAAAGGAAAGAGTCTTCCAAGACTACTCCCAAACCATAGCACAAGTGTGACTCAATTCACAAGGCATACATGTGTCCTTTGCCACTGGATGTTCTTATTGGACAAGCGGGTCAAGCTTGTAACTCCAATACGATGAGCATGATTAGATCAGATGCACATAGTCATCTGGGTATGGCCATACACTATCTCAATCATCTCATATAGGGGGGCCCTTAGAACACCACACTCCTTAAACAAGGAGACGGCAATCCTATGTCTATCACTAGTGCCCTAACCTGATTCAAGCTCACCATCCAAGATAGTCTATAATCATTATATTTCAAATGATATTGAACTACCTCAAGACAATGACAATCATCATTTAGAAACACAAGTGATCTCAAGTCAGAGGACATGTGCCACTTGCTGCTTACAAGGATCATTCACATTGTGACAAGCAATGGAATATCCCAGTAGGGTCTGTCCAGTACATCCAATGTACCCATGAGTCTACATCTTATTCCATGCTCGAAGCATCCTATAAGATTAGCACTTATATTAGTCTCAATCATATCAAGGCTGTCTCATGTTCACCAAGATATCTCGACTAAGGACTTATAGCCTGTCAGCCTAGCTGAACAGCTTTGAGACATTATTCAGAAGTACACTTATTACAGCAGACAAGGTAACAACCTGAATAACAACCATGCCTTATTATAAACATAAGAGTTTATTACATGATACTTATACAATCCCAAGGCCTCAAACATTAGCCTTAAGGGCATACCCCAACAGATCCATATTTGATGTTTATCATTTTGCAATCTTAATTTAATATTGATTTTGTTCATGATTATGATGTTGATCTTCATTTTAATCATGATTTCAAACTTCATCTTATGATATTTATCTTTATCTTCTTTTTAATCTTAATCTTAAACTCGATTTTGATCTTGTTTGTAAACTTGGTCTTCAATCTTGATATTGTTATTGATATTGATATTGATCTAATAATGATGAAAATTTTGAACTCGATTATGTTCTTTAATTGTTATTAATCTTATTCTCATTCTTAATTATCACATTTATCTTATTCTTGATAATTATGTTCATTTTCATTTTTATCTAAGTTTTGATCTCAGATTTCAGTTTTAATCTTATAATCTTCAATTTTATCTTGCTCATAATATTCATCTTAAGCTCGATTTTGATCTATGTGGTAATATTGATTTTCAATCTTGATATTAATATTTATATTTCTCTTGATCTTTTAATGATGAGGATGTTGATCTTGATTATGATCCATATTTTATGTTTATCATTTTGCAATCTTAATATAATATTGATTTTGTTCATGATTATGATGTTGATCTTCATTTTAATCATGATTTCAATCTTCATCTTATGATATTCATCTTTATCTTCTTTTTAATCTTAATCTTAAACTCAATTTTGATCTTGTTTGTAAACTTGGTCTTCAATCTTGATATTGTTATTGATATTGATATTAATCTAATAATGATGAAAATTTTTAACTCGATTATGATCTTTGATTGTTATTAATCTTTTTCTCATTCTTAATTACAACATTGATCTTATTCTTGATAATTATCTACATCTTCATTTTGATCTCAGTTTTGATCTCAGATTTCAGTTTGAATCTTATAATCTTCTACTTTATCTTGCTCCTAATATTCATCTTAAACTCGATTTTGATCTATGTGGTAATATTGATTTTCAATCTTGATATTAATATTTATATTTCTCTTGATCTTTTAATGATGAGGATGTTGATCTTGATTATGATCCATATTTTATGTTTATCATTTTGCAATCTTAATATAATATTGATTTTGTTCATGATTATGATGTTGATCTTCATTTTAATCATGATTTCAATCTTCATCTTATGATATTCATCTTTATCTTCTTTTTAATCTTAATCTTAAACTCAATTTTGATCTTGTTTGTAAACTTGGTCTTCAATCTTGATATTGTTATTGATATTGATATTAATCTAATAATGATGAAAATTTTTAACTCGATTATGATCTTTGATTGTTATTAATCTTTTTCTCATTCTTAATTACAACATTGATCTTATTCTTGATAATTATCTACATCTTCATTTTGATCTCAGTTTTGATCTCAGATTTCAGTTTGAATCTTATAATCTTCTACTTTATCTTGCTCCTAATATTCATCTTAAACTCGATTTTGATATATGTGGTAATATTGATTTTCAATCTTGATATTAATATTTATATTTATCTTGATCTTTTAATGATGAGGATGTTGATCTTGATTATGATCCATATTTGATGTTTATCATTTTGCAATCTTAATTTAATATTGATTTTGTTCATGATTATGATGTTGATCTTCATTTTAATCATGATTTCAAACTTCATCTTATGATATTTATCTTTATCTTCTTTTTAATCTTAATCTTAAACTCGATTTTGATCTTGTTTGTAAACTTGGTCTTCAATCTTGATATTGTTATTGATATTGATATTAATCTAATAATGATGAAAATTTTTAACTCGATTATGATCTTTGATTGTTATTAATCTTTTTCTCATTCTTAATTACAACATTGATCTTATTCTTGATAATTATCTTCATCTTCATTTTGATCTCAGTTTTGATCTCAGATTTCAGTTTGAATCTTATAATCTTCAACTTTATCTTGCTCCTAATATTCATCTTAAACTCGATTTTGATATATGTGGTAATATTGATTTTCAATCTTGATATTAATATTTATATTTATCTTGATCTTTTAATGATGAGGATGTTGATCTTGATTATGATCCATATTTGATGTTTATCATTTTGCAATCTTAATTTAATATTGATTTTGTTCATGATTATGATGTTGATCTTCATTTTAATCATGATTTCAAACTTCATCTTATGATATTTATCTTTATCTTCTTTTTAATCTTAATCTTAAACTCGATTTTGATCTTGTTTGTAAACTTGGTCTTCAATCTTGATATTGTTATTGATATTGATATTGATCTAATAATGATGAAAATTTTGAACTCGATTATGTTCTTTAATTGTTATTAATCTTATTCTCATTCTTAATTATCACATTTATCTTATTCTTGATAATTATGTTCATTTTCATTTTTATCTCAGTTTTGATCTCAGATTTCAGTTTTAATCTTATAATCTTCAATTTTATCTTGCTCATAATATTCATCTTAAGCTCGATTTTGATCTATGTGGTAATATTGATTTTCAATCTTGATATTAATATTTATATTTCTCTTGATCTTTTAATGATGAGGATGTTGATCTTGATTATGATCCATATTTTATGTTTATCATTTTGCAATCTTAATATAATATTGATTTTGTTCATGATTATGATGTTGATCTTCATTTTAATCATGATTTCAATCTTCATCTTATGATATTCATCTTTATCTTCTTTTTAATCTTAATCTTAAACTCAATTTTGATCTTGTTTGTAAACTTGGTCTTCAATCTTGATATTGTTATTGATATTGATATTAATCTAATAATGATGAAAATTTTTAACTCGATTATGATCTTTGATTGTTATTAATATTTTTCTCATTCTTAATTACAACATTGATCTTATTCTTGATAATTATCTTCATCTTCATTTTGATCTCAGTTTTGATCTCAGATTTCAGTTTGAATCTTATAATCTTCAACTTTATCTTGCTCCTAATATTCATCTTAAACTCGATTTTGATATATGTGGTAATATTGATTTTCAATCTTGATATTAATATTTATATTTATCTTGATCTTTTAATGATGAGGATGTTGATCTTGATTATGATCCATATTTGATGTTTATCATTTTGCAATCTTAATTTAATATTCATTTTGTTCATGATTATGATGTTGATCTTCATTTTAATCATGATTTCAAACTTCATCTTATGATATTTATCTTTATCTTCATTTTAATCTGAATCTTAAACTCGATTTTGATCTTGTTTGTAAACTTGGTCTTCAATCTTGATATTGTTATTGATATTGATATTGATCTAATAAATATGAAAATTTTGAACTCGATTATGTTCTTTAATTGTTATTAATCTTATTCTCATTCTTAATTATAACATTGATCTTATTCTTGATAATTATGTTCATTTTCATTTTTATCTCAGTTTTGATCTCAGATTTCAGTTTTAATCTTATAATCTTCAACTTTATCTTGCTCCTAATATTCATCTTAAACTCGATTTTGATATATTTGGTAATATTGAATTTCAATCTTGATATTAATATTTATATTTATCTTGATCTTTTAATGATGAGGATGTTGATCTTGATTATGATCCATATTTTATGTTTACCATTTTGCAATCTTAATATAATATTGATTTTGTTCATGATTATGATGTTGATCTTCATTTTAATCATGATTTCAATCTTCATCTTATGATATTCATCTTTATCTTCTTTTTAATCTTAATCTTAAACTCAATTTTGATCTTGTTTGTAAACTTGGTCTTCAATCTTGATATTGTTATTGATATTGATATTAATCTAATAATGATGAAAATTTTTAACTCGATTATGATCTTTGATTGTTATTAATCTTTTTCTCATTCTTAATTACAACATTGATCTCATTCTTGATAATTATCTTCATCTTCATTTTGATCTCAGTTTTTATCTCAGATTTCAGTTTGAATCTTATAATCTTCAACTTTATCTTGCTCCTAATATTCATCTTAAACTCGATTTTCATATATGTGGTAATATTGATTTTCAATCTTGATATTAATATTTATATTTATCTTGATCTTTTAATGATGAGGATGTTGATCTTGATTATGATCCATATTTGATGTTTATCATTTTGCAATCTTAATATAATATTCATTTTGTTCATGATTATGATGTTCATCTTCATTTTAATCATGATTTCAAACTTCATCTTATGATATTTATCTTTATCTTCTTTTTAATCTGAATCTTAAATTCGATTTTGATCTTGTTTGTAAACTTGGTCTTCAATCTTGATATTGTTATTGATATTGATATTGATCTAATAATGATGAAAATTTTGAACTCGATTATGTTCTTTAATTGTTATTAATCTTATTCTCATTCTTAATTATAACATTGATCTTATTCTTGATAATTATCTTCATCTTCATTTTGATCTCAGTTTTGATCTCAGATTTCAGTTTGAATCTTATAATCTTCAACTTTATCTTGCTCCTAATATTCATCTTAAACTCGATTTTGATATATTTGGTAATATTGATTTTCAATCTTGATATTAATATTTATATTTATCTTGATCTTTTAATGATGAGGATGTTGATCTTGATTATGATCCATATTTTATGTTTACCATTTTGCAATCTTAATATAATATTGATTTTGTTCATGATTATGATGTTGATCTTCATTTTAATCATGATTTCAAACTTTATCTTATGATATTTATCTTTATCTTCTTTTTAATCTTAATCTTAAACTCGATTTTGATCTTGTTTGTAAACTTGGTCTTCAATCTTGATATTGTTTTTGATATTGATATTGATCTAATAATGATGAAAATTTTGAACTCGATTATGTTCTTTAATTGTTATTAATCTTATTCTCATTCTTAATTATCACATTTATCTTATTCTTGATAATTATGTTCATTTTCATTTTTATCTCAGTTTTGATCTCAGATTTCAGTTTTAATCTTATAATCTTCAATTTTATCTTGCTCCTAATATTCATCTTAAACTCGATTTTGATCTATGTGGTAATATTGATTTTCAATCTTGATATTAATATTTATATTTCTCTTGATCTTTTAATGATGAGGATGTTGATCTTGATTAGGATCCATATTTTACGTTTATCATTTTGCAATCTTAATATAATGTTGATTTTGTTCATGATTATGATGTTGATCTTCATTTTAATCATTATTTCAAACTTTATCTTATGATATTTATCTTTATCTTCTTTTTAATCTTAATCTTAAACTCGATTTTGATCTTGTTTGTAAACTTGGTCTTCAATCTTGATATTGTTATTGATATTGATATTGATCTAATAAATATGAAAATTTTGAACTCGATTATGTTCTTTAATTGTTATTAATCTTATTCTCATTCTTAATTATAACATTGATCTTATTCTTGATAATTATGTTCATTTTTATTTTTATCTCAGTTTTGATCTCAGATTTCAGTTTTAATCTTATAATCTTCAACTTTATCTTGCTCCTAATATTCATCTTAAACTCGATTTTGATATATTTGGTAATATTGATTTTCAATCTTGATATTAATATTTATATTTATCTTGATCTTTTAATGATGAGGATGTTGATCTTGATTATGATCCATATTTTATGTTTACCATTTTGCAATCTTAATATAATATTGATTTTGTTCATGATTATGATGTTGATCTTCATTTTAATCATGATTTCAATCTTCATCTTATGATATTCATCTTTATCTTCTTTTTAATCTTAATCTTAAACTCAATTTTGATCTTGTTTGTAAACTTGGTATTCAATCTTGATATTGTTATTGATATTGATATTAATCTAATAATGATGAAAATTTTTAACTCGATTATGATCTTTGATTGTTATTAATCTTTTTCTCATTCTTAATTACAACATTGATCTTATTCTTGATAATTATCTTCATCTTCATTTTGATCTCAGTTTTGATCTCAGATTTCAGTTTGAATCTTATAATCTTCAACTTTATCTTGCTCCTAATATTCATCTTAAACTCTATTTTGATATATGTGGTAATATTGATTTTCAATCTTGATATTAATATTTATATTTATCTTGATCTTTTAATGATGAGGATGTTGATCTTGATTATGATCCATATTTGATGTTTATCATTTTGCAATCTTAATATAATATTCATTTTGTTCATGATTATGATGTTGATCTTCATTTTAATCATGATTTCAAACTTCATCTTATGATATTTATCTTTATCTTCTTTTTAATCTGAATCTTAAATTCGATTTTGATTTTGTTTGTAAACTTAGTCTTCAATCTTGATATTGTTATTGATATTGATATTGATCTAATAATGATGAAAATTTTGAACTCGATTATGTTCTTTAATTGTTATTAATCTTATTCTCATTCTTAATTATAACATTGATCTTATTCTTGATAATTATGTTCATTTTCATTTTTATCTCAGTTTTGATCTCAGATTTCAGTATTAATCTTATAATCTTCAATTTTATCTTACTCCTAATATTCATCTTAAACTCGATTTTGATCTATGTGGTAATATTGATTTTCAATCTTGATATTAATATTTATATTTATCTTGATCTTTTAATGATCAGGATGTTGATCTTGATTATGATCCATATTTGATGTTTATCATTTTGCAATCTTAATTTAATATTGATTTTGTTCATGATTTTGATGTTGATCTTCATTTTAATCATGATTTCAAACTTTATCTTATGATATTTATCTTTATCTTCTTTTTAATCTTAATCTTAAACTCGATTTTGATCTTGTTTGTAAACTTGGTCTTCAATCTTGATATTGTTTTTGATATTGATATTGATCTAATAATGATGAAAATTTTGAATTCGATTATGTTCTTTAATTGTTATTAATCTTATTCTCATTCTTAATTATCACATTTATCTTATTCTTGATAATCATGTTCATTTTCATTTTTATCTCAGTTTTGATCTCAGATTTCAGTTTTAATCTTATAATCTTCAATTTTATCTTGCTCCTAATATTCATCTTAAACTCGATTTTGATCTATGTGGTAATATTGATTTTCAATCTTGATATTAATATTTATATTTCTCTTGATCTTTTAATGATGAGGATGTTGATCTTGATTAGGATCCATATTTTATGTTTATCATTTTGCAATCTTAATATAATGTTGATTTTGCTCATGATTATGATGTTGATCTTCATTTTAATCATTATTTCAAACTTTATCTTATGATATTTATCTTTATCTTCTTTTTAATCTTAATCTTAAACTCGATTTTGATCTTGTTTGTAAACTTGGTCTTCAATCTTGATATTGTTATTGATATTGATATTGATCTAATAAATATGAAAATTTTGAACTCGATTATGTTCTTTAATTGTTATTAATCTTATTCTCATTCTTAATTATAACATTGATCTTATTCTTGATAATTATGTTCATTTTTATTTTTATCTCAGTTTTGATCTCAGATTTCAGTTTTAATCTTATAATCTTCAACTTTATCTTGCTCCTAATATTCATCTTAAACTCGATTTTGATATATTTGGTAATATTGATTTTCAATCTTGATATTAATATTTATATTTATCTTGATCTTTTAATGATGAGGATGTTGATCTTGATTATGATCTATATTTGATGTTTATAATTTTGCAATCTTAATATAATATTCATTTTGTTCATGATTATGATGTTGATCTTCATTTTAATCATGATTTCAAACTTCATCTTATGATATTTATCTTTATCTTCTTTTTAATCTGAATCTTAAATTCGATTTTGATCTTGTTTGTAAACTTGGTCTTCAATCTTGATATTGTTATTGATATTGATATTGATCTAATAATGATGAAAATTTTGAACTCGATTATGTTCTTTAATTGTTATTAATCTTATTCTCATTCTTAATTATAACATTGATCTTATTCTTGATAATTATGTTCATTTTCATTTTTATCTCAGTTTTGATCTCAGATTTCAGTATTAATCTTATAATCTTCAATTTTATCTTACTCCTAATATTCATCTTAAACTCGATTTTGATCTATGTGGTAATATTGATTTTCAATCTTGATATTAATATTTATATTTATCTTGATCTTTTAATGATCGGGATGTTGATCTTGATTATGATCCATATTTGATGTTTATCATTTTGCAATCTTAATTTAATATTGATTTTGTTCATGATTATGATGTTGATCTTCATTTTAATCATGATTTCAAACTTTATCTTATGATATTTATCTTTATCATCTTTTTAATCTTAATCTTAAACTCGATTTTGATCTTGTTTGTAAACTTGCTCTTCAATCTTGATATTGTTTTTGATATTGATATTGATCTAATAATGATGAAAATTTTGAACTCGATTATGTTCTTTAATTGTTATTAATCTTATTCTCATTCTTAATTATCACATTTATCTTATTCTTGATAATTATGTTCATTTTCATTTTTATCTCAGTTTTGATCTTAGATTTCAGTTTTAATCTTATAATCTTCAATTTTATCTTGCTCCTAATATTCATCTTAAACTCGATTTTGATCTATGTGGTAATATTGATTTTCAATCTTGATATTAATATTTATATTTCTCTTGATCTTTTAATGATGAGGATGTTGATCTTGATTAGGATCCATATTTTATGTTTATCATTTTGCAATCTTAATATAATATTGATTTTGTTCATGATTATGATGTTGATCTTCATTTTAATCATTATTTCAAACTTTCTTTATCTTATGATATTTATCTTTATCTTCTTTTTAATCTTAATCTTAAACTCGATTTTGATCTTGTTTGTAAACTTGGTTTTCAATCTTGATATTGTTATTGATATTGATATTGATCTAATAAATATGAAAATTTTGAACTCGATTATGTTCTTTAATTGTTATTAATCTTATTCTCATTCTTAATTATAACATTGATCTTATTCTTGATAATTATGTTCATTTTTATTTTTATCTCAGTTTTGATCTCAGATTTCAGTTTTAATCTTATAATCTTCAACTTTATCTTGCTCCTAATATTCATCTTAAACTCGATTTTGATATATGTGGTAATATTGATTTTCAATCTTGATATTAATATTTATATTTATCTTGATCTTTTAATGATGAGGATGTTGATCTTGATTATGATCCATATTTTATGTTTATTATTTTGCAATCTTAATATAATATTGATTTTGTTCATGATTATGATGTTGATCTTCATTTTAATCATGATTTCAATCTTCATCTTATGATATTCATCTTTATCTTCTTTTTAATCTTAATCTTAAACTCAATTTTGATCTTGTTTGTAAACTTGGTCTTTAATCTTAATATTGTTATTGATATTGATATTAATCTAATAATGATGAAAATTTTTAACTCGATTATGATCTTTGATTGTTATTAATCTTTTTCTCATTCTTAATTACAACATTGATCTTATTCTTGATAATTATCTTCATCTTCATTTTGATCTCAGTTTTGATCTCAGATTTCAGTTTGAATCTTATAATCTTCAACTTTATCTTGCTCCTAATATTCATCTTAAACTCTATTTTGATATATGTGGTAATATTGATTTTCAATCTTGATATTAATATTTATATTTATCTTGATCTTTTAATGATGAGGATGTTGATCTTGATTATGATCCATATTTGATGTTTATCATTTTGCAATCTTAATATAATATTCATTTTGTTCATGATTATGATGTTGATCTTCATTTTAATCATGATTTCAAACTTCATCTTATGATATTTATCTTTATCTTCTTTTTAATCTGAATCTTAAATTCGATTTTGATTTTGTTTGTAAACTTAGTCTTCAATCTTGATATTGTTATTGATATTGATATTGATCTAATAATGATGAAAATTTTGAACTCGATTATGTTCTTTAATTGTTATTAATCTTATTCTCATTCTTAATTATAACATTGATCTTATTCTTGATAATTATGTTCATTTTCATTTTTATCTCAGTTTTGATCTCAGATTTCAGTATTAATCTTATAATCTTCAATTTTATCTTACTCCTAATATTCATCTTAAACTCGATTTTGATCTATGTGGTAATATTGATTTTCAATCTTGATATTAATATTTATATTTATCTTGATCTTTTAATGATCGGGATGTTGATCTTGATTATGATCCATATTTGATGTTTATCATTTTGCAATCTTAATTTAATATTGATTTTGTTCATGATTTTGATGTTGATCTTCATTTTAATCATGATTTCAAACTTTATCTTATGATATTTATCTTTATCTTCTTTTTAATCTTAATCTTAAACTCGATTTTGATCTTGTTTGTAAACTTGGTCTTCAATCTTGATATTGTTTTTGATATTGATATTGATCTAATAATGATGAAAATTTTGAATTCGATTATGTTCTTTAATTGTTATTAATCTTATTCTCATTCTTAATTATCACATTTATCTTATTCTTGATAATCATGTTCATTTTCATTTTTATCTCAGTTTTGATCTCAGATTTCAGTTTTAATCTTATAATCTTCAATTTTATCTTGCTCCTAATATTCATCTTAAACTCGATTTTGATCTATGTGGTAATATTGATTTTCAATCTTGATATTAATATTTATATTTCTCTTGATCTTTTAATGATGAGGATGTTGATCTTGATTAGGATCCATATTTTATGTTTATCATTTTGCAATCTTAATATAATGTTGATTTTGCTCATGATTATGATGTTGATCTTCATTTTAATCATTATTTCAAACTTTATCTTATGATATTTATCTTTATCTTCTTTTTAATCTTAATCTTAAACTCGATTTTGATCTTGTTTGTAAACTTGGTCTTCAATCTTGATATTGTTATTGATATTGATATTGATCTAATAAATATGAAAATTTTGAACTCGATTATGTTCTTTAATTGTTATTAATCTTATTCTCATTCTTAATTATAACATTGATCTTATTCTTGATAATTATGTTCATTTTTATTTTTATCTCAGTTTTGATCTCAGATTTCAGTTTTAATCTTATAATCTTCAACTTTATCTTGCTCCTAATATTCATCTTAAACTCGATTTTGATATATTTGGTAATATTGATTTTCAATCTTGATATTAATATTTATATTTATCTTGATCTTTTAATGATGAGGATGTTGATCTTGATTATGATCTATATTTGATGTTTATAATTTTGCAATCTTAATATAATATTCATTTTGTTCATGATTATGATGTTGATCTTCATTTTAATCATGATTTCAAACTTCATCTTATGATATTTATCTTTATCTTCTTTTTAATCTGAATCTTAAATTCGATTTTGATCTTGTTTGTAAACTTGGTCTTCAATCTTGATATTGTTATTGATATTGATATTGATCTAATAATGATGAAAATTTTGAACTCGATTATGTTCTTTAATTGTTATTAATCTTATTCTCATTCTTAATTATAACATTGATCTTATTCTTGATAATTATGTTCATTTTCATTTTTATCTCAGTTTTGATCTCAGATTTCAGTTTTAATCTTATAATCTTCAATTTTATCTTACTCCTAATATTCATCTTAAACTCGATTTTGATCTATGTGGTAATATTGATTTTCAATCTTGATATTAATATTTATATTTATCTTGATCTTTTAATGATCGGGATGTTGATCTTGATTATGATCCATATTTGATGTTTATCATTTTGCAATCTTAATTTAATATTGATTTTGTTCATGATTATGATGTTGATCTTCATTTTAATCATGATTTCAAACTTTATCTTATGATATTTATCTTTATCATCTTTTTAATCTTAATCTTAAACTCGATTTTGATCTTGTTTGTAAACTTGCTCTTCAATCTTGATATTGTTTTTGATATTGATATTGATCTAATAATGATGAAAATTTTGAACTCGATTATGTTCTTTAATTGTTATTAATCTTATTCTCATTCTTAATTATCACATTTATCTTATTCTTGATAATTATGTTCATTTTCATTTTTATCTCAGTTTTGATCTTAGATTTCAGTTTTAATCTTATAATCTTCAATTTTATCTTGCTCCTAATATTCATCTTAAACTCGATTTTGATCTATGTGGTAATATTGATTTTCAATCTTGATATTAATATTTATATTTCTCTTGATCTTTTAATGATGAGGATGTTGATCTTGATTAGGATCCATATTTTATGTTTATCATTTTGCAATCTTAATATAATATTGATTTTGTTCATGATTATGATGTTGATCTTCATTTTAATCATTATTTCAAACTTTCTTTATCTTATGATATTTATCTTTATCTTCTTTTTAATCTTAATCTTAAACTCGATTTTGATCTTGTTTGTAAACTTGGTTTTCAATCTTGATATTGTTATTGATATTGATATTGATCTAATAAATATGAAAATTTTGAACTCGATTATGTTCTTTAATTGTTATTAATCTTATTCTCATTCTTAATTATAACATTGATCTTATTCTTGATAATTATGTTCATTTTTATTTTTATCTCAGTTTTGATCTCAGATTTCAGTTTTAATCTTATAATCTTCAACTTTATCTTGCTCCTAATATTCATCTTAAACTCGATTTTGATATATGTGGTAATATTGATTTTCAATCTTGATATTAATATTTATATTTATCTTGATCTTTTAATGATGAGGATGTTGATCTTGATTATGATCCATATTTTATGTTTATTATTTTGCAATCTTAATATAATATTGATTTTGTTCATGATTATGATGTTGATCTTCATTTTAATCATGATTTCAATCTTCATCTTATGATATTCATCTTTATCTTCTTTTTAATCTTAATCTTAAACTCAATTTTGATCTTGTTTGTAAACTTGGTCTTTAATCTTAATATTGTTATTGATATTGATATTAATCTAATAATGATGAAAATTTTTAACTCGATTATGATCTTTGATTGTTATTAATCTTTTTCTCATTCTTAATTACAACATTGATCTTATTCTTGATAATTATCTTCATCTTCATTTTGATCTCAGTTTTGATCTCAGATTTCAGTTTGAATCTTATAATCTTCAACTTTATCTTGCTCCTAATATTCATCTTAAACTCGATTTTGATATATGTGGTAATATTGATTTTCAATCTTGATATTAATATTTATATTTATCTTGATCTTTTAATGATGAGGATGTTGATCTTGATTATGATCCATATTTGATGTTTATCATTTTGCAATCTTAATATAATATTCATTTTGTTCATGATTATGATGTTGATCTTCATTTTAATCATGATTTCAAACTTCATCTTATGATATTTATCTTTATCTTCTTTTTAATCTGAATCTTAAATTCGATTTTGATCTTGTTTGTAAACTTGGTCTTCAATCTTGATATTGTTATTGATATTGATATTGATCTAATAATGATGAAAATTTTGAACTCGATTATGTTCTTTAATTGTTATTAATCTTATTCTCATTCTTAATTATAACATTGATCTTATTCTTGATAATTATGTTCATTTTCATTTTTATCTCAGTTTTGATCTCAGATTTCAGTTTTAATCTTATAATCTTCAATTTTATCTTACTCCTAATATTCATCTTAAACTCTATTTTGATCTATGTGGTAATATTGATTTTCAATCTTCATATTTATATTTATATTTATCATGATCTTTTAATGATGAGTATGTTGATCTTGATTATGATCCATATTTGATGTTTATCATTTTGCAATCTTAATTTAATATTGATTTTGTTTATGATTATGATGTTGATCTTCATTTTACTCATGATTTCAAACTTCATCTTATGATATTTATCTTTATCTTCTTTTTAATCTTAATCTTAAACTCGATTTTGATCTTGTTTGTAAACTTGGTCTTCAATCTTGATATTGTTATTGATATTGATATTGATCTAATAATGATGAAAATTTTGAACTCGATTATGTTCTTTAATTGTTATTAATCTTATTCTCATTCTTAATTATCACATTTATCTTATTCTTGATAATTATGTTCATTTTCATTTTTATCTCAGTTTTGATCTCAGATTTCAGTTTTAATCTTATAATCTTCAATTTTATCTTGCTCCTAATATTCATCTTAAACTCGATTTTGATCTATGTGGTAATATTGATTTTCAATCTTGATATTAATATTTATATTTCTCTTGATCTTTTAATGATGAGGATGTTGATCTTGATTAGGATCCATATTTTATGTTTATCATTTTGCAATCTTAATATAATATTGATTTTGTTCATGATTATGATGTTGATCTTCATTTTAATCATTATTTCAAACTTTATCTTATGATATTTATCTTTATCTTCTTTTTAATCTTAATCTTAAACTCGATTTTGATCTTGTTTGTAAACTTGGTCTTCAATCTTGATATTGTTATTGATATTGATATTGATCTAATAAATATGAAAATTTTGAACTCGATTATGTTCTTTAATTGTTATTAATCTTATTCTCATTCTTAATTATAACATTGATCTTATTCTTGATAATTATGTTCATTTTCATTTTTATCTCAGTTTTGATCTCAGATTTCAGTTTTAATCTTATAATCTTCAATTTTATCTTGCTCCTAATATTCATCTTAAACTCGATTTTGATATATGTGGTAATATTGATTTTCAATCTTGATATTAATATTTAAATTTATCTTCATCTTTTTATGATGAGGATGTTGATCTTGATTATGATCCATATTTTATGTTTATCATTTTGCAATCTTAATATAATATTGATTTTGTTTATGATTATGATGTTGATCTTCATTTTAATCATGATTTCAAACATCATCTTATGATATTTATCTTTATCTTCTTTTTAATCTTAATCTTAAACTCGATTTTGATCTTGTTTGTAAACTTGGTCTTCAATCTTGATATTGTTATTGATATTGATATTGATGTAATAATGATGAAAATTTTGAACTCGATTATGTTCTTTAATTGTTATTAATCTTATTCTCATTCTTAATTATAACATTGATCTCTTGATAATTATGTTCATTTTCATTTTTATCTTAGTTTTGATCTCAGATTTCAGTTTGAATCTTATAATCTTCAACGCTATCTTGCTCCTAATATTCATCTTAAACTCGATTTTGATCTATGTGGTAATATTGATTTTCAATCTTGATATTAATATTTATATTTATCTTGATCTTTTAATGATGAGGATGTTGATCTTGACTATGATCCATATTTTATGTTTATCATTTTGCAATCTTAATATAATATTGATTTTGTTCATGATTATGATGTTGATCTTCATTTTAATCATGATTTCAAACTTCATCTTATGATATTTATCTTTATCTTCTTTTTAATCTTAATCTTAAACTCGATTTTGATCTTGTTTGTAAAGTTGGTCTTCAATCTTAATATTGTTATTGATATTGATATTGATCTAATAATGATGAAAATTTTGAACTCGATTATGTTCTTTAATTGTTATTAATCTTATTCTAATTCTTAATTATAACATTGATCTTATTCTTGATAATTATGTTCATTTTCATTTTTATCTCAGTTTTGATCTCAGATTTCAGTTTTAATCTTATAATCTTCAATTTTATCTTGCTCCTAATATTCATCTTAAACTCGATTTTGATCTATGTGGTAATATTGATTTTCAATCTTGATATTAATATTTATATTTATCTTGATCTTTTAATGATGAGGATGTTGATCTTGACTATGATCCATATTATATGTTTATCATTTTGCAATCTTAATATAATATTGATTTTGTTCATGATTATGATGTTGATCTTCATTTTAATCATGATTTCAAACTTCATCTTATGATATTTATCTTTATCTTCTTTTTAATCTTAATCTTAAACTCGATTTTGATCTTGTTTGTAAACTTGGTCTTCAATCTTGATATTGTTATTGATATTGATATTGATGTAATAATGATGAAAATTTTGAACTCGATTATGTTCTTTAATTGTTATTAATCTTATTCTCATTCTTAATTATAACATTGATCTCTTGATAATTATGTTCATTTTCATTTTTATCTTAGTTTTGATCTCAGATTTCAGTTTGAATCTTATAATCTTCAACGCTATCTTGCTCCTAATATTCATCTTAAACTCGATTTTGATCTATGTGGTAATATTGATTTTCAATCTTGATATTAATATTTATATTTATCTTGATCTTTTAATGATGAGGATGTTGATCTTGACTATGATCCATATTTTATGTTTATCATTTTGCAATCTTAATATAATATTGATTTTGTTCATGATTATGATGTTGATCTTCATTTTAATCATGATTTCAAACTTCATCTTATGATATTTATCTTTATCTTCTTTTTAATCTTAATCTTAAACTCGATTTTGATCTTGTTTGTAAACTTGGTCTTCAATCTTGATATTGTTATTGATATTGATATTGATGTAATAATGATGAAAATTTTGAACTCGATTATGTTCTTTAATTGTTATTAATCTTATTCTCATTCTTAATTATAACATTGATCTCTTGATAATTATGTTCATTTTCATTTTTATCTTAGTTTTGATCTCAGATTTCAGTTTGAATCTTATAATCTTCAACGCTATCTTGCTCCTAATATTCATCTTAAACTCGATTTTGATCTATGTGGTAATATTGATTTTCAATCTTGATATTAATATTTATATTTATCTTGATCTTTTAATGATGAGGATGTTGATCTTGACTATGATCCATATTTTATGTTTATCATTTTGCAATCTTAATATAATATTGATTTTGTTCATGATTATGATGTTGATCTTCATTTTAATCATGATTTCAAACTTCATCTTATGATATTTATCTTTATCTTCTTTTTAATCTTAATCTTAAACTCGATTTTGATCTTGTTTGTAAACTTGGTCTCAATCTTGATATTGTTATTGATATTGATATTGATCTAATAATGATGAAAATTTTGAACTCGATTATGTTCTTTAATTGTTATTAATCTTATTCTCATTCTTAATTATCACATTTATCTTATTCTTGATAATTATGTTCATTTTCATTTTTATCTCAGTTTTGATCTCAGATTTCAGTTTTAATCTTATAATCTTCAATTTTATCTTGCTCCTAATATTCATCTTAAACTCGATTTTGATCTATGTGGTAATATTGATTTTCAATCTTGATATTAATATTTATATTTCTCTTGATCTTTTAATGATGAGGATGTTGATCTTGATTAGGATCCATATTTTATGTTTATCATTTTGCAATCTTAATATAATATTGATTTTGTTCATGATTATGATGTTGATCTTCATTTTAATCATGATTTCAATCTTCATCTTATGATATTCATCTTTATCTTCTTTTTAATCTTAATCTTAAACTCAATTTTGATCTTGTTTGTAAACTTGGTCTTCAATCTTGATATTGTTATTGATATTGATATTGATCTAATAATGATGAAAATTTTGAACTCGATTATGATCTTTGATTGTTATTAATCTTTTTCTCATTCTTAATTACAACATTGATCTTATTCTTGATAATTATCTTCATCTTCATTTTGATCTCAGTTTTGATCTCAGATTTCAGTTTTAATCTTATAATCTTCAACTTTATCTTGCTCCTAAGATTCATCTTAAACTCGATTTTGATATATGTGGTAATATTGATTTTCAATCTTGATATTAATATTTATATTTATCTTGATCTTTTAATGATGAGGATGTTGATCTTGATTATGATCCATATTTTATGTTTATCATTTTGCAATCTTAATATAATATTCATTTTGTTCATGATTATGATGTTGATCTTCATTTTAATCATGATTTCAAACTTCATCTTGTGATATTTATCTTTATCTTCTTTTTAATCTGAATCTTAAATTCGATTTTGATCTTGTTTGTAAACTTAGTCTTCAATCTTGATATTGTTATTGATATTGATATTGATCTAATAATGATGAAAATTTTGAACTCGATTATGTTCTTTAATTGTTATTAATCTTATTCTCATTCTTAATTATCACATTTATCTTATTCTTGATAATTATGTTCATTTTCATTTTTATCTCAGTTTTGATCTCAGATTTCAGTTTTAATCTTATAATCTTCAATTTTATCTTGCTCCTAATATTCATCTTAAACTCGATTTTGATCTATGTGGTAATATTGATTTTCAATCTTGATATTAATATTTATATTTCTCTTGATCTTTTAATGATGAGGATGTTGATCTTGATTAGGATCCATATTTTATGTTTATCATTTTGCAATCTTAATATAATATTGATTTTGTTCATGATTATGATGTTGATCTTCATTTTAATCATTATTTCAAACTTTATCTTATGATATTTATCTTTATCTTCTTTTTAATCTTAATCTTAAACTCGATTTTGATCTTGTTTGTAAACTTGGTCTTCAATCTTGATATTGTTATTGATATTGATATTGATCTAATAATGATGAAAATTTTTAACTCGATTATGATCTTTGATTGTTATTAATCTTTTTCTCATTCTTAATTACAACATTGATCTTATTCTTGATAATTATCTTCATCTTCATTTTGATCTCAGTTTTGATCTCAGATTTCAGTTTGAATCTTATAATCTTCAACTTTATCTTGCTCCTAATATTCATCTTAAACTCGATTTTGATATGTGGTAATATTGATTTTCAATCTTGATATTAATATTTATATTTATCTTGATCTTTTAATGATGAGGATGTTGATCTTGATTATGATCCATATTTGATGTTTATCATTTTGCAATCTTAATATAATATTCATTTTGTTCATGATTATGATGTTGATCTTCATTTTAATCATGATTTCAAACTTCATCTTATGATATTTATCTTTATCTTCTTTTTAATCTGAATCTTAAATTCGATTTTGATCTTGTTTGTAAACTTGGTCTTCAATCTTGATATTGTTATTGATATTGATATTGATCTAATAATGATGAAAATTTTGAACTCGATTATGTTCTTTAATTGTTATTAATCTTATTCTCATTCTTAATTATAACATTGATCTTATTCTTGATAATTATGTTCATTTTCATTTTTATCTCAGTTTTGATCTCAGATTTCAGTTTTAATCTTATAATCTTCAATTTTATCTTACTCCTAATATTCATCTTAAACTCTATTTTGATCTATGTGGTAATATTGATTTTCAATCTTCATATTTATATTTATATTTATCATGATCTTTTAATGATGAGTATGTTGATCTTGATTATGATCCATATTTGATGTTTATCATTTTGCAATCTTAATTTAATATTGATTTTGTTAATGATTATGATGTTGATCTTCATTTTACTCATGATTTCAAACTTCATCTTATGATATTTATCTTTATCTTCTTTTTAATCTTAATCTTAAACTCGATTTTGATCTTGTTTGTAAACTTGGTCTTCAATCTTGATATTGTTATTGATATTGATATTGATCTAATAATGATGAAAATTTTGAACTCGATTATGTTCTTTAATTGTTATTAATCTTATTCTCATTCTTAATTATCACATTTATCTTATTCTTGATAATTATGTTCATTTTCATTTTTATCTCAGTTTTGATCTCAGATTTCAGTTTTAATCTTATAATCTTCAATTTTATCTTACTCCTAATATTCATCTTAAACTCTATTTTGATCTATGTGGTAATATTGATTTTCAATCTTGATATTAATATTTATATTTATCTTGATCTTTTAATGATGAGGATGTTGATCTTGATTATGATCCATATTTGATGTTTATCATTTTGCAATCTTAATATAATATTCATTTTGTTCATGATTATGATGTTGATCTTCATTTTAATCATGATTTCAAACTTCATCTTGTGATATTTATCTTTATCTTCTTTTTAATCTTAATCTTAAACTCGATTTTGATCTTGTTTGTAAACTTAGTCTTCAATCTTGATATTGTTATTGATATTGATATTGATCTAATAATGATGAAAATTTTGAACTCGATTATGTTCTTTAATTGTTATTAATCTTATTCTCATTCTTAATTATCACATTTATCTTATTCTTGATAATTATGTTCATTTTCATTTTTATCTCAGTTTTGATCTCAGATTTCAGTTTTAATCTTATAATCTTCAATTTTATCTTGCTCCTAATATTCATCTTAAACTCGATTTTGATCTATGTGGTAATATTGATTTTCAATCTTGATATTAATATTTATATTTCTCTTGATCTTTTAATGATGAGGATGTTGATCTTGATTAGGATCCATATTTTATGTTTATCATTTTGCAATCTTAATATAATATTGATTTTGTTCATGATTATGATGTTGATCTTCATTTTAATCATTATTTCAAACTTTATCTTATGATATTTATCTTTATCTTCTTTTTAATCTTAATCTTAAACTCGATTTTGATCTTGTTTGTAAACTTGGTCTTCAATCTTGATATTGTTATTGATATTGATATTGATCTAATAATGATGAAAATTTTTAACTCGATTATGATCTTTGATTGTTATTAATCTTTTTCTCATTCTTAATTACAACATTGATCTTATTCTTGATAATTATCTTCATCTTCATTTTGATCTCAGTTTTGATCTCAGATTTCAGTTTGAATCTTATAATCTTCAACTTTATCTTGCTCCTAATATTCATCTTAAACTCGATTTTGATATGTGGTAATATTGATTTTCAATCTTGATATTAATATTTATATTTATCTTGATCTTTTAATGATGAGGATGTTGATCTTGATTATGATCCATATTTGATGTTTATCATTTTGCAATCTTAATATAATATTCATTTTGTTCATGATTATGATGTTGATCTTCATTTTAATCATGATTTCAAACTTCATCTTATGATATTTATCTTTATCTTCTTTTTAATCTGAATCTTAAATTCGATTTTGATCTTGTTTGTAAACTTGGTCTTCAATCTTGATATTGTTATTGATATTGATATTGATCTAATAATGATGAAAATTTTTAACTCGATTATGTTCTTTAATTGTTATTAATCTTATTCTCATTCTTAATTATAACATTGATCTTATTCTTGATAATTATGTTCATTTTCATTTTTATCTCAGTTTTGATCTCAGATTTCAGTTTGAATCTTATAATCTTCAACTTTATCTTGCTCCTAAGATTCATCTTAAACTCGATTTTGATATATGTGGTAATATTGATTTTCAATCTTGATATTAATATTTATATTTATCTTGATCTTTTAATGATGAGGATGTTGATCTTGATTATGATCCATATTTGATGTTTATCATTTTGCAATCTTAATATAATATTCATTTTGTTCATGATTATGATGTTGATCTTCATTTTAATCATGATTTCAAATTTCATCTTGTGATATTTATCTTTATCTTCTTTTTAATCTGAATCTTAAATTCGATTTTGATCTTGTTTGTAAACTTAGTCTTCAATCTTGATATTGTTATTGATATTGATATTGATCTAATAATGATGAAAATTTTGAACTCGATTATGTTCTTTAATTGTTATTAATCTTATTCTCATTCTTAATTATCACATTTATCTTATTCTTGATAATTATGTTCATTTTCATTTTTATCTCAGTTTTGATCTCAGATTTCAGTTTTAATCTTATAATCTTCAATTTTATCTTGCTCCTAATATTCATCTTAAACTCGATTTTGATCTATGTGGTAATATTGATTTTCAATCTTGATATTAATATTTATATTTCTCTTGATCTTTTAATGATGAGGATGTTGATCTTGATTAGGATCCATATTTTATGTTTATCATTTTGCAATCTTAATATAATATTGATTTTGTTCATGATTATGATGTTGATCTTCATTTTAATCATTATTTCAAACTTTATCTTATGATATTTATCTTTATCTTCTTTTTAATCTTAATCTTAAACTCGATTTTGATCTTGTTTGTAAACTTGGTCTTCAATCTTGATATTGTTATTGATATTGATATTGATCTAATAATGATGAAAATTTTTAACTCGATTATGATCTTTGATTGTTATTAATCTTTTTCTCATTCTTAATTACAACATTGATCTTATTCTTGATAATTATCTTCATCTTCATTTTGATCTCAGTTTTGATCTCAGATTTCAGTTTGAATCTTATAATCTTCAACTTTATCTTGCTCCTAATATTCATCTTAAACTCGATTTTGATATGTGGTAATATTGATTTTCAATCTTGATATTAATATTTATATTTATCTTGATCTTTTAATGATGAGGATGTTGATCTTGATTATGATCCATATTTGATGTTTATCATTTTGCAATCTTAATATAATATTCATTTTGTTCATGATTATGATGTTGATCTTCATTTTAATCATGATTTCAAACTTCATCTTATGATATTTATCTTTATCTTCTTTTTAATCTGAATCTTAAATTCGATTTTGATCTTGTTTGTAAACTTGGTCTTCAATCTTGATATTGTTATTGATATTGATATTGATCTAATAATGATGAAAATTTTGAACTCGATTATGTTCTTTAATTGTTATTAATCTTATTCTCATTCTTAATTATAACATTGATCTTATTCTTGATAATTATGTTCATTTTCATTTTTATCTCAGTTTTGATCTCAGATTTCAGTTTTAATCTTATAATCTTCAATTTTATCTTACTCCTAATATTCATCTTAAACTCTATTTTGATCTATGTGGTAATATTGATTTTCAATCTTCATATTTATATTTATATTTATCATGATCTTTTAATGATGAGTATGTTGATCTTGATTATGATCCATATTTGATGTTTATCATTTTGCAATCTTAATTTAATATTGATTTTGTTAATGATTATGATGTTGATCTTCATTTTACTCATGATTTCAAACTTCATCTTATGATATTTATCTTTATCTTCTTTTTAATCTTAATCTTAAACTCGATTTTGATCTTGTTTGTAAACTTGGTCTTCAATCTTGATATTGTTATTGATATTGATATTGATCTAATAATGATGAAAATTTTGAACTCGATTATGTTCTTTAATTGTTATTAATCTTATTCTCATTCTTAATTATCACATTTATCTTATTCTTGATAATTATGTTCATTTTCATTTTTATCTCAGTTTTGATCTCAGATTTCAGTTTGAATCTTATAATCTTCAATTTTATCTTACTCCTAATATTCATCTTAAACTCGATTTTGATCTATGTGGTAATATTGATTTTCAATCTTGATATTAATATTTATATTTATCTTGATCTTTTAATGATGAGGATGTTGATCTTGATTATGATCCATATTTGATGTTTATCATTTTGCAATCTTAATATAATATTCATTTTGTTCATGATTATGATGTTGATCTTCATTTTAATCATGATTTCAAACTTCATCTTGTGATATTTATCTTTATCTTCTTTTTAATCTGAATCTTAAATTCGATTTTGATCTTGTTTGTAAACTTAGTCTTCAATCTTGATATTGTTATTGATATTGATATTGATCTAATAATGATGAAAATTTTGAACTCGATTATGTTCTTTAATTGTTATTAATCTTATTCTCATTCTTAATTATCACATTTATCTTATTCTTGATAATTATGTTCATTTTCATTTTTATCTCAGTTTTGATCTCAGATTTCAGTTTTAATCTTATAATCTTCAATTTTATCTTGCTCCTAATATTCATCTTAAACTCGATTTTGATCTATGTGGTAATATTGATTTTCAATCTTGATATTAATATTTATATTTCTCTTGATCTTTTAATGATGAGGATGTTGATCTTGATTAGGATCCATATTTTATGTTTATCATTTTGCAATCTTAATATAATATTGATTTTGTTCATGATTATGATGTTGATCTTCATTTTAATCATTATTTCAAACTTTATCTTATGATATTTATCTTTATCTTCTTTTTAATCTTAATCTTAAACTCGATTTTGATCTTGTTTGTAAACTTGGTCTTCAATCTTGATATTGTTATTGATATTGATATTGATCTAATAATGATGAAAATTTTTAACTCGATTATGATCTTTGATTGTTATTAATCTTTTTCTCATTCTTAATTACAACATTGATCTTATTCTTGATAATTATCTTCATCTTCATTTTGATCTCAGTTTTGATCTCAGATTTCAGTTTGAATCTTATAATCTTCAACTTTATCTTGCTCCTAATATTCATCTTAAACTCGATTTTGATATGTGGTAATATTGATTTTCAATCTTGATATTAATATTTATATTTATCTTGATCTTTTAATGATGAGGATGTTGATCTTGATTATGATCCATATTTGATGTTTATCATTTTGCAATCTTAATATAATATTCATTTTGTTCATGATTATGATGTTGATCTTCATTTTAATCATGATTTCAAACTTCATCTTATGATATTTATCTTTATCTTCTTTTTAATCTGAATCTTAAATTCGATTTTGATCTTGTTTGTAAACTTGGTCTTCAATCTTGATATTGTTATTGATATTGATATTGATCTAATAATGATGAAAATTTTGAACTCGATTATATTCTTTAATTGTTATTAATCTTATTCTCATTCTTAATTATAACATTGATCTTATTCTTGATAATTATGTTCATTTTCATTTTTATCTCAGTTTTGATCTCAGATTTCAGTTTTAATCTTATAATCTTCAATTTTATCTTACTCCTAATATTCATCTTAAACTCTATTTTGATCTATGTGGTAATATTGATTTTCAATCTTCATATTTATATTTATATTTATCATGATCTTTTAATGATGAGTATGTTGATCTTGATTATGATCCATATTTGATGTTTATCATTTTGCAATCTTAATTTAATATTGATTTTGTTAATGATTATGATGTTGATCTTCATTTTACTCATGATTTCAAACTTCATCTTATGATATTTATCTTTATCTTCTTTTTAATCTTAATCTTAAACTCGATTTTGATCTTGTTTGTAAACTTGGTCTTCAATCTTGATATTGTTATTGATATTGATATTGATCTAATAATGATGAAAATTTTGAACTCGATTATGTTCTTTAATTGTTATTAATCTTATTCTCATTCTTAATTATCACATTTATCTTATTCTTGATAATTATGTTCATTTTCATTTTTATCTCAGTTTTGATCTCAGATTTCAGTTTTAATCTTATAATCTTCAATTTTATCTTACTCCTAATATTCATCTTAAACTCGATTTTGATCTATGTGGTAATATTGATTTTCAATCTTGATATTAATATTTATATTTATCTTGATCTTTTAATGATGAGGATGTTGATCTTGATTATGATCCATATTTGATGTTTGTCATTTTGCAATCTTAATATAATATTCATTTTGTTCATGATTATGATGTTGATCTTCATTTTAATCATGATTTCAAACTTCATCTTGTGATATTTATCTTTATCTTCTTTTTAATCTTAATCTTAAACTCGATTTTGATCTTGTTTGTAAACTTGGTCTTCAATCTTGATATTGTTATTGATATTGATATTGATCTAATAATGATGAAAATTTTGAACTCGATTATGTTCTTTAATTGTTATTAATCTTATTCTCATTCTTAATTATCACATTTATCTTATTCTTGATAATTATGTTCATTTTCATTTTTATCTCAGTTTTGATCTCAGATTTCAGTTTTAATCTTATAATCTTCAATTTTATCTTGCTCCTAATATTCATCTTAAACTCGATTTTGATCTATGTGGTAATATTGATTTTCAATCTTGATATTAATATTTATATTTCTCTTGATCTTTTAATGATGAGGATGTTGATCTTGATTAGGATCCATATTTTATGTTTATCATTTTGCAATCTTAATATAATATTGATTTTGTTCATGATTATGATGTTGATCTTCATTTTAATCATTATTTCAAACTTTATCTTATGATATTTATCTTTATCTTCTTTTTAATCTTAATCTTAAACTCGATTTTGATCTTGTTTGTAAACTTGGTCTTCAATCTTGATATTGTTATTGATATTGATATTGATCTAATAAATATGAAAATTTTGAACTCGATTATGTTCTTTAATTGTTATTAATCTTATTCTCATTCTTAATTATAACATTGATCTTATTCTTGATAATTATGTTCATTTTCATTTTTATCTCAGTTTTGATCTCAGATTTCAGTTTTAATCTTATAATCTTCAATTTTATCTTGCTCCTAATATTCATCTTAAACTCGATTTTGATCTATGTGGTAATATTGATTTTCAATCTTGATATTAATATTTAAATTTATCTTCATCTTTTTATGATGAGGATGTTGATCTTGATTATGATCCATATTTTATGTTTATCATTTTGCAATCTTAATATAATATTGATTTTGTTTATGATTATGATGTTGATCTTCATTTTAATCATGATTTCAAACATCATCTTATGATATTTATCTTTATCTTCTTTTTAATCTTAATCTTAAACTCGATTTTGATCTTGTTTGTAAACTTGGTCTTCAATCTTGATATTGTTATTGATATTGATATTGATGTAATAATGATGAAAATTTTGAACTCGATTATGTTCTTTAATTGTTATTAATCTTATTCTCATTCTTAATTATAACATTGATCTCTTGATAATTATGTTCATTTTCATTTTTATCTTAGTTTTGATCTCAGATTTCAGTTTGAATCTTATAATCTTCAACGCTATCTTGCTCCTAATATTCATCTTAAACTCGATTTTGATCTATGTGGTAATATTGATTTTCAATTTTGATATTAATATTTATATTTATCTTGATCTTTTAATGATGAGGATGTTGATCTTGACTATGATCCATATTTTATGTTTATCATTTTGCAATCTTAATATAATATTGATTTTGTTCATGATTATGATGTTGATCTTCATTTTAATCATGATTTCAAACTTCATCTTATGATATTTATCTTTATCTTCTTTTTAATCTTAATCTTAAACTCGATTTTGATCTTGTTTGTAAAGTTGGTCTTCAATCTTAATATTGTTATTGATATTGATATTGATCTAATAATGATGAAAATTTTGAACTCGATTATGTTCTTTAATTGTTATTAATCTTATTCTCATTCTTAATTATCACATTTATCTTATTCTTGATAATTATGTTCATTTTCATTTTGATCTCAGTTTTGATCTCAGATTTCAGTTTGAATCTTATAATCTTCATCTTTATCTTGCTCCTAATATTTATCTTAAACTCGATTTTGATCTCCGTGGTAATATTGATTTTCAATCTTGATATTAATATTTATATTTATCTTGATCTTTTAATGATGAGGATGTTGATCTTGATTATGATCCATATTTGATGTTTATCATTTTGCAATCTTAATATAATATTCATTTTGTTCATGATTATGATGTTGATCTTCATTTTAATCATGATTTCAAACTTCATCTTATGATATTTATCTTTATCTTCTTTTTAATCTGAATCTTAAATTCGATTTTGATCTTGTTTGTAAACTTAGTCTTCAATCTTGATATTGTTATTGATATTGATATTGATCTAATAATGATGAAAATTTTGAACTCGATTATGTTCTTTAATTGTTATTAATCTTATTCTCATTCTTAATTATAACATTGATCTTATTCTTGATAATTATGTTCATTTTCATTTTTATCTTAGTTTTGATCTCAGATTTCAGTTTGAATCTTATAATCTTCAACGCTATCTTGCTCCTAATATTCATCTTAAACTCGATTTTGATCTATGTGGTAATATTGATTTTCAATCTTGATATTAATATTTATATTTCTCTTGATCTTTTAATGATGAGGATGTTGATCTTGACTATGATCCATATTTTATGTTTACCATTTTGCAATCTTAATATAATATTGATTTTGTTCATGATTATGATGTTGATCTTCATTTTAATCATGATTTCAATCTTCATCTTATGATATTCATCTTTATCTTCTTTTTAATCTTAATCTTAAACTCAATTTTGATCTTGTTTGTAAACTTGGTCTTCAATCTTGATATTGTTATTGATATTGATATTGATCTAATAATGATGAAAATTTTGAACTCGATTATGATCTTTGATTGTTATTAATCTTTTTCTCATTCTTAATTACAACATTGATCTTATTCTTGATAATTATCTTCATCTTCATTTTGATCTCAGTTTTGATCTCAGATTTCAGTTTGAATCTTATAATCTTCAACTTTATCTTGCTCCTAAGATTCATCTTAAACTCGATTTTGATATATGTGGTAATATTGATTTTCAATCTTGATATTAATATTTATATTTATCTTGATCTTTTAATGATGAGGATGTTGATCTTGATTATGATCCATATTTGATGTTTATCATTTTGCAATCTTAATATAATATTCATTTTGTTCATGATTATGATGTTGATCTTCATTTTAATCATGATTTCAAACTTCATCTTGTGATATTTATCTTTATCTTCTTTTTAATCTGAATCTTAAATTCGATTTTGATCTTGTTTGTAAACTTAGTCTTCAATCTTGATATTGTTATTGATATTGATATTGATCTAATAATGATGAAAATTTTGAACTCGATTATGTTCTTTAATTGTTATTAATCTTATTCTCATTCTTAATTATAACATTGATCTTATTCTTGATAATTATGTTCATTTTCATTTTTATCTCAGTTTTGATCTCAGATTTCAGTTTTAATCTTATAATCTTCAATTTTATCTTACTCCTAATATTCATCTTAAACTCGATTTTGATCTATGTGGTAATATTGATTTTCAATCTTCATATTTATATTTATATTTATCATGATCTTTTAATGATGAGTATGTTGATCTTGATTATGATCCATATTTGATGTTTATCATTTTGCAATCTTAATTTAATATTGATTTTGTTAATGATTATGATGTTGATCTTCATTTTACTCATGATTTCAAACTTCATCTTATGATATTTATATTTATCTTCTTTTTAATCTTAATCTTAAACTCGATTTTGATCTTGTTTGTAAACTTGGTCTTCAATCTTGATATTGTTATTGATATTGATATTGATCTAATAATGATGAAAATTTTGAACTCGATTATGTTCTTTAATTGTTTTTAATCTTATTCTCATTCTTAATTATCACATTTATCTTATTCTTGATAATTATGTTCATTTTCATTTTTATCTCAGTTTTGATCTCAGATTTCAGTTTTAATCTTATAATCTTCAATTTTATCTTGCTCCTAATATTCATCTTAAACTCGATTTTGATCTATGTGGTAATATTGATTTTCAATCTTGATATTAATATTTATATTTCTCTTGATCTTTTAATGATGAGGATGTTGATCTTGATTAGGATCCATATTTTATGTTTATCATTTTGCAATCTTAATATAATATTGATTTTGTTCATGATTATGATGTTGATCTTCATTTTAATCATTATTTCAAACTTTATCTTATGATATTTATCTTTATCTTCTTTTTAATCTTAATCTTAAACTCGATTTTGATCTTGTTTGTAAACTTGGTCTTCAATCTTGATATTGTTATTGATATTGATATTGATCTAATAATGATGAAAATTTTTAACTCGATTATGATCTTTGATTGTTATTAATCTTTTTCTCATTCTTAATTACAACATTGATCTTATTCTTGATAATTATCTTCATCTTCATTTTGATCTCAGTTTTGATCTCAGATTTCAGTTTGAATCTTATAATCTTCAACTTTATCTTGCTCCTAATATTCATCTTAAACTCGATTTTGATATGTGGTAATATTGATTTTCAATCTTGATATTAATATTTATATTTATCTTGATCTTTTAATGATGAGGATGTTGATCTTGATTATGATCCATATTTGATGTTTATCATTTTGCAATCTTAATATAATATTCATTTTGTTCATGATTATGATGTTGATCTTCATTTTAATCATGATTTCAAACTTCATCTTATGATATTTATCTTTATCTTCTTTTTAATCTGAATCTTAAATTCGATTTTGATCTTGTTTGTAAACTTGGTCTTCAATCTTGATATTGTTATTGATATTGATATTGATCTAATAATGATGAAAATTTTGAACTCGATTATGTTCTTTAATTGTTATTAATCTTATTCTCATTCTTAATTATAACATTGATCTTATTCTTGATAATTATGTTCATTTTCATTTTTATCTCAGTTTTGATCTCAGATTTCAGTTTTAATCTTATAATCTTCAATTTTATCTTACTCCTAATATTCATCTTAAACTCTATTTTGATCTATGTGGTAATATTGATTTTCAATCTTCATATTTATATTTATATTTATCATGATCTTTTAATGATGAGTATGTTGATCTTGATTATGATCCATATTTGATGTTTATCATTTTGCAATCTTAATTTAATATTGATTTTGTTAATGATTATGATGTTGATCTTCATTTTACTCATGATTTCAAACTTCATCTTATGATATTTATATTTATCTTCTTTTTAATCTTAATCTTAAACTCGATTTTGATCTTGTTTGTAAACTTGGTCTTCAATCTTGATATTGTTATTGATATTGATATTGATCTAATAATGATGAAAATTTTGAACTCGATTATGTTCTTTAATTGTTATTAATCTTATTCTCATTCTTAATTATCACATTTATCTTATTCTTGATAATTATGTTCATTTTCATTTTTATCTCAGTTTTGATCTCAGATTTCAGTTTTAATCTTATAATCTTCAATTTTATCTTGCTCCTAATATTCATCTTAAACTCGATTTTGATCTATGTGGTAATATTGATTTTCAATCTTGATATTAATATTTATATTTCTCTTGATCTTTTAATGATGAGGATGTTGATCTTGATTAGGATCCATATTTTATGTTTATCATTTTGCAATCTTAATATAATATTGATTTTGTTCATGATTATGATGTTGATCTTCATTTTAATCATTATTTCAAACTTTATCTTATGATATTTATCTTTATCTTCTTTTTAATCTTAATCTTAAACTCGATTTTGATCTTGTTTGTAAACTTGGTCTTCAATCTTGATATTGTTATTGATATTGATATTGATCTAATAATGATGAAAATTTTTAACTCGATTATGATCTTTGATTGTTATTAATCTTTTTCTCATTCTTAATTACAACATTGATCTTATTCTTGATAATTATCTTCATCTTCATTTTGATCTCAGTTTTGATCTCAGATTTCAGTTTGAATCTTATAATCTTCAACTTTATCTTGCTCCTAATATTCATCTTAAACTCGATTTTGATATGTGGTAATATTGATTTTCAATCTTGATATTAATATTTATATTTATCTTGATCTTTTAATGATGAGGATGTTGATCTTGATTATGATCCATATTTGATGTTTATCATTTTGCAATCTTAATATAATATTCATTTTGTTCATGATTATGATGTTGATCTTCATTTTAATCATGATTTCAAACTTCATCTTATGATATTTATCTTTATCTTCTTTTTAATCTGAATCTTAAATTCGATTTTGATCTTGTTTGTAAACTTGGTCTTCAATCTTGATATTGTTATTGATATTGATATTGATCTAATAATGATGAAAATTTTGAACTCGATTATGTTCTTTAATTGTTATTAATCTTATTCTCATTCTTAATTATAACATTGATCTTATTCTTGATAATTATGTTCATTTTCATTTTTATCTCAGTTTTGATCTCAGATTTCAGTTTTAATCTTATAATCTTCAATTTTATCTTACTCCTAATATTCATCTTAAACTCTATTTTGATCTATGTGGTAATATTGATTTTCAATCTTCATATTTATATTTATATTTATCATGATCTTTTAATGATGAGTATGTTGATCTTGATTATGATCCATATTTGATGTTTATCATTTTGCAATCTTAATTTAATATTGATTTTGTTAATGATTATGATGTTGATCTTCATTTTACTCATGATTTCAAACTTCATCTTATGATATTTATCTTTATCTTCTTTTTAATCTTAATCTTAAACTCGATTTTGATCTTGTTTGTAAACTTGGTCTTCAATCTTGATATTGATATTGATCTAATAATGATGAAAATTTTGAACTCGATTATGTTCTTTAATTGTTATTAATCTTATTCTCATTCTTAATTATCACATTTATCTTATTCTTGATAATTATGTTCATTTTCATTTTTATCTCAGTTTTGATCTCAGATTTCAGTTTTAATCTTATAATCTTCAATTTTATCTTGCTCCTAATATTCATCTTAAACTCGATTTTGATCTATGTGGTAATATTGATTTTCAATCTTGATATTAATATTTATATTTCTCTTGATCTTTTAATGATGAGGATGTTGATCTTGATTAGGATCCATATTTGATGTTTATCATTTTGCAATCTTAATATAATATTCATTTTGTTCATGATTATGATGTTGATCTTCATTTTAATCATGATTTCAAACTTCATCTTATGATATTTATCTTTATCTTCTTTTTAATCTGAATCTTAAATTCGATTTTGATCTTGTTTGTAAACTTAGTCTTCAATCTTGATATTGTTATTGATATTGATATTGATCTAATAATGATGAAAATTTTGAACTCGATTATGTTCTTTAATTGTTATTAATCTTATTCTCATTCTTAATTATAACATTGATCTTATTCTTGATAATTATGTTCATTTTCATTTTTATCTTAGTTTTGATCTCAGATTTCAGTTTGAATCTTATAATCTTCAACGCTATCTTGTTCCTAATATTCATCTTAAACTCGATTTTGATCTATGTGGTAATATTGATTTTCAATCTTGATATTAATATTTATATTTATCTGGATCTTTTAATGATGAGGATGTTGATCTTGACTATGATCCATATTTTATGTTTATCATTTTGCAATCTTAATATAATATTGATTTTGTTCATGATTATGATGTTGATCTTCATTTTAATCATGATTTCAAACTTCATCTTATGATATTTATCTTTATCTTCTTTTTAATCTTAATCTTAAACTCGATTTTGATCTTGTTTGTAAAGTTGGTCTTCAATCTTAATATTGTTATTGATATTGATATTGATCTAATAATGATGAAAATTTTGAACTCGATATGTTCTTTAATTGTTATTAATCTTATTCTCATTCTTAATTATAACATTGATCTTATTCTTGATAATTATGTTCATTTTCATTTTGATCTCAGTTTTGATCTCAGATTTCAGTTTGAATCTTATAATCTTCATCTTTATCTTGCTCCTAATATTTATCTTAAACTCGATTTTGATCTCCGTGGTAATATTGATTTTCAATCTTGATATTAATATTTATATTTATCTTGATCTTTTAATGATGAGGATGTTGATCTTGATTATGATCCATATTTGATGTTTATCATTTTGCAATCTTAATATAATATTGATTTTGTTCATGATTATGATGTTGATCTTCATTTTAATCATGATTTCAAACTTCATCTTATGATATTTATCTTTATCTTCTTTTTAATCTGAATCTTAAATTCGATTTTGATCTTGTTTGTAAACTTAGTCTTCAATCTTGATATTGTTATTGATATTGATATTGATCTAATAATGATGAAAATTTTGAACTCGATTATGTTCTTTAATTGTTATTAATCTTATTCTCATTCTTAATTATAACATTGATCTTATTCTTGATAATTATGTTCATTTTCATTTTTATCTTAGTTTTGATCTCAGATTTCAGTTTGAATCTTATAATCTTCAACGCTATCTTGCTCCTAATATTCATCTTAAACTCGATTTTGATCTATGTGGTAATATTGATTTTCAATCTTGATATTAATATTTATATTTCTCTTGATCTTTTAATGATGAGGATGTTGATCTTGACTATGATCCATATTTTATGTTTACCATTTTGCAATCTTAATATAATATTGATTTTGTTCATGATTATGATGTTGATCTTCATTTTAATCATGATTTCAATCTTCATCTTATGATATTCATCTTTATCTTCTTTTTAATCTTAATCTTAAACTCAATTTTGATCTTGTTTGTAAACTTGGTCTTCAATCTTGATATTGTTATTGATATTGATATTGATCTAATAATGATGAAAATTTTGAACTCGATTATGATCTTTGATTGTTATTAATCTTTTTCTCATTCTTAATTACAACATTGATCTTATTCTTGATAATTATCTTCATCTTCATTTTGATCTTAGTTTTGATCTCAGATTTCAGTTTGAATCTTATAATCTTCAACTTTATCTTGCTCCTAATATTTATCTTAAACTCGATTTTGATATATGTGGTAATATTGATTTTCAATCTTGATATTAATATTTATATTTATCTTGATCTTTTAATGATGAGGATGTTGATCTTGATTATGATCCATATTTGATGTTTATCATTTTGCAATCTTAATATAATATTCATTTTGTTCATGATTATGATGTTGATCTTCATTTTAATCATGATTTCAAACTTCATCTTATGATATTTATCTTTATCTTCTTTTTAATCTGAATCTTAAATTCGATTTTGATCTTGTTTGTAAACTTAGTCTTCAATCTTGATATTGTTATTGATATTGATATTGATCTAATAATGATGAAAATTTTGAACTCGATTATGTTCTTTAATTGTTATTAATCTTATTCTCATTCTTAATTATAACATTGATCTTATTCTTGATAATTATGTTCATTTTCATTTTTATCTCAGTTTTGATCTCAGATTTCAGTTTTAATCTTATAATCTTCAATTTTATCTTACTCCTAATATTCATCTTAAACTCTATTTTGATCTATGTGGTAATATTGATTTTCAATCTTCATATTTATATTTATATTTATCATGATCTTTTAATGATGAGTATGTTGATCTTGATTATGATCCATATTTGATGTTTATCATTTTGCAATCTTAATTTAATATTGATTTTGTTTATGATTATGATGTTGATCTTCATTTTACTCATGATTTCAAACTTCATCTTATGATATTTATCTTTATCTTCTTTTTAATCTTAATCTTAAACTCGATTTTGATCTTGTTTGTAAACTTGGTCTTCAATCTTGATATTGTTATTGATATTGATATTGATCTAATAATGATGAAAATTTTGAACTCGATTATGTTCTTTAATTGTTATTAATCTTATTCTCATTCTTAATTATCACATTTATCTTATTCTTGATAATTATGTTCATTTTCATTTTTATCTCAGTTTTGATCTCAGATTTCAGTTTTAATCTTATAATCTTCAATTTTATCTTGCTCCTAATATTCATCTTAAACTCGATTTTGATCTATGTGGTAATATTGATTTTCAATCTTGATATTAATATTTATATTTCTCTTGATCTTTTAATGATGAGGATGTTGATCTTGATTAGGATCCATATTTTATGTTTATCATTTTGCAATCTTAATATAATATTGATTTTGTTCATGATTATGATGTTGATCTTCATTTTAATCATTATTTCAAACTTTATCTTATGATATTTATCTTTATCTTCTTTTTAATCTTAATCTTAAACTCGATTTTGATCTTGTTTGTAAACTTGGTCTTCAATCTTGATATTGTTATTGATATTGATATTGATCTAATAATGATGAAAATTTTTAACTCGATTATGATCTTTGATTGTTATTAATCTTTTTCTCATTCTTAATTACAACATTGATCTTATTCTTGATAATTATCTTCATCTCATTTTGATCTCAGTTTTGATCTCAGATTTCAGTTTGAATCTTATAATCTTCAACTTTATCTTGCTCCTAATATTCATCTTAAACTCGATTTTGATATATGTGGTAATATTGATTTTCAATCTTGATATTAATATTTATATTTATCTTGATCTTTTAATGATGAGGATGTTGATCTTGATTATGATCCATATTTGATGTTTATCATTTTGCAATCTTAATTTAATATTCATTTTGTTCATGATTATGATGTTGATCTTCATTTTAATCATGATTTCAAACTTCATCTTATGATATTTATCTTTATCTTCTTTTTAATCTGAATCTTAAATTCGATTTTGATCTTGTTTGTAAACTTGGTCTTCAATCTTGATATTGTTATTGATATTGATATTGATCTAATAATGATGAAAATTTTGAACTCGATTATGTTCTTTAATTGTTATTAATCTTATTCTCATTCTTAATTATAACATTGATCTTATTCTTGATAATTATGTTCATTTTCATTTTTATCTCAGTTTTGATCTCAGATTTCAGTTTTAATCTTATAATCTTCAATTTTATCTTACTCCTAATATTCATCTTAAACTCTATTTTGATCTATGTGGTAATATTGATTTTCAATCTTCATATTTATATTTATATTTATCATGATCTTTTAATGATGAGTATGTTGATCTTGATTATAATCCATATTTGATGTTTATCATTTTGCAATCTTAATTTAATATTGATTTTGTTTATGATTATGATGTTGATCTTCATTTTACTCATGATTTCAAACTTCATCTTATGATATTTATCTTTATCTTCTTTTTAATCTTAATCTTAAACTCGATTTTGATCTTGTTTGTAAACTTGGTCTTCAATCTTGATATTGTTATTGATATTGATATTGATCTAATAATGATGAAAATTTTGAACTCGATTATGTTCTTTAATTGTTATTAATCTTATTCTCATTCTTAATTATCACAATTATCTTATTCTTGATAATTATGTTCATTTTCATTTTTATCTCAGTTTTGATCTCAGAGTTCAGTTTTAATCTTATAATCTTCAATTTTATCTTGCTCCTAATATTCATCTTAAACTCGATTTTGATCTATGTGGTAATATTGATTTTCAATCTTGATATTAATATTTATATTTCTCTTGATCTTTTAATGATGAGGATGTTGATCTTGATTAGGATCCATATTTTATGTTTATCATTTTGCAATCTTAATATAATATTGATTTTGTTCATGATTATGATGTTGATCTTCATTTTAATCATTATTTCAAACTTTATCTTATGATATTTATCTTTATCTTCTTTTTAATCTTAATCTTAAACTCGATTTTGATCTTGTTTGTAAACTTGGTCTTCAATCTTGATATTGTTATTGATATTGATATTGATCTAATAAATATGAAAATTTTGAACTCGATTATGTTCTTTAATTGTTATTAATCTTATTCTCATTCTTAATTATCACATTTATCTTATTCTTGATAATTATGTTCATTTTCATTTTTATCTCAGTTTTGATCTCAGATTTCAGTTTTAATCTTATAATCTTCAATTTTATCTTGCTCCTAATATTCATCTTAAACTCGATTTTGATCTATGTGGTAATATTGACTTTCAATCTTGATATTAATATTTATATTTCTCTTGATCTTTTCATGATGAGGATGTTGATCTTGATTAGGATCCATATTTTATGTTTATCATTTTGCAATCTTAATATAATATTGATTTTGTTCATGATTATGATGTTGATCTTCATTTTAATCATTATTTCAAACTTTATCTTATGATATTTATCTTTATCTTCTTTTTAATCTTAATCTTAAATTCGATTTTGATCTTGTTTGTAAACTTGGTCTTCAATCTTGATATTGTTATTGATATTGATATTGATCTAATAATGATGAAAATTTTGAACTCGATTATGTTCTTTAATTGTTATTAATCTTATTCTCATTCTTAATTATAACATTGATCTTATTCTTGATAATTATGTTCATTTTCATTTTTATCTCAGTTTTGATCTTAGATTTCAGTTTTAATCTTATAATCTTCAATTTTATCTTACTCCTAATATTCATCTTAAACTCTATTTTGATCTATGTGGTAATATTGATTTTCAATCTTCATATTTATATTTATATTTATCATGATCTTTTAATGATGAGTATGTTGATCTTGATTATGATCCATATTTGATGTTTATCATTTTGCAATCTTAATTTAATATTGATTTTGTTTATGATTATGATGTTGATCTTCATTTTACTCATGATTTCAAACTTCATCTTATGATATTTATATTTATCTTCTTTTTAATCTTAATCTTAATCTCGATTTTGATCTTGTTTGTAAACTTGGTCTTCAATCTTGATATTGTTATTGATATTGATATTGATCTAATAATGATGAAAATTTTGAACTCGATTATGTTCTTTAATTGTTATTAATCTTATTCTCATTCTTAATTATCACATTTATCTTATTCTTGATAATTATGTTCATTTTCATTTTTATCTCAATTTTGATCTCAGATTTCAGTTTTAATCTTATAATCTTCAATTTTATCTTGCTCCTAATATTCATCTTAAACTCGATTTTGATCTATGTGGTAATATTGATTTTCAATCTTGATATTAATACTTATATTTCTCTTGATCTTTTAATGATGAGGATGTTGATCTTGATTAGGATCCATATTTTATGTTTATCATTTTGCAATCTTAATATAATATTGATTTTGTTCATGATTATGATGTTGATCTTCATTTTAATCATTATTTCAAACTTTATCTTATGATATTTATCTTTATCTTCTTTTTAATCTTAATCTTAAACTCGATTTTGATCTTGTTTGTAAACTTGGTCTTCAATCTTGATATTGTTATTGATATTGATATTGATCTAATAAATATGAAAATTTTGAACTCGATTATGTTCTTTAATTGTTATTAATCTTATTCTCATTCTTAATTATAACATTGATCTTATTCTTGATAATTATGTTCATTTTCATTTTTATCTCAGTTTTGATCTCAGAATTCAGTTTTAATCTTATAATCTTCAATTTTATCTTACTCCTAATATTCATCTTAAACTCGATTTTGATATATGTGGTAATATTGATTTTCAATCTTGATATTAATATTTATATTTATCTTGATCTTTTAATGATGAGGATGTTGATCTTGATTATGATCCATATTTGATGTTTATCATTTTGCAATCTTAATTTAATATTCATTTTGTTCATGATTATGATGTTGATCTTCATTTTAATCATGATTTCAAACTTCATCTTATGATATTTATCTTTATCTTCTTTTTAATCTGAATCTTAAATTCGATTTTGATCTTGTTTGTAAACTTGGTCTTCAATCTTGATATTGTTATTGATATTGATATTGATCTAATAATGATGAAAATTTTGAACTCGATTATGTTCTTTAATTGTTATTAATCTTATTCTCATTCTTAATTATCACATTGATCTTATTCTTGATAATTATGTTCATTTTCATTTTTATCTCAGTTTTGATCTCAGATTTCAGTTTTAATCTTATAATCTTCAATTTTATCTTGCTCCTAATATTCATCTTAAACTCGATTTTGATCTATGTGGTAATATTGATTTTCAATCTTGATATTAATATTTATATTTCTCTTGATCTTTTAATGATGAGGATGTTGATCTTGATTAGGATCCATATTTTATGTTTATCATTTTGCAATCTTAATATAATATTGATTTTGTTCATGATTATGATGTTGATCTTCATTTTAATCATTATTTCAAACTTTATCTTATGATATTTATCTTTATCTTATTTTTAATCTTAATCTTAAACTCGATTTTGATCTTGTTTGTAAACTTGGTCTTCAATCTTGATATTGTTATTGATATTGATATTGATCTAATAATGATGAAAATTTTGAACTCGATTATGTTCTTTAATTGTTATTAATCTTATTCTCATTCTTAATTATAACATTGATCTTATTCTTGATAATTATGTTCATTTTCATTTTTATCTTAGTTTTGATCTCAGATTTCAGTTTGAATCTTATAATCTTCAACGCTATCTTGTTCCTAATATTCATCTTAAAATCGATTTTGATCTATGTGGTAATATTGATTTTCAATCTTGATATTAATATTTATATTTATCTGGATCTTTTAATGATGAGGATGTTGATCTTGACTATGATCCATATTTTATGTTTATCATTTTGCAATCTTAATATAATATTGATTTTGTTCATGATTATGATGTTGATCTTCATTTTAATCATGATTTCAAACTTCATCTTATGATATTTATCTTTATCTTCTTTTTAATCTTAATCTTAAACTCGATTTTGATCTTGTTTGTAAAGTTGGTCTTCAATCTTAATATTGTTATTGATATTGATATTGATCTAATAATGATGAAAATTTTGAACTCGATTATGTTCTTTAATTGTTATTAATCTTATTCTCATTCTTAATTATAACATTGATCTTATTCTTGATAATTATGTTCATTTTCATTTTGATCTCAGTTTTGATCTCAGATTTCAGTTTGAATCTTATAATCCTCATCTTTATCTTGCTCCTAATATTTATCTTAAACTCGATTTTGATCTCCGTGGTAATATTGATTTTCAATCTTGATATTAATATTTATATTTATCTTGATCTTTTAATGATGAGGATGTTGATCTTGATTATGATCCATATTTGATGTTTATCATTTTGCAATCTTAATATAATATCGATTTTGTTCATGATTATGATGTTGATCTTCATTTTAATCATGATTTCAAACTTCATCTTATGATATTTATCTTTATCTTCTTTTTAATCTGAATCTTAAATTCGATTTTGATCTTGTTTGTAAACTTAGTCTTCAATCTTGATATTGTTATTGATATTGATATTGATCTAATAATGATGAAAATTTTGAACTCGATTATGTTCTTTAATTGTTATTAATCTTATTCTCATTCTTAATTATAACATTGATCTTATTCTTGATAATTATGTTCATTTTCATTTTTATCTTAGTTTTGATCTCAGATTTCAGTTTGAATCTTATAATCTTCAACGCTATCTTGCTCCTAATATTCATCTTAAACTCGATTTTGATCTATGTGGTAATATTGATTTTCAATCTTGATATTAATATTTATATTTCTCTTGATCTTTTAATGATGAGGATGTTGATCTTGACTATGATCCATATTTTATGTTTACCATTTTGCAATCTTAATATAATATTGATTTTGTTCATGATTATGATGTTGATCTTCATTTTAATCATGATTTCAATCTTCATCTTATGATATTCATCTTTATCTTCTTTTTAATCTTAATCTTAAACTCAATTTTGATCTTGTTTGTAAACTTGGTCTTCAATCTTGATATTGTTATTGATATTGATATTGATCTAATAATGATGAAAATTTTGAACTCGATTATGATCTTTGATTGTTATTAATCTTTTTCTCATTCTTAATTACAACAATGATCTTATTCTTGATAATTATCTTCATCTTCATTTTGATCTTAGTTTTGATCTCAGATTTCAGTTTGAATCTTATAATCTTCATCTTTATCTTGCTCCTAATATTCATCTTAAACTCGATTTTGATCTATGTGGTAATATTGATTTTCAATCTTGATATTAATATTTATATTTCTCTTGATCTTTTAATGATGAGGATGTTGATCTTGACTATGATCCATATTTTATGTTTACCATTTTGCAATCTTAATATAATATTGATTTTGTTCATGATTATGATGTTGATCTTCATTTTAATCATGATTTCAAACTTCATCTTATGATATTTATCTTTATCTTCTTTTTAATCTGAATCTTAAATTCGATTTTGATCTTGTTTGTAAACTTGGTCTTCAATCTTGATATTGTTATTGATATTAATATTGATCTAATAATGATGAAAATTTTGAACTCGATTATGTTCTTTAATTGTTATTAATCTTATTCTCATTCTTAATTATAACATTGATCTTATTCTTGATAATTATGTTCATTTTTATTTTTATCTCAGTTTTGATCTCAGATTTCAGTTTTAATCTTATAATCTTCAATTTTATCTTACTCCTAATATTCATCTTAAACTCTATTTTGATCTATGTGGTAATATTGATTTTCAATCTTCATATTTATATTTATATTTATCATGATCTTTTAATGATGAGTATGTTGATCTTGATTATGATCCATATTTGATGTTTATCATTTTGCAATCTTAATTTAATATTGATTTTGTTTATGATTATGATGTTGATCTTCATTTTACTCATGATTTCAAACTTCATCTTATGATATTTATCTTTATCTTCTTTTTAATCTTAATCTTAAACTCGATTTTGATCTTGTTTGTAAACTTGGTCTTCAATCTTGATATTGTTATTGATATTGATATTGATCTAATAATGATGAAAATTTTGAACTCGATTATGTTCTTTAATTGTTATTAATCTTATTCTCATTCTTAATTATCACATTTATCTTATTCTTGATAATTATGTTCATTTTCATTTTTATCTCAGTTTTGATCTCAGATTTCAGTTTTAATCTTATAATCTTCAATTTTATCTTGCTCCTAATATTCATCTTAAACTCGATTTTGATCTATGTGGTAATATTGATTTTCAATCTTGATATTAATATTTATATTTCTCTTGATCTTTTAATGATGAGGATGTTGATCTTGATTAGGATCCATATTTTATGTTTATCATTTTGCAATCTTAATATAATATTGATTTTGTTCATGATTATGATGTTGATCTTCATTTTAATCATTATTTCAAACTTTATCTTATGATATTTATCTTTATCTTCTTTTTAATCTTAATCTTAAACTAGATTTTGATCTTGTTTGTAAACTTGGTCTTCAATCTTGATATTGTTATTGATATTGATATTGATCTAATAAATATGAAAATTTTGAACTCGATTATGTTCTTTAATTGTTATTAATCTTATTCTCATTCTTAATTATAACATTGATCTTATTCTTGATAATTATGTTCATTTTCATTTTTATCTCAGTTTTGATCTCAGATTTCAGTTTTAATCTCATAATCTTCAATTTTATCTTGCTCCTAATATTCATCTTAAACTCGATTTTGATCTATGTGGTAATATTGATTTTCAATATTGATATTAATATTTAAATTTATCTTCATCTTTTTATGATGAGGATGTTGATCTTGATTATGATCCATATTTTATGTTTATCATTTTGCAATCTTAATATAATATTGATTTTGTTCATGATTATGATGTTGATCTTCATTTTAATCATGATTTCAAACTTCATCTTATGATATTTATCTTTATCTTCTTTTTAATCTTAATCTTAAACTCGATTTTGATCTTGTTTGTAAAGTTGGTCTTCAATCTTAATATTGTTATTGATATTGATATTGATCTAATAATGATGAAAATTTTGAACTCGATTATGTTCTTTAATTGTTATTAATCTTATTCTCATTCTTAATTATAACATTGATCTTATTCTTGATAATTATGTTCATTTTCATTTTTATCTCAGTTTTGATCTCAGATTTCAGTTTGAATCTTATAATCTTCATCTTTATCTTGCTCCTAATATTTATCTTAAACTCGATTTTGATCTCCGTGGTAATATTGATTTTCAATCTTGATATTAATATTTATATTTATCTTGATCTTTTAATGATGAGGATGTTGATCTTGATTATGATCCATATTTGATGTTTATCATTTTGCAATCTTAATATCATATTGATTTTGTTCATGATTATGATGTTGATCTTCATTTTAATCATGATTTCAAACTTCATCTTATGATATTTATCTTTATCTTCTTTTTAATCTTAATCTTAAACTCTATATTGATCTTGTTTGTAAACTTGGTCTTCAATCTTGATATTGTTATTGATATTGATATTGATCTAATAATGATGAAAATTTTGAACTCGATTATGTTCTTTAATTGTTATTAATCTTATTCTCATTCCTAATTATAACATTGATCTTATTCTTGATAATTATGTTCATTTTCATTTTTATCTCAATTTTGATCTCAGATTTCAGTTTGAATCTTATAATCTTCGACGCTATCTTGCTCCTAATATTCATCTTAAACTCGATTTTGATCTTGTTTGTAAAGTTGGTCTTCAATCTTAATATTGTTATTGATATTGATATTGATCTAATAATGATGAAAATTTTGAACTAGATTATGTTCTTTAATTGTTATTAATCTTATTCTCATTCTTAATTATAACATTGATCTTATTCTTGATAATTATGTTCATTTTCATTTTTATCTCAATTTTTATCTCAGATTTCAGTTTGAATCTTATAATCTTCAACGCTATCTTGCTCCTAATGTTCATCTTAAACTCGATTTTGATCTATGTGGTAATATTGATTTTCAATCTTGATATTAATATTTATATTTATCTTGATCTTTTCATGATGAGGATGTTGATCTTGATTATGATCCATATTTGATGTTTATCATTTTGCAATCTTAATATAATATTGATTTTGTTCATGATTATGATGTTGATCTTCATTTTAATCATGATTTCAAACTTCAACTTATGATATTTATCTTTATCTTCTTTTTAATCTTAATCTTAAACTCGATTTTGCTCTTGTTTGTAAACTTGGTCTTCAATCTTGATATTGTTATTGATATTGATATTGATCTAATAATGATGAAAATTTTGAACTCGATTATGTTCTTTAATTGTTATTAATCTTATTCTCATTCTTAATTATAACATTGATCTTATTCTAGATAATTATGTTCATTTTCATTTTGATCTCAGTTTTGATCTCAGATTTCAGTTTGAATCTTATAATCTTCATCTTTATCTTGCTCCTAATATTTATCTTAAACTCGATTTTGATCTCCGTGGTAATATTGATTTTCAATCTTGATATTAATATTTATATTTATCTTGATCTTTTAATGATGAGGATGTTGATCTTGATTATGATCCATATTTGATGTTTATCATTTTGCAATCTTAATATCATATTGATTTTGTTCATGATTATGATGTTGATCTTCATTTTAATCATGATTTCAAACTTCATCTTATGATATTTATCTTTATCTTCTTTTTAATCTTAATCTTAAACTCTATATTGATCTTGTTTGTAAACTTGGTCTTCAATCTTGATATTGTTATTGATATTGATATTGATCTAATAATGATGAAAATTTTGAACTCGATTATGTTCTTTAATTGTTATTAATCTTATTCTCATTCCTAATTATAACATTGATCTTATTCTTGATAATTATGTTCATTTTCATTTTTATCTCAATTTTGATCTCAGATTTCAGTTTGAATCTTATAATCTTCAACGCTATCTTGCTCCTAATATTCATCTTAAACTCGATTTTGATCTTGTTTGTAAAGTTGGTCTTCAATCTTAATATTGTTATTGATATTGATATTGATCTAATAATGATGAATATTTTGAACTCGATTATGTTCTTTAATTCTTATTAATCTTATTCTCATTCTTAATTATAAAATTGATCTTATTCTTGATAATTATGTTCATTTTCATTTTTATCTCAATTTTTATCTCAGATTTCAGTTTGAATCTTATAATCTTCAACGCTATCTTGCTCCTAATATTCATCTTAAACTCGATTTTGATCTATGTGGTAATATTGATTTTCAATCTTGATATTAATATTTATATTTATCTTGATCTTTTAATGATGAGGATGTTGATCTTGATTATGATCCATATTTGATGTTTATCATTTTGCAATCTTAATATAATATTGATTTTGTTCATGATTATGATGTTGATCTTCATTTTAATCATGATTTCAAACTTCAACTTATGATATTTATCTTTATCTTCTTTTTAATCTTAATCTTAAACTCGATATTGATCTTGTTTGTAAACTTGGTCTTCAATCTTGATATTGTTATTGATATTGATATTGATCTAATAATGATGAAAATTTTAAACTCGATTATGTTCTTTAATTGTTATTAATCTTATTCTCATTCTTAATTATAACATTGATCTTATTCTTGATAATTATGTTCATTTTCATTTTTATCTCAGTTTTGATCTCAGATTTCAGTTTGAATCTTATAATCTTCAACTTTATCTTGCTCATAATATTCATCTTAAACTCGATTTTGATCTATGTGGTAATATTGATTTTCAATCTTGATATTAATATTTATATTTATCTTTATCTTTTAATGATGAGGATGTTGATCTTGATTATGATCCATATTTGATGTTTATCATTTTGCAATCTTAATTTAATATTTATTTTGTTCATGATTATGTTGTTGATCTTCATTTTAATCATGATTTCAAACTTCATCTTATGATATTCATCTTTATCTTCTTTTTAATCTTAATCTTAAACTCGATTTTGATCTTGTTTGTAAACTTGGTCTTCACTCTTGATATTGTTATTGATATTGATATTGATCTAATAATGATGAAAATTTTAAACTCGATTATGTTCTTTAATTGTTATTAATCTTATTCTCATTCTTAATTATAAAATTGATCTTATTCTTGATAATTATGTTCATTTTCATTTTTATCTCAGTTTTGATCTCAGATTTCAGTTTGAATCTTATAATCTTCAACTTTATCTTGCTCCTAATATTCATCTTAAACTCGATTTTGATCTATGTGGTAATATTGATTTTCAATCTTGATATTAATATTTATATTTATCTTGATCTTTTAATGATGAGGATGTTGATCTTGATTATGATCCATATTTGATGTTTATAATTTTGCAATCTTAATATAATATTGATTTTGTTCATGATTATGATGTTGATCTTCATTTTAATCATGATTTCAAACTTCAACTTATGATATTTATCTTTATCTTCTTTTTAATCTTAATCTTAAACTCGATATTGATCTTGTTTGTAAACTTGGTCTTCAATCTTGATATTGTTATTGATATTGATATTGATCTAATAATGATGAAAATTTTGAACTCAATTATGTTCTTTAATTGTTATTAATCTTATTCTCATTCTTAATTATAACATTGATCTTATTCTTGATAATTATGTTCATTTTCATTTTTATCTCAGTTTTGATCTCAGATTTCAGTTTGAATCTTATAATCTTCAACGCTATCTTGCTCCTAATATTCATCTTAAACTCGATTTTGATCTATGTGGTAATATTGATTTTCAATCTTGATATTAATATTTATATTTATCTTGATCTTTTAATGATGAGGATGTTGATCTTGACTATGATCCATATTTTATGTTTATCATTTTGCAATCTTAATATAATATTGATTTTGTTCATGATTATGATGTTGATCTTCATTTTAATCATGATTTCAAACTTCATCTTATGATATTTATCTTTATCTTCTTTTTAATCTTAATCTTAAACTCGATTTTGCTCTTGTTTGTAAACTTGGTCTTCAATCTTGATATTGTTATTGATATTGATATTGATCTAATAATGATGAAAATTTTGAACTCGATTATGTTCTTTAATTGTTATTAATCTTATTCTCATTCTTAATTATAACATTGATCTTATTCTTGATAATTCTGTTCATTTTCATTTTGATCTCAGTTTTGATCTCAGATTTCAGTTTGAATCTTATAATCTTCATCTTTATCTTGCTCCTAATATTTATCTTAAACTCGATTTTGATCTCCGTGGTAATATTGATTTTCAATCTTGATATTAATATTTATATTTATCTTGATCTTTTAATGATGAGGATGTTGATCTTGATTATGATCCATATTTGATGTTTATCATTTTGCAATCTTAATATAATATTGATTTTGTTCATGATTATGATGTTGATCTTCATTTTAATCATGATTTCAATCTTCATCTTATGATATTTATCTTTATCTTCTTTTTAATCTTAATCTTAAACTCGATTTTGATCTTGTTTGTAAAGTTGGTCTTCAATCTTAATATTGTTATTGATATTGATATTGATCTAATAATGATGAAAATTTTGAACTCGATTATGTTCTTTAATTGTTATTAATCTTATTCTCATTCTAAATTATAACATTGATCTTATTCTTGATAATTATGTTCATTTTCATTTTTATCTCAGTTTTGATCTCAGATTTCAGTTTGAATCTTATAATCTTCAACTTTATCTTGCTACTAATATTCATCTTAAACTCGATTTTGATATATGTGGTAATATTGATTTTCAATGTTGATATTAATATTTAAATTTATCTTGATCTTTTTATGATGAGGATGTTGATCTTGATTATGATCCATATTTTATGTTTATCATTTTGCAATCTTAATATAATATTGATTTTGTTCATGATTATGATGTTGATCTTCTTTTTAATCATGATTTCAAACTTCAACTTATGATATTTATATTTATCTTCTTTTTAATCTTAATCTTAAACTCTATATTGATCTTGTTTGTAAACTTGGTCTTCAATCTTGATATTGTTATTGATATTGATATTGATCTAATAATGATGAAAATTTTGAACTCGATTATGTTCTTTAATTGTTATTAATCTTATTCTCATTCCTAATTATAACATTGATCTTATTCTTGATAATTATGTTCATTTTCATTTTTATCTCAATTTTGATCTCAGATTTCAGTTTGAATCTTATAATCTTCAACGCTATCTTGCTCCTAATATTCATCTTAAACTCGATTTTGATCTTATTTGTAAAGTTGGTCTTCAATCTTAATATTGTTATTGATATTGATATTGATCTAATAATGATGAATATTTTGAACTCGATTATGTTCTTTAATTGTTATTAATCTTATTCTCATTCTAAATTATAACATTGATCTTATTCTTGATAATTATGTTCATTTTCATTTTTATCTCAATTTTTATCTCAGATTTCAGTTTGAATCTTATAATCTTCAATTTTATCTTGCTCCTAATATTCATCTTAAACTCGATTTTGATCTTGTTTGTAAACTTGGTCTTCAATCTTGATATTGTTATTGATATTGATATTGATCTAATAATGATGAAAATTTTGAACTCAATTATGTTCTTTAATTGTTATTAATCTTATTCTCATTCTTAATTATAACATTGATCTTATTCTTGATAATTATGTTCATTTTCATTTTTATCTCAGTTTTGATCTCAGATTTCAGTTTGAATCTTATAATCTTCAACGCTATCTTGCTCCTAATATTCATCTTAAACTCGATTTTGATCTATGTGGTAATATTGATTTTCAACCTTGATATTAATATTTATATTTATCTTGATCTTTTAATGTTGAGGATGTTGATCTTGACTATGATCCATATTTTATGTTTATCATTTTGCAATCTTAATATAATATTGATTTTGTTCATGATTATGATGTTGATCTTCATTTTAATCATGATTTCAAACTTCATCTTATGATATTTATCTTTATCTTCTTTTTAATCTTAATCTTAAACTCGATTTTGATCTTGTTTGTAAAGTTGGTCTTCAATCTTAATATTGTTATTGATATTGATATTGATCTAATAATGATGAAAATTTTGAACTCGATTATGTTCTTTAATTGTTATTAATCTTATTCTCATTCTAAATTATAACATTGATCTTATTCTTGATAATTATGTTCATTTTCATTTTTATCTCAGTTTTGATCTCAGATTTCAGTTTGAATCTTATAATCTTCAACTTTATCTTGCTACTAATATTCATCTTAAACTCGATTTTGATATATGTGGTAATATTGATTTTCAATGTTGATATTAATATTTCAATTTATCTTGATCTTTTTATGATGAGGATGTTGATCTTGATTATGATCCATATTTTATGTTTATCATTTTGCAATCTTAATATAATATTGATTTTGTTCATGATTATGATGTTGATCTTCATTTTAATCATGATTTCAAACTTCAACTTATGATATTTATCTTTATCTTCTTTTTAATCTTAATCTTAAACTCTATATTGATCTTGTTTGTAAACTTGGTCTTCAATCTTGATATTGTTATTGATATTGATATTGATCTAATAATGATGAAAATTTTGAACTCGATTATGTTCTTTAATTGTTATTAATCTTATTCTCATTCCTAATTATAACATTGATCTTATTCTTGATAATTATGTTCATTTTCATTTTTATCTCAATTTTGATCTCAGATTTCAGTTTGAATCTTATAATCTTCAACGCTATCTTGCTCCTAATATTCATCTTAAACTCGATTTTGATCTTATTTGTAAAGTTGGTCTTCAATCTTAATATTGTTATTGATATTGATATTGATCTAATAATGATGAATATTTTGAACTCGATTATGTTCTTTAATTGTTATTAATCTTATTCTCATTCTTAATTATAACATTGATCTTATTCTTGATAATTATGTTCATTTTCATTTTTATCTCAATTTTTATCTCAGATTTCAGTTTGAATCTTATAATCTTCAACGCTATCTTGCTCCTAATATTCATCTTAAACTCGATTTTGATCTATGTGGTAATATTGATTTTCAATCTTGATATTAATATTTATATTTATCTTGATCTTTTAATGATGAGGATGTTGATCTTGATTATGATCCATATTTTATGTTTATCATTTTGCAATCTTAATATAATATTGATTTTGTTCATGATTATGATGTTGATCTTCATTTTAATCATGATTTCAAACTTCAACTTATGATATTTATCTTTATCTTCTTTTTAATCTTAATCTTAAACTCGATTTTGCTCTTGTTTGTAAACTTGGTCTTCAATCTTGATATTGTTATTGATATTGATATTGATCTAATAATGATGAAAATTTTGAACTCGATTATGTTCTTTAATTGTTATTAATCTTATTCTCATTCTTAATTATAACATTGATCTTATTCTTGATAATTCTGTTCATTTTCATTTTGATCTCAGTTTTGATCTCAGATTTCAGTTTGAATCTTATAATCTTCATCTTTATCTTGCTCCTAATATTTATCTTAAACTCGATTTTGATCTCCGTGGTAATATTGATTTTCAATCTTGATATTAATATTTATATTTATCTTGATCTTTTAATGATGAGGATGTTGATCTTGATTATGATCCATATTTGATGTTTATCATTTTGCAATCTTAATATAATATTGATTTTGTTCATGATTATGATGTTGATCTTCATTTTAATCATGATTTCAAACTTCTACTTATGATATTTATCTTTATCTTCTTTTTAATCTTAATCTTAAACTCGATATTGATCTTGTTTGTAAACTTGGTCTTCAATCTTGATATTGTTATTGATATTGATATTGATCTAATAATGATGAAAATTTTGAACTCAATTATGTTCTTTAATTGTTATTAATCTTATTCTCATTCTTAATTATAACATTGATCTTATTCTTGATAATTATGTTCATTTTCATTTTTATCTCAGTTTTGATCTCAGATTTCAGTTTGAATATTATAATCTTCAACGCTATCTTGCTCCTAATATTCATCTTAAACTCGATTTTGATCTATGTGGTAATATTGATTTTCAATCTTGATATTAATATTTATATTTATCTTGATCTTTTAATGATGAGGATGTTGATCTTGACTATGATCCATATTTTATGTTTATCATTTTGCAATCTTAATATAATATTGATTTTGTTCATGATTATGATGTTGATCTTCATTTTAATCATGATTTCAAACTTTATCTTATGATATTTATCTTTATCTTCTTTTTAATCTTAATCTTAAACTCGATTTTGATCTTGTTTGTAAAGTTGGTCTTCAATCTTAATATTGTTATTGATATTGATATTGATCTAATAATGATGAAAATTTTGAACTCGATTATGTTCTTTAATTGTTATTAATCTTATTCTCATTCTAAATTATAACATTGATCTTATTCTTGATAATTATGTTCATTTTCATTTTTATCTCAGTTTTGATCTCAGATTTCAGTTTGAATCTTATAATCTTCAACTTTATCTTGCTACTAATATTCATCTTAAACTCGATTTTGATATATGTGGTAATATTGATTTTCAATGTTGATATTAATATTTAAATTTATCTTGATCTTTTTATGATGAGGATGTTGATCTTGATTATGATCCATATTTGATGTTTATCATTTTGCAATCTTAATATCATATTGATTTTGTTCATGATTATGATGTTGATCTTCATTTTAATCATGATTTCAAACTTCATCTTATGATATTTATCTTTATCTTCTTTTTAATCTTAATCTTAAACTCTATATTGATATTGTTTGTAAACTTGGCCTTCAATCTTTATATTGTTATTGATATTGATATTGATCTAATAATGATGAAAATTTTGAACTCGATTATGTTCTTTAATTGTTATTAATCTTATTCTCATTCCTAATTATAACATTGATCTTATTCTTGATAATTATCTTCATTTTCATTTTTATCTCAATTTTGATCTCAGATTTCAGTTTGAATCTTATAATCTTCAACGCTATCTTGCTCCTAATATTCATCTTAAACTCGATTTTGATCTTGTTTGTAAAGTTGGTCTTCAATCTTAATATTGTTATTGATATTGATATTGATCTAATAATGATGAAAATTTTGAACTCGATTATGTTCTTTAATTGTTATTAATCTTATTCTCATTCTTAATTATAACATTGATCTTATTCTTGATAATTATGTTCATTTTCATTTTTATCTCAATTTTTATCTCAGATTTCAGTTTGAATCTTATAATCTACAACGCTATCTTGCTCCTAATATTCATCTTAAACTCGATTTTGATCTATGTGGTAATATTGATTTTCAATCTTGATATTAATATTTATATTTATCTTGATCTTTTAATGATGAGGATGTTGATCTTGATTATGATCCATATTTGATGTTTATCATTTTGCAATCTTAATATAATATTGATTTTGTTCATGATTATGATGTTGATCTTCATTTTAATCATGATTTCAAACTTCAACTTATGATATTTATCTTTATCTTCTTTTTAATCTTAATCTTAAACTCGATTTTGCTCTTGTTTGTAAACTTGGTCTTCAATCTTGATATTGTTATTGATATTGATATTGATCTAATAATGATGAAAATTTTGAACTCGATTATGTTCTTTAATTGTTATTAATCTTATTCTCATTCTTAATTATAACATTGATCTTATTCTTGATAATTATGTTCATTTTCATTTTGATCTCAGTTTTGATCTCAGATTTCAGTTTGAATCTTATAATCTTCATCTTTATCTTGCTCCTAATATTTATCTTAAACTCGATTTTGATCTCCGTGGTAATATTGATTTTCAATCTTGATATTAATATTTATATTTATCTTGATCTTTTAATGATGAGGATGTTGATCTTGATTATGATCCATATTTGATGTTTATCATTTTGCAATCTTAATATCATATTGATTTTGTTCATGATTATGATGTTGATCTTCATTTTAATCATGATTTCAAACTTCATCTTATGATATTTATCTTTATCTTCTTTTTAATCTTAATCTTAAACTCTATATTGATCTTGTTTGTAAACTTGGTCTTCAATCTTTATATTGTTATTGATATTGATATTGATCTAATAATGATGAAAATTTTGAACTCGATTATGTTCTTTAATTGTTATTAATCTTATTCTCATTCCTAATTATAACATTGATCTTATTCTTGATAATTATGTTCATTTTCATTTTTATCTCAATTTTGATCTCAGATTTCAGTTTGAATCTTATAATCTTCAACGCTATCTTACTCCTAATATTCATCTTAAACTCGATTTTGATCTTGTTTGTAAAGTTGGTCTCCAATCTTAATATTGTTATTGATATTGATATTGATCTAATAATGATGAAAATTTTGAACTCGATTATGTTCTTTAATTGTTATTAATCTTATTCTCATTCTTAATTATAACATTGATCTTATTCTTGATAATTATGTTCATTTTCATTTTTATCTCAATTTTTATCTCAGATTTCAGTTTGAATCTTATAATCTTCAACGCTATCTTGCTCTTAATTTCATCTTAAACTCGATTTTGATCTATGTGGTAATATTGATTTTCAATCTTGATATTAATATTTATATTTATCTTGATCTTTTAATGATGAGGATGTTGATCTTGATTATGATCCATATTTGATGTTTATCATTTTGCAATCTTAATATAATATTGATTTTGTTCATGATTATGATGTTGATCTTCATTTTAATCATGATTTCAAACTTCAACTTATGATATTTATCTTTATCTTCTTTTTAATCTTAATCTAGAAACTCGATATTGATCTTATTTGTAAACTTGGTCTTCAATCTTGATATTGTTATTGATATTGATATTGATCTAATAATGATGAAAATTTTGAACTCGATTATGTTCTTTAATTGTTATTAATCTTATTCTCATTCTTAATTATAACATTGATCTTATTCTTGATAATTATGTTCATTTTCATTTTTATCTCAGTTTTGATCTTAGATTTCAGTTTGAATCTTATAATCTTCAACGCTATCTTGCTCCTAATATTCATCTTAAACTCGATTTTGATCTTGTTTGTAAAGTTGGTCTTCAATCTTAATATTGTTATTGATATTGATATTGATCTTTTAATGATAAGGATGTTGATCTTGACTATGATCCATATTTAATGTTTATCATTTTGCAATCTTAATATAATATTGATTTTGTTCATGATTATGATGTTGATCTTCATTTTAATCATGATTTCAAACTTCATCTTATGATATTTATCTTTATCTTCTTTTTAATCTTAATCTTAAACTCGATTTTGATCTTGTTTGTAAAGTTGGTCTTCAATCTTAATATTGTTATTGATATTGATATTGATCTAATAATGATGAAAATTTTGAACTCGATTATGTTCTTTAATTATTATTAATCTTATTCTCATTCTAAATTATAACATTGATCTTATTCTTGATAATTATGTTCATTTTCATTTTTATCTCAGTTTTGATCTCAGATTTCAGTTTGAATCTTATAATCTTCAACTTTATCTTGCTACTAATATTCATCTTAAACTCGATTTTGATATATGTGGTAATATTGATTTTCAATGTTGATATTAATATTTAAATTTATCTTGATCTTTTTATGATGAGGATGTTGATCTTGATTATGATCCATATTTTATGTTTATCATTTTGCAATCTTAATATAATATTGATTTTGTTCATGATTATGATGTTGATCTTCATTTTAATCATGATTTCAAACTTCATCTTATGATATTTATCTTTATCTTCTTTTTAATCTTAATCTTAAACTCTATATTGATCTTGTTTGTAAACTTGGTCTTCAATCTTTATATTGTTATTGATATTGATATTGATCTAATAATGATGAAAATTTTGAACTCGATTATGTTCTTTAATTGTTATTAATCTTATTCTCATTCCTAATTATAACATTGATCTTATTCTTGATAATTATGTTCATTTTCATTTTTATCTCAATTTTGATCTCAGATTTCAGTTTGAATCTTATAATCTTCAACGCTATCTTACTCCTAATATTCATCTTAAACTCGATTTTGATCTTGTTTGTAAAGTTGGTCTTCAATCTTAATATTGTTATTGATATTGATATTGATCTAATAATGATGAAAATTTTGAACTCGATTATGTTCTTTAATTGTTATTAATCTTATTCTCATTCTTAATTATAACATTGATCTTATTCTTGATAATTATGTTCATTTTCATTTTTATCTCAATTTTTATCTCAGATTTCAGTTTGAATCTTATAATCTTCAACGCTATCTTGCTCTTAATTTCATCTTAAACTCGATTTTGATCTATGTGGTAATATTGATTTTCAATCTTGATATTAATATTTATATTTATCTTGATCTTTTAATGATGAGGATGTTGATCTTGATTATGATCCATATTTTATGTTTATCATTTTGCAATCTTAATATAATATTGATTTTGTTCATGATTATGATGTTGATCTTCATTTTAATCATGATTTCAAACTTCATCTTATGATATTTATCTTTATCTTCTTTTTAATCTTAATCTTAAACTCGATTTTGCTCTTGTTTGTAAACTTGGTCTTCAATCTTGATATTGTTATTGATATTGATATTGATCTAATAATGATGAAAATTTTGAACTCAATTATGTTCTTTAATTGTTATTAATCTTATTCTCATTCTTAATTATAACATTGATCTTATTCTTGATAATTATGTTCATTTTCATTTTTATCTCAGTTTTGATCTCAGATTTCAGTTTGAATCTTATAATCTTCAACGCTATCTTGCTCCTAATATTCATCTTAAACTCGATTTTGATCTATGTGGTAATATTGATTTTCAATCTTGATATTAATATTTATATTTATCTTGATCTTTTAATGATGAGGATGTTGATCTTGACTATGATCCATATTTTATGTTTATCATTTTGCAATCTTAATATAATATTGATTTTGTTCATGATTATGATGTTGATCTTCATTTTAATCATGATTTCAATCTTCATCTTATGATATTTATCTTTATCTTCTTTTTAATCTTAATCTTAAACTCGATTTTGATCTTGTTTGTAAAGTTGGTCTTCAATCTTAATATTGTTATTGATATTGATATTGATCTAATAATGATGAAAATTTTGAACTCGATTATGTTCTTTAATTGTTATTAATCTTATTCTCATTCTAAATTATAACATTGATCTTATTCTTGATAATTATGTTCATTTTCATTTTTATCTCAGTTTTGATCTCAGATTTCAGTTTGAATCTTATAATCTTCATCTTTATCTTGCTCCTAATATTTATCTTAAACTCGATTTTGATCTCCGTGGTAATATTGATTTTCAATCTTGATATTAATATTTATATTTATCTTGATCTTTTAATGATGAGGATGTTGATCTTGATTATGATCCATATTTGATGTTTATCATTTTGCAATCTTAATATCATATTGATTTTGTTCATGATTATGATGTTGATCTTCATTTTAATCATGATTTCAAACTTCATCTTATGATATTTATCTTTATCTTCTTTTTAATCTTAATCTTAAACTCTATATTGATCTTGTTTGTAAACTTGGTCTTCAATCTTGATATTGTTATTGATATTGATATTGATCTAATAATGATGAAAATTTTGAACTCGATTATGTTCTTTAATTGTTATTAATCTTATTCTCATTCTTAATTATAACATTGATCTTATTCTTGATAATTATGTTCATTTTCATTTTTATCTCAGTTTTGATCTTAGATTTCAGTTTGAATCTTATAATCTTCAACGCTATCTTGCTCCTAATATTCATCTTAAACTCGATTTTGATCTTGTTTGTAAAGTTGGTCTTCAATCTTAATATTGTTATTGATATTGATATTGATCTTTTAATGATAAGGATGTTGATCTTGACTATGATCCATATTTAATGTTTATCATTTTGCAATCTTAATATAATATTGATTTTGTTCATGATTATGATGTTGATCTTCATTTTAATCATGATTTCAAACTTCATCTTATGATATTTATCTTTATCTTCTTTTTAATCTTAATCTTAAACTCGATTTTGATCTTGTTTGTAAAGTTGGTCTTCAATCTTAATATTGTTATTGATATTGATATTGATCTAATAATGATGAAAATTTTGAACTCGATTATGTTCTTTAATTATTATTAATCTTATTCTCATTCTAAATTATAACATTGATCTTATTCTTGATAATTATGTTCATTTTCATTTTTATCTCAGTTTTGATCTCAGATTTCAGTTTGAATCTTATAATCTTCAACTTTATCTTGCTACTAATATTCATCTTAAACTCGATTTTGATATATGTGGTAATATTGATTTTCAATGTTGATATTAATATTTAAATTTATCTTGATCTTTTTATGATGAGGATGTTGATCTTGATTATGATCCATATTTTATGTTTATCATTTTGCAATCTTAATATAATATTGATTTTGTTCATGATTATGATGTTGATCTTCATTTTAATCATGATTTCAAACTTCATCTTATGATATTTATCTTTATCTTCTTTTTAATCTTAATCTTAAACTCTATATTGATCTTGTTTGTAAACTTGGTCTTCAATCTTTATATTGTTATTGATATTGATATTGATCTAATAATGATGAAAATTTTGAACTCGATTATGTTCTTTAATTGTTATTAATCTTATTCTCATTCCTAATTATAACATTGATCTTATTCTTGATAATTATGTTCATTTTCATTTTTATCTCAATTTTGATCTCAGATTTCAGTTTGAATCTTATAATCTTCAACGCTATCTTACTCCTAATATTCATCTTAAACTCGATTTTGATCTTGTTTGTAAAGTTGGTCTTCAATCTTAATATTGTTATTGATATTGATATTGATCTAATAATGATGAAAATTTTGAACTCGATTATGTTCTTTAATTGTTATTAATCTTATTCTCATTCTTAATTATAACATTGATCTTATTCTTGATAATTATGTTCATTTTCATTTTTATCTCAATTTTTATCTCAGATTTCAGTTTGAATCTTATAATCTTCAACGCTATCTTGCTCTTAATTTCATCTTAAACTCGATTTTGATCTATGTGGTAATATTGATTTTCAATCTTGATATTAATATTTATATTTATCTTGATCTTTTAATGATGAGGATGTTGATCTTGATTATGATCCATATTTGATGTTTATCATTTTGCAATCTTAATATAATATTGATTTTGTTCATGATTATGATGTTGATCTTCATTTTAATCATGATTTCAAACTTCAACTTATGATATTTATCTTTATCTTCTTTTTAATCTTAATCTTAAACTCGATATTGATCTTATTTGTAAACTTGGTCTTCAATCTTGATATTGTTATTGATATTGATATTGATCTAATAATGATGAAAATTTTGAACTCGATTATGTTCTTTAATTGTTATTAATCTTATTCTCATTCTTAATTATAACATTGATCTTATTCTTGATAATTATGTTCATTTTCATTTTTATCTCAGTTTTGATCTTAGATTTCAGTTTGAATCTTATAATCTTCAACGCTATCTTGCTCCTAATATTCATCTTAAACTCGATTTTGATCTTGTTTGTAAAGTTGGTCTTCAATCTTAATATTGTTATTGATATTGATATTGATCTTTTAATGATAAGGATGTTGATCTTGACTATGATCCATATTTAATGTTTATCATTTTGCAATCTTAATATAATATTGATTTTGTTCATGATTATGATGTTGATCTTCATTTTAATCATGATTTCAAACTTCATCTTATGATATTTATCTTTATCTTCTTTTTAATCTTAATCTTAAACTCGATTTTGATCTTGTTTGTAAAGTTGGTCTTCAATCTTAATATTGTTATTGATATTGATATTGATCTAATAATGATGAAAATTTTGAACTCGATTATGTTCTTTAATTATTATTAATCTTATTCTCATTCTAAATTATAACATTGATCTTATTCTTGATAATTATGTTCATTTTCATTTTTATCTCAGTTTTGATCTCAGATTTCAGTTTGAATCTTATAATCTTCAACTTTATCTTGCTACTAATATTCATCTTAAACTCGATTTTGATATATGTGGTAATATTGATTTTCAATGTTGATATTAATATTTAAATTTATCTTGATCTTTTTATGATGAGGATGTTGATCTTGATTATGATCCATATTTTATGTTTATCATTTTGCAATCTTAATATAATATTGATTTTGTTCATGATTATGATGTTGATCTTCATTTTAATCATGATTTCAAACTTCATCTTATGATATTTATCTTTATCTTCTTTTTAATCTTAATCTTAAACTCTATATTGATCTTGTTTGTAAACTTGGTCTTCAATCTTTATATTGTTATTGATATTGATATTGATCTAATAATGATGAAAATTTTGAACTCGATTATGTTCTTTAATTGTTATTAATCTTATTCTCATTCCTAATTATAACATTGATCTTATTCTTGATAATTATGTTCATTTTCATTTTTATCTCAATTTTGATCTCAGATTTCAGTTTGAATCTTATAATCTTCAACGCTATCTTACTCCTAATATTCATCTTAAACTCGATTTTGATCTTGTTTGTAAAGTTGGTCTTCAATCTTAATATTGTTATTGATATTGATATTGATCTAATAATGATGAAAATTTTGAACTCGATTATGTTCTTTAATTGTTATTAATCTTATTCTCATTCTTAATTATAACATTGATCTTATTCTTGATAATTATGTTCATTTTCATTTTTATCTCAATTTTTATCTCAGATTTCAGTTTGAATCTTATAATCTTCAACGCTATCTTGCTCTTAATTTCATCTTAAACTCGATTTTGATCTATGTGGTAATATTGATTTTCAATCTTGATATTAATATTTATATTTATCTTGATCTTTTAATGATGAGGATGTTGATCTTGATTATGATCCATATTTTATGTTTATCATTTTGCAATCTTAATATAATATTGATTTTGTTCATGATTATGATGTTGATCTTCATTTTAATCATGATTTCAAACTTCATCTTATGATATTTATCTTTATCTTCTTTTTAATCTTAATCTTAAACTCGATTTTGCTCTTGTTTGTAAACTTGGTCTTCAATCTTGATATTGTTATTGATATTGATATTGATCTAATAATGATGAAAATTTTGAACTCAATTATGTTCTTTAATTGTTATTAATCTTATTCTCATTCTTAATTATAACATTGATCTTATTCTTGATAATTATGTTCATTTTCATTTTTATCTCAGTTTTGATCTCAGATTTCAGTTTGAATCTTATAATCTTCAACGCTATCTTGCTCCTAATATTCATCTTAAACTCGATTTTGATCTATGTGGTAATATTGATTTTCAATCTTGATATTAATATTTATATTTATCTTGATCTTTTAATGATGAGGATGTTGATCTTGACTATGATCCATATTTTATGTTTATCATTTTGCAATCTTAATATAATATTGATTTTGTTCATGATTATGATGTTGATCTTCATTTTAATCATGATTTCAATCTTCATCTTATGATATTTATCTTTATCTTCTTTTTAATCTTAATCTTAAACTCGATTTTGATCTTGTTTGTAAAGTTGGTCTTCAATCTTAATATTGTTATTGATATTGATATTGATCTAATAATGATGAAAATTTTGAACTCGATTATGTTCTTTAATTGTTATTAATCTTATTCTCATTCTAAATTATAACATTGATCTTATTCTTGATAATTATGTTCATTTTCATTTTTATCTCAGTTTTGATCTCAGATTTCAGTTTGAATCTTATAATCTTCAACTTTATCTTGCTACTAATATTCATCTTAAACTCGATTTTGATATATGTGGTAATATTGATTTTCAATGTTGATATTAATATTTAAATTTATCTTGATCTTTTTATGATGAGGATGTTGATCTTGATTATGATCCATATTTTATGTTTATCATTTTGCAATCTTAATATAATATTGATTTTGTTCATGATTATGATGTTGATCTTCATTTTAATCATGATTTCAAACTTCAACTTATGATATTTATATTTATCTTCTTTTTAATCTTAATCTTAAACTCTGTATTGATCTTGTTTGTAAACTTGGTCTTCAATCTTGATATTGTTATTGATATTGATATTGATCTAATAATGATGAAAATTTTGAACTCGATTATGTTCTTTAATTGTTATTAATCTTATTCTCATTCCTAATTATAACATTGATCTTATTCTTGATAATTATGTTCATTTTCATTTTTATCTCAATTTTGATCTCAGATTTCAGTTTGAATCTTATAATCTTCAACGCTATCTTGCTCCTAATATTCATCTTAAACTCGATTTTGATCTTATTTGTAAAGTTGGTCTTCAATCTTAATATTGTTATTGATATTGATATTGATCTAATAATGATGAATATTTTGAACTCGATTATGTTCTTTAATTGTTATTAATCTTATTCTCATTCTTAATTATAACATTGATCTTATTCTTGATAATTATGTTCATTTTCATTTTTATCTCAATTTTTATCTCAGATTTCAGTTTGAATCTTATAATCTTCAATTTTATCTTGCTCCTAATATTCATCTTAAACTCGATTTTGATCTTGTTTGTAAACTTGGTCTTCAATCTTGATATTGTTATTGATATTGATATTGATCTAATAATGATGAAAATTTTGAACTCAATTATGTTCTTTAATTGTTATTAATCTTATTCTCATTCTTAATTATAACATTGATCTTATTCTTGATAATTATGTTCATTTTCATTTTTATCTCAGTTTTGATCTCAGATTTCAGTTTGAATCTTATAATCTTCAACGCTATCTTGCTCCTAATATTCATCTTAAACTCGATTTTGATCTATGTGGTAATATTGATTTTCAACCTTGATATTAATATTTATATTTATCTTGATCTTTTAATGTTGAGGATGTTGATCTTGACTATGATCCATATTTTATGTTTATCATTTTGCAATCTTAATATAATATTGATTTTGTTCATGATTATGATGTTGATCTTCATTTTAATCATGATTTCAAACTTCATCTTATGATATTTATCTTTATCTTCTTTTTAATCTTAATCTTAAACTCGATTTTGATCTTGTTTGTAAAGTTGGTCTTCAATCTTAATATTGTTATTGATATTGATATTGATCTAATAATGATGAAAATTTTGAACTCGATTATGTTCTTTAATTGTTATTAATCTTATTCTCATTCTAAATTATAACATTGATCTTATTCTTGATAATTATGTTCATTTTCATTTTTATCTCAGTTTTGATCTCAGATTTCAGTTTGAATCTTATAATTTTCAACTTTATCTTGCTACTAATATTCATCTTAAACTCGATTTTGATATATGTGGTAATATTGATTTTCAATGTTGATATTAATATTTCAATTTATCTTGATCTTTTTATGATGAGGATGTTGATCTTGATTATGATCCATATTTTATGTTTATCATTTTGCAATCTTAATATAATATTGATTTTGTTCATGATTATGATGTTGATCTTCATTTTAATCATGATTTCAAACTTCAACTTATGATATTTATCTTTATCTTCTTTTTAATCTTAATCTTAAACTCTATATTGATCTTGTTTGTAAACTTGGTCTTCAATCTTGATATTGTTATTGATATTGATATTGATCTAATAATGATGAAAATTTTGAACTCGATTATGTTCTTTAATTGTTATTAATCTTATTCTCATTCCTAATTATAACATTGATCTTATTCTTGATAATTATGTTCATTTTCATTTTTATCTCAATTTTGATCTCAGATTTCAGTTTGAATCTTATAATCTTCAACGCTATCTTGCTCCTAATATTCATCTTAAACTCGATTTTGATCTTATTTGTAAAGTTGGTCTTCAATCTTAATATTGTTATTGATATTGATATTGATCTAATAATGATGAATATTTTGAACTCGATTATGTTCTTTAATTGTTATTAATCTTATTCTCATTCTTAATTATAACATTGATCTTATTCTTGATAATTATGTTCATTTTCATTTTTATCTCAATTTTTATCTCAGATTTCAGTTTGAATCTTATAATCTTCAACGCTATCTTGCTCCTAATATTCATCTTAAACTCGATTTTGATCTATGTGGTAATATTGATTTTCAATCTTGATATTAATATTTATATTTATCTTGATCTTTTAATGATGAGGATGTTGATCTTGATTATGATCCATATTTTATGTTTATCATTTTGCAATCTTAATATAATATTGATTTTGTTCATGATTATGATGTTGATCTTCATTTTAATCATGATTTCAAACTTCAACTTATGATATTTATCTTTATCTTCTTTTTAATCTTAATCTTAAACTCGATTTTGCTCTTGTTTGTAAACTTGGTCTTCAATCTTGATATTGTTATTGATATTGATATTGATCTAATAATGATGAAAATTTTGAACTCGATTATGTTCTTTAATTGTTATTAATCTTATTCTCATTCTTAATTATAACATTGATCTTATTCTTGATAATTCTGTTCATTTTCATTTTGATCTCAGTTTTGATCTCAGATTTCAGTTTGAATCTTATAATCTTCATCTTTATCTTGCTCCTAATATTTATCTTAAACTCGATTTTGATCTCCGTGGTAATATTGATTTTCAATCTTGATATTAATATTTATATTTATCTTGATCTTTTAATGATGAGGATGTTGATCTTGATTATGATCCATATTTGATGTTTATCATTTTGCAATCTTAATATAATATTGATTTTGTTCATGATTATGATGTTGATCTTCATTTTAATCATGATTTCAAACTTCTACTTATGATATTTATCTTTATCTTCTTTTTAATCTTAATCTTAAACTCGATATTGATCTTGTTTGTAAACTTGGTCTTCAATCTTGATATTGTTATTGATATTGATATTGATCTAATAATGATGAAAATTTTGAACTCAATTATGTTCTTTAATTGTTATTAATCTTATTCTCATTCTTAATTATAACATTGATCTTATTCTTGATAATTATGTTCATTTTCATTTTTATCTCAGTTTTGATCTCAGATTTCAGTTTGAATCTTATAATCTTCAACGCTATCTTGCTCCTAATATTTATCTTAAACTCGATTTTGATCTATGTGGTAATATTGATTTTCAATCTTGATATTAATATTTATATTTATCTTGATCTTTTAATGATGAGGATGTTGATCTTGACTATGATCCATATTTTATGTTTATCATTTTGCAATCTTAATATAATATTGATTTTGTTCATGATTATGATGTTGATCTTCATTTTAATCATGATTTCAAACTTTATCTTATGATATTTATCTTTATCTTCTTTTTAATCTTAATCTTAAACTCGATTTTGATCTTGTTTGTAAAGTTGGTCTTCAATCTTAATATTGTTATTGATATTGATATTGATCTAATAATGATGAAAATTTTGAACTCGATTATGTTCTTTAATTGTTATTAATCTTATTCTCATTCTAAATTATAACATTGATCTTATTCTTGATAATTATGTTCATTTTCATTTTTATCTCAGTTTTGATCTCAGATTTCAGTTTGAATCTTATAATCTTCAACTTTATCTTGCTACTAATATTCATCTTAAACTCGATTTTGATATATGTGGTAATATTGATTTTCAATGTTGATATTAATATTTAAATTTATCTTGATCTTTTTATGATGAGGATGTTGATCTTGATTATGATCCATATTTGATGTTTATCATTTTGCAATCTTAATATCATATTGATTTTGTTCATGATTATGATGTTGATCTTCATTTTAATCATGATTTCAAACTTCATCTTATGATATTTACCTTTATCTTCTTTTTAATCTTAATCTTAAACTCTATATTGATATTGTTTGTAAACTTGGCCTTCAATCTTTATATTGTTATTGATATTGATATTGATCTAATAATGATGAAAATTTTGAACTCGATTATGTTCTTTAATTGTTATTAATCTTATTCTCATTCCTAATTATAACATTGATCTTATTCTTGATAATTATCTTCATTTTCATTTTTATCTCAATTTTGATCTCAGATTTCAGTTTGAATCTTATAATCTTCAACGCTATCTTGCTCCTAATATTCATCTTAAACTCGATTTTGATCTTGTTTGTAAAGTTGGTCTTCAATCTTAATATTGTTATTGATATTGATATTGATCTAATAATGATGAAAATTTTGAACTCGATTATGTTCTTTAATTGTTATTAATCTTATTCTCATTCTTAATTATAACATTGATCTTATTCTTGATAATTATGTTCATTTTCATTTTTATCTCAATTTTTATCTCAGATTTCAGTTTGAATCTTATAATCTTCAACGCTATCTTGCTCCTAATATTCATCTTAAACTCGATTTTGATCTATGTGGTAATATTGATTTTCAATCTTGATATTAATATTTATATTTATCTTGATCTTTTAATGATGAGGATGTTGATCTTGATTATGATCCATATTTGATGTTTATCATTTTGCAATCTTAATATAATATTGATTTTGTTCATGATTATGATGTTGATCTTCATTTTAATCATGATTTCAAACTTCAACTTATGATATTTATCTTTATCTTCTTTTTAATCTTAATCTTAAACTCGATTTTGCTCTTGTTTGTAAACTTGGTCTTCAATCTTGATATTGTTATTGATATTGATATTGATCTAATAATGATGAAAATTTTGAACTCGATTATGTTCTTTAATTGTTATTAATCTTATTCTCATTCTTAATTATAACATTGATCTTATTCTTGATAATTATGTTCATTTTCATTTTGATCTCAGTTTTGATCTCAGATTTCAGTTTGAATCTTATAATCTTCATCTTTATCTTGCTCCTAATATTTATCTTAAACTCGATTTTGATCTCCGTGGTAATATTGATTTTCAATCTTGATATTAATATTTATATTTATCTTGATCTTTTAATGATGAGGATGTTGATCTTGATTATGATCCATATTTGATGTTTATCATTTTGCAATCTTAATATCATATTGATTTTGTTCATGATTATGATGTTGATCTTCATTTTAATCATGATTTCAAACTTCATCTTATGATATTTATCTTTATCTTCTTTTTAATCTTAATCTTAAACTCTATATTGATCTTGTTTGTAAACTTGGTCTTCAATCTTGATATTGTTATTGATATTGATATTGATCTAATAATGATGAAAATTTTGAACTCGATTATGTTCTTTAATTGTTATTAATCTTATTCTCATTCCTAATTATAACATTGATCTTATTCTTGATAATTATGTTCATTTTCATTTTTATCTCAATTTTGATCTCAGATTTCAGTTTGAATCTTATAATCTTCAACGCTATCTTACTCCTAATATTCATCTTAAACTCGATTTTGATCTTGTTTGTAAAGTTGGTCTTCAATCTTAATATTGTTATTGATATTGATATTGATCTAATAATGATGAAAATTTTGAACTCGATTATGTTCTTTAATTGTTATTAATCTTATTCTCATTCTTAATTATAACATTGATCTTATTCTTGATAATTATGTTCATTTTCATTTTTATCTCAATTTTTATCTCAGATTTCAGTTTGAATCTTATAATCTTCAACGCTATCTTGCTCTTAATTTCATCTTAAACTCGATTTTGATCTATGTGGTAATATTGATTTTCAATCTTGATATTAATATTAATATTTATCTTGATCTTTTAATGATGAGGATGTTGATCTTGATTATGATCCATATTTGATGTTTATCATTTTGCAATCTTAATATAATATTGATTTTGTTCATGATTATGATGTTGATCTTCATTTTAATCATGATTTCAAACTTCATCTTATGATATTTATCTTTATCTTATTTTTAATCTTAATCTTAAACTCTATATTGATCTTGTTTGTAAACTTGGTCTTCAATCTTGATATTGTTATTGATATTGATATTGATCTAATAATGATGAAAATTTTGAACTCGATTATGTTCTTTAATTGTTATTAATCTTATTCTCATTCTTAATTATAACATTGATCTTATTCTTGATAATTATGTTCATTTTCATTTTTATCTCAGTTTTGATCTTAGATTTCAGTTTGAATCTTATAATCTTCAACGCTATCTTGCTCCTAATATTCATCTTAAACTCGATTTTGATCTATGTGGTAATATTGATTTTCAATCTTGATATTAATATTTATATTTATCTTGATCTTTTAATGATAAGGATGTTGATCTTGACTATGATCCATATTTTATGTTTATCATTTTGCAATCTTAATATAATATTGATTTTGTTCATGATTATGATGTTGATCTTCATTTTAATCATGATTTCAAACTTCATCTTATGATATTTATCTTTATCTTCTTTTTAATCTTAATCTTAAACTCGATTTTGATCTTGTTTGTAAAGTTGGTCTTCAATCTTAATATTGTTATTGATATTGATATTGATCTAATAATGATGAAAATTTTGAACTCGATTATGTTCTTTAATTGTTATTAATCTTATTCTCATTCTTAATTATAACATTGATCTTATTCTTGATAATTATGTTCATTTTCATTTTTATCTCAGTTTTGATCTCAGATTTCAGTTTGAATTTTATAATCTTCAACTTTATCTTGCTCCTAATATTCATCTTAAACTCGATTTTGATATATGTGGTAATATTGATTTTCAATCTTGATATTAATATTTATATTTATCAAGATTGAAGACCAAGTTTACAAACAAGATCAAAATCGAGTTTAAGATTAAGATTAAAAAGAAGATAAAGATAAATATCATAAGATGAAGTTTGAAATCATGATTAAAATGAAGATCAACATCATAATCATGAACAAAATCAATATTAAATTAAGATTGCAAAATTTTAAACATCAAATATGGATCATAATCAAGATCAACATCCTCATCATTAAAAGATCAAGATAAATATAAATATTAATATCAAGATTGAAAATCAATATTACCACGGAGATCAAAATCGAGTTTAAGATGAATATTAGGAGCAAGATAAAGATGAAGATTATAAGATTAAAACTGAAATCTGAGATCAAAACTGAGATCAAAATGAAGATGAAGATAATTATCAAGAATAAGATCAATGTTGTAATTAAGAATGAGAATAAGATTAATAACAATCAAAGATCATAATCGAGTTAAAAATTTTCATCTTTATTAGATCAATATCAATATCAATAACAATATCAAGATTGAAGACCAAGTTTACAAACAAGATCAAAATCGAGTTTAAGATTAAGATTAAAAAGAAGATAAAGATAAATATCATAAGATGAAGTTCGAAATCATGATTAAAATGAAGATCAACATCATAATCATGAACAAAATCAATATTAAGTTAAGATTGCAAAAGGATAAACATCAAATATGGATCATAATCAGGATCAACATCCTCATCATTAAAAGATCAAGATAAATATAAATATTAATATCAAGATTGAAAATCAATATTACCACATAGATCAAAATCGAGTTTAAGATGAATATTAGGAGCAGGATAAACTTGAAGATTATAAGATTAAAACTGAAATCTGAGATCAAAACTGAGATAAAAATGAAAATGAACATAATTATCAAGAATAAGATCAATGTTATAATTAAGAATGAGAATAAGATTAATAACAATTAAAGAACATAATCGAGTTCAAAATTTTCATCATTATTAGATCAATATCAATATCAATAACAACATCAAGATTGAAGACCAAGTTTACAAACAAGATCAAAATCGAGTTTAAGATTAAGATTAAAAAGAAGATAAAGATAAATATCATAAGATGAAGTTTGAAATCCTGATTAAAATGAAGATCAACATCATAATCATGAACAAAATCAATATTATATTAAGATTTCAAAATGATAAACATCAAATATGGATCATAATCAGGATCAACATCCTCATCATTAAAAGATCAAGATAAATATAAATATTAATATCAAGATTGAAAATCAATATTACCACATAGATCAAAATCGAGTTTAAGATGAATATTAGGAGCAAGATAAACTTGAAGATTATAAGATTAAAACTGAAATCTGAGATCAAAACTGAGATAAAAATGAAAATGAACATAATTATCAAGAATAAGATAAATGTTATAATTAAGAATGAGAATAAGATTAATAACAATTAAAGAACATAATCGAGTTCAAAATTTTCATCATTATTAGATCAATATCAATATCAATAACAACATCAAGATTGAAGACCAAGTTTACAAACAAGATCAAAATCGAGTTTAAGATTAAAATTAAAAAGAAGATAAAGATAAATATCATAAGATGCAGTTTGAAATCATGATTAAAATGAAGATCAACGTCATAATCATGAACAAAATCAATATTAAATTAAGATTGCAAAATGATAAACATCAAATACGGATCATAATCAAGATCAACATCCTGATCATTAAAAGATCAAGATAAATTTAAATATTAATATCAAGATTGAAAATCAATATTACCACATAGATCAAAATCGAGTTTAAGATGAATATTAGGAGCAAGATAAAGTTGAAGATTATAAGATACAAACTGAAATATGAGATCAAAACTGAGATAAAAATGAAAATGAACATAATTATCAAGAATAAGATCAATGTTATAATTAAAAATGAGAATAAGATTAATAACAATTAAAGAACATAATCGAGTTCAAAATTTTCATCATTATTAGATCAATATCAATATCAATAACAATATCAAGATTGAAGACCAAGTTTACAAACAAGATCAAAATCGAGTTTAAGATTAAGATTAAAAAGAAGATAAAGATAAATATCATAAGATGAAGTTTGAAATCATGATTAAAATTTAGATCAACATCATAATCATGAACAAAATCAATATTATATTAAGATTGCAAAATGATAAACATCAAATATGGATCATAATCAAGATCAACATCCTCATCATTAAAAGATCAAGATAAATTTAAATATTAATATCAAGATTGAAAATCAATATTACCACATAGATCGAAATCGAGTTTAAGTTGAATATTAGGAGCAAGATAGAGTTGAAGATTATAAGATTCAAACTGAAATCTGAGATCAAAACTGAGATAAAAATGAAAATGAACATAATTATCAAGAATAAGATAAATGTTATAATTAAGAATGAGAATAAGATTAATAACAATTAAAGAACATTATCGAGTTCAAAATTTTCATCATTATTAGATCAATATCAATATCAATAACAATATCAAGATTGAAGACCAAGTTTACAAACAAGATCAAAATCGAGTTTAAGATTAAGATTAAAAAGAAGATAAAGATAAATATCATAAGATGCAGTTTGAAATCATGATTAAAATGAAGATCAACATCATAATCATGAACAAAATCAATATTAAATTAAGATTGCAAAATGATAAACATCAAATATGGATCATAATCAAGATCAACATCCTCATCATTAAAAGATCAAGATAAATATAAATATTAATATCAAGATTGAAAATCAATATTACCACATAGATCAAAATCGAGTTTAAGATGAATATTAGGAGCAAGATAAACTTGAAGATTATAAGATTAAAACTGAAATCTGAGATCAAAACTGAGATAAAAATGAAAATGAACATAATTATCAAGAATAAGATCAATGTTATAATTAAGAATGAGAATAAGATTAATAACAATTAAAGAACATAATCGAGTTCAAAATTTTCATCATTATTAGATCAATATCAATATCAATAACAATATCAAGATTGAAGACCAAGTTTACAAACAAGATCAAAATCGAGTTTAAGATTAAGATTAAAAAGAAGATAAAGATGAATATCATAAGATGAAGATTGAAATCATGATTACAATCAAGATCAACATCATGATCATGAACAAAATCAATATTAGATTAAGATTGCAAAACTATAAACATCAAATATGGATCATAATCAAGATCAACATCCTCATCATTAAAAGATCAAGATAAATATAAATATTAATATCAAGATAGAAAATCAATATTACCACGGAGATCAAAATCGAGTTTAAGATGAATATTAGGAGCAAGATAAAGAGGAAGATTATAAGATTAAAACTGAAATCTGAGATCAAAATGAAGATGAAGATAATTATCAAGAATAAGATCAAAGTTGTAATTAAGAATGAGAATAAGATTAATAACAATCAAAGATCATAATCGAGTTAAAAATTTTCATCATTATTAGATCAATATCAATATCAATAACAATATCAAGATTGAAGACCAAGTTTACAAACAAGATCAAAATCGAGTTTAAGATTAAGATTAAAAAGAAGATAAAGATAAATATCATAAGATGAAGTTTGAAATCATGATTAAAATGAAGATCAACATCATAATCATGAACAAAATCAATATTAAATTAAGATTGCAAAATGATAAACATCAAATATGGATCATAATCAGGATCAACATCCTCATCATTAAAAGATCAAGATAAATATAAATATTAATATCAAGATTGAAAATCAATATTACCACATAGATCAAAATCGAGTTTAAGATGAATATTTGGAGCAAGATAAAGTTGAAGATTATAAGATTCAAACTGAAATCTGAGATCAAAACTGAGATAAAAATGAAAATGAACATAATTATCAAGAATAAGATCAATGTTATAATTAAGAATGAGAATAAGATTAATAACAATTAAAGAACATTATCTAGTTCAAAATTTTCATCATTATTAGATCAATATCAATATCAATAACAATATCAAGATTGAAGACCAAGTTTACAAACAAGATCAAAATCGAGTTTAAGATTAAGATTAAAAAGAAGATAAAGATGAATATCATAAGATGAAGATTAAAATCATGATTACAATCAAGATCAACATCATGATCATGAACAAAATCAATATTAAATTAAGATTGCAAAATGATAAACATCAAATATGGATCATAATCAAGATAAATATAAATATTAATATCAAGATTGAAAATCAATATTACCACGGAGATCAAAATCGAGTTTAAGATGAATATTATGAGCAAGATAAAGATGAAGATTATAAGATTAAAACTGAAATCTGAGATCAAAACTGAGATCAAAATGAAGATAGAGATAATTATCAAGAATAAGATCAATGTTGTAATTAAGAATGAGAATAAGATTAATAACAATCAAAGATCATAATCGAGTTAAAAATTTTCATCATTATTAGATCAATATCAATATCAATAACAATATCAAGATTGAAGACCAAGTTTACAAACAAGATCAAAATCGAGTTTAAGATTAAGATTAAAAAGAAGATAAAGATAAATATCATAAGATGAAGTTTGAAATCATGATTAAAATGAAGATCAACATCATAATCATGAACAAAATCAATATTAAATTAAGATTGCAAAATGATAAATATCAAATATGGATCATAATCAGGATCAACATCCTCATCATTAAAAGATCAAGATAAATATAAATATTAATATCAAGATTGAAAATCAATATTACCACATAGATCAAAATCGAGTTTAAGATGAATATTAGGAGCAAGATAAAGTTGAAGATTATAAGATTCAAACTGAAATCTGAGATCAAAACTGAGATAAAAATGAAAATGAACATAATTATCAAGAATAAGATCAATGTTATAATTAAGAATGAGAATAAGATTAATAACAATTAAAGAACATTATCTAGTTCAAAATTTTCATCATTATTAGATCAATATCAATATCAATAACAATATCAAGATTGAAGACCAAGTTTACAAACAAGATCAAAATCGAGTTTAAGATTAAGATTAAAAAGAAGATAAAGATGAATATCATAAGATGAAGATTAAAATCATGATTACAATCAAGATCAACATCATGATCATGAACAAAATCAATATTAAATTAAGATTGCAAAATGATAAACATCAAATATGGATCATAATCAAGATAAATATAAATATTAATATCAAGATTGAAATCAATATTACCACGGAGATCAAAATCGAGTTTAAGATGAATATTAGGAGCAAGATAAAGATGAAGATTATAAGATTAAAACTGAAATCTGAGATCAAAACTGAGATCAAAATGAAGATAGAGATAATTATCAAGAATAAGATCAATGTTGTAATTAAGAATGAGAATAAGATTAATAACAATCAAAGATCATAATCGAGTTAAAAATTTTCATCATTATTAGATCAATATCAATATCAATAACAATATCAAGATTGAAGACTAAGTTTACAAACAAGATCAAAATCGAGTTTAAGATTAAGATTAAAAAGAAGATAAAGATAAATATCATAAGATGAAGTTTAAAATCATGATTAAAATGAAGATCAACATCATAATCATGAACAAAATCAATATTAAATTAAGATTGCAAAATGATAAACATCAAATATGGATCATAATCAAGATCAACATCCTCATCATTAAAAGATCAAGATAAATTTAAATATTAATATCAAGATTGAAAATCAATATTACCACATAGATCAAAATCGAGTTTAAGATGAATATTAGGAGTAAGATAAAATTGAAGATTATAAGATTAAAACTGAAATCTGAGATCAAAACTGAGATCAAAATGAAGATGAAGATAATTATCAAGAATAAGATCAATGTTGTAATTAAGAATGAGAATAAGATTAATAACAATCAAAGATCATAGTCGAGTTAAAAATTTTCATCATTATTAGATCAATATCAATATCAATAACAATATCAAGATTGAAGACCAAGTTTACAAACAAGATCAAAATCGAGTTTAAGATTAAGATTAAAAAGAAGATAAAGATGAATATCATAAGATGAAGATTGAAATCATGATTAAAATCAAGATCAACATCATGATCATGAACAAAATTAATATTAAATTAAGATTGCAAAATGATAAACATCAAATATGGATCATAATCAAGATCAACATCCTCATCATTAAAAGATCAAGATAAATATAAATATTAATATCATGATTGAAAATCAATATTACCACGGAGATCAAAATCGAGTTTAAGATGAATATTAGGAGCAAGATAAAGATGAAGATTATAAGATTAAAACTGAAATCTGAGATCAAAACTGAGATCAAAATGAAGATGAAGATAATTATCAAGAATAAGATCAATGTTGTAATTAAGAATGAGAATAAGATTAATAACAATCAAAGATCATAATCGAGTTAAAAATTTTCATCATTATTAGATCAATATCAATATCAATAACAATATCAAGATTGAAGACCAAGTTTACAAACAAGATCAAAATCGAGTTTAAGATTAAGATTAAAAAGAAGATAAAGATAAATATCATAAGATGAAGTTTGAAATCATGATTAAAATGAAGATCAACATCATAATCATGAACAAAATCAATATTAAATTAAGATTGCAAAATGATAAACATCAAATATGGATCATAATCAGGATCAACATCCTCATCATTAAAAGATCAAGATAAATATAAATATTAATATCAAGATTGAAAATCAATATTACCACATAGATCAAAATCGAGTTTAAGATGAATATTAGGAGCAAGATAAACTTGAAGATTATAAGATTAAAACTGAAATCTGAGATCAAAACTGAGATAAAAATGAAAATGAACATAATTATCAAGAATAAGATCAATGTTATAATTAAGAATGAGAATAAGATTAATAACAATTAAAGAACATAATCGAGTTCAAAATTTTCATCATTATTAGATCAATATCAATATCAATAACAACATCAAGATTGAAGACCAAGTTTACAAACAAGATCAAAATCGAGTTTAAGATTTAGATTAAAAAGAAGATAAAGATAAATATCATAAGATGAAGTTTGAAATCATGATTAAAATGAAGATCAACATCATAATCATGAAGAAAATCAATATTAAATTAAGATTGCAAAATGATAAACATCAAATATGGATCATAATCAAGATCAACATCCTGATCATTAAAAGATCAAGATAAATATAAATATTAATATCAAGATTGAAAATCAATATTACCACATAGATCAAAATCGAGTTTAAGATGATATTAGGAACAAGATAAAGATGAAGATTATAAGATTAAAATTGAAATCTGAGATAAAAACTGAGATCAAAATGAAAATGAACATAATTATCAAGAATAAGATCAATGTTATAATTAAGAATGAGAATAAGATTAATAACAATTAAAGAACATAATCGAGTTCAAAATTTTCATCATTATTAGATCAATATCAATATCAATAACAATATCAAGATTGAAGACCAAGTTTACAAACAAGATAAAAATCGAGTTTAAGATTAAGATTAAAAAGAAGATAAAGATAAATATCATAAGATGAAGTTTGAAATCATGATTAAAATGAAGATCAACATCATAATCATGAACAAAATCAATATTATATTAAGATTGCAAAAGGATAAACATCAAATATGGATCATAATCAAGATCAACATCCTGATCATTAAAAGATCAAGATAAATTTAAATATTAATATCAAGATTAAAAATCAATATTACCACGGAGATCAAAATCGAGTTTAAGATGAATATTAGGAGCAAGATAAAGATGAAGATTATAAGATTAAAACTGAAATCTGAGATCAAAACTGAGATCAAAATGAAGATAGAGATAATTATCAAGAATAAGATCAATGTTGTAATTAAGAATGAGAATAAGATTAATAACAATCAAAGATCATAATCGAGTTAAAAATTTTCATCATTATTAGATCAATATCAATATCAATAACAATATCAAGATTGAAGACCAAGTTTACAAACAAGATCAAAATCGAGTTTAAGATTAAGATTAAAAAGAAGATAAAGATAAATATCATAAGATGAAGTTTAAAATCATGATTAAAATGAAGATCAACATCATAATCATGAACAAAATCAATATTAAATTAAGATTGCAAAATGATAAACATCAAATATGGATCATAATCAAGATCAACATCCTCATCATTAAAAGATCAAGATAAATTTAAATATTAATATCAAGATTGAAAATCAATATTACCACATAGATCAAAATCGAGTTTAAGATGAATATTAGGAGTAAGATAAAATTGAAGATTGTAAGATTAAAACTGAAATCTGAGATCAAAACTGAGATAAAAATGAAAATGAACATAATTATCAAGAATAAGATCAATGTTATAATTAAGAATGAGAATAAGATTAATAACAATTAAAGAACATTATCGAGTTCAAAATTTTCATCATTATTAGATCAATATCAATATCAATAACAATATCAAGATTGAAGACCAAGTTTACAAACAAGATCAAAATCGAGTTTAAGATTAAGATTAAAAAGAAGATAAAGATGAATATCATAAGATGAAGATTGAAATCATGATTACAATCAAGATCAACATCATGATCATGAACAAAATCAATATTAAATTAAGATTGCAAAATGATAAACTTCAAATATGGATCATAATCAAGATCAACATCCTCATCATTAAAAGATCAAGATAAATATAAATATTAATATCAAGATTGAAAATCAATATTACCACGGAGATCAAAATCGAGTTTAAGATGAATATTAGGAGCAAGATAAAGTTGAAGATTATAAGATTCAAACTGAAATCTGAGATCAAAACTGAGATAAAAATGAAAATGAACATAATTATCAAGAATAAGATCAATGTTATAATTAAGAATGAGAATAAGATTAATAACAATTAAAGAACATTATCGAGTTAAAAATTTTCATCATTATTAGATCAATATCAATATCAATAACAATATCAAGATTGAAGACCAAGTTTACAAATAAGATCAAAATCGAGTTTAAGATTAAGATTAAAAAGAAGATAAAGATGAATATCATAAGATGAAGATTGAAATCATGATTACAATCAAGATCAACATCATGATCATGAACAAAATCAATATTAAATTAAGATTGCAAAATGATAAACATCAAATATGGATCATAATCAAGATCAACATCCTCATCTTTAAAAGATCAAGATAAATATAAATATTAATATCAAGATTGAAAATCAATATTACCACGGAGATCAAAATCGACTTTAAGATGAATATTAGGAGCAAGATAAAGATGAAGATTATAAGATTAAAACTGAAATCTGAGATCAAAACTGAGATCAAAATGAAGATGAAGATAATTATCAAGAATAAGATCAATGTTGTAATTAAGAATGAGAATAAGATTAATAACAATCAAAGATCATAGTCGAGTTAAAAATTTTCATCATTATTAGATCAATATCAATATCAATAACAATATCAAGATTGAAGACCAAGTTTATAAACAAGATCAAAATCGAGTTTAAGATTAAGATTAAAAAGAAGATAAAGATGAATATCATAAGATGAAGATTGAAATCATGATTAAAATCAAGATCAACATCATGATCATGAACAAAATTAATATTAAATTAAGATTGCAAAATGATAAACATCAAATATGGATCATAATCAAGATCAACATCCTCATCATTAAAAGATCAAGATAAATATAAATATTAATATCATGATTGAAAATCAATATTACCACGGAGATCAAAATCGAGTTTAAGATGAATATTAGGAGCAAGATAAAGATGAAGATTATAAGATTAAAACTGAAATCTGAGATCAAAATGAAGATGAAGATAATTATCAAGAATAAGATCAATGTTGTAATTAAGAATGAGAATAAGATTAATAACAATCAAAGATCATAATCGAGTTAAAAATTTTCATCATTATTAGATCAATATCAATATCAATAACAATATCAAGATTGAAGACCAAGTTTACAAACAAGATCAAAATCGAGTTTAAGATTAAGATTAAAAAGAAGATAAAGATAAATATCATAAGATGAAGTTTGAAATCATGATTAAAATGAAGATCAACATCATAATCATGAACAAAATCAATATTAAATTAAGATTTCAAAATGATAAACATCAAATATGGATCATAATCAGGATCAACATCCTTATCATTAAAAGATCAAGATAAATATAAATATTAATATCAAGATTGAAAATCAATATTACCACATAGATCAAAATTGAGTTTAAGATGAATATTAGGAGCAAGATAAACTTGAAGATTATAAGATTAAAACTGAAATCTGAGATCAAAACTGAGATAAAAATGAAAATGAACATAATTATCAAGAATAAGATCAATGTTATAATTAAGAATGAGAATAAGATTAATAACAATTAAAGAACATAATCGAGTTCAAAATTTTCATCATTATTAGATCAATATCAATATCAATAACAACATCAAGATTGAAGACCAAGTTTACAAACAAGATCAAAATCGAGTTTAAGATTTAGATTAAAAAGAAGATAAAGATAAATATCATAAGATGAAGTTTGAAATCATGATTAAAATGAAGATCAACATCATAATCATGAACAAAATCAATATTAAATTAAGATTGCAAAATGATAAACATCAAATATGGATCATAATCAAGATCAACATCCTGATCATTAAAAGATCAAGATAAATATAAATATTAATATCTAGATTGAAAATCAATATTACCACATAGATCAAAATCGAGTTTAAGATGATATTAGGAACAAGATAAAGATGAAGATTATAAGATTAAAATTGAAATCTGAGATAAAAACTGAGATCAAAACGAAAATGAACATAATTATCAAGAATAAGATCAATGTTATAATTAAGAATGAGAATAAGATTAATAACAATTAAAGAACATAATCGAGTTCAAAATTTTCATCATTATTAGATCAATATCAATATCAATAACAATATCAAGATTGAAGACCAAGTTTACAAACAAGATAAAAATCGAGTTTAAGATTAAGATTAAAAAGAAGATAAAGATAAATATCATAAGATGAAGTTTGAAATCATGATTAAAATGAAGATCAACATCATAATCATGAACAAAATCAATATTATATTAAGATTGCAAAATGATAAACATCAAATATGGATCATAATCAAGATCAACATCCTGATCATTAAAAGATCAAGATAAATTTAAATATTAATATCAAGATTGAAAATCAATATTACCACGGAGATCAAAATCGAGTTTAAGATGAATATTAGGAGCAAGATAAAGATGAAGATTATAAGATTAAAACTGAAATCTGAGATCAAAACTGAGATCAAAATGAAGATAGAGATAATTATCAAGAATAAGATCAATGTTGTAATTAAGAATGAGAATAAGATTAATAACAATCAAAGATCATAATCGAGTTAAAAATTTTCATCATTATTAGATCAATATCAATATCAATAACAATATCAAGATTGAAGACCAAGTTTACAAACAAGATCAAAATCGAGTTTAAGATTAAGATTAAAAAGAAGATAAAGATAAATATCATAAGATGAAGTTTAAAATCATGATTAAAATGAAGATCAACATCATAATCATGAACAAAATCAATATTATTAAATTAAGATTGCAAAATGATAAACATCAAATATGGATCATAATCAAGATCAACATCTTCATCATTAAAAGATGAAGATAAATTTAAATATTAATATCAAGATTGAAAATCAATATTACCACATAGATCAAAATCGAGTTTAAGATGAATATTAGGAGCAAGATAAAGATGAAGATTATAAGATTAAAACTGAAATCTGAGATCAAAATGAAGATGAAGATAATTATCAAGAATAAGATCAATGTTGTAATTAAGAATGAGAATAAGATTAATAACAATCAAAGATCATAATCGAGTTAAAAATTTTCATCATTATTAGATCAATATCAATATCAATAACAATATCAAGATTGAAGACCAAGTTTACAAACAAGATCAAAATCGATTTTAAGATTAAGATTAAAAAGAAGATAAAGATAAATATCATAAGATGAAGTTTGAAATCATGATTAAAATGAAGATCAACATCATAATCATGAACAAAATCAATATTAAATTAAGATTGCAAAATGATAAACATCAAATATGGATCATAATCAGGATCAACATCCTCATCATTAAAAGATCAAGATAAATATAAATATTAATATCATGATTGAAAATCAATATTACCACATAGATCAAAATCGAGTTTAAGATGAATATTAGGAGCAAGATAAACTTGAAGATTATAAGATTAAAACTGAAATCTGAGATCAAAACTGAGATAAAAATGAAAATGAACATAATTATCAAGAATAAGATCAATGTTATAATTAAGAATGAGAATAAGATTAATAACAATTAAAGAACATAATCGAGTTCAAAATTTTCATCATTATTAGATCAATATCAATATCAATAACAACATCAAGATTGAAGACCAAGTTTACAAACAAGATCAAAATCGAGTTTAAGATTTAGATTAAAAAGAAGATAAAGATAAATATCATAAGATGAAGTTTGAAATCATGATTAAAATGAAGATCAACATCATAATCATGAACAAAATCAATATTAAATTAAGATTGCAAAATGATAAACATCAAATATGGATCATAATCAAGATCAACATCCTGATCATTAAAAGATCAAGATAAATATAAATATTAATATCAAGATTGAAAATCAATATTACCACATAGATCAAAATCGAGTTTAAGATGATATTAGGAACAAGATAAAGATGAAGATTATAAGATTAAAATTGAAATCTGAGATAAAAACTGAGATCAAAATGAAAATGAACATAATTATCAAGAATAAGATCAATGTTATAATTAAGAATGAGAATAAGATTAATAACAATTAAAGAACATAATCGAGTTCAAAATTTTCATCATTATTAGATCAATATCAATATCAATAACAATATCAAGATTGAAGACCAAGTTTACAAACAAGATAAAATTCGAGTTTAAGATTAAGATTAAAAAGAAGATAAAGATAAATATCATAAGATGAAGTTTGAAATCATGATTAAAATGAAGATCAACATCATAATCATGAACAAAATCAATATTATATTAAGATTGCAAAATGATAAACATCAAATATGGATCATAATCAAGATCAACATCCTGATCATTAAAAGATCAAGATAAATTTAAATATTAATATCAAGATTGAAAATCAATATTACCACGGAGATCAAAATCGAGTTTAAGATGAATATTAGGAGCAAGATAAAGATGAAGATTATAAGATTAAAACTGAAATCTGAGATCAAAACTGAGATCAAAATGAAGATAGAGATAATTATCAAGAATAAGATCAATGTTGTAATTAAGAATGAGAATAAGATTAATAACAATCAAAGATCATAATCGAGTTAAAAATTTTCATCATTATTAGATCAATATCAATATCAATAACAATATCAAGATTGAAGACCAAGTTTACAAACAAGATCAAAATCGAGTTTAAGATTAAGATTAAAAAGAAGATAAAGATAAATATCATAAGATGAAGTTTAAAATCATGATTAAAATGAAGATCAACATCATAATCATGAACAAAATCAATATTAAATAAAGATTGCAAAATGATAAACATCAAATATGGATCATAATCAAGATCAACATCTTCATCATTAAAAGATCAAGATAAATTTAAATATTAATATCATGATTGAAAATCAATATTACCACATAGATCAAAATCGAGTTTAAGATGAATATTAGTAGTAAGATAAAATTGAAGATTATAAGATTAAAACTGAAATCTGAGATCAAAACTGAGATAAAAATGAAAATGAACATAATTATCAAGAATAAGATCAATGTTATAATTAAGAATGAGAATAAGATTAATAACAATTAAAGAACATTATCGAGTTAAAAATTTTCATCATTATTAGATCAATATCAATATCAATAACAATATCAAGATTGAAGACCAAGTTTACAAATAAGATCAAAATCGAGTTTAAGATTAAGATTAAAAAGAAGATAAAGATGAATATCATAAGATGAAGATTGAAATCATGATTACAATCAAGATCAACATCATGATCATGAACAAAATCAATATTAAATTAAGATTGCAAAATGATAAACATCAAATATGGATCATAATCAAGATCAACATCCTCATCTTTAAAAGATCAAGATAAATATAAATATTAATATCAAGATTGAAAATCAATATTACCACGGAGATCAAAATCGACTTTAAGATGAATATTAGGAGCAAGATAAAGATGAAGATTATAAGATTAAAACTGAAATCTGAGATCAAAACTGAGATCAAAATGAAGATGAAGATAATTATCAAGAATAAGATCAATGTTGTAATTAAGAATGAGAATAAGATTAATAACAATCAAAGATCATAGTCGAGTTAAAAATTTTCATCATTATTAGATCAATATCAATATCAATAACAATATCAAGATTGAAGACCAAGTTTATAAACAAGATCAAAATCGAGTTTAAGATTAAGATTAAAAAGAAGATAAAGATGAATATCATAAGATGAAGATTGAAATCATGATTAAAATCAAGATCAACATCATGATCATGAACAAAATTAATATTAAATTAAGATTGCAAAATGATAAACATCAAATATGGATCATAATCAAGATCAACATCCTCATCATTAAAAGATCAAGATAAATATAAATATTAATATCATGATTGAAAATCAATATTACCACGGAGATCAAAATCGAGTTTAAGATGAATATTAGGAGCAAGATAAAGATGAAGATTATAAGATTAAAACTGAAATCTGAGATCAAAATGAAGATGAAGATAATTATCAAGAATAAGATCAATGTTGTAATTAAGAATGAGAATAAGATTAATAACAATCAAAGATCATAATCGAGTTAAAAATTTTCATCATTATTAGATCAATATCAATATCAATAACAATATCAAGATTGAAGACCAAGTTTACAAACAAGATCAAAATCGATTTTAAGATTAAGATTAAAAAGAAGATAAAGATAAATATCATAAGATGAAGTTTGAAATCATGATTAAAATGAAGATCAACATCATAATCATGAACAAAATCAATATTAAATTAAGATTGCAAAATGATAAACATCAAATATGGATCATAATCAGGATCAACATCCTCATCATTAAAAGATCAAGATAAATATAAATATTAATATCATGATTGAAAATCAATATTACCACATAGATCAAAATCGAGTTTAAGATGAATATTAGGAGCAAGATAAACTTGAAGATTATAAGATTAAAACTGAAATCTGAGATCAAAACTGAGATAAAAATGAAAATGAACATAATTATCAAGAATAAGATCAATGTTATAATTAAGAATGAGAATAAGATTAATAACAATTAAAGAACATAATCGAGTTCAAAATTTTCATCATTATTAGATCAATATCAATATCAATAACAACATCAAGATTGAAGACCAAGTTTACAAACAAGATCAAAATCGAGTTTAAGATTTAGATTAAAAAGAAGATAAAGATAAATATCATAAGATGAAGTTTGAAATCATGATTAAAATGAAGATCAACATCATAATCATGAACAAAATCAATATTAAATTAAGATTGCAAAATGATAAACATCAAATATGGATCATAATCAAGATCAACATCCTCATCTTTAAAAGATCAAGATAAATATAAATATTAATATCAAGATTGAAAATCAATATTACCACGGAGATCAAAATCGACTTTAAGATGAATATTAGGAGCAAGATAAAGATGAAGATTATAAGATTAAAACTGAAATCTGAGATCAAAACTGAGATCAAAATGAAGATGAAGATAATTATCAAGAATAAGATCAATGTTGTAATTAAGAATGAGAATAAGATTAATAACAATCAAAGATCATAGTCGAGTTAAAAATTTTCATCATTATTAGATCAATATCAATATCAATAACAATATCAAGATTGAAGACCAAGTTTATAAACAAGATCAAAATCGAGTTTAAGATTAAGATTAAAAAGAAGATAAAGATGAATATCATAAGATGAAGATTGAAATCATGATTAAAATCAAGATCAACATCATGATCATGAACAAAATTAATATTAAATTAAGATTGCAAAATGATAAACATCAAATATGGATCATAATCAAGATCAACATCCTCATCATTAAAAGATCAAGATAAATATAAATATTAATATCATGATTGAAAATCAATATTACCACGGAGATCAAAATCGAGTTTAAGATGAATATTAGGAGCAAGATAAAGATGAAGATTATAAGATTAAAACTGAAATCTGAGATCAAAATGAAGATGAAGATAATTATCAAGAATAAGATCAATGTTGTAATTAAGAATGAGAATAAGATTAATAACAATCAAAGATCATAATCGAGTTAAAAATTTTCATCATTATTAGATCAATATCAATATCAATAACAATATCAAGATTGAAGACCAAGTTTACAAACAAGATCAAAATCGATTTTAAGATTAAGATTAAAAAGAAGATAAAGATAAATATCATAAGATGAAGTTTGAAATCATGATTAAAATGAAGATCAACATCATAATCATGAACAAAATCAATATTAAATTAAGATTGCAAAATGATAAACATCAAATATGGATCATAATCAGGATCAACATCCTCATCATTAAAAGATCAAGATAAATATAAATATTAATATCATGATTGAAAATCAATATTACCACATAGATCAAAATCGAGTTTAAGATGAATATTAGGAGTAAGATAAACTTGAAGATTATAAGATTAAAACTGAAATCTGAGATCAAAACTGAGATAAAAATGAAAATGAACATAATTATCAAGAATAAGATCAATGTTATAATTAAGAATGAGAATAAGATTAATAACAATTAAAGAACATAATCGAGTTCAAAATTTTCATCATTATTAGATCAATATCAATATCAATAACAATATCAAGATTGAAGACCAAGTTTACAAATAAGATCAAAATCGAGTTTAAGATTAAGATTAAAAAGAAGATAAAGATGAATATCATAAGATGAAGATTGAAATCATGATTACAATCAAGATCAACATCATGATCATGAACAAAATCAATATTAAATTAAGATTGCAAAATGATAAACATCAAATATGGATCATAATCAAGATCAACATCCTCATTTTTAAAAGATCAAGATAAATATAAATATTAATATCAAGATTGAAAATCAATATTACCACGGAGATCAAAATCGAGTTTAAGATGAATATTAGGAGCAAGATAAAGTTGAAGATTATAAGATTCAAACTGAAATCTGAGATCAAAACTGAGATAAAAATGAAAATGAACATAATTATCAAGAATAAGATCAATGTTTTAATTAAGAATGAGAATAAGATTAATAACAATTAAAGAACATTATCGAGTTAAAAATTTTCATCATTATTAGATCAATATCAATATCAATAACAATATCAAGATTGAAGACCAAGTTTACAAATAAGATCAAAATCGAGTTTAAGATTAAGATTAAAAAGAAGATAAAGATGAATATCATAAGATGAAGATTGAAATCATGATTACAATCAAGATCAACATCATGATCATGAACAAAATCAATATTAAATTAAGATTGCAAAATGATAAACATCAAATATGGATCATAATCAAGATCAACATCCTCATCTTTAAAAGATCAAGATAAATATAAATATTAATATCATGATTGAAAATCAATATTACCACATAGATCAAAATCGAGTTTAAGATGAATATTAGGAGCAAGATAAAGATGAAGATTATAAGATTAAAACTGAAATCTGAGATCAAAATGAAGATGAAGATAATTATCAAGAATAAGATCAATGTTGTAATTAAGAATGAGAATAAGATTAATAACAATCAAAGATCATAATCGAGTTAAAAATTTTCATCATTATTAGATCAATATCAATATCAATAACAATATCAAGATTGAAGACCAAGTTTACAAACAAGATCAAAATCGATTTTAAGATTAAGATTAAAAAGAAGATAAAGATAAATATCATAAGATGAAGTTTGAAATCATGATTAAAATGAAGATCAACATCATAATCATGAACAAAATCAATATTAAATTAAGATTGCAAAATGATAAACATCAAATATGGATCATAATCAGGATCAACATCCTCATCATTAAAAGATCAAGATAAATATAAATATTAATATCATGATTGAAAATCAATATTACCACATAGATCAAAATCGAGTTTAAGATGAATATTAGGAGCAAGATAAACTTGAAGATTATAAGATTAAAACTGAAATCTGAGATCAAAACTGAGATAAAAATGAAAATGAACATAATTATCAAGAATAAGATCAATGTTTTAATTAAGAATGAGAATAAGATTAATAACAATTAAAGAACATTATCGAGTTAAAAATTTTCATCATTATTAGATCAATATCAATATCAATAACAATATCAAGATTGAAGACCAAGTTTACAAATAAGATCAAAATCGAGTTTAAGATTAAGATTAAAAAGAAGATAAAGATGAATATCATAAGATGAAGATTGAAATCATGATTACAATCAAGATCAACATCATGATCATGAACAAAATCAATATTAAATTAAGATTGCAAAATGATAAACATCAAATATGGATCATAATCAAGATCAACATCCTCATCTTTAAAAGATCAAGATAAATATAAATATTAATATCAAGATTGAAAATCAATATTACCACGGAGATCAAAATCGACTTTAAGATGAATATTAGGAGCAAGATAAAGATGAAGATTATAAGATTAAAACTGAAATCTGAGATCAAAACTGAGATCAAAATGAAGATGAAGATAATTATCAAGAATAAGATCAATGTTGTAATTAAGAATGAGAATAAGATTAATAACAATCAAAGATCATAGTCGAGTTAAAAATTTTCATCATTATTAGATCAATATCAATATCAATAACAATATCAAGATTGAAGACCAAGTTTATAAACAAGATCAAAATCGAGTTTAAGATTAAGATTAAAAAGAAGATAAAGATGAATATCATAAGATGAAGATTGAAATCATGATTAAAATCAAGATCAACATCATGATCATGAACAAAATTAATATTAAATTAAGATTGCAAAATGATAAACATCAAATATGGATCATAATCAAGATCAACATCCTCATCATTAAAAGATCAAGATAAATATAAATATTAATATCATGATTGAAAATCTATATTACCACGGAGATCAAAATCGAGTTTAAGATGAATATTAGGAGCAAGATAAAGATGAAGATTATAAGATTAAAACTGAAATCTGAGATCAAAATGAAGATGAAGATAATTATCAAGAATAAGATCAATGTTGTAATTAAGAATGAGAATAAGATTAATAACAATCAAAGATCATAATCGAGTTAAAAATTTTCATCATTATTAGATCAATATCAATATCAATAACAATATCAAGATTGAAGACCAAGTTTACAAACAAGATCAAAATCGATTTTAAGATTAAGATTAAAAAGAAGATAAAGATAAATATCATAAGATGAAGTTTGAAATCATGATTAAAATGAAGATCAACATCATAATCATGAACAAAATCAATATTAAATTAAGATTGCAAAATGATAAACATCAAATATGGATCATAATCAGGATCAACATCCTCATCATTAAAAGATCAAGATAAATATAAATATTAATATCATGATTGAAAATCAATATTACCACATAGATCAAAATCGAGTTTAAGATGAATATTAGGAGCAAGATAAACTTGAAGATTATAAGATTAAAACTGAAATCTGAGATCAAAACTGAGATAAAAATGAAAATGAACATAATTATCAAGAATAAGATCAATGTTATAATTAAGAATGAGAATAAGATTAATAACAATTAAAGAACATAATCGAGTTCAAAATTTTCATCATTATTAGATCAATATCAATATCAATAACAACATCAAGATTGAAGACCAAGTTTACAAACAAGATCAAAATCGAGTTTAAGATTTAGATTAAAAAGAAGATAAAGATAAATATCATAAGACGAAGTTTGAAATCATGATTAAAATGAAGATCAACATCATAATCATGAACAAAATCAATATTAAATTAAGATTGCAAAATGATAAACATCAAATATGGATCATAATCAAGATCAACATCCTGATCATTAAAAGATCAAGATAAATATAAATATTAATATCAAGATTGAAAATCAATATTACCACATAGATCAAAATCGAGTTTAAGATGATATTAGGAACAAGATAAAGATGAAGATTATAAGATTAAAATTGAAATCTGAGATAAAAACTGAGATCAAAATGAAAATGAACATAATTATCAAGAATAAGATCAATGTTATAATTAAGAATGAGAATAAGATTAATAACAATTAAAGAACATAATCGAGTTCAAAATTTTCATCATTATTAGATCAATATCAATATCAATAACAATATCAAGATTGAAGACCAAGTTTACAAACAAGATAAAATTCGAGTTTAAGATTAAGATTAAAAAGAAGATAAAGATAAATATCATAAGATGAAGTTTGAAATCATGATTAAAATGAAGATCAACATCATAATCATGAACAAAATCAATATTATATTAAGATTGCAAAATGATAAACATCAAATATGGATCATAATCAAGATCAACATCCTGATCATTAAAAGATCAAGATAAATTTAAATATTAATATCAAGATTGAAAATCAATATTACCACGGAGATCAAAATCGAGTTTAAGATGAATATTAGGAGCAAGATAAAGATGAAGATTATAAGATTAAAACTGAAATCTGAGATCAAAACTGAGATCAAAATGAAGATAGAGATAATTATCAAGAATAAGATCAATGTTGTAATTAAGAATGAGAATAAGATTAATAACAATCAAAGATCATAATCGAGTTAAAAATTTTCATCATTATTAGATCAATATCAATATCAATAACAATATCAAGATTGAAGACCAAGTTTACAAACAAGATCAAAATCGAGTTTAAGATTAAGATTAAAAAGAAGATAAAGATAAATATCATAAGATGAAGTTTAAAATCATGATTAAAATGAAGATCAACATCATAATCATGAACAAAATCAATATTAAATAAAGATTGCAAAATGATAAACATCAAATATGGATCATAATCAAGATCAACATCTTCATCATTAAAAGATCAAGATAAATTTAAATATTAATATCATGATTGAAAATCAATATTACCACATAGATCAAAATCGAGTTTAAGATGAATATTAGTAGTAAGATAAAATTGAAGATTATAAGATTAAAACTGAAATCTGAGATCAAAACTGAGATAAAAATGAAAATGAACATAATTATCAAGAATAAGATCAATGTTATAATTAAGAATGAGAATAAGATTAATAACAATTAAAGAACATTATCGAGTAAAAAATTTTCATCATTATTAGATCAATATCAATATCAATAACAATATCAAGATTGAAGACCAAGTTTACAAATAAGATCAAAATCGAGTTTAAGATTAAGATTAAAAAGAAGATAAAGATGAATATCATAAGATGAAGATTGAAATCATGATTACAATCAAGATCAACATCATGATCATGAACAAAATCAATATTAAATTAAGATTGCAAAATGATAAACATCAAATATGGATCATAATCAAGATCAACATCCTCATCTTTAAAAGATCAAGATAAATATAAATATTAATATCAAGATTGAAAATCAATATTACCACGGAGATCAAAATCGAGTTTAAGATGAATATTAGGAGCAAGATAAAGTTGAAGATTATAAGATTCAAACTGAAATCTGAGATCAAAACTGAGATAAAAATGAAAATGAACATAATTATCAAGAATAAGATCAATGTTATAATTAAGAATGAGAATAAGATTAATAACAATTAAAGAACATTATCGAGTTAAAAATTTTCATCATTATTAGATCAATTTCAATATCAATAACAATATCAAGATTGAAGACCAAGTTTACAAATAAGATCAAAATCGAGTTTAAGATTAAGATTAAAAAGAAGATAAAGATGAATATCATAAGATGAAGATTGAAATCATGATTACAATCAAGATCAACATCATGATCATGAACAAAATCAATATTAAATTAAGATTGCAAAATTATAAACATCAAATATGGATCATAATCAAGATCAACATCCTCATCATTAAAAGATCAAGATAAATATAAATATTAATATCAAGATTGAAAATCAATATTACCACGGAGATCAAAATCGAGTTTAAGATGAATATTAGCAGCAAGATAAAGATGAAGATTATAAGATTAAAACTGAAATCTGAGATCAAAACTGAGATCAAAATGAAGATGAAGATAATTATCAAGAATAAGATCAATGTTGTAATTAAGAATGAGAATAAGATTAATAACAATCAAAGATCATAGTCGAGTTAAAAATTTTCATCATTATTAGATCAATATCAATATCAATAACAATATCAAGATTGAAGACCAAGTTTACAAACAAGATCAAAATCGAGTTTAAGATTAAGATTAAAAAGAAGATAAAGATAAATATCAAAAGATGAAGTTTGAAATCATGATTACAATCAAGATCAACATCATGATCATGAACAAAATCAATATTAAATTAAGATTGCAAAATTATAAACATCAAATATGGATCATAATCAAGATCAACATCCTCATCATTAAAAGATCAAGATAAATATAAATATTAATATCAAGATTGAAAATCAATATTACCACGGAGATCAAAATCGAGTTTAAGATGAATATTAGCAGCAAGATAACGATGAAGATTATAAGATTAAAACTGAAATCTGAGATCAAAACTGAGATCAAAATGAAGATGAAGATAATTATCAAGAATAAGATCAATGTTGTAATTAAGAATGAGAATAAGATTAATAACAATCAAAGATCATAGTCGAGTTAAAAATTTTCATCATTATTAGATCAATATCAATATCAATAACTATATCAAGATTGAAGACCAAGTTTACAAACAAGATCAAAATCGAGTTTAAGATTAAGATTAAAAAGAAGATAAAGATGAATATCATAAGATGAAGATTGAAATCATGATTACAATCAAGATCAACATCATGATCATGAACAAAATCAATATTAAATTAAGATTGCAAAATTATAAACATCAAATATGGATCATAATCAAGATCCACATCCTCATCATTAAAAGATCAAGATAAATATAAATATTAATATCAAGATTGAAAATCAATATTACCACGGAGATCAAAATCGAGTTTAAGATGAATATTAGCAGCAAGATAAAGATGAAGATTATAAGATTAAAACTGAAATCTGAGATCAAAACTAAGATCAAAATGAAGATGAAGATAATTATCAAGAATAAGATCAATGTTGTAATTAAGAATGAGAATAAGATTAATAACAATCAAAGATCATAGTCGAGTTAAAAATTTTCATCATTATTAGATCAATATCAATATCAATAACAATATCAAGATTGAAGACCAAGTTTACAAACAAGATCAAAATCGAGTTTAAGATTAAGATTAAAAAGAAGATAAAGATAAATATCAAAAGATGAAGTTTGAAATCATGATTACAATCAAGATCAACATCATGATCATGAACAAAATCAATATTAAATTAAGATTGCAAAATGATAAACATCAAATATGGATCATAATCAAGATCAACATCCTCATCATTAAAAGATCAAGATAAATATAAATATTAATATCAAGATTGAAAATCAATATTACCACGGAGATCAAAATCGAGTTTAAGATGAATATTAGCAGCAAGATAACGATGAAGATTATAAGATTAAAACTGAAATCTGAGATCAAAACTGAGATCAAAATGAAGATGAAGATAATTATCAAGAATAAGATCAATGTTGTAATTAAGAATGAGAATAAGATTAATAACAATCAAAGATCATAGTCGAGTTAAAAATTTTCATCATTATTAGATCAATATCAATATCAATAACAATATCAAGATTGAAGACCAAGTTTACAAACAAGATCAAAATCGAGTTTAAGATTAAGATTAAAAAGAAGATAAAGATAAATATCAAAAGATGAAGTTTGAAATCATGATTACAATCAAGATCAACATCATGATCATGAACAAAATCAATATTAAATTAAGATTGCAAAATGATAAACATCAAATATGGATCATAATCAAGATCAACATCCTCATCATTAAAAGATCAAGATAAATATAAATATTAATATCATGATTGAAAATCAATATTACCACGGAGATCAAAATCGAGTTTAAGATGAATATTAGGAGCAAGATAAAGATGAAGATTATAAGATTAAAACTGAAATCTGAGATCAAAACTGAGATCAAAATGAAGATGAAGATAATTATCAAGAATAAGATCAATGTTGTAATTAAGAATGAGAATAAGATTAATAACAATCAAAGATCATAATCGAGTTAAAAATTTTCATCATTATTAGATCAATATTAATATCAATAACAATATCAAGATTGAAGACCAAGTTTACAAACAAGATCAAAATCGAGTTTAAGATTAAGATTAAAAAGAAGATAAAGATAAATATCATAAGATGAAGTTTGAAATCATGATTAAAATGAAGATCAACATCATAATCATGAACAAAATCAATATTAAATTAAGATTGCAAAATGATAAACATCAAATATGGATCATAATCAGGATCAACATCCTCATCATTAAAAGATCAAGATAAATATAAATATTAATATCAAGATTGAAAATCAATATTACCACGGAGATCAAAATCGAGTTTAAGATGAATATTAGGAGCAAGATAAAATTGAAGATTATAAGATTAAAACTGAAATCTGAGATCAAAACTGAGATAAAAATGAAAATGAACATAATTATCAAGAATAAGATCAATGTTATAATTAAGAATGAGAATAAGATTAATAACAATTAAAGAACATTATCGAGTTCAAAATTTTCATCATTATTAGATCAATATCAATATCAATAACAATATCAAGATTGAAGACCTAGTTTACAAACAAGATCAAAATCGAGTTTAAGATTAAGATTAAAAAGAAGATAAAGATGAATATCATAAGATGAAGATTGAAATCATGATTACAATCAAGATCAACATCATGATCATGAACAAAATCAATATTAAATTAAGATTGCAAAATGATAAACATCAAATATGGATCATAATCAAGATCAACATCCTCATCATTAAAAGATCAAGATAAATATAAATATTAATATCAAGATTGAAAATCAATATTACCACGGAGATCAAAATCGAGTTTAAGATGAATATTAGGAGCAAGATAAAGTTGAAGATTATAAGATTCAAACTGAAATCTGAGATCAAAACTGAGATAAAAATGAAAATGAACTTAATTATCAAGAATAAGATCAATGTTATAATTAAGAATGAGAATAAGATTAATAACAATTAAAGAACATTATCGAGTTAAAAATTTTCATCATTATTAGATCAATATCAATATCAATAACAATATCAAGATTGAAGACCAAGTTTACAAATAAGATCAAAATCGAGTTTAAGATTAAGATTAAAAAGAAGATAAAGATGAATATCATAAGATGAAGATTGAAATCATGATTACAATTAAGATCAACATCATGATCATGAACAAAATCAATATTAAATTAAGATTGCAAAATGATAAACATCAAATATGGATCATAATCAAGATCAACATCCTCATCATTAAAAGATCAAGATAAATATAAATATTAATATCAAGATTGAAAATCAATATTACCACGGAGATCAAAATCGAGTTTAAGATGAATATTAGGAGCAAGATAAAATTGAAGATTATAAGATTAAAACTGAAATCTGAGATCAAAACTGAGATAAAAATGAAAATGAACATAATTATCAAGAATAAGATCAATGTTATAATTAAGAATGAGAATAAGATTAATAACAATTAAAGAACATTATCGAGTTCAAAATTTTCATCATTATTAGATCAATATCAATATCAATAACAATATCAAGATTGAAGACCAAGTTTACAAACAAGATCAAAATCGAGTTTAAGATTAAGATTAAAAAGAAGATAAAGATAAATATCATAAGATGAAGTTTGAAATCATGATTAAAATGAAGATCAACATCATGATCATGAACAAAATTAATATTAAATTAAGATTGCAAAATGATAAACATCAAATATGGATCATAATCAAGATCAACATCCTCATCATTAAAAGATCAAGATAAATATAAATATTAATATCATGATTTAAAATCAATATTACCACGGAGATCAAAATCGAGTTTAAGATGAATATTAGGAGCAAGATAAAGATGAAGATTATAAGATTAAAACTGAAATCTGAGATCAAAACTGAGATCAAAATGAAGATGAAGATGATTATCAAGAATAAGATCAATGTTGTAATTAAGAATGAGAATAAGATTAATAACAATCAAAGATCATAATCGAGTTAAAAATTTTCATCATTATTAGATCAATATCAATATCAATAACAATATCAAGATTGAAGACCAAGTTTACAAACAAGATCAAAATCGAGTTTAAGATTAAGATTAAAAAGAAGATAAAGATAAATATCATAAGATGAAGTTTGAAATCATGATTAAAATGAAGATCAACATCATAATCATGAACAAAATCAATATTAAATTAAGATTGCAAAATGATAAACATCAAATATGGATCATAATCAGGATCAACATCCTCATCATTAAAAGATCAAGATAAATATAAATATTAATATCAAGATTGAAAATCAATATTACCACATAGATCAAAATCGAGTTTAAGATGAATATTAGGAGCAAGATAAACTTGAAGATTATAAGATTAAAACTGAAATCTGAGATCAAAACTGAGATCAAAATGAAGATGAAGATAATTATCAAGAATAAGATCAATGTTGTAATTAAGAATGAGAATAAGATTAATTACAATCAAAGATCATAATCGAGTTAAAAATTTTCATCATTATTAGATCAATATCAATATCAATAACAATATCAAGATTGAAGACCAAGTTTACAAACAAGATCAAAATCGAGTTTAAGATTAAGATTAAAAAGAAGATAAAGATAAATATCATAAGATGAAGTTTGAAATCATGATTAAAATGAAGATCAACATCATAATCATGAACAAAATCAATATTAAATTAAGATTGCAAAATGATAAACATCAAATATGGATCATAATCAGGATCAACATCCTCATCATTAAAAGATCAAGATAAATATAAATATTAATATCAAGATTGAAAATCAATATTACCACGGAGATCAAAATCGAGTTTTAGATGAATATTAGGAGCAAGATAAAATTGAAGATTATAAGATTAAAACTGAAATCTGAGATCAAAACTGAGATAAAAATGAAAATGAACATAATTATCAAGAATAAGATCAATGTTATAATTAAGAATGAGAATAAGATTAATAACAATTAAAGAACATTATCGAGTTCAAAATTTTCATCATTATTAGATCAATATCAATATCAATAACAATATCAAGATTGAAGACCAAGTTTACAAACAAGATCAAAATCGAGTTCAAGATTAAGATTAAAAAGAAGATAAAGATAAATATCATAAAATGAAGTTTGAAATCATGATTAAAATGAAGATCAACATCATAATCATGAACAAAATCAATATTAAATTAAGATTGCAAAATGATAAACATCAAATATGGATCATAATCAGGATCAACATCCTCATCATTAAAAGATCAAGATAAATATAAATATTAATATCAAGATTGAAAATCAATATTACCACATAGATCAAAATCGAGTTTAAGATGAATATTAGGAGCAAGATAAAGTTGAAGATTATAAGATTCAAACTGAAATCTGAGATCAAAACTGAGATAAAAATGAAAATGAACATAATTATCAAGAATAAGATCAATGTTATAATTAAGAATGAGAATAAGATTAATAACAATGAAAGAACATTATCTAGTTCAAAATTTTCATCATTATTAGATCAATATCAATATCAATAACAATATCAAGATTGAAGACCAAGTTTACAAACAAGATCAAAATCGAGTTTAAGATTAAGATTAAAAAGAAGATAAAGATGAATATCATAAGATGAAGATTAAAATCATGATTACAATCAAGATCAACATCATGATCATGAACAAAATCAATATTAAATTAAGATTGCAAAATGATAAACATCAAATATGGATCATAATCAGGATCAACATCCTCATCATTAAAAGATCAAGATAAATATAAATATTAATATCAAGATTGAAAATCAATATTACCACATAGATCAAAATCGAGTTTAAGATGAATATTAGGAGCAAGATAAACTTGAAGATTATAAGATTAAAACTGAAATCTGAGATCAAAACTGAGATAAAAATGAAAATGAACATAATTATCAAGAATAAGATCAATGTTATAATTAAGAATGAGAATAAGATTAATAACAATTAAAGAACATAATCGAGTTCAAAATTTTCATCATTATTAGATCAATATCAATATCAATAACAATATCAAGATTGAAGACCAAGTTTACAAACAAGATCAAAATCGAGTTTAAGATTAAGATTAAAAAGAAGATAAAGATAAATATCATAAAATGAAGTTTGAAATCATGATTAAAATGAAGATCAACATCATAATCATGAACAAAATCAATATTAAATTAAGATTGCAAAATGATAAACATCAAATATGGATCATAATCAGGATCAACATCCTCATCATTAAAAGATCAAGATAAATATAAATATTAATATCAAGATTGAAAATCAATATTACCACATAGATCAAAATCGAGTTTAAGATGAATATTAGGAGCAAGATAAAGTTGAAGATTATAAGATTCAAACTGAAATCTGAGATCAAAACTGAGATAAAAATGAAAATGAACATAATTATCAAGAATAAGATCAATGTTATAATTAAGAATGAGAATAAGATTAATAACAATGAAAGAACATTATCTAGTTCAAAATTTTCATCATTATTAGATCAATATCAATATCAATAACAATATCAAGATTGAAGACCAAGTTTACAAACAAGATCAAAATCGAGTTTAAGATTAAGATTAAAAAGAAGATAAAGATGAATATCATAAGATGAAGATTAAAATCATGATTACAATCAAGATCAACATCATGATCATGAACAAAATCAATATTAAATTAAGATTGCAAAATGATAAACATCAAATATGGATCATAATCAGGATCAACATCCTCATCATTAAAAGATCAAGATAAATATAAATATTAATATCAAGATTGAAAATCAATATTACCACATAGATCAAAATCGAGTTTAAGATGAATATTAGGAGCAAGATAAAGTTGAAGATTATAAGATTCAAACTGAAATCTGAGATCAAAACTGAGATAAAAATGAAAATGAACATAATTATCAAGAATAAGATCAATGTTAAAATTAAGAATGAGAATAAGATTAATAACAATTAAAGAACATTATCTAGTTCAAAATTTTCATCATTATTAGATCAATATCAATATCAATAACAATATCAAGATTGAAGACCAAGTTTACAAACAAGATCAAAATCGAGTTTAAGATTAAGATTAAAAAGAAGATAAAGATGAATATCATAAGATGAAGATTAAAATCATGATTACAATCAAGATCAACATCATGATCATGAACAAAATCAATATTAAATTAAGATTGCAAAATGATAAACATCAAATATGGATCATAATCAAGATAAATATAAATATTAATATCAAGATTGAAAATCAATATTACCACGGAGATCAAAATCGAGTTTAAGATGAATATTAGGAGCAAGATAAAGATGAAGATTATAAGATTAAAACTGAAATCTGAGATCAAAACTGAGATCAAAATGAAGATAGAGATAATTATCAAGAATAAGATCAATGTTGTAATTAAGAATGAGAATAAGATTAATAACAATCAAAGATCATAATCGAGTTAAAATTTTTCATCATTATTAGATCAATATCAATATCAATAACAATATCAAGATTGAAGACCAAGTTTACAAACAAGATCAAAATCGAGTTTAAGATTAAGATTAAAAAGAAGATAAAGATAAATATCATAAGATGAAGTTTGAAATCATGATTAAAATGAAGATCAACATCATGATCATGAACAAAATTAATATTAAATTAAGATTGCAAAATGATAAACATCAAATATGGATCATAATCAAGATCAACATTCTCATCATTAAAAGATCAAAATAAATATAAATATTAATATCATGATTGAAAATCAATATTACCACGGAGATCAAAATCGAGTTTAAGATGAATATTAGGAGCAAGATAAAGATGAAGATTATAAGATTAAAACTGAAATCTGAGATCAAAACTGAGATCAAAATGAAGATGAAGATAATTATCAAGAATAAGATCAATGTTGTAATTAAGAATGAGAATAAGATTAATAACAATCAAAGATCATAATCGAGTTAAAAATTTTCATCATTATTAGATCAATATCAATATCAATAACAATATCAAGATTGAAGACCAAGTTTACAAACAAGATCAAAATCGAGTTTAAGATTAAGATTAAAAAGAAGATAAAGATAAATATCATAAGATGAAGTTTGAAATCATGATTAAAATGAAGATCAACATCATAATCATGAACAAAATCAATATTAAATTAAGATTGCAAAATGATAAACATCAAATATGGATCATAATCAGGATCAACATCCTCATCATTAAAAGATCAAGATAAATATAAATATTAATATCAAGATTGAAAATCAATATTACCACATAGATCAAAATCGAGTTTAAGATGAATATTAGGAGCAAGATAAACTTGAAGATTATAAGATTAAAACTGAAATCTGAGATCAAAAATGAGATCAAAATGAAGATGAAGATAATTATCAAGAATAAGATCAATGTTGTAATTAAGAATGAGAATAAGATTAATAACAATCAAAGATCATAGTCGAGTTAAAAATTTTCATCATTATTAGATCAATATCAATATCAATAACAATATCAAGATTGAAGACCAAGTTTACAAACAAGATCAAAATCGAGTTTAAGATTAAGATTAAAAAGAAGATAAAGATGAATATCATAAGATGAAGTTTGAAAGCATGATTACAATCAAGATCAACATCATGATCATGAACAAAATCAATATTAAATTAAGATTGCAAAATTATAAACATCAAATATGGATCATAATCAAGATCAACATCCTCCTCATTAAAAGATCAAGATAAATATTAATATTAATATCAAGATTGAAAATCAATATTACCACGGAGATCAAAATCGAGTTTAAGATGAATATTTGCAGCAAGATAAAGATGAAGATTATAAGATTAAAACTGAAATCTGAGATCAAAACTGAGATCAAAATGAAGATGAAGATAATTATCAAGAATAAGATCAATGTTGTAATTAAGAATGAGAATAAGATTAATAACAATCAAAGATCATAGTCGAGTTAAAAATTTTCATCATTATTAGATCAATATCAATATCAATAACAATATCAAATTTGAAGACCAAGTTTACAAACAAGATCAAAATCGAGTTTAAGATTAAGATTAAAAAGAAGATAAAGATAAATATCATAAGATGAAGTTTGAAATCATGATTAAAATGAAGATCAACATCATAATCATGAACAAAATCAATATTATATTAAGATTGCAAAATGATAAACATCAAATATGGATCATAATCAGGATCAACATCCTCATCATTAAAAGATCAAGATAAATATAAATATTAATATCAAGATTGAAAATCAATATTACCACATAGATCAAAATCGAGTTTAAGATGAATATTAGGAGCAAGATAAACTTGAAGATTATAAGATTAAAACTGAAATCTGAGATCAAAACTGAGATAAAAATGAAAATGAACATAATTATCAAGAATAAGATCAATGTTATAATTAAGAATGAGAATAAGATTAATAAAAATTAAAGAACATAATCGAGTTCAAAATTTTCATCATTATTAGATCAATATCAATATCAATAACAATATCAAGATTGAAGACCAAGTTTACAAACAAGATCAAAATCGAGTTTAAGATTAAGATTAAAAAGAAGATAAAGATAAATATCATAAGATGAAGTTTGAAATCATGATTAAAATGAAGATCAACATCATAATCATGAACAAAATCAATATTATATTAAGATTGCAAAATGATAAACATCAAATATGGATCATAATCAGGATCAACATCCTCATCATTAAAAGATCAAGATAAATATAAATATTAATATCAAGATTGAAAATCAATATTACCACATAGATCAAAATCGAGTTTAAGATGAATATTAGGAGTAAGATAAAATTAAAGATTATAAGATTAAAACTGAAATCTGAGATCAAAACTGAGATAAAAATGAAAATGTACATAATTATCAATAATAAGATCAATGTTATAATTAAGAATGAGAATAAGATTAATAACAATTAAAGAACATAATCGAGTTCAAAATTTTCATCATTATTAGATCAATATCAATATCAATAACAATATCAAGATTGAAGACCAAGTTTACAAACAAGATCAATATCGAATTTAAGATTAAGATTAAAAAGAAGATAAAGATAAATATCAAAAGATGAAGTTTGAAATCATGATTACAATCAAAATCAACATCATGATCATGAACAAAATCAATATTAAATTAAGATTGCAAAATTTTAAACATCAAATATGGATCATAATCAAGATCAATATCCTCATCATTAAAAGATCAAGATAAATATAAATATTAATATCAAGATTGAAAATCAATATTACCACGGAGATCAAAATCGAGTTTAAGATGAATATTAGGAGCAAGATAAAGATGAAGATTATAAGATTAAAACTGAAATCTGAGATCAAAATGAAGAGGAAGATAATTATCAAGAATAAGATCAATGTTGTAATAAAGAATGAGAATAAGATTAATAACAATCAATGATCATAATCGAGTTAAAAATTTTCATCTTTATTAGATCAATATCAATATCAATAACAATATCAAGATTGAAGACCAAGTTTATAAACAAGATCAAAATCGAGTTTAAGATTAAGATTAAAAAGAAGATAAAAATAAATATCATAAGATGAAGTTTGAAATCATGATTAAAATTAAGATCAACATCATAATCATGAACAAAATCAATATTAAATTAAGATTGCAAAAGGATAAACATCAAATATGGATCATAATCAGGATTAACATCCTCATCATTAAAAGATCAAGATAAATATAAATATTAATATCAAGATTGAAAATCAATATTACCACATAGATCAAAATCGAGTTTAAGATGAATATTAGGAGCAGGATAAACTTGAAGATTATAAGATTAAAACTGAAATCTGAGATCAAAACTGAGATAAAAATGAAAATGAACATAATTATCAAGAATAAGATCAATGTTATAATTAAGAATGAGAATAAGATTAATAACAATTAAAGAACATAATCGAGTTCAAAATTTTCATCATTATTAGATCAATATCAATATCTATAACAACATCAAGATTGAAGACCAAGTTTACAAACAAGATCAAAATCGAGTTTAAGATTAAGATTAAAAAGAAGATAAAGATGAATATCAAAAGATGAAGATTGAAATCATGATTACAATCAAGATCAACATCATGATCATGAACAAAATCAATATTAAATTAAGATGGCAAAATGATAAACATCAAATATGGATCATAATCAAGATCAACATCCTCATCATTAAAAGATCAAGATAAATATAAATATTAATATCAAGATTGAAAATCAATATTACCACGGAGATCAAAATCGAGTTTAAGATGAATATAAGGAGCAAGATAAAGATAAAGATTATAAGATTAAAACTGAAATCTGAGATCAAAACAAAGATCAAAATGAAGATAGAGATAATTATCAAGAATAAGATCAATGTTGTAATTAAGAATGAGAATAAGATTAATAACAATCAAAGATCATAATCGAGTTCAAAATTTTCATCATTATTAGATCAATATCAATATCAATAACAATATCAAGATTGAAGACCAAGTTTACAAACAAGATCAAAATCGAGTTTAAGATTAAGATTAAAAAGAAGATAAAGATAAATATCATAAGATGAAGTTTGAAATCATGATTAAAATTAAGATCAACATCATAATCATGAACAAAATCAATATTAAATTAAGATTGCAAAAGGATAAACATCAAATATGGATCATAATCAGGATTAACATCCTCATCATTAAAAGATCAAGATAAATATAAATATTAATATCAAGATTGAAAATCAATATTACCACATAGATCAAAATCGAGTTTAAGATGAATATTAGGAGCAGGATAAACTTGAAGATTATAAGATTAAAACTGAAATCTGAGATCAAAACTGAGATAAAAATGAAAATGAACATAATTATCAAGAATAAGATCAATGTTATAATTAAGAATGAGAATAAGATTAATAACAATTAAAGAACATAATCGAGTTCAAAATTTTCATCATTATTAGATCAATATCAATATCTATAACAACATCAAGATTGAAGACCAAGTTTACAAACAAGATCAAAATCGAGTTTAAGATTAAGATTAAAAAGAAGATAAAGATGAATATCAAAAGATGAAGATTGAAATCATGATTACAATCAAGATCAACATCATGATCATGAACAAAATCAATATTAAATTAAGATGGCAAAATGATAAACATCAAATATGGATCATAATCAAGATCAACATCCTCATCATTAAAAGATCAAGATAAATATAAATATTAATATCAAGATTGAAAATCAATATTACCACGGAGATCAAAATCGAGTTTAAGATGAATATAAGGAGCAAGATAAAGATAAAGATTATAAGATTAAAACTGAAATCTGAGATCAAAACAAAGATCAAAATGAAGATAGAGATAATTATCAAGAATAAGATCAATGTTGTAATTAAGAATGAGAATAAGATTAATAACAATCAAAGATCATAATCGAGTTCAAAATTTTCATCATTATTAGATCAATATCAATATCAATAACAATATCAAGATTGAAGACCAAGTTTACAAACAAGATCAAAATCGAGTTTAAGATTAAGATTAAAAAGAAGATAAAGATAAATATCATAAGATGAAGTTTCAAATCATGATTAAAATGAAGATCAACATCAGAATCATGAACAAAATCAATATTATATTAAGATTGCAAATGATAAACATCAAATATGGATCATAATCAGGATCAACATCCTGATCATTAAAAGATCAAGATAAATATAAATATTAATATCAAGATTGAAAATCAATATTACCACATAGATCAAAATCGAGTTTAAGATGAATATTAGGAGCAAGATAAACTTGAATATTATAAGATTAAAACTGAAATCTGAGATCAAAACTGAGATAAAAATGAAAATGAACATAATTATCAAGAATAAGATCAATGTTATAATTAAGAATGAGAATAAGATTAATAACAATTAAAGAACATAATCGAGTTCAAAATTTTCATCATTATTAGATCAATATCAATATCAATAACAATATCAAGACTGAAGACCAAGTTTACAAACAAGATCAAAATCGAGTTTAAGATTAAGATTAAAAAGAAGATAAAGATAAATATCATAAGATGAAGTTTGAAATCATGATTAAAATGAAGATCGACATCATAATCATGAACAAAATCAATATTATATTAAGATTGCAAAATGATAAACATCAAATATGGATCATAATCAAGATCAACATCCTGATCATTAAAAGATCAAGATAAATTTAAATATTAATATCAAGATTGAAAATCAATATTACCACGGAGATCAAAATCGAGTTTAAGATGAATATTAGGAGCAAGATAAAGATGAAGATTATAAGATTAAAATTGAAATCTGAGATCAAAACTGAGATCAAAATGAAGATGAAGATAATTATCAAGAATAAGATCAATGTTGTAATTAAGAATGAGAATAAGATTAATAACAATTAAAGAACATAATCGAGTTCAAAATTTTCATCATTATTAGATCAATATCAATATCAATAACAACATCAAGATTGAAGACCAAGTTTACAAACAAGATCAAAATCGAGTTTAGGATTTAGATTAAAAAGAAGATAAAGATAAATATCATAAGATGAAGTTTGAAATCATGATTAAAATGAAGATCAACATCATAATCATGAACAAAATCAATATTATATTAAGATTGCAAAATGATAAACATCAAATATGGATCATAATCAAGATCAACATCCTCATCATTAAAAGATCAAGATAAATTTAAATATTAATATCAAGATTGAAAATCAATATTACCACATAGATCAAAATCGAGTTTAAGATGAATATTAGGAGCAAGATAAAGATGAAGATTATAAGATTAAAACTGAAATCTGAGATCAAAACTGAGATCAAAATGAAGATGAAGATAATTATCAAGAATAAGATCAATGTTGTAATTAAGAATGAGAATAAGATTAATAACAATTAAAGAACATAATCGAGTTCAAAATTTTCATCATTATTAGATCAATATCAATATCAATAACAACATCAAGATTGAAGACCAAGTTTACAAACAAGATCAAAATCGAGTTTAGGATTTAGATTAAAAAGAAGATAAAGATAATTATCATAAGATGAAGTTTGAAATCATGATTAAAATGAAGATCAACATCATAATCATGAACAAAATCAATATTATATTAAGATTGCAAAATGATAAACATCAAATATGGATCATAATCAGGATCAACATCCTCATCATTAAAAGATCAAGATAAATATAAATATTAATATCAAGATTGAAAATCAATATTACCACATAGATGAAAATCGAGTTTAAGATGAATATTAGGAGCAAGATAAAGTTGAAGATTATAAGATTCAAACTGAAATCTGAGATCAAAACTGAGATCAAAATGAAGATGAAGATAATTATCAAGAATAAGATCATTGTTGTAATTAAGAATGAGAATAAGATTAATAACAATCAAAGATCATAATCGAGTTAAAAATTTTCATCATTATTAGATCAATATCAATATCAATAACAATATCAAGATTGAAGACCAAGTTTACAAAAAAGATCAAAATCGAGTTTAAGATTAAGATTAAAAAGAAGATAAAGATAAATATCATAAGATGAAGTTTGAAATCATGATTAAAATGAAGATCAAGATCATAATCATGAACAAAATCAATATTCAATTAAGATTGCAAAATGATAAACATCAAATATGGATCATAATCAGGATCAACATCCTGATCATTAAAAGATCAAGATAAATATAAATATTAATATCAAGATTGAAAATCAATATTACCACATAGATCAAAATCAAGTTTAAGATGAATATTAGGAGCAAGATAAAGTTGAAGATTATAAGATTCAAACTGAAATATGAGATCAAAACTGAGATAAAAATGAAAATGAACATAATTATCAAGAATAAGATCAATGTTATAATTAAGAATGAGAATAAGATTAATAACAATTAAAGAACATAATCGAGTTCAAAATTTTCATCATTATTAGATCAATATCAATATCAATAACAATATCAAGATTGAAGACCAAGTTTACAAACAAGATCAAAATCGAGTTTACCACATAGATCAAAATCGAGTTTAAGATGAATATTAGGAGCAAGATAAAGATGAAGATTATAAGATTAAAACTGAAATCTGAGATCAAAACTGAGATAAAAATGAAAATGAACATAATTATCAAGAATAAGATCAATGTTATAATTAATAATGAGAATAAGATTAATAACAATTAAAGAACATAATCGAGTTCAAAATTTTCATCATTATTAGATCAATATCAATATCAATAACAATATCAAGATTGAAGACCAAGTTTACAAACAAGATCAAAATCGAGTTTAAGATTTAGATTAAAAAGAAGATAAAAATAAATATCATAAGATGAAGTTTGAAATCATGATTAAAATGAAGATCAACATCATAATCATGAACAAAATCAATATTATATTAAGATTGCAAAATGATAAACATCAAATATGGATCATAATCAAGATCAACATCCTGATCATTAAAAGATCAAGATAAATATAAATATTAATATCAAGATTGAAAATCAATATTACCACATAGATCAAAATCAAGTTTAAGATGAATATTAGGAGCAAGATAAAGTTGAAGATTATAAGATTAAAACTGAAATCTGAGATCAAAACTGAGATAAAAATGAACATGAACATAATTATCAAGAATAAGATCAATGTTATAATTAAGAATGAGAATAAGATTAATAACAATTAAAGAACATAATCGAGTTCAAAATTTTCATCATTATTAGATCAATATCAATATCAATAACAACATCAAGATTGAAGACCAAGTTTACAAACAAGATCAAAATCGAGTTTAAGATTTAGATTAAAAAGAAGATAAAGATAATTATCATAAGATGAAGTTTGAAATCATGATTAAAATGAAGATCAACATCATAATCATGAACAAAATCAATATTATATTAAGATTGCAAAATGATAAACATCAAATATGGATCATAATCAGGATCAACATCCTCATCATTAAAAGATCAAGATAAATATAAATATTAATATCAAGATTGAAAATCAATATTACCACATAGATCAAAATCGAGTTTAAGATGAATATTAGGAGTAAGATAAAATTGAAGATTATTAGATTAAAACTGAAATCTGAGATCAAAACTGAGATAAAAATGAAAATGAACATAATTATCAAGAATAAGATCAATGTTATAATTAAGAAGGAGAATAAGATTAATTACAATTAAAGAACATAATCGAGTTCAAAATTTTCATCATTATTAGATCAATATCAATATCAATAACAACATCAAGATTGAAGACCAAGTTTACAAACAAGATCAAAATCGAGTTTAAGATTTAGATTAAAAAGAAGATAAAAATAAATATCATAAGATGAAGTTTGAAATCATGATTAAAATGAAGATCAACATCATAATCATGAACAAAATCAATATTATATTAAGATTGCAAAATGATAAACATCAAATATGGATCATAATCAAGATCAACATCCTGATCATTAAAAGATCAAGATAAATATAAATATTAATATCAAGATTGAAAATCAATATTAACACGGAGATCAAAATCGAGTTTAAGATGAATATTAGGAGCAAGATAAAGATGAAGATTATAAGATTAAAACTGAAATCTGAGATCAAAACTAAGATCAAAATGAAGATGAAGATAATTATCAAGAATAAGATCAATGTTGTAATTAAGAATGAGAATAAGATTAATAACAATCAAAGATCATAATCGAGTTAAAAATTTTCATCATTATTAGATCAATATCAATATCAATAACAATATCAAGATTGAAGACCAAGTTTACAAAAAAGATCAAAATCGATTTTAAGATTAAGATTAAAAAGAAGATAAAGATAAATATCATAAGATGAAGTTTGAAATCATGATTAAAATGAAGATCAACATCATAATCATGAACAAAATCAATATTAAATTAAGATTGCAAAATGATAAACATCAAATATGGATCATAATCAGGATCAACATCCTCATCATTAAAAGATCAAGATAAATATAAATATTAATATCAAGATTGAAAATCAATATTACCACATAGATCAAAATCGAGTTTAAGATGAATATTAGGAGCAAGATAAAGTTGAAGATTATAAGATTCAAACTGAAATATGAGATCAAAACTGAGATAAAAATGAAAATGAACATAATTATCAAGAATAAGATCAATGTTATAATTAAGAATGAGAATAAGATTAATAACAATTAAAGAACATAATCGAGTTCAAAATTTTCATCATTATTAGATCAATATCAATATCAATAACAATATCAAGATTGAAGACCAAGTTTATAAACAAGATCAAAATCGAGTTTAAGATTAAGATTAAAAAGAAGATAAAGATAAATATCATAAGATGAAGTTTGAAATCATGATTAAAATGAAGATCAACATCATAATCATGAACAAAATCAATATTATATTAAGATTGCAAAATGATAAACATCAAATATGGATCATAATCAAGATCAACATCCTGATCATTAAAAGATCAAGATAAATTTAAATATTAATATCAAGATTGAAAATCAATATTACCACATAGATCAAAATCGAGTTTAAGATGAATATTAGGAGCAAGATAAACTTGAAGATTATAAGATTAAAACTGAAATCTGAGATCAAAACTGAGATAAAAATGAAAATGAACATAATTATCAAGAATAAGAACAATGTTATAATTAAGAAGGAGAATAAGATTAATAACAATTAAAGAACATAATCGAGTTCAAAATTTTCATCATTATTAGATCAATATCAATATCAATAACAACATCAAGATTGAAGACCAAGTTTACAAACAAGATCAAAATCGAGTTTAAGATTTAGATTAAAAAGAAGATAAAAATAAATATCATAAGATGAAGTTTGAAATCATGATTAAAATGAAGATCAACATCATAATCATGAACAAAATCAATATTATATTAAGATTGCAAAATGATAAACATCAAATATGGATCATAATCAAGATCAACATCCTGATCATTAAAAGATCAAGATAAATATAAATATTAATATCAAGATTGAAAATCAATATTACCACATAGATCAAAATCGAGTTTAAGATGAATATTAGGAGTAAGATAAAATTGAAGATTATAAGATTAAAACTGAAATCTGAGATCAAAACTGAGATAAAAAAGAAAATGAACATAATTATCAAGAATAAGATCAATGTTATAATTAAGAAGGAGAATAAGATTAATAACAATTAAAGAACATAATCGAGTTCAAAATTTTCATCATTATTAGATCAATATCAATATCAATAACAACATCAAGATTGAAGACCAAGTTTACAAACAAGATCAAAATCGAGTTTAAGATTTAGATTAAAAAGAAGATAAAAATAAATATCATAAGATGAAGTTTGAAATCATGATTAAAATGAAGATCAACATCATAATCATGAACAAAATCAATATTATATTAAGATTGCAAAATGATAAACATCAAATATGGATCATAATCAAGATCAACATCCTGATCATTAAAAGATCAAGATAAATTTAAATATTAATATCAAGATTGAAAATCAATATTACCACATAGATCAAAATCGAGTTTAAGATGAATATAAGGAGCAAGATAAACTTGAAGATTATAAGATTAAAACTGAAATCTGAGATCAAAACTGAGATAAAAATGAAAATGAACATAATTATCAAGAATAAGATCAATGTTATAATTAAGAATGAGAATAAGATTAATAACAATTAAAGAACATAATCGAGTTCAAAATTTTCATCATTATTAGATCAATATCAATATCAATAACAACATCAAGATTGAAGACCAAGTTTACAAACAAGATCAAAATCGAGTTTAAGATTTAGATTAAAAAGAAGATAAAAATAAATATCATAAGATGAAGTTTGAAATCATGATTAAAATGAAGATCAACATCATAATCATGAACAAAATCAATATTATATTAAGATTGCAAAATGATAAACATCAAATATGGATCATAATCAAGATCAACATCTTGATCATTAAAAGATCAAGATAAATTTAAATATTAATATCAAGATTGAAAATCAATATTACCACATAGATCAAAATCGAGTTTAAGATGAATATTAGGAGCAAGATAAACTTGAAGATTATAAGATTAAAACTGAAATCTGAGATCAAAACTGAGATAAAAATGAAAATGAACATAATTATCAAGAATAAGATCAATGTTATAATTAAGAATGAGAATAAGATTAATAACAATTAAAGAACATAATCGAGTTCAAAATTTTCATCATTATTAGATCAATATCAATATCAATAACAACATCAAGATTGAAGACCAAGTTTACAAACAAGATCAAAATCGAGTTTAAGATTTAGATTAAAAAGAAGATAAAAATAAATATCATAAGATGAAGTTTGAAATCATGATTAAAATGAAGATCAACATCATAATCATGAACAAAATCAATATTATATTAAGATTGCAAAATGATAAACATCAAATATGGATCATAATCAAGATCAACATCCTGATCATTAAAAGATCAAGATAAATTTAAATATTAATATCAAGATTGAAAATCATTATTACCACATAGATCAAAATCGAGTTTAAGATGAATATTAGGAGCAAGATAAACTTGAAGATTATAAGATTAAAACTGAAATCTGAGATCAAAACTGAGATAAAAATGAAAATGAACATAATTATCAAGAATAAGATCAATGTTATAATTAAGAAGGAGAATAAGATTAATAACAATTAAAGAACATAATCGAGTTCAAAATTTTCATCATTATTAGATCAATATCAATATCAATAACAACATCAAGATTGAAGACCAAGTTTACAAACAAGATCAAAATCGAGTTTAAGATTTAGATTAAAAAGAAGATAAAAATAAATATCATAAGATGAAGTTTGAAATCATGATTAAAATGAAGATCAACATCATAATCATGAACAAAATCAATATTATATTAAGATTGCAAAATGATAAACATCAAATATGGATCATAATCAAGATCAACATCCTGATCATTAAAAGATCAAGATAAATATAAATATTAATATCAAGATTGAAAATCAATATTACCACATAGATCAAAATCGAGTTTAAGATGAATATTAGGAGTAAGATAAAATTGAAGATTATAAGATTAAAACTGAAATCTGAGATCAAAACTGAGATAAAAATGAAAATGAACATAATTATCAAGAATAAGATCAATGTTATAATTAAGAAGGAGAATAAGATTAATAACAATTAAAGAACATAATCGAGTTCAAAATTTTCATCATTATTAGATCAATATCAATATCAATAACAACATCAAGATTGAAGACCAAGTTTACAAACAAGATCAAAATCGAGTTTAAGATTTAGATTAAAAAGAAGATAAAAATAAATATCATAAGATGAAGTTTGAAATCATGATTAAAATGAAGATCAACATCATAATCATGAACAAAATCAATATTATATTAAGATTGCAAAATGATAAACATCAAATATGGATCATAATCAAGATCAACATCATGATCATTAAAAGATCAAGATAAATATAAATATTAATATCAAGATTGAAAATCAATATTACCACATAGATCAAAATCGAGTTTAAGATGAATATTAGGAGTAAGATAAAATTGAAGATTATAAGATTAAAACTGAAATATGAGATCAAAACTGAGATAAAAAAGAAAATGAACATAATTATCAAGAATAAGATCAATGTTATAATTAAGAAGGAGAATAAGATTAATAACAATTAAAGAACATAATCGAGTGCAAAATTTTCATCATTATTAGATCAATATCAATATCAATAACAACATCAAGATTGAAGACCAAGTTTACAAACAAGATCAAAATCGAGTTTAAGATTTAGATTAAAAAGAAGATAAAAATAAATATCATAAGATGAAGTTTGAAATCATGATTAAAATGAAGATCAACATCATAATCATGAACAAAATCAATATTATATTAAGATTGCAAAATGATAAACATCAAATATGGATCATAATCAAGATCAACATCCTGATCATTAAAAGATCAAGATAAATTTAAATATTAATATCAAGATTGAAAATCAATATTACCACATAGATCAAAATCGAGTTTAAGATGAATATAAGGAGCAAGATAAACTTGAAGATTATAAGATTAAAACTGAAATCTGAGATCAAAACTGAGATAAAAATGAAAATGAACATAATTATCAAGAATAAGATCAATGTTATAATTAAGAATGAGAATAAGATTAATAACAATTAAAGAACATAATCGAGTTCAAAATTTTCATCATTATTAGATCAATATCAATATCAATAACAACATCAAGATTGAAGACCAAGTTTACAAACAAGATCAAAATCGAGTTTAAGATTTAGATTAAAAAGAAGATAAAAATAAATATCATAAGATGAAGTTTGAAATCATGATTAAAATGAAGATCAACATCATAATCATGAACAAAATCAATATTATATTAAGATTGCAAAATGATAAACATCAAATATGGATCATAATCAAGATCAACATCCTGATCATTAAAAGATCAAGATAAATTTAAATATTAATATCAAGATTGAAAATCAATATTACCACATAGATCAAAATCGAGTTTAAGATGAATATTAGGAGTAAGATAAAATTGAAGATTATAAGATTAAAACTGAAATCTGAGATCAAAACTGAGATAAAAATGAAAATGTACGTAAGTATCAAGAATAAGATCAATGTTGTAATTAAGAGTGAGAATAAGATTAATAACAATTAAAGAACATAATCGAGTTCAAAATTTTCATCATTATTAGATCAATATCAATATCAATAACAATATCAAGATTGAAGACCAAGTTTACAAAAAAGATCAAAATCGAGTTTAAGATTAAGATTAAAAAGAAGATAAAGATAAATATCATAAGATGAAGTTTGAAATCATGATTAAAATGAAGATCAACATCATAATCATGAACAAAATCAATATTATATTAAGATTGCAAAATGATAAACATCAAATATGGATCATAATCAAGATCAACATCCTGATCATTAAAAGATCAAGATAAATTTAAATATTAATATCAAGATTGAAAATCAATATTACCACATAGATCAAAATCGAGTTTAAGATGAATATTAGGAGTAAGATAAAATTGAAGATTATAAGATTAAAACTGAAATCTGAGATCAAAACTGAGATAAAAATGAAAATGTACGTAAGTATCAAGAATAAGATCAATGTTGTAATTAAGAGTGAGAATAAGATTAATAACAATTAAAGAACATAATCGAGTTCAAAATTTTCATCATTATTAGATCAATATCAATATCAATAACAATATCAAGATTGAAGACCAAGTTTACAAAAAAGATCAAAATCGAGTTTAAGATTAAGATTAAAAAGAAGATAAAGATAAATATCATAAAATGAAGTTTGAAATCATGATTAAAATGAAGATCAACATCATAATCATGAACAAAATCAATATTATATTAAGATTGCAAAATGATAAACATCAAATATGGATCATAATCAAGATCAACATCCTGATCATTAAAAGATCAAGATAAATTTAAATATTAATATCAAGATTGAAAATCAATATTACCACATAGATCAAAATCGAGTTTAAGATGAATATTAGGAGTAAGATAAAATTGAAGATTATAAGATTAAAACTGAAATCTGAGATCAAAACTGAGATAAAAATGAAAATGTACGTAAGTATCAAGAATAAGATCAATGTTGTAATTAAGAGTGAGAATAAGATTAATAACAATTAAAGAACATAATCGAGTTCAAAATTTTCATCATTATTAGATCAATATCAATATCAATAACAATATCAAGATTGAAGACCAAGTTTACAAAAAAGATCAAAATCGAGTTTAAGATTAAGATTAAAAAGAAGATAAAGATAAATATCATAAGATGAAGTTTGAAATCATGATTAAAATGAAGATCAACATCATAATCATGAACAAAATCAATATTATATTAAGATTGCAAAATGATAAACATCAAATATGGATCATAATCAAGATCAACATCCTGATCATTAAAAGATCAAGATAAATTTAAATATTAATATCAAGATTGAAAATCAATATTACCACATAGATCAAAATCGAGTTTAAGATGAATATTAAGAGCAAGATAAACTTGAAGATTATAAGATTAAAACTGAAATCTGAGATCAAAACTGAGATAAAAATGAAAATGAACATAATTATCAAGAATAAGATCAATGTTATAATTAAGAATGAGAATAAGATTAATAACAATTAAAGAACATAATCGAGTTCAAAATTTTCATCATTATTAGATCAATATCAATATCAATAACAACATCAAGATTGAAGACCAAGTTTACAAACAAGATCAAAATCGAGTTTAAGATTTAGATTAAAAAGAAGATAAAAATAAATATCATAAGATGAAGTTTGAAATCATGATTAAAATGAAGATCAACATCATAATCATGAACAAAATCAATATTATATTAAGATTGCAAAATGATAAACATCAAATATGGATCATAATCAAGATCAACATCCTGATCATTAAAAGATCAAGATAAATATAAATATTAATATCAAGATTGAAAATCAATATTACCACATAGATCAAAATCGAGTTTAAGATGAATATTAGGAGCAAGATAAACTTGAAGATTATAAGATTAAAACTGAAATCTGAGATCAAAACTGAGATAAAAATGAAAATGAACATAATTATCAAGAATAAGATCAATGTTATAATTAAGAATGAGAATAAGATTAATAACAATTAAAGAACATAATCGAGTTCAAAATTTTCATCATTATTAGATCAATATCAATATCAATAACAACATCAAGATTGAAGACCAAGTTTACAAAAAAGATCAAAATCGAGTTTAAGATTAAGATTAAAAAGAAGATAAAGATAAATATCATAAAATGAAGTTTGAAATCATGATTAAAATGAAGATCAACATCATAATCATGAACAAAATCAATATTATATTAAGATTGCAAAATGATAAACATCAAATATGGATCATAATCAAGATCAACATCTTGATCATTAAAAGATCAAGATAAATTTAAATATTAATATCAAGATTGAAAATCAATATTACCACATAGATCAAAATCGAGTTTAAGATGAATATTAGGAGCAAGATAAACTTGAAGATTATAAGATTAAAACTGAAATCTGAGATCAAAACTGAGATAAAAATGAAAATGAACATAATTATCAAGAATAAGATCAATGTTATAATTAAGAATGAGAATAAGATTAATAACAATTAAAGAACATAATCGAGTTCAAAATTTTCATCATTATTAGATCAATATCAATATCAATAACAACATCAAGATTGAAGACCAAGTTTACAAACAAGATCAAAATCGAGTTTAAGATTTAGATTAAAAAGAAGATAAAGATAAATATCATAAGATGAAGTTTGAAATCATGATTAAAATGAAGATCAACATCATAATCATGAACAAAATCAATATTATATTAAGATTGCAAAATGATAAACATCAAATATGGATCATAATCAAGATCAACATCCTGATCATTAAAAGATCAAGATAAATTTAAATATTAATATCAAGATTGAAAATCAATATTACCACATAGATCAAAATCGAGTTTAAGATGAATATTAAGAGCAAGATAAACTTGAAGATTATAAGATTAAAACTGAAATCTGAGATCAAAACTGAGATAAAAATGAAAATGAACATAATTATCAAGAATAAGATCAATGTTATAATTAAGAATGAGAATAAGATTAATAACAATTAAAGAACATAATCGAGTTCAAAATTTTCATCATTATTAGATCAATATCAATATCAATAACAACATCAAGATTGAAGACCAAGTTTACAAACAAGATCAAAATCGAGTTTAAGATTAAGATTAAAAAGAAGATAAAGATAAATATCATAAGATGAAGTTTGAAATCATGATTAAAATGAAGATCAACATCATAATCATGAACAAAATCAATATTAAATTAAGATTGCAAAATGATAAACATCAAATATGGATCATAATAAGGATCAACATCCTCATCATTAAAAGATCAAGATAAATATAAATATTAATATCAAGATTGAAAATCAATATTACCACATAGATCAAAATCGAGTTTAAGATGAATATTAGGAGCAAGATAAACTTGAAGATTATAAGATTAAAACTGAAATATGAGATCAAAACTGAGATAAAAATGAAAATGAACATAATTATCAAGAATAAGATCAATGTTATAATTAAGAATGAGAATAAGATTAATAACAATTAAAGAACATAATCGAGTTCAAAATTTTCATCATTATTAGATCAATATCAATATCAATAACAACATCAAGATTGAAGACCAAGTTTACAAACAAGATCAAAATCGAGTTTAAGATTTAGATTAAAAAGAAGATAAAGATAAATATCATAAGATGAAGTTTGAAATCATGATTAAAATGAAGATCAACATCATAATCATGAACAAAATCAATATTAAATTAAGATTGCAAAATGATAAACATCAAATATGGATCATAATAAGGATCTACATCCTCATCATTAAAAGATCAAGATAAATATAAATATTAATATCAAGATTGAAAATCAATATTACCACATAGATCAAAATCGAGTTTGAGATGAATATTAGGAGTAAGATAAAATTGAAGATTATAAGATTAAAACTGAAATCTGAGATCAAAACTGAGATAAAAATGAAAATGTACGTAATTATCAAGAATAAGATCAATGTTATAATTATGAATGAGAATAAGATTAATAACAATTAAAGAACATAATCGAGTTCAAAATTTTCATCATTATTAGATCAATATCAATATCAATAACAATATCAAGATTGAAGACCAAGTTTACAAATAAGATCAATATCGAATTTAAGATTAAGATTAAAAAGAAGATAAAGATAAATATCAAAAGATGAAGTTTGAAATCATGATTAAAATGAAGATCAACATCATAATCATGAACAAAATCAATATTATATTAAGATTGCAAAATGATAAACATCAAATATGGATCATAATCAAGATCAACATCCTGATCATTAAAAGATCAAGATAAATTTAAATATTAATATCAAGATTGAAAATCAATATTACCACATAGATCAAAATCGAGTTTAAGATGAATATTAGGAGCAAGATAAAGTTGAAGATTATAAGATTCAAACTGAAATCTGAGATCAAAACTGAGATAAAAATGAAAATGAACATAATTATCAAGAATAAGATAAATGTTATAATTAAGAATGAGAATAAGATTAATAACAATCAAATATCATAATCGAGTTAAAAATTTTCATCATTATTAGATCAATATCAATATCAATAACAATATCAAGATTGAAGACCAAGTTTACAAACAAGATCAAAATCGAGTTTAAGATTAAGATTAAAAAGAAGATAAAGATAAATATCATAAGATGAAGTTTGAAATCATGATTAAAATGAAGATCAACATCATAATCATGAACAAAATCAATATTAAATTAAGATTGCAAAATGATAAACATCAAATATGGATCATAATAAGGATCAACATCCTCATCATTAAAAGATCAAGATAAATATAAATATTAATATCAAGATTGAAAATCAATATTACCACATAGATCAAAATCGAGTTTAAGATGAATATTAGGAGCAAGATAAACTTGAAGATTATAAGATTAAAACTGAAATATGAGATCAAAACTGAGATAAAAATGAAAATGAACATAATTATCAAGAATAAGATCAATGTTATAATTAAGAATGAGAATAAGATTAATAACAATTAAAGAACATAATCGAGTTCAAAATTTTCATTATTATTAGATCAATATCAATATCAATAACAACATCAAGATTGAAGACCAAGTTTACAAACAAGATCAAAATCGAGTTTAAGATTTAGATTAAAAAGAAGATAAAGATAAATATCATAAGATGAAGTTTGAAATCATGATTAAAATGAAGATCAACATCATAATCATGAACAAAATCAATATTAAATTAAGATTGCAAAATGATAAACATCAAATATGGATCATAATAAGGATCTACATCCTCATCATTAAAAGATCAAGATAAATATAAATATTAATATCAAGATTGAAAATCAATATTACCACATAGATCAAAATCGAGTTTGAGATGAATATTAGGAGTAAGATAAAATTGAAGATTATAAGATTAAAACTGAAATCTGAGATCAAAACTGAGATAAAAATGAAAATGTACGTAATTATCAAGAATAAGATCAATGTTATAATTATGAATGAGAATAAGATTAATAACAATTAAAGAACATAATCGAGTTCAAAATTTTCATCATTATTAGATCAATATCAATATCAATAACAATATCAAGATTGAAGACCAAGTTTACAAATAAGATCAATATCGAATTTAAGATTAAGATTAAAAAGAAGATAAAGATAAATATCAAAAGATGAAGTTTGAAATCATGATTAAAATGAAGATCAACATCATAATCATGAACAAAATCAATATTATATTAAGATTGCAAAATGATAAACATCAAATATGGATCATAATCAAGATCAACATCCTGATCATTAAAAGATCAAGATAAATTTAAATATTAATATCAAGATTGAAAATCAATATTACCACATAGATCAAAATCGAGTTTAAGATGAATATTAGGAGCAAGATAAAGTTGAAGATTATAAGATTCAAACTGAAATCTGAGATCAAAACTGAGATAAAAATGAAAATGAACATAATTATCAAGAATAAGATAAATGTTATAATTAAGAATGAGAATAAGATTAATAACAATCAAATATCATAATCGAGTTAAAAATTTTCATCATTATTAGATCAATATCAATATCAATAACAATATCAAGATTGAAGACCAAGTTTACAAACAAGATCAAAATCGAGTTTAAGATTAAGATTAAAAAGAAGATAAAGATAAATATCATAAGATGAAGTTTGAAATCATGATTAAAATGAAGATCAACATCATTATCAGGAAAAAAATCAATATTAAATTAAGATTGCAAAATGAAAAACATCAAATATGGATCATAATCAAGATCAACATCCTGATCATTAAAAGATCAAGATAAATATAAATATTAAAATCAAGATTGAAAATCAATATTACCACATAGATCCAAATCGAGTTTAAGATGAATATTAGGAGCAAGATAAAGTTGAAGATTATAAGATTCAAACTGAAATCTGAGATCAAAACTGAGATAAAAATGAAAATGAACATAATTATCAAGAATAAGATCAATGTTATAATTAAGAATGAGAATAAGATTAATAACAATTAAAGAACATTATCGAGTTCAAAATTTTCATCATTATTAGATCAATATGAATATCAATAACAATATCAAGATTGAAGACCAAGTTTACAAACAAGATCAAAATCGAGTTTAAGATTAAGATTAAAAAGAAGATAAAGATGAATATCAAAAGATGAAGATTGAAATCATGATTACAATCAAGATCAACATCATGATCATGAACAAAATCAATATTAAATTAAGATTGCAAAATGATAAACATCAAATATGGATCATAATCAAGATCAACATCCTCATCATTAAAAGATCAAGAAAAATATAAATATTAATATCAAGATTGAAAATCAATATTACCACGGAGATCAAAATCGAGTTTAAGATGAATATTAGGAGCAAGATAAAGATGAAGATTATAAGATTAAAAATGAAATCTGAGATCAAAACTGAGATCAAAATGAAGATGAAAATAATTATCAAGAATAAGATCAATGTTGTAATTAAGAATGAGAATAAGATTAACAACAATCAAAGATCATAATCGAGTAAAAAATTTTCATCATTATTAGATCAATATCAATATCAATAACAATATCAAGATTGAAGACCAAGTTTACAAACAAGATCAAAAACGAGTTTAAGATTAAGATTAAAAAGAAGATAAAGATAAATATCATAAGATGAAGTTTGAAATCATGATTAAAATGAAGATCAACATCATAATCATGAACAAAATCAATATTAAATTAAGATTGCAAAATGATAAACATCAAATATGGATCATAATCAGGATCAACATCCTCATCATTAAAAGATCAAGATAAATATAAATATTAATATCAAGATTGAAAATCAATATTACCACATAGATCAAAATCGAGTTTAAGATGAATATTAGGAGCAAGATAAACTTGAAGATTATAAGATTAAAACTGAAATCTGAGATCAAAACTGAGATAAAAATGAAAATGAACATAATTATCAAGAATAAGATCAATGTTATAATTAAGAATGAGAATAAGATTAATAACAATTAAAGAACATAGTCGAGTTCAAAATTTTCATCATTATTAGATCAATATCAATATCAATAACAATATCAAGATTGAAGACCAAGTTTACAAACAAGATCAAAATCGAGTTTAAGATTAAGATTAAAAAGAAGATAAAGATGAATATCATAAGATGAAGATTGAAATCATGATTACAATCAAGATCAACATCATGATCATGAACAAAATCAATATTAAATTAAGATTGCAAAATGATAAACATCAAATATGGATCATAATCAAGATCAACATCCTCATTATTAAAAGATCAAGATAAATATAAATATTAATATCAAGATTGAAAATCAATATTACCACGGAGATCAAAATCGAGTTTAAGATGAATATTAGGAGCAAGATAAAGATGAAGATTATAAGATTAAAAATGAAATCTGAGATCAAAACTTAGATCAAAATGAAGATGAAAATAATTATCAAGAATAAGATCAATGTTGTAATTAAGAATGAGAATAAGATTAACAACAATCAAAGATCATAATCGATTAAAAAATTTTCATCATTATTAGATCAATATCAATCTAAATAACAATATCAAGATTGAAGACCAAGTTTAAAAACAAGATCAAAATCGAGTTTAAGATTAAGATTAAATAGAAGATAAAGATGAATATCATATGATGAAGATTGAAATCATGATTAAAATCAAGATCAACATCATGATCATGAACAAAATCAATATTAAATTAAGATTGCTAAATGATAAACATCAAATATGGATCATAATCAGGATCAACATCCTCATCATTAAAAGATCAAGATAAATATAAATATTAATATCAAGATTGAAAATCAATATTACCACATAGATCAAAATCGAGTTTAAGATGAATATTAGGAGCAAGATAAACTTGAAGATTATAAGATTAAAACTGAAATCTGAGATCAAAACTGAGATAAAAATGAAAATGAACATAATTATCAAGAATAAGATCAATGTTATAATTAAGAATGAGAATAAGATTAATAACAATTAAAGAACATAATCGAGTTCAAAATTTTCATCATTATTAGATCAATATCAATATCAATAACAATATCAAGATTGAAGACCAAGTTTACAAACAAGATCAAAATCGAGTTTAAGATTTAGATTAAAAAGAAGATAAAAATAAATATCATAAGATGAAGTTTGAAATCATGATTAAAATGAAGAACAACATCATAATCATGAACAAAATCAATATTATATTAAGATTGCAAAATGATAAACATCAAATATGGATCATAATCAGGATCAACATCCTCATCATTAAAAGATCAAGATAAATATAAATATTAATATCAAGATTGAAAATCAATATTACCACGGAGATCAAAATCGAGTTTAAGATGAATATTAGGAGCAAGATAAAGATGAAGATTATAAGATTAAAAATGAAATCTGAGATCAAAACTGAGATCAAAATGAAGATGAAAATAATTATCAAGAATTAGATCAATGTTGTAATTAAGAATGAGAATAAGATTAATAACAATTAAAGATCATAATCGAGTTAAAAATTTTCATCATTATTAGATCAATATCAATATCAATAACAATATCAAGATTGAAGACCAAGTTTACAAACAAGATCAAAATCGAGTTTAAGATTTAGATTAAAAAGAAGATAAAAATAAATATCATAAGATGAAGTTTGAAATCATGATTAAAATGAAGAACAACATCATAATCATGAACAAAATCAATATTATATTAAGATTGCAAAATGATAAACATCAAATATGGATCATAATCAGGATCAACATCCTCATCATTAAAAGATCAAGATAAATATAAATATTAATATCAAGATTGAAAATCAATATTACCACGGAGATCAAAATCGAGTTTAAGATGAATATTAGGAGCAAGATAAAGATGAAGATTATAAGATTAAAAATGAAATCTGAGATCAAAACTGAGATCAAAATGAAGATGAAAATAATTATCAAGAATAAGATCAATGTTGTAATTAAGAATGAGAATAAGATTAATAACAATCAAAGATCATAATCGAGTTAAAAATTTTCATCATTATTAGATCAATATCAATATCAATAACAATATCAAGATTGAAGACCAAGTTTACAAACAAGATCAAAATCGAGTTTAAGATTAAAAAGAAGATAAAGATAAATATCATAAGATGAAGTTTGAAATCATGATTAAAATGAAGATCAACATCATAATCATGAACAAAATCAATATTAAATTAAGATTGCAAAATGATAAACATCAAATATGGATCATAATCAGGATCAACATCCTCATCATTAAAAGATCAAGATAAATATAAATATTATTATCAAGATTGAAAATCAATATTACCACATAGATCAAAATCGAGTTTAAGATGAATATTAGGAGCAAGATAAACTTGAAGATTATAAGATTAAAACTGAAATCTGAGATCAAAACTGAGATAAAAATGAAAATGAACATAATTATCAAGAATAAGATCAATGTTATAATTAAGAATGAGAATAAGATTAATAACAATTAAAGAACATAATCGAGTTCAAAATTTTCATCATTATTAGATCAATATCAATATCAATAACAATATCAAGATTGAAGACCAAGTTTACAAACAAGATCAAAATCGAGTTTAAGATTAAGATTAAAAAGAAGATAAAGATGAATATCATAAGATGAAGATTGAAATCATGATTACAATCAAGATCAACATCATGATCATGAACAAAATCAATATTAAATTAAGATTGCAAAATGATAAACATCAAATATGGATCATAATCAAGATCAACATCCTCATCATTAAAAGATCAAGATAAATATAAATATTAATATCAAGATTGAAAATCAATATTACCACGGAGATCAAAATCGAGTTTAAGATGAATATTAGGAGCAAGATAAAGATGAAGATTATAAGATTAAAAATGAAATCTGAGATCAAAACTGAGATCAAAATAAAGATGAAAATAATTATCAAGAATAAGATCAAGGTTGTAATTAAGAATGAGAATAAGATTAATAACAATCAAAGATCATAATCGAGTTAAAAATTTTCATCATTATTAGATCAATATCAATATCAATAACAATATCAAGATTGAAAACCAAGTTTATAAACAAGATCAAAATCGAGTTTAAGATTAAGATTAAAAAGAAGATAAAGATAAATATCATAAGATGAAGGTTGAAATCATGATTAAAATGAAGATCAACATCATAATCATGAACAAAATCAATATTATATTAAGATTGCAAAATGATAAACATCAAATATGGATCATAATCAGGATCAACATCCTCATCATTAAAAGATCAAGATAAAAATAAATATTAATATCAAGATTGAAAATCAATATTACCACATAGATCAAAATCGAGTTTAAGATGAATATTAGGAGCAAGATAAACTTGAAGATTATAAGATTAAAACTGAAATCTGAGATCAAAACTGAGATAAAAATGAAAATGAACATAATTATCAAGAATAAGATCAATGTTATAATTAAGAATTAGAATAAGATTAATAACAATTAAAGAACATAATCGAGTTCAAAATTTTCATCATTATTAGATCAATATCAATATCAATAACAATATCAAGATTGAAGACCAAGTTTACAAACAAGATCAAAATCGAGTTTAAGATTATGATTAAAAAGAAGATAAAGATAAATATCATAAGATGAAGTTTGAAATCATGATTAAAATGAAGATCAACATCATAATCATGAACAAAATCAATATTATATTAAGATTGCAAAATGATAAACATCAAATTTGGATCATAATCAAGATCAACATCCTCATCATTAAAAGATCAAGATAAATTTAAATATTAATATCATGATTGAAAATCAATATTACCACATAAATCAAAATCGAGTTTAAGATGAATATTAGGAGCAAGATAAAGTTGAAGATTATTATAAGATTAAAACTGAAATCTAAGATCAAAACTGAGATAAAAATGAAAATGAACATAATTATCAAGAATAAGATCAATGTTATAATTAAGAATGAGAATAAGATTAATAACAATTAAAGAACATAATCGAGTTCAAAATTTTCATCATTATTAGATCAATATCAATATCAATAACAATATCAAGATTGAAGACCAAGTTTACAAACAAGATCAAAATCGAGTTTAAGATTAAGATTAAAAAGAAGATAAAGATGAATATCATAAGATGAAGATTGAAATCATGATTACAATCAAGATCAACATCATGATCATGAACAAAATCAATATTAAATTAAGATTGCAAAATGATAAACATCAAATATGGATCATAATCAAGATCAACATCCTCATCATTAAAAGATCAAGATAAATATAAATATTAATATCAAGATTGAAAATCAATATTACCACGGAGATCAAAATCGAGTTTAAGATGAATATTAGGAGCAAGATAAAGTTGAAGATTATAAGATTCAAACTGAAATCTAAGATCAAAACTGAGATAAAAATGAAAATGAACATAATTATCAAGAATAAGATCAATGTTATAATTAAGAATGAGAATAAGATTAATAACAATTAAAGAACATAATCGAGTTCAAAATTTTCATCATTATTAGATTAATATCAATATCAATAACAATATCAAGATTGAAGACCAAGTTTACAAACAAGATCAAAATCGAGTTTAAGATTAAGATTAAAAAGAAGATAAAGATGAATATCATAAGATGAAGATTGAAATCATGATTACAATCAAGATCAACATCATGATCATGAACAAAATCAATATTAAATTAAGATTGCAAAATGATAAACATCAAATATGGATCATAATCAAGATCAACATCCTCATCATTAAAAGATCAAGATAAATATAAATATTAATATCAAGATTGAAAATCAATATTACCACGGAGATCAAAATCGAGTTTAAGATGAATATTAGGAGCAAGATAAAGTTGAAGATTATAAGATTCAAACTGAAATCTAAGATCAAAACTGAGATAAAAATGAAAATGAACATAATTATCAAGAATAAGATCAATGTTATAATTAAGAATGAGAATAAGATTAATAACAATTAAAGAACATAATCGAGTTCAAAATTTTCATCATTATTAGATTAATATCAATATCAATAACAATATCAAGATTGAAGACCAAGTTTACAAACAAGATCAAAATCGAGTTTAAGATTAAGATTAAAAAGAAGATAAAGATGAATATCATAAGATGAAGATTGAAATCATGATTACAATCAAAATCAACATCATGATCATGAACAAAATCAATATTAAATTAAGATTGCAAAATGATAAACATCAAATATGGATCATAATCAAGATCAACATCCTCATCATTAAAAGATCAAGATAAATATAAATATTAATATCAAGATTGAAAATCAATATTACCACGGAGATCAAAATCGAGTTTAAGATGAATATTAGGAGCAAGATAAAGATGAAGATTATAAGATTAAAAATGAAATCTAAGATCAAAACTGAGATCAAAATGATGATGAAAATAATTATCAAGAATAAGATCAATGTTGTAATTAAGAATGAGAATAAGATTAATAACAATCAAAGATCATAATCGAGTTAAAAATTTTCATCATTATTAGATTAATATCAATATCAATAACAATATCAAGATTGAAGACCAAGTTTACAAACAAGATCAAAATCGAGTTTAAGATTAAGATTAAAAAGAAGATAAAGATGAATATCATAAGATGAAGATTGAAATCATGATTACAATCAAGATCAACATCATGATCATGAACAAAATCTATATTAAATTAAGATTGCAAAATGATAAACATCAAATATGGATCATAATCAAGATCAACATCCTCATCATTAAAAGATCAAGATAAATATAAATATTAATATCAAGATTGAAAATCAATATTACCACGGAGATCAAAATCGAGTTTAAGATGAATATTAGGAGCAAGATAAAGATGAAGATTATAAGATTAAAAATGAAATCTGAGATCAAAACTGAGATCAAAATGAAGATGAAAATAATTATCAAGAATAAGATCAATGTTGTAATTAAGAATGAGAATAAGATTAATAACAATCAAAGATCATAATCGAGTTAAAAATTTTCATCATTATTAGATCAATATCAATATCAATAACAATATCAAGATTGAAAACCAAGTTTATAAACAAGATCAAAATCGAGTTTAAGATTAAGATTAAAAAGAAGATAAAGATAAATATCATAAGATGAAGTTTGAAATCATGATTAAAATGAAGATCAACATCATAATCATGAACAAAATCAATATTAAATTAAGATTGCAAAATGATAAACATCAAATATGGATCATAATCAGGATCAACATCCTCATCATTAAAAGATCAAGATAAATATAAATATTAATATCAAGATTGAAAATCAATATTACCACGGAGATCAAAATCGAGTTTAAGATGAATATTAGGAGCAAGATAAAGATGAAGATTATAAGATTAAAAATGAAATCTGAGATCAAAACTGAGATCAAAATGAAGATGAAAATAATTATCAAGAATAAGATCAATGTTGCAATTAAGAATGAGAATAAGATTAATAACAATCAAAGATCATAATCGAGTTAAAAATTTTCATCATTATTAGATCAATATCAATATCAATAACAATATCAAGATTGAAGACCAAGTTTACAAACAAGATCAAAATCGAGTTTAAGATTAAGATTAAAAAGAAGATAAAGATGAATATCATAAGATGAAGATTGAAATCATGATTACAATCAAGATCAACATCATGATCATGAACAAAATCAATATTAAATTAAGATTGCAAAATGATAAACATCAAATATGGATCATAATCAAGATCAACATCCTCATCATTAAAAGATCAAGATAAATTTAAATATTAATATCATGATTGAAAATCAATATTACCACATAAATCAAAATCGAGTTTAAGATGAATATTAGGAGCAAGATAAAGTTGAAGATTATTATAAGATTAAAACTGAAATCTAAGATCAAAACTGAGATAAAAATGAAAATGAACATAATTATCAAGAATAAGATCAATGTTATAATTAAGAATGAGAATAAGATTAATAACAATTAAAGAACATAATCGAGTTCAAAATTTTCATCATTATTAGATTAATATCAATATCAATAACAATATCAAGATTGAAGACCAAGTTTACAAACAAGATCAAAATCGAGTTTAAGATTAAGATTAAAAAGAAGATAAAGATGAATATCATAAGATGAAGATTGAAATCATGATTACAATCAAGATCAACATCATGATCATGAACAAAATCAATATTAAATTAAGATTGCAAAATGATAAACATCAAATATGGATCATAATCAAGATCAACATCCTCATCATTAAAAGATCAAGATAAATATAAATATTAATATCAAGATTGAAAATCAATATTACCACGGAGATCAAAATCGAGTTTAAGATGAATATTAGGAGCAAGATAAAGTTGAAGATTATAAGATTCAAACTGAAATCTAAGATCAAAACTGAGATAAAAATGAAAATGAACATAATTATCAAGAATAAGATCAATGTTATAATTAAGAATGAGAATAAGATTAATAACAATTAAAGAACATAATCGAGTTCAAAATTTTCATCATTATTAGATTAATATCAATATCAATAACAATATCAAGATTGAAGACCAAGTTTACAAACAAGATCAAAATCGAGTTTAAGATTAAGATTAAAAAGAAGATAAAGATGAATATCATAAGATGAAGATTGAAATCATGATTACAATCAAGATCAACATCATGATCATGAACAAAATCAATATTAAATTAAGATTGCAAAATGATAAACATCAAATATGGATCATAATCAAGATCAACATCCTCATCATTAAAAGATCAAGATAAATATAAATATTAATATCAAGATTGAAAATCAATATTACCACATAGATCAAAATCGAGTTTAAGATGAATATTAGGAGCAAGATAAAGTTGAAGATTATAAGATTCAAACTGAAATCTGAGATCAAAACTGAGATAAAAATGAAAATGAACATAATTATCAAGAATAAGATCAATGTTATAATTAAGAATGAGAATAAGATTAATAACAATTAAAGAACATAATCGAGTTCAAAATTTTCATCATTATTAGATCAATATCAATATCAATAACAATATCAAGATTGAAGACCAAGTTTACAAACAAGATCAAAATCGAGTTTAAGATTAAGATTAAAAAGAAGATAAAGATGAATATCATAAGATGAAGATTGAAATCATGATTACAATCAAGATCAACATCATGATCATGAACAAAATCAATATTAAATTAAGATTGCAAAATGATAAACATCAAATATGGATCATAATCAAGATCAACATCCTCATCATTAAAAGATCAAGATAAATATAAATATTAATATCAAGATTGAAAATCAATATTACCACGGAGATCAAAATCGAGTTTAAGATGAATATTAGGAGCAAGATAAAGTTGAAGATTATAAGATTCAAACTGAAATCTAAGATCAAAACTGAGATAAAAATGAAAATGAACATAATTATCAAGAATAAGATCAATGTTATAATTAAGAATGAGAATAAGATTAATAACAATTAAAGAACATAATCGAGTTCAAAATTTTCATCATTATTAGATTAATATCAATATCAATAACAATATCAAGATTGAAGACCAAGTTTACAAACAAGATCAAAATCGAGTTTAAGATTAAGATTAAAAAGAAGATAAAGATGAATATCATAAGATGAAGATTGAAATCATGATTACAATCAAGATCAACATCATGATCATGAACAAAATCAATATTAAATTAAGATTGCAAAATGATAAACATCAAATATGGATCATAATCAAGATCAACATCCTCATCATTAAAAGATCAAGATAAATATAAATATTAATATCAAGATTGAAAATCAATATTACCACGGAGATCAAAATCGAGTTTAAGATGAATATTAGGAGCAAGATAAAGTTGAAGATTATAAGATTCAAACTGAAATCTAAGATCAAAACTGAGATAAAAATGAAAATGAACATAATTATCAAGAATAAGATCAATGTTATAATTAAGAATGAGAATAAGATTAATAACAATTAAAGAACATAATCGAGTTCAAAATTTTCATCATTATTAGATTAATATCAATATCAATAACAATATCAAGATTGAAGACCAAGTTTACAAACAAGATCAAAATCGAGTTTAAGATTAAGATTAAAAAGAAGATAAAGATGAATATCATAAGATGAAGATTGAAATCATGATTACAATCAAGATCAACATCATGATCATGAACAAAATCAATATTAAATTAAGATTGCAAAATGATAAACATCAAATATGGATCATAATCAAGATCAACATCCTCATCATTAAAAGATCAAGATAAATATAAATATTAATATCAAGATTGAAAATCAATATTACCACGGAGATCAAAATCGAGTTTAAGATGAATATTAGGAGCAAGATAAAGATGAAGATTATAAGATTAAAAATGAAATCTAAGATCAAAACTGAGATCAAAATGATGATGAAAATAATTATCAAGAATAAGATCAATGTTGTAATTAAGAATGAGAATAAGATTAATAACAATCAAAGATCATAATCGAGTTAAAAATTTTCATCATTATTAGATTAATATCAATATCAATAACAATATCAAGATTGAAGACCAAGTTTACAAACAAGATCAAAATCGAGTTTAAGATTAAGATTAAAAAGAAGATAAAGATGAATATCATAAGATGAAGATTGAAATCATGATTACAATCAAGATCAACATCATGATCATGAACAAAATCTATATTAAATTAAGATTGCAAAATGATAAACATCAAATATGGATCATAATCAAGATCAACATCCTCATCATTAAAAGATCAAGATAAATATAAATATTAATATCAAGATTGAAAATCAATATTACCACGGAGATCAAAATCGAGTTTAAGATGAATATTAGGAGCAAGATAAAGATGAAGATTATAAGATTAAAAATGAAATCTGAGATCAAAACTGAGATCAAAATGAAGATGAAAATAATTATCAAGAATAAGATCAATGTTGTAATTAAGAATGAGAATAAGATTAATAACAATCAAAGATCATAATCGAGTTAAAAATTTTCATCATTATTAGATCAATATCAATATCAATAACAATATCAAGATTGAAAACCAAGTTTATAAACAAGATCAAAATCGAGTTTAAGATTAAGATTAAAAAGAAGATAAAGATAAATATCATAAGATGAAGTTTGAAATCATGATTAAAATGAAGATCAACATCATAATCATGAACAAAATCAATATTAAATTAAGATTGCAAAATGATAAACATCAAATATGGATCATAATCAGGATCAACATCCTCATCATTAAAAGATCAAGATAAATATAAATATTAATATCAAGATTGAAAATCAATATTACCACGGAGATCAAAATCGAGTTTAAGATGAATATTAGGAGCAAGATAAAGATGAAGATTATAAGATTAAAAATGAAATCTGAGATCAAAACTGAGATCAAAATGAAGATGAAAATAATTATCAAGAATAAGATCAATGTTGCAATTAAGAATGAGAATAAGATTAATAACAATCAAAGATCATAATCGAGTTAAAAATTTTCATCATTATTAGATCAATATCAATATCAATAACAATATCAAGATTGAAGACCAAGTTTACAAACAAGATCAAAATCGAGTTTAAGATTAAGATTAAAAAGAAGATAAAGATGAATATCATAAGATGAAGATTGAAATCATGATTACAATCAAGATCAACATCATGATCATGAACAAAATCAATATTAAATTAAGATTGCAAAATGATAAACATCAAATATGGATCATAATCAAGATCAACATCCTCATCATTAAAAGATCAAGATAAATATAAATATTAATATCAAGATTGAAAATCAATATTACCACATAGATCAAAATCGAGTTTAAGATGAATATTAGGAGCAAGATAAACTTGAAAATTATAAGATTAAAACTGAAATCTGAGATCAAAACTGAGATAAAAATGAAAATGAACATAATTATCAAGAATAAGATCAATGTTATAATTAAGAATGAGAATAAGATTAATAACAATTAAAGAACATAATCGAGTTCAAAATTTTCATCATTATTAGATCAATATCAATATCAATAACAATATCAAGATTGAAGACCAAGTTTACAAACAAGATCAAAATCGAGTTTAAGATTAAGATTAAAAAGAAGATAAAGATGAATATCATAAGATGAAGATTGAAATCATGATTACAATCAAGATCAACATCATGATCATGAACAAAATCAATATTAAATTAAGATTGCAAAATGATAAACATCAAATATGGATCATAATCAAGATCAACATCCTCATCATTAAAAGATCAAGATAAATATAAATATTAATATCAAGATTGAAAATCAATATTACCACGGAGATCAAAATCGAGTTTAAGATGAATATTAGGAGCAAGATAAAGATGAAGATTATAAGATTAAAAATGAAATCTGAGATCAAAACTGAGATCAAAATGAAGATGAAAATAATTATCAAGAATAAGATCAATGTTGTAATTAAGAATGAGAATAAGATTAATAACAATCAAAGATCATAATCGAGTTAAAAATTTTCATCATTATTAGATCAATATCAATATCAATAACAATATCAAGATTGAAGACCAAGTTTACAAACAAGATCAAAATCGAGTTTAAGATTAAGATTAAAAAGAAGATAAAGATGAATATCATAAGATGAAGATTGAAATCATGATTACAATCAAGATCAACATCATGATCATGAACAAAATCAATATTAAATTAAGATTGCAAAATGATAAACATCAAATATGGATCATAATCAAGATCAACATCCTCATCATTAAAAGATCAAGATAAATATAAATATTAATATCAAGATTGAAAATCAATATTACCACGGAGATCAAAATCGAGTTTAAGATGAATATTAGGAGTAAGATAAAGATGAAGATTATAAGATTAAAAATGAAATCTGAGATCAAAACTGAGATCAAAATGAAGATGAAAATAATTATCAAGAATAAGATCAATGTTGTAATTAAGAATGAGAATAAGATTAATAACAATCAAAGATCATAATCGAGTTAAAAATTTTCATCATTATTAGATCAATATCAATATCAATAACAATATCAAGATTGAAGACCAAGTTTACAAACAAGATCAAAATCGAGTTTAAGATTAAGATTAAAAAGAAGATAAAGATAAATATCATAAGATGAAGTTTGAAATCATGATTAAAATGAAGATCAACATCATAATCATGAACAAAATCAATATTAAATTAAGATTGCAAAATGATAAACATCAAATATGGATCATAATCAAGATCAACATCCTCATCATTAAAAGATCAAGATAAATATAAATATTAATATCAAGATTGAAAATCAATATTACCACGGAGATCAAAATCGAGTTTAAGATGAATATTAGGAGCAAGATAAAGATGAAGATTATAAGATTAAAAATGAAATCTAAGATCAAAACTGAGATCAAAATGATGATGAAAATAATTATCAAGAATAAGATCAATGTTGTAATTAAGAATGAGAATAAGATTAATAACAATTAAAGATCATAATCGAGTTAAAAATTTTCATCATTATTAGATCAATATCAATATCAATAACAATATCAAGATTGAAGACCAAGTTTACAAACAAGATCAAAATCGAGTTTAAGATTAAGATTAAAAAGAAGATAAAGATAAATATCATAAGATGAAGTTTGAAATCATGATTAAAATGAAGATCAACATCATAATCATGAACAAAATCAATATTAAATTAAGATTGCAAAATGATAAACATCAAATATGGATCATAATCAAGATCAACATCCTCATCATTAAAAGATCAAGATAAATATAAATATTAATATCAAGATTGAAAATCAATATTACCACGGAGATCAAAATCGAGTTTAAGATGAATATTAGGAGCAAGATAAAGATGAAGATTATAAGATTAAAAATGAAATCTGAGATCAAAACTGAGATCAAAATAAAGATGAAAATAATTATCAAGAATAAGATCAAGGTTGTAATTAAGAATGAGAATAAGATTAATAACAATCAAAGATCATAATCGAGTTAAAAATTTTCATCATTATTAGATCAATATCAATATCAATGACAATATCAAGATTGAAGACCAAGTTTACAAACAAGATCAAAATCGAGTTTAAGATTAAGATTAAAAAGAAGATAAAGATAAATATCATAAGATGAAGTTTGAAATCATGATTAAAATGAAGATCAACATCATAATCATGAACAAAATCAATATTAAATTAAGATTGCAAAATGATAAACATCAAATATGGATCATAATCAGGATCAACATCCTCATCATTAAAAGATCAAGATAAATATAAATATTAATATCAAGATTGAAAATCAATATTACCACATAGATCAAAATCGAGTTTAAGATGAATATTAGGAGCAAGATAAACTTGAAGATTATAAGATTAAAACTGAAATCTGAGATCAAAACTGAGATAAAAATGAAAATGAACATAATTATCAAGAATAAGATCAATGTTATGATTAAGAATGAGAATAAGATTAATAACAATTAAAGAACATAATCGAGTTTAAAATTTTCATCATTATTAGATCAATATCAATATCAATAACAATATCAAGATTGAAGACCAAGTTTACAAACAAGATCAAAATCGAGTTTAAGATTAAGATTAAAAAGAAGATAAAGATAAATATCATAAGATGAAGGTTGAAATCATGATTAAAATGAAGATCAACATCATAATCATGAACAAAATCAATATTATATTAAGATTGCAAAATGATAAACATCAAATATGGATCATAATCAGGATCAACATCCTCATCATTAAAAGATCAAGATAAAAATAAATATTAATATCAAGATTGAAAATCAATATTACCACATAGATCAAAATCGAGTTTAAGATGAATATTAGGAGCAAGATAAACTTGAAGATTATAAGATTAAAACTGAAATCTGAGATCAAAACTGAGATAAAAATGAAAATGAACATAATTATCAAGAATAAGATCAATGTTATAATTAAGAATTAGAATAAGATTAATAACAATTAAAGAACATAATCGAGTTCAAAATTTTCATCATTATTAGATCAATATCAATATCAATAACAATATCAAGATTGAAGACCAAGTTTACAAACAAGATCAAAATCGAGTTTAAGATTATGATTAAAAAGAAGATAAAGATAAATATCATAAGATGAAGTTTGAAATCATGATTAAAATGAAGATCAACATCATAATCATGAACAAAATCAATATTATATTAAGATTGCAAAATGATAAACATCAAATATGGATCATAATCAAGATCAACATCCTCATCATTAAAAGATCAAGATAAATTTAAATATTAATATCATGATTGAAAATCAATATTACCACATAAATCAAAATCGAGTTTAAGATGAATATTAGGAGCAAGATAAAGTTGAAGATTATTATAAGATTAAAACTGAAATCTAAGATCAAAACTGAGATAAAAATGAAAATGAACATAATTATCAAGAATAAGATCAATGTTATAATTAAGAATGAGAATAAGATTAATAACAATTAAAGAACATAATCGAGTTCAAAATTTTCATCATTATTAGATCAATATCAATATCAATAACAATATCAAGATTGAAGACCAAGTTTACAAACAAGATCAAAATCGAGTTTAAGATTAAGATTAAAAAGAAGATAAAGATGAATATCATAAGATGAAGATTGAAATCATGATTACAATCAAGATCAACATCATGATCATGAACAAAATCAATATTAAATTAAGATTGCAAAATGATAAACATCAAATATGGATCATAATCAAGATCAACATCCTCATCATTAAAAGATCAAGATAAATATAAATATTAATATCAAGATTGAAAATCAATATTACCACGGAGATCAAAATCGAGTTTAAGATGAATATTAGGAGCAAGATAAAGTTGAAGATTATAAAATTCAAACTGAAATCTAAGATCAAAACTGAGATAAAAATGAAAATGAACATAATTATCAAGAATAAGATCAATGTTATAATTAAGAATGAGAATAAGATTAATAACAATTAAAGAACATAATCGAGTTCAAAATTTTCATCATTATTAGATTAATATCAATATCAATAACAATATCAAGATTGAAGACCAAGTTTACAAACAAGATCAAAATCGAGTTTAAGATTAAGATTAAAAAGAAGATAAAGATGAATATCATAAGATGAAGATTGAAATCATGATTACAATCAAGATCAACATCATGATCATGAACAAAATCAATATTAAATTAAGATTGCAAAATGATAAACATCAAATATGGATCATAATCAAGATCAACATCCTCATCATTAAAAGATCAAGATAAATATAAATATTAATATCAAGATTGAAAATCAATATTACCACGGAGATCAAAATCGAGTTTAAGATGAATATTAGGAGCAAGATAAAGTTGAAGATTATAAGATTCAAACTGAAATCTAAGATCAAAACTGAGATAAAAATGAAAATGAACATAATTATCAAGAATAAGATCAATGTTATAATTAAGAATGAGAATAAGATTAATAACAATTAAAGAACATAATCGAGTTCAAAATTTTCATCATTATTAGATTAATATCAATATCAATAACAATATCAAGATTGAAGACCAAGTTTACAAACAAGATCAAAATCGAGTTTAAGATTAAGATTAAAAAGAAGATAAAGATGAATATCATAAGATGAAGATTGAAATCATGATTACAATCAAGATCAACATCATGATCATGAACAAAATCAATATTAAATTAAGATTGCAAAATGATAAACATCAAATATGGATCATAATCAAGATCAACATCCTCATCATTAAAAGATCAAGATAAATATAAATATTAATATCAAGATTGAAAATCAATATTACCACGGAGATCAAAATCGAGTTTAAGATGAATATTAGGAGCAAGATAAAGATGAAGATTATAAGATTAAAAATGAAATCTAAGATCAAAACTGAGATCAAAATGATGATGAAAATAATTATCAAGAATAAGATCAATGTTGTAATTAAGAATGAGAATAAGATTAATAACAATCAAAGATCATAATCGAGTTAAAAATTTTCATCATTATTAGATTAATATCAATATCAATAACAATATCAAGATTGAAGACCAAGTTTACAAACAAGATCAAAATCGAGTTTAAGATTAAGATTAAAAAGAAGATAAAGATGAATATCATAAGATGAAGATTGAAATCATGATTACAATCAAGATCAACATCATGATCATGAACAAAATCTATATTAAATTAAGATTGCAAAATGATAAACATCAAATATGGATCATAATCAAGATCAACATCCTCATCATTAAAAGATCAAGATAAATATAAATATTAATATCAAGATTGAAAATCAATATTACCACGGAGATCAAAATCGAGTTTAAGATGAATATTAGGAGCAAGATAAAGATGAAGATTATAAGATTAAAAATGAAATCTGAGATCAAAACTGAGATCAAAATGAAGATGAAAATAATTATCAAGAATAAGATCAATGTTGTAATTAAGAATGAGAATAAGATTAATAACAATCAAAGATCATAATCGAGTTAAAAATTTTCATCATTATTAGATCAATATCAATATCAATAACAATATCAAGATTGAAAACCAAGTTTATAAACAAGATCAAAATCGAGTTTAAGATTAAGATTAAAAAGAAGATAAAGATAAATATCATAAGATGAAGTTTGAAATCATGATTAAAATGAAGATCAACATCATAATCATGAACAAAATCAATATTAAATTAAGATTGCAAAATGATAAACATCAAATATGGATCATAATCAGGATCAACATCCTCATCATTAAAAGATCAAGATAAATATAAATATTAATATCAAGATTGAAAATCAATATTACCACAGAGATCAAAATCGAGTTTAAGATGAATATTAGGAGCAAGATAAAGATGAAGATTATAAGATTAAAAATGAAATCTGAGATCAAAACTGAGATCAAAATGAAGATGAAAATCATTATCAAGAATAAGATCAATGTTGCAATTAAGAATGAGAATAAGATTAATAACAATCAAAGATCATAATCGAGTTAAAAATTTTCATCATTATTAGATCAATATCAATATCAATAACAATATCAAGATTGAAGACCAAGTTTACAAACAAGATCAAAATCGAGTTTAAGATTAAGATTAAAAAGAAGATAAAGATGAATATCATAAGATGAAGATTGAAATCATGATTACAATCAAGATCAACATCATGATCATGAACAAAATCAATATTAAATTAAGATTGCAAAATGATAAACATCAAATATGGATCATAATCAAGATCAACATCCTCATCATTAAAAGATCAAGATAAATATAAATATTAATATCAAGATTGAAAATCAATATTACCACATAGATCAAAATCGAGTTTAAGATGAATATTAGGAGCAAGATAAACTTGAAAATTATAAGATTAAAACTGAAATCTGAGATCAAAACTGAGATAAAAATGAAAATGAACATAATTATCAAGAATAAGATCAATGTTATAATTAAGAATGAGAATAAGATTAATAACAATTAAAGAACATAATCGAGTTCAAAATTTTCATCATTATTAGATCAATATCAATATCAATAACAATATCAAGATTGAAGACCAAGTTTACAAACAAGATCAAAATCGAGTTTAAGATTAAGATTAAAAAGAAGATAAAGATGAATATCATAAGATGAAGATTGAAATCATGATTACAATCAAGATCAACATCATGATCATGAACAAAATCAATATTAAATTAAGATTGCAAAATGATAAACATCAAATATGGATCATAATCAAGATCAACATCCTCATCATTAAAAGATCAAGATAAATATAAATATTAATATCAAGATTGAAAATCAATATTACCACGGAGATCAAAATCGAGTTTAAGATGAATATTAGGAGCAAGATAAAGATGAAGATTATAAGATTAAAAATGAAATCTGAGATCAAAACTGAGATCAAAATGAAGATGAAAATAATTATCAAGAATAAGATCAATGTTGTAATTAAGAATGAGAATAAGATTAATAACAATCAAAGATCATAATCGAGTTAAAAATTTTCATCATTATTAGATCAATATCAATATCAATAACAATATCAAGATTGAAGACCAAGTTTACAAACAAGATCAAAATCGAGTTTAAGATTAAGATTAAAAAGAAGATAAAGATGAATATCATAAGATGAAGATTGAAATCATGATTACAATCAAGATCAACATCATGATCATGAACAAAATCAATATTAAATTAAGATTGCAAAATGATAAACATCAAATATGGATCATAATCAAGATCAACATCCTCATCATTAAAAGATCAAGATAAATATAAATATTAATATCAAGATTGAAAATCAATATTACCACGGAGATCAAAATCGAGTTTAAGATGAATATTAGGAGCAAGATAAAGATGAAGATTATAAGATTAAAAATGAAATCTGAGATCAAAACTGAGATCAAAATGAAGATGAAAATAATTATCAAGAATAAGATCAATGTTGTAATTAAGAATGAGAATAAGATTAATAACAATCAAAGATCATAATCGAGTTAAAAATTTTCATCATTATTAGATCAATATCAATATCAATAACAATATCAAGATTGAAGACCAAGTTTACAAACAAGATCAAAATCGAGTTTAAGATTAAGATTAAAAAGAAGATAAAGATAAATATCATAAGATGAAGTTTGAAATCATGATTAAAATGAAGATCAACATCATAATCATGAACAAAATCAATATTAAATTAAGATTGCAAAATGATAAACATCAAATATGGATCATAATCAAGATCAACATCCTCATCATTAAAAGATCAAGATAAATATAAATATTAATATCAAGATTGAAAATCAATATTACCACGGAGATCAAAATCGAGTTTAAGATGAATATTAGGTGCAAGATAAAGATGAAGATTATAAGATTAAAAATGAAATCTAAGATCAAAACTGAGATCAAAATGATGATGAAAATAATTATCAAGAATAAGATCAATGTTGTAATTAAGAATGAGAATAAGATTAATAACAATTAAAGATCATAATCGAGTTAAAAATTTTCATCATTATTAGATCAATATCAATATCAATAACAATATCAAGATTGAAGACCAAGTTTACAAACAAGATCAAAATCGAGTTTAAGATTAAGATTAAAAAGAAGATAAAGATAAATATCATAAGATGAAGTTTGAAATCATGATTAAAATGAAGATCAACATCATAATCATGAACAAAATCAATATTAAATTAAGATTGCAAAATGATAAACATCAAATATGGATCATAATCAAGATCAACATCCTCATCATTAAAAGATCAAGATAAATATAAATATTAATATCAAGATTGAAAATCAATATTACCACGGAGATCAAAATCGAGTTTAAGATGAATATTAGGAGCAAGATAAAGATGAAGATTATAAGATTAAAAATGAAATCTGAGATCAAAATGAAGATGAAAATAATTATCAAGAATAAGATCAATGTTGTAATTAAGAATGAGAATAAGATTAATAACAATCAAAGATCATAATCGAGTTAAAAATTTTCATCATTATTAGATCAATATCAATATCAATAACAATATCAAGATTGAAGACCAAGTTTACAAACAAGATCAAAATCGAGTTTAAGATTAAGATTAAAAAGAAGATAAAGATAAATATCATAAGATGAAGTTTGAAATCATGATTAAAATGAAGATCAACATCATAATCATGAACAAAATCAATATTAAATTAAGATTTCAAAATGATAAACCTCAAATATGGATCATAATCAAGATCAACATCCTCATCATTAAAAGATCAAGATAAATATAAATATTAATATCAAGATTGAAAATCAATATTACCACGGAGATCAAAATCGAGTTTAAGATGAATATTAGGAGCAAGATAAAGATGAAGATTATAAGATTAAAAATGAAATCTGAGATCAAAACTGAGATCAAAATGAAGATGAAAATAATTATCAAGAATAAGATCAATGTTGTAATTAAGAATGAGAATAAGATTAATAACAATCAAAGATCATAATCGAGTTAAAAATTTTCATCATTATTAGATCAATATCAATATCAATAACAATATCAAGATTGAAGACCAAGTTTACAAACAAGATCAAAATCGAGTTTAAGATTAAGATTAAAAAGAAGATAAAGATAAATATCATAAGATGAAGTTAGAAATCATGATTAAAATGAAGATCAACATCATAATCATGAACAAAATCAATATTAAATTAAGATTGCAAAATGATAAACATCAAATATGGATCATAATCAGGATCAACATCCTCATCATTAAAAGATCAAGATAAATATAAATATTAATATCAAGATTGAAAATCAATATTACCACATAGATCAAAATCGAGTTTAAGATGAATATTAGGAGCAAGATAAACTTGAAGATTATAAGATTAAAACTGAAATCTGAGATCAAAACTGAGATAAAAATGAAAATGAACATAATTATCAAGAATAAGATCAATGTTATAATTAAGAATGAGAATAAGATTAATAATAATTAAAGAACATAATCGAGTTAAAAATTTTCATCATTATTAGATCAATATCAATATCAATAACAATATCAAGATTGAAGACCAAGTTTACAAACAAGATCAAAATCGAGTTTAAGATTAAGATTAAAAAGAAGATAAAGATGAATATCATAAGATGAAGATTGAAATCATGATTACAATCAAGATCAACATCATGATCATGAACAAAATCAATATTAAATTAAGATTGCAAAATGATAAACATCAAATATGGATCATAATCAAGATCAACATCCTCATCATTAAAAGATCAAGATAAATATAAATATTAATATCAAGATTGAAAATCAATATTACCACGGAGATCAAAATCGAGTTTAAGATGAATATTAGGAGCAAGATAAAGATGAAGATTATAAGATTAAAAATGAAATCTGAGATCAAAACTGAGATCAAAATGAAGATGAAAATAATTATCAAGAATAAGATCAATGTTGTAATTAAGATTGAGAATAAGATTAATAACAATCAAAGATCATAATCGAGTTAAAAATTTTCATCATTATTAGATCAATATCAATATCAATAACAATATCAAGATTGAAGACCAAGTTTACAAACAAGATCAAAATCGAGTTTAAGATTAAGATTAAAAAGAAGATAAAGATAAATATCATAAGATGAAGTTTGAAATCATGATTAAAATGAAGATCAACATCATAATCATGAACAAAATCAATATTAAATTAAGATTGCAAAATGATAAACATCAAATATGGATCATAATCAGGATCAACATCCTCATCATTAAAAGATCAAGATAAATATAAATATTAATATCAAGATTGAAAATCAATACATAGATCAAAATCGAGTTTAAGATGAATATTAGGAGCAAGATAAACTTGAAGATTATAAGATTAAAACTGAAATCTGAGATCAAAACTGAGATAAAAATGAAAATGAACATAATTATCAAGAATAAGATCAATGTTATAATTAAGAATGAGAATAAGATTAATAACAATTAAAGAACATAATCGAGTTCAAAATTTTCATCATTATTAGATCAATATCAATATCAATAACAATATCAAGATTGAAGACCAAGTTTACAAACAAGATCAAAATCGAGTTTAAGATTAAGATTAAAAAGAAGATAAATATGAATATCATAAGATGAAGATTGAAATCATGATTACAATCAAGATCAACATCATGATCATGAACAAAATCAATATTAAATTAAGATTGCAAAATGATAAACATCAAATATGGATCATAATCAAGATCAACATCCTCATCATTAAAAGATCAAGATAAATATAAATATTAATATCAAGATTGAAAATCAATATTACAACGGAGATCAAAATCGAGTTTAAGATGAATATTAGGAGCAAAATAAAGATGAAGATTATAAGATTAAAAATGAAATCTGAGATCAAAACTGAGATCAAAATGTAGATGAAAATAATTATCAAGAATAAGATCAATGTTGTAATTAAGAATGAGAATAAGATTAATAACAATTAAAGATCATAATCGAGTTAAAAATTTTCATCATTATTAGATCAATATCAATATCAATAACAATATCAAGATTGAAGACCAAGTTTACAAACAAGATCAAAATCGAGTTTAAGATTTAGATTAAAAAGAAGATAAAAATAAATATCATAAGATGAAGTTTGAAATCATGATTAAAATGAAGATCAACATCATAATCATGAACAAAATCAATATTATATTAAGATTGCAAAATGATAAACATCAAATATGGATCATAATCAGGATCAACATCCTCATCAGTAAAAGATCAAGATAAATATAAATATTAATATCAAGATTGAAAATCAATATTACCACGGAGATCAAAATCGAGTTTAAGATTAATATTAGGAGCAAGATAAAGATGAAGATTATAAGATTAAAAATGAAATCTGAGATCAAAACTGAGATCAAAATGAAGATGAAAATAATTATGAAGAATAAGATCAATGTTGTAATTAAGAATGAGAATAAGATTAATAACAATCAAAGATCATAATCGAGTTAAAAATTTTCATCATTATTAGATCAATATCAATATCAATAACAATATCAAGATTGAAGACCAAATTTACAAACAAGATCAAAATCGAGTTTAAGATTAAGATTAAAAAGAAGATAAAGATAAATATCATAAGATGAAGTTTGAAATCATAATTAAAATGAAGATCAACATCATAATCATGAACAAAATCAATATTAAATTAAGATTGCAAAATGATAAACATCAAATATGGATCATAATCATGATCAACATCCTCATCATTAAAAGATCAAGATAAATATAAATATTAATATCAAGATTGAAAATCAATATTACCACATAGATCAAAATCGAGTTTAAGATGAATATTAGGAGCAAGATAAACTTGAAGATTATAAGATTAAAACTGAAATCTGAGATCAAAACTGAGATAAAAATGAAAATGAACATAATTATCAAGAATAAGATCAATGTTATAATTAAGAATGAGAATAAGATTAATAACAATTAAAGAACATAATCGAGTTCAAAATTTTCATCATTATTAGATCAATATCAATATCAATAACAATATCAAGATTGAAGACCAAGTTTACAAACAAGATCAAAATCGAGTTTAAGATTAAGATTAAAAAGAAGATAAAGATGAATATCATAAGATGAAGATTGAAATCATGATTACAATCAAGATCAACATCATGATCATGAACAAAATCAATATTAAATTAAGATTGCAAAATGATAAACATCAAATATGGATCATAATCAGGATCAACATCCTCATCATTAAAAGATCAAGATAAATATAAATATTAATATCAAGATTGAAAATCAATATTACAATGGAGATCAAAATCGAGTTTAAGATGAATATTAGGAGCAAAATAAAGAAGAAGATTATAAGATTAAAAATGAAATCTGAGATCAAAACTGAGATCAAAATGAAGATGAAAATAATTATCAAGAATAAGATCAATGTTGTAATTAAGAATGAGAATAAGATTAATAACAATTAAAGATCATAATCGAGTTAAAAATTTTCATCATTATTAGATCAATATCAATATCAATAACAATATCAAGATTGAAGACCAAGTTTACAAACAAGATCAAAATCGAGTTTAAGATTTAGATTAAAAAGAAGATAAAAATAAATATCATAAGATGAAGTTTGAAATAATGATTAAAATGAAGATCAACATCATAATCATGAACAAAATCAATATTAAATTAAGATTGCAAAATGATAAACATCAAATATGGATCATAATCAAGATCAACATCCTCATCATTAAAAGATCAAGATAAATATAAATATTAATATCAAGATTGAAAATCAATATTACCACGGAGATCAAAATCGAGTTTAAGATGAATATTAGGAGCAAGATAAAGATGAAGATTATAAGATTAAAAATGAAATCTAAGATCAAAACTGAGATCAAAATGAAGATGAAAATAATTATCAAGAATAAGATCAATGTTGTAATTAAGAATGAGAATAAGATTAATAACAATCAAAGATCATAATCGAGTTAAAAATTTTCATCATTATTAGATCAATATCAATATCAATAACAATATCAAGATTGAAGACCAAATTTACAAACAAGATCAAAATCGAGTTTAAGATTAAGATTAAAAAGAAGATAAAAATAAATATCATAAGATGAAGTTTGAAATCATAATTAAAATGAAGATCAACATCATAATCATGAACAAAATCAATATTAAATTAAGATTGCAAAATGATAAACATCAAATATGGATCATAATCATGATCAACATCCTCATCATTAAAAGATCAAGCTAAATATAAATATTAATATCAAGTTTGAAAATCAATATTACCACATAGATCAAAATCGAGTTTAAGATGAATATTAGGAGCAAGATAAACTTGAAGATTATAAGATTAAAACTGAAATCTGAGATCAAAACTGAGATAAAAATGAAAATGAACATAATTATCAAGAATAAGATCAATGTTATAATTAAGAATGAGAATAAGATTAATAACAATTAAAGAACATAATCGAGTTCAAAATTTTCATCATTATTAGATCAATATCAATATCAATAACAATATCAAGATTGAAGACCAAGTTTACAAACAAGATCAAAATCGAGTTTAAGATTAAGATTAAAAAGAAGATAAAGATGAATATCATAAGATGAAGATTTAAATCTTGATTACAATCAAGATCAACATCATGATCATGAACAAAATCAATATTAAATTAAGATTGCAAAATGATAAACATCAAATATGGATCATAATCAGGATCAACATCCTCATCATTAAAAGATCAAGATAAATATAAATATTAATATCAAGATTGAAAATCAATATTACAACGGAGATCAAAATCGAGTTTAAGATGAATATTAGGAGCAAAATAAAGATGAAGATTATAAGATTAAAACTGAAATCTGAGATCAAAACTGAGATAAAAATGAAAATGAACATAATTATCAAGAATAAGATCAATGTTATAATTAAGAATGAGAATAAGATTAATAACAATTAAAGAACATAATCGAGTTCAAAATTTTCATCATTATTAGATCAATATCAATATCAATAACAATATCAAGATTGAAGACCAAGTTTACAAACAAGATCAAAATCGAGTTTAAGATTAAGATTAAAAAGAAGATAAAGATGAATATCATAAGATGAAGATTGAAATCATGATTACAATCAAGATCAACATCATGATCATGAACAAAATCAATATTAAATTAAGATTGCAAAATGATAAACATCAAATATGGATCATAATCAGGATCAACATCCTCATCATTAAAAGATCAAGATAAATATAAATATTAATATCAAGATTGAAAATCAATATTACAACGGAGATCAAAATCGAGTTTAAGATGAATATTAGGAGCAAAATAAAGATGAAGATTATAAGATTAAAAATGAAATCTGAGATCAAAACTGAGATCAAAATGAAGATGAAAATAATTATCAAGAATAAGATCAATGTTGTAATTAAGAATGAGAATAAGATTAATAACAATTAAAGATCATAATCGAGTTAAAAATTTTCATCATTATTAGATCAATATCAATATCAATAACAATATCAAGATTGAAGACCAAGTTTACAAACAAGATCAAAATCGAGTTTAAGATTTAGATTAAAAAGAAGATAAAAATAAATATCATAAGATGAAGTTTGAAATCATGATTAAAATGAATATCAACATCATAATCATGAACAAAATCAATATTAAATTAAGATTGCAAAATGATAAACATCAAATATGGATCATAATCAAGATCAACATCCTCATCATTAAAAGATCAAGATAAATATAAATATTAATATCAAGATTGAAAATCAATATTACCACGGAGATCAAAATCGAGTTTAAGATGAATATTAGGAGCAAGATAAAGATGAAGATTATAAGATTAAAAATGAAATCTAAGATCAAAACTGAGATCAAAATGAAGATGAAAATAATTATCAAGAATAAGATCAATGTTGTAATTAAGAATGAGAATAAGATTAATAACAATCAAAGATCATAATCGAGTTAAAAATTTTCATCATTATTAGATCAATATCAATATCAATAACAATATCAAGATTGAAGACCAAGTTTACAAACAAGATCAAAATCGAGTTTAAGATTAAGATTAAAAAGAAGATAAAGATAAATATCATAAGATGAAGTTTGAAATCATGATTAAAATGAAGATCAACATCATAATCATGAACAAAATCAATATTAAATTAAGATTGCAAAATGATAAACATCAAATATGGATCATAATCAGGATCAACATCCTCATCATTAAAAGATCAAGATAAATATAAATATTAATATCAAGATTGAAAATCAATATTACCACATAGATCAAAATCGAGTTTAAGATGAATATTAGGAGCAAGATAAACTTGAAGATTATAAGATTAAAACTGAAATCTGAGATCAAAACTGAGATAAAAATGAAAATGAACATAATTATCAAGAATAAGATCAATGTTATAATTAAGAATGAGAATAAGATTAATAACAATTAAAGAACATAATCGAGTTCAAAATTTTCATCATTATTAGATCAATATCAATATCAATAACAATATCAAGATTGAAGACCAAGTTTACAAACAAGATCAAAATCGAGTTTAAGATTAAGATTAAAAAGAAGATAAATATGAATATCATAAGATGAAGATTGAAATCATGATTACAATCAAGATCAACATCATGATCATGAACAAAATCAATATTAAATTAAGATTGCAAAATGATAAACATCAAATATGGATCATAATCAAGATCAACATCCTCATCATTAAAAGATCAAGATAAATATAAATATTAATATCAAGATTGAAAATCAATATTACAACGGAGATCAAAATCGAGTTTAAGATGAATATTAGGAGCAAAATAAAGAAGAAGATTATAAGATTAAAAATGAAATCTGAGATCAAAACTGAGATCAAAATGAAGATGAAAATAATTATCAAGAATAAGATCAATGTTGTAATTAAGAATGAGAATAAGATTAATAACAATTAAAGATCATAATCGAGTTAAAAATTTTCATCATTATTAGATCAATATCAATATCAATAACAATATCAAGATTGAAGACCAAGTTTACAAACAAGATCAAAATCGAGTTTAAGATTTAGATTAAAAAGAAGATAAAAATAAATATCATAAGATGAAGTTTGAAATCATGATTAAAATGAAGATCAACATCATAATCATGAACAAAATCAATATTATATTAAGATTGCAAAATGATAAACATCAAATATGGATCATAATCAGGATCAACATCCTCATCATTAAAAGATCAAGATAAATATAAATATTAATATCAAGATTGAAAATCAATATTACCACGGAGATCAAAATCGAGTTTAAGATTAATATTAGGAGCAAGATAAAGATGAAGATTATAAGATTAAAAATGAAATCTGAGATCAAAACTGAGATCAAAATGAAGATGAAAATAATTATCAAGAATAAGATCAATGTTGTAATTAAGAATGAGAATAATATTAATAACAATCAAAGATCATAATCGAGTTAAAAATTTTCATCATTATTAGATCAATATCAATATCAATAACAATATCAAGATTGAAGACCATACAAACAAGATCAAAATCGAGTTTAAGATTAAGATTAAAAAGAAGATAAAGATAAATATCATAAGATGAAGTTTGAAATCATGATTAAAATGAAGATCAACATCATAATCATGAACAAAATCAATATTAAATTAAGATTGCAAAATGATAAACATCAAATATGGATCATAATCAGGATCAACATCCTCATCATTAAAAGATCAAGATAAATATAAATATTAATATCAAGATTGAAAATCAATATTACCACATAGATCAAAATCGAGTTTAAGATGAATATTAGGAGCAAGATAAACTTGAAGATTATAAGATTAAAATTGAAATATGAGATAAAAACTGAGATAAAAATGAAAATGAACATAATTATCAAGAATAAGATCAATGTTATAATTAAGAATGAGAATAAGATTAATAACAATTAAAGAACATAATCGAGTTCAAAATTTTCATCATTATTAGATCAATATCAATATCAATAACAATATCAAGATTGAAGACCAAGTTTACAAACAAGATCAAAATCGAGTTTAAGATTAAGATTAAAAAGAAGATAAAGATGAATATCATAAGATGAAGATTGAAATCATGATTACAATCAAGATCAACATCATGATCATGAACAAAATCAATATTAAATTAAGATTGCAAAATGATAAACATCAAATATGGATCATAATCAAGATCAACATCCTCATCATTAAAAGATCAAGATAAATATAAATATTAATATCAAGATTGAAAATCAATATTACCACGGAGATCAAAATCGAGTTTAAGATGAATATTAGGAGCAAGATAAAGATGAAGATTATAAGATTAAAAATGAAATCTGAGATCAAAACTGAGATCAAAATGAAGATGAAAATAATTATCAAGAATAAGATCAATGTTGTAATTAAGAATTAGAATAAGATTAATAACAATCAAAGATCATAATCGAGTTAAAAATTTTCATCATTATTAGATCAATATCAATATCAATAACAATATCAAGATTGAAGACCAAGTTTATAAACAAGATCAAAATCGAGTTTAAGATTAAGATTAAAAAGAAGATAAAGATAAATATCATAAGATGAAGTTTGAAATCATGATTAAAATGAAGATCAACATCATAATCATGAACAAAATCAATATTAAATTAAGATTGCAAAATGATAAACATCAAATATGGATCATAATCAGGATCAACATCCTTATCATTAAAAGATCAAGATAAATATAAATATTAATATCAAGATTGAAAATTAATATTACCACATAGATCAAAATCGAGTTTAAGATGAATATTAGGAGCAAGATAAACTTGAAGATTATAAGATTAAAACTGAAATCTGAGATCAAAACTGAGATAAAAATGAAAATGAACATAATTATCAAGAATAAGATCAATGTTATAATTAAGAATGAGAATAAGATTAATAACAATTAAAGAACATAATCGAGTTCAAAATTTTCATCATTATTAGATCAATATCAATATCAATAACAACATCAAGATTGAAGACCAAGTTTACAAACAAGATCAAAATCGAGTTTAAGATTAAGATTAAAAAGAAGATAAAGATGAATATCATAAGATGAAGATTGAAATCATGATTACAATCAAGATCAACATCATGATCATGAACAAAATCAATATTAAATTAAGATTGCAAAATGATAAACATCAAATATGGATCATAATCAAGATCAACATCCTCATCATTAAAAGATCAAGATAAATATAAATATTAATATCAAGATTGAAAATCAATATTACCACGGAGATCAAAATCGAGTTTAAGATGAATATTAGGAGCAAGATAAAGATGAAGATTATAAGATTAAAAATGAAATCTAAGATCAAAACTGAGATCAAAATGAAGATGAAAATAATTATCAAGAATAAGATCAATGTTGTAATTAAGAATGAGAATAAGATTAATAACAATCAAAGATCATAATCGAGTTAAAAATTTTCATCATTATTAGATCAATATCAATATCAATAACAATATCAAGATTGAAGACCAAATTTACAAACAAGATCAAAATCGAGTTTAAGATTAAGATTAAAAAGAAGATAAAGATAAATATCATAAGATGAAGTTTGAAATCATAATTAAAATGAAGATCAACATCATAATCATGAACAAAATCAATATTAAATTAAGATTGCAAAATGATAAACATCAAATATGGATCATAATCATGATCAACATCCTCATCATAAAAAGATCAAGATAAATATAAATATTAATATCAAGATTGAAAATCAATATTACCACATAGATCAAAATCGAGTTTAAGATGAATATTAGGAGCAAGATAAACTTGAAGATTATAAGATTAAAACTGAAATCTGAGATCAAAACTGAGATAAAAATGAAAATGAATATAATTATCAAGAATAAGATCAATGTTATAATTAAGAATGAGAATAAGATTAATAACAATTAAAGAACATAATCGAGTTCAAAATTTTCATCATTATTAGATCAATATCAATATCAATAACAATATCAAGATTGAAGACCAAGTTTACAAACAAGATCAAAATCGAGTTTAAGATTAAGATTAAAAAGAAGATAAAGATGAATATCATAAGATGAAGATTGAAATCATGATTACAATCAAGATCAACATCATGATCATGAACAAAATCAATATTAAATTAAGATTGCAAAATGATAAACATCAAATATGGATCATAATCAGGATCAACATCCTCATCATTAAAAGATCAAGATAAATATAAATATTAATATCAAGATTGAAAATCAATATTACAACGGAGATCAAAATCGAGTTTAAGATGAATATTAGGAGCAAAATAAAGATGAAGATTATAAGATTAAAAATGAAATCTGAGATCAAAACTGAGATCAAAATGAAGATGAAAATAATTATCAAGAATAAGATCAATGTTGTAATTAAGAATGAGAATAAGATTAATAACAATTAAAGATCATAATCGAGTTAAAAATTTTCATCATTATTAGATCAATATCAATATCAATAACAATATCAAGATTGAAGACCAAGTTTACAAACAAGATCAAAATCGAGTTTAAGATTTAGATTAAAAAGAAGATAAAAATAAATATCATAAGATGAAGTTTGAAATCATGATTAAAATGAATATCAACATCATAATCATGAACAAAATCAATATTAAATTAAGATTGCAAAATGATAAACATCAAATATGGATCATAATCAAGATCAACATCCTCATCATTAAAAGATCAAGATAAATATAAATATTAATATCAAGATTGAAAATCAATATTACCACGGAGATCAAAATCGAGTTTAAGATGAATATTAGGAGCAAGATAAAGATGAAGATTATAAGATTAAAAATGAAATCTAAGATCAAAACTGAGATCAAAATGAAGATGAAAATAATTATCAAGAATAAGATCAATGTTGTAATTAAGAATGAGAATAAGATTAATAACAATCAAAGATCATAATCGAGTTAAAAATTTTCATCATTATTAGATCAATATCAATATCAATAACAATATCAAGATTGAAGACCAAGTTTACAAACAAGATCAAAATCGAGTTTAAGATTAAGATTAAAAAGAAGATAAAGATAAATATCATAAGATGAAGTTTGAAATCATGATTAAAATGAAGATCAACATCATAATCATGAACAAAATCAATATTAAATTAAGATTGCAAAATGATAAACATCAAATATGGATCATAATCAGGATCAACATCCTCATCATTAAAAGATCAAGATAAATATAAATATTAATATCAAGATTGAAAATCAATATTACCACATAGATCAAAATCGAGTTTAAGATGAATATTAGGAGCAAGATAAACTTGAAGATTATAAGATTAAAACTGAAATCTGAGATCAAAACTGAGATAAAAATGAAAATGAACATAATTATCAAGAATAAGATCAATGTTATAATTAAGAATGAGAATAAGATTAATAACAATTAAAGAACATAATCGAGTTCAAAATTTTCATCATTATTAGATCAATATCAATATCAATAACAATATCAAGATTGAAGACCAAGTTTACAAACAAGATCAAAATCGAGTTTAAGATTAAGATTAAAAAGAAGATAAATATGAATATCATAAGATGAAGATTGAAATCATGATTACAATCAAGATCAACATCATGATCATGAACAAAATCAATATTAAACTAAGATTGCAAAATGATAAACATCAAATATGGATCATAATCAAGATCAACATCCTCATCATTAAAAGATCAAGATAAATATAAATATTAATATCAAGATTGAAAATCAATATTACAACGGAGATCAAAATCGAGTTTAAGATGAATATTAGGAGCAAAATAAAGAAGAAGATTATAAGATTAAAAATGAAATCTGAGATCAAAACTGAGATCAAAATGAAGATGAAAATAATTATCAAGAATAAGATCAATGTTGTAATTAAGAATGAGAATAAGATTAATAACAATTAAAGATCATAATCGAGTTAAAAATTTTCATCATTATTAGATCAATATCAATATCAATAACAATATCAAGATTGAAGACCAAGTTTACAAACAAGATCAAAATCGAGTTTAAGATTTAGATTAAAAAGAAGATAAAAATAAATATCATAAGATGAAGTTTGAAATCATGATTAAAATGAAGATCAACATCATAATCATGAACAAAATCAATATTATATTAAGATTGCAAAATGATAAACATCAAATATGGATCATAATCAGGATCAACATCCTCATCATTAAAAGATCAAGATAAATATAAATATTAATATCAAGATTGAAAATCAATATTACCACGGAGATCAAAATCGAGTTTAAGATTAATATTAGGAGCAAGATAAAGATGAAGATTATAAGATTAAAAATGAAATCTGAGATCAAAACTGAGATCAAAATGAAGATGAAAATAATTATCAAGAATAAGATCAATGTTGTAATTAAGAATGAGAATAATATTAATAACAATCAAAGATCATAATCGAGTTAAAAATTTTCATCATTATTAGATCAATATCAATATCAATAACAATATCAAGATTGAAGACCATACAAACAAGATCAAAATCGAGTTTAAGATTAAGATTAAAAAGAAGATAAAGATAAATATCATAAGATGAAGTTTGAAATCATGATTAAAATGAAGATCAACATCATAATCATGAACAAAATCAATATTAAATTAAGATTGCAAAATGATAAACATCAAATATGGATCATAATCAGGATCAACATCCTCATCATTAAAAGATCAAGATAAATATAAATATTAATATCAAGATTGAAAATCAATATTACCACATAGATCAAAATCGAGTTTAAGATGAATATTAGGAGCAAGATAAACTTGAAGATTATAAGATTAAAACTGAAATCTGAGATCAAAACTGAGATAAAAATGAAAATGAACATAATTATCAAGAATAAGATCAATGTTATAATTAAGAATGAGAATAAGATTAATAACAATTAAAGAACATAATCGAGTTCAAAATTTTCATCATTATTAGATCAATATCAATATCAATAACAATATCAAGATTGAAGACCAAGTTTACAAACAAGATCAAAATCGAGTTTAAGATTAAGATTAAAAAGAAGATAAAGATGAATATCATAAGATGAAGATTGAAATCATGATTACAATCAAGATCAACATCATGATCATGAACAAAATCAATATTAAATTAAGATTGCAAAATGATAAACATCAAATATGGATCATAATCAGGATCAACATCCTCATCATTAAAAGATCAAGATAAATATAAATATTAATATCAAGATTGAAAATCAATATTACAACGGAGATCAAAATCGAGTTTAAGATGAATATTAGGAGCAAAATAAAGATGAAGATTATAAGATTAAAAATGAAATCTGAGATCAAAACTGAGATCAAAATGAAGATGAAAATAATTATCAAGAATAAGATCAATGTTGTAATTAAGAATGAGAATAAGATTAATAACAATTAAAGATCATAATCGAGTTAAAAATTTTCATCATTATTAGATCAATATCAATATCAATAACAATATCAAGATTGAAGACCAAGTTTACAAACAAGATCAAAATCGAGTTTAAGATTTAGATTAAAAAGAAGATAAAAATAAATATCATAAGATGAAGTTTGAAATCATGATTAAAATGAATATCAACATCATAATCATGAACAAAATCAATATTAAATTAAGATTGCAAAATGATAAACATCAAATATGGATCATAATCAAGATCAACATCCTCATCATTAAAAGATCAAGATAAATATAAATATTAATATCAAGATTGAAAATCAATATTACCACGGAGATCAAAATCGAGTTTAAGATGAATATTAGGAGCAAGATAAAGATGAAGATTATAAGATTAAAAATGAAATCTAAGATCAAAACTGAGATCAAAATGAAGATGAAAATAATTATCAAGAATAAGATCAATGTTGTAATTAAGAATGAGAATAAGATTAATAACAATCAAAGATCATAATCGAGTTAAAAATTTTCATCATTATTAGATCAATATCAATATCAATAACAATATCAAGATTGAAGACCAAGTTTACAAACAAGATCAAAATCGAGTTTAAGATTAAGATTAAAAAGAAGATAAAGATAAATATCATAAGATGAAGTTTGAAATCATGATTAAAATGAAGATCAACATCATAATAATGAACAAAATCAATATTAAATTAAGATTGCAAAATGATAAACATCAAATATGGATCATAATCAGGATCAACATCCTCATCATTAAAAGATCAAGATAAATATAAATATTAATATCAAGATTGAAAATCAATATTACCACATAGATCAAAATCGAGTTTAAGATGAATATTAGGAGCAAGATAAACTTGAAGATTATAAGATTAAAACTGAAATCTGAGATCAAAACTGAGATAAAAATGAAAATGAACATAATTATCAAGAATAAGATCAATGTTATAATTAAGAATGAGAATAAGATTAATAACAATTAAAGAACATAATCGAGTTCAAAATTTTCATCATTATTAGATCAATATCAATATCAATAACAATATCAAGATTGAAGACCAAGTTTACAAACAAGATCAAAATCGAGTTTAAGATTAAGATTAAAAAGAAGATAAATATGAATATCATAAGATGAAGATTGAAATCATGATTACAATCAAGATCAACATCATGATCATGAACAAAATCAATATTAAATTAAGATTGCAAAATGATAAACATCAAATATGGATCATAATCAAGATCAACATCCTCATCATTAAAAGATCAAGATAAATATAAATATTAATATCAAGATTGAAAATCAATATTACAACGGAGATCAAAATCGAGTTTAAGATGAATATTAGGAGCAAAATAAAGAAGAAGATTATAAGATTAAAAATGAAATCTGAGATCAAAACTGAGATCAAAATGAAGATGAAAATAATTATCAAGAATAAGATCAATGTTGTAATTAAGAATGAGAATAATATTAATAACAATCAAAGATCATAATCGAGTTAAAAATTTTCATCATTATTAGATCAATATCAATATCAATAACAATATCAAGATTGAAGACCATACAAACAAGATCAAAATCGAGTTTAAGATTAAGATTAAAAAGAAGATAAAGATAAATATCATAAGATGAAGTTTGAAATCATGATTAAAATGAAGATCAACATCATAATCATGAACAAAATCAATATTAAATTAAGATTGCAAAATGATAAACATCAAATATGGATCATAATCAGGATCAACATCCTCATCATTAAAAGATCAAGATAAATATAAATATTAATATCAAGATTGAAAATCAATATTACCACATAGATCAAAATCGAGTTTAAGATGAATATTAGGAGCAAGATAAACTTGAAGATTATAAGATTAAAACTGAAATCTGAGATAAAAACTGAGATAAAAATGAAAATGAACATAATTATCAAGAATAAGATCAATGTTATAATTAAGAATGAGAATAAGATTATTAACAATTAAAGAACATAATCGAGTTCAAAATTTTCATCATTATTAGATCAATATCAATATCAATAACAATATCAAGATTGAAGACCAAGTTTACAAACAAGATCAAAATCGAGTTTAAGATTAAGATTAAAAAGAAGATAAAGATGAATATCATAAGATGAAGATTGAAATCATGATTACAATCAAGATCAACATCATGATCATGAACAAAATCAATATTAAATTAAGATTGCAAAATGATAAACATCAAATATGGATCATAATCAAGATCAACATCCTCATCATTAAAAGATCAAGATAAATATAAATATTAATATCAAGATTGAAAATCAATATTACCACGGAGATCAAAATCGAGTTTAAGATGAATATTAGGAGCAAAATAAAGATGAAGATTATAAGATTAAAAATGAAATCTTAGATCAAAACTGAGATCAAAATGAAGATGAAAATAATTATCAAGAATAAGATCAATGTTGTAATTAAGAATGAGAATAAGATTAATAACAATCAAAGATCATAATCGAGTTAACAATTTTCATCATTATTAGATCAATATCAATATCAATAACAATATCAAGATTGAAGACCAAGTTTACAAACAAGATCAAAATCGAGTTTAAGATTAAGATTAAAAAGAAGATAAAGATGAATATCATAAGATGAAGATTGAAATCATGATTACAATCAAGATCAACATCATGATCATGAACAAAATCAATATTAAATTAAGATTGCAAAATGATAAACATCAAATATGGATCATAATCAAGATCAACATCCTCATCATTAAAAGATCAAGATAAATATAAATATTAATATCAAGATTGAAAATCAATATTACCACGGAGATCAAAATCGAGTTTAAGAGGAATATTAGGAGCAAGATAAAGATGAATATTATAAGATTAAAAATGAAATCTGAGATCAAAACTGAGATCAAAATGAAGATGAAAACAATTATCAAGAATAAGATCAATGTTGTAATTAAGAATGAGAATAAGATTAATAACAATCAAAGATCATAATCGAGTTAAAAATTTTCATCATTATTAGATCAATATCAATATCAATAACAATATCAAGATTGAAGACCAAGTTTACAAACAAGATCAAAATCGAGTTTAAGATTAAGATTAAAAAGAAGATAAAGATAAATATCATAAGATGAAGTTTGAAATCATGATTAAAATGAAGATCAACATCATAATCATGAACAAAATCAATATTAAATTAAGATTGCAAAATGATAAACATCAAATATGGATCATAATCAGGATCAACATCCTCATCATTAAAAGATCAACATAAATATAAATATTAATATCAAGATTGAAAATCAATATTACCACATAGATCAAAATCGAATTTAAGATGAATATTAGGAGCAAGATAAACTTGAAGATTATAAGATTAAAACTGAAATCTGAGATCAAAACTGAGATAAAAATGAAGATGAACATAATTATCAAGAATAAGATCAATGTTATAATTAAGAATGAGAATAAGATTAATAACAATAAAAGAACATAATCGAGTTCAAAATTTTCATCATTATTAGATCAATATCAATATCAATAACAATATCAAGATTGAAGACCAAGTTTACAAACAAGATCAAAATCGAGTTTAAGATTAAGATTAAAAAGAAGATAAAGATGAATATCATAGATGAAGATTGAAATCATGATTACAATTAAGATCAACATCATGATCATGAACAAAATCAATATTAAATTAAGATTGCAAAATGATAAACATCAAATATGTATCATAATCAAGATCAACATCCTCATCATTAAAAGATCAAGATAAATATAAATATTAATATCAAGATTGAAAATCAATATTACCACGGAGATCAAAATCGAGTTTAAGATGAATATTAGGAGCAAGATAAAGATGAAGATTATAAGATTAAAAATGAAATCTGAGATCAAAACTGAGATCAAAATGAAGATGAAAATAATTATCAAGAATAAGATCAATGTTGTAATTAAGAATGAGAATAAGATTAATAACAATCAAAGATCATAATCGAGTTAAAAATTTTCATCATTATTAGATCAATATCAATATCAATAACAATATCAAGATTGAAGACCAAGTTTACAAACAAGATCAAAATCGAGTTTAAGATTAAGATTAAAAAGAAGATAAAGATGAATATCATAAGATGAAGATTGAAATCATGATTACAATCAAGATCAACATCATGATCATGAACAAAATCAATATTAAATTAAGATTGCAAAATGATAAACATCAAATATGGATCATAATCAAGATCAACATCCTCATCATTAAAAGATCAAGATAAATATAAATATTAATATCAAGATTGAAAATCAATATTACCACGGAGATCAAAATCGAGTTTAAGATGAATATTAGGAGCAAGATAAAGATGAAGATTATAAGATTAAAAATGAAATCTGAGATCAAAACTGAGATCAAAATGAAGATGAAAATAATTATCAAGAATAAGATCAATGTTGTAATTAAGAATGAGAATAAGATTAATAACAATTAAAGATCATAATCGAGTTAAAAATTTTCATCATTATTAGATCAATATCAATATCAATAACAATATCAAGATTGAAGACCAAGTTTACAAACAAGATCAAAATCGAGTTTATGATTTAGATTAAAAAGAAGATAAAAATAAATATCATAAGATGAAGTTTGAAATCATGATTAAAATGAAGATCAACATCATAATCATGAACAAAATCAATATTATATTAAGATTGCAAAATGATAAACATCAAATATTGATCATAATCAGGATCAACATCCTCATCATTAAAAGATCAAGATAAATATAAATATTAATATCAAGATTGAAAATCAATATTACCACGGAGATCAAAATCGAGTTTAAGATGAATATTAGGAGCAAGATAAAGATGAAGATTATAAGATTAAAAATGAAATCTGAGATCAAAACTGAGATCAAAATGAAGATGAAAATAATTATCAAGAATAAGATCAATGTTGTAATTAAGAATGAGAATAAGATTAATAACAATCAAAGATCATAATCGAGTTAACAATTTTCATCATTATTAGATCAATATCAATATCAATAACAATATCAAGATTGAAGACCAAGTTTACAAACAAGATCAAAATCGAGTTTAAGATTAAGATTAAAAAGAAGATAAAGATGAATATCATAAGATGAAGATTGAAATCATGATTACAATCAAGATCAACATCATGATCATGAACAAAATCAATATTAAATTAAGATTGCAAAATGATAAACATCAAATATGGATCATAATCAAGATCAACATCCTCATCATTAAAAGATCAAGATAAATATAAATATTAATATCAAGATTGAAAATCAATATTACCACGGAGATCAAAATCGAGTTTAAGATGAATATTAGGAGCAAGATAAAGATGAATATTATAAGATTAAAAATGAAATCTGAGATCAAAACTGAGATCAAAATGAAGATGAAAATAATTATCAAGAATAAGATCAATGTTGTAATTAAGAATGAGAATAAGATTAATAACAATCAAAGATCATAATCGAGTTAAAAATTTTCATCATTATTAGATCAATATCAATATCAATAACAATATCAAGATTGAAGACCAAGTTTACAAACAAGATCAAAATCGAGTTTAAGATTAAGATTAAAAAGAAGATAAAGATAAATATCATAAGATGAAGTTTGAAATCATGATTAAAATGAAGATCAACATCATAATCATGAACAAAATCAATATTAAATTAAGATTGCAAAATGATAAACATCAAATATGGATCATAATCAGGATCAACATCCTCATCATTAAAAGATCAACATAAATATAAATATTAATATCAAGATTGAAAATCAATATTACCACATAGATCAAAATCGAGTTTAAGATGAATATTAGGAGCAAGATAAACTTGAAGATTATAAGATTAAAACTGAAATCTGAGATCAAAACTGAGATAAAAATGAAGATGAACATAATTATCAAGAATAAGATCAATGTTATAATTAAGAATGAGAATAAGATTAATAACAATAAAAGAACATAATCGAGTTCAAAATTTTCATCATTATTAGATCAATATCAATATCAATAACAATATCAAGATTGAAGACCAAGTTTACAAACAAGATCAAAATCGAGTTTAAGATTAAGATTAAAAAGAAGATAAAGATGAATATCATAGATGAAGATTGAAATCATGATTACAATCAAGATCAACATCATGATCATGAACAAAATCAATATTAAATTAAGATTGCAAAATGATAAACATCAAATATGGATCATAATCAAGATCAACATCCTCATCATTAAAAGATCAAGATAAATATAAATATTAATATCAAGATTGAAAATCAATATTACCACGGAGATCAAAATCGAGTTTAAGATGAATATTAGGAGCAAGATAAAGATGAAGATTATAAGATTAAAAATGAAATCTGAGATCAAAACTGAGATCAAAATGAAGATGAAAATAATTATCAAGAATAAGATCAATGTTGTAATTAAGAATGAGAATAAGATTAATAACAATCAAAGATCATAATCGAGTTAAAAATTTTCATCATTATTAGATCAATATCAATATCAATAACAATATCAAGATTGAAGACCAAGTTTACAAACAAGATCAAAATCGAGTTTAAGATTAAGATTAAAAAGAAGATAAAGATGAATATCATAAGATGAAGATTGAAATCATGATTACAATCAAGATCAACATCATGATCATGAACAAAATCAATATTAAATTAAGATTGCAAAATGATAAACATCAAATATGGATCATAATCAAGATCAACATCCTCATCATTAAAAGATCAAGATAAATATAAATATTAATATCAAGATTGAAAATCAATATTACCACGGAGATCAAAATCGAGTTTAAGATGAATATTAGGAGCAAGATAAAGATGAAGATTATAAGATTAAAAATGAAATCTGAGATCAAAACTGAGATCAAAATGAAGATGAAAATAATTATCAAGAATAAGATCAATGTTGTAATTAAGAATGAGAATAAGATTAATAACAATCAAAGATCATAATCGAGTTAACAATTTTCATCATTATTAGATCAATATCAATATCAATAACAATATCAAGATTGAAGACCAAGTTTATAAACAAGATCAAAATCGAGTTTAAGATTAAGATTAAAAAGAAGATAAAGATGAATATCATAAGATGAAGATTGAAATCATGATTACAATCAAGATCAACATCATGATCATGAACAAAATCAATATTAAATTAAGATTGCAAAATGATAAACATCAAATATGGATCATAATCAAGATCAACATCCTCATCATTAAAAGATCAAGATAAATATAAATATTAATATCAAGATTGAAAATCAATATTACCACGGAGATCAAAATCGAGTTTAAGATGAATATTAGGAGCAAGATAAAGATGAAGATTATAAGATTAAAAATGAAATCTGAGATCAAAACTGAGATCAAAATGAAGATGAAAATAATTATCAAGAATAAGATCAATGTTGTAATTAAGAATGAGAATAAGATTAATAACAATCAAAGATCATAATCGAGTTAACAATTTTCATCATTATTAGATCAATATCAATATCAATAACAATATCAAGATTGAAGACCAAGTTTACAAACAAGATCAAAATCGAGTTTAAGATTAAGATTAAAAAGAAGATAAAGATGAATATCATAAGATGAAGATTGAAATCATGATTACAATCAAGATCAACATCATGATCATGAACAAAATCAATATTAAATTAAGATTGCAAAATGATAAACATCAAATATGGATCATAATCAAGATCAACATCCTCATCATTAAAAGATCAAGATAAATATAAATATTAATATCAAGATTGAAAATCAATATTACCACGGAGATCAAAATCGAGTTTAAGATGAATATTAGGAGCAAGATAAAGATGAATATTATAAGATTAAAAATGAAATCTGAGATCAAAACTGAGATCAAAATGAAGATGAAAATAATTATCAAGAATAAGATCAATGTTGTAATTAAGAATGAGAATAAGATTAATAACAATCAAAGATCATAATCGAGTTAAAAATTTTCATCATTATTAGATCAATATCAATATCAATAACAATATCAAGATTGAAGACCAAGTTTACAAACAAGATCAAAATCGAGTTTAAGATTAAGATTAAAAAGAAGATAAAGATAAATATCATAAGATGAAGTTTGAAATCATGATTAAAATGAAGATCAACATCATGATCATGAACAAAATTAATATTAAATTAAGATTGCAAAATGATAAACATCAAATATGGATCATAATCAAGATCAACATCCTCATCATTAAAAGATCAAGATAAATATAAATATTAATATCAAGATTGAAAATCAATATTACAACGGAGATCAAAATCGAGTTTAAGATGAATATTAGGAGCAAAATAAAGATGAAGATTATAAGATTAAAAATGAAATCTGAGATCAAAACTGAGATCAAAATGAAGATGAAAATAATTATCAAGAATAAGATCAATGTTGTAATTAAGAATGAGAATAAGATTAATAACAATTAAAGATCATAATCGAGTTAAAAATTTTCATCATTATTAGATCAATATCAATATCAATAACAATATCAAGATTGAAGACCAAGTTTACAAACAAGATCAAAATCGAGTTTAAGATTTAGATTAAAAAGAAGATAAAAATAAATATCATAAGATGAAGTTTGAAATCATGATTAAAATGAAGATCAACATCATAATCATGAACAAAATCAATATTATATTAAGATTGCAAAATGATAAACATCAAATATTGATCATAATCAGGATCAACATCCTCATCATTAAAAGATCAAGATAAATATAAATATTAATATCAAGATTGAAAATCAATATTACCACGGAGATCAAAATCGAGTTTAAGATGAATATTAGGAGCAAGATAAAGATGAAGATTATAAGATTAAAAATGAAATCTGAGATCAAAACTGAGATCAAAATGAAGATGAAAATAATTATCAAGAATAAGATCAATGTTGTAATTAAGAATGAGAATAAGATTAATAACAATCAAAGATCATAATCGAGTTAACAATTTTCATCATTATTAGATCAATATCAATATCAATAACAATATCAAGATTGAAGACCAAGTTTACAAACAAGATCAAAATCGAGTTTAAGATTAAGATTAAAAAGAAGATAAAGATGAATATCATAAGATGAAGATTGAAATCATGATTACAATCAAGATCAACATCATGATCATGAACAAAATCAATATTAAATTAAGATTGCAAAATGATAAACATCAAATATGGATCATAATCAAGATCAACATCCTCATCATTAAAAGATCAAGATAAATATAAATATTAATATCAAGATTGAAAATCAATATTACCACGGAGATCAAAATCGAGTTTAAGATGAATATTAGGAGCAAGATAAAGATGAATATTATAAGATTAAAAATGAAATCTGAGATCAAAACTGAGATCAAAATGAAGATGAAAATAATTATCAAGAATAAGATCAATGTTGTAATTAAGAATGAGAATAAGATTAATAACAATCAAAGATCATAATCGAGTTAAAAATTTTCATCATTATTAGATCAATATCAATATCAATAACAATATCAAGATTGAAGACCAAGTTTACAAACAAGATCAAAATCGAGTTTAAGATTAAGATTAAAAAGAAGATAAAGATAAATATCATAAGATGAAGTTTGAAATCATGATTAAAATGAAGATCAACATCATAATCATGAACAAAATCAATATTAAATTAAGATTGCAAAATGATAAACATCAAATATGGATCATAATCAGGATCAACATCCTCATCATTAAAAGATCAACATAAATATAAATATTAATATCAAGATTGAAAATCAATATTACCACATAGATCAAAATCGAGTTTAAGATGAATATTAGGAGCAAGATAAACTTGAAGATTATAAGATTAAAACTGAAATCTGAGATCAAAACTGAGATAAAAATGAAGATGAACATAATTATCAAGAATAAGATCAATGTTATAATTAAGAATGAGAATAAGATTAATAACAATAAAAGAACATAATCGAGTTCAAAATTTTCATCATTATTAGATCAATATCAATATCAATAACAATATCAAGATTGAAGACCAAGTTTACAAACAAGATCAAAATCGAGTTTAAGATTAAGATTAAAAAGAAGATAAAGATGAATATCATAGATGAAGATTGAAATCATGATTACAATCAAGATCAACATCATGATCATGAACAAAATCAATATTAAATTAAGATTGCAAAATGATAAACATCAAATATGGATCATAATCAAGATCAACATCCTCATCATTAAAAGATCAAGATAAATATAAATATTAATATCAAGATTGAAAATCAATATTACCACGGAGATCAAAATCGAGTTTAAGATGAATATTAGGAGCAAGATAAAGATGAAGATTATAAGATTAAAAATGAAATCTGAGATCAAAACTGAGATCAAAATGAAGATGAAAATAATTATCAAGAATAAGATCAATGTTGTAATTAAGAATGAGAATAAGATTAATAACAATCAAAGATCATAATCGAGTTAAAAATTTTCATCATTATTAGATCAATATCAATATCAATAACAATATCAAGATTGAAGACCAAGTTTACAAACAAGATCAAAATCGAGTTTAAGATTAAGATTAAAAAGAAGATAAAGATGAATATCATAAGATGAAGATTGAAATCATGATTACAATCAAGATCAACATCATGATCATGAACAAAATCAATATTAAATTAAGATTGCAAAATGATAAACATCAAATATGGATCATAATCAAGATCAACATCCTCATCATTAAAAGATCAAGATAAATATAAATATTAATATCAAGATTGAAAATCAATATTACCACGGAGATCAAAATCGAGTTTAAGATGAATATTAGGAGCAAGATAAAGATGAAGATTATAAGATTAAAAATGAAATCTGAGATCAAAACTGAGATCAAAATGAAGATGAAAATAATTATCAAGAATAAGATCAATGTTGTAATTAAGAATGAGAATAAGATTAATAACAATCAAAGATCATAATCGAGTTAACAATTTTCATCATTATTAGATCAATATCAATATCAATAACAATATCAAGATTGAAGACCAAGTTTATAAACAAGATCAAAATCGAGTTTAAGATTAAGATTAAAAAGAAGATAAAGATGAATATCATAAGATGAAGATTGAAATCATGATTACAATCAAGATCAACATCATGATCATGAACAAAATCAATATTAAATTAAGATTGCAAAATGATAAACATCAAATATTGATCATAATCAGGATCAACATCCTCATCATTAAAAGATCAAGATAAATATAAATATTAATATCAAGATTGAAAATCAATATTACCACGGAGATCAAAATCGAGTTTAAGATGAATATTAGGAGCAAGATAAAGATGAAGATTATAAGATTAAAAATGAAATCTGAGATCAAAACTGAGATCAAAATGAAGATGAAAATAATTATCAAGAATAAGATCAATGTTGTAATTAAGAATGAGAATAAGATTAATAACAATCAAAGATCATAATCGAGTTAACAATTTTCATCATTATTAGATCAATATCAATATCAATAACAATATCAAGATTGAAGACCAAGTTTACAAACAAGATCAAAATCGAGTTTAAGATTAAGATTAAAAAGAAGATAAAGATGAATATCATAAGATGAAGATTGAAATCATGATTACAATCAAGATCAACATCATGATCATGAACAAAATCAATATTAAATTAAGATTGCAAAATGATAAACATCAAATATGGATCATAATCAAGATCAACATCCTCATCATTAAAAGATCAAGATAAATATAAATATTAATATCAAGATTGAAAATCAATATTACCACGGAGATCAAAATCGAGTTTAAGATGAATATTAGGAGCAAGATAAAGATGAATATTATAAGATTAAAAATGAAATCTGAGATCAAAACTGAGATCAAAATGAAGATGAAAATAATTATCAAGAATAAGATCAATGTTGTAATTAAGAATGAGAATAAGATTAATAACAATCAAAGATCATAATCGAGTTAAAAATTTTCATCATTATTAGATCAATATCAATATCAATAACAATATCAAGATTGAAGACCAAGTTTACAAACAAGATCAAAATCGAGTTTAAGATTAAGATTAAAAAGAAGATAAAGATAAATATCATAAGATGAAGTTTGAAATCATGATTAAAATGAAGATCAACATCATGATCATGAACAAAATTAATATTAAATTAAGATTGCAAAATGATAAACATCAAATATGGATCATAATCAAGATCAACATCCTCATCATTAAAAGATCAAGATAAATATAAATATTAATATCAAGATTGAAAATCAATATTACAACGGAGATCAAAATCGAGTTTAAGATGAATATTAGGAGCAAAATAAAGATGAAGATTATAAGATTAAAAATGAAATCTGAGATCAAAACTGAGATCAAAATGAAGATGAAAATAATTATCAAGAATAAGATCAATGTTGTAATTAAGAATGAGAATAAGATTAATAACAATTAAAGATCATAATCGAGTTAAAAATTTTCATCATTATTAGATCAATATCAATATCAATAACAATATCAAGATTGAAGACCAAGTTTACAAACAAGATCAAAATCGAGTTTAAGATTTAGATTAAAAAGAAGATAAAAATAAATATCATAAGATGAAGTTTGAAATCATGATTAAAATGAATATCAACATCATAATCATGAACAAAATCAATATTAAATTAAGATTGCAAAATGATAAACATCAAATATGGATCATAATCAAGATCAACATCCTCATCATTAAAAGATCAAGATAAATATAAATATTAATATCAAGATTGAAAATCAATATTACCACGGAGATCAAAATCGAGTTTAAGATGAATATTAGGAGCAAGATAAAGATGAAGATTATAAGATTAAAAATGAAATCTAAGATCAAAACTGAGATCAAAATGAAGATGAAAATAATTATCAAGAATAAGATCAATGTTGTAATTAAGAATGAGAATAAGATTAATAACAATTAAAGATCATAATCGAGTTAAAAATTTTCATCATTATTAGATCAATATCAATATCAATAACAATATCAAGATTGAAGACCAAGTTTACAAACAAGATCAAAATCGAGTTTATGATTTAGATTAAAAAGAAGATAAAAATAAATATCATAAGATGAAGTTTGAAATCATGATTAAAATGAAGATCAACATCATAATCATGAACAAAATCAATATTATATTAAGATTGCAAAATGATAAACATCAAATATTGATCATAATCAGGATCAACATCCTCATCATTAAAAGATCAAGATAAATATAAATATTAATATCAAGATTGAAAATCAATATTACCACGGAGATCAAAATCGAGTTTAAGATGAATATTAGGAGCAAGATAAAGATGAAGATTATAAGATTAAAAATGAAATCTGAGATCAAAACTGAGATCAAAATGAAGATGAAAATAATTATCAAGAATAAGATCAATGTTGTAATTAAGAATGAGAATAAGATTAATAACAATCAAAGATCATAATCGAGTTAACAATTTTCATCATTATTAGATCAATATCAATATCAATAACAATATCAAGATTGAAGACCAAGTTTACAAACAAGATCAAAATCGAGTTTAAGATTAAGATTAAAAAGAAGATAAAGATGAATATCATAAGATGAAGATTGAAATCATGATTACAATCAAGATCAACATCATGATCATGAACAAAATCAATATTAAATTAAGATTGCAAAATGATAAACATCAAATATGGATCATAATCAAGATCAACATCCTCATCATTAAAAGATCAAGATAAATATAAATATTAATATCAAGATTGAAAATCAATATTACCACGGAGATCAAAATCGAGTTTAAGAGGAATATTAGGAGCAAGATAAAGATGAATATTATAAGATTAAAAATGAAATCTGAGATCAAAACTGAGATCAAAATGAAGATGAAAACAATTATCAAGAATAAGATCAATGTTGTAATTAAGAATGAGAATAAGATTAATAACAATCAAAGATCATAATCGAGTTAAAAATTTTCATCATTATTAGATCAATATCAATATCAATAACAATATCAAGATTGAAGACCAAGTTTACAAACAAGATCAAAATCGAGTTTAAGATTAAGATTAAAAAGAAGATAAAGATAAATATCATAAGATGAAGTTTGAAATCATGATTAAAATGAAGATCAACATCATAATCATGAACAAAATCAATATTAAATTAAGATTGCAAAATGATAAACATCAAATATGGATCATAATCAGGATCAACATCCTCATCATTAAAAGATCAACATAAATATAAATATTAATATCAAGATTGAAAATCAATATTACCACATAGATCAAAATCGAATTTAAGATGAATATTAGGAGCAAGATAAACTTGAAGATTATAAGATTAAAACTGAAATCTGAGATCAAAACTGAGATAAAAATGAAGATGAACATAATTATCAAGAATAAGATCAATGTTATAATTAAGAATGAGAATAAGATTAATAACAATAAAAGAACATAATCGAGTTCAAAATTTTCATCATTATTAGATCAATATCAATATCAATAACAATATCAAGATTGAAGACCAAGTTTACAAACAAGATCAAAATCGAGTTTAAGATTAAGATTAAAAAGAAGATAAAGATGAATATCATAGATGAAGATTGAAATCATGATTACAATTAAGATCAACATCATGATCATGAACAAAATCAATATTAAATTAAGATTGCAAAATGATAAACATCAAATATGTATCATAATCAAGATCAACATCCTCATCATTAAAAGATCAAGATAAATATAAATATTAATATCAAGATTGAAAATCAATATTACCACGGAGATCAAAATCGAGTTTAAGATGAATATTAGGAGCAAGATAAAGATGAAGATTATAAGATTAAAAATGAAATCTGAGATCAAAACTGAGATCAAAATGAAGATGAAAATAATTATCAAGAATAAGATCAATGTTGTAATTAAGAATGAGAATAAGATTAATAACAATCAAAGATCATAATCGAGTTAAAAATTTTCATCATTATTAGATCAATATCAATATCAATAACAATATCAAGATTGAAGACCAAGTTTACAAACAAGATCAAAATCGAGTTTAAGATTAAGATTAAAAAGAAGATAAAGATGAATATCATAAGATGAAGATTGAAATCATGATTACAATCAAGATCAACATCATGATCATGAACAAAATCAATATTAAATTAAGATTGCAAAATGATAAACATCAAATATGGATCATAATCAAGATCAACATCCTCATCATTAAAAGATCAAGATAAATATAAATATTAATATCAAGATTGAAAATCAATATTACCACGGAGATCAAAATCGAGTTTAAGATGAATATTAGGAGCAAGATAAAGATGAAGATTATAAGATTAAAAATGAAATCTGAGATCAAAACTGAGATCAAAATGAAGATGAAAATAATTATCAAGAATAAGATCAATGTTGTAATTAAGAATGAGAATAAGATTAATAACAATTAAAGATCATAATCGAGTTAAAAATTTTCATCATTATTAGATCAATATCAATATCAATAACAATATCAAGATTGAAGACCAAGTTTACAAACAAGATCAAAATCGAGTTTATGATTTAGATTAAAAAGAAGATAAAAATAAATATCATAAGATGAAGTTTGAAATCATGATTAAAATGAAGATCAACATCATAATCATGAACAAAATCAATATTATATTAAGATTGCAAAATGATAAACATCAAATATTGATCATAATCAGGATCAACATCCTCATCATTAAAAGATCAAGATAAATATAAATATTAATATCAAGATTGAAAATCAATATTACCACGGAGATCAAAATCGAGTTTAAGATGAATATTAGGAGCAAGATAAAGATGAAGATTATAAGATTAAAAATGAAATCTGAGATCAAAACTGAGATCAAAATGAAGATGAAAATAATTATCAAGAATAAGATCAATGTTGTAATTAAGAATGAGAATAAGATTAATAACAATCAAAGATCATAATCGAGTTAACAATTTTCATCATTATTAGATCAATATCAATATCAATAACAATATCAAGATTGAAGACCAAGTTTACAAACAAGATCAAAATCGAGTTTAAGATTAAGATTAAAAAGAAGATAAAGATGAATATCATAAGATGAAGATTGAAATCATGATTAAAATGAAGATCAACATCATGATCATGAACAAAATCAATATTAAATTAAGATTGCAAAATGATAAACATCAAATATGGATCATAATCAGGATCAACATCCTCATCATTAAAAGATCAAGATAAATATAAATATTAATATCAAGATTGAAAATCAATATTACCACGGAGATCAAAATCGAGTTTAAGATGAATATTAGGAGCAAGATAAAGATGAAGATTATAAGATTAAAAATGAAATCTGAGATCAAAACTGAGATCAAAATGAAGATGAAAATAATTATCAAGAATAAGATCAATGTGGTAATTAAGAATGAGAATAAGATTAATAACAATCAAAGATCATAATCGAGTTAAAAATTTTCATCATTATTAGATCAATATCAATATCAATAACAATATCAAGATTGAAGACCAAGTTTACAAACAAGATCAAAATCGAGTTTAAGATTAAGATTAAAAAGAAGATAAAGATAAATATCATAAGATGAAGTTTGAAATCATGATTAAAATGAAGATCAACATCATAATCATGAACAAAATCAATATTAAATTAAGATTGCAAAATGATAAACATCAAATATGGATCATAATCAGGATCAACATCCTCATCATTAAAAGATCAAGATAAATATAAATATTAATATCAAGATTGAAAATCAATATTACCACATAGATCAAAATCGAGTTTAAGATGAATATTAGGAGCAAGATAAAGATGAAGATTATAAGATTAAAAATGAAATCTGAGATCAAAACTGAGATCAAAATGAAGATGAAAATAATTATCAAGAATAAGATCAATGTTGCAATTAAGAATGAGAATAAGATTAATAACAATCAAAGATCATAATCGAGTTAAAAATTTTCATCATTATTAGATCAATATCAATATCAATAACAATATCAAGATTGAAGACCAAGTTTACAAACAAGATCAAAATCGAGTTTAAGATTAAGATTAAAAAGAAGATAAAGATGAATATCATAAGATGAAGATTGAAATCATGATTACAATCAAGATCAACATCATGATCATGAACAAAATCAATATTAAATTAAGATTGCAAAATGATAAACATCAAATATGGATCATAATCAAGATCAACATCCTCATCATTAAAAGATCAAGATAAATATAAATATTAATATCAAGATTGAAAATCAATATTACCACGGAGATCAAAATCGAGTTTAAGATGAATATTAGGAGCAAAATAAAGATGAAGATTATAAGATTAAAAATGAAATCTGAGATCAAAACTGAGATCAAAATGAAGATGAAAATAATTATCAAGAATAAGATCAATGTTGTAATTAAGAATGAGAATAAGATTAATAACAATTAAAGATCATAATCGAGTTAAAAATTTTCATCATTATTAGATCAATATCAATATCAATAACAATATCAAGATTGAAGACCAAGTTTACAAACAAGATCAAAATCGAGTTTAAGATTTAGTTTAAAAAGAAGATAAAAATAAATATCATAAGATGAAGTTTGAAATCATGATTAAAATGAAGATCAACATCATAATCATGAACAAAATCAATATTATATTAAGATTGCAAAATGATAAACATCAAATATGGATCATAATCAGGATCAACATCCTCATCATTAAAAGATCAAGATAAATATAAATATTAATATCAAGATTGGAAATCAATATTACCACGGAGATCAAAATCGAGTTTAAGATGAATATTAGGAGCAAGATAAAGATGAAGATTATAAGATTAAAAATGAAATCTGAGATCAAAACTGAGATCAAAATGAAGATGAAAATAATTATCAAGAATAAGATCAATGTTGTAATTAAGAATGAGAATAAGATTAATAACAATCAAAGATCATAATCGAGTTAAAAATTTTCATCATTATTAGATCAATATCAATATCAATAACAATATCAAGATTGAAGACCAAGTTTACAAACAAGATCAAAATCGAGTTTAAGATTAAGATTAAAAAGAAGATAAAGATAAATATCATAAGATGAAGTTTGAAATCACGATTAAAATGAAGATCAACATCATAATCATGAACAAAATCAATATTAAATTAAGATTGCAAAATGATAAACATCAAATATGGATCATAATCAGGATCAACATCCTCATCATTAAAAGATCAAGATAAATATAAATATTAATATCAAGATTGAAAATCAATATTACCACATAGATCAAAATCGAGTTTAAGATGAATATTAGGAGCAAGATAAACTTGAAGATTATAAGATTAAAACTGAAATCTGAGATCAAAACTGAGATAAAATTGAAAATGAACATAATTATCAAGAATAAGATCAATGTTATAATTAAGAATGAGAATAAGATTAATAACAATTAAAGAACATAATCGAGTTCAAAATTTTCATCATTATTAGATCAATATCAATATCAATAACAATATCAAGATTGAAGACCAAGTTTACAAACAAGATCAAAATCGAGTTTAAGATTAAGATTAAAAAGAAGATAAAGATGAATATCATAAGATGAAGATTGAAATCATGATTACAATCAAGATCAACATCATGATCATGAACAAAATCAATATTAAATTAAGATTGCAAAATGATAAACATCAAATATGGATCATAATCAAGATCAACATCCTCATCATTAAAAGATCAAGATAAATATAAATATTAATATCAAGATTGAAAATCAATATTACCACTGAGATCTAAATCGAGTTTAAGATGAATATTAGGAGCAAAATAAAGATGAAGATTATAAGATTAAAAATGAAATCTTAGATCAAAACTGAGATCAAAATGAAGATGAAAATAATTATCAAGAATAAGATCAATGTTGTAATTAAGAATGAGAATAAGATTAATAACAATCAAAGATCATAATCGAGTTAAAAATTTTCATCATTATTAGATCAATATCAATATCAATAACAATATCAAGATTGAAGACCAAGTTTACAAACAAGATCAAAATCGAGTTTAAGATTAAGATTAAAAAGAAGATAAAGATGAATATCATAAGATGAAGATTGAAATCATGATTACAATCAAGATCAACATCATGATCATGAACAAAATCAATATTAAATTAAGATTGCAAAATGATAAACATCAAATATGGATCATAATCAAGATCAACATCCTCATCATTAAAAGATCAAGATAAATATAAATATTAATATCAAGATTGAAAATCAATATTACCACGGAGATCAAAATCGAGTTTAAGATGAATATTAGGAGCAAGATAAAGATGAAGATTATAAGATTAAAAATGAAATCTGAGATCAAAACTGAGATCAAAATGAAGATGAAAATAATTATCAAGAATAAGATCAATGTGGTAATTAAGAATGAGAATAAGATTAATAACAATCAAAGATCATAATCGAGTTAAAAATTTTCATCATTATTAGATCAATATCAATATCAATAACAATATCAAGATTGAAGACCAAGTTTACAAACAAGATCAAAATCGAGTTTAAGATTAAGATTAAAAAGAAGATAAAGATAAATATCATAAGATGAAGTTTGAAATCATGATTAAAATGAAGATCAACATCATAATCATGAACAAAATCAATATTAAATTAAGATTGCAAAATGATAAACATCAAATATGGATCATAATCAGGATCAACATCCTCATCATTAAAAGATCAAGATAAATATAAATATTAATATCAAGATTGAAAATTAATATTACCACATAGATCAAAATCGAGTTTAAGATGAATATTAGGAGCAAGATAAACTTGAAGATTATAAGATTAAAACTGAAATCTGAGATAAAAACTGAGATAAAAATGAAAATGAACATAATTATCAAGAATAAGATCAATGTTATAATTAAGAATGAGAATAAGATTAATAACAATTAAAGAACATAATCGAGTTCAAAATTTTCATCATTATTAGATCAATATCAATATCAATAACAATATCAAGATTGAAGACCAAGTTTACAAACAAGATCAAAATCGAGTTTAAGATTAAGATTAAAAAGAAGATAAAGATGAATATCATAAGATGAAGATTGAAATCATGATTACAATCAAGATCAACATCATGATCATGAACAAAATCAATATTAAATTAAGATTGCAAAATGATAAACATCAAATATGGATCATAATCAAGATCAACATCCTCATCATTAAAAGATCAAGATAAATATAAATATTAATATCAAGATTGAAAATCAATATTACCACGGAGATCAAAATCGAGTTTAAGATGAATATTAGGAGCAAAATAAAGATGAAGATTATAAGATTAAAAATGAAATCTGAGATCAAAACTGAGATCAAAATGAAGATGAAAATAATTATCAAGAATAAGATCAATGTTGTAATTAAGAATGAGAATAAGATTAATAACAATTAAAAATCATAATCGAGTTAAAAATTTTCATCATTATTAGATCAATATCAATATCAATAACAATATCAAGATTGAAGACCAAGTTTACAAACAAGATCAAAATCGAGTTTAAGATTTAGTTTAAAAAGAAGATAAAAATAAATATCATAAGATGAAGTTTGAAATCATGATTAAAATGAAGATCAACATCATAATCATGAACAAAATCAATATTATATTAAGATTGCAAAATGATAAACATCAAATATGGATCATAATCAGGATCAACATCCTCATCATTAAAAGATCAAGATAAATATAAATATTAATATCAAGATTGGAAATCAATATTACCACGGAGATCAAAATCGAGTTTAAGATGAATATTAGGAGCAAGATAAAGATGAAGATTATAAGATTAAAAATGAAATCTGAGATCAAAACTGAGATCAAAATGAAGATGAAAATAATTATCAAGAATAAGATCAATGTTGTAATTAAGAATGAGAATAAGATTAATAACAATCAAAGATCATAATCGAGTTAAAAATTTTCATCATTATTAGATCAATATCAATATCAATAACAATATCAAGATTGAAGACCAAGTTTACAAACAAGATCAAAATCGAGTTTAAGATTTAGATTAAAAAGAAGATAAAGATGAATATCATAAGATGAAGATTGAAATCATGATTACAATCAAGATCAACATCATGATCATGAACAAAATCAATATTAAATTAAGATTGAAAAATGATAAACATCAAATATGGATCATAATCAAGATCAACATCCTCATCATTAAAAGATCAAGATAAATATAAATATTAATATCAAGATTGAAAATCAATTTTACCACGGAGATCAAAATCGAGTTTAAGATGAATATTAGGAGCAAGATAAAGATGAAGATTATAAGATTAAAAATGAAATCTGAGATCAAAACTGAGATCAAAATGAAGATGAAAATAATTATCAAGAATAAGATCAATGTTGTAATTAAGAATGAGAATAAGATTAATAACAATCAAAGATCATAATCGAGTTAAAAATTTTCATCATTTTTAGATCAATATCAATATCAATAACAATATCAAGATTGAAGACCAAGTTTAAAAACAAGATCAAAATCGAGTTTAAGATTAAGATTAAAAAGAAGATAAAGATAAATATCATAAGATGAAATTTGAAATCATGATTAAAATGAAGATCAACATCATAATCATGAAGAAAATCAATATTAAATTAAGATTGCAAAATGATAAACATCAAATATGGATCATAATCAAGATCAACATCCTCATCATTAAAAGATCAAGATAAATATAAATATTAATATCAAGATTGAAAATCAATATTACCACGGAGATCAAAATCGAGTTTAAGATAAATATTAGGAGCAAGATAAAGATGAAGATTATAAGATTAAAAATGAAATCTGAGATCAAAACTGAGATCAAAATGAAGATGAAAATAATTATCAAGAATAAGATCAATGTTGTAATTAAGAATGAGAATAAGATTAATAACAATCAAAGATCATAATCGAGTTAAAAATTTTCATCATTATTAGATCAATATCAATATCATTAACAATATCAAGATTGAAGACCAAGTTTACAAACAAGATCAAAATCGAGTTTAAGATTAAGATTAAAAAGAAGATAAAGATAAATATCATAAGATGAAGTTTGAAATCATGATTAAAATGATGATCAACATCATAATCATGAAGAAAATCAATATTAAATTAAGATTGCAAAATGATAAACATCAAATATGGATCATAATCAGGATCAACATCCTCATCATTAAAAGATCAAGATAAATATAAATATTAATATCAAGATTGAAAATCAATATTACCACATAGATCAAAATCGAGTTTAAGATGAATATTAGGAGCAAGATAAACTTGAAGATTATAAGATTAAAACTGAAATCTGAGATCAAAACTGAGATAAAAATGAAAATGAACATAATTATCAAGAATAAGATCAATGTTGTAATTAAGAATGAGAATAAGATTAATAATAATTAAAGAACATAATCGAGTTCAAAATTTTCATCATTATTAGATCAATATCAATATCAATAACAATATCAAGATTGAAGACCAAGTTTACAAACAAGATCAAAATCGAGTTTAAGATTAAGATTAAAAAGAAGATAAAGATGAATATCATAAGATGAAGATTGAAATCATGATTACAATCAAGATCAACATCATGATCATGAACAAAATCAATATTAAATTAAGATTGCAAAATGATAAACATCAAATATGGATCATAATCAAGATCAACATCTTCATCATTAAAAGATCAAGATAAATATAAATATTAATATCAAGATTGAAAATCAATATTACCACGGAGATCAAAATCGAGTTTAAGATGAATATTAGGAGCAAGATAAAGATGAAGATTATAAGATTAAAAATGAAATCTGAGATCAAAACTGAGATCAAAATGAAGATGAAAATAATTATCAAGAATAAGATCAATGTTGTAATTAAGAATAAGAATAAGATTAATAACAATCAAAGATCATAATCGAGTTAAAAATTTTCATCATTATTAGATCAATATCAATATCAATAACAATATCAAGATTGAAGACCAAGTTTACAAACAAGATCAAAATCGAGTTTAAGATTAAGATTAAAAAGAAGATAAAGATAAATATCATAAGATGAAGTTTGAAATCATGATTAAAATGAAGATCAACATCATAATCATGAACAAAATCAATATTAAATTAAGATTGCAAAATGATAAACATCAAATATGGATCATAATCAAGATCAACATCCTCATCATTAAAAGATCAAGATAAATATAAATATTAATATCAAGATTGAAAATCAATTTTACCACGGAGATCAAAATCGAGTTCAAGATGAATATTAGGAGCAAGATAAAGATGAAGATTATAAGATTAAAAATGAAATCTGAGATCAAAACTGAGATCAAAATGAAGATGAAAATAATTATCAAGAATAAGATCAATGTTGTAATTAAGAATGAGAATAAGATTAATAACAATCAAAGATCATAATCGAGTTAAAAATTTTCATCATTATTAGATCAATATCAATATCAATAACAATATCAAGATTGAAGACCAAGTTTACAAACAAGATCAAAATCGAGTTTAAGATTAAGATTAAAAAGAAGATAAAGATAAATATCATAAGATGAAGTTTGAAATCATGATTAAAATGAAGATCAACATCATAATCATGAACAAAATCAATATTAAATTAAGATTGCAAAATGATAAACATCAAATATGGATCATAATCAAGATCAACATCCTCATCATTAAAAGATCAAGATAAATATAAATATTAATATCAAGATTGAAAATCAATTTTACCACGGAGATCAAAATCGAGTTTAAGATGAATATTAGGAGCAAGATAAACTTGAAGATTATAAGATTAAAACTGAAATCTGAGATCAAAACTGAGATAAAAATGAAAATGAACATAATTATCAAGAATAAGATCAATGTTGTAATCAAGAATGAGAATAAGATTAATAATAATTAAAGAACATAATCGAGTTCAAAATTTTCATCATTATTAGATCAATATCAATATCAATAACAATATCAAGATTGAAGACCAAGTTTACAAACAAGATCAAAATCGAGTTGAAGATTAAGATTAAAAAGAAGATAAATATGAATATCGTAAGATGAAGATTGAAATCATGATTACAATCAAGATCAACATCATGATCATGAACAAAATCAATATTAAATTAAGATTGCAAAATGATAAACATCAAATATGGATCATAATCAAGATCAACATCTTCATCATTAAAAGATCAAGATAAATATAAATATTAATATCAAGATTGAAAATCAATATTACCACGGAGATCAAAATCGAGTTTAAGATGAATATTAGGAGCAAGATAAAGATGAAGATTATAAGATTAAAAATGAAATCTGAGATCAAAACTGAGATCAAAATGAAGATGAAAATAATTATCGAGAATAAGATCAATGTTGTAATTAAGAATGAGAATAAGATTAATAACAATCAAAGATCATAATCGAGTTAAAAATTTTCATCATTATTAGATCAATATCAATATCAATAACAATATCAAGATTGAAGACCAAGTTTACAAACAAGATCAAAATCGAGTTTAAGATTAAGATTAAAAAGAAGATAAAGATAAATATCATAAGATGAAGTTTGAAATCATGATTAAAATGAAGATCAACATCATAATCATGAACAAAATCAATATTAAATTAAGATTGCAAAATGATAAACATCAAATATGGATCATAATCAAGATCAACATCCTCATCATTAAAAGATCAAGATAAATATAAATATTAATATCAAGATTGAAAATCAATTTTACCACGGAGATCAAAATCGAGTTCAAGATGAATATTAGGAGCAAGATAAAGATGAAGATTATAAGATTAAAAATGAAATCTGAGATCAAAACTGAGATCAAAATGAAGATGAAAATAATTATCAAGAATAAGATCAATGTTGTAATTAAGAATGAGAATAAGATTAATAACAATCAAAGATCATAATCGAGTTAAAAATTTTCATCATTATTAGATCAATATCAATATCAATAACAATATCAAGATTGAAGACCAAGTTTACAAACAAGATCAAAATCGAGTTTAAGATTAAGATTAAAAAGAAGATAAAGATAAATATCATAAGATGAAGTTTGAAATCATGATTAAAATGAAGATCAACATCATAATCATGAAGAAAATTAATATTAAATTAAGATTGCAAAATGATAAACATCAAATATGGATCATAATCAAGATCAACATCCTCATCATTAAAAGATCAAGATAAATATAAATATTAATATCAAGATTGAAAATCAATTTTACCACGGAGATCAAAATCGAGTTTAAGATGAATATTAGGAGCAAGATAAAGATGAAGATTATAAGATTAAAAATGAAATCTGAGATCAAAACTGAGATCAAAATGAAGATGAAAATAATTATCAAGAATAAGATCAATGTTGTAATTAAGAATGAGAATAAGATTAATAACAATCAAATATCATAATCGAGTTAAAAATTTTCATCATTATTAGATCAATATCAATATCAATAACAATATCAAGATTGAAGACCAAGTTTACAAACAAGATCAAAATCGAGTTTAAGATTAAGATTAAAAAGAAGATAAAGATAAATATCATAAGATGAAGTTTGAAATCATGATTAAAATGAAGATCAACATCATAATCATGAAGAAAATTAATATTAAATTAAGATTGCAAAATGATAAACATCAAATATGGATCATAATCAGGATCAACATCCTCATCATTAAAAGATCAAGATAAATATAAATATTAATATCAAGATTGAAAATCAATATTACCACATAGATCAAAATCGAGTTTAAGATGAATATTAGGAGCAAGATAAACTTGAAGATTATATGATTAAAACTGAAATCTGAGATCAAAACTGAGATAAAAATGAAAATGAACATAATTATCAAGAATAAGATCAATGTTGTAATTAAGAATGAGAATAAGATTAATAATAATTAAAGAACATAATCGAGTTCAAAATTTTCATCATTATTAGATCAATATCAATATCAATAACAATATCAAGATTGAAGACCAAGTTTACAAACAAGATCAAAATCGAGTTTAAGATTAAGATTAAAAAGAAGATAAAGATGAATATCATAAGATGAAGATTGAAATCATGATTACAATCAAGATCAACATCATGATCATGAACAAAATCAATATTAAATTAAGATTGCAAAATGATAAACATCAAATATGGATCATAATCAAGATCAACATCTTCATCATTAAAAGATCAAGATAAATATAAATATTAATATCAAGATTGAAAATCAATATTACCACGGAGATCAAAATCGAGTTTAAGATGAATATTAGGAGCAAGATAAAGATGAAGATTATAAGATTAAAAATGAAATCTGAGATCAAAACTGAGATCAAAATGAAGATGAAAATAATTATCAAGAATAAGATCAATGTTGTAATTAAGAATAAGAATAAGATTAATAACAATCAAAGATCATAATCGAGTTAAAAATTTTCATCATTATTAGATCAATATCAATATCAATAACAATATCAAGATTGAAGACCAAGTTTACAAACAAGATCAAAATCGAGTTTAAGATTAAGATTAAAAAGAAGATAAAGATAAATATCATAAGATGAAGTTTGAAATCATGATTAAAATGAAGATCAACATCATAATCATGAACAAAATCAATATTAAATTAAGATTGCAAAATGATAAACATCAAATATGGATCATAATCAGGATCAACATCCTCATCATTAAAAGATCAAGATAAATATAAATATTAATATCAAGATTGAAAATCAATTTTACCACGGAGATCAAAATCGAGTTTAAGATGAATATTAGGAGCAAGATAAACTTGAAGATTATAAGATTAAAACTGAAATCTGAGATCAAAACTGAGATAAAAATGAAAATGAACATAATTATCAAGAATAAGATCAATGTTGTAATTAAGAATGAGAATAAGATTAATAATAATTAAAGAACATAATCGAGTTCAAAATTTTCATCATTATTAGATCAATATCAATATCAATAACAATATCAAGATTGAAGACCAAGTTTACAAACAAGATCAAAATCGAGTTTAAGATTAAGATTAAAAAGAAGATAAAGATAAATATCATAAGATGAAGTTTGAAATCATGATTAAAATGAAGATCAACATCATAATCATGAAGAAAATTAATATTAAATTAAGATTGCAAAATGATAAACATCAAATATGGATCATAATCAAGATCAACATCCTCATCATTAAAAGATCAAGATAAATATAAATATTAATATCAAGATTGAAAATCAATATTACCACGGAGATCAAAATCGAGTTTAAGATAAATATTAGGAGCAAGATAAAGATGAAGATTATAAGATTAAAAATGAAATCTGAGATCAAAACTGAGATCAAAATGAAGATGAAAATAATTATCAAGAATAAGATCAATATTGTAATTAAGAATGAGAATAAGATTAATAACAATCAAAGATCATAATCGAGTTAAAAATTTTCATCATTATTAGATCAATATCAATATCAATAACAATATCAAGATTGAAGACCAAGTTTACAAACAAGATCAAAATCGAGTTTAAGATTAAGATTAAAAAGAAGATAAAGATAAATATCATAAGATGAAGTTTGAAATCATGATTAAAATGAAGATCAACATCATAATCATGAACAAAATCAATATTAAATTAAGATTGCAAAATGATAAACATCAAATATGGATCATAATCAAGATCAACATCCTCATCATTAAAAGATCAAGATAAATATAAATATTAATATCAAGATTGAAAATCAATTTTACCACGGAGATCAAAATCGAGTTTAAGATGAATATTAGGAGCAAGATAAAGATGAAGATTATAAGATTAAAAATGAAATCTGAGATCAAAACTGAGATCAAAATGAAGATGAAAATAATTATCAAGAATAAGATCAATGTTGTAATTAAGAATGAGAATAAGATTAATAACAATCAAAGATCATAATCGAGTTAAAAATTTTCATCATTATTAGATCAATATCAATATCAATAACAATATCAAGATTGAAGACCAAGTTTACAAACAAGATCAAAATCGAGTTTAAGATTAAGATTAAAAAGAAGATAAAGATAAATATCATAAGATGAAGTTTGAAATCATGATTAAAATGAAGATCAACATCATAATCATGAAGAAAATTAATATTAAATTAAGATTGCAAAATGATAAACATCAAATATGGATCATAATCAAGATCAACATCCTCATCATTAAAAGATCAAGATAAATATAAATATTAATATCAAGATTGAAAATCAATATTACCACGGAGATCAAAATCGAGTTTAAGATAAATATTAGGAGCAAGATAAAGATGAAGATTATAAGATTAAAAATGAAATCTGAGATCAAAACTGAGATCAAAATGAAGATGAAAATAATTATCAAGAATAAGATCAATGTTGTAATTAAGAATGAGAATAAGATTAATAACAATCAAATATCATAATCGAGTTAAAAATTTTCATCATTATTAGATCAATATCAATATTAATAACAATATCAAGATTGAAGACCAAGTTTACAAACAAGATCAAAATCGAGTTTAAGATTAAGATTAAAAAGAAGATAAAGATGAATATCATAAGATGAACTTTGAAATCATGATTAAAATGAAGATCAACATCATAATCATGAACAAAATCAATATTAAATTAAGATTTCAAAATGATAAACATCAAATATGGATCATAATCAGGATCAACATCCTCATCATTAAAAGATCAAGATAAATATAAATATTAATATCAAGATTGAAAATCAATATTACACGGAGATCAAAATCGAGTTTAAGATGAATATTAGGAGCAAGATAAACTTGAAGATTATAAGATTAAAACTGAAATCTGAGATCAAAACTGAGATAAAAATGAAAATGAACATAATTATCAAGAATAAGATCAATGTTGTAATTAAGAATGAGAATAAGATTAATAATAATTAAAGAACATAATCGAGTTCAAAATTTTCATCATTATTAGATCAATATCAATATCAATAACAATATCAAGATTGAAGACCAAGTTTACAAACAAGATCAAAATCGAGTTTAAGATTAAGATTAAAAAGAAGATAAAGATGAATATCATAAGATGAAGTTTGAAATCATGATTAAAATGAAGATCAACATCATGATCATGAACAAAATCAATATTAAATTAAGATTGCAAAATGATAAACATCAAATATGGATCATAATCAAGATCAACATCCTCATCATTAAAAGATCAAGATAAATATAAATATTAATATCAAGATTGAAAATCAATATTACCACGGAGATCAAAATCGAGTTTAAGATGAATATTAGGAGCAAGATAAAGATGAAGATTATAAGATTAAAAATGAAATCTGAGATCAAAACTGAGATCAAAATGAAGATGAAAATAATTATCAAGAATAAGATCAATCTTGTAATTAAGAATGAGAATAAGATTAATAACAATCAAAGATCATAATCGAGTTAAAAATTTTCATCATTATTAGATCAATATCAATATCAATAACAATACCAAGATTGAAGACCAAGTTTACAAACAAGATCAAAATCGAGTTTAAGATTAAGATTAAAAAGAAGATAAAGATAAATATCATAAGATGAAGTTTGAAATCATGATTAAAATGAAGATCAACATCATAAGCATGAACAAAATCAATATTAAATTAAGATTGCAAAATGATAAACATCAAATATGGATCATAATCAAGATCAACATCCTCATCATTAAAAGATCAAGATAAATATAAATATTAATATCAAGATTGAAAATCAATTTTACCACGGAGATCAAAATCGAGTTTAAGATGAATATTAGGAGCAAGATAAAGATGAAGATTATAAGATTAAAAATGAAATCTGAGATCAAAACTGAGATCAAAATGAAGATGAAAATAATTATCAAGAATAAGATCAATGTTGTAATTAAGAATGAGAATAAGATTAATAACAATCAAAGATCATAATCGAGTTAAAAATTTTCATCATTATTAGATCAATATCAATATCAATAACAATATCAAGATTGAAGACCAAGTTTACAAACAAGATCAAAATCGAGTTTAAGATTAAGATTAAAAAGAAGATAAAGATAAATATCATAAGATGAAGTTTGAAATCATGATTAAAATGAAGATCAACATCATAATCATGAAGAAAATTAATATTAAATTAAGATTGCAAAATGATAAACATCAAATATGGATCATAATCAAGATCAACATCCTCATCATTAAAAGATCAAGATAAATATAAATATTAATATCAAGATTGAAAATCAATATTACCACGGAGATCAAAATCGAGTTTAAGATAAATATTAGGAGCAAGATAAAGATGAAGATTATAAGATTAAAAATGAAATCTGAGATCAAAACTGAGATCAAAATGAAGATGAAAATAATTATCAAGAATAAGATCAATGTTGTAATTAAGAATGAGAATAAGATTAATAACAATCAAAGATCATAATCGAGTTAAAAATTTTCATCATTATTAGATCAATATCAATATCAATAACAATATCAAGATTGAAGACCAAGTTTACAAACAAGATCAAAATCGAGTTTAAGATTAAGATTAAAAAGAAGATAAAGATAAATATCATAAGATGAAGTTTGAAATCATGATTAAAATGAAGATCAACATCATAATCATGAACAAAATCAATATTAAATTAAGATTGCAAAATGATAAACATCAAATATGGATCATAATCAGGATCAACATCCTCATCATTAAAAGATCAAGATAAATATAAATATTAATATCAAGATTGAAAATCAATATTACCACATAGATCAAAATCGAGTTTAAGATGAATATTAGGAGCAAGATAAACTTGAAGATTATAAGATTAAAACTGAAATCTGAGATCAAAACTGAGATAAAAATGAAAATGAACATAATTATCAAGAATAAGATCAATGTTGTAATTAAGAATGAGAATAAGATTAATAACAATCAAAGATCATAATCGAGTTAAAAATTTTCATCATTATTAGATCAATATCAATATCAATAACAATATCAAGATTGAAGACCAAGTTTACAAACAAGATCAAAATCGAGTTTAAGATTAAGATTAAAAAGAAGATAAAGATAAATATCATAAGATGAAGTTTGAAATCATGATTAAAATGAAGATCAACATCATAATCATGAACAAAATCAATATTAAATTAAGATTGCAAAATGATAAACATCAAATATGGATCATAATGAAGATCAACATCCTCATCATTAAAAGATCAAGATAAATATAAATATTAATATCAAGATTGGAAATCAATATTACCACGGAGATCAAAATCGAGTTTAAGATGAATATTAGGAGCAAGATAAACTTGAAGATTATAAGATTAAAACTGAAATCTGAGATCAAAACTGAGATAAAAATGAAAATGAACATAATTATCAAGAATAAGATCAATGTTGTAATTAAGAATGAGAATAAGATTAATAATAATTAAAGAACATAATCGAGTCCAAAATTTTCATCATTATTAGATCAATATCAATATCAATAACAATATCAAGATTGAAGACCAAGTTTACAAACAAGATCAAAATCGAGTTTAAGATTAAGATTAAAAAGAAGATAAAGATGAATATCATAAGATGAAGATTGAAATCATGATTACAATCAAGATCAACATCATGATCATGAACAAAATCAATATTAAATTAAGATTGCAAAATGATAAACATCAAATATGGATCATAATCAAGATCAACATCTTCATCATTAAAAGATCAAGATAAATATAAATATTAATATCAAGATTGAAAATCAATATTACTACGGAGATCAAAATCGAGTTTAAGATGAATATTAGGAGCAAGATAAAGATGAAGATTATAAGATTAAAAATGAAATCTGAGATCAAAACTGAGATCAAAATGAAGATGAAAATAATTATCAAGAATAAGATCAATGTTGTAATTAAGAATGAGAATAAGATTAATAACAATCAAAGATCATAATCGAGTTAAAAATTTTCATCATTATTAGATCAATATCAATATCAATAACAATATCAAGATTGAAGACTAAGTTTACAAACAAGATAAAAATCGAGTTTAAGATTAAGATTAAAAAGAAGATAAAGATAAATATCATAAGATGAAGTTTGAAATCATGATTAAAATGAAGATCAACATCATAATCATGAACAAAATCAATATTAAATTAAGATTGCAAAATGATAAACATCAAATATGGATCATAATGAAGATCAACATCCTCATCATTAAAAGATCAAGATAAATATAAATATTAATATCAAGATTGGAAATCAATATTACCACGGAGATCAAAATCGAGTTTAAGATGAATATTAGGAGCAAGATAAACTTGAAGATTACAAGATTAAAACTGAAATCTGAGATCAAAACTGAGATAAAAATGAAAATGAACATAATTATCAAGAATAAGATCAATGTTGTAATTAAGAATGAGAATAAGATTAATAATAATTAAAGAACATAATCGAGTTCAAAATTTTCATCATTATTAGATCAATATCAATATCAATAACAATATCAAGATTGAAGACCAAGTTTACAAACAAGATCAAAATCTGAGTTTAAGATTAAGATTAAAAAGAAGATAAAGATGAATATCATAAGATGAAGTTTGAAATCATGATTAAAATGAAGATCAACATCATAATCATGAACAAAATCAATATTAAATTAAGATTGCAAAATGATAAACATCAAATATGGATCATAATCAAGATCAACATCCTCATCATTAAAAGATCAAGATAAATATAAATATTAATATCAAGATTGAAAATCAATATTACCACGGAGATCAAAATCGAGTTTAAGATGAATATTAGGAGCAAGATAAAGATGAAGATTATAAGATTAAAAATGAAATCTGAGATCAAAACTGAGATCAAAATGAAGATGAAAATAATTATCAAGAATAAGATCAATGTTGTAATTAAGAATGAGAATAAGATTAATAACAATCAAAGATCATAATCGAGTTAAAAATTTTCATCATTATTAGATCAATATCAATATCAATAACAATATCAAGATTGAAGACCAAGTTTACAAACAAGATCAAAATCGAGTTTAAGATTAAGATTAAAAAGAAGATAAAGATAAATATCATAAGATGAAGTTTGAAATCATGATTAAAATGAAGATCAACATCATAATCATGAACAAAATCAATATTAAATTAAGATTGCAAAATGATAAACATCAAATATGGATCATAATCAGGATCAACATCCACATCATTAAAAGATCAAGATAAATATAAATATTAATATCAAGATTGAAAATCAATATTACCACATAGATCAAAATCGAGTTTAAGATGAATATTAGGAGCAAGATAAACTTGAAGATTATAAGATTAAAACTGAAATCTGAGATCAAAACTGAGATAAAAATGAAAATGAACATAATTATCAAGAATAAGATCAATGTTGTAATTAAGAATGAGAATAAGATTAATAATAATTAAAGAACATAATCGAGTTCAAAATTTTCATCATTATTAGATCAATATCAATATCAATAACAATATCAAGATTGAAGACCAAGTTTACAAACAAGATCAAAATCGAGATTAAGATTAAGATTAAAAAGAAGATAAAGATGAATATCATAAGATGAAGATTGAAATCATGATTACAATCAAGATCAACATCATGATCATGAACAAAATCAATATTAAATTAAGATTGCAAAATGATAAACATCAAATATGGATCATAATGAAGATCAACATCCTCATCATTAAAAGATCAAGATAAATATAAATATTAATATCAAGATTGGAAATCAATATTACCACGGAGATCAAAATCGAGTTTAAGATGAATATTAGGAGCAAGATAAACTTGAAGATTATAAGATTAAAACTGAAATCTGAGATCAAAACTGAGATAAAAATGAAAATGAACATAATTATCAAGAATAAGATCAATGTTGTAATTAAGAATGAGAATAAGATTAATAATAATAAAAGAACATAATCGAGTCCAAAATTTTCATCATTATTAGATCAATATCAATATCAATAACAATATCAAGATTGAAGACCAAGTTTACAAACAAGATCAAAATCGAGTTTAAGATTAAGATTAAAAAGAAGATAAAGATGAATATCATAAGATGAAGATTGAAATCATGATTACAATCAAGATCAACATCATGATCATGAACAAAATCAATATTAAATTAAGATTGCAAAATGATAAACATCAAATATGGATCATAATCAAGATCAACATTTTCATCATTAAAAGATCAAGATAAATATAAATATTAATATCAAGATTGAAAATCAATATTACCACGGAGATCAAAATCGAGTTTAAGATGAATATTAGGAGCAAGATAAAGATGAAGATTATAAGATTAAAAATGAAATCTGAGATCAAAACTGAGATCAAAATGAAGATGAAAATAATTATCAAGAATAAGATCAATGTTGTAATTAAGAATGAGAATAAGATTAATAACAATCAAAGATCATAATCGAGTTAAAAATTTTCATCATTATTAGATCAATATCAATATCAATAACAATATCAAGATTGAAGACCAAGTTTACAAACAAGATCAAAATCGAGTTTAAGATTAAGATTAAAAAGAAGATAAAGATAAATATCATAAGATGAAGTTTGAAATCATGATTAAAATGAAGATCAACATCATAATCATGAACAAAATCAATATTAAATTAAGATTGCAAAATGATAAACATCAAATATGGATCATAATGAAGATCAACATCCTCATCATTAAAAGATCAAGATAAATATAAATATTAATATCAAGATTGGAAATCAATATTACCACGGAGATCAAAATCGAGTTTAAGATGAATATTAGGAGCAAGATAAACTTGAAGATTATAAGATTAAAACTGAAATCTGAGATCAAAACTGAGATCAAAATGAAGATGAAAATAATTATCAAGAATAAGATCAATGTTGTAATTAAGAATGAGAATAAGATTAATAACAATCAAAGATCATAATCGAGTTAAAAATTTTCATCATTATTAGATCAATATCAATATCAATAACAATATCAAGATTGAAGACCAAGTTTACAAACAAGATCAAAATCGAGTTTAAGATTAAGATTAAAAAGAAGATAAAGATAAATATCATAAGATGAAGTTTGAAATCATGATTAAAATGAAGATCAACATCATAATCATGAACAAAATCAATATTAAATTAAGATTGCAAAATGATAAACATCAAATATGGATCATAATCAGGATCAACATCCACATCATTAAAAGATCAAGATAAATATAAATATTAATATCAAGATTGAAAATCAATATTACCACATAGATCAAAATCGAGTTTAAGATGAATATTAGGAGCAAGATAAACTTGAAGATTATAAGATTAAAACTGAAATCTGAGATCAAAACTGAGATAAAAATGAAAATGAACATAATTATCAAGAATAAGATCAATGTTGTAATTAAGAATGAGAATAAGATTAATAATAATTAAAGAACATAATCGAGTTCAAAATTTTCATCATTATTAGATCAATATCAATATCAATAACAATATCAAGATTGAAGACCAAGTTTACAAACAAGATCAAAATCGAGTTTAAGATTAAGATTAAAAAGAAGATAAAGATGAATATCATAAGATGAAGATTGAAATCATGATTACAATCAAGATCAACATCATGATCATGAACAAAATCAATATTAAATTAAGATTGCAAAATGATAAACATCAAATATGGATCATAATCAAGATCAACATCCTCATCATTAAAAGATCAAGATAAATATAAATATTAATATCAAGATTGAAAATCAATATTACCACGGAGATCAAAATCGAGTTTAAGATGAATATTAGGAGCAAAATAAAGATGAAGATTATAAGATTAAAAATGAAATCTGAGATCAAAACTGAGATCAAAATGAAGATGAAAATAATTTTCAAGAATAAGATCAATGTTGTAATTAAGAATGAGAATAAGATTAATAACAATTAAAGATCATAATCGAGTTAAAAATTTTCATCATTATTAGATCAATATCAATATCAATAACAATATCAAGATTGAAGACCAAGTTTACAAACAAGATCAAAATCGAGTTTAAGATTAAGATTAAAAAGAAGATAAAGATAAATATCATAAGATGAACTTTGAAATCATGATTAAAATGAAGATCAACATCATAATCATGAACAAAATCAATATTAAATTAAGATTGCAAAATGATAAACATCAAATATGGATCATAATCAGGATCAACATCCTCATCATTAAAAGATCAAGATAAATATAAATATTAATATCAAGATTGAAAATCAATATTACCACGGAGATCAAAATCGTGTTTAAGATGAATATTAGGAGCAAGATAAAGATGAAGATTATAAGATTAAAAATGAAATCTGAGATCAAAACTGAGATCAAAATGAAGATGAAAATAATTATCAAGAATAAGATCAATGTTGTAATTAAGAATGAGAATAAGATTAATAACAATCAAAGATCATAATCGAGTTAAAAATTTTCATCATTATTAGATCAATATCAATATCAATAACAATATCAAGATTGAAGACCAAGTTTACAAACAAGATCAAAATCGAGTTTAAGATTAAGATTAAAAAGAAGATAAAGATGAATATCATAAGATGAAGATTGAAATCATGATTACAATCAAGATCAACATCATGATCATGAACAAAATCAATATTAAATTAAGATTGCAAAATGATAAACATCAAATATGGATCATAATCAAGATCAACATCCTCATCATTAAAAGATCAAGATAAATATAAATATTAATATCAAGATTGAAAATCAATATTACCACGGAGATCAAAATCGAGTTTAAGATGAATATTAGGAGCAAAATAAAGATGAAGATTATAAGATTAAAAATGAAATCTGAGATCAAAACTGAGATCAAAATGAAGATGAAAATAATTTTCAAGAATAAGATCAATGTTGTAATTAAGAATGAGAATAAGATTAATAACAATCAAAGATCATAATCGAGTTAAAAATTTTCATCATTATTAGATCAATATCAATATCAATAACAATATCAAGATTGAAGACCAAGTTTACAAACAAGATCAAAATCGAGTTTAAGATTAAGATTAAAAAGAAGATAAAGATAAATATCATAAGATGCAGTTTGAAATCATGATTAAAATGAAGATCAACATCATAATCATGAACAAAATCAATATTAAATTAAGATTGCAAAATGATAAACATCAAATATGGATCATACTCAAGATCAACATCCTCATCATTAAAAGATCAAGATAAATATAAATATTAATATCAAGATTGAAAATCAATATTACCACGGAGATCAAAATTGAGTTTAAGATGAATATTAGGAGCAAGATAAACTTGAAGATTATAAGATTAAAACTGAAATCTGAGATCAAAACTGAGATAAAAATGAAAATGAACATAATTATCAAGAATAAGATCAATGTTGTAATTAAGAATGAGAATAAGATTAATAATAATTAAAGAACATAATCGAGTTAAAAATTTTCATCATTATTAGATCAATATCAATATCAATAACAATATCAAGATTGAAGACCAAGTTTACAAACAAGATCAAAATCGAGTTTAAGATTAAGATTAAAAAGAAGATAAAGATAAATATCATAAGATGAAGTTTGAAATCATGATTAAAATGAAGATCAACATCATAATCATGAACAAAATCAATATTAAATTAAGATTGCAAAATGATAAACATCAAATATGGATCATAATCAAGATCAACATCCTCATCATTAAAAGATCAAGATAAATATAAATATTAATATCAAGATTGAAAATCAATATTACCACGGAGATCAAAATCGAGTTTAAGATGAATATTACGAGCAAAATAAAGATGAAGATTATAAGATTAAAATTGAAATCTGAGATCAAAACTGAGATCAAAATGAAGATGAAAATAATTATCAAGAATAAGATCAATGTTGTAATTAAGAATGAGAATAAGATTAATAACAATCAAAGATCATAATCGAGTTAAAAATTTTCATCATTATTAGATCAATATCAATATCAATAACAATATCAAGATTGAAGACCAAGTTTACAAACAAGATCAAAATCGAGTTTAAGATTAAGATTAAAAAGAAGATAAAGATAAATATCTTAAGATGAAGTTTGAAATCATGATTAAAATGAAGATCAACATCATAATCATGAACAAAATCAATATTAAATTAAGATTGCAAAATGATAAACATCAAATATGGATCATAATCAGGATCAACATCCTCATCATTAAAAGATCAAGATAAATATAAATATTAATATCAAGATTGAAAATCAATATTACCACATAGATCAAAATCGATTTTAAGATGAATATTAGGAGCAAGATAAACTTGAAGATTATAAGATTAAAACTGAAATCTGAGATCAAAACTGAGATAAAAATGAAAATGAACATAATTATCAAGAATAAGATCAATGTTGTAATTAAGAATGAGAATAAGATTAATAATAATTAAAGAACATAATCGAGTTCAAAATTTTCATCATTATTAGATCAATATCAATATCAATAACAATATCAAGATTGAAGACCAAGTTTACAAACAAGATCAAAATCGAGTTTAAGATTAAGATTAAAAAGAAGATAAAGATGAATATCATAAGATGAAGATTGAAATCATGATTACAATCAATATCAACATCATAATCATGAACAAAATCAATATTAAATTAAGATTGCAAAATGATAAACATCAAATATGGATCATAATCAGGATCAACATCCTCATCATTAAAAGATCAAGATAAATATAAATATTAATATCAAGATTGAAAATCAATATTACCACATAGATCAAAATCGAGTTTAAGATGAATATTAGGAGCAAGATAAACTTGAAGATTATAAGATTAAAACTGAAATCTGAGATCAAAACTGAGATAAAAATGAAAATGAACATAATTATCAAGAATAAGATCAATGTTATAATTAAGAATGAGAATAAGATTAATAATAATTAAAGAACATAATCGAGTTCAAAATTTTCATCATTATTAGATCAATATCAATATCAATAACAATATCAAGATTGAAGACCAAGTTTACAAACAAGATCAAAATCGAGTTTAAGATTAAGATTAAAAAGAAGATAAAGATGAATATCATAAGATGAAGATTGAAATCATGATTACAATCAATATCAACATCATGTTCATGAACAAAATCAATATTAAATTAAGATTGCAAAATGATAAACATCAAATATGGATCATAATCAAGATCAACATCCTCATCATTAAAAGATCAAGATAAATATAAATATTAATATCAAGATTGAAAATCAATATTACCACGGAGATCAAAATCGAGTTTAAGATGAATATTACGAGCAAAATAAAGATGAAGATTATAAGATTAAAATTGAAATCTGAGATCAAAACTGAGATCAAAATGAAGATGAAAATAATTTTCAAGAATAAGATCAATGTTGTAATTAAGAATGAGAATAAGATTAATAACAATTAAAGATCATAATCGAGTTAAAAATTTTCATCATTATTAGATCAATATCAATATCAATAACAATATCAAGATTGAAGACCAAGTTTACAAACAAGATCAAAATCGAGTTTAAGATTAAGATTAAAAAGAAGATAAAGATAAATATCATAAGATGAACTTTGAAATCATGATTAAAATGAAGATCAACATCATAATCATGAACAAAATCAATATTAAATTAAGATTGCAAAATGATAAAAATCAAATATGGATCATAATCAGGATCAACATCCTCATCATTAAAAGATCAAGATAAATATAAATATTAATATCAAGATTGAAAATCAATATTACCACGGAGATCAAAATCGTGTTTAAGATGAATATTAGGAGCAAGATAAAGATGAAGATTATAAGATTAAAAATGAAATCTGAGATCAAAACTGAGATCAAAATGAAGATGAAAATAATTATCAAGAATAAGATCAATGTTGTAATTAAGAATGAGAATAAGATTAATAACAATCAAAGATCATAATCGAGTTAAAAATTTTCATCATTATTAGATCAATATCAATATCAATAACAATATCAAGATTGAAGACCAAGTTTACAAACAAGATCAAAATCGAGTTTAAGATTAAGATTAAAAAGAAGATAAAGATGAATATCATAAGATGAAGATTGAAATCATGATTACAATCAAGATCAACATCATGATCATGAACAAAATCAATATTAAATTAAGATTGCAAAATGATAAACATCAAATATGGATCATAATCAAGATCAACATCCTCATCATTAAAAGATCAAGATAAATATAAATATTAATATCAAGATTGAAAATCAATATTACCACGGAGATCAAAATCGAGTTTAAGATGAATATTAGGAGCAAAATAAAGATGAAGATTATAAGATTAAAAATGAAATCTGAGATCAAAACTGAGATCAAAATGAAGATGAAAATAATTTTCAAGAATAAGATCAATGTTGTAATTAAGAATGAGAATAAGATTAATAACAATCAAAGATCATAATCGAGTTAAAAATTTTCATCATTATTAGATCAATATCAATATCAATAACAATATCAAGATTGAAGACCAAGTTTACAAACAAGATCAAAATCGAGTTTAAGATTAAGATTAAAAAGAAGATAAAGATAAATATCATAAGATGAAGTTTGAAATCATGATTAAAATGAAGATCAACATCATAATCATGAACAAAATCAATATTAAATTAAGATTGCAAAATGATAAACATCAAATATGGATCATACTCAAGATCAACATCCTCATCATTAAAAGATCAAGATAAATATAAATATTAATATCAAGATTGAAAATCAATATTACCACGGAGATCAAAATTGAGTTTAAGATGAATATTAGGAGCAAGATAAACTTGAAGATTATAAGATTAAAACTGAAATCTGAGATCAAAACTGAGATAAAAATGAAAATGAACATAATTATCAAGAATAAGATCAATGTTGTAATTAAGAATGAGAATAAGATTAATAATAATTAAAGAACATAATCGAGTTCAAAATTTTCATCATTATTAGATCAATATCAATATCAATAACAATATCAAGATTGAAGACCAAGTTTACAAACAAGATCAAAATCGAGTTTAAGATTAAGATTAAAAAGAAGATAAAGATAAATATCATAAGATGAAGTTTGAAATCATGATTAAAATGAAGATCAACATCATAATCATGAACAAAATCAATATTAAATTAAGATTGCAAAATGATAAACATCAAATATGGATCATAATCAAGATCAACATCCTCATCATTAAAAGATCAAGATAAATATAAATATTAATATCAAGATTGAAAATCAATATTACCACGGAGATCAAAATCGAGTTTAAGATGAATATTACGAGCAAAATAAAGATGAAGATTATAAGATTAAAATTGAAATCTGAGATCAAAACTGAGATCAAAATGAAGATGAAAATAATTATCAAGAATAAGATCAATGTTGTAATTAAGAATGAGAATAAGATTAATAACAATCAAAGATCATAATCGAGTTAAAAATTTTCATCATTATTAGATCAATATCAATATCAATAACAATATCAAGATTGAAGACCAAGTTTACAAACAAGATCAAAATCGAGTTTAAGATTAAGATTAAAAAGAAGATAAAGATAAATATCTTAAGATGAAGTTTGAAATCATGATTAAAATGAAGATCAACATCATAATCATGAACAAAATCAATATTAAATTAAGATTGCAAAATGATAAACATCAAATATGGATCATAATCAGGATCAACATCCTCATCATTAAAAGATCAAGATAAATATAAATATTAATATCAAGATTGAAAATCAATATTACCACATAGATCAAAATCGATTTTAAGATGAATATTAGGAGCAAGATAAACTTGAAGATTATAAGATTAAAACTGAAATCTGAGATCAAAACTGAGATAAAAATGAAAATGAACATAATTATCAAGAATAAGATCAATGTTGTAATTAAGAATGAGAATAAGATTAATAATAATTAAAGAACATAATCGAGTTCAAAATTTTCATCATTATTAGATCAATATCAATATCAATAACAATATCAAGATTGAAGACCAAGTTTACAAACAAGATCAAAATCGAGTTTAAGATTAAGATTAAAAAGAAGATAAAGATGAATATCATAAGATGAAGATTGAAATCATGATTACAATCAATATCAACATCATAATCATGAACAAAATCAATATTAAATTAAGATTGCAAAATGATAAACATCAAATATGGATCATAATCAGGATCAACATCCTCATCATTAAAAGATCAAGATAAATATAAATATTAATATCAAGATTGAAAATCAATATTACCACATAGATCAAAATCGAGTTTAAGATGAATATTAGGAGCAAGATAAACTTGAAGATTATAAGATTAAAACTGAAATCTGAGATCAAAACTGAGATAAAAATGAAAATGAACATAATTATCAAGAATAAGATCAATGTTATAATTAAGAATGAGAATAAGATTAATAATAATTAAAGAACATAATCGAGTTCAAAATTTTCATCATTATTAGATCAATATCAATATCAATAACAATATCAAGATTGAAGACCAAGTTTACAAACAAGATCAAAATCGAGTTTAAGATTAAGATTAAAAAGAAGATAAAGATGAATATCATAAGATGAAGATTGAAATCATGATTACAATCAATATCAACATCATGTTCATGAACAAAATCAATATTAAATTAAGATTGCAAAATGATAAACATCAAATATGGATCATAATCAAGATCAACATCCTCATCATTAAAAGATCAAGATAAATATAAATATTAATATCAAGATTGAAAATCAATATTACCACGGAGATCAAAATCGAGTTTAAGATGAATATTACGAGCAAAATAAAGATGAAGATTATAAGATTAAAATTGAAATCTGAGATCAAAACTGAGATCAAAATGAAGATGAAAATAATTATCAAGAATAAGATCAATGTTGTAATTAAGAATGAGAATAAGATTAATAACAATTAAATATCATAATCGAGTTAAAAATTTTCATCATTATTAGATCAATATCAATATCAATAACAATATCAAGATTGAAGACCAAGTTTACAAACAAGATCAAAATCGAGTTTAAGATTTAGATTAAAAAGAAGATAAAAATAAATATCATAAGATGAAGTTTGAAATCATGATTAAAATGAAGATCAACATCATAATCATGAACAAAATCAATATTATATTAAGATTGCAAAATGATAAACATCAAATATGGATCATAATCAGGATCAACATCCTCATCATTAAAAGATCAAGATAAATATAAATATTAATATCAAGATTGAAAATCAATATTACCACGGAGATCAAAATCGAGTTTAAGATGAATATTAGGAGCAAGATAAAGATGAAGATTATAAGATTAAAAATAAAATCTGAGATCAAAACTGAGATCAAAATGAAGATGAAAATAATTATCAAGAATAAGATCAATGTTGTAATTAAGAATGAGAATAAGATTAATAACAATCAAAGATCATAATCGAGTTAAAAATTTTCATCATTATTAGATCAATATCAATATCAATAACAATATCAAGATTGAAGACCAAGTTTACAAACAAGATCAAAATCGAGTTTAAGATTAAGATTAAAAAGAAGATAACGATAAATATCATAAGATGAAGTTTGAAATCATGATTAAAATGAAGATCAACATCATAATCATGAACAAAATCAATATTAAATTAAGATTGCAAAATGATAAACATCAAATATGGATCATAATCAGGATCAACATCCACATCATTAAAAGATCAAGATAAATATAAATATTAATATCAAGATTGAAAATCAATATTACGACATAGATCAAAATCGAGTTTAAGATGAATATTAGGAGCAAGATAAACTTGAAGATTATAAGATTAAAACTGAAATCTGAGATCAAAACTGAGATAAAAATGAAAATGAACATAATTATCAAGAATAAGATCAATGTTATAATTAAGAATGAGAATAAGATTAATAACAATTAAGAAAATAATCGAGTTCAAAATTTTCATCATTATTAGATCAATATCAAATTCAATAACAATATCAAGATTGAAGACCAAGTTTACAAACAAGATCAAAATCGAGTTTAAGATTAAGATTAAAAAGAAGATAAAGATGAATATCATAAGATGAAGATTGAAATCATGATTACAATCAATATCAACATCATGTTCATGAACAAAATCAATATTAAATTAAGATTGCAAAATGATAAACATCAAATATGGATCATAATCAAGATCAACATCCTCATCATTAAAAGATCAAGATAAATATAAATATTAATATCAAGATTGAAAATCAATATTACCACAGAGATCAAAATCGAGTTTAAGATGAATATTACGAGCAAAATAAAGATGAAGATTATAAGATTAAAATTGAAATCTGAGATCAAAACTGAGATCAAAATGAAGATGAAAATAATTATCAAGAATAAGATCAATGTTGTAATTAAGAATGAGAATAAGATTAATAACAATTAAAGATCATAATCGAGTTAAAAATTTTCATCATTATTAGATCAATATCAATATCAATAACAATATCAAGATTGAAGACCAAGTTTACAAACAAGATCAAAATCGAGTTTAAGATTTAGATTAAAAAGAAGATAAAAATAAATATCATAAGATGAAGTTTGAAATCATGATTAAAATGAAGATCAACATCATAATCATGAACAAAATCAATATTAAATTAAGATTGCAAAATGATAAACATCAAATATGGATCATAATCAGGATCAACATCCTCATCATTAAAAGATCAAGATAAATATAAATATTAATATCAAGATTGAAAATCAATATTACCACGGAGATCAAAATCGAGTTTAAGATGAATATTAGGAGCAAGATAAAGATGAAGATTATAAGATTAAAAATGAAATCTGAGATCAAAACTGAGATCAAAATGAAGATGAAAATAATTATCAAGAATAAGATCAATGTTGTAATTAAGAATGAGAATAAGATTAATAACAATCAAAGATCATAATCGAGTTAAAAATTTTCATCATTATTAGATCAATATCAATATCAATAACAATATCAAGATTGAAGACCAAGTTTACAAACAAGATCAAAATCGAGTTTAAGATTAAGATTAAAAAGAAGATAAAGATAAATATCATAAGATGAAGTTTGAAATTATGATTAAAATGAAGATCAACATCATAATCATGAACAAAATCAATATTAAATTAAGATTGCAAAATGATAAACATCAAATATGGATCATAATCAGGATCAACATCCACATCATTAAAAGATCAAGATAAATATAAATATTAATATCAAGATTGAAAATCAATATTACGACATAGATCAAAATCGAGTTTAAGATGAATATTAGGAGCAAGATAAACTTGAAGATTATAAGATTAAAACTGAAATCTGAGATCAAAACTGAGATAAAAATGAAAATGAACATAATTATCAAGAATAAGATCAATGTTATAATTAAGAATGAGAATAAGATTAATAACAATTAAAGAACATAATCGAGTTCAAAATTTTCATCATTATTAGATCAATATCAATATCAATAACAATATCAAGATTGAAGACCAAGTTTACAAACAAGATCAAAATCGAGTTTAAGATGAAGATTAAAAAGAAGATAAAGATGAATATCATAAGATGAAGATTGAAATCATGATTACAATCAATATCAACATCATAATCATGAACAAAATCAATATTAAATTAAGATTGCAAAATGATAAACATCAAATATGGATCATAATCAGGATCAACATCCTCATCATTAAAAGATCAAGATAAATATAAATATTAATATCAAGATTGAAAATCAATATTACCACATAGATCAAAATCGAGTTTAAGATGAATATTAGGAGCAAGATAAACTTGAAGATTATAAGATTAAAACTGAAATCTGAGATCAAAACTGAGATAAAAATGAAAATGAACATAATTATCAAGAATAAGATCAATGTTATAATTAAGAATGAGAATAAGATTAATAATAATTAAAGAACATAATCGAGTTCAAAATTTTCATCATTATTAGATCAATATCAATATCAATAACAATATCAAGATTGAAGACCAAGTTTACAAACAAGATCAAAATCGAGTTTAAGATTAAGATTAAAAAGAAGATAAAGATGAATATCATAAGATGAAGATTGAAATCATGATTACAATCAATATCAACATCATGTTCATGAACAAAATCAATATTAAATTAAGATTGCAAAATGATAAACATCAAATATGGATCATAATCAAGATCAACATCCTCATCATTAAAAGATCAAGATAAATATAAATATTAATATCAAGATTGAAAATCAATATTACCACGGAGATCAAAATCGAGTTTAAGATGAATATTACGAGCAAAATAAAGATGAAGATTATAAGATTAAAAATGAAATCTGAGATCAAAACTGAGATCAAAATGAAGATGAAAATAATTATCAAGAATAAGATCAATGTTGTAATTAAGAATGAGAATAAGATTAATAACAATTAAATATCATAATCGAGTTAAAAATTTTCATCATTATTAGATCAATATCAATATCAATAACAATATCAAGATTGAAGACCAAGTTTACAAACAAGATCAAAATCGAGTTTAAGATTTAGATTAAAAAGAAGATAAAAATAAATATCATAAGATGAAGTTTGAAATCATGATTAAAATGAAGATCAACATCATAATCATGAACAAAATCAATATTAAATTAAGATTGCAAAATGATAAACATCAAATATGGATCATAATCAGGATCAACATCCTCATCATTAAAAGATCAAGATAAATATAAATATTAATATCAAGATTGAAAATCAATATTACCACGGAGATCAAAATCGAGTTTAAGATGAATATTAGGAGCAAGATAAAGATGAAGATTATAAGATTAAAAATGAAATCTGAGATCAAAACTGAGATCAAAATGAAGATGAAAATAATTATCAAGAATAAGATCAATGTTGTAATTAAGAATGAGAATAAGATTAATAACAATCAAAGATCATAATCGAGTTAAAAATTTTCATCATTATTAGATCAATATCAATATCAATAACAATATCAAGATTGAAGACCAAGTTTACAAACAAGATCAAAATCGAGTTTAAGATTAAGATTAAAAAGAAGATAAAGATAAATATCATAAGATGAAGTTTGAAATTATGATTAAAATGAAGATCAACATCATAATCATGAACAAAATCAATATTAAATTAAGATTGCAAAATGATAAACATCAAATATGGATCATAATCAGGATCAACATCCACATCATTAAAAGATCAAGATAAATATAAATATTAATATCAAGATTGAAAATCAATATTACGACATAGATCAAAATCGAGTTTAAGATGAATATTAGGAGCAAGATAAACTTGAAGATTATAAGATTAAAACTGAAATCTGAGATCAAAACTGAGATAAAAATGAAAATGAACATAATTATCAAGAATAAGATCAATGTTATAATTAAGAATGAGAATAAGATTAATAACAATTAAAGAACATAATCGAGTTCAAAATTTTCATCATTATTAGATCAATATCAATATCAATAACAATATCAAGATTGAAGACCAAGTTTACAAACAAGATCAAAATCGAGTTTAAGATGAAGATTAAAAAGAAGATAAAGATGAATATCATAAGATGAAGATTGAAATCATGATTACAATCAATATCAACATCATAATCATGAACAAAATCAATATTAAATTAAGATTGCAAAATGATAAACATCAAATATGGATCATAATCAGGATCAACATCCTCATCATTAAAAGATCAAGATAAATATAAATATTAATATCAAGATTGAAAATCAATATTACCACATAGATCAAAATCGAGTTTAAGATGAATATTAGGAGCAAGATAAACTTGAAGATTATAAGATTAAAACTGAAATCTGAGATCAAAACTGAGATAAAAATGAAAATGAACATAATTATCAAGAATAAGATCAATGTTATAATTAAGAATGAGAATAAGATTAATAATAATTAAAGAACATAATCGAGTTCAAAATTTTCATCATTATTAGATCAATATCAATATCAATAACAATATCAAGATTGAAGACCAAGTTTACAAACAAGATCAAAATCGAGTTTAAGATTAAGATTAAAAAGAAGATAAAGATGAATATCATAAGATGAAGATTGAAATCATGATTACAATCAATATCAACATCATGTTCATGAACAAAATCAATATTAAATTAAGATTGCAAAATGATAAACATCAAATATGGATCATAATCAAGATCAACATCCTCATCATTAAAAGATCAAGATAAATATAAATATTAATATCAAGATTGAAAATCAATATTACCACGGAGATCAAAATCGAGTTTAAGATGAATATTACGAGCAAAATAAAGATGAAGATTATAAGATTAAAGAAATCTGAGATCAAAACTGAGATCAAAATGAAGATGAAAATAATTATCAAGAATAAGATCAATGTTGTAATTAAGAATGAGAATAAGATTAATAACAATTAAATATCATAATCGAGTTAAAAATTTTCATCATTATTAGATCAATATCAATATCAATAACAATATCAAGATTGAAGACCAAGTTTACAAACAAGATCAAAATCGAGTTTAAGAATTTAGATTAAAAAGAAGATAAAAATAAATATCATAAGATGAAGTTTGAAATCATGATTAAAATGAAGATCAACATCATAATCATGAACAAAATCAATATTAAATTTAGATTGCAAAATGATAAACATCAAATATGGATCATAATCAGGATCAACATCCTCATCATTAAAAGATCAGATAAATATAAATATTAATATCAAGATTGAAAATCAATATTACCACGGAGATCAAAATCGAGTTTAAGATGAATAATTAGGAGCAAGATAAAGATGAAGATTATAAGATTAAAAATGAAATCTGAGATCAAAAACTGAGATCAAAATGAAGATGAAAATAATTATCAAGAATAAGATCAATGTTGTAATTAAGAATGAGAATAAGATTAATAACAATCAAAAGATCATAATCGAGTTAAAAATTTTCATCATTATTAGATCAATATCAATATCAATAACAATATCAAGATTGAAGACCAAGTTTACAAACAAGATCAAAATCGAGTTTAAGATTAAGATTAAAAAGAAGATAAAGATAAATATCATAAGATGAAGTTTGAAATTATGATTAAAATGAAGATCAACATCATAATCATGAACAAAATCAATATTAAATTAAGATTGCAAAATGATAAACATCAAATATGGATCATAATCAGGATCAACATCCACATCATTAAAAGATCAAGATAAATATAAATATTAATATCAAGATTGAAAATCAATATTACGACATAGATCAAAATCGAGTTTAAGATGAATATTAGGAGCAAGATAAACTTGAAGATTATAAGATTAAAACTGAAATCTGAGATCAAAACTGAGATAAAAATGAAAATGAACATAATTATCAAGAATAAGATCAATGTTATAATTAAGAATGAGAATAAGATTAATAACAATTAAAGAACATAATCGAGTTCAAAATTTTCATCATTATTAGATCAATATCAATATCAATAACAATATCAAGATTGAAGACCAAGTTTACAAACAAGATCAAAATCGAGTTTAAGATGAAGATTAAAAAGAAGATAAAGATGAATATCATAAGATGAAGATTGAAATCATGATTACAATCAATATCAACATCATAATCATGAACAAAATCAATATTAAATTAAGATTGCAAAATGATAAACATCAAATATGGATCATAATCAGGATCAACATCCTCATCATTAAAAGATCAAGATAAATATAAATATTAATATCAAGATTGAAAATCAATATTACCACATAGATCAAAATCGAGTTTAAGATGAATATTAGGAGCAAGATAAACTTGAAGATTATAAGATTAAAACTGAAATCTGAGATCAAAACTGAGATAAAAATGAAAATGAACATAATTATCAAGAATAAGATCAATGTTATAATTAAGAATGAGAATAAGATTAATAATAATTAAAGAACATAATCGAGTTCAAAATTTTCATCATTATTAGATTCAATATCAATATCAATAACAATATCAAGATTGAAGACCAAGTTTACAAACAAGATCAAAATCGAGTTTAAGATTAAGATTAAAAAGAAGATAAAGATGAATATCATAAGATGAAGATTGAAATCATGATTACAATCAATATCAACATCATGTTCATGAACAAAATCAATATTAAATTAAGATTGCAAAATGATAAACATCAAATATGGATCATAATCAAGATCAACATCCTCATCATTAAAAGATCAAGATAAATATAAATATTAATATCAAGATTGAAAATCAATATTACCACGGAGATCAAAATCGAGTTTAAGATGAATATTACGAGCAAAATAAAGATGAAGATTATAAGATTAAAATTGAAATCTGAGATCAAAACTGAGATCAAAATGAAGATGAAAATAATTATCAAGAATAAGATCAATGTTGTAATTAAGAATGAGAATAAGATTAATAACAATTAAATATCATAATCGAGTTAAAAATTTTCATCATTATTAGATCAATATCAATATCAATAACAATATCAAGATTGAAGACCAAGTTTACAAACAAGATCAAAATCGAGTTTAAGATTTAGATTAAAAAGAAGATAAAAATAAATATCATAAGATGAAGTTTGAAATCATGATTAAAATGAAGATCAACATCATAATCATGAACAAAATCAATATTATATTAAGATTGCAAAATGATAAACATCAAATATGGATCATAATCAGGATCAACATCCTCATCATTAAAAGATCAAGATAAATATAAATATTAATATCAAGATTGAAAATCAATATTACCACGGAGATCAAATCGAGTTTAAGATGAATATTAGGAGCAAGATAAAGATGAAGATTATAAGATTAAAAATAAAATCTGAGATCAAAACTGAGATCAAAATGAAGATGAAAATAATTATCAAGAATAAGATCAATGTTGTAATTAAGAATGAGAATAAGATTAATAACAATCAAAGATCATAATCGAGTTAAAAATTTTCATCATTATTAGATCAATATCAATATCAATAACAATATCAAGATTGAAGACCAAGTTTACAAACAAGATCAAAATCGAGTTTAAGATTAAGATTAAAAAGAAGATAACGATAAATATCATAAGATGAAGTTTGAAATCATGATTAAAATGAAGATCAACATCATAATCATGAACAAAATCAATATTAAATTAAGATTGCAAAATGATAAACATCAAATATGGATCATAATCAGGATCAACATCCACATCATTAAAAGATCAAGATAAATATAAATATTAATATCAAGATTGAAAATCAATATTACGACATAGATCAAAATCGAGTTTAAGATGAATATTAGGAGCAAGATAAACTTGAAGATTATAAGATTAAAACTGAAATCTGAGATCAAAACTGAGATAAAAATGAAAATGAACATAATTATCAAGAATAAGATCAATGTTATAATTAAGAATGAGAATAAGATTAATAACAATTAAGAAAATAATCGAGTTCAAAATTTTCATCATTATTAGATCAATATCAAATTCAATAACAATATCAAGATTGAAGACCAAGTTTACAAACAAGATCAAAATCGAGTTTAAGATTAAGATTAAAAAGAAGATAAAGATGAATATCATAAGATGAAGATTGAAATCATGATTACAATCAATATCAACATCATGTTCATGAACAAAATCAATATTAAATTAAGATTGCAAAATGATAAACATCAAATATGGATCATAATCAAGATCAACATCCTCATCATTAAAAGATCAAGATAAATATAAATATTAATATCAAGATTGAAAATCAATATTACCACAGAGATCAAAATCGAGTTTAAGATGAATATTACGAGCAAAATAAAGATGAAGATTATAAGATTAAAATTGAAATCTGAGATCAAAACTGAGATCAAAATGAAGATGAAAATAATTATCAAGAATAAGATCAATGTTGTAATTAAGAATGAGAATAAGATTAATAACAATTAAAGATCATAATCGAGTTAAAAATTTTCATCATTATTAGATCAATATCAATATCAATAACAATATCAAGATTGAAGACCAAGTTTACAAACAAGATCAAAATCGAGTTTAAGATTTAGATTAAAAAGAAGATAAAAATAAATATCATAAGATGAAGTTTGAAATCATGATTAAAATGAAGATCAACATCATAATCATGAACAAAATCAATATTAAATTAAGATTGCAAAATGATAAACATCAAATATGGATCATAATCAGGATCAACATCCTCATCATTAAAAGATCAAGATAAATATAAATATTAATATCAAGATTGAAAATCAATATTACCACGGAGATCAAAATCGAGTTTAAGATGAATATTAGGAGCAAGATAAAGATGAAGATTATAAGATTAAAAATGAAATCTGAGATCAAAACTGAGATCAAAATGAAGATGAAAATAATTATCAAGAATAAGATCAATGTTGTAATTAAGAATGAGAATAAGATTAATAACAATCAAAGATCATAATCGAGTTAAAAATTTTCATCATTATTAGATCAATATCAATATCAATAACAATATCAAGATTGAAGACCAAGTTTACAAACAAGATCAAAATCGAGTTTAAGATTAAGATTAAAAAGAAGATAAAGATAAATATCATAAGATGAAGTTTGAAATTATGATTAAAATGAAGATCAACATCATAATCATGAACAAAATCAATATTAAATTAAGATTGCAAAATGATAAACATCAAATATGGATCATAATCAGGATCAACATCCACATCATTAAAAGATCAAGATAAATATAAATATTAATATCAAGATTGAAAATCAATATTACGACATAGATCAAAATCGAGTTTAAGATGAATATTAGGAGCAAGATAAACTTGAAGATTATAAGATTAAAACTGAAATCTGAGATCAAAACTGAGATAAAAATGAAAATGAACATAATTATCAAGAATAAGATCAATGTTATAATTAAGAATGAGAATAAGATTAATAACAATTAAAGAACATAATCGAGTTCAAAATTTTCATCATTATTAGATCAATATCAATATCAATAACAATATCAAGATTGAAGACCAAGTTTACAAACAAGATCAAAATCGAGTTTAAGATGAAGATTAAAAAGAAGATAAAGATGAATATCATAAGATGAAGATTGAAATCATGATTACAATCAATATCAACATCATAATCATGAACAAAATCAATATTAAATTAAGATTGCAAAATGATAAACATCAAATATGGATCATAATCAGGATCAACATCCTCATCATTAAAAGATCAAGATAAATATAAATATTAATATCAAGATTGAAAATCAATATTACCACATAGATCAAAATCGAGTTTAAGATGAATATTAGGAGCAAGATAAACTTGAAGATTATAAGATTAAAACTGAAATCTGAGATCAAAACTGAGATAAAAATGAAAATGAACATAATTATCAAGAATAAGATCAATGTTATAATTAAGAATGAGAATAAGATTAATAATAATTAAAGAACATAATCGAGTTCAAAATTTTCATCATTATTAGATCAATATCAATATCAATAACAATATCAAGATTGAAGACCAAGTTTACAAACAAGATCAAAATCGAGTTTAAGATTAAGATTAAAAAGAAGATAAAGATGAATATCATAAGATGAAGATTGAAATCATGATTACAATCAATATCAACATCATGTTCATGAACAAAATCAATATTAAATTAAGATTGCAAAATGATAAACATCAAATATGGATCATAATCAAGATCAACATCCTCATCATTAAAAGATCAAGATAAATATAAATATTAATATCAAGATTGAAAATCAATATTACCACGGAGATCAAAATCGAGTTTAAGATGAATATTACGAGCAAAATAAAGATGAAGATTATAAGATTAAAATGAAATCTGAGATCAAAACTGAGATCAAAATGAAGATGAAAATAATTATCAAGAATAAGATCAATGTTGTAATTAAGAATGAGAATAAGATTAATAACAATTAAATATCATAATCGAGTTAAAAATTTTCATCATTATTAGATCAATATCAATATCAATAACAATATCAAGATTGAAGACCAAGTTTACAAACAAGATCAAAATCGAGTTTAAGATTTAGATTAAAAAGAAGATAAAAATAAATATCATAAGATGAAGTTTGAAATCATGATTAAAATGAAGATCAACATCATAATCATGAACAAAAATCAATATTAAATTAAGATTGCAAAATGATAAACATCAAATATGGATCATAATCAGGATCAACATCCTCATCATTAAAAGATCAAGATAAATATAAATATTAATATCAAGATTGAAAATCAATATTACCACGGAGATCAAAATCGAGTTTAAGATGAATATTAGGAGCAAGATAAAGATGAAGATTATAAGATTAAAAATGAAATCTGAGATCAAAACTGAGATCAAAATGAAGATGAAAATAATTATCAAGAATAAGATCAATGTTGTAATTAAGAATGAGAATAAGATTAATAACAATCAAAGATCATAATCGAGTTAAAAATTTTCATCATTATTAGATCAATATCAATATCAATAACAATATCAAGATTGAAGACCAAGTTTACAAACAAGATCAAAATCGAGTTTAAGATTAAGATTAAAAAGAAGATAAAGATAAATATCATAAGATGAAGTTTGAAATTATGATTAAAATGAAGATCAACATCATAATCATGAACAAAATCAATATTAAATTAAGATTGCAAAATGATAAACATCAAATATGGATCATAATCAGGATCAACATCCACATCATTAAAAGATCAAGATAAATATAAATATTAATATCAAGATTGAAAATCAATATTACGACATAGATCAAAATCGAGTTTAAGATGAATATTAGGAGCAAGATAAACTTGAAGATTATAAGATTAAAACTGAAATCTGAGATCAAAACTGAGATAAAAATGAAAATGAACATAATTATCAAGAATAAGATCAATGTTATAATTAAGAATGAGAATAAGATTAATAACAATTAAAGAACATAATCGAGTTCAAAATTTTCATCATTATTAGATCAATATCAATATCAATAACAATATCAAGATTGAAGACCAAGTTTACAAACAAGATCAAAATCGAGTTTAAGATGAAGATTAAAAAGAAGATAAAGATGAATATCATAAGATGAAGATTGAAATCATGATTACAATCAATATCAACATCATAATCATGAACAAAATCAATATTAAATTAAGATTGCAAAATGATAAACATCAAATATGGATCATAATCAGGATCAACATCCTCATCATTAAAAGATCAAGATAAATATAAATATTAATATCAAGATTGAAAATCAATATTACCACATAGATCAAAATCGAGTTTAAGATGAATATTAGGAGCAAGATAAACTTGAAGATTATAAGATTAAAACTGAAATCTGAGATCAAAACTGAGATAAAAATGAAAATGAACATAATTATCAAGAATAAGATCAATGTTATAATTAAGAATGAGAATAAGATTAATAATAATTAAAGAACATAATCGAGTTCAAAATTTTCATCATTATTAGATCAATATCAATATCAATAACAATATCAAGATTGAAGACCAAGTTTACAAACAAGATCAAAATCGAGTTTAAGATTAAGATTAAAAAGAAGATAAAGATGAATATCATAAGATGAAGATTGAAATCATGATTACAATCAATATCAACATCATGTTCATGAACAAAATCAATATTAAATTAAGATTGCAAAATGATAAACATCAAATATGGATCATAATCAAGATCAACATCCTCATCATTAAAAGATCAAGATAAATATAAATATTAATATCAAGATTGAAAATCAATATTACCACGGAGATCAAAATCGAGTTTAAGATGAATATTACGAGCAAAATAAAGATGAAGATTATAAGATTAAAAATGAAATCTGAGATCAAAACTGAGATCAAAATGAAGATGAAAATAATTATCAAGAATAAGATCAATGTTGTAATTAAGAATGAGAATAAGATTAATAACAATTAAATATCATAATCGAGTTAAAAATTTTCATCATTATTAGATCAATATCAATATCAATAACAATATCAAGATTGAAGACCAAGTTTACAAACAAGATCAAAATCGAGTTTAAGATTTAGATTAAAAAGAAGATAAAAATAAATATCATAAGATGAAGTTTGAAATCATGATTAAAATGAAGATCAACATCATAATCATGAACAAAATCAATATTAAATTAAGATTGCAAAATGATAAACATCAAATATGGATCATAATCAGGATCAACATCCTCATCATTAAAAGATCAAGATAAATATAAATATTAATATCAAGATTGAAAATCAATATTACCACGGAGATCAAAATCGAGTTTAAGATGAATATTAGGAGCAAGATAAAGATGAAGATTATAAGATTAAAAATGAAATCTGAGATCAAAACTGAGATCAAAATGAAGATGAAAATAATTATCAAGAATAAGATCAATGTTGTAATTAAGAATGAGAATAAGATTAATAACAATCAAAGATCATAATCGAGTTAAAAATTTTCATCATTATTAGATCAATATCAATATCAATAACAATATCAAGATTGAAGACCAAGTTTACAAACAAGATCAAAATCGAGTTTAAGATTAAGATTAAAAAGAAGATAAAGATAAATATCATAAGATGAAGTTTGAAATTATGATTAAAATGAAGATCAACATCATAATCATGAACAAAATCAATATTAAATTAAGATTGCAAAATGATAAACATCAAATATGGATCATAATCAGGATCAACATCCACATCATTAAAAGATCAAGATAAATATAAATATTAATATCAAGATTGAAAATCAATATTACGACATAGATCAAAATCGAGTTTAAGATGAATATTAGGAGCAAGATAAACTTGAAGATTATAAGATTAAAACTGAAATCTGAGATCAAAACTGAGATAAAAATGAAAATGAACATAATTATCAAGAATAAGATCAATGTTATAATTAAGAATGAGAATAAGATTAATAACAATTAAAGAACATAATCGAGTTCAAAATTTTCATCATTATTAGATCAATATCAATATCAATAACAATATCAAGATTGAAGACCAAGTTTACAAACAAGATCAAAATCGAGTTTAAGATGAAGATTAAAAAGAAGATAAAGATGAATATCATAAGATGAAGATTGAAATCATGATTACAATCAATATCAACATCATAATCATGAACAAAATCAATATTAAATTAAGATTGCAAAATGATAAACATCAAATATGGATCATAATCAGGATCAACATCCTCATCATTAAAAGATCAAGATAAATATAAATATTAATATCAAGATTGAAAATCAATATTACCACATAGATCAAAATCGAGTTTAAGATGAATATTAGGAGCAAGATAAACTTGAAGATTATAAGATTAAAACTGAAATCTGAGATCAAAACTGAGATAAAAATGAAAATGAACATAATTATCAAGAATAAGATCAATGTTATAATTAAGAATGAGAATAAGATTAATAATAATTAAAGAACATAATCGAGTTCAAAATTTTCATCATTATTAGATCAATATCAATATCAATAACAATATCAAGATTGAAGACCAAGTTTACAAACAAGATCAAAATCGAGTTTAAGATTAAGATTAAAAAGAAGATAAAGATGAATATCATAAGATGAAGATTGAAATCATGATTACAATCAATATCAACATCATGTTCATGAACAAAATCAATATTAAATTAAGATTGCAAAATGATAAACATCAAATATGGATCATAATCAAGATCAACATCCTCATCATTAAAAGATCAAGATAAATATAAATATTAATATCAAGATTGAAAATCAATATTACCACGGAGATCAAAATCGAGTTTAAGATGAATATTACGAGCAAAATAAAGATGAAGATTATAAGATTAAAAATGAAATCTGAGATCAAAACTGAGATCAAAATGAAGATGAAAATAATTATCAAGAATAAGATCAATGTTGTAATTAAGAATGAGAATAAGATTAATAACAATTAAATATCATAATCGAGTTAAAAATTTTCATCATTATTAGATCAATATCAATATCAATAACAATATCAAGATTGAAGACCAAGTTTACAAACAAGATCAAAATCGAGTTTAAGATTTAGATTAAAAAGAAGATAAAAATAAATATCATAAGATGAAGTTTGAAATCATGATTAAAATGAAGATCAACATCATAATCATGAACAAAATCAATATTAAATTAAGATTGCAAAATGATAAACATCAAATATGGATCATAATCAGGATCAACATCCTCATCATTAAAAGATCAAGATAAATATAAATATTAATATCAAGATTGAAAATCAATATTACCACGGAGATCAAAATCGAGTTTAAGATGAATATTAGGAGCAAGATAAAGATGAAGATTATAAGATTAAAAATGAAATCTGAGATCAAAACTGAGATCAAAATGAAGATGAAAATAATTATCAAGAATAAGATCAATGTTGTAATTAAGAATGAGAATAAGATTAATAACAATCAAAGATCATAATCGAGTTAAAAATTTTCATCATTATTAGATCAATATCAATATCAATAACAATATCAAGATTGAAGACCAAGTTTACAAACAAGATCAAAATCGAGTTTAAGATTAAGATTAAAAAGAAGATAAAGATAAATATCATAAGATGAAGTTTGAAATTATGATTAAAATGAAGATCAACATCATAATCATGAACAAAATCAATATTAAATTAAGATTGCAAAATGATAAACATCAAATATGGATCATAATCAGGATCAACATCCACATCATTAAAAGATCAAGATAAATATAAATATTAATATCAAGATTGAAAATCAATATTACGACATAGATCAAAATCGAGTTTAAGATGAATATTAGGAGCAAGATAAACTTGAAGATTATAAGATTAAAACTGAAATCTGAGATCAAAACTGAGATAAAAATGAAAATGAACATAATTATCAAGAATAAGATCAATGTTATAATTAAGAATGAGAATAAGATTAATAACAATTAAAGAACATAATCGAGTTCAAAATTTTCATCATTATTAGATCAATATCAATATCAATAACAATATCAAGATTGAAGACCAAGTTTACAAACAAGATCAAAATCGAGTTTAAGATGAAGATTAAAAAGAAGATAAAGATGAATATCATAAGATGAAGATTGAAATCATGATTACAATCAATATCAACATCATAATCATGAACAAAATCAATATTAAATTAAGATTGCAAAATGATAAACATCAAATATGGATCATAATCAGGATCAACATCCTCATCATTAAAAGATCAAGATAAATATAAATATTAATATCAAGATTGAAAATCAATATTACCACATAGATCAAAATCGAGTTTAAGATGAATATTAGGAGCAAGATAAACTTGAAGATTATAAGATTAAAACTGAAATCTGAGATCAAAACTGAGATAAAAATGAAAATGAACATAATTATCAAGAATAAGATCAATGTTATAATTAAGAATGAGAATAAGATTAATAATAATTAAAGAACATAATCGAGTTCAAAATTTTCATCATTATTAGATCAATATCAATATCAATAACAATATCAAGATTGAAGACCAAGTTTACAAACAAGATCAAAATCGAGTTTAAGATTAAGATTAAAAAGAAGATAAAGATGAATATCATAAGATGAAGATTGAAATCATGATTACAATCAATATCAACATCATGTTCATGAACAAAATCAATATTAAATTAAGATTGCAAAATGATAAACATCAAATATGGATCATAATCAAGATCAACATCCTCATCATTAAAAGATCAAGATAAATATAAATATTAATATCAAGATTGAAAATCAATATTACCACGGAGATCAAAATCGAGTTTAAGATGAATATTACGAGCAAAATAAAGATGAAGATTATAAGATTAAAAATGAAATCTGAGATCAAAACTGAGATCAAAATGAAGATGAAAATAATTATCAAGAATAAGATCAATGTTGTAATTAAGAATGAGAATAAGATTAATAACAATTAAATATCATAATCGAGTTAAAAATTTTCATCATTATTAGATCAATATCAATATCAATAACAATATCAAGATTGAAGACCAAGTTTACAAACAAGATCAAAATCGAGTTTAAGATTTAGATTAAAAAGAAGATAAAAATAAATATCATAAGATGAAGTTTGAAATCATGATTAAAATGAAGATCAACATCATAATCATGAACAAAATCAATATTAAATTAAGATTGCAAAATGATAAACATCAAATATGGATCATAATCAGGATCAACATCCTCATCATTAAAAGATCAAGATAAATATAAATATTAATATCAAGATTGAAAATCAATATTACCACGGAGATCAAAATCGAGTTTAAGATGAATATTAGGAGCAAGATAAAGATGAAGATTATAAGATTAAAAATGAAATCTGAGATCAAAACTGAGATCAAAATGAAGATGAAAATAATTATCAAGAATAAGATCAATGTTGTAATTAAGAATGAGAATAAGATTAATAACAATCAAAGATCATAATCGAGTTAAAAATTTTCATCATTATTAGATCAATATCAATATCAATAACAATATCAAGATTGAAGACCAAGTTTACAAACAAGATCAAAATCGAGTTTAAGATTAAGATTAAAAAGAAGATAAAGATAAATATCATAAGATGAAGTTTGAAATTATGATTAAAATGAAGATCAACATCATAATCATGAACAAAATCAATATTAAATTAAGATTGCAAAATGATAAACATCAAATATGGATCATAATCAGGATCAACATCCACATCATTAAAAGATCAAGATAAATATAAATATTAATATCAAGATTGAAAATCAATATTACCACATAGATCAAAATCGAGTTTAAGATGAATATTAGGAGCAAGATAAACTTGAAGATTATAAGATTAAAACTGAAATCTGAGATCAAAACTGAGATAAAAATGAAAATGAACATAATTATCAAGAATAAGATCAATGTTATAATTAAGAATGAGAATAAGATTAATAACAATTAAAGAACATAATCGAGTTCAAAATTTTCATCATTATTAGATCAATATCAATATCAATAACAATATCAAGATTGAAGACCAAGTTTACAAACAAGATCAAAATCGAGTTTAAGATGAAGATTAAAAAGAAGATAAAGATGAATATCATAAGATGAAGATTGAAATCATGATTACAATCAATATCAACATCATAATCATGAACAAAATCAATATTAAATTAAGATTGCAAAATGATAAACATCAAATATGGATCATAATCAGGATCAACATCCTCATCATTAAAAGATCAAGATAAATATAAATATTAATATCAAGATTGAAAATCAATATTACCACATAGATCAAAATCGAGTTTAAGATGAATATTAGGAGCAAGATAAACTTGAAGATTATAAGATTAAAACTGAAATCTGAGATCAAAACTGAGATAAAAATGAAAATGAACATAATTATCAAGAATAAGATCAATGTTATAATTAAGAATGAGAATAAGATTAATAATAATTAAAGAACATAATCGAGTTCAAAATTTTCATCATTATTAGATCAATATCAATATCAATAACAATATCAAGATTGAAGACCAAGTTTACAAACAAGATCAAAATCGAGTTTAAGATTAAGATTAAAAAGAAGATAAAGATGAATATCATAAGATGAAGATTGAAATCATGATTACAATCAATATCAACATCATGTTCATGAACAAAATCAATATTAAATTAAGATTGCAAAATGATAAACATCAAATATGGATCATAATCAAGATCAACATCCTCATCATTAAAAGATCAAGATAAATATAAATATTAATATCAAGATTGAAAATCAATATTACCACGGAGATCAAAATCGAGTTTAAGATGAATATTACGAGCAAAATAAAGATGAAGATTATAAGATTAAAAATGAAATCTGAGATCAAAACTGAGATCAAAATGAAGATGAAAATAATTATCAAGAATAAGATCAATGTTGTAATTAAGAATGAGAATAAGATTAATAACAATCAAAGATCATAATCGAGTTAAAAATTTTCATCATTATTAGATCAATATCAATATCAATAACAATATCAAGATTGAAGACCAAGTTTACAAACAAGATCAAAATCGAGTTTAAGATTTAGATTAAAAAGAAGATAAAAATAAATATCATAAGATGAAGTTTGAAATCATGATTAAAATGAAGATCAACATCATAATCATGAACAAAATCAATATTAAATTAAGATTGCAAAATGATAAACATCAAATATGGATCATAATCAGGATCAACATCCTCATCATTAAAAGATCAAGATAAATATAAATATTAATATCAAGATTGAAAATCAATATTACCACGGAGATCAAAATCGAGTTTAAGATGAATATTAGGAGCAAGATAAAGATGAAGATTATAAGATTAAAAATGAAATCTGAGATCAAAACTGAGATCAAAATGAAGATGAAAATAATTATCAAGAATAAGATCAATGTTGTAATTAAGAATGAGAATAAGATTAATAACAATCAAAGATCATAATCGAGTTAAAAATTTTCATCATTATTAGATCAATATCAATATCAATAACAATATCAAGATTGAAGACCAAGTTTACAAACAAGATCAAAATCGAGTTTAAGATTAAGATTAAAAAGAAGATAAAGATAAATATCATAAGATGAAGTTTGAAATTATGATTAAAATGAAGATCAACATCATAATCATGAACAAAATCAATATTAAATTAAGATTGCAAAATGATAAACATCAAATATGGATCATAATCAGGATCAACATCCACATCATTAAAAGATCAAGATAAATATAAATATTAATATCAAGATTGAAAATCAATATTACCACATAGATCAAAATCGAGTTTAAGATGAATATTAGGAGCAAGATAAACTTGAAGATTATAAGATTAAAACTGAAATCTGAGATCAAAACTGAGATAAAAATGAAAATGAACATAATTATCAAGAATAAGATCAATGTTATAATTAAGAATGAGAATAAGATTAATAACAATTAAAGAACATAATCGAGTTCAAAATTTTCATCATTATTAGATCAATATCAATATCAATAACAATATCAAGATTGAAGACCAAGTTTACAAACAAGATCAAAATCGAGTTTAAGATGAAGATTAAAAAGAAGATAAAGATGAATATCATAAGATGAAGATTGAAATCATGATTACAATCAATATCAACATCATAATCATGAACAAAATCAATATTAAATTAAGATTGCAAAATGATAAACATCAAATATGGATCATAATCAGGATCAACATCCTCATCATTAAAAGATCAAGATAAATATAAATATTAATATCAAGATTGAAAATCAATATTACCACATAGATCAAAATCGAGTTTAAGATGAATATTAGGAGCAAGATAAACTTGAAGATTATAAGATTAAAACTGAAATCTGAGATCAAAACTGAGATAAAAATGAAAATGAACATAATTATCAAGAATAAGATCAATGTTATAATTAAGAATGAGAATAAGATTAATAATAATTAAAGAACATAATCGAGTTCAAAATTTTCATCATTATTAGATCAATATCAATATCAATAACAATATCAAGATTGAAGACCAAGTTTACAAACAAGATCAAAATCGAGTTTAAGATTAAGATTAAAAAGAAGATAAAGATGAATATCATAAGATGAAGATTGAAATCATGATTACAATCAATATCAACATCATGTTCATGAACAAAATCAATATTAAATTAAGATTGCAAAATGATAAACATCAAATATGGATCATAATCAAGATCAACATCCTCATCATTAAAAGATCAAGATAAATATAAATATTAATATCAAGATTGAAAATCAATATTACCACGGAGATCAAAATCGAGTTTAAGATGAATATTACGAGCAAAATAAAGATGAAGATTATAAGATTAAAAATGAAATCTGAGATCAAAACTGAGATCAAAATGAAGATGAAAATAATTATCAAGAATAAGATCAATGTTGTAATTAAGAATGAGAATAAGATTAATAACAATCAAAGATCATAATCGAGTTAAAAATTTTCATCATTATTAGATCAATATCAATATCAATAACAATATCAAGATTGAAGACCAAGTTTACAAACAAGATCAAAATCGAGTTTAAGATTAAGATTAAAAAGAAGATAATGATAAATATCATAAGATGAAGTTTGAAATCATGATTAAAATGAAGATCAACATCATAATCATGAACAAAATCAATATTAAATTAAGATTGCAAAATGATAAACATCAAATATGGATCATAATCAGGATCAACATCCACATCATTAAAAGATCAAGATAAATATAAATATTAATATCAAGATTGAAAATCAATATTACCACGGAGATCAAAATCGAGTTTAAGATGAATATTAGGAGCAAGATAAAGATGAAGATTATAAGATTAAAAATGAAATCTGAGATCAAAACTGAGATCAAAATGAAGATGAAAATAATTATCAAGAATAAGATCAATGTTGTAATTAAGAATGAGAATAAGATTAATAACAATCAAAGATCATAATCGAGTTAAAAATTTTCATCATTATTAGATCAATATCAATATCAATAACAATATCAAGATTGAAGACCAAGTTTACAAACAAGATCAAAATCGAGTTTAAGATTAAGATTAAAAAGAAGATAATGATAAATATCATAAGATGAAGTTTGAAATCATGATTAAAATGAAGATCAACATCATAATCATGAACAAAATCAATATTAAATTAAGATTGCAAAATGATAAACATCAAATATGGATCATAATCAGGATCAACATCCACATCATTAAAAGATCAAGATAAATATAAATATTAATATCAAGATTGAAAATCAATATTACGACATAGATCAAAATCGAGTTTAAGATGAATATTAGGAGCAAGATAAACTTGAAGATTATAAGATTAAAACTGAAATCTGAGATCAAAACTGAGATAAAAATGAAAATGAACATAATTATCAAGAATAAGATCAATGTTATAATTAAGAATGAGAATAAGATTAATAACAATTAAAGAACATAATCGAGTTCAAAATTTTCATCATTATTAGATCAATATCAATATCAATAACAATATCAAGATTGAAGACCAAGTTTACAAACAAGATCAAAATCGAGTTTAAGATTAAGATTAAAAAGAAGATAAAGATGAATATCATAAGATGAAGATTGAAATCATGATTACAATCAAGATCAACATCATGATCATGAACAAAATCAATATTAAATTAAGATTGCAAAATGATAAACATCAAATATGGATCATAATCAAGATCAACATCCTCATCATTAAAAGATCAAGATAAATATAAATATTAATATCAAGATTGAAAATCAATTTTACCACGGAGATCAAAATCGAGTTTAAGATGAATATTAGGAGCAAGATAAAGATGAAGATTATAAGATTAAAAATGAAATCTGAGATCAAAACTGAGATCAAAATGAAGATGAAAATAATTATCAAGAATAAGATCAATGTTGTAATTAAGAATGAGAATAAGATTAATAACAATCAAAGATCATAATCGAGTTAAAAATTTTCATCATTATTAGATCAATATCAATATCAATAACAATATCAAGATTGAAGACCAAGTTTACAAACAAGATCAAAATCGAGTTTAAGATTAAGATTAAAAAGAAGATAAAGATAAATATCATAAGATGAAGTTTGAAATCATGATTAAAATGAAGATCAACATCATAATCATGAACAAAATCAATATTAAATTAAGATTGCAAAATGATAAACATCAAATATGGATCATAATCAGGATCAACATCCTCATCATTAAAAGATCAAGATAAATATAAATATTAATATCAAGATTGAAAATCAATATTACGACATAGATCAAAATCGAGTTTAAGATGAATATTAGGAGCAAGATAAACTTGAAGATTATAAGATTAAAACTGAAATCTGAGATCAAAACTGAGATAAAAATGAAAATGAACATAATTATCAAGAATAAGATCAATGTTATAATTAAGAATGAGAATAAGATTAATAACAATTAAAGAACATAATCGAGTTCAAAATTTTCATCATTATTAGATCAATATCAATATCAATAACAATATCAAGATTGAAGACCAAGTTTACAAACAAGATTAAAATCGAGTTTAAGATTAAGATTAAAAAGAAGATAAAGATAAATATCATAAGATGAAGATTGAAATCATATTTAAAATGAAGATCAACATCATAATCATGAACAAAATCAATATTAAATTAAGATTGCAAAATGATAAACATCAAATATGGATCATAATCAAGATCAACATCCTCATCATTAAAAGATCAAGATAAATATAAATATTAATATCAAGATTGAAAATCAATATTACCACGGAGATCAAAATCGAGTTTAAGATAAATATTAGGAGCAAGATAAAGATGAAGATTATAAGATTAAAAATGAAATCTGAGATCAAAACTGAGATCAAAATGAAGATGAAAATAATTATCAAGAATAAGATCAATGTTGTAATTAAGAATGAGAATAAGATTAATAACAATCAAAGATCATAATCGAGTTAAAAATTTTCATCATTATTAGATCAATATCAATATCAATAACAATATCAAGACTGAAGACCAAGTTTACAAACAAGATCAAAATCGAGTTTAAGATTAAGATTAAAAAGAAGATAAAGATGAATATCATAAGATGAAGATTGAAATCATGATTACAATCAAGATCAACATCATGATCATGAACAAAATCAATATTAAATTAAGATTGCAAAATGATAAACATCAAATATGGATCATAATCAAGATCAACATCCTCATCATTAAAAGATCAAGATACATATAAATATTAATATCAAGATTGAAAATCAATTTTACCACGGAGATCAAAATCGAGTTTAAGATGAATATTAGGAGCAAGATAAAGATGAAGATTATAAGATTAAAAATGAAATCTGAGATCAAAACTGAGATCAAAATGAAGATGAAAATAATTATCAAGAATAAGATCAATGTTGTAATTAAGAATGAGAATAAGATTAATAACAATCAAAGATCATAATCGAGTTAAAAATTTTCATCATTATTAGATCAATATCAATATCAATAACAATATCAAGATTGAAGACCAAGTTTACAAACAAGATCAAAATCGAGTTTAAGATTAAGATTAAAAAGAAGATAAAGATAAATATCATAAGATGAAGATTGAAATCATATTTAAAATGAAGATCAACATCATAATCATGAACAAAATCAATATTAAATTAAGATTGCAAAATGATAAACATCAAATATGGATCATAATCAAGATCAACATCCTCATCATTAAAAGATCAAGATAAATATAAATATTAATATCAAGATTGAAAATCAATATTACCACGGAGATCAAAATCGAGTTTAAGATAAATATTAGGAGCAAGATAAAGATGAAGATTATAAGATTAAAAATGAAATCTGAGATCAAAACTGAGATCAAAATGAAGATGAAAATAATTATCAAGAATAAGATCAATGTTGTAATTAAGAATGAGAATAAGATTAATAACAATCAAAGATCATAATCGAGTTAAAAATTTTCATCATTATTAGATCAATATCAATATCAATAACAATATCAAGACTGAAGACCAAGTTTACAAACAAGATCAAAATCGAGTTTAAGATTTAGATTAAAAAGAAGATAAAGATGAATATCATAAGATGAAGATTGAAATCATGATTACAATCAAGATCAACATCATGATCATGAACAAAATCAATATTAAATTAAGATTGCAAAATGATAAACATCAAATATGGATCATAATCAAGATCAACATCCTCATCATTAAAAGATCAAGATAAATATAAATATTAATATCAAGATTGAAAATCAATTTTACCACGGAGATCAATATCGAGTTTAAGATGAATATTAGGAGCAAGATAAAGATGAAGATTATAAGATTAAAAATGAAATCTGAGATCAAAACTGAGATCAAAATGAAGATGAAAATAATTATCAAGAATAAGATCAATGTTGTAATTAAGAATGAGAATAAGATTAATAACAATCAAAGATCATAATCGAGTTAAAAATTTTCATCATTATTAGATCAATATCAATATCAATAACAATATCAAGATTGAAGACCAAGTTTACAAACAAGATCAAAATCAAGTTTAAGATTAAGATTAAAAAGAAGATAAAGATAAATATCATAAGATGAAGATTGAAATCATGATTAAAATGAAGATCAACATCATAATCATGAACAAAATCAATATTAAATTAAGATTGCAAAATGATAAACATCAAATATGGATCATAATCAAGATCAACATCCTCATCATTAAAAGATCAAGATAAATATAAATATTAATATCAAGATTGAAAATCAATATTACCACGGAGATAAAAATCGAGTTTAAGATAAATATTAGGAGCAAGATAAAGATGAAGATTATAAGATTAAAAATGAAATCTGAGATCAAAACTGAGATCAAAATGAAGATGAAAATAATTATCAAGAATAAGATCAATGTTGTAATTAAGAATGAGAATAAGATTAATAACAATCAAAGATCATAATCGAGTTAAAAATTTTCATCATTATTAGATCAATATCAATATCAATAACAATATCAAGATTGAAGACCAAGTTTACAAACAAGATCAAAATCGAGTTTAAGATTAAGATTAAAAAGAAGATAAAGATAAATATCATAAGATGAAGTTTGAAATCATGATTAAAATGAAGATCAACATCATAATCATGAACAAAATCAATATTAAATTAAGATTGCAAAATGATAAACATCAAATATGGATCATAATCAGGATCAACATCCTCATCATTAAAAGATCAAGATAAATATAAATATTAATATCAAGATTGAAAATCAATATTACCACATAGATCAAAATCGAGTTTAAGATGAATATTAGGAGCAAGATAAACTTGAAGATTATAAGATTAAAACTGAAATCTGAGATCAAAACTGAGATAAAAATGAAAATGAACATAATTATCAAGAATAAGATCAATGTTATAATTAAGAATGAGAATAAGATTAATAACAATTAAAGAACATAATCGAGTTCAAAATTTTCATCAATATTAGATCAATATCAATATCAATAACAATATCAAGATTGAAGACCAACTTTACAAACAAGATCAAAATCGAGTTTAAGATTAAGATTAAAAAGAAGATAAAGATAAATATCATAAGATGAAGATTGAAATCATATTTAAAATGAAGATCAACATCATAATCATGAACAAAATCAATATTAAATTAAGATTGCAAAATGATAAACATCAAATATGGATCATAATCAAGATCAACATCCTCATCATTAAAAGATCAAGATAAATATAAATATTAATATCAAGATTGAAAATCAATATTACCACGGAGATCAAAATCGAGTTTAAGATAAATATTAGGAGCAAGATAAAGATGAAGATTATAAGATTAAAAATGAAATCTGAGATCAAAACTGAGATCAAAATGAAGATGAAAATAATTATCAAGAATAAGATCAATGTTGTAATTAAGAATGAGAATAAGATTAATAACAATCAAAGATCATAATCGAGTTAAAAATTTTCATCATTATTAGATCAATATCAATATCAATAACAATATCAAGACTGAAGACCAAGTTTACAAACAAGATCAAAATTGAGTTTAAGATTTAGATTAAAAAGAAGATAAAGATGAATATCATAAGATGAAGATTGAAATCATGATTACAATCAAGATCAACATCATGATCATGAACAAAATCAATATTAAATTAAGATTGCAAAATGATAAACATCAAATATGGATCATAATCAAGATCAACATCCTCATCATTAAAAGATCAAGATAAATATAAATATTAATATCAAGATTGAAAATCAATATTACCACGGAGATCAAAATCGAGTTTAAGATAAATATTAGGAGCAAGATAAAGATGAAGATTATAAGATTAAAAATGAAATCTGAGATCAAAACTGAGATCAAAATGAAGATGAAAATAATTATCAAGAATAAGATCAATGTTGTAATTAAGAATGAGAATAAGATTAATAACAATCAAAGATCATAATCGAGTTAAAAATTTTCATCATTATTAGATCAATATCAATATCAATAACAATATCAAGACTGAAGACCAAGTTTACAAACAAGATCAAAATCGAGTTTAAGATTTAGATTAAAAAGAAGATAAAGATGAATATCATAAGATGAAGATTGAAATCATGATTACAATCAAGATCAACATCATGATCATGAACAAAATCAATATTAAATTAAGATTGCAAAATGATAAACATCAAATATGGATCATAATCAAGATCAACATCCTCATCATTAAAAGATCAAGATAAATATAAATATTAATATCAAGATTGAAAATCAATTTTACCACGGAGATCAATATCGAGTTTAAGATGAATATTAGGAGCAAGATAAAGATGAAGATTATAAGATTAAAAATGAAATCTGAGATCAAAACTGAGATCAAAATGAAGATGAAAATAATTATCAAGAATAAGATCAATGTTGTAATTAAGAATGAGAATAAGATTAATAACAATCAAAGATCATAATCGAGTTAAAAATTTTCATCATTATTAGATCAATATCAATATCAATAACAATATCAAGATTGAAGACCAAGTTTACAAACAAGATCAAAATCGAGTTTAAGATTAAGATTAAAAAGAAGATAAAGATAAATATCATAAGATGAAGATTGAAATCATGATTAAAATGAAGATCAACATCATAATCATGAACAAAATCAATATTAAATTAAGATTGCAAAATGATAAACATCAAATATGGATCATAATCAAGATCAACATCCTCATCATTAAAAGATCAAGATAAATATAAATATTAATATCAAGATTGAAAATCAATATTACCACGGAGATCAAAATCGAGTTTAAGATAAATATTAGGAGCAAGATAAAGATGAAGATTATAAGATTAAAAATGAAATCTGAGATCAAAACTGAGATCAAAATGAAGATGAAAATAATTATCAAGAATAAGATCAATGTTGTAATTAAGAATGAGAATAAGATTAATAACAATCAAAGATCATAATCGAGTTAAAAATTTTCATCATTATTAGATCAATATCAATATCAATAACAATATCAAGATTGAAGACCAAGTTTACAAACAAGATCAAAATCGAGTTTAAGATTAAGATTAAAAAGAAGATAAAGATAAATATCATAAGATGAAGTTTGAAATCATGATTAAAATGAAGATCAACATCATAATCATGAACAAAATCAATATTAAATTAAGATTGCAAAATGATAAACATCAAATATGGATCATAATCAGGATCAACATCCTCATCATTAAAAGATCAAGATAAATATAAATATTAATATCAAGATTGAAAATCAATATTACCACATAGATCAAAATCGAGTTTAAGATGAATATTAGGAGCAAGATTAACTTGAAGATTATAAGATTAAAACTGAAATCTGAGATCAAAACTGAGATAAAAATGAAAATGAACATAATTATCAAGAATAAGATCAATGTTATAATTAAGAATGAGAATAAGATTAATAACAATTAAAGAACATAATCGAGTTCAAAATTTTCATCAATATTAGATCAATATCAATATCAATAACAATATCAAGATTGAAGACCAACTTTACAAACAAGATCAAAATCGAGTTTAAGATTAAGATTAAAAAGAAGATAAAGATAAATATCATAAGATGAAGATTGAAATCATATTTAAAATGAAGATCAACATCATAATCATGAACAAAATCAATATTAAATTAAGATTGCAAAATGATAAACTTCAAATATGGATCATAATCAAGATCAACATCCTCATCATTAAAAGATCAAGATAAATATAAATATTAATATCAAGATTGAAAATCAATATTACCACGGAGATCAAAATCGAGTTTAAGATAAATATTAGGAGCAAGATAAAGATGAAGATTATAAGATTAAAAATGAAATCTGAGATCAAAACTGAGATCAAAATGAAGATGAAAATAATTATCAAGAATAAGATCAATGTTGTAATTAAGAATGAGAATAAGATTAATAACAATCAAAGATCATAATCGAGTTAAAAATTTTCATCATTATTAGATCAATATCAATATCAATAACAATATCAAGACTGAAGACCAAGTTTACAAACAAGATCAAAATCGAGTTTAAGATTTAGATTAAAAAGAAGATAAAGATGAATATCATAAGATGAAGATTGAAATCATGATTACAATCAAGATCAACATCATGATCATGAACAAAATCAATATTAAATTAAGATTGCAAAATGATAAACATCAAATATGGATCATAATCAAGATCAACATCCTCATCATTAAAAGATCAAGATAAATATAAATATTAATATCAAGATTGAAAATCAATTTTACCACGGAGATCAAAATCGAGTTTAAGATGAATATTAGGAGCAAGATAAAGATGAAGATTATAAGATTAAAAATGAAATCTGAGATCAAAACTGAGATCAAAATGAAGATGAAAATAATTATCAAGAATAAGATCAATGTTGTAATTAAGAATGAGAATAAGATTAATAACAATCAAAGATCATAATCGAGTTAAAAATTTTCATCATTATTAGATCAATATCAATATCAATAACAATATCAAGATTGAAGACCAAGTTTACAAACAAGATCAAAATCGAGTTTAAGATTAAGATTAAAAAGAAGATAAAGATAAATATCATAAGATGAAGTTTGAAATCATGATTAAAATGAAGATCAACATCATAATCATGAACAAAATCAATATTAAATTAAGATTGCAAAATGATAAACATCAAATATGGATCATAATCAGGATCAACATCCTCATCATTAAAAGATCAAGATAAATATAAATATTAATATCAAGATTGAAAATCAATATTACCACATAGATCAAAATCGAGTTTAAGATGAATATTAGGAGCAAGATAAACTTGAAGATTATAAGATTAAAACTGAAATCTGAGATCAAAACTGAGATAAAAATGAAAATGAACATAATTATCAAGAATAAGATCAATGTTATAATTAAGAATGAGAATAAGATTAATAACAATTAAAGAACATAATCGAGTTCAAAATTTTCATCAATATTAGATCAATATCAATATCAATAACAATATCAAGATTGAAGACCAAGTTTACAAACAAGATCAAAATCGAGTTTAAGATTAAGATTAAAAAGAAGATAAAGATAAATATCATAAGATGAAGTTTGAAATCATGATTAAAATGAAGATCAACATCATAATCATGAACAAAATCAATATTAAATTAAGATTGCAAAATGATAAACATCAAATATGGATCATAATCAGGATCAACATCCTCATCATTAAAAGATCAAGATAAATATAAATATTAATATCAAGATTGAAAATCAATATTACCACGGAGATCAAAATCGAGTTTAAGATAAATATTAGGAGCAAGATAAAGATGAAGATTATAAGATTAAAAATGAAATCTGAGATCAAAACTGAGATCAAAATGAAGATGAAAATAATTATCAAGAATAAGATCAATGTTGTAATTAAGAATGAGAATAAGATTAATAACAATCAAAGATCATAATCGAGTTAAAAATTTTCATCAATATTAGATCAATATCAATATCAATAACAATATCAAGATTGAAGACCAACTTTACAAACAAGATCAAAATCGAGTTTAAGATTAAGATTAAAAAGAAGATAAAGATAAATATCATAAGATGAAGATTGAAATCATATTTAAAATGAAGATCAACATCATAATCATGAACAAAATCAATATTAAATTAAGATTGCAAAATGATAAACATCAAATATGGATCATAATCAAGATCAACATCCTCATCATTAAAAGATCAAGATAAATATAAATATTAATATCAAGATTGAAAATCAATATTACCACGGAGATCAAAATCGAGTTTAAGATAAATATTAGGAGCAAGATAAAGATGAAGATTATAAGATTAAAAATGAAATCTGAGATCAAAACTGAGATCAAAATGAAGATGAAAATAATTATCAAGAATAAGATCAATGTTGTAATTAAGAATGAGAATAAGATTAATAACAATCAAAGATCATAATCGAGTTAAAAATTTTCATCATTATTAGATCAATATCAATATCAATAACAATATCAAGACTGAAGACCAAGTTTACAAACAAGATCAAAATCGAGTTTAAGATTTAGATTAAAAAGAAGATAAAGATGAATATCATAAGATGAAGATTGAAATCATGATTACAATCAAGATCAACATCATGATCATGAACAAAATCAATATTAAATTAAGATTGCAAAATGATAAACATCAAATATGGATCATAATCAAGATCAACATCCTCATCATTAAAAGATCAAGATAAATATAAATATTAATATCAAGATTGAAAATCAATTTTACCACGGAGATCAATATCGAGTTTAAGATGAATATTAGGAGCAAGATAAAGATGAAGATTATAAGATTAAAAATGAAATCTGAGATCAAAACTGAGATCAAAATGAAGATGAAAATAATTATCAAGAATAAGATCAATGTTGTAATTAAGAATGAGAATAAGATTAATAACAATCAAAGATCATAATCGAGTTAAAAATTTTCATCATTATTAGATCAATATCAATATCAATAACAATATCAAGATTGAAGACCAAGTTTACAAACAAGATCAAAATCGAGTTTAAGATTAAGATTAAAAAGAAGATAAAGATAAATATCATAAGATGAAGATTGAAATCATGATTAAAATGAAGATCAACATCATAATCATGAACAAAATCATTATTAAATTAAGATTGCAAAATGATAAACATCAAATATGGATCATAATCAAGATCAACATCCTCATCATTAAAAGATCAAGATAAATATAAATATTAATATCAAGATTGAAAATCAATATTACCACGGAGATAAAAATCGAGTTTAAGATAAATATTAGGAGCAAGATAAAGATGAAGATTATAAGATTAAAAATGAAATCTGAGATCAAAACTGAGATCAAAATGAAGATGAAAATAATTATCAAGAATAAGATCAATGTTGTAATTAAGAATGAGAATAAGATTAATAACAATCAAAGATCATAATCGAGTTAAAAATTTTCATCATTATTAGATCAATATCAATATCAATAACAATATCAAGATTGAAGACCAAGTTTACAAACAAGATCAAAATCGAGTTTAAGATTAAGATTAAAAAGAAGTTAAAGATAAATATCATAAGATGAAGTTTGAAATCATGATTAAAATGAAGATCAACATCATAATCATGAACAAAATCAATATTAAATTAAGATTGCAAAATGATAAACATCAAATATGGATCATAATCAGGATCAACATCCTCATCATTAAAAGATCAAGATAAATATAAATATTAATATCAAGATTGAAAATCAATATTACCACATAGATCAAAATCGAGTTTAAGATGAATATTAGGAGCAAGATAAACTTGAAGATTATAAGATTAAAACTGAAATCTGAGATCAAAACTGAGATAAAAATGAAAATGAACATAATTATCAAGAATAAGATCAATGTTATAATTAAGAATGAGAATAAGATTAATAACAATTAAAGAACATAATCGAGTTCAAAATTTTCATCAATATTAGATCAATATCAATATCAATAACAATATCAAGATTGAAGACCAACTTTATAAACAAGATCAAAATCGAGTTTAAGATTAGATTAAAAAGAAGATAAAGATAAATATCATAAGATGAAGATTGAAATCATATTTAAAATGAAGATCAACATCATAATCATGAACAAAATCAATATTAAATTAAGATTGCAAAATGATAAACATCAAATATGGATCATAATCAAGATCAACATCCTCATCATTAAAAGATCAAGATAAATATAAATATTAATATCAAGATTGAAAATCAATATTACCACGGAGATCAAAATCGAGTTTAAGATAAATATTAGGAGCAAGATAAAGATGAAGATTATAAGATTAAAAATGAAATCTGAGATCAAAACTGAGATCAAAATGAAGATGAAAATAATTATCAAGAATAAGATCAATGTTGTAATTAAGAATGAGAATAAGATTAATAACAATCAAAGATCATAATCGAGTTAAAAATTTTCATCATTATTAGATCAATATCAATATCAATAACAATATCAAGACTGAAGACCAAGTTTACAAACAAGATCAAAATCGAGTTTAAGATTTAGATTAAAAAGAAGATAAAGATGAATATCATAAGATGAAGATTGAAATCATGATTACAATCAAGATCAACATCATGATCATGAACAAAATCAATATTAAATTAAGATTGCAAAATGATAAACATCAAATATGGATCATAATCAAGATCAACATCCTCATCATTAAAAGATCAAGATAAATATAAATATTAATATCAAGATTGAAAATCAATTTTACCACGGAGATCAAAATCGAGTTTAAGATGAATATTAGGAGCAAGATAAAGATGAAGATTATAAGATTAAAAATGAAATCTGAGATCAAAACTGAGATCAAAATGAAGATGAAAATAATTATCAAGAATAAGATCAATGTTGTAATTAAGAATGAGAATAAGATTAATAACAATCAAAGATCATAATCGAGTTAAAAATTTTCATCATTATTAGATCAATATCAATATCAATAACAATATCAAGACTGAAGACCAAGTTTACAAACAAGATCAAAATCGAGTTTAAGATTTAGATTAAAAAGAAGATAAAGATGAATATCATAAGATGAAGATTGAAATCATGATTACAATCAAGATCAACATCATGATCATGAACAAAATCAATATTAAATTAAGATTGCAAAATGATAAACATCAAATATGGATCATAATCAAGATCAACATCCTCATCATTAAAGGATCAAGATAAATATAAATATTAATATCAAGATTGAAAATCAATTTTACCACGGAGATCAATATCGAGTTTAAGATGAATATTAGGAGCAAGATAAAGATGAAGATTATAAGATTAAAAATGAAATCTGAGATCAAAACTGAGATCAAAATGAAGATGAAAATAATTATCAAGAATAAGATCAATGTTGTAATTAAGAATGAGAATAAGATTAATAACAATCAAAGATCATAATCGAGTTAAAAATTTTCATCATTATTAGATCAATATCAATATCAATAACAATATCAAGATTGAAGACCAAGTTTACAAACAAGATCAAAATCGAGTTTAAGATTAAGATTAAAAAGAAGATAAAGATAAATATCATAAGATGAAGTTTGAAATCATGATTAAAATGAAGATCAACATCATAATCATGAACAAAATCAATATTAAATTAAGATTGCAAAATGATAAACATCAAATATGGATCATAATCAGGATCAACATCCTCATCATTAAAAGATCAAGATAAATATAAATATTAATATCAAGATTGAAAATCAATATTACCACGGAGATCAAAATCGAGTTTAAGATAAATATTAGGAGCAAGATAAAGATGAAGATTATAAGATTAAAACTGAAATCTGAGATCAAAACTGAGATCAAAATGAAGATGAAAATAATTATCAAGAATAAGATCAATGTTGTAATTAAGAATGAGAATAAGATTAATAACAATCAAAGATCATAATCGAGTTCAAAATTTTCATCAATATTAGATCAATATCAATATCAATAACAATATCAAGATTGAAGACCAACTTTACAAACAAGATCAAAATCGAGTTTAAGATTAAGATTAAAAAGAAGATAAAGATAAATATCATAAGATGAAGATTGAAATCATGATTAAAATGAAGATCAACATCATAATCATGAACAAAATCAATATTAAATTAAGATTGCAAAATGATAAACATCAAATATGGATCATAATCAGGATCAACATCCTCATCATTAAAAGATCAAGATAAATATAAATATTAATATCAAGATTGAAAATCAATATTACCACGGAGATCAAAATCGAGTTTAAGATAAATATTAGGAGCAAGATAAAGATGAAGATTATAAGATTAAAAATGAAATCTGAGATCAAAACTGAGATCAAAATGAAGATGAAAATAATTATCAAGAATAAGATCAATGTTGTAATTAAGAATGAGAATAAGATTAATAACAATCAAAGATCATAATCGAGTTAAAAATTTTCATCAATATTAGATCAATATCAATATCAATAACAATATCAAGATTGAAGACCAACTTTACAAACAAGATCAAAATCGAGTTTAAGATTAAGATTAAAAAGAAGATAAAGATAAATATCATAAGATGAAGATTGAAATCATATTTAAAATGAAGATCAACATCATAATCATGAACAAAATCAATATTAAATTAAGATTGCAAAATGATAAACATCAAATATGGATCATAATCAAGATCAACATCCTCATCATTAAAAGATCAAGATAAATATAAATATTAATATCAAGATTGAAAATCAATATTACCACGGAGATCAAAATCGAGTTTAAGATAAATATTCGGAGCAAGATAAAGATGAAGATTATAAGATTAAAAATGAAATCTGAGATCAAAACTGAGATCAAAATGAAGATGAAAATAATTATCAAGAATAAGATCAATGTTGTAATTAAGAATGAGAATAAGATTAATAACAATCAAAGATCATAATCGAGTTAAAAATTTTCATCATTATTAGATCAATATCAATATCAATAACAATATCAAGATTGAAGACCAAGTTTACAAACAAGATCAAAATCGAGTTTAAGATTAAGATTAAAAAGAAGATAAAGATAAATATCATAAGATGAAGTTTGAAATCATGATTACAATCAAGATCAACATCATGATCATGAACAAAATCAATATTAAATTAAGATTGCAAAATGATAAACATCAAATATGGATCATAATCAAGATCAACATCCTCATCATTAAAAGATCAAGATAAATATAAATATTAATATCAAGATTGAAAATCAATTTTACCACGGAGATCAAAATCGAGTTTAAGATGAATATTAGGAGCAAGATAAAGATGAAGATTATAAGATTAAAAATGAAATCTGAGATCAAAACTGCGATCAAAATGAAGATGAAAATAATTATCAAGAATAAGATCAATGTTGTAATTAAGAATGAGAATAAGATTAATAACAATCAAAGATCATAATCGAGTTAAAAATTTTCATCATTATTAGATCAATATCAATATCAATAACAATATCAAGATTGAAGACCAAGTTTACAAACAAGATCAAAATCGAGTTTAAGATTAAGATTAAAAAGAAGATAAAGATAAATATCATAAGATGAAGATTGAAATCATGATTAAAATGAAGATCAACATCATAATCATGAACAAAATCAATATTAAATTAAGATTGCAAAATGATAAACATCAAATATGGATCATAATCAAGATCAACATCCTCATCATTAAAAGATCAAGATAAATATAAATATTAATATCAAGATTGAAAATCAATATTACCCCGGAGATCAAAATCGAGTTTAAGATAAATATTAGGAGCAAGATAAAGATGAAGATTATAAGATTAAAAATGAAATCTGAGATCAAAACTGAGATCAAAATGAAGATGAAAATAATTATCAAGAATAAGATCAATGTTGTAATTAAGAATGAGAATAAGATTAATAACAATCAAAGATCATAATCGAGTTAAAAATTTTCATCATTATTAGATCAATATCAATATCAATAACAATATCAAGACTGAAGACCAAGTTTACAAACAAGATCAAAATCGAGTTTAAGATTTAGATTACAAAGAAGATAAAGATGAATATCATAAGATGAAGATTGAAATCATGATTACAATCAAGATCAACATCATGATCATGAACAAAATCAATATTAAATTAAGATTGCAAAATGATAAACATCAAATATGGATCATAATCAGGATCAACATCCTCATCATTAAAAGATCAAGATAAATATAAATATTAATATCAAGATTGAAAATCAATATTACCACATAGATCAAAATCGAGTTTAAGATGAATATTAGGAGCAAGATAAACTTGAAGATTATAAGATTAAAACTGAAATCTGAGATCAAAACTGAGATAAAAATGAAAATGAACATAATTATCAAGAATAAGATCAATGCTATAAATAAAAATGAGAATAAGATTAATAACAATTAAAGAACATAATCGAGTTCAAAATTTTCATCATTATTAGATCAATATCAATATCAATAACAATATCAAGATTGAAGACCAAGTTTACAAACAAGATCAAAATCGAGTTTAAGATTAAGATTAAAAAGAAGATAAAGATGAATATCATAAGATGAAGATTGAAATCATGATTACAATCAAGATCAACATCATGATCATGAACAAAATCAATATTAAATTAAGATTGCAAAATGATAAACATCAAATATGGATCATAATCAAGATCAACATCCTCATCATTAAAAGATCAAGATAAATATAAATATTAATATCAAGATTGAAAATCAATTTTACCACGGAGATCAAAATCGAGTTTAAGATGAATATTAGGAGCAAGATAAAGATGAAGATTATAAGATTAAAAATGAAATCTGAGATCAAAACTGAGATCAAAATGAAGATGAAAATAATTATCAAGAATAAGATCAATGTTGTAATTAAGAATGAGAATAAGATTAATAACAATCAAAGATCATAATCGAGTTAAAAATTTTCATCATTATTAGATCAATATCAATATCAATAACAATATCAAGATTGAAGACCAAGTTTACAAACAAGATTAAAATCGAGTTTAAGATTTAGATTAAAAAGAAGATAAAAATAAATATCATAAGATGAAGTTTGAAATCATGATTAAAATGAAGATCAACATCATAATCATGAACAAAATCAATATTATATTAAGATTGCAAAATGATAAACGTCAAATATGGATCATAATCAGGATCAACATCCTCATCATTAAAAGATCAAGATAAATATAAATATTAATATCAAGATTGAAAATCAATATTACCACGGAGATCAAAATCGAGTTTAAGATGAATATTAGGAGCAAGATAAAGATGAAGATTATAAGATTAAAATTGAAATCTGAGATCAAAACTGAGATCAAAATGAAGATAAAAATAATTATCAAGAATAAGATCAATGTTGTAATTAAGAATGAGAATAAGATTAATAACAATCAAAGATCATAATCGAGTTAAAAATTTTCATCATTATTAGATCAATATCAATATCAATAACAATATCAAGATTGAAGACCAAGTTTACAAACAAGATCAAAATCGAGTTTAAGATTAAGATTAAAAAGAAGATAAAGATAAATATCATAAGATGAAGTTTGAAATCATGATTAAAATGAAGATCAACATCATAATCATGAACAAAATCAATATTAAATTAAGATTGCAAAATGATAAACGTCAAATATGGATCATAATCAGGATCAACATCCTCATCATTAAAAGATCAAGATAAATATAAATATTAATATCAAGATTGAAAATCAATATTACCACGGAGATCAAAATCGAGTTTAAGATGAATATTAGGAGCAAGATAAAGATGAAGATTATAAGATTAAAAATGAAATCTGAGATCAAAACTGAGATCAAAATGAAGATGAAAATAATTATCAAGAATAAGATCAATGTTGTAATTAAGAATGAGAATAAGATTAATAACAATCAAAGATCATAATCGAGTTAAAAATTTTCATCATTATTAGATCAATATCAATATCAATAACAATATCAAGATTGAAGACCAAGTTTACAAACAAGATCAAAATCGAGTTTAAGATTTAGATTAAAAAGAAGATAAAAATAAATATCATAAGATGAAGTTTGAAATCATGATTAAAATGAAGATCAACATCATAATCATGAACAAAATCAATATTATATTAAGATTGCAAAATGATAAACGTCAAATATGGATCATAATCAGGATCAACATCCTCATCATTAAAAGATCAAGATAAATATAAATATTAATATCAAGATTGAAAATCAATATTACCACGGAGATCAAAATCGAGTTTAAGATGAATATTAGGAGCAAGATAAAGATGAAGATTATAAGATTAAAAATGAAATCTGAGATCAAAACTGAGATCAAAATGAAGATGAAAATAATTATCAAGAATAAGATCAATGTTGTAATTAAGAATGAGAATAAGATTAATAACAATCAAAGATCATAATCGAGTTAAAAATTTTCATCATTATTAGATCAATATCAATATCAATAACAATATCAAGATTGAAGACCAAGTTTACAAACAAGATCAAAATCGAGTTTAAGATTTAGATTAAAAAGAAGATAAAAATAAATATCATAAGATGAAGTTTGAAATCATGATTAAAATGAAGATCAACATCATAATCATGAACAAAATCAATATTAAATTAAGATGCAAAATGATAAACATCAAATATGGATCATAATCAAGATCAACATCCTCATCATTAAAAGATCAAGAAAAATATAAATATTAATATCAAGATTGAAAATCAATATTACCACGGAGATCAAAATCGAGTTTAAGATGAATATTACGAGCAAAATAAAGATGAAGATTATAAGATTAAAATTGAAATCTGAGATCAAAACTGAGATCAAAATGAAGATGAAAATAATTATCAAGAATAAGATCAATGTTGTAATTAAGAATGAGAATAAGATTAATAACAATCAAAGATCATAATCGAGTTCAAAATTTTCATCATTATTAGATCAATATCAATATCAATAACAATATCAAGACTGAAGACCAAGTTTACAAACAAGATCAAAATCGAGTTTAAGATTTAGATTAAAAAGAAGATAAAGATGAATATCATAAGATGAAGATTGAAATCATGATTACAATCAAGATCAACATCATGATCATGAACAAAATCAATATTAAATTAAGATTGCAAAATGATAAACATCAAATATGGATCATAATCAAGATCAACATCCTCATCATTAAAAGATCAAGATAAATATAAATATTAATATCAAGATTGAAAATCAATTTTACCACGGAGATCAAAATCGAGTTTAAGATGAATATTAGGAGCAAGATAAAGATGAAGATTATAAGATTAAAAATGAAATCTGAGATCAAAACTGAGATCAAAATGAAGATGAAAATAATTATCAAGAATAAGATCAATGTTGTAATTAAGAATGAGAATAAGATTAATAACAATCAAAGATCATAATCGAGTTAAAAATTTTCATCATTATTAGATCAATATCAATATCAATAACAATATCAAGATTGAAGACCAAGTTTACAAACAAGATCAAAATCGAGTTTAAGATTAAGATTAAAAAGAAGATAAAGATAAATATCATAAGATGAAGATTGAAATCATGATTAAAATGAAGATCAACATCATAATCATGAACAAAATCAATATTAAATTAAGATTGCAAAATGATAAACATCAAATATGGATCATAATCAATATCAACATCCTCATCATTAAAAGATCAAGATAAATATAAATATTAATATCAAGATTGAAAATCAATATTACCCCGGAGATCAAAATCGAGTTTAAGATAAATATTAGGAGCAAGATAAAGATGAAGATTATAAGATTAAAAATGAAATCTGAGATCAAAACTGAGATCAAAATGAAGATGAAAATAATTATCAAGAATAAGATCAATGTTGTAATTAAGAATGAGAATAAGATTAATAACAATCAAAGATCATAATCGAGTTCAAAATTTTCATCATTATTAGATCAATATCAATATCAATAACAATATCAAGATTGAAGACCAAGTTTACAAACAAGATCAAAATCGAGTTTAAGATTAAGATTAAAAAGAAGATAAAGATAAATATCATAAGATGAAGATTGAAATCATGATTAAAATGAAGATCAACATCATAATCATGAACAAAATCAATATTAAATTAAGATTGCAAAATGATAAACATCAAATATGGATCATAATCAAGTTCAACATCCTCATCATTAAAAGATCAAGATAAATATAAATATTAATATCAAGATTGAAAATCAATATTACCACGGAGATCAAAATCGAGTTTAAGATGAATATTACGAGCAAAATAAAGATGAAGATTATAAGATTAAAATTGAAATCTGAGATCAAAACTGAGATCAAAATGAAGATGAAAATAATTATCAAGAATAAGATCAATGTTGTAATTAAGAATGAGAATAAGATTAATAACAATTAAAGATCATAATCGAGTTAAAAATTTTCATCATTATTAGATCAATATCAATATCAATAACAATATCAAGATTGAAGACCAAGTTTACAAACAAGATCAAAATCGAGTTTAAGATTTAGATTAAAAAGAAGATAAAAATAAATATCATAAGATGAAGTTTGAAATCATGATTAAAATGAAGATCAACATCATAATCATGAACAAAATCAATATTATATTAAGATTGCAAAATGATAAACATCAAATATGGATCATAATCAGGATCAACATCCTCATCATTAAAAGATCAAGATAAATATAAATATTAATATCAAGATTGAAAATCAATATTACCACGGAGATCAAAATCGAGTTTAAGATGAATATTAGGAGCAAGATAAAGATGAAGATTATAAGATTAAAATTGAAATCTGAGATCAAAACTGAGATCAAAATGAAGATGAAAATAATTATCAAGAATAAGATCAATGTTGTAATTAAGAATGAGAATAAGATTAATAACAATTAAAGATCATAATCGAGTTAAAAATTTTCATCATTATTAGATCAATATCAATATCAATAACAATATCAAGATTGAAGACCAAGTTTACAAACAAGATCAAAATCGAGTTTAAGATTTAGATTAAAAAGAAGATAAAAATAAATATCATAAGATGAAGTTTGAAATCATGATTAAAATGAAGATCAACATCATAATCATGAACAAAATCAATATTATATTAAGATTGCAAAATGATAAACATCAAATATGGATCATAATCAGGATCAACATCCTCATCATTAAAAGATCAAGATAAATATAAATATTAATATCAAGATTGAAAATCAATATTACCACGGAGATCAAAATCGAGTTTAAGATGAATATTAGGAGCAAGATAAAGATGAAGATTATAAGATTAAAAATGAAATCTGAGATCAAAACTGAGATCAAAATGAAGATGAAAATAATTATCAAGAATAAGATCAATGTTGTAATTAAGAATGAGAATAAGATTAATAACAATCAAAGATCATAATCGAGTTCAAAATTTTCATCATTATTAGATCAATATCAATATCAATAACAATATCAAGACTGAAGACCAAGTTTACAAACAAGATCAAAATCGAGTTTAAGATTTAGATTAAAAAGAAGATAAAGATGAATATCATAAGATGAAGATTGAAATCATGATTACAATCAAGATCAACATCATGATCATGAACAAAATCAATATTAAATTAAGATTGCAAAATGATAAACTTCAAATATGGATCATAATCAAGATCAACATCCTCATCATTAAAAGATCAAGATAAATATAAATATTAATATCAAGATTGAAAATCAATTTTACCACGGAGATCAAAATCGAGTTTAAGATGAATATTAGGAGCAAGATAAAGATGAAGATTATAAGATTAAAAATGAAATCTGAGATCAAAACTGAGATCAAAATGAAGATGAAAATAATTATCAAGAATAAGATCAATGTTGTAATTAAGAATGAGAATAAGATTAATAACAATCAAAGATCATAATCGAGTTCAAAATTTTCATCATTATTAGATCAATATCAATATCAATAACAATATCAAGACTGAAGACCAAGTTTACAAACAAGATCAAAATCGAGTTTAAGATTTAGATTAAAAAGAAGATAAAGATGAATATCATAAGATGAAGATTGAAATCATGATTACAATCAAGATCAACATCATGATCATGAACAAAATCAATATTAAATTAAGATTGCAAAATGATAAACATCAAATATGGATCATAATCAAGATCAACATCCTCATCATTAAAAGATCAAGATAAATATAAATATTAATATCAAGATTGAAAATCAATATTACCACGGAGATCAAAATCGAGTTTAAGATGAATATTAGGAGCAAGATAAAGATGAAGATTATAAGATTAAAAATGAAATCTGAGATCAAAACTGAGATCAAAATGAAGATGAAAATAATTATCAAGAATAAGATCAATGTTGTAATTAAGAATGAGAATAAGATTAATAACAATCAAAGATCATAATCGAGTTCAAAATTTTCATCATTATTAGATCAATATCAATATCAATAACAATATCAAGACTGAAGACCAAGTTTACAAACAAGATCAAAATCGAGTTTAAGATTTAGATTAAAAAGAAGATAAAGATGAATATCATAAGATGAAGATTGAAATCATGATTACAATCAAGATCAACATCATGATCATGAACAAAATCAATATTAAATTAAGATTGCAAAATGATAAACATCAAATATGGATCATAATCAAGATCAACATCCTCATCATTAAAAGATCAAGATAAATATAAATATTAATATCAAGATTGAAAATCAATTTTACCACGGAGATCAAAATCGAGTTTAAGATGAATATTAGGAGCAAGATAAAGATGAAGATTATAAGATTAAAAATGAAATCTGAGATCAAAACTGAGATCAAAATGAAGATGAAAATAATTATCAAGAATAAGATCAATGTTGTAATTAAGAATGAGAATAAGATTAATAACAATCAAAGATCATAATCGAGTTAAAAATTTTCATCATTATTAGATCAATATCAATATCAATAACAATATCAAGATTGAAGACCAAGTTTACAAAAAAGATCAAAATCGAGTTTAAGATTAAGATTAAAAAGAAGATAAAGATAAATATCATAAGATGAAGATTGAAATCATGATTAAAATGAAGATCAACATCATAATCATGAACAAAATCAATATTAAATTAAGATTGCAAAATGATAAACATCAAATATGGATCATAATCAATATCAACATCCTCATCATTAAAAGATCAAGATAAATATAAATATTAATATCAAGATTGAAAATCAATATTACCCCGGAGATCAAAATCGAGTTTAAGATAAATATTAGGAGCAAGATAAAGATGAAGATTATAAGATTAAAAATGAAATCTGAGATCAAAACTGAGATCAAAATGAAGATGAAAATAATTATCAAGAATAAGATCAATGTTGTAATTAAGAATGAGAATAAGATTAATAACAATCAAAGATCATAATCGAGTTCAAAATTTTCATCATTATTAGATCAATATCAATATCAATAACAATATCAAGATTGAAGACCAAGTTTACAAACAAGATCAAAATCGAGTTTAAGATTAAGATTAAAAAGAAGATAAAGATAAATATCATAAGATGAAGTTTGAAATCATGATTAAAATGAAGATCAACATCATAATCATGAACAAAATCAATATTAAATTAAGATTGCAAAATGATAAACATCAAATATGGATCATAATCAGGATCAACATCCTCATCATTAAAAGATCAAGATAAATATAAATATTAAAATCAAGATTGAAAATCAATATTACCACATAGATCAAAATCGAGTTTAAGATGAATATTAGGAGCAAGATAAACTTGAAGATTATAAGATTAAAATTGAAATCTGAGATCAAAACTGAGATCAAAATGAAGATGAAAATAATTATCAAGAATAAGATCAATGTTATAAATAAAAATGAGAATAAGATTAATAACAATTAAAGAACATAATCGAGTTCAAAATTTTCATCATTATTAGATCAATATCAATATCAATAACAATATCAAGATTGAAGACCAAGTTTACAAACAAGATCAAAATCGAGTTTAAGATTAAGATTAAAAAGAAGATAAAGATAAATATCATAAGATGAAGATTGAAATCATGATTAAAATGAAGATCAACATCATAATCATGAACAAAATCAATATTAAATTAAGATTGCAAAATGATAAACATCAAATATGGATCATAATCAAGTTCAACATCCTCATCATTAAAAGATCAAGATAAATATAAATATTAATATCAAGATTGAAAATCAATATTACCACGGAGATCAAAATCGAGTTTAAGATGAATATTACGAGCAAAATAAAGATGAAGATTATAAGATTAAAATTGAAATCTGAGATCAAAACTGAGATCAAAATGAAGATGAAAATAATTATCAAGAATAAGATCAATGTTGTAATTAAGAATGAGAATAAGATTAATAACAATTAAAGATCATAATCGAGTTAAAAATTTTCATCATTATTAGATCAATATCAATATCAATAACAATATCAAGATTGAAGACCAAGTTTACAAACAAGATCAAAATCGAGTTTAAGATTTAGATTAAAAAGAAGATAAAAATAAATATCATAAGATGAAGTTTGAAATCATGATTAAAATGAAGATCAACATCATAATCATGAACAAAATCAATATTATATTAAGATTGCAAAATGATAAACATCAAATATGGATCATAATCAGGATCAACATCCTCATCATTAAAAGATCAAGATAAATATAAATATTAATATCAAGATTGAAAATCAATATTACCACGGAGATCAAAATCGAGTTTAAGATGAATATTAGGAGCAAGATAAAGATGAAGATTATAAGATTAAAAATGAAATCTGAGATCAAAACTGAGATCAAAATGAAGATGAAAATAATTATCAAGAATAAGATCAATGTTGTAATTAAGAATGAGAATAAGATTAATAACAATCAAAGATCATAATCGAGTTCAAAATTTTCATCATTATTAGATCAATATCAATATCAATAACAATATCAAGATTGAAGACCAAGTTTACAAACAAGATCAAAATCGAGTTTAAGATTAAGATTAAAAAGAAGATAAAGATAAATATCATAAGATGAAGTTTGAAATCATGATTAAAATGAAGATCAACATCATAATCATGAACAAAATCAATATTAAATTAAGATTGCAAAATGATAAACATCAAATATGGATCATAATCAGGATCAACATCCTCATCATTAAAAGATCAAGATAAATATAAATATTAATATCAAGATTGAAAATCAATATTACCACGGAGATCAAAATCGAGTTTAAGATAAATATTAGGAGCAAGATAAAGATGAAGATTATAAGATTAAAAATGAAATCTGAGATCAAAACTGAGATCAAAATGAAGATGAAAATAATTATCAAGAATAAGATCAATGTTGTAATTAAGAATGAGAATAAGATTAATAACAATCAAAGATCATAATCGAGTTAAAAATTTTCATCATTATTAGATCAATATCAATATCAATAACAATATCAAGACTGAAGACCAAGTTTACAAACAAGATCAAAATCGAGTTTAAGATTAAGATTAAAAAGAAGATAAAGATGAATATCATAAGATGAAGATTGAAATCATGATTACAATCAAGATCAACATCATGATCATGAACAAAATCAATATTAAATTAAGATTGCAAAATGATAAACATCAAATATGGATCATAATCAAGATCAACATCCTCATCATTAAAAGATCAAGATAAATATAAATATTAATATCAAGATTGAAAATCAATTTTACCACGGAGATCAAAATCGAGTTTAAGATGAATATTAGGAGCAAGATAAAGATGAAGATTATAAGATTAAAAATGAAATCTGAGATCAAAACTGAGATCAAAATGAAGATGAAAATAATTATCAAGAATAAGATCAATGTTGTAATTAAGAATGAGAATAAGATTAATAACAATCAAAGATCATAATCGAGTTCAAAATTTTCATCATTATTAGATCAATATCAATATCAATAACAATATCAAGATTGAAGACCAAGTTTACAAACAAGATCAAAATCGAGTTTAAGATTAAGATTAAAAAGAAGATAAAGATAAATATCATAAGATGAAGATTGAAATCATGATTAAAATGAAGATCAACATCATAATCATGAACAAAATCAATATTAAATTAAGATTGCAAAATGATAAACATCAAATATGGATCATAATCAAGATCAACATCCTCATCATTAAAAGATCAAGATAAATATAAATATTAATATCAAGATTGAAAATCAATATTACCCCGGAGATCAAAATCGAGTTTAAGATAAATATTACGAGCAAGATAAAGATGAAGATTATAAGATTAAAAATGAAATCTGAGATCAAAACTGAGATCAAAATGAAGATGAAAATAATTATCAAGAATAAGATCAATGTTGTAATTAAGAATGAGAATAAGATTAATAACAATCAAAGATCATAATCGAGTTAAAAATTTTCATCATTATTAGATCAATATCAATATCAATAACAATATCAAGATTGAAGACCAAGTTTACAAACAAGATCAAAATCGAGTTTAAGATTAAGATTAAAAAGAAGATAAAGATAAATATCATAAGATGAAGTTTGAAATCATGATTAAAATGAAGATCAACATCATAATCATGAACAAAATCAATATTAAATTAAGATTGCAAAATGATAAACATCAAATATGGATCATAATCAGGATCAACATCCTCATCATTAAAAGATCAAGATAAATATAAATATTAATATCAAGATTGAAAATCAATATTACCACATAGATCAAAATCGAGTTTAAGATGAATATTAGGAGCAAGATAAACTTGAAGATTATAAGATTAAAACTGAAATCTGAGATCAAAACTGAGATAAAAATGAAAATGAACATAATTATCAAGAATAAGATCAATGTTATAAATAAAAATGAGAATAAGATTAATAACAATTAAAGAACATAATCGAGTTCAAAATTTTCATCATTATTAGATCAATATCAATATCAATAACAATTTCAAGATTGAAGACCAAGTTTACAAACAAGATCAAAATCGAGTTTAAGATTAAGATTAAAAAGAAGATAAAGATAAATATCATAAGATGAAGATTGAAATCATGATTACAATCAAGATCAACATCATGATCATGAACAAAATCAATATTAAATTAAGATTGCAAAATGATAAACATCAAATATGGATCATAATCAAGATCAACATCCTCATCATTAAAAGATCAAGATAAATATAAATATTAATATCAAGATTGAAAATCAATATTACCACGGAGATCAAAATCGAGTTTAAGATGAATATTAGGAGCAAGATAAAGATGAAGATTATAAGATTAAAATTGAAATCTGAGATCAAAACTGAGATCAAAATGAAGATGAAAATAATTATCAAGAATAAGATCAATGTTGTAATTAAGAATGAGAATAAGATTAATAACAATTAAAGATCATAATCGAGTTAAAAATTTTCATCATTATTAGATCAATATCAATATCAATAACAATATCAAGATTGAAGACCAAGTTTACAAACAAGATCAAAATCGAGTTTAAGATTTAGATTAAAAAGAAGATAAAAATAAATATCATAAGATGAAGTTTGAAATCATGATTAAAATGAAGATCAACATCATAATCATGAACAAAATCAATATTATATTAAGATTGCAAAATGATAAACATCAAATATGGATCATAATCAGGATCAACATCCTCATCATTAAAAGATCAAGATAAATATAAATATTAATATCAAGATTGAAAATCAATATTACCACGGAGATCAAAATCGAGTTTAAGATGAATATTAGGAGCAAGATAAAGATGAAGATTATAAGATTAAAAATGAAATCTGAGATCAAAACTGAGATCAAAATGAAGATGAAAATAATTATCAAGAATAAGATCAATGTTGTAATTAAGAATGAGAATAAGATTAATAACAATCAAAGATCATAATCGAGTTAAAAATTTTCATCATTATTAGATCAATATCAATATCAATAACAATATCAAGATTGAAGACCAAGTTTACAAACAAGATCAAAATCGAGTTTAAGATTAAGATTAAAAAGAAGATAAAGATAAATATCATAAGATGAAGTTTGAAATCATGATTAAAATGAAGATCAACATCATAATCATGAACAAAATCAATATTAAATTAAGATTGCAAAATGATAAACATCAAATATGGATCATAATCAGGATCAACATCCTCATCATTAAAAGATCAAGATAAATATAAATATTAATATCAAGATTGAAAATCAATATTACCCCGGAGATCAAAATCGAGTTTAAGATAAATATTAGGAGCAAGATAAAGATGAAGATTATAAGATTAAAAATGAAATCTGAGATCAAAACTCAGATCAAAATGAAGATGAAAATAATTATCAAGAATAAGATCAATGTTGTAATTAAGAATGAGAATAAGATTAATAACAATCAAAGATCATAATCGAGTTAAAAATTTTCATCATTATTAGATCAATATCAATATCAATAACAATATCAAGATTGAAGACCAAGTTTACAAACAAGATCAAAATCGAGTTTAAGATTAAGATTAAAAAGAAGATAAAGATAAATATCATAAGATGAAGTTTGAAATCATGATTAAAATGAAGATCAACATCATAATCATGAACAAAATCAATATTAAATTAAGATTGCAAAATGATAAACATCAAATATGGATCATAATCAGGATCAACATCCTCATCATTAAAAGATCAAGATAAATATAAATATTAATATCAAGATTGAAAATCAATATTACCACATAGATCAAAATCGAGTTTAAGATGAATATTAGGAGCAAGATAAACTTGAAGATTATAAGATTAAAACTGAAATCTGAGATCAAAACTGAGATAAAAATGAAAATGAACATAATTATCAAGAATAAGATCAATGTTATAAATAAAAATGAGAATAAGATTAATAACAATTAAAGAACATAATCGAGTTCAAAATTTTCATCATTATTAGATCAATATCAATATCAATAACAATATCAAGATTGAAGACCAAGTTTACAAACAAGATCAAAATCGAGTTTAAGATTAAGATTAAAAAGAAGATAAAGATAAATATCATAAGATGAAGATTGAAATCATGATTAAAATGAAGATCAACATCATAATCATGAACAAAATCAATATTAAATTAAGATTGCAAAATGATAAACATCAAATATGGATCATAATCAAGTTCAACATCCTCATCATTAAAAGATCAAGATAAATATAAATATTAATATCAAGATTGAAAATCAATATTACCACGGAGATCAAAATCGAGTTTAAGATGAATATTACGAGCAAAATAAAGATGAAGATTATAAGATTAAAATTGAAATCTGAGATCAAAACTGAGATCAAAATGAAGATGAAAATAATTATCAAGAATAAGATCAATGTTGTAATTAAGAATGAGAATAAGATTAATAACAATTAAAGATCATAATCGAGTTAAAAATTTTCATCATTATTAGATCAATATCAATATCAATAACAATATCAAGATTGAAGACCAAGTTTACAAACAAGATCAAAATCGAGTTTAAGATTTAGATTAAAAAGAAGATAAAAATAAATATCATAAGATGAAGTTTGAAATCATGATTAAAATGAAGATCAACATCATAATCATGAACAAAATCAATATTATATTAAGATTGCAAAATGATAAACATCAAATATGGATCATAATCAGGATCAACATCCTCATCATTAAAAGATCAAGATAAATATAAATATTAATATCAAGATTGAAAATCAATATTACCACGGAGATCAAAATCGAGTTTAAGATGAATATTAGGAGCAAGATAAAGATGAAGATTATAAGATTAAAAATGAAATCTGAGATCAAAACTGAGATCAAAATGAAGATGAAAATAATTATCAAGAATAAGATCAATGTTGTAATTAAGAATGAGAATAAGATTAATAACAATCAAAGATCATAATCGAGTTAAAAATTTTCATCATTATTAGATCAATATCAATATCAATAACAATATCAAGATTGAAGACCAAGTTTACAAACAAGATCAAAATCGAGTTTAAGATTAAGATTAAAAAGAAGATAAAGATAAATATCATAAGATGAAGTTTGAAATCATGATTAAAATGAAGATCAACATCATAATCATGAACAAAATCAATATTAAATTAAGATTGCAAAAAGATAAACATCAAATATGGATCATAATCAGGATCAACATCCTCATCATTAAAAGATCAAGATAAATATAAATATTAATATCAAGATTGAAAATCAATATTACCCCGGAGATCAAAATCGAGTTTAAGATAAATATTAGGAGCAAGATAAAGATGAAGATTATAAGATTAAAAATGAAATCTGAGATCAAAACTCAGATCAAAATGAAGATGAAAATAATTATCAAGAATAAGATCAATGTTGTAATTAAGAATGAGAATAAGATTAATAACAATCAAAGATCATAATCGAGTTAAAAATTTTCATCATTATTAGATCAATATCAATATCAATAACAATATCAAGATTGAAGACCAAGTTTACAAACAAGATCAAAATCGAGTTTAAGATTAAGATTAAAAAGAAGATAAAGATAAATATCATAAGATGAAGTTTGAAATCATGATTAAAATGAAGATCAACATCATAATCATGAACAAAATCAATATTAAATTAAGATTGCAAAATGATAAACATCAAATATGGATCATAATCAGGATCAACATCCTCATCATTAAAAGATCAAGATAAATATAAATATTAATATCAAGATTGAAAATCAATATTACCACATAGATCAAAATCGAGTTTAAGATGAATATTAGGAGCAAGATAAACTTGAAGATTATAAGATTAAAACTGAAATCTGAGATCAAAACTGAGATCAAAATGAAAATGAACATAATTATCAAGAATAAGATCAATGTTATAAATAAAAATGAGAATAAGATTAATAACAATTAAAGAACATAATCGAGTTCAAAATTTTCATCATTATTAGATCAATATCAATATCAATAACAATATCAAGATTGAAGACCAAGTTTACAAACAAGATCAAAATCGAGTTTAAGATTAAGATTAAAAAGAAGATAAAGATAAATATCATAAGATGAAGATTGAAATCATGATTAAAATGAAGATCAACATCATAATCATGAACAAAATCAATATTAAATTAAGATTGCAAAATGATAAACATCAAATATGGATCATAATAAAGATCAACATCCTCATCATTAAAAGATCAAGATAAATATAAATATTAATATCAAGATTGAAAATCAATATTACCACGGAGATCAAAATCGAGTTTAAGATGAATATTACGAGCAAAATAAAGATGAAGATTATAAGATTAAAATTGAAATCTGAGATCAAAACTGAGATCAAAATGAAGATGAAAATAATTATCAAGAATAAGAACAATGTTGTAATAAAGAATGAGAATAAGATTAATAACAATTAAAGATCATAATCGAGTTAAAAAATTTCATCATTATTAGATCAATATCAATATCAATAACAATATCAAGATTGAAGACCAAGTTTACAAACAAGATCAAAATCGAGTTTAAAGATTTAGATTAAAAAGAAGATAAAAATAAATATCATAAGATGAAGTTTGAAATCATGATTAAAATGAAGATCAACATCATAATCATGAACAAAATCAATATTATATTAAGATTGCAAAATGATAAACATCAAATATGGATCATAATCAGGATCAACATCCTCATCATTAAAAGATCAAGATAAATATAAATATTAATATCAAGATTGAAAATCAATATTACCACGGAGATCAAAATCGAGTTTAAGATGAATATTAGGAGCAAGATAAAGATGAAGATTATAAGATTAAAAATGAAATCTGAGATCAAAACTGAGATCAAAATGAAGATGAAAATAATTATCAAGAATAAGATCAATGTTGTAATTAAGAATGAGAATAAGATTAATAACAATCAAAGATCATAATCGAGTTAAAAATTTTCATCATTATTAGATCAATATCAATATCAATAACAATATCAAGATTGAAGACCAAGTTTACAAACAAGATCAAAATCGAGTTTAAGATTAAGATTAAAAAGAAGATAAAGATAAATATCATAAGATGAAGTTTGAAATCATGATTAAAATGAAGATCAACATCATAATCATGAACAAAATCAATATTAAATTAAGATTGCAAAATGATAAACATCAAATATGGATCATAATCAGGATCAACATCCTCATCATTAAAATATCAAGATAAATATAAATATTAATATCAAGATTGAAAATCAATATTACCCCGGAGATCAAAATCGAGTTTAAGATAAATATTAGGAGCAAGATAAAGATGAAGATTATAAGATTAAAAATGAAATCTGAGATCAAAACTCAGATCAAAATGAAGATGAAAATAATTATCAAGAATAAGATCAATGTTGTAATTAAGAATGAGAATAAGATTAATAACAATCAAAGATCATAATCGAGTTAAAAATTTTCATCATTATTAGATCAATATCAATATCAATAACAATATCAAGATTGAAGACCAAGTTTACAAACAAGATCAAAATCGAGTTTAAGATTAAGATTAAAAAGAAGATAAAGATAAATATCATAAGATGAAGTTTGAAATCATGATTAAAATGAAGATCAACATCATAATCATGAACAAAATCAATATTAAATTAAGATTGCAAAATGATAAACATCAAATATGGATCATAATCAGGATCAACATCCTCATCATTAAAAGATCAAGATAAATATAAATATTAATATCAAGATTGAAAATCAATATTACCACATAGATCAAAATCGAGTTTAAGATGAATATTAGGAGCAAGATAAACTTGAAGATTATAAGATTAAAACTGAAATCTGAGATCAAAACTGAGATAAAAATGAAAATGAACATAATTATCAAGAATAAGATCAATGTTATAAATAAAAATGAGAATAAGATTAATAACAATTAAAGAACATAATCGAGTTCAAAATTTTCATCATTATTAGATCAATATCAATATCAATAACAATATCAAGATTGAAGACCAAGTTTACAAACAAGATCAAAATCGAGTTTAAGATTAAGATTAAAAAGAAGATAAAGATAAATATCATAAGATGAAGATTGAAATCATGATTAAAATGAAGATCAACATCATAATCATGAACAAAATCAATATTAAATTAATATTGCAAAATGATAAACATCAAATATGGATCATAATCAAGATCAACATCCTCATCATTAAAAGATCAAGATAAATATAAATATTAATATCAAGATTGAAAATCAATATTACCACGGAGATCAAAATCGAGTTTAAGATGAATATTACGAGCAAAATAAAGATGAAGATTATAAGATTAAAATTGAAATCTGAGATCAAAACTGAGATCAAAATGAAGATGAAAATAATTATCAAGAATAAGAACAATGTTGTAATTAAGAATGAGAATAAGATTAATAACAATTAAAGATCATAATCGAGTTAAAAAATTTCATCATTATTAGATCAATATCAATATCAATAACAATATCAAGATTGAAGACCAAGTTTACAAACAAGATCAAAATCGAGTTTAAAGATTTAGATTAAAAAGAAGATAAAAATAAATATCATAAGATGAAGTTTGAAATCATGATTAAAATGAAGATCAACATCATAATCATGAACAAAATCAATATTATATTATGATTGCAAAATGATAAACATCAAATATGGATCATAATCAGGATCAACATCCTCATCATTAAAAGATCAAGATAAATATAAATATTAATATCAAGATTGAAAATCAATATTACCACGGAGATCAAAATCGAGTTTAAGATGAATATTAGGAGCAAGATAAAGATGAAGATTATAAGATTAAAAATGAAATCTGAGATCAAAACTGAGATCAAAATGAAGATGAAAATAATTATCAAGAATAAGATCAATGTTGTAAATAAGAATGAGAATAAGATTAATAACAATCAAAGATCATAATCGAGTTAAAAATTTTCATCATTATTAGATCAATATCAATATCAATAACAATATCAAGATTGAAGACCAAGTTTACAAACAAGATCAAAATCGAGTTTAAGATTAAGATTAAAAAGAAGATAAAGATAAATATCATAAGATGAAGTTTGAAATCATGATTAAAATGAAGATCAACATCATAATCATGAACAAAATCAATATTAAATTAAGATTGCAAAATGATAAACATCAAATATGGATCATAATCAGGATCAACATCCTCATCATTAAAAGATCAAGATAAATATAAATATTAATATCAAGATTGAAAATCAATATTACCCCGGAGATCAAAATCGAGTTTAAGATAAATATTAGGAGCAAGATAAAGATGAAGATTATAAGATTAAAAATGAAATCTGAGATCAAAACTCAGATCAAAATGAAGATGAAAATAATTATCAAGAATAAGATCAATGTTGTAATTAAGAATGAGAATAAGATTAATAACAATCAAAGATCATAATCGAGTTAAAAATTTTCATCATTATTAGATCAATATCAATATCAATAACAATATCAAGATTGAAGACCAAGTTTACAAACAAGATCAAAATCGAGTTTAAGATTAAGATTAAAAAGAAGATAAAGATAAATATCATAAGATGAAGTTTGAAATCATGATTAAAATGAAGATCAACATCATAATCATGAACAAAATCAATATTAAATTAAGATTGCAAAATTATAAACATCAAATATGGATCATAATCAGGATCAACATCCTCATCATTAAAAGATCAAGATAAATATAAATATTAATATCAAGATTGAAAATCAATATTACCACATAGATCAAAATCGAGTTTAAGATGAATATTAGGAGCAAGATAAACTAGAAGATTATAAGATTAAAACTGAAATCTGAGATCAAAACTGAGATAAAAATGAAAATGAACATAATTATCAAGAATAAGATCAATGTTATAATTAAGAATGAGAATAAGATTAATAACAATTAAAGAACATAATCGAGTTCAAAATTTTCATCATTATTAGATCAATATCAATATCAATAACAATATCAAGATTGAAGACCAAGTTTACAAACAAGATCAAAATCGAGTTTAAGATTAAGATTAAAAAGAAGATAAAGATAAATATCATAAGATGAAGATTGAAATCATGATTAAAATGAAGATCAACATCATAATCATGAACAAAATCAATATTAAATTAAGATTGCAAAATGATAAACATCAAATATGGATCATATTCAGGATCAACATCCTCATCATTAAAAGATCAAGATAAATATAAATATTAATATCAAGATTGAAAATCAATATTACCACGGAGATCAAAATCGAGTTTAAGATGAATATTAGGAGCAAGATAATGATGAAGATTATAAGATTAAAAATGAAATCTGAGATCAAAACTGAGATCAAAATGAAGATGAAAATAATTATCAAGAATAAGATCAATGTTGTAATTAAGAATGAGAATAAGATTAATAACAATCAAAGATCATAATCGAGTTAAAAATTTTCATCATTATTAGATCAATATCAATATCAATAACAATATCAAGATTGAAGACCAAGTTTACAAACAAGATCAAAATCGAGTTTAAGATTAAGATTAAAAAGAAGATAAAGATGAATATCATAAGATGAAGATTGAAATCATGATTACAATCAAGATCAACATCATGATCATGAACAAAATCAATATTAAATTAAGATTGCAAAATGATAAACATCAAATATGGATCATAATCAAGATCAACATCCTCATCATTAAAAGATCAAGATAAATATAAATAGTAATATCAAGATTGAAAATCAATTTTACCACGGAGATCAAAATCGAGTTTAAGATGAATATTAGGAGCAAGATAAAGATGAAGATTATAAGATTAAAAATGAAATCTGAGATCAAAACTGAGATCAAAATGAAGATGAAAATAATTATCAAGAATAAGATCAATGTTGTAATTAAGAATGAGAATAAGATTAATAACAATCAAAGATCATAATCGAGTTAAAAATTTTCATCATTATTAGATCAATATCAATATCAATAACAATATCAAGATTGAAGACCAAGTTTACAAACAAGATCAAAATCGAGTTTAAGATTAAGATTAAAAAGAAGATAAAGATAAATATCATAAGATGAAGTTTGAAATCATGATTAAAATGAAGATCAACATCATAATCATGAACAAAATCAATATTAAATTAAGATTGCAAAATGATAAACATCAAATATGGATCATAATCAGGATCAACATCCTCATCATTAAAAGATCAAGATAAATATAAATATTAATATCAAGATTGAAAATCAATATTACCACGGAGATCAAAATCGAGTTTAAGATGAATATTAGGAGCAAGATAAAGATGAAGATTATAAGATTAAAAATGAAATCTGAGATCAAAACTGAGATCAAAATGAAGATGAAAATAATTATCAAGAATAAGATCAATGTTGTAATTAAGAATGAGAATAAGATTAATAACAATCAAAGATCATAATCGAGTTAAAAATTTTCATCATTATTAGATCAATATCAATATCAATAACAATATCAAGATTGAAGACCAAGTTTACAAACAAGATCAAAATCGAGTTTAAGATTAAGATTAAAAAGAAGATAAAGATAAATATCATAAGATGAAGATTGAAATCATGATTAAAATGAAGATCAACATCATAATCATGAACAAAATCAATATTAAATTAAGATTGCAAAATGATAAACATCAAATATGGATCATATTCAGGATCAACATCTTCATCATTAAAAGATCAAGATAAATATAAATATTAATATCAAGATTGAAAATCAATATTACCACGGAGATCAAAATCGAGTTTAAGATGAATATTAGGAGCAAGATAAAGATGAAGATTATAAGATTAAAAATGAAATCTGAGATCAAAACTGAGATCAAAATGAAGATGAAAATAATTATCAAGAATAAGATCAATGTTGTAATTAAGAATGAGAATAAGATTAATAACAATCAAAGATCATAATCGAGTTAAAAATTTTCATCATTATTAGATCAATATTAATATCAATAACAATATCAAGATTGAAGACCAAGTTTACAAACAAGATCAAAATCGAGTTTAAGATTAAGATTAAAAAGAAGATAAAGATGAATATCATAAGATGAAGATTGAAATCATGATTACAATCAAGATCAACATCATGATCATGAACAAAATCAATATTAAATTAAGATTGCAAAATGATAAACATCAAATATGGATCATAATCAAGATCAACATCCTCATCATTAAAAGATCAAGATAAATATAAATAGTAATATCAAGATTGAAAATCAATTTTACCACGGAGATCAAAATCGAGTTTAAGATGAATATTAGGAGCAAGATAAAGATGAAGATTATAAGATTAAAAATGAAATCTGAGATCAAAACTGAGATCAAAATGAAGATGAAAATAATTATCAAGAATAAGATCAATGTTGTAATTAAGAATGAGAATAAGATTAATAACAATCAAAGATCATAATCGAGTTAAAAATTTTCATCATTATTAGATCAATATCAATATCAATAACAATATCAAGATTGAAGACCAAGTTTACAAACAAGATCAAAATCGAGTTTAAGATTAAGATTAAAAAGAAGATAAAGATAAATATCATAAGATGAAGATTGAAATCATGATTAAAATGAAGATCAACATCATAATCATGAACAAAATCAATATTAAATTAAGATTGCAAAATGATAAACATCAAATATGGATCATATTCAGGATCAACATCTTCATCATTAAAAGATCAAGATAAATATAAATATTAATATCAAGATTGAAAATCAATATTACCACGGAGATCAAAATCGAGTTTAAGATGAATATTAGGAGCAAGATAAAGATGAAGATTATAAGATTAAAAATGAAATCTGAGATCAAAACTGAGATCAAAATGAAGATGAAAATAATTATCAAGAATAAGATCAATGTTGTAATTAAGAATGAGAATAAGATTAATAACAATCAAAGATCATAATCGAGTTAAAAATTTTCATCATTATTAGATCAATATCAATATCAATAACAATATCAAGATTGAAGACCAAGTTTACAAACAAGATCAAAATCGAGTGTAAGATTAAGATTAAAAAGAAGATAAAGATGAATATCATAAGATGAAGATTGAAATCATGATTACAATCAAGATCAACATCATGATCATGAACAAAATCAATATTAAATTAAGATTGCAAAATGATAAACATCAAATATGGATCATAATCAAGATCAACATCCTCATCATTAAAAGATCAAGATAAATATAAATAGTAATATCAAGATTGAAAATCAATTTTACCACGGAGATCAAAATCGAGTTTAAGATGAATATTAGGAGCAAGATAAAGATGAAGATTATAAGATTAAAAATGAAATCTGAGATCAAAACTGAGATCAAAATGAAGATGAAAATAATTATCAAGAATAAGATCAATGTTGTAATTAAGAATGAGAATAAGATTAATAACAATCAAAGATCATAATCGAGTTAAAAATTTTCATCATTATTAGATCAATATCAATATCAATAACAATATCAAGATTGAAGACCAAGTTTACAAACAAGATCAAAATCGAGTTTAAGATTAAGATTAAAAAGAAGATAAAGATGAATATCATAAGATGAAGATTGAAATCATGATTACAATCAAGATCAACATCATGATCATGAAAAAAATCAATATTAAATTAAGATTGCAAAATGATAAACATCAAATATGGATCATAATCAAGATCAACATCCTCATCATTAAAAGATCAAGATAAATACAAATAGTAATATCAAGATTGAAAATCAATTTTACCACGGAGATCAAAATCGAGTTTAAGATGAATATTAGGAGCAAGATAAAGATGAAGATTATAAGATTAAAAATGAAATCTGAGATCAAAACTGAGATCAAAATGAAGATGAAAATAATTATCAAGAATAAGATCAATGTTGTAATTAAGAATGAGAATAAGATTAATAACAATCAAAGATCATAATCGAGTTAAAAATTTTCATCATTATTAGATCAATATCAATATCAATAACAATATCAAGATTGAAGACCAAGTTTACAAACAAGATCAAAATCGAGTTTAAGATTAAGATTAAAAAGAAGATAAAGATAAATATCATAAGATGAAGATTGAAATCATGATTAAAATGAAGATCAACATCATAATCATGAACAAAATCAATATTAAATTAAGATTGCAAAATGATAAACATCAAATATGGATCATATTCAGGATCAACATCTTCATCATTAAAAGATCAAGATAAATATAAATATTAATATCAAGATTGAAAATCAATATTACCACGGAGATCAAAATCGAGTTTAAGATGAATATTAGGAGCAAGATAAAGATGAAGATTATAAGATTAAAAATGAAATCTGAGATCAAAACTGAGATCAAAATGAAGATGAAAATAATTATCAAGAATAAGATCAATGTTGTAATTAAGAATGAGAATAAGATTAATAACAATCAAAGATCATAATCGAGTTAAAAATTTTCATCATTATTAGATCAATATCAATATCAATAACAATATCAAGATTGAAGACCAAGTTTACAAACAAGATCAAAATCGAGTTTAAGATTAAGATTAAAAAGAAGATAAAGATAAATATCATAAGATGAAGATTGAAATCATGATTAAAATGAAGATCAACATCATAATCATGAACAAAATCAATATTAAATTAAGATTGCAAAATGATAAACATCAAATATGGATCATATTCAGGATCAACATCTTCATCATTAAAAGATCAAGATAAATATAAATATTAATATCAAGATTGAAAATCAATATTACCACGGAGATCAAAATCGAGTTTAAGATGAATATTAGGAGCAAGATAAAGATGAAGATTATAAGATTAAAAATGAAATCTGAGATCAAAACTGAGATCAAAATGAAGATGAAAATAATTATCAAGAATAAGATCAATGTTGTAATTAAGAATGAGAATAAGATTAATAACAATCAAAGATCATAATCGAGTTAAAAATTTTCATCATTATTAGATCAATATCAATATCAATAACAATATCAAGATTGAAGACCAAGTTTACAAACAAGATCAAAATCGAGTGTAAGATTAAGATTAAAAAGAAGATAAAGATGAATATCATAAGATGAAGATTGAAATCATGATTACAATCAAGATCAACATCATGATCATGAACAAAATCAATATTAAATTAAGATTGCAAAATGATAAACATCAAATATGGATCATAATCAAGATCAACATCCTCATCATTAAAAGATCAAGATAAATATAAATAGTAATATCAAGATTGAAAATCAATTTTACCACGGAGATCAAAATCGAGTTTAAGATGAATATTAGGAGCAAGATAAAGATGAAGATTATAAGATTAAAAATGAAATCTGAGATCAAAACTGAGATCAAAATGAAGATGAAAATAATTATCAAGAATAAGATCAATGTTGTAATTAAGAATGAGAATAAGATTAATAACAATCAAAGATCATAATCGAGTTAAAAATTTTCATCATTATTAGATCAATATCAATATCAATAACAATATCAAGATTGAAGACCAAGTTTACAAACAAGATCAAAATCGAGTTTAAGATTAAGATTAAAAAGAAGATAAAGATGAATATCATAAGATGAAGATTGAAATCATGATTACAATCAAGATCAACATCATGATCATGAACAAAATCAATATTAAATTAAGATTGCAAAATGATAAACATCAAATATGGATCATAATCAAGATCAACATCCTCATCATTAAAAGATCAAGATAAATATAAATATTAATATCAAGATTGAAAATCAATATTACCACGGAGATCAAAATCGAGTTTAAGATAAATATTAGGAGCAAGATAAAGATGAAGATTATAAGATTAAAAATGAAATCTGAGATCAAAACTGAGATCAAAATGAAGATGAAAATAATTATCAAGAATAAGATCAATGTTGTAATTAAGAATGAGAATAAGATTAATAACAATCAAAGATCATAATCGAGTTAAAAATTTTCATCATTATTAGATCAATATCAATATCAATAACAATATCAAGATTGAAGACCAAGTTTACAAACAAGATCAAAATCGAGTTTAAGATTAAGATTAAAAAGAAGATAAAGATAAATATCATAAGATGAAGATTGAAATCATGATTAAAATGAAGATCAACATCATAATCATGAACAAAATCAATATTAAATTAAGATTGCAAAATGATAAACATCAAATATGGATCATAATCAAGATCAACATCCTCATCATTAAAAGATCAAGATAAATATAAATATTAATATCAAGATTGAAAATCAATATTACCACGGAGATCAAAATCGAGTTTAAGATAAATATTAGGAGCAAGATAAAGATGAAGATTATAAGATTAAAAATGAAATCTGAGATCAAAACTGAGATCAAAATGAAGATGAAAATAATTATCAAGAATAAGATCAATGTTGTAATTAAGAATGAGAATAAGATTAATAACAATCAAAGATCATAATCGAGTTAAAAATTTTCATCATTATTAGATCAATATCAATATCAATAACAATATCAAGATTGAAGACCAAGTTTACAAACAAGATCAAAATCGAGTTTAAGATTAAGATTAAAAAGAAGATAAAGATAAATATCATAAGATGAAGTTTGAAATCATGATTAAAATGAAGATCAACATCATAATCATGAACAAAATCAATATTAAATTAAGATTGCAAAATGATAAACATCAAATATGGATCATAATCAAGATCAACATCCTCATCATTAAAAGATCAAGATAAATATAAATATTAATATCAAGATTGAAAATCAATATTACCACGGAGATCAAAATCGAGTTTAAGATAAATATTAGGAGCAAGATAAAGATGAAGATTATAAGATTAAAAATGAAATCTGAGATCAAAACTGAGATCAAAATGAAGATGAAAATAATTATCAAGAATAAGATCAATGTTGTAATTAAGAATGAGAATAAGATTAATAACAATCAAAGATCATAATCGAGTTAAAAATTTTCATCATTATTAGATCAATATCAATATCAATAACAATATCAAGATTGAAGACCAAGTTTACAAACAAGATCAAAATCGAGTTTAAGATTAAGATTAAAAAGAAGATAAAGATAAATATCATAAGATGAAGTTTGAAATCATGATTAAAATGAAGATCAACATCATAATCATGAACAAAATCAATATTAAATTAAGATTGCAAAATGATAAACATCAAATATGGATCATAATCAGGATCAACATCCTCATCATTAAAAGATCAAGATAAATATAAATATTAATATCAAGATTGAAAATCAATATTACCACATAGATCAAAATCGAGTTTAAGATGAATATTAGGAGCAAGATAAACTTGAAGATTATAAGATTAAAACTGAAATCTGAGATCAAAACTGAGATAAAAATGAAAATGAACATAATTATCAAGAATAAGATCAATGTTGTAATTAAGAATGAAAATAAGATTAATAATAATTAAAGAACATAATCGAGTTCAAAATTTTCATCATTATTAGATCAATATCAATATCAATAACAATATCAAGATTGAAGACCAAGTTTACAAACAAGATCAAAATCGAGTTTAAGATTTAGATTAAAAAGAAGATAAAGATGAATATCATAAGATGAAGATTGAAATCATGATTACAATCAAGATCAACATCATGATCATGAACAAAATCAATATTAAATTAAGATTGCAAAATGATAAACATCAAATATGGATCATAATCAAGATCAACATCTTCATCATTAAAAGATCAAGATAAATATAAATATTAATATCAAGATTGAAAATCAATATTACCACGGAGATCAAAATCGAGTTTAAGATGAATATTAGGAGCAAGATAAAGATGAAGATTATAAGATTAAAAATGAAATCTGAGATCAAAACTGAGATCAAAATGAAGATGAAAATAATTATCAAGAATAAGATCAATGTTGTAATTAAGAATGAGAATAAGATTAATAACAATCAAAGATCATAATCGAGTTAAAAATTTTCATCATTATTAGATCAATATCAATATCAATAACAATATCAAGATTGAAGACCAAGTTTACAAACAAGATCAAAATCGAGTTTAAGATTAAGATTAAAAAGAAGATAAAGATAAATATCATAAGATGAAGTTTGAAATCATGATTAAAATGAAGATCAACATCATAATCATGAACAAAATCAATATTAAATTAAGATTGCAAAATGATAAACATCAAATATGGATCATAATCAAGATCAACATCCTCATCATTAAAAGATCAAGATAAATATAAATATTAATATCAAGATTGAAAATCAATATTACCACGGAGATCAAAATCGAGTTTAATATGAATATTAGGAGCAAGATAAAGATGAAGATTATAAGATTAAAAATGAAATCTGAGATCAAAACTGAGATCAAAATGAAGATGAAAATAATTATCAAGAATAAGATCAATGTTGTAATTAAGAATGAGAATAAGATTAATAACAATCAAAGATCATAATCGAGTTAAAAATTTTCATCATTATTAGATCAATATCAATATCAATAACAATATCAAGACTGAAGACCAAGTTTACAAACAAGATCAAAATCGAGTTTAAGATTTAGATTAAAAAGAAGATAAAGATGAATATCATAAGACGAAGATTGAAATCATGATTACAATCAAGATCAACATCATGATCATGAACAAAATCAATATTAAATTAAGATTACAAAATGATAAACATCAAATATGGATCATAATCAAGATCAACATCTTCATCATTAAAAGATCAAGATAAATATAAATATTAATATCAAGATTGAAAATCAATATTACCACGGAGATCAAAATCGAGTTTAATATGAATATTAGGAGCAAGATAAAGATGAAGATTATAAGATTAAAAATGAAATCTGAGATCAAAACTGAGATGAAAATGAAGATGAAAATAATTATCAAGAATAAGATCAATGTTGTAATTAAGAATGAGAATAAGATTAATAACAATCAAAGATCATAATCGAGTTAAAAATTTTCATCATTATTAGATCAATATCAATATCAATAACAATATCAAGACTGAAGACCAAGTTTACAAACAAGATCAAAATCGAGTTTAAGATTTAGATTAAAAAGAAGATAAAGATGAATATCATAAGATGAAGATTGAAATCATGATTACAATCAAGATCAACATCATGATCATGAACAAAATCAATATTAAATTAAGATTACAAAATGATAAACATCAAATATGGATCATAATCAAGATCAACATCCTCATCATTAAAAGATCAAGATAAATATAAATATTAATATCAAGATTGAAAATCAATTTTACCACGGAGATCAAAATCGAGTTTAAGATGAATATTAGGAGCAAGATAAAGATGAAGATTATAAGATTAAAAATGAAATCTGAGATCAAAACTGAGATCAAAATGAAGATGAAAATAATTATTAAGAATAAGATCAATGTTGTAATTAAGAATGAGAATAAGATTAATAACAATCAAAGATCATAATCGAGTTAAAAATTTTCATCATTATTAGATCAATATCAATATCAATAACAATATCAAGATTGAAGACCAAGTTTACAAACAAGATCAAAATCGAGTTTAAGATTTAGATTAAAAAGAAGATAAAGATGAATATCATAAGATGAAGATTGAAATCATGATTACAATCAAGATCAACATCATGATCATGAACAAAATCAATATTAAATTAAGATTGCAAAATGATAAACATCAAATATGGATCATAATCAAGATCAACATCCTCATCATTAAAAGATCAAGATAAATATAAATATTAATATCAAGATTGAAAATCAATTTTACCACGGAGATCAAAATTGAGTTTAAGATGAATATTAGGAGCAAAAAAAAGATGAAGATTATAAGATTAAAAATGAAATCTGAGATCAAAACTGAGATCAAAATGAAGATGAAAATAATTATCAAGAATAAGATCAATGTTGTAATTAAGAATGAGAATAAGATTAATAACAATCAAAGATCATAATCGAGTTAAAAATTTTTATCATTATTAGATCAATATCAATATCAATAACATTATCAAGATTGAAGACCAAGTTTACAAACAAGATCAAAATCGAGTTTAAGATTAAGATTAAAAAGAAGATAAAGATAAATATCATAAGATGAAGTTTGAAATCATGATTAAAATGAAGATCAACATCATAATCATGAACAAAATCAATATTAAATTAAGATTGCAAAATGATAAACATCAAATATGGATCATAATCAAGATCAACATCCTCATCATTAAAAGATCAAGATAAATATAAATATTAATATCAAGATTGAAAATCAATATTACCACGGAGATCAAAATCGAGTTTAAGATAAATATTAGGAGCAAGATAAAGATGAAGATTATAAGATTAAAATTGAAATATGAGATCAAAACTGAGATCAAAATGAAGATGAAAATAATTATCAAGAATAAGATCAATGTTGTAATTAAGAATGAGAATAAGATTAATAACAATCAAAGATCATAATCGAGTTAAAAATTTTTATCATTATTAGATCAATATCAATATCAATAACATTATCAAGATTGAAGACCAAGTTTACAAACAAGATCAAAATCGAGTTTAAGATTAAGATTAAAAAGAAGATAAAGATAAATATCATAAGATGAAGTTTGAAATCATGATTAAAATGAAGATCAACATCATAATCATGAACAAAATCAATATTAAATTAAGATTGCAAAATGATAAACATCAAATATGGATCATAATCAGGATCAACATCCTCATCATTAAAAGATCAAGATAAATATAAATATTAATATCAAGATTGAAAATCAATATTACCACATAGATCAAAATCGAGTTTAAGATGAATATTAGGAGCAAGATAAAGATGAAGATTATAAGATTAAAACTGAAATCTGAGATCAAAACTGAGATAAAAATGAAAATGAACATAATTATCAACAATAAGATCAATGTTGTAATTAAGAATGAGAATAAGATTAATAATAATTAAAGAACATAATCGAGTTCAAAATTTTCATCATTATTAGATCAATATCAATATCAATAACAATATCAAGATTGAAGACCAAGTTTACAAACAAGATCAAAATCGAGTTTAAGATTAAGATTAAAAAGAAGATAAAGATAAATATCATAAGATGAAGTTTGAAATCATGATTAAAATGAAGATCAACATCATAATCATGAACAAAATCAATATTAGATTAAGATTGCAAAATGATAAACATCAAATATGGATCATAATCAAGATCAACATCCTCATCATTAAAAGATCAAGATAAATATAAATATTAATATCAAGATTGAAAATCAATATTACCACGGAGATCAAAATCGAGTTTAAGATGAATATTAGGAGCAAGAAAAGATGAAGATTATAAGATTAAAAATGAAATCTGAGATCAAAACTGAGATCAAAATGAAGATGAAAATAATTATCAAGAATAAGATCAATGTTGTAATTAAGAATGAGAATAAGATTAATAACAATCAAAGATCATAATCGAGTTAAAAATTTTCATCATTATTAGATCAATATCAATATCAATAACAATATCAAGACTGAAGACCAAGTTTACAAACAAGATCATAATCGAGTTTAAGATTAAGATTAAAAAGAAGATAAAGATAAATATCATAAGATGAAGTTTGAAATCATGATTAAAATGAAGATCAACATCATAATCATGAACAAAATCAATATTAAATTAAGATTGCAAAATGATAAACATCAAATATGGATCATAATCAAGATCAACATCCTCATCATTAAAAGATCAAGATAAATATAAATATTAATATCAAGATTGAAAATCAATATTACCACGGAGATCAAAATCGAGTTTAAGATAAATATTAGGAGCAAGATAAAGATGAAGATTATAAGATTAAAAATGAAATCTGAGATCAAAACTGAGATCAAAATGAAGATGAAAATAATTATCAAGAATAAGATCAATGTTGTAATTAAGAATGAGAATAAGATTAATAACAATCAAAGATCATAATCGAGTTAAAAATTTTTATCATTATTAGATCAATATCAATATCAATAACATTATCAAGATTGAAGACCAAGTTTACAAACAAGATCAAAATCGAGTTTAAGATTAAGATTAAAAAGAAGATAAAGATAAATATCATAAGATGAAGTTTGAAATCATGATTAAAATGAAGATCAACATCATAATCATGAACAAAATCAATATTAAATTAAGATTGCAAAATGATAAACATCAAATATGGATCATAATCAGGATCAACATCCTCATCATTAAAAGATCAAGATAAATATAAATATTAATATCAAGATTGAAAATCAATATTACCACATAGATCAAAATCGAGTTTAAGATGAATATTAGGAGCAAGATAAAGATGAAGATTATAAGATTAAAACTGAAATCTGAGATCAAAACTGAGATAAAAATGAAAATGAACATAATTATTAAGAATAAGATCAATGTTGTAATTAAGAATGAGAATAAGATTAATAATAATTAAAGAACATAATCGAGTTCAAAATTTTCATCATTATTAGATCAATATCAATATCAATAACAATATCAAGATTGAAGACCAAGTTTACAAACAAGATCAAAATCGAGTTTAAGATTAAGATTAAAAAGAAGATAAAGATGAATATCATAAGATGAAGATTGAAATCATGATTACAATCAAGATCAACATCATGATCATGAACAAAATCAATATTAAATTAAGATTGCAAAATGATAAACATCAAATATGGATCATAATCAAGATCAACATCTTCATCATTAAAAGATCAAGATAAATATAAATATTAATATCAAGATTGAAAATCAATATTACCACGGAGATCAAAATCGAGTTTAAGATGAATATTAGGAGCAAGATAAAGATGAAGATTATAAGATTAAAACTGAAATCTGAGATCAAAACTGAGATAAAAATGAAAATGAACATAATTATCAAGAATAAGATCAATGTTGTAATTAAGAATGAGAATAAGATTAATAATAATTAAAGAACATAATCGAGTTCAAAATTTTCATCATTATTAGATCAATATCAATATCAATAACAATATCAAGACTGAAGACCAAGTTTACAAACAAGATCAAAATCGAGTTTAAGATTAAGATTAAAAAGAAGATAAAGATGAATATCATAAGATGAAGATTGAAATCATGATTACAATCAAGATCAACATCATGATCATGAACAAAATCAATATTAAATTAAGATTGCAAAATGATAAACATCAAATATGGATCATAATCAAGATCAACATCTTCATCATTAAAAGATCAAGATAAATATAAATATTAATATCAAGATTGAAAATCAATATTACCACGGAGATCAAAATCGAGTTTAAGATGAATATTAGGAGCAAGATAAAGATGAAGATTATAAGATTAAAAATGAAATCTGAGATCAAAACTGAGATCAAAATGAAGATGAAAATAATTATCAAGAATAAGATCAATGTTGTAATTAAGAATGAGAATAAGATTAATAACAATCAAAGATCATAATCGAGTTAAAAATTTTCATCATTATTAGATCAATATCAATATCAATAACAATATCAAGATTGAAGACCAAGTTTACAAACAAGATCAAAATCGAGTTTAAGATTAAGATTAAAAAGAAGATAAAGATAAATATCATAAGATGAAGTTTGAAATCATGATTAAAATGAAGATCAACATCATAATCATGAACAAAATCAATATTAAATTAAGATTGCAAAATGATAAACATCAAATATGGATCATAATCAAGATCAACATCCTCATCATTAAAAGATCAAGATAAATATAAATATTAATATCAAGATTGAAAATCAATATTACCACGGAGATCAAAATCGAGTTTAAGATAAATATTAGGAGCAAGATAAAGATGAAGATTATAAGATTAAAAATGAAATCTGAGATCAAAACTGAGATCAAAATGAAGATGAAAATAATTATCAAGAATAAGATCAATGTTGTAATTAAGAATGAGAATAAGATTAATAACAATCAAAGATCATAATCGAGTTAAAAATTTTTATCATTATTAGATCAATATCAATATCAATAACATTATCAAGATTGAAGACCAAGATCAAAATCGAGTTTAAGATTAAGATTAAAAAGAAGATAAAGATAAATATCATAAGATGAAGTTTGAAATCATGATTAAAATGAAGATCAACATCATAATCATGAACAAAATCAATATTAAATTAAGATTGCAAAATGATAAACATCAAATATGGATCATAATCAGGATCAACATCCTCATCATTAAAAGATCAAGATAAATATAAATATTAATATCAAGATTGAAAATCAATATTACCACATAGATCAAAATCGAGTTTAAGATGAATATTAGGAGCAAGATAAAGATGAAGATTATAAGATTAAAACTGAAATCTGAGATCAAAACTGAGATAAAAATGAAAATGAACATAATTATCAAGAATAAGATCAATGTTGTAATTAAGAATGAGAATAAGATTAATAATAATTAAAGAACATAATCGAGTTCAAAATTTTCATCATTATTAGATCAATATCAATATCAATAACAATATCAAGATTGAAGACCAAGTTTACAAACAAGATCAAAATCGAGTTTAAGATTAAGATTAAAAAGAAGATAAAGATGAATATCATAAGATGAAGATTGAAATCATGATTACAATCAAGATCAACATCATGATCATGAACAAAATCAATATTAAATTAAGATTGCAAAATGATAAACATCAAATATGGATCATAATCAAGATCAACATCTTCATCATTAAAAGATCAAGATAAATATAAATATTAATATCAAGATTGAAAATCAATATTACCACGGAGATCAAAATCGAGTTTAAGATGAATATTACGAGCAAGATAAAGATGAAGATTATAAGATTAAAACTGAAATCTGAGATCAAAACTGAGATAAAAATGAAAATGAACATAATTATCAAGAATAAGATCAATGTTGTAATTAAGAATGAGAATAAGATTAATAATAATTAAAGATCATAATCGAGTTCAAAATTTTCATCATTATTAGATCAATATCAATATCAATAACAATATCAAGATTGAAGACCAAGTTTACAAACAAGATCAAAATCGAGTTTAAGATTAAGATTAAAAAGAAGATAAAGATGAATATCATAAGATGAAGATTGAAATCATGATTACAATCAAGATCAACATCATGATCATGAACAAAATCAATATTAAATTAAGATTGCAAAATGATAAACATCAAATATGGATCATAATCAAGATCAACATCTTCATCATTAAAAGATCAAGATAAATATAAATATTAATATCAAGATTGAAAATCAATATTACCACGGAGATCAAAATCGAGTTTAAGATGAATATTAGGAGCAAGATAAAGATGAAGATTATAAGATTAAAAATGAAATCTGAGATCAAAACTGAGATCAAAATGAAGATGAAAATAATTATCAAGAATAAGATCAATGTTGTAATTAAGAATGAGAATAAGATTAATAACAATCAAAGATCATAATCGAGTTAAAAATTTTCATCATTATTAGATCAATATCAATATCAATAACAATATCAAGACTGAAGACCAAGTTTACAAACAAGATCATAATCGAGTTTAAGATTTAGATTAAAAAGAAGATAAAGATGAATATCATAAGATGAAGATTGAAATCATGATTACAATCAAGATCAACATCATGATCATGAACAAAATCAATATTAAATTAAGATTGCAAAATGATAAACATCAAATATGGATCATAATCAAGATCAACATCTTCATCATTAAAAGATCAAGATAAATATAAATATTAATATCAAGATTGAAAATCAATATTACCACGGAGATCAAAATCGAGTTTAAGATGAATATTAGGAGCAAGATAAAGATGAAGATTATAAGATTAAAAATGAAATCTGAGATCAAAACTGAGATCAAAATGAAGATGAAAATAATTATCAAGAATAAGATCAATGTTGTAATTAAGAATGAGAATAAGATTAATAACAATCAAAGATCATAATCGAGTTAAAAATTTTCATCATTATTAGATCAATATCAATATCAATAACAATATCAAGATTGAAGACCAAGTTTACAAACAAGATCAAAATCGAGTTTAAGATTAAGATTAAAAAGAAGATAAAGATAAATATCATAAGATGAAGTTTGAAATCATGATTAAAATGAAGATCAACATCATAATCATGAACAAAATCAATATTAGATTAAGATTGCAAAATGATAAACATCAAATATGGATCATAATCAAGATCAACATCCTCATCATTAAAAGATCAAGATAAATATAAATATTAATATCAAGATTGAAAATCAATATTACCACGGAGATCAAAATCGAGTTTAAGATGAATATTAGGAGCAAGATAAAGATGAAGATTATAAGATTAAAAATGAAATCTGAGATCAAAACTGAGATCAAAATGAAGATGAAAATAATTATCAAGAATAAGATCAATGTTGTAATTAAGAATGAGAATAAGATTAATAACAATCAAAGATCATAATCGAGTTAAAAATTTTCATCATTATTAGATCAATATCAATATCAATAACAATATCAAGACTGAAGACCAAGTTTACAAACAAGATCATAATCGAGTTTAAGATTTAGATTAAAAAGAAGATAAAGATGAATATCATAAGATGAAGATTGAAATCATGATTACAATCAAGATCAACATCATGATCATGAACAAAATCAATATTAAATTAAGATTGCAAAATGATAAACATCAAATATGGATCATAATCAAGACCAACATCCTCATCATTAAAAGATCAAGATAAATATAAATAGTAATATCAAGATTGAAAATCAATTTTACCACGGAGATCAAAATCGAGTTTAAGATGAATATTAGGAGCAAGATAAAGATGAAGATTATAAGATTAAAAATGAAATCTGAGATCAAAACTGAGATCAAAATGAAGATGAAAATAATTATCAAGAATAAGATCAATGTTGTAATTAAGAATGAGAATAAGATTAATAACAATCAAAGATCATAATCGAGTTAAAAATTTTTATCATTATTAGATCAATATCAATATCAATAACATTATCAAGATTGAAGACCAAGTTTACAAACAAGATCAAAATCGAGTTTAAGATTAAGATTAAAAAGAAGATAAAGATAAATATCATAAGATGAAGTTTGAAATCATGATTAAAATGAAGATCAACATCATAATCATGAACAAAATCAATATTAAATTAAGATTGCAAAATGATAAACATCAAATATGGATCATAATCAGGATCAACATCCTCATCATTAAAAGATCAAGATAAATATAAATATTAATATCAAGATTGAAAATCAATATTACCACATAGATCAAAATCGAGTTTAAGATGAATATTAGGAGCAAGATAAAGATGAAGATTATAAGATTAAAACTGAAATCTGAGATCAAAACTGAGATAAAAATGAAAATGAACATAATTATCAAGAATAAGATCAATGTTGTAATTAAGAATGAGAATAAGATTAATAACAATCAAAGATCATAATCGAGTTAAAAAATTTTATCATTATTAGATCAATATCAATATCAATAACATTATCAAGATTGAAGACCAAGTTTACAAACAAGATCAAAATCGAGTTTAAGATTAAGATTAAAAAGAAGATAAAGATAAATATCATAAGATGAAGTTTGAAATCATGATTAAAATGAAGATCAACATCATAATCATGAACAAAATCAATATTAAATTAAGATTGCAAAATGATAAACATCAAATATGGATCATAATCAGGATCAACATCCTCATCATTAAAAGATCAAGATAAATATAAATATTAATATCAAGATTGAAAATCAATATTACCACATAGATCAAAATCGAGTTTAAGATGAATATTAGGAGCAAGATAAAGATGAAGATTATAAGATTAAAACTGAAATCTGAGATCAAAACTGAGATAAAAATGAAAATGAACATAATTATCAAGAATAAGATCAATGTTGTAATTAAGAATGAGAATAAGATTAATAATAATTAAAGAACATAATCGAGTTCAAAATTTTCATCATTATTAGATCAATATCAATATCAATAACAATATCAAGATTGAAGACCAAGTTTACAAACAAGATCAAAATCGAGTTTAAGATTAAGATTAAAAAGAAGATAAAGATGAATATCATAAGATGAAGATTGAAATCATGATTACAATCAAGATCAACATCATGATCATGAACAAAATCAATATTAAATTAAGATTGCAAAATGATAAACATCAAATATGGATCATAATCAAGATCAACATCTTCATCATTAAAAGATCAAGATAAATATAAATATTAATATCAAGATTGAAAATCAATATTACCACGGAGATCAAAATCGAGTTTAAGATGAATATTAGGAGCAAGATAAAGATGAAGATTATAAGATTAAAAATGAAATCTGAGATCAAAACTGAGATCAAAATGAAGATGAAAATAATTATCAAGAATAAGATCAATGTTGTAATTAAGAATGAGAATAAGATTAATAACAATCAAAGATCATAATCGAGTTAAAAATTTTCATCATTATTAGATCAATATCAATATCAATAACAATATCAAGATTGAAGACCAAGTTTACAAACAAGATCAAAATCGAGTTTAAGATTAAGATTAAAAAGAAGATAAAGAAGAATATCATAAGATGAAGATTGAAATCATGATTACAATCAAGATCAACATCATGATCATGAACAAAATCAATATTAAATTAAGATTGCAAAATGATAAACATCAAATATGGATCATAATCAAGATCAACATCCTCATCATTAAAAGATCAAGATAAATATAAATATTAATATCAAGATTGAAAATCAATATTACCACGGAGATCAAAATCGAGTTTAAAATGAATATTAGGAGCAAGATAAAGATGAAGTTTATAAGATTAAAAATGAAATCTGAGATCAAAACTGAGATCAAAATGAAGATGAAAATAATTATCAAGAATAAGATCAATGTTGTAATTAAGAATGAGAATAAGATTAATAACAATCAAAGATCATAATCGAGTTAAAAATTTTCATCATTATTAGATCAATATCAATATCAATAACAATATCAAGATTGAAGACCAAGTTTACAAAGAAGATCAAAATCGAGTTTAAGATTAAGATTAAAAAGAAGATAAAGATGAATATCATAAGATGAAGTTTGAAATCATGATTACAATCAAGATCAACATCATGATCATGAACAAAATCAATATTAAATTAAGATTGCAAAATGATAAACATCAAATATGGATCATAATCAAGATCAACATCCTCATCATTAAAAGATCAAGATAAATATAAATATTAATATCAAGATTGAAAATCAATATTACCACGGAGATCAAAATCGAGTTTAAGATGAATATTAGGAGCAAGATAAAGATGAAGATTATAAGATTAAAAATGAAATCTGAGATCAAAACTGAGATCAAAATGAAGATGAAAATAATTATCAAGAATAAGATCAATGTTGTAATTAAGAATGAGAATAAGATTAATAACAATCAAAGATCATAATCGAGTTAAAAATTTTCATCATTATTAGATCAATATCAATATCAATAACAATATCAAGATTGAAGACCAAGTTTACAAACAAGATCAAAATCGAGTTTAAGATTAAGATTAAAAAGAAGATAAAGATAAATATCATAAGATGAAGTTTGAAATCATGATTAAAATGAAGATCAACATCATAATCATGAACAAAATCAATATTAGATTAAGATTGCAAAATGATAAACATCAAATATGGATCATAATCAAGATCAACATCCTCATCATTAAAAGATCAAGATAAATATAAATATTAATATCAAGATTGAAAATCAATATTACCACGGAGATCAAAATCGAGTTTAAGATGAATATTAGGAGCAAGATAAAGATGAAGATTATAAGATTAAAAATGAAATCTGAGATCAAAACTGAGATCAAAATGAAGATGAAAATAATTATCAAGAATAAGATCAATGTTGTAATTAAGAATGAGAATAAGATTAATAACAATCAAAGATCATAATCGAGTTAAAAATTTTCATCATTATTAGATCAATATCAATATCAATAACAATATCAAGACTGAAGACCAAGTTTACAAACAAGATCATAATCGAGTTTAAGATTTAGATTAAAAAGAAGATAAAGATGAATATCATAAGATGAAGATTGAAATCATGATTACAATCAAGATCAACATCATGATCATGAACAAAATCAATATTAAATTAAGATTGCAAAATGATAAACATCAAATATGGATCATAATCAAGACCAACATCCTCATCATTAAAAGATCAAGATAAATATAAATAGTAATATCAAGATTGAAAATCAATTTTACCACGGAGATCAAAATCGAGTTTAAGATGAATATTAGGAGCAAGATAAAGATGAAGATTATAAGATTAAAAATGAAATCTGAGATCAAAACTGAGATCAAAATGAAGATGAAAATAATTATCAAGAATAAGATCAATGTTGTAATTAAGAATGAGAATAAGATTAATAACAATCAAAGATCATAATCGAGTTAAAAATTTTTATCATTATTAGATCAATATCAATATCAATAACATTATCAAGATTGAAGACCAAGTTTACAAACAAGATCAAAATCGAGTTTAAGATTAAGATTAAAAAGAAGATAAAGATAAATATCATAAGATGAAGTTTGAAATCATGATTAAAATGAAGATCAACATCATAATCATGAACAAAATCAATATTAAATTAAGATTGCAAAATGATAAACATCAAATATGGATCATAATCAGGATCAACATCCTCATCATTAAAAGATCAAGATAAATATAAATATTAATATCAAGATTGAAAATCAATATTACCACATAGATCAAAATCGAGTTTAAGATGAATATTAGGAGCAAGATAAAGATGAAGATTATAAGATTAAAACTGAAATCTGAGATCAAAACTGAGATAAAAATGAAAATGAACATAATTATCAAGAATAAGATCAATGTTGTAATTAAGAATGAGAATAAGATTAATAACAATCAAAGATCATAATCGAGTTAAAAAATTTTATCATTATTAGATCAATATCAATATCAATAACATTATCAAGATTGAAGACCAAGTTTACAAACAAGATCAAAATCGAGTTTAAGATTAAGATTAAAAAGAAGATAAAGATAAATATCATAAGATGAAGTTTGAAATCATGATTAAAATGAAGATCAACATCATAATCATGAACAAAATCAATATTAAATTAAGATTGCAAAATGATAAACATCAAATATGGATCATAATCAGGATCAACATCCTCATCATTAAAAGATCAAGATAAATATAAATATTAATATCAAGATTGAAAATCAATATTACCACATAGATCAAAATCGAGTTTAAGATGAATATTAGGAGCAAGATAAAGATGAAGATTATAAGATTAAAACTGAAATCTGAGATCAAAACTGAGATAAAAATGAAAATGAACATAATTATCAAGAATAAGATCAATGTTGTAATTAAGAATGAGAATAAGATTAATAATAATTAAAGAACATAATCGAGTTCAAAATTTTCATCATTATTAGATCAATATCAATATCAATAACAATATCAAGATTGAAGACCAAGTTTACAAACAAGATCAAAATCGAGTTTAAGATTAAGATTAAAAAGAAGATAAAGATGAATATCATAAGATGAAGATTGAAATCATGATTACAATCAAGATCAACATCATGATCATGAACAAAATCAATATTAAATTAAGATTGCAAAATGATAAACATCAAATATGGATCATAATCAAGATCAACATCTTCATCATTAAAAGATCAAGATAAATATAAATATTAATATCAAGATTGAAAATCAATATTACCACGGAGATCAAAATCGAGTTTAAGATGAATATTAGGAGCAAGATAAAGATGAAGATTATAAGATTAAAAATGAAATCTGAGATCAAAACTGAGATCAAAATGAAGATGAAAATAATTATCAAGAATAAGATCAATGTTGTAATTAAGAATGAGAATAAGATTAATAACAATCAAAGATCATAATCGAGTTAAAAATTTTCATCATTATTAGATCAATATCAATATCAATAACAATATCAAGATTGAAGACCAAGTTTACAAACAAGATCAAAATCGAGTTTAAGATTAAGATTAAAAAGAAGATAAAGAAGAATATCATAAGATGAAGATTGAAATCATGATTACAATCAAGATCAACATCATGATCATGAACAAAATCAATATTAAATTAAGATTGCAAAATGATAAACATCAAATATGGATCATAATCAAGATCAACATCCTCATCATTAAAAGATCAAGATAAATATAAATATTAATATCAAGATTGAAAATCAATATTACCACGGAGATCAAAATCGAGTTTAAAATGAATATTAGGAGCAAGATAAAGATGAAGTTTATAAGATTAAAAATGAAATCTGAGATCAAAACTGAGATCAAAATGAAGATGAAAATAATTATCAAGAATAAGATCAATGTTGTAATTAAGAATGAGAATAAGATTAATAACAATCAAAGATCATAATCGAGTTAAAAATTTTCATCATTATTAGATCAATATCAATATCAATAACAATATCAAGATTGAAGACCAAGTTTACAAAGAAGATCAAAATCGAGTTTAAGATTAAGATTAAAAAGAAGATAAAGATGAATATCATAAGATGAAGTTTGAAATCATGATTACAATCAAGATCAACATCATGATCATGAACAAAATCAATATTAAATTAAGATTGCAAAATGATAAACATCAAATATGGATCATAATCAAGATCAACATCCTCATCATTAAAAGATCAAGATAAATATAAATATTAATATCAAGATTGAAAATCAATATTACCACGGAGATCAAAATCGAGTTTAAGATGAATATTAGGAGCAAGATAAAGATGAAGATTATAAGATTAAAAATGAAATCTGAGATCAAAACTGAGATCAAAATGAAGATGAAAATAATTATCAAGAATAAGATCAATGTTGTAATTAAGAATGAGAATAAGATTAATAACAATCAAAGATCATAATCGAGTTAAAAATTTTCATCATTATTAGATCAATATCAATATCAATAACAATATCAAGATTGAAGACCAAGTTTACAAACAAGATCAAAATCGAGTTTAAGATTAAGATTAAAAAGAAGATAAAGATAATATCATAAGATGAAGTTTGAAATCATGATTAAAATGAAGATCAACATCATAATCATGAACAAAATCAATATTAAATTAAGATTGCAAAATGATAAACATCAAATATGGATCATAATCAGGATCAACATCCTCATCATTAAAAGATCAAGATAAATATAAATATTAATATCAAGATTGAAAATCAATATTACCACATAGATCAAAATCGAGTTTAAGATGAATATTAGGAGCAAGATAAACGTGAAGATTATAAGATTAAAACTGAAATCTGAGATCAAAACTGAGATAAAAATGAAAATGAACATAATTATCAAGAATAAGATCAATGTTGTAATTAAGAATGAGAATAAGATTAATAATAATTAAAGAACATAATCGAGTTCAAAATTTTCATCATTATTAGATCAATATCAATATCAATAACAATATCAAGATTGAAGACCAAGTTTACAAACAAGATCAAAATCGAGTTTAAGATTAAGATTAAAAAGAAGATAAAGATGAATATCATAAGATGAAGATTGAAATCATGATTACAATCAAGATCAACATCATGATCATGAACAAAATCAATATTAAATTAAGATTGCAAAATGATAAACATCAAATATGGATCATAATCAAGATCAACATCCTCATCATTAAAAGATCAAGATAAATATAAATATTAATATCAAGATTGAAAATCAATATTACCACGGAGATCAAAATCGAGTTTAAGATGAATATTAGGAGCAAAATAAAGATGAAGATTATAAGATTAAAATTGAAATCTGAGATCAAAACTGAGATCAAAATGAAGATGAAAATGATTATCAAGAATAAGATCAATGTTGTAATTAAGAATGAGAATAAGATTAATAACAATTAAAGATCATAATCGAGTTAAAAATTTTCATCATTATTAGATCAATATCAATATCAATAACAATATCAAGATTGAAGACCAAGTTTACAAACAAGATCAAAATCGAGTTTAAGATTTAGATTAAAAAGAAGATAAAAATAAATATCATAAGATGAAGTTTGAAATCATGATTAAAATGAAGATCAACATCATAATCATGAACAAAATCAATATTATATTAAGATTGCAAAATGATAAACATCAAATATGGATCATAATCAGGATCAACATCCTCATCATTAAAAGATCAAGATAAATATTAATATTAATATCAAGATTGAAAATCAATATTACCACATAGATCAAAATCGAGTTTAAGATGAATATTAGGAGCAAGTTAAACTTGAAGATTATAAGATTAAAACTGAAATCTGAGATCAAAACTGAGATAAAAATGAAAATGAACATAATTATCAAGAATAAGATCAATGTTATAATTAAGAATGAGAATAAGATTAATAACAATTAAAGAACATAATCGAGTTCAAAATTTTCATCATTATTAGATCAATATCAATATCAATAACAATATCAAGATTGAAGACCAAGTTTACAAACAAGATCAAAATCGAGTTTAAGATTAAGATTAAAAGGAAGATAAAGATGAATATCATAAGATGAAGATTGAAATCATGATTACAATCAAGATCAACATCATGATCATGAACAAAATCAATATTAAATTAAGATTGCAAAATGATAAACATCAAATATGGATCATAATCAAGATCAACATCCTCATCATTAAAAGATCAAGATAAATATAAATATTAATATCAAGATTGAAAATCAATATTACCACCGAGATCAAAATCGAGTTTAAGATGAATATTAGGAGCAAGATAAAGATGAAGATTATAAGATTAAAAATGAAATCTGAGATCAAAACTGAGATCAAAATGAAGATGAAAATAATTATCAAGAATAAGATCAATGTTGTAATTAAGAATGAGAATAAGATTAATAACAATCAAAGATCATAATCGAGTTAAAAATTTTCATCATTATTAGATCAATATCAATATCAATATCAATAACAATATCAAGATTGAAGACCAAGTTTACAAACAAGATCAAAATCGAGTTTAAGATTAAGATTAAAATGAAGATAAAGATGAATATCATAAGATGAAGATTGAAATCATGATTACAATCAAGATCAACATCATGATCATGAACAAAATCAATATTAAATTAAGATTGCAAAATGATAAACATCAAATATGGATCATAATCAAGATCAACATCCTCATCATTAAAAGATCAAGATAAATATAAATATTAATATCAAGATTGAAAATCAATATTACCACGGAGATCAAAATCGAGTTTAAGATGAATATTAGGAGCAAGATAAAGATGAAGATTATAAGATTAAAAATGAAATCTGAGATCAAAACTGAGATCAAAATGAAGATGAAAATAATTATCAAGAATAAGATCAATGTTGTAATTAAGAATGAGAATAAGATTAATAACAATCAAAGATCATAATCGAGTTAAAAATTTTCATCATTATTAGATCAATATCAATATCAATAACAATATCAAGATTGAAGACCAAGTTTACAAACAAGATCAAAATCGAGTTTAAGATTAAGATTAAAAAGAAGATAAAGATAAACATCATAAGATGAAGTTTGAAATCATGATTAAAATGAAGATCAACATGATAATCATGAACAAAATCAATATTAAATTACGATTGCAAAATGATAAACATCAAATATGGATCATAATCAGGATCAACATCCTCATCATTAAAAGATCAAGATAAATATAAATATTAATATCAAGATTGAAAATCAATATTACCACATAGATCAAAATCGAGTTTAAGATGAATATTAGGAGCAAGATAAACTTGAAGATTATAAGATTAAAACTGAAATCTCAGATCAAAACTGAGATAAAAATGAAAATGAACATAATTATCAAGAATAAGATCAATGTTATAATTAAGAATGAGAATAAGATTAATAACAATTAAAGAACATAATCGAGTTAAAAATTTTCATCATTATTAGATCAATATCAATATCAGTAACAATATCAAGATTGAAGACCAAGTTTACAAACAAGATCAAAATCGAGTTTAAGATTAAGATTAAAAAGAAGATAAAGATGAATATCATAAGATGAAGATTGAAATCATGATTACAATCAATATCAACATCATGATCATGAACAAAATCAATATTAAATTAAGATTGCAAAATGATAAACATCAAATATGGATCATAATCAAGATCAACATCCTCATCATTAAAAGATCAAGATAAATATAAATATTAATATCAAGATTGAAAATCAATATTACCACGGAGATCAAAATCGAGTTTAAGATGAATATTAGGAGCAAGATAAAGATGAAGATTATAAGATTAAAAATGAAATCTGAGATCAAAACTGAGATCAAAATGAAGATGAAAATAATTATCAAGAATAAGATCAATGTTGTAATTAAGAATGAGAATAAGATTAATAACAATCAAAGATCATAATCGAGTTAAAAATTTTCATCATTATTAGATCAATATCAATATCAATAACAATATCAAGATTGAAGACCAAGTTTACAAACAAGATCAAAATCGAGTTTAAGATTAAGATTAAAAAGAAGATAAAGATAAATATCATAAGATTAAGTTTGAAATCATGATTAAAATGAAGATCAACATCATAATCATGAACAAAATCAATATTAAATTAAGATTGCAAAATGATAAACATCAAATATGGATCATAATCAGGATCAACATCCTCATCATTAAAAGATCAAGATAAATATAAATATTAATATCAAGATTGAAAATCAATATTACCACATAGATCAAAATCGAGTTTAAGATGAATATTAGGAGCAAGATAAACTTGAAGATTATAAGATTAAAACTGAAATCTGAGATCAAAACTGAGATAAAAATGAAAATGAACATAATTATCAAGAATAAGATCAATGTTATAATTAAGAATGAGAATAAGATTAATAAAAATTAAAGAAAATAATCGAGTTCAAAATTTTCATCATTATTAGATCAATATCAATATCAATAACAATATCAAGATTGAAGACCAAGTTTACAAACAAGATCAAAATCGAGTTTAAGATTAAGATTAAAAAGAAGATAAAGATGAATATCATAAGATGAAGATTGAAATCATGATTACAATCAAGATCAACATCATGATCATGAACAAAATCAATATTAAATTAAGATTGCAAAATGATAAACATCAAATATGGATCATAATCAAGATCAACATCCTCATCATTAAAAGATCAAGATAAATATAAATATTAATATCAAGATTGAAAATCAATATTACCACGGAGATCAAAATCGAGTTTAAGATGAATATTAGGAGCAAAATAAAGATGAAGATTATAAGATTAAAATTGAAATCTGAGATCAAAACTGAGATCAAAATGAAGATGAAAATGATTATCAAGAATAAGATCAATGTTGTAATTAAGAATGAGAATAAGATTAATAACAATTAAAGATCATAATCGAGTTAAAAATTTTTATCATTATTAGATCAATATCAATATCAATAACAATATCAAGATTGAAGACCAAGTTTACAAACAAGATCAAAATCGAGTTTAAGATTTAGATTAAAAAGAAGATAAAAATAAATATCATAAGATGAAGTTTGAAATCATGATTAAAATGAAGATCAACATCATAATCATGAACAAAATCAATATTATATTAAGATTGCAAAATGATAAACATCAAATATGGATCATAATCAGGATCAACATCCTCATCATTAAAAGATCAAGATAAATATAAATATTAATATCAAGATTGAAAATCAATATTACCACGGAGATCAAAATCGAGTTTAAGATGAATATTAGGAGCAAGATAAAGATGAAGATTATAAGATTAAAAATGAAATCTGAGATCAAAACTGAGATCAAAATGAAGATGAAAATAATTATCAAGAATAAGATCAATGTTGTAATTAAGAATGAGAATAAGATTAATAACAATCAAAGATCATAATCGAGTTAAAAATTTTCATCATTATTAGATCAATATCAATATCAATAACAATATCAAGATTGAAGACCAAGTTTACAAACAAGATCAAAATCGAGTTTAAGATTAAGATTAAAAAGAAGATAAAGATGAATATCATAAGATGAAGATTGAAATCATGATTACAATCAAGATCAACATCATGATCATGAACAAAATCAATATTAAATTAAGATTGCAAAATGATAAACATCAAATATGGATCATAATCAAGATCAACATCCTCATCATTAAAAGATCAAGATAAATATAAATATTAATATCAAGATTGAAAATCAATATTACCACAGAGATCAAAATCGAGTTTAAGATGAATATTAGGAGCAAGATAAAGATGAAGATTATAAGATTAAAAATGAAATCTGAGATCAAAACTGAGATCAAAATGAAGATGAAAATAATTATCAAGAATAAGATCAATGTTGTAATTAAGAATGAGAATAAGATTAATAACAATCAAAGATCATAATCGAGTTAAAAATTTTCATCATTATTAGATCAATATCAATATCAATAACAATAACAAGATTGAAGACCAAGTTTACAAACAAGATCAAAATCGAGTTTAAGATTAAGATTAAAAAGAAGATAAAGATGAATATCATAAGATGAAGATTGAAATCATGATTACAATCAAGATCAACATCATGATCATGAACAAAATCAATATTAAATTAAGATTGCAAAATGATAAACATCAAATATGGATCATAATCAAGATCAACATCCTCATCATTAAAAGATCAAGATAAATATAAATATTAATATCAAGATTGAAAATCAATATTACCACGGAGATCAAAATCGAGTTTAAGATGAATATTAGGAGCAAGATAAAGATGAAGATTATAAGATTAAAAATGAAATCTGAGATCAAAACTGAGATCAAAATGAAGATGAAAATAATTATCAAGAATAAGATCAATGTTGTAATTAAGAATGAGAATAAGATTAATAACAATCAAAGATCATAATCGAGTTAAAAATTTTCATCATTATTAGATCAATATCAATATCAATAACATTATCAAGATTGAAGACCAAGTTTACAAACAAGATCAAAATCGAGTTTAAGATTAAGATTAAAAAGAAGATAAAGATAAATATCATAAGATTAAGTTTGAAATCATGATTAAAATGAAGATCAACATCATAATCATGAACAAAATCAATATTAAATTAAGATTGCAAAATGATAAACATCAAATATGGATCATAATCAGGATCAACATCCTCATCATTAAAAGATCAAGATAAATATAAATATTAATATCAAGATTGAAAATCAATATTACCACATATATCAAAATCGAGTTTAAGATGAATATTAGGAGCAAGATAAACTTGAAGATTATAAGATTAAAACTGAAATCTGAGATCAAAACTGAGATAAAAATGAAAATGAACATAATTATCAAGAATAAGATCAATGTTATAATTATGAATGAGAATAAGATTAATAAAAATTAAAGAACATACTCGAGTTCAAAATTTTCATCATTATTAGATCAATATCAATATCAATAACAATATCAAGATTGAAGACCAAGTTTACAAACAAGATCAAAATCGAGTTTAAGATTAAGATTAAAAAGAAGATAAAGATGAATATCATAAGATGAAGATTGAAATCATGATTACAATCAAGATCAACATCATGATCATGAACAAAATCAATATTAAATTAAGATTGCAAAATGATAAACATCAAATATGGATCATAATCAAGATCAACATCCTCATCATTAAAAGATCAAGATAAATATAAATATTAATATCAAGATTGAAAATCAATATTACCACGGAGATCAAAATCGAGTTTAAGATGAATATTAGGAGCAAAATAAAGATAAAGATTATAAGATTAAAATTGAAATCTGAGATCAAAACTGAGATCAAAATGAAGATGAAAATGATTATCAAGAATAAGATCAATGTTGTAATTAAGATTGAGAATAAGATTAATAACAATCAAAGATCATAATCGAGTTAAAAATTTTCATCATTATTAGATCAATATCAATATCAATAACAATATCAAGATTGAAGACCAAGTTTACAAACAAGATCAAAATCGAGTTTAAGATTAAGATTAAAAAGAAGATAAAGATAAATATCATAAGATGAAGTTTGAAATCATGATTAAAATGAAGATCAACATCATAATCATGAACAAAATCAATATTAAATTAAGATTGCAAAATGATAAACATCAAATATGGATCATAATCAGGATCAACATCCTCATCATTAAAAGATCAAGATAAATATAAATATTAATATCAAGATTGAAAATCAATATTACCACATAGATCAAAATCGAGTTTAAGATGAATATTAGGAGCAAGATAAAGATGAAGATTATAAGATTAAAAATGAAATCTGAGATCAAAACTGAGATCAAAATGAAGATGAAAATAATTATCAAGAATAAGATCAATGTTGTAATTAAGAATGAGAATAAGATTAATAACAATCAAAGATCATAATCGAGTTAAAAATTTTCATCATTATTAGATCAATATCAATATCAATAACAATATCAAGATTGAAGACCAAGTTTACAAACAAGATCAAAATCGAGTTTAAGATTAAGATTAAAAAGAAGATAAAGATAAATATCATAAGATGAAGTTTGAAATCATGATTAAAATGAAGATCAACATCATAATCATGAACAAAATCAATATTAAATTAAGATTGCAAAATGATAAACATCAAATATGGATCATAATCAGGATCAACATCCTCATCATTAAAAGATCAAGATAAATATAAATATTAATATCAAGATTGAAAATCAATATTACCACGGAGATCAAAATCGAGTTTAAGATGAATATTAGGAGCAAGATAAAGATGAAGATTATAAGATTAAAAATGAAATCTGAGATCAAAACTGAGATAAAAATGAAAATGAACATAATTATCAAGAATAAGATCAATGTTATAATTAAGAATGAGAATAAGATTAATAACAATTAAAGAACATAATCGAGTTCAAAATTTTCATCATTATTAGATCAATATCAATATCAATAACAATATCAAGATTGAAGACCAAGTTTACAAACAAGATCAAAATCGAGTTTAAGATTAACATTAAAAAGAAGATAAAGATGAATATCATAAGATGAAGATTGAAATCATGATTACAATCAAGATCAACATCATGATCATGAACAAAATCAATATTAAATTAAGATTGCAAAATGATAAACATCAAATATGGATCATAATCAAGATCAACATCCTCATCATTAAAAGATCAATATAAATATAAATATTAATATCAAGATTGAAAATCAATATTACCACGGAGATCAAAATCGAGTTTAAGATGAATATTAGGAGCAAGATAAAGATGAAGATTATAAGATTAAAAATGAAATCTGAGATCAAAACTGAGATCAAAATGAAGATGAAAATAATTATCAAGAATAAGATCAATGTTGTAATTAAGAATGAGAATAAGATTAATAACAATCAAAGATCATAATCGAGTTAAAAATTTTCATCATTATTAGATCAATATCAATATCAATAACAATATCAAGATTGAAGACCAAGTTTACAAACAAGATCAAAATCGAGTTTAAGATTAAGATTAAAAAGAAGATAAAGATAAATATCATAAGATGAAGTTTGAAATCATGATTAAAATGAAGATCAACATCATAATCATGAACAAAATCAATATTAAATTAAGATTGCAAAATGATAAACATCAAATATGGATCATAATCAGGATCAACATCCTCATCATTAAAAGATCAAGATAAATATAAATATTAATATCAAGATTGAAAATCAATATTACCACATAGTGTTGGGGTATGCCCTTAAGGCTAATGTTTGAGGCCTTTGGGATTGTATAAGTATCATGTAATAAACTTTTTGAGTTTATAAAGGCATGGTTGTTATTCAGGTTGTTACCTTGTCTGCTGTAATAAGTGTACTTCTGAATAATGTCTCAAAGCTGTTCAGCTAGGCTGACAGGCTCTATGTCCTTAGTCGAGATATCTTGGTGATCATGAGACAGCCTTGATATGATTGAGACTAATAGGAGTGCTAATCTTATAGGATGCTTCGAGCATGGAATAAGATGTAGACTCATGGGTACATTGGATGTACTGGACAGACCCTACTCGGATATTCCATTGCTTGTCACAATGTGAATGATCCTTGTAAGCACTAAGTGGCACATGTCCTTTGACTTGAGATCACTTGTGTTTCTAAATGATGATTGTCATTGTTTTGAGGTAGTTCAATATCATTTGAAACATAATGATTATAGACTATCTTGGATGGTGAGCTTGAGTCAGGTTAGGGCACTTGTGATAGATAAAGGATTGCCGTCTCCTTGTTTAAGGAGTGTGATGTTCTAAAGGGCCCCCCTATATGAGATGATTGAGGAAGTGTATGGCCATACCCAGATGACTATGTTCATCTGATCTAATCATGCTCATCGTATTGGAGTTGCAGGCTTGACATGCTTGTCCAATAAGAACATCCAGTGGCAAAGGAATCATGTATGCCAAGTGAGTTGATTCACACTTATGCTATGGTTTGGGTGGAGTCTTGGAAGACTCTTTCCTTTATATCGGGAGACAGTGATGTGTTGCTAGATACCCCTCACTGATCGTGATAACGTAAGTTATCGTTACCGACATTTGAAGGAAACCCTTAGGGTCGCACAATATGATGATATGGCTTACTTGAGTCAGATCGTGTGGACTGAATTCTTTGGGTTCAGTTTAAAGGGGTTTTAATCTCTGATTGTAAGTGAGATCTGGTCTGATCATGTTTGATTGATTAGGGCTTGAGATCGGTAAGCTTCGATCGAGAGAGATGATGCCAGATCGGAGAGATCAGGGGCATCAGGAGATGAATGGTTAGATCATGAGCCTTGGGGTTCATTTTGGTCTAGACCTATTGGCTTGAGCTTTTTCGGTTTGGTTTATTGAACCGAATTGATTGGAACGTTTTAGATTGAACCGGTTCACAATTGTGAACGCATGGTTCAATGCTAAAATGCGTTTGGGTTGAGTTGAGCGCATGGACTTGATGAGCTTCCATTTATGGAATGTCATCAAGGGCCGGTTTCATTTTTCAATGCCAAAACGCATATGCGTTTGCTCCTTTCTCCTCAACGCATTCTTGGACTTTCGTGGGAGTGTGGTGTGGACGACGAGAAGGAGTGTGGTGCAAGAGAAGCTCTCGGCCAAGCTTGATCTCTCTTCATCCCTTTCCATTCGAATAGATTCCTTGGGTGACTTGCTAGCACAAGCGACACCAAGGAGTGAGCCAACTTCTTCTTGTGTGTGGCACACTTTGGAGGAGACCTAACTTGATCTCTTCTTCCAAGCCGAATTCCAAGTCCATGGCATTGGTATGATTTCTAGCTTCAAGTTGATCATATGTTTTCATATCCGATCTTGATTTGAAACCCTTTTTCCGCAAAGCTTGTTAGAATTGCAAGTTTAGGGTTTCTCCCCCTTAAAGTTAGGGGGTCTTTCAATTGGTATCAGAGCTAGGCTCTTGATATGATCGATATGATTGCTTTAAGTATTGGTGATCCATACATGTTGCGCTTACTTTTTCTTGGGGCATGCTTTGTTTTCATGAAGTTGCGCTTGTATCATATGTTCATGAAGTTGCGCTTGTATCATATGTTCATGAAGTTGCGCTTGTATCATATGTTCATGAAGTTGCGCTTGTATCATGATTAGATGAAGTATGCGCTCCCCCTTGAAGGGGACCCCCTAAAGTTTGCGCTCCCCCTTGAAGGGGACCCCCTTAGATCTAAGGGTTATCAACTTTGTTTGTATGTTTGCGCATGCTCTAAGTGTTTTACAAAACTTATATCTTGCGCGGTTGATTAGATCTAAGGTGCCACTACATTAAATCCTTAGATGGGTTGATGGGGTTGATGGCATCATCTAGTATAGATCAAGCTAGTCTGATCAGACCATCTGACAGCCAAGATGGGTCGACCAGATAGCACCTGTGCGCAAGCACGAGGTGGCTATAGGTTGACTGCATCAAAGGCGTGTAGCGAGGTCTGGTTGAGACAATTACTGAACACACTTGAGTTAGGCCCGGGGTCACACCCGCTTGCCAAAACTCATGAGGGTGGTTCAGCCCTTGGCGCATGCATGGTTGACCATTAGGTCAACTCGGGTCAGTTAGGACTCGGTGCATGCAAGGGGAAAAGATCTAACTAGATGGATGAGTGGATCCCTATCAATGGACCATTGTAAGGTTGTAGGGCTCATAAGGAAATTAAAATGGATGCCATGGGGTTTTTCAAAAACTTTTAATTTCAAGATGATTGGATCACATGTTGATTGAACCATATGCTTGTCTATTTAGTCTTATGTGGGTTGCCCTATTGTGTGCTGTGCTGGGGCCTGCGTGCCTGGGTTTAAATTGTAAATTAATTTGTGATCTGCGAATCACATTGTTTTAATTTATGAAATGTAGTTGACCTGCGTGTCAACCTTGTCTAGATAGATCAAATGTATTTGATTAGACAAGAGCAAAGGCACACATCCTAGAGGGGCAGTCTCCTGGTGGCGCACCTGAGGTGCTCTTGGCGCTAGGGCCCTAGGTTGGACCAGATGAGATGCCAAAGAGCTCAAGTGAATACTTAAGTAAAATTAAGGTCTTACTAGGGTTCATGGGCTTTTACCACATAAGATCATGCTTTCTACTTATTGCTAATAATTAGAATTGCATGTTTAAGTTTATCTTCTGCTATAGCCATAGAACATGCCTGATAGTAAGAAGATAAAAGACCGTTAAAATCCAAACGCTAACATATCAAGCTCGATAAGCCTTCTGACGCGAAACCTCACCTTTCTGATTATCGTTGGAGCCGTGTTGAACCCACTCAGTGGGCACGTCCATCTATCTTCAGACGGTGCTGGATTTCACCTGCGTGTTACAGAGTTGGGATTTATCCCCTCTCGTTGCTCAGCATAACACGTGGTGGTCCAGGGAGTAGGTCGGGTCAGCTTGACCATGTAGACTACATATGTGGCGCATATGGTAGCACATGGAGGCAGCCATCTCTGGGATCAGAGACTGTGTTGTACCAACTCAGTTGGCACAGTCTGCTGGATTGCCAAGATGAAGGGGAATCGCACGGGTTGGCGATTGGCTGGGACAGCCTACCAGAAATTAGTGCTTGTCATCTCTGTGCATCTTATCTCGCCTGAGCGGGACGCGGAGACCAAGTATGAAATCTGGATCCCATCTCACTAAAAGAGTGTTACTCTTTCGGACTGTTTACTGGATTTTTCAGTCAGACAAAATAGTGAGAAAAGAATCTTTCTTAAGTCCTAGATTGATTCTGAACATTGATACTGACCTTGCTGTTCTTGCTTGTTGTAGATTCCTGCAGCAACGAACACCATGAGCTTCAATGTGCGATCCCTACTGGAAAGGGAGAAGTTTGCTGGGCCGAACTTCTCTGACTGGTTTGGACACCTTAAGATCGTTCTTAAGGCAGAGAGGAAACTGTATGTCCTCGAGACGGCGATACCGCCGCAGCCCGCTGCGAACGCCGCAAGGGCGGTTCGTGAAGCCTTTGATAAGCATGTCAATGATAGCATTGATGTCGCTTGCCTGATGCTAGCGTCTATGACGCCACCGCTGCAGCGTCAGCATGAGGATATGTCCGCTATAGAAATTATAGCGAACCTCAAGATGCTGTATGCTGCACAGGCGAGGACTGAACGCTATAATCTGACGAAGCTCTTCTTTCAGAGCAAACTGGCTGAGGGGAGCCCAGTGGGAGCTCACGTGCTCAAGATGATTGGGCACAAGGAGGCTCTGGAGAAACTGGGGCATACCATCAACCAGGAGCTTGCTGTGGATATTATTCTGCAGTCTCTCCCGCCTTCTTTCGATGCGTTCATCATTAACTTTAATATGAACAAAATCGATTGTACGCCGGCAGAGCTGCTGAATATGCTCTTGACTACTGAGGAAACTCTGAAGGGTAAGCCTTCAACCTCTGTCTTGATGTTTCCTTCTAGGAACAAGAAGAAGGGGAAGAAGGGCAAGGCCCCTGTCAAGAATTACAGCAAGGCCCTGAAACAGAAGGTGAAGCGGTCGAAGGACAACAGGTGTTTCCACTGTGGCCAGCTGGGTCACTGGAAAAAGGACTGTAAAGCGCTCCAAGGAGATAAGAGGGGAAGCATCGCTTCTGGCTCAGGTATATATGTGACTGAGGTCATGTTATCTTCTTCTTCTATATCATGGGTGTTGGACACTGCATGTGGAGTTCACATTTGTTCAAATGTGCAGGAACTCAAGAGAAGAAGGCAGGTGGGACAGCATGAAGTAGACCTACGCGTTGGAAACGGGGCACGGGTTGCTGCTGTTGCTGTAGGGGACTATTTCATTACTTTACCATCTGGCATTGTATTAGAATTAAACAATTGTTATTTTGTACCAAGTATTACCAAGAATATTATCTCTATTCCTGCTCTTGTCAGGAAAGGATTTGCCTTTGAATGCAAGATTTCAAAGTGTGTTTTATCTTATGATAATATTGTGTATGCAACTGGTTCGATTAACAATGGGTTATTCATGTTGGACATGGAATATTCTATACAAAACATTGATAATAAGAAAGCCAAGTATGCTGATGACAGCACCTTGCTATGGCATAGTCGTTTAGGCCATATAAACGAGAAGCGCATTAAGCGGTTGCATGATCATGGACTGCTGGGATCATTCTCCTATGGGGAGATTGATACATGCAAAGCTTGTCTGATGGGTAAAATGACGAAGTCACCTTTTTCAAACAAAGGTCAAAGGACTTCAGGTTTACTGGACCTTATACACAGTGATGTGTGTGGGCCTTTTAGTAAACATGCCAGAGGTGGCTATCAGTACTTCATTACCTTTACTGATGATTTCAGTAGGTATGGGTATGTCTATCTGATGAGACATAAAAGTGAATCTTTTGACAAGTTCAAAGAGTTCAAAAATGAAGTACAAAATCAGCTAGGCCGAAATATCAAAGCACTTCGTTCTGATCGAGGTGGTGAATACCTGAGTCATGCATTTACTGACTATCTGAAAGAGTGTGGGATTATCTCACAGCTCACTCCGCCAGGAACACCGCAATGGAATGGTGTGTCCGAGAGGAGAAATAGAACGTTACTTGATATGGTTCGTTCTATGATGAGTCAAGCTACTCTTCCATATTCCTTTTGGGGTTTTGCACTGGAAACAGCTGCAAAGGTACTAAACCGAGTGCCATCCAAGGCAGTTTCAAAGACGCCATATGAACTATGGTATGGGAAACAGCCTAGCTTGACATTTATCAGGATCTGGGGTTGCGAGGCTTATGTCAAAAAGCTCGCCTCTGGGAAACTAGAGAGCAGATCTGATAAATGCATCTTTGTCGGTTACCCTAAGGAGACTAAGGGTTATTATTTCTACGATCCCAAGGAGAACAAGGTATTTGTTGCTCGGACGGCCATATTTCTTGAGAAGGAATTTCTTCTGCAAGAGGCCAGTGGGAGAGAAATAAAGCTGGATGAGAATCCAGAGGAAGGACAAAGTAGTCAAGCACAGTTGGATGAGCCTGAGCCGGTAGATCAGGTTATTGAACAACCTGAGGCTCAGATATCACGGGAACCGCGAAGATCGGGAAGGATCCGTCAACAGCCTGAGCGCTATGACGGAGTCTACATCATTGATAATGATGAACCCCTCACTTATGCGGATGCGGTCAGTGGACCAGAGTCAGCTAGATGGCTTGAAGCTATGCGAGCCGAGATGGACTCCATGTCAGATAACCAAGTCTGGGATTTGGTTGATCCGCCTCCGGGAGTAATCCCTATAGGCTGTAAATGGATCTTCAAGAAGAAGATTGACATGGATGGTAACGTGGTTACCTATAAAGGCAGGCTAGTTGCGAAAGGTTTCAAACAAATCTACGGGATAGATTATGATGAAACTTTCTCACCTGTAGCCATGTTTAAGTCTATTCGGATTCTTTTCGCAATAGCAGCATATTACGATTATGAGATCTGGCAGATGGATGTGAAAACAGCTTTCCTCAATGGAAATCTGGATGAGGATGTGTATATGACACAACCGGAAGGTTTCACTAATCCAGCAGATCGTCATAAGATATGCAAGTTAAAGAAGTCCATTTATGGACTTAAACAAGCATCTAGGAGCTGGAATATTCGTTTTGATGAATCAATCTCTGAGTTTGGTTTCATCAAGAACGAGGATGACCCGTGTGTATATAAGAGGTTTAGTGGGAGCGTGATTACATTCCTAATCCTCTACGTCGATGATATCTTGATCATTGGAAACGATATTCCTGAACTGCATGCTGTTAAGGCATGGTTAGGAAAATATTTCCAGATGAAAGATTTAGGAGAAGCAGCCTATATATTAGGTGTGAAGATCTACAGGGATAGATCTAAGAGGCTTCTCGGGCTGTGCCAGAGTACTTACATCGATAAGGTCCTGGAGAGATTCCATTTAGAGAATTCTAAACGTGGATATCTTCCAGTCAGACATGGTCTGAATCTTTCAAAGAGTCAGTGTCCACAAACACAGACTGAGAAAGATGAAATGGACAATACGCCTTATGCTTCGGCTATTGGGTCCATTATGTATGCGATGTTGTGTACTCGCCCAGACGTCGCTTACGGGTTAAGCGTGACCAGTCGATTCCAAAGTAATCCAGGTTTGGCGCACTGGATTGCGGTCAAGAACATTTTAAAATATCTGCGGAGGACCAAAGATATGTTCTTGATATATGGTGGTCAGGAAGAACTCAGTATAGAGGGATATACTGACGCTTCGTTCCAGTCGGACCAGGATGATTTCCGATCGCAATCAGGCTATGTTTTTAGCTTGAATGGTGGAGCAGTGGTGTGGAAAAGTTTCAAACAGTCAACTGTTGCTGATTCCACAACAGAAGCCGAGTATGTTGCAGCCTCGGAAGCATCTAAGGAGGCAGTGTGGATTCGTAAGTTCGTGAGAGAACTTGGTGTCGTTCCTTCGAGTGCAGATCCTTTGGTTATCTTCTGTGATAACACTGGAGCCATCGCACAAGCAAAGGAACCGCGGTCGCACCAGAAGTCCAAGCACATACAGAGACGGTTTCACTTGATCCGGGAGATCATTGATCGTGGCGAGATCAAAATATGCAAGGTTCATACAGATGACAATCTGGCAGACCCGCTTACCAAGCCTCTGGCGCAGCAGAAGCATGAGAAGCACTGTAATAATATGGGTTTGAGATTTCTCAACCATTAGATTAAGTGCAAGTGGGAGATTGTTGGGGTATGCCCTTAAGGCTAATGTTTGAGGCCTTTGGGATTGTATAAGTATCATGTAATAAACTTTTTGAGTTTATAAAGGCATGGTTGTTATTCAGGTTGTTACCTTGTCTGCTGTAATAAGTGTACTTCTGAATAATGTCTCAAAGCTGTTCAGCTAGGCTGACAGGCTCTATGTCCTTAGTCGAGATATCTTGGTGATCATGAGACAGCCTTGATATGATTGAGACTAATAGGAGTGCTAATCTTATAGGATGCTTCGAGCATGGAATAAGATGTAGACTCATGGGTACATTGGATGTACTGGACAGACCCTACTCGGATATTCCATTGCTTGTCACAATGTGAATGATCCTTGTAAGCACTAAGTGGCACATGTCCTTTGACTTGAGATCACTTGTGTTTCTAAATGATGATTGTCATTGTTTTGAGGTAGTTCAATATCATTTGAAACATAATGATTATAGACTATCTTGGATGGTGAGCTTGAGTCAGGTTAGGGCACTTGTGATAGATAAAGGATTGCCGTCTCCTTGTTTAAGGAGTGTGATGTTCTAAAGGGCCCCCCTATATGAGATGATTGAGGAAGTGTATGGCCATACCCAGATGACTATGTTCATCTGATCTAATCATGCTCATCGTATTGGAGTTGCAGGCTTGACATGCTTGTCCAATAAGAACATCCAGTGGCAAAGGAATCATGTATGCCAAGTGAGTTGATTCACACTTATGCTATGGTTTGGGTGGAGTCTTGGAAGACTCTTTCCTTTATATCGGGAGACAGTGATGTGTTGCTAGATACCCCTCACTGATCGTGATAACGTAAGTTATCGTTACCGACATTTGAAGGAAACCCTTAGGGTCGCACAATATGATGATATGGCTTACTTGAGTCAGATCGTGTGGACTGAATTCTTTGGGTTCAGTTTAAAGGGGTTTTAATCTCTGATTGTAAGTGAGATCTGGTCTGATCATGTTTGATTGATTAGGGCTTGAGATCGGTAAGCTTCGATCGAGAGAGATGATGCCAGATCGGAGAGATCAGGGGCATCAGGAGATGAATGGTTAGATCATGAGCCTTGGGGTTCATTTTGGTCTAGACCTATTGGCTTGAGCTTTTTCGGTTTGGTTTATTGAACCGAATTGATTGGAACGTTTTAGATTGAACCGGTTCACAATTGTGAACGCATGGTTCAATGCTAAAATGCGTTTGGGTTGAGTTGAGCGCATGGACTTGATGAGCTTCCATTTATGGAATGTCATCAAGGGCCGGTTTCATTTTTCAATGCCAAAACGCATATGCGTTTGCTCCTTTCTCCTCAACGCATTCTTGGACTTTCGTGGGAGTGTGGTGTGGACGACGAGAAGGAGTGTGGTGCAAGAGAAGCTCTCGGCCAAGCTTGATCTCTCTTCATCCCTTTCCATTCGAATAGATTCCTTGGGTGACTTGCTAGCACAAGCGACACCAAGGAGTGAGCCAACTTCTTCTTGTGTGTGGCACACTTTGGAGGAGACCTAACTTGATCTCTTCTTCCAAGCCGAATTCCAAGTCCATGGCATTGGTATGATTTCTAGCTTCAAGTTGATCATATGTTTTCATATCCGATCTTGATTTGAAACCCTTTTTCCGCAAAGCTTGTTAGAATTGCAAGTTTAGGGTTTCTCCCCCTTAAAGTTAGGGGGTCTTTCACATAGATCAAAATCGAGTTTAAGATGAATATTAGGAGCAAGATAAAGATGAAGATTATAAGATTAAAAATGAAATCTGAGATCAAAACTGAGATCAAAATGAAGATGAAAATAATTATCAAGAATAAGATCAATGTTGTAATTAAGAATGAGAATAAGATTAATAACAATCAAAGATCATAATCGAGTTAAAAATTTTCATCATTATTAGATCAATATCAATATCAATAACAATATCAAGATTGAAGACCAAGTTTACAAACAAGATCAAAATCGAGTTTAAGATTAAGATTAAAAAGAAGATAAAGATAAATATCATAAGATGAAGTTTGAAATCATGATTAAAATGAAGATCAACATCATAATCATGAACAAAATCAATATTAAATTAAGATTGCAAAATGATAAACATCAAATATGGATCATAATCAGGATCAACATCCTCATCATTAAAAGATCAAGATAAATATAAATATTAATATCAAGATTGAAAATCAATATTACCACATAGATCAAAATCGAGTTTAAGATGAATATTAGGAGCAAGATAAAGATGAAGATTATAAGATTAAAAATGAAATCTGAGATCAAAACTGAGATCAAAATGAAGATGAAAATAATTATCAAGAATAAGATCAATGTTGTAATTAAGAATGAGAATAAGATTAATAACAATCAAAGATCATAATCGAGTTAAAAATTTTCATCATTATTAGATCAATATCAATATCAATAACAATATCAAGATTGAAGACCAAGTTTACAAACAAGATCAAAATCGAGTTTAAGATTAAGATTAAAAAGAAGATAAAGATAAATATCATAAGATGAAGTTTGAAATCATGATTAAAATGAAGATCAACATCATAATCATGAACAAAATCAATATTAAATTAAGATTGCAAAATGATAAACATCAAATATGGATCATAATCAGGATCAACATCCTCATCATTAAAAGATCAAGATAAATATAAATATTAATATCAAGATTGAAAATCAATATTACCACGGAGATCAAAATCGAGTTTAAGATGAATATTAGGAGCAAGATAAACTTGAAGATTATAAGATTAAAACTGAAATCTGAGATCAAAACTGAGATAAAAATGAAAATGAACATAATTATCAAGAATAAGATCAATGTTATAATTAAGAATGAGAATAAGATTAATAACAATTAAAGAACATAATCGAGTTCAAAATTTTCATCATTATTAGATCAATATCAATATCAATAACAATATCAAGATTGAAGACCAAGTTTACAAACAAGATCAAAATCGAGTTTAAGATTAAGATTAAAAAGAAGATAAAGATGAATATCATAAGATGAAGATTGAAATCATGATTACAATCAAGATCAACATCATGATCATGAACAAAATCAATATTAAATTAAGATTGCAAAATGATAAACATCAAATATGGATCATAATCAAGATCAACATCCTCATCATTAAAAGATCAAGATAAATATAAATATTAATATCAAGATTGAAAATCAATATTACCACATAGATCAAAATCGAGTTTAAGATGAATATTAGGAGCAAGATAAAGATGAAGATTATAAGATTAAAAATGAAATCTGAGATCAAAACTGAGATCAAAATGAAGATGAAAATAATTATCAAGAATAAGATCAATGTTGTAATTAAGAATGAGAATAAGATTAATAACAATTAAAGATCATAATCGAGTTAAAAATTTTCATCATTATTAGATCAATATCAATATCAATAACAATATCAAGATTGAAGACCAAGTTTACAAACAAGATCAAAATCGAGTTTAAGATTTAGATTAAAAAGAAGATAAAAATAAATATCATAAGATGAAGTTTGAAATCATGATTAAAATGAAGATCAACATCATAATCATGAACAAAATCAATATTATATTAAGATTGCAAAATGATAAACATCAAATATGGATCATAATCAGGATCAACATCCTCATCATTAAAAGATCAAGATAAATATAAATATTAATATCAAGATTGAAAATCAATATTACCACGGAGATCAAAATCGAGTTTAAGATGAATATTAGGAGCAAGATAAAGATGAAGATTATAAGATTAAAAATGAAATCTGAGATCAAAACTGAGATCAAAATGAAGATGAAAATAATTATCAAGAATAAGATCAATGTTGTAATTAAGAATGAGAATAAGATTAATAACAATCAAAGATCATAATCGAGTTAAAAATTTTCATCATTATTAGATCAATATCAATATCAAGATTGAAGACCAAGTTTACAAACAAGATCAAAATCGAGTTTAAGATTAAGATTAAAAAGAAGATAAAGATGAATATCATAAGATGAAGATTGAAATCATGATTACAATCAAGATCAACATCATGATCATGAACAAAATCAATATTAAATTAAGATTGCAAAATGATAAACATCAAATATGGATCATAATCAAGATCAACATCCTCATCATTAAAAGATCAAGATAAATATAAATATTAATATCAAGATTGAAAATCAATATTACCACAGAGATCAAAATCGAGTTTAAGATGAATATTAGGAGCAAGATAAAGATGAAGATTATAAGATTAAAAATGAAATCTGAGATCAAAACTGAGATCAAAATGAAGATGAAAATAATTATCAAGAATAAGATCAATGTTGTAATTAAGAATGAGAATAAGATTAATAACAATCAAAGATCATAATCGAGTTAAAAATTTTCATCATTATTAGATCAATATCAATATCAATAACAATATCAAGATTGAAGACCAAGTTTACAAACAAGATCAAAATCGAGTTTAAGATTAAGATTAAAAAGAAGATAAAGATAAACATCATAAGATGAAGTTTGAAATCTTGATTAAAATGAAGATCAACATGATAATCATGAACAAAATCAATATTAAATTACGATTGCAAAATGATAAACATCAAATATGGATCATAATCAGGATCAACATCCTCATCATTAAAAGATCAAGATAAATATAAATATTAATATCAAGATTGAAAATCAATATTACCACATAGATCAAAATCGAGTTTAAGATGAATATTAGGAGCAAGATAAACTTGAAGATTATAAGATTAAAACTGAAATCTGAGATCAAAACTGAGATAAAAATGAAAATGAACATAATTATCAAGAATAAGATCAATGTTATAATTAAGAATGAGAATAAGATTAATAACAATTAAAGAACATAATCGAGTTCAAAATTTTCATCATTATTAGATCAATATCAATATCAATAACAATATCAAGATTGAAGACCAAGTTTACAAACAAGATCAAAATCGAGTTTAAGATTAAGATTAAAAAGAAGATAAAGATGAATATCATAAGATGAAGATTGAAATCATGATTACAATCAATATCAACATCATTATCATGAACAAAATCAATATTAAATTAAGATGGCAAAATGATAAACATCAAATATGGATCATAATCAAGATCAACATCCTCATCATTAAAAGATCAAGATAAATATAAATATTAATATCAAGATTGAAAATCAATATTACCACGGAGATCAAAATCGAGTTTAAGATGAATATTAGGAGCAAGATAAAGATGAAGATTATAAGATTAAAAATGAAATCTAAGATCAAAACTGAGATCAAAATGAAGATGAAAATAATTATCAAGAATAAGATCAATGTTGTAATTAAGAATGAGAATAAGATTAATAACAATCAAAGATCATAATCGAGTTAAAAATTTTCATCATTATTAGATCAATATCAATATCAATAACAATATCAAGATTGAAGACCAAGTTTACAAACAAGATCAAAATCGAGTTTAAGATTAAGATTAAAAAGAAGATAAAGATAAATATCATAAGATGAAGTTTGAAATCATGATTAAAATGAAGATCAACATCATAATCATGAACAAAATCAATATTAAATTAAGATTGCAAAATGATAAACATCAAATATGGATCATAATCAGGATCAACATCCTCATCATTAAAAGATCAAGATAAATATAAATATTAATATCAAGATTGAAAATCAATATTACCACATAGATCAAAATCGAGTTTAAGATGAATATTAGGAGCAAGATAAACTTGAAGATTATAAGATTAAAACTGAAATCTGAGATCAAAACTGAGATAAAAATGAAAATGAACATAATTATCAAGAATAAGATCAATGTTATAATTAAGAATGAGAATAAGATTAATAACAATTAAAGAACATAATCGAGTTCAAAATTTTCATCATTATTAGATCAATATCAATATCAATAACAATATCAAGATTGAAGACCAAGTTTACAAACAAGATCAAAATCGAGTTTAAGATTAAGATTAAAAAGAAGATAAAGATGAATATCATAAGATGAAGATTGAAATCATGATTACAATCAAGATCAACATCATGATCATGAACAAAATCAATATTAAATTAAGATTGCAAAATGATAAACATCAAATATGGATCATAATCAAGATCAACATCCTCATCATTAAAAGATCAAGATAAATATAAATATTAATATCAAGATTGAAAATCAATATTACCATGGAGATCAAAATCGAGTTTAAGATGAATATTAGGAGCAAGATAAAGATGAAGATTATAAGATTAAAAATGAAATCTGAGATCAAAACTGAGATCAAAATGAAGATGAAAATAATTATCAAGAATAAGATCAATGTTGTAATTAAGAATGAGAATAAGATTAATAACAATCAAAGATCATAATCGAGTTAAAAATTTTCATCATTATTAGATCAATATCAATATCAATAACAATATCAAGATTGAAGACCAAGTTTACAAACAAGATCAAAATCGAGTTTAAGATTAAGATTAAAAAGAAGATAAAGATAAATATCATAAGATGAAGTTTGAAATCATGATTAAAATGAAGATCAACATCATAATCATGAACAAAATCAATATTAAATTAAGATTGCAAAATGATAAACATCAAATATGGATCATAATCAGGATCAACATCCTCATCATTAAAAGATCAAGATAAATATAAATATTAATATCAAGATTGAAAATCAATATTACCACATAGATCAAAATCGAGTTTAAGATGAATATTAGGAGCAAGATAAACTTGAAGATTATAAGATTAAAACTGAAATCTGAGATCAAAACTGAGATAAAAATGAAAATGAACATAATTATCAAGAATAAGATCAATGTTATAATTAAGAATGAGAATAAGATTAATAACAATTAAAGAACATAATCGAGTTCAAAATTTTCATCATTATTAGATCAATATCAATATCAATAACAATATCAAGATTGAAGACCAAGTTTACAAACAAGATCAAAATCGAGTTTAAGATTAAGATTAAAAAGAAGATAAAGATGAATATCATAAGATGAAGATTGAAATCATGATTACAATCAAGATCAACATCATGATCATGAACAAAATCAATATTAAATTAAGATTGCAAAATGATAAACATCAAATATGGATCATAATCAAGATCAACATCCTCATCATTAAAAGATCAAGATAAATATAAATATTAATATCAAGATTGAAAATCAATATTACCAAGGAGATCAAAATCGAGTTTAAGATGAATATTAGGAGCAAGATAAAGATGAAGATTATAAGATTAAAAATGAAATCTGAGATCAAAACTGAGATCAAAATGAAGATGAAAATAATTATCAAGAATAAGATCAATGTTGTAATTAAGAATGAGAATAAGATTAATAATAATCAAAGATCATAATCGAGTTAAAAATTTTCATCATTATTAGATCAATATCAATATCAATAACAATATCAAGATTGAAGACCAAGTTTACAAACAAGATCAAAATCGAGTTTAAGATTAAGATTAAAAAGAAAATAAAGATAAATATCATAAGATGAAGTTTGAAATCATGATTAAAATGAAGATCAACATCATAATCATGAACAAAATCAATATTAAATTAAGATTGCAAAATGATAAACATCAAATATGGATCATAATCAGGATCAACATCCTCATCATCAAAAGATCAAGATAAATATAAATATTAATATCAAGATTGAAAATCAATATTACCACATAGATCAAAATCGAGTTTAAGATGAATATTAGGAGCAAGATAAACTTGAAGATTATAAGATTAAAACTGAAATCTGAGATCAAAACTGAGATAAAAATGAAGATGAACATAATTATCCAGAATAAGATCAATGTTATAATTAAGAATGAGAATAAGATTAATAACAATTAAAGAACATAATCGAGTTCAAAATTTTCATCATTATTAGATCAATATCAATATCAATAACAATATCAAGATTGAAGACCAAGTTTACAAACAAGATCAAAATCGAGTTTAAGATTAAGATTAAAAAGAAGATAAAGATGAATATCATAAGATGAAGATTGAAATATGATTACAATCAAGATCAACATCATGATCATGAACAAAATCAATATTAAATTAAGATTTCAAAATGATAAACATCAAATATGGATCATAATCAAGATCAACATCCTCATCATTAAAAGATCAAGATAAATATAAATATTAATATCAAGATTGAAAATCAATATTACCAAGGAGATCAAAATCGAGTTTAAGATGAATATTAGGAGCAAGATAAAGATGAAGATTATAAGATTAAAAATGAAATCTGAGATCAAAACTGAGATCAAAATGAAGATGAAAATAATTATCAAGAATAAGATCAATGTTGTAATTAAGAATGAGAATAAGATTAATAACAATCAAAGATCATAATCGAGTTAAAAATTTTCATCATTATTAGATCAATATCAATATCAATAACAATATCAAGATTGAAGACCAAGTTTACAAACAAGATCAAAATCGAGTTTAAGATTAAGATTAAAAAGAAAATAAAGATAAATATCATAAGATGAAGTTTGAAATCATGATTAAAATGAAGATCAACATCATAATCATGAACAAAATCAATATTAAATTAAGATTGCAAAATGATAAACATCAAATATGGATCATAATCAGGATCAACATCCTCATCATCAAAAGATCAAGATAAATATAAATATTAATATCAAGATTGAAAATCAATATTACCACATAGATCAAAATCGAGTTTAAGATGAATATTAGGAGTGATGGAACCCTTTCAGGAGGGGAGCGCAAAACCTATTGTGAGAAGAACCCCTTTCATGAGGGGGGCGCAAGTCATATGTTTCTTTCTCATAGCAGCGGAATTAGGGTTTCCACATAAGATCGCATTCTATACTTTCATATAATCAACTTGAATAACAAGTGAGAGATTCATTACCATGGCCATGGGAAGGTGCGGCTTGGAAGAAGAAAGATCGAAGGGATCTTCTCCAAAGAAATCACACACAAGGGATGAAAGCTTCCTCCTTGCGCAACTCTTGTGCTAGCAAGATTGCCAAGCTTTTCCAACCGTGTGTTGGAGATTAGATGAAAAGGGCTTCCTTCTTTTCGAGAGCTCTTCTTCCTTGGCGCAAGAACGATGCCTTCCACACGAGCAAGCCGTTCCAAAACCACGTCCAAGAAGCAAAACCGAAAAACATTAGAGAGACATCAAGCCATGAACGCATATGCGTTATGCTTTTGGAACTTTCCAAAATTGGCAACGATTAAGAGTTGGCGTTCACGTTTCCATGAACCAAACGCAACCTCTTCTCCCTCTTGAACCAAGCGCTCAACCCATGAGCCGGTTCAATATCCTTGGTTCAATAGCGAAACCAAATCAGCCCATAAATTAAGTCTAGATCAAATTAGACCCCAAGGTCCTAGATCTGACCATTCATCATCTGACGCTTCTGATCGCATCGATCTAGCATCATCTCTCTCGATCGAAGCTTACCGATCTAAAGCTCTAATCAATCAAACATGATCAGACCAGATCTCACTTACAATCAGAGATTAAATCTCTTTAAACTGAACCAAAACAATTCAGTCCACACGATCTGACTTAAGGAAGCCATATCACCAAATTGTGCGACCCTGAGGGTTTCCTTTAAATGTCGGTAACGATAACTTACGTTATCACGATCAGTGAGGGGTATCTAGCAACACATCACTGTCTCCCGATATAAAGGAAAGAGTCTTCCAAGACTACTCCCAAACCATAGCACAAGTGTGACTCAATTCACAAGGCATACATGTGTCCTTTGCCACTGGATGTTCTTATTGGACAAGCGGGTCAAGCTTGTAACTCCAATACGATGAGCATGATTAGATCAGATGCACATAGTCATCTGGGTATGGCCATACACTATCTCAATCATCTCATATAGGGGGGGCCCTTAGAACACTACACTCCTTAAACAAGGAGACGGCAATCCTATGTCTATCACTAGTGCCCTAACCTGATTCAAGCTCACCATCCAAGATAGTCTATAATCATTATGTTTCAAATGATATTGAACTACCTCAAGACAATGACAATCATCATTCAGAAACACAAGTGATCTCAAGTCAGAGGACATGTGCCACTTGCTGCTTACAAGGATCATTCACATTGTGACAAGCAATGGAATATCCCAGTAGGGTCTGTCCAGTACATCCAATGTACCCATGAGTCTACGTCTTATTCCATGCTCGAAGCATCCTATAAGATTAGCACTCATATTAGTCTCAATCATATCAAGGCTGTCTCATGTTCACCAAGATATCTCGACTAAGGACATATAGCCTGTCAGCCTAGCTGAACAGCTTTGAGACAGTATTCAGAAGTACACTTATTACAGCAGACAAGGTAACAACCTGAATAATAACCATGCCTTTATAAACTTAAGAGTTTATTACATGATACTAATACAATCCCAAGGCCTCAAACATTAGCCTTAAGGGCATACCCCAACAATCTCCCACTTGCACTTAATCTAATGGTTGAGAAATCTCAAACCCATATTATTACAGTGCTTCACATGCTTCTGCTGCGCCAGAGGCTTGGTAAGTGGGTCTGCCAGATTGTCATCTGTATGAACCTTGCATATTTTGATCTCGCCTCGATCAATGATCTCCCGGATCAAGTGAAACCGTCTCTGTATGTGCTTGGACTTCTGGTGCGACCGCGGTTCCTTTGCTTGTGCGATGGCTCCAGTGTTATCACAGAAGATAACCAAAGGATCTGCACTCGAAGGAACGACACCAAGTTCTCTCACGAACTTACGAATCCACACTGCCTCCTTAGATGCTTCCGAGGCTGCAACATACTCGGCTTCTGTTGTGGAATCAGCAACAGTTGACTGTTTGAAACTCTTCCACACCACTGCTCCACCATTCAAGCTAAAAACATAGCCTGATTGCGATCGGAAATCATCCTGGTCCGACTGGAACGAAGCGTCAGTATATCCCTCTATACTGAGTTCTTCCTGACCACCATATATCAAGAACATATCTTTGGTCCTCCGCAGATATTTTAAAATGTTCTTGACCGCAATCCAGTGCGCCAAACCTGGATTACTTTGGAATCGACTGGTCACGCTTAACCCGTAAGCGACGTCTGGGCGAGTACACAACATCGCATACATAATGGACCCAATAGCCGAAGCATAAGGCGTATTGTCCATTTCATCTTTCTCAGTCTGTGTTTGTGGACACTGACTCTTCGAAAGATTCAGACCATGTCTGACTGGAAGATATCCACGTTTAGAATTCTCTAAATGGAATCTCTCCAGGACCTTATCGATGTAAGTACTCTGGCACAGCCCGAGAAGCCTTTTAGATCTATCCCTGTAGATCTTCACACCTAGTACATAGGCTGCTTCTCCTAAATCTTTCATCTGGAAACATTTTCCTAACCATGCCTTAACAGCATGCAATTCAGGAATATCATTTCCAATGATTAAGATATCATCGACGTAGAGGATTAGGAATGTAATTACGCTCCCACTAAACCTCTTATATACACACGGGTCATCTTCGTTCTTGATGAAACCAAACTCAGAGATTGATTCATCAAAACGAATATTCCAGCTTCTTGATGCTTGTTTAAGTCCATATATGGACTTCTTTAACTTGCATATTTTATGACGATCTGCTGGATTGTTGAAACCTTCCGGTTGTGTCATATACACATCCTCATCCAGATTTCCATTAAGGAAAGCTGTTTTCACATCCATCTGCCAGATCTCATAATCGTAATATGCAGCTATCGCGAAAAGAATCCGAATAGACTTAAACATGGCTACAGGAGAGAAAGTTTCATCATAATCTATCCCGTAGATTTGTTTGAAACCTTTCGCAACTAGCCTGCCTTTATAGGTAACCACGTTACCATCCATGTCAATCTTCTTCTTGAAGATCCATTTACAGCCTATAGGGATTACTCCCGGAGGCGGATCAACCAAATCCCAGACTTGGTTATCTGACATGGAGTCCATCTCGGCTCGCATAGCATCAAGCCATCTAGCTGACTCCGGTCCACTGACCGCATCCGCATAAGTTAGGGGTTCATCATTATCAATGATGTAGACTCCGTCATAGCGCTCAGGCTGTCGACGGATCCTACCCGATCTTCGCGGTTCCCGTGATATCTGAGCCTCAGGTTGTTCAGTAACCTGATCTACTGGCTCAGGCACATCCAACTCTGCCTGACTACTTTGTCCTTCCTCTGGAATCTCATCCAGCTTTATTTCTCTCCCACTGGCCTCTTGCAGAAGAAACTCCTTCTCAAGAAATATGGCCGTCCGAGCAACAAATATCTTGTTCTCTTTGGGATCGTAGAAATAATAACCCTTAGTTTCCTTAGGGTAACCGACAAAGATACATTTATCAGATCTGCTCTCTAGTTTCCCAGAGGCGAGTTTTTTGACATAAGCCTCGCAACCCCAGATCCTGATAAACGTCAAGCTAGGCTGTTTCCCGTACCATAACTCATATGGCGTCTTTGAAACTGCCTTGGATGGCACTCGGTTTAGTACCTTTGCAGCTGTTTCCAGTGCAAAACCCCAAAAGGAGTATGGAAGAGTAGCCTGACTCATCATAGAACGAACCATATCAAGTAACGTTCTATTTCTCCTCTCGGACACACCATTCCATTGCGGTGTTCCTGGCGGAGTGAGCTGTGAGATAATCCCACACTCTTTCAGATAGTCAGTAAATGCATGACTTAGGTATTCACCACCTCGATCAGAACGAAGTGCCTTGATATTTCTGCCTAACTGATTTTGTACTTCATTTTTGAACTCTTTGAACTTGTCAAAAGATTCACTTTTATGTCTCATCAAATAGACATACCCATACCTACTGAAATCATCAGTAAAGGTAATGAAGTACTGATAGCCACCTCTGGCATGTTTACTAAATGGCCCACACACATCACTGTGTATAAGGTCAAGTAAACCTGAAGTCCTCTGACCTTTGTGAGGAAAAGGAGACTTCGTCATTTTACCCATCAAACAAGCTTTGCATGTATCAATCTCCTCATAGGAGAATGATCCCAGCAGTCCATGTTCATGCAACCGCTTAATGCGCTTCTCGTTTATATGGCCTAAACGACTATGCCATAGCAAGGTGCTGTCATCAGCATACTTGGCTTTCTTATTATCAATGTTTTGTATAGAATATTCCATGTCCAACATGAATAACCCATTGTTAATTGAACCAGTGGCATACACAATATTATCATAAGTCAAAATACACTTTGAAATCTTGCATTCAAAGGCAAATCCTTTCCTGACAAGAGCAGGAATAGAGATAATATTCTTGGTAATACTGGGTACAAAATAACAATTGTTTAATTCTAATACAATGCCAGATGGTAAAGTAATGAAATAGTCTCCTACAGCAACCGCAGCAACCCGTGCCCCGTTTCCAACGCGTAGGTCTACCTCATGCTGTCCCACCTGCCTTCTTCTCTTGAGTTCCTGCACATTTGAACAAATGTGAACTCCACATGCAGTGTCCAACACCCATGATATAGAAGAAGATGAAACCATGACTTCCGTCACGTATATACCTGAGCCAGAAGCGATGCTTCCCCTCTTATCTCCTTGGAGCGCTTTACAGTCCTTTTTCCAGTGACCCAGCTGGCCACAGTGGAAACACCTGTTGTCCTTCGACCGCTTCACCTTCTGTTTCAGGGCCTTGCTGTAATTCTTGACAGGGGCCTTGCCCTTCTTCCCCTTCTTCTTGTTCCTAAAAGGAACCATTAAGACAGAGGTTGAAGGCTTGCCCTTCAGAGTTTCCTCAGTAGTCAAGAGCATATTCAGCAGCTCTGCCGGCGTACAATCGATTTTGTTCATATTAAAGTTAATGATGAACGCATCGAAAGAAGGCGGAAGAGACTGCAGAATAATATCTACAGCAAGCTCCTGGTTGACGGTATGCCCCAGTTTCTCCAGAGCCTCCTTGTGCCCAATCATCTTGAGCACGTGAGCTCCCACTGGGCTCCCCTCAGCCAGTTTGCTCTGAAAGAAGAGCTTTGTCAGATTATAGCGTTCTGTCCTCGCCTGTGCAGCATACAGCATCTTGAGGTTCGCTATAATTTCTATAGCCGACATATCCTCATGCTGACGCTGCAGCGGTGGCGTCATAGACGCTAGCATCAGGCAAGCGACATCAATGCTATCATTGACGTGCTTTTCATAGGCATCCCGAACCGCCCTTGCGGCGTTCGGAGCGGGCTGCGGCGGTATCGCCGTCTCGAGGACATACAGTTTCCTCTCTGCCTTAAGAACGATCTTAAGGTGTCCGAACCAGTCAGAGAAGTTCGGCCCAGCAAACTTCTCCCTTTCCAGTAGGGATCGCACATTGAAGCTCATGGTGTTCGTTGCTGCAGGAATCTACAACAAGCAAGAACAGCAAGGTTAGTATCAATGTTTCAGAATCAATCCAGGACTTTAAGAAAGATTCTTTTCTCACTATTTTGTCTGACTGAAAAATCCAGTAAACAGTCCGAAAGAGTAACACTCTTTTAGTGAGATGGGATCCAGATTTCATACTTGGTCTCCGCGTCCCGCTCAGGCGAGATAAGATGCACAGAGATGACAAGCACTAGTTTCTGGTAGGCTCTCCCAGCCAATCGCCAACCCGTGCGATTCCCCTTCATCTTGGCAATCCAGCAGACTGTGCCAACTGAGTTGGTACAACACAGTCTCTGATCCCAGAGATGGCTGCCTCCATGTGCTACCATATGCGCCACATATGTAGTCTACATGGTCAAGCTGACCTGACCTACTCCCTGGACCACCACGTGCTATGCTGAGCAACGAGAGGGGATAAATCCCAACTCTGTAACACGCAGGTGAAATCCAGCACCGTCTGAAGATAGATGGACGTGCCCACTGAGTGGGTTCAACACGGCTCCAACGATAGTCAGAAAGGTGAGGTTTCGCGTCAGAAGGCTTACGAGCTTGATATGTTAGCGTTGGATTTTAACGGTCTTTTATCTTCTTACTATCAGGCATGTCCTATGGCTATAGCAGAAGATAAACATAAATATGCAATTCTAATTATTAGCAATAAGTAGAAAGCATGATCTTATGTGGTAAAAGCCCATGAACCCTAGTAAGACCTTAATATTACTTAAGTCTTCACTTGAGCTTCATTGCATCTCATCTGGTCCAACCCAGTGCCCTAGCGCCAAGAGCACCACAGGTGCACCACCAGGTGAATGCCCCTCTTGGATGTGTGCCTTTGTTCTTGTCTAATCAAAGTACATTTGATCTATCTAGACAAGATTGACTCGCAGGTCAACAACATATTATAAATTAAGTACAATGTGATTCGCAGATCACAAATTAATTTACAATTTTTTTTTAAGTCCAGGCACGCAGGCCCCAGCACAGCACACAATTGGGCAACCCACATAAGACTAAATAGACAAGCATATGGTTCAATCAACATGTGATCCAATCATCTTGAAATTAAAAGTTTTGAAAACCCCATGGCATCAATTTTAATTTCCTTATGAGCCCTACAACCTTACAATGGTGCATTGATGGGGATCCACTCATCCATCTAGTTAGATCCTTTGCCCTTGCATGCACCGAGTCCTAACTGACCCGAGTTGACCTAATGGTCAACCATGCATGCGCCAAGGGCTGAACTACCCCCATGAGTTTTGGCAAGCGGGTGTGACCCCGGGCCTAACTCAAGTGTGTTCAGTAGTGTCTCAACCAGACCTCGCTACACGCCCTAGATGCAGTCAACCTATAGCCACCTTGTGCTTGCGCATAGGTGCTATCAGGTTAACCCATCTGAGCTGTCAGATGGTCTGATCAGACTAATGGATCTAACCTAGAGGTGACTTCAGCCCCATCAACCCATCTAAGGGTTTATAGTAGATGCATATAGATCTAAATGTTTGCGCGCAAGTAGGTATAAGATTTGATGAAATATCATTCAACCATTCAACATACTTATCATGCGCCAACACAACAACATGCGCAACTCATGAAGAAACATACATCTTGCGCAACTCATGAAGAAACATACATCTAAGTTCTAAACTAGCATGTAGGTTTCGGCATGTGAGCAATCACCTTTAGATCTATTCACCAACATATTCATGGATCAAACATGATGATCTACTCATTAGAACCGCAAGCAATCATATGAAAAAGTATAGATTGCCTCTGATACCAATTGATGGAACCCTTTCAGGAGGGGAGCGCAAAACCTATTGTGAGAAGAACCCCTTTCATGAGGGGGGCGCAAGTCATATGTTTCTTTCTCATAGCAGCGGAATTAGGGTTTCCACATAAGATCGCATTCTATACTTTCATATAATCAACTTGAATAACAAGTGAGAGATTCATTACCATGGCCATGGGAAGGTGCGGCTTGGAAGAAGAAAGATCGAAGGGATCTTCTCCAAAGAAATCACACACAAGGGATGAAAGCTTCCTCCTTGCGCAACTCTTGTGCTAGCAAGATTGCCAAGCTTTTCCAACCGTGTGTTGGAGATTAGATGAAAAGGGCTTCCTTCTTTTCGAGAGCTCTTCTTCCTTGGCGCAAGAACGATGCCTTCCACACGAGCAAGCCGTTCCAAAACCACGTCCAAGAAGCAAAACCGAAAAACATTAGAGAGACATCAAGCCATGAACGCATATGCGTTATGCTTTTGGAACTTTCCAAAATTGGCAACGATTAAGAGTTGGCGTTCACGTTTCCATGAACCAAACGCAACCTCTTCTCCCTCTTGAACCAAGCGCTCAACCCATGAGCCGGTTCAATATCCTTGGTTCAATAGCGAAACCAAATCAGCCCATAAATTAAGTCTAGATCAAATTAGACCCCAAGGTCCTAGATCTGACCATTCATCATCTGACGCTTCTGATCGCATCGATCTAGCATCATCTCTCTCGATCGAAGCTTACCGATCTAAAGCTCTAATCAATCAAACATGATCAGACCAGATCTCACTTACAATCAGAGATTAAATCTCTTTAAACTGAACCAAAACAATTCAGTCCACACGATCTGACTTAAGGAAGCCATATCACCAAATTGTGCGACCCTGAGGGTTTCCTTTAAATGTCGGTAACGATAACTTACGTTATCACGATCAGTGAGGGGTATCTAGCAACACATCACTGTCTCCCGATATAAAGGAAAGAGTCTTCCAAGACTACTCCCAAACCATAGCACAAGTGTGACTCAATTCACAAGGCATACATGTGTCCTTTGCCACTGGATGTTCTTATTGGACAAGCGGGTCAAGCTTGTAACTCCAATACGATGAGCATGATTAGATCAGATGCACATAGTCATCTGGGTATGGCCATACACTATCTCAATCATCTCATATAGGGGGGGCCCTTAGAACACTACACTCCTTAAACAAGGAGACGGCAATCCTATGTCTATCACTAGTGCCCTAACCTGATTCAAGCTCACCATCCAAGATAGTCTATAATCATTATGTTTCAAATGATATTGAACTACCTCAAGACAATGACAATCATCATTCAGAAACACAAGTGATCTCAAGTCAGAGGACATGTGCCACTTGCTGCTTACAAGGATCATTCACATTGTGACAAGCAATGGAATATCCCAGTAGGGTCTGTCCAGTACATCCAATGTACCCATGAGTCTACGTCTTATTCCATGCTCGAAGCATCCTATAAGATTAGCACTCATATTAGTCTCAATCATATCAAGGCTGTCTCATGTTCACCAAGATATCTCGACTAAGGACATATAGCCTGTCAGCCTAGCTGAACAGCTTTGAGACAGTATTCAGAAGTACACTTATTACAGCAGACAAGGTAACAACCTGAATAATAACCATGCCTTTATAAACTTAAGAGTTTATTACATGATACTAATACAATCCCAAGGCCTCAAACATTAGCCTTAAGGGCATACCCCAACAAGGAGCAAGATAAAGATGAAGATTATAAGATTAAAACTGAAATCTGAGATCAAAACTGAGATAAAAATGAAGATGAACATAATTATCCAGAATAAGATCAATGTTATAATTAAGAATGAGAATAAGATTAATTACAATTAAAGAACATAATCGAGTTCAAAATTTTCATCATTATTAGATCAATATCAATATCAATAACAATATCAAGATTGAAGACCAAGTTTACAAACAAGATCAAAATCGAGTTTAAGATTAAGATTAAAAAGAAGATAAAGATGAATATCATAAGATGAAGATTGAAATATGATTACAATCAAGATCAACATCATGATCATGAACAAAATCAATATTAAATTAAGATTTCAAAATGATAAACATCAAATATGGATCATAATCAAGATCAACATCCTCATCATTAAAAGATCAAGATAAATATAAATATTAATATCAAGATTGAAAATCAATATTACCACGGAGATCAAAATCGAGTTAAAGATGAATATTAGGAGCAAGATAAAGATGAAGATTATAAGATTAAAAATGAAATCTGAGATCAAAACTGAGATCAAAATGAAGATGAAAATAATTATCAAGAATAAGATCAATGTTGTAATAAAGAATGAGAATAAGTTTAATAACAATTAAAGAACATAATCGAGTTCAAAATTTTCATCATTATTAGATCAATATCAATATCAATAACAATATCAAGATTGAAGACCAAGTTCAAACAAAATCAAAATCGATTTTAAGATTAAGATTAAAAAGAAGATAAAGATGAATATCAAAAGATGAAGATTGAAATCATGATTACAATCAAGATCAACATCATGATCATGAACAAAATCAATATTAAATTAAGATTGCAAAATGATAAACATCAAATATGGATCATAATCAAGATCAACATCCTCATCATTAAAAGATCAAGATAAATATAAATATTAATATCAAGATTGAAAATCAATATTACCACGGAGATCAAAATCGAGTTTAAGATGAATATTAGGAGGAAGATAAAGATGAAGATTATAAGATTAAAAATGAAATCTGAGATCAAAACTGAGATTAAAATGAAGATGAAAATAATTATCAATAATAAGATCAATGTTGTAATTAAGAATGAGAATAAGATTAACAACAATCAAAGATCATAATCGAGTAAAAAATTTTCATCATTATTAGATCAATATCAATATCAATAACAATATCAAGATTGAAGACCAAGTTTACAAACAAAATCAAAATCGATTTTAAGATTAAGATTAAAAAGAAGATAAAGATGAATATCAAAAGATGAAGATTGAAATCATGATTACAATCAAGATCAACATCATGATCATGAACAAAATCAATATTAAATTAAGATTGCAAAATGATAAACATCAAATATGGATCATAATCAAGATCAACATCCTCATCATTAAAAGATCAAGATAAATATAAATATTAATATCAAGATTGAAAATCAATATTACCACGGAGATCAAAATCGAGTTTAAGATGAATATTAGGAGGAAGATAAAGATGAAGATTATAAGATTAAAAATGAAATCTGAGATCAAAACTGAGATCAAAATGAAGATGAAAATAATTATCAAGAATAAGATCAATGTTGTAATTAAGAATGAGAATAAGATTAATAACAATTAAAGAGCATAATCGAGTTCAAAATTTTCATCATTATTAGATCAATATCAATATCAATAACAATATCAAGATTGAAGACCAAGTTTACAAACAAAATCAAAATCGATTTTAAGATTAAGATTAAAAAGAAGATAAAGATGAATATCAAAAGATGAAGATTGAAATCATGATTACAATCAAGATCAACATCATGATCATGAACAAAATCAATATTAAATTAAGAATGCAAAATGATAAACATCAAATATGGATCATAATCAAGATCAACATCCTCATCATTAAAAGATCAAGATAAATATAAATATTAATATCAAGATTGAAAATCAATATTACCACGGAGATCAAAATCGAGTTTAAGATGAATATTAGGAGGAAGATAAAGATGAAGATTATAAGATTAAAAATGAAATCTGAGATCAAAACTGAGATTAAAATGAAGATGAAAATAATTATCAATAATAAGATCAATGTTGTAATTAAGAATGAGAATAAGATTAACAACAATCAAAGATCATAATCGAGTAAAAAATTTTCATCATTATTAGACCAATATCAATATCAATAACAATATCAAGATTGAAGACCAAGTTTACAAACAAGATCAAAATCGAGTTTAAGATTAAGATTAAAAAGAAGATAAAGATGAATATCAAAAGATGAAGATTGAAATCATGATTACAATCAAGATCAACATCATGATCATGAACAAAATCAATATTAAAATAAGATTGCAAAATGATAAACATCAAATATGGATCATAATCAAGATCAACATCCTCATCATTAAAAGATCAAGATAAATATAAATATTAATATCAAGATTGAAAATCAATATTACCACGGAGATCAAAATCGAGTTTAAGATGAATATTAGGAGCAAGATAAAGATGAAGATTATAAGATTAAAAATGAAATCTGAGATCAAAACTGAGATCAAAATGAAGATGAAAATAATTATCAAGAATAAGATCAATGTTGTAATTAAGAATGAGAATAAGATTAACAACAATCAAAGATCATAATCGAGTAAAAAATTTTCATCATTATTAGATCAATATCAATATCAATAACAATATCAAGATTGAAGACCAAGTTTACAAACAAGATCAAAATCGAGTTTAAGATTAAGATTAAAAACAAGATAAAGATAAATATCATAAGATAAAGTTTGAAATCATGATTAAAATGAAGATCAACATCATAATCATGAACAAAATCAATATTAAATTAAGATTGCAAAATGATAAACATCAAATATGGATCATAATCAGGATCAACATCCTCATCATTAAAAGATCAAGATAAATATAAATATTAATATCAAGATTGAAAATCAATATTACCACATAGATCAAAATCGAGTTTAAGATGAATATTAGGAGCAAGATAAACTTGAAGATTATAAGATTAAAACGGAAATCTGAGATCAAAACTGAGATAAAAATGAAAATGAACATAATTATCAAGAATAAGATCAATGTTATAATTAAGAATGAGAATAAGATTAATAACAATTAAAGAACATAATCGAGTTCAAAATTTTCATCATTATTAGATCAATATCAATATAAATAACAATATCAAGATTGAAGACCAAGTTTACAAACAAGATCAAAATCGAGTTTAAGATTAAGATTAAAAAGAAGATAAAGATGAATATTATAAGATGAAGATCGAAATCATGATTAAAATGAAGATCAACATCATAATCATGAACAAAATCAATATTAAATTAAGATTGCAAAATGATAAACATCAAATATGGATCATAATCAGGATCAACATCCTCATCATTAAAAGATCAAGATAAATATAAATATTAATATCAATATTGAAAATCAATATTACCACATAGATCAAAATCGAGTTTAAGATGAATATTAGGAGCAAGATAAACTTGAAGATTATAAGATTAAAAATGAAATCTGAGATCAAAACTGAGATCAAAATGAAGATGAAAATAATTATCAAGAATAAGATCAATGTTGTAATTAAGAATGAGAATAAGATTAATAACAATTAAAGAACATAATCGAGTTCAAAATTTTCATCATTATTAGATCAATATCAATATCAATAACAATATCAAGATTGAAGACCAAGTTTACAAACAAAATCAAAATCGATTTTAAGATTAAGATTAAAAAGAAGATAAAGATGAATATCAAAAGATGAAGATTGAAATCATGATTACAATCAAGATCAACATCATGATCATGAACAAAATCAATATTAAATTAAGATTGCAAAATGATAAACATCAAATATGGATCATAATCAAGATCAACATCCTCATCATTAAAAGATCAAGATAAATATAAATATTAATATCAAGATTGAAAATCAATATTACCACGGAGATCAAAATCGAGTTTAAGATGAATATTAGGAGGAAGATAAAGATGAAGATTATAAGATTAAAAATGAAATCTGAGATCAAAACTGAGATTAAAATGAAGATGAAAATAATTATCAATAATAAGATCAATGTTGTAATTAAGAATGAGAATAAGATTAACAACAATCAAAGATCAAAATCGAGTAAAAAATTTTCATCATTATTAGATCAATATCAATATCAATAACAATATCAAGATTGAAGACCAAGTTTACAAACAAAATCAAAATCGATTTTAAGATTAAGATTAAAAAGAAGATAAAGATGAATATCATAAGATGAATATTGAAATATGATTACAATCAAGATCAACATCATGATCATGAACAAAATCAATATTAAATTAAGATTTCAAAATGATAAACATCAAATATGGATCATAATCAAGATCAACATCCTCATCATTAAAAGAACAAGATAAATATAAATATTAATATCAAGATTGAAAATCAATATTACCACGGAGATCAAAATCGAGTTAAAGATGAATATTAGGAGCAAGATAAAGATGAAGATTATAAGATTAAAAATGAAATCTGAGATCAAAACTGAGATCAAAATGAAGATGAAAATAATTATCAAGAATAAGATCAATGTTGTAATTAAGAATGAGAATAAGATTAATAACAATTAAAGAACATAATCGAGTTCAAAATTTTCATCATTATTAGATCAATATCAATATCAATAACAATATCAAGATTGAAGACCAAGTTTACAAACAAAATCAAAATCGATTTTAAGATTAAGATTAAAAAGAAGATAAAGATGAATATCAAAAGATGAAGATTGAAATCATGATTACAATCAAGATCAACATCATGATCATGAACAAAATCAATATTAAATTAAGATTGCAAAATGATAAACATCAAATATGGATCATAATCAAGATCAACATCCTCATCATTAAAAGATCAAGATAAATATAAATATTAATATCAAGATTGAAAATCAATATTACCACGGAGATCAAAATCGAATTTAAGATGAATATTAGGAGGAAGATAAAGATGAAGATTATAAGATTAAAAATGAAATATGAGATCAAAACTGAGATTAAAATGAAGATGAAAATAATTATCAATAATAAGATCAATGTTGTAATTAAGAATGAGAATAAGATTAACAACAATCAAAGATCATAATCGAGTAAAAAATTTTCATCATTATTAGATCAATATCAATATCAATAACAATATCAAGATTGAAGACCAAGTTTACAAACAAGATCAGAATCGAGTTTAAGATTAAGATTAAAAAGAAGATAAAGATGAATATCAAAAGATGAAGATTGAAATCATGATTACAATCAAGATCAACATCATGATCATGAACAAAATCAATATTAAATTAAGATTGCAAAATGATAAACATCAAATATGGATCATAATCAAGATCAACATCCTCATCATTAAAAGATCAAGATAAATATAAATATTAATATCAATATTGAAAATCAATATTACCACATAGATCAAAATCGAGTTTAAGATGAATATTAGGAGCAAGATAAACTTGAAGATTATAAGATTAAAAATGAAATCTGAGATCAAAACTGAGATCAAAATGAAGATGAAAATAATTATCAAGAATAAGATCAATGTTGTAATTAAGAATGAGAATAAGATTAATAACAATTAAAGAACATAATCGAGTTCAAAATTTTCATCATTATTAGATCAATATCAATATCAATAACAATATCAAGATTGAAGACCAAGTTTACAAACAAAATCAAAATCGATTTTAAGATTAAGATTAAAAAGAAGATAAAGATGAATATCAAAAGATGAAGATTGAAATCATGATTACAATCAAGATCAACATCATGATCATGAACAAAATCAATATTAAATTAAGATTGCAAAATGATAAACATCAAATATGGATCATAATCAAGATCAACATCCTCATCATTAAAAGATCAAGATAAATATAAATATTAATATCAAGATTGAAAATCAATATTACCACGGAGATCAAAATCGAGTTTAAGATGAATATTAGGAGGAAGATAAAGATGAAGATTATAAGATTAAAAATGAAATCTGAGATCAAAACTGAGATTAAAATGAAGATGAAAATAATTATCAATAATAAGATCAATGTTGTAATTAAGAATGAGAATAAGATTAACAACAATCAAAGATCAAAATCGAGTAAAAAATTTTCATCATTATTAGATCAATATCAATATCAATAACAATATCAAGATTGAAGACCAAGTTTACAAACAAAATCAAAATCGATTTTAAGATTAAGATTAAAAAGAAGATAAAGATGAATATCATAAGATGAATATTGAAATATGATTACAATCAAGATCAACATCATGATCATGAACAAAATCAATATTAAATTAAGATTTCAAAATGATAAACATCAAATATGGATCATAATCAAGATCAACATCCTCATCATTAAAAGAACAAGATAAATATAAATATTAATATCAAGATTGAAAATCAATATTACCACGGAGATCAAAATCGAGTTAAAGATGAATATTAGGAGCAAGATAAAGATGAAGATTATAAGATTAAAAATGAAATCTGAGATCAAAACTGAGATCAAAATGAAGATGAAAATAATTATCAAGAATAAGATCAATGTTGTAATTAAGAATGAGAATAAGATTAATAACAATTAAAGAACATAATCGAGTTCAAAATTTTCATCATTATTAGATCAATATCAATATCAATAACAATATCAAGATTGAAGACCAAGTTTACAAACAAAATCAAAATCGATTTTAAGATTAAGATTAAAAAGAAGATAAAGATGAATATCAAAAGATGAAGATTGAAATCATGATTACAATCAAGATCAACATCATGATCATGAACAAAATCAATATTAAATTAAGATTGCAAAATGATAAACATCAAATATGGATCATAATCAAGATCAACATCCTCATCATTAAAAGATCAAGATAAATATAAATATTAATATCAAGATTGAAAATCAATATTACCACGGAGATCAAAATCGAATTTAAGATGAATATTAGGAGGAAGATAAAGATGAAGATTATAAGATTAAAAATGAAATATGAGATCAAAACTGAGATTAAAATGAAGATGAAAATAATTATCAATAATAAGATCAATGTTGTAATTAAGAATGAGAATAAGATTAACAACAATTAAAGAACATAATCGAGTTCAAAATTTTCATCATTATTAGATCAATATCAATATCAATAACAATATCAAGATTGAAGACCAAGTTTACAAACAAAATCAAAATCGATTTTAAGATTAAGATTAAAAAGAAGATAAAGATGAATATCAAAAGATGAAGATTGAAATCATGATTACAATCAAGATCAACATCATGATCATGAACAAAATCAATATTAAATTAAGATTGCAAAATGATAAACATCAAATATGGATCATAATCAAGATCAACATCCTCATCATTAAAAGATCAAGATAAATATAAATATTAATATCAAGATTGAAAATCAATATTACCACGGAGATCAAAATCGAATTTAAGATGAATATTAGGAGGAAGATAAAGATGAAGATTATAAGATTAAAAATGAAATATGAGATCAAAACTGAGATTAAAATGAAGATGAAAATAATTATCAATAATAAGATCAATGTTGTAATTAAGAATGAGAATAAGATTAACAACAATCAAAGATCATAATCGAGTAAAAAATTTTCATCATTATTAGATCAATATCAATATCAATAACAATATCAAGATTGAAGACCAAGTTTACAAACAAGATCAGAATCGAGTTTAAGATTAAGATTAAAAAGAAGATAAAGATGAATATCAAAAGATGAAGATTGAAATCATGATTACAATCAAGATCAACATCATGATCATGAACAAAATCAATATTAAATTAAGATTGCAAAATGATAAACATCAAATATGGATCATAATCAAGATCAACATCCTCATCATTAAAAGATCAAGATAAATATAAATATTAATATCAAGATTGAAAATCAATATTACCACGGAGATCAAAATCGAGTTTAAGATGAATATTAGGAGCAAGATAAAGATGAAGATTATAAGATTAAAAATGAAATCTGAGATCAAAACTGAGATCAAAATGAAGATGAAAATAATTATCAAGAATAAGATCAATGTTGTAATTAAGAATGAGAATAAGATTAACAACAATCAAAGATCATAATCGAGTAAAAAATTTTCATCATTATTAGATCAATATCAATATCAATAACAATATCAAGATTGAAGACCAAGTTTACAAACAAGATCAAAATCGAGTTTAAGATTAAGATTAACAAGAAGATAAAGATAAATATCATAAGATGAAGTTTGAAATCATGATTAAAATGAAGATCAACATCATAATCATGAACAAAATCAATATTAAATTAAGATTGCAAAATGATAAACATCAAATATGGATCATAATCAGGATCAACATTCCTCATCATTAAAAGATCAAGATAAATATAAATATTAATATCAAGATTGAAAATCAATATTACCACATAGATCAAAATCGAGTTTAAGATGAATATTAGGAGCAAGATAAACTTGAAGATTATAAGATTCAAACGGAAATTTGAGATCAAAACTGAGATAAAAATGAAAATGAACATAATTATCAAGAATAAGATCAATGTTATAATTAAGAATGAGAATAAGATTAATAACAATTAAAGAACATAATCGAGTTCAAAATTTTCATCATTATTAGATCAATATCAATATCAATAACAATATCAAGATTGAAGACCAAGTTTACAAACAAGATCAAAATCGAGTTTAAGATTAAGATTAAAAAGATGATAAAGATGAATATCATAAGATGAAGATTGAAATCATGATTACAATCAAGATCAACATCATGATCATGAACAAAATCAATATTAAATTAAGATTGCAAAATGATAAACATCAAATATGGATCATAATCAAGATCAACATCCTCATCATTAAAAGATCAAGATAAATTTAAATATTAATATCAAGATTGAAAATCAATATTACCACGGAGATCAAAATCGAGTTTAAGATGAATATTAGGAGCAAGATAAAGATGAAGATTATAAGATTAAAAATGAAATCTGAGATCAAAACTGAGATCAAAATGAAGATGAAAATAATTATCAAGAATAAGATCAATGTTGTAATTAAGAATGAGAATAAGATTAACAACAATCAAAGATCATAATCGAGTAAAAAATTTTCATCATTATTAGATCAATATCAATATCAATAACAATATCAAGATTGAAGACCAAGTTTACAAACAAGATCAAAATCGAGTTTAAGATTAAGATTAACAAGAAGATAAAGATAAATATCATAAGATGAAGTTTGAAATCATGATTAAAATGAAGATCAACATCATAATCATGAACAAAATCAATATTAAATTAAGATTGCAAAATGATAAACATCAAATATGGATCATAATCAGGATCAACATTCCTCATCATTAAAAGATCAAGATAAATATAAATATTAATATCAAGATTGAAAATCAATATTACCACATAGATCAAAATCGAGTTTAAGATGAATATTAGGAGCAAGATAAACTTGAAGATTATAAGATTCAAACGGAAATCTGAGATCAAAACTGAGATAAAAATGAAAATGAACATAATTATCAAGAATAAGATCAATGTTATAATTAAGAATGAGAATAAGATTAATAACAATTAAAGAACATAATCGAGTTCAAAATTTTCATCATTATTAGATCAATATCAATATCAATAACAATATCAAGATTGAAGACCAAGTTTACAAACAAGATCAAAATCGAGTTTAAGATTAAGATTAAAAAGAAGATAAAGAAAAATATCATAAGATGAAGTTTGAAATCATGATTAAAATGAAGATCAACATCATAATCATGAACAAAATCAATATTAAATTAAGATTGCAAAATGATAAACATCAAATATGGATCATAATCAGGATCAACATCCTCATCATCAAAAGATCAAGATAAATATAAATATTAATATCAAGATTGAAAATCAATATTACCACATAGATTAAAATCGAGTTTAAGATGAATATTAGGAGCAAGATAAACTTGAAGATTATAAGATTAAAACTGAAATCTGAGATCAAAACTGAGATAAAAATGAAAATGAACATAATTATCAAGAATAAGATCAATGTTATAATTAAGAATGAGAATAAGATTAATAACAATTAAAGAACATAATCGAGTTCAAAATTTTCATCATTATTAGATCAATATCAATATCAATAACAATATCAAGATTGAAGACCAACTTTACAAACAAGATCAAAATCGAGTTTAAGATTAAGATTAAAAAGATGATAAAGATGAATATCATAAGATGAAGATTGAAATCATGATTACAATCAAGATCAACATCATGATCATGAACAAAATCTATATTAAATTAAGATTGCAAAATGATAAACATCAAATATGGATCATAATCAAGATCAACATCCTCATCATTAAAAGATCAAGATAAATTTAAATATTAATATCAAGATTGAAAATCAATATTACCACGGAGATCAAAATCGAGTTTAAGATGAATATTAGGAGCAAAATAAAGATGAAGATTATAAGATTAAAAATGAAATCTGAGATCAAAACTGAGATCAAAATGAAGATGAAAATAATTATCAAGAATAAGATCAATGTTGTAATTAAGAATGAGAATAAGATTAATAACAATCAAAGATCATAATCGAGTTAAAAATTTTCATCATTATTAGATCAATATCAATATCAATAACAATATCAAGATTGAAGACCAAGTTTACAAACAAGATCAAAATCGAGATTAAGATTAAGATTAAAAAGAAGATAAAGATAAATATCATAATATGAAGTTTGAAATCATGATTAAAATGAAGATCAACATCATAATCATGAACAAAATCAATATTAAATTAAGATTGCAAAATGATAAACATCAAATATGGATCATAATCAGGATCAACATCCTCATCATTAAAAGATCAAGATAAATATAAATATTAATATCAAGATTGAAAATCAATATTACCACGGAGATCAAAATCGAGTTTAAGATGAATATTAGGAGCAAGATAAAGATGAAGATTATAAGATTAAAAATGAAATCTGAGATCAAAACTGAGATAAAAATGAAAATGAACATAATTATCAAGAATAAGATCAATGTTATAATTAAGAATGAGAATAAGATTAATAACAATTAAAGAACATAATCGAGTTCAAAATTTTCATCATTATTAGATCAATATCAATATCAATAACAATATCAAGATTGAAGACCAAGTTTACAAACAAGATCAAAATCGAGTTTAAGATTAAGATTAAAAAGAAGATAAAGATGAATATCATAAGATGAAGATTGAAATCATGATTACAATCAAGATCAACATCATGATCATGAACAAAATCAATATTAAATTAAGATTGCAAAATGATAAACATCAAATATGGATCATAATCAAGATCAACATCCTCATCATTAAAAGATCAAGATAAATATAAATATTAATATCAAGATCGAAAATCAATATTACCACGGAGATCAAAATCGAGTTTAAGATGAATATTAGGAGCAAAATAAAGATGAAGATTATAAGATTAAAAATGAAATCTGAGATCAAAACTGAGATCAAAATGAAGATGAAAATAATTATCAAGAATAAGATCAATGTTGTAATTAAGAATGAGAATAAGATTAATAACAATCAAAGATCATAATCGAGTTAAAAATTTTCATCATTATTAGATCAATATCAATATCAATAACAATATCAAGATTGAAGACCAAGTTTACAAACAAGATCAAAATCGAGTTTAAGATTAAGATTAAAAAGAAGACAAAGATAAATATCATAAGATGAAGTTTGAAATCATGATTAAAATGAAGATCAACATCATAATCATGAACAAAATCAATATTAAATTAAGATTGCAAAATGATAAACATCAAATATGGATCATAATCAGGATCAACATCCTCATCATTAAAAGATCAAGATAAATATAAATATTAATATCAAGATTGAAAATCAATATTACCACATAGATCAAAATCGAGTTTAAGATGAATATTAGGAGCAAGATAAAGATGAAGATTATAAGATTAAAAATGAAATCTGAGATCAAAACTGAGATCAAAATGAAGATGAAAATAATTATCAAGAATAAGATCAATGTTGTAATTAAGAATGAGAATAAGATTAATAACAATCAAAGATCATAATCGAGTTAAAAATTTTCATCATTATTAGATCAATATCAATATCAATAACAATATCAAGATTGAAGACCAAGTTTACAAACAATATCAAAATCGAGTTTAAGATTAAGATTAAAAAGAAGATAAAGATGAATATCATAAGATGAAGATTGAAATCATGATTACAATCAAGATCAACATCATGATCATGAACAAAATCAATATTAAATTAAGATTGCAAAATGATAAACATCAAATATGGATCATAATCAAGATCAACATCCTCATCATTAAAAGATCAAGATAAATATAAATATTAATATCAAGATTGAAAATCAATATTACCACGGAGATCAAAATCGAGTTTAAGATGAATATTAGGAGCAAAATAAAGATGAAGATTATAAGATTAAAAATGAAATCTGAGATCAAAACTGAGATCAAAATGAAGATGAAAATAATTATCAAGAATAAGATCAATGTTGTAATTAAGAATGAGAATAAGATTAATAACAATCAAAGATCATAATCGAGTTAAAAATTTTCATCATTATTAGATCAATATCAATATCAATAACAATATCAAGATTGAAGACCAAGTTTACAAACAAGATCAAAATCGAGTTTAAGATTAAGATTAAAAAGAAGATAAAGATAAATATCATAAGATGAAGTTTGAAATCATGATTAAAATGAAGATCAACATCATAATCATGAACAAAATCAATATTAAATTAAGATTGCAAAATGATAAACATCAAATATGGATCATAATCACGATCAACATCCTCATCATTAAAAGATCAAGATAAATATAAATATTAATATCAAGATTGAAAATCAATATTACCACATAGATAAAAATCGAGTTTAAGATGAATATTAGGAGCAAGATAAACTTGAAGATTATAAGATTAAAACTGAAATCTGAGATCAAAACTGAGATAAAAATGAAAATGAAAATAATTATCAATAATAAGATCAATGTTGTAATTAAGAATGAGAATAAGATTAACAACAATCAAAGATCATAATTGAGTAAAAAATTTTCATCATTATTAGATCAATATCAATATCAATAACAATATCAAGATTGAAGACCAAGTTTACAAACAAGATCAAAATCGAGTTTAAGATTAATATTAAAAAGAAGATAAAGATGAATATCATAAGATGAAGATTGAAATCATGATTACAATCAAGATCAACATCATGATCATGAACAAAATCAATATTAAATTAAGATTGCAAAATGATAAACATCAAATATGGATCATAATCAGGATCAACATCCTCATCATTAAAAGATCAAGATAAATATAAATATTAATATCAAGATTGAAAATCAATATTACCACATAGATCAAAATCGAGTTTAAGATGAATATTAGGAGCAAGATAAACTTGAAGATTATAAGATTAAAACTGAAATCTGAGATCAAAACTGAGATAAAAATGAAAATGAACATAATTATCAAGAATAAGATCAATGTTATAATTAAGAATGAGAATAAGATTAATAACAATTAAAGAACATAATCGAGTTCAAAATTTTCATCATTATTAGATCAATATCAATATCAATAACAATATCAAGATTGAAGACCAAGTTTACAAACAAGATCAAAATCGAGTTTAAGATTAAGATTAAAAAGAAGATAAAGATGAATATCATAAGATGAAGATTGAAATCATGATTACAATCAAGATCAACATCATGATCATGAACAAAATCAATATTAAATTAAGATTGCAAAATGATAAACATCAAATATGGATCATAATCAAGATCAACATCCTCATCATTAAAAGATCAAGATAAATATAAAAATTAATATCAAGATTGAAAATCAATATTACCACGGAAATCAAAATCGAGTTTAAGATGAATATTAGGAGCAAAATAAAGATGAAGATTATAAGGTTAAAAATGAAATCTGAGATCAAAACTGAGATCAAAATGAAGATGAAAATAATTATCAAGAATAAGATCAATGTTGTAATTAAGAATGAGAATAAGATTAATAACAATCAAAGATCATAATCGAGTTAAAAATTTTCATCATTATTAGATCAATATCAATATCAATAACAATATCAAGATTGAAGACCAAGTTTACAAACAAGATCAAAATCGAGTTTAAGATTAAGATTAAAAAGAAGATAAAGATAAATATCATAAGATGAAGTTTGAAATCATGATTAAAATGAAGATCAACATCATAATCATGAACAAAATCAATATTAAATTAAGATTGCAAAATGATAAACATCAAATATGGATCATAATCAGGATCAACATCCTCATCATTAAAAGATCAAGATAAATATAAATATTAATATCAAGATTGAAAATCAATATTACCACATAGATCAAAATCGAGTTTAAGATGAATATTAGGAGCAAGATAAACTTGAAGATTATAAGATTAAAACTGAAATCTGAGATCAAAACTGAGATAAAAATGAAAATGAACATAATTATCAAGAATAAGATCAATGTTATAATTAAGAATGAGAATAAGATTAATAACAATTAAAGAACATAATCGAGTTCAAAATTTTCATCATTATTAGATCAATATCAATATCAATAACAATATCAAGATTGAAGACCAAGTTTACAAACAAGATCAAAATCTAGTTTAAGATTAAGATTAAAAAGAAGATAAAGATGAATATCATAAGATGAAGATTGAAATCATGATTACAATCAAGATCAACATCATGATCATGAACAAAATCAATATTAAATTAAGATTGCAAAATGATAAACATCAAATATGGATCATAATCAAGATCAACATCCTCATCATTAAAAGATCAAGATAAATATAAATATTAATATCAAGATTGAAAATCAATATTACCACTGAGATCAAAATCGAGTTTAAGATGAATATTAGGAGCAAGATAAAGATGAAGATTATAAGATTAAAAATGAAATCTGAGATCAAAACTGAGATCAAAATGAAGATGAAAATAATTATCAAGAATAAGATCAATGTTGTAATTAAGAATGAGAATAAGATTAATAACAATCAAAGATCATAATCGAGTTAAAAATTTTCATCATTATTAGATCAATATCAATATCAATAACAATATCAAGATTGAAGACCAAGTTTACAAACAAGATCAAAATCGAGTTTAAGATTAAGATTAAAAAGAAGATAAAGATAAATATCATAAGATGAAGTTTGAAATCATGATTAAAATGAAGATCAACATCATAATCATGAACAAAATCAATATTAAATTAAGATTACAAAATGATAAACATCAAATATGGATCATAATCACGATCAACATCCTCATCATTAAAAGATCAAGATAAATATAAATATTAATATCAAGATTGAAAATCAATATTACCACATAGATCAAAATCGAGTTTAAGATGAATATTAGGAGCAAGATAAACTTGAAGATTATAAGATTAAAACTGAAATCTGAGATCAAAACTGAGATAAAAATGAAAATGAAAATAATTATCAATAATAAGATCAATGTTGTAATTAAGAATGAGAATAAGATTAACAACAATCAAAGATCAAAATTGAGTAAAAAATTTTCATCATTATTAGATCAATATCAATATCAATAACAATATCAAGATTGAAGACCAAGTTTACAAACAAGATCAAAATCGAGTTTAAGATTAAGATTAAAAAGAAGATAAAGATGAATATCATAAGATGAAGATTGAAATCATGATTACAATCAAGATCAACATCATGATCATGAACAAAATCAATATTAAATTAAGATTGCAAAATGATAAACATCAAATATGGATCATAATCAGGATCAACATCCTCATCATTAAAAGATCAAGATAAATATAAATATTAATATCAAGATTGAAAATCAATATTACCACATAGATCAAAATCGAGTTTAAGATGAATATTAGGAGCAAGATAAACTTGAAGATTATAAGATTAAAACTGAAATCTGAGATCAAAACTGAGATAAAAATGAAAATGAACATAATTATCAAGAATAAGATCAATGTTATAATTAAGAATGAGAATAAGATTAATAACAATTAAAGAACATAATCGAGTTCAAAATTTTCATCATTATTAGATCAATATCAATATCAATAACAATATCAAGATTGAAGACCAAGTTTACAAACAAGATCAAAATCGAGTTTAAGATTAAGATTAAAAAGAAGATAAAGATGAATATCATAAGATGAAGATTGAAATCATGATTACAATCAAGATCAACATCATGATCATGAACAAAATCAATATTAAATTAAGATTGCAAAATGATAAACATCAAATATGGATCATAATCAGGATCAACATCCTCATCATTAAAAGATCAAGATAAATATAAATATTAATATCAAGATTGAAAATCAATATTACCACATAGATCAAAATCGAGTTTAAGATGAATATTAGGAGCAAGATAAACTTGAAGATTATAAGATTAAAACTGAAATCTGAGATCAAAACTGAGATAAAAATGAAAATGAACATAATTATCAAGAATAAGATCAATGTTATAATTAAGAATGAGAATAAGATTAATAACAATTAAAGAACATAATCGAGTTCAAAATTTTCATCATTATTAGATCAATATCAATATCAATAACAATATCAAGATTGAAGACCAAGTTTACAAACAAGATCAAAATCGAGTTTAAGATTAAGATTAAAAAGAAGATAAAGATGAATATCATAAGATGAAGATTGAAATCATGATTACAATCAAGATCAACATCATGATCATGAACAAAATCAATATTAAATTAAGATTGCAAAATGATAAACATCAAATATGGATCATAATCAAGATCAACATCCTCATCATTAAAAGATCAAGATAAATATAAAAATTAATATCAAGATTGAAAATCAATATTACCACGGAAATCAAAATCGAGTTTAAGATGAATATTAGGAGCAAAATAAAGATGAAGATTATAAGATTAAAAATGAAATCTGAGATCAAAACTGAGATCAAAATGAAGATGAAAATAATTATCAAGAATAAGATCAATGTTGTAATTAAGAATGAGAATAAGATTAATAACAATCAAAGATCATAATCGAGTTAAAAATTTTCATCATTATTAGATCAATATCAATATCAATAACAATATCAAGATTGAAGACCAAGTTTACAAACAAGATCAAAATCGAGTTTAAGATTAAGATTAAAAAGAAGATAAAGATAAATATCATAAGATGAAGTTTGAAATCATGATTAAAATGAAGATCAACATCATAATCATGAACAAAATCAATATTAAATTAAGATTGCAAAATGATAAACATCAAATATGGATCATAATCAGGATCAACATCCTCATCATTAAAAGATCAAGATAAATATAAATATTAATATCAAGATTGAAAATCAATATTACCACATAGATCAAAATCGAGTTTAAGATGAATATTAGGAGCAAGATAAACTTGAAGATTATAAGATTAAAACTGAAATCTGAGATCAAAACTGAGATAAAAATGAAAATGAACATAATTATCAAGAATAAGATCAATGTTATAATTAAGAATGAGAATAAGATTAATAACAATTAAAGAACATAATCGAGTTCAAAATTTTCATCATTATTAGATCAATATCAATATCAATAACAATATCAAGATTGAAGACCAAGTTTACAAACAAGATCAAAATCGAGTTTAAGATTAAGATTAAAAAGAAGATAAAGATGAATATCATAAGATGAAGATTGAAATCATGATTACAATCAAGATCAACATCATGATCATGAACAAAATCAATATTAAATTAAGATTGCAAAATGATAAACATCAAATATGGATCATAATCAAGATCAACATCCTCATCATTAAAAGATCAAGATAAATATAAATATTAATATCAAGATTGAAAATCAATATTACCACTGAGATCAAAATCGAGTTTAAGATGAATATTAGGAGCAAGATAAAGATGAAGATTATAAGATTAAAAATGAAATCTGAGATCAAAACTGAGATCAAAATGAAGATGAAAATAATTATCAAGAATAAGATCAATGTTGTAATTAAGAATGAGAATAAGATTAATAACAATCAAAGATCATAATCGAGTTAAAAATTTTCATCATTATTAGATCAATATCAATATCAATAACAATATCAAGATTGAAGACCAAGTTTACAAACAAGATCAAAATCGAGTTTAAGATTAAGATTAAAAAGAAGATAAAGATGAATATCATAAGATGAAGATTGAAATCGTGATTACAATCAAGATCAACATCATGATCATGAACAAAATCAATATTAAATTAAGATTGCAAAATGATAAACATCAAATATGGATCATAATCAAGATCAACATCCTCATCATTAAAAGATCAAGATAAATATAAATATTAATATCAAGATTGAAAATCAATATTACCACATAGATCAAAATCGAGTTTAAGATGAATATTAGGAGCAAGATAAACTTGAAGATTATAAGATTAAAACTGAAATCTGAGATCAAAACTGAGATAAAAATGAAAATGAACATAATTATCAAGAATAAGATCAATGTTATAATTAAGAATGAGAATAAGATTAATAACAATTAAAGAACATAATCGAGTTCAAAATTTTCATCATTATTAGATCAATATCAATATCAATAACAATATCAAGATTGAAGACCAAGTTTACAAACAAGATCAAAATCGAGTTTAAGATTAAGATTAAAAAGAAGATAAAGATGAATATCATAAGATGAAGATTGAAATCATGATTACAATCAAGATCAACATCATGATCATGAACAAAATCAATATTAAATTAAGATTGCAAAATGATAAACATCAAATATGGATCATAATCAAGATCAACATCCTCATCATTAAAAGATCAAGATAAATATAAATATTAATATCAAGATTGAAAATCAATATTACCACGGAGATCAAAATCGAGTTTAAGATGAATATTAGGAGCAAAATAAAGATGAAGATTATAAGATTAAAAATGAAATCTGAGATCAAAACTGAGATCAAAATGAAGATGAAAATAATTATCAAGAATAAGATCAATGTTGTAATTAAGAATGAGAATAAGATTAATAACAATCAAAGATCATAATCGAGTTAAAAATTTTCATCATTATTAGATCAATATCAATATCAATAACAATATCAAGATTGAAGACCAAGTTTACAAACAAGATCAAAATCGAGTTTAAGATTAAGATTAAAAAGAAGATAAAGATAAATATCATAAGATGAAGTTTGAAATCATGATTAAAATGAAGATCAACATCATAATCATGAACAAAATCAATATTAAATTAAGATTGCAAAATGATAAACATCAAATATGGATCATAATCAGGATCAACATCCTCATCATTAAAAGATCAAGATAAATATAAATATTAATATCAAGATTGAAAATCAATATTACCACATAGATCAAAATCGAGTTTAAGATGAATATTAGGAGCAAGATAAACTTGAAGATTATAAGATTAAAACTGAAATCTGAGATCAAAACTGAGATAAAAATGAAAATGAAAATAATTATCAATAATAAGATCAATGTTGTAATTAAGAATGAGAATAAGATTAACAACAATCAAAGATCATAATCGAGTAAAAAATTTTCATCATTATTAGATCAATATCAATATCAATAACAATATCAAGATTGAAGACCAAGTTTACAAACAAGATCAAAATCGAGTTTAAGATTAAGATTAAAAAGAAGATAAAGATAAATATCATAAGATGAAGTTTGAAATCATGATTAAAATGAAGATCAACATCATAATCATGAACAAAATCAATATTAAATTAAGATTGCAAAATGATAAACATCAAATATGGATCATAATCAGGATCAACATCCTCATCATTAAAAGATCAAGATAAATATAAATATTAATATCAAGATTGAAAATCAATATTACCACATAGATCAAAATCGAGTTTAAGATGAATATTAGGAGCAAGATAAACTTGAAGATTATAAGATTAAAACGGAAATCTGAGATCAAAACTGAGATAAAAATGAAAATGAACATAATTATCAAGAATAAGATCAATGTTATAATTAAGAATGAGAATAAGATTAATAACAATTAAAGAACATAATCGAGTTCAAAATTTCATCATTATTAGATCAATATCAATATCAATAACAATATCAAGATTGAAGACCAAGTTTACAAACAAGATCAAAATCGAGTTTAAGATTAAGATTAAAAAGAAGATAAAGATGAATATCATAAGATGAAGATCGAAATCATGATTAAAATGAAGATCAACATCATAATCATGAACAAAATCAATATTAAATTAAGATTGCAAAATGATAAACATCAAATATGGATCATAATCAGGATCAACATCCTCATCATTAAAAGATCAAGATAAATATAAATATTAATATCAAGATTGAAAATCAATATTACCACATAGATCAAAATCGAGTTTAAGATGAATATTAGGAGCAAGATAAACTTTAAGATTATAAGATTAAAACTGAAATCTGAGATCAAAACTGAGATAAAAATGAAAATGAACATAATTATCAAGAATAAGATCAATGTTATAATTAAGAATGAGAATAAGATTAATAACAATTAAAGAACATAATCGAGTTCAAAATTTTCATCATTATTAGATCAATATCAATATCAATAACAATATCAAGATTGAAGACCAAGTTTACAAACAAGATCAAAATCGAGTTTAAGATTAAGATTAAAAAGAAGATAAAGATGAATATCATAAGATGAAGATTGAAATCATGATTACAATCAAGATCAACATCATGATCATGAACAAAATCAATATTAAATTAAGATTGCAAAATGATAAACATCAAATATGGATCATAATCAAAATCAACATCCTCATCATTAAAAGATCAAGATAAATTTAAATATTAATATCAAGATTGAAAATCAATATTACCACGGAGATCAAAATCGAGTTTAAGATGAATATTAGGAGCAAAATAAAGATGAAGATTATAAGATTAAAAATGAAATCTGAGATCAAAACTGAGATCAAAATGAAGATGAAAATAATTATCAAGAATAAGATCAATGTTGTAATTAAGAATGAGAATAAGATTAATAACAATCAAAGATCATAATCGAGTTAAAAATTTTCATCATTATTAGATCAATATCAATATCAATAACAATATCAAGATTGAAGACCAAGTTTACAAACAAGATCAAAATCGAGTTTAAGATTAAGATTAAAAAGAAGATAAAGATAAATATCATAAGATGAAGTTTGAAATCATGATTAAAATGAAGATCAACATCATAATCATGAACAAAATCAATATTAAATTAAGATTGCAAAATGATAAACATCAAATATGGATCATAATCAGGATCAACATCCTCATCATTAAAAGATCAAGATAAATATAAATATTAATATCAAGATTGAAAATCAATATTACCACATAGATCAAAATCGAGTTTAAGATGAATATTAGGAGCAAGATAAACTTGAAGATTATAAGATTAAAACTGAAATCTGAGATCAAAACTGAGATAAAAATGAAAATGAAAATAATTATCAATAATAAGATCAATGTTGTAATTAAGAATGAGAATAAGATTAACAACAATCAAAGATCATAATCGAGTTCAAAATTTTCATCATTATTAGATCAATATCAATATCAATAACAATATCAAGATTGAAGACCAAGTTTACAAACAAGATCAAAATCGAGTTTAAGATTAAGATTAAAAAGAAGATAAAGATAAATATCATAAGATGAAGTTTGAAATCATGATTAAAATGAAGATCAACATCATAATCATGAACAAAATCAATATTAAATTAAGATTGCAAAATGATAAACATCAAATATGGATCATAATCAGGATCAACATCCTCATCATTAAAAGATCAAGATAAATATAAATATTAATATCAAGATTGAAAATCAAAATTACCACGGAGATCAAAATCGAGTTTAAGATGTATATTAGGAGCAAGATAAAGATGAAGATTATAAGATTAAAAATGAAATCTGAGATCAAAACTGAGATAAAAATGAAAATGAACATAATTATCAAGAATAAGATCAATGTTATAATTAAGAATGAGAATAAGATTAATAACAATTAAAGAACATAATCGAGTTCAAAATTTTCATCATTATTAGATCAATATCAATATCAATAACAATATCAAGATTGAAGACCAAGTTTACAAACAAAATCAAAATCGAGTTTAAGATTAAGATTAAAAAGAAGATAAAGATGAATATCATACGATGAAGATTGAAATCATGATTACAATCAAGATCAACATCATGATCATGAACAAAATCAACATTAAATTAAGATTGCAAAATGATAAACATCAAATATGGATCATAATCAAGATCAACATCCTCATCATTAAAAGATCAAGATAAATTTAAATATTAATATCAAGATTGAAAATCAATATTACCACGGAGATCAAAATCGAGTTTAAGATGAATATTAGGAGCAAAATAAAGATGAAGATTATAAGATTAAAACTGAAATCTGAGATCAAAACTGAGATCAAAATGAAGATGAAAATAATTATCAAGAATAAGATCAATGTTGTAATTAAGAATGAGAATAAGATTAATAACAATCAAAGATCATAATCGAGTAAAAAATTTTCATCATTATTAGATCAATATCAATATCAATAACAATATCAAGATTGAAGACCAAGTTTACAAACAAGATCAAAATCGAGTTTAAGATTAAGATTAAAAAGAAGATAAAGATAAATATCATAAGATGAAGTTTGAAATCATGATTAAAATGAAGATCAACATCATAATCATGAACAAAATCAATATTAAATTAAGATTGCAAAATGATAAACATCAAATATGGATCATAATCAGGATCAACATCCTCATCATTAAAAGATCAAGATAAATATAAATATTAATATCAAGATTGAAAATCAATATTACCACGGAGATCAAAATCGAGTTTAAGATGTATATTAGGAGCAAGATAAAGATGAAGATTATAAGATTAAAACGGAAATCTGAGATCAAAACTGAGATAAAAATGAAAATGAACATAATTATCAAGAATAAGATCAATGTTATAATTAAGAATGAGAATAAGATTAATAACAATTAAAGAACATAATCGAGTTCAAAATTTTCATCATTATTAGATCAATATCAATATCAATAACAATATCAAGATTGAAGACCAAGTTTACAAACAAGATCAAAATCGAGTTTAAGATTAAGATTAAAAAGAAGATAAAGATGAATATCATAAGATGAAGATTGAAATCGTGATTACAATCAAGATCAACATCATGATCATGAACAAAATCAATATTAAATTAAGATTGCAAAATGATAAACATCAAATATGGATCATAATCAAGATCAACATATTCATCATTAAAAGATCAAGATAAATATAAATATTAATATCAAGATTGAAAATCAATATTACCACATAGATCAAAATCGAGTTTAAGATGAATATTAGGAGCAAGATAAACTTGAAGATTATAAGATTAAAACTGAAATCTGAGATCAAAACTGAGATAAAAATGAAAATGAACATAATTATCAAGAATAAGATCAATGTTATAATTAAGAATGAGAATAAGATTAATAACAATTAAAGAACATAATCGAGTTCAAAATTTTCATCATTATTAGATCAATATCAATATCAATAACAATATCAAGATTGAAGACCAAGTTTACAAACAAGATCAAAATCGAGTTTAAGATTAAGATTAAAAAGAAGATAAAGATGAATATCATAAGATGAAGATTGAAATCATGATTACAATCAAGATCAACATCATGATCATGAACAAAATCAATATTAAATTAAGATTGCAAAATGATAAACATCAAATATGGATCATAATCAAGATCAACATCCTCATCATTAAAAGATCAAGATAAATATAAATATTAATATCAAGATTGAAAATCAATATTACCACATAGATCAAAATCGAGTTTAAGATGAATATTAGGAGCAAGATAAACTTGAAGATTATAAGATTAAAACTGAAATCTGAGATCAAAACTGAGATAAAAATGAAAATGAACATAATTATCAAGAATAAGATCAATGTTATAATTAAGAATGAGAATAAGATTAATAACAATTAAAGAACATAATCGAGTTCAAAATTTTCATCATTATTAGATCAATATCAATATCAATAACAATATCAAGATTGAAGACCAAGTTTACAAACAAGATCAAAATCGAGTTTAAGATTAAGATTAAAAAGAAGATAAAGATGAATATCATAAGATGAAGATTGAAATCATGATTACAATCAAGATCAACATCATGATCATGAACAAAATCAATATTAAATTAAGATTGCAAAATGATAAACATCAAATATGGATCATAATCAAGATCAACATCCTCATCATTAAAAGATCAAGATAAATATAAATATTAATATCAAGATTGAAAATCAATATTACCACGGAGATCAAAATCGAGTTTAAGATGAATATTAGGAGCAAAATAAAGATGAAGATTATAAGATTAAAAATGAAATCTGAGATCAAAACTGAGATCAAAATGAAGATGAAAATAATTATCAAGAATAAGATCAATGTTGTAATTAAGAATGAGAATAAGATTAATAACAATCAAAGATCATAATCGAGTTAAAAATTTTCATCATTATTAGATCAATATCAATATCAATAACAATATCAAGATTGAAGACCAAGTTTACAAACAAGATCAAAATCGAGTTTAAGATTAAGATTAAAAAGAAGATAAAGATAAATATCATAAGATGAAGTTTGAAATCATGATTAAAATGAAGATCAACATCATAATCATGAACAAAATCAATATTAAATTAAGATTGCAAAATGATAAACATCAAATATGGATCATAATCAGGATCAACATCCTCATCATTAAAAGATCAAGATAAATATAAATATTAATATCAAGATTGAAAATCAATATTACCACATAGATCAAAATCGAGTTTAAGATGAATATTAGGAGCAAGATAAACTTGAAGATTATAAGATTAAAACTGAAATCTGAGATCAAAACTGAGATAAAAATGAAAATGAAAATAATTATCAATAATAAGATCAATGTTGTAATTAAGAATGAGAATAAGATTAACAACAATCAAAGATCATAATCGAGTAAAAAATTTTCATCATTTTTAGATCAATATCAATATCAATAACAATATCAAGATTGAAGACCAAGTTTACAAACAAGATCAAAATCGAGTTTAAGATTAAGATTAAAAAGAAGATAAAGATAAATATCATAAGATGAAGTTTGAAATCATGATTAAAATGAAGATCAACATCATAATCATGAACAAAATCAATATTAAATTAAGATTGCAAAATGATAAACATCAAATATGGATCATAATCAGGATCAACATCCTCATCATTAAAAGATCAAGATAAATATAAATATTAATATCAAGATTGAAAATCAATATTACCACATAGATCAAAATCGAGTTTAAGATGAATATTAGGAGCAAGATAAACTTGAAGATTATAAGATTAAAACGGAAATCTGAGATCAAAACTGAGATAAAAATGAAAATGAACATAATTATCAAGAATAAGATCAATGTTATAATTAAGAATGAGAATAAGATTAATAACAATTAAAGAACATAATCGAGTTCAAAATTTTCATCATTATTAGATCAATATCAATATCAATAACAATATCAAGATTGAAGACCAAGTTTACAAACAAGATCAAATTCGAGTTTAAGATTAAGATTAAAAAGAAGATAAAGATGAATATCATAAGATGAAGATCGAAATCATGATTAAAATGAAGATCAACATCATAATCATGAACAAAATCAATATTAAATTAAGATTGCAAAATGATAAACATCAAATATGTATCATAATCAGGATCAACATCCTCATCATTAAAAGATCAAGATAAATATAAATATTAATATCAAGATTGAAAATCAATATTACCACATAGATCAAAATCGAGTTTAAGATGAATATTAGGAGCAAGATAAACTTTAAGATTATAAGATTAAAACTGAAATCTGAGATCAAAACTGAGATAAAAATAAAAATGAACATAATTATCAAGAATAAGATCAATGTTATAATTAAGAATGAGAATAAGATTAATAACAATTAAAGAACATAATCGAGTTCAAAATTTTCATCATTATTAGATCAATATCAATATCAATAACAATATCAAGATTGAAGACCAAGTTTACAAACAAGATCAAAATCGAGTTTAAGATTAAGATTAAAAAGAAGATAAAGATGAATATCATAAGATGAAGATTGAAATCATGATTACAATCAAGATCAACATCATGATCATGAACAAAATCAATATTAAATTAAGATTGCAAAATGATAAACATCAAATATGGATCATAATCAAAATCAACATCCTCATCATTAAAAGATCAAGATAAATTTAAATATTAATATCAAGATTGAAAATCAATATTACCACGGAGATCAAAATCGAGTTTAAGATGAATATTAGGAGCAAAATAAAGATGAAGATTATAAGATTAAAAATGAAATCTGAGATCAAAACTGAGATCAAAATGAAGATGAAAATAATTATCAAGAATAAGATCAATGTTGTAATTAAGAATGAGAATAAGATTAATAACAATCAAAGATCATAATCGAGTTAAAAATTTTCATCATTATTAGATCAATATCAATATCAATAACAATATCAAGATTGAAGACCAAGTTTACAAACAAGATCAAAATCGAGTTTAAGATTAAGATTAAAAAGAAGATAAAGATAAATATCATAAGATGAAGTTTGAAATCATGATTAAAATGAAGATCAACATCATAATCATGAACAAAATCAATATTAAATTAAGATTGCAAAATGATAAACATCAAATATGGATCATAATCAGGATCAACATCCTCATCATTAAAAGATCAAGATAAATATAAATATTAATATCAAGATTGAAAATCAATATTACCACATAGATCAAAATCGAGTTTAAGATGAATATTAGGAGCAAGATAAACTTGAAGATTATAAGATTAAAACTGAAATCTGAGATCAAAACTGAGATAAAAATGAAAATGAACATAATTATCAAGAATAAGATCAATGTTATAATTAAGAATGAGAATAAGATTAATAACAATTAAAGAACATAATCGAGTTCAAAATTTTCATCATTATTAGATCAATATCAATATCAATAACAATATCAAGATTGAAGACCAAGTTTACAAACAAGATCAAAATCGAGTTTAAGATTAAGATTAAAAAGAAGATAAAGATGAATATCATAAGATGAAGATTGAAATCATGATTACAATCAAGATCAACATCATGATCATGAACAAAATCAATATTAAATTAAGATTGCAAAATGATAAACATCAAATATGGATCATAATCAAGATCAACATCCTCATCATTAAAAGATCAAGATAAATATAAATATTAATATCAAGATTGAAAATCAATATTACCACATAGATCAAAATCGAGTTTAAGATGAATATTAGGAGCAAGATAAACTTGAAGATTATAAGATTAAAACTGAAATCTGAGATCAAAACTGAGATAAAAATGAAAATGAACATAATTATCAAGAATAAGATCAATGTTATAATTAAGAATGAGAATAAGATTAATAACAATTAAAGAACATAATCGAGTTCAAAATTTTCATCATTATTAGATCAATATCAATATCAATAACAATATCAAGATTGAAGACCAAGTTTACAAACAAGATCAAAATCGAGTTTAAGATTAAGATTAAAAAGAAGATAAAGATGAATATCATAAGATGAAGATTGAAATCATGATTACAATCAAGATCAACATCATGATCATGAACAAAATCAATATTAAATTAAGATTGCAAAATGATAAACATCAAATATGGATCATAATCAAGATCAACATCCTCATCATTAAAAGATCAAGATAAATATTAATATTAATATCAAGATTGAAAATCAATATTACCACGGAGATCAAAATCGAGTTTAAGATGAATATTAGGAGCAAAATAAAGATGAAGATTATAAGATTAAAAATGAAATCTGAGATCAAAACTGAGATCAAAATGAAGATGAAAATAATTATCAAGAATAAGATCAATGTTGTAATTAAGAATGAGAATAAGATTAATAACAATCAAAGATCATAATCGAGTTAAAAATTTTCATCATTATTAGATCAATATCAATATCAATAACAATATCAAGATTGAAGACCAAGTTTACAAACAAGATCAAAATCGAGTTTAAGATTAAGATTAAAAAGAAGATAAAGATAAATATCATAAGATGAAGTTTGAAATCATGATTAAAATGAAGATCAACATCATAATCATGAACAAAATCAATATTAAATTAAGATTGCAAAATGATAAACATCAAATATGGATCATAATCAGGATCAACATCCTCATCATTAAAAGATCAAGATAAATATAAATATTAATATCAAGATTGAAAATCAATATTACCACATAGATCAAAATCGAGTTTAAGATGAATATTAGGAGCAAGATAAACTTGAAGATTATAAGATTAAAACTGAAATCTGAGATCAAAACTGAGATAAAAATGAAAATGAAAATAATTATCAATAATAAGATCAATGTTGTAATTAAGAATGAGAATAAGATTAACAACAATCAAAAATCATAATCGAGTAAAAAATTTTCATCATTTTTAGATCAATATCAATATCAATAACAATATCAAGATTGAAGACCAAGTTTACAAACAAGATCAAAATCGAGTTTAAGATTAAGATTAAAAAGAAGATAAAGATAAATATCATAAGATGAAGTTTGAAATCATGATTAAAATGAAGATCAACATCATAATCATGAACAAAATCAATATTAAATTAAGATTGCAAAATGATAAACATCAAATATGGATCATAATCAGGATCAACATCCTCATCATTAAAAGATCAAGATAAATATAAATATTAATATCAAGATTGAAAATCAATATTACCACATAGATCAAAATCGAGTTTAAGATGAATATTAGGAGCAAGATAAACTTGAAGATTATAAGATTAAAACGGAAATCTGAGATCAAAACTGAGATAAAAATGAAAATGAACATAATTATCAAGAATAAGATCAATGTTATAATTAAGAATGAGAATAAGATTAATAACAATTAAAGAACATAATCGAGTTCAAAATTTTCATCATTATTAGATCAATATCAATATCAATAACAATATCAAGATTGAAGACCAAGTTTACAAACAAGATCAAATTCGAGTTTAAGATTAAGATTAAAAAGAAGATAAAGATGAATATCATAAGATGAAGATCGAAATCATGATTAAAATGAAGATCAACATCATAATCATGAACAAAATCAATATTAAATTAAGATTGCAAAATGATAAACATCAAATATGTATCATAATCAGGATCAACATCCTCATCATTAAAAGATCAAGATAAATATAAATATTAATATCAAGATTGAAAATCAATATTACCACATAGATCAAAATCGAGTTTAAGATGAATATTAGGAGCAAGATAAACTTTAAGATTATAAGATTAAAACTGAAATCTGAGATCAAAACTGAGATAAAAATAAAAATGAACATAATTATCAAGAATAAGATCAATGTTATAATTAAGAATGAGAATAAGATTAATAACAATTAAAGAACATAATCGAGTTCAAAATTTTCATCATTATTAGATCAATATCAATATCAATAACAATATCAAGATTGAAGACCAAGTTTACAAACAAGATCAAAATCGAGTTTAAGATTAAGATTAAAAAGAAGATAAAGATGAATATCATAAGATGAAGATTGAAATCATGATTACAATCAAGATCAACATCATGATCATGAACAAAATCAATATTAAATTAAGATTGCAAAATGATAAACATCAAATATGGATCATAATCAAAATCAACATCCTCATCATTAAAAGATCAAGATAAATTTAAATATTAATATCAAGATTGAAAATCAATATTACCACATAGATCAAAATCGAGTTTAAGATGAATATTAGGAGCAAGATAAACTTGAAGATTATAAGATTAAAAATGAAATCTGAGATCAAAACTGAGATCAAAATGAAGATGAAAATAATTATCAAGAATAAGATCAATGTTGTAATTAAGAATGAGAATAAGATTAATAACAATCAAAGATCATAATCGAGTTAAAAATTTTCATCATTATTAGATCAATATCAATATCAATAACAATATCAAGATTGAAGACCAAGTTTACAAACAAGATCAAAATCGAGTTTAAGATTAAGATTAAAAAGAAGATAAAGATAAATATCATAAGATGAAGTTTGAAATCATGATTAAAATGAAGATCAACTTCATAATCATGAACAAAATCAATATTAAATTAAGATTGCAAAATGATAAACATCAAATATGGATCATAATCAGGATCAACATCCTCATCATTAAAAGATCAAGATAAATATAAATATTAATATCAAGATTGAAAATCAATATTACCACGGAGATCAAAATCGAGTTTAAGATGAATATTAGGAGCAAGATAAAGATGAAGATTATAAGATTAAAAATGAAATCTGAGATCAAAACTGAGATAAAAATGAAAATGAACATAATTATCAAGAATAAGATCAATGTTATAATTAAGAATGAGAATAAGATTAATAACAATTAAAGAACATAATCGAGTTCAAAATTTTCATCATTATTAGATCAATATCAATATCAATAACAATATCAAGATTGAAGACCAAGTTTACAAACAAAATCAAAATCGAGTTTAAGATTAAGATTAAAAAGAAGATAAAGATGAATATCATACGATGAAGATTGAAATCATGATTACAATCAAGATCAACATCATGATCATGAACAAAATCAATATTAAATTAAGATTGCAAAATGATAAACATCAAATATGGATCATAATCAAGATCAACATCCTCATCATTAAAAGATCAAGATAAATATAAATATTAATATCAAGATTGAAAATCAATATTACCACTGAGATCAAAATCGAGTTTAAGATGAATATTAGGAGCAAGATAAAGATGAAGATTATAAGATTAAAAATGAAATCTGAGATCAAAACTGAGATCAAAATGAAGATGAAAATAATTATTAAGAATAAGATCAATGTTGTAATTAAGAATGAGAATAAGATTAATAACAATCAAAGATCATAATCGAGTTAAAAATTTTCATCATTATTAGATCAATATCAATATCAATAACAATATCAAGATTGAAGACCAAGTTTACAAACAAGATCAAAATCGAGTTTAAGATTAAGATTAAAAAGAAGATAAAGATAAAGATCATAAGATGAAGTTTGAAATCATGATTAAAATGAAGATCAACATCATAATCATGAACAAAATCAATATTAAATTAAGATTGCAAAATGATAAACATCAAATATGGATCATAATCAGGATCAACATCCTCATCATTAAAAGATCAAGATAAATATAAATATTAATATCAAGATTGAAAATCAATATTACCACATAGATCAAAATCGAGTTTAAGATGAATATTAGGAGCAAGATAAACTTGAAGATTATAAGATTAAAACGGAAATCTGAGATCAAAACTGAGATAAAAATGAAAATGAACATAATTATCAAGAATAAGATCAATGTTATAATTAAGAATGAGAATAAGATTAATAACAATTAAAGAACATAATCGAGTTCAAAATTTTCATCATTATTAGATCAATATCAATATCAATAACAATATCAAGATTGAACACCAAGTTTACAAACAAGATCAAAATCGAGTTTAAGATTAAGATTAAAAAGAAGATAAAGATGAATATCATAAGATGAAGATCGAAATCATGATTAAAATGAAGATCAACATCATAATCATGAACAAAATCAATATTAAATTAAGATTGCAAAATGATAAACATCAAATATGGATCATAATCAGGATCAACATCCTCATCATTAAAAGATCAAGATAAATATAAATATTAATATCAAGATTGAAAATCAATATTACCACATAGATCAAAATCGAGTTTAAGATGAATATTAGGAGCAAGATAAACTTGAAGATTATAAGATTAAAACTGAAATCTGAGATCAAAACTGAGATAAAAATGAAAATGAACATAATTATCAAGAATAAGATCAATGTTATAATTAAGAATGAGAATAAGATTAATAACAATTAAAGAACATAATCGAGTTCAAAATTTTCATCATTATTAGATCAATATCAATATCAATAACAATATCAAGATTGAAGACCAAGTTTACAAACAAGATCAAAATCGAGTTTAAGATTAAGATTAAAAAGAAGATAAAGATGAATATCATAAGATGAAGATTGAAATCATGATTACAATCAAGATCAACATCATGATCATGAACAAAATCAATATTAAATTAAGATTGCAAAATGATAAACATCAAATATGGATCATAATCAAGATCAACATCCTCATCATTAAAAGATCAAGATAAATTTAAATATTAATATCAAGATTGAAAATCAATATTACCACATAGATCAAAATCGAGTTTAAGATGAATATTAGGAGCAAGATAAACTTGAAGATTATAAGATTAAAACTGAAATCTGAGATCAAAACTGAGATAAAAATGAAAATGAAAATAATTATCAATAATAAGATCAATGTTGTAATTAAGAATGAGAATAAGATTAACAACAATCAAAGATCATAATCGAGTAAAAAATTTTCATCATTATTAGATCAATATCAATATCAATAACAATATCAAGATTGAAGACCAAGTTTACAAACAAGATCAAAATCGAGTTTAAGATTAAGATTAAAAAGAAGATAAAGATAAATATCATAAGATGAAGTTTGAAATCATGATTAAAATGAAGATCAACTTCATAATCATGAACAAAATCAATATTAAATTAAGATTGCAAAATGATAAACATCAAATATGGATCATAATCAGGATCAACATCCTCATCATTAAAAGATCAAGATAAATATAAATATTAATATCAAGATTGAAAATCAATATTACCACGGAGATCAAAATCGAGTTTAAGATGAATATTAGGAGCAAGATAAAGATGAAGATTATAAGATTAAAAATGAAATCTGAGATCAAAACTGAGATAAAAATGAAAATGAACATAATTATCAAGAATAAGATCAATGTTATAATTAAGAATGAGAATAAGATTAATAACAATTAAAGAACATAATCGAGTTCAAAATTTTCATCATTATTAGATCAATATCAATATCAATAACAATATCAAGATTGAAGACCAAGTTTACAAACAAAATCAAAATCGAGTTTAAGATTAAGATTAAAAAGAAGATAAAGATGAATATCATACGATGAAGATTGAAATCATGATTACAATCAAGATCAACATCATGATCATGAACAAAATCAATATTAAATTAAGATTGCAAAATGATAAACATCAAATATGGATCATAATCAAGATCAACATCCTCATCATTAAAAGATCAAGATAAATATAAATATTAATATCAAGATTGAAAATCAATATTACCACTGAGATCAAAATCGAGTTTAAGATGAATATTAGGAGCAAGATAAAGATGAAGATTATAAGATTAAAAATGAAATCTGAGATCAAAACTGAGATCAAAATGAAGATGAAAATAATTATTAAGAATAAGATCAATGTTGTAATTAAGAATGAGAATAAGATTAATAACAATCAAAGATCATAATCGAGTTAAAAATTTTCATCATTATTAGATCAATATCAATATCAATAACAATATCAAGATTGAAGACCAAGTTTACAAACAAGATCAAAATCGAGTTTAAGATTAAGATTAAAAAGAAGATAAAGATAAAGATCATAAGATGAAGTTTGAAATCATGATTAAAATGAAGATCAACATCATAATCATGAACAAAATCAATATTAAATTAAGATTGCAAAATGATAAACATCAAATATGGATCATAATCAGGATCAACATCCTCATCATTAAAAGATCAAGATAAATATAAATATTAATATCAAGATTGAAAATCAATATTACCACATAGATCAAAATCGAGTTTAAGATGAATATTAGGAGCAAGATAAACTTGAAGATTATAAGATTAAAACGGAAATCTGAGATCAAAACTGAGATAAAAATGAAAATGAACATAATTATCAAGAATAAGATCAATGTTATAATTAAGAATGAGAATAAGATTAATAACAATTAAAGAACATAATCGAGTTCAAAATTTTCATCATTATTAGATCAATATCAATATCAATAACAATATCAAGATTGAACACCAAGTTTACAAACAAGATCAAAATCGAGTTTAAGATTAAGATTAAAAAGAAGATAAAGATGAATATCATAAGATGAAGATCGAAATCATGATTAAAATGAAGATCAACATCATAATCATGAACAAAATCAATATTAAATTAAGATTGCAAAATGATAAACATCAAATATGGATCATAATCAGGATCAACATCCTCATCATTAAAAGATCAAGATAAATATAAATATTAATATCAAGATTGAAAATCAATATTACCACATAGATCAAAATCGAGTTTAAGATGAATATTAGGAGCAAGATAAACTTGAAGATTATAAGATTAAAACTGAAATCTGAGATCAAAACTGAGATAAAAATGAAAATGAACATAATTATCAAGAATAAGATCAATGTTATAATTAAGAATGAGAATAAGATTAATAACAATTAAAGAACATAATCGAGTTCAAAATTTTCATCATTATTAGATCAATATCAATATCAATAACAATATCAAGATTGAAGACCAAGTTTACAAACAAGATCAAAATCGAGTTTAAGATTAAGATTAAAAAGAAGATAAAGATGAATATCATAAGATGAAGATTGAAATCATGATTACAATCAAGATCAACATCATGATCATGAACAAAATCAATATTAAATTAAGATTGCAAAATGATAAACATCAAATATGGATCATAATCAAGATCAACATCCTCATCATTAAAAGATCAAGATAAATTTAAATATTAATATCAAGATTGAAAATCAATATTACCACATAGATCAAAATCGAGTTTAAGATGAATATTAGGAGCAAGATAAACTTGAAGATTATAAGATTAAAAATGAAATCTGAGATCAAAACTGAGATCAAAATGAAGATGAAAATAATTATCAAGAATAAGATCAATGTTGTAATTAAGAATGAGAATAAGATTAATAACAATCAAAGATCATAATCGAGTTAAAAATTTTCATCATTATTAGATCAATATCAATATCAATAACAATATCAAGATTGAAGACCAAGTTTACAAACAAGATCAAAATCGAGTTTAAGATTAAGATTAAAAAGAAGATAAAGATAAATATCATAAGATGAAGTTTGAAATCATGATTAAAATGAAGATCAACTTCATAATCATGAACAAAATCAATATTAAATTAAGATTGCAAAATGATAAACATCAAATATGGATCATAATCAGGATCAACATCCTCATCATTAAAAGATCAAGATAAATATAAATATTAATATCAAGATTGAAAATCAATATTACCACGGAGATCAAAATCGAGTTTAAGATGAATATTAGGAGCAAGATAAAGATGAAGATTATAAGATTAAAAATGAAATCTGAGATCAAAACTGAGATAAAAATGAAAATGAACATAATTATCAAGAATAAGATCAATGTTATAATTAAGAATGAGAATAAGATTAATAACAATTAAAGAACATAATCGAGTTCAAAATTTTCATCATTATTAGATCAATATCAATATCAATAACAATATCAAGATTGAAGACCAAGTTTACAAACAAAATCAAAATCGAGTTTAAGATTAAGATTAAAAAGAAGATAAAGATGAATATCATACGATGAAGATTGAAATCATGATTACAATCAAGATCAACATCATGATCATGAACAAAATCAATATTAAATTAAGATTGCAAAATGATAAACATCAAATATGGATCATAATCAAGATCAACATCCTCATCATTAAAAGATCAAGATAAATATAAATATTAATATCAAGATTGAAAATCAATATTACCACTGAGATCAAAATCGAGTTTAAGATGAATATTAGGAGCAAGATAAAGATGAAGATTATAAGATTAAAAATGAAATCTGAGATCAAAACTGAGATCAAAATGAAGATGAAAATAATTATCAAGAATAAGATCAATGTTGTAATTAAGAATGAGAATAAGATTAATAACAATCAAAGATCATAATCGAGTTAAAAATTTTCATCATTATTAGATCAATATCAATATCAATAACAATATCAAGATTGAAGACCAAGTTTACAAACAAGATCAAAATCGAGTTTAAGATTAAGATTAAAAAGAAGATAAAGATAAATATCATAAGATGAAGTTTGAAATCATGATTAAAATGAAGATCAACATCATAATCATGAACAAAATCAATATTAAATTAAGATTGCAAAATGATAAACATCAAATATGGATCATAATCAACATCCTCATCATTAAAAGATCAAGATAAATATAAATATTAATATCAAGATTGAAAATCAATATTACCACGGAGATCAAAATCGAGCTTAAGATGAATATTAGGAGCAAGATAAAGATGAAGATTATAAGATTAAAAATGAAATCTGAGATCAAAACTGAGATAAAAATGAAAATGAACATAATTATCAAGAATAAGATCAATGTTATAATTAAGAATGAGAATAAGATTAATAACAATTAAAGAACATAATCTAGTTCAAAATTTTCATCATTATTAGATCAATATCAATATCAATAACAATATCAAGATTGAAGACCAAGTTTACAAACAAAATCAAAATCGAGTTTAAGATTAAGATTAAAAAGAAGATAAAGATGAATATCATACGATGAAGATTGAAATCATGATTACAATCAAGATCAACATCATGATCATGAACAAAATCAATATTAAATTAAGATTGCAAAATGATAAACATCAAATATGGATCATAATCAAGATCAACATCCTCATCATTAAAAGATCAAGATAAATATAAATATTAATATCAAGATTGAAAATCAATATTACCACTGAGATCAAAATCGAGTTTAAGATGAATATTAGGAGCAAGATAAAGATGAAGATTATAAGATTAAAAATGAAATCTGAGATCAAAACTGAGATCAAAATGAAGATGAAAATAATTATCAAGAATAAGATCAATGTTGTAATTAAGAATGAGAATAAGATTAATAACAATCAAAGATCATAATCGAGTTAAAAATTTTCATCATTATTAGATCAATATCAATATCAATAACAATATCAAGATTGAAGACCAAGTTTACAAACAAGATCAAAATCGAGTTTAAGATTAAGATTAAAAAGAAGATAAAGATAAATATCATAAGATGAAGTTTGAAATCATGATTAAAATGAAGATCAACATCATAATCATGAACAAAATCAATATTAAATTAAGATTGCAAAATGATAAACATCAAATATGGATCATAATCAGGATCAACATCCTCATCATTAAAAGATCAAGATAAATATAAATATTAATATCAAGATTGAAAATCAATATTACCACGGAGATCAAAATCGAGTTTAAGATGAATATTAGGAGCAAGATAAAGATGAAGATTATAAGATTAAAAATGAAATCTGAGATCAAAACTGAGATAAAAATGAAAATGAACATAATTATCAAGAATAAGATCAATGTTATAATTAAGAATGAGAATAAGATTAATAACAATTAAAGAACATAATCGAGTTCAAAATTTTCATCATTATTAGATCAATATCAATATCAATAACAATATCAAGATTGAAGACCAAGTTTACAAACAAAATCAAAATCGAGTTTAAGATTAAGATTAAAAAGAAGATAAAGATGAATATCATACGATGAAGATTGAAATCATGATTACAATCAAGATCAACATCATGATCATGAACAAAATCAATATTAAATTAAGATTGCAAAATGATAAACATCAAATATGGATCATAATCAAGATCAACATCCTCATCATTAAAAGATCAAGATAAATATAAATATTAATATCAAGATTGAAAATCAATATTACCACTGAGATCAAAATCGAGTTTAAGATGAATATTAGGAGCAAGATAAAGATGAAGATTATAAGATTAAAAATGAAATCTGAGATCAAAACTGAGATCAAAATGAAGATGAAAATAATTATCAAGAATAAGATCAATGTTGTAATTAAGAATGAGAATAAGATTAATAACAATCAAAGATCATAATCGAGTTAAAAATTTTCATCATTATTAGATCAATATCAATATCAATAACAATATCAAGATTGAAGACCAAGTTTACAAACAAGATCAAAATCGAGTTTAAGATTAAGATTAAAAAGAAGATAAAGATAAATATCATAAGATGAAGTTTGAAATCATGATTAAAATGAAGATCAACATCATAATCATGAACAAAATCAATATTAAATTAAGATTGCAAAATGATAAACATCAAATATGGATCATAATCAGGATCAACATCCTCATCATTAAAAGATCAAGATAAATATAAATATTAATATCAAGATTGAAAAATCAATATTACCACGGAGATCAAAATCGAGTTTAAGATGAATATTAGGAGCAAGATAAAGATGAAGATTATAAGATTAAAAATGAAATCTGAGATCAAAACTGAGATAAAAATGAAAATGAACATAATTATCAAGAATAAGATCAATGTTATAATTAAGAATGAGAATAAGATTAATAACAATTAAAGAACATAATCGAGTTCAAAATTTTCATCATTATTAGATCAATATTAATATCAATAACAATATCAAGATTGAAGACCAAGTTTACAAACAAGATCAAAATCGAGTTTAAGATTAAGATTAAAAAGAAGATAAAGATGAATATCATACGATGAAGATTGAAATCATGATTACAATCAAGATCAACATCATGATCATGAACAAAATCAATATTAAATTAAGATTGCAAAATGATAAACATCAAATATGGATCATAATCAAGATCAACATCCTCATCATTAAAAGATCAAGATAAATATAAATATTAATATCAAGATTGAAAATCAATATTACCACTGAGATCAAAATCGAGTTTATGATGAATATTAGGAGCAAGATAAAGATGAAGATTATAAGATTAAAAATGAAATCTGAGATCAAAACTGAGATCAAAATGAAGATGAAAATAATTATCAAGAATAAGATCAATGTTGTAATTAAGAATGAGAATAAGATTAATAACAATCAAAGATCATAATCGAGTTAAAAATTTTCATCATTATTAGATCAATATCAATATCAATAACAATATCAAGATTGAAGACCAAGTTTACAAACAAGATCAAAATCGAGTTTAAGATTAAGATTAAAAAGAAGATAAAGATAAATATCATAAGATGAAGTTTGAAATCATGATTAAAATGAAGATCAACATCATAATCATGAACAAAATCAATATTAAATTAAGATTGCAAAATGATAAACATCAAATATGGATCATAATCAGGATCAACATCCTCATCATTAAAAGATCAAGATAAATATAAATATTAATATCAAGATTGAAAATCAATATTACCACGGAGATCAAAATCGAGTTTAAGATGAATATTAGGAGCAAGATAAAGATGAAGATTATAAGATTAAAAATGAAATCTGAGATCAAAACTGAGATAAAAATGAAAATGAACATAATTATCAAGAATAAGATCAATGTTATAATTAAGAATGAGAATAAGATTAATAACAATTAAAGAACATAATCGAGTTCCAAATTTTCATCATTATTAGATCAATATCAATATCAATAACAATATCAAGATTGAAGACCAAGTTTACAAACAAAATCAAAATCGAGTTTAAGATTAAGATTAAAAAGAAGATAAAGATGAATATCATACGATGAAGATTGAAATCATGATTACAATCAAGATCAACATCATGATCATGAACAAAATCAATATTAAATTAAGATTGCAAAATGATAAACATCAAATATGGATCATAATCAAGATCAACATCCTCATCATTAAAAGATCAAGATAAATATAAATATTAATATCAAGATTGAAAATCAATATTACCACTGAGATCAAAATCGAGTTTAAGATGAATATTAGGAGCAAGATAAAGATGAAGATTATAAGATTAAAAATGAAATCTGAGATCAAAACTGAGATCAAAATGAAGATGAAAATAATTATCAAGAATAAGATCAATGTTGTAATTAAGAATGAGAATAAGATTAATAACAATCAAATATCATAATCGAGTTAAAAATTTTCATCATTATTAGATCAATATCAATATCAATAACAATATCAAGATTGAAGACCAAGTTTACAAACAAGATCAAAATCGAGTTTAAGATTAAGATTAAAAAGAAGATAAAGATAAATATCATAAGATGAAGTTTGAAATCATGATTAAAATGAATATCAACATCATAATCATGAACAAAATCAATATTAAATTAAGATTGCAAAATGATAAACATCAAATATGGATCATAATCAGGATCAACATCCTCATCATTAAAAGATCAAGATAAATATAAATATTAATATCAAGATTGAAAAATCAATATTACCACGGAGATCAAAATCGAGTTTAAGATGAATATTAGGAGCAAGATAAAGATGAAGATTATAAGATTAAAAATGAAATCTGAGATCAAAACTGAGATAAAAATGAAAATGAACATAATTATCAAGAATAAGATCAATGTTATAATTAAGAATGAGAATAAGATTAATAACAATTAAAGAACATAATCGAGTTCAAAATTTTCATCATTATTAGATCAATATTAATATCAATAACAATATCAAGATTGAAGACCAAGTTTACAAACAAGATCAAAATCGAGTTTAAGATTAAGATTAAAAAGAAGATAAAGATGAATATCATAAGATGAAGATTGAAATCATGATTACAATCAAGATCAACATCATGATCATGAACAAAATCAATATTAAATTAAGATTGCAAAATGATAAACATCAAATATGGATCATAATCAAGATCAACATCCTCATCATTAAAAGATCAAGATAAATATAAATATTAATATCAAGATTGAAAATCAATATTACCACGGAGATCAAAATCGAGTTTAAGATGAATATTAGGAGCAAGATAAAGATGAAGATTATAAGATTAAAAATGAAATCTGAGATCAAAACTGAGATCAAAATGAAGATGAAAATAATTATCAAGAATAAGATCAATGTTGTAATTAAGAATGAGAATAAGATTAATAACAATCAAAGATCATAATCGAGTTAAAAATTTTCATCATTATTAGATCAATATCAATATCAATAACAATATCAAGATTGAAGACCAAGTTTACAAACAAGATCAAAATCGAGTTTAAGATTAAGATTAAAAAGAAGATAAAGATGAATATCATAAGATAAAGATTGAAATCATAATTAAAATCAAGATCAACATCATGATCATGAACAAAATCAATATTAAATTAAGATTGCAAAATGATAAACATCAATATTGGATCATAATCAAGATCAACATCCTCATCACTAAAAGATCAAGATAAATATTAATATTAATATCAAGATTGAAAATCAATATTACCACGGAGATCAAAATCGAGTTTAAGATGAATATTAGGAGCAAGATAAAGATGAAGATTATAAGATTAAAAATTAAATCTGAGATCAAAACTGAGATAAAATTGAAAATGAACATAATTATCAAGAATAAGATCAATGTTATAATTAAGAATGAGAATAAGATTAATAACAATTAAAGAACATAATCGAGTTCCAAATTTTCATCATTATTAGATCAATATCAATATCAATAACAATATCAAGATTGAAGACCAAGTTTACAAACAAAATCAAAATCGAGTTTAAGATTAAGATTAAAAAGAAGATAAAGATGAATATCATACGATGAAGATTGAAATCATGATTACAATCAAGATCAACATCATGATCATGAACAAAATCAATATTAAATTAAGATTGCAAAATGATAAACATCAAATATGGATCATAATCAAGATCAACATCCTCATCATTAAAAGATCAAGATAAATATAAATATTAATATCAAGATTGAAAATCAATATTACCACGGAGATCAAAATCGAGTTTAAGATGAATATTAGGAGCAAGATAAAGATGAAGATTATAAGATTAAAAATGAAATCTGAGATCAAAACTGAGATCAAAATGAAGATGAAAATAATTATCAAGAATAAGATCAATGTTGTAATTAAGAATGAGAATAAGATTAATAACAATCAAAGATCATAATCGAGTTAAAAATTTTCATCATTATTAGATCAATATCAATATCAATAACAATATCAAGATTGAAGACCAAGTTTACAAACAAGATCAAAATCGAGTTTAAGATTAAGATTAAAAAGAAGATAAAGATAAATATCATAAGATGAAGTTTGAAATCATGATTAAAATGAAGATCAACATCATAATCATGAACAAAATCAATATTAAATTAAGATTGCAAAATGATAAACATCAAATATGGATCATAATCAGGATCAACATCCTCATCATTAAAAGATCAAGATAAATATAAATATTAATATCAAGATTGAAAATCAATATTACCACATAGATCAAAATCGAGTTTAAGATGAATATTAGGAGCAAGATAAAGATGAAGATTATAAGATTAAAAATGAAATCTGAGATCAAAACTGAGATAAAAATGAAAATGAACATAATTATCAAGAATAAGATCAATGTTATAATTAAGAATGAGAATAAGATTAATAACAATTAAAGAACATAATCTAGTTCAAAATTTTCATCATTATTAGATCAATATCAATATCAATAACAATATCAAGATTGAAGACCAAGTTTACAAACAAGATCAAAATCGAGTTTAAGATTAAGATTAAAAAGAAGATAAAGATAAATATCATAAGATGAAGTTTGAAATCATGATTAAAATGAAGATCAACATCATAATCATGAACAAAATCAATATTAAATTAAGATTGCAAAATGATAAACATCAAATATGGATCATAATCAAGATCAACATCCTCATCATTAAAAGATCAAGATAAATATAAATATTAATATCAAGATTGAAAATCAATATTACCACGGAGATCAAAATCGAGTTTAAGATGAATATTAGGAGCAAGATAAAGATGAAGATTATAAGATTAAAAATGAAATCTGAGATCAAAACTGAGATCAAAATGAAGATGAAAATAATTATCAAGAATAAGATCAATGTTGTAATTAAGAATGAGAATAAGATTAATAACAATCAAAGATCATAATCGAGTTAAAAATTTTCATCATTATTAGATCAATATCAATATCAATAACAATATCAAGATTGAAGACCAAGTTTACAAACAAGATCAAAATCGAGTTTAAGATTAAGATTAAAAAGAAGATAAAGATAAATATCATAAGATGAAGTTTGAAATCATGATTAAAATGAAGATCAACATCATAATCATGAACAAAATCAATATTAAATTAAGATTGCAAAATGATAAACATCAAATATGGATCATAATCAGGATCAACATCCTCATCATTAAAAGATCAAGATAAATATAAATATTAATATCAAGATTGAAAATCAATATTACCACATAGATCAAAATCGAGTTTAAGATGAATATTAGGAGCAAGATAAAGATGAAGATTATAAGATTAAAAATGAAATCTGAGATCAAAACTGAGATAAAAATGAAAATGAACATAATTATCAAGAATAAGATCAATGTTATAATTAAGAATGAGAATAAGATTAATAACAATTAAAGAACATAATCTAGTTCAAAATTTTCATCATTATTAGATCAATATCAATATCAATAACAATATCAAGATTGAAGACCAAGTTTACAAACAAGATCAAAATCGAGTTTAAGATTAAGATTAAAAAGAAGATAAAGATAAATATCATAAGATGAAGTTTGAAATCATGATTAAAATGAAGATCAACATCATAATCATGAACAAAATCAATATTAAATTAAGATTGCAAAATGATAAACATCAAATATGGATCATAATCAAGATCAACATCCTCATCATTAAAAGATCAAGATAAATATAAATATTAATATCAAGATTGAAAATCAATATTACCACGGAGATCAAAATCGAGTTTAAGATGAATATTAGGAGCAAGATAAAGATGAAGATTATAAGATTAAAAATGAAATCTGAGATCAAAACTGAGATCAAAATGAAGATGAAAATAATTATCAAGAATAAGATCAATGTTGTAATTAAGAATGAGAATAAGATTAATAACAATCAAAGATCATAATCGAGTTAAAAATTTTCATCATTATTAGATCAATATCAATATCAATAACAATATCAAGATTGAAGACCAAGTTTACAAACAAGATCAAAATCGAGTTTAAGATTAAGATTAAAAAGAAGATAAAGATAAATATCATAAGATGAAGTTTGAAATCATGATTAAAATGAAGATCAACATCATAATCATGAACAAAATCAATATTAAATTAAGATTGCAAAATGATAAACATCAAATATGGATCATAATCAGGATCAACATCCTCATCATTAAAAGATCAAGATAAATATAAATATTAATATCAAGATTGAAAAATCAATATTACCACGGAGATCAAAATCGAGTTTAAGATGAATATTAGGAGCAAGATAAAGATGAAGATTATAAGATTAAAAATGAAATCTGAGATCAAAACTGAGATAAAAATGAAAATGAACATAATTATCAAGAATAAGATCAATGTTATAATTAAGAATGAGAATAAGATTAATAACAATTAAAGAACATAATCGAGTTCAAAATTTTCATCATTATTAGATCAATATCAATATCAATAACAATATCAAGATTGAAGACCAAGTTTACAAACAAGATCAAAATCGAGTTTAAGATTAAGATTAAAAAGAAGATAAAGATGAATATCATAGGATGAAGATTGAAATCATGATTACAATCAAGATCAACATCATGATCATGAACAAAATCAATATTAAATTAAGATTGCAAAATGATAAACATCAAATATGGATCATAATCAAGATCAACATCCTCATCATTAAAAGATCAAGATAAATATAAATATTAATATCAAGATTGAAAATCAATATTACCACGGAGATCAAAATCGAGTTTAAGATGAATATTAGGAGCAAGATAAAGATGAAGATTATAAGATTAAAAATGAAATCTGAGATCAAAACTGAGATCAAAATGAAGATGAAAATAATTATCAAGAATAAGATCAATGTTGTAATTAAGAATGAGAATAAGATTAATAACAATCAAAGATCATAATCGAGTTAAAAATTTTCATCATTATTAGATCAATATCAATATCAATAACAATATCAAAATTGAAGACCAAGTTTACAAACAAGATCAAAATCGAGTTTAAGATTAAGATTAAAAAGAAGATAAAGATAAATATCATAAGATGAAGTTTGAAATCATGATTAAAATGAATATCAACATCATAATCATGAACAAAATCAATATTAAATTAAGATTGCAAAATGATAAACATCAAATATGGATCATAATCAGGATCAACATCCTCATCATTAAAAGATCAAGATAAATATAAATATTAATATCAAGATTGAAAATCAATATTACCACGGAGATCAAAATCAAGTTTAAGATGAATATTAGGAGCAAGATAAAGATGAAGATTATAAGATTAAAAATGAAATCTGAGATCAAAACTGAGATAAATATGAAAATGAACATAATTATCAAGAATAAGATCAATGTTATAATTAAGAATGAGAATAAGATTAATAACAATTAAAGAACATAATCGAGTTCAAAATTTTCATCATTATTAGATCAATATCAATATCAATAACAATATCAAGATTGAAGACCAAGTTTACAAACAAAATCAAAATCGAGTTTAAGATTAAGATTAAAAAGAAGATAAAGATGAATATCATACGATGAAGATTGAAATCATGATTACAATCAAGATCAACATCATGATCATGAACAAAATCAATATTAAATTAAGATTGCAAAATGATAAACATCAAATATGGATCATAATCAAGATCAACATCCTCATCATTAAAAGATCAAGATAAATATAAATATTAATATCAAGATTGAAAATCAATATTACCACTGAGATCAAAATCGAGTTTAAGATGAATATTAGGAGCAAGATAAAGATGAAGATTATAAGATTAAAAATGAAATCTGAGATCAAAACTGAGATCAAAATGAAGATGAAAATAATTATCAAGAATAAGATCAATGTTGTAATTAAGAATGAGAATAAGATTAATAACAATCAAAGATCATAATTGAGTTAAAAATTTTCATCATTATTAGATCAATATCAATATAAATAACAATATCAAGATTGAAGACCAAGTTTACAAACAAGATCAAAATCGAGTTTAAGATTAAGATTAAAAAGAAGATAAAGATAAATATCATAAGATGAAGTTTGAAATCATGATTAAAATGAAGATCAACATCATAATCATGAACAAAATCAATATTAAATTAAGATTGCAAAATGATAAACATCAAATATGGATCATAATCAGGATCAACATCCTCATCATTAAAAGATCAAGATAAATATAAATATTAATATCAAGATTGAAAATCAATATTACCAGATAGATCAAAATCGAGTTTAAGATGAATATTAGGAGCAAGATAAACTTGAAGATTATAAGATTAAAACTGAAATCTGAGATCAAAACTGAGATAAAAATGAAAATGAACATAATTATCAAGAATAAGAGCAATGTTATAATTAAGAATGAGAATAAGATTAATAACAATTAAAGAACATAATCGAGTTCAAAATTTTCATCATTATTAGATCAATATCAATATCAATAACAATATCAAGATTGAAGACCAAGTTTACAAACAAGATCAAAATCGAGTTTAAGATTAAGATTAAAAAGAAGATAAAGATGAATATCATAAGATGAAGATTGAAATCATGATTACAATCAAGATCAACATCATGATCATGAACAAAATCAATATTAAATTAAGATTGCAAAATGATAAACATCAAATATGGATCATAATCAAGATCAACATCCTCATCATTAAAAGATCAAGATAAATATAAATATTAATATCAAGATTGAAAATCAATATTACCACGGAGATCAAAATCGAGTTTAAGATGAATATTAGGAGCAAGATAAAGATGAAGATTATAAGATTAAAAATGAAATCTGAGATCAAAACTGAGATCAAAATGAAGATGAAAATAATTATCAATAATAAGATCAATGTTGTAATTAAGAATGAGAATAAGATTAATAACAATCAAAGATCATAATCGAGTTAAAAATTTTCATCATTATTAGATCAATATCAATATCAATAACAATATCAAGATTGAAGACCAAGTTTACAAACAAGATCAAAATCGAGTTTATGATTAAGATTAAAAAGAAGATAAAGATAAATATCATAAGATGAAGTTTGAAATCATGATTAAAATGAAGATCAACATCATAATCATGAACAAAATCAATATTAAATTAAGATTGCAAAATGATAAATATCAAATATGGATCATAATCAGGATCAACATCCTCATCATTAAAAGATCAAGATAAATATAAATATTAATATCAAGATTGAAAATCAATATTACCACGGAGATCAAAATCGAGTTTAAGATGAATATTAGGAGCAAGATAAAGATGAAGATTATAAGATTAAAAATGAAATCTGAGATCAAAACTGAGATAAAAATGAAAATGAACATAATTATCAAGAATAAGATCAATGTTATAATTAAGAATGAGAATAAGATTAATAACAATTAAAGAACATAATCGAGTTCAAAATTTTCATCATTATTAGATCAATATCAATATCAATAACAATATCAAGATTGAAGACCAAGTTTACAAACAAAATCAAAATCGAGTTTAAGATTAAGATTAAAAAGAAGATAAAGATGAATATCATACGATGAAGATTGAAATCATGATTACAATCAAGATCAACATCATGATCATGAACAAAATCAATATTAAATTAAGATTGCAAAATGATAAACATCAAATATGGATCATAATCAAGATCAACATCCTCATCATTAAAAGATCAAGATAAATATAAATATTAATATCAAGATTGAAAATCAATATTACCACTGAGATCAAAATCGAGTTTAAGATGAATATTAGGAGCAAGATAAAGATGAAGATTATAAGATTAAAAATGAAATCTGAGATCAAAACTGAGATCAAAATGAAGATGAAAATAATTATCAAGAATAAGATCAATGTTGTAATTAAGAATGAGAATAAGATTAATAACAATCAAAGATCATAATTGAGTTAAAAATTTTCATCATTATTAGATCAATATCAATATCAATAACAATATCAAGATTGAAGACCAAGTTTACAAACAAGATCAAAATCGAGTTTAAGATTAAGATTAAAAAGAAGATAAAGATAAATATCATAAGATGAAGTTTGAAATCATGATTAAAATGAAGATCAACATCATAATCATGAACAAAATCAATATTAAATTAAGATTGCAAAATGATAAACATCAAATATGGATCATAATCATGATCAACATCCTCATCATTAAAAGATCAAGATAAATATAAATATTAATATCAAGATTGAAAATCAATATTACCACGGAGATCAAAATCGAGTTTAAGATGAATATTAGGAGCAAGATAAAGATGAAGATTATAAGATTAAAAATGAAATCTGAGATCAAAACTGAGATAAAAATGAAAATGAACATAATTATCAAGAATAAGATCAATGTTATAATTAAGAATGAGAATAAGATTAATAACAATTAAAGAACATAATCGAGTTCAAAATTTTCATCATTATTAGATCAATATCAATATCAATAACAATATCAAGATTGAAGACCAAGTTTACAAACAAGATCAAAATCGAGTTTAAGATTAAGATTAAAAAGAAGATAAAGATGAATATCATAAGATGAAGATTGAAATCATGATTACAATCAAGATCAACATCATGATCATGAACAAAATCAATATTAAATTAAGATTGCAAAATGATAAACATCAAATATGGATCATAATCAAGATCAACATCCTCATCATTAAAAGATCAAGATAAATATAAATATTAATATCAAGATTGAAAATCAATATTACCACGGAGATCAAAATCGAGTTTAAGATGAATATTAGGAGCAAGATAAAGATGAAGATTATAAGATTAAAAATGAAATCTGAGATCAAAACTGAGATCAAAATGAAGATGAAAATAATTATCAAGAATAAGATCAATGTTGTAATTAAGAATGAGAATAAGATTAATAACAATCAAAGATCATAATCGAGTTAAAAATTTTCATCATTATTAGATCAATATCAATATCAATAACAATATCAAGATTGAAGACCAAGTTTACAAACAAGATCAAAATCGAGTTTAAGATTAAGATTAAAAAGAAGATAAAGATAAATATCATAAGATGAAGTTTGAAATCATGATTAAAATGAAGATCAACATCATAATCATGAACAAAATCAATATTAAATTAAGATTGCAAAATGATAAACATCAAATATGGATCATAATCATGATCAACATCCTCATCATTAAAAGATCAAGATAAATATAAATATTAATATCAAGATTGAAAATCAATATTACCACGGAGATCAAAATCGAGTTTAAGATGAATATTAGGAGCAAGATAAAGATGAAGATTATAAGATTAAAAATGAAATCTGAGATCAAAACTGAGATAAAAATGAAAATGAACATAATTATCAAGAATAAGATCAATGTTATAATTAAGAATGAGAATAAGATTAATAACAATTAAATAACATAATCGAGTTCAAAATTTTCATCATTATTAGATCAATATCAATATCAATAACAGTATCAAGATTGAAGACCAAGTTTACAAACAAGATCAAAATCGAGTTTAAGATTAAGATTAAAAAGAAGATAAAGATGAATATCATAAGATGAAGATTGAAATCATGATTACAATCAAGATCAACATCATGATCATGAACAAAATCAATATTAAATTAAGATTGCAAAATGATAAACATCAAATATGGATCATAATCAAGATCAACATCCTCATCATTAAAAGATCAAGATAAATATAAATATTAATATCAAGATTGAAAATCAATATTACCACGGAGATCAAAATCGAGTTTAAGATGAATATTAGGAGCAAGATAAAGATGAAGATTATAAGATTAAAAATGAAATCTGAGATCAAAACTGAGATCAAAATGAAGATTAAAATAATTATCAAGAATAAGATCAATGTTGTAATTAAGAATGAGAATAAGATTAATAACAATCAAAGATCATAATCGAGTTAAAAATTTTCATCATTATTAGATCAATATCAATATCAATAACAATATCAAGATTGAAGACCAAGTTTACAAACAAGATCAAAATCGAGTTTAAGATTAAGATTAAAAAGAAGATAAAGATAAATATCATAAGATGAAGTTTGAAATCATGATTAAAATGAAGATCAACATCATAATCATGAACAAAATCAATATTAAATTAAGATTGCAAAATGATAAACATCAAATATGGATCATAATCAGGATCAACATCCTCATCATTAAAAGATCAAGATAAATATAAATATTAATATCAAGATTGAAAATCAATATGACCACATAGATCAAAATCGAGTTTAAGATGAATATTAGGAGCAAGATAAACTTGAAGATTATAAGATTAAAACTGAAATCTGAGATCAAAACTGAGATAAAAATGAAAATGAACATAATTATCAAGAATAAGATCAATGTTATAATTAAGAATGAGAATAAGATTAATAACAATTAAAGAACATAATCGAGTTCAAAATTTTCATCATTATTAGATCAATATCAATATCAATAACAATATCAAGATTGAAGACCAAGTTTACAAACAAGATCAAAATCGAGTTTAAGATTAAGATTAAAAAGAAGATAAAGATGAATATCATAAGATGAAGATTGAAATCATGATTACAATCAAGATCAACATCATGATCATGAACAAAATCAATATTAAATTAAGATTGCAAAATGATAAACATCAAATATGGATCATAATCAAGATCAACATCCTCATCATTAAAAGATCAAGATAAATATAAATATTAATATCAAGATTGAAAATCAATTTTACCACGGAGATCAAAATCGAGTTTAAGATGAATATTAGGAGCAAGATAAAGATGAAGATTATAAGATTAAAAATGAAATCTGAGATCAAAACTGAGATCAAAATGAAGATGAAAATAATTATCAAGAATAAGATCAATGTTGTAATTAAGAATGAGAATAAGATTAATAACAATCAAAGATCGTAATCGAGTTAAAAATTTTCATCATTATTAGATCAATATCAATATCAATAACAATATCAAGATTGAAGACCAAGTTTACAAACAAGATCAAAATCGAGTTTAAGATTAAGATTAAAAAGAAGATAAAGATAAATATCATAAGATGAAGTTTGAAATCATGATTAAAATGAAGATCAACATCATAATCATGAACAAAATCAATATTAAATTAAGATTGCAAAATGATAAACATCAAATATGGATCATAATCAGGATCAACATCCTCATCATTAAAAGATCAAGATAAATATAAATATTAATATCAAGATTGAAAATCAATATGACCACATAGATCAAAATCGAGTTTAAGATGAATATTAGGAGCAAGATAAACTTGAAGATTATAAGATTAAAACTGAAATCTGAGATCAAAACTGAGATAAAAATGAAAATGAACATAATTATCAAGAATAAGATCAATGTTATAATTAAGAATGAGAATAAGATTAATAACAATTAAAGAACATAATCGAGTTCAAAATTTTCATCATTATTAGATCAATATCAATATCAATAACAATATCAAGATTGAAGACCAAGTTTACAAACAAGATCAAAATCGAGTTTAAGATTAAGATTAAAAAGAAGATAAAGATGAATATCATAAGATGAAGATTGAAATCATGATTACAATCAAGATCAACATCATGATCATGAACAAAATCAATATTAAATTAAGATTGCAAAATGATAAACATCAAATATGGATCATAATCAAGATCAACATCCTCATCATTAAAAGATCAAGATAAATATAAATATTAATATCAAGATTGAAAATCAATTTTACCACGGAGATCAAAATCGAGTTTAAGATGAATATTAGGAGCAAGATAAAGATGAAGATTATAAGATTAAAAATGAAATCTGAGATCAAAACTGAGATCAAAATGAAGATGAAAATAATTATCAAGAATAAGATCAATGTTGTAATTAAGAATGAGAATAAGATTAATAACAATCAAAGATCATAATCGAGTTAAAAATTTTCATCATTATTAGATCAATATCAATATCAATAACAATATCAAGATTGAAGACCAAGTTTACAAACAAGATCAAAATCGAGTTTAAGATTAAGATTAAAAAGAAGATAAAGATGAATATCATAAGATGAAGATTGAAATCATGATTACAATCAAGATCAACATCATGATCATGAACAAAATCAATATTAAATTAAGATTGCAAAATGATAAACATCAAATATGGATCATAATCAAGATCAACATCCTCATCATTAAAAGATCAAGATAAATATAAATATTAATATCAAGATTGAAAATCAATTTTACCACGGAGATCAAAATCGAGTTTAAGATGAATATTAGGAGCAAGATAAAGATGAAGATTATAAGATTAAAAATGAAATCTGAGATCAAAACTGAGATCAAAATGAAGATGAAAATAATTATCAAGAATAAGATCAATGTTGTAATTAAGAATGAGAATAAGATTAATAACAATCAAAGATCGTAATCGAGTTAAAAATTTTCATCATTATTAGATCAATATCAATATCAATAACAATATCAAGATTGAAGACCAAGTTTACAAACAAGATCAAAATCGAGTTTAAGATTAAGATTAAAAAGAAGATAAAGATGAATATCAAAAGATGAAGATTGAAATCATGATTACAATCAAGATCATCATCATGATCATGAACAAAATCAATATTAAATTAAGATTGCAAAATGATAAACATCAAATATGGATCATAATCAAGATCAACATCCTCATCATTAAAAGATCAAGAAAAATATAAATATTAATATCAAGATTGAAAATCAATATTACCACGGAGATCAAAATCGAGTTTAAGATGAATATTAGGAGCAAGATAAAGATGAAGATTATAAGATTAAAAATGCAATCTGAGATCAAAACTGAGATCAAAATGAAGATGAAAATAATTATCAAGAATAAGATCAATGTTGTAATTAAGAATGAGAATAAGATTAACAACAATCAAAGATCATAATCGAGTTAAAAATTTTCATCATTATTAGATCAATATCAATATCAATAACAATATCAAGATTGAAGACCAAGTTTACAAACAAGATCAAAATCGAGTTTAAGATTAAGATTAAAAAGAAGATAAAGATAAATATCATAAGATGAAGTTTGAAATCATGATTAAAATGAAGATCAACATCATAATCATGAACAAAATCAATATTAAATTAAGATTGCAAAATGATAAACATCAAATATGGATCATAATCAACATCCTCATCATTAAAAGATCAAGATAAATATAAATATTAATATCAAGATTGAAAATCAATATTACCACGGAGATCAAAATCGAGTTTAAGAAGAATATTAGGAGGAAGATAAAGATGAAGATTATAAGATTAAAAATGAAATCTGAGATCAAAACTGAGATCAAAATGAAGATGAAAATAATTATCAAGAATAAGATCAATGTTGTAATTAAGAATGAGAATAAGATTAACAACAATCAAAGATCATAATCGAGTAAAAAATTTTCATCATTATTAGATCAATATCAATATCAATAACAATATCAAGATTGAAGACCAAGTTTACAAACAAGATCAAAATCGAGTTTAAGATTAAGATTAAAAAGAAGATAAAGATGAATATCAAAAGATGAAGATTGAAATCATGATTACAATCAAGATCAACATCATGATCATGAACAAAATCAATATTAAATTAAGATTGCAAAATGATAAACATCAAATATGGATCATAATCAAGATCAACATCCTTATCATTAAAAGATCAAGATAAATATAAATATTAATATCAAGATTGAAAATCAATATTACCACGGAGATCAAAATCGAGTTTAAGATGAATATTAGGAGCAAGATAAAGATGAAGATTATAAGATTAAAAATGAAATCTGAGATCAAAACTGAGATCAAAATGAAGATGAAAATAATTATCAAGAATAAGATCAATGTTGTAATTAAGAATGAGAATAAGATTAACAACAATCAAAGATCATAATCGAGTTAAAAATTTTCATCATTATTAGATCAATATCAATATCAATAACAATATCAAGATTGAAGACCAAGTTTACAAACAAGATCAAAATCGAGTTTAAGATTAAGATTAAAAAGAAGATAAAGATAAATATCATAAGATGAAGTTTGAAATCATGATTAAAATGAAGATCAACATCATAATCATGAACAAAATCAATATTAAATTAAGATTGCAAAATGATAAACATCAAATATGGATCATAATCAACATCCTCATCATTAAAAGATCAAGATAAATATAAATATTAATATCAAGATTGAAAATCAATATTACCACGGAGATCAAAATCGAGTTTAAGAAGAATATTAGGAGGAAGATAAAGATGAAGATTATAAGATTAAAAATGAAATCTGAGATCAAAACTGAGATCAAAATGAAGATGAAAATAATTATCAAGAATAAGATCAATGTTGTAATTAAGAATGAGAATAAGATTAACAACAATCAAAGATCATAATCGAGTAAAAAATTTTCATCATTATTAGATCAATATCAATATCAATAACAATATCAAGATTGAAGACCAAGTTTACAAACAAGATCAAAATCGAGTTTAAGATTAAGATTAAAAAGAAGATAAAGATGAATATCAAAAGATGAAGATTGAAATCATGATTACAATCAAGATCAACATCATGATCATGAACAAAATCAATATTAAATTAAGATTGCAAAATGATAAACATCAAATATGGATCATAATCAAGATCAACATCCTTATCATTAAAAGATCAAGATAAATATAAATATTAATATCAAGATTGAAAATCAATATTACCACGGAGATCAAAATCGAGTTTAAGATGAATATTAGGAGCAAGATAAAGATGAAGATTATAAGATTAAAAATGAAATCTGAGATCAAAACTGAGATCAAAATGAAGATGAAAATAATTATCAAGAATAAGATCAATGTTGTAATTAAGAATGAGAATAAGATTAACAACAATCAAAGATCATAATCGAGTTAAAAATTTTCATCATTATTAGATCAATATCAATATCAATAACAATATCAAGATTGAAGACCAAGTTTACAAACAAGATCAAAATCGAGTTTAAGATTAAGATTAAAAAGAAGATAAAGATAAATATCATAAGATGAAGTTTGAAATCATGATTAAAATGAAGATCAACATCATAATCATGAACAAAATCAATATTAAATTAAGATTGCAAAATGATAAACATCAAATATGGATCATAATCAACATCCTCATCATTAAAAGATCAAGATAAATATAAATATTAATATCAAGATTGAAAATCAATATTACCACGGAGATCAAAATCGAGTTTAAGATGAATATTAGGAGGAAGATAAAGATGAAGATTATAAGATTAAAAATGAAATCTGAGATCAAAACTGAGATCAAAATGAAGATGAAAATAATTATCAAGAATAAGATCAATGTTGTAATTAAGAATGAGAATAAGATTAATAACAATCAAAGATCATAATCGAGTTAAAAATTTTCATCATTATTAGATCAATATCAATATCAATAACAATATCAAGATTGAAGACCAAGTTTACAAACAAGATCAAAATCGAGTTTAAGATTAAGATTAAAAAGAAGATAAAGATGAATATCATAAGATGAAGATTGAAATCATGATTACAATCAAGATCAACATCATGATCATGAACAAAATCAATATTAAATTAAGATTGCAAAATGATAAACATCAAATATGGATCATAATCAAGATCAACATCCTCATCATTAAAAGATCAAGATAAATATAAATATTAATATCAAGATTGAAAATCAATATTACCACATAGATCAAAATCGAGTTTAAGATGAATATTAGGAGTAAGATAAACTTGAAGATTATAAGATTAAAACTGAAATCTGAGATCAAAACTGAGATCAAAATGAAGATGAAAATAATTATCAAGAATAAGATCAATGTTGTAATTAAGAATGAGAATAAGATTAATAACAATCAAAGATCATAATCGAGTTAAAAATTTTCATCATTATTAGATCAATATCAATATCAATAACAATATCAAGATTGAAGACCAAGTTTACAAACAAGATCAAAATCGAGTTTAAGATTAAGATTAAAAAGAAGATAAAGATGAATATCATAAGATGAAGATTGAAATCATGATTACAATCAATATCAACATCATAATCATGAACAAAATCAATATTAAATTAAGATTGCAAAATGATAAACATCAAATATGGATCATAATCAAGATCAACATCCTCATCATTAAAAGATCAAGATAAATATAAATATTAATATCAAGATTGAAAATCAATTTTACCACGGAGATCAAAATCGAGTTTAAGATGAATATTAGGAGCAAGATAAAGATGAAGATTATAAGATTAAAAATGAAATCTGAGATCAAAACTGAGATCAAAATGAAGATGAAAATAATTATCAAGAAAAAGATCAATGTTATAATTAAGAATGAGAATAAGATTAATAACAATCAAAGATCATAATCGAGTTAAAAATTTTCATCATTATTAGATCAATATCAATATCAATAACAATATCAAGATTGAAGACCAAGTTTACAAACAAGATCAAAATCGAGTTTAAGATTAAGATTAAAAAGAAGATAAAGATGAATATCATAAGATGAAGATTGAAATCATGATTACAATCAAGATCAACATCATGATCATGAACAAAATCAATATTAAATTAAGATTGCAAAATGATAAACATCAAATATGGATCATAATCAAGATCAACATCCTCATCATTAAAAGATCAAGATAAATATAAATATTAATATCAAGATTGAAAATCAATATTACCACATAGATCAAAATCGAGTTTAAGATGAATATTAGGAGTAAGATAAACTTAAAGATTATAAGATTAAAACTGAAATCTGAGATCAAAACTGAGATCAAAATGAAGATGAAAATAATTATCAAGAATAAGATCAATGTTGTAATTAAGAATGAGAATAAGATTAATAACAATCAAAGATCATAATCGAGTTAAAAATTTTCATCATTATTAGATCAATATCAATATCAATAACAATATCAAGATTGAAGACCAAGTTTACAAACAAGATCAAAATCGAGTTTAAGATTAAGATTAAAAAGAAGATAAAGATGAATATCATAAGATGAAGATTGAAATCATGATTACAATCAAGATCAACATCATGATCATGAACAAAATCAATATTAAATTAAGATTGCAAAATGATAAACATCAAATATGGATCATAATCAAGATCAACATCCTCATCATTAAAAGATCAAGATAAATATAAATATTAATATCAAGATTGAAAATCAATTTTACCACGGAGATCAAAATCGAGTTTAAGATGAATATTAGGAGCAAGATAAAGATGAAGATTATAAGATTAAAAATGAAATCTGAGATCAAAACTGAGATCAAAATGAAGATGAAAATAATTATCAAGAATAAGATCAATGTTGTAATTAAGAATGAGAATAAGATTAATAACAATCAAAGATCATAATCGAGTTAAAAATTTTCATCATTATTAGATCAATATCAATATCAATAACAATATCAAGATTGAAGACCAAGTTTACAAACAAGATCAAAATCGAGTTTAAGATTAAGATTAAAAAGAAGATAAAGATGAATATCATAAGATGAAGATTGAAATCATGATTACAATCAAGATCAACATCATGATCATGAACAAAATCAATATTAAATTAAGATTGCAAAATGATAAACATTAAATATGGATCATAATCAAGATCAACATCCTCATCATTAAAAGATCAAGATAAATATAAATATTAATATCAAGATTGAAAATCAATATTACCACATAGATCAAAATCGAGTTTAAGATGAATATTAGGAGTAAGATAAACTTAAAGATTATAAGATTAAAACTGAAATCTGAGATCAAAACTGAGATAAAAATGAAAATGAACATAATTATCCAGAATAAGATCAATGTTATAATTAAGAATGAGAATAAGATTAATAACAATTAAAGAACATAATCGTGTTCAAAATTTTCATCATTATTAGATCAATATCAATATCAATAACAATATCAAGATTGAAGACCAAGTTTACAAACAAGATCAAAATCGAGTTTAAGATTAAGATTAAAAAGAAGATAAAGATAAATATCATTAGATGAAGTTTGAAATCATGATTAAAATGAAGATCAACATCATAATCATGAACAAAATCAATATTAAATTAAGATTGCAAAATGATAAACATCAAATATGGATCATAATCAGGATCAACATCCTCATCATCAAAAGATCAAGATAAATATAAATATTAATATCAAGATTGAAAATCAATATTACCACATAGATCAAAATCGAGTTTAAGATGAATATTAGGAGTAAGATAAACTTGAAGATTATAAGATTAAAACTGAAATCTGAGATCAAAACTGAGATAAAAATGAAAATGAACATAATTATCCAGAATAAGATCAATGTTATAATTAAGAATGAGAATAAGATTAATAACAATTAAAGAACATAATCGAGTTCAAAATTTTCATCATTATTAGATCAATATCAATATCAATAACAATATCAAGATTGAAGACCAAGTTTACAAACAAGATCAAAAATCGAGTTTAAGATTAAGATTAAAAAGAAGATAAAGATGAATATCATAAGATGAAGATTGAAATATGATTACAATCAAGATCAACATCATGATCATGAACAAAATCAATATTAAATTAAGATTGCAAAATGATAAACATCAAATATGGATCATAATCAAGATCAACATCCTCATCATTAAAAGATCAAGATAAATATAAATATTAATATCAAGATTGAAAATCAATATTACCACGGAGATCAAAATCGAGTTTAAGATGAATATTAGGAGCAAGATAAAGATGAAGATTATAAGATTAAAAATGAAATCTGAGATCAAAACTGAGATCAAAATGAAGATGAAAATAATTATCAATAATAAGATCAATGTTGTAATTAAGAATGAGAATAAGATTAATAACAATCAAAGATCATAATCGAGTTAAAAATTTTCATCATTATTAGATCAATATCAATATCAATAACAATATCAAGATTGAAGACCAAGTTTACAAACAAGATCAAAATCGAGTTTAAGATTAAGATTAAAAAGAAGATAAAGATAAATATCATAAGATGAAGTTTGAAATCATGATTAAAATGAAGATCAACATCATAATCATGAACAAAATCAATATTAAATTAAGATTGCAAAATGATAAACATCAAATATGGATCATAATCAGGATCAACATCCTCATCATTAAAAGATCAAGATAAATATAAATATTAATATCAAGATTGAAAATCAATATTACCACATAGATCAAAATCGAGTTTAAGATGAATATTAGGAGCAAGATAAACTTGAAGATTATAAGATTAAAACTGAAATCTGAGATCAAAACTGAGATAAAAATGAAAATGAACATAATTATCAAGAATAAGATCAATGTTATAATTAAGAATGAGAATAAGATTAATAACAATTAAAGAACATAATCGAGTTCAAAATTTTCATCATTATTAGATCAATATCAATATCAATAACAATATCAAGATTGAAGACCAAGTTTACAAACAAGATCAAAATCGAGTTTAAGATTAAGATTAAAAAGAAGATAAAGATGAATATCATAAGATGAAGATTGAAATCATGATTACAATCAAGATCAACATCATGATCATGAACAAAATCAATATTAAATTAAGATTGCAAAATGATAAACATCAAATATGGATCATAATCAAGATCAACATCCTCATCATTAAAAGATCAAGATAAATATAAATATTAATATCAAGATTGAAAATCAATTTTACCACGGAGATCAAAATCGAGTTTAAGATGAATATTAGGAGCAAGATAAAGATGAAGATTATAAGATTAAAAATGAAATCTGAGATCAAAATGAAGATGAAAATAATTATCAAGAATAAGATCAATGTTGTAATTAAGAATGAGAATAAGATTAATAACAATCAAAGATCATAATCGAGTTAAAAATTTTCATCATTATTAGATCAATATCAATATCAATAACAATATCAAGATTGAAGACCAAGTTTACAAACAAAATCAAAATCGAGTTTAAGATTAAGATTAAAAAGAAGATAAAGATGAATATCATAAGATGAAGATTGAAATCATGATTACAATCAAGATCAACATCATGATCATGAACAAAATCAATATTAAATTAAGATTGCAAAATGATAAACATCAAATATGGATCATAATCAAGATCAACATCCTCATCATTAAAAGATCAAGATAAATATAAATATTAATATCAAGATTGAAAATCAATATTACCACATAGATCAAAATCGAGTTTAAGATGAATATTAGGAGCAAGATAAAGATGAAGATTATAAGATTAAAAATGAAATCTGAGATCAAAACTGAGAGCAAAATGAAGATGAAAATAATTATCAAGAATAAGATCAATGTTGTAATTAAGAATGAGAATAAGATTAATAACAATTAAAGAACATAATCGAGTTCAAAATTTTCATCATTATTAGATCAATATCAATATCAATAACAATATCAAGATTGAAGACCAAGTTTACAAACAAGATCAAAATCGAGTTTAAGATTAAGATTAAAAAGAAGATAAAGATAAATATCATAAGATGAAGTTTGAAATCATGATTAAAATGAAGATCAACATCATAATCATGAACAAAATCAATATTAAATTAAGATTGCAAAATGATAAACATCAAATATGGATCATAATCAAGATCAACATCCTCATCATTAAAAGATCAAGATAAATATAAATATTAATATCAAGATTGAAAATCAATATTACCACGGAGATCAAAATCGAGTTTAAGATGAATATTAGGAGCAAGATAAAGATGAAGATTATAAGATTAAAAATGAAATCTGAGATCAAAACTGAGATCAAAATGAAGATGAAAATAATTATCAAGAATAAGATCAATGTTGTAATTAAGAATGAGAATAAGATTAACAACAATCAAAGATCATAATCGAGTTAAAAATTTTCATCATTATTAGATCAATATCAATATCAATAACAATATCAAGATTGAAGACCAAGTTTACAAACAAGATCAAAATCGAGTTTAAGATTAAGATTAAAAAGAAGATAAAGATAAATATCATAAGATGAAGTTTGAAATCATGATTAAAATGAAGATCAACATCATAATCATGAACAAAATCAATATTAAATTAAGATTGCAAAATGATAAACATCAAATATGGATCATAATCAACATCCTCATCATTAAAAGATCAAGATAAATATAAATATTAATATCAAGATTGAAAATCAATATTACCACGGAGATCAAAATCGAGTTTAAGATGAATATTAGGAGGAAGATAAAGATGAAGATTATAAGATTAAAAATGAAATCTGAGATCAAAACTGAGATCAAAATGAAGATGAAAATAATTATCAAGAATAAGATCAATGTTGTAATTAAGAATGAGAATAAGATTAATAACAATCAAAGATCATAATCGAGTTAAAAATTTTCATCATTATTAGATCAATATCAATATCAATAACAATATCAAGATTGAAGACCAAGTTTACAAACAAGATCAAAATCGAGTTTAAGATTAAGATTAAAAAGAAGATAAAGATGAATATCATAAGATGAAGATTGAAATCATGATTACAATCAAGATCAACATCATGATCATGAACAAAATCAATATTAAATTAAGATTGCAAAATGATAAACATCAAATATGGATCATAATCAAGATCAACATCCTCATCATTAAAAGATCAAGATAAATATAAATATTAATATCAAGATTGAAAATCAATATTACCACATAGATCAAAATCGAGTTTAAGATGAATATTAGGAGTAAGATAAACTTGAAGATTATAAGATTAAAACTGAAATCTGAGATCAAAACTGAGATCAAAATGAAGATGAAAATAATTATCAAGAATAAGATCAATGTTGTAATTAAGAATGAGAATAAGATTAATAACAATCAAAGATCATAATCGAGTTAAAAATTTTCATCATTATTAGATCAATATCAATATCAATAACAATATCAAGATTGAAGACCAAGTTTACAAACAAGATCAAAATCGAGTTTAAGATTAAGATTAAAAAGAAGATAAAGATGAATATCATAAGATGAAGATTGAAATCATGATTACAATCAAGATCAACATCATAATCATGAACAAAATCAATATTAAATTAAGATTGCAAAATGATAAACATCAAATATGGATCATAATCAGGATCAACATCCTCATCATTAAAAGATCAAGATAAATATAAATATTAATATCAAGATTGAAAATCAATTTTACCACGGAGATCAAAATCGAGTTTAAGATGAATATTAGGAGCAAGATAAAGATGAAGATTATAAGATTAAAAATGAAATCTGAGATCAAAATGAAGATGAAAATAATTATCAAGAATAAGATCAATGTTGTAATTAAGAATGAGAATAAGATTAATAACAATCAAAGATCATAATCGAGTTAAAAATTTTCATCATTATTAGATCAATATCAATATCAATAACAATATCAAGATTGAAGACCAAGTTTACAAACAAGATCAAAATCGAGTTTAAGATTAAGATTAAAAAGAAGATAAAGATGAATATCATAAGATGAAGATTGAAATCATGATTACAATCAAGATCAACATCATGATCATGAACAAAATCAATATTAAATTAAGATTGCAAAATGATAAACATCAAATATGGATCATAATCAAGATCAACATCCTCATCATTAAAAGATCAAGATAAATATAAATATTAATATCAAGATTGAAAATCAATATTACCACATAGATCAAAATCGAGTTTAAGATGAATATTAGGAGCAAGATAAAGATGAAGATTATAAGATTAAAAATGAAATCTGAGATCAAAACTGAGAGCAAAATGAAGATGAAAATAATTATCAAGAATAAGATCAATGTTGTAATTAAGAATGAGAATAAGATTAATAACAATTAAAGAACATAATCGAGTTCAAAATTTTCATCATTATTAGATCAATATCAATATCAATAACAATATCAAGATTGAAGACCAAGTTTACAAACAAGATCAAAATCGAGTTTAAGATTAAGATTAAAAAGAAGATAAAGATAAATATCATAAGATGAAGTTTGAAATCATGATTAAAATGAAGATCAACATCATAATCATGAACAAAATCAATATTAAATTAAGATTGCAAAATGATAAACATCAAATATGGATCATAATCAAGATCAACATCCTCATCATTAAAAGATCAAGATAAATATAAATATTAATATCAAGATTGAAAATCAATATTACCACGGAGATCAAAATCGAGTTTAAGATGAATATTAGGAGCAAGATAAAGATGAAGATTATAAGATTAAAAATGAAATCTGAGATCAAAACTGAGATCAAAATGAAGATGAAAATAATTATCAAGAATAAGATCAATGTTGTAATTAAGAATGAGAATAAGATTAACAACAATCAAAGATCATAATCGAGTTAAAAATTTTCATCATTATTAGATCAATATCAATATCAATAACAATATCAAGATTGAAGACCAAGTTTACAAACAAGATCAAAATCGAGTTTAAGATTAAGATTAAAAAGAAGATAAAGATAAATATCATAAGATGAAGTTTGAAATCATGATTAAAATGAAGATCAACATCATAATCATGAACAAAATCAATATTAAATTAAGATTGCAAAATGATAAACATCAAATATGGATCATAATCAACATCCTCATCATTAAAAGATCAAGATAAATATAAATATTAATATCAAGATTGAAAATCAATATTACCACGGAGATCAAAATCGAGTTTAAGATGAATATTAGGAGGAAGATAAAGATGAAGATTATAAGATTAAAAATGAAATCTGAGATCAAAACTGAGATCAAAATGAAGATGAAAATAATTATCAAGAATAAGATCAATGTTGTAATTAAGAATGAGAATAAGATTAATAACAATCAAAGATCATAATCGAGTTAAAAATTTTCATCATTATTAGATCAATATCAATATCAATAACAATATCAAGATTGAAGACCAAGTTTACAAACAAGATCAAAATCGAGTTTAAGATTAAGATTAAAAAGAAGATAAAGATGAATATCATAAGATGAAGATTGAAATCATGATTACAATCAAGATCAACATCATGATCATGAACAAAATCAATATTAAATTAAGATTGCAAAATGATAAACATCAAATATGGATCATAATCAAGATCAACATCCTCATCATTAAAAGATCAAGATAAATATAAATATTAATATCAAGATTGAAAATCAATATTACCACATAGATCAAAATCGAGTTTAAGATGAATATTAGGAGTAAGATAAACTTGAAGATTATAAGATTAAAACTGAAATCTGAGATCAAAACTGAGATCAAAATGAAGATGAAAATAATTATCAAGAATAAGATCAATGTTGTAATTAAGAATGAGAATAAGATTAATAACAATCAAAGATCATAATCGAGTTAAAAATTTTCATCATTATTAGATCAATATCAATATCAATAACAATATCAAGATTGAAGACCAAGTTTACAAACAAGATCAAAATCGAGTTTAAGATTAAGATTAAAAAGAAGATAAAGATGAATATCATAAGATGAAGATTGAAATCATGATTACAATCAAGATCAACATCATAATCATGAACAAAATCAATATTAAATTAAGATTGCAAAATGATAAACATCAAATATGGATCATAATCAAGATCAACATCCTCATCATTAAAAGATCAAGATAAATATAAATATTAATATCAAGATTGAAAATCAATTTTACCACGGAGATCAAAATCGAGTTTAAGATGAATATTAGGAGCAAGATAAAGATGAAGATTATAAGATTAAAAATGAAATCTGAGATCAAAACTGAGATCAAAATGAAGATGAAAATAATTATCAAGAATAAGATCAATGTTGTAATTAAGAATGAGAATAAGATTAATAACAATCAAAGATCATAATCGAGTTAAAAATTTTCATCATTATTAGATCAATATCAATATCAATAACAATATCAAGATTGAAGACCAAGTTTACAAACAAGATCAAAATCGAGTTTAAGATTAAGATTAAAAAGAAGATAAAGATGAATATCATAAGATGAAGATTGAAATCATGATTACAATCAAGATCAACATCATGATCATGAACAAAATCAATATTAAATTAAGATTGCAAAATGATAAACATCAAATATGGATCATAATCAAGATCAACATCCTCATCATTAAAAGATCAAGATAAATATAAATATTAATATCAAGATTGAAAATCAATATTACCACATAGATCAAAATCGAGTTTAAGATGAATATTAGGAGTAAGATAAACTTGAAGATTATAAGATTAAAACTGAAATCTGAGATCAAAACTGAGATAAAAATGAAAATGAACATAATTATCCAGAATAAGATCAATGTTATAATTAAGAATGAGAATAAGATTAATAACAATTAAAGAACATAATCGAGTTCAAAATTTTCATCATTATTAGATCAATATCAATATCAATAACAATATCAAGATTGAAGACCAAGTTTACAAACAAGATCAAAATCGAGTTTAAGATTAAGATTAAAAAGAAGATAAAGATGAATATCATAAGATGAAGATTGAAATCATGATTACAATCAAGATCAACATCATGATCATGAACAAAATCAATATTAAATTAAGATTGCAAAATGATAAACATCAAATATGGATCATAATCAAGATCAACATCCTCATCATTAAAAGATCAAGATAAATATAAATATTAATATCAAGATTGAAAATCAATATTACCACGGAGATCAAAATCGAGTTTAAGATGAATATTAGGAGCAAGATAAAGATGAAGATTATAAGATTAAAAATGAAATCTGAGATCAAAATGAAGTTGAAAATAATTATCAAGAATAAGATCAACGTTGTAATTAAGAATAAGAATAAGATTAATAACAATCAAAGATCATAATCGAGTTAAAAATTTTCATCATTATTAGATCAATATCAATATCAATAACAATATCAAGATTGAAGACCAAGTTTACAAACAAGATCAAAATCGAGTTTAAGATTAAGATTAAAAAGAAGATAAAGATAAATATCATAAGATGAAGTTTGAAATCATGATTAAAATGAAGATCAACATCATAATCATGAACAAAATCAATATTAAATTAAGATTGCAAAATGATAAACATCAAATATGGATCATAATCAAGATCAACATCCTCATCATTAAAAGATCAAGATAAATATAAATATTAATATCAAGATTGAAAATCAATATTACCACGGAGATCAAAATCGAGTTTAAGATGAATATTAGGAGCAAGATAAAGATGAAGATTATAAGATTAAAAATGAAATCTGAGATCAAAACTGAGATCAAAATGAAGATGAAAATAATTATCAAGAATAAGATCAATGTTGTAATTAAGAATGAGAATAAGATTAACAACAATCAAAGATCATAATCGAGTTAAAAATTTTCATCATTATTAGATCAATATCAATATCAATAACAATATCAAGATTGAAGACCAAGTTTACAAACAAGATCAAAATCGAGTTTAAGATTAAGATTAAAAAGAAGATAAAGATAAATATCATAAGATGAAGTTTGAAATCATGATTAAAATGAAGATCAACATCATAATCATGAACAAAATCAATATTAAATTAAGATTGCAAAATGATAAACATCAAATATGGATCATAATCAACATCCTCATCATTAAAAGATCAAGATAAATATAAATATTAATATCAAGATTGAAAATCAATATTACCATGGAGATCAAAATCGAGTTTAAGATGAATATTAGGAGGAAGATAAAGATGAAGATTATAAGATTAAAAATGAAATCTGAGATCAAAACTGAGATCAAAATGAAGATGAAAATAATTATCAAGAATAAGATCAATGTTGTAATTAAGAATGAGAATAAGATTAATAACAATCAAAGATCATAATCGAGTTAAAAATTTTCATCATTATTAGATCAATATCAATATCAATAACAATATCAAGATTGAAGACCAAGTTTACAAACAAGATCAAAATCGAGTTTAAGATTAAGATTAAAAAGAAGATAAAGATGAATATCATAAGATGAAGATTGAAATCATGATTACAATCAAGATCAACATCATGATCATGAACAAAATCAATATTAAATTAAGATTGCAAGATGATAAACATCAAATATGGATCATAATCAAGATCAACATCCTCATCATTAAAAGATCAAGATAAATATAAATATTAATATCAAGATTGAAAATCAATATTACCACATAGATCAAAATCGAGTTTAAGATGAATATTAGGAGTAAGATAAACTTGAAGATTATAAGATTAAAACTGAAATCTGAGATCAAAACTGAGATAAAAATGAAAATGAACATAATTATCCAGAATAAGATCAATGTTATAATTAAGAATGAGAATAAGATTAATAACAATAAAAGAACATAATCGAGTTCAAAATTTTCATCATTATTAGATCAATATCAATATCAATAACAATATCAAGATTGAAGACCAAGTTTACAAACAAGATCAAAATCGAGTTTAAGATTAAGATTAAAAAGAAGATAAAGATGAATATCATAAGATGAAGATTGAAATCATGATTACAATCAAGATCAACATCATGATCATGAACAAAATCAATATTAAATTAAGATTGCAAAATGATAAACATCAAATATGGATCATAATCAAGATCAACATCCTCATCATTAAAAGATCAAGATAAATATAAATATTAATATCAAGATTGAAAATCAATATTACCACGGAGATCAAAATCGAGTTTAAGATGAATATTAGGAGCAAGATAAAGATGAAGATTATAAGATTAAAAATGAAATCTGAGATCAAAATGAAGTTGAAAATAATTATCAAGAATAAGATCAACGTTGTAATTAAGAATAAGAATAAGATTAATAACAATCAAAGATCATAATCGAGTTAAAAATTTTCATCATTATTAGATCAATATCAATATCAATAACAATATCAAGATTGAAGACCAAGTTTACAAACAAGATCAAAATCGAGTTTAAGATTAAGATTAAAAAGAAGATAAAGATAAATATCATAAGATGAAGTTTGAAATCATGATTAAAATGAAGATCAACATCATAATCATGAACAAAATCAATATTAAATTAAGATTGCAAAATGATAAACATCAAATATGGATCATAATCAAGATCAACATCCTCATCATTAAAAGATCAAGATAAATATAAATATTAATATCAAGATTGAAAATCAATATTACCACGGAGATCAAAATCGAGTTTAAGATGAATATTAGGAGCAAGATAAAGATGAAGATTATAAGATTAAAAATGAAATCTGAGATCAAAACTGAGATCAAAATGAAGATGAAAATAATTATCAAGAATAAGATCAATGTTGTAATTAAGAATGAGAATAAGATTAACAACAATCAAAGATCATAATCGAGTTAAAAATTTTCATCATTATTAGATCAATATCAATATCAATAACAATATCAAGATTGAAGACCAAGTTTACAAACAAGATCAAAATCGAGTTTAAGATTAAGATTAAAAAGAAGATAAAGATAAATATCATAAGATGAAGTTTGAAATCATGATTAAAATGAAGATCAACATCATAATCATGAACAAAATCAATATTAAATTAAGATTGCAAAATGATAAACATCAAATATGGATCATAATCAACATCCTCATCATTAAAAGATCAAGATAAATATAAATATTAATATCAAGATTGAAAATCAATATTACCATGGAGATCAAAATCGAGTTTAAGATGAATATTAGGAGGAAGATAAAGATGAAGATTATAAGATTAAAAATGAAATCTGAGATCAAAACTGAGATCAAAATGAAGATGAAAATAATTATCAAGAATAAGATCAATGTTGTAATTAAGAATGAGAATAAGATTAATAACAATCAAAGATCATAATCGAGTTAAAAATTTTCATCATTATTAGATCAATATCAATATCAATAACAATATCAAGATTGAAGACCAAGTTTACAAACAAGATCAAAATCGAGTTTAAGATTAAGATTAAAAAGAAGATAAAGATGAATATCATAAGATGAAGATTGAAATCATGATTACAATCAAGATCAACATCATAATCATGAACAAAATCAATATTAAATTAAGATTGCAAAATGATAAACATCAAATATGGATCATAATCAAGATCAACATCCTCATCATTAAAAGATCAAGATAAATATAAATATTAATATCAAGATTGAAAATCAATTTTACCACGGAGATCAAAATCGAGTTTAAGATGAATATTAGGAGCAAGATAAAGATGAAGATTATAAGATTAAAAATGAAATCTGAGATCAAAACTGAGATCAAAATGAAGATGAAAATAATTATCAAGAATAAGATCAATGTTGTAATTAAGAATGAGAATAAGATTAATAACAATCAAAGATCATAATCGAGTTAAAAATTTTCATCATTATTAGATCAATATCAATATCAAGATTGAAGACCAAGTTTACAAACAATATCAAAATCGAGTTTAAGATTAAGATTAAAAAGAAGATAAAGATGAATATCATAAGATGAAGATTGAAATCATGATTACAATCAAGATCAACATCATGATCATGAACAAAATCAATATTAAATTAAGATTGCAAAATGATAAACATCAAATATGGATCATAATCAAGATCAACATCCTCATCATTAAAAGATCAAGATAAATATAAATATTAATATCAAGATTGAAAATCAATATTACCACATAGATCAAAATCGAGTTTAAGATGAATATTAGGAGTAAGATAAACTTGAAGATTATAAGATTAAAACTGAAATCTGAGATCAAAACTGAGATAAAAATGAAAATGAACATAATTATCCAGAATAAGATCAATGTTATAATTAAGAATGAGAATAAGATTAATAACAATAAAAGAACATAATCGAGTTCAAAATTTTCATCATTATTAGATCAATATCAATATCAATAACAATATCAAGATTGAAGACCAAGTTTACAAACAAGATCAAAATCGAGTTTAAGATTAAGATTAAAAAGAAGATAAAGATGAATATCATAAGATGAAGATTGAAATCATGATTACAATCAAGATCAACATCATGATCATGAACAAAATCAATATTAAATTAAGATTGCAAAATGATAAACATCAAATATGGATCATAATCAAGATCAACATCCTCATCATTAAAAGATCAAGATAAATATAAATATTAATATCAAGATTGAAAATCAATATTACCACGGAGATCAAAATCGAGTTTAAGATGAATATTAGGAGCAAGATAAAGATGAAGATTATAAGATTAAAAATGAAATCTGAGATCAAAATGAAGTTGAAAATAATTATCAAGAATAAGATCAACGTTGTAATTAAGAATAAGAATAAGATTAATAACAATCAAAGATCATAATCGAGTTAAAAATTTTCATCATTATTAGATCAATATCAATATCAATAACAATATCAAGATTGAAGACCAAGTTTACAAACAAGATCAAAATCGAGTTTAAGATTAAGATTAAAAAGAAGATAAAGATAAATATCATAAGATGAAGTTTGAAATCATGATTAAAATGAAGATCAACATCATAATCATGAACAAAATCAATATTAAATTAAGATTGCAAAATGATAAACATCAAATATGGATCATAATCAGGATCAACATCCTCATCATTAAAAGATCAAGATAAATATAAATATTAATATCAAGATTGAAAATCAATATTACCACGGAGATCAAAATCGAGTTTAAGATGAATATTAGGAGCAAGATAAAGATGAAGATTATAAGATTAAAAATGAAATCTGAGATCAAAACTGAGATAAAAATGAAAATGAACATATTTATCAAGAATAAGATCAATGTTATAATTAAGAATGAGAATAAGATTAATAACAATTAAAGAACATAATCGAGTTCAAAATTTTCATCATTATTAGATCAATATCAATATCAATAACAATATCAAGATTGAAGAACAAGTTTACAAACAAGATCAAAATCGAGTTTAAGATTAAGATTAAAAAGAAGATAAAGATGAATATCATAAGATGAAGATTGAAATCATGATTACAATCAAGATCAACATCATGATCATGAACAAAATCAATATTAAATTAAGATTGCAAAATGATAAACATCAAATATGGATCATAATCAAGATCAACATCCTCATCATTAAAAGATCAAGATAAATATAAATATTAATATCAAGATTGAAAATCAATATTACCACGGAGATCAAAATCGAGTTTAAGATGAATATTAGGAGCAAGATAAAGATGAAGATTATAAGATTAAAAATGAAATCTGAGATCAAAACTGAAATCAAAATGAAGATGAAAATAATTATCAAGAATAAGATCAATGTTGTAATTAAGAATGAGAATAAGATTAGTAACAATCAAAGATCATAATCGAGTTAAAAATTTTCATCATTATTAGATCAATATCAATATCAATAACAATATCAAGATTGAAGACCAAGTTTACAAACAAGATCAAAATCGAGTTTAAGATTAAGATTAAAAAGAAGATAAAGATAAATATCATAAGATGAAGTTTGAAATCATGATTAAAATGAAGATCAACATCATAATCATGAAAAAAATCAATATTAAATTATGATTGCAAAATGATAAACATCAAATATGGATCATAATCAGGATCAACATCCTCATCATTAAAAGATCAAGATAAATATAAATATTAATATCAAGATTGAAAATCAATATTACCAGATAGATCAAAATCGAGTTTAAGATGAATATTAGGAGCAAGATAAACTTGAAGATTATAAGATTAAAACTGAAATCTGAGATCAAAACTGAGATAAAAATGAAAATGAACATAATTATCAAGAATAAGATCAATGTTATAATTAAGAATGAGAATAAGATTAATAACAATTAAAGAACATAATCGAGTTCAAAATTTTCATCATTATTAGATCAATATCAATATCAATAACAATATCAAGATTGAAGACCAAGTTTACAAACAAGATCAAAATCGAGTTTAAGATTAAGATTAAAAAGAAGATAAAGATGAATATCATAAGATGAAGATTGAAATCATGATTACAATCAAGATCAACATCATGATCATGAACAAAATCAATATTAAATTAAGATTGCAAAATGATAAACATCAAATATGGATCATAATCAAGATCAACATCCTCATCATTAAAAGATCAAGATAAATATAAATATTAATATCAAGATTGAAAATCAATATTACCACATAGATCAAAATCGAGTTTAAGATGAATATTAGGAGTAAGATAAACTTGAAGATTATAAGATTAAAACTGAAATCTGAGATCAAAACTGAGATAAAAATGAAAATGAACATAATTATCCAGAATAAGATCAATGTTATAATTAAGAATGAGAATAAGATTAATAACAATAAAAGAACATAATCGAGTTCAAAATTTTCATCATTATTAGATCAATATCAATATCAATAACAATATCAAGATTGAAGACCAAGTTTACAAACAAGATCAAAATCGAGTTTAAGATTAAGATTAAAAAGAAGATAAAGATGAATATCATAAGATGAAGATTGAAATCATGATTACAATCAAGATCAACATCATGATCATGAACAAAATCAATATTAAATTAAGATTGCAAAATGATAAACATCAAATATGGATCATAATCAAGATCAACATCCTCATCATTAAAAGATCAAGATAAATATAAATATTAATATCAAGATTGAAAATCAATATTACCACGGAGATCAAAATCGAGTTTAAGATGAATATTAGGAGCAAGATAAAGATGAAGATTATAAGATTAAAAATGAAATCTGAGATCAAAACTGAAATCAAAATGAAGATGAAAATAATTATCAAGAATAAGATCAATGTTGTAATTAAGAATGAGAATAAGATTAGTAACAATCAAAGATCATAATCGAGTTAAAAATTTTCATCATTATTAGATCAATATCAATATCAATAACAATATCAAGATTGAAGACCAAGTTTACAAACAAGATCAAAATCGAGTTTAAGATTAAGATTAAAAAGAAGATAAAGATGAATATCATAAGATGAAGATTGAAATCATGATTACAATCAAGATCAACATCATGATCATGAACAAAATCAATATTAAATTAAGATTGCAAAATGATAAACATCAAATATGGATCATAATCAAGATCAACATCCTCATCATTAAAAGATCAAGATAAATATAAATATTAATATCAAGATTGAAAATCAATATTACCACGGAGATCAAAATCGAGTTTAAGATGAATATTAGGAGCAAGATAAAGATGAAGATTATAAGATTAAAAATGAAATCTGAGATCAAAACTGAGATCAAAATGAAAATGAACATAATTATCAAGAATAAGATCAATGTTATAATTAAGAATGAGAATAAGATTAATAACAATTAAAGAACATAATCGAGTTCAAAATTTTCATCATTATTAGATCAATATCAATATCAATAACAATATCAAGATTGAAGACCAAGTTTACAAACAAGATCAAAATCGAGTTTAAGATTAAGATTAAAAAGAAGATAAAGATAAATATCATAAGATGAAGATTGAAATCATGATTACAATCAAGATCAACATCATGATCATGAACAAAATCAATATTAAATTAAGATTGCAAAATGAAAAACATCAAATATGGATCATAATCAAGATCAACATCCTCATCATTAAAAGATCAAGATAAATATAAATATTAATATCAAGATTGAAAATCAATATTACCACGGAGATCAAAATCGAGTTTAAGATGAATATTAGGAGCAAGATAAAGATGAAGATTATAAGATTAAAAATGAAATCTGAGATCAAAACTGAGATCAAAATGAAGATGAAAATAATTATCAAGAATAAGATCAATGTTATAATTAAGAATGAGAATAAGATTAATAACAATTAAAGAACATAATCGAGTTCAAAATTTTCATCATTATTAGATCAATATCAATATCAATAACAATATCAAGATTGAAGACCAAGTTTACAAACAAGATCAAAATCGAGTTTAAGATTAAGATTAAAAAGAAGATAAAGATAAATATCATAAGATGAAGATTGAAATCATGATTACAATCAAGATCAACATCATGATCATGAACAAAATCAATATTAAATTAAGATTGCAAAATGATAAACATCAAATATGGATCATAATCAAGATCAATATCCTCATCATTAAAAGATCAAGATAAATATAAATATTAATATCAAGATTGAAAATCAATATTACCACGGAGATCAAAATCGAGTTTAAGATGAATATTAGGAGCAAGATAAAGATGAAGATTATAAGATTAAAAATGAAATCTGAGATCAAAATGAAGTTGAAAATAATTATCAAGAATAAGATCAACGTTGTAATTAAGAATAAGAATAAGATTAATAACAATCAAAGATCATAATCGAGTTAAAAATTTTCATCATTATTAGATCAATATCAATATCAATAACAATATCAAGATTGAAGACCAAGTTTACAAACAAGATGAAAATCGAGTTTAAGATTAAGATTAAAAAGAAGATAAAGATAAATATCATAAGATGAAGTTTGAAATCATGATTAAAATGAAGATCAACATCATAATCATGAACAAAATCAATATTAAATTATGATTGCAAAATGATAAACATCAAATATGGATCATAATCAGGATCAACATCCTCATCATTAAAAGATCAAGATAAATATAAATATTAATATCAAGATTGAAAATCAATATTACCACATAGATCAAAATCGAGTTTAAGATGAATATTAGGAGCAAGATAAACTTGAAGATTATAAGATTAAAACTGAAATCTGAGATCAAAACTGAGATAAAAATGAAAATGAACATAATTATCAAGAATAAGATCAATGTTATAATTAAGAATGAGAATAAGATTAATAACAATTAAAGAACATAATCGAGTTCAAAATTTTCATCATTATTAGATCAATATCAATATCAATAACAATATCAAGATTGAAGACCAAGTTTACAAACAAGATCAAAATCGAGTTTAAGATTAAGATTAAAAAGAAGATAAAGATGAATATCATAAGATGAAGATTGAAATCATGATTACAATCAAGATCAACATCATGATCATGAACAAAATCAATATTAAATTAAGATTGCAAAATGATAAACATCAAATATGGATCATAATCAAGATCAACATCCTCATCATTAAAAGATCAAGATAAATATAAATATTAATATCAAGATTGAAAATCAATATTACCACGGAGATCAAAATCGAGTTTAAGATGAATATTAGGAGCAAGATAAAGATGAAGATTATAAGATTAAAAATGAAATCTGAGATCAAAACTGAGATCAAAATGAAAATGAACATAATTATCAAGAATAAGATCAATGTTATAATTAAGAATGAGAATAAGATTAATAACAATTAAAGAACATAATCGAGTTCAAAATTTTCATCATTATTAGATCAATATCAATATCAATAACAATATCAAGATTGAAGACCAAGTTTACAAACAAGATCAAAATCGAGTTTAAGATTAAGATTAAAAAGAAGATAAAGATAAATATCATAAGATGAAGATTGAAATCATGATTACAATCAAGATCAACATCATGATCATGAACAAAATCAATATTAAATTAAGATTGCAAAATGAAAAACATCAAATATGGATCATAATCAAGATCAACATCCTCATCATTAAAAGATCAAGATAAATATAAATATTAATATCAAGATTGAAAATCAATATTACCACGGAGATCAAAATCGAGTTTAAGATGAATATTAGGAGCAAGATAAAGATGAAGATTATAAGATTAAAAATGAAATCTGAGATCAAAACTGAGATCAAAATGAAGATGAAAATAATTATCAAGAATAAGATCAATGTTATAATTAAGAATGAGAATAAGATTAATAACAATTAAAGAACATAATCGAGTTCAAAATTTTCATCATTATTAGATCAATATCAATATCAATAACAATATCAAGATTGAAGACCAAGTTTACAAACAAGATCAAAATCGAGTTTAAGATTAAGATTAAAAAGAAGATAAAGATAAATATCATAAGATGAAGATTGAAATCATGATTACAATCAAGATCAACATCATGATCATGAACAAAATCAATATTAAATTAAGATTGCAAAATGATAAACATCAAATATGGATCATAATCAAGATCAATATCCTCATCATTAAAAGATCAAGATAAATATAAATATTAATATCAAGATTGAAAATCAATATTACCACGGAGATCAAAATCGAGTTTAAGATGAATATTAGGAACAAGATAAAGATGAAGATTATAAGATTAAAAATGAAATCTGAGATCAAAATGAAGTTGAAAATAATTATCAAGAATAAGATCAACGTTGTAATTAAGAATAAGAATAAGATTAATAACAATCAAAGATCATAATCGAGTTAAAAATTTTCATCATTATTAGATCAATATCAATATCAATAACAATATCAAGATTGAAGACCAAGTTTACAAACAAGATCAAAATCGAGTTTAAGATTAAGATTAAAAAGAAGATAAAGATAAATATCATAAGATGAAGTTTGAAATCATGATTAAAATGAAGATCAACATCATAATCATGAACAAAATCAATATTAAATTAAGATTGCAAAATGATAAACATCAAATATGGATCATAATCAGGATCAACATCCTCATCATTAAACGATCAAGATAAATATAAATATTAATATCAAGATTGAAAATCAATATTACCACGGAGATCAAAATCGAGTTTAAGATGAATATTAGGAGCAAGATAAAGATGAAGATTATAAGATTAAAAATGAAATCTGAGATCAAAACTGAGATAAAAATGAAAATTAACATAATTATCAAGAATAAGATCAATGTTATAATTAAGAATGAGAATAAGATTAATAACAATTAAAGAACATAATCGAGTTCAAAATTTTCATCATTATTAGATCAATATCAATATCAATAACAATATCAAGATTGAAGAACAAGTTTACAAACAAGATCAAAATCGAGTTTAAGATTAAGATTAAAAAGAAGATAAAGATGAATATCATAAGATGAAGATTGAAATCATGATTACAATCAAGATCAACATCATGATCATGAACAAAATCAATATTAAATTAAGATTGCAAAATGATAAACATCAAATATGGATCATAATCAAGATCAACATCCTCATCATTAAAAGATCAAGATAAATATAAATATTAATATCAAGATTGAAAATCAATATTACCACGGAGATCAAAATCGAGTTTAAGATGAATATTAGGAGCAAGATAAAGATGAAGATTATAAGATTAAAAATGAAATCTGAGATCAAAACTGAGATCAAAATGAAGATGAAAATAATTATCAAGAATAAGATCAATGTTGTAATTAAGAATGAGAATAAGATTAATAACAATCAAAGATCATAATCGAGTTAAAAATTTTCATCATTATTAGATCAATATCAATATCAATAACAATATCAAGATTGAAGACCAAGTTTACAAACAAGATCAAAATCGAGTTTAAGATTAAGATTAAAAAGAAGATAAAGATAAATATCATAAGATGAAGTTTGAAATCATGATTAAAATGAAGATCAACATCATAATCATGAACAAAATCAATATTAAATTAAGATTGCAAAATGATAAACATCAAATATGGATCATAATCAGGATCAACATCCTCATCATTAAAAGATCAAGATAAATATAAATATTAATATCAAGATTGAAAATCAATATTACCACATAGATCAAAATCGAGTTTAAGATGAATATTAGGAGGAAGATAAACTTGAAGATTATAAGATTAAAACTGAAATCTGAGATCAAAACTGAGATAAAAATGAAAATGAACATAATTATCAAGAATAAGATCAATGTTATAATTAAGAATGAGAATAAGATTAATAACAATTAAAGAACATAATCGAGTTCAAAATTTTCATCATTATTAGATCAATATCAATATCAATAACAATATCAAGATTGAAGAACAAGTTTACAAACAAGATCAAAATCGAGTTTAAGATTAAGATTAAAAAGAAGATAAAGATGAATATCATAAGATGAAGATTGAAATCATGATTACAATCAAGATCAACATCATGATCATGAACAAAATCAATATTAAATTAAGATTGCAAAATGATAAACATCAAATATGGATCATAATCAAGATCAACATCCTCATCATTAAAAGATCAAGATAAATATAAATATTAATATCAAGATTGAAAATCAATATTACCACGGAGATCAAAATCGAGTTTAAGATGAATATTAGGAGCAAGATAAAGATGAAGATTATAAGATTAAAAATGAAATCTGAGATCAAAACTGAGATCAAAATGAAGATGAAAATAATTATCAAGAATAAGATAAATGTTGTAATTAAGAATGAGAATAAGATTCATAACAATCAAAGATCATAATCGAGTTAAAAATTTTCATCATTATTAGATCAATATCAATATCAATAACAATATCAAGATTGAAGACCAAGTTTACAAACAAGATCAAAATCGAGTTTAAGATTAAGATTAAAAAGAAGATAAAGATAAATATCATAAGATGAAGTTTGAAATCATGATTAAAATGAAGATCAACATCATAATCATGAACAAAATCAATATTAAATTAAGATTGCAAAATGATAAACATCAAATATGGATCATAATCAGGATCAACATCCTCATCATTAAAAGATCAAGATAAATATAAATATTAATATCAAGATTGAAAATCAATATTACCACATAGATCAAAATCGAGTTTAAGATGAATATTAGGAGGAAGATAAACTTGAAGATTATAAGATTAAAAATGAAATCTGAGATCAAAACTGAGAGAAAAATGAAAATGAACATAATTATCAAGAATAAGATCAATGTTATAATTAAGAATGAGAATAAGATTAATAACAATTAAAGAACATAATCGAGTTCAAAATTTTCATCATTATTAGATCAATATCAATATCAATAACAATATCAAGATTGAAGACCAAGTTTACTAACAAGATCAAAATCGAGTTTAAGATTAAGATTAAAAAAAAGATAAAGATGAATATCATAAGATGAAGATTGAAATCATGATTACAATCAAGATCAACATCATGATCATGAACAAAATCAATATTAAATTAAGATTGCAAAATGATAAACATCAAATATGGATCATAATCAAGATCAACATCCTCATCATTAAAAGATCAAGATAAATATAAATATTAATATCAAGATTGAAAATCAATATTACCACGGAGATCAAAATCGAGTTTAAGATGAATATTAGGAGCAAGATAAAGATGAAGATTATAAGATTAAAAATGAAATCTGAGATCAAAACTGAGATCAAAATGAAGATGAAAATAATTATCAAGAATAAGATCAATGTTGTAATTAAGAATGAGAATAAGATTAATAACAATCAAAGATCATAATCGAGTTAAAAATTTTCATCATTATTAGATCAATATCAATATCAATAACAATATCAAGATTGAAGACCAAGTTTACAAACAAGATCAAAATCGAGTTTAAGATTAAGATTAAAAAGAAGATAAAGATAAATATCATAAGATGAAGTTTGAAATCATGATTAAAATGAAGATCAACATCATAATCATGAACAAAATCAATATTAAATTAAGATTGCAAAATGATAAACATCAAATATGGATCATAATCAGGATCAACATCCTCATCATTAAAAGATCAAGATAAATATAAATATTAATATCAAGATTGAAAATCAATATTACCACATAGATCAAAATCGAGTTTAAGATGAATATTAGGAGGAAGATAAACTTGAAGATTATAAGATTAAAACTGAAATCTGAGATCAAAACTGAGATAAAAATGAAAATGAACATAATTATCAAGAATAAGATCAATGTTATAATTAAGAATGAGAATAAGATTAATAACAATTAAAGAACATAATCGAGTTCAAAATTTTCATCATTATTAGATCAATATCAATATCAATAACAATATCAAGATTGAAGACCAAGTTTACAAACAAGATCAAAATCGAGTTTAAGATTAAGATTAAAAAGAAGATAAAGATGAATATCATAAGATGAAGATTGAAATCATGATTACAATCAAGATCAACATCATGATCATGAACAAAATCAATATTAAATTAAGATTGCAAAATGATAAACATCAAATATGGATCATAATCAAGATCAACATCCTCATCATTAAAAGATCAAGATAAATATAAATATTAATATCAAGATTGAAAATCAATATTACCACGGAGATCAAAATCGAGTTTAAGATGAATATTAGGAGCAAGATAAAGATGAAGATTATAAGATTAAAAATGAAATCTGAGATCAAAACTGAGATCAAAATGAAGATGAAAATAATTATCAAGAATAAGATCAATGTTGTAATTAAGAATAAGAATAAGATTAATAACAATCAAAGATCATAATCGAGTTAAAAATTTTCATCATTATTAGATCAATATCAATATCAATAACAATATCAAGATTGAAGACCAAGTTTACAAACAAGATCAAAATCGAGTTTAAGATTAAGATTAAAAAGAAGATAAAGATAAATATCATAAGATGAAGTTTGAAATCATGATTAAAATGAAGATCAACATCATAATCATGAACAAAATCAATATTAAATTAAGATTGCAAAATGATAAACATCAAATATGGATCATAATCAGAATCAACATCCTCATCATTAAAAGATCAAGATAAATATAAATATTAATATCAAGATTGAAAATCAATATTACCACATAGATCAAAATCGAGTTTAAGATGAATATTAGGAGCAAGATAAACTTGAAGATTATAAGATTAAAACTGAAATCTGAGATCAAAACTGAGATAAAAATGAAAATGAACATAATTATCAAGAATAAGATCAATGTTATAATTAAGAATGAGAATAAGATTAATAACAATTAAAGAACATAATCGAGTTCAAAATTTTCATCATTATTAGATCAATATCAATATCAATAACAATATCAAGATTGAAGACCAAGTTTACAAACAAGATCAAAATCGAGTTTAAGATTAAGATTAAAAAGAAGATAAAGATGAATATCATAAGATGAAGATTGAAATCATGATTACAATCAAGATCAACATCATGATCATGAACAAAATCAATATTAAATTAAGATTGCAAAATGATAAACATCAAATATGGATCATAATCAAGATCAACATCCTCATCATTAAAAGATCAAGATAAATATAAATATTAATATCAAGATTGAAAATCAATATTACCACGGAGATCAAAATCGAGTTTAAGATGAATATTAGGAGCAAGATAAAGATGAAGATTATAAGATTAAAAATGAAATCTGAGATCAAAACTGAGATCAAAATGAAGATGAAAATAATTATCAAGAATAAGATCAATGTTGTAATTAAGAATAAGAATAAGATTAATAACAATCAAAGATCATAATCGAGTTAAAAATTTTCATCATTATTAGATCAATATCAATATCAATAACAATATCAAGATTGAAGACCAAGTTTACAAACAAGATCAAAATCGAGTTTAAGATTAAGATTAAAAAGAAGATAAAGATAAATATCATAAGATGAAGTTTGAAATCATGATTAAAATGAAGATCAACATCATAATCATGAACAAAATCAATATTAAATTAAGATTGCAAAATGATAAACATCAAATATGGATCATAATCAGGATCAACATCCTCATCATTAAAAGATCAAGATAAATATAAATATTAATATCAAGATTGAAAATCAATATTACCACATAGATCAAAATCGAGTTTAAGATGAATATTAGGAGCAAGATAAACTTGAAGATTATAAGATTAAAAATGAAATCTGAGATCAAAACTGAGAGAAAAATGAAAATGAACATAATTATCAAGAATAAGATCAATGTTATAATTAAGAATGAGAATAAGATTAATAACAATTAAAGAACATAATCGAGTTCAAAATTTTCATCATTATTAGATCAATATCAATATCAATAACAATATCAAGATTGAAGACCAAGTTTACAAACAAGATCAAAATCGAGTTTAAGATTAAGATTAAAAAGAAGATAAAGATGAATATCATAAGATGAAGATTGAAATCATGATTACAATCAAGATCAACATCATGATCATGAACAAAATCAATATTAAATTAAGATTGCAAAATGATAAACATCAAATATGGATCATAATCAGGATCAACATCCTCATCATTAAAAGATCAAGATAAATATAAATATTAATATCAAGATTGAAAATCAATATTACCACGGAGATCAAAATCGAGTTTAAGATGAATATTAGGAGCAAGATAAAGATGAAGATTATAAGATTAAAAATGAAATCTGAGATCAAAACTGAGATAAAAATGAAAATGAACATAATTATCAAGAATAAGATCAATGTTATAATTAAGAATGAGAATAAGATTAATCACAATTAAAGAACATAATCGAGTTCAAAATTTTCATCATTATTAGATCAATATCAATATCAATAACAATATCAAGATTGAAGACCAAGTTTACAAACAAGATCAAAATCGAGTTTAAGATTAAGATTAAAAAGAAGATAAAGATGAATATCATAAGATGAAGATTGAAATCATGATTACAATCAAGATCAACATCATGATCATGAACAAAATCAATATTTAATTAAGATTGCAAAATGATAAACATCAAATATGGATCATAATCAAGATCAACATCCTCATCATTAAAAGATCAAGATAAATATAAATATTAATATCAAGATTGAAAATCAATATTACCACGGAGATCAAAATCGAGTTTAAGATGAATATTAGGAGCAAGATAAAGATGAAGATTATAAGATTAAAAATGAAATCTGAGATCAAAACTGAGATCAAAATGAAGATGAAAATAATTATCAAGAATAAGATCAATGTTGTAATTAAGAATAAGAATAAGATTAATAACAATCAAAGATCATAATCGAGTTAAAAATTTTCATCATTATTAGATCAATATCAATATCAATAACAATATCAAGATTGAAGACCAAGTTTACAAACAAGATCAAAATCGAGTTTAAGATTAAGATTAAAAAGAAGATAAAGATAAATATCATAAGATGAAGTTTGAAATCATGATTAAAATGAAGATCAACATCATAATCATGAACAAAATCAATATTAAATTAAGATTGCAAAATGATAAACATCAAATATGGATCATAATCAGGATCAACATCCTCATCATTAAAAGATCAAGATAAATATAAATATTAATATCAAGATTGAAAATCAATATTACCACATAGATCAAAATCGAGTTTAAGATGAATATTAGGAGCAAGATAAACTTGAAGATTATAAGATTAAAAATGAAATCTGAGATCAAAACTGAGAGAAAAATGAAAATGAACATAATTATCAAGAATAAGATCAATGTTATAATTAAGAATGAGAATAAGATTAATAACAATTAAAGAACATAATCGAGTTCAAAATTTTCATCATTATTAGATCAATATCAATATCAATAACAATATCAAGATTGAAGACCAAGTTTACAAACAAGATCAAAATCGAGTTTAAGATTAAGATTAAAAAGAAGATAAAGATGAATATCATAAGATGAAGATTGAAATCATGATTACAATCAAGATCAACATCATGATCATGAACAAAATCAATATTAAATTAAGATTGCAAAATGATAAACATCAAATATGGATCATAATCAGGATCAACATCCTCATCATTAAAAGATCAAGATAAATATAAATATTAATATCAAGATTGAAAATCAATATTACCACGGAGATCAAAATCGAGTTTAAGATGAATATTAGGAGCAAGATAAAGATGAAGATTATAAGATTAAAAATGAAATCTGAGATCAAAACTGAGATAAAAATGAAAATGAACATAATTATCAAGAATAAGATCAATGTTATAATTAAGAATGAGAATAAGATTAATCACAATTAAAGAACATAATCGAGTTCAAAATTTTCATCATTATTAGATCAATATCAATATCAATAACAATATCAAGATTGAAGACCAAGTTTACAAACAAGATCAAAATCGAGTTTAAGATTAAGATTAAAAAGAAGATAAAGATGAATATCATAAGATGAAGATTGAAATCATGATTACAATCAAGATCAACATCATGATCATGAACAAAATCAATATTTAATTAAGATTGCAAAATGATAAACATCAAATATGGATCATAATCAAGATCAACATCCTCATCATTAAAAGATCAAGATAAATATAAATATTAATATCAAGATTGAAAATCAATATTACCACGGAGATCAAAACCGAGTTTAAGATGAATATTAGGAGCAAGATAAAGATGAAGATTATAAGATTAAAAATGAAATCTGAGATCAAAACTGAGATAAAAATGAAAATGAACATAATTATCAAGAATAAGATCAATGTTATAATTAAGAATGAGAATAAGATTAATCACAATTAAAGAACATAATCGAGTTCAAAATTTTCATCATTATTAGATCAATATCAATATCAATAACAATATCAAGATTGAAGACCAAGTTTACAAACAAGATCAAAATCGAGTTTAAGATTAAGATTAAAAAGAAGATAAAGATGAATATCATAAGATGAAGATTGAAATCATGATTACAATCAAGATCAACATCATGATCATGAACAAAATCAATATTAAATTAAGATTGCAAAATGATAAACATCAAATATGGATCATAATCAGGATCAACATCCTCATCATTAAAAGATCAAGATAAATATAAATATTAATATCAAGATTGAAAATCAATATTACCACGGAGATCAAAATCGAGTTTAAGATGAATATTAGGAGCAAGATAAAGATGAAGATTATAAGATTAAAAATGAAATCTGAGATCAAAACTGAGATAAAAATGAAAATGAACATAATTATCAAGAATAAGATCAATGTTATAATTAAGAATGAGAATAAGATTAATCACAATTAAAGAACATAATCGAGTTCAAAATTTTCATCATTATTAGATCAATATCAATATCAATAACAATATCAAGATTGAAGACCAAGTTTACAAACAAGATCAAAATCGAGTTTAAGATTAAGATTAAAAAGAAGATAAAGATGAATATCATAAGATGAAGATTGAAATCATGATTACAATCAAGATCAACATCATGATCATGAACAAAATCAATATTAAATTAAGATTGCAAAATGATAAACATCAAATATGGATCATAATCAAGATCAACATCCTCATCATTAAAAGATCAAGATAAATATAAATATTAATATCAAGATTGAAAATCAATATTACCACGGAGATCAAAATCGAGTTTAAGATGAATATTAGGAGCAAGATAAAGATGAAGATTATAAGATTAAAAATGAAATCTGAGATCAAAACTGAGATCAAAATGAAGATGAAAATAATTATCAAGAATAAGATCAATGTTGTAATTAAGAATAAGAATAAGATTAATAACAATCAAAGATCATAATCGAGTTAAAAATTTTCATCATTATTAGATCAATATCAATATCAATAACAATATCAAGATTGAAGACCAAGTTTACAAACAAGATCAAAATCGAGTTTAAGATTAAGATTAAAAAGAAGATAAAGATAAATATCATAAGATGAAGTTTGAAATCATGATTAAAATGAAGATCAACATCATAATCATGAACAAAATCAATATTAAATTAAGATTGCAAAATGATAAACATCAAATATGGATCATAATCAGGATCAACATCCTCATCATTAAAAGATCAAGATAAATATAAATATTAATATCAAGATTGAAAATCAATATTACCACATAGATCAAAATCGAGTTTAAGATGAATATTAGGAGCAAGATAAACTTGAAGATTATATGATTAAAACTGAAATCTGAGATCAAAACTGAGATAAAAATGAAAATGAACATAATTATCAAGAATAAGATCAATGTTATAATTAAGAATGAGAATAAGATTAATAACAATTAAAGAACATAATCGAGTTCAAAATTTTCATCATTATTAGATCAATATCAATATCAATAACAATATCAAGATTGAAGACCAAGTTTACAAACAAGATCAAAATCGAGTTTAAGATTAAGATTAAAAAGAAGATAAAGATGAATATCATAAGATGAAGATTGAAATCATGATTACAATCAAGATCAACATCATGATCATGAACAAAATCAATATTAAATTAAGATTGCAAAATGATAAACATCAAATATGGATCATAATCAAGATCAACATCCTCATCATTAAAAGATCAAGATAAATATAAATATTAATATCAAGATTGAAAATCAATATTACCACGGAGATCAAAATCGAGTTTAAGATGAATATTAGGAGCAAGATAAAGATGAAGATTATAAGATTAAAAATGAAATCTGAGATCAAAACTGAGATCAAAATGAAGATGAAAATAATTATCAAGAATAAGATCAATGTTGTAATTAAGAATAAGAATAAGATTAATAACAATCAAAGATCATAATCGAGTTAAAAATTTTCATCATTATTAGATCAATATCAATATCAATAACAATATCAAGATTGAAGACCAAGTTTACAAACAAGATCAAAATCGAGTTTAAGATTAAGATTAAAAAGAAGATAAAGATAAATATCATAAGATGAAGTTTGAAATCATGATTAAAATGAAGATCAACATCATAATCATGAACAAAATCAATATTAAATTAAGATTGCAAAATGATAAACATCAAATATGGATCATAATCAGGATCAACATCCTCATCATTAAAAGATCAAGATAAATATAAATATTAATATCAAGATTGAAAATCAATATTACCACATAGATCAAAATCGAGTTTAAGATGAATATTAGGAGCAAGATAAACTTGAAGATTATAAGATTAAAAATGAAATCTGAGATCAAAACTGAGAGAAAAATGAAAATGAACATAATTATCAAGAATAAGATCAATGTTATAATTAAGAATGAGAATAAGATTAATAACAATTAAAGAACATAATCGAGTTCAAAATTTTCATCATTATTAGATCAATATCAATATCAATAACAATATCAAGATTGAAGACCAAGTTTACAAACAAGATCAAAATCGAGTTTAAGATTAAGATTAAAAAGAAGATAAAGATGAATATCATAAGATGAAGATTGAAATCATGATTACAATCAAGATCAACATCATGATCATGAACAAAATCAATATTAAATTAAGATTGCAAAATGATAAACATCAAATATGGATCATAATCAGGATCAACATCCTCATCATTAAAAGATCAAGATAAATATAAATATTAATATCAAGATTGAAAATCAATATTACCACGGAGATCAAAATCGAGTTTAAGATGAATATTAGGAGCAAGATAAAGATGAAGATTATAAGATTAAAAATGAAATCTGAGATCAAAACTGAGATAAAAATGAAAATGAACATAATTATCAAGAATAAGATCAGTGTTATAATTAAGAATGAGAATAAGATTAATCACAATTAAAGAACATAATCGAGTTCAAAATTTTCATCATTATTAGATCAATATCAATATCAATAACAATATCAAGATTGAAGACCAAGTTTACAAACAAGATCAAAATCGAGTTTAAGATTAAGATTAAAAAGAAGATAAAGATGAATATCATAAGATGAAGATTGAAATCATGATTACAATCAAGATCAACATCATGATCATGAACAAAATCAATATTTAATTAAGATTGCAAAATGATAAACATCAAATATGGATCATAATCAAGATCAACATCCTCATCATTAAAAGATCAAGATAAATATAAATATTAATATCAAGATTGAAAATCAATATTACCACGGAGATCAAAATCGAGTTTAAGATGAATATTAGGAGCAAGATAAAGATGAAGATTATAAGATTAAAAATGAAATCTGAGATCAAAACTGAGATAAAAATGAAAATGAACATAATTATCAAGAATAAGATCAATGTTATAATTAAGAATGAGAATAAGATTAATCACAATTAAAGAACATAATCGAGTTCAAAATTTTCATCATTATTAGATCAATATCAATATCAATAACAATATCAAGATTGAAGACCAAGTTTACAAACAAGATCAAAATCGAGTTTAAGATTAAGATTAAAAAGAAGATAAAGATGAATATCATAAGATGAAGATTGAAATCATGATTACAATCAAGATCAACATCATGATCATGAACAAAATCAATATTAAATTAAGATTGCAAAATGATAAACATCAAATATGGATCATAATCAGGATCAACATCCTCATCATTAAAAGATCAAGATAAATATAAATATTAATATCAAGATTGAAAATCAATATTACCACGGAGATCAAAATCGAGTTTAAGATGAATATTAGGAGCAAGATAAAGATGAAGATTATAAGATTAAAAATGAAATCTGAGATCAAAACTGAGATAAAAATGAAAATGAACATAATTATCAAGAATAAGATCAATGTTATAATTAAGAATGAGAATAAGATTAATCACAATTAAAGAACATAATCGAGTTCAAAATTTTCATCATTATTAGATCAATATCAATATCAATAACAATATCAAGATTGAAGACCAAGTTTACAAACAAGATCAAAATCGAGTTTAAGATTAAGATTAAAAAGAAGATAAAGATGAATATCATAAGATGAAGATTGAAATCATGATTACAATCAAGATCAACATCATGATCATGAACAAAATCAATATTTAATTAAGATTGCAAAATGATAAACATCAAATATGGATCATAATCAAGATCAACATCCTCATCATTAAAAGATCAAGATAAATATAAATATTAATATCAAGATTGAAAATCAATATTACCACGGAGATCAAAATCGAGTTTAAGATGAATATTAGGAGCAAGATAAAGATGAAGATTATAAGATTAAAAATGAAATCTGAGATCAAAACTGAGATCAAAATGAAGATGAAAATAATTATAAAGAATAAGATCAATGTTGTAATTAAGAATGAGAATGAGATTAATAACAATCAAAGATCATAATCGAGTTAAAAATTTTCATCATTATTAGATCAATATCAATATCAATAACAATATCAAGATTGAAGACCAAGTTTACAAACAAGATCAAAATCGAGTTTAAGATTAAGATTAAAAAGAAGATAAAGATAAATATCATAAGATGAAGTTTGAAATCATGATTAAAATGAAGATCAACATCATAATCATGAACAAAATCAATATTAAATTAAGATTGCAAAATGATAAACATCAAATATGGATCATAATCAGGATCAACATCCTCATCATTAAAAGATCAAGATAAATATAAATATTAATATCAAGATTGAAAATCAATATTACCACATAGATCAAAATCGAGTTTAAGATGAATATTAGGAGGAAGATAAACTTGAAGATTATAAGATTAAAACTGAAATCTGAGATCAAAACTGAGATAAAAATGAAAATGAACATAATTATCAAGAATAAGATCAATGTTATAATTAAGAATGAGAATAAGATTAATAACAATTAAAGAACATAATCGAGTTCAAAATTTTCATCATTATTAGATCAATATCAATATCAATAACAATATCAAGATTGAAGACCAAGTTTACAAACAAGATCAAAATCGAGTTTAAGATTAAGATTAAAAAGAAGATAAAGATGAATATCATAAGATGAAGATTGAAATCATGATTACAATCAAGATCAACATCATGATCATGAACAAAATCAATATTAAATTAAGATTGCAAAATGATAAACATCAAATATGGATCATAATCAAGATCAACATCCTCATCATTAAAAGATCAAGATAAATATAAATATTAATATCAAGATTGAAAATCAATATTACCACATAGATCAAAATCGAGTTTAAGATGAATATTAGGAGCAAGATAAAGATGAAGATTATAAGATTAAAAATGAAATCTGAGATCAAAACTGAGATCAAAATGAAGATGAAAATAATTATCAAGAATAAGATCAATGTTGTAATTAAGAATGAGAATAAGATTAATAACAATCAAAGATCATAATCGAGTTAAAAATTTTCATCATTATTAGATCAATATGAATATCAATAACAATATCAAGATTGAAGACCAAGTTTACAAACAAGATCAAAATCGAGTTTAAGATTAAGATTAAAAAGAAGATAAAGATAAATATCATAAGATGAAGTTTGAAATCATGATTAAAATGAAGATCAACATCATAATCATGAACAAAATCAATATTAAATTAAGATTGCAAAATGATAAACATCAAATATGGATCATAATCAGGATCAACATCCTCATCATTAAAAGATCAAGATAAATATAAATATTAATATCAAGATTGAAAATCAATATTACCACATAGATCAAAATCGAGTTTAAGATGAATATTAGGAGGAAGATAAACTTGAAGATTATAAGATTAAAACTGAAATCTGAGATCAAAACTGAGATAAAAATGAAAATGAACATAATTATCAAGAATAAGATCAATGTTATAATTAAGAATGAGAATAAGATTAATAACAATTAAAGAACATAATCGAGTTCAAAATTTTCATCATTATTAGATCAATATCAATATCAATAACAATATCAAGATTGAAGACCAAGTTTACAAACAAGATCAAAATCGAGTTTAAGATTAAGATTAAAAAGAAGATAAAGATGAATATCATAAGATGAAGATTGAAATCATGATTACAATCAAGATCAACATCATGATCATGAACAAAATCAATATTAAATTAAGATTGCAAAATGATAAACATCAAATATGGATCATAATCAAGATCAACATCCTCATCATTAAAAGATCAAGATAAATATAAATATTAATATCAAGATTGAAAATCAATATTACCACATAGATCAAAATCGAGTTTAAGATGAATATTAGGAGCAAGATAAAGATGAAGATTATAAGATTAAAAATGAAATCTGAGATCAAAACTGAGATCAAAATGAAGATGAAAATAATTATCAAGAATAAGATCAATGTTGTAATTAAGAATGAGAATAAGATTTAATAACAATCAAAGATCATAATCGAGTTAAAAATTTTCATCATTATTAGATCAATATCAATATCAATAACAATATCAAGATTGAAGACCAAGTTTACAAACAAGATCAAAATCGAGTTTAAGATTTAGATTAAAAAGAAGATAAAGATGAATATCATAAGATGAAGATTGAAATCATGATTACATTCAAGATCAACATCATGATCATGAACAAAATCAATATTAAATTAATATTGCAAAATGATAAACATCAAATATGGATCATAATCAAGATCAACATCCTCATCATTAAAAGATCAAGATAAATATAAATATTAATATCAAGATTGAAAATCAATTTTACCACGGAGATCAAAATCGAGTTTAAGATGAATATTAGGAGCAAGATAAAGATGAAGATTATAAGATTAAAAATGAAATCTGAGATCAAAACTGAGATCAAAATGAAGATGAAAATAATTATCAAGAATAAGATCAATGTTGTAATTAAGAATGAGAATAAGATTAATAACAATCAAAGATCATAATCGAGTTAAAAATTTTCATCATTATTAGATCAATATCAATATCAATAACAATATCAAGATTGAAGACCAAGTTTACAAACAAGATCAAAATCGAGTTTAAGATTTAGATTAAAAAGAAGATAAAGATGAATATCATAAGATGAAGATTGAAATCATGATTACAATCAAGATCAACATCATGATCATGAACAAAATCAATATTAAATTAATATTGCAAAATGATAAACATCAAATATGGATCATAATCAAGATCAACATCCTCATCATTAAAAGATCAAGATAAATATAAATATTAATATCAAGATTGAAAATCAATTTTACCACGGAGATCAAAATCGAGTTTAAGATGAATATTAGGAGCAAGATAAAGATGAAGATTATAAGATTAAAAATGAAATCTGAGATCAAAACTGAGATCAAAATGAAGATGAAAATAATTATCAAGAATAAGATCAATGTTGTAATTAAGAATGAGAATAAGATTAATAACAATCAAAGATCATAATCGAGTTAAAAATTTTCATCATTATTAGATCAATATCAATATCAATAACAATATCAAGATTGAAGACCAAGTTTACAAACAAGATCAAAATCGAGTTTAAGATTAAGATTAAAAAGAAGATAAAGATAAATATCATAAGATGAAGTTTGAAATCATGATTAAAATGAAGATCAACATCATGATCATGAACAAAATCAATATTAAATTAAGATTGCAAAATGATAAACATCAAATATGGATCATAATCAAGATCAACATCCTCATCATTAAAAGATCAAGATAAATATAAATATTAATATCAAGATTGAAAATCAATATTACCACGGAGATCAAAATTGAGTTTAAGATGAATATTAGGAGCAAGATAAAGATGAAGATTATAAGATTAAAAATGAAATCTGAGATCAAAACTGAGATCAAAATGAAGATGAAAATAATTATCAAGAATAAGATCAATGTTGTAATTAAGAATGAGAATAAGATTCATAACAATCAAAGATCATAATCGAGTTAAAAATTTTCATCATTATTAGATCAATATCAATATCAATAACAATATCAAGATTGAAGACCAAGTTTACAAACAAGATCAAAATCGAGTTTAAGATTAAGATTAAAAAGAAGATAAAGATAAATATCATAAGATGAAGTTTGAAATCATGATTAAAATGAAGATCAACATCATAATCATGAACAAAATCAATATTAAATTAAGATTGCAAAATGATAAACATCAAATATGGATCATAATCAGGATCAACATCCTCATCATTAAAAGATCAAGATAAATATAAATATTAATATCAAGATTGAAAATCAATATTACCACATAGATCAAAATCGAGTTTAAGATGAATATTAGGAGCAAGATAAACTTGTAGATTATAAGATTAAAACTGAAATCTGAGATCAAAACTAAGATCAAAATGAAGATGAATATAATTATCAAGAATAAGATCAATGTTGTAATTAAGAATGAGAATAAGATTAATAATAATTAAAGAACATAATCGAGTTAAAAATTTTCATCATTATTAGATCAATATCAATATCAATAACAATATCAAGATTGAAGACCAAGTTTACAAACAAGATCAAAATCGAGTTTAAGATTAAGATTAAAAAGAAGATAAAGATGAATATCATAAGATGAAGATTGAAATCATGATTACAATCAAGATCAACATCATGATCATGAACAAAATCAATATTAAATTAAGATTGCAAAATGATAAACATCAAATATGGATCATAATCAAGATCAACATCCTCATCATTAAAAGATCAAGATAAATATAAATATTAATATCTAGATTGAAAATCAATATTACCACGGAGATCAAAATCGAGTTTAAGATGAATATTAGGAGCAAGATAAAGATGAAGATTATAAGATTAAAAATGAAATCTGAGATCAAAACTGAGATCAAAATGAAGATGAAAATAATTATCAAGAATAAGATCAATGTTGTAATTAAGAATGAGAATAAGATTCATAACAATCAAAGATCATAATCGAGTTAAAAATTTTCATCATTATTAGATCAATATCAATATCAATAACAATATCAAGATTGAAGACCAAGTTTACAAACAAGATCAAAATCGAGTTTAAGATTAAGATTAAAAAGAAGATAAAGATAAATATCATAAGATGAAGTTTGAAATCATGATTAAAATGAAGATCAACATCATAATCATGAACAAAATCAATATTAAATTAAGATTGCAAAATGATAAACATCAAATATGGATCATAATCAGGATCAACATCCTCATCATTAAAAGATCAAGATAAATATAAATATTAATATCAAGATTGAAAATCAATATTACCACATAGATCAAAATCGAGTTTAAGATGAATATTAGGAGCAAGGTAAACTTGTAGATTATAAGATTAAAACTGAAATCTGAGATCAAAACTAAGATCAAAATGAAGATGAATATAATTATCAAGAATAAGATCAATGTTGTAATTAAGAATGAGAATAAGATTAATAATAATTAAAGAACATAATCGAGTTAAAAATTTTCATCATTATTAGATCAATATCAATATCAATAACAATATCAAGATTGAAGACCAAGTTTACAAACAAGATCAAAATCGAGTTTAAGATTAAGATTAAAAAGAAGATAAAGATGAATATCATAAGATGAAGATTGAAATCATGATTACAATCAAGATCAACATCATGATCATGAACAAAATCAATATTAAATTAAGATTGCAAAATGATAAACATCAAATATGGATCATAATCAAGATCAACATCCTCATCATTAAAAGATCAAGATAAATATAAATATTAATATCTAGATTGAAAATCAATATTACCACGGAGATCAAAATCGAGTTTAAGATGAATATTAGGAGCAAGATAAAGATGAAGATTATAAGATTAAAAATGAATTCTGAGATCAAAACTGAGATCAAAATGAAGATGAAAATAATTATCAAGAATAAGATCAATGTTGTAATTAAGAATGAGAATAAGATTAATAACAATCAAAGATCATAATCGAGTTAAAAATTTTCATCATTATTAGATCAATATCAATATCAATAACAATATCAAGATTGAAGACCAAGTTTACAAACAAGATCAAAATCGAGTTTAAGATTAAGATTAAAAAGAAGATAAAGATAAATATCATAAGATGAAGTTTGAAATCATGATTAAAATGAAGATCAACATCATAATCATGAACAAAATCAATATTAAATTAAGATTGCAAAATGATAAACATCAAATATGGATCATAATCAGGATCAACATCCTCATCATTAAAAGATCAAGATAAATATAAATATTAATATCAAGATTGAAAATCAATATTACCACATAGATCAAAATCGAGTTTAAGATGAATATTAGGAGGAAGATAAACTTGAAGATTATAAGATTAAAACTGAAATCTGAGATCAAAACTGAGATAAAAATGAAAATGAACATAATTATCAAGAATAAGATCAATGTTATAATTAAGAATGAGAATAAGATTAATAACAATTAAAGAACATAATCGAGTTCAAAATTTTCATCATTATTAGATCAATATCAATATCAATAACAATATCAAGATTGAAGACCAAGTTTACAAACAAGATCAAAATCGAGTTTAAGATTAAGATTAAAAAGAAGATAAAGATGAATATCATAAGATGAAGATTGAAATCATGATTACAATCAAGATCAACATCATGATCATGAACAAAATCAATATTAAATTAAGATTGCAAAATGATAAACATCAAATATGGATCATAATCAAGATCAACATCCTCATCATTAAAAGATCAAGATAAATATAAATATTAATATCAAGATTGAAAATCAATATTACCACATAGATCAAAATCGAGTTTAAGATGAATATTAGGAGCAAGATAAAGATGAAGATTATAAGATTAAAAATGAAATCTGAGATCAAAACTGAGATCAAAATGAAGATGAAAATAATTATCAAGAATAAGATCAATGTTGTAATTAAGAATGAGAATAAGATTTAATAACAATCAAAGATCATAATCGAGTTAAAAATTTTCATCATTATTAGATCAATATCAATATCAATAACAATATCAAGATTGAAGACCAAGTTTACAAACAAGATCAAAATCGAGTTTAAGATTAAGATTAAAAAGAAGATAAAGATAAATATCATAAGATGAAGTTTGAAATCATGATTAAAATGAAGATCAACATCATAATCATGAACAAAATCAATATTAAATTAAGATTGCAAAATGATAAACATCAAATATGGATCATAATCAGGATCAACATCCTCATCATTAAAAGATCAAGATAAATATAAATATTAATATCAAGATTGAAAATCAATATTACCACATAGATCAAAATCGAGTTTAAGATGAATATTAGGAGGAAGATAAACTTGAAGATTATAAGATTAAAACTGAAATCTGAGATCAAAACTGAGATAAAAATGAAAATGAACATAATTATCAAGAATAAGATCAATGTTATAATTAAGAATGAGAATAAGATTAATAACAATTAAAGAACATAATCGAGTTCAAAATTTTCATCATTATTAGATCAATATCAATATCAATAACAATATCAAGATTGAAGACCAAGTTTACAAACAAGATCAAAATCGAGTTTAAGATTAAGATTAAAAAGAAGATAAAGATGAATATCATAAGATGAAGATTGAAATCATGATTACAATCAAGATCAACATCATGATCATGAACAAAATCAATATTAAATTAAGATTGCAAAATGATAAACATCAAATATGGATCATAATCAGGATCAACATCCTCATCATTAAAAGATCAAGATAAATATAAATATTAATATCAAGATTGAAAATCAATATTACCACATAGATCAAAATCGAGTTTAAGATGAATATTAGGAGCAAGATAAACTTGTAGATTATAAGATTAAAACTGAAATCTGAGATCAAAACTAAGATCAAAATGAAGATGAATATAATTATCAAGAATAATATCAATGTTGTAATTAAGAATGAGAATAAGATTAATAATAATTAAAGAACATAATCGAGTTAAAAATTTTCATCATTATTAGATCAATATCAATATCAATAACAATATCAAGATTGAAGACCAAGTTTACAAACAAGATCAAAATCGAGTTTAAGATTAAGATTAAAAAGAAGATAAAGATGAATATCATAAGATGAAGATTGAAATCATGATTACAATCAAGATCAACATCATGATCATGAACAAAATCAATATTAAATTAAGATTGCAAAATGATAAACATCAAATATGGATCATAATCAAGATCAACATCCTCATCATTAAAAGATCAAGATAAATATAAATATTAATATCTAGATTGAAAATCAATATTACCACGGAGATCAAAATCGAGTTTAAGATGAATATTAGGAGCAAGATAAAGATGAAGATTATAAGATTAAAAATGAAATCTGAGATCAAAACTGAGATCAAAATGAAGATGAAAATAATTATCAAGAATAAGATCAATGTTGTAATTAAGAATGAGAATAAGATTCATAACAATCAAAGATCATAATCGAGTTAAAAATTTTCATCATTATTAGATCAATATCAATATCAATAACAATATCAAGATTGAAGACCAAGTTTACAAACAAGATCAAAATCGAGTTTAAGATTAAGATTAAAAAGAAGATAAAGATAAATATCATAAGATGAAGTTTGAAATCATGATTAAAATGAAGATCAACATCATAAACATGAACAAAATCAATATTAAATTAAGATTGCAAAATGATAAACATCAAATATGGATCATAATCAGGATCAACATCCTCATCATTAAAAGATCAAGATAAATATAAATATTAATATCAAGATTGAAAATCAATATTACCACATAGATCAAAATCGAGTTTAAGATGAATATTAGGAGCAAGATAAACTTGTAGATTATAAGATTAAAACTGAAATCTGAGATCAAAACTAAGATCAAAATGAAGATGAATATAATTATCAAGAATAAGATCAATGTTGTAATTAAGAATGAGAATAAGATTAATAATAATTAAAGAACATAATCGAGTTAAAAATTTTCATCATTATTAGATCAATATCAATATCAATAACAATATCAAGATTGAAGACCAAGTTTACAAACAAGATCAAAATCGAGTTTAAGATTAAGATTAAAAAGAAGATAAAGATGAATATCATAAGATGAAGATTGAAATCATGATTACAATCAAGATCAACATCATGATCATGAACAAAATCAATATTAAATTAAGATTGCAAAATGATAAACATCAAATATGGATCATAATCAAGATCAACATCCTCATCATTAAAAGATCAAGATAAATATAAATATTAATATCTAGATTGAAAATCAATATTACCACGGAGATCAAAATCGAGTTTAAGATGAATATTAGGAGCAAGATAAAGATGAAGATTATAAGATTAAAAATGAAATCTGAGATCAAAACTGAGATCAAAATGAAGATGAAAATAATTATCAAGAATAAGATCAATGTTGTAATTAAGAATGAGAATAAGATTAATAACAATCAAAGATCATAATCGAGTTAAAAATTTTCATCATTATTAGATCAATATCAATATCAATAACAATATCAAGATTGAAGACCAAGTTTACAAACAAGATCAAAATCGAGTTTAAGATTAAGATTAAAAAGAAGATAAAGATAAATATCATAAGATGAAGTTTGAAATCATGATTAAAATGAAGATCAACATCATAATCATGAACAAAATCAATATTAAATTAAGATTGCAAAATGATAAACATCAAATATGGATCATAATCAGGATCAACATCCTCATCATTAAAAGATCAAGATAAATATAAATATTAATATCAAGATTGAAAATCAATATTACCACATAGATCAAAATCGAGTTTAAGATGAATATTAGGAGGAAGATAAACTTGAAGATTATAAGATTAAAACTGAAATCTGAGATCAAAACTGAGATAAAAATGAAAATGAACATAATTATCAAGAATAAGATCAATGTTATAATTAAGAATGAGAATAAGATTAATAACAATTAAAGAACATAATCGAGTTCAAAATTTTCATCATTATTAGATCAATATCAATATCAATAACAATATCAAGATTGAAGACCAAGTTTACAAACAAGATCAAAATCGAGTTTAAGATTAAGATTAAAAAGAAGATAAAGATGAATATCATAAGATGAAGATTGAAATCATGATTACAATCAAGATCAACATCATGATCATGAACAAAATCAATATTAAATTAAGATTGCAAAATGATAAACATCAAATATGGATCATAATCAAGATCAACATCCTCATCATTAAAAGATCAAGATAAATATAAATATTAATATCAAGATTGAAAATCAATATTACCACATAGATCAAAATCGAGTTTAAGATGAATATTAGGAGCAAGATAAAGATGAAGATTATAAGATTAAAAATGAAATCTGAGATCAAAATGAAGATGAAAATAATTATCAAGAATAAGATCAATGTTGTAATTAAGAATGAGAATAAGATTTAATAACAATCAAAGATCATAATCGAGTTAAAAATTTTCATCATTATTAGATCAATGTCAATATCAATAACAATATCAAGATTGAAGACCAAGTTTACAAACAAGATCAAAATCGAGTTTAAGATTAAGATTAAAAAGAAGATAAAGATGAATATCATAAGATGAAGATTGAAATCATGATTACAATCAAGATCAACATCATGATCATGAACAAAATCAATATTAAATTAAGATTGCAAAATGATAAACATCAAATATGGATCATAATCAAGATCAACATCCTCATCATTAAAAGATCAAGATAAATATAAATATTAATATCTAGATTGAAAATCAATATTACCACGGAGATCAAAATCGAGTTTAAGATGAATATTAGGAGCAAGATAAAGATGAAGATTATAAGATTAAAAATGAAATCTGAGATCAAAACTGAGATCAAAATGAAGATGAAAATAATTATCAAGAATAAGATCAATGTTGTAATTAAGAATGAGAATAAGATTAATAACAATCAAAGATCATAATCGAGTTAAAAATTTTCATCATTATTAGATCAATATCAATATCAATAACAATATCAAGATTGAAGACCAAGTTTACAAACAAGATCAAAATCGAGTTTAAGATTAAGATTAAAAAGAAGATAAAGATAAATATCATAAGATGAAGTTTGAAATCATGATTAAAATGAAGATCAACATCATAATCATGAACAAAATCAATATTAAATTAAGATTGCAAAATGATAAACATCAAATATGGATCATAATCAGGATCAACATCCTCATCATTAAAAGATCAAGATAAATATAAATATTAATATCAAGATTGAAAATCAATATTACCACGGAGATCAAAATCGAGTTTAAGATGAATATTAGGAGCAAGATAAAGATGAAGATTATAAGATTAAAAATGAAATCTGAGATCAAAACTGAGATCAAAATGAAGATGAAAATAATTATCAAGAATAAGATCAATGTTGTAATTAAGAATAAGAATAAGATTAATAACAATCAAAGATCATAATCGAGTTAAAAATTTTCATCATTATTAGATCAATATCAATATCAATAACAATATCAAGATTGAAGACCAAGTTTACAAACAAGATCAAAATCGAGTTTAAGATTAAGATTAAAAAGAAGATAAAGATAAATATCATAAGATGAAGTTTGAAATCATGATTAAAATGAAGATCAACATCATAATCATGAACAAAATCAATATTAAATTAAGATTGCAAAATGATAAACATCAAATATGGATCATAATCAGGATCAACATCCTCATCATTAAAAGATCAAGATAAATATAAATATTAATATCAAGATTGAAAATCAATATTACCACATAGATCAAAATCGAGTTTAAGATGAATATTAGGAGCAAGATAAACTTGAAGATTATAAGATTAAAACTGAAATCTGAGATCAAAACTGAGATAAAAATGAAAATGAACATAATTATCAAGAATAAGATCAATGTTATAATTAAGAATGAGAATAAGATTAATAACAATTAAAGAACATAATCGAGTTCAAAATTTTCATCATTATTAGATCAATATCAATATCAATAACAATATCAAGATTGAAGACCAAGTTTACGAACAAGATCAAAATCGAGTTTAAGATTAAGATTAAAAAGAAGATAAAGATGAATATCATAAGATGAAGATTGAAATCATGATTACAATCAAGATCAACATCATGATCATGAACAAAATCAATATTAAATTAAGATTGCAAAATGATAAACATCAAATATGGATCATAATCAAGATCAACATCCTCATCATTAAAAGATCAAGATAAATATAAATATTAATATCAAGATTGAAAATCAATTTTAGCACGGAGATCAAAATCGAGTTTAAGATGAATATTAGGAGCAAGATAAAGATGAAGATTATAAGATTAAAAATGAAATCTGAGATCAAAACTGAGATCAAAATGAAGATGAAAATAATTATCAAGAATAAGATCAATGTTGTAATTAAGAATGAGAATAAGATTAATAACAATCAAAGATCATAATCGAGTTAAAAATTTTCATCATTATTAGATCAATGTCAATATCAATAACAATATCAAGATAGAAGACCAAGTTTACAAACAAGATCAAAATCGAGTTTAAGATTAAGATTAAAAAGAAGATAAAGATAAATATCATAAGATGAAGTTTGAAATCATGATTAAAATGATGATCAACATCATAATCATGAACAAAATCAATATTAAATTAAGATTGCAAAATGATAAACATCAAATATGGATCATAATCAGGATCAACATCCTCATCATTAAAAGATCAAGATAAATATAAATATTAATATCAAGATTGAAAATCAATATTACCACATAGATCAAAATCGAGTTTAAGATGAATATTAGGAGCAAGATAAAGATGAAGATTATAAGATTAAAACTGAAATCTGAGATCAAAACTGAGATAAAAATGAAAATGAAAATAATTATCAAGAATAAGATCAATGTTATAATTAAGAATGAGAATAAGATTAATAACAATTAAAGAACATAATCGAGTTCAAAATTTTCATCATTATTAGATCAATATCAATATCAATAACAATATCAAGATTGAAGACCAAGTTTACAAACAAGATCAAAATCGAGTTTAAGATTAAGATTAAAAAGAAGATAAAGATGAATATCATAAGATGAAGATTGAAATCATGATTACAATCAAGATCAACATCATGATCATGAACAAAATCAATATTAAATTAAGATTGCAAAATGATAAACATCAAATATGGATCATAATCAGGATCAACATCCTCATCATTAAAAGATCAAGATAAATATAAATATTAATATCAAGATTGAAAATCAATATTACCACGGAGATCAAAATCGAGTTTAAGATGAATATTAGGAGCAAGATAAAGATGAAGATTATAAGATTAAAAATGAAATCTGAGATCAAAACTGAGATCAAAATGAAGATGAAAATAATTATCAAGAATAAGATCAATGTTGTAATTAAGAATAAGAATAAGATTAATAACAATCAAAGATCATAATCGAGTTAAAAATTTTCATCATTATTAGATCAATATCAATATCAATAACAATATCAAGATTGAAGACCAAGTTTACAAACAAGATCAAAATCGAGTTTAAGATTAAGATTAAAAAGAAGATAAAGATAAATATCATAAGATGAAGTTTGAAATCATGATTAAAATCAAGATCAACATCATAATCATGAACAAAATCAATATTAAATTAAGATTGCAAAATGATAAACATCAAATATGGATCATAATCAGGATCAACATCCTCATCATTAAAAGATCAAGATAAATATAAATATTAATATCAAGATTGAAAATCAATATTACCACATAGATCAAAATCGAGTTTAAGATGAATATTAGGAGCAAGATAAAGATGAAGATTATAAGATTAAAACTGAAATCTGAGATCAAAACTGAGATAAAAATGAAAATGAAAATAATTATCAAGAATAAGATCAATGTTATAATTAAGAATGAGAATAAGATTAATAACAATTAAAGAACATAATCGAGTTCAAAATTTTCATCATTATTAGATCAATATCAATATCAATAACAATATCAAGATTGAAGACCAAGTTTACAAACAAGATCAAAATCGAGTTTAAGATTAAGATTAAAAAGAAGATAAAGAAGAATATCATAAGATGAAGATTGAAATCATGATTACAATCAAGATCAACATCATGATCATGAACAAAATCAATATTAAATTAAGATTGCAAAATGATAAACATCAAATATGGATCATAATCAAGATCAACATCCTCATCATTAAAAGATCAAGATAAATATAAATATTAATATCAAGATTGAAAATCAATATTACCACGGAGATCAAAATCGAGTTTAAGATGAATATTAGGAGCAAGATAAAGATGAAGATTATAAGATTAAAAATGAAATCTGAGATCAAAACTGAGATCAAAATGAAGATGAAAATAATTATCAAGAATAAGATCAATGTTGTAATTAAGAATAAGAATAAGATTAATAACAATCAAAGATCATAATCGAGTTAAAAATTTTCATCATTATTAGATCAATATCAATATCAATAACAATATCAAGATTGAAGACCAAGTTTACAAACAAGATTAAAATCGAGTTTAAGATTAAGATTAAAAAGAAGATAAAGATAAATATCATAAGATGAAGTTTGAAATCATGATTAAAATGAAGATCAACATCATAATCATGAACAAAATCAATATTAAATTAAGATTGCAAAATGATAAACATCAAATATGGATCATAATCAGGATCAACATCCTCATCATTAAAAGATCAAGATAAATATAAATATTAATATCAAGATTGAAAATCAATATTACCACATAGATCAAAATCGAGTTTAAGATGAATATTAGGAGCAAGATAAACTTGAAGATTATAAGATTAAAACTGAAATCTGAGATCAAAACTGAGATAAAAATGAAAATGAACATAATTATCAAGAATAAGATCAATGTTATAATTAAGAATGAGAATAAGATTAATAACAATTAAAGAACATAATCGAGTTCAAAATTTTCATCATTATTAGATCAATATCAATATCAATAACAATATCAAGATTGAAGACCAAGTTTACGAACAAGATCAAAATCGAGTTTAAGATTAAGATTAAAAAGAAGATAAAGATGAATATCATAAGATGAAGATTGAAATCATGATTACAATCAAGATCAACATCATGATCATGAACAAAATCAATATTAAATTAAGATTGCAAAATGATAAACATCAAATATGGATCATAATCAAGATCAACATCCTCATCATTAAAAGATCAAGATAAATATAAATATTAATATCAAGATTGAAAATCAATTTTAGCACGGAGATCAAAATCGAGTTTAAGATGAATATTAGGAGCAAGATAAAGATGAAGATTATAAGATTAAAAATGAAATCTGAGATCAAAACTGAGATCAAAATGAAGATGAAAATAATTATCAAGAATAAGATCAATGTTGTAATTAAGAATGAGAATAAGATTAATAACAATCAAAGATCATAATCGAGTTAAAAATTTTCATCATTATTAGATCAATATCAATATCAATAACAATATCAAGATTGAAGACCAAGTTTACAAACAAGATCAAAATCGAGTTTAAGATTTAGATTAAAAAGAAGATAAAGATGAATATCATAAGATGAAGATTGAAATCATGATTACAATCAAGATCAACATCATGATCATGAACAAAATCAATATTAAATTAATATTGCAAAATGATAAACATCAAATATGGATCATAATCAAGATCAACATCCTCATCATTAAAAGATCAAGATAAATATAAATATTAATATCAAGATTGAAAATCAATTTTACCACGGAGATCAAAATCGAGTTTAAGATGAATATTAGGAGCAAGATAAAGATGAAGATTATAAGATTAAAAATGAAATCTGAGATCAAAACTGAGATCAAAATGAAGATGAAAATAATTATCAAGAATAAGATCAATGTTGTAATTAAGAATGAGAATAAGATTAATAACAATCAAAGATCATAATCGAGTTAAAAATTTTCATCATTATTAGATCAATATCAATATCAATAACAATATCAAGATTGAAGACCAAGTTTACAAACAAGATCAAAATCGAGTTTAAGATTTAGATTAAAAAGAAGATAAAGATGAATATCATAAGATGAAGATTGAAATCATGATTACAATCAAGATCAACATCATGATCATGAACAAAATCAATATTAAATTAATATTGCAAAATGATAAACATCAAATATGGATCATAATCAAGATCAACATCCTCATCATTAAAAGATCAAGATAAATATAACTATTAATATCAAGATTGAAAATCAATTTTACCACGGAGATCAAAATCGAGTTTAAGATGAATATTAGGAGCAAGATAAAGATGAAGATTATAAGATTAAAAATGAAATCTGAGATCAAAACTGAGATCAAAATGAAGATGAAAATAATTATCAAGAATAAGATCAATGTTGTAATTAAGAATGAGAATAAGATTAATAACAATCAAAGATCATAATCGAGTTAAAAATTTTCATCATTATTAGATCAATATCAATATCAATAACAATATCAAGATTGAAGACCAAGTTTACAAACAAGATCAAAATCGAGTTTAAGATTAAGATTAAAAAGAAGATAAAGATGAATATCATAAGATGAAGATTGAAATCATGATTACAATCAAGATCAACATCATGATCATGAACAAAATCAATATTAAATTAATATTGCAAAATGATAAACATCAAATATGGATCATAATCAAGATCAACATCCTCATCATTAAAAGATCAAGATAAATATAACTATTAATATCAAGATTGAAAATCAATTTTACCACGGAGATCAAAATCGAGTTTAAGATGAATATTAGGAGCAAGATAAAGATGAAGATTATAAGATTAAAAATGAAATCTGAGATCAAAACTGAGATCAAAATGAAGATGAAAATAATTATCAAGAATAAGATCAATGTTGTAATTAAGAATGAGAATAAGATTAATAACAATCAAAGATCATAATCGAGTTAAAAATTTTCATCATTATTAGATCAATATCAATATCAATAACAATATCAAGATTGAAGACCAAGTTTACAAACAAGATCAAAATCGAGTTTAAGATTTAGATTAAAAAGAAGATAAAGATGAATATCATAAGATGAAGATTGAAATCATGATTACAATCAAGATCAACATCATGATCATGAACAAAATCAATATTAAATTAATATTGCAAAATGATAAACATCAAATATGGATCATAATCAAGATCAACATCCTCATCATTAAAAGATCAAGATAAATATAACTATTAATATCAAGATTGAAAATCAATTTTACCACGGAGATCAAAATCGAGTTTAAGATGAATATTAGGAGCAAGATAAAGATGAAGATTATAAGATTAAAAATGAAATCTGAGATCAAAACTGAGATCAAAATGAAGATGAAAATAATTATCAAGAATAAGATCAATGTTGTAATTAAGAATGAGAATAAGATTAATAACAATCAAAGATCATAATCGAGTTAAAAATTTTCATCATTATTAGATCAATATCAATATCAATAACAATATCAAGATTGAAGACCAAGTTTACAAACAAGATCAAAATCGAGTTTAAGATTAAGATTAAAAAGAAGATAAAGATAAATATCATAAGATGAAGTTTGAAATCATGATTAAAATGAAGATCAACATCATGATCATGAACAAAATCAATATTAAATTAAGATTGCAAAATGATAAACATCAAATATGGATCATAATCAAGATCAACATCCTCATCATTAAAAGATCAAGATAAATATAAATATTAATATCAAGATTGAAAATCAATATTACCACGGAGATCAAAATTGAGTTTAAGATGAATATTAGGAGCAAGATAAAGATGAAGATTATAAGATTAAAAATGAAATCTGAGATCAAAACTGAGATCAAAATGAAGATGAAAATAATTATCAAGAATAAGATCAATGTTGTAATTAAGAATGAGAATAAGATTCATAACAATCAAAGATCATAATCGAGTTAAAAATTTTCATCATTATTAGATCAATATCAATATCAATAACAATATCAAGATTGAAGACCAAGTTTACAAACAAGATCAAAATCGAGTTTAAGATTAAGATTAAAAAGAAGATAAAGATAAATATCATAAGATGAAGTTTGAAATCATGATTAAAATGAAGATCAACATCATAATCATGAACAAAATCAATATTAAATTAAGATTGCAAAATGATAAACATCAAATATGGATCATAATCAGGATCAACATCCTCATCATTAAAAGATCAAGATAAATATAAATATTAATATCAAGATTGAAAATCAATATTACCACATAGATCAAAATCGAGTTTAAGATGAATATTAGGAGCAAGATAAACTTGTAGATTATAAGATTAAAACTGAAATCTGAGATCAAAACTAAGATCAAAATGAAGATGAATATAATTATCAAGAATAAGATCAATGTTGTAATTAAGAATGAGAATAAGATTAATAATAATTAAAGAACATAATCGAGTTAAAAATTTTCATCATTATTAGATCAATATCAATATCAATAACAATATCAAGATTGAAGACCAAGTTTACAAACAAGATCAAAATCGAGTTTAAGATTAAGATTAAAAAGAAGATAAAGATGAATATCATAAGATGAAGATTGAAATCATGATTACAATCAAGATCAACATCATGATCATGAACAAAATCAATATTAAATTAAGATTGCAAAATGATAAACATCAAATATGGATCATAATCAAGATCAACATCCTCATCATTAAAAGATCAAGATAAATATAAATATTAATATCTAGATTGAAAATCAATATTACCACGGAGATCAAAATCGAGTTTAAGATGAATATTATGAGCAAGATAAAGATGAAGATTATAAGATTAAAAATGAAATCTGAGATCAAAACTGAGATCAAAATGAAGATGAAAATAATTATCAAGAATAAGATCAATGTTGTAAGTAAGAATGAGAATAAGATTAATAACAATCAAAGATCATAATCGAGTTAAAAATTTTCATCATTATTAGATCAATATCAATATCAATAACAATATCAAGATTGAAGACCAAGTTTACAAACAAGATCAAAATCGAGTTTAAGATTTAGATTAAAAAGAAGATAAAGATGAATATCATAAGATGAAGATTGAAATCATGATTACAATCAAGATCAACATCATGATCATGAACAAAATCAATATTAAATTAATATTGCATAATGATAAACATCAAATATGGATCATAATCAAGATCAACATCCTCATCATTAAAAGATCAAGATAAATATAAATATTAATATCAAGATTGAAAATCAATTTTACCACGGAGATCAAAATCGAGTTTAAGATGAATATTAGGAGCAAGATAAAGATGAAGATTATAAGATTAAAAATGAAATCTGAGATCAAAACTGAGATCAAAATGAAGATGAAAATAATTATCAAGAATAAGATCAATGTTGTAATTAAGAATGAGAATAAGATTAATAACAATCAAAGATCATAATCGAGTTAAAAATTTTCATCATTATTAGATCAATATCAATATCAATTACAATATCAAGATTGAAGACCAAGTTTACAAACAAGATCAAAATCGAGTTTAAGATTAAGATTAAAAAGAAGATAAAGATAAATATCATAAGATGAAGATTGAAATCATGATTAAAATGAAGATCAACATCATAATCATGAATAAAAAAAATATTAAATTAAGATTGCAAAATGATAAACATCAAATATGGATCATAATCAGGATCAACATCCTCATCATTAAAAGATCAAGATAAATATAAATATTAATATCAAGATTGAAAATCAATTTTACCATGGAGATCAAAATCGAGTTTAAGATGAATATTAGGAGCAAGATAAAGATGAAGATTATAAGATTAAAAATGAAATCTGAGATCAAAACTGAGATCAAAATGAAGATGAAAATAATTATCAAGAATAAGATCAATGTTGTAATTAAGAATGAGAATAAGATTAATAACAATCAAAGATCATAATCGAGTTAAAAATTTTCATCATTATTAGATCAATATCAATATCAATAACAATATCAAGATTGAAGACCAAGTTTACAAACAAGATCAAAATCGAGTTTAAGATTAAGATTAAAAAGAAGATAAAGATAAATATCATAAGATGAAGTTTGAAATCATGATTAAAATGAAGATCAACATCATGATCATGAACAAAATCAATATTAAATTAAGATTGCAAAATGATAAACATCAAATATGGATCATAATCAGGATCAACATCCTCATCATTAAAAGATCAAGATAAATATAAATATTAATATCAAGATTGAAAATCAATATTACCACATAGATCAAAATCGAGTTTAAGATGAATATTAGGAGCAAGATAAACTTGAAGATTATAAGATTAAAACTGAAATCTGAGATCAAAACTGAGATCAAAATGAAAATGAACATAATTATCAAGAATAAGATCAATGTTATAATTAAGAATGAGAATAAGATTAATAACAATTAAAGAACATAATCGAGTTCAAAATTTTCATCATTATTAGATCAATATCAATATCAATAACAATATCAAGATTGAAGACCAAGTTTACAAACAAGATCAAAATCGAGTTTAAGATTAAGATTAAAAAGAAGATAAAGATGAATATCATAAGATGAAGATTGAAATCATGATTACAATCAAGATCAACAACATGATCATGAACAAAATCAATATTAAATTAAGATTGCAAAATGATAAACATCAAATATGGATCATAATCAAGATCAACATCCTCATCATTAAAAGATCAAGATAAATATAAATATTAATATCAAGATTGAAAATCAATATTACCACGGAGATCAAAATCGAGTTTAAGATGAATATTAGGAGCAAGATAAAGATGAAGATTATAAGATTAAAAATGAAATCTGAGATCAAAACTGAGATCAAAATGAAGATGAAAATAATTATCAAGAATAAGATCAATGTTGTAATTAAGAATGAGAATAAGATTAATAACAATCAAAGATCATAATCGAGTTAAAAATTTTCATCATTATTAGATCAATATCAATATCAATAACAATATCAAGATTGAAGACCAAGTTTACAAACAAGATCAAAATCGAGTTTAAGATTAAGATTAAAAAGAAGATAAAGATAAATATCATAAGATGAAGTTTGAAATCATGATTAAAATGAAGATCAACATCATAATCATGAACAAAATCAATATTAAATTAAGATTGCAAAATGATAAACATCAAATATGGATCATAATCAGGATCAACATCCTCATCATTAAAAGATCAAGATAAATATAAATATTAATATCAAGATTGAAAATCAATATTACCACATAGATCAAAATCGAGTTTAAGATGAATATTAGGAGCAAGATAAACTTGAAGATTATAAGATTAAAACTGAAATCTGAGATCAAAACTGAGATAAAAATGAAAATGAACATAATTATCAAGAATAAGATCAATGTTATAATTAAGAATGAGAATAAGATTAATAACAATTAAAGAACATAATCGAGTTCAAAATTTTCATCATTATTAGATCAATATCAATATCAATAACAATATCAAGATTGAAGACCAAGTTTACAAACAAGATCAAAATCGAGTTTAAGATTAAGATTAAAAAGAAGATAAAGATGAATATCATAAGATGAAGATTGAAATCATGATTACAATCAAGATCAACATCATAATCATGAACAAAATCAATATTAAATTAAGATTGCAAAATGATAAACATCAAATATGGATCATAATCAGGATCAACATCCTCATCATCAAAAGATCAAGATAAATATAAATATTAATATAAAGATTGAAAATCAATATTACCACATAGATCAAAATCGAGTTTAAGATGAATATTAGGAGCAAGATAAAGATGAAGATTATAAGATTAAAAATGAAATCTGAGATCAAAACTGAGATCAAAATGAAGATGAAAATAATTATCCAGAAAAAGATCAATGTTGTAATTAAGAATGAGAATAAGATTAATAACAATTAAAGAACATAATCGAGTTCAAAATTTTCATCATTATTAGATCAATATCAATATCAATAACAATATCAAGATTGAAGACCAAGTTTACAAACAAGATCAAAATCGAGTTTAAGATTAAGATTAAAAAGAAGATAAAGATAAATATCATAAGATGAAGTTTGAAATCATGATTAAAATGAAGATCAACATCATAATCATGAACAAAATCAATATTAAATTAAGATTGCAAAATGATAAACATCAAATATGGATCATAATCAAGATCAACATCCTCATCATTAAAAGATCAAGATAAATATAAATATTAATATCAAGATTGAAAATCAATATTACCACGGAGATCAAAATCGAGTTTAAGATAAATATTAGGAGCAAGATAAAGATGAAGATTATAAGATTAAAAATGAAATCTGAGATCAAAACTGAGATCAAAATGAAAATGAACATAATTATCAAGAATAAGATCAATGTTGTAATTAAGAATGAGAATAAGATTAATAACAATCAAAGAACATAATCGAGTTAAAAATTTTTATCATAATTAGATCAATATCAATATCAATAACATTATCAAGATTGAAGACCAAGTTTACAAACAAGATCAAAATCGAGTTTAAGATTAAGATTAAAAAGAAGATAAAGATAAATATCATAAGATGAAGATTGAAATCATGATTACAATGAAGATCAACATCATAATCATGAACAAAATCAATATTAAATTAAGATTGCAAAATGATAAACATCAAATATGGATCATAATCAGGATCAACATCCTCATCATCAAAAGATCAAGATAAATATAAATATTAATATCAAGATTGAAAATCAATATTACCACATAGTTCAAAATCGAGTTTAAGATGAATATTAGGAGCAAGATAAAGATGAAGATTATAAGATTAAAACTGAAATCTGAGATCAAAACTGAGATAAAAATGAAAATGAACATAATTATCAAGAATAAGATCAATGTTGTAATTAAGAATGAGAATAAGATTAATAATAATTAAAGAACATAATCGAGTTCAAAATTTTCATCATTATTAGATCAATATCAATATCAATAACAATATCAAGATTGAAGACCAAGTTTACAAACAAGATCAAAATCGAGTTTAAGATTAAGATTAAAAAGAAGATAAAGATGAATATCATAAGATGAAGATTGAAATCATGATTACAATCAAGATCAACATCATGATCATGAACAAAATCAATATTAAATTAATATTGCATAATGATAAACATCAAATATGGATCATAATCAAGATCAACATCCTCATCATTAAAAGATCAAGATAAATATAAATATTAATATCAAGATTGAAAATCAATTTTACCACGGAGATCAAAATCGAGTTTAAGATGAATATTAGGAGCAAGATAAAGATGAAGATTATAAGATTAAAAATGAAATCTGAGATCAAAACTGAGATCAAAATGAAGATGAAAATAATTATCAAGAATAAGATCAATGTTGTAATTAAGAATGAGAATAAGATTAATAACAATCAAAGATCATAATCGAGTTAAAAATTTTCATCATTATTAGATCAATATCAATATCAATTACAATATCAAGATTGAAGACCAAGTTTACAAACAAGATCAAAATCGAGTTTAAGATTAAGATTAAAAAGAAGATAAAGATAAATATCATAAGATGAAGATTGAAATCATGATTAAAATGAAGATCAACATCATAATCATGAATAAAAAAAATATTAAATGAAGATTGCAAAATGATAAACATCAAATATGGATCATAATCAGGATCAACATCCTCATCATTAAAAGATCAAGATAAATATAAATATTAATATCAAGATTGAAAATCAATTTTACCACGGAGATCAAAATCGAGTTTAAGATGAATATTAGGAGCAAGATAAAGATGAAGATTATAAGATTAAAAATGAAATCTGAGATCAAAACTGAGATCAAAATGAAGATGAAAATAATTATCAAGAATAAGATCAATGTTGTAATTAAGAATGAGAATAAGATTAATAACAATCAAAGATCATAATCGAGTTAAAAATTTTCATCATTATTAGATCAATATCAATATCAATAACAATATCAAGATTGAAGACCAAGTTTACAAACAAGATCAAAATCGAGTTTAAGATTAAGATTAAAAAGAAGATAAAGATAAATATCATAAGATGAAGTTTGAAATCATGATTAAAATGAAGATCAACATCATGATCATGAACAAAATCAATATTAAATTAAGATTGCAAAATGATAAACATCAAATATGGATCATAATCAGGATCAACATCCTCATCATTAAAAGATCAAGATAAATATAAATATTAATATCAAGATTGAAAATCAATATTACCACATAGATCAAAATCGAGTTTAAGATGAATATTAGGAGCAAGATAAACTTGAAGATTATAAGATTAAAACTGAAATCTGAGATCAAAACTGAGATCAAAATGAAAATGAACATAATTATCAAGAATAAGATCAATGTTATAATTAAGAATGAGAATAAGATTAATAACAATTAAAGAACATAATCGAGTTCAAAATTTTCATCATTATTAGATCAATATCAATATCAATAACAATATCAAGATTGAAGACCAAGTTTACAAACAAGATCAAAATCGAGTTTAAGATTAAGATTAAAAAGAAGATAAAGATGAATATCATAAGATGAAGATTGAAATCATGATTACAATCAAGATCAACATCATGATCATGAACAAAATCAATATTAAATTAAGATTGCAAAATGATAAACATCAAATATGGATCATAATCAAGATCAACATCCTCATCATTAAAAGATCAAGATAAATATAAATATTAATATCAAGATTGAAAATCAATATTACCACGGAGATCAAAATCGAGTTTAAGATGAATATTAGGAGCAAGATAAAGATGAAGATTATAAGATTAAAAATGAAATCTGAGATCAAAACTGAGATCAAAATGAAGATGAAAATAATTATCAAGAATAAGATCAATGTTGTAATTAAGAATGAGAATAAGATTAATAACAATCAAAGATCATAATCGAGTTAAAAATTTTCATCATTATTAGATCAATATCAATATCAATAACAATATCAAGATTGAAGACCAAGTTTACAAACAAGATCAAAATCGAGTTTAAGATTAAGATTAAAAAGAAGATAAAGATAAATATCATAAGATGAAGTTTGAAATCATGATTAAAATGAATATCAACATCATAATCATGAACAAAATCAATATTAAATTAAGATTGCAAAATGATAAACATCAAATATGGATCATAATCAGGATCAACATCATCATCTTTAAAAGATCAAGATAAATATAAATATTAATATCAAGATTGAAAATCAATATTACCACATAGATCAAAATCGAGTTTAAGATGAATATTAGGAGCAAGATAAACTTGAAAATTATAAGATTAAAACTGAAATCTGAGATCAAAACTGAGATAAAAATGAAAATGAACATAATTATCAAGAATAAGATCAATGTTATAATTAAGAATGAGAATAAGATTAATAACAATTAAAGAACATAATCGAGTTCAAAATTTTCATCATTATTAGATCAATATCAATATCAATAACAATATCAAGATTGAAGACCAAGTTTACAAACAAGATCAAAATCGAGTTTAAGATTAAGATTAAAAAGAAGATAAAGATGAATATCATAAGATGAAGATTGAAATCATGATTACAATCAAGATCAACATCATGATCATGAACAAAATCAATATTAAATTAAGATTGCAAAATGATAAACATCAAATATGGATCATAATCAGGATCAACATCCTCATCATTAAAAGATCAAGATAAATATAAATATTAATATCAAGATTGAAAATCAATATTACCACGGAGATCAAAATCGAGTTTAAGATGAATATTAGGAGCAAGATAAAGATGAAGATTATAAGATTAAAAATGAAATCTGAGATCAAAACTGAGATCAAAATGAAGATGAAAATAATTATCAAGAATAAGATCAATGTTGTAATTAAGAATGAGAATAAGATTAATAACAATCAAAGATCATAATCGAGTTAAAAATTTTCATCATTATTAGATCAATATCAATATCAATAACAATATCAAGATTGAAGACCAAGTTTACAAACAAGATCAAAATCGAGTTTAAGATTAAGATTAAAAAGAAGATAAAGATAAATATCATAAGATGAAGTTTGAAATCATGATTAAAATGAAGATCAACATCATAATCATGAACAAAATCAATATTAAATTAAGATTGCAAAATGATAAACATCAAATATGGATCATAATCAGGATCAACATCCTCATCATCAAAAGATCAAGATAAATATAAATATTAATATCAAGATTGAAAATCAATATTACCACATAGATCAAAATCGAGTTTAAGATGAATATTAGGAGCAAGATAAAGATGAAGATTATAAGATTAAAACTGAAATCTGAGATCAAAACTGAGATCAAAATGAAGATGAAAATAATTATCAAGAATAAGATCAATGTTGTAATTAAGAATGAGAATAAGATTAATAACAATCAAAGATCATAATCGAGTTCAAAATTTTCATCATTATTAGATCAATATCAATATCAATAACAATATCAAGATTGAAGACCAAGTTTACAAACAAGATCAAAATCGAGTTTAAGATTAAGATTAAAAAGAAGATAAAGATGAATATCATAAGATGAAGATTGAAATCATGATTACAATCAAGATCAACATCATGATCATGAACAAAATCAATATTAAATTAAGATTGCAAAATGATAAACATCAAATATGGATCATAATCAGGATCAACATCCTCATCATTAAAAGATCAAGATAAATATAAATATTAATATCAAGATTGAAAATCAATATTACCACGGAGATCAAAATCGAGTTTAAGATGAATATTAGGAGCAAGATAAAGATGAAGATTATAAGATTAAAAATGAAATCTGAGATCAAAACTGAGATCAAAATGAAGATGAAAATAATTATCAAGAATAAGATCAATGTTGTAATTAAGAATGAGAATAAGATTAATAACAATCAAAGATCATAATCGAGTTAAAAATTTTCATCATTATTAGATCAATATCAATATCAATAACAATATCAAGATTGAAGACCAAGTTTACAAACAAGATCAAAATCGAGTTTAAGATTAAGAATAAAAAGAAGATAAAGATAAATATCATAAGATGAAGTTTGAAATCATGATTAAAATGAAGATCAACATCATAATCATGAACAAAATCAATATTAAATTAAGATTGCAAAATGATAAACATCAAATATGGATCATAATCAGGATCAACATCCTCATCATCAAAAGATCAAGATAAATATAAATATTAATATCAAGATTGAAAATCAATATTACCACATAGATCAAAATCGAGTTTAAGATGAATATTAGGAGCAAGATAAAGATGAAGATTATAAGATTAAAACTGAAATCTGAGATCAAAACTGAGATCAAAATGAAGATGAAAATAATTATCAAGAATAAGATCAATGTTGTAATTAAGAATGAGAATAAGATTAATAACAATCAAAGATCATAATCGAGTTAAAAATTTTCATCATTATTAGATCAATATCAATATCAATAACAATATCAAGATTGAAGACCAAGTTTACAAACAAGATCAAAATCGAGTTTAAGATTAAGATTAAAAAGAAGATAAATATAAATATCACAAGATGAAGTTTGAAATCATGATTAAAATGAAGATCAACATCATAATCATGAACAAAATCAATATTAAATTAAGATTGCAAAATGATAAACATCAACTATGGATCATAATCAGGATCAACATCCTCATCATTAAAAGATCAAGATAAATATAAATATTAATATCAAGATTGAAAATCAATATTACCACATAGATCAAAATCGAGTTTAAGATGAATATTAGGAGCAAGATAAACTTGAAGATTATAAGATTAAAACTGAAATCTGAGATCAAAACTGAGATAAAAATGAAAATGAACATAATTATCAAGAATAAGATCAATGTTATAATTAAGAATGAGAATAAGATTAATAACAATTAAAGAACATAATCGAGTTCAAAATTTTCATCATTATTAGATCAATATCAATATCAATAACAATATCAAGATTGAAGACCAAGTTTACAAACAAGATCAAAATCGAGTTTAAGATTAAGATTAAAAAGAAGATAAAGATGAATATCATAAGATGAAGATTGAAATCATGATTACAATCAAGATCAACATCATAATCATGAACAAAATCAATATTAAATTAAGATTGCAAAATGATAAACATCAAATATGGATCATAATCAGGATCAACATCCTCATCATCAAAAGATCAAGATAAATATAAATATTAATATAAAGATTGAAAATCAATATTACCACATAGATCAAAATCGAGTTTAAGATGAATATTAGGAGCAAGATAAAGATGAAGATTATAAGATTAAAAATGAAATCTGAGATCAAAACTGAGATCAAAATGAAGATGAAAATAATTATCCAGAATAAGATCAATGTTGTAATTAAGAATGAGAATAAGATTAATAACAATTAAAGAACATAATCGAGTTCAAAATTTTGATCATTATTAGATCAATATCAATATCAATAACAATATCAAGATTGAAGACCAAGTTTACAAACAAGATCAAAATCGAGTTTAAGATTAAGATTAAAAAGAAGATAAAGATAAATATCATAAGATGAAGTTTGAAATCATGATTAAAATGAAGATCAACATCATAATCATGAACAAAATCAATATTAAATTAAGATTGCAAAATGATAAACATCAAATATGGATCATAATCAAGATCAACATCCTCATCATTAAAAGATCAAGATAAATATAAATATTAATATCAAGATTGAAAATCAATATTACCACGGAGATCAAAATCGAGTTTAAGATAAATATTAGGAGCAAGATAAAGATGAAGATTATAAGATTAAAAATGAAATCTGAGATCAAAACTGAGATCAAAATGAAAATGAACATAATTATCAAGAATAAGATCAATGTTGTAATTAAGAATGAGAATAAGATTAATAACAATCAAAGAACATAATCGAGTTAAAAATTTTTATCATAATTAGATCAATATCAATATCAATAACATTATCAAGATTGAAGACCAAGTTTACAAACAAGATCAAAATCGAGTTTAAGATTAAGATTAAAAAGAAGATAAAGATAAATATCATAAGATGAAGATTGAAATCATGATTACAATGAAGATCAACATCATAATCATGAACAAAATCAATATTAAATTAAGATTGCAAAATGATAAACATCAAATATGGATCATAATCAGGATCAACATCCTCATCATCAAAAGATCAAGATAAATATAAATATTAATATCAAGATTGAAAATCAATATTACCACATAGTTCAAAATCGAGTTTAAGATGAATATTAGGAGCAAGATAAAGATGAAGATTATAAGATTAAAACTGAAATCTGAGATCAAAACTGAGATAAAAATGAAAATGAACATAATTATCATGAATAAGATCAATGTTGTAATTAAGAATGAGAATAAGATTAATAATAATTAAAGAACATAATCGAGTTCAAAATTTTCATCATTATTAGATCAATATCAATATCAATAACAATATCAAGATTGAAGACCAAGGTTACAAACAAGATCAAAATCGAGTTTAAGATTAAGATTAAAAAGAAGATAAAGATGAATATCATAAGATGAAGATTGAAATCATGATTACAATCAAGATCAACATCATGATCATGAACAAAATCAATATTAAATTAAGATTGCAAAATGATAAACATCAAATATGGATCATAATCAAGATCAACATCTTCATCATTAAAAGATCAAGATAAATATAAATATTAATATCAAGATTGAAAATCAATATTACCACGGAGATCAAAATCGAGTTTAAGATGAATATTAGGAGCAAGATAAAGATGAAGATTATAAGATTAAAAATGAAATCTGAGATCAAAACTGAGATCAAAATGAAGATGAAAATAATTATCAAGAATAAGATCAATGTTGTAATTAAGAATGAGAATAAGATTAATAACAATCAAAGATCATAATCGAGTTAAAAATTTTCATCATTATTAGATCAATATCAATATCAATAACAATATCAAGACTGAAGACCAAGTTTACAAACAAGATCATAATCGAGTTTAAGATTAAGATTAAAAAGAAGATAAAGATGAATATCATAAGATGAAGATTGAAATCATGATTACAATCAAGATCAACATCATGATCATGAACAAAATCAATATTAAATTAAGATTGCAAAATGATAAACATCAAATATGGATCATAATCAGGATCAACATCCTCATCATTAAAAGATCAAGATAAATATAAATATTAATATCAAGATTGAAAATCAATATTACCACGGAGATCAAAATCGAGTTTAAGATGAATATTAGGAGCAAGATAAAGATGAAGATTATAAGATTAAAAATGAAATCTGAGATCAAAACTGAGATCAAAATGAAGATGAAAATAATTATCAAGAATAAGATCAATGTTGTAATTAAGAATGAGAATAAGATTAATAACAATCAAAGATCATAATCGAGTTAAAAATTTTCATCATTATTAGATCAATATCAATATCAATAACAATATCAAGATTGAAGACCAAGTTTACAAACAAGATCAAAATCGAGTTTAAGATTAAGATTAAAAAGAAGATAAAGATAAATATCATAAGATGAAGTTTGAAATCATGATTAAAATGAAGATCAACATCATAATCATGAACAAAATCAATATTAAATTAAGATTGCAAAATGATAAACATCAAATATGGATCATAATCAGGATCAACATCCTCATCATTAAAAGATCAAGATAAATATAAACATTAATATCAAGATTGAAAATCAATATTACCACATAGATCAAAATCGAGTTTAAGATGAATATTAGGAGCAAGATAAAGATGAAGATTATAAGATTAAAACTGAAATCTGAGATCAAAACTGAGATCAAAATGAAGATGAAAATAATTATCAAGAATAAGATCAATGTTGTAATTAAGAATGAGAATAAGATTAATAACAATCAAAGATCATAATCGAGTTAAAAATTTTCATCATTATTAGATCAATATCAATATCAATAACAATATCAAGATTGAAGACCAAGTTTACAAACAAGATCAAAATCGAGTTTAAGATTAAGATTAAAAAGAAGATAAATATAAATATCATAAGATGAAGTTTGAAATCATGATTAAAATGAAGATCAACATCATAATCATGAACAAAATCAATATTAAATTAAGATTGCAAAATGATAAACATCAAATATGGATCATAATCAGGATCAACATCCTCATCATTAAAAGATCAAGATAAATATAAATATTAATATCAAGATTGAAAATCAATATTACCACATAGATCAAAATCGAGTTTAAGATGAATATTAGGAGCAAGATAAACTTGAAGATTATAAGATTAAAACTGAAATCTGAGATCAAAACTGAGATAAAAATGAAAATGAACATAATTATCAAGAATAAGATCAATGTTATAATTAAGAATGAGAATAAGATTAATAACAATTAAAGAACATAATCGAGTTCAAAATTTTCATCATTATTAGATCAATATCAATATCAATAACAATATCAAGATTGAAGACCAAGTTTACAAACAAGATCAAAATCGAGTTTAAGATTAAGATTAAAAAGAAGATAAAGATGAATATCATAAGATGAAGATTGAAATCATGATTACAATCAAGATCAACATCATAATCATGAACAAAATCAATATTAAATTAAGATTGCAAAATGATAAACATCAAATATGGATCATAATCAGGATCAACATCCTCATCATCAAAAGATCAAGATAAATATAAATATTAATATAAAGATTGAAAATCAATATTACCACATAGATCAAAATCGAGTTTAAGATGAATATTAGGAGCAAGATAAAGATGAAGATTATAAGATTAAAAATGAAATCTGAGATCAAAACTGAGATCAAAATGAAGATGAAAATAATTATCCAGAATAAGATCAATGTTGTAATTAAGAATGAGAATAAGATTAATAACAATTAAAGAACATAATCGAGTTCAAAATTTTCATCATTATTAGATCAATATCAATATCAATAACAATATCAAGATTGAAGACCAAGTTTACAAACAAGATCAAAATCGAGTTTAAGATTATGATTAAAAAGAAGATAAAGATAAATATCATAAGATGAAGTTTGAAATCATGATTAAAATGAAGATCAACATCATAATCATGAACAAAATCAATATTAAATTAAGATTGCAAAATGATAAACATCAAATATGGATCATAATCAAGATCAACATCCTCATCATTAAAAGATCAAGATAAATATAAATATTAATATCAAGATTGAAAATCAATATTACCACGGAGATCAAAATCGAGTTTAAGATAAATATTAGGAGCAAGATAAAGATGAAGATTATAAGATTAAAAATGAAATCTGAGATCAAAACTGAGATCAAAATGAAAATGAACATAATTATCAAGAATAAGATCAATGTTGTAATTAAGAATGAGAATAAGATTAATAACAATCAAAGAACATAATCGAGTTAAAATTTTTTATCATAATTAGATCAATATCAATATCAATAACATTATCAAGATTGAAGACCAAGTTTACAAACAAGATCAAAATCGAGTTTAAGATTAAGATTAAAAAGAAGATAAAGATAAATATCATAAGATGAAGATTGAAATCATGATTACAATGAAGATCAACATCATAATCATGAACAAAATCAATATTAAATTAAGATTGCAAAATGATAAACATCAAATATGGATCATAATCAGGATCAACATCCTCATCATCAAAAGATCAAGATAAATATAAATATTAATATCAAGATTGAAAATCAATATTACCACATAGTTCAAAATCGAGTTTAAGATGAATATTAGGAGCAAGATAAAGATGAAGATTATAAGATTAAAACTGAAATCTGAGATCAAAACTGAGATAAAAATGAAAATGAACATAATTATCATGAATAAGATCAATGTTGTAATTAAGAATGAGAATAAGATTAATAATAATTAAAGAACATAATCGAGTTCAAAATTTTCATCATTATTAGATCAATATCAATATCAATAACAATATCAAGATTGAAGACCAAGTTTACAAACAAGATCAAAATCGAGTTTAAGATTAAGATTAAAAAGAAGATAAAGATGAATATCATAAGATGAAGATTGAAATCATGATTACAATCAAGATCAACATCATGATCATGAACAAAATCAATATTAAATTAAGATTGCAAAATGATAAACATCAAATATGGATCATAATCAAGATCAACATCTTCATCATTAAAAGATCAAGATAAATATAAATATTAATATCAAGATTGAAAATCAATATTACCACGGAGATCAAAATCGAGTTTAAGATGAATATTAGGAGCAAGATAAAGATGAAGATTATAAGATTAAAAATGAAATCTGAGATCAAAACTGAGATCAAAATGAAGATGAAAATAATTATCAAGAATAAGATCAATGTTGTAATTAAGAATGAGAATAAGATTAATAACAATCAAAGATCATAATCGAGTTAAAAATTTTCATCATTATTAGATCAATATCAATATCAATAACAATATCAAGACTGAAGACCAAGTTTACAAACAAGATCATAATCGAGTTTAAGATTAAGATTAAAAAGAAGATAAAGATGAATATCATAAGATGAAGATTGAAATCATGATTACAATCAAGATCAACATCATGATCATGAACAAAATCAATATTAAATTAAGATTGCAAAATGATAAACATCAAATATGGATCATAATCAGGATCAACATCCTCATCATTAAAAGATCAAGATAAATATAAATATTAATATCAAGATTGAAAATCAATATTACCACGGAGATCAAAATCGAGTTTAAGATGAATATTAGGAGCAAGATAAAGATGAAGATTATAAGATTAAAAATGAAATCTGAGATCAAAACTGAGATCAAAATGAAGATGAAAATAATTATCAAGAATAAGATCAATGTTGTAATTAAGAATGAGAATAAGATTAATAACAATCAAAGATCATAATCGAGTTAAAAATTTTCATCATTATTAGATCAATATCAATATCAATAACAATATCAAGATTGAAGACCAAGTTTACAAACAAGATCAAAATCGAGTTTAAGATTAAGATTAAAAAGAAGATAAAGATAAATATCATAAGATGAAGTTTGAAATCATGATTAAAATGAAGATCAACATCATAATCATGAACAAAATCAATATTAAATTAAGATTGCAAAATGATAAACATCAAATATGGATCATAATCAGGATCAACATCCTCATCATTAAAAGATCAAGATAAATATAAACATTAATATCAAGATTGAAAATCAATATTACCACATAGATCAAAATCGAGTTTAAGATGAATATTAGGAGCAAGATAAAGATGAAGATTATAAGATTAAAACTGAAATCTGAGATCAAAACTGAGATCAAAATGAAGATGAAAATAATTATCAAGAATAAGATCAATGTTGTAATTAAGAATGAGAATAAGATTAATAACAATCAAAGATCATAATCGAGTTAAAAATTTTCATCATTATTAGATCAATATCAATATCAATAACAATATCAAGATTGAAGACCAAGTTTACAAACAAGATCAAAATCGAGTTTAAGATTAAGATTAAAAAGAAGATAAATATAAATATCATAAGATGAAGTTTGAAATCATGATTAAAATGAAGATCAACATCATAATCATGAACAAAATCAATATTAAATTAAGATTGCAAAATGATAAACATCAAATATGGATCATAATCAGGATCAACATCCTCATCATTAAAAGATCAAGATAAATATAAATATTAATATCAAGATTGAAAATCAATATTACCACATAGATCAAAATCGAGTTTAAGATGAATATTAGGAGCAAGATAAACTTGAAGATTATAAGATTAAAACTGAAATCTGAGATCAAAACTGAGATAAAAATGAAAATGAACATAATTATCAAGAATAAGATCAATGTTATAATTAAGAATGAGAATAAGATTAATAACAATTAAAGAACATAATCGAGTTCAAAATTTTCATCATTATTAGATCAATATCAATATCAATAACAATATCAAGATTGAAGACCAAGTTTACAAACAAGATCAAAATCGAGTTTAAGATTAAGATTAAAAAGAAGATAAAGATGAATATCATAAGATGAAGATTGAAATCATGATTACAATCAAGATCAACATCATAATCATGAACAAAATCAATATTAAATTAAGATTGCAAAATGATAAACATCAAATATGGATCATAATCAGGATCAACATCCTCATCATCAAAAGATCAAGATAAATATAAATATTAATATAAAGATTGAAAATCAATATTACCACATAGATCAAAATCGAGTTTAAGATGAATATTAGGAGCAAGATAAAGATGAAGATTATAAGATTAAAAATGAAATCTGAGATCAAAACTGAGATCAAAATGAAGATGAAAATAATTATCCAGAATAAGATCAATGTTGTAATTAAGAATGAGAATAAGATTAATAACAATTAAAGAACATAATCGAGTTCAAAATTTTCATCATTATTAGATCAATATCAATATCAATAACAATATCAAGATTGAAAACCAAGTTTACAAACAAGATCAAAATCGAGTTTAAGATTAAGATTAAAAAGAAGATAAAGATAAATATCATAAGATGAAGTTTGAAATCATGATTAAAATGAAGATCAACATCATAATCATGAACAAAATCAATATTAAATTAAGATTGCAAAATGATAAACATCAAATATGGATCATAATCAAGATCAACATCCTCATCATTAAAAGATCAAGATAAATATAAATATTAATATCAAGATTGAAAATCAATATTACCACGGAGATCAAAATCGAGTTTAAGATAAATATTAGGAGCAAGATAAAGATGAAGATTATAAGATTAAAAATGAAATCTGAGATCAAAACTGAGATCAAAATGAAAATGAACATAATTATCAAGAATAAGATCAATGTTGTAATTAAGAATGAGAATAAGATTAATAACAATCAAAGAACATAATCGAGTTAAAAATTTTTATCATAATTAGATCAATATCAATATCAATAACATTATCAAGATTGAAGACCAAGTTTACAAACAAGATCAAAATCGAGTTTAAGATTAAGATTAAAAAGAAGATAAAGATAAATATCATAAGATGAAGATTGAAATCATGATTACAATGAAGATCAACATCATAATCATGAACAAAATCAATATTAAATTAAGATTGCAAAATGATAAACATCAAATATGGATCATAATCAGGATCAACATCCTCATCATCAAAAGATCAAGATAAATATAAATATTAATATCAAGATTGAAAATCAATATTACCACATAGTTCAAAATCGAGTTTAAGATGAATATTAGGAGCAAGATAAAGATGAAGATTATAAGATTAAAACTGAAATCTGAGATCAAAACTGAGATAAAAATGAAAATGAACATAATTATCAAGAATAAGATCAATGTTGTAATTAAGAATGAGAATAAGATTAATAATAATTAAAGAACATAATCGAGTTCAAAATTTTCATCATTATTAGATCAATATCAATATCAATAACAATATCAAGATTGAAGACCAAGTTTACAAACAAGATCAAAATCGAGTTTAAGATTAAGATTAAAAAGAAGATAAAGATGAATATCATAAGATGAAGATTGAAATCATGATTACAATCAAGATCAACATCATGATCATGAACAAAATCAATATTAAATTAAGATTGCAAAATGATAAACATCAAATATGGATCATAATCAAGATCAACATCTTCATCATTAAAAGATCAAGATAAATATAAATATTAATATCAAGATTGAAAATCAATATTACCACGGAGATCAAAATCGAGTTTAAGATGAATATTAGGAGCAAGATAAAGATGAAGATTATAAGATTAAAAATGAAATCTGAGATCAAAACTGAGATCAAAATGAAGATGAAAATAATTATCAAGAATAAGATCAGATCAATGTTGTAATTAAGAATGAGAATAAGATTAATAACAATCAAAGATCATAATCGAGTTAAAAATTTTCATCATTATTAGATCAATATCAATATCAATAACAATATCAAGACTGAAGACCAAGTTTACAAACAAGATCATAATCGAGTTTAAGATTTAGATTAAAAAGAAGATAAAGATGAATATCATAAGATGAAGATTGAAATCATGATTACAATCAAGATCAACATCATGATCATGAACAAAATCAATATTAAATTAAGATTGCAAAATGATAAACATCAAATATGGATCATAATCAAGATCAACATCCTCATCATTAAAAGATCAAGATAAATATAAATAGTAATATCAAGATTGAAAATCAATTTTACCACGGAGATCAAAATCGAGTTTAAGATGAATATTAGGAGCAAGATAAAGATGAAGATTATAAGACTAAAAATGAAATCTGAGATCAAAACTGAGATCAAAATGAAGATGAAAATAATTATCAAGAATAAGATCAATGTTGTAATTAAGAATGAGAATAAGATTAATAACAATCAAAGATCATAATCGAGTTAAAAATTTTCATCATTATTAGATCAATATCAATATCAATAACAATATCAAGATTGAAGACCAAGTTTACAAACAAGATCAAAATCGAGTTTAAGATTTAGATTAAAAAGAAGATAAAGATTAATATCATAAGATGAAGATTGAAATCATGATTACAATCAAGATCAGCATCATGATCATGAACAAAATCAATATTAAATTAAGATTGCAAAATGATAAACATCAAATATGGATCATAATCAAGATCAACATCCTCATCATTAAAAGATCAAGATAAATATAAATATTAATATCAAGATTGAAAATCAATTTTACCACGGAGATCAAAATCGAGTTTAAGATGAATATTAGGAGCAAGATAAAGATGAAGATTATAAGATTAAAAATGAAATCTGAGATCAAAACTGAGATCAAAATGAAGATGAAAATAATTATCAAGAATAAGATCAATGTTGTAATTAAGAATGAGAATAAGATTAATAACAATCAAAGATCATAATCGAGTTAAAAATTTTCATCATTATTAGATCAATATCAATATCAATAACAATATCAAGATTGAAGACCAAGTTTACAAACAAGATCAAAATCGAGTTTAAGATTAAGATTAAAAAGAAGATAAAGATAAATATCATAAGATGAAGTTTGAAATCATGATTAAAATGAAGATCAACATCATAATCATGAACAAAATCAATATTAAATTAAGATTGCAAAATGATAAACATCAAATATGGATCATAATCAAGATCAACATCCTCATCATTAAAAGATCAAGATAAATATAAATATTAATATCAAGATTGAAAATCAATATTACCACGGAGATCAAAATCGAGTTTAAGATGAATATTAGGAGCAAGATAAAGATGAAGATTATAAGATTAAAAATGAAATCTGAGATCAAAACTGAGATCAAAATGAAGATGAAAATAATTATCAAGAATAAGATCAATGTTGTAATTAAGAATGAGAATAAGATTAATAACAATCAAAGATCATAATCGAGTTCAAAATTTTCATCATTATTAGATCAATATCAATATCAATAACAATATCAAGATTGAAGACCAAGTTTACAAACAAGATCATAATCGAGTTTAAGATTAAGATTAAAAAGAAGATAAAGATGAATATCATAAGATGAAGATTGAAATCATGATTACAATCAAGATCAACATCATGATCATGAACAAAAACAATATTAAATTAAGATTGCAAAATGATAAACATCAAATATGGATCATAATCAAGATCAACATCCTCATCATTAAAAGATCAAGATAAATATAAATAGTAATATCAAGATTGAAAATCAATTTTACCACGGAGATCAAAATCGAGTTTAAGATGAATATTAGGAGCAAGATAAAGATGAAGATTATAAGATTAAAAATGAAATCTGAGATCAAAACTGAGATCAAAATGAAGATGAAAATAATTATCAAGAATAAGATCAATGTTGTAATTAAGAATGAGAATAAGATTAATAACAATCAAAGATCATAATCGAGTTAAAACTTTTCATCATTATTAGATCAATATCAATATCAATAACAATATCAAGATTGAAGACCAAGTTTACAAACAAGATCAAAATCGAGTTTAAGATTAAGATTAAAAAGAAGATAAAGATAAATATCGTAAGATGAAGTTTGAAATCATGATTAAAATGAAGATCAACATCATAATCATGAACAAAATCAATATTAAATTAAGATTGCAAAATGATAAACATCAAATATGGATCATAATCAAGATCAACATCCTCATCATTAAAAGATCAAGATAAATATAAATATTAATATCAAGATTGAAAATCAATATTACCACGGAGATCAAAATCGAGTTTAAGATAAATATTAGGAGCAAGATAAAGATGAAGATTATAAGATTAAAAATGAAATCTGAGATCAAAACTGAGATCAAAATGAAGATGAAAATAATTATCAAGAATAAGATCAATGTTGTAATTAAGAATGAGAATAAGATTAATAACAATCAAAGATCATAATCGAGTTAAAAATTTTCATCATTATTAGATCAATATCAATATCAATAACAATATCAAGATTGAAGACCAAGTTTACAAATAAGATCAAAATCGAGTTTAAGATTAAGATTAAAAAGAAGATAAAGATAAATATCATAAGATGAAGTTCGAAATCATGATTAAAATGAAGATCAACATCATAATCATGAACAAAATCAATATTAAATTAAGATTGCAAAATGATAAACATCAAATATGGATCATAATCAGGATCAACATCCTCATCATTAAAAGATCAAGATAAATATAAATATTAATATCAAGATTGAAAATCAATATTACCACGGAGATCAAAATCGAGTTTAAGATGAATATTAGTAGCAAGATAAAGATGAAGATTATAAGATTAAAAATGAAATCTAAGATCAAAACTGAGATCAAAATGAAGATGAAAATAATTATCAAGAATAAGATCAATGTTGTAATTAAGAATGAGAATAAGATTAATAACAATCAAAGATCATAATCGAGTTAAAAATTTTCATCATTATTAGATCAATATCAATATCAATAACAATATCAAGATTGAAGACCAAGTTTAAAAACAAGATCAAAATCGAGTTTAAGATTAAGATTAAAAAGAAGATAAAGATGAATATCATAAGATGAAGATTGAAATCATGATTACAATCAAGATCAACATCATGATCATGAACAAAATCAATATTAAATTAAGATTGCAAAATGATAAACATCAAATATGGATCATAATCAAGATCAACATCCTCATCATTAAAAGATCAAGATAAATATAAATATTAATATCAAGATTGAAAATCAATATTACCACGGAGATCAAAATCGAGTTTAAGATGAATATTAGGAGCAAGATAAAGATGAAGATTATAAGATTAAAAATGAAATCTAAGATCAAAACTGAGATCAAAATGAAGATGAAAATAATTATCAAGAATAAGATCAATGTTGTAATTAAGAATGAGAATAAGATTAATAACAATCAAAGATCATAATCGAGTTAAAAATTTTCATCATTATTAGATCAATATCAATATCAATAACAATATCAAGATTGAAGACCAAGTTTACAAACAAGATCAAAATCGAGTTTAAGATTAAGATTAAAAAGAAGATAAAGATAAACATCATAAGATGAAGTTTGAAATCATGATTAAAATGAAGATCAACATGATAATCATGAACAAAATCAATATTAAATTACGATTGCAAAATGATAAACATCAAATATGGATCATAATCAGGATCAACATCCTCATCATTAAAAGATCAAGATAAATATAAATATTAATATCAAGATTGAAAATCAATATTACCACATAGATCAAAATCGAGTTTAAGATGAATATTAGGAGCAAGATAAACTTGAAGATTATAAGATTAAAACTGAAATCTGAGATCAAAACTGAGATAAAAATGAAAATGAACATAATTATCAAGAATAAGATCAATGTTATAATTAAGAATGAGAATAAGATTAATAACAATTAAAGAACATAATCGAGTTCAAAATTTTCATCATTATTAGATCAATATCAATATCAATAACAATATCAAGATTGAAGACCAAGTTTACAAACAAGATCAAAATTGAGTTTAAGATTAAGATTAAAAAGAAGATAAAGATGAATATCATAAGATGAAGATTGAAATCATGATTACAATCAAGATCAACATCATGATCATGAACAAAATCAATATTAAATTAAGATTGCAAAATGATAAACATCAAATATGGATCATAATCAAGATCAACATCCTCATCATTAAAAGATCAAGATAAATATAAATATTAATATCAAGATTGAAAATCAATATTACCACGGAGATCAAAATCGAGTTTAAGATGAATATTAGGAGCAAGATAAAGATGAAGATTATAAGATTAAAAATGAAATCTGAGATCAAAACTGAGATCAAAATGAAGATGAAAATAATTATCAAGAATAAGATCAATGTTGTAATTAAGAATGAGAATAAGATTAATAACAATCAAAGATCATAATCGAGTTAAAAATTTTCATCATTATTAGATCAATATCAATATCAATAACAATATCAAGATTGAAGACCAAGTTTACAAACAAGATCAAAATCGAGTTTAAGATTTAGATTAAAAAGAAGATAAAAATAAATATCATAAGATGAAGTTTGAATTCATGATTAAAATGAAGATCAACATCATAATCATGAACAAAATCAATATTAAATTAAGATTGCAAAATGATAAACATCAAATATGGATCATAATCAGGATCAACATCCTCATCATTAAAAGATCAAGATAAATATAAATATTAATATCAAGATTGAAAATCAATATTACCACATAGATCAAAATCGAGTTTAAGATGAATATTAGGAGCAAGATAAACTTGAAGATTATAAGATTAAAACTGAAATCTGAGATCAAAACGAAAATGAACATAATTATCAAGAATAAGATCAATGTTATAATTAAGAATGAGAATAAGATTAATAACAATTAAAGAACATAATCGAGTTCAAAATTTTCATCATTATTAGATCAATATCAATATCAATAACAATATCAAGATTGAAGACCAAGTTTACAAACAAGATCAAAATCGAGTTTAAGATTAAGATTAAAAAGAAGATAAAGATGAATATCATAAGATGAAGATTGAAATCATGATTACAATCAAGATCAACATCATGATCATGAACAAAATCAATATTAAATTAAGATTGCAAAATGATAAACATCAAATATGGATCATAATCAAGATCAACATCCTCATCATTAAAAGATCAAGATAAATATAAATATTAATATCAAGATTGAAAATCAATATTACCACGGAGATCAAAATCGAGTTTAAGATGAATATTAGGAGCAAGATAAAGATGAAGATTATAAGATTAAAAATGAAATCTGAGATCAAAACTGAGATCAAAATGAAGATGAAAATAATTATCAAGAATAAGATCAATGTTGTAATTAAGAATGAGAATAAGATTAATAACAATCAAAGATCATAATCGAGTTAAAAATTTTCATCATTATTAGATCAATATCAATATCAATAACAATATCAAGATTGAAGACCAAGTTTACAAACAAGATCAAAATCGAGTTTAAGATTTAGATTAAAAAGAAGATAAAGATGAATATCATAAGATGAAGATTGAAATCATGATTACAATCAAGATCAACATCATGATCATGAACAAAATCAATATTAAATTAAGATTGCAAAATGATAAACATCAAATATGGATCATAATCAGGATCAACATCCTCATCATTAAAAGATCAAGATAAATATAAATATTAATATCAAGATTGAAAATCAATATTACCACATAGATCAAAATCGAGTTTAAGATGAATATTAGGAGCAAGATAAACTTGAAGATTATAAGATTAAAAATGAAATCTGAGATCAAAACTGAGATCAAAATGAAGATGAAAATAATTATCAAGAATAAGATCAATGTTGCAATTAAGAATGAGAATAAGATTAATAACAATCAAAGATCATAATCGAGTTAAAAATTTTCATCATTATTAGATCAATATCAATATCAATAACAATATCAAGATTGAAGACCAAGTTTACAAATAAGATCAAAATCGAGTTTAAGATTAAGATTAAAAAGAAGATAAAGATAAATATCATAAGATGAAGTTCGAAATCATGATTAAAATGAAGATCAACATCATAATCATGAACAAAATCAATATTAAATTAAGATTGCAAAATGATAAACATCAAATATGGATCATAATCAGGATCAACATCCTCATCATTAAAAGATCAAGATAAATATAAATATTAATATCAAGATTGAAAATCAATATTACCACGGAGATCAAAATCGAGTTTAAGATGAATATTAGTAGCAAGATAAAGATGAAGATTATAAGATTAAAAATGAAATCTAAGATCAAAACTGAGATCAAAATGAAGATGAAAATAATTATCAAGAATAAGATCAATGTTGTAATTAAGAATGAGAATAAGATTAATAACAATCAAAGATCATAATCGAGTTAAAAATTTTCATCATTATTAGATCAATATCAATATCAATAACAATATCAAGATTGAAGACCAAGTTTACAAACAAGATCAAAATCGAGTTTAAGATTAAGATTAAAAAGAAGATAAAGATAAATATCATAAGATGAAGTTTGAAATCATGATTAAAATGAAGATCAACATCATAATCATGAACAAAATCAATATTAAATTAAGATTGCAAAATGATAAACATCAAATATGGATCATAATCAAGATCAACATCCTCATCATTAAAAGATCAAGATAAATATAAATATTAATATCAAGATTGAAAATCAATATTACCACGGAGATCAAAATCGAGTTTAAGATGAATATTAGGAGCAAGATAAAGATGAAGATTATAAGATTAAAAATGAAATCTGAGATCAAAACTGAGATCAAAATGAAGATGAAAATAATTATCAAGAATAAGATCAATGTTGTAATTAAGAATGAGAATAAGATTAATAACAATCAAAGATCATAATCGAGTTCAAAATTTTCATCATTATTAGATCAATATCAATATCAATAACAATATCAAGATTGAAGACCAAGTTTACAAACAAGATCATAATCGAGTTTAAGATTAAGATTAAAAAGAAGATAAAGATGAATATCATAAGATGAAGATTGAAATCATGATTACAATCAAGATCAACATCATGATCATGAACAAAAACAATATTAAATTAAGATTGCAAAATGATAAACATCAAATATGGATCATAATCAAGATCAACATCCTCATCATTAAAAGATCAAGATAAATATAAATAGTAATATCAAGATTGAAAATCAATTTTACCACGGAGATCAAAATCGAGTTTAAGATGAATATTAGGAGCAAGATAAAGATGAAGATTATAAGATTAAAAATGAAATCTGAGATCAAAACTGAGATCAAAATGAAGATGAAAATAATTATCAAGAATAAGATCAATGTTGTAATTAAGAATGAGAATAAGATTAATAACAATCAAAGATCATAATCGAGTTAAAACTTTTCATCATTATTAGATCAATATCAATATCAATAACAATATCAAGATTGAAGACCAAGTTTACAAACAAGATCAAAATCGAGTTTAAGATTAAGATTAAAAAGAAGATAAAGATAAATATCGTAAGATGAAGTTTGAAATCATGATTAAAATGAAGATCAACATCATAATCATGAACAAAATCAATATTAAATTAAGATTGCAAAATGATAAACATCAAATATGGATCATAATCAAGATCAACATCCTCATCATTAAAAGATCAAGATAAATATAAATATTAATATCAAGATTGAAAATCAATATTACCACGGAGATCAAAATCGAGTTTAAGATAAATATTAGGAGCAAGATAAAGATGAAGATTATAAGATTAAAAATGAAATCTGAGATCAAAACTGAGATCAAAATGAAGATGAAAATAATTATCAAGAATAAGATCAATGTTGTAATTAAGAATGAGAATAAGATTAATAACAATCAAAGATCATAATCGAGTTAAAAATTTTCATCATTATTAGATCAATATCAATATCAATAACAATATCAAGATTGAAGACCAAGTTTACAAATAAGATCAAAATCGAGTTTAAGATTAAGATTAAAAAGAAGATAAAGATAAATATCATAAGATGAAGTTCGAAATCATGATTAAAATGAAGATCAACATCATAATCATGAACAAAATCAATATTAAATTAAGATTGCAAAATGATAAACATCAAATATGGATCATAATCAGGATCAACATCCTCATCATTAAAAGATCAAGATAAATATAAATATTAATATCAAGATTGAAAATCAATATTACCACGGAGATCAAAATCGAGTTTAAGATGAATATTAGTAGCAAGATAAAGATGAAGATTATAAGATTAAAAATGAAATCTAAGATCAAAACTGAGATCAAAATGAAGAGGAAAATAATTATCAAGAATAAGATCAATGTTGTAATTAAGAATGAGAATAAGATTAATAACAATCAAAGATCATAATCGAGTTAAAAATTTTCATCATTATTAGATCAATATCAATATCAATAACAATATCAAGATTGAAGACCAAGTTTAAAAACAAGATCAAAATCGAGTTTAAGATTAAGATTAAAAAGAAGATAAAGATGAATATCATAAGATGAAGATTGAAATCATGATTACAATCAAGATCAACATCATGATCATGAACAAAATCAATATTAAATTAAGATTGCAAAATGATAAACATCAAATATGGATCATAATCAAGATCAACATCCTCATCATTAAAAGATCAAGATAAATATAAATATTAATATCAAGATTGAAAATCAATATTACCACGGAGATCAAAATCGAGTTTAAGATGAATATTAGGAGCAAGATAAAGATGAAGATTATAAGATTAAAAATGAAATCTAAGATCAAAACTGAGATCAAAATGAAGATGAAAATAATTATCAAGAATAAGATCAATGTTGTAATTAAGAATGAGAATAAGATTAATAACAATCAAAGATCATAATCGAGTTAAAAATTTTCATCATTATTAGATCAATATCAATATCAATAACAATATCAAGATTGAAGACCAAGTTTACAAACAAGATCAAAATCGAGTTTAAGATTAAGATTAAAAAGAAGATAAAGATAAACATCATAAGATGAAGTTTGAAATCATGATTAAAATGAAGATCAACATGATAATCATGAACAAAATCAATATTAAATTACGATTGCAAAATGATAAACATCAAATATGGATCATAATCAGGATCAACATCCTCATCATTAAAAGATCAAGATAAATATAAATATTAATATCAAGATTGAAAATCAATATTACCACATAGATCAAAATCGAGTTTAAGATGAATATTAGGAGCAAGATAAACTTGAAGATTATAAGATTAAAACTGAAATCTGAGATCAAAACTGAGATAAAAATGAAAATGAACATAATTATCAAGAATAAGATCAATGTTATAATTAAGAATGAGAATAAGATTAATAACAATTAAAGAACATAATCGAGTTCAAAATTTTCATCATTATTAGATCAATATCAATATCAATAACAATATCAAGATTGAAGACCAAGTTTACAAACAAGATCAAAATTGAGTTTAAGATTAAGATTAAAAAGAAGATAAAGATGAATATCATAAGATGAAGATTGAAATCATGATTACAATCAAGATCAACATCATGATCATGAACAAAATCAATATTAAATTAAGATTGCAAAATGATAAACATCAAATATGGATCATAATCAAGATCAACATCCTCATCATTAAAAGATCAAGATAAATATAAATATTAATATCAAGATTGAAAATCAATATTACCACGGAGATCAAAATCGAGTTTAAGATGAATATTAGGAGCAAGATAAAGATGAAGATTATAAGATTAAAAATGAAATCTGAGATCAAAACTGAGATCAAAATGAAGATGAAAATAATTATCAAGAATAAGATCAATGTTGTAATTAAGAATGAGAATAAGATTAATAACAATCAAAGATCATAATCGAGTTAAAAATTTTCATCATTATTAGATCAATATCAATATCAATAACAATATCAAGATTGAAGACCAAGTTTACAAACAAGATCAAAATCGAGTTTAAGATTTAGATTAAAAAGAAGATAAAAATAAATATCATAAGATGAAGTTTGAATTCATGATTAAAATGAAGATCAACATCATAATCATGAACAAAATCAATATTAAATTAAGATTGCAAAATGATAAACATCAAATATGGATCATAATCAGGATCAACATCCTCATCATTAAAAGATCAAGATAAATATAAATATTAATATCAAGATTGAAAATCAATATTACCACATAGATCAAAATCGAGTTTAAGATGAATATTAGGAGCAAGATAAACTTGAAGATTATAAGATTAAAACTGAAATCTGAGATCAAAACGAAAATGAACATAATTATCAAGAATAAGATCAATGTTATAATTAAGAATGAGAATAAGATTAATAACAATTAAAGAACATAATCGAGTTCAAAATTTTCATCATTATTAGATCAATATCAATATCAATAACAATATCAAGATTGAAGACCAAGTTTACAAACAAGATCAAAATCGAGTTTAAGATTAAGATTAAAAAGAAGATAAAGATGAATATCATAAGATGAAGATTGAAATCATGATTACAATCAAGATCAACATCATGATCATGAACAAAATCAATATTAAATTAAGATTGCAAAATGATAAACATCAAATATGGATCATAATCAAGATCAACATCCTCATCATTAAAAGATCAAGATAAATATAAATATTAATATCAAGATTGAAAATCAATATTACCACGGAGATCAAAATCGAGTTTAAGATGAATATTAGGAGCAAGATAAAGATGAAGATTATAAGATTAAAAATGAAATCTGAGATCAAAACTGAGATCAAAATGAAGATGAAAATAATTATCAAGAATAAGATCAATGTTGTAATTAAGAATGAGAATAAGATTAATAACAATCAAAGATCATAATCGAGTTAAAAATTTTCATCATTATTAGATCAATATCAATATCAATAACAATATCAAGATTGAAGACCAAGTTTACAAACAAGATCAAAATCGAGTTTAAGATTTAGATTAAAAAGAAGATAAAGATGAATATCATAAGATGAAGATTGAAATCATGATTACAATCAAGATCAACATCATGATCATGAACAAAATCAATATTAAATTAAGATTGCAAAATGATAAACATCAAATATGGATCATAATCAGGATCAACATCCTCATCATTAAAAGATCAAGATAAATATAAATATTAATATCAAGATTGAAAATCAATATTACCACATAGATCAAAATCGAGTTTAAGATGAATATTAGGAGCAAGATAAACTTGAAGATTATAAGATTAAAAATGAAATCTGAGATCAAAACTGAGATCAAAATGAAGATGAAAATAATTATCAAGAATAAGATCAATGTTGCAATTAAGAATGAGAATAAGATTAATAACAATCAAAGATCATAATCGAGTTAAAAATTTTCATCATTATTAGATCAATATCAATATCAATAACAATATCAAGACTGAAGACCAAGTTTACAAACAAGATCATAATCGAGTTTAAGATTTAGATTAAAAAGAAGATAAAGATGAATATCATAAGATGAAGATTGAAATCATGATTACAATCAAGATCAACATCATGATCATGAACAAAATCAATATTAAATTAAGATTGCAAAATGATAAACATCAAATATGGATCATAATCAAGATCAACATCCTCATCATTAAAAGATCAAGATAAATATAAATAGTAATATCAAGATTGAAAATCAATTTTACCACGGAGATCAAAATCGAGTTTAAGATGAATATTAGGAGCAAGATAAAGATGAAGATTATAAGACTAAAAATGAAATCTAAGATCAAAACTGAGATCAAAATGAAGATGAAAATAATTATCAAGAATAAGATCAATGTTGTAATTAAGAATGAGAATAAGATTAATAACAATCAAAGATCATAATCGAGTTAAAAATTTTCATCATTATTAGATCAATATCAATATCAATAACAATATCAAGATTGAAGACCAAGTTTACAAACAAGATCAAAATCGAGTTTAAGATTTAGATTAAAAAGAAGATAAAGATGAATATCATAAGATGAAGATTGAAATCATGATTACAATCAAGATCAACATCATGATCATGAACAAAATCAATATTAAATTAAGATTGCAAAATGATAAACATCAAATATGGATCATAATCAAGATCAACATCCTCATCATTAAAAGATCAAGATAAATATAAATATTAATATCAAGATTGAAAATCAATTTTACCACGGAGATCAAAATCGAGTTTAAGATGAATATTAGGAGCAAGATAAAGATGAAGATTATAAGATTAAAAATGAAATCTGAGATCAAAACTGAGATCAAAATGAAGATGAAAATAATTATCAAGAATAAGATCAATATTGTAATTAAGAATGAGAATAAGATTAATAACAATCAAAGATCATAATCGAGTTAAAAATTTTCATCATTATTAGATCAATATCAATATCAATAACAATATCAAGATTGAAGACCAAGTTTACAAACAAGATCAAAATCGAGTTTAAGATTAAGATTAAAAAGAAGATAAAGATAAATATCATAAGATGAAGTTTGAAATCATGATTAAAATGAAGATCAACATCATAATCATGAACAAAATCAATATTAAATTAAGATTGCAAAATGATAAACATCAAATATGGATCATAATCAGGATCAACATCCTCATCATTAAAAGATCAAGATAAATATAAATATTAATATCAAGATTGAAAATCAATATTACCACATAGATCAAAATCGAGTTTAAGATGAATATTAGGAGCAAGATAAACTTGAAGATTATAAGATTAAAACTGAAATCTGAGATCAAAACTGAGATAAAAATGAAAATGAACATAATTATCAAGAATAAGATCAATGTTATAATTAAGAATGAGAATAAGATTAATAACAATTAAAGAACATAATCGAGTTCAAAATTTTCATCATTATTAGATCAATATCAATATCAATAACAATATCAAGATTGAAGACCAAGTTTACAAACAAGATCAAAATTGAGTTTAAGATTAAGATTAAAAAGAAGATAAAGATGAATATCATAAGATGAAGATTGAAATCATGATTACAATCAAGATCAACATCATGATCATGAACAAAATCAATATTAAATTAAGATTGCAAAATGATAAACATCAAATATGGATCATAATCAAGATCAACATCCTCATCATTAAAAGATCAAGATAAATATAAATATTAATATCAAGATTGAAAATCAATATTACCACGGAGATCAAAATCGAGTTTAAGATGAATATTAGGAGCAAGATAAAGATGAAGATTATAAGATTAAAAATGAAATCTGAGATCAAAACTGAGATCAAAATGAAGATGAAAATAATTATCAAGAATAAGATCAATGTTGTAATTAAGAATGAGAATAAGATTAATAACAATCAAAGATCATAATCGAGTTAAAAATTTTCATCATTATTAGATCAATATCAATATCAATAACAATATCAAGATTGAAGACCAAGTTTACAAACAAGATCAAAATCGAGTTTAAGATTTAGATTAAAAAGAAGATAAAAATAAATATCATAAGATGAAGTTTGAATTCATGATTAAAATGAAGATCAACATCATAATCATGAACAAAATCAATATTAAATTAAGATTGCAAAATGATAAACATCAAATATGGATCATAATCAGGATCAACATCCTCATCATTAAAAGATCAAGATAAATATAAATATTAATATCAAGATTGAAAATCAATATTACCACATAGATCAAAATCGAGTTTAAGATGAATATTAGGAGCAAGATAAACTTGAAGATTATAAGATTAAAACTGAAATCTGAGATCAAAACGAAAATGAACATAATTATCAAGAATAAGATCAATGTTATAATTAAGAATGAGAATAAGATTAATAACAATTAAAGAACATAATCGAGTTCAAAATTTTCATCATTATTAGATCAATATCAATATCAATAACAATATCAAGATTGAAGACCAAGTTTACAAACAAGATCAAAATCGAGTTTAAGATTAAGATTAAAAAGAAGATAAAGATGAATATCATAAGATGAAGATTGAAATCATGATTACAATCAAGATCAACATCATGATCATGAACAAAATCAATATTAAATTAAGATTGCAAAATGATAAACATCAAATATGGATCATAATCAAGATCAACATCCTCATCATTAAAAGATCAAGATAAATATAAATATTAATATCAAGATTGAAAATCAATATTACCACGGAGATCAAAATCGAGTTTAAGATGAATATTAGGAGCAAGATAAAGATGAAGATTATAAGATTAAAAATGAAATCTGAGATCAAAACTGAGATCAAAATGAAGATGAAAATAATTATCAAGAATAAGATCAATGTTGTAATTAAGAATGAGAATAAGATTAATAACAATCAAAGATCATAATCGAGTTAAAAATTTTCATCATTATTAGATCAATATCAATATCAATAACAATATCAAGATTGAAGACCAAGTTTACAAACAAGATCAAAATCGAGTTTAAGATTTAGATTAAAAAGAAGATAAAGATGAATATCATAAGATGAAGATTGAAATCATGATTACAATCAAGATCAACATCATGATCATGAACAAAATCAATATTAAATTAAGATTGCAAAATGATAAACATCAAATATGGATCATAATCAGGATCAACATCCTCATCATTAAAAGATCAAGATAAATATAAATATTAATATCAAGATTGAAAATCAATATTACCACATAGATCAAAATCGAGTTTAAGATGAATATTAGGAGCAAGATAAACTTGAAGATTATAAGATTAAAAATGAAATCTGAGATCAAAACTGAGATCAAAATGAAGATGAAAATAATTATCAAGAATAAGATCAATGTTGCAATTAAGAATGAGAATAAGATTAATAACAATCAAAGATCATAATCGAGTTAAAAATTTTCATCATTATTAGATCAATATCAATATCAATAACAATATCAAGACTGAAGACCAAGTTTACAAACAAGATCATAATCGAGTTTAAGATTTAGATTAAAAAGAAGATAAAGATGAATATCATAAGATGAAGATTGAAATCATGATTACAATCAAGATCAACATCATGATCATGAACAAAATCAATATTAAATTAAGATTGCAAAATGATAAACATCAAATATGGATCATAATCAAGATCAACATCCTCATCATTAAAAGATCAAGATAAATATAAATAGTAATATCAAGATTGAAAATCAATTTTACCACGGAGATCAAAATCGAGTTTAAGATGAATATTAGGAGCAAGATAAAGATGAAGATTATAAGACTAAAAATGAAATCTAAGATCAAAACTGAGATCAAAATGAAGATGAAAATAATTATCAAGAATAAGATCAATGTTGTAATTAAGAATGAGAATAAGATTAATAACAATCAAAGATCATAATCGAGTTAAAAATTTTCATCATTATTAGATCAATATCAATATCAATAACAATATCAAGATTGAAGACCAAGTTTACAAACAAGATCAAAATCGAGTTTAAGATTTAGATTAAAAAGAAGATAAAGATGAATATCATAAGATGAAGATTGAAATCATGATTACAATCAAGATCAACATCATGATCATGAACAAAATCAATATTAAATTAAGATTGCAAAATGATAAACATCAAATATGGATCATAATCAAGATCAACATCCTCATCATTAAAAGATCAAGATAAATATAAATATTAATATCAAGATTGAAAATCAATTTTACCACGGAGATCAAAATCGAGTTTAAGATGAATATTAGGAGCAAGATAAAGATGAAGATTATAAGATTAAAAATGAAATCTGAGATCAAAACTGAGATCAAAATGAAGATGAAAATAATTATCAAGAATAAGATCAATGTTGTAATTAAGAATGAGAATAAGATTAATAACAATCAAAGATCATAATCGAGTTAAAAATTTTCATCATTATTAGATCAATATCAATATCAATAACAATATCAAGATTGAAGACCAAGTTTACAAACAAGATCAAAATCGAGTTTAAGATTAAGATTAAAAAGAAGATAAAGATGAATATCATAAGATGAAGATTGAAATCATGATTACAATCAAGATCAACATCATGATCATGAACAAAATCATGATTTCAATCGAGTTTAAGATGAATATTAGGAGCAAGATAAAGATGAAGATTATAAGATTAAAAATGAAATCTGAGATCAAAACTGAGATCAAAATGAAGATGAAAATAATTATCAAGAATAAGATCAATGTTGTAATTAAGAATGAGAATAAGATTAATAACATAAGATGAAGATGAATATTCATCTCAGATGATATTGTTATTGATAAAGATGAATATCATAAGATGAAGATTGAAATCATGATTACAATCAAGATCAACATCATGATCATGAACAAAATCAATATTAAATTAAGATTGCAAAATGATAAACATCAAATATGGATCATAATCAAGATCAACATCCTCATCATTAAAAGATCAAGATAAATATAAATATTAATATCAAGATTGAAAATCAATATTACCACGGAGATCAAAATCGAGTTTAAGATGAATATTAGGAGCAAGATAAAGATGAAATTATAAGATTAAAAATGAAATCTGAGATCAAAACTGAGATCAAAATGAAGATGAAAATAATTATTAAGAATAAGATCAATGTTGTAATTAAGAATGAGAATAAGATTAATAACAATCAAAGATCATAATCGAGTTAAAAATTTTCATCATTATTAGATCAATATCAATATCAATAACAATATCAAGATTGAAGACCAAGTTTACAAACAAGATCAAAATCGAGTTTAAGATTTAGATTAAAAAGAAGATAAAAATAAATATCATAAGATGAAGATTGAAATCATGATTACAATCAAGATCAACATCATGATCATGAACAAAATCATGATTTCAATCGAGTTTAAGATGAATATTAGGAGCAAGATAAAGATGAAGATTATAAGATTAAAAATGAAATCTGAGATCAAAACTGAGATCAAAATGAAGATGAAAATAATTATCAAGAATAAGATCAATGTTGTAATTAAGAATGAGAATAAGATTAATAACATAAGATGAAGATGAATATTCATCTCAGATGATATTGTTATTGATAAAGATGAATATCATAAGATGAAGATTGAAATCATGATTACAATCAAGATCAACATCATGATCATGAACAAAATCAATATTAAATTAAGATTGCAAAATGATAAACATCAAATATGGATCATAATCAAGATCAACATCCTCATCATTAAAAGATCAAGATAAATATAAATATTAATATCAAGATTGAAAATCAATATTACCACGGAGATCAAAATCGAGTTTAAGATGAATATTAGGAGCAAGATAAAGATGAAATTATAAGATTAAAAATGAAATCTGAGATCAAAACTGAGATCAAAATGAAGATGAAAATAATTATTAAGAATAAGATCAATGTTGTAATTAAGAATGAGAATAAGATTAATAACAATCAAAGATCATAATCGAGTTAAAAATTTTCATCATTATTAGATCAATATCAATATCAATAACAATATCAAGATTGAAGACCAAGTTTACAAACAAGATCAAAATCGAGTTTAAGATTTAGATTAAAAAGAAGATAAAAATAAATATCATAAGATGAAGTTTGAAATCATGATTACAATCAAGATCAACATCATGATCATGAACAAAATCAATATTAAATTAAGATTGCAAAATGATAAACATCAAATATGGATCATAATCAAGATCAACATCCTCATCATTAAAAGATCAAGATAAATATAAATATTAATATCAAGATTGAAAATCAATATTACCACGGAGATCAAAATCGAGTTTAAGATGAATATTAGGAGCAAGATAAAGATGAAGATTATAAGATTAAAAATGAAATCTAAGATCAAAACTGAGATCAAAATGAAGATGAAAATAATTATCAAGAATAAGATCAATGTTGTAATTAAGAATGAGAATAAGATTAATAACAATCAAAGATCATAATCGAGTTAAAAATTTTCATCATTATTAGATCAATATCAATATCAATAACAATATCAAGATTGAAGACCAAGTTTACAAACAAGATCAAAATCGAGTTTAAGATTAAGATTAAAAAGAAGATAAAGATGAATATCATAAGATGAAGATTGAAATCATGATTACAATCAAGATCAACATCATGATCATGAACAAAATCAATATTAAATTAAGATTGCAAAATGATAAACATCAAATATGGATCATAATCAAGATCAACATCCTCATCATTAAAAGATCAAGATAAATATAAATATTAATATCAAGATTGAAAATCAATATTACCACGGAGATCAAAATCGAGTTTAAGATGAATATTAGGAGCAAGATAAAGATGAAGATTATAAGATTAAAAATGAAATCTAAGATCAAAACTGAGATCAAAATGAAGATGAAAATAATTATCAAGAATAAGATCAATGTTGTAATTAAGAATGAGAATAAGATTAATAACAATCAAAGATCATAATCGAGTTAAAAATTTTCATCATTATTAGATCAATATCAATATCAATAACAATATCAAGATTGAAGACCAAGTTTACAAACAAGATCAAAATCGAGTTTAAGATTAAGATTAAAAAGAAGATAAAGATAAACATCATAAGATGAAGTTTGAAATCATGATTAAAATGAAGATCAACATGATAATCATGAACAAAATCAATATTAAATTACGATTGCAAAATGATAAACATCAAATATGGATCATAATCAGGATCAACATCCTCATCATTAAAAGATCAAGATAAATATAAATATTAATATCAAGATTGAAAATCAATATTACCACATAGATCAAAATCGAGTTTAAGATGAATATTAGGAGCAAGATAAACTTGAAGATTATAAGATTAAAACTGAAATCTGAGATCAAAACTGAGATAAAAATGAAAATGAACATAATTATCAAGAATAAGATCAATGTTATAATTAAGAATGAGAATAAGATTAATAACAATTAAAGAACATAATCGAGTTAAAAATTTTCATCATTATTAGATCAATATCAATATCAGTAACAATATCAAGATTGAAGACCAAGTTTACAAACAAGATCAAAATCGAGTTTAAGATTAAGATTAAAAAGAAGATAAAGATGAATATCATAAGATGAAGATTGAAATCATGATTACAATCAATATCAACATCATGATCATGAACAAAATCAATATTAAATTAAGATTGCAAAATGATAAACATCAAATATGGATCATAATCAAGATCAACATCCTCATCATTAAAAGATCAAGATAAATATAAATATTAATATCAAGATTGAAAATCAATATTACCACGGAGATCAAAATCGAGTTTAAGATGAATATTAGGAGCAAGATAAAGATGAAGATTATAAGATTAAAAATGAAATCTGAGATCAAAACTGAGATCAAAATGAAGATGAAAATAATTATCAAGAATAAGATCAATGTTGTAATTAAGAATGAGAATAAGATTAATAACAATCAAAGATCATAATCGAGTTAAAAATTTTCATCATTATTAGATCAATATCAATATCAATAACAATATCAAGATTGAAGACCAAGTTTACAAACAAGATCAAAATCGAGTTTAAGATTAAGCTTAAAAAGAAGATAAAGATAAATATCATAAGATTAAGTTTGAAATCATGATTAAAATGAAGATCAACATCATAATCATGAACAAAATCAATATTAAATTAAGATTGCAAAATGATAAACATCAAATATGGATCATAATCAGGATCAACATCCTCATCATTAAAAGATCAAGATAAATATAAATATTAATATCAAGATTGAAAATCAATATTACCACATAGATCAAAATCGAGTTTAAGATGAATATTAGGAGCAAGATAAACTTGAAGATTATAAGATTAAAACTGAAATCTGAGATCAAAACTGAGATAAAAATGAAAATGAACATAATTATCAAGAATAAGATCAATGTTATAATTAAGAATGAGAATAAGATTAATAAAAATTAAAGAACATAATCGAGTTCAAAATTTTCATCATTATTAGATCAATATCAATATCAATAACAATATCAAGATTGAAGACCAAGTTTACAAACAAGATCAAAATCGAGTTTAAGATTAAGCTTAAAAAGAAGATAAAGATAAATATCATAAGATTAAGTTTGAAATCATGATTAAAATGAAGATCAACATCATAATCATGAACAAAATCAATATTAAATTAAGATTGCAAAATGATAAACATCAAATATGGATCATAATCAGGATCAACATCCTCATCATTAAAAGATCAAGATAAATATAAATATTAATATCAAGATTGAAAATCAATATTACCACATAGATCAAAATCGAGTTTAAGATGAATATTAGGAGCAAGATAAACTTGAAGATTATAAGATTAAAACTGAAATCTGAGATCAAAACTGAGATAAAAATGAAAATGAACATAATTATCAAGAATAAGATCAATGTTATAATTAAGAATGAGAATAAGATTAATAAAAATTAAAGAACATAATCGAGTTCAAAATTTTCATCCTTATTAGATCAATATCAATATCAATAACAATATCAAGATTGAAGACCAAGTTTACAAACAAGATCAAAATCGAGTTTAAGATTAAGATTAAAAAGAAGATAAAGATGAATATCATAAGATGAAGATTGAAATCATGATTACAATCAAGATCAACATCATGATCATGAACAAAATCAATATTAAATTAAGATTGCAAAATGATAAACATCAAATATGGATCATAATCAAGATCAACATCCTCATCATTAAAAGATCAAGATAAATATAAATATTAATATCAAGATTGAAAATCAATATTACCACGGAGATCAAAATCGAGTTTAAGATGAATATTAGGAGCAAAATAAAGATGAATATTATAAGATTAAAATTGAAATCTGAGATCAAAACTGAGATCAAAATGAAGATGAAAATGATTATCAAGAATAAGATCAATGTTGTAATTAAGAATGAGAATAAGATTAATAACAATTAAAGATCATAATCGAGTTAAAAATTTTCATCATTATTAGATCAATATCAATATCAATAACAATATCAAGATTGAAGACCAAGTTTACAAACAAGATCAAAATCGAGTTTAAGATTTAGATTAAAAAGAAGATAAAAATAAATATCATAAGATGAAGTTTGAAATCATGATTAAAATGAAGATCAACATCATAATCATGAACAAAATCAATATTATATTAAGATTGCAAAATGATAAACATCAAATATGGATCATAATCAGGATCAACATCCTCATCATTAAAAGATCAAGATAAATATAAATATTATTATCAAGATTGAAAATCAATATTACCACATAGATCAAAATCGAGTTTAAGATGAATATTAGGAGCAAGATAAAGATGAAGATTATAAGATTAAAAATGAAATCTGAGATCAAAACTGAGATCAAAATGAAGATGAAAATAATTATCAAGAATAAGATCAATGTTGTAATTAAGAATGAGAATAAGATTAATAACAATCAAAGATCATAATCGAGTTAAAAATTTTTATCATTATTAGATCAATATCAATATCAATAACAATATCAAGATTGAAGACCAAGTTTACAAACAAGATCAAAATCGAGTTTAAGATTAAGATTAAAAAGAAGATAAAGATAAATATCATAAGATGAAGTTCGAAATCATGATTAAAATGAAGATCAACATCATAATCATGAACAAAATCAATATTAAATTAAGATTGCAAAATGATAAACATCAAATATGGATCATAATCAGGATCAACATCCTCATCATTAAAAGATCAAGATAAATATAAATATTAATATCAAGATTGAAAATCAATATTACCACATAGATCAAAATCGAGTTTAAAATGAATATTAGGAGCAAGATAAAGATGAAGATTATAAGATTAAAACTGAAATCTGAGATCAAAACTGAGATAAAAATGAAAATGAACATAATTATCAAGAATAAGATCAATGTTGTAATTAAGAATGAGAATAAGATTAATAATAATTAAAGAACATAATCGAGTTCAAAATTTTCATCATTATTAGATCAATATCAATATCAATAACAATATCAAGATTGAAGACCAAGTTTACAAACAAGATCAAAATCGAGTTTAAGATTAAGATTAAAAAGAAGATAAAGATGAATATCATAAGATGAAGATTGAAATCATGATTACAATCAAGAACAACATCATGATCATGAACAAAATCAATATTAAATTAAGATTGCAAAATGATAAACATCAAATATGGATCATAATCAAGATCAACATCTTCATCATTAAAAGATCAAGATAAATATAAATATTAATATCAAGATTGAAAATCAATATTACCACGGAGATCAAAATCGAGTTTAAGATGAATATTAGGAGCAAGATAAAGATGAAGATTATAAGATTAAAAATGAAATCTGAGATCAAAACTGAGATCAAAATGAAGATGAAAATAATTATCAAGAATAAGATCAATGTTGTAATTAAGAATGAGAATAAGATTAATAACAATCAAAGATCATAATCGAGTTAAAAATTTTCATCATTATTAGATCAATATCAATATCAATAACAATATCAAGACTGAAGACCAAGTTTACAAACAAGATCATAATCGAGTTTAAGATTTAGATTAAAAAGAAGATAAAGATGAATATCATAAGATGAAGATTGAAATCATGATTACAATCAAGATCAACATCATGATCATGAACAAAATCAATATTAAATTAAGATTGCAAAATGATAAACATCAAATATGGATCATAATCAAGATCAACATCCTCATCATTAAAAGATCAAGATAAATATAAATAGTAATATCAAGATTGAAAATCAATTTTACCACGGAGATCAAAATCGAGTTTAAGATGAATATTAGGAGCAAGATAAAGATGAAGATTATAAGACTAAAAATGAAATCTGAGATCAAAACTGAGATCAAAATGAAGATGAAAATAATTATCAAGAATAAGATCAATGTTGTAATTAAGAATGAGAATAAGATTAATAACAATCAAAGATCATAATCGAGTTAAAAATTTTCATCATTATTAGATCAATATCAATATCAATAACAATATCAAGATTGAAGACCAAGTTTACAAACAAGATCAAAATCGAGTTTAAGATTAAGCTTAAAAAGAAGATAAAGATAAATATCATAAGATGAAGATTGAAATCATGATTACAATCAATATCAACATCATGATCATGAACAAAATCAATATTAAATTAAGATTGCAAAATGATAAACATCAAATATGGATCATAATCAAGATCAACATCCTCATCATTAAAAGATCAAGATAAATATAAATATTAATATCAAGATTGAAAATCAATATTACCACGGAGATCAAAATCGAGTTTAAGATGAATATTAGGAGCAAGATAAAGATGAAGATTATAAGATTAAAAATGAAATCTGAGATCAAAACTGAGATCAAAATGAAGATGAAAATAATTATCAAGAATAAGATCAATGTTGTAATTAAGAATGAGAATAAGATTAATAACAATCAAAGATCATAATCGAGTTAAAAATTTTCATCATTATTAGATCAATATCAATATCAATAACAATATCAAGATTGAAGACCAAGTTTACAAACAAGATCAAAATCGAGTTTAAGATTAAGCTTAAAAAGAAGATAAAGATAAATATCATAAGATTAAGTTTGAAATCATGATTAAAATGAAGATCAACATCATAATCATGAACAAAATCAATATTAAATTAAGATTGCAAAATGATAAACATCAAATATGGATCATAATCAGGATCAACATCCTCATCATTAAAAGATCAAGATAAATATAAATATTAATATCAAGATTGAAAATCAATATTACCACATAGATCAAAATCGAGTTTAAGATGAATATTAGGAGCAAGATAAACTTGAAGATTATAAGATTAAAACTGAAATCTGAGATCAAAACTGAGATAAAAATGAAAATGAACATAATTATCAAGAATAAGATCAATGTTATAATTAAGAATGAGAATAAGATTAATAACAATTAAAGAACATAATCGAGTTCAAAATTTTCATCTTTATTAGATCAATATCAATATCAATAACAATATCAAGATTGAAGACCAAGTTTACAAACAAGATCAAAATCGAGTTTAAGATTAAGATTAAAAAGAAGATAAAGATGAATATCATAAGATGAAGATTGAAATCATGATTACAATCAAGATCAACATCATGATCATGAACAAAATCAATATTAAATTAAGATTGCAAAATGATAAACATCAAATATGGATCATAATCAAGATCAACATCCTCATCATTAAAAGATCAAGATAAATATAAATATTAATATCAAGATTGAAAATCAATATTACCACGGAGATCAAAATCGAGTTTAAGATGAATATTAGGAGCAAGATAAAGATGAAGATTATAAGATTAAAAATGAAATCTGAGATCAAAACTGAGATCAAAATGAAGATGAAAATAATTATCAAGAATAAGATCAATGTTGTAATTAAGAATGAGAATAAGATTAATAACAATCAAAGATCATAATCGAGTTAAAAATTTTCATCATTATCAGATCAATATCAATATCAGTAACAATATCAAGATTGAAGACCAAGTTTACAAACAAGATCAAAATCGAGTTTAAGATTAAGATTAAAAAGAAGATAAAGATGAATATCATAAGATGAAGATTGAAATCATGATTACAATCAAGATCAACATCATGATCATGAACAAAATCAATATTAAATTAAGATTGCAAAATGATAAACATCAAATATGGATCATAATCAAGATCAACATCCTCATCATTAAAAGATCAAGATAAATATAAATATTAATATCAAGATTGAAAATCAATATTACCACGGAGATCAAAATCGAGTTTAAGATGAATATTAGGAGCAAGATAAAGATGAAGATTATAAGATTAAAAATGAAATCTGAGATCAAAACTGAGATCAAAATGAAGATGAAAATAATTATCAAGAATAAGATCAATGTTGTAATTAAGAATGAGAATAAGATTAATAACAATCAAAGATCATAATCGAGTTAAAAATTTTCATCATTATTAGATCAATATCAATATCAATAACAATATCAAGATTGAAGACCAAGTTTACAAACAAGATCAAAATCGAGTTTAAGATTAAGCTTAAAAAGAAGATAAAGATAAATATCATAAGATTAAGTTTGAAATCATGATTAAAATGAAGATCAACATCATAATCATGAACAAAATCAATATTAAATTAAGATTGCAAAATGATAAACATCAAATATGGATCATAATCAGGATCAACATCCTCATCATTAAAAGATCAAGATAAATATAAATATTAATATCAAGATTGAAAATCAATATTACCACATAGATCAAAATCGAGTTTAAGATGAATATTAGGAGCAAGATAAACTTGAAGATTATAAGATTAAAACTGAAATCTGAGATCAAAACTGAGATAAAAATGAAAATGAACATAATTATCAAGAATAAGATCAATGTTATAATTAAGAATGAGAATAAGATTAATAACAATTAAAGAACATAATCGAGTTCAAAATTTTCATCATTATTAGATCAATATCAATATCAATAACAATATCAAGATTGAAGACCAAGTTTACAAACAAGATCAAAATCGAGTTTAAGATTAAGATTAAAAAGAAGATAAAGATGAATATCATAAGATGAAGATTGAAATCATGATTACAATCAATATCAACATCATGATCATGAACAAAATCAATATTAAATTAAGATTGCAAAATGATAAACATCAAATATGGATCATAATCAAGATCAACATCCTCATCATTAAAAGATCAAGATAAATATAAATATTAATATCAAGATTGAAAATCAATATTACCACGGAGATCAAAATCGAGTTTAAGATGAATATTAGGAGCAAGATAAAGATGAAGATTATAAGATTAAAAATGAAATCTGAGATCAAAACTGAGATCAAAATGAAGATGAAAATAATTATCAAGAATAAGATCAATGTTGTAATTAAGAATGAGAATAAGATTAATAACAATCAAAGATCATAATCGAGTTAAAAATTTTCATCATTATTAGATCAATATCAATATCAAGATTGAAGACCAAGTTTACAAACAAGATCAAAATCGAGTTTAAGATTAAGCTTAAAAAGAAGATAAAGATAAATATCATAAGATTAAGTTTGAAATCATGATTAAAATGAAGATCAACATCATAATCATGAACAAAATCAATATTAAATTAAGATTGCAAAATGATAAACATCAAATATGGATCATAATCAGGATCAACATCCTCATCATTAAAAGATCAAGATAAATATAAATATTAATATCAAGATTGAAAATCAATATTACCACATAGATCAAAATCGAGTTTAAGATGAATATTAGGAGCAAGATAAACTTGAAGATTATAAGATTAAAACTGAAATCTGAGATCAAAACTGAGATAAAAATGAAAATGAACATAATTATCAAGAATAAGATCAATGTTATAATTAAGAATGAGAATAAGATTAATAAAAATTAAAGAACATAATCGAGTTCAAAATTTTCATCATTATTAGATCAATATCAATATCAATAACAATATCAAGATTGAAGACCAAGTTTACAAACAAGATCAAAATCGAGTTTAAGATTAAGATTAAAAAGAAGATAAAGATGAATATCATAAGATGAAGATTGAAATCATGATTACAATCAAGATCAACATCATGATCATGAACAAAATCAATATTAAATTAAGATTGCAAAATGATAAACATCAAATATGGATCATAATCAAGATCAACATCCTCATCATTAAAAGATCAAGATAAATATAAATATTAATATCAAGATTGAAAATCAATATTACCACGGAGATCAAAATCGAGTTTAAGATGAATATTAGGAGCAAAATAAAGATGAATATTATAAGATTAAAATTGAAATCTGAGATCAAAACTGAGATCAAAATGAAGATGAAAATGATTATCAAGAATAAGATCAATGTTGTAATTAAGAATGAGAATAAGATTAATAACAATTAAAGATCATAATCGAGTTAAAAATTTTCATCATTATTAGATCAATATCAATATCAATAACAATATCAAGATTGAAGACCAAGTTTACAAACAAGATCAAAATCGAGTTTAAGATTTAGATTAAAAAGAAGATAAAAATAAATATCATAAGATGAAGTTTGAAATCATGATTAAAATGAAGATCAACATCATAATCATGAACAAAATCAATATTAAATTAAGATTGCAAAATGATAAACATCAAATATGGATCATAATCAGGATCAACATCCTCATCATTAAAAGATCAAGATAAATATAAATATTAATATCAAGATTGAAAATCAATATTACCACATAGATCAAAATCGAGTTTAAGATGAATATTATGAGCAAGATAAACTTGAAGATTATAAGATTAAAACTGAAATCTGAGATCAAAACTGAGATAAAAATGAAAATGAACATAATTATCAAGAATAAGATCAATGTTATAATTAAGAATGAGAATAAGATTAATAACAATCAAAGATCATAATCGAGTTAAAAATTTTCATCATTATTAGATCAATATCAATATCAATAACAATATCAAGATTGAAGACCAAGTTTACAAACAAGATCAAAATCGAGTTTAAGATTAAGATTAAAAAGAAGATAAAGATGAATATCATAAGATGAAGATTGAAATCATGATTACAATCAAGATCAACATCATGATCATGAACAAAATCAATATTAAATTAAGATTGCAAAATGATAAACATCAAATATGGATCATAATCAAGATCAACATCCTCATCATTAAAAGATCAAGATAAATATAAATATTAATATCAAGATTGAAAATCAATATTACCACGGAGATCAAAATCGAGTTTAAGATGAATATTAGGAGCAAGATAAACTTGAAGATTATAAGATTAAAAATGAAATCTGAGATCAAAACTGAGATAAAAATGAAAATGAACATAATTATCAAGAATAAGATCAATGTTATAATTAAGAATGAGAATAAGATTAATAACAATTAAAGAACATAATCGAGTTAAAAATTTTCATCATTATTAGATCAATATCAATATCAATAACAATATCAAGATTGAAGACCAAGTTTACAAACAAGATCAAAATCGAGTTTAAGATTAAGATTAAAAAGAAGATAAAGATAAACATCATAAGATGAAGTTTGAAATCATGATTAAAATGAAGATCAACATGATTATCATGAACAAAATCAATATTAAATTAAGATTGCAAAATGATAAACATCAAATATGGATCATAATCAGGATCAACATCCTCATCATTAAAAGATCAAGATAAATATAAATATTAATATCAAGATTGAAAATCAATATTACCACATAGATCAAAATCGAGTTTAAGATGAATATTAGGAGCAAGATAAACTTGAAGATTATAAGATTAAAACTGAAATCTGAGATCAAAACTGACATAAAAATGAAAATGAACATAATTATCAAGAATAAGATCAATGTTATAATTAAGAATGAGAATAAGATTAATAACAATTAAAGAACATAATCGAGTTAAAAATTTTCATCATTATTAGATCAATATCAATATCAGTAACAATATCAAGATTGAAGACCAAGTTTACAAACAAGATCAAAATCGAGTTTAAGATTAAGATTAAAAAGAAGATAAAGATGAATATCATAAGATGAAGATTGAAATCATGATTACAATCAATATCAACATCATGATCATGAACAAAATCAATATTAAATTAAGATTGCAAAATGATAAACATCAAATATGGATCATAATCAAGATCAACATCCTCATCATTAAAAGATCAAGATAAATATAAATATTAATATCAAGATTGAAAATCAATATTACCACGGAGATCAAAATCGAGTTTAAGATGAATATTAGGAGCAAAATAAAGATGAATATTATAAGATTAAAATTGAAATCTGAGATCAAAACTGAGATCAAAATGAAGATGAAAATGATTATCAAGAATAAGATCAATGTTGTAATTAAGAATGAGAATAAGATTAATAACAATTAAAGATCATAATCGAGTTAAAAATTTTCATCATTATTAGATCAATATCAATATCAATAACAATATCAAGATTGAAGACCAAGTTTACAAACAAGATCAAAATCGAGTTTAAGATTTAGATTAAAAAGAAGATAAAAATAAATATCATAAGATGAAGTTTGAAATCATGATTAAAATGAAGATCAACATCATAATCATGAACAAAATCAATATTAAATTAAGATTGCAAAATGATAAACATCAAATATGGATCATAATCAGGATCAACATCCTCATCATTAAAAGATCAAGATAAATATAAATATTAATATCAAGATTGAAAATCAATATTACCACATAGATCAAAATCGAGTTTAAGATGAATATTAGGAGCAAGATAAACTTGAAGATTATAAGATTAAAACTGAAATCTGAGATCAAAACTGAGATAAAAATGAAAATGAACATAATTATCAAGAATAAGATCAATGTTATAATTAAGAATGAGAATAAGATTAATAACAATTAAAGAACATAATCGAGTTCAAAATTTTCATCATTATTAGATCAATATCAATATCAATAACAATATCAAGATTGAAGACCAAGTTTACAAACAAGATCAAAATCGAGTTTAAGATTAAGATTAAAAAGAAGATAAAGATGAATATCATAAGATGAAGATTGAAATCATGATTACAATCAAGATCAACATCATGATCATGAACAAAATCAATATTAAATTAAGATTGCAAAATGATAAACATCAAATATGGATCATAATCAAGATCAACATCCTCATCATTAAAAGATCAAGATAAATATAAATATTAATATCAAGATTGAAAATCAATATTACCACGGAGATCAAAATCGAGTTTAAGATGAATATTAGGAGCAAGATAAAGATGAAGATTATAAGATTAAAAATGAAATCTGAGATCAAAACTGAGATCAAAATGAAGATGAAAATAATTATCAAGAATAAGATCAATGTTGTAATTAAGAATGAGAATAAGATTAATAACAATCAAAGATCATAATCGAGTTAAAAATTTTCATCATTATTAGATCAATATCAATATCAATAACAATATCAAGATTGAAGACCAAGTTTACAAACAAGATCAAAATCGAGTTTAAGATTAAGATTAAAAAGAAGATAAAGATGAATATCATAAGATGAAGATTGAAATCATGATTACAATCAAGATCAACATCATGATCATGAACAAAATCAATATTAAATTAAGATTGCAAAATGATAAACATCAAATATGGATCATAATCAAGATCAACATCCTCATCATTAAAAGATCAAGATAAATATAAATATTAATATCAAGATTGAAAATCAATATTACCACGGAGATCAAAATCGAGTTTAAGATGAATATTAGGAGCAAGATAAAGATGAAGATTATAAGATTAAAAATGAAATCTGAGATCAAAACTGAGATCAAAATGAAGATGAAAATAATTATCAAGAATAAGATCAATGTTGTAATTAAGAATGAGAATAAGATTAATAACAATCAAAGATCATAATCGAGTTAAAAATTTTCATCATTATTAGATCAATATCAATATCAATAACAATATCAAGATTGAAGACCAAGTTTACAAACAAGATCAAAATCGAGTTTAAGATTAAGATTAAAAAGAAGATAAAGATAAACATCATAAGATGAAGTTTGAAATCATGATTAAAATGAAGATCAACATGATGATCATGAACAAAATCAATATTAAATTACGATTGCAAAATGATAAACATCAAATATGGATCATAATCAGGATCAACATCCTCATCATTAAAAGATCAAGATAAATATAAATATTAATATCAAGATTGAAAATCAATATTACCACATAGATCAAAATCGAGTTTAAGATGAATATTAGGAGCAAGATAAACTTGAAGATTATAAGATTAAAACTGAAATCTGAGATCAAAACTGAGATCAAAATGAAAATGAAAATAATTATCAAGAATAAGATCAATGTTATAATTAAGAATGAGAATAAGATTAATAACAATTAAAGAACATAATCGAGTTAAAAATTTTCATCATTATTAGATCAATATCAATATGAGTAACAATATCAAGATTGAAGACCAAGTTTACAAACAAGATCAAAATCGAGTTTAAGATTAAGATTAAAAAGAAGATAAAGATGAATATCATAAGATGAAGATTGAAATCATGATTACAATCAAGATCAACATCATGATCATGAACAAAATCAATATTAAATTAAGATTGCAAAATGATAAACATCAAATATGGATCATAATCAAGATCAACATCCTCATCATTAAAAGATCAAGATAAATATAAATATTAATATCAAGATTGAAAATCAATATTACCACGGAGATCAAAATCGAGTTTAAGATGAATATTAGGAGCAAGATAAAGATGAAGATTATAAGATTAAAAATGAAATCTGAGATCAAAACTGAGATCAAAATGAAGATGAAAATAATTATCAAGAATAAGATCAATGTTGTAATTAAGAATGAGAATAAGATTAATAACAATCAAAGATCATAATCGAGTTAAAAATTTTCATCATTATTAGATCAATATCAATATCAATAACAATATCAAGATTGAAGACCAAGTTTACAAACAAGATCAAAATCGAGTTTAAGATTAAGCTTAAAAAGAAGATAAAGATAAATATCATAAGATTAAGTTTGAAATCATGATTAAAATGAAGATCAACATCATAATCATGAACAAAATCAATATTAAATTAAGATTGCAAAATGATAAACATCAAATATGGATCATAATCAGGATCAACATCCTCATCATTAAAAGATCAAGATAAATATAAATATTAATATCAAGATTGAAAATCAATATTACCACATAGATCAAAATCGAGTTTAAGATGAATATTAGGAGCAAGATAAACTTGAAGATTATAAGATTAAAACTGAAATCTGAGATCAAAACTGAGATAAAAATGAAAATGAACATAATTATCAAGAATAAGATCAATGTTATAATTAAGAATGAGAATAAGATTAATAACAATTAAAGAACATAATCGAGTTAAAAATTTTCATCATTATTAGATCAATATCAATATCAGTAACAATATCAAGATTGAAGACCAAGTTTACAAACAAGATCAAAATCGAGTTTAAGATTAAGATTAAAAAGAAGATAAAGATGAATATCATAAGATGAAGATTGAAATCATGATTACAATCAATATCAACATCATGATCATGAACAAAATCAATATTAAATTAAGATTGCAAAATGATAAACATCAAATATGGATCATAATCAAGATCAACATCCTCATCATTAAAAGATCAAGATAAATATAAATATTAATATCAAGATTGAAAATCAATATTACCACGGAGATCAAAATCGAGTTTAAGATGAATATTAGGAGCAAAATAAAGATGAATATTATAAGATTAAAATTGAAATCTGAGATCAAAACTGAGATCAAAATGAAGATGAAAATGATTATCAAGAATAAGATCAATGTTGTAATTAAGAATGAGAATAAGATTAATAACAATTAAAGATCATAATCGAGTTAAAAATTTTCATCATTATTAGATCAATATCAATATCAATAACAATATCAAGATTGAAGACCAAGTTTACAAACAAGATCAAAATCGAGTTTAAGATTTAGATTAAAAAGAAGATAAAAATAAATATCATAAGATGAAGTTTGAAATCATGATTAAAATGAAGATCAACATCATAATCATGAACAAAATCAATATTAAATTAAGATTGCAAAATGATAAACATCAAATATGGATCATAATCAGGATCAACATCCTCATCATTAAAAGATCAAGATAAATATAAATATTAATATCAAGATTGAAAATCAATATTACCACATAGATCAAAATCGAGTTTAAGATGAATATTAGGAGCAAGATAAACTTGAAGATTATAAGATTAAAACTGAAATCTGAGATCAAAACTGAGATAAAAATGAAAATGAACATAATTATCAAGAATAAGATCAATGTTATAATTAAGAATGAGAATAAGATTAATAACAATTAAAGAACATAATCGAGTTCAAAATTTTCATCATTATTAGATCAATATCAATATCAATAACAATATCAAGATTGAAGACCAAGTTTACAAACAAGATCAAAATCGAGTTTAAGATTAAGATTAAAAAGAAGATAAAGATGAATATCATAAGATGAAGATTGAAATCATGATTACAATCAAGATCAACATCATGATCATGAACAAAATCAATATTAAATTAAGATTGCAAAATGATAAACATCAAATATGGATCATAATCAAGATCAACATCCTCATCATTAAAAGATCAAGATAAATATAAATATTAATATCAAGATTGAAAATCAATATTACCACGGAGATCAAAATCGAGTTTAAGATGAATATTAGGAGCAAGATAAAGATGAAGATTATAAGATTAAAAATGAAATCTGAGATCAAAACTGAGATCAAAATGAAGATGAAAATAATTATCAAGAATAAGATCAATGTTGTAATTAAGAATGAGAATAAGATTAATAACAATCAAAGATCATAATCGAGTTAAAAATTTTCATCATTATTAGATCAATATCAATATCAATAACAATATCAAGATTGAAGACCAAGTTTACAAACAAGATCAAAATCGAGTTTAAGATTAAGATTAAAAAGAAGATAAAGATGAATATCATAAGATGAAGATTGAAATCATGATTACAATCAAGATCAACATCATGATCATGAACAAAATCAATATTAAATTAAGATTGCAAAATGATAAACATCAAATATGGATCATAATCAAGATCAACATCCTCATCATTAAAAGATCAAGATAAATATAAATATTAATATCAAGATTGAAAATCAATATTACCACGGAGATCAAAATCGAGTTTAAGATGAATATTAGGAGCAAGATAAAGATGAAGATTATAAGATTAAAAATGAAATCTGAGATCAAAACTGAGATCAAAATGAAGATGAAAATAATTATCAAGAATAAGATCAATGTTGTAATTAAGAATGAGAATAAGATTAATAACAATCAAAGATCATAATCGAGTTAAAAATTTTCATCATTATTAGATCAATATCAATATCAATAACAATATCAAGATTGAAGACCAAGTTTACAAACAAGATCAAAATCGAGTTTAAGATTAAGATTAAAAAGAAGATAAAGATAAACATCATAAGATGAAGTTTGAAATCATGATTAAAATGAAGATCAACATGATGATCATGAACAAAATCAATATTAAATTACGATTGCAAAATGATAAACATCAAATATGGATCATAATCAGGATCAACATCCTCATCATTAAAAGATCAAGATAAATATAAATATTAATATCAAGATTGAAAATCAATATTACCACATAGATCAAAATCGAGTTTAAGATGAATATTAGGAGCAAGATAAACTTGAAGATTATAAGATTAAAACTGAAATCTGAGATCAAAACTGAGATCAAAATGAAAATGAAAATAATTATCAAGAATAAGATCAATGTTATAATTAAGAATGAGAATAAGATTAATAACAATTAAAGAACATAATCGAGTTAAAAATTTTCATCATTATTAGATCAATATCAATATGAGTAACAATATCAAGATTGAAGACCAAGTTTACAAACAAGATCAAAATCGAGTTTAAGATTAAGATTAAAAAGAAGATAAAGATGAATATCATAAGATGAAGATTGAAATCATGATTACAATCAATATCAACATCATGATCATGAACAAAATCAATATTAAATTAAGATTGCAAAATGATAAACATCAAATATGGATCATAATCAAGATCAACATCCTCATCATTAAAAGATCAAGATAAATATAAATATTAATATCAAGATTGAAAATCAATATTACCACGGAGATCAAAATCGAGTTTAAGATGAATATTAGGAGCAAGATAAAGATGAAGATTATAAGATTAAAAATGAAATCTGAGATCAAAACTGAGATCAAAATGAAGATGAAAATAATTATCAAGAATAAGATCAATGTTGTAATTAAGAATGAGAATAAGATTAATAACAATCAAAGATCATAATCGAGTTAAAAATTTTCATCATTATTAGATCAATATCAATATCAATAACAATATCAAGATTGAAGACCAAGTTTACAAACAAGATCAAAATCGAGTTTAAGATTAAGATTAAAAAGAAGATAAAGATGAATATCATAAGATGAAGATTGAAATCATGATTACAATCAAGATCAACATCATGATCATGAACAAAATCAATATTAAATTAAGATTGCAAAATGATAAACATCAAATATGGATCATAATCAAGATCAACATCCTCATCATTAAAAGATCAAGATAAATATAAATATTAATATCAAGATTGAAAATCAATATTACCACGGAGATCAAAATCGAGTTTAAGATGAATATTAGGAGCAAGATAAAGATGAAGATTATAAGATTAAAAATGAAATCTGAGATCAAAACTGAGATCAAAATGAAGATGAAAATAATTATCAAGAATAAGATCAATGTTGTAATTAAGAATGAGAATAAGATTAATAACAATCAAAGATCATAATCGAGTTAAAAATTTTCATCATTATTAGATCAATATCAATATCAATAACAATATCAAGATTGAAGACCAAGTTTACAAACAAGATCAAAATCGAGTTTAAGATTAAGATTAAAAAGAAGATAAAGATAAACATCATAAGATGAAGTTTGAAATCATGATTAAAATGAAGATCAACATGATGATCATGAACAAAATCAATATTAAATTACGATTGCAAAATGATAAACATCAAATATGGATCATAATCAGGATCAACATCCTCATCATTAAAAGATCAAGATAAATATAAATATTAATATCAAGATTGAAAATCAATATTACCACATAGATCAAAATCGAGTTTAAGATGAATATTAGGAGCAAGATAAACTTGAAGATTATAAGATTAAAACTGAAATCTGAGATCAAAACTGAGATCAAAATGAAAATGAAAATAATTATCAAGAATAAGATCAATGTTATAATTAAGAATGAGAATAAGATTAATAACAATTAAAGAACATAATCGAGTTAAAAATTTTCATCATTATTAGATCAATATCAATATGAGTAACAATATCAAGATTGAAGACCAAGTTTACAAACAAGATCAAAATCGAGTTTAAGATTAAGATTAAAAAGAAGATAAAGATGAATATCATAAGATGAAGATTGAAATCATGATTACAATCAATATCAACATCATGATCATGAACAAAATCAATATTAAATTAAGATTGCAAAATGATAAACATCAAATATGGATCATAATCAAGATCAACATCCTCATCATTAAAAGATCAAGATAAATATAAATATTAATATCAAGATTGAAAATCAATATTACCACGGAGATCAAAATCGAGTTTAAGATGAATATTAGGAGCAAGATAAAGATGAAGATTATAAGATTAAAAATGAAATCTGAGATCAAAACTGAGATCAAATTGAAGATGAAAATAATTATCAAGAATAAGATCAATGTTGTAATTAAGAATGAGAATAAGATTAATAACAATCAAAGATCATAATCGAGTTAAAAATTTTCATCATTATTAGATCAATATCAATATCAATAACAATATCAAGATTGAAGACCAAGTTTACAAACAAGATCAAAATCGAGTTTAAGATTAAGATTAAAAAGAAGATAAAGATAAACATCATAAGATGAAGTTTGAAATCATGATTTAAATGAAGATCAACATGATGATCATGAACAAAATCAATATTAAATTACGATTGCAAAATGATAAACATCAAATATGGATCATAATCAGGATCAACATCCTCATCATTAAAAGATCAAGATAAATATAAATATTAATATCAAGATTGAAAATCAATATTACCACATAGATCAAAATCGAGTTTAAGATGAATATTAGGAGCAAGATAAACTTGAAGATTATAAGATTAAAACTGAAATCTGAGATCAAAACTGAGATCAAAATGAAAATGAAAATAATTATCAAGAATAAGATCAATGTTATAATTAAGAATGAGAATAAGATTAATAACAATTAAAGAACATAATCGAGTTAAAAATTTTCATCATTATTAGATCAATATCAATATGAGTAACAATATCAAGATTGAAGACCAAGTTTACAAACAAGATCAAAATCGAGTTTAAGATTAAGATTAAAAAGAAGATAAAGATGAATATCATAAGATGAAGATTGAAATCATGATTACAATCAATATCAACATCATGATCATGAACAAAATCAATATTAAATTAAGATTGCAAAATGATAAACATCAAATATGGATCATAATCAAGATCAACATCCTCATCATTAAAAGATCAAGATAAATATAAATATTAATATCAAGATTGAAAATCAATATTACCACGGAGATCAAAATCGAGTTTAAGATGAATATTAGGAGCAAGATAAAGATGAAGATTATAAGATTAAAAATGAAATCTGAGATCAAAACTGAGATCAAAATGAAGATGAAAATAATTATCAAGAATAAGATCAATGTTGTAATTAAGAATGAGAATAAGATTAATAACAATCAAAGATCATAATCGAGTTAAAAATTTTCATCATTATTAGATCAATATCAATATCAATAACAATATCAAGATTGAAGACCAAGTTTACAAACAAGATCAAAATCGAGTTTAAGATTAAGATTAAAAAGAAGATAAAGATAAATATCATAAGATGAAGTTTGAAATCATGATTAAAATGAAGATCAACATCATAATCATGAACAAAATCAATATTAAATTAAGATTGCAAAATGATAAACATCAAATATGGATCATAATCAGGATCAACATCCTCATCATTAAAAGATCAAGATAAATATAAATATTAATATCAAGATTGAAAATCAATATTACCACATAGATCAAAATCGAGTTTAAGATGAATATTAGGAGCAAGATAAACTTGAAGATTATAAGATTAAAACTGAAATCTGAGATCAAAACTGAGATAAAAATGAAAATGAACATAATTATCAAGAATAAGATCAATGTTATAATTAAGAATGAGAATAAGATTAATAACAATTAAAGAACATAATCGAGTTCAAAATTTTCATCATTATTAGATCAATATCAATATCAATAACAATATCAAGATTGAAGACCAAGTTTACATCAAGATTGAAGACCAAGTTTACAAACAAGATCAAAATCGAGTTTAAGATTAATATTAAAAAGAAAATAAAGATAAATATCATAACATGAAGATTGAAATCATGATTCAAATCAAGATCAACATCGTGATCATGAACAAAATTAATATTAAATTAAGATTCCAAAATGATAAACATCAAATATGGATCATAATCAAGATCAACATCCTCATCATTAAAAGATCAAGATAAATATAAATATTAATATCAAGATTGAAAATCAATATTACCACGGAGATCAAAATCGAGTTTAAGATGAATATTAGGAGCAAGATAAAGTTGAAGATTATAAGATTAAAACTGAAATCTGAGATCAAAACTGAGATCAAAATGAAGATGAAGATAAATATCAAGAATAAGATCAATGTTGTAATTAACAATGAGAATAAGATTAATAACGATTAAAGATCATATTCGAGTTCAAAATTTTCATCATTATCAGATCAATATCAATATAAATTACAATATCAAGATTGAAGACCAAGTTTACAAACAAGATCAAAATCGAGTTTAAGATTAATATTAAAAAGAAAATAAAGATGAATATCATAACATGAAGATTGAAATCATGATTGAAATCAAGATCAACATCGTGGTCATGAACAAAATTAATATTAAATTAATATTCCAAAATGATAAACATCAAATATGGATCATAATCAAGATCAACATCCTCATCATTTAAAGATCAAGATAATTATAAATATTAATATCAAGATGAGAATTAATATTACCACAGGGATCAAAATCGAGTTTAAGATAAATATTAGGAGCAAGATAAAGATGATAATTATAAAATTAAAACTAAAATTTGAGATCAAAATGAAGATGAAGATAATTATCAAGAATAAGATCAATGTTGTAATTAACAATGAGAATAAGATTAATAACGATTAAAGATCATAATCGAGTTCAAAATTTTTATCATTATTAGATCAATATCAATATAAATAACAATATCAAGATTGAAGACCAAGTTTACAAACAATATCAAAAACGAGTTTAAGATTAAGATTAAAAAGAAGATAAAGATGAATATCATAAGATGAAGATTGAAATCATGATTCAAATCAAGATCAACATCGTGATCATGAACAAAATTAATATTAAATTAAGATTCCAAAATGATAAACATCAAATATGGATCATAATCAAGATCAACATCCTCATAATTAAAAGATTAAGATAAATATAAATATTAATATCAAGATTGAAAATTAATATTACCACAGAGATCAAAATCGAGTTTAAGATGAATATTAGGAGGAAGATAAAGATGAAGATTATAAGATTAAAACTGAAATCTGAGATCAAAACTGAGATCAAAATGAAGATGAAGATAATTATGAAGAATAAGATCAATGTTGTAATTAACAATCAGAATAAGATTATTAACAATTAAAGATCATATTCGAGTTCAAAATTTTCATCATTATCAGATCAATATCAATATTGAAGACCAAGTTTACAAACAAGATCAAAATCAAGTTTAAGATTAATATTAAAATGAAGATAAAGATGAATATCATAACATGAATATTGAAATCATGATTCAAATCAAGATCAACATCATGATCATGAACAAAATCAATATTAAATTAAGATTGTAAAATGATAAACATCAAATATGGATCATAATCAAGATCAACATCCTCATCATTAAAAGATCAAGATAAATATAAATATTAATATCAAGATTGAAAATCAATATTACCATAGAGATCAAAATCGAGTTTAAGATGAATATTAGGAACAAGATAAAGATGAAGATTATAAGATTAAAACAGATATCTGAGATCAAAACTGAGATCAAAATGAAGATGAAGATAATTATCAAGTATAAGATCAATGTTGTAATTAACAATGAGAATAAGATTAATAACAATTAAAGACCAGTTTCAAGTTCAAAATTTTCATCATTATCAGATCAATATCAATATCAATTACAATATCAAGATTGAAGACCAAGTTTACAAACAAGATCAAAATCGAGTTTAAGATTAATATTAAAAAGAAAATAAAGATGAATATCATAACATGAAGATTGAAATCATGATTCAAATCAAGATCAACATCGTGATCATGAACAAAATTAATATTAAATTAAGATTCCAAAATGATAAACATCAAATATGGACCATAATCAAGATCAACATCCTCATAATTAAAAGATCAAGATTAATATAAATATTAATATCAAGATTGAAAATTAATATTACCACAGAGATCAAAATCGAGTTTAAGATGAATATTAGGAGCAAGATAAAGATGAAGATTATAAGATTAAAACTGAAATCTGAGATCAAAACTGAGATCAAAACTGAGATCAAAATGAAGATGAAGATAATTATCAAGAATAAGATCAATGTTGTAATTAACAATGAGAATAAGATTATTAACAATTAAAGATCATATTCGAGTTCAAAATTTTCTTCATTATCAGATCAATATCAATATCAATAACAATATCAAGATTGAAGACCAGGTTTACAAACAAGATCAAAATCGAGTTTAAGATTAATATTAAAAAGAAGATAAAGATGAATATCATAACATGAATTTTGAAATCATGATTAAAATCAAGATCAACATCATGATCATGAACAAAATCAATATTAAATTAAGATTGCAAAATGATAAACATCAAATATGGATCATAATCAAGATCAACATCCTCATCATTAAAAGATCAAGATAAATATTAATATTAATATCAAGATTGAAAATCAATATTACCATAGAGATCAAAATCGAGTTTAAGATGAATATTAGGAGCAAGATAAAGATGAAGATTATAAGATTAAAACAGAAATCTAAGATCAAAACTGATATCAAAACTGAGATCAAAATGAAGATGAAGATAATTATCAAGAATAAGATCAATGTTGTAATTAACAATGAGAATAAGATTAATAACAATTAAAGATCATATTCGAGTTCAAAATTTTCATCATTATCAGATCAATATCAATATAAATTACAATATCAAGATTGAAGACCAAGTTTACAAACAAGATCAAAATCGAGTTTAAGATTAATATTAAAAAGAAAATAAAGATGAATATCATAACATGAAGATTGAAATCATGATTCAAATCAAGATCAACATCGTGATCATGAACAAAATTAATATTAAATTAAGATTCCAAAATGATAAACATCAAATATAGATCATAATCAAGATCAACATCCTCATCATTAAAAGATCAAGATAAATATTAATATTAATATCAAGATTGAAAATTAATATTACCACAGATATCAAAATCGAGTTTAAGATGAATATTAGGAGCAAGATAAAGATGAAGATTATAAGATTAAAAATGAAATCTGAGATCAAAACTGAGATCAAAATGAAGATGAAGATAATTTTCAAGAATAAGATCAATGTTGTAATTAACAATGAGAATAAGATTAATAACAATTAAAGATCATATTCGAGTTCAAAATTTTCATCATTATCAGATCAATATCAATATAAATTACAATATCAAGATTGAAGACCAAGTTTACAAACAAGATCAAAATCGAGTTTAATATTAATATTAAAAAGAAAATAAAGATGAATATCATAACATGAAGATTGAAATCATGATTCAAATCAAGATCAACATCGTGATCATGAACAAAATTAATATTAAATTAAGATTCCAAAATGATAAACATCAAATATGGATCATAATCAAGATCAACATCCTCATCATTAAAAGATCAAGATAAATATAAATATTAATATCAAGATTGAAAATTAATATTACCACAGGGATCAAAATCGAGTTTAAGATTAATATTAGGAGCAAGATAAAGATGATGATTGTAAGATTAAAACTAAAATTTGAGATCAAAACTGAGATCAAAATGAAGATGAAGATAATTATGAAGATTAAGATCAATGTTGTAATTAAGAATGAGAATAAGATTAATAACAATTAAAGATCATAATCGAGTTCAAAATTTTCATCATTATTAGATCAATATCAATATCAATAATAATATCAAGATTGAAGACCAAGTTTATAAACATTATCAAAAACGAGTTTAAGATTAAGATTAAAAAGAAGATAAAGATGAATATCATAAGATGAAGATTGAAATCATGATTCAAATCAATATCAACATCGTGATCATGAACAAAATTAATATTAAATTAAGATTGCAAAATGATAAACATCAAATATGGATTATAATCAAGATCAACATCCTCATCATTAAAAGATCAAGATAAATATAAATATTAATATCAAGATTGAAAATCAATATTACCACAGAGATCAAAATCGAGTTTAAGATGAATATTAGGAGCAAGATAAAGATGAAGATTATGAGATTAAAACTAAAATTTGAGATCAAAACTGAGATGAAAATGATGATGAAGATAATTATCAAGAATAATATCAATGTTGTAATTAAGAATGAGAATAAGATTAAACAATTAAAGATCATAATCGAGTTCAAAATTTTCATCATTGTTAGATCAATATCAATATCAAGATTGAAGACCAAGTCTACAAACAAGATCAAAATCGAGTTTAAGATTAAGATTAAAAAGAAGATAAAGATGAATATCATAACATGAATATTGAAATCATGATTAAAATCAAGATCAACATCATGATCATGAACAAAATCAATATTAAATAAAGATTGCAAAATGATAAACATCAAAAATGGATCATAATCAAGATCAACATCCTCATCATTTAAAGATCAAGATAAATATAAATATTAATATCAAGATTGAAAATTAATATTACCACAGAGATCAAAATCGAATTTAAGATGAATATTAGGAGCAAGATAAAGATGAAGATTATAAGATTAAAACTGAAATCTGAGATCAAAACTGAGATCAAAATGAAGATGAAGATAAATATCAAAAATAAGATCAATGTTGTAATTAACAATGAGAATAAGATTAATAACGATTAAAGATCATAATCGAGTTCAAAATTTTCATCATTATCAGATCAATATCAATATCAATAAAAATATCAAGATTGAAGACCAAGTTTACAAACAATATCAAAAACGAGTTTAAGATTAAGATTAAAAAGAAGATAAAGATGAATATCATAAGATGAAGATTGAAATCATGATTCAAATCAAGATCAACATCGTGATCATGAACAAAATCAATATTAAATTAAGATTCCAAAATGACAAACATCAAATATGGATCATAATCAAGATCAACATCCTCATCATTAAAAGATCAAGATAAATATAAATATTAATATCAAGATTGAAAATTAATATTACCACAGAGATCAAAATCGAGGTTAAGATGAATATTAGGAGCAAGATAAAGATGAAGATTATAAGATTAAAACTGAAATCTGAGATCAAAACTGAGATCAAAATGAAGATGAAGATAATTATCAAGAATAAGATCAATGTTGTAATTAACAATGAGAATAAGATTAATAACAATTAAAGATCATATTCGAGTTCAAAATTTTCATCATTATCAGATCAATATCAATATCAATAACAATATCAAGATTGAAGACCAAGTTTACAAACAATATCAAAAACGAGATTAAGATTAATATTAAAAAGAAGATAAAGATGAATATCATAAGATGAAGATTGAAATCATGATTAAAATCAAGATCAACATCATGATCATGAACAAAATTAATTTTTAATTAAGATTGCAAAATGATAAACATTAAATATGGATCATAATCAAGATCAACATCCTCATCATTAAAAGATCAAGATAAATATAAATATTAATATCAAGATTGAAAATCAATATTACCACAGAGATCAAAATCGAGTTTAAGATGAATATTAGGAGCAAGATAAAGATGATGATTATAAGATTAAAACTAAAATTTGAGATCAAAACTGAGATCAAAATGAAGATGAAGATAATTATGAAGATTAAGATCAATGTTGTAATTAAGAATGAGAATAAGATTAATAACAATTAAAGAACATAATCGAGTTCAAAATTTTCATCATTATAAGATCAATATCAATATCAATAATAATATCAAGATTGAAGACCAAGTTTACAAACATTATCAAAAACGAGTTTAAGATTAAGATTAAAAAGAAGATAAAGATGAATATCATAAGATGAAGATTGAAATCATGATTAAAATCAAGATCAACATCGTGATCATGAACAAAATTAATATTAAATTAAGATTTCGAAATGATAAAAATCAAATATGGATCATAATCAAGATCAACATCCTCATCATTAAAAGATCAAGATAATTATAAATATTAATATCAAGATAGAAAATCAATATTACCACAGAGATCAAAATCGAGTTTAAGATGAATATTAGGAGCAAGATAAAGATGAAGATTATAAGATTAAAACTGAAATCTAAGATCAAAACTGGGATCAAAATGAAGATGAAGATAATTATCAAGAATAAGATCAATGTTGTAATTAACAATGAGAATAAGATTAATAACGATTAAAGATCATAATCGAATTCAAAATTTTCATCATTATTAGATCAATATCAATATAAATAACAATATCAAGATTGAAGACCAATTTTACAAACAATATCAAAAACGAGTTTAAGATTAAGATTAAAAAGAAGATAAATATGAATATCATAAGATGAAGATTGAAATCATGATTAAAATCAAGATCAACATCGTGATCATGAACAAAATTAATATTAAATTAAGATTCCAAAATGACAAACATCAAATATGGATCATAATCAAGATCAACATCCTCATCATTAAAAGATCAAGATAAATATAAATATTAATATCAAGATTGAAAATTAATATTACCACAGAGATCAAAATCGAGGTTAAGATGAATATTAGGAGCAAGATAAAGATGAAGATTATAAGATTAAAACTAAAATCTGAGATCAAAACTGAGATCAAAATGAAGATGAAGATAATTATCAAGAATAAGATCAATGTTGTAATTAACAATGAGAATAAGATTAATAACAATTAAAGATCATATTCGAGTTCAAAATTTTCATCATTATCAGATTAATATCAATATCAATAACAATATCAAGATTGAAGACCAAGTTTACAAACAATATCAAAAACGAGATTAAGATTAAGATTAAAAAGAAGATAAAGATGAATATCATACGATGAAGATTGAAATCATGATTAAAATCAAGATCAACATCGTGATCATGAACAAAATTAATTTTAAATTAAGATTGCAAAATGATAAACATCAAATATGGATCATAATCAAGATCAACATCCTCATCATTAAAAGATCAAAATAAATATAAATATTAATATCAAGATTGAAAATCAATATTACCACAGAGATCAAAATCGAGTTTAAGATGAATATTAGGAGCAAGATAAAGATGATGATTATAAGATTAAAACTAAAATCTGAGATCGAAACTGAGATCAAAATGAAGATGAAGATAATTATCAAGATTAAGATCAATGTTGTAATTAAGAATTAGAATAAGATTAATAACAATTAAAGAACATAATCGAGTTCAAAATTTTCATCATTATTAGATCAATATCAATATCAATAATAATATCAAGATTGAAGACCAAATTTACAAACATTATCAAAAACGAGTTTAAGATTAAGATTAAAAAGAAGATAAAGATGAATATCATAAGATGAAGATTGAAATCATGATTAAAATCAAGATCAACTTCGTGATCATGAACAAAATTAATATTAAATTAAGATTGCGAAATGATAAAAATCAAATATGGATCATAATCAAGATCAACATCCTCATCATTAAAAGATCAAGATAATTATAAATATTAATATCAAGATTGAAAATCAATATTACCACAGAGATCAAAATCGAGTTTAAGATGAATATTAGGAGCAAGATAAAGATGAAGATTATAAGATTAAAACTGAAATCTAAGATCAAAACTGGGATCAAAATGAAGATGAAGATAATTATCAAGAATAAGATCAATGTTGTAATTAACAATGAGAATAAGATTAATAACGATTAAAGATCATAATCGAGTTCAAAATTTTCATCATTAATAGATCAATATCAATATAAATAACAATATCAAGATTGAAGACCAAGTTTACAAACAATATCAAAAACGAGTTTAAGATTAAGATTAAAAAGAAGATAAAGATGAATATCATAAGATGAAGATTGAAATCATGATTAAAATCAAGATCAACATCGTGATCATGAACAAAATTAATATTAAATTAAGATTCCAAAATGACAAACATCAAATATGGATCATAATCAAGATCAACATCCTCATCATTAAAAGATCAAGATAAATATAAATATTAATATCAAGATTGAAAATTAATATTACCACAGAGATCAAAATCGAGGTTAAGATGAATATTAGGAGCAAGATAAAGATGAAGATTATAAGATTAAAACTAAAATCTGAGATCAAAACTGAGATCAAAATGAAGATGAAGATAATTATCAAGAATAAGATCAATGTTGTAATTAACAATGAGAATAAGATTAATAACAATTAAAGATCATATTCGAGTTAAAAATTTTCATCATTATCAGATCAATATCAATATCAATAACAATATCAAGATTGAAGACCAAGTTTACAAACAATATCAAAAACGAGATTAAGATTAAGATTAAAAAGAAGATAAAGATGAATATCATAAGATAAAGATTGAAATCATGATTAAAATCAAGATCAACATCGTGATCATGAACAAAATTAATTTTAAATTAAGATTGCAAAATGATAAACATCAAATATGGATCATAATCAAGATCAACATCCTCATCATTAAAAGATCAAGATAAATATAAATATTAATATCAAGATTGAAAATCAATATTACCATAGAGATCAAAATCGAGTTTAAGATGAATATTAGGAGCAAGATAAAGATGATGATTATAAGATTAAAACCAAAATCTGAGATCGAAACTGAGATCAAAATGAAGATGAAGATAATTATGAAGATTAAGATCAATGTTGTAATTAAGAATGAGAATAAGATTAATAACAATTAAAGATCATAATCGAGTTCAAAATTTTCATCATTATTAGATCAATATCAATATCAATAATAATATCAAGATTGAAGACCAAGTTTACAAACATTATCAAAAACGAGTTTAAGATTAAGATTAAAAAGAAGATAAAGATGAATATCATAAGATGAAGATTGAAATCATGATTCAAATCAAGATCAACATCGTGATCATGAACAAAATTAATATTAAATTAAGATTGCAAAATGATAAACATCAAATATGGATTATAATCAAGATCAACATCCTCATCATTAAAAGATCAAGATAAATATAAATATTAATATCAAGATTGAAAATCAATATTACCACAGAGATCAAAATCGAGTTTAAGATGAATATTAGGAGCAAGATAAAGATGAAGATTATGAGATTAAAACTAAAATTTGAGATCAAAACTGAGATGAAAATGATGATGAAGATAATTATCAAGAATAATATCAATGTTGTAATTAAGAATGAGAATAAGATTAAACAATTAAAGATCATAATCGAGTTCAAAATTTTCATCATTGTTAGATCAATATCAATATCAAGATTGAAGACCAAGTCTACAAACAAGATCAAAATCGAGTTTAAGATTAAGATTAAAAAGAAGATAAAGATGAATATCATAACATGAATATTGAAATCATGATTAAAATCAAGATCAACATCATGATCATGAACAAAATCAATATTAAATAAAGATTGCAAAATGATAAACATCAAAAATGGATCATAATCAAGATCAACATCCTCATCATTTAAAGATCAAGATAAATATAAATATTAATATCAAGATTGAAAATTAATATTACCACAGAGATCAAAATCGAATTTAAGATGAATATTAGGAGCAAGATAAAGATGATGATTATAAGATTAAAACTAAAATCTGAGATAGAAACTGAGATCAAAATGAAGATGAAGATAATTATCAAGATTAAGATCAATGTTGTAATTAAGAATTAGAATAAGATTAATAACAATTAAAGAACATAATCGAGTTCAAAATTTTCATCATTATTAGATCAATATCAATATAAATAACAATATCAAGATTGAAGACCAAGTTTACGAACAATATCAAAAACGAGATTAAGATTAAGATTAAAAAGAAGATAAAGATGAATATCATAAGATGAAGATTGAAATCATGATTAAAATCAAGATCAACATCGTGATCATGAACAAAATTAATTTTAAATTAAGATTGCAAAATGATAAACATCAAATATGGATCATAATCAAGATCAACATCCTCATCATTAAAAGATCAAGATAAATATAAATATTAATATCAAGATTGAAAATCAATATTACCACAGAGATCAAAATCGAGTTTAAGATGAATATTAGGAGCAAGATAAAGATGATGATTATAAGATTAAAACTAAAATCTGAGATCGAAACTGAGATCAAAATGAAGATGAAGATAATTATCAAGATTAAGATCAATGTTGTAATTAAGAATTAGAATAAGATTAATAACAATTAAAGAACATAATCGAGTTCAAAATTTTCATCATTATTAGATCAATATCAATATCAATAATAATATCAACATTGAAGACCAAGTTTACAAACATTATCAAAAACGAGATTAAGATTAAGATTAAAAAGAAGATAAAGATGAATATCATAAGATGAAGATTGAAATCATGATTAAAATCAAGATCAACATCGTGATCATGAACAAAATTAATATTAAATTAAGATTGCGAAATGATAAAAATCAAATATGGATCATAATAAAGATCAACATCCTCATCATTAAAAGATCAAGATAATTATAAATATTAATATCAAGATTGAAAATCAATATTACCACAGAGATCAAAATCGAGTTTAAGATGAATATTAGGAGCAAGATAAAGATGAAGATTATAAGATTAAAACTGAAATCTAAGATCAAAACTGGGATCAGAATGAAGATGAAGATAATTATCAAGAATAAGATCAATGTTGTAATTAACAATGAGAATAAGATTAATAACAATTAAAGATCATATTCGAGTTCAAAATTTTCATCATTATTAGATCAATATCAATATAAATAACAATATCAAGATTGAAGACCAAGTTTACAAACAATATCAAAAACGAGTTTAAGATTAAGATTAAAAAGAAGATAAAGATGAATATCATAAGATGAAGATTGAAATCATGATTAAAATCAAGATCAACATCGTGATCATGAACAAAATTAATATTAAATTAAGATTCCAAAATGATAAACATCAAATATGGATCATAATCAAGATCAACATCCTCATAATTAAAAGATCAAGATAAATATAAATATTAATATCAAGATTGAAAATTAATATTACCATAGAGATCAAAATCGATTTTAAGATGAATATTAGGAGCAAGATAAAGATGAAGATTATAAGATTAAAACAGATATCTGAGATCAAAACTAAGATCAAAATGAAGATGAAGATAATTATCAAGAATAAGATCAATGTTGTAATTAACAATGAGAATAAGATTAATAACAATTAAAGACCAGATTCAAGTTCAAAATTTTCATCATTATCAGATCAATATCAATATCAATTACAATATCAAGATTGAAGACCAAGTTTACAAACAATATCAAAATCGAGTTTAAGATTAAGATTAAAAAGAAGATAAAGATGAATATCATAAGATGAAGATTGAAATCATAATTAAAATCAAGATCAACATCGTGATCATGAACAAAATTAATATTAAATTAAGATTGCAAAATGATAAACATCAAATATGGATCATAATCAAGATCAACATCCTCATCATTATAAGATCAAGATAAATATAAATATTAATATCAAGATTGAAAATCAATATTACCACAGAGATCAAAATCGAGTTTAAGATGAATATTAGGAGCAAGATAAAGATGATGATTAAAAGATTAAAACTAAAATTTGAGATCAAAACTGAGATCAAAATGAAGATGAAGATAATTATGAAGATTAAGATCAATGTTGTAATTAAGAATGAGAATAAGATTAATAACAATTAATGATCATAATCGAGTTCAAAATTTTCATCATTATTAGATCAATATCAATATCAATAATAATATCAAGATTGAAGACCAAGTTTACAAACATTATCAAAAACGAGTTTAAGATTAAGATTAAAAAGAAGATAAAGATGAATATCATAAGATGAAGATTGAAATCATGATTCAAATCAAGATCAACATCGTGATCATGAACAAAATTAATATTAAATTAAGATTGCAAAATGATAAACATCAAATATGGATTATAATCAAGATCAACATCCTCATCATTAAAAGATCAAGATAAATATAAATATTAATATCAAGATTGAAAATCAATATTACCACAGAGATCAAAATCGAGTTTAAGATGAATATTAGGAGCAAGATAAAGATGAAGATTATAAGATTAAAACTAAAATTTGAGATCAAAACTAGATCAAAATGATGATGAAGATAATTATCAATGTTGTAATTAAGAATGAGAATGAGATTAAACAATTAAAGATCATAATCGAGTTCAAAATTTTCATCATTGTTAGATCAATATCAATATCAACATTGAAGACCAAGTTTACAAACAAGATCAAAATCGAGTTTAAGATTAAGATTAAAAAGAAAATAAAGATGAATATCATAACATGAATATTTAAATCATGATTAAAAATCAAGATCAACATCACGATCATGAAAAAAATCAATATTAAATTAAGATTGCAAAATGATAAACATCAAAAATGGATCATATTCAAAATCAACATCCTCATCATTTAAAGATCAAGATAAATATAAATATTAATATCAAGATTGAAAATTAATATTAGCACAGAGATCAAAATCGAGTTTAAGATGAAAATTAGGAGCAAGATAAAGATGAAGATTATAAGATTAAAACTGAAATCTGAGATCAAAACTGAGATCAAAATGAAGATGAAGATAAATATCAAGAATAAGATCAATGTTGTAATTAACAATGAGAATAAGATTAATAACGATTAAAGATCATAATCGAGTTCAAAATTTTCATCATTATCAGATCAATATCAATATCAATAAAAATATCAAGATTGAAGACCAAGTTTACTAACAATATCAAAAACGGGTTTAAGATTAAGATTAAAAAGAAGATAAAGATGAATATCATAAGATAAAGATAGAAATCATGATTCAAATCAAGATCAACATCGTGATCATGAACAAAATCAATATTAAATTAAGATTCCAAAATGATAAACATCAAATATGGATCATAATCAAGATCAACATCCTCATCATTTAAAGATCAAGATAATAATAAATATTAATATCAAGATTGAGAATTAATATTACCACAGAGATCAAAATCGAGTTTAAGATAAATATTAGGAGCAAGATAAAGATGATAATAAAAAGATTAAAACTAAAATTTGAGATCAAAACTGAGATCAAAATGAAGATGAAGATAATTATCAAGAATAAGATCAATGTTGTAATTAACAATGAGAATAAGATTATTAAAAATTAAAGATCATATTCGAGTTCAAAATTTTCATCATTATCAGATCAATATCAATATCAAGAACAATATCAAGATTGAAGACCAAGTTTACAAACAATATCAAAAACGAGTTTAAGATTAAGATTAAAAAGAAGATAAAGATGAATATCATAAGATGAAGATTGAAATCATGATTCAAATCAAGATCAACATCGTGATCATGAACAAAATTAATATTAAATTAAGATTCCAAAATGACAAACATCAAATATGGATCATAATCAAGATCAACATCCTCATCATTAAAAGATCAAGATAAATATAAATATTAATATCAAGATTGAAAATTAATATTACCACAGAGATCAAAATCGAGGTTAAGATGAATATTAGGAGCAAGATAAAGATGAAGATTATAAGATTAAAACTGAAATCTGAGATCAAAACTGAGATCAAAATGAAGATGAAGATAATTATCAAGAATAAGATCAATGTTGTAATTAACAATGAGAATAAGATTATTAACAATTAAAGATCATATTCGAGTTCAAAATTTTCATCATTATCAGATCAATATCAATATCAAGAACAATATCAAGATTGAAGACCAAGTTTACAAACAAGATCAAAATCAAGTTTAAGATTAATATTAAAATGAAGATAAAGATGAATATCATAAGATGAAGATTGAAATCATGATTAAAATCAAGATCAACATCGTGATCATGAACAAAATTAATTATAAATTAAGATTGCAAAATGATAAACATCAAATATGGATCATAATCAAGATCAACATCCTCATCATTAAAAGATCAAGATAAATATAAATATTAATATCAAGATTGAAAATCAATTTTACCACAGAGATCAAAATCGAGTTTAAGATGAATATTAGGAGCAAGATAAAGATGATGATTATAAGATTAAAACTAAAATTTGAGATCAAAACTGAGATCAAAATGAAGATGAAGATAATTATGAAGATTAAGATCAATGTTGTAATTAAGAATGAGAATAAGATTAATAACAATTAAAGAACATAATCGAATTCAAAATTTTCATCATTATTAGATCAATATCAATATCAATAATAATATCAACATTGAAGACCAAGTTTACAAACATTATCAAAAACGAGTTTAAGATTAAGATTAAAAAGAAGATAAAGATGAATATCATAAGATGAAGATTGAAATCATGATTAAAATCAAGATCAACATCGTGATCATGAACAAAATTAATATTAAATTAAGATTGCGAAATGATAAAAATCAAATATGGATCATAATCAAGATCAACATCCTCATCATTAAAAGATCAAGATAATTATAAATATTAATATCAAGATTGAAAATCAATATTACCACAGAGATCAAAATCGAGTTTAAGATGATTATTAGGAGCAAGATAAAGATGAAGATTATAAGATTAAAACTGAAATCTAAGATCAAAACTGGGATCAAAATGAAGATGAAGATAATTATCAAGAATAAGATCAATGTTGTAATTAACAATGAGAATAAGATTAATAACGATTACAGATCATAATCGAGTTCAAAATTTTCATCATTATTAAATCAATATCAATATAAATAACAATATCAAGATTGAAGACCAAGTTTACAAACAATATCAAAAACGAGTTTAAGATTAAGATTAAAAAGAAGATAAAGATGAATATCATAACATGAATATTGTAATCATGATTAAAATCAAGATCAACATCACGATCATGAAAAAAATCAATATTAAATTAAGATTGCAAAATGATAAACATCAAAAATGGATCATATTCAAGATCAACATCCTCATCATTTAAAGATCAAGATAAATATAAATATTAATATCAAGATTGAAAATTAATATTAGCACAGAGATCAAAATCGAGTTTAAGATGAATATTAGGAGCAAGATAAAGATGAAGATTATAAGATTAAAACTGAAATCTGAGATCAAAACTGAGATCAAAATGAAGATGAAGATAAATATCAAGAATAAGATCAATGTTGTAATTAACAATGAGAATAAGATTAATAACGATTAAAGATTATAATCGAGTTCAAAATTTTCATCATTATCAGATCAATATCAATATCAATAAAAATATCAAGAATGAAGACCAAGTTTACAAACAATATCAAAAACGAGTTTAAGATTAAGATTAAAAAGAAGATAAAGATGAATATCATAAGATAAAGATAGAAATCATGATTCAAATCAAGATCAACATCGTGATCATGAACAAAATCAATATTAAATTAAGATTCCAAAATGATAAACATCAAATATGGATCATAATCAAGATCAACATCCTCATCATTTAAAGATCAAGATAATTATAAATATTAATATCAAGATTGAGAATTAATATTACCACAGAGATCAAAATCGAGTTTAAGATAAATATTAGGAGCAAGATAAAGATGATAATAATAAGATTAAAACTAAAATTTGAGATCAAAACTGAGATCAAAATGAAGATGAAGATAATTATCAAGAATAAGATCAATGTTGTAATTAACAATGAGAATAAGATTATTAACAATTAAAGATCATATTCGAGTTCAAAATTTTCATCATTATCAGATCAATATCAATATCAAGAACAATATCAAGATTGAAGACCAAGTTTACAAACAAGATCAAAATCAAGTTTAAGATTAATATTAAAATGAAGATAAAGATGAATATCATAAGATGAAGATTGAAATCATGATTACAATCAAGATCAACATCGTGATCATGAACAAAATTAATTATAAATTAAGATTGCAAAATGATAAACATCAAATATGGATCATAATCAAGATCAACATCCTCATCATTAAAAGATCAAGATAAATATAAATATTAATATCAAGATTGAAAATCAATATTACCACAGAGATCAAAATCGAGTTTAAGATGAATATTAGGAGCAAGATAAAGATGATGATTATAAGATTAAAACTAAAATTTGAGATCAAAACTGAGATCAAAATGAAGATGAAGATAATTATGAAGATTAAGATCAATGTTGTAATTAAGAATGAGAATAAGATTAATAACAATTAAAGATCATAATCGAGTTCAAAATTTTCATCATTATTAGATCAATATCAATATCAATAATAATATCAAGATTGAAGCCCAAGTTTACAAACTTTATCAAAAACGAGTTTAAGATTAAGATTAAAAAGAAGATAAAGATGAATATCATAAGATGAAGATTGAAATCATGATTAAAATCAAGATCAACATCGTGATCATGAACAAAATTAATATTAAATTAAGATTGCGAAATGATAAAAATCAAATATGGATCATAATCAAGATCAACATCCTCATCATTAAAAGATCAAGATAATTATAAATATTAATATCAAGATTGAAAATCAATATTACCACAGAGATCAAAATCGAGTTTAAGATGAATATTAGGAGCAAGATAAAGATGAAGATTATAAGATTAAAACTGAAATCTAAGATCAAAACTGGGATCAAAATGAAGATGAAGATAATTATCAAGAATAAGATCAAAGTTGTAATTAACAATGAGAATAAGATTAATAACGATTAAAGATCATAATCGAGTTCAATATTTTCATCATTATTAGATCAATATCAATATCAAGATTGAAGACCAAGTTTACAAACAAGATCAAAATCGAGTTTAAGATTAAGATTAAAAAGAAGATAAAGATGAAAATCATAACATGAATATTGAAATCATGATTAAAATCAAGATCAACATCACGATCATGAAAAAAATCAATATTAAATTAAGATTGCAAAATGATAAACATCAAAAATGGATCATATTCAAGATCAACATCCTCATCATTTAAAGATCAAGATAAATATAAATATTAATATCAAGATTGAAAATTAATATTAGCACAGAGATCAAAATCGAGTTTAAGATGAATATTAGGAGCAAGATAAAGATGAAGATTATAAGATTAAAACTGAAATCTGAGATCAAAACTGAGATCAAAATGAAGATGAAGATAAATATCAAGAATAAGATCAATGTTGTAATTAACAATGAGAATAAGATTAATAACGATTAAAGATCATAATCGAGTTCAAAATTTTCATCATTATCAGATCAATATCAATATCAATAAAAATATCTAGATTGAAGACCAAGTTTACAAACAATATCAAAAACGAGTTTAAGATTAAGATTAAAAAGAAGATAAAGATGAATATCATAAGATAAAGATAGAAATCATGATTCAAATCAAGATCAACATCATGATCATGAACAAAATCAATATTAAATTAATATTCCAAAATGATAAACATCAAATATGGATCATAATCAAGATCAACATCCTCATCATTTAAAGATCAAGATAATTATAAATATTAATATCAAGATTGAGAATTAATATTACCACAGAGATCAAAATCGAGTTTAAGATGAATATTAGGAGCAAGATAAAGATGAAGATTATAAGATTAAAACTGAAATCTGAGATCAAAACTGAGATCAAAATGAAGATGAAGATAATTATCAAGAATAAGATCAATGTTGTTATTAACAATGAGAATAAGATTATTAACAATTAAAGATCATATTCGAGTTCAAAATTTTCATCATTATCAGATCAATATCAATATCAAGAACAATATCAAGATTGAAGACCAAGTTTACAAACAAGATCAAAATCAAGTTTAAGATTAATATTAAAATGAAGATAAAGATGAATATCATAAGATGAAGATTGAAATCATGATTAAAATCAAGATCAACATCGTGATCATGAACAAAATTAATTATAAATTAAGATTGCAAAATGATAAACATCAAATATGGATCATAATCAAGATCAACATCCTCATCATTAAAACATCAAGATAAATATAAATATTAATATCAAGATTGAAAATCAATATTACCACAGAGATCAAAATCGAGTTTAAGATGAATATTAGGAGCAAGATAAAGATGATGATTATAAGATTAAAACTAAAATCTGAGATCGAAACTGAGATCAAAATGAAGATGAAGATAATTATCAAGATTAAGATCAATGTTGTAATTAAGAATGAGAAAAAGATTAATAACAATTAAAGAACATAATCGAATTCAAAATTTTCATCATTATTAGATCAATATCAATATCAATAATAATATCAACATTGAAGACCAAGTTTACAAACATTATCAAAAACGAGTTTAAGATTAAGATTAAAAAGAAGATAAAGATGAATATCATAAGATGAAGGTTGAAATCATGATTAAAATCAAGATCAACATCGTGATCATGAACAAAATTAATATTAAATTAAGATTGCGAAATGATAAAAATCAAATATGGATCATAATCAAGATCAACATCCTCATCATTAAAAGATCAAGATAATTATAAATATTAATATCAAGATTGAAAATCAATATTACCACAGAGATCAAAATCGAGTTTAAGATGAATATTAGGAGCAAGATAAAGATGAAGATTATAAGATTAAAACTGAAATCTAAGATCAAAACTGGGATCAAAATGAAGATGAAGATAATTATCAAGAATAAGATCAATGTTGTAATTAACAATGAGAATAAGATTAATAACGATTAAAGATCATAATCGAGTTCAAAATTTTCATCATTATTAGATCAATATCAATATAAATAACAATATCAAGATTGAAGACCAAGTTTACAAACAATATCAAAAACGAGTTTAAGATTAAGATTAAAAAGAAGATAAAGATGAATATCATAAGATGAAGATTGAAATCATGATTAAAATCAAGATCAACATCGTGATCATGAACAAAATTAATATTAAATTAAGATTCCAAAATGACAAACATCAAATATGGATCATAATCAAGATCAACATCCTCATCATTAAAAGATCAAGATAAATATAAATATTAATATCAAGATTGAAAATTAATATTACCACAGAGATCAAAATCGAGGTTAAGATGAATATTAGGAGCAAGATAAAGATGAACATTATAAGATTAAAAATGAAATCTGAGATCAAAACTGAGATCAAAATGAAGATGAAGATAATTATCAAGAATAAGATCAATGTTGTAATTAACAATGAGAATAAGATTAATAACAATTAAAGATCATATTCGAGTTCAAAATTTTCATCATTATTAGATCAATATCAATATCAAGATTGAAGAGCAAGTTTACAAACAAGATCAAAATCGAGTTTAAGATTAAGATTAAAAAGAAGATAAAGATGAATATCATAACATGAATATTAAAATCAAGATCAACATCATGATCATGAACAAAATCAATATTAAATTAAGATTGCAAAATGATAAACATAAAAAATGGATCATAATCAAGATCAACATCCTCATCATTTAAAGATCAAGATAAATATAAATATTAATATCAAGATTGAAAATTAATATTACCACAGAGATCAAAATCGAGTTTAAGAAGAATATTAGGAGCAAGATAAAGATGAAGATTATAAGATTAAAACTGAAATCTGAGATCAAAACTGAGATCAAAATGAAGATGAAGATAATTATCAAGAATAAGATCAATGCTGTAATTAACAATGAGAATAAGATTATTAACAATTAAAGATCATATTCGAGTTCAAAATTTTCATCATTATCAGATCAATATCAATATCAAGAACAATATCAAGATTGAAGACCAAGTTTACAAACAAGATCAAAATCAAGTTTAAGATTAATATTAAAATGAAGATAAAGATGAATATCATAACATGAATATTGAAATCATGATTCAAATCAAGATCAACATCATGATCATGAACAAAATCAATATTAAATTAAGATTGCAAAATGATACACATCAAATATGGATCATAATCAAGATCAACATCCTCATCATTAAAAGATCAAGATAAATATAAATATTAATATCAAGATTGAAAATCAATATTACCATAGAGATCAAAATCGAGTTTAAGATGAATATTAGGAGCAAGATAAAGATGAAGATTATAAGATTAAAACAGATATCTGAGATAAAAACTGAGATCAAAATGAAGATGAAGATAATTATCAAGAATTTGATCAATGTTGTAATTAACAATGAGAATAAGATTAATAACAATTAAAGACCAGATTCAAGTTCAAAATTTTCATCATTATCAGATCAATATCAATATCAATTACAATATCAAGATTGAAGACCATGTTTACAAACAAGATCAAAATCGAGTTTAAGATTAATATTAAAAAGAAAATAAAGATGAATATCATAACATGAAGATTGAAATCATGATTCAAATCAAGATCAACATCGTGATCATGAACAAAATTAATATTAAATTAAGATTCCAAAATGATAAACATCAAATATGGATCATAATCAAGATCAACATCCTCATCATTAAAAGATCAAGATAAATATAAATATTAATATCAAGATTGAAAATCAATATTACCACAGAGATCAAAATCGAGTTTAAGATGAATATTAGGAGCAAGATAAAGATGATGATTATAAGATTAAAACTAAAATTTGAGATCAAAACTGAGATCAAAATGAAGATGAAGATAATTATGAAGATTAAGATCAATGTTGTAATTAAGAATGAGAATAAGATTAATAACAATTAAAGAACATAATCGAATTCAAAATTTTCATCATTATTAGATCAATATCAATATCAATAATAATATCAAGATTGAAGACCAAGTTTACAAACATTATCAAAAACGAGTTTAAGATTAAGATTAAAAAGAAGATAAAGATGAATATCATAAGATGAAGATTGAAATCATGATTAAAATCAAGATCAACATCGTGATCATAAACAAAATTAATATTAAATTAAGATTGCGAAATGATAAAAATCAAATATGGATCATAATCAAGATCAACATCCTCATCATTAAAAGATCAAGATAATTATAAATATTAATATCAAGATTGAAAATCAATATTACCACAGAGATCAAAATCGAGTTTAAGATGAATATTAGGAGCAAGATAAAGATGAAGATTATAAGATTAAAACTGAAATCTAAGATCAAAACTGGGATCAAAATGAAGATGAAGATAATTATCAAGAATAAGATCAATGTTGTAATTAACAATGAGAATAAGATTAATAACGATTAAAGATCATAATCGAGTTCAAAATTTTCATCATTATTAGATCAATATCAATATAAATAACAATATCAAGATTGAAGACCAAGTTTACAAACAATATCAAAAACGAGTTTAAGATTAAGATTAAAAAGAAGATAAAGATGAATATCATAAGATGAAGATTGAAATCATGATTAAAATCAAGATCAACATGGTGATCATGAACAAAATTAATATTAAATTAAGATTCCAAAATGACAAACATCAAATATGGATCATAATCAAGATCAACATCCTCATCATTAAAAGATCAAGATAAATATAAATATTAATATCAAGATTGAAAATTAATATTACCACAGAGATCAAAATCGAGGTTAAGATGAATATTAGGAGCAAGATAAAGATGAAGATTATAAGATTAAAACTAAAATCTGAGATCAAAACTGAGATCAAAATGAAGATGAAGATAATTATCAAGAATAAGATCAATGTTGTAATTAACAATGAGAATAAGATTAATAACAATTAAAGATCATATTCGAGTTTAAAATTTTCATCATTATCAGATCAATATCAATATAAATTACAATATCAAGATTGAAGACCAAGTTTACAAACAAGATCAAAATCGAGTTTAAGATTAATATTAAAAAGAAAATAAAGATGAATATCATAACATGAAGATTGAAATCATGATTCAAATCAAGATCAACATCGTGATCATGAACAAAATTAATATTAAATTAAGATTCCAAAATGATAAACATCAAATATGGATCATAATCAAGATCAACATCCTCATCATTAAAAGATCAAGATAAATATAAATATTAATATCAAGATTGAAAATCAATATTACCACAGAGATCAAAATCGAGTTTAAGATGAATATTAGGAGCAAGATAAAGATGAAGATTATAAGATTAAAACAGATATCTGAGATAAAAACTGAGATCAAAATGAAGATGAAGATAATTATCAAGAATTTGATCAATGTTGTAATTAACAATGAGAATAAGATTAATAACAATTAAAGACCAGATTCAAGTTCAAAATTTTCATCATTATCAGATCAATATCAATATCAATTACAATATCAAGATTGAAGACCAAGTTTACAAACAAGATCAAAATCGAGTTTAAGATTAATATTAAAAAGAAAATAAAGATGAATATCATAACATGAAGATTGAAATCATGATTCAAATCAAGATCAACATCGTGATCATGAACAAAATTAATATTAAATTAAGATTCCAAAATGATAAACATCAAATATGGATCATAATCAAGATCAACATCCTCATCATTAAAAGATCAAGATAAATATAAATATTAATATCAAGATTGAAAATCAATATTACCACAGAGATCAAAATCGAGTTTAAGATGAATATTAGGAGCAAGATAAAGATGATGATTATAAGATTAAAACTAAAATTTGAGATCAAAACTGAGATCAAAATGAAGATGAAGATAATTATGAAGATTAAGATCAATGTTGTAATTAAGAATGAGAATAAGATTAATAACAATTAAAGAACATAATCGAATTCAAAATTTTCATCATTATTAGATCAATATCAATATCAATAACAATATCAAGATTGAAGACCAAGTTTACAAACTATATCAAAAACGAGATTAAGATTAAGATTAAAAAGAAGATAAAGATGAATATCATAAGATGAATATTGAAATCATGACTAAAATCAAGATGAACATCGTGATCATGAACAAAATCAATATTAAATTAAATTGCAAAATGATAAACATCAAATATGGATCATAATCAAGATCAACATCCTCATCATTAAAAAGATCAAGATAAATATAAATATTAATATCAAGATTGAAAATCAATATTACCACAGAGATCAAAATCGAGTTTAAGATGAATATTAGGAGCAAGATAAAGATGAAGATTATAAGATTAAAAATGAAATCTGAGATCAAAACTAAGATCAAAATGAAGATGAAGATAATTATCAAGAATAAGATCAATTTTGTAATTAACAATGAGAATAAGATTAAAAACAATTAAAGATCATAATCGAGTTCAAAATTTTCATCATTATTAGATCAATATCAATATCAATAACAATATCAAAATTGAAGACCAAGTTTACAAACAAGATCAAAATCGAGTTTAAGATTAAGATTAAAAAGAAGATAAAGACGAATATCATAAGATGAAAATTAAAATCATGATTAAAATCAATATCAACATCATGATCATGAACAAAATCAATATTAAATTAAATTGCAAAATGATAAACATCAAATATGGATCATAATCAAGATCAACATCCTCATCATTAAAAGATCAAGATAAATATAAATATTAATATCAAGATTGAAAATCAATACTACCATAGAGATCAAAATCGAGTTTAAGATGAATATTAGGAGCAAGATAAAGATGAAGATTATAAGATTAAAACTGAAATCTAAGATCAAAACTAAGATCAAAATGAAGATGAAGATAATGTTGGGGAATGCCGGGTGTAATTTAAAATTTGCAGTCCCAGGACGCAGCGGAAGAAGCATTACACCCGAAACACATTCCTTTCCCAAGGATCCATGCGAGAGAGAGAACACAAGGATGTGTTAGGGTTAGTACCTCTATTGCTTGTTAGGATGAAGGTGCCAAGTTGAAGACGCTCACGTGCTCGTCCTCTACAAGTATCCACGCGTCGACCTTCTCAACGTTGCTCCCTTCCACGCTCGGTGCTAGCCTCGGGAAGAGAAGATCACCTCTCGGAATCTCCTTCTCCTTCCTCCTTGCTCTTCACACCAACTTGTCTCCTTGCTTGGAGACTCTCGGCCAAAGACAAGAGGAAGAGAAGAGAGGGTGGCGCTCCACAAGAAGAAGAGGGCGGCTTGAATTCTAGGGCTTGCGCAACTCCAAGTTGCCTTTTCCTCAAGAAGAATTCTGCACTTGATGTTCATCCAATGATCATCCAAATTGTCATCACAAGAGGGGGCGCATACCCCTTCTTTTATAACCGACCAAGCCAAAACCGCCACCTCTCTTTCCTTCTATGCTCTTGACGCAATTCCTCCAAGGAATTGCCATAAGAGTTCAGCCACATCCTCTCTTGAATAGGCGCAACATGAAGCATGGAAAGAATCTAGCTTCTTGCCTTATCAAGAGAGGTAATTTGAGTTCCAATTCAATTAGGACTTTCCATATATGATTGGCCAAATCATTTCTTGAATAAATCAAGCCATATTTGCCAACATATCAGCCCCACACGTGCAAGATAGTTTCCACTTGAGGAAACAACTTTCCAAAAGGATTCATACACCCCAATTGGCGCAAATTCCATATATGGAATTATCCCATGCGCCAAGTGTATTTCCAACTCCTATTAGGATTCAAACTTGCCTCAATTAGATTTAATCCACAATCCCTAATTGGATTTGGATCTCAACACTAATTAGGCCCATGGAAATAAATCCTTATTGGATTAGGATTTGCGCCCAACACAATGAGCCTTATCCAATTCTCTTTAGGATTTGAATCCTAGTTGGATTAGGATTTGCGCCCAACCACTATGGGCCTTATCCAAATCTAATTCTCATTAGGATTTGAATCCTAATTAGATTAGGATTCTCATTTATAGTAGAATTAGAATTCCAACTCCTAATTGAATTAGGATTCCAACTCCTAGTTGGAATAGGACTCTATTTCCCAATAGGGTTAGGATTCTAACTCCTAATTAAATTAGGATTCCAACTCCTAGTTGGATTAGGATTCCAATTCCTAATAGGGTCAGGATTCCAACTCCTAATTAGATTAGGATTCCAACTCCCAGTTGGATTAGGATTCCAATTCCTAATAGGATTAGGATTCCAACTCCTAATTAGATTAGGATTCGAATCCAACATGGTATATAATCCCTTGTTCAAGTCCAACTTGACTAGGATACATATACAAACTCATGAATCCCAATTGGACTCAGATTCAACCATGAATCTGTCTTGGGCTCAGAATAATGAACTCAAATATATTCCAAGATTTCCAGATCATAAAACAACGTCAAGAGTCTATTGCGTGTGACCCGGTAGGATCCTAATGACGATAGCAATGATGATTGAATATCATCATAAGTAGTGAGAGGTATCTAGCAACACATCACTACTACCCATGTCATAGGACTTAAGTCATCTGGCAACAACTCCCTAACAAGCAACGAGGATTCCATGCATTCTAGATCCCTTTGCCTAAACTGATATCCTGCCATTGGATTAGTCTCAAGTTTATTATCCAATGCATTGGTCATGACTCAACAAGTGTGGCCACACTTTCCTGTCATGCACCAATAAGGTGGGGCGCCCCGAGGTGGATATCATGCTTCCTCGGAAGGAAGGGGCAAATCCTACTATTGGTCATCCATGTCTCTACATGACTTATGACATGCTCAATGACAGTCGTTTTGATCACCCATTTACGGAGAGACGTAAGACTGTATCAAAACATACCCATCATCATATCTAGACATGAATAACTCAAGTCTAAGGATCAATGCAAACCTCTTGCATGTGAGATTGACTTGTTGACTAGACAAGTCAATCCTCACGGTGGATCACTCCAGTGCATCTAATGCACCTGTATGTCTGCGTTACTGTGCCCCGCACCTAACCAGCCCATACACCAGTCTCACATGCACCAAAGCTGTCCCATATCGGCTAAGGCACCTTGACCGGGGATTACTTATGAGAATGGATCCAATCCAAACTCCTGGGACATTATCTATGCAATTCAATACATCAACGCAGGTAAAGAAATCTGCATAATAACGACCATGCCTTTATTGATTATATCAATTTCATTAATTCTATCGAAGTACATTTAAACAATGCCTGACCATGTCCATACATTGGTCTGCAGGGCATATACACCAACAGATAATTATCAAGAGTAAGATCAATGTTGTAATTAACAATGAGAATAAGATTAAAAATAATTAAAGATCATAATCGAGTTCAAAAATTTTATCATTATTAGATCAATATCAATATCAACAACAATATTAAGATTGAAGACCAAGTTTACAAACAAGATCAAAATTGAGTTTAAGATTAAGATTAAAAAGAAGATAAAGATGAATATCATAAGATGAAAATTGAAATCATGATTAAAATCAAAATCAACATCGTGATCATGAACAAAATCAATATTAAATTAAGTTGCAAAATGATAAATATCAAATATGGATCATAATCAAGATTAACATCCTCATCATTAAAAGATCAAAGATAAATATAAATATTAATATCAAGATTGAAAATCAATATTACCACAGATATCAAAATCGAGTTTAAGATTAATATTAGGAGCAAGATAAAGATGATGTTTATAAGATTAAAACTAAAATCTGACATCGAAATTGAGATCAAAATTAAGATGAAGATAATTATCAAGATTAAGATCAATGTTGAAATTAAGAATTAGAATAAGATTAATAACAATTAAAGATCATAATCGAGTTCAAAATTTTCATCATTATTAGATCAATATCAATATCAATAACAATATCAAGATTGAAGACCAAGTTTACAAACAATATCAAAAACGAGTTTAAGATTAAGATTAAAAAGAAGATAAAGATGAATATCAGAAGATAAAGTTTGAAATCTTGATTAAAATGAATATCAACATCATAATCATGAATAAAATTAATATTAAATTAAGATTGCAAAACGATAAACATCAAATATGAATTATAATCAAGATCAGCATCCTCATCATTAAAAGATCAAGATAAATATAAATATTAATATCAAGATTGAAAATCAATATTACCATAGAGATCAAAATCGAGTTTAAGATGAATATTAGGAGCAAGATAAAGATAAAGATTATAAGATTAAAACTGAAATCTGAGATCAAAATGAAGATGAAGATAATTATCAAGAATAAGATCAATGTTGTAATTAACAATGAGAATAAGATTAATAACAATTAAAGATCATAATCGAGTTCAAAATTTTCATCATTATTAGATCAATATCAATATCAATAACAATATCAAGATTGAAAACCAAGTTTACAAACAAGATCAAAATCGAGTTTAAGATTAAGATTAAAAAGAAGATAAAGATGAATATCTTAAGATGAAAATTAAAATCATGATTAAAATCAAGATCAACATCATGATCATGAACGAAATCAATATTAAATATTGTTGCAAAATGATAAACATCAAATATGGATCATAATCAAGATCAACATCCTCATCATTAAAAGATCAAGATAAATATAAATATTAATATCTAGATTAAAAATCAATATTACCACAGATATCAAAATCGAGTTTAAGATGAATATTAGGAGCAAGATAAAGAAGATGATTATAAGATAAAAACTAAAATCTGAGATCGAAACTGAGATCAAAATGAAGATGAAGATAATTATCAAGATTAAGATTAATGTTGTAATTAAGAATTAGAATAAGATTAATAACAATTAAAGATCATAATCGTTTTCATCATTATTAGATCAATATCAATATCAATAACAATATCAAGATTGAAAACCAAGTTTACAAACAATATCAAAAACGAGTTTAAGATTAAGATTAAAAAGAAGATAAAGATGAATATCATAAAATAAAGTTTAAAATCTTGATTAAAATGAATCAACATCATAATCATGAACAAAATCAATATTAAATTAAGATTGCAAAACGATAAACATCAAATATGGATCATAATCAAGATCAACATCCTCAATAAAAGATCAAGATAAATATAAATATTAATATCAAGATTGATAATCAATATTACCACAGAGATCAAAATCGAGTTTAAGATGAATATTAGGAGCAAGATAAAGATGAAGATTATAAGATTAAAACTGAAATATTAGATCAAAACTGAGATCAAAATGAAGATGAAGATAATTATCAAGAATAAGATCAATGTTGTAATTAAGAATGAGAATAAGATTAAAAACAATTAAAGATCATAATCGAGTTCAAAATTTTCATCATTATTAGATCAATATCAATATCAATAACAAAATCAAGATTGAAGGCCAAGTTTACAAACAAGATCAAAATCGAGTTTACGATTAAGATTGAAGATAAAGATGAATATCATAAGATGAAAATTGAAATCATGATTCAAATCAAGATCGACATCATGATCATGAACAAAATCAATATTAAATTAAGTTGCAAAATGATAAACATCAACTATGGATCATAATCAAGATCAACATCCTCATCATTAAAAGATCAAGATAAATATAAATATTAATATCAAGATTAAAAATCAATATTACCACAGAGATCAAAATCGAGTTTAAGATGAATATTAGGAGCAAGATAAAGATGATGATTATAAGATAAAAACTAAAATCTGAGATCGAAACTGAGATCAAAATGAAGATGAAGATAATTATCAAGATTAAGATTAATGATGTAACTAAGAATTAGAATAAGATTAATAACAATTAAAGATCATAATCGAGTTAAAAATTTTTCATCATTATTAGATCAATATCAATATCAATAACAATATCAAGATTGAAAACCAAGTTTACAAACAATATCAAAAACGAGTTTAAGATTAAGATTAAAAAGAAGATAAAAATGAATATCATAAGATAAAGTTTAAAATCTTGATTAAAATGAATCAACATCATAATCATGCACAAAATCAATATTAAATTAAGATTGCAAAACGATAAACATCAAATATGGATCATAATCAAGATCAACATCCTCATCATTAAAAGATCAAGATAAATATAAATATTAATATCAAGATTGAAAATTTAAGATGAATATTACCACAGAGATCAAAATCGAGTTTAAGATGAATATTAGGAGCAAGATAAAGATGAAGATTTTAAGATTAAAACTGAAATATGAGATCAAAACTGAGATCAAAATAAAGATGAAGATAATTATCAAGAATAAGATCAATGTTGTAATTAAGAATGAGAATAAGATTAAAAACAATTAAAGATCATAATCGAGTTCAAAATTTTCATCATTATTAGATCAATATCAATATCAATAACAAAATCAAGATTGAAAGGCCAAGTTTACAAACAAGATCAAAATGGAGTTTACGATTAAGATTGAAGATAAAGATGAATATCATAAGATGAAAATTGAAATCATGATTCAAATCAAGATCAACATCATGATCATGAACAAAATCAATATTAAATTAAGTTGCAAAAAGATAAACATCAACTATGGATCATAATCAAGATCAACATCCTCATCATTAAAAAAGATAAATATAAATATTAATATCAAGATTAAAAATCAATATTACCACAGAGATCAAAATCGAGTTTAAGATGAATATTAGGAGCAAGATAAAGATGATGATTATAAGATAAAAACTAAAATCTGAGATCGAAACTGAGATCAAAATGAAGATGAAGATAATTATCAAGATTAAGATTAATGTTGTAATTAAGAATTAGAATAAGATTAATAACAATTAAAGATCATAATCGAGTTGAAAATTTTTCATCATTATTAGATCAATATCAATATCAATAACAATATCAAGATTGAAAACCAAGTTACAAACAATATCAAAAATGAGTTTAAGATTAAGATTAAAAAGAAGATAAAAATGAATATCATAAGATAAAGTTTAAAATCTTGATTAAAATGAATCAACATCATAATCATGAACAAAATCAATATTAAATTAAGATTGCAAAACGATAAACATCAAATATGGATCATAATCAAGATCAACATCCTCATCTTTAAAAGATCAAGATAAATATAAATATTAATATCAAGATTGAAAATTTAAGATGAATATTACCACAGAGATCAAAATCGAGTTTAAGATGAATATTAGGAGCAAGATAAAGATGAAGATTTTAAGATTAAAACTGAAATATGAGATCAAAACTGAGATCAAAATAAAGATGAAGATAATTATCAAGAATAAGATCAATGTTGTAATTAAGAATGAGAATAAGATTAAAAACAATTTGTTGGGGTATGCCCTTAAGGCTAATGTTTGAGGCCTTGGGATTGTATCAGTATCATGTATAAACTCTTTTGTTTATAAAGGCAATGGTTATTATTCAGGTTGTTACATCATCTGCTACAATGTGTGTTCTTCTGAATAATGTCTCAATGCTGTTCAGCTAGGCTGACATGCTATATGCCCTTAGTCGAGATATCTTGGTGAACATGAGACAGCCTTGATATGATTGAGACTAATATGTGTTCTAATCTTATAGGATGCTTCGAGCATGGAATAAGATGTAGACTCATGGGTACATTGGATGTACTGGACAGACCCTACTAGGATATTCAATTGCTTGTCACAATGTGAATATCCTTGTTTGCAACAAGTGGCACATGTCCTCTGACTTGAGATCACTTGTGTTTCTAAATGATGATTGTCATTGTTTTGAGATAGTTCAATATCATTTGAAACATAATGGTTATAGACTATCTTGGATAATGATCATGAGTCAAGTTAGGGCACTAGTGATAGATACAGGATTGTCGTCTCCTTGTTTAAGGAGTGTGATGTTCTAAAGGGGCCCCCCTGAATGAGATGATTGAGAATAGTGTATGGCCATACCCTGATGACTATGTTCATCTGATCTAATCATGTTCATCATATTGGAGCTACAGGCTTGACATGCTTGTCCAATAAGAACATCCAGTGGCAAAGGAAACATGTATGCCTAGTGAAGTGGATTCACACTTGTGCTGTGGTTTGGGTGTAGTCTTGGAAGACTCTTTCCTTTATATCGGGAGACAGTGATGTGTTGTTAGATACCCCTCACTGATCGTGATAACGAAAGTTATCGTTACCGACATTTAAAGGAAACCCTCAGGGTCGCACAATTTGATGATATGGCTTACTTAAGTCAGATCGTGTGGACTGAATTGTTTGGGTTCAGTCTGAAGGGATTTGATCTCTAATTATAAGTGAGATCTAGTCTGATCATGTTTGATTGATTAGGGCTTGAGATCGGTAAGCTTCGATCGAGAGATTTGATGCTAGATCGGTGAGATCAAGAGCATCAAGAGATCAACGGTTAGATCTTGAACCTTTAGGGTTTATTGTGATCTAGACCATATGGCTTGGGTTAATTGGTCTTGGACCAAACCGACATTGAACCGGCTCATGAATGAGCGCATGGTTCATGGGAGATGAGTTAAGCGCTTGGTTCACTTAAGGGTGAACGCTTGAGCCTTGACTACTTTCCATTTTGGGAATTCGGTTTCCAAATGGATTGTATGTAACGCCTCCACATTAGTGTGGGAGGTTACTCTCTCGCCGAACTCTCTCTTGTGTAGGTTTCTCCATCTTTCGGTGGAGAGCGCTTGACGAAAAGAAGAGAAGGAAGTCTCGGCCAAGCTTGATCTCTCATCATCCTCACGCGACAAGGACCCTTTGAAGCACTTTGCTAGCACAAAGGATTCAAAGGAGCAAGCCATCTTCATTTGTTGTGTGCGTCACCTTTGGAGAAGGAGCACTTGCGTCTTTGCTTCCAAGGCACCATCCATTCGATGGCATTGGTATGATCTCCTTCTTGATCTATTCAATCTATCAAAGTTGATCATATGAGCATATAAGCGATTGTGTTGTTGAAACCCTAGCAAAACATGCATGCGCCCCCTAAATTAGGGTTTCATCTGCTTGCGCTCCCTCTTGAAGGGGACTCTTCAATTGGTATCAAAGCTAGGATCTTATATGGTTCATATGATTGCTATGTATGTTATGTGATCCTTGTATGCTTAGATCTTCCTTACATGCGAGATTTACATGTAAAGTTTATACATGCCGAAACTTGTATGTTTCCTTGGCGCATGTATGTTGGTTGCGCTTCTATTATGTTGTTGTAGTTATTTTTCTGAAAAAACTAAATGACATGCGCGACTTTCACTAGATCCAAGCCGCACCTACAATAAACCCTTAGATGGGTTGATGGGGTTGAAAGCATCATCTAGTATAGATCAAATTAGTCTGATCAGACCATCTGACAGCCTAGATGGATCGACCAGATGGCACCTGTGCGTAAGCACGAGGTGGCTATAGGTCGATTGCATCACAGGCATGTAGCGAGGTCTGGTTGAGACAACCAGCGAACACACATGAGTTAGGCCCGGGGTCACACCCGCTTGCCAGAACTCATGTTGGCTGTTCAGCCCTTGGCACATGCATGGTTGACCATTAGGTCAACTCGAGTCAGTTAGGACTTGGTGCATGCAAGGGCATGGATCTAACTAGATTGATAAGTGGATCCCTATCAATGGACCGTTGTAAGGTTGTAGGGCACATAAGAAAATTAAAATTGATGCCAATGGGTTTTCGAAATTTTATTTTCTTTGTAATGGATCACATGATTGATTGAATGATGCCATGATGCTTGTTTATTTAATCTTATGTGGGTTGCCCTTTCATGTGTGCTGTGCTGGGGCCTGCGAGCCTGGTAAATTGTAAATTATTATTTTTGTGATCTGCGAATCACATTTTTAATTAATTTATTGTATAATTGACCTGCGAGTCAAACTTGTCTAGATAGATTAGAATGAAGATAAAAGACCGTTAAAATCCAACGCTAAAATATCAAGCTCGATAGCCTTCTGACGTGAAACCTCACTGTTCTGACTATCGTTGGAGCCGTGTTGTACCCACTCAGTGGGCACGTCCATCTATCTTCAGACGGTGCGGGATTACACCTGCGTGTTACAGAGAAGGGATTTATCGCTTCTCGTTGCTCAGCATAGCACGTGGTGGTCCAGGGAGTAAGTCGGGTTAGCTTGACCATGTTGGCTACATATGTGGCGCATATGGTAGCACATGGAGGCAGCCATCTGTGGGATCAGAGACTGTGTTATACCAACTCAGTTGGCACAGTCTGCTGGATTACCCAGATGAAGGGGAATCGTACGGGTTGGCGATTGGCAGGGACTGCCTACCAGAAATTAGTGCTTGTACTCTCTGTGCATCTTATCTCGCCTGAGCGGGACGCGGAGACCAAGTATGAAATCTGGATCCCATCTCACTAAAAGAGTTCTACTCTTTCGGGCTGTTTTGCTGGATTTTTCAGCCAGATAAAATAGTGAGAAAAAGAATCATTCTTAAGTCCTGATTGATTCTTAACATTGATACTGACCTTGCTGTTCTTGCATTGTTGTAGATTCCTGCAGCAACGAACACCATGAGCTTCAATGTGCGATCCCTACTGGAAAGGGAGAAGTTTGCTGGGCCAAACTTCTTAGACTGGTTCGGACACCTTAAGATCGTTCTTAAGGCAGAGAGGAAACTGTATGTCCTCGAGACGGCTGTGCCGCCTCAACCCGCTGCGAACGCCGCAAGGGCGGTTCGTGATGCCTATGAAAAGCATGTCAATGATAGCATTGATGTCGCTTGCCTGATGCTAGCGTCTATGACGCCACCGCTGCAGCGTCAGCATGAGGATATGTCGGCTATAGAGATTATAGCGAACCTCAAGATGCTGTATGCTGCACAGGCGAGGACTGAACGCTATAATCTGACCAAGCTTTTCTTTCAGAGCAAACTGGCTGAAGGGAGCCCAGTGGGAGCTCATGTGCTCAAGATGATTGGGCACAAGGAGGCTCTGGAGAAACTGGGACATACCATCAACCAGGAGCTTGCTGTAGACATTATTCTGCAGTCTCTCCCGCCCTCTTTCGATGCGTTCATTATTAACTTTAATATGAACAAAATCGATTGTACTCCGGCAGAGCTGCTGAATATGCTCTTGACTACTGAGGAGACTCTGAAGGGAAAGCCTTCAACCTCTGTCTTAATGGTTCCTTCTAGGAACAAGAAGAAGGGGAAGAAGGGCAAAGCCCCTGTCAAGAACTACAGTAAGGCTCTGAAACAGAAGGTTAAGCGGTCAAAGGACAACAGGTGTTTCCACTTTGGCCAACTGGGTCACTGGAAAAAAGACTTTAATGCGCTCCAAGGAGATAAGAGGGGAAGCATCGCTTCTGGCTCAGGTATATACGTGACGGAAGTCATGGTTTCATCTTCTTCTATTTCATGGGTGTTGGACACTGCATGTGGAGTTCACATTTGTTCAAATGTACAGGAACTCAAGAGAAGAAGACAGGTGGGACAGTATGAGGTGGACCTACGAGTTGGAAACGGGGCACGGGTTGTTGCTGTTGCTGTAGGGGATTATTACATCTCATTACCATCTGGCATTGTATTAGAATTAAACAATTATTATTTTGTACCCAGTATTACCAAAAATATTATCTCTATTCCTGCTCTTGTCAGGAAAGGGTTTTCCTTTGAATGCAAGATTTCAAAGTGTTATCTTACTCTTGATAATATTGTTTATGCTACTGGTTCAATTAACAATGGGTTATTCATGTTGGACATGGAATATTCTATACAAAACATTGATAATAAGAAAGCCAAGTATGCTGATGACAGCACCTTGCTATGGCATAGTCGTTTAGGCCATATTAACAAGAAGCGCATTAAGCGGTTGCATGATCATGGACTGCTGGGATCATTCTCCTATGAGGAGATTGATACATGCAAAGCTTGTTTAATGGGTAAAATGACGAAGTCACCTTTTCCTCATAAAGGTCAAAGGGCTTCAGGTTTACTTGACCTTATACACAGTGATGTGTGTGGGCCATTTAGTAAACATACCAGAGGTGGCTATTCGTACTTCATTACCTTTACTGATGATTTCAGTAGATATGGGTATGTCTATCTGATGAGACATAAGAGTGAATCTTTTGACAAGTTCAAAGAGTTCAAAAATGAAGTACAGAATCAGCTAGGCCGAAATATCAAGGCACTTCGTTCTGATCGAGGTGGAGAATACTTGAGTCATGCGTTTACTGACTATCTAAAAGAGTGTGGGATTATCTCACAGCTCACTCCGCCAGGAACACCGCAATGGAATGGTGTGTCCGAGAGGAGGAACAGAACCTTACTGGATATGGTTCGTTCTATGATGAGTCAGGCTACTCTACCTTACTCCTTTTGGGGTTTTGCACTGGAAACAGCTGCAAAGGTACTAAACCGAGTGCCATCCAAGGCCGTTTCAAAGACTCCATATGAGTTATGGTATGGGAAACAGCCTAGCTTGACATTTATCAGGATCTGGGGTTGCGAGGCTTATGTCAAAAAGCTCGCCTCTGGGAAACTAGAGAGCAGATCTGAGAAATGTATCTTTGTCGGATACCCTAAGGAAACTAAGGGTTATTATTTCTACGATCTCAAAGAGAACAAGGTATTTGTTGCTCGGACGGCCATCTTTCTTGAGAAGGAATTTCTTCTGCAAGAGGCCAGTGGGAGAGAAATAAAGCTGGATGAGAATCCAGAGAAAGGGCAAAGTAGTCAAGCACAGTTGGATGAGCCTGAGCCAGTTGAGCAGGTTATTGAACAACCTGAGGCTCAGATATCACGGGAACCGCGAAGATCGGGAAGGATCCGTCATCAGCCTGAGCGCTATGACGGAGTCTACATCATTGATAATGATGAACCCCTCACTTATGCGGATGCGGTCAGTGGACCGGAGTCAGCTAGATGGCTTGAAGCTATGCGAGCCGAGATGGACTCCATGTCAGATAACCAAGTCTGGGATTTGGTTGATCCGCCTCCGGGAGTTATCCCTATAGGCTGTAAATGGATCTTCAAGAAGAAGATTGACATGGATGGTAACGTGGTTACCTATAAAGGCAGGCTAGTTGCGAAAGGTTTCAAACAAATCTACGGGATAGATTATGATGAAACTTTCTCTCCTGTAGCCATGTTTAAGTCTATTCGGATTCTTTTCGCGATAGCTGCATATTATGATTATGAGATCTGGCAAATGGATGTGAAGACCGCTTTCTTTAATGGAAATCTGGATGAGGATGTGTATATGACACAACCAGAAGGTTTCACTAATCCATCAGATCGTCATAAAATATGCAAGTTAAAGAAGTCCATTTATGGACTTAAACAAGCATCTAGAAGCTGGAATATTCGTTTTGATGAATCAATCTCTGAGTTTGGTTTCATCAAGAATGAAGATGACCCGTGTGTATATAAGAGGTTTAGTGGGAGCGTAATTACATTCCTAGTCCTCTACGTCGATGATATCTTAATCATTGGAAACGATATTCCTGAACAACATGCTGTTAAAGCATGGTTAGGAAAATGTTTTCAGATGAAAGATCTAGGAGAAGCAGCCTATGTATTAGGTGTGAAGATCTACAGGGATAGATCTAAGAGGCTTCTCGGGCTGTGCCAGAGTACTTACATCGATAAAGTCCTGGAGAGATTTCATTTAGAGAATTCTAAAAGAGGATATCTTCCAGTCAGACATGGTCTGAATCTTTCAAAGAGTCAGTGTCCACAAACACAGACTGAGAAAGATGAAATGGACAATACGCCTTATACTTCGGCTATTGGGTCCATTATGTATGCGATGTTGTGTACTCGCCCAGACGTCGCTTACGGGTTAAGCGTGACCAGTCGATTCCAAAGTAATCCAGGTTTGGCGCACTGGATTGCGGTCAAGAACATTTTAAAATATCTGCGGAGGACCAAAGATATGTTCTTGATATATGGTGGTCAGGAAGAACTCAGTATAGAAGGATATACTGACGCTTCGTTCCAGTCGGACCAGGATGATTTCCGATCGCAATCAGGCTATGTTTTTAGCTTGAATGGTGGAGCAGTGGTGTGGAAGAGTTTCAAACAGTCTACTGTTGCTGATTCCACAACAGAAGCCGAGTATGTTGCAGCCTCGGAAGCATCCAAGGAGGCAGTGTGGATTCGTAAGTTCATTCAGGAACTTGGTGTCGTTCCTTCGAGTGCAGATCCTTTGGTTATCTTCTGTGACAACACTGGAGCTATAGCACAAGCAAAGGAACCACGGTCGCACCAGAAGTCCAAGCACATACAGAGACGGTTTCACTTGATCCGGGAGATCATTGATCGTGGTGAGATCAAAATCTGCAAGGTTCATACAGATGACAATCTGGCTGACCCGCTTACCAAGCCTCTGGCGCAGCAGAAGCATGTGAAGCACTGTAATAATATGGGTTTGAGATTTTTCAACCATTAGATTAAGTGCAAGTGGGAGATTGTTGGGGTATGCCCTTAAGGCTAATGTTTGAGGCCTTGGGATTGTATCAGTATCATGTATAAACTCTTTTGTTTATAAAGGCAATGGTTATTATTCAGGTTGTTACATCATCTGCTGCAATGTGTGTTCTTCTGAATAATGTCTCAATGCTGTTCAGCTAGGCTGACATGCTATATGTCCTTAGTCGAGATATCTTGGTGAACATGAGACAGCCTTGATATGATTGAGACTAATATGTGTTCTAATCTTATAGGATGCTTCGAGCATGGAATAAGATGTAGACTCATGGGTACATTGGATGTACTGGACAGACCCTACTAGGATATTCAATTGCTTGTCACAATGTGAATAATCCTTGTTTGCAACAAGTGGCACATGTCCTCTGACTTGAGATCACTTGTGTTTCTAAATGATGATTGTCATTGTTTTGAGATAGTTCAATATCATTTGAGACATAATGGTTATAGACTATCTTGGATAATGATCATGAGTCAGGTTAGGGCACTAGTGATAGATACAGGATTGCCGTCTCCTTGTTTAAGGAGTGTGATGTTCTAAAGGGGCCCCCCTGAATGAGATGATTGAGAATAGTGTATGGCCATACCCTGATGACTATGTTCATCTGATCTAATCATGCTCATCATATTGGAGCTACAGGCTTGACATGCTTGTCCAATAAGAACATCCAGTGGCAAAGGAAACATGTATGCCTAGTGAAGTGGATTCACACTTGTGCTGTGGTTTGGGTGTAGTCTTGGAAGACTCTTTCCTTTATATCGGGAGACAGTGATGTGTTGCTAGATACCCCTCACTGATCGTGATAACGAAAGTTATCGTTACCGACATTTAAAGGAAACCCTCAGGGTCGCACAATTTGATGATATGGCTTACTTAAGTCAGATCGTGTGGACTGAATTGTTTGGGTTCAGTCTGAAGGGATTTGATCTCTGATTATAAGTGAGATCTGGTCTGATCATGTTTGATTGATTAGGGCTTGAGATCGGTAAGCTTCAATCGAGAGATTTGATGCTAGATCGGTGAGATCAAGAGCATCAAGAGATCAACGGTTAGATCTTGAACCTTTAGGGTTTATTGTGATCTAGACCATATGGCTTGGGTTAATTGGTCTTGGACCAAACCGACATTGAACCGGCTCATGAATGAGCGCATGGTTCATGGGAGATGAGTTAAGCGCTTGGTTCACTTAAGGGTGAACGCTTGAGCCTTGACTACTTTCCATTTTGGGAATTCGGTTTCCAAATGGATTGTATGTAACGCCTCCACATTAGTGTGGGAGGTTACTCTCTCGCCGAACTCTCTCTTGTGTAGGTTTCTCCATCTTTCGGTGGAGAGCGCTTGACGAAAAGAAGAGAAGGAAGTCTCGGCCAAGCTTGATCTCTCATCATCCTCACGCGACAAGGACCCTTTGAAGCACTTTGCTAGCACAAAGGATTCAAAGGAGCAAGCCATCTTCATTTGTTGTGTGCGTCACCTTTGGAGAAGGAGCACTTGCGTCTTTGCTTCCAAGGCACCATCCATTCGATGGCATTGGTATGATCTCCTTCTTGATCTATTCAATCTATCAAAGTTGATCATATGAGCATATAAGCGATTGTGTTGTTGAAACCCTAGCAAAACATGCATGCGCCCCCTAAATTAGGGTTTCATCTGCTTGCGCTCCCCCTTGAAGGGGACTCTTCACAATTAAAGATCATAATCGAGTTCAAAATTTTCATCATTATTAGATCAATATCAATATCAATAACAAAATCAAGATTGAAGGCCAAGTTTACAAACAAGATCAAAATCGAGTTTAAGATTAAGATTAAAAAGAAGATAAAGATGAATATCATAAGATGAAAATTGAAATCATGATTAAAATAAAAATCAACATCATGATCATGAACAAAATCAATATTAAATTAAGTTGCAAAATGATAAACATCAAATATGGATCATAATCAAGATCAACATCCTCATCATTAAAAGATCAAGATAAATATAAATAATAATATCAAGATTGAAAATCAATATTACCACAGAGATCAAAATCGAGTTTAAGATGAATATTAGGAGCAAGATAAAGATGATGATTATAAGATTAAAACTGAAATTTGAGATCAAAATGAAGATGAAGATAATTATCAAGAATAAGATCAATGTTGTAATTAACAATGAGAATAAGATTAATAACAATTAAAGATCATAATCGAGTTCAAAATTTTTATCATTATTAGATCAATATCAATATCAATAACAAAATCAAGATTGAAGGCCAAGTTTGCAAATAAGATCAAAATCGAGTTTACGATTAAGATTGAAGATAAAGATGAATATCATAAGATGAAAATTGAAATCATGATTCAAATCAAGATCAACATCATGATCATGAACAAAATCAACATTAAATTAAGTTGCAAAATGATAAACATCAACTATGGATCATAATCAAGATCAACATCCTCATCATTAAAAGATCAAGATAAATATAAATATTAATATCAAGATTAAAAATCAATATTACCACAGAGATCAAAATCGAGTTTAAGATGAATATTAGGAGCAAGATAAAGATGATGATTATAAGATAAAAACTAAAATCTGAGATCGAAACTGAGATCAAAATGAAGATGAAGATAATTATCAAGATTAAGATTAATGTTGTAAGTAAGAATTAGAATAAGATTAATAACAATTAAAGATCATAATCGAGTTGAAAATTTTTCATCATTATTAGATCAATATCAATATCAATAACAATATCAAGATTGAAAACCAAGTTTACAAACAATATCAAAAACGAGTTTAAGATTAAGATTAAAAAGAAGATAAAAATGAATACCATAAGATAAAGTTTAAAATCTTGATTAAAATGAATGAACATCATAATCATGAACAAAATCAATATTAAATTATGATTGCAAAACGATAAACATCAAATATGGATCATAATCAAGATCAACATCCTCATCATTAAAAGATCAAGATAAATATAAATATTAATATCAAGATTGAAAATTTAAGATGAATATTACCACAGAGATAAAAATCGAGTTTAAGATGAATATTAGGAGCAAGATAAAGATGAAGATTTTAAGATTAAAACTGAAATATGAGATCAAAACTGAGATCAAAATAAAGATGAAGATAATTATCAAGAATAAGATCAATGTTGTAATTAAGAATGAGAATAAGATTAAAAACAATTAAAGATCATAATCGAGTTCAAAATTTTCATCATTATTAGATCAATATCAATATCAATAACAAAATCAAGATTGAAGGCCAAGCTTACAAACAAGATCAAATCGAGTTTACGATTAAGATTAAAAAGAAGATAAAGATGAATATCATAAGATGAAAATTGAAATCATGATTAAAATCAAGATCAACATCATGATCATTAACAAAATCAATATTAAATTAAGTTGCAAAATGATAAACATCAACTATGGATCATAATCAAGAACAACATCCTCATCATTAAAAGATCAAGATAAATATAAATATTAATATCAAGATTGATAATCAATATTACCACAGAGATCAAAATCGAGTTTAAGATGAATATTAGGAGCAAGATAAAGATGATGATTATAAGATAAAAACTAAAATCTGAGATCGAAACTGAGATCAAAATGAAGATGAAGATAATTATCGAGATTAAGATCAATGTTGTAATTAAGAATTAGAATAAGATTAATAACAATTAAAGATCGTAATCGCGTTTAAAATTTTCATCATTATTAGATCAATATCAATATCAATAACAAAATCAACATTGAAGGCCAAGTTTACAAACAAGATCAAAATCGAGTTTACGATTAAGATTAAAAAGAAGATAAAGATGAATATCATAAGATGAAAATTGAAATCATGATTAAAATCAAGATCAACATCATGATCATTAACAAAATTTTTATTAAATTAAGTTGCAAAATGATAAACATCAACTATGGATCATAATCAAGATCAACATCCTCATCATTAAAAGATCAAGATAAATATAAATAATAATATCAAGATTGAAAATCAATATTACCACAGAGATCAAAATCGAGTTTAAGATGAATATTAGGAGCAAAATAAAGATGATGATTATAAGATTAAAACTGAAATTTGAGATCAAAACTAAGATCAAAATGAAGATGAAGATAATTATCAAGAATAAGATCAATGTTGTAATTAACAATGAGAATAAGATTAATAACAATTAAAGATCATAATCGAGTTCAAAATTTTTATCATTATTAGATCAATATCAATATCAATAACAAAATCAAGATTGAAGGCCAAGTTTACAAACAAGATCAAAATCGAGTTTACGATTAAGATTGAAGATAAAGATGAATATCATAAGATGAAAATTGAAATCATGATTCAAATCAAGATCAACATCATGATCATGAACAAAATCAACATTAAATTAAGTTGCAAAATGATAAACATCAACTATGGATCATAATCAAGATCAACATCCTCATCATTAAAAGATCAAGATAAATATAAATATTAATATCAAGATTAAAAATCAATATTACCACAGAGATCAAAATCGAGTTTAAGATGAATATTAGGAGCAAGATAAAGATGATGATTATAAGATAAAAACTAAAATCTGAGATCGAAACTGAGATCAAAATGAAGATGAAGATAATTGTCAAGATTAAGATTAATGTTGTAATTAAGAATTAGAATAAGATTAATAACAATTAAAGATCATAATCGAGTTGAAAATTTTTCATCATTATTAGATCAATATCAATATCAATAACAATATCAAGATTGAAAACCAAGTTTACAAACAATATCAAAAACGAGTTTAAGATTAAGATTAAAAAGAAGATAAAAATGAATACCATAAGATAAAGTTTAAAATCTTGATTAAAATGAATGAACATCATAATCATGAACAAAATCAATATTAAATTATGATTGCAAAACGATAAACATCAAATATGGATCATAATCAAGATCAACATCCTCATCATTAAAAGATCAAGATAAATATAAATATTAATATCAAGATTGAAAATTTAAGATGAATATTACCACAGAGATAAAAATCGAGTTTAAGATGAATATTAGGAGCAAGATAAAGATGAAGATTTTAAGATTAAAACTGAAATATGAGATTAAAACTGAGATCAAAATAAAGATGAAGATAATTATCAAGAATAAGATCAATGTTGTAATTAAGAATGAGAATAAGATTAAAAACACTTAAAGATCATAATCGAGTTCAAAATTTTCATCATTATTAGATCAATATCAATATCAATAACAAAATCAAGATTGAAGGCCAAGTTTACAAACAAGATCAAAATCGAGTTTACGATTAAGATTAAAAAGAAGATAAAGATGAATATCATAAGATGAAAATTGAAATCATGATTAAAATCAAGATCAACATCATGATCATGAACAAAATTAATATTAAATTAAGTTGCAAAATGATAAACATCAACTATGGATCATAATCAAGATCAACATCCTCATCATTAAAAGATCAAGATAAATATAAATATTAATATCAAGATTGATAATCAATATTACCACAGAGATCAAAATCGAGTTTAAGATGAATATTAGGAGCAAGATAAAGATGATGATTATGAGATAAAAACTAAAATCTGAGATCGAAACTGAGATCAAAATGAAGATGAAGATAATTATCAAGATTAAGATCAATGTTGTAATTAACAATGAGAATAAGATTAATAACAATTAAAGATCATAATCGAGTTCAAAATTTTTATCATTATTATATCAATATCAATATCAATAACAAAATCAAGATTGAAGGCCAAGTTTACAAACAAGATCAAAATCGAGTTTACGATTAAGATTGAAGATAAAGATGAATATCATAAGATGAAAATTGAAATCATGATTCAAATCAAGATCAACATCATGATCATGAACAAAATCAATATTAAATTAAATTGCAAAATGATAAACATCAACTATGGATCATAATCAAGATCAACATCCTCATCATTAAAAGATCAAGATAAATATAAATATTAATATCAAGATTGATAATCAATATTACCACAGAGATCAAAATCGAGTTTAAGATGAATATTAGGAGCAAGATAAAGATGATGATTATAGGATAAAAACTAAAATCTGAGATCGAAACTGAGATCAAAATGAAGATGAAGATAATTATCAAGATTAAGATCAATGTTGTAATTAAGAATTAGAATAAGATTAATAACAATTAAAGATCATAATCGAGTTTAAAATTTTCATCATTATTAGATAAATATCAATATCAATAACAATATCAAGATTGAAGACCAAGTCTACAAACAAGATCAAAATCGAGTTTAAGATTAAGATTAAAAAGAAGATAAAGATGAATATCATAAGATGAAAATTGAAATCATGATTAAAATCAATATCAACATCATGATCATGAACAAAATCAATATTAAATTAAGTAACAAAATGATAAACATCAAATATGGATCATAATCAAGATCAACATCCTCATCATTAAAAGATCAAGATAAATATAAATATTAATATCAAGATTGATAATCAATATTACCACAGAGATCAAAATCGAGTTTAAGATGAATATTAGGAGCAAGATAAAGAAGAAGATTTTAAGATTAAAACTGAAATATGAGATCAAAACTGAGATCAAAATAAAGATGAAGATAATTATCAAGAATAAGATCAATGTTGTAATTAAGAATGAGAATAAGATTAAAAACAATTAAAGATCATAATCGAGTTCAAAATTTTCATCATTATTAGATCAATATCAATATCAATAACAAAATCAAGATTGAAGGCCAAGTTTACAAACAAGATCAAAATCGAGTTTACGATTAAGATTAAAAAGAAGATAAAGATGAATATCATAAGATGAAAATTGAAATCATGATTAAAATCAAGATCAACATCATGATCATGAACAAAATCAATATTAAATTAAGTTGCAAAATGATAAACATCAACTATGGATCATAATCAAGATCAACATCCTCATCATTAAAAGATCAAGATAAATATAAATATTAATATCAAGATTGATAATCAATATTACCACAGAGATCAAAATCGAGTTTAAGATGAATATTAGGAGCAAGATAAAGATGATGATTATAAGATAAAAACTAAAATCTGAGATCGAAACTGAGATCAAAATGAAGATGAAGATAATTATCAAGATTAAGATCAATGTTGTAATTAAGAATTAGAATAAGATTAATAACAATTAAAGATCATAATCGAGTTTAAAATTTTCATCATTATTAGATCAATATCAATATCAATAACAAAATCAAGATTGAAGGCCAAGCTTACAAACAAGATCAAAATCGAGTTTACGATTAAGATTAAAAAGAAGATAAAGATGAATATCATAAGATGAAAATTGAAATCATGATTAAAATCAAGATCAACATCATGATCATTAACAAAATCAATATTAAATTAAGTTGCAAAATGATAAAAATCAACTATGGATCATAATCAAGAACAACATCCTCATCATTAAAAGATCAAGATAAATATAAATATTAATATCAAGATTGATAATCAATATTACCACAGAGATCAAAATCGAGTTTAAGATAAATATTAGGAGCAAGATAAAGATGATGATTATAAGATAAAAACTAAAATCTGAGATCGAAACTGAGATCAAAATGAAGATGATGATAATTATCAAGATTAAGATCAATGTTGTAATTAAGAATTAGAATAAGATTAATAACAATTAAAGATCATAATCGAGTTTAAAATTTTCATCATTATTAGATCAATATCAATATCAATAACAAAATCAAGATTGAAAGCCAAGTTTACAAACAAGATCAAAATCGAGTTTACGATTAAAATTAAAAAGAAGATAAAGATGAATATCATAAGATGAAAATTGAAATCATGATTAAAATCAAGATCAACATCATGATCATTAACAAAATCAATATTAAATTAAGTTGCAAAATGATAAACATCAACTATGGATCATAATCAAGATCAACATCCTCATCATTAAAAGATCAAGATAAATATAAATATTAATATCAAGATTGATAATCAATATTACCACAGAGATCAAAATCGAGTTTAAGATGAATATTAGGAGCAAGATAAAGATGATGATTATAAGATAAAAACTAAAATCTGAGATCGAAACTGAGATCAAAATGAAGATGAAGATAATTATCAAGAATAAGATCAATGTTGTAATTAACAATGAGAATAAAATTAATAACAATTAAAGATCATAATCGAGTTCAAAATTTTTATCATTATTATATCAATATCAATATCAATAACAAAATCAAGATTGAAGGCCAAGTTTACAAACAAGATCAAAATCGAGTTTACGATTAAGATTGAAGATAAAGATGAATATCATAAGATGAAAATTGAAATCATGATTCAAATCAAGATCAACATCATGATCATGAACAAAATCAATATTAAATTAAGTTGCAAAATGATAAACATCAACTATGGATCATAATCAAGATCAACATCCTCATCATTAAAAGATCAAGATAAATATAAATATTAATATCAAGATTGATAATCAATATTACCACAGAGATCAAAATCGAGTTTAAGATGAATATTAGGAGCAAGATAAAGATGATGATTATAGGATAAAAACTAAAATCTGAGATCGAAACTGAGATCAAAATGAAGATGAAGATAATTATCAAGATTAAGATCAATGTTGTAATTAAGAATTAGAATAAGATTAATAACAATTAAAGATCATAATCGAGTTTAAAATTTTCATCATTATTAGATCAATATCAATATCAATAACAAAATCAAGATTGAAGGCCAAGCTTACAAACAAGATCAAAATCGAGTTTACGATTAAGATTAAAAAGAAGATAAAGATGAATATCATAAGATGAAAATTGAAATCATGATTAAAATCAAGATCAACATCATGATCATTAACAAAATCAATATTAAATTAAGTTGCAAAATGATAAATATCAACTATGGATCATAATCAAGATCAACATCCACATCATTAAAAGATCAAGATAAATATAAATATTAATATCAAGATTGATAATCAATATTACCACAGAGATCAAAATCGAGTTTAAGATGAATACTAGGAGCAAGATAAAGATGATGATTATAAGATAAAAACTAAAATCTGAGATCGAAACTGAGATCAAAATGAAGATGAAGATAATTATCAAGATTAAGATCAATGTTGTAATTAAGAATTAGAATAAGATTAATAACAATTAAAGATCATAATCGAGTTTAAAATTTTCATCATTATTAGATCAATATCAATATCAATAACAAAATCAAGATTGAAGGCCAAGCTTACAAACAAGATCAAAATCGAGTTTACGATTAAGATTAAAAAGATGATAAAGATGAATATCATAAGATGAAAATTGAAATCATGATTAAAATCAAGATCAACATCATGATCATTAACAAAATCAATATTAAATTAAGTTGCAAAATGATAAACATCAACTATGGATCATAATCAAGAACAACATCCTCATCATTAAAAGATCAAGATAAATATAAATATTAATATCAAGATTGATAATCAATATTACCACAGAGATCAAAATCGAGTTTAAGATGAATATTAGGAGCAAGATAAAGATGATGATTATAAGATAAAAACTAAAATCTGAGATCGAAACTGAGATCAAAATGAAGATGATGATAATTATCAAGATTAAGATCAATGTTGTAATTAAGAATTTGAATAAGATTAATAACAATTAAAGATCGTAATCTAGTTTAAAATTTTCATCATTATTAGATCAATATCAATATCAATAACAAAATCAAGATTGAAGGCCAAGTTTACAAACAAGATCAAAATCGAGTTTACGATTAAGATTAAAAAGAAGATAAAGATGAATATCAAAAGAGGAAAATTGAAATCATGATTAAAATCAAGATCAACATCATGATCATTAACAAAATCAATATTAAATTAAGTTGCAAAATGATAAACATCAACTATGGATCATAATCAAGATCAACATCCTCATCATTAAAAGATCAAGATAAATATAAATATTAATATCAAGATTGATAATCAATATTACCACAGAGATCAAAATCGAGTTTAAGATGAATATTAGGAGCAAGATAAAGATGATGATTATAAGATAAAAACTAAAATCTGAGATCGAAACTGAGATCAAAATGAAGATGAAGATAATTATCAAGATTAAGATCAATGTTGTAATTAAGAATTAGAATAAGATTAATAACAATTAAAGATCATAATCGAGTTTAAAATTTTCATCATTATTAGATAAATATCAATATCAATAACAATATCAAGATTGAAGACCAAGTCTACAAACAAGATCAAAATCGAGTTTAAGATTAAGATTAAAAAGAAGATAAAGATGAATATCATAAGATGAAAATTGAAATCATGATTAAAATCAAAATCAACATCATGATCATGAACAAAATCAATATTAAATTAAGTAACAAAATGATAAACATCAAATATGGATCATAATCAAGATCAACATCCTCATCATTAAAAGATCAAGATAAATATAAATATTAATATCAAGATTGATAATCAATATTACCACAGAGATCAAAATCGAGTTTAAGATGAATATTAGGAGCAAGATAAAGATGAAGATTTTAAGATTAAAACTGAAATATGAGATCAAAACTGAGATCAAAATAAAGATGAAGATAATTATCAAGAATAAGATCAATGTTGTAATTAAGAATGAGAATAAGATTAAAAACACTTAAAGATGATAATCGAGTTCAAAATTTTCATCATTATTAGATCAATATCAATATCAATAACAAAATCAAGATTGAAGGCCAAGTTTACAAACAAGATCAAAATCGAGTTTACGATTAAGATTAAAAAGAAGATAAAGATGAATATCATAAGATGAAAATTGAAATCATGATTAAAATCAAGATCAACATCATGATCATGAACAAAATTAATATTAAATTAAGTTGCAAAATGATAAACATCAACTATGGATCATAATCAAGATCAACATCCTCATCATTAAAAGATCAAGATAAATATAAATATTAATATCAAGATTGATAATCAATATTACCACAGAGATCAAAATCGAGTTTAAGATGAATATTAGGAGCAAGATAAAGATGATGATTATAAGATAAAAACTAAAATCTGAGATCGAAACTGAGATCAAAATGAAGATGAAGATAATTATCAAGATTAAGATCAATGTTGTAATTAAGAATTAGAATAAGATTAATAACAATTAAAGATCATAAATAAGTTTAAAATTTTCATCATTATTAGATCAATATCAATATCAATAACAAAATCAAGATTGAAGGCCAAGCTTACAAACAAGATCAAAATCGAGTTTACGATTAAGATTAAAAAGATGATAAAGATGAATATCATAAGATGAAAATTGAAATCATGATTAAAATCAAGATCAACATCATGATCATTAACAAAATCAATATTAAATTAAGTTGCAAAATGATAAACATCAACTATGGATCATAATCAAGAACAACATCCTCAACATTAAAAGATCAAGATAAATATAAATATTAATATCAAGATTGATAATCAATATTACCACAGAGATCAAAATCGAGTTTAAGATGAATATTAGGAGCAAGATAAAGATGATGATTATAAGATAAAAACTAAAATCTGAGATCGAAACTGAGATCAAAATGAAGATGATGATAATTATCAAGATTAAGATCAATGTTGTAATTAAGAATTAGAATAAGATTAATAACAATTAAAGATCGTAATCTAGTTTAAAATTTTCATCATTATTAGATCAATATCAATATCAATAACAAAATCAAGATTGAAGGCCAAGTTTACAAACAAGATCAAAATCGAGTTTACGATTAAAATTAAAAAGAAGATAAAGATGAATATCAAAAGATGAAAATTGAAATCATGATTAAAATCAAGATCAACATCATGATCATGAACAAAATCAATATTAAATTAAGTTGCAAAATGATAAACATCAACTATGGATCATAATCAAGATCAACATCCTCATCATTAAAAGATCAAGATAAATATAAATATTAATATCAAGATTGATAATCAATATTACCACAGAGATCAAAATCGAGTTTAAGATGAATATTAGGAGCAAGATAAAGATGATGATTATAAGATAAAAACTAAAATCTGAGATCGAAACTGAGATCAAAATGAAGATGAAGATAATTATCAAGATTAAGATCAATGTTGTAATTAAGAATTAGAATAAGATTAATAACAATTAAAGATCATAATCGAGTTTAAAATTTTCATCATTATTAGATAAATATCAATATCAATAACAATATCAAGATTGAAGACCAAGTCTACAAACAAGATCAAAATCGAGTTTAAGATTAAGATTAAAAAGAAGATAAAGATGAATATCATAAGATGAAAATTGAAATCATGATTAAAATCAAGATCAACATCATGATCATTAACAAAATCAATATTAAATTAAGTTGCAAAATGATAAAAATCAACTATGGATCATAATCAAGAACAACATCCTCATCATTAAAAGATAAAGATAAATATAAATATTAATATCAAGATTGATAATCAATATTACCACAGAGATCAAAATCGAGTTTAAGATAAATATTAGGAGCAAGATAAAGATGATGATTATAAGATAAAAACTAAAATCTGAGATCGAAACAGAGATCAAAATGAAGATGATGACAATTATCAAGATTAAGATCAATGTTGTAATTAAGAATTAGAATAAGATTAATAACAATTAAAGATCATAATCGAGTTTAAAATTTTCATCATTATTAGATCAATATCAATATCAATAACAAAATCAAGATTGAAAGCCAAGTTTACAAACAAGATCAAAATCGAGTTTACGATTAAGATTAAAAAGAAGATAAAGATGAATATCATAAGATGAAAATTGAAATCATGATTAAAATCAAGATCAACATCATGATCATTAACAAAATCAATATTAAATTAAGTTGCAAAATGATAAAAATCAACTATGGATCATAATCAAGAACAACATCCTCATCATTAAAAGATAAAGATAAATATAAATATTAATATCAAGATTGATAATCAATATTACCACAGAGATCAAAATCGAGTTTAAGATAAATATTAGGAGCAAGATAAAGATGATGATTATAAGATAAAAACTAAAATCTGAGATCGAAACAGAGATCAAAATGAAGATGATGATAATTATCAAGATTAAGATCAATGTTGTAATTAAGAATTAGAATAAGATTAATAACAATTAAAGATCATAATCGAGTTTAAAATTTTCATCATTATTAGATCAATATCAATATCAATAACAAAATCAAGATTGAAAGCCAAGTTTACAAACAAGATCAAAATCGAGTTTACGATTAAGATTAAAAAGAAGATAAAGATGAATATCATAAGATGAAAATTGAAATCATGATTAAAATCAAGATCAACATCATGATCATTAACAAAATCAATATTAAATTAAGTTGCAAAATGATAAAAATCAACTATGGATCATAATCAAGAACAACATCCTCATCATTAAAAGATAAAGATAAATATAAATATTAATATCAAGATTGATAATCAATATTACCACAGAGATCAAAATCGAGTTTAAGATAAATATTAGGAGCAAGATAAAGATGATGATTATAAGATAAAAACTAAAATCTGAGATCGAAACAGAGATCAAAATGAAGATGATGACAATTATCAAGATTAAGATCAATGTTGTAATTAAGAATTAGAATAAGATTAATAACAATTAAAGATCATAATCGAGTTTAAAATTTTCATCATTATTAGATCAATATCAATATCAATAACAAAATCAAGATTGAAGGCCAAGCTTACAAACAAGATCAAAATCGAGTTTACGATTAAGATTAAAAAGAAGATAAAGATGAATATCATAAGATGAAAATTGAAATCATGATTAAAATCAAGATCAACATCATGATCATTAACAAAATCAATATTAAATTAAGTTGCAAAATGATAAAAATCAACTATGGATCATAATCAAGAACAACATCCTCATCATTAAAAGATAAAGATAAATATAAATATTAATATCAAGATTGATAATCAATATTACCACAGAGATCAAAATCGAGTTTAAGATAAATATTAGGAGCAAGATAAAGATGATGATTATAAGATAAAAACTAAAATCTGAGATCGAAACAGAGATCAAAATGAAGATGATGACAATTATCAAGATTAAGATCAATGTTGTAATTAAGAATTAGAATAAGATTAATAACAATTAAAGATCATAATCGAGTTTAAAATTTTCATCATTATTAGATCAATATCAATATCAATAACAAAATCAAGATTGAAAGCCAAGTTTACAAACAAGATCAAAATCGAGTTTACGATTAAGATTAAAAAGAAGATAAAGATGAATATCATAAGATGAAAATTGAAATCATGATTAAAATCAAGATCAACATCATGATCATTAACAAAATCAATATTAAATTAAGTTGCAAAATGATAAAAATCAACTATGGATCATAATCAAGAACAACATCCTCATCATTAAAAGATAAAGATAAATATAAATATTAATATCAAGATTGATAATCAATATTACCACAGAGATCAAAATCGAGTTTAAGATAAATATTAGGAGCAAGATAAAGATGATGATTATAAGATAAAAACTAAAATCTGAGATCGAAACAGAGATCAAAATGAAGATGATGATAATTATCAAGATTAAGATCAATGTTGTAATTAAGAATTAGAATAAGATTAATAACAATTAAAGATCATAATCGAGTTTAAAATTTTCATCATTATTAGATCAATATCAATATCAATAACAAAATCAAGATTGAAAGCCAAGTTTACAAACAAGATCAAAATCGAGTTTACGATTAAAATTAAAAAGAAGATAAAGATGAATATCATAAGATGAAAATTGAAATCATGATTAAAATCAAGATCAACATCATGATCATTAACAAAATCAATATTAAATTAAGTTGCAAAATGATAAACATCAACTATGGATCATAATCAAGATCAACATCCTCATCATTAAAAGATCAAGACAAATATAAATATTAATATCAAGATTGATAATCAATATTACCACAGAGATCAAAATCGAGTTTAAGATGAATATTAGGAGCAAGATAAAGATGATGATTATAAGATAAAAACTAAAATCTGAGATCGAAACTGAGATCAAAATGAAGATGATGATAATTATCAAGATTAAGATCAATGTTGTAATTAAGAATTAGAATAAGATTAATAACAATTAAAGATCATAATCGAGTTTAAAATTTTCATCATTATTAGATCAATATCAATATCAATAACAAAATCAAGATTGAAAGCCAAGTTTACAAACAAGATCAAAATCGAGTTTACGATTAAAATTAAAAAGAAGATAAAGATGAATATCATAAGATGAAAATTGAAATCATGATTAAAAATCAAGATCAACATCATGATCATGAACAAAATCAATATTAAATTAAGTTGCAAAATGATAAACATCAACTATGGATCATAATCAAGATCAACATCCTCATCATTAAAAGATCAAGATAAATATAAATATTAATATCAAGATTGATAATCAATAGTACCACAGAGATCAAAATCGAGTTTAAGATGAATATTAGGAGCAAGTTAAAGATGATGATTATAAGATAAAAACTAAAATCTAAGATCGAAACTGAGATCAAAATGAAGATGAAGATAATTATCAAGATTAAGATCAATGTTGTAATTAAGAATTAGAATAAGATTAATAACAATTAAAGATCATAATCGAGTTTAAAATTTTCATCATTATTAGATCAATATCAATATCAATAACAAAATCAAGATTGAAAGCCAAGTTTACAAACAAGATCAAAATCGAGTTTACGATTAAGATTAAAAAAAAGATAAAGATGAATATCATAAGATGAAAATTAAAATCATGATTAAAATCAAGATCAACATCATGATCATTAACAAAATCAATATTAAATTAAGTTGCAAAATGATAAAAATCAACTATGGATCATAATCAAGAACAACATCCTCATCATTAAAAGATAAAGATAAATATAAATATTAATATCAAGATTGATAATCAATATTACCACAGAGATCAAAATCGAGTTTAAGATAAATATTAGGAGCAAGATAAAGATGATGATTATAAGATAAAAACTAAAATCTGAGATCGAAACAGAGATCAAAATGAAGATGATGATAATTATCAAGATTAAGATCAATGTTGTAATTAAGAATTAGAATAAGATTAATAACAATTAAAGATCATAATCGAGTTTAAAATTTTCATCATTATTAGATCAATATCAATATCAATAACAAAATCAAGATTGAAAGCCAAGTTTACAAACAAGATCAAAATCGAGTTTACGATTAAAATTAAAAAGAAGATAAAGATGAATATCATAAGATGAAAATTGAAATCATGATTAAAATCAAGATCAACATCATGATCATTAACAAAATCAATATTAAATTAAGTTGCAAAATGATAAACATCAACTATGGATCATAATCAAGATCAACATCCTCATCATTAAAAGATCAAGACAAATATAAATATTAATATCAAGATTGATAATCAATATTACCACAGAGATCAAAATCGAGTTTAAGATGAATATTAGGAGCAAGATAAAGATGATGATTATAAGATAAAAACTAAAATCTGAGATCGAAACTGAGATCAAAATGAAGATGATGATAATTATCAAGATTAAGATCAATGTTGTAATTAAGAATTAGAATAAGATTAATAACAATTAAAGATCATAATCGAGTTTAAAATTTTCATCATTATTAGATCAATATCAATATCAATAACAAAATCAAGATTGAAAGCCAAGTTTACAAACAAGATCAAAATCGAGTTTACGATTAAAATTAAAAAGAAGATAAAGATGAATATCATAAGATGAAAATTGAAATCATGATTAAAAATCAAGATCAACATCATGATCATGAACAAAATCAATATTAAATTAAGTTGCAAAATGATAAACATCAACTATGGATCATAATCAAGATCAACATCCTCATCATTAAAAGATCAAGATAAATATAAATATTAATATCAAGATTGATAATCAATAGTACCACAGAGATCAAAATCGAGTTTAAGATGAATATTAGGAGCAAGTTAAAGATGATGATTATAAGATAAAAACTAAAATCTAAGATCGAAACTGAGATCAAAATGAAGATGAAGATAATTATCAAGATTAAGATCAATGTTGTAATTAAGAATTAGAATAAGATTAATAACAATTAAAGATCATAATCGAGTTTAAAATTTTCATCATTATTAGATCAATATCAATATCAATAACAAAATCAAGATTGAAGGCCAAGCTTACAAACAAGATCAAAATCGAGTTTACGATTAAGATTAAAAAGAAGATAAAGATGAATATCATAAGATGAAAATTGAAATCATGATTAAAATCAAGATCAACATCATGATCATTAACAAAATCAATATTAAATTAAGTTGCAAAATGATAAACATCAACTATGGATCATAATCAAGAACAACATCCTCAACATTAAAAGATCAAGATAAATATAAATATTAATATCAAGATTGATAATCAATATTACCACAGAGATCAAAATCGAGTTTAAGATGAATATTAGGAGCAAGATAAAGATGATGATTATAAGATAAAAACTAAAATCTGAGATCGAAACTGAGATCAAAATGAAGATGATGATAATTATCAAGATTAAGATCAATGTTGTAATTAAGAATTAGAATAAGATTAATAACAATTAAAGATCATAATCGTGTTTAAAATTTTCATCATTATTAGATCAATATCAATATCAATAACAAAATCAAGATTGAAGGCCAAGCTTACAAACAAGATCAAAATCGAGTTTACGATTAAGATTAAAAAGAAGATAAAGATGAATATCATAAGATGAAAATTGAAATCATGATTAAAATCAAGATCAACATCATGATCATTAACAAAATCAATATTAAATTAAGTTGCAAAATGATAAAAATCAACTATGGATCATAATCAAGAACAACATCCTCATCATTAAAAGATAAAGATAAATATAAATATTAATATCAAGATTGATAATCAATATTACCACAGAGATCAAAATCGAGTTTAAGATAAATATTAGGAGCAAGATAAAGATGATGATTATAAGATAAAAACTAAAATCTGAGATCGAAACAGAGATCAAAATGAAGATGATGACAATTATCAAGATTAAGATCAATGTTGTAATTAAGAATTAGAATAAGATTAATAACAATTAAAGATCATAATCGAGTTTAAAATTTTCATCATTATTAGATCAATATCAATATCAATAACAAAATCAAGATTGAAAGCCAAGTTTACAAACAAGATCAAAATCGAGTTTACGATTAAGATTAAAAAGAAGATAAAGATGAATATCATAAGATGAAAATTGAAATCATGATTAAAATCAAGATCAACATCATGATCATTAACAAAATCAATATTAAATTAAGTTGCAAAATGATAAAAATCAACTATGGATCATAATCAAGAACAACATCCTCATCATTAAAAGATAAAGATAAATATAAATATTAATATCAAGATTGATAATCAATATTACCACAGAGATCAAAATCGAGTTTAAGATAAATATTAGGAGCAAGATAAAGATGATGATTATAAGATAAAAACTAAAATCTGAGATCGAAACAGAGATCAAAATGAAGATGATGATAATTATCAAGATTAAGATCAATGTTGTAATTAAGAATTAGAATAAGATTAATAACAATTAAAGATCATAATCGAGTTTAAAATTTTCATCATTATTAGATCAATATCAATATCAATAACAAAATCAAGATTGAAAGCCAAGTTTACAAACAAGATCAAAATCGAGTTTACGATTAAAATTAAAAAGAAGATAAAGATGAATATCATAAGATGAAAATTGAAATCATGATTAAAATCAAGATCAACATCATGATCATTAACAAAATCAATATTAAATTAAGTTGCAAAATGATAAACATCAACTATGGATCATAATCAAGATCAACATCCTCATCATTAAAAGATCAAGACAAATATAAATATTAATATCAAGATTGATAATCAATATTACCACAGAGATCAAAATCGAGTTTAAGATGAATACTAGGAGCAAGTTAAAGATGATGATTATAAGATAAAAACTAAAATCTAAGATCGAAACTGAGATCAAAATGAAGATGAAGATAATTATCAAGATTAAGATCAATGTTGTAATTAAGAATTAGAATAAGATTAATAACAATTAAAGATCATAATCGAGTTTAAAATTTTCATCATTATTAGATCAATATCAATATCAATAACAAAATCAAGATTGAAAGCCAAGTTTACAAACAAGATCAAAATCGAGTTTACGATTAAGATTAAAAAAAAGATAAAGATGAATATCATAAGATGAAAATTGAAATCATGATTAAAATCAAGATCAACATCATGATCATTAACAAAATCAATATTAAATTAAGTTGCAAAATGATAAAAATCAACTATGGATCATAATCAAGAACAACATCCTCATCATTAAAAGATAAAGATAAATATAAATATTAATATCAAGATTGATAATCAATATTACCACAGAGATCAAAATCGAGTTTAAGATAAATATTAGGAGCAAGATAAAGATGATGATTATAAGATAAAAACTAAAATCTGAGATCGAAACAGAGATCAAAATGAAGATGATGACAATTATCAAGATTAAGATCAATGTTGTAATTAAGAATTAGAATAAGATTAATAACAATTAAAGATCATAATCGAGTTTAAAATTTTCATCATTATTAGATCAATATCAATATCAATAACAAAATCAAGATTGAAAGCCAAGTTTACAAACAAGATCAAAATCGAGTTTACGATTAAGATTAAAAAGAAGATAAAGATGAATATCATAAGATGAAAATTGAAATCATGATTAAAATCAAGATCAACATCATGATCATTAACAAAATCAATATTAAATTAAGTTGCAAAATGATAAAAATCAACTATGGATCATAATCAAGAACAACATCCTCATCATTAAAAGATAAAGATAAATATAAATATTAATATCAAGATTGATAATCAATATTACCACAGAGATCAAAATCGAGTTTAAGATAAATATTAGGAGCAAGATAAAGATGATGATTATAAGATAAAAACTAAAATCTGAGATCGAAACAGAGATCAAAATGAAGATGATGATAATTATCAAGATTAAGATCAATGTTGTAATTAAGAATTAGAATAAGATTAATAACAATTAAAGATCATAATCGAGTTTAAAATTTTCATCATTATTAGATCAATATCAATATCAATAACAAAATCAAGATTGAAAGCCAAGTTTACAAACAAGATCAAAATCGAGTTTACGATTAAAATTAAAAAGAAGATAAAGATGAATATCATAAGATGAAAATTGAAATCATGATTAAAATCAAGATCAACATCATGATCATTAACAAAATCAATATTAAATTAAGTTGCAAAATGATAAACATCAACTATGGATCATAATCAAGATCAACATCCTCATCATTAAAAGATCAAGACAAATATAAATATTAATATCAAGATTGATAATCAATATTACCACAGAGATCAAAATCGAGTTTAAGATGAATACTAGGAGCAAGATAAAGATGATGATTATAAGATAAAAACTAAAATCTGAGATCGAAACTGAGATCAAAATGAAGATGAAGATAATTATCAAGATTAAGATCAATGTTGTAATTAAGAATTAGAATAAGATTAATAACAATTAAAGATCATAATCGAGTTTAAAATTTTCATCATTATTAGATCAATATCAATATCAATAACAAAATCAAGATTGAAGGCCAAGCTTACAAACAAGATCAAAATCGAGTTTACGATTAAGATTAAAAAGAAGATAAAGATGAATATCATAAGATGAAAATTGAAATCATGATTAAAATCAAGATCAACATCATGATCATTAACAAAATCAATATTAAATTAAGTTGCAAAATGATAAAAATCAACTATGGATCATAATCAAGAACAACATCCTCATCATTAAAAGATAAAGATAAATATAAATATTAATATCAAGATTGATAATCAATATTACCACAGAGATCAAAATCGAGTTTAAGATAAATATTAGGAGCAAGATAAAGATGATGATTATAAGATAAAAACTAAAATCTGAGATCGAAACAGAGATCAAAATGAAGATGATGACAATTATCAAGATTAAGATCAATGTTGTAATTAAGAATTAGAATAAGATTAATAACAATTAAAGATCATAATCGAGTTTAAAATTTTCATCATTATTAGATCAATATCAATATCAATAACAAAATCAAGATTGAAAGCCAAGTTTACAAACAAGATCAAAATCGAGTTTACGATTAAGATTAAAAAGAAGATAAAGATGAATATCATAAGATGAAAATTGAAATCATGATTAAAATCAAGATCAACATCATGATCATTAACAAAATCAATATTAAATTAAGTTGCAAAATGATAAAAATCAACTATGGATCATAATCAAGAACAACATCCTCATCATTAAAAGATAAAGATAAATATAAATATTAATATCAAGATTGATAATCAATATTACCACAGAGATCAAAATCGAGTTTAAGATAAATATTAGGAGCAAGATAAAGATGATGATTATAAGATAAAAACTAAAATCTGAGATCGAAACAGAGATCAAAATGAAGATGATGATAATTATCAAGATTAAGATCAATGTTGTAATTAAGAATTAGAATAAGATTAATAACAATTAAAGATCATAATCGAGTTTAAAATTTTCATCATTATTAGATCAATATCAATATCAATAACAAAATCAAGATTGAAAGCCAAGTTTACAAACAAGATCAAAATCGAGTTTACGATTAAAATTAAAAAGAAGATAAAGATGAATATCATAAGATGAAAATTGAAATCATGATTAAAATCAAGATCAACATCATGATCATTAACAAAATCAATATTAAATTAAGTTGCAAAATGATAAACATCAACTATGGATCATAATCAAGATCAACATCCTCATCATTAAAAGATCAAGACAAATATAAATATTAATATCAAGATTGATAATCAATATTACCACAGAGATCAAAATCGAGTTTAAGATGAATATTAGGAGCAAGATAAAGATGATGATTATAAGATAAAAACTAAAATCTGAGATCGAAACTGAGATCAAAATGAAGATGATGATAATTATCAAGATTAAGATCAATGTTGTAATTAAGAATTAGAATAAGATTAATAACAATTAAAGATCATAATCGAGTTTAAAATTTTCATCATTATTAGATCAATATCAATATCAATAACAAAATCAAGATTGAAAGCCAAGTTTACAAACAAGATCAAAATCGAGTTTACGATTAAGATTAAAAAGAAGATAAAGATGAATATCATAAGATGAAAATTGAAATCATGATTAAAATCAAGATCAACATCATGATCATTAACAAAATCAATATTAAATTAAGTTGCAAAATGATAAAAATCAACTATGGATCATAATCAAGAACAACATCCTCATCATTAAAAGATAAAGATAAATATAAATATTAATATCAAGATTGATAATCAATATTACCACAGAGATCAAAATCGAGTTTAAGATAAATATTAGGAGCAAGATAAAGATGATGATTATAAGATAAAAACTAAAATCTGAGATCGAAACAGAGATCAAAATGAAGATGATGATAATTATCAAGATTAAGATCAATGTTGTAATTAAGAATTAGAATAAGATTAATAACAATTAAAGATCATAATCGAGTTTAAAATTTTCATCATTATTAGATCAATATCAATATCAATAACAAAATCAAGATTGAAAGCCAAGTTTACAAACAAGATCAAAATCGATTTTACGATTAAAATTAAAAAGAAGATAAAGATGAATATCATAAGATGAAAATTGAAATCATGATTAAAATCAAGATCAACATCATGATCATTAACAAAATCAATATTAAATTAAGTTGCAAAATGATAAAAATCAACTATGGATCATAATCAAGAACAACATCCGTATCATTAAAAGATAAAGATAAATATAAATATTAATATCAAGATTGATAATCAATATTACCACAGAGATCAAAATCGAGTTTAAGATAAATATTAGGAGCAAGATAAAGATGATGATTATAAGATAAAAACTAAAATCTGAGATCGAAACAGAGATCAAAATGAAGATGATGACAATTATCAAGATTAAGATCAATGTTGTAATTAAGAATTAGAATAAGATTAATAACAATTAAAGATCATAATCGAGTTTAAAATTTTCATCATTATTAGATCAATATCAATATCAATAACAAAATCAAGATTGAAAGCCAAGTTTACAAACAAGATCAAAATCGAGTTTACGATTAAGATTAAAAAGAAGATAAAGATGAATATCATAAGATGAAAATTGAAATCATGATTAAAATCAAGATCAACATCATGATCATTAACAAAATCAATATTAAATTAAGTTGCAAAATGATAAAAATCAACTATGGATCATAATCAAGAACAACATCCTCATCATTAAAAGATAAAGATAAATATAAATATTAATATCAAGATTGATAATCAATATTACCACAGAGATCAAAATCGAGTTTAAGATAAATATTAGGAGCAAGATAAAGATGATGATTATAAGATAAAAACTAAAATCTGAGATCGAAACAGAGATCAAAATGAAGATGATGACAATTATCAAGATTAAGATCAATGTTGTAATTAAGAATTAGAATAAGATTAATAACAATTAAAGATCATAATCGAGTTTAAAATTTTCATCATTATTAGATCAATATCAATATCAATAACAAAATCAAGATTGAAAGCCAAGTTTACAAACAAGATCAAAATCGAGTTTACGATTAAGATTAAAAAGAAGATAAAGATGAATATCATAAGATGAAAATTGAAATCATGATTAAAATCAAGATCAACATCATGATCATTAACAAAATCAATATTAAATTAAGTTGCAAAATGATAAAAATCAACTATGGATCATAATCAAGAACAACATCCTCATCATTAAAAGATAAAGATAAATATAAATATTAATATCAAGATTGATAATCAATATTACCACAGAGATCAAAATCGAGTTTAAGATAAATATTAGGAGCAAGATAAAGATGATGATTATAAGATAAAAACTAAAATCTGAGATCGAAACAGAGATCAAAATGAAGATGATGATAATTATCAAGATTAAGATCAATGTTGTAATTAAGAATTAGAATAAGATTAATAACAATTAAAGATCATAATCGAGTTTAAAATTTTCATCATTATTAGATCAATATCAATATCAATAACAAAATCAAGATTGAAAGCCAAGTTTACAAACAAGATCAAAATCGAGTTTACGATTAAAATTAAAAAGAAGATAAAGATGAATATCATAAGATGAAAATTGAAATCATGATTAAAATCAAGATCAACATCATGATCATTAACAAAATCAATATTAAATTAAGTTGCAAAATGATAAACATCAACTATGGATCATAATCAAGATCAACATCCTCATCATTAAAAGATCAAGACAAATATAAATATTAATATCAAGATTGATAATCAATATTACCACAGAGATCAAAATCGAGTTTAAGATGAATACTAGGAGCAAGATAAAGATGATGATTATAAGATAAAAACTAAAATCTGAGATCGAAACTGAGATCAAAATGAAGATGAAGATAATTATCAAGATTAAGATCAATGTTGTAATTAAGAATTAGAATAAGATTAATAACAATTAAAGATCATAATCGAGTTTAAAATTTTCATCATTATTAGATCAATATCAATATCAATAACAAAATCAAGATTGAAGGCCAAGCTTACAAACAAGATCAAAATCGAGTTTACGATTAAGATTAAAAAGAAGATAAAGATGAATATCATAAGATGAAAATTGAAATCATGATTAAAATCAAGATCAACATCATGATCATTAACAAAATCAATATTAAATTAAGTTGCAAAATGATAAAAATCAACTATGGATCATAATCAAGAACAACATCCTCATCATTAAAAGATAAAGATAAATATAAATATTAATATCAAGATTGATAATCAATATTACCACAGAGATCAAAATCGAGTTTAAGATAAATATTAGGAGCAAGATAAAGATGATGATTATAAGATAAAAACTAAAATCTGAGATCGAAACAGAGATCAAAATGAAGATGATGACAATTATCAAGATTAAGATCAATGTTGTAATTAAGAATTAGAATAAGATTAATAACAATTAAAGATCATAATCGAGTTTAAAATTTTCATCATTATTAGATCAATATCAATATCAATAACAAAATCAAGATTGAAAGCCAAGTTTACAAACAAGATCAAAATCGAGTTTACGATTAAGATTAAAAAGAAGATAAAGATGAATATCATAAGATGAAAATTGAAATCATGATTAAAATCAAGATCAACATCATGATCATTAACAAAATCAATATTAAATTAAGTTGCAAAATGATAAAAATCAACTATGGATCATAATCAAGAACAACATCCTCATCATTAAAAGATAAAGATAAATATAAATATTAATATCAAGATTGATAATCAATATTACCACAGAGATCAAAATCGAGTTTAAGATAAATATTAGGAGCAAGATAAAGATGATGATTATAAGATAAAAACTAAAATCTGAGATCGAAACAGAGATCAAAATGAAGATGATGATAATTATCAAGATTAAGATCAATGTTGTAATTAAGAATTAGAATAAGATTAATAACAATTAAAGATCATAATCGAGTTTAAAATTTTCATCATTATTAGATCAATATCAATATCAATAACAAAATCAAGATTGAAAGCCAAGTTTACAAACAAGATCAAAATCGAGTTTACGATTAAAATTAAAAAGAAGATAAAGATGAATATCATAAGATGAAAATTGAAATCATGATTAAAATCAAGATCAACATCATGATCATTAACAAAATCAATATTAAATTAAGTTGCAAAATGATAAACATCAACTATGGATCATAATCAAGATCAACATCCTCGTCATTAAAAGATCAAGACAAATATAAATATTAATATCAAGATTGATAATCAATATTACCACAGAGATCAAAATCGAGTTTAAGATGAATATTAGGAGCAAGATAAAGATGATGATTATAAGATAAAAACTAAAATCTGAGATCGAAACTGAGATCAAAATGAAGATGATGATAATTATCAAGATTAAGATCAATGTTGTAATTAAGAATTAGAATAAGATTAATAACAATTAAAGATCATAATCGAGTTTAAAATTTTCATCATTATTAGATCAATATCAATATCAATAACAAAATCAAGATTGAAAGCCAAGTTTACAAACAAGATCAAAATCGAGTTTACGATTAAGATTAAAAAGAAGATAAAGATGAATATCATAAGATGAAAATTGAAATCATGATTAAAATCAAGATCAACATCATGATCATTAACAAAATCAATATTAAATTAAGTTGCAGAATGATAAAAATCAACTATGGATCATAATCAAGAACAACATCCTCATCATTAAAAGATAAAGATAAATATAAATATTAATATCAAGATTGATAATCAATATTACCACAGAGATCAAAATCGAGTTTAAGATAAATATTAGGAGCAAGATAAAGATGATGATTATAAGATAAAAACTAAAATCTGAGATCGAAACAGAGATCAAAATGAAGATGATGATAATTATCAAGATTAAGATCAATGTTGTAATTAAGAATTAGAATAAGATTAATAACAATTAAAGATCATAATCGAGTTTAAAATTTTCATCATTATTAGATCAATATCAATATCAATAACAAAATCAAGATTGAAAGCCAAGTTTACAAACAAGATCAAAATCGATTTTACGATTAAAATTAAAAAGAAGATAAAGATGAATATCATAAGATGAAAATTGAAATCATGATTAAAATCAAGATCAACATCATGATCATTAACAAAATCAATATTAAATTAAGTTGCAAAATGATAAAAATCAACTATGGATCATAATCAAGAACAACATCCGTATCATTAAAAGATAAAGATAAATATAAATATTAATATCAAGATTGATAATCAATATTACCACAGAGATCAAAATCGAGTTTAAGATAAATATTAGGAGCAAGATAAAGATGATGATTATAAGATAAAAACTAAAATCTGAGATCGAAACAGAGATCAAAATGAAGATGATGACAATTATCAAGATTAAGATCAATGTTGTAATTAAGAATTAGAATAAGATTAATAACAATTAAAGATCATAATCGAGTTTAAAATTTTCATCATTATTAGATCAATATCAATATCAATAACAAAATCAAGATTGAAAGCCAAGTTTACAAACAAGATCAAAATCGAGTTTACGATTAAGATTAAAAAGAAGATAAAGATGAATATCATAAGATGAAAATTGAAATCATGATTAAAATCAAGATCAACATCATGATCATTAACAAAATCAATATTAAATTAAGTTGCAAAATGATAAAAATCAACTATGGATCATAATCAAGAACAACATCCTCATCATTAAAAGATAAAGATAAATATAAATATTAATATCAAGATTGATAATCAATATTACCACAGAGATCAAAATCGAGTTTAAGATAAATATTAGGAGCAAGATAAAGATGATGATTATAAGATAAAAACTAAAATCTGAGATCGAAACAGAGATCAAAATGAAGATGATGATAATTATCAAGATTAAGATCAATGTTGTAATTAAGAATTAGAATAAGATTAATAACAATTAAAGATCATAAATAAGTTTAAAATTTTCATCATTATTAGATCAATATCAATATCAATAACAAAATCAAGATTGAAGGCCAAGCTTACAAACAAGATCAAAATCGAGTTTACGATTAAGATTAAAAAGATGATAAAGATGAATATCATAAGATGAAAATTGAAATCATGATTAAAATCAAGATCAACATCATGATCATTAACAAAATCAATATTAAATTAAGTTGCAAAATGATAAACATCAACTATGGATCATAATCAAGAACAACATCCTCAACATTAAAAGATCAAGATAAATATAAATATTAATATCAAGATTGATAATCAATATTACCACAGAGATCAAAATCGAGTTTAAGATGAATATTAGGAGCAAGATAAAGATGATGATTATAAGATAAAAACTAAAATCTGAGATCGAAACTGAGATCAAAATGAAGATGATGATAATTATCAAGATTAAGATCAATGTTGTAATTAAGAATTAGAATAAGATTAATAACAATTAAAGATCATAATCGAGTTTAAAATTTTCATCATTATTAGATCAATATCAATATCAATAACAAAATCAAGATTGAAAGCCAAGTTTACAAACAAGATCAAAATCGAGTTTACGATTAAAATTAAAAAGAAGATAAAGATGAATATCATAAGATGAAAATTGAAATCATGATTAAAAATCAAGATCAACATCATGATCATGAACAAAATCAATATTAAATTAAGTTGCAAAATGATAAACATCAACTATGGATCATAATCAAGATCAACATCCTCATCATTAAAAGATCAAGATAAATATAAATATTAATATCAAGATTGATAATCAATAGTACCACAGAGATCAAAATCGAGTTTAAGATGAATATTAGGAGCAAGTTAAAGATGATGATTATAAGATAAAAACTAAAATCTAAGATCGAAACTGAGATCAAAATGAAGATGAAGATAATTATCAAGATTAAGATCAATGTTGTAATTAAGAATTAGAATAAGATTAATAACAATTAAAGATCATAATCGTGTTTAAAATTTTCATCATTATTAGATCAATATCAATATCAATAACAAAATCAAGATTGAAGGCCAAGCTTACAAACAAGATCAAAATCGAGTTTACGATTAAGATTAAAAAGAAGATAAAGATGAATATCATAAGATGAAAATTGAAATCATGATTAAAATCAAGATCAACATCATGATCATTAACAAAATCAATATTAAATTAAGTTGCAAAATGATAAAAATCAACTATGGATCATAATCAAGAACAACATCCTCATCATTAAAAGATAAAGATAAATATAAATATTAATATCAAGATTGATAATCAATATTACCACAGAGATCAAAATCGAGTTTAAGATAAATATTAGGAGCAAGATAAAGATGATGATTATAAGATAAAAACTAAAATCTGAGATCGAAACAGAGATCAAAATGAAGATGATGACAATTATCAAGATTAAGATCAATGTTGTAATTAAGAATTAGAATAAGATTAATAACAATTAAAGATCATAATCGAGTTTAAAATTTTCATCATTATTAGATCAATATCAATATCAATAACAAAATCAAGATTGAAAGCCAAGTTTACAAACAAGATCAAAATCGAGTTTACGATTAAGATTAAAAAGAAGATAAAGATGAATATCATAAGATGAAAATTGAAATCATGATTAAAATCAAGATCAACATCATGATCATTAACAAAATCAATATTAAATTAAGTTGCAAAATGATAAAAATCAACTATGGATCATAATCAAGAACAACATCCTCATCATTAAAAGATAAAGATAAATATAAATATTAATATCAAGATTGATAATCAATATTACCACAGAGATCAAAATCGAGTTTAAGATAAATATTAGGAGCAAGATAAAGATGATGATTATAAGATAAAAACTAAAATCTGAGATCGAAACAGAGATCAAAATGAAGATGATGATAATTATCAAGATTAAGATCAATGTTGTAATTAAGAATTAGAATAAGATTAATAACAATTAAAGATCATAATCGAGTTTAAAATTTTCATCATTATTAGATCAATATCAATATCAATAACAAAATCAAGATTGAAAGCCAAGTTTACAAACAAGATCAAAATCGAGTTTACGATTAAAATTAAAAAGAAGATAAAGATGAATATCATAAGATGAAAATTGAAATCATGATTAAAATCAAGATCAACATCATGATCATTAACAAAATCAATATTAAATTAAGTTGCAAAATGATAAACATCAACTATGGATCATAATCAAGATCAACATCCTCATCATTAAAAGATCAAGACAAATATAAATATTAATATCAAGATTGATAATCAATATTACCACAGAGATCAAAATCGAGTTTAAGATGAATACTAGGAGCAAGATAAAGATGATGATTATAAGATAAAAACTAAAATCTGAGATCGAAACTGAGATCAAAATGAAGATGAAGATAATTATCAAGATTAAGATCAATGTTGTAATTAAGAATTAGAATAAGATTAATAACAATTAAAGATCATAATCGAGTTTAAAATTTTCATCATTATTAGATCAATATCAATATCAATAACAAAATCAAGATTGAAGGCCAAGCTTACAAACAAGATCAAAATCGAGTTTACGATTAAGATTAAAAAGAAGATAAAGATGAATATCATAAGATGAAAATTGAAATCATGATTAAAATCAAGATCAACATCATGATCATTAACAAAATCAATATTAAATTAAGTTGCAAAATGATAAAAATCAACTATGGATCATAATCAAGAACAACATCCTCATCATTAAAAGATAAAGATAAATATAAATATTAATATCAAGATTGATAATCAATATTACCACAGAGATCAAAATCGAGTTTAAGATAAATATTAGGAGCAAGATAAAGATGATGATTATAAGATAAAAACTAAAATCTGAGATCGAAACAGAGATCAAAATGAAGATGATGACAATTATCAAGATTAAGATCAATGTTGTAATTAAGAATTAGAATAAGATTAATAACAATTAAAGATCATAATCGAGTTTAAAATTTTCATCATTATTAGATCAATATCAATATCAATAACAAAATCAAGATTGAAAGCCAAGTTTACAAACAAGATCAAAATCGAGTTTACGATTAAGATTAAAAAGAAGATAAAGATGAATATCATAAGATGAAAATTGAAATCATGATTAAAATCAAGATCAACATCATGATCATTAACAAAATCAATATTAAATTAAGTTGCAAAATGATAAAAATCAACTATGGATCATAATCAAGAACAACATCCTCATCATTAAAAGATAAAGATAAATATAAATATTAATATCAAGATTGATAATCAATATTACCACAGAGATCAAAATCGAGTTTAAGATAAATATTAGGAGCAAGATAAAGATGATGATTATAAGATAAAAACTAAAATCTGAGATCGAAACAGAGATCAAAATGAAGATGATGATAATTATCAAGATTAAGATCAATGTTGTAATTAAGAATTAGAATAAGATTAATAACAATTAAAGATCATAATCGAGTTTAAAATTTTCATCATTATTAGATCAATATCAATATCAATAACAAAATAAAGATTGAAAGCCAAGTTTACAAACAAGATCAAAATCGAGTTTACGATTAAAATTAAAAAGAAGATAAAGATGAATATCATAAGATGAAAATTGAAATCATGATTAAAATCAAGATCAACATCATGATCATTAACAAAATCAATATTAAATTAAGTTGCAAAATGATAAACATCAACTATGGATCATAATCAAGATCAACATCCTCATCATTAAAAGATCAAGACAAATATAAATATTAATATCAAGATTGATAATCAATATTACCACAGAGATCAAAATCGAGTTTAAGATGAATATTAGGAGCAAGATAAAGATGATGATTATAAGATAAAAACTAAAATCTGAGATCGAAACTGAGATCAAAATGAAGATGATGATAATTATCAAGATTAAGATCAATGTTGTAATTAAGAATTAGAATAAGATTAATAACAATTAAAGATCATAATCGAGTTTAAAATTTTCATCATTATTAGATCAATATCAATATCAATAACAAAATCAAGATTGAAAGCCAAGTTTACAAACAAGATCAAAATCGAGTTTACGATTAAGATTAAAAAGAAGATAAAGATGAATATCATAAGATGAAAATTGAAATCATGATTAAAATCAAGATCAACATCATGATCATTAACAAAATCAATATTAAATTAAGTTGCAAAATGATAAAAATCAACTATGGATCATAATCAAGAACAACATCCTCATCATTAAAAGATAAAGATAAATATAAATATTAATATCAAGATTGATAATCAATATTACCACAGAGATCAAAATCGAGTTTAAGATAAATATTAGGAGCAAGATAAAGATGATGATTATAAGATAAAAACTAAAATCTGAGATCGAAACAGAGATCAAAATGAAGATGATGATAATTATCAAGATTAAGATCAATGTTGTAATTAAGAATTAGAATAAGATTAATAACAATTAAAGATCATAATCGAGTTTAAAATTTTCATCATTATTAGATCAATATCAATATCAATAACAAAATCAAGATTGAAAGCCAAGTTTACAAACAAGATCAAAATCGAGTTTACGATTAAAATTAAAAAGAAGATAAAGATGAATATCATAAGATGAAAATTGAAATCATGATTAAAATCAAGATCAACATCATGATCATTAACAAAATCAATATTAAATTAAGTTGCAAAATGATAAAAATCAACTATGGATCATAATCAAGAACAACATCCGTATCATTAAAAGATAAAGATAAATATAAATATTAATATCAAGATTGATAATCAATATTACCACAGAGATCAAAATCGAGTTTAAGATAAATATTAGGAGCAAGATAAAGATGATGATTATAAGATAAAAACTAAAATCTGAGATCGAAACAGAGATCAAAATGAAGATGATGACAATTATCAAGATTAAGATCAATGTTGTAATTAAGAATTAGAATAAGATTAATAACAATTAAAGATCATAATCGAGTTTAAAATTTTCATCATTATTAGATCAATATCAATATCAATAACAAAATCAAGATTGAAAGCCAAGTTTACAAACAAGATCAAAATCGAGTTTACGATTAAGATTAAAAAGAAGATAAAGATGAATATCATAAGATGAAAATTGAAATCATGATTAAAATCAAGATCAACATCATGATCATTAACAAAATCAATATTAAATTAAGTTGCAAAATGATAAACATCAACTATGGATCATAATCAAGATCAACATCCTCATCATTAAAAGATCAAGACAAATATAAATATTAATATCAAGATTGATAATCAATATTACCACAGAGATCAAAATCGAGTTTAAGATGAATATTAGGAGCAAGATAAAGATGATGATTATAAGATAAAAACTAAAATCTGAGATCGAAACTGAGATCAAAATGAAGATGATGATAATTATCAAGATTAAGATCAATGTTGTAATTAAGAATTAGAATAAGATTAATAACAATTAAAGATCATAATCGAGTTTAAAATTTTCATCATTATTAGATCAATATCAATATCAATAACAAAATCAAGATTGAAAGCCAAGTTTACAAACAAGATCAAAATCGAGTTTACGATTAAGATTAAAAAGAAGATAAAGATGAATATCATAAGATGAAAATTGAAATCATGATTAAAATCAAGATCAACATCATGATCATTAACAAAATCAATATTAAATTAAGTTGCAAAATGATAAAAATCAACTATGGATCATAATCAAGAACAACATCCTCATCATTAAAAGATAAAGATAAATATAAATATTAATATCAAGATTGATAATCAATATTACCACAGAGATCAAAATCGAGTTTAAGATAAATATTAGGAGCAAGATAAAGATGATGATTATAAGATAAAAACTAAAATCTGAGATCGAAACAGAGATCAAAATGAAGATGATGATAATTATCAAGATTAAGATCAATGTTGTAATTAAGAATTAGAATAAGATTAATAACAATTAAAGATCATAATCGAGTTTAAAATTTTCATCATTATTAGATCAATATCAATATCAATAACAAAATCAAGATTGAAAGCCAAGTTTACAAACAAGATCAAAATCGAGTTTACGATTAAAATTAAAAAGAAGATAAAGATGAATATCATAAGATGAAAATTGAAATCATGATTAAAATCAAGATCAACATCATGATCATTAACAAAATCAATATTAAATTAAGTTGCAAAATGATAAACATCAACTATGGATCATAATCAAGATCAACATCCTCATCATTAAAAGATCAAGACAAATATAAATATTAATATCAAGATTGATAATCAATATTACCACAGAGATCAAAATCGAGTTTAAGATGAATATTAGGAGCAAGATAAAGATGATGATTATAAGATAAAAACTAAAATCTGAGATCGAAACTGAGATCAAAATGAAGATGATGATAATTATCAAGATTAAGATCAATGTTGTAATTAAGAATTAGAATAAGATTAATAACAATTAAAGATCATAATCGAGTTTAAAATTTTCATCATTATTAGATCAATATCAATATCAATAACAAAATCAAGATTGAAAGCCAAGTTTACAAACAAGATCAAAATCGAGTTTACGATTAAAATTAAAAAGAAGATAAAGATGAATATCATAAGATGAAAATTGAAATCATGATTAAAATCAAGATCAACATCATGATCATTAACAAAATCAATATTAAATTAAGTTGCAAAATGATAAACATCAACTATGGATCATAATCAAGATCAACATCCTCATCATTAAAAGATCAAGATAAATATAAATATTAATATCAAGATTGATAATCAATATTACCACAGAGATCAAAATCGAGTTTAAGATGAATATTAGTAGCAAGATAAAGATGATGATTATAAGATAAAAACTAAAATCTGAGATCGAAACTGAGATCAAAATGAAGATGAAGATAATTATCAAGAATAAGATCAATGTTGTAATTAACAATGAGAATAAGATTAATAACAATTAAAGATCATAATCGAGTTCAAAATTTTTATCATTATTATATCAATATCAATATCAATAACAAAATCAAGATTGAAGGCCAAGTTTACAAACAAGATCAAAATCGAGTTTACGATTAAGATTGAAGATAAAGATGAATATCATAAGATGAAAATTGAAATCATGATTCAAATCAAGATCAACATCATGATCATGAACAAAATCAATATTAAATTAAGTTGCAAAATGATAAACATCAACTATGGATCATAATCAAGATCAACATCCTCATCATTAAAAGATCAAGATAAATATAAATATTAACATCAAGATTGATAATCAATATTACCACAGAGATCAAAATCGAGTTTAAGATGAATATTAGGAGCAAGATAAAGATGATGATTATAGGATAAAAACTAAAATCTGAGATCGAAACTGAGATCAAAATGAAGATGAAGATAATTATCAAGATTAAGATCAATGTTGTAATTAAGAATTAGAATAAGATTAATAACAATTAAAGATCATAATCGAGTTTAAAATTTTCATCATTATTAGATCAATATCAATATCAATAACAAAATCAAGATTGAAGGCCAAGCTTACAAACAAGATCAAAATCGAGTTTACGATTAAGATTAAGAAGAAGATAAAGATGAATATCATAAGATGAAAATTGAAATCATGATTAAAATCAAGATCAACATCATGATCATTAACAAAATCAATATTAAATTAAGTTGCAAAATGATAAATATCAACTATGGATCATAATCAAGATCAACATCCTCATCATTAAAAGATCAAGATAAATATAAATATTAATATCAAGATTGATAATCAATATTACCACAGAGATCAAAATCGAGTTTAAGATGAATATTAGGAGCAAGATAAAGATGATGATTATAAGATAAAAACTAAAATCTGAGATCGAAACTGAGATCAAAATGAAGATGAAGATAATTATCAAGATTAAGATCAATGTTGTAATTAAGAATTAGAATACGATTAATAACAATTAAAGATCATAATCGAGTTTAAAATTTTCATCATTATTAGATCAATATCAATATCAATAACAAAATCAAGATTGAAGGCCAAGCTTACAAACAAGATCAAAATAGAGTTTACGATTAAGATTAAAAAGAAGATAAAGATGAATATCATAAGATGAAAATTGTAATCATGATTAAAATCAAGATCAACATCATGATCATGAACAAAATCAATATTAAATTAAGTTGCAAAATGATAAACATCAACTATGGATCATAATCAAGATCAACATCCTCATCATTAAAAGATCAAGATAAATATAAATATTAATATCAAGATTGATAATCAATATTTCCACAGAGATCAAAATCGAGTTTAAGATGAATATTAGGAGCAAGATAAAGATGATGATTATAAGATAAAAACTAAAATCTGAGATCGAAACTGAGATCAAAATGAAGATGAAGATAATTATCAAGATTAAGATCAATGTTGTAATTAAGAATTAGAATACGATTAATAACAATTAAAGATCATAATCTAGTTTAAAATTTTCATCATTATTAGATCAATATCAATATCAATAACAAAATCAAGATTGAAGGCCAAGCTTACAAACAAGATCAAAATCGAGTTTACGATTAAGATTAAAAAGAAGATAAAGATGAATATCATAAGATGAAAATTGAAATCATGATTAAAATCAAGATCAACATCATGATCATGAACAAATTCAATATTAAATTAAGTTGCAAAATGATAAATATCAACTATGGATCATAATCAAGATCAACATCCTCATCATTAAAAGATCAAGATAAATATAAATATTAATATCAAGATTGATAATCAATATTTCCACAGAGATCAAAATCGAGTTTAAGATGAATATTAGGAGCAAGATAAAGATGATGATTATAAGATAAAAACTAAAATCTGAGATCGAAACTGAGATCAAAATGAAGATGAAGATAATTATCAAGATTAAGATAAATGTTGTAATTAAGAATTAGAATAAGATTAATTACAATTAAAGATCGTAATCTAGTTTAAATTTTTCATCATTATTAGATCAATATCAATATCAAGATTGAAGGCCAAGTTTACAAACAAGATCAAAATCGAGTTTACGATTAAGATTAGAAAGAAGATAAAGATGAATATCATAAGATGAAAATTGAAATCATGATTAAAATCAAGATCAACATCATGATCATTAACAAAATCAATATTAAATTAAGTTGCAAAATGATAAACATCAACTATGGATCATAATCAAGATCAACATCCTCATCATTAAAAGATCAAGATAAATATAAATATTAATATCAAGATTGATAATCAATATTTCCACAGAGATCAAAATCGAGTTTAAGATGAATATTAGGAGCAAGATAAAGATGATGATTATAAGATAAAAACTAAAATCTGAGATCGAAACTGAGATCAAAATGAAGATGAAGATAATTATCAAGATTAAGATCAATGTTGTAATTAAGAATTAGAATAAGATTAATTACAATTAAAGATCGTAATCTAGTTTAAATTTTTCATCATTATTAGATCAATATCAATATCAAGATTGAAGGCCAAGTTTACAAACAAGATCAAAATCGAGTTTACGATTAAGATTAGAAAGAAGATAAAGATGAATATCATAAGATGAAAATTGAAATCATGATTAAAATCAAGATCAACATCATGATCATTAACAAAATCAATATTAAATTAAGTTGCAAAATGATAAACATCAACTATGGATCATAATCAAGATCAACATCCTCATCATTAAAAGATCAAGATAAATATAAATATTAATATCAAGATTGATAATCAATATTACCACAGAGATCAAAATCGAGTTTAAGATGAATATTAGTAGCAAGATAAAGATGATGATTATAAGATAAAAACTAAAATCTGAGATCGAAACTGAGATCAAAATGAAGATAAAGATAATTATCAAGAATAAGATCAATGTTGTAATTAACAATGAGAATAAGATTAATAACAATTAAAGATCATAATCGAGTTCAAAATTTTTATCATTATTATATCAATATCAATATCAATAACAAAATCAAGATTGAAGGCCAAGTTTACAAACAAGATCAAAATCGAGTTTACGATTAAGATTGAAGATAAAGATGAATATCATAAGATGAAAATTGAAATCATGATTCAAATCAAGATCAACATCATGATCATGAACAAAATCAATATTAAATTAAGTTGCAAAATGATAAACATCAACTATGGATCATAATCAAGATCAACATCCTCATCATTAAAAGATCAAGATAAATATAAATATTAATATCAAGATTGATAATCAATATTACCACAGAGATCAAAATCAAGTTTAAGATGAATATTAGTAGCAAAATAAAGATGATGATTATAAGATAAAAACTAAAATCTGAGATCGAAACTGAGATCAAAATGAAGATGAAGATAATTATCAAGAATAAGATCAATGTTGTAATTAACAATGAGAATAAGATTAATAACAATTAAAGATCATAATCGAGTTCAAAATTTTTATCATTATTATATCAATATCAATATCAATAACAAAATCAAGATTGAAGGCCAAGTTTACAAACAAGATCAAAATCGAGTTTACGATTAAGATTGAAGATAAAGATGAATATCATAAGATGAAAATTGAAATCATGATTCAAATCAAGATCAACATCATGATCATGAACAAAATCAATATTAAATTAAGTTGCAAAATGATAAACATCAACTGTGGATCATAATCAAGATCAACATCCTCATCATTAAAAGATCAAGATAAATATAAATATTAACATCAAGATTGATAATCAATATTACCACAGAGATCAAAATCGAGTTTAAGATGAATATTAGGAGCAAGATAAAGATGATGATTATAGGATAAAAACTAAAATCTGAGATCGAAACTGAGATCAAAATGAAGATGAAGATAATTATCAAGATTAAGATCAATGTTGTAATTAAGAATTAGAATAAGATTAATAACAATTAAAGATCATAATCGAGTTTAAAATTTTCATCATTATTAGATCAATATCAATATCAATAACAAAATCAAGATTGAAGGCCAAGCTTACAAACAAGATCAAAATCGAGTTTACGATTAAGATTAAAAAGAAGATAAAGATGAATATCATAAGATGAAAATTGAAATCATGATTAAAATCAAGATCAACATCATGATCATTAACAAAATCAATATTAAATTAAGTTGCAAAATGATAAATATCAACTATGGATCATAATCAAGATCAACATCCTCATCATTAAAAGATCAAGATAAATATAAATATTAATATCAAGATTGATAATCAATATTACCACAGAGATCAAAATCGAGTTTAAGATGAATATTAGGAGCAAGATAAAGATGATGATTATAAGATAAAAACTAAAATCTGAGATCGAAACTGAGATCAAAATGAAGATGAAGATAATTATCAAGATTAAGATCAATGTTGTAATTAAGAATTAGAATACGATTAATAACAATTAAAGATCATAATCGAGTTTAAAATTTTCATCATTATTAGATCAATATCAATATCAATAACAAAATCAAGATTGAAGGCCAAGCTTACAAACAAGATCAAAATCGAGTTTACGATTAAGATTAAAAAGAAGATAAAGATGAATATCATAAGATGAAAATTGAAATCATGATTAAAATCAAGATCAACATCATGATCATGAACAAAATCAATATTAAATTAAGTTGCAAAATGATAAACATCAACTATGGATCATAATCAAGATCAACATCCTCATCATTAAAAGATCAAGATAAATATAAATATTAATATCAAGATTGATAATCAATATTACCACAGAGATCAAAATCGAGTTTAAGATGAATATTAGGAGCAAGATAAAGATGATGATTATAAGATAAAAACTAAAATCTGAGATCGAAACTGAGATCAAAATGAAGATGAAGATAATTATCAAGATTAAGATCAATGTTGTAATTAAGAATTAGAATACGATTAATAACAATTAAAGATCATAATCGAGTTTAAAATTTTCATCATTATTAGATCAATATCAATATCAATAACAAAATCAAGATTGAAGGCCAAGCTTACAAACAAGATCAAAATCGAGTTTACGATTAAGATTAAAAAGAAGATAAAGATGAATATCATAAGATGAAAATTGAAATCATGATTAAAATCAAGATCAACATCATGATCATGAACAAATTCAATATTAAATTAAGTTGCAAAATGATAAATATCAACTATGGATCATAATCAAGATCAACATCCTCATCATTAAAAGATCAAGATAAATATAAATATTAATATCAAGATTGATAATCAATATTTCCACAGAGATCAAAATCGAGTTTAAGATGAATATTAGGAGCAAGATAAAGATGATGATTATAAGATAAAAACTAAAATCTGAGATCGAAACTGAGATCAAAATGAAGATGAAGATAATTATCAAGATTAAGATAAATGTTGTAATTAAGAATTAGAATAAGATTAATTACAATTAAAGATCGTAATCTAGTTTAAATTTTTCATCATTATTAGATCAATATCAATATCAAGATTGAAGGCCAAGTTTACAAACAAGATCAAAATCGAGTTTACGATTAAGATTAGAAAGAAGATAAAGATGAATATCATAAGATGAAAATTGAAATCATGATTAAAATCAAGATCAACATCATGATCATTAACAAAATCAATATTAAATTAAGTTGCAAAATGATAAACATCAACTATGGATCATAATCAAGATCAACATCCTCATCATTAAAAGATCAAGATAAATATAAATATTAATATCAAGATTGATAATCAATATTTCCACAGAGATCAAAATCGAGTTTAAGATGAATATTAGGAGCAAGATAAAGATGATGATTATAAGATAAAAACTAAAATCTGAGATCGAAACTGAGATCAAAATGAAGATGAAGATAATTATCAAGATTAAGATCAATGTTGTAATTAAGAATTAGAATAAGATTAATTACAATTAAAGATCGTAATCTAGTTTAAATTTTTCATCATTATTAGATCAATATCAATATCAAGATTGAAGGCCAAGTTTACAAACAAGATCAAAATCGAGTTTACGATTAAGATTAGAAAGAAGATAAAGATGAATATCATAAGATGAAAATTGAAATCATGATTAAAATCAAGATCAACATCATGATCATTAACAAAATCAATATTAAATTAAGTTGCAAAATGATAAACATCAACTATGGATCATAATCAAGATCAACATCCTCATCATTAAAAGATCAAGATAAATATAAATATTAATATCAAGATTGATAATCAATATTACCACAGAGATCAAAATCGAGTTTAAGATGAATATTAGTAGCAAGATAAAGATGATGATTATAAGATAAAAACTAAAATCTGAGATCGAAACTGAGATCAAAATGAAGATGAAGATAATTATCAAGAATAAGATCAATGTTGTAATTAACAATGAGAATAAGATTAATAACAATTAAAGATCATAATCGAGTTCAAAAATTTTATCATTATTATATCAATATCAATATCAATAACAAAATCAAGATTGAAGGCCAAGTTTACAAACAAGATCAAAATCGAGTTTACGATTAAGATTGAAGATAAAGATGAATAACATAAGATGAAAATTGAAATCATGATTAAAATCAAGATTAACATCATGATCATGAACAAATTCAATATTAAATTAAGTTGCAAAATGATAAATATCAACTATGGATCATAATCAAGATCAACATCCTCATCATTAAAAGATCAAGATAAATATAAATATTAATATCAAGATTGATAATCAATATTACCACAGAGATCAAAATCGAGTTTAGATGAATATTAGGAGCAAGATAAAGATGATGATTATAAGATAAAAACTAAAATCTGAGATCGAAACTGAGATCAAAATGAAGATGATGATAATTATCAAGATTAAGATCAATGTTGTAATTAAGAATTAGAATAAGATTAATAACAATTAAAGATCATAATCGAGTTTAAAATTTTCATCATTATTAGATCAATATCAATATCAATAACAAAATCAAGATTGAAAGCCAAGTTTACAAACAAGATCAAAATCGAGTTTACGATTAAGATTAAAAAGAAGATAAAGATGAATATCATAAGATGAAAATTGAAATCATGATTAAAATCAAGATCAACATCATGATCATGAACAAAATCAATATTAAATTAAGTTGCAAAATGATAAACATCAACTATGGATCATAATCAAGATCAACATCCTCATCATTAAAAGATCAAGATAAATATAAATATTAATATCAAGATTGATAATCAATATTACCACAGAGATCAAAATCGAGTTTAAGATGAATATTAGTAGCAAGATAAAGATGATGATTATAAGATAAAAACTAAAATCTGAGATCGAAACTGAGATCAAAATGAAGATGAAGATAATTATCAAGAATAAGATCAATGTTGTAATTAACAATGAGAATAAGATTAATAACAATTAAAGATCATAATCGAGTTCAAAAATTTTATCATTATTATATCAATATCAATATCAATAACAAAATCAAGATTGAAGGCCAAGTTTACAAACAAGATCAAAATCGAGTTTACGATTAAGATTGAAGATAAAGATGAATAACATAAGATGAAAATTGAAATCATGATTAAAATCAAGATTAACATCATGATCATGAACAAATTCAATATTAAATTAAGTTGCAAAATGATAAATATCAACTATGGATCATAATCAAGATCAACATCCTCATCATTAAAAGATCAAGATAAATATAAATATTAATATCAAGATTGATAATCAATATTACCACAGAGATCAAAATCGAGTTTAGATGAATATTAGGAGCAAGATAAAGATGATGATTATAAGATAAAAACTAAAATCTGAGATCGAAACTGAGATCAAAATGAAGATGAAGATAATTATCAAGATTAAGATCAATGTTGTAATTAAGAATTAGAATAAGATTAATAACAATTAAAGATCATAATCGAGTTTAAAATTTTCATCATTATTAGATCAATATCAATATCAATAACAAAATCAAGATTGAAGGCCAAGTTTACAAACAAGATCAAAATCGAGTTTACGATTAAGATTAAAAAGAAGATAAAGATGAATATCATAAGATGAAAATTGAAATCATGATTAAAATCAAGATTAACATCATGATCATGAACAAAATCAATATTAAATTAAGTTGCAAAATGATAAACATCAACTATGGATCATAATCAAGATCAACATCCTCATCATTAAAAGATCAAGATAAATATAAATATTAATATCAAGATTGATAATCAATATTACCACAGAGATCAAAATCGAGTTTAAGATGAATATTAGGAGCAAGATAAAGATGATGATTATAAGATAAAAACTAAAATCTGAGATCGAAACTGAGATCAAAATGAAGATGAAGATAATTATCAAGATTAAGATCAATGTTGTAATTAAGAATTAGAATAAGATTAATAACAATTAAAGATCATAATCGAGTTTAAAATTTTCATCATTATTAGATCAATATCAATATCAATAACAAAATCAAGATTGAAGGCCAAGTTTACAAACAAGATCAAAATCGAGTTTACGATTAAGATTAAAAAGAAGATAAAGATGAATATCATAAGATGAAAATTGAAATCATGATTAAAATCAAGATTAACATCATGATCATGAACAAAATCAATATTAAATTAAGTTGCAAAATGATAAACATCAACTATGGATCATAATCAAGATCAACATCCTCATCATTAAAAGATCAAGATAAATATAAATATTAATATCAAGATTGATAATCAATATTACCACAGAGATCAAAATCGAGTTTAAGATGAATATTAGTAGCAAGATAAAGATGATGATTATAAGATAAAAACTAAAATCTGAGATCGAAACTGAGATCAAAATGAAGATGAAGATAATTATCAAGAATAAGATCAATGTTGTAATTAACAATGAGAATAAGATTAATAACAATTAAAGATCATAATCGAGTTCAAAAATTTTATCATTATTATATCAATATCAATATCAATAACAAAATCAAGATTGAAGGCCAAGTTTACAAACAAGATCAAAATCGAGTTTACGATTAAGATTGAAGATAAAGATGAATAACATAAGATGAAAATTGAAATCATGATTAAAATCAAGATTAACATCATGATCATGAACAAATTCAATATTAAATTAAGTTGCAAAATGATAAATATCAACTATGGATCATAATCAAAATCAACATCCTCATCATTAAAAGATCAAGATAAATATAAATATTAATATCAAGATTGATAATCAATATTACCACAGAGATCAAAATCGAGTTTAGATGAATATTAGGAGCAAGATAAAGATGATGATTATAAGATAAAAACTAAAATCTGAGATCGAAACTGAGATCAAAATGAAGATGAAGATAATTATCAAGATTAAGATCAATGTTGTAATTATGAATTAGAATAAGATTAATAACAATTAAAGATCATAATCGAGTTTAAAATTTTCATCATTATTAGATCAATATCAATATCAATAACAAAATCAAGATTGAAGGCCAAGTTTACAAACAAGATCAAAATCGAGTTTACGATTAAGATTAAAAAGAAGATAAAGATGAATATCATAAGATGAAAATTGAAATCATGATTAAAATCAAGATTAACATCATGATCATGAACAAAATCAATATTAAATTAAGTTGCAAAATGATAAACATCAACTATGGATCATAATCAAGATCAACATCCTCATCATTAAAAGATCAAGATAAATATAAATATTAATATCAAGATTGATAATCAATATTACCACAGAGATCAAAATCGAGTTTAAGATGAATATTAGTAGCAAGATAAAGATGATGATTATAAGATAAAAACTAAAATCTGAGATCGAAACTGAGATCAAAATGAAGATGAAGATAATTATCAAGAATAAGATCAATGTTGTAATTAACAATGAGAATAAGATTAATAACAATTAAAGATCATAATCGAGTTCAAAAATTTTATCATTATTATATCAATATCAATATCAATAACAAAATCAAGATTGAAGGCCAAGTTTACAAACAAGATCAAAATCGAGTTTACGATTAAGATTAAAAAGAAGATAAAGATGAATATCATAAGATGAAAATTGAAATCATGATTAAAATCAAGATCAACATCATGATCATTAACAAAATCAATATTAAATTAAGTTGCAAAATGATAAACATCAACTATGGATCATAATCAAGATCAACATCCTCATCATTAAAAGATCAAGATAAATATAAATATTAATATCAAGATTAATAATCAATATTACCACAGAGATCAAAATCGAGTTTAAGATGAATATTAGGAGCAAGATAAAGATGATGATTATAAGATAAAAACTAAAATCTGAGATCGAAACTGAGATCAAAATGAAGATGAAGATAATTATCAAGATTAAGATCAATGTTGTAATTAAGAATTAGAATAAGATTAATAACAATTAAAGATCATAATCGAGTTTAAAATTTTCATCATTATTAGATCAATATCAATATCAATAACAAAATCAAGATTGAAGGCCAAGTTTACAAACAAGATCAAAATCGAGTTTACGATTAAGATTAAAAAGAAGATAAAGATGAATATCATAAGATGAAAATTGAAATCATGATTAAAATCAAGATTAACATCATGATCATGAACAAAATCAATATTAAATTAAGTTGCAAAATGATAAACATCAACTATGGATCATAATCAAGATCAACATCCTCATCATTAAAAGATCAAGATAAATATAAATATTAATATCAAGATTGATAATCAATATTACCACAGAGATCAAAATCGAGTTTAAGATGAATATTAGGAGCAAGATAAAGATGATGATTATAAGATAAAAACTAAAATCTGAGATCGAAACTGAGATCAAAATGAAGATGAAGATAATTATCAAGATTAAGATCAATGTTGTAATTAAGAATTAGAATAAGATTAATAACAATTAAAGATCATAATCGAGTTTAAAATTTTCATCATTATTAGATCAATATCAATATCAATAACAAAATCAAGATTGAAGGCCAAGTTTACAAACAAGATCAAAATCGAGTTTACGATTAAGATTAAAAAGAAGATAAAGATGAATATCATAAGATGAAAATTGAAATCATGATTAAAATCAAGATTAACATCATGATCATGAACAAAATCAATATTAAATTAAGTTGCAAAATGATAAACATCAACTATGGATCATAATCAAGATCAACATCCTCATCATTAAAAGATCAAGATAAATATAAATATTAATATCAAGATTGATAATCAATATTACCACAGAGATCAAAATCGAGTTTAAGATGAATATTAGTAGCAAGATAAAGATGATGATTATAAGATAAAAACTAAAATCTGAGATCGAAACTGAGATCAAAATGAAGATGAAGATAATTATCAAGAATAAGATCAATGTTGTAATTAACAATGAGAATAAGATTAATAACAATTAAAGATCATAATCGAGTTCAAAAATTTTATCATTATTATATCAATATCAATATCAATAACAAAATCAAGATTGAAGGCCAAGTTTACAAACAAGATCAAAATCGAGTTTACGATTAAGATTGAAGATAAAGATGAATAACATAAGATGAAAATTGAAATCATGATTAAAATCAAGATTAACATCATGATCATGAACAAATTCAATATTAAATTAAGTTGCAAAATGATAAATATCAACTATGGATCATAATCAAAATCAACATCCTCATCATTAAAAGATCAAGATAAATATAAATATTAATATCAAGATTGATAATCAATATTACCACAGAGATCAAAATCGAGTTTAGATGAATATTAGGAGCAAGATAAAGATGATGATTATAAGATAAAAACTAAAATCTGAGATCGAAACTGAGATCAAAATGAAGATGAAGATAATTATCAAGATTAAGATCAATGTTGTAATTATGAATTAGAATAAGATTAATAACAATTAAAGATCATAATCGAGTTTAAAATTTTCATCATTATTAGATCAATATCAATATCAATAACAAAATCAAGATTGAAGGCCAAGTTTACAAACAAGATCAAAATCGAGTTTACGATTAAGATTAAAAAGAAGATAAAGATGAATATCATAAGATGAAAATTGAAATCATGATTAAAATCAAGATTAACATCATGATCATGAACAAAATCAATATTAAATTAAGTTGCAAAATGATAAACATCAACTATGGATCATAATCAAGATCAACATCCTCATCATTAAAAGATCAAGATAAATATAAATATTAATATCAAGATTGATAATCAATATTACCACAGAGATCAAAATCGAGTTTAAGATGAATATTAGTAGCAAGATAAAGATGATGATTATAAGATAAAAACTAAAATCTGAGATCGAAACTGAGATCAAAATGAAGATGAAGATAATTATCAAGAATAAGATCAATGTTGTAATTAACAATGAGAATAAGATTAATAACAATTAAAGATCATAATCGAGTTCAAAAATTTTATCATTATTATATCAATATCAATATCAATAACAAAATCAAGATTGAAGGCCAAGTTTACAAACAAGATCAAAATCGAGTTTACGATTAAGATTAAAAAGAAGATAAAGATGAATATCATAAGATGAAAATTGAAATCATGATTAAAATCAAGATCAACATCATGATCATTAACAAAATCAATATTAAATTAAGTTGCAAAATGATAAACATCAACTATGGATCATAATCAAGATCAACATCCTCATCATTAAAAGATCAAGATAAATATAAATATTAATATCAAGATTAATAATCAATATTACCACAGAGATCAAAATCGAGTTTAAGATGAATATTAGGAGCAAGATAAAGATGATGATTATAAGATAAAAAGTAAAATCTGAGATCGAAACTGAGATCAAAATGAAGATGAAGATAATTATCAAGATTAAGATCAATGTTGTAATTAAGAATTAGAATAAGATTAATAACAATTAAAGATCATAATCGAGTTTAAAATTTTCATCATTATTAGATCAATATCAATATCAATAACAAAATCAAGATTGAAGGCCAAGTTTACAAACAAGATCAAAATAGAGTTTACGATTAAGATTAAAAAGAAGATAAAGATGAATATCATAAGATGAAAATTGAAATCATGATTAAAATCAAGATTAACATCATGATCATGAACAAAATCAATATTAAATTAAGTTGCAAAATGATAAACATCAACTATGGATCATAATCAAGATCAACATCCTCATCATTAAAAGATCAAGATAAATATAAATATTAATATCAAGATTGATAATCAATATTACCACAGAGATCAAAATCGAGTTTAAGATAAATATTAGGAGCAAGATAAAGATGATGATTATAAGATAAAAACTAAAATCTGAGATCGAAACTGAGATCAAAATGAAGATGAAGATAATTATCAAGATTAAGATCAATGTTGTAATTAAGAATTAGAATAAGATTAATAACAATTAAAGATCATAATCGAGTTTAAAATTTTCATCATTATTAGATCAATATCAATATCAATAACAAAATCAAGATTGAAGGCCAAGTTTACAAACAAGATCAAAATCGAGTTTACGATTAAGATTAAAAAGAAGATAAAGATGAATATCATAAGATGAAAATTGAAATCATGATTAAAATCAAGATTAACATCATGATCATGAACAAAATCAATATTAAATTAAGTTGCAAAATGATAAACATCAACTATGGATCATAATCAAGATCAACATCCTCATCATTAAAAGATCAAGATAAATATAAATATTAATATCAAGATTGATAATCAATATTACCACAGAGATCAAAATCGAGTTTAAGATGAATATTAGTAGCAAGATAAAGATGATGATTATAAGATAAAAACTAAAATCTGAGATCGAAACTGAGATCAAAATGAAGATGAAGATAATTATCAAGAATAAGATCAATGTTGTAATTAACAATGAGAATAAGATTAATAACAATTAAAGATCATAATCGAGTTCAAAAATTTTATCATTATTATATCAATATCAATATCAATAACAAAATCAAGATTGAAGGCCAAGTTTACAAACAAGATCAAAATCGAGTTTACGATTAAGATTGAAGATAAAGATGAATAACATAAGATGAAAATTGAAATCATGATTAAAATCAAGATTAACATCATGATCATGAACAAATTCAATATTAAATTAAGTTGCAAAATGATAAATATCAACTATGGATCATAATCAAAATCAACATCCTCATCATTAAAAGATCAAGATAAATATAAATATTAATATCAAGATTGATAATCAATATTACCACAGAGATCAAAATCGAGTTTAGATGAATATTAGGAGCAAGATAAAGATGATGATTATAAGATAAAAACTAAAATCTGAGATCGAAACTGAGATCAAAATGAAGATGAAGATAATTATCAAGATTAAGATCAATGTTGTAATTATGAATTAGAATAAGATTAATAACAATTAAAGATCATAATCGAGTTTAAAATTTTCATCATTATTAGATCAATATCAATATCAATAACAAAATCAAGATTGAAGGCCAAGTTTACAAACAAGATCAAAATCGAGTTTACGATTAAGATTAAAAAGAAGATAAAGATGAATATCATAAGATGAAAATTGAAATCATGATTAAAATCAAGATTAACATCATGATCATGAACAAAATCAATATTAAATTAAGTTGCAAAATGATAAACATCAACTATGGATCATAATCAAGATCAACATCCTCATCATTAAAAGATCAAGATAAATATAAATATTAATATCAAGATTGATAATCAATATTACCACAGAGATCAAAATCGAGTTTAAGATGAATATTAGTAGCAAGATAAAGATGATGATTATAAGATAAAAACTAAAATCTGAGATCGAAACTGAGATCAAAATGAAGATGAAGATAATTATCAAGAATAAGATCAATGTTGTAATTAACAATGAGAATAAGATTAATAACAATTAAAGATCATAATCGAGTTCAAAAATTTTATCATTATTATATCAATATCAATATCAATAACAAAATCAAGATTGAAGGCCAAGTTTACAAACAAGATCAAAATCGAGTTTACGATTAAGATTAAAAAGAAGATAAAGATGAATATCATAAGATGAAAATTGAAATCATGATTAAAATCAAGATCAACATCATGATCATTAACAAAATCAATATTAAATTAAGTTGCAAAATGATAAACATCAACTATGGATCATAATCAAGATCAACATCCTCATCATTAAAAGATCAAGATAAATATAAATATTAATATCAAGATTAATAATCAATATTACCACAGAGATCAAAATCGAGTTTAAGATGAATATTAGGAGCAAGATAAAGATGATGATTATAAGATAAAAAGTAAAATCTGAGATCGAAACTGAGATCAAAATGAAGATGAAGATAATTATCAAGATTAAGATCAATGTTGTAATTAAGAATTAGAATAAGATTAATAACAATTAAAGATCATAATCGAGTTTAAAATTTTCATCATTATTAGATCAATATCAATATCAATAACAAAATCAAGATTGAAGGCCAAGTTTACAAACAAGATCAAAATAGAGTTTACGATTAAGATTAAAAAGAAGATAAAGATGAATATCATAAGATGAAAATTGAAATCATGATTAAAATCAAGATTAACATCATGATCATGAACAAAATCAATATTAAATTAAGTTGCAAAATGATAAACATCAACTATGGATCATAATCAAGATCAACATCCTCATCATTAAAAGATCAAGATAAATATAAATATTAATATCAAGATTGATAATCAATATTACCACAGAGATCAAAATCGAGTTTAAGATAAATATTAGGAGCAAGATAAAGATGATGATTATAAGATAAAAACTAAAATCTGAGATCGAAACTGAGATCAAAATGAAGATGATGATAATTATCAAGATTAAGATCAATGTTGTAATTAAGAATTAGAATAAGATTAATAACAATTAAAGATCATAATCGAGTTTAAAATTTTCATCATTATTAGATCAATATCAATATCAATAACAAAATCAAGATTGAAAGCCAAGTTTACAAACAAGATCAAAATCGAGTTTACGATTAAAATTAAAAAGAAGATAAAGATGAATATCATAAGATGAAAATTGAAATCATGATTAAAATCAAGATCAACATCATGATCATTAACAAAATCAATATTAAATTAAGTTGCAAAATGATAAACATCAACTATGGATCATAATCAAGATCAACATCCTCATCATTAAAAGATCAAGATAAATATAAATATTAATATTAAGATTGATAATCAATATTACCACAGAGATCAAAATCGAGTTTAAGATGAATATTAGTAGCAAGATAAAGATGATGATTATAAGATAAAAACTAAAATCTGAGATCGAAACTGAGATCAAAATGAAGATGAAGATAATTATCAAGAATAAGATCAATGTTGTAATTAACAATGAGAATAAGATTAATAACAATTAAAGATCATAATCGAGTTCAAAAATTTTATCATTATTATATCAATATCAATATCAATAACAAAATTAAGATTGAAGGCCAAGTTTACAAACAAGATCAAAATCGAGTTTACGATTAAGATTGAAGATAAAGATGAATAACATAAGATGAAAATTGAAATCATGATTAAAATCAAGATTAACATCATGATCATGAACAAAATCAATATTAAATTAAGTTGCAAAATGATAAATATCAACTATGGATCATAATCAAGATCAACATCCTCATCATTAAAAGATCAAGATAAATATAAATATTAATATCAAGATTGATAATCAATATTACCACAGAGATCAAAATCGAGTTTAGATGAATATTAGGAGCAAGATAAAGATGATGATTATAAGATAAAAACTAAAATTTGAGATCGAAACTGAGATCAAAATGAAGATGAAGATAATTATCAAGATTAAGATCAATGTTGTAATTAAGATTTAGAATAAGATTAATAACAATTAAAGATCATAATCGAGTTTAAAATTTTCATCATTATTAGATCAATATCAATATCAATAACAAAATCAAGATTGAAGGCCAAGCTTACAAACAAGATCAAAATCGAGTTTACGATTAAGATTAAAAAGAAGATAAAGATGAATATCATAAGATGAAAATTGAAATCATGATTAAAATCAAGATCAACATCATGATCATTAACAAAATCAATATTAAATTAAGTTGCAAAATGATAAATATCAACTATGGATCATAATCAAGATCAACATCCTCATCATTAAAAGATCAAGATAAATATAAATATTAATATCAAGATTGATAATCAATATTACCACAGAGATCAAAATCGAGTTTAAGATGAATATTAGGAGCAAGATAAAGATGATGATTATAAGATAAAAACTAAAATCTGAGATCGAAACTGAGATCAAAATGAAGATGAAGATAATTATCATGATTAAGATCAATGTTGTAATTAAGAATTAGAATAAGATTAATAACAATTAAAGATCATAATCGAGTTTAAAATTTTCATCATTATTAGATCAATATCAATATCAATAACAAAATCAAGATTGAAGGCCAAGCTTACAAACAAGATCAAAATCGAGTTTACGATTAAGATTAAAAAGAAGATAAAGATGAATATCATAAGATGAAAATTGAAATCATGATTAAAATCAAGATCAACATCATGATCATGAACAAAATCAATATTAAATTAAGTTGCAAAATGATAAACATCAACTATGGATCATAATCAAGATCAACATCCTCATCATTAAAAGATCAAGATAAATATAAATATTAATATCAAGATTGATAATCAATATTACCACAGAGATCAAAATCGAGTTTAAGATGAATATTAGGAGCAAGATAAAGATGATGATTATAGGATAAAAACTAAAATCTGAGATCGAAACTGAGATCAAAATGAAGATGAAGATAATTATCAAGATTAAGATCAATGTTGTAATTAAGAATTAGAATAAGATTAATAACAATTAAAGATCATAATCGAGTTTAAAATTTTCATCATTATTAGATCAATATCAATATCAATAACAAAATCAAGATTGAAGGCCAAGCTTACAAACAAGATCAAAATCGAGTTTACGATTAAGATTAAAAAGAAGATAAAGATGAATATCATAAGATGAAAATTGAAATCATGATTAAAATCAAGATCAACATCATGATCATTAACAAAATCAATATTAAATTAAGTTGCAAAATGATAAATATCAACTATGGATCATAATCAAGATCAACATCCTCATCATTAAAAGATCAAGATAAATATAAATATTAATATCAAGATTGATAATCAATATTACCACAGAGATCAAAATCGAGTTTAAGATGAATATTAGGAGCAAGATAAAGATGATGATTATAAGATAAAAACTAAAATCTGAGATCAAAATGAAGATGAAGATAATTATCAAGATTAAGATCAATGTTGTAATTAAGAATTAGAATAAGATTAATAACAATTAAAGATCATAATCGAGTTTAAAATTTTCGTCATTATTAGATCAATATCAATATCAATAACAAAATCAAGATTGAAGGCCAAGCTTACAAACAAGATCAAAATCGAGTTTACGATTAAGATTAAAAAGAAGATAAAGATGAATATCATAAGATGAAAATTGAAATCATGATTAAAATCAAGATCAACATCATGATCATTAACAAAATCAATATTAAATTAAGTTGCAAAATGATAAATATCAACTATGGATCATAATCAAGATCAACATCCTCATCATTAAAAGATCAAGATAAATATAAATATTAATATCAAGATTGATAATCAATATTACCACAGAGATCAAAATCGAGTTTAAGATGAATATTAGGAGCAAGATAAAGATGATGATTATAAGATAAAAACTAAAATCTGAGATCGAAACTGAGATCAAAATGAAGATGAAGATAATTATCAAGATTAAGATCAATGTTGTAATTAAGAATTAGAATAAGATTAATAACAATTAAAGATCGTAATCGAGTTTAAAATTTTCATCATTATTAGATCAATATCAATATCAATAACAAAATCAAGATTGAAGGCCAAGTTTACAAACAAGATCAAAATCGAGTTTACGATTAAGATTAAAAAGAAGATAAAGATGAATATCATAAGATGAAAATTGAAATCATGATTAAAATCAAGATCAACATCATGATCATTAACAAAATCAATATTAAATTAAGTTGCAAAATGATAAACATCAACTATGGATCATAATCAAGATCAACATCCTCATCATTAAAAGATCAAGATAAATATAAATATTAATATCAAGATTGATAATCAATATTACCACAGAGATCAAAATCGAGTTTAAGATGAATATTAGGAGCAAGATAAAGATGATGATTATAAGATAAAAACTAAAATCTGAGATCGAAACTAAGATCAAAATGAAGATGAAGATAATTATCAAGATTAAGATCAATGTTGTAATTAAGAATTAGAATAAGATTAATAACAATTAAAGATCATAATCGAGTTTAAAATTTTCATCATTATTAGATCAATATCAATATCAATAACAAAATCAAGATTGAAGGCCAAGCTTACAAACAAGATCAAAATCGAGTTTACGATTAAGATTAAAAAGAAGATAAAGATGAATATCATAAGATGAAAATTGAAATCATGATTAAAATCAAGATCAACATCATGATCATTAACAAAATCAATATTAAATTAAGTTGCAAAATGATAAATATCAACTATGGATCATAATCAAGATCAACATCCTCATCATTAGAATAAGATTAATAACAATTAAAGATCATAATCGAGTTTAAAATTTTCATCATTATTAGATCTATATCAATATCAATAACAAAATCAAGATTGAAGGCCAAGCTTACAAACAAGATCAAAATCGAGTTTACGATTAAGATTAAAAAGAAGATAAAGATGAATATCATAAGATGAAAATTGAAATCATGATTAAAATCAAGATCAACATCATGATCATTAACAAAATCAATATTAAATTAAGTTGCAAAATGATAAATATCAACTATGGATCATAATCAAGATCAACATCCTCATCATTAAAAGATCAAGATAAATATAAATATTAATATCAAGATTGATATTCAATATTACCACAGAGATCAAAATCGAGTTTAAGATGAATATTAGGAGCAAGATAAAGATGATGATTATAGGATAAAAACTAAAATCTGAGATCGAAACTGAGATCAAAATGAAGATGAAGATAATTATCAAGATTAAGATCAATGTTGTAATTAAGAATTAGAATAAGATTAATAACAATTAAAGATCATAATCGAGTTTAAAATTTTCATCATTATTAGATCAATATCAATATCAATAACAAAATCAAGATTGAAGGCCAAGCTTACAAACAAGATCAAAATCGAGTTTACGATTAAGATTAAAAAGAAGATAAAGATGAATATCATAAGATGAAAATTGAAATCATGATTAAAATCTAGATCAACATCATGATCATTAACAAAATCAATATTAAATTAAGTTGCAAAATGATAAATATCAACTATGGATGATAATCAAGATCAACATCCTCATCATTAAAAGATCAAGATAAATATAAATATTAATATCAAGATTGATAATCAATATTACCACAGAGATCAAAATCGAGTTTAGATGAATATTAGGAGCAAGATAAAGATGATGATTATAAGATAAAAACTAAAATTTGAGATCGAAACTGAGATCAAAATGAAGATGAAGATAATTATCAAGATTAAGATCAATGTTGTAATTAAGAATTAGAATAACATTAATAACAATTAAAGATCATAATCGAGTTTAAAATTTTCATCATTATTAGATCAATATCAATATCAATAACAAAATCAAGATTGAAGGCCAAGCTTACAAACAAGATCAAAATCGAGTTTACGATTAAGATTAAAAAGAAGATAAAGATGAATATCATAAGATGAAAATTGAAATCATGATTAAAATCAAGATCAACATCATGATCATTAACAAAATCAATATTAAATTAAGTTGCAAAATGATAAATATCAACTATGGATCATAATCAAGATCAACATCCTCATCATTAAAAGATCAAGATAAATATAAATATTAATATCAAGATTGATAATCAATATTACCACAGAGATCAAAATCGAGTTTAAGATGAATATTAGGAGCAAGATAAAGATGATGATTATAAGATAAAAACTAAAATCTGAGATCGAAACTGAGATCAAAATGAAGATGAAGATAATTATCATGATTAAGATCAATGTTGTAATTAAGAATTAGAATAAGATTAATAACAATTAAAGATCATAATCGAGTTTAAAATTTTCATCATTATTAGATCAATATCAATATCAATAACAAAATCAAGATTGAAGGCCAAGCTTACAAACAAGATCAAAATCGAGTTTACGATTTAGATTAAAAAGAAGATAAAGATGAATATCATAAGATGAAAATTGAAATCATGATTAAAATCAAGATCAACATCATGATCATGAACAAAATCAATATTAAATTAAGTTGCAAAATGATAAACATCAACTATGGATCATAATCAAGATCAACATCCTCATCATTAAAAGATCAAGATAAATATAAATATTAATATCAAGATTGATAATCAATATTACCACAGAGATCAAAATCGAGTTTAAGATGAATATTAGGAGCAAGATAAAGATGATGATTATAGGATAAAAACTAAAATCTGAGATCGAAACTGAGATCAAAATGAAGATGAAGATAATTATCAAGATTAAGATCAATGTTGTAATTAAGAATTAGAATAAGATTAATAACAATTAAAGATCATAATCGAGTTTAAAATTTTCATCATTATTAGATCAATATCAATATCAATAACAAAATCAAGATTGAAGGCCAAGCTTACAAACAAGATCAAAATCGAGTTTACGATTAAGATTAAAAAGAAGATAAAGATGAATATCATAAGATGAAAATTGAAATCATGATTAAAATCAAGATCAACATCATGATCATTAACAAAATCAATATTAAATTAAGTTGCAAAATGATAAATATCAACTATGGATCATAATCAAGATCAACATCCTCATCATTAAAAGATCAAGATAAATATAAATATTAATATCAAGATTGATAATCAATATTACCACAGAGATCAAAATCGAGTTTAAGATGAATATTAGGAGCAAGATAAAGATGATGATTATAAGATAAAAACTAAAATCTGAGATCAAAATGAAGATGAAGATAATTATCAAGATTAAGATCAATGTTGTAATTAAGAATTAGAATAAGATTAATAACAATTAAAGATCATAATCGAGTTTAAAATTTTCGTCATTATTAGATCAATATCAATATCAATAACAAAATCAAGATTGAAGGCCAAGCTTACAAACAAGATCAAAATCGAGTTTACGATTAAGATTAAAAAGAAGATAAAGATGAATATCATAAGATGAAAATTGAAATCATGATTAAAATCAAGATCAACATCATGATCATTAACAAAATCAATATTAAATTAAGTTGCAAAATGATAAATATCAACTATGGATCATAATCAAGATCAACATCCTCATCATTAAAAGATCAAGATAAATATAAATATTAATATCAAGATTGATAATCAATATTACCACAGAGATCAAAATCGAGTTTAAGATGAATATTAGGAGCAAGATAAAGATGATGATTATAAGATAAAAACTAAAATCTGAGATCGAAACTGAGATCAAAATGAAGATGAAGATAATTATCAAGATTAAGATCAATGTTGTAATTAAGAATTAGAATAAGATTAATAACAATTAAAGATCGTAATCGAGTTTAAAATTTTCATCATTATTAGATCAATATCAATATCAATAACAAAATCAAGATTGAAGGCCAAGTTTACAAACAAGATCAAAATCGAGTTTACGATTAAGATTAAAAAGAAGATAAAGATGAATATCATAAGATGAAAATTGAAATCATGATTAAAATCAAGATCAACATCATGATCATTAACAAAATCAATATTAAATTAAGTTGCAAAATGATAAACATCAACTATGGATCATAATCAAGATCAACATCCTCATCATTAAAAGATCAAGATAAATATAAATATTAATATCAAGATTGATAATCAATATTACCACAGAGATCAAAATCGAGTTTAAGATGAATATTAGGAGCAAGATAAAGATGATGATTATAAGATAAAAACTAAAATCTGAGATCGAAACTAAGATCAAAATGAAGATGAAGATAATTATCAAGATTAAGATCAATGTTGTAATTAAGAATTAGAATAAGATTAATAACAATTAAAGATCATAATCGAGTTTAAAATTTTCATCATTATTAGATCAATATCAATATCAATAACAAAATCAAGATTGAAGGCCAAGCTTACAAACAAGATCAAAATCGAGTTTACGATTAAGATTAAAAAGAAGATAAAGATGAATATCATAAGATGAAAATTGAAATCATGATTAAAATCAAGATCAACATCATGATCATTAACAAAATCAATATTAAATTAAGTTGCAAAATGATAAATATCAACTATGGATCATAATCAAGATCAACATCCTCATCATTAGAATAAGATTAATAACAATTAAAGATCATAATCGAGTTTAAAATTTTCATCATTATTAGATCTATATCAATATCAATAACAAAATCAAGATTGAAGGCCAAGCTTACAAACAAGATCAAAATCGAGTTTACGATTAAGATTAAAAAGAAGATAAAGATGAATATCATAAGATGAAAATTGAAATCATGATTAAAATCAAGATCAACATCATGATCATTAACAAAATCAATATTAAATTAAGTTGCAAAATGATAAATATCAACTATGGATCATAATCAAGATCAACATCCTCATCATTAAAAGATCAAGATAAATATAAATATTAATATCAAGATTGATATTCAATATTACCACAGAGATCAAAATCGAGTTTAAGATGAATATTAGGAGCAAGATAAAGATGATGATTATAGGATAAAAACTAAAATCTGAGATCGAAACTGAGATCAAAATGAAGATGAAGATAATTATCAAGATTAAGATCAATGTTGTAATTAAGAATTAGAATAAGATTAATAACAATTAAAGATCATAATCGAGTTTAAAATTTTCATCATTATTAGATCAATATCAATATCAATAACAAAATCAAGATTGAAGGCCAAGCTTACAAACAAGATCAAAATCGAGTTTACGATTAAGATTAAAAAGAAGATAAAGATGAATATCATAAGATGAAAATTGAAATCATGATTAAAATCTAGATCAACATCATGATCATTAACAAAATCAATATTAAATTAAGTTGCAAAATGATAAATATCAACTATGGATGATAATCAAGATCAACATCCTCATCATTAAAAGATCAAGATAAATATAAATATTAATATCAAGATTGATAATCAATATTACCACAGAGATCAAAATCGAGTTTAAGATGAATATTAGGAGCAAGATAAAGATGATGATTATAAGATAAAAACTAAAATCTGAGATCGAAACTAAGATCAAAATGAAGATGAAGATAATTATCAAGATTAAGATCAATGTTGTAATTAAGAATTAGAATAAGATTAATAACAATTAAAGATCATAATCGAGTTTAAAATTTTCATCATTATTAGATCAATATCAATATCAATAACAAAATCAAGATTGAAGGCCAAGCTTACAAACAAGATCAAAATCGAGTTTACGATTAAGATTAAAAAGAAGATAAAGATGAATATCATAAGATGAAAATTGAAATCATGATTAAAATCAAGATCAACATCATGATCATTAACAAAATCAATATTAAATTAAGTTGCAAAATGATAAATATCAACTATGGATCATAATCAAGATCAACATCCTCATCATTAAAAGATCAAGATAAATATAAATATTAATATCAAGATTGATAATCAATATTACCACAGAGATCAAAATCGAGTTTAAGATGAATATTAGGAGCAAGATAAAGATGATGATTATAAGATAAAAACTAAAATCTGAGATCGAAACTAAGATCAAAATGAAGATGAAGATAATTATCAAGATTAAGATCAATGTTGTAATTAAGAATTAGAATAAGATTAATAACAATTAAAGATCATAATCGAGTTTAAAATTTTCATCATTATTAGATCAATATCAATATCAATAACAAAATCAAGATTGAAGGCCAAGCTTACAAACAAGATCAAAATCGAGTTTACGATTAAGATTAAAAAGAAGATAAAGATGAATATCATAAGATGAAAATTGAAATCATGATTAAAATCAAGATCAACATCATGATCATTAACAAAATCAATATTAAATTAAGTTGCAAAATGATAAATATCAACTATGGATCATAATCAAGATCAACATCCTCATCATTAAAAGATCAAGATAAATATAAATATTAATATCAAGATTGATAATCAATATTACCACAGAGATCAAAATCGAGTTTAAGATGAATATTAGGAGCAAGATAAAGATGATGATTATAGGATAAAAACTAAAATCTGAGATCGAAACTGAGATCAAAATGAAGATGAAGATAATTATCAAGATTAAGATCAATGTTGTAATTAAGAATTAGAATAAGATTAATAACAATTAAAGATCATAATCGAGTTTAAAATTTTCATCATTATTAGATCAATATCAATATCAATAACAAAATCAAGATTGAAGGCCAAGCTTACAAACAAGATCAAAATCGAGTTTACGATTAAGATTAAAAAGAAGATAAAGATGAATATCATAAGATGAAAATTGAAATCATGATTAAAATCAAGATCAACATCATGATCATTAACAAAATCAATATTAAATTAAGTTGCAAAATGATAAATATCAACTATGGATCATAATCAAGATCAACATCCTCATCATTAAAAGATCAAGATAAATATAAATATTAATATCAAGATTGATAATCAATATTACCACAGAGATCAAAATCGAGTTTAAGATGAATATTAGGAGCAAGATAAAGATGATGATTATAAGATAAAAACAAAAATCTGAGATCGAAACTAAGATCAAAATGAAGATGAAGATAATTATCAAGATTAAGATCAATGTTGTAATTAAGAATTAGAATAAGATTAATAACAATTAAAGATCATAATCGAGTTTAAAATTTTCATCATTATTAGATCAATATCAATATCAATAACAAAATCAAGATTGAAGGCCAAGCTTACAAACAAGATCAAAATCGAGTTTACGATTAAGATTAAAAAGAAGAAAAAGATGAATATCATAAGATGAAAATTGAAATCATGATTAAAATCAAGATCAACATCATGATCATTAACAAAATCAATATTAAATTAAGTTGCAAAATGATAAATATCAACTATGGATCATAATCAAGATCAACATCCTCATCATTAAAAGATCAAGATAAATATAAATATTAATATCAAGATTGATAATCAATATTACCACAGAGATCAAAATCGAGTTTAAGATGAATATTAGGAGCAAGATAAAGATGATGATTATAGGATAAAAACTAAAATCTGAGATCGAAACTGAGATCAAAATGAAGATGAAGATAATTATCAAGATTAAGATCAATGTTGTAATTAAGAATTAGAATAAGATTAATAACAATTAAAGATCATAATCGAGTTTAAAATTTTCATCATTATTAGATCAATATCAATATCAATAACAAAATCAAGATTGAAGGCCAAGCTTACAAACAAGATCAAAATCGAGTTTACGATTAAGATTAAAAAGAAGATAAAGATGAATATCATAAGATGAAAATTGAAATCAAGATTAAAATCAAGATCAACATCATGATCATTAACAAAATCAATATTAAATTAAGTTGCAAAATGATAAATATCAACTATGGATCATAATCAAGATCAACATCCTCATCATTAAAAGATCAAGATAAATATAAATATTAATATCAAGATTGATAATCAATATTACCACAGAGATCAAAATCGAGTTTAAGATGAATATTAGGAGCAAGATAAAGATGATGATTATAGGATAAAAACTAAAATCTGAGATCGAAACTGAGATCAAAATGAAGATGAAGATAATTATCAAGATTAAGATCAATGTTGTAATTAAGAATTAGAATAAGATTAATAACAATTAAAGATCATAATCGAGTTTAAAATTTTCATCATTATTAGATCAATATCAATATCAATAACAAAATCAAGATTGAAGGCCAAGCTTACAAACAAGATCAAAATCGAGTTTACGATTAAGATTAAAAAGAAGATAAAGATGAATATCATAAGATGAAAATTGAAATCATGATTAAAATCAAGATCAACATCATGATCATTAACAAAATCAATATTAAATTAAGTTGCAAAATGATAAATATCAACTATGGATCATAATCAAGATCAACATCCTCATCATTAAAAGATCAAGATAAATATAAATATTAATATCAAGATTGATAATCAATATTACCACAGAGATCAAAATCGAGTTTAAGATGAATATTAGGAGCAAGATAAAGATGATGATTATAAGATAAAAACTAAAATCTGAGATCGAAACTAAGATCAAAATGAAGATGAAGATAATTATCAAGATTAAGATCAATGTTGTAATTAAGAATTAGAATAAGATTAATAACAATTAAAGATCATAATCGAGTTTAAAATTTTCATCATTATTAGATCAATATCAATATCAATAACAAAATCAAGATTGAAGGCCAAGCTTACAAACAAGATCAAAATCGAGTTTACGATTAAGATTAAAAAGAAGATAAAGATGAATATCATAAGATGAAAATTGAAATCATGATTAAAATCAAGATCAACATCATGATCATTAACAAAATCAATATTAAATTAAGTTGCAAAATGATAAATATCAACTATGGATCATAATCAAGATCAACATCCTCATCATTAAAAGATCAAGATAAATATAAATATTAATATCAAGATTGATAATCAATATTACCACAGAGATCAAAATCGAGTTTAAGATGAATATTAGGAGCAAGATAAAGATGATGATTATAGGATAAAAACTAAAATCTGAGATCGAAACTGAGATCAAAATGAAGATGAAGATAATTATCAAGATTAAGATCAATGTTGTAATTAAGAATTAGAATAAGATTAATAACAATTAAAGATCATAATCGAGTTTAAAATTTTCATCATTATTAGATCAATATCAATATCAATAACAAAATCAAGATTGAAGGCCAAGCTTACAAACAAGATCAAAATCGAGTTTACGATTAAGATTAAAAAGAAGATAAAGATGAATATCATAAGATGAAAATTGAAATCATGATTAAAATCAAGATCAACATCATGATCATTAACAAAATCAATATTAAATTAAGTTGCAAAATGATAAACATCAACTATGGATCATAATCAAGATCAACATCCTCATCATTAAAAGATCAAGATAAATATAAATATTAATATCAAGATTGATAATCAATATTACCACAGAGATCAAAATCGAGTTTAAGATAAATATTAGGAGCAAGATAAAGATGATGATTATAAGATAAAAACTAAAATCTGAGATCGAAACTGAGATCAAAATGAAGATGATGATAATTATCAAGATTAAGATCAATGTTGTAATTAAGAATTAGAATAAGATTAATAACAATTAAAGATCATAATCGAGTTTAAAATTTTCATCATTATTAGATCAATATCAATATCAATAACAAAATCAAGATTGAAAGCCAAGTTTACAAACAAGATCAAAATCGAGTTTACGATTAAAATTAAAAAGAAGATAAAGATGAATATCATAAGATGAAAATTGAAATCATGATTAAAATCAAGATCAACATCATGATCATTAACAAAATCAATATTAAATTAAGTTGCAAAATGATAAACATCAACTATGGATCATAATCAAGATCAACATCCTCATCATTAAAAGATCAAGATAAATATAAATATTAATATCAAGATTGATAATCAATATTACCACAGAGATCAAAATCGAGTTTAAGATGAATATTAGGAGCAAGATAAAGATGATGATTATAAGATAAAAAGTAAAATCTGAGATCGAAACTGAGATCAAAATGAAGATGAAGATAATTATCAAGATTAAGATCAATGTTGTAATTAAGAATTAGAATAAGATTAATAACAATTAAAGATCATAATCGAGTTTAAAATTTTCATCATTATTAGATCAATATCAATATCAATAACAAAATCAAGATTGAAGGCCAAGTTTACAAACAAGATCAAAATAGAGTTTACGATTAAGATTAAAAAGAAGATAAAGATGAATATCATAAGATGAAAATTGAAATCATGATTAAAATCAAGATTAACATCATGATCATGAACAAAATCAATATTAAATTAAGTTGCAAAATGATAAACATCAACTATGGATCATAATCAAGATCAACATCCTCATCATTAAAAGATCAAGATAAATATAAATATTAATATCAAGATTGATAATCAATATTACCACAGAGATCAAAATCGAGTTTAAGATAAATATTAGGAGCAAGATAAAGATGATGATTATAAGATAAAAACTAAAATCTGAGATCGAAACTGAGATCAAAATGAAGATGATGATAATTATCAAGATTAAGATCAATGTTGTAATTAAGAATTAGAATAAGATTAATAACAATTAAAGATCATAATCGAGTTTAAAATTTTCATCATTATTAGATCAATATCAATATCAATAACAAAATCAAGATTGAAAGCCAAGTTTACAAACAAGATCAAAATCGAGTTTACGATTAAAATTAAAAAGAAGATAAAGATGAATATCATAAGATGAAAATTGAAATCATGATTAAAATCAAGATCAACATCATGATCATTAACAAAATCAATATTAAATTAAGTTGCAAAATGATAAACATCAACTATGGATCATAATCAAGATCAACATCCTCATCATTAAAAGATCAAGATAAATATAAATATTAATATCAAGATTGATAATCAATATTACCACAGAGATCAAAATCGAGTTTAAGATGAATATTAGTAGCAAGATAAAGATGATGATTATAAGATAAAAACTAAAATCTGAGATCGAAACTGAGATCAAAATGAAGATGAAGATAATTATCAAGAATAAGATCAATGTTGTAATTAACAATGAGAATAAGATTAATAACAATTAAAGATCATAATCGAGTTCAAAAATTTTATCATTATTATATCAATATCAATATCAATAACAAAATCAAGATTGAAGGCCAAGTTTACAAACAAGATCAAAATCGAGTTTACGATTAAGATTGAAGATAAAGATGAATAACATAAGATGAAAATTGAAATCATGATTAAAATCAAGATTAACATCATGATCATGAACAAAATCAATATTAAATTAAGTTGCAAAATGATAAATATCAACTATGGATCATAATCAAGATCAACATCCTCATCATTAAAAGATCAAGATAAATATAAATATTAATATCAAGATTGATAATCAATATTACCACAGAGATCAAAATCGAGTTTAGATGAATATTAGGAGCAAGATAAAGATGATGATTATAAGATAAAAACTAAAATTTGAGATCGAAACTGAGATCAAAATGAAGATGAAGATAATTATCAAGATTAAGATCAATGTTGTAATTAAGAATTAGAATAAGATTAATAACAATTAAAGATCATAATCGAGTTTAAAATTTTCATCATTATTAGATCAATATCAATATCAATAACAAAATCAAGATTGAAGGCCAAGCTTACAAACAAGATCAAAATCGAGTTTACGATTAAGATTAAAAAGAAGATAAAGATGAATATCATAAGATGAAAATTGAAATCATGATTAAAATCAAGATCAACATCATGATCATTAACAAAATCAATATTAAATTAAGTTGCAAAATGATAAATATCAACTATGGATCATAATCAAGATCAACATCCTCATCATTAAAAGATCAAGATAAATATAAATATTAATATCAAGATTGATAATCAATATTACCACAGAGATCAAAATCGAGTTTAAGATGAATATTAGGAGCAAGATAAAGATGATGATTATAAGATAAAAACTAAAATCTGAGATCGAAACTGAGATCAAAATGAAGATGAAGATAATTATCATGATTAAGATCAATGTTGTAATTAAGAATTAGAATAAGATTAATAACAATTAAAGATCATAATCGAGTTTAAAATTTTCATCATTATTAGATCAATATCAATATCAATAACAAAATCAAGATTGAAGGCCAAGCTTACAAACAAGATCAAAATCGAGTTTACGATTAAGATTAAAAAGAGGATAAAGATGAATATCATAAGATGAAAATTGAAATCATGATTAAAATCAAGATCAACATCATGATCATTAACAAAATCAATATTAAATTAAGTTGCAAAATGATAAATATCAACTATGGATCATAATCAAGATCAACATCCTCATCATTAAAAGATCAAGATAAATATAAATATTAATATCAAGATTGATAATCAATATTACCACAGAGATCAAAATCGAGTTTAAGATGAATATTAGGAGCAAGATAAAGATGATGATTATAAGATAAAAACTAAAATCTGAGATCGAAACTGAGATCAAAATGAAGATGAAGATAATTATCATGATTAAGATCAATGTTGTAATTAAGAATTAGAATAAGATTAATAACAATTAAAGATCATAATCGAGTTTAAAATTTTCATCATTATTAGATCAATATCAATATCAATAACAAAATCAAGATTGAAGGCCAAGCTTACAAACAAGATCAAAATCGAGTTTACGATTAAGATTAAAAAGAAGATAAAGATGAATATCATAAGATGAAAATTGAAATCATGATTAAAATCAAGATCAACATCATGATCATGAACAAAATCAATATTAAATTAAGTTGCAAAATGATAAACATCAACTATGGATCATAATCAAGATCAACATCCTCATCATTAAAAGATCAAGATAAATATAAATATTAATATCAAGATTGATAATCAATATTACCACAGAGATCAAAATCGAGTTTAAGATGAATATTAGGAGCAAGATAAAGATGATGATTATAGGATAAAAACTAAAATCTGAGATCGAAACTGAGATCAAAATGAAGATGAAGATAATTATCAAGATTAAGATCAATGTTGTAATTAAGAATTAGAATAAGATTAATAACAATTAAAGATCATAATCGAGTTTAAAATTTTCATCATTATTAGATCAATATCAATATCAATAACAAAATCAAGATTGAAGGCCAAGCTTACAAACAAGATCAAAATCGAGTTTACGATTAAGATTAAAAAGAAGATAAAGATGAATATCATAAGATGAAAATTGAAATCATGATTAAAATCAAGATCAACATCATGATCATTAACAAAATCAATATTAAATTAAGTTGCAAAATGATAAATATCAACTATGGATCATAATCAAGATCAACATCCTCATCATTAAAAGATCAAGATAAATATAAATATTAATATCAAGATTGATAATCAATATTACCACAGAGATCAAAATCGAGTTTAAGATGAATATTAGGAGCAAGATAAAGATGATGATTATAAGATAAAAACTAAAATCTGAGATCAAAATGAAGATGAAGATAATTATCAAGATTAAGATCAATGTTGTAATTAAGAATTAGAATAAGATTAATAACAATTAAAGATCATAATCGAGTTTAAAATTTTCGTCATTATTAGATCAATATCAATATCAATAACAAAATCAAGATTGAAGGCCAAGCTTACAAACAAGATCAAAATCGAGTTTACGATTAAGATTAAAAAGAAGATAAAGATGAATATCATAAGATGAAAATTGAAATCATGATTAAAATCAAGATCAACATCATGATCATTAACAAAATCAATATTAAATTAAGTTGCAAAATGATAAATATCAACTATGGATCATAATCAAGATCAACATCCTCATCATTAAAAGATCAAGATAAATATAAATATTAATATCAAGATTGATAATCAATATTACCACAGAGATCAAAATCGAGTTTAAGATGAATATTAGGAGCAAGATAAAGATGATGATTATAAGATAAAAACTAAAATCTGAGATCGAAACTGAGATCAAAATGAAGATGAAGATAATTATCAAGATTAAGATCAATGTTGTAATTAAGAATTAGAATAAGATTAATAACAATTAAAGATCGTAATCGAGTTTAAAATTTTCATCATTATTAGATCAATATCAATATCAATAACAAAATCAAGATTGAAGGCCAAGTTTACAAACAAGATCAAAATCGAGTTTACGATTAAGATTAAAAAGAAGATAAAGATGAATATCATAAGATGAAAATTGAAATCATGATTAAAATCAAGATCAACATCATGATCATTAACAAAATCAATATTAAATTAAGTTGCAAAATGATAAACATCAACTATGGATCATAATCAAGATCAACATCCTCATCATTAAAAGATCAAGATAAATATAAATATTAATATCAAGATTGATAATCAATATTACCACAGAGATCAAAATCGAGTTTAAGATGAATATTAGGAGCAAGATAAAGATGATGATTATAAGATAAAAACTAAAATCTGAGATCGAAACTAAGATCAAAATGAAGATGAAGATAATTATCAAGATTAAGATCAATGTTGTAATTAAGAATTAGAATAAGATTAATAACAATTAAAGATCATAATCGAGTTTAAAATTTTCATCATTATTAGATCAATATCAATATCAATAACAAAATCAAGATTGAAGGCCAAGCTTACAAACAAGATCAAAATCGAGTTTACGATTAAGATTAAAAAGAAGATAAAGATGAATATCATAAGATGAAAATTGAAATCATGATTAAAATCAAGATCAACATCATGATCATTAACAAAATCAATATTAAATTAAGTTGCAAAATGATAAATATCAACTATGGATCATAATCAAGATCAACATCCTCATCATTAGAATAAGATTAATAACAATTAAAGATCATAATCGAGTTTAAAATTTTCATCATTATTAGATCTATATCAATATCAATAACAAAATCAAGATTGAAGGCCAAGCTTACAAACAAGATCAAAATCGAGTTTACGATTAAGATTAAAAAGAAGATAAAGATGAATATCATAAGATGAAAATTGAAATCATGATTAAAATCAAGATCAACATCATGATCATTAACAAAATCAATATTAAATTAAGTTGCAAAATGATAAATATCAACTATGGATCATAATCAAGATCAACATCCTCATCATTAAAAGATCAAGATAAATATAAATATTAATATCAAGATTGATAATCAATATTACCACAGAGATCAAAATCGAGTTTAAGATGAATATTAGGAGCAAGATAAAGATGATGATTATAAGATAAAAACTAAAATCTGAGATCAAAATGAAGATGAAGATAATTATCAAGATTAAGATCAATGTTGTAATTAAGAATTAGAATAAGATTAATAACAATTAAAGATCATAATCGAGTTTAAAATTTTCGTCATTATTAGATCAATATCAATATCAATAACAAAATCAAGATTGAAGGCCAAGCTTACAAACAAGATCAAAATCGAGTTTACGATTAAGATTAAAAAGAAGATAAAGATGAATATCATAAGATGAAAATTGAAATCATGATTAAAATCAAGATCAACATCATGATCATTAACAAAATCAATATTAAATTAAGTTGCAAAATGATAAATATCAACTATGGATCATAATCAAGATCAACATCCTCATCATTAAAAGATCAAGATAAATATAAATATTAATATCAAGATTGATAATCAATATTACCACAGAGATCAAAATCGAGTTTAAGATGAATATTAGGAGCAAGATAAAGATGATGATTATAAGATAAAAACTAAAATCTGAGATCGAAACTGAGATCAAAATGAAGATGAAGATAATTATCAAGATTAAGATCAATGTTGTAATTAAGAATTAGAATAAGATTAATAACAATTAAAGATCGTAATCGAGTTTAAAATTTTCATCATTATTAGATCAATATCAATATCAATAACAAAATCAAGATTGAAGGCCAAGTTTACAAACAAGATCAAAATCGAGTTTACGATTAAGATTAAAAAGAAGATAAAGATGAATATCATAAGATGAAAATTGAAATCATGATTAAAATCAAGATCAACATCATGATCATTAACAAAATCAATATTAAATTAAGTTGCAAAATGATAAACATCAACTATGGATCATAATCAAGATCAACATCCTCATCATTAAAAGATCAAGATAAATATAAATATTAATATCAAGATTGATAATCAATATTACCACAGAGATCAAAATCGAGTTTAAGATGAATATTAGGAGCAAGATAAAGATGATGATTATAAGATAAAAACTAAAATCTGAGATCGAAACTAAGATCAAAATGAAGATGAAGATAATTATCAAGATTAAGATCAATGTTGTAATTAAGAATTAGAATAAGATTAATAACAATTAAAGATCATAATCGAGTTTAAAATTTTCATCATTATTAGATCAATATCAATATCAATAACAAAATCAAGATTGAAGGCCAAGCTTACAAACAAGATCAAAATCGAGTTTACGATTAAGATTAAAAAGAAGATAAAGATGAATATCATAAGATGAAAATTGAAATCATGATTAAAATCAAGATCAACATCATGATCATTAACAAAATCAATATTAAATTAAGTTGCAAAATGATAAATATCAACTATGGATCATAATCAAGATCAACATCCTCATCATTAAAAGATCAAGATAAATATAAATATTAATATCAAGATTGATAATCAATATTACCACAGAGATCAAAATCGAGTTTAAGATGAATATTAGGAGCAAGATAAAGATGATGATTATAAGATAAAAACTAAAATCTGAGATCGAAACTGAGATCAAAATGAAGATGAAGATAATTATCATGATTAAGATCAATGTTGTAATTAAGAATTAGAATAAGATTAATAACAATTAAAGATCATAATCGAGTTTAAAATTTTCATCATTATTAGATCAATATCAATATCAATAACAAAATCAAGATTGAAGGCCAAGCTTACAAACAAGATCAAAATCGAGTTTACGATTAAGATTAAAAAGAAGATAAAGATGAATATCATAAGATGAAAATTGAAATCATGATTAAAATCAAGATCAACATCATGATCATGAACAAAATCAATATTAAATTAAGTTGCAAAATGATAAACATCAACTATGGATCATAATCAAGATCAACATCCTCATCATTAAAAGATCAAGATAAATATAAATATTAATATCAAGATTGATAATCAATATTACCACAGAGATCAAAATCGAGTTTAAGATGAATATTAGGAGCAAGATAAAGATGATGATTATAGGATAAAAACTAAAATCTGAGATCGAAACTGAGATCAAAATGAAGATGAAGATAATTATCAAGATTAAGATCAATGTTGTAATTAAGAATTAGAATAAGATTAATAACAATTAAAGATCATAATCGAGTTTAAAATTTTCATCATTATTAGATCAATATCAATATCAATAACAAAATCAAGATTGAAGGCCAAGCTTACAAACAAGATCAAAATCGAGTTTACGATTAAGATTAAAAAGAAGATAAAGATGAATATCATAAGATGAAAATTGAAATCATGATTAAAATCAAGATCAACATCATGATCATTAACAAAATCAATATTAAATTAAGTTGCAAAATGATAAATATCAACTATGGATCATAATCAAGATCAACATCCTCATCATTAAAAGATCAAGATAAATATAAATATTAATATCAAGATTGATAATCAATATTACCACAGAGATCAAAATCGAGTTTAAGATGAATATTAGGAGCAAGATAAAGATGATGATTATAAGATAAAAACTAAAATCTGAGATCAAAATGAAGATGAAGATAATTATCAAGATTAAGATCAATGTTGTAATTAAGAATTAGAATAAGATTAATAACAATTAAAGATCATAATCGAGTTTAAAATTTTCGTCATTATTAGATCAATATCAATATCAATAACAAAATCAAGATTGAAGGCCAAGCTTACAAACAAGATCAAAATCGAGTTTACGATTAAGATTAAAAAGAAGATAAAGATGAATATCATAAGATGAAAATTGAAATCAAGATTAAAATCAAGATCAACATCATGATCATTAACAAAATCAATATTAAATTAAGTTGCAAAATGATAAATATCAACTATGGATCATAATCAAGATCAACATCCTCATCATTAAAAGATCAAGATAAATATAAATATTAATATCAAGATTGATAATCAATATTACCACAGAGATCAAAATCGAGTTTAAGATGAATATTAGGAGCAAGATAAAGATGATGATTATAAGATAAAAACTAAAATCTGAGATCGAAACTGAGATCAAAATGAAGATGAAGATAATTATCAAGATTAAGATCAATGTTGTAATTAAGAATTATAATAAGATTAATAACAATTAAAGATCGTAATCGAGTTTAAAATTTTCATCATTATTAGATCAATATCAATATCAATAACAAAATCAAGATTGAAGGCCAAGTTTACAAACAAGATCAAAATCGAGTTTACGATTAAGATTAAAAAGAAGATAAAGATGAATATCATAAGATGAAAATTGAAATCATGATTAAAATCAAGATCAACATCATGATCATTAACAAAATCAATATTAAATTAAGTTGCAAAATGATAAACATCAACTATGGATCATAATCAAGATCAACATCCTCATCATTAAAAGATCAAGATAAATATAAATATTAATATCAAGATTGATAATCAATATTACCACAGAGATCAAAATCGAGTTTAAGATGAATATTAGGAGCAAGATAAAGATGATGATTATAAGATAAAAACTAAAATCTGAGATCGAAACTAAGATCAAAATGAAGATGAAGATAATTATCAAGATTAAGATCAATGTTGTAATTAAGAATTAGAATAAGATTAATAACAATTAAAGATCATAATCGAGTTTAAAATTTTCATCATTATTAGATCAATATCAATATCAATAACAAAATCAAGATTGAAGGCCAAGCTTACAAACAAGATCAAAATCGAGTTTACGATTAAGATTAAAAAGAAGATAAAGATGAATATCATAAGATGAAAATTGAAATCATGATTAAAATCAAGATCAACATCATGATCATTAACAAAATCAATATTAAATTAAGTTGCAAAATGATAAATATCAACTATGGATCATAATCAAGATCAACATCCTCATCATTAGAATAAGATTAATAACAATTAAAGATCATAATCGAGTTTAAAATTTTCATCATTATTAGATCTATATCAATATCAATAACAAAATCAAGATTGAAGGCCAAGCTTACAAACAAGATCAAAATCGAGTTTACGATTAAGATTAAAAAGAAGATAAAGATGAATATCATAAGATGAAAATTGAAATCATGATTAAAATCAAGATCAACATCATGATCATTAACAAAATCAATATTAAATTAAGTTGCAAAATGATAAATATCAACTATGGATCATAATCAAGATCAACATCCTCATCATTAAAAGATCAAGATAAATATAAATATTAATATCAAGATTGATAATCAATATTACCACAGAGATCAAAATCGAGTTTAAGATGAATATTAGGAGCAAGATAAAGATGATGATTATAAGATAAAAACTAAAATCTGAGATCAAAATGAAGATGAAGATAATTATCAAGATTAAGATCAATGTTGTAATTAAGAATTAGAATAAGATTAATAACAATTAAAGATCATAATCGAGTTTAAAATTTTCGTCATTATTAGATCAATATCAATATCAATAACAAAATCAAGATTGAAGGCCAAGCTTACAAACAAGATCAAAATCGAGTTTACGATTAAGATTAAAAAGAAGATAAAGATGAATATCATAAGATGAAAATTGAAATCATGATTAAAATCAAGATCAACATCATGATCATTAACAAAATCAATATTAAATTAAGTTGCAAAATGATAAATATCAACTATGGATCATAATCAAGATCAACATCCTCATCATTAAAAGATCAAGATAAATATAAATATTAATATCAAGATTGATAATCAATATTACCACAGAGATCAAAATCGAGTTTAAGATGAATATTAGGAGCAAGATAAAGATGATGATTATAAGATAAAAACTAAAATCTGAGATCGAAACTGAGATCAAAATGAAGATGAAGATAATTATCAAGATTAAGATCAATGTTGTAATTAAGAATTAGAATAAGATTAATAACAATTAAAGATCGTAATCGAGTTTAAAATTTTCATCATTATTAGATCAATATCAATATCAATAACAAAATCAAGATTGAAGGCCAAGTTTACAAACAAGATCAAAATCGAGTTTACGATTAAGATTAAAAAGAAGATAAAGATGAATATCATAAGATGAAAATTGAAATCATGATTAAAATCAAGATCAACATCATGATCATTAACAAAATCAATATTAAATTAAGTTGCAAAATGATAAACATCAACTATGGATCATAATCAAGATCAACATCCTCATCATTAAAAGATCAAGATAAATATAAATATTAATATCAAGATTGATAATCAATATTACCACAGAGATCAAAATCGAGTTTAAGATGAATATTAGGAGCAAGATAAAGATGATGATTATAAGATAAAAACTAAAATCTGAGATCGAAACTAAGATCAAAATGAAGATGAAGATAATTATCAAGATTAAGATCAATGTTGTAATTAAGAATTAGAATAAGATTAATAACAATTAAAGATCATAATCGAGTTTAAAATTTTCATCATTATTAGATCAATATCAATATCAATAACAAAATCAAGATTGAAGGCCAAGCTTACAAACAAGATCAAAATCGAGTTTACGATTAAGATTAAAAAGAAGATAAAGATGAATATCATAAGATGAAAATTGAAATCATGATTAAAATCAAGATCAACATCATGATCATTAACAAAATCAATATTAAATTAAGTTGCAAAATGATAAATATCAACTATGGATCATAATCAAGATCAACATCCTCATCATTAGAATAAGATTAATAACAATTAAAGATCATAATCGAGTTTAAAATTTTCATCATTATTAGATCTATATCAATATCAATAACAAAATCAAGATTGAAGGCCAAGCTTACAAACAAGATCAAAATCGAGTTTACGATTAAGATTAAAAAGAAGATAAAGATGAATATCATAAGATGAAAATTGAAATCATGATTAAAATCAAGATCAACATCATGATCATTAACAAAATCAATATTAAATTAAGTTGCAAAATGATAAATATCAACTATGGATCATAATCAAGATCAACATCCTCATCATTAAAAGATCAAGATAAATATAAATATTAATATCAAGATTGATAATCAATATTACCACAGAGATCAAAATCGAGTTTAAGATGAATATTAGGAGCAATATAAAGATGATGATTATAGGATAAAAACTAAAATCTGAGATCGAAACTGAGATCAAAATGAAGATGAAGATAATTATCAAGATTAAGATCAATGTTGTAATTAAGAATTAGAATAAGATTAATAACAATTAAAGATCATAATCGAGTTTAAAATTTTCATCATTATTAGATCAATATCAATATCAATAACAAAATCAAGATTGAAGGCCAAGCTTACAAACAAGATCAAAATCGAGTTTACGATTAAGATTAAAAAGAAGATAAAGATGAATATCATAAGATGAAAATTGAAATCATGATTAAAATCAAGATCAACATCATGATCATTAACAAAATCAATATTAAATTAAGTTGCAAAATGATAAATATCAACTATGGATCATAATCAAGATCAACATCCTCATCATTAAAAGATCAAGATAAATATAAATATTAATATCAAGATTGATAATCAATATTACCACAGAGATCAAAATCGAGTTTAAGATGAATATTAGGAGCAAGATAAAGATGATGATTATAAGATAAAAACTAAAATCTGAGATCGAAACTAAGATCAAAATGAAGATGAAGATAATTATCAAGATTAAGATCAATGTTGTAATTAAGAATTAGAATAAGATTAATAACAATTAAAGATCATAATCGAGTTTAAAATTTTCATCATTATTAGATCAATATCAATATCAATAACAAAATCAAGATTGAAGGCCAAGCTTACAAACAAGATCAAAATCGAGTTTACGATTAAGATTAAAAAGAAGATAAAGATGAATATCATAAGATGAAAATTGAAATCATGATTAAAATCAAGATCAACATCATGATCATTAACAAAATCAATATTAAATTAAGTTGCAAAATGATAAATATCAACTATGGATCATAATCAAGATCAACATCCTCATCATTAAAAGATCAAGATAAATATAAATATTAATATCATGATTGATAATCAATATTACCACAGAGATCAAAATCGAGTTTAAGATGAATATTAGGAGCAAGATAAAGATGATGATTATAGGATAAAAACTAAAATCTGAGATCGAAACTGAGATCAAAATGAAGATGAAGATAATTATCAAGATTAAGATCAATGTTGTAATTAAGAATTAGAATAAGATTAATAACAATTAAAGATCATAATCGAGTTTAAAATTTTCATCATTATTAGATCAATATCAATATCAATAACAAAATCAAGATTGAAGGCCAAGCTTACAAACAAGATCAAAATCGAGTTTACGATTAAGATTAAAAAGAAGATAAAGATGAATATCATAAGATGAAAATTGAAATCATGATTAAAATCAAGATCAACATCATGATCATTAACAAAATCAATATTAAATTAAGTTGCAAAATGATAAATATCAACTATGGATCATAATCAAGATCAACATCCTCATCATTAAAAGATCAAGATAAATATAAATATTAATATCAAGATTGATAATCAATATTACCACAGAGATCAAAATCGAGTTTAAGATGAATATTAGGAGCAAGATAAAGATGATGATTATAAGATAAAAACAAAAATCTGAGATCGAAACTAAGATCAAAATGAAGATGAAGATAATTATCAAGATTAAGATCAATGTTGTAATTAAGAATTAGAATAAGATTAATAACAATTAAAGATCATAATCGAGTTTAAAATTTTCATCATTATTAGATCAATATCAATATCAATAACAAAATCAAGATTGAAGGCCAAGCTTACAAACAAGATCAAAATCGAGTTTACGATTAAGATTAAAAAGAAGAAAAAGATGAATATCATAAGATGAAAATTGAAATCATGATTAAAATCAAGATCAACATCATGATCATTAACAAAATCAATATTAAATTAAGTTGCAAAATGATAAATATCAACTATGGATCATAATCAAGATCAACATCCTCATCATTAAAAGATCAAGATAAATATAAATATTAATATCAAGATTGATAATCAATATTACCACAGAGATCAAAATCGAGTTTAAGATGAATATTAGGAGCAAGATAAAGATGATGATTATAGGATAAAAACTAAAATCTGAGATCGAAACTGAGATCAAAATGAAGATGAAGATAATTATCAAGATTAAGATCAATGTTGTAATTAAGAATTAGAATAAGATTAATAACAATTAAAGATCATAATCGAGTTTAAAATTTTCATCATTATTAGATCAATATCAATATCAATAACAAAATCAAGATTGAAGGCCAAGCTTACAAACAAGATCAAAATCGAGTTTACGATTAAGATTAAAAAGAAGATAAAGATGAATATCATAAGATGAAAATTGAAATCATGATTAAAATCAAGATCAACATCATGATCATTAACAAAATCAATATTAAATTAAGTTGCAAAATGATAAATATCAACTATGGATCATAATCAAGATCAACATCCTCATCATTAAAAGATCAAGATAAATATAAATATTAATATCAAGATTGATAATCAATATTACCACAGAGATCAAAATCGAGTTTAAGATGAATATTAGGAGCAAGATAAAGATGATGATTATAGGATAAAAACTAAAATCTGAGATCGAAACTGAGATCAAAATGAAGATGAAGATAATTATCAAGATTAAGATCAATGTTGTAATTAAGAATTAGAATAAGATTAATAACAATTAAAGATCATAATCGAGTTTAAAATTTTCATCATTATTAGATCAATATCAATATCAATAACAAAATCAAGATTGAAGGCCAAGCTTACAAACAAGATCAAAATCGAGTTTACGATTAAGATTAAAAAGAAGATAAAGATGAATATCATAAGATGAAAATTGAAATCATGATTAAAATCAAGATCAACATCATGATCATTAACAAAATCAATATTAAATTAAGTTGCAAAATGATAAATATCAACTATGGATCATAATCAAGATCAACATCCTCATCATTAAAAGATCAAGATAAATATAAATATTAATATCAAGATTGATAATCAATATTACCACAGAGATCAAAATCGAGTTTAAGATGAATATTAGGAGCAAGATAAAGATGATGATTATAAGATAAAAACTAAAATCTGAGATCGAAACTAAGATCAAAATGAAGATGAAGATAATTATCAAGATTAAGATCAATGTTGTAATTAAGAATTAGAATAAGATTAATAACAATTAAAGATCATAATCGAGTTTAAAATTTTCATCATTATTAGATCAATATCAATATCAATAACAAAATCAAGATTGAAGGCCAAGCTTACAAACAAGATCAAAATCGAGTTTACGATTAAGATTAAAAAGAAGATAAAGATGAATATCATAAGATGAAAATTGAAATCATGATTAAAATCAAGATCAACATCATGATCATTAACAAAATCAATATTAAATTAAGTTGCAAAATGATAAATATCAACTATGGATCATAATCAAGATCAACATCCTCATCATTAAAAGATCAAGATAAATATAAATATTAATATCATGATTGATAATCAATATTACCACAGAGATCAAAATCGAGTTTAAGATGAATATTAGGAGCAAGATAAAGATGATGATTATAGGATAAAAACTAAAATCTGAGATCGAAACTGAGATCAAAATGAAGATGAAGATAATTATCAAGATTAAGATCAATGTTGTAATTAAGAATTAGAATAAGATTAATAACAATTAAAGATCATAATCGAGTTTAAAATTTTCATCATTATTAGATCAATATCAATATCAATAACAAAATCAAGATTGAAGGCCAAGCTTACAAACAAGATCAAAATCGAGTTTACGATTAAGATTAAAAAGAAGATAAAGATGAATATCATAAGATGAAAATTGAAATCATGATTAAAATCAAGATCAACATCATGATCATTAACAAAATCAATATTAAATTAAGTTGCAAAATGATAAATATCAACTATGGATCATAATCAAGATCAACATCCTCATCATTAAAAGATCAAGATAAATATAAATATTAATATCAAGATTGATAATCAATATTACCACAGAGATCAAAATCGAGTTTAAGATGAATATTAGGAGCAAGATAAAGATGATGATTATAAGATAAAAACAAAAATCTGAGATCGAAACTAAGATGAAGATAATTATCAAGATTAAGATCAATGTTGTAATTAAGAATTAGAATAATATTAATAACAATTAAAGATCATAATCGAGTTTAAAATTTTCGTCATTATTAGATCAATATCAATATCAATAACAAAATCAAGATTGAAGGCCAAGCTTACAAACAAGATCAAAATCCAGTTTACGATTAAGATTAAAAAGAAGATAAAGATGAATATCATAAGATGAAAATTGAAATCATGATTAAAATCAAGATCAACATCATGATCATTAACAAAATCAATATTAAATTAAGTTGCAAAATGATAAATATCAACTATGGATCATAATCAAGATCAACATCCTCATCATTAAAAGATCAAGATAAATATAAATATTAATATCAAGATTGATAATCAATATTACCACAGAGATCAAAATCGAGTTTAAGATGAATATTAGGAGCAAGATAAAGATGATGATTATAGGATAAAAACTAAAATCTGAGATCGAAACTGAGATCAAAATGAAGATGAAGATAATTATCAAGATTAAGATCAATGTTGTAATTAAGAATTAGAATAAGATTAATAACAATTAAAGATCATAATCGAGTTTAAAATTTTCATCATTATTAGATCAATATCAATATCAATATCAATAACAAAATCAAGATTGAAGGCCAAGCTTACAAACAAGATCAAAATCGAGTTTACGATTAAGATTAAAAAGAAGATAAAGATGAATATCATAAGATGAAAATTGAAATCATGATTAAAATCAAGATCAACATCATGATCATTAACAAAATCAATATTAAATTAAGTTGCAAAATGATAAATATCAACTATGGATCATAATCAAGATCAACATCCTCATCATTAAAAGATCAAGATAAATATAAATATTAATATCAAGATTGATAATCAATATTACCACAGAGATCAAAATCGAGTTTAAGATGAATATTAGGAGCAAGATAAAGATGATGATTATAAGATAAAAACTAAAATCTGAGATCGAAACTAAGATCAAAATGAAGATGAAGATAATTATCAAGATTAAGATCAATGTTGTAATTAAGAATTAGAATAAGATTAATAACAATTAAAGATCATAATCGAGTTTAAAATTTTCATCATTATTAGATCAATATCAATATCAATAACAAAATCAAGATTGAAGGCCAAGCTTACAAACAAGATCAAAATCGAGTTTACGATTAAGATTAAAAAGAAGATAAAGATGAATATCATAAGATGAAAATTGAAATCATGATTAAAATCAAGATCAACATCATGATCATTAACAAAAATCAATATTAAATTAAGTTGCAAAATGATAAATATCAACTATGGATCATAATCAAGATCAACATCCTCATCATTAAAAGATCAAGATAAATATAAATATTAATATCAAGATTGATAATCAATATTACCACAGAGATCAAAATCGAGTTTAAGATGAATATTAGGAGCAAGATAAAGATGATGATTATAGGATAAAAACTAAAATCTGAGATCGAAACTGAGATCAAAATGAAGATGAAGATAATTATCAAGATTAAGATCAATGTTGTAATTAAGAATTAGAATAAGATTAATAACAATTAAAGATCATAATCGAGTTTAAAATTTTCATCATTATTAGATCAATATCAATATCAATAACAAAATCAAGATTGATGGCCAAGCTTACAAACAAGATCAAAATCGAGTTTACGATTAAGATTAAAAAGAAGATAAAGATGAATATCATAAGATGAAAATTGAAATCATGATTAAAATCAAGATCAACATCATGATCATTAACAAAATCAATATTAAATTAAGTTGCAAAATGATAAATATCAACTATGGATCATAATCAAGATCAACATCCTCATCATTAAAAGATCAAGATAAATATAAATATTAATATCAAGATTGATAATCAATATTACCACAGAGATCAAAATCGAGTTTAAGATGAATATTAGGAGCAAGATAAAGATGATGATTATAAGATAAAAACTAAAATCTGAGATCGAAACTAAGATCAAAATGAAGATGAAGATAATTATCAAGATTAAGATCAATGTTGTAATTAAGAATTAGAATAAGATTAATAACAATTAAAGATCATAATCGAGTTTAAAATTTTCATCATTATTAGATCAATATCAATATCAATAACAAAATCAAGATTGAAGGCCAAGCTTACAAACAAGATCAAAATCGAGTTTACGATTAAGATTAAAAAGAAGATAAAGATGAATATCATAAGATGAAAATTGAAATCATGATTAAAATCAAGATCAACATCATGATCATTAACAAAATCAATATTAAATTAAGTTGCAAAATGATAAACATCAACTATGGATCATAATCAAGATCAACATCCTCATCATTAAAAGATCAAGATAAATATAAATATTAATATCAAGATTGATAATCAATATTACCACAGAGATCAAAATCGAGTTTAAGATGAATATTAGGAGCAAGATAAAGATGATGATTATAAGATAAAAACTAAAATCTGAGATCGAAACTGAGATCAAAATGAAGATGAAGATAATTATCAAGATTAAGATCAATGTTGTAATTAAGAATTAGAATAAGATTAATAACAATTAAAGATCGTAATCGAGTTTAAAATTTTCATCATTATTAGATCAATATCAATATCAATAACAAAATCAAGATTGAAGGCCAAGTTTACAAACAAGATCAAAATCGAGTTTACGATTAAGATTAAAAAGAAGATAAAGATGAATATCATAAGATGAAAATTGAAATCATGATTAAAATCAAGATCAACATCATGATCATTAACAAAATCAATATTAAATTAAGTTGCAAAATGATAAACATCAACTATGGATCATAATCAAGATCAACATCCTCATCATTAAAAGATCAAGATAAATATAAATATTAATATCAAGATTGATAATCAATATTACCACAGAGATCAAAATCGAGTTTAAGATGAATATTAGGAGCAAGATAAAGATGATGATTATAAGATAAAAACTAAAATCTGAGATCGAAACTAAGATCAAAATGAAGATGAAGATAATTATCAAGATTAAGATCAATGTTGTAATTAAGAATTAGAATAAGATTAATAACAATTAAAGATCATAATCGAGTTTAAAATTTTCATCATTATTAGATCAATATCAATATCAATAACAAAATCAAGATTGAAGGCCAAGCTTACAAACAAGATCAAAATCGAGTTTACGATTAAGATTAAAAAGAAGATAAAGATGAATATCATAAGATGAAAATTGAAATCATGATTAAAATCAAGATCAACATCATGATCATTAACGAAATCAATATTAAATTAAGTTGCAAAATGATAAACATCAACTATGGATCATAATCAAGATCAACATCCTCATCATTAAAAGATCAAGATAAATATAAATATTAATATCAAGATTGATAATCAATATTACCACAGAGATCAAAATCGAGTTTAAGATGAATATTAGGAGCAAGATAAAGATGATGATTATAAGATAAAAACTAAAATCTGAGATCGAAACTGAGATCAAAATGAAGATGAAGATAATTATCAAGATTAAGATCAATGTTGTAATTAAGAATTAGAATAAGATTAATAACAATTAAAGATCGTAATCGAGTTTAAAATTTTCATCATTATTAGATCAATATCAATATCAATAACAAAATCAAGATTGAAGGCCAAGTTTACAAACAAGATCAAAATCGAGTTTACGATTAAGATTAAAAAGAAGATAAAGATGAATATCATAAGATGAAAATTGAAATCATGATTAAAATCAAGATCAACATCATGATCATTAACAAAATCAATATTAAATTAAGTTGCAAAATGATAAATATCAACTATGGATCATAATCAAGATCAACATCCTCATCATTAAAAGATCAAGATAAATATAAATATTAATATCAAGATTGATAATCAATATTACCACAAAGATCAAAATCGAGTTTAAGATGAATATTAGGAGCAAGATAAAGATGATGATTATAAGATAAAAACTAAAATCTGAGATCGAAACTAAGATCAAAATGAAGATGAAGATAATTATCAAGATTAAGATCAATGTTGTAATTAAGAATTAGAATAAGATTAATAACAATTAAAGATCATAATCGAGTTTAAAATTTTCATCATTATTAGATCAATATCAATATCAATAACAAAATCAAGATTGAAGGCCAAGCTTACAAACAAGATCAAAATCGAGTTTACGATTAAGATTAAGAAGAAGATAAAGATGAATATCATAAGATGAAAATTGAAATCATGATTAAAATCAAGATCAACATCATGATCATTAACAAAATCAATATTAAATTAAGTTGCAAAATGATAAACATCAACTATGGATCATAATCAAGATCAACATCCTCATCATTAAAAGATCAAGATAAATATAAATATTAATATCAAGATTGATAATCAATATTACCACAGAGATCAAAATCGAGTTTAAGATGAATATTAGGAGCAAGATAAAGATGATGATTATAAGATAAAAACTAAAATCTGAGATCGAAACTGAGATCAAAATGAAGATGAAGATAATTATCAAGATTAAGATCAATGTTGTAATTAAGAATTAGAATAAGATTAATAACAATTAAAGATCGTAATCGAGTTTAAAATTTTCATCATTATTAGATCAATATCAATATCAATAACAAAATCAAGATTGAAGGCCAAGTTTACAAACAAGATCAAAATCGAGTTTACGATTAAGATTAAAAAGAAGATAAAGATGAATATCATAAGATGAAAATTGAAATCATGATTAAAATCAAGATCAACATCATGATCATTAACAAAATCAATATTAAATTAAGTTGCAAAATGATAAACATCAACTATGGATCATAATCAAGATCAACATCCTCATCATTAAAAGATCAAGATAAATATAAATATTAATATCAAGATTGATAATCAATATTACCACAGAGATCAAAATCGAGTTTAAGATGAATATTAGGAGCAAGATAAAGATGATGATTATAGGATAAAAACTAAAATCTGAGATCGAAACTGAGATCAAAATGAAGATGAAGATAATTATCAAGATTAAGATCAATGTTGTAATTAAGAATTAGAATAAGATTAATAACAATTAAAGATCATAATCGAGTTTAAAATTTTCATCATTATTAGATCAATATCAATATCAATAACAAAATCAAGATTGAAGGCCAAGCTTACAAACAAGATCAAAATCGAGTTTACGATTAAGATTAAAAAGAAGATAAAGATGAATATCATAAGATGAAAATTGAAATCATGATTAAAATCAAGATCAACATCATGATCATTAACAAAATCAATATTAAATTAAGTTGCAAAATGATAAACATCAACTATGGATCATAATCAAGATCAACATCCTCATCATTAAAAGATCAAGATAAATATAAATATTAATATCAAGATTGATAATCAATATTACCACAGAGATCAAAATCGAGTTTAAGATGAATATTAGGAGCAAGATAAAGATGATGATTATAAGATAAAAACTAAAATCTGAGATCGAAACTGAGATCAAAATGAAGATGAAGATAATTATCAAGATTAAGATCAATGTTGTAATTAAGAATTAGAATAAGATTAATAACAATTAAAGATCATAATCGAGTTTAAAATTTTCATCATTATTAGATCAATATCAATATCAATAACAAAATCAAGATTGAAGGCCAAGCTTACAAACAAGATCAAAATCGAGTTTACGATTAAGATTAAAAAGAAGATAAAGATGAATATCATAAGATGAAAATTGAAATCATGATTAAAATCAAGATCAACATCATGATCATTAACAAAATCAATATTAAATTAAGTTGCAAAATGATAAATATCAACTATGGATCATAATCAAGATCAACATCCTCATCATTAAAAGATCAAGATAAATATAAATATTAATATCAAGATTGATAATCAATATTACCACAGAGATCAAAATCGAGTTTAAGATGAATATTAGGAGCAAGATAAAGATGATGATTATAAGATAAAAACTAAAATCTGAGATCGAAACTGAGATCAAAATGAAGATGAAGATAATTATCAAGATTAAGATCAATGTTGTAATTAAGAATTAGAATAAGATTAATAACAATTAAAGATCATAATCGAGTTTAAAATTTTCATCATTATTAGATCAATATCAATATCAATAACAATATCAAGATCGAAGGCCAAGTTTACAAACAAGATCAAAATCGAGTTTACGATTAAGATTAAAAAGAAGATAAAGATGAATATCATAAGATGAAAATTGAAATCATGATTAAAATCAAGATCAACATCATGATCATTAACAAAATCAATATTAAATTAAGTTGCAAAATGATAAACATCAACTATGGATCATAATCAAGATCAACATCCTCATCATTAAAAGATCAAGATAAATATAAATATTAATATCAAGATTGATAATCAATATTACCACAGAGATCAAAATCGAGTTTAAGATGAATATTAGGAGCAAGATAAAGATGATGATTATAAGATAAAAACTAAAATCTGAGATCGAAACTAAGATCAAAATGAAGATGAAGATAATTATCAAGATTAAGATCAATGTTGTAATTAAGAATTAGAATAAGATTAATAACAATTAAAGATCATAATCGAGTTTAAAATTTTCATCATTATTAGATCAATATCAATATCAATAACAAAATCAAGATTGAAGGCCAAGCTTACAAACAAGATCAAAATCGAGTTTACGATTAAGATTAAAAAGAAGATAAAGATGAATATCATAAGATGAAAATTGAAATCATGATTAAAATCAAGATCAACATCATGATCATTAACAAAATCAATATTAAATTAAGTTGCAAAATGATAAACATCAACTATGGATCATAATCAAGATCAACATCCTCATCATTAAAAGATCAAGATAAATATAAATATTAATATCAAGATTGATAATCAATATTACCACAGAGATCAAAATCGAGTTTAAGATGAATATTAGGAGCAAGATAAAGATGATGATTATAAGATACAAACTAAAATCTGAGATCGAAACTGAGATCAAAATGAAGATGAAGATAATTATCAAGATTAAGATCAATGTTGTAATTAAGAATTAGAATAAGATTAATAACAATTAAAGATCGTAATCGAGTTTAAAATTTTCATCATTATTAGATCAATATCAATATCAATAACAAAATCAAGATTGAAGGCCAAGTTTACAAACAAGATCAAAATCGAGTTTACGATTAAGATTAAAAAGAAGATAAAGATGAATATCATAAGATGAAAATTGAAATCATGATTAAAATCAAGATCAACATCATGATCATTAACAAAATCAATATTAAATTAAGTTGCAAAATGATAAACATCAACTATGGATCATAATCAAGATCAACATCCTCATCATTAAAAGATCAAGATAAATATAAATATTAATATCAAGATTGATAATCAATATTACCACAGAGATCAAAATCGAGTTTAAGATGAATATTAGGAGCAAGATAAAGATGATGATTATAGGATAAAAACTAAAATCTGAGATCGAAACTGAGATCAAAATGAAGATGAAGATAATTATCAAGATTAAGATCAATGTTGTAATTAAGAATTAGAATAAGATTAATAACAATTAAAGATCGTAATCGAGTTTAAAATTTTCATCATTATTAGATCAATATCAATATCAATAACAAAATCAAGATTGAAGGCCAAGTTTACAAACAAGATCAAAATCGAGTTTACGATTAAGATTAAAAAGAAGATAAAGATGAATATCATAAGATGAAAATTGAAATCATGATTAAAATCAAGATCAACATCATGATCATTAACAAAATCAATATTAAATTAAGTTGCAAAATGATAAACATCAACTATGGATCATAATCAAGATCAACATCCTCATCATTAAAAGATCAAGATAAATATAAATATTAATATCAAGATTGATAATCAATATTACCACAGAGATCAAAATCGAGTTTAAGATGAATATTAGGAGCAAGATAAAGATGATGATTATAGGATAAAAACTAAAATCTGAGATCGAAACTGAGATCAAAATGAAGATGAAGATAATTATCAAGATTAAGATCAATGTTGTAATTAAGAATTAGAATAAGATTAATAACAATTAAAGATCATAATCGAGTTTAAAATTTTCATCATTATTAGATCAATATCAATATCAATAACAAAATCAAGATTGAAGGCCAAGCTTACAAACAAGATCAAAATCGAGTTTACGATTAAGATTAAAAAGAAGATAAAGATGAATATCATAAGACGAAAATTGAAATCATGATTAAAATCAAGATCAACATCATGATCATTAACAAAATCAATATTAAATTAAGTTGCAAAATGATAAATATCAACTATGGATCATAATCAAGATCAACATCCTCATCATTAAAAGATCAAGATAAATATAAATATTAATATCAAGATTGATAATCAATATTACCACAGAGATCAAAATCGAGTTTAAGATGAATATTAGGAGCAAGATAAAGATGATGATTATAAGATAAAAACTAAAATCTGAGATCGAAACTGAGATCAAAATGAAGATGAAGATAATTATCAAGATTAAGATCAATGTTGTAATTAAGAATTAGAATAAGATTAATAACAATTAAAGATCGTAATCGAGTTTAAAATTTTCATCATTATTAGATCAATATCAATATCAATAACAAAATCAAGATTGAAGGCCAAGTTTACAAACAAGATCAAAATCGAGTTTACGATTAAGATTAAAAAGAAGATAAAGATGAATATCATAAGATGAAAATTGAAAGCATGATTAAAATCAAGATCAACATCATGATCATTAACAAAATCAATATTAAATTAAGTTGCAAAATGATAAACATCAACTATGGATCATAATCAAGATCAACATCCTCATCATTAAAAGATCAAGATAAATATAAATATTAATATCAAGATTGATAATCAATATTACCACAGAGATCAAAATCGAGTTTAAGATGAATATTAGGAGCAAGATAAAGATGATGATTATAAGATAAAAACAAAAATCTGAGATCGAAACTGAGATCAAAATGAAGATGAAGATAATTATCAAGATTAAGATCAATGTTGTAATTAAGAATTAGAATAAGATTAATAACAATTAAAGATCATAATCGAGTTTAAAATTTTTATCATTATTAGATCAATATCAATATCAATAACAAAATCAAGATTGAAGGCCAAGCTTACAAACAAGATCAAAATCGAGTTTACGATTAAGATTAAAAAGAAGATAAAGATGAATATCATAAGATGAAAATTGAAATCATGATTAAAATCAAGATCAACATCATGATCATTAACAAAATCAATATTAAATTAAGTTGCAAAATGATAAATATCAACTATGGATCATAATCAAGATCAACATCCTCATCATTAAAAGATCAAGATAAATATAAATATTAATATCAAGATTGATAATCAATATTACCACAGAGATCAAAATCGAGTTTAAGATGAATATTAGGAGCAAGATAAAGATGATGATTATAAGATAAAAACTAAAATCTGAGATCAAAATGAAGATGAAGATAATTATCAAGATTAAGATCAATGTTGTAATTAAGAATTAGAATAAGATTAATAACAATTAAAGATCATAATCGAGTTTAAAATTTTCGTCATTATTAGATCAATATCAATATCAATAACAAAATCAAGATTGAAGGCCAAGCTTACAAACAAGATCAAAATCGAGTTTACGATTAAGATTAAAAAGAAGATAAAGATGAATATCATAAGATGAAAATTGAAATCATGATTAAAATCAAGATCAACATCATGATCATTAACAAAATCAATATTAAATTAAGTTGCAAAATGATAAATATCAACTATGGATCATAATCAAGATCAACATCCTCATCATTAAAAGATCAAGATAAATATAAATATTAATATCAAGATTGATAATCAATATTACCACAGAGATCAAAATCGAGTTTAAGATGAATATTAGGAGCAAGATAAAGATGATGATTATAAGATAAAAACTAAAATCTGAGATCGAAACTGAGATCAAAATGAAGATGAAGATAATTATCAAGATTAAGATCAATGTTGTAATTAAGAATTAGAATAAGATTAATAACAATTAAAGATCGTAATCGAGTTTAAAATTTTCATCATTATTAGATCAATATCAATATCAATAACAAAATCAAGATTGAAGGCCAAGTTTACAAACAAGATCAAAATCGAGTTTACGATTAAGATTAAAAAGAAGATAAAGATGAATATCATAAGATGAAAATTGAAATCATGATTAAAATCAAGATCAACATCATGATCATTAACAAAATCAATATTAAATTAAGTTGCAAAATGATAAACATCAACTATGGATCATAATCAAGATCAACATCCTCATCATTAAAAGATCAAGATAAATATAAATATTAATATCAAGATTGATAATCAATATTACCGCAGAGATCAAAATCGAGTTTAAGATGAATATTAGGAGCAAGATAAAGATGATGATTATAAGATAAAAACTACAATCTGAGATCGAAACTGAGATCAAGATGAAGATGAAAATAATTATCAAGATTAAGATCAATGTTGTAATTAAGAATTAGAATAAGATTAATAACAATTAAAGATCATAATCGAGTTTAAAATTTTCATCATTATTAGATCAATATCAATATCAATAACAAAATCAAGATTGAAGGGCCAAGTTTACAAACAAGATCAAAATCGTGTTTACGATTAAGATTAAAAAGAAGATAAAGATGAATATCATAAGATGAAAATTGAAATCATGATTAAAATCAAGATCAACATCATGATCATTAACAAAATCAATATTAAATTAAGTTGCAAAATGATAAATATCAACTATGGATCATAATCAAGATCAACATCCTCATCATTAAAAGATCAAGATAAATATAAATATTAATATCAAGATTGATAATCAATATTACCACAGAGATCAAAATCGAGTTTAAGATGAATATTAGGAGCAAGATAAAGATGATGATTATAGGATAAAAACTAAAATCTGAGATCGAAACTGAGATCAAAATGAAGATGAAGATAATTATCAAGATTAAGATCAATGTTGTAATTAAGAATTAGAATAAGATTAATAACAATTAAAGATCATAATCGAGTTTAAAATTTTCATCATTATTAGATCAATATCAATATCAATAACAAAATCAAGATTGAAGGCCAAGCTTACAAACAAGATCAAAATCGAGTTTACGATTAAGATTAAAAAGAAGATAAAGATGAATATCATAAGATGAAAATTGAAATCATGATTAAAATCAAGATCAACATCATGATCATTAACAAAATCAATATTAAATTAAGTTGCAAAATGATAAACATCAACTATGGATCATAATCAAGATCAACATCCTCATCATTAAAAGATCAAGATAAATATAAATATTAATATCAAGATTGATAATCAATATTACCACAGAGATCAAAATCGAGTTTAAGATGAATATTAGGAGCAAGATAAAGATGATGATTATAAGATACAAACTAAAATCTGAGATCGAAACTGAGATCAAAATGAAGATGAAGATAATTATCAAGATTAAGATCAATGTTGTAATTAAGAATTAGAATAAGATTAATAACAATTAAAGATCGTAATCGAGTTTAAAATTTTCATCATTATTAGATCAATATCAATATCAATAACAAAATCAAGATTGAAGGCCAAGTTTACAAACAAGATCAAAATCGAGTTTACGATTAAGATTAAAAAGAAGATAAAGATGAATATCATAAGATGAAAATTGAAATCATGATTAAATCAAGATCAACATCATGATCATTAACAAAATCAATATTAAATTAAGTTGCAAAATGATAAACATCAACTATGGATCATAATCAAGATCAACATCCTCATCATTAAAAGATCAAGATAAATATAAATATTAATATCAAGATTGATAATCAATATTACCACAGAGATCAAAATCGAGTTTAAGATGAATATTAGGAGCAAGATAAAGATGATGATTATAGGATAAAAACTAAAATCTGAGATCGAAACTGAGATCAAAATGAAGATGAAGATAATTATCAAGATTAAGATCAATGTTGTAATTAAGAATTAGAATAAGATTAATAACAATTAAAGATCGTAATCGAGTTTAAAATTTTCATCATTATTAGATCAATATCAATATCAATAACAAAATCAAGATTGAAGGCCAAGTTTACAAACAAGATCAAAATCGAGTTTACGATTAAGATTAAAAAGAAGATAAAGATGAATATCATAAGATGAAAATTGAAATCATGATTAAAATCAAGATCAACATCATGATCATTAACAAAATCAATATTAAATTAAGTTGCAAAATGATAAACATCAACTATGGATCATAATCAAGATCAACATCCTCATCATTAAAAGATCAAGATAAATATAAATATTAATATCAAGATTGATAATCAATATTACCACAGAGATCAAAATCGAGTTTAAGATGAATATTAGGAGCAAGATAAAGATGATGATTATAGGATAAAAACTAAAATCTGAGATCGAAACTGAGATCAAAATGAAGATGAAGATAATTATCAAGATTAAGATCAATGTTGTAATTAAGAATTAGAATAAGATTAATAACAATTAAAGATCATAATCGAGTTTAAAATTTTCATCATTATTAGATCAATATCAATATCAATAACAAAATCAAGATTGAAGGCCAAGCTTACAAACAAGATCAAAATCGAGTTTACGATTAAGATTAAAAAGAAGATAAAGATGAATATCATAAGACGAAAATTGAAATCATGATTAAAATCAAGATCAACATCATGATCATTAACAAAATCAATATTAAATTAAGTTGCAAAATGATAAATATCAACTATGGATCATAATCAAGATCCAACATCCTCATCATTAAAAGATCAAGATAAATATAAATATTAATATCAAGATTGATAATCAATATTACCACAGAGATCAAAATCGAGTTTAAGATGAATATTAGGAGCAAGATAAAGATGATGATTATAAGATAAAAACTAAAATCTGAGATCGAAACTGAGATCAAAATGAAGATGAAGATAATTATCAAGATTAAGATCAATGTTGTAATTAAGAATTAGAATAAGATTAATAACAATTAAAGATCGTAATCGAGTTTAAAATTTTCATCATTATTAGATCAATATCAATATCAATAACAAAATCAAGATTGAAGGCCAAGTTTACAAACAAGATCAAAATCGAGTTTACGATTAAGATTAAAAAGAAGATAAAGATGAATATCATAAGATGAAAATTGAAAGCATGATTAAAATCAAGATCAACATCATGATCATTAACAAAATCAATATTAAATTAAGTTGCAAAATGATAAACATCAACTATGGATCATAATCAAGATCAACATCCTCATCATTAAAAGATCAAGATAAATATAAATATTAATATCAAGATTGATAATCAATATTACCACAGAGATCAAAATCGAGTTTAAGATGAATATTAGGAGCAAGATAAAGATGATGATTATAAGATAAAAACAAAAATCTGAGATCGAAACTGAGATCAAAATGAAGATGAAGATAATTATCAAGATTAAGATCAATGTTGTAATTAAGAATTAGAATAAGATTAATAACAATTAAAGATCATAATCGAGTTTAAAATTTTTATCATTATTAGATCAATATCAATATCAATAACAAAATCAAGATTGAAGGCCAAGCTTACAAACAAGATCAAAATCGAGTTTACGATTAAGATTAAAAAGAAGATAAAGATGAATATCATAAGATGAAAATTGAAATCATGATTAAAATCAAGATCAACATCATGATCATTAACAAAATCAATATTAAATTAAGTTGCAAAATGATAAATATCAACTATGGATCATAATCAAGATCAACATCCTCATCATTAAAAGATCAAGATAAATATAAATATTAATATCAAGATTGATAATCAATATTACCACAGAGATCAAAATCGAGTTTAAGATGAATATTAGGAGCAAGATAAAGATGATGATTATAAGATAAAAACTAAAATCTGAGATCAAAATGAAGATGAAGATAATTATCAAGATTAAGATCAATGTTGTAATTAAGAATTAGAATAAGATTAATAACAATTAAAGATCATAATCGAGTTTAAAATTTTCGTCATTATTAGATCAATATCAATATCAATAACAAAATCAAGATTGAAGGCCAAGCTTACAAACAAGATCAAAATCGAGTTTACGATTAAGATTAAAAAGAAGATAAAGATGAATATCATAAGATGAAAATTGAAATCATGATTAAAATCAAGATCAACATCATGATCATTAACAAAATCAATATTAAATTAAGTTGCAAAATGATAAATATCAACTATGGATCATAATCAAGATCAACATCCTCATCATTAAAAGATCAAGATAAATATAAATATTAATATCAAGATTGATAATCAATATTACCACAGAGATCAAAATCGAGTTTAAGATGAATATTAGGAGCAAGATAAAGATGATGATTATAAGATAAAAACTAAAATCTGAGATCGAAACTGAGATCAAAATGAAGATGAAGATAATTATCAAGATTAAGATCAATGTTGTAATTAAGAATTAGAATAAGATTAATAACAATTAAAGATCGTAATCGAGTTTAAAATTTTCATCATTATTAGATCAATATCAATATCAATAACAAAATCAAGATTGAAGGCCAAGTTTACAAACAAGATCAAAATCGAGTTTACGATTAAGATTAAAAAGAAGATAAAGATGAATATCATAAGATGAAAATTGAAATCATGATTAAAATCAAGATCAACATCATGATCATTAACAAAATCAATATTAAATTAAGTTGCAAAATGATAAACATCAACTATGGATCATAATCAAGATCAACATCCTCATCATTAAAAGATCAAGATAAATATAAATATTAATATCAAGATTGATAATCAATATTACCGCAGAGATCAAAATCGAGTTTAAGATGAATATTAGGAGCAAGATAAAGATGATGATTATAAGATAAAAACTACAATCTGAGATCGAAACTGAGATCAAGATGAAGATGAAAATAATTATCAAGATTAAGATCAATGTTGTAATTAAGAATTAGAATAAGATTAATAACAATTAAAGATCATAATCGAGTTTAAAATTTTCATCATTATTAGATCAATATCAATATCAATAACAAAATCAAGATTGAAGGCCAAGTTTACAAACAAGATCAAAATCGTGTTTACGATTAAGATTAAAAAGAAGATAAAGATGAATATCATAAGATGAAAATTGAAATCATGATTAAAATCAAGATCAACATCATGATCATTAACAAAATCAATATTAAATTAAGTTGCAAAATGATAAATATCAACTATGGATCATAATCAAGATCAACATCCTCATCATTAAAAGATCAAGATAAATATAAATATTAATATCAAGATTGATAATCAATATTACCACAGAGATCAAAATCGAGTTTAAGATGAATATTAGGAGCAAGATAAAGATGATGATTATAGGATAAAAACTAAAATCTGAGATCGAAACTGAGATCAAAATGAAGATGAAGATAATTATCAAGATTAAGATCAATGTTGTAATTAAGAATTAGAATAAGATTAATAACAATTAAAGATCATAATCGAGTTTAAAATTTTCATCATTATTAGATCAATATCAATATCAATAACAAAATCAAGATTGAAGGCCAACCTTACAAACAAGATCAAAATCGAGTTTACGATTAAGATTAAAAAGAAGATAAAGATGAATATCATAAGATGAAAATTGAAATCATGATTAAAATCAAGATCAACATCATGATCATTAACAAAATCAATATTAAATTAAGTTGCAAAATGATAAATATCAACTATGGATCATAATCAAGATCAACATCCTCATCATTAAAAGATCAAGATAAATATAAATATTAATATCAAGATTGATAATCAATATTACCACAGAGATCAAAATCGAGTTTAAGATGAATATTAGGAGCAAGATAAAGATGATGATTATAAGATAAAAACTAAAATCTGAGATCGAAACTGAGATCAAAATGAAGATGAAGATAATTATCAAGATTAAGATCAATGTTGTAATTAAGAATTAGAATAAGATTAATAACAATTAAAGATCATAATCGAGTTTAAAATTTTCATCATTATTAGATCAATATCAATATCAATAACAATATCAAGATTGAAGGCCAAGTTTACAAACAAGATCAAAATCGAGTTTACGATTAAGATTAAAAAGAAGATAAAGATGAATATCATAAGATGAAAATTGAAAGCATGATTAAAATCAAGATCAACATCATGATCATTAACAAAATCAATATTAAATTAAGTTGCAAAATGATAAACATCAACTATGGATCATAATCAAGATCAACATCCTCATCATTAAAAGATCAAGATAAATATAAATATTAATATCAAGATTGATAATCAATATTACCACAGAGATCAAAATCGAGTTTAAGATGAATATTAGGAGCAAGATAAAGATGATGATTATAAGATAAAAACAAAAATCTGAGATCGAAACTGAGATCAAAATGAAGATGAAGATAATTATCAAGATTAAGATCAATGTTGTAATTAAGAATTAGAATAAGATTAATAACAATTAAAGATCATAATCGAGTTTAAAATTTTTATCATTATTAGATCAATATCAATATCAATAACAAAATCAAGATTGAAGGCCAAGCTTACAAACAAGATCAAAATCGAGTTTACGATTAAGATTAAAAAGAAGATAAAGATGAATATCATAAGATGAAAATTGAAATCATGATTAAAATCAAGATCAACATCATGATCATTAACAAAATCAATATTAAATTAAGTTGCAAAATGATAAATATCAACTATGGATCATAATCAAGATCAACATCCTCATCATTAAAAGATCAAGATAAATATAAATATTAATATCAAGATTGATAATCAATATTACCACAGAGATCAAAATCGAGTTTAAGATGAATATTAGGAGCAAGATAAAGATGATGATTATAAGATAAAAACTAAAATCTGAGATCAAAATGAAGATGAAGATAATTATCAAGATTAAGATCAATGTTGTAATTAAGAATTAGAATAAGATTAATAACAATTAAAGATCATAATCGAGTTTAAAATTTTCGTCATTATTAGATCAATATCAATATCAATAACAAAATCAAGATTGAAGGCCAAGCTAACAAACAAGATCAAAATCGAGTTTACGATTAAGATTAAAAAGAAGATAAAGATGAATATCATAAGATGAAAATTGAAATCATGATTAAAATCAAGATCAACATCATGATCATTAACAAAATCAATATTAAATTAAGTTGCAAAATGATAAATATCAACTATGGATCATAATCAAGATCAACATCCTCATCATTAAAAGATCAAGATAAATATAAATATTAATATCAAGATTGATAATCAATATTACCACAGAGATCAAAATCGAGTTTAAGATGAATATTAGGAGCAAGATAAAGATGATGATTATAAGATAAAAACTAAAATCTGAGATCGAAACTGAGATCAAAATGAAGATGAAGATAATTATCAAGATTAAGATCAATGTTGTAATTAAGAATTAGAATAAGATTAATAACAATTAAAGATCGTAATCGAGTTTAAAATTTTCATCATTATTAGATCAATATCAATATCAATAACAAAATCAAGATTGAAGGCCAAGTTTACAAACAAGATCAAAATCGAGTTTACGATTAAGATTAAAAAGAAGATAAAGATGAATATCATAAGATGAAAATTGAAATCATGATTAAAATCAAGATCAACATCATGATCATTAACAAAATCAATATTAAATTAAGTTGCAAAATGATAAATATCAACTATGGATCATAATCAAGATCAACATCCTCATCATTAAAAGATCAAGATAAATATAAATATTAATATCAAGATTGATAATCAATATTACCACAGAGATCAAAATCGAGTTTAAGATGAATATTAGGAGCAAGATAAAGATGATGATTATAAGATAAAAACTAAAATCTGAGATCAAAATGAAGATGAAGATAATTATCAAGATTAAGATCAATGTTGTAATTAAGAATTAGAATAAGATTAATAACAATTAAAGATCATAATCGAGTTTAAAATTTTCGTCATTATTAGATCAATATCAATATCAATAACAAAATCAAGATTGAAGGCCAAGCTAACAAACAAGATCAAAATCGAGTTTACGATTAAGATTAAAAAGAAGATAAAGATGAATATCATAAGATGAAAATTGAAATCATGATTAAAATCAAGATCAACATCATGATCATTAACAAAATCAATATTAAATTAAGTTGCAAAATGATAAATATCAACTATGGATCATAATCAAGATCAACATCCTCATCATTAAAAGATCAAGATAAATATAAATATTAATATCAAGATTGATAATCAATATTACCACAGAGATCAAAATCGAGTTTAAGATGAATATTAGGAGCAAGATAAAGATGATGATTATAAGATAAAAACTAAAATCTGAGATCGAAACTGAGATCAAAATGAAGATGAAGATAATTATCAAGATTAAGATCAATGTTGTAATTAAGAATTAGAATAAGATTAATAACAATTAAAGATCGTAATCGAGTTTAAAATTTTCATCATTATTAGATCAATATCAATATCAATAACAAAATCAAGATTGAAGGCCAAGTTTACAAACAAGATCAAAATCGAGTTTACGATTAAGATTAAAAAGAAGATAAAGATGAATATCATAAGATGAAAATTGAAATCATGATTAAAATCAAGATCAACATCATGATCATTAACAAAATCAATATTAAATTAAGTTGCAAAATGATAAACATCAACTATGGATCATAATCAAGATCAACATCCTCATCATTAAAAGATCAAGATAAATATAAATATTAATATCAAGATTGATAATCAATATTACCGCAGAGATCAAAATCGAGTTTAAGATGAATATTAGGAGCAAGATAAAGATGATGATTATAAGATAAAAACTACAATCTGAGATCGAAACTGAGATCAAAATGAAGTTGAAAATAATTATCAAGATTAAGATCAATGTTGTAATTAAGAATTAGAATAAGATTAATAACAATTAAAGATCATAATCGAGTTTAAAATTTTCATCATTATTAGATCAATATCAATATCAATAACAAAATCAAGATTGAAGGCCAAGTTTACAAACAAGATCAAAATCGTGTTTACGATTAAGATTAAAAAGAAGATAAAGATGAATATCATAAGATGAAAATTGAAATCATGATTAAAATCAAGATCAACATCATGATCATTAACAAAATCAATATTAAATTAAGTTGCAAAATGATAAACATCAACTATGGATCATAATCAAGATCAACATCCTCATCATTAAAAGATCAAGATAAATATAAATATTAATATCAAGATTGATAATCAATATTACCACAGAGATCAAAATCGAGTTTAAGATGAATATTAGGAGCAAGATAAAGATGATGATTATAAGATAAAAACTAAAATCTGAGATCAAAATGAAGATGAAGATAATTATCAAGATTAAGATCAATGTTGTAATTAAGAATTAGAATAAGATTAATAACAATTAAAGATCATAATCGAGTTTAAAATTTTCGTCATTATTAGATCAATATCAATATCAATAACAAAATCAAGATTGAAGGCCAAGCTAACAAACAAGATCAAAATCGAGTTTACGATTAAGATTAAAAAGAAGATAAAGATGAATATCATAAGATGAAAATTGAAATCATGATTAAAATCAAGATCAACATCATGATCATTAACAAAATCAATATTAAATTAAGTTGCAAAATGATAAATATCAACTATGGATCATAATCAAGATCAACATCCTCATCATTAAAAGATCAAGATAAATATAAATATTAATATCAAGATTGATAATCAATATTACCACAGAGATCAAAATCGAGTTTAAGATGAATATTAGGAGCAAGATAAAGATGATGATTATAAGATAAAAACTAAAATCTGAGATCGAAACTGAGATCAAAATGAAGATGAAGATAATTATCAAGATTAAGATCAATGTTGTAATTAAGAATTAGAATAAGATTAATAACAATTAAAGATCGTAATCGAGTTTAAAATTTTCATCATTATTAGATCAATATCAATATCAATAACAAAATCAAGATTGAAGGCCAAGTTTACAAACAAGATCAAAATCGAGTTTACGATTAAGATTAAAAAGAAGATAAAGATGAATATCATAAGATGAAAATTGAAATCATGATTAAAATCAAGATCAACATCATGATCATTAACAAAATCAATATTAAATTAAGTTGCAAAATGATAAATATCAACTATGGATCATAATCAAGATCAACATCCTCATCATTAAAAGATCAAGATAAATATAAATATTAATATCAAGATTGATAATCAATATTACCACAGAGATCAAAATCGAGTTTAAGATGAATATTAGGAGCAAGATAAAGATGATGATTATAAGATAAAAACTAAAATCTGAGATCAAAATGAAGATGAAGATAATTATCAAGATTAAGATCAATGTTGTAATTAAGAATTAGAATAAGATTAATAACAATTAAAGATCATAATCGAGTTTAAAATTTTCGTCATTATTAGATCAATATCAATATCAATAACAAAATCAAGATTGAAGGCCAAGCTAACAAACAAGATCAAAATCGAGTTTACGATTAAGATTAAAAAGAAGATAAAGATGAATATCATAAGATGAAAATTGAAATCATGATTAAAATCAAGATCAACATCATGATCATTAACAAAATCAATATTAAATTAAGTTGCAAAATGATAAATATCAACTATGGATCATAATCAAGATCAACATCCTCATCATTAAAAGATCAAGATAAATATAAATATTAATATCAAGATTGATAATCAATATTACCACAGAGATCAAAATCGAGTTTAAGATGAATATTAGGAGCAAGATAAAGATGATGATTATAAGATAAAAACTAAAATCTGAGATCGAAACTGAGATCAAAATGAAGATGAAGATAATTATCAAGATTAAGATCAATGTTGTAATTAAGAATTAGAATAAGATTAATAACAATTAAAGATCGTAATCGAGTTTAAAATTTTCATCATTATTAGATCAATATCAATATCAATAACAAAATCAAGATTGAAGGCCAAGTTTACAAACAAGATCAAAATCGAGTTTACGATTAAGATTAAAAAGAAGATAAAGATGAATTTCATAAGATGAAAATTGAAATCATGATTAAAATCAAGATCAACATCATGATCATTAACAAAATCAATATTAAATTAAGTTGCAAAATGATAAACATCAACTATGGATCATAATCAAGATCAACATCCTCATCATTAAAAGATCAAGATAAATATAAATATTAATATCAAGATTGATAATCAATATTACCGCAGAGATCAAAATCGAGTTTAAGATGAATATTAGGAGCAAGATAAAGATGATGATTATAAGATAAAAACTACAATCTGAGATCGAAACTGAGATCAAAATGAAGTTGAAAATAATTATCAAGATTAAGATCAATGTTGTAATTAAGAATTAGAATAAGATTAATAACAATTAAAGATCATAATCGAGTTTAAAATTTTCATCATTATTAGATCAATATCAATATCAATAACAAAATCAAGATTGAAGGCCAAGTTTACAAACAAGATCAAAATCGTGTTTACGATTAAGATTAAAAAGAAGATAAAGATGAATATCATAAGATGAAAATTGAAATCATGATTAAAATCAAGATCAACATCATGATCATTAACAAAATCAATATTAAATTAAGTTGCAAAATGATAAACATCAACTATGGATCATAATCAAGATCAACATCCTCATCATTAAAAGATCAAGATAAATATAAATATTAATATCAAGATTGATAATCAATATTACCACAGAGATCAAAATCGAGTTTAAGATGAATATTAGGAGCAAGATAAAGATGATGATTATAAGATAAAAACTAAAATCTGAGATCGAAACTGAGATCAAAATGAAGATGAAGATAATTATCAAGATTAAGATCAATGTTGTAATTAAGAATTAGAATAAGATTAATTACAATTAAAGATCGTAATCGAGTTTAAAATTTTCATCATTATTAGATCAATATCAATATCAAGATTGAAGGCCAAGTTTACAAACAAGATCAAAATCGAGTTTACGATTAAGATTAAAAAGAAGATAAAGATGAATATCATAAGATGAAAATTGAAATCATGATTAAAATCAAGATCAACATCATGATCATTAACAAAATCAATATTAAATTAAGTTGCAAAATGATAAACATCAACTATGGATCATAATCAAGATCAACATCCTCATCATTAAAAGATCAAGATAAATATAAATATTAATATCAAGATTGATAATCAATATTACCAAAGAGATCAAAATCGTGTTTAAGATGAATATTAGGAGCAAGATAAAGATGATGATTATAAGATAAAAACTAAAATCTGAGATCGATACTGAGATCAAAATGAAGATGAAGATAATTATCAAGATTAAGATCAATGTTGTAATTAAGAATTAGAATAAGATTAATAACAATTAAAGATCATAATCGAGTTTAAAATTTTCATCATTATTAGATCAATATCAATATCAATAACAAAATCAAGATTGAAGGCCAAGTTTACAAACAAGATCAAAATCGTGTTTACGATTAAGATTAAAAAGAAGATAAAGATGAATATCATAAGATGAAAATTGAAATCATGATTAAAATCAAGATCAACATCATGATCATTAACAAAATCAATATTAAATTAAGTTGCAAAATGATAAACATCAACTATGGATCATAATCAAGATCAACATCCTCATCATTAAAAGATCAAGATAAATATAAATATTAATATCAAGATTGATAATCAATATTACCACAGAGATCAAAATCGAGTTTAAGATGAATATTAGGAGCAAGATAAAGATGATGATTATAAGATAAAAACTAAAATCTGAGATCGAAACTAAGATCAAAATGAAGATGAAGATAATTATCAAGATTAAGATCAATGTTGTAATTAAGAATTAGAATAAGATTAATAACAATTAAAGATCATAATCGAGTTTAAAATTTTCATCTTTATTAGATCAATATCAATATCAATAACAAAATCAAGATTGAAGGCCAAGTTTACAAAAAAGATCAAAATCGAGTTTACGATTAAGATTAAAAAGAAGATAAAGATGAATATAATAAGATGAAAATTGAAATCATGATTAAAATCAAGATCAACATCATGATTAAAATCAAGATCAACATCATGATCATGAACAAAATCAATATTAAATTAAGTTGCAAAATGATAAACATCAACTATGGATCATAATCAAGATCAACATCCCCATCATTAAAAGATCAAGATAAATATAAATATTAATATCAAGATTGATAATCAATATTACCACAGAGATCAAAATCGAGTTTAAGATGAATATTAGGAGCAAGATAAAGATGATGATTATAAGATAAAAACTAAAATCTGAGATCGAAACTGAGATCAAAATGAAGATGAAGATAATTATCAAGATTAAGATCAATGTTGTAATTAAGAATTAGAATAAGATTAATAACAATTAAAGATCATAATCGAGTTTAAAATTTTCATCATTATTAGATCAATATCAATATCAATAACAAAATCAAGATTGAAGGCCAAGCTTACAAACAAGATCAAAATCGAGTTTACGATTAAGATTAAAAAGAAGATAAAGATGAATATCATAAGATGAAAATTGAAATCATGATTAAAATTAAGATCAACATCATGATCATGAACAAAATCAATATTAAATTAAGTTGCAAAATGATAAACATCAACTATGGATCATAATCAAGATCAACATCCTCATCATTAAAAGATCAAGATAAATATAAATATTAATATCAAGATTGATAATCAATATTACCACAGAGATCAAAATCGAGTTTAAGATGAATATTAGGAGCAAGATAAAGATGATGATTATAAGATAAAAACTAAAATCTGAGATCGAAACTGAGATCAAAATGAAGATGAAGATAATTATCAAGATTAAGATCAATGTTGTAATTAAGAATTAGAATAAGATTAATTACAATTAAAGATCGTAATCGAGTTTAAAATTTTCATCATTATTAGATCAATATCAATATCAAGATTGAAGGCCAAGTTTACAAACAAGATCAAAATCGAGTTTACGATTAAGATTAAAAAGAAGATAAAGATGAATATCATAAGATGAAAATTGAAATCATGATTAAAATCAAGATCAACATCATGATCATTAACAAAATCAATATTAAATTAAGTTGCAAAATGATAAACATCAACTATGGATCATAATCAAGATCAACTTCCTCATCATTAAAAGATCAAGATAAATATAAATATTAATATCAAGATTGATAATCAATATTACCAAAGAGATCAAAATCGTGTTTAAGATGAATATTAGGAGCAAGATAAAGATGATGATTATAAGATAAAAACTAAAATCTGAGATCGATACTGAGATCAAAATGAAGATGAAGATAATTATCAAGATTAAGATCAATGTTGTAATTAAGAATTAGAATAAGATTAATAACAATTAAAGATCATAATCGAGTTTAAAATTTTCATCATTATTAGATCAATATCAATATCAATAACAAAATCAAGATTGAAGGCCATGTTTACAAACAAGATCAAAATCGAGTTTACGATTAAAATTAAAAAGAAGATAAAGATGAATATCATAAGATGAAAATTGAAATCATGATTAAAATCAAGATCAACATCATGATCATTAACAAAATCAATATTAAATTAAGTTGCAAAATGATAAACATCAACTATGGATCATAATCAAGATCAACATCCTCATCATTAAAAGATCAAGATAAATATAAATATTAATATCAAGATTGATAATCAATATTACCACAGAGATCAAAATCGAGTTTAAGATGAATATTAGGAGCAAGATAAAGATGATGATTATAAGATAAAAACTAAAATCTGAGATCGAAACTGAGATAAAAATGAAGATGAAGATAATTATCAAGATTAAGATCAATGTTGTAATTAAGAATTAGAATAAGATTAATAACAATTAAAGATTATAATCGAGTTTAAAATTTTCATCATTATTAGATCAATATCAATATCAATAACAAAATCAAGATTGAAGGCCAAGTTTACAAAAAAGATCAAAATCGAGTTTACGATTAAGATTAAAAAGAAGATAAAGATGAATATAATAAGATGAAAATTGAAATCATGATTAAAATCAAGATCAACATCATGATTAAAATCAAGATCAACATCATGATCATGAACAAAATCAATATTAAATTAAGTTGCAAAATGATAAACATCAACTATGGATCATAATCAAGATCAACATCCCCATCATTAAAAGATCAAGATAAATATAAATATTAATATCAAGATTGATAATCAATATTACCACAGAGATCAAAATCGAGTTTAAGATGAATATTAGGAGCAAGATAAAGATGATGATTATAAGATAAAAACTAAAATCTGAGATCAAAACTGAGATCAAAATGAAGATGAAGATAATTATCAAGATTAAGATCAATGTTGTAATTAAGAAATATAATAAGATTAATAACAATTAAAGATCATAATCGAGTTTAAAATTTTCATAATGATTAGATCAATATCAATATCAATAACAATATCAAGATTGAAGACCAAGTTTACAAACAAGATCAAAATCGAGTTTAAGATTGAGATTAAAAAGAAGATAAAGATGAATATCATAAGATGAAAATTGAAATCATGATTAAAATCAAAATCAACATCATGATCATGAACAAAATCAATATTAAATTTAGTTGCAAAATGATAAACATCAAATATGGATCATAATCAAGATCAACATCCTCATCATTAAAAGATCACGATAAATATAAATATTTATATCAAGATTGAAAATCAATATTACCACAGAGATCAAAATCGAGTTTAAGATGAATATTAGGAGCAAGATAAAGATGAAGATTATAAGAATAAAACTGAAATATGAGATCAATACTGAGATCAAAATGAAGATGAAGATAATTATCAAGAATAAGATCATTGTTGAAATTAAGAATGAGAATAAGATTAAAAACAATTAAAGATCATAATCGAGTTCAAAATTTTCATCATTATTAGATCAATATCAATATCAATAACAAAATCAAGATTGAAGGCCAAGTTTACAAACAAGATCAAAATCGAGTTTACGATTAAGATTAAAAAGAAGATAAAGATGAATATCATAAGATGAAAATTGAAATCATGATTAAAATCAAGATCAACATCATGATCATGAACAAAATCAATATTAAATTAAGTTGCAAAATGATAAACATCAACTATGGATCATAATCAAGATCAACATCCTCATCATTAAAAGATCAAGATAAATATAAATATTAATATCAAGATTGATAATCAATATTACCACAGAGATCAAAATCGAGTTTAAGATGAATATTAAGAGCAAGATAAAAATGATGATTATAAGATAAAAACTAAAATCTGAGATCGAAACTGAGATCAAAATGAAGATGAAGATAATTATCAAGATTAAGATCAATGTTGTAATTAAGAATTAGAATAAGATTAATAACAATTAAAGATCATAATCGAGTTTAAAATTTTTATCATTATTAGATCAATATCAATATCAATAACAAAATCAAGATTGAAGACCAAGTTTACAAACAAGATCAAAATCGAGTTTAAGATTGAGATTAAAAAGAAGATAAAGATGAATATCATAAGATGAAAATTGAAATCATGATTAAAATCAAAATCAACATCATGATCATGAACAAAATCAATATTAAATTAAGTTGCAAAATGATAAACATCAAATATGGATCATAATCAAGATCAACATCCTCATCATTAAAAGATCACGATAAATATAAATATTTATATCAAGATTGAAAATCAATATTACCACAGAGATCAAAATCGAGTTTAAGATGAATATTAGGAGCAAGATAAAGTTGAAGATTATAAGAATAAAACTGAAATATGAGATCAAAACTGAGATCAAAATGAAGATGAAGATAATTATCAAGAATAAGATCAATGTTGAAATTAAGAATGAGAATAAGATTAAAAACAATTAAAGATCATAATCGAGTTCAAAATTTTCATCATTATTAGATCAATATCAATATCAATAACAAAATCAAGATTGAAGGCCAAGTTTACAAACAAGATCAAAATCGAGTTTACGATTAAGATTAAAAAGAAGATAAAGATGAATATCATAAGATGAAAATTGAAATCATGATTAAAATCAAGATCAACATCATGATCATGAACAAAATCAATATTAAATTAAGTTGCAAAATGATAAACATCAACTATGGATCATAATCAAGATCAACATCCTCATCATTAAAAGATCAAGATAAATATAAATATTAATATCAAGATTGATAATCAATATTACCACAGAGATCAAAATCGAGTTTAAGATGAATATTAGGAGCAAGATAAAGATGATGATTATAAGATAAAAACTAAAATATGAGATCGAAACTGAGATCAAAATGAAGATGAAGATAATTATCAAGAATAAGATCAATGTTGTAATTAACAATGAGAATAAGATTAATAACAATTAAAGATCATAATCGAGTTCAAAATTTTTATCATTATTAGATCAATATCAATATCAATAACAAAATCAAGATTGAAGGCCAAGTTTACAAACAAGATCAAAATCGAGTTTACGATTAAGATTGAAGATAAAGATGAATATCATAAGATGAAAATTGAAATCATGATTCAAATCAAGATCAACATCATGATCATGAACAAAATCAATATTAAATTAAGTTGCAAAATGATAAACATCAACTATGGATCATAATCAAGATCAACATCCTCATCATTAAAAGATCAAGATAAATATAAATATTAATATCAAGATTGATAATCAATATTACCACAGAGATCAAAATCGAGTTTAAGATGAATATTAGGAGCAAGATAAAGATGAAGATTTTAAGATTAAAACTGAAATATGAGATCAAAACTGAGATCAAAATAAAGATGAAAATAATTATCAAGAATAAGATCAATGTTGTAATTAAGAATGAGAATAAGATTAAAAACAATTAAAGATCATAATCGAGTTCAAAATTTTCATCATTAATAGATCAATATCAATATCAATAACAAAATCAAGATTGAAGGCCAAGTTTACAAACAAGATCAAAATCGAGTTTACGATTAAGATTAAAAAGAAGATAAAGATGAATATCATAAGATGAAAATTGAAATCATGTTTAAAATCAAGATCAACATCATGATCATGAACAAAATCAATATTAAATTAAGTTGCAAAATGATAAACATCAACTATGGATCATAATCAAGATCAACATCCTCATCTTTAAAAGATCAAGATAAATATAAATATTAATATCAAGATTGATAATCAATATTACCACAGAGATCAAAATCGAGTTTAAGATGAATATTAAGAGCAAGATAAAGATGATGATTATAAGATAAAAACTAAAATCTGAGATCGAAACTGAGATCAAAATGAAGATGAAGATAATTATCAAGATTAAGATCAATGTTGTAATTAAGAATTAGAATAAGATTAATAACAATTAAAGATCATAATCGAGTTTAAAATTTTCATCATTATTAGATCAATATCAATATCAATAACAAAATCAAGATTGAAGGCCAAGCTTACAAACAAGATCAAAATCGAGTTTACGATTAAGATTAAAAAGAAGATAAAGATGAATATCATAAGATGAAAATTGAAATCATGATTACAATCAAGATCAACATCATGATCATTAACAAAATCAATATTAAATTAAGTTGCAAAATGATAAACATCAACTATGGATCATAATCAAGAACAACATCCTCATCATTAAAAGATCAAGATAAATATAAATATTAATATCAAGATTGATAATCAATATTACCACAGAGATCAAAATCGAGTTTAAGATGAATATTAGGAGCAAGATAAAGATGATGATTATAAGATAAAAACTAAAATCTGAGATCGAAACTGAGATCAAAATGAAGATGAAGATAATTATCAAGAATAAGATCAATGTTGTAATTAAAAATGAAAATAAGATTAATAACAATTAAAGATCATAATCGAGTTCAAAATTTTTATCATTATTAGATCAATATCAATATCAATAACAAAATCAAGATTGAAGGCCAAGTTTACAAACAAGATCAAAATCGAGTTTACGATTAAGATTGAAGATAAAGATGAATATCATAAGATGAAAATTGAAATCATGATTCAAATCAAGATCAACATCATGATCATGAACAAAATCAATATTAAATTAAGTTGCAAAATGATAAACATCAACTATGGATCATAATCAAGATCAACATCCTCATCATTAAAAGATCAAGATAAATATAAATATTAATATCAAGATTGATAATCAATATTACCACAGAGATCAAAATCGAGTTTAAGATGAATATTAGGAGCAAGATAAAGATGAAGATTTTAAGATTAAAACTGAAATATGAGATCAAAACTGAGATCAAAATAAAGATGAAAATAATTATCAAGAATAATATCAATGTTGTAATTAAGAATGAGAATAAGATTAAAAATAATTAAAGATCATAATCGAGTTCAAAATTTTCATCATTAATAGATCAATATCAATATCAATAACCAAATCAAGATTGAAGGCCAAGTTTACAAACAAGATCAAAATCGAGTTTACGATTAAGATTAAAAAGAAGATAAAGATGAATATCATAAGATGAAAATTGAAATCATGTTTAAAATCAAGATCAACATCATGATCATGAACAAAATCAATATTAAATTAAGTTGCAAAATGATAAACATCAACTATGGATCATAATCAAGATCAACATCCTCATCTTTAAAAGATCAAGATAAATATAAATATTAATATCAAGATTGATAATCAATATTACCACAGAGATCAAAATCGAGTTTAAGATGAATATTAGGAGCAAGATAAAGATGATGATTATAAGATAAAAACTAAAATCTGAGATCGAAACTGAGATCAAAATGAAGATGAAGATAATTATCAAGATTAAGATCAATGTTGTAATTAAGAATTAGAATAAGATTAATAACAATTAAAGATCATAATCGAGTTTAAAATTTTCATCATTATTAGATCAATATCAATATCAATAACAAAATCAAGATTGAAGGCCAAGCTTACAAACAAGATCAAAATCGAGTTTACGATTAAGATTAAAAAGAAGATAAAGATGAATATCATAAGATGAAAATTGAAATCATGATTACAATCAAGATCAACATCATGATCATTAACAAAATCAATATTAAATTAAGTTGCAAAATGATAAACATCAACTATGGATCATTATCAAGAACAACATCCTCATCATTAAAAGATCAAGATAAATATAAATATTAATATCAAGATTGGTAATCAATATTACCACAGAGATCAAAATCGAGTTTAAGATGAATATTAGGAGCAAGATAAAGATGATGATTATAAGATAAAAACTAAAATCTGAGATCGAAACTGAGATCAAAATGAAGATGATGATAATTATCAAGATTAAGATCAATGTTGTAATTAAGAATTAGAATAAGATTAATAACAATTAAAGATCGTAATCTAGTTTAAAATTTTCATCATTATTAGATCAATATCAATATCAATAACAAAATCAAGATTGAAGGCCAAGCTTACAAACAAAATCAAAATCGAGTTTACGATTAAGATTAAAAAGAAGATAAAGATGAATATCATAAGATGAAAATTGAAATCATGTTTAAAATCAAGATCAACATCATGATCATGAACAAAATCAATATTAAATTAAGTTGCAAAATGATAAACATCAACTATGGATCATAATCAAGATCAACATCCTCATCATTAAAAGATCAAGATAAATATAAATATTAATATCCAGATTGATAATCAATATTACCACAGAGATGAAAAATCGAGTTTAAGATGAATATTAGGAGCAAGATAAAGATGAAGATTTTAAGATTAAAACTGAAATATGAGATCAAAACTGAGATAAAAAAAAAAATGAAGATAATTATCAAGAATAAGATCAATGTTGTAATTAAGAATGAGAATAAGATTAAAAACAATTAAAGATCATAATCGAGTTCAAAATTTTCATCATTATTAGATCAATATCAATATCAATAACAAAATCAAGATTGAAGGCCAAGTTTACAAACAAGATCAAAATCGAGTTTACGATTAAGATTAAAAAGAAGATAAAGATGAATATCATATGATGAAAATTGAAATCATGATTAAAATCAAGATCAACATCATGATCATGAACAAAATCAATATTAAATTAAGTTGCAAAATGATAAACATCAACTATGGATCATAATCAAGATCAACATCCTCATCTTTAAAAGATCAAGATAAATATAAATATTAATATCAAGATTGATAATCAATATTACCACAGAGATCAAAATCGAGTTTAAGATGAATATTAAGAGCAAGATAAAGATGATGATTATAAGATAAAAACTAAAATCTGAGATCGAAACTGAGATCAAAATGAAGATGAAGATAATTATCAAGATTAAGATCAATGTTGTAATTAAGAATTAGAATAAGATTAATAACAATTAAAGATCATAATCGAGTTTAAAATTTTCATCATTATTAGATCAATATCAATATCAATAACAAAATCAAGATTGAAGGCCAAGTTTACAAACAAGATCAAAATCGAGTTTACGATTAAGATTAAAAAGAAGATAAAGATGAATATCATAAGATGAAAATTGAAATCATGATTACAATCAAGATCAACATCATGATCATTAACAAAATCAATATTAAATTAAGTTGCAAAATGATAAACATCAACTATGGATCATAATCAAGAACAACATCCTCATCATTAAAAGATCAAGATAAATATAAATATTAATATCAAGATTGATAATCAATATTACCACAGAGATCAAAATCGAGTTTAAGATGAATATTAGGAGCAAGATAAAGATGATGATTATAAGATAAAAACTAAAATCTGAGATCGAAACTGAGATCAAAATGAAGATGATGATAATTATCAAGATTAAGATCAATGTTGTAATTAAGAATTAGAATAAGATTAATAACAATTAAAGATCGTAATCTAGTTTAAAATTTTCATCATTATTAGATCAATATCAATATCAATAACAAAATCAAGATTGAAGGCCAAGCTTACAAACAAGATCAAAATCGAGTTTACGATTAAGATTAAAAAGAAGATAAAGATGAATATCATAAGATGAAAATTGAAATCATGATTAAAATCAAGATCAACATCATGATCATTAACAAAATCAATATTAAATTAAGTTGCAAAATGATAAACATCAACTATGGATCATAATCAAGATCAACATCCTCATCATTAAAAGATCAAGATAAATATAAATATTAATATCAAGATTGATAATCAATATTACCACAGAGATCAAAATCGAGTTTAAGATGAATATTAGGAGCAAGATAAAGATGATGATTATAAGATAAAAACTAAAATCTGAGATCGAAACTGAGATCAAAATGAAGATGAAGATAATTATCAAGAATAAGATCAATGTTGTAATTAACAATGAGAATAAGATTAATAACAATTAAAGATCATAATCGAGTTTAAAATTTTCATCATTATTAGATCAATATCAATATCAATAACAAAATCAAGATTGAAGGCCAAGCTTACAAACAAGATCAAAATCGAGTTTACGATTAAGATTAAAAAGAAGATAAAGATGAATATCATAAGATGAAAATTGAAATCATGATTACAATCAAGATCAACATCATGATCATTAACAAAATCAATATTAAATTAAGTTGCAAAATGATAAACATCAACTATGGATCATTATCAAGAACAACATCCTCATCATTAAAAGATCAAGATAAATATAAATATTAATATCAAGATTGATAATCAATATTACCACAGAGATCAAAATCGAGTTTAAGATGAATATTAGGAGCAAGATAAAGATGATGATTATAAGATAAAAACTAAAATCTGAGATCGAAACTGAGATCAAAATGAAGATGATGATAATTATCAAGATTAAGATCAATGTTGTAATTAAGAATTAGAATAAGATTAATAACAATTAAAGATCGTAATCTAGTTTAAAATTTTCATCATTATTAGATCAATATCAATATCAATAACAAAATCAAGATTGAAGGCCAAGCTTACAAACAAAATCAAAATCGAGTTTACGATTAAGATTAAAAAGAAGATAAAGATGAATATCATAAGATGAAAATTGAAATCATGATTAAAATCAAGATCAACATCATGATCATTAACAAAATCAATATTAAATTAAGTTGCAAAATGATAAACATCAACTATGGATCATAATCAAGATCAACATCCCCATCATTAAAAGATCAAGATAAATATAAATATTAATATCAAGATTGATAATCAATATTACCACAGAGATCAAAATCGAGTTTAAGATGAATATTAGGAGCAAGATAAAGATGATGATTATAAGATAAAAACTAAAATCTGAGATCGAAACTGAGATCAAAATGAAGATGAAGATAATTATCAAGATTAAGATCAATGTTGTAATTAAGAAATAGAATAAGATTAATAACAATTAAAGATCATAATCGAGTTTAAAATTTTCATAATGATTAGATCAATATCAATATCAATAACAATATCAAGATTGAAGACCAAGTTTACAAACAAGATCAAAATCGAGTTTAAGATTGAGATTAAAAAGAAGATAAAGATGAATATCATAAGATGAAAATTGAAATCATGATTAAAATCAAAATCAACATCATGATCATGAACAAAATCAATATTAAATTAAGTTGCAAAATGATAAACATCAAATATGGATCATAATCAAGATCAACATCCTCATCATTAAAAGATCACGATAAATATAAATATTTATATCAAGATTGAAAATCAATATTACCACAGAGATCAAAATCGAGTTTAAGATGAATATTAGGAGCAAGATAAAGTTGAAGATTATAAGAATAAAACTGAAATATGAGATCAAAACTGAGATCAAAATGAAGATGAAGATAATTATCAAGAATAAGATCAATGTTGAAATTAAGAATGAGAATAAGATTAAAAACAATTAAAGATCATAATCGAGTTCAAAATTTTCATCATTATTAGATCAATATCAATATCAATAACAAAATCAAGATTGAAGGCCAAGTTTACAAACAAGATCAAAATCGAGTTTACGATTAAGATTAAAAAGAAGATAAAGATGAATATCATAAGATGAAAATTGAAATCATGATTACAATCAAGATCAACATCATGATCATTAACAAAATCAATATTAAATTAAGTTGCAAAATGATAAACATCAACTATGGATCATTATCAAGAACAACATCCTCATCATTAAAAGATCAAGATAAATATAAATATTAATATCAAGATTGATAATCAATATTACCACAGAGATCAAAATCGAGTTTAAGATGAATATTAGGAGCAAGATAAAGATGATGATTATAAGATAAAAACTAAAATCTGAGATCGAAACTGAGATCAAAATGAAGATGATGATAATTATCAAGATTAAGATCAATGTTGTAATTAAGAATTAGAATAAGATTAATAACAATTAAAGATCGTAATCTAGTTTAAAATTTTCATCATTATTAGATCAATATCAATATCAATAACAAAATCAAGATTGAAGGCCAAGCTTACAAACAAAATCAAAATCGAGTTTACGATTAAGATTAAAAAGAAGATAAAGATGAATATCATAAGATGAAAATTGAAATCATGATTAAAATCAAGATCAACATCATGATCATTAACAAAATCAATATTAAATTAAGTTGCAAAATGATAAACATCAACTATGGATCATAATCAAGATCAACATCCCCATCATTAAAAGATCAAGATAAATATAAATATTAATATCAAGATTGATAATCAATATTACCACAGAGATCAAAATCGAGTTTAAGATGAATATTAGGAGCAAGATAAAGATGATGATTATAAGATAAAAACTAAAATCTGAGATCGAAACTGAGATCAAAATGAAGATGAAGATAATTATCAAGATTAAGATCAATGTTGTAATTAAGAAATAGAATAAGATTAATAACAATTAAAGATCATAATCGAGTTTAAAATTTTCATAATGATTAGATCAATATCAATATCAATAACAATATCAAGATTGAAGACCAAGTTTACAAACAAGATCAAAATCGAGTTTAAGATTGAGATTAAAAAGAAGATAAAGATGAATATCATAAGATGAAAATTGAAATCATGATTAAAATCAAAATCAACATCATGATCATGAACAAAATCAATATTAAATTAAGTTGCAAAATGATAAACATCAAATATGGATCATAATCAAGATCAACATCCTCATCATTAAAAGATCACGATAAATATAAATATTTATATCAAGATTGAAAATCAATATTACCACAGAGATCAAAATCGAGTTTAAGATGAATATTAGGAGCAAGATAAAGTTGAAGATTATAAGAATAAAACTGAAATATGAGATCAAAACTGAGATCAAAATGAAGATGAAGATAATTATCAAGAATAAGATCAATGTTGAAATTAAGAATGAGAATAAGATTAAAAACAATTAAAGATCATAATCGAGTTCAAAATTTTCATCATTATTAGATCAATATCAATATCAATAACAAAATCAAGATTGAAGGCCAAGTTTACAAACAAGATCAAAATCGAGTTTACGATTAAGATTAAAAAGAAGATAAAGATGAATATCATAAGATGAAAATTGAAATCATGATTAAAATCAAGATCAACATCATGATCATGAACAAAATCAATATTAAATTAAGTTGCAAAATGATAAACATCAACTATGGATCATAATCAAGATCAACATCCTCATCATTAAAAGATCAAGATAAATATAAATATTAATATCAAGATTGATAATCAATATTACCACAGAGATCAAAATCGAGTTTAAGATGAATATTAGGAGCAAGATAAAGATGATGATTATAAGATAAAAACTAAAATCTGAGATCGAAACTGAGATCAAAATGAAGATGAAGATAATTATCAAGAATAAGATCAATGTTGTAATTAACAATGAGAATAAGATTAATAACAATTAAAGATCATAATCGAGTTCAAAATTTTTATCATTATTAGATTAATATCAATATCAATAACAAAATCAAGATTGAAGGCCAAGTTTACAAACAAGATCAAAATCGAGTTTACGATTAAGATTGAAGATAAAGATGAATATCATAAGATGAAAATTGAAATCATGATTCAAATCAAGATCAACATCATGATCATGAACAAAATCAATATTAAATTAACTTGCAAAATGATAAACATCAACTATGGATCATAATCAAGATCAACATCCTCATCATTAAAAGATCAAGATAAATATAAATATTAATATCAAGATTGATAATCAATATTACCACAGAGATCAAAATCGAGTTTAAGATGAATATTAGGAGCAAGATAAAGATGAAGATTTTAAGATTAAAACTGAAATATGAGATCAAAACTGAGATCAAAATAAAGATGAAAATAATTATCAAGAATAAGATCAATGTTGTAATTAAGAATGAGAATAAGATTAAAAACAATTAAAGATCATAATCGAGTTCAAAATTTTCATCATTAATAGATCAATATCAATATCAATAACAAAATCAAGATTGAAGGCCAAGTTTACAAACAAGATCAAAATCGAGTTTACGATTAAGATTAAAAAGAAGATAAAGATGAATATCATAAGATGAAAATTGAAATCATGTTTAAAATCAAGATCAACATCATGATCATGAACAAAATCAATATTAAATTAAGTTGCAAAATGATAAACATCAACTATGGATCATAATCAAGATCAACATCCTCATCATTAAAAGATCAAGATAAATATAAATATTAATATCCAGATTGATAATCAATATTACCACAGAGATGAAAAATCGAGTTTAAGATGAATATTAGGAGCAAGATAAAGATGAAGATTTTAAGATTAAAACTGAAATATGAGATCAAAACTGAGATAAAAAAAAAGATGAAGATAATTATCAAGAATAAGATCAATGTTGTAATTAGGAATGAGAATAAGATTAAAAACAATTAAAGATCATAATCGAGTTCAAAATTTTCATCATTATTAGATCAATATCAATATCAATAACAAAATCAAGATTGAAGGCCAAGTTTACAAACAAGATCAAAATCGAGTTTACGATTAAGATTAAAAAGAAGATAAAGATGAATATCATATGATGAAAATTGAAATCATGATTAAAATCAAGATCAACATCATGATCATGAACAAAATCAATATTAAATTAAGTTACAAAATGATAAACATCAACTATGGATCATAATCAAGATCAACATCCTCATCTTTAAAAGATCAAGATAAATATAAATATTAATATCAAGATTGATAATCAATATTACCACAGAGATCAAAATCGAGTTTAAGATGAATATTAAGAGCAAGATAAAGATGATGATTATAAGATAAAAACTAAAATCTGAGATCGAAACTGAGATCAAAATGAAGATGAAGATAATTATCAAGATTAAGATCAATGTTGTAATTAAGAATTAGAATAAGATTAATAACAATTAAAGATCATAATCGAGTTTAAAATTTTCATCATTATTAGATCAATATCAATATCAATAACAAAATCAAGATTGAAGGCCAAGTTTACAAACAAGATCAAAATCGAGTTTACGATTAAGATTAAAAAGAAGATAAAGATGAATATCATAAGATGAAAATTGAAATCATGATTACAATCAAGATCAACATCATGATCATTAACAAAATCAATATTAAATTAAGTTGCAAAATGATAAACATCAACTATGGATCATAATCAAGAACAACATCCTCATCATTAAAAGATCAAGATAAATATAAATATTAATATCAAGATTGATAATCAATATTACCACAGAGATCAAAATCGAGTTTAAGATGAATATTAGGAGCAAGATAAAGATGATGATTATAAGATAAAAACTAAAATCTGAGATCGAAACTGAGATCAAAATGAAAATGATGATAATTATCAAGATTAAGATCAATGTTGTAATTAAGAATTAGAATAAGATTAATAACAATTAAAGATCGTAATCTAGTTTAAAATTTTCATCATTATTAGATCAATATCAATATCAATAACAAAATCAAGATTGAAGGCCAAGCTTACAAACAAGATCAAAATCGAGTTTACGATTAAGATTAAAAAGAAGATAAAGATGAATATCATAAGATGAAAATTGAAATCATGATTAAAATCAAGATCAACATCATGATCATTAACAAAATCAATATTAAATTAAGTTGCAAAATGATAAACATCAACTATGGATCATAATCAAGATCAACATCCTCATCATTAAAAGATCAAGATAAATATAAATATTAATATCAAGATTGATAATCAATATTACCACAGAGATCAAAATCGAGTTTAAGATGAATATTAGGAGCAAGATAAAGATGATGATTATAAGATAAAAACTAAAATCTGAGATCGAAACTGAGATCAAAATGAAGATGAAGATAATTATCAAGAATAAGATCAATGTTGTAATTAACAATGAGAATAAGATTAATAACAATTAAAGATCATAATCGAGTTCAAAATTTTTATCATTATTAGATCAATATCAATATCAATATCAATAACAAAATCAAGATTGAAGGCCAAGTTTACAAACAAGATCAAAATCGAGTTTACGATTAAGATTGAAGATAAAGATGAATATCATAAGATGAAAATTGAAATCATGATTCAAATCAAGATCAACATCATGATCATGAACAAAATCAATATTAAATTAAGTTGCAAAATGATAAACATCAACTATGGATCATAATCAAGATCAACATCCTCATCATTAAAAGATCAAGATAAATATAAATATTAATATCAAGATTGATAATCAATATTACCACAGAGATCAAAATCGAGTTTAAGATGAATATTAGGAGCAAGATAAAGATGAAGATTTTAAGATTAAAACTGAAATATGAGATCAAAACTGAGATCAAAATAAAGATGAAAATAATTATCAAGAGTAAGATCAATGTTGTAATTAAGAATGAGAATAAGATAAAAAACAATTAAAGATCATAATCGAGTTCAAAATTTTCATCATTAATAGATCAATATCAATATCAATAACAAAATCAAGATTGAAGGCCAAGTTTACAAACAAGATCAAAATCGAGTTTACGATTAAGATTAAAAAGAAGATAAAGATGAATATCATAAGATGAAAATTGAAATCATGATTAAAATCAAGATCAACATCATGATCATGAACAAAATCAATATTAAATTAAGTTGCAAAATGATAAACATCAACTATGGATCATAATCAAGATCAACATCCTCATCTTTAAAAGATCAAGATAAATATAAATATTAATATCAAGATTGATAATCAATATTACCACAGAGATCAAAATCGAGTTTAAGATGAATATTAAGAGCAAGATAAAGATGATGATTATAATATAAAAACTAAAATCTGAGATCGAAACTGAGATCAAAATGAAGATGAAGATAATTATCAAGATTAAGATCAATGTTGTAAATAAGAATTAGAATAAGATTAATAACAATTAAAGATCGTAATCTAGTTTAAAATTTTCATCATTATTAGATCAATATCAATATCAATAACAAAATCAAGATTGAAGGCCAAGCTTACAAACAAGATCAAAATCGAGTTTACGATTAAGATTAAAAAGAAGATAAAGATGAATATCATAAGATGAAATTTGAAATCATGATTACAATCAAGATCAACATCATGATCATTAACAAAATCAATATTAAATTAAGTTGCAAAATGATAAACATCAACTATGGATCATAATCAAGAACAACATCCTCATCATTAAAAGATCAAGATAAATATAAATATTAATATCAAGATTGATAATCAATATTACCACAGAGATCAAAATCGAGTTTAAGATGAATATTAGGAGCAAGATAAAGATGATGATTATAAGATAAAAAGTAAAATCTGAGATCGAAACTGAGATCAAAATGAAGATGAAGATAATTATCAAGATTAAGATCAATGTTGTAATTAAGAATTAGAATAAGATTAATTACAATTAAAGATCGTAATCGAGTTTAAAATTTTCATCATTATTAGATCAATATCAATATCAAGATTGAAGGCCAAGTTTACAAACAAGATCAAAATCGAGTTTACGATTAAGATTAAAAAGAAGATAAAGATGAATATCATAAGATGAAAATTGAAATCATGATTAAAATCAAGATCAACATCATGATCATTAACAAAATCAATATTAAATTAAGTTGCAAAATGATAAACATCAACTATAGATCATAATCAAGATCAACATCCTCAACATTAAAAGATCAAGATAAATATAAATATTAATATCAAGATTGATAATCAATATTACCACAGAGATCAAAATCGAGTTTAAGATGAATATTAGGAGCAAGATAAAGATGATGATTATAAGATAAAAACTAAAATCTGAGATCGAAACTGAGATCAAAATGAAGATGAAGATAATTATCAAGATTAAGATCAATGTTGTAATTAAGAATTAGAATAAGATTAATAACAATTAAAGATCATAATCGAGTTTAAAATTTTCATCATTATTAGATCAATATCAATATCAATAACAAAATCAAGATTGAAGGCCAAGCTTACAAAAAAGATCAAAATCGAGTTTACGATTAAGATTAAAAAGAAGATAAAGATGAATATCATAAGATGAAATTTGAAATCATGATTAAAATCAAGATCAACATCATGATCATGAACAAAATCAATATTAAATTAAGTTGCAAAATGATAAACATCAACTATGGATCATAATCAAGATCAACATCCTCATCATTAAAAGATCAAGATAAATATAAATATTAATATCAAGATTGATAATCAATATTACCACAGAGATCAAAATCGAGTTTAAGATGAATATTAGGAGCAAGATAAAGATGATGATTATAAGATAAAAACTAAAATCTGAGATCGAAACTGAGATCAAAATGAAGATGAAGATAATTATCAAGATTAAGATCAATGTTGTAATTAAGAATTAGAATAAGATTAATAACAATTAAAGAACATAATCGAGTTTAAAATTTTCATCATTATTAGATCAATATCAATATCAATAACAAAATCAAGATTGAAGGCCAAGCTTACAAAAAAGATCAAAATCGAGTTTACGATTAAGATTAAAAAGAAGATAAAGATGAATATCATAAGATGAAATTTGAAATCATGATTAAAATCAAGATCAACATCATGATCATGAACAAAATCAATATTAAATTAAGTTGCAAAATGATAAACATCAACTATGGATCATAATCAAGATCAACATCCTCATCATTAAAAGATCAAGATAAATATAAATATTAATATCAAGATTGATAATCAATATTACCACAGAGATCAAAATCGAGTTTAAGATGAATATTAGGAGCAAGATAAAGATGATGATTATAAGATAAAAACTAAAATCTGAGATCGAAACTGAGATCAAAATGAAGATGAAGATAATTATCAAGATTAAGATCAATGTTGTAATTAAGAATTAGAATAAGATTAATAACAATTAAAGATCATAATCGAGTTTAAAATTTTCATCATTATTAGATCAATATCAATATCAATAACAAAATCAAGATTGAAGGCCAAGCTTACAAAAAAGATCAAAATCGAGTTTACGATTAAGATTAAAAAGAAGATAAAGATGAATATCATAAGATGAAATTTGAAATCATGATTAAAATCAAGATCAACATCATGATCATGAACAAAATCAATATTAAATTAAGTTGCAAAGTGATAAACATCAACTATGGATCATAATCAAGATCAACATCCTCATCATTAAAAGATCAAGATAAATATAAATATTAATATCAAGATTGATAATCAATATTTCCACAGAGATCAAAATCGACTTTAAGATGAATATTAGGAGCAAGATAAAGATGATGATTATAAGATAAAAACTAAAATCTGAGATCGAAACTGAGATCAAAATGAAGATGAAGATAATTATCAAGATTAAGATCAATGTTGTAATTAAGAATTAGAATAAGATTAATTACAATTAAAGATCGTAATCGAGTTTAAAATTTTCATCATTATTAGATCAATATCAATATCAAGATTGAAGGCCAAGTTTACAAACAAGATCAAAATCGAGTTTACGATTAAGATTAAAAAGAAGATAAAGATGAATATCATAAGATGAAAATTGAAATCATGATTAAAATCAAGATCAACATCATGATCATTAACAAAATCAATATTAAATTAAGTTGCAAAATGATAAACATCAACTATGGATCATAATCAAGATCAACATCCTCATCATTAAAAGATCAAGATAAATATAAATATTAATATCATGATTGATAATCAATATTACCACAGAGATCAAAATCGAGTTTAAGATGAATATTAGGAGCATGATAAAGATGATGATTATAAGATAAAAACTAAAATCTGAGATCGATACTGAGATCAAAATGAAGATGAAGATAATTATCAAGATTAAGATCAATGTTGTAATTAAGAATTAGAATAAGATTAATAACAATTAAAGATCATAATCGAGTTTAAAATTTTCATCATTATTAGATCAATATCAATATCAATAACAAAATCAAGATTGAAGGCCAAGTTTACAAACAAGATCAAAATCGAGTTTACGATTAAGATTAAAAAGAAGATAAAGATGAATATCATAAGATGAAAATTGAAATCATGATTAAAATCAAGATCAACATCATGATCATGAACTAAATCAATATTAAATTAAGTTGCAAAATGATAAACATCAACTATAGATCATAATCAAGATCAACATCCTCAACATTAAAAGATCAAGATAAATATAAATATTAATATCAAGATTGATAATCAATATTACCACAGAGATCAAAATCGAGTTTAAGATGAATATTAGGAGCAAGATAAAGATGATGATTATAAGATAAAAACTAAAATCTGAGATCGAAACTGAGATCAAAATGAAGATGAAGATAATTATCAAGATTAAGATCAATGTTGTAATTAAGAATTAGAATAAGATTAATAACAATTAAAGATCATAATCGAGTTTAAAATTTTCATCATTATTAGATCAATATCAATATCAATAACAAAATCAAGATTGAAGGCCAAGCTTACAAACAAGATCAAAATCGAGTTTACGATTAAGATTAAAAAGAAGATAAAGATGAATATCATAAGATGAAAATTGAAATCATGATTAAAATCAAGATCAACATCATGATCATGAACAAAATCAATATTAAATTAAGTTGCAAAATGATAAACATCAACTATGGATCATAATCAAGATCAACATCCTCATCATTAAAAGATCAAGATAAATATAAATATTAATATCAAGATTGATAATCAATATTACCACAGAGATCAAAATCGAGTTTAAGATGAATATTAGGAGCAAGATAAAGATGATGATTATAAGATAAAAACTAAAATCTGAGATCGAAACTGAGATCAAAATGAAGATGAAGATAATTATCAAGATTAAGATCAATGTTGTAATTAAGAATTAGAATAAGATTAATAACAATTAAAGATCATAATCGAGTTTAAAATTTTCATCATTATTATATCAATATCAATATCAATAACAAAATCAAGATTGAAGGCCAAGTTTACAAACAAGATCAAAATCGAGTTTACGATTAAGATTAAAAAGAAGATAAAGTTGAATATCATAAGATGAAAATTGAAATCATGATTAAAATCAAGATCAACATCATGATCATTAACAAAATCAATATTAAATTAGGTTGCAAAATGATAAACATCAACTATGGATCATAATCAAGATCAACATCCTCATCATTAAAAGATCAAGATAAATATAAATATTAATATCATGATTGATAATCAATATTACCACAGAGATCAAAATCGAGTTTAAGATGAATATTAGGAGCATGATAAAGATGATGATTATAAGATAAAAACTAAAATCTGAGATCGATACTGAGATCAAAATGAAGATGAAGATAATTATCAAGATTAAGATCAATGTTGTAATTTAGAATTAGAATAAGATTAATAACAATTAAAGATCATAATCGAGTTTAAAATTTTCATCATTATTAGATCAATATCAATATCAATAACAAAATCAAGATTGAAGGCCAAGTTTACAAACAAGATCAAAATCGAGTTTACGATTAAGATTAAAAAGAAGATAAAGATGAATATCATAAGATGAAAATTGAAATCATGATTAAAATCAAGATCAACATCATGATCATGAACAAAATCAATATTAAATTAAGTTGCAAAATGATAAACATCAACTATAGATCATAATCAAGATCAACATCCTCAACATTAAAAGATCAAGATAAATATAAATATTAATATCAAGATTGATAATCAATATTACCACAGAGATCAAAATCGAGTTTAAGATGAATATTAGGAGCAAGATAAAGATGATGATTATAAGATAAAAACTAAAATCTGAGATCGAAACTGAGATCAAAATGAAGATGAAGATAATTATCAAGATTAAGATCAATGTTGTAATTAAGAATTATAATAAGATTAATAACAATTAAAGATCATAATCGAGTTTAAAATTTTCATCATTATTAGATCAATATCAATATCAATAACAAAATCAAGATTGAAGGCCAAGCTTACAAACAAGATCAAAATCGAGTTTACGATTAAGATTAAAAAGAAGATAAAGATGAATATCATAAGATGAAAATTGAAATCATGATTAAAATCAAGATCAACATCATGATCATGAACAAAATCAATATTAAATTAAGTTGCAAAATGATAAACATCAACTATGGATCATAATCAAGATCAACATCCTCATCATTAAAAGATCAAGATAAATATAAATATTAATATCAAGATTGATAATCAATATTACCACAGAGATCAAAATCGAGTTTAAGATGAATATTAGGAGCAAGATAAAGATGAAGATTATAAGATTAAAACTGAAATATGAGATCAAAACTGAGATCAAAATGAAGATGAAGATAATTATCAAGATTAAGATCAATGTTGTAATTAAGAATTAGAATAAGATTAATAACAATTAAAGATCATAATCGAGTTTAAAATTTTCATCATTATTAGATCAATATCAATATCAATAACAAAATCAAGATTGAAGGCCAAGTTTACAAACAAGATCAAAATCGAGTTTAAGATTGAGATTAAAAAGAAGATAAAGATGAATATCATAAGATGAAAATTGAAATCATGATTAAAATCAAAATCAACATCATGATCATGAACAAAATCAATATTAAATTAAGTTGCAAAATGATAAACATCAAATATGGATCATAATCAAGATCAACATCCTCATCATTAAAAGATCACGATAAATATAAATATTTATATCAAGATTGAAAATCAATATTACCACAGAGATCAAAATCGAGTTTAAGATGAATATTAGGAGCAAGATAAAGATGAAGATTATAAGATTAAAACTGAAATATGAGATCAAAACTGAGATCAAAATGAAGATGAAGATAATTATCAAGAATAAGATCAATGTTGAAATTAAGAATGAGAATAAGAATAAAAACAATTAAATATCATAATCGAGTTCAAAATTTTCATCATTATTAGATCAATATCAATATCAATAACAAAATCAAGATTGAAGGCCAAGTTTACAAACAAGATCAAAATCGAGTTTACGATTAAGATTAAAAAGAAGATAAAGATGAATATCATAAGATGAAAATTGAAATCATGATTAAAATCAAGATCAACATCATGATCATGAACAAAATCAATATTAAATTAAGTTGCAAAATGATAAACATCAACTATGGATCATAATCAAGATCAACATCCTCATCATTAAAAGATCAAGATAAATATAAATATTAATATCAAGATGATAATCAATATTACCACAGAGATCAAAATCGAGTTTAAGATGAATATTAGGAACAAGATAAAGATGATGATTATAAGATAAAAACTAAAATCTGAGATCGAAACTGAGATCAAAATGAAGATGAAGATAATTATCAAGATTAAGATCAATGTTGTAATTAAGAATTAGAATAAGATTAATAACAATTAAAGATCATAATCGAGTTTAAAATTTTCATCATTATTAGATCAATATCAATATCAATAACAAAATCAAGATTGAAGGCCAAGCTTACAAACAAGATCAAAATCGAGTTTACGATTAAGATTAAAAAGAAGATAAAGATGAATATCATAAGATGAAAATTGAAATCATGATTAAAATCAAGATCAACAACATGATCATTAACAAAATCAATATTAAATTAAGTTGCAAAATGATAAACATCAACTATGGATCATAATCAAGATCAACATCCTTATCATTAAAAGATCAAGATAAATATAAATATTAATATCAAGATTGATAATCAATATTACCACAGAGATCAAAATCGAGTTTAAGATGAATATTAGGAGCAAGATAAAGATGATGATTATAAGATAAAAACTAAAATCTGAGATCGAAACTGAGATCAAAATGAAGATGAAGATAATTATCAAGATTAAGATCAATGTTGTAATTAAGAATTAGAATAAGATTAATAACAATTAAAGATCATAATCGAGTTTACAATTTTCATCATTATTAGATCAATATCAATATCAATAACAAAATCAAGATTGAAGGCCAAGTTTACAAAAAAGATCAAAATCGAGTTTACGATTAAGATTAAAAAGAAGATAAAGATGAATATAATAAGATGAAAATTGAAATCATGATTAAAATCAAGATCAACATCATGATTAAAATCAAGATCAACATCATGATCATGAACAAAATCAATATTAAATTAAGTTGCAAAATGATAAACATCAACTATGGATCATAATCAAGATCAACATCCCCATCATTAAAAGATCAACATAAATATAAATATTAATATCAAGATTGATAATCAATATTACCACAGAGATCAAAATCGAGTTTAAGATGAATATTAGGAGCAAGATAAAGATGATGATTATAAGATAAAAACTAAAATCTGAGATCGAAACTGAGATCAAAATGAAGATGAAGATAATTATCAAGATTAAGATCAATGTTGTAATTAAGAATTAGAATAAGATTAATAACAATTAAAGATCATAATCGAGTTTAAAATTTTCATCATGATTAGAGCAATATCAATATCAATAACAATATCAAGATTGAAGACCAAGTTTACAAACAAGATCAAAATCGAGTTTAAGATTGAGATTAAAAAGAAGATAAAGATGAATATCATAAGATGAAAATTGAAATCATGATTAAAATCAAAATCAACATCATGATCATGAACAAAATCAATATTAAATTAAGTTGCAAAATGATAAACATCAAATATGGATCATAATCAAGATCAACATCCTCATCATTAAAAGATCACGATAAATATAAATATTTATATCAAGATTGAAAATCAATATTACCACAGAGATCAAAATCGAGTTTAAGATGAATATTAGGAGCAAGATAAAGATGAAGATTATAAGATTAAAACTGAAATATGAGATCAAAACTGAGATCAAAATGAAGATGAAGATAATTATCAAGAATAAGATCAATGTTGAAATTAAGAATGAGAATAAGATTAAAAACAATTAAAGATCATAATCGAGTTCAAAATTTTCATCATTATTAGATCAATATCAATATCAATAACAAAATCAAGATTGAAGGCCAAGTTTACAAACAAGATCAAAATCGAGTTTACGATTAAGATTAAAAAGAAGATAAAGATGAATATCATAAGATGAAAATTGAAATCATGATTAAAATCAAGATCAACATCATGATCATGAACAAAATCAATATTAAATTAAGTTGCAAAATGATAAACATCAACTATGGATCATAATCAAGATCAACATCCTCATCATTAAAAGATCAAGATAAATATAAATATTAATATCAAGATTGATAATCAATATTACCACAGAGATCAAAATCGAGTTTAAGATGAATATTAGGAGCAAGATAAAGATGATGATTATAAGATAAAAACTAAAATCTGAGATCGAAACTGTGATCAAAATGAAGATGAAGATAATTATCAAGATTAAGATCAATGTTGTAATTAAGAATTAGAATAAGATTAATAACAATTAAAGATCATAATCGAGTTTAAAATTTTCATCATTATTAGATCAATATCAATATCAATAACAAAATCAAGATTAAAGGCCAAGCTTACAAACAAGATCAAAATCGAGTTTACGATTAAGATTAAAAAGAAGATAAAGATGAATATCATAAGATGAAAATTGAAATCATGATTAAAATCAAGATCAACAACATGATCATTAACAAAATCAATATTAAATTAAGTTGCAAAATGATAAACATCAACTATGGATCATAATCAAGATCAACATCCTCATCATTAAAAGATCAAGATAAATATAAATATTAATATCAAGATTGATAATCAATATTACCACAGAGATCAAAATCGAGTTTAAGATGAATATTAGGAGCAAGATAAAGATGATGATTATAAGATAAAAACTAAAATCTGAGATCGAAACTGAGATCAAAATGAAGATGAAGATAATTATCAAGATTAAGATCAACGTTGTAATTAAGAATTAGAATAAGATTAATAACAATTAAAGATCATAATCGAGTTTAAAATTTTCATCATTATTAGATCAATATCAATATCAATAACAAAATCAAGATTGAAGGCCAAGCTTACAAACAAGATCAAAATCGAGTTTACGATTAAGATTAAAAAGAAGATAAAGATGAATATCATAAGATGAAAATTGAAATCATGATTAAAATCAAGATCAACAACATGATCATTAACAAAATCAATATTAAATTAAGTTGCAAAATGATAAACATCAACTATGGATCATAATCAAGATCAACATCCTCATCATTAAAAGATCAAGATAAATATAAATATTAATATCAAGATTGATAATCAATATTACCACAGAGATCAAAATCGAGTTTAAGATGAATATTAGGAGCAAGATAAAGATGATGATTATAAGATAAAAACTAAAATCTGAGATCGAAACTAAGATCAAAATGAAGATGAAGATAATTATCAAGATTAAGATCAATGTTGTAATTAAGAATTAGAATAAGATTAATAACAATTAAAGATCATAATCGAGTTTAAAATTTTCATCATTATTAGATCAATATCAATATCAATAACAAAATCAAGATTGAAGGCCAAGTTTACAAAAAAGATCAAAATCGAGTTTACGATTAAGATTAAAAAGAAGATAAAGATGAATATAATAAGATGAAAATTGAAATCATGATTAAAATCAAGATCAACATCATGATTAAAATCAAGATCAACTTCATGATCATGAACAAAATCAATATTAAATTAAGTTGCAAAATGATAAACATCAACTATGGATCATAATCAAGATCAACATCCCCATCATTAAAAGATCAACATAAATATAAATATTAATATCAAGATTGATAATCAATATTACCACAGAGATCAAAATCGAGTTTAAGATGAATATTAGGAGCAAGATAAAGATGATGATTATAAGATAAAAACTAAAATCTGAGATCGAAACTGAGATCAAAATGAAGATGAAGATAATTATCAAGATTAAGATCAATGTTGTAATTAAGAATTAGAATAAGATTAATAACAATTAAAGATCATAATCGAGTTTAAAATTTTCATCATGATTAGAGCAATATCAATATCAATAACAATATCAAGATTGAAGACCAAGTTTACAAACAAGATCAAAATCGAGTTTAAGATTGAGATTAAAAAGAAGATAAAGATGAATATCATAAGATGAAAATTGAAATCATGATTAAAATCAAAATCAACATCATGATCATGAACAAAATCAATATTAAATTAAGTTGCAAAATGATAAACATCAAATATGGATCATAATCAAGATCAACATCCTCATCATTAAAAGATCACGATAAATATAAATATTTATATCAAGATTGAAAATCAATATTACCACAGAGATCAAAATCGAGTTTAAGATGAATATTAGGAGCAAGATAAAGATGAAGATTATAAGATTAAAACTGAAATATGAGATCAAAACTGAGATCAAAATGAAGATGAAGATAATTATCAAGAATAAGATCAATGTTGAAATTAAGAATGAGAATAAGATTAATAACAATTAAAGATCATAATCGAGTTCAAAATTTTCATCATTATTAGATCAATATCAATATCAATAACAAAATCAAGATTGAAGGCCAAGTTTACAAACAAGATCAAAATCGAGTTTACGATTAAGATTAAAAAGAAGATAAAGATGAATATCATAAGATGAAAATTGAAATCATGATTAAAATCAAGATCAACATCATGATCATGAACAAAATCAATATTAAATTAAGTTGCAAAATGATAAACATCAACTATGGATCATAATCAAGATCAACATCCTCATCATTAAAAGATCAAGATAAATATAAATATTAATATCAAGATTGATAATCAATATTACCACAGAGATCAAAATCGAGTTTAAGATGAATATTAGGAGCAAGATAAAGATGAAGATTTTAAGATTAAAACTGAAATATGAGATCAAAACTGAGATCAAAATGAAGATGAAGATAATTATCAAGAATAAGATCAATGTTGTAATTAAGAATGAGAATAAGATTAAAAACAATTAAAGATCATAATCGAGTTCAAAATTTTCATCATTATTAAATCAATATCAATATCAATAACAAAATCAAGATTGAAGGCCGAGTTTACAAACAAGATCAAAATCGAGTTTACGATTAAGATTAAAAAGAAGATAAAGATGAATATCATAAGATGAAAATTGAAATCATGATTAAAATCAAGATCAATATCATGATCATTAACAAAATCAATATTAAATTAAGTTGCAAAATGATAAACATCAACTATGGATCATAATCAAGATCAACATCCTCATCATTAAAAGATCAAGATAAATATAAATATTAATATCAAGATTGATAATCAATATTACCACAGAGATCAAAATCGAGTTTAAGATGAATATTAGGAGCAAGATAAAGATGAAGATTTTAAGATTAAAACTGAAATATGAGATCAAAACTGAGATCAAAATGAAGATGAAGATAATTATCAAGAATAAGATCAATGTTGTAATTAAGAATGAGAATAAGATTAAAAACAATTAAAGATCATAATCGAGTTCAAAATTTTCATCATTATTAAATCAATATCAATATCAATAACAAAATCAAGATTGAAGGCCGAGTTTACAAACAAAATCAAAATCGAGTTTACGATTAAGATTAAAAAGAAGATAAAGATGAATATCATAAGATGAAAATTGAAATCATGATTAAAATCAAGATCAATATCATGATCATTAACAAAATCAATATTAAATTAAGTTGCAAAATGTTAAACATCAACTATGGATCATAATCAAGATCAACATCCTCATCATTAAAAGATCAAGATAAATATAAATATTAGTATCAAGATTGATAATCAATATTACCACAGAGATCAAAATCGAGTTTAAGATGAATATTAGGAGCAAGATAAAGATGATGATTATAAGATAAAAACTAAAATCTTAGATCGAAACTGTGATCAAAATGAAGATGAAGATAATTATCAAGATTAAGATCAATGTTGTAATTAAGAATTAGAATAAGATTAATAACAATTAAAGATCATAATCGAGTTTAAAATTTTCATCATTATTAGATCAATATCAATATCAATAACAAAATCAAGATTAAAGGCCAAGCTTACAAACAAGATCAAAATCGAGTTTACGATTAAGATTAAAAAGAAGATAAAGATGAATATCATAAGATGAAAATTGAAATCATGATTAAAATCAAGATCAACAACATGATCATTAACAAAATCAATATTAAATTAAGTTGCAAAATGATAAACATCAACTATGGATCATAATCAAGATCAACATCCTCATCATTAAAAGATCAAGATAAATATAAATATTAATATCAAGATTGATAATCAATATTACCACAGAGATCAAAATCGAGTTTAAGATGAATATTAGGAGCAAGATAAAGATGATGATTATAAGATAAAAACTAAAATCTGAGATCGAAACTGAGATCAAAATGAAGATGAAGATAATTATCAAGATTAAGATCAACGTTGTAATTAAGAATTAGAATAAGATTAATAACAATTAAAGATCATAATCGAGTTTAAAATTTTCATCATTATTAGATCAATATCAATATCAATAACAAAATCAAGATTGAAGGCCAAGCTTACAAACAAGATCAAAATCGAGTTTACGATTAAGATTAAAAAGAAGATAAAGATGAATATCATAAGATGAAAATTGAAATCATGATTAAAATCAAGATCAACAACATGATCATTAACAAAATCAATATTAAATTAAGTTGCAAAATGATAAACATCAACTATGGATCATAATCAAGATCAACATCCTCATCATTAAAAGATCAAGATAAATATAAATATTAATATCAAGATTGATAATCAATATTACCACAGAGATCAAAATCGAGTTTAAGATGAATATTAGGAGCAAGATAAAGATGATGATTATAAGATAAAAACTAAAATCTGAGATCGAAACTAAGATCAAAATGAAGATGAAGATAATTATCAAGATTAAGATCAATGTTGTAATTAAGAATTAGAATAAGATTAATAACAATTAAAGATCATAATCGAGTTTAAAATTTTCATCATTATTAGATCAATATCAATATCAATAACAAAATCAAGATTGAAGGCCAAGTTTACAAAAAAGATCAAAATCGAGTTTACGATTAAGATTAAAAAGAAGATAAAGATGAATATAATAAGATGAAAATTGAAATCATGATTAAAATCAAGATCAACATCATGATTAAAATCAAGATCAACTTCATGATCATGAACAAAATCAATATTAAATTAAGTTGCAAAATGATAAACATCAACTATGGATCATAATCAAGATCAACATCCCCATCATTAAAAGATCAACATAAATATAAATATTAATATCAAGATTGATAATCAATATTACCACAGATATCAAAATCGAGTTTAAGATGAATATTAGGAGCAAGATAAAGATGATGATTATAAGATAAAAACTAAAATCTGAGATCGAAACTGAGATCAAAATGAAGATGAAGATAATTATCAAGATTAAGATCAATGTTGTAATTATGAATTAGAATAAGATTAATAACAATTAAAGATCATAATCGAGTTTAAAATTTTCATCATGATTAGAGCAATATCAATATCAATAACAATATCAAGATTGAAGACCAAGTTTACAAACAAGATCAAAATCGAGTTTAAGATTGAGATTAAAAAGAAGATAAAGATGAATATCATAAGATGAAAATTGAAATCATGATTAAAATCAAGATCAACATCATGATTAAAATCAAGATCAACATCATGATCATGAACAAAATCAATATTAAATTAAGTTGCAAAATGATAAACATCAACTATGGATCATAATCAAGATCAACATCCCCATCATTAAAAGATCAACATAAATATAAATATTAATATCAAGATTGATAATCAATATTACCACAGAGATCAAAATCGAGTTTAAGATGAATATTAGGAGCAAGATAAAGATGATGATTATAAGATAAAAACTAAAATCTGAGATCGAAACTGAGATCAAAATGAAGATGAAGATAATTATCAAGATTAAGATCAATGTTGTAATTAAGAATTAGAATAAGATTAATAACAATTAAAGATCATAATCGAGTTTAAAATTTTCATCATGATTAGAGCAATATCAATATCAATAACAATATCAAGATTGAAGACCAAGTTTACAAACAAGATCAAAATCGAGTTTAAGATTGAGATTAAAAAGAAGATAAAGATGAATATCATAAGATGAAAATTGAAATCATGATTAAAATCAAAATCAACATCATGATCATGAACAAAATCAATATTAAATTAAGTTGCAAAATGATAAACATCAAATATGGATCATAATCAAGATCAACATCCTCATCATTAAAAGATCACGATAAATATAAATATTTATATCAAGATTGAAAATCAATATTACCACAGAGATCAAAATCGAGTTTAAGATGAATATTAGGAGCAAGATAAAGATGAAGATTATAAGATTAAAACTGAAATATGAGATCAAAACTGAGATCAAAATGAAGATGAAGATAATTATCAAGAATAAGATCAATGTTGAAATTAAGAATGAGAATAAGATTAATAACAATTAAAGATCATAATCGAGTTCAAAATTTTCATCATTATTAGATCAATATCAATATCAATAACAAAATCAAGATTGAAGGCCAAGTTTACAAACAAGATCAAAATCGAGTTTACGATTAAGATTAAAAAGAAGATAAAGATGAATATCATAAGATGAAAATTGAAATCATGATTAAAATCAAGATCAACATCATGATCATGAACAAAATCAATATTAAATTAAGTTGCAAAATGATAAACATCAACTATGGATCATAATCAAGATCAACATCCTCATCATTAAAAGATCAAGATAAATATAAATATTAATATCAAGATTGATAATCAATATTACCACAGAGATCAAAATCGAGTTTAAGATGAATATTAGGAGCAAGATAAAGATGATGATTATAAGATAAAAACTAAAATCTGAGATCGAAACTGAGATCAAAATGAAGATGAAGATAATTATCAAGATTAAGATCAATGTTGTAATTAAGAATTAGAATAAGATTAATAACAATTAAAGATCATAATCGAGTTTAAAATTTTCATCATTATTAGATCAATATCAATATCAATAACAAAATCAAGATTGAAGGCCAAGCTTACAAACAAGATCAAAATCGAGTTTACGATTAAGATTAAAAAGAAGATAAAGATGAATATCATAAGATGAAAATTGAAATCATGATTAAAATCAAGATCAACAACATGATCATTAACAAAATCAATATTAAATTAAGTTACAAAATGATAAACATCAACTATGGATCATAATCAAGATCAACATCCTCATCATTAAAAGATCAAGATAAATATAAATATTAATATCAAGATTGATAATCAATATTACCACAGAGATCAAAATCGAGTTTAAGATGAATATTAGGAGCAAGATAAAGATGATGATTATAAGATAAAAACTAAAATCTGAGATCGAAACTGATATCAAAATGAAGATGAAGATAATTATCAAGATTAAGATCAATGTTGTAATTAAGAATTAGAATAAGATTAATAACAATTAAAGATCATAATCGAGTTTAAAATTTTCATCATTATTAGATCAATATCAATATCAATAACAAAATCAAGATTGAAGGCCAAGCTTACAAACAAGATCAAAATCGAGTTTACGATTAAGATTAAAAAGAAGATAAAGATGAATATCATAAGATGAAAATTGAAATCATGATTAAAATCAAGATCAACATCATGATCATTAACAAAATCAATATTAAATTAAGTTGCAAAATGATAAATATCAACTATGGATCATAATCAAGATCAACATCCTCATCATTAAAAGATCAAGATAAATATAAATATTAATATCAAGATTGATAATCAATATTACCACAGAGATCAAAATCGAGTTTAAGATGAATATTAGGAGCAAGATAAAGATGATGATTATAAGATAAAAACTAAAATCTGAGATCGAAACTGAGATCAAAATGAAGATGAAGATAATTATCAAGATTAAGATCAATGTTGTAATTAAGAATTAGAATAAGATTAATAACAATTAAAGATCATAATCGAGTTTAAAATTTTCATCATTATTAGATCAATATCAATATCAATAACAAAATCAAGATTGAAGGCCAAGTTTACAAAAAAGATCAAAATCGAGTTTACGATTAAGATTAAAAAGAAGATAAAGATGAATATAATAAGATGAAAATTGAAATAATGATTAAAATCAAGATCAACATCATGATTAAAATCAAGATCAACATCATGATTAAAATCAAGATCAACATCATGATCATGAACAAAATCAATATTAAATTAAGTTGCAAAATGATAAACATCAACTATGGATCATAATCAAGATCAACATCCTCATCATTAAAAGATCAAGATAAATATAAATATAAATATCAAGATTGATAATCAATATTACCACAAAGATCAAAATCGAGTTTAAGATGAATATTAGGAGCAAGATAAAGATGATGATTATAAGATAAAAACTAAAATCTGAGATCGAAACTGAGATCAAAATGAAGATGAAGATAATTATCAAGATTAAGATCAATGTTGTAATTAAGAATTAGAATAAGATTAATAACAATTAAAGATCATAATCGAGTTTAAAATTTTCATCATTATTAGATAAATATCAATATCAATAACAATATCAAGATTGAAGACCAAGTTTACAAACAAGATCAAAATCGAGTTTAAGATTAAGATTAAAAAGAAGATAAAGATGAATATCAAAAGATGAAAATTAAAATCATGATTAAAATCAAAATCAACATCATAATCATGAACAAAATCAATATTAAATTAAGTTGCAAAATGATAAACATCAAATATGGATCATAATCAAGATCAACATCCTCATCATTAAAAGATCAAGATTAATATAAATATTAATATCAAGATTGAAAATCAATATTACCACAGAGATCAAAATCGAGTTTAAGATGAATATTACGAGCAAGATAAAGATGAAGATTATAAGATTAAAACTGAAATATGAGATCAAAACTGAGATCAAAATGAAGATGAAGATAATTATCAAGAATAAGATCAATGTTGTAATTAAGAATGAGAATAAGATTAAAAACAATTAAAGATCATAATCGAGTTCAAAATTTTCATCATTATTAGATCAATAACAATATCAATAACAAAATCAAGATTGAAGGCCGAGTTTACAAACAAGATCAAAATCGAGTTTACGATTAAGATTAAAAAGAAGATAAAGATGAATATCATAAGATGAAAATTGAATTCATGATTAAAATCAAGATCAACATCATGATCATTAACAAAATCAATATTAAATTAACTTGCAAAATGATAAACATCAACTATGGATCATAATCAAGATCAACATCCTCATCATTAAAAGATCAAGATAAATATAAATATTAATATCAAGATTGATAATCAATATTACCACAGAGATCAAAATCGAGTTTAAGATGAATATTAGGAGCAAGATAAAGATGAAGATTTTAAGATTAAAACTGAAATATGAGATCAAAACTGAGATCAAAATGAAGATGAAGATAATTATCAAGAATAAGATCAATGTTGTAATTAAGAATGAGAATAAGATTAAAAACAATTAAAGATCATAATCGAGTTCAAAATTTTCATCATTATTAAATCAATATCAATATCAATAACAAAATCAAGATTGAAGGCCGAGTTTACAAACAAGATCAAAATCGAGTTTACGATTAAGATTAAAAAGAAGATAAAGATGAATATCATAAGATGAAAATTGAAATCATGATTAAAATCAAGATCAATATCATGATCATTAACAAAATCAATATTAAATTAAGTTGCAAAATGATAAACATCAACTATGGATCATAATCAAGATCAACATCCTCATCATTAAAAGATCAAGATAAATATAAATATTAATATCAAGATTGATAATCAATATTACCACAGAGATCAAAATCGAGTTTAAGATGAATATTAGGAGCAAGATAAAGATGAAGATTTTAAGATTAAAACTGAAATATGAGATCAAAACTGAGATCAAAATGAAGATGAAGATAATTATCAAGAATAAGATCAATGTTGTAATTAAGAATGAGAATAAGATTAAAAACAATTAAAGATCATAATCGAGTTCAAAATTTTCATCATTATTAAATCAATATCAATATCAATAACAAAATCAAGATTGAAGGCCGAGTTTACAAACAAGATCAAAATCGAGTTTACGATTAAGATTAAAAAGAAGATAAAGATGAATATCATAAGATGAAAATTGAAATCATGATTAAAATCAAGATCAATATCATGATCATTAACAAAATCAATATTAAATTAAGTTGCAAAATGTTAAACATCAACTATGGATCATAATCAAGATCAACATCCTCATCATTAAAAGATCAAGATAAATATAAATATTAATATCAAGATTGATAATCAATATTACCACAGAGATCAAAATCGAGTTTAAGATGAATATTAGGAGCAAGATAAAGATGAAGATTTTAAGATTAAAACTGAAATATGAGATCAAAACTGAGATCAAAATAAAGATGAAGATAATTATCAAGAATAAGATCAATGTTGTAATTAAGAATGAGAATAAGATTAAAAACAATTAAAGATCATAATCGAGTTCAAAATTTTCATCATTATTAGATCAATATCAATATCAATAACAAAATCAAGATTGAAGGCCAAGTTTACAAACAAGACCAAAATCGAGTTTACGATTAAGATTAAAAAGAAGATAAAGATGAATATCATAAGATGAAAATTGAAATCATGATTAAAATCAAGATCAACATCATGATCATGAACAAAATCAATATTAAATTAAGTTGCAAAATGATAAACATCAACTATGGATCATAATCAAGATCAACATCCTCATCATTAAAAGATCAAGATAAATATAAATATTAATATCAAGATTGATAATCAATATTACCACAGAGATCAAAATCGAGTTTAAGATGAATATTAGGAGCAAGATAAAGATGATGATTATAAGATAAAAACTAAAATCTGAGATCGAAACTGAGATCAAAATGAAGATGAAGATAATTATCAAGATTAAGATCAATGTTGTAATTAAGCATTAGAATAAGATTAATAACAATTAAAGATCATAATCGAGTTCAAAATTTTTATCATTATTAGATCAATATCAATATCAATAACAAAATCAAGATTGAAGGCCAAGCTTACAAACAAGATCAAAATCGAGTTTACGATTAAGATTAAAAAGAAGATAAAGATGAATATCATAAGATGAAAATTGAAATCATGATTAAAATCAAGATCAACATCATGATCATTAACAAAATCAATATTAAATTAAGTTGCAAAATGATAAATATCAACTATGGATCATAATCAAGATCAACATCCTCATCATTAAAAGATCAAGATAAATATAAATATTAATATCAAGATTGATAATCAATATTACCACAGAGATCAAAATCGAGTTTAAGATGAATATTAGGAGCAAGATAAAGATGATGATTATAAGATAAAAACTAAAATCTGAGATCGAAACTGAGATCAAAATGAAGATGAAGATAATTATCAAGATTAAGATCAATGTTGTAATTAAGAATTAGAATAAGATTAATAACAATTAAAGATCATAATCGAGTTTAAAATTTTCATCATTATTAGATCAATATCAATATCAATAACAAAATCAAGATTGAAGGCCAAGTTTACAAAAAAGATCAAAATCGAGTTTACGATTAAGATTAAAAAGAAGATAAAGATGAATATAATAAGATGAAAATTGAAATAATGATTAAAATCAAGATCAACATCATGATTAAAATCAAGATCAACATCATGATTAAAATCAAGATCAACATCATGATCATGAACAAAATCAATATTAAATTAAGTTGCAAAATGATAAACATCAACTATGGATCATAATCAAGATCAACATCCTCATCATTAAAAGATCAAGATAAATATAAATATAAATATCAAGATTGATAATCAATATTACCACAAAGATCAAAATCGAGTTTAAGAAGAATATTAGGAGCAAGATAAAGATGATGATTATAAGATAAAAACTAAAATCTGAGATCGAAACTGAGATCAAAATGAAGATGAAGATAATTATCAAGATTAAGATCAATGTTGTAATTAAGAATTAGAATAAGATTAATAACAATTAAAGATCATAATCGAGTTTAAAATTTTCATCATTATTAGATAAATATCAATATCAATAACAATATCAAGATTGAAGACCAAGTTTACAAACAAGATCAAAATCGAGTTTAAGATTAAGATTAAAAAGAAGATAAAGATGAATATCAAAAGATGAAAATTAAAATCATGATTAAAATCAAAATCAACATCATAATCATGAACAAAATCAATATTAAATTAAGTTGCAAAATGATAAACATCAAATATGGATCATAATCAAGATCAACATCCTCATCATTAAAAGATCAAGATTAATATAAATATTAATATCAAGATTGAAAATCAATATTAGCACAGAGATCAAAATCGAGTTTAAGATGAATATTACGAGCAAGATAAAGATGAAGATTATAAGATTAAAACTGAAATATGATATCAAAACTGAGATCAAAATGAAGATGAAGATAATTATCAAGAATAAGATCAATGTTGTAATTAAGAATGAGAATAAGATTAAAAACAATTAAAGATCATAATCGAGTTCAAAATTTTCATCATTATTAGATCAATATCAATATCAATAACAAAATCAAGATTGAAGGCCGAGTTTACAAACAAGATCAAAATCGAGTTTACGATTAAGATTAAAAAGAAGATAAAGATGAATATCATAAGATGAAAATTGAATTCATGATTAAAATCAAGATCAACATCATGATCATTAACAAAATCAATATTAAATTAACTTGCAAAATGATAAACATCAACTATGGATCATAATCAAGATCAACATCCTCATCATTAAAAGATCAAGATAAATATAAATATTAATATCAAGATTGATAATCAATATTACCACAGAGATCAAAATCGAGTTTAAGATGAATATTAGGAGCAAGATAAAGATGAAGATTTTAAGATTAAAACTGAAATATGAGATCAAAACTGAGATCAAAATGAAGATGAAGATAATTATCAAGAATAAGATCAATGTTGTAATTAAGAATGAGAATAAGATTAAAAACAATTAAAGATCATAATCGAGTTCAAAATTTTCATCATTATTAAATCAATATCAATATCAATAACAAAATCAAGATTGAAGGCCGAGTTTACAAACAAGATCAAAATCGAGTTTACGATTAAGATTAAAAAGAAGATAAAGATGAATATCATAAGATGAAAATTGAAATCATGATTAAAATCAAGATCAATATCATGATCATTAACAAAATCAATATTAAATTAAGTTGCAAAATGATAAACATCAACTATGGATCATAATCAAGATCAACATCCTCATCATTAAAAGATCAAGATAAATAGAAATATTAATATCAAGATTGATAATCAATATTACCACAGAGATCAAAATCGAGTTTAAGATGAATATTAGGAGCAAGATAAAGATGATGATTATAAGATAAAAACTAAAATCTGAGATCGAAACTGAGATCAAAATGGAGATGAAGATAATTATCAAGATTAAGATCATTGTTGTAATTAAGAATTAGAATAAGATTAATAACAATTAAAGATCATAATCGAGTTTAAAATTTTCACATGATTAGATCAATATCAATATCAATAACAATATCAAGATTGAAGACCAAGTTTGCAAACAAGATCAAAATCGAGTTTAAGATTGAGATTAAAAAGAAGATAAAGATGAATATCATAAGATGAAAATTGAAATCATGATTAAAATCAAAATCAACATCATGATCATGAACAAAATTAATATTAAATTAAGTTGCAAAATGATAAACATCAAATATGGATCATAATCAAGATCAACATCCTCATCATTAAAAGATCACGATAAATATAAATATTTATATCAAGATTGAAAATCAATATTACCACAGAGATCAAAATCGAGTTTAAGATGAATATTAGGAGCAAGATAAAGATGAAGATTATAAGATTAAAACTGAAATATGAGATCAAAACTGAGATCAAAATGAAGATGAAGATAATTATCAAGAATAAGATCAATGTTGTAATTAAGAATGAGAATAAGATTAAAAACAATTAAAGATCATAATCGAGTTCAAAATTTTCATCATTATTAGATCAATATCAATATCAATAACAAAATCAAGATTGAAGGCCAAGTTTACAAACAAGATCAAAATCGAGTTTATGATTAAGATTAAAAAGAAGATAAAGATGAATATCATAAGATGAAAATTAAAATCATGATTAAAATCAAGATCAACATCATGATCATGAACAAAATCAATATTAAATTAAGTTACAAAATGATAAACATCAACTATGGATCATAATCAAGATCAACATCCTCATCATTAAAAGATCAAGATAAATATAAATATTAATATCAAGATTAAAAATCAATATTACCACAGAGATCAAAATCGAGTTTAAGATGAATAGGAGCAAGATAAAGATGATGATTATAAGATAAAAACTAAAATCTGAGATCGAAACTGAGATCAAAATGAAGATGAAGATAATTATCAAGATTAAGATTAATGTTGTAATTAAGAATTAGAATAAGATTAATAACAATTAAAGATCATAATCGAGTTGAAAATTTTTCATCATTATTAGATCAATATCAATATCAATAACAATATCAAGATTGAAAACCAAGTTTACAAACAATATCAAAAACGAGTTTAAGATTAAGATTAAAAAGAAGATAAAAATGAATATCATAAGATAAAGTTTAAAATCTTGATTAAAATGAATCAACATCATAATCATGAACAAAATCAATATTAAATTAAGATTGCAAAACGATAAACATCAAATATGGATCATAATCAAGATCAACATCCTCATCATTAAAAGATCAAGATAAATATAAATATTAATATCAAGATTAAAAATCAATATTACCACAGAGATCAAAATCGAGTTTAAGATGAATATTAGGAGCAAGATAAAGATGAAGATTATAAGATTAAAACTGAAATATGAGATCAAAACTGAGATCAAAATAAAGATGAAGATAATTATCAAGAATAAGATCAATGTTGTAATTAAGAATGAGAATAAGATTAAAAACAATTAAAGATCATAATCGAGTTCAAAATTTTCATCATTGTTAGATCAATATCAATATCAATAACAAAATCAAGATTGAAGGCCTAGTTTACAAACAAGATCAAAATCGAGTTTACGATTAAGATTAAAAAGAAGATAAAGATGAATATCATAAGATGAAAATTGAAATCATGATTAAAATCAAGATCAACATCATGATCATGAACAAAATCAATATTAAATTAAGTTGCAAAATGATAAACATCAACTATGGATCATAATCAAGATCAACATCCTCATCAATAAAAGATCAAGATAAATATAAATAGTAATATCAAGATTGATAATCAATATTACCACAGAGATCAAAATCGAGTTTAAGATGAATATTAGGAGCAAGATAAAGATGATGATTATAAGATAAAAACTAAAATCTGAGATCGAAACTGAGATCAAAATGAAGATGAAGATAATTATCAAGATTAAGATCAATGTTGTAATTAAGAATTAGAATAAGATTAATAACAATTAAAGATCATAATCGAGTTTAAAATTTTCATCATTATTAGATCAATATATATATCAATAACAAAATCAAGATTGAAGGCCAAGTTTACAAACAAGATCAAAATCGAGTTTACGATTAAGATTGAAGATAAAGATGAATATCATAAGATGAAAATTGAAATCATGATTCAAATCAAGATCAACATCATGATCATGAACAAAATCAATATTAAATTAAGTTGCAAAATGATAAACATCAAATATGGATCATAATCAAGATCAACATCCTCATCATTAAAAGATCAAGATAAATATAAATAATAATATCAAGATTGAAAATCAATATTACCACAGAGATCAAAATCGAGTTTAAGATGAATATTAGGAGCAAGATAAAGATGATGATTATAAGATTAAAACTGAAATTTGAGATCATAACTAAGATCAAAATGAAGATGAAGATAATTATCAAGAATAAGATCAATGTTGTAATTAACAATGAGAATAAGATTAATAACAATTAAAGATCATAATCGAGTTCAAAATTTTTATCATTATTAGATCAATATCAATATCAATAACAAAATCAAGACTGAAGGCCAAGTTTACAAACAAGATCAAAATCGAGTTTACGATTAAGATTAAAAAGAAGATAAAGATGAATATCATAAGATGAAAATTGAAATCATGATTAAAATCAAGATCAACATCATGATCATGAACAAAATCAATATTAAATTAAGTTGCAAAATGATAAACATCAACTATGGATCATAATCAAGATCAACATCCTCATCATTAAAAGATCAAGATAAATATAAATATTAATATCAAGATTGATAATCAATATTACCACAGAGATCAAAATCGAGTTTAAGATGAATATTAGGAGCAAGATAAAGATGAAGATTTTAAGATTAAAACTGAAATATGAGATCAAAACTGAGATCAAAATAAAGATGAAGATAATTATCAAGAATAAGATCAATGTTGTAATTAACAATGTGAATAAGATTAATAACAATTAAAGATCATAATCGAGTTCAAAATTTTTATCATTATTAGATCAATATCAATATCAATAACAAAATCAAGATTGAAGGCCAAGTTTACAAACAAGATCAAAATCGAGTTTACGATTAAGATTGAAGATAAAGATGAATATCATAAGATGAAAATTGAAATCATGATTCAAATCAAGATCAACATCATGATCATGAACAAAATCAATATTAAATTAAGTTGCAAAATGATAAACATCAACTATGGATCATAATCAAGATCAACATCCTCATCATTAAAAGATCAAGATAAATATAAATATTAATATCAAGATTGATAATCAATATTACCACAGAGATCAAAATCGAGTTTAAGATGAATATTAGGAGCAAGATAAAGATGATGATTATAAGATAAAAACTAAAATCTGAGATCGAAACTGAGATCAAAATGAAGATGAAGATAATTATCAAGATTAAGATCAATGTTGTAATTAAGAATTAGAATAAGATTAATAACAATTAAAGATCATAATCGAGTTTAAAATTTTCATCATTATTAGATCAATATTAATATCAATAACAAAATCAAGATTGAAGGCCAAGTTTACAAACAAGATCAAAATCGAGTTTACGATTAAGATTGAAGATAAAGATGAATATCATAAGATGAAAATTGAAATCATGATTCAAATCAAGATCAACATCATGATCATGAACAAAATCAATATTAAATTAAGTTGCAAAATGATAAACATCAAATATGGATCATAATCAAGATCAACATCCTCATCATTAAAAGATCAAGATAAATATAAATAATAATATCAAGATTGAAAATCAATATTACCACAGAGATCAAAATCGAGTTTAAGATGAATATTAGGAGCAAGATAAAGATGATGATTATAAGATTAAAACTGAAATTTGAGATCAAAACTAAGATCAAAATGAAGATGAAGATAATTATCAAGAATAAGATCAATGTTGTAATTAACAATGAGAATAAGATTAATAACAATTAAAGATCATAATCGAGTTCAAAATTTTCATCATTATTAGATCAATATTAATATCAATAACAAAATCAAGACTGAAGGCCAAGTTTACAAACAAGATCAAAATCGAGTTTACGATTAAGATTAAAAAGAAGATAAAGATGAATATCATAAGATGAAAATTGAAATCATGATTAAAATCAAGATCAACATCATGATCATGAACAAAATCAATATTAAATTAAGTTGCAAAATGATAAACATCAACTATGGATCATAATCAAGATCAACATCCTCATCATTAAAAGATCAAGATAAATATAAATATTCATATCAAGATTGATAATCAATATTACCACAGAGATCAAAATCGAGTTTAAGATGAATATTAGGAGCAAGATAAAGATGATGATTATAACATAAAAACGAAAATATGAGATCGAAACTGAGATCAAAATGAAGATAAAGATAATTATCAAGAATAAGATTAATGTTGTAATTAAGAATTAGAATAAGATTAATAACAATTAAAGATCATAATCGAGTTTAAAATTTTCATCATTATTAGATCAATATCAATATCAATAACAAATTCAAGATTGAAGGCCAAGCTTACAAACAAGATCAAAATCGAGTTTACGAATAAGATTAAAAAGAAGATAAAGATGAATATCATAAGATGAAAATTGAAATCATGATTAAAATCAAGATCAACATCATGATCATTAACAAAATCAATATTAAATTAAGTTGCAAAATCATAAACATCATCTATGGATCATAATGAAGAACAACATCCTCATCATTAAAAGATTAGGATAAATATAAATATTAATATCAAGATTGATAATCAATATTACCACAGAGATCAAAATCGAGTTTAAGATGAATATTAGGAGCAAGATAAAGATGATGATTATAAGATAAAAACTAAAATCTGAGATCGAAACTGAGATCAAAATGAAGATGAAGATAATTATCAAGATTAAGATCAATGTTGTAATTAAGAATTAGAATAAGATTAATAACAATTAAAGATGATGATTATAACATAAAAACTAAAATATGAGATCGAAACTGAGATCAAAATGAAGATAAAGATAATTATCAAGAATAAGATTAATGTTGTAATTAAGAATTAGAATAAGATTAATAACAATTAAAGATCATAATCGAGTTTAAAATTTTCATCATTATTAGATCAATATCAATATCAATAACAAAATCAAGATTGAAGGCCAAGTTTACAAACAAGATCAAAATCGAGTTTACGATTAAGATTAAAAAAAAGATAAAGATGAATATCATAAGATGAAAATTGAAATCATGATTAAAATCAAGATCAACATCATGATCATTAACAAAATCAATATTAAATTAAGTTGCAAAATGATAAACATCAACTATGGATCATAAGAAAGATCAACATCCTCATCATTAAAAGATCAAGATAAATATAAATATTAATTTCAAGATTGATAATCAATATTACCACAGAGATCAAAATCGAGTTTAAGATGAATATTAGGAGCAAGATAATGATGATGATTATAAGATAAAAACTAAAATCTGAGATCGAAACTGAGATCAAATTGAAAATGAAGATAATTATCAAGATTAAGATCAATGTTGTAATTAAGAATTAGAATAAGATTAATAACAATTAAAGATCATAATCGAGTTTAAATTTTTCATCATGATTAGATCAATATCAATATCAATAACAATATCAAGATTGAAGACCAAGTTTACAAACAAGATCAAAATCGAGTTTAAGATTGAGATTAAAAAGAAGATAAAGATGAATATCATAAGATGAAAATTGAAATCATGATTAAAATCAAAATCAACATCATGATCATGAACAAAATCAATATTAAATTAAGTTGCAAAATGATAAACATCAAATATGGATCATAATGAAGATCAACATCCTCATCATTAGAAGATCACGATAAATATAAATATTTATATCAAGATTGAAAATCAATATTACCACAGAGATCAAAATCGAGTTTAAGATGAATATTAGGAGCAAGATAAAGATGAAGATTATAAGATTAAAACTGAAATATGAGATCAAAACTGAGATCAAAATAAAGATGAAGATAATTATCAAGAATAAGATCAATGTTGTAATTAAGAATGAGAATAAGATTAAAAACAATTAAAGATCATAATCGAGTTCAAAATTTTCATCATTATTAGATCAATATCAATATCAATAACAAAATCAAGATTGAAGGCCAAGTTTACAAACAAGATCAAAATCGAGTTTACGATTAAGATTAAAAAGAAGATAAAGTTGAATATCATAAGATGAAAATTGAAATCATGATTAAAATCAAGATCAACATCATGATCATGAACAAAATCAATATTAAATTAAGTTGCAAAATGATAAACATCAACTATGGATCATAATTAAGATCAACATCCTCATCATTAAAAGATCAAGATAAATATAAATATTAATATCAAGATTAAAAATCAATATTACCACAGAGATCAAAATCGAGTTTAAGATGAATAGGAGCAAGATAAAGATGTTGATTATAAGATAAAAACTAAAATCTGAGATCGAAACTGAGATCAAAATGAAGATGAAGATAATTATCAAGATTAAGATTAATGTTGTAATTAAGAATTAGAATAAGATTAATAACAATTAAAGATCATAATCGAGTTGAAAATTTTTCATCATTATTAGATCAATATCAATATCAATAACAATATCAAGATTGAAAACCAAGTTTACAAACAATATCAAAAACGAGTTTAAGATTAAGATTAAAAAGAAGATAAAAATGAATATCATAAGATAAAGTTTAAAATCTTGATTAAAATTAATCAACATCATAATCATGAACAAAATCAATATTAAATTAAGATTGCAAAACGATAAACATCAAATATGGATCATAATCAAGATCAACATCCTCATCATTAAAAGATCAAGATAAATATAAATATTAATATCAAGATTGAAATTTTAAGATGAATATTACCACAGAGATCAAAATCGAGTTTAAGATGAATATTAGGAGCAAGATAAAGATGAAGATTTTAAGATTAAAACTGAAATATGAGATCAAAACTGAAATCAAAATAAAGATAAAGATAATTATCAAGAATAAGATCAATGTTGTAATTAAGAATGAGAATAAGATTAAAAACAATTAAAGATCATAATCGAGTTCAAAATTTTCATCATTATTAGATCAATATCAATATCAATAACAAAATCAAGATTGAGGGCCTAGTTTACAAACAAGATCAAAATCGAGTTTACGATTAAGATTAAAAAGAAGATAAAGATGAATATCATAAGATGAAAATTGAAATCATGATTAAAATCAAGATCAACATCATGATCATGAACAAAATCAATATTAAATTAAGTTGCAAAATGATAAACATCAACTATGGATCATAATCAAGATCAATATCCTCATCATTAAAAGATCAAGATAAATATAAATATTAATATCAAGATTGATAATCAATATTACCACAGAGATCAAAATCGAGTTTAAGATGAATATTAGGAGCAAGATAAAGATGATGATTATAAGATAAAAACTAAAATCTGAGATCGAAACTGAGATCAAAATGAAGATGAAGATAATTATCAAGATTAAGATCAATGTTGTAATTAAGAATTAGAATAAGATTGATAACAATTAAAGATTATAATCGAGTTTAAAATTTTCATCATTATTAGATCAACATCAATATCAATAACAATATCAAGATTGAAGACCAAGTTTACAAACAAGATCAAAATCGAGTTTAAGATTAAGATTAAAAAGAAGATAAAGATGAATATCATAAGATGAAAATTGAAATCATGATTAAAATCAAAATCAACATCATGATCATGAACAAAATCAATATTAAATTAAGTTGCAAAATGATAAACATCAAATATGGATCATAATCAAGATCAACATCCTCATCATTAAAAGATCAAGATAAATATAAATAATAATATCAAGATTGAAAATCAATATTACCACAGAGATCAAAATCGAGTTTAAGATGAATATTAGGAGCAAGATAAAGCTGATGATTATAAGATTAAAACTGAAATTTGAGATCAAAACTAAGATCAAAATGAAGATGAAGATAATTATCAAGAATAAGATCAATGTTGTAATTAACAATGAGAATAAGATTAATAACAATTAAAAATCATAATCGAGTTCAAAATTTTTATCATTATTAGATCAATATCAATATCAATAACAAAATCAAGATTGAAGGCCAAGTTTACAAACAAGATCAAAATCGAGTTTACGATTAAGATTGAAGATAAAGATGAATATCATAAGATGAAAATTTAAATCATGATTCAAATCAAGATCAACATCATGATCATGAACAAAATCAATATTAAATTAAGTTGCAAAATGATAAACATCAACTATGGATCATAATCAAGATCAACATCCTCATCATTAAAAGATCAAGATAAATATAAATATTAATATCAAGATTGATAATCAATATTACCACAGAGATCAAAATCGAGTTTAAGATGAATATTAGGAGCAAGATAAAGATGATGATTAAAAGATAAAAACTAAAATCTGAGATCGAAACTGAGATCAAAATGAAGATGAAGATAATTATCAAGATTAAGATCAATGTTGTAATTAAGAATTAGAATAAGATTAATAACAATTAAAGATCATAATCGAGTTTAAAATTTTCATCATTATTAGATCAATATCAATATCAATAACAAAATCAAGATTGAAGGCCAAGCTTATAAACAAGATCAAAATCGAGTTTACGATTAAGATTAAAAAGAAGATAAAGATGAATATCATAAGATGAAAATTGAAATCATGATTAAAATCAAAATCAACATCATGATCATGAACAAAATCAATATTAAATTAAGTTGCAAAATGATAAACATCAAATATGGATCATAATCAAGATCAACATCCTCATCATTAAAAGATCAAGATAAATATAAATAATAATATCAAGATTGAAAATCAATATTACCACAGAGATCAAAATCGAGTTTAAGATGAATATTAGGAGCAAGATAAAGATGATGATTATAAGATTAAAACTGAAATTTGCGATCAAAACTAAGATCAAAATGAAGATGAAGATAATTATCAAGAATAAGATCAATGTTGTAATTAACAATGAGAATAAGATTAATAACAATTAAAGATCATAATCGAGTTCAAAATTTTTATCATTATTAGATCAATATCAATATCAATAACAAAATCAATAACAAAATCAAGATTGAAAGCCAAGTTTACAAACAAGATCAAAATTGAGTTTACGATTAAGATTGAAGATAAAGATGAATATCATAAGATGAAAATTGAAATCATGATTAAAATCAAGATCAACATCATGATCATAAACAAAATCAATATTAAATTAAGTTGCAAAATGATAAACATCAACTATGGATCATAATCAAGATCAATATCCTCATCATTAAAAGATCAAGATAAATATAAATATTAATATCAAGATTGATAATCAATATTACCACAGAGATCAAAATCGAGTTTAAGATGAATATTAGGAGCAAGATAAAGATGATGATTATAAGATAAAAACTAAAATCTTAGATCGAAACTGAGATCAAAATGAAGATGAAGATAATTATCAAGATTAAGATCAATGTTGTAATTAAGAATTAGAATAAGATTGATAACAATTAAAGATCATAATCGAGTTTAAAATTTTCATCATTATTAGATCAACATCAATATCAATAACAATATCAAGATTGAAGACCAAGTTTACAAACAAGATCAAAATCGAGTTTAAGATTAAGATTAAAAAGAAGATAAAGATGAATATCATAAGATGAAAATTGAAATCATGATTAAAATCAAAATCAACATCATGATCATGAACAAAATCAATATTAAATTAAGTTGCAAAATGATAAACATCAAATATGGATCATAATCAAGATCAACATCCTCATCATTAAAAGATCAAGATAAATATAAATAATAATATCAAGATTGAAAATCAATATTACCACAGAGATCAAAATCGAGTTTAAGATGAATATTAGGAGCAAGATAAAGCTGATGATTATAGGATTAAAACTGAAATTTGAGATCAAAACTAAGATCAAAATGAAGATGAAGATAATTATCAAGAATAAGATCAATGTTGTAATTAACAATGAGAATAAGATTAATAACAATTAAAGATCATAATCGAGTTCAAAATTTTTATCATTATTAGATCAATATCAATATCAATAACAAAATCAAGATTGAAGGCCAAGTTTACAAACAAGATCAAAATCGAGTTTACGATTAAGATTGAAGATAAAGATGAATATCATAAGATGAAAATTGAAATCATGATTCAAATCAAGATCAACATCATGATCATGAACAAAATCAATATTAAATTAAGTTGCAAAATGATAAACATCAACTATGGATCATAATCAAGATCAACATCCTCATCATTAAAAGATCAAGATAAATATATATATTAATATCAAGATTGATAATCAATATTACCACAGAGATCAAAATCGAGTTTAAGATGAATATTAGGAGCAAGATAAAGATGATGATTATAAGATAAAAACTAAAATCTGAGATCGAAACTGAGATCAAAATGAAGATGAAGATAATTATCAAGATTAAGATCAATGTTGTAATTAAGAATTAGAATAAGATTAATAACAATTAAAGATCATAATCGAGTTTAAAATTTTCATCATTATTAGATCAATATCAATATCAATAACAAAATCAAGATTGAAGGCCAAGCTTACAAACAAGATCAAAATCGAGTTTACGATTAAGATTAAAAAGAAGATAAAGATGAATATCATAAGATGAAAATTGAAATCATGATTAAAATCAAGATCAACATCATGATCATGAGCAAAATCAATATTAAATTAAGTTGCAAAATGATAAACATCAAATATGGATCATAATCAAGATCAACATCCTCATCATTAAAAGATCAAGATAAATATAAATAATAATATCAAGATTGAAAATCAATATTACCACAGAGATCAAAATCGAGTTTAAGATGAATATTAGGAGCAAGATAAAGCTGATGATTATAAGATTAAAACTGAACTCTGAGATCGAAACTGAGATCAAAATGAAGATGAAGATAATTATCAAGATTAAGATCAATGTTGTAATTAAGAATTAGAATAAGATTAATAACAATTAAAGATCATAATCGAGTTTAAAATTTTCATCATTATTAGATCAATATCAATATCAATAACAAAATCAAGATTGAAGGCCAAGTTTACAAACAAGATCAAAATCGAGTTTACGATTAAGATTAAAAAGAAGATAAAGATGAATATCATAAGATGAAAATTGAAATCATGATTAAAATCAAAATCAACATCATGATCATGAACAAAATCAATATTAAATTAAGTTGCAAAATGATAAACATCAAATATGGATCATAATCATGATCAACATCCTCATCATTAAAAGATCAAGATAAATATAAATAATAATATCAAGATTGAAAATCAATATTACCACAGAGATCAAAATCGAGTTTAAGATGAATATTAGGAGCAAGATAAAGATTATGATTATAAGATAAAAACTAAACTCTGAGATCGAAACTGAGATCAAAATGAAGATGAAGATAATTATCAAGATTAAGATCAATGTTGTAATTAAGAATTAGAATAAGATTAATAACAATTAAAGATCATAATCGAGTTTAAAATTTTCATCATTATTAGATCAATATCAATATCAATAACAAAATCAAGATTGAAGGCCAAGCTTACAAACAAGATCAAAATCGAGTTTACGATTAAGATTAAAAAGAAGATAAAGATGAATATCATAAGATGAAAATTGAAATCATGATTAAAATCAAAATCAACATCATGATCATGAACAAAATCAATATTAAATTAAGTTGCAAAATGATAAACATCAAATATGGATCATAATCAAGATCAACATCCTCATCATTAAAAGATCAAGATAAATATAAATAATAATATCAAGATTGAAAATCAATATTACCACAGAGATCAAAATCGAGTTTAAGATGAATATTAGGAGCAAGATAAAGCTGATGATTATAAGATTAAAACTGAAATTTGAGATCAAAACTAAGATCAAAATGAAGATGAAGATAATTATCAAGAATAAGATCAATGTTGTAATTAACAATGAGAATAAGATTAATAACAATTAAAGATCATAATCGAGTTCAAAATTTTTATCATTATTAGATCAATATCAATATCAATAACAAAATCAAGATTGAAGGCCAAGTTTACAAACAAGATCAAAATCGAGTTTACGATTAAGATTAAAAAGAAGATAAAGATGAATATCATAAGATGAAAATTGAAATCATGATTAAAATCAAGATCAACATCATGATCATGAACAAAATCAATATTAAATTAAGTTGCAAAATGATAAACATCAAATATGGATCATAATCAAGATCAACATCCTCATCATTAAAAGATCAAGATAAATATAAATAATAATATCAAGATTGAAAATCAATATTACCACAGAGATCAAAATCGAGTTTAAGATGAATATTAGGAGCAAGATAAAGCTGATGATTATAAGATAAAAACTAAACTCTGAGATCGAAACTGAGATCAAAATGAAGATGAAGATAATTATCAAGATTAAGATCAATGTTGTAATTAAGAATTAGAATAAGATTAATAACAATTAAAGATCATAATCGAGTTTAAAATTTTCATCATTATTAAATCAATATCAATATCAATAACAAAATCAAGATTGAAGGCCAAGCTTACAAACAAGATCAAAATCGAGTTTACGATTAAGATTAAAAAGAAGATAAAGATGAATATCATAAGATGAAAATTGAAATCATAATTAAAATCAAGATCAACATCATGATCATGAACAAAATCAATATTAAATTAAGTTGCAAAATGATAAACATCAAATATGGATCATAATCAAGATCAACATCCTCATCATTAAAAGATCAAGATAAATATAAATAATAATATCAAGATTGAAAATCAATATTACCACAGAGATCAAAATCGAGTTTAAGATGAATATTAGGAGCAAAATAAAGCTGATGATTATAAGATTAAAACTGAACTCTGAGATCGAAACTGAGATCAAAATGAAGATGAAGATAATTATCAAGATTAAGATCAATGTTGTAATTAAGAATTAGAATAAGATTAATAACAATTAAAGATCATAATCGAGTTTAAAATTTTTATCATTATTAGATCAATATCAATATCAATAACAAAATCAAGATTGAAGGCCAAGTTTACAAACAAGATCAAAATCGAGTTTACGATTAAGATTAAAAAGAAGATAAAGATGAATATCATAAGATGAAAATTGAAATCATGATTAAAATCAAGATCAACATCATGATCATGAACAAAATCAATATTAAATTAAGTTGCAAAATGATAAACATCAAATATGGATCATAATCAAGATCAACATCCTCATCATTAAAAGATCAAGATAAATATAAATAATAATATCAAGATTGAAAATCAATATTACCACAGAGATCAAAATCGAGTTTAAGATGAATATTAGGAGCAAGATAAAGCTGATGATTATAAGATAAAAACTGAACTCTGAGATCGAAACTGAGATCAAAATGAAGATGAAGATAATTATCAAGATTAAGATCAATGTTGTAATTAAGAATTAGAATAAGATTAATAACAATTAAAGATCATAATCGAGTTTAAAATTTTCATCATTATTAAATCAATATCAATATCAATAACAAAATCAAGATTGAAGGCCAAGCTTACAAACAAGATCAAAATCGAGTTTACGATTAAGATTAAAAAGAAGATAAAGAAGAATATCATAAGATGAAAATTGAAATCATAATTAAAATCAAGATCAACATCATGATCATGAACAAAATCAATATTAAATTAAGTTGCAAAATGATAAACATCAAATATGGATCATAATCAAGATCAACATCCTCATCATTAAAAGATCAAGATAAATATAAATAATAATATCAAGATTGAAAATCAATATTACCACAGAGATCAAAATCGAGTTTAAGATGAATATTAGGAGCAAGATAAAGCTGATGATTATAAGATTAAAACTGAAATTTGAGATCAAAACTAAGATCAAAATGAAGATGAAGATAATTATCAAGAATAAGATCAATGTTGTAATTAACAATGAGAATAAGATTAATAACAATTAAAGATCATAATCGAGTTCAAAATTTTTATCATTATTAGATCAATATCAATATCAATAACAAAATCAAGATTGAAGGCCAAGTTTACAAACAAGATCAAAATCGAGTTTACGATTAAGATTAAAAAGAAGATAAAGATGAATATCATAAGATGAAAATTGAAATCATGATTAAAATCAAGATCAACATCATGATCATGAACAAAATCAATATTAAATTAAGTTGCAAAATGATAAACATCAAATATGGATCATAATCAAGATCAACATCCTCATCATTAAAAGATCAAGATAAATATAAATAATAATATCAAGATTGAAAATCAATATTACCACAGAGATCAAAATCGAGTTTAAGATGAATATTAGGAGCAAGATAAAGCTGATGATTATAAGATAAAAACTGAACTCTGAGATCGAAACTGAGATCAAAATGAAGATGAAGATAATTATCAAGATTAAGATCAATGTTGTAATTAAGAATTAGAATAAGATTAATAACAATTAAAGATCATAATCGAGTTTAAAATTTTCATCATTATTAAATCAATATCAATATCAATAACAAAATCAAGATTGAAGGCCAAGCTTACAAACAAGATCAAAATCGAGTTTACGATTAAGATTAAAAAGAAGATAAAGATGAATATCATAAGATGAAAATTGAAATCATAATTAAAATCAAGATCAACATCATGATCATGAACAAAATCAATATTAAATTAAGTTGCAAAATGATAAACATCAAATATGGATCATAATCAAGATCAACATCCTCATCATTAAAAGATCAAGATAAATATAAATAATAATATCAAGATTGAAAATCAATATTACCACAGAGATCAAAATCGAGTTTAAGATGAATATTAGGAGCAAAATAAAGCTGATGATTATAAGATTAAAACTGAACTCTGAGATCGAAACTGAGATCAAAATGAAGATGAAGATAATTATCAAGATTAAGATCAATGTTGTAATTAAGAATTAGAATAAGATTAATAACAATTAAAGATCATAATCGAGTTTAAAATTTTCATCATTATTAGATCAATATCAATATCAATAACAAAATCAAGATTGAAGGCCAAGCTTACAAACAAGATCAAAATCGAGTTTACGATTAAGATTAAAAAGAAGATAAAGATGAATATCATAAGATGAAAATTGAAATCATGATTAAAATCAAAATCAACATCATGATCATGAACAAAATCAATATTAAATTAAGTTGCAAAATGATAAACATCAAATATGGATCATAATCATGATCAACATCCTCATCATTAAAAGATCAAGATAAATATAAATAATAATATCAAGATTGAAAATCAATATTACCACAGAGATCAAAATCGAGTTTAAGATGAATATTAGGAGCAAGATAAAGCTGATGATTATAAGATTAAAACTGAAATTTGAGATCAAAACTAAGATCAAAATGAAGATGAAGATAATTATCAAGAATAAGATCAATGTTGTAATTAACAATGAGAATAAGATTAATAACAATTAAAGATCATAATCGAGTTCAAAATTTTTATCATTATTAGATCAATATCAATATCAATAACAAAATCAAGATTGAAGGCCAAGTTTACAAACAAGATCAAAATCGAGTTTACGATTAAGATTAAAAAGAAGATAAAGATGAATATCATAAGATGAAAATTGAAATCATGATTAAAATCAAGATCAACATCATGATCATGAACAAAATCAATATTAAATTAAGTTGCAAAATGATAAACATCAAATATGGATCATAATCAAGATCAACATCCTCATCATTAAAAGATCAAGATAAATATAAATAATAATATCAAGATTGAAAATCAATATTACCACAGAGATCAAAATCGAGTTTAAGATGAATATTAGGAGCAAGATAAAGCTGATGATTATAAGATAAAAACTGAACTCTGAGATCGAAACTGAGATCAAAATGAAGATGAAGATAATTATCAAGATTAAGATCAATGTTGTAATTAAGAATTAGAATAAGATTAATAACAATTAAAGATCATAATCGAGTTTAAAATTTTCATCATTATTAAATCAATATCAATATCAATAACAAAATCAAGATTGAAGGCCAAGCTTACAAACAAGATCAAAATCGAGTTTACGATTAAGATTAAAAAGAAGATAAAGATGAATATCATAAGATGAAAATTGAAATCATAATTAAAATCAAGATCAACATCATGATCATGAACAAAATCAATATTAAATTAAGTTGCAAAATGATAAACATCAAATATGGATCATAATCAAGATCAACATCCTCATCATTAAAAGATCAAGATAAATATAAATAATAATATCAAGATTGAAAATCAATATTACCACAGAGATCAAAATCGAGTTTAAGATGAATATTAGGAGCAAAATAAAGCTGATGATTATAAGATTAAAACTGAACTCTGAGATCGAAACTGAGATCAAAATGAAGATGAAGATAATTATCAAGATTAAGATCAATGTTGTAATTAAGAATTAGAATAAGATTAATAACAATTAAAGATCATAATCGAGTTTAAAATTTTTATCATTATTAGATCAATATCAATATCAATAACAAAATCAAGATTGAAGGCCAAGTTTACAAACAAGATCAAAATCGAGTTTACGATTAAGATTAAAAAGAAGATAAAGATGAATATCATAAGATGAAAATTGAAATCATGATTAAAATCAAGATCAACATCATGATCATGAACAAAATCAATATTAAATTAAGTTGCAAAATGATAAACATCAAATATGGATCATAATCAAGATCAACATCCTCATCATTAAAAGATCAAGATAAATATAAATAATAATATCAAGATTGAAAATCAATATTACCACAGAGATCAAAATCGAGTTTAAGATGAATATTAGGAGCAAGATAAAGCTGATGATTATAAGATAAAAACTGAACTCTGAGATCGAAACTGAGATCAAAATGAAGATGAAGATAATTATCAAGATTAAGATCAATGTTGTAATTAAGAATTAGAATAAGATTAATAACAATTAAAGATCATAATCGAGTTTAAAATTTTCATCATTATTAAATCAATATCAATATCAATAACAAAATCAAGATTGAAGGCCAAGCTTACAAACAAGATCAAAATCGAGTTTACGATTAAGATTAAAAAGAAGATAAAGAAGAATATCATAAGATGAAAATTGAAATCATAATTAAAATCAAGATCAACATCATGATCATGAACAAAATCAATATTAAATTAAGTTGCAAAATGATAAACATCAAATATGGATCATAATCAAGATCAACATCCTCATCATTAAAAGATCAAGATAAATATAAATAATAATATCAAGATTGAAAATCAATATTACCACAGAGATCAAAATCGAGTTTAAGATGAATATTAGGAGCAAGATAAAGCTGATGATTATAAGATTAAAACTGAAATTTGAGATCAAAACTAAGATCAAAATGAAGATGAAGATAATTATCAAGAATAAGATCAATGTTGTAATTAACAATGAGAATAAGATTAATAACAATTAAAGATCATAATCGAGTTCAAAATTTTTATCATTATTAGATCAATATCAATATCAATAACAAAATCAAGATTGAAGGCCAAGTTTACAAACAAGATCAAAATCGAGTTTACGATTAAGATTAAAAAGAAGATAAAGATGAATATCATAAGATGAAAATTGAAATCATGATTAAAATCAAGATCAACATCATGATCATGAACAAAATCAATATTAAATTAAGTTGCAAAATGATAAACATCAAATATGGATCATAATCAAGATCAACATCCTCATCATTAAAAGATCAAGATAAATATAAATAATAATATCAAGATTGAAAATCAATATTACCACAGAGATCAAAATCGAGTTTAAGATGAATATTAGGAGCAAGATAAAGCTGATGATTATAAGATAAAAACTGAACTCTGAGATCGAAACTGAGATCAAAATGAAGATGAAGATAATTATCAAGATTAAGATCAATGTTGTAATTAAGAATTAGAATAAGATTAATAACAATTAAAGATCATAATCGAGTTTAAAATTTTCATCATTATTAAATCAATATCAATATCAATAACAAAATCAAGATTGAAGGCCAAGCTTACAAACAAGATCAAAATCGAGTTTACGATTAAGATTAAAAAGAAGATAAAGATGAATATCATAAGATGAAAATTGAAATCATAATTAAAATCAAGATCAACATCATGATCATGAACAAAATCAATATTAAATTAAGTTGCAAAATGATAAACATCAAATATGGATCATAATCAAGATCAACATCCTCATCATTAAAAGATCAAGATAAATATAAATAATAATATCAAGATTGAAAATCAATATTACCACAGAGATCAAAATCGAGTTTAAGATGAATATTAGGAGCAAAATAAAGCTGATGATTATAAGATTAAAACTGAACTCTGAGATCGAAACTGAGATCAAAATGAAGATGAAGATAATTATCAAGATTAAGATCAATGTTGTAATTAAGAATTAGAATAAGATTAATAACAATTAAAGATCATAATCGAGTTTAAAATTTTCATCATTATTAGATCAATATCAATATCAATAACAAAATCAAGATTGAAGGCCAAGCTTACAAACAAGATCAAAATCGAGTTTACGATTAAGATTAAAAAGAAGATAAAGATGAATATCATAAGATGAAAATTGAAATCATGATTAAAATCAAAATCAACATCATGATCATGAACAAAATCAATATTAAATTAAGTTGCAAAATGATAAACATCAAATATGGATCATAATCATGATCAACATCCTCATCATTAAAAGATCAAGATAAATATAAATAATAATATCAAGATTGAAAATCAATATTACCACAGAGATCAAAATCGAGTTTAAGATGAATATTAGGAGCAAGATAAAGATGATGATTATAAGATAAAAACTAAACTCTGAGATCGAAACTGAGATCAAAATGAAGATGAAGATAATTATCAAGATTAAGATCAATGTTGTAATTAAGAATTAGAATAAGATTAATAACAATTAAAGATCATAATCGAGTTTAAAATTTTCATCATTATTAGATCAATATCAATATCAATAACAAAATCAAGATTGAAGGCCAAGCTTACAAACAAGATCAAAATCGAGTTTACGATTAAGATTAAAAAGAAGATAAAGATGAATATCATAAGATGAAAATTAAAATCAAAATCAACATCATGATCATGAACAAAATCAATATTAAATTAAGTTGCAAAATGATAAACATCAAATATGGATCATAATCAAGATCAACATCCTCATCATTAAAACATCAAGATAAATATAAATAATAATATCAAGATTGAAAATCAATATTGCCACAGAGATCAAAATCGAGTTTAAGATGAATATTAGGAGCAAGATAAAGCTGATGATTATAAGATTAAAACTGAAATTTGAGATCAAAACTAAGATCAAAATGAAGATGAAGATAATTATCAAGAATAAGATCAATGTTGTAATTAACAATGAGAATAAGATTAATAACAATTAAAGATCATAATCGAGTTCAAAATTTTTATCATTATTAGATCAATATCAATATCAATAACAAAATCAAGATTGAAGGCCAAGTTTACAAACAAGATCAAAATCGAGTTTACGATTAAGATTAAAAAGAAGATAAAGATGAATATCATAAGATGAAAATTGAAATCATGATTAAAATCAAGATCAACATCATGATCATGAACAAAATCAATATTAAATTAAGTTGCAAAATGATAAACATCAACTATGGATCATAATCAAGATCAATATCCTCATCATTAAAAGATCAAGATAAATATAAATATTAATATCAAGATTGATAATCAATATTACCACAGAGATCAAAATCGAGTTTAAGATGAATATTAGGAGCAAGATAAAGATGATGATTATAAGATAAAAACTAAAATCTGAGATCGAAACTGAGATCAAAATGAAGATGAAGATAATTATCAAGATTAAGATCAATGTTGTAATTAAGAATTAGAATAAGATTAATAACAATTAAAGATCATAATCGAGTTTAAAATTTTCATCATTATTAGATCAATATCAATATCAATAACAAAATCAAGATTGAAGGCCAAGCTTACAAACAAGATCAAAATCGAGTTTACGATTAAGATTAAAAAGAAGATAAAGATGAATATCATAAGATGAAAATTAAAATCAAAATCAACATCATGATCATGAACAAAATCAATATTAAATTAAGTTGCAAAATGATAAACATCAAATATGGATCATAATCACGATCAATATCCTCATCATTAAAAGATCAAGATAAATATAAATAATAATATCAAGATTGAAAATCAATATTACCACAGAGATCAAAATCGAGTTTAAGATGAATATTAGGAGCAAGATAAAGCTGATGATTATAAGATTAAAACTGAAATTTGAGATCAAAACTAAGATCAAAATGAAGATGAAGATAATTATCAAGAATAAGATCAATGTTGTAATTAACAATGAGAATAAGATTAATAACAATTAAAGATCATAATCGAGTTCAAAATTTTTATCATTATTAGATCAATATCAATATCAATAACAAAATCAAGATTGAAGGCCAAGTTTACAAACAAGATCAAAATCGAGTTTACGATTAAGATTAAAAAGAAGATAAAGATGAATATCATAAGATGAAAATTGAAATCATGATTAAAATCAAAATCAACATCATGATCATGAACAAAATCAATATTAAATTAAGTTGCAAAATGATAAACATCAAATATGGATCATAATCATGATCAACATCCTCATCATTAAAAGATCAAGATAAATATAAATAATAATATCAAGATTGAAAATCAATATTACCACAGAGATCAAAATCGAGTTTAAGATGAATATTAGGAGCAAGATAAAGATGATTATTATAAGATAAAAACTAAACTCTGAGATCGAAACTGAGATCAAAATGAAGATGAAGATAATTATCAAGATTAAGATCAATGTTGTAATTAAGAATTAGAATAAGATTAATAACAATTAAAGATCATAATCGAGTTTAAAATTTTCATCATTATTAGATCAATATCAATATCAATAACAAAATCAAGATTGAAGGCCAAGCTTACAAACAAGATCAAAATCGAGTTTACGATTAAGATTAAAAAGAAGATAAAGATGAATATCATAAGATGAAAATTGAAATCATGATTAAAATCAAAATCAACATCATGATCATGAACAAAATCAATATTAAATTAAGTTGCAAAATGATAAACATCAAATATGGATCATAATCAAGATCAACATCCTCATCATTAAAAGATCAAGATAAATATAAATAATAATATCAAGATTGAAAATCAATATTACCACAGAGATCAAAATCGATTTTAAGATGAATATTAGGAGCAAGATAAAGCTGATGATTATAAGATTAAAACTGAAATTTGAGATCAAAACTAAGATCAAAAAGAAGATGAAGATAATTATCAAGAATAAGATCAATGTTGTAATTAACAATGAGAATAAGATTAATAATAATTAAAGATCATAATCGAGTTCAAAATTTTTATCATTATTAGATCAATATCAATATCAATTACAAAATCAAGATTGAAGGCCAAGTTTACAAACAAGATCAAAATCGAGTTTACGATTAAGATTAAAAAGAAGATAAAGATGAATATCATAAGATGAAAATTGAAATCATGATTAAAATCAAAATCAACATCATGATCATGAACAAAATCAATATTAAATTAAGTTGCAAAATGATAAACATCAAATATGGATCATAATCATGATCAACATCCTCATCATTAAAAGATCAAGATAAATATAAATAATAATATCAAGATTGAAAATCAATATTACCACAGAGATCAAAATCGAGTTTAAGATGAATATTAGGAGCAAGATAAAGATGATGATTATAAGATAAAAACTAAAATCTGAGATCGAAACTGAGATCAAAATGAAGATGAAGATAATTATCAAGATTAAGATCAATGTTGTAATTAAGAATTAGAATAAGATTAATAACAATTAAAGATCATAATCGAGTTTAAAATTTTCATCATTATTAGATCAATATCAATATCAATAACAAAATCAAGATTGAAGGCCAAGCTTACAAACAAGATCAAAATCGAGTTTACGATTAAGATTAAAAAGAAGATAAAGATGAATATCATAAGATGAAAATTGAAATCATGATTAAAATCAAAATCAACATCATGATCATGAACAAAATCAATATTAAATTAAGTTGCAAAATGATAAACATCAAATATGGATCATAATCATGATCAACATCCTCATCATTAAAAGATCAAGATAAATATAAATAATAATATCAAGATTGAAAATCAATATTACCACAGAGATCAAAATCGAGTTTAAGATGAATATTAGGAGCAAGATAAAGATGATGATTATAAGATTAAAACTGAAATTTGAGATCAAAACTAAGATCAAAATGAAGATGAAGATAATTATCAAGAATAATATCAATGTTGTAATTAACAATGAGAATAAGTTTAATAACAATTAAAGATCATAATCGAGTTCAAAATTTTTATCATTATTAGATCAATATCAATATCAATAACAAAATCAATAACAAAATCAATAACAAAAAATAACAAAATCAAGATTGAAGGCCATGTTTACAAACAAGATCAAAATCGAGTTTACGATTAAGATTGAATATAAAGATGAATATCATAAGATGAAAATTGAAATCATGATTCAAATCAAGATCAACATCATGATCATTAACAAAATCAATATTAAATTAAGTTGCAAAATGATAAACATCAACTATGGATCATAATCAAGATCAACATCCTCATCATTAAAAGATCAAGATAAATATAAATATTAATATCAAGATTGATAATCAATATTACCACAGAGATCAAAATGCAGTTTAATATGAATATTAGGAGCAACATAAAGATGATGATTATAAGATAAAAACTAAAATCTGAGATCGAAACTGAGATCAAAATGAAGATGAAGATAATTATCAAGATTAAGATCAATGTTGTAATTAAGAATTAGAATAAGATTAATAACAATTAAAGATCATAATCGAGTTTAAAATTTTCATCATTATTAGATCAATATCAATATCAATAACAAAATCAAGATTGAAGGCCAAGCTTACAAACAAGATCAAAATCGAGTTTACGATTAAGATTAAAAAGAAGATAAAGATGAATATCATAAGATGAAAATTGAAATCATGATTAAAATCAAGATCAACATCATGATCATTAACAAAATCAATATTAAATTAAGTTGCAAAAAGATAAACATCAACTATGGATCATAATCAAGATCAACATCCTCATCATTAAAAGATCAAGATAAATATAAATATTAATATCAAGATTGATAATCAATATTACCACAGAGATCAAAATCGAGTTTAAGATGAATATTAGGAGCAAGATAAAGATGATGATTATAAAATAAAAACTAAAATCTGAGATCGAAACTGAGATCAAAATGAAGATGAAGATAATTATCAAGAATAAGATCAATGTTGTAATTAAGAATTAGAATAAGATTAATAACAATTAAAGATCAAAATCGAGTTTAAAATTTTCATCATTATTAGATCAATATCAATATCAATAACAAATTCAAGATTGAAGGCCAAGCTTACAAACAAGATCAAAATCGAGTTTACGAATAAGATTAAAAAGAAGATAAAGATGAATATCATAAGATGAAAATTGAAATCATGATTAAAATCAAGATCAACATCATGATCATTAACAAAATCAATAATAAATTAAGTTGCAAAATGATAAACATCAACTATGGATCATAATGAAGAACAACATCCTCATCATTAAAAGATCAGGATAAATATAAATATTAATATCAAGATTGATAATCAATATTACCACAGAGATCAAAATCGAGTTTAAGATGAATATTAGGAGCAAGATAAAGATGATGATTATAAGATAAAAACTAAAATCTGAGATCGAAACTGAGATCAAAATGAAGATGAAGATAATTATCAAGAATAAGATCAATGTTGTAATTAACAATGAGAATAAGATTAATAACAATTAAAGATCATAATCGAGTTCAAAATTTTTATCATTATTAGATCAATATCAATATCAATAACAAAATCAAGATTGAAGGCCATGTTTACAAACAAGATCAAAATCGAGTTTACGATTAAGATTGAATATAAAGATGAATATCATAAGATGAAAATTGAAATCATGATTAAAATCAAGATCAACATCATGATCATTAACAAAATCAATATTAAATTAAGTTGCAAAATGATAAACATCAACTATGGATCATAATCAAGATCAACATCCTCATCATTAAAAGATCAAGATAAATATAAATATTAATATCAAGATTGATAATCAATATTACCACAGAGATCAAAATCGAGTTTAAGATGAATATTAGGATGAAGATAAAGATGATGATTATAAGATAAAAACTAAAATCTGAGATCGAAACTGAGATCAAAATGAAGATAAAGATAATTATCAAGATTAAGATCAATGTTGTAATTAAGAATTAGAATAAGATTAATAACAATTAAAGATCATAATCGAGTTTAAAATTTTCATCATTATTAGATCAATATCAATATCAATAACAAAATCAAGATCGAAGGCCAAGCTTACAAACAAGATCAAAATCGAGTTTACGATTAAGATGAAAAAGAAGATAAAGATGAATATCATAAGATTAAAATTGAAATCATGATTAAAATCAAGATCAACATCATGATCATTAACAAAATCAATATTAAATTAAGATTGCAAAACGATAAACATCAAATATGGATCATAATCAAGATCAACATCCTCATCATTAAAAAGATCAAGATAAATATAAATATTAATATTAAGATTGAAAATTTAAGATGAATATTACCACAGAGATCAAAATCGAGTTTAAGATGAATATTAGGAGCAAGATAAAGATGAAGATTTTAAGATTAAAACTGAAATATGAGATTAAAACTGAGATCAAAATAAAGATGAAGATAATTATCAAGAATAAGATCAATGTTGTAATTAAGAATGAGAATAAGATTAATAACAATTAAAGATCATAATCGAGTTCAAAATTTTCATCATTATTAGATCAACATCAATATCAATAACAATATCAAGATTGAAGACCAAGTTTACAGACAAGATCAAAATCGAGTTCAAGATTAAGATTAAAAAAAAGATAAAGATGAATATCATAAGATGAAAATTGAAATCATGATTAAAATCAAAATCAACATCATGATCATGAACAAAATCAATATTAAATTAAGTTGCAAAATGATAAACATCAAATATGGATCATAATCAAGATCAACATCCTCATCATTAAAAGATCAAGATAAATATAAATAATAATATCAAGATTGAAAATCAATATTACCACAGAGATCAAAATCGAGTTTAAGATGAATATTAGGAGCAAGATAAAGATGATGATTATAAGATTAAAACTGAAATTTGAGATCAAAACTAAGATCAAAATGAAGATGAAGATAAATTATCAAGAATAAGATCAATGTTGTAATTAACAATGAGAATAAGATTAATAACAATTAAAGATCATAATCGAGTTCAAAATTTTTATCATTATTAGATCAATATCAATATCAATAACAAAATCAAGATTGAAGGCCAAGTTTACAAACAAGATCAAAATCGAGTTTACGATTAAGATTGAATATAAAGATGAATATCATAAGATGAAAATTGAAATCATGATTCAAATCAAGATCAACATCATGATCATTAACAAAATCAATATTAAATTAAGTTGCAAAATGATAAACATCAACTATGGATCATAATCAAGATCAACATCCTCATCATTAAAAGATCAAGATAAATATAAATATTAATATCAAGATTGATAATCAATATTACCACAGAGATCAAAATGCAGTTTAATATGAATATTAGGAGCAACATAAAGATGATGATTATAAGATAAAAACTAAAATCTGAGATCGAAACTGAGATCAAAATGAAGATGAAGATAATTATCAAGATTAAGATCAATGTTGTAATTACGAATTAGAATAAGATTAATAACAATTAAAGATCATAATCGAGTTTAAAATTTTCATCATTATTAGATCAATATCAATATCAATAACAAAATCAAGATTGAAGGCCAAGCTTACAAACAAGATCAAAATCGAGTTTACGATTAAGATTAAAAAGAAGATAAAGATGAATATCATAAGATGAAAATTGAAATCATGATTAAAATCAAGATCAACATCATGACCATTAACAAAATCAATATTAAATTAAGTTGCAAAAAGATAAACATCAACTATGGATCATAATCAAGATCAACATCCTCATCATTAAAAGATCAAGATAAATATAAATATTAATATCAAGATTGATAATCAATATTACCACAGAGATCAAAATCGAGTTTAAGATGAATATTAGGAGCAAGATAAAGATGATGATTATAAAATAAAAACTAAAATCTGAGATCGAAACTGAGATCAAAATGAAGATGAAGATAATTATCAAGAATAAGATCAATGTTGTAATTAAGAATTAGAATAAGATTAATAACAATTAAAGATCAAAATCGAGTTTAAAATTTTCATCATTATTAGATCAATATCAATATCAATAACAAATTCAAGATTGAAGGCCAAGCTTACAAACAAGATCAAAATCGAGTTTACGAATAAGATTAAAAAGAAGATAAAGATGAATATCATAAGATGAAAATTGAAATCATGATTAAAATCAAGATCAACATCATGATCATTAACAAAATCAATAATAAATTAAGTTGCAAAATGATAAACATCAACTATGGATCATAATGAAGAACAACATCCTCATCATTAAAAGATCAGGATAAATATAAATATTAATATCAAGATTGATAATCAATATTACCACAGAGATCAAAATCGAGTTTAAGATGAATATTAGGAGCAAGATAAAGATGATGATTATAAGATAAAAACTAAAATCTGAGATCGAAACTGAGATCAAAATGAAGATGAAGATAATTATCAAGATTAAGATCAATGTTGTAATTAAGAATTAGAATAAGATTAATAACAATTAAAGATCGTAATCGAGTTTAAAATTTTCATCATTATTAGATCAATATCAATATCAATAACAAAATCAAGATTGAAGGCCAAGTTTACAAACAAGATAAAAATCGGGTTTACGATTAAGATTAAAAAGAAGATAAAGATGAATATCATAAGATGAAAATTGAAATCATGATTAAAATCAAGATCAACATCATGATCATTAACAAAATCAGTATTAAATTAAGTTGCAAAATGATAAACATCAACTATGGATCATAATCAAGATCAACATCCTCATCATTAAAAGATCAAGATAAATATAAATATTAATATCAAGATTGATAATCAATATTACCACAGAGATCAAAATCGAGTTTAAGATGAATATTAGGATGAAGATAAAGATGATGATTATAAGATAAAAACTAAAATCTGAGATCGAAACTGAGATCAAAATGAAGATGAAGATAATTATCAAGATTAAGATCAATGTTGTAATTAAGAATTAGAATAAGATTAATAACAATTAAAGATCATAATCGAGTTTAAAATTTTCATCATTATTAGATCAATATCAATATTAATAACAAAATCAAGATTGAAGGCCAAGTTTACAAACAAGATCAAAATCGAGTTTACGATTAAGATTAAAAAGAAGATAAAGATGAATATCAAAAGATGAAAATTGAAATCATGATTAAAATCAAGATCAACATCATGATCATTAACAAAATCAATATTAAATTAAGATTGCAAAACGATAAACATCAAATATGGATCATAATCAAGATCAACATCCTCATCATTAAAAAGATCAAGATAAATATAAATATTAATATTAAGATTTAAAATTTAAGATGAATATTACCACAGAGATCAAAATCGAGTTTAAGTTGAATATTAGGAGCAAGATAAAGATGAAGATTTTAAGATTAAAACTGAAATATGAGATCAAAACTGAGATCAAAATAAAGATGAAGATAATTATCAAGAATAAGATCAATGTTGTAATTAAGAATGAGAATAAGATTAATAACAATTAAAGATCATAATCGAGTTCAAAATTTTCATCATTATTAAATCAATATCAATATCAATAACAAAATCAAGATTGAAGGCCAAGTTTACAAACAAGATCAAAATCGAGTTTACGATTAAGATTAAAAAGAAGATAAAGATGAATATCATAAGATGAAAATTGAAATCATGATTAAAATCAAGATCAACATCATGATCATGAACAAAATCAATATTAAATTAAGTTGCAAAATGATAAACATCAACTATGGATCATAATCAAGATCAACATCCTCATCATTAAAAGATCAAGATAAATATAAATATTAATATCAAGATTGATAATCAATATTACCACAGAGATCAAAATCGAGTTTAAGATGAATATTAGGAGCAAGATAAAGATGATGATTATAAGATAAAAACTAAAATCTGAGATCGAAACTGAGATCAAAATGAAGATGAAGATAATTATCAGGATTAAGATCAATGTTGTAATTAAGAATGAGAATAAGATTAATAACAATTAAAGATCATAATCGAGTTTAAAATTTTCATCATTATTAGATCAATATCAATATCAATAACAAAATCAAGATTGAAGGCCAAGCTTACAAACAAGATCAAAATCGAGTTTACGATTAAGATTAAAAAGAAGATAAAGATGAATATCATATGATGAAAATTGAAATCATGATTAAAATCAAGATCAACATCATGATCATGAACAAAATCAATATTAAATTAAGTTGCAAAATGATAAACATCAACTATGGATCATAATCAAGATCAACATCCTCATCATTAAAAGATCAAGATAAATATAAATATTAATATCAAGATTGATAACCAATATTACCACAGAGATCAAAATCGAGTTTAATATGAATATTAGGAGCAAGATAAAGATGATGATTATAAGATAAAAACTAAAATCTGAGATCGAAACTGAGATCAAAATGAAGATGAAGATAATTATCAAGAATAAGATCAATGTTGTAATTAAGAATTAGAATAAGATTAATAACAATTAAAGATCATAATCGAGTTTAAAATTTTCATCATTATTAGATCAATATCAATATCAATAACAAAATCAAGATCGAAGGCCAAGCTTACAAACAAGATCAAAATCGAGTTTACGATTAAGATGAAAAAGAAGATAAAGATGAATATCATAAGATTAAAATTGAAATCATGATTAAAATCAAGATCAACATCATGATCATTAACAAAATCAATATTAAAATAAGTTGCAAAATGATAAACATCAACTATGGATCATAATGAAGAACAACATCCTCATCATTAAAAGATCAAGATAAATATAAATATTAATATCAAGATTGATAATCAATATTACCAGAGAGATCAAAATCGAGTTTAAGATGAATATTAGGAGCAAGATAAAGATGATGATTATAAGATTAAAACTGAAATTTGAGATCAAAACTAAGATCAAAATGAAGATGAAGATAATTATCAAGAATAAGATCAATGTTGTAATTAACAATGAGAATAAGATTAATAACAATTAAAGATCATAATCGAGTTCAAAATTTTTATCATTATTAGATCAATATCAATATCAATAACAAAATCAAGATTGAAGGCCAAGTTTACAAACAAGATCAAAATCGAGTTTACGATTAAGATTAAAAAGAAGATAAAGATGAATATCATAAGATGAAAATTGAAATCATGATTAAAATCAAGATCAACATCATGATCATTAACAAAATCAATATTAAATTAAGTTGCAAAATGATAAACATGAACTATGGATCATAATCAAGATCAACATCCTCATCATTAAAAGATCAAGATAAATATAAATATTAATATCCAGATTGATAATCAATATTACCACAGAGATGAAAAATCGAGTTTAAGATGAATATTAGGAGCAAGATAAAGATGAAGATTTTAAGATTAAAACTGAAATATAAGATCAAAACTGAGATCAATAAAAAGATGAAGATAATTATCAAGAATAAGATCAATGTTGTAATTAAGAATGAGAATAAGATTAAAAACAATTAAAAATCATAATCGAGTTCAAAATTTTCATCATTATTAGATCAATATCAATATCAATAACAAAATCAAGATTGAAGGCCAAGTTTACAAACAAGATCAAAATCGAGTTTACGATTAAGATTAAAAAGAAGATAAAGATGAATATCATATGATGAAAATTGAAATCATGATTAAAATCAAGATCAACATCATGATCATGAACAAAATCAATATTAAATTAAGTTGCAAAATGATAAACATCAACTATGGATCATAATCAAGATCAACAACCTCATCATTAAAAGATCACGATAAATATAAATATTTATATCAAGATTGAAAATCAATATTACCACAGAGATCAAAATCGAGTTTAAGATGAATATTAGGAGCAAGATAAAGATGAAGATTATAAGATTAAAACTGAAATATGAGATAAAAACTGAGATCAAAATGAAGATGAAGATAATTATCAAGAATAAGATCAATGTTGTAATTAAGAATGAGAATAAGATTAAAAACAATTAAAGATCATAATCGAGTTCAAAATTTTCATCATTATTAGATCAATATCAATATCAATAACAAAATCAAGATTGAAGGCCAAGTTTACAAACAAGATCAAAATCGAGTTTACGATTAAGATTAAAAAGAAGATAAAGATGAATATCATAAGATGAAAATTGAAATCATGATTAAAATCAAGATCAACATCATGATCATGAACAAAATCAATATTAAATTAAGTTGCAAAATGATAAACATTAACTATGGATCATAATCAAGATCAACATCCTCATCATTAAAAGATCAAGATAAATATAAATATTAATATCCAGATTGATAATCAATATTACCACAGAGAACAAAATCGAGTTTAAGATGAATATTAGGAGCAAGATAAAGATGATGATTATAAGATAAAAACTAAAATCTGAGATCGAAACTGAGATCAAAATGAAGATGAAGATAATTATCAAGATTAAGATCAAAGTTGTAATTAAGAATTAGAATATGATTAATAACAATTAAAGATCATAATCGAGTTTAAAAATTTTTATCATTATTAGATCAATATCAATATCAATAACAAAATCAAGATTGAAGGCCAAGCTTACAAACAAGATCAAAATCGAGTTTACGATTAAGATTAAAAAGAAGATAAAGATGAATATCATAAGATGAAAATTGAAATCATGATTAAAATCAAGATCAGCATCATGATCATGAACAAAATCAATATTAAATTAAGTTGCAAAATGATAAACATCAACTATGGATCATAATCAAGATCAACATCCTCATCATTAAAAGATCACGATAAATATAAATATTTATATCAAGATTGAAAATCAATATTACCACAGAGATCAAAATCGAGTTTAAGATGAATATTAGGAGCAAGATAAAGATGAAGATTATAAGATTAAAACTGAAATATGAGATAAAAACTGAGATCAAAATGAAGATGAAGATAATTATCAAGAATAAGATCAATGTTGTAATTAAGAATGAGAATAAGATTAAAAACAATTAAAGATCATAATCGAGTTCAAAATTTTCATCATTATTAGATCAATATCAATATCAATAACAAAATCAAGATTGAAGGCCAAGTTTACAAACAAGATCAAAATCGAGTTTACGATTAAGATTAAAAAGAAGATAAAGATGAATATCATAAGATGAAAATTGAAATCATGATTAAAATCAAGATCAACATCATGATCATGAACAAAATCAATATTAAATTAAGTTGCAAAATGATAAACATTAACTATGGATCATAATCAAGATCAACATCCTCATCATTAAAAGATCAAGATAAATATAAATATTAATATCCAGATTGATAATCAATATTACCACAGAGATGAAAAATCGAGTTTAAGATGAATATTAGGAGCAAGATAAAGATGAAGATTTTAAGATTAAAACTGAAATATAAGATCAAAACTGAGATCAATAAAAAGATGAAGATAATTATCAAGAATAAGATCAATGTTGTAATTAAGAATGAGAATAAGATTAAAAACAATTAAAAATCATAATCGAGTTCAAAATTTTCATCATTATTAGATCAATATCAATATCAATAACAAAATCAAGATTGAAGGCCAAGTTTACAAACAAGATCAAAATCGAGTTTACGATTAAGATTAAAAAGAAGATAAAGATGAATATCATATGATGAAAATTGAAATCATGATTAAAATCAAGATCAACATCATGATCATGAACAAAATCAATATTAAATTAAGTTGCAAAATGATAAACATCAACTATGGATCATAATCAAGATCAACATCCTCATCATTAAAAGATCAAGATAAATATAAATATTAATATCAAGATTGATAATCAATATTACCACAGAGATCAAAATCGAGTTTAAGATGAATATTAGGAGCAAGATAAAGATGATGATTATAAGATAAAAACTAAAATCTGAGATCGAAACTGAGAACAAAATGAAGATGAAGATAATTATCAAGATTAAGATCAATGTTGTAATTAAGAATAAGAATAAGATTAATAACAATTAAAGATCATAATCGAGTTTAAAATTTTCATCATTATTAGATCAATATCAATATCAATAACAAAATCAAGATTGAAGGCCAAGTTTACAAACAAGATCAAAATCGAGTTTACGATTAAGATTAAAAGGAAGATAAAGATGAATATCATAAGATGAAAATTGAAATCATGATTAAAATCAAGATCAACATCATGATCATTAACAAAATCAATATTAAATTAAGTTGCAAAATGATAAACATCAACTATGGATCATAATCAAGATCAACATCCTCATCATTAAAATATCAAGATAAATATAAATATTAATATCAAGATTGATAATCAATATTACCACAGAGATCAAAATCGAGTTTAAGATGAATATTAGGAGAAAGATAAAGATGATGATTATAAGATAAAAACTAAAATCTGAGATCGAAACTGAGATCAAAATGAAGATGAAGATAATTATCAAGATTAAGATCAATGTTGTAATTAAGAATAAGAATAAGATTAAAAACAATTAAAGATCGTAATCGAGTTTAAAATTTTCATCATTATTAGATCAATATCAATATCAATAACAAAATCAAGATTGAAGGCCAAGTTTACAAACAAGATCAAAATCGAGTTTACGATTAAGATTAAAAGGAAGATAAAGATGAATATCATAAGATGAAAATTGAAATCATGATTAAAATCAAGATCAACATCATGATCATTAACAAAATCAATATTAAATTAAGTTGCAAAATGATAAACATCTACTATGGATCATAATCAAGATCAACATCCTCATCATTAAAAGATCAAGATAAATATAAATATAAATATCAAGATTGATAATCAATATTACCACTGAGATCAAAATCGAGTTTAAGATGAATATTAGGAGCAAGATAAAGATGATGATTATAAGATAAAAACTAAAATCTGAGATCGAAACTGAGATCAAAATGAAGATGAAGATAATTATCAAGATTAAGATCAATGTTGTAATTAAGAATTAGAATAAGATTAATAACAATTAAAGATCATAATCGAGTTTAAAATTTTCATCATTATTAGATCAATATCAATATCAATAACAAAATCAAGATTGAAGGCCAAGTTACAAACAAGATCAAAATCGAGTTTACGATTAAGATTAAAAAGAAGATAAAGATGAATATCATAAGATGAAAATTGAAATCATGATTAAAATCAAGATCAACATCATGATCATGAACAAAATTAATATTAAATTAAGTTGCAAAATGATAAACATCAACTATGGATCATAATCAAGATCAACATCCTAATCATTAAAAGATCAAGATAAATATAAATATTAATATCAAGATTGATAATCAATATTACCACAGAGATCAAAATCGAGTTTAAGATGAATATTAGGAGCAAGATAAAGATGATGATTATAAGATAAAAACTAAAATCTGAGATCGAAACTGAGATCAAAATGAAGATGAAGATAATTATCAAGATTAAGATCAATGTTGTAATTAAGAATTAGAATAAGATTAATAACAATTAAAGATCATAATCGAGTTTAAAAATTTTCATCATTATTAGATCAATATCAATATCAATAACAATATCAAGATTGAAGACCAAGTTTACAAACAAGATCAAAATCGAGTTTAAGATTGAGATTAAAAAGAAGATAAAGATGAATATCATAAGATGAAAATTTAAATCATGATTAAAATCAAAATGAACATCATGATCATGAACAAAATCAATATTAAATTAAGTTGCAAAATGATAAACATCAAATATGGATCATAATCAAGATCAACATCCTCATCATTAAAAGATCACGATAAATATAAATATTTATATCAAGATTGAAAATCAATATTACCACAGAGATCAAAATCGAGTTTAAGATGAATATTAGGAGCAAGATAAAGATGAAGATTATATGATTAAACTGAAATATGAGATCAAAACTGAGATCAAAATGAAGATGAAGATAATTATCAAGAATAAGATCAATGTTGTAATTAAGAATGAGAATAAGATTAAAAACAATTAAAGATCATAATCGAGTTCAAAATTTTCATCATTATTAGATCAATATCAATATCAATAACAAAATCAAGATTGAAGGCCAAGTTTACAAACAAGATCAAAATCGAGTTTACGATTAAGATTAAAACGGAGATAAAGATGAATATCATAAGATGAAAATTGAAATCATGATTAAAATCAAGATCAACATCATGATCATGAACAAAATCAATATTAAATTAAGTTGCAAAATGATAAACATCAACTATGGATCATAATCAAGATCAACATCCTCATCATTAAAAGATCAAGATAAATATAAATATTAATATCAAGATTGATAATCAATATTACCACTGAGATCAAAATCGAGTTTAAGATGAATATTAGGAGCAAGATAAAGATGATGATTATAAGATAAAAACTGAAATCTGAGATCGAAACTGAGATCAAAATAAAGATGAAGATAATTATCAAGATTAAGATCAATGTTGTAATTAAGAATGAGAATAAGATTAAAAACAATTAAAGATCATAATCGAGTTCAAAATTTTCATCATTATTAGATCAATATCAATATCAATAACAAAATCAAGATTGAAGGCCAAGTTTACAAACAAGATCAAAATCGAGTTTACGATTAAGATTAAAAAGAAGATAAAGATGAATATCATATGATGAAAATTGAAATCATGATTAAAATAAAGATCAACATCATGATCATGAACAAAATCAATATTAAATTAAGTTGCAAAATGATAAACATCAACTATGGATCATAATCAAGATCAACATCCTCATCATTAAAAGATCAAGATAAATATAAATATTAATATCAAGATTGATAATCAATATTACCACAGAGATCAAAATCGAGTTTAAGATGAATATTAGGAGCAAGATAAAGATGAAGATTTTAAGATTAAAACTGAAATATGAGATCAAAACTGAGATCAAAACAAAGATGAAGATAATTATCAAGAATAAGATCAATGTTGTAATTAAGAATGAGAATAAGATTAAAAACAATTAAAGATCATAATCGAGTTCAAAATTTTCATCATTATTAGATCAATATCAATATCAATAACAAAATCAAGATTGAAGGCCAAGTTTACAAACAAGATCAAAATCGAGTTTACGATTAAGATTAAAAAGAAGATAAAGATGAATATCATATGATGAAAATTGAAATCATGATTAAAATCAAGATCAACATCATGATCATGAACAAAATCAATATTAAATTAAGTTGCAAAATGATAAACATCAACTATGGATCATAATCAAGATCAACATCCTCATCATTAAAAGATCAAGATAAATATAAATATTAATATCAAGATTGATAATCAATATTACCACAGAGATCAAAATCGAGTTTAAGATGAATATTAGGAGCAAGATAAAGATGAAGATTTTAAGATTAAAACTGAAATATGAGATAAAAACTGAGATCAAAATAAAGATGAAGATAATTATCAAGAATAAGATCAATGTTGTAATTAAGAATGAGAATAAGATTAAAAACAATTAAAGATCATAATCGAGTTCAAAATTTTCATCATTATTAGATCAATATCAATATCAATAACAAAATCAAGATTGAAGGCCAAGTTTACAAACAAGATCAAAATCGAGTTTACGATTAAGATTAAAAAGAAGATAAAGATGAATATCATAAGATGAAAATTGACATCATGATTAAAATCAAGATCAACATCATGATCATTAACAAAATCAATATTAAATTAAGTTGCAAAATAATAAACATCAACTATGGATCATAATCAAGATCAACATCCTCATCATTAAAAGATCAAGATAAATATAAATATTAATATCAAGATTGATAATCAATATTACCACAGAGAACAAAATCGAGTTTAAGATGAATATTAGGAGCAAGATAAAGATGATGATTATAAGATAAAAACTAAAATCTGAGATCGAAACTGAGATCAAAATGAAGATGAAGATAATTATCAAGATTAAGATCAATGTTGTAATTAAGAATTAGAATAAGATTAATAACAATTAAAGATCATAATCGAGTTTAAAATTTTCATCATTATTAGATCAATATCAATATCAATAACAAAATCAAGATTGAAGGCCAAGCTTACAAACAAGATCAAAATCGAGTTTACGATTAAGATTAAAAAGAAGATAAAGATGAATATCATAAGATGAAAATTGAAATCATGATTAAAATCAAGATCAACATCATGATCATGAACAAAATCAATATTAAATTAAGTTGCAAAATGATAAACATCAACTATGGATCATAATCAAGATCAACATCCTCATTATTAAAAGATCAAGATAAATATAAATATTAATATCAAGATTGATAATCAATATTACCACAGAGATCAAAATCGAGTTTAAGATGAATATTAGGAGAAAGATAAAGATGATGATTATAAGATAAAAACTAAAATCTGAGATCGAAACTGAGATCAAAATGAAGATGAAGATAATTATCAAGATTAAGATCAATGTTGTAATTAAGAATAAGAATAAGATTAATAACAATTAAAGATCGTAATCGAGTTTAAAATTTTCATCATTATTAGATCAATATCAATATCAATAACAAAATCAAGATTGAAGGCCAAGTTTACAAACAAGATCAAAATCGAGTTTACGATTAAGATTAAAAGGAAGATAAAGATAAATATCATAAGATGAAAATTGAAATCATGATTAAAATCAAGATCAACATCATGATCATTAACAAAATCAATATTAAATTAAGTTGCAAAATGATAAACATCAACTATGGATCATAATCAAGATCAACATCCTCATCATTAAAAGATCAAGATAAATATAAATATAAATATCAAGATTGATAATCAATATTACCACAGAGATCAAAATCGAGTTTAAGATGAATATTAGGAGCAAGATAAAGATGATGATTATAAGATAAAAACTAAAATCTGAGATCGAAACTGAGATCAAAATGAAGATGAAGATAATTATCAAGATTAAGATCAATGTTGTAATTAAGAATTAGAATAAGATTAATAACAATTAAAGATCATAATCGAGTTTAAAATTTTCATCATTATTAGATCAATATCAATATCAATAACAAAATCAAGATTGAAGGCCAAGTTACAAACAAGATCAAAATCGAGTTTACGATTAAGATTAAAAAGAAGATAAAGATGAATATCATAAGATGAAAATTGAAATCTTGATTAAAATCAAGATCAACATCATGATCATGAACAAAATCAATATTAAATTAAGTTGCAAAATGATAAACATCAACTATGGATCATAATCAAGATCAACATCCTAATCATTAAAAGATCAAGATAAATATAAATATTAATATCAAGATTGATAATCAATATTACCACAGAGATCAAAATCGAGTTTAAGATGAATATTAGGAGCAAGATAAAGATGATGATTATTAGATAAAAACTAAAATCTGAGATCGAAACTGAGATCAAAATGAAGATGAAGATAATTATCAAGATTAAGATCAATGTTGTAATTAAGAATTAGAATAAGATTAATAACAATTAAAGATCATAATCGAGTTTAAAAATTTTCATCATTATTAGATCAATATCAATATCAATAACAATATCAAGATTGAAGACCAAGTTTACAAACAAGATCAAAATCGAGTTTAAGACTGAGATTAAAAAGAAGATAAAGATGAATATCATAAGATGAAAATTGAAATCATGATTAAAATCAAAATCAACATCATGATCATGAACAAAATCAATATTAAATTAAGTTGCAAAATGATAAACATCAAATATAGATCATAATCAAGATCAACATCCTCATCATTAAAAGATCACGATAAATATAAATATTTATATCAAGATTGAAAATCAATATTACCACAGAGATCAAAATCGAGTTTAAGATGAATATTAGGAGCAAGATAAAGATGAAGATTATAAGATTAAAACTGAAATATGAGATCAAAACTGAGATCAAAATGAAGATGAAGATAATTATCAAGAATAAGATCAATGTTGTAATTAAGAATGAGAATAAGATTAAAAACAATTAAAGATCATAATCGAGTTCAAAATTTTCATCATTATTAGATCAATATCAATATCAATAACAAAATCAAGATTGAAGGCCAAGTTTACAAACAAGATCAAAATCGAGTTTACGATTAAGATTAAAACGGAGATAAAGATGAATATCATAAGATGAAAATTGAAATCATGATTAAAATCAAGATCAACATCATGATCATGAACAAAATCAATATTAAATTAAGTTGCAAAATGATAAACATCAACTATGGATCATAATCAAGATCAACATCCTCATCATTAAAAGATCAAGATAAATATAAATATTAATATCAAGATTGATAATCAATATTACCACTGAGATCAAAATCGAGTTTAAGATGAATATTAGGAGCAAGATAAAGATGATGATTATAAGATAAAAACTAAAATCTGAGATCGAAACTGAGATCAAAATGAAGATGAAGATAATTATGAAGATTAAGATCAATGTTGTAATTAAGAATTAGAATAAGATTAATAACAATTAAAGATCATAATCGAGTTTAAAAATTTTCCTCATTATTAGATCAATATCAATATCAATAACAATATCAAGATTGAAGACCAAGTTTACAAACAAGATCAAAATCGAGTTTAAGATTAAGATTAAAAAGAAGATAAAGATGAATATCATAAGATGAAAATTGAAATCATGATTAAAATCAAAATCAACATCATGATCATGAACAAAATCAATATTAAATTAAGTTGCAAAATGATAAACATCAAATATGGATCATAATCAAGATCAACATCCTCATCATTAAAAGATCTCGATAAATATAAATATTTATATCAGGATTGAAAATCAATATTACCACAGAGATCAAAATCGAGTTTAAGATGAATATTAGGAGCAAGATAAAGATGAAGATTATAAGATTAAAACTGAAATATGAGATCAAAACTGAGATCAAAATGAAGATGAAGATAATTATCAAGAATAAGATCAATGTTGTAATTAAGAATGAGAATAAGATTAAAAACAATTAAAGATCATAATCGAGTTCAAAATTTTCATCATTATTAGATCAATATCAATATCAATAACAAAATCAAGATTGAAGGCCAAGTTTACAAACAAGATCAAAATCGAGTTTACGATTAAGATTAAAAAGAAGATAAAGATGAATATCATATGATGAAAATTGAAATCATGATTAAAATCAAGATCAACATCATGATCATGAACAAAATCAATATTAAATTAAGTTGCAAAATGATAAACATCAACTATGGATCATAATCAAGATCAACATCCTCATCATTAAAAGATCAAGATAAATATAAATATTAATATCCAGATTGATAATCAATATTACCACAGAGATCAAAATCGAGTTTAAGATGAATATTAGGAGCAAGATAAAGATGAAGATTTTAAGATTAAAACTGAAATATGAGATCAAAACTGAGATAAAAAAAAAGATGAAGATAATTATCAAGAATAAGATCAATGTTGTAATTAAGAATGAGAATAAGATTAAAAACAATTAAAGATCATAATCGAGTTCAAAATTTTCATCATTATTAGATCAATATCAATATCAATAACAAAATCAAGATTGAAGGCCAAGTTTACAAACAAGATCAAAATCGAGTTTACGATTAAGATTAAAAAGAAGATAAAGATGAATATCATATGATGAAAATTGAAATCATGATTAAAATCAAGATCAACATCATGATCATGAACAAAATCAATATTAAATTAAGTTGCAAAATGATAAACATCAACTATGGATCATAATCAAGATCAACATCCTCATCATTAAAAGATCAAGATAAATATAAATATTAATATCCAGATTGATAATCAATATTACCACAGAGAACAAAATCGAGTTTAAGATGAATATTAGGAGCAAGATAAAGATGATGATTATAAGATAAAAACTAAAATCTGAGATCGAAACTGAGATCAAAATGAAGATGAAGATAATTATCAAGATTAAGATCAAAGTTGTAATTAAGAATTAGAATATGATTAATAACAATTAAAGATCATAATCGAGTTTAAAAATTTTTATCATTATTAGATCAATATCAATATCAATAACAAAATCAAGATTGAAGGCCAAGCTTACAAACAAGATCAAAATCGAGTTTACGATTAAGATTAAAAAGAAGATAAAGATGAATATCATAACATGAAAATTGAAATCATGATTAAAATCAAGATCAACATCATGATCATGAACAAAATCAATATTAAATTAAGTTGCAAAATGATAAACATCAACTATGGATCATAATCAAGATCAACATCCTCATCATTAAAAGATCACGATAAATATAAATATTTATATCAAGATTGAAAATCAATATTACCACAGAGATCAAAATCGAGTTTAAGATGAATATTAGGAGCAAGATAAAGATGAAGATTATAAGATTAAAACTGAAATATGAGATAAAAACTGAGATCAAAATGAAGATGAAGATAATTATCAAGAATAAGATCAATGTTGTAATTAAGAATGAGAATAAGATTAAAAACAATTAAAGATCATAATCGAGTTCAAAATTTTCATCATTATTAGATCAATATCAATATCAATAACAAAATCAAGATTGAAGGCCAAGTTTACAAACAAGATCAAAATCGAGTTTACGATTAAGATTAAAAAGAAGATAAAGATGAATATCATAAGATGAAAATTGAAATCATGATTAAAATCAAGATCAACATCATGATCATGAACAAAATCAATATTAAATTAAGTTGCAAAATGATAAACATTAACTATGGATCATAATCAAGATCAACATCCTCATCATTAAAAGATCAAGATAAATATAAATATTAATATCCAGATTGATAATCAATATTACCACAGAGATGAAAAATCGAGTTTAAGATGAATATTAGGAGCAAGATAAAGATGAAGATTTTAAGATTAAAACTGAAATATAAGATCAAAACTGAGATCAATAAAAAGATGAAGATAATTATCAAGAATAAGATCAATGTTGTAATTAAGAATGAGAATAAGATTAAAAACAATTAAAAATCATAATCGAGTTCAAAATTTTCATCATTATTAGATCAATATCAATATCAATAACAAAATCAAGATTGAAGGCCAAGTTTACAAACAAGATCAAAATCGAGTTTACGATTAAGATTAAAAAGAAGATAAAGATGAATATCATATGATGAAAATTGAAATCATGATTAAAATCAAGATCAACATCATGATCATGAACAAAATCAATATTAAATTAAGTTGCAAAATGATAAACATCAACTATGGATCATAATCAAGATCAACATCCTCATCATTAAAAGATCACGATAAATATAAATATTTATATCAAGATTGAAAATCAATATTACCACAGAGATCAAAATCGAGTTTAAGATGAATATTAGGAGCAAGATAAAGATGAAGATTATAAGATTAAAACTGAAATATGAGATCAAAACTGAGATCAAAATGAAGATGAAGATAATTATCAAGAATAAGATCAATGTTGTAATTAAGAATGAGAATAAGATTAAAAACAATTAAAGATCATAATCGAGTTCAAAATTTTCATCATTATTAGATCAATATCAATATCAATAACAAAATCAAGATTGAAGGCCAAGTTTACAAACAAGATCAAAATCGAGTTTACGATTAAGATTAAAAAGAAGATAAAGATGAATATCATAAGATGAAAATTGAAATCATGATTAAAATCAAGATCAACATCATGATCATGAACAAAATCAATATTAAATTAAGTTGCAAAATGATAAACATTAACTATGGATCATAATCAAGATCAACATCCTCATCATTAAAAGATCAAGATAAATATAAATATTAATATCCAGATTGATAATCAATATTACCACAGAGATGAAAAATCGAGTTTAAGATGAATATTAGGAGCAAGATAAAGATGAAGATTTTAAGATTAAAACTGAAATATAAGATCAAAACTGAGATCAATAAAAAGATGAAGATAATTATCAAGAATAAGATCAATGTTGTAATTAAGAATGAGAATAAGATTAAAAACAATTAAAAATCATAATCGAGTTCAAAATTTTCATCATTATTAGATCAATATCAATATCAATAACAAAATCAAGATTGAAGGCCAAGTTTACAAACAAGATCAAAATCGAGTTTACGATTAAGATTAAAAAGAAGATAAAGATGAATATCATATGATGAAAATTGAAATCATGATTAAAATCAAGATCAACATCATGATCATGAACAAAATCAATATTAAATTAAGTTGCAAAATGATAAACATCAACTATGGATCATAATCAAGATCAACAACCTCATCATTAAAAGATCACGATAAATATAAATATTTATATCAAGATTGAAAATCAATATTACCACAGAGATCAAAATCGAGTTTAAGATGAATATTAGGAGCAAGATAAAGATGAAGATTATAAGATTAAAACTGAAATATGAGATAAAAACTGAGATCAAAATGAAGATGAAGATAATTATCAAGAATAAGATCAATGTTGTAATTAAGAATGAGAATAAGATTAAAAACAATTAAAGATCATAATCGAGTTCAAAATTTTCATCATTATTAGATCAATATCAATATCAATAACAAAATCAAGATTGAAGGCCAAGTTTACAAACAAGATCAAAATCGAGTTTACGATTAAGATTAAAAAGAAGATAAAGATGAATATCATATGATGAAAATTGAAATCATGATTAAAATCAAGATCAACATCATGATCATGAACAAAATCAATATTAAATTAAGTTGCAAAATGATAAACATCAACTATGGATCATAATCAAGATCAACATCCTCATCATTAAAAGATCAAGATAAATATAAATATTAATATCCAGATTGATAATCAATATTACCACAGAGAACAAAATCGAGTTTAAGATGAATATTAGGAGCAAGATAAAGATGATGATTATAAGATAAAAACTAAAATCTGAGATCGAAACTGAGATCAAAATGAAGATGAAGATAATTATCAAGATTAAGATCAATGTTGTAATTAATAATTAGAATAAGATTAATAACAATTAAAGATCGTAAACGAGTTTAAAATTTTCATCATTATTAGATCAATATCAATATCAATAACAAAATCAAGATTGAAGGCCAAGTTTACAAACAAGATCAAAATCGAGTTTACGATTAAGATTAAAAAGAAGATAAAGATGAATATCATATGATGAAAATTGAAATCATGATTAAAATCAAGATCAACATCATGATCATGAACAAAATCAATATTAAATTAAGTTGCAAAATGATAAACATCAACTATGGATCATAATCAAGATCAACATCCTCATCATTAAAAGATCAAGATAAATATAAATATTAATATCCAGATTGATAATCAATATTACCACAGAGATCAAAATCGAGTTTAAGATGAATATTAGGAGCAAGATAAAGATGAAGATTTTAAGATTAAAACTGAAATATGAGATCAAAACTGAGATAAAAAAAAAGATGAAGATAATTATCAAGAATAAGATCAATGTTGTAATTAAGAATGAGAATAAGATTAAAAACAATTAAAGATCATAATCGAGTTCAAAATTTTCATCATTATTAGATCAATATCAATATCAATAACAAAATCAAGATTGAAGGCCAAGTTTACAAACAAGATCAAAATCGAGTTTACGATTAAGATTAAAAAGAAGATAAAGATGAATATCATATGATGAAAATTGAAATCATGATTAAAATCAAGATCAACATCATGATCATGAACAAAATCAATATTAAATTAAGTTGCAAAATGATAAACATCAACTATGGATCATAATCAAGATCAACATCCTCATCATTAAAAGATCAAGATAAATATAAATATTAATATCCAGATTGATAATCAATATTACCACAGAGAACAAAATCGAGTTTAAGATGAATATTAGGAGCAAGATAAAGATGATGATTATAAGATAAAAACTAAAATCTGAGATCGAAACTGAGATCAAAATGAAGATGAAGATAATTATCAAGATTAAGATCAAAGTTGTAATTAAGAATTAGAATATGATTAATAACAATTAAAGATCATAATCGAGTTTAAAAATTTTTATCATTATTAGATCAATATCAATATCAATAACAAAATCAAGATTGAAGGCCAAGCTTACAAACAAGATCAAAATCGAGTTTACGATTAAGATTAAAAAGAAGATAAAGATGAATATCATAAGATGAAAATTGAAATCATGATTAAAATCAAGATCAACATCATGATCATGAACAAAATCAATATTAAATTAAGTTGCAAAATGATAAACATCAACTATGGATCATAATCAAGATCAACATCCTCATCATTAAAAGATCACGATAAATATAAATATTTATATCAAGATTGAAAATCAATATTACCACAGAGATCAAAATCGAGTTTAAGATGAATATTAGGAGCAAGATAAAGATGAAGATTATAAGATTAAAACTGAAATATGAGATAAAAACTGAGATCAAAATGAAGATGAAGATAATTATCAAGAATAAGATCAATGTTGTAATTAAGAATGAGAATAAGATTAAAAACAATTAAAGATCATAATCGAGTTCAAAATTTTCATCATTATTAGATCAATATCAATATCAATAACAAAATCAAGATTGAAGGCCAAGTTTACAAACAAGATCAAAATCGAGTTTACGATTAAGATTAAAAAGAAGATAAAGATGAATATCATAAGATGAAAATTGAAATCATGATTAAAATCAAGATCAACATCATGATCATGAACAAAATCAATATTAAATTAAGTTGCAAAATGATAAACATTAACTATGGATCATAATCAAGATCAACATCCTCATCATTAAAAGATCAAGATAAATATAAATATTAATATCCAGATTGATAATCAATATTACCACAGAGATGAAAAATCGAGTTTAAGATGAATATTAGGAGCAAGATAAAGATGAAGATTTTAAGATTAAAACTGAAATATAAGATCAAAACTGAGATCAATAAAAAGATGAAGATAATTATCAAGAATAAGATCAATGTTGTAATTAAGAATGAGAATAAGATTAAAAACAATTAAAAATCATAATCGAGTTCAAAATTTTCATCATTATTAGATCAATATCAATATCAATAACAAAATCAAGATTGAAGGCCAAGTTTACAAACAAGATCAAAATCGAGTTTACGATTAAGATTAAAAAGAAGATAAAGATGAATATCATATGATGAAAATTGAAATCATGATTAAAATCAAGATCAACATCATGATCATGAACAAAATCAATATTAAATTAAGTTGCAAAATGATAAACATCAACTATGGATCATAATCAAGATCAACAACCTCATCATTAAAAGATCACGATAAATATAAATATTTATATCAAGATTGAAAATCAATATTACCACAGAGATCAAAATCGAGTTTAAGATGAATATTAGGAGCAAGATAAAGATGAAGATTATAAGATTAAAACTGAAATATGAGATAAAAACTGAGATCAAAATGAAGATGAAGATAATTATCAAGAATAAGATCAATGTTGTAATTAAGAATGAGAATAAGATTAAAAACAATTAAAGATCATAATCGAGTTCAAAATTTTCATCATTATTAGATCAATATCAATATCAATAACAAAATCAAGATTGAAGGCCAAGTTTACAAACAAGATCAAAATCGAGTTTACGATTAAGATTAAAAAGAAGATAAAGATGAATATCATAAGATGAAAATTGAAATCATGATTAAAATCAAGATCAACATCATGATCATGAACAAAATCAATATTAAATTAAGTTGCAAAATGATAAACATTAACTATGGATCATAATCAAGATCAACATCCTCATCATTAAAAGATCAAGATAAATATAAATATTAATATCCAGATTGATAATCAATATTACCACAGAGAACAAAATCGAGTTTAAGATGAATATTAGGAGCAAGATAAAGATGATGATTATAAGATAAAAACTAAAATCTGAGATCGAAACTGAGATCAAAATGAAGATGAAGATAATTATCAAGATTAAGATCAAAGTTGTAATTAAGAATTAGAATATGATTAATAACAATTAAAGATCATAATCGAGTTTAAAAATTTTTATCATTATTAGATCAATATCAATATCAATAACAAAATCAAGATTGAAGGCCAAGCTTACAAACAAGATCAAAATCGAGTTTACGATTAAGATTAAAAAGAAGATAAAGATGAATATCATAAGATGAAAATTGAAATCATGATTAAAATCAAGATCAACATCATGATCATGAACAAAATCAATATTAAATTAAGTTGCAAAATGATAAACATCAACTATGGATCATAATCAAGATCAACATCCTCATCATTAAAAGATCACGATAAATATAAATATTTATATCAAGATTGAAAATCAATATTACCACAGAGATCAAAATCGAGTTTAAGATGAATATTAGGAGCAAGATAAAGATGAAGATTATAAGATTAAAACTGAAATATGAGATAAAAACTGAGATCAAAATGAAGATGAAGATAATTATCAAGAATAAGATCAATGTTGTAATTAAGAATGAGAATAAGATTAAAAACAATTAAAGATCATAATCGAGTTCAAAATTTTCATCATTATTAGATCAATATCAATATCAATAACAAAATCAAGATTGAAGGCCAAGTTTACAAACAAGATCAAAATCGAGTTTACGATTAAGATTAAAAAGAAGATAAAGATGAATATCATAAGATGAAAATTGAAATCATGATTAAAATCAAGATCAACATCATGATCATGAACAAAATCAATATTAAATTAAGTTGCAAAATGATAAACATTAACTATGGATCATAATCAAGATCAACATCCTCATCATTAAAAGATCAAGATAAATATAAATATTAATATCCAGATTGATAATCAATATTACCACAGAGATGAAAAATCGAGTTTAAGATGAATATTAGGAGCAAGATAAAGATGAAGATTTTAAGATTAAAACTGAAATATAAGATCAAAACTGAGATCAATAAAAAGATGAAGATAATTATCAAGAATAAGATCAATGTTGTAATTAAGAATGAGAATAAGATTAAAAACAATTAAAAATCATAATCGAGTTCAAAATTTTCATCATTATTAGATCAATATCAATATCAATAACAAAATCAAGATTGAAGGCCAAGTTTACAAACAAGATCAAAATCGAGTTTACGATTAAGATTAAAAAGAAGATAAAGATGAATATCATATGATGAAAATTGAAATCATGATTAAAATCAAGATCAACATCATGATCATGAACAAAATCAATATTAAATTAAGTTGCAAAATGATAAACATCAACTATGGATCATAATCAAGATCAACATCCTCATCATTAAAAGATCAAGATAAATATAAATATTAATATCAAGATTGATAATCAATATTACCACAGAGATCAAAATCGAGTTTAAGATGAATATTAGGAGCAAGATAAAGATGATGATTATAAGATAAAAACTAAAATCTGAGATCGAAACTGAGAACAAAATGAAGATGAAGATAATTATCAAGATTAAGATCAATGTTGTAATTAAGAATAAGAATAAGATTAATAACAATTAAAGATCATAATCGAGTTTAAAATTTTCATCATTATTAGATCAATATCAATATCAATAACAAAATCAAGATTGAAGGCCAAGTTTACAAACAAGATCAAAATCGAGTTTACGATTAAGATTAAAATGAAGATAAAGATGAATATCATAAGATGAAAATTGAAATCATGATTAAAATCAAGATCAACTTCATGATCATTAACAAAATCAATATTAAATTAAGTTGCAAAATGATAAACATCAACTATGGATCATAATCAAGATCAACATCCTCATCATTAAAAGATCAAGATAAATATAAATATTAATATCAAGATTGATAATCAATATTACCACAGAGAACAAAATCGAGTTTAAGATGAATATTAGGAGCAAGATAAAGATGATGATTATAAGATAAAAACTAAAATCTGAGATCGAAACTGAGATCAAAATGAAGATGAAGATAATTATCAAGATTAAGATCAATGTTGTAATTAAGAATTAGAATAAGATTAATAACAATTAAAGATCATAATCGAGTTTAAAAATTTTCATCATTATTAGATCAATATCAATATCAATAACAATATCAAGATTGAAGACCAAGTTTACAAACAAGATCAAAATCGAGTTTAAGATTGAGATTAAAAAGAAGATAAAGATGAATATCATAAGATGAAAATTGAAATCATGATTAAAATCAAAATCAACATCATGATCATGAACAAAATCAATATTAAATTAAGTTGCAAAATGATAAACATCAAATATAGATCATAATCAAGATCAACATCCTCATCATTAAAAGATCACGATAAATATAAATATTTATATCAAGATTGAAAATCAATATTACCACAGAGATCAAAATCGAGTTTAAGATGAATATTAGGAGCAAGATAAAGATGAAGATTATAAGATTAAAACTGAAATATGAGATCAAAACTGAGATCAAAATGAAGATGAAGATAATTATCAAGAATAAGATCAATGTTGTAATTAAGAATGAGAATAAGATTAAAAACAATTAAAGATCATAATCGAGTTCAAAATTTTCATCATTATTAGATCAATATCAATATCAATAACAAAATCAAGATTGAAGGCCAAGTTTACAAACAAGATCAAAATCGAGTTTACGATTAAGATTAAAACGGAGATAAAGATGAATATCATAGGATGAAAATTGAAATCATGATTAAAATCAAGATCAACATCATGATCATGAACAAAATCAATATTAAATTAAGTTGCAAAATGATAAACATCAACTATGGATCATAATCAAGATCAACATCCTCATCATTAAAAGATCAAGATAAATATAAATATTAATATCAAGATTGATAATCAATATTACCACTGAGATCAAAATCGAGTTTAAGATGAATATTAGGAGCAAGATAAAGATGATGATTATAAGATAAAAACTAAAATCTGAGATCGAAACTGAGATCAAAATGAAGATGAAGATAATTATGAAGATTAAGATCAATGTTGTAATTAAGAATTAGAATAAGATTAATAACAATTAAAGATCATAATCGAGTTTAAAAATTTTCCTCATTATTAGATCAATATCAATATCAATAACAATATCAAGATTGAAGACCAAGTTTACAAACAAGATCAAAATCGAGTTTAAGATTAAGATTAAAAAGAAGATAAAGATGAATATCATAAGATGAAAATTGAAATCATGATTAAAATCAAAATCAACATCATGATCATGAACAAAATCAATATTAAATTAAGTTGCAAAATGATAAACATCAACTATGGATCATAATCAAGATCAACATCCTCATCATTAAAAGATCAAGATAAATATAAATATTAATATCCAGATTGATAATCAATATTACCACAGAGATCAAAATCGAGTTTAAGATGAATATTAGGAGCAAGATAAAGATGATGATTATAAGATAAAAACTGAAATATGAGATCAAAACTGAGATCAAAATGAAGATGAAGATAATTATCAAGAATAAGATCAATGTTGTAATTAAGAATGAGAATAAGATTAAAAACAATTAAAAATCATAATCGAGTTCAAAATTTTCATCATTATTAGATCAATATCAATATCAATAACAAAATCAAGATTGAAGGCCAAGTTTACAAACAAGATCAAAATCGAGTTTACGATTAAGATTAAAAAGAAGATAAAGATGAATATCATATGATGAAAATTGAAATCATGATTAAAATCAAGATCAACATCATGATCATGAACAAAATCAATATTAAATTAAGTTGCAAAATGGTAAACATCAACTATGGATCATAATCAAGATCAACATCCTCATCATTAAAAGATCAAGATAAATATAAATATTAATATCAAGATTGATAATCAATATTACCACAGAGATCAAAATCGAGTTTAAGATGAATATTAGGAGCAAGATAAAGATGATGATTATAAGATAAAAACTAAAATCTGAGATCGAAACTGAGATCAAAATGAAGATGAAGATAATTATCAAGATTAAGATCAATGTTGTAATTAAGAATAAGAATAAGATTAATAACAATTAAAGATCATAATCGAGTTTAAAATTTTCATCATTATTAGATCAATATCAATATCAATAACAAAATCAAGATAGAAGGCCAAGTTTACAAACAAGATCAAAATCGAGTTTACGATTAAGATTAAAAAGAAGATAAAGATGAATATCATAAGATGAAAATTGAAATCAAGATTAAAATCAAGATCAACATCATGATCATGAACAAAATCAATATTAAATTAAGTTGCAAAATGATAAACATCAACTATGGATCATAATCAAGATCAACATCCTCATCATTAAAAGATCAAGATAAATATAAATATTAATATCAAGATTGATAATCAATATTACCACAGAGATCAAAATCGAGTTTAAGATGAATATTAGGAGCAAGATAAAGATGATGATTATAAGATAAAAACTAAAATCTGAGATCAAAATGAAGATGAAGATAATTATCAAGATTAAGATCAATGTTGTAATTAAGAATAAGAATAAGATTAATAACAATTAAAGATCATAATCGAGTTTAAAATTTTCATCATTATTAGATCAATATCAATATCAATAACAAAATCAAGATTGAAGGCCAAGTTTACAAACAAGATCAAAATCGGGTTTACGATTAAGATTAAAAGGAAGATAAAGATGAATATCATAAGATGAAAATTGAAATCATGATTAAAATCAAGATCAACGTCATGATCATTAACAAAATCAATATTAAATTAAGTTACAAAATGATAAACATCAACTATGGATCATAATCAAGATCAACATCCTCATCATTAAAAGATCACGATAAATATAAATATTTATATCAAGATTGAAAATCAATATTACCACAGAGATCAAAATCGAGTTTAAGATGAATATTAGGAGCAAGATAAAGATGAAGATTATAAGATTAAAACTGAAATATGAGATCAAAACTGAGATCAAAATGAAGATGAAGATAATTATCAAGAATAAGATCAATGTTGTAATTAAGAATGAGAATAAGATTAAAAACAATTAAAAATCATAATCGAGTTCAAAATTTTCATCATTATTAGATCAATATCAATATCAATAACAAAATCAAGATTGAAGGCCAAGTTTACAAACAAGATCAAAATCGAGTTTACGATTAAGATTAAAAAGAAGATAAAGATGAATATCATATGATGAAAATTGAAATCATGATTAAAATCAAGATCAACATCATGATCATGAACAAAATCAATATTAAATTAAGTTGCAAAATGATAAACATCAACTATGGATCATAATCAAGATCAACATCCTCATCATTAAAAGATCAAGATAAATATAAATATTAATATCAAGATTGATAATCAATATTACCACTGAGATCAAAATCGAGTTTAAGATGAATATTAGGAGCAAGATAAAGATGATGATTATAAGATAAAAACTAAAATCTGAGATCGAAACTGAGATCAAAATGAAGATGAAGATAATTATGAAGATTAAGATCAATGTTGTAATTAAGAATTAGAATAAGATTAATAACAATTAAAGATCATAATCGAGTTTAAAAATTTTCCTCATTATTAGATCAATATCAATATCAATAACAATATCAAGATTGAAGACCAAGTTTACAAACAAGATCAAAATCGAGTTTAAGATTAAGATTAAAAAGAAGATAAAGATGAATATCATAAGATGAAAATTGAAATCATGATTAAAATCAAAATCAACATCATGATCATGAACAAAATCAATATTAAATTAAGTTGCAAAATGATAAACATCAACTATGGATCATAATCAAGATCAACATCCTCATCATTAAAAGATCAAGATAAATATAAATATTAATATCCAGATTGATAATCAATATTACCACAGAGATCAAAATCGAGTTTAAGATGAATATTAGGAGCAAGATAAAGATGAAGATTTTAAGATTAAAACTGAAATATGAGATCAAAACTGAGATAAAAAAAAAGATGAAGATAATTATCAAGAATAAGATCAATGTTGTAATTAAGAATGAGAATAAGATTAAAAACAATTAAAGATCATAATCGAGTTCAAAATTTTCATCATTATTAGATCAATATCAATATCAATAACAAAATCAAGATTGAAGGCCAAGTTTACAAACAAGATCAAAATCGAGTTTACGATTAAGATTAAAAAGAAGATAAAGATGAATATCATATGATGAAAATTGAAATCATGATTAAAATCAAGATCAACATCATGATCATGAACAAAATCAATATTAAATTAAGTTGCAAAATGATAAACATCAACTATGGATCATAATCAAGATCAACATCCTCATCATTAAAAGATCAAGATAAATATAAATATTAATATCCAGATTGATAATCAATATTACCACAGAGATCAAAATCGAGTTTAAGATGAATATTAGGAGCAAGATAAAGATGAAGATTTTAAGATTAAAACTGAAATATGAGATCAAAACTGAGATAAAAAAAAAGATGAAGATAATTATCAAGAATAAGATCAATGTTGTAATTAAGAATGAGAATAAGATTAAAAACAATTAAAGATCATAATCGAGTTCAAAATTTTCATCATTATTAGATCAATATCAATATCAATAACAAAATCAAGATTGAAGGCCAAGTTTACAAACAAGATCAAAATCGAGTTTACGATTAAGATTAAAAAGAAGATAAAGATGAATATCATATGATGAAAATTGAAATCATGATTAAAATCAAGATCAACATCATGATCATGAACAAAATCAATATTAAATTAAGTTGCAAAATGATAAACATCAACTATGGATCATAATCAAGATCAACATCCTCATCATTAAAAGATCAAGATAAATATAAATATTAATATCAAGATTGATAATCAATATTACCACAGAGATCAAAATCGAGTTTAAGATGAATATTAGGAGCAAGATAAAGATGAAGATTTTAAGATTAAAACTGAAATATGAGATCAAAACTGAGATCAAAACAAAGATGAAGATAATTATCAAGAATAAGATCAATGTTGTAATTAAGAATGAGAATAAGATTAAAAACAATTAAAGATCATAATCGAGTTCAAAATTTTCATCATTATTAGATCAATATCAATATCAATAACAAAATCAAGATTGAAGGCCAAGTTTACAAACAAGATCAAAATCGAGTTTACGATTAAGATTAAAAAGAAGATAAAGATGAATATCATATGATGAAAATTGAAATCATGATTAAAATCAAGATCAACATCATGATCATGAACAAAATCAATATTAAATTAAGTTGCGAAATGATAAACATCAACTATGGATCATAATCAAGATCAACATCCTCATCATTAAAAGATCAAGATAAATATAAATATTAATATCAAGATTGATAATCAATATTACCACAGAAATCAAAATCGAGTTTAAGATGGATATTAGGAGCAAGATAAAGATGAAGATTTTAAGATTAAAACTGAAATATGAGATCAAAACTGAGATCAAAATAAAGATGAAGATAATTATCAAGAATAAGATCAATGTTGTAATTAAGAATGAGAATAAGATTAAAAACAATTAAAGATCATAATCGAGTTCAAAATTTTCATCATTATTAGATCAATATCAATATCAATAACAAAATCAAGATTGAAGGCCAAGTTTACAAACAAGATCAAAATCGAGTTTACGATTAAGATTAAAATGAAGATAAAGATGAATATCATAAGATGAAAATTGAAATCATGATTAAAATCAAGATCAACTTCATGATCATTAACAAAATCAATATTAAATTAAGTTGCAAAATGATAAACATCAACTATGGATCATAATCAAGATCAACATCCTCATCATTAAAAGATCAAGATAAATATAAATATTAATATCAAGATTGATAATCAATATTACCACAGAGATCAAAATCGAGTTTAAGATGAATATTAGGAGCAAGATAAAGATGATGATTATAAGATAAAAACTAAAATCTGAGATCGAAACTGAGATCAAAATGAAGATGAAGATAATTATCAAGATTAAGATCAATGTTGTAATTAAGAATAAGAATAAGATTAATAACAATTAAAGATCATAATCGAGTTTAAAATTTTCATCATTATTAGATCAATATCAATATCAATAACAAAATCAAGATTGAAGGCCAAGTTTACAAAAAAGATCAAAATCGGGTTTACGATTAAGATTAAAAGGAAGATAAAGATGAATATCATAAGATGAAAATTGAAATCATGATTAAAATCAAGATCAACGTCATGATCATTAACAAAATCAATATTAAATTAAGTTGCAAAATGATAAACATCAACTATGGATCATAATCAAGATCAACATCCTCATCATTAAAAGATCACGATAAATATAAATATTTATATCAAGATTGAAAATCAATATTACCACAGAGATCAAAATCGAGTTTAAGATGAATATTAGGAGCAAGATAAAGATGAAGATTATAAGATTAAAACTGAAATATGAGATCAAAACTGAGATCAAAATGAAGATGAAGATAATTATCAAGAATAAGATCAATGTTGTAATTAAGAATGAGAATAAGATTAAAAACAATTAAAAATCATAATCGAGTTCAAAATTTTCATCATTATTAGATTAATATCAATATCAATAACAAAATCAAGATTGAAGGCCAAGTTTACAAACAAGATCAAAATCGAGTTTACGATTAAGATTAAAAAGAAGATAAAGATGAATATCATATGATGAAAATTGAAATCATGATTAAAATCAAGATCAACATCATGATCATGAACAAAATCAATATTAAATTAAGTTGCAAAATGATAAACATCAACTATGGATCATAATCAAGATCAACATCCTCATCATTAAAAGATCAAGATAAATATAAATATTAATATCAAGATTGATAATCAATATTACCACAGAGATCAAAATCGAGTTTAAGATGAATATTAGGAGCAAGATAAAGATGATGATTATAAGATAAAAACTAAAATCTGAGATCGAAACTGAGATCAAAATGAAGATGAAGATAATTATCAAGATTAAGATCAATGTTGTAATTAAGAATAAGAATAAGATTAATAACAATTAAAGATCATAATCGAGTTTAAAATTTTCATCATTATTAGATCAATATCAATATCAATAACAAAATCAAGATAGAAGGCCAAGTTTACAAACAAGATCAAAATCGAGTTTACGATTAAGATTAAAAAGAAGATAAAGATGAATATCATAAGATGAAAATTGAAATCAAGATTAAAATCAAGATCAACATCATGATCATGAACAAAATCAATATTAAATTAAGTTGCAAAATGATAAACATCAACTATGGATCATAATCAAGATCAACATCCTCATCATTAAAAGATCAAGATAAATATAAATATTAATATCAAGATTGATAATCAATATTACCACAGAGATCAAAATCGAGTTTAAGATGAATATTAGGAGCAAGATAAAGATGATGATTATAAGATAAAAACTAAAATCTGAGATCAAAATGAAGATGAAGATAATTATCAAGATTAAGATCAATGTTGTAATTAAGAATAAGAATAAGATTAATAACAATTAAAGATCATAATCGAGTTTAAAATTTTCATCATTATTAGATCAATATCAATATCAATAACAAAATCAAGATTGAAGGCCAAGTTTACAAACAAGATCAAAATCGGGTTTACGATTAAGATTAAAAGGAAGATAAAGATGAATATCATAAGATGAAAATTGAAATCATGATTAAAATCAAGATCAACGTCATGATCATTAACAAAATCAATATTAAATTAAGTTGCAAAATGATAAACATCAACTATGGATCATAATCAAGATCAACATCCTCATCATTAAAAGATCACGATAAATATAAATATTTATATCAAGATTGAAAATCAATATTACCACAGAGATCAAAATCGAGTTTAAGATGAATATTAGGAGCAAGATAAAGATGAAGATTATAAGATTAAAACTGAAATATGAGATCAAAACTGAGATCAAAATGAAGATGAAGATAATTATCAAGAATAAGATCAATGTTGTAATTAAGAATGAGAATAAGATTAAAAACAATTAAAAATCATAATCGAGTTCAAAATTTTCATCATTATTAGATCAATATCAATATCAATAACAAAATCAAGATTGAAGGCCAAGTTTACAAACAAGATCAAAATCGAGTTTACGATTAAGATTAAAAAGAAGATAAAGATGAATATCATATGATGAAAATTGAAATCATGATTAAAATCAAGATCAACATCATGATCATGAACAAAATCAATATTAAATTAAGTTGCAAAATGATAAACATCAACTATGGATCATAATCAAGATCAACATCCTCATCATTAAAAGATCAAGATAAATATAAATATTAATATCAAGATTGATAATCAATATTACCACAGAGATCAAAATCGAGTTTAAGATGAATATTAGGAGCAAGATAAAGATGATGATTATAAGATAAAAACTAAAATCTGAGATCGAAACTGAGATCAAAATGAAGATGAAGATAATTATCAAGATTAAGATCAATGTTGTAATTAAGAATAAGAATAAGATTAATAACAATTAAAGATCATAATCGAGTTTAAAATTTTCATCATTATTAGATCAATATCAATATCAATAACAAAATCAAGATAGAAGGCCAAGTTTACAAACAAGATCAAAATCGAGTTTACGATTAAGATTAAAAAGAAGATAAAGATGAATATCATAAGATGAAAATTGAAATCAAGATTAAAATCAAGATCAACATCATGATCATGAACAAAATCAATATTAAATTAAGTTGCAAAATGATAAACATCAACTATGGATCATAATCAAGATCAACATCCTCATCATTAAAAGATCAAGATAAATATAAATATTAATATCAAGATTGATAATCAATATTACCACAGAGATCAAAATCGAGTTTAAGATGAATATTAGGAGCAAGATAAAGATGATGATTATAAGATAAAAACTAAAATCTGAGATCAAAATGAAGATGAAGATAATTATCAAGATTAAGATCAATGTTGTAATTAAGAATAAGAATAAGATTAATAACAATTAAAGATCATAATCGAGTTTAAAATTTTCATCATTATTAGATCAATATCAATATCAATAACAAAATCAAGATTGAAGGCCAAGTTTACAAACAAGATCAAAATCGGGTTTACGATTAAGATTAAAAGGAAGATAAAGATGAATATCATAAGATGAAAATTGAAATCATGATTAAAATCAAGATCAACGTCATGATCATTAACAAAATCAATATTAAATTAAGTTGCAAAATGATAAACATCAACTATGGATCATAATCAAGATCAACATCCTCATCATTAAAAGATCACGATAAATATAAATATTTATATCAAGATTGAAAATCAATATTACCACAGAGATCAAAATCGAGTTTAAGATGAATATTAGGAGCAAGATAAAGATGAAGATTATAAGATTAAAACTGAAATATGAGATCAAAACTGAGATCAAAATGAAGATGAAGATAATTATCAAGAATAAGATCAATGTTGTAATTAAGAATGAGAATAAGATTAAAAACAATTAAAAATCATAATCGAGTTCAAAATTTTCATCATTATTAGATCAATATCAATATCAATAACAAAATCAAGATTGAAGGCCAAGTTTACAAACAAGATCAAAATCGAGTTTACGATTAAGATTAAAAAGAAGATAAAGATGAATATCATATGATGAAAATTGAAATCATGATTAAAATCAAGATCAACATCATGATCATGAACAAAATCAATATTAAATTAAGTTGCAAAATGATAAACATCAACTATGGATCATAATCAAGATCAACATCCTCATCATTAAAAGATCAAGATAAATATAAATATTAATATCAAGATTGATAATCAATATTACCACTGAGATCAAAATCGAGTTTAAGATGAATATTAGGAGCAAGATAAAGATGATGATTATAAGATAAAAACTAAAATCTGAGATCGAAACTGAGATCAAAATGAAGATGAAGATAATTATGAAGATTAAGATCAATGTTGTAATTAAGAATTAGAATAAGATTAATAACAATTAAAGATCATAATCGAGTTTAAAAATTTTCCTCATTATTAGATCAATATCAATATCAATAACAATATCAAGATTGAAGGCCAAGTTTACAAACAAGATCAAAATCGAGTTTACGATTAAGATTAAAATGAAGATAAAGATGAATATCATAAGATGAAAATTGAAATCATGATTAAAATCAAGATCAACTTCATGATCATTAACAAAATCAATATTAAATTAAGTTGCAAAATGATAAACATCAACTATGGATCATAATCAAGATCAACATCCTCATCATTAAAAGATCAAGATAAATATAAATATTAATATCAAGATTGATAATCAATATTACCACAGAGAACAAAATCGAGTTTAAGATGAATATTAGGAGCAAGATAAAGATGATGATTATAAGATAAAAACTAAAATCTGAGATCGAAACTGAGATCAAAATGAAGATGAAGATAATTATCAAGATTAAGATCAAAGTTGTAATTAAGAATTAGAATATGATTAATAACAATTAAAGATCATAATCGAGTTTAAAAATTTTCATCATTATTAGATCAATATCAATATCAATAACAAAATCAAGATTGAAGGCCAAGCTTACAAACAAGATCAAAATCGAGTTTACGATTAAGATTAAAAAGAAGATAAAGATGAATATCATAAGATGAAAATTGAAATCATGATTAAAATCAAGATCAACATCATGATCATGAACAAAATCAATATTAAATTAAGTTGCAAAATGATAAACATCAACTATGGATCATAATCAAGATCAACATCCTCATCATTAAAAGATCTCGATAAATATAAATATTTATATCAGGATTGAAAATCAATATTACCACAGAGATCAAAATCGAGTTTAAGATGAATATTAGGAGCAAGATAAAGATGAAGATTATTAGATTAAAACTGAAATATGAGATCAAAACTGAGATCAAAATGAAGATGAAGATAATTATCAAGAATAAGATCAATGTTGTAATTAAGAATGAGAATAAGATTAAAAACAATTAAAGATCATAATCGAGTTCAAAATTTTCATCATTATTAGATCAATATCAATATCAATAACAAAATCAAGATTGAAGGCCAAGTTTACAAACAAGATCAAAATCGAGTTTACGATTAAGATTAAAAAGAAGATAAAGATGAATATCATATGATGAAAATTGAAATCATGATTAAAATCAAGATCAACATCATGATCATGAACAAAATCAATATTAAATTAAGTTGCAAAATGATAAACATCAACTATGGATCATAATCAAGATCAACATCCTCATCATTAAAAGATCAAGATAAATATAAATATTAATATCCAGATTGATAATCAATATTACCACAGAGATCAAAATCGAGTTTAAGATGAATATTAGGAGCAAGATAAAGATGAAGATTTTAAGATTAAAACTGAAATATGAGATCAAAACTGAGATAAAAAAAAAGATGAAGATAATTATCAAGAATAAGATCAATGTTGTAATTAAGAATGAGAATAAGATTAAAAACAATTAAAGATCATAATCGAGTTCAAAATTTTCATCATTATTAGATCAATATCAATATCAATAACAAAATCAAGATTGAAGGCCAAGTTTACAAACAAGATCAAAATCGAGTTTACGATTAAGATTAAAAAGAAGATAAAGATGAATATCATATGATGAAAATTGAAATCATGATTAAAATCAAGATCAACATCATGATCATGAACAAAATCAATATTAAATTAAGTTGCAAAATGATAAACATCAACTATGGATCATAATCAAGATCAACATCCTCATCATTAAAAGATCAAGATAAATATAAATATTAATATCAAGATTGATAATCAATATTACCACAGAGATCAAAATCGAGTTTAAGATGAATATTAGGAGCAAGATAAAGATGAAGATTTTAAGATTAAAACTGAAATATGAGATCAAAACTGAGATCAAAACAAAGATGAAGATAATTATCAAGAATAAGATCAATGTTGTAATTAAGAATGAGAATAAGATTAAAAACAATTAAAGATCATAATCGAGTTCAAAATTTTCATCATTATTAGATCAATATCAATATCAATAACAAAATCAAGATTGAAGGCCAAGTTTACAAACAAGATCAAAATCGAGTTTACGATTAAGATTAAAAAGAAGATAAAGATGAATATCATATGATGAAAATTGAAATCATGATTAAAATCAAGATCAACATCATGATCATGAACAAAATCAATATTAAATTAAGTTGCGAAATGATAAACATCAACTATGGATCATAATCAAGATCAACATCCTCATCATTAAAAGATCAAGATAAATATAAATATTAATATCAAGATTGATAATCAATATTACCACAGAAATCAAAATCGAGTTTAAGATGAATATTAGGAGCAAGATAAAGATGAAGATTTTAAGATTAAAACTGAAATATGAGATCAAAACTGAGATCAAAATAAAGATGAAGATAATTATCAAGAATAAGATCAATGTTGTAATTAAGAATGAGAATAAGATTAAAAACAATTAAAGATCATAATCGAGTTCAAAATTTTCATCATTATTAGATCAATATCAATATCAATAACAAAATCAAGATTGAAGGCCAAGTTTACAAACAAGATCAAAATCGAGTTTACGATTAAGATTAAAATGAAGATAAAGATGAATATCATAAGATGAAAATTGAAATCATGATTAAAATCAAGATCAACTTCATGATCATTAACAAAATCAATATTAAATTAAGTTGCAAAATGATAAACATCAACTATGGATCATAATCAAGATCAACATCCTCATCATTAAAAGATCAAGATAAATATAAATATTAATATCAAGATTGATAATCAATATTACCACAGAGAACAAAATCGAGTTTAAGATGAATATTAGGAGCAAGATAAAGATGATGATTATAAGATAAAAACTAAAATCTGAGATCGAAACTGAGATCAAAATGAAGATGAAGATAATTATCAAGATTAAGATCAAAGTTGTAATTAAGAATTAGAATATGATTAATAACAATTAAAGATCATAATCGAGTTTAAAAATTTTCATCATTATTAGATCAATATCAATATCAATAACAAAATCAAGATTGAAGGCCAAGCTTACAAACAAGATCAAAATCGAGTTTACGATTAAGATTAAAAAGAAGATAAAGATGAATATCATAAGATGAAAATTGAAATCATGATTAAAATCAAGATCAACATCATGATCATGAACAAAATCAATATTAAATTAAGTTGCAAAATGATAAACATCAACTATGGATCATAATCAAGATCAACATCCTCATCATTAAAAGATCTCGATAAATATAAATATTTATATCAGGATTGAAAATCAATATTACCACAGAGATCAAAATCGAGTTTAAGATGAATATTAGGAGCAAGATAAAGATGAAGATTATTAGATTAAAACTGAAATATGAGATCAAAACTGAGATCAAAATGAAGATGAAGATAATTATCAAGAATAAGATCAATGTTGTAATTAAGAATGAGAATAAGATTAAAAACAATTAAAGATCATAATCGAGTTCAAAATTTTCATCATTATTAGATCAATATCAATATCAATAACAAAATCAAGATTGAAGGCCAAGTTTACAAACAAGATCAAAATCGAGTTTACGATTAAGATTAAAAAGAAGATAAAGATGAATATCATATGATGAAAATTGAAATCATGATTAAAATCAAGATCAACATCATGATCATGAACAAAATCAATATTAAATTAAGTTGCAAAATGATAAACATCAACTATGGATCATAATCAAGATCAACATCCTCATCATTAAAAGATCAAGATAAATATAAATATTAATATCCAGATTGATAATCAATATTACCACAGAGATCAAAATCGAGTTTAAGATGAATATTAGGAGCAAGATAAAGATGAAGATTTTAAGATTAAAACTGAAATATGAGATCAAAACTGAGATAAAAAAAAAGATGAAGATAATTATCAAGAATAAGATCAATGTTGTAATTAAGAATGAGAATAAGATTAAAAACAATTAAAGATCATAATCGAGTTCAAAATTTTCATCATTATTAGATCAATATCAATATCAATAACAAAATCAAGATTGAAGGCCAAGTTTACAAACAAGATCAAAATCGAGTTTACGATTAAGATTAAAAAGAAGATAAAGATGAATATCATATGATGAAAATTGAAATCATGATTAAAATCAAGATCAACATCATGATCATGAACAAAATCAATATTAAATTAAGTTGCAAAATGATAAACATCAACTATGGATCATAATCAAGATCAACATCCTCATCATTAAAAGATCAAGATAAATATAAATATTAATATCAAGATTGATAATCAATATTACCACAGAGATCAAAATCGAGTTTAAGATGAATATTAGGAGCAAGATAAAGATGAAGATTTTAAGATTAAAACTGAAATATGAGATCAAAACTGAGATCAAAACAAAGATGAAGATAATTATCAAGAATAAGATCAATGTTGTAATTAAGAATGAGAATAAGATTAAAAACAATTAAAGATCATAATCGAGTTCAAAATTTTCATCATTATTAGATCAATATCAATATCAATAACAAAATCAAGATTGAAGGCCAAGTTTACAAACAAGATCAAAATCGAGTTTACGATTAAGATTAAAAAGAAGATAAAGATGAATATCATATGATGAAAATTGAAATCATGATTAAAATCAAGATCAACATCATGATCATGAACAAAATCAATATTAAATTAAGTTGCGAAATGATAAACATCAACTATGGATCATAATCAAGATCAACATCCTCATCATTAAAAGATCAAGATAAATATAAATATTAATATCAAGATTGATAATCAATATTACCACAGAAATCAAAATCGAGTTTAAGATGAATATTAGGAGCAAGATAAAGATGAAGATTTTAAGATTAAAACTGAAATATGAGATCAAAACTGAGATCAAAATAAAGATGAAGATAATTATCAAGAATAAGATCAATGTTGTAATTAAGAATGAGAATAAGATTAAAAACAATTAAAGATCATAATCGAGTTCAAAATTTTCATCATTATTAGATCAATATCAATATCAATAACAAAATCAAGATTGAAGGCCAAGTTTACAAACAAGATCAAAATCGAGTTTACGATTAAGATTAAAATGAAGATAAAGATGAATATCATAAGATGAAAATTGAAATCATGATTAAAATCAAGATCAACTTCATGATCATTAACAAAATCAATATTAAATTAAGTTGCAAAATGATAAACATCAACTATGGATCATAATCAAGATCAACATCCTCATCATTAAAAGATCAAGATAAATATAAATATTAATATCAAGATTGATAATCAATATTACCACAGAGAACAAAATCGAGTTTAAGATGAATATTAGGAGCAAGATAAAGATGATGATTATAAGATAAAAACTAAAATCTGAGATCGAAACTGAGATCAAAATGAAGATGAAGATAATTATCAAGATTAAGATCAAAGTTGTAATTAAGAATTAGAATATGATTAATAACAATTAAAGATCATAATCGAGTTTAAAAATTTTCATCATTATTAGATCAATATCAATATCAATAACAAAATCAAGATTGAAGGCCAAGCTTACAAACAAGATCAAAATCGAGTTTACGATTAAGATTAAAAAGAAGATAAAGATGAATATCATAAGATGAAAATTGAAATCATGATTAAAATCAAGATCAACATCATGATCATGAACAAAATCAATATTAAATTAAGTTGCAAAATGATAAACATCAACTATGGATCATAATCAAGATCAACATCCTCATCATTAAAAGATCACGATAAATATAAATATTTATATCAAGATTGAAAATCAATATTACCACAGAGATCAAAATCGAGTTTAAGATGAATATTAGGAGCAAGATAAAGATGAAGATTATAAGATTAAAACTGAAATATGAGATAAAAACTGAGATCAAAATGAAGATGAAGATAATTATCAAGAATAAGATCAATGTTGTAATTAAGAATGAGAATAAGATTAAAAACAATTAAAGATCATAATCGAGTTCAAAATTTTCATCATTATTAGATCAATATCAATATCAATAACAAAATCAAGATTGAAGGCCAAGTTTACAAACAAGATCAAAATCGAGTTTACGATTAAGATTAAAAAGAAGATAAAGATGAATATCATAAGATGAAAATTGAAATCATGATTAAAATCAAGATCAACATCATGATCATGAACAAAATCAATATTAAATTAAGTTGTAAAATGATAAACATTAACTATGGATCATAATCAAGATCAACATCCTCATCATTAAAAGATCAAGATAAATATAAATATTAATAATATCCAGATTGATAATCAATATTACCACAGAGATGAAAAATCGAGTTTAAGATGAATATTAGGAGCAAGATAATGATGAAGATTTTAAGATTAAAACTGAAATATGAGATCAAAACTGAGATCAATAAAAAGATGAAGATAATTATCAAGAATAAGATCAATGTTGTAATTAAGAATGAGAATAAGATTAAAAACAATTAAAAATCAAAATCGAGTTCAAAATTTTCATCATTATTAGATCAATATCAATATCAATAACAAAATCAAGATTGAAGGCCAAGTTTACAAACAAGATCAAAATCGAGTTTACGATTAAGATTAAAAAGAAGATAAAGATGAATATCATATGATGAAAATTGAAATCATGATTAAAATCAAGATCAACATCATGATCATGAACAAAATCAATATTAAATTAAGTAGCAAAATGATAAACATCAACTATGGATCATAATCAAGATCAACATCCTCATCATTAAAAGATCAAGATAAATATAAATATTAATATCAAGATTGATAATCAATATTACCACAGAGATCAAAATCGAGTTTAAGATGAATATTAGGAGCAAGATAAAGATGATGATTATAAGATAAAAACTAAAATCTGAGATCGAAACTGAGATCAAAATGAAGATGAAGATAATTATCAAGATTAAGATCAATGTTGTAATTAAGAATAAGAATAAGATTAATAACAATTAAAGATCATAATCGAGTTTAAAATTTTCATCATTATTAGATCAATATCAATATCAATAACAAAATCAAGATAGAAGGCCAAGTTTACAAACAAGATCAAAATCGAGTTTACGATTAAGATTAAAAAGAAGATAAAGATGAATATCATAAGATGAAAATTGAAATCAAGATTAAAATCAAGATCAACATCATGATCATGAACAAAATCAATATTAAATTAAGTTGCAAAATGATAAACATCAACTATGGATCATAATCAAGATCAACATCCTCATCATTAAAAGATCAAGATAAATATAAATATTAATATCAAGATTGATAATCAATATTACCACAGAGATCAAAATCGAGTTTAAGATGAATATTAGGAGCAAGATAAAGATGATGATTATAAGATAAAAACTAAAATCTGAGATCGAAACTGAGATCAAAATGAAGATGAAGATAATTATCAAGATTAAGATCAATGTTGTAATTAAGAATAAGAATAAGATTAATAACAATTAAAGATCATAATCGAGTTTAAAATTTTCATCATTATTAGATCAATATCAATATCAATAACAAAATCAAGATTGAAGGCCAAGTTTACAAACAAGATCAAAATCGGGTTTACGATTAAGATTAAAAGGAAGATAAAGATGAATATCATAAGATGAAAATTGAAATCATGATTAAAATCAAGATCAACGTCATGATCATTAACAAAATCAATATTAAATTAAGTTGCAAAATGATAAACATCAACTATGGATCATAATCAAGATCAACATCCTCATCATTAAAAGATCACGATAAATATAAATATTTATATCAAGATTGAAAATCAATATTACCACAGAGATCAAAATCGAGTTTAAGATGAATATTAGGAGCAAGATAAAGATGAAGATTATAAGATTAAAACTGAAATATGAGATCAAAACTGAGATCAAAATGAAGATGAAGATAATTATCAAGAATAAGATCAATGTTGTAATTAAGAATGAGAATAAGATTAAAAACAATTAAAAATCATAATCGAGTTCAAAATTTTCATCATTATTAGATCAATATCAATATCAATAACAAAATCAAGATTGAAGGCCAAGTTTACAAACAAGATCAAAATCGAGTTTACGATTAAGATTAAAAAGAAGATAAAGATGAATATCATATGATGAAAATTGAAATCATGATTAAAATCAAGATCAACATCATGATCATGAACAAAATCAATATTAAATTAAGTTGCAAAATGATAAACATTAACTATGGATCATAATCAAGATCAACATCCTCATCATTAAATGATCAAGATAAATATAAATATTAATATCCAGATTGAAAATCAATATTACCAGAGAGATGAAAAATCGAGTTTAAGATGAATATTAGGAGCAAGATAAAGATGAAGATTTTAAGATTAAAACTGAAATATGAGATCAAAACTGAGATCAATAAAAAGATGAAGATAATTATCAAGAATAAGATCAATGTTGTAATTAAGAATGAGAATAAGATTAAAAACAATTAAAAATCATAATAGAGTTCAAAATTTTCATCATTATTAGATCAATATCAATATCAATAACAAAATCAAGATTGAAGGCCAAGTTTACAAACAAGATCAAAATCGAGTTTACGATTAAGATTAAAAAGAAGATAAAGATGAATATCATATGATGAAAATTGAAATCATGATTAAAATCAAGATCAACATCATGATCATGAACAAAATCAATATTAAATTAAGTTGCAAAATGATAAACATCAACTATGGATCATAATCAAGATCAACATCCTCATCATTAAAAGATCAAGATAAATATAAATATTAATATCAAGATTGATAATCAATATTACCACAGAGATCAAAATCGAGTTTAAGATGAATATTAGGAGCAAGATAAAGATGATGATTATAAGATAAAAACTAAAATCTGAGATCGAAACTGAGATCAAAATGAAGATGAAGAAAATTATCAAGATTAAGATCAATGTTGTAATTAAGAATAAGAATAAGATTAATAACAATTAAAGATCATAATCGAGTTTAAAATTTTCATCATTATTAGATCAATATCAATATCAATAACAAAATCAAGATAGAAGGCCAAGTTTACAAACAAGATCAAAATCGAGTTTACGATTAAGATTAAAAAGAAGATAAAGATGAATATCATAAGATGAAAATTGAAATCATGATTAAAATCAAGATCAACATCATGATCATGAACAAAATCAATATTAAATTAAGTTGCAAAATGATAAACATCAACTATGGATCATAATCAAGATCAACATCCTCATCATTAAAAGATCAAGATAAATATAAATATTAATATCAAGATTGATAATCAATATTACCACAGAGATCAAAATCGAGTTTAAGATGAATATTAGGAGCAAGATAAAGATGATGATTATAAGATAAAAACTAAAATCTGAGATCGAAACTGAGATCAAAATGAAGATGAAGATAATTATCAAGATTAAGATCAATGTTGTAATTAAGAATAAGAATAAGATTAATAAAAATTAAAGATCATAATCGAGTTTAAAATTTTCATCATTATTAGATCAATATCAATATCAATAACAAAATCAAGATTGAAGGCCAAGTTTACAAACAAGATCAAAATCGGGTTTACGATTAAGATTAAAAGGAAGATAAAGATGAATATCATAAGATGAAAATTGAAATCATGATTAAAATCAAGATCAACGTCATGATCATTAACAAAATCAATATTAAATTAAGTTGCAAAATGATAAACATCAACTATGGATCATAATCAAGATCAACATCCTCATCATTAAAAGATCACGATAAATATAAATATTTATATCAAGATTGAAAATCAATATTACCACAGAGATCAAAATCGAGTTTAAGATGAATATTAGGAGCAAGATAAAGATGAAGATTATAAGATTAAAACTGAAATATGAGATCAAAACTGAGATCAAAATGAAGATGAAGATAATTATCAAGAATAAGATCAATGTTGTAATTAAGAATGAGAATAAGATTAAAAACAATTAAAAATCATAATCGAGTTCAAAATTTTCATCATTATTAGATCAATATCAATATCAATAACAAAATCAAGATTGAAGGCCAAGTTTACAAACAAGATCAAAATCGAGTTTACGATTAAGATTAAAAAGAAGATAAAGATGAATATCATAAGATGAAAATTGAAATCATGATTAAAATCAAGATCAACATCATGATCATGAACAAAATCAATATTAAATTAAGTTGCAAAATGATAAACATTAACTATGGATCATAATCAAGATCAACATCCTCATCATTAAAAGATCAAGATAAATATAAATATTAATATCCAGATTGATAATCAATATTACCACAGAGATGAAAAATCGAGTTTAAGATGAATATTAGGAGCAAGATAAAGATGAAGATTTTAAGATTAAAACTGAAATATGAGATCAAAACTGAGATCAATAAAAAGATGAAGATAATTATCAAGAATAAGATCAATGTTGTAATTAAGAATGAGAATAAGATTAAAAACAATTAAAAATCATAATCGAGTTCAAAATTTTCATCATTATTAGATCAATATCAATATCAATAACAAAATCAAGATTGAAGGCCAAGTTTACAAACAAGATCAAAATCGAGTTTACGATTAAGATTAAAAAGAAGATAAAGATGAATATCATATGATGAAAATTGAAATCATGATTAAAATCAAGATCAACATCATGATCATGAACAAAATCAATATTAAATTAAGTTGCAAAATGATAAACATCAACTATGGATCATAATCAAGATCAACATCCTCATCATTAAAAGATCAAGATAAATATAAATATTAATATCAAGATTGATAATCAATATTACCACAGAGATCAAAATCGAGTTTAAGATGAATATTAGGAGCAAGATAAAGATGAAGATTATAAGATTAAAACTGAAATATGAGATCAAAACTGAGATCAAAATGAAGATGAAGATAATTATCAAGAATAAGATCAATGTTGTAATTAAGAATGAGAATAAGATTAAAAACAATTAAAAATCATAATCGAGTTCAAAATTTTCATCATTATTAGATCAATATCAATATCAATAACAAAATCAAGATTGAAGGCCAAGTTTACAAACAAGATCAAAATCGAGTTTACGATTAAGATTAAAAAGAAGATAAAGATGAATATCATATGATGAAAATTGAAATCATGATTAAAATCAAGATCAACATCATGATCATGAACAAAATCAATATTAAATTAAGTTGCAAAATGATAAACATTAACTATGGATCATAATCAAGATCAACATCCTCATCATTAAAAGATCAAGATAAATATTAATATTAATATCCAGATTGATAATCAATATTACCAGAGAGATGAAAAATCGAGTTTAAGATGAATATTAGGAGCAAGATAAAGATGAAGATTTTAAGATTAAAACTGAAATATGAGATCAAAACTGAGATCAATAAAAAGATGAAGATAATTATCAAGAATAAGATCAATGTTGTAATTAAGAATGAGAATAAGATTAAAAACAATTAAAAATCATAATAGAGTTCAAAATTTTCATCATTATTAGATCAATATCAATATCAATAACAAAATCAAGATTGAAGGCCAAGTTTACAAACAAGATCAAAATCGAGTTTACGATTAAGATTAAAAAGAAGATAAAGATGAATATCATATGATGAAAATTGAAATCATGATTAAAATCAAGATCAACATCATGATCATGAACAAAATCAATATTAAATTAAGTTGCAAAATGATAAACATCAACTATGGATCATAATCAAGATCAACATCCTCATCATTAAAAGATCAAGATAAATATAAATATTAATATCAAGATTGATAATCAATATTACCACAGAGATCAAAATCGAGTTTAAGATGAATATTAGGAGCAAGATAAAGATGATGATTATAAGATAAAAACTAAAATCTGAGATCGAAACTGAGATCAAAATGAAGATGAAGATAATTATCAAGATTAAGATCAATGTTGTAATTAAGAATAAGAATAAGATTAATAACAATTAAAGATCATAATCGAGTTTAAAATTTTCATCATTATTAGATCAATATCAATATCAATAACAAAATCAAGATAGAAGGCCAAGTTTACAAACAAGATCAAAATCGAGTTTACGATTAAGATTAAAAAGAAGATAAAGATGAATATCATAAGATGAAAATTGAAATCATGATTAAAATCAAGATCAACATCATGATCATGAACAAAATCAATATTAAATTAAGTTGCAAAATGATAAACATCAACTATGGATCATAATCAAGATCAACATCCTCATCATTAAAAGATCAAGATAAATATAAATATTAATATCAAGATTGATAATCAATATTACCACAGAGATCAAAATCGAGTTTAAGATGAATATTAGGAGCAAGATAAAGATGATGATTATAAGATAAAAACTAAAATCTGAGATCGAAACTGAGATCAAAATGAAGATGAAGATAATTATCAAGATTAAGATCAATGTTGTAATTAAGAATAAGAATAAGATTAATAACAATTAAAGATCATAATCGAGTTTAAAATTTTCATCATTATTAGATCAATATCAATATCAATAACAAAATCAAGATTGAAGGCCAAGTTTACAAACAAGATCAAAATCGGGTTTACGATTAAGATTAAAAGGAAGATAAAGATGAATATCATAAGATGAAAATTGAAATCATGATTAAAATCAAGATCAACGTCATGATCATTAACAAAATCAATATTAAATTAAGTTGCAAAATGATAAACATCAACTATGGATCATAATCAAGATCAACATCCTCATCATTAAAAGATCACGATAAATATAAATATTTATATCAAGATTGAAAATCAATATTACCACAGAGATCAAAATCGAGTTTAAGATGAATATTAGGAGCAAGATAAAGATGAAGATTATAAGATTAAAACTGAAATATGAGATCAAAACTGAGATCAAAATGAAGATGAAGATAATTATCAAGAATAAGATCAATGTTGTAATTAAGAATGAGAATAAGATTAAAAACAATTAAAAATCATAATCGAGTTCAAAATTTTCATCATTATTAGATCAATATCAATATCAATAACAAAATCAAGATTGAAGGCCAAGTTTACAAACAAGATCAAAATCGAGTTTACGATTAAGATTAAAAAGAAGATAAAGATGAATATCATAAGATGAAAATTGAAATCATGATTAAAATCAAGATCAACATCATGATCATGAACAAAATCAATATTAAATTAAGTTGCAAAATGATAAACATTAACTATGGATCATAATCAAGATCAACATCCTCATCATTAAAAGATCAAGATAAATATAAATATTAATATCCAGATTGATAATCAATATTACCACAGAGATGAAAAATCGAGTTTAAGATGAATATTAGGAGCAAGATAAAGATGAAGATTTTAAGATTAAAACTGAAATATGAGATCAAAACTGAGATCAATAAAAAGATGAAGATAATTATCAAGAATAAGATCAATGTTGTAATTAAGAATGAGAATAAGATTAAAAACAATTAAAAATCATAATCGAGTTCAAAATTTTCATCATTATTAGATCAATATCAATATCAATAACAAAATCAAGATTGAAGGCCAAGTTTACAAACAAGATCAAAATCGAGTTTACGATTAAGATTAAAAAGAAGATAAAGATGAATATCATATGATGAAAATTGAAATCATGATTAAAATCAAGATCAACATCATGATCATGAACAAAATCAATATTAAATTAAGTTGCAAAATGATAAACATCAACTATGGATCTTAATCAAGATCAACATCCTCATCATTAAAAGATCAAGATAAATATAAATATTAATATCAAGATTGATAATCAATATTACCACAGAGATCAAAATCGACTTTAAGATGAATATTAGGAGCAAGATAAAGATGAAGATTTTAAGATTAAAACTGAAATATGAGATCAAAACTGAGATCAAAATAAAGATGAAGATAATTATCAAGCATAAGATCAATGTTGTAATTAAGAATGAGAATAAGATTAATAACAATTAAAGATCATAATCGAGTTCAAAATTTTCATCATTATTAGATCAATATCAATATCAATAACAAAATCAAGATAGAAGGCCAAGTTTACAAACAAGATCAAAATCGAGTTTACGATTAAGATTAAAAAGAAGATAAAGATGAATATCATAAGATGAAAATTGAAATCATGATTAAAATCAAGATCAACATCATGATCATGAACAAAATCAATATTAAATTAAGTTGCAAAATGATAAACATCAACTATGGATCATAATCAAGATCAACATCCTCATCATTAAAAGATCAAGATAAATATAAATATTAATATCAAGATTGATAATCAATATTACCACAGAGATCAAAATCGAGTTTAAGATGAATATTAGGAGCAAGATAAAGATGATGATTATAAGATAAAAACTAAAATCTGAGATCGAAACTGAGATCAAAATGAAGATGAAGATAATTATCAAGATTAAGATCAATGTTGTAATTAAGAATAAGAATAAGATTAATAACAATTAAAGATCATAATCGAGTTTAAAATTTTCATCATTATTAGATCAATATCAATATCAATAACAAAATCAAGATTGAAGGCCAAGTTTACAAACAAGATCAAAATCGGGTTTACGATTAAGATTAAAAGGAAGATAAAGATGAATATCATAAGATGAAAATTGAAATCATGATTAAAATCAAGATCAACGTCATGATCATTAACAAAATCAATATTAAATTAAGTTGCAAAATGATAAACATCAACTATGGTTCATAATCAAGATCAACATCCTCATCATTAAAAGATCACGATAAATATAAATATAAATATCAAGATTGATAATCAATATTACCACAGAGATCAAAATCGAGTTTAAGATGAATATTAGGAGCAAGATAAAGATGATGATTATAAGATAAAAACTAAAATCTGAGATCGAAACTGAGATCAAAATGAAGATGAAGATAATTATCAAGATTAAGATCAATGTTGTAATTAAGAATTAGAATAAGATTAATAACAATTAAAGATCATAATCGAGTTTAAAATTTTCATCATTATTAGATCAATATCAATATCAATAACAAAATCAAGATTGAAGGCCAAGTTACAAACAAGATCAAAATAGAGTTTACGATTAAGATTAAAAAGAAGATAAAGATGAATATCATAAGATGAAAATTGAAATCATGATTAAAATCAAGATCAACATCATGATCATGAACAAAATCAATATTAAATTAAGTTGCAAAATGATAAACATCAACTATGGATCATAATCAAGATCAACATCCTAATCATTAAAAGATCAAGATAATTATAAATATTAATATCAAGATTGATAATCAATATTACCACAGAGATCAAAATCGAGTTTAAGATGAATATTAGGAGCAAGATAAAGATGATGATTATAAGATAAAAACTAAAATCTGAGATCGAAACTGAGATCAAAATGAAGATGAAGATAATTATCAAGATTAAGATCAATGTTGTAATTAAGAATTAGAATAAGATTAATAACAATTAAAGATCATAATCGAGTTTAAAAATTTTCATCATTATTAGATCAATATCAATATCAATAACAATATCAAGATTGAAGAACAAGTTTACAAACAAGATCAAAATCGAGTTTAAGATTGAGATTAAAAAGAAGATAAAGATGAATATCATAAGATGAAAATTGAAATCATGATTAAAATCAAAATCAACATCATGATCATGAACAAAATCAATATTAAATTAAGTTGTAAAATGATAAACATCAAATATGGATCATAATCAATATCAACATCCTCATCATTAAAAGATCACGATAAATATAAATATTTATATCAAGATTGAAAATCAATATTACCACAGAGATCAAAATCGAGTTTAAGATGAATATTAGGAGCAAGATAAAGATGAAGATTATAAGATTAAAACTGAAATATGAGATCAAAACTGAGATCAAAATGAAGATGAAGATAATTATCAAGAATAAGATCAATGTTGTAATTAAGAATGAGAATAAGATTAAAAACAATTAAAGATCATAATCGAGTTCAAAATTTTCATCATTATTAGATCAATATCAATATCAATAACAAAATCAAGATTGAAGGCCAAGTTTACAAACAAGATCAAAATCGAGTTTACGATTAAGATTAAAAAGAAGATAAAGATGAATATCATAAGATGAAAATTGAAATCATGATTAAAATCAAGATCAACATCATGATCATGAACAAAATCAATATTAAATTAAGTTGCAAAATGATAAACATTAACTATGGATCATAATCAAGATCAACATCCTCATCATTAAAAGATCAAGATAAATATAAATATTAATATCCAGATTGATAATCAATATTACCACAGAGATCAAAATCGAGTTTAAGATGAATATTAGGAGCAAGATAAAGATGATGATTATAAGATTAAAACTGAAATATGAGATAAAAACTGAGATCAAAATGAAGATGAAGATAATTATCAAGAATAAGATCAATGTTGTAATTAAGAATGAGAATAAGATTAAAAACAATTAAAGATCATAATCGAGTTCAAAATTTTCATCATTATTAGATCAATATCAATATCAATAACAAAATCAAGATTGAAGGCCAAGTTTACAAACAAGATCAAAATCGAGTTTACGATTAAGATTAAAAAGAAGATAAAGATGAATATCATAAGATGAAAATTGAAATCATGATTAAAATCAAGATCAACATCATGATCATGAACAAAATCAATATTAAATTAAGTTGCAAAATGATAAACATTAACTATGGATCATAATCAAGATCAACATCCTCATCATTAAAAGATCAAGATAAATATAAATATTAATATCCAGATTGATAATCAATATTACCACAGAGATGAAAAATCGAGTTTAAGATGAATATTAGGAGCAAGATAAAGATGAAGATTTTAAGATTAAAACTGAAATATGAGATCAAAACTGAGATCAATAAAAAGATGAAGATAATTATCAAGAATAAGATCAATGTTGTAATTAAGAATGAGAATAAGATTAAAAACAATTAAAAATCATAATCGAGTTCAAAATTTTCATCATTATTAGATCAATATCAATATCAATAACAAAATCAAGATTGAAGGCCAAGTTTACAAACAAGATCAAAATCGAGTTTACGATTAAGATTAAAAAGAAGATAAAGATGAATATCATATGATGAAAATTGAAATCATGATTAAAATCAAGATCAACATCATGATCATGAACAAAATCAATATTAAATTAAGTTGCAAAATGATAAACATCAACTATGGATCTTAATCAAGATCAACATCCTCATCATTAAAAGATCAAGATAAATATAAATATTAATATCAAGATTGATAATCAATATTACCACAGAGATCAAAATCGACTTTAAGATGAATATTAGGAGCAAGATAAAGATGAAGATTTTAAGATTAAAACTGAAATATGAGATCAAAACTGAGATCAATAAAAAGATGAAGATAATTATCAAGAATAAGATCAATGTTGTAATTAAGAATGAGAATAAGATTAATAACAATTAAAGATCATAATCGAGTTCAAAATTTTCATCATTATTAGATCAATATCAATATCAATAACAAAATCAAGATAGAAGGCCAAGTTTACAAACAAGATCAAAATCGAGTTTACGATTAAGATTAAAAAGAAGATAAAGATGAATATCATAAGATGAAAATTGAAATCATGATTAAAATCAAGATCAACATCATGATCATGAACAAAATCAATATTAAATTAAGTTGCAAAATGATAAACATCAACTATGGATCATAATCAAGATCAACATCCTCATCATTAAAAGATCAAGATAAATATAAATATTAATATCAAGATTGATAATCAATATTACCACAGAGATCAAAATCGAGTTTAAGATGAATATTAGGAGCAAGATAAAGATGATGATTATAAGATAAAAACTAAAATCTGAGATCGAAACTGAGATCAAAATGAAGATGAAGATAATTATCAAGATTAAGATCAATGTTGTAATTAAGAATAAGAATAAGATTAATAACAATTAAAGATCATAATCGAGTTTAAAATTTTCATCATTATTAGATCAATATCAATATCAATAACAAAATCAAGATTGAAGGCCAAGTTTACAAACAAGATCAAAATCGGGTTTACGATTAAGATTAAAAGGAAGATAAAGATGAATATCATAAGATGAAAATTGAAATCATGATTAAAATCAAGATCAACGTCATGATCATTAACAAAATCAATATTAAATTAAGTTGCAAAATGATAAACATCAACTATGGATCATAATCAAGATCAACATCCTCATCATTAAAAGATCACGATAAATATAAATATAAATATCAAGATTGATAATCAATATTACCACAGAGATCAAAATCGAGTTTAAGATGAATATTAGGAGCAAGATAAAGATGATGATTATAAGATAAAAACTAAAATCTGAGATCGAAACTGAGATCAAAATGAAGATGAAGATAATTATCAAGATTAAGATCAATGTTGTAATTAAGAATTAGAATAAGATTAATAACAATTAAAGATCATAATCGAGTTTAAAATTTTTATCATTATTAGATCAATATCAATATCAATAACAAAATCAAGATTGAAGGCCAAGTTACAAACAAGATCAAAATAGAGTTTACGATTAAGATTAAAAAGAAGATAAAGATGAATATCATAAGATGAAAATTGAAATCATGATTAAAATCAAGATCAACATCATGATCATGAACAAAATCAATATTAAATTAAGTTGCAAAATGATAAACATCAACTATGGATCATAATCAAGATCAACATCCTAATCATTAAAAGATCAAGATAATTATAAATATTAATATCAAGATTGATAATCAATATTACCACAGAGATCAAAATCGAGTTTAAGATGAATATTAGGAGCAAGATAAAGATGATGATTATAAGATAAAAACTAAAATCTGAGATCGAAACTGAGATCAAAATGAAGATGAAGATAATTATCAAGATTAAGATCAATGTTGTAATTAAGAATTAGAATAAGATTAATAACAATTAAAGATCATAATCGAGTTTAAAAATTTTCATCATTATTAGATCAATATCAATATCAATAACAATATCAAGATTGAAGACCAAGTTTACAAACAAGATCAAAATCGAGTTTAAGATTAAGATTAAAAAGAAGATAAAGATGAATATCATAAGATGAAAATTGAAATCATGATTAAAATCAAAATCAACATCATGATCATGAACAAAATCAATATTAAATTAAGTTGCAAAATGATAAACATCAAATATGGATCATAATCAAGATCAACATCCTCATCATTAAAAGATCTCGATAAATATAAATATTTATATCAGGATTGAAAATCAATATTACCACAGAGATCAAAATCGAGTTTAAGATGAATATTAGGAGCAAGATAAAGATGAAGATTATAAGATTAAAACTGAAATATGAGATCAAAACTGAGATCAAAATGAAGATGAAGATAATTATCAAGAATAAGATCAATGTTGAAATTAAGAATGAGAATAAGATTAAAAACAATTAAAGATCATAATCGAGTTCAAAATTTTCATCATTATTAGATCAATATCAATATCAATAACAAAATCAAGATTGAAGGCCAAGTTTACAAACAAGATCAAAATCGGGTTTACGATTAAGATTAAAAAGAAGATAAAGATGAATATCATAAGATGAAAATTGAAATCATGATTAAAATCAAGATCAACATCATGATCATGAACAAAATCAATATTAAATTAAGTTGCAAAATGATAAACATCAACTATGGATCATAATCAAGATCAACATCCTCATCATTAAAAGATCAAGATAAATATAAATATTAATATCAAGATTGATAATCAATATTACCACAGAGATCAAAATCGAGTTTAAGATGAATATTAGGAGCAAGATAAAGATGATGATTATAAGATAAAAACTAAAATCTGAGATCGAAACTGAGATCAAAATGAAGATGAATATAATTATCAAGATTAAGATCAATGTTGTAATTAAGAATAAGAATAAGATTAATAACAATTAAAGATCATAATCGAGTTTAAAATTTTCATCATTATTAGATCAATATCAATATCAATAACAAAATCAAGATTGAAGGCCAAGTTTACAAACAAGATCAAAATCGGGTTTACGATTAAGATTAAAAGGAAGATAAAGATGAATATCATAAGATGAAAATTGAAATCATGATTAAAATCAAGATCAACGTCATGATCATTAACAAAATCAATATTAAATTAAGTTGCAAAATGATAAACATCAACTATGGATCATAATCAAGATCAACATCCTCATCATTAAAAGATCACTATAAATATAAATATAAATATCAAGATTGATAATCAATATTACCACTGAGATCAAAATCGAGTTTAAGATGAATATTAGGAGCAAGATAAAGATGATGATTATAAGATAAAAACTAAAATCTGAGATCGAAACTGAGATCAAAATGAAGATGAAGATAATTATCAAGATTAAGATCAATGTTGTAATTAAGAATTAGAATAAGATTAATAACAATTAAAGATCATAATCGAGTTTAAAAATTTTCATCATTATTAGATCAATATCAATATCAATAACAATATCAAGATTGAAGGCCAAGTTTACAAACAAGATCAAAATCGAGTTTAAGATTGAGATTAAAAAGAAGATAAAGATGAATATCATAAGATGAAAATTGAAATCATGATTAAAATCAAAATCAACATCATGATCATGAACAAAATCAATATTAAATTAAGTTGCAAAATGATAAACATCAAATATGGATCATAATCAAGATCAACATCCTCATCATTAAAAGATCACGATAAATATAAATATTTATATCAAGATTGAAAATCAATATTACCACAGAGATCAAAATCGAGTTTAAGATGAATATTAGGAGCAAGATAAAGATGAAGATTATAAGATTAAAACTGAAATATGAGATCAAAACTGAGATCAAAATGAAGATGAAGATAATTATCAAGAATAAGATCAATGTTGTAATTAAGAATGAGAATAAGATTAAAAACAATTAAAGATCATAATCGAGTTCAAAATTTTCATCATTATTAGATCAATATCAATATCAATAACAAAATCAAGATTGAAGGCCAAGTTTACAAACAAGATCAAAATCGAGTTTACGATTAAGATTAAAACGGAGATAAAGATGAATATCATAAGATGAAAATTGAAATCATGATTAAAATCAAGATCAACATCATGATCATGAACAAAATCAATATTAAATTAAGTTGCAAAATGATAAACATCAACTATGGATCATAATCAAGATCAACATCCTCATCATTAAAAGATCAAGATAAATATAAATATTAATATCAAGATTGATAATCAATATTACCACTGAGATCAAAATCGAGTTTAAGATGAATATTAGGAGCAAGATAAAGATGATGATTATAAGATAAAAACTAAAATCTGAGATCGAAACTGAGATCAAAATGAAGATGAAGATAATTATCAAGATTAAGATCAATGTTGTAATTAAGAATTAGAATAAGATTAATAACAATTAAAGATCATAATCGAGTTTAAAAATTTTCATCATTATTAGATCAATATCAATATCAATAACAATATCAAGATTGAAGACCAAGTTTACAAACAAGATCAAAATCGAGTTTAAGATTAAGATTAAAAAGAAGATAAAGATGAATATCATAAGATGAAAATTGAAATCATGATTAAAATCAAAATCAACATCATGATCATGAACAAAATCAATATTAAATTAAGTTGCAAAATGATAAACATCAAATATGGATCATAATCAAGATCAACATCCTCATCATTAAAAGATCTCGATAAATATAAATATTTATATCAGGATTGAAAATCAATATTACCACAGAGATCAAAATCGAGTTTAAGATGAATATTAGGAGCAAGATAAAGATGAAGATTATAAGATTAAAACAGAAATATGAGATCAAAACTGAGATCAAAATGAAGATGAAGATAATTATCAAGAATAAGATCAATGTTGTAATTAAGAATGAGAATAAGATTAAAAACAATTAAAGATCATAATCGAGTTCAAAATTTTCATCATTATTAGATCAATATCAATATCAATAACAAAATCAAGATTGAAGGCCAAGTTTACAAACAAGATCAAAATCGAGTTTACGATTAAGATTAAAACGGAGATAAAGATGAATATCATAAGATGAAAATTGAAATCATGATTAAAATCAAGATCAACATCATGATCATGAACAAAATCAATATTAAATTAAGTTGCAAAATGATAAACATCAACTATGGATCATAATCAAGATCAACATCCTCATCATTAAAAGATCAAGATAAATATAAATATTAATATCAAGATTGATAATCAATATTACCACTGAGATCAAAATCGAGTTTAAGATGAATATTAGGAGCTAGATAAAGATGATGATTATAAGATAAAAACTAAAATCTGAGATCGAAACTGACATCAAAATAAAGATGAAGATAATTATGAAGATTAAGATCAATGTTGTAATTAAGAATTAGAATAAGATTAATAACAATTAAAGATCATAATCGAGTTTAAAAATTTTCCTCATTATTAGATCAATATCAATATCAATAACAATATCAAGATTGAAGACCAAGTTTACAAACAAGATCAAAATCGAGTTTAAGATTAAGATTAAAAAGAAGATAAAGATGAATATCATAAGATGAAAATTGAAATCATGATTAAAATCAAAATCAACATCATGATCATGAACAAAATCAATATTAAATTAAGTTGCAAAATGATAAACATCAAATATGGATCATAATCAAGATCAACATCCTCATCATTAAAAGATCTCGATAAATATAAATATTTATATCAAGATTGAAAATCAATATTACCACAGAGATCAAAATCGAGTTTAAGATGAATATTAGGAGCAAGATAAAGATGAAGATTATAAGATTAAAACTGAAATATGAGATCAAAACTGAGATCAAAATGAAGATGAAGATAATTATCAAGAATAAGATCAATGTTGTAATTAAGAATGAGAATAAGATTAAAAACAATTAAAGATCATAATCGAGTTCAAAATTTTCATCATTATTAGATCAATATCAATATCAATAACAAAATCAAGATTGAAGGCCAAGTTTACAAACAAGATCAACATCGAGTTTACAATTAAGATTAAAACGAAGATAAAGATGAATATCATAAGATGAAAATTGAAATCATGATTAAAATCAAGATCAACATCATGATCATGAACAAAATCAATATTAAATTAAGTTGCAAAATGATAAACATCAACTATGGATCATAATCAAGATCAACATCCTCATCATTAAAAGATCAAGATAAATATTAATATTAATATCAAGATTGATAATCAATATTACCACAGAGATCAAAATCGAGTTTAAGATGAATATTAGGAGCAAGATAAAGATGATGATTATAAGAAAAAAACTAAAATCTGAGATCGAAACTGAGATCAAAATGAAGATGAAGATAATTATCAAGATTAATATCAATGTTGTAATTAAGAATTAGAATAAGATTAAAAACAATTAAAGATCATAATCGAGTTTAAAAATTTTCATCATTATTAGATCAATATCAATATCAATAACAATATCAAGATTGAAGACCAAGTTTACAAACAAGATCAAAATCGAGTTTAAGATTAAGATTAAAAAGAAGATAAAGATGAATATCATAAGACGAAAATTGAAATCATGATTAAAATCAAAATCAACATCATGATCATGAACAAAATCAATATTAAATTAAGTTGCAAAATGATAAACATCAAATATGGATCATAATCAAGATCAACATCCTCATCATTAAAAGATCAAGATAAATATAAATATTAATATCAAGATTGATAATCAATATTACCACAGAGATCAAAATCGAGTTTAAGATGAATATTAGGAACAAGATAAAGATGATGATTATAAGATAAAAACTAAAATCTGAGATCGAACTGAGATCAAAATGAAGATGAAGATAATTATCAAGATTAAGATCAATGTTGTAATTAAGAATTAGAATAAGATTAATAAAAATTAAAGATCATAATCGAGTTTAAAATTTTCATCATTATTAGATCAATATCAATATCAATAACAATATCAAGATTGAAGACCAAGTTTACAAACAAGATCAAAATCGAGTTTAAGATTAAGATTAAAAAGAAGATAAAGATGAATATCATAAGATGAAAATTGAAATCATGATTAAAATCAAAATCAACATCTTGATCATGAACAAAATCAATATTAAATTAAGTTGCAAAATGATAAACATCAAATATGGATCATAATCAAGATCAACATCCTCATCATTAAAAGATCAAGATAAATATAAATATTAATATCAAGATTAAAAATCAATATTACCACAGAGATCAAAATCGAGTTTAAGATGAATATTAGGAGCAAGATAAAGATGAAGATTATAAGATGAAAATTAAAATCATGATTAAAATCAAAATCAACATCATGATCATGAACGAAATCAATATTAAATTAAGTTGCAAAATGATAAACATCAAATATGGATCATAATCAAGATCAATATCCTCATCATTAAAAGATCAAGATAAATATAAATATTAATATCAAGATTGATAATCAATATTACCACAGAGATCAAAATCGAGTTTAAAATAAATATTAGGAGCAAGATAAAGATGATGATTATAAGATAAAAACTAAAATCTGAGATCGAAACTGAGATCAAAATGAAGATGAAGATAATTATCAAGATTAAGATTAATGTTGTAATTAAGAATTAGAATAAGATTAATAACAATTAAAGATCATAATCGAGTTCAAAATTTTTATCATTATTAGATCAATATCAATATCAATAACAATATCAAGATTGAAGACCAAGTTTACAAACAAGATCAAAATCGAGTTTAAGATTAAGATTAAAAAGAAGATAAAGATGAATATCATAAGATGAAAATTAAAATCATGATTAAAATCAAGATCAACATCATGATCATGAACAAAATCAATATTAAATTAAGTTGCAAAATGATAAACATCAAATATGGATCATAATCAAGATCAACATCCTCATCATTAAAAGATCAAGAAAAATATAAATATTAATATCAAGATTAAAAATCAATATTACCACAGAGATCAAAATCGAGTTTAAGATGAATATTAGGAGCAAGATAAAGATGATGATTATAAGATAAAAACTAAAATCTGAGATCGAAACTGAGATCAAAATGAAGATGAAGATAATTATCAAGATTAAGATTAATGTTGTAATTAAGAATTAGAATAAGATTAATAACAATTAAAGATCATAATCGAGTTCAAAATTTCTCATCATTATTAGATCAATATCAATATCAATAACAATATCAAGATTGAAAGCCAAGTTTACAAACAATATCAAAAACGAGTTTAAGATTAAGATTAAAAAGAAGATAAAGATGAATATCATAAGATAAAGTTTAAAATCTTGATTAAAATGAATCAACATCATAATCATGAAAAAATCAATATTAAATTAAGTTGCAAAATGATAAACATCAAATATGGATCATAATCAAGATCAACATCCTCATCATTAAAAGATCAAGATAAATATAAATAATAATATCAAGATTGAAATATTACCACAGAGATCAAAATCGAGTTTAAGATGAATATTAGGAGCAAGAAAAAGATGATGATTATAAGATTAAAACTGAAATTTGAGATCAAAACTAAGATAAGAATGAAGATGAAGATAATTATCAAGAATAAGATCAATGTTGTAATTAACAATGAGAATAAGATTAATAACAAATAAAGATCATAATCGAGTTCAAAATTTCTCATCATTATTAGATCAATATCAATATCAATAACCATATCAAGATTGAAGACCAAGTTTACAAACAAGATCAAAATCGAGTTTAAGATTAAGATTAAGAAGAAGATAAAGATGAATATCATAAGATGAAGTTTGAAATCATGATTAAAATGAAGATAAACATCATAATCATGAACAAAATCAATATTAAATTAAGATTGCAAAACGATAAACATCAAATATGGATTATAATCAAGATCAACATCCTCATCATTAAAAAATCAAGATAAATATAAATAATAATATCAAGATTGAAAATCAACATTACCACAGAGATCAAAATCGAGTTTAAGATGAATATTAGGAGCAAGATAAAGATGATGATTATAAGATAAAAACTAAAATCTGAGATCGAAACTGAGATCAAAATGAAGATGAAGATAATTATCAAGATTTAGATTAATGTTGTAATTAAGAATTAGAATAAGATTAATAACAATTAAAGATCATAATCGAGTTCAAAATTTCTCATCATTATTAGATCAATATCAATATCAATAACAATATCAAGATTGAAAACCAAGTTTACAAACAATATCAAAAACGAGTTTAAGATTAAGATTAAAAAGAAGATAAAGATGAATATCATAAGATAAAGTTTAAAATCTTGATTAAAATGAATCAACATCATAATCATGGACAAAATCAATATTAAATTAAGTTGCAAAATGATAAACATCAAATATGGATCATAATCAAGATCAACATCCTCATCATTAAAAGATCAAGATAAATATAAATAATAATATCAAGATTGAAATATTACCACAGAGATCAAAATCGAGTTTAAGATGAATATTAGGAGCAAGAAAAAGATGATGATTATAAGATTAAAACTGAAATTTGAGATCAAAACTAAGATAAAAATGAAGATGAAGATAATTATCATGAATAAGATCAATGTTGTAATTAACAATGAGAATAAGATTAATAACAATTAAAGATCATAATCGAGTTCAAAATTTCTCATCATTATTAGATCAATATCAATATCAATAACAATATCAAGATTGAAAACCAAGTTTACAAACAATATCAAAAACGAGTTTAAGATTAAGATTAAAAAGAAGATAAAGATGAATATCATAAGATGAATCAACATCATAATCATGAACAAAATCAATATTAAATTAAGATTGCAAAACGATAAACATCAAATATGGTTCATAATCAAGATCAACATTCTCATCATTAAAAGATCAAGATAAATATAAATATTAAGATCAAGATTGAAAATCAATATTACCACAGAGATCAAAATCGAGTTTAAGATGAATATTAGGAGCAGAATAAAGATGAAGATTATAAGATTAAAACTGAAATCAGAGATCACAATTGAGATGAAAATGAAAATGAAGATAATTATCAAGAATAAGATCAATGTTGTAATTAACAATGAGAATAAGATTAAAAACAATTAAAGATCATAATCGATTCAAAATTTTCATCATTATTAGATCAATATCAATATCAATAACAAAATCAAGATTGAAGGCCAAGTTTACAAACAAGATCAAAATCGAGTTTACGATTAAGATTAAAAAGAAGATAAAGATGAATATCATAAGATGAAAATTGAAATCATGATTAAAATCAAGATCAACATCATGATCATGAACAAAATCAATATTAAATTAAGTTGCAAAATGATAAACATCAACTATGGATCATAATGAAGATCAACATCCTCATCATTAAAAGATCAAGATAAATATAAATATTAATATCAAGATTGAAAATCAATATTACCACAGAGATCAAAATCGAGTTTAAGATGAATATTAGGAGCAAGATAAAGATGAAGATTATAAGATTAAAATTGAAATCTGAGATCAAAACTGAGATCAAAATGAAGATGAAGATAATTATCAAGAATAAGATCAATGTTGTAATTAACAATGAGAATAAGATTAAAAACAATTAAAGATCATAATCGATTCAAAATTTTCATCATTATTAGATCAATATCAATATCAAAAACAAAATCAAGATTGAAGGCCAAGTTTACAAATAAGATCAAAATCGAGTTTACGATTAAGATTAAAAAGAAGATAAAGATGAATATCATAAGATGAAAATTGAAATCATGATTAAAATCAAGATCAACATCATGATCATGAACAAAATCAATATTAAATTAAGTTGCAAAATGATAAACATCAACTATAGATCATAATCAAGATCAACATCCTCATCATTAAAAGATCAAGATAAATATAAATATTAAGATCAAGATTGAAAATCAATATTACCACAGAGATCAAAATCGAGTTTAAGATGAATATTAGGAGCAAGAAAAAGATGATGATTATAAGATTAAAACTGAAATTTGAGATCAAAACTAAGATCAAAATGAAGATGAAGATAATTATCAAGAATAAGATCAATGTTGTAATTAACAATGAGAATAAGATTAATAACAATTAAAGATCATAATCGAGTTCAAAATTTTTATCATTATTAGCTCAATATCAATATCAATAACAATATCAAGATTGAAGACCAAGTTTACAAACAAGATCAAAATCGAGTTTAAGATTAAGATTAAAAAGAAGATAAAGATGAATATCATAAGATGAAAATTAAAATCATGATTAAAATCAAGATCAACATCATGATCATGAACAAAATCAATATTAAATTAAGTTGCAAAATGATAAACATCAAATATGGATCATAATCAAGATCAACATCCTCATCATTAAAAGATCAAGATAAATATAAATATTAATATCAAGATTAAAAATCAATATTACCACAGAGATCAAAATCGAGTTTAAAATGAATATTAGGAGCAAGATAAAGATGATGATTATAAGATAAAAACTAAAATCTGAGATCGAAACTGAGATCAAAATGAAGATGAAAATAATTATCAAGATTAAGATCAATGTTGTAATTAAGAATTAGAATAAGATTAATAACAATTAAAGATCATAATCGAGTTCAAAATTTTCATCATTATTAGATCAATATCAATATCAATAAAAATATCAAGATTTAAGACAAAGTTTACAAACACGATCAAAATCGAGTTTAAGATTAAGATTAAAAAGAAGATAAAGATGAATATCATAAGATGAAAATTGAAATAATGATTAAAATCAAAATCAACATCATGATCATGTACAAAATCAATATTAAATTAAGTTGCAAAATGATAAACATCAAATATGGATCCTAATCAAGATCAACATCCTCATCATTAAAAGATCAAGATAAATATAAATAATAATATCAAGATTGAAAATCAATATTACCACAGAGATCAAAATCGAGTTTAAGATGAATATTAGGAGCAAGAAAAAGATGATGATTATAAGATTAAAACTGAAATTTGAGATCAAAACTAAGATCAAAATGAAGATGAAGATAATTATCAAGAATAAGATCAATGTTGTAATTAACAATGAGAATAAGATTAATAACAATTAAAGATCATAATCGAGTTCAAAATTTTTATCATTATTAGCTCAATATCAATATCAATAACAATATCAAGATTGAAGACCAAGTTTACAAACAAGATCAAAATCGAGTTTAAGATTAAGATTAAAAAGAAGATAAAGATGAATATCATAAGATGAAAATTAAAACCATGATTAAAATCAAGATCAACATCATGATCATGAACAAAATCAATATTAAATTAAGTTGCAAAATGATAAACATCAAATATGGATCATAATCAAGATCAACATCCTCATCATTAAAAGATCAAGATAAATATAAATATTAATATCAAGATTAAAAATCAATATTACCACAGAGATCAAAATCGAGTTTAAGATGAATATTAGGAGCAAGATAAAGATGATGATTATAAGATAAAAACTAAAATCTGAGATCGAAACTGAGATCAAAATGAAGAAGAAGATAATTATCAAGATTAAGATTAATGTTGTAATTAAAAATTAGAATAAGATTAATAACAATTAAAGATCATAATCGAGTTTAAAATTTTCATCATTATTAGATCAATATCAATATCAATAACAAAATCAAGATCGAAGGCCAAGCTTACAAACAAGATCAAAATCGAGTTTACGATTAAGATGAAAAAGAAGATAAAGATGAATATCATAAGATGAAAATTGAAATCATGATTAAAATCAAGATCAACATCATGATCATGAACAAAATCAATATTAAATTAAGTTGCAAAATGATAAACATCAACTATAGATCATAATCAAGATCAACATCCTCATCATTAAAAGATCAAGATAAATATAAATATTAAGATCAAGATTGAAAATCAATATTACCACAGAGATCAAAATCGAGTTTAAGATGAATATTAGGAGCAAGAAAAAGATGATGATTATAAGATTAAAACTGAAATTTGAGATCAAAACTAAGATCAAAATGAAGATGAAGATAATTATCAAGAATAAGATCAATGTTGTAATTAACAATGAGAATAAGATTAATAACAATTAAAGATCATAATCGAGTTCAAAATTTTTATCATTATTAGCTCAATATCAATATCAATAACAATATCAAGATTGAAGACCAAGTTTACAAACAAGATCAAAATCGAGTTTAAGATTAAGATTAAAAAGAAGATAAAGATGAATATCATAAGATGAAAATTAAAATCATGATTAAAATCAAGATCAACATCATGATCATGAACAAAATCAATATTAAATTAAGTTGCAAAATGATAAACATCAAATATGGATCATAATCAAGATCAACATCCTCATCATTAAAAGATCAAGATAAATATAAATATTAATATCAAGATTAAAAATCAATATTACCACAGAGATCAAAATCGAGTTTAAGATGAATATTAGGAGCAAGATAAAGATGATGATTATAAGATAAAAACTAAAATCTGAGATCGAAACTGAGATCAAAATGAAGAAGAAGATAATTATCAAGATTAAGATTAATGTTGTAATTAAAAATTAGAATAAGATTAATAACAATTAAAGATCATAATCGAGTTTAAAATTTTCATCATTATTAGATCAATATCAATATCAATAACAAAATCAAGATCGAAGGCCAAGCTTACAAACAAGATCAAAATCGAGTTTACGATTAAGATGAAAAAGAAGATAAAGATGAATATCATAAGATGAAAATTGAAATCATGATTAAAATCAAGATCAACATCATGATCATGAACAAAATCAATATTAAATTAAGTTGCAAAATGATAAACATCAACTATAGATCATAATCAAGATCAACATCCTCATCATTAAAAGATCAAGATAAATATAAATATTAAGATCAAGATTGAAAATCAATATTACCACAGAGATCAAAATCGAGTTTAAGATGAATATTAGGAGCAAGAAAAAGATGATGATTATAAGATTAAAACTGAAATTTGAGATCAAAACTAAGATCAAAATGAAGATGAAGATAATTATCAAGAATAAGATCAATGTTGTAATTAACAATGAGAATAAGATTAATAACAATTAAAGATCATAATCGAGTTCAAAATTTTTATCATTATTAGCTCAATATCAATATCAATAACAATATCAAGATTGAAGACCAAGTTTACAAACAAGATCAAAATCGAGTTTAAGATTAAGATTAAAAAGAAGATAAAGATGAATATCATAAGATGAAAATTAAAATCATGATTAAAATCAAGATCAACATCATGATCATGAACAAAATCAATATTAAATTAAGTTGCAAAATGATAAACATCAAATATGGATCATAATCAAGATCAACATCCTCATCATTAAAAGATCAAGATAAATATAAATATTAATATCAAGATTAAAAATCAATATATCCACAGAGATCAAAATCGAGTTTAAGATGAATATTAGGAGCAAGATAAAGATGATGATTATAAGATAAAAACTAAAATCTGAGTTCGAAACTGAGATCAAAATGAAGAAGAAGATAATTATCAAGATTAAGATTAATGTTGTAATTAAAAATTAGAATAAGATTAATAACAATTAAAGATCATAATCGAGTTTAAAATTTTCATCATTATTAGATCAATATCAATATCAATAACAAAATCAAGATCGAAGGCCAAGCTTACAAACAAGATCAAAATCGAGTTTACGATTAAGATGAAAAAGAAGATAAAGATGAATATCATAAGATGAAAATTGAAATCATGATTAAAATCATGATCAACATCATGATCATGAACAAAATCAATATTAAATTAAGTTGCAAAATGATAAACATCAACTATAGATCATAATCAAGATCAACATCCTCATCATTAAAAGATCAAAATATAAATATTAAGATCAAGATTGAAAATCAATATTACCACAGAGATCAAAATCGAGTTTAAGATGAATATTAGGAGCAAGAAAAAGATGATGATTATAAGATTAAAACTGAAATTTGAGATCAAAACTAAGATCAAAATGAAGATGAAGATAATTATCAAGAATAAGATCAATGTTGTAATTAACAATGAGAATAAGATTAATAACAATTAAAGATCATAATCGAGTTCAAAATTTTTATCATTATTCGCTCAATATCAATATCAATAACAATATCAAGATTGAAGACCAAGTTTACAAACAAGATCAAAATCGAGTTTAAGATTAAGATTAAAAAGAAGATAAAAATGAATATCATAAGATGAAAATTAAAATCATGATTAAAATCAAGATCAACATCATGATCATGAACAAAATCAATATTAAATTAAGTTGCAAAATGATAAACATCAAATATGGATCATAATCAAGATCAACATCCTCATCATTAAAAGATCAAGATAAATATAAATATTAATATCAAGATTAAAAATCAATATTACCACAGAGATCAAAATCGAGTTTAAAATGAATATTAGGAGCAAGATAAAGATGATGATTATAAGATAAAAACTAAAATCTGAGATCGAAACTGAGATCAAAATGAAGATGAAAATAATTATCAAGATTAAGATCAATGTTGTAATTAAGAATTAGAATAAGATTAATAACAATTAAAGATCATAATCGAGTTCAAAATTTTCATCATTATTAGATCAATATCAATATCAATAAAAATATCAAGATTGAAGACAAAGTTTACAAACACGATCAAAATCGAGTTTAAGATTAAGATTAAAAAGAAGATAAAGATGAATATCATAAGATGAAAATTGAAATCATGATTAAAATCAAAATCAACATCATGATCATGTACAAAATCAATATTAAATTAAGTTGCAAAATGATAAACATCAAATATGGATCCTAATCAAGATCAACATCCTCATCATTAAAAGATCAAGATAAATATAAATAATAATATCAAGATTGAAAATCAATATTACCACAGAGATCAAAATCGAGTTTAAGATGAATATTAGGAGCAAGAAAAAGATGATGATTATAAGATTAAAACTGAAATTTGAGATCAAAACTAAGATCAAAATGAAGATGAAGATAATTATCAAGAATAAGATCAATGTTGTAATTAACAATGAGAATAAGATTAATAACAATTAAAGATCATAATCGAGTTCAAAATTTTTATCATTATTAGCTCAATATCAATATCAATAACAATATCAAGATTGAAGACCAAGTTTACAAACAAGATCAAAATCGAGTTTAAGATTAAGATTAAAAAGAAGATAAAGATGAATATCATAAGATGAAAATTAAAATCATGATTAAAATCAAGATCAACATCATGATCATGAACAAAATCAATATTAAATTAAGTTGCAAAATGATAAACATCAAATATGGATCATAATCAAGATAAACATCCTCATCATTAAAAGATCAAGATAAATATAAATATTAATATCAAGATTAAAAATCAATATTACCACAGAGATCAAAATCGAGTTTAAGATGAATATTAGGAGCAAGATAAAGATGATGATTATAAGATAAAAACTAAAATCTGAGATCGAAACTGAGATCAAAATGAAGAAGAAGATAATTATCAAGATTAAGATTAATGTTGTAATTAAAAATTAGAATAAGATTAATAACAATTAAAGATCATAATCGAGTTTAAAATTTTCATCATTATTAGATCAATATCAATATCAATAACAAAATCAAGATCGAAGGCCAAGCTTACAAACAAGATCAAAATCGAGTTTACGATTAAGATGAAAAAGAAGATAAAGATGAATATTATAAGATGAAAATTGAAATCATGATTAAAATCAAGATCAACATCATGATCATGAACAAAATCAATATTAAATTAAGTTGCAAAATGATAAACATCAACTATAGATCATAATCAAGATCAACATCCTCATCATTAAAAGATCAAGATAAATATAAATATTAAGATCAAGATTGAAAATCAATATTACCACAGAGATCAAAATCGAGTTTAAGATGAATATTAGGAGCAAGAAAAAGATGATGATTATAAGATTAAAACTGAAATTTGAGATCAAAACTAAGATCAAAATGAAGATGAAGATAATTATCAAGAATAAGATCAATGTTGTAATTAACAATGAGAATAAGATTAATAACAATTAAAGATCATAATCGAGTTCAAAATTTTTATCATTATTAGCTCAATATCAATATCAATAACAATATCAAGATTGAAGACCAAGTTTACAAACAAGATCAAAATCGAGTTTAAGATTAAGATTAAAAAGAAGATAAAGATGAATATCATAAGATGAAAATTAAAATCATGATTAAAATCAAGATCAACATCATGATCATGAACAAAATCAATATTAAATTAAGTTGCAAAATGATAAACATCAAATATGGATCATAATCAAGATCAACATCCTCATCATTAAAAGATCAAGATAAATATAAATATTAATATCAAGATTAAAAATCAATATTACCACAGAGATCAAAATCGAGTTTAAAATGAATATTAGGAGCAATATAAAGATGATGATTATAAGATAAAAACTAAAATCTGAGATCGAAACTGAGATCAAAATGAAGATGAAAATAATTATCAAGATTAAGATCAATGTTGTAATTAAGAATTAGAATAAGATTAATAACAATTAAAGATCATAATCGAGTTCAAAATTTTCATCATTATTAGATCAATATCAATATCAATAAAAATATCAAGATTGAAGACAAAGTTTACAAACACGATCAAAATCGAGTTTAAGATTAAGATTAAAAAGAAGATAAAGATGAATATCATAAGATGAAAATTGAAATCATGATTAAAATCAAAATCAACATCATGATCATGTACAAAATCAATATTAAATTAAGTTGCAAAATGATAAACATCAAATATGGATCCTAATCAAGATCAACATCCTCATCATTAAAAGATCAAGATAAATATAAATAATAATATCAAGATTGAAAATCAATATTACCACAGAGATCAAAATCGAGTTTAAGATGAATATTAGGAGCAAGAAAAAGATGATGATTATAAGATTAAAACTGAAATTTGAGATCAAAACTAAGATCAAAATGAAGATGAAGATAATTATCAAGAATAAGATCAATGTTGTAATTAACAATGAGAATAAGATTAATAACAATTAAAGATCATAATCGAGTTCAAAATTTTTATCATTATTAGCTCAATATCAATATCAATAACAATATCAAGATTGAAGACCAAGTTTACAAACAAGATCAAAATCGAGTTTAAGATTAAGATTAAAAAGAAGATAAAGATGAATATCATAAGATGAAAATTAAAATCATGATTAAAATCAAGATCAACATCATGATCATGAACAAAATCAATATTAAATTAAGTTGCAAAATGATAAACATCAAATATGGATCATAATCAAGATCAACATCCTCATCATTAAAAGATCAAGATAAATATAAATATTAATATCAAGATTAAAAATTAATATTACCACAGAGATCAAAATCGAGTTTAAGATGAATATTAGGAGCAAGATAAAGATGATGATTATAAGATAAAAACTAAAATCTGAGATCGAAACTGAGATCAAAATGAAGAAGAAGATAATTATCAAGATTAAGATTAATGTTGTAATTAAAAATTAGAATAAGATTAATAACAATTAAAGATCATAATCGAGTTCAAAATTTTCATCATTATTAGATCAATATCAATATCAATAAAAATATCAAGATTGAAGACAAAGTTTACAAACACGATCAAAATCGAGTTTAAGATTAAGATTAAAAAGAAGATAAAGATGAATATCATAAGATGAAAATTGAAATCATGATTAAAATCAAAATCAACATCATGATCATGTACAAAATCAATATTAAATTAAGTTGCAAAATGATAAACATCAAATATGGATCCTAATTAAGATCAACATCCTCATCATTAAAAGATCAAGATAAATATAAATAATAATATCAAGATTGAAAATCAATATTACCACAGAGATCAAAATCGAGTTTAAGATGAATATTAGGAGCAAGAAAAAGATGATGATTATAAGATTAAAACTGAAATTTGAGATCAAAACTAAGATCAAAATGAAGATGAAGATAATTATCAAGAATAAGATCAATGTTGTAATTAACAATGAGAATAAGATTAATAACAATTAAAGATCATAATCGAGTTCAAAATTTTTATCATTATTAGCTCAATATCAATATCAATAACAATATCAAGATTGAAGACCAAGTTTACAAACAAGATCAAAATCGAGTTTAAGATTAAGATTAAAAAGAAGATAAAGATGAATATCATAAGATGAAAATTAAAATCATGATTAAAATCAAGATCAACATCATGATCATGAACAAAATCAATATTAAATTAAGTTGCAAAATGATAAACATCAAATATGGATCATAATCAAGATCAACATCCTCATCATTAAAAGATCAAGATAAATATAAATATTAATATCAAGATTAAAAATCAATATTACCACAGAGATCAAAATCGAGTTTAAGATGAATATTAGGAGCAAGAAAAAGATGATGATTATAAGATTAAAACTGAAATTTGAGATCAAAACTAAGATCAAAATGAAGATGAAGATAATTATCAAGAATAAGATCAATGTTGTAATTAACAATGAGAATAAGATTAATAACAATTAAAGATCATAATCGAGTTCAAAATTTTTATCATTATTAGCTCAATATCAATATCAATAACAATATCAAGATTGAAGACCAAGTTTACAAACAAGATCAAAATCGAGTTTAAGATTAAGATTAAAAAGAAGATAAAGATGAATATCATAAGATGAAAATTAAAATCATGATTAAAATCAAGATCAACATCATGATCATGAACAAAATCAATATTAAATTAAGTTGCAAAATGATAAACATCAAATATGGATCATAATCAAGATCAACATCCTCATCATTAAAAGATCAAGATAAATATAAATATTAATATTAAGATTAAAAATCAATATTACCACAGAGATCAAAATCGAGTTTAAAATGAATATTAGGAGCAAGATAAAGATGATGATTATAAGATAAAAACTAAAATCTGAGATCGAAACTGAGATCAAAATGAAGATGAAAATAATTATCAAGATTAAGATCAATGTTGTAATTAAGAATTAGAATAAGATTAATAACAATTAAAGATCATAATCGAGTTCAAAATTTTCATCATTATTAGATCAATATCAATATCAATAAAAATATCAAGATTGAAGACAAAGTTTACAAACACGATCAAAATCGAGTTTAAGATTAAGATTAAAAAGAAGATAAAGATGAATATCATAAGATGAAAATTGAAATCATGATTAAAATCAAAATCAACATCATGATCATGTACAAAATCAATATTAAATTAAGTTGCAAAATGATAAACATCAAATATGGATCCTAATCAAGATCAACATCCTCATCATTAAAAGATCAAGATAAATATAAATAATAATATCAAGATTGAAAATCAATATTACCACAGAGATCAAAATCGAGTATAAGATGAATATTAGGAGCAAGAAAAAGATGATGATTATAAGATTAAAACTGAAATTTGAGATCAAAACTAAGATCAAAATGAAGATGAAGATAATTATCAAGAATAAGATCAATGTTGTAATTAACAATGAGAATAAGATTAATAACAATTAAAGATCATAATCGAGTTCAAAATTTTTATCATTATTAGCTCAATATCAATATCAATAACAATATCAAGATTGAAGACCAAGTTTACAAACAAGATCAAAATCGAGTTTAAGATTAAGATTAAAAAGAAGATAAAGATGAATATCATAAGATGAAAATTAAAATCATGATTAAAATCAAGATCAACATCATGATCATGAACAAAATCAATATTAAATTAAGTTGCAAAATGATAAACATCAAATATGGATCATAATCAAGATCAACATCCTCATCATTAAAAGATCAAGATAAATATAAATATTAATATTAAGATTAAAAATCAATATTACCACAGAGATCAAAATCGAGTTTAAAATGAATATTAGGAGCAAGATAAAGATGATGATTATAAGATAAAAACTAAAATCTGAGATCGAAACTGAGATCAAAATGAAGATGAAAATAATTATCAAGATTAAGATCAATGTTGTAATTAAGAATTAGAATAAGATTAATAACAATTAAAGATCATAATCGAGTTCAAAATTTTCATCATTATTAGATCAATATCAATATCAATAAAAATATCAAGATTGAAGACAAAGTTTACAAACACGATCAAAATCGAGTTTAAGATTAAGATTAAAAAGAAGATAAAGATGAATATCATAAGATGAAAATTGAAATCATGATTAAAATCAAAATCAACATCATGATCATGTACAAAATCAATATTAAATTAAGTTGCAAAATGATAAACATCAAATATGGATCCTAATCAAGATCAACATCCTCATCATTAAAAGATCAAGATAAATATAAATAATAATATCAAGATTGAAAATCAATATTACCACAGAGATCAAAATCGAGTTTAAGATGAATATTAGGAGCAAGAAAAAGATGATGATTATAAGATTAAAACTGAAATTTGAGATCAAAACTAAGATCAAAATGAAGATGAAGATAATTATCAAGAATAAGATCAATGTTGTAATTAACAATGAGAATAAGATTAATAACAATTAAAGATCATAATCGAGTTCAAAATTTTTATCATTATTAGCTCAATATCAATATCAATAACAATATCAAGATTGAAGACCAAGTTTACAAACAAGATCAAAATCGAGTTTAAGATTAAGATTAAAAAGAAGATAAAGATGAATATCATAAGATGAAAATTAAAATCATGATTAAAATCAAGATCAACATCATGATCATGAACAAAATCAATATTAAATTAAGTTGCAAAATGATAAACATCAAATATGGATCATAATCAAGATCAACATCCTCATCATTAAAAGATCAAGATAAATATAAATATTAATATCAAGATTAAAAAATCAATATTACCACAGAGATCAAAATCGAGTTTAAGATGAATATTAGGAGCAAGATAAAGATGATGATTATAAGATAAAAACTAAAATCTGAGATCGAAACTGAGATCAAAATGAAGAAGAAGATAATTATCAAGATTAAGATTAATGTTGTAATTAAAAATTAGAATAAGATTAATAACAATTAAAGATCATAATCGAGTTCAAAATTTCTCATCATTATTAGATCAATATCAATATCAATAACAATATCAAGATTGAAAACCAAGTTTACAAACAATATCAAAAACGAGTTTAAGATTAAGATTAAAAAGAAGATAAAGATGAATATCATAAGATAAAGTTTAAAATCTTGATTAAAATGAATCAACATCATAATCATGAACAAAATCAATATTAAATTAAGTTGCAAAATGATAAACATCAAATATGGATCATAATCAAGATCAACATCCTCATCATTAAAAGATCAAGATAAATATAAATAATAATATCAAGATTGAAAATCAATATTACCACAGAGATCAAAATCGAGTTTAAGATGAATATTAGGAGCAAGATAAAGATGATGATTATAAGAATAAAACTGAAATTTGAGATCAAAACTAAGATCAAAATGAAGATGAAGATAATTATCAAGAATAAGATCAATGTTGTAATTAACAATGAGAATAAGATTAATAACAATTAAAGATCATAATCGAGTTCAAAATTTTTATCATTATTAGATCAATATCAATATCAATAACAATATTTGAAGACCAAGTTTACAAACAAGATCAAAATCGAGTTTAAGATTAAGATTAAAAAGAAGATAAAGATGAATATCATAAGATTAAAATTAAAATCATGATTAAAATCAAGATCAACATCATGATCATGAACAAAATCAATATTAAATTAAGATTGCAAAACGATAAACATCAAATATGGATTATAATCAAGATCAACATCCTCATCATTAAAAGATCAAGATATATATAAATATTAATATCAAGATTGAAAATCAATATTACCATAGAGATCAAAATCGAGTATAAGATGAATATTAGGAGCAAGATAAAGATGAAGATTATAAGATTAAAACTAAAATCTGAGATCAAAACTAAGATCAAAATGAAGATGAAGATAATTATCAAGAATAAGATCAATTTTGTAATTAAGAATGAGAATAAGATTAATAACAATTAAATATCATAATCGAGTTTAAAATTTTCATCATTATTAGATCAATATCAATATCAATAACAATATCAAGATTGAAGGCCAAGTTTACAAACAAGATCAAAATCGAGTTTACGATTAAGATTAAAAAGAAGATAAAGATGAATATCATAAGATGAAAATTGAAATCATGATTAAAATCAAGATCAACATCATGATCATGAACAAAATCAATATTAAATTAAGTTGCAAAATGATAAACATCAAATATGGATCATAATCAAGATCAACATCCTCATCATTAAAAGATCAAGATAAATATAAATAATAATATCAAGATTGAAAATCAATATTACCACAGAGATCAAAATCGAGTTTAAGATGAATATTATGAGCAAGATAAATATGATGATTATTAGATTAAAACTGAAATTTGAGATCAAAACTAAGATCAAAATGAAGATGAAGATAATTATCAAGAATAAGATCAATGTTGTAATTAACAATGAGAATAAGATTAATAACAATTAAAGATCATAATCGAGTTTAAAATTTTCATCATTATTAGATCAATATCAATATCAATAACAATATCAAGATTGAAAACCAAGTTTACAAACAATATCAAAAACGAGTTTAAGATTAAGATAAAAAAGAAGATAAAGATGAATATCATAAGATAAAGTTTGAAATCTTGATTAAAATGAATCAACATCATAATCATGAACAAAATTAATATTAAATTAAGATTGCAAAACGATAAACATCAAATATGGATTATAATCAAGATCAACATCCTCATCATTAAAAGATCAAGATAAATATAAATATTAATATCAAGATTGAAAATCAATATTACCATAGAGATCAAAATCGAGTTTAAGATGAATATTAGGAGCAAGATAAAGATGAAGATTATAATATTAAAACTAAAATCTGAGATCAAAACTAAAATCAAAATGAAGATGAAGATAATTATCAAAAATAAGAACAATTTTGTAATTAAGAATGAGAATAAGATTAATAACAATTAAAGATCATAATCGAGTTTAAAATTTTCATCATTATTAGATCAATATCAATATCAATAACCATATCAAGATTGAAGACCAAGTTTACAAACAAGATCAAAATCGAGTTTAAGATTAAGATTAAAAAGAAGATAAAGATGAATATCATAAGATGAAAATTGAAATCATGATTAAAATCAAAATCAATATTAAATTAAGTTGCAAAATGATAAACAACAAATATGGATCATAATCAAGATCAACATCCTCATCATTAAAAGATCAAGATAAATATAAATAATAATATCAAGATTGAAAATCAAATATTACCACAGAGATCAAAATCGAATTTAAGATGAATATTAGGAGCAAGATAAAGATGATGATTATAAGATAAAAACTAAAATCTGAGATCGAAACTGAGATCAAAATGAAGATGAAGATAATTATCAAGATTATGATTAATGTTGTAATTAAGAATTAGAATAAGATTAATAACAATTAAAGATCATAATCAAGTTCAAAATTTCTCATCATTATTAGATCAATATCAATATCAATAACAATATCAAGATTGAAAACCAAGTTTACAAACAATATCAAAAACGAGTTTAAGATTAAAATAAAAAAGAAGATAAAGATGAATATCATAAGATAAAGTTTGAAATCTTGATTAAAATGAATCAACATCATAATCATGAACAAAATCAATATTAAATTAAGTTGCAAAATGATAAACATCAAATATGGATCATAATCAAGATCAACATCCTCATCATTAAAAGATCAAGATAAATATAAATAATAATATCAAGATTGAAAATCAATATTACCACAGAGATCAAAATCGAGTTTAAGATGAATATTAGGAGCAAGATAAAGATGATGATTATAAGATTAAAACTGAAATTTGAGATCAAAACTAAGATCAAAATGAAGATGTAGATAATTATCAAGAATAAGATCAATGTTGTAATTAACAATGAGAATAAGATTAATAACAATTAAAGATCATAATCGAGTTCAAAATTTTCATCATTATTAGATCAATATCAATATCAATAACAATATCAAGATTGAAGACAAAGTTTACAAACAAGATCAAAATCGAGTTTAAGATTAAGATTAAAAAGAAGATAAAGATGAATATCATAAGATGAAAATTGAAATCATGATTAAAATCAAGATCAACATCATGATCAAGAACAAAATTAATATTAAATTAAGATTGCAAAACGATAAACATCAAATATGGATTATAATCAAGATCAACATCCTCATCATTAAAAGATCAAGATAAATATAAATATTAATATTAAGATTGAAAATCAATATTACCATAGAGATCAAAATCGAGTTTAAGATGAATATTAGGAGCAAGATAAAGATGAAGATTATAATATTAAAACTAAAATCTGAGATCAAAACTAAAATCAAAATGAAGATGAAGATAATTATCAAGAATAAGAACAATTTTGTAATTAAGAATGAGAATAAGATTAATAACAATTAAATATCATAATCGAGTTTAAAATTTTCATTATTATTAGATCAATATCAATATCAATAACCATATCAAGATTGAAGACCAAGTTTACAAACAAGATCAAAATCGAGTTTAAGATTAAGATTAAAAAGAAGATAAAGATGAATATCATAAGATGAAAATTGAAATCATGATTAAAATCAAAATCAATATTAAATTAAGTTGCAAAATGATAAACAACAAATATGGATCATAATCAAGATCAACATCCTCATCATTAAAAGATCAAGATAAATATAAATAATAATATCAAGATTGAAAATCAAATATTACCACAGAGATCAAAATCGAATTTAAGATGAATATTAGGAACAAGATAAAGATGATGATTATAAGATAAAAACTAAAATCTGAGATCGAACTGAGATCAAAATGAAGATGAAGATAATTATCAAGATTAAGATCAATGTTGTAATTAAGAATTAGAATAAGATTAATAACAATTAAAGATCATAATCGAGTTTAAAATTTTCATCATTATTAGATCAATATCAATATCAATAACAATATCAAGATTGAAGACCAAGTTTAAAACAAGATCAAAATCGAGTTTAAGATTAAGATTAAAAAGAAGATAAAGATGAATATCATAAGATGAAAATTGAAATCATGATTAAAATCAAAATCAACATCTTGATCATGAACAAAATCAATATTAAATTAAGTTGCAAAATGATAAACATCAAATATGGATCATAATCAAGATCAACATCCTCATCATTAAAAGATCAAGATAAATATAAATAATAATATCAAGATTGAAAATCAATATTACCACAGAGATCAAAATCGAGTTTAAGATGAATATTAGGAGCAAGATAAAGATGATGATTATAAGATTAAAACTGAAATTTGAGATCAAAACTAAGATCAAAATGAAGATGTAGATAATTATCAAGAATAAGATCAATGTTGTAATTAACAATGAGAATAAGATTAATAACAATTAAAGATCATAATCGAGTTCAAAATTTTTATCATTATTAGATCAATATCAATATCAATAACAATATCAAGATTGAAGACAAAGTTTACAAACAAGATCAAAATCGAGTTTAAGATTAAGATTAAAAAGAAGATAAAGATGAATATCATAAGATGAAAATTGAAATCATGATTAAAATCAAGATCAACATCATGATCAAGAACAAAATTAATATTAAATTAAGATTGCAAAACGATAAACATCAAATATGGATTATAATCAAGATCAACATCCTCATCATTAAAAGATCAAGATAAATATAAATATTAATATCAAGATTGAAAATCATTATTACCATAGAGATCAAAATCGAGTTTAAGATGAATATTAGGAGCAAGATAAAGATGAAGATTATAATATTAAAACTAAAATCTGAGATCAAAACTAAGATCAAAATGAAGATGAAGATAATTATCAAGAATAAGATCAATTTTGTAATTAAGGATGAGAATAAGATTAATAACAATTAAAGATCATAATCGAGTTTAAAATTTTCATCATTATTAGATCATTATCAATATCAATAACCATATCAAGATTGAAGACCAAGTTTACAAACAAGATCAAAATCGAGTTTAAGATTAAGATTAAAAAGAAGATAAAGATGAATATCATAAGATGAAAATTGAAATCATGATTAAAATCAAAATAAACATCATGATCAAGAACAAAATCAATATTAAATTAAGTTGCAAAATGATAAACATCAAATATGGATCATAATCAAGATCAACATCCTCATCATTAAAAGATCAAGATAAATTTAAACAATAATATCAAGATTGAAAATCAATATTACCACAGAGATCAAAATCGAGTTTAAGATGAATATTAGGAGCAAGATAAAGATGATGATTATAAGATTAAAACTGAAATTTGAGATCAAAACTAAGATCAAAATGAAGATGAAGATAATTATCAAGAATAAGATCAATGTTATAATTAACAATGAGAATAAGATTAATAACAATTAAAGATCATAATCGAGTTCAAAATTTTTATCATTATTATATCAATATCAATATCAATAACAATATCAAGATTGAAGACCAAGTTTACAAACAAGATCAAAATCTAGTTTAAGATTAAGATTAAAAAGAAGATAAAGATGAATATCATAAGATGAAAATTAAAATCATGATTAAAATCAAGATCAACATCATGATCATGAACAAAATCAATATTAAATTAAGTTGCAAAATGATAAACATCAAATATGGATCATAATCAAGATCAACATCCTCATCATTAAAAGATCAAGATAAATATAAATAATAATATCAAGATTGAAAATCAATATTACCACAGAGATCAAAATCGAGTTTAAGATGAATATTAGGAGCAAGATAAAGATGATGATTATAAGATTAAAACTGAAATTTGAGATCAAAACTAAGATCAAAATGAAGTTGAAGATAATTATCAAGAATAAGATCAATGTTGTAATTAACAATGAGAATAAGATTAATAACAATTAAAGATCATAATCGAGTTCAAAATTTTCATCATTATTAGATCAATATCAATATCAATAACAATATCAAGATTGAAGACAAAGTTTACAAACAAGATCAAAATCGAGTTTAAGATTAAGATTAAAAAGAAGATAAAGATGAATATCATAAGATGAAAATTGAAATCATGATTAAAATCAAGATCAACATCATGATCAAGAACAAAATTAATATTAAATTAAGATTGCAAAACGATAAACATCAAATATGGATTATAATCAAGATCAACATCCTCATCATTAAAAGATCAAGATAAATATAAATATTAATATCAAGATTGAAAATCAATATTACCATAGAGATCAAAATCGAGTTTAAGATGAATATTAGGAGCAAGATAAAAATGAAGATTATTACATTAAAACTAAAATCTGAGATCAAAACTAAGATCAAAATGAAGATGAAGATAATTATCAAAAATAAGATCAATTTTGTAATTAAGAATGAGAATAAGATTAATAACAATTAAAGATCATAATCGAGTTTAAAATTTTCATCATTATTAGATCAATATCAATATCAATAACCATATCAAGATTGAAGACCAAGTTTACAAACAAGATCAAAATCGAGTTTAAGATTAAGATTAAAAAGAAGATAAAGATGAATATCATAAGATGAAAATTGAAATCATGATTAAAATCAAAATAAACATCATGATCATGAACAAAATCAATATTAAATTAAGTTGCAAAATGATAAACATCAAATATGGATCATAATCAAGGTCAACATCCTCATCATTAAAAGATCAAGATAAATATAAACAATAATATCAAGATTGAAAATCAATATTACCACAGAGATCAAAATCGAGTTTTAGATGAATATTAGGAGCAAGATAAAGATGATGATTATAAGATTAAAACTGAAATTTGAGATCAAAACTAAGATCAAAATGAAGATGAAGATAATTATTAAGAATAAGATCAATGTTATAATTAACAATGAGAATAAGATTAATAACAATTAAAGATCGTAATCGAGTTCAAAATTTTTATCATTATTAGATCAATATCAATATCAATAACAATATCAAGATTGAAGACCAAGTTTACAAACAAGATCAAAATCTAGTTTAAGATTAAGATTAAAAAGAAGATAAAGATGAATATCATAAGATTAAAATTAAAATCATGATTAAAATCAAGATCAACATCATGATCATGAACAAAATCAATATTAAATTAAGTTGCAAAATGATAAACATCAAATATGGATCAAAATCAAGATCAACTTCCTCATCATTAAAAGATCAAGATAAATATAAATATTAATATCAAGATTAAAAATCAATATTACCACAGATATCAAAATCGAGTTTAAGATGAATATTAGGAACAAGATAAAGATGATGATTATAAGATAAAAACTAAAATCTGAGATCGAAACTGAGATCAAAATGAAGATGAAGATAATTATCAAGAATAAGATCAATTTTGTAATTAAGAATGAGAATAAGATTAATAACAATTAAAGATCATAATCGAGTTTAAAATTTTCATCATTATTACATCAATATCAATATCAATAACCATATCATGATTGAAGACCAAGTTTACAAACAAGGTCAAAAACGAGTTTAAGATTAAGATTAAAAAGAAGATAAAGATGAATATCATAAGATGAAAATTGAAATCATGATTAAAATCAAGATGAACATCATGATCATGCCAAAATCAATATTAAATTAAGTTGCAAAATGATAAACATCAAATATGGATCAAAATCAAGATCAACTTCCTCATCATTAAAAGATCAAGATAAATATAAATATTAATATCAAGATTAAAAATCAATATTACCACAGATATCAAAATCGAGTTTAAGATGAATATTAGGAACAAGATAAAGATGATGATTATATGATAAAAACTAAAATCTGAGATCGAAACTGAGATCAAAATGAAGATGAAGATAATTATCAAGAATAAGATCAATTTTGTAATTAAGAATGAGAATAAGATTAATAACAATTAAAGATCATAATCGAGTTTAAAATTTTCATCATTATTACATCAATATCAATATCAATAACCATATCATGATTGAAGACCAAGTTTACAAACAAGGTCAAAAACGAGTTTAAGATTAAGATTAAAAAGAAGATAAAGATGAATATCATAAGATGAAAATTGAAATCATGATTAAAATCAAGATCCACATCATGATCATGCCAACATCAATATTAAATTAAGATTGCAAAATGATAAACAACAAATATGGATCATAATCAAGATCAACATTCTCATCATTAAAAGATCAAGATAAATATAAATATTAATATCAAGATTGAAAATCAATATTACCACAGAGATCAAAATCGAGTTTAAGATGAATATTAGGAGCAAGATAAAGATGAAGATTATAAGATTAAAACAGAAATCTGAGATCAAAACTGATATCAAAATGAAAATGAATATAATTATCAAGAATAAGAATAATGTTATAATTAAGAATGAGAATAAGATTAATAACAATTAAAGATCATAATCGAGTTCAAAATTTTCCCTATTATTAGTTGAATATCAATATCAATGACAATATCAAGATTGAAGACCAAGTTTACAAACAAGATAAAAATCGAGTTTAAGATTAAGATTAAAAAGAAGATAAAGTTGAATATGATAAGATGAAGTTTGAAATAATGATAAAAATGAAGATCAACATCATAATCATGAACAAAATCAATATTAAATTAAGATTGCAAAATGATAAACATCAAATATGGATCATAATCAAGATCAACATCCTCATCATTAAATGATCAAGATAAATATAAATATTAATACCAAGATTAAAAATCAATATTACCACAGAGATCAAAATCGAGTTTAATATGAATATTAGGAGCAAGATAAAGATGAAGATTATAAGATTAAAACAGAAATCTGAGATCAAAACTAAGATCAAAATGAAGATGATGATAATTATCAAGAATAAGATCAATGTTGTAATTAAGAATGAGTATAAGATTAATAACAATTAAAGATCATAGTCGAGTTCAAAATTTTCATCATTATTAGATCAATATCAATATCAATAACAATATCAAGATTGAAAACCAAGTTTACAAACAATATCAAAAACTAGTTTAAGATTAAGATTAAAAAAAGATAAAGATGAATATCATAAGATGAAGTTTGAAATCATGATAAAAATGAAGATAAACATCATATTCATGAAGAAAATCAATATTAAATTAAGATTGCAAAACGATAAACATCAAATATGGATCATAATCAAGATCAACATCCTCATCATTAAAAGATCAAGATAAATATAAATATTAATATCAAGATTAAAAATTAATATTACCACAGAGATCAAAATCGAGTTTAAGATGAATATTAGGAGCAAGGTAAAGATGAAGATTATAAGATTAAAACTGAAATATGAGATCAAAACTGAGATCAAAATGAAGATAAAGATAATTATCAAGAATAAGATCAATGTTGTAATTAACAATGAGAATAAGATTAAAAACAATTAAAGATCATAATCGAGTTCAAAATTTTCATCATTATTAGATCAATATCAATATCAATAACAATATCAAGATTGAAGACCAAGTTTACAAACAAGATCAAAATCGAGTTTAAGATTAAGATTAAAAAGAAGATAAAGATGAATATCATAAGATGAAAATTTAAATCATGATTAAAATCAAGATCAACATCATGAACATGAGCAAAATCAATATTAAATTAAGTTGCAAAATGATAAACATCAAATATGGATCATAATCAAAATCAACATCCTCATCATTAAAAGATCAAGAAAAATATAAATATTATTATCAAGATTGAAAATCAATATTACCACAGAGATCAAAATCAAGTTTAAGATGGATATTAGGAGCAAGATAAAGATGAGGATTATAAGATTAAAACTAAAATCTGAGATCGAAACTGAGATCAAAATGAAGATGAAGATAATTATCAAGATTAAGATCAATGTTGTAATTAAGAATTAGAATAAGATTAATAACAATTAAAGATCATAATCGAGTTCAAAATTTCCATCATTATTAGATCAATATCAATATCAATAACCATATCAAGATTGAAGTCCAAGTTTACAAACAAGATCAAAATCGAGTTTAAGATTAAGATTAAAAAGAAGATAAAGATGAATATCATAAGATGAAAATTGAAATCATGATTAAAATCAAAATCAACATCATGATCATGAACAAAATCAATATTAAATTAAGTTGCAAAATGATAAACATCAAATATGGATCATAATCAAGATCAACATCCACATCATTAAAAGATCAAGATAAATATAAATAATAATATCAAGATTGAAAATCAATATTACCACAGAGATCAAAATCGAGTTTAAAATGAATATTAGGAGCAAGATAAAGATGAACATTATAAGATTAAAACTGAAAACTGAGATCAAAATGAAGATAAAGATAATTATCAAGAATAAGATCAATGCTGTAATTAACAATGAGAATAAGATTAAAAACAATTAAAGATCATAATCGAGTTCAAAATTTTTATCATTATTAGATCAATATCAATATCAATAACAATATCAAGATTGAAGACCAAGTTTACAAACAAGATCAAAATCGAGTTTAAGATTAAGATTAAAAAGAAGATAAAGATGAATATCATAAGATGAAAATTGAAATCATGATTAAAATCGAGATCAACATCATGATCATGAAAAAAATCAATATTAAATTAAGTTGCAAAATCAATATTACCACAGAGATCAAATCGATATTACCACAGAGATCAAAATCGATATAAATATTAATATCAAGATTGAAAATCAATATTACCACAGAGATCAAAATCGAGTTTAAGATGAATATTAGGAGCAAGATAAAGATGAGGATTATAAGATTAAAACTAAAATCTGAGATCGAAACTGAGATCAAAATGAAGATGAAGATAATTATCAAGATTAAGATCAAAGTTGTAATTAAGAATTAGAATAAGATTAATAACAATTAAAGATCATAATCGAGTTCAAAATTTTCATCATTATTAGATCAATATCAATATCAAGATTGAAGACCAACTTTACAAACAGTATCAAAAACTAGTTTAAGATTAAGATTAAAAAGAAGATAAAGATGAATATCATAAGATAAAGTTTGAAATCTTGATTAAAATGAATATCAACATCATAATCATGAATAAAATCAATATTAAATTAAGATTGCAAAACGATAAACATCAAATATGGATCATAATCAAGATCAACATCCTCATCATTAAAAGATCAAGATAAATATAAATATTAATATCAAGATTGAAAATCAATATTACCACAGAGATCAAAATCGAGTTTAAGATGAATATTAGGAGCAAGATAAAGATGAAGATTATAAGATTAAAACTGAAATCTGAGATCAAAACTGAGATCAAAATGAAGATGAATATTAGGAGCAAGATAACTGAGATCAAACTGAAATCTGAGATCAAAACTGATATCAAAATGAAAATGAACATAATTATCAAGAATAAGATCAATGTTATAATTAAGAATGAGAATAAGATTAATAACAATTAAAGATCAAAATCGAGTTCAAAATTTTCCTCATTATTTGTTGAATATCAATGTCAATAACAATATCCAGATTGAAGACCAAGTTTACAAACAAGATAAAAATCGAGTTTAAGATTAAGATTAAAAAGAAGATAAAGATGAATATCATAAGATGAAGTTTGAAATCATGATAAAAATGAAGATCAACATCATAATCATGAACAAAATCAATAAAAAATTAAGATTGCAAAATGATAAACATCAAATATGGATCATAATCAAGATCAACATCCTCATCATTAAAAGATCAAGATAAATATAAATATTAATATCAAGATTGAAATTCAATATTACCACAGAGATCAAAATCGAGTTTAAGATGAATATTAGGAGCAAGATAAAGATGAAGATTATAAGATTAAAACAGAAATCTAAGATCAAAACTGAGATCAAAATGAAGATGAAGATAATTATCAAGAATAAGATCAATGATGTAATTAACAATGAGAATAAGATTAATAACAATTAAAGATCAAAATCGAGTTCAAAATTTTCCTCATTATTAGTTGAATATCAATGTCAATAACAATATCCAGATTGAAGACCAAGTTTACAAACAAGATAAAAATCGAGTTTAAGATTAAGATTAAAAAGAAGATAAAGATGAATATCATAAGATGAAGTTTGAAATCATGATAAAAATGAAGATCAACATCATAATCATGAACAAAATCAATATAAAATTAAGATTGCAAAATGATAAACATCAAATATGGATCATAATCAAGATCAACATCCTCATCATTAAAAGATCAAGATAAATATTAATATTAATATCAAGATTGAAAATCAATATTACCACAGAGATCAAAATCGAGTTTAAGATGAATATTAGGAGCAAGATAAAGATGAAGATTGTAAGATTAAAACAGAAATCTGAGATCAAAACTGATATCAAAATGAAAATGAACATAATTATCAAGAATAAGATCAATGTTATAATTAAGAATGAGAATAAGATTAATAACAATTAAAGCTCATAATCGAGTTCAAAATTTTCCTCATTATTAGTTGAATATCAATATCAATAACAATATCAAGATTGAAGACCAAGATTACAAACAAGATCAAAATCGAGTTTAAGATTAAGATTAAAAAGAAGATAAAGATGAATATCATAAGATGAAAACTGAAATCATGATTAAAATCAAAATCAACATCATGATCATGAACAAAATCAATATTAAATTAAGTTGCAAAATGATAAACATCAAATATGGATCATAATCAAGATCAACATCCTCATCATTAAAAGATCAAGATAAATATAAATATTAATATCAAGATTGAAAATCAATTTTACCATAGAGATCAAAATCGAGTTTAAGATGAATATTAGGAGCAAGATAAAGATGAAGATTATAAGATAAAACTGAAATTTGGGATCAAAACTGATATCAAAATGAAAATGAACATAATTATAAAGAATAAGATTAATGTTATAATTAAGAATGAGAATAAGAATAATAACAATTAAACATCATAATCGAGTTCAAAATTTTCCCTATTATTAGTTGAATATCAATATCAATGACAATATCAAGATTGAAGACCAAGTTTACAAACAAGATAAAAATCGAGTTTAAGATTAAGATTAAAAAGAAAATAAAGTTCAATATGATAAGATGAAGTTTGAAATAATGATAAAAATGAAGATCAACATCATAATCATGAACAAAATCAATATTAAATTAAGATTGCAAAATGATAAACATCAAATATGGATCATAATCAAGATCAACATCCTCATCATTAAAAGATCAAGATAAATATAAATATTAATATCAAGATTAAAAATCAATATTACCACAGAAATCAAAATCGAGTTTAATATGAATATTAGGAGCAAGATAAAGATAAAGATTATAAGATTAAAACTGAAATCTGAGATCAAAACTAAGATCAAAATGAAGATGAGGATAATTATCAAGAATAAGATCAATGTTGTAATTAAGAATGAGTATAAGATTAATAACAATTAAAGATCATAGTCGAGTTCAAAATTTTCATCATTATTAGATCAATATCAATATCAATAACAATATCAAGATTGAAGACCAAGTTTACAAACAAGATCAAAATCGAGTTTAACATTAAGATTAAAAAGAAGATAAAGATGAATATCATAAGATGAAAATTTAAATCATGATTAAAATCAAGATTAACATCATGAACATGAACAAAATCAATATTAAATTAAGTTACAAAATGATAAACATCAAATATGGATCATAATCAAAATCTACATCCTCATCATTAAAAGTTCAAGATAAATATAAATATTATTATCAAGATTGAAAATCAATATTACCACAGAGATCAAAATCAAGTTTAAGATGGATATTAGGAGCAAGATAAAGATGAGGATTATAAGATTAAAACTAAAATCTGAGATCGAAACTGAGATCAAAATGAAGATGAAGATAATTATCAAGATTAAGATCAATGTTGTAATTAAGAATTAGAATAAGATTAATAACAATTAAAGATCATAATCGAGTTCAAAATTTTCATCATTATTAGATCAATATCAATATCAATAACCATATCAAGATTGAAGTCCAAGTTTACAAACAAGATCAAAATCGAGTTTAAGATTAAGATTAAAAAGAAGATAAAGATGAATATCATAAGATGAAAATTGAAATCATGATTAAAATCAAAATCAACATCATGATCATGAACAAAATCAATATTAAATTAAGTTGCAAAATGATAAACATCAAATATGGATCATAATCAAGATCAACATCCTCATCATTAAAAGGTCAAGATAAATATAAATAATAATATCAAGATTGAAAATCAATATTACCACAGAGATCAAAATCGAGTTTAAAATGAATATTAGGAGCAAGATAAAGATGAACATTATAAGATTAAAACTGAAAACTGAGATCAAAACTGAGATCAAAATGAAGATAAAGATAATTATCAAGAATAAGATCAATGCTGTAATTAACAATGAGAATAAGATTAAAAACAATTAAAGATCATAACCGAGCTCAAAATTTTTATCATTATTAGATCAATATCAATATCAATAACAATATCAAGATTGAAGACCAAGTTTACAAACAAGATCAAAATCGAGTTTAAGATTAAGATTAAAAAGAAGATAAAGATGAATATCATAAGATGAAAATTGAAATCATGATTAAAATCGAGATCAACATCATGATCATGAACAAAATCAATATTAAATTAAGTTGCAAAATGATAAACATCAAATGTGGATTATAATCAAGATCAACATCCTCATCATTAAAATCAATATTACCACAGAGATCAAAATCGATATTACCACAGAGATCAAAATCGATATAAATATTAATATCAAGATTGAAAATCAATATTACCACAGAGATCAAAATCGAGTTTAAGATGAATATTAGGAGCAAGATAAAGATGAGGATTATAAGATTAAAACTAAAATCTGAAATCAAAACTGAGATCAAAATGAAGATGAAGATAATTATCAAGAATAAGATCAATTTTGTAATTAAGATTGAGAATAAGATTAATAACAATTAAAGATCATAATCGTGTTTAAAATTTTTCTCATTATTAGTTGAATATCAATATCAATAACAATAACGCGATTGAAGACCAAGTTTACAATCAATATCAAAATCGAGTTTAAGATTAAGATTAAAAATAAGATAAAGATGAATATCATAAGATGAAAATTTAAATCATGATTAAAATCAAAATCAACATCATGATCATGAACAAAATCAATATTAAATTAAGTTGCAAAATGATAAACATCAAATATGGATCATAATCAAGATCAACATTCTCATCATTAAAAGATCAAGATAAATATAAAGATTAATATCAAGATTGAAAATCAATAATACCACAGAGATCAAAATCGAGTTTAAGATGAATATTAGGAGCAAGATAAAGATGAAGATTGTAAGATTAAAACTGAAATCTGAGATCAAAACTGATATCAAAATGAAGATGAAGATAATTATCAAGATTAAGATCAATGTTGTAATTAAGAATGAGAATAAAATTAATAACAATTCATGATCATAATCGAGTTCAAAATTTTCATCATTATTAGATCAATATCAATAATAATATCAATATCAAGATTGAAGACCAAGTTTACAAACAAGATAAAAATCGAGTTTAAGATTAAGATTAAAAAGAAGATAAAGATGAATATCATATGATGAAAATTGAAATCATGATTAAAATCAAGATCAACATCATAATCATGAACAAAATCAATATTAAATTAAGTTGCAAAATGATAAACATCAAATATGGATCATAATCAAGATCAACATCCTCATCATTAGAAGATCAAGATAAATATAAAGATTAATATCAAGATTGACAATCAATATTACCACAGAGATCAAAATCGAGTTTAAGATGAATATTAGGAGCAAGATAAAGATGATGATTATACGATTAAAACTAAAATCTAAGATCAAAACTGAGATCAAACTGAAGATGAAGATAATTATCAAGATTAAGATCAATGTTGTAATTAAGAATGAGAATAAAATTAATAACAATTAATGATCATAATCGAGTTCAAAATTTTCATCATTATTAGATCAATATCAATAGTAATATCAATATCAAGATTGAAGACCAAGTTTACAAACAAGATCAAAATCGAGTTTAAGATTAAGATTAAAAAGAAGATAAAGAATGAATATCATATGATGAAAATTGAAATCATGATTAAAATCAAGATCAACATCTTGATCATGAACAAAATCAATATTAAATTAAGTTGCAAAATGTAAACATCAAATATGGATCATAATCAAGATCAACATCCTCATCATTAAAAGATCAAGATAAATATAAATATTAATATCAAGATTGAAAATCAATATTACCACAGAGCTCAAAATCGTGTTTAAGATGAATATTAGGAGCAACATAAAGATGAAGATTGTAAGATTAAAACTGAAATCTGAGATCAAAACTGATATCAAAATGAAAATGAACATAATTATCAAGAATAAGATCAATGTTATAATTAAGAATGAGTATAAGATTAATAACAATTAAAGATCATAATCGAGTTCAAAATTTTCCTCATTATTAGTTGAATATCAATATCAATAACAATATCAAGATTAAAGACCAAGTTTACAAACAAGATAAAAATCGAGTTTAAGATTAAGATTAAAAAGAAGATGATGATGAATATCATAAGATGAAGTTTGAAATCATGATAAAAATGAAGATCAACATCATAATCATGAACAAAATCAATATTAAATCAATATTACAAAATGATAAACATCAAATATGGATCATAATCAAGATCAACATCCTCATCATTAAAAGATCAAGATAAATATAAATATTAAAATCAAGATTGAAAATCAAAATTACCACAGAGATCAAAATCGAGTTTAAGATGAATATTTGGAGCAAGATAAAGATGAAGATTATAAGATTAAAACTAAAATCTAAGATCAAAACTGAGATCAAAATGAAGATGAAGATAATTATCAAGATTAAGATCAATGTTGTAATTAAGAATGAGAATAAAATTAATAACAATTAATGATCATAATCGAGTTCAAAATTTTCATCATTATTAGATCAATATCAATAATAATATCAATATCAAGATTGAAGACCAAGTTTACAAACAAGATAAAAATCGAGTTTAAGATTAAGATTAAAAAGAAGATAAAGATGAATATCATATGATGAAAATTGAAATCATGATTAAAATCAAGATCAACATCATAATCATGAACAAAATCAATATTAAATTAAGTTGCAAAATGATAAACATCAAATATGGATCATAATCAAGATCAACATCCTCATCATTAGAAGATCAAGATAAATATAAAGATTAATATCAAGATTGACAATCAATATTACCACAGAGATCAAAATCGAGTTTAAGATGAATATTAGGAGCAAGATAAAGATGATGATTATACGATTAAAACTAAAATCTAAGATCAAAACTGAGATCAAACTGAAGATGAAGATAATTATCAAGATTAAGATCAATGTTGTAATTAAGAATGAGAATAAAATTAATAACAATTAATGATCATAATCGAGTTCAAAATTTTCATCATTATTAGATCAATATAAATAGTAATATCAATATCAAGATTGAAGACCAAGTTTACAAACAAGATCAAAATCGAGTTTAAGATTAAGATTAAAAAGAAGATAAAGAGTGAATATCATATGATGAAAATTGAAATCATGATTAAAATCAAGATCAACATCTTGATCATGAACAAAATCAATATTAAATTAAGTTGCAAAATGATAAACATCAAATATGGATCATAATCAAGATCAACATCCTCATCATTAAAAGATCAAGATAAATATAAATATTAATATCAAGATTGAAAATCAATATTACCACAGAGCTCAAAATCGAGTTTAAGATGAATATTAGGAGCAACATAAAGATGAAGATTGTAAGATTAAAACTGAAATCTTAGATCAAAACTGATATCAAAATGAAAATGAACATAATTATCAAGAATAAGATCAATGTTATAATTACTAATGAGTATAAGATTAATAACAATTAAAGATCATAATCGAGTTCAAAATTTTCCTCATTATTAGTTGAATATCAATATCAATAACAATATCAAGATTAAAGACCAAGTTTACAAACAAGATAAAAATCGAGTTTAAGATTAAGATTAAAAAGAAGATGATGATGAATATCATAAGATGAAGTTTGAAATCATGATAAAAATGAACATCAACATCATAATCATGAACAAAATCAATATTAAATTAATATTACAAAATGATAAACATCAAATATGGATCATAATCAAGATCAACATCCTCATCATTAAAAGATCAAGATAAATATAAATATTAAAATCAAGATTGAAAATCAAAATTACCACAGAGATCAAAATCGAGTTTAAGATGAATATTAGGAGCAAGATAAAGATGAAGATTATAAGATTAAAACTAAAATCTAAGATCAAAACTGAGATCAAAATGAAGATGAAGATAATTATCAAGATTAAGATCAATGTTGTAATTAAGAATGAGAATAAAATTAATAACAATTAATGATCATAATCGAGTTCAAAATTTTCATCATTATTAGATCAATATCAATAATAATATCAATATCAAGATTGAAGATCAAGTTTACAAACAAGATAAAAATCGAGTTTAAGATTAAGATTAAAAAGAAGATAAAGATGAATATCATATGATGAAAATTGAAATCATGATTAAAATCAAGATCAACATCATAATCATGAACAAAATCAATATTAAATTAAGTTGCAAAATGATAAACATCAAATATGGATCATAATCAAGATCAACATCCTCATCATTAGAAGATCAAGATAAATATAAAGATTAATATCAAGATTGACAATCAATATTACCACAGAGATCAAAATCGAGTTTAAGATGAATATTAGGAGCAAGATAAAGATGATGATTATACGATTAAAACTAAAATCTAAGATCAAAACTGAGATCAAACTGAAGATGAAGATAATTATCATGATTAAGATCAATGTTATAATTAAGAATGAGAATAAAATTAATAACAATTAATGATCATAATCGAGTTCAAAATTTTCATCATTATTAGATCAATATCAATAGTAATATCAATATCAAGATTGAAGACCAAGTTTACAAACAAGATCAAAATCGAGTTTAAGATTAAGATTAAAAAGAAGATAAAGAATGAATATCATATGATGAAAATTGAAATCATGATTAAAATCAAGATCAACATCATGATCATGAACAAAATCAATATTAAATTAAGTTGCAAAATGATAAACATCAAATATGGATCATAATCAAGATCAATATCCTTATCATTAAAAGATCAAGATAAATATAAAGATTAATATCAAGATTGAAAATCAATATTACCACAGAGCTCAAAATCGAGTTTAAGATGAAAATTAGGAGCAACATAAAGATGAAGATTGTAAGATTAAAACTGAAATCTGAGATCAAAACTTATATCAAAATGAAAATAAACATAATTATCAAGAATAAGATCAATGTTATAATTAAGAATGAGTATAAGATTAATAACAATTAAAGATCATAATCGAGTTCAAAATTTTCCTCATTATTAGTTGAATATCAATATCAATAACAATATCAAGATTAAAGACCAAGTTTACAAACAAGATAAAAATCGAGTTTAAGATTAAGATTAAAAAGAAGATGAAGATGAATATCATAAGATGAAGTTTGAAATCATGATAAAAATGAAGATCAACATCATAATCATGAACAAAATCAATATTAAATTAATTGAAAGTCCCCTTAATCTAGGGGGGCCGAAACCCTAAGGGAGGCGCATATAAAAATTCGCATAGGGTTTCAAGAGATCTTAATATATCATATGATCAACTTTCGAATGCTAGTATAGAAGAGAAAGATCCATACCATCGCCATCTCTTCGATGGTGTCTTGGAAGCAGAGAGCGAGTTTAAGATAAACATCAAAATCGTTAATATTACAAAATGATAAACATCAAATATGGATCATAATCAAGATCAACATCCTCATCATTAAAAGATCAAGATAAATATAAATATTAAAATCAAGATTGAAAATCAAAATTACCACAGAGATCAAAATCGAGTTTAAGATGAATATTAGGAGCAAGATAAAGATGAAGATTATAAGATTAAAACTAAAATCTAAGATCAAAACTGAGATCAAAATGAAGATGAAGATAATTATCAAGATTAAGATCAATGTTATAATTAAGAATGAGTATAAGATTAATAACAATTAAAGATCATAATCGAGTTCAAAATTTTCCATATTATTAGTTGAATATCAATATCAATGACAATATCAAGATTGAAGACCAAGTTTACAAACAAGATAAAAATCGAGTTTAAGATTAAGATTAAAAAGAAGATAAAGTTGAATATGATAAGATGAAATTTGAAATCATGATAAAAATGAAGATCAACATCATAATCATGAACAAAATCAATATTAAATTAAGATTGCAAAATGATAAACATCAAATATGGATCATAATCAAGATCAACATCCTCATCTTTAAAAGATCAAGATAAATATAAATATTAATATCAAGATTAAAAATCAATATTACCACAGAGATCAAAATCGAGTTTAATATGAATATTAGGAGCAAGATAAAGATGAAGATTATAAGATTAAAACTGAAATCTGAGATCAAAACTGAAATCAAAATGAAGAAGAATATTAGGAGCAAGATAAGGATGAAGATTATAAGATTAAAACTGAAATCTGAGATCAAAACTGATATCAAAATAAAAATGAACATAATTATCAAGAATAAGATCAATGTTATAATTAAGAATGAGAATAAGATTAATAACAATTAAAGATCATAATCGAGTTTAAAATTTTCCTCATTATTAGTGGAATATCAATGTCAATATCAATATCCAGATTGAAGACCAAGTTTACAAACAAGATAAAAATCGAGTTTAAGATTAAGATTAAAAAGAAGATAAAGATGAATATCATAAGATGAAGTTTGAAATCATGATAAAAATGAAGATCAACATCATAATCATGAACAAAATCAATATAAAATTAAGATTGCAAAATGATAAACATCAAATATGGATCATAATCAAGATCAACATCCTCATCATTAAAAGATCAAGATAAATATTAATATTAATATCAAGATTGACAATCAATATTACCACAGAGATCAAAATCGAGTTTAAGATGAATATTAGGAGCAAGATAAAGATGATGAATATAAGATTAAAACTAAAATCTAATATCAAAACTGAGATCAAACTGAAGATGAAGATAATTATCAAGATTAAGATCAATGTTGTAATTAAGAATGAGAATAAAATTAATAACAATTAATGATCATAATCGAGTTTAAAATTTTCATCATTATTAGATCAATATCAATAATAATATCAATATCAAGATTGAAGACCAAGTCTACAAACAAGATCAAAATCGAGTTTAAGATTAAGATTAAAAAGAAGATAAAGAATGAATATCATATGATGAAAATTGAAATCATGATTAAAATCAAGATCAACATCATGATCATGAACAAAATCAATATTAAATTAAGTTGCAAAATGATAAACATCAAATATGGATCATAATCAAGATCAACATCCTCATCATTAAAAGATCAAGATTAATATAAAGATTAATATCAAGATTGAAAATCAATATTACCACAGAGCTCAAAATCGAGTTTAAGATGAATATTAGGAGCAACATAAAGATGAAGATTGTAAGATTAAAACTGAAATCTGAGATCAAAACTGATATCAAAATGAAAATGAACATAATTATCAAGAATAAGATCAATGTTATAATTAAGAATGAGTATAAGATTAATAACAATTAAAGAACATAATCGAGTTCAAAATTTTCCTCATTATTAGTTGAATATCAATATCAATAACAATATCAAGATTAAAGACCAAGTTTACAAACAAGATAAAAATCGAGTTTAAGATTAAGATTAAAAAGAAGATGAAGATGAATATCATAAGATGAAGTTTGAAATCATGATAAAAATGAAGATCAACATCATAATCATGAACAAAATCAATATTAAATTAATATTGCAAAATGATAAACATCAAATATGGATCATAATCAAGATCAACATCCTCATCATTAAAAGATCAAGATAAATATAAATATTAAAATCAAGATTGAAAATCAAAATTACCACAGAGATCAAAATCGAGTTTAAGATGAATATTAGGAGCAAGATAAAGATGAAGATTATAAGATTAAAACTAAAATCTAAGATCAAAACTGAGATCAAAATGAAGATGAAGATAATTATCAAGATTAAGATCAATGTTGTAATTAAGAATGAGAATAAAATTAATAACAATTAATGATCATAATCGAGTTCCAAATTTTCATCATTATTAGATCAATATCAATAATAATATCAATATCAAGATTGAAGACCAAGTTTACAAACAAGATAAAAATCGAGTTTAGGATTAAGATTAAAAAGAAGATAAAGATGAATATCATATGATGAAAATTGAAATCATGATTAAAATCAAGATCAACATCATAATCATGAACAAAATCAATATTAAATTAAGTTGCAAAATGATAAACATCAAATATGGATCATAATCAAGATCAACATCCTCATCATTAGAAGATCAAGATAAATATAAAGATTAATATCAAGATTGACAATCAATATTACCACAGAGATCAAAATCGAGTTTAAGATGAATATTAGGAGCAAGATAAAGATGATGATTATACGATTAAAACTAAAATCTAAGATCAAAACTGAGATCAAACTGAAGATGAAGATAATTATCAAGATTAAGATCAATGTTGTAATTAAGTATGAGAATAAAATTAATAACAATTAATGATCATAATCGAGTTCAAAATTTTCATCATTATTAGATCAATATCAATAGTAATATCAATATCAAGATTGAAGACCAAGTTTACAAACAAGATCAAAATCGAGTTTAAGATTAAGATTAAAAAGAAGATAAAGAATGAATATCATATGATGAAAATTGAAATCATGATTAAAATCAAGATCAACATCATGATCATGAACAAAATCAATATTAAATTAAGTTGCAAAATGATAAACATCAAATATGGATCATAATCAAGATCAACATCCTTATCATTAAAAGATCAAGATAAATATAAAGATTAATATCAAGATTGAAAATCAATATTACCACAGAGCTCAAAATCGAGTTTAAGATGAAAATTAGGAGCAACATAAAGATGAAGATTGTAAGATTAAAACTGAAATCTGAGATCAAAACTTATATCAAAATGAAAATAAACATAATTATCAAGAATAAGATCAATGTTATAATTAAGAATGAGTATAAGATTAATAACAATTAAAGATCATAATCGAGTTCAAAATTTTCCTCATTATTAGTTGAATATCAATATCAATAACAATATCAAGATTAAAGACCAAGTTTACAAACAAGATAAAAATCGAGTTTAAGATTAAGATTAAAAAGAAGATGAAGATGAATATCATAAGATGAAGTTTGAAATCATGATAAAAATGAAGATCAACATCATAATCATGAACAAAATCAATATTAAATTAATTGAAAGTCCCCTTAATCTAGGGGGGGCCGAAACCCTAAGGGAGGCGCATATAAAAATTCGCATAGGGTTTCAAGAGATCTTAATATATCATATGATCAACTTTCGAATGCTAGTATAGAAGAGAAAGATCCATACCATCGCCATCTCTTCGATGGTGTCTTGGAAGCAGAGAGCGAGAGGATCTCCTCCAAAGGATGCGCACACAAGATGAAGAAGCCGCCTACTCCCTTGGTGCTCCTTGTGCTAGCAAGGTTCCAAGAGGTGCTTGTCGTATGGAAGGAAAGAGATGTTTTTCTTCTTGGCCGAATCCTCTCCTAGAGACTTGAAGTCGTCACCACACAAGAGTGTGTCGAGAGAGAAGGGCGAGAGGCGAGAATAGAGCTTCCCTTTTGCGTGAACGTGAGGCGTGGTCACGTTTAGAGAAGTGCTATCTAAAAATAGCAAAGTCTCCAATTCATGCGACCATGAATTTTCCTTAACGCTATTAGCTCTCCCCTTTGAACCATGCGCTCATATGATGAGCCGGTTCAAGTTGGTTCAGTTTAAGAAACCAAATAAGCCAAGCAATTAGTCTAGATCTCAATTAAACCCTAAGGCTTCAGATCTAACCATTGATCTCTCGATGCTTCTGATCTCACCGATCTAGCATCCATTCTCTCAATCGAAGCTTACCGATCTCAAGCCCTAATCAATCAAACATGATCAGACCAGATCTCACTTACAATCAGAGACTAAATTCCTTTAAACTGAACTTGAACAATTCAGTCCACACGATCTGACTTAAGTAAGCCATATCATCAAATTGTGCGACCCTGAGGGTTTCCTTTAAATGTCGGTAACGATAACTTACGTTATCACGAATAGTGAGGGGTATCTAGCAACACATCACTGTCTCCCGATATAAAGAAAAGAGTCTTCCAAGACTACACCCAAACAACAGCACAAGTGTGAATCCAACTCACAAGGCATGCATGTTTCCTTTGCCACTGGATGTTCTTATTGGACAAGCGTGTCAAGCTTGTAACTCCAATATGATGAGCATGATTAGATCAGATGAACACAGTCACCTGGGTATGGCCATACACTATTCTCAATCATCTCATCCAGGGGGCCCCTTTAGAACATCACACTCCTTAAACAAGGAGACGGCAATCCTTTGTCTATCACTAGTGCCCTAACCTGACTCAAGCTCACCATCCAAGATAGTCTATAACCATTATGTTTCAAATGATATTGAACTACCTCAAAACAATGACAATCATCATTTAGAAACACAAGTGATCTCAAGTCAGAGGACATGTGCCACTTGTATTAAACAAGGATTATTCACATTGTGACAAGCAATTGAATATCCAAATAGGGTCTGTCCAGTACATCCAATGTACCCATGAGTCTACATCTTATTCCATGCTCGAAGCATCCTATAAGATTAGAACACATATTAGTCTTAATCATATCAAGGCTGTCTCATGTTCACCAAGATATATCAACTAAGGACTTAACTGCATGTCAGCCTAGCTGAACAGCTTTGAGACATTATTCAGAAGTACACTTATTGCAGCAGACAATGTAACAACCTGAATAACAACCATTGCCTTTATAAACAAAAGAGTTTATACATGATACTGATAGAATCCCAAGGCCTCAAACATTAGCCTTAAGGGCATACCCCAACAATCTCCCACTTGCACTTAATCTAATGGTTGAGAAATCTCAAACCCATATTATTACAGTGCTTCTCATGCTTCTGCTGCGCCAGAGGCTTGGTAAGCGGGTCAGCCAGATTGTCATCTGTATGAACCTTGCAGACTTTGATCTCGCCACGATCTATGATCTCCCGGATCAAATGAAACTGTCTGTATGTGCTTGGACTTCTGGTGCGACCGTGGTTCCTTTGCTTGTGCGATTGCTCCAGTGTTATCACAGAAGATAACCAAAGGATCTGCACTCGAAGGAACGACACCAAGTTCCTGAACGAACTTGCGAATCCACACTGCCTCCTTAGATGCTTCTGAGGCTGCAACATACTCGGCTTCTGTTGTGGAATCAGCAACGATTGACTGTTTGAAACTTTTCCACACCACTGCTCCTCCATTCAAGCTAAAAACATAGCCTGATTGCGATCGGAAATCATCCTGGTCAGACTGGAACGAAGCGTCAGTATATCCTTCAATACTGAGTTCTTCCTGACCACCATATATCAAGAACATATCTTTGGTCCTCCGCAGATATTTTAAAATGTTCTTGACCGCAATCCAGTGCGCCTGACCTGGATTACTTTGGAACCGACTGGTCACGCTTAACCCGTAAGCGACGTCTGGGCGAGTACACAACATCGCATACATAATGGACCCAATAGCCGAAGCATAAGGCGTATTGTCCATTTTATCTTTCTCAGTCTGTGTTTGTGGACACTGACTCTTTGAAAGATTCAGACCATGTCTGACTGGAAGATATCCTCTTTTAGAATTCTCTAAATGAAATCTCTCCAGGACTTTATTGATGTAAGTACTCTGGCACAGCCCGAGAAGCCTCTTAGATCTATCCCTGTAGATCTTCACACCTAATACATAGGCTGCTTCTCCTAGATCTTTCATCTGGAAACATTTCCTTAACCATGCTTTAACGGCATGCATTTCGGGAATGTCATTTCCAATGATCAAGATATCATCGACGTAGAGGACTAGGAAAGTAATCACGCTCCCACTAAACCTCTTATATACACACGGGTCATCCTCGTTCTTGATGAAACCAAACTCAGAGATTGATTCATCAAAACGAATATTCCAGCTTCTCGATGCTTGTTTAAGTCCATAAATAGACTTCTTTAACTTGCATATTTTATGACGATCTGATGGATTAGTGAAACCTTCGGGTTGTGTCATATACACATCCTCATCCAGATTTCCATTCAGGAAAGCTGTCTTCACATCCATTTGCCAAATCTCATAATCATAATATGCTGCTATCGCGAAAAGAATCCGAATAGACTTAAACATAGCTACAGGTGAGAAAGTTTCATCATAATCTATCCCGTAGATTTGTTTGAAACCTTTCGCAACTAGCCTGCGTTTATAGGTAACCACGTTACCATCCATGTCAATCTTCTTCTTGAAGATCCATTTACAGCCTATAGGGATTACTCCCGGAGGCGGATCAACCAAATCCCAAACTTGGTTATCTGACATGGAGTCCATCTCGGCGCGCATAGCTTCAAGCCATCTCGCTGACTTCGGTCCACTGACCGCATCCGCATAAGTGAGGGGTTCATCATTATCAATGATGTAGACTCCGTCATAGCGCACAGGCTGTCGACGGATCATTCCCGATCTTCGCGGTTCCCGTGATATCTGAGCCTCAGGTTGTTCAATAACCTGATCAACTGGCTCAGGCTCATCCAACTGTGCTTGACTACTTTGTTCTTCCTCTGGATTCTCATCCAGCTTTATTTCTCTCCCACTGGCCTCTTGCAGAAGAAACTCCTTCTCAAGAAATATGGCCGTCCGAGCAACAAATACCTTGTTCTCTTTGGGATCGTAGAAATAATAACCCTTAGTTTCCTTAGGGTAACCGACAAAGATACATTTGTCAGATCTGCTCTCTAGTTTCCCAGAGGCGAGCTTTTTGACATAAGCCTCGCAGCCCCAGATCCTGATAAATGTCAAGCTCGGCTGTTTCCCATACCATAACTCATATGGCGTCTTAGAAACTGCCTTGGATGGCACTCGGTTTAGTACCTTTGCAGCTGTTTCCAGTGCAAATCCCCAAAAGGAATATGGAAGAGTAGCCTGACTCATCATAGAACGAACCATATCAAGTAACGTTCTATTTCTCCTCTCGGACACACCATTCCATTGCGGTGTTCCTGGCGGAGTGAGCTGTGAGATAATCCCACACTCCTTCAGATAGTCATTAAATTCTCGACTTAGGTATTCTCCACCTCGATCAGAACGAAGTGCCTTGATATTTCGGCCTAGCTGATTCTGTACTTCATTCTTGAACTCTTTGAACTTGTCAAAAGATTCAGTTTTATGTCTCATTAAATAGACATACCCATATCTACTGAAATCATCAGTAAAGGTAATGAAGTACTGATAGCCACCTCTGGCATGTTTACTAAATGGCCCACACACATCACTGTGTATAAGGTCAAGTAAACCTGAAGCCCTTTGACCTTTGTGAGGAAAAGGTGACTTCGTCATTTTACCCATTAAACAAGCTTTGCATGTATCAATCTCCTCATAGGAGAATGATCCCAGCAGTCCATGATCATGCAACCGCTTAATGCGTTTCTTGTTAATATGGCCTAAACGACTATGCCATAGCAAGGTGTTGTCATCAGCATACTTGGCTTTCTTAATATCAATATTTTGTATAGAACATTCCATGTCCAACATGAATAACCCATTGTTAATTGAACCAGTAGCATAAACAATATTATCAAAAGTTAAAACACACTTTGAAATATTGCATTCAAAGGAAAATCCCTTCCTGACAAGAGCAGGAATGGAGATAATATTCTTAGTAATGCTGGGAACAAAATAACAACTGTTTAGTTCTAATACAAGTCCAGATGGCAAAGAGATGAAATAGTCTCCTACAGCAACAGCAGCAACCCGTGCCCCGTTTCCAACTTGTAGGTCCACCTCATGCTGTCCCACCTGTCTTCTTCTCTTGAGTTCCTGTACATTTGAACAAATGTGAACTCCACATGCAGTGTCCAACACCCATGATATAGAAGAAGATGAAACCATGACTTCCGTCACGTATATACCTGAGCCAGAAGCGATGCTTCCCCTCTTATCTCCTTGGAGCGCTTTACAGTCCTTTTTCCAGTGACCCAGCTGGCCACAGTGGAAACATCTGTATTCCTTGGACCGCTTGACCTTTTGCTTCAGAGCCTTGCTGTAGCTCTTGACAGGGGCCTTGCCCTTCTTCCCCTTCTTCTTGTTGTTCCTTGAAGGAACCATTAAGACAGAGGTTGAAGGCTTTCCCTTCAGAGTCTCCTCAGTGGTCAAGAGCATATTCAGCAGCTCTGCCGGAGTACAATCGATTTTGTTCATATTAAAGTTAATAATGAACGCATCGAAAGAGGGCGGGAGAGACTGCAGAATAATGTCTACAGCAAGCTCCTGATTGATGGTATGCCCCAGTTTCTCTAGAGCTTCCTTGTGCCCAATCATCTTGAGCACGTGAGCTCCCACTGGGCTCCCTTCAGCCAGTTTGCTCTGAAAGAAAAGCTTGGTCAAATTATAGCGTTCAGTCCTCGCCTGTGCAGCATACAGCATCTTGAGGTTTGCTATCATGTCTATAGCAGACATATCCTCATGCTGACGCTGCAGCGGTGGCGTCATAGACGCTAGCATCAGGCAAGCGACATCAATGCTATCATTGACGTGCTTTTCATAAGCTTCCCGAACCGCCCTTGCGGCGTTCGGAGCGGGCTGAGGCGGTATCGCCGTCTCGAGGACATACAGTTTCCTCTCTGCCTTAAGAACAATCTTAAGGTGTCCGAACCAGTCTGAGAAGTTTGGCCCAGCAAACTTCTCCCGTTCCAGTAGGGATCGCACATTGAAGCTCATGGTGTTCGTTGCTGCAGGTATCTACAACAATGCAAGAACAGCAAGGTCAGTATCAATGTAAAGAATCAATTCAGGACTTAAGAATGATTCTTTTTCTCACTATTTTATCTGGCTGAAAAATCCAGCAAAACAGCCCGAAAGAGTAGAACTCTTTTAGTGAGATGGGATCCAGATTTCATACTTGGTCTCCGCGTCCCGCTCAGGCGAGATAAGATGCACAGAGAGTACAAGCACTAATTTCTGGTAGGCTGTCCCAGCCAATCGCCAACCCGTGCGATTCCCCTTCATCTGGGCAATCCAGCAGACTGTGCCAACTGAGTTGGTACAACACAATCTCTGACCCCACAGATGGCTGCCTCCATGCGCTACCATATGCGCCACATATGTAGCCTACATGGTCAAGCTGACCCGACCTACTCCCTGGACCACCACGTGCTATGCTGAGCAACGAGAAGCGATAAATCCCTTCTCTATAACATGCAGGTGTAATCCCGGACCGTCTGAAGATAGATGGACGTGCCCACTGAGTGGGTACAACACGGCTCCAACGATAATCAGAACAGTGAGGTTTCGCGTCAGAAGGCATACGAGCTTGATATTTTAGCGTTGGATTTTAACGGTCTTTTATCTTCTTCACTATCATGCAATTCCTATGGTGATAGCAGAAGATAAATAAATCATGCTGTTCTACTTATTTAAAGTATAAAAGAAAGCATGGATCTTATGTGGTAAAAGCCCATAGCCTAAGTAAGACTTTAATTAACTTAAGTCTTCACTTGCTTTTCTTCTTCATGGGTCTTTTGCTGCTCATCTGGCCCAAACCAAGGCCCAAGCGCCTACTGCAGCTCAGGTGCGCCTACCAGGGAAAGTGCGCCTGGTCCCAGAGTCGAACCCTGGACCTCCCATCTGGTCAAGCCACTGCTGCATGCGCCTCTACCAAGTGTGCTCTGTGCTCTTGTCTGATTAATTTACAAATTAATCTATCTAGACAAGATTGACACGCAGGTCAATTACACTTTATAAATTAAAAACAATGTGATGCGCAGATCACAATAATTAACTTACATTTTAATACAGGCACGCAGGCCCCAGCACAGCACACATTTAACATGGGCAGCCCACATAAGAATAAATAAACAAGCATAGGCATCAATCAACATGTGATCCAATCATGAAAATTAAATTTCGAAAACCCCATAGGCATCAATTTTAATTTTCTTATATGCCCTCACTACCTTACAACGGTCCATTACTAGGGATCCACTCATCCAACCTAGTCAGATCCAGTGCCCTTGCATGCACCAAGTCCTAACCGACTTGAGTCGACCAAAAGGTCAACCATGCATGCGCCAGGGCTGAACAACCCTCATGAGTTCTGGCAAGCGGGTGTGACCCCGGGCCTAACTCATGTGTGTTCACTAGTCGTCTCAATCAGACACCGCTACACGCCTGTCTGCAGTCGACCTATAGCCACCAGATGCTTGCGCACAGGTGCTATCTGGTCAACCCATCAAGGCTGTCAGATGGTCTGATCAGACATTTTGGATCTAACCTAGGGGATGACTTCAACCCTAATAACCCGTCTAAGGGTTTACAGTAAGGCCTTAGATCTAAGTGAGTCGCGCATGTCATGAAAGTTTTGAAAACAAAAACTAAAACATGTAAAGCATGCGCCAACAAAAGTTCATCTCATACATGCGCCACAAACAAAATACATCTATCTGGTATTTTCGCATGATGAGAAATATTAGATCTAAACATTCAACATACATGGATCACCATAAGCAATCATATGAATATATAAAAACTTGGCTCTGATACCAATTGAAAGTCCCCTTAATCTAGGGGGCCGAAACCCTAAGGGAGGCGCATATAAAAATTCGCATGGGAAGCTAGGGTTTCAAGAGATCTTAATATATCATATGATCAACTTTCGAATGCTAGTATAGAAGAGAAAGATCCATACCATCGCCATCTCTTGGATGGTGTCTTGGAAGCAGAGAGCGAGAGGATCTCCTCCAAAGGATGCGCACACAAGATGAAGAAGCCGCCTACTCTCTTGGTGCTCCTTGTGCTAGCAAGGTTCCAAGAGGTGCTTGTCGTATGGAAGGAAAGAGATGTTTTTCTTCTTGGCCGAATCCTCTCCTAGTGACTTGAAGTCGTCACCACACAAGAGTGTGTCGAGAGAGAAGGGCGAGAGGCGAGAATAGAGCTTCCCTTTTGCGTGAACGTGAGGCGTGGTCACGTTTAGAGAAGTGCTATCTAAAAATAGCAAAGTCTCCAATTCATGCGACCATGAATTTTCCTTAACGCTATTAGCTCTCCCCTTTGAACCATGCGCTCATATGATGAGCCGGTTCAAGTTGGTTCAGTTTAAGAAACCAAATAAGCCAAGCAATTAGTCTAGATCTCAATTAAACCCTAAGGCTTCAGATCTAACCATTGATCTCTCGATGCTTCTGATCTCACCGATCTAGCATCCATTCTCTCAATCGAAGCTTACCGATCTCAAGCCCTAATCAATCAAACATGATCAGACCAGATCTCACTTACAATCAGAGACTAAATTCCTTTAAACTGAACTTGAACAATTCAGTCCACACGATCTGACTTAAGTAAGCCATATCATCAAATTGTGCGACCCTGAGGGTTTCCTTTAAATGTCGGTAACGATAACTTACGTTATCATGAACAGTGAGGGGTATCTAGCAACACATCACTGTCTCCCGATATAAAGAAAAGAGTCTTCCAAGACTACACCCAAACAACAGAACAAGTGTGAATCCAACTCACAAGGCATGCATGTTTCCTTTGCCACTGGATGTTCTTATTGGACAAGCGTGTCAAGCTTGTAACTCCAATATGATGAGCATGATTAGATCAGATGAACACAGTCACCTGGGTATGGCCATACACTATTCTCAATCATCTCATCCAGGGGGCCCCTTTAGAACATCACACTCCTTAAACAAGGAGACGGCAATCCTTTGTCTATCACTAGTGCCCTAACCTGACTCAAGCTCACCATCCAAGATAGTCTATAACCATTATGTTTCAAATTATATTGAACTACCTCAAAACAATGACAATCATCATTTAGAAACACAAGTGATCTCAAGTCAGAGGACATGTGCCACTTGTAGCAAACAAGGATTATTCACATTGTGACAAGCAATTGAATATCCAAATAGGGTCTGTCCAGTACATCCAATGTACCCATGAGTCTACATCTTATTCCATGCTCGAAGCATCCTATAAGATTAGAACACATATTAGTCTTAATCATATCAAGGCTGTCTCATGTTCACCAAGATATATCAACTAAGGACTTAACTGCATGTCAGCCTAGCTGAACAGCTTTGAGACATTATTCAGTAGTACACTTATTGCAGCAGACAATGTAACAACCTGAATAACAACCATTGCCTTTATAAACAAAAGAGTTTATACATGATACTGATAGAATCCCAAGGCCTCAAACATTAGCCTTAAGGGCATACCCCAACATTAATATTGCAAAATGATAAACATCAAATATGGATCATAATCAAGATCAACATCCTCATCATTAGAAGATCAAGATAAATATAAAGATTAATATCAAGATTGACAATCAATATTACCACAGAGATCAAAATCGAGTTTAAGATGAATATTAGGAGCAAGATAAAGATGATGATTATACGATTAAAACTAAAATCTAAGATCAAAACTGAGATCAAACTGAAGATGAAGATAATTATCAAGATTAAGATCAATGTTGTAATTAAGAATGAGAATAAAATTAATAACAATTAATGATCATAATCGAGTTCAAAATTTTCATCATTATTAGATCAATATCAATAGTAATATCAATATCAAGATTGAAGACCAAGTTTACAAACAAGATCAAAATCGAGTTTAAGATTAAGATTAAAAAGAAGATAAAGAATGAATATCATATGATGAAAATTGAAATCATGATTAAAATCAAGATCAACATCATGATCATGAACAAAATCAATATTAAATTAAGTTGCAAAATGATAAACATCAAATATGGATCATAATCAAGATCAACATCCTCATCATTAAAAGATCAAGATAAATATAAAGATTAATATCAAGATTGAAAATCAATATTACCAGAGAGCTCAAAAGCGAGTTTAAGATGAATATTAGGAGCAAGATAAAGATGAAGATTGTAAGATTAAAACTGAAATCTGAGATCAAAACTGATATCAAAATGAAAATGAACATAATTATCAAGAATAAGATCAATGTTATAATTAAGAATGAGTATAAGATTAATAACAATTAAAGATCATAATCGAGTTCAAAATTTTCCTCATTATTAGTTGAATATCAATATCAATAACAATATCAAGATTAAAGACCAAGTTTACAAACAAGATAAAAATCGAGTTTAAGATTAAGATTAAAAAGAAGATGAAGATGAATATCATAAGATGAAGTTTGAAATCATGATAAAAATGAAGATCAACATCATAATCATGAACAAAATCAATATTAAATTAATATTGCAAAATGATAAACATCAAATATGGATCATAATCAAGATCAACATCCTCATCATTAAAAGATCAAGATAAATATAAATATTAAAATCAAGATTGAAAATCAAAATTACCACAGAGATCAAAATCGAGTTTAAGATGATATATTAGGAGCAAGATAAAGATGAAGATTATAAGATTAAAACTAAAATCTAAGATCAAAACTGAGATCAAAATGAAGATGAAGATAATTATCAAGATTAAGATCAATGTTGTAATTAAGAATGAGAATAAAATTAATAACAATTAATGATCATAATCGAGTTCAAAATTGTCATCATTATTAGATCAATATCAATAATAATATCAATATCAAGATTGAAGACCAAGCTTACAAACAAGATCAAAATCGAGTTTAAGATTAAGATTAAAAAGAAGATAAATAATGAATATCATATGATGAAAATTGAAATCATGATTAAAATCAAGATCAACATCTTGATCATGAACAAAATCAATATTAAATTAAGTTGCAAAATGATAAACATCAAATATGGATCATAATCAAGATCAACATCCTCATCATTAAAAGATCAAGATAAATATAAATATTAATATCAAGATTGAAAATCAATTTTACCACAGAGATTAAAATCGAGTTTAAGATGAATATTAGGAGCAAGATAAAGATGAAGATTATAAGATTAAAAATGAAATTTGAGATCAAAACTGATATCAAAATGAAAATGAACATAATTATCAAGAATAAGATTAATGTTATAATTTAGAATGAGAATAAGATTAATAACAATTAAAGATCATAATCGAGTTCAAAATTTTCCCTATTATTAGTTGAATATCAATATCAGTGACAATATCAAGATTGAAGACCAAGTTTACAAACAAGATAAAAATCGAGTTTAAGATTAAGAATAAAAAGAAGATAAAGTTGAATATGATAAGATGAAATTTGAAATCATGATAAAAATGAAGATCAACATCATAATCATTAACAAAATCAATATTAAATTAAGATTGCAAAATGATAAACATCAAATATGGATCATAATCAAGATCAACATCATCATCATTAAAAGATCAAGATAAATATAAATATTAAAATCAAGATTGAAAATCAAAATTACCACAGAGATCAAAATCGAGTTTAAGATGAATATTAGGAGCAAGATAAAGATGAAGATTATAAGATTAAAACTGAAATCTGAGATCAAAACTGAAATCAAAATGAAGAAGAATATTAGGAGCAAGATAAAGATGAAGATTATAAGATTAAAACTGAAATCTGAGATCAAAACTGATATCAAAATGAAAATGAACATAATTATCAAGAATAAGATCAATGTTATAATTAATAATGAGAATAAGATTAATAACAATTAAAGATCATAATCGAGTTCAAAATTTTCCTCATTATGAGTTGAATATCAATGTCAATAACAATATCCAGATTGAAGACCAAGTTTACAAACAAGATAAAAATCGAGTTTAAGATTAAGATTAAAAAGAAGATAAATATGAATATCATAAGATGAAGTTTGAAATCATGATAAAAATGAAGATCAACATCATAATCATGAACAAAATCAATATAAAATTAAGATTGCAAAATGATAAACATCAAATATGGATCATAATCAAGATCAACATCCTCATCATTAAAAGATCAAGATAAATATAAATATTAATATCAAGATTGAAAATCAATATTACCACAGAGATCAAAATCGAGTTTAATATGAATATTAGGAGCAAGATAAAGATGTAGATTATAAGATTAAAACTGAAATCTGAGATCAAAACTGAGATCAAAATGAATATAAAGATAATTATCAAGAATAAGATCAATGATGTAATTAACAATGAGAATAAGATTAAAAACAATTAAAGATCATAATCAAGTTCAAAATTTTCATCATTATTAGATCAATATCAATATCAATAACAATATCATGATTGAAGACCAAGTTTACAAACAAGATAAAAATCGAGTTTAAGATTAAGATTAAAAAGAAGATAAAGATGAATATCATAAGATGAAGTTTGAAATCATGATTAAAATGAAGATTAACATCATAATCATGAACAAAATCAATATTAAATTAAGATTGCAAAATGATAAACATCAAATATGGATCATAATCAAGATCAACATCCTCATCATTAAAAGATCAAGATAAATATAAATATTAATATCAAGATTGACAATCAATATTACCACAGAGATCAAAATCGAGTTTAAGATGAATATTAGGAGCAAGAAAAAGATGATGATTATAAGATTAAAACTAAAATTTGAGATCAAAACTGAGATCAAAATGAAGATGAAGATAATTATCAAGATTAAGATCAATGTTGTAATTAAGAATGAGAATAAAATTATTAACAATTAATGATCATAATCGAGTTCATAATTTTTGATGTAGGACGGGAGCGTGTGACAATGTTACTAATTAAGAACATGAAATTTTACTAATTAAAAAATACTACTAATTAAAAATCAATTTATTTATTCATCAAAACTTCATAAAGCAACCAGAATTCCAGGACTATAGAAATAATAAGTTAAGAAAAGTAGTCCCGTCAAATAAGGGGTTCCAATTATCCAATATTCAAACTAAATGAACCACATTGTAGAACTAAATTAATTCTTATGAATCAATCAAAATTTGGGATTCCGGATCTTTCATGCGAGTAAGATATCTGCAACAAAGATAGTTAATCAGATCAGACAGTAAATCAGTGCAGGAATTGTATTAGACATCAATGTTTGCTATGCCTCCGCGGTTGATCTGGTGGTTGTTTGATGGAGCCAAGTTATCTGATATGTAGAGTGAAACCTGTTCTTTATGATCGTATCAGAGATCAGGGGTTCTGTCACGTCCAAGCACGTTGAATACCTGCAAGAAGAAGCTTAATCAGTTAAGTTTTAAAGCAGAGCAGATAAACAGGAGATAAGGAAGTCTGGAAAATAGAAGGATGGAGGCAAGCGCCGATCAACGGCGCTGGGACTTGGATCGTCTGTCGGCGGCGTAGAGTCGAGATGGAATGATGTTGAAGACGTCGGAGCACCGACGAGAGGTGGCGGAGGAGGCGAGGACGGCGTCAGAGTACAGGCAGAAGCGGAGAAGTGGATGTTCAACCGAACAGGGGAAGTGCGGGATCGGAGCAGGGATCGTCGGCGTTCGTCCTGTGGTGCACGATCGCCGGAACTGCTACGTCTGGAGGTTGATATGATTGATGACAGGGCATGGCCGGAGTTTCGGGGCGGATGGTGGCCGGTCGGAGGAGGAAGATTGTGAAAGGCGGGAATAGGGCGGAAACTGGGCGGAAACAGGGGTTGGTGCGCGAGTTGCAGGGCTCCTCGCCGGACGGCCAGTGATGCACGGACGCCGAACCTATTACAGTTGGGAGTTGATGTGGTGATGGCAAACAGGTGGCCGGAGTTTCGGGTCGTGCGGTGGCCGGTCGGAGGCGGACGGCGATGAAAGACAGAAGTGGGACGGAAGGCTGACGAGAACAGAGGATTCGAACGGAAGTTCGATTCCGGTGATCGGAGAGTCGGGTGGATGGATGCCGGTGGCTGTGGCTTCGTCTTTGGGAGGGGGAGTGGTGGCCGAAGTCTCGTGGAGATCCGGCCGGTGGATCGTCGGCGGCAAACTCGGAAAATTTCGAAAATCTGGAACTATTGCGGCTGGAAGATTGACTTGTGAGGAAGAAGAGAATGGAGGGGAGGGGAAGAGAGGGGGAAGGGGCTCGGCCCTAGAAGGAGAAGGAGGAGCACATCCGATAGAAGAGGAAGATACTAGAAAACTACTTCATACGATTCAATTTCAACAAAATCTGTGTTTACAAGGTTCAAGCTTTGATACATATAGGAGAAGCTTTCCAAGCGAACGTTGTTGGGTGAACGTTGCTATTTCCTTCCACGGCAGAAGAGAGACGTTGGAGAGATGTGAACGTTGCAGCTTCCATCTTGAGCAGCAGGGGGGGTGGAAACGTTGAAGATTTCCTTCTTTGCTCTGTTGAAGGGAGAGACGTGGAGCCTTCCTTCTTTGAAGTGATGAAGATTTGCGTTGATGTGTGCTTTGATGAAATCCCTACTTGGCTGGCTGCTGGCTGAGCATTATCGCATAATTTGTTTCCTTTGCCGTGGATGCAGTTTACTTTATTGAGCTGAAATGTCTTGAAGTCATTGGAGTAATTATTCCCATTATTTTGAGCTAGCTAGAAGTGACCATGCTAGCTTATTTGTGATCTCACGAGTCTTTGTCTAGGGCACCTTTAGGCTCCACTTGTATCTTCGTGGCTTGTGGTTCCTGCCTCCATCATTTCTCCCTAGGTGAAAATAATTCTTCTCCGAAGAATTGCACTTGTGTAGGTGGAGAAGTTCTGGAGGGGCGAGAGTCAGTTGCTCCTTAAGGATCTGAAACTTCCAAGTGTTGTCAGCATCACAGCATCCTATCTTGTTGTTCTTTGTCCACGGTCCAAGCTGCAGATCAAGGGTACCTGCATCGAATTCCCTTTCTCGACCGTACTTATTAGTAAGTTTGTCATAAAAAATCATAGGAGTTAGAAGAGAACAAGGAATGATGAAGTCAATGTACTCAACATCATTAAATGTAAAGAGCAAATCACGTTTGAGTTTATTATGTTCTCTTGATCCTAATGGTGGCTTAAGGGTGTGGGTAGAAGGACCTAAGAGAAAAGATTCAAGGATCATAGGGTCCTGGAAAAAGTTTTCTAAGCTTATAGGTGTTCCTAAGGGTTGACATTTAGGGTGCAAGTCAAACTCAAAAGGCTCTAACTTAGGTTCAAAATATGGTTCAAGAGGACCTATGGGTTTGGGTTCAACTTTAGGCTCTCTAGTAGCTAAGCTCAAATTGAGAACCTATAGGTATGGGCCCTAAAATTGAAGGTAATGGCCCTATTTGACACTTAGGTTGAGACAAGCCTACTGTGGTCTCTATGGGCAACTCAGGTGTAGTTTGACTCTCAAACAAGTCAACTATGGTTTCTTTAGCTGGATTGCTAGACTCAGGTTGAGGACCTATGGGTATGGGCCCTAAAATTGAAGGTTGAGGTATGGGTTCTACCTCATGGTTTGCCTGTTGAGTTTCACATGTGTTACCTGAGCTTGTTTTTGTTCCCATGGTAGACTCTAAGGTTGGTATATTCTCTTGAGAGTTTGAGGGAGTAGGTACCTTAGAGGTTTTAGGTTTGGACCTCTTGATCTTAATCTTTGGGTTTTGGCATCTTAAGACATATGAATCATCTTGCCTTTGGTAATACCCATTGACATCATATAACCAAAGTGCTCCTAGGTGAACATGGTATGTACCTTCTAAGGGTAAGACATAACACCAAACTTCTAGTAGAAGGGTACCTAACAAAATAGGAACTAAGCACATATGGTTCACTAAGGTTTTGGTTCCATCATCCCTACTAATGGTGTAAGGGTCTGGGATAGGCTCACTGGTAAGGCCAAATCTATCAATGGCACTAGGGGTTATGAAGTTGAAGCCTATGGACTCATCTATGGCTACCTTACACATCTTATCTTTCATTTTGATGTAGGTATGGAAAAAATCATTCCTAAGGGTGACACTATAAGTTGGAAGTTTCTCTAGATATTGCTTGTGTAGAGTTTGTCTCATGTCTTCTATATAGTTGTGACAGGTTTTGAGATTGTTTTCCATGGACTTGAGGTTGTCATAAAATTTGAGCATTTGTTCTTGATTGATACTAGTGGCCATGAGGTGTTTTGAAAACACAATATAATATTTTGAAAATAGAGCTCCCTAAGATGATATGGGCTAGGATGAAAAGTTAAATCTGAGATAAATCAAACTAGCATGCAAAAGCAATAAAGATCTAAATATGAAAACACATAATAAGTTTTTTTTTTTTTTTTCTAGCATGCAAAAGGAAATAAACATGAGAGCATCTAGATTTTTTTTTTTTATGCAAATAAACTATTAAGAACAACTAAGCATGAAAACACAAGTTGAGAATGATTTTTTTTTTCTTTGGCAAATAAACAGCAAATTACTTAACTAACATGCAATCAATTTCAGCATATGGATGTGCAGAAAGTATGCTCATTGAAGATTGCAATTTGATTAAGAACAGAAACTAGGCTGAAAACAGGTTGGAAAATTCAGCATTCAAGTGCAGAATTTATAGTTATAATCAATGTAGCACTTATGGATGTTGTAAACAGAAATATGTTGGTGTTATCCAAGCTGCAGTTTGACAGAAATTAAGTGCAGCAAGCAGGTTGAAAACTTCAAATTCGGTAGGCTGAAAACCAGATTTAAAACTCATAAGTCAAGTGCAGAATTCAGCAAATTGAAAACTCAGTTATAGTGCTTTCAACAGTATGTAGTCTGATTAAATCATGTGCAGCAAGAGGTTGAAAACAAATCAGGAATCTCAACAATTTAATGGTCCAGATGCTGCAGAATTTATAAAACCGAGTGGAGTATCAGGAAAAACACATGCAGAATTTGACCAACAACTAAGCAACAACATGCAAATAACCTAAAATATGCAAACTAAATAACAAGAAAATAACTAAGCATGAAAGCAAATAATTTTTTTTTATTATTATTTTTATGCAATGAACAAAGCAAGGATCGTGCGGGCAGACAAGAGTTGGTCACAAACTCGCTCTGATACCAAACTGATGTAGGACGGGAGCGTGTGACAATGTTACTAATTAAGAACATGAAATTTTACTAATTAAAAAATATTACTAATTAAAAATCAATTTATTTATTCATCAAAACTTCATAAAGCAACCAGAATTCCAGGACTATAGAAATAATAAGTTAAGAAAAGTAGTCCCGTCAAATAAGGGGTTCCAATTATCCAATATTCAAACTAAATGAACCACATTGTAGAACTAAATTAATTCTTATGAATCAATCAAAATTTGGGATTCCGGATCTTTCATGCGAGTAAGATATCTGCAACAAAGATAGTTAATCAGATCATACAGTAAATCAGTGCAGGAATTGTATTAGACATCAATGTTTGCTATGCCTCCGGGGTTGATCTGGTGGTTCTTTGATGGAGCCAAGTTATCTGATATGTAGAGTGAAACCTGTTCTTTATGATCGTATCAGAGATCAGGGGTTCTGTCACGTCCAAGCACGTTGAATACCTGCAAGAAGAAGCTTAATCAGTTAAGTTTTAAAGCAGAGCAGATAAACAGAAGATAAGGAAGTCTGGAAAATAGAAGGATGGAGGCAAGCGCCGATCAACGGCGCTGGGACTTGGATCGTCTGTCGGCGGCGTAGAGTCGAGATGGAATGATGTTGAAGACGTCGGAGCACCGACGAGAGGTGGCGGAGGAGGCGAGGACGGCGTCGGAGTACATGCAGAAGCGGAGAAGTGGATGTTCAACCGAACAGGGGAAGTGCGGGATCGGAGCAGGGATCGTCGTCGTTCGTCCTGTGGTGCACGATCGCCGGAACTGCTACGTCTGGAGGTTGATATGATTGATGACAGGGCATGGCCGGAGTTTCGGGGCGGATGGTGGCCGGTCGGAGGAGGAAGATTGTGAAAGGCGGGAATAGGGCGGAAACTGGGCGGAAACAGGGGTTGGTGCGCGAGTTGCAGGGCTCCTCGCCGGACGGCCAGTGATGCACGGACGCCGAACCTGTTACAGTTGGGAGTTGATGTGGTGATGGCAAACAGGTGGCCGGAGTTTCGGGTCGTGCGGTGGCCGGTCGGAGGCGGACGGCGATGAAAGACAGAAGTGGGACGGAAGGTTGACGAGAACAGAGGATTCGAACGGAAGTTCGATTCCGGTGATCGGAGAGTCGGGTGGATGGATGCCGGTGGCTGTGGCTTCGTCTTTGGGAGGGGGAGTGGTGGCCGAAGTCTCGTGGAGATCCGGCCGGTGGATCGTCGGCGGCGAACTCAGAAAATTCCGAAAATCTGGAACTGTTGCGGCTGGAAGATTGACTTGTGAGGAAGAAGAGAATGGAGGGGAGGGGAAGAGAGGGGGAAGGGGCTCGGCCCTAGAAGGAGAAGGAGGAGCACATCCGATAGAAGAGGAAGATACTAGAAAACTACTTCATACGATTCAATTTCAACAAAATCTGTGTTTACAAGGTTCAAGCTTTGATACATATAGGAGAAGCTTTCCAAGCGAACGTTGTTGGGTGAACGTTGCTATTTCCTTCCACGGCAGAAGAGAGACGTTGGAGAGATGTGAACGTTGCAGCTTCCATCTTGAGCAGCAGGGGGGGTGGAAACGTTGAAGATTTCCTTCTTTGCTCTGTTGAAGGGAGAGACGTGGAGCCTTCCTTCTTTGAAGTGATGAAGATTTGCGTTGATGTGTGCTTTCATGAAATCCCTACTTGGCTGGCTGCTGGCTGAGCATTATCGCATAATTTGTTTCCTTTGCCGTGGATGCAGTCAACTTTATTAAGCTGAAATGTCTTGAAGTCATTGGAGTAATTATTCCCATTATTTTGAGCTAGCTAGAAGTGACCATGCTAGCTTATTTGTGATCTCACGAGTCTTTGTCTAGGGCACCTTTAGGCTCCACTTGTATCTTCGTGGCTTGTGGCTCCACTTGTATCATGATAAAAATGAAAATCAACATCATAATCATGAACAAAATCAATATAAAATTAAGATTGCAAAATGATAAACATCAAATATGGATCATAATCAAGATCAACATCCTCATCATTAAAAGATCAAGATAAATATAAATATTAAAATCAAGATTGAAAATCAAAATTACCACAGAGATCAAAATCGAGTTTAAGATGAATATTAGGAGCAAGAAAAAGATGATGATTATAAGATTAAAACTAAAATTTGAGATCAAAACTGAGATCAAAATGAAGATGAAGATAATTATCAAGATTAAGATCAATGTTGTAATTAACAATGAGAATAAGATTAAAAACAATTAAAGATCATAATCAAGTTCAAAATTTTCATCATTATTAGATCAATATCAATATCAATAACAATATCATGATTGAAGACCAAGTTTACAAACAAGATAAAAATCGAGTTTAAGATTAAGATTAAAAAGAAGATAAAGATGAATATCATAAGATGAAGTTTGAAATCATGATTAAAATGAAGATTAACATCATAATCATGAACAAAATCAATATTAAATTAATATTGCAAAATGATAAACATCAAATATAGATCATAATCAAGATCAACATCCTCATCATTAAAAGATCAAGATAAATATAAATATTAATATCAAGATTGACAATCAATATCACCACAGAGATCAAAATCGAGTTTAAGATGAATATTAGGAGCAAGATAAAAGATGATGATTATAAGATTAAAACTAAAATCTGAGATCAAAACTGAGGTCAAAATGAAGATGAAGATAATTATCAAGATTAAGATCAATGTTGTAATTAAGAATGAGAATAAAATTAATAACAATTAATGATCATAATCGAGTTCAAAATTTTCATCAGTATTAGATCAATATCAATAATAATATCAATATCAAGATTGAAGACCAAGTTTACAAACAAGATCAAAATCGAGTTTAAGATTAAGATTAAAAAGAAGGTAAAGAATGAATATCATATGATGAAAATTGAAATCATGATTAAAATCAAGATCAACATCATGATCATGAACAAAATCAATATCAAATTAAGTTGCAAAATGATAAACATCAAATATGGATCATAATAAAGATCAACATCCTCATCATTAAAAAATCAAGATAAATGTAAAGATTAATATCAAGATTGAAAATTAATATTACCACAAAGATCAAAATCGAGTTTAAGATGAATATTAGGAGCAAGATAAAGATGAAGATTGTAAGATTAAAACTGAAATCTGAGATCAAAACTGATATCAAAATGAAAATGAACATGATTATCAAGAATAAGATCAATGTTATAATTAAGAATGAGTATAAGATTAATAACAATTAAAGATCATAATCGAGTTCAAAATTTTCCTCATTATTAGTTGAATATCAATATCAATAATAATATCAAGATTAAAGACCAAGTTTACAAACAAGATAAAAATCTAGTTTAAGATTAAGATTAAAAAGAAGATGAAGATGAATATCATAAGATGAAGTTTGAAATCATGATAAAAATGAAGATCAACATCATAATCATGAACAAAATCAAAATTAAATTAATATTGCAAAATGATAAACATCAAATATGGATCATAATCAAGATCAACATCCTCATCATTAAAAGATCAAGATAAATATAAATATTAAAATCAAGATTGAAAATCAAAATTACCACAGAGATCAAAATCGAGTTTAAGATGAATATTAGGAGCAAGATAAAGATGAAGATTATAAGATTAAAACTGAAATCTGAGATCAAAACTAAGATCAAAATGAAGATAAAGATAATTATCAAGAATAAGATCAATGATGTAATTAACAATGAGAATAAGATTAAAAACAATTAAAGATCATAATCAAGTTCAAAATTTTCATCATTATTAGATCAATATCAATATCAATAACAATATCAAGATTGAAGACCAAGTTTACAAACAAGATAAAAATTGAGTTTAGGATTAAGATTAAAAAGAAGATAAAGATGAATATCATAAGATGAAGTTTGAAATCATGATTAAAATGAAGATTAACATCATAATCATGAACAAAATCAATATTAAATTAAGATTGCAAAATGATAAACATCAAATATGGATCATAATCAAGATCAACATCCTCATCATTAAAAGATCAAGATAAATATAAATATTAATATCAAGATTGACAATCAATATTACCACAGAGATCAAAATCGAGTTTAAGATGAATATTAGGAGCAAGATAAAGATGATGATTATAAGATTAAAACTAAAATCTAAGATCAAAACTGAGATAAAAATGAAGATGAAGATAATTATCAAGATTAAGATCAATGTTGTAATTAAGAATGAGAATAAAATTAATAACAATTAATGATCATAATCGAGTTCAAAATTTTCATCATTATTAGATCAATATCAATAATAATATCAATATCAAGATTGAAGACCAAGTTTACAAACAAGATCAAAATCGAGTTTAAGATTAAGATTAAAAAGAAGATAAAGAATGAATATCATATGATGAAAATTGCAATCATGATTAAAATCAAGATCAACATCATGATCATGAACAAAATCAATATTAAATTAAGTTGCAAAATGATAAACATCAAATATGGATCATAATCAAGATCAACATCCTCATCATTAAAAGATCAAGATAAATATAAAGATTAATATCAAGATTGAAAATCAATATTACCACAGAGATCAAAATCGAGTTGAAAATGAATATTAGGAGCAAGATAAAATTGAAGATTGTAAGATTAAAACTGAAATCTGTGATCAAAACTGATATCAAAAAGAAAATGAACATAATTATCAAGAATAAGATCAATGTTATAATTAAGAATGAGTATAAGATTAATAACAATTAAAGATCATAATCGAGTTCAAAATTTTCCTCATTATTAGTTGAATATCAATATCAATAACAATATCAAGATTAAAGACCAAGTTTACAAACAAGATAAAAATCGAGTTTAAGATTAAGATTAAAAAGAAGATGAAGATGAATATCATAAGATGAAGTTTGAAATCATGATAAAAATGAAGATCAAAATCATAATCATGAACAAAATTAATATTAAATTAATATTGTAAAATGATAAACATCAAATATGGATCATAATCAAGATCAACATCCTCATCATTAAAAGATCAAGATAAATATAAATATTAAAATCAAGATTGAAAATCAAAATTACCACAGAGATCAAAATCGAGTTTAAGATGAATATTAGGAGCAAGATAAAGATGAAGATTATAAGATTAAAACTGAAATCTGAGATCAAAACTGAGATCAAAATGAAGATGAAGATAATTTTCAAGAATAAGATCAACGATGTAATTAACAATGAGAATAAGATTAAAAACAATTAATGATCATAATCAAGTTCAAAATTTTCATCATTATTAGATCGATATCAATATCAATAACAATATCAAGATTGAATACCTAGTTTACAAACAAGATAAAAATCGAGTTTAAGATTAAGATTAAAAAGAAGTTAAAGATGAATATCATAAGATGAAGTTTGAAATCATGATTAAAATGAAGATTAACATCATAATCATGAACAAAATCAATATTAAATTAAGATTGCAAAATGATAAACATCAAATATGGATCATAATCAAGATCAACATCGTCATCATTAAAAGATCAAGATAAATATAAATATTAATATGAAGATTGACAATCAATATTACCACAGAGATCAAAATCGAGTTTAAGATGAATATTAGGAGCAAGATAAAGATGATGAATATAAGATTAAAACTAAAATCTATGATCAAAACTAAGATCAAACTGAAGATGAAGATAATTATAAAGATTAAGATCAATGTTGTAATTAAGAATGAGAATAAAATTAATAACAATTAATGATCATAATCGAGTTCAAAATTTTCATCATTATTAGATCAATATCAATAATAATATCAATATCAAGATTGAAGACCAAGTTTACAAACAAGATCAAAATCGAGTTTAAGATTAAGATTAAAAAGAAGATAAAGAATGAATATCATATGATGAAAATTGAAATCATGATTAAAATCAAGATCAACATCATGATCATGAACAAAATCAATATTAAATTAAGTTGCAAAATGATAAACATCAAATATGGATCATAATCAAGATCAACATCCTCATCATTAGAAGATCAAGATAAATATAAAGATTAATATCAAGATTGAAAATCAATATTACCACAGAGATCAAAATCGAGTTTAAGATGAATAATAGGAGCAAGATAAATATGAAGATTGTAAGATTAAAACTGAAATCTGAGATCAAAACTGATATCAAAATGAAAATGAACATAATTATCAAGAATACGATCAATGTTATAATTAAGAATGAGTATAAGATTAATAACAATTAAAGATCATAATCGAGTTCAAAATTTTCCTCATTATTAGTTGAATATCAATATCAATAACAATATCAAAATTAAAGACCAAGTTTACAAACAAGATAAAAATCGAGTTTAAGATTAAGATTAAAAAGAAGATGATGATGAATATCATAAGATGAAGTTTGAAATCATGATAAAAATGAAGATCAACATCATAATCATGAATAAAATCAATATTAAATTAATATTGCAAAATGATAAACATCAAATATGTATCATAATCAAGATCAACATCCTCATCATTAAAAGATCAATATAAATATAAATATTAATATCAAGATTGAAAATCAAAATTACCACAGAGATCAAAATCGAGTTTAAGATGAATATTAGGAGCAAGATAAAGATGAAGATTATAAGATTAAAACTGAAATCTGAGATCAAAACTGAGATCAAATTAAGATGAAGATAATTATCAAGAATAAGATCAATGATGTAATTGACAATGAGAATAAGATTAAAAACAATTAATGATCATAATCAAGTTCAAAATTTTCATCATTACTAGATCAATAACAATATCAAGATTAAAGACCAAGTTCACAAACAAGATAAAAATCGAGTTTAAGATTAAGATTAAAAAGAAGATAAAGATGAATATCATAAGATGAAGTTTGAAATCTTGATTAAAATGAAGATTAACATTATATTCATGAACAAAATCAATATTAAATTAAGATTGCAAAATGATAAACATCAAATATGGATCATAATCAAGATCAACATCCTCATCATTAAAAGATCAAGATAAATATTAATATTAATATCAAGATTGACAATCAATATTACCACAGAGATCAAAATCGAGTTTAAGATGAATATTAGGAGCAAGATAAAGATGATGATTGTAAGATTAAAACTAAAATCTGAGATCAAAACTGAGATCAAAATGAAGATGAAGATAATTAACAAGATTAAGATCAATGTTGTAATTAAGAATGAGAATAAAATTTATAACAATTAATGATCATAATCGAGTTTAAAATTTTCAACATTATTAGATCAATATCAATAACAATATCAATATCAAGATTGAAGACCAAGTTTACAAATAAGATCAAAATCGAGTTTAAGATTAAGATTAAAAAGAAGACAAAGAATGAATATCATATGATGAAAATTGAAATCATGATTAAAATCAAGATCAACATCATGATCATGAACAAAATAAATATTAAATTAAGTTGCAAAATGATAAACATCAAATATGGATCATAATCAAGATCAACATCCTCATTATTAAAAGATCAAGATAAATATAAAGATTAATATCAAGATTGAAAATCAATATTACCACAGAGATCAAAATCGAGTTTAAAATGAATATTAGGAGCAAGATAAAGATGATGATTATAAGATTAAAACTAAAATCTGAGATCAAAACTGAGATCAAAATGAAGATGAAGATAATTATCAAGATTAAGATCAATGTTGTAATTAAGAATGAGAATAAAATTAATAACAATTAATGATCATAATCGAGTTCAAAATTTTCATCATTATTAGAACAATATCAATAACAATATCAATATCAAGATTGAAGACCAAGTTTACAAACAAGATCAAAATCGAGTTTAAGATTAAGATTAAAAAGAAGATAAAGAATGAATATCATATGATGAAAATTGAAATCATGATTAAAATCAAGATCAACATCATGATCATGAACAAAATCAGTATTAAATTAAGTTACAAAATGATAAACATCAAATATGGATCATAATCAAGATCAACATCCTCATCATTAAAAGATCAAGATAAATATAAAGATTAATATCAAGATTGAAAATCAATATTACCACAGAGATCAAAATCGAGTTTAAGATGAATATTAGGAGCAAGATAAAGATGAAGATTGTAAGATTAAAACTGAAATCTGAGATCAAAACTGATATCAAAATGAAAATGAACATAATTATCAATAATAAGATCAATGTTATAATTAAGAATGAGTATAAGATTAATAACAATTAAAGATCATAATCGATTTCAAAATTTTCCTCATTATTAGTTGAATATCAATATCAATAACAATATCAAGATTAAAGACCAAGTTTATAAACAAGATAAAAATCGAGTTTAAGATTAAGATTAAAAAGAAGATGATGATGAATATCATAAGATGAAGTTTGAAATCATGATAAAAATGAAGATCAACATCATAATCATGAACAAAATCAATATTAAATTAATATTGCAAAATGATAAACATCAAATATGGATCATAATCAAGATCAACATCCTCATCATTAAAAGATCAAGATAAATATAAATATTAAAATCAAGATTGAAAATCAAAATTACCACAGAGATCAAAATCGAGTTTAAGATGAATATTAGGAGCAAGATAAAGATGAAGATTATAAGATTAAAACTGAAATATAAGATCAAAACTGAGATCAAAAAGAAGATGAAGATAATTATCAAGAATAAGATCAATGATGTAATTAACAATGAGAATAAGATTAAAAAAATTAAAGATCATAACCAAGTTCAAAATTTTCATCATTATTAGATCAATATCAATAACAATATCAAGATTGAAGACCAAGTTTACAAACAAGATAAAAATCGAGTTTAAGATTAGATTAAAAAGAAAATAAAGATGAATATCATAAGATGAAGTTTGAAATCATGATTAAAATGAAGATTAACATCATAATCATGAACAAAATCAATATTAAATTAAGATTGCAAAATGATAAACATCAAATATGGATCATAATCAAGATCAACATCCTCATCATTAAAAGATCAAGATAAATATAAATATTAATATCAAGATTGACAATCAATATTATCACAGAGATCAAAATCGAGTTTAAGATGAATATTAGGAGCAAGATAAAGATGATGATTATAAGATTAAAACTACAATCTGAGATCAAAACTGAGATCAAAATGAAGATGAAGATAATTATCAAGATTAAGATCAATGTTGTAATTAAGAATGAGAATAAAATTAATAACAATTAATGATCATAATCGAGTTCAAAATTTTCATCATTATTAGATCAATATCAATAACAATATCAATATCATGATTGAAGACCAAGTTTACAAACAAGATAAAAATCGAGTTTAAGATTAAGATTAAAAAGAAGATAAAGATGAATATCATAAGATGAAGTTTGAAATCATGATTAAAATGAAGATTAACATTATAATCATGAACAAAATCAATATTAAATTAAGATTGCAAAATGATAAACATCAAATATGGATTATAATCAAGATCAACATCCTCATCATTAAAAGATCAAGATAAATATAAATATTAATATCAAGATTGACAATCAATATTACCACAGAGATCAAAATCGAGTTTAAGATGAATATTAGGAGCAAGATAAAGATGAAGATTGTAAGATTAAAACTGAAATCTGAGATCAAAACTGATATCAAAATGAAAATGAACATAATTATCAAGAATAAGATCAATGTTATAATTATGAATGAGTATAAGATTAATAACAAATAATGATCATAATCGATTTCAAAATTTTCCTCATTATTAGTTGAATATCAATATCAATAACATATCAAGATTAAAGACGAAGTTTACAAACAAGATAAAAATCGAGTTTAAGATTAAGATTAAAAAGAAGATGAAGATGAATATCATAAGATGAAGTTTGAAATCAAGATAAAAATGAAGATCAATATCATAATCATGAACAAAATCAATATTAAATTAAGATTGCAAAATGATAAACATCAAATATGGATCATAATCAAGATCAACATCCTCATCATTAAAAGATCAAGATAAATATAAATATTAATATCAAGATTGACAATCAATATTATCACAGAGATCAAAATCGAGTTTAAGATGAATATTAGGAGCAAGATAAAGATGATGATTATAAGATTAAAACTAAAATCTGAGATCAAAACTGAGATCAAAATGAAGATGAAGATAATTATCAAGATTAAGATCAATGTTGTAATTAAGAATGAGAATAAAATTAATAACAATTAATGATCATAATCGCGTTCAAAATTTTCATCATTATTAGATCAATATCAATAACAATATCAATATCATGATTGAAGACCAAGTTTACAAACAAGATAAAAATCGAGTTTAAGATTAAGATTAAAAAGAAGATAAAGATGAATATCATAAGATGAAGTTTGAAATCATGATTAAAATGAAGATTAACATTATAATCATGAACAAAATCAATATTAAATTAAGATTGCAAAATGATAAACATCAAATATGGATTATAATGAAGATCAACATCCTCATCATTAAAAGATCAAGATAAATATAAATATTAATATCAAGATTGACAATCAATATTACCACAGAGATCAAAATCGAGTTTAAGATGAATATTAGGAGCAAGATAAGATGAAGATTGTAAGATTAAAACTGAAATCTGAGATCAAAACTGATATCAAAATGAAAATGAACATAATTATCAAGAATAAGATCAATGTTATAATTATGAATGAGTATAAGATTAATAACAATTAATGATCATAATCGATTTCAAAATTTTCCTCATTATTAGTTGAATATCAATATCAATAACATATCAAGATTAAAGACCAAGTTTACAAACAAGATAAAAATCGAGTTTACGATTAAGATTAAAAAGAAGATGAAGATGAATATCATAAGATGAAGTTTGAAATCATGATAAAAATGAAGATCAATATCATAATCATGAACAAAATCAATATTAAATTAATATTGCAAAATGATAAACATCAAATATGGTTCATAACCAAGATCAACATCCTCATCAATAAAAGATCAAGATAAATATAAATATTAATATCAAGATTGAAAATCAAAATTACCACGGAGATCAAAATCGAGTTTAAGATGAATATTAGGAGCAAGATAAAGATGAAGATTATAAGATTAAAACTGAAATCTGAGATCAAAACTGAGATCAAATTAAGATGAAGATAATTATCAAGAATAAGATCAATGATGTAATTAACAATGAGAATAAGATTAAAAACAATTAATGATCATAATCAAGTTCAAAATTTTCATCATTACTAGATCAATAACAATATCAAGATTAAAGACCAAGTTTACAAACAAGATAAAAATCGAGTTTAAGATTAAGATTAAAAAGAAGATAAAGATGAATATCATAAGATGAAGTTTGAAATCTTGATTAAAATGAAGATTAACATTATATTCATGAACAAAATCAATATTAAATTAAGATTGCAAAATGATAAACATCAAATATGGATCATAATCAAGATCAACATCCTCATCATTAAAAGATCAAGATAAATATTAATATTAATATCAAGATTGACAATCAATATTACCACAGAGATCAAAATCGAGTTTAAGATGAATATTAGGAGCAAGATAAAGATGATGATTATAAGATTAAAACTAAAATCTGAGATCAAAACTGAGATCAAAATGAAGATGAAGATAATTATCATGATTAAGATCAATGTTGTAATTAAGAATGAGAATAAAATTTATAACAATTAATGATCATAATCGAGTTCAAAATTTTCATCATTATTAGAACAATATCAATAACAATATCAATAGCAAGATTGAAGACCAAGTTTACAAACAAGATCAAAATCGAGTTTAAGATTAAGATTAAAAAGAAGATAAAGAATGAATATCATATGATGAAAACTGAAATCATGATTAAAATCAAGATCAACATCATGATCATGAACAAAATCAGTATTAAATTAAGTTACAAAATGATAAACATCAAATATGGATCATAATCAAGATCAACATCCTCATCATTAAAAGATCAAGATAAATATAAAGATTAATATCAAGATTGAAAATCAATATTACCACAGAGATCAAAATCGAGTTTAAGATGAATATTAGGAGCAAGATAAAGATGAAGATTGTAAGATTAAAACTGAAATCTGAGATCAAAACTGATATCAAAATGAAAATGAACATAATTATCAATAATAAGATCAATGTTATAATTAAGAATGAGTATAAGATTAATAACAATTAAAGATCATAATCGATTTCAAAATTTTCCTCATTATTAGTTGAATATCAATATCAATAACAATATCAAGATTAAAGACCAAGTTTACAAACAAGATAAAAATCGAGTTTAAGATTAAGATTAAAAAGAAGATGATGATGAATATCATAAGATGAAGTTTGAAATCATGATAAAAATGAAGATCAACATCATAATCATGAACAAAATCAATATTAAATTAATATTGCAAAATGATAAACATCAAATATGGATCATAATCAAGATCAACATCCTCATCATTAAAAGATCAAGATAAATATAAATATTAAAATCAAGATTGAAAATCAAAATTACCACAGAGATCAAAATCGAGTTTAAGATGAATATTAGGAGCAAGATAAAGATGAAGATTATAAGATTAAAACTGAAATCTGAGATAAAAACTGAGATCAAAAAGAAGATGAAGATAATTATCAAGAATAAGATCAATGATGTAATTAACAATGAGAATAAGATTAAAAAAATTAAAGATCATAATCAAGTTCAAAATTTTCATCATTATTAGATCAATATCAATAACAATATCAAGATTGAAGACCAAGTTTACAAACAAGATAAAAATCGAGTTTAAGATTAGATTAAAAAGAAAATAAAGATGAATATCATAAGATGAAGTTTGAAATCATGATTAAAATGAAGATTAACATCATAATCATGAACAAAATCAATATTAAATTAAGATTGCAAAATGATAAACATCAAATATGGATCATAATCAAGATCAACATCCTCATCATTAAAAGATCAAGATAAATATAAATATTAATATCAAGATTGACAATCAATATTATCACAGAGATCAAAATCGAGTTTAAGATGAATATTAGGAGCAAGATAAAGATGATGATTATAAGATTAAAACTAAAATCTGAGATCAAAACTGAGATCAAAATGAAGATGAAGATAATTATCAAGATTAAGATCAATGTTGTAATTAAGAATGAGAATAAAATTAATAACAATTAATGATCATAATCGAGTTCAAAATTTTCATCATTATTAGATCAATATCAATAACAATATCAATATCATGATTGAAGACCAAGTTTACAAACAAGATAAAAATCGAGTTTAAGATTAAGATTAAAGAGAAGATAAAGATGAATATCATAAGATGAAGTTTGAAATCATGATTAAAATGAAGATTAACATTATAATCATGAACAAAATCAATATTAAATTAAGATTGCAAAATGATAAACATCAAATATGGATTATAATCAAGATCAACATCCTCATCATTAAAAGATCAAGATAAATATAAATATTAATATCAAGATTGACAATCAATATTACCACAGAGATCAAAATCGAGTTTAAGATGAATATTAGTAGCAAGATAAAGATGAAGATTGTAAGATTAAAACTGAAATCTGAGATCAAAACTGATATCAAAATGAAAATGAACATAATTATCAAGAATAAGATCAATGTTATAATTATGAATGAGTATAAGATTAATAACAATTAATGATCATAATCGATTTCAAAATTTTCCTCATTATTAGTTGAATATCAATATCAATAACATATCAAGATTAAAGACCAAGTTTACAAACAAGATAAAAATCGAGTTTAAGATTAAGATTAAAAAGAAGATGAAGATGAATATCATAAGATGAAGTTTGAAATCATGATAAAAATGAAGATCAATATCATAATCATGAACAAAATCAATATTAAATTAATATTGCAAAATGATAAACATCAAATATGGATCATAACCAAGATCAACATCCTCATCAATAAAAGATCAAGATAAATATAAATATTAATATCAAGATTGAAAATCAAAATTACCATGGAGATCAAAATCGAGTTTAAGATGAATATTAGGAGCAAGATAAAGATGAAGATTATAAGATTAAAACTGAAATCTGAGATCAAAACTGAGATCAAATTAAGATGAAGATAATTATCAAGAATAAGATCAATGATGTAATTAACAATGAGAATAAGATTAAAAACAATTAATGATCATAATCAAGTTCAAAATTTTCATCATTACTAGATCAATAACAATATCAAGATTAAAGACCAAGTTTACAAACAAGATAAAAATCGAGTTTAAGATTAAGATTGAAAAGAAGATAAAGATGAATATCATAAGATGAAGTTTGAAATCTTGATTAAAATGAAGATTAACATTATATTCATGAACAAAATCAATATTAAATTAAGATTGCAAAATGATAAACATCAAATATGGATCATAATCAAGATCAACATCCTCATCATTAAAAGATCAAGATAAATATTAGTATTAATATCAAGATTGACAATCAATATTACCACAGAGATAAAAATCGAGTTTAAGATGAATATTAGGAGCAAGATAAAGATGATGATTTTAAGATTAAAACTAAAATCTGAGATCAAAACTGAGATCAAAATGAAGATGAAGATAATTAACAAGATTAAGATCAATGTTGTAATTAAGAATGAGAATAAAATTAATAACAATTAATGATCATAATCGAGTTTAAAATTTTCATCATTATTAGATCAATATCAATAACAATATCAATATCAAGATTGAAGACCAAGTTTACAAATAAGATCAAAATCGAGTTTAAGATTAAGATTAAAAAGAAGATAAAGAATGAATATCATATGATGAAAATTGAAATCATGATTAAAATCAAGATCAACATCATGATCATGAACAAAATAAATATAAAATTAAGTTGCAAAATGATAAACATCAAATATGGATCATAATCAAGATCAACATCCTCATTATTAAAAGATCAAGATAAATATAAAGATTAATATCAAGATTGAAAATCAATATTACGACAGAGATCAAAATCGAGTTTAAAATGAATATTAGGAGCAAGATAAAGATGAAGATTGTAAGATTAAAACTGAAATCTGAGATCAAAACTGATATCAAAATGAAAATGAACATAATTATCAAGAATAATATCAATGTTATAATTAATAATGAGTATAAGATGAATAACAATTAAAGATCCTAATCGAGTTCAAAAATTTCCTCATTATTAGTTGAATATCAATATCAATAACAAAATCAAAATTGAAGACCAAGTTTACAAACAAGATAAAAATCGAGTTTAAGATTAAGATTAAAAAGAAGATGAAGATGAATATCATAAGATGAAGTTTGAAATCATGATAAAAATGAAGATCAACATCATAATCATGAACAAAATCAATATTAAATTAAGATTGCAAAATGATAAACATCAAATATGGATCATAATCAAGATCAATATCCTCATCATTAAAAGATCAAGATAAATAAAAATATTAATATCAAGATTGAAAATCAATATTAGCACAGAGATCAAAATCGAGTTTAAGATGAATATTAGGAGCAAGTTAAAGATGAAGATTATAAGATTAAAACTGAAATCTGAGATCAAAACTGAGATCAAAATGAAGACGAAGATAATTATCAAAAATAAGATCAATGTTGTAAATAAGAATGAGAATAAGATACATAACAATTAAAGATCATAATCGAGTTCAAAATTTTCATCATTATTAGATCAATATCAATATCAATAACAATATCAAGATTGAAGACCAAGTTTACAAACAAGATAAAAATCGAGTTTAAGATTAAGATTAAAAAGAAGATAAAGATGAATATCATAAGATGAAAATTGATATCATGATTAAAATCAAAATCAACATCATGATCATGAACACAATCAATATTAAATTAAGTTGCAAAATGATAAACATCAAATATGGATCATAATCAAGATGAACATCCTCATCATTAAGAGATCAAGATAAATATAAATATTAATATCTAGATTTAAAATCAATATTACCACAGAGTTCAAAATCGAGTTTAAGATGAATATTAGGAGCAAGATAAAGATGAAGATTATAAGATTAAAACTGAAATCTGAGATCAAAATTGATATCAAAATGAAAATGAACATAATTATCAAGAATAAGATCAATGTTATAATTAATAATGAGAATAAAATTTATAACAATTAATGATCATAATCAAGTTCAAAATTTTCATCATTATTAGAACAATATCAATAACAATATCAATATCAAGATTGAAGACCAAGTTTACAAACAAGATCAAAATCGAGTTTAAGATTAAGATTAAAAAGAAGATAAAGAATGAATATCATATGATGAAAATTGAAATCATGATTAAAATCAAGATCAACATCATGATCATGAACAAAATCAGTATTAAATTAAGTTACAAAATGATAAACATCAAATATGGATCATAATCAAGATCAACATCCTCATCATTAAAAGATCAAGATAAATATAAAGATTAATATCAAGATTGAAAATCAATATTACCACAGAGATCAAAATCGAGTTTAAGATGAATATTAGGAGCAAGATAAAGATGAAGATTGTAAGATTAAAACTGAAATCTGAGATCAAAACTGAGATCAAAATGAAGACGAAGATAATTATCAAAAATAAGATAAATGTTGTAATTAAGAATGAGAATAAGATACATAACAATTAAAGATCATAATCGAGTTCAAAATTTTCATCATTATTAGATCAATATCAATTTCAATAACAAAATCAAGATTGAAGACCAAGTTTACAAACAAGATAAAAATCGAGTTTAAGATTAAGATTAAAAAGAAGATAAAGATGAATATCATAAGATGAAAATTGATATCATGATTAAAATCAAAATCAACATCATGATCATGAACACAATCAATATTAAATTAAGTTGCAAAATGATAAACATCAAATATGGATCATAATCAAGATGAACATCCTCATCATTAAGAGATCAAGATAAATATAAATATTAATATCTAGATTTAAAATCAATATTACCACAGAGTTCAAAATCGAGTTTAAGATGAATATTAGGAGCAAGATAAAGATGAAGATTGTAAGATTAAAACTGAAATCTGAGATCAAAACTGAGATCAAAATGAAAATGAACATAATTATCAAGAATAAGATCAATGTTATAATTAAGAATGAGTATAAGATTAATAACAATTAAAGATCATAATCGAGTTCAAAATTTTCCTCATTATTAGTTGAATATCAATATCAATAACAAAATCAAGATTGAAGACCAAGTTTACAAACAAGATAAAAATCGAGTTTAAGATTAAGATTAAAAAGAAAATAAAGATGAATATCATAAGATGAAGTTTGAAATCATGATAAAAATGAAGATCAACATCATAATCATGAACAAAATCAATATTAAATTAAGATTTCAAAATGATAAACATCAAATATGGATCATAATCAAGATCAACATCCTCATCATTAAAAGATCAAGATAAATATAAATATTAATATCAAGATTGAAAATCAATATTACCACAGAGATCAAGATCGAGTTTAAGATGAATATTAGGAGCAAGATAAAGATGAAGATTATAAGATTAAAACTGAAATCTGAGATCAAAACTGATATCAAAATGAAAATGAACATAATTATCAAGAATAAGATCAATGTTATAATTAAGAATGAGTATAAGATTAATAACAATTAAAGATCATAATCGAGTTCAAAATTTTCCTCATTATTAGTTGAATATCAATATCAATAACAAAATCAAGATTGAAGACCAAGTTTACAAACAAGATAAAAATCGAGTTTAAGATTAAGATTAAAAAGAAGATAAAGATGAATATCATAAGATGAAGTTTGAAATCATGATAAAAATGAAGATCAACATCATAATCATGAACAAAATCAATATTAAATTAAGATTGCAAAATGATAAACATCAAATATGGATCATAATCAAGATCAACATCCTCATCATTAAAAGATCAAGATAAATATAAATATTAATATCAAGATTGAAAATCTAAATTACCACAGAGATCAATCGAGTTTAAGATGAATATTAGGAGCAAGATAAAGATGAAGATTATAAGATTAAAACAGAAATCTGAGATCAAAACTGAGATCAAAATGAAGATGAAGATAATTATCAAGAATAAGATCAATGTTGTAATTAACAATGAGAATAAGATTAAAAACAATTAAAGATCATAATCGAGTTCAAAATTTTCATCATTATTAGATCAATATCAATATCAATAACAAAATCAAGATTGAAGACCAAGTTTACAAACAAGATAAAAATCGAGTTTAAGATTAAGATTAAAAAGAAGATATAGATGAATATCATAAGACGAAGTTTGAAATCATGATAAAAATGAAGATCAACATCATAATCATGAACAAAATCAATATTAAATTAAGATTGCAAAATGATAAACATCAAATATGGATCATAATCAAGATCAACATCCTCATCATTAAAAGATCAAGATAAATATAAATATTAATATCAAGATTGAAAATCAATATTACCACAGAGATCAAAATCAAGTTTAAGATGAATATTAGGAGCAAGATAAAGATGAAGATTATAAGATTAAAACTGAAATCTGAGATCAAAACTGATATCAAAATGAAAATGAACATAATTATCAAGAATAAGATCAATGTTATAATTAAGAATGAGTATAAGATTAATAACAATTAAAGATCATAATCGAGTTCAAAATTTTCCTCATTATTAGTTGAATATCAATATCAATAACAAAATCAAGATTGAAGACCAAGTTTACAAACAAGATAAAAATCGAGTTTAAGATTAAGATTAAAAAGAAGATAAAGATGAATATCATAAGATGAAGTTTGAAATCATGATAAAAATGAAGATCAACATCATAATCATGAACAAAATCAATATTAAATTAAGATTTCAAAATGATAAACATCAAATATGGATCATAATCAAGATCAACATCCTCATCATTAAAAGATCAAGATAAATATAAATATTAATATCAAGATTGAAAATCAATATTACCACAGAGATCAAGATCGAGTTTAAGATGAATATTAGGAGCAAGATAAAGATGAAGATTATAAGATTAAAACTGAAATCTGAGATCAAAACTGATATCAAAATGAAAATGAACATAATTATCAAGAATAAGATCAATGTTATAATTAAGAATGAGTATAAGATTAATAACAATTAAAGATCATAATCGAGTTCAAAATTTTCCTCATTATTAGTTGAATATCAATATCAATAACAAAATCAAGATTGAAGACCAAGTTTACAAACAAGATAAAAATCGAGTTTAAGATTAAGATTAAAAAGAAGATAAAGATGAATATCATAAGATGGAGTTTGAAATCATGATAAAAATGAAGATCAACATCATAATCATGAACAAAATCAATATTAAATTAAGATTGCAAAATGATAAACATCAAATATGGATCATAATCAAGATCAACATCCTCATCATTAAAAGATCAAGATAAATATAAATATTAATATCAAGATTGAAAATCAAAATTACCACAGAGATCAATCGAGTTTAAGATGAATATTAGGAGCAAGATAAAGATGAAGATTATAAGATTAAAACAGAAATCTGAGATCAAAACTGAGATCAAAATGAAGATGAAGATAATTATCAAGAATAAGATCAATATTGTAATTAACAATGAGAATAAGATTAAAAACAATTAAAGATCATAATCGAGTTCAAAATTTTCCTCATTATTAGATCAATATCAATATCAATAACAAAATCAAGATTGAAGACCAAGTTTACAAACAAGATAAAAATCGAGTTTAAGATTAAGATTAAAAAGAAGATATAGATGAATATCATAAGACGAAGTTTGAAATCATGATAAAAATGAAGATCAACATCATAATCATGAACAAAATCAATATTAAATTAAGATTGCAAAATGATAAACATCAAATATGGATCATAATCAAGATCAACATCCTCATCATTAAAAGATCAAGATAAATATAAATATTAATATCAAGATTGAAAATCAATATTACCACAGAGATCAAAATCAAGTTTAAGATGAATATTAGGAGCAAGATAAAGATGAAGATTATAAGATTAAAACTGAAATCTGAGATCAAAACTGATATCAAAATGAAAATGAACATAATTATCAAGAATAAGATCAATGTTATAATTAAGAATGAGTATAAGATTAATAACAATTAAAGATCATAATCGAGTTCAAAATTTTCCTCATTATTAGTTGAATATCAATATCAATAACAAAATCAAGATTGAAGACCAAGTTTACAAACAAGATAAAAATCGAGTTTAAGATTAAGATTAAAAAGAAGATAAAGATGAATATCATAAGATGAAGTTTGAAATCATGATAAAAATGAAGATCAACATCATAATCATGAACAAAATCAATATTAAATTAAGATTTCAAAATGATAAACATCAAATATGGATCATAATCAAGATCAACATCCTCATCATTAAAAGATCAAGATAAATATAAATATTAATATCAAGATTGAAAATCAATATTACCACAGAGATCAAGATCGAGTTTAAGATGAATATTAGGAGCAAGATAAAGATGAAGATTATAAGATTAAAACTGAAATCTGAGATCAAAACTGATATCAAAATGAAAATGAACATAATTATCAAGAATAAGATCAATGTTATAATTAAGAATGAGTATAAGATTAATAACAATTAAAGATCATAATCGAGTTCAAAATTTTCCTCATTATTAGTTGAATATCAATATCAATAACAAAATCAAGATTGAAGACCAAGTTTACAAACAAGATAAAAATCGAGTTTAAGATTAAGATTAAAAAGAAGATAAAGATGAATATCATAAGATGAAGTTTGAAATCATGATAAAAATGAAGATCAACATCATAATCATGAACAAAATCAATATTAAATTAAGATTGCAAAATGATAAACATCAAATATGGATCATAATCAAGATCAACATCCTAATCATTAAAAGATCAAGATAAATATAAATATTAATATCAAGATTGAAAATCAAAATTACCACAGAGATCAATCGAGTTTAAGATGAATATTAGGAGCAAGATAAAGATGAAGATTATAAGATTAAAACAGAAATCTGAGATCAAAACTGAGATCAAAATGAAGATGAAGATAATTATTAAGAATAAGATCAATGTTGTAATTAACAATGAGAATAAGATTAAAAACAATTAAAGATCATAATCGAGTTCAAAATTTTCATCATTATTAGATCAATATCAATATCAATAACAAAATCAAGATTGAAGACCAAGTTTACAAACAAGATAAAAATCGAGTTTAAGATTAAGATTAAAAAGAAGATATAGATGAATATCATAAGATGAAGTTTGAAATCATGATAAAAATGAAGATCAACATCATAATCATGAACAAAATCAATATTAAATTAAGATTGCAAAATGATAAACATCAAATATGGATCATAATCAAGATCAACATCCTCATCATTAAAAGATCAAGATAAATATAAATATTAATATCAAGATTGAAAATCAAAATTACCACAGAGATCAATCGAGTTTAAGATGAATATTAGGAGCAAGATAAAGATGAAGATTATAAGATTAAAACAGAAATCTGAGATCAAAACTGAGATCAAAATGAAGATGAAGATAATTATCAAGAATAAGATCAATATTGTAATTAACAATGAGAATAAGATTAAAAACAATTAAAGATCATAATCGAGTTCAAAATTTTCCTCATTATTAGATCAATATCAATATCAATAACAAAATCAAGATTGAAGACCAAGTTTACAAACAAGATAAAAATCGAGTTTAAGATTAAGATTAAAAAGAAGATATAGATGAATATCATAAGACGAAGTTTGAAATCATGATAAAAATGAAGATCAACATCATAATCATGAACAAAATCAATATTAAATTAAGATTGCAAAATGATAAACATCAAATATGGATCATAATCAAGATCAACATCCTCATCATTAAAAGATCAAGATAAATATAAATATTAATATCAAGATTGAAAATCAATATTACCACAGAGATCAAAATCAAGTTTAAGATGAATATTAGGAGCAAGATAAAGATGAAGATTATAAGATTAAAACTGAAATCTGAGATCAAAACTGATATCAAAATGAAAATGAACATAATTATCAAGAATAAGATCAATGTTATAATTAAGAATGAGTATAAGATTAATAACAATTAAAGATCATAATCGAGTTCAAAATTTTCCTCATTATTAGTTGAATATCAATATCAATAACAAAATCAAGATTGAAGACCAAGTTTACAAACAAGATAAAAATCGAGTTTAAGATTAAGATTAAAAAGAAGATAAAGATGAATATCATAAGATGAAGTTTGAAATCATGATAAAAATGAAGATCAACATCATAATCATGAACAAAATCAATATTAAATTAAGATTTCAAAATGATAAACATCAAATATGGATCATAATCAAGATCAACATCCTCATCATTAAAAGATCAAGATAAATATAAATATTAATATCAAGATTGAAAATCAATATTACCACAGAGATCAAGATCGAGTTTAAGATGAATATTAGGAGCAAGATAAAGATGAAGATTATAAGATTAAAACTGAAATCTGAGATCAAAACTGATATCAAAATGAAAATGAACATAATTATCAAGAATAAGATCAATGTTATAATTAAGAATGAGTATAAGATTAATAACAATTAAAGATCATAATCGAGTTCAAAATTTTCCTCATTATTAGTTGAATATCAATATCAATAACAAAATCAAGATTGAAGACCAAGTTTACAAACAAGATAAAAATCGAGTTTAAGATTAAGATTAAAAAGAAGATAAAGATGAATATCATAAGATGAAGTTTGAAATCATGATAAAAATGAAGATCAACATCATAATCATGAACAAAATCAATATTAAATTAAGATTGCAAAATGATAAACATCAAATATGGATCATAATCAAGATCAACATCCTAATCATTAAAAGATCAAGATAAATATAAATATTAATATCAAGATTGAAAATCAAAATTACCACAGAGATCAATCGAGTTTAAGATGAATATTAGGAGCAAGATAAAGATGAAGATTATAAGATTAAAACAGAAATCTGAGATCAAAACTGAGATCAAAATGAAGATGAAGATAATTATTAAGAATAAGATCAATGTTGTAATTAACAATGAGAATAAGATTAAAAACAATTAAAGATCATAATCGAGTTCAAAATTTTCATCATTATTAGATCAATATCAATATCAATAACAAAATCAAGATTGAAGACCAAGTTTACAAACAAGATAAAAATCGAGTTTAAGATTAAGATTAAAAAGAAGATATAGATGAATATCATAAGACGAAGTTTGAAATCATGATAAAAATGAAGATCAACATCATAATCATGAACAAAATCAATATTAAATTAAGATTGCAAAATGATAAACATCAAATATGGATCATAATCAAGATCAACATCCTCATCATTAAAAGATCAAGATAAATATAAATATTAATATCAAGATTGAAAATCAATATTACCACAGAGATCAAAATCGAGTTTAAGATGAATATTAGGAGCAAGATAAAGATGAAGATTATAAGATTAAAACTGAAATCTGAGATCAAAACTGATATCAAAATGAAAATGAACATAATTATCAAGAATAAGATCAATGTTATAATTAAGAATGAGTATAAGATTAATAACAATTAAAGATCATAATCGAGTTCAAAATTTTCCTCATTATTAGTTGAATATCAATATCAATAACAAAATCAAGATTGAAGACCAAGTTTACAAACAAGATAAAAATCGAGTTTAAGATTAAGATTAAAAAGAAGATAAAGATGAATATCATAAGATGAAGTTTGAAATCATGATAAAAATGAAGATCAACATCATAATCATGAACAAAATCAATATTAAATTAAGATTGCAAAATGATAAACATCAAATATGGATCATAATCAAGATCAACATCCTCATCATTAAAAGATCAAGATAAATATAAATATTAATATCAAGATTGAAAATCAATATTACCACAGAGATCAAGATCGAGTTTAAGATGAATATTAGGAGCAAGATAAAGATGAAGATTATAAGATTAAAACTGAAATCTGAGATCAAAACTGATATCAAAATGAAAATGAACATAATTATCAAGAATAAGATCAATGTTATAATTAAGAATGAGTATAAGATTAATAACAATTAAAGATCATAATCGAGTTCAAAATTTTCCTCATTATTAGTTGAATATCAATATCAATAACAAAATCAAGATTGAAGACCAAGTTTACAAACAAGATAAAAATCGAGTTTAAGATTAAGATTAAAAAGAAGATAAAGATGAATATCATAAGATGAAGTTTGAAATCATGATAAAAATGAAGATCAACATCATAATCATGAACAAAATCAATATTAAATTAAGATTGCAAAATGATAAACATCAAATATGGATCATAATCAAGATCAACTTCCTCATCATTAAAAGATCAAGATAAATATAAATATTAATATCAAGATTGAAAATCAAAATTACCACAGAGATCAATCGAGTTTAAGATGAATATTAGGAGCAAGATAAAGATGAAGATTATAAGATTAAAACTGAAATCTGAGATCAAAACTGATATCAAAATGAAAATGAACATAATTATCAAAAATAAGATCAATGTTATAATTAAAAATGAGTATAAGATTAATAACAATTAAAGATCATAATCGAGTTCAAAATTTTCCTCATTATTAGTTGAATATCAATATCAATAACAAAATCAAGATTGAAGACCAAGTTTACAAACAAGATAAAAATCGAGTTTAAGATTAAGATTAAAAAGAAAATAAAGATGAATATCATAAGATGAAGTTTGAAATCATGATAAAAATGAAGATCAACATCATAATCATGAACAAAATCAATATTAAATTAAGATTTCAAAATGATAAACATCAAATATGGATCATAATCAAGATCAACATCCTCATCATTAAAAGATCAAGATAAATATAAATATTAATATCAAGATTGAAAATCAATATTACCACAGAGATCAAGATAGAGTTTAAGATGAATATTAGGAGCAAGATAAAGATGAAGATTATAAGATTAAAACTGAAATCTGAGATCAAAACTGATATCAAAATGAAAATGAACATAATTATCAAGAATAAGATCAATGTTATAATTAAAAATGAGTATAAGATTAATAACAATTAAAGATCATAATCGAGTTCAAAATTTTCCTCATTATTAGTTGAATATCAATATCAATAACAAAATCAAGATTGAAGACCAAGTTTACAAACAAGATAAAAATCGAGTTTAAGATTAAGATTAAAAAGAAGATAAAGATGAATATCATAAGATGAAGTTTGAAATCATGATAAAAATGAAGATCAACATCATAATCATGAACAAAATCAATATTAAATTAAGATTGCAAAATGATAAACATCAAATATGGATCATAATCAAGATCAACATCCTCATCATTAAAAGATCAAGATAAATATAAATATTAATATCAAGATTGAAAATCAATATTACCACAGAGATCAAGATCGAGTTTAAGATGAATATTAGGAGCAAGATAAAGATGAAGATTATAAGATTAAAACTGAAATCTGAGATCAAAACTGATATCAAAATGAAAATGAACATAATTATCAAGAATAAGATCGATGTTATAATTAAGAATGAGTATAAGATTAATAACAATTAAAGATCATAATCGAGTTCAAAATTTTCCTCATTATTAGTTGAATATCAATATCAATAACAAAATCAAGATTGAAGACCAAGTTTACAAACAAGATAAAAATCGAGTTTAAGATTAAGATTAAAAAGAAGATAAAGATGAATATCATAAGATGAAGTTTGAAATCATGATAAAAATGAAGATCAACATCATAATCATGAACAAAATCAATATTAAATTAAGATTGCAAAATGATAAACATCAAATATGGATCATAATCAAGATCAACTTCCTCATCATTAAAAGATCAAGATAAATATAAATATTAATATCAAGATTGAAAATCAATATTACCACAGAGATCAAGATCGAGTTTAAGATGAATATTAGGAGCATGATAAAGATGAAGATTATAAGATTAAAACTGAAATCTGAGATCAAAACTGATATCAAAATGAAAATGAACATAATTATCAAGAATAAGATCAATGTTATAATTAAGAATGAGTATAAGATTAATAACAATTAAAGATCATAATCGAGTTCAAAATTTTCCTCATTATTAGTTGAATATCAATATCAATAACAAAATCAAGATTGAAGACCACGTTTACAAACAAGATAAAAATCGAGTTTAAGATTAAGATTAAAAAGAAGATAAAGATGAATATCATAAGATGAAGTTTGAAATCATGATAAAAATGAAGATCAACATCATAATCATGAACAAAATCAATATTAAATTAAGATTTCAAAATGATAAACATCAAATATGGATCATAATCAAGATCAACTTCCTCATCATTAAAAGATCAAGATAAATATAAATATTAATATCAAGATTGAAAATCAATATTACCACAGAGATCAAGATCGAGTTTAAGATGAATATTAGGAGCAAGATAAAGATGAAGATTATAAGATTAAAACAGAAATATGAGATCAAAACTGATATCAAAATGAAAATGAACATAATTATAAAGAATAAGATCAATGTTATAATTAAGAATGAGTATAAGATTAATAACAATTAAAGATCATAATCGAGTTCAAAATTTTCCTCATTATTAGTTGAATATCAATATCAATAACAAAATCAAGATTGAAGACCAAGTTTACAAACAAGATAAAAATCGAGTTTAAGATTAAGATTAAAAAGAAGATAAAGATGAATATCATAAGATGAAGTTTGAAATCATGATAAAAATGAAGATCAACATCATAATCATGAACAAAATCAATATTAAATTAAGATTGCAAAATGATAAACATCAAATATGGATCATAATCAAGATCAACATCCTCATCATTAAAAGATCAAAATAAATATAAATATTAATATCAAGATTGAAAATCAAAATTACCACAGAGATCAATCGAGTTTAAGATGAATATTAGGAGCAAGATAAAGATGAAGATTATAAGATTAAAACAGAAATCTGAGATCAAAACTGAGATCAAAATGAAGATGAAGATAATTATCAAGAATAAGATCAATGTTGTAATTAACAATGAGAATAAGATTAAAAACAATTAAAGAACATAATCGAGTTCAAAATTTTCATCATTATTAGATCAATATCAATATCAATAACAAAATCAAGATTGAAGACCAAGTTTACAAACAAGATAAAAATCGAGTTTAAGATTAAGATTAAAAAGAAGATAAAGATGAATATCATAAGATGAAGTTTGAAATCATGATAAAAATGAAGATCAACATCATAATCATGAACAAAATCAATATTAAATTAAGATTTCAAAATGATAAACATCAAATATGGATCATAATCAAGATCAACATCCTCATCATTAAAAGATCAAGATAAATATAAATATTAATATCAAGATTGAAAATCAATATTACCACATAGATCAAAATCAAATTTAAGATGAATATTAGGAGCAAGATAAAGATGAAGATTATAAGATTAAAACAGAAATCTGAGATCAAAACTGAGATCAAAATGAAGATGAAGATAATTATTAAGAATAAGATTAAAAACAATTAAAGATCATAATCGAGTTCAAAATTTTTATCTTTATTAGATCAATATCAATATCAATAACAATATCAAGATTGAAGACCAAGTTTACAAACAAGATCAAATTCGAGTTTAAGATTAAGATTAAAAAGAAGATAAAGATGAATATCATAAGATGAAGTTTGAAATCAAGATTAAAATGAAGATTAACATCATAATCATGAACAAAATCAATATTAAATTAAGTTGCAAAATGATTAACATCAAATATGGATCATAATCAATATCAACATCCTCATCATTAAAAGATCAAGATAAATATAAATATTAATATCAAGATTGAAATTCAATATTACCACAGAGATCAAAATCGAGTTGAAGATGAATATTAGGAGCAAGATAAAGATGAAGGTTATAAGATTAAAACTGAAATCTGAGATCAAAACTAAGATCAAAATGAAGATGAAGATAATTATCAAAAATAAGATCAATGTTGTAATTAAGAATGAGAATAAGATACATAATAATTAAAGATCATAATCGAGTTCAAAATTTTCATCATTATTAGATCAATATCAATATCAATAACAATATCAAGATTGAAGACCAAGTTTACAAACAAGATGAAAATCGAGTTTAAGATTAAGATTAAAAAGAAGATAAAGATGAATATCATAAGATGAAGTTTGAAATCATGATAAAAATGAAGATCAACATCATAATCATGAACAAAATCAATATTAAATTAAGATTGCAAAATGATAAACATCAAATATGTATCATAATCAAGATCAACATCCTCATCATTAAAAGATCAAGATAAATATAAATATTAATATCAAGATTGAAAATCAATATTACCACAGAGATCAAAATCGAGTTTAAGATGAATATTAGGAGCAAGATAAAGATGAAGGTTATAAGATTAAAACTGAAATCTGAGATCAAAACTAAGATCAAAATGAAGATGAAGATAATTATCAAGAATAAGATCAATGTTGTAATTAAGAATGAGAATAAGATTAATAACAATTAAAGATCATAATCGAATTCAAAATTTTCCTCATTATTAGTTGAATATCAATATCAATAACAAAATCAAGATTGAAGACCAAGTTTACAAACAAGATAAAAATCGAGTTTAAGATTAAGATTAAAAAGAAGATAAAGATGAATATCATAAGATGAACTTTGAAATCATGATAAAAATGAAGATCAACATCATAATCATGAACAAAATCAATATTAAATTAAGATTTCAAAATGATAAACATCAAATATGGATCATAATCAAGATCAACATCCTCATCATTAAAAGATCAAGATAAATATAAATATTAATATCAAGATTGAAAATCAATATTACCACAGAGATCAAAATCAAGTTTAAGATGAATATTAGGAGCAAGATAAAGATGAAGATTATAAGATTAAAACAGAAATCTGAGATCAAAACTGAGATCAAAATGAAGATGAAGATAATTATCAAGAATAAGATCAATGTTGTAATTAACAATGAGAATAAGATTAAAAACAATTAAAGATCATAATCGAGTTCAAAATTTTCATCATTATTAGATCAATATCAATATCAATAACAATATCAAGATTGAAGACCAAGTTTACAAACAAGATAAAAATCGAGTTTAAGATTAAGATTAAAAAGAAGATAAAGATGAATATCATAAGATGAAGTTTGAAATCAAGATTAAAATAAAGATTAACATCATAATCATGAACAAAATCAATATTAAATTAAGTTGCAAAATGATAAACATCAAATATGGATCATAATCAATATCAACATCCTCATCATTAAAAGATCAAGATAAATATAAATATTAATATCAAGATTGAAATTCAATATTACCACAGAGATCAAAATCAAGTTTAAGATGAATATTAGGAGCAAGATAAAGATGAAGATTATAAGATTAAAACAGAAATCTGAGATCAAAACTAAGATCAAAATGAAGATGAAGATAATTATCAAGAATAAGATCAATGTTATAATTAAGAATGAGTATAAGATTAATAACAATTAAAGATCATAATCGAGTTCAAAATTTTCCTCATTATTAGTTGAATGTCAATATCAATAACAAAATCAAGATTGAAGACCAAGTTTACAAACTAGATAAAAATCGAGTTTAAGATTAAGATTAAAAAGAAGATAAAGATGAATATCATAAGATGAAGTTTGAAATCATGATAAAAATGAAGATCAACATCATAATAATGAACAAAATCAATATTAAATTAAGATTTCAAAATGATAAACATCAAATATGGATCATAATCAAGATCAACATCCTCATCATTAAAAGATCAAGATAAATATAAATATTAATAACAAGATTGAAAATCAATATTACCACAGAGATCAAGATCGAGTTTAAGATGAATATTAGGAGCAAGATAAAGATGAAGATTATAAGATTAAAACTGAAATCTGAGATCAAAACTGATATCAAAATGAAAATGAACATAATTATCAAGAATAAGATCAATGTTATAATTAAGAATGAGTATAAGATTAATAACAATTAAAGATCATAATTGAGTTCAAAATTTTCCTCATTATTAGTTGAATATCAATATCAATAACAAAATCAAGATTGAAGACCAAGTTTACAAACAAGATAAAAATCGAGTTTAAGATTAAGTTTAAAAAGAAGATAAAAATGAATATCATAAGATGAAGTTTGAAATCATGATAAAAATGAAGATCAACATCATAATCATGAACAAAATCAATATTAAATTAAGATTGCAAAATGATAAACATCAAATATGGATCATAATCAAGATCAACATCCTCATCATTAAAAGATCAAGATAAATATAAATATTAATATCAAGATTGAAAATCAAAATTACCACAGAGATCAATCGAGTTTAAGATGAATATTATGAGCAAGATAAAGATGAAGATTATAAGATTAAAACAGAAATCTGAGAACAAAACTGAGATCAAAATGAAGATGAAGATAATTATCAAGAATAAGATCAATGTTGTAATTAACAATGAGAATAAGATTAAAAACAATTAAAGATCATAATCGAGTTCAAAATTTTCATCATTATTAGATCAATATCAATATCAATAACAATATCAAGATTGAAGACCAAGTTTACAAACAAGATCAAAATCGAGTTTAAGATTAAGATTAAAAAGAAGATAAAGATGAATATCATAAGATGAAGTTTGAAATCAAGATTAAAATGAAGATTAACATCATAATCATGAACAAAATCAATATTAAATTAAGTTGCAAAATGATTAACATCAAATATGGATCATAATCAATATCAACATCCTCATCATTAAAAGATCAAGATAAATATAAATATTAATATCAAGATTGAAAATCAATATTACCACAGAGATCAAAATCGAGTTGAAGATGAATATTAGGAGCAAGATAAAGATGAAGGTTATAAGATTAAAACTGAAATCTGAGATCAAAACTAAGATCAAAATGAAGATGAAGATAATTATCAAGAATAAGATCAATGTTGTAATTAAGAATGAGAATAAGATACATAATAATTAAAGATCATAATCGAGTTCAAAATTTTCATCATTATTAGATCAATATCAATATCAATAACAATATCAAGATTGAAGACCAAGTTTACAAACAAGATCAAAATCGAGTTTAAGATTAAGATTAAAAAGAAGATAAAGATGAATATCATAAGATGAAGTTTGAAATCATGATAAAAATGAAGATCAACATCATAATCATGAACAAAATCAATATTAAATTAAGATTGCAAAATGATAAACATCAAATATGGATCATAATCAAGATCAACATCCTCATCATTAAAAGATCAAGATAAATATAAATATTAATATCAAGATTGAAAATCAATATTACCACAGAGATCAAAATCGAGTTTAAGATGAATATTAGGAGCAAGATAAAGATGAAGATTATAAGATTAAAACTGAAATCTGAGATCAAAACTGATATCAAAATGAAAATGAACATAATTATCAAGAATAAGATCAATGTTATAATTAACAATGAGAATAAGATTAATAACAATTAAAGATCATAATCGAGTTCAAAATTTTCCTCATTATTAGTTGAATATCAATATCAATAACAAAATCAAGATTGAAGACCAAGTTTACAAACAAGATAAAAATCGAGTTTAAGATTAAGATTAAAAAGAAGATAAAGATGAATATCATAAGATGAAGTTTGAAATCATGATAAAAATGAAGATCAACATCATAATCATGAACAAAATCAATATTAAATTAAGATTTCAAAATGATAAACATCAAATATGGATCATAATCAAGATCAACATCCTCATCATTAAAAGATCAAGATAAATATAAATATTAATATCTAGATTGAAAATCAATATTACCACAGAGATCAAAATCGAGTTTAAGATGAATATTAGGAGCAAGATAACGATGAAGATTATAAGATTGAAACTGAAATCTGAGATCAAAACTGATATCAAAATGAAAAAGAACATAATTATCAAGAATAAGATCAATGTTATAATTAAGAATGAGTATAAGATTAATAACAATTAAAGATCATAATCGAGTTCAAAATTTTTCTCATTTTTAGTTGAATATCAATATCAATAACAAAATCAAGATTGAAGACCAAGTTTACAAACAAGATAAAAATCGAGTTTAAGATTAAGATTAAAAAGAAGATAAAGATGAATATCATAAGATGAAGTTTGAAATCATGATAAAAATAAAGATCAACATCATAATCATGAACAAAATCAATATTAAATTAAGATTGCAAAATGATAAACATCAAATATGGATCATAATCAAGATCAACATCCTCATCATTAAAAGATCAAGATAAATATAAATATTAATATCAAGATTGAAAATCAAAATTACCACTGAGATCAATCGAGTTTAAGATGAATATTAGGAGCAAGATAAAGATGAAGATTATAAGATTAAAACAGAAATCTGAGATCAAAACTGAGATCAAAATGAAGATGAAGATAATTATCAAGAATAAGATCAATGTTGTAATTAACAATGAGAATAAGATTAAAAACAATTATAGATCATAATCGAGTTCAAAATTTTCATCATTATTAGATCAATATCAATATCAATAACAATATCAAAATTGAAGACCAAGTTTACAAACAAGATCAAAATCGTGTTTAAGATTAAGATTAAAAACAAGATAAAGATGAATATCTTAAGATGAAAATTGAAATCATGATTAAAATCAAAATCAACATCATGATCATGAACACAATCAATATTAAATTAAGTTGCAAAATGATAAACATCAAATATGGATCATAATCAAGATCAACATCCTCATCATTAAAAGATCAAGATAAATATAAATATTAATATCAAGATTTAAAATCAATATTACCATAGAGATCAAAATCGAGTTTAAGATGAATATTAGGAGCATGATAAAGATGAAGATTATAAGATTAAAATTGAAATCTGAGATCAAAACTGATATCAAAATGAAAATGAACATAATTATCAAGGATAAGATCAATGTTATAATTAAGAATGAGTATAAGATTAATAACAATTAAAGATCATAATCGAGTTCAAAATTTTCCTCATTATTAGTTGAATATCAATATCAATAACAAAATCAAGATTGAAGACCAAGTTTACAAACAAGATAAAAATCGAGTTTAAGATTAAGATTAAAAAGAAGATAAAGATGAATATCATAAGATTAAGTTTGAAATCATGATAAAAATGAAGATCAACATCATAATCATGAACAAAATCAATATTAAATTAAGATTGCAAAATGATAAACATCAAATATGGATCATAATCAAGATCAACATCCTCATCATTAAAAGATCAAGATAAATATAAATATTAATATCAATATTGAAAATCAAAATTACCATAGAGATCAATCGAGTTTAAGATGAATATTAGGAGCAGGATAAAGATGAAGATTATAAGATTAAAACAGAAATCTGAGATCAAAACTGAGATCAAGATGAAGATGAAGATAATTATCAAGAATAAGATCAATGTTGTAATTAACAATGAGAATAAGATTAAAAACAATTAAAGATCATAATCGAGTTCAAAATTTTCATCATTATTAGATCAATATCAATATCAATAACAATATCAAGATTGAAGACCAAGTTTACAAAGAAGATAAAAATCAAGTTTAAGATTAAGATTAAAAAGAAGATAAAGATGAATATCATAAGATGAAGTTTGAAATCAAGATTAAAATGAAGATTAACATCATAATCATGAACAAAATCAATATTAAATTAAGTTGCAAAATGATTAACATCAAATATGGATCATAAACAATATCAACATCCTCATCATTAAAAGATCAAGATAAATATAAATATTAATATCAAGATTGAAAATCAATATTACCACAGAGATCAAAATCGAGTTTAAGATAAATATTAGGAGCAAGATAAAGATGAAGATTATAAGATTAAAACCGAAATCTGAGATCAAAACTGATATCAAAATGAAAATGAACATAATTATCAAGAATAAGATCAATGTTATAATTAAGAATAAGTATAAGATTAATAACAATTAAAGATCATAATCGAGTTCAAAATTTTCCTCATTATTAGTTGAATATCAATATCAATAACAAAATCAAGATTGAAGACCAAGTTTACAAACAAGATAAAAATCGAGTTTAAGATTAAGATTAAAAAGAAGATAAAGATGAATATCATAAGATGAAGTTTGAAATCATGATAAAAATGAAGATCAACATCATAATCATGAACAAAATCAATATTAAATTAAGATTTCAAAATGATAAACATCAAATATGGATTATAGTCAAGATCCACATCCTCATCATTAAAAGATCAAGATAAATATAAATATTAATATCAAGATTGAAAATCAATATTACCACAGAGATCAAAATCGAGTTTAAGATGAATATTAGGAGCAAGATAAAGATGAAGATTATAAGATTAAAACTGAAATCTGAGATCAAAACTGATATCAAAATGAAAATGAACATAATTATCAAGAATAAGATCAATGTTATAATTAAGAATGAGTATAAGATTAATAACAATTAAAGATCATAATCGAGTTCAAAATTTTCCTCATTATTAGTTGAATATCAATATCAATAACAAAATCAAGATTGAAGACCAAGTTTACAAACAAGATAAAAATCGAGTTTAAGATTAAGATTAAAAAGAAGATAAAGATGAATATCATAAGATGAAGTTTGAAATCATGATAAAAATGAAGATCAACATCATAATCATGAACAAAATCAATATTAAATTAAGATTTCAAAATGATAAACATCAAATATGGATCATAATCAAGATCAACATCCTCATCATTAAAAGATCAAGATAAATATAAATATTAATATCAAGATTGAAAATCAATATTACCACAGAGATCAAGATCGAGTTTAAGATGAATATTAGGAGCAAGATAAAGATGAAGATTATAAGATTAAAACTGAAATCTGAGATCAAAACTGATATCAAAATGAAAATGAACATAATTATCAAGAATAAGATCAATGTTATAATTAAGAATGAGTATAAGATTAATAACAATTAAAGATCATAATCGAGTTCAAAATTTTCCTCATTATTAGTTGAATATCAATATCAATAACAAAATCAAGATTGAAGACCAAGTTTACAAACAAGATAAAAATCGAGTTTAAGATTAAGATTAAAAAGAAGATAAAGATGAATATCATAAGATGAAGTTTGAAATCATGATAAAAATGAAGATCAACATCATAATCATGAACAAAATCAATATTAAATTTAGATTGCAAAATGATTAACATCAAATATGGATCATAATCAATATCAACATCCTCATCATTAAAAGATCATGATAAATATAAATATTAATATCAAGATTGAAAATCAATATTACCACAGAGATCAAAATCGAGTTTAAGATGAATATTAGGAGCAAGATAAAGATGAAGATTATAAGATTAAAACTGAAATCTGAGATCAAACTGATATCAAAATGAAAATGAACATAATTATCAAGAATAAGATCAATGTTATAATTAAGAATGAGTATAAGATTAATAACAATTAAAGATCATAATCGAGTTCAAAATTTTCCTCATTATTAGTTGAATATCAATATCAATAACAAAATCAAGATTGAAGACCAAGTTTACAAACAAGATAAAAATCGAGTTTAAGATTAAGATTAAAAAGAAGATAAAGATGAATATCATAAGATGAAGTTTGAAATCATGATAAAAATGAAGATCAACATCATAATCATGAACAAAATCAATATTAAATTAAGATTGCAAAATGATAAACATCAAATATGGATCATAATCAAGATCAACATCCTCATCATTAAAAGATCAAGATAAATATAAATATTAATATCAAGATTGAAAATCAAAATTACCACTGAGATCAATCGAGTTTAAGATGAATATTAGGAGCAAGATAAAGATGAAGATTATAAGATTAAAACAGAAATCTGAGATCAAAACTGAGATCAAAATGAAGATGAAGATAATTATCAAGAATAAGATCAATGTTGTAATTAACAATGAGAATAAGATTAAAAACAATTATAGATCATAATCGAGTTCAAAATTTTCATCATTATTAGATCAATATCAATATCAATAACAATATCAAAATTGAAGACCAAGTTTACAAACAAGATCAAAATCGTGTTTAAGATTAAGATTAAAAAGAAGATAAAGATGAATATCTTAAGATGAAAATTGAAATCATGATTAAAATCAAAATCAACATCATGATCATGAACACAATCAATATTAAATTAAGTTACAAAATGATAAACATCAAATATGGATCATAATCAAGATCAACATCCTCATCATTAAAAGATCAAGATAAATATAAATATTAATATCAAGATTGAAAATCAATATTACCATAGAGATCAAAATCGAGTTTAAGATGAATATTAGGAGCAAGATAAAGATGAAGATTATAAGATTAAAACTGAAATCTGAGATCAAAACTGATATCAAAATGAAAATGAACATAATTATCAAGAATAAGATCAATGTTATAATTAAGAATGAGTATAAGATTAATAACAATTAAAGATCATAATCGAGTTCAAAATTTTCCTCATTATTAGTTGAATATCAATATCAATAACAAAATCAAGATTGAAGACCAAGTTTACAAACAAGATAAAAATCGAGTTTAAGATTAAGATTAAAAAGAAGATAAAGATGAATATCATAAGATGAAGTTTGAAATCATGATAAAAATGAAGATCAACATCATAATCATGAACAAAATCAATATTAAATTAAGATTTCAAAATGATAAACATCAAATATGGATCATAATCAAGATCAACATCCTCATCATTAAAAGATCAAGATAAATATAAATATTAATATCAAGATTGAAAATCAATATTACCACAGAGATCAAGATCGAGTTTAAGATGAATATTAGGAGCAAGATAAAGATGAAGATTATAAGATTAAAACTGAAATCTGAGATCAAAACTGATATCAAAATGAAAATGAACATAATTATCAAGAATAAGATCAATGTTATAATTAAGAATGAGTATAAGATTAATAACAATTAAAGATCATAATCGAGTTCAAAATTTTCCTCATTATTAGTTGAATATCAATATCAATAACAAAATCAAGATTGAAGACCAAGTTTACAAACAAGATAAAAATCGAGTTTAAGATTAAGATTAAAAAGAAGATAAAGATGAATATCATAAGATGAAGTTTGAAATCATGATAAAAATGAAGATCAACATCATAATCATGAACAAAATCAATATTAAATTTAGATTGCAAAATGATTAACATCAAATATGGATCATAATCAATATCAACATCCTCATCATTAAAAGATCATGATAAATATAAATATTAATATCAAGATTGAAAATCAATATTACCACAGAGATCAAAATCGAGTTTAAGATGAATATTAGGAGCAAGATAAAGATGAAGATTATAAGATTAAAACTGAAATCTGAGATCAAAACTGATATCAAAATGAAAAAGAACATAATTATCAAGAATAAGATCAATGTTATAATTAAGAATGAGTATAAGATTAATAACAATTAAAGATCATAATCGAGTTCAAAATTTTCCTCATTATTAGTTGAATATCAATATCAATAACAAAATCGAGATTGAAGACCAAGTTTACAAACAAGATAAAAATCGAGTTTAAGATTAAGATTAAAAAGAAGATAAAGATGAATATCATAAGATGAAGTTTGAAATCATGATAAAAATGAAGATCAACATCATAATAATGAATAAAATCAATATTAAATTAAGATTTCAAAATGATAAACATCAAATATGGATCATAATCAAGATCAACATCCTCATCATTAAAAGATCAAGATAAATATAAATATTAATATCAAGATTGAAAATCAATATTACCACAGAGATCAAAATCGAGTTTAAGATGAATATTAGGAGCAAGATAAAGATGAAGATTATAAGATTAAAACTGAAATCTGAGATCAAAACTGATATCAAAATGAAAATGAACATAATTATCAAGAATAAGATCAATGTTATAATTAAGAATGAGTATAAGATTAATAACAATTAAAAATCATAATCGAGTTCAAAATTTTCCTCATTATTAGTTGAATATCAATATCAATAACAAAATCAAGATTGAAGACCAAGTTTACAAACAAGATAAAAATCGAGTTTAAGATTAAGATTAAAAAGAAGATAAAGATGAATATCATAAGATTAAGTTTGAAATCATGATAAAAATGAAGATCAACATCATAATCATGAACAAAATCAATATTAAATTAAGATTTCAAAATTATAAACATCAAATATGGATCATAATCAAGATCAACATCCTCATCATTAAAAGATCAAGATAAATATAAATATTAATATCTAGATTGAAAATCAATATTACCACAGAGATCAAAATCGAGTTTAAGATGAATATTAGGAGCAAGATAAAGATGAAGATTATAAGATTGAAACTGAAATCTGAGATCAAAACTGATATCAAAATGAAAAAGAACATAATTATCAAGAATAAGATCAATGTTATAATTAAGAATGAGTATAAGATTAATAACAATTAAAGATCATAATCGAGTTCAAAATTTTCCTCATTATTAGTTGAATATCAATATCAATAACAAAATCGAGATTGAAGACCAAGTTTACAAACAAGATAAAAATCGAGTTTAAGATTAAGATTAAAAAGAAGATAAAGATGAATATCATAAGATGAAGTTTGAAATCATGATAAAAATGAAGATCAACATCATAATCATGAACAAAATCAATATTAAATTAAGATTGCAAAATGATAAACATCAAATATGGATCATAATCAAGATCAACATCCTCATCATTAAAAGATCAAGATAAATATAAATATTAATATCAAGATTGAAAATCAAAATTACCACTGAGATCAATCGAGTTTAAGATGAATATTAGGAGCAAGATAAAGATGAAGATTATAAGATTAAAACAGAAATCTGAGATCAAAACTGAGATCAAAATGAAGATGAAGATAATTATCAAGAATAAGATCAATGTTGTAATTAACAATGAGAATAAGATTAAAAACAATTATAGATCATAATCGAGTTCAAAATTTTCATCATTATTAGATCAATATCAATATCAATAACAATATCAAGATTGAAGACCAAGTTTACAAACAAGATAAAAATCGAGTTTAAGATTAAGATTAAAAAGAAGATAAAGATGAATATCATAAGATGAAGTTTGAAATCATGATAAAAATGAAGATCAACATCATAATCATGAACAAAATCAATATTAAATTAAGATTTCAAAATGATAAACATCAAATATGGATCATAATCAAGATCAACATCCTCATCATTAAAAGATCAAGATAAATATAAATATTAATATCAAGATTGAAAATCAATATTACCACAGAGATCAAAATCGAGTTTAAGATGAATATTAGGAGCAAGATAAAGATGAAGATTATAAGATTAAAACTGAAATCTGAGATCAAAACTGATATCAAAATGAAAATGAACATAATTATCAAGAATAAGATCAATGTTATAATTAAGAATGAGTATAAGATTAATAACAATTAAAAATCATAATCGAGTTCAAAATTTTCCTCATTATTAGTTGAATATCAATATCAATAACAAAATCAAGATTGAAGACCAAGTTTACAAACAAGATAAAAATCGAGTTTAAGATTAAGATTAAAAAGAAGATAAAGATGAATATCATAAGATGAAGTTTGAAATCATGATAAAAATGAAGATCAACATCATAATCATGAACAAAATCAATATTAAATTAAGATTTCAAAATTATAAACATCAAATATGGATCATAATCAAGATCAACATCCTCATCATTAAAAGATCAAGATAAATATAAATATTAATATCTAGATTGAAAATCAATATTACCACAGAGATCAAAATCGAGTTTAAGAAGAATATTAGGAGCAAGATAAAGATGAAGATTATAAGATTGAAACTGAAATCTGAGATCAAAACTGATATCAAAATGAAAAAGAACATAATTATCAAGAATAAGATCAATGTTATAATTAAGAATGAGTATAAGATTAATAACAATTAAAGATCATAATCGAGTTCAAAATTTTCCTCATTATTAGTTGAATATCAATATCAATAACAAAATCGAGATTGAAGACCAAGTTTACAAACAAGATAAAAATCGAGTTTAAGATTAAGATTAAAAAGAAGATAAAGATGAATATCATAAGATGAAGTTTGAAATCATGATAAAAATGAAGATCAACATCATAATAATGAATAAAATCAATATTAAATTAAGATTTCAAAATGATAAACATCAAATATGGATCATAATCAAGATCAACATCCTCATCATTAAAAGATCAAGATAAATATAAATATTAATATCAAGATTGAAAATCAATATTACCACAGAGATCAAAATCGAGTTTAAGATGAATATTAGGAGCAAGATAAAGATGAAGATTATAAGATTAAAACTGAAATCTGAGATCAAAACTGATATCAAAATGAAAATGAACATAATTATCAAGAATAAGATCAATGTTATAATTAAGAATGAGTATAAGATTAATAACAATTAAAAATCATAATCGAGTTCAAAATTTTCCTCATTATTAGTTGAATATCAATATCAATAACAAAATCAAGATTGAAGACCAAGTTTACAAACAAGATAAAAATCGAGTTTAAGATTAAGATTAAAAAGAAGATAAAGATGAATATCATAAGATGAAGTTTGAAATCATGATAAAAATGGAGATCAACATCATAATCATGAACAAAATCAATATTAAATTAAGATTTCAAAATTATAAACATCAAATATGGATCATAATCAAGATCAACATCCTCATCATTAAAAGATCAAGATAAATATAAATATTAATATCTAGATTGAAAATCAATATTACCACAGAGATCAAAATCGAGTTTAAGATGAATATTAGGAGCAAGATAAAGACGAAGATTATAAGATTGAAACTGAAATCTGAGATCAAAACTGATATCAAAATGAAAAAGAACATAATTATCAAGAATAAGATCAATGTTATAATTAAGAATGAGTATAAGATTAATAACAATTAAAGATCATAATCGAGTTCAAAATTTTCCTCATTATTAGTTGAATATCAATATCAATAACAAAATCGAGATTGAAGACCAAGTTTACAAACAAGATAAAAATCGAGTTTAAGATTAAGATTAAAAAGAAGATAAAGATGAATATCATAAGATGAAGTTTGAAATCATGATAAAAATGAAGATCAACATCATAATCATGAACAAAATCAATATTAAATTAAGATTGCAAAATGATAAACATCAAATATGGATCATAATCAAGATCAACATCCTCATCATTAAAAGATCAAGATAAATATAAATATTAATATCTAGATTGAAAATCAATATTACCACAGAGATCAAAATCGAGTTTAAGATGAATATTAGGAGCAAGATAAAGATGAAGATTATAAGATTGAAACTGAAATCTGAGATCAAAACTGATATCAAAATGAAAAAGAACATAATTATCAAGAATAAGATCAATGTTATAATTAAGAATGAGTATAAGATTAATAACAATTAAAGATCATAATCGAGTACAAAATTTTCCTCATTATTAGTTGAATATCAATATCAATAACAAAATCGAGATTGAAGACCAAGTTTACAAACAAGATAAAAATCGAGTTTAAGATTAAGATTAAAAAGAAGATAAAGATGAATATCATAAGATGAAGTTTGAAATCATGATAAAAATGAAGATCAACATCATAATCATAAACAAAATCAATATTAAATTAAGATTTCAAAATTATAAACATCAAATATGGATCATAATCAAGATCAACATCCTCATCATTAAAAGATCAAGATAAATATAAATATTAATATCTAGATTGAAAATCAATATTACCACAGAGATCAAAATCGAGTTTAAGATGAATATTAGGAGCAAGATAAAGATGAAGATTATAAGATTGAAACTGAAATCTGAGATCAAAACTGATATCAAAATGAAAAAGAACATAATTATCAAGAATAAGATCAATGTTATAATTAAGAATGAGTATAAGATTAATAATAATTAAAGATCATAATCGAGTTCAAAATTTTCCTCATTATTAGTTGAATATCAATATCAATAACAAAATCGAGATTGAAGACCAAGTTTACAAACAAGATAAAAATCGAGTTTAAGATTAAGATTAAAAAGAAGATAAAGATGAATATCATAAGATGAAGTTTGAAATCATGATAAAAATGAAGATCAACATCATAATCATGAACAAAATCAATATTAAATTAAGATTGCAAAATGATAAACATCAAATATGGATCATAATCAAGATCAACATCCTCATCATTAAAAGATCAAGATAAATATAAATATTAATATCTAGATTGAAAATCAATATTACCACAGAGATCAAAATCGAGTTTAAGATGAATATTAGGAGCAAGATAAAGATGAAGATTATAAGATTGAAACTGAAATCTGAGATCAAAACTGATATCAAAATGAAAAAGAACATAATTATCAAGAATAAGATCAATGTTATAATTAAGAATGAGTATAAGATTAATAACAATTAAAGATCATAATCGAGTGCAAAATTTTCCTCATTATTAGTTGAATATCAATATCAATAACAAAATCGAGATTGAAGACCAAGTTTACAAACAAGATAAAAATCGAGTTTAAGATTAAGATTAAAAAGAAGATAAAGATGAATATCATAAGATGAAGTTTGAAATCATGATAAAAATGAAGATCAACATCATAATCATGAACAAAATCAATATTAAATTAAGATTGCAAAATGATAAACGTCAAATATGGATCATAATCAAGATCAACATCCTCATCATTAAAAGATCAAGATAAATATAAATATTAATATCAAGATTGAAAATCAAAATTACCACTGAGATCAATCGAGTTTAAGATGAATATTAGGAGCAAGATAAAGATGAAGATTATAAGATTAAAACAGAAATCTGAGATCAAAACTGAGATCAAAATAAAGATGAAGATAATTATCAAGAATAAGATCAATGTTGTAATTAACAATGAGAATAAGATTAAAAACAATTATATATCATAATCGAGTTCAAAATTTTCATCATTATTAGATCAATATCAATATCAATAACAATATCAAGATTGAAGACCAAGTTTACAAACAAGATAAAAATCGAGTTTAAGAATAAGATTAAAAAGAAGATAAAGATGAATATCATAAGATGAAGTTTGAAATCATGATAAAAAGGAAGATCAACATCATAATCAAGAACAAAATCAATATTAAATTAAGATTTCAAAATTATAAACATCAAATATGGATCATAATCAAGATCAACATCCTCATCATTAAAAGATCAAGATAAATATAAATATTAATATCTAGATTGAAAATCAATATTACCACAGAGATCAAAATCGAGTTTAAGATGAATATTAGGAGCAAGATAAAGATGAAGATTATAAGATTGAAACTGAAATCTGAGATCAAAACTGAGATCAAAATGAAAATGAACATAATTATCAAGAATAAGATCAATGTTATAATTAACAATGAGAATAAGATTAAAAACAATTAAAGATCATAATCGAGTTCAAAATTTTCATCATTATTAGATCAATATCAATATCAATAACAATATCAAGATTGAAGACCAAGTTTACAAACAAGATAAAAATCGAGTTTAAGATTAAGATTAAAAAGAAGATAAAGATGAATATCATAAGATGAAGTTTGAAATCATGATAAAAATGAAGATCAACATCATAATCATGAACAAAATCAATATTAAATTTAGATTGCAAAATGATAAACATCAAATATGGATCATAATCAAGATCAACATCCTCATCATTAAAAGATAAGATAAATATTAATATTAATATCAAGATTGAAAATCAGAATTACCACAGAGATCAATCGAGTTTAAGATGAATATTAGGAGCAGGATAAAGATGAAGATTATAAGATTAAAACTGAAATCTGAGATCAAAACTGAGATCAAAATGAAAATGAACATAATTATCAAGAATAAGATCAATGTTATAATTAAGAATGAGTATAAGATTAATAACAATTAAAGATCATAATCGAGTTCAAAATTTTCCTCATTATTAGTTGAATATCAATATCAATAACAAAATCGAGATTGAAGACCAAGTTTACAAACAAGATAAAAATCGAGTTTAAGATTAAGATTAAAAAGAAGATAAAGATGAATATCATAAGATGAAGTTTGAAATCATGATAAAAATGAAGATCAACATCATAATCATGAACAAAATCAATATTAAATTAAGATTGCAAAATGATAAACATCAAATATGGATCATAATCAAGATCAACATCCTCATCATTAAAAGATCAAGATAAATATAAATATTAATATCTAGATTGAAAATCAATATTACCACAGAGATCAAAATCGAGTTTAAGATGAATATTAGGAGCAAGATAAAGACGAAGATTATAAGATTGAAACTGAAATCTGAGATCAAAACTGATATCAAAATGAAAAAGAACATAATTATCAAGAATAAGATCAATGTTATAATTAAGAATGAGTATAAGATTAATAACAATTAAAGATCATAATCGAGTTCAAAATTTTCCTCATTATTAGTTGAATATCAATATCAATAACAAAATCGAGATTGAAGACCAAGTTTACAAACAAGATAAAAATCGAGTTTAAGATTAAGATTAAAAAGAAGATAAAGATGAATATCATAAGATGAAGTTTGAAATCATGATAAAAATGAAGATCAACATCATAATCATGAACAAAATCAATATTAAATTAAGATTGCAAAATGATAAACATCAAATATGGATCATAATCAAGATCAACATCCTCATCATTAAAAGATCAAGATAAATATAAATATTAATATCTAGATTGAAAATCAATATTACCACAGAGATCAAAATCGAGTTTAAGATGAATATTAGGAGCAAGATAAAGATGAAGATTATAAGATTAAAACTGAAATCTGAGATCAAAACTGATATCAAAATGAAAATGAACATAATTATCAAGAATAAGATCAATGTTATAATTAAGAATGAGTATAAGATTAATAACAATTAAAGATCATAATCGAGTTCAAAATTTTCCTCATTATTAGTTGAATATCAATATCAATAACAATATCGAGATTGAAGACCAAGTTTACAAACAAGATAAAAATCGAGTTTAAGATTAAGATTAAAAAGAAGATAAAGATGAATATCATAAGATGAAGTTTGAAATCATGATAAAAATGAAGATCAACATCATAATCATAAACAAAATCAATATTAAATTAAGATTTCAAAATTATAAACATCAAATATGGATCATAATCAAGATCAACATCCTCATCATTAAAAGATCAAGATAAATATAAATATTAATATCTAGATTGAAAATCAATATTACCACAGAGATCAAAATCGAGTTTAAGATGAATATTAGGAGCAAGATAAAGATGAAGATTATAAGATTGAAACTGAAATCTGAGATCAAAACTGATATCAAAATGAAAAAGAACATAATTATCAAGAATAAGATCAATGTTATAATTAAGAATGAGTATAAGATTAATAATAATTAAAGATCATAATCGAGTTCAAAATTTTCCTCATTATTAGTTGAATATCAATATCAATAACAAAATCGAGATTGAAGACCAAGTTTACAAACAAGATAAAAATCGAGTTTAAGATTAAGATTAAAAAGAAGATAAAGATGAATATCATAAGATGAAGTTTGAAATCATGATAAAAATGAAGATCAACATCATAATCATGAACAAAATCAATATTAAATTAAGATTTCAAAATTATAAACATCAAATATGGATCATAATCAAGATCAACATCCTCATCATTAAAAGATCAAGATAAATATAAATATTAATATCTAGATTGAAAATCAATATTACCACAGAGATCAAAATCGAGTTTAAGATGAATATTAGGAGCAAGATAAAGATGAAGATTATAAGATTGAAACTGAAATCTGAGATCAAAACTGATATCAAAATGAAAAAGAACATAATTATCAAGAATAAGATCAATGTTATAATTAAGAATGAGTATAAGATTAATAACAATTAAAAATCATAATCGAGTTCAAAATTTTCCTCATTATTAGTTGAATATCAATATCAATAACAAAATCGAGATTGAAGACCAAGTTTACAAACAAGATAAAAATCGAGTTTAAGATTAAGATTAAAAAGAAGATAAAGATGAATATCATAAGATGAAGTTTGAAATCATGATAAAAATGAAGATCAACATCATAATCATGAACAAAATCAATATTAAATTAAGATTTCAAAATTATAAACATCAAATATGGATCATAATCAAGATCAACATCCTCATCATTAAAAGATCAAGATAAATATAAATATTAATATCTAGATTGAAAATCAATATTACCACAGAGATCAAAATCGAGTTTAAGATGAATATTAGGAGCAGGATAAAGATGAAGATTATAAGATTAAAACTGAAATCTGAGATCAAAACTGAGATCAAAATGAAAATGAACATAATTATCAAGAATAAGATCAATGTTATAATTAACAATGAGAATAAGATTAAAAACAATTAAAGATCATAATCGAGTTCAAAATTTTCATCATTATTAGATCAATATCAATATCAATAACAATATCAAGATTGAAGACCAAGTTTACAAACAAGATAAAAATCGAGTTTAAGATTAAGATTAAAAAGAAGATAAAGATGAATATCATAAGATGAAGTTTGAAATCATGATAAAAATGAAGATCAATATCATAATCATGAACAAAATCAATATTAAATTAAGATTGCAAAATGATAAACATCAAATATGGATCATAATCAAGATCAACATCCTCATCATTAAAAGATCAAGATAAATATAAATATTAATATCTAGATTGAAAATCAATATTACCACAGAGATCAAAATCGAGTTTAAGATGAATATTAGGAGCAAGATAAAGACGAAGATTATAAGATTGAAACTGAAATCTGAGATCAAAACTGATATCAAAATGAAAAAGAACATAATTATCAAGAATAAGATCAATGTTATAATTAAGAATGAGTATAAGATTAATAACAATTAAAGATCATAATCGAGTTCAAAATTTTCCTCATTATTAGTTGAATATCAATATCAATAACAAAATCGAGATTGAAGACCAAGTTTACAAACAAGATAAAAATCGAGTTTAAGATTAAGATTAAAAAGAAGATAAAGATGAATATCATAAGATGAAGTTTGAAATCATGATAAAAATGAAGATCAACATCATAATCATGAACAAAATCAATATTAAATTAAGATTGCAAAATGATAAACATCAAATATGGATCATAATCAAGATCAACATCCTCATCATTAAAAGATCAAGATAAATATAAATATTAATATCTAGATTGAAAATCAATATTACCACAGAGATCAAAATCGAGTTTAAGATGAATATTAGGAGCAAGATAAAGATGAAGATTATAAGATTGAAACTGAAATCTGAGATCAAAACTGATATCAAAATGAAAAAGAACATAATTATCAAGAATAAGATCAATGTTATAATTAAGAATGAGTATAAGATTAATAATAATTAAAGATCATAATCGAGTTCAAAATTTTCCTCATTATTAGTTGAATATCAATATCAATAACAAAATCGAGATTGAAGACCAAGTTTACAAACAAGATAAAAATCGAGTTTAAGATTAAGATTAAAAAGAAGATAAAGATGAATATCATAAGATGAAGTTTGAAATCATGATAAAAATGAAGATCAACATCATAATCATGAACAAAATCAATATTAAATTAAGATTTCAAAATTATAAACATCAAATATGGATCATAATCAAGATCAACATCCTCATCATTAAAAGATCAAGATAAATATAAATATTAATATCTAGATTGAAAATCAATATTACCACAGAGATCGAAATCGAGTTTAAGATGAATATTAGGAGCAAGATAAAGATGAAGATTATAAGATTGAAACTGAAATCTGAGATCAAAACTGATATCAAAATGAAAAAGAACATAATTATCAAGAATAAGATCAATGTTATAATTAAGAATGAGTATAAGATTAATAACAATTAAAAATCATAATCGAGTTCAAAATTTTCCTCATTATTAGTTGAATATCAATATCAATAACAAAATCAAGATTGAAGACCAAGTTTACAAACAAGATAAAAATCGAGTTTAAGATTAAGATTAAAAAGAAGATAAAGATGAATATCATAAGATGAAGTTTGAAATCATGATAAAAATGAAGATCAACATCATAATCATGAACAAAATCAATATTAAATTAAGATTGCAAAATGATAAACATCAAATATGGATCATAATCAAGATCAACATCCTCATCATTAAAAGATCAAGATAAATATAAATATTAATATCAAGATTGAAAATCAAAATTACCACTGAGATCAATCGAGTTTAAGATGAATATTAGGAGCAAGATAAAGATGAAGATTATAAGATTAAAACAGAAATCTGAGATCAAAACTGAGATCAAAATGAAGATGAAGATAATTATCAAGAATAAGATCAATGTTGTAATTAACAATGAGAATAAGATTAAAAACAATTATAGATCATAATCGAGTTCAAAATTTTCATCATTATTAGATCAATATCAATATCAATAACAATATCAAGATTGAAGACCAAGTTTACAAACAAGATAAAAATCGAGTTTAAGATTAAGATTAAAAAGAAGATAAAGATGAATATCATAAGATGAAGTTTGAAATCATGATAAAAATGAAGATCAATATCATAATCATGAACAAAATCAATATTAAATTAAGATTGCAAAATGATAAACATCAAATATGGATCATAATCAAGATCAACATCCTCATCATTAAAAGATCAAGATAAATATAAATATTAATATCAAGATTGAAAATCAAAATTACCACTGAGATCAATCGAGTTTAAGATGAATATTAGGAGCAAGATAAAGATGAAGATTATAAGATTAAAACAGAAATCTGAGATCAAAACTGAGATGAAAATGAAGATGAAGATAATTATCAAGAATAAGATCAATGTTGTAATTAACAATGAGAATAAGATTAAAAACAATTATAGATCATAATCGAGTTCAAAATTTTCATCATTATTAGATCAATATCAATATCAATAACAATATCAAGATTGAAGACCAAGTTTACAAACAAGATAAAAATCGAGTTTAAGATTAAGATTAAAAAGAAGATAAAGATGAATATCATAAGATGAAGTTTGAAATCATGATAAAAATGAAGATCAACATCATAATCATGAACAAAATCAATATTAAATTAAGATTTCAAAATGATAAACATCAAATATGGATCATAATCAAGATCAACATCCTCATCATTAAAAGATCAAGATAAATATAAATATTAATATCAAGATTGAAAATCAATATTACCACAGAGATCAAAATCGAGTTTAAGATGAATATTAGGAGCAAGATAAAGATGAAGATTATAAGATTAAAACTGAAATCTGAGATCAAAACTGAGATCAAAATGAAAATGAACATAATTATCAAGAATAAGATCAATGTTATAATTAAGAATGAGTATAAGATTAATAACAATTAAAGATCATAATCGAGTTCAAAATTTTCCTCATTATTAGTTAAATATCAATATCAATAACAAAATCAATATTGAAGACCAAGTTTACAAACAAGATAAAAATCGAGTTAAAGATTAAGATTAAAAAGAAGATAAAGATGAATATCATAAGATGAAGTTTGAAATCATGATAAAAATGAAGATCAACATCATAATCATGAACAAAATCAATATTAAATTTAGATTGCAAAATGATAAACATCAAATATGGATCATAATCAAGATCAACATCCTCATCATTAAAAGATAAGATAAATATTAATATTAATATCAAGATTGAAAATCAGAATTACCACAGAGATCAATCGAGTTTAAGATGAATATTAGGAGCAGGATAAAGATGAAGATTATAAGATTAAAACTGAAATCTGAGATCAAAACTGAGATCAAAATGAAAATGAACATAATTATCAAGAATAAGATCAATGTTATAATTAAGAATGAGTATAAGATTAATAACAATTAAAGATCATAATCGAGTTCAAAATTTTCCTCATTATTTTTTAAATATCAATATCAATAACAAAATCAAGATTGAAGACCAAGTTTACAAACAAGATAAAAATCGAATTAAAGATTAAGATTAAAAAGAAGATAAAGATGAATATCATAAGATGAAGTTTGAAATCATGATAAAAATGAAGATCAACATCATAATCATGAGCGAAATCAATATTAAATTTAGATTGCAAAATGATTAACATCAAATATGGATCATAATCAATATCAACATCCTCATCATTAAAAGATCAAGATAAATATAAATATTAATATCAAGATTGAAAATCAATATTACCACAGAGATTAAAATCGAGTTTAAGATGAATATTAGGAGCAAGATAAAAATGAAGATTATAAGATTAAAACTGAAATCTGAGATCAAAACTGATATCAAAATGAAAATGAACATAATTATCAAGAATAAGATCAATGTTATAATTAAGAATAAGTATAAGATTAATAACAATTAAAGATCATAATCGAGTTCAAAATTTTCCACATTATTAGTTGAATATCAATATCAACAACAAAATCAAGATTGAAGACCAAGTTTACAAACAAGATAAAAATCGAGTTTAAGATTAAGATTAAAAAGAAGATAAAGATGAATATCATAAGATGAAGTTTGAAATCATGATAAAAATGAAGATCAACATCATAATCATGAACAAAATCAATATTAAATTAAGATTTCAAAATGATAAACATCAAATATGGATCATAATCAAGATCAACATCCTCATCATTAAAAGATCAAGATAAATATAAATATTAATATCAAGATTGAAAATCAATATTACCACAGAGATCAAAATCGAGTTTAAGATGAATATTAGGAGCAAGATAAAGATGAAGATTATAAGATTAAAACTGAAATCTGAGATCAAAACTGAGATCAAAATGAAAATGAACATAATTATCAAGAATAAGATCAATGTTATAATTAAGAATGAGTATAAGATTAATAACAATTAAAGATCCTAATCGAGTTCAAAATTTTCCTCATTATTAGTTGAATATCAATATCAATAACAAAATCAAGATTGAAGACCAAGTTTACAAACAAGATAAAAATCGAGTTTAAGATTAAGATTAAAAAGAAGATAAAGATGAATATCATAAGATGAAGTTTGAAATCATGATAAAAATGAAGATCAACATCATAATCATGAACAAAATCAATATTAAATTAAGATTTCAAAATGATAAACATCAAATATGGATCATAATCAAGATCAACATCCTCATCATTAAAAGATCAAGATAAATATAAATATTAATATCAAGATTGAAAATCAATATTACCACAGAGATCAAAATCGAGTTTAAGATGAATATTAGGAGCAAGATAAAGATGAAGATTATAAGATTAAAACTGAAATCTGAGATCAAAACTGATATCAAAATGAAAATGAACATAATTATAAAGAATAAGATCAATGTTATAATTAAGAATGAGTATAAGATTAATAACAATTAAAGATCATAATCGAGTTCAAAATTTTCCTCATTATTAGTTGAATATCAATATCAATAACAAAATCAAGATTGAAGACCAAGTTTACAAACAAGATAAAAATCGAGTTTAAGATTAAGATTAAAAAGAAGATAAAGATGAATATCATAAGATGAAGTTTGAAATCATGATAAAAATGAAGATCAACATCATAATCATGAACAAAATCAATATTAAATTAAGATTTCAAAATGATAAACATCAAATATGGATCATAATCAAGATCAACATCCTCATCATTAAAAGATCAAGATAAATATAAATATTAATATCAAGATTGAAAATCAATATTACCACAGAGATCAAAATCGAGTTTAAGATGAATATTAGGAGCAAGATAAAGATGAAGATTATAAGATTAAAACTGAAATCTGAGATCAAAACTGATATCAAAATGAAAATGAACATAATTATCAAGAATAAGATCAATGTTATAATTAAGAATAAGTATAAGATTAATAACAATTAAAGATCATAATCGAGTTCAAAATTTTCCTCATTATTAGTTGAATATCAATATCAACAACAAAATCAAGATTGAAGACCAAGTTTACAAACAAGATAAAAAACGAGTTTAAGATTAAGATTAAAAAGAAGATAAAGATGAATATCATAAGATGAAGTTTGAAATCATGATAAAAATGAAGATCAACATCATAATCATGAACAAAATCAATATTAAATTAAGATTTCAAAATGATAAACATCAAATATGGATCATAATCAAGATCAACATCCTCATCATTAAAAGATCAAGATAAATATAAATATTAATATCAAGATTGAAAATCAATATTACCACAGAGATCAAAATCGAGTTTAAGATGAATATTAGGAGCAAGATAAAGATGAAGATTATAAGATTAAAACTGAAATCTGAGATCAAAACTGAGATCAAAATGAAAATGAACATAATTATCAAGAATAAGATCAATGTTATAATTAAGAATGAGTATAAGATTAATAACAATTAAAGATCATAATCGAGTTCAAAATTTTCCTCATTATTAGTTGAATATCAATATCAATAACAAAATCAAGATTGAAGACCAAGTTTACAAACAAGATAAAAATCGAGTTTAAGATTAAGATTAAAAAGAAGATAAAGATTAATATCATAAGATGAAGTTTGAAATCATGATAAAAATGAAGATCAACATCATAATCATGAACAAAATCAATATTAAATTAAGATTTCAAAATGATAAACATCAAATATGGATCATAATCAAGGTCAACATCCTCATCATTAAAAGATCAAGATAAATATAAATATTAATATCAAGATTGAAAATCAATATTACCACAGAGATCAAAATCGAGTTTAAGATGAATATTAGGAGCAAGATAAAGATGAAGATTATAAGATTAAAACTGAAATCTGAGATCAAAACTGATATCAAAATGAAAATGAACATAATTATCAAGAATAAGATCAATGTTATAATTAAGAATAAGTATAAGATTAATAACAATTAAAGATCATAATCGAGTTCAAAATTTTCCTCATTATTAGTTGAATATCAATATCAACAACAAAATCAAGATTGAAGACCAAGTTTACAAACAAGATAAAAATCGAGTTTAAGATTAAGATTAAAAAGAAGATAAAGATGAATATCATAAGATGAAGTTTGAAATCATGATAAAAATGAAGATCAACATCATAATCATGAACAAAATCAATATTAAATTAAGATTTCAAAATGATAAACATCAAATATGGATCATAATCAAGATCAACATCCTCATCATTAAAAGATCAAGATAAATATAAATATTAATATCAAGATTGAAAATCAATATTACCACAGAGATCAAAATCGAGTTTAAGATGAATATTAGGAGCAAGATAAAGATGAAGATTATAAGATTAAAACTGAAATCTGAGATCAAAACTGATATCAAAATGAAAATGAACATAATTATAAAGAATAAGATCAATGTTATAATTAAGAATGAGTATAAGATTAATAACAATTAAAGATCATAATCGAGTTCAAAATTTTCCTCATTATTAGTTGAATATCAATATCAATAACAAAATCAAGATTGAAGACCAAGTTTACAAACAAGATAAAAATCGAGTTTAAGATTAAGATTAAAAAGAAGATAAAGATGAATATCATAAGATGAAGTTTGAAATCATGATAAAAATGAAGATCAACATCATAATCATGAACAAAATCAATATTAAATTAAGATTTCAAAATGATAAACATCAAATATGGATCATAATCAAGATCAACATCCTCATCATTAAAAGATCAAGATAAATATAAATATTAATATCAAGATTGAAAATCAATATTACCACAGAGATCAAAATCGAGTTTAAGATGAATATTAGGAGCAAGATAAAGATGAAGATTATAAGATTAAAACTGAAATCTGAGATCAAAACTGATATCAAAATGAAAATGAACATAATTATCAAGAATAAGATCAATGTTATAATTAAGAATAAGTATAAGATTAATAACAATTAAAGATCATAATCGAGTTCAAAATTTTCCTCATTATTAGTTGAATATCAATATCAACAACAAAATCAAGATTGAAGACCAAGTTTACAAACAAGATAAAAAACGAGTTTAAGATTAAGATTAAAAAGAAGATAAAGATGAATATCATAAGATGAAGTTTGAAATCATGATAAAAATGAAGATCAACATCATAATCATGAACAAAATCAATATTAAATTAAGATTTCAAAATGATAAACATCAAATATGGATCATAATCAAGATCAACATCCTCATCATTAAAAGATCAAGATAAATATAAATATTAATATCAAGATTGAAAATCAATATTACCACAGAGATCAAAATCGAGTTTAAGATGAATATTAGGAGCAAGATAAAGATGAAGATTATAAGATTAAAACTGAAATCTGAGATCAAAACTGAGATCAAAATGAAAATGAACATAATTATCAAGAATAAGATCAATGTTATAATTAAGAATGAGTATAAGATTAATAACAATTAAAGATCATAATCGAGTTCAAAATTTTCCTCATTATTAGTTGAATATCAATATCAATAACAAAATCAAGATTGAAGACCAAGTTTACAAACAAGATAAAAATCGAGTTTAAGATTAAGATTAAAAAGAAGATAAATATGAATATCATAAGATGAAGTTTGAAATCATGATAAAAATGAAGATCAACATCATAATCATGAACAAAATCAATATTAAATTAAGATTTCAAAATGATAAACATCAAATATGGATCATAATCAAGATCAACATCCTCATCATTAAAAGATCAAGATAAATATAAATATTAATATCAAGATTGAAAATCAATATTACCACAGAGATCAAAATCGAGTTTAAGATGAATATTAGGAGCAAGATAAAGATGAAGATTATAAGATTAAAACTGAAATCTGAGATCAAAACTGAGATCAAAATGAAAATGAACATAATTATCAAGAATAAGATCAATGTTATAATTAAGAATGAGTATAAGATTAATAACAATTAAAGATCATAATCGAGTTCAAAATTTTCCTCATTATTAGTTGAATATCAATATCAATAACAAAATCAAGATTGAAGACCAAGTTTACAAACAAGATAAAAATCGAGTTTAAGATTAAGATTAAAAAGAAGATAAAGATGAATATCATAAGATGAAGTTTGAAATCATGATAAAAATGAAGATCAACATCATAATCATGAACAAAATCAATATTAAATTAAGATTTCAAAATGATAAACATCAAATATGGATCATAATCAAGATCAACATCCTCATCATTAAAAGATCAAGATAAATATAAATATTAATATCAAGATTGAAAATCAATATTACCACAGAGATCAAAATCGAGTTTAAGATGAATATTAGGAGCAAGATAAAGATGAAGATTATAAGATTAAAACTGAAATCTGAGATCAAAACTGATATCAAAATGAAAATGAACATAATTATCAAGAATAAGATCAATGTTATAATTAAGAATGAGTATAAGATTAATAACAATTAAAGATCATAATCGAGTTCAAAATTTTCCTCATTATTAGTTGAATATCAATATCAATAACAAAATCAAGATTGAAGACCAAGTTTACAAACAAGATAAAAATCGAGTTTAAGATTAAGATTAAAAAGAAGATAAAGATGAATATCATAAGATGAAGTTTGAAATCATGATAAAAATGAAGATCAACATCATAATCATGAACAAAATCAATATTAAATTAAGATTTCAAAATGATAAACATCAAATATGGATCATAATCAAGATCAACATCCTCATCATTAAAAGATCAAGATAAATATAAATATTAATATCAAGATTGAATATCAATATTACCACAGAGATCAAAATCGAGTTTAAGATGAATATTAGGAGCAAGATAAAGATGAAGATTATAAGATTAAAACTGAAATCTGAGATCAAAACTGAGATCAAAATGAAAATGAACATAATTATCAAGAATAAGATCAATGTTATAATTAAGAATGAGTATAAGATTAATAACAATTAAAGATCATAATCGAGTTCAAAATTTTCCTCATTATTAGTTGAATATCAATATCAATAACAAAATCAAGATTGAAGACCAAGTTTACAAACAAGATAAAAATCGAGTTTAAGATTAAGATTAAAAAGAAGATAAAGATGAATATCATAAGATGAAGTTTGAAATCATGATAAAAATGAAGATCAACATCATAATCATGAACAAAATCAATATTAAATTAAGATTTCAAAATGATAAACATCAAATATGGATCATAATCAAGATCAACATCCTCATCATTAAAAGATCAAGATAAATATAAATATTAATATCAAGATTGAAAATCAATATTACCACAGAGATCAAAATCGAGTTTAAGATGAATATTAGGAGCAAGATAAAGATGAAGATTATAAGATTAAAACTGAAATCTGAGATCAAAACTGATATCAAAATGAAAATGAACATAATTATCAAGAATAAGATCAATGTTATAATTAAGAATGAGTATAAGATTGATAACAATTAAAGATCATAATCGAGTTCAAAATTTTCCTCATTATTAGTTGAATATCAATATCAATAACAAAATCAAGATTGAAGACCAAGTTTACAAACAAGATAAAAATCGAGTTTAAGATTAAGATTAAAAAGAAGATAAAGATTAATATCATAAGATGAAGTTTGAAATCATGATAAAAATGAAGATCAACATCATAATCATGAACAAAATCAATATTAAATTAAGATTTCAAAATGATAAACATCAAATATGGATCATAATCAAGATCAACATCCTCATCATTAAAAGATCAAGATAAATATAAATATTAATATCAAGATTGAAAATCAATATTACCACAGAGATCAAAATCGAGTTTAAGATGAATATTAGGAGCAAGATAAAGATGAAGATTATAAGATTAAAACTGAAATCTGAGATCAAAACTGAGATCAAAATGAAAATGAACATAATTATCAAGAATAAGATCAATGTTATAATTAAGAATGAGTATAAGATTAATAACAATTAAAGATCATAATCGAGTTCAAAATTTTCCTCATTATTAGTTGAATATCAATATCAATAACAAAATCAAGATTGAAGACCAAGTTTACAAACAAGATAAAAATCGAGTTTAAGATTAAGATTAAAAAGAAGATAAAGATTAATATCATAAGATGAAGTTTGAAATCATGATAAAAATGAAGATCAACATCATAATCATGAACAAAATCAATATTAAATTAAGATTTCAAAATGATAAACATCAAATATGGATCATAATCAAGATCAACATCCTCATCATTAAAAGATCAAGATAAATATAAATATTAATATCAAGATTGAAAATCAATATTACCACAGAGATCAAAATCGAGTTTAAGATGAATATTAGGAGCAAGATAAAGATGAAGATTATAAGATTAAAACTGAAATCTGAGATCAAAACTGATATCAAAATGAAAATGAACATAATTATCAAGAATAAGATCAATGTTATAATTAAGAATAAGTATAAGATTAATAACAATTAAAGATCATAATCGAGTTCAAAATTTTCCTCATTATTAGTTGAATATCAATATCAACAACAAAATCAAGATTGAAGACCAAGTTTACAAACAAGATAAAAATCGAGTTTAAGATTAAGATTAAAAAGAAGATAAAGATTAATATCATAAGATGAAGTTTGAAATCATGATAAAAATGAAGATCAACATCATAATCATGAACAAAATCAATATTAAATTAAGATTTCAAAATGATAAACATCAAATATGGATCATAATCAAGATCAACATCCTCATCATTAAAAGATCAAGATAAATATAAATATTAATATCAAGATTGAAAATCAATATTACCACAGAGATCAAAATCGAGTTTAAGATGAATATTAGGAGCAAGATAAAGATGAAGATTATAAGATTAAAACTGAAATCTGAGATCAAAACTGAGATCAAAATGAAAATGAACATAATTATCAAGAATAAGATCAATGTTATAATTAAGAATGAGTATAAGATTAATAACAATTAAAGATCATAATCGAGTTCAAAATTTTCCTCATTATTAGTTGAATATCAATATCAATAACAAAATCAAGATTGAAGACCAAGTTTACAAACAAGATAAAAATCGAGTTTAAGATTAAGATTAAAAAGAAGATAAAGATTAATATCATAAGATGAAGTTTGAAATCATGATAAAAATGAAGATCAACATCATAATCATGAACAAAATCAATATTAAATTAAGATTTCAAAATGATAAACATCAAATATGGATCATAATCAAGATCAACATCCTCATCATTAAAAGATCAAGATAAATATAAATATTAATATCAAGATTGAAAATCAATATTACCACAGAGATCAAAATCGAGTTTAAGATGAATATTAGGAGCAAGATAAAGATGAAGATTATAAGATTAAAACTGAAATCTGAGATCAAAACTGATATCAAAATGAAAATGAACATAATTATCAAGAATAAGATCAATGTTATAATTAAGAATAAGTATAAGATTAATAACAATTAAAGATCATAATCGAGTTCAAAATTTTCCTCATTATTAGTTGAATATCAATATCAACAACAAAATCAAGATTGAAGACCAAGTTTACAAACAAGATAAAAATCGAGTTTAAGATTAAGATTAAAAAGAAGATAAAGATGAATATCATAAGATGAAGTTTGAAATCATGATAAAAATGAAGATCAACATCATAATCATGAACAAAATCAATATTTAATTAAGATTTCAAAATGATAAACATAAAATATGGATCATAATCAAGATCAACATCCTCATCATTAAAAGATCAAGATAAATATAAATATTAATATCAAGATTGAAAATCAATATTACCACAGAGATCAAAATCGAGTTTAAGATGAATATTAGGAGCAAGATAAAGATGAAGATTATAAGATTAAAACTGAAATCTGAGATCAAAACTGAGATCAAAATGAAAATGAACATAATTATCAAGAATAAGATCAATGTTATAATTAAGAATAAGTATAAGATTAATAACAATTAAAGATCATAATCGAGTTCAAAATTTTCCTCATTATTAGTTGAATATCAATATCAATAACAAAATCAAGATTGAAGACCAAGTTTACAAACAAGATAAAAATCGAGTTAAAGATTAAGATTAAAAAGAAGATAAAGATGAATATCATAAGATGAAGTTTGAAATCATGATAAAAATGAAGATCAACATCATAATCATGAACAAAATCAATATTAAATTTAGATTGCAAAATGATAAACATCAAATATGGATCATAATCAAGATCAACATCCTCATCATTAAAAGATAAGATAAATATTAATATTAATATCAAGATTGAAAATCAAAATTACCCCAGAGATCAATCGAGTTTAAGATGAATATTAGGAGCAGGATAAAGATGAAGATTATAAGATTAAAACTGAAATCTGAGATCAAAACTGAGATCAAAATGAAAATGAACATAATTATCAAGAATAAGATCAATGTTATAATTAAGAATGAGTATAAGATTAATAACAATTAAAGATCATAATCGAGTTCAAAATTTTCCTCATTATTAGTTGAATATCAATATCAATAACAAAATCAAGATTGAAGACCAAGTTTACAAACAAGATAAAAATCGAGTTAAAGATTAAGATTAAAAAGAAGATAAAGATGAATATCATAAGATGAAGTTTGAAATCATGATAAAAATGAAGATCAACATCATAATCATGAACAAAATCAATATTAAATTTAGATGGCAAAATGATTAACATCAAATATGGATCATAATCAATATCAACATCCTCATCATTAAAAGATCAAGATAAATATAAATATTAATATCAAGATTGAAAATCAATATTACCACAGAGATCAAAATCGAGTTTAAGATGAATATTAGGAGCAAGATAAAGATGAAGATTATAAGCTTAAAACTGAAATCTGAGATCAAAACTGATATCAAAATGAAAATGAACATAATTATCAAGAATAAGATCAATGTTATAATTAAGAATAAGTATAAGATTAATAACAATTAAAGATCATAATCGAGTTCAAAATTTTCCTCATTATTAGTTGAATATCAATATCAATAACAAAATCAAGATTGAAGACCAAGTTTACAAACAAGATAAAAATCGAGTTAAAAATTAAGATTAAAAAGAAGATAAAGATGAATATCATAAGATGAAGTTTGAAATCATGATAAAAATGAAGATCAACATCATAATCATGAACAAAATCAATATTAAATTTAGATTGCAAAATGATAAACATCAAATATGGATCATAATCAAGATCAACATCCTCATCATTAAAAGATAAGATAAATATTAATATTAATATCAAGATTGAAAATCAAAATTACCCCAGAGATCAATCGAGTTTAAGATGAATATTAGGAGCAGGATAAAGATGAAGATTATAAGATTAAAACTGAAATCTGAGATCAAAACTGAGATCAAAATGAAAATGAACATAATTATCAAGAATAAGATCAATGTTATAATTAAGAATGAGTATAAGATTAATAACAATTAAAGATCATAATCTAGTTCAAAATTTTCCTCATTATTAGTTGAATATCAATATCAATAACAAAATCAAGATTGAAGACCAAGTTTGTAAACAAGATAAAAATCGAGTTAAAGATTAAGATTAAAAAGAAGATAAAGATGAATATCATAAGATGAAGTTTGAAATCATGATAAAAATGAAGATCAACATCATAATCATGAACAAAATCAATATTAAATTTAGATTGCAAAATGATAAACATCAAATATGGATCATAATCAAGATCAACATCCTCATCATTAAAAGATAAGATAAATATTAATATTAATATCAAGATTGAAAATCAAAATTACCCCAGAGATCAATCGAGTTTAAGATGAATATTAGGAGCAGGATAAAGATGAAGATTATAAGATTAAAACTGAAATCTGAGATCAAAACTGAGATCAAAATGAAAATGAACATAATTATCAAGAATAAGATCAATGTTATAATTAAGAATGAGTATAAGATTAATAACAATTAAAGATCATAATCGAGTTCAAAATTTTCCTCATTATTAGTTGAATATCAATATCAATAACAAAATCAAGATTGAAGACCAAGTTTACAAACAAGATAAAAATCGAGTTAAAGATTAAGATTAAAAATAAGATAAAGATGAATATCATAAGATGAAGTTTGAAATCATGATAAAAATGAAGATCAACATCATAATCATGAACAAAATCAATATTAAATTTAGATGGCAAAATGATTAACATCAAATATGGATCATAATCAATATCAACATCCTCATCATTAAAAGATAAGATAAATATTAATATTAATATCAAGATTGAAAATCAAAATTACCCCAGAGATCAATCGAGTTTAAGATGAATATTAGGAGCAGGATAAAGATGAAGATTATAAGATTAAAACTGAAATCTGAGATCAAAACTGAGATCAAAATGAAAATGAACATAATTATCAAGAATAAGATCAATGTTATAATTAAGAATAAGTATAAGATTAATAACAATTAAAGATCATAATCGAGTTCAAAATTTTCCACATTATTAGTTGAATATCAATATCAACAACAAAATCAAGATTGAAGACCAAGTTTACAAACAAGATAAAAATCGAGTTTAAGATTAAGATTAAAAAGAAGATAAAGATGAATATCATAAGATGAAGTTTGAAATCATGATAAAAATGAAGATCAACATCATAATCATGAACAAAATCAATATTAAATTTAGATTGCAAAATGATAAACATCAAATATGGATCATAATCAAGATCAACATCCTCATCATTAAAAGATAAGATAAATATTAATATTAATATCAAGATTGAAAATCAAAATTACCCCAGAGATCAATCGAGTTTAAGATGAATATTAGGAGCAGGATAAAGATGAAGATTATAAGATTAAAACTGAAATCTGAGATCAAAACTGAGATCAAAATGAAAATGAACATAATTATCAAGAATAAGATCAATGTTATAATTAAGAATGAGTATAAGATTAATAACAATTAAAGATCATAATCGAGTTCAAAATTTTCCTCATTATTAGTTGAATATCAATATCAATAACAAAATCAAGATTGAAGACCAAGTTTACAAACAAGATAAAAATCGAGTTAAAGATTAAGATTAAAAAGAAGATAAAGATGAATATCATAAGATGAAGTTTGAAATCATGATAAAAATGAAGATCAACATCATAATCATGAACAAAATCAATATTAAATTTAGATGGCAAAATGATTAACATCAAATATGGATCATAATCAATATCAACATCCTCATCATTAAAAGATAAGATAAATATTAATATTAATATCAAGATTGAAAATCAAAATTACCCCAGAGATCAATCGAGTTTAAGATGAATATTAGGAGCAGGATAAAGATGAAGATTATAAGATTAAAACTGAAATCTGAGATCAAAACTGAGATCAAAATGAAAATGAACATAATTATCAAGAATAAGATCAATGTTATAATTAAGAATAAGTATAAGATTAATAACAATTAAAGATCATAATCGAGTTCAAAATTTTCCACATTATTAGTTGAATATCAATATCAACAACAAAATCAAGATTGAAGACCAAGTTTACAAACAAGATAAAAATCGAGTTTAAGATTAAGATTAAAAAGAAGATAAAGATGAATATCATAAGATGAAGTTTGAAATCATGATAAAAATGAAGATCAACATCATAATCATGAACAAAATCAATATTAAATTTAGATTGCAAAATGATAAACATCAAATATGGATCATAATCAAGATCAACATCCTCATCATTAAAAGATAAGATAAATATTAATATTAATATCAAGATTGAAAATCAAAATTACCCCAGAGATCAATCGAGTTTAAGATGAATATTAGGAGCAGGATAAAGATGAAGATTATAAGATTAAAACTGAAATCTGAGATCAAAACTGAGATCAAAATGAAAATGAACATAATTATCAAGAATAAGATCAATGTTATAATTAAGAATGAGTATAAGATTAATAACAATTAAAGATCATAATCGAGTTCAAAATTTTCCTCATTATTAGTTGAATATCAATATCAATAACAAAATCAAGATTGAAGACCAAGTTTACAAACAAGATAAAAATCGAGTTAAAGATTAAGATTAAAAAGAAGATAAAGATGAATATCATAAGATGAAGTTTGAAATCATGATAAAAATGAAGATCAACATCATAATCATGAACAAAATCAATATTAAATTTAGATGGCAAAATGATTAACATCAAATATGGATCATAATCAATATCAACATCCTCATCATTAAAAGATAAGATAAATATTAATATTAATATCAAGATTGAAAATCAAAATTACCCCAGAGATCAATCGAGTTTAAGATGAATATTAGGAGCAGGATAAAGATGAAGATTATAAGATTAAAACTGAAATCTGAGATCAAAACTGAGATCAAAATGAAAATGAACATAATTATCAAGAATAAGATCAATGTTATAATTAAGAATAAGTATAAGATTAATAACAATTAAAGATCATAATCGAGTTCAAAATTTTCCACATTATTAGTTGAATATCAATATCAACAACAAAATCAAGATTGAAGACCAAGTTTACAAACAAGATAAAAATCGAGTTTAAGATTAAGATTAAAAAGAAGATAAAGATGAATATCATAAGATGAAGTTTGAAATCATGATAAAAATGAAGATCAACATCATAATCATGAACAAAATCAATATTAAATTAAGATTTCAAAATGATAAACATCAAATATGGATCATAATCAAGATCAACATCCTCATCATTAAAAGATCAAGATAAATATAAATATTAATATCAAGATTGAAAATCAATATTACCACAGAGATCAAGATCGAGTTTAAGATGAATATTAGGAGCAAGATAAAGATGAAGATTATAAGATTAAAACTGAAATCTGAGATCAAAACTGATATCAAAATGAAAATGAACATAATTATCAAGAATAAGATCAATGTTATAATTAAGAATGAGTATAAGATTAATAACAATTAAAGATCATAATCGAGTTCAAAATTTTCCTCATTATTAGTTGAATATCAATATCAATAACAAAATCAAGATTGAAGACCAAGTTTACAAACAAGATAAAAATCGAGTTTAAGATTAAGATTAAAAAGAAGATAAAGATGAATATCATAAGATGAAGTTTGAAATCATGATAAAAATGAAGATCAACATCATAATCATGAACAAAATCAATATTAAATTAAGATTTCAAAATGATAAACATCAAATATGGATCATAATCAAGATCAACATCCTCATCATTAAAAGATCAAGATAAATATAAATATTAATATCAAGATTGAAAATCAATATTACCACAGAGATCAAAATCGAGTTTAAGATGAATATTAGGAGCAAGATAAAGATGAAGATTATAAGATTAAAACTGAAATCTGAGATCAAAACTGATATCAAAGTGAAAATGAACATAATTATCAAGAATAAGATCAATGTTATAATTAAGAATGAGTATAAGATTAATAACAATTAAAGATCATAATCGAGTTCAAAATTTTCCTCTTTATTAGTTGAATATCAATATCAATAACAAAATCAAGATTGAAGACCAAGTTTACAAACAAGATAAAAATCGAGTTTAAGATTAAGATTAAAAAGAAGATAAAGATGAATATCATAAGATGAAGTTTGAAATCATGATAAAATTGAAGATCAACATCATAATCATGAACAAAATCAATATTAAATTAAGATTTCAAAATGATAAACATCAAATATGGATCATAATCAAGATCAACATCCTCATCATTAAAAGATCAAGATAAATATAAATATTAATATCAAGATTGAAAATCAATATTACCACAGAGATCAAGATCGAGTTTAAGATGAATATTAGGAGCAAGATAAAGATGAAGATTATAAGATTAAAACTGAAATCTGAGATCAAAACTGATATCAAAATGAAAATGAACATAACTATCAAGAATAAGATCAATGTTATAATTAAGAATGAGTATAAGATTAATAACAATTAAAGATCATAATCGAGTTCAAAATTTTCCTCATTATTAGTTGAATATCAATATCAATAACAAAATCAAGATTGAAGACCAAGTTTACAAACAAGATAAAAATCGAGTTAAAGATTAAGATTAAAAAGAAGATAAAGATGAATATCATAAGATGAAGTTTGAAATCATGATAAAAATGAAGATCAACATCATAATCATGAACAAAATCAATATTAAATTTAGATTGCAAAATGATAAACATCAAATATGGATCATAATCAAGATCAACATCCTCATCATTAAAAGATAAGATAAATATTAATATTAATATCAAGATTGAAAATCAAAATTACCACAGAGATCAATCGAGTTTAAGATGAATATTAGGAGCAGGATAAAGATGAAGATTATAAGATTAAAACAGAAATCTGAGATCAAAACTGAGATCAAAATGAAGATTAAGATAATTATCAAGAATAAGATCAATGTTGTAATTAACAATGAGAATAAGATTAAAAACAATTAAAGATCATAATCGAGTTCAAAATTTTCATCATTATTAGATCAATATCAATATCAATAACAAAATCAAGATTGAAGACCAAGTTTACAAACAAGATAAAAATCGAGTTTAAGATTAAGATTAAAAAGAAGATAAAGATGAATATCATAAGATGAAGTTTGAAATCATGATAAAAATGAAGATCAACATCATAATCATGAACAAAATCAATATTAAATTAAGATTTCAAAATGATAAACATCAAATATGGATCATAATCAAGATCAACATCCTCATCATTAAAAGATCAAGATAAATATTAATATTAATATCAAGATTGAAAATCAAAATTACCACAGAGATCAATCGAGTTTAAGATGAATATTAGGAGCAGGATAAAGATGAAGATTATAAGATTAAAACTGAAATCTGAGATCAAAACTGATATCAAAATGAAAATGAACATAATTATCAAGAATAAGATCAATGTTATAATTAAGAATGAGTATAAGATTAATAACAATTAAAGATCATAATCGAGTTCAAAATTTTCCTCATTATTAGTTGAATATCAATATCAATAACAAAATCAAGATTGAAGACCAAGTTTACAAACAAGATAAAAATCGAGTTTAAGATTAAGATTAAAAAGAAGATAAAGATGAATATCATAAGATGAAGTTTGAAATCATTATAAAAATGAAGATCAACATCATAATCATGAGCAAAATCAATATTAAATTTAGATTGCAAAATGATTAACATCAAATATGGATCATAATCAATATCAACATCCTCATCATTAAAAGATCAAGATAAATATAAATATTAATATCAAGATTGAAAATCAATATTACCACAGAGATTAAAATCGAGTTTAAGATGAATATTAGGAGCAAGATAAAGATGAAGATTATAAGATTAAAACTGAAATCTGAGATCAAAACTGATATCAAAATGAAAATGAACATAATTATCAAGAATAAGATCAATGTTATAATTAAGAATGAGTATAAGATTAATAACAATTAAAGATCATAATCGAGTTCAAAATTTTCCTCATTATTAGTTAAATATCAATATCAATAACAAAATCAAGATTGAAGACCAAGTTTACAAACAAGATAAAAATCGAGTTAAAGATTAAGATTAAAAAGAAGATAAAGATGAATATCATAAGATGAAGTTTGAAATCATGATAAAAATGAAGATCAACATCATAATCATGAGCAAAATCAATATTTAATTTAGATTGCAAAATGATTAACATCAAATATGGATCATAATCAATATCAACATCCTCATCATTAAAAGATCAAGATAAATATAAATATTAATATCAAGATTGAAAATCAATATTACCACAGAGATTAAAATCGAGTTTAAGATGAATATTAGGAGCTAGATAAAGATGAAGATTATAAGATTAAAACTGAAATCTGAGATCAAAACTGAGATCAAAATGAAAATGAACATAATTATCAAGAATAAGATCAATGTAATAATTAAGAATAAGTATAAGATTAATAACAATTAAAGATCATAATCGAGTTCAAAATTTTCCTCATTATTAGTTGAATATCAATATCAACAACAAAATCAAGATTGAAGACCAAGTTTACAAACAAGATAAAAATCGAGTTTAAGATTAAGATTAAAAAGAAGATAAAGATGAATATCATAAGATGAAGTTTGAAATCATGATAAAAATGAAGATCAACATCATAATCATGAACAAAATCAATATTAAATTAAGATTTCAAAATGATAAACATCAAATATGGATCATAATCAAGATCAACATCCTCATCATTAAAAGATCAAGATAAATATAAATATTAATATCAAGATTGAAAATCAAAATTACCACAGAGATTAAAATCGAGTTTAAGATGAATATTAGGAGCAAGATAAAGATGAAGATTATAAGATTAAAACTGAAATCTGAGATCAAAACTGATATCAAAATGAAAATGAACATAATTATCAAGAATAAGATCAATGTTATAATTAAGAATGAGTATAAGATTAATAACAATTAAAGATCATAATCGAGTTCAAAATTTTCCTCATTATTAGTTGAATATCAATATCAATAACAAAATCAAGATTGAAGACCAAGTTTACAAACAAGATAAAAATCGAGTTAAAGATTAAGATTAAAAAGAAGATAAAGATGAATATCATAAGATGAAGTTTGAAATCATGATAAAAATGAAGATCAACATCATAATCATGAGCAAAATCAATATTAAATTTAGATTGCAAAATGATTAACATCAAATATGGATCATAATCAATATCAACATCCTCATCATTAAAAGATCAAGATAAATATAAATATTAATATCAAGATTGAAAATCAATATTACCACAGAGATTAAAATCGAGTTTAAGATGAATATTAGGAGCTAGATAAAGATGAAGATTATAAGATTAAAACTGAAATCTGAGATCAAAACTGATATCAAAATGAAAATGAACATAATTATCAAGAATAAGATCAATGTTATAATTAAGAATAAGTATAAGATTAATAACAATTAAAGATCATAATCGAGTTCAAAATTTTCCTCATTATTAGTTGAATATCAATATCAACAACAAAATCAAGATTGAAGACCAAGTTTACAAACAAGATAAAAATCGAGTTTAAGATTAAGATTAAAAAGAAGATAAAGATGAATATCATAAGATGAAGTTTGAAATCATGATAAAAATGAAGATCAACATCATAATCATGAACAAAATCAATATTAAATTAAGATTTCAAAATGATAAACATCAAATATGGATCATAATCAAGATCAACATCCTCATCATTAAAAGATCAAGATAAATATAAATATTAATATCAAGATGGAAAATCAATATTACCACAGAGATCAAAATCGAGTTTAAGATGAATATTAGGAGCAAGATAAAGATGAAGATTATAAGATTAAAACTGAAATCTGAGATCAAAACTGAGATCAAAATGAAAATGAACATAATTATCAAGAATAAGATCAATGTTATAATTAAGAATGAGTATAAGATTAATAACAATTAAAGATCATAATCGAGTTCAAAATTTTCCTCATTATTAGTTAAATATCAATATCAATAACAAAATCAAGATTGAAGACCAAGTTTACAAACAAGATAAAAATCGAGTTAAAGATTAAGATTAAAAAGAAGATAAAGATGAATATCATAAGATGAAGTTTGAAATCATGACAAAAATGAAGATCAACATCATAATCATGAACAAAATCAATATTAAATTAAGATTTCAAACTGATAAACATCAAATATGGATCATAATCAAGATCAACATCCTCATCATTAAAAGATTAAGATAAATATAAATATTAATATCAAGATTGAAAATCAATATTACTACAGAGATCAAGATCGAGTTTAAGATGAATATTAGGAGCAAGATAAAGATGAAGATTATAAGATTAAAACTGAAATCTGAGATCAAAACTGATATCAAAATGAAAATGAACATAATTATCAAGAATAAGATCAATGTTATAATTAAGAATGAGTATAAGATTAATAACAATTAAAGATCATAATCGAGTTCAAAATTTTCCTCATTATTAGTTAAATATCAATATCAATAACAAAATCAAGATTGAAGACCAAGTTTACAAACAAGATAAAAATCGAGTTAAAGATTAAGATTAAAAAGAAGATAAAGATGAATATCATAAGATGAAGTTTGAAATCATGATAAAAATGAAGATCAACATCATAATCATGAACAAAATCAATATTAAATTAAGATTTCAAACTGATAAACATCAAATATGGATCATAATCAAGATCAACATCCTCATCATTAAAAGATTAAGATAAATATAAATATTAATATCAAGATTGAAAATCAATATTACTACAGAGATCAAGATCGAGTTTAAGATGAATATTAGGAGCAAGATAAAGATGAAGATTATAAGATTAAAACTGAAATCTGAGATCAAAACTGATATCAAAATGAAAATGAACATAATTATCAAGAATAAGATCAATGTTATAATTAAGAATGAGTATAAGATTAATAACAATTAAAGATCATAATCGAGTTCAAAATTTTCCTCATTATTAGTTGAATATCAATATCAATAACAAAATCAAGATTGAAGACCAAGTTTACAAACAAGATAAAAATCGAGTTTAAGATTAAGATTAAAAAGAAGATAAAGATGAATATCATAAGATGAAGTTTGAAATCATGATAAAAATGAAGATCAACATCATAATCATGAGCAAAATCAATATTAAATTTAGATTGCAAAATGATAAACATCAAATATGGATCATAATCAAGATCAACATGCTCATCATTAAAAGATCAAGATAAATATAAATATTAATATCAAGATTGAAAATCAATATTACCACAGAGATTAAAATCGAGTTTAAGATGAATATTAGGAGCAAGATAAAGATGAAGATTATAAGATTAAAACTGAAATCTGAGATCAAAACTGATATCAAAATGAAAATGAACATAATTATCAAGAATAAGATCAATGTTATAATTAAGAATGAGTATAAGATTAATAACAATTAAAGATCATAATCGAGTTCAAAATTTTCATCATTATTAGATCAAAATAATATCAATAACAATATCAAGATTGAAGACCAAGTTTACAAACAAGATAAAAATCGAGTTTAAGATTAAGATTAGAAAGAAGATAAAGATGAATATCATAAGATGAAAATTGAAATCATGATTAAAATCAAAATCAACATCATGATCATGAACACAATCAATATTAAATTAAGTTGCAAAATGATAAACATCAAATATGGATCATAATCAAGATCAACATCCTCATCATTAAAAGATCAAGATAAATATTAATATTAATATCAAGATTGAAAATCAATATTACCACAGAGATCAAAATCGAGTTTAAGATGAATATTAGGAGAAAGATAAAGATTAAGATTATAAGATTAAAACAGAAATCTGAGATCAAAACTGATATCAAAATGAAAATGAACATAATTATCAAGAATAAGATCAATGTTATAATTAAGAATGAGTATAAGATGAATAACAATTAAAGATTATAATCGAGTTCAAAATTTTCCTCATTATTAGTTGAATATCAATATCAATAACAAAATCAAGATTGAATACCAAGTTTACAAACAAGATAAAAATCGAGTTTAAGATTAAGATTAAAAAGAAGATAAAGATGAATATCATAAGATGAAGTTTGAAATCATGATAAAAATGAAGATCAACATCATAATCATGAACAAAATCAATATTAAATTAAGATTTCAAAATGATAAACATCAAATATGGATCATAATCAAGATCAACATCCTCATCATTAAAAGATCAAGATAAATATAAATATTAATATCAAGATTGAAAATCAATATTACCACAGAGATCAAGATCGAGTTTAAGATGAATATTAGGAGCAGGATAAAGATGAAGATTATAAGATTAAAACTGAAATCTGAGATCAAAACTGATATCAAAATGAAAATGAACATAATTATCAAGAATAAGATCAATGTTATAATTAAGAATGAGTATAAGATTAATAACAATTAAAGATCATAATCGAGTTCAAAATTTTCCTCATTATTAGTTGAATATCAATATCAATAACAAAATCAAGATTGAAGACCAAGTTTACAAACAAGATAAAAATCGAGTTAAAGATTAAGATTAAAAAGAAGATAAAGATGAATATCATAAGATGAAGTTTGAAATCATGATAAAAATGAAGATCAACATCATAATCATGAACAAAATCAATATTAAATTTAGATTGCAAAATGATAAACATCAAATATGGATCATAATCAAGATCAACATCCTCATCATTAAAAGATAAGATAAATATTAATATTAATATCAAGATTGAAAATCAAAATTACCACAGAGATCAATCGAGTTTAAGATGAATATTAGGAGCAGGATAAAGATGAAGATTATAAGATTAAAACAGAAATCTGATATCAAAACTGAGATCAAAATGAAGATTAAGATAATTATCAAGAATAAGATCAATGTTGTAATTAACAATGAGAATAAGATTAAAAACAATTAAAGATCATAATCGAGTTCAAAATTTTCATCATTATTAGATCAATATCAATATCAATAACAAAATCAAGATTGAAGACCAAGTTTACAAACAAGATAAAAATCGAGTTTAAGATTAAGATTAAAAAGAAGATAAAGATGAATATCATAAGATGAAGTTTGAAATCATGATAAAAGTGAAGATGAACATCATAATCATGAACAAAATCAATATTAAATTAAGATTTCAAAATGATAAACATCAAATATGGATCATAATCAAGATCAACATCCTCATCATTAAAAGATCAAGATAAATATTAATATTAATATCAAGATTGAAAATCAAAATTACCACAGAGATCAATCGAGTTTAAGATGAATATTAGGAGCAGGATAAAGATGAAGATTATAAGATTAAAACTGAAATCTGAGATCAAAACTGAGATCAAAATGAAAATGAACATAATTATCAAGAATAAGATCAATGTAATAATTAAGAATGAGTATAAGATTAATAACAATTAAAGATCATAATCGAGTTCAAAATTTTCCTCATTATTAGTTAAATATCAATATCAATAACAAAATCAAGATTGAAGACCAAGTTTACAAACAAGATAAAAATCGAGTTAAAGATTAAGATTAAAAAGAAGATAAAGATGAATATCATAAGATGAAGTTTGAAATCATTATAAAAATGAAGATCAACATCATAATCATGAGCAAAATCAATATTAAATTTAGATTGCAAAATGATTAACATCAAATATGGATCATAATCAATATCAACATCCTCATCATTAAAAGATCAAGATAAATATAAATATTAATATCAAGATTGAAAATCAATATTACCACAGAGATTAAAATCGAGTTTAAGATGAATATTAGGAGCAACATAAAGATGAAGATTATAAGATTAAAACTGAAATCTGAGATCAAAACTTATATCAAAATGAAAATGAACTTAATTATCAAGAATAAGATCAATGTTATAATTAAGAATAAGTATAAGATTAATAACAATTAAAGATCATAATCGAGTTCAAAATTTTCCTCATTATTAGTTAAATATCAATATCAATAACAAAATCAAGATTGAAGACCAAGTTTACAAACAAGATAAAAATCGAGTTTAAGATTAAGATTAAAAAGAAGATAAAGATGAATATGATAAGATGAAGTTTGAAATCATGATAAAAATGAAGATCAACATCATAATCATGAGCAAAATCAATATTAAATTAAGATTGCAAAATGATAAACATCAAATATGGATCATAATCAATATCAACATCCTCATCATTAAAAGATCAAGATAAATATAAATATTAATATCAAGATTGAAAATCAATATTACCACAGAGATTAAAATCGAGTTTAAGATGAATATTAGGAGCAAGATAAAGATGAAGATTATAAGATTAAAACTGAAATCTGAGATCAAAACTGAGATCAAAATGAAAATGAACATAATTATCAAGAATAAGATCAATGTAATAATTAAGAATAAGTATAAGATTAATAACAATTAAAGATCATAATCGAGTTCAAAATTTTCCTCATTATTAGTTGAATATCAATATCAACAACAAAATCAAGATTGAAGACCAAGTTTACAAACAAGATAAAAATCGAGTTAAAGATTAAGATTAAAAAGAAGATAAAGATGAATATCATAAAATGAAGTTTGAAATCATGATAAAAATGAAGATCAACATCATAATCATGAACAAAATCAATATTAAATTAAGATTTCAAACTGATAAACATCAAATATGGATCATAATCAAGATCAACATCCTCATCATTAAAAGATTAAGATAAATATAAATATTAATATCAAGATTGAAAATCAATATTACTACAGAGATCAAGATCGAGTTTAAGATGAATATTAGGAGCAAGATAAAGATGAAGATTATAAGATTAAAACTGAAATCTGAGATCAAAACTGATATCAAAATGAAAATGAACATAATTATCAAGAATAAGATCAATGTTATAATTAAGAATGAGTATAAGATTAATAACAATTAAAGATCATAATCGAGTTCAAAATTTTCCTCATTATTAGTTGAATATCAATATCAATAACAAAATCAAGATTGAAGACCAAGTTTACAAACAAGATAAAAATCGAGTTTAAGATTAAGATTAAAAAGAAGATAAAGATGAATATCATAAGATGAAGTTTGAAATCATGATAAAAATGAAGATCAACATCATAATCATGAGCAAAATCAATATTAAATTTAGATTGCAAAATGATTAACATCAAATATGGATCATAATCAATATCAAAATCCTCATCATTAAAAGATCAAGATAAATATAAATATTAATATCAAGATTGAAAATCAATATTACCACAGAGATTAAAATCGAGTTTAAGATGAATATTAGGAGCAAGATAAAGTTGAAGATTATAAGATTAAAACTGAAATCTGAGATCAAAACTGATATCAAAATGAAAATGAACATAATTATCAAGAATAAGATCAATGTTATAATTAAGAATAAGTATAAGATTAATAACAATTAAAGATCATAATCGAGTTCAAAATTTTCCTCATTATTAGTTGAATATCAATATCAACAACAAAATCAAGATTGAAGACCAAGTTTACAAACAAGATAAAAATCGAGTTTAAGATTAAGAATAAAAAGAAGATAAAGATGAATATCATAAGATGAAGTTTGAAATCATGATAAAAATGAAGATCAACATCATAATCATGAACAAAATCAATATTAAATTAAGATTTCAAAATGATAAACATCAAATATGGATCATAATCAAGATCAACATCCTCATCATTAAAAGATCAAGATAAATATAAATATTAATATCAAGATTGAAAATCAATATTACCACAGAGATCAAGATCGAGTTTAAGATGAATATTAGGAGCAAGATAAAGATGAAGATTATAAGATTAAAACTGAAATCTGAGATCAAAACTGATATCAAAATGAAAATGAATATAATTATCAAGAATAAGATCAATGTTATAATTAAGAATGAATATAAGATTAATAACAATTAAAGATTATAATCGAGTTCAAAATTTTCCTCATTATTAGTTGAATATCAATATCAATAACAAAATCAAGATTGAAGACCAAGTTTACAAACAAGATAAAAATCGAGTTAAAGATTAAGATTAAAAAGAAGATAAAGATGAATATCATAAGATGAAGTTTGAAATCATGATAAAAATGAAGATCAACATCATAATCATGAACAAAATCAATATTAAATTTAGATTGCAAAATGATAAACATCAAATATGGATCATAATCAAGATCAACATCCTCATCATTAAAAGATAAGATAAATATTAATATTAATATCAAGATTGAAAATCAAAATTACCACAGAGATCAATCGAGTTTAAGATGAATATTAGGAGCAGGATAAAGATGAAGATTATAAGATTAAAACAGAAATCTGAGATCAAAACAGAGATCAAAATGAAGATTAAGATAATTATCAAGAATAAGATCAATGTTGTAATTAACAATGAGAATAAGATTAAAAACAATTAAAGATCATAATCGAGTTCAAAATTTTCCTCATTATTAGTTGAATATCAATATCAATAACAAAATCAAGATTGAAGACCAAGTTTACAAACAAGATAAAAATCGAGTTTAAGATTAAGATTAAAAAGAAGATAAAGATGAATATCATAAGATGAAGTTTGAAATCATGATAAAAATGAAGATCAACATCATAATCATGAGCAAAATCAATATTAAATTTAGATTGCAAAATGATTAACATCAAATATGGATCATAATCAATATCAACATCCTCATCATTAAAAGATCAAGATAAATATAAATATTAAAATCAAGATTGAAAATCAATATTACCACAGAGATTAAAATCGAGTTTAAGATGAATATTAGGAGCAAGATAAAGTTGAAGATTATAAGATTAAAACTGAAATCTGAGATCAAAACTGATATCAAAATGAAAATGAACATAATTATCAAGAATAAGATCAATGTTATAATTAAGAATGAGTATAAGATTAATAACAATTAAAGATCATAATCGAGTTCAAAATTTTCCTCATTATTAGTTAAATATCAATATCAATAACAAAATCAAGATTGAAGACCAAGTTTACAAACAAGATAAAAATCTAGTTAAAGATTAAGATTAAAAAGAAGATAAAGATGAATATCATAAGATGAAGTTTGAAATCATGATAAAAATGAAGATCAACATCATAATCATGAGCAAAATCAATATTAAATTTAGATTGCAAAATGATTAACATCAAATATGGATCATAATCAATATCAACATCCTCATCATTAAAAGATCAAGATAAATATAAATATTAATATCAAGATTGAAAATCAATATTACCACAGAGATTAAAATCGAGTTTAAGATGAATATTAGGAGCAAGATAAAGATGAAGATTATAAGATTAAAACTGAAATCTGAGATCAAAACTGATATCAAAATGAAAATGAACATAATTATCAAGAATAAGATCAATGTTATAATTAAGAATGAGTATAAGATTAATAACAATTAAAGATCATAATCGAGTTCAAAATTTTCCTCATTATTAGTTAAATATCAATATCAATAACAAAATCAAGATTGAAGACCAAGTTTACAAACAAGATAAAAATCGAGTTAAAGATTAAGATTAAAAAGAAGATAAAGATGAATATCATAAGATGAAGTTTGAAATCATGATAAAAATGAAGATCAACATCATAATCATGAGCAAAATCAATATTAAATTTAGATTGCAAAATGATTAACATCAAATATGGATCATAATCAATATCAACATCCTCATCATTAAAAGATCAAGATAAATATAAATATTAATATCAAGATTGAAAATCAATATTACCACAGAGATTAAAATCGAGTTTAAGATGAATATTAGGAGCAAGATAAAGATGAAGATTATAAGATTAAAACTGAAATCTGAGATCAAAACTGATATCAAAATGAAAATGAACATAATTATCAAGAATAAGATCAATGTTATAATTAAGAATAAGTATAAGATTAATAACAATTAAAGATCATAATCGAGTTCAAAATTTTCCTCATTATTAGTTGAATATCAATATCAACAACAAAATCAAGATTGAAGACCAAGTTTACAAACAAGATAAAAATCGAGTTTAAGATTAAGATTAAAAAGAAGATAAAGATGAATATCATAAGATGAAGTTTGAAATCATGATAAAAATGAAGATCAACATCATAATCATGAACAAAATCAATATTAAATTAAGATTTCAAACTGATAAACATCAAATATGGATCATAATCAAGATCAACATCCTCATCATTAAAAGATTAAGATAAATATAAATATTAATATCAAGATTGAAAATCAATATTACTACAGAGATCAAGATCGAGTTTAAGATGAATATTAGTTGCAAGATAAAGATGAAGATTATAAGATTAAAACTGAAATCTGAGATCAAAACTGATATCAAAATGAAAATGAACATAATTATCAAGAATAAGATCAATGTTATAATTAAGAATGAGTATAAGATTAATAACAATTAAAGATCATAATCGAGTTCAAAATTTTCCTCATTATTAGTTGAATATCAATATCAATAACAAAATCAAGATTGAAGACCAAGTTTACAAACAAGATAAAAATCGAGTTTAAGATTAAGATTAAAAAGAAGATAAAGATGAATATCATAAGATGAAGTTTGAAATCATGATAAAAATGAAGATCAACATCATAATCATGAGCAAAATCAATATTAAATTTAGATTGCAAAATGATTAACATCAAATATGGATCATAATCAATATCAAAATCCTCATCATTAAAAGATCAAGATAAATATAAATATTAATATCAAGATTGAAAATCAATATTACCACAGAGATTAAAATCGAGTTTAAGATGAATATTAGGAGCAAGATAAAGTTGAAGATTATAAGATTAAAACTGAAATCTGAGATCAAAACTGATATCAAAATGAAAATGAACATAATTATCAAGAATAAGATCAATGTTATAATTAAGAATAAGTATAAGATTAATAACAATTAAAGATCATAATCGAGTTCAAAATTTTCCTCATTATTAATTGAATATCAATATCAACAACAAAATCAAGATTGAAGACCAAGTTTACAAACAAGATAAAAATCGAGTTTAAGATTAAGAATAAAAAGAAGATAAAGATGAATATCATAAGATGAAGTTTGAAATCATGATAAAAATGAAGATCAACATCATAATCATGAACAAAATCAATATTAAATTAAGATTTCAAAATGATAAACATCAAATATGGATCATAATCAAGATCAACATCCTCATCATTAAAAGATCAAGATAAATATAAATATTAATATCAAGATTGAAAATCAATATTACCACAGAGATCAAGATCGAGTTTAAGATGAATATTAGGAGCAAGATAAAGATGAAGATTATAAGATTAAAACTGAAATCTGAGATCAAAACTGATATCAAAATGAAAATGAATATAATTATCAAGAATAAGATCAATGTTATAATTAAGAATGAGTATAAGATTAATAACAATTAAAGATTATAATCGAGTTCAAAATTTTCCTCATTATTAGTTGAATATCAATATCAATAACAAAATCAAGATTGAAGACCAAGTTTACAAACAAGATAAAAATCGAGTTAAAGATTAAGATTAAAAAGAAGATAAAGATGAATATCATAAGATGAAGTTTGAAATCATGATAAAAATGAAGATCAACATCATAATCATGAACAAAATCAATATTAAATTTAGATTGCAAAATGATAAACATCAAATATGGATCATAATCAAGATCAACATCCTCATCATTAAAAGATAAGATAAATATTAATATTAATATCAAGATTGAAAATCAAAATTACCACAGAGATCAATCGAGTTTAAGATGAATATTAGGAGCAGGATAAAGATGAAGATTATAAGATTAAAACAGAAATCTGAGATCAAAACAGAGATCAAAATGAAGATTAAGATAATTATCAAGAATAAGATCAATGTTGTAATTAACAATGAGAATAAGATTAAAAACAATTAAAGATCATAATCGAGTTCAAAATTTTCCTCATTATTAGTTGAATATCAATATCAATAACAAAATCAAGATTGAAGACCAAGTTTACAAACAAGATAAAAATCGAGTTTAAGATTAAGATTAAAAAGAAGATAAAGATGAATATCATAAGATGAAGTTTGAAATCATGATAAAAATGAAGATCAACATCATAATCATGAGCAAAATCAATATTAAATTTAGATTGCAAAATGATTAACATCAAATATGGATCATAATCAATATCAACATCCTCATCATTAAAAGATCAAGATAAATATAAATATTAAAATCAAGATTGAAAATCAATATTACCACAGAGATTAAAATCGAGTTTAAGATGAATATTAGGAGCAAGATAAAGTTGAAGATTATAAGATTAAAAATGAAATCTGAGATCAAAACTGATATCAAAATGAAAATGAACATAATTATCAAGAATAAGATCAATGTTATAATTAAGAATGAGTATAAGATTAATAACAATTAAAGATCATAATCGAGTTCAAATTTTCCTCATTATTAGTTAAATATCAATATCAATAACAAAATCAAGATTGAAGACCAAGTTTACAAACAAGATAAAAATCTAGTTAAAGATTAAGATTAAAAGAAGATAAAGATGAATATCATAAGATGAAGTTTGAAATCATGATAAAAATGAAGATCAACATCATAATCATGAGCAAAATCAATATTAAATTTAGATTGCAAAATGATAACATCAAATATGGATCATAATCAATATCAACATCCTCATCATTAAAAGATCAAGATAAATATAAATATTAATATCAAGATTGAAAATCAATATTACCACAGAGATTAAAATCGAGTTTAAGATGAATATTAGGAGCAAGATAAAGATGAAGATTATAAGATTAAAACTGAAATCTGAGATCAAAACTGATATCAAAATGAAAATGAACATAATTATCAAGAATAAGATCAATGTTATAATTAAGAATGAGTATAAGATTAATAACAATTAAAGATCATAATCGAGTTCAAAATTTTCCTCATTATTAGTTAAATATCAATATCAATAACAAAATCAAGATTGAAGACCAAGTTTACAAACAAGATAAAAATCGAGTTAAAGATTAAGATTAAAAGAAGATAAAGATGAATATCATAAGATGAAGTTTGAAATCATGATAAAAATGAAGATCAACATCATAATCATGAGCAAAATCAATATTAAATTTAGATTGCAAAAAGATGATTACATCAAATATGGATCATAATCAATATCAACATCCTCATCATTAAAAGATCAAGATAAATATAAATATTAATATCAAGATTGAAAATCAATATTACCACGAGATTAAAATCGAGTTTAAGATGAATATTAGGAGCAAGATAAAGATGAAGATTATAAGATTAAAACTGAAATCTGAGATCAAAACTGATATCAAAAATGAAAATGAACATAATTATCAAGAATAAGATCAATGTTATAATTAAGAATAAGTATAAGATTAATAACAATTAAAGATCATAATCGAGTTCAAAATTTTCCTCATTATTAGTTGAATATCAATATCAACAACAAAATCAAGATTGAAGACCAAGTTTACAAACAAGATAAAAATCGAGTTTAAGATTAAGATTAAAAAGAAGATAAAGATGAATATCATAAGATGAAGTTTGAAATCATGATAAAAATGAAGATCAACATCATAATCATGAACAAAATCAATATTAAATTAAGATTTCAAACTGATAAACATCAAATATGGATCATAATCAAGATCAACATCCTCATCATTAAAAGATTAAGATAAATATAAATATTAATATCAAGATTGAAAATCAATATTACTACAGAGATCAAGATCGAGTTTAAGATGAATATTAGGAGCAAGATAAAGATGAAGATTATAAGATTAAAACTGAAATCTGAGATCAAAACTGATATCAAAATGAAAATGAACATAATTATCAAGAATAAGATCAATGTTATAATTAAGAATGAGTATAAGATTAATAACAATTAAAGATCATAATCGAGTTCAAAATTTTCCTCATTATTAGTTGAATATCAATATCAATAACAAAATCAAGATTGAAGACCAAGTTTACAAACAAGATAAAAATCGAGTTTAAGATTAAGATTAAAAAGAAGATAAAGATGAATATCATAAGATGAAGTTTGAAATCATGATAAAAATGAAGATCAACATCATAATCATGAGCAAAATCAATATTAAATTTAGATTGCAAAATGATTAACATCAAATATGGATCATAATCAATATCAAAATCCTCATCATTAAAAGATCAAGATAAATATAAATATTAATATCAAGATTGAAAATCAATATTACCACAGAGATTAAAATCGAGTTTAAGATGAATATTAGGAGCAAGATAAAGTTGAAGATTATAAGATTAAAACTGAAATCTGAGATCAAAACTGATATCAAAATGAAAATGAACATAATTATCAAGAATAAGATCAATGTTATAATTAAGAATAAGTATAAGATTAATAACAATTAAAGATCATAATCGAGTTCAAAATTTTCCTCATTATTAGTTGAATATCAATATCAACAACAAAATCAAGATTGAAGACCAAGTTTACAAACAAGATAAAAATCGAGTTTAAGATTAAGAATAAAAAGAAGATAAAGATGAATATCATAAGATGAAGTTTGAAATCATGATAAAAATGAAGATCAACATCATAATCATGAACAAAATCAATATTAAATTAAGATTTCAAAATGATAAACATCAAATATGGATCATAATCAAGATCAACATCCTCATCATTAAAAGATCAAGATAAATATAAATATTAATATCAAGATTGAAAATCAATATTACCACAGAGATCAAGATCGAGTTTAAGATGAATATTAGGAGCAAGATAAAGATGAAGATTATAAGATTAAAACTGAAATCTGAGATCAAAACTGATATCAAAATGAAAATGAATATAATTATCAAGAATAAGATCAATGTTATAATTAAGAATGAGTATAAGATTAATAACAATTAAAGATTATAATCGAGTTCAAAATTTTCCTCATTATTAGTTGAATATCAATATCAATAACAAAATCAAGATTGAAGACCAAGTTTACAAACAAGATAAAAATCGAGTTAAAGATTAAGATTAAAAAGAAGATAAAGATGAATATCATAAGATGAAGTTTGAAATCATGATAAAAATGAAGATCAACATCATAATCATGAACAAAATCAATATTAAATTTAGATTGCAAAATGATAAACATCAAATATGGATCATAATCAAGATCAACATCCTCATCATTAAAAGATAAGATAAATATTAATATTAATATCAAGATTGAAAATCAAAATTACCACAGAGATCAATCGAGTTTAAGATGAATATTAGGAGCAGGATAAAGATGAAGATTATAAGATTAAAACAGAAATCTGAGATCAAAACAGAGATCAAAATGAAGATTAAGATAATTATCAAGAATAAGATCAATGTTGTAATTAACAATGAGAATAAGATTAAAAACAATTAAAGATCATAATCGAGTTCAAAATTTTCCTCATTATTAGTTGAATATCAATATCAATAACAAAATCAAGATTGAAGACCAAGTTTACAAACAAGATAAAAATCGAGTTTAAGATTAAGATTAAAAAGAAGATAAAGATGAATATCATAAGATGAAGTTTGAAATCATGATAAAAATGAAGATCAACATCATAATCATGAGCAAAATCAATATTAAATTTAGATTGCAAAATGATTAACATCAAATATGGATCATAATCAATATCAACATCCTCATCATTAAAAGATCAAGATAAATATAAATATTAAAATCAAGATTGAAAATCAATATTACCACAGAGATTAAAATCGAGTTTAAGATGAATATTAGGAGCAAGATAAAGTTGAAGATTATAAGATTAAAACTGAAATCTGAGATCAAAACTGATATCAAAATGAAAATGAACATAATTATCAAGAATAAGATCAATGTTATAATTAAGAATGAGTATAAGATTAATAACAATTAAAGATCATAATCGAGTTCAAAATTTTCCTCATTATTAGTTAAATATCAATATCAATAACAAAATCAAGATTGAAGACCAAGTTTACAAACAAGATAAAAATCTAGTTAAAGATTAAGATTAAAAAGAAGATAAAGATGAATATCATAAGATGAAGTTTGAAATCATGATAAAAATGAAGATCAACATCATAATCATGAGCAAAATCAATATTAAATTTAGATTGCAAAATGATTAACATCAAATATGGATCATAATCAATATCAACATCCTCATCATTAAAAGATCAAGATAAATATAAATATTAATATCAAGATTGAAAATCAATATTACCACAGAGATTAAAATCGAGTTTAAGATGAATATTAGGAGCAAGATAAAGATGAAGATTATAAGATTAAAACTGAAATCTGAGATCAAAACTGATATCAAAATGAAAATGAACATAATTATCAAGAATAAGATCAATGTTATAATTAAGAATGAGTATAAGATTAATAACAATTAAAGATCATAATCGAGTTCAAAATTTTCCTCATTATTAGTTAAATATCAATATCAATAACAAAATCAAGATTGAAGACCAAGTTTACAAACAAGATAAAAATCGAGTTAAAGATTAAGATTAAAAAGAAGATAAAGATGAATATCATAAGATGAAGTTTGAAATCATGATAAAAATGAAGATCAACATCATAATCATGAGCAAAATCAATATTAAATTTAGATTGCAAAATGATTAACATCAAATATGGATCATAATCAATATCAACATCCTCATCATTAAAAGATCAAGATAAATATAAATATTAATATCAAGATTGAAAATCAATATTACCACAGAGATTAAAATCGAGTTTAAGATGAATATTAGGAGCAAGATAAAGATGAAGATTATAAGATTAAAACTGAAATCTGAGATCAAAACTGATATCAAAATGAAAATGAACATAATTATCAAGAATAAGATCAATGTTATAATTAAGAATAAGTATAAGATTAATAACAATTAAAGATCATAATCGAGTTCAAAATTTTCCTCATTATTAGTTGAATATCAATATCAACAACAAAATCAAGATTGAAGACCAAGTTTACAAACAAGATAAAAATCGAGTTTAAGATTAAGATTAAAAAGAAGATAAAGATGAATATCATAAGATGAAGTTTGAAATCATGATAAAAATGAAGATCAACATCATAATCATGAACAAAATCAATATTAAATTAAGATTTCAAAATGATAAACATCAAATATGGATCATAATCAAGATCAACATCCTCATCATTAAAAGATCAAGATAAATATAAATATTAATATCAAGATTGAAAATCAATATTACCACAGAGATCAAAATCGAGTTTAAGATGAATATTAGGAGCAAGATAAAGATGAAGATTATAAGATTAAAACTGAAATCTGAGATCAAAACTGAGATCAAAATGAAAATGAACATAATTATCAAGAATAAGATCAATGTTATAATTTAGAATGAGTATAAGATTAATAACAATTAAAGATCATAATCGAGTTCAAAATTTTCCTCATTATTAGTTAAATATCAATATCAATAACAAAATCAAGATTGAAGACCAAGTTTACAAACAAGATAAAAATCGAGTTAAAGATTAAGATTAAAAAGAAGATAAAGATGAATATCATAAGATGAAGTTTGAAATCATGATAAAAATGAAGATCAACATCATAATCATGAACAAAATCAATATTAAATTAAGATTTCAAACTGATAAACATCAAATATGGATCATAATCAAGATCAACATCCTCATCATTAAAAGATTAAGATAAATATAAATATTAATATCAAGATTGAAAATCAATATTACTACAGAGATCAAGATCGAGTTTAAGATGAATATTAGGAGCAAGATAAAGATGAAGATTATAAGATTAAAACTGAAATCTGAGATCAAAACTGATATCAAAATGAAAATGAACATAATTATCAAGAATAAGATCAATGTTATAATTAAGAATGAGTATAAGATTAATAACAATTAAAGATCATAATCGAGTTCAAAATTTTCCTCATTATTAGTTAAATATCAATATCAATAACAAAATCAAGATTGAAGACCAAGTTTACAAACAAGATAAAAATCGAGTTTAAGATTAAGATTAAAAAGAAGATAATGATGAATATCATAAGATGAAGTTTGAAATCATGATAAAAATGAAGATCAACATCATAATCATGAGCAAAATCAATATTAAATTTAGATTGCAAAATGATTAACATCAAATATGGATCATAATCAATATCAACATCCTCATCATTAAAAGATCAAGATAAATATAAATATTAATATCAAGATTGAAAATCAATATTACCACAGAGATTAAAATCGAGTTTAAGATGAATATTAGGAGCAAGATAAAGTTGAAGATTATAAGATTAAAACTGAAATCTGAGATCAAAACTGATATCAAAATGAAAATGAACATAATTATCAAGAATAAGATCAATGTTATAATTAAGAATAAGTATAAGATTAATAACAATTAAAGATCATAATCGAGTTCAAAATTTTCCTCATTATTAGTTGAATATCAATATCAACAACAAAATCAAGATTGAAGACCAAGTTTACAAACAAGATAAAAATCGAGTTTAAGATTAAGAATAAAAAGAAGATAAAGATGAATATCATAAGATGAAGTTTGAAATCATGATAAAAATGAAGATCAACATCATAATCATGAACAAAATCAATATTAAATTAAGATTTCAAAATGATAAACATCAAATATGGATCATAATCAAGATCAACATCCTCATCATTAAAAGATCAAGATAAATATAAATATTAATATCAAGATTGAAAATCAATATTACCACAGAGATCAATCGAGTTTAAGATGAATATTAGGAGCAGGATAAAGATGAAGATTATAAGATTAAAACAGAAATCTGAGATCAAAACAGAGATCAAAATGAAGATTAAGATAATTATCAAGAATAAGATCAATGTTGTAATTAACAATGAGAATAAGATTAAAAACAATTAAAGATCATAATCGAGTTCAAAATTTTCCTCATTATTAGTTGAATATCAATATCAATAACAAAATCAAGATTGAAGACCAAGTTTACAAACAAGATAAAAATCGAGTTTAAGATTAAGATTAAAAAGAAGATAAAGATGAATATCATAAGATGAAGTTTGAAATCATGATAAAAATGAAGATCAACATCATAATCATGAGCAAAATCAATATTAAATTTAGATTGCAAAATGATTAACATCAAATATGGATCATAATCAATATCAACATCCTCATCATTAAAAGATCAAGATAAATATAAATATTAAAATCAAGATTGAAAATCAATATTACCACAGAGATTAAAATCGAGTTTAAGATGAATATTAGGAGCAAGATAAAGTTGAAGATTATAAGATTAAAACTGAAATCTGAGATCAAAACTGATATCAAAATGAAAATGAACATAATTATCAAGAATAAGATCAATGTTATAATTAAGAATGAGTATAAGATTAATAACAATTAAAGATCATAATCGAGTTCAAAATTTTCCTCATTATTAGTTAAATATCAATATCAATAACAAAATCAAGATTGAAGACCAAGTTTACAAACAAGATAAAAATCTAGTTAAAGATTAAGATTAAAAAGAAGATAAAGATGAATATCATAAGATGAAGTTTGAAATCATGATAAAAATGAAGATCAACATCATAATCATGAGCAAAATCAATATTAAATTTAGATTGCAAAATGATTAACATCAAATATGGATCATAATCAATATCAACATCCTCATCATTAAAAGATCAAGATAAATATAAATATTAATATCAAGATTGAAAATCAATATTACCACAGAGATTAAAATCGAGTTTAAGATGAATATTAGGAGCAAGATAAAGATGAAGATTATAAGATTAAAACTGAAATCTGAGATCAAAACTGATATCAAAATGAAAATGAACATAATTATCAAGAATAAGATCAATGTTATAATTAAGAATGAGTATAAGATTAATAACAATTAAAGATCATAATCGAGTTCAAAATTTTCCTCATTATTAGTTAAATATCAATATCAATAACAAAATCAAGATTGAAGACCAAGTTTACAAACAAGATAAAAATCGAGTTAAAGATTAAGATTAAAAAGAAGATAAAGATGAATATCATAAGATGAAGTTTGAAATCATGATAAAAATGAAGATCAACATCATAATCATGAGCAAAATCAATATTAAATTTAGATTGCAAAATGATTAACATCAAATATGGATCATAATCAATATCAACATCCTCATCATTAAAAGATCAAGATAAATATAAATATTAATATCAAGATTGAAAATCAATATTACCACAGAGATTAAAATCGAGTTTAAGATGAATATTAGGAGCAAGATAAAGATGAAGATTATAAGATTAAAACTGAAATCTGAGATCAAAACTGATATCAAAATGAAAATGAACATAATTATCAAGAATAAGATCAATGTTATAATTAAGAATAAGTATAAGATTAATAACAATTAAAGATCATAATCGAGTTCAAAATTTTCCTCATTATTAGTTGAATATCAATATCAACAACAAAATCAAGATTGAAGACCAAGTTTACAAACAAGATAAAAATCGAGTTTAAGATTAAGATTAAAAAGAAGATAAAGATGAATATCATAAGATGAAGTTTGAAATCATGATAAAAATGAAGATCAACATCATAATCATGAACAAAATCAATATTAAATTAAGATTTCAAAATGATAAACATCAAATATGGATCATAATCAAGATCAACATCCTCATCATTAAAAGATCAAGATAAATATAAATATTAATATCAAGATTGAAAATCAATATTACCACAGAGATCAAAATCGAGTTTAAGATGAATATTAGGAGCAAGATAAAGATGAAGATTATAAGATTAAAACTGAAATCTGAGATCAAAACTGAGATCAAAATGAAAATGAACATAATTATCAAGAATAAGATCAATGTTATAATTTAGAATGAGTATAAGATTAATAACAATTAAAGATCATAATCGAGTTCAAAATTTTCCTCATTATTAGTTAAATATCAATATCAATAACAAAATCAAGATTGAAGACCAAGTTTACAAACAAGATAAAAATCGAGTTAAAGATTAAGATTAAAAAGAAGATAAAGATGAATATCATAAGATGAAGTTTGAAATCATGATAAAAATGAAGATCAACATCATAATCATGAACAAAATCAATATTAAATTAAGATTTCAAACTGATAAACATCAAATATGGATCATAATCAAGATCAACATCCTCATCATTAAAAGATTAAGATAAATATAAATATTAATATCAAGATTGAAAATCAATATTACTACAGAGATCAAGATCGAGTTTAAGATGAATATTAGGAGCAAGATAAAGATGAAGATTATAAGATTAAAACTGAAATCTGAGATCAAAACTGATATCAAAATGAAAATGAACATAATTATCAAGAATAAGATCAATGTTATAATTAAGAATGAGTATAAGATTAATAACAATTAAAGATCATAATCGAGTTCAAAATTTTCCTCATTATTAGTTAAATATCAATATCAATAACAAAATCAAGATTGAAGACCAAGTTTACAAACAAGATAAAAATCGAGTTTAAGATTAAGATTAAAAAGAAGATAATGATGAATATCATAAGATGAAGTTTGAAATCATGATAAAAATGAAGATCAACATCATAATCATGAGCAAAATCAATATTAAATTTAGATTGCAAAATGATTAACATCAAATATGGATCATAATCAATATCAACATCCTCATCATTAAAAGATCAAGATAAATATAAATATTAATATCAAGATTGAAAATCAATATTACCACAGAGATTAAAATCGAGTTTAAGATGAATATTAGGAGCAAGATAAAGATGAAGATTATAAGATTAAAACTGAAATCTGAGATCAAAACTGATATCAAAATGAAAATGAATATAATTATCAAGAATAAGATCAATGTTATAATTAAGAATGAGTATAAGATTAATAACAATTAAAGATTATAATCGAGTTCAAAATTTTCCTCATTATTAGTTGAATATCAATATCAATAACAAAATCAAGATTGAAGACCAAGTTTACAAACAAGATAAAAATCGAGTTAAAGATTAAGATTAAAAAGAAGATAAAGATGAATATCATAAGATGAAGTTTGAAATCATGATAAAAATGAAGATCAACATCATAATCATGAACAAAATCAATATTAAATTTAGATTGCAAAATGATAAACATCAAATATGGATCATAATCAAGATCAACATCCTCATCATTAAAAGATAAGATAAATATTAATATTAATATCAAGATTGAAAATCAAAATTACCACAGAGATCAATCGAGTTTAAGATGAATATTAGGAGCAGGATAAAGATGAAGATTATAAGATTAAAACAGAAATCTGAGATCAAAACAGAGATCAAAATGAAGATTAAGATAATTATCAAGAATAAGATCAATGTTGTAATTAACAATGAGAATAAGATTAAAAACAATTAAAGATCATAATCGAGTTCAAAATTTTCCTCATTATTAGTTGAATATCAATATCAATAACAAAATCAAGATTGAAGACCAAGTTTACAAACAAGATAAAAATCGAGTTTAAGATTAAGATTAAAAAGAAGATAAAGATGAATATCATAAGATGAAGTTTGAAATCATGATAAAAATGAAGATCAACATCATAATCATGAGCAAAATCAATATTAAATTTAGATTGCAAAATGATTAACATCAAATATGGATCATAATCAATATCAACATCCTCATCATTAAAAGATCAAGATAAATATAAATATTAAAATCAAGATTGAAAATCAATATTACCACAGAGATTAAAATCGAGTTTAAGATGAATATTAGGAGCAAGATAAAGTTGAAGATTATAAGATTAAAACTGAAATCTGAGATCAAAACTGATATCAAAATGAAAATGAACATAATTATCAAGAATAAGATCAATGTTATAATTAAGAATGAGTATAAGATTAATAACAATTAAAGATCATAATCGAGTTCAAAATTTTCCTCATTATTAGTTAAATATCAATATCAATAACAAAATCAAGATTGAAGACCAAGTTTACAAACAAGATAAAAATCTAGTTAAAGATTAAGATTAAAAAGAAGATAAAGATGAATATCATAAGATGAAGTTTGAAATCATGATAAAAATGAAGATCAACATCATAATCATGAGCAAAATCAATATTAAATTTAGATTGCAAAATGATTAACATCAAATATGGATCATAATCAATATCAACATCCTCATCATTAAAAGATCAAGATAAATATAAATATTAATATCAAGATTGAAAATCAATATTACCACAGAGATTAAAATCGAGTTTAAGATGAATATTAGGAGCAAGATAAAGATGAAGATTATAAGATTAAAACTGAAATCTGAGATCAAAACTGATATCAAAATGAAAATGAACATAATTATCAAGAATAAGATCAATGTTATAATTAAGAATGAGTATAAGATTAATAACAATTAAAGATCATAATCGAGTTCAAAATTTTCCTCATTATTAGTTAAATATCAATATCAATAACAAAATCAAGATTGAAGACCAAGTTTACAAACAAGATAAAAATCGAGTTAAAGATTAAGATTAAAAAGAAGATAAAGATGAATATCATAAGATGAAGTTTGAAATCATGATAAAAATGAAGATCAACATCATAATCATGAGCAAAATCAATATTAAATTTAGATTGCAAAATGATTAACATCAAATATGGATCATAATCAATATCAACATCCTCATCATTAAAAGATCAAGATAAATATAAATATTAATATCAAGATTGAAAATCAATATTACCACAGAGATTAAAATCGAGTTTAAGATGAATATTAGGAGCAAGATAAAGATGAAGATTATAAGATTAAAACTGAAATCTGAGATCAAAACTGATATCAAAATGAAAATGAACATAATTATCAAGAATAAGATCAATGTTATAATTAAGAATAAGTATAAGATTAATAACAATTAAAGATCATAATCGAGTTCAAAATTTTCCTCATTATTAGTTGAATATCAATATCAACAACAAAATCAAGATTGAAGACCAAGTTTACAAACAAGATAAAAATCGAGTTTAAGATTAAGATTAAAAAGAAGATAAAGATGAATATCATAAGATGAAGTTTGAAATCATGATAAAAATGAAGATCAACATCATAATCATGAACAAAATCAATATTAAATTAAGATTTCAAAATGATAAACATCAAATATGGATCATAATCAAGATCAACATCCTCATCATTAAAAGATCAAGATAAATATAAATATTAATATCAAGATTGAAAATCAATATTACCACAGAGATCAAAATCGAGTTTAAGATGAATATTAGGAGCAAGATAAAGATGAAGATTATAAGATTAAAACTGAAATCTGAGATCAAAACTGAGATCAAAATGAAAATGAACATAATTATCAAGAATAAGATCAATGTTATAATTTAGAATGAGTATAAGATTAATAACAATTAAAGATCATAATCGAGTTCAAAATTTTCCTCATTATTAGTTAAATATCAATATCAATAACAAAATCAAGATTGAAGACCAAGTTTACAAACAAGATAAAAATCGAGTTAAAGATTAAGATTAAAAAGAAGATAAAGATGAATATCATAAGATGAAGTTTGAAATCATGATAAAAATGAAGATCAACATCATAATCATGAACAAAATCAATATTAAATTAAGATTTCAAACTGATAAACATCAAATATGGATCATAATCAAGATCAACATCCTCATCATTAAAAGATTAAGATAAATATAAATATTAATATCAAGATTGAAAATCAATATTACTACAGAGATCAAGATCGAGTTTAAGATGAATATTAGGAGCAAGATAAAGATGAAGATTATAAGATTAAAACTGAAATCTGAGATCAAAACTGATATCAAAATGAAAATGAACATAATTATCAAGAATAAGATCAATGTTATAATTAAGAATAAGTATAAGATTAATAACAATTAAAGATCATAATCGAGTTCAAAATTTTCCTCATTATTAGTTGAATATCAATATCAACAACAAAATCAAGATTGAAGACCAAGTTTACAAACAAGATAAAAATCGAGTTTAAGATTAAGATTAAAAAGAAGATAAAGATGAATATCATAAGATGAAGTTTGAAATCATGATAAAAATGAAGATCAACATCATAATCATGAGCAAAATCAATATTAAATTTAGATTGCAAAATGATTAACATCAAATATGGATCATAATCAATATCAACATCCTCATCATTAAAAGATCAAGATAAATATAAATATTAATATCAAGATTGAAAATCAATATTACCACAGAGATTAAAATCGAGTTTAAGATGAATATTAGGAACAAGATAAAGTTGAAGATTATAAGATTAAAACTGAAATCTGAGATCAAAACTGATATCAAAATGAAAATGAACATAATTATCAAGAATAAGATCAATGTTATAATTAAGAATAAGTATAAGATTAATAACAATTAAAGATCATAATCGAGTTCAAAATTTTCCTCATTATTAGTTGAATATCAATATCAACAACAAAATCAAGATTGAAGACCAAGTTTACAAACAAGATAAAAATCGAGTTTAAGATTAAGATTAAAAAGAAGATAAAGATGAATATCATAAGATGAAGTTTGAAATCATGATAAAAATGAAGATCAACATCATAATCATGAACAAAATCAATATTAAATTAAGATTTCAAAATGATAAACATCAAATATGGATCATAATCAAGATCAACATGCTCATCATTAAAAGATCAAGATAAATATAAATATTAATATCAAGATTGAAAATCAATATTACCACAGAGATCAAGATCGAGTTTAAGATGAATATTAGGAGCAAGATAAAGATGAAGATTATAAGATTAAAACTGAAATCTGAGATCAAAACTGATATCAAAATGAAAATGAATATAATTATCAAGAATAAGATCAATGTTATAATTAAGAATGAGTATAAGATTAATAACAATTAAAGATCATAATCGAGTTCAAAATTTTCCTCATTATTAGTTGAATATCAATATCAATAACAAAATCAAGATTGAAGACCAAGTTTACAAACAAGATAAAAATCGAGTTAAAGATTAAGATTAAAAAGAAGATAAAGATGAATATCATAAGATGAAGTTTGAAATCATGATAAAAATGAAGATCAACATCATAATCATGAACAAAATCAATATTAAATTAAGATTTCAAAATGATAAACATCAAATATGGATCATAATCAAGATCAACATCCTCATCATTAAAAGATCAAGATAAATATAAATATTAATATCAAGATTGAAAATCAATATTACCACAGAGATCAAAATCGAGTTTAAGATGAATATTAGGAGCAAGATAAAGATGAAGATTATAAGATTAAAACTGAAATCTGAGATCAAAACTGAGATCAAAATGAAAATGAACATAATTATCAAGAATAAGATCAATGTTATAATTAAGAATGAGTATAAGATTAATAACAATTAAAGATCATAATCGAGTTCAAAATTTTCCTCATTATTAGTTGAATATCAATATCAATAACAAAATCAAGATTGAAGACCAAGTTTACAAACAAGATAAAAATCGAGTTTAAGATTAAGATTAAAAAGAAGATAAAGATGAATATCATAAGATGAAGTTTGAAATCATGATAAAAATGAAGATCAACATCATAATCATGAGCAAAATCAATATTAAATTTAGATTGCAAAATGATTAACATCAAATATGGATCATAATCAATATCAACATCCTCATCATTAAAAGATCAAGATAAATATAAATATTAATATCAAGATTGAAAATCAATATTACCACAGAGATTAAAATCGAGTTTAAGATGAATATTAGGAACAAGATAAAGTTGAAGATTATAAGATTAAAACTGAAATCTGAGATCAAAACTGATATCAAAATGAAAATGAACATAATTATCAAGAATAAGATCAATGTTATAATTAAGAATAAGTATAAGATTAATAACAATTAAAGATCATAATCTAGTTCAAAATTTTCCTCATTATTAGTTGAATATCAATATCAACAACAAAATCAAGAATGAAGACCAAGTTTACAAACAAGATAAAAATCGAGTTTAAGATTAAGATTAAAAAGAAGATAAAGATGAATATCATAAGATGAAGTTTGAAATCATGATAAAAATGAAGATCAACATCATAATCATGAACAAAATCAATATTAAATTAAGATTTCAAAATGATAAACATCAAATATGGATCATAATCAAGATCAACATGCTCATCATTAAAAGATCAAGATAAATATAAATATTAATATCAAGATTGAAAATCAATATTACCACAGAGATCAAGATCGAGTTTAAGATGAATATTAGGAGCAAGATAAAGATGAAGATTATAAGATTAAAACTGAAATCTGAGATCAAAACTGATATCAAAATGAAAATGAATATAATTATCAAGAATAAGATCAATGTTATAATTAAGAATGAGTATAAGATTAATAACAATTATAGATCATAATCGAGTTCAAAATTTCCCTCATTATTAGTTGAATATCAATATCAATAACAAAATCAAGATTGAAGACCAAGTTTACAAACAAGATAAAATCGAGTTAAAGATTAAGATTAAAAAGAAGATAAAGATGAATATCATAAGATGAAGTTTGAAATCATGATAAAAATGAAGATCAACATCATAATCATGAACAAAATCAATATTAAATTTAGATTGCAAAATGATAAACATCAAATATGGATCATAATCAAGATCAACATCCTCATCATTAAAAGATAAGATAAATATTAATATTAATATCAAGATTGAAAATCAAAATTACCACAGAGATCAATCGAGTTTAAGATGAATATTAGGAGCAGGATAAAGATGAAGATTATAAGATTAAAACAGAAATCTGAGATCAAAACAGAGATCAAAATGAAGATTAAGATAATTATCAAGAATAAAATCAATGTTGTAATTAACAATGAGAATAAGATTAAAAACAATTAAAGATCATAATCGAGTTCAAAATTTTCATCATTATTAGATCAATATCAATATCAATAACAAAATCAAGATTGAAGACCAAGTTTACAAACAAGATAAAAATCGAGTTTAAGATTAAGATTAAAAAGAAGATAAAGATGAATATCATAAGATGAAGTTTGAAATCATGATAAAAATGAAGATCAACATCATAATCATGAACAAAATCAATATTAAATTAAGATTTCAAAATGATAAACATCAAATATGGATCATAATCAAGATCAACATCCTCATCATTAAAAGATCAAGATAAATATTAATATTAATATCAAGATTGAAAATCAAAATTACCACAGAGATCAATCGAGTTTAAGATGAATATTAGGAGCAGGATAAAGATGAAGATTATAAGATTAAAACTGAAATCTGAGATCAAAACTGAGATCAAAATGAAAATGAACATAATTATCAAGAATAAGATCAATGTTATAATTAAGAATGAGTATAAGATAAATAACAATTAAAGATCATAATCGAGTTCAAAATTTTCCTCATTATTAGTTGAATATCAATATCAGTAACAAAATCAAGATTGAAGACCAAGTTTACAAACAAAATAAAAATCGAGTTTAAGATTAAAATTTAAAAGAAGATAAAGATTAATATCATAAGATGAAGTTTGAAATCATGATAAAAATGAAGATCAACATCATAATCATTAACAAAATCAATATTAAATTAAGATTGCAAAATGATAAACATCAAATATGGATCATAATCAAGATCAACATCCTCATCATTAAAAGATTAAGATAAATATAAATATTAATATCAAGATTGAAAATCAAAATTACCACAAGAGATCAATCGAGTTTAAGATGAATATTAGGAGCAAGATAAAGATGAAGATTATAAGATTAAAACAGAAATCTGAGATCAAAACTGAGATCAAAATGAAGATGAAGATAATTATCAAGAATAAGATCAATGTTGTAATTAACAATGAGAATAAGATTAAAAACAATTAAAGATCATAATCGAGTTCAAAATTTTCATCATTATTAGATCAAAATCAATATCAATAACAATATCAAGATTGAAGACCAAGTTTACAAACAAGATAAAAATCGAGTTTAAGATTAAGATTAGAAAGAAGATAAAGATGAATATCATAAGATGAAAATTGAAATCATGATTAAAATCAAAATCAACATCATGATCATGAACACAATCAATATTAAATTAAGTTGCAAAATGATAAACATCAAATATGGATCATAATCAAGATCAACATCCTCATCATTAAAAGATCAAGATAAATATTAATATTAATATCAAGATTGAAAATCAATATTACCACAGAGATCAAAATCGAGTTTAAGATGAATATTAGGAGAAAGATAAAGATTAAGATTATAAGATTAAAATAGAAATCTGAGATCAAAACTGATATCAAAATGAAAATGAACATAATTATCAAGAATAAGATCAATGTTATAATTAAGAATGAGTATAAGATTAATAACAATTAAAGATCATAATCGAGTTCAAAATTTTCCTCATTATTAGTTGAATATCAATATCAATAACAAAATCAAGATTGAATACCAAGTTTACAAACAAGATAAAAATCGAGTTTAAGATTAAGATTAAAAAGAAGATAAAGATGAATATCATAAGATGAAGTTTGAAATCATGATAAAAATGAAGATCAACATCATAATCATGAACAAAATCAATATTAAATTAAGATTTCAAAATGATAAACATCAAATATGGATCATAATCAAGATCAACATCCTCATCATTAAAAGATCAAGATAAATATAAATATTAATATCAAGATTGAAAATCAATATTACCACAGAGATCAAAATCGAGTTTAAGATGAATATTAGGAGCAAGATAAAGATGAAGATTATAAGATTAAAACTGAAATCTGAGATCAAAACTAAGATCAAAATGAAAATGAAAATAATTATCAAGAATAAGATCAATGTTATAATTAAGAATGAGTATAAGATTAATAACAATTAAAGATCATAATCGAGTTCAAAATTTTCCTCATTATTAGTTGAATATCAATATCAATAACAAAATCAAGATTGAAGACCAAGTTTACAAACAAGATAAAAATCGAGTTTAAGATTAAGATTAAAAAGAAGATAAAGATGAATATCATAAGATGAAGTTTGAAATCATGATAAAAATGAAGATCAACATCATAATCATGAAGAAAATCAATATTAAATTAAGATTTCAAAATGATAAACATCAAATATGGATCATAATCAAGATCAACATGCTCATCATTAAAAGATCAAGATAAATATAAATATTAATATCAAGATTGAAAATCAATATTACCACAGAGATCAAGATCGAGTTTAAGATGAATATTAGGAGCAAGATAAAGATGAAGATTATAAGATTAAAACTGAAATCTGAGATCAAAACTGATATCAAAATGAAAATGAATATAATTATCAAGAATAAGATCAATGTTATAATTAAGAATGAGTATAAGATTAATAACAATTAAAGATCAAAATCGAGTTCAAAATTTTCCTCATTATTAGTTGAATATCAATATCAATAACAAAATCAAGATTGAAGACCAAGTTTACAAACAAGATAAAAATCGAGTTAAAGATTAAGATTAAAAAGAAGATAAAGATGAATATCATAAGATGAAGTTTGAAATCATGATAAAAATGAAGATCAACATCATAATCATGAGCAAAATCAATATTAAATTTAGATTGCAAAATGATTAACATCAAATATGGATCATAATCAATATCAACATCCTCATCATTAAAAGATCAAGATAAATATAAATATTAATATCAAGATTGAAAATCAATATTACCACAGAGATTAAAATCGAGTTTAAGATGAATATTAGGAACAAGATAAAGTTGAAGATTATAAGATTAAAACTGAAATCTGAGATCAAAACTGATATCAAAATGAAAATGAACATAATTATCAAGAATAAGATCAATGTTATAATTAAGAATAAGTATAAGATTAATAACAATTAAAGATCATAATCGAGTTCAAAATTTTCCTCATTATTAGTTGAATATCAATATCAACAACAAAATCAAGATTGAAGACCAAGTTTACAAACAAGATAAAAATCGAGTTTAAGATTAAGATTAAAAAGAAGATAAAGATGAATATCATAAGATGAAGTTTGAAATCATGATAAAAATGAAGATCAACATCATAATCATGAACAAAATCAATATTAAATTAAGATTTCAAAATGATAAACATCAAATATGGATCATAATCAAGATCAACATGCTCATCATTAAAAGATCAAGATAAATATAAATATTAATATCAAGATTGAAAATCAATATTACCACAGAGATCAAGATCGAGTTTAAGATGAATATTAGGAGCAAGATAAAGATGAAGATTATAAGATTAAAACTGAAATCTGAGATCAAAACTGATATCAAAATGAAAATGAATATAATTATCAAGAATAAGATCAATGTTATAATTAAGAATGAGTATAAGATTAATAACAATTAAAGATCATAATCGAGTTCAAAATTTTCCTCATTATTAGTTGAATATCAATATCAATAACAAAATCAAGATTGAAGACCAAGTTTACAAACAAGATAAAAATCGAGTTAAAGATTAAGATTAAAAAGAAGATAAAGATGAATATCATAAGATGAAGTTTGAAATCATGATAAAAATGAAGATCAACATCATAATCATGAACAAAATCAATATTAAACTTAGATTGCAAAATGATAAACATCAAATATGGATCATAATCAAGATCAACATCCTCATCATTAAAAGATAAGATAAATATTAATATTAATATCAAGATTGAAAATCAAAATTACCACAGAGATCAATCGAGTTTAAGATGAATATTAGGAGCAGGATAAAGATGAAGATTATAAGATTAAAACAGAAATCTGAGATCAAAACAGAGATCAAAATGAAGATTAAGATAATTATCAAGAATAAGATCAATGTTGTAATTAACAATGAGAATAAGATTAAAAATAATTAAAGATCATAATCGAGTTCAAAATTTTCATCATTATTAGATCAATATCAATATCAATTACAAAATCAAGAATGAAGACCAAGTTTACAAACAAGATAAAAATCGAGTTTAAGATTAAGATTAAAAAGAAGATAAAGATGAATATCATAAGATGAAGTTTGAAATCATGATAAAAATGAAGATCAACATCATAATCATGAACAAAATCAATATTAAATTAAGATTTCAAAATGATAAACATCAAATATGGATCATAATCAAGATCAACATCCTCATCATTAAAAGATCAAGATAAATATTAATATTAATATCAAGATTGAAAATCAAAATTACCACAGAGATCAATCGAGTTTAAGATGAATATTAGGAGCAGGATAAAGATGAAGATTATAAGATTAAAACTGAAATCTGAGATCAAAACTGAGATCAAAATGAAAATGAACATAATTATCAAGAATAAGATCAATGTTATAATTAAGAATGAGTATAAGATAAATAACAATTAAAGATCATAATCGAGTTCAAAATTTTCCTCATTATTAGTTGAATATCAATATCAGTAACAAAATCAAGATTGAAGACCAAGTTTACAAACAAAATAAAAATCGAGTTTAAGATTAAAATTTAAAAGAAGATAAAGATTAATATCATAAGATGAAGTTTGAAATCATGATAAAAATGAAGATCAACATCATAATCATTAACAAAATCAATATTAAATTAAGATTGCAAAATGATAAACATCAGATATGGATCATAATCAAGATCAACATCCTCATCATTAAAAGATTAAGATAAATATAAATATTAATATCAAGATTGAAAATCAAAATTACCAGAGAGATCAATCGAGTTTAAGATGAATATTAGGAGCAAGATAAAGATGAAGATTATAAGATTAAAACAGAAATCTGAGATCAAAACTGAGATCAAAATGAAGATGAAGATAATTATCAAGAATAAGATCAATGTTGTAATTAACAATGAGAATAAGATTAAAAACAATTAAAGATCATAATCGAGTTCAAAATTTTCATCATTATTAGATCAAAATCAATTTCAATAACAATATCAAGATTGAAGACCAAGTTTACAAACAAGATAAAAATCGAGTTTAAGATTAAGATTACAAAGAAGATAAAGATGAATATCATAAGATGAAAATTGAAATCATGATTAAAATCAAAATCAACATCATGATCATGAACACAATCAATATTAAATTAAGTTGCAAAATGATAAACATCAAATATGGATCATAATCAAGATCAACATCCTCATCATTAAAAGATCAAGATAAATATTAATATTAATATCAAGATTGAAAATCAATATTACCACAGAGATCAAAATCGAGTTTAAGATGAATATTAGGAGAAAGATAAAGATTAAGATTATAAGATTAAAACAGAAATCTGAGATCAAAACTGATATCAAAATGAAAATGAACATAATTATCAAGAATAAGATCAATGTTATAATTAAGAATGAGTATAAGATGAATAACAATTAAAGATCATAATCGAGTTCAAAATTTTCCTCATTATTAGTTGAATATCAATATCAATAACAAAATCAAGATTGAATACCAAGTTTACAAACAAGATAAAAATCGAGTTTAAGATTAAGATTAAAAAGAAGATAAAGATGAATATCATAAGATGAAGTTTGAAATCATGATAAAAATGAAGATCAACATCATAATCATGAACAAAATCAATATTAAATTAAGATTTCAAAATGATAAACATCAAATATGGATCATAATCAAGATCAACATCCTCATCATTAAAAGATCAAGATAAATATAAATATTAATATCAAGATTGAAAATCAATATTACCACAGAGATCAAAATCGAGTTTAAGATGAATATTAGGAGCAAGATAAAGATGAAGATTATAAGATTAAAACTGAAATCTGAGATCAAAACTAAGATCAAAATGAAAATGAACATAATTATCAAGAATAAGATCAATGTTATAATTAAGAATGAGTATAAGATTAATAACAATTAAAGATCATAATCGAGTTCAAAATTTTCCTCATTATTAGTTGAATATCAATATCAATAACAAAATCAAGATTGAAGACCAAGTTTACAAACAAGATAAAAATCGAGTTTAAGATTAAGATTAAAAAGAAGATAAAGATGAATATCATAAGATGAAGTTTGAAATCATGATAAAAATGAAGATCAACATCATAATAATGAACAAAATCAATATTAAATTAAGATTTCAAAATGATAAACATCAAATATGGATCATAATCAAGATCAACATCCTCATCATTAAAAGATCAAGATAAATATAAATATTAATATCAAGATTGAAAATCAATATTACCACAGAGATCAAAATCGAGTTTAAGATGAATATTAGGAGCAAGATAAAGATGAAGATTATAAGATAAAAACTGAAATCTGAGATCAAAACTAAGATCAAAATGAAAATGAACATAATTATCAAGAATAAGATCAATGTTATAATTAAGAATGAGTATAAGATTAATAACAATTAAAGATCATAATCGAGTTCAAAATTTTCCTCATTATTAGTTGAATATCAATATCAATAACAAAATCAAGATTGAAGAACAAGTTTACAAACAAGATAAAAATCGAGTTTAAGATTAAGATTAAAAAGAAGATAAAGATGAATATCATAAGATGAAGTTTGAAATCATGATAAAAATGAAGATCAACATCATAATCATGAACAAAATCAATATTAAATTTAGATTGCAAAATGATTAACATCAAATATGGATCATAATCAATATCAACATCCTCATCATTAAAAGATCAAGATAAATATAAATATTAATATCAAGATTGAAAATCAATATTACCACAGAGATCAAAATCGAGTTTAAGATGAATATTAGGAGCAAGATAAAGATAAAGATTATAAGATTAAAACTGAAATGTGAGATCAAAACTGAGATCAAAATGAAAATGAACATAATTATCAAGAATAAGATCAATGTTATAATTAAGAATGAGTATAAGATTAATAACAATTAAAGATCATAATCGAGTTCAAAATTTTCCTCATTATTAGTTGAATATCAATATCAATAACAAAATCAAGATTGAAGAACAAGTTTACAAACAAGATAAAAATCGAGTTTAAGATTAAGATTAAAAAGAAGATAAAGATGAATATCATAAGATGAAGTTTGAAATCATGATAAAAATGAAGATCAACATCATAATCATGAACAAAATCAATATTAAATTTAGATTGCAAAATGATTAACATCAAATATGGATCATAATCAATATCAACATCCTCATCATTAAAAGATCAAGATAAATATAAATATTAATATCAAGATTGAAAATCAATATTACCACAGAGATCAAAATCGAGTTTAAGATGAATATTAGGAGCAAGATAAAGATAAAGATTATAAGATTAAAACTGAAATCTGAGATCAAAACTGATATCAAAATGAAAATGAACATAATTATCAAGAATAAGATCAATGTTATAATTAAGAATGAGTATAAGATTAATAACAATTAAAGATCATAATCGAGTTCAAAATTTTCCTCATTATTAGTTGAATATCAATATCAATAACAAAATCAAGATTGAAGAACAAGTTTACAAACAAGATAAAAATCGAGTTTACGATTAAGATTAAAAAGAAGATAAATTTGAATATCATAAGATGAAGTTTGAAATCATGATAAAAATGAAGATCAACATCATAATCATGAACAAAATCAATATTAAATTAAGATTTCAAAATTATAAACATCAAATATGGATCATAATCAAGATCAACATCCTCATCATTAAAAGATCAAGATAAATATAAATATTAATATCAAGATTGAAAATCAATATTACCACAGAGATCAAAATCGAGTTTAAGATAAATATTAGGAGCAAGATAAAGATGAAGATTATAAGATTAAAACTTAAATCTGAGATCAAAACTGATATCAAAATGAAAATGAACATAATTATCAAGAATAAGATCAATGTTATAATTAAGAATGAGTATAAGATTAATAACAATTAAAGATCATAATCGAGTTCAAAATTTTCCTCATTATTAGTTGAATATCAATATCAATAACAAAATCAAGATTGAAGAACAAGTTTACAAACAAGATAAAAATCGAGTTTACGATTAAGATTAAAAAGAAGATAAAGATGAATATCATAAGATGAAGTTTGAAATCATGATAAAAATGAAGATCAACATCATAATCATGAACAAAATGAATATTAAATTAAGATTTCAAAATTATAAACATCAAATATGGATCATAATCAAGATCAACATCCTCATCATTAAAAGATCAAGATAAATATAAATATTAATATCAAGATTGAAAATCAATATTACCACAGAGATCAAAATCGAGTTTAAGATAAATATTAGGAGCAAGATAAAGATGAAGATTATAAGATTAAAACTTAAATCTGAGATCAAAACTGATATCAAAATGAAAATGAACATAATTATCAAGAATAAGATCAATGTTATAATTAACAATGAGAATAAGATTAAAAACAATTAAAGATCATAATCGAGTTCAAAATTTTCATCATTATTAGATCAATATCAATATCAATAACAATATCAAGATTGAAGACCAAGTTTACAAACAAGATTAAAATCGAGTTTAAGATTAAGATTAAAAAGAAGATAAAGATGAATATCATAAGATGAAGTTTGAAATCATGATAAAAATGAAGATCAACATCATAATCATGAACAAAATCAATATTAAATTAACATTTCAAAATGATAAACATCAAATATGGATCATAATCAAGATCAACATCCTCATCATTAAAAGATCAAGATAAATATAAATATTAATATCAAGATTGAAAATCAATATTACCACAGAGATCAAAATCGAGTTTAAGATGAATATTAGGAGCAAGATAAAGATGAAGATTATAAGATTAAAACTGAAATCTGAGATCAAAACTGAGATCAAAATGAAAAAGAACATAATTATCAAGAATAAGATCAATGTTATAATTAAGAATGAGTATAAGATTAATAACAATTAAAGATCATAATCGAGTTCAAAATTTTCCTCATTATTAGTTGAATATCAATATCAATAACAAAATCAAGATTGAAGAACAAGTTTACAAACAAGATAAAAATCGAGTTTACGATTAAGATTAAAAAGAAGATAAAGATGAATATCATAAGATGAAGTTTGAAATCATGATAAAAATGAAGATCAACATCATAATCATGAACAAAATCAATATTAAATTAAGATTTCAAAATTATAAACATCAAATATGGATCATAATCAAGATCAACATCCTCATCATTAAAAGATCAAGATAAATATAAATATTAATATCAAGATTGAAAATCAATATTACCACAGAGATCAAAATCGAGTTTAAGATAAATATTAGGAGCAAGATAAAGATGAAGATTATAAGATTAAAACTTAAATCTGAGATCAAAACTGATATCAAAATGAAAATGAACATAATTATCAAGAATAAGATCAATGTTATAATTAACAATGAGAATAAGATTAAAAACAATTAAAGATCATAATCGAGTTCAAAATTTTCATCATTATTAGATCAATATCAATATCAATAACAATATCAAGATTGAATACCATGTTTACAAACAAGATAAAAATCGAGTTTAATATTAAGATTAAAAAGAAGATAAAGATGAATATCATAAGATGAAAATTGAAATCATGATTAAAATCAAAATCAACATCATGATCATGAACACATTCAATATTAAATTAAGTTGCAAAATGATAAACATCAAATATGGATCATAATCAAGATCAACATCCTCATCATTAAAAGATCAAGATAAATATAAATATTAATATCAAGATTGAAAATCAATATTACCACAGAGATTAAAATCGAGTTTAAGATGAAAATTAGGAGCAAGATAAAGATGAAGATTATAAGATTAAAACTGAAATCTGAGATCAAAACTGAGATCAAAATGAAAATGAACATAATTATCAAGAATAAGATCAATGTTATAATTAAGAATGAGTATAAGATAAATAACAATTAAAGATCATAATCGAGTTCAAAATTTTCCTCATTATTAGTTGAATATCAATATCAGTAACAAAATCAAGATTGAAGACCAAGTTTACAAACAAAATAAAAATCGAGTTTAGATTAAAATTTAAAAGAAGATAAAGATTAATATCATAAGATGAAGTTTGAAATCATGATAAAAATGAAGATCAACATCATAATCATTAACAAAATCAATATTAAATTAAAATTGCAAAATGATAAACATCAAATATGGATCATAATCAAGATCAACATCCTCATCATTAAAAGATTAAGATAAATATAAATATTAATATCAAGATTGAAAATCAAAATTACCACAGAGATCAATCGAGTTTAAGATGAATATTAGGAGCAAGATAAAGATGAAGATTATAAGATTAAAACAGAAATCTGAGATCAAAACTGAGATCAAAATGAAGATGAAGATAATTATCAAGAATAAGATCAATGTTGTAATTAACAATGAGAATAAGATTAAAAACAATTAAAGATCATAATCGAGTTCAAAATTTTCATCATTATTAGATCAATATCAATATCAATAACAAAATCAAGATTGAAGACCAAGTTTACAAACAAGATAAAAATCGAGTTTAAGATTAAGATTAAAAAGAAGATAAAGATGAATATCATAAGATGAAGTTTGAAATCATGATAAAAATGAAGATCAACATCATAATCATGAACAAAATCAATATTAAATTAAGATTTCAAAATGATAAACATCAAATATGGATCATAATCAAGATCAACATCCTCATCATTAAAAGATCAAGATAAATATAAATATTAATATCAAGATTGAAAATCAATATTACCACAGAGATCAAAATCGAGTTTAAGATGAATATTAGGAGCAAGATAAAGATGAAGAGTATAAGATTAAAACTGAAATCTGAGATCAAAACTGAGATCAAAATGAAAAAGAACATAATTATCAAGAATAAGATCAATGTTATAATTAAGAATGAGTATAAGATTAATAACAATTAAAGATCATAATCGAGTTCAAAATTTTCCTCATTATTAGTTAAATATCAATATCAATAACAAAATCAAGATTGAAGACCAAGTTTACAAACAAGATAAAAATCGAGTTTAAGATTAAGATTAAAAAGAAGATAAAGATGAATATCATAAGATGAAGTTTGAAATCATGATAAAAATGAAGATCAACATCATAATCATGAACAAAATCAATATTAAATTAAGATTTCAAAATGATAAACATCAAATATGGATCATAATCAAGATCAACATCCTCATCATTAAAAGATCAAGATAAATATAAATATTAATATCAAGATTGAAAATAATGTTGGAGTATGCCCTTAAGGCTAATGTTTGAGGCCTTTGGGATTGTAATAGTATCATGTAATAAACTCTTATGTTTATAAAAGGCATGGTTATTATTCAGCTTGTTACCTTGTCTGCTGTAATAAGTGTACTTCTGAATAATGTCTCAAAGCTGTTCAGCTAGGCTGACAGGCTATAAGTCCTTAGTCGAGATATCTTGGAGAACATGAGACAGCCTTGATATGATAGAGACTAATATGAGTGCTAATCTTATAGGATGCTTCGAGCATGGAATAAGATGTAGACTCATGGGTACATTGGATGTACTGGACAGACCCTACTGGGATATTCCATTGCTTGTCACAATGTGAATGATCCTTGTAAGCAACAAGTGGCACATGTCCTCTGACTTGAGATCACTTGTGTTTCTAAATGAGGATTGTCATTGTCTTGAGCTAGTTCAATATCATTTGAGATATAATGATTATAGACTATCTTGGATGGTGAGCTTGAATCAGGTTAGGGCACTTGTGATAGATAAAGGATTGCCGTCTCCTTGTTTAAGGAGTGTGATGTTCTATAGGGCCACACTATATGAGATGATTGAGGAAGTGTATGGCCATACCCAGATGACTATGTTCATCTGATCTAATCATGCTCATCGTATTGGAGTTACAAGCTTGACATGCTTGTCCAATAAGAACATCCAGTGGCAAAGGACACATGTATGCCTTGTGAATTGAGTCACACTTGTGCTGTGTTTTGGGTGCAGTCTTGGAAGACTCTTTCCTTTATATCGGGAGACAGTGATGTGTTGCTAGATACCCCTCACTGATCGTGATAACGTAAGTTATCGTTACCGACATTTAAAGGAAACCCTCAGGGTCGCACAATTTGGTGATATGGCTTCCTTAAGTCAGATCGTGTGGACTGAATTGTTTTGGTTCAGTTTAAAGAGATTTAATCTCTGATTGTAAGTGAGATCTGGTCTGATCATGTTTGATTGATTAGAGCTTTAGATCGGTAAGCTTCGATCGAGAGAGATGATGCTAGATCGGTGCGATCAGAAGCGTCAGATGATGAAGGGTCAGATCTAGGACCTTGTGGTCTAATTTGGTCTAGACTTAATTCTGGGCTGATTTGGTTTCGAAATTGAACCAATGAAATTGAACCGGCTCATGGGTTGAGCGCTTGGTTCAAGAGGGAGAAGAGGTTGCGTTTGGTTCATGGAAACATGAACCATGAACGCCAACTCTTAATCGTTGCCATTTATGGAAAGTTCCATAAGCTAAACGCATATGCGTTCATGGCTTGATTACTCTCTAATGCTTTCGGTTTTGCTCTTTGGGCGTGGAGAAAACGGCTTGCTCTTGGAGAAGGCGTTGTTCTTGCGAAAAGAAGGAAGAACTCTCGAAAAGAAGGCAGCCCTTTTCATCTAATCTCCTACACACGGTTGAAAGAGTTTGCCAATCTTGCTAGCACAAGACTTGCGCAAGGAGGAAGCTTTCATCCCTTGTGTGTGATTTCTTTGGAGAAGATCCCTTCGGTCTTTCTTCTTCCAAGCCGCACCATCTACATGGCTATGGTATGATCTTGTTCTTATCAATCTTTGATAGTTGAACAATTGGCATGCAAACGATTTTAAAACCCTTGCTTCCGCTTGCATCATTTTTCATTAGCGCCATGCTTAGGGTTTTTGCCCCCTTTATCTTTGGGGTTCCTTCAAATAAATATTACCACAGAGATCAAAATCGAGTTTAAGATGAATATTAGGAGCAAGATAAAGATGATGATTATAAGATTAAAACTGAAATCTGAGATCAAAACTGAGATCAAAATGAAAAAGAACATAATTATCAAGAATAAGATCAATGTTATAATTAAGAATGAGTATAAGATTAATAACAATTAAAGATCATAATCGAGTTCAAAATTTTCCTCATTATTAGTTAAATATCAATATCAATAACAAAATCAAGATTGAAGACCAAGTTTACAAACAAGATAAAAATCGAGTTTAAGATTAAGATTAAAAAGAAGATAAAGATGAATATCATAAGATGAAGTTTGAAATCATGATAAAAATGAAGATCAACATCATAATCATGAACAAAATCAATATTAAATTAAGATTTCAAAATGATAAACATCAAATATGGATCATAATCAAGATCAACATCCTCATCATTAAAAGATCAAGATAAATATAAATATTAATATCAAGATTGAAAATCAATATTACCACAGAGATCAAAATCGAGTTTAAGATGAATATTAGGAGCAAGATAAAGATGAAGATTATAAGATTAAAACTGAAATCTGAGATCAAAACTGATATCAAAATGAAAATGAACATAATTATCAAGAATAAGATCAATGTTATAATTAAGAATGAGTATAAGATTAATAACAATTAAAGATCATAATCGAGTTCAAAATTTTCCTCATTATTAGTTGAATATCAATATCAATAACAAAATCAAGATTGAATACCAAGTTTACAAACAAGATAAAAATCGAGTTTAAGATTAAGATTAAAAAGAAGATAAAGATGAATATCATAAGATGAAGTTTGAAATCATGATAAAAATGAAGATCAACATCATAATCATGAACAAAATCAATATTAAATTAAGATTTCAAAATGATAAACATCAAATATGGATCATAATCAAGATCAACATCCTCATCATTAAAAGATCAAGATAAATATAAATATTAATATCAAGATTGAAAATCAATTTTACCACAGAGATCAAAATCGAGTTTAAGATGAATATTAGGAGCAAGATAAAGATGAAGATTATAAGATTAAAACTGAAATCTGAGATCAAAACTAAGATCAAAATGAAAATGAACATAATTATCAAGAATAAGATCAATGTTATAATTAAGAATGAGTATAAGATTAATAACAATTAAAGATCATAATCGAGTTCAAAATTTTCCTCATTATTAGTTGAATATCAATATCAATAACAAAATCAAGATTGAAGACCAAGTTTACAAACAAAATAAAAATCGAGTTTAAGCTTAAAATTAAAAAGAAGATAAAGATGAATATCATAAGATGAAGTTTGAAATCATGATAAAAATGAAGATCAACATCATAATCATGAACAAAATCAATATTAAATTAAGATTTCAAAATGATAAACATCAAATATGGATCATAATCAAGATCAACATCCTCATCATTAAAAGATCAAGATAAATATAAATATTAATATCAAGATTGAAAATAAATATTACCACAGAGATCAAAATCGAGTTTAAGATGAATATTAGGAGCAAGATAAAGATGATGATTATAAGATTAAAACTGAAATCTGAGATCAAAACTGAGATCAAAATGAAAAAGAACATAATTATCAAGAATAAGATCAATGTTATAATTAAGAATGAGTATATGATTAATAGCAATTAAAGATCATAATCGAGTTCAAAATTTTCCTCATTATTAGTTAAATATCAATATCAATAACAAAATCAAGATTGAAGACCAAGTTTACAAACAAGATAAAAATCGAGTTTAAGATTAAGATTAAAAAGAAGATAAAGATGAATATCATAAGATGAAGTTTGAAATCATGATAAAAATGAAGATCAACATCATAATCATGAACAAAATCAATATTAAATTAAGATTTCAAAATGATAAACATCAAATATGGATCATAATCAAGATCAACATCCTCATCATTAAAAGATCAAGATAAATATAAATATTAATATCAAGATTGAAAATCAATATTACCACAGAGATCAAAATCGAGTTTAAGATGAATATTAGGAGCAAGATAAAGATGAAGATTATAAGATTAAAACTGAAATCTGAGATCAAAACTAAGATCAAAATGAAAATGAACATAATTATCAAGAATAAGATCAATGTTATAATTAAGAATGAGTATAAGATTAATAACAATTAAAGATCATAATCGAGTTCAAACTTTTCCTCATTATTAGTTGAATATCAATATCAATAACAAAATCAAGATTGAAGACCAAGTTTACAAACAAAATAAAAATCGAGTTTAAGATTAAAATTAAAAAGAAGATAAAGATGAATATCATAAGATGAAGTTTGAAATCATGATAAAAATGAAGATCAACATCATAATCATGAACAAAATCAATATTAAATTAAGATTTCAAAATGATAAACATCAAATATGGATCATAATCAAGATCAACATCCTCATCATTAAAAGATCAAGATAAATATAAATATTAATATCAAGATTGAAAATAAATATTACCACAGAGATCAAAATCGAGTTTAAGATGAATATTAGGAGCAAGATAAAGATGATGATTATAAGATTAAAACTGAAATCTGAGATCAAAACTGAGATCAAAATGAAAAAGAACATAATTATCAAGAATAAGATCAATGTTATAATTAAGAATGAGTATAAGATTAATAACAATTAAAGATCATAATCGAGTTCAAAATTTTCCTCATTATTAGTTAAATATCAATATCAATAACAAAATCAAGATTGAAGACCAAGTTTACAAACAAGATAAAAATCGAGTTTAAGATTAAGATTAAAAAGAAGATAAAGATGAATATCATAAGATGAAGTTTGAAATCATGATAAAAATGAAGATCAACATCATAATCATGAACAAAATCAATATTAAATTAAGATTTCAAAATGATAAACATCAAATATGGATCATAATCAAGATCAACATCCTCATCATTAAAAGATCAAGATAAATATAAATATTAATATCAAGATTGAAAATCAATATTACCACAGAGATCAAAATCGAGTTTAAGATGAATATTAGGAGCAAGATAAAGATGAAGATTATAAGATTAAAACTGAAATCTGAGATCAAAACTGATATCAAAATGAAAAAGAACATAATTATCAAGAATAAGATCAATGTTATAATTAAGAATGAGTATAAGATTAATAACAATTAAAGATCATAATCGAATTCAAAATTTTCCTCATTATTAGTTGAATATCAATATCAATAACAAAATCAAGATTGAAGACCAAGTTTACAAACAAGATCAAAATCGAGTTTAAGATTAAGATTAAAAAGAAGATAAAGATGAATATCTTAAGATGAAGTTTGAAATCAAGATTAAAATGAAGATTAACATCATAATCATGAACAAAATCAATATTAAATTAAGTTGCAAAATGATTAACATCAAATATGGATCATAATCAATATCAACATCCTCATCATTAAAAGATCAAGATAAATATAAATATTAATATCAAGATTGAAATTCAATATTACCACAGAGATCAAAATCGAGTTTAAGATGAATATTAGGAGCAAGATAAAGATGAAGGTTATAAGATTAAAACTGAAATCTGAGATCAAAACTAAGATCAAAATGAAGATGAAGATAATTATTAAGAATAAGATCAATGTTGTAATTAAGAATGAGAATAAGATACATAACAATTAAAGATCATAATCGAGTTCAAAATTTTCATCATTATTAGATCAATATCAATATCAATAACAATATCAAGATTGAAGACCAAGTTTACAAACAAGATCAAAATTGAGTTTAAGATTAAGATTAAAAAGAAGATAAAGATGAATATCATAAGATGAAGTTTGAAATCATGATTAAAATGAAGATTAACATAAAATCATGAACAAAATCAATATTAAATTAAGATTACAAAATGATAAACATCAAATATGGATCATAATCAAGATCAACATCCTCATCATTAAAAGATCAAGATAAATATAAATATTAATATCAAGATTGAAAATCAATATTACCACAGAGATCAAAATCGAGTTTAAGATTAATATTAGGAGCAAGATAAAGATGAAGATTATAAGACTAAAACTGAAATCTGAGATCAAAACTGATATCAAAATGAAAATGAACATAATTATCAAGAATAAGATCAATGTTATAATTAACAATGAGAATAAGATTAAAAACAATTAAAGATCATAATCGAGTTCAAAATTTTCATCATCATTAGATCAATATCAATATCAATAACAATATCAAGATTGAAGACCAAGTTTACAAACAGGATAAAAATCGAGTTTAAGATTAAGATTAAAAAGAAGATAAAGATGAATATCATAAGATGAAAATTGAAATCATGATTAAAATCAAAATCAACATCATGATCATGAACACAATCAATATTAAATTAAGTTGCAAAATGATAAACATCAAATATGGATCATAATCAAGATCAACATCCTCATCATTAAATGAACAAGATAAATATAAATATTAATATCTAGATTGAAAATCAATATTACCACAGAGATCAAAATCGAGTTTAAGATGAATATTAGGAGCAAGATAAAGATGAAGATTATAAGATTAAAACTGAAATCTAAGATCAAAATTGATATCAAAATGAAAATGAACATAATTATCAAGAATAAGATCAATGTTATAATTAAGAATGAGTATAAGATTAATAACAATTAAAGATCATAATCGAGTTCAAAATTTTCCTCATTATTAGTTGAATATCAATATCAATAACAAAATCAAGATTGAAGACCAAGTTTACAAACAAGATAAAAATCGAGTTTAAGATTAAGATTAAAAAGAAGATAAAGATGAATATCATAAGATGAAGTTTGAAATCATGATAAAAATGAAGATCAACATCATAATCATGAACAAAATCAATATTAAATTTAGTTTGCAAAATGATAAACATCAAATATGGATCATAATCAAGATCAACATCCTCATCATTAAAAGATCAAGATAAATATAAATATTAATATCAAGATTGAAAATCAATATTACCACAGAGATCAAAATCGAGTTTAAGATAAATATTAGGAGTAAGATAAAGATGAAGATTATAAGATTAAAACTGAAATCTGAGATCAAAACTAATATCAAAATGAAAATGACATAATTATCAAGAATAAGATCAATGTTATAATTAAGAATGAGTATAAGATTAATAACAATTAAAGATCATAATCGAGTTCAAAATTTTCCTCATTATTAGTTGAATATCAATATCAATAACAAAATCAAGATTGAAGACCAAGTTTACAAACAAGATAAAAATCGAGTTTAAGATTAAGATTAAAAAGAAGATAAAGATGAATATCATAAGATGAAGTTTGAAATCATGATAAAAATGAAGATCAACATCATAATCATGAACAAAATCAATATTAAATTTAGATTGCAAAATGATAAACATCAAATATGGATCATAATCAAGATCAACATCCTCATCATTAAAAGATCAAGATAAATATTAATATTAATATCAAGATTGAAAATCAAAATTACCACAGAGATCAATCGAGTTTAAGATGAATATTAGGAGCAAGATAAAGATGAAGATTATAAGATTAAAACAGAAATCTGAGATCAAAACTGAGATCAAAATGAAGATGAAGATAATTATCAAGAATAAGATCAATGTTGTAATTAACAATGAGAATAAGATTAAAAACTATTAAAGATCATAATCGAGTTCAAAATTTTCCTCATTATTTTTTGAATGTCAATATCAATAACAATATCAAGATTGAAGACCAAGTTTACAAACAAGATCAAAATCGATTTTAAGATTAAGATTAAAAAGAAGATAAATATGAATATCATAAGATGAAGTTTGAAATCAAGATTAAAATGAAGATTAACATCATAATCATGAACAAAATCAATATTAAATTAAGTTGCAAAATGATTAACATCAAATATGGATCATAATCAATATCAACATCCTCATCATTAAAAGATCAAGATAAATATTAATATTAATATCAAGAATGAAAATCAATATTACCACAGAGATCAAAATCGAGTTTAAGATGAATATTAGGAGCAAGATAAAGATGAAGGTTATAAGATTAAAACTGAAATCTGAGATCAAAACTAAGATCAAAATGAAGATGAAGATAATTATCAAGAATAAGATCAATGTTGTAATTAAGAATGAGAATAAGATACATAACAATTAAAGATCATAATCGTGTTCAAAATTTTCATCATTATTAGATCAATATCAATATCAATAACAATATCAAGATTGAAGACCATGTTTACAAACAAGATAAAAATCGAGTTTAAGATTAAGATTAAAAAGAAGATAAAGATGAATATCATAAGATGAAAATTGAAATCATGATTAAAATCAAAATCAACATCATGATCATGAACACAATCAATATTAAATTAAGTTGCAAAATGATAAACATCAAATATGGATCATAATCAAGATCAACATCCTCATCATTAAAAGATCAAGATAAATATAAATATTAATATCAAGATTGAAAATCAATATTACCACAGAGATCAAATCGAGTTTAAAATGAATATTAGGAGCAAGATAAAGATGAAGATTATAAGATTAAAACTGAAATCTGAGATCAAAACTGATATCAAAATGAAAATGAACATAATTATCAAGAATAAGATCAATGTTATAATTAAGAATGAGTATAAGATTAATAACAATTAAAGATCATAATCGAGTTCAAAATTTTCCTCATTATTAGTTGAATATCAATATCAATAACAAAATCAAGATTGAAGACCAAGTTTACAAACAAGATAAAAATCGAGTTTAAGATTAAGATTAAAAAGAAGATAAAGATGAATATCATAAGATGAAGTTTGAAATCATGATAAAAATGAAGATCAACATCATAATCATGAACAAAATCAATATTAAATTTAGATTGCAAAATGATAAACATCAAATATGGATCATAATCAAGATCAACATCCTCATCATTAAAAGATCAAGATAAATATAAATATTAATATCAAGATTGAAAATCAAAATTACCACAGAGATCAATCGAGTTTAAGATGAATATTAGGAGCAAAATAAAGATGAAGATTATAAGATTAAAACAGAAATCTGAGATCAAAACTGAGATCAAAATGAAGATGAAGATAATTATCAAGAATAAGATCAATGTTGTAATTAACAATGAGAATAAGATTAAAAACAATTAAAGATCATAATCGAGTTCAAAATTATCATCATTATTAGATCAATATCAATATCAAGATTGAAGACCAAGTTTACAAACAAGATAAAAATCGAGTTTAAGATTAAGATTAAAAAGAAGATAAAGATGAATATCATAAGATGAAAATTGAAATCATGATTAAAATCAAAATCAACATCATGATCATGAACACAATCAATATTAAATTAAGTTGCAAAATGATAAACATCAAATATGAATCATAATCAAGATCAACATCCTCATCATTAAAAGATCAAGATAAATATAAATATTAATATCTAGATTGAAAATCAATATTACCACAGAGATCAAAATCGAGTTTAAGATGAATATTAGGAGCAAGATAAAGATGAAGATTATAAGATTAAAACTGAAATCTGAGATCAAAATTGATATCAAAATGAAAATGAACATAATTATCAAGAATAAGATCAATGTTATAATTAAGAATGAGTATAAGATTAATAACAATTTAAGATCATAATCGAGTTCAAAATTTTCCTCATTATTAGTTGAATATCAATATCAATAACAAAATCAAGATTGAAGACCAAGTTTACAAACAAGATAAAAATCGAGTTTAAGATTAAGGTTAAAAAGAAGATAAAGATGAATATCATAAGATGAAGTTTGAAATCATGATAAAAATGAAGATCAACATCATAATCATGAACAAAATCAATATTAAATTTAGATTGCAAAATGATAAACATCAAATATGGATCATAATCAAGATCAACATCCTCATCATTAAAAGATCAAGATAAATATTAATATTAATATGAAGATTGAAAATCAAAATTACCACAGAGATCAATCGAGTTTAAGATGAATATTAGGAGCAAGATAAAGATGAAGATTATAAGATTAAAACAGAAATCTGAGATCAAAACTGAGATCAAAATGAAGATGAAGATAATTATCAAGAATAAGATCAATGTTGTAATTAACAATGAGAATAAGATTAAAAACTATTAAAGATCATAATCGAGTTCAAAATTTTCCTCATTATTTTTTGAATATCAATATCAATAACAATATCAAGATTGAAGACCAAGTTTACAAACAAGATCAAAATCGATTTTAAGATTAAGATTAAAAAGAAGATAAAGATGAATATCATAAGATGAAGTTTGAAATCAAGATTAAAATGAAGATTAACATCATAATCATGAACAAAATCAATATTAAATTAAGTTGCAAAATGATTAACATCAAATATGGATCATAATCAATATCAACATCCTCATCATTAAAAGATCAAGATAAATATTAATATTAATATCAAGAATGAAAATCAATATTACCACAGAGATCAAAATCGAGTTTAAGATGAATATTAGGAGCAAGATAAAGATGAAGATTATAAGATTAAAACAGAAATCTGAGATCAAAACTGAGATCAAAATGAAGATGAAGTTAATTATCAAGAATAAGATCAATGTTGTAATTAACAATGAGAATAAGATTAAAAACAATTAAAGATCATAATCGAGTTCAAAATTTTCATCATTATTAGATCAATATCAATAACAATATCAAGATTGAAGACCAAGTTTACAAACAAGATAAAAATCGAGTTTAAGATTAAGATTAGAAAGAAGATAAAGATGAATATCATAAGATGAAAATTGAAATCTTGATTAAAATCAAAATCAACATCATGATCATGAACACAATCAATATTAAATTAAGATTGCAAAATGATAAACATCAAATATGGATCATAATCAAGATCAACATCCTCATCATTAAAAGATCAAGATAAATATAAATATTAATATCAAGATTGAAAATCAATATTACCACAGAGATCAAAATCGAGTTTAAGATGAATATTAGGAGCAAGATAAAGATGAAGATTATAAGATTAAAACTGAAATCTGAGATCAAAACTGATATCAAAATGAAAATGAACATAATTATCAAGAATAAGATCAATGTTATAATTAAGAATGAGTATAAGATGAATAACAATTAAAGATCATAATCGAGTTCAAAATTTTCCTCATTATTAGTTGAATATCAATATCAATAACAAAATCAAGATTGAAGACCAAGTTTACAAACAAAATAAAAATCGAGTTTAAGATTAAAATTAAAAAGAAGATAAAGATTAATATCATAAGATGAAGTTTCAAATCATGATAAAAATGAAGATCAACATCATAATCATGAACAAAATCAATATTAAATTAATATTGCAAAATGATAAACATCAAATATGGATCATAATCAAGATCAACATCCTCATCATTAAAAGATCAAGATAAATATAAATATTAATATCAAGATTGAAAATCAAAATTACCACAGAGATCAATCGAGTTTAAGATGAATATTAGGAGCAAGATAAATATGAAGATTATAAGATTAAAACAGAAATCTGAGATCAAAACTGAGATGAAAACGAAGATGAAGATAATTATCAAGATTAAGATCAATGTTGTAATTAACAATGGGAATAAGATTAAAAACAATCAAAGATCATAATCGAGTTCAAAATTTTCATCATTATTAGGTCAATATCAATATCAATAACAATATCAAGATTGAAGACCAAGTTTACAAGCAAGATCAAAATTGAGTTTAAGATTAAGATTAAAAAGAAGATAAAGATGAATATCATAAGATGAAGTTTGAAATCAAGATTAAAATCAAGATCAACATCATGATCATGAACAAAATTAATATTAAATTAAGATTGCAAAATGATAAACATCAAATATGGATCATAATCAAGATCAACATCCTCATCATTAAAAGATCAAGATAAATATAAATATTAATATCAAGATTGAAAATCAATATTACCACAGAGATCAAAATCGAGTTTAAGATGAATATTAGGAGCAAGATAAAGATGAAGATTATAAGATTAAAACTGAAATCTGAGATCAAAACTGATATCAAAATGAAAATGAACATAATTATCAAGAATAAGATCAATGTTATAATTAAGAATGAGTATAAGATGAATAACAATTAAAGATCATAATCGAGTTCAAAATTTTCCTCATTATTAGTTGAATATCAATATCAATAACAAAATCAAGATTGAAGACCAAGTTTACAAACAAAATAAAAATCGAGTTTAAGATTAAAATTAAAAAGAAGATAAAGATTAATATCATAAGATGAAGTTTGAAATCATGATAAAAATGAAGATCAACATCATAATCATGAACAAAATCAATATTAAATTTAGATTGCAAAATGATAAACATCAAATATGGATCATAATCAAGATCAACATCCTCATCATTAAAAGATCAAGATAAATATAAATATTAATATCAAGATTGAAAATCAAAATGACCACAGAGATCAATCGAGTTTAAGATGAATATTAGGAGCAAGATAAAGAAGAAGATTATAAGATTAAAACAGAAATCTGAGATCAAAACTGAGATCAAAATGAAGATGAAGATAATTATCAAGAATAAGATCAATGTTGTAATTAACAATGAGAATAAGATTAAAAACAATTAAAGATCATAATCGAGTTCAAAATTTTCATCATTATTAGATCAATATCAATAACAATATCAAGATTGAAGACCAAGTTTACAAACAAGATAAAAATCGAGTTTAAGATTAAGATTAGAAAGAAGATAAAGATGAATATCATAAGATGAAAATTGAAATCTTGATTAAAATCAAAATCAACATCATGATCATGAACACAATCAATATTAAATTAAGTTGCAAAATGATAAACATCAAATATGAATCATAATCAAGATCAACATCCTCATCATTAAAAGATCAAGATAAATATAAATATTAATATCAAGATTGAAAATCAATATTACCACAGAGATCAAAATCGAGTTTAAGATGAATATTAGGAGCAAGATAAAGATGAAGATTATAAGATTAAAACTGAAATCTGAGATCAAAACTGATATCAAAATGAAAATGAACATAATTATCAAGAATAAGATCAATGTTATAATTAAGAATGAGTATAAGATTAATAACAATTAAAGATCATAATCGAGTTCAAAATTTTCCTCATTATTAGTTGAATATCAATATCAATAACAAAATCAAGATTGAAGACCAAGTTTACAAACAAGATAAAAATCGAGTTTAAGATTAAGATTAAAAAGAAGATAAAGATGAATATCATAAGATGAAGTTTGAAATCATGATAAAAATGAAGATCAACATCATAATCATGAACAAAATCAATATTAAATTTAGATTGCAAAATGATAAACATCAAATATGGATCATAATCAAGATCAACATCCTCATCATTAAAAGATCAAGATAAATATAAATATTAATATCAAGATTGAAAATCAAAATTACCACAGAGATCAATCGAGTTTAAGATGAATATTAGGAGCAAGATAAATATGAAGATTATAAGATTAAAACAGAAATCTGAGATCAAAACTGAGATCAAAACGAAGATGAAGATAATTATCAAGATTAAGATCAATGTTGTAATTAACAATGGGAATAAGATTAAAAACAATCAAAGATCATAATCGAGTTCAAAATTTTCATCATTATTAGGTCAATATCAATATCAATAACAATATCAAGATTGAAGACCAAGTTTACAAGCAAGATCAAAATTGAGTTTAAGATTAAGATTAAAAAGAAGATAAAGATGAATATCATAATATGAAGTTTGAAATCAAGATTAAAATCAAGATCAACATCATGATCATGAACAAAATTAATATTAAATTAAGATTACAAAATGATAAACATCAAATATGGATCATAATCAAGATCAACATCCTCATCATTAAAAGATCAAGATAAATATAAATATTAATATCAAGATTGAAAATCAATATTACCACAGAGATCAAAATCGAGTTTAAGATGAATATTAGGAGCAAGATAAAGATGAAGATTATAAGATTAAAACTGAAATCTGAGATCAAAACAGATATCAAAATGAAAATGAACATAATTATCTAGAATAAGATCAATGTTATAATTAAGAATGAGTATAAGATGAATAACAATTAAAGATCATAATCGAGTTCAAAATTTTCCTCATTATTAGTTGAATATCAATATCAATAACAAAATCAAGATTGAAGACCAAGTTTACAAACAAGATAAAAATCGAGTTTAAGATTAAGATTAAAAAGAAGATAAAGATGAATATCATAAGATGAAGTTTGAAATCATGATAAAAATGAAGATCAACATCATAATCATGAACAAAATTAATATTAAATTTAGATTGCAAAATGATAAACATCAAATATGGATCATAATCAAGATCAACATCCTCATCATTAAAAGATCAAGATAAATATAAATATTAATATCAAGATTGAAAATCAAAATTACCACAGAGATCAATCGAGTTTAAGATGAATATTAGGAGCAAGATAAATATGAAGATTATAAGATTAAAACAGAAATCTGAGATCAAAACTGAGATCAAAACGAAGATGAAGATAATTATCAAGATTAAGATCAATGTTGTAATTAACAATGGGAATAAGATTAAAAACAATCAAAGATCATAATTGAGTTCAAAATTTTCATCATTATTAGGTCAATATCAATATCAATAACAATATCAAGATTGAAGACCAAGTTTACAAGCAAGATCAAAATTGAGTTTAAGATTAAGATTAAAAAGAAGATAAAGATGAATATCATAAGATGAAGTTTGAAATCAAGATTAAAATCAAGATCAACATCATGATCATGAACAAAATTAATATTAAATTAAGATTGCAAAATGATAAACATCAAATATGGATCATAATCAAGATCAACATCCTCATCATTAAAAGATCAAGATAAATATAAATATTAATAACAAGATTGAAAATCAATATTACCACAGAGATCAAAATCGAGTTTAAGATGAATATTAGGAGCAAGATAAAGATGAAGATTATAAGATTAAAACTGAAATCTGAGATCAAAATTGATATCAAAATGAAAATGGACATAATTATCAAGAATAAGATCAATGTTATAATTAAGAATGAGTATAAGATTAATAACAATTAAAGATCATAATCGAGTTCAAAATTTTCCTCATTATTAGTTGAATATCAATATCAATAACAAAATCAAGATTGAAGACCAAGTTTACAAACAAGATAAAAATCGAGTTTAAGATTAAGATTAAAAAGAAGATAAAGATGAATATCATAAGATGAAGTTTGAAATCATGATAAAAATGAAGATCAACATCATAATCATGAACAAAATCAATATTAAATTTAGATTGCAAAATGATTAACATCAAATATGGATCATAATCAATATCAACATCCTCATCATTAAAAGATCAAGATAAATATAAATATTAATATCAAGATTGAAAATCAATATTACCACAGAGATCAAAATCGAGTTTAAGATGAATATTAGGAGCAAGATAAATATGAAGATTATAAGATTAAAACTGAAATCTGAGATCAAAACTGATATCAAAATGAAAATGAACATAATTATCATGAATAAGATCAATGTTATAATTAAGAATGAGTATAAGATTAATAACAATTAAAGATCATAATCGAGTTCAAAATTTTCCTCATTATTAGTTGAATATCAGTATCAATAACAAAATCAAGATTGAAGACCAAGTTTACAAACAAAATAAAAATCGAGTTTAAGATTAAAATTAAAAAGAAGATAAAGATTAATATCATAAGATGAAGTTTGAAATCATGATAAAAATGAAGATCAACATCATAATCATGAACAAAATCAATATTAAATTTAGATTGCAAAATGATAAACATCAAATATGGATCATAATCAAGATCAACATCCTCATCATTAAAAGATCAAGATGAATATAAATATTAATATCAAGATTGAAAATCAAAATTACCACAGAGATCAATCGAGTTTAAGATGAATATTAGGAGCAAGATAAAGATGAAGATTATAAGATTAAAACAGAAATCTGAGATCAAAACTGAGATCAAAATGAAGATGAAGATAATTATCTAGAATAAGATCAATGTTGTAATTAACAATGAGAATAAGATTAAAAACAATTAAAGATCATAATCGAGTTCAAAATTATCATCATTATTAGATCAATATCAATATCAATAACAATATCAAGATTGAAGACCAAGTTTACAAACAAGATAAAAATCGAGTTTAAGATTATGATTAAAAAGAAGATAAAGATGAATATCATAAGATGAAAATTGAAATCATGATTAAAATCAAAATCAACATCATGATCATGAACACAATCAATATTAAATTAAGTTGCAAAATGATAAACATCAAATATGAATCATAATCAAGATCAACATCCTCATCATTTAAAGATCAAGATAAATATAAATATTAATATCTAGATTGAAAATCAATATTACCACAGAGATCAAAATCGAGTTTAAGATGAATATTAGGAGCAAGATAAAGATGAAGATTATAAGATTAAAACTGAAATCTGAGATCAAAATTGATATCAAAATGAAAATGAACATAATTATCAAGAATAAGATCAATGTTATAATTAAGAATGAGTATAAGATTAATAACAATTATAGATCATAATCGAGTTCAAAATTTTCCTCAATATTAGTTGAATATCAATATCAATAACAAAATCAAGATTGAAGACCAAGTTTACAAACAAGATAAAAATCGAGTTTAAGATTAAGATTAAAAAGAAGATAAAGATGAATATCATAAGATGAAGTTTGAAATCATGATAAAAATGAAGATCAACATCATAATCATGAACAAAATCAATATTAAATTTAGATTGCAAAATGATAAACATCAAATATGGATCATAATCAAGATCAACATCCTCATCATTAAAAGATCAAGATAAATATAAATATTAATATCAAGATTGAAAATCAAAATTACCACATAGATCAATCGAGTTTTAGATGAATATTAGGAGCAAGATAAATATGAAGATTATAAGATTAAAACAGAAATCTGAGATCAAAACTGAGATCAAAACGAAGATGAAGATAATTATCAAGATTAAGATCAATGTTGTAATTAACAATGGGAATAAGATTAAAAACAATCAAAGATCATAATCGAGTTCAAAATTTTCATCATTATTAGGTCAATATCAATATCAATAACAATATCAAGATTGAAGACCACGTTTAAAAACAAGATTAAAATCGAGTTTAAGATTAAGATTAGAAAGAAGATAAAGATGAATATCATAAGATGAAAATTGAAATCATGATTAAAATCAAAATCAACATCATGATCATGAACACAATCAATATTAAATTAAGTTGCAAAATGATAAACATCAAATATGGATCATAATCAAGATCAACATCCTCATCATTAAAAGATCAAGATAAATATAAATATTAATATCAAGATTGAAAATCAATATTACCACAGAGATCAAAATCGAGTTTAAGATGAATATTAGGAGCAAGATAAAGATGAAGATTATAAGATTAAAACTGAAATCTGAGATCAAAATTGATATCAAAATGAAAATGAACATAATTATCAAGAATAAGATCAATGTTATAATTAAGAATGAGTATAAGATTAATAACAATTATAGATCATAATCGAGTTCAAAATTTTCCTCAATATTAGTTGAATATCAATATCAATAACAAAATCAAGATTGAAGACCAAGTTTACAAACAAGATAAAAATCGAGTTTAAGATTAAGATTAAAAAGAAGATAAAGATGAATATCATAAGATGAAGTTTGAAATCATGATAAAAATGAAGATCAACATCATAATCATGAACAAAATCAATATTAAATTTAGATTGCAAAATGATAAACATCAAATATGGATCATAATCAAGATCAACATCCTCATCATTAAAAGATCAAGATAAATATAAATATTAATATCAAGATTGAAAATCAATATTACCACAGAGATCAAAATCGAGTTTAAGATGAATATTAGGAGCAAGATAAATATGAAGATTATAAGATTAAAACTGAAATCTGAGATCAAAACTGATATCAAAATGAAAATGAACATAATTATCATGAATAAGATCAATGTTATAATTAAGAATGAGTATAAGATTAATAACAATTAAAGATCATAATCGAGTTCAAAATTTTCCTCATTATTAGTTGAATATCAGTATCAATAACAAAATCAAGATTGAAGACCAAGTTTACAAACAAAATAAAAATCGAGTTTAAGATTAAAATTAAAAAGAAGATAAAGATTAATATCATAAGATGAAGTTTGAAATCATGATAAAAATGAAGATCAACATCATAATCATGAACAAAATCAATATTAAATTTAGATTGCAAAATGATAAACATCAAATATGGATCATAATCAAGATCAACATCCTCATCATTAAAAGATCAAGATGAATATAAATATTAATATCAAGATTGAAAATCAAAATTACCACAGAGATCAATCGAGTTTAAGATGAATATTAGGAGCAAGATAAAGATGAAGATTATAAGATTAAAACAGAAATCTGAGATCAAAACTGAGATCAAAATGAAGATGAAGATAATTATCTAGAATAAGATCAATGTTGTAATTAACAATGAGAATAAGATTAAAAACAATTAAAGATCATAATCGAGTTCAAAATTATCATCATTATTAGATCAATATCAATATCAATAACAATATCAAGATTGAAGACCAAGTTTACAAACAAGATAAAAATCGAGTTTAAGATTATGATTAAAAAGAAGATAAAGATGAATATCATAAGATGAAAATTGAAATCATGATTAAAATCAAAATCAACATCATGATCATGAACACAATCAATATTAAATTAAGTTGCAAAATGATAAACATCAAATATGAATCATAATCAAGATCAACATCCTCATCATTTAAAGATCAAGATAAATATAAATATTAATATCTAGATTGAAAATCAATATTACCACAGAGATCAAAATCGAGTTTAAGATGAATATTAGGAGCAAGATAAAGATGAAGATTATAAGATTAAAACTGAAATCTGAGATCAAAATTGATATCAAAATGAAAATGAACATAATTATCAAGAATAAGATCAATGTTATAATTAAGAATGAGTATAAGATTAATAACAATTATAGATCATAATCGAGTTCAAAATTTTCCTCAATATTAGTTGAATATCAATATCAATAACAAAATCAAGATTGAAGACCAAGTTTACAAACAAGATAAAAATCGAGTTTAAGATTAAGATTAAAAAGAAGATAAAGATGAATATCATAAGATGAAGTTTGAAATCATGATAAAAATGAAGATCAACATCATAATCATGAACAAAATCAATATTAAATTTAGATTGCAAAATGATAAACATCAAATATGGATCATAATCAAGATCAACATCCTCATCATTAAAAGATCAAGATAAATATAAATATTAATATCAAGATTGAAAATCAAAATTACCACATAGATCAATCGAGTTTTAGATGAATATTAGGAGCAAGATAAAAATGAAGATTATAAGATTAAAACAGAAATCTGAGATCAAAACTGAGATCAAAACGAAGATGAAGATAATTATCAAGATTAAGATCAATGTTGTAATTAACAATGGGAATAAGATTAAAAACAATCAAAGATCATAATCGAGTTCAAAATTTTCATCATTATTAGGTCAATATCAATATCAATAACAATATCAAGATTGAAGACCACGTTTAAAAACAAGATTAAAATCGAGTTTAAGATTAAGATTAGAAAGAAGATAAAGATGAATATCATAAGATGAAAATTGAAATCATGATTAAAATCAAAATCAACATCATGATCATGAACACAATCAATATTAAATTAAGTTGCAAAATGATAAACATCAAATATGGATCATAATCAAGATCAACATCCTCATCATTAAAAGATCAAGATAAATATAAATATTAATATCAAGATTGAAAATCAATATTACCACAGAGATCAAAATCGAGTTTAAGATGAATATTAGGAGCAAGATAAAGATGAAGATTATAAGATTAAAACTGAAATCTGAGATCAAAATTGATATCAAAATGAAAATGAACATAATTATCAAGAATAAGATCAATGTTATAATTAAGAATGAGTATAAGATTAATAACAATTATAGATCATAATCGAGTTCAAAATTTTCCTCAATATTAGTTGAATATCAATATCAATAACAAAATCAAGATTGAAGACCAAGTTTACAAACAAGATAAAAATCGAGTTTAAGATTAAGATTAAAAAGAAGATAAAGATGAATATCATAAGATGAAGTTTGAAATCATGATAAAAATGAAGATCAACATCATAATCATGAACAAAATCAATATTAAATTTAGATTGCAAAATGATTAACATCAAATATGGATCATAATCAATATCAACATCCTCATCATTAAAAGATCAAGATAAATATAAATATTAATATCAAGATTGAAAATCAATATTACCACAGAGATCAAAATCGAGTTTAAGATGAATATTAGGAGCAAGATAAATATGAAGATTATAAGATTAAAACTGAAATCTGAGATCAAAACTGATATCAAAATGAAAATGAACATAATTATCATGAATAAGATCAATGTTATAATTAAGAATGAGTATAAGATTAATAACAATTAAAGATCATAATCGAGTTCAAAATTTTCCTCATTATTAGTTGAATATCAGTATCAATAACAAAATCAAGATTGAAGACCAAGTTTACAAACAAAATAAAAATCGAGTTTAAGATTAAAATTAAAAAGAAGATAAAGATTAATATCATAAGATGAAGTTTGAAATCATGATAAAAATGAAGATCAACATCATAATCATGAACAAAATCAATATTAAATTTAGATTGCAAAATGATAAACATCAAATATGGATCATAATCAAGATCAACATCCTCATCATTAAAAGATCAAGATGAATATAAATATTAATATCAAGATTGAAAATCAAAATTACCACAGAGATCAATCGAGTTTAAGATGAATATTAGGAGCAAGATAAAGATGAAGATTATAAGATTAAAACAGAAATCTGAGATCAAAACTGAGATCAAAATGAAGATGAAGATAATTATCTAGAATAAGATCAATGTTGTAATTAACAATGAGAATAAGATTAAAAACAATTAAAGATCATAATCGAGTTCAAAATTATCATCATTATTAGATCAATATCAATATCAATAACAATATCAAGATTGAAGACCAAGTTTACAAACAAGATAAAAATCGAGTTTAAGATTATGATTAAAAAGAAGATAAAGATGAATATCATAAGATGAAAATTGAAATCATGATTAAAATCAAAATCAACATCATGATCATGAACACAATCAATATTAAATTAAGTTGCAAAATGATAAACATCAAATATGGATCATAATCAAGATCAACATCCTCATCATTAAAAGATCAAGATAAATATAAATATTAATATCAAGATTGAAAATCAATATTACCACAGAGATCAAAATCGAGTTTAAGATGAATATTAGGAGCAAGATAAAGATGAAGATTATAAGATTAAAACTGAAATCTGAGATCAAAATTGATATCAAAATGAAAATGAACATAATTATCAAGAATAAGATCAATGTTATAATTAAGAATGAGTATAAGATTAATAACAATTAAAGATCATAATCGAGTTCAAAATTTTCCTCATTATTAGTTGAATATCAATATCAATAACAAAATCAAGATTGAAGACCAAGTTTACAAACAAGATAAAAATCGAGTTTAAGATTAAGATTAAAAAGAAGATAAAGATGAATATCATAAGATGAAGTTTGAAATCATGATAAAAATGAAGATCAACATCATAATCATGAACAAAATCAATATTAAATTTAGATTGCAAAATGATAAACATCAAATATGGATCATAATCAAGATCAACATCCTCATCATTAAAAGATCAAGATAAATATAAATATTAATATCAAGATTGAAAATCAAAATTACCACATAGATCAATCGAGTTTAAGATGAATATTAGGAGCAAGATAAATATGAAGATTATTAGATTAAAACAGAAATCTGAGATCAAAACTGAGATCAAAACGAAGATGAAGATAATTATCAAGATTAAGATCAATGTTGTAATTAACAATGGGAATAAGATTAAAAACAATCAAAGATCATAATCGAGTTCAAAATATTCATCATTATTAGGTCAATATCAATATCAATAACAATATCAAGATTGAAGACCACGTTTAAAAACAAGATTAAAATCGAGTTTAAGATTAAGATTAGAAAGAAGATAAAGATGAATATCATAAGATGAAAATTGAAATCATGATTAAAATCAAAATCAACATCATGATCATGAACACAATCAATATTAAATTAAGTTGCAAAATGATAAACATCAAATATGGATCATAATCAAGATCAACATCCTCATCATTAAAAGATCAAGATAAATATAAATATTAATATCAAGATTGAAAATCAATATTACCACAGAGATCAAAATCGAGTTTAAGATGAATATTAGGAGCAAGATAAAGATGAAGATTATAAGATTAAAACTGAAATCTGAGATCAAAATTGATATCAAAATGAAAATGAACATAATTATCAAGAATAAGATCAATGTTATAATTAAGAATGAGTATAAGATTAATAACAATTAAAGATCATAATCGAGTTCAAAATTTTCCTCATTATTAGTTGAATATCAATATCAATAACAAAATCAAGATTGAAGACCAAGTTTACAAACAAGATAAAAATCGAGTTTAAGATTAAGATTAAAAAGAAGATAAAGATGAATATCATAAGATGAAGTTTGAAATCATGATAAAAATGAAGATCAACATCATAATCATGAACAAAATCAATATTAAATTTAGATTGCAAAATGATAAACATCAAATATGGATCATAATCAAGATCAACATCCTCATCATTAAAAGATCAAGATAAATATAAATATTAATATCAAGATTGAAAATCAAAATTACCACATAGATCAATCGAGTTTAAGATGAATATTAGGAGCAAGATAAATATGAAGATTATTAGATTAAAACAGAAATCTGAGATCAAAACTGAGATCAAAACGAAGATGAAGATAATTATCAAGATTAAGATCAATGTTGTAATTAACAATGGGAATAAGATTAAAAACAATCAAAGATCATAATCGAGTTCAAAATATTCATCATTATTAGGTCAATATCAATATCAATAACAATATCAAGATTGAAGACCACGTTTAAAAACAAGATTAAAATCGAGTTTAAGATTAAGATTAGAAAGAAGATAAAGATGAATATCATAAGATGAAAATTGAAATCATGATTAAAATCAAAATCAACATCATGATCATGAACACAATCAATATTAAATTAAGTTGCAAAATGATAAACATCAAATATGGATCATAATCAAGATCAACATCCTCATCATTAAAAGATCAAGATAAATATAAATATTAATATCAAGATTGAAAATCAATATTACCACAGAGATCAAAATCGAGTTTAAGATGAATATTAGGAGCAAGATAAAGATGAAGATTATAAGATTAAAACTGAAATCTGAGATCAAAACTGATATCAAAATGAAAATGAACATAATTATCAAGAATAAGATCAATGTTATAATTAAGAATGAGTATAAGATGAATAACAATTAAAGATCATAATCGAGTTCAAAATTTTCCTCATTATTAGTTGAATATCAATATCAATAACAAAATCAAGATTGAAGACCAAGTTTACAAACAAAATAAAGATCGAGTTTAAGATTAATATCATAAGATGAAGTTTGAAATCATGATAAAAATGAAGATCAACATCATAATCATGAACAAAATCAATATTAAATTAAGATTGCAAAATGATAAACATCAAATATGGATCATAATCAAGATCAACATCCTCATCATTAAAAGATCAAAATAAATATAAATATTAATATCAAGATTGAAAATCAAAATTACCACAGAGATCAATCGAGTTTAAGATGAATATTAGGAGCAAGATAAAGATGAAGATTATAAGATTAAAACAGAAATCTGAGATCAAAACTGAGATCAAAATGAAGATGAAGATAATTATCGAGAATAAGATCAATGTTGTAATTAACAATGAGAATAAGATTAAAAACAATTAAAGATCATAATCGAGTTCAAAATTTTCATCATTATTAGATCAATATCAATAACAATATCAAGATTGTAGACCAAGTTTACAAACAAGATAAAAATCGAGTTTAAGATTAAGATTAGAAAGAAGATAAAGATGAATATCATAAGATGAAAATTGAAATCATGATTAAAATCAAAATCAACATCATGATCATGAACACAATCAATATTAAATTAAGATTGCAAAATGATAAACATCAAATATGGATCATAATCAAGATCAACATCCTCATCATTAAAAGATCAAGATAAATATAAATATTAATATCAAGATTTAAAATCAATATTACCACAGAGATCAAAATCGAGTTTAAGATGAATATTAGGAGCAAGATAAAGATGAAGATTATAAGATTAAAACTGAAATCTGAGATCAAAACTGATATCAAAATGAAAATGAACATAATTATCAAGAATAAGATCAATGTTATAATTAAGAATGAGTATAAGATGAATAACAATTAAAGATCATAATCGAGTTCAAAATTTTCCTCATTATTAGTTGAATATCAATATCAATAACAAAATCAAGATTGAAGACCAAGTTTACAAACAAAATAAAAATCGAGTTTAAGATTAAAATTAAAAAGAAGATAAAGATAAATATCATAAGATGAAGTTTGAAATCATGATAAAAATGAAGATCAACATCATAATCATGAACAAAATCAATATTAAATTAAGATGGCAAAATGATAAACATCAAATATGGATCATAATCAAGATCAACATCCTCATCATTAAAAGATCAAGATAAATATAAATATTAATATCAAGATTGAAAATCAAAATTACCACAGAGATCAATCGAGTTTAAGATGAATATTAGGAGCAAGATAAAGATGAAGATTATAAGATTAAAACAGAAATCTGAGATCAAAACTGAGATCAAAATGAAGATGAAGATAATTATCAAGAATAAGATCAATGTTGTAATTAACAATGAGAATAAGATTAAAAACAATTAAAGATCATAATCGAGTTCAAAATTTTCATCATTATTAGATCAATATCAATAACAATATCAAGATTGAAGACCAAGTTTACAAACAAGATAAAAATGGAGTTTAAGATTAAGATTAGAAAGAAGATAAAGATGAATATCATAAGATGAAAATTGAAATCATGATTAAAATCAAAATCAACATCATGATCATGAACACAATCAATATTAAATTAAGATTGCAAAATGATAAACATCAAATATGGATCATAATCAAGATCAACATCCTCATCATTAAAAGATCAAGATAAATATAAATATTAATATCAAGATTGAAAATCAATATTACCACAGAGATCAAAATCGAGTTTAAGATGAATATTAGGAGCAAGATAAAGATGAAGATTATAAGATTAAAACTGAAATCTGAGATCAAAACTGATGTCAAAATGAAAATGAACATAATTATCAAGAATAAGATCAATGCTATAATTAAGAATGAGTATAAGATGAATAACAATTAAAGATCATAATCGAGTTCAAAATTTTCCTCATTATTAGTTGAATATCAATATCAATAACAAAATCAAGATTGAAGACCAAGTTTACAAACAAAATAAAAATCGAGTTTAAGATTAAAATTAAAAAGAAGATAAAGATTAATATCATAAGATGAAGTTTGAAATCATGATAAAAATGAAGATCAACATCATAATCATGAACAAAATCAATATTAAATTAAGATTGCAAAATGATAAACATCAAATATGGATCATAATCAAGATCAACATCCTCATCATTAAAAGATCAAGATAAATATAAATATTAATATCAAGATTGAAAATCAAAATTACCACAGAGAACAATATAGTTTAAGATGAATATTAGGAGCAAGATAAAGATGAAGATTATAAGATTAAAACAGAGATCAAAATGAAGATGAAGATAATTATCAAGAATAAGATCAATGTTGTAATTAACAATGAGAATAAGATTAAAAAGAATTAAAGATCATAATCGAGTTCAAAATTATCATCATTATTAGATCAATATCAATATCAATAACAATATCAAGATTGAAAACCAAGTTTACAAACAAGATAAAAATCGAGTTTAAGATTAAGATTAGAAAGAAGATAAAGATGAATATCATAAGATGAAAATTGAAATTATAATTAAAATCAAAATCAACATCATGATCATGAACACAATCAATATTAAATTAAGATTGCAAAATGATAAACATCAAATATGGATCATAATCAAGATCAACATCCTCATCATTAAAAGATCAAGATAAATATAAATATTAATATCAAGATTGAAAATCAATATTACCACAGAGATCAAAATCGAGTTTAAGATGAATATTAGGAGCAAGATAAAGATGAAGATTATAAGATTAAAACTGAAATCTGAGATCAAAACTGATATCAAAATGAAAATGAACATAATTATCAAGAATAAGATCAATGTTATAATTAAGAATGAGTATAAGATGAATAACAATTAAAGATCATAATCGAGTTCAAAATTTTCCTCATTATTAGTTGAATATCAATATCAATAACAAAATCAAGATTGAAGACCAAGTTTACAAACAAAATAAAAATCGAGTTTAAGATTAAAATTAAAAAGAAGATAAAGATTAATATCATAAGATGAAGTTTGAAATCATGATAAAAATGAAGATCAACATCATAATCATGAACAAAATCAATATTAAATTAAGATTGCAAAATGATAAACATCAAATATGGATCATAATCAAGATCAACATCCTCATCATTAAAAGATCAAGATAAATATAAATATTAATATCAAGATTGAAAATCAATATTACCACAGAGATCAAAATCGAGTTTAAGATGAATATTAGGAGCAAGATAAAGATGAAGATTATAAGATTAAAAATGAAATCTGAGATCAAAACTGATATCAAAATGAAAATGAACATAATTATCAAGAATAAGATCAATGTTATAATTAAGAATGAGTATAAGATGAATAACAATTAAAGATCATAATCGAGTTCAAAATTTTCCTCATTATTAGTTGAATATCAATATCAATAACAAAATCAAGATTGAAGACCAAGTTTACAAACAAAATAAAAATCGAGTTTAAGATTAAAATTAAAAAGAAGATAAAGATTAATATCATAAGATGAAGTTTGAAATCATGATAAAAATGAAGATCAACATCATAATCATGAACAAAATCAATATTAAATTAAGATTGCAAAATGATAAACATCAAATATGGATCATAATCAAGATCAACATCCTCATCATTAAAAGATCAAGATAAATATAAATATTAATATCAAGATTGAAAATCAATATTACCACAGAGATCAAAATCGAGTTTAAGATGAATATTAGGAGCAAGATAAAGATGAAGATTATAAGATTAAAAATGAAATCTGAGATCAAAACTGATATCAAAATGAAAATGAACATAATTATCAAGAATAAGATCAATGTTATAATTAAGAATGAGTATAAGATGAATAACAATTAAAGATCATAATCGAGTTCAAAATTTTCCTCATTATTAGTTGAATATCAATATCAATAACAAAATCAAGATTGAAGACCAAGTTTACAAACAAAATAAAGATCGAGTTTAAGATTAATATCATAAGATGAAGTTTGAAATCATGATAAAAATGAAGATCAACATCATAATCATGAACAAAATCAATATTAAATTAAGATTGCAAAATGATAAACATCAAATATGGATCATAATCAAGATCAACATCCTCATCATTAAAAGATCAAAATAAATATAAATATTAATATCAAGATTGAAAATCAAAATTACCACAGAGATCAATCGAGTTTAAGATGAATATTAGGAGCAAGATAAAGATGAAGATTATAAGATTAAAACAGAAATCTGAGATCAAAACTGAGATCAAAATGAAGATGAAGATAATTATCGAGAATAAGATCAATGTTGTAATTAACAATGAGAATAAGATTAAAAACAATTAAAGATCATAATCGAGTTCAAAATTTTCATCATTATTAGATCAATATCAATAACAATATCAAGATTGTAGACCAAGTTTACAAACAAGATAAAAATCGAGTTTAAGATTAAGATTAGAAAGAAGATAAAGATGAATATCATAAGATGAAAATTGAAATCATGATTAAAATCAAAATCAACATCATGATCATGAACACAATCAATATTAAATTAAGATTGCAAAATGATAAACATCAAATATGGATCATAATCAAGATCAACATCCTCATCATTAAAAGATCAAGATAAATATAAATATTAATATCAAGATTTAAAATCAATATTACCACAGAGATCAAAATCGAGTTTAAGATGAATATTAGGAGCAAGATAAAGATGAAGATTATAAGATTAAAACTGAAATCTGAGATCAAAACTGATATCAAAATGAAAATGAACATAATTATCAAGAATAAGATCAATGTTATAATTAAGAATGAGTATAAGATGAATAACAATTAAAGATCATAATCGAGTTCAAAATTTTCCTCATTATTAGTTGAATATCAATATCAATAACAAAATCAAGATTGAAGACCAAGTTTACAAACAAAATAAAAATCGAGTTTAAGATTAAAATTAAAAAGAAGATAAAGATAAATATCATAAGATGAAGTTTGAAATCATGATAAAAATGAAGATCAACATCATAATCATGAACAAAATCAATATTAAATTAAGATGGCAAAATGATAAACATCAAATATGGATCATAATCAAGATCAACATCCTCATCATTAAAAGATCAAGATAAATATAAATATTAATATCAAGATTGAAAATCAAAATTACCACAGAGATCAATCGAGTTTAAGATGAATATTAGGAGCAAGATAAAGATGAAGATTATAAGATTAAAACAGAAATCTGAGATCAAAACTGAGATCAAAATGAAGATGAAGATAATTATCAAGAATAAGATCAATGTTGTAATTAACAATGAGAATAAGATTAAAAACAATTAAAGATCATAATCGAGTTCAAAATTTTCATCATTATTAGATCAATATCAATAACAATATCAAGATTGAAGACCAAGTTTACAAACAAGATAAAAATGGAGTTTAAGATTAAGATTAGAAAGAAGATAAAGATGAATATCATAAGATGAAAATTGAAATCATGATTAAAATCAAAATCAACATCATGATCATGAACACAATCAATATTAAATTAAGATTGCAAAATGATAAACATCAAATATGGATCATAATCAAGATCAACATCCTCATCATTAAAAGATCAAGATAAATATAAATATTAATATCAAGATTGAAAATCAATATTACCACAGAGATCAAAATCGAGTTTAAGATGAATATTAGGAGCAAGATAAAGATGAAGATTATAAGATTAAAACTGAAATCTGAGATCAAAACTGATGTCAAAATGAAAATGAACATAATTATCAAGAATAAGATCAATGCTATAATTAAGAATGAGTATAAGATGAATAACAATTAAAGATCATAATCGAGTTCAAAATTTTCCTCATTATTAGTTGAATATCAATATCAATAACAAAATCAAGATTGAAGACCAAGTTTACAAACAAAATAAAAATCGAGTTTAAGATTAAAATTAAAAAGAAGATAAAGATTAATATCATAAGATGAAGTTTGAAATCATGATAAAAATGAAGATCAACATCATAATCATGAACAAAATCAATATTAAATTAAGATTGCAAAATGATAAACATCAAATATGGATCATAATCAAGATCAACATCCTCATCATTAAAAGATCAAGATAAATATAAATATTAATATCAAGATTGAAAATCAAAATTACCACAGAGAACAATATAGTTTAAGATGAATATTAGGAGCAAGATAAAGATGAAGATTATAAGATTAAAACAGAGATCAAAATGAAGATGAAGATAATTATCAAGAATAAGATCAATGTTGTAATTAACAATGAGAATAAGATTAAAAAGAATTAAAGATCATAATCGAGTTCAAAATTATCATCATTATTAGATCAATATCAATATCAATAACAATATCAAGATTGAAAACCAAGTTTACAAACAAGATAAAAATCGAGTTTAAGATTAAGATTAGAAAGAAGATAAAGATGAATATCATAAGATGAAAATTGAAATTATAATTAAAATCAAAATCAACATCATGATCATGAACACAATCAATATTAAATTAAGATTGCAAAATGATAAACATCAAATATGGATCATAATCAAGATCAACATCCTCATCATTAAAAGATCAAGATAAATATAAATATTAATATCAAGATTGAAAATCAATATTACCACAGAGATCAAAATCGAGTTTAAGATGAATATTAGGAGCAAGATAAAGATGAAGATTATAAGATTAAAACTGAAATCTGAGATCAAAACTGATATCAAAATGAAAATGAACATAATTATCAAGAATAAGATCAATGTTATAATTAAGAATGAGTATAAGATGAATAACAATTAAAGATCATAATCGAGTTCAAAATTTTCCTCATTATTAGTTGAATATCAATATCAATAACAAAATCAAGATTGAAGACCAAGTTTACAAACAAAATAAAAATCGAGTTTAAGATTAAAATTAAAAAGAAGATAAAGATTAATATCATAAGATGAAGTTTGAAATCATGATAAAAATGAAGATCAACATCATAATCATGAACAAAATCAATATTAAATTAAGATTGCAAAATGATAAACATCAAATATGGATCATAATCAAGATCAACATCCTCATCATTAAAAGATCAAGATAAATATAAATATTAATATCAAGATTGAAAATCAATATTACCACAGAGATCAAAATCGAGTTTAAGATGAATATTAGGAGCAAGATAAAGATGAAGATTATAAGATTAAAAATGAAATCTGAGATCAAAACTGATATCAAAATGAAAATGAACATAATTATCAAGAATAAGATCAATGTTATAATTAAGAATGAGTATAAGATGAATAACAATTAAAGATCATAATCGAGTTCAAAATTTTCCTCATTATTAGTTGAATATCAATATCAATAACAAAATCAAGATTGAAGACCAAGTTTACAAACAAAATAAAAATCGAGTTTAAGATTAAAATTAAAAAGAAGATAAAGATTAATATCATAAGATGAAGTTTGAAATCATGATAAAAATGAAGATCAACATCATAATCATGAACAAAATCAATATTAAATTAAGATTGCAAAATGATAAACATCAAATATGGATCATAATCAAGATCAACATCCTCATCATTAAAAGATCAAGATAAATATAAATATTAATATCAAGATTGAAAATCAATATTACCACAGAGATCAAAATCGAGTTTAAGATGAATATTAGGAGCAAGATAAAGATGAAGATTATAAGATTAAAAATGAAATCTGAGATCAAAACTGATATCAAAATGAAAATGAACATAATTATCAAGAATAAGATCAATGTTATAATTAAGAATGAGTATAAGATGAATAACAATTAAAGATCATAATCGAGTTCAAAATTTTCCTCATTATTAGTTGAATATCAATATCAATAACAAAATCAAGATTGAAGACCAAGTTTACAAACAAAATAAAAATCGAGTTTAAGATTAAAATTAAAAAGAAGATAAAGATTAATATCATAAGATGAAGTTTGAAATCATGATAAAAATGAAGATCAACATCATAATCATGAACAAAATCAATATTAAATTAAGATTGCAAAATGATAAACATCAAATATGGATCATAATCAAGATCAACATCCTCATCATTAAAAGATCAAGATAAATATAAATATTAATATCAAGATTGAAAATCAATATTACCACAGAGATCAAAATCGAGTTTAAGATGAATATTAGGAGCAAGATAAAGATGAAGATTATAAGATTAAAACTGAAATCTGAGATCAAAACTGATGTCAAAATGAAAATGAACATAATTATTAAGAATAAGATCAATGTTATAATTAAGAATGAGTATAAGATGAATAACAATTAAAGATCATAATCGAGTTCAAAATTTTCCTCATTATTAGTTGAATATCAATATCAATAACAAAATCAAGATTGAAGACCAAGTTTACAAACAAAATAAAAATCGAGTTTAAGATTAAAATTAAAAAGAAGATAAAGATTAATATCATAAGATGAAGTTTGAAATCATGATAAAAATGAAGATCAACATCATAATCATGAACAAAATCAATATTAAATTAAGATTGCAAAATGATAAACATCAAATATGGATCATAATCAAGATCAACATCCTCATCATTAAAAGATCAAGATAAATATAAATATTAATATCAAGATTGAAAATCAATATTACCACAGAGATCAAAATCGAGTTTAAGATGAATATTAGGAGCAAGATAAAGATGAAGATTATAAGATTAAAACTGAAATCTGAGATCAAAACTGATGTCAAAATGAAAATGAACATAATTATTAAGAATAAGATCAATGTTATAATTAAGAATGAGTATAAGATGAATAACAATTAAAGATCATAATCGAGTTCAAAATTTTCCTCATTATTAGTTGAATATCAATATCAATAACAAAATCAAGATTGAAGACCAAGTTTACAAACAAAATAAAAATCGAGTTTAAGATTAAAATTAAAAAGAAGATAAAGATTAATATCATAAGATGAAGTTTGAAATCATGATAAAAATGAAGATCAACATCATAATCATGAACAAAATCAATATTAAATTAAGATTGCAAAATGATAAACATCAAATATGGATCATAATCAAGATCAACATCCTCATCATTAAAAGATCAAGATAAATATAAATATTAATATCAAGATTGAAAATCAAAATTACCACAGAGAACAATATAGTTTAAGATGAATATTAGGAGCAAGATAAAGATGAAGATTATAAGATTAAAACAGAAATCTGAGATCAAAACTGAGATCAAAATGAAGATGAAGATAATTATCAAGAATAAGATCAATGTTGTAATTAACAATGAGAATAAGATTAAAAAGAATTAAAGATCATAATCGAGTTCAAAATTTTCATCATTATTAGATCAATATCAATAACAATATCAAGATTGAAGACCAAGTTTACAAACAAGATAAAAATGGAGTTTAAGATTAAGATTAGAAAGAAGATAAAGATGAATATCATAAGATGAAAATTGAAATTATAATTAAAATCAAAATCAACATCATGATCATGAACACAATCAATATTAAATTAAGATTGCAAAATGATAAACATCAAATATGGATCATAATCAAGATCAACATCCTCATCATTAAAAGATCAAGATAAATATAAATATTAATATCAAGATTGAAAATCAATATTACCACAGAGATCAAAATCGAGTTTAAGATGAATATTAGGAGCAAGATAAAGATGAAGATTATAAGATTAAAACTGAAATCTGAGATCAAAACTGATATCAAAATGAAAATGAACATAATTATCAAGAATAAGATCAATGTTATAATTAAGAATGAGTATAAGATGAATAACAATTAAAGATCATAATCGAGTTCAAAATTTTCCTCATTATTAGTTGAATATCAGTATCAATAACAAAATCAAGATTGAAGACCAAGTTTACAAACAAAATAAAAATCGAGTTTAAGATTAAAATTAAAAAGAAGATAAAGATTAATATCATAAGATGAAGTTTGAAATCATGATAAAAATGAAGATCAACATCATAATCATGAACAAAATCAATATTAAATTAAGATTGCAAAATGATAAACATCAAATATGGATCATAATCAAGATCAACATCCTCATCATTAAAAGATCAAGATAAATATAAATATTAATATCAAGATTGAAAATCAATATTACCACAGAGATCAAAATCGAGTTTAAGATGAATATTAGGAGCAAGATAAAGATGAAGATTATAAGATTAAAAATGAAATCTGAGATCAAAACTGATATCAAAATGAAAATGAACATAATTATCAAGAATAAGATCAATGTTATAATTAAGAATGAGTATAAGATGAATAACAATTAAAGATCATAATCGAGTTCAAAATTTTCCTCATTATTAGTTGAATATCAATATCAATAACAAAATCAAGATTGAAGACCAAGTTTACAAACAAAATAAAAATCGAGTTTAAGATTAAAATTAAAAAGAAGATAAAGATTAATATCATAAGATGAAGTTTGAAATCATGATAAAAATGAAGATCAACATCATAATCATGAACAAAATCAATATTAAATTAAGATTGCAAAATGATAAACATCAAATATGGATCATAATCAAGATCAACATCCTCATCATTAAAAGATCAAGATAAATATAAATATTAATATCAAGATTGAAAATCAATATTACCACAGAGATCAAAATCGAGTTTAAGATGAATATTAGGAGCAAGATAAAGATGAAGATTATAAGATTAAAACTGAAATCTGAGATCAAAACTGATGTCAAAATGAAAATGAACATAATTATTAAGAATAAGATCAATGTTATAATTAAGAATGAGTATAAGATGAATAACAATTAAAGATCATAATCGAGTTCAAAATTTTCCTCATTATTAGTTGAATATCAGTATCAATAACAAAATCAAGATTGAAGACCAAGTTTACAAACAAAATAAAAATCGAGTTTAAGATTAAAATTAAAAAGAAGATAAAGATTAATATCATAAGATGAAGTTTGAAATCATGATAAAAATGAAGATCAACATCATAATCATGAACAAAATCAATATTAAATTAAGATTGCAAAATGATAAACATCAAATATGGATCATAATCAAGATCAACATCCTCATCATTAAAAGATCAAGATAAATATAAATATTAATATCAAGATTGAAAATCAATATTACCACAGAGATCAAAATCGAGTTTAAGATGAATATTAGGAGCAAGATAAAGATGAAGATTATAAGATTAAAAATGAAATCTGAGATCAAAACTGATATCAAAATGAAAATGAACATAATTATCAAGAATAAGATCAATGTTATAATTAAGAATGAGTATAAGATGAATAACAATTAAAGATCATAATCGAGTTCAAAATTTTCCTCATTATTAGTTGAATATCAATATCAATAACAAAATCAAGATTGAAGACCAAGTTTACAAACAAAATAAAAATCGAGTTTAAGATTAAAATTAAAAAGAAGATAAAGATTAATATCATAAGATGAAGTTTGAAATCATGATAAAAATGAAGATCAACATCATAATCATGAACAAAATCAATATTAAATTAAGATTGCAAAATGATAAACATCAAATATGGATCATAATCAAGATCAACATCCTCATCATTAAAAGATCAAGATAAATATAAATATTAATATCAAGATTGAAAATCAATATTACCACAGAGATCAAAATCGAGTTTAAGATGAATATTAGGAGCAAGATAAAGATGAAGATTATAAGATTAAAACTGAAATCTGAGATCAAAACTGATATCAAAATGAAAATGAACATAATTATCAAGAATAAGATCAATGTTATAATTAAGAATGAGTATAAGATGAATAACAATTAAAGATCATAATCGAGTTCAAAATTTTCCTCATTATTAGTTGAATATCAATATCAATAACAAAATCAAGATTGAAGACCAAGTTTACAAACAAAATAAAAATCGAGTTTAAGATTAAAATTAAAAAGAAGATAAAGATTAATATCATAAGATGAAGTTTGAAATCATGATAAAAATGAAGATCAACATCATAATCATGAACAAAATCAATATTAAATTAAGATTGCAAAATGATAAACATCAAATATGGATCATAATCAAGATCAACATCCTCATCATTAAAAGATCAAGATAAATATAAATATTAATATCAAGATTGAAAATCAATATTACCACAGAGATCAAAATCGAGTTTAAGATGAATATTAGGAGCAAGATAAAGATGAAGATTATAAGATTAAAAATGAAATCTAAGATCAAAACTGATATCAAAATGAAAATGAACATAATTATCAAGAATAAGATCAATGTTATAATTAAGAATGAGTATAAGATGAATAACAATTAAAGATCATAATCGAGTTCAAAATTTTCCTCATTATTAGTTGAATATCAATATCAATAACAAAATCAAGATTGAAGACCAAGTTTACAAACAAAATAAAAATCGAGTTTAAGATTAAAATTAAAAAGAAGATAAAGATTAATATCATAAGATGAAGTTTGAAATCATGATAAAAATGAAGATCAACATCATAATCATGAACAAAATCAATATTAAATTAAGATTGCAAAATGATAAACATCAAATATGGATCATAATCAAGATCAACATCCTCATCATTAAAAGATCAAGATAAATATAAATATTAATATCAAGATTGAAAATCAATATTACCACAGAGATCAAAATCGAGTTTAAGATGAATATTAGGAGCAAGATAAAGATGAAGATTATAAGATTAAAACTGAAATCTGAGATCAAAACTGATGTCAAAATGAAAATGAACATAATTATTAAGAATAAGATCAATGTTATAATTAAGAATGAGTATAAGATGAATAACAATTAAAGATCATAATCGAGTTCAAAATTTTCCTCATTATTAGTTGAATATCAATATTAATAACAAAATCAAGATTGAAGACCAAGTTTACAAACAAAATAAAAATCGAGTTTAAGATTAAAATTAAAAAGAAGATAAAGATTAATATCATAAGATGAAGTTTGAAATCATGATAAAAATGAAGATCAACATCATAATCATGAACAAAATCAATATTAAATTAAGATTGCAAAATGATAAACATCAAATATGGATCATAATCAAGATCAACATCCTCATCATTAAAAGATCAAGATAAATATAAATATTAATATCAAGATTGAAAATCAATATTACCACAGAGATCAAAATCGAGTTTAAGATGAATATTAGGAGCAAGATAAAGATGAAGATTATAAGATTAAAACTGAAATCTGAGATCAAAACTGATGTCAAAATGAAAATGAACATAATTATTAAGAATAAGATCAATGTTATAATTAAGAATGAGTATAAGATGAATAACAATTAAAGATCATAATCGAGTTCAAAATTTTCCTCATTATTAGTTGAATATCAATATCAATAACAAAATCAAGATTGAAGACCAAGTTTACAAACAAAATAAAAATCGAGTTTAAGATTAAAATTAAAAAGAAGATAAAGATTAATATCATAAGATGAAGTTTGAAATCATGATAAAAATGAAGATCAACATCATAATCATGAACAAAATCAATATTAAATTAAGATTGCAAAATGATAAACATCAAATATGGATCATAATCAAGATCAACATCCTCATCATTAAAAGATCAAGATAAATATAAATATTAATATCAAGATTGAAAATCAATATTACCACAGAGATCAAAATCGAGTTTAAGATGAATATTAGGAGCAAGATAAAGATGAAGATTATAAGATTAAAAATGAAATCTGAGATCAAAACTGATATCAAAATGAAAATGAACATAATTATCAAGAATAAGATCAATGTTATAATTAAGAATGAGTGTAAGATGAATAACAATTAAAGATCATAATCGAGTTCAAAATTTTCCTCATTATTAGTTGAATATCAATATCAATAACAAAATCAAGATTGAAGACCAAGTTTACAAACAAAATAAAAATCGAGTTTAAGATTAAAATTAAAAAGAAGATAAAGATTAATATCATAAGATGAAATTTGAAATCATGATAAAAATGAAGATCAACATCATAATCATGAACAAAATCAATATTAAATTAAGATTGCAAAATGATAAACATCAAATATGGATCATAATCAAGATCAACATCCTCATCATTAAAAGATCAAGATAAATATAAATATTAATATCAAGATTGAAAATCAATATTACCACAGAGATCAAAATCGAGTTTAAGATGAATATTAGGAGCAAGATAAAGATGAAGATTATAAGATTAAAACTGAAATCTGAGATCAAAACTGATATCAAAATGAAAATGAACATAATTATCAAGAATAAGATCAATGTTATAATTAAGAATGAGTATAAGATGAATAACAATTAAAGATCATAATCGAGTTCAAAATTTTCCTCATTATTAGTTGAATATCAATATCAATAACAAAATCAAGATTGAAGACCAATTTTACAAACAAAATAAAAATCGAGTTTAAGATTAAAATTAAAAAGAAGATAAAGATTAATATCATAAGATGAAGTTTGAAATCATGATAAAAATGAATATCAACATCATAATCATGAACAAAATCAATATTAAATTAAGATTGCAAAATGATAAACATCAAATATGGATCATAATCAAGATCAACATCCTCATCATTAAAAGATCAAGATAAATATAAATATTAATATCAAGATTGAAAATCAATATTACCACAGAGATCAAAATCGAGTTTAAGATGAATATTAGGAGCAAGATAAAGATGAAGATTATAAGATTAAAACTGAAATCTGAGATCAAAACTGATGTCAAAATGAAAATGAACATAATTATTAAGAATAAGATCAATGTTATAATTAAGAATGAGTATAAGATGAATAACAATTAAAGATCATAATCGAGTTCAAAATTTTCCTCATTATTAGTTGAATATCAACATCAATAACAAAATCAAGATTGAAGACCAAGTTTACAAACAAAATAAAAATCGAGTTTAAGATTAAAATTAAAAAGAAGATAAAGATTAATATCATAAGATGAAGTTTGAAATCATGATAAAAATGAAGATCAACATCATAATCATGAACAAAATCAATATTAAATTAAGATTGCAAAATGATAAACATCAAATATGGATCATAATCAAGATCAACATCCTCATCATTAAAAGATCAAGATAAATATAAATATTAATATCAAGATTGAAAATCAATATTACCACAGAGATCAAAATCGAGTTTAAGATGAATATTAGGAGCAAGATAAAGATGAAGATTATAAGATTAAAACTGAAATCTGAGATCAAAACTGATGTCAAAATGAAAATGAACATAATTATTAAGAATAAGATCAATGTTATAATTAAGAATGAGTATAAGATGAATAACAATTAAAGATCATAATCGAGTTCAAAATTTTCCTCATTATTAGTTGAATATCAATATCAATAACAAAATCAAGATTGAAGACCAAGTTTACAAACAAAATAAAAATCGAGTTTAAGATTAAAATTAAAAAGAAGATAAAGATTAATATCATAAGATGAAGTTTGAAATCATGATAAAAATGAAGATCAACATCATAATCATGAACAAAATCAATATTAAATTAAGATTGCAAAATGATAAACATCAAATATGGATCATAATCAAGATCAACATCCTCATCATTAAAAGATCAAGATAAATATAAATATTAATATCAAGATTGAAAATCAATATTACCACAGAGATCAAAATCGAGTTTAAGATGAATATTAGGAGCAAGATAAAGATGAAGATTATAAGATTAAAACTGAAATCTGAGATCAAAACTGATGTCAAAATGAAAATGAACATAATTATTAAGAATAAGATCAATGTTATAATTAAGAATGAGTATAAGATGAATAACAATTAAAGATCATAATCGAGTTCAAAATTTTCCTCATTATTAGTTGAATATCAATATCAATAACAAAATCAAGATTGAAGACCAGGTTTACAAACAAAATAAAAATCGAGTTTAAGATTAAAATTAAAAAGAAGATAAAGATTAATATCATAAGATGAAGTTTGAAATCATGATAAAAATGAAGATCAACATCATAATCATGAACAAAATCAATATTAAATTAAGATTGCAAAATGATAAACATCAAATATGGATCATAATCAAGATCAACATCCTCATCATTAAAAGATCAAGATAAATATAAATATTAATATCAAGATTGAAAATCAAAATTACCACAGAGATCAATCGAGTTTAAGATGAATATTAGGAGCAAGATAAAGATGAAGATTATAAGATTAAAACAGAAATCTGAGATCAAAACTGAGATCAAAATGAAGATGAAGATAATTATCAAGAATAAGATCAATGTTGTAATTAACAATGAGAATAAGATTAAAAACAATTAAAGATCATAATCGAGTTCAAAATTTTCATCATTATTAGATCAATATCAATAACAATATCAAGATTGAAGACCAAGTTTACAAACAAGATAAAAATGGAGTTTAAGATTAAGATTAGAAAGAAGATAAAGATGAATATCATAAGATGAAAATTGAAATCATGATTAAAATCAAAATCAACATCATGATCATGAACACAATCAATATTAAATTAAGATTGCAAAATGATAAACATCAAATATGGATCATAATCAAGATCAACATCCTCATCATTAAAAGATCAAGATAAATATAAATATTAATATCAAGATTGAAAATCAATATTACCACAGAGATCAAAATCGAGTTTAAGATGAATATTAGGAGCAAGATAAAGATGAAGATTATAAGATTAAAACTGAAATCTGAGATCAAAACTGATGTCAAAATGAAAATGAACATAATTATCAAGAATAAGATCAATGTTATAATTAAGAATGAGTATAAGATGAATAACAATTAAAGATCATAATCGAGTTCAAAATTTTCCTCATTATTAGTTGAATATCAATATCAATAACAAAATCAAGATTGAAGACCAAGTTTACAAACAAAATAAAAATCGAGTTTAAGATTAAAATTAAAAAAGAAGATAAAGATTAATATCATAAGATGAAGTTTGAAATCATGATAAAAATGAAGATCAACATCATAATCATGAACAAAATCAATATTAAATTAAGATTGCAAAATGATAAACATCAAATATGGATCATAATCAAGATCAACATCCGCATCATTAAAAGATCAAGATAAATATAAATATTAATATCAAGATTGAAAATCAAAATTACAACAGAGATCAATCGAGTTTAAGATGAATATTAGGAGCAAGATAAAGATGAAGATTATAAGATTAAAACAGAAATCTGAGATCAAAATTGAGATCAAAATGAAGATGATGATAATTATCGAGAATAAGATCAATGTTGTAATTAACAATGAGAATAAGATTAAAAACAATTAAAGATCATAATCGAGTTCAAAATTTTCATCATTATTAGATCAATATCAATAACAATATCAAGATTGAAGACCAAGTTTACAAACAAGATAAAAATCGAGTTTAAGATTAAGATTAGAAAGAAGATAAAGATGAATATCATAAGATGAAAATTGAAATCATGATTAAAATCAAAATCAACATCATGATCATGAACACAATCAATATTAAATTAAGATTGCAAAATGATAAACATCAAATATGGATCATAATCAAGATCAACATCCTCATCATTAAAAGATCAAGATAAATATAAATATTAATATCAAGATTTAAAATCATTATTACCACAGAGATCAAAATCGAGTTTAAGTTGAATATTAGGAGCAAGATAAAGATGAAGATTATAAGATTAAAACTGAAATCTGAGATCAAAACTGATATCAAAATGAAAATGAACATAATTATCAAGAATAAGATCAATGTTATAATTAAGAATGAGTATAAGATGAATAACAATTAAAGATCATAATCGAGTTCAAAATTTTCCTCATTATTAGTTGAATATCAATATCAATAACAAAATCAAGATTGAAGACCAAGTTTACAAACAAAATAAAGATCGAGTTTAAGATTAAAATTAAAAAGAAGATAAAGATTAATATCATAAGATGAAGTTTGAAATCATGATAAAAATGAAGATCAACATCATAATCATGAACAAAATCAATATTAAATTAAGATTGCAAAATGATAAACATCAAATATGGATCATAATCAAGATCAACATCCTCATCATTTTTAAGATCAAGATAAATATAAATATTAATATCAAGATTTAAAATCAATATTACCACAGAGATCAATCGAGTTTAAGATGAATATTAGGAGCAAGATAAAGATGAAGATTATAAGATTAAAACAGAAATCTGAGATCAAAACTGAGATCAAAATGAAGATGAAGATAATTATCCAGAATAAGATCAATGTTGTAATTAACAATGAGAATAAGATTAAAAACAATTAAAGATCATAATCGAGTTCAAAATTTTCATCATTATTAGATCAATATCAATAACAATATCAAGATTGAAGACCAAGTTTACAAACAAGATAAAAATGGAGTTTAAGATTAAGATTAGAAAGAAGATAAAGATGAATATCATAAGATGAAAATTGAAATCATGATTAAAATCAAAATCAACATCATAATCATGAACAAAATCAATATTAAATTAAGATTGCAAAATGATAAACATCAAATATGGATCATAATCAAGATCAACATCCTCATCATTAAAAGATCAAGATAAATATAAATATTAATATCAAGATTGAAAATCAATATTACCACAGAGATCAAAATCGAGTTTAAGATGAATATTAGGAGCAAGATAAAGATGAAGATTATAAGATTAAAACTGAAATCTGAGATCAAAACTGATATCAAAATGAAAATGAACATAATTATCAAGAATAAGATCAATGTTATAATTAAGAATGAGTATAAGATGAATAACAATTAAAGATCATAATCGAGTTCAAAATTTTCCTCATTATTAGTTGAATATCAATATCAATAACAAAATCAAGATTGAAGACCAATTTTACAAACAAAATAAAAATCGAGTTTAAGATTAAAATTAAAAAGAAGATAAAGATTAATATCATAAGATGAAGTTTGAAATCATGATAAAAATGAATATCAACATCATAATCATGAACAAAATCAATATTAAATTAAGATTGCAAAATGATAAACATCAAATATGGATCATAATCAAGATCAACATCCTCATCATTAAAAGATCAAGATAAATATAAATATTAATATCAAGATTGAAAATCAATATTACCACAGAGATCAAAATCGAGTTTAAGATGAATATTAGGAGCAAGATAAAGATGAAGATTATAAGATTAAAACTGAAATCTGAGATCAAAACTGATGTCAAAATGAAAATGAACATAATTATTAAGAATAAGATCAATGTTATAATTAAGAATGAGTATAAGATGAATAACAATTAAAGATCATAATCGAGTTCAAAATTTTCCTCATTATTAGTTGAATATCAATATCAATAACAAAATCAAGATTGAAGACCAAGTTTACAAACAAAATAAAAATCGAGTTTAAGATTAAAATTAAAAAGAAGATAAAGATTAATATCATAAGATGAAGTTTGAAATCATGATAAAAATGAAGATCAACATCATAATCATGAACAAAATCAATATTAAATTAAGATTGCAAAATGATAAACATCAAATATGGATCATAATCAAGATCAACATCCTCATCTTTAAAAGATCAAGATAAATATAAATATTAATATCAAGATTGAAAATCAATATTACCACAGAGATCAAAATCGAGTTTAAGATGAATATTAGGAGCAAGATAAAGATGAAGATTATAAGATTAAAACTGAAATCTGAGATCAAAACTGATGTCAAAATGAAAATGAACATAATTATTAAGAATAAGATCAATGTTATAATTAAGAATGAGTATAAGATGAATAACAATTAAAGATCATAATCGAGTTCAAAATTTTCCTCATTATTAGTTGAATATCAATATCAATAACAAAATCAAGATTGAAGACCAAGTTTACAAACAAAATAAAAATCGAGTTTAAGATTAAAATTAAAAAGAAGATAAAGATTAATATCATAAGATGAAGTTTGAAATCATGATAAAAATGAAGATCAACATCATAATCATGAACAAAATCAATATTAAATTAAGATTGCAAAATGATAAACATCAAATATGGATCATAATCAAGATCAACATCCTCATCATTAAAAGATCAAGATAAATATAAATATTAATATCAAGATTGAAAATCAATATTACCACAGAGATCAAAATCGAGTTTAAGATGAATATTAGGAGCAAGATAAAGATGAAGATTATAAGATTAAAACTGAAATCTGAGATCAAAACTGATGTCAAAATGAAAATGAACATAATTATTAAGAATAAGATCAATGTTATAATTAAGAATGAGTATAAGATGAATAACAATTAAAGATCATAATCGAGTTCAAAATTTTCCTCATTATTAGTTGAATATCAATATCAATAACAAAATCAAGATTGAAGACCAGGTTTACAAACAAAATAAAAATCGAGTTTAAGATTAAAATTAAAAAGAAGATAAAGATTAATATCATAAGATGAAGTTTGAAATCATGATAAAAATGAAGATCAACATCATAATCATGAACAAAATCAATATTAAATTAAGATTGCAAAATGATAAACATCAAATATGGATCATAATCAAGATCAACATCCGCATCATTAAAAGATCAAGATAAATATAAATATTAATATCAAGATTGAAAATCAAAATTACAACAGAGATCAATCGAGTTTAAGATGAATATTAGGAGCAAGATAAAGATGAAGATTATAAGATTAAAACAGAAATCTGAGATCAAAAACTGAGATCAAAATGAAGATGATGATAATTATCGAGAATAAGATCAATGTTGTAATTAACAATGAGAATAAGATTAAAAACAATTAAAGATCATAATCGAGTTCAAAATTTTCATCATTATTAGATCAATATCAATAACAATATCAAGATTGAAGACCAAGTTTACAAACAAGATAAAAATCGAGTTTAAGATTAAGATTAGAAAGAAGATAAAGATGAATATCATAAGATGAAAATTGAAATCATGATTAAAATCAAAATCAACATCATGATCATGAACACAATCAATATTAAATTAAGATTGCAAAATGATAAACATCAAATATGGATCATAATCAAGATCAACATCCTCATCATTAAAAGATCAAGATAAATATAAATATTAATATCAAGATTGAAAATCAATATTACCACAGAGATCAAAATCGAGTTTAAGATGAATATTAGGAGCAAGATAAAGATGAAGATTATAAGATTAAAACTGAAATCTGAGATCAAAACTGATGTCAAAATGAAAATGAACATAATTATCAAGAATAAGATCAATGTTATAATTAAGAATGAGTATAAGATGAATAACAATTAAAGATCATAATCGAGTTCAAAATTTTCCTCATTATTAGTTGAATATCAATATCAATAACAAAATCAAGATTGAAGACCAAGTTTACAAACAAAATAAAGATCGAGTTTAAGATTAAAATTAAAAAGAAGATAAAGATTAATATCATAAGATGAAGTTTGAAATCATGATAAAAATGAAGATCAACATCATAATCATGAACAAAATCAATATTAAATTAAGATTGCAAAATGATAAACATCAAATATGGATCATAATCAAGATCAACATCCTCATCATTAAAAGATCAAGATAAATATAAATATTAATATCAAGATTTAAAATCAATATTACCACAGAGATCAATCGAGTTTAAGATGAATATTAGGAGCAAGATAAAGATGAAGATTATAAGATTAAAACAGAAATCTGAGATCAAAACTGAGATCAAAATGAAGATGAAGATAATTATCCAGAATAAGATCAATGTTGTAATTAACAATGAGAATAAGATTAAAAACAATTAAAGATCATAATCGAGTTCAAAATTTTCATCATTATTAGATCAATATCAATAACAATATCAAGATTGAAGACCAAGTTTACAAACAAGATAAAAATGGAGTTTAAGATTAAGATTAGAAAGAAGATAAAGATGAATATCATAAGATGAAAATTGAAATCATGATTAAAATCAAAATCAACATCATGATCATGAACACAATCAATATTAAATTAAGATTGCAAAATGATAAACATCAAATATGGATCATAATCAAGATCAACATCCTCATCATTAAAAGATCAAGATAAATATAAATATTAATATCAAGATTGAAAATCAATATTACCACAGAGATCAAAATCGAGTTTAAGATGAATATTAGGAGCAAGATAAAGATGAAGATTATAAGATTAAAACTGAAATCTGAGATCAAAACTGATGTCAAAATGAAAATGAACATAATTATCAAGAATAAGATCAATGTTATAATTAAGAATGAGTATAAGATGAATAACAATTAAAGATCATAATCGAGTTCAAAATTTTCCTCATTATTAATTGAATATCAATATCAATAACAAAATCAAGATTGAAGACCAAGTTTACAAACAAAATAAAAATCGAGTTTAAGATTAAAATTAAAAAAGAAGATAAAGATTAATATCATAAGATGAAGTTTGAAATCATGATAAAAATGAAGATCAACATCATAATCATGAACAAAATCAATATTAAATTAAGATTGCAAAATGATAAACATCAAATATGGATCATAATCAAGATCAACATCCGCATCATTAAAAGATCAAGATAAATATAAATATTAATATCAAGATTGAAAATCAAAATTACAACAGAGATCAATCGAGTTTAAGATGAATATTAGGAGCAAGATAAAGATGAAGATTATAAGATTAAAACAGAAATCTGAGATCAAAACTGAGATCAAAATGAAGATGATGATAATTATCGAGAATAAGATCAATGTTGTAATTAACAATGAGAATAAGATTAAAAACAATTAAAGATCATAATCGAGTTCAAAATTTTCATCATTATTAGATCAATATCAATAACAATATCAAGATTGAAGACCAAGTTTACAAACAAGATAAAAATCGAGTTTAAGATTAAGATTAGAAAGAAGATAAAGATGAATATCATAAGATGAAAATTGAAATCATGATTAAAATCAAAATCAACATCATGATCATGAACACAATCAATATTAAATTAAGATTGAAAAATGATAAACATCAAATATGGATCATAATCACGATCAACATCCTCATCATTAAAAGATCAAGATAAATATAAATATTAATATCAAGATTGAAAATCAATATTACCACAGAGATCAAAATCGAGTTTAAGATGAATATTAGGAGCAAGATAAAGATGAAGATTATAAGATTAAAACTGAAATCTGAGATCAAAACTGATGTCAAAATGAAAATGAACATAATTATTAAGAATAAGATCAATGTTATAATTAAGAATGAGTATAAGATGAATAACAATTAAAGATCATAATCGAGTTCAAAATTTTCCTCATTATTAGTTGAATATCAATATCAATAACAAAATCAAGATTGAAGACCAAGTTTACAAACAAAATAAAAATCGAGTTTAAGATTAAAATTAAAAAGAAGATAAATATTAATATCATAAGATGAAGTTTGAAATCATGATAAAAATGAAGATCAACATCATAATCATGAACAAAATCAATATTAAATTAAGATTGCAAAATGATAAACATCAAATATGGATCATAATCAAGATCAACATCCTCATCATTAAAAGATCAAGATAAATATAAATATTAATATCAAGATTGAAAATCAAAATTACCACAGAGATCAATCGAGTTTAAGATGAATATTAGGAGCAAGATAAAGATGAAGATTATAAGATTAAAACAGAAATCTGAGATCAGAACTGAGATCAAAATGAAGATGAAGATAATTATCGAGAATAAGATCAATGTTGTAATTAACAATGAGAATAAGATTAAAAACAATTAAAGATCATAATCGAGTTCAAAATTTTCATCATTATTAGATCAATATCAATAACAATATCAAGATTGAAGACCAAGTTTACAAACAAGATAAAAATCGAGTTTAAGATTAAGATTAGAAAGAAGATAAAGATGAATATCATAAGATGAAAATTGAAATCATGATTAAAATCAAAATCAACATCATGATCATGAACACAATCAATATTAAATTAAGATTGCAAAATGATAAACATCAAATATGGATCATAATCAAGATCAACATCCTCATCATTAAAAGATCAAGATAAATATAAATATTAATATCAAGATTTAAAATCATTATTACCACAGAGATCAAAATCGAGTTTAAGTTGAATATTAGGAGCAAGATAAAGATGAAGATTATAAGATTAAAACTGAAATCTGAGATCAAAACTGATATCAAAATGAAAATGAACATAATTATCAAGAATAAGATCAATGTTATAATTAAGAATGAGTATAAGATGAATAACAATTAAAGATCATAATCGAGTTCAAAATTTTCCTCATTATTAGTTGAATATCAATATCAATAACAAAATCAAGATTGAAGACCAAGTTTACAAACAAAATAAAAATCGAGTTTAAGATTAAAATTAAAAAGAAGATAAAGATTAATATCATAAGATGAAGTTTGAAATCATGATAAAAATGAAGATCAACATCATAATCATGAACAAAATCAATATTAAATTAAGATTGCAAAATGATAAACATCAAATATGGATCATAATCAAGATCAACATCCTCATCATTAAAAGATCAAGATAAATATAAATATTAATATCAAGATTGAAAATCAATATTACCACAGAGATCAAAATCGAGTTGAAGATGAATATTAGGAGCAAGATAAAGATGAAGATTATAAGATTAAAACTGAAATCTGAGATCAAAACTGATATCAAAATGAAAATGAACATAATTATCAAGAATAAGATCAATGTTATAATTAAGAATGAGTATAAGATGAATAACAATTAAAGATCATAATCAAGTTCAAAATTTTCCTCATTATTAGTTGAATATCAATATCAATAACAAAATCAAGATTGAAGACCAAGTTTACAAACAAAATAAAGATCGAGTTTAAGATTAAAATTAAAAAGAAGATAAAGATTAATATCATAAGATGAAGTTTGAAATCATGATAAAAATGAAGATCAACATCATAATCATGAACAAAATCAATATTAAATTAAGATTGCAAAATGATAAACATCAAATATGGATCATAATCAAGATCAACATCCTCATCATTAAACGATCAAGATAAATATAAATATTAATATCAAGATTGAAAATCAAAATTACCACAGAGATCAATCGAGTTTAAGATGAATATTAGGAGCAAGATAAAGATGAAGATTATAAGATTAAAACAGAAATCTGAGATCAAAACTGAGATCAAAATGAAGATGAAGATAATTATCCAGAATAAGATCAATGTTGTAATTAACAATGAGAATAAGATTAAAAACAATTAAAGATCATAATCGAGTTCAAAATTTTCATCATTATTAGATCAATATCAATAACAATATCAAGATTGAAGACCAAGTTTACAAACAAGATAAAAATGGAGTTTAAGATTAAGATTAGAAAGAAGATAAAGATGAATATCATAAGATGAAAATTGAAATCATGATTAAAATCAAAATCAACATCATGATCATGAACACAATCAATATTAAATTAAGATTGCAAAATGATAAACATCAAATATGGATCATAATCAAGATCAACATCCTCATCATTAAAAGATCAAGATAAATATAAATATTAATATCAAGATTGAAAATCAATATTACCACAGAGATCAAAATCGAGTTTAAGATGAATATTAGGAGCAAGATAAAGATGAAGATTATAAGATTAAAACTGAAATCTGAGATCAAAACTGATGTCAAAATGAAAATGAACATAATTATCAAGAATAAGATCAATGTTATAATTAAGAATGAGTATAAGATGAATAACAATTAAAGATCATAATCGAGTTCAAAATTTTCCTCATTATTAGTTGAATATCAATATCAATAACAAAATCAAGATTGAAGACCAAGTTTACAAACAAAATAAAAATCGAGTTTAAGATTAAAATTAAAAAAGAAGATAAAGATTAATATCATAAGATGAAGTTTGAAATCATGATAAAAATGAAGATCAACATCATAATCATGAACAAAATCAATATTAAATTAAGATTGCAAAATGATAAACATCAAATATGGATCATAATCAAGATCAACATCCGCATCATTAAAAGATCAAGATAAATATAAATATTAATATCAAGATTGAAAATCAAAATTACAACAGAGATCAATCGAGTTTAAGATGAATATTAGGAGCAAGATAAAGATGAAGATTATAAGATTAAAACAGAAATCTGAGATCAAAACTGAGATCAAAATGAAGATGATGATAATTATCGAGAATAAGATCAATGTTGTAATTAACAATGAGAATAAGATTAAAAACAATTAAAGATCATAATCGAGTTCAAAATTTTCATCATTATTAGATCAATATCAATAACAATATCAAGATTGAAGACCAAGTTTACAAACAAGATAAAAATCGAGTTTAAGATTAAGATTAGAAAGAAGATAAAGATGAATATCATAAGATGAAAATTGAAATCATGATTAAAATCAAAATCAACATCATGATCATGAACACAATCAATATTAAATTAAGATTGCAAAATGATAAACATCAAATATGGATCATAATCACGATCAACATCCTCATCATTAAAAGATCAAGATAAATATAAATATTAATATCAAGATTGAAAATCAATATTACCACAGAGATCAAAATCGAGTTTAAGATGAATATTAGGAGCAAGATAAAGATGAAGATTATAAGATTAAAACTGAAATCTGAGATCAAAACTGATGTCAAAATGAAAATGAACATAATTATTAAGAATAAGATCAATGTTATAATTAAGAATGAGTATAAGATGAATAACAATTAAAGATCATAATCGAGTTCAAAATTTTCCTCATTATTAGTTGAATATCAATATCAATAACAAAATCAAGATTGAAGACCAAGTTTACAAACAAAATAAAAATCGAGTTTAAGATTAAAATTAAAAAGAAGATAAATATTAATATCATAAGATGAAGTTTGAAATCATGATAAAAATGAAGATCAACATCATAATCATGAACAAAATCAATATTAAATTAAGATTGCAAAATGATAAACATCAAATATGGATCATAATCAAGATCAACATCCTCATCATTAAAAGATCAAGATAAATATAAATATTAATATCAAGATTGAAAATCAAAATTACCACAGAGATCAATCGAGTTTAAGATGAATATTAGGAGCAAGATAAAGATGAAGATTATAAGATTAAAACAGAAATCTGAGATCAGAACTGAGATCAAAATGAAGATGAAGATAATTATCGAGAATAAGATCAATGTTGTAATTAACAATGAGAATAAGATTAAAAACAATTAAAGATCATAATCGAGTTCAAAATTTTCATCATTATTAGATCAATATCAATAACAATATCAAGATTGAAGACCAAGTTTACAAACAAGATAAAAATCGAGTTTAAGATTAAGATTAGAAAGAAGATAAAGATGAATATCATAAGATGAAAATTGAAATCATGATTAAAATCAAAATCAACATCATGATCATGAACACAATCAATATTAAATTAAGATTGCAAAATGATAAACATCAAATATGGATCATAATCAAGATCAACATCCTCATCATTAAAAGATCAAGATAAATATAAATATTAATATCAAGATTTAAAATCATTATTACCACAGAGATCAAAATCGAGTTTAAGTTGAATATTAGGAGCAAGATAAAGATGAAGATTATAAGATTAAAACTGAAATCTGAGATCAAAACTGATATCAAAATGAAAATGAACATAATTATCAAGAATAAGATCAATGTTATAATTAAGAATGAGTATAAGATGAATAACAATTAAAGATCATAATCGAGTTCAAAATTTTCCTCATTATTAGTTGAATATCAATATCAATAACAAAATCAAGATTGAAGACCAAGTTTACAAACAAAATAAAAATCGAGTTTAAGATTAAAATTAAAAAGAAGATAAAGATTAATATCATAAGATGAAGTTTGAAATCATGATAAAAATGAAGATCAACATCATAATCATGAACAAAATCAATATTAAATTAAGATTGCAAAATGATAAACATCAAATATGGATCATAATCAAGATCAACATCCTCATCATTAAAAGATCAAGATAAATATAAATATTAATATCAAGATTGAAAATCAATATTACCACAGAGATCAAAATCGAGTTGAAGATGAATATTAGGAGCAAGATAAAGATGAAGATTATAAGATTAAAACTGAAATCTGAGATCAAAACTGATATCAAAATGAAAATGAACATAATTATCAAGAATAAGATCAATGTTATAATTAAGAATGAGTATAAGATGAATAACAATTAAAGATCATAATCAAGTTCAAAATTTTCCTCATTATTAGTTGAATATCAATATCAATAACAAAATCAAGATTGAAGACCAAGTTTACAAACAAAATAAAGATCGAGTTTAAGATTAAAATTAAAAAGAAGATAAAGATTAATATCATAAGATGAAGTTTGAAATCATGATAAAAATGAAGATCAACATCATAATCATGAACAAAATCAATATTAAATTAAGATTGCAAAATGATAAACATCAAATATGGATCATAATCAAGATCAACATCCTCATCATTAAACGATCAAGATAAATATAAATATTAATATCAAGATTGAAAATCAAAATTACCACAGAGATCAATCGAGTTTAAGATGAATATTAGGAGCAAGATAAAGATGAAGATTATAAGATTAAAACAGAAATCTGAGATCAAAACTGAGATCAAAATGAAGATGAAGATAATTATCCAGAATAAGATCAATGTTGTAATTAACAATGAGAATAAGATTAAAAACAATTAAAGATCATAATCGAGTTCAAAATTTTCATCATTATTAGATCAATATCAATAACAATATCAAGATTGAAGACCAAGTTTACAAACAAGATAAAAATGGAGTTTAAGATTAAGATTAGAAAGAAGATAAAGATGAATATCATAAGATGAAAATTGAAATCATGATTAAAATCAAAATCAACATCATGATCATGAACACAATCAATATTAAATTAAGATTGCAAAATGATAAACATCAAATATGGATCATAATCAAGATCAACATCCTCATCATTAAAAGATCAAGATAAATATAAATATTAATATCAAGATTGAAAATCAATATTACCACAGAGATCAAAATCGAGTTTAAGATGAATATTAGGAGCAAGATAAAGATGAAGATTATAAGATTAAAACTGAAATCTGAGATCAAAACTGATGTCAAAATGAAAATGAACATAATTATCAAGAATAAGATCAATGTTATAATTAAGAATGAGTATAAGATGAATAACAATTAAAGATCATAATCGAGTTCAAAATTTTCCTCATTATTAGTTGAATATCAATATCAATAACAAAATCAAGATTGAAGACCAAGTTTACAAACAAAATAAAAATCGAGTTTAAGATTAAAATTAAAAAGAAGATAAAGATTAATATCATAAGATGAAGTTTGAAATCATGATAAAAATGAAGATCAACATCATAATCATGAACAAAATCAATATTAAATTAAGATTGCAAAATGATAAACATCAAATATGGATCATAATCAAGATCAACATCCGCATCATTAAAAGATCAAGATAAATATAAATATTAATATCAAGATTGAAAATCAAAATTACAACAGAGATCAATCGAGTTTAAGATGAATATTAGGAGCAAGATAAAGATGAAGATTATAAGATTAAAACAGAAATCTGAGATCAAAACTGAGATCAAAATGAAGATGATGATAATTATCGAGAATAAGATCAATGTTGTAATTAACAATGAGAATAAGATTAAAAACAATTAAAGATCATAATCGAGTTCAAAATTTTCATCATTATTAGATCAATATCAATAACAATATCAAGATTGAAGACCAAGTTTACAAACAAGATAAAAATCGAGTTTAAGATTAAGATTAGAAAGAAGATAAAGATGAATATCATAAGATGAAAATTGAAATCATGATTAAAATCAAAATCAACATCATGATCATGAACACAATCAATATTAAATTAAGATTGCAAAATGATAAACATCAAATATGGATCATAATCAAGATCAACATCCTCATCATTAAAAGATCAAGATAAATATAAATATTAATATCAAGATTGAAAATCAATATTACCACAGAGATCAAAATCGAGTTTAAGATGAATATTAGGAGCAAGATAAAGATGAAGATTATAAGATTAAAACTGAAATCTGAGATCAAAACTGATGTCAAAATGAAAATGAACATAATTATCAAGAATAAGATCAATGTTATAATTAAGAATGAGTATAAGATGAATAACAATTAAAGATCATAATCGAGTTCAAAATTTTCCTCATTATTAGTTGAATATCAATATCAATAACAAAATCAAGATTGAAGACCAAGTTTACAAACAAAATAAAGATCGAGTTTAAGATTAAAATTAAAAAGAAGATAAAGATTAATATCATAAGATGAAGTTTGAAATCATGATAAAAATGAAGATCAACATCATAATCATGAACAAAATCAATATTAAATTAAGATTGCAAAATGATAAACATCAAATATGGATCATAATCAAGATCAACATCCTCATCATTAAAAGATCAAGATAAATATAAATATTAATATCAAGATTTAAAATCAATATTACCACAGAGATCAATCGAGTTTAAGATGAATATTAGGAGCAAGATAAAGATGAAGATTATAAGATTAAAACAGAAATCTGAGATCAAAACTGAGATCAAAATGAAGATGAAGATAATTATCCAGAATAAGATCAATGTTGTAATTAACAATGAGAATAAGATTAAAAACAATTAAAGATCATAATCGAGTTCAAAATTTTCATCATTATTAGATCAATATCAATAACAATATCAAGATTGAAGACCAAGTTTACAAACAAGATAAAAATGGAGTTTAAGATTAAGATTAGAAAGAAGATAAAGATGAATATCATAAGATGAAAATTGAAATCATGATTAAAATCAAAATCAACATCATGATCATGAACACAATCAATATTAAATTAAGATTGCAAAATGATAAACATCAAATATGGATCATAATCAAGATCAACATCCTCATCATTAAAAGATCAAGATAAATATAAATATTAATATCAAGATTGAAAATCAATATTACCACAGAGATCAAAATCGAGTTTAAGATGAATATTAGGAGCAAGATAAAGATGAAGATTATAAGATTAAAACTGAAATCTGAGATCAAAACTGATGTCAAAATGAAAATGAACATAATTATCAAGAATAAGATCAATGTTATAATTAAGAATGAGTATAAGATGAATAACAATTAAAGATCATAATCGAGTTCAAAATTTTCCTCATTATTAATTGAATATCAATATCAATAACAAAATCAAGATTGAAGACCAAGTTTACAAACAAAATAAAAATCGAGTTTAAGATTAAAATTAAAAAAGAAGATAAAGATTAATATCATAAGATGAAGTTTGAAATCATGATAAAAATGAAGATCAACATCATAATCATGAACAAAATCAATATTAAATTAAGATTGCAAAATGATAAACATCAAATATGGATCATAATCAAGATCAACATCCGCATCATTAAAAGATCAAGATAAATATAAATATTAATATCAAGATTGAAAATCAAAATTACAACAGAGATCAATCGAGTTTAAGATGAATATTAGGAGCAAGATAAAGATGAAGATTATAAGATTAAAACAGAAATCTGAGATCAAAACTGAGATCAAAATGAAGATGATGATAATTATCGAGAATAAGATCAATGTTGTAATTAACAATGAGAATAAGATTAAAAACAATTAAAGATCATAATCGAGTTCAAAATTTTCATCATTATTAGATCAATATCAATAACAATATCAAGATTGAAGACCAAGTTTACAAACAAGATAAAAATCGAGTTTAAGATTAAGATTAGAAAGAAGATAAAGATGAATATCATAAGATGAAAATTGAAATCATGATTAAAATCAAAATCAACATCATGATCATGAACACAATCATTATTAAATTAAGATTGAAAAATGATAAACATCAAATATGGATCATAATCACGATCAACATCCTCATCATTAAAAGATCAAGATAAATATAAATATTAATATCAAGATTGAAAATCAATATTACCACAGAGATCAAAATCGAGTTTAAGATGAATATTAGGAGCAAGATAAAGATGAAGATTATAAGATTAAAACTGAAATCTGAGATCAAAACTGATGTCAAAATGAAAATGAACATAATTATTAAGAATAAGATCAATGTTATAATTAAGAATGAGTATAAGATGAATAACAATTAAAGATCATAATCGAGTTCAAAATTTTCCTCATTATTAGTTGAATATCAATATCAATAACAAAATCAAGATTGAAGACCAAGTTTACAAACAAAATAAAAATCGAGTTTAAGATTAAAATTAAAAAGAAGATAAATATTAATATCATAAGATGAAGTTTGAAATCATGATAAAAATGAAGATCAACATCATAATCATGAACAAAATCAATATTAAATTAAGATTGCAAAATGATAAACATCAAATATGGATCATAATCAAGATCAACATCCTCATCATTAAAAGATCAAGATAAATATAAATATTAATATCAAGATTGAAAATCAAAATTACCACAGAGATCAATCGAGTTTAAGATGAATATTAGGAGCAAGATAAAGATGAAGATTATAAGATTAAAACAGAAATCTGAGATCAGAACTGAGATCAAAATGAAGATGAAGATAATTATCGAGAATAAGATCAATGTTGTAATTAACAATGAGAATAAGATTAAAAACAATTAAAGATCATAATCGAGTTCAAAATTTTCATCATTATTAGATCAATATCAATAACAATATCAAGATTGAAGACCAAGTTTACAAACAAGATAAAAATCGAGTTTAAGATTAAGATTAGAAAGAAGATAAAGATGAATATCATAAGATGAAAATTGAAATCATGATTAAAATCAAAATCAACATCATGATCATGAACACAATCAATATTAAATTAAGATTGCAAAATGATAAACATCAAATATGGATCATAATCAAGATCAACATCCTCATCATTAAAAGATCAAGATAAATATAAATATTAATATCAAGATTTAAAATCATTATTACCACAGAGATCAAAATCGAGTTTAAGTTGAATATTAGGAGCAAGATAAAGATGAAGATTATAAGATTAAAACTGAAATCTGAGATCAAAACTGATATCAAAATGAAAATGAACATAATTATCAAGAATAAGATCAATGTTATAATTAAGAATGAGTATAAGATGAATAACAATTAAAGATCATAATCGAGTTCAAAATTTTCCTCATTATTAGTTGAATATCAATATCAATAACAAAATCAAGATTGAAGACCAAGTTTACAAACAAAATAAAAATCGAGTTTAAGATTAAAATTAAAAAGAAGATAAAGATTAATATCATAAGATGAAGTTTGAAATCATGATAAAAATGAAGATCAACATCATAATCATGAACAAAATCAATATTAAATTAAGATTGCAAAATGATAAACATCAAATATGGATCATAATCAAGATCAACATCCTCATCATTAAAAGATCAAGATAAATATAAATATTAATATCAAGATTGAAAATCAATATTACCACAGAGATCAAAATCGAGTTGAAGATGAATATTAGGAGCAAGATAAAGATGAAGATTATAAGATTAAAACTGAAATCTGAGATCAAAACTGATATCAAAATGAAAATGAACATAATTATCAAGAATAAGATCAATGTTATAATTAAGAATGAGTATAAGATGAATAACAATTAAAGATCATAATCAAGTTCAAAATTTTCCTCATTATTAGTTGAATATCAATATCAATAACAAAATCAAGATTGAAGACCAAGTTTACAAACAAAATAAAGATCGAGTTTAAGATTAAAATTAAAAAGAAGATAAAGATTAATATCATAAGATGAAGTTTGAAATCATGATAAAAATGAAGATCAACATCATAATCATGAACAAAATCAATATTAAATTAAGATTGCAAAATGATAAACATCAAATATGGATCATAATCAAGATCAACATCCTCATCATTAAACGATCAAGATAAATATAAATATTAATATCAAGATTGAAAATCAAAATTACCACAGAGATCAATCGAGTTTAAGATGAATATTAGGAGCAAGATAAAGATGAAGATTATAAGATTAAAACAGAAATCTGAGATCAAAACTGAGATCAAAATGAAGATGAAGATAATTATCCAGAATAAGATCAATGTTGTAATTAACAATGAGAATAAGATTAAAAACAATTAAAGATCATAATCGAGTTCAAAATTTTCATCATTATTAGATCAATATCAATAACAATATCAAGATTGAAGACCAAGTTTACAAACAAGATAAAAATGCAGTTTAAGATTAAGATTAGAAAGAAGATAAAGATGAATATCATAAGATGAAAATTGAAATCATGATTAAAATCAAAATCAACATCATGATCATGAACACAATCAATATTAAATTAAGATTGCAAAATGATAAACATCAAATATGGATCATAATCAAGATCAACATCCTCATCATTAAAAGATCAAGATAAATATAAATATTAATATCAAGATTGAAAATCAATATTACCACAGAGATCAAAATCGAGTTTAAGATGAATATTAGGAGCAAGATAAAGATGAAGATTATAAGATTAAAACTGAAATCTGAGATCAAAACTGATGTCAAAATGAAAATGAACATAATTATCAAGAATAAGATCAATGTTATAATTAAGAATGAGTATAAGATGAATAACAATTAAAGATCATAATCGAGTTCAAAATTTTCCTCATTATTAGTTGAATATCAATATCAATAACAAAATCAAGATTGAAGACCAAGTTTACAAACAAAATAAAAATCGAGTTTAAGATTAAAATTAAAAAGAAGATAAAGATTAATATCATAAGATGAAGTTTGAAATCATGATAAAAATGAAGATCAACATCATAATCATGAACAAAATCAATATTAAATTAAGATTGCAAAATGATAAACATCAAATATGGATCATAATCAAGATCAACATCCGCATCATTAAAAGATCAAGATAAATATAAATATTAATATCAAGATTGAAAATCAAAATTACAACAGAGATCAATCGAGTTTAAGATGAATATTAGGAGCAAGATAAAGATGAAGATTATAAGATTAAAACAGAAATCTGAGATCAAAACTGAGATCAAAATGAAGATGATGATAATTATCGAGAATAAGATCAATGTTGTAATTAACAATGAGAATAAGATTAAAAACAATTAAAGATCATAATCGAGTTCAAAATTTTCATCATTATTAGATCAATATCAATAACAATATCAAGATTGAAGACCAAGTTTACAAACAAGATAAAAATCGAGTTTAAGATTAAGATTAGAAAGAAGATAAAGATGAATATCATAAGATGAAAATTGAAATCATGATTAAAATCAAAATCAACATCATGATCATGAACACAATCAATATTAAATTAAGATTGAAAAATGATAAACATCAAATATAGATCATAATCACGATCAACATCCACATCATTAAAAGATCAAGATAAATATAAATATTAATATCAAGATTGAAAATCAATATTACCACAGAGATCAAAATCGAGTTTAAGATGAATATTAGGAGCAAGATAAAGATGAAGATTATAAGTTTAAAACTGAAATCTGAGATCAAAACTGATGTCAAAATGAAAATGAACATAATTATTAAGAATAAGATCAATGTTATAATTAAGAATGAGTATAAGATGAATAACAATTAAAGATCATAATCGAGTTCAAAATTTTCCTCATTATTAGTTGAATATCAATATCAATAACAAAATCAAGATTGAAGACCAAGTTTACAAACAAAATAAAAATCGAGTTTAAGATTAAAATTAAAAAGAAGATAAATATTAATATCATAAGATGAAGTTTGAAATCATGATAAAAATGAAGATCAACATCATAATCATGAACAAAATCAATATTAAATTAAGATTGCAAAATGATAAACATCAAATATGGATCATAATCAAGATCAACATCCTCATCATTAAAAGATCAAGATAAATATAAATATTAATATCAAGATTGAAAATCAAAATTACCACAGAGATCAATCGAGTTTAAGATGAATATTAGGAGCAAGATAAAGATGAAGATTATAAGATTAAAACAGAAATCTGAGATCAGAACTGAGATCAAAATGAAGATGAAGATAATTATCGAGAATAAGATCAATGTTGTAATTAACAATGAGAATAAGATTAAAAACAATTAAAGATCATAATCGAGTTCAAAATTTTCATCATTATTAGATCAATATCAATAACAATATCAAGATTGAAGACCAAGTTTACAAACAAGATAAAAATCGAGTTTAAGATTAAGATTAGAAAGAAGATAAAGATGAATATCATAAGATGAAAATTGAAATCATGATTAAAATCAAAATCAACATCATGATCATGAACACAATCAATATTAAATTAAGATTGCAAAATGATAAACATCAAATATGGATCATAATCAAGATCAACATCCTCATCATTAAAAGATCAAGATAAATATAAATATTAATATCAAGATTTAAAATCATTATTACCACAGAGATCAAAATCGAGTTTAAGTTGAATATTAGGAGCAAGATAAAGATGAAGATTATAAGATTAAAACTGAAATCTGAGATCAAAACTGATATCAAAATGAAAATGAACATAATTATCAAGAATAAGATCAATGTTATAATTAAGAATGAGTATAAGATGAATAACAATTAAAGATCATAATCGAGTTCAAAATTTTCCTCATTATTAGTTGAATATCAATATCAAAAACAAAATCAAGATTGAAGACCAAGTTTACAAACAAAATAAAAATCGAGTTTAAGATTAAAATTAAAAAGAAGATAAAGATTAATATCATAAGATGAAGTTTGAAATCATGATAAAAATGAAGATCAACATCATAATCATGAACAAAATCAATATTAAATTAAGATTGCAAAATGATAAACATCAAATATGGATCATAATCAAGATCAACATCCTCATCATTAAAAGATCAAGATAAATATAAATATTAATATCAAGATTGAAAATCAATATTACCACAGAGATCAAAATCGAGTTGAAGATGAATATTAGGAGCAAGATAAAGATGAAGATTATAAGATTAAAACTGAAATCTGAGATCAAAACTGATATCAAAATGAAAATGAACATAATTATCAAGAATAAGATCAATGTTATAATTAAGAATGAGTATAAGATGAATAACAATTAAAGATCATAATCAAGTTCAAAATTTTCCTCATTATTAGTTGAATATCAATATCAATAACAAAATCAAGATTGAAGACCAAGTTTACAAACAAAATAAAGATCGAGTTTAAGATTAAAATTAAAAAGAAGATAAAGATTAATATCATAAGATGAAGTTTGAAATCATGATAAAAATGAAGATCAACATCATAATCATGAACAAAATCAATATTAAATTAAGATTGCAAAATGATAAACATCAAATATGGATCATAATCAAGATCAACATCCTCATCATTAAACGATCAAGATAAATATAAATATTAATATCAAGATTGAAAATCAAAATTACCACAGAGATCAATCGAGTTTAAGATGAATATTAGGAGCAAGATAAAGATGAAGATTATAAGATTAAAACAGAAATCTGAGATCAAAACTGAGATCAAAATGAAGATGAAGATAATTATCCAGAATAAGATCAATGTTGTAATTAACAATGAGAATAAGATTAAAAACAATTAAAGATCATAATCGAGTTCAAAATTTTCATCATTATTAGATCAATATCAATAACAATATCAAGATTGAAGACCAAGTTTACAAACAAGATAAAAATGGAGTTTAAGATTAAGATTAGAAAGAAGATAAAGATGAATATCATAAGATGAAAATTGAAATCATGATTAAAATCAAAATCAACATCATGATCATGAACACAATCAATATTAAATTAAGATTGCAAAATGATAAACATCAAATATGGATCATAATCAAGATCAACATCCTCATCATTAAAAGATCAAGATAAATATAAATATTAATATCAAGATTGAAAATCAATATTACCACAGAGATCAAAATCGAGTTTAAGATGAATATTAGGAGCAAGATAAAGATGAAGATTATAAGATTAAAACTGAAATCTGAGATCAAAACTGATGTCAAAATGAAAATGAACATAATTATCAAGAATAAGATCAATGTTATAATTAAGAATGAGTATAAGATGAATAACAATTAAAGATCATAATCGAGTTCAAAATTTTCCTCATTATTAGTTGAATATCAATATCAATAACAAAATCAAGATTGAAGACCAAGTTTACAAACAAAATAAAAATCGAGTTTAAGATTAAAATTAAAAAGAAGATAAAGATTAATATCATAAGATGAAGTTTGAAATCATGATAAAAATGAAGATCAACATCATAATCATGAACAAAATCAATATTAAATTAAGATTGCAAAATGATAAACATCAAATATGGATCATAATCAAGATCAACATCCGCATCATTAAAAGATCAAGATAAATATAAATATTAATATCAAGATTGAAAATCAAAATTACAACAGAGATCAATCGAGTTTAAGATGAATATTAGGAGCAAGATAAAGATGAAGATTATAAGATTAAAACAGAAATCTGAGATCAAAACTGAGATCAAAATGAAGATGATGATAATTATCGAGAATAAGATCAATGTTGTAATTAACAATGAGAATAAGATTAAAAACAATTAAAGATCATAATCGAGTTCAAAATTTTCATCATTATTAGATCAATATCAATAACAATATCAAGATTGAAGACCAAGTTTACAAACAAGATAAAAATCGAGTTTAAGATTAAGATTAGAAAGAAGATAAAGATGAATATCATAAGATGAAAATTGAAATCATGATTAAAATCAAAATCAACATCATGATCATGAACACAATCAATATTAAATTAAGATTGAAAAATGATAAACATCAAATATAGATCATAATCACGATCAACATCCACATCATTAAAAGATCAAGATAAATATAAATATTAATATCAAGATTGAAAATCAATATTACCACAGAGATCAAAATCGAGTTTAAGATGAATATTAGGAGCAAGATAAAGATGAAGATTATAAGTTTAAAACTGAAATCTGAGATCAAAACTGATGTCAAAATGAAAATGAACATAATTATTAAGAATAAGATCAATGTTATAATTAAGAATGAGTATAAGATGAATAACAATTAAAGATCATAATCGAGTTCAAAATTTTCCTCATTATTAGTTGAATATCAATATCAATAACAAAATCAAGATTGAAGACCAAGTTTACAAACAAAATAAAAATCGAGTTTAAGATTAAAATTAAAAAGAAGATAAATATTAATATCATAAGATGAAGTTTGAAATCATGATAAAAATGAAGATCAACATCATAATCATGAACAAAATCAATATTAAATTAAGATTGCAAAATGATAAACATCAAATATGGATCATAATCAAGATCAACATCCTCATCATTAAAAGATCAAGATAAATATAAATATTAATATCAAGATTGAAAATCAAAATTACCACAGAGATCAATCGAGTTTAAGATGAATATTAGGAGCAAGATAAAGATGAAGATTATAAGATTAAAACAGAAATCTGAGATCAAAACTGAGATCAAAATGAAGATGAAGATAATTATCGAGAATAAGATCAATGTTGTAATTAACAATGAGAATAAGATTAAAAACAATTAAAGATCATAATCGAGTTCAAAATTTTCATCATTATTAGATCAATATCAATAACAATATCAAGATTGAAGACCAAGTTTACAAACAAGATAAAAATCGAGTTTAAGATTAAGATTAGAAAGAAGATAAAGATGAATATCATAAGATGAAAATTGAAATCATGATTAAAATCAAAATCAACATCATGATCATGAACACAATCAATATTAAATTAAGATTGCAAAATGATAAACATCAAATATGGATCATAATCAAGATCAACATCCTCATCATTAAAAGATCAAGATAAATATAAATATTAATATCAAGATTTAAAATCATTATTACCACAGAGATCAAAATCGAGTTTAAGTTGAATATTAGGAGCAAGATAAAGATGAAGATTATAAGATTAAAACTGAAATCTGAGATCAAAACTGATATCAAAATGAAAATGAACATAATTATCAAGAATAAGATCAATGTTATAATTAAGAATGAGTATAAGATGAATAACAATTAAAGATCATAATCGAGTTCAAAATTTTCCTCATTATTAGTTGAATATCAATATCAAAAACAAAATCAAGATTGAAGACCAAGTTTACAAACAAAATAAAAATCGAGTTTAAGATTAAAATTAAAAAGAAGATAAAGATTAATATCATAAGATGAAGTTTGAAATCATGATAAAAATGAAGATCAACATCATAATCATGAACAAAATCAATATTAAATTAAGATTGCAAAATGATAAACATCAAATATGGATCATAATCAAGATCAACATCCTCATCATTAAAAGATCAAGATAAATATAAATATTAATATCAAGATTGAAAATCAATATTACCACAGAGATCAAAATCGAGTTGAAGATGAATATTAGGAGCAAGATAAAGATGAAGATTATAAGATTAAAACTGAAATCTGAGATCAAAACTGATATCAAAATGAAAATGAACATAATTATCAAGAATAAGATCAATGTTATAATTAAGAATGAGTATAAGATGAATAACAATTAAAGATCATAATCAAGTTCAAAATTTTCCTCATTATTAGTTGAATATCAATATCAATAACAAAATCAAGATTGAAGACCAAGTTTACAAACAAAATAAAGATCGAGTTTAAGATTAAAATTAAAAAGAAGATAAAGATTAATATCATAAGATGAAGTTTGAAATCATGATAAAAATGAAGATCAACATCATAATCATGAACAAAATCAATATTAAATTAAGATTGCAAAATGATAAACATCAAATATGGATCATAATCAAGATCAACATCCTCATCATTAAACGATCAAGATAAATATAAATATTAATATCAAGATTGAAAATCAAAATTACCACAGAGATCAATCGAGTTTAAGATGAATATTAGGAGCAAGATAAAGATGAAGATTATAAGATTAAAACAGAAATCTGAGATCAAAACTGAGATCAAAATGAAGATGAAGATAATTATCCAGAATAAGATCAATGTTGTAATTAACAATGAGAATAAGATTAAAAACAATTAAAGATCATAATCGAGTTCAAAATTTTCATCATTATTAGATCAATATCAATAACAATATCAAGATTGAAGACCAAGTTTACAAACAAGATAAAAATGGAGTTTAAGATTAAGATTAGAAAGAAGATAAAGATGAATATCATAAGATGAAAATTGAAATCATGATTAAAATCAAAATCAACATCATGATCATGAACACAATCAATATTAAATTAAGATTGCAAAATGATAAACATCAAATATGGATCATAATCAAGATCAACATCCTCATCATTAAAAGATCAAGATAAATATAAATATTAATATCAAGATTGAAAATCAATATTACCACAGAGATCAAAATCGAGTTTAAGATGAATATTAGGAGCAAGATAAAGATGAAGATTATAAGATTAAAACTTAAATCTGAGATCAAAACTGATGTCAAAATGAAAATGAACATAATTATCAAGAATAAGATCAATGTTATAATTAAGAATGAGTATAAGATGAATAACAATTAAAGATCATAATCGAGTTCAAAATTTTCCTCATTATTAGTTGAATATCAATATCAATAACAAAATCAAGATTGAAGACCAAGTTTACAAACAAAATAAAAATCGAGTTTAAGATTAAAATTAAAAAGAAGATAAAGATTAATATCATAAGATGAAGTTTGAAATCATGATAAAAATGAAGATCAACATCATAATCATGAACAAAATCAATATTAAATTAAGATTGCAAAATGATAAACATCAAATATGGATCATAATCAAGATCAACATCCGCATCATTAAAAGATCAAGATAAATATAAATATTAATATCAAGATTGAAAATCAAAATTACAACAGAGATCAATCGAGTTTAAGATGAATATTAGGAGCAAGATAAAGATGAAGATTATAAGATTAAAACAGAAATCTGAGATCAAAACTGAGATCAAAATGAAGATGATGATAATTATCGAGAATAAGATCAATGTTGTAATTAACAATGAGAATAAGATTAAAAAAAATTAAAGATCATAATCGAGTTCAAAATTTTCATCATTATTAGATCAATATCAATAACAATATCAAGATTGAAGACCAAGTTTACAAACAAGATAAAAATCGAGTTTAAGATTAAGATTAGAAAGAAGATAAAGATGAATATCATAAGATGAAAATTGAAATCATGATTAAAATCAAAATCAACATCATGATCATGAACACAATCAATATTAAATTAAGATTGAAAAATGATAAACATCAAATATAGATCATAATCACGATCAACATCCACATCATTAAAAGATCAAGATAAATATAAATATTAATATCAAGATTGAAAATCAATATTACCACAGAGATCAAAATCGAGTTTAAGATGAATATTAGGAGCAAGATAAAGATGAAGATTATAAGTTTAAAACTGAAATCTGAGATCAAAACTGATGTCAAAATGAAAATGAACATAATTATTAAGAATAAGATCAATGTTATAATTAAGAATGAGTATAAGATGAATAACAATTAAAGATCATAATCGAGTTCAAAATTTTCCTCATTATTAGTTGAATATCAATATCAATAACAAAATCAAGATTGAAGACCAAGTTTACAAACAAAATAAAAATCGAGTTTAAGATTAAAATTAAAAAGAAGATAAATATTAATATCATAAGATGAAGTTTGAAATCATGATAAAAATGAAGATCAACATCATAATCATGAACAAAATCAATATTAAATTAAGATTGCAAAATGATAAACATCAAATATGGATCATAATCAAGATCAACATCCTCATCATTAAAAGATCAAGATAAATATAAATATTAATATCAAGATTGAAAATCAAAATTACCACAGAGATCAATCGAGTTTAAGATGAATATTAGGAGCAAGATAAAGATGAAGATTATAAGATTAAAACAGAAATCTGAGATCAGAACTGAGATCAAAATGAAGATGAAGATAATTATCGAGAATAAGATCAATGTTGTAATTAACAATGAGAATAAGATTAAAAACAATTAAAGATCATAATCGAGTTCAAAATTTTCATCATTATTAGATCAATATCAATAACAATATCAAGATTGAAGACCAAGTTTACAAACAAGATAAAAATCGAGTTTAAGATTAAGATTAGAAAGAAGATAAAGATGAATATCATAAGATGAAAATTGAAATCATGATTAAAATCAAAATCAACATCATGATCATGAACACAATCAATATTAAATTAAGATTGCAAAATGATAAACATCAAATATGGATCATAATCAAGATCAACATCCTCATCATTAAAAGATCAAGATAAATATAAATATTAATATCAAGATTTAAAATCATTATTACCACAGAGATCAAAATCGAGTTTAAGTTGAATATTAGGAGCAAGATAAAGATGAAGATTATAAGATTAAAACTGAAATCTGAGATCAAAACTGATATCAAAATGAAAATGAACATAATTATCAAGAATAAGATCAATGTTATAATTAAGAATGAGTATAAGATGAATAACAATTAAAGATCATAATCGAGTTCAAAATTTTCCTCATTATTAGTTGAATATCAATATCAATAACAAAATCAAGATTGAAGACCAAGTTTACAAACAAAATAAAGATCGAGTTTAAGATTAAAATTAAAAAGAAGATAAAGATTAATATCATAAGATGAAGTTTGAAATCATGATAAAAATGAAGATCAACATCATAATCATGAACAAAATCAATATTAAATTAAGATTGCAAAATGATAAACAACAAATATGGATCATAATCAAGATCAACATCCTCATCATTAAAAGATCAAGATAAATATAAATATTAATATCAAGATTGAAAATCAAAATTACCACAGAGATCAATCGAGTTTAAGATGAATATTAGGAGCAAGATAAAGATGAAGATTATAAGATTAAAACAGAAATCTGAGATCAGAACTGAGATCAAAATGAAGATGAAGATAATTATCAAGAATAAGATCAATGTTGTAATTAACAATGAGAATAAGATTAAAAACAATTAAAGATCATAATCGAGTTCAAAATTTTCATCATTATTAGATCAATATCAATAACAATATCAAGATTGAAGACCAAGTTTACAAACAAGATAAAAATAGAGTTTAAGATTAAGATTAGAAAGAAGATAAAGATGAATATCATAAGATGAAAATTGAAATTATGATTAAAATCAAAATCAAGATCATGATCATGAACACAATCAATATTAAATTAAGATTGCAAAATGATAAACATCAAATATGGATCATAATCAAGATCAACATCCTCATCATTAAAAGATCAAGATAAATATAAATATTAATATCAAGATTGAAAATCAATATTACCACAGAGATCAAAATCGAGTTTAAGATGAATATTAGGAGCAAGATAAAGATGAAGATTATAAGATTAAAACGGAAATCTGAGATCAAAACTGATATCAAAATGAAAATGAACATAATTATCAAGAATAAGATCAATGTTATAATTAAGAATGAGTATAAGATGAATAACAATTAAAGATCATAATCGAGTTCAAAATTTTCCTCATTATTAGTTGAATATCAATATCAATAACAAAATCAAGATTGAAGACCAAGTTTACAAACAAAATAAAAATTGAGTTTAAAATTAAAATTAAAAAGAAGATAAAGATTAATATCATAAGATGAAGTTTGAAATCAAGATAATAATGAAGATCAACATCATAATCATGAACAAAATCAATATTAAATTAAGATTGCAAAATGATAAACATCAAATATGGATCATAATCAAGATCAACATCATCATCATTAAAAGATCAAGATAAATATAAATATAAATATCAAGATTGAAAATCAAAATTACCACAGAGATCAATCGAGTTTATGATGAATATTAGGAGCAAGATAAAGATGAAGATTATAAGATTAAAACAGAAATCTGAGATCAAAACTGAGATTAAAATGAATAACAATTTAATTATCGAGAATAAGATCAATGTTGTAATTAACAATGAGAATAAGATTAAAAACAATTAAAGATCATAATCGAGTTCAAAATTTTCATCATTATTAGATCAATATCAATAACAATATCAAGATTGAAGACCAAGTTTACAAACAAGATAAAAATCGAGTTTAAGATTAAGATTAGAAAGAAGATAAAGATGAATATCATAAGATGAAAATTGAAATCATGATTAAAATCAAAATCAACATCATGATCATGAACACAATCAATATTAAATTAAGATTGCAAAATGATAAACATCAAATATGGATCATAATCAAGATCAACATCCTCATCATTAAAAGATCAAGATAAATATAAATATTAACATCAAGATTTAAAATCAATATTACCACAGAGATCAAAATCGAGTTTAAGATGAATATTAGGAGCAAGATAAAGATGAAGATTATAAGATTAAAACTGAAATCTGAGATCAAAACTGATATCAAAATGAAAATGAACATAATTATCAAGAATAAGATCAATGTTATAATTAAGAATGAGTATAAGATGAATAACAATTAAAGATCAAAATCGAGTTCAAAATTTTCCTCATTATTAGTTGAATATCAATATCAATAACAAAATCAAGATTGAAGACCAAGTTTACAAACAAAATAAAAATCGAGTTTAAGATTAAAATTAAAAAGAAGATAAAGATTAATATCATAAGATGAAGTTTGAAATCATGATAAAAATGAAGATCAACATCATAATCATGAACAAAATCAATATTAAATTAAGATTGTAAAATGATAAACATCAAATATGGGTCATAATCAAGATCAACATCCTCATCATTAAAAGATCAAGATAAATATAAATATTAATATCAAGATTGAAAATCAAAATTACCACAGAGATCAATCGAGTTTAAGATGAATATTAGGAGCAAGATAAAGATGAAGATTATAAGATTAAAACAGAAATCTGAGATCAAAACTGAGATCAAAATGAAGATGAAGAAAATTATCGAGAATAAGATCAATGTTGTAATTAACAATGAGAATAAGATTAAAAACAATTAAAGATCATAATCGAGTTCAAAATTTTCATCATTATTAGATCAATATCAATAACAATATCAAGATTGAAGACCAAGTTTACAAACAAGATAAAAATCGAGTTTAAGATTAAGATTAGAAAGAAGATAAAGATGAATATCATAAGATGAAAATTGAAATCATGATTAAAATCAAAATCAACATCATGATCATGAACACAATCAATATTAAATTAAGATTGCAAAATGATAAACATCAAATATGGATCATAATCAAGATCAACATCCTCATCATTAAAAGATCAAGATAAATATAAATATTAATATCAAGATTGAAAATCAATATTACCACAGAGATCAAAATCGAGTTTAAGATGAATATTAGGAGCAAGATAAAGATGAAGATTATAAGATTAAAACTGAAATCTGAGATCAAAACTGATATCAAAATGAAAATGAACATAATTATCAAGAATAAGATCAATGTTATAATTAAGAATGAGTATAAGATGAATAACAATTAAAGATCATAATCGAGTTCAAAATTTTCCTCATTATTAGTTGAATATCAATATCAATAACAAAATCAAGATTGAAGACCAAGTTTACAAACAAAATAAAAATCGAGTTTAAGATTAAAATTAAAAAGAAGATAAAGATTAATATCATAAGATGAAGTTTGAAATCATGATAAAAATGAATATCAACATCATAATCATGAACAAAATCAATATTAAATTAAGATTGCAAAATGATAAACATCAAATATGGATCATAATCAAGATCAACATCCTCATCATTAAAAGATCAAGATAAATATAAATATTAATATCAAGATTGAAAATCAATATTACCACAGAGATCAAAATCGAGTTTAAGATGAATATTAGGAGCAAGATAAAGATGAAGATTATAAGATTAAAACTGAAATCTGAGATCAAAACTGATATCAAAATGAAAATGAACATAATTATCAAGAATAAGATCAATGTTATAATTAAGAATGAGTATAAGATGAATAACAATTAAAGATCATAATCGAGTTCAAAATTTTGCTCATTATTAGTTGAATATCAATATCAATAACAAAATCAAGATTGAAGACCAAGTTTACAAACAAAATAAAAATCGAGTTTAAGATTAAAATTAAAAAGAAGATAAAGATTAATATCATAAGATGAAGTTTGAAATCATGATAAAAATGAAGATCAACATCATAATCATGAACAAAATCAATATTAAATTAAGATTGCAAAATGATAAACATCAAATATGGATCATAATCAAGATCAACATCCTCATCATTAAAAGATCAAGATAAATATAAATATTAATATCAAGATTGAAAATCAATATTACCACAGAGATCAAAATCGAGTTTAAGATGAATATTAGGAGCAAGATAAAGATGAAGATTATAAGATTAAAACTGAAATCTGAGATCAAAACTGAGATCAAAATGAAAATGAACATAATTATCAAGAATAAGATCAATGTTATAATTAACAATGAGAATAAGATTAAAAACAATTAAAGATCATAATCGAGTTCAAAATTTTCATCATTATTAGATCAATATCAATATCAATAACAATATCAAGATTGAAGACCAAGTTTACAAACAAGATAAAAATCGAGTTTAAGATTAAGATTAGAAAGAAGATAAAGATGAATATCATAAGATGAAAATTGAAATTATGATTAAAATCAAAATCAACATCATGATCATGAACACAATCAATATTAAATTAAGATTGCAAAATGATAAACATCAAATATGGATCATAATCAAGATCAACATCCTCATCATTAAAAGATCAAGATAAATATAAATATTAATATCAAGATTGAAAATCAATATTACCACAGAGATCAAAATCGAGTTTAAGATGAATATTAGGAGCAAGATAAAGATGAAGATTATAAGATTAAAACTGAAATCTGAGATCAAAACTGATATCAAAATGAAAATGAACATAATTATCAAGAATAAGATCAATGTTATAATTAAGAATGAGTATAAGATGAATAACAATTAAAGATCATAATCGAGTTCAAAATTTTCCTCATTATTAGTTGAATATCAATATCAATAACAAAATCAAGATTGAAGACCAAGTTTACAAAGAAAATAAAAATCGAGTTTAAGATTAAAATTAAAAAGAAGATAAAGATTAATATCATAAGATGAAGTTTGAAATCATGATAAAAATGAAGATCAACATCATAATCATGAACAAAATCAATATTAAATTAAGATTGCAAAATGATAAACATCAAATATGGATCATAATCAAGATCAACATCCTCATCATTAAAAGATCAAGATAAATATAAATATTAATATCAAGATTGAAAATCAAAATTACCACAGAGATCAAAATCGAGTTTAAGATGAATATTAGGAGCAAGATAAAGATGAAGATTATAAGATTAAAACAGAAATCTGAGATCAAAACTGAGATCAAAATGAAGATGAAGAAAATTATCGAGAATAAGATCAATGTTGTAATTAACAATGAGAATAAGATTAAAAACAATTAAAGATCATAATCGAGTTCAAAATTTTCATCATTATTAGATCAATATCAATAACAATATCAAGATTGAAGACCAAGTTTACAAACAAGATAAAAATTGAGTTTAAGATTAAGATTAGAAAGAAGATAAAGATGAATATCATAAGATGAAAATTGAAATCATGATTAAAATCAAAATCAACATCATGATCATGAACACAATCAATATTAAATTAAGATTGCAAAATGATAAACATCAAATATGGATCATAATCAAGATCAACATCCTCATCATTAAAATATCAAGATAAATATAAATATTAATATCAAGATTGAAAATCAATATTACCACAGAGATCAAAATCGAGTTTAAGATGAATATTAGGAGCAAGATAAAGATGAAGATTATAAGATTAAAACTGAAATCTGAGATCAAAACTGATATCAAAATGAAAATGAACATAATTATCAAGAATAAGATCAATGTTATAATTAAGAATGAGTATAAGATGAATAACAATTAAAGATCATAATCGAGTTCAAAATTTTCCTCATTATTAGTTGAATATCAATATCAATAACAAAATCAAGATTGAAGACCAAGTTTACAAACAAAATAAAAATCGAGTTTAAGATTAAAATTAAAAAGATGATAAAGATTAATATCATAAGATGAAGTTTGAAATCATGATAAAAATGAAGATCAACATCATAATCATGAACAAAATCAATATTAAATTAAGATTGCAAAATGATAAACATCAAATATGGATCATATTCAAGATCAACATCCTCATCATTAAAAGATCAAGATAAATATAAATATTAATATCAAGATTGAAAATCAAAATTACCACAGAGATCAATCGAGTTTAAGATGAATATTAGGAGCAAGAAAAAGATGAAGATTATAAGATTAAAACAGAAATCTGAGATCAAAACTGAGATCAAAATGAAGATGAAGATAATTATGGAGAATAAGATCAATGTTGTAATTAACAATGAGAATAAGATTAAAAACAATTAAAGATCATAATCGAGTTCAAAATTTTCATCATTATTACATCAATATCAATAACAATATCAAGATTGAAGACCAAGTTTACAAACAAGATAAAAATTGAGTTTAAGATTAAGATTAGAAAGAAGATAAAGATGAATATCATAAGATGAAAATTGAAATCATGATTAAAATCAAAATCAACATCATGATCATGAACACAATCAATATTAAATTAAGATTGCAAAATGATAAACATCAAATATGGATCATAATCAAGATCAACATCCTCATCATTAAAATATCAAGATAAATATAAATATTAATATCAAGATTGAAAATCAATATTACCACAGAGATCAAAATCGAGTTTAAGATGAATATTAGGAGCAAGATAAAGATGAAGATTATAAGATTAAAATTGAAATCTGAGATCAAAACTGATATCAAAATGAAAATGAACATAATTATCAAGAATAAGATCAATGTTATAATTAAGAATGAGTATAAGATGAATAACAATTAAAGATCATAATCGAGTTCAAAATTTTCCTCATTATTAGTTGAATATCAATATCAATAACAAAATCAAGATTGAAGACCAAGTTTACAAACAAAATAAAAATCGAGTTTAAGATTAAAATTAAAAAGATGATAAAGATTAATATCATAAGATGAAGTTTGAAATCATGATAAAAATGAAGATCAACATCATAATCATGAACAAAATCAATATTAAATTAAGATTGCAAAATGATAAACATCAAATATGGATCATAATCAAGATCAACATCCTCATCATTAAAAGATCAAGATAAATATAAATATTAATATCAAGATTGAAAATCAAAATTACCACAGAGATCAATCGAGTTTAAGATGAATATTAGGAGCAAGAAAAAGATGAAGATTATAAGATTAAAACAGAAATCTGAGATCAAATCTGAGATCAAAATGAAGATGAAGATAATTATCAAGAATAAGATCAATGTTGTAATTAACAATGAGAATAAGATTAAAAACAATTAAAGATCATAATCGAGTTCAAAATTTTCATCATTATTAGATCAATATCAATATCAATAACAATATCAAGATTGAAGACCAAGTTTACAAACAAGATAAAAATCGAGTTTAAGATTAAGATTAGAAAGAAGATAAAGATGAATATCATAAGATGAAAATTGAAATCATGATTAAAATCAAAATCAACATCATGATCATGAACACAATCAATATTAAATTAAGATTGCAAAATGATAAACATCAAATATGGATCATAATCAAGATCAACATCCTCATCATTAAAAGATCAAGATAAATATAAATATTAATATCAAGATTGAAAATCAATATTACCACAGAGATCAAAATCGAGTTTAAGATGAATATTAGGAGCAAGATAAAGATGAAGATTATAAGATTAAAACTGAAATCTGAGATCAAAACTGATATCAAAATGAAAATGAACATAATTATCAAGAATAAGATCAATGTTATAATTAAGAATGAGTATAAGATGAATAACAATTAAAGATTATAATCGAGTTCAAAATTTTCCTCATTATTAGTTGAATATCAATATCAATAACAAAATCAAGATTGAAGACCAAGTTTACAAACAAAATAAAAATCGAGTTTAAGATTAAAATTAAAAAGATGATAAAGATTAATATCATAAGATGAAGTTTGAAATCATGATAAAAATGAAGATCAACATCATAATCATGAACAAAATCAATATTAAATTAAGATTGCAAAATGATAAACATCAAATATGGATCATAATCAAGATCAACATCCTCATCATTAAAAGATCAAGATAAATATAAATATTAATATCAAGATTGAAAATCAAAATTACCACAGAGATCAATCGAGTTTAAGATGAATATTAGGAGCAAGAAAAAGATGAAGATTATAAGATTAAAACAGAAATCTGAGATCAAAACTGAGATCAAAATAAAGATGAAGATAATTATCAAGAATAAGATCAATGTTGTAATTAACAATGAGAATAAGATTAAAAACAATTAAATATCATAATCGAGTTCAAAATTTTCATCGTTATTAGATCAATATCAATATCAATAACAATATCAAGATTGAATACCAAGTTTACAAACAAGATAAAAATCGAGTTTAAGATTAAGATTAGAAAGAAGATAAAGATGAATATCATAAGATGAAAATTGAAATCATGATTAAAATCAAAATCAACATCATGATCATGAACACAATCAATATTAAATTAAGTTGCAAAATGATAAACATCAAATATGGATCATAATCAAGATCAACATCCTCATCATTAAAATATCAAGATAAATATAAATATTAATATCAAGATTGAAAATCAATATTACCATAGAGATCAAAATCGAGTTTAAGATGAATATTAGGAGCAAGATAAAGATGAAGATTATAAGATTAAAACTGAAATCTGAGATCAAAACTGATATCAAAATGAAAATGAACATAATTATCAAGAATAAGATCAATGTTATAATTAAGAATGAGTATAAGATGAATAACAATTAAAGATCATAATCGAGTTCAAAATTTTCCTCATTATTAGTTGAATATCAATATCAATAACAAAATCAAGATTGAAGACTAAGTTTACAAACAAAATAAAAATCGATTTTAAGATTAAAATTAAAAAGAAGATAAAGATTAATATCATAAGATGAAGTTTGAAATCATGATAAAAATGAAGATCAACATCATAATCATGAACAAAATCAATATTAAATTAAGATTGCAAAATGATAAACATCAAATATGGATCAGAATCAAGATCAACATCCTCATCATTAAAAGATCAAGATAAATATAAATATTAATATCAAGATTGAAAATCAAAATTACCACAGAGATCAATCGAGTTTAAGATGAATATTAGGAGCAAGATAAAGATGAAGATTATAAGATTAAAACAGAAATCTGAGATCAAAACTGAGATCAAAATGAAGATGAAGATAATTATCGAGAATAAGATCAATGTTGTAATTAACAATGAGAATAAGATTAAAAACAATTAAAGATCATAATCGAGTTCAAAATTTTCATCATTATTAGATCAATATCAATAACAATATCAAGATTGAAGACCAAGTTTACAAACAAGATAAAAATCGAGTTTAAGATTAAGATTAGAAAGAAGATAAAGATGAATATCATAAGATGAAAATTGAAATCATGATTAATCAAAATCAACATCATGATCATGAACACAATCAATAATTAAATTAAGATTGCAAAATGATAAACATCAAATATGGATCATAATCAAGACCAACATCCTCATCATTAAAAGATCAAGATAAATATAAATATTAATATCAAGATTGAAAATCAATATTACCACAGAGATCAAAATCGAGTTTAAGATGAATATTAGGAGCAAGATAAAGATGAAGATTATAAGATTAAAACTGAAATCTGAGATCAAAACTGATATCAAGATGAAAATGAACATAATTATCAAGAATAAGATCAATGTTATAATTAAGAATGAGTATAAGATGAATAACAATTAAAGATCATAATCGAGTTTAAAATTTTCCTCATTATTAGCTGAATATCAATATCAATAACAAAATCAAGATTGAAGACCAAGTTTACAAACAAAATAAAAATCGAGTTTAAGATTAAAATTAAAAAGAAGATAAATATTAATATCATAAGATGAAGTTTGAAATCATGATAAAAATGAATATCAACATCATAATCATTCATGAACAAAATCAATATTAAATTAAGATTGCAAAATGATAAACATCAAATATGGATCATAATCAAGATCAACATCCTCATCATTAAAAGATCAAGATAAATATAAATATTAATATCAAGATTGAAAATCAAAATTACCACAGAGATCAATATAGTTTAAGATGAATATTAGGAGCAAGATAAAGATGAAGATTATAAGATTAAAACAGAAATCTGAGATCAAAACTGAGATCAAAATGAAGATGAAGATAATTATCGAGAATAAGATCAATGTTGTAATTAACAATGAGAATAAGATTAAAAACAATTAAAGATCATAATCGAGTTCAAAATTTTCATCTTTATTAGATTAATATCAATAACAATATCAAGATTGAAGACCAAGTTTACAAACAAGATAAAAATCGAGTTTAAGATTAAGATTAGAAAGAAGATAAAGATGAATATCATAAGATGAAAATTGAAATCATGATTAAATCAAAATCAACATCATGATCATGAACACAATCAATATTAAATTAAGATTGCAAAATGATAAACATCAAATATGGATCATAATCAAGACCAACATCCTCATCATTAAAAGATCAAGATAAATATAAATATTAATATCAAGATTGAAAATCAATATTACCACAGAGATCAAAATCGAGTTTAAGATGAAAATTAGGAGCAAGATAAAGATGAAGATTATAAGATTAAAACAGAAATCTGAGATCAAAACTGAGATCAAAATGAAGATGAAGATAATTATCAAGAATAAGATCAATGTTGTAATTAACAATGAGAATAAGATTAAAAACAATTAAAGATCATAATCGAGTTCAAAATTTTCATCATTATTAGATCAATATCATAAGATGAAGTTTGAAATCATGATAAAAATGAAGATCAACATCATAATCATGAACAAAATCAATATTAAATTAAGATTGCAAAATGATAAACATCAAATATGGATCATAATCAAGATCAACATCCTCATCATTAAAAGATCAAGATAAATATAAATATTAATATCAAGATTGAAAATCAAAATTACCACAGAGATCAATCGAGTTTAAGATGAATATTAGGAGCAAGAAAAAGATGAAGATTATAAGATTAAAACAGAAATCTGAGATCAAAACTGAGATCAAAATGAAGATGAAGATAATTATCAAGAATAAGATCAATGTTGTAATTAACAATGAGAATAAGATTAAAAACAATTAAAGATCATAATCGAGTTCAAAATTTTCATCATTATTAGATCAATATCAATATCAATAACAATATCAAGATTGAAGACCAAGTTTACAAACAAGATAAAAATCGAGTTTAAGATTAAGATTAGAAAGAAGATAAAGATGAATATCATAAGATGAAAATTGAAATCATGATTAAAATCAAAATCAACATCATGATCATGAACACAATCAATATTAAATTAAGATTGCAAAATGATAAACATCAAATATGGATCATAATCAAGATCAACATCCTCATCATTAAAAGATCAAGATAAATATAAATATTAATATCAAGATTGAAAATCAATATTACCACAAAGATCAAAATCGAGTTTAAGATGAATATTAGGAGCAAGATAAAGATGAAGATAATAAGATTAAAACTGAAATCTGAGATCAAAACTGATATCAAAATGAAAATGAACATAATTATCAAGAATAAGATCAATGTTATAATTAAGAATGAGTATAAGATGAATAACAATTAAAGATCATAATCGAGTTCAAAATTTTCCTCATTATTAGTTGAATATCAATATCAATAACAAAATCAAGATTGAAGATTAAGTTTACAAACAAAATAAAAATCGAGTTTAAGATTAAAATTAAAAAGAAGATAAAGATTAATATCATAAGATGAAGTTTGAAATCATGATAAAAATGAAGATCAACATCATAATCATGAACAAAATCTATATTAAATTAAGATTGCAAAATGATAAACATCAAATATGGATCATAATCAAGATCAACATCCTCATCATTAAAAGATCAAGATAAATATAAATATTAATATCAAGATTGAAAATCAAAATTACCACAGAGATCAATCGAGTTTAAGATGAATATTAGGAGCAAGATAAAGATGAAGATTATAAGATTAAAACAGAAATCTGAGATCAAAACTGAGATCAAAATGAAGATGAAGATAATTATGGAGAATAAGATCAATGTTGTAATTAACAATGAGAATAAGATTAAAAACAATTAAAGATCATAATCGAGTTCAAAATTTTCATCATTATTAGATCAATATCAATAACAATATCAAGATTGAATTCCAAGTTTACAAACAAGATAAAAATCGAGTTTAAGATTAAGATTAGAAAGAAGATAAACATGAATATCATAAGATGAAAATTGAAATCATGATTAAAATCAAAATCAACATCATGATCATGAACACAATCAATATTAAATTAAGATTGCAAAATGATAAACATCAAATATGGATCATAATCAAGATCAACATCCTCATCATTAAAAGATCAAGATAAATATAAATATTAATATCAAGATTGAAAATCAATATTACCACAAAGATCAAAATCGAGTTTAAGATGAATATTAGGAGCAAGATAAAGATGAAGATAATAAGATTAAAACTGAAATCTGAGATCAAAACTGATATCAAAATGAAAATGAACATAATTATCAAGAATAAGATCAATGTTATAATTAAGAATGAGTATAAGATGAATAACAATTAAAGATCATAATCGAGTTCAAAATTTTCCTCATTATTAGTTGAATATCAATATCAATAACAAAATCAAGATTGAAGACTAAGTTTACAAACAAAATAAAAATCGAGTTTAAGATTAAAATTAAAAAGAAGATAAAGATTAATATCATAAGATGAAGTTTGAAATCATGATAAAAATGAAGATCAACATCATAATCATGAACAAAATCTATATTAAATTAAGATTGCAAAATGATAAACATCAAATATGGATCATAATCAAGATCAACATCCTCATCATTAAAAGATCAAGATAAATATAAATATTAATATCAAGATTGAAAATCAAAATTACCACAGAGATCAATCGAGTTTAAGATGAATATTAGGAGCAAGATAAAGATGAAGATTATAAGATTAAAACAGAAATCTGAGATCAAAACTGAGATCAAAATGAAGATGAAGATAATTATCAAGAATAAGATCAATGTTGTAATTAACAATGAGAATAAGATTAAAAACAATTAAAGATCATAATCGAGTTCAAAATTTTCATCATTATTAGATCAATATCAATAACAATATCAAGATTGAAGACCAAGTTTACAAACAAGATAAAAATCGAGTTTAAGATTAAGATTAGAAAGAAGATAAACATGAATATCATAAGATGAAAATTGAAATCATGATTAAAATCAAAATCAACATCATGATCATGAACACAATCAATATTAAATTAAGTTGCAAAATGATAAACATCAAATATGGATCATAATCAAGATCAACATCCTCATCATTAAAATATCAAGATAAATATAAATATTAATATCAAGATTGAAAATCAATATTACCATAGAGATCAAAATCGAGTTTAAGATGAATATTAGGAGCAAGATAAAGATGAAGATTATAAGATTAAAACTGAAATCTGAGATCAAAACTGATATCAAAATGAAAATGAACATAATTATCAAGAATAAGATCAATGTTATAATTAAGAATGAGTATAAGATGAATAACAATTAAAGATCATAATCGAGTTCAAAATTTTCCTCATTATTAGTTGAATATCAATATCAATAACAAAATCAAGATTGAAGACTAAGTTTACAAACAAAATAAAAATCGATTTTAAGATTAAAATTAAAAAGAAGATAAAGATTAATATCATAAGATGAAGTTTGAAATCATGATAAAAATGAAGATCAACATCATAATCATGAACAAAATCAATATTAAATTAAGATTGCAAAATGATAAACATCAAATATGGATCAGAATCAAGATCAACATCCTCATCATTAAAAGATCAAGATAAATATAAATATTAATATCAAAATTGAAAATCAAAATTACCACAGAGATCAATCGAGTTTAAGATGAATATTAGGAGCAAGATAAAGATGAAGATTATAAGATTAAAACAGAAATCTGAGATCAAAACTGAGATCAAAATGAAGATGAAGATAATTATCGAGAATAAGATCAATGTTGTAATTAACAATGAGAATAAGATTAAAAACAATTAAAGATCATAATCGAGTTCAAAATTTTCATCATTATTAGATCAATATCAATAACAATATCAAGATTGAAGACCAAGTTTACAAACAAGATAAAAATCGAGTTTAAGATTAAGATTAGAAAGAAGATAAAGATGAATATCATAAGATGAAAATTGAAATCATGATTAATCAAAATCAACATCATGATCATGAACACAATCAATATTAAATTAAGATTGCAAAATGATAAACATCAAATATGGATCATAATCAAGACCAACATCCTCATCATTAAAAGATCAAGATAAATATAAATATTAATATCAAGATTGAAAATCAATATTACCACAGAGATCAAAATCGAGTTTAAGATGAATATTAGGAGCAAGATAAAGATGAAGATTATAAGATTAAAACTGAAATCTGAGATCAAAACTGATATCAAGATGAAAATGAACATAATTATCAAGAATAAGATCAATGTTATAATTAAGAATGAGTATAAGATGAATAACAATTAAAGATCATAATCGAGTTTAAAATTTTCCTCATTATTAGCTGAATATCAATATCAATAACAAAATCAAGATTGAAGACCAAGTTTACAAACAAAATAAAAATCGAGTTTAAGATTAAAATTAAAAAGAAGATAAATATTAATATCATAAGATGAAGTTTGAAATCATGATAAAAATGAATATCAACATCATAATCATTCATGAACAAAATCAATATTAAATTAAGATTGCAAAATGATAAACATCAAATATGGATCATAATCAAGATCAACATCCTCATCATTAAAAGATCAAGATAAATATAAATATTAATATCAAGATTGAAAATCAAAATTACCACAGAGATCAATATAGTTTAAGATGAATATTAGGAGCAAGATAAAGATGAAGATTATAAGATTAAAACAGAAATCTGAGATCAAAACTGAGATCAAAATGAAGATGAAGATAATTATCGAGAATAAGATCAATGTTGTAATTAACAATGAGAATAAGATTAAAAACAATTAAAGATCATAATCGAGTTCAAAATTTTCATCTTTATTAGATTAATATCAATAACAATATCAAGATTGAAGACCAAGTTTACAAACAAGATAAAAATCGAGTTTAAGATTAAGATTAGAAAGAAGATAAAGATGAATATCATAAGATGAAAATTGAAATCATGATTAAATCAAAATCAACATCATGATCATGAACACAATCAATATTAAATTAAGATTGCAAAATGATAAACATCAAATATGGATCATAATCAAGACCAACATCCTCATCATTAAAAGATCAAGATAAATATAAATATTAATATCAAGATTGAAAATCAATATTACCACAGAGATCAAAATCGAGTTTAAGATGAAAATTAGGAGCAAGATAAAGATGAAGATTATAAGATTAAAACAGAAATCTGAGATCAAAACTGAGATCAAAATGAAGATGAAGATAATTATCAAGAATAAGATCAATGTTGTAATTAACAATGAGAATAAGATTAAAAACAATTAAAGATCATAATCGAGTTCAAAATTTTCATCATTATTAGATCAATATCATAAGATGAAGTTTGAAATCATGATAAAAATGAAGATCAACATCATAATCATGAACAAAATCAATATTAAATTAAGATTGCAAAATGATAAACATCAAATATGGATCATAATCAAGATCAACATCCTCATCATTAAAAGATCAAGATAAATATAAATATTAATATCAAGATTGAAAATCAAAATTACCACAGAGATCAATCGAGTTTAAGATGAATATTAGGAGCAAGAAAAAGATGAAGATTATAAGATTAAAACAGAAATCTGAGATCAAAACTGAGATCAAAATGAAGATGAAGATAATTATCAAGAATAAGATCAATGTTGTAATTAACAATGAGAATAAGATTAAAAACAATTAAAGATCATAATCGAGTTCAAAATTTTCATCATTATTAGATCAATATCAATATCAATAACAATATCAAGATTGAAGACCAAGTTTACAAACAAGATAAAAATCGAGTTTAAGATTAAGATTAGAAAGAAGATAAAGATGAATATCATAAGATGAAAATTGAAATCATGATTAAAATCAAAATCAACATCATGATCATGAACACAATCAATATTAAATTAAGATTGCAAAATGATAAACATCAAATATGGATCATAATCAAGATCAACATCCTCATCATTAAAAGATCAAGATAAATATAAATATTAATATCAAGATTGAAAATCAATATTACCACAAAGATCAAAATCGAGTTTAAGATGAATATTAGGAGCAAGATAAAGATGAAGATAATAAGATTAAAACTGAAATCTGAGATCAAAACTGATATCAAAATGAAAATGAACATAATTATCAAGAATAAGATCAATGTTATAATTAAGAATGAGTATAAGATGAATAACAATTAAAGATCATAATCGAGTTCAAAATTTTCCTCATTATTAGTTGAATATCAATATCAATAACAAAATCAAGATTGAAGATTAAGTTTACAAACAAAATAAAAATCGAGTTTAAGATTAAAATTAAAAAGAAGATAAAGATTAATATCATAAGATGAAGTTTGAAATCATGATAAAAATGAAGATCAACATCATAATCATGAACAAAATCTATATTAAATTAAGATTGCAAAATGATAAACATCAAATATGGATCATAATCAAGATCAACATCCTCATCATTAAAAGATCAAGATAAATATAAATATTAATATCAAGATTGAAAATCAAAATTACCACAGAGATCAATCGAGTTTAAGATGAATATTAGGAGCAAGATAAAGATGAAGATTATAAGATTAAAACAGAAATCTGAGATCAAAACTGAGATCAAAATGAAGATGAAGATAATTATGGAGAATAAGATCAATGTTGTAATTAACAATGAGAATAAGATTAAAAACAATTAAAGATCATAATCGAGTTCAAAATTTTCATCATTATTAGATCAATATCAATAACAATATCAAGATTGAAGACCAAGTTTACAAACAAGATAAAAATCGAGTTTAAGATTAAGATTAGAAAGAAGATAAACATGAATATCATAAGATGAAAATTGAAATCATGATTAAAATCAAAATCAACATCATGATCATGAACACAATCAATATTAAATTAAGATTGCAAAATGATAAACATCAAATATGGATCATAATCAAGATCAACATCCTCATCATTAAAAGATCAAGATAAATATAAATATTAATATCAAGATTGAAAATCAATATTACCACAAAGATCAAAATCGAGTTTAAGATGAATATTAGGAGCAAGATAAAGATGAAGATAATAAGATTAAAACTGAAATCTGAGATCAAAACTGATATCAAAATGAAAATGAACATAATTATCAAGAATAAGATCAATGTTATAATTAAGAATGAGTATAAGATGAATAACAATTAAAGATCATAATCGAGTTCAAAATTTTCCTCATTATTAGTTGAATATCAATATCAATAACAAAATCAAGATTGAAGACTAAGTTTACAAACAAAATAAAAATCGAGTTTAAGATTAAAATTAAAAAGAAGATAAAGATTAATATCATAAGATGAAGTTTGAAATCATGATAAAAATGAAGATCAACATCATAATCATGAACAAAATCTATATTAAATTAAGATTGCAAAATGATAAACATCAAATATGGATCATAATCAAGATCAACATCCTCATCATTAAAAGATCAAGATAAATATAAATATTAATATCAAGATTGAAAATCAAAATTACCACAGAGATCAATCGAGTTTAAGATGAATATTAGGAGCAAGATAAAGATGAAGATTATAAGATTAAAACAGAAATCTGAGATCAAAACTGAGATCAAAATGAAGATGAAGATAATTATCAAGAATAAGATCAATGTTGTAATTAACAATGAGAATAAGATTAAAAACAATTAAAGATCATAATCGAGTTCAAAATTTTCATCATTATTAGATCAATATCAATAACAATATCAAGATTGAAGACCAAGTTTACAAACAAGATAAAAATCGAGTTTAAGATTAAGATTAGAAAGAAGATAAACATGAATATCATAAGATGAAAATTGAAATCATGATTAAAATCAAAATCAACATCATGATCATGAACACAATCAATATTAAATTAAGATTGCAAAATGATAAACATCAAATATGGATCATAATCAAGATCAACATCCTCATCATTAAAAGATCAAGATAAATATAAATATTAATATCAAGATTGAAAATCAATATTACCACAGAGATCAAAATCGAGTTTAAGATGAATATTAGGAGCAAGATAAAGATGAAGATTATAAGATTAAAACTGAAATCTGAGATCAAAACTGATATCAAAATGAAAATGAACATAATTATCAAGAATAAGATCAATGTTATAATTAAGAATGAGTATAAGATGAATAACAATTAAAGATCATAATCGAATTCAAAATTTTCCTCATTATTAGTTGAATATCAATATCAATAACAAAATCAAGATTGAAGACCAAGTTTACAAACAAAATAAAAATCGAGTTTAAGATTAAAATTAAAAAGAAGATAAAGATTAATATCATAAGATGAAGTTTGAAATCATGATAAAAATGAAGATCAACATCGTAATCATGAACAAAATCAATATTAAATTAAGATTGCAAAATGATAAACATCAAATATGGATCATAATCAAGATCAACATCCTCATCATTAAAAGATCAAGATAAATATAAATATTAATATCAAGATTGAAAATCAAAATTACCACAGAGATCAATCGAGTTTAAGATGAATATTAGGAGCAAGATAAAGATGAAGATTATAAGATTAAAACAGAAATCTGAGATCAAAACTGAGATCAAAATGAAGATGAAGATAATTATCAAGAATAAGATCAATGTTGTAATTAACAATGAGAATAAGATTAAAAACAATTAAAGATCATAATCGAGTTCAAAATTTTCATCATTATTAGATCAATATCAATATCAATAACAATATCAAGATTGAAGACCAAGTTTACAAACAAGATAAAAATCGAGTTTAAGATTAAGATTAGAAAGAAGATAAAGATGAATATCATAAGATGAAAATTGAAATCATGATTAAAATCAAAATCAACATCATGATCATGAACACAATCAATATTAAATTAAGATTGCAAAATGATAAACATCAAATATGGATCATAATCAAGATCAACATCCTCATCATTAAAAGATCAAGATAAATATAAATATTAATATCAAGATTTAAAATCAATATTACCACAGAGATCAAAATCGAGTATAAGATGAATATTAGGAGCAAGATAAAGATGAAGATTATAAGATTAAAACTGAAATCTGAGATCAAAACTGATATCAAAATGAAAATGAACATAATTATCAAGAATAAGATCAATGTTATAATTAAGAACGAGTATAAGATGAATAACAATTAAAGATCATAATCGAGTTCAAAATTTTCCTCATTATTAGTTGAATATCAATATCAATAACAAAATCAAGATTGAAGACCAAGTTTACAAACAAAATAAAAATCGAGTTTAAGATTAAAATTAAAAAGAAGATAAAGATTAATATCATAAGATGAAGTTTGAAATCATGATAAAAATGAAGATCAACATCATAATCATGAACAAAATCAATATTAAATTAAGATTGCAAAAAGATAAATATCAAATATGGATCATAATCAAGGTCAACATCCTCATCATTAAAAGATCAAGATAAATATAAATATTAATATCAAGATTGAAAATCAAAATTACCACAGAGATCAATCGAGTTTAAGATGAATATTAGGAGTAAGATAAAGATGAAGATTATAAGATTAAAACAGAAATCTGAGATCAAAACTGAGATCAAAATGAAGATGAAGATAATTATCAAGAATAAGATCAATGTTGTAATTAACAATGAGAATAAGATTAAAAACAATTAAAGATCATAATCGAGTTCAAAATTTTCATCATTATTAGATCAATATCAATATCAATAACAATATCAAGATTGAAGACCAAGTTTACAAACAAGATAAAAATCGAGTTTAAGATTAAGATTAGAAAGAAGATAAAGATGAAGATCATAAGATGAAAATTGAAATCATGATTAAAATCAAAATCAACATCATGATCATGAACACAATCAATATTAAATTAAGATTGCAAAATGATAAACATCAAATATGGATCATAATCAAGATCAACATCCTCATCATTAAAAGATCAAGATAAATATAAATATTAATATCAAGATTGAAAATCAATATTACCACAGAGATCAAAATCGAGTTTAAGATGAATATTAGGAGCAAGATAAAGATGAAGATTATAAGATTAAAACTGAAATCTGAGATCAAAACTGATATCAAAATGAAAATGAACATAATTATCAAGAATAAGATCAATGTTATAATTAAGAATGAGTATAAGATGAATAACAATTAAAGATCATAATCGAGTTCAAAATTTTCCTCATTATTAGTTGAATATCAATATCAATAACAAAATCAAGATTGAAGACCAAGTTTACAAACAAAATAAAAATCGAGTTTAAGATTAAAATTAAAAAGAAGATAAAGATTAATATCATAAGATGAAGTTTGAAATCATGATAAAAATGAAGATCAACATCATAATCATGAACAAAATCAATATTAAATTAAGATTGCAAGATGATAAACATCAAATATGGATTATAATCAAGATCAACATCCTCATCATTAAAAGATCAAGATAAATATAAATATTAATATCAAGATTGAAAATCAAAATTACCACAGAGATCAATCGAGTTTAAGATGAATATTAGGAGCAAGATAAAGATGAAGATTATAAGATTAAAACAGAAATCTGAGATCAAAACTGAGATCAAAATGAAGATGAAGATAATTATCAAGAATAAGATCAATGTTGTAATTAACAATGAGAATAAGATTAAAAACAATTAAAGATCATAATCGAGTTCAAAATTTTCATCATTATTAGATCAATATCAATATCAATAACAATATCAAGATTGAAGACCAAGTTTACAAACAAGATAAAAATCGAGTTTAAGATTAAGATTAGAAAGAAGATAAAGATGAATATCATAAGATGAAAATTGAAATCATGATTAAAATCAAAATCAACATCATGATCATGAACACAATCAATATTAAATTAAGATTGCAAAATGATAAACATCAAATATGGATCATAATCAAGATCAACATCCTCATCATTAAAAGATCAAGATAAATATAAATATTAATATCAAGATTTAAAATCAATATTACCACAGAGATCAAAATCGAGTTTAAGATGAATATTAGGAGCAAGATAAAGATGAAGATTATAAGATTAAAACTGAAATCTGAGATCAAAACTGATATCAAAATGAAAATGAACATAATTATCAAGAATAAGATCAATGTTATAATTAAGAATGAGTATAAGATGAATAACAATTAAAGATCATAATCGAGTTCAAAATTTTCCTCATTATTAGTTGAATATCAATATCAATAACAAAATCAAGATTGAAGACCAAGTTTACAAACAAAATAAAAATCGAGTTTAAGATTAAAATTAAAAAGAAGATAAAGATTAATATCATAAGATGAAGTTTGAAATCATGATAAAAATGAAGATCAACATCATAATCATAAACAAAATCAATATTAAATTAAGATTGCAAAATGATAAACATCAAATATGGATCATAATCAAGGTCAACATCCTCATCATTAAAAGATCAAGATAAATATAAATATTAATATCAAGATTGAAAATCAAAATTACCACAGAGATCAATCGAGTTTAAGATGAATATTAGGAGCAAGATAAAGATGAAGATTATAAGATTAAAACAGAAATCTGAGATCAAAACTGAGATCAAAATGAAGATGAAGATAATTTTCAAGAATAAGATCAATGTTGTAATTAACAATGAGAATAAGATTAAAAACAATTAAATATCATAATCGAGTTCAAAATTTTCATCATTATTAGATCAATATCAATATCAATAACAATATCAAGATTGAAGACCAAGTTTACAAACAAGATAAAAATCGAGTTTAAGATTAAGATTAGAAAGAAGATAAAGATGAATATCATAAGATGAAAATTAAAATCATGATTAAAATCAAAATCAACATCATGATCATGAACACAATCAATATTAAATTAAGATTGCAAAATGATAAACATCAAATATGGATCATAATCAAGATCAACATCCTCATCATTAAAAGATCAAGATAAATATAAATATTAATATCAAGATTTAAAATCAATATTACCACAGAGATCAAAATCGAGTTTAAGATGAATATTAGGAGCAAGATAAAGATGAAGATTATAAGATTAAAACTGAAATCTGAGATCAAAACTGATATCAAAATGAAAATGAACATAATTATCAAGAATAAGATCAATGTTATAATTAAGAATGAGTATAAGATGAATAACAATTAAAGATCATAATCGAGTTCAAAATTTTCCTCATTATTAGTTGAATATCAATATCAATAACAAAATCAAGATTGAAGACCAAGTTTACAAACAAAATAAAAATCGAGTTTAAGATTAAAATTAAAAAGAAGATAAAGATTAATATCATAAGATGAAGTTTGAAATCATGATAAAAATGAAGATCAACATCATAATCATGAACAAAATCAATATTAAATTAAGATTGCAAAATGATAAACATCAAATATGGATCATAATCAAGGTCAACATCCTCATCATTAAAAGATCAAGATAAATATAAATATTAATATCAAGATTGAAAATCAAAATTACCACAGAGATCAATCGAGTTTAAGATGAATATTAGGAGCAAGATAAAGATGAAGATTATAAGATTAAAACAGAAATCTGAGATCAAAACTGAGATCAAAATGAAGATGAAGATAATTATCAAGAATAAGATCAATGTTGTAATTAACAATGAGAATAAGATTAAAAACAATTAAAGTTCATAATCGAGTTCAAAATTTTCATCATTATTAGATCAATATCAATATCAATAACAATATCAAGATTGAAGACCAAGTTTACAAACCAGATAAAAATCGAGTTTAAGATTAAGATTAGAAAGAAGATAAAGATGAATATCATAAGATGAAAATTGAAATCATGATTAAAATCAAAATCAACATCATGATCATGAACACAATCAATATTAAATTAAGATTGCAAAATGATAAACATCAAATATGGATCATAATCAAGATCAACATCCTCATCATTAAAAGATCAAGATAAATATAAATATTAATATCAAGATTTAAAATCAATATTACCACAGAGATCAAAATCGAGTATAAGATGAATATTAGGAGAAAGATAAAGATGAAGATTATAAGATTAAAACTGAAATCTGAGATCAAAACTGATATCAAAATGAAAATGAACATAATTATCAAGAATAAGATCAATGTTATAATTAAGAACGAGTATAAGATGAATAACAATTAAAGATCATAATCGAGTTCAAAATTTTCCTCATTATTAGTTGAATATCAATATCAATAACAAAATCAAGATTGAAGACCAAGTTTACAAACAAAATAAAAATCGAGTTTAAGATTAAAATTAAAAAGAAGATAAAGATTAATATCATAAGATGAAGTTTGAAATCATGATAAAAATGAAGATCAACATCATAATCATGAACAAAATCAATATTAAATTAAGATTGCAAAATGATAAACATCAAATATGGATCATAATCAAGGTCAACATCCTCATCATTAAAAGATCAAGATAAATATAAATATTAATATCAAGATTGAAAATCAAAATTACCACAGAGATCAATCGAGTTTAAGATGAATATTAGGAGTAAGATAAAGATGAAGATTATAAGATTAAAACAGAAATCTGAGATCAAAACTGAGATCAAAATGAAGATGAAGATAATTATCAAGAATAAGATCAATGTTGTAATTAACAATGAGAATAAGATTAAAAACAATTAAAGATCATAATCGAGTTCAAAATTTTCATCATTATTAGATCAATATCAATATCAATAACAATATCAAGATTGAAGACCAAGTTTACAAACAAGATAAAAATCGAGTTTAAGATTAAGATTAGAAAGAAGATAAAGATGAATATCATAAGATGAAAATTGAAATCATGATTAAAATCAAAATCAACATCATGATCATGAACACAATCAATATTAAATTAAGATTGCAAAATGATAAACATCAAATATGGATCATAATCAAGATCAACATCCTCATCATTAAAAGATCAAGATAAATATAAATATTAATATCAAGATTGAAAATCAATATTACCACAGAGATCAAAATCGAGTTTAAGATGAATATTAGGAGCAAGATAAAGATGAAGATTATAAGATTAAAACTGAAATCTGAGATCAAAACTGATATCAAAATGAAAATGAACATAATTATCAAGAATAAGATCAATGTTATAATTAAGAATACGAATAAGATTAATAACAATTAAAGATCATAATCGAGTTCAAAATTTTCCTCATTATTAGTTGAATATCAATATCAATAACAAAATCAAGATTGAAGACCAAGTTTACAAACAAAATAAAAATCGAGTTTAAGATTAAAATTAAAAAGAAGATAAAGATTAATATCATAAGATGAAGTTTGAAATCATGATAAAAATGAAGATCAACATCATAATCATGAACAAAATCAATATTAAATTAAGATTGCAAGATGATAAACATCAAATATGGATCATAATCAAGATCAACATCCTCATCATTAAAAGATCAAGATAAATATAAATATTAATATCAAGATTGAAAATCAAAATTACCACAGAGATCAATCGAGTTTAAGATGAATATTAGGAGCAAGATAAAGATGAAGATTATAAGATTAAAACAGAAATCTGAGATCAAAACTGAGATCAAAATGAAGATGAAGATAATTATCAAGAATAAGATCAATGTTGTAATTAACAATGAGAATAAGATTAAAAATAATTAAAGATCATAATCGAGTTCAAAATTTTCATCATTATTAGATCAATATCAATATCAATAACAATATCAAGATTGAAGACCATGTTTACAAACAAGATAAAAATCGAGTTTAAGATTAAGATTAGAAAGAAGATAAAGATGAATATCATAAGATGAAAATTGAAATCATGATTAAAATCAAAATCAACATCATGATCATGAACACAATCAATATTAAATTAAGATTGCAAAATGATAAACATCAAATATGGATCATAATCAAGATCAACATCCTCATCATTAAAAGATCAAGATAAATATAAATATTAATATCAAGATTTAAAATCAATATTACCACAGAGATCAAAATCGAGTTTAAGATGAATATTAGGAGCAAGATAAAGATGAAGATTATAAGATTAAAACTGAAATCTGAGATCAAAACTGATATCAAAATGAAAATGAACATAATTATCAAGAATAAGATCAATGTTATAATTAAGAATGAGTATAAGATGAATAACAATTAAAGATCATAATCGAGTTCAAAATTTTCCTCATTATTAGTTGAATATCAATATCAATAACAAAATCAAGATTGAAGACCAAGTTTACAAACAAAATAAAAATCGAGTTTAAGATTAAAATTAAAAAGAAGATAAAGATTAATATCATAAGATGAAGTTTGAAATCATGATAAAAATGAAGATCAACATCATAATCATGAACAAAATCAATATTAAATTAAGATTGCAAAATGATAAACATCAAATATGGATCATAATCAAGGTCAACATCCTCATCATTAAAAGATCAAGATAAATATAAATATTAATATCAAGATTGAAAATCAAAATTACCACAGAGATCAATCGAGTTTAAGATGAATATTAGGAGCAAGATAAAGATGAAGATTATAAGATTAAAACAGAAATCTGAGATCAAAACTGAGATCAAAATGAAGATGAAGATAATTATCAAGAATAAGATCAATGTTGTAATTAACAATGAGAATAAGATTAAAAACAATTAAAGTTCATAATCGAGTTCAAAATTTTCATCATTATTAGATCAATATCAATATCAATAACAATATCAAGATTGAAGACCAAGTTTACAAACCAGATAAAAATCGAGTTTAAGATTAAGATTAGAAAGAAGATAAAGATGAATATCATAAGATGAAAATTGAAATCATGATTAAAATCAAAATCAACATCATGATCATGAACACAATCAATATTAAATTAAGATTGCAAAATGATAAACATCAAATATGGATCATAATCAAGATCAACATCCTCATCATTAAAAGATCAAGATAAATATAAATATTAATATCAAGATTTAAAATCAATATTACCACAGAGATCAAAATCGAGTATAAGATGAATATTAGGAGCAAGATAAAGATGAAGATTATAAGATTAAAACTGAAATCTGAGATCAAAACTGATATCAAAATGAAAATGAACATAATTATCAAGAATAAGATCAATGTTATAATTAAGAACGAGTATAAGATGAATAACAATTAAAGATCATAATCGAGTTCAAAATTTTCCTCATTATTAGTTGAATATCAATATCAATAACAAAATCAAGATTGAAGACCAAGTTTACAAACAAAATAAAAATCGAGTTTAAGATTAAAATTAAAAAGAAGATAAAGATTAATATCATAAGATGAAGTTTGAAATCATGATAAAAATGAAGATCAACATCATAATCATGAACAAAATCAATATTAAATTAAGATTGCAAAATGATAAACATCAAATATGGATCATAATCAAGGTCAACATCCTCATCATTAAAAGATCAAGATAAATATAAATATTAATATCAAGATTGAAAATCAAAATTACCACAGAGATCAATCGAGTTTAAGATGAATATTAGGAGTAAGATAAAGATGAAGATTATAAGATTAAAACAGAAATCTGAGATCAAAACTGAGATCAAAATGAAGATGAAGATAATTATCAAGAATAAGATCAATGTTGTAATTAACAATGAGAATAAGATTAAAAACAATTAAAGATCATAATCGAGTTCAAAATTTTCATCATTATTAGATCAATATCAATATCAATAACAATATCAAGATTGAAGACCAAGTTTACAAACAAGATAAAAATCGAGTTTAAGATTAAGATTAGAAAGAAGATAAAGATGAATATCATAAGATGAAAATTGAAATCATGATTAAAATCAAAATCAACATCATGATCATGAACACAATCAATATTAAATTAAGATTGCAAAATGATAAACATCAAATATGGATCATAATCAAGATCAACATCCTCATCATTAAAAGATCAAGATAAATATAAATATTAATATCAAGATTGAAAATCAATATTACCACAGAGATCAAAATCGAGTTTAAGATGAATATTAGGAGCAAGATAAAGATGAAGATTATAAGATTAAAACTGAAATCTGAGATCAAAACTGATATCAAAATGAAAATGAACATAATTATCAAGAATAAGATCAATGTTATAATTAAGAATGAGTATAAGATGAATAACAATTAAAGATCATAATCGAGTTCAAAATTTTCCTCATTATTAGTTGAATATCAATATCAATAACAAAATCAAGATTGAAGACCAAGTTTACAAACAAAATAAAAATCGAGTTTAAGATTAAAATTAAAAAGAAGATAAAGATTAATATCATAAGATGAAGTTTGAAATCATGATAAAAATGAAGATCAACATCATAATCATGAACAAAATCAATATTAAATTAAGATTGCAAGATGATAAACATCAAATATGGATCATAATCAAGATCAACATCCTCATCATTAAAAGATCAAGATAAATATAAATATTAATATCAAGATTGAAAATCAAAATTACCACAGAGATCAATCGAGTTTAAGATGAATATTAGGAGCAAGATAAAGATGAAGATTATAAGATTAAAACAGAAATCTGAGATCAAAACTGAGATCAAAATGAAGATGAAGATAATTATCAAGAATAAGATCAATGTTGTAATTAACAATGAGAATAAGATTAAAAATAATTAAAGATCATAATCGAGTTCAAAATTTTCATCATTATTAGATCAATATCAATATCAATAACAATATCAAGATTGAAGACCATGTTTACAAACAAGATAAAAATCGAGTTTAAGATTAAGATTAGAAAGAAGATAAAGATGAATATCATAAGATGAAAATTGAAATCATGATTAAAATCAAAATCAACATCATGATCATGAACACAATCAATATTAAATTAAGATTGCAAAATGATAAACATCAAATATGGATCATAATCAAGATCAACATCCTCATCATTAAAAGATCAAGATAAATATAAATATTAATATCAAGATTTAAAATCAATATTACCACAGAGATCAAAATCGAGTTTAAGATGAATATTAGGAGCAAGATAAAGATGAAGATTATAAGATTAAAACTGAAATCTGAGATCAAAACTGATATCAAAATGAAAATGAACATAATTATCAAGAATAAGATCAATGTTATAATTAAGAATGAGTATAAGATGAATAACAATTAAAGATCATAATCGAGTTCAAAATTTTCCTCATTATTAGTTGAATATCAATATCAATAACAAAATCAAGATTGAAGACCAAGTTTACAAACAAAATAAAAATCGAGTTTAAGATTAAAATTAAAAAGAAGATAAAGATTAATATCATAAGATGAAGTTTGAAATCATGATAAAAATGAAGATCAACATCATAATCATGAACAAAATCAATATTAAATTAAGATTGCAAAATGATAAACATCAAATATGGATCATAATCAAGGTCAACATCCTCATCATTAAAAGATCAAGATAAATATAAATATTAATATCAAGATTGAAAATCAAAATTACCACAGAGATCAATCGAGTTTAAGATGAATATTAGGAGCAAGATAAAGATGAAGATTATAAGATTAAAACAGAAATCTGAGATCAAAACTGAGATCAAAATGAAGATGAAGATAATTATCAAGAATAAGATCAATGTTGTAATTAACAATGAGAATAAGATTAAAAACAATTAAAGTTCATAATCGAGTTCAAAATTTTCATCATTATTAGATCAATATCAATATCAATAACAATATCAAGATTGAAGACCAAGTTTACAAACCAGATAAAAATCGAGTTTAAGATTAAGATTAGAAAGAAGATAAAGATGAATATCATAAGATGAAAATTGAAATCATGATTAAAATCAAAATCAACATCATGATCATGAACACAATCAATATTAAATTAAGATTGCAAAATGATAAACATCAAATATGGATCATAATCAAGATCAACATCCTCATCATTAAAAGATCAAGATAAATATAAATATTAATATCAAGATTTAAAATCAATATTACCACAGAGATCAAAATCGAGTATAAGATGAATATTAGGAGCAAGATAAAGATGAAGATTATAAGATTAAAACTGAAATCTGAGATCAAAACTGATATCAAAATGAAAATGAACATAATTATCAAGAATAAGATCAATGTTATAATTAAGAACGAGTATAAGATGAATAACAATTAAAGATCATAATCGAGTTCAAAATTTTCCTCATTATTAGTTGAATATCAATATCAATAACAAAATCAAGATTGAAGACCAAGTTTACAAACAAAATAAAAATCGAGTTTAAGATTAAAATTAAAAAGAAGATAAAGATTAATATCATAAGATGAAGTTTGAAATCATGATAAAAATGAAGATCAACATCATAATCATGAACAAAATCAATATTAAATTAAGATTGCAAAATGATAAACATCAAATATGGATCATAATCAAGGTCAACATCCTCATCATTAAAAGATCAAGATAAATATAAATATTAATATCAAGATTGAAAATCAAAATTACCACAGAGATCAATCGAGTTTAAGATGAATATTAGGAGTAAGATAAAGATGAAGATTATAAGATTAAAACAGAAATCTGAGATCAAAACTGAGATCAAAATGAAGATGAAGATAATTATCAAGAATAAGATCAATGTTGTAATTAACAATGAGAATAAGATTAAAAACAATTAAAGATCATAATCGAGTTCAAAATTTTCATCATTATTAGATCAATATCAATATCAATAACAATATCAAGATTGAAGACCAAGTTTACAAACAAGATAAAAATCGAGTTTAAGATTAAGATTAGAAAGAAGATAAAGATGAATATCATAAGATGAAAATTGAAATCATGATTAAAATCAAAATCAACATCATGATCATGAACACAATCAATATTAAATTAAGATTGCAAAATGATAAACATCAAATATGGATCATAATCAAGATCAACATCCTCATCATTAAAAGATCAAGATAAATATAAATATTAATATCAAGATTGAAAATCAATATTACCACAGAGATCAAAATCGAGTTTAAGATGAATATTAGGAGCAAGATAAAGATGAAGATTATAAGATTAAAACTGAAATCTGAGATCAAAACTGATATCAAAATGAAAATGAACATAATTATCAAGAATAAGATCAATGTTATAATTAAGAATGAGTATAAGATGAATAACAATTAAAGATCATAATCGAGTTCAAAATTTTCCTCATTATTAGTTGAATATCAATATCAATAACAAAATCAAGATTGAAGACCAAGTTTACAAACAAAATAAAAATCGAGTTTAAGATTAAAATTAAAAAGAAGATAAAGATTAATATCATAAGATGAAGTTTGAAATCATGATAAAAATGAAGATCAACATCATAATCATGAACAAAATCAATATTAAATTAAGATTGCAAGATGATAAACATCAAATATGGATCATAATCAAGATCAACATCCTCATCATTAAAAGATCAAGATAAATATAAATATTAATATCAAGATTGAAAATCAAAATTACCACATAGATCAATCGAGTTTAAGATGAATATTAGGAGCAAGATAAAGATGAAGATTATAAGATTAAAACAGAAATCTGAGATCAAAACTGAGATCAAAATGAAGATGAAGATAATTATCAAGAATAAGATCAATGTTGTAATTAACAATGAGAATAAGATTAAAAATAATTAAAGATCATAATCGAGTTCAAAATTTTCATCATTATTAGATCAATATCAATATCAATAACAATATCAAGATTGAAGACCATGTTTACAAACAAGATAAAAATCGAGTTTAAGATTAAGATTAGAAAGAAGATAAAGATGAATATCATAAGATGAAAATTGAAATCATGATTAAAATCAAAATCAACATCATGATCATGAACACAATCAATATTAAATTAAGATTGCAAAATGATAAACATCAAATATGGATCATAATCAAGATCAACATCCTCATCATTAAAAGATCAAGATAAATATAAATATTAATATCAAGATTTAAAATCAATATTACCACAGAGATCAAAATCGAGTTTAAGATGAATATTAGGAGCAAGATAAAGATGAAGATTATAAGATTAAAACTGAAATCTGAGATCAAAACTGATATCAAAATGAAAATGAACATAATTATCAAGAATAAGATCAATGTTATAATTAAGAATGAGTATAAGATGAATAACAATTAAAGATCATAATCGAGTTCAAAATTTTCCTCATTATTAGTTGAATATCAATATCAATAACAAAATCAAGATTGAAGACCAAGTTTACAAACAAAATAAAAATCGAGTTTAAGATTAAAATTAAAAAGAAGATAAAGATTAATATCATAAGATGAAGTTTGAAATCATGATAAAAATGAAGATCAACATCATAATCATGAACAAAATCAATATTAAATTAAGATTGCAAAATGATAAACATCAAATATGGATCATAATCAAGGTCAACATCCTCATCATTAAAAGATCAAGATAAATATAAATATTAATATCAAGATTGAAAATCAAAATTACCACAGAGATCAATCGAGTTTAAGATGAATATTAGGAGCAAGATAAAGATGAAGATTATAAGATTAAAACAGAAATCTGAGATCAAAACTGAGATCAAAATGAAGATGAAGATAATTATCAAGAATAAGATCAATGTTGTAATTAACAATGAGAATAAGATTAAAAACAATTAAAGTTCATAATCGAGTTCAAAATTTTCATCATTATTAGATCAATATCAATATCAATAACAATATCAAGATTGAAGACCAAGTTTACAAACAAGATAAAAATCGAGTTTAAGATTAAGATTAGAAAGAAGATAAAGATGAATATCATAAGATGAAAATTGAAATCATGATTAAAATCAAAATCAACATCATGATCATGAACACAATCAAATATAAATATGGATCATAATCAAGATCAACATCCTCATCATTAAAAGATCAAGATAAATATAAATATTAATATCAAGATTGAAAATCAATATTACCACAGAGATCAAAATCGAGTTTAAGATGAATATTAGGAGCAAGATAAAGATGAAGATTATAAGATTAAAACTGAAATCTGAGATCAAAACTGATATCAAAATGAAAATGAACATAATTATCAAGAATAAGATCAATGTTATAATTAAGAATGAGTATAAGATGAATAACAATTAAAGATTATAATCGAGTTCAAAATTTTCCTCATTATTAGTTGAATATCAATATCAATAACAAAATCAAGATTGAAGACCAAGTTTACAAACAAAATAAAAATCGAGTTTAAGATTAAAATTAAAAAGAAGATAAAGATTAATATCATAAGATGAAGTTTGAAATCATGATAAAAATGAAGATCAACATCATAATCATGAACAAAATCAATATTAAATTAAGATTGCAAGATGATAAACATCAAATATGGATCATAATCAAGATCAACATCCTCATCATTAAAAGATCAAGATAAATATAAATATTAATATCAAGATTGAAAATCAAAATTACCACAGAGATCAATCGAGTTTAAGATGAATATTAGGAGCAAGATAAAGATGAAGATTATAAGATTAAAACAGAAATCTGAGATCAAAACTGAGATCAAAATGAAGATGAAGATAATTATCAAGAATAAGATCAATGTTGTAATTAACAATGAGAATAAGATTAAAAACAATTAAATATCATAATCGAGTTCAAAATTTTCATCATTATTAGATCAATATCAATATCAATAACAATATCAAGATTGAAGACCAAGTTTACAAACAAGATAAAAATCGAGTTTAAGATTAAGATTAGAAAGAAGATAAAGATGAATATCATAAGATGAAAATTGAAATCATGATTAAAATCAAAATCAACATCATGATCATGAACACAATCAATATTAAATTAAGATTGGAAAATGATAAACATCAAATATGGATCATAATCAAGATCAACATCCTCATCATTAAAAGATCAAGATAAATATAAATATTAATATCAAGATTTAAAATCAATATTACCACAGAGATCAAAATCGAGTTTAAGATGAATATTAGGAGCAAGATAAAGATGAAGATTATAAGATTAAAACTGAAATCTGAGATCAAAACTGATATCAAAATGAAAATGAACATAATTATCAAGAATAAGATCAATGTTATAATTAAGAATGAGTATAAGATGAATAACAATTAAAGATCATAATCGAGTTCAAAATTTTCCTCATTATTAGTTGAATATCAATATCAATAACAAAATCAAGATTGAAGACCAAGTTTACAAACAAAATAAAAATCGAGTTTAAGATTAAAATTAAAAAGAAGATAAAGATTAATATCATAAGATGAAGTTTGAAATCATGATAAAAATGAAGATCAACATCATAATCATGAACAAAATCAATATTAAATTAAGATTGCAAGATGATAAACATCAAATATGGATCATAATCAAGATCAACATCCTCATCATTAAAAGATCAAGATAAATATAAATATTAATATCAAGATTGAAAATCAAAATTACCACAGAGATCAATCGAGTTTATGATGAATATTAGGAGTAAGATAAAGATGAAGATTATAAGATTAAAACAAAAATCTGAGATCAAAACTGAGATCAAAATGAAGAAGAAGATAATTATCAAGAATAAGATCAATGTTGTAATTAACAATGAGAATAAGATTAAAAACAATTAAATATCATAATCGAGTTCAAAATTTTCATCATTATTAGATCAATATCAATATCAATAACAATATCAAGATTGAAGACCAAGTTTACAAACAAGATAAAAATCGAGTTTAAGATTAAGATTAGAAAGAAGATAAAGATGAATATCATAAGATGAAAATTGAAATCATGATTAAAATCAAAATCAACATCATGATCATGAACACAATCAATATTAAATTAAGATTGCAAAATGCTAAACATCAAATATGGATCATAATCAAGATCAACATCCTCATCATTAAAAGATCAAGATAAATATAAATATTAATATCAAGATTTAAAATCAATATTACCACAGAGATCAAAATCGAGTTTAAGATGAATATTAGGAGCAAGATAAAGATGAAGATTATAAGATTAAAACTGAAATCTGAGATCAAAACTGATATCAAAATGAAAATGAACATAATTATCAAGAATAAGATCAATGTTATAATTAAGAATGAGTATAAGATGAATAACAATTAAAGATCATAATCGAGTTCAAAATTTTCCTCATTATTAGTTGAATATCAATATCAATAACAAAATCAAGATTGAAGACCAAGTTTACAAACAAAATAAAAATCGAGTTTAAGATTAAAATTAAAAAGAAGATAAAGATTAATATCATAAGATGAAGTTTGAAATCATGATAAAAATGAAGATCAACATCATAATCATGAACAAAATCAATATTAAATTAAGATTGCAAAATGATAAACATCAAATATGGATCATAATCAAGGTCAACATCCTCATCATTAAAAGATCAAGATAAATATAAATATTAATATCAAGATTGAAAATCAAAATTACCACAGAGATCAATCGAGTTTAAGATGAATATTAGGAGCAAGATAAAGATGAAGATTATAAGATTAAAACAGAAATCTGAGATCAAAACTGAGATCAAAATGAAGATGAAGATAATTATCAAGAATAAGATCAATGTTGTAATTAACAATGAGAATAAGATTAAAAACTATTAAATATCATAATCGAGTTCAAAATTTTCATCATTATTAGATCAATATCAATATCAATAACAATATCAAGATTGAAGACCAAGTTTACAAACAAGATAAAAATCGAGTTTAAGATTAAGATTAGAAAGAAGATAAAGATGAATATCATAAGATGAAAATTGAAATCATGATTAAAATCAAAATCAACATCATGATCATGAACACAATCAATATTAAATTAAGATTGCAAAATGATAAACATCAAATATGGATCATAATCAAGATCAACATCCTCATCACTAAAAGATCAAGATAAATATAAATATTAATATCAAGATTTAAAATCAATATTACCACAGAGATCAAAATCGAGTTTAAGATGAATATTAGGAGCAAGATAAAGATGAAGATTATAAGATTAAAACTGAAATCTGAGATCAAAACTGATATCAAAATGAAAATGAACATAATTATCAAGAATAAGATCAATGTTATAATTAAGAATGAGTATAAGATGAATAACAATTAAAGATCATAATCGAGTTCAAAATTTTCCTCATTATTAGTTGAATATCAATATCAATAACAAAATCAAGATTGAAGACCAAGTTTACAAACAAAATAAAAATCGAGTTTAAGATTAAAATTAAAAAGAAGATAAAGATTAATATCATAAGATGAAGTTTGAAATCATGATAAAAATGAAGATCAACATCATAATCATGAACAAAATCAATATTAAATTAAGATTGCAAGATGATAAACATCAAATATGGATCATAATCAAGATCAACATCCTCATCATTAAAAGATCAAGATAAATATAAATATTAATATCAAGATTGAAAATCAAAATTACCACAGAGATCAATCGAGTTTAAGATGAATATTAGGAGCAAGATAAAGATGAAGATTATAAGATTAAAACAAAAATCTGAGATCAAAAATGAGATCAAAATGAAGAAGAAGATAATTATCAAGAATAAGATCAATGTTGTAATTAACAATGAGAATAAGATTAAAAACAATTAAATATCATAATCGAGTTCAAAATTTTCATCATTATTAGATCAATATCAATATCAATAACAATATCAAGATTGAAGACCAAGTTTACAAACAAGATAAAAATCGAGTTTAAGATTAAGATTAGAAAGAAGATAAAGATGAATATCATAAGATGAAAATTGAAATCATGATTAAAATCAAAATCAACATCATGATCATGAACACAATCAATATTAAATTAAGATTGCAAAATGCTAAACATCAAATATGGATCATAATCAAGATCAACATCCTCATCATTAAAAGATCAAGATAAATATAAATATTAATATCAAGATTTAAAATCAATATTACCACAGAGATCAAAATCGAGTTTAAGATGAATATTAGGAGCAAGATAAAGATGAAGATTATAAGATTAAAACTGAAATCTGAGATCAAAACTGATATCAAAATGAAAATGAACATAATTATCAAGAATAAGATCAATGTTATAATTAAGAATGAGTATAAGATGAATAACAATTAAAGATCATAATCGAGTTCAAAATTTTCCTCATTATTAGTTGAATATCAATATCAATAACAAAATCAAGATTGAAGACCAAGTTTACAAACAAAATAAAAATCGAGTTTAAGATTAAAATTAAAAAGAAGATAAAGATTAATATCATAAGATGAAGTTTGAAATCATGATAAAAATGAAGATCAACATCATAATCATGAACAAAATCAATATTAAATTAAGATTGCAAAATGATAAACATCAAATATGGATCATAATCAAGGTCAACATCCTCATCATTAAAAGATCAAGATAAATATAAATATTAATATCAAGATTGAAAATCAAAATTACCACAGAGATCAATCGAGTTTAAGATGAATATTAGGAGCAAGATAAAGATGAAGATTATAAGATTAAAACAGAAATCTGAGATCAAAACTGAGATCAAAATGAAGATGAAGATAATTATCAAGAATAAGATCAATGTTGTAATTAACAATGAGAATAAGATTAAAAACAATTAAAGATCATAATCGAGTTCAAAATTATCATCATTATTAGATCAATATCAATATCAATAACAATATCAAGATTGAAGACCAAGTTTACAAACAAGATAAAAATCGAGTTTAAGATTAAGATTAAAAAGAAGATAAAGATGAATATCATAAGATGAAAATTGTAATCATGATTAAAATCAAAATCAACATCATGATCATGAACACAATCAATATTAAATTAAGATTGCAAAATGATAAACATCAAATATGGATCATAATCAAGATCAACATCCTCATCATTAAAAGATCAAGATAAATATAAATATTAATATCAAGATTTAAAATCAATATTACCACAGAGATCAAAATCGAGTTTAAGATGAATATTAGGAGCAAGATAAAGATGAGGATTATAAGATTAAAACTGAAATCTGAGATCAAAACTGATATCAAAATGAAAATGAACATAATTATCAAGAATAAGATCAATGTTATAATTAAGAATGAGTATAAGATGAATAACAATTAAAGATCATAATCGAGTTCAAAATTTTCCTCATTATTAGTTGAATATCAATATCAATAACAAAATCAAGATTGAAGACCAAGTTTACAAACAAAATAAAAATCGAGTTTAAGATTAAAATTAAAAAGAAGATAAAGATTAATATCATAAGATGAAGTTTGAAATCATGATAAAAATGAAGATCAACATCATAATCATGAACAAAATCAATATTAAATTAAGATTGCAAAATGATAAACATCAAATATGGATCATAATCAAGGTCAACATCCTCATCATTAAAAGATCAAGATAAATATAAATATTAATATCAAGATTGAAAATCAAAATTACCACAGAGATCAATCGAGTTTAAGATGAATATTAGGAGCAAGATAAAGATGAAGATTATAAGATTAAAACAGAAATCTGAGATCAAAACTGAGATCAAAATGAAGATGAAGATAATTATCAAGAATAAGATCAATGTTGTAATTAACAATGAGAATAAGATTAAAAACTATTAAATATCATAATCGAGTTCAAAATTTTCATCATTATTAGATCAATATCAATATCAATAACAATATCAAGATTGAAGACCAAGTTTACAAACAAGATAAAAATCGAGTTTAAGATTAAGATTAGAAAGAAGATAAAGATGAATATCATAAGATGAAAATTGAAATCATGATTAAAATCAAAATCAACATCATGATCATGAACACAATCAATATTAAATTAAGATTGCAAAATGATAAACATCAAATATGGATCATAATCAAGATCAACATCCTCATCACTAAAAGATCAAGATAAATATAAATATTAATATCAAGATTTAAAATCAATATTACCACAGAGATCAAAATCGAGTTTAAGATGAATATTAGGAGCAAGATAAAGATGAAGATTATAAGATTAAAACTGAAATCTGAGATCAAAACTGATATCAAAATGAAAATGAACATAATTATCAAGAATAAGATCAATGTTATAATTAAGAATGAGTATAAGATGAATAACAATTAAAGATCATAATCGAGTTCAAAATTTTCCTCATTATTAGTTGAATATCAATATCAATAACAAAATCAAGATTGAAGACCAAGTTTACAAACAAAATAAAAATCGAGTTTAAGATTAAAATTAAAAAGAAGATAAAGATTAATATCATAAGATGAAGTTTGAAATCATGATAAAAATGAAGATCAACATCATAATCATGAAAAAAATCAATATTAAATTAAGATTGCAAGATGATAAACATCAAATATGGATCATAATCAAGATCAACATCCTCATCATTAAAAGATCAAGATAAATATAAATATTAATATCAAGATTGAAAATCAAAATTACCACAGAGATCAATCGAGTTTAAGATGAATATTAGGAGCAAGATAAAGATGAAGATTATAAGATTAAAACAAAAATCTGAGATCAAAAATGAGATCAAAATGAAGAAGAAGATAATTATCAAGAATAAGATCAATGTTGTAATTAACAATGAGAATAAGATTAAAAACAATTAAATATCATAATCGAGTTCAAAATTTTCATCATTATTAGATCAATATCAATATCAATAACAATATCAAGATTGAAGACCAAGTTTACAAACAAGATAAAAATCGAGTTTAAGATTAAGATTAGAAAGAAGATAAAGATGAATATCATAAGATGAAAATTGAAATCATGATTAAAATCAAAATCAACATCATGATCATGAACACAATCAATATTAAATTAAGATTGCAAAATGCTAAACATCAAATATGGATCATAATCAAGATCAACATCCTCATCATTAAAAGATCAAGATAAATATAAATATTAATATCAAGATTTAAAATCAATATTACCACAGAGATCAAAATCGAGTTTAAGATGAATATTAGGAGCAAGATAAAGATGAAGATTATAAGATTAAAACTGAAATCTGAGATCAAAACTGATATCAAAATGAAAATGAACATAATTATCAAGAATAAGATCAATGTTATAATTAAGAATGAGTATAAGATGAATAACAATTAAAGATCATAATCGAGTTCAAAATTTTCCTCATTATTAGTTGAATATCAATATCAATAACAAAATCAAGATTGAAGACCAAGTTTACAAACAAAATAAAAATCGAGTTTAAGATTAAAATTAAAAAGAAGATAAAGATTAATATCATAAGATGAAGTTTGAAATCATGATAAAAATGAAGATCAACATCATAATCATGAACAAAATCAATATTAAATTAAGATTGCAAGATGATAAACATCAAATATGGATCATAATCAAGATCAACATCCTCATCATTAAAAGATCAAGATAAATATAAATATTAATATCAAGATTGAAAATCAAAATTACCACAGAGATCAATCGAGTTTAAGATGAATATTAGGAGCAAGATAAAGATGAAGATTATAAGATTAAAACAAAAATCTGAGATCAAAAATGAGATCAAAATGAAGAAGAAGATAATTATCAAGAATAAGATCAATGTTGTAATTAACAATGAGAATAAGATTAAAAACAATTAAATATCATAATCGAGTTCAAAATTTTCATCATTATTAGATCAATATCAATATCAATAACAATATCAAGATTGAAGACCAAGTTTACAAACAAGATAAAAATCGAGTTTAAGATTAAGATTAGAAAGAAGATAAAGATGAATATCATAAGATGAAAATTGAAATCATGATTAAAATCAAAATCAACATCATGATCATGAACACAATCAATATTAAATTAAGATTGCAAAATGCTAAACATCAAATATGGATCATAATCAAGATCAACATCCTCATCATTAAAAGATCAAGATAAATATAAATATTAATATCAAGATTTAAAATCAATATTACCACAGAGATCAAAATCGAGTTTAAGATGAATATTAGGAGCAAGATAAAGATGAAGATTATAAGATTAAAACTGAAATCTGAGATCAAAACTGATATCAAAATGAAAATGAACATAATTATCAAGAATAAGATCAATGTTATAATTAAGAATGAGTATAAGATGAATAACAATTAAAGATCATAATCGAGTTCAAAATTTTCCTCATTATTAGTTGAATATCAATATCAATAACAAAATCAAGATTGAAGACCAAGTTTACAAACAAAATAAAAATCGAGTTTAAGATTAAAATTAAAAAGAAGATAAAGATTAATATCATAAGATGAAGTTTGAAATCATGATAAAAATGAAGATCAACATCATAATCATGAACAAAATCAATATTAAATTAAGATTGCAAAATGATAAACATCAAATATGGATCATAATCAAGGTCAACATCCTCATCATTAAAAGATCAAGATAAATATAAATATTAATATCAAGATTGAAAATCAAAATTACCACAGAGATCAATCGAGTTTAAGATGAATATTAGGAGCAAGATAAAGATGAAGATTATAAGATTAAAACAGAAATCTGAGATCAAAACTGAGATCAAAATGAAGATGAAGATAATTATCAAGAATAAGATCAATGTTGTAATTAACAATGAGAATAAGATTAAAAACAATTAAAGATCATAATCGAGTTCAAAATTATCATCATTATTAGATCAATATCAATATCAATAACAATATCAAGATTGAAGACCAAGTTTACAAACAAGATAAAAATCGAGTTTAAGATTAAGATTAAAAAGAAGATAAAGATGAATATCATAAGATGAAAATTGTAATCATGATTAAAATCAAAATCAACATCATGATCATGAACACAATCAATATTAAATTAAGATTGCAAAATGATAAACATCAAATATGGATCATAATCAAGATCAACATCCTCATCATTAAAAGATCAAGATAAATATAAATATTAATATCAAGATTTAAAATCAATATTACCACAGAGATCAAAATCGAGTTTAAGATGAATATTAGGAGCAAGATAAAGATGAGGATTATAAGATTAAAACTGAAATCTGAGATCAAAACTGATATCAAAATGAAAATGAACATAATTATCAAGAATAAGATCAATGTTATAATTAAGAATGAGTATAAGATGAATAACAATTAAAGATCATAATCGAGTTCAAAATTTTCCTCATTATTAGTTGAATATCAATATCAATAACAAAATCAAGATTGAAGACCAAGTTTACAAACAAAATAAAAATCGAGTTTAAGATTAAAATTAAAAAGAAGATAAAGATTAATATCATAAGATGAAGTTTGAAATCATGATAAAAATGAAGATCAACATCATAATCATGAACAAAATCAATATTAAATTAAGATTGCAAAATGATAAACATCAAATATGGATCATAATCAAGGTCAACATCCTCATCATTAAAAGATCAAGATAAATATAAATATTAATATCAAGATTGAAAATCAAAATTACCACGGAGATCAATCGAGTTTAAGATGAATATTAGGAGCAAGATAAAGATGAAGATTATAAGATTAAAACAGAAATCTGAGATCAAAACTGAGATCAAAATGAAGATGAAGATAATTATCAAGAATAAGATCAATGTTGTAATTAACAATGAGAATAAGATTAAAAACTATTAAATATCATAATCGAGTTCAAAATTTTCATCATTATTAGATCAATATCAATATCAATAACAATATCAAGATTGAAGACCAAGTTTACAAACAAGATAAAAATCGAGTTTAAGATTAAGATTAGAAAGAAGATAAAGATGAATATCATAAGATGAAAATTGAAATCATGATTAAAATCAAAATCAACATCATGATCATGAACACAATCAATATTAAATTAAGATTGCAAAATGATAAACATCAAATATGGATCATAATCAAGATCAACATCCTCATCACTAAAAGATCAAGATAAATATAAATATTAATATCAAGATTTAAAATCAATATTACCACAGAGATCAAAATCGAGTTTAAGATGAATATTAGGAGCAAGATAAAGATGAAGATTATAAGATTAAAACTGAAATCTGAGATCAAAACTGATATCAAAATGAAAATGAACATAATTATCAAGAATAAGATCAATGTTATAATTAAGAATGAGTATAAGATGAATAACAATTAAAGATCATAATCGAGTTCAAAATTTTCCTCATTATTAGTTGAATATCAATATCAATAACAAAATCAAGATTGAAGACCAAGTTTACAAACAAAATAAAAATCGAGTTTAAGATTAAAATTAAAAAGAAGATAAAGATTAATATCATAAGATGAAGTTTGAAATCATGATAAAAATGAAGATCAACATCATAATCATGAACAAAATCAATATTAAATTAAGATTGCAAGATGATAAACATCAAATATGGATCATAATCAAGATCAACATCCTCATCATTAAAAGATCAAGATAAATATAAATATTAATATCAAGATTGAAAATCAAAATTACCACAGAGATCAATCGAGTTTAAGATGAATATTAGGAGCAAGATAAAGATGAAGATTATAAGATTAAAACAAAAATCTGAGATCAAAAATGAGATCAAAATGAAGAAGAAGATAATTATCAAGAATAAGATCAATGTTGTAATTAACAATGAGAATAAGATTAAAAACAATTAAATATCATAATCGAGTTCAAAATTTTCATCATTATTAGATCAATATCAATATCAATAACAATATCAAGATTGAAGACCAAGTTTACAAACAAGATAAAAATCGAGTTTAAGATTAAGATTAGAAAGAAGATAAAGATGAATATCATAAGATGAAAATTGAAATCATGATTAAAATCAAAATCAACATCATGATCATGAACACAATCAATATTAAATTAAGATTGCAAAATGATAAACATCAAATAATCATAATCAAGATCAACATCCTCATCACTAAAAGATCAAGATAAATATAAATATTAATATCAAGATTTAAAATCAATATTACCACAGAGATCAAAATCGAGTTTAAGATGAATATTAGGAGCAAGATAAAGATGAAGATTATAAGATTAAAACTGAAATCTGAGATCAAAACTGATATCAAAATGAAAATGAACATAATTATCAAGAATAAGATCAATGTTATAATTAAGAATGAGTATAAGATGAATAACAATTAAAGATCATAATCGAGTTCAAAATTTTCCTCATTATTAGTTGAATATCAATATCAATAACAAAATCAAGATTGAAGACCAAGTTTACAAACAAAATAAAAATCGAGTTTAAGATTAAAATTAAAAAGAAGATAAAGATTAATATCATAAGATGAAGTTTGAAATCATGATAAAAATGAAGATCAACATCATAATCATGAACAAAATCAATATTAAATTAAGATTGCAAAATGATAAACATCAAATATGGATCATAATCAAGGTCAACATCCTCATCATTAAAAGATCAAGATAAATATAAATATTAATATCAAGATTGAAAATCAAAATTACCACAGAGATCAATCGAGTTTAAGATGAATATTAGGAGCAAGATAAAGATGAAGATTATAAGATTAAAACAGAAATCTGAGATCAAAACTGAGATCAAAATGAAGATGAAGATAATTATCAAGAATAAGATCAATGTTGTAATTAACAATGAGAATAAGATTAAAAACTATTAAATATCATAATCGAGTTCAAAATTTTCATCATTATTAGATCAATATCAATATCAATAACAATATCAAGATTGAAGACCAAGTTTACAAACAAGATAAAAATCGAGTTTAAGATTAAGATTAGAAAGAAGATAAAGATGAATATCATAAGATGAAAATTGAAATCATGATTAAAATCAAAATCAACATCATGATCATGAACACAATCAATATTAAATTAAGATTGCAAAATGCTAAACATCAAATATGGATCATAATCAAGATCAACATCCTCATCATTAAAAGATCAAGATAAATATAAATATTAATATCAAGATTTAAAATCAATATTACCACAGAGATCAAAATCGAGTTTAAGATGAATATTAGGAGCAAGATAAAGATGAAGATTATAAGATTAAAACTGAAATCTGAGATCAAAACTGATATCAAAATGAAAATGAACATAATTATCAAGAATAAGATCAATGTTATAATTAAGAATGAGTATAAGATGAATAACAATTAAAGATCATAATCGAGTTCAAAATTTTCCTCATTATTAGTTGAATATCAATATCAATAACAAAATCAAGATTGAAGACCAAGTTTACAAACAAAATAAAAATCGAGTTTAAGATTAAAATTAAAAAGAAGATAAAGATTAATATCATAAGATGAAGTTTGAAATCATGATAAAAATGAAGATCAACATCATAATCATGAACAAAATCAATATTAAATTAAGATTGCAAGATGATAAACATCAAATATGGATCATAATCAAGATCAACATCCTCATCATTAAAAGATCAAGATAAATATAAATATTAATATCAAGATTGAAAAATCAAAATTACCACAGAGATCAATCGAGTTTAAGATGAATATTAGGAGCAAGATAAAGATGAAGATTATAAGATTAAAACAAAAATCTGAGATCAAAACTGAGATCAAAATGAAGAAGAAGATAATTATCAAGAATAAGATCAATGTTGTAATTAACAATGAGAATAAGATTAAAAACAATTAAATATCATAATCGAGTTCAAAATTTTCATCATTATTAGATCAATATCAATATCAATAACAATATCAAGATTGAAGACCAAGTTTACAAACAAGATAAAAATCGAGTTTAAGATTAAGATTAGAAAGAAGATAAAGATGAATATCATAAGATGAAAATTGAAATCATGATTAAAATCAAAATCAACATCATGATCATGAACACAATCAATATTAAATTAAGATTGCAAAATGATAAACATCAAATATGGATCATAATCAAGATCAACATCCTCATCATTAAAAGATCAAGATAAATATAAATATTAATATCAAGATTTAAAATCAATATTACCACAGAGATCAAAATCGAGTTTAAGATTAATATTAGGAGCAAGATAAAGATGAAGATTATAAGATTGAAACTGAAATCTGAGATCAAAACTGATATCAAAATGAAAATGAACATAATTATCAAGAATAAGATCAATGTTATAATTAAGAATGAGTATAAGATGAATAACAATTAAAGATCATAATCGAGTTCAAAATTTTCCTCATTATTAGTTGAATATCAATATCAATAACAAAATCAAGATTGAAGACCAAGTTTACAAACAAAATAAAATTCGAGTTTAAGATTAAAATTAAAAAGAAGATAAAGATTAATATCATAAGATAAAGTTTGAAATCATGATAAAAATGAAGATCAACATCATAATCATGAACAAAATCAATATTAAATTAAGATTGCAAGATGATAAACATCAAATATGGATCATAATCAAGATCAACATCCTCATCATTAAAAGATCAAGATAAATATAAATATTAATATCAAGATTGAAAATCAAAATTACCACAGAGATCAATCGAGTTTAAGATGAATATTAGGAGCAAGATAAAGATGAAGATTATAAGATTAAAACAAAAATCTGAGATCAAAACTGAGATCAAAATGAAGAAGAAGATAATTATCAAGAATAAGATCAATGTTGTAATTAACAATGAGAATAAGATTAAAAACAATTAAATATCATAATCGAGTTCAAAATTTTCATCATTATTAGATCAATATCAATATCAATAACAATATCAAGATTGAAGACCAAGTTTACAAACAAGATAAAAATCGAGTTTAAGATTAAGATTAGAAAGAAGATAAAGATGAATATCATAAGATGAAAATTGAAATCATGATTAAAATCAAAATCAACATCATGATCATGAACACAATCAATATTAAATTAAGATTGCAAAATGATAAACATCAAATATGGATCATAATCAAGATCAACATCCTCATCATTAAAAGATCAAGATAAATATAAATATTAATATCAAGATTTAAAATCAATATTACCACAGAGATCAAAATCGAGTTTAAGATTAATATTAGGAGCAAGATAAAGATGAAGATTATAAGATTGAAACTGAAATCTGAGATCAAAACTGATATCAAAATGAAAATGAACATAATTATCAAGAATAAGATCAATGTTATAATTAAGAATGAGTATAAGATGAATAACAATTAAAGATCATAATCGAGTTCAAAATTTTCCTCATTATTAGTTGAATATCAATATCAATAACAAAATCAAGATTGAAGACCAAGTTTACAAACAAAATAAAATTCGAGTTTAAGATTAAAATTAAAAAGAAGATAAAGATTAATATCATAAGATAAAGTTTGAAATCATGATAAAAATGAAGATCAACATCATAATCATGAACAAAATCAATATTAAATTAAGATTGCAAGATGATAAACATCAAATATGGATCATAATCAAGATCAACATCCTCATCATTAAAAGATCAAGATAAATATAAATATTAATATCAAGATTGAAAATCAAAATTACCACAGAGATCAATCGAGTTTAAGATGAATATTAGGAGCAAGATAAAGATGAAGATTATAAGATTAAAACAAAAATCTGAGATCAAAACTGAGATCAAAATGAAGAAGAAGATAATTATCAAGAATAAGATCAATGTTGTAATTAACAATGAGAATAAGATTAAAAACAATTAAATATCATAATCGAGTTCAAAATTTTCATCATTATTAGATCAATATCAATATCAATAACAATATCAAGATTGAAGACCAAGTTTACAAACAAGATAAAAATCGAGTTTAAGATTAAGATTAGAAAGAAGATAAAGATGAATATCATAAGATGAAAATTGAAATCATGATTAAAATCAAAATCAACATCATGATCATGAACACAATCAATATTAAATTAAGATTGCAAAATGATAAACATCAAATATGGATCATAATCAAGATCAACATCCTCATCATTAAAAGATCAAGATAAATATAAATATTAATATCAAGATTTAAAATCAATATTACCACAGAGATCAAAATCGAGTTTAAGATGAATATTAGGAGCAAGATAAAGATGAAGATTATAAGATTGAAACTGAAATCTGAGATCAAAACTGATATCAAAATGAAAATGAACATAATTATCAAGAATAAGATCAATGTTATAATTAAGAATGAGTATAAGATGAATAACAATTAAAGATCATAATCGAGTTCAAAATTTTCCTCATTATTAGTTGAATATCAATATCAATAACAAAATCAAGATTGAAGACCAAGTTTACAAACAAAATAAAATTCGAGTTTAAGATTAAAATTAAAAAGAAGATAAAGATTAATATCATAAGATAAAGTTTGAAATCATGATAAAAATGAAGATCAACATCATAATCATGAACAAAATCAATATTAAATTAAGATTGCAAGATGATAAACATCAAATATGGATCATAATCAAGGTCAACATCCTCATCATTAAAAGATCAAGATAAATATAAATATTAATATCAAGATTGAAAATCAAAATTACCACAGAGATCAATCGAGTTTAAGATGAATATTAGGAGCAAGATAAAGATGAAGATTATAAGATTAAAACAAAAATCTGAGATCAAAACTGAGATCAAAATGAAGAAGAAGATAATTATCAAGAATAAGATCAATGTTGTAATTAACAATGAGAATAAGATTAAAAACAATTAAATATCATAATCGAGTTCAAAATTTTCATCATTATTAGATCAATATCAATATCAATAACAATATCAAGATTGAAGACCAAGTTTACAAACAAGATAAAAATCGAGTTTAAGATTAAGATTAGAAAGAAGATAAAGATGAATATCATAAGATGAAAATTGAAATCATGATTAAAATCAAAATCAACATCATGATCATGAACACAATCAATATTAAATTAAGATTGCAAAATGATAAACATCAAATATGGATCATAATCAAGATCAACATCCTCATCATTAAAAGATCAAGATAAATATAAATATTAATATCAAGATTTAAAATCAATATTACCACAGAGATCAAAATCGAGTTTAAGATGAATATTAGGAGCAAGATAAAGATGAAGATTATAAGATTAAAACTGAAATCTGAGATCAAAACTGATATCAAAATGAAAATGAACATAATTATCAAGAATAAGATCAATGTTATAATTAAGAATGAGTATAAGATGAATAACAATTAAAGATCATAATCGAGTTAAAAATTTTCCTCATTATTAGTTGAATATCAATATCAATAACAAAATCAAGATTGAAGACCAAGTTTACAAACAAAATAAAATTCGAGTTTAAGATTAAAATTAAAAAGAAGATAAAGATTAATATCATAAGATAAAGTTTGAAATCATGATAAAAATGAAGATCAACATCATAATCATGATCAAAATCAATATTAAATTAAGATTGCAAGATGATAAACATCAAATATGGATCATAATCAAGGTCAACATCCTCATCATTAAAAGATCAAGATAAATATAAATATTAATATCAAGATTGAAAATCAAAATTACCACAGAGATCAATCGAGTTTAAGATGAATATTAGGAGCAAGATAAAGATGAAGATTATAAGATTAAAACAGAAATCTGAGATCAAAACTGAGATCAAAATGAAGATGAAGATAATTATCAAGAATAAGATCAATGTTGTAATTAACAATGAGAATAAGATTAAAAACAATTAAAGTTCATAATCGAGTTCAAAATTTTCATCATTATTAGATCAATATCAATATCAATAACAATATCAAGATTGAAGACCAAGTTTACAAACCAGATAAAAATCGAGTTTAAGATTAAGATTAGAAAGAAGATAAAGATGTATATCATAAGATGAAAATTGAAATCATGATTAAAATCAAAATCAACATCATGATCATGAACACAATCAATATTAAATTAAGATTGCAAAATGATAAACATCAAATATGGATCATAATCAAGATCAACATCCTCATCATTAAAAGATCAAGATAATTATAAATATTAATATCAAGATTGAAAATCAATATTACCACAGAGATCAAAATCGAGTTTAAGATGAATATTAGGAGCAAGATAAAGATGAAGATTATAAGATTGAAACTGAAATCTGAGATCAAAACTGATATCAAAATGAAAATGAACATAATTATCAAGAATAAGATCAATGTTATAATTAAGAATGAGTATAAGATGAATAACAATTAAAGATCATAATCGAGTTCAAAATTTTCCTCATTATTAGTTGAATATCAATATCAATAACAAAATCAAGATTGAAGACCAAGTTTACAAACAAAATAAAATTCGAGTTTAAGATTAAAATTAAAAAGAAGATAAAGATTAATATCATAAGATAAAGTTTGAAATCATGATAAAAATGAAGATCAACATCATAATCATGAACAAAATCAATATTAAATTAAGATTGCAAGATGATAAACATCAAATATGGATCATAATCAAGGTCAACATCCTCATCATTAAAAGATCAAGATAAATATAAATATTAATATCAAGATTGAAAATCAAAATTACCACAGAGATCAATCGAGTTTAAGATGAATATTAGGAGCAAGATAAAGATGAAGATTATAAGATTAAAACAGAAATCTGAGATCAAAACTGAGATCAAAATGAAGATGAAGATAATTATCAAGAATAAGATCAATGTTGTAATTAACAATGAGAATAAGATTAAAAACAATTAAAGATCATAATCGAGTTCAAAATTTTCATCATTATTAGATCAATATCAATATCAATAACAATATCAAGATTGAAGACCAAGTTTACAAACAAGATAAAAATCGAGTTTAAGATTAAGATTAGAAAGAAGATAAAGATGAATATCATAAGATGAAAATTGAAATCATGATTAAAATCAAAATCAACATCATGATCATGAACACAATCAATATTAAATTAAGATTGCAAAATGATAAACATCAAATATGGATCATAATCAAGATCAACATCCTCATCATTAAAAGATCAAGATAAATATAAATATTAATATCAAGATTTAAAATCAATATTACCACAGAGATCAAAATCGAGTTTAAGATGAATATTAGGAGCAAGATAAAGATGAAGATTATAAGATTAAAACTGAAATCTGAGATCAAAACTGATATCAAAATGAAAATGAACATAATTATCAAGAATAAGATCAATGTTATAATTAAGAATGAGTATAAGATGAATAACAATTAAAGATCATAATCGAGTTCAAAATTTTCCTCATTATTAGTTGAATATCAATATCAATAACAAAATCAAGATTGAAGACCAAGTTTACAAACAAAATAAAATTCGAGTTTAAGATTAAAATTAAAAAGAAGATAAAGATTAATATCATAAGATAAAGTTTGAAATCATGATAAAAATGAAGATCAACATCATAATCATGATCAAAATCAATATTAAATTAAGATTGCAAGATGATAAACATCAAATATGGATCATAATCAAGGTCAACATCCTCATCATTAAAAGATCAAGATAAATATAAATATTAATATCAAGATTGAAAATCAAAATTACCACAGAGATCAATCGAGTTTAAGATGAATATTAGGAGCAAGATAAAGATGAAGATTATAAGATTAAAACAGAAATCTGAGATCAAAACTGAGATCAAAATGAAGATGAAGATAATTATCAAGAATAAGATCAATGTTGTAATTAACAATGAGAATAAGATTAAAAACAATTAAAGTTCATAATCGAGTTCAAAATTATCATCATTATTAGATCAATATCAATATCAATAACAATATCAAGATTGAAGACCAAGTTTACAAACCAGATAAAAATCGAGTTTAAGATTAAGATTAGAAAGAAGATAAAGATGAATATCATAAGATGAAAATTGAAATCATGATTAAAATCAAAATCAACATCATGATCATGAACACAATCAATATTAAATTAAGATTGCAAAATGATAAACATCAAATATGGATCATAATCAAGATCAACATCCTCATCATTAAAAGATCAAGATAATTATAAATATTAATATCAAGATTGAAAATCAATATTACCACAGAGATCAAAATCGAGTTTAAGATGAATATTAGGAGCAAGATAAAGATGAAGATTATAAGATTAAAACTGAAATCTGAGATCAAAACTGATATCAAAATGAAAATGAACATAATTATCAAGAATAAGATCAATGTTATAATTAAGAATGAGTATAAGATGAATAACAATTAAAGATCATAATCGAGTTCAAAATTTTCCTCATTATTAGTTGAATATCAATATCAATAACAAAATCAAGATTGAAGACCAAGTTTACAAACAAAATAAAATTCGAGTTTAAGATTAAAATTAAAAAGAAGATAAAGATTAATATCATAAGATAAAGTTTGAAATCATGATAAAAATGAAGATCAACATCATAATCATGAACAAAATCAATATTAAATTAAGATTGCAAGATGATAAACATCAAATATGGATCATAATCAAGGTCAACATCCTCATCATTAAAAGATCAAGATAAATATAAATATTAATATCAAGATTGAAAATCAAAATTACCACAGAGATCAATCGAGTTTAAGATGAATATTAGGAGCAAGATAAAGATGAAGATTATAAGATTAAAACAAAAATCTGAGATCAAAACTGAGATCAAAATGAAGAAGAAGATAATTATCAAGAATAAGATCAATGTTGTAATTAACAATGAGAATAAGATTAAAAACAATTAAATATCATAATCGAGTTCAAAATTTTCATCATTATTAGATCAATATCAATATCAATAACAATATCAAGATTGAAGACCAAGTTTACAAACAAGATAAAAATCGAGTTTAAGATTAAGATTAGAAAGAAGATAAAGATGAATATCATAAGATGAAAATTGAAATCATGATTAAAATCAAAATCAACATCATGATCATGAACACAATCAATATTAAATTAAGATTGCAAAATGATAAACATCAAATATGGATCATAATCAAGATCAACATCCTCATCATTAAAAGATCAAGATAAATATAAATATTAATATCAAGATTTAAAATCAATATTACCACAGAGATCAAAATCGAGTTTAAGATGAATATTAGGAGCAAGATAAAGATGAAGATTATAAGATTGAAACTGAAATCTGAGATCAAAACTGATATCAAAATGAAAATGAACATAATTATCAAGAATAAGATCAATGTTATAATTAAGAATGAGTATAAGATGAATAACAATTAAAGATCATAATCGAGTTCAAAATTTTCCTCATTATTAGTTGAATATCAATATCAATAACAAAATCAAGATTGAAGACCAAGTTTACAAACAAAATAAAATTCGAGTTTAAGATTAAAATTAAAAAGAAGATAAAGATTAATATCATAAGATAAAGTTTGAAATCATGATAAAAATGAAGATCAACATCATAATCATGAACAAAATCAATATTAAATTAAGATTGCAAGATGATAAACATCAAATATGGATCATAATCAAGGTCAACATCCTCATCATTAAAAGATCAAGATAAATATAAATATTAATATCAAGATTGAAAATCAAAATTACCACAGAGATCAATCGAGTTTAAGATGAATATTAGGAGCAAGATAAAGATGAAGATTATAAGATTAAAACAAAAATCTGAGATCAAAACTGAGATCAAAATGAAGAAGAAGATAATTATCAAGAATAAGATCAATGTTGTAATTAACAATGAGAATAAGATTAAAAACAATTAAATATCATAATCGAGTTCAAAATTTTCATCATTATTAGATCAATATCAATATCAATAACAATATCAAGATTGAAGACCAAGTTTACAAACAAGATAAAAATCGAGTTTAAGATTAAGATTAGAAAGAAGATAAAGATGAATATCATAAGATGAAAATTGAAATCATGATTAAAATCAAAATCAACATCATGATCATGAACACAATCAATATTAAATTAAGATTGCAAAATGATAAACATCAAATATGGATCATAATCAAGATCAACATCCTCATCATTAAAAGATCAAGATAAATATAAATATTAATATCAAGATTTAAAATCAATATTACCACAGAGATCAAAATCGAGTTTAAGATGAATATTAGGAGCAAGATAAAGATGAAGATTATAAGATTAAAACTGAAATCTGAGATCAAAACTGATATCAAAATGAAAATGAACATAATTATCAAGAATAAGATCAATGTTATAATTAAGAATGAGTATAAGATGAATAACAATTAAAGATCATAATCGAGTTCAAAATTTTCCTCATTATTAGTTGAATATCAATATCAATAACAAAATCAAGATTGAAGACCAAGTTTACAAACAAAATAAAATTCGAGTTTAAGATTAAAATTAAAAAGAAGATAAAGATTAATATCATAAGATAAAGTTTGAAATCATGATAAAAATGAAGATCAACATCATAATCATGAACAAAATCAATATTAAATTAAGATTGCAAGATGATAAACATCAAATATGGATCATAATCAAGGTCAACATCCTCATCATTAAAAGATCAAGATAAATATAAATATTAATATCAAGATTGAAAATCAAAATTACCACAGAGATCAATCGAGTTTAAGATGAATATTAGGAGCAAGATAAAGATGAAGATTATAAGATTAAAACAGAAATCTGAGATCAAAACTGAGATCAAAATGAAGATGAAGATAATTATCAAGAATAAGATCAATGTTGTAATTAACAATGAGAATAAGATTAAAAACAATTAAAGTTCATAATCGAGTTCAAAATTATCATCATTATTAGATCAATATCAATATCAATAACAATATCAAGATTGAAGACCAAGTTTACAAACCAGATAAAAATCGAGTTTAAGATTAAGATTAGAAAGAAGATAAAGATGAATATCATAAGATGAAAATTGAAATCATGATTAAAATCAAAATCAACATCATGATCATGAACACAATCAATATTAAATTAAGATTGCAAAATGATAAACATCAAATATGGATCATAATCAAGATCAACATCCTCATCATTAAAAGATCAAGATAATTATAAATATTAATATCAAGATTGAAAATCAATATTACCACAGAGATCAAAATCGAGTTTAAGATGAATATTAGGAGCAAGATAAAGATGAAGATTATAAGATTAAAACTGAAATCTGAGATCAAAACTGATATCAAAATGAAAATGAACATAATTATCAAGAATAAGATCAATGTTATAATTAAGAATGAGTATAAGATGAATAACAATTAAAGATCATAATCGAGTTCAAAATTTTCCTCATTATTAGTTGAATATCAATATCAATAACAAAATCAAGATTGAAGACCAAGTTTACAAACAAAATAAAATTCGAGTTTAAGATTAAAATTAAAAAGAAGATAAAGATTAATATCATAAGATAAAGTTTGAAATCATGATAAAAATGAAGATCAACATCATAATCATGAACAAAATCAATATTAAATTAAGATTGCAAGATGATAAACATCAAATATGGATCATAATCAAGGTCAACATCCTCATCATTAAAAGATCAAGATAAATATAAATATTAATATCAAGATTGAAAATCAAAATTACCACAGAGATCAATCGAGTTTAAGATGAATATTAGGAGCAAGATAAAGATGAAGATTATAAGATTAAAACAAAAATCTGAGATCAAAACTGAGATCAAAATGAAGAAGAAGATAATTATCAAGAATAAGATCAATGTTGTAATTAACAATGAGAATAAGATTAAAAACAATTAAATATCATAATCGAGTTCAAAATTTTCATCATTATTAGATCAATATCAATATCAATAACAATATCAAGATTGAAGACCAAGTTTACAAACAAGATAAAAATCGAGTTTAAGATTAAGATTAGAAAGAAGATAAAGATGAATATCATAAGATGAAAATTGAAATCATGATTAAAATCAAAATCAACATCATGATCATGAACACAATCAATATTAAATTAAGATTGCAAAATGATAAACATCAAATATGGATCATAATCAAGATCAACATCCTCATCATTAAAAGATCAAGATAAATATAAATATTAATATCAAGATTTAAAATCAATATTACCACAGAGATCAAAATCGAGTTTAAGATGAATATTAGGAGCAAGATAAAGATGAAGATTATAAGATTGAAACTGAAATCTGAGATCAAAACTGATATCAAAATGAAAATGAACATAATTATCAAGAATAAGATCAATGTTATAATTAAGAATGAGTATAAGATGAATAACAATTAAAGATCATAATCGAGTTCAAAATTTTCCTCATTATTAGTTGAATATCAATATCAATAACAAAATCAAGATTGAAGACCAAGTTTACAAACAAAATAAAATTCGAGTTTAAGATTAAAATTAAAAAGAAGATAAAGATTAATATCATAAGATAAAGTTTGAAATCATGATAAAAATGAAGATCAACATCATAATCATGAACAAAATCAATATTAAATTAAGATTGCAAGATGATAAACATCAAATATGGATCATAATCAAGGTCAACATCCTCATCATTAAAAGATCAAGATAAATATAAATATTAATATCAAGATTGAAAATCAAAATTACCACAGAGATCAATCGAGTTTAAGATGAATATTAGGAGCAAGATAAAGATGAAGATTATAAGATTAAAACAAAAATCTGAGATCAAAACTGAGATCAAAATGAAGAAGAAGATAATTATCAAGAATAAGATCAATGTTGTAATTAACAATGAGAATAAGATTAAAAACAATTAAATATCATAATCGAGTTCAAAATTTTCATCATTATTAGATCAATATCAATATCAATAACAATATCAAGATTGAAGACCAAGTTTACAAACAAGATAAAAATCGAGTTTAAGATTAAGATTAGAAAGAAGATAAAGATGAATATCATAAGATGAAAATTGAAATCATGATTAAAATCAAAATCAACATCATGATCATGAACACAATCAATATTAAATTAAGATTGCAAAATGATAAACATCAAATATGGATCATAATCAAGATCAACATCCTCATCATTAAAAGATCAAGATAAATATAAATATTAATATCAAGATTTAAAATCAATATTACCACAGAGATCAAAATCGAGTTTAAGATGAATATTAGGAGCAAGATAAAGATGAAGATTATAAGATTAAAACTGAAATCTGAGATCAAAACTGATATCAAAATGAAAATGAACATAATTATCAAGAATAAGATCAATGTTATAATTAAGAATGAGTATAAGATGAATAACAATTAAAGATCATAATCGAGTTCAAAATTTTCCTCATTATTAGTTGAATATCAATATCAATAACAAAATCAAGATTGAAGACCAAGTTTACAAACAAAATAAAATTCGAGTTTAAGATTAAAATTAAAAAGAAGATAAAGATTAATATCATAAGATAAAGTTTGAAATCATGATAAAAATGAAGATCAACATCATAATCATGAACAAAATCAATATTAAATTAAGATTGCAAGATGATAAACATCAAATATGGATCATAATCAAGGTCAACATCCTCATCATTAAAAGATCAAGATAAATATAAATATTAATATCAAGATTGAAAATCAAAATTACCACAGAGATCAATCGAGTTTAAGATGAATATTAGGAGCAAGATAAAGATGAAGATTATAAGATTAAAACAGAAATCTGAGATCAAAACTGAGATCAAAATGAAGATGAAGATAATTATCAAGAATAAGATCAATGTTGTAATTAACAATGAGAATAAGATTAAAAACAATTAAAGTTCATAATCGAGTTCAAAATTTTCATCATTATTAGATCAATATCAATATCAATAACAATATCAAGATTGAAGACCAAGTTTACAAACCAGATAAAAATCGAGTTTAAGATTAAGATTAGAAAGAAGATAAAGATGTATATCATAAGATGAAAATTGAAATCATGATTAAAATCAAAATCAACATCATGATCATGAACACAATCAATATTAAATTAAGATTGCAAAATGATAAACATCAAATATGGATCATAATCAAGATCAACATCCTCATCATTAAAAGATCAAGATAATTATAAATATTAATATCAAGATTGAAAATCAATATTACCACAGAGATCAAAATCGAGTTTAAGATGAATATTAGGAGCAAGATAAAGATGAAGATTATTAGATTAAAACTGAAATCTGAGATCAAAACTGATATCAAAATGAAAATGAACATAATTATCAAGAATAAGATCAATGTTATAATTAAGAATGAGTATAAGATGAATAACAATTAAAGATCATAATCGAGTTCAAAATTTTCCTCATTATTAGTTGAATATCAATATCAATAACAAAATCAAGATTGAAGACCAAGTTTACAAACAAAATAAAAATCGAGTTTAAGATTAAAATTAAAAAGAAGATAAAGATTAATATCATAAGATAAAGTTTGAAATCATGATAAAAATGAAGATCAACATCATAATCATGAACAAAATCAATATTAAATTAAGATTGCAAAATGATAAACATCAAATATGGATCATAATCAAGGTCAACATCCTCATCATTAAAAGATCAAGATAAATATAAATATTAATATCAAGATTGAAAATCAAAATTACCACAGAGATCAATCGAGTTTAAGATGAATATTAGGAGCAAGATAAAGATGAAGATTATAAGATTAAAACAGAAATCTGAGATCAAAACTGAGATCAAAATGAAGATGAAGATAATTATCAAGAATAAGATCAATGTTGTAATTAACAATGAGAATAAGATTAAAAACAATTAAATATCATTATCGAGTTCAAAATTTTCATCATTATTAGATCAATATCAATATCAATAACAATATCAAGATTGAAGACCAAGTTTACAAACCAGATAAAAATCGAGTTTAAGATTAAGATTAGAAAGAAGATAAAGATGAATATCATAAGATGAAAATTGAAATCATGATTAAAATCAAAATCAACATCATGATCATGAACACAATCAATATTAAATTAAGATTGCAAAATGATAAACATCAAATATGGATCATAATCAAGATCAACATCCTCATCATTAAAAGATCAAGATAAATATAAATATTAATATCAAGATTGAAAATCAATATTACCACAGAGATCAAAATCGAGTTTAAGATGAATATTAGGAGCAAGATAAAGATGAAGATTATAAGATTAAAACTGAAATCTGAGATCAAAACTGATATCAAAATGAAAATGAACATAATTATCAAGAATAAGATCAATGTTATAATTAAGAATGAGTATAAGATGAATAACAATTAAAGATCATAATCGAGTTCAAAATTTTCCTCATTATTAGTTGAATATCAATATCAATAACAAAATCAAGATTGAAGAACAAGTTTACAAACAAAATAAAAATCGAGTTTAAGATTAAAATTAAAAAGAAGATAAAGATTAATATCATAAGATGAAGTTTGAAATCATGATAAAAATGAAGATCAACATCATAATCATGAACAAAATCAATATTAAATTAAGATTGCAAGATGATAAACATCAAATATGGATCATAATCAAGATCAACATCCTCATCATTAAAAGATCAAGATAAATATAAATATTAATATCAAGATTGAAAATCAAAATTACCACAGAGATCAATCGAGTTTAAGATGAATATTAGGAGCAAGATAAAGATGAAGATTATAAGATTAAAACAGAAATCTGAGATCAAAACTGAGATCAAAATGAAGATGAAGATAATTATCAAGAATAAGATCAATGTTGTAATTAACAATGAGAATAAGATTAAAAACAATTAAAGATCATAATCGAGTTCAAAATTATCATCATTATTAGATCAATATCAATATCAATAACAATATCAAGATTGAAGACCAAGTTTACAAACAAGATAAAAATCGAGTTTAAGATTAAGATTAAAAAGAAGATAAAGATGAATATCATAAGATGAAAATTGTAATCATGATTAAAATCAAAATCAAAATCAACATCATGATCATGAACACAATCAATATTAAATTAAGATTGCAAAATGATAAACATCAAATATGGATCATAATCAAGATCAACATCCTCATCATTAAAAGATCAAGATAAATATAAATATTAATATCAAGATTTAAAATCAATATTACCACAGAGATCAAAATCGAGTTTAAGATGAATATTAGGAGCAAGATAAAGATGAGGATTATAAGATTAAAACTGAAATCTGAGATCAAAACTGATATCAAAATGAAAATGAACATAATTATCAAGAATAAGATCAATGTTATAATTAAGAATGAGTATAAGATGAATAACAATTAAAGATCATAATCGAGTTCAAAATTTTCCTCATTATTAGTTGAATAACAATATCAATAACAAAATCAAGATTGAAGACCAAGTTTACAAACAAAATAAAATTCGAGTTTAAGATTAAAATTAAAAAGAAGATAAAGATTAATATCATAAGATAAAGTTTGAAATCATGATAAAAATGAAGATCAACATCATAATCATGAACAAAATCAATATTAAATTAAGATTGCAAAATGATAAACATCAAATATGGATCATAATCAAGGTCAACATCCTCATCATTAAAAGATCAAGATAAATATAAATATTAATATCAAGATTGAAAATCAAAATTACCACAGAGATCAATCGAGTTTAAGATGAATATTAGGAGCAAGATAAAGATGAAGATTATAAGATTAAAACAGAAATCTGAGATCAAAACTGAGATCAAAATGAAGATGAAGATAATTATCAAGAATAAGATCAATGTTGTAATTAACAATGAGAATAAGATTAAAAACCATTAAAGTTCATAATCGAGTTCAAAATTTTCATCATTATTTGATCAATATCAATATCAATAACAATATCAAGATTGAAGACCAAGTTTACAAACCAGATAAAAATCGAGTTTAAGATTAAGATTAGAAAGAAGATAAAGATGTATATCATAAGATGAAAATTGAAATCATGATTAAAATCAAAATCAACATCATGATCATGAACACAATCAATATTAAATTAAGATTGCAAAATGATAAACATCAAATATGGATCATAATCAAGATCAACATCCTCATCATTAAAAGATCAAGATAAATATAAATATTAATATCAAGATTGAAAATCAATATTACCACAGAGATCAAAATCGAGTTTAAGATGAATATTAGGAGCAAGATAAAGATGAAGATTATAAGATTAAAACTGAAATCTGAGATCAAAACTGATATCAAAATGAAAATGAACATAATTATCAAGAATAAGATCAATGTTATAATTAAGAATGAGTATAAGATGAATAACAATTAAAGATTATAATCGAGTTCAAAATTTTCCTCATTATTAGTTGAATATCAATATCAATAACAAAATCAAGATTGAAGACCAAGTTTACAAACAAAATAAAAATCGAGTTTAAGATTAAAATTAAAAAGAAGATAAAGATTAATATCATAAGATGAAGTTTGAAATCATGATAAAAATGAAGATCAACATCATAATCATGAACAAAATCAATATTAAATTAAGATTGCAAGATGATAAACATCAAATATGGATCATAATCAAGATCAACATCCTCATCATTAAAAGATCAAGATAAATATAAATATTAATATCAAGATTGAAAATCAAAATTACCACAGAGATCAATCGAGTTTAAGATGAATATTAGGAGCAAGATAAAGATGAAGATTATAAGATTAAAACAGAAATCTGAGATCAAAACTGAGATCAAAATGAAGATGAAGATAATTATCAAGAATAAGATCAATGTTGTAATTAACAATGAGAATAAGATTAAAAACAATTAAAGATCATAATCGAGTTCAAAATTATCATCATTATTAGATCAATATCAATATCAATAACAATATCAAGATTGAAGACCAAGTTTACAAACAAGATAAAAATCGAGTTTAAGATTAAGATTAGAAAGAAGATAAAGTTGAATATCATAAGATGAAAATTGAAATCATGATTAAAATCAAAATCAACATCATGATCATGAACACAATCAATATTAAATTAAGATTGCAAAATGATAAACATCAAATATGGATCATAATCAAGATCAACATCCTCATCATTAAAAGATCAAGATAAATATAAATATTAATATCAAGATTGAAAATCAAAATTACCACAGAGATCAATCGAGTTTAAGATGAATATTAGGAGCAAGATAAAGATGAAGATTATAAGATTAAAACAGAAATCTGAGATCAAAACTGAGATCAAAATGAAGATGAAGATAATTATCAAGAATAAGATCAATGTTGTAATTAACAATGAGAATAAGATTAAAAACAATTAAAGATCATAATCGAGTTCAAAATTTTCATCATTATTAGATCAATATCAATATCAATAACAATATCAAGATTGAAGACCAAGTTTACAAACAAGATAAAAATCGAGTTTAAGATTAAGATTAGAAAGAAGATAAAGTTGAATATCATAAGATGAAAATTGAAATCATGATTAAAATCAAAATCAAAATCATGATCATGAACACAATCAATATTAAATTAAGTTGCAAAATGATAAACATCAAATATGGATCATAATCAAGATCAACATCCTCATCATTAAAAGATCAAGATAAATATAAATATTAATATCAAGATTGAAAATCAATATTACCACAGAGATCAAAATCGAGTTTAAGATGAATATTAGGAGCAAGATAAAGATGAAGATTATAATATTAAAACTGAAATCTGAGATCAAAACTGATATTAAAATGAAAATGAACATAATTATCAAGAATAAGATCAATGTTATAATTAAGAATGAGTATAAGATGAATAACAATTAAAGATCATAATCGAGTTCAAAATTTTCCTCATTATTAGTTGAATATCAATATCAATAACAAAATCAAGATTGAATACCAAGTTTACAAACAAGATAAAAATCGAGTTTAAAATTAAAATTAAAAAGAAGATAAAGATTAATATCATAAGATGAAGTTTGAAATCATGATAAAAATGAAGATCAACATCATAATCATGAACAAAATCAATATTAAATTAAGATTGCAAAATGATAAACATCAAATATGGATCATAATCAAGATCAACATCCTCATCATTAAAAGATCAAGATAAATATAAATATTAATATCAAGATTGAAAATCAAAATTACCACAGAGATCAATCGAGTTTAAGATGAATATTAGGAGCAAGATAAAGATGAAGATTATAATATTAAAACAGAAATCTGAGATCAAAACTGAGATCAAAATGAAGATGAAGATAATTATCAAGAATAAGATCAATGTTGTAATTAACAATGAGAATAAGATTAAAAACAATTAAAGATCATAATCGAGTTCAAAATTTTCATCATTATTAGATCAATATCAATATCAATAACAATATCAAGATTGAAGACCAAGTTTACAAACAAGATAAAAATCGAGTTTAAGATTAAGATTAGAAAGAAGATAAAGTTGAATATCATAAGATGAAAATTGAAATCATGATTAAAATCAAAATCAACATCATGATCATGAACACAATCAATATTAAATTAAGATTGCAAAATGATAAACATCAAATATGGATCATAATCAAGATCAACATCCTCATCATTAAAAGATCAAGATAAATATAAATATTAATATCAAGATTGAAAATCAAAATTACCACAGAGATCAATCGAGTTTAAGATGAATATTAGGAGCAAGATAAAGATGAAGATTATAAGATTAAAACAGAAATCTGAGATCAAAACTGAGATCAAAATGAAGATGAAGATAATTATCAAGAATAAGATCAATGTTGTAATTAACAATGAGAATAAGATTAAAAACAATTAAAGATCATAATCGAGTTCAAAATTTTCATCATTATTAGATCAATATCAATATCAATAACAATATCAAGATTGAAGACCAAGTTTACAAACAAGATAAAAACTGAGTTTAAGATTAAGATTAGAAAGAAGATAAAGATGAATATCATAAGATGAAAATTGAAATCATGATTAAAATCAAAATCAACATCATGATCATGAACACAATCAATATTAAATTAAGTTGCAAAATGATAAACATCAAATATGGATCATAATCAAGATCAACATCCTCATCATTAAAAGATCAAGATAAATATAAATATTAATATCAAGATTTAAAATCAATATTACCACAGAGATCAAAATCGAGTTTAAGATGAATATTAGGAACAAGATAAAGATGAAGATTATAAGATTAAAACTGAAATCTGAGATCAAAACTGATATCAAAATGAAAATGAACATAATTATCAAGAATAAGATCAATGTTATAATTAAGAATGAGTATAAGATGAATAACAATTAAAGATCATAATCGAGTTCAAAATTTTCCTCATTATTAGTTGAATATCAATATCAATAACAAAATCAAGATTGAATACCAAGTTTACAAACAAAATAAAAATCGAGTTTAAGATTAAAATTAAAAAGAAGATAAAGATTAATATCATAAGATGAAGTTTGAAATCATGATAAAAATGAAGATCAACATCATAATCATGAACAAAATCAATATTAAATTAAGATTGCAAAATGATAAACATCAAATATGGATCATAATCAAGGTCAACATCCTCATCATTAAAAGATCAAGATAAATATAAATATTAATATCAAGATTGAAAATCAAAATTACCACAGAGATCAATCGAGTTTAAGATGAATATTAGGAGCAAGTTAAAGATGAAGATTATAATATTAAAACAGAAATCTGAGATCAAAACTGAGATCAAAATGAAGATGAAGATAATTATCAAGAATAAGATCAATGATGTAATTAACAATGAGAATAAGATTAAAAACAATTAAAGATCATAATCGAGTTCAAAATTTTCATCATTATTAGATCAATATCAATATCAATAACAATATCAAGATTGAAGACCAAGTTTACAAACAAGATAAAAACTGAGTTTAAGATTAAGATTAGAAAGAAGATAAAGATGAATATCAAAAGATGAAAATTGAAATCATGATTAAAATCAAAATCAACATCATGATCATGAACACAATCAATATTAAATTAAGTTGCAAAATGATAAACATCAAATATGGATCATAATCAAGATCAACATCCTCATCATTAAAAGATCAAGATAAATATAAATATTAATATCAAGATTTAAAATCAATATTACCACAGAGATCAAAATCGAGTTTAAGATGAATATTAGGAGCAAGATAAAGATGAAGATTATAAGATTAAAACTGAAATCTGAGATCAAAACTGATATCAAAATGAAAATGAACATAATTATCAAGAATAAGATCAATGTTATAATTAAGAATGAGTATAAGATGAATAACAATTAAAGATCATAATCGAGTTCAAAATTTTCCTCATTATTAGTTGAATATCAATATCAATAACAAAATCAAGATTGAATACCAAGTTTACAAACAAAATAAAAATCGAGTTTAAGATTAAAATTAAAAAGAAGATAAAGATTAATATCATAAGATGAAGTTTGAAATCATGATAAAAATGAAGATCAACATCATAATCATGAACAAAATCAATATTAAATTAAGATTGCAAAATGATAAACATCAAATATGGATCATAATCAAGGTCAACATCCTCATCATTAAAAGATCAAGATAAATATAAATATTAATATCAAGATTGAAAATCAAAATTACCACAGAGATCAATCGAGTTTAAGATGAATATTAGGAGCAAGATAAAGATGAAGATTATAATATTAAAACAGAAATCTGAGATCAAAACTGAGATCAAAATGAAGATGAAGATAATTATCAAGAATAAGATCAATGATGTAATTAACAATGAGAATAAGATTAAAAACAATTAAAGATCATAATCGAGTTCAAAATTTTCATCATTATTAGTTGAATATCAATATCAATAACAAAATCAAGATTGAAGACCAAGTTTACAAACAAGAAAAAAATCGAGTTTAAGATTAAGATTAAAAAGAAGATAAAGATTAATATCATAAGATGAAGTTTGAAATCATGATAAAAATGAAGATCAACATCATAATCATGAACAAAATCAATATTAAATTAAGATTGCAAAATGATAAACATCAAATATGGATCATAATCAAGATCAACATCCTCATCATTAAAAGATCAAGATAAATATAAATATTAATATCAAGATTGAAAATCAAAATTACCACAGAGATCAATCGAGTTTAAGATGAATATTAGGAGCAAGATAAAGATGAAGATTATAATATTAAAACAGAAATCTGAGATCAAAACTGAGATCAAAATGAAGATGAAGATAATTATCAAGAATAAGATCAATGTTGTAATTAACAATGAGAATAAGATTAAAAACAATTAAAGATCATAATCGAGTTCAAAATTTTCATCATTATTAGATCAATATCAATATCAATAACAATATCAAGATTGAAGACCAAGTTTACAAACAAGATAAAAATTGAGTTTAAGATTAAGATTAGAAAGAAGTTAAAGATGAATATCATAAGATGAAAATTGAAATCATGATTAAAATCAAAATCAACATCATGATCATGAACACAATCAATATTAAATTAAGTTGCAAAATGATAAACATCAAATATGGATCATAATCAAGATCAACATCCTCATCATTAAAAGATCAAGATAAATATAAATATTAATATCAAGATTGAAAATCAATATTACCACAGAGATCAAAATCGAATCTAAGATGAATATTAGGAGCAAGATAAAGATGAAGATTATAAGATTAAAACTGAAATCTGAGATCAAAACTGATATCAAAATGAAAATGAACATAATTATCAAGAATAAGATCAATGTTATAATTAAGAATGAGTATAAGATGAATAACAATTAAAGATCATAATCGAGTTCAAAATTTTCCTCATTATTAGTTGAATATCAATATCAATAACAAAATCAAGATTGAAGACCAAGTTTACAAACAAAATAAAAATCGAGTTTAAGATTAAAATTAAAAAGAAGATAAAGATTAATATCATAAGATGAAGTTTGAAATCATGATAAAAATGAAGATCAACATCATAATCTTGAACAAAATCAATATTAAATTAAGATTGCAAAATGATAAACATCAAATATGGATCATTACCAAGATCAACATCCTCATCATTAAAAGATCAAGATAAATATAAATATTAATATCAAGATTGAAAATCAAAATTACCACAGAGATCAATCGAGTTTAAGATGAATATTAGGAGCAAGATAAAGATGAAGATTATAAGATTAAAACAGAAATCTGAGATCAAAACTGAGATCAAAATGAAGATGAAGATAATTATTAAGAATAAGATCAATGTTTTAATTAACAATGAGAATAAGATTAAAAACAATTAAAGATCATAATCGAGTTCAAAATTTTCATCATTATTAGATCAATATCAATATCAATAACAATATCAAGATTGAATACCAAGTTTACAAACAAGATAAAAATCGAGTTTAAGATTAAGATTTAAAAGAAGATAAAGGTTAATATCATAAGATGAAGTTTGAAATCATGATAAAAATGAAGATCAACATCATAATCATGAACAAAATCAATATTAAATTAAGATTGCAAAATGATAAACATCAAATATGGATCATAATCAAGATCAACATCCTCATCATTAAAAGATCAAGATAAATATAAATATTAATATCAAGATTGAAAATCAAAATTACCACAGAGATCAATCGAGTTTAACATGAATATTAGGAGCAAGATAAAGATGAAGATTATAAGATTAAAACCGAAATCTGAGATCAAAACTGAGATCAAAATGAAGATGAAGATAATTATCAAGAATAAGATCAATGTTGTAATTAACAATGAGAATAAGATTAAAAACAATTAAAGATCATAATCGAGTTCAAAATTTTCATCATTATTAGATCAATAACAATATCAAGATTGAAGACCAAGTTTATAAACAAGATAAAAATCGAGTTTAAGATTAAGATTAGAAAGAAGATAAAGATGAATATCATAAGATAAAAATTGAAATCATGATTAAAATCAAAATCAACATCATGATCATGAACACAATCAATATTAAATTAAGATTGCAAAATAATAAACATCAAATATGGATCATAATCAAGATCAACATCCTCATCATTAAAAGATCAAGATAAATATAAATATTAATATCAAGATTGAAAATCAATATTACAACAGAGATCAAAATCGAGTTTAAGATGAATATTAGGAGCAAGATAAAGATGAAGATTATAAGATTAAAACTGAAATCTGAGATCAAAACTGATATCAAAATGAAAATGAACATAATTATCAAGAATAAGATCAATGTTATAATTAAGAATGAGTATAAGATGAATAACAATTAAAGATCATAATCGAGTTCAAAATTTTCCTCATTATTAGTTGAATATCAATATCAGTAACAAAATCAAGATTGAAGACCAAGTTTACAAACAAAATAAAAATCGAGTTTAAGATTAAAATTAAAAAGAAGATAAAGATTAATATCATAAGATGAAGTTTGAAATCATGATAAAAATGAAGATCAACATCATAATCTTGAACAAAATCAATATTAAATTAAGATTGCAAAATGATAAACATCAAATATGGATCATTACCAAGATCAACATCCTCATCATTAAAAGATCAAGATAAATATAAATATTAATATCAAGATTGAAAATCAAAATTACCACAGAGATCAATCGAGTTTAAGATGAATATTAGGAGCAAGATAAAGATGAAGATTATAAGATTAAAACAGAAATCTGAGATCAAAACTGAGATCAAAATGAAGATGAAGATAATTATTAAGAATAAGATCAATGTTTTAATTAACAATGAGAATAAGATTAAAAACAATTAAAGATCATAATCGAGTTCAAAATTTTCATCATTATTAGATCAATATCAATATCAATAACAATATCAAGATTGAATACCAAGTTTACAAACAAGATAAAAATCGAGTTTAAGATTAAGATTAAAAAGAAGATAAAGGTTAATATCATAAGATGAAGTTTGAAATCATGATAAAAATGAAGATCAACATCATAATCATGAACAAAATCAATATTAAATTAAGATTGCAAAATGATAAACATCAAATATGGATCATAATCAAGATCAACATCCTCATCATTAAAAGATCAAGATAAATATAAATATTAATATCAAGATTGAAAATCAAAATTACCACAGAGATCAATCGAGTTTAACATGAATATTAGGAGCAAGATAAAGATGAAGATTATAAGATTAAAACCGAAATCTGAGATCAAAACTGAGATCAAAATGAAGATGAAGATAATTATCAAGAATAAGATCAATGTTGTAATTAACAATGAGAATAAGATTAAAAACAATTAAAGATCATAATCGAGTTCAAAATTTTCATCATTATTAGATCAATATCAATATCAATAACAATATCAAGATTGAAGACCAAGTTTACAAACAAGATAAAAATCGAGTTTAAGATTAAGATTAAAAAGAAGATAAAGATGAATATCATAAGATGAAAATTGAAATCATTATTAAAATCAAGATCAACATCATGATCATAAACAAAATCAATATTAAATTAAGTTGCAAAATGATTAACATCAAATATGGATTATAATCAAGATCAACATCCTCATCATTAATAGATCAAGATAAATATAAATATTAATATCAAGATTGAAACTCAATATTACGACAGAGATCAAAATCGAGTTTAAGATGAATATTAGGTGCAAGATAAAGTTGAAGATTATAGGATTAAAACTGAAATCTGAGATCAAAATGAATAAGAATAAGATCAATTGTGTAATTAAGAATGAGAATAAGATTAATAACAATTAAAGATCATAATCGAGGACAAAATTTTCATCATTATTAGATCAATATTAATATCAATAACAATATCAAGATTGAAGACCATGTTCACAAACAAGATCAAAATCGAGTTTAAGATTAAGATTAAAAAGAAGATAAAGATGAATATCATAAGATGAAGATTGAAAACATGATTAAAATCAAGATCAACATCATGACCATGAACAAAATCAATATTAAATTAAGAAGGCAAAATGATAAACATCAAATATGGATCATAATCAAGATCAACATCTTTATCATCAAAAGATCAAGATAAATATAAATATTAATATCAAGATTGAAAATCAATATTACCACAAAGATCAAAATCGAGTTTAAGATTAATATTATGAGGAATATAAAGATGAAGATTATAAGATTAAAACTGAAATCTGAGATCAAAACTGAGATCAAAATGAAGATAAAGATAATTATCAAGAATAAGATCAACGTTGTAATTAACAATGAGAATAAGATTAATAACAATTAAAGATCATAATCGAGTTCAAAATTTTCATCATTATTAGATCAATATCAATATCAATAACAAAATCAGATTGAAGACCAAGTTTACAAACAAGATAAAAATCGAGTTTAAGATTAAGATTAAAAAGAAGATAAAGATGAATATCATAAGATGAAGTTTGAAATCATGATAAAAATGAAGATCAACAACATAATCATGAACAAAATCAATATTAAATTAAGATTGCAAAATGATAAACATCAAATATGGATCATAATCAAGATCAACATCCTCATCATTAAAAGATCAAGATAAATATAAATATTAATATCAAGATTGAAAATCAATATTACCACAAAGATCAAAATCGAGTTTAAGATGAATATTAGGAGCAATATAAAGATGAAGATTATAAGATTAAAACTGAAATCTGAGATCAAAACTGAGATCAAAATGAAGATAAAGATAATTATCAAGAATAAGATCAATGTTGTAATTAACAATGAGAATAAGATTAAAAACAATTAAAGATCATAATCGAGTTCAAAATTTTCATCATTATTATATCAATATCAATATCAATAACAATATCAAGATTGAAGACCAAGTTTACAAACAAGATCAAAATCGAGTTTAAGATTAAGATTAAAAAGAAGATAAAGATGAATATCATAAGATGAAGTTTGAAATCAAGATTAAAATGAAGATTAACATTATAATCATGAACAAAATCAATATTAAATTAAGTTGCAAAATGATTAACATCAAATATGGATCATAATCAATATCAACATCCTCATCATTAAAAGATCAAGATAAATATAAATATTAATATCAAGATTGAAAATCAATATTACCACAGAGATCAAAATCGAGTTTAAGATGAATATTAGGAGCAAGATAAAGAAGAAGGTTATAAGATTAAAACTGAAATCTGAGATCAAAACTAAGATCAAAATGAAGAATAAGATCAATGTTGTAATTAACAATGAGAATAAGATTAATAACAATTAAAGATCATAATCGAGTTCAAAATTTTCATCATTATTAGATATATATCAATATCAATAACAATATCAAGATTGAAGACCAAGTTTACAAACAAGATCAAAATCGAGTTTAAGATTAAGATTAAAAAGAAGATAAAGATGAATATCATAAGATGAAAATTGAAATCATGATTAAAATCAAGATCAACATCATGAACATGAACAAAATCAATAGTAAATTAAGATGAAAAATGATAAACATCAAATATGGATCATAATCAAGATCTACATCCTCATAATTAAAAGATCAAGATAAATTTAAATATTAATATCAAGATTGAAAATCAATATTACCACAGAGATCAAAATCGAGTTTAAGATGAATATTAGGAGCAAGATAAAGATGATGATTATAAGAATAAAACTAAAATCTGATATCGAAACTGAGATGAAAATGAAGATAAAGATAATTATCAAGATTAAGATCAATGTTGTAATTAAGAATTAGAATAAGATTAATAACAATTAAAGATCATAATCGAGTTCAAAATTTTCATCATTATTATATCAATATCAATATCAATAACAATATCAAGATTGAAGACCAAGTTTACAAACAATATCAAAAACGAGTTTAAGATTAAGATTAAAAAGAAGATAAAGATGAATATCATAAGATGAAGTTTGAAATCATGATAAAAATGAAGATCAACATCATAAAAATGAACAAAATCAATATTAAATTAAGATTGCAAAACGATAAACATCAAATATGGATCATAATCAAGATCAACATCCTCATCATTAAAAGATCAAGATAAATATAAATATTAATATCAAGATTGAAAATCAATATTACCATAGAGATCAAAATCGAGTTTAAGATGAATATTAGGAGCAAGATAAAGATGAAGTTTATAAGATTAAAACTGAAATCTGAGATCAAAACTGAGATCAAAATGAAGATGAAGATAATTATCAAGAATAAGATCAATGTTGAAATTAACAATGAGAATAAGATTAAAAACAATTAAAGATCATAATCGAGTATAAAATTTTCATAATTATTATATAAATATCAATATCAATAACAATATCAAGATTGAAGACCAAGTTTACAAACAAGATCAAAATCGAGTTTAAGATTAAGATTAAAAAAAAGATAAAGATGAATATCATAAGATGAAAATTGAAATCATGATTAAAATCAAGATCAACATCATGATCATGAACAAAATCAATATTAAATTAAGTTGCAAAATGATAAACATCAAATATGGATCATAATCAATATCAACATCCTCATCATTAAAAGATCAAGATAAATATAAATATTAATATCAAGATTGAAAAGCAATATTACCACAGAGATCAAAATCGAGTTTGAGATGAATATTAGGAGCAAGATAAAGATGATGATTATAAGATTAAAACTAAAATCTGAGATCAAAACTGAGTTCAAAATGAAGATATAGATAATTATCAAGATTAAGATCAATTTTGTAATTAAGATTTAGAATAAGATTAATAACAATTAAAGATCATAATCGAGTTCAAAATTTTCATCATTATTAGATCAATATCCATATCAATAACAATATCAAGATTGAAGTCCAAGTTTACAAACAATATCAAAAACGAGTTTAAGATTAAGATTAAAAAGAAGATAAAGATGAATATCATAAGATAAAGTTTGAAATCATGATAAAAATGAAGATCAACATCATAAAAATGAACAAAATCAATATTAAATTAAGATTGCAAAACGATAAACATCAAATATGGATCATAATCAAGATCAACATCCTCATCATTAAAAGATCAAGATAAATATAAATATTAATATCAAGATTGAAAATCAATATTACCATAGAGATCAAAATCGAGTTTAAGATGAATATTAGGAGCAAGATAAAGATGAAGTTTATAAGATTAAAACTGAAATCTGAGATCAAAACTGAGATCAAAATGAAGATGAAGATAATTATCAAGAATAAGATCAATGTTGTAATTAACAATGAGAATAAGATTAAAAACAATTAAAGATCATAATCGAGTACAAAATTTTCATAATTATTATATCAATATCAATATCAATAACAATATCAAGATTGAAGACCAAGTTTACAAACAAGATCAAAATCGAGTTTAAGATTAAGATTAAAAAAAAGATAAAGATGAATATCATAAGATGAAAATTGAAATTATGATTAAAATCAAGATCAACATCATGATCATAAACAAAATCAATATTAAATTAAGTTGCAAAATGATAAACATCAAATATGGATCATAATCAATATCAACATCCTCATCATTAAAAGATCAAGATAAATATAAATATTAATATCAAGATTGAGAAACAATATTACCACAGAGATCAAAATCGAGTTTGAGATGAATATTAGGAGCAAGATAAAGATGATGATTATAAGATTAAAACTAAAATCTGAGATCGAAACTGAGATCAAAATGAAGATGAAGATAATTATCAAGATTAAGATCAATGTTGTAATTAAGAATTACAATAAGATTAATAACAATTAAAGATCATAATCGAGTTCAAAATTTTCATCATTATTAGATCAATATCAATATCAATAACAATATCAAGATTGAAGTCCAAGTTTACAAACAATATCAAAAACGAGTTTAAGATTAAGATTAAAAAGAAGATAAAGATGAATATCATAAGATGAAGTTTGAAATCATGATAAAAATGAAGATCAACATCATAAAAATGAACAAAATCAATATTAAATTAAGATTGCAAAACGATAAACATCAAATATGGATCATAATCAAGATCAACATCCTCATCATTAAAAGATCAAGATAAATATAAATATTAATATGAAGATTGAAAATCAATATTACCATAGAGATCAAAATCGAGTTTAAGATGAATATTAAGAGCAAGATAAAGATGAAGTTTATAAGATTAAAACTGAAATCTGAGATCAAAACTGAGATCAAAATGAAGATGAAGATAATTATCAAGAATAAGATCAATGTTGTAATTAACAATGAGAATAAGATTAAAAACAACTAAAGATCATAATCGAGTTCAAAATTTTCATCATTATTAGATCAATATCAATATCAATAACAATATCAAGATTGAAGACTAAGTTTACAAACAAGATCAAAATCGAGTTTAAGATTAAGATGAAAAAGAAGATAAAGATAAATATCATAAGATGAAAATTTAAATCATGATTAAAATCAATATCAACATCATGATCATGAACAAAATCAATATTAAATTAAGTTGCAAAATGATAAACATCAAATATGGATCATAATCAAGTTCAACATCTTTATCATTAAAAGATCAAGATAAATATAAATATTAATATCAAGATTGAAAAGCAATATTACCACAGAAATCAAAATCGAGTTTGAGATGAATATTAGGAGCAAGATAAAGATGATGATTATAAGATTAAAACTAAAATCTGAGATCAAAACTGAGATCAAAATGAAGATGAAGATAATTATCAAGAATAAGATCAATGTTGTAATTAACAATGAGAATAAGATTAAAAACAACTAAAGATCATAATCGAGTTCAAAATTTTCATCATTATTAGATCAATATCAATATCAATAACAATATCAAGATTGAAGACCAAGTTTACAAACAATATCAAAATCGAGTTTAAGATTAAGATTAAAAAGAAGATAAAGATAAATATCATAAGATGAAAATTTAAATCATGATTAAAATCAATATCAACATCATGATCATGAACAAAATCAATATTAAATTAAGTTGCAAAATGATAAACATCAAATATGGATCATAATCAAGTTCAACATCTTTATCATTAAAAGATCAAGATAAATATAAATATTAATATCAAGATTGAAAAGCAATATTACCACAGAAATCAAAATCGAGTTTGAGATGAATATTAGGAGCAAGATAAAGATGATGATTATAAGATTAAAACTAAAATCTGAGATCAAAACTGAGATCAAAATGAAGATGAAGATAATTATCAAGAATAAGATCAATGTTGTAATTAACAATGAGAATAAGATTAAAAACAATTAAAGATCATAATCGAGTACAAAATTTTCATAATTATTATATCAATATCAATATCAATAACAATATCAAGATTGAAGACCAAGTTTACAAACAAGATCAAAATCGAGTTTAAGATTAAGATTAAAAAAAAGATAAAGATGAATATCATAAGATGAAAATTGAAATCATGATTAAAATCAAGATCAACATCATGATCATGAACAAAATCAATAGTAAATTAAGTTGAAAAATGATAAACATCAAATATGGATCATAATCAAGATCTACATCCTGATAATTAAAAGATCAAGATAAATATAAATATTAATATCAAGATTGAAAATCAATATTACCACAGAGATCAAAATCGAGTTTAAGATGAATATTAGGAGCAAGATAAAGATGATGATTATAAGAATAAAACTAAAATCTGAGATCGAAACTGAGATGAAAATGAAGATAAAGATAATTATCAAGATTAAGATCAATGTTGTAATTAAGAATTAGAATAAGATTAATAACAATTAAAGATCATAATCGAGTTCAAAATTTTCATCATTATTAGATCAATATCAATATCAATAACAATATCAAGATTGAAGACCAAGTTTACAAACAATATCAAAAACGAGTTTAAGATTAAGATTAAAAAGAAGATAAACATGAATATTATAAGATAAAGATTGAAATCTTGATTAAAATGAATATCAACTTCATAATCATGAACAAAATCAATATTAAATTAAGATGGCAAAACTATAATCATCAAATATGGATAATAATCAAGATCAACATCCTCATCATTAAAAGATCAAGATAAATATAAATATTAATATCAAGATTGAAAATCAATATTACCATAGAGATCAAAATCGAGTTTAAGATGAATATTCGGAGCAGGATAAAGATGAAGATTATAAGATTAAAACTGAAATCTGAGATCAAAACTAAGATCAAAATGAAGATGAAGATAATTATCAAGAATAAGATCAATGTTGTAATTAACAATGAGAATGAGATTAAAAACAACTAAAGATCATAATCGAGTTCAAAATTTTCATCATTATTAGATCAATATCAATATCAATAACAATATCAAGATTGAAGACCAAGTTTACAAACAAGATCAAAATCGAGTTTAAGATTAAGATTAAAAAGAAGATAAAGATAAATATCATAAGATGAAGATTGAAATCATGATTAAAATCAAGATCAATATTAAATTATGATTGCAAAATGATAAACATCAAATATGGATCATAATCAAGATCAACATCCTCATCATTAAAAGATCAAGATAAATATAAATATTAATATCAAGATTGAAAATCAATATTACCACAGAGATCAAAATCGAGTTTAAGATGAATATTAGGAGCAAGATAAAGATGATGATTATAAGATTAAAACTAAAATCTGAGATCAAAACTGAGTTCAAAATGAAGATATAGATAATTATCAAGATTAAGATCAATTTTGTAATTAAGATTTAGAATAAGATTAATAACAATTAAAGATCATAATCGAGTTCAAAATTTTCATCATTATTAGATCAATATCAATATCAATAACAATATCAAGATTGAAGACCAAGTTTACAAACAATATCAAAAACGAGTTTAAGATTAAGATTAAAAAGAAGATAAACATGAATATTATAAGATAAAGATTGAAATCTTGATTAAAATGAATATCAACTTCATAATCATGAACAAAATCAATATTAAATTAAGATGGCAAAACTATAATCATCGAATATGGATAATAATCAAGATCAACATCCTCATCATTAAAAGATCAAGATAAATATAAATATTAATATCAAGATTGAAAATCAATATTACCATAGAGATCAAAATCGAGTTTAAGATGAATATTCGGAGCAAGATAAAGATGAAGATTATAAGATTAAAACTGAAATCTGAGATCAAAACTAAGATCAAAATGAAGATGAAGATAATTATCAAGAATAAGATCAATGTTGTAATTAACAATGAGAATAAGATTAAAAACAACTAAAGATCATAATCGAGTTCAAAATTTTCATCATTATTAGATCAATATCAATATCAATAACAATATCAAGATTGAAGACCAAGTTTACAAACAATATGAAAATTGAGTTTAAGATTAAGATTAAAAAGAAGATAACGATGAATATCATAATATGAAAATTGAAATCATGATTAAAATCAAGATCAACATCATGATCATGAACAAAACCAATATTAAATTAAGTTGCAAAATGATAAACATCAAATATGGATCATAATCAAGTTCAACATCCTCATCATTAAAAGATCAAGATAAATATAAATATTAATATCAAGATTGAAAAGCAATATTACCACAGAGATCAAAATCGAGTTTGAGATGAATATTAGGAGCAAGATAAAGATGATGATTATAAGATTAAAACTAAAATCTGAGATCAAAACTGAGTTCAAAATGAAGATGAAGATAATTATCAAGAATAAGATCAATGTTGTAATTAACAATGAGAATAAGATTAAAAACAACTAAAGATCATAATCGAGTTCAAAATTTTCATCATTATTAGATCAATATCAATATCAATAACAATATCAAGATTGAAGACCAAGTTTACAAACAATATCAAAATTGAGTTTAAGATTAAGATTAAAAAGAAGATAACGATGAATATCATAAGATGAAAATTTAAATCATGATTAAAATCAATATCAACATCATGATCATGAACAAAATCAATATTAAATTAAGTTGCAAAATGATAAACATCAAATATGGATCATAATCAAGTTCAACATCTTTATCATTAAAAGATCAAGATAAATATAAATATTAATATCAAGATTGAAAAGCAATATTACCACAGAAATCAAAATCGAGTTTGAGATGAATATTAGGAGCAAGATAAAGATGATGATTATAAGATTAAAACTAAAATCTGAGATCAAAACTGAGATCAAAATGAAGATGAAGATAATTATCAAGAATAAGATCAATGTTGTAATTAACAATGAGAATAAGATTAAAAACAACTAAAGATCATAATCGAGTTCAAAATTTTCATCATTATTAGATCAATATCAATATCAATAACAATATCAAGATTGAAGACCAAGTTTACAAACAATATCAAAATTGAGTTTAAGATTAAGATTAAAAAGAAGATAACGATGAATATCATAAGATGAAAATTGAAATCATGATTAAAATCAAGATCAACATCATGATCATGAACAAAACCAAAATTAAATTAAGTTGCAAAATGATAAATATCAAATATCGATCATAATCAAGTTCAACATCCTCATCATTAAAAGATCAAGATAAATATAAATATTAATATCAAGATTGAAAAGCAATATTACCACAGAGATCAAAATCGAGTTTGAGATGAATATTAGGAGCAAGATAATGATGATGATTATAAGATTAAAACTAAAATCTGAGATCAAAACTGAGTTCAAAATGAAGATATAGATAATTATCAAGAATAAGATCAATTTTGTAATTAAGATTTAGAATAAGATTAATAACAATTAAAGATCATAATCGAGTTCAAAATTTTCATCATTATTAGATCAATATCAATATCAATAACAATATCAAGATTGAAGTCCAAGTTTACAAACAATATCAAAAACGAGTTTAAGATTAAGATTAAAAAGAAGATAAAGATGAATATCATAAGATGAAGTTTGAAATCATGATAAAAATGAAGATCAACATCATAATCATGAACAAAATCAATATTAAATTGAGATTGCAAAACGATAAACATCAAATATGGATCATAATCAAGATCAACATCCTCATCATTAAAAGATCAAGATAAATATTAATATTAATATCAAGATTGAAAATCAAAATTACCACAGAGATCAATCGAGTTTAAGATGAATATTAGGAGCAAGATAAAGATGAAGATTATAAGATTAAAACAAAAATCTGAGATCAAAATGAAGAAGAAGATAATTATCAAGAATAAGATCAATGTTGTAATTAACAATGAGAATAAGATTAATAACAATTAAAGATCAGAATCGAGTTCAAAATTTTCATCATTATTAGATCAATATCAATATCAATAACAATATCAAGATTGAAGACCAAGTTTACAAACAAGATCAAAATCGAGTTTAAGATTAAGATTAAAAAGAAGATAAAGATGAATATCATAAGATGAAGTTTGATATCAAGATTAAAATGAAGATTAACATCATAATCATGAACAAAATCAATATTAAATTAAGTTGCAAAATGATTAACATCAAATATGGATCATAATCAATATCAACATCCTCATCATTAAAAGATCAAGATAAATATAAATATTAATATCAAGATTGAAAATCAATATTACCACAGAGATCAAAATCGAGTTTAAGATGAATATTAGGAGCAAGATAAAGATGAAGGTTATAAGATTAAAACTGAAATCTGAGATCAAAACTAAGATCAAAATGAAGATGAAGATAATTATCAAGAATAAGATCAATGTTGTAATTAACAATGAGAATAAGATTAATAACAATTAAAGATCATAATCGAGTTCAAAATTTTCATCATTATTAGATCAATATCAATATCAATAACAATATCAAGATTGAAGACCAAGTTTACAAACAAGATCAAAATCGAGTTTAAGATTAAGATTAAAAAGAAGATAAAGATGAATATCAAAAGATGAAAATTGAAATCATGATTAAAATCAAGATCAACATCATGATCATGAACAAAATCAATAGTAAATTAAGTTGAAAAATGATAAACATCAAATATGGATCATAATCAAGATCTACATCCTGATAATTAAAAGATCAAGATAAATATAAATATTAATATCAAGATTGAAAATCAATATTACCATAGAGATCAAAATCGAGTTTAAGATGAATATTCGGAGCAAGATAAAGATGAAGATTATAAGATTAAAACTGAAATCTGAGATCAAAACTAAGATCAAAATGAAGATGAAGATAATTATCAAGAATAAGATCAATGTTGTAATTAACAATGAGAATAAGATTAAAAACAACTAAAGATCATAATCGAGTTCAAAATTTTCATCATTATTAGATCAATATCAATATCAATAACAATATCAAGATTGAAGACCAAGTTTACAAACAAGATCAAAATCGAGTTTAAGATTAAGATTAAAAAGAAGATAAAGATAAATATCATAAGATGAAAATTTAAATCATGATTAAAATCAATATCAACATCATGATCATGAACAAAATCAATATTAAATTACTTTGCAAAATGATAAACATCAAATATGGATCATAATCAATATCAACATCCTCATCATTAAAAGATCAAGATAAATATAAATATTAATATCAAGATTGAGAAACAATATTACCACAGAGATCAAAATCGAGTTTGAGATGAATATTAGGAGCAAGATAAAGATGATGATTATAAGATTAAAACTAAAATCTGTGATCGAAACTGAGTTCAAAATGAAGATATAGATAATTATCAAGATTAAGATCAATGTTGTAATTAAGAATTAGAATAAGATTAATAACAATTAAAGATCATAATCGAGTTCAAAATTTTCATCATCATTAGATCAATATCAATATCAATAACAATATCAAGATTGAAGACCAAGTTTACAAACAATATCAAAAACGAGTTTAAGATTAAGATTTAAAAAGAAGATAAAGATGAATATCATAAGATGAAGTTTGAAATCATGATAAAAATGAAGATCAACATCATAAAAATGAACAAAATCAATATTAAATTAAGATTGCAAAACGATAAACATCAAATATGGATCATAATCAAGATCAACATCCTCATCATTAAAAGATCAAGATAAATATAAATATTACTATCAAGATTGAAAATCAATATTACCATAGAGATCAAAATCGAGTTTAAGATGAATATTAGGAGCAAGATAAAGATGAAGTTTATAAGATTAAAACTGAAATCTGAGATCAAAACTGAGATCAAAATGAAGATGAAGATAATTATCAAGAATAAGATCAATGTTGTAATTAACAATGAGAATAAGATTAAAAATAATTAAAGATCATAATCGAGTACAAAATTTTTATAATTATTATATCAATATCAATATCAATAACAATATCAAGATTGAAGACCAAGTTTACAAACAAGATCAAAATCGAGTTTAAGATTAAGATTAAAAAAAAGATAAAGATGAATATCATAAGATGAAAATTGAAATCATGATTAAAATCAAGATCAACATCATGATCATGAACAAAATCAATATTAAATTAAGTTGCAAAATGATAAACATCAAATATGGATCATAATCAATATCAACATCCTCATCATTAAAAGATCAAGATAAATATAAATATTAATATCAAGATTGAGAAACAATATTACCAAAGAGATCAAAATCGAGTTTGAGATGAATATTAGGAGCAAGATAAAGATGATGATTATAAGATTAAAACTAAAATCTGAGATCGAAACTGAGTTCAAAATGAAGATATAGATAATTATCAAGATTAAGATCAATGTTGTAATTAAGAATTAGAATAAGATTAATAACAATTAAAGATCATAATCGAGTTCAAAATTTTCATCATCATTAGATCAATATCAATAACAATATCAAGATTGAAGACCAAGTTTACAAACAATATCAAAAACGAGTTTAAGATTAAGATTTAAAAAGAAGATAAAGATGAATATCATAAGATCAAGTTTGAAATCATGATAAAAATGAAGATCAACATCAAAATCATGAACAAAATCAATATTAAATTAAGATTGCAAAATGATAAACATCAAATATGGATCATAATCAAGATCAACATCCTCATCATTAAAAGACCAAGATAAATATAAATATTAATATCAAGATTGAAAATCAATTTTACCACAGAGATCAAAATCGAGTTTAAGATGAATATTAGGAGCAAGATAAAGATGAAGATTATAAGATTAAAACTGAAATCTGAGATCAAAACTGAGATCAAAATGAAGATGAAGATAATTATCAAGAATAAGATCAAAGTTGTAATAAACAATGAGAATAAGATTAAAAATAATTAAAGATCATAATCGAGTTCAAAATTTTCATCATTATTAGATCAATATCAATATCAATAACAATATTAAGATTGAAGACCAAGTTTACAAACAAGATCAAAATCGAGTTTAAGATTAAGATTAAAAAGAAGATAAAGATAAATATCATAAGATGAAGATTGAAATCATGATTAAAATCAAGATCAATATTAAATTAAGATTGCAAAATGATAAACATCAAATATGGATCATAATCAAGATCAACATCCTCATCATTAAAAGATCAAGATAAATATAAATATTAATATCAAGATTGAAAATCAATATTACCACAGAGATCAAAATCGAGTTTAAGATGAATATTAGGAGCAAGATAAAGATGATGATTATAAGATTAAAACTAAAATCTGAGATCGAAACTGAGATCAAAATGAAGATATAGATAATTATCAAGATTAAGATCAATGTTGTAATTAAGAATTAGAATAAGATTAATAACAATTAAAGATCATAATCGAGTTCAAAATTTTCATCATTATTAGATCAATATCAATATCAATAACAATATCAAGATTGAAGACCAAGTTTACAAACAATATCAAAAACGAGTTTAAGATTAAGATTAAAAAGAAGATAAAGATGAATATTATAAGATAAAGTTTGAAATCTTGATTAAAATGAATATCAACTTCATAATCATGAACAAAATCAATATTAAATTAAGATTGCAAAACGATAATCATCAAATATGGATAATAATCAAGATCAACATCCTCATCATAAAAAAGATCAAGATAAATATAAATATTAATATCAAGATTGAAAATCAATATTACCATAGAGATCAAAATCGAGTTTAAGATGAATATTCGGAGCAAGATAAAGATGAAGATTATAAGATTAAAACTGAAATCTGAGATCAAAACTAAGATCAAAATGAAGATGAAGATAATTATCAAGAATAAGATCAATGTTGTAATTAACAATGAGAATAAGATTAAAAACAACTAAAGATCATAATCGAGTTCAAAATTTTCATCATTATTAGATCAATATCAATATCAATAACAATATCAAGATTGAAGACCAAGTTTACAAACAAGATCAAAATCGAGTTTAAGATTAAGATTAAAAAGAAGATAAAGATAAATATCATAAGATGAAAATTTAAATCATGATTAAAATCAATATCAACATCATGATCACGAACAAAATCAATATTAAATTAAGTTACAAAATGATAAACATCAAATATGGATCATAATCAATATCAACATCCTCATCATTAAAAGATCAAGATAAATATAAATATTAATATCAAGATTGAGAAACAATATTACCACAGAGATCAAAATCGAGTTTGAGATGAATATTAGGAGCAAGATAAAGATGATGATTATAAGATTAAAACTAAAATCTGAGATCGAAACTGAGTTCAAAATGAAGATATAGATAATTATCAAGATTAAGATCAATGTTGTAATTAAGAATTAGAATAAGATTAATAACAATTAAAGATCATAATCGAGTTCAAAATTTTCATCATCATTAGATCAATATCAATATCAATAACAATATCAAGATTAAAGACCAAGTTTACAAACAATATCAAAAACGAGTTTAAGATTAAGATTTAAAAAGAAGATAAAGATGAATATCATAAGATCAAGTTTGAAATCATGATAAAAATGAAGATAAACATCATAATCATGAACAAAATCAATATTAAATTAAGATTGCAAAATGATAAACATCTAATATGGATCATAATCAAGATCAACATCCTCATCATTAAAAGACCAAGATAAATATAAATATTAATATCAAGATTGAAAATCAATATTACCACAGAGATCAAAATCGAGTTTAAGATGAATATTAGGAGTAAGATAAAGATGATGATTATAAGATTAAAACTAAAATCTGAGATCGAAACTGAGATCAAAATGAAGATATAGATAATTATCAAGATTAAGATCAATGTTGTAATTAAGAATTAGAATAAGATTAATAACAATTAAAGATCATAATCGAGTTCAAAATTTTCATCATTATTAGATCAATATCAATATCAATAACAATATCAAGATTGAAGACCAAGTTTACAAACAATATCAAAAACGAGTTTAAGATTAAGATTAAAAAGAAGATAAAGATGAATATTATAGGATAAAGTTTGAAATCTTGATTAAAATGAATATCAACTTCATAATCATGAACAAAATCAATATTAAATTAAGATTGCAAAAGGATAATCATCAAATATGGATAATAATCAAGATCAACATCCTCATCATTAAAAGATCAAGATAAATATAAATATTAATATCAAGATTGAAAATCAATATTACCATAGAGATCAAAATCGAGTTTAAGATGAATATTCGGAGCAAGATAAAGATGAAGATTATAAGATTAAAACTGAAATCTGAGATCAAAACTAAGATCAAAATGAAGATGAAGATAATTATCAAGAATAAGATCAATGTTGTAATTAACAATGAGAATAAGATTAAAAACAACTAAAGATCATAATCGAGTTCAAAATTTTCATCATTATTAGATCAATATCAATATCAATAACAATATCAAGATTGAAGACCAAGTTTACAAACAAGATCAAAATCGAGTTTAAGATTAAGATTAAAAAGAAGATAAAGATAAATATCATAAGATGAAAATTTAAATCATGATTAAAATCAATATCAACATCATGATCACGAACAAAATCAATATTAAATTAAGTTACAAAATGATAAACATCAAATATGGATCATAATCAATATCAACATCCTCATCATTAAAAGATCAAGATAAATATAAATATTAATATCAAGATTGAGAAACAATATTACCACAGAGATCAAAATCGAGTTTGAGATGAATATTAGGAGCAAGATAAAGATGATGATTATAAGATTAAAACTAAAATCTGAGATCGAAACTGAGTTCAAAATGAAGATATAGATAATTATCAAGATTAAGATCAATGTTGTAATTAAGAATTAGAAAAAGATTAATAACAATTAAAGATCATAATCGAGTTCAAAATTTTCATCATCATTAGATCAATATCAATATCAATAACAATATCAAGATTAAAGACCAAGTTTACAAACAATATCAAAAACGAGTTTAAGATTAAGATTTAAAAAGAAGATAAAGATGAATATCATAAGATCAAGTTTGAAATCATGATAAAAATGAAGATAAACATCATAATCATGAACAAAATCAATATTAAATTAAGATTGCAAAATGATAAACATCAAATATGGATCATAATCAAGATCAACATCCTCATCATTAAAAGACCAAGATAAATATAAATATTAATATCAAGATTGAAAATCAATATTACCACAGAGATCAAAATCGAGTTTAAGATGAATATTAGGAGCAAGATAAAGATGATGATTATAAGATTAAAACTAAAATCTGAGATCGAAACTGAGATCAAAATGAAAATATAGATAATTATCAAGATTAAGATCAATGTTGTAATTAAGAATTAGAATAAGATTAATAACAATTAAAGATCATAATCGAGTTCAAAATTTTCATCATTATTAGATCAATATCAATATCAATAACAATATCAAGATTGAAGACCAAGTTTACAAACAATATCAAAAACGAGTTTAAGATTAAGATTAAAAAGAAGATAAAGATGAATATTATAGGATAAAGTTTGAAATCTTGATTAAAATGAATATCAACTTCATAATCATGAACAAAATCAATATTAAATTAAGATTGCAAAAGGATAATCATCAAATATGGATAATAATCAAGATCAACATCCTCATCATTAAAAGATCAAGATAAATATAAATATTAATATCAAGATTGAAAATCAATATTACCATAGAGATCAAAATCGAGTTTAAGATGAATATTCGGAGCAAGATAAAGATGAAGATTATAAGATTAAAACTGAAATCTGAGATCAAAACTAAGATCAAAATGAAGATGAAGATAATTATCAAGAATAAGATCAATGTTGTAATTAACAATGAGAATAAGATTAAAAACAACTAAAGATCATAATCGAGTTCAAAATTTTCATCATTATTAGATCAATATCAATATCAATAACAATATCAAGATTGAAGACCAAGTTTACAAACAAGATCAAAATCGAGTTTAAGATTAAGATTAAAAAGAAGATAAAGATAAATATCATAAGATGAAAATTTAAATCATGATTAAAATCAATATCAACATCATGATCGTGAACAAAATCAATATTAAATTAAGTTGCAAAATGATAAACATCAAATATGGATCATAATCAATATCAACATCCTCATCATTAAAAGATCAAGATAAATATAAATATTAATATCAAGATTGAGAAACAATATTACCACAGAGATCAAAATCGAGTTTGAGATGAATATTAGGAGCAAGATAAAGATGATGATTATAAGATTAAAACTAAAATCTAAGATCGAAACTGAGTTCAAAATGAAGATATAGATAATTATCAAGATTAAGATCAATGTTGTAATTAAGAATTAGAATAAGATTAATAACAATTAAAGATCATAATCGAGTTCAAAATTTTCATCATCATTAGATCAATATCAATATCAATAACAATATCAAGATTGAAGACCAAGTTTACAAACAATATCAAAAACGAGTTTAAGATTAAGATTTAAAAAGAAGATAAAGATGAATATCATAAGATCAAGTTTGAAATCATGATAAAAATGAAGATCAACGTCATAATCATGAACAAAATCAATATTAAATTAAGATTGCAAAATGATAAACATCAAATATGGATCATAATCAAGATCAACATCCTCATCATTAAAAGACCAAGATAAATATAAATATTAATATCAAGATTGAAAATCAATATTACCACAGAGATCAAAATCGAGTTTAAGATGAATATTAGGAGCAAGATAAAGATGAAGATTATAAGATTAAAACTGAAATCTGAGATCAAAACTGAGATCAAAATGAAGATGAAGATAATTATCAAGAATAAGATCAATGTTGTAATTAACAATGAGAATAAGATTAAAAATAATTAAAGATCATAATCGAGTTCAAAATTTTCATCATTATTAGATCAATATCAATATCAATAACAATATCAAGATTGAAGACCAAGTTTACAAACAAGATCAAAATCGAGTTTAAGATTAAGATTAAAAAGAAGATAAAGATAAATATCATAAGATGAAGATTGAAATCATGATTAAAATCAAGATCAATATTAAATTAAGATTGCAAAATGATAAACATCAAATATGGATCATAATCAAGATCAACATCCTCATCATTAAAAGATCAAGATAAATATAAATATTAATATCAAGATTGAAAATCAATATTACCACAGAGATCAAAATCGAGTTTAAGATGAATATTAGGAACAAGATAAAGATGATGATTATAAGATTAAAACTAAAATCTGAGATCGAAACTGATTTCAAAATGAAGATATAGATAATTATCAAGATTAAGATCAATGTTGTAATTAAGAATTAGAATAAGATTAATAACAATTAAAGATCATAATCGAGTTCAAAATTTTCATCATTATTAGATCAATATCAATATCAATAACAATATCAAGATTGAAGACCAAGTTTACAAACAATATCAAAAACGAGTTTAAGATTAAGATTAAAAAGAAGATAAAGATGAATATCATAAGATAAAATTTGAAATCTTGATTAAAATGAATATCAACTTCATAATCATGAACAAAATCAATATTAAATTGAGATTGCAAAACGATAAACATCAAATATGGATCATAATCAAGATCAACATCCTCATCATTAAAAGATCAAGACAAATATAAATATTAATATCAAGATTGAAAATCAATATTACCATAGAGATCAAAATCGAGTTTAAGATGAATATTAGGAGTAAGATAAAGATGAAGTTTATAAGATTAAAACTGAAATCTGAGATCAAAACTGAGATCAAAATGAAGATGAAGATAATTATCAAGAATAAGATCAATGTTGTAATTAACAATGAGAATAAGATTAAAAACAATTAAAGATCATAATCGAGTACAAAATTTTCATAATTATTATATCAATATCAATATCAATAACAATATCAAGATTGAAGACTAAGTTTACAAACAAGATCAAAATCGATTTTAAGATTAAGATTAAAAAGAAGATAAAGATGAATATCATAAGATGAAAATTGAAATAATGATTAAAATCAAGATCAACATCATGATCATGAACAAAATCAATATTAAATTAAGTTGCAAAATGATAAACATCAAATATGGATCATAATCAAGATCAACATCCTCATCATTAAAAAATCAAGATAAATATAAATATTAATATCAAGATTGAAAAGCAATAATACCACAGAGATCAAAATCGAGTTTGAGATGAATATTAGGAGCAAGATAAATATGATGATTATGAGATTAAAACTAAAATCTGAGATCGAAACTAAGATCAAAATGAAGATGAAGATAATTATCAAGATTAAGATCAATGTTGTAATTAAGAATTAGAATAAGATTAATAACAATTAAAGATCATAATCGAGTTCAAAATTTTCATCATTATTAGATCAATATCAATATCAATAACAATATCAAGATTGAAAACCAAGTTTACAAACAATATCAAAAACGACTTTAAGATTAAGATTTAAAAAGAAGATAAAGATGAATATCATAAGATGAAGTTTGAAATCATGATAAAAATGAAGATCAACATCATAATCATGAACAAAATCAATATTAAATTAAGATTGCAAAACGATAAACATCAAATATGAATCATAATCAAGATCAACATTCTCATCATTAAAAGATCAAGATAAATATAAATATTAATATCAAGATTGAAAAGCAATATTACCACAGAGATCAAAATCGAGTTTGAGAAGAATATTATGAGCAAGATAAAGATGATAATTATAAGATTAAAACTAAAATCTGAGATCAAAACTGAGATCAAAATGAATATGAAGATAATTATCAAGAATAAGATCAATGTTGTAATTATCAATGAGAATAAGATTAAAAACAATTAAAGATGATAATCGAGTTCAAAATTTTCATCATTGTTAGATCAATATTAATATCAATAACAATATTAAGATTGAAGACCAAGTTTACAAACAATATCAAAATCGAGTTTAAGATTAAGATTAAAAAGAAGATGAAGATGAATATCATAAGATGAAAATTGAAATCATGATTAAAATCAAGATCAACATCATGATCATGAACAAAATCAATAGTAAATTAAGTTGAAAAATGATAAACATCAAATATGGATCATAATCAAGATCAACTTCCTCATCATTAAAAGATCAAGATAAATATAAATATTAATATCAAGATTGAAAATCAATATTACCACAGAGATCAAAATCGAGTTTAAGATGAATATTCGGAGCAAGATAAAGATGAAGATTATAAGATTAAAATTGAAATCTGAGATCAAAACTGTGATCAAAATGAAGAGGAAGATAATTATCAAGAATAAGATCAATGTTGTAATTAACAATGAGAATAAGATTAAAAACAACTAAAGATCATAATCGAGTTCAAAATTTTCATCATTATTAGATCAATATCAATATCAATAACAATATCAAGATTGAAGACCAAGTTTACAAACAATATCCAAATCAAGTTTAAGATTAATATTAAAAAGAAGATAGAGATGAATATCATAAGATGAAAATTGAAATCATGATTAAAATCAAGATCAACATCATGATCATGAACAAAATCAAAATTAAATTAAGTTGCAAAATGATAAACATCAAATATGCATCATAATCAAGTTCAACATCCTCATCATTAAAAGATCAAGATAAGTATAAATATTAATATCAAGATTGAAAAGCAATATTACCACAGAGATCAAAATCGAGTTTGAGATGAATATTAGGAGCAAGATAAAGATGATGATTATAAGATTAAAACTAAAATCTGAGATCAAAACTGAGTTCAAAATGAAGATAAAGATAATTATCAAGATTAAGATCAATGTTGTAATTAAGAATTAGAATAAGATTAATAACAATTAAAGATCATAATCGAGTTCAAAATTTTCATCATTATTAGAACAATATCAATATCAATAACAATATCAAGATTGAAGTCCAAGTTTACAAACAATATCAAAAACGAGTTTAAGATTAAGATTAAAAAGAAGATAAAGATGAATATCATAAGATGAAGTTTGAAATCATGATAAAAATGAAGATCAACATCATAAAAATGAACAAAATAAATATTAAATTAAGATTGCAAAACGATAAACATCAAATATGGATCATAATCAAGATCAACATCCTCATCATTAAAAGATCAAGATAAATATAAATATTAATATCAAGATTGAAAATCAATATTACCATAGAGATCAAAATCAAGTTTAAGATGAATATTAGGAGCAAGATAAAGATGAAGTTTATAAGATTAAAACTGAAATCTGAGATCAAAACTGAGATCAAAATGAAGATGAAGATAATTATCAAGAATAAGATCAATGTTGTAATTAACAATGAGAATAAGATTAAAAACAATATAAGATCATAATCGAGTACAAAATTTTCATAATTATTATATCAATATCAATATCAATAACAATATCAAGATTGAAGACCAAGTTTACAAACAAGATCAAAATCGAGTTTAAGATTAAGATTAAAAAAAAGATAAAGATGAATATCATAAGATGAAAATTGAAATCATGATTAAAATCAAGATCAACATCATGATCATGAACAAAATCAATATTAAATTAAGTTGCAAAATGATAAACATCAAATATGGATCATAATCAAGATCAACATCCTCATCATTAAAAGATCAAGATAAATATAAATATTAATATCAAGATTGAAAATCAATATTACCACAGAGATCAAAATCGAGTTTAAGATGAATATTAGGAGCAAGATAAAGATGATGATTATAAGATTAAAACTAAAATCTGAGATCGAAACTGAGTTCAAAATGAAGATATAGATAATTATCAAGATTAAGATCAATGTTGTAATTAATAATTAGAATAAGATTAATAACAATTAAAGATCATAATCGAGTTCAAAATTTTCATCATTATTAGATCAATATCAATATCAATAACAATATCAAGATTGAAGACCAAGTTTACAAACAATATCAAAAACGAGTTTAAGATTAAGATTAAAAAGAAGATAAAGATGAATATCATAAGATAAAGTTTGAAATCTTGATTAAAATGAATATCAACTTCATAATCATGAACAAAATCAATATTAAATTGAGATTGCAAAACGATAAACATCAAATATGGATCATAATCAAGATCAACATCCTCATCATTAAAAGATCAAGATAAATATAAATATTAATATCAAGATTGAAAATCAATATTACCATAGAGATCAAAATCGAGTTTAAGATGAATATTAGGAGTAAGATAAAGATGAAGTTTATAAGATTAAAACTGAAATCTGAGATCAAAACTGAGATCAAAATGGAGATGAAGATAATTATCAAGAATAAGATCAATGTTGTAATTAACAATGAGAATAAGATTAAAAACAATTAAAGATCATAATCGAGTACAAAATTTTCATAATTATTATATCAATATCAATATCAATAACAATATCAAGATTGAAGACTAAGTTTACAAACAAGATCAAAATCGATTTTAAGATTAAGATTAAAAAGAAGAAAAAGATGAATATCATAAGATGAAAATTGAAATCATGATTAAAATCAAGATCAACATCATGATCATGAACAAAATCAATATTTAATTAAGTTACAAAATGATAAACATCAAATATGGATCATAATCAAGATCAACATCCTCATCATTAAAAAATCAAGATAAATATAGATATTAATATCAAGATTGAAAAGCAATAATACCACAGAGATCAAAATCGAGTTTGAGATGAATATTAGGAGCAAGATAAATATGATGATTATGAGATTAAAACTAAAATCTGAGATCGAAACTAAGATCAAAATGAAGATGAAGATAATTATCAAGATTAAGATCAATGTTGTAATTAAGAATTAGAATAAGATTAATAACAATTAAAGATCATAATCGAGTTCAAAATTTTCATCATTATTAGATCAATATCAATATCAATAACAATATCAAGATTGAAAACCAAGTTTACAAATAATATCAAAAACGACTTTAAGATTAAGATTTAAAAAGAAGATAAAGATGAATATCATAAGATGAAGTTTGAAATCATGATAAAAATGAAGATCAACATCATAATCATGAACAAAATCAATATTAAATTAAGATTGCAAAACGATAAACATCAAATATGGATCATAATCAAGATCAACATTCTCATCATTAAAAGATCAAGATAAATATAAATATTAATATCAAGATTGAAAAGCAATATTACCACAGAGATCAAAATCGAGTTTGAGAAGAATATTATGAGCAAGATAAAGATGATGATTATAAGATTAAAACTAAAATCTGAGATCAAAACTGAGATCAAAATGAATATGAAGATAATTATCAAGAATAAGATCAATGTTGTAATTATCAATGAGAATAAGATTAAAAACAATTAAAGATGATAATCGAGTTCAAAATTTTCATCATTGTTAGATCAATATTAATATCAATAACAATATTAAGATTGAAGACAAAGTTTACAAACAATATCAAAATCGAGTTTAAGATTAAGATTAAAAAGAAGATGAAGATGAATATCATAAGATGAAAATTGAAATCATGATTAAAATCAAGATCAACATCATGATCATGAACAAAATCAAAATTAAATTAAGTTGCAAAATGATAAACATCAAATATGCATCATAATCAAGTTCAACATCCTCATCATTAAAAGATCAAGATAAGTATAAATATTAATATCAAGATTGAAAAGCAATATTACCACAGAGATCAAAATCGAGTTTGAGAAGAATATTAGGAGCAATATAAAGATGATGATTATAAGATTAAAACTAAAATCTGAGATCAAAACTGAGTTCAAAATGAAGATAAAGATAATTATCAAGATTAAGATCAATGTTGTAATTAAGAATTAGAATAAGATTAATAACAATTAAAGATCATAATCGAGTTCAAAATTTTCATCATTATTAGAACAATATCAATATCAATAACAATATCAAGATTGAAGTGCAAGTTTACAAACAATATCAAAAACGAGTTTAAGATTAAGATTAAAAAGAAGATAAAGATGAATATCATAAGATGAAGTTTGAAATCATGATAAAAATGAAGATCAACATCATAAAAATGAACAAAATAAATATTAAATTAAGATTGCAAAACGATAAACATCAAATATGGATCATAATCAAGATCAACATCCTCATCATTAAAAGATCAAGATAAATATAAATATTAATATCAAGATTGAAAATCAATATTACCATAGAGATCAAAATCGAGTTTAAGATGAATATTAGGAGCAAGATAAAGATGAAGTTTATAAGATTAAAACTGAAATCTGAGATCAAAACTGAGATCAAAATGAAGATGAAGATAATTATCAAGAATAAGATCAATGTTGTAATTAACAATGAGAATAAGATTAAAAACAATATAAGATCATAATCGAGTACAAAATTTTCATAATTATTATATCAATATCAATATCAATAACAATATCAAGATTGAAGACCAAGTTTACAAACAAGATCAAAATCGAGTTTAAGATTAAGATTAAAAAAAAGATAAAGATGAATATCATAAGATGAAAATTGAAATCATGATTAAAATCAAGATCAACATCATGATCATGAACAAAATCAATATTAAATTAAGTTACAAAATGATAAACATCAAATATGGATCATAATCAATATCAACATCCTCATCATTTAAAGATCAAGATAAATATAAATATTAATATCAAGATTGAGAAACAATATTACCACAGAGATCAAAATCGAGTTTGAGATGAATATTAGGAGCAAGATAAAGATGATGATTATAAGATTAAAACTAAAATCTGAGATCGAAACTGAGATCAAAATGAAGATGAAGATAATTATCAAGATTAAGATCAATGTTGTAATTAAGAATTAGAATAAGATTAATAACAATTAAAGATCATAATCGAGTTCAAAATTTTCATCATCATTAGATCAATATCAATATCAATAACAATATCAAGATTGAAGACCAAGTTTACAAACAATATCAAAAACGAGTTTAAGATTAAGATTTAAAAAGAAGATAAAGATGAATATTATAAGATCAAGTTTGAAATCAAGATAAAAATGAAGATCAACATCATAATCATGAACAAAATCAATATTAAATTAAGATTGCAAAATGATAAACATCAAATATGGATCATAATCAAGATCAACATCCTCATCATTAAAAGACCACGATAAATATAAATATTAATATCAAGATTGAAAATCAATATTACCACAGAGATCAAAATCGAGTTTAAGATGAATATTAGGAGCAAGATAAAGATGAAGATTATAAGATTAAAAATGAAATCTGAGATCAAAACTGAGATCAAAATGAAGATGAAGATAATTATCAAGAATAAGATCAATGTTGTAATTAACAATGAGAATAAGATTAAAAATAATTAAAGATCATAATCGAGTTCAAAATTTTCATCAATATTAGATCAATATCAATATCAATAACAATATCAAGATTGAAGACCAAGTTTACAAACAAGATCAAAATCGAGTTTAAGATTAAGATTAAAAAGAAGATAAAGATAAATATCATAAGATGAAGATTGAAATCATGATTAAAATCAAGATCAATATTAAATTAAGATTGCAAAATGATAAACATCAATTATGGATCATAATCAAGATCAACATCCTCATCATTAAAAGATCAAGATAAATATAAATATTAATATCAAGATTGAAAATCAATATTACCACAGAAATCAAAATCGAGTTTAAGATGAATATTAGGAGCAAGATAAAGATGATGATTATAGATTAAAACTAAAATCTGAGATCGAAACTGAGATCAAAATGAAGATAAAGATAATTATCAAGATTAAGATCAATGTTGTAATTAAGAATTAGAATAAGATTAATAACAATTAAAGATCATAATCGAGTTCAAAATTTTCATCATTATTAGATCAATATCAATATCAATAACAATATCAAGATTGAAGACCAAGTTTACAAACAATATAAAAAACGAGTTTAATATTAAGATTAAAAAGAAGATAAAGATGAATATCATAAGATAAAGTTTGAAATCTTGATTAAAATGTATATCAACTTCATAATCATGAACAAAATCAATATTAAATTAAGATTGCAAAACGATAATCATCAAATATGGATAATAATCAAGATCAACATCCTCATCATTAAAAGATCAAGATAAATATAAATATTAATACCAAGATTAAAAATCAATATTACCATAGAGATCAAAATCGAGTTTAAGATGAATATTCGGAGCAAGATAAAGATGAAGATTATAAGATTAAAACTAAAATCTGAAATCGAAACTGAGATCAAAATGAAGATAAAGATAATTATCAAGATTAAGATCAATGTTGTAATTAAGAATTAGAATAAGATTAATAACAATTAAAGATCATAATCGAGTTCAAAATTTTCATCATTATTAGATCAATATCAATATCAATAACAATATCAAGATTGAAAACCAAGTTTACAAACAATATCAAAAACGAGTTTAATATTAAGATTAAAAAGAAGATAAAGATGAATATCATAAGATAAAGTTTGAAATCTTGATTAAAATGTATATCAACTTCATAATCATGAACAAAATCAATATTAAATTAAGATTGCAAAATGATAATCATCAAATATGGATAATAATCAAGATCAACATCCTCATCATTAAAAGATCAAGATAAATATAAATATTAATATCAAGATTAAAAATCAATATTACCATAGTGATCAAAATCGAGTTTAAGATGAATATTCGGAGCAAGATAAAGATGAAGATTATAAGATTAAAACTGAAATCTGAGATCAAAACTAAGATCAAAATGAAGATGAAGATAATTATCAAGAATAAGATCAATGTTGTAATTAACAATGAGAATAAGATTATAAACAACTAAAGATCATAATCGAGTTCAAAATTTTCATCATTATTAGATCAATATCAATATCAATAACAATATCAAGATTGAAGACCAAGTTTACAAACAAGATCAAAATCGAGTTTAAGATTGAGATTAAAAAGAAGATAAAGATGAATATCATAAGATGAAAATTGAAATCATGATTAAAATCAAGATCAACATCATGATCATGAACAAAATCAATATTAAATTAAGTTGCAAAATGATAAACATCAAATATGGATCATAATCAAGATCAAAATCCTCATCATTAAAAGATCAAGATAAATATTAATATTAATATCAAGATTGAAAATCAATATTACCACAGAGATCAAAATCGAGTTTGAGATGAATATTAGGAGCAAGATAAAGATGATGATTATAGATTAAAACTAAAATCTGAGATCGAAACTGAGATCAAAATGAAGATAAAGATAATTATCAAGATTAAGATCAATGTTGTAATTAAGAATTAGAATAAGATTAATAACAATTAAAGATCATAATCGAGTTCAAAATTTTCATCATTATTAGATCAATATCAATATCAATAACAATATCAAGATTGAAAACCAAGTTTACAAACAATATCAAAAACGAGTTTAATATTAAGATTAAAAAGAAGATAAAGATGAATATCATAAGATAAAGTTTGTAATCTTGATTAAAATGTATATCAACTTCATAATCATGAACAAAATCAATATTAAATTAAGATTGCAAAATGATAATCATCAAAAATGGATAATAATCAAGATCAACATCCTCATCATTAAAAGATCAAGATAAATATAAATATTAATATCAAGATTAAAAATCAATATTACCATAGTGATCAAAATCGAGTTTAAGATGAATATTCGGAGCAAGATAAAGATGAAGATTATAAGATTAAAACTGAAATCTGAGATCAAAACTAAGATCAAAATGAAGATGAAGATAATTATCAAGAATAAGATCAATGTTGTAATTAACAATGAGAATAAGATTAAAAACAACTAAAGATCATAATCGAGTTCAAAATTTTCATCATTATTAGATCAATATCAATATCAATAACAATATCAAGATTGAAGACCAAGTTTACAAACAAGATCAAAATCGAGTTTAAGATTAAGATTAAAAAGAAGATAAAGATGAATATCATAAGATGAAAATTGAAATCATGATTAAAATCAAGATCAACATCATGATCATGAACAAAATCAAAATTAAATTAAGTTGCAAAATGATAAACATCAAATATGGATCATAATCAAGTTCAACATCCTCATCATTAAAAGATCAAGATAAATATAAATATTAATATCAAGATTGAAAAGCAATATTACCACAGAGATCAAAATCGAGTTTGAGATGAATATTAGGAGCAAGATAAAGATGATGATTATAAGATTAAAACTAAAATCTGAGATCAAAACTGAGTTCAAAATGAAGATATAGATAATTATCAAGATTAAGATCAATTTTGTAATTAAGATTTAGAATAAGATTAATAACAATTAAAGATCATAATCGAGTTCAAAATTTTCATCATTATTAGATCAATATCAATATCAATAACAATATCAAGATTGAAGTCCAAGTTTACAAACAATATCAAAAACGAGTTTAAGATTAAGATTAAAAAGAAGATAAAGATGAATATCATAAGATGAAAATTGAAATCATGATTAAAATCAAGATCAACATCATGATCATGAACAAAATCAAAATTAAATTAAGTTGCAAAATGATAAACATCAAATATGGATCATAATCAAGATCAAAATCCTCATCATTAAAAGATCAAGATAAATATAAATATTAATATCAAGATTGAAAATCAATATTACCACAGAGATCAAAATCGAGTTTAAGATGAATATTAGGAGCAAGATAAAGATGATGATTATAAGATTAAAACTAAAATCTGAAATCGAAACTGAGATCAAAATGAAGATAAAGATAATTATCAAGATTAAGATCAATGTTGTAATTAAGAATTAGAATAAGATTAATAACAATTAAAGATCATAATCGAGTTCAAAATTTTCATCATTATTAGATCAATATCAATATCAATAACAATATCAAGATTGAAAACCAAGTTTACAAACAATATCAAAAACGAGTTTAATATTAAGATTAAAAAGAAGATAAAGATGAATATCATAAGATAAAGTTTGAAATCTTGATTAAAATGTATATCAACTTCATAATCATGAACAAAATCAATATTAAATTAAGATTGCAAAATGATAATCATCAAAAATGGATAATAATCAAGATCAACATCCTCATCATTAAAAGATCAAGATAAATATAAATATTAATATCAAGATTAAAAATCAATATTACCATAGTGATCAAAATCGAGTTTAAGATGAATATTCGGAGCAAGATAAAGATGAAGATTATAAGATTAAAACTGAAATCTGAGATCAAAACTAAGATCAAAATGAAGATGAAGATAATTATCAAGAATAAGATCAATGTTGTAATTAACAATGAGAATAAGATTAAAAACAACTAAAGATCATAATCGAGTTCAAAATTTTCATCATTATTAGATCAATATCAATATCAATAACAATATCAAGATTGAAGACCAAGTTTACAAACAAGATCAAAATCGAGTTTAAGATTAAGATTAAAAAGAAGATAAAGATGAATATCATAAGATGAAAATTGAAATCATGATTAAAATCAAGATCAACATCATGATCATGAACAAAATCAAAATTAAATTAAGTTGCAAAATGATAAACATCAAATATGGATCATAATCAAGTTCAACATCCTCATCATTAAAAGATCAAGATAAATATAAATATTAATATCAAGATTGAAAAGCAATATTACCACAGAGATCAAAATCGAGTTTGAGATGAATATTAGGAGCAAGATAAAGATGATGATTATAAGATTAAAACTAAAATCTGAGATCGAAACTGAGATCAAAATGAAGATGAAGATAATTATCAAGATTAAGATCAATGTTGTAATTAAGAATTAGAATAAGATTAATAACAATTAAAGATCATAATCGAGTTCAAAATTTTCATCATCATTAGATCAATATCAATATCAATAACAATATCAAGATTGAAGACCAAGTTTACAAACAATATCAAAAACGAGTTTAAGATTAAGATTTAAAAAGAAGATAAAGATGAATATTATAAGATCAAGTTTGAAATCAAGATAAAAATGAAGATCAACATCATAATCATGAACAAAATCAATATTAAATTAAGATTGCAAAATGATAAACATCAAATATGGATCATAATCAAGATCAACATCCTCATCATTAAAAGACCACGATAAATATAAATATTAATATCAAGATTGAAAATCAATATTACCACAGAGATCAAAATCGAGTTTAAGATGAATATTAGGAGCAAGATAAAGATGAAGATTATAAGATTAAAAATGAAATCTGAGATCAAAACTGAGATCAAAATGAAGATGAAGATAATTATCAAGAATAAGATCAATGTTGTAATTAACAATGAGAATAAGATTAAAAATAATTAAAGATCATAATCGAGTTCAAAATTTTCATCAATATTAGATCAATATCAATATCAATAACAATATCAAGATTGAAGACCAAGTTTACAAACAAGATCAAAATCGAGTTTAAGATTAAGATTAAAAAGAAGATAAAGATAAATATCATAAGATGAAGATTGAAATCATGATTAAAATCAAGATCAATATTAAATTAAGATTGCAAAATGATAAACATCAATTATGGATCATAATCAAGATCAACATCCTCATCATTAAAAGATCAAGATAAATATAAATATTAATATCAAGATTGAAAATCAATATTACCACAGAAATCAAAATCGAGTTTAAGATGAATATTAGGAGCAAGATAAAGATGATGATTATAGATTAAAACTAAAATCTGAGATCGAAACTGAGATCAAAATGAAGATAAAGATAATTATCAAGATTAAGATCAATGTTGTAATTAAGAATTAGAATAAGATTAATAACAATTAAAGATCATAATCGAGTTCAAAATTTTCATCATTATTAGATCAATATCAATATCAATAACAATATCAAGATTGAAGACCAAGTTTACAAACAATATAAAAAACGAGTTTAATATTAAGATTAAAAAGAAGATAAAGATGAATATCATAAGATAAAGTTTGAAATCTTGATTAAAATGTATATCAACTTCATAATCATGAACAAAATCAATATTAAATTAAGATTGCAAAACGATAATCATCAAATATGGATAATAATCAAGATCAACATCCTCATCATTAAAAGATCAAGATAAATATAAATATTAATACCAAGATTAAAAATCAATATTACCATAGAGATCAAAATCGAGTTTAAGATGAATATTCGGAGCAAGATAAAGATGAAGATTATAAGATTAAAACTAAAATCTGAAATCGAAACTGAGATCAAAATGAAGATAAAGATAATTATCAAGATTAAGATCAATGTTGTAATTAAGAATTAGAATAAGATTAATAACAATTAAAGATCATAATCGAGTTCAAAATTTTCATCATTATTAGATCAATATCAATATCAATAACAATATCAAGATTGAAAACCAAGTTTACAAACAATATCAAAAACGAGTTTAATATTAAGATTAAAAAGAAGATAAAGATGAATATCATAAGATAAAGTTTGAAATCTTGATTAAAATGTATATCAACTTCATAATCATGAACAAAATCAATATTAAATTAAGATTGCAAAATGATAATCATCAAATATGGATAATAATCAAGATCAACATCCTCATCATTAAAAGATCAAGATAAATATAAATATTAATATCAAGATTAAAAATCAATATTACCATAGTGATCAAAATCGAGTTTAAGATGAATATTCGGAGCAAGATAAAGATGAAGATTATAAGATTAAAACTGAAATCTGAGATCAAAACTAAGATCAAAATGAAGATGAAGATAATTATCAAGAATAAGATCAATGTTGTAATTAACAATGAGAATAAGATTATAAACAACTAAAGATCATAATCGAGTTCAAAATTTTCATCATTATTAGATCAATATCAATATCAATAACAATATCAAGATTGAAGACCAAGTTTACAAACAAGATCAAAATCGAGTTTAAGATTGAGATTAAAAAGAAGATAAAGATGAATATCATAAGATGAAAATTGAAATCATGATTAAAATCAAGATCAACATCATGATCATGAACAAAATCAATATTAAATTAAGTTGCAAAATGATAAACATCAAATATGGATCATAATCAAGATCAAAATCCTCATCATTAAAAGATCAAGATAAATATTAATATTAATATCAAGATTGAAAATCAATATTACCACAGAGATCAAAATCGAGTTTGAGATGAATATTAGGAGCAAGATAAAGATGATGATTATAGATTAAAACTAAAATCTGAGATCGAAACTGAGATCAAAATGAAGATAAAGATAATTATCAAGATTAAGATCAATGTTGTAATTAAGAATTAGAATAAGATTAATAACAATTAAAGATCATAATCGAGTTCAAAATTTTCATCATTATTAGATCAATATCAATATCAATAACAATATCAAGATTGAAAACCAAGTTTACAAACAATATCAAAAACGAGTTTAATATTAAGATTAAAAAGAAGATAAAGATGAATATCATAAGATAAAGTTTGTAATCTTGATTAAAATGTATATCAACTTCATAATCATGAACAAAATCAATATTAAATTAAGATTGCAAAATGATAATCATCAAAAATGGATAATAATCAAGATCAACATCCTCATCATTAAAAGATCAAGATAAATATAAATATTAATATCAAGATTAAAAATCAATATTACCATAGTGATCAAAATCGAGTTTAAGATGAATATTCGGAGCAAGATAAAGATGAAGATTATAAGATTAAAACTGAAATCTGAGATCAAAACTAAGATCAAAATGAAGATGAAGATAATTATCAAGAATAAGATCAATGTTGTAATTAACAATGAGAATAAGATTAAAAACAACTAAAGATCATAATCGAGTTCAAAATTTTCATCATTATTAGATCAATATCAATATCAATAACAATATCAAGATTGAAGACCAAGTTTACAAACAAGATCAAAATCGAGTTTAAGATTAAGATTAAAAAGAAGATAAAGATGAATATCATAAGATGAAAATTGAAATCATGATTAAAATCAAGATCAACATCATGATCATGAACAAAATCAAAATTAAATTAAGTTGCAAAATGATAAACATCAAATATGGATCATAATCAAGTTCAACATCCTCATCATTAAAAGATCAAGATAAATATAAATATTAATATCAAGATTGAAAAGCAATATTACCACAGAGATCAAAATCGAGTTTGAGATGAATATTAGGAGCAAGATAAAGATGATGATTATAAGATTAAAACTAAAATCTGAGATCAAAACTGAGTTCAAAATGAAGATATAGATAATTATCAAGATTAAGATCAATTTTGTAATTAAGATTTAGAATAAGATTAATAACAATTAAAGATCATAATCGAGTTCAAAATTTTCATCATTATTAGATCAATATCAATATCAATAACAATATCAAGATTGAAGTCCAAGTTTACAAACAATATCAAAAACGAGTTTAAGATTAAGATTAAAAAGAAGATAAAGATGAATATCATAAGATGAAAATTGAAATCATGATTAAAATCAAGATCAACATCATGATCATGAACAAAATCAAAATTAAATTAAGTTGCAAAATGATAAACATCAAATATGGATCATAATCAAGATCAAAATCCTCATCATTAAAAGATCAAGATAAATATAAATATTAATATCAAGATTGAAAATCAATATTACCACAGAGATCAAAATCGAGTTTAAGATGAATATTAGGAGCAAGATAAAGATGATGATTATAAGATTAAAACTAAAATCTGAAATCGAAACTGAGATCAAAATGAAGATAAAGATAATTATCAAGATTAAGATCAATGTTGTAATTAAGAATTAGAATAAGATTAATAACAATTAAAGATCATAATCGAGTTCAAAATTTTCATCATTATTAGATCAATATCAATATCAATAACAATATCAAGATTGAAAACCAAGTTTACAAACAATATCAAAAACGAGTTTAATATTAAGATTAAAAAGAAGATAAAGATGAATATCATAAGATAAAGTTTGAAATCTTGATTAAAATGTATATCAACTTCATAATCATGAACAAAATCAATATTAAATTAAGATTGCAAAATGATAATCATCAAAAATGGATAATAATCAAGATCAACATCCTCATCATTAAAAGATCAAGATAAATATAAATATTAATATCAAGATTAAAAATCAATATTACCATAGTGATCAAAATCGAGTTTAAGATGAATATTCGGAGCAAGATAAAGATGAAGATTATAAGATTAAAACTGAAATCTGAGATCAAAACTAAGATCAAAATGAAGATGAAGATAATTATCAAGAATAAGATCAATGTTGTAATTAACAATGAGAATAAGATTAAAAACAACTAAAGATCATAATCGAGTTCAAAATTTTCATCATTATTAGATCAATATCAATATCAATAACAATATCAAGATTGAAGACCAAGTTTACAAACAAGATCAAAATCGAGTTTAAGATTAAGATTAAAAAGAAGATAAAGATGAATATCATAAGATGAAAATTGAAATCATGATTAAAATCAAGATCAACATCATGATCATGAACAAAATCAAAATTAAATTAAGTTGCAAAATGATAAACATCAAATATGGATCATAATCAAGTTCAACATCCTCATCATTAAAAGATCAAGATAAATATAAATATTAATATCAAGATTGAAAAGCAATATTACCACAGAGATCAAAATCGAGTTTGAGATGAATATTAGGAGCAAGATAAAGATGATGATTATAAGATTAAAACTAAAATCTGAGATCAAAACTGAGTTCAAAATGAAGATATAGATAATTATCAAGATTAAGATCAATTTTGTAATTAAGATTTAGAATAAGATTAATAACAATTAAAGATCATAATCGAGTTCAAAATTTTCATCATTATTAGATCAATATCAATATCAATAACAATATCAAGATTGAAGTCCAAGTTTACAAACAATATCAAAAACGAGTTTAAGATTAAGATTAAAAAGAAGATAAAGATGAATATCATAAGATGAAAATTGAAATCATGATTAAAATCAAGATCAACATCATGATCATGAACAAAATCAAAATTAAATTAAGTTGCAAAATGATAAACATCAAATATGGATCATAATCAAGATCAAAATCCTCATCATTAAAAGATCAAGATAAATATAAATATTAATATCAAGATTGAAAATCAATATTACCACAGAGATCAAAATCGAGTTTAAGATGAATATTAGGAGCAAGATAAAGATGATGATTATAAGATTAAAACTAAAATCTGAAATCGAAACTGAGATCAAAATGAAGATAAAGATAATTATCAAGATTAAGATCAATGTTGTAATTAAGAATTAGAATAAGATTAATAACAATTAAAGATCATAATCGAGTTCAAAATTTTCATCATTATTAGATCAATATCAATATCAATAACAATATCAAGATTGAAAACCAAGTTTACAAACAATATCAAAAACGAGTTTAATATTAAGATTAAAAAGAAGATAAAGATGAATATCATAAGATAAAGTTTGAAATCTTGATTAAAATGTATATCAACTTCATAATCATGAACAAAATCAATATTAAATTAAGATTGCAAAACGATAATCATCAAATATGGATAATAATCAAGATCAACATCCTCATCATTAAAAGATCAAGATAAATATAAATATTAATATCAAGATTAAAAATCAATATTACCACAGAGATCAAAATCGAGTTTAAGATGAATATTCGGAGCAAGATAAAGATGAAGATTATAAGATTAAAACTAAAATCTGAAATCGAAACTGAGATCAAAATGAAGATAAAGATAATTATCAAGATTAAGATCAATGTTGTAATTAAGAATTAGAATAAGATTAATAACAATTAAAGATCATAATCGAGTTCAAAATTTTCATCATTATTAGATCAATATCAATATCAATAACAATATCAAGATTGAAAACCAAGTTTAAAATAATATCAAAAACGAGTTTAATATTAAGATTAAAAAGAAGATAAAGATGAATATCATAAGATAAAGTTTGAAATCTTGATTAAAATGTATATCAACTTCATAATCATGAACAAAATCAATATTAAATTAAGATTGCAAAATGATAATCATCAAATATGGATAATAATCAAGATCAACATCCTCATCATTAAAAGATCAAGATAAATATAAATATTACTATCAAGATTAAAAATCAATATTACCATAGTGATCAAAATCGAGTTTAAGATGAATATTCGGAGCAAGATAAAGATGAAGATTATAAGATTAAAACTGAAATCTGAGATCAAAACTAAGATCAAAATGAAGATGAAGATAATTATCAAGAATAAGATCAATGTTGTAATTAACAATGAGAATAAGATTAAAAACAACTAAAGATCATAATCGAGTTCAAAATTTTCATCATTATTAGATCAATATCAATATCAATAACAATATCAAGATTGAAGACCAAGTTTACAAACAATATCAAAATTGTGTTTAAGATTAAAATTAAAAAGAAGATAAAGATGAATATCATAAGATGAAAATTGAAATCATGATTAAAATCAAGATCAACATCATGATCATGAACAAAATCAAAATTAAATTAAGTTGCAAAATGATAAACATCAAATATGGATCATAATCAAGTTCAACATCCTCATCATTAAAAGATCAAGATAAATATAAATATTAATATCAAGATTGAAAAGCAATATTACCACAGAGATCAAAATCGAGTTTGAGATGAACATTAGGAGCAAGATAAAGATGATGATTATAAGATTAAAACTAAAATCTGAGATCAAAACTGAGTTCAAAATGAAGATATAGATAATTATCAAGATTAAGATCAATTTTGTAATTAAGATTTAGAATAAGATTAATAACAATTAAAGATCATAATCGAGTTCAAAATTTTCATCATTATTAGATCAATATCAATATCAATAACAATATCAAGATTGAAGTCCAAGTTTACAAACAATATCAAAAACGAGTTTAAGATTAAGATTAAAAAGAAGATAAAGATGAATATCATAAGATGAAAATTGAAATCATGATTAAAATCAAGATCAACATCATGATCATGAACAAAATCAATATTAAATTAAGTTGCAAAATGATAAACATCAAATATGGATCATAATCAAGTTCAACATCCTTATCATTAAAAGATCAAGATAAATATAAATATTAATATCAAGATTGAAAAGCAATATTACCACAGAGATCAAAATCGAGTTTGAGATGAATATTAGGAGCAAGATAAAGATGATGATTATAGATTAAAACTAAAATCTGAGATCGAAACTGAGATCAAAATGAAGATAAAGATAATTATCAAGATTAAGATCAATGTTGTAATTAAGAATTAGAATAAGATTAATAACAATTAAAGATCATAATCGAGTTCAAAATTTTCATCATTATTAGATCAATATCAATATCAATAACAATATCAAGATTGAAGACCAAGTTTACAAACAATATCAAAAACGAGTTTAAGATTAAGATTAAAAAGAAGATAAAGATGAATATCATAAGATAAAGTTTGAAATCTTGATTAAAATGTATATCAACTTCATAATCATGAACAAAATCAATATTAAATTAAGATTGCAAAACGATAATCATCAAATAGGGATAATAATCAAGATCAACATCCTCATCATTAAAAGATCAAGATAAATATAAATATTAATATCAAGATTGAAAATCAATATTACCAAAGAGATCAAAATCGAGTTTAAGATGAATATTCGGAGCAAGATAAAGATGAAGATTATAAGATTAAAACTGAAATCTGAGATCAAAACTAAGATCAAAATGAAGATGAAGATAATTATTAAGAATAAGATCAATGTTGTAATTAACAATGAGAATAAGATTAAAAACAACTAAAGATCATAATCGAGTTCAAAATTTTCATCATTATTAGATCAATATCAATATCAATAACAATATCAAGATTGAAGACCAAGTTTACAAACAAGATCAAAATCGAGTTTAAGATTAAGATTAAAAAGAAGATAAAGATGAATATCATAAGATGAAAATTGAAATCATGATTAAAATCAAGATCAACATCATGATCATGAACAAAATCAATATTAAATTAAGTTGCAAAATGATAAACATCAAATGTGGATCATAATCAAGTTCAACATCCTTATCATTAAAAGATCAAGATAAATATAAATATTAAAATCAAGATTGAAAAGCAATATTACCACAGAAATCAAAATCGAGTTTGAGATGAATATTAGGAGCAAGATAAAGATGATGATTATAAGATTAAAACTAAAATCTGAGATCAAAACTGAGATCAAAATGAAGATGAAGATAATTATCAAGAATAATATCAATGTTGTAATTAACAATGAGAATAAGATTAAAAACAACTATAGATCATAATCGAGTTCAAAATTTTCATCATTATTAGATCAATATCAATATCAATAACAATATCAAGATTGAAGACCAAGTTTACAAACAATATCAAAATTGAGTTTAAGATTAAGATTAAAAAGAAGATAAAGATGAATATCATAAGATGAAAATTGAAATCATAATTAAAATCAAGATCAACATCATGATCATGAACAAAATCAAAATTAAATTAAGTTGCAAAATGATAAACATCAAATATGGATCATAATCAAGTTCAACATCCTCATCATTAAAAGATCAAGATAAATATAAATATTAATATCAAGATTGAGAAACAATATTACCACAGAGATCAAAATCGAGTTTGAGATGAATATTAGGAGCAAGATAAAGATGATGATTATAAGATTAAAACTAAAATCTGAGATCGAAACTGAGTTCAAAATGAAGATATAGATAATTATCAAGATTAAGATCAATGTTGTAATTAAGAATTAGAATAAGATTAATAACAATTAAAGATCATAATCGAGTTCAAAATTTTCATCATCATTACATCAATATCAATATCAATAACAATATCAAGATTGAAGACCAAGTTTACAAACAATATCAAAAACGAGTTTAAGATTAAGATTTAAAAAGAAGATAAAGATGAATATCATAAGATCAAGTTTGAAATCATGATAAAAATGAAGATCAACATCATAATCATGAACAAAATCAATATTAAATTAAGATTGCAAAATGATAAACATCAAATATGGATCATAATCAAGATCAACATCCTCATCATTAAAAGACCAAGATAAATATAAATATTAATATCAAAATTGAAAATCAATATTACCACAGAGATCAAAATCGAGTTTAAGATGAATATTAGGAGCAAGATAAAGATGAAGATTATAAGATTAAAACTGAAATCTGAGATCAAAACTGAGATCAAAATGAAGATGAAGATAATTATCAAGAATAAGATCAATGTTGTAATTAACAATGAGAATAAGATTAAAAATAATTAAAGATCATAATCGAGTTCAAAATTTTCATCATTATTAGATCAATATCAATATCAATAACAATATCAAGATTGAAGACCAAGTTTACAAACAAGATCAAAATCGAGTTTAAGATTAAGATTAAAAAGAAGATAAAGATGAATATCATAAGATGAAAATTGAAATCATGATTAAAATCAAGATCAACATCATGATCATGAACAAAATCAATATTAAATTAAGTTGCAAAATGATAAACATCAAATGTGGATCATAATCAAGTTCAACATCCTTATCATTAAAAGATCAAGATAAATATAAATATTAAAATCAAGATTGAAAAGCAATATTACCACAGAAATCAAAATCGAGTTTGAGATGAATATTAGGAGCAAGATAAAGATGATGATTATAAGATTAAAACTAAAATCTGAGATCAAAACTGAGATCAAAATGAAGATGAAGATAATTATCAAGAATAATATCAATGTTGTAATTAACAATGAGAATAAGATTAAAAACAACTATAGATCATAATCGAGTTCAAAATTTTCATCATTATTAGATCAATATCAATATCAATAACAATATCAAGATTGAAGACCAAGTTTACAAACAAGATCAAAATCGAGTTTAAGATTAAGATTAAAAAGAAGATAAAGATAAATATCATAAGATGAAGATTGAAATCATGATTAAAATCAAGATCAATATTAAATTATGATTGCAAAATGATAAACATCAAATATGGATCATAATCAAGATCAACATCCTCATCATTAAAAGATCAAGATAAATATAAATATTAATATCAAGATTGAAAAGCAATATTACCACAGAGATCAAAATCGAGTTTGAGATGAATATTAGGAGCAAGATAAAGATGATGATTATAGATTAAAACTAAAATCTGAGATCGAAACTGAGATCAAAATGAAGATAAAGATAATTATCAAGATTAAGATCAATGTTGTAATTAAGAATTAGAATAAGATTAATAACAATTAAAGATCATAATCGAGTTCAAAATTTTCAACATTATTAGATCAATATCAATATCAATATCAATATCAAGATTGAAAACCAAGTTTACAAACAATATCAAAAACGAGTTTAATATTAAGATTAAAAAGAAGATAAAGATGAATATCATAAGATAAAGTTTGAAATCTTGATTAAAATGTATATCAACTTCATAATCATGAACAAAATCAATATTAAATTAAGATTGCAAAATGATAATCATCAAAAATGGATAATAATCAAGATCAACATCCTCATCATTAAAAGATCAAGATAAATATAAATATTAATATCAAGATTAAAAATCAATATTACCATAGTGATCAAAATCGAGTTTAAGATGAATATTCGGAGCAAGATAAAGATGAAGATTATAAGATTAAAACTGAAATCTGAGATCAAAACTAAGATCAAAATGAAGATGAAGATAATTATCAAGAATAAGATCAATGTTGTAATTAACAATGAGAATAAGATTAAAAACAACTAAAGATCATAATCGAGTTCAAAATTTTCATCATTATTAGATCAATATCAATATCAATAACAATATCAAGATTGAAGACCAAGTTTACAAACAAGATCAAAATCGAGTTTAAGATTGAGATTAAAAAGAAGATAAAGATGAATATCATAAGATGAAAATTGAAATCATGATTAAAATCAAGATCAACATCATGATCATGAACAAAATCAATATTAAATTAAGTTGCAAAATGATAAACATCAAATATGGATCATAATCAAGATCAAAATCCTCATCATTAAAAGATCAAGATAAATATAAATATTAATATCAAGATTGAAAATCAATATTACCACAGAGATCAAAATCGAGTTTAAGATGAATATTAGGAGCAAGATAAAGATGATGATTATAAGATTAAAACTAAAATCTGAAATCGAAACTGAGATCAAAATGAAGATAAAGATAATTATCAAGATTAAGATCAATGTTGTAATTAAGAATTAGAATAAGATTAATAACAATTAAAGATCATAATCGAGTTCAAAATTTTCATCATTATTAGATCAATATCAATATCAATAACAATATCAAGATTGAAAACCAAGTTTACAAACAATATCAAAAACGAGTTTAATATTAAGATTAAAAAGAAGATAAAGATGAATATCATAAGATAAAGTTTGAAATCTTGATTAAAATGTATATCAACTTCATAATCATGAACAAAATCAATATTAAATTAAGATTGCAAAACGATAATCATCAAATATGGATAATAATCAAGATCAACATCCTCATCATTAAAAGATCAAGATAAATATAAATATTAATATCAAGATTAAAAATCAATATTACCATAGAGATCAAAATCGAGTTTAAGATGAATATTCGGAGCAAGATAAAGATGAAGATTATAAGATTAAAACTAAAATCTGAAATCGAAACTGAGATCAAAATGAAGATAAAGATAATTATCAAGATTAAGATCAATGTTGTAATTAAGAATTAGAATAAGATTAATAACAATTAAAGATCATAATCGAGTTCAAAATTTTCATCATTATTAGATCAATATCAATATCAATAACAATATCAAGATTGAAAACCAAGTTTACAAACAATATCAAAAACGAGTTTAATATTAAGATTAAAAAGAAGATAAAGATGAATATCATAAGATAAAGTTTGAAATCTTGATTAAAATGTATATCAACTTCATAATAATGAACAAAATCAATATTAAATTAAGATTACAAAATGATAATCATCAAATATGGATAATAATCAAGATCAACATCCTCATCATTAAAAGATCAAGATAAATATAAATATTAATATCAAGATTAAAAATCAATATTACCATAGTGATCAAAATCGAGTTTAAGATGAATATTCGGAGCAAGATAAAGATGAAGATTATAAGATTAAAACTGAAATCTGAGATCAAAACTAAGATCAAAATGAAGATGAAGATAATTATCAAGAATAAGATCAATGTTGTAATTAACAATGAGAATAAGATTAAAAACAACTAAAGATCATAATCGAGTTCAAAATTTTCATCATTATTAGATCAATATCAATATCAATAACAATATCAAGATTGAAGACCAAGTTTACAAACAATATCAAAATTGTGTTTAAGATTAAAATTAAAAAGAAGAAAAAGATGAATATCATAAGATGAAAATTGAAATCATGATTAAAATCAAGATCAACATCATGATCATGAACAAAATCAAAATTAAATTAAGTTGCAAAATGATAAACATCAAATATGGATCATAATCAAGTTCAACATCCTCATCATTAAAAGATCAAGATAAATATAAATATTAATATCAAGATTGAAAAGCAATATTACCACAGAGATCAAAATCGAGTTTGAGATGAATATTAGGAGCAAGATAAAGATGATGATTATAAGATTAAAACTAAAATCTAAGATCAAAACTGAGTTCAAAATGAAGATATAGATAATTATCAAGATTAAGATCAATTTTGTAATTAAGATTTAGAATAAGATTAATAACAATTAAAGATCATAATCGAGTTCAAAATTTTCATCATTATTAGATCAATATCAATATCAATAACAATATCAAGATTGAAGTCCAAGTTTACAAACAATATCAAAAACGAGTTTAAGATTAAGATTAAAAAGAAGATAAAGATGAATATCATAAGATGAAAATTGAAATCATGATTAAAATCAAGATCAACATCATGATCATGAACAAAATCAATATTAAATTAAGTTGCAAAATGATAAACATCAAATATGGATCATAATCAAGTTCAACATCCTTATCATTAAAAGATCAAGATAAATATAAATATTAATATCAAGATTGAAAAGCAATATTACCACAGAGATCAAAATCGAGTTTGAGATG